>CM051633.1:2720000-8686004 GCA_028020825.1 Podargus strigoides
GTAATAAATATTTACCATTATAGTTTAGCTTAACCTTATCCAGTTGATAGCCAATTTTGCTCAATTGTGAAGGATGTGCGACAAAGCTCTTTAAATTGCCACATGAAATAATTACGTTGACTATGGGATTTTCTGTCTCTGCTGATATGAATGCCATAAATATATGCTATAAATTGATACAGTTTAAGACTGTCATTGTTCTTTTATTGCTGTATTACAACTGAGGCACAGTGTACCGTATGTGCTGAGTTGATGATATCGGGGTTGTTTCTTTACCACATGGTCTGTAACCTTATTGTTCAGGCCACATTTCTTTCCAGCATTAATGCATTTGTTAGTCCCAGAAGGCTTAAACTACAGATGTTTAACATCCTGCTTATGGACAGATCATCTGGAATATGAACTGAGAAATCTATACGACTTATTAGTATATGTTATGGGTGTAACAGAGATTTAATAGTCTGTTCAAACTAGATTAGTGAAACAGTTCCTTACAAAAATGCAACTTCTTAAAATAGACACATTTAAAAATGAAAAATTAAGACATTCTTTTCACTAAAATATGATTTTTATCAGAAGAATTTGTCCCTAATTAATGCTGTTTACATAATAGTGCATGTAACATTAATTACAGCTTTCAGAATGTTAACTGCAAACCTTTTTTTTTTTTTTTTCCTGTGAGCACAGATTTACCAGCATGGTAGAAATCAGAGCTCTTTTGAGGGTTTTTCTGCAGTGTATTCAAAGTGATCATAAATCAAGTCTAGAATTCAAAGACAGCTAAGGACATAAGCAGTAAAAAAGACTGAGTAATGCTAACCCAGAACTCCAATCATTTTTAAAGCAAGTCGGGAGAACACTGGTCAACTAGGCGATTGTTGGTATCCCCCAAAATGTAATCTCCAAGCTGAAGAATGGCAGCTGGCAGAACAGCTGGTGAATAGGATTAATGTCAGAAGAAAGAAATAAAACTCAACATATGTCCAAGCCTGCGGTGCTGGGACTGAGCATGATTGTACCCCGACGGATACCATGTGTACAGCTGGAAAGTGCCACTGTGCCATGCTTCTCTACCCCACAAGGTCATTTCTAAGAAGTATAGCTAATATCTGAACTGAACTTTTCCTTGAGAACTCTGACTGATTAAGAAACGAACAAACAAGCTTCATAGTACAAATATTTCAGACTATTTTAACCCACTCTGGGTGTTTTTTTATAATACAGTCTCTAATAAAAAAGCAGATTAGTATTAAAACTGACAGATTGCACTAATGTAAATATAATTTTAAAGCTATTTAAACCTTTTAATCTCATCTCATTCAGATTTCCACATTCAAGGTTCAAATAAGAAACAAAACCCACAAGTTTAATAAAATAATTTCATTTCATAGTACTTACATTTTAATAAACAGCATGCATACTTAGAATATGCCTAAGAAATTCAGAAAATGGGAAAAAAATGACACTAGCATTAATTCATATTTATAATATTTTTAAATGTTAGCTCTTAAGGGTATTTCAGATCATGTTTCAGCATGCTCCTGGTTTTTTACTGTAATAGGGCAGTAGCTGGAATTTTTTATAATGAAGAACATTAAACAAATAAAAATTTCTAACTCATAAGAAAGGCCCAAGTATTTTTCAAAGGTTGAAAAGAACAAATTCTGTTCAGTCTCCATTTTCCTACCAGTAGCTTGAAACGGATCCTATCAGCTAGATAGCAAAGTCCATACACAATCAAATTCTACACCACAATTATGTGCAGTGAGAAAGAACACAAAGGGTTAATGCAACCAGTTTTGTTCTGTGCCTAGTGTAATTTTCAAATACGGTGATATTGAGTGTCTTTTATTTTGGATAGGGAATATTAAAAAAAAAACCAAACAACCACAAAACCCAAAAACTAGTCCCAAATTCAGCTTTTTTTTTTTAAAATACTGGCTTCAGCTGTGTCCACTTGAACTTAGAAATATTTATTTGATGAAAATGCAAAAATTATTGAAGTGATAAATCACACTCACACTGCAAAACAGACTTATCTCCTTTCCCTTCTTTTCTATTTTCTTTCTTTCTTTTCATTTGCTTTCTGTTGACTTTTTGTTTTCTATTTTTTTTTTTTCTGTTCTTTTTCTTTTCATTTCTGGCATCACATCAGGAAACATGTAGTGGAGTAATATCCCGCACTCCCTTACCAGAGGAAAAGACACATGCATCTCTCCAAGGATGCAAGCACACAATGCTACCTGGGTACCTTAAAATGGAATATCCAACTGGTGTTCCATCTGTCAGCTGCAGGACAGCAACAGGTAACCAGAGGTGATATTTTATTACTCATACTAAGTTGACTTCACTGAGGGTAATGGTATTGTTTTCTAGTTAAAGCAAGTAATTAAGAAAAGGCAGGCAAGCCCAGTGACTTGTTCAGCTTAGAAATACATTTTTCTGACTCGTGGAAAGATCCTGGTTCGTATTTTAATAATGGAAATCCTCTACAGTAAGGGATGTAGAGGAGCTACAAAAACACAATACAGATGAGAAAACAGCCAGTTTGAAACCAGTGAATGCCAATGACCACAACTGTTACTGACTTGTAAACAGTGTAATTACACATAAAACTTCCACTGAAACCTCTCATCTTTTTTTTTTATCAGATGCTTATATAATGCTCACATAATTTTAGATACAGTGATATGTTACAGACAAAACTAGAAGCCTTCTGTTCTTTAAACAGGTTTTTATCTTGGTACAACCCTGTTTTTACGTGAGCTACAGTAGTATGAACTGATTTAGTTTGTATCTAAGAATTTTCTGATGTGTGTGCATCCTCTTAAAGATACTTTACAATTTGTGTTCCATCGCTTATTTAAAATGTCACTATAGACCATTCTTCACATTTATTTGGAAATATCTACCCATTTTCCATTTATCTGGAAATACCTACCCCTTTTTGCCAAGTTCACCTACCCATTTTTCAAAACAGTCAACAAGGAAAGTGGAAAAATAATTTTGTATAATGACAGTAAAACTCTAATACTTATTATCATGCCCTGATGACTGACTCCTTCAGTAGAAAAACTGCTGAGAAGCTTTTATTTCTCAGCACACACATATGTGCATTTCCAACAAAGGTAAAACTTCTAGAGAATTATTTTAAGCTTTCCTTGAAAAAGGACTGGTATGCTAAAGACTAAAGGTCTAATTAAGACAGCAAATTTTAGAAATTTTTCATCACATAAAATTATTCCATTCTATTTTAAGATAGTCTTGATTCTACATAAGAATCTCCAGCAGCACTCATCTAATATCATCATATACTAGCAAAAATGTTTTTGTTTGAACTCACAAAAAAAGTAAAGCACATTGCTTATTAACATCTACTGAATTGTTTAAGAGGATTTTTAAGATACAAGTTAAAAGAATTTCATAATTTCAATTTCTCCTTTTCATTTAATAGTAGACATTCATTAGGACCCACACACTGTAATAAATTATAATAATTTCAAACAAGAATTAAATTACTAGGTACCTAGTGAAAGAGCCATTTTTTCTTAGGTACCCTGTAATCTAACTGTCAGATTTAAAATCTATTCCCAATCAACTCTTCACAACATTCACATTTATTCATCTATGCTAAATTAATAAAAGGTGTGAATAATACTGACAAAATTGATCATTATTGTTCATGTAGATTTAGAAAATTATAAGGTAATCTAAAATATAAAGGGAATTGAGGGAAACTATTATGGTTCTTATAAATAAATTCATCCTTTGCTATATTCTTTTAAAATCAGGAAAATCTTCAACAAGAATTTATTTAGATTGCCTAGCAAAGCTATTTAATAAATTGCATATTTCAGAATAGAACTACTTTTTTACTTCAAAAACTATTAAAAGTTGATGATGACTCTAATGCTACATGAGACTTCACCCAAAATATTAAAAAGTGATGCTGAAATACCAAAAATGCTACCCAGTGTCAGACAATTCTTTGGTAGGTTGAGCCTAGGATGTGCTAAGCACCTTCCATGAGGTCATGAGTGAGCTCAGGTGACAGGGAAGTAAATAGGAATTGAGGTCACTCAGAATCTCTTGGAATCCAGATCTGACCGAGTACAGCAACTCTGAAAAACAGAGCAAGCATCCCTCTCCTTTATCTGTGTACACAGATACAAAAGGGGACAGCATTCTCCAAGGAATTAAAGGTGTTACACAATCATCTTTCCTTAAACACAGACTTAGCAGCAACCAGAAGTAACCACCGGATATTATCACAGCTCCACATAAACCCAAAGACAATGTCTATATTAGACTATCCTGTCCTTTGCACGTTTGCAGTAATTCCTACCATCTAACCTCGCTGACCCTCTCCCCCCTAACGGGGATCCCTGCAGATAAAGTAAAGCATGTCAACATCTGTTCCCATTCACACCGATTTTAATTTACAAAAAGAGCTTTGCTATTTTCAGAACAGGCTCCAGAGCACAATGACAGATTTAAGGCCTTTAATGGGGTTGCGTTTTGAGTGCGTCAGCATTTCATGCTCACCAGGACTTGATTCTAAGGGGCTGCACCAAAGAAAGCTGCAGGGGGTTATGGAGCCACAGCAAGGGTGTTCTCACTACTGCACTATTTACCTGTAAACCACCTGACAAAGTTTGAACGTCCCTAACAAACCTCTGTGATTGCTGCTTGGACCAGAACTCCGAGATGCAGAGTGCTGGTGACACAATCCCTCCTCTTCCCATTTTCATTCTGTGCACTCCAACCACCACACACCTTTCTCTAACTCAGCATGTGTTACTGGGTGTTCATATTCCAAACTGCTTTCTCACAGCTCTCTGTTCTCAACGACTTTTGAACCCACTGATTTTTTGTGAAAGCAAAGCTAAGCCAAAGCTCTGTGTTTTCTGGCTTCTGGTTTTGAGTCTTTAGTCTCTCCTGCTCTGCCATATTACAAATTTCACAATAACTAAGCAGCATTTTTCTAAAGTTCTTTTAACTGGACTCGATTTATAGATCACCCTTGTAAATCTAAAGAACTCACCCTCCTAGAAAGTTGCAAAGCACGCAGGCTGTGAGGATCACAGTTGTACAAAAACAATTCACGGAGTTTCAGGGATTTCATCGTGACTCAAAATAATTTTTTCCATCTCCTCAAGAGGGTTTAGTTGTGGGGTTTTTTTCTAAGATATACAATATGAAGAACAACTTGGAGAAACAATGCACAAGTTGTGTTGTAATCACATAACAGCTAAGACATGAGCAGCTGAGCAGAAGGAAGATGGGCAGTGGAATGCCATACAGTAATCAGCACTGTTGACTAATCAGAATTTGAGACACTAGAAGGTAATAAGGGTATTATAAAGAATGGCTTATTGAAGGAGCAGCTGTTTATGTGTAGCTCACTGTTTAAATGAGTTCCACTAGATTGCCATGGTATGTTTTGGTAAAAATGTTTCACTCAAAAAAAAAAATTATATTGGGGAAAGCAAGCACAAGGGAGCAAATATCTGGGTATCATGACCGTGAGTACATTAAGAGATGTAGTTATCTAGGTACTGGGGACCTCTAAAAAATGGTATAAATTCAGCGGCCCTGGAAGTTACAAAAGAATATTCATTACTTAGGCAAAGCCTAAATGTCATCTTTGTTAGCCTCCACCACTGAGTGTTGTTGCCATGGGCACAAGAGCTGAGGTGGTTATGAAGGGTAATAGACAAAGAGGAAAAAAACAAGGGAAAGTATAACTAAAACCAACTACAGAGCCATTTTAAGACATTTATATTTGCACTGGCAGCCAATAAACACAATAAACAAATTCAACCTCATTTACAAAATGAGCCAATTTTAATAACCCTCCACATAAACATCATAATAAAATAGTGCTATGATCTCAACTAGGAAAATCTAATTAAATAATGTAAAAAGACCAAAAATAGAAACAATATTCAAAATCACATCACTGAAAGCGACAACTCGCCATAATTCTCAGACAATCATCATGTGGTTCAAATCTATGTGCCAGAGGGCTGTTCAAAAGTTTTTTTGTTTGCTTGTTTGGTTTCAGGAGCCAACTTGCAGTTTTGTTTTTAAAAAATATCTTTGAACTGTTGGGAGCAGGAAGGAGACTGCCTAATAGTAGTGGAAATTTATCATAATCCATTATTTAAAATATTCTGCTTTGGACAGCAAGGGTTTGGTAATATTTAAAAGCAGTCAGCAAGCAGTGGAAACTCTGGTATCTTTTGTAACAGTTCACATGTCAAACTGGCAAAGTGCCCACAGCGTACGGCAGAAAAATCTATTTAATGTCTGCCCCACAAGGCGACATGAGGCTTGATTGGCAGAAAGCAGAGAGTGGCTTTTGATCATGTGTCCTAACAAGCAGTTCCAGCTCCTGTCTCTTCGGCTGAACGGCTCCACATTACCTATTCAAACAGAAGTGACAGGCCACTGCACTACTCTTTGGCTCTAGTCTCACGCAGTGGGAGCTATGCTGGAGACAGAGCCACTGATTAAATATATCACTTTTTCAAGACAAGCAGGTTGTCTGAATCAAAGTTGGACAGAATAGACTCAACATTATTAAAAAAGGATATAAAACTGGAGTTGAGTGATGTTAGGCCAGTTTGTACAGCCTCAGGGATTCACAGACTGACAAGGGGAATAAGGAACAGCAGAACTCATAAAGCAGGGTCAGAAATTAGCTGTGACACCTTGGCCATTTTCCCATCACTTCAGGGCCACTGTGTTTCAAATCCTGTAGGCTCTTTTTGGCCTTTTTTTTTTTTTTTTTAATGATTTAGCGTGCAAGGAGGACATAAAAATCAAACTCCCAAAAGTTGCAAATTGCAGTTTTACAATACAAGGTAAAATATTAGCCACATTTTACCAACCAATATACAGTAGTTTCTAATTATATTGGGGCTTTTTCCTTGTATTCTCATCAGCCAAATTATTGTCATCAAATAATTTGTTGATACAGCACTAGCTACTCTTGCTCTGAGGAATAACTGAAAGCTGAGGAAAACAACTGAATAGAGATGCTTATTACATGGCCTCATTAGTTCATTAACAAATTGGTTTGATTTTTGAGGTTATATGTCCGACCACTGTTGTGTGATCTGGTACACAGACACAGAAAGACAGCAGGCATGACACATTGTCTAGTTGTTATCTGACAGAAATAACAGACATTGAAACTTGGGGGAACCAATGCTTCAACTGAATTTTTAATTACAAGGATAACTGCAGATATAACAAAACCTATCAATAAAGCTGCAAGAACTGCATTTAAACGGCTAAAAACACAAACAGTCCACACAGGAAACTGAAGAAAAGCAGCTTATTTTACTTAGTGATGCATGTGCATGCCAGATCCATAAGACTACTGAGCTATTCAAAGTTCTGTAAAAAAAATAAAAATTAAAATTACGATGATCAAAATCTAGACAGATTTTTTTAGAACTACTCCTGCAGTAATTTCACTGAAATTAATAGAGTCACCTCAGGAATAAACTTGGTTCCATATTTATTTTCCACTACAGCAAGTTCTGACATTTTAACAAACCTCTGCCCGACATGTTAGTCTTTGTTTCACTGTAAATATTTAAAAGTAATCTGCTTGTTATATATTTAAGATATGATAAGAACTGCTAAGATCTACACTGAGAACCAGAGCTGTTTTAAACATTGAAAATGCAGGTGAATTTGAAGATAGAGGAGAAAGAGTTGAACCCTGTCCTCATGCATATCCCTTAACACATACAGCACAACTATAAATGCAAATAGAATTCAGTCTTAAGGTGGTGTTAGACTAACAAGAAATGCAGTACAGAGCTCTCTATGTTTTTGGTGCCACTGCAGGCGCTCAAGACTGTAGTGTTCAGAGTTCCTCCAGATGGGTGAAAGAGGCTGCTTGCCTCAACATTTTCAAACAAATAAAAGACAGAAGAGTATTCAAGATGGGTTTTTTTAGGTTCAGTGAAGATCGTGATTCACCGTAGAAGGTGATGTCACATCAAGTTCTTGAAGAAATGTGAGAAGGCAGCAGTGAATTATAGCTTCATGTCAAAATATGGCAAATGGTTATGTAAAGCATTAAGTAAAACAGTTAACAAAAAGGAAGATGAAAATAAACAGGCATTCATACATAGGGCACTGTGCCCAGGAACTCTGGGCACCTATGTAAGTAAAACTAAAAATACGTTATGATTAATAAAAGAAAACAGCTATTAAATACATTCCAAAATGCTCAGCCGTAGAACAAGACATGTTGGCACAGCTTTACTGACTGGCAGCCCGTGTTCAAGACTGACCCACGGCTGCAGCAGAATGGGTGCTGCTGCTCAGGACGCAGCAGTGCTACCAGGAGTGATCTGCAGATGTTTACACAGTACTCGCTCTCACAACTGTATTTACCAAGGGCTATTGCACTCTTTTTTTCGTGAATATTACAATCCAAACTCTGCAAAAACACCACTCCTACTTGATTATTAAAGTAATACAGAATAGGGAGGATTTTGACGGATTAACAACTATTAAATCTTGCTTCATTTTGGAGCTCAGCATGCTAATGAGTAAATAAAGAAGCCTGGATACAAATGGGAATTAGAAGGATTCATCCCAATCCAAAATACACTTATGAAGCACAGAAACATCTAGTTCAGATCACTGAATTGTGTTTTGTTCTTGGTTTTCACTTTGTGCTCATCAGCTATGCACTGGGAAGTGAGAGCACGGGGCTAAAACTCAAATGACACATTGAAGTTCATTATAAAACCCTTCTTGGCTTTAAAGTTACCAGATCGGTTCTACAGCACAGACCTAGAGGCCTTAAAATAAACCATATTTGAAACCATACCTGGGCTGCTGCGTCCAGTTCTGGGCTCCCCAGACATGGGCATACTGGAGAGAGTCCAGCAATGGGCCGCAAGACAACCAACAGACTGGAGCATCTGAGGGGACTGAGAGAGCCGTGAGTGTTCAGCCTGGGAGAGACCAGGCTCCAGAGGATAATAGATAAGTATCTGATGGCAGGACTAAAGAAGACAGACCCACAGTCTCCTCAGTGGTGCCCAGTGATGGGCCCAGAGGCAAAAGGCACAAATGGAAATACATAAAATACCCTTTAAACATAAGAAAAACCTTTCCTCTTGTAAGGATGACTAAACACTGAACAGGTGATGGATTGATTGTTCATCCTTAGAGATACTCAAAAACTGCTGGGACATGGCCCTGAGCACCCTGTTCTAAACAATCCTGCTCTGAGTGGGAAGGTTGGACCGGAGGAGTGCAAGCAGCACCTTCCCATTCTCTGTCTCTACCAAACCAACAGCAAACTGAATGCAGGAGAACACGAACACGGTGTCACTGACACAAACACAGTAAGGCTGTTTCACGTATTGGCTCATATACTCGAAGAAAGCTGCTTTTAATGAAGACATCCTAAATTTTATGATGCTGAACTGAGCAGTTCTTTGTACAAAGGATAAATTCAAAATCCAGTTTCCTCCCTCACGCTATAAAACACTCCAGCAGATTTCCAAAATTTTTAGGCTCAAATTCTTCCCATTACAAATTTCAGGGAAAATAAAAATGTCTAAAAAATACTTAAATAAAGTAGCATTTCAAATGGAAAAAGCTAACTAGTTTTTTTCCCTAATTTTTACTTACATTTAATAATACAGAAGAATAACACTGATGTCAAATGGATTTAGTCTCCTTAACATAATATTTGTTTGGGCTTAATTACCACGGCTGAAGACTGATCTTAATAATTGTTTGTTGTTTCCACTGGAGGCAGGTTTCCCTCACGAAACAAGTGGCATCTTGGATTTTCAGACTAAGACACAGAGGTGAGTAGCTCTCTCCCTGTTAGATGCAGAGCCTGAGCGTGTAGCTGCCTCGTGCAGCCAGGCAGCGAATGCCTCTGTCTCTTGTGGCCACCAAATAAAGTTGTCAAAAATATTTTTAAGTAATGATAAGGTATCTAAAACCAAATACTGTATAGAAAAATAAGGAATATATCAGCATTTAAAATGTATATGCTGCTGAGCATTTTTACTGTCATTTCTTTAAGAAAAGCAGATCTAATTAGCTGTATCTCTAAAGTGCGTACCTAGCATTTTTATTATGTATTATAACATTTTGCTTAGAGTTGACATTTTTATTCTGACAAGCACTGTCTGGAGAGCTCTCAATAAATAATACATTTACAATTTTCAGTAAATAAGCACTGGACAGAAATCGTTATCCTTACTTACAGCTGCCCCTCTCTAATAGTGCTTTTACAAGTAAGGTGACTATTCAGTCTAATGCAATACTCTCAGTGCTGGGAAGATATTTTCATTCATTACCCCAGTCACAAGCACTTAAAGCACTTTTAGGCCCTGTTGCAAAACAGCAGGAATGGCAAAGCAAATAAGATCAACTAAAACTAAAGTTCATCACCAAAGAAATCTGAGGTCATTCACCCTACAGAACTTGGAAAATACAATGGGATACAAGATCAGCCACATTCAAGCCCTATCTTTACCTCGTATTTTTATGTTTACATTAGCAATTTTAGGAAGGGAAGTATTGCAGTCTAGTCCCTACTATTAACCTGATGACTTCAAAGTATATTTCAGTTCCCATTTTAAAGCATGATCTGATCATAACTTTTTTTGTGTCACAGTACATCAGAAATCAATGAAGTTTGAGTTTATTTTTCCTCTGCCAAGATAACGCAACTGAAGCAGCTCTCCATATTTTTACAGCTATTTACTCACTCGCATTCTTTGCCACAGAGCCAAATGTCAGTTGCACCCATTCATACTGAACTTGCATTTCTTACTGCCCTAAGGAAAATGCTGGCTTTTTTAATAATGCTTTCATAATACTAATAACATACAATTAGTGTCAAGATAGCAGATCTAATACCATGTATGAAAAGGAGACAAAAATGTAGAGGAGCATAGTGCAGAAAATTATATAAAATGGAAGCATGGAGACAATTTACCACACAGTAAAAGTTAAAGTAAATTAAATTGTATCCAGCAGTGGACAACATCAGGATTAAGAGGTAGAGTGGAATTAAAGAAAAAGATGGAAATGGCCCCTGAAGATAAGAAACTGGAAAACAGACTCAGCTGGGTAGGAACTGGTTGGAATGGTTGGTAGATGCTGCTGTTGAAAAGATCTCAGCC
Organism: Podargus strigoides; assembly: GCA_028020825.1. Classification (NCBI taxonomy): domain Eukaryota; kingdom Metazoa; phylum Chordata; class Aves; order Caprimulgiformes; family Podargidae; genus Podargus; species Podargus strigoides. Next base: position 2,731,190 of record CM051633.1, read on the forward strand.
TGTTTCAGTTTATCCCTTTCTATGAGACTGTCTACAGCTGAAGTTAAGAGACAATGAGGAAAGACTGAAAGTCCATTTGTTCTAATGAAAAGGATTTTGCTTATCTCAAATATTCAGGGCTGAATAAAGACATTTCCTCAATGTAATGTGAGCATCTACAAATTGTGAAAGTAGACATCTACCAAAAAATATTTTAATGAGCTATCATATCCCTTCATAGCTAGAAGGGATGTCCCAATCTTTGGAATTGAGACCTGAATTTCAGACTCTCCCAGACACATCAGGATTTGAGCTATGATCAACTCTGTTTACAGGTGAAAGCAACAATTTCATAGAGGTGCAGAGGTACAAAGCTTCAACAAGAAAACAACCTGCACTGGGAAACAGAACCTCCAAAAAAATGCCATAGATCCTACATCTAGGTAACTGTCCGATAGTAACTAAGGTACACTTTCACCTAACAGGTCATTGTGTGGCTATTTCCATTCAACTTCCAGCAGATACTGTTATGAAAAATCCTGCATCATACTCACCCCATTCTTGTTGATAATCTTGAATTGGAGCTAAGAACTGAAGGGACATGACAACCCACTAGCAAAAAACATGGTCTCCATTATCTATTGTCTTGTTCATATAGATCTCATTCTTCATTATACCTATGTAAAAGCCTATACTGTTCCCCATTTCTGTGCCATGAACAAGTTTCAGAACAAAGAAAACTGAAGGGAAACTTTTAAATGTAGCATGAGACATACTGAAAAATGTTATGAATTACTGTACTGCAATCCACACAAAACCTGTGAGCAATGACTAGAAGCTCAAATGCTACAATACTGGGCAACCTTCTAGTGCAGACAGCCAGACAATAAATGCAAAGATAGGGTGGAAAGATGACAACATCTGCTAGTTTCTTAAATAAAAATTGTGAGACAGCATTAATCACAAAACAGTACCCTGAAAGACTTAAATGATCTAAGACAGGTGATATTCAAAAATACATAAATTCTCGTATACCTAGAAAGATGAATAAAAATATGAGACAAAATATTAATGACCAGATACAGTATGGTTACATAAACTGGTTCTGCCTTTGGAGAAAAAAAAAAAAAAAGAAGTAGTATTAAATAATTATCAACAATTATTTTGGATAATCCTAAAACCAAATCCCAGTAACTTTTTTAAAGCCTTGAAACAGAACAAAATATCTGTAGTCATCAAGAAAATTGAAAAAGAACAGGGGGCCATAAATGCCAGGTGTATTAGGACAACCAAGGATTATGCCTTCACCAGTGGAAAGTGTGGGTATAGAGCACAGATAACTTGAATTAAATCTCAGTAAAACTTCTGAAAAACATTCAAAAATATTCACTGATCACAGATGGTCAGTAGTTCAACTTCTAGACCAGACCCACAAAAGAGAACTCCTGACAGGTAATGTCCTTAAAGGCTGTGCTTAAACTACACCAGAAAACAAGTATATATACCTGAACTCTGCGCCTGTTCTCAGCTGTGGGAGGCATAAAACAAAGAACAAAAAACTGAAACTCTCTATCCATTTAATACAATTTAGCACACACAGAGTCCATTAAAAAAAAAGCCACACAACAAAAAAAATATATAAAATTACAACCAAAATGGTTTACAAGTGTACTGTTATAAAACACAGTATCTGAAAGTTTATTTATTTCCCAGTGAAGTCAACAGTAAGTATATATATATATACTTGTGTGTATAATACTTGACCATACCACCCTTACTGGCATGGCAGAAAATTTTATAGGGGAAGGATTAATCTATTTTAACTCAATATAAAAGAAAGCCTTCAATTATTATTAACTAAAAAGTATGAAGGAAAAAAACCAACAAAACACAACATCAGAAAAACCACCACTACCAAGTAGTTTAGTAAGATTTTCCCTATTGCATATAAAATGAATAATACATGTGAATCTTTAATTTTTAATTTAGATATCTTTAGACGTATTATATATCACTATGAGTTACATATATCCAACCATAGAGAGAGAGTACAAACAGGTGCACATGACAGAATAGATGGAAATTTATGAATATAGTACTCTTCCTATAGATGTTCACTATTCCAACACGCATACATAAAAATCTTTGATCTCTGAATGCTCAACTATGGTCTTCAAGGAGGAAACAAGAATGGGAAGCAGTTTATAAAAAGCTTGTGCTAGAATTCTGAACTGAGCTTGGGTGAAAAATGATACTGTATACATCGCTCAGAATCAAGGTCAAAAGTGAATTAGGAATCCAAGCCCTGAGTAATGAGGGCTTAGCACTTAGCAGAAATGACATGCCCAGTTTCCAGCTCAGAAGTGCCAGCTGACCTGCCAACCTAGCATTCCAGATCTGAAAGGGGGAAATCTGCTCTCCTAGCTACAGACAAGATGTGTACTACTAATTATTGCTCGTAGAGGCTTATGATGAAGTACAGTAGGATAGTTGTGTGGAAGCCAATTCTCAGCCTAGAAATCAGGCAGCCCAGACAATGTAAATCTGTCTCACAAAAGTAATATAAGCAATATTCTGAAAGAAAAGTCTTTTACTGAAGTGGGATAGGAAGGGAAAGGAACAGTCTGATCATACATCTAACAAACTCTTCATTTGAGCTGCAAAGAGATTTCATACTTGATTGTACTGGAAGATACTTCTGAAGAAAAAGGCCAGTAAAACAATCCTCCTGCTCACAGAAAAACTGAACAGATTAATAGATTGAAGTTATCCAAGAGACCCTAGAGTCTAGTGCTGTTGATTAAATTAGACACCTGTTCATTTCTGACCTCTTCTGTCTTATGAGAACACATGTCAGCAAAGTCTCTACATACTCCAACTAACTCTAAATATTTGTAGCATTCTTTTTTTTTTTTTCCTTTTCCCAGTTACAGTTTTCTCATCAATTTTCTCATTTCCAAATCACTACAAATTAAGACACAGGAATGTTTTAATGTACAAAGTATGCAAATACTGGCCCACGAAGTCAAAAAAATGTTTATCCTGTGATGTTGGTGATCTTCGTTCAAACTACAATTAATGCTAAAAAGGTACCTAAGGTATATTCAGTCCTATGTGAGGTGCTCACGGTCCCCGTATTATACACAAGACATGACACTGGCTGAAGCACTATTATTAAAGAGAGATTAAAACAGCTGTACATTATGATGAAGCACTCACTCTTTCCTTTACAAACAGACGGTCCTGGATTACAAGCAGCATTTGACCATTTAAATCACTACAACAACCAGATTTAACCAGCTGGGCTGTATTCTCTTAGGCAATGCCTGTTGACCTCCTCAGTCACAGCTGCTCAGATGAAATTCTCATTAGACAGTTTATTTTCAGAAGCTAAAGGACTCCGATTAAATATATCTATTCAGACATGATAAAACCTTTCAGTATATATTTCTTTTCCAACATTACGAGGTACAATGGAGAGAACAAATAATATATATAAGCAGGACACCTAATATCTGAAGGTACACCATAAAATATTTGACAGCAGCAACTCATATTACTCAAATTCAGATCCTACAGATGGACCAGAAAGTTACTATAATAACGTTGGAAGAGACTTGTTGCTGTACTTGTGTGGGGGTTAGAGCAGATGACTGGAATTCTCAAGTTCTTTATTCCACTTCTAACTCTACAATTAACTTGACATATGACCGCACATTAGCCCAGTTCCCACAGCTACATCAGCAGTCATGGAGCTCCTCCTTATAAAATATGCTAACATGTACTATTAATTTATACAAAGGAATGATGCAAGAGTTCAAGTCCCACAGATCTTACACAGCAGAAATAAATGTCTTTTCCCCACTACATTCATTAAAACACTTGTATTATGCTATCTATTTGCTAGAAAATCAGCAGGTGTTTTTCAATTTGGGTGAGCAATTTTGTGACAGATCAGGACTTAATACACAAAGGGCTCCTCAAGAGCATTGGCTGCATACCTTTTTATGAAAAGAACTCCACAGAAACCTAATTTAAAGGATAGATGTTAAAGAGCAGCATGTATGGTACATGTACGACTAGGCTATTAATTGGGTTGCTTAAAAGAGACTGTAAGATGGCAAAACTTGTACAAAATCTCAGACCTTGTTTCTCCAGTGCAGAATCAGTCATAGCACCCACAGTCACAACAAAGATCAGAATCTTAAAATAGGAATTATTTTTAAAATATTATTTTATTCAAATCAAACAAGTATGGAGACTTCACTTCTTTTTAATTCGGAGAAACTTCTGAATACTGAAATAGGTATTCAAATGTGTCACAAGAATTTTGGTGTTCCTAGTCTACAAAGAGGTTTAAAACCACTGAATTTCCCAAGTGTAACATTCTGAAGAATTTCCAATCTTTCAATTAATTATTTTTCCATGTTAGTTTACATGGTACCAGTCAGATGTCCATTAATTATTTTCTGTACAATGACAGTGACCTTTTTTCTACAGAAAATGCTGGGTAGATTGAAAAGAACTTAACAAGAAGATAGAGTCAATTACCTTTGAACCTACAGGCAGACTTTAGAATAGTTTTCCATTATAATGTGGTCCACAAAAGGCAAGATTATTTTACAGATCAGAAATGACCTTTATTTCACAGCTGGTGAGAACATTCAGCATGGAAGGCCCAGACTTGGTGAGAGGGGTCTCATCCTTGTGCACATACCTCTCTTAAATCAACTGGTGTATATCAATACAGAGGAAGTGCAGACAATTCTTGAGAATTCAAACAAAAATTAGCTACAAAATGCTCAAATCCTTAAAGTAAGATAATATGTTTAAACTTTTTGATGCACGTTTTTATTAGTACACCATTTCCAGACTCTGGAAAAGTCTTAGCTGTTGTGTCACTATAATCAACAGCAACTTGTATACTCCTGCAGCAAAGCACGAGCCAAGACCTTTGATTAGCATGGAGTGTTGAACGACTGTTACTGACTGTAAAAAAACAACTTTGCTGAAGTAACATTTAAAATAGTTTTCCTAGTCTAACCACCAAATCTAAGAAAGCAATTTTTAAAAGAGTGATCTTTACAGCTGAAAACAGACAGATGGTAGTAAAGAATCTGGGACATTCTCTCTTTAGAGATGTTTCACCAGCTTCAGAAAGGACACCTATAGAACACATTTATCTATGTGCTGGCATTTAACAATTGTGCCAAGAAATTTGAAAGCCTACCTCCATCTCTACATTATTTTATTCCATAGCTAAACATATTATTGTATCAGCATCAATTTTAATTGATATCTATATAGCTACAAGAGATCACAAAGTGCACAAAGTGCACTGTGACCATACCGTGAAATTGAGGAAGTAAAATCATTCTGAAATCATTCATCCTTTAAAGAAAAAAAGAGATCACAAAGTTCTACTGCCTTGTGGTTCTACTACATTACAAATATTCTTGCTGAGTTATTTTTACTTCCACAAACCAACACTGGTAGAATAGCTAACAGAATCCACACAGATGCCTCCACTCATTTATTTCAGAGGTTCCTGGCTTGCACATCTTCCCTGGTTCAAACTCACATATGAGATCACAGACCAGAAGATATTGTTGCAAAAGCAACCAAGACTTCATTCTACTTGACATGGGGAAAGATTTTCGTAGTGGACCCTGACCACGTGCACACATATAATAATAAAATCATTCTCCAATTCTGTTTAGTTCCTATCAAAGCCAAAACCTTAAAAATTATAATGAAAATATCTGAATAAGGACCAAATACATAAACTGCCTCACAGCTCAAAGATTTGTCCTCATTTTTATCTCTCTTTTTTAATACTTGCAACAACATCTGATCAGACTGTAAAATAAATTATTTCTTCAGTGCAATTCTAGATATATAGGTCAGAACTAGGTACTCTTTAGAATTAAAACTGTTTTCCGTCCTCCTAGACACAGATGCCGGGTCATTAAGGTGATGAAAGATGAGAATTTCTAAGATAAAATAAACCAACTCATGTTTTATTCATTCCTATTGTTCAAAATAAACATTTATCTTTTAAAAGAAAAAAAACAAATACCACTGAATATTACCCCTCAGAAGTCTACAACCAGTTAGGAATTCATCATAACCTTTCAAGTACGAGTTGAGATTTCACCTAAACTGACGTTCTTGCTTTGACTCACAGACAACCAACACAATTTAGAAAGTTTTTAAAAACTGGCATATTTGTCTAAAATCCCTAATGGATCTCAAACTACCATTGCCATGGTAACCTGTGAATAACTTTATCCTAGCCTTTGCCAATTATGCAATTTTCTGGCTCTTGATACCCAACACATTCTTTATGCCATAAAAATTGTAGGGTTTGGGGGTGGGGAAACTGTATCAGTCTCATCCAACACATACCCTCTTGCTCAGTCCTGGTCATTTCTTCTAGTTTCTTCTGCTTCAGTGTGTCCACCACATCTGCAAGGCTTCCTTTGCGGCGTTCCGGCGTTCCAAAATTAACACTGGTCATTAGCTCACTGCGGTCACGACCTCCTTCGTCGGGCTTGTTTGGTGAGGTAGAGGTATTTCGGAAGGAATATAGGGAACATAACTTATTACTTTCTGACTCCTGCAAAGAAACAACACAATGTGAAAACATAGGCTATTCTCTTACATCAGAAAGATCTCAAATAAGTAAAAGGTGAAAGCATTATTTATTAGTCTGTAATACTAATGAGCCTACATGTATCCTCCAGTTTCTAAAATGAGCATTATGATTTGGATTTCTCAGTTTCAGTGCTTGAGAAGAGCTCTTTTTCCTTAAGGCCAGTCCTCTCCATGATTCTAACAAGCATACTTCATGCCTGAGATACTCTCCATCAGGGATTTTCCTTGTCAGAAACAAACCACTTCAACACTTCTTTCATTGCATGTGTTAAGCTTTTACAGTTTTCTTCAGTTCTTTAAGTAAGGGCAAAACATGTAGCACTCAGAGAGAAAATATAGGCAAGGAGAAATTATTCCTGGATAGATCCTCAGTTAATGCAAAACAACATAAGTTAAAAACTAGAAAAATAATTAGGCCAATAATGACTGAGGAGTCAGTAATGTATTTCACAGTTAAACAAAGCTTATGGTATGTTTCTACCAATGCTCATTCACCACTCTTTAAATTAAACCCTTTTCTTAAAGAATGAAGGTTATAATGTTTCTAACATACAAAAGAATTTGTTACATTCCAGGCTACATAGACAAGAATGAGCAAGAAAATGAGTTTATCACAGAACAAGCTATGGATGCTGATACATAGGTATTGAGACTATGTGTATCAGAGAAGGTGCTATAAGGTCAAAAACACAGAAAGAGAACTAAAAAGAGTTCATCTCTGCTGTCAATAGACAACACATAGTATTTGAGCAATAAGCTTTAAAAAAAAAAATAAATCAAAAAGCAACACATAAGCAACCTCCTTCTCCTTAGTTTTGTGACATCATCCAACAGGCAAGTCCTTCATGAACTTCTCTGGCTCAGATTCCTCGTTCTCCCAACCATAGATGCAACATTCACTGCATCTCTGCTTTCACTCTTCCAGCTAAGAAGAGCACAAATTCTTCAATTTGCCCTCGAAAACTCAACCATAGGAATTTCATGCACACTTCTCTTTCCGAAATTATTATTCTATTTTAATTTTTAATAATACTGAGCTGGGAGTGCTAAAACTTCGGGGTGAAAAAAATATGGAGTTTTTTTGTTTCTGGTATGACTAGAAATATAAGTGATGATATTTGATGCCATAAACCAGATTTTCTCTAAAATTAAAGAGAAATAATAATAGTGTCAATATAATTAAGAGATTAATTAATAGTTCTGTCAAAAAATCATTCTCCCAAAGCATAGTGTTTCCCATGAACAATAATATTCCTACTACTCTACAAGCTGAAAATATCCATCAACAGAGTACTGATGAAACTTGTGTTGGGAAATGTCCCAGGTGAAGCAAGGTCTGAAGAAAGATGTACTAGAAAACATTAACCATCAGCAGCAAAATCAGACATAAATCTTTGCTTCAGTCTTGAACGGATTAAGAAGTAGCTTTGCAATGTAACAGAAAGAACAACATGAACAATGAGCAAGTGTGGTAACTAAGGGCTGCGGACTGCATAGAAGGTGGTGGTGACAAATTGTCACCAAGCACAGCAGTATATGATCAGCACAGCACTATCATTGCCATTGGAGAAGGAGGCAGAATTTGCTAGTGATGTTGAAAATGTATTTATTCACTAAGACAGGAAACTGGAAGAAGACACTATTGCATCCCAGCAGTAGCAGTACCTCTGTCAACACAGTAGGAGTGACAGATTTTGTAAGCAGAAAGAGAGGTGACATAGAACAAAAAAATTCATTTTTTCATCTATCAAACATTAAAGAATTCTTCATTCCATCCATCTGTATTCATTAAAGAATCAAACATCACAAAGGACAACAGTAGCTTAGACAGACCAAAGCCAAATTTATTTTTTTGCCTTCAGAAAAGGGAGGCTTTCTTATCTTCAATTGTTTCTGAAAACTACTTTGCATTTTTCTTAAAACTTGTAAGTTACAATGGAGATATAAAAAGCATCTTCTAAAATTTTTCAATTCTGAAACTTGAATTTCTAGAATACATTTCCTCAATTAAGAATTAATACAATATAACATGGCATTTTCACCTTTGAAGACTACAGTATAAGAGCAATTCAGTAATTTTAAAGAAGTCTGTTCTCAAGAAAGTCAGTCCTCTTAAAGTACATGAAACATACCCACCAGGCTCAATGCAGGGTTTTCATACTCTCATCAAACTACACTAAATCTATTGTTTAGCCTTATCTTCTTATTTCTGATCTAATCTGTGGAGCAAGTAGAATGACTGAATGTTTTTCTTCCTAATAACCCATCCTCTCTCTCACCCGAACGCAAATATGCTCTAGCACAATGCTCCTTCGCTGCTAATGAAAGACTCTTCGAGTCCTGTTCTCCATTACACAGCACATCCACACTTCTTGCCCAAGGGACTGCAACATCCATGTTTGTTCACGTCTCGCCTATACCCAGGGCTAAACTGTAGCAGTTTTTCTACCACCCCATGACCCCTTCCCAGGTGAGAAGGCGAAGTGGGGGGGGAAAAGGAAGAAGTCCCATGGGTTGAAGTAGAAACCCATTTAATGAAATAACAAAACTGATACAATCACCAACATAAAGTATACAAAGCTATACTCAACCTCATCCTTAGGATCAGCAGGAGGCCAAGAAGGAGGTGTCCCAGGAACATGAACTCCCCACCCTCAGTAAACTCCCTGCTTTTATAATGAGCTTAATGTCAGTGGTATGGGATACACCTGTGTGTCAGCTTGGGGCAGCTGCCTCGATTGGATCTCCCAGCTGACTCAGGGCTACTCATGGCCTGCCTGCATGGCTGGGCTATGATTCCATTCCTGGGAAGCTAGGACAATGATTTATTTAAGACCAGGTTAAAGTCCATGTAGACGCTATATGTTTATGGAATGGAGGCAGAATGACAGCCTTTGCCACAATGAGAATCTGTCCAACTAATAGAGTATTTCATGTTGGCAGTTCTGTGAGTAATTAAAATGTAGAATAAAAATTAAAGAAGAAAGGTATCCCTAATATTTTTGGTTCTGTTTGGCCCTACAGCTGTAGTACTGAGGTCACTAAATGGGTTTTCTGAAATCAGAAATGGTTAAAAAGAGTGTCTGAGGATTCAGTCACTGAAAGACATTCAAGGGATTAAATGGGCAAATGGAAAAACTGTAGACCAGTCCAGAGTAAATACCTTATCTAATAATAGCAGAACTCAGCTAGAAAAAACTATATCAGCTGCATGTACAATTATCTACAAGAAATAAAACCAATTCCCATGCATTCCATGATTCCAAATAAATTTTTGAATAATATACAAATAAAATGTGGCTAAAATGAAACACTGAAAAAGGCTTCAGAAGGAATTGTATAGCTATGCAATCAGAATAGATATTTTTACTCCTACGTATCTACTGTTGGCAACTTTCTTTTTTATTCCAGCCATATGCACAGGTTATATTGACCTCACATTCATGGCAAACTAGACAGATCAAAAAACAATGGGGCAAAATGAGGCATTTCTGTTATATTATCTCTAGAAAGGCGAGTCAACTGTCTTTGAAGGGAAATTGTTACTGCAGCAATCAGTCTGGTGAAAACCGAATAAAGGTTGCAGCAAATTTATAAAGGATTTTAATTTGCTTAGTGGACCCTATAATCCTTTGCAGACCAATACATGCCATTTTTATATCCCAGTACCTCACCCATGGCACGACCAAAAGTGCAACTACCACATACATCAAATGCAGGCCTGGCTATCAAAAATTAATTTGCATTGACATTCACAAGCAGCATGCAGATATCCTCCTAATGTAACTGGAAATACATCCTTATGGCCCTCAGGTATCCTCTGAAAAGAGACTAGTAGATCACATGTATTATGTGGGAGAAGTATATTGCCGCCAAAAGTTGTTTGTTGGTCCTCTTGCATAAGGTATTCTCCCTAGAAAACCTGGAGTCCAGAAAGGACCACCATGCTTCTTATCATAGAAAAAAATAAATTAATGATTAGAAAGGAGAACCTGGTTCTTCTGAATATGGGAGGATTCAGTAATGAAAGAGATTCTATCCTTGAGGAGCTTTCTGAAGTCACCTTTTACAGAATGAGGAAGCCCCAGTTCATTTGACCTGAAGAGAGGAAAGAAAGGATGTGACTAAAGGTGTTTTTTGTGCTTTTTCCAAGAGCATGGAAGAAGAGGATAAAGACAAGTGCCTAGCCAAGATCAACTCAAATGTTTTCATTTTGCAAAATCCAGCTGAGCAAACCATCAGCACTGATGAAAATTCTCCATGGAAGCCAAATTTTTTCAGCAGAACTGATAATAATAAAATGGGCAAGAGATTGACTGATATAAATGTCCACTTAATGTATTTGGACACAATCTGGTGCCCAGATTCATCCAGTAGCTACATAATACACTAGACAACTGACACCCCTGAATTCCATGTTTAAAATTCACGTATTTCTGTAAAATGGCATTTTAAGTCTAAACTTGAAATAACAGCTTCAACACCTGACAGTCTCTTTGAAAGGTGCCTTTTTCAAAGTGTGCAATTCTTACTGGTTTCAGTGATTTCTGGGTAAGGAGGGGGGGAAAAAGGAAAATATCTTATAATAAGTAGCAAACTTTTAGTCTATGGACAAAAGATGTAACAGTGCATGCTTCATGCAACAATGGTGAAATTCAGTCACAGTAAACCCCACACATTCTTAATCTTGACTATATTAGGATTAATTCCATTTCCAGCCAAAAAATAGAACAATATCAACATGTTAAAGAAGTGTCAGTATCACAATCTTATGCCCATCTGAAGAATATTTTACTTCCAATAAGAATGGAGTTCTCAGAAAAGAAGAAATTTAAGACAAAACTATGTGTGTAAAATTTTGAATTCAGTCCTAACAAAGTGCGTGAGGTTAAAATATTGCTTACTACAGATAACACAGCAAAGCAGGTTTCTTCTCAGATCCCACCATACCTTTGCTGCACTTATAAGCTTATCCTCCCACTCACACACCAGTAGTGGGCAATTGTAGAAGAACCATTTATGCCCATACAGAATACACAGGGTATTACACCATAATGGTGGCAATTCCAAACCAGCCCTTAATAATGGGCAAACAATAAAATTTGAAGACAGTTTGTTACACAAAATGAGGCATAAATCTGACTGCTGAAGGAACAACATGTATGATGATTTTGCATCTTAACCTTTCTTCTTTGTCTTACTGTGTCAGATATAAAAATGTTTTAAGTCAAAGAGGTATTTATTTGCAGAGATGACTAAACCAGAAAATCCTAGTGCCCCAGAGCAGGAGACAGAAACTCAGTCTGGACCACTATTCTAGCTGCTTACTATTCAGCAGAGACAAAATTGAGTCTATTTTTGAAACCTTGGATTTTAATATCAAGGTAAATAGAGGGCATTTTTCCTGTATACATTTCCTTGCCAGACAAAATTAGCACAGGCAAAATTTTATTACAGGTAATTCAAGCCACTGTGCTCAGTGTTTTGACAAAATGTCCCTACTATAACTGATTAAATTCCTATATATAGCCATTAAAATTTAAGGATTAGATTTCAAAGTGGACAAAACTGAAAAAAATATATAAATGCACAAAAGGCAGAAAACCAGAAATAAGCAAGGTATGAATAGTAAAATACTATGCATGGCTCACTCAGGGAGAGGTAGCCCATGCATGAAATCATACTTTTACTTATCCCTAAAACCTCTACCTACCTCCCTACTCACATGTAAATGAGAAAACAACATTAAGATTTCCAGTGCAATATGGTAAAAGCTTTCCTAGGTCTATCCTTGGCCTTATTCATGTTAGAGGAGCAGTACACTTCTTTAACCAGTCCCGAGTTTGCTTTCAATATATGTGATCCAACAACAGTGTCCTTAGTCCCACCAGCTTTCCAGGCTGCCTGGTGTAAACAATGAGTGGCCTGTTGGCCATTCCTTTTAGAGTCTCTTTGAATGGCTCAAGTATAGTTTTTTATAATGGCAGAAACAGTCCTGAATAATTAAAAACAAAGGCTTGGTGTAAATAAAGAGGGGGACTCTTTGTGACCGCATATATGGTACTTTCTTCACACCCACAACTCCTTTAAAACTGGTACATTAACTTAATACATATAGATATCAGCATGCCTCTGAGAAAATTATTTTTTTAGCAGGTATATTCACTAAAATTTCACAAATTACATTGGTAAAATTTTTCAAAAAGAGAGCAGCTTAGCTTCTGTACAAAGGAAGGAAAATCTTTATACTTTCTTGAAGTTTCTGTTGAAAAGGGATTGAACAAATAATCGTGATTTTCTTGTTAGTGTAAAAAAATCTACCACCTTAAACTTTTTGTATCTAAATACACAGGTATTGCTTATAGCAGTCTCTTCTAACTGAATCACAAGCCAACTCATGTCAACTGTTATGAAGCCCTTTCACTTCCAAAACAGAGCAAACACACATAAAATGACAGTTCTATAGGTGAAGGATCATAGGCTAAAAACAAGACTCAGTATTCTTGCTCCTTCCACTGAATGGCCAAAGTACAAAACATGGAGGGGCTGCATTTAGGGACTGAGAAGCAGCATCTCTGTTTGGGGACTGCACAATCATGAGTGGAGATCCAGCTTGGGATAGCTCTTTGGGATCCTTGTAAGGGTTAAGGACAGACCAACAGTCTGATGAACTGGATTCTCTAGTCAGGAGCCTTAGAAGCAGGGAGTGCACGAGGCTGTGGATTTTAATACAGAGAAATCACAATACCTTTATGGTGGCATTTATGTTTCATGTAGGGGAGGGACTGATTCTGTCTCAAAGAGAGAAGCACTCAAGGTGAGAAAAGATGAAAACTCAGGAACTGCAACTGTGGACTGACCAAAAACAGGGTCATAGCGTTAGATAGCAATTTAATAATAACTGCCATCAACTTTGAAAGTTTAGACTACAATCCTACTCAATAGCCAGAGAGAAAAGTGTTTCTGTAAGAGTTCAACTGAAATCACAGGATGAATGGCCAAGAAGACGTAGAAACCAAATATTACTAACATAAAATGTGTTAGCTGAATTGCTTATTTCCATGTGGATGAGGCTTTTCTGTTATAAAGGGATATTTATCTGTCTCTGCATTGAATGGGACACATGTAAACACCCCAGGAAAGTTGGATATCCAGAGTGGTTTTGATTCCAAGTACTAGAGGCATGCTGGCACTTGGAACTAGTCTGGAGTTAACATATAATGAAAGCAAATGTTTACAAAATCATTTCCAATAACTACATTAAATAAGGTTTCCCATTTTGAGGGATTTAATTAAATAGAATTAAGAGAAATTAAAAATCTAAGTGATCATTTCCAATTCTCATCTGATTAAAAAAAAAAAAAAAACCCACAGAAGTTTTAAAAAATATATATAAAAATCCAAGGCTTGAGAATGACTGCTACAAGCTATTGAGAGAACATCATTTGTAAAGTCTCAGCAAATTATGCTAGTGGGAGGGCAAGTGGCAAGTAATGGAATAAAACCTCAAGTCTTTAACTCAGCATTTACTCTGATAAAACTTAGACTGATTTCACTGCCAAAGTATAGGCTGAAGACAGTCTGTAAAAGGTTTGTATTTTGTCTTTTATACACATCTAAATACCTCAAGGAGAAACAATACAACATTTCTTGTTCTAAGGCAAGAAATAATATGCTAAACTAAGGGGAAAACAAAAAAAAAAAAAGAGGACAACAACTTTAGCTTATATCAAAGGTTTAAAAATGAGATGACATAACAATCAGGCATACATGATACAAACACAGCCTTATGAAGAGCCACTGCAAGACTAGACAGCTGCTTGGAAGGAACAGGCAGGGAATTTTTGTTTGATGTAAAATATAACCACTTAATTGCAGCAATCCCTTCATACTCAGTTGCTGGAGCAAACCAAGTGAATCCAGGCACACCAACTTTTAGGTAGAGAGATTTCAGAAGGTTACAATTTTTCAACTATGTGATTTAAACTCTTCTCTTTACAAATGAGCAAATCTGTGAAAACTCTTGCCAGGCATTTTGCTCCATTCCAAAACAGAAAATCACCTCAAAATTCTTAAATACAATGACCAATCATTTCTATATGGCAATCAACTCACAAACGATACGCATAAACTCTTTTGTAAGAGTAAGTGCTTTTGTAAGAGTTAGATGCTAAGGATTTCCTTAATTATCCAAATACCATATGTCCTAATTCCCTGTGTTTAGGTTTGATAATAAATCACAACAATATTGAGATTTTATGTCCTGGACTTTGGTTAAATGCTCTTATTAAGGAAAAAGTAATGAACAACCACTTACAGAATAAGTATTTAGACTTACATATTTATCTAAACTGAAACTGAAGATGCATTATGATCAGTCCCAGCTGATTAGCACTGTTTACCTTTTGGGTAAATAAAGACACATATTTTGTGATGTATGCTTGTCAGAAGCTGCCAAATAAAACAAGGATTGTGTGGCTTGGATATTCCAGACCACTTTGTATATATCCAACTTCCTCTTATTAGGTCGTCTTAGTTGTCCGACTCATAACTAGATCTATTGTAAATATCAAAATAAAAATTGTATTTATGTTTTTAGCAATATCAAATGCACATGGAAATCCTTCTCTGTATATAGTTACATGATGAGTATTACATGCTTTATGTTTCCCTTTTAGCATTTGCAGAGGAATGTATGCAGGAAACCAGCCTGCTGCATAGAGTACTTGTATTTCTTTAAGGTAAACAGTGATGAAACATTTGGAAGACTGAAATAAAAACAAGACATTTATGAGACATAAAGGTATCACATAAAACTGTTGTGAATTACAATAACATTGGCTGAATCCCAGGACAGATAATCCTTATAAACATGCAGGAATGTTGCAAACTGTATATGAATGTCAGTGATACAGCAGATTAGGAGATTCATATTACATTTGGTGCTGTGTCTCAGTCACTGGATTTTTCATGGCCTCAAAGATTAAAATAAATATATGTAGTATCTTTCCTTACTCCATGAAGACATTTTATGTACACAGTTTTATGATGCTGAACAAAGATACCAAAGTCTGTTTTTTCTTGAGCTGTCAAAGTACAAAAGAGATGCAAAAAGTCCTTGCACAGATGTAGTAAAGTGCTGGATTTTATCTTTTGGCAGGTGCTCAATATGCAGCCCACATAATCACATGTTAATGACTGGAGTGTGTTAATCAGCATGCATACCTGATCCCTTGTTGCCCAAGGAAAAAAAAAAATAAAAAAAATCAACAATTTAGAGCATGTTAATGCTTCTACTTTTGAAAAAAATCATGGCAATATACAGAAGTGAATTAAAAACTTTTCAGAAAATGCTTTGCAAAAAATAGGAAGTGTAAAAATAAGAGAAAGGAATGAAATGACTACAGGTTTCGATGAACATAAACTACAAGTCTTTTGCAAAGAATTCAGGTGGTGATTAATTCTATTTAAACACAGTTCACCCAAGAACACAGGGAAAGGTTTGTAACAGAGCATGCATTTGGAAAAAAAAAAACATGTACAGTGCCAAAATGAAAATAATGCAAGCATAGCAGGCAAGACAAAAAGAACAATTATTTGATTCTTCTTCAAAGAAAGTCAATTTTGTATTTCACCACCCCCATTAAGCATATTATCCTGTACACTTGTAGGATGTTGTTTTATTATTTTTAATATGAAATGTAAACATCTATTTATGCTAAAGCTATTAAAACTAAGTCTTTCCAACCTTTAGACGTGCTTAACATTATAGTTGCTGGTAGCACTTACAAAGTCAAGTTAAGCACATACCTGAATGCTTTTTTAATCTGAACAACATGCTTGGGAAAAAAAAAAAAATCTATTCTGCAGTTTATTTCTCAAAGTCTATTTTATGGAAAAATAAAATATCATATCATCTGCTTTTTCACACCCTTTAGTTTCAGCCAAAACTTTATACCCATGCAATTACATATGAAGGTATTTATCTCTTTAGTTAGATAAAAATTCTGATGTACTACCTGGCATGCAGAAAGAATATCACAAGCACAGTAGAACTGCTTTCGATCATCACAAAACTCAGACTGGTGCATGTAAATAACAGCTGCATGAGCAATTTAGCAGATACAGAATTGCCAGAGTTTAGGACATTTATATTGGATGCATTTTAGATGCTCATATCCAGCCCATAAATGAACTAAAAATAAAATTTCAAAACATGTAATTGTATCTCTAACTTTGGAGAATTTGAAGCCATGAATTTATATAACAACAAACTCAGTGTTTAGCATGGGCAAATATTTTTCAATGCTCTTTCCTAAAAACTTGAGTTTATTTTCCTTAAAGGGAAGAACTTTCAACAAAAGAAGTTAATAACAAGGAGGTGGAGAACAACAGGATTGTGCTTGTTTTATGCAGAGACAGTGAGCACTGAAACATTAAGACCTGCAGGATATCACTATTTCTGCCTTTCTGAAGCTATATCAAGTTAAATTTGATACTTGATGATTTAAAACTATTTTAAAAGGAACAAATACATGTGGCATTAAAAGATCTTCCCTTTTCCTGCTGCACATACAAATCTGCTATCAGTAATGCTGAGATGTACGTGCAGACACAGTGGAAAGGTAGGAAGCCTTTCACTTGTTTGGCAAGAAGTCAATAAAAGACAGACTTGATATAATTATGAAATATAAGTCGATGTTGTCGTTTGAGATAAAATCCAATGAGATACATTGCATTTCTAAATCCAAGGGGTTTCTGAATGATGTTACAAAATGTATAGGGAAACACAGCATATATTTGGAGGTAATTAACTGTATTTGTATATGTGCTTGATTTTCCTCAGTCTCAGGGAAATAACACCCCTCCTTTAGGCTCGACTTCCTGCTGTGGTTCCCTGTAAGTCTCACTGCATCATTCCAAGTTACAGCAGAGCGAAAAGATGTGGATCCCCTCGTTCTGTGCATGCACATGCTGTCTATGTGCCCCCTACAGTGACAGGCAGGGGAGGAACACTGGTAGGAAAAGAGTAGTGACCATCACAGTGACACACCATCACATACAGTGATGGGCACAGCGCCTGCGAGTTCTTCACAACCCCTGTCTGTCACCAGATTGTTATATTGGGGCTGGGGATGGGAGCAGAGTTTGCCTCTCTTCTTACTCTTGGGGGTAAGGGGGAGTGTGTGTGGGGGGGAAATTCTGTGATTTGGAGAAAGATTCCAGATTTCTTTAGGTTAAATCTGCTCAAACTTACTGCTCACAAGGCCCACGTCGAGCCTTTACAGACATGGCAACACACCATCCCATTCCTCAGAGAGGATCAGGCCACTTGTCCATCTAATTTTGTGACTTGTTGGCACAGCTTTCTCCTGATACTTCAGAGCAAAAATAAAAAAACCTTCAAAATTTACCTCACAAGCTGTGCAGGGGTCTCTGTGAAAATGGGGACCATTCCTGGTTCCCCAGTGTAAAAAGCACAAATTAGAATCCTCCATGTCTTTACATATTCACTAGTAAACACATTATTGGGATACCACAGTTCAGTTACTATTAAATTTAGCAAAAGTAAGTATTGCTGGCTTCCCCACTCCTCCCCTCTCAGTCTGTTGCCCCAAGAGAGCCATGTCTTGGATGAAATCTAAAAATCTAGCTGTATTTCTTGCCTGCTACTCAATGTCCCTGGGAGAATGCAGGATAGGGTCCTCATTATCATTGTACCACTTTGCCCTCTTCCCTACAGCTTACTGCAGCAAACAGATACGTCCTTAGTCTAAAACAGATTTTATTTTCTAATAGAACTGCAGGCAGCAATAAATCCCCATATGTCCAGGTATTTTTCTATAAGTTACAGTTAGAAATATATATATATAATCCTTTCAGCTCAGCAATATGAAATTACAGAAATCTTCCGGTTGTTTTCTTTTCCCCCCACTGTACCATCAAATTGGCTGGTGATACGATACTCGCAGTGTAAGTCATTACAGGTCTGACGTTACAGTTGTTACACATTGCTGAATCTGTCAAATGAAAAGGGAGCACAAAGGGAATTTCCAAATGCAGCTGCTATTTCCCATTTGTTAAATCCTTTTATTACACCATATAAGTACACAGCTGGGAAATACTATAGAGTGGGAGTTAAAACAAAATATTTTGGCTTCCAGACATTCAGAATACACAAAGGACTCAGTGGAAAGCAATGCCTGATATCAAAAGGGAGTGAAAGTTTGAAAACATTTCTAGCCAGTGTGGTTTTTTTATGATAAAACACAATGTAGTTTAAAGGTATCTTATACTACAGAAAGTGCTGCATACCATAAATGTTGGGGAAAAAACTCTATAATTTTTTTTCAGTCAAATTGCTCTCCTACAGTATCCTTTCTTCACCTACGATCTGTGCAGTCCTTGTAGCATGTTAAGGTGCATACTGTGTGCTGACACAAATTCCAGTGAACTCCTTAGTAATTTTAAGGGTACAAAGGATGCAGGATTGTGCCCTTAATTAGGTACCACATAAAAGAGAAATTTTTTCCTCCTCATATGTTGACACAGCATTCTTTGAATTTAATATCTTATAACCAGACAACACACATTGTTGATGCATTTTAATGATAGCACTACTGTCTTTACTTTCAGTGTAAATGGTATAAGCAGGTGCTTCTTCGAACCTGCTTTGAAAGGATTTGTCTGGGAAAGGTCAGAAGGTGCTTACCTTCTGGGAATTTGGTTTTATTAAGGAGAAAAGCAGTCGCTACCATAGCACCTATCTCAAAATTGCTCAACCCACCTTCTGGAATTTGTCTTTCTGGAGAGAAACTCCTATCCTCCCTTCAAGGAGTAAGAAATTGCCTTAATCAGGAAAATTGCATGCAACTGAATTCTTTCTTAGCAATACTGATGCCTGCTTGGAGACTGAGGTGTTGCAGAGAAACTTTATGCAATTAATTGAGGCTTAAAGGTTTGCTCATGAAGGACATACATAAGGGAGACAAAAAAAATAATTTTTAAAAAAAACAAAAACAACAAACCAAACAAGTTACCCTAAGTGACAGTCCCTCAAGGAGAAAAAACTTTTTTCACCACTTCACTGTTGTGATCTAACTAGCCATCTAACTCACCTAAACTGTAAATGCACTGGGACTCTGCTCTGAACATTTTAGATCTCTTTAAAGTGCAACCAAACAGCATGACTTGGAACTTCAGCTTTCACTTCCAGCCAAGCCCTGTAAGTTATACCCAGCTTTGAGCTGAGCAAAAGAAAAAACCCCTTTGGTTTAGCTGAAGGCTACCTAAATAAGGATGACAGATCCACCACCAGATTTAACCAAGGGAATTGTGGAAACTCCTAATGATTTTCAGGACACTCATCTACATATATGATAGCATATTTACTGAGAAAAGGAGAGATGAAAAGCAGAGTGCTAAGTCACTCAAGCAAAGTTTATGCACCTGTTCTGAAACATGATAAGCTGGGCATTGATTCGTGCCTGTCCAGAGGTACAGCAAGCATTGCCATGACAGTGCAGCATTAAGAAAGAAAACAGAGATTGCACTCTCTTGCTGTAAGTGTAAACCCACTTCAGAACAACACAAACGAGTACAACTGGTCGTACTGCACAAGGTTCTATCATTTTGTCTTAAGCATTACTCCAGGTCCAAAGAACAGCCTGAACCAAAAACAAATGCTTCAAGGGACTCCAAGAGGCTAAGAGTTCCTTTCTCTCTGGGACAGAGTCATTTATCAATGTAACTGGTGTCCTAAGACTAAAATTCCCAGAGTGAAATATGCCTCTCTGAATGAATAGGAGAATAGCTGATGAATTCACAAATTTATTTTTTCCATCCACAAACTTGAGCAATCCTTTCTAGTCTGCATCCAGCTTGTCCTCCTGATAACACAGAAGTAAAAATTATTCTGATGTGGTTATCACATGACTTGGGCAAAAGAGTGACTCTTCATCCAAAATGAGGTTCCATCTGAGAATTCTCCATAGAAGCCATATATACAACTTAACCTACCTTGCCACATTACTGAACTACAATCATTTTCCCTTAAAGGCATTTTTCAGTTGAAATTTTGCTTTTTTCCTAGCAGATACCTAGGAATGTTTTAGGCTTGACAGAAAGTTCTGCACTGGGTTAAATTGTGCATTACAGATTAGGTAGCATTTTCCTGGTTGATCTTTTGAGTCAACTAGATTTTAGAAAGGAAAAAACCCCACTATATTAATGAAATAGATATTAATGTAGTTGTATTGTATTGTATTATTGAATTAATTCCAAATATCACAATATATATTAAGAATTCCAGTATCTATGTTGATTACTGCATTAGAATTATTATTTCTAGTCAAATTTGAAATAAGTTCATTATTGTTAGTGCTGTCAAAAAAATTCTACACTTGTTTTTTAACCTTATTGAAAGCTACTGATTCTTATTGGGGAAAAGAAACAAAATACTTGCTGAAAAAATAATCTACTAATAGACATTTAATAAAAATACAAAAGAAATTTTATGAAAATTTTCTTTTCTTTTCTTTTTAAACTAACTGTGTGAATTTAATGTCTGTGTACGTCGCTGTACAGAGAGTCGGGAATTATGATGTTCTAAATTTACAGAACACCTGGCTGCACCACATATTTTAATTCTGTTCCTGAGGAACACATGCAAGCATAATAAATCGACTGAGATGCTACACCCATTCAGTCTGCATTCAGTCTGCCCATTTATTGCAGAGTTTGGGGGATGCAGACACAGAATTACAACTGCAAAATAATGTTATCCAGGCTACTGAAGAGAACAGGGATAATAATTCTGATCATTGCTAACATCACCTATATACCAAGTGGTGATCTAGAGCAGAAAGGCATGACATAGTTACTCATAAACACCTTTCACCTCCACAAAAACTTGTAATTTCCTATAAATACAGCAGGATGTTTGTGTCACCTCAAATGCTAGCTGCTTTGTTGTAGTACAAAGCTATAATATTCTAGATTTGGTGGGTTCTATTTCTGAGAGACAAGTAAAAAAAATACATTAAAGTTTCTTCCTTCAGCACAACACTTTGCAGATGACAAACAGTTGTGAGCTATATCCTCCTGTCAGAAATTAATGCTTGAATCTATGAGCTAGAAAGGTTATGACATAAATCAAGGTGTGGATGAAAACATGATAAATAGATGCATTTCCTTTCCGAAGGTGAACTCATCAAATGACCTCATTCATATAGACCTGTACACTTAAGAAGATTATACAATTGTAATTTACAATTACACCATTTTGATGTTGATCTATTACTAACACTGACACTTTAACATTTAAAAAGCTTTACACCCATGAAGTACTGAACATGTCTTTCAAAATGGAAGTGAGCAGCCTTTTACAATACTAATTTAGAAAGTGACTGCAAAAACTGTGAAACTCACCATTCTGTGTTGGGCTGAGATGACTCCATCCCACTCAGGATCTTGTTGGATGGTCGTGACCAGAGTTGGTAGCTCCTCAGAGTGAGGTTTGTTGTGCATTACATTATGTAGAGGCAGATGAGAGGTCGTATGCTGATCACTGTTGCCCTCTTCCTTGTCTCGTGATGCTAAGTCCTGGGTCATTGTTTCCTCTCCATCAGCTGCACATGCAAATGGAGAGGTAGCCTGCTTGGAAGACATTCTTCTACAAAACAAGAAAAGCAGAAAAAAATTAAAAATTGGTGTTAAATGGAAAAAAAAAAAAAAAAAAAAAAAAGAAAAGAGCTCAAAGCAGTCCTCTAAATACACCATACTGGCCTACAACAGTTAAAAATTAATCATATGCAGTCAACAGAAGTACTGTAAAAAGTATGGGTTTGGGACCTAGATCCAAAACACTGAGATAAAGTATTCATTGATGCCAAGTCAAGGTCAGGGTTAAGTTATATGATGTCATTCTATTCACTTAGACTTGTCAAACAATATAATTTTCTCCAGCCGTATGAAAATAGTGATTTTATGGGTATTTTCATGTTGATTTTGCATAAGAGTTCAAGTCTTTAAACTTAGTCCCATGAGCAATCTGAAGGCTATAAGCAAACATTTAAATGAGGGTCCATCATGCTTTCCTAACCTCATTCCTTGCAAACAGAAGATGTTTTCTACACAGATGAGAATTTTTAAAAACATTTCAAATTCTGCTAAATAAGTTCTTTTGCTGTTTATTTAAAGTCGTATCTGCTCTTCATCTGTTTGAAATTTTACTTAGTTTTATCTTTGGAAAGTGTTTTGAGACATTCATGTGAGAAGTGTTCTAACATTGGATGTAATCTTTTACAGTTTGACCTATAAAGCTAAAATAATTATGTTTCATTTCGTATTAGGCATCGAGTACAGGATAGTTCCACAAATTACTTTAAATGACTTAAAAGTGTAATGAATAAATGCATTGATTTATGTTAAATGTCTTTTCCTAATAATGGCCCCTTACTACCATTTCGTATGCAAACACAGCTTTCACCACAGTTTCTGCACTTAGATGAAAATATAACTGACTTCAAGTCAAAATCTGAAAACACTTTGTTTAACATTTCTAATAAGATTAACTGCAACTGTTAAAACAATCATTAATAAAACTGCAAGAAGACAGCTAAAATATATTAGCTATTTTCCCAGGTTTTAGTAACTTTAGAATATCCTTGACACTGAAATTGCTGAGAAACTGAGGAATAAGATCTTCACCTTAATTGCTTTTTAACAATAATTGATTTCATACCATTTCTTTAAAAATGCACAAATCAGTTAACATAGGAAACCACATGAGCATTTTTCAAATTAGCAAATCATTAACTTGCTAGTACTGTTTCTACAGACAAATAAATACTGATTAAAGGGTCTGGAAATCTGAGACTAACAGTTAAATTTACAAATCTGTCACATGCTTTCATGAATATTACAGTGAAGGAAATATCAAGTGCAAAGAAAAATAATTAAGTTAATTCCAATTTAAACAGTAGTTTTTATGTAGCAGCCTGTGTTTCACATAGGATTTAACAGCTAATGCTAAATTTCTCACAATTAATGAGGGAGTTCAGATTTAGTATCCTACAGTGAAAAAAAAATTAATATAGGATCAACTAATCTAATTATGTACAGTTCTATATGAAAGTATTACAAGCTTTGAAGTGCTCTGAAACATATTAAAACACTGATACCTATTTAGAATAACTATTCTGTAAATAGAGATAATCCTGACTCTTAAACTCGATACTGGTGGGGAAAAAAGCATCTGCATTTTCTTTAGAAGACCCTAACTGTAAGTGGGAGTCTAATATTAATGTTGCCAACAAGCAGAATGGAGGAATTTAAACCATGTATTACATTCTTACTACGATAAAGAATTTATGTTGATGCTACAGAGAACATGCCAAGAGTTCAGTAACCGGCATTATTGTACGTACTTCAAAAGGTTCTGGTTCATAATTACTATGATCCAAGATAAAATAAAAGGTTTGCTTTCCCTTTGCTCATTAAAATGGTCACGTTAATGTAATCACTCACATGAAAATATTAGTCAACGCTCTACGCAATTCGAAAACCAGACGTGAAAACTGAAAGTCACAATAAAGGATTTGCCTTTCTTTCACCTTCCCACCAGATCTCATTCCTGTTTCAAACTGAACGAGCTTCTGTGAAAAGCAATAGCTATGGCTGTTTCTTCACCATAAATTAATCATGACACAAAACTAGAAATGAAAATGTCTCTTAAGAATAATTTCAACTACAAACTGCACCAATGAATAATAGTGCACAATCCTAATTAAACACAACTCTGCAGCTGCAAAAATAGGCTGAATTTGTCCAAAGCTACGAGTTGGCTTTAAAGCCTGGTTTGTTAGGGACTGTTTTCTTAAGGAAGGCTGGGCCCTCAGTCTTAATCAGCCAATAAATTATTTCCTGCAATTACATTAAATAGAAAATTATCTTCAAATTGGGAATGTTAATTGAAAATCAAAATTCAGACTGAAGTTTAGAAATTACATGCTGAATATAATTAGTCTAGAAAGGCTTCACCTCTATTTCATAAACAGGCTCTTGGTATTTCCTCAAGTGACCATTCAGTAAAGCTATCTACTGGCAATGCACTATAGAGGAAACTTTTTCTTTGCCATATACACTAATATACTTTCCTCTTATTCATGATGTTTTAAACACAATTAAATAAAAGACTCTATTCATGTTCTACTGTTTAAGTTGATTAGACAGAGAAAAGAGGACTCTGGTAACCTTAAAAATAAAATTATATTGACAAAGTCACATTCACTAATAATCTCAAGCCATGCCCAGCAATTTTTTTCTGTACTAGACTAAGGGAACAGACCAAGAGCAGGGTTCAAATTCTTTCCAGCTCCACCTACCCCTTTTCTCCCCTGCTGCATTATGGTCAGACACGTGTTCATGCTGCACTTTACTCAGTTACCTGTAGTCCTGGAGCCTAAAGAGACAGACAAGCTCAGGCAGGCTTCCCAGGCACTTGCTCTCCTCAGGACATAATTTTTAGGGGTGTGTTTCATTTCTGTTTTCCCCCAAACCTTTGTTACAACAGCAAGATTTAGAGCATTAATTATGGTCAGAGGTCAGCCCTTAATAGTACTTTTCAGGTTTTGGGTTGCTGGATTTTGAACATTGGGACAGAACGGACAGAGATGTAGGTTCCTGCTAGATTAAGCCCTCCACCTTTTTTTCCCAGTACAATCATTAACTCAATCAATACACCTTATGAGTATCTGTCTTCTGAGGGTGCCAGGTTATGCACCAAATATTGATTATGCCTGGGTTTATAATTAGTAAAAGAGAGTAAATATAAACTCTGCAACTGGGTGTTACCCAGTCAATTACTTCCTGCACGTTTTCACTGGTTACCTTTTGTCTTTACTTAAATGGGAGAATTCTGTACCCAGCACTCCATCAGGTCCAATGAGGTCCAAAGATTTCAGCCAGTAACTCCAAGCTCTCATCAAATTCAAAGGGAGAAGAATCTGGCCCATTTGAGTAGTTTATGTTTATGATAACATTAAACCATAGAACAGGTTGTTGTGTTAAAATGTTTAAATGTTAAAATATGAGTATGAATAGCAGTCAAATTTTAAGCCATAATAACTTCCCAATTTTACATTTAAAATATTCAAAATGAATTTGCTAAATTCCCTGGCGAGAGGAAAAAAAAAAATTAAAAAAAAAATCAATATTCATAATAAATAAGGCTTGTAAAAGGTATCAGAAATTTACTAATTTCCATTATAATTTATTTTTTATTTTTTTCCTATTATCAATTAAATTCACTTGAATGATTTTTTAAAAAAGTTTCTGATAAAAAAATATCTCCCTAGTTCTAACCCCTGCAAACAGGGGTTTATAATGGAAGTGCTGACACAACCCTAACTACAGCAGCGCAAATGGTGCCGCTATAATACACAAAATCAAGTTCTATTATTCTAAACTATCCTCGCTCGGGGGGTTTTCTTTACTGTGCTCCCAGACAAACTGCTGAAGCATGAAAAATTTAAATGCAATCAAGTGGGTCCAATTCTACTTTACTAGAACAAGTGTCTACAGTGGTACAATCTTAAAAGAAGATGCAACAGATTTGTTTGGTGCTTTTCTTTCTTTTTTCTTTTTTAGCTGTTTATTTATAATACTGTGCAGTGGAGATAAAATAAGAGAGGAAATTACACTCACATTATATCAGTATATTGATTACACAGCACACAATCAGAAAGAAAACTACATTGTGAAATTGTTGCTTTGGTTAAATTGACAGATTAGCTGAACACAGCAATCAGTAAAGGTGGAAAATATACCTAATAGGTATGAAAAAAAATAGTTGAAAAAGGCCCTAATTATCTGAAGTCCTATCATCTACTCAACTTTGAGAATTAAACAATCTTGATTTGGATTTTGCAAAACTAGATAAATTCTATCTTGTTTTGAATTCAAGAGAGAAAAAGAATGGGATCATTTATCAAAAGATCAGTAAAGCTGAGGAACTGGACCCCAGTTTCAGTCAGCCTCAGTACTGAGGCAAGTAAAGGAAAATTGAACTGTTAAGGGGTTTTTACCTACATAAAACTAAACTCAGTCCCAAACAACTCCATCTCTATACAGCTGACAGTATATTTTATTTTAATCCAGAAAAGAAATTCTCTCTGCCTTAATGAAGACTGCCAGTCAGATTCTCAAAACATCAGTTCTCCTTTTTTTCCTACAGCGTGTTACATCTTTCTAAATACAAGTAATAATACTTTTTTTTTGTCTAAGGCTTTTCTATGGTTTCAAATTCTTAAAACAATGTATATTTTCTTTTTCAAAACAATTAGATTATATTCCTGATATGAAAGGCTTCCAAAGCCTAAAATCTTCTGTCCCTGCTGACTGCTCAAATGATTAAATGTTACAGTGGAAATTACAGCTAGACCTGGAGTTTTAGCTGCTAGACACTTCAGAATCAACAGTATTAACACAGATAACAACCCTGTGATAGCCTAGCCACTATTTCAAAAACATACAAACTAAGAAAGAACAAGAAGATATATGACAAAGCAGACTTGTAGTTGGCTGAAGACTCTAACTTCTGCTCTACTCCACCCTCACAAAGCATTCATAAACCTAAAGGCATGTCTACACTGCAGCCACATAAATGACTGCTTTGTAATGCTAAGATATCCAAACTAATTTTAAACAAGCTCGTTTCTGATAGCACTCCAACTACAGTAGTGTGGTACTCAGATGGAATAATTCATCCCACTTTAATGACTTCAGTATAGACATAACCCAGGTCTACAGCTCCAACAGTAGATTGGAATCAGATTAGATTAGAAATACATTCACTTACAGAGCTTTTATGAACAGTCTCCATTCCTTTTCCCCAAAGTGCCAGATTAAAGTACTTAAGTGCATGATTAACTCTAAGTATGCAAGCAGTCCACTAATTTCAAATTGGACTACTCGTTTTCAAAAAGTTATGCACATGTCTAAGTGCTTTGGTGACTCCAGAACTAAATAAATTAAGAGAAACCATTTTCAGACATACTCATAACCTTTTAAATATTTTCTTCTACACTTTTACACTAACCTGGTGTTCACGAAAAGTAAAAGTCAGCCACAGCATCTTAGCCCTCCCCACCTCCTAAGAGAGCCACAAATGTGCATACTCCTCTCATAATATTAAACGTAACTTACAAGACCCTCCCTTACAAATCAGCACTCAGCTTTGGGATAAATTAACTGCACTGTATACTCTTCTTTGCCTGCACTGCCCACAGTATCCTCCTCTTTCATACCCATGGCACACCTCATCACTTGGTGGCTTTTTGTCTTGCATGGATTCTCAAACCCCTCTGAAACTCAAGAGTGTATCCATGGAGCATCCCTTATACAATCTATTTTGCAGATGAGGTTCACCTAGACAAGCACAGGCCTGATGTAGAACAGAGTACACTGACACACTTGCATAGAAGTTACTGGGACAGCTTCTGGCTGAGAACCAGTTTAGAACAGCTTAAACATTTGGTAAAATTGATCTTTATTTTTACTGTATAAAGTTACCAGTAACACTAGTGTTCACATAGACTTAAAGAAAAATGAAAAAGCTTTGACAATAGCCAAAATATTTCACAGCTCTGCCCCTGCAAAGCAATGTTATGTATGCATAACTTGGTAACGTAATTCATTGTAAATCTAATGCCATAATCTGTCTGCCATTTTAGAATAAACAGTTATTTCCTAAAATTATGAAATCTCATATCTGCTTTCAAGGAGCCTTAGTAACACAAATGAACAGCTATTCAAAGACTCCACTCTCCTGTGGCCCCACACCCCAACATGAATACCTATGCACAAAATTCATATTAATTGACAAGGCAGCAATGGGAGAGAATTCCCAGCTTCTGTTCCTGGCTCTGAGTCACAACAAGGCCTTAGGCAAATCAGCTCAACTCCCTCGAGCTCTTCCTCAGCTTCATTTTGCAGAAATACTATAAGAATTAGTTACATATAGATCATAAGCAGCATTGCAAGATTAGAGAGTTTATGGTAGTTGCAGGAATCACCTTGGAAATAAGGGGGGGGAGGGGGGATGGATGGATGGAAGTAAATATGACTCAAGAAATGACAGCTATAACGTTAACTGAGCACCCAAATCTCTAGCTGAAATAGGCATCAAGCTAAGCAACACACCCAGAGCTTCCAAGATACACACTCAGCTATTCTTGCATTTGTTTTTCCAACCCAGTCAAATTACGGTCCTGCTAATAGATATAAATCCAAATCACAATGTCTGACTTCAGATTCAGACTTCCTCAAAGCTCAGAGGGTTTGGAACAATTCTTATTGTATTTCTTCTCATTTGTAACCAAGCAATGTGAGAGCTAAATGGACTTGTTTGGAAAGCCCCTCTCTTACATTCTGCCATTCTAGTGACCTTCTCAGCTGTGCAGCCACAGTTACATATTAGGGTTAGGGAAGGAGTACCTTTCTATTCATCTAGTTGTCAAAAACATGAAAACAGACACAGCAAGCCAGCCTTGCAGCCCCTGATGACTTTTCAGTGAAAATCCAAATGTTTATTCGGATTAAGAAAATGGTAAAAATACAACCTACCTTTCTAGTAGGTTTAATGTTCCATTCTCTTTATTCACTACCAGGAGCTTTCACTGAAAATCCCTAAGGTGAACTCACATTGAATGCAGTAAAGGGCAGTAAAAGAATAGTCATTTAGCACCTGGGATGTGCTCATCTTCAGTCATTGTAGTTATTATTTTCTATAGTTTATATTTAGCTGACAATATTGCTGTCACTTTATTTAAACAGCTTGAGACTGTTCTTTGGACTGGAGCTCATATGCCCTGGAATGCTTTGACTCATGAATTGTTTCTCCTGATAATGTTACATCACGTAACCACCTCTGTTTAATTGGTTGGTATTAGCTTCTCAGTGATGACTGCCTTTAAAGTCCTATGACTATGCCATGTGTCTCTGGATATCCAATTTCTTACTGTTGGAAAAAGAAAAATCAAAAAAGGCAGTACTGACTTCCAGCTATCTTTACCAATAACTATGTGAACAAGAGTGAGCACGCCAGGAATTTATCCATCAGCAACTTATTAGGATTTGTTGTTTTAGGCAGCAAGTAACAGAGCGTACAATATAAACAAAAGCAATCGTTAACAATAAAATTAAAAAACAATGGTTGCTATAAATAAGCATCAATTCACATATTTTTATGGAAGAGAATGACTTAATTGTTTAGCTGAATGATTATATAAATGGTTTTGATAAAGGATGACTAAAAATACTAAAAGGAATTTATTTTTGCAAGTTTAGACTTTGAGTTGGGACTTTATACAAAAGACAAGAATGCATCTCTTTTTTTCCCTTACAAAGCCAATTAAGAACTTGTTCTGATAACCAGAAATCTTCCTGGCCACACTTGAACCTGATGGGCAGAAGTTTTGGAAAGGTTCATTAATTCCTTTCAATACTCTATGAGATACATACTCCACTGGTAAGACACAGTGTTCTTACATTTTTCTCTCCTACAGTTAGTTTTCAGGAGGTGCTTAAGATTCCACATAATGAGTTAAACCATTAATTTTCAATCCTACAGGTGCAAAAACAAAAGGTCGTGAGCCATTCCTCTGCACCACCTAATTCAGAACTATTTTATCTACGGTCAGATAGACCTCCTTCCTCACTCTCCTCCCTCCTCATGATCTTTTTGATTCTCACTTCTAAATCAAATAAAGCACCTCTATAGACAGCGAAATGAAGTATCAATTTCAGGTTCACCTGTAGCCAGTTGTACTAAACCACCTAATTAGTACCTACATGTAACACAAAACAATGGCTCTGCAGCTCAGTTACGGATTGTCTTTTTAATAGAAAACTTACACTGCAAGCCTAAAAACATTTCTAGCAGGCAAAATATTTCTGATTAAGTAGAGGTTACGCAAGCATCAAAGAAGTTAAATGTAGGTGCCAAACCACATTGCCAGGAGCTCTTAGTGCCTGGAGGTACTGTTACCTGACAGCTTGGTGAATATAAAATTACTTGTTTCTCCAACTGAAGACAATCAAGTTGTCACCTTCCATTGTAATACTGCACAACTAGGGATCAGCAAAGTGCCAACATAATTACCAGGAAGAAAACAAAACATAACAAATATAGCAAGTCTAAATTTCTCTAAAGGGTAAACACATCCATCTGGCTATTCATAAAAAAAAAGGAGGAGGGATTTTATTTTTACTATCAAATATCCTAGTGTTATTTAGCAGTAAGATTTATATGCCTTTCATTAAGTGAAAAAGAAAAACAGCTAAAGAAGGTGATTCGTCAAAGACTAAAAATAAACACAGGTCAGAACTATGCTGGGATGTTACTTGTGCACGTTTAAAGTACTGCAAGTGTCATCAGAGATGCTAAGGAAGAGCATATGTACCTGCATTGCTGTTATAAACTCATATATGTGAGGATTCATAAAAATTAGTTCTAACTGGCACCTGGTATACTTTGGCACAAGCGAGGCATGACGTGCCACTTTTATTTGTTTATTTAAATGACTTCACTCTAAGACCCGAAAATGAAGTTTGAACCACAGACTGCCTCAGAACTGGGACTTTCAGGATATTAAAAACCCAAGGAAAACCTTTGAAGGGGGTAATCTGAATACATAAGAACTAACATTTGCACCATATATTTCTTTAGGTTATTCAGCAAGTGGCCTACATATTCAGGAGTGAAATTTGCATTTTGGTGATGCAGAGATCTCATAACCAGAAACTGTTTTATATCTACAGTGGCTCTGGGCATCCTATAAAATATAAAAGAGTGTCCTAGGTAGGATAGATACTTGAAATATTTTTTTCATCTGGTTGATAGAAATGAAACTAAACTTGAAGTCTTCTTGAAAAACACATTATTGATTCTCAGCAAAGCTGAGAATCAGTCTTCGACAGCATTTTTTTCTCCAAAGGAATATTCAAGAATGGCAGTAAGGGACAAGAACTTTTTTCCGCACTGTACAACTGCACAAGGACTGCTTAAATATGCTGTTACCCTTGCAGAAGAGATTAAGGAAAAGATGCAGGCTTCGTACAACTGGGAACACTTCCTGCATCTTGTCCGAGGTGTGGCATCCCCTGGAGCTCAGGGGCAGCACCCAAAGGCTGGGCTCCCCAGCTACAACAGCTCCCAGGTTTGGGCCATTGCTGCTTCCTCGTGTGCACTACACTGTACCATCCTACACAGCACCTTCCTTTCCACTGTGTTAGAATATCAATACACTCGAGCTGAGATTCCTAATTGGGGCATTGTTTTCAAGGGGCTGAGCAGCAAATTGAGGAGGACAGATTGGGATATGGGTCAGTGGAAACAGAGGAAGAAAGGAAGGCAGCAAAGACCCACAACAATTTTAAAGTCACAAGCAGTTTGATCAGACAAAACAAAACTAGTCAAAATGCACCACTTTCTGCAACTTTGAGAAATTCTGATTTTTGTTAGAGTGCTTACAAACAAGCTTTTACAAGGCACCACTGGGCACAATATTTCTTTGTTTTAAACTAAGGCTTAGACAATACAATCCTTACATATGTGCACAACAGGAACCCTAAAACGTGTTTACAGACCCCTACAGGAACCACCTCATTTACCAGTGAGCTGCAGCTACTACAGGGATAAAGGACAGGGCAGTCCAAAGCAGTGTACTGTACAGAGAAAGATTACAGGGGATACTATGCCTAGCTGAAACTACCCAGGAAATATTTCAGAGATATCCCTGTTTGAGTGGCAATGTGGGCAGGAACAGCAATGCAGCATCTCCCCCAAGCTTACCACTGCTTGGGCTGTGCAAGTATTCATGGGAGGGAGTAGGTGGGGTCCTTTTCTCTTAATGTTAATTTACTTCAATATGAAAATATGAAGACAAAAGATAAATAATTGTACGTCTAGGAATTCAAATAAAGTAAACCAAAACATTGCCTCCTCTATTAATTAAGCTAATCAGCTGCCATTAACAAGTGCAAACAATTTAAAGTTCAATTTATTGAGACTTTGAACCTCCTGTCCTTTCACAAGATCCACCTGCCTTAAAAAAAAGTAACTGACATTGTTATTTGTAGTCTTATTCTTAGTATGACAAACTTAACAAGTATTTTCATTGTTATTTAATTTAAAAAAAAAAAAAAATCATTGGTTAATATTAACCAGTTTCCTGATGCAAGTTTTGTATTTTTAAGGAATTCATTAAGGTATTTGGTGTAGGCACTGAAAAGAATCAGAGAACATTAAAAAGTAATTGTCACAGGTAAAATTTACACTGCTTCATCATTCAACTTGGCGAGATCAAGCAGTGTGCAGTCTGTGCATACAGCACTCAAACTGCACTAATTGCAAAGGAAACTACAAAATCTCCCTGTCTTTTCATTTCAGTTCTGCAAAGCACCACTAAATTCTTAGGAAGAAATAATTTGCAATAACTGAGCACCCTCAACTCTCCTGCTTTCATGGAAGACTATGGCATACATCACCTGCTCTCTGACAAGGAAAAGGAAACATGCATAGCAAAAGGAGTCGTAAGGGTAAAGGTGAAGAGTGTCCAGGCTCTGAATTGCTCCACATTTCCAAGTGCTCAAAGCTCCATGTAAGTATTTTTAAATGTGTCAAAGAACACCACAAAGCACAACTACCAGAATACAAAGAAAAACATAAACCAGCACGCAAATCAAAGGCCCAGTCCAATGAAGTTGTCCACAAATAATTAGAAAATTAAAAAAAAAAAAGTCTAAAATGCAAACTTACAATATTGTCAGTGATTTTAAACATTTTTACTATTACCATATAAATTCAATTAGGTTCCTTCCAAGAGATTTTAGCTAAAATACTGAAATACTCTATGATAACTTGTGACGCAGGATGTTTACTACTGAAGTACACAGCACCTTGTTGTGGCTTTCATCTCTGACCCAATTTTTCCAATATTTTAAGGATAAAACGTATGATCTGCATTTGTAAGGAAGTCTTGTCTTCTCAAAGAGTGTCAATTTTTGCTCAGGGCTATATTTTGTAACAGTTTCCCCACTTAGGCTTATTGGTAATAATTTATAATAGACAAGCAAACAGTACATAATATATGCAGCCTATTACTTCTAACAACAGATTCAAACAGTTTCATTTTCTCATGGACATTTGTTGAGGGCTCTATTATCAATTTCAAAAGCACTGTGATACAGAACATACAGCTTTACAGGCATATTTAGCTGGTACGGCTGTCATCCCTTCCACGAACCATCAACCAGACAGTCCAGTGTCTGTGGTTTTAAACCAAATACGAGCATAATTGAAATGTATCTTTTAATCTAGGAATTATGACACAGACAGGATCGTTACAGACTTTCACATACAGGTCAGATCCTCAGACACTGTAAATCAGAGCAGCTGTACTGAGGTGAACTGAATCCTCTTTATTCAACTACAGATATACGCTTAACAACTTTTCTTGGCATAGAAAAATCACATTGTGTACTTTTGCACTACGAAATTTTTGTGTTTTCAGTGAAAAACTGACTAGCGTTCCATTATTACCAGGGATCATATGACACGATAATATTCCTCCAACCACCCATTGCCAAGAAATGCAAAAAAATTGTAAGGTATATTCTGAATATTAGCAGACTGTACGCACTGCTCTCTTTACTTTTGCAATCTACTCCTCTTGAACTGATTCAAAATAACAAGACCTCTTCACTTTCACAGACAAGCACTTTCAAAAGAATAACAAAAATTACATCTCCGTCTGGCATAAGCACTAATATCAGACAATAACTCCAGGAAGAACCGAACACAAACTACTGAAACAAAAACAATTTTAGGTTTTAATTTGAACATGAATTCTTATGCTGCCACTTGGCAAAGCTCTGCAGTCCAGCAGCTCCTGTGGAGCAAGGTCATGAAAGAGACGGGGGTCATCCAAATACATAAGACCCTCAGCACAGCAGGAGCAAACTCTGTGCTAATTATACTAGGCCCCATCAGTCCTCAGCACACCACCACTCTGGCAGCCTTTCCATGGCATTAACACTATGCAGACCAGGGCTGAGATGACAAGACCAGAGGAGGTGCCCATCAGCCTACCTTTGAGCAGGCAAAAACAAAGTGCAAAAAGGGAGAAAGCAAAGACTCTTTCAGGTTTTTGTGCTGAATCATTTTGGGTCATTGAGGTTTTGGGAGTCAATTCAGGCAGGGAAAATCTCTACCAGGGGAGAAACTGGAGCTGGCAAGGCGGGACAGGGCAACCCCAGGAAGGAGGCAGGTTTGGGGTGAGCCCTCTCATCTTTTCAGTAGAGGGGTCCATCTGCAAAAAGAGGCACTTCCATAAAGATGTTCCCTTTCTTCGAAACTCTACCCTGGTTATTTTTTCATAGAAGGTGACGAAGCAGTCGAGTATTTGGCAATCGGGGCAATTTCTCATGTTCCAGAAATCTCAAAATATCTTCACCTTTACTAACCAACTCTCTCAGCACTCTCACTTTACAAAAGCAGAAACTGAGACACGGTGAGTTTAATGAATTAATCCAAGGAAACAAAGGAAGTCAAGAGCACATACGGCTGAATTTCCAGCCCTTCTCAGTTCCCTGTGAAATAACTTGCAGCAAAAGATGAATCTCAAATCAGGTTTGTAACACATTCATAACTGAACAAGTCTCTTCTCCTCAACAGACAAAGAAATCTTTCCTTGCAATGATTTATTTCACTAAACAGACGTGTAGAGTTGTATTTATTTCTACGGCTTTGTCATTATCAATTTGCTATACCATGTCACAAGTTACAGTTTACTTAAGTCAGCCAGTAAATGCTGGGAGAAATGTTTGTTGACACTGAATAGTGAATTCCTACAAAACCTGACTGCACTTCTGCACTGGCAAGCAGTGATCAAAGTGATATGAAACTGAAAGCTCCCACGCCGGGATGAACACTACATTAAATACAAGTTCAGCAAGAGGCTGGGGATGCAAAGTCAGTTTTAAAAATACAAACTGGATAATAAAATAAAAAAAGGAACATATATTTTTAACCAACCAGCAAAACTTCAGGAATGCAGTGGAAACTGTCAACTTGCTTGTGTGATATGTGCATTTCTTTTGAATTTTGTCATACAAGGGGCAAAACATCAAATAAAAAATATCACTTGCACTATGTTTAACACTTCAGGAAGGCACTTAAATTTACTGTAGTTTTAATGCATGTCATCTTTTCAATACACAATTACAATACTAAATTAATAAATCTCAAAACAGTAAAATTATTCATTTTAGTATTTTCAAGGATCTTTCTGTAAACACAGTGAAAAGACAAGCCCAGCAAATAGCTTATCAATACAACCTCCATGGAATATCTGCTAACATTCTACATATGGTAAGCAGTGAAATGTTCATCACTTGAAAAACACAAAATATTCTGCATCTGTTGTAGAAAATCAACCCAAGAGATACATCTAACTGCAAACATTTTTTTTTTTTAATTTATAAACTGATGAAGAAAAGTTTCCCTTCACAGCTTGCTTTCATTCAATTAAAGCAATAGTTTACTCAGTACCTATTGCAAATGTCTTAGGCTGCATGCAAGGAGAAATTACATGGTTTGGACAGTGAGTGAGTATCACTGACTTCTGAAAATACAACCATTCTTCTAAATAAAATTTCTCCATTGTCATCTAAAAGTATACATGACTATAAATGTAACAGAGAAGGTTATTTTTAGCTCAGAAACTATAATTTGTTTTAGAATTGTAGTTAGAAAAGCTAAAGTGATCGCAGTAAAAAAACAACAAACACAACTATTAGTTGCACATATCACTCACATATAATGGCTGTTCTTCCACTCTTCTGTCCTGCTTTCTCCTACCACACCAGCCAGCACTTCAGAGTTTGATGGCATAACACCTCTGACACCTTCCCAAATCACAAGGAACCACTGCCACTGTCAGGAAATCACACCGAGTTAATCTCTGCCAGCTCCCAAGCTACCACACCTATCCATACGTATAAGCAACATCTAATTTGTTGGACAAAGCACTGTCAACTTTGTTCAACAATTAAAGTCGTTAAAAACATAAAAGCAACTGTGAGAAGTGAAGGCGTTTGGGCCTGTTGGGAGATACAGTACCCCACATGCCTTCTGCCACTGCTGCTACAGTTAAGCAAACTTTACAGCCAGTCAAGCCATCATCCAATAGAGCCTATTTGCTGAGCAACAGTGGAGCTTTGTGGTTTGCCTCTCAGTTGACAGTAAGTTATGAGCCCTTTGTGAGCACAGGGGAAGGAAAACAGAGATCGGAATTTGGCAGGAAAATATAATACAGAATTCTCCTGTCTATGGAACCTGAATTTTTGTGAAAACAATCAAGCATTGTTGAAAGAAAGAAAAGCAACTTTGACAGATGAAATATAGAGGGGCCCCTTTTAGGAAAACAGTAAACAAAGCACCATTCAGGCCAGGTCCATTCTGTCATTTATAAAGATAGTTTCTTCTGTGTGGTGAGAGTTTACAGCAAAGAGTTCAGATTCAACAAATCAAGTGTAAAATCTCCCACAGTCCACATTAAAACAGCTAGCTAGGAAAGGACAGGAATGCCAAAGAGAAAAATATCACAAGTTTTTCTGTTTGGGAGCGAGGATACAATACATAGATTGGGTGAAAGAGACTCTAAGAAAAGTCTAAAAGACAAGCCAAAAAACTAACAATTGTTAATTATAAAGAGCTAATTTTGTCAGAGACAGGAAAAGAGAAGGACACTGGAGATCACTGAATAGAAATATGAAAGGAAAGAGCCATTCTTGAACATTGTTGAAGAACTACGTCTCTATTTCTCCAGGCTGGACCTCATGAGGTCATCATTGGCATGAAAGGCTCAAAAACTTGGGCTGGTACTACTATAGTTTGGACATCTGGAATGTCAGCACACAGTGCACTACTTTCTCCAAAGTATCTTAATTCCTCCTTCCAAAAATAGGCATCCTCGCCAGCTTTAGTCACCCAAACTGGAAAATGTACAGCACAGAGTGAAATGAAAAGCATTTTTGTTTCCTTGCACTCAACTAGTAATAAGATTTCAGCAAGGGAAAGTTAAGGCAACAGTGTTCAATATACTACAGCTTTGATTAACAGCGCCTGGTCTTGCTACAGGACCGGTGATTGTTCTGAAGTTAGGACTGACGTGAGTTTTGAGCATCGCTGGGACTCCTAAAAGCATCTGTTTTTGCAGCCAACGAAGTAATTGTTAATGCTTTACGGAGTAGAAAGGGATCGGAGGCCAGTAAAAGCCCGGTTAGACTCAAATGACACATTACTTGCACATCATTTGGAAAACATGAACAAAACTACTTGGTTTTGCTACACCCAGCTAAAGTAACAGTCTTCATTGTGTGCTAATCTGGACCCGAACCAAGCCACACCTAAGCAAATAATGCTTAGTAGATGCAAAATAATACTGATTTCTTTATTTAGGCAACCAAAACTATTTATTTCACCGATGAAATCACATAATAACTATCTGCAATTTAAAGCGTCCTTTAAAACAAAGCCCACAAAATGCAGAAGTTTGCCAACAGGTCAGGAATAATAAAAGCAAGCATGCATATGGATTCAATGCTCTGGATTTATCCGGCGTTGGTTAATGGTTTCTATAGAGATGGATGTCAATCTGCCTGGCCTTTCTTGTGTCAACAGTCAGTTACAACAAGGAAGATCATGGCTTTTGCCTTTGATTAGAAGAGGTATCTTTCCACAGTGTACTGAAGGTCACAGTATTTGCCACAAGTTCTCTCTTATTACAGACTGTGTGTGAAATGCGTATGTTTACGGAGCAAAATAAAAAGACAATTAGCCTTAGAATTGTGAAGTCAAAGTGGTGTTAAAGCTATGCTTTGTACAAAGTTCTGCTGCCCGCGTTGTAAGATTTTTCACCTCAAATACAGCTTGTTCAAAAAATTCACAGGAAATATTTGCATAATGCTAATTAAGCTGTCAAAAGGTAACTGTGGCATACTACTACAATCGCATCACTGCCAACTTTCAAAATTCCTTGAAAGAGCAGGGACTCGTGTTCTTGCCTCATGATAACTTAAATTGGAAAAGATCTTCCCATTTTCATTGCAAAATGCCACCCAGGCTTTTATTTAAATATTGTCAGCAGCACAATACTTCATCTTATCACAAAAGCTTGCCAGTGTGGCATTATAAGCAAACACGAAAAACTAGAGGGGACAGTTTACTTTTATAATCACTAGGTTTAAAAGTCCTGCCTGGAGCAACTAAATTAAATCTTTTACGGCTCCAAGAGAGACGCATTCATGTCAATGAAATTTTTGAGTAGTTTGGAAGGTAGTCTTAAGGTTTGAAGTCCTATCTGTCCTCCAGGTTGTGTCTGTCCTTACAGGTTGTCGTGCTGCTGCTATACATTCCACTGGAATAATGCCTATAGCATCATTGCTGCCAACCTGCTCCAGAAAAGGCTGCACGGCAGTTGTGCTGAATACAGAGAGGGACTGATCTATGTCCAAATGAAGTAAATGAAGAGACGCCAGCTGACTGTAAAGGTTTTGGGATGTGGCCCATAATATGCAAAGTGTTTTAGTGGTGGAGGGGATTTTCTGTGTATGAAAATGGGATGAGTCCAATCTGAAAAAATAAGAAGCATTTTACAATGAAAGCATGATAGAGCAGGGAAACAAAGGAACTGCTTGTTATGTGTAATTGTGTTCTATATATGCCATTTTAGTAAACTGGGGGATAGGAAAGTTGGGGGTTTACTGTTAGTTCACCCAAAATAAACGAGTGTATGAACAAATCAAATGATTAAGTTAGTTTCCACTCCCAGCCTTGCACAGCCTGAAGCAATAAGGTCAAAACAAAATAGCAAAAACGGAGCTTGTCTAGTCCTCTGCACTGTGACATCCAAACAACAGGGGGACACTGTGCAGGGCTACTGAAACGTCCTTCCTCAGCTGGAGAGAACGTGGAGCTGGGAGAGTGCTAAAGTATGTGCAGGAGGACACAGTGTAAAGCTCCTACCCTTTGGTTAGGATGCACTACCCGATGATCGCAGGGGTGCTGGCACGGGCCCAGAAGGAAGGTATGGACACTGCAGGGCTGACAATCTCACCATGTTTATTAGTGGTAAGCTCCAGGAAATGTTCCACATAGCCCTCATAGTTTTCTGGCTTCAGACTTAAATGCATACACGCACACACTCACACCATCCCTTCTTAAATTTCCTTTGAGGTTTCAATGTACTGCTATTTTACCCTTAGGAGCTGCTTCTCCCCACAGGCTCTGCACTACTCTTTTCTACCACCCATAGTATCCAGTTGCATGTACTGGTACTGGGAAGAATGCATTTTGTTACTACTTTGATGAGCCATGACCATCCAGTGAGATGTACAATATTGACTAAGTGGTCTCACAGGAGTTATCGCTCACCTAAAAGATAAGGAGTTCATTACTTATTCCCTGCTCTCACAGAAAGTCCCATTTCCCAGGTCCAATGGGTTACTTATCACCTCCTTTGATGCCTATAGCTGTATTTGTAATAAGACTAACAAAAAGTGATCTCAGATATTGCTGTATAAAAAGACAACTGGGGTAGGGAAAAGGAACAAAATTCCAGAAGTGAAATTCCCGTATCTGTGGAGAGAAAGGAGATAGACCTGTGAACTGAGCCTATCAGCAAGAAGAGAAGAAATCCCATGCGGAGCTTTATACACTTGTGAACACGTGTGTGTAGATATATAAATGTATGTATCTACATGTACATATGTTTCTTTGTGTATGCATACACTTATATACGAGATCAAGTCCCGACTACGCAAAGAGAATGTGTAATCTACCCCTGTGGCTTTTTACCCTATACCCTGTTGTCCAGATGTAAGCTGTGAAACACATCCAAGTTCCTTAGAAAGGGAAGTGTTGAGCCAGGCGGTTCAGGCTGAGCTGTTGCAGCTATCACTCCATTGAAAATGGACAACAAATTCAAATAACAGAGGCTGTGTTTGATTCTTGATCTTTCTGGGTTTTCTTTCTCTAGTTCCCACCCCCACAGCCTCACCTCTCTCCCACCCTTCCCCACTTACCAAAAGTTATTATGTCCTTCACTATAATAACGAATGGAATCCCCAGATTATTATTTTAGAAGTTTAACTGATTCTCCGTGTTTTTAATGTGCTCAGCACTTATGCAAAGAGGCTTTTTCCTATGTCTTTCAGCAAATATAGAAATAGGCTTGGAGTCAGCATTCATTTTAATAGTTTCAACAGATAGTCACATTTATTTCCAAAAATCTTTTTTCCTAACTGCACTTTTGCATCATTCTGCATGCAGTTGCACCACACACCCATCTATAAACCTGGACCCATCACCAGCAAGCAGAATAGCTTCATCCTTAAGATAATTTTTATAAAAACATATGTGATTTGCACAATGCTCACTTTACAAAACTCTAAATATATATAAGAGTGAGACTGTTGAAACCTCACTTCCCCTGCTGCGTGTTATTTATTTCCAGGTAATCTCAGCTGAGAGCTTTCTAGTACTGTCACTATGGCCAATTTTATACTGGATATTTTTCTTGATACATATGTGTAGCTATTTGCCTTTTCATTACTTCTCTGTAAATGCCATATGGACAGAAATCATTGAGTCACCAGATCATACATTTATTTTTATGATATATTATGCTGTTTGATGTCATGTTGACATCTAATTGATGTTGGTTTTGCTTTTTTTTGTCTTTGTTTTGTTTCTTGGTTTCAATAAAAAGAGAATTTAAAAAAGGCTGTAGAGTGATGACTTAAGGCACTGACAGACATGAACATAGCATGCATCTCTTTTATGATGTGCTGCTGAGTAATTGGGTATATTTCTAGCTTTAGATAACATATAGTTCTCTGAATTTTTCTGTATAGTGAAGTATTTGAGTAAGCCTAGCCTATAACCTCAAAAGAACTTTTTTCTCTAGCAAGAAGTACATACAGAACATGTTTTCAATGAGGGCTTAACCCATGATTTAAGAGTCAATAAAGAAAGGTTTTCCATAAAGAAATGAGAAAGCAACAATAGAACTAAAATACAACATACCGAAGATTAAATATGTTCCATCAGCACAACAGTGTCTTTGTACAGTAAAGAGCAGAAGGAGATGATTAATAGTAAAATGGTATGTATGTCAAAAGAAAAATAAATGCAATTTAGACAAAGTACACACTTATTAACAGAGAACATCATTTACAGTTACTCAGATGAGAGGAAGGCAAGGATGAAACTAGCAGAGAATGTATTTCACAATGTGAAGTCACATTCATCTTGGTTTAGGGTTTCCCCCTCCCCACTACAGCTGCAAAATAAAAATACTGGTGAAATCCTTGCTGGAATAAAATTACTGCCTAAGTACCCAGTGACTTCAGCAGAATCAAGATCTCGCTCAAAGTATTTTAAGGTGCAGCTTTACCAGGCAGACCTCCTGGACCACCAATGGGAATGGGTCCACATTTCCCCCCAGGTTCCTGCAGTGCACATCTGAAAGCCAGAAATTATAAACACATACCTCATTCACGATAGTACACACAAGCACAGAAGAACACAAACTATTTCAGTAGTGTGCATTATAGCTACAAAAGGAATGTCATCAGAAACCTTTATTAGCATCAGACAAGAGCCTCTATTCTTAAATCAACTCACACAGTTTCTCTTTTTCTAAATTCCCTTTGATTTCTTTGCCTTTCAATCCAATCACTATACAAGTTGGTGTTAGATGCTCTTGAAGTCACACAAAAATTTACCCATCCAGTTTAAACTATGTCATCCTGACTTAACACACTATATGGCAGTACAGTGGAACACCACAGACCCCTATGACTTGCTCAAACAGCTCACCATCTTGAGACTCTTAAAATTTTTATCTCCTGTCAATCAATCATCCTGAGGATTTTACACTTTTTGAAAATAGATATTTCTACACCTTCTAACTAATCTTCAAGTCCATGAGCACTGTAGGACATGGATGCAAATATTTAAACAGAAATGCTCCACTGCAATCCTAAAAGATTGCATGAAAAAAATTACCAGAAAGATAATGAATAAAGAGAACTTAAAACTTAACCAGGCGTTCCCACTTCCTAAATCTTATAGGTGGAAAACAACACTTCACCTTTATCAATATGGCCTATTAGTTCTCTCTATTAATGAAAGAATGAGAAGACATGAGGAGGTCAAAGAAATACATAAGAACGAAAGAGGTAAAAGGAGAGAGAATGCTTCTAACTATATTACGGACAGTGTCAACAAATATGAAATAAGTAACTACCCACCCCCCAAATCCCAGAGAAGTATATAGATTATTCATAGTATTATCATCACTCTAATAACATTATAATACATTTGTTTCATTAACAAGCCATTCCCTGCAATTCTAAGAACTGTGAAGAAAATTATGATGGTCACACAAACGTACATCTAAATTACAAACAATAATACTCTCACTAAAAAGCATCTAGGTTTTTATGAAAGTTTTGAGGAGGTGATCTGATTTTAAGACTGTCATACTTTTAAGCAAATGTAGATTGACTTAAAGTAAACATTGCAGGAGGGAGCTCATGCTCTAGGCTTCACCAAGCAATCAGCAAGGCATCTGACACGCTACAGAAAACCTGCAAAATCCAGCAAATAAATCATGTAACACCCATTCAGTATCCTACAAAGCACACAGTGGGGAGCTGGCACATTATTAACTGACTGTAATTTTCACAAACTGTAGCATACTAAGAGCTTTATGATATACACGCAGTGAAATATATTTTTATATATTATAAATGCCCATGTTTTTAAAGCATGTTAATCAAGATACTTCAATTGAATCCATGGTTTGTGTTTGTTTTCAAGTTACTGGCATCAAAAATGTTGATTATTACAGTAAGCAGATTTGGGAAACATCTCCAACTCATCACTCCACTCTCAAAAAATCACAGACTTTTGATGATGTGGCAGTAGTATGTTACATGACAAAGGGACT
The DNA here is from genome assembly GCA_028020825.1 of Podargus strigoides. Lineage (NCBI taxonomy): Eukaryota > Metazoa > Chordata > Aves > Caprimulgiformes > Podargidae > Podargus > Podargus strigoides. The sequence continues at coordinate 2,774,908 of CM051633.1, forward strand.
GATTTGAACAACAAAGATAACCTTGGGACAGGTTATTGTCCCAGAGTGGTCCTTCCCTTGAACATGAGTTTTTCTGTCAAATTATATTTTATACAAACTTGCTGACAAACTGTTCTTTCAAAGAAAACAAATCCACGAGGGACAATGCAGGTTTCCAAAGAAGCCCTGATGCCATCCAGAAAGAAATGAAGGCAATATGACACAGACCTCAGCTTTCAACCAAAGCACCTTTCCTTTTGCTGTGGTGAAGATTTATATAACTTTACAGATGCAAATCTCACCTGCGCCTTTCAGGAACACCAAAAAGCAATTTTGCAAATGACAGAAAACTGGCTTTTGAAGCCTTACATTGTTCTGCCACACACAGGAATAACTTGAGGTCCCAGAGGTTCGTAGTAGAAAATGGCACTTTGCCAACTCTCGTTACTGCCTGCCAACCTGTAGATAATCTTCTTGTACTGTACTTCATCCGATACTTTCACATTTACAACCCTTCAACATACTCAGCAGTTTCTATTTAAATAAAAGTAGACAAGATTAAAAAAAATAAACCTGAAGTAGAAAATACAGGCTAGATGTGAAAACTGAGAGCATTTTCCTCGCTATTGTCCATTATTCTTTAATGTATCATTCTCTTTCTGCATGTAGGCCAAAAAAATAAATCCAATGTAAACACAAAAGGCAAATACCTTTTGAAGGCCAGGCAAATATTTGAAAAGCGAAAAAGAGATTCTGCTTTTATCTCTAGATCACCCTACAATTTAATGGTTAGTGGAGAGGGGGTTCTTTTTTCCTTTCTTTCTTGTTTTTCTCTTTATTTCAGGGAACACAGCAGGGGCAGGTCCACACTTCATAGCTCATAGAATGATTATCAACCTATAAACTGTAACAATGGGATAACAAAGGTCAGATAACTATACCATGTTTGTTATCAGAGCAGAGAGAAAAATTGGCACTGTCAAAAGGCTCTAAGGCAACAAACTAATGTATTAAAAATCTTGATCCAATTTTTTAAGCTATGAAAATTACATGCCTGACCTCGTAATCTGATGTATGTGATTTATAAGCAAAGTGCAGATGCTTGTACAGTTTAATGGTCTTTATGGGGTTTCTTGAAATTAAAGTAACGCCACTCCATGGACTAGACAGTCTTGGGCCTTCTTCAGCTATATCTGTAGTATTAAATAGTACCACAATATTAGAAAAAACAATATCTACAATCTCAAATAGTAAAGCTGGTAAACCACTATCAGACAGCCCACAATTAACTAGTAGAAAGAGTAGATGACTACCTATATAAGTAAATGGAAGTGATTTCATATAAATAAATGGAAGTGATTTCAAAAAGTTGCTAGGTGGGAATAAAGCTCTTGAAACCAAAATGGAATGCAAGCACCCTTTTTTGTCCCCCTCTTACTAGTCCATGATTCTCAGGTCACTAGTGAACACAAACGTACACATGTTCTGTGGTTCAATAAAATGGGTTGATGCTCTCAGGCCAACAGCAAATCTTTACCAATCACATATGAAAAGCAGCAATTCCTCAAGATAAATACTATCTGGTCCCTTCAGTCAGAGCAGGATCATAACATATTGTTGGAAATATGAAACATATTTCATATACAAAATATATGAAAGCGCCATCAAATGTCTCACCCATAAGTAAATAAGCCTTTTGTCCTCTGAGTTCGTTATGGCATAGACTTTCATGAAACACATTGACAACAAAAACTCTATAACTCCATATAATGAGAACCAGTAACTCTCTTAAATTGTGTGGGGGAAAAAAATGAAATTATAAGAAAATAAAGCCATCAGTGATAATGTTACTAAAAATAGTGATGCATTAAGGTAAGGATTTTTTTATAGCAACAACTACAGGAAAAAAATACATCAGCCATACCCTTTACTTTATTGCTTGCTTAGAGTAGCAAGAAAAGAATACGAAGGGGAAAAAAAAAAGCAGATTCTGATCAGAAAAAAAAAAGGAGAGTTCTGTCTTAGGGCTCCATAATAAAATCTGGTTTAAATCTTAGCCCCTGTATACGAGACAGTATTAAGTATATATACCATGAGGTAAAACTTTCAGCTGAATTAGTCAGTTGGTGGGAGTGAAATTTGTTACATCAAAGGACAGCATTTGGTAGTTTGTCCCAGAACTGGTTTCCATAATAAGGTAAATGGTGTAAACAATGGCCAACTTGATCCTCACTCGGTGGTTCATGCTCTTATGTTGCCTTTTCCTATACAGAAGAGATTTATTGAGAGTGAAATGTATATGTTCAGATTCTTTATTCTATATTTCTATATTGTATCTTATACTCATCAACAGGGGAAGTACGATATAACATGCTATAACACTTGTTAAGACATGATTTTCAATCTGTTAATGTTCTTCTAAAGACTAATATAAAATTATTGCATAACAAAGGATTACATTTTCATCTATAGCTCTCCATGTGATTATGGACTGATAGAGGTTATTTAAGGGCCATCAGGTATAAGACTTTAAAAAAAAATATGGACAAATATTTCAGCAGAAATGTCACTCAGAATATAAACAAAAAGAAGTGACTTTGGGGTTGATCACCTGTCCACTGACTTCAAGGTTGTAAGAAAATTTTATATATGTTTAAACTGTAAAGTATGTGTACTTTATTATCTTTTATTTGACTGAAAAGTGATAAACACTCCTTCTAACTAAGGAGGTTTGATCAGCAAAGTAGGATTAATATTAGAAAACACAATTAATACTCACTCTTGTAGGAAACATTTATAGATAAAAGCTATGAAATAATAAAAATCTATTTTCTAGCACTAAAAAAACCTAATTAAGCACGCGATAGCTATTTTTATTAGGTTCTTTTTCAGTTTTCACAGTATAACACCACATTAAAAGGTTATGGTATTCCACAGGAGAAAGCAACAGAAACAATGAGAAAAGGAATTACCTTCCAGAATACCACATACACTGGGGACACCAGCCCTTCATGGTGAGATTCATCAAGATCATGAGCATGGTACTACTACATGTATTGCCAGGAAAGTGATTTTCCTCTCCCTTTTCCCCTGAAGCCCTTGTAAAAAAGATCAAGTTGGCAAAGAACATTGACACAATCTCTATAATCTCTAAAAACAATTTTATAAATATCTGAAGTGGTAAGTAAACACATACAGTGTCCAATTCTCTGTCTGCTTAATATTAGAAATCCTGAAAGCACAAGGCAGAACATACATATATATGCAAATACGTGTACCTACTTGCATACACAGAAATACACATAAGTAACAGACAAAATGGACTTGTATGCATTTATGTATGTATTTGTGTATATTCTTATGTATAAGCATACATAAACATGTAGATTAAAATATCTATAGCCAGCATAGAACTGTGTGTAGACAGACACACATACACATAATATGAAAGGAATTCACTAAGCTAATTGTTACTAATGAGGACTACAATAACTGACATAGTATATCATATTGCAGGATCCCATTGCTCACAAATTTTCTAAAGCATGGATCACTTCGCAGTCTGGGTTTAAAAACCACAGTACAGGTTTATAAAGTGCTATATTTCTTAATAACAATTGTTTTTTTCTTTCAGTTGCTTACTGTGTGCTTCAGTCTCTTTAGAATTTGTTGGTATCAGTCAACTCTTTTTGTATGGTTTCAATGATTTATGAAGATGTACTCAGACATACAGGCACATTTTTAAAACTAAAACTGTTGCTGCACTGCTGGACCTGTGGAATGAAACTCAGAACATCACTGCTGATGAATCAAAATTCGACTAAAAGTTAGTTGTGTTTCACTAGCATAGGTAGAATAAATAATTCTTCCTACATATGCCTCTATGCTGTTGAAAGTGTGCACGCAATTTTGTTTCTACGACTTCAGTGATCATCTACCACCTAAGGTATGTTGATTGTATCCTTAAAGGCTAATGGTGCGACAGTGCAAAAAAACATCCTGGAAAAGGCTCTGTAATTTATTTGCTGGCACCAAGCTTCCTTTCTAATTTATTCCCTGAAAGCACTGGGTTTAGGAAAATGGGCAAATGACATTTCTCATACAATGGAGAAATTATTATTGATACTAGCAGATGAAGTAGTCACTTCTTTCCTTGCTACAAACAGCTAGAAGCAGACAGCAGAAGACAGAGGACACTAACTTTTGATTACATGTCACAGCTGTAGGGTGCAGGAGAGAATAACCCTAACAAAGTCCATACACAAACTTCAGAACTATATCAGTATAGCTCAAAGCAGAATCTGATCCTCCTCAAAACAAAAAACTGCTATTACTGATTATTGTTTTAGTTGACTTCTACATCAATTCCAAACTTCGCATTCTCTTTGAAATCGGAAGCCTGGGCAAGTATGCACTGAATGCCTAGATCTGAATCCTGACAAGCAAGGGAGCCTTATTATTCTCTCCCTTATAACATAGCAGCTCCCTTCCTAACAGAAATTTAATACAAAATTATGTCTCTCTCCTACAGGGTTTTATTTGGCCTTTACAATAAACAACACTCTAGATTAGTAATCAGGTTTACCAGACAGTTGTCATGGGGTCACCAGCAGCTACTTTGTTTTCCCTCAAAACTGTGCTCTGTAGTGTGATGATAATGTTAAATGGACTACAACTGATGGGAAAAGTAGAAAGAAGAAAGAATAATAACACACTAAAAATATCTCTTTGAAAGAAAAAGCAGTCTATTGAAAAAAACACAGGCAAGAAAGATTCAGCATAAACACTAGTAAACCATATATATTACCTCAATAAATGCTAAAAGCTTACCCCAGTAAAACAAGAACAAAGGCATATGTGATTTAGCTCACGTTTCTCATGCAAAAATTGGGATGTATGCTTACACATACGGCCTTTTTTAAATCCAAGTTAATAGGGAAGTAGAACAAATGTCTTGAAATCGGAATTAAGCAAGTACAGTCATGATGGAAGTCTGTTTTTCAAAACAAATGAACATAAACAGTGATGATTTGCCTGCTGCAATTCTCACTAAGGTTTAAATAGATGATTCTCACACTGCAAAATGACGGGAAACTTCCACATGCACAAACTCCCAGAGCCCTGTCCAGAGGTAGGAAGTCCGAAAGGATGTCCCTGTGTGCTAGTGGCATCTGTGCATTGTCGCTGCTGCTGAAGTGCCCAGCTTTGGCCTTCGCCCAGCGCAACCCAGTTGGGTTGGTTTGACCTATTTAAGCAGAAGGGCCCTGACAAATCTCCGCTCTGTTCTCCAGCCTACTGTTTGCCTCCTCCACTGAACACCTGCACATCACAATCTCATCAGTCTGGTTAGTAAAACAGACTCGTCTGTGGGACAACAGTCAATCTACTGTCCTTTGGCTCTCACCAACTCGGGTGAATACAGTTTTAGAGCAAATTTGCTGCAAGTTTCATTTGTTTTGGTGGGTTTTTTAATTACAATTAAAACATTTGGTCTAAAGGCTCCAGAATAATCAATAACTGCACAAATACTGATCTTTAATATCCTTGGAAGAAAAACCAACAGATTCTCCTCTAGCAGCTATAAAAATAAAACCAAAGCCCCGAGACAGTCAGGGGATTACGTTTTACAGTTCTGTGGCTGTTATGTGCTATCATCCTCTACTACCACAGAACTGCACTCAGATGGTGAAAAATGACACGTGTTTGATTATTTTCAGCTACTAAATCCTGGAGCAAAGTAATGCGTCTTCAAGAAATACACTGTTTCATGAGGATGTCTTTTTAAAATTACTATTGGAATATGCTGAATGTAATAAGGAACACATGTAACTCCTACTTCTGATGAGGAAAAAAAGGAAAGAAAAAAGTGTTTTCCTCTAGCAGCACATGATTCAATTAACTCTTCAAGCTCTTCTCTCTTTGCAGCTGTTTAAAATACAATTATTCTCCATAAGAGAGCAAAAATGCTAGTCCCAAAGGCAAAATGAAGTCTTACAAGATTTCTCCCTATGTTATCAGAGATAGATCAAGTGCTAACAAACACCTACGTACCTAACTGGCAGTTTTAAACGCAGAACACTTAGCAGCCTGCACTGAAACCAAGCCCCACAACACACCAGGCCTCTTTTATTCAGGTGTTCGGACTAGGGAGGTTTAATTTTTTTTTAGTTCTAACATTTTACAATTGTTCTAGAAGGAGAATTCTAATGTTTCTATATTCTCTCTTTAATATCCTGTAGAGATAGATACTTGTATGCAGACTGCAGAGTTCACCCTGGATTTATCCTTTTGTTCATGACACAACCTTGTCATTCCACATCCGACCACTCTAAGCTGCTGATGCTCCGTAAGGACTCTGTAAAAGCCAGAGTTGTTCATGAGCTCTTTTGGTAATATAACAGCCTGAAGCACAGCTAAGCACCAGCTGCACCATATTTATCTACTTGTTTATGAAAGAGTTTCCCCCTCATTGTGTGGATAACTGACCTTAGCCATAGCTAATAAGACATGAGCTTCCTTCAACTATGCAGCTTTACACTGAATCTTATAAAATACTTCAGTGTTATCCATACAGCCTCACTGAGCTCCTAATGAACTGAAACACATTCTCTCTCCAGTACTGTCATGACAGACAAGGTTTGGTCCAAGGAACAAAAATAACCTGGCCCAACCTTTGCTTCGGCCATCTGCTTCTGTAGACAAGCAGAGAAAGTAGAGAATCAAGCAACATACAGATATTTATGTTCCACCCTATCCATTATCTCATCTTACTGTCCCAACCACGTAGTGACAAGAATGGTTTGCTTGCTGCAGGCAAACTGCTTCAGCAGCCTCCTCTAAACTGCAGCTGTGTTTCCAGACGCATGTCCAGTTAGCCAGAGACCTCTGGAAATCCATCACTTCTCAACCTTAAGCCTTTAAACAGGCTGGGAGCTACAGAGTCTGCACTGAAGAAAATGCAACAGTTGTACTTAATGTGAAAACCCTCCTCAGTCAAACTAATTCCACTAAATCAGATGATGTTCTTATCAATCTATTCCAGACATGTCTGACTTTTTTCTTTTTTTTCTCCCTTTTTTTTCAAATGCACAACTGAGAAGCTACAACTGGCACAAGAGCAGGATGCAGAGCCATGCTGAACTGACTTGTAGTGCGATTTTATTCACAGGTTACACTATGATATTGTTGAATTGGAAACGAGTCACTGGAACGGGCACAAAAAGACAGTCTCTGCTTGATGTCTTTTGTTCCCATTTTTTAATTTAAGAATATTACTTTTATTACAGTTGATTTAAATTATAATAATTAAATAACAGCTAATTTACACTGGCTTGCAGCTGGGGGCATGGTTCAAGACTGTTTCTCTTCAGTCACAGGTAGTATTTGTTTATTTAGGATTCTGCCAATAAGCTAATACTTACAATAAATTTTAAAATGGTTATTAAAGTCTGTCTGTTGAACCAGTACAGTAGTGCTAGAGCTCAGATGTCAACTACATATACATATAAAATACAATAAATCCTGAAATCCTACTTCAAAATCCAACCAATTTGTCTAATTTGTGGGTTAGTACACACATAAGTAACACAATCACCTTAATCATTCCAAATAAGCATACCAGCGAGTTTCATTTTGGGTTTTTTTTTCTTCCCAACAGCACTACACTAGTTGTTCCTGATGATGTTCCAAGCAGAGCATTCCAAAGAGTCACTCGTGCAGGAAAACAGTTGAGCTAAACTCAATTGCCAGTTCTTTTCTAATTTTAAGTTTAGCTTTCCCATTCTGCAGCAAGCATTCTTCTCCAATACTAGTTAAAAGAGCTTATCTAATTTAACTTTCATATTTTCCTTAAACATCTGGGAAACTTCATTTCTCTAATCAGTTTCTTACTTTCCTCCACTAATTACAATCTTGTTTTTCCTACGTATATCATTTCCTGTGTGATAATTTTTTCATCATTGGTTTTCTTGTTCTTTATATATTTCCTAGATGCTGGAGCTCACATTCAGGCAAAGCAGCTTATTTGGGTTGTCCCAATTCTCCTTCAAAATCCTCAGATAAAATGTGCCACAAGAAATTATTTGCCTATCTGTATATTTGAATATTTAGCATAGCTTCCAAAATGCCACCATAAGTTGCCCTGATAGCTCCAGCAACAGCAAATTCTAGGATTTTAATTTACTCTAACATGATGAGGCACCCTTCAGAAAAATTGTCCACCAGCTGTCTGTCTGCTCGAGCAGGCCAAAGTCACACAGGAAACAATGAAGCCTGTCAGACAAACGCCACTTCTCCGTTTCACTTTCCTCGCTGCCTGTTCTTCCCTTCTTTCTCTTTCTCCTTTGCCCTTAGGCCACATCTTAATCTCATTCTCAGAATCAAAAGGTTTCTTCCTTTCTATATGGTTCATGAAAGGTTACCACGTAGAACTAAATCACCACAGGGGCTCAGCCGTCACATTTGGGTTACTTTCAGTTTTTAACTGTATTTTCATTCTTGTATCGCCACAATCCCTTTCATATAGCTTTCAGGCTATTCCACAGATATAAGCTAAAATTTGGAGGTGGTAAACTCTTTTCCACCAAGACAGATACTGTAGTAACATCATATGCATATTGTACTCCCTTTTACAAGCAAATAAGGATTTCTGAAATGCTACTAATTTAAGTAACAGCACACAACTTAGGAAAAGTCATTACATCCTGTATGCAGACTTTCCAATTCCTACAGTATTAGACTATCATTTAAAAGATTTTATACATCTCTCATATAATAAACTAAATAGTGAAGACTACATTGAAAAAAATAAACATTTATCATGCCTATTGATTAGTATTAGCAGCATAAATACAACTGACAAACATCAAAGTTTTCACAAAAGAGAGCTTTGAGTCCTTAGAAAATTACCAAAATTATAAGAAGATTATGTTCATCTGATCTAATGGTTTGGTTTGCATTTCTCTGTATAAACACAGTGGTATGTTTACCAAATATCCATTTCCTTCTATTCCCAGATCACAGATTTTTGAAACCCCACCAAAAAAAAAGTTTTCTAATGAACACAAATGTGTTCACAATACCAAAACAAACTTGAATAAATCATTCATACAGTGTGAAAACTGAAGTCTAGTAACTGAATGAAAGAACTCTGTAACACAAGAGTTTCCATAAACTTCCACAATATGTTCAAGCACAACTAAAGACAGACTTACGTAATATATTAGCTTGCAATTGTGAAGGTTTTTGTAATCAGTTCTCACACTTAACCACAAACCAGGAAAGAATTGTTACGATATTTCACAGTTACATCGCACAGCTTAGAAATAGATCTTCTTACCAGAGTTAAAACACAATTTTAATTTCTTCCATTCATTTGAGGAAACTGAGGATCAGCATATGCTGTTTCACATGCTGATAGTTTAAGTAAATCAACAAATATTATATTTAAAACTGAACACTCTTACAACACAAAAAGAAGAAAGAAAAGACTTTATTCCTTTGAGAAGATGTCTAGCTTACCTGGCTCTGCCATTCCACACCGACAGCCTGAACAATATTATCAGCTCTTCAGGTACTAATTCTTGCTAACTGGAAGGGTATTTTCTCTCTTGTTGGATTAATAATCAACTTTCCTGATAGTTCATTTGTAATTCTCTGCTGGTTAACCCTTTGCAGGGTTCCCATTTTGAACTAAGCAGTCTACACTGTTCAGCTCATTTTAATACAAAAATAATAAAACAAACAATAGTGCATACATGACAAATAAATAAAGAGCTAAAGAGTTTAAGAATAGATTATCTTAAAAAACTAAAAGCTTATAATTAAAAGGCAGCTTTCTTTTCCTTAAAGACTCTACTTACTAAACCTAAGAGCCAGTAAACCAATGCATCAACAGACTGAAAGCTGTAAAGTCCAATGGCTCATACGACAGCACACTCCCATGAAGCTACTGCTCAACCTCTCATCTTCGGTGTATGTGTAAATATGACACGTGCCTGCTGAACTCTGAAAATAACATCTTATTATTGAATCATGTGCCGAGAAATTACCACACTTATCAGTTTGTGCAAGGCCGTCCATCTGTGTTGTCAGAAAGCAAGAGCAAGAGTGGCCAGGAGTAAAAATGAGATAAGAGAGGCCCAGAATAGCTAAAAAGGGGAGTTCAAATAAGGTCAGAACAGTTTAAGACGGGACATCTAACAATTACATATAATTTTTTTTTTAAAGGTAATAGTAGCAAATTCCATACATTTTATCAGTTTCATAAGAATTCAATATATTTTGGCAGCTCTGTTGTGAAATAAGCAAAAATATTATAAAACAAACCCAGTAAAGGAGTTTAGATATCTAGTACAGGAGGGTGAAACAACCTGGAAATGCTGACTAAAGAAACCAGTCTTTGGGGGATATCAGGTGGACCTTGGGATGTGCTTTGATTGTGGACAGAGGGAAGAGGAAGAGAAAAAATAAACTTGTTGCATGGATGACTGAGGCATAATGCTGCAAAACCAGAGAAATCATAAGAAAAGTCTGGGTTTGTTTGGGTTTTTTTCTTTCAGTAAAAAAAAATGACTTGGATTTTTGGATGCTCTAAGAAAAATATGAGACATGACAGTTCTATTCACTAACAGAAAGGCTTTCTTGGTCAATTATACTATAGATGTTTTATTAAATAATACCACACTATTTTGTTTTTCCCTTAGACAAAGGGACAGAGTCTCCAAAAGCTACTGCATAGCACAGAAGAGACTTTATTTCTCTTTGTGTAAGAGTAGTCCTACAGCAAACCTATTTTTACTGAACTGCAGGTCTCTGCTCTCTGTCTACTGCTCTCTTCTGTAGCACTGAATGCAATTTGCTGTAAACTTTCTATGATATGTGCTGTAGAATTTATGATAAATGCTACAAAGTGTTGAAGCAAATTTATTTCATATTTAGAGTTAATTTTATTCTGTGTGTGTTTGAAGGAAAACCTTTTAAGAACACCAATAACATGAGAAAGTTACAACTAAATTTATTGTTAAGTATCACATCAGTGGTACTCCTGGGGGCTCCTCTTCATGGGAAGAAAGCTTGAACAACATTTTCTAACACATTGGATTGCTTCCCAGAGATGTGATGGCCTACAGAGGCAGTGCTGAACAAAGCAGGCTGGAATAGTAAGTCAGTAAACAACCCTTTTCAGAGGATGGCCACAAATAAGTGCAACTTTGTTTAACAAAGGCAAATTATAGTTATCTTTTGTTCTTTAGAAGGTACATTATCTTTCTCTCCTGTTCCACCTGACTAAACTGGTGGTATCTCTTCTATCACCTGACTGAGTGGTTGGCTGGAAATAATGGGACAAAACAATCCACTATTGTTCAAGAGACAATGACCTTTCATGTCCTTGGAGCTCGCCGTGACCTTTCATCTTTCCTATCCTCCAATGGTCTTTCCTAACAACTAAAACTACACCCCGTTAGGCTGAATTCCAGATTGTCATAAAAAGCCCCGTCCTTTCAAAACAAAACCAATTTTTACACCAAGGTGGAGGAGAAACACAGGTCCATTGTTCCTGCACAGATGGAAGTTAGAGTTACTAAGGCAACAGCTCTAATCCCCCTTTTTACCACCTTTTTCACATCATTGGCCTATCAAGTGTGCTACCTTTTAACTCATAAGCTCAAAAGCTGGTAGTCTAACTGACTGCCCTAATTAGCTACGATTTTCACAGTACAGACAACATGATGAGCTAATCGAAATTTGCAAAATAATGACGTACCTCCAGCAAATATTCCTCCTCCTGAGGCCCAGTCTTAGAATAACAATAATGAGACCATTATTAGAGGAGGGCATTAAAATGCTGCACTGCTGCTAAACAGAGAACTTAATTGTTCTGGTCTTGTCCATTGAATCAACAACCTATTGTTGTGGACTTGAAAAATAAAGGACTGGAGAATGGGTGCCATAATGATTGGTCTGTGCTGCCATACCAGCACTCTGTAGAATTGTTTTCCTTTTGAAACTCTTGATGGACTAGTAGTTTTGTTTAAAAGTAATATAAAAGGCAATTGTCTGGATAAAAAGTCCTATTTATTGAAATCTTTAGAAGCAGTTGCATGGATTTGTTCATGACCCCCAAGATAAAAACATAGGGACCATAATAATGCTATTTGCAGAGACCACTGCTTGTAGGGACACTAGATAACTCTGGCCTGTCTAGCTTCTGCAAAAGGAAGGCAGGCATTTCCTTTGCAGACAGAAATCATGACAGAAGGTCAAATAGTAGACAGACCCAATTCATCTGTAAAAAGGAAGATGTTTAATTTTTTTTTTAAAAAAAAAGACCTAATATATTTGGTCATCATTTAGACTTCTGAGTTTAGATCAAACTGATAAAGGTGTGCCTAAGTCACTCATAACACAGGGCTTTTTGTTTGGTTAGATAGATACTAAAAATGAGACACTTTAATTTTATTTCACCTCTTCTATAGAATTATACCCTAAACTTTGTAGTTGAGAAACTGAAAATTTTACCTTGAGATGTAGTGACTCAGCTGATGTAAATGGTAACTTACTGTTAGCTTAGGCTGTTCTTTAAATAAAGTTAGGACTGGCAGGAAGAGATATCTAAAACCTCTGAAATCTTTATGGTTTTTTAATTGATAAGAAAATAAATCTACAGCTTTTCACAAAATGTTTAAGATAAACACGATCTTGAGGTAAAAAGTATTCTCCCAAATCAGAGATCATAGCTTTATTACATCAAATCATTGTTAAATAACACTATTCTGGATTCCTCTCAGCTTTCACTGCAATAGAATAGTTGAAAATATATAAGCAATAACAGAATTATACTTTGGAACAGAAGTTAAAATCATGTCTTCTTGTATTTTTTATAGTTACCTCTCAATGCATCTTTCTACATACAAATTGCTCAAAAATGAGCTATTATTAGAGATTAATATAAACAATCAGAAACAACAGGATTTGGGCTTGCAGGAGTCCCCTTTGGTGCTCTGCTATTTTTTCAATGGGAAAAAGTTTAGGGTTTGGGTTTTTTTTTTTCTTATTCTTATCAACATATTGTAAATCAAAATTAGAAAAAAAAAAAACAAAACACCAAAACAAAATGTGAAAAGGAGGGGGGCAGAGGGGGAAGAGGAAGAAAACTTTAAGTTAAAGGTTAACCCAAAAGGCATTTTCAGCAGTCTGTAGAACTGCTCGCATTATGTAAAGTTGTCTTGCATGTACTCACAGAACACTTTTTTTTAAACTTGGGGTCTTTTCTTTTGTAAATTGAAAAATGTCTGATATAAAGAAATATTAAATTGTAAATAAGACCTCTTGCTTCATTCAATCCATGCTTTGCTTCATTTATCTTCATCTTGTTAGGCTAAATTAATTAACAATCTCTGTGTTGCACACTTTCTCTTTTCATTACATCAAATAATGGCCTGGATATGGGAGAAAACCCTCACCACAGGGATCTTGAAACACTACCTTGAGGAAGAGCCTCTTACATATGTATTGCTTTAGCAATATTAACTAGCTAGATGTTACAACATTTATTAAATGGATTCTTCATCGCTTTAAAATAATTATCCTGATTTTTTAAGAAATAAAAATATTTTTTAAAAAAATCAAAGGCTTGCAATAGATCTCATTTACCATTTGTGAGCCACAAATACTTAAAGAAAGTACCTAAATTCATCAGTAGTTTTACTCAATGCTTTATTTAATATAAAAAAAAACCTGCAGTTTGAATACAATTCATGGCTGACTGTGTATACAGTCCCAAACACATTAATGTGTCAAATTACTCAAACCAAGTTGCCATATCATTTGTCTGTGAATGTTCTGTATATAATTAATTGGATGTCTGGGACAGTTTCATTGGTAAATCTGGTTATTTTAACACTGTAATGGGGAGCAATGTGCTAAACTGTTAGGCAAGTTTTCTTCCTTTAACCTACATTATAGCATCTAGAGCAAAAGGACAAAACAGTAAAGCCTTTTTTAATCTCACTCTGATCAAACAACCCTCTTTCTCCAATCACAGCTTTGTGCGTGATATCTTTCTGCTAGTGTTTCTTATTTAATTAAAACAGACACTGACAGAAGGACATGGATTAGGACTGTAATGATGCATTTACTTAGATTAATCGGAGGCTCCTTTTGGAGTAATGGCTTAAACAAAGAACAAAAGGAAATTGTTATGAAACAGCCTTTTATCCCAGGCAAAGGTCACATTATGAGGTTTTTAATTTTGTCAGCCTCTGTTATACTGGGCCTTGCTACTGGAACATGAGAAGTGCTTCTCTCCCTCTCTCCCCTGAGCCAAGCCAGTTATTATAATACAGCCATTAAAGCTGCAAATTAAAATGTCTGATTTTAAAACAGGTTGCTTAGCTTTCAAAACCCTCTAATTAGCATGTTGTGCATTGTTGTGAAGGAAAGAAACCTAAAATGCTAATGACCTGCTGCCAGGTGACCACACTGCTGTGCAAAATAATACAGACCCTTTCAAGTAGTAGTAATAATAATAGTAATAATAACCCAGCTCTTATGAATTACCCAACTCCAGGTCTACTCTGCACCACATGTGCTTAAAGAAACAAGCCTGCATCCAGCCAAAGATCAGAGTTCAGTAGTCAGCACGAGATTGTTGTATGTTAACTGGAAAGAAGTCTGCGCCCATTCAGATACTGTAAGGAAAGAGAAAAACATTTGAAACCACCATGGGCCAAGGTGATACTTGGACCAGGCACAGAGGAAAGCAGAGAATGGAAAATTCTTACCCTCTGACAGAAACTGCAGATACACTTCTGTAAATCTCAAAAGAGCCAGCCCCAACTCACTGTGATAAATTCTGCTTCTCTGCTTTGTTCACAAAAAGGAAAGAATGCATTGAAAGACCCAAATGCAGGTATATTTTTGTCCTTTCCCAATCCACCCTTCATCCTAACAAATTCCTTGAACACACAAAACTAAGATAGAGCTCCCAAATCTCAACATTTTTCCACAAGTCTTGTGATATTTTCTTAAAATATGCTACAGGACAACGTCTGATAATGTGACTTCAAAGACTCAAACCAAATAGAAAGCATTTTCTTAAACCTCATGGTACTTGAAGTTCCAGGATTTTTTAATACTTGAATTTCAGCAAACTTAGTCACTCCACACAACATTTCCAAAGGAAGGAACTCTCATCTCCCAGTGACAAAACATATCATAAGTGACTCTCTTTTTTGAAATCGTAACTGCAAAAATATTCCTTAGTTTTCTGCACCACCTAAACTGTACACAGATCCAATCCTTCTCCAATCACAGAATCCACATCTCTGGCTAGCTGAAATGTCACATAGTACCTAGAGGCACAACCTGATACCAATGAAGAAGCAAAACCTTGCTGACAGTGCCAACATTGAGTCCAAACATCATCAGAAGAGGCTGATGTTCAGCACTACAAAGAATATCTTCCTGAAAAGTCCCAGACAATTAGCTGGGCAGTCAAGATTAACCCCACTTGACCTGTTTTTTATCAACAGTTCAGGAAAAAAAGGCTTTCTCTGTAACTTGATGTCTTTGCCATAAAGGTCCTGGTCCAACTCCCTCCAAACATACCAGCATAGCGTGACAGCGTTCTTCCTAGGTCATGCTAGCAGGAAGTTGGATGAGACGTTGCAAAGTAGTGTTGGCCTTGCTGTCTGTTCATTTGCAGTAGTCTCTCACCCTTCGAGTGATCCCTAATTGACCAGTAAGGAATGCCCCCAAAACCACTACTCAATGGAAACCACAATTCCTCTCCAGATCAACTACAAACCAGCCCGGTTAAGCACATTATAATAGATAAAGGACCATGGGTGTGGTTTCATCTCAAACCCATGTGTCAACACTCTGCATCGCCTGTCTCTACTTCACACAGTACAGTCCAGATTCTGTGACGTTGCTGCCACCACGTTCCCTCACAATATAGTCCCAATCCTGAAAAAAATTTAACTTGCCCATGAAAACATTAACACAATTACATGCAAGTCACTGCAATGACCTACGTAAAAAGGGAAAATAGATTTATTTGCAAAGATAATAATTTCAATTTACCTAACACACAAACATCTGAGCTGCTTAAAAGGTGGCAGACAAATTCTGGAAAACAAAATGTTAAAAAATTAACTATGTAATAGTATTCCATCTGGCTAAAAATAAGCTGAACTTCACAATAGTCTTCTACAACTTCAAGATATCACTGCCATCAGCCAGTACCACCATTTATTTATTTTTTTAAACTTAACTTCTGTTCTGCCAAGATAATCAAGTCTTAAGAGAACTTGTTTTCACAGACACGTGTATCATCCACTAGTGTTCCTTGGCTGCCTCTTAGTTTTTATTTTTCCTGAATAAAACCACCTCTGCGAGACAGAAAACACACTGCTAAGTTTATTTATAAAAAAAAAAAAAATACACTAACATCTAATGAAAAACAGACTTTGTGCAAAGTGATAGGTGGCTCTATGCTTTAAAACTCCCAGTCAGGAAATTCCCATTATTTTCGTTTGTGGCTGTGTTTGTAGAATTCATCCTAACAGTGTATTTTAAAGGCATCTTGCAATGGCTACTGCATTATTATGCACACTGCAAATACACCGTGTCCCAAAAGTTCTATTTGTTCCTTAAAATATATTAAATATGCCAATGCTCTTTTAGTGAACAAGTAATAAAATCTGCATTAGCATCCTACACAGAATGTGAATTCATGCTTTAAGATCAGAGCTGCTTAGATAGCAAATTATCTGCATCATTTCACATTTACCAGCTAGAGAGCTGTCCAGGTACAGTCTGTACACAGTCAGCATTAGAACAATGAGTGCCTACATGAATACAGTACTTTGTGTCCTGTGGTTTTTGCTGAATATCCATGCAGTACACAGAAATATATGTAAAAATAACAGTAATCCAGTAATCTAAGACTTCAGTGTAGAAGTCTGACAAGAGTCAGGCTGGCACAGCAGCAGCTAGTGGCATGGCACGGTGGAAACACTAGCAAAGCAGTCAAATACTCGGTAATCCTGCTGGTTTGGTGCAGAATAAGACACTGATTGGGCTTTGATACATTAGGAGTTCAACTGGGCCCATTAAAGTACATCTCTGAGTAACTATAGAGCTCTGTCATGCTGATCTCTGAAACTCTGGTGGCCAATACAGAGCAGAAAAGACAATCTACTTGCTCATTTCTTTGAGCATCACTTTCACACACCCAAGCAAAAGTCGCAATATGCCCTGCACTAATGCATAGCAGAATTAAATGTATTTCTAGGAAAAATCATCAAGTCATTGAGGTTTCATGCAGAAATTTCAAACAGATTTGACACAGACATGAAGAAAAGGGAAGTCAGTTCCTTCCAAATATGTTCTTTTACTCAAGTAGCCCCATAGATTAGTGTGTGTTTCCTACATATATACACACATACAACATCGAAACTGCATAATATGGAACTATATATATGAAACTACATATACATAATGAAAAACATACAACAGTCATGTAATGGAACCCAATCCTATTCTCCAAATTACCAGCTCGTGCCCCAGTCACTAGCACTGATTATACAGAACAGCAATTTTCTCTATCTTCATATACTGGGAAACAAGAATAGTTCTTATCTCTGAGCACCAGTAACACCTCTTTGGGTTTGTCCCATTATGCACAACCTGTCTCAGTTTTTCTCCCTGTATCCTTCTCCACAGGTTCTCTGCATCTTATTCCACCTGGTCAGTCCATACTGGTATCACTGTATGCACAGCTTTGTATATCTGTAAGATGAGAGACAGCAGAGCTCTCTGCTCTTGGGGTTTCCACAATACTGCATTTGGGCCATACAAAGTCGCTCTTTTTCAGTCCTGAGAACTACAGGATCAAGGAATTCACATATTTGAATTCAAGTCACTTATCAGACTACCTTATTCACCACTAGAAATTCTTGCTATTTAACTCTTCTTGCAATCCTAGATATCCCGTCTCATTCCAAAACTTGATTCTCATCTGATCTGTGATCTAATGTACAAAACAGTGTTCAAATCCCGTCTAAATTTCTCACTTGGTTTCTCTCTGTTGCCCCTATGAACATACCACTGAACTTCTGACTTAACATCTCAAACTCTCTTCGCACTTGGAGTCTTCATATTTCCTATTTTTCTTAGTCCTGAAGATAAACTAGATAAATGATGGAAGGAAAATCACACAAGCAGTCAACTCCACTCTTCTTGCTATCATCGCTTGATTTCAATAAATGATAGGGCTATTATATTCTAAACTGTCTTCTGCAAGAGATGACTGATCTGTGCATTTCATCAGTGATTTTATAGTGAGCATCAGAAATTAATTGCATAAACTATTCCATATTTTACATAAAACCTATATATTTTCAAGTGTAGATAATATAAACGAGTAGTTCAAAAAATATTTTTACATTCTAGCATGCAAAAGAAGCCTGCACATATTACATGAAAATTTCACACCAATTAAGTGAAAATTATCCATATGTAAATTTGGCTTGCGTCTCACTTCAGAAATACAGGCTGGGTTTCAAGAAAAACTGGGCCAAATGTAACTGTTAAGGGGTTGTAGTTTGCTGGTCAACCCAACATGAAATAGCTCATACACAGACAGGCACCATGCACAGAACTACAGCGTCCTACTCGCACACAAAAGATAGCCATGGGGCAAACTTCAATACCTCCTTGAAAAACAATCTGCTAGGCACCTTTCAGCATTTAACTTACAATTTCCCCACTAGTCAGAATTTCCCAGTCAGTACTGCCTAATGAGGGGGGCACACAGAAGAGCAAAACATATTTTTTACTCAGTACGTGACACGCCTATTACCTTTTTATGCCTTGGTTTACCCATGTGTAAAACAGGAGAAACAAAAGCTTTATAAATCACCTTTCTAAACTGCTTTGAGATCTGCTGATAAAAAGAGGGAATGAGGGAAACTGAATCTCTAAGCAGTCTGAAACAGGTATCACTTCAAAACCACACCAAACAAATGAGCATAAAGGTTTGGGGGTTTGAGGTTGTGTTTCTTTTTTGCTTTCTCTAATGTTGGAGCTTTCAACACCCAATCAGCCAGTCAAACCACTTCGTTGTTTTATTACAAAGTGGATCAGAACAGACAAATTAATCAAGTCAGGACAGTGAGTGCACTTTGTTTACATGCTGTATCCTGCACATATCTTTCCTAGGTTCAGCCTGAAATCCAGCTCCAGCTGCAAGAGCTTTCAGGCTGACAAACCTTCCTGGAGCTGTGCCACACAGTGTTTCAGACCTGGAAGGTGCTGCAAGCAGGCACTTTCCTTACACTTCTTAAAATCCCATATATCAAATTCTCACACATCAAACATCCCTCCAAAGGTATACCTGTCGCAGTTTAATGATATGCACAAGCCAATCTTTGGGCAGTCATTTCTTCGGCCCATATAATTATCAGGATTTTAAATCTTTCATTTTTAAAGAGTGAAATTAAAATATATAACCTATTAGAAAGAGAATACTCTTAACTACAGTATAGAGACTCATAGTTCACTCTCAAAGAGCTCAGGGTAATAGATTTTGAAAATGTGTCATTTTTGGTATATATTAATATTCTGGAGTGTATCTAAATCTTTACAAAATTCCCACTGCTGACACAGCAGGAAACTGTCATATCAATGGAAACTAAAGCAGTTTATTTAGTAAGCAAAGTGATGCAAATAAGTTGAACCACCTAAATTTTTCAACTCTCGTAATCAATTCAGTGTTCCACCAAGCTAACTTAGCATGGGTATGAAAGTCTTTCTGGCAATCACAGAGAATGAGCTGTACAACTACCTGGTTTCTTCAACATTTGTGAAAACTATGATTAGTCCAAATGGATTTTTAAAACACAGATTTTCTGATCTTTCATACATATATAATCTTTTTTATATATATGCACATACACATATGCATGTAGGTATATATATCTACATGGACAGTTATGTTTAGGTAAAATCATTAGGTTGTATTCTCAGCCTTCTCTTCAAAGCCCACCAGTTAGAGCTGATGGAAACCTGCAGCCATTTCTCTGCTCTGGCACCTGACACCCCAAGGTGCAGGACAGAGGAGGGAGCAGAAGGGGAGGAAGAACAATAATAGCAACAGCTTAGGAGAGCTCAGGGACCCCATGCAAAGCCCCAGGAACTTGTGCCTAGCATCTGCATCTGATAGGAAACATTGGCAAGCACTTCCTTCCAACAGACTACTTCAGATTAGAAAAGGGATGCAAGAAATGAAAGAGTAAAACACATACATTTATAGAGAGGTTCAAGATAATCACATATAGAGTGTGTTTTGCCTTATTTTTTTCCCCTCAAGCCTACACCTTTTGTCACAATGAAATGCATAGTCAGCCCTCACTTGGTAAAATATTTGTGTTGCCGTGCAGTTAAACAAATGTTTTTTTCATTTTCTTTTCAACTAGCCTCCCACCCATGTTTCTCTAAACAGTGGCCCATCAGTCCAGCTGGATAACATGTACAAGCTGAGCAGCAAAGTCTCCTCTTGCCCCCATTAAAAGGGTCCTTTCCTTCTTTCATCAGCAAGAACACATGGGGAAATAATAGGACTTCAAAAATAATGGAGTACATCTGAAAGGAATTCTGATTCCATAATATTCCCACATTCCACTATAACTCACAGCATCTGATCAGCATTCCACACAATAGTTTTAGCACAGGCAAGTGCAGAAGATCAAGATAATCTTTTCTTACTTCTTTTACATACTGATATCCATAATTCGATTGTGTTCTCTTTTTCCTCTCTTTTTATTCTTCCCTATTCTTTGTAAGAAATATGGAATTCACAAGTATGATTATCAAATTTATGGTGTATGCTTGCTATACCACACATTACAGCCTCACAGTTTGCCCTGCAGTATGCAACATTTGCATAGTGTTTAAATGAAAGAGATCTATACAAACTATAGTTAAAATATTATTACATTTATATGTTTTTCTATATGAACTAGTAAAAAAATATATATTTTTATTCCACTTTAGGGCAACATTTTACTACAATTAAATGAAAAGGCTTAGCTCTGCTACTTCTTTGAAAAGAATCACGACCAAAAAGACACAATTTTAGGAAACATAACTGGAAGATAATAAAGAAAATCTCTCTACTTCCACATGAGGCAATATCACAACCAAATAGATCTTGATGATATTTAAAATCTGAACATATTCCCTTCTGTAATTCTTTCATCTATGTGCAAAATTTATACAGGAGCTTTGAGAGAGAGAAAAGAATGAAGCGCTTGCCTTTAATCCCGAGGGGGTTTTATGTGGTGGTGTTTTTGTTGGGTTTTTTTAATTCATTATACTCTCCCTTCCCATCACTGGTGACCATCACTGCAGCACCATACCTCCAGCTGTGAGCCTGAACATACAGCTCCCTGAAGCCAAAACAAGCACTGCTTTTCTGATTTAGAACAAGGGACATGGGAAGGGGAAGAAAAAGCTTAAGCTTCCACTCCTTTTGAATTTCAGTGTCACCTCTGTAATGAAGTATATGACACAGCAACGTAGACAGTATGACAAATAACAGGAAAAGTCACAGCAATTAAGATTACAGAAAATTATTAGATCTTTTAGCAGCAATTTAATATTGTGTCACTTTCAGAGGGAAAAACTCTTTAAACTGTGTTTTACATGAAATATTTGATAAACCGTACACCTAATTTGTAATGTTTTTCTCTTACAGAGCACAGGATGAAATCTTCCATACCTGACATCACTCCCCACTCAAGGAGGACTATCACCTAGACACAGACAGGATGACAGATGAAAAGGACAGAAAGAAGGTAAATATCAACAAGTAAAAGGACAGCAGATTACTTTGGCAGTTGTGCAACAGTTACAGAAGAAGAACTTAAAAGGAAACTATTTTTTTCTCTTCATGAAGTCCAGAGTACACATTTTATTATAGTGAGCACTGACTTAATTTTCCAAGCCTCAGCCTGAGACAACAGCAGCTGACTACGAGCTCACCAGAGGAGTCTAAAATTAGGATTTTTAAAAGTCTTTTTATTCTCATAAAATTTGTACATTAAAACTGACATTTTAAAAGGTTACTTCTGTAGAGAGGAACTAGCAGCTATCAAAATCTAAAAACACCAATCAAATGTAAACGTGTTTCAAACCAAACTTTGGTTAGTGCAGACAAAGCACCACACCAAACAGCGATGCAGAGCAGGGGAAAGCTTTGAGAAAAATAATAAATTAGGTAAATCTTCAGGTTATAGTATTATTGCATCAAAGTTGTAGCTTAGAGATCTTAGTGCGAACTGCCAAATGGTCTGCATCACTCTACATTGTTAGCCAGAGTAAGGGGATTTCCTACTGCTTTAAACAAATGATCAATTCCAAATGAGCAAGTTTGTGATATATATAAAAAGAAAAAAAGCTTTCTTTTAAACTTGGCTTGGCTTATTTTTCTGTCCTACTATAGAACACACCTTGTTCTGTATAGATTTTAATACACTTCAGGGTAAGAAAAATGCAGCTACTCATTAACATACCCACAAGTGTATTAAAATTTCATTTACCCCAGTCTTTTATAGGAGTTTGTAAGTTTGTTTTATCTATCACATACAGCTGTAAGTAGAAGAGACAAGTTAGTCCAAGGACATAATGTCTTTCAGGCTCTGTAGCACTTAGCAGGTTACTGGGCCTCCAAGGCCTAACAGATTTAACCAAGACTTTTCACACAATCAGGTAAAGACAGCTAGGCCAGTCAGCAGATGTCCCATTCAGATAACAAAGAGAATATTTTAGTGACAATGTGAGAAAACAACAGTAAAACTGGTACAGAAACCCACTGAACCGTAGTGCTCTTTTTTCCTTTACTAAGAACCATTGATATGAGTTTGACCATGACATTCACTGTAGTCTTCAAGCAAAGGGAAAGTCAGTCATACAAAGCTTTGTCACAGGAGACCCAAATAAACTATTAGAAGAATCAACTACATCACTGCTAAACAGTCTTCTGTATTTTAATTTCCTCTATGGATTTAGGATGAATTCATAGATGATCTGTTAAAACACCAGGCTAATAGATGAAGGATTCTTGCCATGCATGTCATCACTGAACTGACCTACAACAACACATTGCTGCATTTGTACCTTCAGCTACGTCACAACATAATGCAAGTATTTAGTGTCCTCGAGTCTGGGTTAGCAATATTAAAAGCTGCAAACAAGAAATGGCTATTAGCATCCAAAATGGCTACAGCCAGTTGCCAACCAATGAAGAGGTGAAAGCACTGTGGTGTGATCAAAGCCAGTTTTAGCATTTGTTAAGGTCACTTCAGTTCTTCAAGTGGCTCTTCTTAGAGTCCATTACCTCAGCTAAATACGCTCAAGCAAACCATAATAATGATGGAGATAACCCATCTGAAGAAACCAATTTGGGGTGTGGTTTTGAATTTGAATCAGGGAAAAGATGACTACACACCCCATGCTTTTGCTCTTCTCTAAGGCCAAGTTTAAATAAAGAAGAATACTTTTCAGTTATCTTGGACCACATTTCAATGGCAAGGGAACTGTGAATGAAAGAAGTTTACAAAGACGACTGTTAAACATTAAAGTATAGTATAATCACTGTATGAATTAGTCATAGCCAGTTTAGACACTGTCCAACCCACTTTCCAACCATCTGCAACAAATGTGCTCCATTAAAACAGAACCATATGGAAAACAAGCTAGCAATTAACACAGCTTCTATGCATACCTCTAATACAGCACAGATTTCAAACTTTGAGTGAAACTGACTGCTGAATTACTTCCATATTGCTGCTGTTTAGACCTTGGCAACACATATTTATCCTCACTCACTACAGTATGTCATCCCAAGATACTGCTATATCATCAAAATAAGCATGAAAAAACCACCCACAACTGAGCCACTCATTGTGGTTTATAGCCTCTGTTAATAAAATATTTGCAGATCAAAGTATAACAGACTTTTTCAAAGATGCATAATATATTACTTACCAGTCAGTATCAAAACTAATAGCTAATGCAGGGCAAATCAATTAATTTAATTAGTAATTGGTAATATCTTGTACTATGAATCAAAACTGCTTCAGGTCTGAGCAGCTTTCTGCTCTCCCAGATTATCTGAAGTGCCAGAGAAGCTGCACTTAACACTGTTACCAGTTTCCAATCCAAAGGGGACATGCAGAAATCCTAGATCCAAAATTCAGAGCCCTTAAAAATGCTCAGATAGTAATAATTTGGTTAATTTTTTAATAAAATAAGGAAACTAGAATACTTCATAATTGTGTCTGAGTGTACGAGATCCAGAAATTGAAGCTTACTACAAACAAAAAGCTGATAAGCAAAATGTTTCATTTCCTTATTCGAAGCAAAATGTGAGTTCTCAGTACATACTATGGGGTCCTTCTCTACCCAGTCCATCAGAGTTCTTCACTTTAAAAGCCTGGCTCTTTACTTCAACCTATGGATGTTTGCTCTCCTATGCTCTACAGTTCAGTCCATGAGCTTTGGTCGAGGTGGTGAAACCCCACAGAGTCATTTAGGTTAGAAGCGACCTCTGAAGGTCATCAACTCCTGCCTCCAGCTCACAGCACCTCAGGTTGCTCAGGTATTTGTTCAGTAAAGTTTTTATTATTTTTCAAAGAGAGGGAAATTGTAAAAGAAAACCTAAATACTGTACTGGAAAAACATATACCAATAATAAAAAAAATAGTAGGTATTTACAACTGTCTACATTTAGCCTGTACCTGGGGCTACACTGCAGCAGTTGTTCTACCACCTGATGACCCCTCCCCAGCTGAGAAGGGGAATTAGGGCAAAAGGGAGAATCCCCATGGATTGAAATAGAAACAGAATTAACAAAATAACAAAACTGATGCAATCACCAACATAAAGTGTACAAGGTTCTACTCAGCCTGGTCCTTGGGGTCAGCAGCAGGAGCAGAAGGCCAAAATGGAGGAGCCCCAAGAAGAGGACCTCCACCCTCACTGAACTCCCACCTTTTATAACAAGCATGCTGAAGTGGTGTGGGATACACCTGTGTGTCAGCTTGGGGCAGCTGCCTTGTTTGGATCTCCCAGCTGACTCGAGGCTACTCATGGCCTGCGTGGCTGGGCCATGGGGCTGTGCCTGGGGAACCAGGACAAAACCATGACATTTCCAATGCAAATTCAGTTGCTTTAAACCACGTAATATTAAAATTGGATGGATTTACATTTGTTTTTCTCAATAAGTGGTATTTATTTAATTAAAAATCAAAGGTCCCGTATTTCCTCAGTTATTCTTTTGCTACAGACTTCTGAATTTTCCAAAGTGGAATTACAGAAGAGATTCATTCCATGAAATATTACCTCAGTACCTACACAATTTCAAAAGCACTAAAATTTCTGAAGCAACCTTTCATAACTCGACATCATCATGGGTCACACTGTTTCCAAAGACCCACAATAAAACATGAAGAGCCCGGAAACGAAAGATTTAGAGGCAGAATTCCCCACGTGAATTTAATTCTGTTCACACAGAGATTTCTCCCTCATTAAGCAGAAAAGAAGAAACTAAAACAAGCTCTGCATTTCTTCCTGGGTGCTTTTCATGCCTTCAAAGGTTTCAATATCGACAGTATTAATAGAGCCCTATGGCAATAACACACTGTCCAAGCTTAATACATTGATGAAACAATATAGTTCAGCTATTATTATACAGGTCTGGAGCTGCTTCTTGAAGCTGATTCTTAGTTTTGTCCTTAGAATTGTCAATTGTTAAGAGCTCTATAGAAGACCATATAACATTTGGTGGTGGATATTAAGTACCAGCATTTCAGGTCATCTAATTATACTCCAATTTTCCTTTCTTCCAAAAAGGGAAGTTCTAGAAAACCTTGTCTTGAAGACATCCTTGCACATACGACACACCCACGGGTTTACACACATTAACAGAAATAAAACAATATAAACATGCATCATTTTAAAATTCATGGTTTGGGGAGACATTATCAGCAATACTTGAATACCTAATACAAACAATAACTAATTTTGTCTTAAAAATATGCCCATAGCATCCAAAAGAGCTGAAGCAGCACTAAATGGGATTCTGATTAACAACATTTTGGTTTAATAAAAAGGTTTCAGTGACAGTCATATTAAACATCAGTTTGCAAATATGACTTTAAATAAACCATATGCATGTGTCAAAAACTGGCCTTCTGCCACAGCGTTTATTTTCGATATTCATTAGGTAAATGATATATTGCCAAAAAGTCAAAAAATATTCAAATGGTATTAGGACTGCAAAAAAATGCAATGCTTTGGAATTAGCACCTAAACCTCCTGCATCCCCCATAAATTCTGACTAATTAAATTCCTATTATGTTATTCCTCCTGTTTTCCTCACAGCTGTTTTATATATTTTCACCTGTTTCACTTCCCTTTTTGTTCAAGTAACAAAAAAAAAAAAGCTTAACCTTACTTGATTGACAGAAGGGAATAACAATATTTAATTAACATCACGTCATATGTGACAAATCTTAAAACTCTGCTCAGTCAATAAGGCTCTATGAAAGTATTCCCCCAACATTTTTAAAAGCTTTTTAAGAAAGCTCAGAACACTGTGTTCTTAATTCAAAAGCACATGCCGAGTTAATTATGGTCTTATGCTTTGACCAAAAGTAGGATTTGTGGGATTTTCTTTCTCTTAAGTCAAAGGATTCAAAAGTAATTTATGAATGATACTGAAATAATGCATGAATTAGCTGCTAACATGCTGTTAGTTTCAAGCATCAATTTTTTTTAATGTACTGGGAGGGTCAGCATTAAAGTCATGCTGACTTGAAACTCTATTTATACTGAAAACTACGTTAACTAAACAATCATGCTATTTTACAGTCCTCCTACTTGCTTTTAGATTATTGCTCTCAACTAGGTTACTTGTTTGGGAGATTTCAGCGCAGTTCCTGCCAATTTAAATATAGATGTTTCCATAGCTAAACAAATACTGTGTCACATACAGTCTCCCTAGAGTTACTGCTTCTTTACATACATGATGTTTAATTCATGTTCCCGTATCTGTGTAAGCAGTCATACTATAGATGTATACCATACACATTTTCATATCTTACTGTTTAAGCAACTTGGTTTACCATGATCTTGTTATTACTAACACATTTGCAAAGGGGTCACACATGGTTCAAGGCACACTCAGGTGTGCGCGCGCATGCCCAAAAATGTAAAATGGCCACAATTTAGTAATGTTTATCAAAAGAATTGCTACCTATTTCTCAGTTGGATTAGAAAGAGCATCTGATTTCCTATAGATTATTGGTTTAAACTGTGATTTTAGACTCTAAAGCACGTGGGATTGGCACTGCTTCTCTCCCCTATAACAGCTGAGAGGCAGAAAGGGCACTCAGGCTGAAGCAGTTTAAGGAAGGAAGGGCCATGGACATTTTCCTCCCTGACTTTACCCTTCCCTTTGGCCTATGTTCCTCAACAGCAGACAGAGCCAGGCAGCAGCCAAGCAAGTCACACTGCAAGGCCTTCCCTCGCTCCAGCCAAACACTTACCCAATCCTAACTTGGTTCAGGATCAAGCTGCATTTCCCTGAATTTCTCCTGCTATTCTAACAGCTTCTATATTAAATTCTTTTTTTCTCATTAACAATAAACACTAATAACCATAAGCATTAGTCCAATGCATTCTGACAATCATTTCTGTTAGGATAATTTTAGCACCCTGTAAAATTATTTCAGCAAGATAAAGTTCTCTCAGAAATGGAGGAATCGGTTATTCAGTTATTCTCCGAGAACAAGGTATGTGGAAGATTAATACGCATAGGGGTTTGTCATAATATTAAGAACCCTTCCCTAACACTTTTACATCCATTCTGCCCACTTTACACCTCTTGTCACAGTAACTAAATGAACTCCACGACCAGTCAAGGTTGCCAGGGGCACAAATCCAGTATTGAATTCTTTGCTAAAAGAATGCAGAAAAATAATAACATAGCATTGTGATACAGAATTAAGGAAGAGGCCATGCCCATTCAGATTCGGGGAAGAGTACAGCTCAGTGACCAAAAAGGAATAATGCAAAATCAGTACAAACTTATTGACAAGTGAGCTCGGGACACCAAGCCTACATGGTGAGAAAGGGCACAAGGTGACCACGGTCAGAGGCTGCATGGTACAAAGTTCCAGCAACTGCAGCAGTAGCCTGATAAAAGAAATGTCAGACTGGTCATCAGAGGGGCTAGGAAAGAGAGGGAACTGGCACTCTCACAGTGAAGACAGAAGTTAGCAAGAGCAATGCATCATAAACACAAGCGCATCCACTTCAGTATCCTGCTGCAGAGAGCAGCTTGTCAAGTAGCAAATAATGTTTCTACTTCCATCTGATTTCCAGTAACTCTGCATGTAAGACACTTTGATACTGAAAATGTGCAAAATGAATATTTTTTCACAGAATAAAATGCCAGTATTACTTTAAATAATACTATTTTAAAAAAAAAAAAAAAAAGCTGCTATGACAGAAGCGATAGGAAAAATTATAGCTGCTTAAAAACTGTTCTCAATGATGTCTGAGAAGTCAGATAATTTTCTATTTAATTTCTTCTACATTTTAGTTTCACTCCTTGCAATATCTACCAATATATAATATAAGGATGGATTTAGGAGTAAGAGCAGATTTAGAATTTATAACACTGCTACAATTTGTAAGATATATGGTGGGTTTTTTTAAAAAAAAGAATCACAAATTCAGACGTCTGCTTGAATGTTTGAAAGTGCTATTTGGAATTTTTTTGTCTAATTTTGTTTATAAATCCCTTGCTTTTACTGTTTTGTATCCATTTGAGAGATGTACCAAATCAATTAAAAAGACAGGAGGAATATACATGGTAGAAAAAGGAAAAGGAACAAAATTTAAGAATGGAGAAGGGAAAAGCAAGGGATGAGTGTACACTTTTGTATGAGAATGTATCAGTTAGAATCCTGGCATCTCAGTACTAATGTTTTGGGTGCCTTAGATCTATAATGTATACAAAGCATATTTATAAACCTATATCATCAAAAGTACTCATCATTAGGAGAATATCAGTGGACCTCTGAGCATTTTTTTCCCTCAAGTAGCTAGTAGAGAAAGACTGTCAATAGTCCTAAAATATTTGTGATGGTGACCCCTCTTCTTTCACTCAATAATCTCAGTCTTATGCTTGAATAGATGAAGGAGAAAAAGGCTTATTGATTATTCAGTCAGTGATGTCTCTTGGATAAATAGAAAAAAGGTTTGCCACAGAAAATATCTACAATAAACTCAAGATAATTAGGGGAAAAAAAGTGACAAACAACTCTTCATTCATCTGCTAGAGAAGTTACTGCATTTCTAGCCCAGAAAAACCAATTATTCAGACCTTGCCTCCTCCATTTCCTACGTTGCTTCCTTCTTCTGATGAACAAGAGACCTTTCAACACAGATGTGGCACTCTTGCTTTCTTTTCTGTTTTCTGCCCACAAGTCAATTTATTGCTCACGCCAGGTTGACAGCCTCAGAGACTGAAAAAGCTCCATTTATCCACAGAACAGTCAGTCCATTGGCCACACAGCCTCTTCACATTACCCCACCAGCCTGCTTCGACCCTGACCCAAAAGGAGCCAATGTCAGGAGTGGGCAGATAGATCAAATGACATTTCCATTCCAAGCCTCATATGATTCCTGAAGCTGCCAAGAAGCTATCAAGTAGTGCCAGTAACCATGGGCCTAGCCCTGTGGACACCTTTGTGGATTTGAACCATCAATTAACATAACACAGAGAACCTAACTGTCAAACTGTAACAAATACAGGCTATTATTTACTCACAAATCAGAGACCTTTGGGATAACAGGTTCCATTTCTAATTAAATCTTTCCTTTGCAATCCAGTCCCAGGGGAAAAAAAAACAAAACAACCCACAAAACACAACTCTAACAAATTATGAAATCAGCATTTACTAGTACAGAGAGAGAAGAAGGCTCAAAAACTAAAGGTCAAGAGCACAGGCCAAACACAAACACTTATTTTCCATGTAATCCAATATTGGAAGCTTTATTGAAGCATAGTAAGAGGAGAATCACCCTTTAGATACTAACTTTCAGCTGCACCACCATCACTAGCTCAGTTCTGTTACTAAGCATCTGTGGTTCATTGTTGGAGCTTACGTTTGCCTTTTCACATTTAATAGCATGCACTTTAAGTGGGAACCAAAACAGTAACTGCAGAATTCAAGCTGAGGGGTTTCTCCACTGAAAAGAGATCTTACAGTAAAATAGAGAGGTCAGACCTAGTTATACCTAGAGGTATCCATGAAAAAAGATGAAGCAGGAAAGACTGCAGAGAAGTTGCTGCATATGGTCGGTCACTAAGGCAACCACTTTTAAAAAGAATTATCATACATTACCACCTAAATAACCAGTTGCGTAGCTTTACTCTTTACAGCACAGCTTAGAAAAGTTGAAACAAGAAAGCTTCAAAGTGGACTTACAAAAAACCTTTTTCACCATTAGGAGAGGTGACCCCTGGGACAGGCTGCCCAGGGGGCTGTGCTGTCCTTGGAGGTTTCTCAAGACCCACCTGGATAAAGCCCTGAGTAACTTGGTCAGACCTCACAGCTGACCCTGCTGTGAGCAGGAAGTTGGACTAGAGACCTCCTGAGCTCCCTTTCAACTTGAATTATCCTGTGACCTTCATCTTGAGGCAAATATCAGACAAATGTGAGTGAAAAACACTATGATGCTGCGATGGATATGAATGCATAGCAGCCAAGGCACTAAATACTTACTGAATGGTGAGGCTTTTTATTCTGCAGTTCTGCACAGAGCACTACAAATATTACCACCGTGAATACAGTGGACAATGCAAAAATAGATTTATTTATAATATTCCTCTTACCACACTCTCTAGTCTCCAGTAAACATACCATTGCAGAACCATTAGACTACAAAGCCTTGAAGGTTTTGGTGAAGATGCAGAGAATGACCCAGGAGAGGACACTGAATGATGAGTAATGTGGCTAATCCTGGTGTACAGACTGGAATCTGAACCAGGCCATCAGACAGCAACAGATGCTACAAGACTTCAGACAGCTGGCCACAGCTTCCACTACTGTGCCTGCAGTAGCTACGCACAGGCAGGGTGTGGAAATAAGATGTGGGTGGTGGTGTAAGATCTCTGCATATCCGTGAGATCTCTCTGGTTCTGGGAAAAGGAATCACAGGCTGGTGGGGGTTACAAGGGCCCTCTGGAGATCATCCAGTCCAATCCCCCCATCAGAGCTGGTTCACCAAGAGCAGGTCGCACAGAAGCACATCCAGGTAGGTTTGGAATGTCTCCAGAGGAGGAGACTCCACCACCTCTCTGGGCAGCCTGTTCCAGGCTGAAGAAGTTACCTTCATGTAGCAGCTCCTTTTGGCATACAAAAAGGATGCAGCAGTTACATTCCTGAGGACTAAGCCAATGCCCCTCACACTACATGTGACTGCAATGAACACACTAGCTCCACTGAATCAGTAACACTCCTTTGAGGAGCACTGCTTCTATACCCATTGTTTGTGTTGCCTTTTACTGCCCTTTACTTACTAATTTTTATGTAACAAAATATACCTCAGTGGGTCACAGATTTGACTGAGTCCTTAGTGCCCAGAAACAACACCCAAGTTTTATGTGCTCATCCTTTTTTGATAGAGCTGTACGCTCCTTCCATTTTGCTATTCACACACTCAGACCACCATCTTACATATTTTATCACTGGAGTTATTCACAAGATTGCCTTTTGGAAGTAATTTCTTCTTCCATCACACAGATCCACAGGGAGAACTTAGCCTTTATAGTGAAAATCTTAATGCCAAAATTTACTTTTCTAAATTAAAACTAGATCCCGTAGTCAAACTATTTAGATTGCATTTTGAACCTCCTTGAACAAAGTCTGTTGAGCTAGGATGCACGGAGTATTTATGACAATATGTCACTAATAGGATCTCCTCAAGAAATTCAAACCTCTTATGAATTGGTCAGAAGGAAATTTCAACTATGCCTTAAAATCTCTCTTTGTGAAAGTCATATATAAGATTTCTTTCTTCTCTTTCTGCATTCAGAGATTTCAGTATAAATAACTACTTGGACTGAGAACACATTCTTAAGTATTTATTACAGAAAGGACATTATATAAAGACTTCCATACTAAGGTGTGGTCCAGTAATTCTAATCATTGCTCTAACATTAACTCCTTGTCTTGTTAGCAAGAACTAATCTCATGTGTAAAAAGATT
Source organism: Podargus strigoides (assembly GCA_028020825.1). NCBI lineage: Eukaryota > Metazoa > Chordata > Aves > Caprimulgiformes > Podargidae > Podargus > Podargus strigoides. The sequence goes on from CM051633.1 coordinate 2,807,238, forward strand.
AATTTTTTTACTTTAGCATTTGGTGTCCTTGTCATAAAATAAACTTTCCTTGTTCCTGTATGTTTCCTATGACTTGATAACCAATAGCTTAATCTTCTTTACATTTACAAGGTTCCTCAGTAACTCTGCCTTTTGGTCTCTGTTCTAATATTCTAAGATCCCCTCGAATGTAATTTCTGTCCTTTTCATCTACTGCAACTGCCCCACTCAAATACGTAACAACCCGCAACCTGATCTAATCTCCAGTCTTAGCTGATACCTTCTCTCAGCTCTCCAGCCCATTTCAGGCCACCACTGTTCCCTTTCACCTTCCATAGACCTACTGTTTCCATCCATTCCCCTCTTTTGGCAGAAACAGATTTCAGTTCTTTTCCCTAAGCTGAGTCAGACGGATCTCATATCCTTACTGCCTTAACTGACATCTCCACATACTTCACCCCATTTCTCCCTATATCTGGGGAGCTGGCAAGTTTTTCAGACAATTCTTCATTCTGGTTCCTTAACATCTCTGAAAACTATCCTTTCTTCTTTGCATCTATGGCTGAAAAGCTGTAAATGAAGTCTTAACGATTCCAGACTCTTCCTCTTGGTGCCTTCTGTCAAATTCTGTTTCTTGGAATAGTTAAAATTTCTTTTATAATTCCATGCATCTGAATTCTGAAAGAACACTTAACAAAGACAACATCTGGGACTCTTGAAGGACTTCACTTGGCAGTCCTGCACAAAATGAACATACTAAAATAGAAATTCCCAAAGGCAACATATCAAAAGTCATAAATGCCCAGAATCATTCATGTGAGTTTCAACGCCTATACTGATAATTTGTTGCCTTCTCCTTGGCAAAAAATCTACCTATGCCAAGTATATTATGGAACTTTAAAGTTACAGCATATGCGTTCTGGTTTCAGTTAGAACTCAACAATGTAGTAGAAATGGGAGCAGGCATCGGACTGTCACAACAGAGGCCAGCATCTGAATGGAAGAGCTCTTTCACAGGAAGTTAGTTCAAATAATTTCTTCCCTGTAATTACAGTTGAAAGTGTTAACCACAGTATGTAATTAACTCAACAACAAAGACCTTCTAGTACCTCTCTCCAAACTGTAAACATGCTGCAACACAGAATTGTTAGTGCTATGGTACCCACGTCCCCACTTTATAGGTATGTATGCTACAACTAACCATTGCACCCTTCTCAATTTGTATTTTGCAGCTCAGGCACAGAGCACTAGAGGAAACAGGAAACATTGTGCTAACATGACTATAGTATTGATGAATAAAAACTATAACCCCCAGGCTAAGCTGCCAAATAAGTAGTGAATTAATTTCTGTAAAGTACTCCAATATTACAAAGGTGTGTTGAAAGGTGTCTGCTCATGTTTCAAATTAAACGCACTGCTGGTCAGCATTAGCACCTCAGCTTTGAACAGCAGCCATTTGCCTATAACACTTCAGGGGCTGGGAAAAACGGATTTGCCGTTCACACTGGAATAATTAGAACATGTCAGGAAGAATTAATTTCCTCATTTTTCAAAAGGATACACAGAAATTACCATGTTATTATATGACAGGGTCCCTTGGAGAATTGTATTAAATTTAATTTCTAGCGCAGCCCACACAACAAATTAAAGTCATAAATAAGATGGAAAGAAGCGGGACGCAGAGCATATGTTTATGGCAATGAGTGAAGCCAAGGGACCAGAAACAACTATCTTCATTTCATTTTATTTAAATCAGCCAGACACTGTGTATCTGAATGACAGCACTTGTTAATGGTGCTGAGATTATAGGCTCCTTAATTTTAGGAAACAGAAGCAGTCACTCAGTATTTGAAACGGTATGTTTTCTACAGTACAGATATTAGTTTAAAGTTGCTCCCTTTCAAGGCAGTTTCTCATGGCCCTGCAGCAATGTGCAACTTCATAACATGAGCTGCACTTTTATTTTTAATTGTTTTGGTTTGTCTTAGTAACAGAGGAGAGTTAACCCAAGTATTTTTAACAGGAAGGCAAAACCAGGGAAAAGTGACTGGTAATTGAGAGAACTAAATCTTTGGGTAAGCAGGATATTCCAAGAGTGAGAAGTGTGGTGGGAATAGCCAGTTACCATCATGATTTTATTTGTTACAGTATTTAAATACCAATATCTAAAATAATTTTCTACTTTTGCACAACTCCAAAGGGTCTGATAGACAAAAAAAAATTTAAAAAAAATCAATGCAATATTGCTGCTTGCTACTACAGTGACACAAACCTCAGAGCAAGACATACCTTTCCTAGCATGCCACAATCTCTTAGGTCTCTCATCAGACCCAGGGAGCTGTATGAAGTCCTTCTGCCCCTTCAGTAAAAACTCGCACTCACAAAAGGATTTGTGAATGCTGTCAAAGTCAACCCAACTGTGTTTTAATAACATCTATAAAAAATTAATAAAGTTTTATAAAATATTAACTTCAACTTACTTTAATACCTCCTTCTATATTATTCTTTGTACACTTAAATTTTTAATTGTTGTGAAACTCATGCACTGAGATGTTAAAATCAGACAGAATTACACTGGACAGCCTCTCCTGTCTCTATGCATCTGTAGCAAGTAAGACAACTTCTTGTTCAAGCTTCTCTACACACAAAGGCATGACAAAGTCAGTGAAATACAGGATTCGATAACATTAAATTCTGGAATACAGGTTGGCATAATTACTACTCCTCTGTACTGTGAAACTGCTGCCTACCACAATATTGTAGGAAATATCCTTCATTTTAAATCTCAGCAGCTTTTTCAGAAATGCTCACTACTATTTCCCTTAACAGGAAACAAGAATTACTCGACAATTACCAGAAATTAAATGTGTGATAACAGGTGATAAGGAAAGCTAACAGAAATGTTCAAAATTACAAAAGCAGTTGGTATAAAAAGATAGGCTAAAGTTTGTTTCTGGACGAGACAAACTTTGTATTGTTGATAAATGTAAAGTTTCTTTCTCATATAGACATTTGCTGCTATCTGGGGAAAAAAAAAATGGCAAAATCCTTTAAATACGTTAAGGAGCACATTACAAACTGCCAATATCTGACTTGCAACCATTTTATCATCCTTGTTAGCTCAAGACAAGCTTAAAAAAGAAAAAAAGAGTTTGCACACTTCAAGAAATAGCTGTCACGGATCTGAGCACTCCCTTGGGTGCAACAAACTTTAAATAATTTGTGAATCAATTAACTGGCGACTCTCTACATAACACAGATTTCACACTCCCAGGTCACTGCATTATCAGCTTGATACAAATCATAACATTTTGGAGAAAAGTTCATAATTGGAATCATTAATTAATTTAACAGGAGCTTTTAGTTATGCATAGCATTACACAGCTGTAAAGGACCAGAGATCAATTAGTTGTTTCTCTGACAATTTTCTTTACTTGATGGAAAACTTTTCAGTCTGTGAAGCATATTACTTCCATAGCCTCTTATAAGTATTTTAAACTCAAAATGCTCAAAATTATTTTATACAATTCTAATGCAAGAAGAAAAACCCAGTGAGGCAGAATCAACTGTGACTTTGCAGCACCAGCTATGATGTGGTTACCTGCATTCCTTTGGACTTAACAGAAAATAAAAATAATGGCATTTAAATAGGGATCAAATATGTTTTAGAGAATAACATAACCAGGACCTAAAATGACTGACTCATTATTGAATTGGCTTACTTCTAACATAGCTAATAAGTTATATGTAAGAAAGCTGCAGCACTTATATGAGAAATGCATCAGTATTATAGGAGGAGAAGCATTTGCAAAGTGTCCAATAAAGAGGAAAGTTTTGACTAGAATCGACTTGATGACAGCAGAAGTACTACTACCTCTCCATAGAATTCCTTTACAATTATGATAGGCAGATATAAAATCATGAGAAAGATTAAAATAATGGAAAACACATTCTGCAGTGAGGCAGCCAAGTGGCTTACTCCATCAAATTTGCTGAGGAAAAAAATAAATAAATACTTTAGATCAGAATCTAGCAGTGTGCACAGGGAAAAGAAAATATGGTAGCAGGATTTTTTTAACCATACAGACAACCATGGCTGTAAACTTAGATTAAACCAATTCAAACTAGAATTATGGGACACAGCTTAATAAACAGGATAAATTAAACACTAAGACAAATTAACAAAAGGTTCTGGTACATCTGCTATCACTGTAAATTTTTCCAGTCAGGTACATCCCACAGAGATGTATCCTCCAGTCTAGCCATAGCTAGGGGACTTCAGGGGCAGTTGCCCCTATGTCTGCATTCTGCAAGTCACACTAAATAATAACTAGGGACCCTCTAGTCTTAAAAGTTATGAACCTATTAAATATGGAATTTTCCAAACATGCATGTGGACTTTCAAGCAAGCACTCAGGGACACACCACGATTACTCTCTGGCCCATATTCACATACTCAAAGCTCCTTTGATTAGTTTTTCCTCAGGGATGGATATCTAAACCTTTAAAAGCCCGCAGTTTATAATAAATACAGAGACTGATTTAATGTAGTAATCAACCTAGATTAATTTGATCTAAACTTACTACCAGTGCATGAGGAATAAATATTTTCTGTCCTCTACCTTCTATCTGCATTGTCCATTTAGAAAGTAAACTTATCAGCAGAGACACCTTCAGTTCAAAGGAGCTCTACTTTTAATTGGAGGCTCTACATACTGTAATACAAATAAAATAATAACAGTAGGAATCCAGTAATGCCCATTTGAGTAATAACTTGCACCTTTGGGGAAACCACTTTGCAGTTCTTCACTCTTATAACAGTAAAGTGGACATTTCATGCACATTTACTGGTATGGAAACTGAGACATGGATGTGGTAAACAGCTCACTCAATGACACATGAACGACAACACAAGGCTAAGTTAGAAGTCCTGCTTCCAAGTCTGCTGAACCAGATTCAGCCCACGTTGCATTTCAGTATTGCCATATAGATGCTTTCAAGCACTACAAACAGGATATTCTATTTTAATCCATAGAGCCATTAGCATTTTTAAAATAAAAAATAAGATTCTTTGTAGTAGGTGAAACCAATTTTCCAAAGTATTTCCACTTCCTATAAATTTGACAAATGCCACAAATTATGTTTCAGTATTTAAATTAACTAGTTTCTAATTCATGAGCCTATAAACAAAGCAAAGCCCACCCTCTTTGATCATCATAGGGATACCATTTATCCTAAACACACTAAACTAAACCAAAGTATTTTCAGAAGAGTAAGGAGTAATTAGATATTAACAAATAATTTTCTTCAAAAAGATTGAGAATAATAAAAATTACTTATTAAAAATAGGTAAATTAGGGTTTGTACTTGCCTTTAAAATCATATAATGTGTGTGTGTGTGCGTGTGTGTGTGTATATATATATATACACATATATATACACACACTTTTTAAAAAAAATTGGACAAGTTTCCAAACTATTCAGCAGACCATAGGGTATCAATTACTTTAGAGCAATTATGTACTAGTCCTAGTTATTTAACCTTCATCATCCTCTTCTTTTTACCAAGAAATTACTTTCTAAACGTTCCACCTAACAGGCTCTGAAGGAGAATACGAAGTAGAAAATATGTGAATCAGAAACCCTTTTGGTGATTCACATGGAATAGTAATGTTGTGAATCCATTGCTAAATACTCATCAGACCATCTCTCAGGGCCCTATTAAAAACATTAAATACATATTTGAATACCAGCTATTCTATTTTGAACATATTTGATCATGACTGATTCTATTTTGGTCCAACACAAACCCATCTCGGTGCAGCCTTATGACACAGTTTCACATGCAAGCAGAGGTGAGCAGTCCTTATACTTACTGTTTTTCAATAACCTAGATTGCTTGCTATGAAGACATCACCAGAACTCAGTCAAAAACATTGAAGGTTTAACTGGTACAAGAGGAAATGCTCTTCCTGACAACAGAGAGCACTGCTGCTTGTCTAAGCAGCTCTGGAGCACATTAAGGAACTTGAAGTCTAAAGATAAGTGGGCACTGGTGGGGATCTCAACCATCTTGGAAAGTAACGTGCTATGCAACAAGAATTCCTGGCAACTCAGATGAGTCTGAATCAACAATCTAAAGTACAATCTTGATCAAACTACAGCCTTCAGGGACACAGCCAAGCCATACAGAAAACAGAGCAAAAGAGCAGAGATTGGAGTCAAACGTTGGCTCCCTCCTTAGCTGGAGGTCCACAGCAGAGAAGGAGAAATAACATGAAATGGTTCACTGTGCTTTACAATTAATTCACTGATTGGCTGTATAAGAGTCCAGATGTTCCATCTCCTTTAAGTCTGAGCACAGCTCCAAATCAAAGAGCTAAACTTCCAGAGATATTGTGAAACCCTAGTACTGGCAAAGCTGAAAAGGAATCTCTCATACACCGCCCTCTCTCTTCTCTGGTTGGAGGCACCTCCACAGATGATCTCCTGGAGATTTTTCCCTCTTGACAGGTCAGAAATTCAGTCAAATTGCAACACCCTTATGGGTCTGGGAGATGAAAACTTACCATTCCAGTATGGATCACAAATGTTTACCAATTTTTTCTTGAGAAATCAATAGCAATTTTTCAAGTGCATTTAATATATATCTTATTCAGTCAGCACATAATCCTCAAATATGCTACCACCAGACTACCAGAAATGACTTTCACATGAAGACTCCAACAGGTTTGGGTGTTGTCACAAAGCTTCAAGGATTACTGAGACTTTTCCATTCACTATAGTCAGCTCTAAATCAGCTGTACTAATACCAATTTTTTATAGTATGACGCAGATTTGTTGATCGGATAACAGGAAATTCTTACAGTATAAGAACTCTAGCCTTTCCCTCTGTGAACTGAAATACAGAAAAAAAAAGCCTTCATCAAAGATCCACAGAACTACTTATTAATGACTTCAGTTATTACACACAATATCTACAAATACAGAATCACAGAATGGTTTGAGTTGGAAGGCACCTTTAAGATCATCCAGTTCCAACCCCCTGCCATGGGCAGGGACACCTCCCACCAGCCCAGGTTGCTCCAAGCCCCATCCAACCTGGCCTTGAACACTTCCAGAGAGGGGGCAGCCACAGCTTCTCTGGGCAACCTGGGCCAGTGTCTCACCACCCTCACAGGAAAGAATTTCTTCCTAATATCTAATTTTCCCTATAGAAAAGATTTAGGCCTAGCAGGCTCCCCTACTTACAAAATGAAGATGTTATGAAGGACATGATATGACTCAGAATGCAATTTCCACTTCAAATAAGTCATGTTATCATTTGGCATTTTTCATTAAGGCACAAAATAAAAATCTATGTCATAGAAAACAGGCTCCCAGTTACCTTAGAAATCTTCAAAATCAAGGAATAAAAGCCACAATCAATATATTTGGTTAATTAAGAGTTGAGATTATTTTAAGAGTGATACCTTCCCTTATTTGTTACAAAGTGCCCTTTTGATACCATGAAGATGAACAGACAATTTTAACAAAGAAAAAAATACCTACTGCTAACATGGTTATTTTATTCACAGAATGTAATGGTCAGTAGCCAGTTGTCCAAACAGTAAGAATACCAGCAACATACAGCACATTAGTAAACCAAAGACCACCACTTGCATTAATTTTCAACTGCTAGAAAATAACCAGAGAAAATTATTAAGGCATTTAGCTAGCTGGTGAAGAACACTCTCAGAACCCTATCAACCTGTCCTTTATCAGTGAATTCCTTGTCATGGTGGGGCTTCACCACAGATATCTGCAAGGCATGAAAAACAAACCAAAAACACCAGGTACACTTACCAATGTGTTTCAGATCTCCCAAAGTCTGCCTTGTATTCGATAGGCCATACTGCATATTAAAAGTTTCTTAATAAGTACAACATAGTTAAATACTTAACAGATAAATCACTGGTATGAAATGTTAGGGTCCCACTACTTAGCAGGCTGCTTATAAAGCTCTGAAATACCACCCACCTTCTCTTTGAAAGCCTTTTAAACATATTCTACCATGAGCTTGTTGAAAAGACTGTCAAACCAAGTCTTAAGTAAAAAAATGGGTTCTGAAGTAAAAAGATTTCTTCTCCTTTAGAGAAGAGTCTATTTTCATAAAATATTTTTTTTTAAAAAAAAAGTTTATGATTGGTACAAAATTGACCTCCTGAAACTTGTAATACAAGACCAGGTTATTTTTTCCAATGATGGGTTTCCTCCTCCCACTTTTATTACTCCCTATTTTGGGTTTTGTAGTGAGGTTTTTTTATTAGTATTTTGTTCCTGTATTTTATAGGCTTGCCTAAAATTTATTACATCTATAATACACAGATTTCTGTTAACCTTTTAATTTGCATAGGATCAAAACATACTTTGGTACAATGGCAGGTTTTTACTTATCATGTGAAGTTTCTACAAAACACTATCCTGACTGTGACTCAGTACAACCCACCAGAGCAAGCAACGGCTCTTGTATATAGTTTATTTGTGGGGGAGCATGTAGGTCTACTTCATAACATTGCACTACTCACTGCAAAATGCTGGTCCAAAATTCACTGAGATATTTTCCTAGACTTTTCAGATTTATTTTTTTATTTCTTTCCAAAGTGGCCACAGTGCTGGTGACCAGTGATCTCCTCAAGGGTAAACAGCTAGTATTTTTAAATCTTACTGTTCTCGATGATTTATTTTCATCAGGCAGTCTCTGAAAGGTATTACCCATTTCAGAATTCCCAGAGCATTAAGTAGATGTCTCTGGAGGTTCTTTTACACATCTAAAGATAATGAAATAGAATATATTTCTTTCCTTCTTTTTTGTGTAAATTTTGTGCTTTTCAATCACTCAAATGTAATAAAGCCTGGTTTGACAGTACTAAGGATTCTCCCATTTAATGTCTAGGAAATTGCAGGAAGTTTTTAATTTCCTTCAATACTCTGCTGTATTTCCCTTCTCTTCCTGGGGCACCCTGCAGAATGTAATACTCACAAGCTGTATTTTCTGATCCAAGAAATACTGGGGAAAAACCTTATATTAAACTAATTTTATGTCAAAAAGAACACCTATTGGCCATATGCAATGCCTCAAGTAATTCACGACTCTCCTAGTACCTTACATCATTTACGTGGACCCTTTGAAACACGAGCATCTTTTAAAATTGTGAGTTTATGTATATATGTATGTTAAATAAGAGACCAGGACAAGTTGTAGTACATCACTGTTACTGCACTTACATTTTGTTCCAAGTGACCAGTTTCAAGCATTAAAATCTCGTAAGTGCACATAACAGTGAACTTAACACAAGGTCTGTTTTTCATGTAACAGGCAGAAGATTTGCATCTCACAAAGAACAAAGGTAAAGCAGAGTTTGGGACACTTTCTTTAGAAAGATTTCATTAACTCAAATTAATATTTTGATACAAGCAGAAGAGTCAAATTCACATTTGGGGAAAACAGGGAACACTCTCAAACACATGTAACCAGCAAGAATGTATAGTGTTCTCAACTCTCATGCTAAGGGATTTACCTTTTTAAATACTGTTTCAAATCTGGAAGTCGTGCTTGGTTGTCAGACCCTTTGCTTTCTAACAATGATGAGGTCTAACCACTCAAAGGTGGCAAATACATTTCTGGAAACAATAAACTAGCAGTACCTTCCAGCTGAACATTCTCAAAATATTTCACAGTAGTGTTTATCAGAACAACTAAAGTTTAGAGAGAATTGTTATTGTGTTTCCTCCCTTTTAGAAAGGCATTCAGCTAACAAATATACGTGGTTTTCAAGCCATTATTAGCTTTTCAACACCTTGTCGGTGTGACCCGATAGCAAACCACTCAACAGGTTCAATCTCCTTTCTATAGTGTCTCCTGATTACTTCTCATTTTCTGAGAAAAAAAAATAGCTATTTTATTTAGTTACTTGTTTGCTGACATATGTCTCTTTTAGGCATGATTCTTTTGTGTAGCTACTTGGATTTGTACTATGAGCTAAAATGGTAGGAAATAACCATGGGTGAGCAATTTTATCTATTTCTTTGAGAACTTTGTTCTCTGCCTTGGAATATACGAGTACAATGAATCAAGTGCTCTAATACAAGCACCTGTGCTAGGGTCTCTGCTGTTATGATATCTCACTATTCCTAGAAGTTTAGCTTTATTGCAGAACACCACAGTGCCACATTTTATAGACTTCTTAAAAGGTCTGCTGACTTTTTGGGTTTTCTTCTTAGGAGCTATGACTGTTGCACTAATGCAAGTATGAGAATCTCATCTTTTGTACATTTTTGCAAATATCTAACAGTCACAGACCTACAGAAATATTTGGCACAAATTTAGTGATACAAAAACGATGCTTTCTTTGCTTTGTTTTACTTTTTTGAGGGAGGATAGTTCATTCAAGGTTTTAACATGTGCAATAGGCAACTCTGGTATTTAACGCATGCAACTTTTTCTTCTCAAAGACTGGACTCTCACTTGCAAAACAAATACATAGGCTTTTGCAAATTTAAAAGCTGTGTCTTTCTGAAGAATCCCCATTCAAAACATTCCATAAGAGTCCATAAAGTCAACAAATATTTTTGGCTTGAAGCAGATAACAGATACATCCAAACAATTAGAAAAGGCAAAAATATATTATGCAAATTGGACTTATTTAGCAGGAGCTCTCTGCAATTTCTATATAAACAAGTTATTAGACTGTTCCCTTCAAAGGCCAATGTGATTAGCACAAAAACTTCACAAATTCACCTACTGGCTAATGAAGTACAAGTATTTTTGCTTATAGTTATCACAAGTAGTATGTTGGCTATCTACAAAGAGGAAAGATTTTAATGATGTCTTTTATTCTAGAATCTCTTACAAAACCTACACGTTTTATCTCTGGTTTTCTATAATACAAGAAAAACAAAAACAAAAAAGGAAAGAAAATAAAAGAAGAAATGAGTCAACACCTTGGGATATCCACAGAAAAAATGAACTACCTGAACATATGTAACAATGGTTCAAACTACAGACACAGCAACAGGCCAAAAGATTTCTCAAAATCCTCCATCCACACACAGAGAAATATTTCCTGATAAGCACTGATGGCACTCTCTAACTTAAGAGCAATTACAGAAAAATCAAATTCACCATTTTACAATTTACTAAGCCTTTTTTTTAAATCCTGAAACTTGACCACAGACGTTTCAAAAGGCATTCTGGAGGCGAAAACAGGCCAAGTCACACATGTGAAGGATTCATTGCTGTCTATAGAGTAAATAAGTCAGAATAAATGTTTACATGGAGGAAGCCCTAGAAGGAGTTCATATTTCCTTGTTTGTATGTGTTTTAAGTCAGACCCTAAATGTAATCCGTACACAGTTTTTTGTGGTTTCATAAAACATTATTAAACTCACCAGCCTGATGATAGGTACTATATGATGCTGCAAAAGGTTTACTGTTCACAAACTCTTAGCGCTCTAGAAACAATCACTTCCATCTGCAAAAGGCAGCTGAATAAAAATAAAAACTGAATTGTGGTAGAAAGGAATACATAGACAGCAAGGGGAAAGGATCAACTGCCACAATTTATTGCTATAGTTTAAATGGTGCGGCAACCTTAACATGGTAGCAAAGGCAGGGCACTTATGGCAATGTTATTCTTATTAGAGCACTGCACTGTCAGAGAAAACAAGAGTCCATTCACAGACATTAAATACAGCAGAGAAAAATGTGGGGAAGTGATTTCTACTTCATGGCAAAATGGTATATCCTCCCCTTTCCTGTTATGATCTGTACTGGAACACACCAGGTAACTAGTAAATGTGGTCCACTGTTCAAAAGCAAGATTAACTGAGACACTCCATGGCAAGCAAATAAATAATTATTCTTATAGAATGTCATGCTCTCTCACAGCATAAAGAGACAGGTGATGACATTCAATAAAATGTGATTTTTATTCCCATTTTCTTGACATGAAGAGATATATGACTTGCTCAGCTCCTTTGAATTATATGCTCTGAGGTCATGTCTTTTTTTTTTTTTTTCAAATGCCATCGGTGCCTACACAATAGTTAAGTGACTAGGAAAAATGGGAATATTATTTTCCATTCAATATAATCCTGTGTAAGTGTCTGAAAGAGCAGCTATTCGTGTAACCTGCCCAACAATATTTCAGACTTTGTTCCTGTATTTTCAAAAGCTAGTCCTACCTACATTTGAGCTACTTGGGCATATCTACAGCAAGTTACTATGTGACAAGTGTTCCAAATATGACAAGAGCTATTATCTGTAAAGAAAAACCAGAATCTATAACTCTTTCTACCATCTAATATTCTTTAGCATTTCAAGTAATTAGCAGCTTATTCCAAAAACATTTGAATAGTTAACAGATTTGATACCTATAGTTAATCCTCATTAAAATTACGATTACATGATATAATTACATGTTAATAAGTAAAATGAATTCAATAAAACTCTTACCCTTTTCAATGTTGGGCACTATGTTGGGAATCATACAGTAGGTACAATTAGATTTATACTGCTAAGCTAAAAATATTGGTGAAGATCTAAAAATGACGAACAGTGCCTTTTAAATTAATGTCTTATTAGTTGAGTGAAGTACACTGACAAAGAATAATTTATGCTTATTCAAACTGCTCTCGACATCTTCAGGTGTTTCCAAATGAGCTCACAGAAGAGTGATTAAATGCATCTGATAACAAGCCACACATTGCTGAAATTACTTACCGCCTCATTTTATGATTAATTAAACATGTAGATTAAAGTTGCAAAAGAATTTAGATTAATGAGCAAGTTAAGTCTTGCTGATATAAGTGAATTGGGAATTGGATGCTCTGTGGAACTTTATAAACATGCATTTTATAATGAGTAAGACAAGGCTACATGTTGAATCCTGGCCACAAGGGCCTTTGACGATGCAGTCTTTTTTAACATGGTTTGACAGCTTTCAAATAACATTCTACTATAGACTTTAAACTTTGTGCATTGCTGTAAAACATGAGACTACATAACTCATGTATTAGGAGTACAATTATTTCAAAGCTCTCCAAGGTAATGACCCCCTGTAGCAGCAGCTGTTCAGAAAAATTACAAGCTCGATTGTTATTTTAATCAGAGAGAGTTTAGTAGTTAAAAGCAGTTACGTAACTAGTAAAATTATACGACACTCCATCAGTAGCCTTATAGCATCCTTCATAGTCCTGTTCCTCTCAAATTCCCCCACCCAAAAAACTTAGTCTTATTAGTAAAACAGGGTGCTCATTCATTCATGAAAAATTCAAAGCCATTTATTAAGTCTGGTTTCTGTGCAAGGCAAGGTAACATTTAAATTTATGATGATTCTTATCAGCTCCAAGAGTGTGTCAAAATATCTGCTAGGTTTGCCAAGCATCCAATTTTTCTCTTTTAAGATCAGTTATACCTAATCCACACACCTTAGTCAGTGTCAGAAAGTCAAGTTGGACTTTATGACTTGGCAGGGCAAAAAGCAAATCAGATCACTCAGATGTACTGCACTTTGTACAAGGATGTGGAAATTGAAGCTACTGAACTATCCATATGCTTATGTCATTTGTAACAACCTTCATGGAGCACTGCATAAAGTGACTCTTGCAGACTCACTTGAGATGGCTGGTTACTTTTAAAACACTCGGTTCTTATTTTTAAAATTTAGATAAGGATCCGTTTCCTTGCTCTGGCTGTATCCTTTCAATTTATGCTGTAACTTCAAAATGTCAAAGGTCTATCCAACAAAAATCAAGAAGAAATAGAACCAAAAAGGTTGACATAATACAAGTTGCACATGACAGATATTAACCTCAGGTCATTTACATACGCTCGTCTTTTCTGAGCGTGTATATGAACAGAAGTACAATGCCTTAATTTGGAATTCTACAGCAGAACACTTGCTTTCAATATTTTGACTTCTTATTGATTCACTATAGCACTTCAGCATAACTTAATTCCCAAACTTCAGCTGGACTCATGCACAGAAGTGTATCATTCAGAACATCAAGACTGCCAACTCCTACTTATTCTGAGCAGTGTGATGCTCTGAAAGAGTATATACTGCCTTAGGACCAGAAGCCTCATCTTATTTATTAAAGGTGGAACTGAATATGTTATTTAGGGTGAGGCCTGTCTTGAGTCCAGATAATCAAATTATTTTTGTTCTTTTTTTCTAAATGATTGTAAACTTTCCATATTCAATAGTTGGGTAAGATAGTTGAAAGCATCTGTGAAAAAAACACATTAAAAAACACTTGTTGTGTACGATGTGACAACCAATTCTTAGAACAGGTTCCTCATATTTGCTAACCAACTGCGACTACACATTTTAGTGCTGTCTGTTAAAGCTCTCTGACCTTCCTTCAGAAGACACTTCTTATTTCATTAACAGTACTTTGGCTTTGTAGTTCAGCAGACTGCAGTTGTGTAAAGGCATGAAACTACTAAAATGTAGTAAACTTTGCTTGTAACTAACTGAACTGTGATGAAGGAAAACATGAATGTATTTGTATATTTTACATTCAACTTTCAAAATGCTAGGGTATTTGTGCCCTTCTCTTCCAGGCTGGGACAATTATATAGTGCTCTGAACACATTCCTGATACAAAATCTCAGTATACTGCAGAACAAACTAGAAGCAACAAAAGTTTACCACTAAACACCACACGTCCTGAATTTAGCTATTTCCTCAGAGGGCAAAGACAGCTCCACCCCTCTCCCTGTCACTGTGTTACACTGAAGCTGTATTCAAAATAGTTAAAAAGAAATGGAATTACTGCACAAATAGATTTTTAAAGAACGATCTGATCTGCACTGAAGCATTAGGCTTCAGAAAGACTACACAAAACGTACAGTTAGTTCATTAAACTTCTAATTCGACAGCTAGCAAAGCTCTGTTCATCTTGTTTTCAACCAAAAAGATCTTGCAATATATTTTAAAAGACACTAAAAAAAATTCGAATGAACAAATGAGAATTCTCACCCACATTTTAAAAAGTGACTTGGACACTGATAAGCATAGCTACTATAAATTTGCTGAAGGATTTAGACTCCTAAATTGAATAGAATTTTTCAGATACTCCGGAATTCTATAAACAAATTTATTAAAGCTACCTTACTGTCTTCAAACTTTTGCCAAATCTAAAGCAAAACACCAACAGAAATCTGCTGAGATTTCTGGCAGAAATTCCCGGTCACAAAGAGTCCTGGGAGGGTCTATTGTCAAGCTCGTCTGAGGCAGGTATCTGAAGCATCCCCTAGATATGCCCAGTGGAACTGGTATCTTGAAACTGATACTGCAGTTCTTAAGTCTTCAGATACTTTGGAAGTGCTCTGGCATAATATACTTCTACAGTCAAAAACTGAGACCACTTTTAGCTATGCAGTTATTTCTACCCTGTAAGCAGGTTAGAATTATGTTACTAAGACAAAAATTGAAGCATGCAGATGAAGCATAAAGATATACAAGAACTATAACAAATACTTTGCCCTGGAGATTTGCCAGTGGAAAATGTTGCTAACTTGTCCATTTCTTCAAGAAGAGCATGTCCAGCAAATCCTATCTAGTGTAGAATGACATGTTTTCACAGCGAGAAAAGGAGACCGCTTCAAAGCTATCAGTCAGAGCTGGATACAGAGAAGAATCCTCCTACTCAGCTGTTCACCAGAATTAGATCTTTCCAAGATGTAAATATGAACAAAACCTTAACTACAGATTAATGAAAATAACTCTGATTTATAGTCCATATCTGATTTACACACATATCTTCTATTGTAAGAAAACAAGCACTGAGAATTATTACCCTTTTCCTACTCAGTAATTGCACAGAAGCATTACTAAAGCTTGTACCGAAGAACATTCTGGCTTTTGTGTGTCCCATACTGCCTGACAAAAGGAATCAAAGACGTAAACAGTTTGAAATTAATTGCCTCAAAAGAAGACACCTTCACACTGTAACACAGCATAAAAGAAGAAACCTTAGCTGGAAGGAATTGCCTTTTAAGCCATCATCATACTAACGTATGAAACGGATATGCAATTTTCCTGCTGGTAGAGCTGGCTTGCGCTCAGAATTGATGGAAGGAATGTTAACACAGGAATAAGCCCAATAAGTACTGCTAAAAAATGGACAAATACATACATGTGCCAGTAGCACATGGAGACAGTCAGCCCAAGGAATGCTCACATGATATTTGATGTCACTAGCACATGACAACAGATTGCATCACATTTAACAATAAGAACCAGGATGAAATGTCTAAGCTTCCAGAGCTCTTCATGCTCCTTTCTCACTTAGCTTCTAATATCCACCTTGAATTAACTTTAAGCATGTCCCTGTGCAAGTGTAAAAACAGAGGAAAAGTAACATGCATATTCTAGGCCATGACACAGCTGACATTTTATCAATTTTGTGGGATGAATTAATGCAAACCGTGACTTCACAAAAGTCACTTTGATATAGTTTAGAGGTAGTAAAGCTACATTTAGGTTAGCTGAATTAAGCTAATTCTAATGAACTTGTACTGGTAATACTGAAACATACCCCCCCCCAGCAGTGGCTAATTTACCATGCTGAATACAGATGCATCCTGTGAAAAAAAAAAAAAATACCAAGCAACTAATCAGTAACTTCTGTATCCTTGACCAGTTTCAAAATAAGACTCAAGAAAGGATTCCCAAAACCCTACATATGAGGTTCCATTCCTGAGAACTGTGAGTAAAGCTATTTTTTCTGTCCTTCTTTCAAATATCTAGAAGATAGTAGTATTCCAAAACACTAAAAAATACTGTAAGGTACTCAGATATCATGGTGATGATGGCAAAAGCAGGCACCCAAAGATAGTTAACAAGAAAGTTCAATAGGCTTGTGAACAGTTACATTGGTGTTTTTCAGTCTGTCATCTCACAAAGATGAGACTACAGAAAAGAGGAAAAAAAAAAAAAAAAAGAAAAAAAAAAAATTCAAGGAGAAAAGAGAATTCATTGTTCCATTTACCTGCCCAAACCAACATTTTGAAATACCACCTAGGTATAGATGTCCCTTTTTTGTCTTGGAAACTGATTATTATTCATATATATCTGAAATCAAGCAAGTAAATGCTAGATCTGTTCAATAGAAGAATAGAGGAAGATGTTTTGCAGGGGCAGCCCTTGCTGGATGTTACTTGGTTTTATCTTAAGCCAGCTGATCTTCATTCTGCTCTCTGCCGGGTATTCAGAGAACCAGAACTGGGTTTTATCATTCCAGAAAGCCACACATCTCCTATGTATGGCAGAAATTTACTCTCAATGGATCCCACAGCAATTCCATTGAGATACTAAATAGGAGTAAGAAAAAGCATAGGGTTGTCAAGCACTACAGATGAGCGCTCTGGGAGCGAAGAACTAGTCATCCACCATGTGTCACAGGCTTTGCAACATATTTCCATTTTTCCCTGGGATTAGTTGTAGAATGGAAAGGAGAGTTTGGCAACCAAATATATGTCTCTGCTTAGAGAGAACTAAGCAGAATGAGGACGGATTACTTCCCTTATTTTATGGGCAGGAAAAGTCATCCATCAGAATGACAAATACTGTACCTTTATAGGCTCAAGGCCCATCTGTGAACGCCTCAGGAACTGAGCGATTCACTGGTACTATAGTGAACTCATTGCTACTTTTCTGTTAATTTGCTTTAAAAAAACCCTTTAACAGTAGAAAAAACTGCTGAGGATGCCAAGTGACAGTGCTTTTAATAATAACCAAACATTTGAATACCTTAGAGTATAAGTAGGTTTATTCAAACTCTAAAAGACAAAGACACAGATGTTTTTTACTGCCGTTTTTTTTTCTTTTGTCTCTTCCTCTTTTTTTTGGACATTAATGGCAGGGAAGGCCATGAATGCCAGTTTGTGTTTGTAGAACTATCTGTGTGAATGGATCAGATGTTCAGAAAGAGTGGATTGTGTCGGGGGGCTCAAGAAACATAGCATTGAATGATCAGAACTAAAGAGTAAGCAGGAGTAAAAAGGAATTCTTATGCTCACATCAAGAGCTATGAACCATTCAAAGACACTGCCAGGTCCAAAAGATGTTAAAAAATCTAATGTGGAAATATCAGGAAAGAAATTAAATGCTGTTGAATGAAGGATTTTTTTCCAGTTGGGGCAGAAGAGGTGGGGGAGTGTATTTAAATTTTTAAAGACAATGAACCTTATGATTTTTATTGCCACATTAAAGCAACTTTAGTAACTTCTCTGAGAAATCTTTTGTGTTTGCAGCTCTGTAGATTAACAGGATGCCCAAACTAATCTGGGAGTCTAGAAACAGGACTAAGTGGATATTCTCAAAAGATTGTATTTCAATAGACCTCTCATGCATTGGAGCTTGGATAGGAATATAATGACTACTCCACTTCATCATCCAATATCTGTTAAAGACATTTAAATACTTCCTTAGTAATATTACTTCCTCTGGTTACAACAACTGCAGACTGAGATGTCCTGGGAAAATATTCTCTTATCTATAGAGCCTCTGTTTTTCTGTTACCATGAAACTTCTGTCCTTCATTAACATTCAAATCACCTTCTTTCTCTGCAGCTGGTGGAGAGGCACTTCACCTTTTTTGTCCTAGCAGTGATATAGCAGAACCTTGAACCAAGAACAGGATGAGTCTGGGATCACCTTTAGTCTTCAAAGTTTGTAAACTCTTTAGTTTTTTAGAAACCTGACATCAAAACAGAGAAACTGTCCAGTGACTAGTGGCAATTAGGAATTACCCCTTTCTGATTTCCCCTCCCCCCCCACATTCTTAGAACCATTATTTTAAACGTATTGGCCTTAAACGCTTTATAGAAGATGTTATTCCACAAGATTGTTCTGGTGAGAGAAGTATTTTCTTTCTTAAAAAACCAAGCAAAATCTCAAAAATATGCTGCTCTCCCTAATACCAGGTAACTTCTCCCTTTCACTCACAGAAATACTGAAAATTGTAATCCTGCATCGCTGAAGAAAGAATGAACATTTTAGGACAGCAGAATTCAAGACTAATTTTGGTATTGTCTATCACGCCTAGAAAGTGGTTTTGCAAACAGACTTTTGCAACACCATCAAAGAGACCTTTAGGCTGGCCAAATTTGCCAGAGAAACTAGAAGGTAAGTTTGCAGTGAAAACAAGATTACTTAGCTAAGTCAAAGAGCTAAAGACTACAACTGTTCCTTTTAGTAATATCACTTATACCTTCCCTGGACAGAATTACATATTTATGATATATTCCAGTGATTTTTTTGTATAAAGTACTGGGGGGGGGGGGCAATATCTGTTTTAATGGGTCTAGCTGATTATTTGGGAACTCCTAACCTCAAGGTTAATTAACAATTCCCAAAATGTTTGAGCATTATCAACAAGGAATATTTAAACTATAAAAACTAAGTTTAATGTATTTATTACAAGTACCATTTCCCTAAAAATAAGTTTTACTTTGCAACTGGATAAAACACAGAATATTTCTGGATCTTGGATGTTAAATTATACTACCTACATCTGGTAGGTCATCATTCTATTTTAAAATTATCTATACTTAAAGTTAACTTTCAATTTTACCTTCCTGCTGTTTTTCAGTTTGTAGAATTTCTGCAACTAATTAAAAGTAGAAGGATCTTCTTTTGGTGTTCACTTAATTTTAGTTTCTACTTTGGAATAAAACAAAAATTTTAATAGAATCAGAGACTACCATTTTTAAAAGCCAGCTTAATCTTATTTTTGATATTTTTCTGTTTAATGTTGGTATTTATTCGTCATATTCTCAAATTTTATTAAAGCTATAGTATAATTAACTTACTAAATTTGACCTGCAAAAAAAAAAAATTAAAAGGTATCACACTTTAAGAGAAATAACATTAAGCTGCTGTATTCAAAGTACTGGAAGCATTTCTTCCATGAACTCTAAATGCTTTATTGTGCTACAAAGGCAACGTACGACCATATCTTACACAAAAATCACTTAGCAGTTGTTTTTTTCATACCTATCTAGATGTAAAATTCTCTAAAATCATGATTAGCCAAGGGGTTATTTCTACAATGGGAGCTTAATCTGAAAATAAGCTTTTGGTGCAAAATTATTGAAAAATGTTAACAAGGTGAAAACCATGTATAACTTCTGTATAAATTAGAACATGCAGAACACTGTACCCTTTAAAAGCAGTGAGACATTTTCTAGGGGTTGTGTGTAGCTTTAGGGTGATTAGTATCTCTGTAGTTTAAAATTGCACTTACTGAAGTTTACAACAGGTAGTAGCAGTTGCTACTGTTACTGCTACTACTGCATTTATAATTGTAATAACTGTAATCAGTGTTACAGCCGTTTCTGAAGGCCTCCACTATTTCCTCTTTTGGGCACCAGAACTTACCATTCATTACAAGATTATAGTTTTAAAATGTAAAATAGTCAAAGATTAAGAAAGGAAACCAAGATGAAGTGAGATGCTCAGAACCATAAAGACAGGAACAGTAACCACTGGACTTATTTGCAGGTCAACCTCACTGGATGCAAACACTGAATGAACTTGAAGGGTTTGCATTTTCTTAACTCATGAACACTTCTGAAAACAAATATCCTCTCTATACACCCAAACTGGAAAGAAGCTGAATGGCCACCAAGAAGAATGTTTAGGAAAAATATACCAGAGCATGGTACTTACCTAAGAGACTGGAAATTTGCACTAACTCTCAAGGAGAAAGAAGTGCATGCAAGCTGATCCCTCCCATCTTTACCAATTCAAATCATAAAATTAGTCTCCAGGATAGAGCCTCCCTTCCATTTGCAGGTGGAATGCTAATGCTACCCTTGAATGCTAATGTCGATCACATCCGCTTACAAAGCAAAGCAAATTCCCCTAAATTTCATCGGGCTGGACAGAACAATATTTCAAAAAGCAGCTGCTGGTAGCGTTCAAGTTTATTGGCAATCCTTACAAAACTGCCCCAAAACACATACTGTATCTGATCTCAAGTTAAGAAGGCTTTTCTCTAAAGAGTATTGAATCACTTTAATGTAGATTCTAATGCTGTCTTACTCCACTTTCAAGGTAGCTAGTAAATTCAGCTTTACTACAGTACTATAAAGATGTGAAAGAACTGTAATAGCATCTGAACATGAGCTGTTACCACTATACTGCTCAGTTTAGAAAACTCGAAACAGAATACTGATGAAAAATGTTAATGGTAGTTTGCCGAGCTGCCAAGAATGACAAGATAAAACAATTCACTGTATTTTTGTTATAAAACGTAAATTCTAATGTCCTAAAGAATCTGCCACAACTCCAAGAAGGACTAAAAGGAAGATCTAAACAACACTGTATTTCAGTAATTTAATTTTTGAAAAGAGCTATCCAGCAGCGGTACTTATATCATCAGTACCCTCCCAGCAAAAATCTCAGTATTCACAGTATTTTAACTCCTGCAAAGTCCTGTCAATTGCAATGAAGTACCTCAAAGTACTTAGAGCACCTTGCTGAATTAAGGCCTTAATCCCATATGTATATATCTCTGAGCAGTTTGCATTAGGTCACTGATACAATCTCAATAGAGTAAGTAGGGAAATTCAAATTGTTCTAATAACATAAAATGTTAGAAATGAACTTTGAGTCTATGATCCTTTAGCTTTGAGGAGGAGGACTGCCTCCTTTACCGTACCCAGGCTTCTGACCTTTAATTTCAAGGCTGAAAATGAGTAATTTCTTTCTTGGGCAATGCTAATGAAATTATTTTACAGCCCCGGCCCATTCCCAGACTCTGTAGACTAAGTGCATAGCATCACCTCAGTCCTACAACTCAGAAATGGCACAGAAGGTATGGAGAAAAGGCAAAAAGGGTAGGCAGTATATCCCCTGGCATCTCTGCATGGCAGCTGGTGAGACAAAACAAAAAAATCAGATCACTGCCTAGAGAGCCTATTGGCAACTCTCAGTTGCATCTGGGAACAATGGCCCATCAAAGCTAACTACTTATTGTTAATATCCCTACCTAATCCAGACAATAGGAAATGAAAGTACAAAGTCCTCTAGCAAATCCTACAACCTTCCAATCACTCGTATCTCCATTTTCCTGAGTCCTGTAATCATTATTACACACAACCATTATTACAGCATCTTCCCAGCGCTGCCATAAACACGACTGGGGGCCAGGTTACAGGCAAGGGTGCATTCACTGCTGCCAGAAGGTATTTATTCCACATTTCCACAAAACACAGAGAAGCGTAGAAGGTCCTATTTCACACTCCCACCTCACCAGTCTAAGGAGAAATTAGGGTAGTGCAGAACTTCCTTACATGGAAATACTGGGGGCTGGGAAACATGTTTCTGAGGGCTGGGTTATGATTTTTGTGATACAGAATTTTTGAGCTGTTGGGTTCTAAGCCTGCACAGTCTTAAGCTTGCAGCTATTGGCATGTTTGACATTTTAAACTATGAAATACCAACCTATTTTGAAATTGTCCAAATCATTAGTTGTGGAATTTTCCTAGCACTTCATGAATACCACTGTTAATTGGGCAATTAACTCGAAACTACAGAATATGCTGTGATGGCATGATATGATATAAGCCATGTAAAAGAAGGAACAGCCAAGCAACTCAGTATGTTGAAAGATATTAATGAAGTGGCAAAATCTGCCAGAAAAATAATAATGGGTGATTTTAACTACCCCAATATTAACTGGTTGAATAACACATCTGTACATGGTTTGGAGAAGCAGCTTATTGATACTATAAATGGCTTCTTTTTGGAGCAGCTCCTTCTGGAGCACAGAGGAGGAGGAGTTCCACTCAGTTATTAATTTGTGTGTGTGTTTGTGTAGAAAGCAAGCATGGTGTTCTGCTGAGCAACAATGGCCACAGGACAATGAGTTTGAATCTCAGTGATGAAGTATTTCAAGTGGTAACCAAATAGTTAATGGCAGGTGGGAGGGTGAGGAAAAACCCATGAACGACAGCCATCTCGAACGAGAGGAACGAAGGAGCTGATTCACACAGAAACAAACCACCAGAGTTAAAAAGGTGGGGGGCACTGGGGGGGAGGAGAGGGAAGGCTGGCATGTTTGTGAGGTAAAGTACAAGAACCTATGTGGCCTTAAAAAAACACTCTTTGAATGCATGAACTCCATCTAAATGCTTTTAACACAACAGAACATTGATTGTTATAGCCTGCTGCTCAATATTACACAATCTGAAAGAAATCTATAACGCAAACTGGCAATCAGAAAAAATAAACTCAGGTTTTTTTAAAATGCAGGAAGAGAAAAATCATTATTCTGTTTTGTTTCAATTATTATATAATTATTCAAGCAAGTTGGCTGTGAAGAGGATGCATATATGTTATGTAATGCACCAATCTAGGAATCTGAAGGTCACAGGTCTTGCAGCTGTTTTGAGGAATACAGCTAAGAGAAAATAGAATGTGCATAGCTATGTTCCCCTCATCATTCTCTGAAAGTTACAGTTATGTCCATAGAAAATATCTTTAAGAACAAAAGACTAAGAAAAAAAAGTAACTAACTTGCAGAAAAGTTATCCAGAGACATGGTAGTAATAGTCAGTTCCTAGCTGGGATTGTCTAGGGATGGGGCTGTGAAGGACCAGAAACAGCTTGTTTGTTCCATGATCATATTTCAAGACTTGGAGACTTAAGAATGTATTAGGTTTCCATACTAGATCAGAAGAATCTTGGAGTAGGCAGCATCCAGTTCCTTGTATTTCAGAGGCACAGGAATATACCTCAATTTGTACCAAACAAATCCTTGCGCAAAAGTTTCCTTTCAAACCCATTCACACTTCTTACAAACACAGATATACTGTCAGGCTTTAATGAACACAGTAAGCAAGCACAAGGACTGTTTGCTGGGGTGAGCTTCTACCTAAATATATAATCAACTAAAAAAGGCCAACAACCTAGTGCTGCTAAAAACTTGCCCAAGCAAGATAAGAGAAAAGAGTTCTAATAAATAACTGTTCTTTAGTGGACACAGGGCAGGCAGGAGATCCAATACAGTTGTAGGGGAAATGGCTTTTCAAAAATGTACATTAAAATCTGCATCATGATTTGGAGGAGGAAATGTTCCATAAAACTTTCTAACCATACTTTAAAAATACTGGGTTAAGCAGCAGCAGCACGACATGAGACCTAGTGTTGACAAATACAGAACCTTGCATCTTAGAAAGAGTAATTTCAGCTATTTAATTTCACTGCTGGATTTTATACAAACTATAATCACTTGGTAAAAGTGGAACAATGAAATAAAACGTCAATAGTACAAACAAACCCTAAAGACATAAAAAGAAAAGAGAAAATATCACATCTTTAAATCACTAGTGCATGTTCTATTAAGATAGGATGCTTGAGTCTAAAAAAATATCTCAGAAATACAGGAGAAATAAAAGTGAGTTCAATGAACTTCACCAAATTGTTCAATAAACCAGGTACATTCTGGAACATTTTTACTTGTCTCTGAAATGCAATGGGCTGCCTACTTTCCATTGATGGAGTGGCTAATCACAAGCCTGATTTGATGTTCATAAAACTTCTGCTGAAATAGGATCAAGGAATGTTATCACACACTCCGAGGCCAGCCCCATCTGTGATCCCTGTGCCTGCTGCAGGAGCACCTCTCAATTTAGGAGGTTTTGAGGAGTGAAACGTTTACTTCACTTTCATCATGCTGAGCTTGGCTTCACATTCCTGTGCTTTACTCTGATCACTTCAGCAGATCTAACTGTAGCTCCCTGTTATATCAGTGACCAGGCAATTCTTTATAAGTATTATTTATCAAACACTAAAGTATTCGAGAAGAAAATAGACACTAAACCAGCAGGAATTCCATATAAACAGCCAGTTTTCCAGCTAGTCATCTAGCTAGTCTCTCTGGTGCCCTACAGAACTTTAGATCTTCTGCAGGACCATGTGTCTCAGTCCAACACTCCTTCCTGCCAATTTCCAGATGAAGATCATCTCCCTTTCTAAATCAAACTTTTCTTTTTATACTGAAAACAAGAACTTTGAAAGAAGTCTTACATTTTGTGAATTGTTTCATTGGAGAACGGGGCAGTGAGAGGTTAAACTTCAAGCACTCACGTAACCTACTTTGGTTTAGCATCAGAGAACTGGATTAATTACTCCCTGGAGCTTTTTGGCTCCTGCAGGGAGCATCTTTCAGACTAACTTTCAGAGCCAGGATTATACAGTAATCTCTAATAAACTCATAAAGATACTATGCTATTTACACAACTAAGTGTAGTCTTTGAATATTTTATGAGGCACAGTACTGAATCCATCAGCCACATGTGTTAAGAAGCTGCTCCCAGTAAGTTCAAATTGATTTTGTTCAACGTCTTGTTAATGCAGATACCCCAAAATATCAATTCATCATCACTATGCAGGAACTTAAACTACTAAAAGTAAAAATTAAGATTCTAACATTATTTGCATTTTAATTATTAATGAAAGTGCTGCCAAGAAGCAAAAAAAAAAAAAGAAAAATAATAATAATTCATGGAAAATGATTTTTTTTTTAAAAAAAGCAGCACTGATTTTTAAAATTGACCTTTGTGCTCTATCTTATCTTTAATATCTTAGAGTAACATTTTTAATGGAGGCTTCACTTCCATCAGCTCTTTTTAATTAACTTTAGATATCTGAGTGTTTTACAGTACAGTCTTTCTCAATTTTTTTATTTAGCTATTAACACTTATGTTTTACCTTCAACAGACCATTATCACATTTCTGTCGAGTCAGACTTTGGTATATACCAAAGATCTTGATACATGTAGAAAGCAGTTAACCTCTTTACCCCACACTCTCCTGTAACTGTGATTATGATGAATGAGTGGTTAGTTCTATAGCAATTCTGTTTTCTGTCAATAAATGAATATGCATGTATATGTGCATTCAGAAGACAGAGAGAAAATGAAGCTGTCTGTGGGCGCTTTATAATCTTCACCCTTTTAAGTAATATGATTTGGAAAGTTAATACTGACATCAACTGTTGGTATTGTTCATCCATACTATAGAACAGTGATCCGTTGGGTAATTTACGTAGAATGAGAAATACTGTATATAATTTACTACTTGCAGCATGGCTTAAAGAAAAATCTCTTTACAACTTCTCTAAGAACCTGCATTGTAGTTTTTAAGAGACCTGAGGCTTTGGTTTTGTGATGAACAACTATTTCTTCTAAAAATATTTTGGCTCTGCAAATGCTAATCCCTTGCAGAAAACCTATAGGACGTCGTCCAGGTATGGACTTGTACGAATACTTTGCTTCCACATTCTTAATTCAGGAAATACTTCTGCTAAGAAGCTAAAATATTCCTCTCTCCCAAGCATTGTATGCAACTTCAACAGCACAGAGACTTGTCTGGATGGGGGTTTTCATGTTATTGTTTAGTCCTTTTGCAAAGAATTTTTTAGACAGCAGATGGATCTAGTGCATACATGAATCTTGACCAGCACTCATATGGAGTAGCATGGAGGCCCTTGCTTACACCCAGAGCAAGACAATCCTTTAAAAAAGAATTTCTAGCAGCAGCATCACTAAATAGTTCAGCTTCATCAAAAAGTAAGCAAAGCCCACATACACAGCCTCTGTGTGCAATGTGTCAGAAGCTGGTTGGAGAGTGCCCTCACCCCTCAGTGGTGTCCTCATTTTAGTAAGTGCTCAAGTGTCTAATTGCATGAAACCCTTTGGGTTTACATGAATGAAAATTGATATTTTGTATATGTTTCTCTTGTGGCACACAATTCATTCTTCATGAAGAATCAAAGAAGATTTCTGTGCTACATTAAACAACAAAATCCTAGAAGTAGTTTAAGTGCACTATTTGCTTATTATAATAAAAACTGACTAAAATTAATACAATGCCTATTGCTTCCACAATATGAGCATTCTGCATATCTATTAATGTATTTACTATCAAGAAACAATACAGTCAATAGAGAAGCAGCCAAAACAATGTCTGCTGCACTCAGAAGGTAAATGGGAACTCACATAGGAACACGTTTCTGTGCCAGCATCATGCAACAGACACTCCTTCTATTAGAACTAGAAGTCCCTAGGTGACCTCCCACAACCACACAGATTTAGAAAAATTCACACAGGGGAGTCCATCAGACATCTGAGCTCGAAGCACAGAGAAGGAAGAGAGAACTTCAGATACTAAAAAGCAAACAGAACTTTTTGTCATTCTGATTGGACTTTTGTCATGTTCTCAGCAGACAAATGTCCCAGCCACCTTTCTTTCACCTTCAGTCTTTTTTCCACACCTTCTCTTCAGGTACAACTACAAACCTTTGGATGGATGCAACTATGCTTCTATTAGACCCACACTGGCAAATGTGCTTGGGCATCTACACACCAGGTATTACTCAAGTGTAAAGAAACACACCTTCTCCTTTCCATTTTGTTTCTACTCAACTGACTCTGTCTTAAGTATATCTAAAATACATGTATCTACAGGCAAGAAAAGTCTTCAAGGCAAGGGCCTTGCTTTGGGGTTTATTTATGCCTCATGTTATATACTGGAACTTTGTTTCTTACTAGAAAATTTGTGTGCTTACTGTAGAGCAAGCATTGCATGAAAACAGAAGCAGATTTTATATTCACCATTTTTAAAATAATCCCAGGAAAACAGAGCTGAGGGGCTACTTTATAAGGCAATCACATCATTATACATTGGTATGTCACAAATGCTAGCAGGAAAGCAGGCAGAAACAGATAAAGACCTCAGATACCTCCAGCACACACATGCCAAAATAAAAGTACGGATGTTCCAGCAGAGCTTCTAGTCACTTTGCTTTCTTAATAGGAATTTTTAAATAATCAGCTCTTTATAGAAAGAGGAAAGTGATAAGCTGATAAACACCTCCTTGACCAAAATGCTAATGAATAATTATATATTATGAAAAGAAAAATGGAGATCAACTTTTTAAGGACCAAGTTCAGTATACTGCATTTCTAGAAAGTATAAACACTATATTTTCCCAAATAAATTAACTGTAATTCAGTAGAACATCATTGTCTACATTTAGCCTGTACCTAGGGCTAAACTGCAGCAGTTGTTCTACCACCCAATAACCCCTCTGCAGCTGAAAAGGGGAATCAGGGAAAAAAAGGAGAAGCCCCGGGGGTTGAAATACAAAAAGATTTAATGAAATAACAAAACTAATGCTATCACCAACATAAAGTGTACAAGGTTCTACTCAGCCTGGTCCTTGGGGTCAGCAGCAGGAGCAGAAGGCCAAAATGGAGGAGTCCTAGGAAAAGAAACTCCACCCTCACTCAACTCTCTCCTCTTATAATGAGCATGATGAGGTGGTGTGGGATACACCTGTGCATCAGCTGCCTTGAGTGGATCTCCCAGCTGACTGGGGGCTACTCATGGCTGCCTGCATGGCTGGGCCATGGGGCTGTGCCTGGGGAACCAGGACAATCAGATGTTACCAATTAAACCCATAAAGGTAAATAGTACCAACGCCATGTATGTCTTTACTTGCTCCAAATAAGCTGCGCCTTCTTTGACTTTATCATGTAAATACTCACAATTTAATAGTTTTCTCCTTTTAAATAAGCTGGTACAACAAAAAGCACAAATCTGTTTGATCAGATGCTCCAGGGTGAAAACAAACATACTGTCAAAGTTTTAAATAGAACCATTCCAAATCAAACAAAAAGTTTTAAAATTGCCTTTAAAATAGATTGAGGAAGATATATTTAATACTGAGTTTGAAGCAAAGCATGCTCTCTGATAATGTGCTGATTGGAATAAGTTTGAAAAGATAAAGTTTATCTACTCACAATCTCAGTTTTGTTGTATTATAATGCATGTGCATGTGTCCCTCCTAAGTGTTTCTACTTTTGTTTCTAAGCCCTCTTTGAAAAAAATTGCTGCTGTTTGTTTTTAAAGTAATTCGATTTTAGTTTCAAACCCAGTTACATTATTTTCACCATATTTTCAATCCAGGCTTTTCACTGAAGAGCTACTCTCACAAGACACTAAAGTTTCACGGGCCTTAACACCATTCATGTGGGGGGTGGAGGTTCCCCTTTGTCAGTGTTTTCACTTAGTAGTCAATTCACAATAAAATGTTTACACAGAAACTGAACTGCTAGTAAAAAGGTATTTCTAATTGCTGGTGTACAAGCAAAATTTGTTTTAAACGCTGTGTTATTAGAGGACATTTATTTTGCCATTTGTAACCTTAAATAACTATTGCAAGTTTACTACTGGACAAACCTACTTGAGAACAACAATTAAATAAACTAAACCATGTTAAGACCACATTCTTGAAAAAAAATAACCTTTAGTTAGGACAATTACTCTGTGGGCATAACTCAAAAGCACAAATGTCACATTTTCCATGAAATTTACTTTTGTATGAATCATCAATCCAGTTTTCTCCTGAATAAAACTAGCCAAATATGACAAAAAAAAACCCAAAGTTGTCTGAACTGGATGATCCAAGTAATTACATGTTATAGCAGAATGCATCTATGACAAAACTTTCAAAAATTTGAGGAAAAAGTTATTATAGCCCCTGGTTGAAATAGCTTTGGTATAGAGCTATAGCAGTACTGATCTTGCTGTATTCCCATATAACAAATATGCAGTTTCAAAGATCAATCTTCCTAGCACTGATCTGCACTCCTTCCCTTTGGAGTATAGATCAAACAAACACGCTATAAAAACATGCCCAAATGTTCTAGCAGAACATGAAAAAGGTATACATTTCTCATTAGCATTTTTTAAATGCTGCTTAGAATTGAATCTTCTCAAAACTCCTTATCTATGCAAGCTTTTTGTTTTCCACTCCAGTCCCCCAAAGCTCCCATCTTATATGATATAATTTCCTTAGGGCCTTTTTGTTCAGCCTCAGGTCCCGATCCTGATTTCATCAGCTTGCATGGTCACCTCACATGAATAAGTATTTGCAGAAATGAAGCCTTTAAATTGAAAGATACTTGAGGTAGTAACCCATCCTATTAGTGTATAGAGCTCAGTGAAAATTTGTGACACTGTACATATTACTGTAACTGAATAGTAAGAGTCTGTATCTGCTGAACAAATGTATACTGCCTACAGAATATTTCCAAGTTCAGAGAAGTATAATAGAGATTATTTAAGAAGACCTTAACCTGTATTACTATAGAATGTATACTTCTATCCTGTTTTCAGTATGTGAGGAAACACTGGGCTGAATCAATCAGTTGTGCATCCTACATTTTGTTTTCAGTTTATGTGAACTTAAGGTTCGCATATGTTCCTAGATATATAGTGCTAAATACTAAACTAAGTGCTTTAACCAGAGAACAAGAACAGTCAGCCATAGTGTTAGCTTCTCCAGATATTCCTTTCAACGTGACTGAACTCTGAGTTGCAGAGAATACCTATAAAAGACAAGACTGTGGTTCATTTTGTACAGTCATTTTGTATAGCCATGTACTTGGCTTCATAGGTAAGGCTGCTGAACCACGTTCCAGCTCTCATGGTCACAGCACTGTAAGGTGTCTCAACTGTACCAACACTACTTCTGCAAAAGCCAGTGTACAGTTGTGTGATAAGCACAGTCCATACTTCTCATTGAAGTACTTACTCGATTGACCTAAGCACAAATACTGTTTTAAAAGCACTTTTAATGTCAATCTTCTTTACCACAGCTTTTCGACATTGTCAGTCAAGAAAAGCAGGACTCAGATCAGGAGTCCACAATATAATTACTAAAGTCCTTTATATGTTCATAACACTATATGAACATGAATTAAACATACTTAAAAATTCTCATCCATAGCCCTGTATGCACAAACAAGTTCACCATGAATCTACCATTGTATTTATTCCACTGCTTTGGTTGAAAGTATACTCCATACTGAAGTACTGTTGAGGTACTGTTTGTATTGACTAATCTATTACTATTTCCATTTACAGATGAGAGAAATGAGGCAAAGAAAGCCTGACTAATTGCTGAAAAAAACATGCAGTGGCAAAGCCAGAAAGAGTTACAAATTCCTCACTCTCAATTCAGCAATAACTTTATATTGCCTTCTCAGAACTATTTTTCAATGGTAATACTTTAAAATTATTTTATCTGATAACAATATTTTCTTTAAACACGACTGACAGTGTTCATTAAAAAGATGCTGACCTGTAAATAAAGGAAACTGCAAGTATAATAGCAAAACTGTATATGAAAATAAACATTTGTAAAGAGGGTTGAATTGAATACATTTCCATATTGAGAGAACCAGACATGGTTTTCCCCGATGAATGTAGTTTTGTGAACACCTTTTTCCACAAATGATTGAATAAATATTTATTCATAAACTAAATTTGTGACTTAAGAGAACAAGCTGTATAGATTGGTTTCATTATACTACATCATACCAGAAGTGTTGCCATAATTTATATCATGCCAAGTCCCAGTCTCATTAGGTTTTCTTTATTATACTTGACTAAAGCTGAGGACTATCCAAAACAGCAATTCTGAAAGCTTTCTATTCGTTGTGTAAATAACTATATTCCTCCCATATCTTCTCCTCTAACTTTCCCTTTCTCAAAGCATTTATGCATAGGCCTAGTCCAATTTGCTTTATTTGGACTTGGGTATACACTGAAATATATTCTTGGGCCATGCCGTACATGGCTGCAGTCTCAGACATTTTGCTGCAACCATAGAGGTTAGCTTTCTCCAGGGTATATAAAAATGCATTCCCAGTTCAGCAGATACTGGTTGCCCTAGTATTTCCTCAATAAACTCATGTAGCATTTCCTTTAAAAGTCCTGTCAGTCTTGAATCACAGCCCCAGTTCATTTCTAGAAATAATTTTCATTACAATAGCAGGATGCACTGCTATCATTTGCAAGTGTCATACTGATGTGTCACTGTGTCCTCTCACTATTATTATGTAAACCAAAAGAAGGTTTGAAATAACAGCCATGTGCACTGTTAACTCAAGTATCTGTAGCCCCTCTGAATAACTGAAGCATAAGTCGGTAGCAAACAACTTACAAAAAGTTTATAAGCATTTAGGTACATTTCTTAATAAAATAATACTCTAAAACTGTGATATGACAGCAACATTTGAAAATAGCTTCCATTCTTCAAATGGAAGATAGATGCCTATAACAGGAAAACTAATCAATAAATACTTACAAATACACAAGAAAATCAGCCCCAGCTCCCAGAAATCACTGGTAAGTTGCTTTTGAATTCATGAAACTGACCTGAAAACATAAAAGGAAAACAAGTTGAAACAGAAGAAAGCCGAGAACTGATAAATGTTACTTTTTTATTATTATGGACTAGTTATGATTTTTAACTATGAATTAAATAAAACAGCTTACAAGACTGTTGTCACTATTTCAGCCAAGTAATTTTACACAGAATTTGTTTCCAGGAAGCCAATACCAAGAGAAACAATTACTTCATTGTTCTGCATCTCACAGCATAGCAACCCAGTCCACTACAGCTTCTAAGAACTATTACAAATTCGAGCATGGTTATCTTTTAATAAGGGAAATAGCTGTGAGGGGGTTTTTGGCTGGTTAGGGTTTTCTGTTGGAGTTTTTTGCTTGCTTTTTTGTTTTCAAGTGCTACAGAATACTCATTACTTTTTTAAAGTATCTTGTTAACAGCATTTTGCAGCTTAACTGGTGTAAAATAATATTGTTTAGGTGTGTTTAACTGGAACCCATCTAAGGCCAAATTCATACAGAAAGACAGACTAACGATCTGTTCTCCTACGGTCTAGATCCCAGTTAGAAGCTTAGCCTAAGTACAATGCCTTCACTATAAGGCATGATTAAATCCAACATTCTTTTTCCTGCATACCCCTCAGTTCTAGTTGGAAAGGTAACAGATGCAACTCAAACCCACAGAGCTCGCCTTATAAAATCCTTTAACTAGCACAATGACTCACTTTATGCCTCTAAATATCCATGGTTTCCTCTCTCCAGAACCCCCATGCATTAGAAGGTAGTTCAGTAGTTTATTTTTATTGTTTGGTCTACATACAGCACATTTTTAGTTCTTAGGAAAACAAAGAAACTTTGTTACACAGCCCTTGTTTTCCTTCCAAAATGTGAGGATGGATATGGGTAACATTAAACTGAAAATAGTAATGGAGCCTGGGCAACTAGTTTAGGTCAAAACCTTTTTGTTCTCTGGGAGCTATCTGATTAATTTGCAGTTCATAAAACAGTGGGTGTAAGCTCAGTTTAAAAACATGTAACTATATTTAAGATGAAATCATCATTTTTGTTAGCCTCCAGTAATCTTTAAGAAACACCTTCCCACAACATTTCTGTATCCTAAAGTGCACCAGCCAGTACTGCACAGTGCCTAGAGACAAGGAGAGAATACCAAACTTATCTTGATGTAGAATATCCTCCTTATTTCATACACCCACCCTGAAGTGCATATTATTCATTCCAGCCAAGCCCTCCCCCATCCTGAAAGTACACATTTAATTGTGTCTTCTCTCATGTAATACCAACAGAGAGTCAACAAATCTCATTTGCTGTATCAATGCAGTGTTATTATATATCTTAAAAGCAAGTCTGAATCTCATTATCAGCTGATTTATGCCATTAGTGTGCTTTGGAGCCACCAATTAAACAAGGACAGTGGTTCATAAGGTCACCATTAATTAATCTAAAAGAGTATAAATACACTTTAATGCATACCACCTCATGTAGAGAATTTAGGAACAAAGCACCAAACCTTTATTCTGGGCAAGCAATTAGGGGGAAAAGGTTAAATATACAAAATTTTAAATTCAGCTTTAGCACTCTGTTAATCTATCAGGAAAAAACTTCAGTTTGGTAAAAATCCTGCAAAATAATAGGTATGTGAAGCTTTGATTCTTATGGCAAGTGCAAGTGAGGAAGAAGGCAGAATAGGGCTAACCATACCCGGTGATCCTGAGCAAATGAAGTCTTGTTGCTCAGATAACACCTCAGAACAGGGAGTCAGCTGCAGGCTCATCTATTACGTAGCTGGTCAGGGTGAAAAAAAAAACAAAACAAACAAAAACACTCAACCCCAAACAACCCAGTCTATTTTAAATGGACTCATCTGAACTAGACTGTTGTATTTAGTACATCAGACAAAACTGACTTTTCCTTCAACCACGATTTTATAAGGCGAGCTCTGTGGGTTTGAGTTGCATCTGTTACATTTCCAACTAGAACTTACTTAGTAAACTTAATAAAATAATGCAATCAAGAGTTCAGTAATAGCAGTAGTCCACCAACACAACCAGAGTATAATTAAAATGCTGAAAATAATCTAATTGACCAGAAATAGTTATTCACAGTGAAAATCTAAGTATGAGGTACCTGGGGTTTATATGGAAGAAAATGATACCTGTTTCTTACTGCCTTGACTCATTTTACCTTGCACACTTCCTTGCTCAAAGGACAGATGATACAGCTAAGGCACATAAACAAAAGCAAACCTCATGACCCAACTAGTCATAGCTATTTTTTTTTTCTCTTTTACACCTGTAGTCCTATATTCTATAACCTCGCATCACCTTTTTCTTTTTAGCTTTCCAGGTAATTTTTCTTAAACCAAAAAAAAACCAAACTATTTTCTTATCCATATAGAAAACCCTCTGTCCATCAAGAACTAACACCAGAAAGTTTAATACAAAATTTCAATCAGGTGTATGCTATACAAACCATATAATTAAATACCAATTTATTACATAAATAAAATTGACCAATGCTAAACACATCAGTAGATGTTCCATGTAGATATTTATACCTGCCTCTTTTATCAGTGAAAGACTTGCATCATGTTTTTAAAGGTGTTTAGGGGGCCAGCTCCCACTGATGCTGAGATAAAGACCTGACCCTTTCAGAAGGCTAGCCCTTCTTCTATCAGCTTAAACCATTTACACTTTCACTAATATGTCTCGAGCTGAACTCCAGGTGACTACACAGGTGAGTAGTTGTTGTATAAACACATACAAGAACAAGGTTTTCTTTAAAGTATTCTGTTGGTTTAACTGGTACAAGTACCACCAGAGACTTTGCTCAGATATTTTGCAGTCAAAATGCTCTCAAAATGTTTTCAATACCTGCAATTTCCGCAGGTATTTCAGATGCTTGTTTGGAAAGTTGCTAGCATCCTTATCAAAGACTGGATCTCCCAGTTCCACTATGAAAGGGGAAAAATAAAGCTATAAGAGGAACCTATGCTCTGATTTCAGGTACCTTTGCCAAAACATGTTTCATACTTAAACCAGTGCATAGCATGAACCAAACAAAAAAGGTTTTCTTTTTCCTGTGCTGTAGCTGACTTTCTGTTCTACCAATCTGTTAAAATGCCAAAACTTCTGATGGCAGAGGAAATACACAGTATGAAGATCTAAATCTGTGTACCAGTGACTCCGGTGCTCTGGTACTAACCAGCATTTCAACCTACAAGCTGAAGCAGGGCTGCAACACAGGGGAACTGAGGCAAAAGCAGATGCAATATAGCAGATCTATATGAACTTTCTGACTATACTTCTGTGTCACTTGGTGTTAAAAACACCCACAGGTAACACACTGTGGACTCCCAGGACTTGGAAAGTAGAATAACAAACTCAAACAACACAAACTGCCAACACCATGAAAACAAGAAACCACAAAGACAGGGATTTACAAAAGGACCTAAGGGTTCTGGCAACCAGCTTTCAGTGAAAACAGCAGAGGTCGATTATCCCCTCGTTTGCCTCCAAAATTCCATTTTAGAAAGCCATAAAAAGGTTACATTTTAAATGAAAAGGTTTGCTCAAAATGAAACATCATAGCAGTTTTCCTGGGTTTGATTGTTTGTTTCTTTTGGGTTATTTTCTTTTGAAAAGGAAAAGGTGTCCTAACGTCAGGTAACATGAAATAAGACCAAAGTCATTTCCACAAACACCAAAAAGCCATAAGCCTGACTTAAAAGAAGTGTTAATAAAGTTAACCACCTCTCATTAACCTAAGAATAATATAGTCATCCAACAATTTCACAGAATGTTTCAAAATAACTCTTCAAAAAGCTAAGCTTTTGCTTGTCTTGCAAATGCATATTGACACCAAGAGAACACTGGACATTAAACAGATTATGTGCATCACTAAACTACTGCAGCAGTTTGTATGCCCTAAGTGTTATGAAGCAAAGGAAATTCCATAAATAGCCAAATGTCACTTATAAAACAGTCCTCGCCCAAACACCGTCGGCTCTAATAATTGCAAGATATTCCAATTTTCAGAATATAAGATTTCACAACTTTTAAAAAGCAGAAAAAAATTACTCATTTTATAAAATCTTTAATTAAAATATTCTGATTCTTCTAAGATAAAGTCTCAACAGGTAGCCTGTATTTTCTGTGCACAGTCATCAGTGAGCATGAAAGAAGCCTGCAAGTAAAAAATGGAAGCAGTTATTTAGTAAAAAGCATGGCATCATGTTATATCATTTGAGACTGTGGCCTATCATTGTGGGCTGCTGGGACTAAAATATGTACCATTCAACAGCTGTTAAAAAACTATTTTCAGAATTATAGCATGATGTGAAATGAGAAAAAGGAATTATACAGAAATGAATCTATACATTTAGGGCTTGAACCACATAGCAATTTCACACCCTGAAATGTGCAAGATTTCACAATCAAAGCAACATTAATGACCTGTAAACCCCTAGCCACAATCTCAGAAATTAAGAGGGCAGTAGGCTGATTATGATGAGATCCTTTGAGTTGGATTTCTAAAAATCTTACTTAATTGAGGTAAAGGGCACAGTTTCAATATGATTCTATGAAGAATGGTTTACTTACACACAGAAAACTCTTCATACACAATCATTTTGAAACAGGAAAGTAAACACAGTAATTAACCACTATAGGTGAGACTTTCTACAAAAGACACAAGGAGATTCCTGTTATCTTCCCTTTGTATCACTTCTCTTCAATGGCCTGGGATTGTATGTTACTGCCTCTGCTGTCTTGTTTCTTAAACTGTTCACTCTCCTCGGGTCCATGCAAAAAACAAAAACCAACCAGATTTAAAAAAAACCCTACAATTAAACCAAAGCAACCCCAATGTTGTTTGCCTAATGCTTTCCATTTCAGAATAGTCCCTCTGCAATGATCCTCATTCGGATTTTTGTACTCTATAACAGAGATTGCAGACAAATAGTCTATCCAAGGAGGAATCGGAGCGTACCACCTGTTACACCACTGGTCATTTTAAAGCACATGTTGCAGAACAAGGTAAGAACACCACGGTGCATACAATGCAAACATTGGCCTCCAAAGCTCTGGGCTCAGGCACTGCCTTTGCTATAGATTCTCTGCTCAACCTTCAGCGAAAGAGTTTCTTTGTGCTTCTTAGTTCCTTATTCACAAAAAAAGAGCTACTATTTCTTCCTTCTGTAACAGTGATGCTTTACAATTCTACATACCAGAAGCTGTGATGTCGTTATTACAGAAACGAGGCTTAAAAAAAATACCTAAAATAGGATACATCTCCACAGATTTTTGCAGGGAGATGTGAGCTCACTCTGCCCACGCTCGGAGATGACGGGCCACAAACCCACTCTAATCCAGTTTAGCTATGGTTAGCACTTACGTAAACTACACGACTTCCAGTTTAGAGCAACCTCACATCTGCCTACATAAAGCATGTCGACATCCACATACAATAGATGGTGTTTCTGCAAACTACCTCTTAAAAAAAGGAACCCCATAAGCATCACTACTCAACAGGTGTTCCCCATCTCTCCCAAAAGGGTATCAGTCAGTAGTGGCACACGATCTGGCAGCATTATATTACATAAGTGACTATAAGAGCTCCTTATGATCTCTTCTGTAAAGGCACCAGCGTTTGCAAAATTGCATTATGTCTGCAAGAGGCAGCTCGTGATGGTTTCTCTGCTCTATGTGTGCATATCTATAAAGCATCCAATCACTACAGGACCTGAGCACAGAATACAAAATTAAGGTCTTTTGGCTCTATCACTTCATAGCATAGCATCAGGTTAAGACTAGAAAGGATTTTGATTTAAAAAGTACTGCACATGTCCAACAAGTAATTTAAATGTATTATTATACCTGCCACTAAAATTACACTTGAAAACACCAAAAACATCTAATTCACTCGGCAGATGAAAGAAATACCTAAATAGGCATTTATTCTTTTGTGTAAAAGGAAGGGGGCTAGCATTCCAGATCTGATAAGCTCTGTACTCATACTTTCAAGCAGATAAGAACCACAAGACATGAAGAGAGAGGAGGAACTCACTCCAGTTATAACTCATGGGGGAGACAGCACAAGCCCGCTCAGTGGCCTGGGGTAGGCTGGGAAGCACTGCTGGCTCCCTGCTCCCACATCAAGGGACTTGGATTTCCCAGCAGCTCCTGCCCCAGCCCACCGCCACTCACATGATGAGCTGTGACACAAAAAGCACTTCTGAACTTCTGGGGAGCCACATGCAGTTTTAATAGCCACAGGCTGGGCCATTCCTAATCAATAGGATTGAATTAAAGAAAACAGAGAAAGCTTTCAAAACGGGTACGATTCTGCAGCGTTTACATCCACAGATCCATGTGCTGAAGGCACTACAAGGCAAATTAAGCTGAGAGTGAAAAGTTACAGCATTACAAGCCCCAAGAAGCACAACTGGTGTTCCAAATACCAGAAACCCTTCCAATACGTGGTGCTGTTAGAAGAATATATCAGAGAGAGTTTTACAGCAAATACAAACTGCACTTGGAAAGTTCCTTTCTACACCCAGAGAAGGAGCAGCGTGCAGAAAATGGAAATGTGTGCAAGCTTGGAAAAGGCATCCAGAGTTGCTCTTCAGAGACTCACATTTGTCACACAACCATGGAAATCAACCACACAAAGACAGATAAGGCAGCTCTGGAATTGACCTGTGTTACAATATTTGGCTTTTCTTTTTTGTTCTCTTTTCTCTGTGCCTCAACTGTACTTTCTCCATTTGGAATGATAGCTTTTTAATCTCTTCTTATGTGTGCACAGGGACTTGCAACCATAACAGGGTCTCAGGGTGCTACTGTAAAACAGTATCACCAGGGTTCTCTGGGCACAACTTTAACACAAAATAACAATGTTTTTGTTTATTATATAACATCATCATTATGTAATAATTGCATTATGCAAGAGGAACACCACACATACCAAGAGCTGTTAGCACACCACACTGATGTGTTTCTTCTTGAAAAATTGTATTAAAATTCTATTAGTAGGTTTTTCTTCCTTTTATCTTTTGAATATGTAACATGTATCAGTTTCCCCGCTCTTTCATACTCAGACCAATGTTTAAAGTAATTTTACTGAAGAATTGGCTGGCTTTGTGTAAAAGAGGCTATGTTCTCTCAGCTCAGTCATATGACTGAAAAGGACAGTATAAAAAGTATAAAATGTTATTCAAACTGTAATTTAGCATGCAGTTAAGTCTCTTTAATGAGCTTCATGACCTCTGGATTGGACTAAATAAAAATTCAATTACACAACAGAATGGAATCACATTGATTTGCAATTCAAATCAACTATCTATGTTTACAGGTACATATTCATTTTATCCCCAAATCTTTTATATATTATCTATATATATTTTTATATTTTGTCTACAATTGCCAATCTCCTCTGAGCAAATAAATGGTCTTTTTGGAAAGAAAAACAAAAACAAATTCCGTAACTGTATTTTCCTTGCTAGACAAAGCATCAAGAATTATGTAGAGCTGAGAACAGTTAACTAACATGGGAGGCTTTGAGTCATTGTACATCACTCAAGTCATGCTCAAAGTCTGAAGCTGTTGCATACAGAACATGGAAAGGGCTTAAGATACATCTTCATCAGGTTCATTCATTGGAATTTGACTTGAACACTTACTAAATTATTCTTGTGCTACATTTATCAGATGCAAACTCCTTTCTACAATTTTTGATAGTATAACACCTACATGCACGTGAGCAAGGCTTGGAATAGCAACAAGAAACCTCTGATACAGGGAACTAAAGCCCTCAAGAAAAGAGATACATGGGAGGGGGAAAGTGTTAATTGTGAAAGCTCAGTTTTACCTTTATTTCCAAGAGCTACAAATGGTAAGTGAGCCGAAACGTCTATCTGATATTTTAGAGATATCAACAGTAATAACACATTACCATATTTAAAATTCCAGTATAAATACACCATATAGCACTTGGATTTGAAAACTCCCTGAAAATTGTAGATTCAACCCATCACAACTGTGGTGTACTTATACAACCATAAAGAGAGATTGGTGGTTTCGATTAAAAAAAAGAAAAAAAGAAAGAAAGAAAGAAAAAAAAAAAAAAGAAAGAAAGGGAAAATAAAGAAAAAAGGGGGGAAAAAAGAAAGAAAAAAAAAAAAGAGCAAAAAGAAAAATGCAGCAGTGTACCCTTACTTTCAGAATTTAACGTTAGCAGGTTGTGAGCCAAATGGCCAGGAGCTAAGTCACAAACTCACATTTTTTTCTGACAAATCTATTTTGTACTCTTACAACATAATATGTGTGCCATTTGCTCCCACTGAAACTAGTGTTAATCCAGACAAAACACTGGGGTTCTGTATTGGAGAGTACCATGTTCCTGAAGCTCAGATTTTCAAAGCTAGTTAAGTAGGACATAAAAGTCAATTAGAAGGCCTTAAGAATGTCTGCCTTCAGGTCTACTTCCTTGGATTCCCTGAGGGACAAAGCCTCCTTAAAATTTCCTTACTACATATCTTGGGGGTTTTTTCCCCCAAACCCCTGAAACATAATAATTATAGCTTAAGCCTTTTTTTAAAATAAAAAAAATTTTTAAAATCATATACTAACTTCTCCTCTCAGCCCCAATTCTTAAAATTCATTTCTCCTGACACTATAATCAGAGAAAAGGAGGTCCAGGTGCTCTCATTTTAATTTCACTTCAGAAGAATCATAAGTAAATAAAACTTTCTTCAAGGATCCATTCAGTCAGTTAGAATCCCATCTTGCATATGCATCCTCCTTCAGGAAACAGTTCCCCAGCTATGTGGCACAGAGTGCTATCAGCAAGGATACAGCTTTGTATTCTGCCCAAAGGACCACTCTGTTTGTGTTCATCTACAATAACCAATCCTGAAGATGCTTAGCTCTTACCTGCTGGACAAATAAATCACATGGCGGGGGGGGGGGGGGGGGTGGAAATGAACAATGTTACTTCACCAAGCCCTCAAAATAAAAACCTTTCAGTCTCTCCTAAAGCATCTCCTACTTAATTAGTTCTAAACAAGTAAAAAATTATGTTTAATCAAGGAAAAAGTAGACCTTGAAACAGAAATTTGCCTTCAATGGTAAAGCTGTCAGTTTGATAAGAATTCAAGCTTTGGAGACTTAACCAGGTGAAGCCCTAGTTTCTTCTGATTTCTACCTATGACATCTCTGTCAAAATCTTCTTTGTGACTTCGAACGATACTTGTCCTTGTTGCCTATCACCTACAGATTTTAATTTCCTATTTTTTCTTCAGTATTCACCTCTGCAAGTTATTTTGAAACCAGAACTGAAATATGTTGTCCATAGAGAGAAATCCTTGCAGGAAATGCTGCCCATCAAATAAACTGTATGACAACCCCTAACTCCAATTTATGTGAAGCCCAATTATGGGCACCAACAGTCAAGCAGGTTAAAATGCTAAAGCACTACTTTCTGTCAGTCCACAAAGATCAGTCTTATGTTCATAGCCTGGGTTTTGTACTGTGTATGGAGAACACATGTTAGTAAACTGTGGATCTTGGAGTCAGAGGCACCCTGCACTTCAGGACAGACTGTCTTAAACTACAGATTTAAAGGCAAGTTTGGAGGAAGGGTTCTGTTTTTCATGACAAAAATGATTCCTAGGCTCTTTAGGTAGTCATATAAAACCATATCTCCAGGCATTTACTAGCATTGCTCAACACCTATGAGCCTCAGGCTATCTGCACCTGCCCTCAGCATGATACTGACAGGCAGCAATGCAAAGCTGATAGCTAGAGGGGTGGCTACAAGGTGCTTTGCATATGATATGTCAAAAATGTAAATGGAATACTGATCTTTTAAAAATAAAAAAATAAATGAATCACACACTCGAAAAGTTGGCATTAATCCTGATAGCAAACCTAAAAGTTTCATGAAATTAACTCATCAGCTTGACATGTCTCATTACAAGATCTTATCACTGGTTTAACTAAACAAAAGAAAATGAATTAACAAATAAAAATATACAGTGACTAACTTATATTGGACTTGATAATTCTAAACAGTTTTTTTGAACCAAAACTTTTCTATGATTCCATTTCCTTTAAAAAGGAAGTTCTTTAGAAGTGCTTCAACAAGGTTTCTGTTGTACGCTAAATGAAGCAGTTATTGCTGTGGAATTTTAGGGTGTTGTTTTCTCCGTTTTCTTTTTAACGAACACCAGAGTGAACATTACAGCAACATCCATCAGAAATCATCAGAGCACGTGTAATAACTACTCCTGGCAACTATGAAGTATGTAGGTTGCCACGACACTTTTTTTTTTTTTTTTTTTTTTTTTTTTTGAGTAAAATTTTCTGATTCCTCTGTTTTACTTCAACTAGACATACTTTGCTTCTTTGAGCTAGAAATTTCTCTTTTTCCAGGTGATTCTGCCCTCTTTCTCTGCCATATGCATCCTTTGGAATGCAGTACAGTTATTCACTTACGTATAAGTAAACTTACAATGAAACTTTCTGGGAAATCAAGGAAAAAGAGGTGGTTTAAAATCTCAGCCACTGCCACTCTCAAGAACCAAAGTCACATTAATACATCATCTTTCCCACTTGACAAAGTTTTTAATCCTTATTCTTCTCTTTCTACATTTAAGAAACTGTAAAATGTTAGTTATAGTTCCACTGATCACATTTATAGCATACAAGTTATATTGCTAATGTATCCAAACAAATGAATCCTTCACTTTCTTTCCAACTAAGTGTATTAGGGTGGTACTGCAGGTCACAGCTACATTCAAGATCCCGTTGTTCTCAGTGCTGTGTAATTGCCATAAAGAGTCTTAAAAGCCTAGAGTCCTAAGGGGACATGCATTTTGAAAATATCACCAGACACACCAGTGGTCCCTCAAACCCTGGGTTCTCCCCCAGTCTCACAGGAAGTCATGGCTATTTTTGGAATGCAGGGATAAAACCTGTCTGTACTTGATTTGTTG
Source organism: Podargus strigoides (assembly GCA_028020825.1). Taxonomy (NCBI): domain Eukaryota; kingdom Metazoa; phylum Chordata; class Aves; order Caprimulgiformes; family Podargidae; genus Podargus; species Podargus strigoides. Next base: position 2,850,492 of record CM051633.1, read on the forward strand.
CAGAACCACCACGATTTTAACAGATCTAGGATTTTGCTCTTTATTCTGTCGCCCCAATGAGGTAATGAATCTCTTAGAATTTTCAGAACTTTGCTGAATTAACAATGCCTGATAATTCACCACATAGTCAGACACTACTAATCACCACAATAATAAATTGTGCACCTATACAACATTTCCAGAGGAAATTTTTAGAGTACCTTAGAAGAAAATTAATATTTAAGACTATGACAGTTGGATGATATTTTCCTCTGTACAGAGTGCCAATATAAAGTTTATGGAACTTTCAAACCATAATTTGAGGATCTAGAAGGGAGATCAAGCAACACACATTTATAAAGCTGACACCCTGTACTGGGGTCGTTTGCACAATTAAGCAACACCTTAACAGCATGTCACCTCCTTGAAAATCAGGGAAAAAGATTCGACTCAATAAGATCAGAGATAGCATAACCCCAGTCTAAGCCATGTAGAGCTTTGCAAAAAATCAGTAAAAATACTATTAAAACATTTTAAAAGTATAAAAAATACATTACTCTGAAGTCAGACAAATCCTCTCTGTAAGCATGCCGACTCCAATTTTAAGATGAAGCCATCAGAAGTTTTTTAAGTGCATGTACAAAAATTTATAGATAATTATATTTAAAAAATTTACAAAGTGGCTCAATGCCAACAAGAAAGTCTCCCATCAATCATGTATGATACTCTTCTTGATACCTCTTCCTACTTGGAGAAGCAGCTGTTCTCTACAACAAGTCCCAACAATCTTTAAAACCTGGCTCCTGCAGACACAACAAGAGGGTCTGAAAACATAACCAGATAGGCCCTTCTGGTTTTGTTCACTATTATACGGCAACATAAGAAGCAGGATTCTCACATTTTTATAAAACTCAAATTTCACGGTGTTTCACAGTTACATCAGTCCAATCCTACAGAAGCCAAAAGAACTTGCATGGTATAAGCCTCATTATCTCAACTATGCCTAACCCAAGATGTATTTCAAAAACCTGACCCTATAATCACACTACAGTCAATGGTGAAATTTCCAATGACTTCAATGACAATAACTAGAGTTTCAGACAAGAATAATACTACCACATGTAGAACATTCAGATATCTACAAAGTCCTCTGTGATTACAGCACACAAATGACTGCTATGCCATTATTAGGGCTGGCTGGAAGGTATTAAAATTAAAAGTCAAATTTTAACATTGTAGAAGCAAATCAATCAATACTTCAAACTTGTATGGACTTACTTTATGAAATCAAGCAACATTACAGGAGTTATAAAAGGTGCTGCGTGACCTGCTATTTAATTTTTTAGTTTCTCTGCTCTCTAAATGTGGCCTGTCCAAATTCCTCCAATGGGGAAATCTTCTAAAAGATCAGGCCACTCTTGAGCCATCTCAGACTAGATGTGGAAAATAAATATCACCGTTACATAGCTAAACCCAAAACGTAGGATATATTCATATTGTAGGAGAATTATACATTAACAGCACACTGTGAAAACTGAGCATGCTGGGAAAACATGAAGCTACTCTAACAAAAACAGTATTGTTCATAATAGAGCTTTTCCACTTTGGAAACAATTTGGCACCATTTCTATTAGGCCCAAGTATTCAGAGTTTCAGATATTACTGCAGAGAAGCTAACTGGGTTTTATTCAGCTACATGCAAAGAAATACATGGTTCTTTCTTTTCTGTGTCTGAAAATAACTTGGCTGCTCTGATAAAAAGTATGCTGCTAGAGAGGTTGGTAATTAAGCCTTTGGAGTTTGCCATCCATTAAAACTTGGTGATCCCACCCAAAGCGCTTCATCATCAGAACCATCTGGTGTTCTTTCTGCACAATTACCAAAATACAGAACATATTTTGTCTTGGCACTTGCATTTGGTAGACACTTTAGTCATTTTATAAGCAACAAGAGAACATCTTGCCAAAGCATGGCCTCAAAAGGAAATTTCAACACACCAGAATCTGACTTCTATCCTGAGAAGTCCCACCAAAATAGAAAGGAGAAATGTCTTCACCTTCAGCTAATATCCTCACCTTCACATACAACATACCTCTTACCAGTTTCATTACTCTATGTTTCCACTATATGTTGATGATTCAAAGCATCATCTAGCAGATTAGGGGTAAAGTGAATTGCCTCTAGTTTGAAACTCAGTTTCTTTTAAGATGTCTGCCCCTGAAATCAAGCTAATGATCCAGCAAAAATTAAACTACTCAGAAGTAAAAGGAACCAAAGACGTTTCACAATAATACTCTGAAGAACAATATCAAGACTATTTCTCATCCGACTCTCAGACCACATTTTTGTCAGTGCCTGCACATACAGTAATAATATGAGCACAGCTCTAAATGTAGGAAAGCCTATAAAAGAAAGGGAGAACATAGGAGTACGGACTGCTCTTGAATGATACCGGACTTCTATTTGGCTCTTAGTTTTCAAGATCCACATAAAAGAAAACATGATGAGAACATCAAATATACTTCCAAGAGCATTAATAAGTCTCTCTTGTAGATTGCCTGTAATTTATTTATTTTACTCATTCCTGCCAGTAAAAGCTGTGTCAAAACATTAAAATTTCTATGTAGTAATGATGTTATTCTCAGCTTTCTCAGGACAGTATGGACACCATGAAAAAAAATCACAGCGTTTGACTGAAGCAATGACCAGTAATTCTCAAACCTAAACATTTTGGTTACTTTTGGGAATTCTGAGGACAGGTCTACATTTAATGTCCCTCACAAGCATCCCACACTAAAGGACACAAAACTAATGGCAATCTGAGGAATCACAAATGTGTTCATCCTTATTAGACAAGCTGTCAGACAGACAAAATATAATATACGAGCAAGCAAATGAACATTCAACTACATAGAGCATCATTCTCATTGGGTGACACTCCAAAGAGCATGTATTTCATCTGTCGGCAAAAACAAACTGCACATTACATCTTTATTTTTATACAGGATCTCAGAGCAGATTTTCTAACAGCAGAGATTTATAAAAACAAATAAGGTTTATTTATTTCATAGAATCACAGAATGATTTGAGTTGGAAGGGACCTCAAAGACCACCTCGTTTCAACTCCCCTGCCATGGGCAGGGACACCTCCCACCAGCCCAGGTTGCTCCAAGCCCCATCCAGCCTGGCCTGGAACACTGCCAGGGAGGGGGCAGCCACAGCTTCTCTGGGCAACCTGGGCCAGTGTCTCACCACCCTCACAGGAAAGAATTTCCCACAAGTTTCTTCCCTTGAATTTTATCATGGCTAACTATATTGCAGCAAGTAGCAAATTGTTATCGTCATATTCTCATATTTTTTTGATCATCAGCGTGACTTTCTTAAGTCTCTACCAACAAGTGAAAAGAACAAAGTATTTATTTTCAGGAAGGATTATCAGATTACTGTCACCTAACAAAAGCATTATGGGGTGTCTCTGTTATTTCAACTACTGTCATCACAGTGCCATATAACAACCACAATGTGATGATAATATGCCATCCCCAAAAGAAACAAGCAAATCAAAATGCACAAAAATTAAGTGGTAAGTCACTCGATTTACACCTTAGAATCTTGAGCAATTGCTATAACATCAGAGAAACTTTCACAGAGAAATATGTTGGTGCTTTCAAGCCAGTGGAATTATCATTTTGGTTTAAATTTCACAGCATCTAGAAAAGGCCAAGAACAATGGAGCAGATTCACTAATTTGTTACTTCAGTTTTATCACATGTTAACTTCACAGAAACAGTGGAGTCTCATTTGCTATGAGACAAAGTAGACTAATGTCTACATTAAAAAAGAGACTTCCTAAGTGAGACATCTCCATCTCAAAAAAAAAAAAAAAAAAAGAAATCCATATACGATAGGTCTTTGCTTTACCATTTCGAATAAAACTCGCAGTTTACCAGTTATAAAAGTGATACATTCTGGCATATTTTTGATGCAAATTCTGTACAAGTAATGACATGAGATAGTAGTAGATCTAAATCCCTCAAGCATATTAAGACTGAGTTACCAGATCTGAAAAACTGACAGTTTCTGCTAAGTATATGAGCTAGTCTCATGAGCCCAGTGCATGGTTGTTTCTACAATTGTGCTCTAATGAAAGTGAGGAGAAGCTGGTGGATATAAACAGAGCAAGATATATTGTCTGGCCCTATTCTTGCCTACCCAAATGGGAACAGGACCCAGCAGAGATTTCCCAAGTCCTCCCCATGCACAAATATATGGATTTCTATACATTTTGGCCTTCACAACTGTGAATCAGAGACCAGGATCAGCCCAGAAATAACAGCAGTCTTCTTTTCAGAGAAACATAGTTTTCTTGTTATGCCTTGCTATGGTTTCACATTTTGTAATGTTATTTTTGCCACATCCTAAAAATCTGCATCACTATTTTGTTCAGGATGAATTTTGCCTTCAGCTGCAAGCTAGGAGTTCCCACAGAAGCCACGGTGGTTGCACACTGACATACCAGGGAAAACAGAACTCACACTTTGAGTTAATCATATCTTACATATTAACATACTTTTACAGTAGCATAATACACACAGTTTATGTTGTGATTTCAGAATTAAAGACTAATCATATGTAAAATTAGGCCATTCAAGAAATAACTGCCAAATAAGTTGGAATTAGAGCTGTATATGACCCATTCGATGCTTGCACTTGCATCAGCGAACTGGAAAAGCTCGGTAAGCCAGCAAGGCTTAGGTACGGAAGCTGACACTCCACAAGCATTCACAATCTCCTCTCCTTTAAACAATTAAAACAATCCTGCCATTTAATGGCAAGGAACTGGGAAGGAGCAAAGAGGGGAAAAAAAAAAAGAGGAAGGAAAGAATAAGGAAATAAAGCCTTTACAGTATAGCCCAGAAGGATAATTTTTTTCTGGGTCTGGTAAAAATTATTCCCTTCTGTTTAATTCTAAATGTATCTGAAGTTCCTCCTTGTCTGATAATTAATTATAATACAAAATTATATGAGAGAAAATAAGACCTTTTCTAAACTTCAAATAATAAAAAAGCTGAAGTCTGACAATAACAAAGTATATTTATTCTAATCTAATATATATGTGTTTCTCAACTTCCCATATACTTACTAGGAAGCACTTCCATCACTGTCTGGCTGCAAAACATCTGTATTGAAATACTCTATTTTTCACTAAATTCAATGTAGATATTTTCCTAGAATTTAGAACTGCAAGTCAATCACAAGATAAATTAATCTAGAATATCACTGATTGATCCATATATGATCAGGTTACAGCCAGTCATACTAGTCTTAGCAAATTATTGTGTTGCTCGTGCTCTGGCATCAGCAGGCTTTAGTTTATTTTCCTAGCTACTTGGCTGTCAGTTAGAATGAAATTGTCATCGATTCTTTTGATGAACAGAGGATATAAAAGCTGAGCTATGTCATCTATGACAGACCAACTGCTTTTGAGGGTATTATTTCAGTTAACAGACTATATAGCTTCAAATTATAAAACATGTTTTCCCAAACACGTACACATATATTTTCATTCACAACTAACCAGATACACACAAAATACTCCTGAACTGAGGGATATTCAAGAAAAATGAAAACATGACTGTTTACCTTTCTTCAACTTTTAAAATCCTAAGGGAATCTATAAACTCGGTTTTCCTCCCTCCCCCCCACCCCAATTTTTTTTTCCTTCTCCCTTTTTAGGAACAGAAATCCTGTCACACCAATACATTTTTGGCCAGACTACTGCATTCAAAACTACCTTTTGACTTTTAGATACTGTTTTTAACACAGGACAAATACGATAGGATGAACAGAACTCTGTTCCTGTGAAAAGGCAGAAGGCAACGCAGGGAAGCAGGAACACAGGGAATCCTGAATATGCATAAGAAAAAGACAGCCAAGTCATTCAAGGAAGAGAAAGCTGAAATGAGAATATACACAACTGTACCAAACTGCAGCAGGTATTTAAAAGTATGTAAAGTAAATCTGCTCTTAAAGAACCACTCATTTTGTAAGACTCCATCACAAAATGACCTTGATTTCCCTAAAGAAGTTGCCAAAAAATGGTTCTACAGAGTCTCAAGTTTAACCCTAAAAACAAAAGCACACACATCTAATTTTGCATTAAAAATGCTGACATATATCTTACGAGTTGGAAATATACTGAAAAATTCCTGGAACTTGCAAGCTACATAACAAGTATAAAGAACAATCAACCAACAGCAAATTAATTCAAGTATGAAATTTTAACATAGTTTTAAAGAGAGAAAAACATAACCTATTATATATACAGAAAAAAATATATAACTAACACTGAAGAAAACAGCTGGATTATGTAAGAGGCCTAAGAAATAGCAACAGTAGCATATTTGGCCTCTTTCAGGCCCTTTGCAAAGGTTTTCACCCTCTAAAATAAAGCATAGAAATTCACAAATTCAGGCAGACAAAATATAGGAAATATATCCTTTCACAGAGGCAGACATATGTAATATGATATCTAAATATCTGTTTAATTGCAGAGGAGAGAGCATAGGGTATTTTATAAATCAGACAAACCAAATCTTATTGAAAGACCCTGTTCTTACTGGAAATCTGGACTAGCCAGATGCTGCTGCATAAATGAATTAGCTGTTTGCGTATGCTACACAGTGGGAGGTGGTCTGGAGGAGTAACAGGGTTGGTAGGGCCACAGACCTGATTAGAGGCCATCACTGAGGACCTACAGCTTTGGTAGCTAGCAAAGCCATACAACTTCTTTACGGGCTGCAAGAGAGAGTCGAGAGGTACCACAGTACATCCTCTGATTCTGGTCTTGCCGTGAACACCAGGGAAATTCATTTGCACAGTTCCTGGCAAGCCTGTTTGCCAAGCAAATGTGTACCAGTGTTTTCTGCTGGGGAGAATGAGAACATGTGCAGGTGAAGAATTTGACTCTCCATCCTGAAATGCATTCAAATAGACTTGTGCAAGCGACTCACTGGAATGAATCACAGAATCACAGAACAGCCTTGGCTGGAAGAGACCTCTAAGTTCATCAAGTCCAACCATCAACCCAGCACTGCCAATTTCCCACTAAACCATGTCCCTCAGCACCACATCTACACAGCTCTTAAATACCTTCAGAGGTGGGGACTCCACCATCCAATGAACTACTCACCAAAACCAAGAAGCTTAAACAGCAAGTCAATAGCCTCAGCTGTATGCAAAAGCAGATGACAAGTACCCATATATGCAGAAGATGCATCAGACCTCTGAGCTAATACTTTCACAAGGTATCTCTGGTTTTGTCTAGTCTTACCTATATGTGTACCACAACTGCCTTTTAATGTATAATTTGTGAAAGATATCTGAAATGCTCTTATTTAACACAGCACATTGTGAGTACTCAAATAATCAGGAAAAAAAAAGTATTTTCACAGTAAAAGAATAGTAATATATGGCCAGGTGATGGCTCAAATCAAAATGCTGATCCTTACTCTTTCAGTGCCAATAATATGAAATATCAAATTGCTGATAGCACTCAGATATAACAGTGCTTTATTTTCAGACCTAAAGTATGTAAAATTTCTCCACCATAAAAACTGCAAGTAGAACACTTGTGAATTATGAAGGTCCTTCCTTTTCAAACAAATTTAGAAAATGCAATCATCCTTCACAGGTGAGATATTCTGTTTATTCTATGGAGAATCATTTCAGTCTAAATTAAACTCTTCAAATGGTTTCGATGATTGCTGCAATAAGGACACAACAGGGAAAAGATCTGGGAAGAGAACAACACGTGTTAGATGCACGGCTGACAGAAATATTTCTAGTATATGAAAAAACACTGTGTTGGTTTTTTTTAACCAAATATCAGTATTATTTTTTCAAAGCATAAAAACTAATGCTGTCCTAAGTGAAAATTCTCCTCTTTAATTATCTTTAATATGGACTAGGTACTTCAAAGAAAAATAAAAGATATAGGTCTTTCCAGCATTCAAAAAAAACCCAAAAACAACAAACGATGTGCCAGTGGTACAAAGACACTTTCTAGATATCAGACTGTCAGAAAACCCTGCCCATTCACCATTTAAAAATGAGGCCTTTTTGAGTGTCTTGACCTTGAATAATCAAACACAGGGCAGAGTGAAAACAGCTTGTCTGTTAAAAACTTAAGACATAAGTCCTGCCACAGATTGCTTAGAGTCTAAGTAACTCAGAATCTAAATTAGATTTTGATAAGATAAGTAGTGACAAAAAGCAAAGAAAGAGGCTAAAAGCACAATACTAATCTCTGGCATTCTCTATTTTTTCTGACCCTAACCTCAAACCTCACAGCCAGAAAGAACATAACCAAACAGATATCACCAAAAACTTGTGGAAAGGATTGTTTCATATATTCCCCTCTACGGAGGTGTCTCTAAATTCATGCTTGTTTAACAGTGTGATTAAGAAAACTACTGCCAGCAGTCATGGAAAATTCTAATATAAAGTCACAGAACTATACCATTACTGAAAAACAGGTGCAACACATCCTACTACAGACTTGGTTATTTGTAGTATGACATGCCAGCCAGTTCATTACTTAAATTATCTCAACAGCAATTATTTCGTAAGAGAAATCTCAAAAGAATAACCAGGAACACTGAAATCCAGGTGACTTAAAAATTGCTGTGTGAGGCACCCTATAAACTGTCTTTTCAACCTATAGATTGCTCATCCCAGTGCTAATGCTCTCTCATTTCCAAGGTATACTCAGTGATCCTTTACATACTGCTCAAGGTAAATTCTAGTAAAATGCTGTTAAGTGTCTTCTGGAAGAATCATTTGTCTTTCTTAAAATTTGCTTTCCATAGCAATGTACCCCCTGGAAGCTTTCTTGTACGTACCAAGCAACCAACAAACAGGCTGAAGAAGAGGAAGACAATCAGGACAGGCTCATTTCACCTCCCTGGATGATGTTCCCATGGAGACTCTTTACAAAAGACAATGCAGCACCATTTGCACTGTTTAGCCTCCTCTGAAACAAAGAAGTCTCACTGAAACCAAAGTGTTCTTGCTAGTATAGTTGAAAGGGACACACTGACAAAGATCAAATCAGGTATACAGACAAGATTTGAGGTTTACTGTACAGTGCAGTCCCTGTCCTCTTCATAACAGTAGGATAATGGTGAACACAAGGAATGAGCCCATTGGCAGACTCAAAGTAGAAGAGCTGAACTGCAGCTTAGGGTTAGGCCCTTAAGGCAAGAGAAAGAACTGAGGAAAAGGACCTGGGACACTGCTCTTGCTAGTGGGTCAGTTTGTAGTATGGAGCTTTTGGAAGATAAGGGGTCCAACCTACATAAGGGTGATAGGTCTAAAGTTACCATTGTACATAATCAGGCAATAAGAAGCTTATTATGTGCCTGATTGAGTACCTCGTCATTAAGGGTTTGTTCCAAAGCCTGTTTAAGGCAATAGGAATCTTTCTATCTTTCTATTGACTTCAAAGGGGCTTTTGATCAAACCCTGCCTACTTAGTAGGATACCTCTCTCCCCGTGTCACAACTTAACAGTTGCCACCAGGAGACACCCAAACTGACAGTCTCATGGCTTAACCACAAAGCTGCTGGTGAAAGGACACTTTCATTTAAGGACATTTGACCCCATTTTCTAACTCCAGCAGACTGCTGATCTTCAGTACCTGGGACATCTACTTGGTCAGAAGAGAAAAAAATCATTGACATGGCTTGAGGGAAAGGGTAGTACTGAGAGACCTCTTGTGTTAACTGGGTCTAATTCTTGTTGGTGCATATACAACATAGATAATTGGCACAGAATACAGAACATACACACACATTTTTCAATCCAAAGAAATGGAGGACAGACAAAGTTCCCTCTAATATACATAATACATTATTCATACACTTCCTTGACCATTAGGCATTATCACATAATAATAATTTATACAGTTACATATTTCTGCATACATATTAATTCTGAAAATGCATACTGTGTGGCCACACCGTAACTTGTCACTGACAGACATTGTGGAAATCCTCCTTATTTCATGGATCATTGGTCCAATGTGTAAATCCTTCTTAGCTTGCAAGCCATTGACCAGATAAACCATAAGGACTCCAAAGGGAAAGAGCCTTTCTGGTCTGTCGAGCAAATTCAGCAGTAGCACATGTACTTCAAATCCACATGCAAAAGCCTCTTTGAAATTAGGGTCCTGATCCTGCAAATCCTTGTGCCCAGAAGCTACAAGTCATCCCAATACAAGTCTAAAATTTTTATCAAGCACCCCTAGAAAAACAACACTGTTCTATTCATGTTAAATGTTTGTTTCCAGAATCAAGACCTAAATACAATTGGAAGAATAATCTCTAGAAATAATTCAGCCTGTTAAGTTTTTTCACTCAAAATACATAAATACGATGTACTTCATGGAACAGGAAAAAGAATTTTTTTTAAATGATAAATGGGAAAATTTGCATCTATATACACTGACTTTTTTAATTTGTGTACTCTCCTAACTTTCAAAACAGCTAATTGGACTTTCCCACCATCTTTGATACTGTTAAAAATCACAGATTTTAAGCCAATTCTGCAAATTCACAGCTATGATTCAGCAGCTGAATGCCTTTGAAAACATATCTGCTAGTGATACAGACAATGCTCTTACAATAATATTTTGCTTTTTAAGCATTTTGTTAGACAGCCTATATTTTCCTGAATTTCAGATCTGTGGCAAATACAAATTCAGGCTACAGAAACGCAAATGTTATTTTCTGTGGTGCTGGCACACTGTTATTTTCCAGATCACCCTAACATGAGGTAACTATTATCGATTGTGAAAGCACAACAGGTGGGTCACATGAAAGGTCACATTAGTTTTGTTCACAGGGCCAAACAGAAGGTTTTCATTATCCTTAATAAAAACAGAAGCAAGTAATAAAATATATCATTGCAATAACATATCTCTCCATTCATATGCAACAACCTCATATGTTAGATCCAACCATTTCAAAATACTGCTGTTGGCTCCAGCAGCACAATTATTTTTGTGGTTGCTACTTATAAAAATAATATTATAAATCATAGTTTGACTTGCAAATTTCCACACTGTTCTTTTGAACTGCTTTTTGAAATGTTTTTCTGGATAAACCTCCTCAAAGCACGAGTTCACTTAGAAATATTAAGCACTTTAAATGGTCAATAAGGCAGCAAAGATTTTTAGTAATTCCTGTCATTAGTGTAATAGCAAATCATGGTACCTAGAAGTAGTTAGGCACCTTGTTCAAATCCTGATGGTAAATTAAAGTAGAGTCATAACTTAGACAAGGTATAAAAAGGTCAAAACATATTAGATCCTTTCACAACAGTCTTCAGGACAGACTGGTTGACCAACTCCATCCTGCTTGCAATGCACATGTATGTACACATACACTGCTGCGCTCTCATCAGTGCACCAGCACAGACAACAAAGGGTTCTACTTTAAAGTAAATATAACATTCTTGCATTCACTGAAAGCATTTTTTATTTTTGTCACTTAGATTTCTCATATGTCACACATCTTAAATACATTTCAATACAATTTAAAGAAGGCCTGTATTTAAAAGAACATCAGTCACCTTTAATACCTATTTCAGAGCAAATGGTTAATATTTTCTGTTTATTTCCACATAAGTATATTTTTAACTTAAATTTTACTTTTATTTATTTCTAAATGAAGCCTAAATGTTTCTAGGCTGAATGATAATGAGTCAATTGGCTTTTCTCCCCAGTTTTTTCTACCTAGACTGTTCTCTAATGCCTTCTGTTGCTGTTCTGCATCCCCATTTTAGGATGAACATACCTGGATAATACATAGAATTAAAATCAAAAACTGTAAAATAAATTTGCATTTGCCTAAAGCATTATTTCCCAAAATAACATGGGTTATAGGCATCAGTAGGAACAGCCCAGTCCCTTCCCACTGATATAGCAACAAAGAGAAGGCCTGCTCTTGAGAGCAGTAACTTGTTATCAGAAAGCGACATGTGTTATTGGAAACAGCAAATGTATGGAACAATGTACAGCTATCTGTGAATGCAAAATACCTCTGCTAGAATGACTTTTGAGTTCAGTTCAAAAAAACCCGAGCTGCGTATCAGTCTGCCACCTAACTGTGCAAAGCTCATCTTGGGGCATGTTGTGTCTGCAGAGAGATCTGCATTCTGGCAGCCACAGCCCATGCAGGGCCTCACTCCCCAAAGCCCCCATTCCTACAAGTTTTAGGACAATGCACTTCTTTTCAGAGCCACACCTGCTGGCACTTCTGACAGACTATTTTGTCATGTGCTTCCTTAAGAGGTTTAAAAATCTTTCTCACGATTCGAAAATACTAAGCTGCAACTTCACACTTTTTCACAACTTACTCCTCCCCCCTCACAGCTTGATGTGCTGATATTAAAAATTCTAGAACATAAATCAGTAAGTATATTTCCATGTTGGGTGAGGCAAGGGTGCGGAGGATCTCAAGCATTTCAGGTCAGGAAAAAAAAGTCTCCTCAGTTACCATATATCTGATACAGACACACACTGTGTGGTATTCTCCAGTTTACAGGGTATGCCAAAATCTTTATCTATAAAGTGCTAAAGTAAAAGTAGTGGCAGGTAAATAATTTAGACATGAAAAAAAATGCATCTTGAAAGCATAGTTTGACCAAACAGAATGTGTTTTATTATCTTTCTCCTTAAGCTAAAAATTCCAAGGAGTTATTGGCATTATTCCCATCAATTTAGATAACCAAATTTGTATTTCACTTTTTGCTTACATTTCTCTGTGCACGGTACTGAAAGTTTTCAAAAAAGAAATATAATTCAAAAAAATAAAAGAAGTCCTCTAATTGTCTCTGTGAACTTTAGAATAAATTAGTACTTTTTGACAAATTATCTAAAACCGCAGTGATAAAGTGGTAAAAAGGTATTTTGCCTCCCATATCCTAAGGAAGTGTAAAGCGAAATGAACCTAATTTAAAACATGGTATGTAGCTGACATTTTGTAAAGAAAGCCTAATGTAAAAAAATAAAAACATTGAAGGAAAATTTTCAATGTCAATAACATGATTTATATGATTTACAAAAGGTCAGTCATTTCTGGACAATCTTTTGAAAGATTTACAATATTTACAATTCAGTTATATCTACATCTTTCATGATTTTTTTTTATTGACACACAAAATTGAATATTTAGTTTCTTCAGTGCTCATATCAAAACATCTATGTTGCAATTAAAATGAGGGACCTATGTACAAATGGGTTATAAACAAGTACGGTCCCACCTGCACTATAGACTGTTCCTCTGAGAATCCATGAGTAACCCAAGTTGTTATAAGTGTAGGGTGAATTAAAGATAACACCATGGTAAGACTGGCACCTATGGTAGCTGTTTCTAACAGGTAACTGGTAAAGCAGCTGAAACAGGGGCACCTAAATCAAGACTCCTAAATTCCTACTGGAGCTACCAAGACAAAGGTGGCCTGATTTTGAGAGGTGTTTGGCAAACATCTCTTCCTCCCTGATTCTAAGGGCAAGCACCTTTCAGAAGTCGACCACATCTACCTTGAAGTGTCAGCGTGAATCAGAACTCTAATTTTAAACATTCCTACTCTGAAAACATCATCCTAGTGTCCATGGGAGCACTTCAGTAAGATTTCCCTAACCAACAATCACAGAATACAACTGGTTTCCCCCCTGCCCCGAGACCTCCCCTGATCAATACATATCATGGCAGACTCATTTCTGCAACCCATCCCAACCTCCCCTCGTTCCATACAGGAGTTTACATGCCCCTGGACTCAGCATGCTTCTGATCTGACACCAGTTGGGTTTTTTGGCTCAGCTCTAAAACAAGCTGTTGTCTAACAACAAACCTAGCATTTCCTTCAGCATCACACACACGCATGTGCCCACTCATGCACACATTTTAGTGTATAGGTACTACATAACCCTTTCTAGGGAGAAAGACCAATTCCCTGTAAAAATATATGAAAACAGATGACAGACACCTGTTGCATTCAGTCCTTCCACAGTATATAAGATACAGACTGGAGTGCTTCTGTATTGGTCTGTCCCACATCCTACCGAGAGCTACAGGCATGAATGGCTAGTTTCATAAATAAACGTTATTTTTCATCTAACAAAGGAACTGGCAGTTCGGACTAAAATTTCAAAAAGGTCATGAAAATCTGGAAGAAAGCCAATGCATTCAGCATTCAAAAATTGCAAAGCCTGTCTCACAAACGTAGCCTCCTCCCTCTCACTTAAGTGTTGTTCTTAGGTCTCAATTACATTTCTTCAATAGCAATAAAAGTATATGCTAACAAATCAACATTGTCCAGCTGGAAGAGCCATCTACGAACAATGAGACCAAATCAGAGGCTTAGCCTTTGGATTTTACTTGTATGATTAATCTGTATTGTCTATAACCTTGATAAGCATTCATATACTATTAATTAATTCCACTAATTCCGGTAGCATACCCATTGACTTGAGGAAATTTCAGACTTTGGTCAGTATAAGAAATTATATTACATCCTGTAGATGATGGAAAAAATGGAAGGAAAAACCTTTGTACCTACTGAATTGAGCTGTTGTGATCTCAAATCAGTTGTTCTGCACGTACGGATATAATGACAGGAAAAAAAGTAATTATAATTAGGTGTCTATTTTGATTTTTCTCTTCATAGTATCCGTACTGAATGTCATTTGATTTTAGCAAACTATAAAGTCATTTCAGGCAGGCACTGTATATCCTTGCAGTTACCGGTCTACTTGGAGTCTCTAGTTTATTTCAACAAAATTTTCATATGCAAGTATTTAAATATTTTTAAGGCTTAAAAAAAAGAACACTTAAACAGTATGGTGATAATCCAGAAAGGCACAACAAAAAAAAACCCCTCAGACTGGAGTAATGTATTAACAACCATTTTTGAGGGATGGAAATAGAGAAAAATCTCTCAAAAGAAAGAAAAATAAAAGAAAAAAAAACACAACAGAAATCAGTAAAGATCAGCCCAATTAATAGTCTGATTTTGTAATTGAAGCTACAGTACAGTTGAGTCATGAGCCCAAAAAAAGTCTTATTTGACTTTAATGGGACTCTGTAATGTGCCTAAGGGCCTGTAACACATTAGGAGGACATACATGAGGACTGAGTCCTTCATTTTCAAAAGGTTTCTTTATTGAAATTAAATGTATACTACTAAGATGCTCAGTTTGCTGCTCTTACTTGCCTGGAATTTTCAGTGACATCAACTTCATTGGCAGCAATGAAGCTACTCTTACACTCTATCATTAATAAGATATTGATACATTCTTACAGAGACTATGCACACCACATCAATTATCTAGCATAAATTCCTAAATTAGGAGCTAGGGCTTTCTATATAGTTACTGACGTTCCCAAAATCATAAAAGCAACATGAATAGGAGACCCTCTCTCTCCACTCACTGCATAAAAGAGCTTGAAGTTAGATAAACTGTGCATACTACACAGAGAACATTTCCATTTGTAAGACAATTAAGCTTCTCCAGGAAAAAAAAAAAAAATATGTCAGGTCAAATAAATAGAATACTCCTATAAAAAGAAAATCCAGAACACATGCACAGAGTTCCAGACATGTCTAAGGATTACACTTTGAAAGAAGTTAGCCTTGGAAACTTCGGTAAGTTTTAAATGCAGATTCTCATCATAGGATGTTGAAGTTATTACTGAAGATTCACCATAGGAAAAACAAGTTACATAAAGGAAATTGATTCAATACTGATGAAACAGATTATGAGAATAAATCCATCAACCTAAGGAAAGTTTTCCCAGAGGTAGCAGTAAAAGTCCATATACTCCATGGAACACTTAAAAATATACTAAAGGTGATAAGAAAAAAGATATTTTGGAATTGCAATGATAATGAAGATACATTTATATTAATAGCAGTAGAACATTTTAATAACTTCCATTTGTTACAGTAGCACAAACAGAAAAGAAGTTTATGTAACAATAGTATCCAAATAGTAACAAAGTAGAATTCCATCCTCTTGGAGATACAAAACACTTTCAGTTTCTTACACATACAAAATGCTGTCATTTGTAATCAGTACCAGGCTTTCTGCTAGTTATGTCAAGAAGTCAACCTAGAACTGCCTGAGCTGGTAGCTCCAAACCACATTCAACGCTCCTCTGTCTCTGCATTCTTCACGAGACCACAAAACTATGCCATAGTAACCTGGGCTATCTGTAATTAATCCTTCCTTATGTAGGTCTGAAAATTAAGATGATAGCATTACCTTCGTATCAAGACCAATTGTCAATGCAATCATTTTATAAGTAGATACTGTTCATACACAACTGTTTCAGAAACACAGCCTTAGAAGTTGCACAGTTTATAAAAAGAAAAAATGTTAATATGGCAAGGTGTAAACATATTTCCTATTTCCCTGCTCTGTTTGCTCAAGTTAAAGAATTTGCTGCTGTTTGGTTCTGTACCCTATCGTAATCCATCCTTAAAATACATAGTGTCAGATGGTTCCCTAGTCCATGATACCCAGGACAAATAATACTGTACCTTAGAGCGCTGAAGTTGCATTTATTGAAAAGTAAAAGTATTTCCCACCCCACCTTCAGTCTGATATCACCTTAATTTGTTTTTCCAGACCAAGCAAATCACTTCTTAAACGCTGTGCCTCATTTTCTTTTACAGGCAGTTGCCAAGAGGCATTGGCATCGAATGAGCTGTGAAACTACACTGAAGACTCGGACTCAAAATCTTAGCAACTGGATGTTCATTGTCTTTTGACCTCACAGCAAGTAAGCTTCTACCTTATGTTTCCTGAATGACCAAATCTTTTTAGATTAGAAATACCGAGCAGAAAATCACAACCACCCTTTTTAAGTTTGTGTCCTATAATGCTCTCTTTACCAAAGACAGATTATCTGACAACACATTTCCTTCTCCATTTGTCTGGCCTAATTTAACAAAGAAAACAAAGCTGGCATAGTAAGCGTTTTTTCTCTCTCCCTGACCAAATGCTGCCTATCCCAGGCCAAGAGGAAAAACAGTTAGACTAACCCTAACCTACTTTTCTCTACTACTTTTGCACATGGGCACCAATTAAAATACTGAATCCGTGAGTTAAATAGGAGGTCTCTCATTCAACATTAATGACAACCCCCCACCACACATTGCCTAAAAGTTAAAATGCATCTTTAAAAAAAATAAATAAAAAAAATTAGTTTTTAGTACCAGCAAGCATGTTAATTGTAGTACAATGAACAATACTGAAATTGTTTGAAGATGGAATTAAATTTAATGAAATTCACAAACAAACCCCTTTTAGAAAGTAACAACAGTTTTTTGAACATTAAAGAGAAGCTCATTATATCAAGACAACTCCAATGTAAAAGGCAACCCGACTTCAATCACTGCATATCTGCATGTTAATGAACTTGCTGTGTGCAGCAGGGACTGAACAGAGTAAGTAATGGGAAGACTGTCTTAAAGCATACAGTACACTTAAAAAAAAAAACACGCCACCTTTAATCAATGAAACACCTTTTCATTCGTACGTTAATAGCAACTGAAATGATTTCAAACGTAACACAAAGGGAAGATGATACTTAGTAAAGGTTTCTTTAAGACATAACATTTCTTGCACATTCTTTCAGCATTCACATGCTGTCAGCATCACTGTGGCAAAGACTTTCAAGTTTCAGCAGACAGATACCGCCTAGTACAAAGTCTTTGTCATAATAATTTCATTGCAGCCCCCTGATCAAACATCTAGACAAATCTGAGACTGAAAAGTGAGAGCTAACCAGTGACCTTTGATTAGAACCACAAGCACCAGTTTTAATAAAATGCCTCATTCATTGCCTTCCACTGCCAACAAGGAAGGTGTGTTTGAGCCTGAAAAATGTTGTCAATATACCATTTACACCCATATAATGATTCCTATTATTCACAGTTAGAATTTCTGACTGTAGCAAGTGAAACACAGACATCTTAAAATAGCTAAATGAAAACACACTGACAACATTCTACCTTTAAAATATATTCAGGAGCCTGCCTCTGCCTTTCTGTTGCCTGCTGCTGGCTTTCATGTCTTGCTGATGGTATTGTAATAGGGTTGGCTTTCTTCCCCCCACAAACCTTCATTTACACAATGTTTGGTTTGTTACTATTTCTCAAAATCTATGACTGTCAGCGAAGTCCAGTTTTAAGGAGCCTTTAAATTTGTACTTCACTTAAGTAACAGTGCCCCATTCAAATATACATGTATAAAGCTGCCTTTTTGTATATTGTATATGAATATTTATATATTAAACTTTGAAAATTCAATTTGTTTCTGGAGCTGAATATCCCACCAAACTTTGAAGGGAGGTTGTAAAAAGACTTTGCAAACTTGAGCAGTTGTTCAACACACGTTTTTGCTTAAAAATATCCAAAGCTTCTGGTCTCCAATACAGAGGTTGAAGGAAATACAATTAAAATCCATTTCACATATTCGTGCTTTAGCATATCAGGCAAGAGGACAGAAAGGGGGTCTTATCGCATTTATTTCCCACTTGAAAAGCGAAAGTCTTAAGCAGGGTAATAAATATTCAAATGACTTTGCACCACTGAGCTACCATATCAAGCTAATGATCTGTAGTCTGGAGCTCTATAAAAAGAAAGCTTACTGCCTGCCGTCACCTAGAGGTGTTGCTGTAAACACTGTGGGGGGATATTCTCCTCTCAGTGTGTGTGCGCGTAACTACACTTAATGTTGTTTTCAAGACAGAATATATTGCTGAGTCGTAAAACAGAAAGACAGGATGAAACAAATGCAGAAAAATGCAAGGACAAAATGAATTAAAAGAAAGTTTCTGGAGGTTTAACTTAACTTCTTTCCTCACTGTGCACTGTGAAGGACTGGGGTTGCATTTCAGGCCTCCCTTGCAGATAAGAGATACAGATGTTCAGTCATACACATGGTGGGAGCTCATGGCTAGTTAACTAAGAGCAAGATGGGTGAACTCCACAGCCTGCCAGAGCCTGCTGTAATCTTGAATTCACCGTAAGAGAACTACTGATGTTAGAAAGTGGTATGGCCCACTGCATAAGAGAGCAGTCCCCTTCAGGCAGGAAGGAAACGGGAATAAACGACAGATTTGTTATGAACAGTCTGCATCCTCGCTAGAGCACGGATCATGCAGACATATGCTCCATCAAAAGCCATGGAGAAAAGGCAGCTCCAAGTACGTAAAGAACTATTTCTAACTGCATATGTAATGGTATAAAATGTCTTATCTTTATTACAAAATATTGCATAAGAACAAGAAAGAGAGATGGTCTGCAATTTAAGCATAGGCCTGGAAATGAGCCATATCTTCCAAGTTTGAATTCTGGCTAGGACCCAAACCATCTTGAAACCTTCCTGCTTCAGTTTCCCAACTGGAAAAGTGAGAATAAACATACTTGCCTACAGTATTTCTCTCTCAAGAGTGGAGGATTAATTAAACACGGTGTACTAGTATCTTGTCTATTTAGAAGCACCCATGTCCCTTATCACCTCTAAACAAACGTAAAAGACAAATAGCAATCATGCATGTTCTCCCTTGCAGACATTCACTTTCTAACCTGAGAGAGACTTCAGGCGTGGTTAGGTAGGTGACTCGGAGAAAAAGAGAGACAGAAAGAAAACTGCATGGAAAAAGCACATAGAATCAAAAGTAAAGTTCCTCCAAGGTCCACATTTACTTTCTTCTGAGTGTTACTCTTACAAAAGAACTAACTTCCTTCTAAACCTGGAGCAACATGCCTGCCATCAGAAACCCTCAGGTACCTCTCACCAAAGCCAGCAGGGCTTTAAATGACAAGTAACCTGGAACTGGATAGAAAGGGAGAGTGAAAGAGTTTGTCTCTCTCCCAGCACAGTAACATAAGCCAGGCTTTTTCTGTCTCTGCTTTTTGTTCTTATAGATTGCATAGCAATCCCTGCTGGCCCCAGGATGGCTGATGGTGCCTTCTTGCCTAACATATATAGTCAGCAGTGCCTTGCCAGTTCTTTGGGTGCTTAAATCAGTTGGAAGAGGCAAAGTTCTGAACAGTTATAAAAATGTTATATTATCAGAGATCAACTTTTGACCTATCATAACTCTGTCAGGGCTGACCTACTGAAGTTTACGCAGCACCACTCAAAATCTAAGACCTGAATCAGCCACAGTTTCTCCCTAACCAGGATATAGCTGACAATCCTGTTCAGCCTCAGTTCTGGAAGATGGTGTACACAGGCTTTTGCAACTTCCTTCCAGGTCCTGCCCACAGTATCTCCAGTGTCTCTGGCATCTCCAAAAAATGGGAACCCTTAAGTGAGGACAAAAAAAAATAAAAAAGGGAAAAAAAGGACTCTCATGTTTCATTTGAAGGAGAATAATATCTCCCCATTATCATTTTAATTGTAATGTGCAAGGTTTGCACATCTTCCAAAGGACACTTTCTGAGCTGTCCAAGCACACAAGTCCGGCTCAGGCACAACCAACATACATGCAAACACTTTGCAACTTCGGAATAAGGCTCACAGAATTTGATTCTGTTTACCCAAGGCCAGAATGACCCCTGAAAATATAATACAGGTTTAACATCCTGATTCATTATGGATTTACCAAAGCAAAACTGAATGGCTGAGAGAAGAAACTTTATCACCTTCTACTGATGCTTTCCTGATTGTATTTATACATTTTAAGCATGCAAGAATAGACAAAGACAACATTTCAGAAGTGGTTTAAGTACTGTGGAGTCTAAAAAAGTCAGGAGAATCTCGAGCTGTCTCCCGGAAGCTGCCAAGAGATACTATGTGTGTACATAACACACCTTTAATGACTTGGTACTACTCATTTTCATTCCGTAACAGGAAAAGCTAGTGACAGACTAACCTACCTGAGGGTTAGATTTCTTAGTTTTCGTTATATAGGGTCCGTGCAATCATGGATTTTAAACATATTTTAGATTTAGAATAGAATTAGTCTTTTTTTCCTCTAGACAATTTAAAAAATGCTTAATGTACATTCACATGCCAGACATTTTTTCAACTTTTCATTTGCAGATACCTAAATATAATTGCTGCTGCAATACAATATAGAACTACTGTTTGTTTCTTTCCTGGAATTGCCTGGCCTTTACATGAACATTGCCACCAAAATGGAGCAAAGCAGACTGTTAAGCATTAGCCCTAAGTTAAGTGGTAACATGATCTATTTAGTGGCACACTTATCAAGTCAGTTCTACTGCTGTTTATTTAAATAGAAATTGAAATATTAGCTGTTCCACAAAACTCCAGGCATTCTATGCAGGAAATTGAGAGGACTCTAGACCTTCCTGTAATGAGACAATTTTTGACAAGTCCTCCCTAAACAGTTTCCTATTCTGAATTACACTAACATCGCTAATAGTCAAGAGAAAAAAAAAAAAAAAAAAAAAAAACAAAACCCACAACAAAGCTGCAAGAAGAAAAATGTGGCCAGGAGAGACACAGTGCAGACAGACTGGTAAGCATCATTACTTGAATGTAACGAAGTCCTGAGGCTCTGCCATTACAGGCTAAACAAAAGGATACTCTGTCCAGAACAATACAACAGTCAAATGGATTCCTGATAGGGCACATTTTTTGCTAAAAAATTGTTTAAAAAACCAGAGTTTTACATCATAGCTTTTAAATCATGGAGGAAAGAAAGAGAAATCTGCCTGCAGTCTCACACTCTTGAGGGCATTAGAACTATCGATCAACAAATACTCTAGATACAGTAGCTAACCAGGTTTTGTCATGTACCTTTGTAATAGCTTTAAGAATCCTCTGCAAGACCCAGCTCTACTACCCACATTTTTCTGTCTTCATATAGAGTTTAAATGTTGTGATTTGAGATTACAGAGCTAAAGGATAATTTCGTATTTCACTGTTGTCACCTGTCAGTGAGTATTTCCTAAGGGTAGTGCCACCATTCCCAGAGCTTCACACATCCGTATAAAGGGTTCAGTTTTCTCTCTAAACTAGCTGCCTCTGAATGTTCAGCTATGAAGATTTTAATTGTGTTGTAACGCAGGAAAACCAAAGGAAAAGTCAAGCAATGTTATCCAAATAAACTAAAATCATTATGCCTGATCAAAGTTACCATACAGCTAGTTTTGGTCAATTAGCATAGCATAAATAGCATATTCTGCCGCAATATAAACTTCAGAATTGACCCTGCAAGCTTTTACTGAACAGAACAGCCCAAACATAATCAAATGATCTGTTTACCTGAGCAAGGAGCTCAGAATCATACCTCTTATTCCTGAATATATTGGGGGGAAAAAAAAATAAATAATAAAAATCCCACTACAAAGAAAGACGTACATTCTTCATGCAATTTTTCTCGTGTCTGAAAGTAAGTATTAAATACATAGCACAAATTATGCTGGTGTCATGTTTATGACTAAACAGTACTGTTCAACTTCTTAGTTGTTTGGTTTGGGTTTTTTTTAACTGGAAAAGTATTACTCTATTGTACACATTTTCATTTTTAACAGATGATTCATTTGCTTGATACTAAATGGAACAAATGCCTTAGTAACGTAATCAAAAATATGCAGACATGTGTTTCCAAAATTAATTTTGATATTTCCTGTCACTGAACTTGCCTCATCAGAGCATAATAGTAATTTTATAGTTGTAGCAAGGCTGATTTCACCACATAAGAATCTACAGGAACACTTGAAGCTGCGCATGTTCAAGAATTACTTTTTTTTTTCTGTCCTGAGCAGCTACACAGCCAGTTAGTTTCACATTCCTATCATCTTCCCTTTACAGCGGACAGAAACTGGATTCAGAATTTCCAAAGAACAATAGTTGAAATTGCAATCTATACGCAGTTACAGTTTCTTTCTTACAGAAAGATGCAAGTCTCAGAAATCACTATTATGCTTTTGCTTGCCATTTAAATTTCTTTCTTACTATTTAAAATGTGTATCTTGATCTTCTTAAGTAATTAGGCAATCAGTAAAAAAAAATAATTTGGGCTATTAAGATTATTGTTCAAGGCTTAATTTGTATATGCACTGCAGGGGCTATACTGAATACTTACTTTATAAAAGTCCTTTTCCTCCTGTTTCACACAGCATTTTTCAGAAAATAAGCAGTTGCACAAAAATGTTAACATCTGGCAATATTTTTGGAAGTGCCGTAGAAATTAAAGGCAATAAAAATTGCCTTGGACAAGAAAGGACAAATAGGCCAAACCAAATAATTATTCTTGCAGCTTTCTTTAACCACTAACTCCATTTTATATGCAGTTTCTGATCTCTCATATTAAATCTGATCATATATATTTAATTCCATTCTTAAAAATTTCAGTAGACAACTTCAGTGCTAACCTACAACTGCCCTGTCAGAAAATCTTTGATGTCACAGCATAATAGCTCCTGAAAGAACAGCACTAATACTTAATGTAACATGAAACCAGGGCCCTGCAGTGGGGCTGTCTGCTGTCAGGAACAAACAGTTTCACTGCTGTTCCCCAGAAGTGACAAGATTGAGAACTAACAGGTCAGCACCTCCTCAGTGCTACAGGAGACCTGTGCACCAGAGTCACTGGCAAATCCGATTTCATCATTTGAAATATATCACCATTACTGAAAAAAAAAAAAAACCTAAATAAAAATGCCCAGCATTGCAGCCACAGCTCTTCTGAGATGTTTTCTTCATTGATTGCAAATGCAACTGTTCTGCTGTGAAGACAAATTATTCCTATGCTGCAAATGATAAAACAGGAATCAAGGTTTATGTGGAATTTCTTTAAATTTCATGCTTGTAAATATAGATACTTGTGGTGCCTGATGCATCCTGAATTATTGTCCAGAATTTATTATTTTGCTTCCTGTGACCTTTGGATCTCTTCTGTTTTGAGCTGAAATTTTCAGGTTAAAAGTATTGCTAGATGGTCTTCAGCAGAAACCATCAGATACCTCTCTCTGTTGCTAACACAGGTGATTACAGGACCACCCGTGAATTTATAATCAGATTTTAACTGATGAAAACCATTGCATCCAACAGAAAGCACTGGAAAGACTAGATTCTAAAATCTTACATGGCCCCTGTTCTGAATGGTACCAAATGTCACTTGCTCAGTGCCTCTTTCAGTGGAACTGAAGGCTCTCACAGAAGGTACAAGAAACAAAATCAGGCCCCATGTGTCTCCACTTTGCATTCCATATTTTCACCTCTTTTGAAACATTTTTAAGATTCGCATGTAACATTGCTTTAGGTCAAAATATATTATTATACATGAGAATACCAAGCTCCCATGGAAATCTGCTCCATTGCTGGATTTATTTTCTCTCTTGGAAGCTGACTAGTCTATTTTATAAACTAGCAATAGCTGTATTTTTAAAGTTTATAAAACCTGGCCTCTGGCTAACTTGTAAACATAGGATATATTATCCTTTTGTTTGTAAAGCTTAATCCTGCAACTGTCAAGCTGAATAAACCTTTAGAATAATAGTAAAAATACAAAAAACCAGTCATCATTAACAGAAAATTGAACTCAGATTAAGATAAAAATGTCAGTGCCATAATTTTTGATGTATTTGGTACTACACATAGAACTGGGAGCACTTTTATCATTCAAATTTCTCAAAAGCATTCTTGGGTCATCTAATTTTAAAAGTCATGAAGTGATAAATGTTTTTTAGAAGTACCTATTCTTTACCATCCTCCTTCAATGAATCTCTGGTAGTTGGCAAAAAAAAAAACTCATAGTGTTTTAATCATGTAGGACCTTACTGACACTGAATTGGAAATGAGAGTCTTGTGGATTCGGAGCACAGATCCATACAGCAGCATTAAAAACTACTGCTCATATATTTGCAACTTGTAGCATTTGTTCCCAGAAGATACTTAAATAAGATACTCATGGTACAAACACCAAGTTGGAGACATTCTTTACACCTTGTAGTCTAAGTAGATTACACAAGAGGAAAGAAGGATACTGTGAGTAAAAGATGTTTGTAATCACGGTCTGTGGCAGCATCAAAACAATAGATAATGCCAAGTTCTCCTACCTCCCTGTTCAGCGCCCTAAGTATTGGCTCCCCGAGCTACAGGACAGGGATATATTGCTCCTCCTCTTATGAGTGCAACTAGAATTGTTTCAGAAGCCACTGCTCTCCCTGCTAGAATTTACTGACCCTCCACTTAGACATAACATGGTTTGAGCTGTGGTTTCAACTAACTCCCTTTGCCACACAGTGACATTACATTTGAAGCACTCGCACAGTCATTTACTGCATCTCAGCTGAGAGGCAGGAAAGAAGAGCTAAACGTATGATTTCTTCTGTCCCTCCAGCTAGACATGCAACAACATGCCTGTCTACACTCTAATCTAGGCTATATATATACTTTACCCCAGCTATTTTAAAGATGGAGCATAAAAAGACAAACAGTCAAGATTTAAACTGACACTTAACTGTACCCCTGTTCCATCTTAGTGGGAGCAAATTAAAAAAAAAAAAAAAAAAAAAATCTTAGAGGCAATGAAATTCTCTTTCCTCACCGGTTTGAAAAGACCAAGACTTGTTCCTGCTGAGAAGAAAGTGCATCCATTACCTTTGCTTAAGTCATCTAGGATTTTTCTGAGTTTGTGGGTTTGTTTTTTTTTAATTCAGTTGGTTCATTTGATCCTTTGTGACGTGTGGTCATGAATTTAGAGAGGATAATGGACAAACACGTAGGTAAAATTTTAAAAATATACTTGGGAATAATCATACAATAACAGAAAAAGATTCTTTGGGTTCTATAATTCTAACACCACTGAGGCAGTGCCAAGATTATGCTTTGTAGCAGAACAGGTGAGAGGAGGAAGAAAACAATTAGAACCATTACCTTACATGGCCAAGACACTTTGAGTGAAGACCAAATATCTGACAGAACTGTCTAGAGATCTCAGTTCAGATAAAGCCCACTGCTAGTTACTGCCTGAAGAACACTCTCAGAAGGAGAAAAAATGGTAGAAGGCAAAGAGAACTTGGAAACACAAAAAGTCATTATAAACAAGTATAACTTTTCTTCAGAACTTGATATACTAATTGTAGACAGGCATTATTAATTTCTGCAGATAAACAACATAGTTCTAAACAAGGGAAGAAATAAAATCTGGGTTAAATGTTGGTCTCTTGATCAAATATCTTAGCAATTTCATATTAAACATAAGTTGATTATAAAGAACATATTTGTTTAGCATCAGTAATTATGTAAAATGAGCCATTGCCTCTAGAGATTATCCATAGCCTTCTAGACAAAACAAGCCCCAGAAGTTTTTAATCCTGACCACGTTGCAGGCTGACCATTAAACAAAGGAGCAGGTCAGTGAAGAAATTCATAAGCCAAAAAAACAATATATAAACCACAACTAGTGAATAAGGATTCAGTCCTCCAAAGTGCTAAGCTCGTTGGCTCCAGTCCAACAAAGTACTTAACTACACGCTGAATTTAAGCGCATATATAGTCTCATTCCCACTGAGATTATTCACAGGCTTTAAAGCTCAGCATGTGCTTATGTAGTCTGTTGAACTAGGATCAGAGCATTTGGTATCTTCCAGGACTTGAACCCTGAGTGTTATCAGCTGGACCTGAAAGAGCTCAAGCAAATGAATTTTCTACCTGCCTTAGTCAGTAACTCTGAACTTCATTCTGAAGATGTGAACCATTCAGAGAGTATGAGTTAAGATTACCCTTCTTCCATAAGTAGAAGAATGAGAGTTCACCAGCCATTCCTGTGGTCCATAGCAGCATTTTCTTTTGGTTTGAGTGTTAAAAACAAAATTCCCTTAGGCCTAGAAAAGCCCATCACCTCCTGTGGCTGAGAAGAAACATGTGCTGCTGAGTGCAGTTTTAAGAATCATCACTGCCTGAATTACTGGGAACAAATGACAACTATCCAATTCATTATTCCTATTTATTTTAATACAAAACTTGTGATAAGAGGCAAAGTGCTCTTCACACATCTGATCATATTCATTATGGCTCCAACACCAGAGAACAGGCAGCCTGTGACTGTCCATAACTTCTGGCAAATGAGAACTTCTTACCCAGTGATTGCCTTTACTGCAGCTCTGGAATTAACCACGAGGAGAGAGAGGCCCAAGTGTCACCTATGAAAACTGGTGTGACACCGAGCGTGCTTTCAAACAAGCAAAATAGTAGAAGAGCAAAATGCAAATAAATTAATTTCTCACATCAAACAAGTAATGGCTAATGTTAAACAGCCTTTCATGTGTGTGCAAAACGGGGTTTATGTTCTGTCTTTTTTTTTATTTCATGGCCCTATTCATTGAAAAAAACCTAATATTTTTAAACAGGAGTAAAGGCATTTTATTAGAATCTGAATTTCAAAAAAGCTTAGTAAGACACTGACACATTAATCAAGTGAGAATTTGCACAGGGAATAGAAAGAACAACATGCACCTTCATGTCTGAAACAAGACTCGAAACAAATTGTGAAAGACCATTTTGTGCAGTGGCTGCTCTGCCTCATTTGGACAAGTATATTACATTGTGGCATAGAAATGAAATAGTGAACATGCATAACCAGTAACAGTGACCCTAAAATTATCAGACCATCGACTGCCATGATCTAGCAGCTTTAACTAGACAGAACATTGCTATAGGGAACTCTGGTCTACAGCATTCACAAAGAAAGAGCTAACACACACCATGGCACATTTTTTCATGCTCAAGAATTCAAATCAAGTCACAGTAATGGATGATCCTGCTAACCCTGGACACTCTTAAGAGAGACATTGAGAATATATGGATCCTTCCCTGGAAGTTTCAGTGGCTCAATGCCTATTATGATATGTCTTGTATTTTTGGACTGGCTCCCTATGTGTTGTTACCTCTACAACGTAACGAGCGGGCCAGCCTGCATCTCAGTTATGTAAACATGGTGCACTGGGCCCTGACCAGCCCAGCCTAACATGCACAACTGGAAGACTGTAGGCCATGGCCTAGTTCTTCTAAAAGAACTGTCCTGGGAAGTTCAAAAAACCTCTCACTAAAAGTACAAGAACTGCACAACTTTCCAGAAAGCTGAGAACACAGGAAAACTACTTTTCCCTTTTACATAACACAATATTCCCAGTTCTGGAGATTACACAACCCCATTATCAACAGCTGCTCAATCATTACTCCCACTCTAAACTCAATTAATATCCCATTTGATTGTGAGTGACAGAAATGCTGATTTTGATATCCCATCCTCTGTTTCTTGGAAAGTTGAAGAGTATGGGTGAAGGAGAATCAAGTCGTTAAGCATGCCTTGAAAGACTGCATCCACTAATATTTATCTGCCCCCACACATCCTGTTTTTTTTCTGTCTCTTTGCTTCTCTCCCTGTCCCCTTTCTTTGTTTCCCCCCTCTTGTTTCCTCTCATTCAAGTATTCTCCCTCCCTTCCCATCCATAAAAACCATTTCAGATTCTAAAGCACCTATTTGATTTCTGCTTTGCTTTTTGCTAGCCTCAAAACTTCATCTCTAACAAGATCAAAAAGCTACCACTCTTCCACTCACAGCTATTTTAAAGACATAAACTACAATTTCATTTCACATTCAACATGCAGACCACAAATTGGTGTGCAAGTGTATTGAGATTACTAATTTATACTGATAATTCAGAATCTGTAAAGCCTTCAACAATATTTGCTATCAGTCATTAGAAGGATCAGTAAAGCACAATATGTTAAGGACTCATGCTAAATATTCATGGGCTGTTCATGTAAATAATATTTATGTACACATACAAGACTTACTAAAAAATAAAAAAATGGCCAAACAGATCCACTCAAACCTTCCCCAGAAGCCTACTTTTTCTCAGACAGCAAGGACAGACAACTTGTGTCCCAAAGGATTTGTAGTGAACAACTTGATGAACAACAGAAAAGGAATATGGAGTTCAGTCTTGAATACAATAAGCACTAAAGGGGACTTTTTTTGACCACTGCATGTAATCTTCTTAAAAAGACAACACTACACCATCTATACAGAGAAGTTTTAATAATTTAAATGTATCAAGCTATTCCCAAGTACTGACTACAGATATTCTCTATGCATGTTCAACAGCTATAAGAGCATTATTGTTATTATTCAGTTCAACACATACACTCTTCCCTCCCATCTTTGTACTTTCATATTCCTCCCCCATCCTCTTCCTCTCCCTTTGTTTTTTCATCCCTTCTTTTCTCCCACATGCTTTCAAGGAAGTCCAAATCAGCCCAGTGTGGCATTGGTAGAGACCACTGAGAAGCTGTTGTTCCAGCTACAACAGTAAGTGGATTTAAAAAAACCAAGGGACAGCTTTAAAGTTTGGAAGAGCTGTTTAAATTGAATACGTAATAACTCTGCTGAGGATTTGGACTTTAGCTGCACTCAATAGGGGTGCTTCATTACCTACTTGTGGGAATGCCACTTCTCTGTGATGAGGTCACAGCCTCCTGGTGACAAATTCCATATCTGCTGTTTAGCCCGGTCAGCTGAAAACAAACGAGCAGATGCCATGCTGATTTGCATCTAGCTGCTATTGATAGTAAAGAGACAATATGTGAAAGACAGGAAGTATCATGTGGGAGCCATGCTTAGACATCATGATGGGAAATAAGCATTCACCTTCTTTATCTAATCATGCCATGGTGAATTACTGAAATAGAAAGTCTTCCACAAGAGGAACACAGTAATCAAAAACAATTTGGGGATGGATTTGCCTCTTACTGGTTTGTTATCCTAGGCATTCTGTGCCACTTTGGAAAAAACAACAACAACAACAACAACAACAACAACAAAATCCATCAGAAGTAGAATCAGCAAGGTCTTATGCCTTGAAGTTTGTCTTTTGATAAGAAATCACTCTTACATACAACTCAGCAAAACAATTTCCTCCTGTTCCTTTTCTTTTGGTCATGTTGTACAACATACTCACATCATGAAAAATTGAATTCAGCCTGTCCAAAGGAGGACTTCATAAATTAGAAACTCCAGCTAATCCTAGTAATTACTCTTCAGGTTCCTCAACTGCCTTCTCCCTCCTATACACATTTTCCTTTTCCTCTGAAAAGACTATATATAGCACTCACTGCATTCAACACCTTTCACTTTTACAGCATCATTTTGACTTTGTGTTGGTAATTTGATCCCATTCCACCACAGTGTTATGCAATGGTGTTTTCAAATCAACTGTTCATGGATACCCTCATTCACCCCATAAAATGCATGGCAGTATATCTGCACTAAAATACATGCCAGTGTATCTCCACTACTGTCACTAATTAGAGCTTTTGTTACATTCTCAAAATAAGCATTACAGATTGAATCATTATTGTTTAGAGGCAATGGTGAAGATTAATAAGTAGAGTTTTCACTGACTGAGGGCAAAAAAGGAATCATAAGAAAAGGTTGTGTACACAAGTAGAGAAAGAAAACTTTTTTGGCTTTCACCAAAGTCTGAGGGAAGATCCACAAAGCAGGGAACAAAGGCCTACTTAACAGCTTGAACACTCAGTACACATGATCCCTTGAAGCCCAGGCTGAGCGTTGTGGGTGAGCACAGAGACACACCTGAACTGACTCCACCGTGTCTGTATGAGTTCATATACAGAGGCAGCAAAGGGTGAAAAGAGGGATTAGAGGGGTTGTTACACCTAGTGAAGGCTACCTGAAAGTTGCCATCCTTCAGGAGAATCATGCATACGTGCAGAAGCCTGAAGGCATAACAACACATAAACTAACATATCCCCAACCTGGGTAAGTCATTGTTGAAGAATGAAGAGAGCCTGAGACTTATTTACCTGTAGCAACAATATAGCTTTGAAGTAAAAAGGCTAATAGCATCTGCTCTCCAAGTCCAAAGTAGCCAGATGCCAATATTAGCACGTTCTTCCACCTCAAGACAGCCAAGTGATTGCCCACTCACTACTTTAGGCAGATCTTCTAGTATAGGAACATTCCTTTTTTCTCTGGCAGGTATACTGACAGATTTGTAATTTGGGGTATTCTAAGAGCGATCAAAATACATAAATAACACCACTAAGAAGAGTACAAAAGATCTGTTGTACTACTGCTCAGCAGAAATTAGAATATGTTTTAGCTCACTCCTTTTTCTAGAACATTAGGTAGCAATACCTTTCTTTCTTGATCTCTTTTTTCACATTTTTCCATCTCACTACACTTCTGTAAACTTACTCCTCAGAGTCTGTGTAGCCATCATCCCATCTCAACACCAGCTCATGAAATCAAGATGAAAAGCTGAACATAACTAACTTGTTTTGAAATAAATTAAAAGATTCCATAGTAACTTTCAAAGATATATATCACAGGTACCATAATTTCTATGTGGAAAGAACAGGTAGTATAATGGAAACTAGAGCCTACAGAAGGCAACCAGAAAGCATAAAAGGGCTTTTCTAGTGTGCTGCTATTGGTTGGGACAGAGTTTATCCATCTTCTTCACAGTAGCTGGTATGGGGCTGTGTTTTGGATTTGTGCTGGAAACAGTGTTGATAATGCAAAGTTGTTTTCATTATTGCTGAGCAGTGCTTACACTGAGTCAAGGCCTCTTCTGCTCCTCACACCACCCCACCAGCGAGTGGGCTGGGGGTGCACAGGAAGTTGGGAGGGGACACAGCTGGGACAGCTGACCCCAACTGACCAAAGGGATATTCCACACCATATGGTGTCATGCTCAGCATATAAAGCTGGAGGAGGAAGAAGGAAGGGGGGGATGTTCAGAGTGACAGCGTTTGTCTTCCCAAGTCACCATTGCATGTGATGGAGCCCTGCTGTCCTGGAGATGGCTGATCCCCTGCCTGCCCATGGGAAGTAGTGAGTGAATTCCTTGTTTTGCTTTACTTATCAAACTGTCTTTATCTCAGCCCATGAGTTTTCTCACTTTTACACTTCTGATTCTCTCTCCCATCCCACCAGGGGGGCAGTGAGCGAGTGGCTGTGTGGGGCCTAGTTGCTGGCTGGGGTTAAACCACGACACCTAGAATTCATCATTGACCTTTTGGACAAGCAATGAGAATAGATAGAGATAGCAGAATGTAAGAATGTATGAGTGTAAACCAGAGGTGAACACAAAATCTCAATCATAGGCACTACCACAACAAAAATATTACTAAAAATATGTTGAAACAACGTCTACTTATGTACACAAAAAAATTCATAGGCACATCTACATATGCTTGCACTAAAGGTTGAAGAAAGTAAATTCTTACTGTAATGGCATAAATTAGTCCCTCAGCACAAGACAAAAAAAGGAAGGATCTGCATGAAGATAATCTGCCATCAGCAGATCAGGTGTGACTGAAAGAAAAAGAAAATGCACAGCCACAGCCTCCACCATTACAGGAAGTCAGCAGCCTGAATCCCCACACACTGCATAAACCATACCAGAAGACCTGCTGGAAGATTAGATACAGAGAGACAGTTGATCTAATACGTAGTTTACATGAGATGAATTCTTGTCAATGTCATCCTAAAACCATAAGCAACATCATGTAGACGAACCTGATTCCACCCTAACAGAAACCAAGTTATATCCTACAGTGAATCCAATGCAAACAGGACCTTCACATGCAACCGCCCTCCCAGCACAGGCACAGAAAGGTTTTTTCCATTGAATCCAGAAGAAACTGCATCATGTCCTAAGGAATGCACTTGTGGCTAGAGTAAAATGGCACCCTTCCACTTAAGTAAATGGAGTTACACTGGCTTATGCCAACTGAGAATCTGTCAAATACCAAATGGTATGAAAATATTCCTCTGAAATAGCTCAACATTCAAATACTATACATCTTAAATCCTTCAAAACATTCACTCTAATAATAATAAGCCAGTCAGGCATATGGCATCCCTCTTATCCAGAGAACTCCCAAAATGTGATTCATTATCTGTTACCACCTATAGCTTCAATCGCTGGATTTGGTACTTCTGAGGTAAAATGCTGCGAGCATCCTTAGCACACTGCCACATTTAGGAAAGGAAGCAAGGATTAACTGAGTCATTAAAACTGTAAGAAGAATGTAGATGGGCAACTACATCCTATCTTAGCTGGAATTAGGCCATGACATTGAGGTTAACCCCCCTGCTTGTGCAAAAATACCAAAGGTTTTTACTAACCACAACTGGTCAGGAAGTCAGTTTAGGAAGCCCATCCACAACAATAATACAGATGTAAAAAGCATGCAGAACAATCTCTGAAAGTGGGATATTCCAACTCAAAGTACTCACGGATTCATACACCAATTGCAATCTAAAACTAGACAAAAAAATGAAGCAGGACTGCAAGATTGCCATAATACAATACTTTCACAGTACAAACATCTGTTTAAATACAAAGACTTCCTAAAAGCTTCACCTCAATAGTTTTAGAGCCTTAATGGATAAAGCCTCTGCAGAACGAGTATCTGTGAGTAAATGAGGAAATTTGCAGCACTCGCTGCCTCCTCCGCACTGGGACACTGACCAATACAGTTTATGAAGTAAACAATTCCACGGCAGCCCTTCCGGAACAGCTCCTCACCAGGGCGATCTACTCAGGAATTAAACTCACATTTATTCCAGAAGAGAGTATCCAGATTGGGAGCACCCCACAGTATTTTATGTCAATTTTCCCACATCAGCAGGTCCTTGGAGTAATGTATTAATTCTCCTTCTGTTGTCTTACAGTTAGTTGGAATTAGCAAATACATATTGTTTCATTAAAAATGTTATGTTCCAGCACATGCATTTAATTTGCCATAAAGTATGGTATGTAAGAAATCACACCATCTTCAATGAATCTAAAAAGATATTAGCATTGTCGTTTCTAATACAAGATATTTCAAGCAAGTAGTAAAATTTCAGTGGTATACGGAAGGGGTCTTAGAGAAACACACAAAAAAATACGACTATAAACAAGCCATCATTCTGGTAAGAGGAAATACAAACAACCAGAATAAAAATAGTTGATGCACAAAAGCCATAATGAGGGGGTTGCTCAAAAAATAACTTCTACTTTGAATGGTTTGGATGAAATACAAATTATCCACAGAAAAGTGTGGACTGGCATAAATGTTTGTACAAAATTATAAGTATATTTCTAGAAGTATGTGAGAGACAACCGCCTGCATGCTGCACAAGGTCCCAACAACGCTCTGCGTAAGTG
This sequence comes from Podargus strigoides, assembly GCA_028020825.1. Classification (NCBI taxonomy): domain Eukaryota; kingdom Metazoa; phylum Chordata; class Aves; order Caprimulgiformes; family Podargidae; genus Podargus; species Podargus strigoides. The sequence continues at coordinate 2,884,719 of CM051633.1, forward strand.
CTAGTGCACAGAGTCCAAACCACTGCATTTTAATTACTATGCAGCCTCAGATATATTGCCTTTGATATGGAAATGTTCTTGTTCTCTCATCTTCACATACGGTCTCATGCACAGAAATCTTTATCTGATTCATAAAAAATAAACTAGAATCCAATCTCAACACCTGACCTCAGTGCTTAGAAGTTTTTTACTAAGCATGGTGTCACTATAAAAAGAATGGGTAATATTGGTGTAAAGTTAGATATTTGGAGCAATGATATGAAGGATTTGCAGTTAGGAATCAAATCAATACTGCACCTCCGAGGTTTTAGAGTTTCCTGTTGCCTTATGTCAGTCTACCAGTGACTGGAGAAACAATTGACTGTACACTTTCTGTCTAGCTCAAGAAGAAAGAAAAGATATTTAAATGACATCCTGTCTTACCACCGATAGAAAAGATGCAACTTAGGCACTTGCTGCATGAAATAGGTTCTGAAATCTAATAAATCACTAACATCAAACTTTCCAGCTTTTTTTTTTTTAGAGATAACATTTTTGTGCCTATTTCAAAGGTATGCACCACAAAGTTCACGTGGGAAGAAGCAAAATGTTCCCCAAGCTTTACTTTATCCACCAGGTAAAGAATACTTAAAATACAAACCCATCTCTATCTTACATTAATACGCTGCCTGTAAGAAAGCTAAAAAATTTTGCTCCGAGAAATTCTACCAGTTACTCAAAAAAAAGTTAAATATTCAAACCTATTTAGATAATTCTCCTAACTCTATAGAATTACATTCTCTTTTTGAAAAGAATATGATCTGTGTAAGCTCTCTATAGAAAATAATGACCCACCTGTAAATCATTTTGTTGCAGGTTATCTGGTTTTTATCACTTGTAGTACCTGTCTGTGCCTGATATGATACCCTTAAACACATTAACGTGATGGAATGTTTTGCCTGACTTCAAAAAAAACATGGATTGATAGATATTTATTCTCCACTATAGAGAGAGAATGGCTCTGATTAACCTAGTTTACCAACATATCTAATTTTATATTACTCTTTCCAATTCACAAGGCTCAAGAAATATTTGATTAAACTAATTTCCAAGCAATGACTTTCAAACCTGGGATACAGTTTTCTTTCTTCTTAATTTAAGAAGACAAAACAGTAAACATAAAACTGATATGAGTATTTTAAAATATAGAGGAGGAGGAAAGAAATATCTATGTACTGATTCTTGTTTCTTTAAGAGAAAATCCATTTTTCAGGTTCCTGTTGTACTAATTGAAAGAGAATTATTTAAAACTTCACTGAATACTTGAATATACGATGGGTATGTGTAGCAGTTGCACCAGTGCCAAAGAACTCTAGACTTTCTGAAAGACAGTAAACTAAAAATTGGCAGGAAATCTCTTACAATGATGTCACAAATATTTGTTGTTGCCACAGAACAATGTTTTAAAAGAACACCTACTTCTGTGCTGAAAAGGCTTTGGGAACATGTAATTATCCAGTTTTATCACTGTAGAAATCGGCTGCTTTCCAGCAAATACGTCTATCAGATCTCTCCCTTCCCCACAGAACTACATGGAAATAAATATACATGTGTTTCATATAAACAGCACACAATCTTACTAATGACAGGATTTTACTGTATTTTGTTGTTTGCACAGTATGATGTCATGGCCTGTAAAGACACATCGATAAATACTGCGGGAGAATCGCACATCTAAAAAATTCTGATCAGCTCACATACAATAAAAGGAAATTCAGTTTCTGTGCTTTGGTAACAAGTCCCCTGAAGTTCCCCTTCTTGCTGTTCTACCCAAGGAAAAAAATAGTAAACAGTGTAACTAAAAATGACACAAAAAAGACACTGAAAGAGACAACTTGAAATGGGCTTCCTAAGGCACAGACTTGAAACGTGCACCTTTGCGTTCTGCTGCCACTTGAGGAATGAGCTATACGTGAACTACCCAGCACATCATAAAGCAGCATTTCTCCCGCAGGTTCTGACTTCATGCAGAAATGTTTCCAGGCTCTGTCTCTGTGATTTACTATATTAACTGAAATGTTTTAAAAATATGTCGTTGTATCACTTCAGCTGACATAGCTTATATATACACAAACAGCCCTATTTACGTAACTTTTTAAATGTTAGTCATTACACACAAGCCCTGCCAAACCAGCCCACTGATCTTTAAAGTCACACTATGGAAAAAGAAATATACATCACCCCATTGTATGGGCTATAAAGGAACGTGCATGGCGGCTTCTCCTTCCTAAGTAATTTTTGTTCCGTGAAATAAATAAATAAATTGATGGAAGCCTTTTAAGGGTGATCTATACACTTTTAAGGGGGAAATCAAACCAAGTGTAAAAGATTAATGGATGTGCTTCCTGAAGTGGTATCTCCCAAGGTGATTACAGTGTTTAGCAGATGTAAGGTCATGACTAAAGAAACTTTCTAATGCCCACTGAGAGAAAATATACTTGGTTTTGCTATCATCATGCAAAGCTCTGGCCTTTATTACCACAAGATATTCCAAGGCCTCTAAGAACTGCAGGCATACACGGATACTTTCAACTAAAAATACGATCAAGGATGCAAAAAAACGTGTCCAAAGGGATTTTTTTCCCCACTGAGCAAAAGAAGTTCAGCTGGAAGTGACCACTAACAATTGTTGGCCACATATTAAAAGCCACTGGCTAGGGAACAAGCACTGGCAGTTCCCACTTGTGAACAGAATCAAATTGACAAGTGAAGGCAACTCATTTTAGACACCAGTTATTGTTTTCTACAAGTTGGGCACTAGTGGCCTTACGAAGGAAACCGATGGGCTCCACTTTGTTTCTCTTCTAGCTCTCACCCGTGTGTAAAGGTAAGGAGGAAAGGATGAAGCAGAGTTACATAAGTTGAGCAGAGAATCAGCACTGTGCAGGGAGAGACAGCCATCTGTCTCGCTCCCTGTATGCGATGTGTTGTACACATGGCACCAGTTTGCACCCTACGATCCAGCAGAAAACCAAGTGAGCTTTGAAGCAGCCCAGCGAAGCCTCCCAGCAGCACTGCCACAGAGAAAATAATGCATTTAGCAGAGGATGCGAGGCTGCAGACCAAAGGGCTGCTTACGTTCTCATCGCTGAATGAATTAACGTTCTAGGGGAGGAGGCCAGAGCAACCAGAGCGAGCGAAACAAAAAGTGTGACAGGAGAAATGGAGGCAGGAACCGTAAATCCGGTGACCAGGCAGAGAGAGGCCAGCACCGGAGGCCCTGGGAGGCGCAGCGGGGCGCGCAAGGCCGGGCACCCCCGGCAGGGAGCTGCCGCCGGCCGGGGCGCTGCGGCGGGGCAGCCCAGGGGCCTCCGGCCGCCCCCAGCAAGACCCCCCCCCGGCCCCGGGAGCCCGGCGGCGGCCCGGAGAGCGCTGCCCGGGGCTGAGCGCCCCCTCCCCCGGAGCAGGGTGTGCAGGAGAGGCTGCGCCTGCTTCAGCGAGCCCAGCGCAGTGCCTGGGTTGGTTTCCGTATATTCTTTGGCTTTTAATAGCTAGCTGAGGAAAAAAAGAAAGCATTATTGTTTTCTTTCTTTCCTTCTCTCATTGCCTATTCTAAATTTGACTTCGAAGTTTAAGCAGTTGAATTGGCTAATTCTGAATACAGTCTATTGAGAGACCAGACACAGCAGTATATCCCTGTATAGCAATAGATACAATGTGCTGAATTGGCAGTCTAATTATAAATGTGGCATTTGGACCTCCTTTCAGACCCAGTGCCACCTTACCTTATGAGGGAACTTCAACTACAGCAACTGTTCAAAACAAAATGCCATTACAGGATCAGCTTCACCCAAGGCTGGAACCAGCCAGGGGATTGTTTTACAAACAGCCTTTCTCACTTAACCAAGAATGTATTATAAGGAAAAGTTATGGATAGCGCAGAGTCTGAAGAAAACGCGTATGTAGTCTCTGCCAGGTGTCGAGCTACTTCAAACTGCAGCATACTCCAAATGACCTCATTATTTTCTTTTAAATACACCCTCTATAAATAGATTATTTCTTAGGTTTACTAGAATGAGCTGCTAGGTACGCTTGCTGTTTGTATCCCGAGTGTAGCGTGCGTGCAACGTCGTGAGCACAGAAACACGCAAAATATCCTGGCACAAAACAAAAACCTGCAAAGAAATCTTGCCAAAGAATCAGGGTGTGCTGAAAAAAAGTTTTTTAAAGCGCCTTTTCCAGGGAAATATTTGTATATAACAGCAGACTACATGCACATATCTCACATTCATTCTCATTATTTACTTTATGGTATAATGGCTTAATTAAATGAGTGGGCACAAGCACGTCAATAAAACAAGTCAAGTCAAGTCGAAGTCTCAAAACAGGTTTCAAAATTACTCCATTACACGAATACAGAAAGGGAAATTCGTTAATTTTTGGACTTCAGACCCTGTTTGGGGACTGGATCAAACTGTTCTTCTGACCTCACAAGGAGCACTGAAGATGGAAATACCAAAAATGTTAAAATGAGGGCAAAAGAACACAGTAGGAACAGAGTGCCGCTCGTGTGCCGAAGGCTGTTTAAATTAGCTTAATAAACATATACCTTATCTACAAACAGCAGGCGAATACATATTACTTTATCAGAGAAAGTTTCACCGTCTCTGTTTTTGGGAAACACCCCTGGGACAGAACTAATCTGTCGCCCCCAGGCTCCCACCAGGCTGACCTGCCCTGCAGCCCCCCCGCCACTCAGACACAACGCTAATTGTCTTTTCACGTTGCCACTTTCCCTCCTTCCCGTCCTTTAAAAAGCCAGAACACCCATCACGGCGGTGAAAGGGTCGGCGGAGAGCACAGCCAGCAATCAAATCGATCTGATCAGTGGCTCTGCCTGACCTGCGGGCCCTGCCGCACAGCGGGTTAACTGCTCGGGCTCCCGGCGCGGCTCGGGGGGAGCCGGGGAGCGCCTCTCTGGCAGCTCTGCTGGTAATGCACGCGTGGAAGTACCTGCTCACATCACGCCTATATGTTGTCCCTCACGCATGTACAGCCCGCCGCCGGTACACGCGTGCATGCATTAGGGGAGCGGGCGCGGCGGCAGCGGCGGTGCCCGCTCCTCCCCGGAGCAGGACGAGCGGCGGAGGCACACTCATTAGCTCCCACTGATGATTCCTTTCAGGATCATGAATGGAACAATTGTCAAAAACTGCGGGAAAAAAAAACAAAAAGCACACAAGCCCCGAGACTATTCTGTCCAGACGCAGCTTGTGTGCGCGCATGGGACATTTGCAGGCAACCCAGATTTGTTCGTAAACTCTTCAGCATTATCCGAGATAAACCATTAAATTGCTTAAAGAGGCTTCTTATCCCCCATCAAAAACCACACAGCTTCGAAGGCAGCGAGAGCCGGGCACAGCCCGAGCCCTCCGCCAGACACACCGTGCCTTCCTCCTACCCTGCAGCACCGTCTGGAAGCAGCTGCGCTAGCTGGTTGCAACTGCCACTATTTTCTTTTAAAAGAAGAATAATAAGAATAATAGTAAGTTAAATACTTCCTGAAAACTTACTTTGCATTTAGTTTAGGCACTATTCTTTTTTTCAGCTCGCAAAGGAAGCCGTTTTGTCCAGGTTAGGTATTGTCTACTTATGGATCAGCCTCTGGCTAAGGGTTTATTTTAATTTATGGCTTATGCATTCTTTTAAGGTCGATTTGCATGACCTCCGGCAAAGAGCTAAGGCAGCAAGAAATCCCGAGCCGAATGTTGCCACAAAGCGGCACACATCTCCCCTTCCCCGGGTGTAAACAGAGCTCTCTGATGATGGACTGCTTTCTTCCCCCCTCCTGGTGTATCACAAATTAGGGTGCGATATCAATTTTAAAGTTTTCAGTATAACTTTATCCGAAGCCTCTGCCCGGAGAGATAAGGCGCCGGCGGAGCAGGGCAGATGCTGGGGACAGTGCCGCGCTGTGGCCAGAGCCCACATTGCCGCCCCCGCGCCGGGAGCTCCGTGCGCTCCGGGGATGGCACTGCGCTGTGCCCAACTTCAAAGAGCACTCACCCACCTCAAACTTAACGCGGAATTCTAAAGCACCACTAAAGTCCCTTCGCCTTTCTCCATCCCCCTTCTGTCGGGGTGACCCGTGAAGGGAAACCCCCTCCGGCACTTCGGAGCAATGACAGCAGCGCTCCGCTCCCAAAGATTGATTTGGGATTTTATTTTTCCTCTCTTTCTCCCTCTCGTGTTAGCTCCTTACGTACAAGATCTTCCCAGCACCATGTGTTCGCCTGCCGTGGGTGAGCTTAAAATACAACGCTGATCTGTCACTACATTTTAAAATAAACTCTACTCGGGAAGGATGAGAAAGTGTTGTGATTTGAAGGTACTGGGGGTCCCTTCACGTCTCGGAAACCCCGGGATCCAAACCGCCCCGGAAACTCGCCCGGGGACCAGACTAGAACTACTTTTCCCTACAGGAAAAAAAAAAAAAAAAACAAACACCAACAACACAACACCCTCGTGGTATAAAAGTAAATAATCGTGCAGGGGGAGGCGGGGGGAAGGGGGGAATTCAGCAATGTTAAAAGCTAAACAACAGATCTACCTCCGGACGCTGCTGCTTCACTCAATGGCAACTAACAACCCCTGAAAGCCAGCGCGGGGGGACCCGGGGTCTCTCCTGCAAAGCGACAGAAAGCCAGCGAAAAGCCATTAACCCGCCGCCACCGCCACCGCGCCACGCAGCACTACACACCACAGCAAACAACAGGTATACATCACAATAGGGCGTTTTTGTCCTGGTTACCTCCTCGGGATCCAGTGTGGCACAAAGCACTGGGAGAGCCGCCTTTTTTTTTTTTTTTGCAACGCGCTTCGGTAATTTTCATTAAAAAAAAAAATATTAAAAAAAAAAAAAAATTAAAAAAAAAGAGGGAAGGAGGAGGTGAAAGGGGAGAGAGAAAAAGGGATAAATGGGTGGTAACTCGGTAAAATAAAATAAAATAAATAAACTAGAGTCTGCTGGTGTTTCTCCGGGCCATGGATGTGCAGGATCCCGATCGTTAGAAGTTTGCGGCTGGTTTGCCTGGAGATTTGGTTACAATCAGGTTCATTATGATTATTTTTTTTTCCTCCTGAAACAAGTGAAGGCGATGGTTACTGCTGTCAATCTTGGCAATCAATGTGAGCGGCCATGTCGTAAGTATTCAAAGCATTTCCCGTCGTGCAACATCAGAAAGTGAGTGGCCAGGGCATTGATCTGAGGAAGGCAAAAGGAGGCAGAGCTCCCCCGCCCAGACAGCACAGGCAAGATGAGACAACGCAGAGAGAGAGGGAGAGGGGAAGGGAGAGAGAGGGAGCCGGAGAGGCAGCGAGCGGGGAGAGCAACAACTGCGGAGAAAGTGAGCACAAAACAGAAAGTGAAATCGCCCCAGGCTGCCAGCCGCATCCCCGAGAAGCTATCACCACTCACAGGGCTGTTAGACAAATGAAACCTTAAACCTCTAATGACCACTGATTGCTCGGAGTGGTGAGGAAAGGTACTAGAAAGTTACCGGGGAGGGGGTGCGAGGGCGGGGAGGGGCGGGCGGGGGCCGGAAAAGGAGGAGGGGGAGTGTGGGGGGGGGTGTCCCGGGAGAGCCGGTTCGCGGGGCCGGGGCTGCGCAGGGGGAGCGGCGTGTCACACACCGGCCCCCCCCACCCCCGCTTCCCCCGCCCGGCACGGCGCTCCCGCGGGGTGCGTGGGGAGGGCGGCACACGCCAAAACCGTCCTACCGGGCTGCTGCGAGAGAGTTGGGGAAAAAAAAAAAAAAAAAGAAAAAAAAAAGGAGAAAAAAAAAGCGGGAGAGAGCGAGGATGTGCAGGACATGGGAAGGAGCGGTGGGAAGCGGGGACGGGGAGGAAAGCGCTCAGCAAGAGCTCATTGACAGCTGATAAATGGGGCTCTGAGGAGCCCGATCCCACAGCCCGGTCGGGGTAAAAACCAGATGAAATGTAAAGCATAAGTTACACTGGAGATGGGAACCCCGCTCCAGGGACCCCGGGGAGAGGAGGGAGGAGAAGGCACTCAGAGTCCACAAACTATTTAGTGATGCGTTCAACAGAAAGGTAAACCGTGAGCACAGTGAAAAGGTAAAGACAGGTATGTCCGGAGGGACAAACTGGTTGGGGACGGACTGGAGCTGGAGTTGGGATTCTCGTGGCGACAACGAGAGATTTTAGCAGCGGCGATATATAAATATCTCTCTGCCTACCAAAAGGCAACAGATAGGCACTTGACTATCAGCTTGAACACCAATTTAGGAACTCACGCTCCCTTGGAAGTGCTAATTGGGAGGAGGGGGAAAAAAAATCTGGGAAAAAAGAAGGGAAAACTATAAGGAGCTGATGAGAAAAATCAACCTGTGGCACTGCAAACCCAAGAAAGTCTCTCTGCTGTATTTTGGCATCCCAAAGGTAAACACAAAAGAGTCTTTCCAAGCGCCAGGGCCCCGCAGATGAGGTGGGCAAACAGCGCGGGGAAGCTGCCGCCCGCCTCTGATGGCACTCGCAGCCGGGCGGGACTGCTGCTGGGGTGGGAGGGCGGCAAGCAACCTCGAGCCCACAAAATGAGAGAGAGGGAGAGAGGAGTTGTTGATTCATCTCTGTATTTTTGGCACTTTCTCCCCATTTTCCAGAAGGCGCCTGGAACAGTTAGTAACAGAGAAACTTTTTAATTTTAAAATAGCTTCATAACTTCTAGAGGCCAAAAAGACGAGGAGAAAGCCTGAGTGCGCCTTCCTCCTACCTCAAGTAGGATACTGCAGAATAGGTTGGACCCAGAAGCGCACTCAGCCCCACTGCGAATGAACCTCGCTTCACAAGGACGTGATGGAAATGGAGCATTAACGGAGGTGGCACAGGACTGAGCTGACCTGGCTCTGTTGCATTTTGTTAGCAAGCTGTAAAACTCCACACACTCCTGGAACGGTACACACTGCATCCTCTGCCTCGCTATCCGAGGTGCTATCGTCCCTCTCGAGTCCAGGGAAAACCAGTTTTAAGTCAGAACCTCTTGGAATAGCGGACCTATTTTATACAGTACTTTTGGCAATTCCACTATAATAAAAGGAGCAATCAAGTCCTATTCGGCAAGCAGCAAACACCTTGGAACAGAACTTCAAAATTACCTAGGAAAGCTTTATCATCAAATCAGCTGGCTGAGGGCATAGTGGCTAATTTCCGTGCTTTCTTTCAATTTTAATAAAAGATACTTTAAAAATGCAAGTCGGAGAGAGACAGTAAATCGTAAGATTGTAAATAGCGAGTTTGTATTCACCTGCGTTCAGCTAATTCAAAGTATTCACCTTGCTGCAGTTATCTGGGCTCTGTATTTACCAACAGGAAATAGCTGCCTTTCCAGATAATGCCATGTCCTTTTTAATCTTTAATTATAAGAATTTCCGTGATTGGTCACTAACACTTTCCTTGTAACACATTTAAACCTGCTGCAAGTAAAGGAAACACCTTGACTTTCTGCATAACTAGTAGCTTTGGCGCGCAAGAAAAAAAAAAAATATGAGCTCTGTAAGAGAAGTCACCACAATCCAAGGACGAACTTATCCTGCCCGAGTTTGCAACTCCATTAATTTGTTACTGGAAGTTCTTTCTTTCAAGAAACAAACAGAAAAAAAAAACCTAAAAACCTCCTCAAATGTAGCGTCCTCCTAATTAAGTACGAGGCGGCAATGGGACAAGAGATAATTAAGGCATCAGATAAATCTAACCGCCCACCTAGCTCCAAGTCGGGGGAGCATCTCGGTGCAGTCCCGACACTCCTGCGCAGAGCCTGACCCCCGGCTGGGGCAGGACACCGCCGAGGTGCGTCCCCAGTCCCAGGCAGAGCGCAAGGAATACTCTCGAGCTTGTTGCTTCCCCTGTGTGAGCAATTAAGTGACAGACGTAACAGACAGTGCCAGAGAGCGACAACTTCCCCGCGGTAGGCAAAGAGGATTCCTTGGGCATTGTATGCAAATGTGCGTGTCTGTGCGCTGCACGGGAATAATTGTGGTTCCCTCTTTGTTTGCATAAGTGAACGCCCGCCGTGCATATACGTATACACGTGCCGAGAAACAAGAAAACGCTTTTACTTTAGCGTTACCACACGTTTAGGGACCGCGTTTTAAATTACTTCCCTTGCTTTTGCTTCCTGAAGGCTAAAAGCAGGCAAAGCAGCCGCGCAGGCAGATGTTGGAGGGATGCTGAGCTGCTGTGGGTCCTCGCAGAGGGAAGGGAGCGAAGGCGGTCAGCTCACGTCGGGGCACTTACCTGGTCACAGCTGTCACCGCATTTTGCGCCGTCTCTCTCATGAAATACGTTAAAGTAAAGCAATATTCAACAAGCGAAGCAACCTGTCTGCGTGTTAAGTTTTACATACCGCTTCTTTAACAAGATGAGCAAACCTACAACTCCTGTAGAGTTGGTAGGAACACTCTCAGAAGTTTTGATTCAAAGGGCTAGAAATTCCACCTTAAAAGTCATTCACCCAATTCTAAACTCCCTTCTCTCCCCACTTAATGCCGGACAATTAACAGGCACACTTCTAAATTCCCTCTGCTGACACTCTCCGACGATAGGCTTGTTAAAGATGTTCAGAGAAACTTTTGCAAAATAATCAACAGCATCTGAGAAAGCTGAAGGAAAAGAAGTTAAAGCCTGATCATCCGATTGGGAGAAAGTTTTGTTAGACCAGATATGAGCATATTACTGCACATTTCTTCACAAGCAAACCCATCAGCTGCTACGAGTTCCCCTGGAACAAGAACCTCTGGCGATCTCCTCAAAATTTAGGGGACGTTCGCATTTTATAACGCCCAAAGCTAAAGATCTGACTTAAAAACAAAAACTCTGAATTCCTCACAGCGTCATCTGCCAACACAATGTATTGTCCTGGCGGAAAGAGGACCAAGCAGATTTTAATTTAATTTGAAACTGTGCATCATCTTGATAGTGAAGCGAAAAGCCGCAGCAACAATCTCCCCACTCCACCCCCCGTTCAAAAAAAAAAAAAAAAAAAAAAAAAGGGGGGGGGGGGGCAGAACTGGAAAAACCACATAAACTTTTACAAAGAAAATAAAAGCAAGTTTGACATGAAAACCCCTTCCTGTCTCGGAAAGTTCATTTTAAAGGTCCCCTCTGTAAATCTAAAGTGCAAACACCAGGCTAAGGTAGTGAGTGGCTGGAATTTGCATGCTGATAAGAGAAGGCTGTTGTACTTACAGTGACAGAGGGCAGGCTGCGGAAGAAAAGCTGTTTGTGTTAGCCTGAGAGTCACCCAGGGCTGCAATGAGAGGAGAAGAGAGGAGTGGGAGTGCCAAGCTGGATACACCTTCACCGCATCTCATCACATCTGCCAGCCTCTCTCTCCCTCTCTCTTTCATTTCCACATTCCCTTTGTTCCTGAAAAAAAAAAAAAAAAAAAAAAATCTACACGTCACATCAGTCCCCAGATGCAGTCTACACCAAAGAAAAAAAAATGAATAATTCAATCAAACTGTGCATAGTCTCTAAGGCAATAAATCTATTGCACTTAAAGAAACGAGGGGTAATTACCGCTATAGAATTAGAATAGGGCCGGAGCGCGCAGGGCTCTCAGGGTCTGGAAACTCCACGGTCAAATAAAGTTTCATTTATTTAATCCTTTGACAACCCCAATGTAAACTAAGGGGAAGGATCGGAACTTACTCGGGTTGGGTTTGAGAATGCTTGAAGTGAATGTTATAAAAGGAGAGCGCCCGTCATCTCTAACAAACACAATGCGAGGAAGTAGAAGTGTTTCCCTGCATCACCTCCAGGGTCCGTTCCCCCCTCCCTAAGGAAGAGCAGACCACACTTCCACTGCCACCGGCTCCTGAGGCTCCCTGCCAGTGCACCGGGAACCGCTGGCAGGCAGCAATCGCCTTACCTGCTCCGAGACTGCCAATAACGCCTGACAACAACTCAGGGCAAGCGGCAATTCTGCTCCACGCTCTGGCGGAGAGAAGCCATGGGGGATCTGCACGGCACGGATTGACTCGGAACGCTGCCCCTGGCTCCTGGATTTGTGCTGGGCTGAGTTTGGGGACTGGCTACGGTGGCGGGGTGGGGGGGGGAGCAGGCTGGGAGCGGGTCCCAGGCGAGCAGGGGATCCCAGGCGGGCAGGGGGCGGCAGCGCTGCCGGAGCCCCGCCACAGACCGGCCGAGGTGGGATGGAGGAGAGCCGCACTTTCCCCTCTCCTACCTCTACCGCTGCTCTCGGCTCGGAGGTAAGGTGACTCTATATTGTGTTTATTCTCGCCGGGTAACTCGGGTACCAGGGGCATGCTTCGGTAGTAAGGAGGGCGGCGGCTCGGGGCTGTGGCTCGCACCGTTATACTCAAATCGAGCTGGAGTTTAACGTCGGCATCTGCGGCTTTTACACTTTCAACCACGTTCTTTGTGAACTTCTGCGGGAGGAGGGAGACAAGGAGGGGGAAAACAAACAGCCCCAGGTGAGCCCGTGCTGTTGGGATGACAGACTGGCTCTGGGTGAGCCGGGTTTGTGCCGCCCGGGCAGATTAAACACCTTCCCCTGGCGCACGGCATCGCGCATCTCCTGTACGGAACCGCTTTAACGGGCAGTTTGGATTTACCCAAAACATTAACGGAACTGTTATTCTAATAAAGGTAAACTAGAAAACACACTCGCCTCTCCGCCCGCCTGGCTTTGTTTATGTGCTTCAAACGCCACCGTGAGGCGAGTGCAGGCACAGCAGCGAGCGCGGCCGCTGCCAAGGAGCTCTCGGATTAGCACTTCCCAAAGCAAAACAAACAGCGGGAGCGGCAGCGCGAAGGCAGCGCGGAACGCGGGGCCGGCGGGCGCGGGGTCGGGGGCTCCGCCGCGGAACCCGCCCCCCCCGCCCCGGCCCGGGGCGAGCACACGCGCAGGAGCGAGATAAAAAAGAGCAGAATTTAAGGCGAACTGAGGGAGATGGGAACACACAAAGAAAAAACCCAAGAGTGTTTTCCTGAACCATCATCCCCGAGTCTCGCTCCTTCCTTTGCCAGTCTCACCCCACCCGCAGAGCACCCGCACCCCGGCCCCTCTCCCCCAGGCTCAAGGGCAGTTTCCTCCCGGAGCGTGTGCCGGAGTACCTCTGCCTGCTCTGCCCATCTTCCTGCCTCCTGCCCCGGCCAAAGTGAGGCCAGTTGCACTGCCCAGGCTTTCCTGGAGGATGTTGCTTAAGACTTTTGGGTGATTTCAAACCAGAGGCCGGGTTTGTAGTTTATAATCTACACTTGACTTATTTTCTGAATGGAAGGAGAGTGGAAAAAAGACAAAAAGACCGGGCTGTTAGGACACACGATCAGTACCTGGGGTGGCACTGCTAAAAGTTGTGAGCAAGACTCCACACAGTGAGTTCCTTAGGCATGCTCCAGGCACAAGAAAGCTATAGGAATGGATCAGCCTTAGGATACAGAGTCTGTTTATAAGAGCACAATGCATCACAATACACTGCAGTTCTTAGCACTACTTCCACAAAAAGCCTTACACCAGGAAGGGGTCCTCCCGTGGGACTGGTGGGACTGATGCTCTCCCCCAGCCACCAGGAAGCACTCACTGCGTCAGGGCATCCTGGCACCCAGAAAGGCACTAACTGCACACGTAAAGTTGAAGTCACCAAACTCTTGGCTACAAGTTGCAGAGTAAGATCTGCAAATGAATCATGAGAACACTAATAACAACCTCCAAAAAAATTGCAATTACATTCAGCTGTGATTAGAAATGACACTAAGATTGAATACCTGCTATCTGCAGGTATAGAGTAAAAAAAGACAGTTGCGTGACTGTGGAAGGTGCAGACATTTCCACTGAAATGTTCCTTTTATGCTGGGTATTTCACCTAACAGCTGGATTTGCCTACTTGTCAGCTTAATAATTTTTCTACTCCCATCTCTGTACAATAGGATGACCATAAAACACAACATATTAAAAACACAGTTCAAGATTAACAATGATATTTAGACGTACTTTCTCAGAAGCAGCCCAAAGCCATGCAAGAGACACTTACAGCAATCATCACTGTCACGCTAAGGCACCTCTTCCTTGAGCACACACCTGTGTGGCCTCATGTATTATACTGATATCGCCAGCTTCAGATGGGAATAGCTGAGCACGTCTTGTGAATGAGGAAGGGTGGAAATATATACTGGCACATCTATACCCACATGCATGTTTGAGGAGCTGGGAGGGGACACATGCTAGAAGACCCCCTTACAGCTCTCATTAGTCCTATTTTATACGAAAGCCCAAAGTAAATCATAAGTCAGTGATATAAACATGAAAGTTGCTGAATATTTTTCCCTAGAATCTCAATCACAGAAAAACCTTTGCAAAACACAATTACTGCAAACCCCTATGAACTATCGTGAGGGTTTATCAGCACACCACAGTGGTATTATTTTTTCACTGGCAATGTCCCATTCCGACAGCACATGCTGGAATTACACAGAATATATACAGACTTTATATTATAATACTGTATTTATTCCATCAGTTTATTTTTGTTTCACACCTCCCCCCCCAAAAAAAGAAAAATAAAAAATCCCAACAACAAAGCACAATTTTTAAAGTTCCTGACCTAACAACCATGCTACACACAAGATAAGATGTAAAAAAATCAAAAAAACCCTGAAGGCTAGAACAAATACACAAAGCTATCTTTGACTTGAGCACTGGCCCACACTGCAAATCAATGCATTACCACTAAGCCATGTATATATGTATGTCACATCAACTGAAATAAAAGGAATTCTCGATATAGGCCAATGGTTTTGTATTTTATATTACTACTGCAGTGCACTTATAAATTGCATTGGGCTTAAGATGTTCCTGTGGGTTTGTGATAATATGGCCTAACCTTGTAGGCTTGTGTCATTGTCAATTGTTTCACCCAGAAGCTCAAGTCCTGTGTGTGTAACGTGCATGCTTCTTATTTAGAGGATCAAAATGATGCTGCCAGAAAGGATAAGCTGGTTAGAAAATATCAAGAAAAAAGGTGAAAATGTCTACAAAGAAATTTTGGGGTACAGAGTTGTTCCAAATTGTGCCATTTTGCCTGGAGTTTATAAATATCATGGCATATTGAATGGGTAGTGTGGCTGTCTCCTCCCTTTGATCACCTCTTAGAACACTTTACATTTTCTAACCAAAATACACAGTAGTAACTTCTTACAACAAAGTTGTCTAAGAAGCAAATCACTGTATAAATCTTTCAAAATATATTTAAATATAGATTACTGAACAGGGATCATTGGGTAGAAACTGCTGAAAGTGTTCAGACTGTTAAAAACTAAAATGCAACATGATCTCAACATATTTGAACATTCAATTATATGAAATGTTTTTCCAACGTAATATCAAATTTAAGACTGAAGTAAAGTAAATGTGATTTGACTGCTTTGGAATCTTCCTATGACAAATGACTGAAAGATCAAGGTGTTTTATTTCCTATTTGAATCAATGATCAATAAGTCTTATACATGAGAATCAAGCATTTTGAATATAAACCGCACTTTTTTAATAAGTGCAAGTTAGACCAAATAAAATAACTATGTTTTGAGAGCAAAACTCACTATTTTTTAAGTCATTGCAATCTATAAAATTATGAAGTAACTCGAATAAGGCATCTTACATTGGTCCTAATTTTTTTACTCAAGTAAAACACTCATTGATTCCAATGTGAGTGTTGCCTGAGTAATAGAGTTCCCTGTCAAACTGTTAAAATCAGCTAACTTCTAAAAGCCTGCAGACTGATGGAATAGCATGATTATACTAAAGCTATGTATTGAATATGGGGGAAAAAAAGTAAGTTACCAGGCAAAGCTTTTCAACATTTACAATAAAAGAAGGCAGTAATATAAGTAGATATTTTTAGGGGGTTTATAATTCTGTACCTGGTCATACAGACACTTATGCTTGTGACTTTATTTATGTAAGTCATGCCAGTGAATCAGTACTCTCACGTCACAAGCATTTGAGGTTTAGCATGTAGGACAATAGAAACAGGGATAAATTGGCTTTAAACATTCCACTAGCAAAACGAGACTGTTTGTAAATCAATCGCAGTGGATTACACCGTAAGAGTTACTTTGGAATGTCATATTTAAAAGTTTGTGAGCGATGCTATACATTTTCTCTGTTTTGATTAAACTCCTCATCAACACTAGGTAGCAGAGTTAATTTAAAAAATGTTCTCATAAAAATTAGAACTCCTTTACAAAAAACTTAACATCAAACAAACAAAAAACACTGATATACACCTTTTTCTCTTTTTTTTTTTTTTTTTTTAAATGAAGTATAGGAATTTTAATAGCAATATTAAGTAAATAAATGTTAACTCTACTCAGTAGTATTAGCATAGTCGAAATTGCAGTTTATAAATTTTTGAGAGCATCGGCATCATGATATGGTTGTCATAGAAACTGCAACAATATGTCATTTCAATTAATTTTACATGCAGTGATGCTGAGGTCCGTGCAACAAATCTTTTAAGAAGTTCTAGAAGTAAATATTGAAAAGCAAAAATAAAAATATGAATAGGCAACAGTACCCTTCAATTATTATTTAATTAACAAAACAGGGAGAATTCTAAATTATTTTAAAACTATAACTGAGCTGGAGAAACTAGTTAAGCAGACTTTGACTGCAAACCCACCAAAATTAAAGGACAAAAGCTACGGAAACTTTTCAAACTGAAAAAAGTACCTTTTCCCAATGAAGCAGATTTGGCAAAAAATGTAAAAAAAGATTTATTCCCGTTTAAGAAACATAAAACATAAAATAGTTTTAGATCATGAATGTTCCTTTTGTGTGTGCAAGAAGCAAAAAGTCAAATGTTACAAATCCAGGACCATAATACAATATTAAAAAAAAAGCTTTAAAGGTAGGAAATGTAACATGAATAGATTTATTTTTCCTGTATAATGCAGCTACTGTGTGTTATGAATGCTACCTTAAGTAAATCATTGCCAGACACACTCAACTGACATTAATGACTTGATTATTAGAACAGAAAAGCTAACCAAAAAAAAAGGCAGTGTTTTTTAAAAAATAATAATTGTATTGTATCAGCATAAAATTTATTTCTTTATTTTTGTTGTTATAGGACAGTATGAACATATGCACTTGTTTTCTTATTGTATATGTTCATACTGTCCTATAACAGCAAAAATAAAGAAATAAATTTTATGCTGACACAATACCTAATCCGATGGTTTATACATGAAAGAAAATACTGAGCAGATCCTAATGAGAGAAAATGTAGATTTTAAACACATTTTACACAGTAATCAATAATTACACAGTATATTTTGTTTGAATTTACTGAGTTGCCACACAGATTGGAATATGCAAGACCTTTCAAACTGAGACATGGAACAAGCTGTTTGTAAGTAAATAAAAGGTATCAATATTAAAAGCAAAACAACAAAAAAAAGGAAAAAAGGAAAAAGAAAGAGAAATCCCACAGCCTGGAGAAGGTCTCTGCAGGGAGAAAGGAGCAGCATCTAGAGCTGTCCTTTCTGATAGGATTAAGGAATGCTACAAAAGCAGCATTTAAATCTCTAGTTTTCCCTGACAATTAACAATGAAAAGCAGATGTTTACAAAGCTATTTTACATGCTCGTTTATAAGATGCTAAAAGATGGTTTGTGGATGGTAAGAAGGAAGAGCTGGATAACTGCTTGTCTGGTGTATATTTAAAAGCATTTTCATTGGCTCAGTTATTGTTAATAATGAAAGAAACACTTTGTGCTGTATGGCTGTGACTATAGAAAACTGCCGTCATAAAGTCCTCAACAAACTCTTAAGATGCAATTTACAAAGATAATAATAACACAGAATTATTTCACTTCTCTGAATGCTACACATTTGCATACCAGGACTGTGTACAATATACTCATAATGCACATTCATAACAACAAGGACTTCTTAACATTGCAACAGCACAAGATCTGTGCATTAAAAATTTACAGTTCCAAGTTTTCCTTTTTGGTGGGAAACCATTTGTACAAACCAGATGCTCTGCATCCACACAGGGTAAGCCCACGTTCAGCTCTACGCCTTCATTGAACAGCATCATATCAAGGAAATTATGAAACATTGGAAGGTAGCAACAATATTAATGAATTCCCTCTCATACAGAAACACGGCAAATTAACTTTTCACACAGATTTAAGAAGTCTGGTCTATAACTGTGAGTCAGGAGATGTGGGTTCTATTCTTGGCTGTGCTACAAACCTACAGAGTGTTTTTGAAGAAGTCACTTACACCAAGTCACTTGAGTAGAAAAAATTCAAAGAATGCCATGCCTTGAGCTCAATTTAGACAGATTCATATCTGCTTATATTGGATGCATGCAAATGTAGACATACGTCTCTGGAAAGCTGGGGCCTGCCCTTTTTGGACTTTCATCTTCTTCTCCTGTTTCTCTACCTGGAGTGAAACTGTTGGGAGACTTAATTCATAAAAGACTCCTCACATATCAATTATATTTATGCATAACAAGATTGCCATTAAAAGTCCCAGCCCTGCAAAGACTCGTATGCACGTTTCACTTCACACATTTGTAGTAGTCCAATTTACTCTAATAGAATTATTCACTCTGTATAATTCTAGGCATATAAACTTCTGCAATATCAGGAACTAAGTTAATGGAATAGATAATGTGTAAAAATACTCACACAAGTTTGTAATGAGGTTTAGGCTTCACATTCTTAAAGTCCTACATCATACTCAATAGAAAGATTTTTAAAATATTGCTGTTATAATACTCTGGTACATTTAAGAAGATGCGTAGCTGACGTGACATTAAAAAATTTTGCTAACTTATCATATCTGCATTTTCAAAATAAACAAAAAACACATTGTGATGTGTAAAATAATTTTAAAACCTTCAGGTCTAATCATAAAAGATACTCATAAGTCACCTGTGTGTTGCCACCATCCAAGCTGTTTTTGGTTTTTACCTCAGACACTGAATAAATTCTAATTTCTGTTAATGCTCACACTATTCCTACTACTTATTCAGTTGTGAATGAATCTATTACACTAAAGTACAAAAAATATTTAATTCATATTAGTTGGCCAGATTTCATTTCTTCGATGGACTCTTCCGCAACTCAGACTTCCCATCTACAGGCTACTCTCTTGGACTAAAATTATGCTACATACATAATGATATGCAAAGTAGGTCAAGTTTCCAACTTGCAGCTACAGCCATACTTCACCCAAATGGATACTGCTCACATGGTGAAAACTAAACACGCATATAAATGTTTATAGAATTGTGGCTGAAAGTAGCAAACAGTCTTCCTGATTTGGATGGATTTTTACCAGAACACAAATTATTTACACAGAAATCTAACAGCAAGGCATAATGAATTAATGAAAATATTTTGTATACTTTTCACAAAACACCATGGGGAAAATACCTCCCAGCAGCTGTTACTGGTGGAGCAGACAGGGACAAAAGAAGGGAACAACTTCTCCCTTGGTCTGTAGCAGCCTGCACTGGTATTGCACTAACGCCAAGTACCAAACCAGCTAATACAATCCAGCTCACAACTGCCCATTTTTTCTAGTACCACTTTCCTCAGCCCAGAGACACAAAAGGTATCCTCCCTTCTCCTTCTTCCCACAGAAATTACACTCCTGGCTGGGTCCTTGAATGCCACAACCACAGAGGAAGGAGGACAATTTGCCTCTGTCTCAGTATTTTGCTGTTATTTTAATTTGATGGCATTTTAATAATATGGAATGGTTAGCTTTCTCTTAGCTTACCCTCTGAAATGTCTGTGACTAAGGTTTCTGTTCTTTGGGAGTTTCTTTTTTTTTATTATTTTATTTTTCTTTTTTTCTGTTTTGAATACGTCTTTCAATTAGCTTTCTAATTTATGTAATTTATGTAATAGAAAGATATGCCCAAGGTGAACATTACAGTTTAAAAACATTTAACTTAGGAAATATTTAGTGTTCAGCAAAAGAGTCCGTGCTCATGGAAGTTGTAATTAAAAAGAAAAGTACATTGAGCAAAAGGAGAGCACTACAGAATCAATATGGTCACACACACCTGAAATCCCCAACTCTTATGATCAGCAAGTAATAATTTCTTTAGTATGGTAATTTACCACTTCGGCACTGAAACCTAAACCTAGATCGTAAAGCAGTATTCAAGGGCTCAGAGCTTCTGCCTTTGCTTTCCTGTCCTCTCTAGAACTCAGAGTTGCAAAGAAAATTTGTCATGTTATGGTTTTTAAGGTACAAAAGTGAGGAGAGTTGAGAGTGGAATTATCAATGTATTAGATTCAAATGCACACATCTATAGTAGTCACACTTGTTTAACCTTCTGTAAAATACCCTCTGTAATCGTCTTGTTCAGCACAGGCAGCAATTCCTAAAAAACACCACAAAATACTCTGACATACTTTCTAAGGTTCTGGGTCAAAGGAGGTGAAATAAGTATTTGTTAAGGTTTATTTAATGAAAGACTGAGATAGGAAAAGACTAAAATCTGTGCTTTAAATGTAGTACACCATACTAAATCCTTTTTCAACTCTAAAAACCCCAGCCCTCTCCTATACAGTATTTGGCACACTTGTGTTCTAAGAGTGGGATTCAAACTTTTCAAAGCCCTTACCATGAGGAACTTGTTTCTTTTTGCTCAAAAAATTAATGAAAGATACAAAACCTTTGATTTAGAGAGAAACTTTATTTTGTGGAGAATATTAAGGGATTTTACTGTTGATATTTTCACATTAATATACATTATTTATCTCCACAGGGTGGTGAAAAAGAGAAAATTGCAAAGACTTACTGGGTGGCAGGAAGTGGGATTCACTATAATCAACAGCAGCAGGGGACTCTTTGAGGTTGTGTTGCAAGATATATTCAAGATTTTAGCAGAAAGAAAATAACTGCATTTAATATTGTGCTGTGGGAAATAACATATGTTCAATCTTTTCCAGCTTTTATACTTACATTCAGATTTAGACTCTTGCCCTTTAGATGCAGAGATATCACTCCTTAAGATCTGGATACTTTTTTTTTTTTGGTACACTTATGCAGAGGATGTCCTATTATTAGGCAGCTAGGGCTTTATGCTACTTGCAAATTTTACTTCAAAAATTTACTAAGGTTTCATGAACATACTTACTGGATAAAATAAACAGCTCTATGTTCAATAAGCAAGCTATTACCAAAACATAATTAAATTTCCATCATTATTTTATGTTAGATTTTTTTAATGAAAAACTCAAAAATTATATGCTTTCTCAGATGTTTGGTTAAAAATTCTTTCTGGGTCAAGACACTACACTTCTTACAAATTCAGAACTTCTTTAAAATGGATGTTGTTCTGTCTGTGTAAAGAGTAACTGATAATTTGATGAAAGAACTGAAGTTTGTTAATACAAAAAAGCTGCCAGTCATATAAAGGTTTTCCATACTTAAAGGGGATAAAAATTTGTGCATATGATAAACTAACATTGAGGCTCAATTAGGTCTCATATCAGTTCAGGAACTTAAAAGTAGCTGTCTAGTTTAACCTAATTGTGTAGAATTCCTTTATAATCATAAAATCACAGAATGGTTTGGGCTGGAAGGGACCTCAAAGATCATCTCGTTCCAACTCCCCTGCCATGGCAGGGACACCTCCCACTAGATCAGGTTGCTCAAGGCTCCATCCAACCTGGCTTTGAACACTTCCAGGGACGGAGCATCCATAACTTCCTTGGGCAACCTGTTCCAGTGCCTCACTGCCCTCAGGGGAAAGAACTTCTTCCTTACATCCAGTCTAAACCTACCCGCTCTCAGCTTCCACCCATCCAGGGAGGTATCTCCATAGTATGTTTCAATATTGCCCTGTTTTGCCCATGAATAACTGAAGTAGAAGAGACAAAGTGGCCACTAGAGGAGTCTGTCCCTGTTTCTACATCCTTTTTAGGTCATGAGAAAATTAATTTAGGCTAGATACCTATCTTTTAGTGACTAAAGCAGGTGAGATGAATTCTACCTTGCATGACTATTGCAGCCCTTATCTAATCTTACCATTTACCTTTTGTCATTCTCCTGCTTTGTGTTACTTCAGAATGGGAATCTCAGGGCAGACCATCTTCTATGTAAAATGCTAAAGGAACAGTGATCATTCACACCATATGGGTATCCACCTGTTCCTCCCCTGCGAGTTTCACTGCGTGCTTCAGGGAAGCATATAAAATTATTTTTCAACGAAAATCTGTTAAAGCCCTGTTTTTCATAACCCTATTGTTTTCTTAATTTTCTATGTAAGTACAAAGTACAAAGGGGAGGACATGTATAAATGTATAAAAACATATCATAAACTTCTGGAATATGAAAGATGCCAGATCTGGGCTTTATATTGACATAGGCTTACAGGTGTCTGCAAAAAGACTTAAATTAGGGGTTGTGTGCTGGAAAAGGAGGTGAGGGGAAACAATCTTCCATTCAAGAACAGTCTTAAAAGACATATCAAGGCTGAACAGACTGGTTTAATTTGTAAAATGCAATATATATCTATTTCACAAGCTGCAATTCCATGGTTACTTTACATGGCTTAATGGCTGGCATCACAGAATTTACTTTTCTTGCTCCATCCTCACTGCCAGAAGTAACATTAAGGGGTTACATATCCAGTCAGTTGAAGAAACTGCTCTGGATTTGGGGGGCAGGGAACAGGGGGTCTGTTGTGATTTGGAATAGCACAGCTAAACAAAAACTAGTGCCGACACAAGAGGGGACAGCGGTGAGCAAATGGGTGCTGGTATGGAGATCATAGCACCTTAAAGAGTGAGCAGAACTGCAGCCTGCAAGTGGGATCCTATGGCACCTTAAACCAACATACATTCAGGTTGACAGAGCCTTGCCTCCCATCCTTTCTCTACCAACTAAGCACTTCTATTCTTTCCCTTGGATCAGCACTAACACCCACATAAGTGTGTAGGAGCCAGCTCAGGGAGGCGAGTTGTCTGGAAGCTAACCTCACAAAAGTTAAAAAACTGAACTTAAAGATGTCCTGGTTTGGTTAAAACAGAACCAATTTTTCCTTTCAGTGATTTTACTTTTCAATCTTTATTCAAGGAGAAATAAGATCAACAGCAAAAATATTTCTAATATTAGTCACATTGTAAAAAAAAAGAAAAGAAACAGTCTAATATGTTGTCTACAGTAACAATATTAAGGAAAAAATCTCTAAAATATAGCTTTTCTTAAAGATTTTGAAATTGCAGACAAAAGCTGAGGGGAAGCTATAAAGGACTGGCATGTTAATTCCTGAAAGAGAATAGGCTATTTGCAACTAACTTTGATTAGCTCAGTAAGCCAGTTATATGAAGACTGACTCAAACCACCAAGATATTTGATCAGTTTATGCATGCAAAGTACATAATAAATAAATAGGTATTAGTTAGTAGGCTTAGATTTCTGATTCGCAGACTGTACTAGTTGGAAAGAAGATAAAAATCATCACCAATTTAGGGGAAAACATCTAAGAAAAGGTTACAAAGTTTGATATTGATCACCTGACTTGCCAAGAAGGACCAAATTGAAGGACTCTAACAGACAACTAAGGGACATGTGGACTGTGAAATCTCTGTTCCCATAAATAGACATCAACTAGCAGACAGGCCTTTGAATCTAACTAGGATTAACCAGTATTTACAGATACATTTGTGCTCCCACTGTTGTCCTGTCTTCCTGTACTGAATTACAAATGTTCTAGGGTCCTCTGGTGATAGCTTAGGAAATTAGTATAAATTATATGAAGACAAAAAGATTTCCAGAAGTTAAGTAGAATGGTCAAGGTATGTTAAGGGTTAACACAAACATTTGAACACATGATGGGATAAAAATGCCTGCTTCTGGATGACAGGAGTGGAGAGCAGCAAGGAAAGAGAGTAAAGGATACTTTAAGGGGAAGATGCTGGAAAACAGCTGCCAAAGGAATTCAAAGAAGAGAAAAGCAAGCAGAAGTAATTCACATGCAATCAATCTACTTTCAGATTTTGGGAATTATGGGATGACAGTTTTCTAGAAATAAAAGGGTCTCAGAAATAAAAGTTTTACGTGTGAGTGTCCCCCGGTCCTATGTGCAGATATTAATGAGAGGCAAGGTAAGGAATTAGATTTCTGAAGCTTTGATTACTGGCCTGCCCTGGTTGAGATAATAAAAGCAAAGTTTATGTATGCAGCAGATAGAAATTGCATTATAAAAACTGTAAAGTAGATAATCAACATGCCAGGACACTAAAAACTAAGGTTGCTTTTTTTTTTTTGTTAACAGACTACAGTCATATTCAACTCACTCAAAATCTTAGCTCTGCAGTTGAAATCCATGTAAAAGGTTAAATCCCTAGACAACAAAGAGAAACCCAAACAAATTCCCCCATCCTAAACTGTCACCAGGATTACAAATCAACTAATTACAACACAAGAATATGAACTACAATGCTTATAGGCAGTGTGTGAACTTAAAACTCTTTTACACTTAAGGGTCATTTTTCATGCATGCTGTCCTGTACTAGGCATAAAGATCTTTTCCTGCAAAACTATTAAAAGTACTTTCAAGTACTTTTCAAAGGCTATACTCTGCATGTTTCTCAGGAATTATAAGTTTGAACATTTGAAGTTGAAAATTCTTAATTAAATTACACAAAGTTACAGACTGTCTTTTGGTGTCTTACAATTTTAAAGTGATTTTTAAAGTAGTAGCTGCCTATTTACATGTTAAAAAGTTGTACTTTAAAATGGAAACCATTATGGTTCCAATCTGCTACTCATAACATACAAATATAAGCTATATATGATTCCAGTAGGCACTGTATTAGCCTTTACCAAGAAAAACATTTTCAAGTAATTTTTCTGATCAGAAGTTTATGAACTAAAGTTGGAAAGGTAGTCTATAAATCAAGTAAACAATTTCACCACCAATTACTTTCTCCATTGCTTCCAAGTATCTATTGCACACAGAGACTTCATTAAAGTGATTTGCAAATAAACAATTATAAAACAATATTTGCCTTTCACACTGCAGCTTTAATTTACTTCAATATATTATCACACACTTCCAAATGTATAATCAGTAACCTTAAATTTAGAATTCCTTACCTTTTTTCACCAACCAAAAAATTACAAAGTACTTAAAAAAATAATAGTTCTTTTAATAATATTGTGAATATTAGTTTCATTGAAAACAAAATGGAATTAATTATATTGCTATCCAAGAACAACAAAGTAAGTTACAAACAGCAAAACCACAATCAAAAATGAAAAGTAGCCTTTGCCTATACATAAATTTCATTTTGTATCTAAAAGATCATGAGCAATTGAGCAGAGAGAACAGGAGTTCAACTTTCAGAATCCATTTTTATGGCCCCAGCATAACAAATTTTGTCATTTTTAGCTGTGTTACAAAATGACCAAAGAGTAGAACCCCAATCCACAGCTGCATCCCATTCTACCAGGCACTACTCATACAGGCAGAAGACACAAGAAAAGGCAGATTCTGTCCTGAGTAGCCCAAAGTTTAACAGACAAGAGAAAGAGAAGGTGCAAGGACAGAATGTAATGCCTATATAAAAGTATGGAATGTGGGGAAAGAGAAG
Source organism: Podargus strigoides (assembly GCA_028020825.1). NCBI lineage: Eukaryota > Metazoa > Chordata > Aves > Caprimulgiformes > Podargidae > Podargus > Podargus strigoides. Next base: position 2,910,378 of record CM051633.1, read on the forward strand.
GTAAGCAAATGGCTCATGGTCACTTTGCTTGCCTTTCTGCACGTCTTAGGCCTTACTAAAACTCAGAGTGAGATAAGATATTTAGGACCTTTACTTACTTCTTCAAATTAAAATCTGATCATTAATAGGCTAAGCAGGAAGTCCCAAGCATCACCTGTCAAGACAACAATGTGAGCTTGTCTCTTGCTTTCTTTCACTCAGTGTGTATGGAAGAAAACTTTAAGTAACAATTTTCATCCAGTAAGTAAAGGAAGAAAATTTAATTTGAAAGTTTCCTTTTGACATCTTAAAATGGGGATTACATAATTATGACAAGGGAAATTAATTGCTAGCATTAATCCTATGTCTTCACTGCACTCCTAATTCTTAGTTCACACATTCACCTAACAAGAAATACATAGCATGCAATATATATAATCCCACTGGTTTATAATAATTGTATTGGAGTACACACACATTTGCATCCTCAGCTGGTTATGTATATGTATGTATATTTATCTGAATGGAGACACGGGAAGACAAATACCTGTATGGACACATTCATATGTATACTTCCTGAAGAAATCCAAACATTTCTCCTTGAAATGAATGAAATCAATGACATTACAGTCATTTCCCTTCCCTTCTGTTTTTGTGGGTTTTGTTGTCGTACACATTTGGGACTGTTCCCTTTCTTAAATCTCAGAATATACGGGAAGAGCTTAACCAATAAACACTTTTCCAAATGTCACAAAATATGCTACAGAGCTCACAAAACACCCAAATAAATGGCTATTGCTTTGAAGTGTTCAGCATCTTTAACACTCTTCACAGCAAAACAAATTTGTTTAAACAGTTTAAAATGCAGAGATCAGCCTATATTGGTACATCTACAATACAACTACTCAACAGCAAGCATCAGTGTGGTTCTCAGACTCACTAAGCACAGATCACTGAAAGATGCCACCTTTTTGGAAAAGTGGCATTGCCTGTTACGAAATACTTTTCAAATAAAGCAGCCATATAGTTATCTTTTAAAGTAATTGCAAGCACCTTTCAAAAATAATAAAACAAATCTTGTAATATCCCATCAAGTGCTGCCAGTATACCATCTCCATTGTACCTACAGAGAAACAGAGATCTAGAACAAGGACTTGATTTACCCCATTCACAAAGAACATCTGTAGCATAACTGCAAGGAAAACTCTGACCTCTTGAGTCCTTATGCCTTAACCACTCAACCAACATAAACACCCCCCTGCTCCTCAATAATTATTTCCTAAGAAATAAACGTAGCATAGTTGCAAAACCATAGCATAGATAGACTGAAACAACTCTTCAGCTGCTTATACTTACAGATATAAATAGTACACAGCTCATAACCCACCTGGAGCTTTCAGAAGGTTTTGATGTCAGTGCCGTTCAGAATGTTCAGTCTATAATCCCTCAATATGTGCCAGATAAAGGACTTCTTATTGATTTGAGGTCAGGATTTTAGCATAGTATAACTCATACAAACTTAAGGCTTTTAATGTTGTTTCTTTTCCTTTGTCTGGCTACTCCCTTTTCACTTTTAAACACGCGATCTGTGATCCATGAGACTTAGGAAAAAATCCAAAACTGTTTTCCTTGTAATTTATTACATCCAGATAAAACCATGCTAGAAGGTTATTATTGATGCCTTGTTTGCTCATGCTATACGCACATCTATTATACGTAATCCCTGGATGTTCTGAAGAATCATTGCTAAAATTAAAGAACCTTTGTTTGAACTTAAAGTTTCAGTGAGCAAAAGGCATCTGCTAATAAAAGAAAAGCTTAAAAAAACTGTACTTCCTTCCTCTTACTGCTTTTACAAACTAGCCACAAACAAGTCATGCTAGGTAATCTCAACAATTTGGTTCAGGTGCCTAAGATTAACATTCACAGTGCTTTCCTGGGACGTACCTTGCCCTCCTTAACACATACAGAGTTGCATCATTAACTCATTAAGTTTATTTAAAAATTGTTCTCCCTATTTGCGTGATAGGCTGCAACTAACAGTTTGTTTTGTAAACTAAGCAAGTTTATTCTTGGTCTGTGTTCATGCAATGCTTAAGATTTGTCTACATACAAAAGTTATGCTTAATTGCACTGATTTAATTTAATCAGCTCAAGCCCTGTACTGTGATGAGATCATAAGGTTGCTTTCTACCTGTGAAGTTCCTGTTGTTAGGGAAGACTGACACAGCCCTTTTAGATCATTACAGTTGCATCCCCATCCAGGTTACACCTGCACAATTATTTCAATAAAGCATAATGCACAGCCAAAGTACTCACACTGCTCTAGAACCCACGTTTAGAACAGAACACACACTTTAGAAATTTTGGTAAGAGAATTCATTAGGAATTAAAATGCTGTTTATTTTTGATGTGTACTATTTTAGAGCTGATGGAAAGCTCCAGACATAATAGTGAGTCTCTACCAGAAGAGAAGATGGCATGAGTACTGGCAGAATCAGCTTCCTGAGTTTCTGTGGCATCCCAATAGCTGAGAAGGTGTTTCAAGTTTCACAGCAAATAATCCCTAACTTTGGATGTTTCTAAACAGCAATGAAAGAGTGAGGATGCAAGGTCACCTGAGCTAACAAATCCTAAATATTTGAAATTTCATGAAATGTTGAAAATGTTCCAGAATTTATTTCAACTTAGGATGAGATTTTTCAGTATTGTGCATAATATAATGGCTCTTTGCTACATGGTAGCAGTGGCACTGAACTATAAAAACAACATAAAACAATAATAATTTGAAATTTTCTTAATGGAAGTATTTATAATCATTAGTGACATTGCTGTTTTTATAATTGAGCAGGTATCTCCATTCTAAGGCACTAAGAACAGAGGAAAAATAAAATTTAGGCATTGCAAAGCCCTAGAATATGTAGTTTCATTAATGGAATTTCAACAGATATAAATGGTTTTAATGAACAAACAGCTCTGTAAGCAATGGAAATGTTCATAGTGTGGCTACCACTGATTTGTGCTGTATTACACTCGCATGCATCCAACCACAATTGCCATTTTCTGCATTTATGTCCTGTGCCCTCTCCCTCCATGGTCCCCTGACCACAGGTAACACCAGGAGCTCTGGTTCCCTTTAGTGCTTCACCAGGGAACACAGCTGGAACTTGGCTACGAGCTGGGCAAGACGAAACATGTGATTCATACAGAAAGGAAGACAAGCTGCCTGGTTGGCTATAGATACTGCTGCATTCACTCTGCAGTTTTAGCTGCACAGAGGAACACTTTGGATCACTCTTTCCCTACCTAGTCACCAGTTTTTCTGAATCTTGTAAAAACTTGAACCTCTTCAGACACTGCCACACTGTCAAATTCTATTGAAATCAGCCAAGATTTTCTGAGATACAGGCTGGCACAGACACTGCAGATGTATTTCTATCAGAAATGAAATTGAAATACACTTCATAATAAACATAAACATATCTATTTTTTCTGGAGATAAGTGGTTATCCTGCTCTTTTGCTCCCAGATTCCTAAACCTTGTCCCTCTAGGTCTGGATTATACAAGAGGTCTCACATTGCACAATCACAATAGCTGACAGTAGAATGCTATATCCACAGATCTGTTAAATCCCATCATCATCAACATTTCTAAGCAATCCTCTACTTCAGTAGCATAAAAACATTATTAACTACATGGATATAACGACAGAAACATTTTAAATACTGAGAGACTGTAAAAGCAGTATGTTGTGGACCCCTGGAATACTGGGCAGCTGGTTATGGAATATCCAACATAAGTTTTGAATTTTGGATAAATAACATTGTTTGCATATGGAAATTTTTAGGCATAATGTTACTTCCTCACAAAACGCCTGTAGATTCAGAGAGGCAAAAACACCCCGAAGTGCAAGAGTTAGGTATGTATGCAAATGACAGAGCATGCAAAAAAGATTGTGTGCTGTTACTCATGTATTATATACAGAGTATATATGGATATTCATTATTCACGTATGAATTGAATACCTTATGAAATTTAGTGTAAGATAATGAAAACACAGATAGACTTACAGATGAGCATTTAGGCTTCTCACTCTAATTTCCGTTATCCACTGTAAAGCAAAATTAGTCTGAAATGGCCAAACCTGTCTTCAACAGGTATATATTTTAAAACTAGATATATGAATGTTAGACATGATCTAAAAACTTTCATGCGATAAATCACTTCAGAAATAATGATGGATTCATAACTCCCTCTTGTTCGTGCAGACAAGTGCTACTCTAATCCAAACCACTGGGATCAGGCAGGTTGCAGGATACACCCTCACTCAGGACTGTTTAGATCCATCCTAAGCATCAGCACTGAAAGTTATTAGCAAGGCATGAAGTATTCGTAGCTGTAGTATATTTACTATTGTTCATATTTAAAATATCCTTTTAAATATTTTGTAACTTTTCTAGAGTTTTGTTAAGGAACATTTACTGATTATTAAATCACTCCCCACCTTTTTTGCTCTACAGGGCAACACTGCATGCTCTTAAAGGCTTGGGTGGCCTAAAAGAGACTGTGGCTGCTCTCAGACTTCACTTGCTAGATATATTTACCTTACTTCTACCCTTTCATATGGAATTATTTGTTGGTTTCAGTGCCATTCCTTCCTCTGAGCCAGCGCTTTCATTTTATTCAATTTTCGTCCTTTAGATTCATTTTGCCTCTTCAAGGGATAAAGAAATTGAGGAACTAACTCCAAATGTAACTTCATATGGCTTCCATCTCTTTATGATAACCCTCTAGATTAGCAGGCACATTGTGAAAAGCACAATGATAGATCCTTTGTACAGTGGTCTCTCTTCAGATCCCACAAATAAGCACCAAAATATTTCTTAAGTAATATGGAATTTCAGCTTAGATGGTTACAAATTAACCAGAGGAGGGTGTATGTTATTTTAAACAAATTACTCACATTTTCCATTTTTGGTCTATAGCATAAGAAATTAGATAGTTAATTTTAAATGCAAAACTTTGTACCGCGTGCAAATCATGTCTGGATGTCAAAGTAAAATAACAAACCTAATGAGGAATGTTAAAAAAGCAAGACCCATTAGTTTAAAGATACATGGAAGCAGCCAAAGATGACAAACATGCATAAAATTCAAAACATGATGGAAAAGGGAACAGGCACTGAACCACATAAATCAGTGTTTTGAATTCTATTTCTCTGTGGATATAATTGTACCTTAGTTTCTTATAATGATTTATTGAGGTAAATAGTCTGTATGGTTTAACAGCTACAGCTTCAAAGTGTCAGGCACAGACTCTCCTTTATTCATGAGGCAGCTGAGTATTGGGATGTGAATCAGCTTCTGTATTCTGGGACTTGGCAAAGTTTGTTTTTAAGGTCCTTATAAAGGATTCATGTTGATGCAGCTATTCAAATGTGAAAAACACTGTGCTGTAATGGATGAAATAGAAAAGCTTTACAGTAATTCTGAAGGCAAAAAAGTAAAAACACTGAAATAAACCATTCAGAATTACCTTCAGTAAAAGAAAGGAATGCTCCAGAGTTAATTTTAATACATTATATCATTTTGAGGAACACAGAAAAAAACCCTAATTTCTTGATGAAGTATAAAAGTGTGATGGGATTTCAGAATTTACTAAGTTAAAATAAAATAAAGTACAGAAAAGAAATGGTAGAAGTTTAAGCTGTGATATTCACGCTTTGGGTTGATTGCCAAACCACACGTTCTATTGCTCTCAGACCAGGATAAACCAACCATTAACTAATCAAAAGAATCATCATCCATGAAAGCTATGATGGCATTTTAACAGTTCTTAATCTATTAATAAGAAAGAATAATTTGCAAAATATATTCCCTCTTCTGTTTATATTCATAGGGCCATTCTTAGCAGAAATTATATGTAGGCTCCCGTGGTGTAGAAACCCTATGAAAGCCATGAAAATTCACTAAGCTTCCTTGCATACTGTGCCAAGATATTCAGCAGGAACTTTGGTGGTTGCCAAGAAACACGTGTGCCACAGATACAGAAGCTCTGCATGTACCGGTATTTCAACATTCCTGGAGAGAAATGTGACCCCTTGATGCATACACTGGTTTGCTGGCATGCTTGCATTCCTCCCCATCTGTCAGAGTGGCATTCTGCCTTCTCACAAGGTGGGATGCCAGTTTTGGAGCACAGGTGCCAACCAAATATAGGTTCAGACTAATACTCTGCAAAATGTGGCAAATGACATTTCACCTGCAAGAAGACCGTCCTACCTCTGACCCATGCCAAATTAGGATTGCATGCTTCATTAGCAAAGGGGGTCATCAGCTGAAAATCATAGGCAGGACCAGAAATGCTGGTTTTTGGTATAACATCTCCTAGCTGAGAGTCTTCAACACTGAGGTTTAATTTACAATAGGCCAAATTTTCCTAACATTGCGGACATCCAGCCCTTTTGAGAAAGCTGCAACAGACCATGGACAGAGATCTGCTGAATTCATCCTCCCAGACTTGTTTCTGACAAATTCCAAGGTTCTTAAAAAGGGCAAATGAATTAACAGTGGGGCAAAGGCATAAGTAAAGACTTGTGTTACCTCTAACAGGGTTTGCTGACAACACAATGAAAACTACCTTTATTATGACTGTCAAAAAACCCAGACCAAAACCACTTGTTATCAACCATCAAATTGCTCATATAATTCTAAAATTCTTAAATGATACTAAAATATTTTCTTATAAAAATTGACATATGCTATAAAAAGTTAAGTTAGTTTTAGTTTGAGAATTTATGTACACGTGAAAGCACACGGAGCATGAACAACCATTATATGAAAACCACTAAACATACAGTGACAACACTAGAAAATATTAAATGGTGTTTCAATATTCTCAGAATAAATTATATTTTGAACACTTTCATTAACGAAAATATTCCACATTAAATTATTCTAACAAGAAATATTCAGTTGATCAATAGGCAGAACAACCACAAAGTAGCTTTTGCTTCCAAATTAGCAGAGCCTACTTTATTTATAAATATACAAAACAAAAACAAAGCAGTGCTAGTCTAAAAAAATTATCTGCTTTCAGGAAACAATTCACTATCCCTTCTTTGGTAATTTACTATGATTTTTCTAATTTATTTATCCCAGGATGCACCTGACATATCATCAGCTTTAGGTGATTTTGTTAAACTGACTATCCAAAAATGAGAGTCATATTATGCATAATTGTGCATTATTTAGGCTATTCAGAAGGCTTGCCACTGCTATTCCCAAATGACAAACTCAGAGCTATTAATTTTTACTAGCACAACATTATAACTCAATACATCGAATTCTATAATTAGAATTCAATACATTAAGGTGCAGAGTCCTGCATCAGAGATGGAATAACCCTATGTAACATTACAGGCTGGGGGCCAACTGGCCAGAAAGCCTATTTGCAAGAAAAAACCTGGAGGTCCCTGTGGACAACAAGCTGATCATGAGCCAGCAGTGTGCCCTGGCAGCCAAGGCAGCCAACAGCATCCTGGGCTGCTTTAACAAGAGCATTGCCGGCAGATTGAGGGACCTGATAATTTCCCTCTTTGTGGCACTTGTGAGACTGCATCAGGAGCAATGTCTCCAGCTCTGCTCTTCCCAGTATAAGACAGATATTGAAACAATGGAGCAAGTCCAGCAGAGACACCAAGACAACTGGGAGGCTGCAGCACGATATACAAGATGTGGAGAGAGCTGGGTTTGCACAGCCTGAGGAACAGCAGGTGAAGGTGAGGGCTTATTGCTGCCTGCAACTGCCTCATAAGAGGGCGTAGGGAAGATGGAACAAGGCTCCTCGCAGAGGTGAGCAGTGACATGACAAGAGGCAATGGACACAAGCTGAAATATGGGAAATTCCAATTCAATATAAAGACAAAAAAAATTACCTTCAGGTGGTCAAACACTGGACCAGGTTGCCAAGAAACACTGTGGCATCACCATCCTTGGAGATATTCCAACCTGACTGAAGATGGCCCTGTGCAACCTGCTCTAATTGGACCTGCATCAAGCAAGAGGTAGGACTAGATGACCCTGGGTGGTCCTTCCCAACCTACATAATTCTATGTTTCTATGATATATCTGATATGATTTTGTATGTTACACATACCAGTTTTAACAATGCCATATACAGGAACATTTATGAGTATCACACTCTAGGCATTTGCTAAACTATTTAGGGACAGCAGCATACAGCTTTATGTTTGCTTTTGTCAGCTTTTCATTTAAACAAAGAATTCAGTCTTTTGTACAGAACTTACTTCTAGTAAATTAATAGCATTATACATGGCATTTACACTAAGCCTTCCCACTTCGGATCCCAAATGCTTTAGAAATAATGCATTACTTAAAATATAAAAAGGCACCTGTTATGTCCCCAGAAAAACAAGGAAGGTGGCAGAAAGTCAGTAGAACAGCACATTTGTCTTCCTGGCACACTGTGCCTGTAATGTCACAACCACTGTTCTAATGTAAAGGACACTGTCCAGCCTCTAGGCAGGATACCAATTCCATGACAGTCTCAGACCTATCATAAATATAATGATATTAAGAGGACATGATCTTTCATGCCTAGGTTAATTTATTTAAAATTTATTATTTCAGACTATTAAAAATATCCTGATGCTTGGGCTACAAATTTCTATGCTCAAAGTCAAAATGTACATAAATTGCTGCAGTACCACACCTGCGACAAAGTCATTTATTATGAGAATGAATACCAAAATGGTAAAGTCAAATTCAGTATGGGCAGAGCACACAGTAGGTTCTTGGCAAAGTTGCCAGATAGATTATAGTTTATTAACACAGTGTATAGCTTGAAAAGATCACTACATTAATTTTAAAGACCTGATGAAAGAAATAAGATGTTGGTGTTAAACAGGTAAAAGAGGGCAATGAATTTTCCTTTTAATTTTGTGTTTATTGCAGCCACTAGGCTCTGACTGATACACAATTAATTCAGGAGCCCAGTACATGGACAAACAAATACGTATTTGAACGTCCTTTTGTACAGTAAAGATCTTCCAGTAGCTAAAATGAGCAAAAATCAGCATTGCCAAGGAGATGTGCTGCCTACATTTTAAGTAACACAAGTCACCAGAACATATACAAACTGGCTACAATGGACGTGATTTGTCTTCCTATAAGCTCCTCTAAATAAGGGGGGTAATGAACAATCACATGTTTGGAACACACACTCTCAGGACACAAATTAATTAAAATGTTTTCGCAGGAGGAAAAGTCTTTCTGCTGCAGTGGCAGCAGACAGAATTATGAGACAACTCTACCATGGAGATGCAGGTACTGTCAGAAAAGAAAAATCTTCAGCAGTCTTCAAAGTTCATTCGGACATTGAGTGCATGTGAAAAGTCTATGTGCTCCACTGATGATGAAAGGCAAGCAGAAACATTTCTCTTTTAAAAGGACTCTGACCTGGGTGCTATGCAGATATATCAGAGTTTTAACACGTCCATTTTTTCACACCTTTAAAATCTTTCTCAAAGCATTTTGGATCAAGTGAAAACCAGCAGTATAAAGATACCTGGTGTTATTTCTTACTCCTTGCCACTGACCACTTCCACAATTGTTTCTGAAGTCCCTAGGGAGGAGCAACTACTACAATTGCACAGGGTTAGGAAGGAGAACACACAGAGACACTAATTTTCCCCATACCAAATACATTTTCCTCTCGTTTCTCTTTGTCCATAGAGTAAAAGATTCAAAGGTGTCAGGAACAGGAATAATTATACAAAGACACAAATTCTGTATACTGACAACTTTCAACTGACTTTAGAGACTTTGGCTTTCACAGCACCACATGACTCAAAAAAGGACAATGTTAATTTTGTTCAACCTTTTTGCACAGAGTGTCAGTCACTGAAGTATGTTAAGCAGTGGTTTATCCACGCCATTTTCAAATTACCTGGTAACTTAAACTCCCTAAGAGAAACACATGGAAATGTTAGATCCCCTTTTCCTTAAAGTATTCTGCTTTAGTACAGATGGATGAAGCAGGAGATATACCAAAGGAAGGAACTATGGAGTTTTCACTCTAAACAAGCACAATTCATTTTGATAATACTGAAGATTTTGTCTCATCATTCAGACTCACAGTAGAATAATTGAATTTGGCAGATACTTTCTGTGAAATGTCTTGGCTTTATTGGTGCTTTTACGTGTTAGCAAGCACAAAGAAAGAAGAAGGAAAAGAAGTGAGATATATAAAGCTATATCTTCTTTGTAATAAAAATGATTTTTACTCAAGTACAATATGCTAGCACTGCACCATGTACGGTGGTGTATGAAGAGGCCTAGTCAGTCTAATATGATGTAAAATCTTAGAGGAAGCAAAGTGCTGTATTTCTTTATTTTGATGTAGCTGGTTCACATCAACTCCAGGCAAGGGATATATGGTTGACCTTGACTGGCTACACTGATACAAAAACTAGCTGAATCCTGTTTCCACTAGGACTGTACCTAGAGAAAGGTGTCTTAACATACCTTTTATGATGTTAAAAAACAGGGATTTTTAAAAATCTTTGTATTGAGGACAAAGCCTAATACATGCAATGGTACTGGAAGCCTGCACAGTGCTAGGTTCAAGGACATCATTTCTCCATTCTTTGTTTTCTTCATTCGTTAAACTGGGGCAACAATTCTTTTTCCTGTGGTATTGAATAATGGCCTGTTCTGCTAGCCCAGAAATAAAAGTAAGTGAAGATAGTCTTTGTATTGAAGTGCTGCTTGTCTTGTTTACGATAGAAACTACTTTGTTTTTAGAAGGGAAGTGCTCTAAGAAAAGCTTTTATAACAGGTTCGGAAATATAAAAGCCATTTCAGGATGAGGACATCTCTATCCTTTATTTTGTTAGTCCTTGAAAGGGCTTTTTAAATGTTAACATCTATGACTGCCTTCTCTCAACTGATGCTCCCTTCTCAGCAATCCTTCTGTTGACATCTCTTTGTTTGCTCTTAGATTGTCTCTCCTTTTTCCCAACTCCTTAAAACAAAACTTAGTAAGAGCTTTGGCAGACACCGGGCCACCAAAACACATTGAATTTGCGTCAGTTTTCACTTAAAAACTTTCTTTTCCCACCCCCAGTGATATACAGAATATTTTCTGCTCTTCTCTGTGGCAACCTCTCTATATTGCAGAGACAACTACTAGGCAAAGCTGGTCAGAAAATGGGAAGCATTTTCATCGTAAAATATGCTGAAAGAGGTGAAACAGTTCTGAAATGCTTGGTAATGTCCTGTTTCCATTTTAAAAGAAAAGCTTTCTGCCTAAAGCAAATTTAATTTAAAGTGTGCACTTAAAGTAGGTGTATGTGTACATACATACTTTTTTTTTTTTTTAATTTCAAGCTAAAAAAAAATCAGTAGTTAAGCTTCCCTATAGACAGATACTGGCAGCATTCCCTGTCTCATGGTGACAGCTACTCTGAGTATCAGAAGTTCATTAGTAACAATTAAAAATTCTACAGCACTTGAGAATAGGTTGAGCCTATTATATATGCCAAAGTCAGTTAGCATATTATAAATTACAGTAGTCCAGTTACACTACAGCCAATATTTAGCACTTATACATTGCTTTGAACACACACTGTGTAACCCTTAATTAATTCATAACACGCGCATGTAGATAGATTATCCTAATTTCACAGATAAAGCAGAAAGGTGAGGTAATTTGCTAAAGGCCACTTAGTCTTGGGTGCAGCCAGGGCTGTAAGGGGAAGATTCAAACCTGAGTCCATGGCTTCCAAGCAAGGGCTGTCCAATACCTTGATCAATGTGTGGTAGTTTTATTATTTATTTGTTGGCCACCTCACAGCAAATACATTCTTATCACATTACACAATGGAAAAATTCTTTTGGCTGTCAGACCTAGTTCCACTTTAATCTACCCCACTTCTACACACAGAGCTCAAAAAAAAAAAATAAAAATTGAAGGTTCTACATCATGTTCTTCAAACATGAAACTGCTTCTGCACGATCTAGTTAAGCGTCAGCTTTCCCATACCTAGCTTTCTTAAGCTGTTGTCTGCCTGAAAGTCTTTATAATACAGATTGCTGAGGTTCAAAACCTGGAACTGGACTGGAGGGAAAATCTTCATCACATAAGTTTTTTTGGTATTTCCTGTAACAGAGTTGGTGTTCACCTACCCTCTACCCCCAAAGATGGTTCCCATCCACAGTCTGGAGAAGAAATATACAGAATAGTCTCAAACAGAGTATATCTGTACATGACAGTGAATAATTTTGTTATCTGATTTGTCATTTCATCTCATCTCACTCTCACCTTATTGTCTATCTCTGTTCATTTCCAACCAGAAACCAAAACATTCATCCCTTTTGTGCTTTAGCTATACTGATAGACAGTCATTTAGTTGAGGCCTGATTTCTGCATCATAGCTTATTCTGCTTCATGAAAACATCTCACCTCCTGTGAACCGAATGTTAATTTCAGGATAGCCTCTTTAGGGGGCCTATGTCAAAGAAATGTAGAAAACTCACACAAATATTGCCCAGGATCTTTACCTACTGTTTTGTTTGTATTCCAAAACAGTCTCACAGATTGGAGAAGACACTTCTCTTCTTAGAAACCCAATCTGTCTTGTTCTCCTGTGAATCATTATATTTCTCAGTTGTTCAAAAGAACACAGCAAATAACATTGAATCCTAGCATGACAGGATTTTCAGAACTCCTTTCTTATCATTTAAAGCGTTACTGGAATTATATAAAGCTCAGTCGCACACCCTCAGAATTATCTGTAATATCTCCATAAAGTGAAACCTTTACATAAGCAGTCTGCTACAGAGAGAATCCACATTTTTGTCAGCAGTTGGATCACTCCATTTTTAAGTTACCCCATAAACAGACAGATGCCACTTAATGCTAGGAATGTATTTGTTTCCTGAAGTACCTCTTTTCTGCAAAACCAGAGCATGTTTATCCCAAGTGAGCAGCAAACTAAGGAAAAAAATTTTTGTAAAAGCCTCTCACTATAATATCAGCAGCACATCATTATTCAAAATGTAAGCAAAACCAAAATTACCAAACCATTAGTCAGCCACATAAACATTAGTGCATTTCAGTTGTCCTGAAAAAGACTTGAATTCAGCAGTAAACCACAACTAAGACCCAATTATAATACCTGATTTAAACAGTCTCATTTTCTTGCACTTTTTTTTTTTTTCCCAAAGGCAAACCTTCTCAATTTGTCCCATAAGGGAACCGTAGCCATGAAGCTAAAATTTCACTCTTGTTTTTATTAAGGAACAGGTCTTTAGGCATAATAGTACAGAAACTGTAATAAAAGCTTAACTCGAAAAAAAAATGAAAAAGGTACAATTTCTCTGGTATTAGATTACCACAATTGCTATCAACAGACTAAATATGCTGCTAGATACTGCTCCAAAAATTTGAGGTTTGTAATTTATAAAGTGATGTTATTTTTACATTTTTTACATTTTTACTCCCCTTCTGTTAGAAATCATTTTTAAATACTGAAATTTAAATTAATCCACTATTACAGACATTATATAATATTCTATACATTTAAACACATTAAGATTAGGTTAAAGTTGTAAATATAACATTCTTTTATATTAATGCTCCCTTCTGCTCTTTATCATTATCAAACAATAACTGTAGAAGTTGTGGAGAGCAGGTGTGACAGCTGTGCCTCACTATTTGATTTTGCACACTCAAGCTATGCAATATGTGTGAACATGAATTTAAACATCACTATCCTAGTGCTGTTCTGTATCAATAATAATTGAAAATAATTATATTCTACATATAACTTTAACTCTTAATTTACCTACCCAGGCGTGGAAGGGTTCTACCAGCACATCTCCACATTATTAGATCTGCTGAACTTTTGTGCTCCATCTTCCAGAATATTTTCTTACCAACTCTTCTTTCATTGTATTTCAGTCCTACAAAAGAAGAATGGGTGACATCTGAATAAGGAGGCTCAGCAAAAAAATGTTAAAAAGTATCAAAGTGACTGAAGAGCTTAATTGCCATAATCTCAAAAAAAACCCCATTGTAGTGACACATTTTTAGCTCTGTAAGGAGGAAATTCATAAAAGACAAACTTAGCTAGGAGTAGTTCATCCCCTAAGCACAAAGATTCCTCTCAAAGACAGTTCAGAACAGAAGCCCAACTTTAGAACCCCTATATGAACTTTTCATTCCACATGCCAGATTCTGCACCCAGGATGGAGTAACGCCTGGCACAAGTATAAACTGAGAGAGGAGTGGCTGGAGAGCAGCCCTGCAGAAAGGGATCTGGGGGTGCTGGTCAGCAGCAGGCCCAGTGTGAGCCAGCAGTGTGCCTTGGCACCAAGAGGGCAAACTGCATCTTGGGGGGCACCAAACACAGTGTAACCAGTCAGTCAAAAGAGGCGATGATCCCGCTGCATCCAGTGCTGGTGTGGCCTCACCTTGAGCACTGTGTGCAGTTCTGGGCCCCACAATTCAAGAAGGGTGTGAAGGTCCATGAATGAGTCCAGGGGAGGGCAACAAAGCTGGTGAAAGGACTGGAAGGAATGGCCTGTGAGGAGCAGCTGAGGACTCCTCTGGGTTTGCCTAGCTTGGAGAAAAGGAGGCTGAGGGGTGCCCTCATTGCTCTGTACAGCTTCCTGAGGAAGGGATGAGGACAGGGAGGTGCTGATCTCTTCTCCCTGGCATCCAGTGATAAGGCATGTGGGAAAGGTTCAAAGCTGAGCCAGGGAGGTTTAGACTGGGCATTAGGAAGCACTTCCTTACAGAGAGAGTGCTCAAACACTGAAACAGGTGTTCTAGAGAGGTGGTCGATGCCCCAAGGCTGTTGGTGTTTAAGAGGCATTTGGACAACGCCCTTAGTAACATGCTTTAACTTGGTCAGCCCTGAATTGATCAGGCAGCTGGACTAGATGATTGCTGTAGGTCCCTTCCAACACCTAGGCTAGTCTATTCTACCCGGATTCAAGCCAGCCATTCAGAACTGAAGATTTGGGGCACATTCTGACCAGCTATACTGAATGTGCAAAGCATGCAAGAAGACTGAGGGGACAAGCACATGTAATTCATGGGTACTGCTGGACATGAAAAGCCCATGGCTGAAGTGACTGCCTTTATGCACATGGACAACGGGAATGTACAGACTAACAACTACTCAAAAAAGATCTAGTTAAGACACATTTGTTTTAAATCAGGAGCTTTCAGTAAGACTACATACACTTATTAGTGCTCATACCTGTTTTCATCTCGAAAAGTTTACCTCATTTCAATTCCAAAAATGCTTAAGCAACCTACTTTAACCTTAACCTAGCCAGGTTTTCACTGCAGCATGAATGGCCCACACCATTTGCACGCTGAGGTGAAAAGACCTAAAGGTGTGACTGTGTATCTTCCATCCAATCAGTCCAAGCAAAGACTCCAGAGCAGTAACATTCAGTGGCAACTCATTCAAATCAAGCTAGTTCTGAAACAGACATACGTGAGAAAATACTAACTTGGGTAGTAAGGATATGTGGAGACTGGACCGCAAACGGCCAGATTAACTGAGGGGGTACCCGGGATCATCTGCAGCTCCACAGGACCCCACACCGGCCACAACCTGCCGCTCCCCACACGAGGTGGCAGCACCGGTGGGCGGAGGAGCCATTCCCCAACCTGAGGCGCCGGCAGCGGCTCACCCCGGCGGGGACCGCCACCGCCCGCACACGGTCCCTCAGCCTCGGGAGCCCCTTAGCTGCGCCATTCTCCCAGGAGCACTTCACGCCTGACGCCACACCGAGGCTGCCTCTCGCTGACCGCCTGCGACGCCCCCACAGCCACCGCTTCCCCTCAGCCCGCCCGCTGCTGCGCGTGACCCGTGCCGCCCAGCAGCCCGCCCCGCCCGCGCGCCACCGCCCCGCCCTCTCCCCGCCCTGGAGGCGGAGTTCGGGGCCGGCCCGCGCGCCTGCCAATCAGCGGGCAGAGACTGCCCCCGCCGCCGCGGAGGCCTGTGGGATGGGTAGTCCCTGCCTGCCCTCACGGCGCCGCCGCGGGCCGGGCGAGAACTACCAATCCCGGCGTGCCCCGCGGCCGACCCGGGGCTGTGACCCGCTGCTGGCCGAGGGAGCGGCTCCGACAGGAAGGCGGCAGAGGGGCCTGGTCACCGAGCCGCTGCGATGAGCTCGGCCAGGGAGTCTCAGGGCCACCACGGCCTCAAGCGAGCGGCCTCCCCCGATGTAAATGGACGCGGGGCTGGGGGCAGCGGCGCGGCGGGAGCGGGGAGGAGGAGGCGGGGAGGGAGGCGGCGGCGGGGCCCCGGCACGGCGCCCGAGCCTCGCGGCGGGACGCAGCGCAGGCCGCGGCCTTCCCGGCCGCCCCTTTCCCGGCGCTGATGGCTGTACAGGGGGCCGCGGCCGGCGGCGGCGGTGCGGGGGACGCTGTGGCGGGGCGTGAGGAGCCGCTCGGGGGGCGCTGGGGCCGGCCCGGCGGAGGGGGCGGGCGGGCGCAGTCAGTGTGTGCTCCCGCAGGGCTCCAGCAGCTGGGAGGCGGCGGACCTCGGGAACGAGGAGCGGAAGCAGAAGTTCCTGCGGCTGATGGGCGCTGGGAAGGTGAGGCCGCCCCGCTCCCTCCCGCGGGCACACGGGGACCGGGGCGGAGGAGATCCCCCCCCGCCGGGGTCGCCATGCAGGGAGCCCTCCCCCGAAGGGAGGTGCTGCAGGCCGCAGTGCCCGCTGAGGGACACACAAAGCTCGAAGACACCGTGGCTTCGGGGCTCTCCCCCAAGGGGGGTTTTTTTATTCACAGCCGCGGCTGTCGCTGCAGCAGCGGGCTGAATGTGCCAGGGCTCTGCTCTGCAGCTCCCTCCCCTCCCCGCACCTTTACACTTTCAGAGCAGCTGATAAAATCATGTGTGGGTGTTTCTGAGAGTCCCGGTTACAGCCGAACAAACCTGCACACTAGGTCTGTGAAATTCTCTCTTACTGGGAAAAAAGCTTCAAAAGATGGTAGTCGACAGACTAAAGCAGCAATAGAGTAAACCTAATTAAATAACCCAGGAAATATTTGTAAAGAGAAGATGCTCTAAAACAATATTCCCACTATGCTTTTTGCAAAATGCTGCAAAACTAGTAAAATGGAGCTGTGCTTTTTCCATGGACAAGCTGTTGGTTTAGTATTGCTTACCTTCAAGAAAAATAATTTCACTTGTATGAGCTTATTTTGCTTGAATACAGTATTTTTGTTAGCTAAAATATTTTACTGTTTTAAACAGGTAAAAGTTAATACTTGCTAATGGATAGGAATATAATACCCTATTAAAACATCCCACTACCACTAATCCTAATGCCTTCTTGGATATTTAATGCTGCTTGCTATGTAATGCCAGTTCTTGCCTATAGGGATACATTTGCTAATGAGAAACTACTGAGCCAGTATATTAATGAGCACTGTGAAAGTCTTACCTCATACTGTGACCAGTCTAAAAACTGGGATGGTCGTAAGATCCACAGACGGAATTATTGCATAGTGCCAGAGAGAGAGAGACCCAAAGGGTAAATTGTCAGAACCTAAATTGACAGTCCAGCATGGCGTAGTGTAGTTTGCATATCAGGTGATTGCCATTCCTCCCTGTTTATATGACATACTAGCATGGCTTGTCTTCATCTTTGGAGTGACAAGAAACAGAATGAAATAGAACCAGCTTTGGGGTGTGGGAAGAGTAAAGAGTGTCTAGTTGTTGGGATTTCTTTTTCCAGAAAATTCAAAGAAACAAAGATGAAACAAGTTCGTCAAGAGGCAGCAGTTGTTAGCTGATAAAACTTACATCTTACAGTTGGTTGTTGAGGTTTGACAGCAACCTTTGCCATTCAAGATTTCCAGAATGTTGGCAGAGCTGTCAGTGCACCCTAAAGCTCCAAAACAAACTGCCTTTTCTTTTAGAAAGAACATACTGGCCGCCTTGTTATCGGAGACCACAGATCAACCTCTCACTTCAGGACAGGTCAGTTTATCCAACAGCTGATACAAAGTTGGAAATTGAGCACTTACTTAGGAACATCCCAGTACTTTGAACTTTGTAGATGTGGCAGGGAAGGATTTCAGGTCTCGCGGCAGAAGCTGAAGATGGGTCAGGCTGTGGAGTTGTAGAAGTTCCTAATTTCTCCTGTTAGATTACTGACAAACAGTTTCTCTGACTGCACTTACTGCTTCTCAGGTCCAGGTTCAGCAAATACTTGATGGTCAGTTCAACTTGTGTACAAATGCCCTGGAAATCAGGGCCTGAATATAGGTCCTCATTCTTACTTTTCTACCAAAATAAGAAAGTCAAGTTTTATTGCTATTGGTACCTAGCAGTATTATACTTCTTCCTTGCTGCCAGGTACGTATATCCAAAGCTTTAAATCATTGTGCATGGAAAAGAACAGGGTTGATTTCTCCCCACCCACCTAATTAACCTATTGAATAGAAAGATCTCTGCCTTAAAGCAATGAAGGAGAAGCTAAAAAGATCTGCAAGGTCATCTTGGCAATCAGCAATAATTTAACGTATGACCGTGGTAACTCCTTCTCAGGCTTGCTCAGGTAGTAAGTCAAATTACATCAGAACCAAGCTGGGCTTGATTGTCTGAGAGAAGCTGCATAGAATAGCAACTGTCAGAGTTCCAGGAAACTGGTTGCACTGACCTTGTTTGGTAGGACATACACTGCACTTAGTACAACTGTATGAATGCGTCAGGTCTGAGAAACTTACCAGCTCATCTTTGTATCCAAGCAGTTTTGCTTGCACACTTGATATGATTGCTTATGCATCTGATGGTTTGTATGCAGTAATAATACTCAGTCCAGCAGTGTTATTTAAACTTTTTCACATATATAGTGATAAACTTTGAAAACGTCACTTTGTGTAATTTGATGTTTTTGTTAATTTGAATGAACCATAACCAAAGTACACTGGACAATGCAGGGGAAGAAGACAAGAAAATGAATGAAGAACTGGAGTCTCAGTACCAGCAGAGCATGGACAGCACGATGTCCGGACGCAACCGGCGCCATTGTGGACTTGGTTTCAGTGAGGTAGTAAGTTGTTTATTTCCATAATGATTTGGCATTCACTTCACTAAGAAAAAGATGATACATGGTTTAAAAAATCCAATCACCACAACTAGTGGGAAACCTCCACAGTTTGGGTTAAAGGACAAACTTACTGCAGGCACTTGACCCCTATTTGTGTACACCGTGGTGGCCATTTAGATGCCTGAAAATGATTGATGCTTCTCATTGTTCTGAAAAGTGATATGACATGCTTAATGCTCCATAGCAGTCAAGACTGATTAGGACAGAAAGTGACAAATTTATTAAATGAGGGTGTTGCCAAGGAATACAGAAGGCGGCAGGATAACAATCTGCATTGTCACTGAGAGGTCATTAATCATGGCTTCTTATTGCAGTGAGTCACATGCCTCTCCATGGTCCTGGAAAGGAGGTGGTTGTAGAGGGGCCAGAGGAGGGAAATCCACTGTACAGAGCCCTCCAGTGAGCTGACACCTGACTGGTCTTGTACTTGCAAGGAATTCCATAGGAATGAGCAGAAAGAAGTGTGACAAAACCCAACAGACTTAGGTTGCTAGGAATATGTCTTCATCTGCCAATTGAAAGGCACAAGAATTAATTTTTTTGCTAACTGTTAGCACCAATTACTGCATAAAAACATAGCTGATGTTTCCAGAGCGAGTAGAACAACCTGTGCAGTGCTGGGAGTTCCTAATATTACAGATACGGAGGCGTTGCTTTTTAGGAGCATGAACAAAATTTCATTTGGGGACTGTTCTTCTTAGCAGTATCATCAATTTACTTCAGCATTCCTGACACTGCGGCATGCTAAATTTATTTTTAAAGATTAGTCATGAATATGAATTCTTGAGCTAGACCAGGCTGTTTCATTATGTTTCACTCCATGACAAATATTCAAGTGTCATTATGTAACGTGTACACCGAGGTAAGGAATTACTAATCTGATGTGATCTGAAACTTTTCAAACTTGTGTAATGGCATCCTTGGGATTCCTGCTGTAATTAAATAAGAACGTGGCTGATGAAACCATGGAAGTCACAGTTGGTACAGTTAACCACTTCAGTGGAGTTGCTTTCTGTCTAATAATCTGTGTATTAAAGACCTGGGTTCAGCAACATAGCCCATTTCAGTACTAAAATGAAAAGAGCCATTAAATGAAACATTCTCAGTGGACATTCTCACTAACTTTAAAAGCTGCAGTGGAGTTGCCAGGAAATAATGGTTTATCTGTCTTACCATCTGAACTTCTAGTATCAGGAAGATGAAGAAGATGAGGCAGCTGGACACTCCTCTGAAGAGAGTTCAGAGGACTCCGAAAGTGGCTCTGAGTCAGAGCAAGAGGAGTCTGCAGAGGAGCTACAAGCTGCTGAAAAACATGATGAAGCTGAGGTTCCAGAAAACAAAAAAGAAGCAAAAAGCAACTATAAAATGATGTTTGTTAAAGCTAGTGGTTCATAACTGCAAATGTAACAGCTTTGTAAAGTACAGTAAGCCTTATTGTTACAGTGCAAAGTGGAGGACTGCTGCAGCACAAATCTTTGTATTATGATTTTAAAAAGATCCCGTTAGATGACAAAAAGTAGTGTTTGCTTTCAGTTGCCATGGATAACATTTTTATGGGCACGGTGATATTACTGTTTTTTGTAAAGTGTATAAAATACTGGTTGGAGAAATAAATTCTTTCTGTTCCTGCCCAATCTCTACAATGTTATCTAAACTGTCCCTCCCCTTATTCCATGCCAGATAAGGTAACTTCATGTTAGTGGTTTCTTTAGTTAGTACCCCAGTCTTGAATTTTTAACTACTAAGATTACATGTGAACTGCTGGATGTTGCATTAGTTGTAAAATACCAGTATCAGCACTCTTCTGTGATGTACTAGAGCTTTAAACAATGATTTTGTCTATAGATGCTAGTGTTGACAGGGCTAAGAGGAGAAATAACTCACTTTTGTGACAGTATTTGTCACTGTATCCATCTGAAGTCCTACAGCAGTTGCACGGGAGAAGATGTTTTAGAAATGCATAACACAACAGAAGGCTTAAATTGCTTCTTTGGCTTTATACTGAGGGGGATAAGCTGTAGTTCTTTGTACCTTTCAGTAGAAAAGAGTGATTTTTGAATTCTTGGCTCCTGGTTATTGCACTGAGCTGTTATTGAAAATAACTCCTCCTGAAGAAAATAGGTTACTTTGAAAGAGAAAATATACTTTGATAATGAAAAGGATATACAAATCATTTAGCTTTTTTAAATCTAAAGTACAGAGTTAAGTATGCGAGCCCTCCTTCCCTTCCCCCCTCTACCTGCACCACTCGGAGGCGTAAGTCAGTTATCCCAAAAAGGTTGTACTCTAAAGTTGCTATGCCTACAAGAATTAAACGCATCCATTCCTCTGCAAATCAAGTATTGTATTCAAGTAGTTAATAAAATATGAGAACATTTTAGACTTTGTTTCCTCTTAGTACCTCAGACAGATCTACTGCCTCTCCTCAGTGGGAGAGCAGAACGTCTGAGCTGTGCCTCCAGTACAGCCTCAGTCTGCCACAGCTGTTCCAAGAAACACTGCAGATGCGTGAGGACTCTTCCATTTCTGTGTACAGTTCATGACGTGCAGACATTTGCAGGCCACTTGGCTGACATGAAAGCAGCAGCATGTACTCTCATTGTGTAGGTTCATTAAACGTAAACAGTGCAGCATCAGTTATTGGGGGAGGACTTGGGATAAGTTATGTTATGGAAAAAATAAAAGTAATATTGTAAATAAAACCAGTGTAGATTTTGATTAATCTGTTTTACTACACTTGCAGTTACTACAAATATTTTCACAGTCATTTAGTTTTAAGAACAGCGTTACAGCAGCCACTAACGGTCGGTGATCTGTACTTGATTTGTATGGATTTTTTTGTTTGTTTTCCCAACACTGCAAACTTCCAATGCACAGACAGAAATGAAAGTTGCTTGTACACAGTGAAGAAAACCTCACCATGACTTGCAAAAGCTGCTCTGGCTCTAGGAAGAGAGAGAGGCCCTCCCCAGTAGGTCAACTGAATAACTTTCCTAATAGACCAATACCAGTTTTGTCCCATTTAGACACTCCACCCTTAAACCAGCACTTCACTGATCAATGCTTTTAGAGGTGGCTGCTGACTTTTTATCGCCTTGGGCGCAATTACAAAACTAAGCTGTGAGCTGCAAAATGCTGCGTATGCACTGACCTCTGCCTTCCCCATCCCAGCCCCGAGGCCAGCGCTGCTCTCACAGCCTTCCACAGCTGCTCAGCATCTGCACGGATCCCTGGACTCACCCATCAGCACACACCTGAATGGAGACTCACAGAAGGTGACAGGATCTGTTGCTGTAGACCAGCCCTGCCAGGCAGAGGGCCCTGCTGCTCTCCCACCAGCCTCAAAGGAAGGGCATGGTAAAACCTCACCAAAGGTTTTTTCTCCGCAGTGCAACCAACCTGGAAAGACCCAGGAAAAGCCAATCCAGCTGGCAGGCCCTGCCTGCGGCTCTGCAGACAGAACAGGCTGCCACAACAAACACCATCAGGGACCTCTGCCACTCACAGCCCCAAATTGGTTACAGCCTCCTGCCTTGTAAAACAGATTTGGCCGTCAGCTCCAAATATAAATAAACAGGCCACACAAGGATAAAAAATAAAACGAAATTAAACTATTCTAGTTCTGACCAGAAACAAAAATAAAAATTAACACAACACGACTTTCACTCCCCAAAAGTATGACACACAATATTGTGAACATCTGCTGAGGTTTGGTGTAAGTCCTTCGTGATGCTGACCTAAGACTCATCTGCTCAAAATAGGAAGAGTTCTACACAATCACATCTGTTTCTCTGTAACATTTACAAACATATTAAGAATTTGCAGATTCATCTATGAAGCAGCCTGTCTGAGAAGCTCCTCCATATCTACTGAATAGATAGTGCAGTAAATGTTTTAATTCAGGAGTCAGTTTTAGCAACATCTGGTAAAATAGCATCGGCAGTAGTGGCACAGGCAGTAGCAGAATGGTTTCAGCCCTCACATTGGAGACACAGCACAGGAAAAAAATCAAGGCTGGTGTCTTGGTTGATTCTAGTCCGTTCTTTGCTTTTTCAGGTTGGTATGGAAGGAGCTCCCAGGGATGACAGCAGACACTGAATCATAAAGAGCTCAACTGCATTTGTTTTTTCAAACAAGATTTAGCCACTGAAATTCCTCAACTCAAAGACCAGCTTATTTCCATCTCAATAGAAAGGCAGCAGTCTGCCTGTACCACATGTCTTAGGATACCACTGGGGGAAGTTAGATCAGAACAACCACTGCACCTGATAAAAGTTCTCACCTGGTTCTAAACCACACTGAAAATTTACCTACACAAAGGTCAGTGCAGCTGCATTATCAGCACTCACCTGGCTTTGAGAGGCTGAGGACACTTGAATGGGTCAAAAGCACCAGTGTGCCTGTTCCCCTTCCAGGCCCACAGGGGCCTGAGGCCACAAAAGAGGATGCTTCTAAGCCGGGTAAAAAGGGGTCTGCTTCTTTCTCAACACTGTACAGGAATTCTTCGAGGCCAAGAAAACCAGATCTGTAAGTTGCCCTGTAGCTTTAACTGCTTTACAGTTTGCTCTCCCTTTCTTCCTGAAGAGGAGGCTGACAACTTGATTCCTGAAAGCACAATTTATAGGCCAGCTTCAAAGCTATAGGTCCTTCTAAGGCTCTGGTTGGGGAATTCACATCAAAGAAGATGTGCACATGTTGTTCTGATGCCAGAGAGGACGCTTGGTAGAAATCTCTGTGGATTTCCTACAGTCCCCAGAACAGGGATTAAATTATGCACTGAAGCTGCCTCTGTAAACTGCAGGAGACAAAGAGAATAAGTGGCAGTGCAATATCTCATAATCAAAGCCTGGCAGAGTTATTTGCATCAGTCTCTGGGAAGCTGTCAGGGGATTAAGAGAAGGGACATGGGGCCGAGTCTCCTTCTTCCCATTACAGCCACTAAAATCTAGCAATTGGGATCTGTTTGTAAGGATCCAGTAACAGAACATCTCATTCCAAAACCTTTTTGTCAAAAAGACTTCTTCTTAACATAAGAAATCAATATTGGACACAAAAAATATAATAGAGAACAAATTTACTCAGTAGACAACTGATGGAGCCAGATCCTGAATAAAATCTGCATATAAGATCATTTGCCACATCACTTTTAAACTGGATTCAGTGAAGACAACTGAAGAGCCCTCAGGTATACAGAAGACTCCGAGGAAGCCAGGGGACACAGCTACACTCATGAGATGTTGTGCTCTCCTCCCTCTGAGCTTTTCATTCAGCTCAGGACTTGGAAAGTGAGCAGAGCCACCAGTTCTGGTACCCATCTCAGCAGTGCTCCCTCAGCTTTTGCTGATTTTGTGTCTTAGCACAAAATGAGAGAACAGAATCAACACACGTGTGAGTATGCATTCACACCCCCCAACACACACACGCAGGCACACTAGAACTGTGTTGGGCAGAAAACAAAATCCTGTTCCATACTGGCAGAAGAAGATGCTCAAAGGCACAGTACAGAAGCAGAGCAGAGGCACGGAAGAACTGTTCAGCATGAACTAAGCAGTCAGAAAAGCCAACAATACAAGAGACAAATAGAAGTAGCAGTGACTTCTCTGATGTCAACTTTTTCCTCCCAGAGTGGTACAACTCATTGTAACTAAATGTCACCAGCTACTTCATTCCATTAGGGTTACACCTTGCATAAGCCATCAGCCAGGGTTTTAAAAAAACTCCCAAAAGCTCCCATGTCTCAAGAGATGAACCAGGAAACAACCTTAAGGCTTTCCTCAATTCTGGCTCTAGAGATAAAACCATGCCAGCCCAAACTGCCAACACAACAGAACTGAGGCCAGGGACTACAGCAGGCCACACAACATCTGGCACTGGCACATCACAGCTACGGAGAGAGAAGCACTCACCCAGACCAGGCTCTGTGCTGGGGAGGACCAACCTTTCCCACCCCTGGCTCTGGGGCAAGCTTCTACAGGGAAAAGGAGAGTTTCACTGATACTAACTGATTACACTGATAACTAACCATTCTTAACTGCAATTTAGGTTAAAAGAACAGAGCACAGCAGCTGCCAGTAGAAAAGACAATTGTCCCGTTACCAAAACACTACTTCAAAGTCATCAGTGATTCTCTCCTTCACCCACTGCCACCAATGACTCTCTACCCTTGTTTACCCCATTCACAAAGTATTTTCTGTAGTGGGACACTGGACTTGGATTCTCATTTGCCAGCTACTCCTTCTTCTTACTTCCTCCTCTACAATTGAGGCCGACTCCCTTCGTTAAAGCATTTTGCTTCTGTCTATGTCCGTATTCCATCACTTTTAATCTTTTTACCACTTCTCACTGCAAACCACTAGGCTGTTCCCCACTCTCACCTTCAGCCTCTTATTTAGTCTTGTTTGCAGATACATCTCTGCCATTACTGCCTACAAACTCACTACTCACCTTTGTGCTCTTAATCTCCTCCTTCCTTTAGTGCTTTCTTATGCTATAGCTCCTGGCAAAAGGCTGCTTCTAGTTGGCAACAAGAATACATCACTGTCCTTCAAGCTTACATCTCATAAGATTATTTCATCAATAACTGCTCCAAAAATGCTGTCTAATTCTGTTAGTGTTTTCTTCGGAGGCTATTTTACACTCTCTGTAAGGCAACCAGGAGCACTGACAAGGAAATAATAAGTAAACAGGGCACAAATGTGCATGTATGCAACACTTCCTGCCTTTATTTATTTATAATTAGCACTCAAAGTTATTCTGCCATCTCCCAGTAACTTCATGGTAGGCTTTATAATTTTACCTTCCTCTTAGGTTTACCTGTAGTTTAACATTCAAAGTATGGTTGTTGCACAGAATACCTCAACAGACCTGTATTAAAAATGCTCTTTAAAATTCCAAAGCTTTGAACTAAAGAAATATCTCAAGAAGTTTTCATGGAAAGTTCATCTCAGTTGGTTCAATTCAGCCACAGTTAGATGCACCTTTTCAAATAATGGAAAAAAATGTAAAGGGGTCAGGTGCAATCAATACAGTTGTTCAAACAGAATTTCAGGCACTGTGATGTGTGTATTTTTGTGCTCTTTCTTTGTACTGCTCCACTATGAAGAAAGGTTGCTTTTGCTAGGAGAGCAATAAAAGTCTTAGCCTTTTGAATACAGCCAAATAACCAATGGGAATGTTTACTAGGTGTGGAAAATATAGCACTTTTTCATGTTTTTCTTGTGCACAGCTTTGTTCTTTTTATAACTACTCAACACAGAGAGAGACACACACACACACATGGCACAAGGAAATACTTTAAAATACCCGCAGACAGACATAAATCAGAGAGGTAACATCAGATCATGCCTTCTCTATCTTCTAAGTTTTGACACTGCATAAACCTGGTCCTTCCTTCATGTAACAACCAGAAGTTAATTGCTAAGACACACGGGAAATGTGTGGCTTTACAGAGGGGAACAGATGCTGATAGAAAATACATACACATATATTTGAAGATCTGGAAATCAGAGAGTAAATGGTGCAGGTGGAAAAATAACAGCGTAAGCACCTCCCTCTGAAGGCTGCAGGGTACCCAAGACCACCTCACTCCACCTTTAAGAATTTTTTTGAAACAGCAGCACACAAGTTTAGTATAATCTTTCAGTAGCTTTTCCTTCCACACATAAGCAACTTCCCAGCATAGAATCCCTTCCTGAAAAAACTTTCTATCTAGGGTTTTTTTCCCACCTGTTCCAAAACAGTACTGCTACTGTCCAGCCTTCGAAGTAAGAAGCTGTACATTGATGTACAAAGAGAAGCAACAGCTCTACAGGATTTCCTAACAGCCCAGCAATACCTACAAAATCAAAATAACATTAGTGAAAAAAAAAAAGGGGGGGTTCTGTTATGAAAGTTCAAAAAGGTGAAAGCAGTGCTACTTACCTATATCAGGCTGGAGTTTTATAAATACAGCTGTGCAATAAAATTGTAATAACTTTAGTTGAAGAAAATGAAAACAGATGTATAAGGTAAGGCAGTGTGCATAATTTTTGCTTAGTATAACATTACAAAACACTAACTGGAAAGCAGCACCTTCAAAAGAAGAATTGACACTGCTTTCTAGTGAGTTTCTATTTCTGTAATTATAATTAGTCCCAAACACTTAAGCTGCTCAATAGGCAGAGTTAAAAACAAAGCCACTTTTTGACCAAAATTATATTGATCTGCAAGTGGACATCATTTTTTTCTACTCTTTGTATTAGAGTAGTATGTAACACCTTCAAAACAGCATTTTGATTAAAAGAAATGGAACTGAAACTGAAAATAGCCCCAAAACAAACACTATATGCATATGAAAATCAGCCCTCATTATTTAAAAACCACACCCATCCCTGCAAAAAAGACAGTCACCGGAGAACAGCATTTCACATACGCACTAAACAGTTTTGGGAGAAAAACTATCTTGATAATTTTTTCCCAATTACAGGATGAACTATGGACACAGACCAAAATCTTTCGAAGGATGTGTAGGTGAGGTGCTGAGGGACATGGGGTAGTGGGGAATTGGTAGTGCTGGGTTGGACCTGATGGTCTTAGAGGTCTTTTCCAAGCAAGGCTGTTCTGTGATTCTGTGACTAGTTTTGTTACCAGCAGTACTGGTATAACTATTTAGGGCAAAATCCTCCTCTTTCATGCAAGCTTGAATGCGCACATTTTGTGGGTGTGATCAAAGGAAAGAAAATGAACATCTCCCACAACCTGCAGAGCCATAGAGCCTGCACCCCTTCCCCTTCACTGCCAGGGCAGCGGAGGGAACTCGGAACCAACGGCCACGGCAGTCCAGGGTCCCATGGGCTCTGCTCTTCACCCACCAATTATGGCCACAGACTCTTCCCTCCCACATAACAAAGCTTCTGGAGAAAGAATGCAGTTTCACTGAACCACAAAACATGTGGTCAAAGGCTCCTTTGTGTGCCCAGAAACAGGACGAGCACGTCACAAGCAGCTCAGCTCTGAATTTCTGCCTCATGCATCTGAAGGTCAAGTCCTCACATTCTCCAGCATTCATTTGCAGTCAACACTGAGCCACAGAAAGATTTCCACCTGCTTCTTTACAGTTTGTTCTCGAGATTAAGTTTCAGAAGAATTAAACAGTTCCACTGGGCTCAAACATATGACAGGATTGTAGTCATTGTGTCCAGGGTACAACCCTGAACATCTTTTCTATTCAAGAATAAAGACAGATTTAATCAAATGCTAAGAAACATTTCCAAAAAAACCAACCCAACGCAACCCTAAAAGTGAAGCTTTGGTGTAGGGGGAACCTGATCCAAATCCCAGTGGAATAAGTGCAAAACTGGGGAACTTTGATGCGATTTCAACCAAAGAAAAGCAAAATATGCTAACAGCAAAGATGACCCTGGATTTTCAATTGTAGAGACACTGATAAGCGAGCAGACAAGACAGAGGCAATAGGAGGCAGTTATGTTAATATTTTTATCTGTACATATACCATCTTCCACACTGTTACATTTTCTTTAAATTAATGTTTTCTTGCAAAATATTCATTTATGCTTTCAAAACTTTTCATAAAGGCAAAAAATAAATCATTATTTTGGCAAAACGTTTTGAAGTTGATACTGGCAGTATTGAGGTAAAATAGATTGCATTAGCTAAATATATACTTTTATGAATATTTCTGAGTATAGTGTTAATATATGATTTGTCTGAAAGACTGAAAGTTGAAGGTCAATCAATTTCAAGGGTTTTGTAGCTATTACTTGAATACAGCAAATAAGTTAGTGGTTTCACAAAATACTGCAGAAGTATTTCTCAGCTGAACTCAACTAATAATTCAATAATATTGGGAATTTTTTGCATGTCTGGCATTCGATGTGTATACAGGTTTTTTCAAGTAAAGTAGTTGCAGCAATTCATTCAATCTTACTTTCTCCTTGTGTCACTACCTCACCCTTTGCCCTGTACAGAAATAAAACACTGAATTTCAAAGTTTGGCAAAGTCAGGCACCAGGTGAAAACACGTATGAAATTAGCAGGTGCCACGTTACATTACTTTTGCTGTTTCCAGGATAAATAGTAGTCAATACATCATACTGTAATGCTTATTGAAAAATACCAAAACAAAAATCCATATTTACTAGTAAAATGACATATCCTATTATATTTTTTTATTGCTTAGTTCACATATTTTAATTAAAAGCTTTCTTCCACATCTCAACTTTCAAAAAAATAGAGTTTGTTAGGTGTTTGTTACCAAGGGGACAGCACTACTCTCAAAAGCAACCCACCATACCATGTATTGATACCAGCAAGTTAATCACATGGGATCAAAAAAGGAAACAGGAGTTAAAACTGGCTTTCGTTATGGCTTTTGTGGAAATTTTCAGCTATACAGTGGTTACCAACATTAGAAATTCAAGCTAAAAGTTCCTTGTGATGTATCATTTAATGGGCAAAAGGGTGAGTGGTTAACTCTACAAAAATCCTCAATGCAAAACACCCTTTTGGCAAACCTCTCACTTGCATCAGCTCTACCCATACCCTACAAATGTGCTTCTAGCTTTGTTCAAATTTACATTTTTTTCATGCAACTTTACATTGTGCATCTGAGCCTGAGGGGGGAGTAACAGCATCTTTTAACATCTATGCAAGCAGTTTCTCTTCAAACGAATTCAGCCCTTGATTTAAAAAGATTCTACAATACATCGTCCTAAAATACATAGTCAGTATTTTACAGAGTTTATTAAAAGTGCCATTTATTCATATAAAAAGTCTGAACTAAACTGAAGTAAAAATAAAATGATTTGCAATTCTCTTCATTTTCATAGAAAATCCCCCTGTTATTCTCTGGAGGTATTTCCAGCAGAACATGTCATCAGCCGACGAGTCTCTTCACAGACAGCTGGTAACAAATCTCCTCTTCCTTCCACGCGCCGTCACTGGGTGGGATTGGCTTTGAGTCTTATGTCAGTGTTCACTTACAGCTTTGGCTGGCGTGAAGTAAAATAAAACACGGTTAAATATTAAAGTGAGTACACTGATGCCAAGCAGTAAGCACTTTCAGGGGGCATTTTTTAATTAAAGCCTTCTGCAGTTTGACAGAATGAACAATTCATAGAGGCACATTAAGTGAACAATTATCTCATGATGCCACTGAGCTCACGCTCAGACTCCTGTGTCCCCCGCATGCTGCTGGTTATTGCAATTATGTTCTTGTTAATTTTCCTGAAGAAAATGTAGTTTTAATACATATATATGTAAATACGTATCTATACATACACTGTATGTATGTGTATTTATATAGACATGTGGTACACATGTTTTTAAGTCAGTCTGGAGTCACAGAGTGGTTGGGATAGGAAGGCACCTCTGAAGATCATCTGGTCCTAGCCCCCTGCTCAAGTCTAATACCCCAGGACCACACAGTTATTTTTCTGGGTTCTTGGGGCCACACATGGGTACCCTATTCACATGCAAAGATCTCAATAGTGATAATCAACTGGCATATCCCTGAATATAACAGTAAAGTGTTAGATAGAGCAAGGAGGGTTGAATCTGGCTCTCAGAAAGATAAACTGAAATAGCAAATAGCTATTTCCATCGAGCTCTGTAGATGCTCCTAATGTCTATACATCTCTCCTGATGTAAATTTGTCATTTTTTCACAGGCCTTGTTGAAGGCAGGTCACAGCCCATTTGGGCCTTTCTGGTATGTGCTCATTTTTATTCAGATCTTTATTTTTTGCACAGATATTTGACTCAGATTAGTGACACTGAAAACAATGGTATCTACAGGGTAACAATTTGAGGTATTCACTCTACCAACCCTCTCTACTACTTCCTCTATGTTTTATCTTTTTGTCCAACATGAGGCAATAAATTTAGGCCAAAGGAAGTCAGAAAGGTGAGAATAATTTCAAAGGAAACTATGGAAGCATGGTGATTAACTAGGGGCACACTCAGCAGGTAAGTACCATGATATTTACAGGTTTTCCTATTTCAAATAGAGAAAACTCTGAAAATACTACTGGGAAGAAATGATACACATTTCTTCATAAGGACAATGAAATGATCATAATTTTAATACTTTAAATGGCAAAATAACCTAACTGGAGACAAAAATCAAGTCTTCTGTTAACACAATTCAATGAAACACACATCAAAGGCATGAAAAAGTCAAACACAATATTGTAGAATTAGTTATAAAGGGCCAAATTTTCAGCTCACCTCAATAAGACTCCGATGTTAGTTCGTGTGTAAGACACCAGCCCTTAAACAACCCCCCTGCTTACACACTTTGGATCCTCTTATGCAGCAACTGTATATGCCATGCACAGGCAAAAATGCTTTGACACTCCTACAGCAGCCACCGGAGTACAAATCGCTGCTGAAAATCTGGCCCTGTGCTACCAAGAGTACAGACATCTCTTTCCTTCACCACAGTAAGATAATGGAAGATAATTTTATCTGCAGAGCACCAGCAGTTATTTGAAGACTTGATCAGCCCACATGTTAGCTCACTAGAAGCAATATTTACAAGAATGAAAGGTTTCGGAAAAGTAGATTCATGCGTTCATTTGGATCCAATTTAGGTTTAGTAAAAATGTTAAAATTCAGCAAGCCAAGGCAAAGGTACAATGGCAAATCAGACATGCTGAGAGCAGTTAGTTCTTACTTTTAAGGTGTTTAAACAAATGTGTAGTGAAATCCATTGCTTAGGGGGGAGTGAGGTGGCTGTGGTACAGAAGGTGAGGGTGCTTTAGATGGATAGGTCAACTGCTGAGCTAGAAGGGATCACATACAGGAAATTAGGCTGCACAATCAAACATTCATATTATAACAGAGCCACCTTAATCTTCTACCACATGAATAGGAAACCTGATTAGTAATGCAATGAGGTGTTACACTATTTTAGTTACACGGAACACAATTTAAACAACACAATTTCTACCTGCTGGTTTTTTCTATTAGTTGCGTAAGTTATGCAAATAAACATTCCTCTTTTGAGGAGAATATGGATAATCTATCTTAAAACGAAGTTTCACTGGAACATTTTAAGGCACACACCACCAATATACCCGAATCCAGCCCTGCTTTTAAAACTGCAGTTTTGGAATAGCAACTATATTTGATTTCAAGATTTCACTGAGGTTGTACAGATCTTCAACATTTCCTTTGTTATAAGCCAATAAGCAGAAACAAAAATAATATCTAGAAAAATCACCCCCCCATTATATATGCATATAAAATTTTGCTTAGTACAGTGCATGATATAATCAATACATTTTCAGATCTCAGATGGAAAAGGTTAAAGAATACAGTGATTAAAACTATGCTTGTTTACAAATCAGAGTAATTGTGTAATATTAGAAGACAATAATCATAAAACTCAAGAGACTGAAACTCAGTCTGAAATTCTGCTTTTGCAGTTCAGAAGGACAAAGGCAGACCTATTTCCAAAACAGAGAATTGAGGAAATGACTCTCTGATACTCCTGCATTCGATTTTAATCTTTCATATTCTTGGCACTATTTCAACTTAGAAGGCTGATCTCTTAACTAGAAACAGAGGAACCCTAAAATGCTACTTTACAAGGATTAGATAAATGCACAATTTATTTTAAAAGAGATTTATATTATCATTGCATCTTAACACAACTTAACTGGTCCCCCCTCCAAAACCAGGAAAAGTTAAGCCTCAGTCCTCTTCATAAGCAAATATTTGTAAAAAATCTAGACATTTAGTTTCAGATTGTCAGATATGGTCAGCTCTTGTCAACAAGGACTACACGGTGACCCATACTTTAAAATAATCAAATTACAAAAATAAGAATGTTAAAGAATCTCTAAAATCCGGATGAATTAGAATGTATGGTCAGTTGTGCAAAGCATCAGATTATTTTCTAATCACTTCAGATCACCAGAAAATAGGCCGTAACTAAAACACCTAAAATTCCTTATGGTTTTTTTGTATTTCCTAGCAAAACCAAACTACTCTGGCTTTTTTTAGAATTCCTTGAAAGGTGTTTGTTTTGCAAGGGGTAAGTAATAATTGTAATCAAAGCAAGACATGTTACAAGGAGTGAGTATTTGAGATACAGATGTGGCAAGGAAAACTGTGCATGGACATAAAGGTTTGGGTTTTAAGAAGTTAACTGGCCCATGAAGACTGTTCAGTAGGGCAGCTCTCTGCTCCTGCTGTACTGACACAGAGGAGTAATTTCAAGCATGGGCTGCGTTCATCATGGTTGATCTTTTCCCAGAAGCAGCTGAGTTCAGGTTGGCTCATACCTCCTCAAACACTCCATACCCAAAGTGTGCGAGTCCCTGCTGCAAGGACCTGCTTACAAGTGGGACCAGACTGCTGAGGAGAAGCCATTTTGACACACAGATGCCTGAAGGTCCAAAAGGTTATTCCTGAAATGCTCCCAATATTTTACAGTGCTGAGGGGGTGTTGTTTGGTTTGTTTTTCTATTGTCTAGCCTCCTCTGGGAATCATTTTATCCCCCACAGTCAGTTAAATTACCCACAGAACTGCTCTGAAGTCTCAAGATTCATATCTTGAAAATGTATTCCATTCCCTCAAAATCACATTTCCCTCAGGTTGAGCTGCCACTGCATCCGTGAGGATACAGCCACATTCAATCAACAGTCTGCTACTATAGATGCATGTTATGCATCTGGATATTGGAATCATCTGTCTTCAACGGGAAGGTCTTAAGGGCTTCTGTGGCAAATGCCATAAGTTTAAACTGACAACTTCAGATGAGAAATGTGCATATTTTTCCTCCATCATAGTTAAGTTTCCATTATTTCCATTCTCCACTGGAACAGCGAACTGTGCCAGTTATAAATGGCCAGTCAGACACTTGCTAGAATAGCTGTTGCATGTATTGCTGTGTGATACAAATCTCTTGACATTTCTTACTTCAACTATAAAGCAATCAAGACTGAAATTACCACTTTTAGTAACGTATTGCAAATGATCTATTAATTTCCAGGCATCAAGCACAATTCATACACGGGTGTCTCGCTCTGACCTCTAATCTTGGTCACTAGACAGAAACATGCTAATACCCATTTTGCAATGTTTTTTTCAGCCTGTTGTCATACAGCTCAAGCTGCAAATGATTGTACTCTAATCTCAACCACTAGAGCAGGGAATCTTTCTGTTAAAAATAATTAAAGATCCCTTTGTCTTGATTTTTCTAAGTCATGGATCAATTTACTTTCTAAAAATGAATCTAGAAATATTTAATATAATTACAGAGAATTCACTGAAAATGTTACTTTTTTAGTATTATTAGTAAGAGCAAGTTTCCAAGCTCTGAACTTACTGATCATACTGTTTTGTCCCCTTCAACCTGTCCATTGGAGGCCAAATACTCAATTTTAACTCTCTCTAAATTTATCTATACACACTTTTCACTACTTTGAATATGAATGAGTAAAACTCTCTTATGCCAGGAGTTCAGCAACAACCCCCCCACTCCCAACTTTAGAAGCTGGTAAGAAATAGCTGTTATTTTGTAAATAACTAAGTATTACCTGCCACCTCCTTGCTCCTCTGAGAGGCTTCAGAAGCCAAAGCGTATGATATGGTAATGATGCGCTCCTGCTCCTGCAGCTGTGAATCTAAATCAACCGAGTTGTGCTTGTCCTGGGCAACAGTAGGCTGTAGATTGTGCATACTAGTGGGGAAGTGCAAAACAACATTAACATTTACAAACATCAAGAAGAATCCACCATGCAGATGAGAACAAGCTTTTGAATTCATACAGCAGTTCTCGGATCTCATCTATCAAGCTCCATATTTTACTGAAGTTATTTAAAGTAGCCTTAGATATTGTATGTAAATGACTACAACACACAAAGACAAATGATTCATCCATCACACATACAGTCACAGTTTCTGCATAGCCTTAAGTTCAGCTGAAAGTCCTTTAGTGTAAATATGCTGTTTACAATGAATGCACTACTAAGTATTTATTTGAAGTCATTAATAAAATTTCGAAGTGCTCCCAGGAAAAGGCATGTAACCTGGTGGTCCTCAGGCACAGCCTCTTTAATTGTCTTCCACAGAGACAGCAGATACTTGAGGTAATCAAATTCTTGAAACGGAATGTTTCAGCTGACTCTACATTAGCTGTAAGTAGTCAAAAGTATTCTTTCAGAACTCCAGCTCTCTGGAGACAGCAGAAACTTGCTCTCATACTGATTTTTCTTCTGCTTTTGGCCAGATCTGTGCCTTTCCTTCCTCTTCACTCTCATCTACAAGTTGCTTGGTAAGGACTCTCTACTATTTTAGGCTGCTCTGAACAAGAAAAATGGGTATATACAACATTTGTCATTATCTCTTCTACCCTGTTTTAAAAAGGAGCTTTAAGTATACAACACAAATACTGTGTGCATTTTCTGAAAGCCACAAGTTACTCTTAGATAATTCAACAGGAATTAGACTGTTGTACATAGTTAGTTTCCAGTGTTTAACATCAGCCCCTATATAAGATTTGAAAGAAAAAATTACCTTGATTTAGTAAGAATATTCTTTATCTTTTCTGCTTTACGCTGCCTTGCTGCCAGTTCTTCTGTAGAAAGAGGCTCTTCTGGCTCCAGTTCAACATAGCGTTCTGGAATTGCAACCTTCTCAGGTTTTGACAACTGTGGAAAGAAAGGAAGTGTCAAGTTTTAAACAACAAAAGACTTAAAACATGAGATGAATTCTCCTCTATGGGATCACACAGTGAAAAGAACAAAGCATGGGTTTTCACAGTCAATACATGTACCTGATGCTAAACACTCCCTCTGGATATGAGCTGATGCCTTTTGGCAGTGTCTTTTCCCTCTGATTTATTTAACTTCAGAAGATAGATCGAACAAATATTAAAGGGGATTACAAAAGAAATCAGATCAACAGGGAACCTCTCTCCAGCTCAGGCTTGGAGCCCAAAGTAGGACACTGCCTGAAGGTGTTGCAGTAAAAAGAAGCAACTGACAGAAGACTGACTGGACAACCTGAGATTTTAATGTCATGATATTATGACATTTATGTCATGTCAGCAAGGACTTCCTACAACTGAAAGGCAATATCACCTAGTTTTAACCTAGGGTATCACTCTTTCTTTTGAGACTTCATAATCTTCTTCTGTGAGCAGCAAAGGAAAAAAAACCACCAAAACAACAAAACTCCCCCAAAACCAGCAATTTGTAATCATTCTAGGAAATTCTTGGGCTATAAAATCTGAAATCCTAGGTGTTCCGAAGTTGCTTAGGGAACTGAATAGAAATACACTAACACTGTGCAATTGTAACAAGTTGCATAGACATAATTCTGTAGACTGAAAATTTTAATATGATTGCACAAAAAATTAGCAACAAGTTTTTGTTAGGATCAGTTTCTTTGTGGGAAATTTTTGCTCCACATAAGAGATGTAAATCCCCCCATGAACTTTCAGTTTACAAACAGACTTTGAAAACCAGTGCTTATTATACAGAACAGACTGCTTTTGAAAAGCACAAATAGAAGATATGTGAATAAATACAATTAAGTAAAGGGGAATTATTTTTCCTTCTCCTGTTTGGATTTTTGTTAAAACACCTGTGAGGCAATGAGTTCTCAAAATTCAAATTTTTAAATAAAAAAATAATCCTAAATTTTTCACCACTGAACTTAATCCACACTAATTCAATGGCATAGGTAAAGTGGCCTGACCTAACCACCAGTGATTAGGCTCAGTAATTTGTAACCAAGGCTGAAGCATACAATGCAGTCACTGGCACTTACAACCACATTAAAAATCACTGCCTCAAATTTTTATGCTTCCTTCTCACTAAACCCACAGCCAAGGTTTCCTGAAAAATCCTCACTTCTCTGCTTCACTTCCTTACATTCAAATCCAGCTCCTCTCTGGAGCTCTGCAGCTATATATATATATATGTGTATATATGTGTGTGTGTGTATATATATATGTATATTTTTTAAAAATTTATATATCTATCTCCATACTCTAACTAACCTAGACTAGCTCATTCTGCCTTTTCCAGAATAAAAAACTCAGTTATCATGTGAAGAGCAGATTTATTGGCCTTAAAGGCACAACTGAGTACATTTCCTTACAAGGCACAGGAGTACCTCAGGTACAGAAGTGCCTGCGAGGTGATGAGGATGGGTGGATGAAATGGAAAAGGACAGCTTGGGCAACCTGAGAAAGAAGTTTTACATTCATAGCTGCAGAACTGCTTCAGTTACTCTGAAGTAGGACAGAAATGCCTATAAGGAAAAATGTTTCCTATCCTAGTCTTAAGGTGCTAATTTGGATGTATGAAGTGATTCATGTAGCCCTGGAGGCCTTCTGGAAAAAAAAATTAATAGCAGAGTGTAATTATATTGCTTTTCCTTGTTAAAGTACTTTTCCTGTTTCTGAAGTTTACAAGAGCACTGCATTTTCTCTAGAAAATAGACAAAGATTAATCAAAAGATACATTCATTCACAGAGATCAACAGATAATGGCTCACAGATTCAACTCCTTACAAAGATCTCTCTACATAAAATGATACACTGCCAACAGCTTTCAGAAGAGCAGAGGTGCTTACTAGTCTAATTATCATTAATAATTTTACGTACTTTCCATCCACTGTGGCATTTCACACAATGCATAGTACCTACTGAAATCTTTCCACGTGCTGTATTCTTTCATTTCCACCAGATGGCTCAAGCGCTTTTCAAACAAATATTTACTGGGTTACCAAAAGATTCAGTGCCCAGAACACCAACCAAGTCATTTGAAAAGCTGACAGAAAGGTGTTTTCTGTTCTTACCAGATTAAAGCAGTGCTCCCTCTTCTCTACTGTTCTGTCAGTCAAAATGAAGAGTAAGGTAGCTCTGGGAAACTAACTTGCACTGCGTTGCTGTTTCTTATTTTCAAATACTCTTGGTGTTGTCTTCTCATCTTTTTTTCCAATTTATATAACATTCCCTAACAATCACTTTTTCCTTTATAAACCTGAGATAATATATTTCAAACAGTAGAGCCAACCTTTCAATTTCTTCTCTCTGCTGAAACACAATGCGAATGTGAACCCTACAGAGATTCTAAGTGCCAGGCCATAAATTTTCAACACCCAAAAGACTCCTTCCAGCTAACTTCTGAAAGAAAAGATGAGAATTCACTACCTAAAACTTAGAAAGGTTAATATTTTGGGGCACAGAATAGGAGGAAAAAAATTATGAGTGTTACCTCTCTGCTGATATCTAAATCATAGTCTTGAGGCTCCAGGTCTGTCTCTGTCACTGCTACTGGGTGAACTTTGAACCATTCGTTTTCATCCTTGTCTTCTCCACGAATTGCCCTCTCAAGTAACTGCAAATCAAACTCTTGCTCTCGTTTCCACTGGTAATAGATACAAAACAATTAACAGCATTCAACCATACTGACCAATTCATTATTTAGCAATGTACATTACTACTGCTGCAAATGCTATATTGATGAAAGAATCCAGAGAGCAAATCCCTTAACTGTCAAGAAAAAGAAAATACAACTGTATTTTCCTGCATATATGGTTGGAAGATTTGATCTCTAGCTGTGCTGCATGGATTTTTGAGTATTGATTAATTTTACAGGTAATGTTCAGCAGTATTAAATTCTAACAAATGTAGTAATCACAATTTCACCTATGCTCATTAACATGGAACTAACTACACACAAACATCTTTGGAAGCACAGGTCAATACAAGTGAGTCTACAGACTGACAGACTAGTGCTAAGCATTCTAACCAGGCAGTGCTGTGTGATTTTGAATCACTAGACAGAATGGGTATTTATATTGCAGGTTGAGAATGGCAATTTGAAAATTTTATGTATCTTTCTAAAATAATTACTGAGCAACACTGATAATATTTTATATACTAGCATTAACTTGTCATGAACTTTAAAAAAAATAAATTAGTAACTTCTAAGCTTTTATGTCTTTACTAAAGTATCTGGCTACCTGCAAAGATAAAACATTTTTCACATTCTGTCTTTACAAGGTAAATATTTAGCAAGAATAAATTCCAAATATATTTAAATTAAGCAGCAGAAGCATAGAGTTCCCAAATCATTGCATAGTAGCTCCTTCACAGCTACACACAATCCAGCTGCATAAATACTCAGGCTTAAGAACCCTACCAACAATTTTTTTTTTTCAAAAAATTAAATGCAGTTGCAGTATCATTCCATCCAGCAGATCTCAGCAACTTTACCTTACAGAATTGAAACGCAGTATTAGAAGCAGTGGGAAAGAGAAGGGACAAAAAGAACAACAAAAAATTTATCTCCTCAAGCATTTGAGGGTATCAATAGGAGAACGTGCCGTTATATGTTTCTTAAAAACATTTCTAGTATTTCTGTTACAAATCTTTGGCTTGTTTTGGTTGAAGTCTGAATTTCATACGAAGTCCTTAGACTTCATTATGCTACTTGCATTAATAAATCTAATTGAAACCTATTCATGCACAAGCTCTCAATATTCACTCAGAAGATGCGTATCTTCCACGTACATTTAAAAAGTTAAATAGCTACGAGGCAATTATATCTCAAAAATTAAGATGTTTCTCTACAGAATTCAAAAGAGAAAAAAATGTTTTCTCATACAAGTACTCCAAACTCATTCTTCTACTCATATTCGAACCAGGCCTGATTGACATCGTATATTTTAAATACACAGTATCATGTTCAAGTCGTTATATATAGGTAAGAAAAACATCAAACCATTATTATGAAGCAGTATTTTTATTGGCTTTGATGTTGCAACTTTTACATTAAAAAGGCATCGTATATAACATTGTACTGTGATCAATACTTGAAATGTCATACTACACTTGAGAGCTGATTGATTAAAAATTAGTTACACATACAATGTATGTTTAAAGCAAATGTTACACACTGAGCAGCACTTCAATTATACATTTAACTGTTTGCCATTTTGGCTGCTAAAGAATTGTAATGCTGTAGGTAATTGTGCTATCAAACATGCTTTTTGCATATCAAAGCCCTATAGGTACAAGAGATGACCTCTACAAAACACTGCTAGGGCTGAAAGATTCTGCTTTACTTCCTTACAGCAAGAAAAAGATCCAAGATGGCACCCAAATTTATAGATAAAGTGTTTGCCACAAATGTTAATAAGGAGTGTTACAAAAATGTTTAAATTCGACTTGTGTATGTTATGTGAGTCGGAAAACATAAGAAGCTCAGATTTAGTTCATTTAATTAAAATAGGAAAATAACAGTGACACTATAGTTCTACAGTTCCCAAATATTATGCACTATTTTTAATAAATTTCTGATTGCAAAACAGAGGACAACATAGATGAATGTCTCCAAGTAGTGCACTCGTATTTACTGGGAAAGTAAATACAAATAACTGGCTGTAAATTAGTGCTACTGAACAGTGGGAATGAAAGGCTGAATATTATAGGGTTTTTTTTAATGCTACTAAATGCAATTAAGCCTGGTAAAAATTGAGTAGTCCAGTTAGAAATTTTAAAACAACTACAAAATTCTGCAAATTAAAAACAAGCAAACAAAAAAGAGGCATTAGGTATGATGAGTGACAAATCTAAAAGCAAGAGATCTTGTGCAATGAATTAGGTAAAATAAGGTGATCAATCTAAAGCTCTAGTGGACCAAATAAAAAATAAATTAAAAGACCACAGCATAAGTGCAATTACAGTACAATCTTGGTTTAGCACCAAGTGAGCAACTGGGTAACTTCACCAATTAGAATTGCTTTGGTTAGTATCCAAAACGTACTGTTACAAACTTATCATCTGTACAGCATTTTATCTCAGAATGCAACAAAAACCCTTTTCTTCAGCAGCTTAAATTTGAGCCTTATTAGAATATTCTACATTTGGAGCTTTAAAGAATTTGTATCAATTAAAATACATTAGCTCTTACATAAATTTCTAATCAGCATGATTAGATTTTAAAACTGATTATCTATTTATCACCTCTTTAAAAAAGCAACCACCACCTTGGTCTGATATTACCACAACTATCTTGCAGCCTAATTTATGAATTAAAAAGAAAAACACTAATGGTGAATAAGAACATTCTAAAAGGCCCATTCCATTGTGAAGCAGTTTGAAAACTGTACAAGCTTCTTACACTTTCTAAATACAATTCCAATAAAAAACAATCACGTCTCTGAAATCACTCCAATATACTCATATCTCAACTCAGCACAACTCTGACCAACTTACCTGCTGAACCTGCTAAATAGATTGCAACTACTAGTTAAAAAAAAAAATCACCTGTTACTCTCTGAACTCATTTTATGCCACAGAACACTAATTTAATTAGACTAGAAGCATCACACACACCCAAGTGAAAGTGCTTGCTAGGAAAAAAAAAAAATAAAAAATCCCAAGACATTTTTAGCGTAGTCCTTGTAAGGCATATCTAACATACTGAGCCTACGTCTGCAGGAATGGGCCTGATGAAAGACCGAGATGAAACAGACTGCCTTTCTCCTTGGCTAAGAGTCCTCTTGCGTTCACGGACTAACGCCTTCTGATGTCGCTTCATTCGTTCGAGTTGTTCCTCCGCACTCATCTTGCCTCTTTGGTGGTCTCCAGAGTATAAACGTTCCAAGGCACTCTTTGGTCTCTCCTGGAGAAGTCACAAGGCACACAAAACACACGTTGTAATTAATACTTTATAAGAAGTACACAAAAAATTAACTCTTTCCCCTACCTGATGACTAAACTAATGTGATTTTTGTTCTATCATTTCTGCATTCATTTTGCATTCCTATTTCAACTCTGTATTTTCTATTAGTACTGCGGATTTTTGATTCTAAATCTTGTTTTATAAATATATTTTAAATGCAGTAAGTTGTCCATCTGCTTCCCGATTCATTCAAGAAAGTGAAAACCTGGAGGTTTTTTTAGATCACACGTGTTGGGTCTTCTCCCATGCTACTACAGTCCCACTTCCTGCTATGCAAAATATATTCTGGGCTTAACTGTTTTGAACAGTTCAGACACTTGTTCTCAGATGTTCATTTAAAACTCACCTTGGACCTATCCCTTCGAAGTGTTGCATATGATGAAATGGTAGATGACTGGTGCAATCTGGAAGTTGATCCAGATAAACCTTTTAAGGTAAAAAAAGAATGCTTAAAAACCAAATGACAGACAAATTGTCAAGACAAGTGTCAGACATTTTTTAAAATATGCTTTTTCTGTGATATTCTGGCTACTATTTTAGCTCGTGTTTCACATTTTGCAGTTCAGAAGATCATGAGAGGCATGAAATTTCATTTCAGCCAAAAGTAATGTGTTTCAGGTCAGTACTGAGCAAAATTCAGGAAGACCTACAATAATTGAGAAGCTTATATTAAATGAGGTATGGGGTGAAAGCTGTACAAAAGTAGGTAAGCTGTACAGATAATGTCACCTATGAAAATCAAACCTTAACATTCACAGCTAGAAAGGAAAGGAGTAAGAAGAGAATAGCTAAGAAATTAATTGCTTTTCCCCAAATATCATCTCTATCCTCATTTGTGAAACAGTTACAGGACTGTAGCACAGTGGGGATGGAGTGTCAAGTCACATGTATTGTCTGGGTCATTAAATTCTTATTCTGTATCACTTTCATTCGAATTACAATATAAGTGTTTAAAAAAATACTTGAATTCGTAGATCACACAGAAATTATGAGGGGAAAAAAAATCTCTGAATACTGGAGACATTCTAACAGCTAACTTCATGTTTTGCTATGCTGTTTTTAAGCATTATATATTAAGCTGCTTTGCAAAAGGCTGGGTGTCTGTAATGGCAACATTAAAATGCACAAAATCTCTAGACTTTCCCAGCATTGCATAGTTAATCTAAAAATAATGATCTGATGATAAAGACCATCTCCAGAAAATCCTTGAAGAGAAAAGCTCCTACACAGACAGCACTGTTAAAAAATCAACTACATAAATTCCTGGCTTACCACGGGTAGGTAAGGTCTGGTATCCACTGTCAGAGCTTATTAAACCGCTGGAAGGTTGGCTGAGGTCACCACCTATCATTGCTAGTTCTGGTTCACTCATGTATGAACGCAGTTCCACCTATATGAAAAAATACTCATCAGCTCAAATGAAATCAGAGACAGAAAGTCATAATAATCTTAAAAGAAAGCTTTGTTTTCTAAAGCTTTGTTTCTGGATTCCTAAATCTCTCTCTGCCATTATTATATGGCATAGATCTCTCCCTGCCATTACTACCTCTCTGCCAGCATCTCTCTCTCTCCTTATTACAAGCCCTAGAGGTCCATGTATTTTACAGGTGATACCTTCCTTCCATTACAGGTTCACATATCTTTAAGATACAGGTGTATAGGTGTAGGAGTGCTCACCCTATAATCTCCATTTACATACTGTCCGAGTTCTCTGTCTCTCTTTCTTTCATCTGACTGGCGTTTCAGGCCCCGCACTGAGGTGTGTCTGATGACAGTGGCTTCCCTCGGGAGCGGTGGAACAGCTGGTGGCTGATCATCGGGACTGTACAACTGAGGGAGAGGAGGTCTGGGTGGTGCTTCATCTTCCTGGTAACAGGAGAGCACAGGTATTTGGCAAACAGTCAGAAAACACTGTGGCACAAATGGACTGTGAGTTATTTGTGACTGCTTTAGCATGCTCTCCTCTGTCCACACCGGGAGCTTGAGGCTTTAAAAACCAAACAAGACCCAAGAGAGCAAACCACCCATCAAGCACAAAGCGTGACCAAGGAAGGCTCTGCACTGGTAGGTTCTAAAACAGTGTATGGCTCCAGAACAAAGGTCCAGGTTACACACATACACTCTCCTCTAAGTGCAATTGCTCCGTTTCAACACAAACACCATAAGTGTCTCCTCCCCGTTGTGCCTCCACGCTGTGTGCACTTCTTAACCATGAAACTTTCCCTGTTTCTGCCAGAAGTAAATGGGAACACTGGTGAATGAATCTCACAAGAGCAGTACTTACTACCTTTGGCTTTAGCTTAATTGGTGACTGAAGAGGCGGCTCGATTTTTTTCAGCTGCTGTGCTTGGTGCTGCGCTCTGGCCTGGAAATAAGGCTGTGGGTACAGCCTCACCTCCAGGGAGGATTTAACTGGACTGGGTGGAGGGCTCTGTGGGACCGACAGTTTGCTCTCTGCAGTTGCAAGGGAAGCTGGTAAAGAAGGCACTGACGACTGAGAAAACGAAGGCACTATTTTTCTCTCTGGGGGAGAAACATGTAAATGTGTTAGGTGTTGTTTCTTATCAATAATGTTCACAAGAGCAGCAATTCACATCCTTAGGCTTCATAGAACAGCCCTAATACTCTGCACATTGCTTTGAACACAAATGGGTGGGTTTTTTTCAACATAAACATGTTTGATTGTTACATTATAGCAGAGGTGGGAAAACTTTTTCTTGATGAGGATCAAGCAAGCCTTTGAGGCCAAAAATAAAAACACCCACTTTAATATCACCCAGTAAAATTCCTTGGAGAGGGCAGTGG
This sequence comes from Podargus strigoides, assembly GCA_028020825.1. Lineage (NCBI taxonomy): Eukaryota > Metazoa > Chordata > Aves > Caprimulgiformes > Podargidae > Podargus > Podargus strigoides. Next base: position 2,955,041 of record CM051633.1, read on the forward strand.
CAGGGAAGGAAAAGCCCCAAAATCAAATGAAGTCAGCTCATAGGCTATATCTGGCCCTGTGCCACAGACTCCTTGAGATGCCTATAGATCTAGACAAGGTTAAGCACTCATAGCCATACCTTAAATAAAATAATATCTCCCCATCTCAGAATTATTTTATCTCTATATGTAAAAGGTAAGCAAAGACACTTTAAATATAAAGTGAATTCACAGGAGGCATTAACAGCCTCTTGCTATCCCAGTGCCTTAGGTCTTTTCTTTGAAACATAAAGCAATTGAAATGCAGACCACACACACTTTCCCTTTCTCTTTTCCATAGCTGATGGATGTTGTTGCTCTGCCCACCGAACACCTGCCTGAAGAGGGAGGGGAAGGCAACTGCAGCAAGGGCAGCATCCAAGGGAGGGGAAAAAAAAAAGAAAAGCAGAGAACACCACAGAGAGGAGTTCCTCGATAGAATGCTGAATAGATACTACGCTGGTATGAGCCTGGCACGTGACAGAAACTCTTCCTGTAATTTGCAGAACTTGGCTCATTATTATTATTCTTGTTCCTTTTTTTATGGCTTGGTACATTTTAGTGCCATCAGTATGTAAAAACGAAGAACAAAACCTTTTTGCCACCTCAGCCAAAGAGGTGCTCAATCAACAGAGATTTCTGATGCAACCAATAGCAGAATTAACTGGATTTTCTGCAGCAGAACAAACTTCTAGACTATTTGCACAGATCTAAAGATTCAGCTGCATTTGTATATTTTTTAATGTTTTAATTATGTTCTCCTTACCTGGATTCTTGATAGAGTCTACTATGGTTTTGTAGTTTGTTTTATTTGCACTCAAGCCAGCTATAACATCTTCAATTCTCCACAAGTCTTTTTGTATTTGAGTTTTCTCCTGATGTTTGTAGTAAAAGAAAAAAATAAAGAAAAATTAATTATATCTCATTTTTAATTTAAGAAGGCTTATCCTTCTGATACTGAAACCAAACCAGTGTTTCAGAACTTACATGAAAACTTAGGAGTCTAGAAATGAGTTAAATAATTATTTTAATTTTTTTAAAGAAAAACAACAACAAGAACCAACATATCTTGCCCATTAAATTTATTAGAGCAGTTCCTGAGTCTTGGAAGACTTCCTATAGAAGACTGGGGGAAAGAGACACATCTACATGTTTCTCTACAATATTACTCAGGCTATGAAAACCTAGGTTAATGTTCCACATAAAATGAGCTTCCAGAATCTTTTCATTTGAACTTTGTTCTTAAATCCTACACTAACACACTAATGAAATTCATCTTATATATGAAATTCATCTTCATATATTTAGGGGAAATATCCAATATTAAAAAAGCAAAAAGTTAGTATAGTCTCCCAAAATAGTGCCTAATGGCTTTTAATGGATGAAATATAAAACCAAAACTAAGTCAGAAGGGCTGACAAATTTAATTTCTGCTTATATTTGGGTTGTTAGCCTACTGGACATGCTGTATGAGAGGCTGAAACAATATATTGCTGCTGTTCCCGGATTTGGTCTCATCTTGCATCCTATCTGCTTCACCAAATCTTTCCATGAGGAAAGAAAGGGAAGCTTTGTCTACAGTCTGGATTGCATCTTGCAGCCAGAGGCCTTGGCTGCTGAAGCCAACACTTCAGTCAGATGCTCATTGTCATCATCATAAACAGCTATTCTCATTTACTTAATCAAAGCCTGGTAATTCTGCCTTCAAAAATTGGTATTAAGAATAAACTTAGTGAAAACCAAGGGGAAAGCAATATTATTAAAGAGAGCAGAAGGCTTAAGTTAAGAATTGCTTACACAAACTGCTCAAGAACTCTAGAAATTCATCTCTTGCCATGAGCTGCAAAGTAACCACTAATTAATCCTATAAGCCTGAAAGAGAAAAACTTCAGTAAAAGCTTCTACATCTCACAGAGCTAAGGCAGGCACATAAATTGCTTGCCACTTTCTGTCTTAGATCAGAAAATATGTTCAGCCAGGTTACAGATCAGCAAACAGGGTGCCAGGAACACAAACATTTAAATGATGGAGAATGTTATTTGCCTGTAGTAAACTCACTCGATAGATGGCACATGTCTTGAAAGACTGTCAGGATACAAACTATAAATTTGCACGTTTCATTTCATTTTTCTGAGATTAATCATACTACAAGGAACCAAATGATGGATTTACAATAACCGAGCCTGAGAACGGGTTTTAAAAAAACCTCACAAAAACGTGCAAGAAATCCTGCTTCTGAAACCACTGAGAAAATGTTTGATCAGTAATGTACAAAAGCCAGGACGTATTTTAATATTATTTCTTCCCATTACTTAAATATTGATGTGAAGAGAATATTTTATATCAAAAATGGACTAGATCTAAGAGATAAACAGATGAATTTATTTTTAAATGGTGAAAGCCAAGATTGCTGTTCACAAAAGTGTATAAATATACTTTATGGGCAAGCAGGAAAAGGTAACTTGGAGAGATAAATCTTTTTCTCCAACTTCCTTCACACAGAAACATAATTTAGAATGATTTATGAAACCAGAGGAGAAACACTTACCAACTAAAAAGTCATAACTGACAAAATATCACAGCTCAGTTAATTTCAGCACACTCGGATCCCCCCAACCCTTAAGGAAAATACATTGAAGCTACACTCTTAAAAGTAAGATTTAATCTCACCAAGCTGCTTAAAACATTTAGTTTTTAACCTCTTAATTAATGTTACATAGAAACAACATTAGCCGTTTCCTACAGCAACTCGAGCTTGCAAATTTATTGAATTTTTAATAACATTCCATGAAGACTGCATTTTTTAAAATACAGTGTTTATAAATTTAGTGCTATTGGAAAATACTAGATATACAATTTTGAGTCTACAGACCCCTGGGCAGAGAGCAAAAAACCTCTACTAAGGGTACTTCAAGTGAGACTTCTTTGAAGGAATATAGTTTTAAGAACATTCAGTACTTTCAGAAAAAAATCAGCTCCCCTTAGTATCTCCAAAATAGGTATTCTGAAACATTTTTTAAAATCTTAGCCAAACATCTCTATGCATACATACATATATGTAAGTATACACATACAAAACACATAATGTGCACGTGTTTATGTTTGTGTGTGTGTGCATGTGTATTTTTTGTAATTATGCATGTATGTGACATGAGATGATAATAAAACTGAGCTAACATTTTTTCTGTGCAAACCACCTTCCCTTCTATATGCATTGCTAAATCCCATGCCACACATCCAGTATTTTAAGCATGCTCAATACACAGCTGGAAATTGTTTGCTAAAGTACCTCAACAAAGTACATTTTCTTTAAACCTGTAGTTTCCCTTTGTTAAACAAAATAACTTCACACAGGGACAGTTTTATTCTAAAGTACCCCTGGGATTTTCTGGAGGGATGTATTCCACAGCTAGGCTCAGCTACATTAACATTATGGCTCTAAAAACTGAATCACTCACCCACTCCCTAAAATTAAATGAAAATGGACTTTGAAGATTGTTGCAATTCAAAAAAGTTTTACAACACTTGCTTTGACACAAAACATTTATCCATTAATAGTGAAAATAAATAGACTTCATAACTGATCAAATGTTTGTTGCAAATAGATTAGAAATTCAACTAGTGAGCTCTTTTGGTCCAGGATATTTGGAAATGCAGGCTAAGATTTGAGCAAAATGTATACATTAGCTTTGTCCCTTTTAAACAAAACTGTTCTGCTTAAACACAGAAAAAATAATCCAGGCTCTATTCCTTGCTCTAAGAATAAAATCACCAGCTGTAAACAGGTATGTAGAAATAATCTGGTATGCCACATCCAGTTCAGCAAACAGAATAATTTATCTTCAAACAAAGCTTCTTTGTAAGATTCAAAACTGAATAACTGATTTAAAACCAAGATGTCTTTCAATTACCGGTAGCTGTTAAACACTTATTCCACTTCACAAAACAATCTGCAGAGATAAATCTTCCATAAATAGAAGAACATGACAAAGATCAAGTAATGACAATAACAAGCTAGTGACTGATGTTCTTAAAAATGGATAAAGAAGCCAACAAGGTCAGATCAAATAAATGGAAGACTGAGAAGTCCTGCACAGTCTTATAAATTAAATACGTTATCAATGTCAAGATGTCAGCATGTAATAAAAACATAATAAAATAATGATAAATTTGCATAGATAACTTACGAGAAACTATTACACATGCTGCAAGATAGTGAGTTAATGCACAACTATGCCTTTACAATGTCTGAACCTTGCAAATGAAACTCCATGACAGCAGAATACAGTGCAAAAATTATGGAGAGTTTCTCTTATGAGATGATAGTTTTCAAGTTGAGACAGAATCATCTCATAAGTAAACCAGTGTCTGGACATGGACTCACCTGAGATACCAATGAACTATTCATCTGCCCCTGTAAGGCTTTTTTCAGCTGGCTCACATCCTTTTCTAACTTCAGATACTCATTCCAGGCATTTTCCATTTCCTATTAACAGAGGGAATACTCTAATACAATGTTACAATAAACTTAAATCACTCTATCCATTCTCTAATTGAGCACCAAAGTGGTTTTCAAGATAGTGGTGTTCTATTATAAAAAGAAGCAAAAAATGCATTTTGTAGTCTAAATTTTTGCTTAGAGTTGATGATAAACTTCAAAATGCTTTATATCTTGCAAGATCAAGTCAAGAATCCCTAGTTAAAAAATTGTGGCCAGCTTCCTCACACAAAATCATTTCTTAAGCATAAAACTGGCATTTTTTAATATAATCTGAACTGTGACTAATATGCTATGAAGGAATCAAATCTATTCCAGTTCCATTGCCTGTTACCTTACTCCTCTATTTAAAATGAGTTTATAATTAAAATCCAGTCACATAAACCACAGCTCATGTTTTGAAACAAAGCAGATTATTCCTTAAAAGTTCTACAGACAGTGTTGTAATGGCATTAGAAGTGAATAAACAAGCGGGCGCCTGGAAAATAAGGCTATCCAATCACCCTTACTTAGATTATTTCCAGCCCCCACGACACCATAGTCTGCCTTCTGACCCAGAACTGAGAAAAAGCAAGTATGTGGAGCACTTCTGTGTAAGGAATGAGGAAGTAGGCTTTTTCTCTGACATCAAGAAAAGAGATCACTTAAGAGTTGAGAGGAAGAAATCAGGGGGGTCTATGAAACCATGAGTGGCATGGAGAGAGTGGATAACAACTAACCATTCCCCATCCTTTCTCATATAAGAACAAGGGTCTATCACACAAAACATGTACAAGTTGGGCTCAAAACAAATAAAAGAAAGTGGCTGTCCAGGCAGTGGGGAAAAGTTCTGTGCAATACCTTGCCAAATATTATGGATGAAAAAAGTTCACAGAATTTAATAGGTGACTGTACAGGTTCTCAAAAATGAGATCTACTCAAGATTACTGAATAGACATAAAAAACACCAGCCTCAGGAATTCTCTGAGCAGAAAATAGTTAGAAGCTGGATTGGTTATGACAGGAAGTACTACCCACATCTCCTGTCCTTACTCTTCAATAAGCACCTACTTATGCCCACTGCTGAAGCCAAATCCCTGGGCTAGAAGGAGCCCTGGGCTGGACCAGTACAAGCATTCTTACAATTACTTGCTATTTATACCCCTGACTGAATTTTAAATGCTGTCTGTGAAAGTCATACATTTTCTACAGGCACAAAACACTGCGTGTATATATTTAAACAACACTGGCATTTTAATGATTGGATCTTACAATAGGAAAGGTGTTCATGTAATTCCAGAAACAATCTTATGAGGAGCTGGTCCCATATTCATTAAGAGGTAAGATTAATATAGTGAGTGCACAACACCTGGGTTTAATATACTCTCTTTCATGGGCAATTCTTAGACATATTTTTATTAATAAAAATGCAACATTAAATTGCATTTGAATTTCATGAAATCATAATACCAACAGTAAATTTGGACCAAAACATCAAGCTTTCCCCAATTCTTTTTCCCCTGGAAAAATACCATGGAATCACATGTATATTTTCAATGGAATAGCTGAAAGATTTGCAATTTAAGCCCCATACATAAACAAAAAAGGTATACAATTTTTTTTTGAGCTTTATTTTTGTTTTGGGGGTGGTGAGGGAAGAGGGCACTGAAAAGGGAAACTGTAGATTGTTTACATTTTTTTGTTCTGGTTAAGTATTCTGTACCTTAACCAAATCAGTTCAGAATAGGACTTAATTCCCCTATCCAATGAAAAACACTGTTTTAACAGGTATTTTTATTACAGCTTTCTGGAATCAACTACAACCACGTACCGTTGAAACTTTGGATATTTCAGCCCGAATATGTATGAGATCCTCTTGCAAAAGTCTCTGCTGGTAAGAAATTTTTTCTACATGTTGTGGTTGGTCTTTGTATTGTTCCATCTGCCTGTGTAAAACCTCCAGAACAGACTCCAGCTGATCCTAACAAAGAAGGAGATGGCGGTGAGCTTACAACATTTACATGGAATTTTACACATCTACCTGCGGGGAAATAAAAGTTGTTTTCCAGAGCCTCAGTTTTTCCTATAAGCCCCTAGAGGTTAGGATTGGCCTCCTGTTGCAGAGACTAAAGTACAAGAGCCTTAATTAACAATTATAGCCAAAATGATCTGATATTTTCCATTAAATCTGTCCATTAAGTAGCCAAAACAGTGGAAAACACAAAGCAGTGAGAGGGGAATGTTTGTATTTACAGTCTGTACAAAACCATAATTTAGAGTTTCAGACAAATTCCCTGAAGCTGTACAGAGCTGGGACAGCCCTCCCACAGCACAGCATTAGCTGTTTATTTAAGGATAAGGTCTCAATGACTGCTATAGTTGAATTACCCATGTGAGGGATTAAAATATTGCATAAACACTAAGTGGCCCTGATTTATTCCATCGGGAGTAAATAACACTGAGTTATTTTTGTACCATCTGGACAGTATTTTCACTTTAGGATATTTTTTTTCTGAACCACCTCCATTTATTGACAGCTATAGCTCACAGGCAGTGAAGCAGATAAGGATACATACAGGCAAGGAGAGACAAGGAACAGCAAACCATTTTGTTGTTTACTATTTGAACTCTGACTTGAATGGGCACAGAGGAAAGGAGGTGGATTCCAACAACAGACTTGTCACAGAAGAAGTTTCTTAGGTTTCTGAAATTACTAAAAATTTGAATCTCTCTTTCTTCTCTCACTTTTTTTTTAAAAAAAGAAAAAAAAAAATTAAAAAAACAAACCAAACCAAACAAACCACGAAAACACACACCTCAAAAAAATCCTCATCACCAAAACCCCAACAAACCACCTCACAAGTTCCAGTGACTACTCGGTGTGGTAGTATGCTGCTAGTTATGCAAACATTTGTGCAGGTGGGAAGAACTGCAAATGAAATATGGCTCTGCCTCACACCATATACATATTAAGACATAAAGCAGAACTAAGCAGAAAAGTGCACGTACCCCAATTTGTAATAAATGCCAGAAAATTAAACGTATGTGGTTTTTAAACATTCATTTTCAAAAACACGTTTTCTAAAAGTGAGTACTCAATCCTAACATAAAAACCAACTCTTTTTTTGTAAGGTTATATACATGGCCAAACAAAGCTACTACAGTGCAAGCAGCATCTAGTAACTTGATTTTTAATTTTTAATTCCATATTTTGTGATTAGAGGAAAATTGTTATTTTAGTTTATAAAATTCTTTTAATCCACTTACTTTATTTTCCTTAAGAGCTCTTATTTTGTCCTCCAAGTCCTGCAAAATTCTGTCCTGCTCACAGAAAACACTTAGCTTGACCTAGAAATGAAATCATATCAATATATTATGCTAGATTTTAAAAACCAAGCAGAAAGGCCTCCACTAGCAGTGTTCTACCCCAAAGAGCATAACGTGAACAGGTAATAATACAAGACAAATAGCCAAAACCACTTAAGAGGTTCTGAAGTGGTATTTGACACTTACATCAATATCACTTTCTGCAATCTTGACGGGTTTTGTACTTCGTTCTTTTAACGTGTCGCGCCCCGTCACCTAAGAGGAACAGGTTTTAGAGATATGAGGAATCTGTGGCAAACTAAAACCTAATTATGCTTCACCAATGAAAAGAAAAGTTTTGTTAAATATTCATGGCTATTAACAAAGATGTATAAAATTTTGGATACACGTCACATATGGCTTCAGTTTTTTAAAAATATTATCAGAAAGGATTACTAGTTATATTTGGCTATTTAATAACTCATAGTAGCTTAAGATTCTCTACAAACCAGCACAATCCCACTTGTCTATAGTTGCTAAGGTCCTGTTCCTGCAAAACCTAACAGTTTTAACAGTTTGCCTTTAATAGCTTTCTTGAAGCCAAAGGACCTGACTAGTTCCTTTAAATGCACGATTACAAGAATAACAGCATTAATTAATGACTAAAAATACAACTTTTTGGCAAGTACTTCTATCTACGAAGGAGAGTCTCTTCCGTAGCACAGGGTAAGTTTTATTAAAAACAGATTGCTATAAAACTGCTACAGTGGAATTAATCTATTTTCATATGTTCATAATATTACATTCCATAAATTACTCATTTCATATTCAATTTTTAGTGAGAAGATTATCTTCTCACATAATGCAGTTTTTAAATCAGTACAGAAACAATACTGTACCATACTTCCAACCTTTGCAGCAATCTCAACATGAAGGCATGTCTCTCTCTCTATGGGAAAGTTTATTATTTCCACTGTCTACGTGGGACCCTTTTTGTGAATAAATGAGGTTAAGAGAATGGCAATATAATACAGCTCATTAATCATACAGTTTTTAAAAGCCTAAAAAATCTAATGACTTAATAATACTAGATTAGAACATTTTTTAAAGATTCATTAAAGCAAAGAAACACCTGATGTTTAGAATGATAGTACTCAGATACAGTACATTTCTATTCATACACAGACAAGAGTTTATTAAGAAAAATTCACCTAAATATTGTCTTTAATAATATAAGAGCAGAAGTTTTAATGAAGAGCAGAACTTGTTGGCTTTTTTGGTGGGCTAGAAGTGGTAGTTTGCTTTTTTACTGACTCTGACTGGTGATCTCCAGGCTTGGAGCTACATAGTTTACTTATTAAAGTAACTAACAGGCACATACAGGATCATGGCAGCTTTCTTAAAGTAATTAAATTTTACTCTAAGTGCAGATAAATCTTTGATACAACCTCAGTTTCTCATTTAACATGTTATATGAAGTTAGCCATCCACACATAGTATTTTCAATTTACAAAATAGGTTTAGGACAGAAGAGTATGGTCTTTATTTGTGTTTACTGTCTTCTCTCCTCCAATGGCACACTCCATTCAAAGAGAATGAATGTATTTTCAGAATATGTTTTCATGTGGTTACTTCCCCACTACCAACATCAAAAGCATTTACTGCTTCTCAAAACTTTCAATTTTTGAATTTTTTTCATTCTCAGCTATGATGTGTTTTATATAAGAAAATCCTTTCTTTCAAAACTATTAATGGAACTATTTAAATGCTAAATCCTATGTATTACAGTAATAAATATATAAGCACAAATACCAGCATGTCAAAGTAATAATTTTGCATATTTAATTACCTGCAAGCTAAGAGAATGCAAAAGCCTTTTTCAAAGCAATGGAATTAACATAAAAAACAGAGCCTACAGATTTTGGGGATATTTTAAATTACATAACTGTATAAAGTTTGTTAATTATCAAGCAGTGAACATGAGAACATAACGAAGATTTAGCATGCTTTCACATTTTCAAAATTACACATAGGAGTCACTACTTGACACAATCATTTTCAAAATGAAAACCAAAGACTGAAGTCAGCCATAATTTTGCATACAGACTCCAAAAGGAGGGGAAAAAAAAAAAAGAAATGAGAAAAAAAGAAAGAAAAAATGAAATCTTACAGAAAGCTTTTACTGTTTACCATAAGACACCTGTAAAAGCCAGAATATGTGAACATTGACTGCTATTTTAAAAAGCAATGGGATGAGCACATTGCAGATGCAAGCAGTCTTACATGTATACTGGATAGAAACCCATGTGCTGAGTTCTTTAGCACTTTGTATATCATGTTGATCAGAGGTCCATTATTTTCTATCTGTTTCAAACAAAAGTTTAGTAATAGCTTGTTATAAATGTAAAAATTAAAAACCCCAAACCTTACAACTCAAAACTCCTTGAGCAGCAGTAATCACATGCTCTTATGTCACACCAATCCTTGAAGTTTATAGCGAATATAATTTGCCATTGTGGAAGCTACAACTGGATCCCTACCCATCTTGTTATACTGTAGGTAGATTGTTCATCCAACCATAAGACTTTTTTACTTTTGCAAAACACACATGGAAACACACAACACAAAATAGGATTTGCTTAGACTTGCCCAATTGTGGTTTCAAGAGTGCTGGGAATTACAGCAAGATATTTGCTGTATGTAATACGTAGTAATGCTTGCACCAAGTGCTCTATATTGATAATTTGAGCAACCTAGTTAAAACCTCAGGGAAAAAACGTTACTTCAACCACACTTACCCATCCTCCTGTAACAAATACCTGCCGTGCACTAATTCCTTCATTATCTATGTGATATAAGCTTGCACTAGCAACCTCTTTCAACTGCAGCTGAAACTAAACAGCTTCAGGTATTACAGTATGACTGCTGCAGAATGAAGCTGAACCACTGGGAGGGCCCCAGATTTGCTTCAGCTGGTTGCACTTCCTCATCTGTATTTTGTATAACCTGCTTGGGAGTGTTTGTAAACTATTCTGAAGTGAGGCTGCCCATCCATCCCTCCTGCAGCCTGCTTGAACTTGATTGCAGAGTCACAAAAAGGGAAGCTTCCTTCACTGCTTGTGTTTCACCTTATTTGCAAAGTTATCATAGAATCCTAGACTAGTCCATTGTGTTTTACAATGGGCACCACACTGTTTATTAAAAATTTCCCAAATTTAGGACCTTTTAAATTGAAATTTGTCATAAAATCCAGTCAATGGCTTGGGATGCAGTTACAGTTGGCAAAGCCACAAACAAACCAGACTAAGGCTTAAAGTGAAGTGTGTCCAACCAATTTTAAATTCACATATTAATGATTACAACAGTTTACATATTTGATCATTTAGACTAGATCACATATATTATGTGACAAAAACTCTATCTATATAAATATGACACTTACGTGTCATATATATTACTAATATTTTCCATTGATATATTTGGTTATATATTCAGGCATTAAAACATCTGATAAAACTGAAATAGACATACTAACAGGTCCAGTCAGCTCATTAGTTGCACATATGCAAGGCATCATGGCATCAGAGAACCACCTACGTGCAAACAATAAGGACAGCAAGGTGTTAAATTTCACTCCACCTTGATTTTCAGAAACACCATATGATTTATATACGGTGAGACATCCTACACACCGTAGAAAGACTGATAAGCAAAATGATAATACATTTGTATTTGTTTTTTTTTCCTTCAAAACCTGGTATTAATAAGTCTAGATTTGCTTTCACATTGCCAGCTATCAGGTGGCCCAGATATAGAAATAATTCAGTTTAGACAGATGCTTTGATGCTCAATAACATATTTTTAAATTATTTTTTTTTAAACGAAATATCAGGTAAGATAATTTGGGCAGATTCTATCTATGGATGGATGGATGGGCACATTTGAAATCAGCTGTAAAAATATGAAAACAATGACAGGTGCTAATTAATCACATTTTCACAAGGAAGGAAGATGTTATAAATATGGTGTATTATAAAAACAAGGAAAAAGTCAGCTCAAGAAGTTGTAAAGGGGAAAAGCTGGATTAAAACAACACCCTATTTTAACTTAGAGGAGTTGACTTCATATTGGTTCTAATGCTACAGCAGACAAACATTTTAAATCAGTTTTTTACTTGAGTTCACTAAACCCACATAGTATCATTCATCTAGAGTACCAGTAACACAAGTTCTTCCTACAAACTGAAGCAACTACACTTTCTGAGTTTGCACTTTAATTGTATAGTCACTATGGTAAAGACACTCAATATCCTAAGCATAACAGTGATGGCAGAAGACACAGAGTCTCCATCTCTGAACCTGCAGATATAAAGATGATGCACAAAAGATGACTGGATTAAAAAAAATAATGAACTATAAAATCTTACCTTTAGATCCAAATACTCCAAATCCTTTTTCAACTGGATATAAGTGTCATCCGCCTTCAGGTACATACATAGGGGGGAAAAAAAGAAATGCAGTGCGTTTGAATGTTTGACACAATTTCAAAATACTTGGATTGGTTATATATAAGAAAATGGACAAAAGAAGAGACAAAATAACAGAGTAGTACATTAAAAAAGCACATTTGCTCCACCAGCATATTGCTATTTACAGCTGAAAAATGGGCAAAATGTTTCCCAAGAATATTACTACCTCATGGGCACCCTGCAAACATGGATTTGAGTTTTCCACCTCCAATGAGACACATAACTACCTGAAACAATAGAGTTTCAAAAGCTATCTTTTCAAGACTCTTTTGTACTGACTATCCCTTCACTGAAAAAGTTATGTTATGGTGGTGTCCTCCAGCACAGTATGTCCCTTTGGGAGAAGAAAAGAGTTGTACAGAACTGAATGTCAGATGTAACTAGAAGCCATTACGTTAAAAAAAAAATCATTAGAATACTTTTGATCACCTTTCATACACATTTTAAGATATTAATTCCTTTATTCAGGAAAAGTATGAAATAAGTTTTCTGAATAAGATACTGAAAAAGATCTCATATGATTAAAGAATCCATTTTGCATTTGAAGTAACAGCAATCAACTCGATCCTTACTTTTCATTGGCTCACCTGTAATTGCCATTAGATTAATTTTATAGTTACATTCATCTAGCAACATCTTCATTGCAGTTGCTTCAAGGAAAGCATGCACAGAAGTCGTAACAAAGCTATTCCTCCTTTTTTTCAAATGAGGCATTTGCAATATGCAACAAAATCAAGATTAACTGTTGCAAATGTGCTTTGTAGTCAGTCAAAATGCCCCCAAATTCCTAGAATTTTAACTGCTATTTTTGACAGGATTTTATATCCTGGGTACATTAAACTTCAGAATAAAAGAAAAACACAACTGTAGCTTTCCTCAAGTTTTGAGCCAATGAGAATGTGTAGTTAAAAAAGAAAAGAAAAATCCTTTATGCCATAAAATCAATGCATTACTCTTGCATTTCTTTAGAGGTGTTCACTTGCAATTCGTGTCTGATAGGCTTGTAAGGCTGGCTGAGGACTTGCCTGGAAAGTCTGCCCATTTTTGGAGAAATCCCTGTTACTATTGCCCATGTTAGTGCAATTGTTCTGTAGGTGAGGTAAATCGGAAAATGAAACTTTTCCAAACTCAACAAAATTCCTTTAGTTTTGGGCCAATATAAAGCCTTCACCAATTCCAAGAAGAGCCACCACATTTTATTCCCAGATGGCTCCATTTGGGAGGCTCTAATATGAACCAAAGAGCTCTATAGGTACCCTTCTGTTTGATCACACATGTGCAAGTTTCACACCTCAGAGCAATCGAGAGCACTGTTAGGACCCAAGATGCCCATGAGCTTTTATGAACCAACATTCACCTGCAGAACTGACACAGTTAGAAGCTCGTATGAACGCACAAACTGGCTGATGCATTTCGCTTTGCAGGTGACGCAGCGTGTGGCAGAGGGAGCTGATCCCACCATGAAAGCAGCACAAAAAAATGAGTTTGCTTTAGGATGAACTTATCTAATATTTCAACCCACATTTCTGAAGATGCAGCATTTTCAGAAATAGTATAAAAAGGAAACAGAAACATATGCACTGGTGCCCTGTAACTTAAAACGCTCATCTTTTATAGCAAATACAACAGCAAAGTAAAACTGCAAACAACCTGAGATTTGCAGAATACCAAAGAACGGGCAAGAAAGCACAGACTCAAGCACGCCACTAACGAAGCACTTGCAGAGTCACAGAATGTCATACGGCACAGATGAGCCAAGCAGCAGCTGACCTGATAGGTGGAATTAGTTGGCAAGTGCTGCAGTAATTGTGCGATTGTGTAATTTCGTATACTAGCCAACTTAGCCTGATGTCTCCTTAATCGAATGAGAAGCAATGTTAGCTCTTCAGGCTGCAGGTATTTAGACACATTGTAAAGAGGAAATTAGCAGTCTTCAGGGAGAGTAACCGTAATTACATTTTTCACCTCACTGCCCAGAAAGCAGTTACTTGACATGATTAAGCAATTATTTCATTAACTCTGCATTTGGTCAAATAAACATAATAAAAGTTGAATTCTGTAACAACAGACAGCTCACCCCTCTTCACGTTGCATGAAACAGCAAAATTCCTACAGGCTTTACTGGGAGCTGGTTAAGATCAAGTTCTCATTCAAGTTATTTATCTTTTAACTAACAAAAATACAACTACTCTGGAACAAGCAGGATTTAAAAACTTAACTACAATACTATGACAAAAGGAAAGGAATGGCTCTTTCAACTTACCGACTTGCCATGCAAACTGGGTGCACTCACAGTATGGGTCATGTAGCCCATAGCAGGCATAGAGCGTCGATCAATGTGAGTTGAGCTCTGTAAGAATCCACAGCCAGAACTGTTAAGGATTGTCTCACTTGAGAGGTGTGCTGTACTTGATGGGGAATTCAGAAGACATGCACCTCTGCCACAAATTTTGTATTTGAGTTCACGGCATGCTTAGATGAGGGTAACATTCATGGGCCAGCCAGATCCTTTGATGATTAAGTGTAACTTAAGAACGAACAAACGCCAATTTAGCACCTGTGATGCTGGGCAGATCAGTGGATTCTGGCAGCACAAGATGCTTCAGCAGAGCATGCAAACTGGCTTCCAGCAAATAAAAAAAATATGCATTGAGTTCCCCCCAACCTGATGTCTCCCAGAGAAAGGCTGGTTGGCTTACTCCCTCCAGCAGCAGCCTGGTACTCCACACAGTCACAGCTGTGAACGCCCTCTTTTAGCCAGGGAACACTAAGCTACTGACATACATGGCACCTTGAGGCAATGGGTTCCATTAATATCAGGTTTTATTAAATAATCATATTTGATCTGCCCCTTTCTGCTTATAGTATGAAAATGTACTGCACATCCATTCTTTCATCTTCCTCTTAATGCCAAACTTTTATGGCTTTCCTCAAGGCAGACTAAATGTCTTATGATTTATTTTTATTCCTGTCTCTGAATTTCACTGAATGCTGCTTTGTTCTAGTTTTTTTTTTTTCTTTTTAAAGTGTAACTGGATGGAATTTAATAAAGCATTCCAGGGTGTATCACACATTTCTGTAGACATATATATTTAAATGTAAAATGACACCATGTGCTTACACAGAAAAAAACACAAGCCTTCTTCTCTAGTAACTTGTACAGAATTTTCACAGAGAAGTTTTACAGATGAGGAAAACCATGTTTCCCTATATTGGTAAAACCAGTATGACATAAAAAGAGTTTTATTTTATGAGTAAAATTCATGCAGCTACCTTGCACAGGAAGGGAAAAGCCTGCTGTACATTCCTTAGTAAGGGATGTAATGCTCCTTCAACTTACACATGGAGAAACCAGTGTCTGGTATCATATAATCAGGAGTTAAATAAATACTAATTTCCAGTGTTGCACATCACTGGACTATTTCATTCTCTGACAGATTATTATAAATCTATAAATTCTGAAAGACATCTGACAGCTATGCAACATATACACTAGGAAAAATCTAAACTGTGGATGAAGCTGGCATACAATCTAAAGTCATGGTCCCGAACCCACGCTGGATATCTGAATTTACAGGTCTTTCTTTGCAAATACTTTTCCCATCAGAGCCCATGGTTGAGGTCAAAGAATGAGGTGAATACAGACACTTTCATTTCCACTTACTCCAGTGTAAGAGCAACCAAGACAAGTAAATTCTACATTGATTCAGTCCTGAATTTTCCTAATTTCCTTAGGCAAGGACAGCCATGTGGAGTACCAAGTAGGGAAACCTCTGTCACCTCTGGATAAGAGGGTACAACAGTGCCTAAAAAACCAACACTATTTGATTTTGGTTAGCCCAATGATAATGACTCTGCAAAGGGCTTGAACTACCAAATGCATGAAAATTTATTATGCTTTTTGCCATAACTAAAAAATGAATCAGCTGTAAGACTAGCTACAGTAGCAGAACAGACATGGCAAACACTGAAGACTACAAGCATAAGTAAATAATCAAGGAAGAGTTCTTCCTGTTGAGTTTTATATTCTTGCCTACCTACTCTATAAACTGAAATAGCACAATTTGTCTATTTTATACATATAAACATACGCCTCCCAGTTTTTGAATAAAAATATTCCAAACCAATGTGATATGACACCAAATTTCCTTCCCTAACCAACAAAAATAATAAATCTGAAATGATCGAAAAGCTAAGAGTTTTAGGAGAAAATTATTCATTGTATTAACTTTTAGAACCTGCATGATCCTTCGTACACAAGGAAGGATGCAATGAAAAATGACTAAATTAAATTATGAATGTATGACACCACATGCAGAACAGTTTGAAATCAGTTATGCTCTATACAAACCTTTATAGCATGACTGCGTATCTTCCTGGGTGATCCAGCAAAAGGAACGTCCACAATCTGTCTCTCATCAGATGGTTTAACTGTAAGCCTTTCTGCAGGAGTATGTGGTCTCCTTGGGGGAAAGTTTTTTGGAGGTCCAGGTGGAGGAATATCGGATGGAGAGGGTGGAACAGATATTGATCGTGGAACATCTAATGAACTTTTTGACTTACCACGATCAATAAAGTCTGAAGAACCTACATAAAGTGGGGCAGTGGGGCTGCCATGTTTAAATTGCTGTCTCTGCTGCCACTCATACAGCTGCCAAACAGTTCCATCCTTATTTGCTTTCCTTTCCTCCTGAGACATCTTCAAGTGGCTAACGCGATCTTGTGCATATTTGTAGTCACTCGGCAAATTGCGGTTTGGTGGTGGTGAGCTCCCTGAAGGCTGCCTGGTATTCTTTGGCAAAGTGTGATAGTTTTCAGGAAAAGGTGGATTGGGACCCTGACGTGTAAGAGTCTGATCAGAAGAGAGGCTGTAAAGGAGGGGGAAAAAAATAGGTGAATTTGAGCATACATTGATGAGCAGGACTGACTGATTTAAAAAAAAAATAAAATAAAAATCAATCTCTAATGACATTAGCATTACATACACAGCATACAAGAGTCATTTCAAAAGAATTTACAGAAATATTAACAAAGTAACATTAATGAAATCTACCCTGTACAATAACACTGCACTACATGCATACAAAGATGCAAATAGTATAAAAACAGGCTTTTAATTTAGTGTCTAACCTAGGATGACCTACTAGAAATAAAATTAAGGGACAGCAGCATTGTGTACTTAGACCAAAAAGAATGTCAAGAACATGAAGAGAGGAATTATTATTATGTTTAAAGAGCAAATGCATAAATTAAAATATTTTTCACTGAAGGCCTGCTCACCACTGGGTGGTGCCGTTTACGAACAACAAATGCATACTCATTATAAAAAATTACCTTAAAGTGCAAGAAGAAATATCACCAATCATAGAATGAGTATCTCGGATAATTTTTATTCATGTGAAAAGCAAAAAAAAGGTAAGAAATTGCTCAAAGTGCTCAAGTCTGTGTGATTTAGTTTCATCTGACATAATGGCACTGGTTCTACTGTTTTAAGCCACACAAGGCTTTTTGCCACAGAACCCCTTTACAAACTAGAATATAAAAAGAGGCATTACATCCTGGCTTTAGTACTGCATCCATAACACACTTACACTGTAGAAATTAAATGTTTTAGTAAACAGCATTAAGACAGAACTGGCAAAAGCTTTGACAAAGTGTAGTCAGCTCCTTCTCCTACTTGGATATCAAAATCTTCCCATAGCCTCATGCATAAGAACCTGCCTGGCTAATTTCTGATTCTCAAGTTAAGCATCTGGGGGTTTTGTACTTGCAGTCACTCACCCATGGATTCAGGATCTCCAAATAGAAAACCAATCTGCTAGGCTTGCAAAGCAACAATGCAAAAAATCAAATAAAAACAACAAAAAAAAAAAAAACCCAACCAGCCCACAAATGAAGAAACTCAGAGTGTGTTCATCATTTCACTCAGTAGGGTCCACTCTCTGCATGAGAGGGAGACCTGATGGTGTGGGAACTGCAGGAATTCCACATGAAAGAAAGGGCAGTATGGAAAAGAACATCTTTGTTCAGCATCCAAGAATAACAGAAGCAGGAAGAAAAGAACTGCTACCAGTAACTGCTGCTCAGTAGTTACCTCCATCTATTTCTACTTGTTTGGCACTGTTGAGCTGTTTTGAAATATGGATACTCTTGAGAGGATATATAATTCTTCATGTCAGAAAGCAGAATAACTGCCCTGTGCTGCATGGATGATTACAAATTCATAACAGCTCTGCTCCCTCATACCACAGAACCTTGATGTTACCTCAAATTCCACAACAAAGGTTAAAGCAGGCAGATAGTACGAACAGAGGCAATTCAAAGATAAACATTTAGTGGTCGAGTAACCTCTTTTATTTGTCCAGCTCATTACATCATGTGTACTCTGCATGTTGTGTACTGTACTGCCAATTCTTTCCAGATGAAAATCAAAGTGGCTGGCAGAAATGTGTTTTCTGCAGATAGGGACGAGAACTGAGAAAGTGTAGAGCAGGTAACACTTCTAAAGGACATCTGAGACAGGCATGAAGCTAGGACAGATCCTTTTGGTGATTTCTCTGTGGAAAAGAGGGGAGCAGGGCTTGACCAACCCTATATTCCAACCTAGTGGAACCCTCGTGAAGCCATCAGCAAACTACTCAGTGTTGCAAAACATCTGTGTGTGGTTATTTTCTAACTGGACATGAAAGGATGAAGTATTCAGATCAGCAGGAATTACTGGTAGTCAATGGCTAGCAGCTTCAGGAGCAAAAGCACTCTGAAAACAAAGACTCCAAAAAAATTATGCCTTTCTTCTAGAAAAGGATGCATTTAGCTGAGAACTGCAAACTGTTTGGATGAAGAGAGTACTTTGAGCAGCTGGCAAGTGCTGGCTTCATGCGATACTTCAGCCTGCTACAAGAAAGAACAAAGCTGCACGTGCATTACATTGCACAGCCAAAGTCCTATTCACAGCTGAACTTCAGAGGCAACTGCCTATGTACAGACAGGTCACAATTTTGCAGTGTATGAAGTAGGGAGAAACCTCCAGCTAAGATGAAAGGCTTTAGGCAGGTGGCATCACACAAGGTTTCAGACCCTTACAAAATAATTTGCATTATATAAAAATAGGCACTAAGATGACATATGTATTTTTATAACAGGGAAGGAACAATGTCCCAAATTACTCAAATGGGCAGTGGACTTTCAGGGATCAAGAGTAAAAATGAGCAAAAGCAGCTGCTTTTGAGAATCTCACCGTCTTGAAAGATGAGGTAGAAAGAATATAAAAAGGAAAGCAGATGCTGGGGAGTGAAAAAATGGCCTGATGCCATGTTGTATGATTATTGACCATGAAAATCATCCAGGGTCTGCAACGGGAAGCAATCACACGGAAGATATTGTAAAAAGGCAAGACAAATGTTCAAAAGAAAACAAATACAATTATTTGAAACACTACAATGCACAGAAACTAACAAAGACAAGTCATGTTTCTTCCTTAAAAATCAGGAAGGAATGGAAAGTTCGACAAAACTAGAAATGTTTAACACTGTATTTGCAAGTAAGGAAGTTGCTCAACATGACTGCATTTGGTTGGGAAGTGTTAAGCTTACATTTATCAAACTTAGGGGGTTTTAAAGTACAAACAAACTGTTAGAAACAGCAGATTCTTTACAGTTATGCATTCACTGTGTCTATCCAGGCACTTGAATCAGATCAAAGACTAATAATTTCCGAAGAGCTGCTGTTTGATGGTCTTGACCTTTAATTACCTCAACCCAAAATCTCCTGAAAGCCTCCTTCCAAACCTCCTTCCACTTCTCTAGATCTCTTGCAAAGGCTGGCAGGAACCTTAGTAAAGCAGGTATTCCCCTTCGCTGAGAACAGAGGGGTGTTAGATGACTACACTGGATGTACCTGTAGTGCAGCTAAGAGTTCATTGTCTAAGGGAGGTGAACCTCCAAAGTGACAGCCAACATTTACGAGTTAGCAAACAGTTCTGAGTGCTTTATAAAAAGGGGAAGTAAAATATATATTTGAAAGAACTAAGTATGTATATAAGAGCTGCAACCTCTGCAAATAATTACACAAACAACTGCTGTGTTTGTGTGAAGACTCTAGCTAAAAGAGTTCTTGTCACAATCAACTTCCTAGCAAGCATTGCAGCTTCATACACCTGAGCCAGGAAACAAATAAAACCATACTCATCCTGTGTTCAATAACTATAAAGGCTTCTAAATCCTCAGAGGTTCTTTATTTGTAACATTTCAGGTGGAATTACAGTAACCATGGAGCATTAAGAAATTAAGTGGTTCACTCATACTTTTTAAAATCAAAATGGAATGTCAATCAAATTATCATCTCTATCTTCAATTTCTACATCCTGAAATGAAGAAGACATTTGACAACTAACATCCCACTTTTATCCATCAGTTAAACGCGCTGCAACAACCTCAGCAGGTTAAGAGAAAGTGCCATTTAAAAAAATCAATCCGTTAATCTTTGGGAAGGTAACATGCAATTTATTCTGAATGCAGAGAATATACCAGCATTTGTCAGGGAATGACAAAAAAACCAAGGTCAAGTGAGTTAAACTGAACTAAATAAAGAAATAAAGAAAGTTCTTCAGGTAAGAAGAAAATTACTATCTACACACACACACACACTATATATATATATTAAAGTTAGATTTTGGTTACATCACTGCAGTTAACTCATGCAAAGTCTGACTGAACACTTAACAGCTCCAGCTGAGGTAGCTGGTTTTATCTAGACCAAATGCTGGCACTATCTTAGCACTACTCATGATACACGCCTGAAGTTGATTTACTGGAAAGAGTAATTAGGAAGAAAACTGTAGTTATTTAGTTTTCAGTAAGGCCTGTTCACTCAAGAACTAACATACCAAGTACTTTTTTTTCATTGAAGTTATACTCTCTCAAGAAGCACTGATTAATATCTAAGCAAAAAAGATGCAAGTAAAGTGACTCTAGCAGACCAGATGAATGTTAAATAAAACTGAAAAGTATGAAAGCTTCTTTAAAGGTAATTCCAAAGATAAGAGAGTAGAAGAATGGACTTCCAAACAGAATTAGCAAGCCTAACATTTTTACTGGATCCAAAATGACAAAACTTAGCTTCAATAAACATTTTAAAAATGCCCCAAATGCTTTCTTCCTCCCAATAACCACATGCTAATGTCTCCTATTGTTCTATATTATAATGTGATTTTCACAGATGTATAAGGTACTACTTCAGGAGGTTACCCATATTTGAAAAACCCTCACATGCAGCATAGAGCCTGTCTTTCCTGCCATGTGACACAGGGTGACATTCTCAACAGGTGCATACATACATCACGTCATTTTTTCAGCTGGTGCCTAATCTGACTGCACACTTTGAAAGCAAAGCAATTAAGAGATTTTCCAAATTACAAAAGCATTCCAGCATGCATTTGACCTCTTGGCACAATTTATGTGATTTTCAGTTACTGAAAAGGGAAAAGAAAATCTTGGAGACCATGGGGACTGCCTAGGACCTCTGCATTAACTAAATGAATATACAGACACCTATCAATATGAGACACCCACACTGTGACTCTGAGTGCAGTGATCTGCTATAGAGGAGGGAATGGATGTTTGGAACAGGAACAAAAGGGAGAAAAAAAAAAAAAAATCAGCATTCTTTACTTTTCAGTAGAAAACAAACAATCAGAGGTAACTGAGGACTGCACTTAACCTTCTGGCAAATTGGGGGTTTTTGTAAAAAAAAAAAATTTGTAGCAAATTTTAAGTTTTAAGCATCCACAGTGATTAAAAACAGTAAAAAAAAAAAGCACTCTAATCTCACTTTTTCTATTTGCAATATAGTGACAACATTAAAGGGATTTGATTAGCCAATCCCATATTGACTTTCCCATGAGATAAGCACCTGAAAAGTACCATTCTGCATTAGAGGAAAAAGAAAGTTTTGCTATATATTGTTCCTGTAAAATATCATTCCGATTCGCACTAAACATATTATTAATAAATATTTTCCTTGAAGAAAACGTTATTTAGCAGTCTATTTAAAGATGGGCCTGTTACTGACCTTTTTGTATCTCCTTTTTGGGCTTTTACCCAGTGCTCCACTTGAGCCATGTTACTTTTTCTCTGAATGTGTTTATCTGGATTTGTTCTGGGAACAAACCCTCTTTTATATGAGCTGGTACCATTCTGCTCCACTAGGCCAGCACTCATACTTAATGAACTAGGAAGCGTTCCATTCTTCTCAGCTGGCTGAGGCTGAGCTACTTGGGACCTCGATGCATTCGTTAAGTCTGCAAATAATGAATCAGCTTCTGTTAACGCATGCTTAGCCTTTCCCTTCTTCGTTTCAAGAGTTTCTTTTCTGTGGACATAACGCTCCCCCTCCTCTTTTTCTCTTCTTATCTCTTCACGCTTATCATATCCAAGCATTTCAGCTGATTTTTGGTAACTTTCTTTTGTATCTGTTATCTCTGCCTTCATACACTCTTTACAGGCATCCACATGATTGACTTGGGGAACAGCTTGCTGATCCACTTTTTCAGTTTCTCTGAAAAGAAAATACATGTCAGTAATGAACACTGCTTAATTGTGAAAAGTTGATATGGTCTTGTTGCTATTTTAGAAAGGATACCCAGAAAAGCACCTTCTCCAGGCTGTGATAAATTTGACAGAAGGATGTTAAGATAGATATGTGCAGCAAAACTCAGACAATAACTGCAGTTAGACAGAAGTTACATTTACAGTGCTAACAAGGAAGGAGAAATCATTCATATGCATCTGGAAAAGGGACTGAAAATACTAACACTGTATGAAAGAAGCGTTCAACTTGTGTAATACTATGCTCAAACTGCTGTATCCCTATCCTAGGAAACACTGAAAGCCAAAAAACCAAAACCAAACTGTCAACTGCTCATTTCAAAGTCAAAAAAGTCTTTGTCTTTGCAGATGCCTTAGGAACAAGTCATTTCTGGCCAAGAGGACAGAACAATATCTACATTTGAATCAGTACTGTCACTGTCCAGGGAATTTCTAACCTGGGGGCTATTCCTGCAAAAAATAAAATATAAAAAAGATAATCCCCATTGCTCCCAATACATGCTGCACTGCACACCAGTTTACTTATTTACTTTATTGCCTAAACATTTCAAAAATTCCGTACCACAAATCTTAATACTAACCTTAAAACACTATAAGACATGTAAGGATCCTAAAAGTTTTATGTTGCTTTTGACACATAATGTACTTCATTTGCCATTTTCTTCATCTCCTCAGAGACAAGCTTCTCAACATCTTTTTCTCTTACAATTCAATGTAGTATCATTGACCTTTGAGCAGCACCTCATCTTCTCTGAAACTAAGTTCAGTTTCTTTAAAGCTTTATGGAAGGTGAATTCTGAGTAAGTGCCATGAAACAATTGTTTTCACTTCAGTCTACTTAGTGTCTCAAAATGAATAGTCTACTAGGAGGAAGGACACTGGATCGATACTTCTAACCTGCCAGACTTCCCCAATTTTTCTTTCAATTGTTCCTATTCTTACAAGGAAGATAAAGAAAAAACAGGTAGCAGGTTACATGTTATTTGACATTGAAATTAAATCCAGAAAATCTTAACACAAAATCATACAGGATGCAAAGCTCTGGAAGTGATGCTGAGCCTTTGCTTTCATTGCATTTCCCAAAAGCAGCAGTAGCATGAGACACTGAGAAACTGCACCATGACATTTTAACCCTCACAGCCCCTGGGGTTAAAAGCAGGGTTATCTCACAGTACAGTCTTTCACAAGGAGTTGTAGGGAAAGAATCACATTCCCAAAGTCAAAGCATGAAGAAGGCTACAGCAATTTTAATGGAAAAAATGGAAGCATATGAAGGCACAGCTGAATTAATTTGCTTCTAGCACTAAGAACAATGGGACAAAGGACACCCTTCTTTTGTCACCGTGCTTCTACAATGAGAAAAAAAACCTCTTACAAACACTAAAGGCCACCAAAGTAAGTAAAAGAAATAAGCAGTTAACACCTGCATAAATTAGTTAATGTCCATAACTCTCTGCACTTATGATTTACCCATCTTTAACATTCTTTTCCCTCTTAACAGCATTTTTATCCCAGTTCTAAACACTCATTTGAAACAACTCATTACTCTTCCCTTTTACTTATCTCTCCTGAAGGCTGCCACAACCCCATGCAGTGCTCCAGGCTTGGGGAAGAGTGGCTGGAAAGCTGCCCAGCAGAAAAGGACCTGGGAGTGCTGGTTGACAGCCACCTGAACACGAGCCAGCAGTGTGCCCAGGTGGGCAAGAAGGCCAAAGACATCCTGGCCTGTATCAGAAATGGTGTGACCAGCAGGAGTAGGGAGGTGATTGTCCCCTGTACTCAGCTCTGGTGAGGCTGCCCCTCCAATACTGTGTTCAGTTTTGGGTCCCTCACTACAAGAAGGACACTGAGCTGCTGGAGCGTGTCCAGAGAAGGGCAATGAAGCTGGTGAAGGGTCTGGAGAGCAAGTCTTATGAGGAATGGCTGAGGGAATGGGAGTTCTTTAGTCGGGAGAAGAAGAGGCTGAGGGGAGACCACACTGCTCTCTACAACTACCTGAGTGGGTAGTGAGGAGGGGGTCAGTCTCTTCTCCTGGGCAACTAATGATAGGACAAGGGGTAATGGCCTCAAGTTGTGCCAGGGGAGGGTTAGATTGGATATTAGGAAAAAATCTTTCACTTAAAGGGTTATCAGGCATTGGAACAGGCTGCCCAGGGCAGCAGTGGAGTCCCCATCCCTGGAGGCATTTATGAAATGTGTAGATGAGGTGCTGAGGGACAAGGTTTAGTGGGGAACTGGCAGTGTTAGGTTAATGGTTGGACTTGATCTTAGAGGTATCTTCCAACCAAGGCTATTCTGTGATTCTGTAACTGGTTGTTGCAGGTATATGAATTTGCTCACAAAAACTGTAACTTTTTAATGGAAATTCCCTAAAAAAATATATATATACACAGAAATTAACCCATGTCACTAAATGTAGGCACACAACTTGTGTGTACAGACAAATACTGAAAACCAGTTTTTCTTAATTAATGTTAGTTAACTGATTTGCAGCAGAATGAAATAATAATTAAAAATTATTATTTCTTTAAAAGGGGAATGAGTTTAATGCACACATTTGCAAATATCACCGTCAGAAATCGCAAATCTGATTTTTAATATATATTTATATATAAAATGTATTTTTAAATGTTTTAAAGGCTGATAGTTTGTGTACTGAACTTGCCTCTTCAGTGAGGAGCGTGTTTGCATAAGAGCAGACTGATTCATAGCCCGGATCCAGCCATTCATATCCTCTTGGGTGTCTGCACTGAAGTAGTACGTCCGCATCCCTGAATGCTCTGCCTGAGAGCCAATAACAGAATTCTTGTTATAAATATATGCCCGCATACCTGTATGAACAGCCTGTAAGGAAAAACAAAAAAAAAAGAAAAGAAAGAAAGAAAAGTCAGGCAGCCATTTCATTTTTTCCCCCAGAAAATTTACTGTAACTTCCTAATATCTTAAAATAAAAAAAATCTTTCCAGATTCTTTGACCATTTCTTAAATTTTGGGTAAAATTATTACACTGCCACAGCAGGCTACAGTGCAGCAAACTCAAATGGCACTGTGATTTTCACTGAAATTCCTCTTCCTTGCACTATTAAGCTAAAAGCACAGTGCTTCTGTTTTTCATAGTAGGAAACTGCAGCTTCTCATTTTCTCTTAACTGATACGTTTCATTTGCCATAAATATCATACCAAACAAATTGAAGAAATTGAGACATGCGTAAGCAAGCCAATTTTCCCAGCTCATTTAATAAAGCAATTTATTCAGACAAAACACAGACAAAGATCTTACAATTCAATCAATTGATCTGCTTATTTAAGAACTGATTAGAGTGCATGTTAAGATATTTCGGTTAAAGCGTGCACTTGAACCTCTGTATTAGCTGCAAAATCACAAGACTTACTGATAAAGTTAGTAGTAATGAAGGAATTATCACAGCACATAAAATATTGACAGGTATCTCTGCATGACAAAATACTCCATGCAATTTCACTGCAAACTAGAAGTATTTGGAAACTCCTCTATAAATATTCAGTATTCAGATGTATTCAATACATAATGTCTTTGTAATTCTGGGCTAGCTGAACTTAATCAAATGTTATCCACATTTGTATAAGTGATAGTATAGACATTACTAAGTCATTACAGTTCTGAAACACTTGAGTGTATTTCCTCAAAGTTACTTTACAGATGTGCTTCAGATGAGTAGGGAGAGATTCATCTCCTTACTTCCCAAAGAACTGAAGACAGTATAGTCAGTTTGAAAGCTCTTGTAATGATACTGAAACAAAATTAGTATTTAAACTGCTTTTCATAAAACTAAACCTGCTATCACACACAAACACTAATGGCATGAACGACTGCTGAGAAAAGGGAAAAAAAATTATCTCAACTTTTTAATTTGGCTGCATATTCTTTTAAAGGGTAAACATATTTCACAAATCTTCCCTAAGTGACAGGTCTTTTTATTTTGATGAAATCCTCTCCCCCTCATTGTTCCAAATAAAAAAAATACCTAAACCACTCTACCATCCCAGATGGCTTCCGAAACACAGCAATGGTTTTGACAAGACCCAGGCTATTTAATCCAGTGCAGCCCTCCCTAAATGTTGTGATTTCAGTTGTTTACCCTGCATTTCCCAAACTGCCATAATCCTAGAGACTCAACAACTCCAAAGAGCAAAATATTTGCTTGCTCTTACAGGGCTTTAAGTTTTGTGGAAAATTGACTACTGCAGCCTGTTCCTACAAATGTGTCGAGTGTGGCCTTTCCCCTCTGCACCTCAAGGGAAAACTGGGGTGAGAGCCTCCACAGGGGTCGGTCCCTGGCTTTCCACCACACCTGTGGTGAAAAGGACGAGACTGCAACTCAACAGCCAGCTAGAAAAAGGAGGAGGAGAAGAAAGAGGAGGAAAGGGTAACACAGAGAAGTCCAAGACTCTGTCCTGCTCGAAAGAGTCTCTGCTTCCCAGCAGCGCTGGCTGGTGAGGGAATACAAGGTGGTTTCTCCCTCCCCACCCTGCCTACCTTAACACAGGAAAACAGGACTGTCATACATGAAACAGCAGCTCTGATCAATTGGGTATTTAGGAATCAAAGGATTTTTTTCATGTTTGCCTGGTTGAGTTCTTTGGGCTCTCTTGGTTGTTATTGGGGCTTTTTTTTTTTTTTTTGGCCATTTTGAGATCATTACAAATGTTCAAAAGAAATATGATTTAGAAGCATTTAACTCATTGCAATTTGCACTTGGCAGTCAGTGTAAGAACAGATCAAAAACTGGCAGCTCCAGGTGGTAAAGAAACCAGTGGTTTTGATGCCAGATCTTATGACTACGGGGTCCCTTCACAGACCGCGTTGAGCCGACAGAAGATGCCAGAGCTCAGAAGTGAAGTGACTCCTGCAGAAAAGCAGACAAGGTATGTCCCGTGGCAGGTGACACAGCAGGACCCTCCCATTCATGGTTACACACTCACTGAAAACAACCTGAACCTTGGGTACTAACTGCAGAGACTGTGTACCACATCAATAAATGGATTTATCAGCTGTCTGGCTGAATTGACCTGTACATCCTGATCAGCAGAACCTGTTTGCCTTTCAGGTTCTCCTTCAGTGGTGCATGATGAGCACAGCTGAAAGCACTGCCCAAGAGGCTGTAGGTGAAAAAGGTATCGAAATGCAAAGTATGTTGCACCACTCTTCCTTGAGAGACTGCAGCTATCACAGCCATGAACATTCATGGCTTCAGAAGGAATAATGGAAACAGTGTGTTGTCAGCAAACACAACATTCTGAAGTCCATAACATATAAAACTGGTAAAAGGAAAATTCAAATATATTTCAGTTATTTATTAGTAGCGTGTTTTACGTGCAAGAGAGCCACTTTGTGCCAATGCCCTGTAGCTGTCACTGCTAGCAGACACAGAAGCTAGCAGTTCTTGTTGTTGTTGTGGTGGTTTTTTTTAGAAGCAATAGCTATTAGGATGACTACAGCATACTAAAAAGCCTAAAACACAGCACATGTGCACACGTACACCATACACACAACAGGGAAAAAATAATATTGGTACCTATTCATGCATTCAGGTGCCTTAATGTGGATAGACTGAGAAGAAATGCAGTCTCTCTCCCATAATGCACAGAAGGAGAAATGGACAGTAAACCCCAAGGGCATATCAATAGGACATGACAAGGATAAAAAGTTAAACAAGTTAAAATCATGAAAGGACTCATATTTCCAAAGAAAATACTTAACAAAAGACTATACTAAAAGTAAGTAATGCCTAGAGCTGTTATGTTCACCTCCAATAATTCAACATTACTAGGAGACAAAAATCCACAGTTCATAGGACAGAGGGATGGAGAAGGGAACAGTTCTCCAATAATTGTAATCTTTCAACGTTATTTCTCTCAATCACCTATAAAATACAGGAAATTCTCCTTTTTCCTGAAGTTCAATATTTATGAAACATTTATGAGCAAAAATTGAAACAATACTCTGAGCCTTCATTGTAAACACAACAACAGCACACTACAACCTAACTCATCTTTCACCCTCAAATAATATTGAGCTTTTTCAGGACTTCTAGAAGCTAGAACCTTCCCTTTTCCAAATTCTAGAATGGGACCTCTCAAATGTATAGCCCCTGGCATTTCTTCACCTGACTCCCCAGACCCAGAGAAGCATTATAAGCAATGTGGGAGCCTAAGAAAGCAACAATGATCCAGAGAACATAATGGAACAAACTATGTCAAAATGTTTTAGGAAAGCCAGTGAGATCAAAGAAACGGATAAGAAGTTTGCCCTGGTCCTAGGAGGTCTAAGCAATGAGCAGGTACTTTCATTAGTAAGTCTTAGAGTGTCAATAATGAAAAGATGTTTAAAAACAAGCTGCAGTAATGATTTGGCCTGGCTTCCTAGCTCTGAATGCCCTCACAATTAAAGGGTGTATCTCTGAAAAAGTTTAAAAGGTAGTATCACAATTAAAAGGAGTGATTTGTATCTCCAATGCTACTTCTCACCTCTTACAGGAACAACAGAGCTTCTATCATAGACTTGATTTTGTAGCGAGATATGCACCTAAATCCGAACACACACTTGCATACATTGTCTTTGCATGTTTTGTTGTTTTGTTTACAGCAAACGTTGTCAGGCCTTCCAAGTTTCTCAATTTGTGTTACTGTCAGATTCACATAAATGAGCTTACATTCATTATTCTCTCATTTATTTGAACACATGTAACACCACTTAAAAATAGTTTTCATGACTGAGGACAACGAGGCTGCAATGACATTAACCTTCACAGCTCAGTGACAGCTGCTTACAGCTAGTCACAGCACTTTGCTTGGGACAAATAAACAATGTGAAAAATTCATCAAGATAAATACTTAAAAGCAGAATTTCTAAACAAAACAATTTTGCATACATATTGCTACACTTCAAAGTAGGTTTTTGATTGCACTTGAGCAGCCTGTACGCAGTTCTGCAGGGCTGTCATTGTTAAACACCCACAGAGACACAAAAGCTTAAAGCTGGGCCTTAGGAGATGATGAAAGGAAAAGAATTTTGAGGACTATGGTGTACATTTTAACAGCTAGCAGGGTTTAACATATATCCTGTGAGCATGTATTTTAGAAACCTTCTTCTAACCGAATCATATGCAAAAAAGCATCCGTGAATTTGCTAAGTAAATTTCCTTCCTTCATTTTTAAAAACCAAAATGTTGGGGTTTTTTTGCAGTTTGACTGCTTCCCTAGCTTCAAAAACTCTGTTATTTAAACCAGCCATTTAAAACGAGAGACAATACCTCTATTGTAACAGAGGATTTACAAGAATCTGAATAAATGACAGGCCAAAGGTAAAAAGTGACATGGCACATTCTCCCGCTCATTCAGGACTTAAATGTGAAAAAGGCCTATCTTTATTTTGGGCTTAATCTGCTTGTGTTTTCTATTTCTGGCTGCACCACGCTGTGAGACAGAATGTCCGTCTACACTCTGGATATCAAAGTGTACTGAAGAGATTAGATAAAGGTAATGCCTGGTGAGTGATGGAATGCCAGTATGAACATGCTCCTGCTACCGTGAGACCACAGCTGACTCCGTGACCATGGAATGTCAGTGCTGGATGGGGTCCATGCAATGGGAATCTTGCAGAACCCTCCTACTGCCCTAGGAGTTGCTTCTAAATAGAATGAAGCTGCAGCATCATGTCTGCAGTCAATCATCAAACACCTGAAGCAGAGTTAAGACTGGCCCAAGAAACCAATAAGTGAAATGTATGCTGTGGATTTTTTATATAGTTTTCTAGCATGAAGTTGCTTTTGCTATCAGCTCCCTATTTCTATATCAACTTTTTACTAGTGACCCTATGTTGAAAGTCTCAGCTCATGCTGATTTTCGGAAAAAGACTCAGATTAAAGACTTGGGAGAGCTCATATAGGGAAGATATCCTAAAAGGAAAAGGGGAAATCTGCAATTACTTCTGAAAACATTTAACCATGAACACAATCATGGATTCTACTCTGCAGGAAAGGAGAGGCACAACTTGGCAGTGGTGACTTGAGAGCTTGCCTATAGAACATACTGCTTGGAACCTACATGTGGTGTTTTTTCCCCTTATCACCAATAGTGTTAAACTGGTTAGTAATCCTACTACACATTCAATTAACACTTACAAACATCCTTTCAATAAAATAGAAAGCAGGGGCTTTTCTAAACTCTTAAAGCAACCAGATACTATTGCTGCTTTCTTTATCTCCTTCCCCAGTCTGCACTAATAGTTATTCAAGAGCAGTAAAAGCCTAGAAGGACACTGGGTCTTCCATTTTCTGTATGTGCTTCTTCGTAGGAAAAGGCTCTAAAAGGGGAGGGCTAGATGAATTACACTCATTAAAGATTGGAGTGGAATGTTTTTCTTAAACAAAGGTTCCTTTGTAGCTTGTCCTGCTATCTCATGTTCAATGCATTACAAAAAGTACAATAAACATACCCACAAAGTGCACTGGGTCTTTTTTTAAACACATTTCCCAAGTTAATATTTGTTCAATAAATTTCAAACCATTACCCACTTGAAAACAGAACCCAAAGCAACAAAAGGCAGCCTGCAATTTTACAACATCCCAAAAATCAAAATGCAAGAGAAAGCCTAAACTGAGCACTCATTCTTTGAAATTTCAGCACAGAAAAGATTTAAAGTTTCCTTCTAGATCTCCTAAAGTATACCTGATCAAAACCTGATTCCTAAATTTGTTTATTTTAAAGTACATCGCTCACTTGCTTGATAGAACAAGAGGTTCTGCTCCGAGTAGTGGTAGAATTTAAGTGTGCAACATACACTGAAGTTTCTAAACTCTGCCTCAGTGCTGCAGCTCACACAATTAATTGGTGTCAGGTTTCTCCACTGTCAAGAAGGAATGTTATGTTTTATTTCAGTTCATAGGTTTTTGTAACAAAGAACAGAACTGCAAATTATACATTATATTTTTGACAAAAGAAAACACAAAACCAACCTCAAACTATACCAGAACAAGACTTTTTTTTTTAAAAAAACTTAGGACTATTTAAAAAACTTAGGACTATTGCTCCACTCCAAGAAAAGGAAAAAAAAAATTTGGTTTCTGTTTTTCCCCTTGAATGAAGAAATTATAAAACAAAAGCTACAGAGCTGTCATTTTCTAACTGCACAAACTGAGCTGATTATTTTATTTTAAAAAGAACACAACAAAACCAGAAGACCATCAGTCCACTAAGAGACCAAGTACTCTATAAAGAAAAAACGACAACTTTCTTTCCCTTTGTAAACAGTACTGGAACAACTTATCGATACTAATTTTTCATTTCAGAAACAGCATCTGCATTCACAGAGACATTACTAAGATCTAAAGATACTTACATAGCAGCAGACATATGAATGTCAACTCACAAGCAACAAACAAATGCTATGTCACATTTGAACAGGCAGTCAATAAATCTACTTTTAAAAAAACCCCACAAACAAATACAATAGGAAAACAGATTATGTTTCTTTTACAACAGCACCTTATCTAATGCAAATAAAATTTTAAAAATATGATTAGGTAACAAGCTTTGTAACTGTACCTTAAAAGAAAATTTGCGATTTATGCGATCTTCAGGTCCAACTGGGGATATCACATAGCTGGGCAATGGTATGCTCCCCAGAACAGATTCTTCTCTGCTGTCTGTTGAATGAACAAAATAGAATCGAATTCACTGCACATTCCAGCAACAATACATTCTCCTTTATGGACACACGCACAAGGGGTACTAAGTAGAAAGAAGAGCAGTTCAGACTGGATACAAGGAAAATCTTGTCCCCAGGAGGACAGAGCAGCAGCGGAATAGACCGACCAGGGTGACTGTGCCATCTCCATCCTTGGAGGTTTTCAACACCTGACTGGGTTAAGCCCTGAGCAACCTGGGCTGACTCCTGACCCTGCTTTCACCAGGCAGTGGGACTGGACACTTCCTGAAGTCCTCTCTGATCTGAATTTCCTTATGACTCAAGCCCAATAATACATGGAGAAAAATGTATTATTTCTAAAAAAACAAGATTGAATTTTTCTGAAATAGAACAGTTTGGGTTTTGTTGATTTTTTTTTTTAAAAGGAGGATGATTTATGTGCAGACAGAATACACTTTGAGGATAAAGCTTATTGTGACAAACAAATTCTGACAGGCTGCATAACATGATGGACCTTCTATTTAGCATTCTACATCTAGGCTAATTGCTATAATTAGAAAAACTCTATTACTGCTGGCTCTAAAGCAATCATCAGCAGAAATGCAGTGCCTGGAAATATGAATTCAAGTTTCATATTCTGTAATTTTTCCCAAAAATTATAACACACTACACAATATTCAAAACCTCAAAATAACCTTACGTAGTACCATTATTCCTAGCTCAGGCTAAGATCATATCTAACTTTTTTTGGTAGAAATACTGGATTTGGAAGGTCTCACTCTTACATTGTTCCTTGGATTAAAGCTGAATCAATGCCATGATTTGTCCATAGGGCAATCTCAAAAAATCAGTAGTCCAAATGCAAGCAATGCAGACTAGAGATGGGATAAATCTTAAACTGGTATTGCTACTAAATGTTTTGCAATGTAAATCTTGGCATATATCAAGGATAAGTTACGTGACAAAAGATCATACAGCACTCCCTTGTTCCCCAACTCTGGCCTGAAATTTGCTGTGCATTAAAGACATACGGATAAGTAATTGTTTCACTATGCATCTTCTCAGAATACCTAACTATAGCTGAAGAGTTCAGTTAGTTTATGCTTGCAATATGACTTGAAGAGGTGAACTGTTACAGACTAACTGAAAAGAACTAGTATCTACTCACCTTTGTAGTAAAACAAACAAAAATCAGCAAGCACAAACCATCGTCTTTTCCATAATCGCATTCCAGAGCTATCCTGAAATGCAAAAAATGTCACACACTTTTCATTAAGAAAAGTTAACAGCTTATCATACCAGTCAGTAGTTTACCAGAACTTTACCTAAATATGGTATTAACTGCAAAAACACGTGGTTTATATTTTAGGAAAATATTATGTACTAAGAAAGACGAGAGGTAAAACATCCAGCCACAAAGTAATCAGGGTAGAATATTCAAACTGCTAATTTTCATTAAGTAATTAAACTCACATCCCAAACAGCATTCAGATTAACCTCACACACAACCCATGCATAGTTTATCGAGACAGATTTATCCTGCAATAAAGAAACAAAGTATGCATCTGGATGGCACAGACTCCGACAAGGATTGTCTGCAGACCAAGATGAAAATCACTACACAGCTGTGAAGCATGACCTCACATTTCAGACAATGATCTCCTATAATTCTACAGTCAACCTTGCATATGTTACCCATGCTTAAAATGTAATTTAATCAAATATACCTTAGGAAATAAAACAGGGTGCATAATTTGCAAATTTTAATGAAGTATAATATAATATGCCTGTGAAGTGAGATAGATATATATATATATACCTCCTTATGTGTATATATATATAACCTTGTCAAAATGAGTAATATTTACATTGAAATTAATTTTAGAAACTTATAAAATTGCCAGACTGTAACCTAAGCAAGTACAACTTATTCAGCTGATGAGACCAGTAGCAGAGAAAGCATCTTCAGGCTTTAAGTGCTTTCAAGCAGAGGAAAGGGGACAGATGGAAATAGCCAGAGGAGTGTTGTATATACTATTTCCCTTCTTCTTTCTGCACACATATTAAGTATGCAAGGAGTTTCTTGCCTTCCTTTTTTCATGCTACAATGCTGTTAACACATACTGTGTCTGAGGTCTGACTCTGTCCTGAAAACTAATGGACTTGGGTAGTAGATGCCAAGAGAGCTGATAGCAGAGTGCAGCTCTCCATGCAGGAGGAAGCAGATGGCTGTCAGCAATTCCACTCTCTTGTATATCTAGAATTGTAACTGTAAGCCTTAGATTTCAGCCTTCTCCTACTCATCCCTAAATCTAGCTCCTGGGTCTCTGGTGATAATCTGATGGATGCTGGCTGCCAAATTAGAAGCAGGGAAGTATTCTCATACAACAAACAGCTTTATTTCCTTTTTGCTCTCTAAGATGTGCTTCTGGCAGTTTAAGAGTTTAGGGCAGCAGCTGAAAAATTCTGGGGTTTGGTTAAAATCCTATCACCCAGCCTTTGCTTGGACACTGGTCTTGGTGACAGCAATGTGTGGTGAACAGGTCCCTGTCTCCCTTCACTTTCTGCCTCCTGCTTCTGGAGGACAAAAGGCATACGGGTTGGAATTAAGCCTTTGATCAGAGTATAAGGGCATAAGCAAGCAAATAGAATAAGGCCTTCACAGCCAGCCTTGGGTTTAAAGTGCATTCTGAGGGAGACTGAGATCAGCATAGCAGCAAACCAGCAAGATAAAAGAGAGAAAATAACCAGATTTAGACAACAAAGTTATAGCCTCAATATTTGACCACGATGGTGACTGTCCATTTATCATTTTTTCCACTTCTGAATCAAATCCGTATGTAAAACTTGGGTTTCATACTTGCTCAGCACAAGTCTCCTGTTTTGGAAGCTGTGGGAGTACCCACCACTGCCCTGCACCACCAACACTCAGGTATCTGGTTTTCCAGTTACTTGGAAGGCACTTTTACTTGGTGATTGTATTGAAGTATACCAACAGGCACAGATGATGACACGCATACCTGTTTGTGTAGCCAGCCCCTTACTATAACAGGAACATTGGGATTCCTCCTGATAGCTTGTTCCCTCTTTCCAAAGCTGTGGACTTTGTTTCCAGACTTCACAACCTGTAAAGAAGTATAATGTACCAGTGGTTTTCAAACTGTATTGAGACTCATTTCACATTTCAAATAACCTCACTGCAATAACTCGTACTTCCTTACACCGTAACAAAGTATTTATAGTGTTTGCAAGGGCAAGGAAATAGACAATATTTACAACACAGCAAAGTCAACCTCCCACTTTCACCAACACATTAGTGCCAGGACAGAATGCCAGCTCCCAGCTAAACAGCAGCAGTGCTGGTGAGTCAAGTCTGGAAGGCAGAACTGCTGAAGTTTCAGCGTGCTTTGGGAGGATTTTTGAGGGCACTACAAGAATTGCATGCAACTCTGCAACACGGTATGCATCTCTTACAGGAACAGGACTTTGTGCTCATGAGTCCTGCCTTTGCTGTTCATTGTTTGGGGGTTTGGGGCTTTTTTTGGGTTTTTTTTGTTTTCTTTCCTGTTTAAATTCAAACATTGATAGCTTAATAACATGCTTGGACTTTGACTCTGCAAACAAAAGGAGAAGACAGAGTGATGCTGCTAAGGAGAGACCTGGACAGCTCTAAGTGGAGATCACAAGGTCTCGGTAATGGTTTGTGTATACTGCAGCCTCAGTTTGGAGTCACATGGGCAAAACTATTTAAAAAAAAAACCAAACAAACGAAGGAAAGTCTATCAGTCTGTGAAAAAGCCAGTGAGAATCTCTGGATGAACAATCTGCCTGTTCTTTTCCAGTATCAGCACAGTTTGTTGTTGCAATTGCTTCAGAAACCTGAGGTGCACAAACCACCCTTACAGTTGCTCCTGACTTCTCCAAGGAAAGAGCTGTCCAGATTTACTCTCTGTCTCCTTCCTACAATGTCTCCTTTGTGTGAACCTCTGCTCTCAGCTGGCCAGGTACTGCTGCTCTGTCAGCTGCAGACGAACAGCAGCTCTGGAAATGAGCACATTTGTCATACGCAAAGGATGATATAATAAATACATCTCAGCACACTGCTGCTGCCAGTCAGGCAACATCTGGACTAGAGCAGCATATATAATAATAAAATATTCTAGCAATATATGATAACATTAAAGATTCTGTTCATTTCGAGGACAGGCTTTACCAACCTGCGCTAAATTTCACACATTTCAGTAGACAAAAGCACACATCTTAAGACAGGATTAAGATAATAGCAATAATCAAATCAAAAAAAATAATTCACTTTTTCCTTGGTGCTACAGCAGATAAAATTGCAATGTAGATTTAACACTTGTAAAGAGGTATCAAAGGGCAGCTTTTATTAGGTAGCTTCCCTGAGGTCTATTTAGCAGGAAGCAGCATGCTGCTTTCAGCTCTGCTGAGAAGTCTGGTGAGCTGCATGTCATGGTCATTCCAGTGAAACACCCTGACACCTAGGAGGCAGCAAGAATGCCCCAGCCCATGTCTCCACCATACCTGTGGTAAGGCCCTCAGCTGACAGGTTGCAGAGTACTACCCCTGTGCAAACACAGCCTGTCAACTGTGACCACAAAATCTCTCTTGGTACTCACTCAGACCTACAAGCAGCACATCTAAGACCAGAGGAAGGAAGAAGTAAGATGTTAGGCATTTTGTGTTTGCTGTTGAAAATATTTCAAAAGACTACTTGTGAACCTGTGTCCAAATATCACAGTAA
Organism: Podargus strigoides; assembly: GCA_028020825.1. Lineage (NCBI taxonomy): Eukaryota > Metazoa > Chordata > Aves > Caprimulgiformes > Podargidae > Podargus > Podargus strigoides. Next base: position 2,992,427 of record CM051633.1, read on the forward strand.
ACACACAAAGATGTATCATGAGGACATTCAAGTTCTGGATGACCGTATGATCATCAGGCCAAGCCTTTTATATTTTCTTACAAGAAAAATGAGAAGTAATCAATTCAGTCAAGATTTCTAAAGAACGTTGCCAAATGCTAGATGCAACAGCTGCATTACAAGGGTAACGAAAAATAATGAGGCTCCAACTGCTTAAGGCTCTGAAAGTAAAAACTCTATGCTTTGCACCTGAACAGAAATCAATGTACAAAAGGTACATAATTTAGTTTCCTAATTTTTCTTTCTCATACTTATCCTAGGAAGGGTGGATGAACTGAAGAACAGTTAAAATGCAGTTGATGTAGCTTTACAGCAGGGTTTAAATTTGATGTTTTCATTAGATCCCCTGTCAGTGATGAAGCACTTTGATTCTCTGACCTTATTTAATTTAAAAAAAAATGCAGACCACAGTGTAGAAAAGTCATCCCTAGTCTTGGTCAAAACACCAAGCAATTTCTATTACATGGAAGGGTTGGGGTTTTTTTAGGAAGTTTTCCTAAGGCTGTGTGTTCTATATCAATACAATAGGCACAATAGAAGCAAAAAATAATTTTATGGTGCTTTATGTAATTGAAATTTTCATATCCTCTGTAGTATTATCATGTCATTCTGCTCCGGAATAAAACAAAGCATAACAGATACTGAATGTCATGCCTTGCTTCCACTGGCTAGAATAAAAAGTTAATTTAAAACAAAAGGTGAATTTTTAAAACTATTTGTCAGGACTGCAGTAGTCTTTTCCTAACTTAAAATATTCATCATTGTTGAGTGGGTGTTGAAAAATGCAGGTCAGAGCAGCTGCCTCCTGGGCCACTGAAGACAAAGAAGTTGCTTTTGACTTCAGTACACTTGTTATGCTGGCTTGTTTGTGAAGGACTCGTACGTTTTTGCAAAAACACCAAAAAGTCAAGAGCCAAAATTTTCAAATCCCTCTTCATCACTGCATCACCTTCTTCCTTAACAGTAGCCTCTAGCTGAGGAGAAAAGTTGCTAACTTAATTACAAGATGGTGTGGGGTTTTTTTTCCTAAAATTGAACAGTCAAAAAAAAAAATGTAAATAGCCTTTAATTTGGAACAGATTTTCTAAATAGTAAAATTGAAGACTGTATCTTGGTAAAAATATGCATATATATATACACACATAAGAGAACAAATAACTTGCAATCTACAAGGAATTAAAAAAGAAAAAAAACAAACCAGCAAACAAAACCCCACAAAAACCCCTGCAAAACCAGCCCACAAAAATCCCCACTTGTTTAACACTAAGTTATAAACTCTTCCATTCAAAAATCTCAGTGTTTTATTAACAAATGAACTCATGAATCCTTTCAGTATCTCTAAGAATATTAGACAAAATCCTTATTTTTCAGATATGAAAAACTGAAACTCCCAGAAATTCCAGCTTTATGTACTTATTGTAATCCTCACCAGTTCATCTTGGAAAAATATCAACAACAAGGAGTGTCATCAACAATTCAATTACTTCTCTTGCACAGAATCCATACAAAACACACTCTCAAAACGTAGATAGTAATAAATACATTATACTGCTATCCTGAACCCTTTCAACTGGGCCAAAGGACTGTAGCACAGCAACATTTAGAAGCTTCCATTCACACCAAATGCTTTAATAGACTAAATTCCAAACGTACTCTCAAACTGGAACAGATCTTTATTCCTCCATATCCTTCATTTGTAATCAATATAAATGGCTTTTAATATGGTTAACAGTGTAATTGAATAGGCTATGAAGAAGCAGATCTTTGGGGCAGAGAACGACTGTGGTTTATCAGCATGCCCTTTTGTTTTTTATTCCTTCAAGTCTGTACCCCTCAAATTGCAAAAGGAAGGGTAGGCTGCAATGGTCTGAAGTCTTCAGACAACTTATTCAGACAGTGCCAGCATCAAAATCATGGGGCCCACTCCAAGAATCTATGTGCATTTCTGCAAAACTGTCCCTCTCAGGTGCCTTACAAAATGAAGCCTCATATATTTATATGCACATCCATGAAACATAATGACATTTTGGCAAGTACAAGCCTCACTTTGTTTTTTTTTCCTTTTCTTCTTTCCAACATGCTCCTCCTGTTGTACACTGCACAACTGACATTGTTGGCACAGAACACGTGAAAATTCTCTTTCCAAACAAATACTTTTTATTTCAGAATTTTTATTCAAACCAAGTTCAGACTTGAACACTGCAACAAGCAAGCCAGAAGTCTTCACCTCTTTCATCTTGAACTGAGAATGACAAATCTGATGTACAGTTGGCAGCTTACTTTCCCCCTCCAGCCCAAGTGTAGCAATTCTTAGCTGTCAACTTTCTGCAGAAGCAGCAAGTGGAAAGCCACGTACCTCTTCCTGCACCTTCCGATTTTGTACTACTTCAACGTGAATAGCTCCGCATAAAAATCAGTTTGAATTTGGCCAGGATTCCAACACTATACCTGTGATGGCATTTGCAGGACAAAACTATGAAAGCATTTCATAAAAGATAATAATTAGCTATGGGAAGCTACAGACCTTTGCCATGACAAACAGAACGTGTCTCTGGCTTCATGATTGTGTCTCACGTCTGCGTCTGGGAACTCACTCTTTGAAAGAATGATTATTGAATTCATGGAAAAAACCATTTGGAAATAGATGAAAGGATCTTAAAATCTACCCTCAATGTGCCAAAAGTCAACCTCAAAATGGAGGACTCGGGTATTCACTTTACAGCCTTTGTTCTCATTGCTAGTTGAATTCATTTTGTGTTAGGCTGCAAAGGAATTCAACAGAGGAGTGATTTCAATCCTGGAAACACATGCAATGATGAAACAAAGCATATATAAGAAAGATGTTGGTTCTCTGTATTTATAAAAACTCCAATAAGGTATTTATTGAGGGCCCACAGCAGGATGGATCTTATATAAACAAACTTGGTGAAGAAGAAAAGCTCTATTCAAAGTCTAAAGCTGACATGTATTTAAAAAATGCCACACCTGGGAGCCTACCAGAAGCATGTGTGGCCAGACTTACACTGGACTGCAAACAGAATGGAAGCAGAGACCATAAACAGACCAACCAAAGTTTTGGGAGGTGATCCTAGACCTTCTCCAAGCTGTGATGGAAAGAGCATTACCCTCACCTTTAGCTGTGTGGTTCTGAGATCTCCCATGAACCAGCCTCTACCATGTGGGTGGCCCTGTAACTTGTATTCAGTCACTATTTTTGATCTCACCATTTTCAAATCCCGATTAGATCAGTGTAAACATGTGACAAAGGGAAGCAGCAGGAGCAGGTGAAAGAGGATGCACACTTTTTGGCAGAAGTATGATCCTGGGTAAGTTAAAGCCAACTGCTTCACTGGAGAAATCCCCAGCTCAAAGCAGAGCATCAGGTCCTCATTAAGTTTCCTGGTTTTAAGAGTGAAAAAAAAAAATGAGCCTTCTCCCTCTAATGCTGGCTTAAAAAACCCTCAGAATAAGGAAAATAAATACAGTAAACACAAATGCCCAATTACTTTGGTAAGTTCAACTGTTGCAGAATATCACAAGAATATCAGAAAGAAATGTATCGAGTAATTCAGGCTAGTGTTTTCAGTGATAACTTCATCTAGCACTTTAAAGATAACTATCACTGAAGTCTGACACATGACAATCTTTGTGTTGGTCCAATAAATATTGTTTGGATTTTTTTTTTAAAAAAAATAAATAATTAAATCTGAGGGGGTTTTAAGCTTTTCATGAAATTGTTTTCACCTCCAGTATTCACTCAAGCAATTCAAAACATGAGAAAAAGATTTTAAGTGATTCCAACCAAACAAAAATATCTTTGAAACCAATTTGGCAACGTCCTTTCTTCAACTCAATTACTGAACAGGCTTCACACTTTTGCATTTAAAAAAAAACCCTGAGAAGTTCAAAAACTGCAGGCAAAGTTAAGAAATCGATCTTATCTCTCCTCATTCTTCCAGTATTTTTTTTGCTTCATTTTATCCAGCCCCATCCCATTCTCACTGTACTGTAATTTACTGCAAGGTCAAAGAAGCATTAAAATAGTTGGTGACACTTCAAGTACAGCGCTTTATTACACTTTGTGCAACAATAAACACGAGCCCTTAGTCAGTGTCAAATAATGGATTTTTCTATTATTAAACATTCTGTGTGTAAACTTGGTGTCTGCAGTGTCTGTGCTCTACAGTGGTGGCAGAAATGGATCTCTGTTGTTACTAAGAGCAGGAACAGCAGTAAGGTTTCATGGAAAGGTAAGAACTCCAAATTACAATTCCTGGTATTCTGCAGCACTTTTTGCCACATACTACGAAAAGACTTGCTGGAATACAAGTATTACATACATTTACTTCCATTCTTAAGAAGCCTCTCAAACATTACATGTCACAATAATCACTATTTTTTGAATTATCATCCAACACTGTCATGTGGGTATACAGTGCTCCTACGCCGTAAAATGGTTTTTGCTTGAGTAGAAGATAAAAACTTTTCTTTGAGGTAAGTTACTAGACTTCTAGGCTAAACCCATGGCATTATTAAAATCAGCATTAAAAGAGTATTGGATTTAAAGATAGTTGTAATTTTCAAGCTGAAATAACAGCGTTTTTTCTTTACCTTAGAGCCAGGCTTCACATCAACAGCGGATGTAGTTACTGCAGTGGACGTTTCACTGACCATGCTTGAAGGTCTTTGGTTTATTTGTTGCTTGGACATAGATGAATTCTGTCTAGAAAACAAAACAAAACAAAACAAAACAAACCAGATACACTAAAGCTCATTGTTTGAAACAGTCAGCTTTGCCTTTTTGTATTTAAGATTCACAGTGAGCGAATGAATGACCGGCTAGTCAAACATTTCCCATGCATCTGCAGCTTCCTTTGTACCACCTCTATTAGTTTGCTTCCAGGTATTTCTCAAGCAGATGCTGCCAGCAACATCTGATGATCGGTATTTCCCAATGTATCAGGAAGAATAAACCTGCCAAACTGTCTGTAAATCCAGCAGAGAATAAAGATATATCAAAGAGCGCCCAGAGAAGATAAGGTTAATGCAGAGAAACTAAATTGTGCCCAATTCAGAGGCTTGGCTGCAAACATGGGAAGAGCCAGCACTGGGGAGGGAAGGACAGGAGTCAGCACTTTGCACTAACAGGCTTCTTATTTAAAATCAAAGTGAGGCTAGCCTACTGTTAGATCTTTTGCTAACTTAATGTCAGATCTTTGAATCTGCCCAAAATATGATTCATACTATAATATGAATTATTAAAATACCTTTTAAGTGAAATGGTGCAATTCATGGCAGATATTGTTAGAAATAAATAACTTCTGAGTCATACTAAGATCAAGAAATCTTGATAACTAGCTCAGATGTAGATATCCATTTAAAGCATAGGTGTGATCAATCCCACCATGAGAACCTGTTCAACAAGTAAGAATTCAGTACAGCTGCCCAGATGAAGAAATGAGAGGATAAACAGAAGTGCAAAATCTTGTGGAAGGGTGTGCAGGTTGTGTAGAGAAGGCTCAGCAGCCAAGCTCAACACCAACTTGTGAATTAAACCCACAGGTAGTATTTTCAAAAATCATTAACAACATAGTTTAGCAAATAGTATTTTAGGAACAAGTAGCAATACAGTCACATCGGAAAAACCAAAACGATGAACAACCTATGATTTTCCTTTTCCCATGTCAGTAAGTCCTCAAAGCTGTTTATTTAAAAAAAACAACCACAACAAAACCAAAAAAACCAAACCACACAAGCCACACCAAACATTACTGTTGTTAGCACGGAGAACAGAGTAATTCTGAGCAGCTATCACTAATAAGAACAGAGAAGAGTCTGTGATTGCAGCAGCTCAACACAGGGTTTAGCTGAGGACAAGGTGTTTGCCACCATTGCTCCTCCTCAGTTACAGCCTGAACAATTACCCATCCAAAAGCTTTCACAGTCAATTTTGAGTCAGGAAAAGCACATTTTTCCATTTGTGACCACACAGTTTCAATTAAGCTTACAAGGAAGCAGCACAACTTTGATCCCATTTCCTTTATGCCTTGCTTATCTGGCATAAATCCCTTCTTCCTAGCTTTTCTACGGAAATTCAGGTCCAAGATATGAGAATGAACGTCAGCGAGCCTCTAAAATCCCTGGCCAGCCTTTACTGCATGACAGCTTCATCACATCAGTTTGAGCCAATCTGCCTTACCTCTTATGGACCAGGTACCCTACTTCAGCATTTAATCAGCTTTGGGAATATCCAGTGTCAGCGCAGAGCAGATTAAGACGCTTCCCGCATATAACGCTGCCTGACTAAGCTATTTTTGTTGATCAGCCAGTTTTATTATCTGCTTTTGACTCTGTTCTCACTTATTCGCTTCCCACTCTATAAACTTTCAAAACAGGCAGAAAATGCAGGCTTACAATGTGCCTGCATTTTACTTGCAAAACCATCTTACTTGCCTTTTCCTAATATTTACGTATCAAAAAGGTTCTATTTCCCTCCTAGAAGCAACTAAACAGAGAGGAGGTATTTCAAGGAGGGAGGAACACTAACAGAGATGCTATGGTCCTCTACATTGCCTCCTCAAAATGAGCCTAAAGTATTAGATTTTATGTCACAGAGTCACAGAGTCACAGAATGTTAGGGATTGGAAGGGACCTTAAAAGATCATCTAGTCCAACCCCCCTGCCAGAGCAGGAATACCTAGATCAGGTCACACAGGAACATGTCCAGGCGGGTTTTGAATGTCTCCAGAGAAGGAGACTCCACAACCTCTCTGGGCAGCCTGTTCCAGTGTTCTGTCACCCTCACTGTGAAGAAATTCTTCCTCACATTTATGTGGAACCTCCTATGTTCCAGCTTACACCCATTGCCCCTTGTCCTATCATTGGATGTCACTGAGAAGAGCCTGGCTCCATCCTCATGACACGCACCCTTTACATATTTATAAACATTAATGAGGTCACCCCTCAGTCTCCTCTTCTCCAAGCTAAAGAGACCCAGCTCCCTCAGCCTTTCCTCATAAGGGAGATGTTCCACTCCCTTAATCATCTTTGTGGCTCTACGCTGGACTCTCTCGAGCAGTTCCCTGTCCTTCTTGAACTGGGGGGCCCAGAACTGGACACAATACTCCAGGTGTGGCCTCACCAAGGCAGAATAGAGGGGAAGGAGAACCTCTCTCGACCTACTAACCACTCCCTTTCTAATACACCCCAGGATGCCATTGGCCTTCTTGGCCACAAGGGCACATTGCTGGCTCATGGTCATCCTCCTGTCCACCAGGACCCCCAGGTCCCTTTCCCCTACGCTGCTCTCCAGCAGGTCAGCTCCCAACCTGTACTGGTACATGGGGTTGTTCTTCCCCAGATGCAAAACTCTACACTTGCCCTTGTTGAAATTCATTAAGTTTCTCCCCGCCCAACTCTCCAGCCTATCAAGGTCTCGTTGAATGGCAGCACAACCCTCTGGTGTGTCAGCCATTCCTCCTAGTTTGGTATCATCAGCAAACTTGCTGAGGATACATTCTGTACCCTCATCCAAGTCGTTGATGAAGATATTAAACAACACCGGTCCCAGTACCGACCCCTGAGGGACTCCACTAGTCACAGGCCTCCAACTAGACTCCGTCCCATTAACCACAACTCTCTGGCTTCTTCCCTTCAGCCAGTTCATAATCCACCTCACTACCTGATCACTAAACCCATACTTTATCAGCTTATCTACAAGGATGCTGTGGGAGACAGTGTCAAATGCTTTACTGAAATCAAGATAAACCACATCTACCGCTCTACCATCATCTATCCACCTAGTTATTTCCTCATAGAAGGCAATAAGGTTGGTCAAACATGACTTACCCTTGGTAAAACCATGTTGACTGCTCTTAATGACCCCCTCATCCTTGATGTGCCTCGAGATCGTGCCAAGAACAAGCTGTTCCATCACCTTTCCAGGGATGGAGGTGAGGCTGACCGGTCTATAGTTACCCGGGTCCTCCTTCTTGCCCTTCTTATAGATTGGAGTGACATTTGCTATCCTCCAGTCCTCAGGCACCTCTCCTGTTCTCCATGACTTACCAAAGATGATGGAGAGTGGCCTAGCAATGACCTCTGCCAGCTCCCTCAGCACCCTTGGGTGCATTCCATCTGGTCCCATTGATTTATGGATATCCAGATTGCTCAACTGATCCCTAACCCAATCCTCATCTACCAAGGCAAACTCCTCCTTTATCCTGACTTCTTCCGGGGCTACAGGGATCAGGGGCTCCTGGGGAAAGCCTGCAGGAGTAAAGACAGAGGCAAAGAAGGCATTCAGCACCTCTGCCTTCTTTATATCCTCTGTCTCTAGGGCACCCCCCTCATTCATCAGTGGGCCTATATTGCCTCTAGTGTTTGTTTTATTAGCTATGTATTTGAAAAAGCCCTTTCTATTGTCCTTGACCTGGCTTGCAAGGTCATTAAGAGGGCCATTAGGAATGAGTCGCAGTATGAAAGTGTGAAAAGAAAACATATCCACAGAAAATGTTTGACCTTAGAAGACACAAATTTGTCTTCTTCCCCTCAGGTTTAGATTCTTGACAACGTCCACACCATGAATTATTGAATTTTATACTGTAGGACAGTCACACAATACATGTTATTTTCCAGAGATGCGCTGAGGTAAGGTATGGGAAAGGAGGAGGTGGAGGGAAGAGGAGAGAGCTCGTAACATACATATTCAGAAAATCTGTAGGCTTTCCAGACTGCAGATAATCTGACTAGATTACATTCATTCATTTTATAAAACAGCTATTTCACAGAGAGATAACTTCTTTAGGAAAGACAAAAAATGAAAAATAAAATTGAAATTTCAACAAATTGAATTAATTTTTCCAACATAAGCATTAATACAGGAAAAGAAATAACTCCAGAGGACTGGCTTCAGTCTACCACTCAGGGTAGGCAAACACAGACTGAACAGATCTTCACTATTCCACAAGATACTGTTTCACAATGGGTTAAACATACTGCAGATATAAAGATATTAAGAAGAACTACAGAGGAAGATAAGCTTTACCCATTTAACAAGTCCATCACTATCAGAAAATCATCACGCAATAAAAAACAATAAATGCATGATTTCTAAGAATTTATAATTTGGCCATTTAGCAATTTCTCTTCTGCTTGCTACTGAAAATGATCACTGCCAATAAACCAGGCTCTCCTTTTCTAGAGGTACCAACACTAACGACAAACTTTAACTGAGGAAAAGAACAAATTCACAATGAAAAAAATGTTTTTTAAAATACGTGAGGTTGCTGCCACATGGAAAAACTCACATAGCCAACAAAAGAGACAGTAAATCCACTGAAAGAGAAAACATATTCTCCTAAAAAAAGTCTTTAGCAGCAAACACTGGTGATGCAAACTCTGTGTACATGAGATGCAATAGAAAACACCAAACAATACTGATAATTATTTTAAGTACTTGTATACACTATTTCAAAGATAAAATAGATTTGCATCAAATCAGAACATAACAAAACTCAAATATTCCAGTCTCAATATCCAGTCTCAATAACTATTCAACATTCTCAGACTTTTTAAAAGCAAATAAAAATATGCAGAATATGTAGAATTACCTGAAACATCCCAGCACATTAATGGAGTTAACACTGTCCTAATGGAGTTTACAGATTAATCTTAAAAAAATGAATGACTACAGCATTAACTCAGAAACATTAGTTCAGAATCACTGTTAGCAAAGACATTCGATAATATCACTTATTCAAGACATCTCATTCTGTCTTCACAGTGCTGGTTTTCGGCTATTTTCAGGTTAGTTTTCTTACTGCCTCCCACAGGTATGTACATATGCACACAGAATTGCAGTATTTACATTCACAGCTCTAGTCCCTAACACATCTTTTTAAAATACTTGAAAATAACACTTCACACAGTATCTCCTGTCAAGCAACTCCCTGCTCTGCTTGAACAGTGCTGTAGTATGTTTATAGAAATGACATTCACCAGCTAAAAGATTTACATGGCCAAGATTTGGTTTATTAAAAAGCCAAACACTTAACAACAACAAATTATTACACCAGTAGCCCATATTAAAAATGCAATACTCACAAAAGAACACATTCCTTTTCTCCAAAGGATCATAAAGATTAGTCGACTTAGAAGATCCACATTCACACCAGGAACTTTAAAAGTATTTTGTAGGAACCAAATACAACACAATAACATCATGTCAATCTAGTTTTAATAATAATAAATCTATTCAGCTAGATAAAAAAATTAACTGTCCCACTATTTCTATACATGTAAACATGGCAGATGTTTATTTTGGGGCTGTTTGGGTTTCCTCCTTTCTCTCCACCTGATATTTTTGCTGCTATAGTAACCAAAGACAATAGAGAAGATGGCTCTCTCCCCAGAGGTGATACACAGGCTTTAGCAGGTGCACAAAAACCAGGCAAAAAAAAGAGGATAAGACTCATTGGATTAACCACACTACCTTTTTTCCTCTGTATTTCTACATTTATATTGAAATGTTATCTTTTTTAAAGTACTGTCTTCACTTTTGCAAACATACTACTATTGCAAAGATATAGTAAACCTTCTAATACACAGCTACTAGCATTTAGCAACAGATACAATTAGATACATGGCTCTAAGGGCCTTCTGTATACAATTATCTAAAGAACTGTTATTTTAAAAGACGAGAGAAGAAATCTAAACATTACATGCACCTACCGTAAGTAATTCTATCATAGATTTTTTCAGAGAAATGTGTGTATAACAATGTGGTTAAAATAAATCTAAGACTGTCTGGCAGCCTTAGCATTAATACTCATTTCTGCATTGGTTGTTTAGGAGAGGTCCCCTTGGGGATTAAGGGTTCATTAAAAACAATGAAGTAAAGCACAGTAATTAAGAGACAGTTGTGAAATGGAAGGAGGCTACCAGAGGGACTTCTCATACAGCCAAGGTGTTTAAATTATTTAGAAGTGATCCCAAAAACTGTGAGGTGACCAGGTCAACAGGGGACAAAAAATTATTTTGAACTGAATTATTCTGAAAAACTGAAATGCTGACAGGAACAGATAAAAAAAAATAATCTTCAGATATGTGATAAGACGTCAAACTGAATTCAGTGTCAACAACAGAAAACCAATTCAAAGGAGGAAGAAATTATAAAAATCTCTGTGGCTTTTATGGCTGAAAACAAGACTGGCAACTGGAGGAAAGGGTATTTGTAAATCTTAGCACAATGAGTAGCAGCAGCCAAAGTATGTTGAGTATTATTAGGAGAGGAATACAGAAGAAAAATTATGATTAAATTATTATTAAAACCTATGAGCTCATACATTGAATATTGCATTCGCCTATAATCTATCACTCCATCAGAAAAAAGACAAACCCAAAGCATCACACAGAAAAGCCAGCTCTCGAGCAGGGCTAGGGAAGGTATGGAACACACCTCCCACACACTCGCTGACCAAAGCCACTGAGAGTGGAAAACAGAACGAGAGGTGGGGATTTGACAGTGGTCTCAGCTAAGAATGGGTTAGGAAATAAGGAATTCTTTACCACTGCTTCTCAAAAAAAATCTAAATAAGAACACCTTTAAGAAGAAGGAATAGTAAAAGGGTCAAGAGATAATGTTATTAAAAGTTACAGGTTCCAGGTGATACTCTGTTTTTATCCGCCAGTTACAAGGGATTTAAAGAAATTTGATTTGGGATTAAAAAGCAAGATTGATGTGATATTGTTTAAAAGGGCAAATGCATTGGGAAAAAAAATAGTTAAATATAGCCTCAGCCCTCTACTGAAAGTATCCAGCAACTCTCATTTGATCAAGTGAGGCAAGGGCGTCTGGTTCATCACTGATTCATATTCAAGCTAGGGTTGCATCATTTATTGACATAATTTCCCAGAACTTCTTTTCAATTCTTCTTGCCAGAACATTGCTTCCTGGATGAGAAATGGCCAGAGCAGCCTGTACATTCCTCTTTCCTAGATTACTGCAAATTACTTTTCTGATGTTAAATGTGTCCTTTTAATACATATGTTTGTTGCAGCCAGAACAAGTTTGTGCTTACGTCTCCCCAGTAGCTCCCAATCAACATCTGGTGACTATTCCTGGCTTTGGCCCCAATCTTAAATTAAAATCAATCCGTAAGTAATAAATCACGTCACAACAGCACTGAAGAACAAATTGCCATTTATGAAACCCTTAAGAGTGCTACTACTTCAGACACGATTCTTTAGCTACAGAAAAAAGAATTCCTGGTCAAAAGGATCCCACAATGGAAAGTTTCCACAGTCCATGCAAACCCAGAGACTGTCTTTCCAACTGTGTCCTGCTTGTGAAAGTCATTTCATCACAAGATACGATCTACAACACTGATTCCAAACTAATACACGATCAACAACTCCGATTCCATACAAGTCCCTGATGCCTGAGGGAAAAGAACGGAAAACATGGCACAGCCCCATTACGATTCCTAGGCCTGAAGTCAGGGAGGTGCCAACAGCTCCTCTGATTGCAGCACAGACATCCACACAGGTTGACAGCATCACTTGACAGGAACTCAGATATGATCGTGATGAACAGCAGCTGTATAAAACCTCCACTGTCTCTCAAAGAAGTGGTACAAAACTGAGGCAACCAGAGCATCCCATGCAATTAAGAACGACATCTTTAAAGCAATTTTAACTGACATATTAAACGATGTAATTTTAAAAATGCCCTGTATGTGCTTCAGGTCAATAATAAAGCTTGAAAAAATGTTTTTGCAGAGACTGTTTCCTGAGCAGTCACTACAAACTCGTATAATCAAAGAGGGTTGGAAGGGACCTTAAAGATCATCTCATTCCAACCCCCCTGCTATGGGCAGGGACACCTCCCACCAGCCCAGGTTGCTCCAAGCCCCATCCAACCTGGCCTTGAACACCTCCAGGGATGGGAGAGTCACAACTTCTCTGGACAACCTGTTCCAGTGTCTCACTCCTCCTTTCCTCTCCAAGTCCACAAGAGAAGACATTGCCAGAAAAGCCTCAGTCTCCTAGAAGTCTCGCAAGGCCCTTCTCTGGGCCTCACTTTTCTTAATGCTACATTGCTTTAAATTAAATGTAAAGCAAATTATGTCACATAATTTGAGACAAAGTGTTCAGAATCATGCAGGCAGCCACACAAACCACCACACTCAGGCCTTTCCAGCACGATGCCCAGCTGCTGTGACTCACAGAGGGCCAGGGGCCACTCAAAGTGTTGGAAGATTAGGCTGGAAAAGGAAAAGCTATCTGGTGGTGTCCCATTCCTCTTGCCCTTTGGAGTGGTTTTAGGAGTGATGTAGAAATTTCTCCAAGGCTTTGTTTAGGGACAATATCCAGTCATCCCATTAGAGAAGGGATTCCAGGAGCAATCTAGCACGCAGCAAGGATGACAGGAGTAGTTAAACCTTACAGTGCAACAGGAAGTGATCCAAACCAACACCAAAGACATGCCCACATACACCAGCGTGAGCACATGTATTTCCTTCTCTTTTTTTTAATCAATTAAGATAAAATATGCTCAAGAGTAATGCATATGATTCTATTTCTCTAGAATAAATTAAAGAATCAATCAAAAAATCAAAATCAAAAAAAAAATTAATAAATACCAGCCCAAGACAGGACATGCAGAAAATGTAAAACATACGAAAATCAAGGAATTAGAAAGGAAACTAGTAATACTTAGTGTATTTCAATTTCAGTACAAACCTTCCAGTTTGCTCTAAAGACATTTTACATTTATGTTCTGTATAACTGATATTCATATAAGGCTAAAGCATCACTGCTTAAGTATCCTATTTATATTGCCTTCTTTATTTGATTAATTATATTTCTGGGGGGAGGGGAAGGTGTCTGTTTTTTAAAGACTAAAGACCTTCTTTGAAGCCCTGACCCTGCTGGAATCAAAAACATACTATGACAATGGGAAGTAAATTTTTAAGCATAAGTCATTTCTATCACATTTTTGCTACAATAGCAGAAGAACTGTTAAACTACTAAACTACTGTGGGTGTGTTACTGTTTTAGATCTCTTGATGTGGGTATAAAACTACTTACTCTTCTCGCAAAATAAATTCAATATTTTCTGGAGAAACCTGTCCTGTCACAGGATGTCTAAATGACGTGGTCTGCTGATTATGGCTGAAAGGAAACAAAAAAAAAGAAGAAAAGAAAAAAGAAATTAATATTGCTAAAATCAGTAAAATATCTCTATGATCTCTAAAATGAAGAATGGTTTATATTGATGCTTTCCTGCTGCTACTCCAGAAATGAAACATACTTCTGAGGTACTTTTCAAGTCAGAAACACTTTCAGCTCCTTCGTGCATTCTTCTTGACTTTGCCAGTGGCACACTGTACCATTTAATTATTAAACAGGTTAATGTTTTAAAAGTAAACTAGTTGAAATCCTTAGTTAGGGAGAAGCACTTGAATTTATGATTATTTACACCTGACTATTAGCAGATTATTTCAACATAACATAGAAATTACACAACATAAATTACTGATTTGTATTTCTGCAAATTTCACAGAACAGAACCAGTAAAAGAATTTAAAACATCGTTGAACAACGTTTTACACAATTTGTAATATTTAATGAGATCACAGACAGAGATTTTGTGGAAGCCATTCGTTGCATGCTTATTTTTCCTCTTGTATGGTATTTCTTCAATGATTTTTCTTTACACCTCCATGCAGAAGATCATATTTAACCTTAGTTGTTCAGTTGCATGGCCTATATAAAACAACATGATTTAGTATTTCATCTGAGTTGAATTAAAATTGGGATTTTCTATCAACTTTCCCCTCAGAGTACTATCTAGATGTTTTGCTGCCCTCTGTGAAATACTGCTCTCCATTAAAGACAATTATATTATTGATCTGTGTAACCATACTCATATAATGCAAAAATATGGAGTGAAAAAGCTTAGTTCAACACACACTGGTAGTCTTCCCTCCTCCCCAAAGTACAGCACTTGAATTAATTATATAGAAAACACAAGACAATTTCTAGAGAGTCTCATGCCTACTAATCCCTTATTCTGCGGCCCTGTCCCAATAAGCAATCTATCAAAATCACAGATCTTAAAAAAAATAAGAAATTGAAGATCTTAGTTCAGAATTAGAAAGGTCATTGCTGACATTCAAATGGGAGCCTTAGAATTAGTGAGAGTAATGAAGCAAGAGCTCATTTAAGGTTTCTGAATTTTTATGAGTTTAGTTAATAATATTTAGGTAAACAGTTGCCACCGAATGCAGCAAAATATTAACACATTGTGAGTGTATTCAGAAAACAAAAATAATAAGGCTGTTAAATTAATTATACCTCAAAAAGCCAACACTTCATACATTTTTTACGCTTTAAAGAAGATCTGGGATTTTTCCTCCTGTAATACCAGGTGATTTCAGGTCTTACAGATTTGACCCAACTGTGTAGCAGAGCAGGATGTCCCTCCAGAGACAGAATAAAGCATAAAGCATGATTTTGGGGTTTCAAAGTAATAAAATTCCAAAGAGATAACAGCCTGTCTGTAAAGGACAGCTCTAAATCAAACAGGTCGTGCACCCATCACATTGAAATGTAAATAGCTCAGGATATGACTTGATTTAAAACACACACACACACCCGCCTGACCAACAAAAAATAGCCCCAAAAACTCCCAACAACAACAAAAAAAACTACAACAAAACCCACAAACTGCTCACATTAAGTCCCACTTGCACCACAAAGAACAGAGGATGTTTTCTGTGTTATAAACTCTTCACCCCTTTTCCAATACGATTTGCTGCAGAAAGTCATATATAAGGGACCGATATAATGAACACATGAAATGATAAACTGAAAGCAGTTTACGTTATAACTTATGTTACACCAAAAGGACCTTTTCCAGCCTTGCCTATTACAAAATTTCTATCCCTACAGCCATTAAAATCTCTGAACAACATATTAGGCCATCAACTACCCCACGGCAGCAGCGACAGCATTGACTCCCTGGAGTGGTGGGAACTGACCTTGGCTACAGAGGTGGGTTAATGAAGTGCCTCTGCAGTTTCTAACTCTTCAGTTTTCCCGTGAAATGAGAGATCAGGACAAAAAAATTCCAGTAAGCCTGCAGTGCTAACATCTACACAGCAATCATGACCTTTTTCTCACAAAAGGCCTGAGGTGTATGGTTTTCTAAAGAAGCACTTTTACATGAATTTATATTCTAATTTTGGGTTAAACACCCAAAGAAAGGAAAAGGAACTTGCAGATGTCTTTAAAGAAAATAATAAATAAATATAAATAATAAAATCATAAAGACAATAATAAATAAAAATAAATAATAAAATCATAAAGACAATAATAAATAAAAATAACTAAATTCTAACAGTAACAGTTAAACTCCATGTCTGTCACACAGTCCAGTTTTAAGCTAAAAGTCTTCCTTTCAAAGCAGGCCTGGAGCAGCCCATTTAACCTTTGATACTTAGGCAAGGACTACGACCAAAAATGTAGATACACTGTTAGCTTTAAAACTGAAAGTACATGGTCAGCTTTATTCTGCAGGGGCAGCTGAACCATCAACAAGCTCTCCTCTGTAGCCTTTTAATCATTAATAACTCACGCTACAATTAAGACTAAGAGAAAGGAATATATTGCAGGAGTGCTCTAGTGTTATTTAGGAAATGCTGTTACCCATTATACCATATTAGCACTTTTACAAATGTTTTATTATTTCCCATGAAATAAATTCACCAGGCCTTCAGAAGATGAATTAGACTTCTTGCTGTAATTAAAGAGCAAGTCCATTCCTAATAGACTAAATATTTCTTGCTAATAATAAAAGTTGCAGCTGGAAACTAAAAACTTCTTAAATATCTGAGCAATTGCATTTTGGGACAAGTTTTGCACTTTGAGTAGTAAGAGCAGAGAAACAGAAGGATTGTTCCATTATGACATAAAATGCAGATGGTAATTTCCCAGACAAGGAGAAGGCATACAAACCCACAACTTCCCACAAATCCGCAGCTGCGATACTGAAGACGTGACTGGGAAGAGAGAAATAAACCCACTGCCACTAACAATTACTTTTGCAGAACACAAGGGTTTATTTGAATTTGAAAAGTGAGAGTTTAAGTGTTTTGCCTCGTAGGACTCATTAAGAATAAGCAATACTATTCAAAACAGCCTATACAACAGATGGCTAATGCCTTGCAACAAGGAATGAGATAGCAGGGAGATTTCTGCCCACAATGAGAGCAGTCAAACAGTGGAAGGGGTTGCCTAGCAAGGCTGTGGAATCTCCATCCCTGGAAACATCCGAAACGTGGCCAGGGAAGGCTCTGAGCAACCGAGACAGACTTTGTGAGTTTGTTCCAGCTTTGAAGCTGGCCTGGCTCTGAACAGGAGGGGCTGGGGCTGATGGGGTCCGGAGGTTCCAGCCAACTTAAATCACTCTGTTCTGTCATCCTCTGCTGCTCCCTCCATCTTCCTATGCAAATACCATTTCATTCTTACAAACCCTTTGAAGCTGTCCAAGTCTGTCAATAGATATGATTCAGGAATATTAGCAGTACCTTGTTTTGATTAGAACAAGAGAAATCATAACACTGGATTTTTAGATTTAGATCATAATTTCATTTTGTTGTTTGCACGTTCTTTAAAGATTTGCTTAGCAGTAAGATCCATTTACACAACAATGGGAACAATAAGGTCTCCAGTGAGAGTGATCTAGTAAACTAGTTGCAGTGGAAGTTACCCTTCCTTTCCGAGCACAGCCTAAGAAAAGGCCTGGCAGAGTTGTTCTCCAGACACATCAGCTAACCAGGCCTCCTGGCAGAGCATCACCTGTATTTCCTCCCAACAGCAACTGCTGATTGCGTTTCTATTGTCCAGAACTCTACCATGTATAACAGGCACAATAAATGAGCCTTAATAAAAGGTCCCCATATGCTGCTGCACTCTTCACACCTCTTCTATTCTTCTTTCACTAGAGAAAGCCTTAATACCCCCAACAAAGCTGAAAGGCTCATGGTGCTTCACCATGTGAATTCTGAACGCCACGTAACTCGTGTTAGTGCAACACTACACATCTGAAATGCCAAGCTCTAACTTTTCCAGTAACATTATGAATCCTGTGTTATAAATTTTGGCATTTTTCATAACAATCATCTTTTAGTTTTAACAGTTTGGTATTGTTCTGAGTTTGTATAATTACTAATCAACAGAACTACCAAACCAAAGCAAGTATGCAAACATGAAAAATCCACAAAAATTTACATTCATTAGCATCTACCACCACCATCATTATTAAGTCACACTACAGACTGCTAAAAGTAATTCTGAATTTCAGAGTTACAGAACACGTTTTCCAAGGCTTGCTGGTGGTTTGTCACAGTTAAGACTCAGACTTTTTGCAACAGAATCACAATTCAAACATCGGTTCTTTTGAAACTAGATACCACAACACACATTCTGCCTTTTCACAGCACACTACACATTTACAAACATAAGAACTGATGGTCACTCACTGTCTTAAGACCAATGGACTGCAGCAATTTAGGAAGATTCAAGACCTTCAAGATGTCAATAGAATTACAGAATCATTTTGGTTGGAAAAGACCTTTAAAATCATCAAGTCCAACCTTAAAAAAATATTAATACGTCTGGCTAGTATTAGCCACAAGTGAAAGCATGCTGCTTGAGCATCTAATGTAACTGCTAAGTTAGCCCTGGGTTCAGGGGTGGAACCAGGTAAGCTCCCTACAACCTGAGTGTTGTTTATGATCCTATTGGGTGGAAGGGAGTGCAGACAGACAAACGCATATATCCTTTGATAGCAGTTTACTGCTTGCCATCAGAATGCAGCCAAAAATATTTCTCAGGTATTGATAAGCAAGTCTGCAAATTAAACATTGCCTATCATTTGTTTGCACTAACCTAACCTACAGTATGATGGGATTTAAGGGATTTAAACACAGGAAAACCACATAACAACATAAAGTCTCCAACCTTACAGTATAATTGACAGAGGCAGGCACTTTTGCCTGCATGGATCCTTTTGCAGAACTCCTAATCAACACGACTTCACCTATTATTATTTTTTCCCCCCTTCCAATTAATTTTGTATTTGAGTCAAAGCCAAGTTTTAATAATTAACTTTTGGACATGACTGATGCTGATGACCTTTCATTTGAAGACAAGCAAGTTTATAGATTGCCTCTAGAGTCATTTAAATGCCCAGACAGATGAATCTTGAAATGTGTGAATCAACCACTGATTGAGACTACATCACATTAACAACAAATTTAGAAGTTGCAAGAAAAATTCATGTTGTCATTGGACAGATTCTTATAAATCATTTTAAGCGATTTCTACAGTATTTATTTGCTGACTCCTTTATGCTCACCTGCAAGACTAGATAAGCATGAGCACCTTTATGGTGAACCCCCCAAATGGTGCTGATAGTTATGGGTGAACACCCATGCTTCTGTGGGAGTTACTGGTGTGAGTGCAGCGGATGGAAGAACTCGTGCAGTGAAAAACTGCTGTTCAGCCAGTGAGCTGTCACTCCAACCAGGATAAAGTGTTTGTATCTCAGCAGGCAGACAGCCAGGCATAGCTTGCATTATTTCATAACATATTTCTGAAATATATCAATAGCTTCAAAATAGTTTCAGCATTGCCTTGTGAGTATTTTTTAGATACTAGCATTTAGAATTAGTTGGAAAGAATATCAGTGAACAGTTGAAGAAAATCAGAGCCATCCAAGTTCTGCAAAGAATATTATTGGAAGAAAAGTGCAGCATAATACAGACATAATTTGGAAGAATTTGGAACGATAGCAACTAATTGTATGACACAAGCCATAGTACTCACTACATGCTGGATGCACATCAAACCCCATCTTTTCAAGATACTGAACATAATTCATGGTATAAAATAGAAGGGTACCCCCTCAGAGTAGCAGTAAAATCCTTGCTCCACTATAATCAGTGTCTGGGAGACTTTCATAAGGTTGAAATGTCATCCTCTCATACAGTTTAATTAGCACCTTAACCTAGGAACACAAGAATCACAAAGGAAAAGTGATTCTCTCAAATCTCACAACCTCCTCAAACTATTGCCCAGGGATTTCCCGAGCATTCAGTTATTTAGTCAGAATTCAATTCAGTAACCACCTCCAGCAGCTATGTCTTTGGCCACAATCAGTCAATACAAGAGGCTGTGCTGATAAAGACAGCTAAGAGGGCAGCTGGCACGACATCAGATTATATCATATTTTTCACTTTTCCTTGTAAAAGCTTGTAGACAAGAAAAGTTTGAAACTAATAGTTAAATGGCCAATAAACCAACAGACATGCTCTCACACTGGGTCCTTCCTTCTACCTGGCTCACGGATGGTGAGGTTAAAAGGGAAGTGCAGGTTTCTTTGGAACTGGGTCACTTTTTTTTTTGTCTTAATGAACTACCGAAGATAATTTATACTACCCAATAGTAATATGGGCAGGAAAGCTTTTGTTGTTAATGAACACCCTTTTAATAACAGATCTAACAAATCAATGGTAAGCTAATATGGAAAATGCCACAGACTCACTACAGCTATTTTCAGTCATTAAAAGAACAGATAAAAGGATGAATACACAATCACATCACAGGATCATCACAGATTTCCATGAGTAATACAGGTTGTAGTCATCTGCTGATTCACAAATCCTTTTGATGCATATCATCAGACACCATCAGGATTTTATTAACTCACCAAAACCACATTCAAGTAACTTGAAATTAAGGAAAAAAAGCATGACAGCTCTGAAGACAAGGAAATCCTTAGAAAAGCCAACATTCCTGAAAAGTGAAATTTGATTCTGTTTCCTTACTTTTGCAGCTTTAGAAAAAGTACAGTCCCTGACTTCAAAATTGAAAATTAAATGGAAAAATTCTCTATCACAGTAAAATAAACTAAAAAGGTAAAAGATCACATTACTGTATCATATCATCTTAACTCAGGCTCGGTACTCACTTAAGACTCTTTCTTTCCCACTAAGGTATATGTTGACAATTCTCCATAAACCTCCAAAATAAAATGTAGTACTTGAAAAACTATCCATCTAAATTAATTTGGAACTTTGCTACCTAATAAAAATAATCTTGACTTTTAGCGACAATGAAATGTCACTAATGTCACACTGTGAACAGCAGACTCAATCTATTGTACATTTCTTACAGATATTATGTGAACATCTAAATCTTGGAATTTTGAAATGGAAACGAGTAAGTCCAATAGTTAAATACATATATTGGTGATACATGGATACATATATTTACATGCATGCATATAAATATTTATATATATATATAATCTCAATTTTAAAACCTTAACAAATCTGGTTAAAATGAAAGAGATGCTCCTATGCATAGCATCTAAATTTACCAATGGAGGCTGAAAACCCTCACCAGTCCTCTTGGAACATATTTTACTTTTGATGCAAAGACTTACACAATAAGAGACACAATGATCCGCATTGTTCTAAATATGAAAGCAAATACAAGTCTTCCAGAATCCAGCTTTCATCTAAGTAGCAAGCCATACAGTGTAGAAAGCTGAAACAATTTGATAAAACAGCTGTGAAAACGGAATACAGCGGCTTTCAAAAACTTTATTTCTCTGCCATGTAAGACATAACCATCAAGTTCTCCCAGGGCTACCTACCAGCAGCCTCCTGCAAGAGGTAATCAAGAAGGCTCTTCACGGTGGTACGTGAAGGGAGGAAAAGAGAGAGCAGGCATAAATTGAAACAAGAAGGCTTCAGACTGCATGTATGAGAAGCTTTTTCACCTCGAGGATACAAAGACATATCATGGGGTTGTGCAGTCCCCACTCTTGGAGGTTTCTAACACCAAAGCAGAGGGAGACCTGAGCAACCCTGCCTGACTGCACCACTGACCCTGTTTTGAGCAGGAGGTTGCACTAGACGCCTCCTGAGATCTCACCCAAAACAAATTGCTCTACAGTCATAAGGTTGGGTAAGTTCCCATTTCTATCACAAAGCCAAAAAAAAATGCAACCAAAACTCGAAACAACCAAAAGAAGTTTTGCAGAACAGATCTTGCTAACAGAATAATGTGAAGCCTCCACATCATTTGGGAAGTAAAAACTCAAATGGCATTAAAACCTGTTTTTTCCTTCAACTTTGAACGACACCATTAATTAACTTCTTCACCAAAAATCCAAAGTCCATTTACATTCTACTAATAAATATGCCATGACAAAAGAGAATTTACACAGCCTGGGTTCCTGTGGTTATGTGGTTTTTATCTAATAGGACACATGTTCCAACCAAAGCCTTTCCTTTAGTTAAGGACACTGAAAACGTACATGGGTCCATCTCAGCCCCTCTCTAGCCCTACCCACGTCCTCCACTGCTTCACAACACTGTTGAGGTACTGACTGTAACCCCACAAACCTCATCCCCTTCAGACACCAGGCTAAAGAATAAACAAGGATCACATTTGCTGAAGTACCATTTAATATGAAAAAGCCACAATTCCCACAGCTCACGTGTATTCTTGTGGGCTGGCTGTTCATGTTTACTGGCAGATATATTAATAAAAGATCCTTCATTAGTAACAAGCTGTTCTAGCCTATCTTGTGGTTAATTCTGAAACAGTTCAAATTATTCGCACACAGCTTAAGCCAAAAATAAAGAATTACAGCAACAAGGTTATTTCCTTTGCTTTGTGTGATTCTTGACTGTTTTAAAGGAATTCCTCCTACCCCAATCTCACTGAACTCACTATGTTGCATAAAATACAATGCATCTCCTCCAAATTTCAATGCATTTGTGAAATATTTTTTCCTATCAAATCTTAAGTATAAAATGGACTACAGTACTCCTGCAAGGCACAAAACATCAAGCTTCTGCTTGAGAGAAGACTAGTAATACAAGATCATCTTGCCTAGACCAACAAGTATAAATTAATGGAGTATATAAAATCAACTCTTCAGAGCTTTGAGTTACACACCTCCTGATTACTGCCCTGTCCAGAGGCCCAGCACCTACAGCACTGAAATACTGACACGTATGAAAGCCATGACATCAGCCTCAGTTTGTAGAACGCTACTCTGAGTCACACAAATCCAGAACCGCATTCACACTCCACAATTAAAGGTAACAGAAGGTCCATTAACCAGCCACAGCTCTTACCCTGGGGCAACAGGAGCCATTCCTAGCAGAGCTTCATCACCCCTCTTCCTGAGCCTTTCGTGAGTCCCAACCTGGCCCCGCAGCACACCAGGTCAATGGTTGGACTTGATGATCTTGGTGGTCTTTTCCAACCAAGGCTATTCTGTGATTCTAAGAAGCACGCTCTACCCACAAGCACCGCACACATGTGTGGAGGGCAGATCCCTACCAGTCAGAGAAAAAACCCAACGCATTATAGCTGCCACTGCCATTAAATAGAACATCAAAGAAAGGGGTTGCACTGTCAAAGACCAGTATCTCTTACAAAAAAAAACCCAAAACCAAACACTTTAAAAAAATCACATTCAACCAATCCAGTATTGAGCTACCATGCAATAATCACACTCATCCCTCACACAAAATGGTTCTGAGGCCAAAGCAACAAAGGTGATGAAACTCTACTAAAATGTTATTTACCCAAATTGTTCCATCATAGTTACCCAACAACTGTGTAGTGAGAGACTCGTTATGATTCATAACCTAAAACTAATTCCAGATGAATATTTTAGGGATTGGTACTGTAAAACAGACATGGAAGATTCTCTTTTTAAATTATGCACAGTTTATAAGTTATCCAGAAATCTCTCTAATTCAACAAAAAGCTCTTCAGCACTACAAGAGATTTTTTTAAAAAAATAGATTTATAGTTATATCAGTTGTTGCTAATGTTAAACTTGCTCAAAGAAATAACCTAGAGCCAACTCGTTCTTACAAAGTAGAAAACTCAGTGCCCCCAGGTGAGACAAGCAGAGAAACTCCTATGACATGTCCAAACAACCACAGAAATATTGCTGTAGAATTAATTTCAAGTATTCTCTTTGGTATCTACAGAACAGAAAATATGCTAAAATATACATAACACTGCTAGACAAGCTTTATACATCCAAACAAAAAAAATAACATTAAGAGATTAAGAATTCGAACATTGTACTAAACAATTCCTATCTCTGAAACTTTTCCACTTTTCATACTCGTTACTTCACTCAGTGCAGAAACCCAAGCAAACTGTTTTGGAAATGAATTATTTTGGAGTGTGTAATGCCAGAATTTTCTTTGCTAAACATAAACAAATGAAGTAATTCTGCAGAAAGAAGGCAAATAGTTTCAGCCATCCAGTGTCTCCTCCTCAACACCCAAACCTACTGCTAGGTAATCAAAGCATGTCAAGTCACAATATGGGCTAATAATAATTTACATTATTGGCATAAATTATGCTGAGGTTACTGTATTGAATGTCTAAGTACGTGAACCAAACATAAATCACATTTAAGACAAAACTCTCATATAATCACATTTTTGTTTTAATTTCTTGAATCAGCACATTGCTCCATCAGAAGGTGAAAATTTGAGAATGAAATATTAAAAATAAAATATAATTAGACAGCTGTGGGAAGAGTGGCACTGAAAACAACCCAGCCACAGAAGAAACATAGGCATTTTTTTAATGTCACTACACGGCCACATTAACAGTGCCCAAACAGCCAGCTCGAAAAAAGCCCAGAGCAGACCCAGGTGATGACAATACAAAGATCTAGTGGCTAAGGAAAATAGCACAAGGAATGGATAAAGAAACATGTTTGCACTCTGTCTCAAAAATAGCTTTAGCAAGCAAACACATTTTTAACACTACTTTGTTGGTTTTCTATGAAGCAGTTTGGAGGTTTCATTTATATTACTAAACATCAATATGCATTACTGGATAGCACGCAGTCATTTGGGGACAGCACACATCTCCAAAATCAGCTCTGAATTACACTCTGCATGAAACCACATTATCCCAGTGGGAAAGATGAACACTTCTTCCTTAAACACGTGGAGTCCCATTATGCTTCAAAGCAATTGGAAGGATGAAGCAGCCACCGCCTTTCACAATAAGCCTGGAAGTCAACAGCCAAAATATCAACACCAAACCAGAAGAAATCAGGCTCCAACTATGGGAGCAAGGCTGCAGCAAAACCCAGCCAAAAGAGAGCTCTTAGCACACCACTATATATAGTGGAGCGAGCGGGTACATTCCTCCTGCACCACTTGAGCAGCATGTTACAGCCACCTCGCCTGGTTCTCATCCTGCAGCTCCACCACCCTGAACCCCCCCAGAGCACTCCACTCTCACCAACGTGAAGCCAGCACAGGTAACACCTCCCAGAGTACAACAGCACTGCTTCTGCTGCTGCTTTATCCCCAGGGTTTTCACAGACCACACGGCTCCACAAAAGAGCTCATGGGGCTGAATGTCAGAGAAATATGCCCTTAAGACTGACCTCAGATGTACAGTATAACCCACCTCTCACCTCTGTAACACAAGGACTAGTTCTCTGCTATCTCCCCAAACTGGGCAGCAACCTGGGAGGACGGCCCGGTGCCGGTTCACTTTCTGACCTCAAACCACCACCGCTGTTTGCTGCTGTCAAATATTACAGCCAGAGCAGAGTGTGAGCACCAGTCCGGGAGCGCCGCACTCCACATGGCTCGCCGCTCGGCTGGCTCCCCTCCGGTCAGCCAAAGCACAGGCAACACCAAAGTGAGAGGATGTGGCAGCAGGTGAGCTCTCACGTTCCTCAGGAGGCCCGGGATGAGGACAGGGAGCGTTGGCAGGATTTGAGATTGAAAGAAATTCCAGAAACTTTTTCAGATCCTGTCTTAACTCCTTTCGACGCCAAGCAAGTCTCTATCAAGCATGTGACTGAAACTTGGCAGCTATGAAGTACCTTCATATGAAATAATATTTGTTCTCTGGGTAATTATTTAACAACACATACGATGACAGAATGCCTTCAAAAAATGTGCATCTTCCACTTAGAGAAAACTTTCTAACCTCTTGAACATACAGTTATTAAATAGTCCTTCAAGATTCAGGGAATGAGAAAGGATTTTTTTCCCCTACAGATGCAGCAAGATCAAAAATAAAGTGCTCCAAAGCACAAGAGTGAGCAGAGCCAGACTAAGAGCTAGACACTCCAGACAAGTTCACACCAGCACTACAGTAAAAACAGATTTATTTAATGCTACATTTTAAAATGCAAAAAACCTCAAATACATGATGATTATTATATACATATACATTTGCTCAAGAGGATAACAAGCAGCACAGTACATTCTCGTGCTTTCAGTGTTTCCGTGGCATTTACTAATTATAGAAAACACACAATGCTTTAAAAAATGTTTAGATAAGCTTAAATGTATAACGTAGCAATTTAATTATTTGCAAAACGAGCTTCGGTGGTGTTTTGGGTTTTTTTTTGGGGGGGGGGGGAGGTGGGGTGTTGGTGTGGTTTGTTTTGGTTTACATATTGACTATTCTTTAGAATTAAACCAGCATCAGTCAAGAACACTGCAAGGATTTTCTCAAGAACTCTCAGGAACGTCTCCTCTTCTTCAAAACTATATTTGATATGACAGCAGTCGAAATCAAAGCTATGGTTTATTTCTGCCTTCTTGGACAGTGTGCCACACTACAGCAAAAAGTTTTAGCACTAACTTCATAAAATGTACTTATGTTTATTTGCTTTTCACTTTGTACAACTGTAAAATATGTTAACTGCTTTTTTTCAAGTGTCCTAAAAGGTTTCCCAAGTAGTTACAAAGAGTAGAATAATTTGTCTGCACAGCCACTCTCTTGGTCTCTCATTCTTCCACCTGAATTCTGCATGCTTGTGAGAAAGCTGCAGTGCAATAACCTCCAACAAAAAGGGAAAAAGCTGCAGACCTGTTGTTTGTAGGCTGGTTAGCTGTGACTGCCACACTCACCTTCTCTGGGACTTTATCTGGTTACAGAAAGCCAAAACTCCCAAATAGGAAACAGCTCCTCTTAGAGAATACGGAGTAACTGGACAAACCCTGTAATTTCTGTTTGAACTTCTCCCAGTCAGCTATTGGAACTAACAAAGGTCACTAACCATTACTCTGAACATTTGCTGCTCATTTAATTCTAATAAAGCAACCAACAAACAATGCTTATTCCTAAAACATAACTCAACAGACAAAGTAACTACACTATTTTTAAAAAAATAATCAATCTGTAAGTAGCACAGAAAAGAGTAAGACATGAGTGACTAATTTTTGCCAAAGAAGTCACCACTGACTCACAAAGTGATTTAAATTCATCAGTTTTGCCACACGAAGTTCAAACACTTTGAATTCATTGAGTGATGACATTTCAGTTATTTCAGACATGGATCAGAACTTGGAAATGTGTCTTTATGAGGTTCTCCCACAAGAAAAGAGAAAGAAGTGGCTAAATTTGTAAAACCTGAAGTGCTGTAAGTTTTTCTGCATCATTAACAGATAAAAGAAGTTAATAGTTTTGGCACTACTGCACTGGTATTTAGGAGATGAGGATTCAGATCTTAGTTCTGAAGCAGATTTCTTGTATGATCTTGCTGAGTAATCCTATTTTTGTAAAATCACCGTTTTGGCAGCATTTCAGACTTTCAAAAGAGAGAAAAGATGTCTACCAATTGAGAGGCCTTTCCTCACTTCCAGCTTTCAGGGTGCCACTGCAGTACATACAAGCAAAACCACTCATTGTTTTTTAATCGTAGAAAGGACCTCTTCGACCTTCCTGAAGAATTCCAGCAAACCTGGGAGGCGAGAACAGGCTGGAATTTCTGAATCCAGCTCAACAAGATGTGTTGCTCTCTTCCAAGGTTAATTGTTTGGTTGGAAGGGATCGCAAAGCTCATCTCGTTCCAACCCCCCTGCCATGGGCAGGGACACCTGCTCCAAGCCCCATCCAACCTGGCCTGGAACACTGCCAGGGACGAGGCAGGCACAGCTTCTCTGGGCAACCTGGGCCAGTGCCTCACCACCCTCACAGGAAAGAATTTCTTCCTAATATCTCATCTAAATCTCCCCTCTTCCAGTTTAAAGCCATTACCCCTTGTCCTATCACTCCCTGCCCTTGTAAAAAGTCCCTCCCCAGCTTCCTTGTAGCCCCTTCAGGTACTGGAAGGTGCTCTAAGGTCTCCTCAGAGCCTTCTCTTCTCCAGGCTGAACAACCCCAGAAGATGCCCCAGAACATGTTTCCTTTTGCGGTATCACATACTGTCATCTTATAACTGATCTTTAAAAATAATCTAAGAATCTAAATCTAAATTAGCAATGCTAATACAACAGATGAAATTCCAGAAGTGACGAGTGACATTATTCATTCATCTCAAAGTACACCACTAGACATAACTACATTGTAATGCAAACTAGTGTCAAATCAGAATAGAAGGAGGGAAAATGCCCTATTTCTGAATAACAAGATGTTCTCTAGGACAAATAAAATACTTATTTTTACCTTCTATGACACAGACTTTTATATCCAGAATTCTGGGCCTTGCATGTTACATGCCATGGTTTTAATATCTCTGAATTTAACTACTCTCAGACAGCTCACAAATTCTGCAAATACCATGTGCATACTCTACATTCCTTTGACAGGAGCAGGTTGCAGAAGTAAGACACTGTATTCTTAAGACATTAAGAAAAGCAGCTCGAACTTTTGGCACCTTGAAATGTCTGGTCCTACATACCTTACATACTTCTAGATACCTGTTTTCATTCTCATATTTCTATTGACATGTACTTTTTACCTGCATGAGAATCAGAATATAGACACAAAAACTATTTTGTTGATAAATTAGAAAATGACAATTGAGAGTTACTGTGGGAAGAAAAAAAACCCACTAGGGTTCTACTTGGGAATAGTTACATTTTAGGGATTGAAACCAGGGGGTCTAAATATTTTGGTAACAACCCCAACTCCCTCAGCCTGTCTTCATAGCAGAGGTGCTCCAGCCCTCAGATCATCTTTGTGGCCTCCTCTGGACTCACTCCAACAGGTCCATGTCCTTCTTATGGTGGGGGGCTCTAGAGCTGAACACAGTACTGTAGGTGGGGTCTCACAAGAGCAGAGTAGAGGGGGAGAATCTCTTCACCTGCTATCCAAAATTTGCCCATTCAAATTCCACAAAGTTTATTTAAAATATATTTTGACCAGTGATCACTTAACACAGATTGTCTGCACATATTCTTATCAATGACAACTGTATTTTAAATTGTCCAAGATTTCCTACACTTGATAAAAGTATCCAAGTAGCATGTATAGCTCATAAACTGGGTGTTCCACAAGTTCTTCTCACAACATTTTCAAGGCAGCTAGAGATTTTAAATTGCATCTGCTCTTCGTGTTATGCTATTTTGCAGTGGAAACAGTCAAGTAAAGAAGCAAGAGTGAGGATGTGGGGTAATAAGGAACAGTATGTGCAAGGAGACAGGGGAAGGATGTGTAAAGGGCTGCAAAATGTCAAATGCCCATGACAAAATGAATTCTATGTAGTTGCCACTGAGGAAGTAATATGGGTTCATGAGAGTTCTGGTTCTAGAGGTCAGAAACCAGCTACTACCTAAAACCACTATACAAGGGACTGGACTAGGCATGAGGCACTGCAATTCACACAGCCCAGGCCATCGGCTTTTCATAGGACTTACCCTTAGGCAAACCAAATTCCAGCAATTTAAGAGTCATAGAAGCACTACAGGGATTTTCCTTGCTTCCTAATCCTCTACAACTGAGCTGTTCTTTTCTTTTGCTTGAGCTCCTAATTGTTCCCTGGGGCTGGAAGTACAGGTAATTCCAGCTCTACAAAGAAATATACTGAAATATCCTATTATAAACAGATGTTATATTCCTATATAATTATACAACATTTATAATCAAGATCACTATATATCCAAAAATTCAAGAGTGAAAAATGAAGTATTAACAGACCTATGAGATTCAAAATGGAGCAGATCTTTTAAAATGCAGATATTCAGAATGCTGAATGTGGGGCATTAGCAGCAGCAGTTGTTTCTACAAATTAAATCTCAATGGTATCAATTAGCAGATTTCTCAGGAAATAATTAAAATGGAACTCTCAATTCAGTCTTCACACCAGCACTTCTACTGCAAACTCTGTAATACAACGGACTTTTAAAAAACTTTTCATCTTAAATTTTCTCAGAGCCTGTATTTAGAGTATTATTTTGTAAATGAGAAGTTTCAGACACTCCTGTCTCCAAACATTACAATGCCACGCATGTATTGCCCTAGGCTCTCCAACACCCAGCCTCTCTTAAACAATTCACCTCTGAGCAAGATTTTCACTTTGCACTACTTTCAGTTGAACCAACCTGTCATACCGCTGTGGTCACTATAGAAATTCTGAATTAGAAGCCAACAAACTGACTGCAGAGACATATTTTATCTTCCAAAAAACCAGCTGAAGTTCTAGATCCATTCATCTCAACCTCTCTTAAGACTATTTCCCACTAACTTTCCACACTCTTCATTCATGGAAAACTATCAGGCATCTGCCATGAACTGGTACCAAAATATACAGAGAAAAACAGAATGCAAGCCCTTAAATTAGAGAATAACATCGCTCTGGCACACTTCCTCTTCCTTATTCTGTATTATTTTTCTCTCTCAGGAATATCATTTTAGATATTGAGCTGTTTTCATTCACAAACATTTTCTTGTTACTGAAAAAACAGAATGACTGAAGAGGGAAAACTGTACCACAGCACCTCAGTATTTCCATTGCGGAGTTTCTAAGAACAAATTTTAATAGCTAATACTTCTAAAAAGCATGAATAAAATTTATTACAACATATTATTTACTTAAATATCCTCAAAAGCCTGAATTAATGTAGGTAACCCTCCTGATCATAAATTAAAAATTACTGCAATGCAGTCAGCAAAGAACAGATTAAGGCAGAACTTGTTAGATGCCAGTTTTTCTTGGCCTGTGTATGCTTTTGTTCATCTAATATTTTGTAGTTAAGTGTCTAATCAAATTATTTTAACTGAAAAGGAGCAGATTTCCTACAGAAGACCAAGGAAGGAAGGAAGGAAGGTGATAGGCCCTTATTAGCATTATCCAATATGAAATATGGTTATTTTACACAAAAGGCAGAGATCATATTTGCTGAATGGATCACAAAACAGTTTTGCTTCATATTGCATATATTCACCATATTAAAAGAAATTTTGTTTTGAAATACTTTCATTTATTTTTCTCTAAATGACAAACTTCTGTGTGCATTCCTTTCTTCTCTGTATCCAACAGAAGAATAGAATCATCCACTGTATTTTCTGAATCAGTACTCTGTACATTATTTGAATTAAAATGCCTGGAAATGCCCTATCACACTAAAAACTCTTCTAAAGTAAACAAACTAACTACAGCGGGCACTATGACTACAGTACCAGAAGCAATTTTGCTAGTAAGAAAATAAAACAAATAAAATAATGTTTAAATGATTAACCAGAAAGGGTATTACCTCCAACGGGAAAGAAAAATTTATGCAGTGTCAGAAGCCACGAGTTCCAAGGGACAGCAAGACTTTTTCAACACAGTGCAATAGTACCCTTGGCACAGCTGAGATGTATCAATGGTATCACCTGAAAGTCTGCTTTACTGCACTGATGCTATTTAAATTACTTACTAGATGAACAGATCAGTAGAATCTGAAAAAACTGAGATGTCATTTACCTACTACAATATAAAAACTGATCAAAGACATGCTTAATTTACAAACACTTCAAACAGGACAACTCATGTTTGTCAGTGTTTGCAGAATTAAGTTCCATGGACACAACACAGTATGTCTCCTTTTGTCAGTCTGTAAAGGATTCTTACGAAACTTTTTGTAAAAAGACATCTTAATAATCCATACTCGTGGGATGAGTTAAAAGATAGAGAGGTAATCTTACAACATGTAAGACTACTTATAAAACATACAGAAAATGATATTTAAAGTTTACAATGCAGTGAAAAAATACTTCAGTGCTCTTAATGTAATGTATTCAACTTCATTTTTGAACAGCATTTCTCATGTAAGAATATGTTCTAAACAACTGAGCTTATAAAGCTATGAGCCAGAAGCAAACAGAAAAATACTTTGAATGTCTTCAGCACCTTAATCCTTGGCAAATGAGACTGAAACCTGTCAGGGTTTATCAAGCATAGAATGACAGTTCAGCTCTAAGGTACTTCATCACCTCTCAGAAAAAGATGATCAAATTTGGTCCGGTTCATAGTTATGGAGAAAATTTCACTGCACAGTCTCAACAGAGCTTTCCTCCACAGCCACAGTAGTCCTTCAGCTCTCCAGCTGTTCCAGTCACAGTCTGCAGAAAGTAAAGCTAACGAGGTTTTCTGACCAACTATGTGGCCAAAACCAAAAATGAAAACTATTCCCTTTTGCTGTTGCTTTTTGCCAAGAATAAAAATAAAACAAATGTATATTTACTGATACATTTACTTGTATTTTTTAAAAATACATATATATATATATACACACACACACAAAATGCAAAACCTAAATTTAAAATATTTTTCCTCAACAACTCTCAGAACTTAAGAAAGTGTCTTAGATTTGCAGAAAACCAGGCATGTGGTAACAAGGACACATATAACTGGATTACTGTTGCATACAGTGCTTTGAGACAGACACACGCTTTAGCACAGTACTATCTAATGCAAATGACAATTTATAAACACCCTTATACCTTGTAAATCCCACTTCCCTCCTCATTCTTCAAATCATGGAGTTGATAGGGGTAAAAGCACTGTGGAGACTGAAACCAACAGAACTTCCCCTGCTATGTGCATAACTCCCACTAGTCAGAAATGGGATTGACAGCAACTTTTTAGGCTCTGAAAGGCAGTGTAACTCTAAACTGACTTTTCCAATAGTCTTCTAAAAATGAATTTATAAAACTTTTGTACATGTAAGAAAACCTTTATAATCCAGTGCAGTTCCTTTCACAAACGATCCATTGAAACTGCCTGAAACTCATTACAAATCATCAAAAGGCAGCAAATACAACATTATGTAGACAGACTGTACACATAGGCACACACCATGCACCTTCTAGGATGAAATGCATACACAGCCCTGCTGTAAAAGGAACAATTCAACCCACAGGACCTGCAGGGTACTGCAAGTTCTAACCAACTGCACCAGCTCCTGCCTCCTGTGAATTTGGCCCTTCTCATCAGAGCAGGCCAAGAAAAAGCAATTAGCAATGATATTTCTCATGGCTCTTAAAAAGAACCTTCTGAAGCTGTCACCTAGACACTATTTCTTTACACAAAAACATCAGGTTAAAAAAAGGTATTTTGAAAGCCCAGGAAAGAAATCCTATTTCGTCCTGAAATCCTTTCTGATACACTGTTAATGTTCATAATGGAGCTCTCAGTAGCAATTACTCACTTGGAAGCTGTCACTCAACTGTCACCATGACAACAACAAAAACCTTTTCACGCCTAGAGAAGACAATAGGAATTTTAATTACTGCCATTCATCCCGCTGACAGTTTGAGTGAAACAAAATTCTACTCTCTAAAAAAAATACAAATACCGATTTAAGATTTCCAGAACACTATTTTCCCCCCTGAAATGTCCGGCTCTTTATAATTTTTTCCCCATTTAGATTTCACATTTGCTATTTACCAAATACTTCGGTGAATACAAATTCCAGGAGAGCTGTCAGAATTCTTTTCATGTCAATGCAGAGTAAGTTTTGAAAGTCACCTCAGTAGGCAATCTCGAATCATAAAATCACAGAACAGCCTTGGTTCTCCTAAAATCACCCAGTCCAACCATTAACCCAGCACTGCCAAGTCACCACCACCCCATGTCCCTCAGCACCACATCTAGGAGCACTTTGTGGTAATTTTTCTCCATGCTCCCACAAAACACAAACTGCAGGAGATATTTTGTATAACCACACAGCAATGTTTTTGTGTAACAAGCTGGCAAACGGATACAGCTTGATAATCTTATAATTTGCCATTACTTCTAGCTGTTCATATAGAATAGCCTATTGTCAGACAATAATATTCAAAGTACATTTGGAACATCAGGTTACATCAGGGAACAAAGGAGAAAAAAAATACTTCTTGGCCTAAATCCACCATGAAATATCCTATTGGGAAGTGCAAAAAAAACCCAACCCAAAACCTCATATGATGCAAGGATATATAACCAAAGTTAAATATGCAACATAGCAGAAAAACTAGTATTTATACAGGTTTCAGAGCAATCACTTTGCTTAGAAATTTTATAATACACTAACAGGAGCTATGAATCGATTGGAAATGCAGTTAGATTCACAGGCAAAAAAAAAATACTTTTTCTGT
This sequence comes from Podargus strigoides, assembly GCA_028020825.1. Classification (NCBI taxonomy): domain Eukaryota; kingdom Metazoa; phylum Chordata; class Aves; order Caprimulgiformes; family Podargidae; genus Podargus; species Podargus strigoides. The sequence goes on from CM051633.1 coordinate 3,026,909, forward strand.
TGATATGAAGGACATCTGTTTATGCCACAAGGAAAAAAAAAGAAAAAAAAGGACCACTAGGAACGTAAATTGAGGTTTTCCAAATAAATTCATATAAATATATGCTAGCCTAATCAGCAAAGTGTTAGAATTTTTTCTCTTGTTGTTTTTAATCATGCATCCCTATGTGAAGTTAACAGTTGCAGTCATACAGATTCTTAAGTATTCACAGATGCCAAAAAGTCATTTCATTGTACACAGATATGTACATTTACAGAGACAGAAACATGTGTAATCTTCACAGCATGTGAATAGATGACATTTCCAATCCCTTGCTTGAACAAATGAAAGTAAACAAGTTTTCTGTTGTTTACAGAAAAAAACATTAAAAAATAAGATGAAGACTAAAGCACAATGAATAAAAATGAATTCAAATTCTCCAAGACATGAAGCTCAGATGAACATTTTAAGCACAGACTACAGCCAACCTGATGAACTGCAATACAAAGACCAAAACAAAGCAACAGAAGAAAAACACAAAGGAACAAAGAAAAGTTACTCGTTCTGATGTTACAGGATGTCCTGAATAGGAAATATGGTTTCAATCTAGAAAAGCACTTCTGGTGAGAGAGTTCTAAAACAAATATTCAAGAAGGACACTTGGAAAGCATCAATACTGAAAAGTTTCGAGCTCAATGGGAAGAACAAAACCACGTGTTCAATACAGTGAGAAAGAGTAAGTTTTTATTGATCAGTAAGATCTTCACATCAAGGAGGAGGCAGTGCTTCCTGGAGAATCAGGAATTAATTACTGATCCCTTGAAAATAAGAGAGATGAGAGGAAGCTTGAAATTTTGGGAGGAAGCATGAAATTGAGTAAGGAATTAAAGTCTGAACCTCACATACAGTTTCACGAATACCACAAATACTTAGTGAACCCAATCAAAAGTACCGAAGGTGCAGCACTGAAGCAAAGTACTCCACAAGTACTGCTGAAGCCTCAAATCTGCCTACAGATAACATCCCAGGAACTTCTTTGCAGGAAGTGATCTAAACCACTGCTAAGTCATTAAAAGAACACAGACAGGGAAAAAAATTAACAGGACATGTTAAGTAGTCCACTGCTGTTAAATATAGTATGTCAAAAAATGTCTCATCTCAGTATTTAATTTCCTGTGCAGCTGAATGGTTTGGTTTGTTATTTTATTCTAACTCAAGGGCACCATTTCTATTGTCATCCAGCACTCACTAAGGCACTCAATCAAGTAGCGAAGGACAAAAAGTAGAGTTGACTACTCTCAGAAAATATGTACATATTTCTCTACAAAAAAAAAAAAGCGTCCTTCTATGAAGAGCTAGTGTTGAATTACTTATTACTGCAAGGGCAAGAAGTGGCACGGAGTCAAAGCTCTTTATTTCTGCAGATTGTTCCAAATCATGACCATGCATCGCTGCGTGCTATTTGCCTTTCCAAAATGCACCACTGAACAACAGCAGGCTTATTCACACAACTTAGCAAGTTCTACAGGCAGAATGTTCTAAATCACCACCAAAAAAAAAAAAAAAAAATCTGGCTTGTATATTCATTAGAAAAATCCATAGCATTAATAACCTGTATTTACTTTGTTTAAATTATCCCACTATAGAAGTTAATATTCAAAACTTGCAGAGGCTTTTTCACCAACACTGATTTAAATCAAATTTCCTACAGGGATCCAATGACTCAGAGGGACTAATGGAATTATTTAAATCAATATCTTGAATACAGACTAGGTTGGTAAAGACAGTAAATCACTAACATACCGTGTCTGAATAGAGGTTTTTATGAAATACTAATGTATTCGATCCTTATCACAAAAGTCTCAAGTGATATCAACTGCCAGTATCCCTTGAGAAATCCAAGACTTTTTAAAAAATGTCAGAACTACCTATTTACCTTACAGCTGATCACTCATAGCTGTGCTTATTAAGAAAAAAATACACATATGTGCACATTACTCCTGTTACAGTACAACTAATCTGTGAAAATGCAGTGGACTTCACTTCAACAATGGCTAAGATTTTCTACTGCAGGAAAATAAATTAAAAAAAATCAGAATCAGGTGAACAATCCACACTGTGATAGTGGTTTTAGAATTATGTCTTTAGCCATTAAAATGGTAATAAAAATAAGATTTATACACGGACATGCACACATATCTCATAGCCATATTTTCCTGTTGGTACTAAAATCTGTTCCTATGTACTACAAGCCGGGTGAGAAACAAATGATCTTAGCCCCTTGGAGATTTACTGTACCTTTAATTAACTGAAAATGAAGCATTCCTGAAAGTCACACCTAAAATAAAGAAATAAACTTTCATCCTGCCAACTACATAAATTATTAGCTTAAATAATTCTAAAAATTTTGCTGGCTATCTTCAGCACTTTGGCTTGCACCTTAAGCATACACCATCTACATAATACACGAAAGGGATAAGAAGAACGATTCCTTTACTGCAAGCTTTGGCTTTCCTCTGTTCTAGGAAACAGACCTAATCTATTCACAATATCTAATTACATTTGTGTTCCACAGCTTTTAATGTTGGATTCTTTATATTTCAAAGTTTATCAATAAAATTATGACGTGATGGAAGCCAGTATCAACTATCAATATGCATTCATAACTCCAGACTTAAAAAAAAAAACCCACACACTTACAGCCAGCTTAGATCCCCATGTATTTTTATGTACCAGCACCAAAACTCAGTGACACACACAGGCAAAACAGAATACACATTCTTTGCAACAGTTGCAGGTCATCGGTACTTTGCAAACTCAAAGTCTGTTACATGTAACAAAAAGAAGATTAAATTGTTACCATTTTCTAAAAAAAACAAACCCCAATTTAAATCCCAAAAAGAGCAACAGATGAGCAACTTGGAGGAGAAGCATGACAGTAGATTCAGGGTGCTGGGAAACAACCTCCATTTCTTCTTCAAACACCATTCATGTTATCACTTCTGCTCTCACTACTTCAGCAGCATTTTTCCAGAAGACTGCAAGAGGGTGGCTCTGAGACAAACACCAAATTACCAATCACATACGACCAAAGTGATAGAATTATGGTGGGTTTTTTGGGATAATATTAATTTAAATCCACGCAGCAGCTTTACAGTTGTCTGATATGAAGGTTGCAAAGTCACCTCTGTCCTAGAGACATCTCCTGTTTCCACTTTCTGCCCTTTCCTTATCACCAAAGACAACTTCCCCAGCTTCTGTGCATGTGAGAACTCTCCACACAAGAACACAGCAATACACACAAAGGAGTGCATCGTGACCTGAGCCCTGCCATGACAACTTTGAATCCAGAATAAATCAACAGCTGAAAAGAAGCAACAGATGCCAGCTGGAAACAAATGATGATGTTTGAAGCTCAAAAGGATGGCCTTAGTACCAAGTTCCCATGGTTGGTTGTGTAGCTCTGACTTCCAAGTTTTAAAGATATTGTCATGTACCAGAAGGCTGGCAGCAGTATAATGGCCCAGTAAAAGCAACTCTTTAATTCAAATAGTTTCTGCAGATTCATATTGGACAATTCATGCCATATGAGTTTACAAATTTGCTCTAAAAGAGTTTTTCTTTTCAGTACCCATAAGGGGAATCTTTCTTTGAAAAAACTAATTCAACCATCTGAGTTACATTTCTAACCTTGAACCATGAAAGCTTGCACAATACCTGGTGCCTCCAGCTGGGCTCCAGGGAAGGCTGCCAGTATTTCATCAGATTTCTCTGAAGTATATAAACACATACAGCTTGGATCCAAGACACATGTCCTAACACTTACAGATCTCCACTTCCAAATCAGTGCACTTAACAATGGTTAGCAGATTAACCATGATCACTCCACCAAAAAAGTTCTGGCTAACTCAAGATGGGTTTAATATGCCATACATGATGCAATGAGAAGCTGATTAAACTGCCAAGAAAAACAAACAGCATGAGGATATTCACAACTAGAAAAAACAACCAATGAAGAGGTAATAGTTTAAAAATAACAGAGCAGAGTATGGATTAATATATTGGGACACAACTACTTAACAGAACTAGCTAGGCAACAGCATTGCTTCAAAGAACCTAAGGCTAAACACTTCTTGCAGTTCCTGACCCATCCAGTACTGAAGCAGAAAAGAATAACTGCTACAACTTACTACATATCTGTAACACTTCCAAATTCTAAAAATTCACTGTCCTAATACAAAAAACAGAGATCATGGGAGCATGCTTGTGAACTTCAATAAGCCACACTCCACCCAAGCTTAAGCTGAATCTAGAAAGAGTAGAGAATATTTTAGAAGAGGATTTTACTATATGTTAGTGTTAGTAAACTACACAGGAAGTTTCTTTTGAATCACTGCAGTAAGTAGACTATGCAAACTCACTAACTACAAACAGTCAATAGCTTAGTTGTTAGGAAAATTTAGGTTTTAAAACACATAAAATTATGACATTTAAGCAACTGAAGTTTTCAGAATAGCTTGTGCTTAAAAATAAGGGGCTTTAGGAGCTTTTAGCATCTGAAATACAGTGAAATCATGACCCAGCAGGGTAAGAGTAGGCAGAAAACAACATAGAGAGGAAGCACAATGGAGTGAAATCAAGGCCCATGGTGCCTAGCAATAGAAAAGTTTACATTAGCAAATCCACTGCAGATTTGCCTAATGTTTTCAGCACATGGAAATAAGGCAGGTTAGGCAGACAGCAGCAATAAATCCATAAAAGAAAAACATTCTGCCAGTGAAGGAACATAAAAGACTCTAAGGCATTAATAGATCGGTGCTGCTTTTCCTCAGTTGGAACAATTCTAAATTGTGAACTGAGATTTTAGTATTACAAGTTGACACAGGCCATGTACCAAATATGCTGCATTTTATCCATCTATGGTAACACAGTGCACAGAGAAAATAAACCTGCCTGTAAGGTTGCCACATGAACAGCTGGAATCAGAACAAGAACTTGGATGCATCTTTCCCTGTTCAAAAGCTAGACCAACCCTTGCTGCTGTTTTACAGACATCACAGAACAGCTCACAGAAGCCTGAGTTAAAACAACAGAAGTATCCTGTGGACATACCTGAAAATCATTCTATTTAAAATCCAGTTGACCTGCAAGACAATGCACATACATTTCTCTAATTGATACACGCTGACTTTTCATTAGTGTGAACAATTGACAACAGAGAAACTCTTGTGAGTGATGTTTCTGGATCTCCATCATCACCTGGAACCCACCTTCCCTCACATCACACCAACAGAAGACAAAGGCACAATTAAAAGACTCCAGAATTATGGTTAATGCTCAAACTTTGTCTCTTACTTCCCTCCAGGTAACTTTTAGAGCAATGGAAAAGACAGAATGACTGTAGGAAAACGAAGGGGAACAGTCCAGCTTCTTCCTGAAATGGGACAGGAGGAGGGGAGGGAAATCAGTGAAAGCCAAAATAGGCTGAGAAAGGCAATAAAGTTTTCAGAAAATTAATAAGAGAAATAATACCCTTAGACAGCAAGAGTTACAAATTCTGTAAACCAGGATGTATTTCAAATCTAGAAATCTTACCTAGTCAACAGCAGACAAGCATAAAGCAAAGATTTTTACTACAGTCATATTTGAATAGGCTTAAACAGAGGGAGTAACCTGGTAAGAAACCAGAGTGGGGACAGAGCTAATGACATGTCTTAAAGCAAGAAAGACAAGCTTGAACTTGACGCAGTTTAACAGGAGAGCCAAGAAACGGATTTTTTAAATGGATGATGTAGTTAAAGCAGGAGGTAAAATGTGGATTGCTTACATGGGAATAAGGAAAAAGAGGGAGAGTGCTACAGAGCTCTCGGAAGTTACAACAACCCTGCAGAGAGACAAGGTCCCCAACAGGAGGCTCTGCAAATCCTAAGGGAAAAGCAACAGGTCTTCAACATTTTAGAGAAAGGGACAGCAATGTGCAAGCACAGCTGCAATTTGAAGAGTAAAAGAAAACAGCTGAGGTGCTGTCCCACTCCAGGAGCAAGCTGCAGCCACAGGGAGGACAGAACTAACATCAGTAACGTCACAGCAATCAGAACTTAATAGCACACCATCCCAGAGTTTCCAAGGAAAGAGACTAACACAATCATGTCTGAAAATCACATGGGTTTTAATTTCTGGGAAAGCACTCTATGCCATCTGATTTGTCACTTGGGCAAGTCACAGCTGAGACAGACGTGCCAGAGAAGCAGCGTGGTTATGCAGTGCCCTGGCACGCTCCCCACATGAGGTCATCATCCCAGCCATTACAATCCTCTCCACTGTAATTGTTTGTCTTCAGCAGATGATTATTCCTCACCTAAAGTTATGAGTAAATGAAACCTCTCACAGGAGCTGAAAACCTGATGTAAATCTGGAAAAGGCCAGCACTGTCAGCATTAACTGCATTGCAGTCATCCCCGCAGTGTATGGAGCCACTTACACGGCAACAGGACAGACCCATCTGTTTCAAATAAGTGTCTTAAATAAAGATACCTCTCCTCAGCATGGAGAAAGAAAAAAAAAAAATAATCTAAAAATGGAATATATAAGTACTCGTTTATTAAGTGCTCAAATTTATGCTCATTTTCTGCAGGAAGATGTCCTTCAAATGAATTGCAGGACTCATGAAACTGGATTAACAATGTCATAAATCGTACACCTGCCAAAATAACAGCATAAAAAGTGAGACTAAATATAATCTACACCTTATTTGAATAGATTCTATCTATATTTAGCAATTTGTTATAATTCAAATATTACCTGACACTTATTCAAATTTTAACATAAATCACTGTATTGGTTATAATTTTCCTACAGTTAATTGTTTTGAAAATAACTTTTAAGCTCCTGCAATGCCCTCACTTCTGATTTAATAAGTTTTGAATTTGCATAAATAAGAAACTTGTGAATTTATGCCTTACAAATTTTCTGCCAGTGCTTCAATTTTTTTTTTTCTCCAAACCAAACTGTAACAAATTCCTAGTTTACAGTCCTCAAATTATCAACTAAATGCTGTGCAAGCCAGGACCATTTCTAGGACCATCCTTTAAACTGCAGGATTTATTACAAGTCAACGTTTCCTTTATGTGTACTAGAAATAACAATATTTCTCTTTAGGCTCATTTTCTAAGACACAAAGGTAGTTTCCATATTAAATTTCAAACCCATTGTATTAAGAATTTAAACTCTCAGTACTACAGGATGGTTCTTTGACTTACAGTGTGCTGCATAACCTGGACCCCCAAACACACCAAGGAAATAACAGAAAGCCTCCAGACATGTCCCTGTAAGGATCTGAAAAGGATCCAGGTGGTATCCAGTTAGCTTCAGCTTCAAGAGAAGCAGTCACAGTGTAAACCTTGGGAAGCACACTACTGAACTAAGAACTGTGATAATTCATTAACTTAATTCCCTAAGTAGATTAGTCAGCTGCTGAGGCAGAAATGATAATGGAAAGAAGTGAAGAACTGAACAGAATTCTGAACAACCATCACCATTCAGAAAACCACTTTAGTATATATTTATATCAACAGCAATTCTGTTTCAGAACTCACACACATGGGCAAATTCCTCTACACCAACACATATAATGCACAACATTTCAAAAATAAAGAAACAAACTGTCCTTTCATACTGAAATCCTCAGGACAATGAAAGTAGAACAGATTATACATCTGAATTTCTAGTTACACTACACATTTTCTTTCTTTTATAATGAAGAATACATTAGGAAATAGCCGTTAGGAAAAAAGTAACGCAGAACTTGTCGTAACTGGTTCTGCTGGCCAAATATCCATGTCATTAGAAGAATTACAATTACACTTCTGTGCATAAAAGCCTGAAATACCAGATATCACAAAATAAACAAAAAGAAATATTCAAAGTTTCGGTCAGAATTCATTAGAAAAGTAAATAATCCACATCAGAGCTGTTGCTTTGCATCATTTGCCTCTGTCTCCTTTTAAGGACAGACAATATTATCATAATGCTCACAGTTTTTCTCAGTTTCCTCTTTTCTGACAGAATGATCTCTAATGGATTGTTGCAATGTGCCCCACATTTATCTGATTACACCCTTACCAGCCAGTGTAACGGCAGTCATGCCAGGAATGTGGAAAGAGACCCGAGGAGCCAGAAGGAAAGGTGCTTTAAGCAAGCCAGAAGCGAGACACATGTCTAAAGAAGTCAATACCCAGCATGGCTCAGCACAGGGACCTACCACTGCCAGCAGTTTCCCAAGGGCTCAGCTTAACACTGGGACAACACCAGGACACTTGCAGCTTCACAACTGGTCCTGTGGAGCATGAGGGAGCCCCATGGAGGATCATGTCCACTGGCAGAGAGCTGACAGGGCTTTTCATTCCTTCTTCAGATATGATAAAATAGGGGAGACTTATAAAAAACTAAATGAATAAAACAGAAAAAAAGCAGAGGAAGTGGGAGGCAAGAGGAGGGGATAAGGAGGGACTTCCCATATCAGGCATTTTGTAAGAAAAGCTGTCTTACCCAGCTCTACTTTTCCAAGGACACAACTGAGGGAAGACGCACAGGAACTGCAACACCACCCCACACCTTGAGCACCATCTCTCACTCACCATTCTGTGCTTGTATCTTCCGGACAAGATTTCGAGATGGTGATCTTGCAACCTGCCTCATCTTTAATAGTTTTCCTATCATTTTGTCTTCTCAAAAGAGGAGCTTGTACTTAAGATTTATTCCCTGCAAGCAAAACTTTTTTCAAGTTCAGTCTTGCTTAATGAGTTACTTTTTATTATGTGAAGCTTTTTAATGCTTTTTTTGTTCTGTTAAGCCCAAATAACTGCTGACATTCTAATCATGAGGCCCCTTGGGAAGAGGGGGAAAAAAAAAAAAAAAAAGGGTGGGGGGATGTTTTTGCTTAAAAGCAATCTTTACATTTGCTTGTAAAGCAATTATATCATTTAAGCCATTTTAATACAAAAATAGCATGCCCACATTTTAGATATTGCAGAGGATAAAATATATGAAACTGTCGTCTTCAGATTTTGATCGTTTCCTCTCTTACTTAAATCTGAATTTAGTATATTCCTTTTTAGACATGAAGGAGATAACTAATGGTAACAGCACCCACTTTCTTCACTAGCATAAGGCATACTAACCCTCCCCACTCCACAAAGATCACAAACCAATTATGATAAACAGTAGTCTCACTCCCTATTTATTTCACAGGAAAATATTCACTCACCAGCATATGACAACTGGAGTGGAATAAAAATCCTAATTCAGTCCTGTTTCTGTAAGCTATATCACTCCCCAGACAGAGACAGATGCACGTTACCATTCTGAATGAAAATTTTGCACTGAGGATGAGCTCTAAAATGACTGCAGGAATACTCATTTTACAGAGCTGGAGCTGCCAAGTTATCAGTGGTTGTATACAACGTAAAGAATTTCTCCTTTTAAGTACTGGAACAGAACCAAGACAGACTCACAAAGTCGGAATGACTTAGTGATGAAAGGAAGTAAAGCCACTCAATTCTACATACATAAAACAGGATTTAATAATCTCATTTGTGCATCACAGTAACTAATTATCTTATTTTAAAATTATTAAACACGGGCTTCATTGAAATGCAGAATAACTATATATAACATGTAAGAAACAGAGAGAAGAGAATAAAAACTGAAATGCAGTTAAACTACAGGGATCCAGAAGTTCAGGAACTTCAATCTATCTCTCTTCACAGCAGAAAGGGGAGGACTTGGAACTCACTCATGAGTCCTTCATGCTGCCCAGAAGGTCACTGAGGAAGCCAGGCAGATGGGTGGTGGCCTCTGGTCATTTCAATTCTAGGGAGCAGGAGTGAAAAGGTGTGTGTTTGACTAAGCATCTAGCATACTTTTGGGAAGAGAAGACTTTTACATCAGCTGCCACTTACTGAATTTCTGTCATCTTTGATTTCCAGCTTATTCATGTCTATTACCACCAAAAAAAGTGCCAGAAAACCGGAGAAAGACTACTAGACTTCAGCACCCTCTAAAGTTAAGCCAAAGGACAACGACCATGAGCAATCACTGTGGTTGACCTCTAAATGGCTAACTCTGGTTTCAATAAAACCCTACAGGTACCTTTGACCAGACAGCCCGGTAGTGCTACAGAGGTACAAATATGCAAATAAGTGCAGGAATTTATTTTGAGAAACATGCAGAAAAGTGGTAAATGAACACTATGCAGAACCACTTCAGTTTCTGTTGACAAATGACTATCACTGCAGCCTTACAAAACCAACCCATACCACTGTGTATGCTGCAGTTTATGAAGACTATGTGTCAGGTTCGTTCTCTGGACATGAACATGTTAATAATTAACTTATTCTCCTATCCTGCTCTTTGAATTTGTTACAGAAAGATGAGTAATAGCACAAAACTCCTGTTCCAAGTCTGATTTTCCCCTCCCTCTGTTACTGTTGCAGCATGACAGGCAGGGACTTCAGATTTAGACAGAATAAACAGAGATTACATTCCTTTATTAAGGTGTGCCAGAAACCTGAGATCTTTCAGCCAAAGAAGTATCATAACACACTCCCTCTAATTACTATGCAATATCACAGTCATCCACAGCAGGAGCAGTAATTTCATGGTTAGAATCCAACCCATTCACTAGAAAGCTGTTATAGAGCACTCTCAGAAGGAAGGATTTTTAATAAAACAGGACTTGAGTCAAAAAGATAAAACAGTAAGAAGCTTGCACGATTAAGCTTTATCACAATGCCAGCATTTATCACCCTTCCACACGCGCACAGCTTTTGTGAATTGTCTTAAAAGCCTAATGAGAGTAAGTACTTCTGTCTATTTACCTTATGCAATTCTGCGTGAAAAGACTTAAAATTATTCATGTTTCTAGAAATCTGTGCAATTTCCATTTCTCAGCACTGTAGATATCCAGTTCCTAATAAATGACTGTAATATCTGAATACATAACTCACTTAAAAATATCTCCAGGGTTACAACTTCATTTTTCCAGTTAGAAAAACTCTCAAAATATTTAGTATGCTCAGAAATTTAAAAAAAAAAAATTGCTTTAAATACATGCAAACCTAATTATAGTCAGGCACAAAGCATTCTAAAATTGTATTTATGTTTTTCAGCTTTGTAATTCTCTGATTTCATTTTTTTTTCAGAGAACAAAGAAATCTCTGAACACAAGCATTATGCTACAGTTCTGAATGAGAGCACATTAAAACATAAAACTTAAACCACGATATACCTGCATGACACCTGGTAGAATGGATAACCCGGCAGAGGAACAGAGTTTGAAAATCCAGACTGACTCGACATTGCCTTCAGGTGTCGTATCCGCTTAAATCGCTTCTATATTCCATCTGTTAATTCCTCACTAAACACAATATGCATGCACCTAGCCATCTGTACATTTGTCCAAAGCTAACTAAAAAGAAACAAAGTGCATATTCAAAGGTCTTGAAGATTCTGTCTGCGTTTCAAACTGCTTCCTCGGGAGTGAAATTCCTAAAAGCCAACACCCTCATGACATCACACGCTACAAAATCCTAAACGTGCAACTGTTTCAGCAGAGGAAGGACAGCCCGTGGGGTTTGACTCGACACAAAACCCTGCGCAGCATCCCTCCTTGAGCGCAGAGCGGGGCTGGCGGGAGGCAGGGACCGGCTGTGTCACCCAGCAGCCTGGCAGCCAGCCAGCCACCGGCACAACTCCCCGCCAATGCCGCAAATCCCCCCCGGCAGCTAACGAACATCCAGGCTGCAGGTGAAACATCACTTCAACCCGGGATAACCATTTCCTTGAAAATCCATGAGAGCCGTGACCTCAGGGACAAAAATGCCTGTTAAAAACTGCAGTTAAATGTGCTATTGTTTTATAAGCAACATCAGATTGCACTGCACATTACAGTAGTGTGAAAAACCACAGTGAGTTTTCCTCAGCTAAAATAGAATCCTACCATCCTACACTCTCAACTACAGGGAAGCAGGAGGGAAGGATAGGAGATGGAATCTTAAACCACATTATTTAAGCTACTGAAGACAGAAATAAAATTATATGCACGCATTCCTGTAGTATTTTACTACAGCTTAAATCAAAGAAATGTTAAAAGCGAGTTTTCTTTTGATATCCAGTCCAATGGTAAGTTAGGTGAAAGTTTCTGTGGACATGCCTTCCTGGGGAGAGGAAACACCAACTGAGAAGCAGGAGTCATGTGCATAGCCACCGTAGAGCCCAGTGGAATGACTCATGTCAAACAGACTTAAATGATTATCTACCTACACTGCTCTTAAAGAAGGTGTACAGGGCCCTCACATGAAGACTTGCTTAGTTTAAGCAAAATATAAAATAAAACAGATTTTTAAATTATTCTCTGTGCTAGCTGCACTGCAAAACATTAAAATGGCAAATTTAATACTTCTACCCCATGACATTTTATCTCATGTTATTTTGACTCTCAGTTTTGGAAAAAGACTGAATCATAGAATCATGGAATCACAGAATAACCCTGGTTGGAAGAGACCTCCAAGATCATCAAGTCCAACCATTAACCTAACACTACCAATTGACCACTACACCATGTCCCTCAGCACCACATCTACATGTTTCTTAGATGCCTTCAGAGATGGGGACTCCACCACTGCCCTCAGCAGCCTTTGCCAATACCCAATGACCCTTTCAGTAAAGAAATATTTCCTTATATCTAATCTATCATTTCACTTGGTTTATCACAAGTTTATAATCAGCATCTCAGTCATTAGGAAAAACACACAAAACTTTGTCACTATGCTAGGTATCTTTTAAGTCAGACTTTAAAAGGATGGGAGCTTGTTCTTCTACCTTAAGATAAATTTAAATTTAAAACTAAATCTGATCTCAGTGAAACGTTCATATAACTCAGCTGGTTTTATAGTGTTTTAACAGCACTGTGATGTTTTATATTGCCTAACTATTACTTATCAAGGTGCAAAAAAGGGGCAGTTTATTTGTGAAACATGGTAACATTTCAAATGGAGATGAAACAGTAGGAGGGGAAAAAACCCAAACCAATCACAGGCTACAGATTAAGGGCTTGGTCCTCAAAAACATGGGAATGCTCATTAATCATAGAATGGTTTGGGTTGGAAGGGACCTCAAAGATCATCTAGTTCCAACCACCCTGCAATGGGCAGAGACACCTCCCAGTAGACCAGGTGGGACTAGACTAGACTAACTAGACTCATTAACTAGCTCTGCTCACGGTCACATATAGCTCAGCCAAGTAACTACTCCCACCACTACAACCTGGGGAACCACAGGCCATTTTACACAATAAATGCAACGTACGCTTGTGCACAGAATCACATGCAGATTCCATAGGTCACTGCATATGGTACCAATGCCTGAAGGCCCAGATAACACAAAGAGAGCACAGGTTGCCCAAAGAAGGGATTTTTATTATTAGCCCAACTGATATGTCTGGATAAACAAACAAGCATCAGGGCATGCCATTTTGCAGAAATGTTTACACCTCTCCTGGCTGTAAAGAAAAAGCTCGAGAAGGTAATTCAAGCACAAATGATGCTGTGATATCAGCTGGATTTTTATAAACAGACTTGAAAAAACAGCTTTTATAAGCATAATCTCTTTCATGTCTAGTATGGAGTATTAATTCCAAAACTCACGACTCTCAAAAACCACACAAGAAATAGCAAAAAAAAGTTGTGTGCCTGTGAGAGGAAGAGAAAGCTCTACCAGGTCTGCCTGAGTCACCTCTCCCTGCCACCTCCTTGGGATGGCAGGATACGTACTGTTGGCTTTTGTCCCTCCTGCCACAGCTCCTGAGGGCTGTGTAAGCCATTCTGCTACACCACAGTGGCTGGACCTGCTGAGCCATCCTGGGTGCACATCCCAAAGCACATACCCTGTATATTTACTCATTTTTCATTTGGTGCCTCCTTGACACCGATAATCACAGCATTAATGCATTTATCCAGTAATTCTCATCTCAGAATAATTCTTCTTAGTCCCAACCAAGATTTAAGGTGTTTCCATTCGATTTGCCAGCTGAAAAGAATGTTAGTGTCAAGTCAGCAGATTACAGGCTTATAAACCAGGAGTCTTAGAGACTGCCAGGGGCTCACCATGCCATTTTGCAAAAATCACTTAGTCCCTTAATGCGTAGCTTATCCACATAATAAGGAAAATACTGGCTGACAGCAAAGGAATGATGTGAGGTTACATTTTTTTTGTCATTAAGTATTGAAATCCTCTGATGAAATTATAAAGGGATAAAACTGCTGTAGCATTTGAGGGAAAAGATGTGTGGGAATACTCAGAATAGAGCTTTCTTTTTGTCTCCAGCTCCTAGCTCTAACATAACAGAAGCATTATTGCTCTGAAATTTCAATTTCAATATAAAAGCCATTTAAATTTTAAAATGTGGTGGAAACTACTGTTTTTAAATGGGTGGACAGCATTACACAGCACTTAAAGATGGGGATAAGTGAGATGACAATAGGCAGACAAAAAATGAATTTAAGATGATCTTTACAGAAGCAGAATCCTCCACCGGTAAGCATCACACCAGGTCAGTGACTTGGAAACAGGAAGGGGAAGTGTGGCATAAGAGGGAGAAAATCTGGAAAGGACTAGAGAGAAGGTCTTCACTCAATGACAGCCAACATTTACCAAGTGTCCCTTTTATTTCTTTCATCACACAGGCTTGATTACAGTACAGAACTACTTCTGGGACCCAGACCTACCTGCCAAACACCAACACCAATAAAAGAGACAAGTGGGTTTCGTTCCAACTGCAGTCATGTTTGTTTGAGTTTTACTTCCGTGTTTTAGTGCCAACTAACTTAAAAATAACCACACTGGTATTGTTTGGCATAGCATGCCATGTAGTACTTTGCTGGAACAAAATTAAACAAATAAAATAATTTTGAGGCACAAATACTGTGTTCCAGAATCTACAGTGACCTTAACACTGCAGTAACTGACCCGTTAGCCATCACAGCATTTAATGCTGCTGGTTGAAAAGGTATGTAATACTTAACTGAGGTGTAAGGGCATTTCAAAAAGCAGGGATAGGCTGAAAGACTGGATTAGAGTACGTATATATATGTTTAGTACTCATAAAAATAGAACAAAGTGTCATGGAGAAATAGCTAACATGAATATCATAAATCAGTAATTTATTCCCGTAAAAGTGTTACATTTGATATTTTCCCTGCCTGCTAAGAAATGCCTTACAGAAACTGAAATAGAAGGAAAAAACCAATATTATAGGAAATGTAGGAAAAATCATTACATGAAATTTGAAAATAACAAAAGAAAATACAACAAAGATATTTAATGAGTATTACTTAGAAGACGGAAATTCTTTTCCTTTCTGTATGAAACACAACAATAGGGAAATCAACAACACTGAAGAATAATGGCAAATTTGAAACTGAAAAAGGACACTGCCACTGAAAGTACAAAACTCATCCAGAGTTAAAGACTAATTGAATATTTACATAGGGGAAAAACAAAAATGAAATCCCAGAAGTGATGAGAAAAGCACTGGAAAGAGGACTTGAAATGAAGATCAGAACTTGGGAGAAACTATCCATGTGAGAAAGTGATCCTACCTAGCTGCCAAACGATGTCCTTCATGCTTTTCTGAGGCAGACCAGTGCATTCAATGATAATGCATAATCTCTGCTGCACTCCTAAGCTTGTTGCTCAAACAACTAAATTAAGATTTTTTTTTTCAGCCTAGTTTCCTAAGAAAACTGAAGTGATCATTGTCACATAAGCAGATACAGAATAAGCAGGTTAGTTGTTGCTTTCAGGTAGGCTACTTAATGAAAAACAAAGTGAGCAACCTCTGAAAGAAAACAGGCAGCATGTGAAGATGCTTGTATTCTGACTTCAGTTAGACTGGGTTCTCCAAAGCAAAAAACACACCTACCTTCTCTCCCTCTCCTACCCCACCTTCCAGTCTCTATAATTTCCCATTTACCAGCCATCCTAATACCTGGTTGCTCTGTTCCAGTAGCTTTCAATCTCTCCAGTCCCTCTTTCCCTCCTGCTGAGGCAGCTTTCTTCCCATATACATGGCACTATCAAGGTAGGCCTATTACAAGCTTGTTCAGCTTGATAGCTCATTTATTCACCCTAGAGACAGCTGCTTGTTACCCATCCTCATCCTCCATCAGCATTACATCATTCCCAGAAAGATCTTTAATAGGAAGTACACATCCCAAAGAGCAAGCAACGGTTGATTAAACAACTTATTCTTTCCTTGGTATCTGAGTGTGAGATTTGAACTCCACTGGCTACTACCAAATGCTAGCACCAGAAACAACATACAGGTTTTAAGGCTTTTCAAGCACTATGTAATCCTCCATCACCTGTCCCTGTAAGTCTGTCTTTGTTCATCTCAATCAGGCATCAGAGGTGGAGCTCAGCACCCTCCAGAGAAGAGAGCCATGGCCCAGCCATCCTGTACAGCAGTTAAGAGAGTCCACTCTGGGATGCAAACCAGAGCACAGAAATTTAAAACCTAGCTATTCTACATAAATCTTTCCTTCACTTTAGGGAAGGCTCTCAGTGGCAAAACACTTCCATTTTTACTTGCATACACTTTAAAGTGGGAAAAATGTGTTCTCAAACCTAAGTTTCCGGATATGAAAACATGTAACAGTTACAGAGGATCTGGCTTTCAGCTGCTTCTGCAATACTCGAGTTGCAAGAAGGTTCCTTTGAAGCAGCTTGAATACCATGTGAAATTCTTGAGAAAGGCATCTTTTGCAAGACAAAATGCCAATGCACTCCTGTCTGTGACCATGCAGGCTGCTAGGAGTGATGGAACCCCATAAAGCAGAAATAATGAGGGCTTTGAAGTATAAAGTATCTGAAATTTAAGGAATTTATTTCCATTAAGGACTTGTCCTTCAAGGAATAAAGAAGCAAAAGTAACTGCAGCATATAGCAGTAGATTTTTCTTTTAGGTACAGACACATTTCTGCGTCCAGAAGCTAAATTTTAGGATGTCACGTATGAAAGCAAGCAATTCTGTTTCATTCCATGCTCCTCTTCAGAGACACAAAGGTCACACAGAGACATCAGCAGCACTGGCTTAAAACTAGCTGTCCTCTAGACAGACACCAGCTTCCACGAGTTCTGAACACCATTCCTGCAATCAGTCATTAAATCGTACAACAATAGGTAAATACTACTTGACAAAATGAACTTGAAAAGTCATTGGATTTGGAAGAATTCCACAGTGACTACTATTTTTGGTACACTTAACAGAATAGTAAGTTTGGATTGAGCCTTTACCATGACATCTCATGACACCTACAGACCTCAGGCTTTAGCATGCTGTTCTGTAACAACAACCCACACATAATGGCTGGAGGGCCACGTGGAGGCACGTACCACCAGCAGCTTAGCTCTGTTCACAAAAGGACCCTTTATGGCCAAGTATCTGTCCAGGAAGTTAGCTAGAACAGTGCTAGTTACTACTGTACCTCAAAGCAAGAGGAGGTATGCTGTTGTGTGTAAAATCTGCTGAAAAGCCAAAACAGAAGCTCTCATGTCCAGAAACCATCACCACCTGTGCAACTCCTGGGTAATACCCTCTTCTACACCACAGCTTTCCCTTTCTTAACATGTCACACCTTCAGAGATTTTTAAATGAAAACCAGAACTCTGTTTCTATTTTCACTTACAGCACTTATTTTTTTACAGTTTTATTCTGAACATAGAAGTTGAGATAGGTAACTAAGCAATTGCAAGCAAAAATCTAAAGCTCAGACCAAAATAAGCTATTTAGGGAACCTGGAGCTAAATTTTATTTGATATAATTATTTCACTTATTCTGAATCTCAGGTAACTTTTACCACCAGGTGTTTTGCCAGTCAGCCATGAATTTTCAATGGCTCTCCCTAATATTGTGTGACAGAAAACATGGGAAGAAAGCAGGTACTAGAATTGAGACTAATGAACTGCAATCTTGATCTAGATGTTAGATAACCCATGCATGTTTCTTTACTGTTTAGCAAGTGTTCAGGCTAAACAGATCTTTAGTGTGGCCAAAGGTTCTCAGTTGATTCGTGAGCAGCTGAATACAGTTGGCATCTTGCCTGTCAGTGAGATAACCCTGTCCTGTTGAACTAGAGCAATGAATCTTCTTGCCTGCAAACCTAAAATCACAATGAAGTTGCTATGGAAGCAGGTAGCGTGTTCTCAGCCAGGCCACTCAGCTCTACAGCTAGCTACATTAGTCTACAACAATTTGCAGACCGAGCAAGAAAACTCCTTGTCAACAATAAAACATCAGGTTGTCTTCTGGGGCAGAAGAGGAATACCTGGGCTGTAAATTAACCTCCTGCAAGTCGTGAAAACTCACAGATACAAAGCCATTGGCCATGACACAGACAGGACAGGGGAAAGACCTTCCTTATGACCTTGCCTTCCTTTCTCACTGCAACTCCAGCTGAAACAATTAGCCACAAGTAACCTGCTATCAGAAACTAATTTCCAGGATTGACCCGACTGCTACCAGCAGTTGGAGGTACGCAGATGTTAGTTATTCTGTACCTGTGCACATACACAGTCTGTACTGTGCTACTTTGAATTCTAACCTATGTAAACTTGGGCAATGATCTCATCTGAATACTAGCAGGAAATGTTACCATCCACCACCAGGTTCTGTATCATCCCCATGACCTTTACCCAGGAAATAAAATTGACTTATCACCTGGCCACACAGTCATACCTATTACCAGCAATCCATCACCTCCCAGAAGACTGGAAGTGGGAGACTGCTGTTGCTGGAAAGCAAGAGGTTCCCAGGCTGCAGCATCAATGATACAGCATTTCATCACTGGCCCTTGCTGGCCTGGCACTGCCCTCACACCGCCTTTGGAAGGAGGTGGCTGGAGGACTAAACATCTCTTCCTCCCAGCTTTACAGCGTACACAAATCACAAGGGCTGCCACTACAACACACTGAGGAAGCTCAGGTTGGACATACCAGTCTGTGGATTCATATGCCTAAAATCCAGTGCTATCGGAGCTGCAAGGCTGTGAATCCACATCAGCATCATCACTGACCAGAAAGAGAATTCCAAAATAAATCGAGCAAAACCCAAAAAGTCTCCAAAAAACTAAAGAAACCAAACCAGAATCTCACCTCATCCCTCATAGAAGGAAGTTCATCAACTTGACCTATCTATACAAGATTTTTCTAAACAGTTCCACAGAGCAAAGATATTTAAGGCCTGTATCGGGTACCGATTATCTTTAAAGATCATTTGGGAGTGATCACTCCTTCTTCTGCTTACAGCATTTGTAAACACAAGGGTAAAAATCTTGTGTGCTGCAGAATCACAGGTATTCTCCATTTCAAAGAAAATCAGAGAATCAAGTTACATTCTCTTGCTGTATGAAATAATTCCATATTCTTAAATCTGAAATAACTCTTCTAAACAACAATTAAAAAAAAGCATTCATGAAGACATTACATTATTCTATTAAAAAAATACACAGAGCCTGTAAAGGGAGTAAACTACTTTATCCGACCTAAAAATGAATTATACTGGATAGAGACAAATATTTACTGCCAAGTGACATGAAAATATTGAACAGAGAACTAACCAAAATGATTGAATCACAAAAATTTATTCAGCCAAATAAACTTCAAAGGAATAAACTTCTGCTAAAAACCAACAGGAAACCTAGTATTTCTCTGAGTATGGATGCATGTAAATTGGACTGAAGTGATGTAATAAAAACAGCCACTACAAACATATGTAAAAGGCAGAACACTGATATTATAAGCAATTTTTAAAATTACTTTGAATTTAGAAGACAGGTTCCTCTGTACTGTGACCAAATAAATCTTAACTTACTTGAGCTACCACAATGTGGTAAGTTTCTCTCTCCAACAGGCACAACTCATTAATACAAACTAACCAGCTGCCTGTTTAATGGCACCCACACTTCAGCTTGCGGCCCTTGATGAAGCTCCAGAGTATATAACATACATCTCATAGGACTGCAAATAAGGAAGGCTGAGTCTATATTTGATCTTCAGGATAAATCAGTCTTCTGCATAAGAGAACTGTCACAGAGTGTCCTTTTTAACTCGGACATTTTATGTTAACAGCCTTGATAAATTCTTATCTGTAAGAATAACCTATTCAAAATCCTTACTAGCAAATAAACGTACCTACAATGCCTTGTAAATTGTGCAAATCACATATCATTACAGAAAAGCGTTAGAATTAGAGGCAAATGAAACCCTGTCATCTCACTTTAAAGTTGCCAATTTGTATAATTTGACATCCCTCAGAAGAACAAGCGTAAAAAGAAACTGTAGGATGCACTAACTCTTGAGGTCAGGCTGATAAACGAAACCACTTCTAAATTAAGCTTTCCTAATTAAGGCTTCTAAACCAGAGCTGGCTTGCATTCAGTTAATATCACAGTTACAAGTAATCTGAAATATTCTTGATAAAATATTTTTAGTATTGACTCCAGCACATTAAAACCAGTTGAAGGTCACCATGAAGATGAAAAAAAAAATAAAGTTCAGACACAGGAAAGTTAACAAAGTCATTCCTAAACCTACACAAAATATTTTGAGAACACCATACTTAAACCAGTTCAGGATTAATTGTTTGTTTAGAATTATCATATTAATATTTTACAATATGATCAGTAAAAAAAGAAACAACATATCCATCATTTCTTGGATTACATCTATTTGTCCCCACAGACACAGCTCACCTACTAAAAGCAAGGTGAGTGCTTTTCAGTTAAAAGACAGAAACATTGTATACGTTGTTTTAATGACATTTATGTCATCCCAGTCTCCCTGAAGAAACACTTAATTTGCTTAATTATCCAGACAGCACTTTTTATTGTACTTGTATTTGTTCACTGCACTTAAAAAGTTTAATTTGCATAGCAAAACGTTTTCATTTGATAGGTCAACTTTGGCATATTATTTGGTATGTCACTTCAATCTCAGAAAAAAACAATGCTAAGGAATGCTTTATATTCTGTTATGCTTTCCATTACCATACACCATCTTGAAACAGAAGAAATTGAAGGTAACCATGAAAAGACACAATATACAAACACACATTCCACTCCACCACACTGTTGAGAACTGAACAGACTGCACAAAAATCTAAGAGAACAATGAGATATATAGAAATAAACACATAAAAAAGCACTAGGAATGGCAGTGTGCAAGGTAACAGGGGCATCTGGTGTCTTTCAAAGGCATGGGATGCATTTCTATGCAATACAGAGTAGACAAACAGGATATCCCTTAAAACATACACTGACTTACACATATAAAAATCACTAATTATATTTCGATTAATCTTCTGAAGCCTCTGAAATGATTCATGTTTACAACACCTGACCAACCTCAGGTGCTTTGCTAGAGAAGATGATTTTTTTTTGTCCTCCCCTAAGAAAAACAAAGATACAAATGATATAGACTCAACTAGACTCAACCCTGGACAATACCACCCATGCCACACCATTACAAGAAATAGACAGATATTTCCCAAGATAAGGCATGATTTCATTCGCAACCGAGCCTTTCATTGCCAGAGCTATTTCATTACTTCAGAATGCATTACAGTACTTCTACTCTTCATCCCTTATAACAAAATCTGCTTAAATACTTTCAAAATAATGCAAATGTTCACTCTCTTTGGTAAGAATTAATCACCAGTTTGAAGGCAAAGCCCACAATGACCACGAAGCAATCCTACCTGTCTCATCAGGATCTTTCACAAACCTGGAACGTAAGTACTGAGAGATCCAGGGTTAACAGCATGCGACAGGAATACCCAACACTCACTGCCCTAATTATTTAAGATAACAGCACTCAACTTCCAGGCAGGTATTCTAATCAGAAAGCAAACTTGGAAAAACATGGCACTGCACATTTAAAGTTACAGGATGGAAAATTAAACTGGTTAGCAAGAGATCAGTACAAAATCCTTACATTATCTCAGTACATGAAGCACAGAAAAAAAGTACAGGGTTTCAAATGAAACATTTCAATCTTTTTGCAAGGACTGAACACTGCCACATACCTAAATTAATACTTTTTCACAGCACTGTCTACAGACCACCAGCTTCAGCCAGTCGTTAACTGTTCTCATGATTAAGCCTGAAGCATTCAGAAGCATTCAAAAGCAAGGCACAGCCAATAAAAAGGACCATACTTGCCCTCTCCCCATTTTGCTGAAAATCATTAATGCCTTCACTCCTCTCATTCTGCCCAGGGAAAGAAAGGGGTGGGAAGAAGACAGGAGCAGATACCGCCTACCTCGCTGCCATCATTTCCTCCCAACAAGTCATCCACACACTGAATCAGGACTAAAACTGGTCTCTAAATCAGTTTCAGTGCTTCAGATTGGTTTAAGAGACACAAAGCATAATTAGAGACACAAGGCATAATTACCTCATTTTATGTAACTGACGCAAGTTCAAACATTTAATGTTAGTTGATTTTACACTGGTGTTAAAACCACCCACTCCTGGAGGTGCCCTACCATGACCACATCCACTGAGTACCATCATTCTTTCACATATTTCAAGATCAAGGCAATACATTTAAATATCAAATATCAAGAAACTATAATTATGATATTATATCCCAGATAAAGCATCCGTTTCCTGGTTTTAGGAATTAATAGAGCTGCATTATTTTAATTAGATCTCAGTATTGGTCCTCGGCCACACAACTTTTGTGGCTGAGATGACAGAGCTTTGCATAATTATATTTGCAGACAATCACCTCCTCGGTTTCCTCCCATCTAGAACAAGTTAATCATCTCATTGTATAAAGCCAAATTAAATATAATCTTTCAAGAAAATATCCCTCCTCAGACTAATTACTCAAAGAAAAGGAAAAACAGTTATTGTAAGCATGATTTCAATGGAAGTTCTTATTAAATTGGAGCACTTTTGGGATGGGTGGATTAAATCTGTAAATTTTGTCCTCCGAGGTATGAATTAAAAAAGTCTCCACTGTTTTGTGAGGTATTAAATTTACTAAAAGAGCTTCGACATGTTCCATGACTCCCACTTCAAAGTAACTAAATTATGAGGAATTATTATGCTTTATTTTAAAACTGCCTTCAAAATACTGCCTATCACAAAATGACTTCTGGTCCAAGTGCTTCAGTAAGTTCAAAACTTTTCTGCAAAACCCTTCTGCACAAACCAATCAGATTACTCCCTGAAGCTGCTCTTGGTAACTAAATTTTGCCTCAACAATACACTGTGTTAAAACAATTAGCTAACATGTTATGCTAATTTAAGTAGGTCACACTGTATCTATTAGATTTGCCTTAAAGCTCTTCCTAATAAATCTAGTTGCAAGAGAAGTGTTTGCCTGATTTTCTCTACAAAGTTGTTCATTTAGAATTATACATTAGGCAACCCACAGACTTTGAGAGACTCAACACATGCTCTGCCAGTTATATCAAAGATATATTTCATATCGATTTTGTTATGCTGCCGATACACAGAGAAGCCTTTGTGAAAATACCTTCATTTACAACTACACAACCAAAATCCTTCCCACATTTGAGAGAAGGGGGCTGAAGGGAGGTGTTAGTTATCATGAAACTGCTATGACTTTACTCTTGTTGTTGAAATGCTCTTTGCAGCTCCCAGGATCTTTGCTGTTACCTGTATTTGTATTATGGCTGTGCTCAAAAAAGCAATATGCAAGCAATATGACAAAATCAGAATAGGTCCATCTTTATAGCTTAAGCATATATTAGCTATATCTACATACAATATTTGTTTAAAAATAAAAATGTTTCGACTGAAATAAAATGTAATGCAAACAATGAAAGGCAAAAGTACCATGCACTTTTTATTAAGGGATATAATTTTAAAAGTAAAATAAAACAAAATAAAAATCAGTAATCTGCAAGCCTTCTGTTCCCTTTCTAGCTCATAAAACGTGTGAGAAATTAAATTTCTTCCTAAGGTTGTATTTTACTCATCACCACAGGGTCCAAAACTTCAAAGTCTGGAAATACTCCCATTACTCCTTATTTACCTTCTAAATGAGATATGAAAATATATGCAAAGAAGTGGTTCTAGAAGTAAATGCTCTACACGTACTGCCATTAAAACCTAACAGCAGGTGAGATCTAGCAGGTAAGTGACAATCCCTCCCAACTCAGCATCTGTTTTCAATTACATTTAACTGCAGGTGCTCACAAAGTTTAAAAAATACCACTGACCTCTGCATGCTACAAAATATTTCAGAGCTGGAATCATAATATTAATTAGTTACTAGTAACTTATTTTTCCTTTGAAATAATATTTACATAATGTTACCTGACACCAGCCCCCACACGCTTTGTTCCCACAAACTACCTGGCGTGGAAGCGGATGAATTCCTTCCTGCAGAGCTGACATCCCAGCATCCCATCCTTCTGATCACTGTTCGGAACTGTCCATAAATGCCTTCTCCACCAACAGTAAAATCAATTCTTACAACCCCTGGCTCCAAGGAAGGTATTTTTGCATACAGAAATTTTTAAACAACACGTCTGCTAAGTAACGTTCTTTACATTGCTCTATGCAATTATGTTTGATATTTAAGCAGCCACTTCTCTCCCCACATTCTCCCAGTTTTCCCCTCTCACAACTCCACCATCCTGGTGACTCACTTTGTTTTTCCTGCTCCCCTTTCGAAGGCTCCTTGTGATCTCCCCAATATTCAGCTGCTACTTCTGCCCCAACACCTGACGAATTTAGGAACTGTCTCTAACATGAAATCTTACCATATTCAGGCATTTGCAAACAGATTTTTATATGAGACTACGAAATCCTGGCCACGTCTAATGAAGTATTTCTTCTCAACCTGTTTCAAGTTTTATTTTGGCTTTGTGAAAAATGCCAACTTTCGTATCTTTACCACTGATTCAAAAATCAGAACTGTTCTCATCACCAAGGACACAACTTTCTACATGCTAATTTTAAATTCTAAAAGGAAACAGTTGATAAATATACTACAAAAAAAAAGTACATGAAACAGGACCACCTCTTTTGCCCCAGCATTTAGATTCAACAGGCTAAAGAGCTCAAATGTACTTCACAGGTACTCCACTATACCAGAATGGTTTTCTCACTTACGAAATAAAGACAGGGAGACAGATTAGTCTTTACACAAACAATGAAAAAGGAAATATTAAGCATAAAATGAGATACAATTTTAAAACGGCCAAAGGGCTACTACAGTAAGTTAATTGAAGGGAACCATAAACTACAGGACCTATGTTACTGATGTGCCTTAAAGAGGAAAGAACAAGATCACACATTAGGTGCCTGTGAAGATTTGTTTTCCAGTTTTGTTATGTCATCTAAAATGGAACAGACCCAGGGAAGTATCAACATGCTTAACAGCTTTTCTGCACAGAGAAATACTTTGAAGCCATGTGAAGCCGTGTGAACAGCTTTCATATGGTTTAAGCTTCTGGCACAGAAAAAGAAATTTTGTAAGAAGCTCAAATTAAAATTATAATGGCTCTAGAAGTATTTAAAGACATAAAATATCTCCAGTGGACTCCTCTAGACCAAGAAAACATTTCCCCTCTAAAGAAATTACAGCTAGAATATCAGAGACTGTGTCAAACTACTACTCTTCAAGACCATACGTGATACTTTAAATTCTGATTTATTCTCAGTTTGACATCCTAAAATGTCAAGGCCATTCTCATTTACTTGTTTTCCAACAGATTAATTTTGCCGTCTGAGACAGAGAAAAGCACTGCAATTCCATTTCAGAAGCTTCCAAGTGTTTGTTCAGCCTAAACATACATTGTAAACTTCACATCATAAATGATGTGTTATTCTAGAAGACTTTTCCTTCTGCATTGCAGGCTAAAAAAGTATAATAAGGATCTACAAGATTACAGAAGATGTCCTGTGGTTTTTAATTCAAACTGTCAGAAGTATACTGAAGGCTTCACTGGATTTCTTTTTTTAAAAAATAGAAATTCAAGAGCAAAGAAACCTGAACACCAGACCTACCCAGAATCACTTTCACACTTCACCTTATTTCCCAATGCTTGTGCCTGACAGGTTTTTAAAAATTTATTTTTTAAACTAATTTAATTATCAAAAATACGCTATTAATTCTGTAGGCATACTCGAGGAAATTTAAAAGGAGCTTCAACAGTCTTAACTTAAAATTGCTTTAATGATGAACAAGTACCACAACGTAGAAGCAGCTACTTGTAATAAATTTCCTCATGATGGCAGCATAAACCATTCCAATGAAGTGCTACATGACAATACACATTCCTACTCATGCAAAACCATGAGATCTGAACTGCTCTGGAAACAGTGTCCAATACTTTTAATTTTCTCCCTCTTTGCATTGCCATTTCTACACTGCTTTAGAGTCTTATTTAGTCCTCACAATTCCATAGAAGTATTATTCTACTTCACACACATCAAGAAAGAAGAGGTACCACCCTACGGAGTATTTGACAAGTGATATATAATTTAATGCGTCTAACCTATACGTTCCATTAGATTTTGTATCACTTATATTCTATTTTGAAGAGTTTATGACAACTGTGCAATGTATGCGTTCACATAAATCTCCAAGTTAAGCTTCAATCAAGATCTATGAAGTTCTTCTGAAAAATGATCTTCCATGAAGTTCTGTTTGCTTTTCGTGTTTCTGCATTACAAAGAAGAGAATACCATGACTTCAAAGATCCCATTATTTTCTTGGATGACAGAAGGATTCTGAAAATCTTGCATTTTACCTTACTGGCCTTCCATAGTATATAAATTATGAAGATTTATAGTCAGTTATATACTTTTATAAGGTATGAAATTGAGTTCAAAATCTGCACAGATTTCAGCTTGTACATAAATTATATCAATTAAGGCTGTTGATTAAGAATAGGTTTGAGATTAAAAAGATCACCATGCTTAGAAAGACTGTTTAAAGGCTATTACAAGTGCAGTTCACTCTTTTCAGGCTAGCTACAAGCAAGGCATTACTGAGGCTACTTACCTCCGAAAGCTCATCACCTCACACTTTGAAAGGTCAGTCAATGTTCCCCTCAGACGAGCCATCATAACTGTACATGTAGTTGTTCCTTAACCCAGTTCTATCAAAATCTTAGCCTTTTAAAACCATGCAGTAGAGTATAAAGTAACCCAGATCACTGAGACACCAGGTAAGGAAAAACAATGCATATACACTGTTATGCTGGCTGATCCAAGAGGACAGTAAAGACAGACAAGTAAGAATGAGTGACCACCTCAATCTCCTGCTCAGTTGCAAGTTCCATAACTGTCTACAGCCTTTAAAAGACCACAAAGCCCCCACTTGTTTCTCTCTTTGAACACCTACACAGAGTTCAGACAAAAGAAGTGCATCTTTACTTCATCTTCATATTACTGACTAGTCATGATTAAATATACCTAAAAACCTTACCAATTTGTAGTTTTACATCATCTCTGATTAATAAGCAACTGCTTAAAGGAAGCAATCTTGAGACTCCATCAAACTGAAGATAACCTGCCACTCACCCTATGTCTAGGCATTAATAAAGACTGAAAGAACAAACATTCAGAAGGAAAGGAAAAG
Source organism: Podargus strigoides (assembly GCA_028020825.1). Classification (NCBI taxonomy): domain Eukaryota; kingdom Metazoa; phylum Chordata; class Aves; order Caprimulgiformes; family Podargidae; genus Podargus; species Podargus strigoides. The sequence goes on from CM051633.1 coordinate 3,054,572, forward strand.
AAAAAGGAAAAGAAAAAATATCAGCCTGTTTTAGATTAAATTGAAGCTAGATGAAACTCAAATGAAAACTTTTAACCCAGAAAACACAGAATGGATATATTCCTTCCAGGAGTTTAACTCAGGTGCATGCTGCACTACTACAGCCTGTACCACTCGGCAGTTCACACACATTGGCATTCCTGGACAGAGCACACAAACGTGACTGCACACAGATCTAACAGCCAAAAGCAGCCGTGAAGGGGTTTTGGCTGTAGTTAAGCTTTTCCTTAACTATCTTTTTTCATGTCTTCCTAGTTTACCACCACTATGGTAAAGAGGGTGATTAACACCAATTTTCTGAAATCAGACTCAGGTTACACTGACTGAAAAGACAGACAACATCTTAATTTGAGGGTTTACAACAGGACAGCTAAAACAAACCAGCAGCATCTTTGTTTATCAGCAATATACTCACTGCATAGCAAACAGACGTTTACCACATCAAAGAAAAAGTAGCTTTATAATGAAAGCACATCTCCCAAACATTTATGATTTCTAGCAGAATTATTATTCCTCCAGAAACTTCCCATTTTCTTCTCCATACACCCTTACAGTACACCTATTTTGGCCAAGGCAGAAGCAGAGCTTTACCACATTTCCTCTGCTAAGAGGATTTTTCAAATGAGCAACAAAAATTGGGAACAGCTGGAGCTCCCAAAGAGGATGGTCTCATTACCAGCAGCAACGAACAGAATAGATCAAACAGAAGAAAAAGCCAAGTTCTCCATCTAAAAGAAAAGTTACTAGGTTTAAAAATCAAGACTCTGCTGGTATATCCATTTGTGTATATTACTATATAACATCAACAACGTAGTAACAGGAGTCCTATATGAAATTACAGCTTTTGGTTTCTTTAAGTAATGTTAGTTTAATTCAAGAAACATGATGAGGTCAGTTGAGTTATGTGAAAGGACTATCCAGATGTAACTAGAAACCACAACTGCTACTGTTTTCAGCAAGGCACTTCTTCAAACATATAATGAAATATTCATGGCCATATTGTGACAGAAGAGCCTACAATGAACTTGAAAGAAGCAACAGAAAATGCATGACAGCCTGTCAAATGAAAAAGAAAAAAACCACACACACACACTAAAAAGGTGTATTTGGCATGATAAACTTTCACTCCTTTTTTCCTCTAGTCTTGTCTCTCAGTGTTCGAGACTAACAGAAAATACTAATTTTTATAGAGATGTAACTGTGCAATAAATAGACCAATTTTTTTTCAATTATTAGACAAAAGGTTTCACATGTAGGAGATAATCAGCTGAACATAAGTTTAAGTAAAAAAAAAAATTTAAAAATCTAAGTTTTAAAAAGCAAGGGAAATAGAACATTCAAAATCACATCCAAAGCATGACCTAACAACTGAAAGGACAGAAATGCAGAGATAATGCATAATGTTATGTCCAACAGTATACTGATAGGTACATGGTGCCCTAGCATGAGCCACCATTGTAATATGGCAATGAAAAAATTCAATGCCAGGATACATCACAACAGGTATTTCCAGAAGAAACAAGGAAATACTTCAAGCAGTCTTTAACTGTAAGTGTTTCAGCAAGACTTTATCAAGAATATAATGCATTCTAGATAACCCAGACTTAGACAACATCAAATAGGTGTATGTAAAAAGGAGGACTTTCTGTATCTGGGGAAGAGATCAGAACACATCAAGTAATCTGCCACTTGCAACAAGCTAGGGCACATCTACTTTATAAAACATAGCACAAGGCAGAGAAATTTGAGCTAAAGCAAGCCAAGCTAGTGTCTGAATCAGAGTGACTGAAGATGGAACACCAAAAGACACCTGATAGCCTGAGCACATCATCACACAGCCATGGCTATACTGCTTTTGGCTGAAAACTAATTCCCCTGACTTGCATTGTGCTACACAGGTGTATGAGCTGGGCCTCCTGTTCAACCCACTGCACAGGGCAGACATGCATTAACATGAAGCTTATTCAACCCTTTATTTTGTAGGGTGTAGGACTCCTCAGCTGATAAACAAACTAACCAGTAATAGATACCAGAGAAAGAAAAGTTGCCTTCATCAAGCAACAGCAATGGCAGGAGACCAACAGATACCAGATTGCCACTAGTAAATACAAGTCAGAACTTAAAACAGAGTTCCCAAAATTCCTTTATTTGAAACACAAATCTGGTAGGTATGGGAAAGAAGAAGAAGAAAAAAAAACCCAAACAAACAAACGTAAAAAGAAAAAACAGATGCAGATTAATAAAGCCATGAGATAATTTAAATGATGTTGTGAAAATTAGAAGATATGATTGAGTGAATACCTGCTTGCAGACACCAGCCTATTGTCTGCAAAAATTAGAAACTGAAGTTAATTCATGTATTTACTAGTATTTCATACCAGCGTTCATACAAAGAATTCATGGCTGTTTGTAAATATCAGATACTGTGGATTCTACTGTATCTCTGAATCCCTGAAACTTCTCCAGATGTGCAAACACCTACTTATGAACTTCAAAACTTCTGAATCAAGAACATTCAAAAGAAGTTGTTGATCTGTAGCATGCCAGAAGATAATCTGCTATGAGTTTACCATGCTAAGATACTATGAAAACTGAGATTTAACTCTACTTTTTTTTAATCCTTTTTTCTTAAACTGCCCTTTAAATAAGCAGTGAGAGCTAACAAGCATTACCATAGAGGAGAGGTTAGAAAATTCTCAAAACTTCAAGTCACATTTTAGTTTGCTGAAAAGAATAGTTTTCATGAAGGCATTACATTAGATAATACTTAAAAACTGATTCGATTCTGAAAACAATTACTTTATATCCACAATAGCCTACTTATACACAAAGCTCTAATTGGGCAATGCATGTTTCTAGGATCAAGAGAGTTCAATATTTGTCCAGTTGGATGTCTCGGACAGAGATATCTTCCTCAGCTTGGAAGTAATTTTTTTAATATTTTCTTTTTGTATTTAGCATACATGGGGTTACCTAGTGAAAACTCACCAAGTGCTAATCATCTTCCATCTGTGGTCTCTTCAGTTCAGCAAAGGAATCTGACCTGAATTCCTGCCTCCATCAACCTGGTTCCAGCAATGGTACTGGAATCTCCTCCTTCCTCCCCTCCAACCAGATGAATGACGAGGGCATCGGAAATTGGGTATTTTCTTCTTGCTGGCAAGGAGGAGCTTTAACTACCATACACAGTTTTATTATGAATATACCTTATTCTGATATGATCCTAACTCCAGAATGTCAGGAATCCCAGCTTCCTCTGGAATCATTAGATTATCCTAAAAGTACAAACCCCATTTTGTTGCAGCTCAACCCATACAGCCAGGATGCCTGATCTGCTGAGAGAAGGATATTAAAAGCTTCAAATGATCAAACTAAATCTAGAGAAGGGAAGAAATCCCTGCTTCACCCATAAAAGGACAAATAGCAATACCCAAAATCTTGCCCCAAACTAATCTGAGGAAGACTTCAGTGTATATATAGATACACAGAAAAGACTAGACTGGAAGGGGTTTCAGGCAATCATCTCTCCAACCTTGTGCTGAAAGCAAGGCCTCAGATTAGATGATCCAGGGTCATCCAAACTGAGTCTTGAATATTTCCAGCAATGGAGATTCCACTCTTCCTGTAGGCAACCTACTCCAGTGTTTAATTGTTCTCACAATGAAGAACCACCTTTCCTGACAGATCAGTGAAGGCTTGTGAATGCTATACTCAGATGGTGGAGAGTAGTACTCATACAGTCCCATCAAGCCCCAAAGCACTTAAGCACAATCCTTGACACACACGTTTTCTCACATGTGTATTTGTCAAAAGCAGGAGGAATAGAGGACAGATTCGCCAGGCTCTTACCAATGCTAGAAATAAATATGTTATATGAAACATTAATATATTTTTAACCAATCCAATATAAGTACCAGACTTGGCCTTAGAACAGCTGACAAGAACAAGTACACTAGAATATATTTGGTTACGAGGGACTCGCTCATTAGCACTTCAGCAAGGAGAGTATTTTTACAGTGGCATGAGTCAGGGAGATATAAATTTCCAATATTTTGGGCCAGCCTTGTCCTTAATCCAACTAAAAGGTTTTGGCAGGCAGCTAAGAGCTGCCTTTTGCAAACACAGGTGATATTTAGCATATTTATTAAGACCTTGGCTCCTGCAATCATGTAATGACTTATGAATGTCTGCTTCCATCTTATAAAGGTGTTCCTAATATTCATAGTTCAAGAGAGAAAAAATGGGCCCTGAAGAGGCTCAGGAAACAGATATAAATATGTGGGTGTAAAAAGAGTCCAGTAAATCTAGAAATCATGAAGCAATTCTACATGAGAAGTACAGGCTCCAGGCATTCTACTGCACTCCATACATAAGTTATAATAAGGTCCACGAACATGCTATTTTACAAATCCTCTTTTTTGCATTTGACTTGGAAGATTTTCTTAACCATTTCCTTTGTGTGTCCTTCTACCTTCCCCCCAACAAAAATTCAAAACCTGACCTTGTAGAGACTGTAGCTCAAATGAATTTAAATAAAATAAGAACAAGTGAAATTCTTAGACTTTGCTGTTTTTCACCTGCCCCATCTTCCCTTAGACTTGCCTTTAAGGCTGCTGATTTACCATACTTTCTTATATCCACAGTTCACAACATAGAACTAAAGAGAAAACCAATGTAAAAGCTAACCAAAAGTCATGCTTAATAAATGTTCTATACTCATTACAAAAGACAGTTTTAAACACCACTAGACTGGGGGGCAGAGCTGCCATTTGGAGGGCTCTTGACAGGCTGGAGAAATAAGCTGACAGAAACCTCATGACACTCAAAAAAGAGAGATGCAGGCTCATGCACCTGGGGTGGAATGAGCCCATACAGCAGTAAAGGTTGGAGGCCAACTGGCTAGAAAACAGCCCTGTTATAAATGGACCTAGAGGTCCTGGTGAAGAAGTTGAACACAATTTATTTATTACACTATTTTCATTCTATATCTTGACCTCTCCACTGCATTACAACAGGGAAATGAAGAATCATAGAATGTATTGGGTTTGAAGTGACCCTCAAGGGTCATCTGGTCCAAACCCCCTGTTAGTGAGCAGGGAAAAACTGTGAAAAATAAGAAAACAAACAAAAAATAAGACAGAATCTACACCAAGATATTATTACACATCTTCAAATCTTCTAGAACAAGCAACATCAGGAAAACAGGGGAAAGGAACAGATAGCACTTGCCTCAAAACCATGAACTAGCATATCAAAATAAGCTGGTTCACTGATAAGGACTGACATGCTCTGGCAGAAAAGCACAGGCTGACAAAAACAGTTACAGAAGCCTTGATGTACTTTGCCGACTAGAAGTTCCTTGTCCCTGTCAACTGGAAACAGGTCTGACAAAAATCAGTTTCAACAGGGTTCAGCTTCTGCGGTTCCCAAAAAGCCCCTCCTCACACAGAGGGCTCCTGTGGTACTCTGGCTGCCCTCTCCAGAAGAGCAGCACACTCCCATTATTCTCAAGAAGCTGAGTGTTCACATTTGGAATAAAGATAAAGTTTCAGCAAAGACAGAAATGCAAAAGTAAAATTATACTATTGATGCTCATTGCCTATCTGAGAGGGATACAAACATTGAGCTCTTTGAAGTATGAAGATTTGTAAGTTATTTCTACTTTCAAAATCTATGACATTCCTCTAAAACAGGCATGGTAAGAATTTTATAAATTACATTTTAATTCAGTATTGATGTTCTCCCAATGTCTCGGGAAGACTCATGAACCCTAGGCACAACCATACACCACTGTATTCTACATATTCATCAAGAAATTTTCTTGGCTTAGACCTGTATTCTTTAAAACATACTTCTAAAAATCAATTCTTACACTCTTCCTGACTGCCATTTCTGAAGACAGATTTTGTCTAAATTTGATTATCTTGTTTGCTTCTATAATTTTATTAAATTCTTTCTGAAGTATTTTTGTAATATTGAAAATTCTAGCCCTTCATCAACATAGAGACACGTAAAATAATTGTCATCTTGCATTAATGACAATCTAAGTTTTCCAGTGAGGGAGAAACTCAGATAATAGAGTGCATGACAGGCAGATCTATAGGAAATGCGTCAGTCCGATAATAAGTTTTTAGTTTAACATTAGTCAGTATTCTATTATTTAGAAATCCTCACAACTGATACACTGGAGCTTAAACTTGTAATTGTCTCTCACTGATTACATGCCATCATCACCACCACATTCTACCCATATAGTTTCTTCCTGGATATAAAGTTACTGTTACCAACTCCCTTCCTCCCAAACACACAAAAACAGACACACTTTGCCAAATACAACTCTTAGGGCTTCATAAATATTTTGGTAAGGTTTGTTACATATTAAAAAAACCAACCGAACAAACCAAAACCCCACCACGAAACACCAAAAACCAACTCACAATTCCTATGCTCTCTGTTGGACTTCATTACGAAATACAAGTAGGACAACATCCAAATTCACCACCTCCAGTTAGAAAAATGAGTTTGGTTTGCCATCTGTGGAAACTATTTTGCAGCTAGTCAATACCACAGAGATCAATAAACCCAATAACAGGCTTCCTTCCTAGACCTTTGCAAATAACACTGTATTAGCATAAAAAGCAGACAGTAGAAGATTGCAGATTAGCTGCAGCTTTCAACATGACTGCATAAACATTTGAAGAACAATAAACAATTCATCTTACTTATTTAAATTAATCATTGCAATTTGCTCACCAGGAACTATATATGGTCAGGTAATCCTTCTGCTTTCTGGGATTATCAGAAGCATACCACCTGTAATTTGGTTTAAATCACAAATACTTTGAGAACACTCTCCAGCAGCACAATCCCATTCTCTACCTTGGCAATAAATGTCTTCTGCTGAGCCACGGGAAAGGCATATCATCACCCAGGAAGGGCTCCCATCGCACACGTCCCTACAATTAAGCTGGTCTTTCTCCAAGCTGTTAAGTAACACATTTTGTTAAATGTCATGCTAAGAGCATTCCACGAGATGGAATGTACGTGGTGTCCCTGCAGAAACCACATCCTCCCACCCCAGTTGTAGATTTGAATGTTCCTTTGTATTCCTTTTTTGGGAAGAAAGGACAAAAATATCCAGTTGCATACAAAAGTAACTCTCCATGCACCAAAACAATGGCTTGGTATTTTGCAAAGTTCTTGAAAAGGAAATTTACTCAGTTTCCCAATCTCAAAGGGCAGCAAACCAAACCAAGTGCCAAGCACTAGTACATCTCTACAGAATGTCTACGTGTCATAAATACGTATCAGAACAGATCACCAATCCAGCCTGGGTGTCTGCGCATCCCTATGCAACACTGATTCCATAATTGGTACTTTAAAGCCTAAACTATGTTAAAAGCATGCACACCTGTATTCAAAACTCCACAAGACGTTCATTGTCTAGAAGCATTTGTAAAGTGTCCATTTTTTAAAAGAAAAGCTTTATGCTCTTCCTATAAAGCTTAAACACACACGTAATTTAGCAAATTGTTAATTTTTCCTATCTCTCTCACAGTAACTTCATTTCAAAGTTCACATGAAATCCAAGGTAAGTCTTCACAGGTAGAACTATTTAATTTTAATCATACGTTGTTTTGATTTAACTGGAGCTATTTTAGTTCTGTTCAGTGATGTGACAGGCATAAAAAACAAAGGTTAGGTAAGAGGTATTTAAGAAAATGAATGTAAAAAAAAAAAAGTAAAATAAAATTAATTACTTCAGATGGGAATTGTATACACCAAACTCTTTAAGGACAACTGCCAAATCTCAAGGAATGTCTCATCTCTTGGAAGCTCTAAATCTCTAAGATGTGCTCTACTTAATTCTCATCTGCCATGCAGTTCCACTGAATGTATAACTTTCTAAAGAGCTGAAGTCCAACTAAGATCCCACTGCTACTGAAAGGAACAGTCCCACCTCCCACCTTCCCAATACTTTCTCTGCACCTGCACTGGTGCTTGGGCAGCCCTGCAGCAAAGTGAAGGGCAAGTTAACTGAAATCAGGCTCTCATGGGATGTGTTTTTCAGCTACACCAAAAAAGTGAGCTGGAGCATGAGGCTGCTGAACAAGTGCTCAGCACTGGTCATGAAGGGCTGCAAAGGAAATGTACAGTGGAAACATTAGCATCTCTTTCACTGGTAGCTCATTTTTAGATTAATTTAAGCCCTTCATGAAGCTTGCTAGCTATTCAATTTGTGGTGTACTCATCCAGGGCAATCACACCTTTTTCTTCTAATGAAAGGGAAGAAGTTGAATTAATTGGCCTCTAACTCAGCCATGTAGTAATCCAAAACTCACCAAAATCAGCAAGCTTCAGATTAGACCTTTAATGACTTAGAGTGCTGAAAGCACATAATTTACTTTTCTTGTCCTTTGTTTCTACAGAAATGCTCAGAAACAGGCACATGTTAATTCCTTTGACTCTCCCACTCCCACACACTGGATATAAGTAGCTCACTGTCTGGTGGCAACAACTACTTCAACCAAGCACATCATAACCCCCTAATAAAAACAGTAACCTAAGAAAGAAATTCCTGCCAAATTTTAAGAAGCAACAAGAAACTTTTCAGGGCACCATTTAAAGCTGCTCAGAATATGCAACACATGTGCCTACAATGGGGTGAGGGGAGCGGACTTGGGAAACGGTTCCAAACACAAGACAAAAGTACAAAACTACCCAAGGTCAGTTGTTTTCAAAGGTGTTGGTCCTTCTCCCCATATATAACCTGAGAAAGGTAAACAAAGGCACCTATTGAAGTTAGGGGAAAAATGGAGAAGAGTTATTTAATAATCTAACTTTCAAAATAGGTACTGCAGAACTCTCAATGCTTTATTCATGGATTTTCTGACGTTAATCACTTTAGGTTTTTGTTTTTCACTTAGATACTCCTGCTGACAGTATTTTGTGAGCTGTTTGCAATTTGAAAGCTCGCAGCAGCTATTGTCACAAATGAGACACAAAACTAGGGACTTTGTTGAACATCTTAATTGTATGCAGACAGAATACATTTTAGAGCCAAACTGAACACTGAAAACCAGCAAGAAATCTGAATCTGTGTTGAGGCTCTTTAGAATCAAAACTTTGATTGATCCCAGAGAGCATCTCAGCTAAATAAGAAAAAAACAGGAAAATGTTACAACACAGAAGCAACTATCCACTTTGAAAGAATAACACGAATTTTTAAGAAGCCAACACTACTGTTTTCTTTTATGAGTATTTGTTATTCCATCAGTCCCAGACTAGTGGGAAGCTGAAAACACTGCACAGCAAGGAGAGAGTTCTCCCCTCTAGACCTAAATTGACAAGCAGGTATTAATTTTAGGATCTTTACTGAAAGCATTAAAGAAAGAAAAGTTCTTTACCCAGAACAGCTACAGAGGTAAGCAACTTTTCTAGTCCTGTACCAAAAGACCAACCATCAACCAGGTACTGGCTGCATAATAAGCTGGTAGAAAGCAGCTGCACAGTAAGTTTTCACATAAGACATGGTGTGGGATTTACTTCTTGTATCTCTATCAGTAGCTGAGAGTCATTGCATTGCAGTCCACTGCATTTCACAGCGGAAAGAAAGGGAATTTGGTGGAACAATTCATCTGATCTAATTTAGATGTCAACTTTAAGAGAGATGAAGTTGCCCTAGAAATGCCTTTCTTCTGCTACCTATAAACGAACCTGGGAGTGATTTTCTCAGGTGTCATCTATGTTACAGATATCTACAGCAGGACAGAAAATAAATCTGACTGATTTGTACCTATTGGCTTCAAGACTGGAACAAATAGACAAGACATGCATGAAAGTACCAAAGAAAAGCCATGGGTGAGCAGATCACACCACAGATTTGGCTGAGCTTGCTAACTGGGCAATCGTACAATAACTGAGTCCCCGCAAGACCAAGGGTGGTTTGACAGCTGGCAGAGCTTTCAGAATAAAGACATTTTGTTTTACACACTTATTGTTTTGGCAGCTGCAATGTCACGGTCATCTCAGGACATACGGCTTCTGGACATCCTTAGCACAATCTCTTTTTCTCCTCTTATGAAGCAAGAAACCCCATAAGAATACTAAGAACATGTTTTCAGCATTCTTGGTAAAGACACCTCTAGGAACCACGCACTGTAAAAACGTAGAGCAGTCCAAAAACACAATCTTAATGAATAGAATTGCATAAGGAATGAAAGATGCTACAAGGCAAAACCAAACTATACGTCTACTAAAGCAACATTCAACAATTAAGAAGCATGGTTAAAAACTGATCCTACTTAATTCTTCATGAACACTTTGCTGCTTTGTGTTAAACAAACTGTGGTACAATTAAAAAGCATTTAAATTATTTGAGATACCTGTATTTATGAACTCTAGTGTAAAAATATGCTCCAATGTAAAACTAGGTAACATGTAAGACAAAAAGAATTGGTATTAGTCTTCTTAATTTACAGTTTTTAATATAACTGTATTATCTAGCTTTTTATATATATATGTACATGTGTATACTTGTATTTATACACAAATATATTTATGCATATAAGTATTCTGCCAATACTTCTGTTTATTCTCAGACTGTACTGAGAAGATTTATAAGCTAAAATTTTAACTACCAAGGCAATTTATTAAATCAATAGCTATTGTTCTTCAGCCAAGATCAACGTACTGTTGAATACCCTCAAATCACACAATATTTATTCTGATACACATACAACTACACAACATTCACGGAATACCTGGAAGTTTCTCTCTCATAAAACTTCCATATATAGTACAAAAAAAATAAAATTAAATATATATACATATCTATTAAACACTGTTCAGGAAGTACTATGGCAGCATATTTTGCCAACAAAATTGTGCTGGGGAACAGGTTTATAAAAAAGGAATGCAGAGATACTGAAGAGAATAACTTTTAGATTAGAGTTTTGAGGATTAGATTATGTTAGGAATATTAGGAATATCCAAGAACATAAAGGAAATGGACACCATTAGAACTAATCTATGCCAAATCTGAAAACTCATTTAAAAGTTTAAATTGGTATCACAAGGAAGTCCAGCCAAGGAGCATTCACCCATTTTCTAAGGCAGGACTGCAGCTTGTGCGAGATCAGCAGGGAGTACCACAGTCGTGTATAGCAGGACCCCAACTGGGAAAGGATTTTAAAAAGGATGGCATTACACATCGTGTAACTTCCAAATCACATGGGGAGTGTGGGAGGAGACACCGAATTATAATTTGACTATTTGATTCTATCTGTAGCAAAAGTCACCTCGAACATTTAAAGGGGATGATTCAAACTTCAAAGTTTAAAAAAAAAAACAACAACAAACAAACAACATTTAGTAAGCACACTGAAGGAAAAGATGACTAAACATAATTAGTTTGGAATGACATTGTTTAAAACATTACTAACTAAAAAATTTGGGGGTGAGAGGAAGAAAAAGAATCTGAAGGTAGTGAGAATGACAAAAAAAAAAAAAAACCAACCAAAACCAAGAAACAAATAGAGAATAACAACAAACATATAAGAGGAATGAATAAAAACTGCCCAAAGCTTAGTTAAAAACAGAAAAATATTGGTTTTAAGACAATTCCCCAAATACCTTTCTGCCCCTTATTTCACTTATTGTGGACCTTTACAAAAAATCCAGAACTATACTGGCAACCACAGGCTTTGCTACAATTTCCACATAGCCTAAAAGCTTAACTGTACCAAAACGTTTGGCTATGGTAAAATACAATATTTTCTGTATCGGCAGGAATATTTTCCTTTATAAAAACATCCTGTTTTAAAACGCAGAACTCTGGCAGCCAAGCTTTCCCAGTTTTAGTATATTCCCCAGTATACTGGAGAAAAAGTAAAACTGCAGGAGAAATGCATGGCAAGACTGTAACAACATACAAAATAGATCTGTGACAAGCCTGGGTTTTACAAGAGTGTGACTACATTAATTTTCAAGATGTTTAGCTTTTTCTGCAGACTCATTTGAGTGACCCATTATTCAGCATTTCTCATTTTCCATCCATTACACTTCTCACAACCGTCAGCACACTCAGCTTACTCAAAAAGCTATTGTGAAAAGCTAAAGACAGATACTTTGGGCTTACATCTGAGAACAGAAACAGCTTCTGGAAAAAGGCAAGGCATGAGATTTAAAGATGACAGAATAAAGTCCTTAATTATCATTCAGCAGACCTTCTAAGTATGGTAATACATTAGTGTGCAAGTAATCATTTGGTTCCTCAAAGTTTTCTTCTACTTCCCACAAAATTTTTGCCTCCTATCTTTATATATATTTGCTAATACTCACTATTTGTGGGTGATTTGGTAGAAAACCCATCACAACAGATGACACACATTCTGTTTAAAACATCAACGCGTGGAGGACTCACTGGAGGGAAGGGTGGTGGGATCTCAAAAGTGTGCCTTGAAATTCAGTACCCTGGTTACAACCAAGATAGGAGGGTCTCAACTGCCAACTGTGACTTTAGTTAGAGAGATGAGCACTCAGCAATCATTCGAGGAGACCAACGCGCACATCCATAGCTACCGAATTAATAGGAAGAAATGCCATAAAACACCCAACCCCTTTACAGTGTAACATTTCCTGTGTGTTTCTTTCCATGAGCAGGCTCAGCCAATACTGTTCTGACTTCCCGATACCTCTTCCATCTTTGCTAGATGTCACTGTCCTGGAGGGCTGGATGCTGGCCACTGAGGTCCAGCACTTCCCAACACAAATCAGATCACTATTTACACGTTCCTACATTTCTTCTACGTGGCTGCTGAACACAGTATCTCCATTACTTTTTCAGCTGATTACAATTCAGATAACTGAATGGAACTTACACATATAATGAGAGTTAATTATATTCACATGATGCAACTGAACTTATGGTCATACAAAATCTCAGCTACTGTAACAAACACACAGACCAAGCAAACCCTCATGTACAAAGCAAGAAGATACTACAGGAAAAACATGCACATCAGTACTACCGTAAGGTATACTCATCTAAACCACAGCAAGATGGATTACCTAAATTCATTAAGCAATCTGGACATCATCTATTATATTTCAAGATTCCCCCCTCCCATAACAACCATGAGGGAAACAGGCCAGTAAATGCAATTGCCCCCATCTATAACAGTGTATACACCTAGTGTATAGACAGTGCAGACACCTTTATTTTGTGCCAAATATAATAAATAATATGGAAATAAAGTAGGAAAAAAAATAAATACATGTACTAAGTAACAGGAAAAACAACTTTTATTGGTTTTAGTAACTTCCTTATTCTCCTGTTTATTAAATATTTGTAGGAGAGACTTATAAACAAGCAAAACTTTGATATATATGCTGTAATTATCTGGTTTTGTTCTATTACTTTCAGTGCAGAAATTGCAAGCCATTCACATGTTTAAGGAATACATGCAAAGATATTTAGTACCAGTCAAATGGACATTGTCCCCAGGTTAAATAAAACAGTTCTCCCTTTCTTTCTCCTTTTCAAAACCCTGGAATGTCACACACAGAGGATTTCACAAAAGTAGGGTGCCTATGGTGAGGTACTGTGCTCTATACACCAAACAATTCTGTCTGCAATAGAATAGCAGCACATGACATATTCAAAAGCACTGCGAGTAAGAGCATGCACATCATGGCCAAATTAACATTCCTAGGATTTGGCCCCGGCTTTAAACCACAAAGCAGACATGCTCTAGTTAAATCCTGCAGGGCTATCTTGTTTGGTTTGATCACTACTGTATTCTTTCCACACCAAGTGATACAGTAATCACAGAGGTAAAGCAGGGACTAAAGTTTACTCATTCATAGACCAGTATACAGCTGAGTGATCTCCTAACCAGTTCTTGAAAAGCTCCTGTCCAAACATTTTACATTTAGGAACAGTCACTCACATTCTGTACACATCCCTCCACTAATTCTTTCCCTCTCCTGTTATGAATGGCAAAAAGTAAAAATTTTTTGGGAAGCATACAAACACACCATTGACTGTTTTAATAGTTCCAAAACTTAGGAAGCATGTATGATTTAAAATGTTTCAAACAAGTGTTTTTCTAAGGAAGTTACAGTGTTAAATTAGATAAATATTATGGAAAATATCCAGCCTATGAGGGACAATCTATTCAATAATCAATCACCTTAGCTGAAGACACTATTTCCCAAAGCCATTCTGAAGGCACCAGAAGTTAAACATCATTACTTGAAAAGTGCCATTTACATTAAACATACGAACCAAAGCAATCATTGTCTTGTCTGAATGAGGCTGACTGCAAATGCTTTACACTACAACAGGCCCTTGATTGTACTATCCAAAGGCTTTACCAATTTGAAGTAACAATGAGGCTTTAATGGAACATCCCTGCTTGATTTGTTTCATAGGTCTCCACTGGAAATATTGACTACTAGCAGCATCTTTGTAAAAACTTACCATCCACAACATGACTTCAGACATTTAATGTCTTATTTTCTACAAATCCAATGTGTTTTCTTCCTCACATCTACAGCTACAATTTCTCTAGCTCTATGCTGATGCAAATAGTAAGCCCTGTCATTTCTACATGTGCGTGTGTGGGAAGAGGGAGGGTATGTTTGTTTTTAAATACAGCTAGCACAACTTGCCATACTTCCCAGACTCCAGATTTAGAACAGAAGGGGTTTTGAAAAGTGTTTTATTGGCAGTATGAGCTTCAAGTCATGTATGTGTCTGCAGGCAAGTACATCTGTTGCATAGGTGTATATCTTTGGATTTGTACCAACTTCCCCTGCAGTGTAACTCCAATTTATAGCAGAATTTATAGAGGAAAACAACAGAGATTCCACGAGCAATCCAAGCCAAGCCTCAATTAAGACTTTCAAAACAATAATTAAGTGGTGCCAATTATGACAGTAATTCTTATACGAACATGCTTTCAGAATCCAAGAAGGGCTAGCCAAAAACTGCAAACACTTAGCCTTTATTTATTTTTATTCAACAGAGTCTCTCTAAAAGCATGTATAAACCCAAATCTCTAGCAGCTGTCTACAGTTTTGATTGTTGCCCCTAACACTGTGAAAAGAATAGAGCTTTAGTTTGGAACTAGTTAATTTTTGCACTTCTATGCAAAAACAAGCTAAAAAGGCTTAAAACCAGAAATTGGTAAATGTTTTTAATTGCCATCCTAGTATTATTAAACTATTGCTAAGAACAAAACACTGTTCCTTCAGGGTAAGCAATAGAAGTTACCAGCACGTGCACTTTGTTATTGCAAAAAGATTAAAATCCTGTAACAGGCTCAAAATAAAGTTGTTAGAAGACACAGGAGCACTGCAGAATCTAGGTGGTTTTTTTTAAAAAAATAAATCTGTTAAGGTTATCCTTTCTTTCAGAATGCATTCAGTTTGCTATTTCTCCTTTCAAAGCACATGCATTTCAATAGTGTTTTCACATACTTTTTAAATTTTTTTTTTTTTAAAAAAGCAAAATTAACTAGATTCTTTTTTAAAAAAAATAAATAATTAAAAACAAACAAACAAACAAAAAAAAACCCCAACCAAAACCAAAAACACAACAACCAAACAAGCAATGAAGTAATCTGATTATTGGCAAGAAAGTGTCAGACACATCATATACAAAAGCACATTAATTTCAGGAAAAACATACGGCACAATAAAAAAAAAATCTCAATAAAAAACTACTTCAGCAGAAGAATTAATGTTTTTCATAATGAATCATGCCAAATCTAACTGAACAGCATTATTATAAATAAGTATCCACATTATTTAACTGATGTACAAAAACTATTGGTGCCACCATACCCCTCCACAAGAAGTACTCGGGAGGCTTCAACCATCCTCTGAATAATCAGGCAGAAATGCTGCAGAACTGAGTGACAAAATCACAGTTCTCTTTCCCTGATGCAGAGCGTACTGCTGACTTTTGAAGGCACAATTTCAGCACCGTTTTCATTTATGAATTGGAGTATTTTAGAATGTTAACACAACAGCAAAAAATTCCAAGTGGCTGAAGTAAAGAAAGCTAAAGGTATTTCTGTAACTTAAGTTTGTATGGACAAAGACCTGATACTGTCTTTGAAGCTAATAATGCATGGGTTGGTTATTAAAGAAATAAAGTTGTGGGGTTTTTAATATGAATTTGGGGGAGCAAAAATTGCATTACAACAACCTAGCCAAATTTTGCTGCAAACAGAATTTTTGTGTCAACTTCCCAAATTCTCAATGTTGTTTTTCCAGCATTTGCTAAATCTTCATCCTATGTTTGGCCCACCAGCATGAGCAATGGTTTGCAAGCCTTAAATTGCCACATTTCAAAAAAATAAACAAAATAAATCCTACCACAATTATGGTTTGCGTCCAGTGAGATCGGAAAGCCCCTGAAGATTAGTTGAGCTGGCATAACAAACTGAACCTGCCAGAACAATTTATCTGGCTTATATGCTGTTCCTTGCAGCCATATTTCCCGAGGAACGCTCAAAACCAGTCGTATTTCAAGTCGGATAAACTCTTCTGGCATTCTGCTCCTGCAGCTCTCTTTTATGCATAAAGAGCCCCCTTATCATATGACAGGTTTGGGAATCAAGATAAATAACTGAAGTGCATGAATGGATCCTCTCACCTGAGAAGAGCACAGGCAGGAGGACGCCTCTGTGTTGTCGGGAGGGTGTGTGCTCACAGGGAACAGGCACACGCATGTCCCAGGCACATGATGAAGCAATTGCGTGCAGACAAGGAGGAACCAACAGGCACGGTCCTTCCAGGGCTTACTAGGGCTGTGTGGTGCTTAACTGCCAGCTGGGGTTAAACCACAACAAAACTCTATAACATGTTAGCTTGACACTACCTTGCATTATTTGAAGCACTTTATGTTGCTGTATTTATAGTACACTTCCTCTAGTCTTATTTGTTTTGAATTCCATATAAACAGAACAAAAGGACACACTGTTCTTATGATCACAGTCGTTCACATTGAACCACATTATTTTAAGTTACTGGACATAAAGATGAAAATAGTTCTAGCATCATATTTTCTTCAATGTCCAACTTAATTCTTTGTCACCAATACTAAGCTGATCGTGGAAATAAACTTCACCAGGCACAAAATTCTGAATGAAACACAATTCTACTTTGAATTCTCAGGCTTTATGTAATTACAAAACTCATTCAACAATTCATGTTAAGTAGGAAAACACAGATCTCAAACTGTTCTTTCTTAATGAACCTAATGAGCTTGGAGAAATGATGCATCATTTCAATTCTGTTTTTCAAGATGAATTCTTGAAAAAAAAAAAAAAAACAACAAGTGAGACATAAAAGCACATGTATTCCTCAATAGTTGCAGAGCTGGCACCAAAAATGCCCTCTTGTGGCACAGCTAGAACCCTGCAGAGCCTGCTCTCAGTTCTTTCAACTTGTATTTTAAAGTATTACTCAGGATTTATTTTGAAATTAAAATGAGGAAGGAAAGCCCACAATAAACTGAACTAAAACTGCCAACATTGATCAGAGTTTGAATGAATGCCTGAGCTTAGTTTTTCCGTGTGCTTCTTTCATTTTCCTTTTTTTGAGTGTGAAGTGTAAGCAGTGAGAACATCTGAGCATAACCACATTCCTGGGGAAAGCTCTTCAGGGGACAGAGCATAGTCACTTCAGCAGATTCCTGAAAGGGGAATCTTGGTGCTGTTTGAAATCGTTTATTAAAGAAAGTGTGTAAAAACAGCTTCACTGGGAAAGCATCCGTGCACTTGGACATCTCCAACAACAGGCAAAAACTCGCAGGACTGCCTCCTCTCATCCCCACAGACCACTAATTCCCAGAGGTGTACCACTGAACTTAGGACCAACCAACAGACCACTACGACCAACAGCACATTTTTCCCATGGAGCAATGCTAGCACACTACATATTTTTCTGTTAACAGAAATGTGACTGATGGCTTCAATCCCCTTATTTGACAGCAGCATCTTTCTCACACAGATTTTATTTTTGCTGCTTTTTAACTCTTAATCTGCTAAAATTACATGAGTGTAGCAGTTAATTTGCAAGCAAACAACAAAGCACTAAGCAAGGCGTTCAGCTGAAGCCAAACTTCACCAGGCACTGAAATCCTGATGCCCTGCGAGGGGCGAGGGGAGGAGTCTCCCATCTCGCGCCTACAATGCAGCGCAGTCCAGAGCACATTCTTTAACAGATCTCTCTTGGTTGCACTTTCCCAAGCGATGGCAGTTCAGGCTGCCTGGCAGCCTGCCACATTGTTCATGAGGACAGCCACTGACAGCCTGTTTCTCCCCTCCTGCCCCTGTGTAAGCACTCTGCTGTGAAAGGTGTTGCTCTGTTTTTTTCAAAACACAGCTCAAGTAGGAAACAACTGTTTGTAAGCACAGGAATACTATATTTCAGCTGGCAGTTAACCTGTGTGGTCATGTTCCACTGACACATGCCTGGGACAAGCACTTGGACCTGGCTGGTAGTGGCATACACAGCACTGCACAGTGGAACAGAGGAGTGAATGGGCAGCTCTGAAAGTGTTAAATCCAAGAGGAAAAAAACACATTTTGGTCAAACAGGAAAATAGTCAACCAATAATTAAAAACAAGAAAAACGCCCACACAACATTTTCACAACGTACTGTAAAACCTCAATCAAGTCCAAAATTTCAGCTGGAATATTCAGACAACCTTAGAAAATAAAAAATACTTTAATTACTTGAATACCTGAAACCTCTTTTCAGACAGAAACCATCCATGTTTGGCTTATACAAAGGCATTTTCCATGTTTTCAATTGAACTTTTAAGTTCTGAGGAAATTTTTTTAAATACTTGCTATCAAAACAGCATCTTTTAAAATAAAGTTATCATGTAATCCTTAGTGACATCACTATGTCAGTAGACCTGTAGAGCACAGATGTAGACAAAAAACAATAAATCCTTTTTGACAAGTGCCACTGAGTTTTCTCTCAAAACTTGGTTTGTATGTAGCTGAGATGCAAGTGTTGCCGTGGAGAGTCAGATGCATGCACTAGGGGCTTATTTGTACCCCATATTTCTGTAGCACTCTGGGCCCCCCAGATGACAAGACTCTACGCAATGGTCCTGGAAGCACACACACCACTGACACTGAGCACGTGAGCAGACTCCTTAGGACAAAGTCCTGCTAGCCATGCTGCAAAGCTACTCAGTTCAGAAGCCATACAGGATTATGGCAGGAGAGTTTACCAACCCAGCATGACAACATGGGAAATCAGTAGCATTTGAGATATTTTTGATCATTATGCTCATGCAGCATTTCCAGTAAAGATTCTCAAAGAGAAGAGAATCAAGAGTCATTAAACTGCATTCTTCCAGGTGTAACAGTCCAAGAACTCTTTTCTTTCTAAGTACAATCAAGTTTTCATCCCTTCTGAAACCAATAAATCAGTATCTCCTTTCAGTTATCCTAGCTTGTGTCTATTTTCTACACCCTGGTCTTGCTACCTAAAATGCAAAGTTAACTGTCAGACACTGAGTAAAACCAAGCCATAGGAAGATCTACAAAACCAGTTATTTGGTCAAGATCCCAACCTATCAAAGCTGCAGTCTTTCTTACAGTTGTGTGTAGTTCTCCTCCACTGGCTGCAGACTATAAGAAAAACAACTATGTGCATACACACCCATATAAGAGGAGCACTATGGGTTGGGGAGGAAGAGAAAAAGAAATCCCCAAGTTTCCTTATTACCTGAGAATAGCTATTGAGCCACACCTAAGGCTGGAAGAGCGAAGTCTCCAACCAGTAGTACACAGCCTTGTGAGGCTTCCTCTGCAACCAGCCTTCCTCAGGCATATCATAACAAATTCCTCTCTCCATAATTCAGCCCAGATCACTACTAACCTGTGCTGTCCCAGGATGTCTGCAGCTCTCTTGGCCTCTGTGTCTTCTGGCCCTGGAAGGAAATTCTCAATCTCTGTACCCACCCACCTTGACTCAGCAAGTCTTCTCTCCAGAGCACCAGCCTACCCATTCAGGTAGAGAACACCATTTCCCAATCCCTACAGGAAATAACTCCTTATAATCCTTGAGCAGATGAATGCTAAGGTCTGTCATTTACAATTTCACTTTAGTGTATGCATGTTTAAACAAATGGTATTGATTACGAAGGTCACAAGTATCTCGTTTTTCTTGAAACTAGGAGTGCTTTCCCATCAATTACAGTATCTACACCATCACTAGTACCAATTGTGAAAGAAGGCAAGTATTCAGCTGTCTGTTGTAGGTCCCTTAGTTGTTTGCAGCTACTCTGAGCAATTAAGACAACATACTATACAGGATATCCTTAAACAAGTCACCTTTAAAAAGGCAGCAGTGATATTTAAAATAAGCTTCTTTAGCAGGCAATCTCAGGAGAAGCCTATACTTATAAAAAACCCCACCCCTATACTTATAATAATAATTTAAAAAAGCCTATACTTATAAAAAAAAATTGAGTGGGTTGGTCTGCCTTTCTTCCAAGCAATCAAACCACCGCTTTCCAAAATAGAACATCTCTTAAAAAATATTTTTATTATAATCTTTTTACAGTTTATTTCCAGAGAAACCTTGCCTAACTATAAAGCTGGTTTTCATGTCTTGTAGAAATTGTCTTCAACACCAGGTGCAGTGGGGAGGTATCAACTAAGAGATAGAAAGCTTTAAAGGACATTGCTCTCCTGTCATATTTCAGATTAAGTACAAACTCCTTCCTCTAATTGTTAGACCTGTTGACGAGAAAGTAGCCATCCTTATGATTAGCCATCTTAAAAAATAAAAGAATAAATTGAAAGCTTCACTGTAAGAGTCACCCAAGTCTATTTGAATATTGTGTCAGTGAAATGAGTCTTCACCTCAGTCAGTGGCAAAGGTCCACAATTTTAAAAGGAAGGAAAATTAACAAAACATCTACAAGCTAAAAGTTTACTGCAGATCTCTGAGTGACCTTTCAACAGCAGAAAAGACATAAATTCCAGGAAAGACTCATGACAGCATTGCTCCTACATTTTTCTAAGGCTTTTGAAAAACATATACAACTTTTTTTTTCCTAGCATCAAGAAAAACACCCAATACAGAAATATTTCCTCAGAGCTATTTGTCTCACTAAGTAGCACATTTATAATGTTGTCTTATGAAGATGGCAAGTGCTCACCTCTCAGATGATTTATTTACCCAGCATGAGATACAAAAAAAAACATCCACTAGACAGTCTTTGACCTGTTTGAGCTTCAAGAATACTTTTTGCAGAGGGAAGGGAGAAGCTGTTAGCTACATCATTATAAATGTTTTTTAACATAAAAGCACTTTGACATGAACTGATGAGGTCGAGGGAATAACTTCACTGTCCAAATCTTCCAAGATTAGAGCTCTCCATCCTTCTTAAAGAATGGAAACTATTATAAAAGCAACACTATCTTAGATGGAATCACACAAAGAAAAAACTTCACATAATATTATATATTTTTTTTTTTTTACATAAAGCATTTAAAATTCCAGGGGGTTGTGTTTGGTTTTTTCCTAACAGCAGATGAAGTGTAAAGGCTTGCTTTTAAGACCTTGACGCAAGACCATAGCAGGAGATTTTCAAAATGTATGCATATGGGATAACTTCAACACAACAATGCCACACAAACCTTTCCCATCATATCAGAAACTCCACATTTTAAAACCACCCTTGTTAATTTAACCTGCCCACAACACATACTGATAAAGTAATTCTTGCACCTCTAAACTGCTTTCAAAAGTTTAATGCTTTAGCTTCTGGGCAGGCACAGAGAAAATATTTCCTCCTTTTATGAGGCTAATTCAGTTAAGAGCTATGCCAGAAGCTGAGAAAAACTACCTGGAACACACTTAAGCTCCTTTTTCTTTTTGCAATTTATAACCCACTAGGAATGGAAGAACAAATTCATGTGGCTCTAGATTAAAACCAGTGTTTAAAAATAGAAAACAAAATCAAGAGTTACTACTTAAAAACATATGAAGCACCAGAAAAAAAAAGTCTATGGTGAAATTAAAATATATATATATACATTTTTATCACATACGAATAAGAGACATTTTATTTTAGCTTTCTTCAGAAGTTAAATGCAAGTGGGACCCACACATTTACTGCCACAATTTAAGTCGCTGTGTGACCTCTACTCCCCATCACCATGAAATGTCTGCTGAAGAATTTCTTATAACAAATTCAGAAAAATCCAAAACTTTACACAAACAACAACAAGTGAGCGAAACTATTTCAACTGCTAAGCAGGGTATATTTCATAGATAAAGTCATTTTGCTTATCAAGACAGCAGTTCCAACTAATGCTAGCTTCTACCAACTCTCTACCTCCCCACAAAAAAGTAATTTCTTTGATTATTAGACAGAAATCAGTTTTGTATACCTCACAGATAGTTAAAAGCTTCCAGGAAGGCTGTTTTTTCTTACAATAATCCATTCCTACATGGCAGGTTCAGACGTTTCCTAAACGTTTTTCATAGCTTTTGAACTACATCTCAACCTAAAGAAATCCACAATGCAACTAAGAAACAAGCACACCACTACTACAAATCAGCTGTGAAAACACAGGGGCTGTCCTACCACTACTGCTCCACTCTGACTCTTCACCCAGGCACTCTTCACAGACCACAGCACTCTGAAGTCATACCTTCTTTGTATTTCTACTCACTTCCATAGCAGATAAGTCTTACACTGTGGTTTAGCATTTTCACTACAAACTTAAGGAGCCAAAAATAAATGGAATGTCAAGTTAATTGGCATAGAAGCTGCTGAGCCAAATAAAACACAAAAATGAATAATACAGTACAACTTTCAATATATTTGCAGAGATCAACAGTCTCAGATTTCTGTACTACTGCAGAACCAAGAAACTTTGTGACAAAATACTTCAGAACTTTGTTAAATCAAACGAACATATAATCATGTTCAATTTACTTTATATTTTCACCTACATGTTTTCAAATGCCAAAATTCACCAAGAACAGCATTCTCAGCACGTTCCTCTGATTCAGTTTCACCTAAACTCATTATACAGACCTGATAACAGGTAGAAAACATGTTTGTTATCATTAATGGAATTCTTGAAAGATAAGATGAAAGGAAAAAAAGTTAATTTATCATTAACATTCTGGGGAAAACAAAAATTATTGATGCCGAACTTTATTATTAAACTAACTCCATCTGCATTACCTCATTTGGAATTATCACAGCTTATTAGAATAATTAATAGCATTTCTTACTGTGCTTCTAATCATAGAAATCTTTAAAAATTGCCAGAAACAAACCAGCTGAAGTTTTCTTTCTTAAGGAAACAAATGTAACATTCACTAACAGCTCATTACCTATAAAATTTCACTTTTTTTTTTATTCATACACATACACACACAAAAAGTAACAGTAACTACGTACAATGTACCTCATCATAGTTAAATAAACCACTCATGAAATAGCTGTATGACAGCCTAAACAAATTTACAAGTCTTCTCTTCTCCCTACACAAACAAAATTCTCTTCTGCACATCAATAATTCAAAAATTCTTGTAGCCTTACTACTCACATTACTTCCAAACACAATCTACAAGCTACTTTTTTGTAAGATTTCAGGCACTGCTTAATCTGGCTTCCCTAAACCACAGTCTGCTTCAGCTTCTGCTGCCTGCCTACCGCAGTGACACAGGAGCTGGGTAAGCAGAGACACCCTCAAATTGCTAACTGTAATTCCTCTACTAGAGCCATCGAGGCAGGTAAAAACCTGAACTCCTGTGGTTCCCTTCTCTGATTATTTTTCTGGTGAAGGAGTAGAAAAGTCACATTATCCATACACAGAAGCTTTAATTTTCCTCCTCGCTTTCTCTCTTTAGCCCATCTAATTTAAGTACCACATAATAGTTTATTTGCAAGTAGTTTAAGCCAATGCTTTCCAACACTCTCACATCACTAAATTTTACATCCTGTCCACTGCTTGCTCAGGAACTTATTCTCCCCAGAGATGCTGATTATATATAGCTCCATCATTCACTCCTTGAGCCTTGCCTGCTTGTCTGTTCCTACAGCTTTCCATCACCCAGCTATCCCTACACTACCAAAGCCACTGGTTTGACCACTGGACAGACACACATCTCAGGAAAGACAGCAGACTGGTGCCGCTGGCCAATGGTAAAAAGGCTGAGGGGAGACCTCATTGCTCTCTACAACTCCCTGAAAGGAGGGTGTAGTGAGGTGGGGGTCGGTCTCTTCTCCCAGGTAACAGTGATAGGACAAGGGGTAACTGCCTCAAGTTGTGCCAGAGGAGGTTTAGATTGGATATTAGGAAAAATGTCTTCCCCCAAAGGGTTCCCCAGCACTGGCCCAGGCTGCCCAGGGCAGTGGTGGAGTCCCCATCCCTGGAGGGATTTAAGAGACATAGCACTTGGGAACATGGTTTAGCGGTGGATTTGGCAGTGTTAGGTGTACAGCTGGGCTCAATCTATGATTCCATACTGTAGTCAATATACAAGAATGAATGTTTCCTTGCAGTGCAGAAATACATCAAGCACAAGGGTTATTTAAAACTCATACAAAACTTGAAGACATTTCTACTGAAATTCTCTGGATCACCTAGCAAAATAGTAGCATTGCTGCAGCATTTCAAATTGCTCTAGTAAGGGAAAGGGAAGCTACTAGAGTTTACAAATCCATATTATTTATAAATCTCTAAGCAAGGACTACTCCGCATCAATATGACAGTTCCTGCAGAGCATATACTGGGTATTATGTTTGAACACCTTAATCGTGTATTTTTATATCTGGTGTTTAACCTTGACACTGGATGTTCTGGGTTAGTAATGTTTACTTCAGGAATAACTGCCATTTAGGTTTCTACCTGTGTTGGTTTTTCAATCCTTTAACTACAATAAAAATGCATAAGCAACATCTGAATTTCATGCCCAGCAATCTTACACCACAGATGGAAATACACTGAAAGTCATAAAAGCTGTTTTACTTCTTTGTCAGAGGACATTGCCACAGACCTCAGTAATTTCAGTTCTCCTTCCTCCATTCTGTTGTTTCAGTATTTCCTTACACAACTCAATATTCTCCAAAGGCATGGAAATGCAACTCTCAAGGAAGACTCTTTATCTGGAGATTTAGCTGTCCACCTTCTCAAACAGGTTAGCAGTAAAAGGAGATAAAACAGCCAGTGTCACTGAAAAGTGTGTTACACTGACACTAACACCCTGATGAAGTAAAGATTTATCACTTCACATTTCAACTGAAAGGACTAAATACACTGTTAAATGAGATATCAAAGCTGAACTTGATACCTGTAATCTATTTTTAAAAATAATTTCATATAATAATTTTGCATAAGACTTGTAAAAATAAGTCGATCTTTTGGGTTTTTTTAATATAAATAAGCTCAAAGTGCAACTCTCTACATAGCTACCTGGAAGAGTAACAGAAAAGAGGTCAGGCTATTTAAAATTGAACACTGGGAGTAATAACATGCACAGTGTTGAAGGAATAAATCTTATCAGTATCTGAAATAGCTCTAGGTATTCAAGTATTTCTGTGCTAAAAATAGTATAAAAATAGCATTTAAAGAACAGAATCAATCTATGATTTGCAAGGAAGGAAATAAACACATTTTCTAGAGGCACTTGACAATATAATTGTCTTAGCTGGAAAGCAAGTAAGAACTTTACATTAAAAAAATGGTGTTCACAAATTACTCTCTTTAAGTAAAAAATTTAAAAAAAAAAAAAAAAGAGTTGATATCCTGAGATGGTAACAATAAATATCAAGTGTTTGATGATTGCCATCTTAAAAAAAATGGTTTTCACCATTTTGCAGCTAACTTTTATTAATTTAATTTTAATTTGGTCTAGGCAATTCAACATGGTTTTGAACAACCATGTACTCAGGGTTTTGACCTCACCATGGACACCATGTGGAACAACCGTCTACATCTAGATTTTGTCAGTGTTATCTCACCATGCAAACAGCTAGTGATAGAACTCCTGATCTTCAAAAAATATAAAGAAATTTTATTATTCATATTATTATATTATTTATATTACTACTTTACCAACCAGCGAAAATTACGTATAGTGACTCACACCCTTTAGCAAAGTTCTGACATATTTAGCAAATCTAACAGATTTATTATTCTAGGTATTAGGATAAGCCCCATTTCTTTTCCTTTGATCCAAAGTAGTCACAGAACTCAAGCACTAAGAGGTTAACCCACAGAGCACACCTGAAAAATGGCTTAAAGACACCTATTTAAAGAAAAACCCAAACATTTGCCTTTTGCCCTTTGATTTACACTGCTTGATAAACAAACAGTGCCTCCAGTTTTCCATTGCTCTCCATTATAGCAACACCAATATCATAAGTTAATCAAAGTGAGTCTTTCATCTGCCTAGAGAAATAACTGCAAAAAGCACAGGACAGAGTAAACATGAAAGTTAAGTGAAAGCTGCTGGTCAAGAATTTTATTAGTTTGAAGATGACTGCAAAACTATGACTTTTTGAAATAAATATGCAGCTTGCAAAAAGCCAGTAAATCTACATTTTTTTCAGATGAAATAAAGTAAAAATTAAGAGTAGCTTTTCTGCCTACTCATATTTGACAACCACAGTCTATACAGAGTTCCTGGGAAAAGATCACCTGCATGTTGAAGAATGAACATGTATTTTAAAAATGGTCAGTACTCTGCTCTTAGTTCAGGATATTTGGCCTCTAAGAAGTAAATAAAAATATAATAAAAGTCTTCACTTGACAAAGAATTGTAAATAAAATCCAGTATTACACAAATGCTTCATTTCAGCAGTGTATCCAAATCTCATTTTAAAAGTTTTGGTGGTTTTGGTTGTACTGTTTATGAAACTAAAGATAAAGCCTTTAAAGATGCAGATAAGCAAAAAGGAAAACAAGGGTTTAAATATAAAACTTCAGGCAGAAAAGAACATACCCACTATGTGTTGGTAACAAGCTTTTGTACCTGTCTAGACAAGTCAGTGACATTCTTGCCAAGTACTACGTGGCAGACAATCAAAAAGAAAAGGGTTGGGCACTTAACCAGATTCTTCTTGGATTTTAACATCTTTAATTACAAATCTGCTCTTAAATTAAAAGTCTTGCTTCTAAGGACAATATCTCAGAGCAGACCTTGTAAAACTGTCTAATAACACTGCAGGAAAAGACAATTAAACCACAAATAAAATGAGGTTTTAGCCCCATCCTTTACCATTATCCAAGCCAATGTTGTAGAGAAAAAAACATATTTTAAAAAGCACATCTAGGAGGCAAAGAGAAAACAAACTAGATTTAACAGTAAATGAGAATGTACAGTCATACCAGATAGAATCAGATGTGATATTAAGTAAATGTGACACCACATTATTCAAGCTGGTCTTTGCAGGGATGCAGCACTACAGTACTGAAGCAATCCACTTAACCTGTACCAGTGAAATGTAAATATTTGAGATGATGGCAAGCTTTGATCAGTAGTGAGGTGAAAACTCATTTTAGTATAATCCATCTGCAGCAAAGGGAATGATGGGAAAATGCAGGGCACAGAACCCGGGAGAAAACCCTGCACCCATGTACTTCACAGCACGTGCTCCTCTCTTCACTAAAGCACTGGCTAAGATCGTTTACTACTGCCAGACTCACCTAGAAAAGGTACTTTTTTGTTTAATACATCATATCGTGCAAGATGGGTTTTGTATTTTGTACTCACCTGCAGATAGGTAATCCTTGTAACTAGGTCCAGTTGCTAGAGGGTTTAATGGCAACTGACAGACTGAAGAAGACTCCTTCAGCAAAACATGTGGTATTAATATCAAGATTCTGCTGTCCCAAATATTTGAGATTCTCTCTTTTCCGCTAGATAATGGGTAACAAATACAACAAAAAGTGTTGAATAGATGATCTATTTCCTCATCCAATACAGTAGGCATGTTGCACACGTGTAAAAGCAGTCTGAAATGTAACACAAGATTATGAAAACTGTTTTCAAGACTATAGCAATACCTACCCAGTACAACTATATTTATTTTTAACCTTTACATTTGAGACAGACTTTCAGAAATATTGAAACCCTCAGCGCAACATGTAGCTTCCTAAAACATACACACATGTTCACCTGCACACGGATGCAATGCATGAAGCAGACACTACTTCAGGAAGGAGTGAATGAAGTTTTCCTGACAGATTCATGCTAAAGAAGCCAGAATAAAGAAGCTGACCATAACGTGGGTGCTGGCAGCACTGCAGAACCAGTTCATACCCTTGTTTCTGAACTACAACTCAAGTAAGTTGTGTAACCCCAACCAGAACAGAAGAACGTTCCTCTGTTTCACAAGTTCAACACCCAAAAACTATCTCAAGTTAACAGGAGCTATGCTTTAAATGTATGTTATCCTTGCTGGCCCACTCAGGCAGCCAAAATTCAGGTCTCCAACACATGTCTTTTGCAAGAAAGGCAACCAAGAATTGACAAACCAAGCCAAGCACTTTTTGGTGCAGCCTTGCTTTGCAAACAAACAGAACCCAGCACCTCCCCTTATACACTGCTCCCTCCCCCGAGGGGCGCACACAATGTGCCTCTCCATGAATCGAGCCGCACACGGCTGTCCTCACACACACTTCCCAGCCTGCGATGCCACAGGGCACTTGGGAATTCAGGCAGCACGCATCCTTCGCAGCATCCTTCGCCCGCTTTCTGAGAGCCAAACTACAAAGCACGGCTGCTGTCTGCCACCGCCAGCAGCCTCTGCCGGAGCACAAAGCTGCCAGCTTTTACTTCACTCTTTCAGGAGCGAGCTCTCGTTTTAACGGACATCACAAAGGACACTTAACTGTTTCCCCAGCCGGAATGAAACA
This sequence comes from Podargus strigoides, assembly GCA_028020825.1. NCBI lineage: Eukaryota > Metazoa > Chordata > Aves > Caprimulgiformes > Podargidae > Podargus > Podargus strigoides. The sequence continues at coordinate 3,083,543 of CM051633.1, forward strand.
CACCTGCTGCATCCACCCAGCGGGGCCGGTATTCCCAGCTCGGTTCTGCTCCCAGCCCAGGAGAACAGAACTCATTCAACAGCCCGACTGGTGAAGCTCAGAGCGGAGAACAAAGGACAAGAGGAGAGATACGGAGAAACTCACACAAGCAGCACCATTTACTTCTCCTGTGTATAGTTCTTTTCTCCCACTGCCCAAACGGAACACTTTCCTACAAGAAACTGAAAAAGAGAACAAAAAGCACCAGCCCCGGCTCAGGTTTTCTCCCGCTGCTCATTCCCTGCCGCTGCACCAGCAGAGGCCGCTCCAGACCGCCTCTTCCCTGCCCTCCTACTTCAGCACAAAAAACACTTCTGGCATTTTTCTTCCACTTCTCAAGTTCATATCTGTTTTTCCAGCCGTACAAATTACCTCAATGAAGTCTAGTCCCCCGAACGGCAGCTCCGGATTGAATTCCAGTAACCAGTCACAATAACACACGGCTGCATACAGTGCCTGTCGAGACCGACCCAAACTAGAGCCTTACCATTGCTGGGGAACCAGGACAGCTTTCTTTCCCTGAAAGTTTATCCATGACATTTTACAGCACACAAAGTCCTTTTAATCTTGCCAGAGACTATCCTCAAACGTGCTAGTGATGGCGTAGATGTCTTCACTTTTGGTTGGTGAAGTTGTCGTGTGGTCCCAGCTACATAATTTTTATTCCACTTCAGGAACTCCACAAAACCAAACTGGTTAAACACAGCAATGATTAAGTACTTCATTGGCCAGCCTCACAGGTGGATTTCATATCAGTTTATATACTTACTTATACATTAATTAATACCTTTTATCTAAGCACTGGTTCAAAACCCACAAAGAGCATAATCTATATTGAAGATCTCATGAGGGACATCACTACTCCTTACGCACAGTAGTTAAGTGCTCCAATATCTTTTGCTTCTACAGCAATAATCATCAAGGAAAACAGAGCAAGAAAACAAAATAATGATTTCTATTTATAGCAGGCCATGAAACACATACAGTGAGTACTGCTTTAGCCCACCTAAACAGCCACTAAAAATAAAGTCTTCAACATCCTACTAGGAGCAGGGAAGACAGGAGTATCTGCAGGGCAGAAGAAACTTGTTGATTAAATTTATTAATGAGATTATAAAAAAATCTTCTCAGATAATCAAAAAGGGCTGAACTCAATAATCCAGATGGTCCCTTCCCCTTTGGGCTTCTGTGATTAAATAATCACTAATTGGGTATCATCTGTAGTCCACACTGAGCTCCTGCATGGTTTTCAGTGACACAGTATCTGAACAAACGCATCTGGCACAGCAGAATCAGAGTTACAAAGGCAGAATTCAATTTGGTGTTCACCAACAACTGTGTTCTTTGCTCTTTTACTATTTCCAAATACTTCAAACACATACCATATGTATTTCCCACATACAGTAAAAGCTAAATAAAAGAATTGAAGAATAACAGTTGCCCACAGCTACAGACTATTGCTATGAACAACAGCAATTTCATAAAAACTTTTGTTTCTTGTAGATCCACTGTTACCCAAAGAAGATGTCAAGTTGGACTAAAAAGTGATGCCAGAAACAATCACAGAATCACAGAGTGGTAGGGGTTGGAAGGGACCTCCAAAGATCATCTAGTCCAACAAATAAATAAATAAAAGGGTTAACCTTAGATATTTAAGTACTGATTTCCACTTTTTTGTTCTTAATTTTAGGTTACAATTTGAATGCAATATTACCTTTGAGACGTGCAATATTATTGGATCATTCTAAAACAACCTCTATAGCAGCAGTACATTTTAATGCGAACCGGTATCTAATACCAAAAGAATGGAGCTTTTCACATAAATACTCATCTCAATCTTTAAAGTGACAAGAAGGTAATAAAAAAAGCATTCCAGACGTTCAGAGCTCTCCAAATTCCTTAAGTATTTCAGATGATCAGAAAAAGATAATAAGCAAATGGAAACAGAAGCCTGAACTACAATGCATGCGTGCACTGTTTTTCCATCAGTCACTATTTTCCCTGCATGTCACATCTTCCCCAAAAAGGGAGCCTGCTAACCACACTTACAACTAACCACTCCACATTCCAACTAGAAGAAACAAACCAGATCAAGCGTTGTCAAGTCCTCATTCAATTCCACAAATGCTCAGCAACAACATCCTTTCTGCAGTGACTAACATACAGCAGTTGCCCAACAAACACAAGATGTTTCAAAAACATCAGCAAAAAAACAAACAAAGAGATGGAAAAGCGCAGCGCAACCTGTCCTTGGCACTTGAAGTCAGAAAATGCAACATCCACAGTACTTTTTGACAAAGAAACATCCACTCCTATGATCATGCCTAAATCAATATTCCTCTTAAAGAAGATCAAAGATTGGCATGCCAAGCAAATTAAACACTCCTTTTTGTGTTGTGGGTTTTTTAAAAAAAGAATAAATAAATTGCTCATTTTACATATTTTTGTCATTCAAAGAAAAGGGCTGAAAAAAGTCTAACAGTTCACAGGCAATGGTGACCAAACTGCAACCTTTCATAGTTGGTATCTATATTGAGTATAGCTGATGATGCCATGTCTTTGCCAGCTATGAGTAACAAAGGTGCTGAAGCTATGTATGTGGAAAGACATAAAACTATAAAAAGTTATCTCACTTTCTTCTTAGGGCAAGCTATTTAAGTTGCAATTTAAATAAGCAGCAGAAGAAACAGTGAGACTACCAAAACTACCAAATGGAGATTGAGAAAAATCAGCTATGTATCATTTATTTAATGCTTTATTAGTGATTTTATGATAAAAGGCAGGACTGCATTAATAGGGCTTGCCACTATCAAGAAAACCTGAAAGATAATGAGAACAGAGAAAATCATTCAGGAAGATGTGGATGTGCAGAAATGGGAAGAACTGGAATGCAGCTTCATACATGGCTTTCCAATAGAAGTTACAGTCTTAAAGCAGCAAAGGAAAAGAAAGATCTGGATGTATCAGTCAATTGGCAGCACTCACATGTGCTGTCAGCGTGGGTGTCTTCCTCAAATAGGCAAACAAGCTAAAATGCAGAAGCTGAGAAATTCTGAGAGCCAAGAAAGCACTTTTGCTGAATAGAGGCTCATAAAAGCTCATTCCAGTGTATGATTCTGTACCACAAAGATGACGTCAAGAGGTGCAGAGAAGAACTACAAGACAATCAAACAGATGGAGAGCACTTCATAAAGGGCCAGGCAAAGAATCCAGCTTATTTAGTTGTGCAAAACCAGACTGAGAGGGGATGTGATTTCACACAAACATCTCAAGTAAATAACCAAAGGGAAAACAGTCCCCCTTAACCAGGACAGCTGCTTAACTATAAAGCAGCACTGACACACACACACAAAAACCAATCAAAAACCAAACATCATAAACCAGAGCTCATTAATCTGGAAAGCTTCTATCCATCAGAAGTGGAGTTCTGAAAATTTTCAAACTCCCGATATGTGGAAAGGGGAGAAAAGCTTACCTGGTTTTGATACTAAGCTTGACCAGCTTGTAAACATTTGTTTCACTAGATTCAAGGTTGTCCACAGTATTGAAGGTAGTAATAAAGACATGGAAGTAAATGGACATAGGATTAATTAAAAAACCTAATTTTAAGGCAAAGGCAGCTCACATCCAACGTTTTATCTAACACTTTGATTACTACTGTACCAGAAATCAGTTATGGAAGTGGAGTTAGCCCATATACATTTGAATAAAATGTTTGATACTGTGCCCCACATGAAATTATTTAAAATAGAAATAATAGTTAGCAATAATTTAATGTCATTGAAGAAATAATACTTAATATTTAATATTAAAAATAGAAATACTTAATATTTAAATAGACCTAAGACTTGCAAGATACATAAAGAAATTGAACACAGAGAAAAAACTACAATAGGTTGTACTAGAAATGGAAATTATCCCGAGAGAGAGGGGTTACTCCTAGCATTCCTTCTGACACCCTGCAATAACTTAGTAGCCAAGGACTGAGAACAATGTTACTAACATTTCTGTGGATGATGCCACACTGGAAACTGTCACCAGTACAAAGAGGACCGGGTAGTTATACAGAGGAGCTCATGTTTTTTGTGAGCTGGGTTGCCAGAAAATGGAATTTAATAGTACAACGTGTGAAATCATGCGTTCAGGGACCAGTAACCTTTTCTGTAAGCTGAGAACTCATCACGTGGAAGCAATATCAGAGGAATGAAGAGAGCAGTGAGGTATGGAAATCCTCAGCTAAGGATGCTGATGTTTACATGAGCACAAGAGGAGCTCACTAAGTTCATGGAAGAAAAACTGAGAAATTTCACTTGGCTAAGGAAGCCTCAGCTGAAAACAGAGAGGTTAGAGCAGTGGGGGGGAAGTATCAGGGCTGAAGAGGATACTTTATCAGGTGAATATTTGGTGTGAGGCAGCACAGCTGAACAGATTTACATCCAAAAATTGCTGTTGCTCCTTCACAAAACTTGGCCTGGCTAAAGGTCGCTGAGCTTATCCAGTTGCTCTATAACATCCACACTCCGTTGCATTTCCTGCAGCGATTCCAGTTCGAGCTAAAGAACGCCATTAGCACAAGGTATGATGACACACTGCACACAACTACAATTTAACAGCTCAGAAACTAAAAGTTTTGTAATTGCCTGACAAACACGACGTGAGAATCATCTTTCAGATAGAGCAGCTGGGAAAAGGAATCTAAGCTGTCCTAAAATTGCACCAGTAGGCTTCTGGAAAGGACAGAAAAACACATAGATGTATTCCTACAGAGAGAAAAGAAGTTTGTGCTGATGTATCTGTAAATGTAACACTTTACAGACTGTACAGTTAGCGTATTTTAGAGTTCCACTGGCCACTGATGTAACCAAAAGATCTTTTATTCCTTTTTTTCAATGCACTGGCCACAGTTGAAGGGGGGCTGCTCCGAGCAGTATCCAGCTGCTCTCCCATTCCCTCCTGCTAGCTCCTGTTCACCAGCTGAGGGCTGAACCAACTGCCCAGTCCTGCTCTGAAAGGAATCCTCTGGCTCAGCCAAACAGGGACTCACAGGCTTTTTAAGCACATTTTAAGATCATCTGGAACTTTATTCAGCAAACATCCTGCCACTGCAGATGTTGACAATGCCTTCGGTCAATCCCTCCTTCACCTGCCCAAGATCGTATTGAAGTTTGATCTTTACTAAAAACCTCAAGTCTATCAAGGATTTTGGGGTGCACTCTGCAGGTATTTCAAGACAGTTGTCAGCAGTTACAGGGCACTGGAATTAATGACTTAATGACCTTACATAGTCCAGCACTACAGCAGAAAGGCAGTCTGAGTGTTTTCTCATCAGTTTCTGTTCGTTTCATTGAATTTCTCACACATCCAAATTTCCAAAGGAAAATGCAAAACCACTGTAAGTGACACACAGCTCTCTACCCTGGGTGTACCAGCGCTTTACTCATTTGATCAAATCCCTACTTTCACACCAGTGTTGACATTTGTAAAAGCCTTACATACGCAATGTTTGAAAGCAGCTCTTTTAATTATCCTATTTCACCCAACGTGCATGCATCTCATCATGCGAGAGCCCCAGCAGGCAGCACACCCCGTGCTCTGAGGACACCCTACCCGAACAGCCGAGTTCATCCAGCCAGCCCCGACTTCGGGAAGAAACACCGAAAACCTTTCACTCGCAGAACTTCCCAGCGCTGCATCCACAGCCGCGAGCCATTTAAAATAAATAAAAAACCCCAACCATCCACCTTCAACCATCACCGGCACCGCAGCTCCACCTGCCCCCGACCGCGCTTTACACCCCGGGAATGGGGGGGGGGCACATAAAAACCACAACAAAACGGGCAAAGCGGCCTGCGGGGGAACCTGCTGGAACCCCCCAGAGAGCGCGGCCGGCGGGGGATGCCCGCACCCCCGCGCACCCAACTTTCCCTCCCCGCACACCTCATTATCACTTTCCCTCGCGCTAATTAAAGCGGCGGGGGAAGGGGCCCCTCGCGGCAGTACTCACTCGATGAAATAGCTGGCGCCCTCCTCCGAGAAGCCTTCCTCCCAGCCGCGGGGCAGGTCTGCGGGGGGAAAGAGAAAGAAAAGCGGGGAGAACGGGGTGAGAACTGCGCGGGGGCGCCGCTATAGCGGGTGCGCGGGTGCGGGCGCCCACCTGAGCGGATCATGTGGCCGGAGTTGACGGGCTCGCCGGTGCGCGGGTGCAGCCAAGTGGTGGTGCGGGCCAGGTCGCTGAGGGGAGAAGCGGAAAACATGCACCTGTTAGTGAGGGCGGGAGGCGGCGGGAGCGGGGCCACCCTCCAGCCCGCGCCCCGCGCCCCTTACTCGATGAAGAAGACGCGCCCGTCCCTGCAGACGCCGTAGGACCAGTGCTCAGGTAGAGTGTCCCGCCCCACCGCCGCCGCCATGTTCGCCGTGCGCGCAGCCAGCCGGCCGGGGAGGGGGTGCGGGCGGGCAGGCGGCCGGCGCTCGGTGGCCCAGAGCTCGGCAGCGCCACCGCGGCCGCCGGAGGCGCCGCGCCCCGGCACGGGTGAGGGGCGACACCTCCCGCCCGTCAGGAGGCAGGCGCGGGCCGCGGGGAAGCCGCGGGGGAAGGAGGGGGCGTGAGGGGGCGCCGGCCGCCGTCCTTCCCCCCCCCCCCGCCCCAGGTCCCGCGTGAGCTGGTGGCCCCGTCCCCTCGCTCAAGCCCTACCGGAGCCCCCCGCGGTCACCGCAGCGGGAAGGAGCAGCGTACCGCGCGGGGGAGAGCGGCTCGGTGGGCTGGCGGGGAGGGAGCGCATCCCGGGAGAGCCCGCGCTCAGCCGGTGAGCATCCCGCTCCGGTCCCGGGTACCAGCCGCCGTCCGGTCCGTGTCCGAAGGGAGCACAACTGGAGGTGTGGCCGCACCTGACCCCCACCGAGTCCCGGGGTACCCTCCCACCGGCGGTGGGAAGGGGGGGACGGTGCGCAGGGACTGTGACCTCGGGGAGGGGGTTGATGGCTGCAAGGTGAAAAGGGAGCGGAGTCAACAACAGCTCACAAAATAGAGCTGTCCCACAGATCACAGGGGACCTCTGCCAGTCCCTGTAGTCGTCAGTGACCTGGGCAAGGAGGGAGCAGTAACGCGAGAGAGCCTGCGAGGTGAGTTAACTTATGCTTTGCTCCCTCTCAGCCCAGCCCTGTGCCATGAGATCCCTGGTGCACGGGGAGGCTGCGGCTGGGGACACCGACAAGTGCTCCAGGCAGAGCTGCAGTCACTTGAGGGTATGGTATAGGGACAGAGGGGATGCGACAGGCCAGGGGGTACTGTGGCAGGGACCTCACCCTTCTTCCTCTGGTCCTTCAGCCAGCTGGCAGAGTGACGGTGGGTCCCAGGGGTTGAGTCCCAGCCCATGCCTTGGCCTGGCAATGGTGGCAATTGCAGCAGAAAAGAGGGATTGATGGGCTTAACGGGGGGGCAGGTGGGTAAAGATAAACAGAGGAGAACAACTGAGGGCATGGCTGTAAGGGAGAGGGAGAACCCCCACAGTAGGGAAGGTGTAAGAGGGAAGGGTGCTACAGTACAGGGAAAATAATACATGGATGCTTTTTCTTCTAAATAACCAAAAGACATCATCAGAAGAAAGTAGGAGGCAAGAAAATGGGACGAGAAAGGACTTCACTCTATTTCACAGGTGTTTCAGACAACATGCAGCTGTGGTGCATCAGGATGGCATTGTGTGGGGCTCCCTTTTCGGTCACTGTTGGAGAAGATGGCACTATACTAGACCAAGAATGGTCATTACTGTGGGACACATTACAGGCTAAATGTTGGAAAGTGGTTTGATTTCAGTTGCACATGAAGTATGGGCTTGAAATCAAGAGCTTGGTGGGGTTTTGTGAAAGTCTAGCAGTCTTACACCTGCATAACTATTGCTGACTTCTATAGTCTAATTTCCCTGACATCACACCATCAAAAATTCTTCCTCAATATTGTAGTCTTCCAACAATTTGCAGAAGTTTAGGTTATCCACAATTAAAAAGCAGGAGAGAATGTCTTCTAGCCATTTATGCTAAATCAGAATCTTGATTAAAACTTCTAAAACTAAAACCTCTGTTCTGCTTTTCTTTGAAACCCTAAGGATTTTGAGTCATTCTGGTAATGTGATTAGATGTGAGTTATCACCGAACCTGCAATAAGGTCAGTTCTGAAGCTGACTCAAAATGTTAGGTTTTTAGAAACAGGTGGACATCAAAAATTGTCATCACCTGATACCTACTAAAGAGTACCATCGAGTGGCTGTCTAGCTCACATGGCAACCATTTGAATTTGAAGATCTCTGTTATTTACAAGAGGAGGAAGGACAGCCCTTGATGCAGGCAAGAAAGATAAGCAACTTGCAGAATGGTACTACTGATGACATGACTAAATATAGAGTACATTCTCATTCCTCATCTGCAATATTTTCACTTGAACCGCACATTCCACAGAAGTGAGGAGAGCCACACACAAGGAAGGGTGACAAGAGTCACAAGAGATGTGCAAAAGTTAGGCAAACCTTTGCAAGATATCACCCATTTCCAGCCTGAGTACTTTCCAGGACAGGATTAACACGTTGCTTGCAATGCCAAATAAACTTTTAACGGAACAGGAAAGGTATTGTCCAATAGATTATGTTTTATCTTTTTATAAGCATTGACATTAAATGAAGCATCTTTTGCGCTTTGTGCACAGCACAGTTTACACTGTGGGGAAAGTGATGGCAAATTTTAGACAAATAAGACTTTCAGAGCCTTTTCCCTTTCAATAGATCTCAGACATTTCCCTAAATTCCCATGGGACTAGTGTCAGGCAACAGAATTCTATGAGAACCAGAAGATAAATATAGCTCATAAAGTAAGAAGGATTAAATAATGGCAAATCTATTGTTGAGGGAATTCCAAATAGAGAAAAAGGAATTATTCATTTTCCTGGCTACTGGAAAGAATATAAACAAGTTCAAACTCTGTCCACAGTCCTTTTGAGGAAGATATGGAGCATGGCAGAGATTGTACAATTTTCAGGCTCACTGTATCACTACGCAGTATGATCTGACTGATGAGTGCTCACATGGATCAGCCAAGACTAACACTGCTGAGCAAGACAGATGGGAAAATGACATTGAGAAGGCAACACTCGTGCTGCATAACAAATCCAAACTCCTTCCAAAACATGCTGAACTCTCCTAGGAGTAAGAAAAACGGCAATTATCTTTAGTTAAAAGGTTTCCTTTTCCAAAACACTGTCAGTATTTAAAAGTGTATTCATGCTGAAAGTACCGTTTGTGGAATCCAGCAGGTAACATCAAAACAATTCTATTTTCCTTACAAATCTGCTTCATTTTTAAAGACATCCCACTGGTTTACTTTTTAGATGCTAATATCTGAATATATTCAATTACCTCTTTCACCTCAATATCCTCCTGCCCAAAAGATTTGTATTTCAGGAACCGAGTTAAGCTTGTCCCCTGAAATGCACAAAAATGCATGTGAAAGCAAAAATGAGTGAATACATTTCCTAATGACTATGTCGATTTACAATTTTCTGTCACAAAAGCTTTTATGATTATTATATTTAACACAGTCCTGTCACTTCTTTTGATTTTTCTCTCTTTTGCATTTTACAAAGTCCCAATAATTTACATCCCTAACACCTAGAATCCGTGACTAAGATATATTTGGTAATCAATAACTGAACTAAATAACAAATAGTCATAATTTTGTCATGACACAGGTCTTATCATTCTAAACACAAGTGGCAACAGTTAAATGGCTGCATGGTGTTCAAGTTATTTGGAGAAGGGAGAAATACAAAAGAGCAATTACACGTGAAAGGCACTTACAGGATTGTTTCCAGAAATTTAAGTAAGATTTTTATAACAAACAGTTGAGGTCTTTTTCTTACTTTTTTTGGTGAAGGACACTTGCAGCAGCAAGAAACCCTCAGTTCTTCAATGTTTATGTGCCTGTGGCTATCAACATTTTGTTTGGTTTAAAGCAGATACTTGAAGTCAGTTCCATGTACATGAACACAAATAAAATCACTGTCATGCCACAGCTGTGGGCAGCCAAGTATGAAGAGGAGATCCTTTTGCAAGAAACAGGACAAACGGAAAGCTGGACATTTCTGACGTTTAAGACTAAAAGCTTTAAAATTTTAAATCAAACTGTTGAATTCTTTGAGGTTTCCTCACAGCACTTTACTCCTTTCCTCCACATGAGATACCTCACCTCTGTTTTCCCATCAAAGCTTTTTTCCCCAGCTTTGAGCCCACTACCCTGTGTAACGGCCCATGACTGCTGTTACACTTTTCCAGCACCTCTGGCAACTGCTGTTACCATATTTGCTCCTCCTGAAGTTTGTTCCTCGTTTGCTTTGCAAGTCCAAAAACTTCACCCTGGAGTCCCCTTGATAACAATCCCTACACAAAACTCCAGACAAGATTCAATTTAGCTTTTTCTGCCCTGCCTTTCCAGAGATGTTATTTTCTCAGCAGGCTTATAATTCACTGAGGTCTTAGTGCTCTTCTTAAATAAGTTTTTGCCAGACAGAGCAATCTCTTCCCACTGTGGTCTCCCAGTTCCTCTTTCAAAGACTCCTTTGCAGGAGAATCTAAGATTCTGGTTATCTTCTTGTCTCCAGAAGGAGATAACTGAGGATTAACCAGACTCCTTGATTTTTCAGGTAACGTGAAGGGTACATACCTCTTGGCAGGTTTTCCAATATCCTACTTCTTCCCTGTTTCTTCCTGTTTTCTGTTACAGCCTTAGCAAGTATGCCTTCTTGCAGATCCTCTGCATCTGTTTTTGCCTCTTCCTGTGCTGGACTCGGGTCCTTCCATAGTTTTCCAGTCTCCTGCTACACATCTGTATCCCCTCCACTCCCGGGTTGAGTGGTTTGCAACAGCAGTCAGTTTCTAAAGAGAATGTGATAAAGCATCTGTATGAGACCATCACACAGCCAGTAGCTATAGTAACAGAAAAGCATACTTTAAACAAAAAACAAACCAAAAAATAATCTGAGAGGTATCTCTCACCTTTCCCCTTATCGCCAAATATTGCACTGTTCCATAAATATCCTCCTGCAGATCTTCACCTAATTGTACGTCCCTCTAGCCCAAAAGAGGGTGAGATAGGAAAAAAAAAAAGCTTTCTTTTGCCATGTTTAAGGGGGAAAATAAATAAATAATCACACACAACAAAGCTACAAAGAAAAGGTCATCTCTTTCAAGGAAAAAGAGAAAATAGATTTGTAAATTTAAATCCAGAATAGGCAAAACTGTCACTATCCCAGTTCTGCCTTCATTTCTGATGCAGATTTGGCCATAGGACCCTTGCGGGCCACTGTTCCCTTTTTATTGTCTTGTCTTCTTAGTAATCTTCCCTTCCTGCAATAAACCATCAGCACAACCAGTGGCTCTCAATTTGCAATTCAGTTCAATCTCAGGTGTAACAGGGCTGACTAGTTACTCTTATTCCTCAAAAAGATGGATGGGATGCAGATGTGTGGCTATTACTTTTGAGTTACAAATTGGTCTTTGGGGCAGCACTGCCCAAAGGTTTCACTCAGGATGGAGACTGGCATGGTTGCTTCGCTGCACAGTGCTCCACCTGCAATCCCCAAATCCTAGGGCTGCAGGTGGATTCACAGGGCCATGGCACCCAGCATGGGAGCCAGCCCTGGGGATGGGACTTACAGCCGAGCCTCCCAGGATCCCCAGGGAGTCCCAGGAAGAGTTTGGGAGGTTAACAAGGGTTTGAAAGATGATATTTTTCCCAGTGTGGAGCTGTGCTGTCTAAAGACAACTGTTCAGGTCCTGAAGCAGTAAGGCCACAGGCTGGTGCTTGCAACCCAGCTCACTGTTACACAGACCTGGAGAGCAATTTCTCATAATGCAAGATAGCATAGGCAACTTTTAAAACAGATACAAAAAGCAGAGCCTTCTGCAAGTTCTTGAGGAGAGCTCTCAAATCTGACTGGACTGAGTCAAGGTATTAAAGAAAAGATGCTGGTTTTAACCCTCATATATTTTTCATTCCTCTGGAACTTGTGTAGGTGGACTTCCACAGAACAGACCAAAATAGATGCGGTGGCTCAGCTTACTTCACCACTGAACAGGTCAGCAGGGTGCAAAACACTGTTCCATAATGTAATGCACTTATACATGTGTCATACCTTTTTCATTCTCGCTTTTTAAAATGTGCATGTTGAAATAGATAAACAGTACAGGCTCAATTTATACCAAGAGATGCCTATAGTGAACTTCAATACTTTATATAAATTAAAAGAAATGAAACATTCTCCTTCGTTTACTGCAGTATTACCTTTCAACAAATTATTCCTTTTTATTTGGTACTTCCTTTCCTGAGGGACTAATACTCTTCCATATATCCCTCAAATATATACAAATTTCTTACTGTCTACAATAAAACCCACTTGGAATAGGTTTCCTTTTAACCAGTGAAATAAGTTATACCTGAATCAGTTTTATACTTTGACATCTCTCCATTGTTATTGATTAATGGTTAAAACTCTCTAAGGTTGTTATGAAACACTGTTTAAATAACTTTTACTATTGAGATACATAACAAATGTGATTTCTACAAATTATGATTTATAACCCACTTCTTAATTACAGAGTCTTCTGAAATCTAATATAAATAGTGGCTAAGCAGATTAAATACAAAAAAAGAACAAAAGGCAGTTTGCAAAAAGTATAAATCCAAGTTTTTTGCTCAGCACTGTATAGTTTTTCTACAAACTGTTTTGTAAAGTATTGTGTTTCTCAGTATCTTATTAGACCACTGCAATCTGGATTTACATGTTGATTCATTCTGTTTCAATGTCAATCATAACGTGAAAAATTAATAAAAACAACTCTAATTGTTCTGCAGAGACTTGGCAATAATTACTCCCATATCATCTCACTCAAGGAGATGTCTTTCACATACCCTGTTTTTCAAGCATTGCAATGTACGTTTCTTTTGGGCACTGCATACTTCTCAAATCAGTGTTTCATTCACTGAGATGTTGATGGCTGCCTTAACAACATATCACATAGGGGTTACACTTGATAAAATTGGAACTGTATTCTGTCAACAGTAATTATGTGGGTGTTTTGCTCATTTCCTGCAGTAGCTGTCCCATGGCAACAGTGTAAAAGCAGCACTCATTTTTAAAATACATAAATGACTCCTTACATGACACGTTTCTGGCCCAGGCAAAGGCATGGTGAAAACAAAGACTTTTTTGAGAAGCTATCACAACTGCTTCCATTATATGCAAATCTGTAGGGAATGTGCTAATTCCCAAGTGGAGGGTGTAGCTTTGCTGCAGGAGCAGCAGTGGTGGCCTGAGGCATTTCCAGAGACTGGTAACAAGTTAGCATTTTCACTTGAGGTCATTCTCTCCACTTTCTCCTGAATTTCCCAAGAAATGCCTCAACCAAAGATCATTACTCCAATTAACCCTGCTTTGAGGGCTGTTGCTGCTAAAGCAAATGACATAAAATAATGTTAAAAATTCCACTTTTTATCAGCATTACCTCCTTCTGGAGTACTGAAGAAACAGCTGATGGTATTGATGATGATATTGTCATACAAACTCTTGAAAAGCATTAAAGTTTGGTACAAGGGAAATCAGCTTTGTAATATTCAGTTGTAGCTGTTCTGAGATTATTTACATTTCCAATATGATTTTGTTGCTTGTGAATCAAGACTAAGATAAGCAAGTTTTGTACATACAGGTCATAAAGCAGTTACAAGATGACTTAGGATATCACAGGCTTTTACCCTCGGCTCTGTGCACATCTAAGTTCTGATGTAATAAGACCTGATGGCAGGATCACGTGCACCTACAACTCCAGCCAATCAAACATTAGCTTCACTGAGAAAATTGGCAAAAATTATCCCATCGTGGCTAATTTTTTTCTTAATAGGAGCACCCTAACTAAACTTCTTTCATTTAAGGTGATGTTAATGAGAAACATCTGAAGATTAATGAAGTGGATCTGATTCAGGCTGGATTTTTAGAAGAAACCACTTAATAACCCAGCATATGTCCCTGGAAGCATCCTTTCTTTTGGTTTTAACATTCTAGAGGGATTTTAAGAGCAAAATGTAGCACTATCCAAGTGTAAGACATATAGATATGTATAAGATAGATCTATAATAGCATTCAGTGCACAACTGTTTTGCACTAGGGGAATGAAACACAAAGTAAGGTGACATATAATGACAAGCTGTATATTGGTATATTGACAAAGCACAACGTTCCTGGAATGTCTAGAGCGAATCTTATGCTAGCCACGTATCAATTGTCTTTTGTATTGCCACATGGATGTAAAGAAAACTGTGAGTGTTTGCTACCAGCATCCGATTAACCACTGAATGCTAACCATAGTTTTGGAACAAAGAACTATTTTAGTTGATGCCAACCATTGTCTGTAGCAGTGAAACAGCACAGTTTCCATTAGAGGAGGATGAATTTGAATTCTGATAAGATGTGGGGATGAAATGTTAACTTAAGCCAAATGAATATTCATATAGGAAAGTGAAAATAGGTGTCAAGGACTTGCAGCACTTAAGTCCTTGGTTACATGAAAACTGTACACCATTCAACAAAACAACATGGTTTCTAATGATTACTTTCCCCATATAATTTATTCATCTATTCCAGAGCAGTGTTTCGGGGCTTAATGAGTATTTGTAAAGCCCTGGCTGAAATGCACTCTCTAAATGCAAAACATTATACCATTTACAATGAATGAAGTAGTGTAGATTACTGGTTCAAAAAAGCCACTAAAGCTCATCACCATGTGGGTTTAAAGGGTGTTTTACTTCACCAGCTAGGAAAGCCCCCTGTTAATGTCCTGTCCAGCTGAAAGGCTAAATGTGCTTCCTTCCCACTGAGTCCACTCTGAAGTGCAGAGAGAAACTTTGCCCCTCCTCTTATTTCCCCCCTGTTTCACCCTTATTTTCCCCATATGGGGCAATCCTGTATCACATCTCAAAGAACTTTTCAGAGGATAAGTAAACAAGATGAAGTAGCAGTAGTGCTCCCTTTAGAAACAGCTTTTCTTCATTTCCAAAAAACAATAGCTGTCTTACTGACATGGTCCAAATCTTTTGTACATGTCCTGTGAGTTCAAGCACTGTTATCACTATCACTAACATCAAGAAGCGCTGGAACACCAGTAGAGGTGAGCTCTTTCAGCCCATCTCTACCACCTTGGCACCCTATTGGAGTCAGCTGTTGTTCCTTGCCTGGCCATGTTTCTCCTTGGAGGACCAGCTTTCTGAAATACAGATTTCTGTAGCAGACTTCTATCAGCAGAAGTGGTAAACAAGATGATCTTATGCTTCGATGTGCTATCTGCTTGATGATGTGTTCTCTTACCCCTTGTTGCAATACCATTGCATCCCTTAACAATGCTGTGTGCCTTTTTCACTAATAAATCTCTGTTTTAAAAAATGAGATTTCCAAAATGGTTGATTTCTTAAACTCGATTTTTTTTTTCATTCTTTGTACACTATGATAGTTGCATTATCACTAATGATAAAAACTGATATAATACTAATGCTGGTGAAGAATAGTTCCCCTAAGTCTAGAGGAAAACCAAGACTTTATAAGACCAGGTTTTAGTAAGAAAAGAGAAACATCGTGGAATTAGGTAGTCCTTCTTCCCCTGCTAACTAACTGCTGCACAAATACTTTATTTCTACGTTATGGGTATCTTTGTTGTGTATAATAAATGAGAAGTCAGGAAAGGCAAAACCTTGGCCTTTAACATCTCACACCTTTCTGCCTATTAGTCCATCTCTCCCACACCTGTAAATGGTGGCTATTTCTACAGTAGCTCTTGCTGTCCTCATACATGGCTTCTACTGCATCTTGGGACAAGAGAGGGTACAAATTATATTATATGCATCAATAAAAATGTACCAACAAAAAATAAAACTGTCACTGGTTCATGGCAGCTTCATGGACAGAGAAGGATACAAATTACTGTTATGTTCGTTTTGTCAAACAACCAACTTTGAAGTTAAATGTCATTTTTCCTCATTAGCCAGGCACAGTAACTAGTTTGGCTAAAATATAATCTAATAAGCAGGGGTCATTGTGGAGACTGCATTCTGTTGGGAAGGAAAAACTAAAAAAATAGAAAAAAAATGCCCAGGAGAAACATGTCTGGAATTATACCAATTTCCTTAACAGTACTGTATATGCAGATAATATTTATAGAAACTAGCATCTATCAGAAAGCGGCATTCAGTTAATTAAAATGTGTTATAGCCTAAGATTCGATGTTATTAATTCCTGTTTGCAAGAAGGTCATGTCTAATGATTTCCGCTTGGAGTTACCATTTTTTGCATTTGGACCATTAAAGGTTTTGATTCTTGTTCTGCTTGTGAAGTTATTCAGATTCTTGCAAACACAAGTGCCAATTCCCTGATCTTTCAGTGTTCTGCTCCAATGGGGTTCTCTTTTTTCTCAAGGGAAAACAGCTGCACATACAACATCAGGAATTGCAATTAATTTTGCATCAGTCTAGAATAAAATCCCTGCATCCAGGTAACCAGTTTGATCCAGCATTCCAAATACCCAGCATAAAATACTGTAACAGCCCGATATTGTTCTCAGTTGCATCATTGCTGCTTTATCACAGCTGTGACAAATATACAATTCCTTGTGAATACTTAATGTTGAATCACACTGTAAATGCATACTAAAGAATGTATGACATTTTACAGAAAATCACATATTCCAAGCATTCTAGATGAATTAGATGTGAATTTAAAAAATAACTAC
The DNA here is from genome assembly GCA_028020825.1 of Podargus strigoides. NCBI lineage: Eukaryota > Metazoa > Chordata > Aves > Caprimulgiformes > Podargidae > Podargus > Podargus strigoides. The sequence goes on from CM051633.1 coordinate 3,100,390, forward strand.
TACCTTCACTAATTCCTTGGGGGGTGGGAACACCCTAACCACTATCAAGAAATTGTACTAATATCTCATCTTCTAAAAAATTTTGGAAGCACGCAGAAACTCTGGAGATCATCTAAGTGGTTAGATGGATAGGCAGAGACACAAAGACAAGCAACCATTTTATCTGTTTAAATAAAAGGCAATGGTTTGTCATTAACCTGTTCAGAATATGTCTGTGTCTAATATTACTAGTAGCATTAGCACATAACACACAGCACATTCCACCCTTCTAAGTAATATTAATCAATCACATTACTGACCTGAGTTCACAGAGGGATTGTACTGAAGGGAGTTAACCAATTAAATACATGTAGTCAGTGCTGGGTGGGGGGGGGGAAGAAATTTAAAACAAAATGCCCTTTTCATCCTGACTTAAACAAGTCCTTGTGTAGTTTATCTCATCTGCTGTATAGACAGCATGGATAGTCTTTCTAAATTTACTGTTAGGATAACCAAAGTCACACCTGGTCCTGGGGACACTTAAGTGCATGCTTAACTCTATGTCTGTTCAGCCTTTGAAGTCAGTGAGGATGTTCACCCACGTAAACACAACCCATAAATACGGATGCCTATAGCATCAGGGTCTCACAATCACAATTGTCTCCCTAGTGAAGACAAATAAAAGGACTCTACAACTTGTTTCCTGGAAGAAAATCTGTGCTATGCATCTTCCAAAACATTTGGCTGTGGCTGGCAGAAGCACCACGTGCATGGAGGAGGAATTTTGGACCTTAAAAGATTACTCACTTAAATTCCTCTGTGTATTTTGGGCACCCCTAGCATCTGTGGTGATGGAAAACACCTCGTGGTACACCACTGTGTGCTGTGATTCTGTGTCCAGAGTTCATTCTTGTGGGTGCTTCTAAAGATGCAGGCTCCTCAAATTCAGACACAAGTTTAGCTGTCCCTAGTGATCAATGCAATATATGTTGGCACAACAAGTGCAAATATTTGTAGTTGTGTCTCATGACCTGAGAGCAAAAAGCAGGTACGTAGTGAAAAGCAAGGAAAGTGCTCTCCGGTAAGGAGGAGCAAGAAATGCAGCTCCTGCCTAACACAAAGGGGATTCAGGCAGATTTTTCTCTGAATTTTGCTAGTTTTACATGTCCTGAATTTGTTCTACAATTCAGAAATCCTCATGTTTTGACATTTGCCTAAGCAGGAATGTGATTCCTAGCACCTGCTTTCGAGCTCCTGCAGGAAAGTCTCTCAGTGAAAGTAGCTGTCATTTAAAGAGGCAGCAAATCAATGCCAGAAAACTGTTGTTGATCAACTTCCTGCTTTCCTGTTCCCTGAAGCAATGAGCACTGAATGGCTGTTTCAAGGAACAAGAAAAATCAGATGCATACCAAAGGTCACAGTCAATGTTTTCTAGAAAATTTTAAGCTTAAGCATCTACTGAGGCTTTGTTCACATAAAGAAATACCAAAGTAACTAAATTTGGTTAGGAACTTGTTTGGTGAAGTGCTATCCTCCTCCTATGGGGACATGGTGGGTTATTTAAGACAGCCTAAAAAAACAGAAGTATTGTTTTTACCAAGAGCAAAGGCACACGACTGAGGAGGATGCAGTTATGACAACAATGCAATCCACAGCTGAGGCAAGCTGAGGACATAGTTACAGCTTGTCACCGGCCCCATTTGGTCAACATGCCCATGCCAGCAGCGTAGCAATGGGGAAAAGATTTGGGGGCTAAACAGCATCTCCACTTTACCTGCAGGTGAAATAATTGCTGTTCTTTCCCCAGCCCCCTTGTGTGGCATTTCTCAGTCCTTGCAGTTGGCCTGATGCACTCAAACATTACTCTCTCCACCTGCCAGTGGCCCGAATTCTCTCTCCCTTTATGCTCTTCCTTCCCACAACAGGCCTGAACCAAATCCTGCCTTCGGACCTGACCCATGCCTTCAAGCAGCTTCCAAAAACAATGCAGTTGCAAAATAGTACAATTGTTATCTGTAGATTAGGCTCAGTCTATTCTACAAAATGTTGATAATACAGCGTATCAGCTAAGAATGTGGGGGAAAAAAAAAATCCACACCTTTTCTCATATACATTGGCAAAATTACAGAATAATTTGTTGTCTTACTTTATGGCTTTTAGGAAAGTGGGCTAATAAGCCCAGAAGTAAAACTCCCCTCTGTGAGTGCTCCATTTTCACTATGGGCTGGCTGCACCAGCACAGGCAAACACTAATAATACTTACAAGTGTGAAATATGCAGGTTCTATAACAGCATTCCAGTGGGAGTAATTGTAACCAATTTTAAGACAGAACTTAGCAGGTTTAGGAAAGAGACTGAATGCTGTTGTACCTGTGATAGCAGTAGGCTGGATCCAATGATCCAAGAGGTCATATATTTCAAAGCAAAGAAGAAAACGAAAGCACTGAAGTCCTGTAAAAAAAGAGCTGAGCCTCAGAAAGAACAACAGCAGAAAGAAGCTAGTTACACATTAGCCAACACATGTTCTCCTACGTGGCTTCCGTGACTGGATTGCTGAAGCTCACAGAGAGAAGCACATGATCCAGCAGGGCCGGGGCCATCACTGCCACGTGATGTCTCCTTTGTCACAGAGAATAAGAAAATATTACAAAACAAGAAAGAAAAAATGAAAGAGAGAAAAAAAGCAGCCTTTCTCCATCCAACCCCACTCCATTTCCCAGACACATAGCAGTGTTGGAAGAAGAGGGAGTAGGGAGATATTTTCAGGGATAGCAACGCATCCACAATCCCTAGCAGCAGTGAGCAAGCAGGCTGTTACTTGTGGTACCATAGTGACTAGACACCTTCATTGCAATCAAGGTGCTACTGACAATGACGTACCGTGAAAACGTGTGCTGAGAGATCATTCCTCTTTGGAAGAGTATATGCCTTTAAAAAGATAAAACAGACAAAAGGCAAGAAAAGAGAAGAGACAGAAAGTAACTGTCCAAAGGGTGAGTTACCATTCAGAGGCAAACACAACCTCCTGAGTGTCAGTAAACACTTCCCTTTCTCCTACCTCCAGTTCTTCAGACCAAATCGCATTCAGTGGAAGTCCACTCCAACCAGATTTCGGTGGGTATCAGGACCCAGGGGAAGATACACAACAATACAGAACTTCTAAACCAAGGAGCAATATGCAGATTGTTCTGCAGAGGGTGTAACATCAACCCAACCTTTGTAGGAAGGGGGATCTGGCAGATGCCCAGGAAAGAGTTGCACAATATTTGCTGAGCTCTAACTGTATTCCACAGGCCTGGAGGTGGAAGAGGGAAGAGAATAATGGATTCATTCTGATTCATTCTCCTGTCTGGAGATTTGGGAAATTCTGCAAAGAGGGGAGAAGTTTCCCACTGTGAAACAAGCAATATTTCTGCTGTTTCCACTGAAAAGGGAACCCAGCTCCTTGCTGGCCTTCTGTAACTTGCTGTGTCATTTCTGCTGAACAATATCTCAGGTCTCAAGTTGAAAAGAATTAGATGCCACTTTTATAACTGAGTTAAGGCTTCCTGCAATTGCTAATATCACTGAAGTGGGATAACTCTACTCCTACGTGGGAAGGAGAGAAATTTAGCCATAAAAGAATGGCCACACTGTGGATTATTTGTTAAGTTTGTTTGTGCTTTACTAAAATTGCTTTGCAAAACACTTTGATTTACATTTGGTGGCATTTTTAATCTAACAGTTTCACCGACACAAATATTTAGTATAACCCCACCAAAAAAACATGGCAGAAAATTAACATGCAAGGCAAAGAGCAAAGGACCAATTCAAATCCCCTTGGAATTTCCTTAGGCATCAAAAGCCACTTGGAGTAAACATTTGCCAGCTCAACAATTTGAAATGTCCTATACACATCTCTCTAATAGCCTCTGTAATAATTGACGGAGCACAATACATGGAAAAGATGCCAGCACATCACAAATATGAGGCTGTTGAGAGGATTAAGCATAATCCTGTCTTACCAATGAATAAAGAAAATAAGAAATGGAACTGTGTTGTGTTGAATAGCAGTGAGTCAAACATACACATATGACAAGCTTGTGAGGTTTTTTAGCTTCACAGAGCTTCACTGAGAAGGTCATGCATGAATTCTGAAAAAAATGTCATTATTACTGAGGAATGCCAGGCAAAGCAGGAAGTAATCTTTAATTAATTTGTGAGGAACTTTCATTTGGCAGACACAGTCTGCCAAATAAAGACAGAACAGTAGCTTTCTTATTAAGCTAGTAAAATCGACCAAAAGTGAAGAAATCCCATAGTTAAAAAGCATTAGAACAATGGATTTTTACTAGGAGACGTAATAGAAATCCACAGGGAATCCTGGCAACACTCATCGGGTTTTTTGTCCTGAAATCAAAGGTATTTCTGACAGAAATGTAAAGAAAGAATCTTAACATTTTCTGCTCTTCTAGACTTTGACTCAATATTTGATCTCAGACACTGTAAAACGCAAGGAGATTCAAACTTACTCGTTAATTCTAACAATTCAGAGTACCATACTTTGTTTTTTCTCATCGGTATTATTGTCTTGGTAATTCCATTTCCAATTGCCACCTTCACCTCCCACCAGCTCGTACAGGTATTAAGAGATATTTTTGTCATTTCTAAAATGCTAGAAGGACTTGAGATAATAGGCACTTCGTAAATGTAATGTGTTATTTTAGTGAAACTGGGACAAACCTCTAGTTTCAAACATAATTGGTTACAATGGAAAAACTGGAGCATCTGGAGAAAACTGGGGCACGGTACCTGTGAGGTGCTAATATTTATCCTAGTGTGGCAGGTTTGACTCTGTTCATAGGAGCTCACCCCTATATTTAGGGGTGTGAGCAAATGAGCGTTAAAATAATTCCATCTTTATTTGGAAATGTTTCCTAGGAACAGGAAGCAATTTGGCAAATCAATGTGTTTGTTTTTCACATCCACAAGCCAAAATTTAAATCTAGCTTAAGCCTAAAGGGAAACAAGTTGGGCAATTTCAGCATAATCCCTTCAGAAATGTATTCTCTTCACGTGAGCACTGCTCAGCACAGTAGCAGCTCTGTGCAGGAGAAGCCTTACACTGCAGCAGAAGAATGGCTACTGTTCAGGTTAAGGAGAGTCGTTATTGGCAGCCTTTATAATCATATCCTATATAAATTCATAAGTAATCTTAGCATATTGACATCCTGTAAAGGAAATGTGGAAAACTTGCCTAAGAGCTGCCTGCATTAATCTTCATTCTATCCTGTACTGGCATTTTTCCCAGTTTCCTATGCCCAAAGTTCACAATATCTGTTTTTAAAGGAACACACTGACCCTTAGAGAGTAGTGCCCAGAAAGCCTGATGTGCTACAAGTTTTAATTTTCACATCTGCTTTCCCTATAACAAGTAGGTTTTGCAGTGCAGCTTCTTACCAATAGAAAATGGTCTTTATGTGAAAAACCTTGGCGTGTGAATCAGATGACTAAAGAATGTGGATTTATTGCACACTGGCCCTTATGGAGAGAGAATAATATGAAGCAGTGGTATGCAATGAAGCTAAAGCTTATGGTCCAGCCTCACTAATATGTTGTTGACACTGGCCAACAGCATTTTATCATGGGCTATAGGCAGCTACCCAGGAGCTAGTGTCCTAGTTAAAGTCACAAGAGTGTTTTCAGCCACAGTTTGCAAACTCCTTGCCATAACCAACGGTAATTTTGCCTTCACTAAGTGGATTTAATATGGGTAGGAGACTCTGATTGCCTCCTCTGGCTGAGAAAGGGAAAGATGAGATCAGGGCTGGGTAACTGGTAGCTGCTATGCAGACATACTCATTAAAAAGTTCCTGGAAAAATAAAATATTGCATGCTCTGGTTCAAGGCTTCCTGTACAACAGAACTGATTTGCTCACCCAGGAAGCTGTCACAGCAGAACTCTTCCAGTGTACGTGCAGGCCTACCAGCAAAACAGAGCTTGTGTTGTCATCAGAAAAACACCCTCCTTCTCAGAGAAACTGTCTAGATCACAGCTCAAGTTGCCAGTGTACCTGTTTCACACATGGACCTCTACCATCACTTCAGGAGCCCATCAAAGTTCATCTCTCTTCACAACACAACACAAACACACCATCAAAGTTCATTATATAGGTCTGACTTGTCTGCATCTATGAGAAGTCACCTGGGTTTTGGGAGGAGACTGCTCTGTTTTATACCAGCATGTGCATCCCTTGCAAAGCTTAGCACATCGCATTTAAAAACATGCTGGTGGGACTGGAGTGTCACTGTCTCCTCCAGTAAATTCCTGTGGAAGGCAGGAAGGCAGACTGCATCTCCTGGAAACTCCTGGCAGAAGGAACAGGGCTTGCTGAGGTGTCCTGCTCAGAAGATGTCATTGTCATGTTCTCTAACTGAAGAGACCGTGTTACCAAGTCAGAGGAAGGGGAAATACAGAGTCTGGGTTTGGTGTATGAATATAAAACTAGAGAGACAATCAGTGGTATGTCTGAGGAATCCTACCTGTGACTATCTCAGGATGTCCCTCCAGGATCTTGCTTGCTACTTAATGGTCATGGTGTGAATTCATCAGGCACCTTCTGAGATGAATACATAGCTTCCACACTCACCAGCTCCAAGGTTAGCAAAGGATACTGCCTGCTGTTCTTGCTTATCCAAGCCAATTTATTGAAGTTAAGCCAAGTCAGTTTACCTGCTGGCCTACATGAGATGCATTCAGTATATTCTCTAACAGTCCATGATACTACCCCCCAGGAAAGTCTTAAACAGCAGGAGGAAAGACGACTACTTTCTGAAGCTTTTCTAAGCAAAATTCCCCTGTTGCAAGGCTGCTATTCTATAGCTCCTGTCATATAGAGCATTCAGATTATATACTGTGCTAATGGAGCTATAACACTAGCAAATATTCTAGGTCAAGTTTTGTACACTTTCAGCAGAACTACTGTGGGTTTAGTCAGATAAATCTGAAAGAAGAATTTATCCCCCACTGATACGGTGAGGATGCAAGGACAAGGTGAGATGACCATGTAAATGAAATACAATGCACCTTTTATGTACTGGAGATCAAGAATATCTCTGTTTCTAAGATTTTGAAGTTTTTCCTCTGATGCATGAACATAATTCCCACTGATAGCTGTGATATGATCCATGCCCCAATTGCCATTATCCTGGCGCACTGCTCAGTGACAGAGGACACAGAGGACAAAGGCAACAATAAAAGAGACATTATTAAGGCAGGTAAAACTTCCCACAAGAGTAAGTCCTAAAATACATATGTTAGATGAATGGAAACAGAAGCCATTTGCCTGAGGTTGCCTTTATTACTCGACTAAAAAGACATCTAGGAAAAAAAGATATTTCCATTGCCTTGGCAAGAGACAGAGCCTGTATTTGTTCCCTGAACACACTTGTTCACATCTTTCCTTCATTTTTTTTATACAAACACTGTGGTCTGATCTAGACAAAAGCTTCAATCCCTACGGCTGGTGTAGTAAAGTTTGGCTTTATCAGTTGTGCAGAGGAAAGTCGGGATACTAGGAGCTAGGCTGCTCCTTGCTCCTAACATCTCTCCTACTCCTTCTCCCACTCTGCCAGGGCTTGGTCCACAGAGGCTGAGCTGCTAAAAGAGGTTGAGCACTTTGTGCCAAGGGCATTTGCCAGGGAAGCCCACTGCCTGCTTCATGCCCCCAGTGTTATTGTGAACTAAAGGGGTCACAGCCCAGCGCACAGCACTGTATTTCAGGCATTGTCTTGAGACATGGCATACAACACAGTATTACCAACCCTGCACATCCAAACTTGAGTCAGTCCCTAAACCCAACAATAACAGATTAGAAATCTTCTGATTAAAAAGAATAAACAAATCTGAGATTCTTTGTTTTCTGGGCTTTCTGTCTTCCCAGCCCTAGGTCTGCACTCTTGAGACCCCAACCACCCTAGTGAGAACTGGAAGCATTTCATTTGGAGACAAAATCTGGCAGTCTGGCCTAATCACATGACTTGAGGCCACTAAATAAACAAGGGGAAAAAAAACAAAAAAAACCCAAAAGAAGAGTATGAAATACATAAAGCATGAAAACTAGCAATATCCAGCTCAAGGTTATATTCCACAAATCTAACAGCCAAAATTATTCTATTTCTAAGAACAATTCTAACACAGCAGAATGTGAAGTTTAATAAAAGCCCTCAGGTTTACATTTTACTCACAACATCAATGACGAATTCTGGTGGGGTGAAAGGCCAGACAGAGAGCTTTACTTGCTATCTGTCACTTGTCATTTTTCAGAACAACTTTGTTTGTTACTGGAGCACTGAAATTTTGCAGCAGTGAAATTTCAACATATGGGAACGGGGACCAAGGGCAAAGAGAAACACATACCAAAGGAAGCTCATGAAAGAGCTGCCAAACACACCCAAAGTGGCTTCAGAGTTTATGTCACTCTACTCTCATCCTAACCATGCAGTAAATACAGAAAAACAGAGGAAGGATATCTTATGACTGAGCACTGGCCTGGGGACATCTGAGTTCAGTTCCCAAATATTTCATAAACTTTCAGACTCAGTTGTCATCTTACAAATATACAAAGGAAAATAATGTTTCCTTTCTTGCACTGTTCTGTCCTTTTTCTTCATATTGTGAATCTGTCTCTTAATTTATTTGAAGTACTTAGCAAAAGGAAGCTCTGATCTCAGCAGGGGCCCATAGCTGCTGTAACAGCAAATAACTGGTGAAAAATCTGCACCAAAGCCCACCTCAAGTCTTTGCAAAGTTTGGATCAGGATCTGCCTTTAGGAGCAGGAACATTTCTGCTGTGAATGGACTTCTACCTCTGAGCCACTTGTGAGCAGACACTCCATAGTTCTTATTCTAGCAGCCTGTAGCTTTTTGACTAAAATACTTAAAGAACTCTAAAAATACAGTAAGGAATAAATCGCACTGCCTGAAATTCTGCCTCCCCTCCCTATGCCTTTTATTCTGAAATGGACAAATGGCAAAAGCAACAACGAAAGGGTGATTATTAATCTTTGATCCTGAGTCATTTTCTCTTACAGAGCCCTATTCTTCATCTCAGGAAGTGCAGTACAAGAGCACTCCCACAGCCTGATTAAAGGTCCAGGTATGGGGTCACACAATGCACAAAGAGAGCTGCAGAGTTTCAGAGCGCGATGTGTATTTAATGTCTGACTAAACGCAAGTACGATAAAGAACAACATAATGAACATTCCTAATGACTGCCATAACTGTGGAACTGCCACAGAGCTGCCTGAGGTAACTGTGGTGAGAAATTGAGTTGCTTTTTAAGAAACAAATGACCAAATCTGTTTTCCAGAGTGTTAGCCTGGGTGGTTACAAAACAGAACTCGCTGAGAATGCCAAACTGTTGGAAAATGGCAGAGTGCCCTTCTCAACAGAAAGCAGCAAAATGGACCTAGGTTTTACACAGGAAAGCAAAGGAATTAGTCTTGAAAACAACCTGAGTGAGGCAGCTAACAACTGGGATTTCAGGTTTGTCAGCACAGAGATGCCTATGTCTAGGAGAAGGGTCAGAGGTTGCACCTGGGGATTTAGCAGATAATGACAAAGTTCAGATAGGCATCAAACTCATCTGGTCCCTCAGCAAGCAAATCATCATTAAATCCAGTTTTGATGAGAACAACTTGGCTTAAGACGCAAAATTCATCACTCCTAGGGAAGATGGTCTTTAAAATAAATTATATCAAAGTCTGAATTTTAAAAAGACTCCACACACAAACCAGCTGTAGCAGGAGTCCCACACCATCCCGGCTCACTAAAACGGCAACTCATCCGTGAGTGCTTACATCCCTTCCTTGTAAAACTGACAGCTTTTCCACAAGGGATTTGCAGCTCTCTGGAAAGCACTGAAATTGCAGATGACAACAGAACCGTGTCTCTCAGAGCAGGCAGCGCGGGGAGAGCGGCAGCCTCACAGCCAGCCCACTTTGGGAATGGCATCCCAGCCCCGCATTGGGCAGGAGCCTCTCTTTTCACCAACACAAAGGAGGACGTGTGAGCATGAAATCCACTTTGAGCACTGTTCACTCCACATAGCTGAGCCTAAAGACTGCTTTGGCTTGGCCACCATGAGGAGCTGCATTCCGATGGTCAAACTGTCAGAAAATACTTTTCGTTCTTTCTTTTTTTTTTCCTTCCCCCCACACCATTCATAGGATTTTTACGTTCTAAGTTACTTAGGTATCCAGCTTAAGAACTTGATTCTCACTATCAATAGAGTTTAAAGAGTTTCCAAAAGGGAAACAGCTGTAAAGATTATGGGAAACTGGCAGATTTACTGTTAATCTACAAGTCCCTCAAGATTTCTGCATCCTTGGTCAGATACAAAAAAGCAACTTTCTTCTATAAGCTCATACTTGATACTCATATGTAACACTACCAAATCTTTAAAGTGATAATCAGGAAAGAACTGGCAAAACATTAGGACAAACTTAACATTTCCTACGCTTTTTACTAGATCTAGCATCAATTCAGGACGTGGCAAGAACTCCAGTTTATCAGCCAATCAGCAACCTTCTAACTAATCTAAATATAAAAGCTTAATCTAAACATAAGGCCTCACCTATTGTGTAAATAGATTTCTTTAGTCTCTTAAAGAAATTTTGATTAGACAGAGTATGAAGGAGGTGTTTACAACCATTTACTACCAGAAACTAATAAAATAGCGTGCACTTTAAATTTAAACCTGGATTTAGTCAAAGGTATTCTGGGAAATCCTAACATATGAAAATGTATTGGCTATTAGATATTATAGGGGCTGTTGTGCTGACAACTATATATGAGTAGAAGAAAAAATATTTTGTGACCTTGTGTCTGCATGTACGTATGGAAAAAAACCCCACCAAAACCCAGACAACCCCTGCTTGTGAGGGCTCATGAAAAGCCATAAAGCTCTGGAAATCCTTGGTCTCATCTTGCTGCATATTAGGCATGTATTTCACATTCAAATTTGACTTACAGCAATAAGCAGCCTGACCTCTTACACTGAGGTACAGTGAGACAGTACAGTTCACATCCTGTGGGATTTACACTATAGTCCAACACACTGTTTTACCAAAGGGGTGTCAAGGACACTTGTCAGTACACTGGAAACACACAGAACCACCAATGATATTTCAAACACTGTAAAATCCCTACATATTTTGTATAATCACTACTTAAAATAAGAACTGAACTAAAGACAGGAAGAGCTACCAAAGACTGAACACAGGTATTTCAGTATGGCAGTTCTGCATTATGTTATTCGTAACCTACTCTATTTTTCAGTTTCTGAAAAAGCTGCTGCATCCATCCACTGCACTGGAAAATTCAGTGGGATGAATGGCTCTAAATTTAGGATGCGGGACGCTGCAGCTGTGATAACATTTCGGAAGTGGAAGGCATAGTAGAAACACGACATATTTAGATAAGACAACTATTTTTAGTCAAAACGAAGCTCAGTTTTGGCTACTTTAGCAAGTGCACTAATTTGGCTAATCACTTCAGATACACTTTATTCCAGCTCTCATTCTCACCTACAAGACACAGCATACTGTGACACTCTCTCCCTATTTGTCTTCTGGAAACAGGTGAAGCAGGAGAAAGGTAATCATAAATTTGTTACATAGCATTTCTGCCTCCCCTTCCTAAGCACCCAGCAGCAGGTGTCTGGAGATAGGCCAGTGACCTGCCTGCTCCACTCTACCCTCACACAGTACTGCCACGCTCTAATTTTCTCTTCTCTCACCCAACTGCTTTTCGTGGTCTCCTCTAAATAGATCAAATTATCTGCTGTTCTATTTCTGCCAAGTTCAGCATTTTATTGTACCAAGGGATAATGCAATCTTCTGTACCTATTCCACCTATTTCAAACTTAAAACATTGTTCCATGGCTGGATCATTTTTCATCTTTTTTTTTTTTTTTTATTCCCCCTTAGCAACTTCTCCCCATTTACATCCTTTCCTCCTTTAAACACTTCTTGTCTTCAAAGTAATCAGCCCAAAGTAATCTCAGGCCTTAGCCTGGCTTTTGTTGGATCTCATTTTGACACATACTTGCCTTGTCGTTTTTAGATAGCAGGTTTGCTGTCACGTGGAAGCAGACCATTGACAGCTCCAAGTGAAGTGGCAGTTTTAAAATCAGACTCCGGGCTTTCAAGTCAGGAAATACCAGGCACAGGCTTTAAGAAACGTAGTATCAAGCTCTGTTGATAGAAAGAAATTTTTATTACATTTTAGTGAAAATGAGTCATTTTGATCAAGATCTGAATGCAGTTATTTTTTGCAATATTAAGACTTTTTTTTTTCATTAAGAATCTGCACACAAATTACAGTCCATTACTACAAAATAATCCATTAAAATTTCTGCAAATAATTTTTTTTTAAGGGGAAATTGGCAGTAATATGTTTCAAGTACTGCTGTAGCTCCGGTCTCCAGCCAGGAAAAGGTAGGGAGCTGGGATTCTACTGGCACAGTCCTTATTGTTTGGTATCACTGGGATTTGGGCACCTGCAGCAGAGCAGAGGTTTTGAGCTTCTCCAACAGCATGCAGTTCAGCAGACTGAGTTGCATGTTTAAAAATGAAGCAAACTCTGGGTGCTAATGAGCCCAATCCAGCATATAACATATCCAGAGAGAACTCCATAGAGCTTAAACCAGCTCTGAAAAGTCTGAAGAAACCTCACCTTGCATCACAGTCTGTGTAGTTCCCCACAGAGCTGCAGAACTGGCTGTACCATGCACAAATACACATCACCAAATTATACTCTCAGGTGAAACAGCACTGATTTCAGTGGAGTTACAGCAGCAAATATGGGAACAAACATCTTTAGATTATCAGTAGTGTGATGAAATTTATAGAAACTCCTTGGAATTTTGCAAAGATTCCACAGTCTATCAATTATGTCTCTAAGAAACTCAAAACTCAACACCTGAAATTAGGCACCATTCATTATTTTTATCCCTTAATCCCTCTGAGCTCCCAGATTTGTTGTACTGTATTTGGATTTCTCTTGCAGTACTTGAGTGTACGTTTTGATGGAAGTATGAAGCTACCAGAGGGACACTCTCCTAGCTTATTACACCAACACTGCTCTCTTGTGGCAGACATTTAAAGTGAAATATTGATCTCGTGCTCTGCATACCACAGCTCAGCTACACTACAGTCCAGTTGGCAAAGGGTATATAGAAAGCAAATCACCAATAAAAATGGATGCTCAGATTTTTGATAGACAAAAGAGCCAAAAAGCAACAACAGATCATTAGATTTGCCATCCCAGATATAAAATACTCAGGTATTCATGCTCATGCCTATATCAATGCCAAGATTTGCACTGCTATTGTGATTCTCTTCTCCAGCCCATTCTACTGAGGTGCATTAATCAGACCAAACCTAACAACCGTTCTGTGCATTTTCAAACACCTTTCAGAAATTCAAATCTCAGTCCTCAAAATGAAACATCTTTGTTTCTGTCTTTTAACTCTCACAGTTATTTGATAATTTGAATTCACCTTTTATTTGTAAGTAAGTCAGTCACTTCCTCATTTTTTTCCAAAATCAGTAAAAATTATTGTTTCCCAGGCATGATCCATATTAGCCAGCTAGCGAAGATAATTAAGCAAATAGCTTGAAGTATTGATTTTCTTGAGTTGAAGAGTGCCAATAAAGACACAAATTCAACAAGCAGGACTCTGTGGCTGAGTGACTGGAAAGTACATGCCTACAAATGGGAAAGAGATTCCCAGGTTGCAGTTGAAAATCACCCCCAATTTCTATGGATTTTTATCACCTTGGGCTCTGAGAAGACCACTGATGCCCTTCTGGAGCACCGCTTCCCTGGATAAACATTAACCAGTAGGTTTGCTACTTTTTTCCTTTGCATATTAAAAATGGCAAAATAAATAATGCTGGTTTTCTTCACAATAGCAGGAAAAGAATAAATTGTACATAGCATGCACCACAACCATTAAAAGGGCAAACACCCCTTGAACAGGCATGCACAAGCACACACAGCATAAAGGTCTGACACGCACATTCATATAGTTTTAAGCGTAAGACATTAATTTAAAACAGACATTCAGTGCTCGTGGCACTTCAGCAGAACAGACTTGTGGGTCTAAAATGAATCAATAATAAAGTGCCACATTAAAATCAGCAGAGTTGAGCCAATCCACAACAGGAAAAAAAGTCAGCTAAATGTATGTACTCTAGTCTGATAACCCATTGGATCATTGTTGGGGTTTTTTTGGAATGCAGTTCAATACCTACTCAGGAGTAGGTGGGATCACTGGTGAAAGCAGGTGTTGGATTTTTACCAGGTAGTGTCTTGCCTTTCCCCACCCTCTGCCTTTTCCTTCCTTGATGCACAATTTACCTTGCAGAACTTCACATTTGTTAGTGGAAAAATGGAGCCCACTGCATGCAAATCTCCCCCTCTAGCCAACAGGTCCTTTGTCACTCCATCTTCCAACTTTTTCACCCTCTACAGTCACACTCTATCCACAGAAAGCATTTGCATATGCTGCACCTTTTGCAAGCAAGTCAATTGAGCAGTTCCCCTGGGCAGCCCCTAGGAGTTGAACATTTCCATCCACTCAGCTGTTTCAGAAAGGTCATGACAGCGATGTCAACGCTTGTTTGTCCTTCCTGTAACTTCTGTGCTGTGTACACTGGACAAAGAACAACTCCCTGCCAAGGTCAAAACTGCACCTAAAGTACCCAGCCCTCAACAGCTACCACGGGGGACTGAAGAGCTGGGGACCCCACTGGCCAAACACCCCGTAACCCCCAGCAAGGAAAGACCAGCAGTGCTATCATTGCTCTGAAGCTCTAGGAGGGTGACAGACCTGAAGCACAATGTCCCTCATGGAAACCCTGCCCTGTTCAAGCACACACATCTTAAACTCACCACATAAAGATGCGCATCCTTAAAAAAAGGGTCCCAGGCTGAGTCTGATTTTGCTTTGCCACTGACAACTGGCCACACAATAGAACACAGGCATCTGATACTTCACTCAGTTGTCATGTTTTGATTGCATCTGTCACACGCTGGTAGATCTTTAGGTTGAGCGATATGATGAGCTTTCAGATTTCCTTTCTTACAGCTCCATACTGTATGCCTCTGCAGGAATGAACTTGTCAGCTCAGATGCAAAATGAATGAATGGCTTTTAATCACTTTGATAATGTTAACGTTATTGCTTTGACAGGATAGCAGCAGATACAGTTTGCTGATTCAGCCACTTGTATAACGATCTAATGGGCTTTTCTGACTAATGCCATGCTCTAAAAATATACACTGGACTAATAGATGAGCTTCTGCTATACTGAAAAACAGGCTCATTAAGACAATTCCTCTGAAAAGTGACATTTTTATGACAAGATACTGAAGCATTTAATTACCCTGTATCCTGACAGAGCTGAAAGAAATTAATTAAGAGGGGAAAAAAAAAAATGTGCAGCAATATAGTAGATCTCGAGTTAGGAAGGGATGCCAATAGTGAGTAGTGTAAAGGGGAATTTGAGAGCTGCAAGGCTGATTCCCCAAAGGAAACAGTCTGTTGATAAGCTACAGACTGCAGTCCATTTACACAGAACAGAAGGCCACGTTCTGGAGGAGCCTTGTCATTACAGAGCAATTAATTTTTCTCGTTGTAGTCCCTGCCAGGAGAATATTGGCTGCTGTTAAAGGACAGGGAAGTCAGAGGTTTGGGAGGGCAGAAGAGTCTTTAATGATATTTGAGGCAAGGGACTTGTTTTCACTGCAGTGTTAGCTCGGATTATCCACCCTTAAGCTCCTTCCCTGCTCTCCGAGTGAGTGCGTAAGGAGAGTCAGAAACCCTGCCCAGGCTGTGCCGTGCGGCCGGGCAGTTCACGTGGAGGTTTTGCAGCACTGGTGTACACCATTGTTGTGCTGGGAACCTGCTCTGAGTGACTCTGAGTGGAACCCTGCAGCCAGCTGCATTGGCGTAACTGGGGTGACAGCGCTGTATGCACACACAGATGGCATTAGCTCACTGTTGTTGCTGGCCCTGCCATCAAACACGAAAACAAACCTTATGCAACCCCTGTCATCTTTTGGGCAGAGGTTTGCTCCTGCTTTTGCTCCACTCTGACACAGCTGTTTGCGTGGTAAACCAGATCAGAGAGCTCTGGTTTTAAAAGATATTTTAAAAAAATTAAAATATCAACCCAATAACCCTCCAACTTGTTTTGTAATTATTTTTTTTTCCCCAAACTATACTGGCTCTCACTTCACCTTACCATCCTGCTGCATCAGACCCTAGAGAAAAGGGAGGGGAAGGGCAGGAAGAAGGACCAGAGGAAGAGACTGCTAAATCCAGCTTAAGCAGCACTGGTATGGAATGGGACATCCACAGCCTTCAGTGTCCCCACTGCAGCATTAAGCAAGCCTCAAGGCACATTCCATTACAAAGAGCTAACACTTAATCAGGCTAAAGACTTTTGCACGTGAACACAGGCTACATTAGAGGACAGGCTTTGGGCTGAACTTCAGTGTTGTAGTGGAGGAGAAAGGCCCACAGTGATCATGAGTGGAGCAGATGGAGTTTTTCCTCCATGAAGAATGGTTTCACTGGACACAGACAATACATCAGCTGCTTGCTAGAGCATGCTTGGGATCTTGCCTTTACAGCAAGCTTCAGCTTTAAAAGAACTATGGGCCATGGCCTGTGTGCATGCATGGTTTGCCAGGGCAAAGCCTCCAGCCTCCAGCTGTTTCTAGCAGCTCTTTCCATTTATATCACAGACATACATGGGTCACATGGCAGGAAGAAGTCTCACAGAATAGATGGCATGCTCAGGGGCTTGGACACCCTGTGCCAGTTTGTCTAATGATGAAACAGGGTTGATTTTTCTAACCCTTTTCCTTTTGTCATTTCGCCATTTGCAGTTTCAGTGCCAGGACTGTCACACGTAGCAGCCCATGGACATGACTGGAAGAGCACACATCTCCCAGAGCTGTAGGTTCACTATCAAAAGGAGCATAGCATTCATTACTCCCTGCATTTAATTGTATTCATGTGTGTAAAAACTGGAGCTTTGTTCATTGTTGGCACAAAAGCACAGCCACGCACACATGCTTATTTCAAATCTTTGGAGAATTTTCATTGTTTTAAATAACACAGTCCCAGCAAACATAGACCTATCCAAGCACCCTTCTACCACCTCCAAGCAAAACCAGAATCCAAGCCAGTGTTAGAGAGCAAGCATAGGTATTGGCACCAATGGGAGATGTGTGGGGTAAGAGGACACTGCAAATACTTCAGCCAAGGGCACACCTCTGCATCCTGCCAGATGTACCTGATCCGCACCCCCTGCTTCCGAGGCACAGCTCACCAGCCAGGGACTTAAAAGCAGCCAATGAGGCATGGGGCACGCATCTGTGACTGACACCCTCTGGGGAGACCTGTGAAGAACACAGAACTGGCTGCGTGGGTAAATATGCTGGCTAAAAAGACCAGGGAGCAACAAACTAGATGGTCCCCCAAGTGCTTCCTTGCCTTTGACTGTCATTGGGAAGCCAGCACGAGAACATCCCCGCTCACACTCATCCACTGTCAGTGGAGCGAAGTAGCCCTGCATCTGCTGCACATTTACTGTCTGCCTGGGAAAGGTGACCCTTTTTGGCAGGAGAGAGACTGCAGCAGCTCCCTCTCGGTGAGAGCTGCTCTTCACCAGCACATCCAACACCTCTGTCCAAGACACACAGCATTTTTACTTCCTCACACACAAAGAAGCAGCTGTTTAAACAATATATAGTGACGAGTGCTAAGACACATCCAACTACAAAATGTTCAGCACATCTCTTCCCTCTTTCATAGAGGATAAGAGAAGGACTGAAAACAGCTGAGTGGGCACAAAGAGCTCACAAATGCCTTATTAATAAGTGTGTTGGATCTAATGATCTGTGAAACTGAAATGAGATTATTTGGATTATCTCATTAAACAAGAATAATAGCAATAGTAACCAGGCAGTAATTAGGAGTGGGCCAATCCAAGGACAAACTAAATAATAGGGCCAAAAGACTCTTAATTAACACTCCGCATTTTTGTGCCTGTACTTCTTCACCCAGAATTTATGAAGAAATCAAGAATCATGGCTAACCAAACAGCCTGATCTCAACAGCCAGAAATTAAGACGCTGGCTACACACACCTCTATGGATCATTCAGTCTGAAACCCACACAGTGATCAAATGGGGCTATTTTGGCAGAGCAGGCCTTGGGGAAACAAAACCGTGTAGCCAAAATGTGAAATTGTTTTCAAAGGTTCATCAATTATTAACAACCAGTTCAAGGCAGAACAGAAATTATCCCTAATCTCAGCCCTTCCTTTTAACTGCTGCCACCACAACCTCCCAACAAAAGCATGACTTGTCTTCAAAGTGTGAAAGTCATTCCTGAGCAGGTTCAATGTTTAATTCAAGATGAAGCACCATGGGAATTTTACCTTTTAGGCCTTATTTATATGTAAGTATCTAGAAGCTCTTTGGCTCACGCCCAAGAACGGGACACCTCTGCAGCCTCCCCGGATGGATGGGGCATGAGGGATTAAACATGACAGACTTGGTCTGAGTGGCAGTTAGGTCAAAAGGTCCTTCTATTGAAGCCCAAAGTAATTACTGTTGCGTAAAACCCACTGCTGCCGTTGCCTTCCCTAAGTAGTCTGCTTAATAAGAAAAGCAGGCAATATAATATACAATGCAGTAGTAAAAGGCTTTTCCAGGGGATTGGATAAATGAATCTAAAAAGTTAAGACAAACTGCTCAAAGGCCTGCACTTGACACACAGCACTGTCCTCTCGTGGGTTTCCTAAGGCTGCATGATCGAGCTGCACTTAATGCTGCAGAGTTATTGAGGCCACACCACAGCCCAACAACGAACCAGGCACTGCATTTATGAGGGGAATTTAAACTCAAAAGTGTCCATCTTATTGGTCAGGACACAATGTGTTTATTTCCCTTTTAAGGCTTCACTTCCACATACTGAATTATTAACATCAGCAAAGAAGAAAAAAAGGGTAGTCGAAGGAAGCTACTTTGAAGAACGATGTCTTTGTTACTAGAGTTACTTTATTAAGAACAGGAACTGCAGCCCTACCTGACACATTCAGAATTCTCCACAGACGACAGCGCAATTTGGATCTTGCTTTTGTAGCAAGTTTGAACTATAAAAGAACTATGGTTTTTAAAAATGAGTTTTAAAGATGACAATGGCTTGGTAGACATTTGAAAGGCAGAGAAGAGGGAAAAAATACAAGCGAAACCAATGACTGCTCAATTACCCTGAAGGGTGAAGAGGCAGAGCTACCTGTAACACAGAAAATCCCTCAGAGTAAATAAAGACTGAGGGAAGAAACGTCTGAACAGTCATAAAAGGGAAAAAAACCACTCTAGAAACCCCCAAACTGCTTTGAGGTCCCTCTGAGAGGAGCCATGACAGTGCTACATATAGAACTAATTATCCTAATTTTCTGGGGTTTGACTTGCCCCTCACAGGCCTGCTCGGGCTGAGGCCCACATGCCACACAGGGCCCGTTGGGCAATGACTCTGGGCCACAGCTCCTTTCTCTTGGCCTTCCCCCTTTGTATCACAGACCTATGTGGGTCACACAGCAGGGAAGGGAAAAGAATCTCCCAGAAACAAGCAGTGGTGGCAGCAGCCTCCACAAGAACTCATCTCAAGCACAGTTTTCCCAGGTTTGTTGGGTCGATGCCACCACCTGACTGAAAGCCAGCTGACGTGTCGGGTCCCCCTGAGCACACAGCGAGCTACGTGACCCACGCACCCACTCACTTCTGTGCTGCCTCGAGCCAGCTGTCAGGCAGAGCTGAACTCTGCAGTTGGCATGACAGTAAAGAGCATTTAACAGATTGCTGTGCACCAAAAGGATCCTCTTCTGCCTCCCACTCCTTCACTACCTCTTTCCTTATGTCAGATCTATTGTTTGCAGACTGAGCTGCAAGAGGAAATATAGACTGGATTGCACTTTCAGGCTAACAAACCAACATCATTCAAATAGTAAACTGCATCCTACACAGCTAATGAGAGAACATCCTACTCACAGTGTGATAACAAACAACGGTGTCACACACATCAGTGGCAGGAGGGGGAAGAGGATCAGCTAACAGTAAACAGCCTTGCCCTTGATTAACAGGGATGCATCCAAAGTGCACAGATGGGTAGACCTTCTTTGCATGATCTTCACCCCTAGATTAAGTTGAAGCCTACACCAACATGTGCAAGGTTTGGCTCTTCTCAAGACATAGAACTAGGAAAGGTTCCCATCACCAGGAGCCAGCCTGGATGCAGATAGCTGGGAGGCAGCCCATTTCCCTGCCTGGGAAACTGAGGCAAAAAACAGGTAACAAATCTGTTTCCCTCCATAAAGAGAACGATGCCTGCAATTCATCGTGCCCTGCATCAAAACGGATAGTGGTTTCTCACTTGAAAGCAGAGCAAAGCTCCTGGCAATGAGAAGTAAATGCCTGAAACTTGAATGGGTATAAGGTTTCTGTTTAAGACAGCTCTTTTATCTTGAATGGACTCCAGCAAGTGAAACTGCATTTAAGCAGGATGCTGTGTGTAGGAATGATGCAGGGGTCAGTGTGTGCCCACCAGACATGGGAGGCGCAGCAATCAGGTGGGCCACCTTTGTGCCCCCTGGGGAGAGGTAATATGGAACCAGGCACTACTTTTTCTGATAAAGACTTTTATCCTGGGAATGAGGTGTCTTTAGCAGATCACCAGGATGCATTGGCTTGGAAAAGACAGTACTCAGACTACCCCAGCTATCTATCTGGCACAGATCAGAGAAAGCTCCAAATAATGCACATCAGGATGCCTGGCACTGTAACATGCTCCTTGATGAGTCTGTGCACTTCAATAAGTGCAGGACTACTCAGGGACTAGGAAGCAGAAAAAAAAGCCACTGCTTGAAATACTCAGCACAATCTAACCCACAGTCTGTCACTTTCTTTGTAGACATAAAAACGTGGTACAGACCTCCAGGACAACTGTACGCCTACCACTTCTTCACAGTGGCCATATCGTCCCCTCAACAATACACAGTGAGAGGGAAGCTCCGATCATTTCCTAGCAATACGTTCTGGTCTTTTTCTCTGAAGCTAAGATTCCTGCACATTTGCATAAATCCAGGAGATGGAGCTTTGTGAAAGTTCCCATGCTGGCAGCCAAACCAAATCCAGACACACACCTCTAAAGCCTGTGCAACCCCTCCTAATCAGTACTTCAGCACAGCTGCTTTATTGTCCGTGTTGATTCTTGCATGACCCTCACCACTCCCACCACAGCTTTCTGAAACTGCTCCTTACTTTCTTGTGCCTCCACGGAGTGAGCCACCACAAAACATCAGACTGGAGCTCAACATATGCACTGTTAGCAAGGGCCATTGGGTAAACCTCAGGTCCAGCATCCCAAATGCCATTTCACTTGACCTTCACTACAGTGTGACTGTAGTGCAAAATACTCCAGCTCAACATGGTTGTTGGTCATGTGGCACATAGGGTGAAAAAGAAAAGTATGAGTGTGTATGTGACAGTGAAAGGAATACTGTCAGCCCAGGCTGCAAGCTACATAAACAGTACTAAACTGCTGTATGCCGTGGGATTATCCATCATTGTGATGAACTGAAGCCAAAGCCTGTGTTTTGTTAAACCCTATCTGTCACTGGTATCTGCAGTATGACATTTCCGATTACAGTTGCTTTCAGACCAGCTTTTCAATTTTGTTGGGGAGACAAATCTAATTGCTGTTTAATACCAAACAATGCTGCAGCAGGACGTGATTGCTTTGCTTAAATAACATTGTTTCGTTAAACTGCTCAGATTTGGCCCTATTAGTTTGATCTGTGATCAGAGCAGAAGCAAGGCTGACAGGAATCCTTATGTGAAATAGGATTTCTTACTAGACCAGTTTGTGACCCTCAGAATTTTGTTACACAGCTGCAGAAGGTACTGAGGTCTGCTGAGAGAAAACACAATTTCCAGAGATCACTGAAACATAGGCTTTACCTATGCTTTGAAGGGGAATCCTCTATATTGCACAGCTAAATCGTGGGGATTATTGTGCAGTATTTTACCACAGAACTTGGAAGTCAAGAATTTTCAAAACTGAGAAGTGACATTGTCTCAACTGTACAACACAGCCAAGCTCCTAACTCTTCCTGCTTCTTGTATCCTCCTTTGCTATATCCAAAGTTGCCAAACACAGAAAGACAAGATAATGGAGGAGACCACATCATGATCTGAGCTGGTAGGATAGAGAGTTACATGCCCCACAACAGCCCAGTCAGGTAGACAAAGCTCTAAGACAAAGTCTGGCTCTATTTCCCTGGTGCTTAACTGGGGAAGGAGGAAAGGTCCAGCCCTCTATCCACTCTGGGCAGGAAGAGGTTGGGGAATTGTTCCGTTCACTCTCAACTCTGCACATACATCTGTGCAAAAAAGAGATTATCCATAACTGTCTCGCTATGGTATTCTGTGCCAGGAGTAAGTGCCACAGTCTGTGTCCCCAAACATCTCTGCAAACTGCCTCCATGCTCAGCTCTACACCACTCCCCACATATGCCATTTACATATAAACATCCATCTTTGTTTAAAGTGTAACTATTATAGGCTCACAGGTGGAACACGGGATTTAGGATGTCAGAGCTCCATGCCCAGCTCTCCTACAGCCCCAGGCAAGCTGTTTCACTGCTGTACACCTCTGTCTCCCTGGAAAGGGTAGGGGATAATCTGCCCTATTCTCACACAAACCTCTGAGTTTTATGAGTCCAAAGTACTATGAGAGAGCTAGACATGAGTGAAACAGTGCCTCTCTCTCACATTTGGTGAATTCCAGAAAATGAAACATTTTCTCTAGCAACTGTCTAACCCCAGTCATTACTCAACACTCACATGTGTAACAACAGTACTTGGAATCTGGGGTCACTGAAACACTGAGTCACCTCCCTGCACATCACAGGAATGTTAGGACTTCCATTTGTTAATCACATATGTTTCTGAGATCCTACCTTGATTTTCAATAGCTAAATACTAATTTTAAATATTATTCCTGTATTGCTTTCCAGATACAGTGTAGCTTAATTGCAGAATACTAAAACAAAAGAGAGTCCAGATCTGATTCTACTGCTGAAGAAAGTTACTAGGAATAACCACTGAAGTCTGAGGAGGTATCTGTAGCATGAGCCTGAGCTGTAAAGGGAATACCCAACACAAAACACAGGTATTATTGTATCAGTAGGTTCTGAAAATTTATCAATTTATAGTCCTAGTTTTGCCAAGAGTGGCAGAGCTGAGCAGGATGGGATGGACTTTATTTTAAGGAAAAGATGTTATGTTTTTTCCATTGTTAAAAACCCAACAAACCACACAACAGAAAAAACCTCACAAGAAAACAAGTTCTTTTACAGCCCGTGTTTCACGACAGCTTTCGGTGTGCCCCATTGCCCACTGACATATATTAAACTGAGAGAGGTTTCCACCCCCTTTCTTGCAACTCTCAAATGCCTTCACCATCAGAACTGATCCTCTGAGATTTGGACCCTTCCCAAGTTCATTTAGCCTGATAAATTTTTAATGGCTGTCACTAGTTATTTCACCCAGTCAGTCAACAGCTTCTGCAGTTCAAAACGCCAGCCACCCTCTTCCCACTCTGGCATAACACAGGGCTCGGGATCTACGGAAATTATTCATCTGCATCATAAAGAACTTGAAGGAGCTGTAAAAGAGATTGATCCCTGACAGCTGCACTAAACTTGAAAGCCCCTTCCTGGCTCTGAAGAAGGAGAATTCTGACCTGAAAAGGGGTCTTGAGTGAGCAGCCTCAAAGGGAATAAAATATTAGCCTGTAAAACCAGCACTCACCAGAACACTCAGGTGATCTTTGAACACAGGTACACCTTTTGCCTCAGGCACAGCCAATGTAATTACTTGCCACTCAGTATCTCAAGCTCAGCGGTTGATGTAACGGGCTGTACTTTGCTTCCTTTTGTCCTAAGCACCACGCAAGCCTCCAGAAATTAACTGCTGGTACTTCTTCTCTAGTGACCAAGCCCTGCAGGACAACGCTACCATTTATCATCATATCCAATAGATATCACTGTGCCATTAACCTTCTATATTGATGCAACTCCAGTTACTGCACCCGTGCTGGTTAATGTCTTTAATAAATCCTGTGGTGACAAGAAAGAACTCCCACCAGTCAGCAACACTGTTTGTTACAGGGGTTATAGATTTCTAGCCAGATGTAAAATTTATTCCCAAAAGCAGGAGAGAGTGGAGAGGAAAGAGAGAAAACTTCGTTTATCCAACCACAAGTATGTCCAGGAATCCCTGGGAAGGAAGACACTCACAGACATCCCGTTTGTGCAGTGGACACTGTTGAACCATTTCCTGCTGCCAAGGAGGTTACGGGGGCAGGACAACGAATTGTCATGCAAATGATGCAGAGTTACTGAAGGGACTTCCCAGCAACAGAGCACATTTTTTCCACTAGTTTGATCCCAGCACTGAAAAGGAAACAAAACAACTGTGTGAATGAGAAGCAGCACTGGCCTAAGCCAGAAGCACCAGCTATGCCAGAGCCACGGGAGAACCACACCTGCCTTTGGTGAGTTCCATAGGCCCTACGCTCTTCATTTAAATGGGAACAGAGAAAGAACCCAGCCCTTGAGTCTTGAGAAACATGTGCAGTGCCTTTTAACTACATTGTCTCACAATCTGCAAATGACACTGCAACCAGTGGAAGAAAGTGAGACACAAACCTTCACTTGGAAAAATCAGGGTACACGTACCATTCATATTTTGCTATTTGGGATAAACTCAGATGCAATGATTTTGAGTTGAAAACTGTAAAAAACTTACTTGCAGAAAATGCAACTGAAAACACCCTTTAGGAGCTCTGTTTTCCAGAAAAAGCAGAAGAGTGTGCACTTGCAGCCATACATCTATAAACCCAAATAATTTCTTTCCCTTTGTGATGTTATTACTATAGGTTGATCGACTTTTTTCCCCCCTTTTCAGGTAGAGAAATCCATGGTTTCCAGCAGTGACAATGACTTCTCATCAGAATAACTGGTGTTCAAGTTTCCTTACTTGAGATAAATTACTGAAAGTTTCTTATTTTTCACAGCAGTGCTTGTAAACAGGAACCATCAACTAGAAAAATTCATGGAGGTCAGAGATAATTTATTTGCCTCCATGAGGGAACAGTCACATACCACAAAATGCTTCAGAATGCACAGATATATAGCCCTCAGACTGAGGACATGACTGAATTAAAGCTTTCCTTTAAATCCCTGTCAGGGTTAACCTTTCCCATACTTAACTGTGTGTGGCATCAATCACTTACTGATTTAACCAGAGGGATAAAGACTCACCTTTCTGGATTTCCATTCCAGGATGAACTGCAGAAGTAAAGAAAACATGAAGTTGTGTTCATATATTTGAATGCTGCCCTAGCTGACTCACATCAGGGTGAGCTCAACTCCTGTCACCTAAAGGGATGGAAGAAAATTGGCTTGCCTGACCCACAAGGGGGAAATTTCCTTTGCAGGAAGTCAGACACGGCCAGAATTGCCAGGGCAGACACTTCAAATAAAAAGCAAGCAAGTGCAGAAAGGCAACAGAGGGAACAGCTTCATGCTCCCAAGAAAAATACGTGGAGGAGACTGGGAACTTGCATGGAAAAAACAATCCATAACCCAACGGATGCCCTTGTCTCATCTCCCTGTGCCATGTCCACTGGGTTACTCAGTGCTTCAGGCCTGAAGGAAACCAGTTCCCCCTTACCACCCTCAGCACCCAGCAGTGACTGCAAGAATCATCGTTTTTCCTAAAACCACCCTACAAGGAACCTTCCTGTGACCCAAACTCACCGCAGCAACAAGCGTGGCAGGGAGCAGCAAAGCAGAGCGTGGCCACGGGGCTGCTGAGGGCCCCACGAGCAGTGGCTCGCGGAGGCAGAGGCCCTGGGGCTGGGCCGCCCTGAGGGAGGAAGGGTGGGCTCCACTTGGGAGAGGGGCAGGCTGTGAACTCCTTGCTGGTGTGTGCCCTGGCACAGCACAGGGAAAACCTCGCGTTAAGATAGGGAAAAAAGTTATTTGTACGGGCTGGGGGAACAAAAAATACGGCAGGAAAAGAGCAACACTGGAAAGGCTGCTGGGAGTGAGGCAGGAACAGGAACGTGGCTTCTGAAGGGTAAGAGAAGGCAAGAGAAACCCTGTCGAGACAAGACATTGTGACCAGAGACAGCAAGAGGGCAGCGGGGCCCAAAGCCTGCAGAACCTCCCCAGACTGCTGGGGGGCGGGAAGCCAGGGTGGTGCCCGGAGATAACCACGGGACAGAGACAGTCTGTGCTGGTTCATACAAAGAATTAACTGTGAGCAACTATTGCAGATCTGGAGTTGTTCCCATTACCACATCTCTCCAGCTAAGGGAAGCTCAGTACCTTTACCCAGAGCACTACCTCTCCTGGGCAGCCATGACCTGTATTGTACCTGGGCAGCTGGATCACATCCCTGAGCTGCCTGAAGTCCTGGTGCTCAGCAGTGTCAGAGGAGACTGCCTGAGAGTTTCACCTCACCCAGGCACAGCCCTGTACCACAGCCCCAGATGGTAAACTTACCTGATGGCACCTCCTGGTGCCACGCTCCTCCCTTCACACACACTGTAGGACCCCATGCTCCAAACACATTGTTCAGTATCACACCATAGGGGTGCACTCCCCCCCGATTTACCCCTCAGTGCCTCGGCTCCACCGCTCCCATCCTGGGCCAGGCACCCACTGCCCCTGGCACTGAGCAACCTGCATGCCCTGGGGCGAGTTCCACTGATGGTGTGCCTCCGACCTTCCCTCTTCTGGCCAGGCCAGCAGCTTCCAGCACCACTGGATGGGTGAAACACCACAGGGGCACAGCACAGCCCACTTTAAAACCACTGCTGGGAGACCCAGCACAGACTATGTTCAGACCAAAACACTCCAGCAACACAAAATACAGGAACTGTGAAAGCTTCAACATTTCTGTGCTCAGAACCATGCTACCAGTTGGCACCTCATACCCAGCAGCACTACAATTCTGAAAGTTCACTGGCTTGGGAGCATCAGCCTCCTCTCTGTATCTACAGGTGGCTGACAGAGAACTTCTGAAAACACTTCATGTTTCCAAGTGCCACCTGCTGGTACCTCCACCATTCACATACAGCTAATTCAGAACGAGTAGCAAGTGTCCCTGCACTTTTCAGCCAGTAGTACCTCCAACCTCAAAAAAACACAGCAATTTTTTTTTTGATACCATGAAAGTGGTTTATTACATCTACATCCCAGAACACTTCAATATCATTGTGAGAACCTGGCAAGTAATCACCAGCAGCTTTCAGAAACATAAGTATTTTGACAGCAGATGGAGGCTGGTAATTTACCATTTCACATGGACCAGACAGCAGCAGTTCAGAGTTCACAGGGAGTGCTTTTCTTTTAAAACTGTCTTAATTTCAAGTCTATATTTAGCTTCATAGCCAGGGCAGAGGAATCCTGTCTTTCTGCAAAACTAAACCCAGAACTTACCAGGTTCCACTGGTTATGGTCTAGAAACATTACAACATTAAAGTTTATTTAAATTTAATTTTTTTTTTAATATGGCAAAATTTAAGTTCCCCAAGACTTAGAAGCAATAGGCACAACAGCTCAGAGAAGCTCCATTTATGAAATTTTCTCCTTAAAAACTGAAAGAGCTATCAGGCTGTTCTCCACATTTCTCCAGCAGAAAGATGACTCTTGAGGTCCAAGCTATTTAGAAGCTCTCCAGAGACACCACCTCAGCAACAGTGACCATACCAGAGCTGCTGCCCTTTGGATTTAGGGAAAAGTACCTCAGTGAAGACATAACACCCAAGGGGAGCTAAACAGGAACAGATCCACATTACCTGCAGTGAATTAATCAACCTCTCCAATTTTGTCCCCTTTCCCCCCTCCTTGTGCCTAACCCCTTCTGCATTTTCTAAATCTCCAATTCCTCCTGTCATTCCCCCCCCGGCCCCCATTCCTCTTACAGGACATAGCCCCACATAAATAAAAACACACTTGCTATGAATGACCAGGTGCCTTTAATAACTTGAGGTTATTGGATCAAAAATCCAGTTTAAGCACAGGCACAAACTGTGCAGGTGGTCTAGACTAGCAATAACCACTACCCAGATTTGATACTGTAGGAGAGCAATATGGAAACCGTGGCCACACGTCTGCCCAACCTTGAACACCATGCACTTACATGCAGCTTCCTCAAACAGGCAAAAGTTTATAAGACACCAACCATTTAGAGACAACAGAAACTTGGTTAATGAAAATTTATTCTTTCAGTAAGTCATAATCAGCTCTTATGCGACCAGGGCAGAAGCTGTCGATGATTCACTAAAAAGAGAGAAGAAAAGACAAAGTTAAGTGCAGAGGCAGTTTTTCAAACTGGTTGCCAAAAATACTGCTCCAGTTCAAAGCTTTAACTACCAGTCCTGAGCTTAATCACTATCCATTTAAAATTTTTCATGGCATAAAGATTTCACCCTTCCTTTTAAAATACAAATACTAAGATAACAGCACAAACTCACATATTAAAAAACCTGGCCAGCTGCACTTGATTTTTTTCAGAGAGAAGCTCACCCTGACATCTATGGGAATCCACCTATGTTGGCTAAGTTTTCCTAGAGAAAAACTACAAATTACTTTCCTTTTTGCCACAGCTACTAAAAACGAATTGAGAAATGGCTTAAGTAACATGAAATATAAAAGTGAGAACAGACTGCAGTTTGTATAAAGTAATACAAAAATTACCTACTAGTGACTTCACTTGTTGAAACTATGATATTTTTAAGTGTTGTGACAGTCACTTTACCCAGCAATAAGTTCCATTAATTTATCAGTTAACAGTTATGAAAATACCTATTCGTTGCTGCCTGGTTTCCCTATATGCCTGATCATAGTGTACTCTTCACCCTTTGAATAACAGCCCCAGCATATTTACAAAACCTACAAGACCTTGGTGAAAATACTAGGAGAAGACTTACTACTTCCAATTGGGTGGCAGCACTCTCTTAGTTTTGTAGTAGCGAGCCAGCCTATGGATTCTGCTTTCAATCAGAATCAGGCGGAACTTGGCATCTTTATCCTGGAAAAGAAAGTTATATTACAGTCAAGCACTGCTCTGACTCGATCATGTCACACTTCAGATGGCAAAGTAAAAAAAAAAAACCCCACAGCTACTGCTACAAACTCCACATTCCCATTACCAAAGTCTGATGAATCCAGTAAAATCAGAACAGGACCAGAACTACGTGGTTTAAGCAATGCTTTTAAGATCCTCTTCACAGACGATGACCATTTTCCTTTATCAAAATGCCTCCCAAACCCCTACATTTACTCAATGGGGGTGGCTAATAGGAAGCACACTAAGCTTCTTTGCTTGGACAAGTTGTAAAAAAAATACCGAATTATTTGAAAAAACAGAGTTATCTACTTAGCACTCACCTTTCTGTTTCTCTCAAGATGTTTGCGAACGGCAACAGCTTTCTTGATCAAGTGATAAAGATCCTCTGGAAGGTCTGGGGCCAGTCCCTTCGATTTAAGGATTCTCAAAATTTTGTTGCCAGTAACAAAGCGAACCTGAGCAACACCATGGGAATCCCTCAGGATCACACCTGAAACAAACATTTACATCTCACACTGAAAAGAAAACTCGTACACAAACAAACCTTGTAACTGTCATGTTGGTTTCACAAGTTATCTAGTTCACAGTGCCCGGCCCAGGAAGCTCCTAAACACAGAGCTGATGATATTTTAGATGAGATGTCAAGTTTTTTTCCAAGAAACTGGGCAGACTAAATGTCCTTGTAACATCTATTAGCAGCCACTCCTAAGGACAGGTTCTGAGATTAAACAGATGCTGCATGTTTTCTGCTCAAAAAAGAAATACTCAACTATTTCACCAAGTATGGTTCTTGCAAGAATGAGACATATTACATTTGTAGTGGTATCCATATAGCAAATATACAGGTACATCAGAAAACCTGTGTTTTTTAGCATGATATTTAATACAGGTTGAAGGAACTATTACAATCAGAAAACCATGGTTTACCCCACTCCGGAGTTATTGCTGAACCTTACCAATTTGCGAGGGAGTCAGGCCTTTCTTAGCCAGCTTGTAGATCTGTTCCTTTACATCATCAGAAGTAAGTTTCAGCCACTAAAGAATATTGGGGAAAAAAACAACCGATGAACACTGATTAGCACAGAGGCATTGGCTAGCTACATGAAAATTTTTTATAAATGGTAGAAATAGATGCTTTGTAACGCTTGAAAAAACAATCAAGGACTGAAATTGTACTTCAAATGATACAGAAACTTTTTACACATTATAAACCCATAGTGCCAGTGAAATATGGTGGGGGAAGGCAGAGGTCTACTCAGATAGGACTGTTTCTTTCTTATTACTTCTGTGTTAAACTGTGCTGATCGAGCCATTGTTTGAGTGATTATTTGGGGGAAGACACCACCAACAAGCTAGGTAACCCTTGCTCTTTCAACAAGCTACAAAACCTCCTTGCTTTCCTTTTTAATACTGCCACAGTACGAGACAGAAAAGTACAGTGAAAAAAGTATTTGTAAATGCTCTATAGTTTACAATTCAAAAGAGCATACAAATAAAACCAAGCAAAAAACCCACAAGGTTTTTTAAAGAAAGTACAGGATTTGAGCATCCTAATCATTATTAAACTGTTTAGCCATGAGCAGTACTTCATGCAGCTTTACATTATCTTACTTAAAACCATATCTTTGTTTTCACATTTTGTGCTTTAATTTCATGTTTCCATTTAACTGTTTTTCAGTACATGCTTTTTTCCAAATGCACCACAAATTGATCTTTCTGCCAAAAAACAGAGCATGCAAGCCAGAGTCTTGCACAGCAAGACAGATTAAGCAGCTGCTCATTTATCTGACAGGTAAGCTTTTCAAGTGGAAGTACCCTGAAGGAAGTAGGGGCACACTGAAATTATTTAAATTAGTGTTCTGACCACCCAACTACTGCTGCAAATAGTTTAGAAAACAGTTTAATCCACAGTGGCAAAGCCCAAACTCAAGTGTAAAGAGAATAATTTAGTCTCTAGCCATTATCAGCACACAGGCTAAAAATAATAACATTTAAATAAAGGGAGGTACAAATAGGGAAAGACTCTTTTGTCCAACAAATGACCTGACCAGAAAGCGATACTTGTTTTCTCAGTATCCTAAAGACCGTAGGCCAAAGTTGCATTTTATTAGGCCGTAATTTAAAAGCGATGACATGAAATATTACAGCCCTCTTCGGTTTGCCTCCTTTCCTGGGCGCTGCCAAGCGGCACTACGGGAACCGAACAGCACACGGCAGCCGCCCCAGCGCAGGCGGGGCGGGGAAGGTACTCACCGTCGGCACGCTGCGTCTGTAGGGCAAGGCCGACTGGGACAAGCCCTTTCTGCGGGGAAAAAGCAGATCATACAGTAAGCAGAGCCGCAGAAGCCAGCCTGCCGCCCTGAGCCCGGTACAGAGCGGCCTGCTACAGGCCTGGACCGCTGCCTGCGGCCTCCCTCCTGCCCGCGGACAGTGCCGCCAGCACTACGGGCCGCGCCGGGAACAGGAGCCCGGGCACCACGAGCATATCCCAGCCCAGAGCCGGCCAAGGGAACCCGCACCTCAGCACCTGCCCGAGCCTTTCCCCACCCTGCCGCCATACCGCCACAGCCACCGGCCTGCTCCCCCCACAGCCCCATCCCCACAAACGCCACGCTGCTCCCCCAGCAGCTTTTCTGCTCCCACACCCATCCACAGCACCCACAACAGCCCCAAGCCGCCCCACACCCCCGCCCCGGCCCCTGCAGCGCCCGCTTACCCGGGAGCGTGCATGCGACCCATGATGGCGGCGGCAGAAAGACGGAGCGAGGCGCGGCAGCGGCCCTCCCCTGCCCACTTCCGCAGGAAGGCGCACGCCCGCCAGCCAATCAGCGGCGCCGGCGCTGCGCTGCGCACGTAGCGTGGGCCCGGCCTGCACCGCGGGCCCGCGTTGGTAGGGGGCAGCGTCGGACGGGGCCCGCCGGGAGCGCGGATGGTGGCGGGGCGCTCCCTACCGGCCCCGAGGGGCAGTGAAGACCAGCACACTCTTTTTTTTTTCCAGAATAGTGTTTAATGTACGTCGGGACAGTTACGGAGTCACATTTAACCCGTTCAGTACGGGCGCGACGGAGGGTGATATCGTACATCTTTATTAACGAGCTCGTTCAATTAAAGTATTTGGTTCTTACAGATATATAGACACAGGGAGGCAAACGATTTGCTCTCTCGCTGAATTTCATCACCTGTAGCACTATTGTAGTCACAGTGTGCCAGTAAGGAGCGGGGAGGGGGCGGCGAGCCCGCGGAGGGGCCCCCGCGTTAAGGCAGGGACTTCTACACAACCCTAGCTGTAAAAATAGAGAAAAAGAGCTTTTATCAAAGGTCGTACGTGCTTCCAGAGGCAGGGAGCTGTAAAAAGGCAGCAATACAAAGTTCAGTGCAAAGTGGTGGGGTAGGGGAGCGGCGTTAGCGGGAGCTGTTACAGGACAGGGCTGGCTGCAGGTCATGCCTTACATAAAGAATTTTCTTCTTTTCATTAAACAAGATACAAACAGTTGTTAAAACTACCTGTTCAAGCTACTTAGTGTCCTGGTAAATTCCACTCCAATTGAAAATTTTCCTCTTATCCATGTTTGGTTTTTTTCCTTTTGTATGTAGTACATTAAAGTTTTATTGCAACAATCACTTTTTTTTTTTTCCTTAGTTGAGAATAGTGCAAAGATGTGCAAGCTTGGTGCTGTTCCTCTACACCTGAGGAGAAGCCAAGGCCACATCCCACAGACAACAGAAAAACCCCGACCAGAAAAAGCTTCAGCCAGTGACTATTTTGAGAAGGAAGGGAAAGGCACAAAATGAGCTGAGCTATGAAGATTAAATCAGAAGTCAGGACAAGTGCTAACAATAATACAGTACTATACATTTTCTTTTTCCAGAGTCCAGACAACTGTTAAAACTGCAAATCATTTTATAAATGATTTTAGTTTAGTTGTAGTTTGTGCTGTAAGACACTGTGCTTTAATAGCAAACTGCAAAAAAGGCAGTACGTATTGCTTTCGGTTTATTTCACAATGGAACGTTTCACAAAAACAGTAGTCTACTTTCCTGTGTTTAAGTAACTTGTGATTCTAATGATGGAATGAAATAAGTCTCAAAAGCATCAAGTGAGCAGGAAATATATCTAGTTAGTTATATAGTTATTATTTACAGGCTATGTACTAAATGTAAAATATGCAGAAGATGCCTAAATAAAACTGGGATCTGGGATTTGTTAGAGCCCATTCGTATCAACCCAGTTTCTAACATTCAAGATATTCTTAAGCTTTTTAATTGCAATAATTCCTACAAAATTGGACCGTATTTTAGGCACCAGGAGATTCAAGTTTACTTCTCTCTTCTGTATTGAAGGGAGATTGGTCAGTAGCAGGGGAAGGTGAAACGGGGTGTGAAATTGGTTTTTAGTGTTGGGTAGATGAAGGGCTTTACCTGTATTGTGTCTTCATTCAGAGTTGCGTATTTTACTTTAAAATTTCACTCTAATTATAGTCAGTGGTGATAGTCTGTCTTGCTCCAGGATTTAGTACTAAAGAGAAGTGTGCAACTCTAAAGCTATAGCCAGAATATGATCATCCAAAACACTGAGTGAGGTGAATAAAAAGGCTACACTTGTACTGCAGGAACACCTAATTAAGTAACAAGTGGTATTAACAGGAAACAGTGTAATGATGACACAATATAGTTCAAATCTAATGTTCCTTAGAACTGAGTATTTTTAGTGGAGTTAATTCTTCCTGGGAGTAAGAAACTCTTGCTGTGAACTGCTAAAGAAAAGAAGTGACCCAGTTCCTCTCTCAAAGCTCTGTTAATGCAATTCATCCAGCAGTTGTGCTTTTTAACTAGAGGCCATCCTTTACCTGGAGGTAGAGGTCAGTAATTTAGGTGCAAATGCCACTTTGGATTTAGCGTTTGAATCTGTTGCACATTTAATCTCTGCCATATTTAAAACTTCCAGCAATTAAGACATCTCAAAACACTGAGAAGCTGGGCACATTTCCTACAGCACCACTTTCAGCCAGTCTTCGTTCAGTTTTTGGAGATCATGGGTAGAAGATGGGGTATGAAAAAAATTTATGTAAGTTGCACTAACTCTGAAGATCAGTATAAGTGATGTTATTTGTAAGTAACACATCTCAGGGAAAGACTTCCTGTAGGACCTCCAAGTTATCAGATGTGAGAACATTTCCCCCTTTTTAAGGGGCTGAAAGTTAACGTGGGTACATATTTAAATACCAGAAATGAGGTAAAAGAGAAGCATTTGAATTATAAGGCACCGTTATTTACAACTTCCATTATTGGCACTCACTCCAGTAAGTCTTAGAGAAGCATGAATCTGGGATTAAATGCAACCCTAAGGATTTTTTTCCAGCCCTTCAACCTTCATTTCTACAGGTGTGTGTGAAGCCACCAAACTTTTATGCATCGCTGCTTCCATGGTATCTAGTTAGTAGTGGGAATGTAATCCTGTAAGTATGTAATTTCTTTGATGTTCTCCAGCATCATGCCATGGATGACACAACACAGGTGACAAATTAAAAGCAAAAATGCACTGTATCCACAGGCCTAATGATTAAGTTATGGTTTAATGAGCCAGCACCTTCAAACTACTCATCTCACTTTCATGGATGGTTTAAAAACCCCTTCCTCTACCCACAACTCAAACATTTAATAACATCACACGAGCATAAACCAGGTTTTGTAGAAATCCTCCAGCTTCGCCTACACGATCGTTGGTCCGACATGTCTGTTGAAATGCAGAGTCTCTCAAGGTGTACAAGTTATCTTCAAGTAGGAAGATGCACAAAGCACAAGTGAATGCAGTTGTTCTGGTCTTGCTCGGGTGTAGAAATGAGTTAAGGTACAGCAGTTAGTCGATACCAGTTAACAGTCTCCTTGCTCAAGTTGAAGTCCTTTAGTGAGAGTGTAATTCCACCCAAGAAAAAGTTCTCACGTAGTGATTCTGCACTGAGCACACTTAACTGAAGTTCTCTCTGTTGCAGAGTCTCCATGCTGTATCCACTGTACACAAGCTAGAAGGTAAGAAGTCCAGAATTTTTGGGTTATCCAAATGAAGTTAGACAGACAGCCCTGCCTTCTGACTACCTAATTACTGATGCCTTAACTGCACACTGTAACCACGTAGTGTGTCTGTTTCTCAGATGGGATGAAGTACACCTGTACTTTATGTTGTGCTCCCAATGTTCAGTGTTTAAAAGGACCAGTGTTTTTAGATGGAAGCACTGTTTACATTCCAACACTTCTGAATTCATTCTTCTCCACATTATGAATGAGTGAATCTGGTGCAGGGGGAAGTTCAGTTTTAAGATTCCTTCTCCCCATCATTCCTCAGAGTCAGTCTGAGAAATTTCTGCTTACTTGTAATAGTACATTTACCTACTCAGTTGCTTTGGGTTTTCTGTTTGTTTCTTTTAACCTAAATAGGGCACAAAGTTTTTCAAACTAGTTCCTTTTCCATTTATATATCTTCACAGATTTTTTTTTTAAGACAATGTTTTAATTACTGCTTAGAATAAGAGACAGTAGCAAACCATAGGGAGTTACTACATAAATTTTAACTTGCCATTTCATTGAAAGTTGGATTTCTTGTCTTCCGGGAGATTTTGGTTTTGCGTTTGGATGTTTTGTGCGTGTCTGGAAGTAAATATGTTTTTACATAGGGATTTGGATCTGCACCATCTTCTGTAACCTACAATCCAAAGCCAAGACATGTTAGATAACTAGTTAGTGCACACCTATTTATTTTTTTTCAAGTAACTAGACTTTGCAATCAAAGCTAACCAAAAGCAGCAGTTAATTAAGTTGGCAGTTGGAAAATTAGGGGGAAAAGAGACAGTTCCACCATTCCTGCATCAACCCAAGTCAAGAAGGTAATTGACAAAATGGAAACAGTTTTTGGCAATAAGCTCAGCATCTTTACTTACCAGGTCTTTAATGTGCATCACCATGATAAATAGAGTGCTATTTCTATATGATATGGATAGCTTCACTTCTCCTCCCACTTTGCCTGAGGTAGGACTTGATGGACTTGCATCTGAAAAAATATACAATTATTTCCTCTAATATTTGTACATTTTCATCAGTACTACACTAATTATATATGGAGGAAAAATACAAGCCGACTCAGTTCAGTTTCTGTTTTTATTTCTAGTTCTCTAATAAGAGGGCAAGGCCATAGTTTTTTAAGTTTTTTGCATTCTCTTGTAAGAACCAGCTTGGGGGTTTAGAGGAAAAACTTCAATAATTTAGTCAAGCCATAAGCAAGCCCAAGTGATCATATATATTGTTGCAATTTGGGGTATGTTTTTATTTCCTTGAAACTGTATGCAGGCATATTTGAAAAAACAGTGATGCAAAGTTTTAAATGAGGGAAAACTGCAGTTAATTAAGAGATTAAAAAAAAAAAAATCCACATTGTAAGAGTGTCATACTGTAGTCATCCAATTTATAAACACCCCCCAAAAACATTACCTACCTATAGGTCTGGCTATTCCATCTATTCCTTCCACTTTGTCATCACGAAGTAATGGATGGAAAAAAGTATAAACAAGATCACACTAAATTTGGAAGAGATGTTACACATTAGTTTAAGTGTTAACAAGCACCAAAATCGCAAATCTTGCACTGGATTTAAGTTATTTGAACTCACTTCTGCCACCTCTGAAGAGCTATTCATCAGACTCTGGATGTAGCTGTTGAGCTCCACTTTTCTCTTAGCTGCTACATCTTTTATATGTGTTCTTCCCAGAACCATCTTATTAGGAAAACTACATGGGAAGAACAAGATAGAGTTTTCAGTTAATTTCTCTGCAGTGAGTACAGTTAGATTGCATTGTCATTTCCATCCTGAAGTGCTGACATCCATTATTTTAGGTCAATCATGAGTGGAAACAGCACACGTGTAGGCAACAACATTATAGAAAGGCAAGGAGACCTTTGTAAGTAGTTGTTATAAATGATATGACACACAGACTAAAGACACTGAGTTGCTCCTCTGGCTCTCCTTAAAACTTAGAGACAACAATTTTGTCCCTTAATTGCCAACTTAATTTGCCCCTCAGCAGTTTTGTCTACATTTCAAGTTCTTTCTTCCTCCACCCAGCTGGGAGCAGTTTTGTTGCTTCTGTTATAATAGTGATGAGTTAGTTAGGAACATACCCTGGTAACTTCCAAAGAGGAAAGAGAATGCCAAGCTTGTTGTGGAGCTCCTGGAACTCATCAAATGTTCGGAAGACAAACGTTGGCTCAACTTGCCCTTCTCTCAAAACTCGTACTACATAGATCTGCCCAAAACACACAAAAAGGATAAAAGTAGCAACAATATTAGAGAACTGACTTAACCATGTATTTTTCTCAACAATTAATTCTTTTACTGTGGTAATCCTTCTCCTGCATACATATCCCAGTAACAGTGTTTGCATTTTATAGTGGAGTTAGAATTATAAATAGCCCTACTGTAATGCAAAGTAACATCACATGATCACATCACTATGATCACAACATAGATCCACATCTGGCAGGGGGATAAAGGTGGTTAAGGCTAAGCTGTCCACATTATCCCTTTTAAGCCTCATTGTAAGTTCATACCGTGTAGCAGGGATACAAAATTTTAACACATCAGTGCAGGATTACATCTAGACATTATCTGTGGAGCCAGAATGACCACAAAACTTTTCAGATATGGAAGAAACGCCTGATTTTTATCAGTCTAATTCTCTGAAGATTGTGAAGGATTCCACTTCTGAAGTGATCATTTGGTGGGCATATGCAAATGCACTGCATTGTATAAAAGGAAGTTTTAAAAATACTGGGGGTACATTCCCAGAACGCAGTCATTCATGTTATGAAAGTGAAATGAAGGTTGAGAAACTGCACAGAAAATTCAGTTCAGTGGACTCATTTTATGGGCAGATGAGTTAAATGTATATTGAAGAAATGTGCAAGAAGAGGTTTAAAAATCTATACAGGAGGAGATTATATTATCTTAGCAGTTTCCCAGAAGGTAAGAGCGTGTTTTGGCTTAGACTAGGAGTGCTCAAATACATTTATAGCATAGTGACTCAGTACAAAGCTCCTCTTCATTTCTAGCATTATTCAGCTTTGTTCTACCTTCCCTAGCTGGTGTCTCACCAGATCAAGACATTTACACCAAACACAACTTGGAAAGAGATGTATATTTGCATATATCAATACAACTCACTTTTAAAATAACTTGAGCTGACTAGTCTAGGCCAGCAAACAGCAGTAGAGAAGTAAAAAAATAAATTGAAGATGGTTGCATATCTGCATAGGAATATGAATATTAATAAAAGTCTTTCAAAATCCTGAGGGCAAATTGCAATGCTTGCTGCCTCTAGTAAGGCTGACTAGGATTGTAGGTGCATTATACAGGAAGTTTTACTTAGGAGGAGCAAGTACAACTTTAATGGAAGGTCAGACCAAAATCAGAAAGTGTTTGACTTAATGACTGCTATTCAGAAAGGAGCTGTTTTACAGAAGGCAGATACATAAATATGACAAAACCCCATTTTTTAAAATCATCTCCACTGACATTACTTCTGCCCTTTCTGCTTCCTTCTAGATCCTTTTCACAAAGTGTCTTCATTTTGAAGAATATTATTGGATGCTAAAAACACCTGTCTGTACTCTGGCACCCCTGTGGTTGGTTTACCCTGGCCCACAGCTGAGTACCCACACAGCTGCTTGCTCACTCCTACCCCCTCACCAATGGGACAAGGGAGAGAAGAAATGCTAAAGTGAGAAGACCAGTGGGCTGAGATGAAGACAGTCCTTGGGAGGGGAGGTGATGCAAAGACAATCTCTCACCACCTCCCACTAGCAGACCCGTGCCCAGCCAGTCCCCAAGCAACAGCCACCTTGGAAGACAACATCCTCCTGCCCTCCACTTTCTTCATCTACCCCCAGTTTTTATTGCTGAGCATGACATTATATGCTATGCAGTATCTCTTTGGCCAGTTTGGGTTAGCTGTCCCTGCTGTGGCCCCTCCCAACTCCTTGCCTGTATTTACTGTAGCTGTATTTACTAAATCTCTATCAGTAAAAGGAACCTAGTTATCTACCTCAAAGCTAGCTACTTAGGGCTAAACAAGGCAAGCATTCTCATTCTCTGTGATTCAGTAGTGAGCTTATGGCAAGGAGGAGAATGTATCTTGCTGGAAGAAAATGCACAGTATCTTCACGGAGTGGAAACAGATTCCACATACTTACATAATGTTTATCTGGGTTATATCTCTTCTGATATGTAAACACAGACACTTCTTTGATTCGGCCATCCTGTTTAAGAGAATATGTTTTAGCAGAAAATGAGAGGATGGGTTCATCATTAGAAGGTAGACCTGAGAAACGCAGCTGAGCCAGATTATGAATGAAGAAATTAAACTTTGTGGCAATGCTTCCCAGACTGGATTCAATCAACCTGGAAAACAAAAAGTAATGTCAAAGACTAGAGCACATGTCAGAATGCACAAAAGCACTGTCAATGAGTCAGACTTAAAGCTAAGAAAAATAAAAAACAATTTCTTAGTTTAAAAACTGTTCCTCTCAGTAAAAGTGATCAATGGGCTACATAAGTAGTATCATATCAGCATTTAACACAAGATTCACTATCCCAACTTTGGAATATGTTGTTGTCAAAGAAATTAAGTCTTTCCAGAGTTGGTAAGAAAATTACATGCCTACTACTGCAGTTTTCCCAATATATATAGAAAATGAAGTAAAATGAAACACATAGTAACACATAGGAACAACTCAGTTACACTATATACATACCCCTCCTTGTTACATTAGAGCCTCATCCCTCCCATCCCAGTGTGCAAAAGCACTTCTTGTAAAAGAGAACTTCTTTCCATGCACTGCAAGGTTCCCATCACATACACTGCTATTAAGCAATCTGGGATGCATTCGAAATGCAGGTCCCAAACAGCCGAACAGAATTGCCCATTAATGTATTTTAGCACAAGCATTAATCTTACCTAAAACTGGTCTTATTTATGTAGTTTCACTGGTTAACTGATATTTTACAGTTGTACAGTGTAACTGTTAAACTACAGACATGTTTGTGAACATCCTTAGTACACAGAAAGCTCCCATTAAGAGGATGATGCTGGTCGATACATTAGTTGTTACTTATCCAGTACCTTGTAAAGAAAATGGTGGCTTCTGCATCTGTTGTTTGGGGCTGGAGAGCATCCTGGACATACTTCAAGTCCTGAACCCCACTTAGTTCTGGTAACCCAGAAGAAAGCATCTGCAGGAATAGGCAGTTTTAATGCAATGAAACCAATATCATTTTATGTTGACATAATTAAAACTCTTAGACCACCACATTCATTTGAAGCTTCACTAACTTGCTAAATGCTAACAGCAGTTGCCAACAGTTACTTAAAATCAGCAGTTAGTCCCTTCACCATTTCTGCTGAGTTAAAAGCAGTTAAAACACTTTGCAGTGTAATTTATGGTATCTTCTTAGTTTTTAATTCTTAGCAAACAGGCAGGTAGTAAAAAAATAAATAAATCCAAATACAACCTTCCTAAAAAGTACTTCTGATGTTTCTGGCTTTTAAAGGCATGCATTAAGAGCTTCTGCAGCATAGAAAGCACAGCATTTAATACAATCCAACATGAGAGATCTACCAAGTTTCAATTGGATTTAATAAAATGATTACCAATGAAAGTAGGTTAAGGAAGAGGTTGGCGTGTTTTCGTATCAAATTGTAAGCTTGACAACAGAGATCCACAAACAACTGAAAGCGAATTGTGGGTTTTTCTCCACCATTAATGACATAAGCCATATCTGATGTTAAAACAAAAGGAGCTCGATCCCTGTTCAGAAAGCACAGAATTCATAAGTTAATTATAAGGTCTATTCACTGTGTCATGTGCTTCCTCCTCCCCTCCATCTCCAACCCAAGGTAATGATATTAAATAGTCCATTAATGCAATTTCATTTTTTTGGGTTGAGTTCAGCTGCTTAGTGCTACCTCAGGTTCCCAGCACATTCCCATGGCACTAGATCTGCAGCAACTCTCCTGCAGCATCACTTGGAGGACAGTGCCTTCTATCCCTCATTTCTGGAAGCTAAACATTTCTGGAAGCTTTACACACTAAAACAAGTGTAATGACTATATTACCTCCCAACTAAAACACAACTGCTTTATTCTGCATGTAGATTATTTTCCTCGACACAGAGGAGCAGTGAATACAAACTTGCTGTTCACTCTTTTCTATAATGTAGACATTCACTATTGTTTTTATGAGCCAGAGTCTGCTCTCATTTGTTTCACGCTCAGCTACTCAGATGACGTAAAGGTTCTGGCATTCAATTTCTCATTCATTTAGAGTGTTTACTTAACAAGCACGCAATACATAATTGCATGGATATAGTTAAAAAAGTGAAATTACACTACAGTTTTATCCAATATTTCTAGAAAAGTATGACACCAAGATTTGAGTTAGATGTAAGGCTCCCAAATATCAATAAAAAGTTACATTAAGCTTTTCCTGTACCAAAATACTTGGCTCTCATAACTATTGTAAAGAGATTCCCATTGAGATTTGCCAAGTCTGTATAGCACAAAGCTCTGAAGGAATGAATGCAGTTGGGAAGCATTGAAGTTAAATGAGGTTTAGGAGACCAACTTCCTTATTTCAGTCTACCAGTAGCTCGAATAGTAATTTTATTTGAAAACTATGCCTGTGTGCTTTAACTTAAAACAGTTTCAGAGATCAGAACATGGAAATAGGAAGCTGGAGCCTTTTCAAAATGAATTCTATACATTTAAGTTTGAAAGCATTCTGGAAAGTCTGTGGTTAAACTGGAAGATACTGCCTTCATATTGAGAACAGCAGATAACAGGAATTTAAGTGTTAATGCTTAGAATTATAATGCTTATAAAGTACACTAAAAATCACTTCATTCTCTACATTGCTTAGCTACAGAAAATACCTTTTAAAGCTACCAAACATTTGTGCATGACCCAGAAATTTTCCAAAGTCAATGTGAAACATATGCCCTGTGTTCCGGAGCATTATGTTGTCATTGTGGCGGTCACAAATCCCCAGGACGTAAGTAGCTACGCAGCATCCTGCACAGGAGTAAATGAAGTTTTCTGAAGCCTGGGAGGGAGAGAAAAAAGTGAACTGAGATCAAGTATCAGTGGGGAAAAAAGTATTCATGCATTCAACAGAACCTTGACAACACTAAAATCCAAGCCAGACAAGAAAAGCCCTCAAATTTGTTTTTTTTCCCAAAATAGTATTCTTTAAACAGATAGCTTTACAAAAATCTTTGTATCCCACACTTTCCAGCAAAACCAGCTGTTTTGATTTTTAAATAAATTAAATAGAAGAGTTGAAGACAAATTACAAAAAGAAACAGGTCCTGTACCATTTTCTCTGCTAATATATTTATTTTCCCAATGTGTTGTAACAGCGTTGTAGCCAAAAGAAAACATTTTATTTTTTTGAATCCCATGTGCTTGATTGAGAAGAGGCCACTGCTCCTATACCACAATTAAGAGCAGCCACCATCCCTCCCTATCTTAAACCTGAAGTACATTTTTTCTATATCCCATAAAAAGTCCTGATGTGAATCCTGAGAATCCACCTGGCTACTTTTCAGCTATACAAAGGATTTTCATTTGCTCTTTCTCAAGTAGAGGAAAAATTAAGTTTCCTAAAGCTATAAAACTAAAATTACAA
Organism: Podargus strigoides; assembly: GCA_028020825.1. Taxonomy (NCBI): domain Eukaryota; kingdom Metazoa; phylum Chordata; class Aves; order Caprimulgiformes; family Podargidae; genus Podargus; species Podargus strigoides. Next base: position 3,143,371 of record CM051633.1, read on the forward strand.
TGTAAGATCCTGAATAAGAAGTTCATTCTTTCCTAAGATGGTATTTATCCCTTTTTAAAAAGATCTTAAAAAAAGAATAATACTGAAAAAAGTTACCTTTTCATATTCCTCCTCTGTAGGATTATACTTTCTCAACCATTCGGCCAGAGGCTTGTCTTTAAAAGAACCTGTCACTCCATATTCCACTTGAATTTTCCTAAGTGTATCTGAAGCAGGAACAAGCTCTACCATGCCTTTATATAAAATATAACAAAGTGTAATTAACCATCTCCTTCAGTTATACTGCATTTTCATTATTCAGCAGAAACTTTCTTGACAACAATGGATTTTACAATCTCAGACTAGCTTCTTTCAAAGCCCAGCTTCGTGTAAAAATAGTGCTATTAGTCTACTAAGCATTTCCACAGACTATATTACAAATCCAAATTAGGTTTACTTTACTACAGTTAGTTACCATTGCTAGAATGCACATATAAATTACACTTTGAGCAGTTACTTTCTACTACATAAAATATTTTGCAGATATTGCTTATAGACCAAGGCTAGTTTGATGCTGACATTTGTCATACACTGACACTTAAGTAATCTAGTAACTTGAACTGAAGTCAAGTGTTGAAACAGACCAGACTAATGCTCCAGAAATAAGGCAGTGGGCTCTCCATGTGGCCTTATTTTGGAAATACCATTTACTAAAAATATTTGTATAGCTAAATCATAACAGGAAAACATATATTTGATTAATAAAATTTCACTTCTATCTTGGGAAGAGCTACTAAAGGCAAATCTGTAATTTACATCTGTTTTTCACTTTAATCCTTCAAGTACTTCAGGAATACTAACATTCGCAGCAACAAATGTAACATGCAATCACGTCATTGTTCAAAGGAGGAAGAAAAGCCATCTGTTTCTCTAAAAAGCAAATCTTACATAAATGGAAGCTTTTTGCTTAGTTTTTCCAACCTACATTTTCAATGTTTCCATGTATTTAAGAGTTTTCATCTCACTGTTCTAGCATCTGACTAAAGAAATATTTATGTTATTGTTTATCCCTTAAAGATCTGGTGGTTCCTATCGGCTAGCTCTAGAGAATTAGTGAAAACTAGCAAAAAGCCATGTTCAAGGTACAGGGCAGTATTTATACTCAGGAGTTCTGTGACCTGTTTTCAAACCTAAAAGACAGTCGCATATTCCCAAGGAACTTTTACCAGCATATAACACTAATTCTGGGGTATAGTAGGTGGGTGGGTGTGTTTTAAATTTTTCTTCTTTTTGTACTTTTCAGTACATGAATGATACTCCCTGACTCAACTGCTGCAGTTTCCAAATACTTCAGAATTTAAGCTTTGAATTGAATACTTCCTTTCACCATAACTTAACTTTCAGTCAGGATTGCTATGGCACCAGTATTTTCTTGTGTTGCAGTAAGGGCATCAAGAGAACCCTTAGCTTTTATCATTATATTTACTTGTTTGCACCACTGTTTGTTGGCAACAGAACACACAAGAATCTCAGGACTCAGGAGAAGAAACACATTTAACTGCAACTCAGCCATCAAGAAATTCACAATTTAACTGACTATTCTCCTGAGTACTGAGGTTCCTTGCATGGAAGGCTTCTGGCCTTCCACTCTTTCTTGGGCTTGCCTCTGCACAGAAATTTTTCACTATCATTGTGACAAGAAATAGAAGTGGGGGAGCAAAGATTATAGGCAGCATCTGGTTTTGCACCTTGGTCTTTTCCAGTTGAGAGACATTTGAAGATAACCATCCGTAGATCCAGTCCTTCCTGCAGCCAGATCTTATCCATAATCTTAATCATTTGTAAAGCTAACATATCTTGTCTCAGATCTTCTCCAACCTTAAACGGAAAAATAGAAGTTATCTAGAGAAGTAACATGCTTTAGCAAAACTAAACTTCCTAGAAACTTAAAGCAATTAAAATCTGTGAAGTGATACGTTATGCTACTTCCTCATAGATACACACTTAAGAAGATAAATAGGCTACATTTAAGCTTTCACATGCAGTAGACTTGCTTTCACATTTTACAACCTGTTCAGACTTTGGTTTCTACAATACACAGGAGCAAACTCACAAAATGAATAAGATCTTTGGTCTATGCTAAGGTTAATCGATACCAATAAAATAGTGATTATCATTCAACCTTTTTTTCTCCAATACATATGTAAAGCCTACCTTAAACATCACATTGATTTCTTCTCCCAGAGGGTCTGCATTTATCAGTGCAACTTTCAGTGGTACTGCATTGGAGCTGAAGAAAGAACATGCCTACAAGTAGATTTAGTGTTAATACTCAAAAAGTACTATTCTTGCTAGCCCAGAAAACAAGACATTCTGACATGGAGCAGGTTTGATACACAATGTGCCTATTCAGACTTTTAACATTGCAACTGTGGTGAATACGTGCTTCCTTTGAATAAAGAGCCCTTTGGCTGTTATTCGTTGAATTCTTGTACAAAAGCCAACAGTGCTGCACAGTGACGTTCCATATGTTTTGAAGTGAAGAGTGAATAAAACATGGGCACATATTTTATCAGCAGCTTTTTTTGAAGCCTAGAACATATTATAAAAAAAAGCATTTGCACGTTTCACATTTATTTTCTCACTGATCTGCTTTCAAGTATATCCTCGTGGTTTAATAGTTACAGTAGAGACAGAATGCAAGACGAACTCTCCACACAGGATTAAAGCCACTGTTTACAGACCTTTAGGTTTCCAGTCATGCATGATGATATAATCAGGACTGTGGCTGAGCAGACATTGTCAAACCTTGCACAGTTTCACAAAAATAATTTACCTACTTCTCCTATATAATTACTTGCTGGACCTTCACATTAAAATAAAGCTACTGTCTGTCTCCCTGGATTCAGTGCATCTCTTGGACACAACCAGTAACAGTAGTTTCAGCTGCTTCACGGTATCTACTCATTGTTTGAAGTTTATAGCCTTGCTCAATTTTGTCTTTTCATTACAACAGCAAATGACTTCTTCTTGCACTTGGAATAGTCCTTGCTTTACTATAACCAGAACTGTTGGTCCCAAAAGAGGCAGGGTCTGAAGAAGTAATAAGTTATTACAGTTATTGTATTTTTTAAAATACAAGTACCTTCATTGTTTTTTTCATTGGTTTTGCACAAATATTTGTATAAAGTTTATCTTTGCTCAGCTAATTTCACTGCCTTGTTCAATTAGAATTTTTAATTAAAACCCTCTCCTCCAGGGTAAAGAGCTTGCAAGCACCTCAATTGATTTTTTTTTTCCATTTGCAAAAGCTTTGCCTATATGAAATCTTTACAAAAAGGTTTCGAAACTCAGAATGTGCAGTACCTTAATATTTAGCTCTTTTGCCACGAGACTGGGATTGAGAGGCAAACGGCATTTGTTCTTCAAGAAAAAAAACTGCACATGTTCCATACCATTTTGCAAGGCAGCCTGCAGACAAAAAAATAAATTCAGCTAACATTTTCCTAACTGAAGCATCTACAGAAAACTTCGGGACAAAGTTATCCTTAAGCCAATGTTTTAACTCCTCAGTGTCAAAGGAATGCTAGAAATTGTAACTGCTGTTTTAGCTATTAATAATAAATAAGTCTAGGAGTATAACACTAATATCACAGAAGTTTGTGGGGTTTTTTGACTGAACCAGATGACAGCATCCCACTCTATCAAACTCTAAGTTCATGTTATTAGCATATAAACAGATATCCCATTCTTTTGCATAGTGGGATCACTCTTCAGCAGTAATAGGTTTAAATCCACTTTACTGCACATAGAAGCAATCCTACTTTCTTACTCTACCACCTCACACAATGTTTCAGATGACAACAAATTTGACCAAAAAAAAAATCAACTTCATTAAGCCAGTCTCTTGTTAAAATGCAGAGCCATAGATTCATAGATATTCCTATAAATTATATATAACATTTTATTGAATTTAGACTAAAAGGGCAATTGATTGGATTGTTCTGAGAGTATACTCAGTCTCATCTTCCTAAAGAATATTAAAAATATACACACACCTGCCGAGCAGATCCACTTGTTTGCTTTACTCTTGCTGCTACCATTCCAAAGAGCTGCACCAGTCTGGTCTGCTTCTCGAGCTCTTCCCTCAGCCTTTTTCCACAGACTGAAAGAAAAGCTCCAAGAATTTGCTCATACCTTACGCCAAACTTTGTATCATACAGTGTATCCTTAAGAAGCCTGAAATGAAGGATTTAAGTTAAGTTTTCCTAAGGAAAATACTGCAAACACAATAGAGACATAAAAATATTTTAATCAATCAGTACTATATAAATCCAAAGTTACTGATATATAGGATATAAAAGGAAAGAAGTCTGTACCTCATGGAGGTACTTTTTTTTAATTAAAAAAAAAAAATAAATCTACATTTTGTATTCTCTCTATTCATAGCATTTGTTATTATGAACTATGCTATGAAGAAAGAATATTTTTTTCTGGAAATATTAACCTTACAGAGAACATTAAGTGAACAATGGAACAAACAACATCTTACCAATATAGGTAGTGTGCTATTCGAATGCTTCCCAGTGCCCGAGCCAAAATAAATTTGACAAGAGCACTGTCAAGGTAGGTTTCATACTTCAATGCCTGAATACAAAGAAAACCAAATAAATCAGGTCTGGATTTAATCCTAGATTAAGACTGAGATTTTATGACTAATAGAGAGACAGAATTACCACAAATCCACAGGACAGTCACAGAGTGATTATTTATCCAAACTGTTTCCCATAGCATGCATTAAAGTTTTTAAGTATAGAGGCATGCAATTGTACTTCTGCTACTAGTAATCAACAATTCCTTTGGGTTTTCAAGAACAACAAAAAAAAAAAAAGCAAACTTGGGTGTAAGCAGAAAGTCTTACCTGCACAAACTGAGGGAGGAAATCTGTTAACTCATCATCACTTATTGTCTCTATCCAGTTCACAGCTGTATTTCGTACTTCCTGATCAGCAAACCTAGAAAATCACCACAAATCCACATTAAGTTTATTCTGTTCATGTAGGATTTTTTTTTCCTTTTTTGAGACCAGCTAAAGAACCAATACAAAGTTTTTAATAGCTCAATAAAGGACCTACAAGTTTGAGACCCTTTGTTACTGAAGATGCAAACACATGTGTGTGTTTAGGACAAGCATACTCATCTCTCAAAACTTCAGTCTGGATAGCTTGGCTGAATAGCTTGCTCTTCTGTTGCAAATTAGATTTCATAATCCTAACCACTACTGCTGTTCTTTTACTACACGACTTGGCTAAGCCTACATGAATAAAGTAAGCACGTGTTCTTCAAAACTTTAAGAGAATTCAGCTTTTGCTACAAGAAATTCAGCAATATTTTCCATAAGAACACCACTCAGAATCTTCTATTGAAGACAAGTTATTTAATGCCCAGCACACATTGTTTTTCTTACTTTGAATCAAGTAGTTCCAGTGCAGCTAAGGGTGATAAAGGAGGCCACTGCTGAAGTAATGAATAGATTTCTGGAAGACTTGCCCAGTCCCAGTGAGGGGCACTAACCAGTATTTTTGGTAGGCTGTTTGTATGACTATGACAATAATGTCTCTTCTCCCACAAAAATTCTTTATCTTCTTTTGATAGCCTGTAGACAAAAGCACTTAAGTTTATAACACACATTACAGACCATCACCCGAATAACCCCAATTCTACTGGTCATTGTATACACACAGATAATTTAACACACAAAGTGGAATGAAATTAATATGGCTACTTCCTCCACACAAGTCAAAACAAGAAGCAAGATAAAGCCTCAAACATTATGGAAACAGTTGTTCAATGTTATAGTTTGGGCAGGACAAAAATAAGTTTTAGTATAAGCTGAAATAAACCAAAATATTAATGTTAGGTGCAGATGAGTTGAAAAGCCTGAGAGAAAAGCTTCTATGGGATATGAACAGCCACTGCTGAAACTGCCACTGAAGTGGCACTGCCACTCCCTGTCACTGAAGAACTGCCAAGCAGGAACAGGCATTTATAACAGGCAGCCAAAAGGGCAGTGATCTTCTAACAGGAGAATATTATGACACCAGCCATGGAAAGCACAAAGTAAATTCATTAAGTCAGCACCATTATTTTTCAAGTTTAATTCAATCTCCTGTTTAAGTCTCCATAGGTCTTCAAAATGTACTAGAACCATATTAAAGAAATTTAAGAATAAATAAGCATTCCATACCCTAGCCACAAATTGTCAGATACAAAGAGACCATAGCTAGAAAGAGCTGAACATACCCAATAGTGTTATCTTTGGAGAGAATGGCAAGGAGACGTTCCCTCAATGGTTTTTCTAATGTTTCTATGGGATGATGCACAGTAGTCTTTGCAGCTTGAGGAATTTTATATTCGATATCAAAAGCATGGGATGGAAAGTCAATCTAAAAAAAAAAAAAAAAAAAAAAAAAAAAAGATGATGCAAGTCCTTATGAATAGTACAGAGAGCTCCCCCTTTCAGCAACCTCAGATGCTGAGGCATCTGAACTCTTTAGTTGTACATATATAGCAGTTTTCAGATACTGTTTCCCAATTTTTTTTTTCCCTATCTCAATTATTCTACATAAGTATGGTCCTTAGGGGTAGGACAGCTGTACTGCTGCACAGTCCAATAGCTGGACTGCTCCTCAGAAGTGAAGTGAGAAAGCTTAGAGTGGAGCCTAATCACAGAACTGTTAACAGTTTCTACCCAGCCACCTACTCCAACCATGTTTTGGGACTGCTAAGCCATGCCTAACAAGGTACCTTCTCTTTGGAGAGAAATTTGGACACTGAATTTAGAATGAGAGATGATTATGTTCTATAAAGAAACCAGAATTGCTATTGTTTGCATCTAGACAACTCCCATCTCAGCATTCACTTCTGTAGATTGCTTTTCAAAGATGTTCTCTCTCAGGACTGATAGCATGTACTACCAAGGCATCTCCAGTTTCTGCTACTTCAAGATAGTGATTCAGTAATGCCTTGTATACACTTACAGCAGCTTTCCATTCTTTGCCCTTAATGTTTAGTAATCACTATGCTATACTGGCTTTCAAATACAACTTAGCAATATTTACAGTCTCCTCAAAACATTAACTGATCTGCTACCACTCACGTAAGTTACAAGTCACAGTATTCAAACAAAGCACAGTCAGATCAAGTCAGAATTATATACAACCTGCAATACTACTCTTTCCATATTTCCTTTCTTACTGGCCACCCCTGACACATGATGTGAATGTGATGAGGTCCAGAGATGCAAAAGCTTCGTCCCAGAAGTCAACAATCTGAGAAAAAAAAAACATGTCCAGTTATTAGTGTCACAATCTGTCTACTTCAATATGTTAGTTACTAAAATACTATCTGGAGAAGATCAATGGTCACTACAAAGAAACAATTCTGAAATATCAGTGTGGTACAGGAGAAAAGTTCAAACTGAGTATGTGTTTCTACTGCAGAGGTAAGAATTTAGCTTATGATGAGTATTTCAACATGGATGTTCTGAAAGGAGCACAGGAAATGGAACTGTGCTAGCCAACACAGTTCAGAGTTTAAAAAAGGGAATTATGTTCACCAAGTGTCAAAGGAATTTATTTCTTTTCACCAGATGTCTTCTGAACTTTAAGCCCTTTACAACACTGCATACAACTTTCAGACGGAAAAGGCAAGAGTTCAGTGCTGACACAGCTGACCCAGCTAAATTAAGCATTCCCTGCTTCTTAAGTGAGAAAAAGAATACTTTTGCCATTCATTTTGCCAATACATTCTTACTGCCTCAGAAAAAAGGCACAGGCATATGGATATTATAGACACCACCAGTTGCCTAGACAATTTGAGTTCTGCTTACATACTCAGCTGCTGCACTTACAAACAGTTGGTACTAAAATGACCACTTTTGGTCCACATTACTATGAAGATGTCCTGCAAATAAAACCTCTTTCATCCAAACAACATTCAACCTCCTCCAGCAGGGAAGTTTATTCAGCCAGTTAGATGGAAATACTACAACACAGGATGGTGTTTTGTGCTCTACTTAATTGAAGGTATTATTTCTATGACAGTATAGTTTACAATTCTTACCTTTATCATGGCCTACTATATTCAGTGGCAGGGAAGCAGTTTCTATAGTTATGGGAGTGGAGTAAGGTAAATCATATTAATGATCTTACCCATATTTTGGATACTTACCGCCTAAAATCAAAAAGAGGTAGAGAAACTTGACCCAGAATTTCTGGGCCCTTTCTCTGCTTATTGGAGTCAGGAGAGCTCCCACTACTTTGATTTAGGATTCCAAACAAAGTCAGGCATAAGACTGATTCCAAAGGCAGCTGTGCAATCTGGATGGGGAAAATTATTCTGTAAAATACAAGTATTAAAAATAAGTCAGTCAGAGGACAGACAGTTGTTAGTAAGTTTCAGGCTTATCCACGTAACCGGTGATGCCTCTTGCAGTCAAAAAGTTAATTAACACTGAAAAACAAGTGTTGCGTTTCCACACAATTGTATTTCACTCCATCTCCTGTACCAATAGTTTGCAAAACCTGCTAGATTACACTTCTGCACTGTAGCCAGATTTGGAACAACCTTTTTTAATCTTTGTCTTTTACACCACACTTCTTACACAGAACCACACTGCCCAGCCTAACCAGTCTTCCCACTCTACTCACTATGAAAACACACACAACTCCATTTTAGCTGCCTCCTAATCTCTCAGATTTAGAGTCAGGTGACAATAGCTTCCCATCCAAATGAAAGAATCTATAAAAAACTACTGAAAGGTAAATTTGAATGGTACAAAACCAGCACCCATAAAGAAAGCACCTGAGAAGTATACACCTCACTGAGCAATTCAAACTTAGGTTTTTGTTTACAGTTGTTATTGCTTAAAATGTTCTTTAAGTTTGATTTTCTGTAACACACCAAAATATCATTCTAACAATTATCACAGTGTATTACTAAGTCAGTCACACTCTAAAACACTACAACTATATTAAATAGCTTATAAACAATCTAAGACATCTTTCACTGTAATACAGTAGTACTTGTTAGCAAAACATCAGACAATTAATCCCTTGCATCACTGGAAAAAAAGAGGTAGTTGGAATACTCTCTGAAAGCAGGTATTCTAGAAACTGAAGTCTCATTCCTGGTCTGAAATTAATTTGTCACTGCAGACTTTCAGGGTATTCCTCAGGGTCTCTCTCTGACCTTTGAAAACAGCCAGAAAAATGGATATAGGGCAATGTGGAGCTCACCTGAAGCTCCAGTTATGACAGGCTGCCTGTTAACTATTAAATGGAAAAGAGTAAGCTGTGCATAGGTAACAAAAATTATCATCCCCTCTCAGTTATCAGGTATCACCTTGCCATCCTCTCCTTACTTCTTCTCTTCATGCCCTTTCTTCCCTTCTACCCTTTTCCCCTGCCCCATAAAGAGAAACTGAAGTTCAGTAGCTTTAAGCAGACATTCTCATATGCTACAGATACTCTTAAGCATTTATCCATCTGCTTTCCCTACAGAAATAATCCTAAATTAGATGTTTAAATCCAGATACAAAGTTGTTACAAAGTATTTGGAACATTTACATAATTTGAGCACTGCTTATAAGCAAGTTTTATTCATCCTTGTTTAAGCAGCACAAGCTGTTCCCAGTACAAGGAATGCTATGACCTTCCCAACTCCTTATGATTGTATACTACAAACACATTAGCACAGGACACTGGTCCAGCATTTCCATTCCCACTTTTCAAATGAGTAGTGAAATACAATTGGAAAAAGATTTCTGCTTTTGGTCAGTAAGTCTCACACATAGTTCTTTGAACACTTCAAATGGAATCAGAAGCAAGAGCTGCTTGAATGACTGTGTTGAGCAGCTAGCTAGGAAGGTACCAGCTAAACCAAAATATTTTAGTGAGTTTTAACAGGCTGAAGTCACTTACAGTTCATCCCATTTAATCAAGTAGAAGAAGTTCTTGTATGTGCCAACCTTCTTGGACTGAACAGGTTTAAACAGATCTTTTCCATTATGGGTCAGAGAACAAATCAAGTAGTATTTTTCATAACTGGACAAGGAAAAGAAAGTAAATTAAACAAACAAAAAAATCTGTTAAAGGATTAATTTTACAATTACGAAATTACTCACTTTAATACCCAACCAGGAGAAATTCCATGTGCAGCAAATATTGTGAACTGGAGATGTTCTGTGGCAGTCCATGCTTCCTTAGTACTCTTACCATCTTCTGGAGAAATTGCTGCAGAACTGCTACGTGAATTCACGTGGAGTCGCAGAAGGGCCTCAACTGCTCTTGTTAACTGGTCTAGACTCACTTTCAGAGGGTTTTCAGGCTGCAGTGAACCTAAATTATAATTTATCTTTAATGCATATCTTCCTAAAACAGCCACCTGAAAGCAGTCTTTAAGTAAAAACGAAGAACTTTACTCACCAGAGGAACTCTTGCTGGTGTCATCACCACATTTTAAGGATACCTACACAGTAAAGTTAGAGTAAATTTCAGTACCAAGAAACCCATATTAATTTCCCATTGCTCTTGAGTATGTTGTACAGAAATTATGAGACATCTGAATTAGGCCCATATTTGGGTTTATGTAACAGCTATTTTTTACTCAAAGCATTGCAATTTCCATATCATGCAGCAACTATTCCCCGACTTCAAAAGCTCATGTTTTGTCATGTCACAACTATTTTGACACCCTTAAAAGACAGAGCACATTGGAATATTGCTCAGAATACTCTTCTGAGCAGAGATAAAACTCAGTCAGGTCTGTTATGGATGAAAGCAGAAGCTGTTAGCTCTATCACCCAGTAATTTAAGTCTCAACAGCTGCTTTGTTTGTGACATTTATTAAGGTATCTTTTGTAGGCAGTTACTATAAATTTACTGAATTAAAAAAAATAAACAACTGGAAAAATCTGAACAGCAAGTACTCTCACTTTGTACTCTCTGCTGTGTTTGGATCTTGGTCTGCTAAACTGGAAGTCTAAACATGTTACAGTATTACAGCAATATCTAGTCTCAACAAGGACACTGCCGAAGCCAAAAAGTGACAAACAAACATGGGAATTTACTCCCATCTGATAAGGGTTTCATGCCAAATTCAGCTTCTAATGAAATGAAAATTTTTAATGAAAGCTGTTATTTAAAAACAAATCCCAGTGAATTCCTAATACTTCAGAGAAAGTCTAAAGTCTGCCACAACTGCTGCAGAAGAATGAAAGCTCTCCTTACACTTTTAGTTATTAACTGAGCATCTTGCCAACATTAAGTTTTAACTACCAAAAAACATCACATTCTTATAAAAAACATGCAGAAACTTAGGGGGAAAAAAACCCACAACCAAAAATCACATTATTTTCCCCTTTCCACCATACTTGTCAAGTAGTCCAAGTACTTTTGGATGACAGGATGCCAAACTGTTGAAGCAGCACTACACATGTGATTTTCTACTTGACAATTTACTGTTTTCTTTTACTTTTTGGCCACTTCTTCCAACGACAAAACAACTACTTAAAAAAAAAAATAAATCAAACAATATCTTATATAAGGTTTAGATGCAACTGCTCCAGTCTTTACAGTAATTTTGTTTGTGAAAGCAATCCTATACGCCTTCATACACATTGGCTTAAACAGTAATGTTCATCACAAGAGAACTGCAGGGTTTTACTAATAAAAAAGTACCTTTTTCAAATTCTACTGATATAGCATTATTTTTGGAAGTTATTTTTTACACTGTAATCTATTTCTACAGCTTTCTCCTATCGAAAAGCAAACACTGAAGAAGTATTTGATACACTGTCTTTCATTAAGTTTTCTTAATATGTCTTCTGCATTTCTCTGCAAGAATTCTAGTTCTTGTGGCAACTGTATTTATTTGGTCTGTGCATTCTGCAAGACTTCTGCCGAGTATTACAAATATATCACTGAACTCATGAAGCCAAAAGTGAATAGAACAGCACATGAATCACCACTCTGATAAGGCAGCAGAACAACAGAAACAGCATTACAAGACTATCTTTTTTATTTGCACACTTCACTTAATGACTGTTTTTGCAATATGACTTGAGACCAATTCTGCTCAAGTGTAAATTCATTGTAAGGCAGTTTTATCAAAATCTGTGCTATTTGCCAGATGTTTATTTTTGTCCATGTGCTCAGGAATGCAGGAGCATGAACTGTTAAGTCTTAAGATGCTATTCACATAAATACTGCACAGAAGATACATGATGTGAATTCCTCCTCTAAGTGTAACTACATTGATTTCAGAGAGCATGAGCTAGCTGTCAGTTTCCCTCCATCAGATTTAGTGACACAAGTTTGCAGTTACAGAACCAGAAAATAGTAATCTAAAACTAGTTTTAAAAAGAGTCACTATTTAGAACAGGAAAGGATTCCAAAAGCAAGTGATTAATGCATTAAAAGCAAAGAGATGTTAAAATAAATAGAAGATATCAGTTAAAAAAAACAAAACCAAAACATAGCCCTGACTGAACTGTTGCTGGTATTTGCAACTACCAAAGGTTACGAAATAGTATTAATCAGTGTTAAAAAGCATACCTCAGAATGCAATTTACAGTGTGAAAGTTTACCTCAGCATTTTTAGTCCTTGGAAGATTAACAGCTCTCCTTAGCTTCTTTACCGATTCCGTTATTGCAGGAGTCTCTACACAATCCAATGTGGAACAGATTTTTCTGACAGTCTTAATTACGTGATCTACTGCTTTGTGCTGGTTCTAATAAGGAATGTATGAAATAACAGATTCAGCTGATCACAATTATGAAATGTAGTATTGCTTTAGTTATTTTTTTTTTTTAGAATGAATTGCCAAGAAGATTTCATTATGAGATACATATCTCATTTGCATTAAACTGCAGCGTAACAATTGGATCAAATAAAAACCTCAGTATTGAGAACTTCCTTATAGCTCAGTTACCACCTCTAAAAACAGTAGTAGTACAGATTCTAGAATGGTGTCCCAGGAAACATGAGGAGGTTTCCAATGATTTTTCTATTCAGTTGTAGGCAGACAAGTATTTTCTAATGAGATATTGAGCTCAAATTCCCACATAGCATTAATAAAGTGTGATTCAAAAGAAGGATATTCAATTAGTGTAAGGAGGGAATGCTAAAGAAGCAGTGTTTCAATTCTAGCCCTCTTACAACAAACATATAGGTTCAAATTACCCTTACAATACAATATAATTTCCATAAGGCAACTTTATCTTTTTTACTTCACTTTAATGTACTTTTGAAGAGAGTTTGTTTCAACTTCAGCTTTACATGTTATTTAATTTAAATGGTTCTTACAGATGAAGCAATTGCAAATTGTCATCTTAAAGAAGGAAAGGAAGGGGGACTGCACACTTAGAAATCTCTTTTGAAAGGAATACATCAGCTTCTTATCAGAAAAAGCTGGTAGGCTGCTTAAGCCAAAGTTGAGATGCTCCTAATATTCCCTTCCTTTTTCTCTTTAAATAGAAGAAAATCCACTTAACTGAAATCTAAACAATCCTAGGTTTCTTGGGATTTGTTTTTTAATATAAGCAAAATCTTCTTCCAATTTGAAAGAACACATGTGGAAAATGAAAATATTTGCTTCACAGTAACTGTTTACTTTTGAAAGGCTTAATATATAGGTTTCTTTCATAGGCATGAGCTCTTACAAGTAAGAGGGATTGGTGTAATACCCTCTTGGTGAGATGTGAACTGATACCCAATCCCCATTCCCTCAGACATATTCTCATGACCTTCCTACAAATGGATAGCAAAGAAGCCATTTGAACAAAAAGTTTTGGGACAGGGAGTTACCTGGCAACAATTAACTTTGTCCTGGTAAGAAAATAACCATAAAAGTCAGAAGACATTGTAAATGTTTAAGCCATACTTTCAAAGTTAACACTTAAAGGATAACAGACGTTTTGGCACATGAAAAGCAAAATTTCCACTGCTATTTTCCTCAAATTAACCTCAAAAAAAGGCAATAGCTAACTTTTAAAGTGTCCAACTATGTGAAATCAAAGGCTATAAACAAGTTATTTACAGATTACTTTAGCCTGTGTCACTTTGATTAGCAAACTTCAGATACTGAGTATGTACAGGAGTTCACTTTGGGAAGTAAAACATTTCAAATGCAGCAACTGCTGATACTTGGACCTAACCATCATCACCTACAAGCTACATCTCCCATCCTCAAAAAGACTGTAGGAAGAGGAGAACATAAGCCTGAATTGTGGTTTTTTGCATTCCTCACCTCAGCTTGTGAAGCCACAGTTAAAAACAAGCAAGCTGAAGCAGCTGCAAGAGCAAAGCAATGAAAACACCACCGTATCAAGAAGCAGTAACATCTCACTCTGCTACAAGATGACCGTGTTCAAAACTACCCTTGAGAACATGGTGAATCACTATCAAAGGAATTAAGAAACATTAAGGGAATATGTAAACAGTGGCTATCAGCTTGTTCACACCTGCATTGCTGCAGAGACAAACATAGTAGAAAGGAAACATATTGTAATTAAATCATTCAAGACTGTTCTTCTAGAAACTTAAGTCTTCAAGTCACACTACTATCAGGAGTTTAAACTAAACTGCTTCTTTTAGAAATGAGCAAAGCAGATTATCTGCAGCTAGCGTTTGCATTTGGGAAATTACTCCCAACTGCTCCACGTGCAAGCTGTTTTAAGCTACCTATCATACACTGAAATAGACAATGGTTTTGACTGTGTTTTAAGTAAATCCAGTAGTGCAGAGTAAGATGTTATTACTCTTTATGTAAAAACTTACTTGTACTTTCCAAACATGCTTCAGTTATAACTCCCACTGTACACAACTATTACTGTTCACTTCTGTGTGGATTTTTATCTGTTACCGATATATCAACCACGGCTGACAACAACTGACACAGTCAGGATTCAGACCTCTTCCCTATTCCCCTAAATTAACCTCTTCCAGCATTTTTGAGGAAAAGGTTATTTTGCATCCCAGGACTTGAAAGAGAGTTTTTTAGTTGTGCCAATTAAGTAATAATTAGTTTGCAAGAAAAGCCTGGAGGAAAAGAGGAAAAGCAATCTAGAAATCCATGATTCCAAGTTTACATATGACAGCTTGTTCAGATCTCAGTTTCCCCAAGAACACCTGCAAGTCTTTTCTCCAGCTACCTCATTAGTAAACTTTCTCATGCTACTTTTGATTCAGCAATAATTTACAATGCCCTTACCTCATTTTTAAGAGCTATGTTAACTTGCTTGTGACACACCTCAAGAAGCTCTTCAACAGAAGACCTGCAAGAAACAGTAGTTATTGAACACAAGTGCAAGAGCATAATATCACCTTGGTCAGAAATTCAGCAGTGGGCTTGGTTACTAAACCCACCACATAGCATTACCTTATAATAGGTTCTCTGAAAGGCTTTTCTACTTTGTAGAGGTGTTTGGTTAGGTGTATGGGTGTTCTGTCATCATCTTCCTGCAACAAAATGTTAGATATTAAGTCCAGTTCTCAACTTTCCATAATTTGCAACACTGTTTTAGAAGTTTCATTACTAATACCTGTGCAGTAGAAGGGAAATATATAAGGTGATCTCTTCAAAGGGGAAAAGAAATAACTAATTGATAGCCTATGAAATGTGTAGACACTTGGACAGGGGGAAGAGGGAAGAAACAGCAATTGAGTGCCTAACTATGCAGATATCAAATACTCCTCCCTTCCTCTTTGATGGTCTGATTCATATCTAATTGAATTCAAAAACTGTTCTCAACTTTTATTTAACTCTGAAATTTGCTGCTTCTTTCAGGCCTCACATTCAGTCCCAGTGCTCACATACTTTTTCCAGCTATAATACTTGGTTTAATAAGAGACATTATCCATATTTATATTACTTGCCTTGCAAAAATTCAGTGTGTATTTCATTTCCTCTTAGTATAAGAGAATACAATTCCCAATACCAAGCAGACATACCAATTTGTTAATCACACAAAAAGGTTACACCTCAAATCCATCAACTCTGACGCAAACTCCCAACCTCTTGAAGATTTATATTGCTGCTGCAGTTTACAAGGTACTTACTGTTCGTGCCAGATCTCTGCATATTACACTATGGGTCAAGAGCTGCAGTTTGATTTCTGTATCCCACTTCCGACAGTTCTGAATGTATTCATGACTTCCTACACAGTGCTTACTGTTGAACAAAAGAAACCTACAGTTACACCAAAAACATGCAGTGTTTTTCAAAAAACTCAAACAGAATATTAAAGGCAACCTGTTGGCTCAAAATAAGGAAATGGTGAATCAATCTCCACACCATACTTCTTGATCTGACCTTTACTTCTGCAGAAGTTTTAGTATACTATTCTATAGAATAGCCTTGGTTGGAATAGACCTCTCAGATCTATCATCAAGTCCTCTAAGATCTCATCAAGTCCAACCATTAACCCAGCACTGCCAAGTCACCACTGAACCATGTCCCTTAGCACCATACAGATACCTATACTATATACAGATCTCTATACTTTTGCTAAAGCTCTTAACTACTGTGGTTAACAACGAAAGCAAATATTCTAACCGAGAAAACTAATGGGAATTTGTAAACCATTAGTTTTGGGGAAAAAAAAAAAAGGAAAGAACAACAGCAATAGCAAAAACCAACCACACACCACACAGATTATTTCAGATCATTAGAAATCATCAGTAGATTATTTTTTCCTGGTTGCTGGGATTTGAAGAGCAGCTGAAAACTACAACATCCATCTACAGAAATGCTCTAGAAATCCGCATCTGAAAAAAACTGTTTGTGTTCAACAGAACAGATGGCAGATTAGAACAGATTTCTAGGAAGCTGGTGAGAACCTTCTTTGCTGTATCCCAGAGCAACTCTAAAGACTTCTGATCTTTGTACAAAGTGGGACTCTTCTCCGTTTTTTAAATTTCTGCTTTCACACACTGAATTGTTAGAGAGATACTTTCCAGTAACTGTGCCATGAAAAAGCATGAAGTCAAATATTAATGAAAAAGAGTTTGCTTACTTCTGTAAAACTTCTTCTTGGCCACAGACTTTCAGGATATAGCTGCCAAAGTCCACTTCATTCAAGTCATCATGCACCCAGCAAAGTGCCTGCATTATTATAAGCTCAACAGGGGAACTCACTGTTTAAAGAAATTACATCTAGAAGTTAAATATAAGTGTATAGCAGGTGATATTAACCATTGTTCACTCACTAATTGTAGTTATGTGATGAAATTTATTTTTACGCTTGCAGGGAAGACTCTTATGTTTCTGTAATCTCCTAAATTTCATAGCTTGAGATCTTCACATTTGCCCCACAAAGAAAGGCATCTTATAAAACCTGCCTGTAGTTTAAGAAACCAATAAATCCTTTTTAAATTAGGATACAGTGTAGTCACTTGACTAAAAGTACAAAAACAGTCTGCAGTCTGTTTTCTAGTTTTTATATGAGGATAGCCTTTTTTTTTAAAAGAAAAAAAATTAAAAATTTTCCTTATTTAGCAGGAACTTCACATAGGTAAGTGAACCCAGAACTGCTTAAAGTTTAAAAATCATTATCTGAAGAGTTGAAGATGGAACTACTCTATTTGTTCTGCTTCTGAGGAAGTGAGTATCTACTGTAGCAGAGGCAAATCCTACTGAAAGTCCTTTCTTTTTTCCTTTCCATTTGTCTAGGGCAGATTGTACATTGTACAGATCAGATCTCAGTAAGCATCACCAAGCCTTTGCAAAAAGCAACTCTTGCTTTTTGACTACCAGTATTTTCACATTAGGCCCCAAATGCTTTTTTGAAAACAACCTTTCCCTTCCATCCAGCAACTACAGAACAAATGAAATAATCCCAGTCAAACCCAAAATCCATTCCCCCCCAGCCACCAGCTGTCACTGATGAGAAATACATAGATATGCTTTTACACCACAAACGTTTGAATCCTTTAAATCATTTGCAACCAATGTCACTAAGTGCTCCAAAAATCTGTAAAAAACACTGTATAAAAGAATTTATCTTTTCATCAGTACCTTCAGACTTTTTTTTCTCCTCCAGGGACCTTCCTAATTCTCCTACCTTTGTTTTTTTTTAAAAAAGATTATTAAAGAAATAAGATATTACTACTATGGTGAATACAGAGAAGTAATGCCACAACAGTATTTTCCACAGGGTAATGCAAGTGCTTCATCTCATTAACAGACGACTAATTAGTACAGCATAGAGGTATTGATAGCATATGAAGAATAAGTATGTGGAATTCAAAAACAAAGAATGATAAGAACTATGAATTCAGAAACACTATTTAACTTCTTATTAATCTAGAGTGAAACTGCTGTACTACCTTCAGCAGAGAATATGGTGGTTGATAGAGAAAAAAAGATGCAGCAGCAGTTTATGGGCTATAGTTACAGAGTGTATTGGTGAAGGTCTGCCAGTCCTGCAAAGCCTGGGGGAGTAATGAAAGGATAACCACCTTTCTCCTGCCCTCCATCTTTTTGAAAGACATTCATTTCTTGCTAACATGCAATGATTGCTCTAATAAGTGAATGTAGAATTAATAGGTATAACCAAATAATCTCTAATATTCATGTCTTTCTCTCCTGTGTCGTTTTTACACACTGAGTTGTCAGAATACTGATAGGCTGCAGGACTGAAAGCCATACTAAAGTAGTTCTAGCATCAGGATGCTATGGTATGCATATGTGAAGGTTTAGGCCAGGACAGTGCAACAATTTGAAGGAATTAAAGGAAAAGAATAACTTTAAATATGCCCATTACTAGTCATGTATGAGCTATGGACACCTATCTTTCACTAGCTATGGAAGACAAGAAGTTTAACCATGGTTAGTTTCAGTGTCAGAAAAAGGGAGAGAGCAGAAAGTAAAAAGAACATGTGGGGCTAGAATGAAAAACACATTCCAAGGTATTCACAAAACTTCTAGAAATAAATGGCTGAAGCCATAGCATTTTAGTTACACTACCAAAGCCTTTTGTAGGAAAAGATTAGGCCTGTAACATTAGGAAAGTGTAATCTTAGGGATGAAGAGCAGAAACCCTTCCTAGGCTACACTTAAAAGTCCACCTCAATTCTTAAGAGTATTAAATCACAGCAGAGTAACTATAAGGCCCAGCAAATTAATTCAGAGTGAACACACTTGTGCATTGAGAGCTTGTTTTCCAATAGAGCAGCTAGTTTAAGTGAGTAATAACACAACTTCCTATCCTTTGAGAACAATCAACTCTAAACATCTACACTGTTACAAATAGAGAACCAAATTATAAAAAAAACCCACCACAGCACAGATGCACTGCCTTGTGACATAGTCTGGAAATGGGAACCCTCACAAGGGCTAAGAGACTGCAGCAGTATAGAGGGTAAAAAATAAATTTCTCCAAAGGTAATTATCAGTTATTTTATCACCAAGAACTGCCAGAAGTTGACAGCATCCAGACTTACAGCCTTTAAAACAAGCATGCTGGGCAGTCTTGACTGCACAGAGAATATGAATTTATGTACAAAAACAAGGCAAACCTAAAAGTTCTACCCCAAACTAATACTCCTGGTTACTCACAAAACTGGGCCAGATAGTTGTGGCACATCATGACAGTATTATTATAGTGTTTGTGTCCATAAGCATATATTGAAGTCAAATAACAGATAATTTCAGTGTTTATTCTTATTTCCCAAAAGCAATTTGTCTGAATTTTTAGATAGCCTGCAAGAGTTTACTTAAACATGTTAGCATGTCAAAAAAAAAAAAAGTAAAATAAAAGTTAAGAATCTCAGCCCTGGTGTCATCATCCCCTCAATCACCATAAAGTAGGTCAAACTCTTGAAAAACTGTTTTAACATTCCCAGTCATGGACAGAATAGTATGCCTGGTTTGCTTGGCTTCCCTCTTTAAAAAAATGTTTCACTTTGTCAGCTTCTAAATATTTTGTGATGGAGGCACTGGCCCAGAATTAGTTTCTTTCTGCAGTTACCTTTTCCACATTCCCCACAAGCAATCCACGCACCCAAGGCCCAGGGATTACAAAACTGCAAGCCATTGGCCTAGACTGAGTATACAGTCTTAACCCATTGGTTTAAGTCTTACAAGCAAACTCCAATTTCAAAAGTAGAAACATACCATCACATGTAAAAGTTACTGGTTGCTGGAATTCTTCAATTTCTATAGAGACTTTGATACTGGCACTCTCCCCACTTATGTTCCTTTGCAGCATGACTGGACTCAGCACAAAGCCTGGGTTTGTTTGCTGATCAGCATAAGGAAATTTGGTCCTTAACCTGGAAGCAGAGAAGGTTTATGAAATATTGCAATGGATAAGTATAAGACTAAAGCAAAATAGCATGGTAATAACCACAAGCCAGAACAGTAAAGACTACCTTTAGCTCTTTACCTTAATTGTATGTACAAAACACAATTTAATTTTTCTACTCTCAACAGAATACTGCCCACAATAATTATAAAAGTAGTAGTTAGAAGGGGAAAAATCCTAGCTTATAATTAGGCATGTCTTCCACATAGCTTCAAATATTTAATAGGTCAATGCTTACAGGACATATCCAGCTTCTGTAGAAGCTAAGCTAAGCTCTAAAACAGTTTTCAAAAAGCTAATCCACAGCATTTGCTAAAAACGAGCTTTTAAAAAGGGTAATTTCCTCCTGAGAGGAAAAAAGGCAAGACTCCTAGTTTGTTTCCTTTAGGTATAAAGAAAAAAAAAATAAAATCAAAAATCTCTCATTAAATTGCGGCAGTAAGCAAAAATATAGAAGCAGCACTCTGTGTTATCAAGTCCCATCTTCTTTGATATGACATTTAAGAAACTTCACCACCTGATCAAAGCAGGAACAACTTTGAAGGCTTTATTTGTTACAGAATTCCAGTTGTGCAAGCAATAAAAATGAGAGCATTTAAAGGTTAGAAAGCCACTAAGTGACAGGATTTAGTGAAGTGCATCAACTAAAAAAAAAGAGACTTCAAATTCTTTCAAAAGAAATTGTATTAATCTATATAAATAGGAGGAGGAGATGTGGATATGGAAATACAGAAAAATTGTTTGAGGATACAAAGTATTATAAAAACCAGGCAAAAAAGTGAAAGCCACAGGACCAAAAGAATAAAGAGGAAATACAATCATTTAAAACCCTTAGTACTGAACACCTTAACAGTTCTGTTGTGTTCTTGAAAAAAAACAAGACAAAACCAGGAAAAATCGGGATAAGAAAAGGGAAAAGGACACATACTGAAATCTGCCCCATCAAGCAAAAATTGTAGGAGTGGCCTCTGTCAACCTAACAAAATGAGTTATTTAGGTGGGGTTTTTTGTTTGTTTTTTCTTCTGAGAGCTATTTTGTGTTCAGTAATTTCTTACTTTGTAACTGCTTGAGAAAAAGCTGACAGTTCTTGATTCTGCCCTTCAATTTCTTGGAGAAGCACATTTTCTGTTAGCATGCCAGTGGTCCCATTGTCTTTCTGCAACTCAAAGATAATACAGCATTTAAATAGTGGCAAACATATCCCTATAGCCAGCAAAGCCACGTGTAGATGACAGATTTTCAGGAGCCTGAGGTTTACTATTAGGTTTTTTTCTCCTTATAGAAGTAGACATAAGTATATCATTACTGAATTGAAAAGTAAAGATTCACTGGACCAGTGGGTTACCCTTACAGAACATAATTCATTTGACAGCATCATTATCAATTAAGATTAAGTTGCAAGCATAACAGTTCCTGATCTCTCAGCAGTGACCTGCTGCATTAGAATTTGGTTAGATTTTGCCAAACCAGAGGAGGAAGACAGACAAATGCTTTTTCCTCCACTTCTGCGATTCAGCCTTCAGTACAATCCCAGAAAGAACCATTACACGGTAGTTCTGCCCCTGACTGCCTTTTCCTACAGAGCAGGAAAAGATAAATTGCACACTGGAAGGAAGTAGCCTTCAGAAGACTAACTCAGAACTAATCTCCTGGTATCAAATTACTGCTGTTTTAATCCCTTATGCCATAGGCATTTACCAGCTCCCCAAAATCATCACAATTTATTCATACTTGAAATAGCAAATAACTGCTTAACTAGTATGTGGGTTATTTATTATTAGCTGACAAAGTTAGCAGAGCATCTAATTTCATTAGAGCATATCAGACAATAGAGTCAAACTAGACTGCCTCAGAAAAGGGGTCAAATCTGTACCATGCAGAGCTAGGGACTGTCAGGTCTTTTCCTGTTAGAAATTAACTTGTTTAAGCAGTATAGCATGAACTTTGAAGGGATAATATACACAACCCATAATTGCCACTTGAATTGCATTTAAACCTAGTTATTTCAGCTAAAATATTGGTTTCATAAACACCAATCAGTTCAAAAGGATAAATTCTATATAATTGGGGATTAGCCATACCATGGGAAGCAATTAGAGCAGGAAGCTGTAAAGCCACAAAACCTGGAATGAGATTCAGGAGCACGTATAATACCTTACATTTAAAAAAGGTTCTTCCATTCTAACATCTCAGACATGTTATATCACAGAAAAATACTTCCAGGCAACTGAACATGACCTGCTGACAAACCTGTGCAATTCTATCTAGTACATGTATTCTTTAAGCAATTGCACAATAACAAAAGAAAAAAAATCATACAAGGAAACAGGAAGTTAAACCAAGTGAAAGGTAAACACCTCTAATAAAGATTCAACTAACTGCTGCTCAGCACTCAACACCACACTCAATCACTTCAAATCAAGAAGCTAACTATACAAATGTTAAATTTTCTCTAAGATCTCTTCCTAAGGAAGTTGTGTAATACCACAAATAAGTCCTTAAAGCACTTTGCAACTCTAACCAGAGTGTAAAAAGCAATACACAAGGGGATTACTTAAAGTCACACCAGTGATGCAACATTATCACTTTATGCCACTATGTAAAACTTTTGAATTATTTACAGCAAAATTTGCAGGTTATTCTGCTGTTAAAGTCAAAGAAGTTTAAGGAACTGCAAGGCATTTCCACACATGCAAGCTTAGCCAGGGTAAACAATAAATTCTAATGCAGTGAGCAAAGCAAAAAAAAAAAAAGTTTATTTGGTTACCCATAGTTGACCTCAGGGACACACTTGGCTAAAGAGAGAAACCTAATGTTAATTCAAGTATGCAATGCTGGAAATTACCTCCTGGTGGAAAATTAAGAACATTAAATTCCTCCTTGCTTTTTTAGTGGAATTTCAATACTAATTTTTGATCACTCTTTGGAAGATAAGTTTCAGGAAGACAAGCTATGATAAGCGAAGAAATCTATCTCAAATCCACTGCACTCAGCTGATTTGGGTTTGAGCAACAAGTAGGATTTGAATTTAACTTCCAGATGAGCAAATCTAGAAGGTGCAAAAGCTATCAGTCAAACAGGAAAGAACTTGTAAGGACCTGAAAGGCCTTTAGGCCAAACGAGATAAACGGTTCATAACAGCACAGTCTGCAAAAATAGAAGCAGTCTGCAAATACAATCACTCTTAACAATAAAAACCAAACCCAAAACCCAGTAAATTACCAAGAGTCAAGTTAAATTAAATCCCATGAGTATATATAAAGCCACAAGAAACTTTAGCTCTGTGGAGAGGAAAGGTAGAGAAGGCAATACCTAAAATAAGACAAAATGATGATTTTGCCTCTGCTTTCAGAAAGAAGAGTGATAAGCATTTAAAGGGGAACACCAACCATACAGATACTTGATCAAATATGAAGCAAAACTCAAAGCAATTTATTGATTTGAGGGATTAAATATAATGTGATAGAATAAAAATGTATGACTAGAAATTTCTACTAATAGTTTTGTTTAAAGGGCAGTGTGATTATGAGTTATTCAGGGAAAAAAATGATCAAGATTAGGTAGGATGCAAGACTTCAGAATCTACTTTGAAGGAAATATATACCTGGAGGCAAACAAGATAAAAATACAAGAGAACTGCCAAAAGTAGAGGCTAAATAACTCAGCTTTCTGCTACCTCAGATGGAAAACTATTTAAACTAGAAAATAAAGTAGCAGCACAGGATGGGCAAAAGATAAAGCAAAAGCCACAGGTTATGTTGAAAGGATATCTGTTTGAGAGACTCTTCACTAGATCTATTTATTATCTTCTTTAATAACTCAGTACAAGCAGCAGAAACACCCCTGCTGATAATTTATCATCAGCTAACTTTATAATACAGACTAGAGCTGGAGTATTATGCCAAAACTAGTTGACCACAGACTGGAGAAAGATGAGTGGCAAGTACATCTCAAACCTGCAATTGTGCATTCACTGCAGAAGTCTGCTATAAACTAAGAATTTGTTTGAGAAATATGGTGGCTTAAGAAAATTAGACATCTTAATTGACTACAGGATTGATCTGTGCTGTTGTGATGCCATTGTGAATAAAGCAAATGCAGTAAAAGCTTATCAAGCAGGATGCCCCTACCTGTAATGAGGGTTTATTCATGCCACTGTACAAGGCACACTGGGCTCTCACATCGAGAACTAAAATTCTCATAAGCCATCTTTAAAGAAAAGAAGTGACAGGAAAGAGAAGCTATCACCAGAGCTTGCAATGAAAGTTGGCAGAAAGTCGCTGTCTCTTGTAACATATTGAGGTAAACATCAAAACGGTTCTTTATCTTAAATATCTGCTGTTCCATCCTGTTAAGAACATTTGCTGAGAGCTAGTTGTGAATGCACTTCTGCTGATGAAATGCTCAGCTGACTCATCAGATGAGGACAGTGAGGGTCTGCAACAGCCTTAAAATCAAACAGAGCAAGAGGAAAAAAGACCACATGTGAAGGCAGAGCTTGAGCATTTCATGAATCAATTAACATGTGATCTGCAAATACCATGGGATTGGACCTGATGAACAGGAAAGGCCCTTTAACATCCTGCATTCTTGAAAAAACATCCCTGGAATTTATAAAAAGAGATTTCATTCAGCAACAGTCAAATATTACTTTCTACAGACAACGTGTCCAAAGCACTGACCCAATACAGCCTAGCTATTCAAGGCAATAGTGACATTACAACCAAGCAGCCATCCCTGGAAAACTCACAAACACATCACTAGATAACCTGATGAACAGAAACAGCAAACTGCTGAAGTGCTCAAATTTACAGGCCTCTCCAAATACTAGAAAATAACAGAGCTCACATCACAGCTCAACAGTGAGCGGGGGAAAAATCAAATTAGGTCAGAGCCAAGATCTTCACACATGCAATGTTAAAAATGCAATCCCTTCAAAACAGAGGTAAAGGTTTTTTTGGACCTTCTCCGCTGGCTTTCTATTAAACTTTTGCCAGAATACTGACAACTAGCCCAGAAAAACAGGAAATCCTTCAAATGAGGGGCCAAAAATGTCACATCAATGGAAATTCAGACAGCCTTTTAAGCCAAAGTCTAGTAAATATTCCTTTTTCTGAGAAAAAAACCCCACGGTTTAGCAGGGGCAGGGGAGAGAATTGAGGAGTAATTTCGAAAATATCCTTGACTGTTAACAGTTGGTTTGTATGGCATGTCCCTAGTCTATTAAAAACACCTAGAAAGACAATACACAAGACTCAACACAGCTGCAATCCAAAGTCTCCAAGGCAAACAAATCTTTTACTCCCTGCTCCAACCAGTTTCTACAAAATTTTTCCTGCCATTATCACCCTTGACTTTTCCACTGAAGAGTTCTCCTTCTGTCTTTGTACTCTCTACCAAAAAATAAAAATACAGAAGTATCCATATTCACTTCCTAGTGAGGTGACTAATAATTTAAAATGTAACGTCTTGTTTTACGATGGAATTATCACTGAAAGAATATAAAAAGATAGGAAAACTTAAGTAATCTACAGTCATTTACTGGACTTGGAGAAGGGTAGGATGCACTTATGGGCCATAATTAACCAAATGAGATTGCTACAGTATTGCTCATCTGCTGTGCAGTTTAGTTTCGATATAAACTGCGTGTGCTCCATGTCCAAAGAGACAAGTGTCAAAACTAAAGCCTCTGTTGACATTTTTGTCTTGAAATTTTGTTGAAAGTGTTCCTGATCCTAGAGCAGAGATTACCCTTTTGCCCTGCCTGATAAAAGTAACACCACACAAAGATGATTTTCCTTCTTCCAGAGCAGGAGTACGGGGTTTCTGACCAAACAGGCATCCCACCTTCCAGGCCAGTGTAGTCAAAAGGTTTGGTTATGATCTCTCTAGCATTCCTGCATAGAAGGAAAGATTTCTACCTACCAAAGAGAATTATAGTGGTCCTGTGAAAGACTGCAAGTGACACTGGGAGAACAGAAAAGAGTTTTGTCTATGCCACCTTTTTATTCTACCTTTTTTCTGCACCCCCCCCCAAAGCTGGCAATTCAAATATAAGGCAAAAAATGATTTTTTCAAAATCTGAGATAAAGGTTGCTCAAGATAAAGCTTTCAGTGTCTAACTCACCACCTTTTTACTTTATAGTATCAAGTGAATTGCTCATTGATATAAATATTTATCACTATGATTTGAATACTTAATTGTTCTAAAGATTATTCCCAATTGTTTTTGTAGTGTGTTGAAAAACAGCAATTTCCTCAGTAAGTGTGGAAAGATTACACAAGGCCTGAGTTACTTTGGGATTTAGTTCAGTAGTAATGTTTAATTTTCTGAACATCACTGATACATATATATGCCAGTAACGTCACATTATTTGGACACTGCTCAAGTTAAGTAATAGTTAACAAACAAATCCAGATGTTTAAATACTGTGATTAATCTTTACTATTACACTGCAATTTAAAAACACTGATTTACATACCTGTGATGTTTGGCCCTGTAACTTTGCAAGTTGAGTTGTTCGCATGTTTAAGGACTGGCTCCTTGTAACTGTTGCTCCAGAAGATTTCCCATTAACTTTTCTTTCCAGATGACAAGTTACTAACAGCTTTTCTTCTAACAGCACAGCATCCCATGGATCTTTAGCACTCATACTTGAAACCCTCTCTCCATCATTTTCTGCTTTATTTAAAGTCTCCACGCTATCCACTTTTGGTTTACTTAGGGGATCCAAATCTAACCAATCAAATTTACTAACATCCCTGCTGCTTTCCGAGGCTGGTAGGTTAGAAACTGCAGGTTTTATAGCAGTCATTTCTAAGTCCGTGCTTGACTTCGCATTTTTCAGAAATTCTGAGGTGCTTGCAATTTTGTCAAATACTTTTGCCATTTCTGGTGTAAGTACTGGAGGATATATAGGTAGGCTTCCTTGTGGATGGAAAGATGGAGTAGCTGCCAATGGGTATGAAATGTATTGCGACTGTCTTGGAAGACCAAGATAAATAGGTTCTCTAGAGGGAAAAGAGGACATATTTGGATGGAATCCATTTTGAAATACGCCAGTCTGTTCTGTATAAGAAGCTGAGGAGTAAATAGGAGGTAAAGTGCATGTCACAGGTGCTGGTGTCCCAGTTGTCCACTGTCTTCTCTGACCCGTAGGCGCAAGGTAAAATTGTGAAGACACAGATGGCCTCAAAATAGGACTCACTGGTAACGTAGGTACTTTACTAGATTCAAAACTGTCATCCAGCAGCAGTTTCTCTAGTTCAGCATGAGTAAGCTTCTCTATGTCAATGGTACTTAGTTTATCTTCCACACTCTTGGCATCAGACTCTGGAAACACCATGAGATCATGGTCCTGTTTGCTATGAGTCTGTGCTTTTTGTCTGGTGCTGCTTAAAGAATGAAAAGTTTGTTTATTACCAGTTACACCTCTTTCCTTCTGCATCTTCGCTAATGCCTCAGCTTCCATCTGCAACGCCTCCTCTTTGTCCACATCTTTTGACCTGGCAGCTGCCAAAGAAGGTGAGGAGTGCTTAAATACATTGCTACTGGATATCTGGGCCATACCGCAAGAGCAGCTGTCCATTTAAAGAGGCAACACTCTCCTTTTACTGGTTGTCCACCCTTGGCTTCATAATAGATTTAGCAGATCTGAAAAGGAAATGAAATATTAGAAATGCATAAAAGAAATCATTCGTGGAGAACTAGAGTCATGTATCACCAACTGACAAGGTTACACAAGTCCTTCAGAAACCCAGGACATAAAATTTTGGACAAGCAAAATAAATGATTTAAGTACAGTTGTGCTCATTAAGTTACTCCTTTAACAGCCCCTTAAAGGAAGTGCCATTCACTGCTATGCAAGCGAAGAAACTCTGAATGGTCACTTCTGCTTAAGGCCACCACCAAGAAAAAGACATTTTACATTTCTCCAATTCCAGTCTTGTGCTCAGTAACATTCTACAACTTCCCATATTCACCACGATATCTACACCTCTTTACTAAAATAATCTTAGAAGAGATTACCACAAGAATTAGGTTATTTTCCAATATTATTTCTACTTTATTCTACAGCTTTTACACAGACAGGTTAGAGTCGAGTCCAGGAGATAAGATGTCTTCCAACAGCTAGTATTAAGGAGCAAGATAAAAATCATGAATAATGAGTTTCTGCTAGGAGAGTTACATAAACAGCAATCCTCATTAAAGCACAGTTTCACTGAACTAGACGAGCCCTTTAGATGTAAATCATCGTGGGTTTAAGTCATGCAACAATCTACAAATAAAGAGTTCTCTGCAGCAAATAACGTAGGTAACTCAAAAGTCTGTCTTGAAGTTTCCTTGCTGTTCACACCCACTAGATGCTTGATTTTTATGGAGGGTTTTTTGTTTGGTTTGGTTTTGTTTTTTCTTGAATCAGACCAGAGTTGTACTTTACTTTAAACAAACTGACTGTTCTTCTGTGGACTTGCCACATAGACAGCAAGATTCTTAAGAGATTTCTAACAGATTCTTTGAATTCTTTAAGACTCGAGCCAAGCTTTGTTTTATCTACTCCATTTCAGTGGCTTATATTGCAAAGGACAGATATGTTTTATAAGAGGTTCTATACATTTCAGCTAAGTCAGAAAATATAAATCCAGGTGAAACCCTTCACAAAGCAGGGCTAAACCAGAAATGATGCTACAGGTACCAAGATTTAAACGGAAGAAGGTGTCTTCAGAAAGACTGAAGCAGTGACAGACTAACAAAGTTACTCTGAACTGCCATGTAAAACTCTGAACAACACACAGCCAAAGTCCTGGGCAGTAAAGTCTTCAGGAAAAGCTTTGGAGGTTAGCAGTATGTATTTATTCCACAAGATAATGATATTCACCACAGATAAAGCTCAGAAAAAAGCAGACATCAGATCCTTTTCTACACATTAAGCTGCAGAGTTTGACAGTCACTAAAGGCACAGCTACTGCCATTAGAAAGAAGTCCCACCCTATCTACAGCCTATTTGCACAGCTGAGTGTTGAACTCAATTGGGAAACTGATTAAGAAAACTCCAAGCTTTTTTGCTGGGTTCCTTTATCAACAGTGCAGGTCCCATTTACAGCACTGCTGGGCCCTTCAGTGCCATTCTGCTACTTGCTATTCTCCTGTTAGCAGGACAGTCATTCTAAACCTTCTCCTGAAGATGTACTGAATATTCTGTAGATAGTCTAAGCCTACTAGCCACAGATAACATCCTAATGAGAAGCCTAATTATACTTTACACCAACTGCTCAGACTGCCTAAATAGCCAAGCAGGCTTTAATCTCTTTATTAACTTAAGGCTGGTTAAAATTGCTATGTCAAAGTTTCAGATGCAAGAACACCCTGATCTATGAAGTCCTCACAATAATTCCTACTTGGCTTTTCCAAGAGGCAGCATCATGAGGTGTGTGAAGTTTTCAGAGTCTTGCTGTCGCCTAAGGATTCTAAATAGCAGCAGGATTTCTTTTCCTGAATTTTATTCAAAAAACTAAAATAGGATCATACTTTCTGAGACTGTTCAGAACTGTCTGGGCTATAACTTGGAGATTATCAATGTATTCTGGTGGTGCTGTTTGATAATTACAGCAGCAAGTGTTTTTTTCTTAAGGAAAAAACATCAAGATTATGTGGTCTTCAAAGTAACTGTATATAACAACAACTCTGGCTCCTTAAAAAAGTAGGAAGCCTTATTTTTGTGCTGAAATTGTCAGCTTTGATCTCCGTAGTCACCAAGCAGTCTCCTACTCACAAGAAGTCACTGTTCCACAGTCACGACTGCAGATAAACATACATTCCTTAGCACTCAGGCAAGTGGTGCAAAACTACTGCAGCACGTTCACTTATAACAATCCCAATCCCTCAATAATTGCTTGTTTATTTTACAATTTCACATTACAGTGCTACATTTTTGTCAGTGTACGATTACACACTTGCACTGACAAATTGAGTGACTTTGAGTATTCAAGAGAGAAGAAAATTATTAGTAGTGGTTATCTGAATAGTTGAATCTTATTTTTATTTTTGCAAGACTGTCTCATCAGCATACATACACTTAATTTGACCATTGTATTTAAGTCCTGTCTTTGGGAAACTTCTGAAACCAAACCAGTGTATAAATTTCTGTCAAATTTTATAAGATGACTGCAGTTTTCAAACAGTTTAAAGTTAAAAACTGATTTTAAAAAAATCTGATAAAATTGCAAGTTTTAGCAAAACTTTATCCTGAGTATCAGTTATAAGCAGTAAATTCACATGATAAAACATCAGAAGAAAAGTTCCCTAGGCATGATTAAAATAAAGACAGACCTCCTTTTAAATGCTAACTACACCACATCAGGTAACATTTTCACGTCAGTTTAGCTTCACTTTGAACTTCTGGCTTCGTAGCCATCTAAGTTCAAAGGCAGATAGCAAGCAGAATTTAGACTTCAAATCCCAGAAACAGGAAAAAAGATTCCTGAACCATTACTGACCATAGCATAGGAATTCACAAAAAGTTTGCAACAACTGGAAGTCACAGGAAGACCTAGAAGTAATCCGAAAAGAGTCAGGACTGTTCTCACCTCAACTGCTGCACACTATTTTAAGTAACAGTAATCATCAGTTTTCAACTGTCAATCTGTTCACCTTCAAAAGCACAACTCTCTTGCCAAACACTTAAAGAATGGGTCAAATGCTTATTTTTTTCTTTTTTCTTTTTTTTTTTAAAAAAAGGAGAACTAGAAGCAATGGAAGAGATTATAACAGAAATTTGGAAGTGATAAAACAATCTACATCACTTATTTCTCCCCTAAATTTAAAATAAAAACGGACACATGCATACTTTATATAAAGTCACCATATTTACACTGCCCTGGCAGTAACTCACCAATACTGCCTGCTTCATTTATAAGCAAGCCTAAAAATCTCAACAACCCAATTTATCTGCAGCCTTGACGAAAGGTAATACGTCTCCTGCAGTGAGACTTAGGTAACATTAAGCAATATTTTCTTTAAGTATTTGACCAGATGTGATCAGACATGAGCCTGTAGACCTTCTCTGGCTCCAGTCTAGCAGTTTCTCTAAAAGCAACGCTTCCTTGATGGCAATTTTGAATAAACACATTTAGAGTCTAAAGCTGATTTGCTCAGTCAAGTATGTGTGCATTGCTACATAATTTTATTTCCATTGAGTGTTGCTCATTACTCATTAGTTCAAAGGAGTAAAATGCTCTTGAAAAAAAAATGCAGCAGCAAAGCTTTATTAATATCAAGAACCAAGAAACAGCAAGCTGTCTGACCATCTCCTTCACATCAAAGCCCCTACATGGAATAGAAATTAATTTTAAACCAGATTTTCCACTTACAGAGGCTTACATAAAAAACAAAATATATTTACATATGCACTACTCTAGCTAATACATAAAACTGAACCATGAAGAAATGTTTTTCTAATGAGGAATTTATAGGTTTCTAGTGAGAAATTTCAGGAGAATCAATACAGGATATTACATCTCTGCCAGGACAAAGACTCTCAAAGTCTAAATTAGTTTCCTATCTTAATGCACAAGGGATGACTTTATTAGAGATAAATCCCGTTACCTTAAGCAGAAGTAATCTCACCATCTGCTCATGTACATGTTAACATTCATCTCTACTTAAGACAAGTTGCGCAACAATTTTCAAAAAACCCCCAAGCTTTTAACATTTTATTTATAATTTGTTCTAGTGCTAAACAAGCACAGAACGTATTCTTTGGTAATTCATTCTTAGCAAATATGTCATAGTTATCAGAAATCAGTGCTCAGAAATTCCCTAGAGTCCAAGCACTAAATACAGAAGCAACGATAACAAGTCAGACCATTTCCTGCATTCCTTATAAAGTAATGCCCTGACATACAGTAGCCAGAGCTTCCTCAAAACAAGTGCCATTTTCACAGTAACTCCGTGGTTATTCTGCATTTTATATATATATATATATATAAATATATATATATATATATATATTTATTTGAGGCATTTGCCTAGCATTGAATCATAGCTAACTTCAGAATCAGAAATCTTGCCTGCATACCAGAGATGGTACCAGTTTTATGGGATAACAGGGAAAACTTAGCAAAATAAGACAGCAGTAATATACTATGGAAAGTACTAATCATCTAGAAAGGAATTCATAGCAACACATTTGCCACAGCAGGAAAACTCCTTAGTAAGAAAAAACACAAGAACTTTGATGTTCAAAAGCCCTCTCTGCCAGACGCATTCAGAGTGCTACAAATCAAGAAGTCATGTCAAGACTAAATCCAGTATGTTTTAAAATACTGTTAGGTTTAAATTACAAGTTTTTCAATAATGTGTACATAAGTAGACCTCAAAGGGGAGTGTTTCAGGTATATAGTTCTATTACACTGGCTTTCCATTAAAAAGTTAGGAGATGCTTTAATCCATTCATTTTAGCAAAATTAGAAAGTATCCTCTTACAGATGAGATTAACATAGTTAACCAAAAGATTGAATCCATTTCATTTTGGGACATATCTACAGAATCTTCAAAGACAATTTCACGAGCTTAAACACAAGTGCAATTTTTAATTGCATACAAACTCTGAACCACCACTCATTTCTGTTTTACTCAAGTACTTCAGCTTGTAAATACCTAAGCAGCTGTACCAAGACCAGCAACTGCATCTCTTAACTTTGGTTTTGAAAATTCATTTGCCTCCAAGAAGTACGATTTCATCACAAAACCTCTGATCTTGACAGCTCGGTAAGAATAGGGTGTTTCCAGTACTAGAACAGGAAGCCTGCAGGAATGCTTCAAGGTCTTTCAATATTGGCAACAAATCCCTTGAAAAATCCAGCCTCAGCTGGTTCAGTGCTTAAAAAAACAGTTATGAAGTCTTTTACTTAAATTGATTTTCACCCATGACACTGTGCTAAAGACTGTTACTAGATATTTTGTAACTGTAGCATTTTGGGTTTTTTCATCACTGTTCCAAGAGACACAAAGGGTGGAAGCATCCATCATGATGTTCCAGCCAAATCGTGGTGTAGGCAGCTACAATAACCTACAAATCATATGTTTTTCATTGCCACAAGTACTCTTCCCCTTCTTGAACCAGTGGTTTGCACCATGAGCCACTGCAAGCCACTCCACCAGTGGATGTGAATACATGCACATTTGGTACAGTATGTTTGCAAGCTTCTTCAGCATATTTGTCCTGTTATACTTCTCAAATTTTGAACCCAATCATAATTTAAGTCTGTTGAAGAGGCAGGGAGCTTAAAGATAATTAAATTCCATATAAGTTTCATAAAAACAAGCAACCCGACACTGCCAGGAACACTGGGTGTCACAGCTACAAGAACACAGTAGCATGAGCTCGTATTATTGGACACCACAGATTTATTACCAGAATAATCTTTATAAATGCTTGAATCATGGCAAGAAGTCCTTAAAGTCAATCAGCTGAAGACACAAATCAACAGGAAACTTGACATCGGTTTCATCAGCTGCAGAACTACTCACCAACTTTTGCACCTCCGTATTTCTCCCTATTTTGCTCTCAGCTCTCCAACAGCATACTTGCAATTCTGTTCCTGCCCAGTATTTTCTGGATGCAGATACCAGGAAAAGCAATAATGAAACTGATGGCATCCCAGGCTGTTTTATTCTGATGCATTTGGCCAAGATTTTTTTTTCCATGCCTCACAGCCAAGCCCATTACCAGCATTGTTTGACAAAGGCGAAGAATTTTAGCTCTGTTGCAATGTTTCTCCTTACGGAATAATGCCTTCATATCCACTCCTTCTATTTCAGATGTCTGCTTTCAAAAACTTTTTACCGCTTCTCTTGCTTTTCAGCCACGTCTAAAGTTGTGCTTTTCTCCATGTCACCTTTACGATTCACACTCTTCCACCAATCCCTCTTTTCAAAGAGTACTTGAAACACACATGCAATACAAAATATTCCACACAGAATCAATACTGTCTACTGGTTTAGGGTTTGTTTGCTTATTTTTTAAGTGATGCCATTGCCCCAAATATTTTGATTCCCCAGTTGAATAATTTATGCAGCAATCCATGACACAGAAAATAATTTTACTCTGGAATACCACTTTCACAGAACAACTAAGACTGGAAGGGGCCTCAGGGGGTCTCTAGTTTGAAGAGAAGGTGAGAGAAGGTGTGGAGAAGGTGACAAGAGTCTCTCTCCAGGCAGCAATATCGCAGACAAAGTTTGAGTTATTCATACAGTGCAGGCCTGATCGCAGTAGAGTGTGACAAATTACCTGGAGCACCTACCTATACTTAGTAATTTCACTAATCCCAGTACCAGTGGTACTAAGCAGAAGGTAGACAACATTTTAAACTACATGTCCAATTCAATCAGAACTATGGAAAGTGTCTAGAGGGTGGGGAGGACAGAGAAAAAAAGAAAGCAACATTTGTGCTACCTGCTTTCATTACCCAAACAGAGATGCCCAAACACCTTCCATATAGTTTTATAACATTCTATAGCATAGACAGAGGACCATGGTAAAACCCCACGTTTTCTTAAGTTATATACCTGAAGTAAGCCCTGCAAATATCCTCCCAATGTCATAAAGCATTCGAAATGCAGCACAATGCAGGAAGTTCATGATGCAGTGTACAGTGCCTATTAACAGGAAGAAAACAACCCTTCCCACAAGGGTCCTGTTCCATTCCCTATGCAGCAGTGCACAGTACACACCTTCAACAAAACACAATCAAAACCATCAGTAGCATAAGAAGAAAAAACCATGTCACCACAGCTCTGTCCCAGATTTAACTCCACTGTATCAGCACCAACCTACCAGTCTAACCAAACGCAATTCTGCTGCAGTAGCCAAATTATTTCTACCACTTGCTTCAACGGATGAGTTTCCCCTCAGGCAGGAAACTTGCACAGTTTCAATTATAACCAGCAGATGCTTTTTAGTCACAAACCTAGTAGTTATGAAAGTATTAAGCAGAATTGTTGATTATTAATTGACAGAACAAATGTGCTGTTCAGTCATACCTTAGAAAATACTAATGATTATTAGATGTATTGAGTCAATGACTACTGTAGGGTTTTTTTTAACCACTACTCTGATAAGAAACTGAACAGGATGGCTATACTCAGTCAGACCAAAAGTTCATCTCATCCTTGTCTCTGAGGGTGGGTTCAGAAATGCAAATGGAAAAAAGATACACCAAGGCAAGCATGTAATTACACTTCCTCAAAACACTCTTCCAGTCTCCACTAAATTGAGACTCAAGGACTTCCTAAATCCTTATGTAACTTCTCTAATACTAAGTGCCCTGATGGATTTTCTTCCTGCAGGAATCTCTGCTCATCTGCTGTGACTTCTAATCTAAGTAGAAGACCATATCAACTACTAACAACCTGTTATTGATGTGTCTTCTGTAACTACTAACATCAGCCACAATATTGGCATGACTGGCTGGGTAGATGAGGGGAGAGCAGTGGATGTTTTCTGCCTTGACTTCAGCAAGACTTTTGACACTGTCTCCCATAACATCCTCATTGGGAAGCTTAGGAAGCGTGGGTCGGATGAGTGGAGAGTGAGGAGGATTGAGAACTGAATGACAGAGCTCAGAGGGTTATGATCAGCAGCACAGAGTCCAGTTGGAGGTCTGTAGCTCACAGTGCTCCACAGGGGTCAGTACTGGGTCCAGTCTTGTTCAATATATTCATCAGTGACCTGGATGAAGGGACAGAGTGTACCCTCTGCAAGTTTGCTGATGATCCCAAACTGGGAGGAGTGGCTGGTACACCAGAAGGCCATGCTGCCATTCAGAGAGACCTGGACAGACTGGAGAGTTGGGTGGAGAGGAACCTCATGAAGTTCACTGAAGGCAAGTGCAGGGTCCTGCACTGAGGGAGGAACAACCCCGTGCACCAGTACAGGTCAGGGGCTGACCTGCTGGAAAGCAGCTCTGTGG
The DNA here is from genome assembly GCA_028020825.1 of Podargus strigoides. Taxonomy (NCBI): domain Eukaryota; kingdom Metazoa; phylum Chordata; class Aves; order Caprimulgiformes; family Podargidae; genus Podargus; species Podargus strigoides. Next base: position 3,179,695 of record CM051633.1, read on the forward strand.
AGAAGGACCTGGGAGTCCTGGTGAACAAGAAGTCAGCCCTTAGCCAGCAATGTGCCCTTGTGGCCAAGAAGGCCAACGGGATCCTGGGGTGCATTAGGAAGAGTGTGGCCAGCAGGTCGAGAGAGGTTTTCCTCCCCCTCTACTCTGCCCTGGTGAGGTAACATCTGGAATCTTGTGTCCAGTTCCGGGGTCCCCAGTTCAAGAGAGACAAGAAACTACTGGAGAGAGTCCAGCGGAGGGTACGAAGATGATAAGGGGGACTGGAGCATCTCTCTGATAAGGAAAGGCTGAGAGACCTGGGGCTGTTCAGCCAGGAGAAGACTGAGAGGGGATCTCATCAGTGCTTATAGATATCTACAGGGCGGCTGTCAAGAGGATGGGGCCAGACTCTTCAGTGGTGCCCCATGACAGGACAAGGGGCAATAGGCACAAACTGGAACACAGGAAGTTCCATCTAAACGTGAGGAAAAACTTATTTCCTTTGAGGGTGACAGAGCACCAGCACAGGCTGCCCAGAGGTGGTGGAGTCTCCTTCTCTGGAGACATTCCAAACCCACATGGATGTGATCCTGTGCGACCTGCTCTGGGTGAACCTGCTCTGGCAGGGGGGGGCTGGACTAGGTGACCTCCAGAGGTCCCTTCCAACCCTGACCATTCTGCATGATTGAAACCTACAAGCTATAAACTCTATATGGACCAAATTGGACCAAATTATTTCATCTAGGTCATCATGCAGTAACCAACTTCTAGATCTGAACTAGCGACACACTCTTCACACAAATACCACAAGGTCCTCACACACTGCATACTGCAGGTTGCCAATTATGGTTGGGTTTTTGTAAGTAAAGTTATAAACAAAACTTTAACGTCACACCTGAAAATTATCAGTTACATGAAACATGCTGACAGACATTTTCTCTCTACTTCAATTTCCTCAATGAAAGCACTCTGAAGTGATCACCACTTGGAACAAACTAAACTTACTCTAAGTAAATAATTTCAGGTTGCATTTGTACTAAGGTATAGATCAAAGTCATATTTATCATAACTTTTTTCAATGTGAGCTTTGAGGAGAACACTTTATTCTAAATCATTAATAGATTAAGTGAGGTTTTTTTTTTACTGGCATGCTTTGAAACAGTTCCTCCTTCACTTACTTGTCCAGCCTGGAAACAACTTCTGCATTCTTCTGCAAAAACTGACATCACAACAACCTTGCTGTGTACAAAGGGGCTCGAGGAATTCTGTATTAGATGACTGTTACTGACCAGTGCTGATAAAAACTCAACTCTGGTTCTTGTAAGTAATTAGACATCCACATCTACTTAAAATAGAGGAGTATGTTTACAGCTATGTTTCCACAAAGCAAACAATTTACATTTGTGCTATACTCACTCATTTTTATGTTTGTTGTACTATTCTAAAAATAAATAAATAAATGCCACAGTAATTTCTGCACTAACCTCAGACACTAAAAGGCAATACTTCTACAATAAAACATGGAAGTTCATTAACTGAAAGTCATAAGGCTGACTTTAAAACACATACTATGTTTAAAGAATTCTAGTCATGTTAGCATTATGCTTGTAGTGCCCTACCTAGTAATGTTAATTTACCACAGTTTTAAAGCTTCCATAAGATAGCTTTAGGATTGTTCAAGACTTTAAAGACAAACAACAAGCAATCCTGCTCTAATCAAATTCAAATCTAGCATTCATTGTTCTAGACAGCCCCATCCTGATCTGGTTTTGGTCTCACATCAAGGCCTAACACAAAGAAAAAAACCCAAAACATCACCTCCCCATTTTTATTTGTTAAGCAATGTTTTAATTCAAGTTTCTTCAGCTAGATAGCAGATAGAATAGCAGCACTGGATAAGAAATACCAGCAGCCTCAAGTTAACTTAGTCTGAGAAGTAAGAAACAGAGGAAGACAAATTCAGAAAAGATTTTTTTAGTTGACATTTTAAATGCACCATTTCCCATTTAAAGCATTCAGTTTTCTATGTTGCTACACAGAGAGCTACTCAAAAAAAGATAAAAATAACTAAATCATCTATTTATTTTTGTATACACTGATTATCTGCACTGATGAATGTTTATGAGTTCTAATGAGAAAAGAGGAACCTCAAGTTTCTAAGTCAGGATTACTATTACATCATAATTAAGTAGGACAGATCTATTTTATTAAATTGATCAGAATTTGAAATCTTTCTTGAGACCTCCTATGTATTTTCTCTACATAACGATGCTTGTTTAAAAGACTGTTCAAATACAGCACAACATTTAAGACAGGACTCTAATATTACTTTTTCAGTTTGTTTTTTTTCTCCCCCAACAAAAGGCCACTTAATTTGAAATATGTTACTTTACTTCTCTCCATGCTTTCTCCCACTGCCTTTATCTTTTATGCAACTTTCTTTCACTGTCCATTTGTTCTTGTTAGTTTTGCTTCAACATACTTTCAGTTAAAAAAAAAATAACTTGGGCACTATAGTCCCTCCCCCCCCTTAATGTGGTGAGTGAGGGCAATGTAAGCAACTTCTCTTCCTGCCAGACACATGAAGTTGCTTGTGGGCCCACTCTGGGTGTTGGGGGAATGAAGGACACAACTGCCTTCAACGCTAATAAACCCAACCACCAAAATATTTTCACCTGTCCAGATTTCATTCCCCCTGCCCCACTTCTGCTCCCTCTTCAGATTCTTCATCAATCATCCACCACTACAACTCCTGAACGCAGTTTATGTTCTACGTAGGTATTGCACAACATCTTTCACAAACATCACACATTTCTTTACTTGAATTTTCAGTTCCCTTTGGAAAGGGATCTGCATGAAGCACACAAGGTTGTTATTTAAAACCTCTGCATCTTCCCTACCCCAAATCAGCTGAACTGCATTACGCTCTAGGATCACAGCTACAATAAGTAATACAATGACAAGAAAGAGCACCAGAAACTCTATTTTCCTCCAAGCTCTTTTTTTTCAGTGCATTTTACTACCATGTCCTATCTCCCACAGCAGCAGAGCAGTTAGTTGGAGGTGACCTGTGCTAACAAAGATGCAGGAATATATTTTTTTTATCGCATGGATGCAGAATAACAAACTCGATCGAGCTGTGAACAGCGAGTTACACACTTCCATGTACTGCAACCAGTAACCGAAAACCTCCCAGAGGAAAGAGCAGAGCTGGTTAAGGATCAGCTGTGTGAGCAGCCAGCTTGCCAGGAGCCAGGGTAACGCACCACCCGTTAACCCACCGCCTGCTAGCCCACCGCCCGCTAGCCCACCACCTTAACCCACTCAAAAGTCCACGAGATTAACAAAAAGGGAAGGTAAAGCTGGCGTGTGCCTGCAGCGACAGCCGCGGTGCCCCTGCCCCGGGAGGGCACTCCAGCTCCCCGAGCGCTCCCGGGTGACAGCACCCGCACCCCACCGCCTCCCCCGGGGTACCGAGCACCCTGAGGCCCGCGGTGCTGAGGGCCATCAGCTCCCCCGTCCCCGGTGAGGCGCTCCAGTCACCCGAGGAAGCACTTTTAGCACTTCGACACGGAGCGGCGGGGAGAGCCCGCGCTGCCCCCGGCCCCGCTGCCGCCCGGCCCCGCAGCTCCAGCCCCGGGCCCCGCCGCTCGCAGGTGCCGCCACGGCAGCGCGGGGAACACCGGCCGCCCGCGGGCCCGCAGCCGCGCCAAGGCCGAGCCGGCAGCACCCGGAGGCCGAGGGGCGCAGCGCGGCGCCGCGACCCCTGAGGGAGGAGAGCGGGAAGGGGGGCGAAGCAAGGGGACCCCGGCAGGGAGGGACGGGACGGGACGAGGGAGCAGCGCCCCAACCCCTTCCCGACACCCAGCGGCGGGCTCCCCGCACCTACCTCGCAGCGCCGCCGCCCCGCGGTCACAGCCATGTCCCTGCTTCCCTCCGCGGCCGGGACCCCGCGCGCCGGGCTGGCGGCAGCCCCCTCCCGCCGTGCGCTCACTTCCGGCCCCGGCCCGCGGCGCTGGCGCGGCGGAGGGGGCGGGGCCCGGCCCTGAGGAGATGGGCGGGGCCGGGGGCGGGGCGGCGGCCGCCTCACTCGGACCCTGCCCGGGGCGCCCCTCCGGCCGCCACCTCACCTGTCCGCACCTCACCTGTCCGCTCACCGCCTCTGCTCGGCCGGCGCGGCCCGGCACCCTACGCTGCGGAGCCCGGCCGGCAGCGGCGGCCCGCCCCCGTCGGGGAAACGGTGTGTTAACGGCCGGCGGTGCGCGCTGCGGCGGGGGCCGCGTGGCCCTGAGGTGACTCCGTCACTTCCTCCCCTTATCGCCAGATCTTCCCCAAAATGCTCGGCACGGCCGGGAGCTCTCGCAGCGTACCGAAAACGTCGGTCCGGGCGGCCGGGGCAGAGCCGCGCGTACAGCGGGGCTTCCCCCGTGCTGCCCGGGGCGGGGGTGCGGCCGGGACTGGGCCCCGTCCCTGGGCAGGTGGCGGCTCCGGTGGTTCGGAACATGTTAATGGAGCTGCAAAACAACTGCAGGGAGAGGAGTTTCACCCTCCCTCCGTTCGGGGGGTACCACTGGAAACAATCGAACCATTCCGTTTATGCCCGTTTATTTTACTCAGCACTTTTGGCATCCTCAAGTTCCAAAAAAATACAAAACGCTTAACGGAGCACAGAAGACACCTGAAAATGTATCAGTTTAGAAGCTCCAATACAAGTGAATTAATAAAAATAAGTCATAAATACATTGCTGGCAGTGACATTTTCTGTGTGATCGTAGATAACATCTCAGCATTTTCTGTAAATCTTGACCTGGCACCGCTAAGGTCAATGACAGCACTTGCAGGGGACTTCAAATGGAGACCAGGAAAGGTGACACACAATGCACTCCTGTAGACGCAGCACAGATGTGACCCTTTCAATTACAAAGACTAAAAAAATTACCAGAGTTCTAACTACCCTTGTGATCTAAGCTATCAAGAATTTTTCAGCTCGTCAGTCATTAAGAGGAGAAATCAATGCTTTCCAACACCTTTCCAGTATTTACAACCACTAAGCCAATTCTGCTCTAATTTTGAACACAGAACGGAGCATCAGTAGAAGACACCTGCTCTGCTCTCAAGGTCCAGGTTTCATTCCAGACTGTCCAAATTCACCTTATTTCCAGACTGCACTTCAGGTCCTTAGCGCTGGCAGCCATGTCTCCTGGCCGCCTCTTCCCTTGGGCTCCTGCAGTGATCCTGGCCAGGAGACGACCGTACGTGGAGCTGCTGCCCCACAGGACACCAGGATGGAGGCTGTGCTGCACTGCCCGTGCAGCCTGGCCTTCACACCTCTGTTGGGCTCTGTGTCCCTCGGCTGCAGGACAAACTTTGCAGCTCACTGTAATGGGAGTCTGGAGGCAGCTCCCACTTGGTACTGGTGATTACACCACCCGCATGTCCTTGCCTTTATCTAGAAATGCAGCAAGAGGTTCCCATGTGAACACCCTTTCTGTCTGGCAATAGAAATGCTGGATAGAATTGTTTTCTTGTAAGAAAATCCTGTATTAACTGGAATGGGAAACCCTCTTCTATGGATGGGTTCTGCAGTGTGCTGCATCCATCCAATGCTGCACAACTGTGGGTTCCCAGTATCTGTAGGGGTGCAGGATTATCTGTGCTATTCTCTTTCTTTATAGCGCTGGCTCTAATAAACACCACTAAAAACGACACTTTGCAGAGGTGGAGTGCTTTTCCTCCTGGGATCCTAATGGACCAGCACCTCCTGGTGCAAAACGGTTCCCACGGTGCTTGCCCTGCTTTCCCTCTCACACGTGGGTCACATTAAGCTGCTCTAGATTACACCTCCGACTCACCGGCCACAGGCCACAGGGTTTAGTCCTAGAACAACCAATTTTCTAGGTTTCATCCATCACTAACCAAAGGAGCATTAATCTGCTTAGCCTAAATAAAAGTCAGCTACCATATTCAACAATTTCAACAAGATCATGACTGTTTGACTGACTAACCCCCACCATGTTACGTAATATATGGCAGTATGAACACGTCAAATGTGAATCATAAAACTTGAGATAGGGAAGATGATTTGGTTCATTCTACAGATTAGTGTTCAGGCTATTATCAAGCCTCTCTACAAGTACCACGATAACTGTAAGAACCTTCTGTGGCTTTACTTAGAAATTATTTCCTTCTTGTCAGAAAATGTTCCTGCTATTTTGCATTTATTTTAATAATCTAAGCCCATCTTTTTTAGCAGTATCTCATTTTTGCAAAATATTCTAAGTTATGAAGGACTGCATAAAACTCAAATTCCACTTCATGTTAAATAGCTACTGATTTGCTTTTATTACACTGAAGTACAAACTGAATACGCTATTTCTTCCTTAGCTTTCACCCATTACACAGAAGAGCAACTCCAACACCGGTACTTTTGCCTCTGCTTTCACAGTTTCTCAGCTACATTCACGTTAGATATATAGCAATGATCAGGGGCACTCTAGAATCAGTCCCAGCCAGTTTTAGAAATGGCATTTGGGATATGGGATGCCACGTAGCATTCTCCATGCCTTGGCAGCCAAAGTATTGCTGCTTCAGGAGAGATAACTGCATGGCACTGGAACACCAGCTTCTAGGTGAAATGACACTACCCCCGAGATCACTGAGTCAATGAAGGGAACAATGACATAGCCTGCAGACTTGCTTATGAATGGGTAATTACAAGTTACACATTCCCGCACGAAAACATTACGTCAGGTTTAAAGTATTTCTTATACAGGAAGTTATTCATATGTCTGTGTAAGTACAGTGCACAAGGTGTGTGTCTCAGCAGTCTCACTACCTTGCTACTATACGTGTTGTCTGTGATACTTTGACCAAATGTCACAAGTTGCCCTACTACAGGCAGAATAAACATGATAGAATTTGGTCAAATGTTTGGAGAAAGTGCATGCTGTGTTCACCACCCCGATACTCAAACTTCACACGTGAATTCCAGCACAACATATGCAAAAATCAAATCAACTGGTGGAACTAACTATACTGACATGGGTGTTTACTGGAAATATAACAAACTGCCTTTTAAAACAATAGTTAGGATACAAGGAAGCTTGATGTATACCCGGATCAAGAGGACTGCTACGTGTAACAAAGCACAACAAATGTGTTTGGGTGAAGATAACACATCGGAAGTAGTAAAAAAACCACTACGAAAAAACCCAACCCACTTTAAAAACAAAATCGCCTTAATTTTTTTCTCAGCCTAAAATGCATTTATGTAAGCCCTCCAAATTTAACAGACAAACGCCTTAATTTAACTACTGGAAATGCTACTTGCCTTTATAACTGGAAGGAATAAACTTGATGTCTATTGTTAGAACATCCTTTTTATGAATGAGAAACTGTTAGTAGAAGCACAGGGCTTATTAAAGGACAAATGTGTTTCCTCTGACAATAGGAAGATGGAGCATGTTGTACCAAGGACAAAAACCTCCACAGATATCATGACGTGTACCTGAACATTGTACCTACTTAGTGCAGCACACTGTTCCATGGAAATTCCCAAACATTTGTTCATCGGGGTGGGGATTGCAACACAATGTTCCCGTCCCACTGATACACTCTCCTTGGCACAGACCACGTGTGGGTGTCTCACTCCCCCGTGGAGCAGTCTGGGGGGGCTCACAGCTCAGCAGGGTGAGCATCCACCCTGGAGCAGCCAGCCCCAACATCACAGTCCCAGCACCATTCAAAGAAACCCCACTGAGCTGTCATAACCAGTGAGCTATGCCCAGCGCTGTAGCTTTTCCTGTGTGCATGGCCTTCAAAAATCTTACAGCCTGTGACTTATGGAGCAGTTTAGAAGCTCATATTTGAAAAAAAAAGGCTTAATTTGAATGATAAAGTACACCAACTCAGACCATGCAGGAAAGGAAAATTTGTATCTACATTAATGACTCCAGTATTAGGCTGTTCTTCAGGATAGCTACAAGATTCAGTGATGTTTGAATTAAACACCAAGCAGTTTAAATTTATCTTGAGTTAGATTTTCTTGGAGGTGTACATATAAAGAAATCATGTTAAATATACTGAAAAACTATTAGCTTAAACAGAGTAAATACGACAAAAATTACCAATCCTCAGCTAATCAAGACAGGTAGTTCTAATGTCCTCAAGGTGACTCCTAAAGGCAACAAGTTTTAAGCCCTCATTCTGGAACATCTGGTAGTTTGTATCAGAATTTCAGCTATGATTTTTCAGTCTCTATAAACTTTATTTTTTCTCTGAAAACCAGCAGAGGGAGACATGTTCATTTTTACTCCTAAAGAAAGCAAAAGATTGCATTACTTCCCCCAAAGTATCCCTTCTGAAAATTCAGTGTCATTTCTTAAATTAGTCTCACAATGCCTTTTCTTGGTAATTTTGAATTTTATTATTAATACTCACTTTTCTTGTTCTGCATGTTTATTCAAGCTTAAACAGCTACTGCTTACATCTGCAGATGTTTATTCAACAGTATGTTGCTATTAATACTTCACTCTGGATTTCTTTCAGGGAGAAAGGGGATATCAGTGTTAGTAATGAATGAAAGAGAAAAATAGGCCATGGTGATGTTTTTATTGTTTCTCTGTCATGCAATGCTTGGTGTGTTTTCAGCATGCATAAGGTCTGCATATGGCTCTCAGAATCTACACAATCATTTCAGCTGGCTATACATATGAGTTACATATGTAAGGCTCAAACATAAGAACAAATCTGCTCTGCATTCAAAAAGTACTGCCAATAGCTTCAAGTGCAGGGAAAATCTCCTCTTGGGTTAATTTCATAGGACCCATGTCCTGTTTCAGTAAATGGGAATTTAGGCACTAGAAGCAAAAATACTACTACAGATCTTGACACAGACACTTAAGTATGTCCCACACAGTTTAAGCAACATTCTCTACAAAACAGCATAAGGCATACATTTGAAATTCATAAAAGATTTTTTGTATTTACCTCAATTATTTTGAATTATGTCCAGAAGAGATACTGGACCAGGGAACTGAAGAACAGAAGCAAATTATCACATTTCACTACTTGTTTTACTGCAAATATTTTGTGATAATTCTTCACTTGATATATTTTTCCATACAACTTCTTTTTATAGATGGTTTATATAATCAGAGAAGAAATACAAAGAAGTGTTTCTTGGACAGGAGGTGTTCTATATAGATGTGCATAATTTCTATCATTTGAGGGCCTTAAAATGAAGCTTCTGAATATTCCTAAAATGGAGTGGAAATAGAAGAGTTAGAAGCTGCACGAGAAACTGTGTCAGAGCTGCAGTACACTCAGGAGGTACCGTGGGATAGTTGTTAGTCTACAGTGTGCTTTGTTAAGGGCTATTAATGTAAAAGTGATGCCAGAAAAACCTGAGGGAGAAATTGGGCAACAGGATGCGTACCTGGAAATAGCAATCATTCCTTGGTTAAAGGTAATTGAGGTAATTGGGAAGACTTCTGGTATTTAAAATCCCAATCACAGCAAGTCATGCTTAATCAGACATCCGAAAGCAGAGGATGAGAAAACATCATATTGACTACACAACTGAATTATCCCATATCAAAAATTAAAATAAAACAGACAAAACCAGCACTACCAGTAGGAATCCTAGAGCACGAGACTTCCACAGTGATCTCTTTGGCAGGCTGCTGAGAAAGAGGCTACAGGGTCTTCTCCCAGCTGCCCAAATTCCTGCAGCTCCATGGAAGATCCAAGCCCTCACCAACAAAATCTGTTATTTGCTTTCTGGTCGGAGCTAATTTCATGAAGCTTCTTGTAGTAACCCTATGGTCATCAGTAACACAACTTCACAGTTTTTCTTTAAGCACTGCAAGTCAATGGAAACATTCTGCTACTAAAAAACACCAACTGAACAATTCCTTATGTCATGCATTAATTTGTAGTCACACAGTGTATATTGCTGAGAAGAAATTATCCTATCAATCAAGTACATTCACTGAGGTAGTTTTCATATCCCTGTCCAAGTCTAATTCTGTCATGGCTCTGGCCCTTAATCCTTTTATTTTGGTATACAGTTTTTTGTAGTTTTCATAGGGGAAGTTAAGTGCTCAATGTGTTTCCTGGAGTACATTTGTAAAACTGGTTTTCAGGTTAAGGGTCAATGATTCAAATTCAACAGATTTTATCTAATGGGTGTTTTGGAAGCAGCAGAATTAATTTTAAATGCCTGAAATCCTTGCCAAGATGTTTTAATTGGTAAATAACCGTCCTCTCCTTAGGAATGACAGTTACGTAAGAGTGGAGTACTGCCACATTATTCAAAGGGATTTCTTGCTTGCCTTTGCTGTTTACATTCACAAGTAGGGACAAAACTGGATATTGTTTTAATGAAAACTATCTCAGAGTTTGGTGAAAAACTTTTCAGATAGGACTGCAGTAATCAGCCCTCAACAGAAAGAAGCCAACAGCATTAATACATGTCACAGCTCACTTCACTTGATACAGAGCTTGTGTGCGTGGGAGATAAAAAAGCAGCGTGTGTTCATGTACACATGCTCACTGAGAAACTCCAAGGAGGAGGACAGTGGATACTCCTTACCCATCAGAATACTTCTACCAAATGTATCAGGAACTCTGTTGGATCAGGCTTATGCACCCAAGTGTGGGTGAGCAGAGCAGGTAAGGAATGTCACTTCTCATCTTCCAAGGCGTCAGAAAAATTACCTGTCAGTAAACCTTCTCGGATCCACAGTCATCCTTCTGCAATGAAGCAGTGCCACATCAGGCCATGGAGAAATACAGCACTCATCCTAATTAAGAACAGTGCTTGGGCAGTATTGAAGCATTTGCAAATCCAGTATTAATGCTAAGAAAATTACTTATTTTCCAAATATAAATGTAATATTAAGCTTTAAATAGTAGTGGCCCTTTGCTTGAGAAATATACCCAAGAGTAGCTGAAGGATATAGAAGAGGATATAGATAAGGGAATGGCACTTCAGTATAGTGTCCTTGGCCAATTCTGCCTAATTTGCCACAGAGCAGCAAGTGTTTTTGTTCTGAAATCAATGACATTTTTGCTCTGGTTTCACTGAAAGCATAGCCTAAAAAGAATAGAATTGCTTCATCCCACTAAAATCATCAGATGAATCTACCTGTAATGTTTTGGCACCCCCCACAGGTACGTGGCTGCATCCTTGACATGTGAGAGACTATGTCTTATGAGGGACCCTATGTTTGCAGTCATTAATGTGAAGGTAGTTTTGCCTTATGACCAGATGATAAAGCCTCAAGACTGTGTCTGAGTATCTAAAAAAAGTTCTGTTCAGTCACTTCCGTTGGTAAAGTTCCTTAAAACCTCAGAAAATAGTATCAATTTAAAAATAACATGAGCAGCAATATTTGTTTCCATCTCTGCAAGTGTAAGAATTCCACTGAACACAGAGGCTGTGATTTGTTGGGTAGGTTGGGGAAGGATGACTCTTCAGGAGGACTTGCAGGGGCTTCACATGTCCCTTTGCACAAGCAGTTTTTGGAGAGAGGCTCAGATGTGCCAGAAAGGCCAGACGAAAAGGATTTGCTGTGACACAGCCCTGCCAGTCCCCTGGTAATGAGGCAACTGAACCTGCACCATTTCTTACCTGAAAGTATACATCTGCAGCCTGAGGCTCACAGAAAGAGTTTGATAACGCTTTTACAACAGATGGAGTTTGTTTAGGCAAACCAGTTTGTCTTGGCTTCAGTTCACCAGCCTGTAAAATGGACATTATCTAACTGCGGTTTTGTGAAACAAGGAACAATTTCAGAGTGCTTTCAGACAGACTGATGAAAGCTTTTACTTTGTATGCTACATTTTTATTGATAGAGGGTATAAAATACGGAAGGATGTGAGAGTGAGGCCAGGAGTGACAATATAAGCAAAGGAAATAACATCCAGAAGAATTGTTGCTGTCCTGATCTATTTTATAGGTCAGTCTGTCTCTCAGACATTTTCATCTCCACCACCTTTCACAACTGTAAACACTCACAGCAATTGCAGCAAGCACCATGAAGAAAGGCAGCATTAGCTACCTTTAATCCAATGCCAACCCCAGAAAAGGAGGCAGCATGTAGCTAACCAGAAGCAGATCCACCAAGAAACCAAAACTGCAGGCACTCTCAGTCACAAATAGGCACACATCCCACCCCGTGGCTGTGGTCACACTCACAGATATGCCCCAGATCATGGAGGGGGCAGTGGCACAGCCCCAGAAAGCCAGGGATCCACCCTACCCAGAGGTTCTCCACTCATCAGTTAAAGCAGGTTCCAGCCCAAAATGAAGTAACCACACAGTATTTGGAGAGAGAAAAATAAGTAGCATAACTAACTAGGCTACAGTACTTATCAGCTTGTGATTGAGAGAGGGCGAAAACAATCTTGAAACAGTCAAAGAAATGATAGAAATCTTCTCCAGTCGAAGCAGCAGGCCTTACAACAGCATGGGACCTGCCAGAAGAAAAAGAAAAGAAAAATATTAAAAAATATCATCTTTCAGCTGTTAATTATTTGTTTCTAAAACTACAAAAATCTTGCTGCTTGGTTTTTTTTTTTAATAAGGGGTGAGGTATCTCAAGTTTAGCATAGAATAGCTGCCACGCTGTAAGAGCGTGTCATGGTTTAATCCACAGCAATTTATTAATGTAATCATATTTCTGGCTTATGAAACAACAGGTTAGAAATATTTCCTCCTCCCAGCCCAGAAGGGGTTCTTAAAAGTGACTGCAATTTTCAGCTCTGAACTGCAACATTTGGTTGGACTCAATCCACAATATTTCTAACATTAATGGTTGGACTTGATGATCTTAGAGGTCTTTTCCAACCAAGGCTGTTCTGCGATTCTGTGATTTGGATTAGTTCTGTCCGAAGTCTTTTGTTCTCAATATCATTTCCTAGAAAGGCTTGTACTAGCCAAAAGTAATATACAGTGCTACTGCAATTCTATAACAGAAAGGTGTAGAAACTCAGTATATTTGTCTCAGTTGTAGAAGGAATAATAAATCAGTCCCATATATCAGCTACTAGAGCAAGACCATCTATGTATGAGTTAACAACAGAAGATCTGACAAACTTTGAGGTAAATATTTCCCTGCGTAAAAGACCATCTATGCAATAAAAAACCTGCTAAAATTACAGCATAATTCGAGGAAGTAATTTTGTTGAGAGAAAACCTAACCTGTTACAACAGGAGACAACACCCACAAAATACGTAACTCTGGTACAGAACAGTCTCCTGAAAGCCAGGATATGGCCATAACTGATAAGCTTGTGGAACCAATAAGTGCATTTGGATGGAGATTTTCCAACTGCTTACATATTAAAAATAAAAAATAATAATAATAAAAAAAAGGTAGTTTTAATCAGGGAGGACATGAGCTGTACTTGTTCAAACTGGGGAAAGATTCCAGGCAGAGGTCTGCTAGAGAAAAAAAACTTATGGGTCATACACTAAGCTAAGTAGAAACTCCTCTGAAACCAATGCCTCCTCAAGGAGACGTAAGCCACAGCTTAATTCTCACCAGTGAATTTATTGCATTCTTGCCTGTCACTTTCATATGAAGTCAACAGCCTCCCACACCAGATAAATTGGACACTTAACCATGACATTCTTAACTTTACAACCACTATTTTATTTCCATTTCAGGTCTGTGGTTATGTCTATTAACTCCTTGCTGTTCAGAAACACAGCAAATGACTTTGGCAGTCTCAGCTCTGCTGCCAGCAAGTACTTGTATGCGTCACAGGAAACCACACATTGTGCTAGTTAAGCACAAGCTTTTTAATACCAGCATTGCTGTGGCCACAGAGGCATGGAGAATAAACTGCTCTCATTTCTAGGTATTTCTTCCTAACTCAAATGAAACAAGTTATAATACGGCTTCTGTCTCTACTGCTTCTTCTGATGGACAGAAGTGCAGGGGGAAAAGTACTTTAGCACCAACCTTGAAGTTATCATCTTACTCTGTGGTTAAAACACAAACTAATGCTAATAAGTTAGCCTTTCCACCCACTTTTACTCTGAGAAAATAACTCTTGCTGCTGACAGTGACAAAAGTAGCATCTGTCACTGTGTTCCCCAGAGCAGAGAGACACAAAAGGGAGATTTAGGAGCCAGAGTTTAGCACTACTGCTTCAGAGACATTTGACTACCTAACTTTTCATTCTGCTGACAGGAGTTTTAGTATCAATAACCTTCCACAAAACCAGCAAAAAGTATCAAGGACACTCTGATATACAGGAGCCCTCTTGAAACCCTACCCATTTTTACTAATGTACTGGAATAGTGTAACAAAGCAGTAGCCACAGACGTTCCTTTCTTCCACTCTGCCATGATATGTCCAGCATTAACAACGTTTCTCAATTTCAGATTAAGGTAACAGCTTCTATTGCAATACTGAAATCCTTAGCAGTTTTCAAACCTTGCAGCTTCCTGCATGTTGAAACTGTAGTAACGCTTAAGAACCCAAGAAGTATCTTCTAAACTATCTAAAATAGCAGTCAAACAGCTTTAGAAGCTGTGTGGCTAAACCCAGGGAAGGTCTGAGCTAAACAGACCCAAAAAACAAACACACAAACCCAAAGTAATGAAAAAAAAAAAAAGAAAAGCAAGAGCTAGAAAAAGGATAAACAATCTCTATAAGCATAATACCAATTTGTAACTTATAACAGAAGAAAAAATTACTTTAGAAATTTAGAAACTGATTTAGAAATAAAGCAGGAAATCACAACAGAACGAACCTTGTAATTGCATTAAAGTGAGTGTATTTTAATCTCATGGTACACACCAATATGACTTTTCTTGCATTCGGATATACCAGGGCTCCTCATGTATTGACCAGTGTCACTACAGCGATTGTACTACAGCCTGGGCACCCTGTTGGTTTAGGGGCTGTTTGACATTTTGACCATTGTATATTCTAGATCAGCCATTGAAGAGCTTGACATTGTGTCTGACTGGGGAAAACAACACTGGATGTGCCATATGACCATTAGCAACAAAGGCACAGCTCCACACAGCTTTTCTCCTCTTGATGCCAATACTTTTTCAAAGAATTTCTATCTCTACTCATGCTCCCCTTCTTCACTTTTGCTTATAGAGGCAGAAAAAAAACCCCCATATATTTTAAATACAGCAGTAAATTGATCTATCCTGCAGCCTTGCAAAGACCTGTTCAAATAGAGAAGACAAAACAGTCTGGCAGAGCAGCGTGAGGTAGGCTATAATCTTAAACAGAGCTGCAAAAGGTGAGGATGCTCACGTTCCCAGAAGGCAGTTATGGCCAACCACCACCCACAGCACTAGAGGCTTTCTTTCCTGCCTCAGCATATGACACACAAGTGGCTCCTGACAACGCGGAGGCGAGGACGCTGGTCACTGCCACGCAGGCAGAGCACCATTTCCCTGCCTACAGCGAGTCATGCTTGTGGAACCTGCGACATGTCAGAAGGTCTCTCCTTGTGACATGTTGAGGTTTACCCTGACAAAATGCAGAGCTGTGAGTTTACAGGTTCTTTTTGCATGTATTTGTGGCACATTTTCAACTGAACTTTAAGTAGCATTTCAACTTCAAGTTTCAGTGTTCCCATCAGAATGGGTCTTCAGTTTTTTGCCATAAGCTGTGATTACTGACATGTGCATATGAATTTATGCTTAACGAATTCCAGTGCTTCCAGGTCCCAAAAATGCTAGTTCCCAAACTAGCAAAGAATGCTAACTGACCACCAAACTCAGTTTCTAAAGTGAAAAAAACTGTGGAAAAATGATTTTATAGTATTGAACAGTATTTCCCTGAGAGAGGGAAAGCTCCAAGCAGCACCAGCCCTATTACTTTAACAGCTTTCTGTTACCACAGATGTCATTACAGAGTTTACATCCCCATTTTCCTTTCACATGCATAACCCAGAAGCTACAATTTCAACCACCACTCTGGCCTCTAATTCTCATTATAATTAAGTGTTCAAAATCCCAAGGCAGTTCTGAGTATCTTGCCTAGACTGCACAAATCCCTCAGTAATTTATTTTTTCTCGTTTGTGTAAACTGTTGCAACAGTTTCTTAAACAAAACTTAAATAACCTGTAGATATTTAATTATCTTGTAAGTCAGAATAACAGAAATACAATGCACAGCAATAAAGCTTTTTCAAGAATGTGCATGTCAATACCTCTTTGTTTAAATATGAGTGTAGGCTCACAGTACTGACATGTGTAACAGGTTACAACTAGAATCTATGCTTATTCCAGAAATAGTTATATTTTTAACAGGAACTATAGAGTATTTGCTATTACAGCTAGTATTTACCTGCCCACTAAAAATAAGTTCCGAGCACTTTTAGTGCCCAGAACAGAGGTGTTAGTCAAAAAACCCCCATAGGTACCTTGCTTCAGAACAGGGTAGGAATGGAAATCCACAGATCAAACCCCAAACTAATGTGCAGGGTGAAAACAGTTTCCTAATTTGTTTAATTGGCACAGAGGCCCAGGTTTTTTGCCCCTTTTTCTCCTCTGTTTCTAAGAAGAAAGGAAACCCAAGCCTCAACTCAATTAGGCTCAAATTGGTGAAAAAGAACTAGAAAAAAGGAGCAGCCATGGAAAAGGACACCTGAAAACACATTTTCAAATTCTTACGTATCATTTCACGATTGGACACGCAGTAGTAACAATTCACTGTAACTAAGAGAGGTGCTGCACGAAATGCCACATGTGTGAGGAGTAAATCGCCACAGAGGCACCCCTGGAGGCGCGGGGGTCCCCACAGAGGGGGTGGGAGGGAACTGGAACGGGGCAGGGACCGGCCTGGGGGAGTGCTGAGGACACCACACTGTGCCCTGTCTCCCCTCAGGGCCACCCGCCGCTAACCGAACGCTATTAGTGCGGGCTGGGGCAGCGCCTGGTGGCTGAAACCCGCCGGGGACCGCCGGGAGGCCGCCCCCCACTAACGGTCCCCTCAGCGCTGCCCGCCCCCCGCGTGACGCCAGAGGCGCGCGGCACGGCCCCGCCCCCGCGGCAGCCGCCACGTACCTTCCCGGCGCAGGCGGCTGCGGTGGCGGCCCGGCCCCTCGCGTAATCTCGCCTCGGCGTCCGCCGCTGCCCAATCAGAGCTCTCCGCGACACCCGGGCGGGGGTCGGGCCCGGCCAATCCCCGCGCCTCGAGGGGCGGGAGCTGTCCCCACAGCAACGGGAGCTGGGGCCGCCGGGGTGCCGTGGAGCTGTCGTGCCGCACCGTACCGCGCTGCACTGTACCGGGCCGTACCGTACCGCGCCACGCCGGGCCTCGCCGCCGTGCCGAGCCCCGCACATCCTCAGGAGGACGCGCCCTTCATCCCCGCGCGCAGGAGACACCGCGCTCTTAAGCAGCAGCGGCTCCGCTCCCGCCGCAGACGGACGGAAAGGTACCGCCGCCCGTCCCAGGCCGCCTGCGGGGTGGCGGTGTCCCCCTGGGTGGCGGAGGTGGCCGGTGGGAGGCACCCCGCGGGCGCGGAGCGGGGCGGAGGCCTCGCGGCAGGGCAGTCGCTGTCAGGGGGAGCCGGTGGCCGCGGGGGGTGGGCCGGGGGGCGCCCGTTCCCGCTGGGTGTTTGGCCGCCTCCCCCGGCAGAGCTGAGGGGAGGCGGGCGGCGAGGGGCGGCCTCGCCTGTGGGGGTTGGAGGCGGCAGGAGGGAAGTTGGGCCGGGTGGAAGGGGCTCCGCGGTGTCCCCCCGGTGTCCCCCGGTCGCGGTGCCGGCCGCCTGAGGAGGGGAGGGAGCGCTGGAGCAGCCCCGCTGGCGGCGGGTGAGCCTTGGCTTCGCGGCAGCGGGAGAAGTCAGTGCTCACCTGGCAGCAGCAGCAGAGTCTGGCGGGGCGGGGAATGGCACGGCCAGGGGAAACTCGGGCGGCTTTGGCCGGGAGAGTGGAAAGGGTACGGCTCCTGAGCATCAGCCTTCCCGCGGTGCCTTTGGAGGAGCGGCTGAAATACTCCAGGGTCAGGCTCGCCGCTGGACTCAAAATACTCCAGAGGAAAAGACTGAAACATAGCTGAGAGAGGTAGCTTTTTGCCCTGAAATGGACGTGGCGATGGTTTTCAGGAGTTCAGGTCTGGCAGCACTTCTCAGTCAGCCTGTAGGAGCACAAGCCTCTGCTGTTCCAGTGGCAAGGATTTGTTGTGGAGGAATAATGTTCAGCGTTTTCAAAATTAGACCATCCCAGTAACAACAGTGAAGCACCAGTACACCATGGCATCAGGTTCAGCGTGGAGGTTTGCTTTGGTTTTGTCTGTCATCTTGTTTTCTCCCTCTCTAAAGAAGAGTCCTGGGGCTGACTCAGTATTGGTGCAGTTCTACCCCCAGTTCTGAAGTGTTTGTCCCTCTCCACGAAACAGAGCAGCACGGGAAAGATTCCTATTCTGAAGACTGGACAGGAGATGAAAAGCCACTCAAGAAGTGTTTGAAACCAGGTTTTGTTGTGACCTTTATGGGCCTCTGCTTAAGACTCACAAAAGCTTTATGGGAAAAGCTCACGTTTCTGTGAGCACTTAAGATCCACTTATATCTCTTACTGTCAATTTGCTGCACGATGACCTTGTACAGGCACTGTGCAATATCCACCATGGGCTACAAATTATTAACCTGATTACATGCAGTACCTCCCAGCTGTGATTATGTATTTTGCATTTTACTCACTACTGTAATCTTTTGGAAGGTAGCAGTATTTTGGTTTAGAATAAGAAAGATAATTATATAAAAAAAGTAATATTGTAAGTCTATCTTTAAACAAATTGTGTTGTAGTATAGTAATGTGAATATCATTCACTTCTAACCAAGATAATTAACACAAACAATAAAAGGGAAAAGAAGATTATAAATTAACATTGCCTATTGGGTCTGGATAAAACTTCCATTAGCTAGTGGATGCAAAGGCACCTAATGTAGGCATCAGATGTAAGTTTGCTTGTGACTTGTTGCTATAAATACAGCTTGAGATACCGTTATTTCGTATCTGATATTTAGGAAATACCATCAAGCAAATAAAAACTAAGCAACAACAAAAAGAATTATTTTATAATAAAGACTAAAGAGAAGTTTCCATACCTTGGCTGTGTAGTAATGATAGTACTGCTGAACATAAACTTGCAGTTCATATGAGCTAAGTTAAAGATTTTCTGTCAAAAGCTGCCCCCAAGTGATAATGAATCACAGAATGGGGGGGGTTGGAAGGGACATCTGGAGATCATCCAGTCCAACCCCCTGCCAGAGCAGGGTCACCCAGAGCAGGTCACACAGATTCACATCCGTGTGGGTTTTGAATGTCTCCAGAGGAGACTCCACCACCTCTGGGCAGCCGGTTTCAGTGCTCTGTCACCCTCCAAGTGAAGAAGTTCCTCCTAATGTTCAGATGTTCCCGTGTTCCAGTTTGTGCCCATTGTCCCCTGTTCTGTCACTGGGCACCACTGAAAAGAGTCTGGCCCCATCCTCCTGACACCTGCCCGTTAGATAGCTCTAGGATCACCTCTCTTGCCCTGCTGGCCACACTCTTCTTAATGCATCCCAGGATCCCATTGGCCTTCTTGGCCACAAGGACACATTGCTGGCTAAGGGTTGACTTGTCCACCAGGACTCCCAGGTCCTTCTCCGCAGAGCTGCTATCCAGCAGGTCAGCCCCTGACCTGTACTGGTGCATGGGGTTGTTCCTCCCTCAGTACAGGACCCTGCACTTGCCTTCAGTGAACTTCATGAGGTTCCTCTCCACCCAACTCTCCAGGTCTCTCTGAATGGCAGCACGGCCTTCTGGTGTACCAGCCGCTCCTCCCAGTTTGGGATCATCAGTGAATTTGCTGAGGGTACACTCTGTCCCTTCATCCAGGTCACTGATGAATATGTTGAAGAAGACTGGACCCAGCACTGACCCCTGTGGAGCACTGTGAGCTACAGACCTCCAACTGGACTCTGCGCCACTGATCACAGCCCTCTGAGCTCTGTCATTCAGTTCTCAATCCTCCTCACTGTCCACTCATCCAACCCACGCTTCCTAAGCTTACCAATGAGGATGTTATAGGAGAGAGTGTCAAAAGTCTTGCTGAAGTCAAGGCAGACAACATCCATTGCTCTCCCCTCATCTACCCAGCCCGTCATGCCATCGTAGAAAGTGATCAGATTGGTCAAGCATGATTTCCTTTTGGTGAATCCATGTTGACTGCCCCTGATAACCCTCTTTTCCTCCACATGCTTAGGGATGCCATCCAGAATGAGCTGTTCCATCACCTTTCCAGGGATGGAGGTGAGGCTGACTGGCCTGTAGTTTCCTGGGTCCTCCTTCTTGCGCTTTTTGAAGGCTGCAGTGACATTGGCTTTCCTTCAGTCTTCAGACACCTCTCCTGTTCTCCATGACCTTTCAAAGATGATGGAGAGTGGCCTAGCAATAACATCTGCCAGCTCCCTCAGCACTCGTGGGTGCATCCCATTGGAACCCATGGATTTGTGGGTGTCCAGTTTGCCTAAATGATCTCTAACCCAATCCTCCTCGACCAAGGGAAAGTCTTCCTCTCTCCAGACTTTTTCTCTTACCTCCAGGGCCTGGGATTCTTGAGGGCCAGCCTTAGCAGGAAAGACTGAAGAAAAGAAGGCATTCAATAACTCGACCATCTCCGTGTCCTCTGTCACCAGGGCACTCACCTAAAGCAGCAGCAGCCCACATTTTCCCTAGTCTTCCTTTTGCCAATGATGTACTGCAAGAAGCCCTTCTTGTCCTTGACATCCCTTGCCAGATTTAATTCCAAGTGGGCCTTAGCCTTCCTCATTGCATCCCTCCATACTCTGACAACATTCCTGTATATATATGTAACTGAAATTGTAATCAGAAAAAGGGAGAGCAGTAGTTCTCTGAGATAATAAAAGTAAAATAGTATTATGTTGACTCAATTGTCAGAGATAGGGAAATATTGACTCACATTTCTAGAGATATACTGACTAAACAAATGCGCTTTACAAAAGAAAGATAAAATCCTTTACTGTTAAATTAAAAGCTGCCGTCGGTGTTGCCTAAGGTGTTTATCTAGTGAGGCATTGTACTCTTG
This sequence comes from Podargus strigoides, assembly GCA_028020825.1. NCBI lineage: Eukaryota > Metazoa > Chordata > Aves > Caprimulgiformes > Podargidae > Podargus > Podargus strigoides. Next base: position 3,200,748 of record CM051633.1, read on the forward strand.
TCTATTTGATTGCTCAGTAGGCAGAAGAGGTCTGTCTGAAGTTCCTGTTATATACATAGATACAAGGCTTCTGGATAGGGATATGCTTGTATGTACCTGAACACATGGCCAGTTACTTAAGCCAAATCGAATTAGAGGCAAAATTCATATCAATTTCAAGTTTTTGCTCTTTCATACTATGCATGATTTGATAGTTGGAAGAATGAAAGAAACTCCATTTTATTAGAACTGTTTTAATCATTCAGTTGTAAATATTATTCTTCATCATAGGTAATTCAGGAAATATGTAGAACCTTTTCATAATTACATTTCCCATGCTTTCTGATCTTTATAAAACAAGAGTGGGATGTTTATGCGTATTTGGATTCCTAAGCAAGTAGAAATCAATGGGAATTAGCAAATTATGGTAATAAATCTAATTAGGCAACTATCCTTAAGGGCCTTAGTATTTTTAAATCTGGCTCCATTAGAACTTGATCTATTCTTGTTACCTGTTTTGTATTTTCTTTCCAAAGGGGAAAAAAATGTACCTTGAAGCCCCAGGGCATTCAAGGTTTACTTTAGCATCATCATTCATTGTTGACGAGAGCAAAATGCGTATTAGTACAAAACACTAAATACTTTTTAATTTGGGATTAGGGTTTGAGCAAATACTTTGGTTGCATGTGGTAGCATGTTTGAAACAAGGTTGCTTTCTACACCAGCACTGACAAAATTGCTCTTTTCATTTATACAAAATGAATTTGTGAGACTCCAGGTGTGCTGTTGTATTTTGTTCTGTTTGGGAATTGAATTTATAGTACAGGAAGCTATATTTGTAGTGGTTTGTTTGTTTTTTTTTTAAATTTGCTTTTGAAGTTGATAAGAGTTTTATCAGGTGTGCAGTGATTGAATACAAGTTTTTGTTTATGAAGCCAATATTCAAATATTTTTTTTGAGCCATCTTTATTGGAAAAAAATGATAGTCATGCAAGTTCCTTTTAAAAACAAGACTAATATTTCATCATTCTTCAGTTAGTAAGAGAGTTTTGTAGACACTGATACTTATTTTTCTGAAACAATGATAGGGAAGTTCCTTGGAGGCAGGTAGAGTTATAACATTGCACTAACATTGCAAAAAGAAGAAAAAGTAGGGCTTTTTTCAAACTTTGTTTATGACAGAGCTAAGCATGTGTAGCAGCAGCCATACATTTTGCTTCTATGCTGTCTTTATTTCTGGACATACAGTTGTGTGGTAAAATAGTACTTGCTTCTTTCCTACTTGGCCATTCATCGTTTGTGTTACTATAGAGCATCCCCCAGCATTTGGGTGACTCATTTAATAAAACAGCTGAAGTGTATTTTTTAAAAAAAAACGTTCTGTCAGCAAGTGTTGTACTACACACAGTTGAGGCATGCTGTCTTTTCTGAGCAGCTGAAAAGAGAAGCTGTTCTATCAGCTAACTTTTAACTGAAAAGAGAGTGAAGCAGATGAAGTGCCATGAGAAAAACAAGTACAAGTCAAAAGAAAAGAATTTAAGCAAAATAAACAGTATGAGAAGAAAGGATTCTACTGCCTTTATGTACTGTTTTATATAAAACTATATTTACGTACAGTATTAAAATGCTTCTTGAAAAGATAAGGAATATCTCCTGGTGCAGAGAACTGAGTGGATTATACTCTCACAAAAGATTAGGACAGCATGTCCATGTTGAAACCTGTTGGGTATTGTCTAGGAAAAAAACCCAGAAGCAACATCTGAATCATGGGGTTAATGAACAGCTTTGAGAGAAAAGAAAAAATGCTTGAAGGATATCAAAAGAAAAACTGTTACTGCTTGTGTGGGTGGGACATTTACTGAAAGGGGGAAAAATGATGTTTATGTATTAACTTTTAAAAGGATGAATTCTCATTTGGGAAAAGTATGCAGGTGTTTCTGTATTTTGAAAGGTAACTTGTAAAGGGAAAACTATTGCAGATTGTAGACGTTTCCCTTTTCATATTGTTTTCTGCTCACGTCTTCAATGAGAAATCTCTATCTAGAGGTGTAGTGACCGAGTGAAAGGACATCTTCACCACAGCCAGAGGTTTAGTTTAGCATCTGAGCTGAAATAGGTTTTTGCACTTGCTTCTCAAAATCGTTGCCACATTTTAGCGGTGCTAATACCAGTTTAACTCATGGACTAACGTTATGAGGAGGATGCATTAACTACAGATTCATTGACTTTCATCATTGGTTAAATAAGCTCTGATGGCTTACAGGGTCCGTGCACAAGTCCTCCTGAAAGAACAGGGAGGAACTAACACTGATATTTCAGGTGTTTCCAAACAGAAAATATGGCAGAGGACTAATCTGTTTCTGCCTAATTTCAAACATTTAATGTCTTTTTAAAAGATTTTATGAGATAATCAATTTATATATTTGCAAATAATATTTAAAGAAATGGAAACCCCATGGAATTAAGCATTTGCTATTTAAACTGTGATTTATGGACAGGTATATTAATCACTGTTTCAGAGAGGTGAAAACAGATTGAAGACACTAGATGGTTAGCTCAGACTGCTGAAGGAGTGCTTTACATAGTTCAGATATAATATTTGTAACACTCCCATCCTAGTAGTGAGGTTAGAATATTCTTAGAAGATCTATTTTATCTCTTTCCTGTTCTTTTTTTAAATGCAGCGTTGCATATGAAGATTGTTCACTTCTCCAACGTGCAGCATTAAAATAGGAAGTCACAGTACAGTGGTGACTACAGAGTATTGCTATCATCCTGCATGTCTGCACACAGTTTTAATTACTTCCATATCAGATACATGAAATTTTATGAATAAGTAGGCTGATTTGTTTATTGTATAAGTCTCTTTATGTTTACATTGCCCATCAGGGCACATGTAGGTTTGGCAAGTGCAAATATACAATATGACATTTACAGTGTTGGGCTGTCTTGCTTCACAGTCACCCACTGAGGTGCAGACACTGAGCACTGTACACTGATATCACTATGTTTTTGCCTATCTCAGTTTTAGAAAATTTGACATTGGGTGTTACTTCTTTAAAAACATTTGTGCTTTGCTAGGAAGGGGCTGGACACGTCAGTGCCAGCATTCTGCTTTTTTCTGGGCAGTAGGTGTTAAGTTAATGAAAAGCAAGTATTCAAGTTTCTATTATAAACACCTGGCAGTTGTGTAAAATAGGTGTGCTAATGCCATGTTTAGCTGCTTGTGTTAATGTTGCTAGAACAAAAACTTTAGAAGCTGCATTTTGTACTTATCTTTCAAAGCCCATAGCTCTTTGTCACTCAAATGTCCATTCCTGGTGCACTGAAGTTGATAGGAATTTGTGATTAACTTCAGTGGGATCAAGATCAAGGTTGCTGGCAGACAGCCCGCTTCTTTTCTTTTCCAATTGTATTTTTCTGTTCATGCAAGTACATTGGTGACTATTTTCTGCTGACTGTCTCGTTCTTTGGCTCTCACTCTGTTTTTTAAAATACTTTATTCCAGAGAGCTTTTTATTTTTCATTTTCCCTGAAAACTTAGGCTATTGGCTTTGTTATAAACTACAGTATGTCAGTTACAGAGCACTACTTTTATGATTAGTTCTCTTTATGTATTACAAATAGAAATGTTTGTTTATCCCTCTAGAAGGACGAGATTGATTTCTGATACAAGCAGATTAGAGTTGTGCTACCTTTTCATCGAGGTGGGCCACATGTCTTTCACTAAAATCACTTAATTTCCAAATAATGATTAGCTCTGTCCATCTGTCTTTAAGAAAGTAACCAGTCAGCTGGACAGATTCGTGACAATTTATATTTCTATTAAACTACATTGCTATCAGAAGAATAGTAATAAAAATAGGGTCAAGTGCTGCACCCATGGTAGGGCATGAGAATGCATGCTGTGCATTACATACCACTGCTGGCAGTGATCAAATTGGCATTGCCCCTCTTCTGCAGCACTGCGATTGTCTGTCGACTTAGTGGCTCCTAGTCCTTACAGAAGAAAACACATCCCTGGGTCAGACACACAGATTCACCCTAAAATACCTGGGAAGGGATGGGCATCCAGAAATGGGTTCCTCCAAAGTCAGGAACTCTTGAAGGTAGCTGCTAACAGCCTGAGTGGGATGAACTCTTTACTATTAAAGTATTCAGTGGAACAAAAACTGGAACCCCAGTTTTCCTTTCATCCTGCCTCTTGTCACTCTTCCCTCTAGTTGCTGGATTTGAGAATCATGCTGAGTGTTTCCTTGCAGCTGATTAATGTTAGTATTTGCAATGGGCCTGGTTTCTATCTTCTAATACATGTCAGAGCAGAGTGTGCTCAGTGGCTCAGTTGTGACTGTCACGCTCTAAAGGTTGACACGTCTTAGTCACCTGCTTTTATTGAGGGAATTTTGGTGAGTATAGTCTTGGACTAGTAGATACCTAAGTACAGTAACTCTGTCTTCACTAGGTAATTACTTTTTATTCTAAGAAATGTATTTCCAATTTACTTGTTACAGCACAGATTGTGTAAACAGTTGGGTTCCTCAAATACTGCTGGAAGTCCTGTGTTAAGCATAGTAGTCTACAAAGTCAGCCGCAGTGACAGAGATATTTTTTGCTTATTCATTTTGGTCTTCTCTGCTTTTAATTCTTCCATGTGCTTGTGGGGGTTTTTGGCCTGTTTTATCAAAAGGGCTACAATAAAAACACAACCTGAAACAAAACTGCTGATGAGCAGTAGATAGCCTTCTTTTCAGAGCAACTTACTACATCAACTAGATGTGAAGAACATATTGTGATATCATCCAGTCCTTCCTATTATGCATGAGAGCATGTAGTTACAAAGGTTGGTATTTCCAAGGGAACCCAGATTGCCCATGAGCACAAATCCCACAGAGTCAGCAGACCCAATGGCACTTAGTTTGGTTCTGCGCAGCTTGTATGCATTTCCCATTTTTTTTCTTAATAAAAGTGCTTTCTTTTACATAATACTTGTAAGAATAAAGGGTGACGGCAATACTTAATAGTAAGTACACACAGTTATCTACATTTATTGCCTTAGTAAAGGGGCAGCTTAATCCAAGCAAAAGTAATGCCTCACTGTTGAGTACCAGAGTGTGTAGTCAAGAAAACTGGCACTAACACTGTAGTTAGTTTGTGTGTGTCTCTTCCCCCCAGTGTCCTCCTACTCCCCCCCAAAAAGATATTTACTGCTGGTGGACGTAAGTACTTTTGATAGAATTACAGAAATTCTCCTTGTAGCAGGTGTAATTTTGACTTATTTGGTGGCACATTTCTTGAATATTATGTCTTTTTCTTTGACACATCTCAGCTAAGTTTAGACAGTATTTCACTGGCAACTTTCACTTTCCAGGAGGTGATTTACATTACTAACATAACACTGGAGCTTGCTCGAGCATTTTACAGAATATCCAGAGACTGAGTACTGTCATAGGCTGTATTGGCTGAATTGTCTCAAGAGTCTGACTTTGCTGTCAGGTGCTGGATTACCATCATTACTTTTTTAGCTGGATTTCATGTACTCACACAGTTTAAGTATTCCATCTTACCAGTTTCTGAATGAATTGAGCTATTTTTAACCAAATTTGACAGAGGGGGAGAAGACAGAGCTTGGTGCTCATCAAAATATGTGTGAGTTAGCTCCATATAAGATGCCAAAGAAATTCTAGGGGAGATTGGCTTAGTAAAGCCTCAGCAACAGCTTCAGGTAGTGTGAACATTTCTTTAGGGAATCTCTGTCAGCTAGAAATACAGATATAACAGGGACTGTAAAATATTTTTCCTGCAAATAAATTTTGAAGGGGATCTTGACTCCAAGTTAGGCAGACTACTCCACTGCAGAAACATAAAAACTACTGGCATTACTCCACTAAGATCTGATTCAGTGTCCGTGATTAGCTTTAGGAGTTTGCAAATAACTTCAGCAAAGGCATGATCACAGTAGGAACATCAGTATTAGTTATGCAAGACTTGGCCATCTTAAACAAGTGTATGAACATTGGGTGTTCCCACCTCTTCTGTGGAGCCATTGATAATACCTCAACATCTTAAAAATCTCTCACCATTTACAGTACAACTTAGGTTTGCCACACAACTGTAAGATAGTTGAGAAAATCTGCTTGTGTAATAATGACCTTGAAAAATTAAAGCTGTATTTAGTTCTTTGAGTTTTAGTGTTCTTTGAGAGCAGTAGAACAGGTGGGAGGAGGGTTATTGCAGGTATCTATGTAGGAATATCAAAAAATTCTAATCAGTACAGTATAACAACATCGTTTATGTTAATTTTTGTGACTTGGTCTCGTTTCAGATGAAGTGGCTATCTGTCCTGCCCCAACAGTGTATTTTGCTGATGACATGTCTCCTAATGGCCTTGCAAGCTGTACCTATAGACATAGATAAGACAAAAGTCAAAGGAGAAGGTCACGTTGAAGGGGAGAAGGTAGAAAATCCAGTAAGTGTAATGAAATTTATCAAATTAAGTATTTTTTTCCTAGTTGCTAGTAATCTGGCTATAGCAAACTCCCTTCCTGAAATTCAGATGTTCTTTACTGGAGTTACCTGCAGGAAGGAAACTAATACTAGCCTGTATTGTCATACAGTCTACCATCTGCTACAGAGGGGTTCTATTTAAAGTTGTTCTATTTTATTTTTTTCACATGAGCTGCTCAAGGTGAGGTGGCACATGGGAGGAATTCCCCAGCTTACAATAGGAAGAACTGCTTACTTTTCCAGAGACTTCTTTCAAGAGATTGAGTGGTGGCATAGGAAATTCCACTCAGTGATTCCAGTTCAGTGTTTCAAATAGAACAGTAATGAATGAATTGCACTGTTTAAAAAAACCCCTCAACTAGATTAATATGACAGATGCTTGTGTATGACAAGGATTCCTAAACACTTTTCCCCTCTTCCTTGTCAGTTGCTGAAACAAATGAATCATAAGGATAAGCTGTTATAGGGCAATGATGCAACTCATTAAAAAGAAGATATGTAAGAGTATAATGACTGTGTTGCTAGATTTGAGTTTCACTTTAATCACTGTATTTAAACAAAATGAAATATTTGGTAATATATTCTTTTCTCAATTTCACATTCTTTTTTTTTGAAGGATACAGGCCTTTATTATGATGAATATCTCAGGCAAGTAATAGATGTCTTGGAAACAGATAAACATTTCAGAGAGAAACTCCAGACTGCTGACATAGAGGAAATAAAGGTAGGTATAAAAAGAAATAATAATTAAATTAAGGTTAGTTAGATCCATAATCATGAGCCATGTATGTTGTATGCTTTCTTCCTTTTCTTTCTTCATATTCCTGTCAAATTTTGTGAGCTTAAATTTCCTCTCCTTTTTATTTGCTTAGGTATTTCACTCTTACTAGTTCTCTGTCTTTAGTCAAGGGACAGCTGAACTTCTGTTCATTAGAGAATATCCTATAGCATAAAAAAAAAAAACCCAACAATGTATACTTAAATGCATAGTTTCTGCCTTCTGCCTGTCTCCTAAAAAGCCAGTTTCAGACTCCTTATAGGTAGGTAAACCTTCATGTACATCAAAACAGCTGCAAGTGTAGCTGTCACTCGCCGTTGCCAGCTGAGTCGTTTGAAACACTGTTTTGAACATGTGTCACAGATGAATATGATGACATGGAAGAGAATTACAGAAACTCAGATTTTAAAGTCTGGGGAAATTGAGGAGTTGCGCTAGAGGTAAAGTCAGTGCACTTAGGAATTGAATAGACCTCTGGCTTTCTCTGCTACTGTCCTTTCTTTTCTGCCAATCCACATAGAATTCTCTCCAAAACCTCACCACATTGTTCTTTTCTGCTTTAGTTCCTGGCTCTGGGGGTTGGCTTTTCTGCATTCCCCTTTCTGAGCTAGAAATTCAGCAGAGGACTGGTAGGAAACAGTCTGAAGTGGTAGACTTAAAGAGAAGCTCCTGCTTTTTGTGTTTCCTTTAATCCCTCACGTTGCCTTTGGCAGGTTTTGGCTCCTTTTTGTTCTGCACTACATCTAGTGTAACCCTTGAAGGTTGCTCTCCATTTCCAGATAAATGTCCTTGCAGTACATATTGGTGGCTGTTCCTGGGCTTGTACCTTCTCTCAAGTCTTAAGCCGTCATCAAGTGGATGAAGAACACAGCACTTTGTGTGCATCTCAGTTCTTTTGAACTAATTTGAGAACACTCGATCAAGAAAATTTGTCACCACTTAAACGCTATTAGGTATTGCTGCTTCAAGGTTATGCTTGTTCTCTTTGGAGGACAAGATACTTAGAAATTCTCTTTTCAGAAATCTTTTAGGATTACTTTCTCTTTCTATAGCCATAGGCTTAAAAAGAAATTGAATCTGCTCTTTGAAAAAAATATTGAGATTCTTATAATGTGGGCTACAGTATTGCCAAAGACAGCCACTAGTTTGCTGTCTTGCAGCTCATGTCTAATGGGAATCCTAGAGGCTACTTTCTTCTGATTTTTATACCTAACTTTTGTTTTTTGACAGAGTGGGAAACTAAGCAGAGAGCTTGATTTAGTAAGCCACCATGTGCGAACACGGCTGGATGAACTAAAAAGACAAGAGGTGGCAAGATTAAGAATGTTAATTAAAGCTAAAATGGATTCTGTTCAAGGTAAGAATACAAAACGTAACTAGATGAGTTAACAGATGGGACTGTGTTGGAGAGGTGCCCAAAATCCATCAGTTATGCTTTGTTTCTGGTCAACAATACCAACTGTAAGCTGAAAGTGAGTGTCCTTTCTGAGCTGGCCTAGGGCCAGTGAAGACCCATCTTTATAGGAAACTGGGGAAAAGAGAAAAGCTGTCTGTGTTTTACAAATAACTGAACTTGATTCTGGCAGTGGATTTTTCAGCTACTTCTAGTCCTTTTTCAGCCTCTTTTTAAAATTTTTGTAGTGCAACCATTTATAGCTTACCCACTGAGAACTAGTAACACAGTAGGATTGTGTTTAAGAATACAACATGACATAGCATTTCATGTCTTCACAGGGTAGAAAACGAATTTATGTGTTTTTACAGTCAGTTAACACACAATTTCTCCTTTTTCTCTTTCTAAGCCTCCTTCCCACCAGTTAGAGTTACTGTACAGATTTATAACAAACATTAAACATTTCAGTTCAGAAGATTATTTTTCATATTTTTGGGACATTTTTAAGCTCCTGAATACAGAAAAACATTTGTAGTGAAAAAAATTCCCTGTAGCATTTTCTTAATTATTAATGAAATCGTACAAACTCATTTTCTTTTAATGAATAAAATACACAGGCTTCTAATGATTCTGATTGGTGTATGTTTGTGTGGGAAATGGTACTGTCCCTTTTTGTTTCTTACTACTGAAGACTTTTTAAAGTTTGCATTTAAGAACTAATTCTGTAGATTTCTCATTAGTGGTTTCTTTTTAAAGACAATTAGTTTCTGAAGTGCTATTTTTCACAAAGAAGCTCTAATAAAAAGGGCTTCATTTGCCTATGGAGATTATTTTATAGTTAAAAACATCTGCAGGTTTTGGGGAGGGATCCCACTCAATTGAATACGTAATGTATCAATTTAAAATACTCCAAGACTAAGGATCTGTCTTCTAGGCTGAGCTGAATTTAGAGGTGGCAAGTAGGCTAAAGAAATATGCATTTTCTTCCCTCTCAGATAGATTAGGTTTAAAAAAAAAAAACACAACAGGTTTGAGATTATATTCTGCATTTACTCAGTTCTGATCCTACTAGATTGATCAGTACAGGACAAAGAATGCTAGAGGCTGGGTCTCAGATAATACAGTAATGTGGCAAGTAAATACTGTCAAATAGAAGGAGTCTTTTCCCATAAATATAAGGAATAGAGGAAAACTGGTTTGGGAGCTGGGTTTTTTGGGTTGTTTTTTTTTTCTGTTGTTTTGGTTTTTCTTCTTTTTCTTTTAAAAAGCCTATTATTATACTCCTAAAAAATGTTTCAAAACCAGGATAAGGCACATATATTTCAATAGAAATTATGATCTCACCAGGGAGGAATGATGGTTGAAATCTGCCCCAGCCAATGTTCGCTGGTTTGTGATAATACAAACACAGCACTGAGTGTTAGACAGTTTACCAAAGAATTACATGTTCAGAATTGTGCTTTCCATTTTTTTTTTTAAACATTTATTCTTTGCTAAGCCATCTAGTAAAAGCTTGTCAAAATTGTTATACATAACATATCAAAGTGTATGCTGCTTGAGATCGCATTATTATCTAGCATTAGTAGTCAGAAACCATGGTAACAACCAGAAAAGCCTGTTGTAGAAATGTGTTTTGTTGTTAGTGCGTTATGTATTGATGTTGCTGGGTATAGTTCCTGTCATAAGGAAGAGAGAAATGTTTGCAGCTTTTAGACACAGGACCTGACTCTCCACTGTCTTGCACTTCTTTTGCACAAATGAAATCTGAGTATCTATCTGATTTTTTACACCATATTGTATGTACGTCTTTGGCCAGGTACAAGTCATTTGCAAAATGTGCAGGGCAATAGAAGAGTCAGACTTCTCCCAGTTCAGAAAAAGGATGCAAGCTGCTAGCTTTGTACTGCACATAGCTTCAACTTTCTCATTTATATAGAAGAGAAGAAATGTTTTTCTTTGTGAAGCTCACGTTGATTGTAAGTTTCCTTGCTGAAACACAAGCTTTAATTTGTGTGTGTTAAATTATCATGTGCAATGCAACACTGACACATCAGAGGAATATAGTGCAAATCACTGTCGAGTTTGACAACCTCTTTTAGGAAAAGCAACTCTGAAAGTGTTGCTATAGTTTCCTCCAACAGTGAAAAAATTGTCTAGTCCTCAGGGAGCCTCAGGTACTTACAAGGCACAAGCTCTCATATAAAAGTTTTTAACATCCTGATCTTGCTTGATTTCAAACTTATTTTAATGTTTGACATTTGTACCTTGTTCTTTCAGACACTGGCATAGACCATCAGGCTCTCCTTAAACAGTTTGAACACCTGAACCATCAGAATCCTGACACCTTCGAACCCAAAGACTTAGATATGTTGATCAAAGCAGTGAGTGCTAGATATAAACTATTATGAGGGTTTTTTGGTATTAATTATTACGCTTTTTTTCCTTGGTTAAAGGCAAATACTTTCAAATACACCACTTTTTTTTGTAAATGACATGCAGTTTTCATTTTCAGAGAAAAGTCAGTTGTCTCCATTGCACATTTGAAAACTGTTGTCACTGTGCATTATGCTAAAGAGCCCATAAATTTTGGAGTGGCATCTTAACAGGACTTGCATTCACGTCCCAGTACAAACACCTTTGGGAGGAAAATATGCCTTTCTGGGAGCATTTAAATCAAATACAGTTTTGATAGGGGTACATTTTTCCCAAGTGTAATTTCTGATTTCTATTTCTAAGTGATTTAAGTGTCCCACAGAATTACATAATCATCCCTAAACTAGCCATTTGAATTTGGGGATCTATTTATATATATGTCAAGCTGCAAAACCTCAGCAGAGTAGAATTTAAGGTATAAATATTAGAAATTGCATATGCTGGACATGACTTGCAATGTCTATTTAGCAGATTCAGTATAAATCACAGGTGTGGGAGGTTTTTTCAGTACATGTTTATTAAGGGGATGCAGTTAAGCTAAGCATGGCATGTCTTTTTTCAGCTGCTGGAAAAAATACACTTCCCAAGGAAAAAAAAAGACATTCATGTCAGATGTGCTTTAGAGAGCTCTGCATGTCTGACGTGAGAATTTGACAGGTTTTATATTTTCAAAATAAATTGAAAGATAAGGTATATTTCAAGCATTCTGTAATTTTGGGGGATTTTTTTTTATCCTTGGAAAATTGTGTCTCCATTTTCTGTAAAATTACCAATATAGAGACATTATAAAATTTCTTGCCATTTCTAAGAATCACTTCTGGGAAAATTCTGGTTGGCTAGGAGAAGCATATCCTCAGCAGTGTAATCCTTTCTCTTATTACACTATTTTTCTTCTCTTCTTATTTCTCAGCTGAGATGTTGACTGAGTGTAATGGGCATTTTAGGGGGTCTTTGCTTTGAAATTGTTTTTGAAAAGGTACAGTGAATCTGAAAATTAAAATGTAAATAATGGAGAGACTATATCAGGTATGAACATGATACTTTGAAAAGCACTACCAAAACATCCTTTAATACCTTGAGCTGTCTGAAAATGATATGTCTCTAAACAATACACAAGTACTTGTCAGAAATTCTCCCCTCACTCCCTTTCTCTCCATATAATTGGGGTTTTCAAATTTAATTGGTAGTAAGCTACTGCAAACTTACTCCAGTTATTAATGAAGGCACTCTTGTCATTAAACTGTAGGGTAAGCTACAAATGTTCTTATTCTGAAATAAACAAGGAGATGATAGTACTATCTGAAGTTGTGCTTAATTAGTATGGGACATGCTTAACTTAATTTATTATTAATTGATGAGAAAGGACACCTTGATGCCTTAGTACAGTACGGTGTAGTTGCAAAAATTGTCTAGCAGTTGAACACTTGCAAATTAATTTCTGTGAAAATCATGAAGTAAGGAGAGGTGGTTTTGCATCACTGTCACGTCAAAGGAAACCCTCAACCAGTCTACCTCTTGTTTAAAAGGAGAATGGCAGTATGGCCAGCCTTGCCCACAGATCTGAACAGTACAGTGCCTTTTTTTTTATGTCAGATGTATTAACATAATCATGTGACATAATCATATGTCTATATATATTTATACTTTTAGGCTACAAGTGACCTGGAAAACTACGATAAGACCCGCCATGAGGAGTTTAAGAAATATGAGATGATGAAAGAACATGAGAGGAGAGAGTATTTGAAAACACTGGATGAAGAAAAAAGGCAGCGAGAAGAATCCAAATTTGAGGAGATGAAGAAAAAGCATGGGGATCACCCTAAAGTTCACCATCCTGTAAGGCCACAATCTGTTCTTACATGATTTGGGTGGAAGCTTTCCAGAGAGAAAAAGTTAATGGAGAGAAGGGTATGTCTTGTTTGTTCTCATGGACATGGGAGCAGAGTGTGGGAGCAGTGCTGAGAGCATTACAAAACCCACTACACATACCCTGTTTTTTCTGTACAAGTATGCTATTTGCTGACAGAGCTATTCTTTACAAAACCCCTAAAACTGATGAGGAAGAAGCCAGAATGGTATTCAGAACTGTAGGGATGCCTTCACAGTATGCCTGGCCTGCAAAGGAACTGCATCACAGCACCATTTGCTCTAGAAAAGGCAAACTGATTTAACACCCCTCAGCTGTTGTTTCTAGAGGAGTCTGTGTGGCCATGACCCATTATTACAAGTGTTCCTTTCCACAGAATATGCATTTCCTTGACACTCTTTCCCTGGGCCTTTCTGCCTGATGGAAGTATTAGACCTGACAAAAGAGAACTAAGGAAAATTCCATTGCTTTCATTTACAACATGACTAGTTGGAAAATAAAGCCTTTCAGAGAAACTGTAATGCAAGGTAATGCAGGAAACATACACTTAATCATCTTTTGAATAGTTTTCTCTTTGTAACCAATCTATAGGGAAGCAAAGATCAACTGAAAGAGGTATGGGAAGAAGCAGATGGACTAGATCCTAATGAATTTGACCCCAAAACATTTTTCAAATTACATGGTAAGAAGTTCAGTTTAATTTAATGAAAAAGTGATGTTCTGTTATCTTCTGCCAAGGGCAACTTTGTTTTATGCTAGGATGAAGTCTTATACCTCAAGCAATTTGGATGAATCTGAAGAGTATAGAGGAGAAAATATTTGTTATTGTTTGTAAATTTACTGCCAAGTTTTAAATGGGGTTTAAAAGTGGAAAACAGAGCTTTGTTTAACTGCTCATAAAATCATACAGCCAATAACCAGTAGAGCTTAGCATGTAAAAACTTCAAAGCAATTAAACAAAAATATTGCATAACACTTATTTGAAGTAGGCATTCTCTTTCTGTTTGAGAGGTAGTATAACAATATTCAGAGTAGAATGTAGGATAAAATATGGATTGTTAGTTATCAAGTATTCTCCTTTCTATATTTGTCATGAAAAGTCATTTTACAATGATCCCAAGCACTGCATATTTATATAGATTTTCACACAATTATTTACATTGTTTTGGGAGTCATACTGCTGGTTAACAAAGTGTTTCCGTAGATCTTTATTACTCCTGAATCTGTTTACAAACTTAGTTGTTAATTTGGGACAACTTCTCAGTGATATTTTTTGGCAGTTGCACTCTGTGCAATCCTGTTGTGACCTATTTCAGTTTGCTAATCCAAGAAGTAGGGAGATTGCTCCAGACTTGTCCAACCAACCAACCAGAAATGGCAATATAGTGCAGCCAGTGCCTGATAAAACACTAAACAGAAAAAATGACCTATGTACCCAGCATCTTGTTAAATGAGGTTTTTAATCCACATGAAATGTGTGTACTGGTAGTTAACTCATGAAGAACTATTACATATATTACTTTCTGTATATACTTAACTTGTATTTTCAACACTTCTTTTTGTAGATGTCAATAATGATGGTTTCCTGGATGAGCAAGAATTAGAAGCCCTATTTACTAAAGAGGTAAAAAAAAAAAAGCTCAGAAACTTAACTTGTTTCAGTAAACGATAACAGGGACGTCTGTGTTTTTTCCAAGTATATTTGGGGGCTTTGGACTACAAATTAGAGTATTCATGCCAAGATTTGTACATCCTTAATGTTTCTACAAAAGTGTAAAATCATATCAGCAGGGAAAACCAAGCAGTTGAAGCGTAGGACTCGGGCACCAGAGATCTAGTGCTCATATATTTCTCTGCCACAGGATTGTTTGAGATTTTATAATTGATCTGCAGGATAGCTGTTCCTGTATAAATTGCAATTCAGGTTGCTGCTCTCTTGCTCTGGCTAGATGCAGCCTGGTAGAGGTTCTGAAGCTGGGTGGCTACACTCCTTCAGTGCTAATCTAAAGTCATAAGACTTGTTGAGAGAAAAAGGGTCATGTTTGTGTGAATTGGCTCAAAGGCAGCACGTTGTGGAAGTGGCAACTCTATTGGAAAAATGGTGAACTGATGTTTTTAGCAACATCTCACGCTACTGTTCCAAGTATGCTCTCTGATTTGAATGAGCAGCCCTTTCTCCAAACTAACATTTGCTGATTTTGAATTTCAGCTAGAAAAAGTTTATGATCCCAAAAATGAAGAGGATGACATGGTTGAAATGGAAGAAGAAAGGCTGAGAATGAGAGAACATGTAATGAATGAGGTGGGGACTGATGTTCAGTAGAGCTGCTGATTTCCTTCTATGTTCAAGGAATACAGTCCTCCTAACATGTCCAAGTACAGCAGAAGGGATGACCTGTCACACTGAATGCTGTTTGGGCGGGGATTCACATGAAGTTACAATTCTCAAGCCCTGTCCCCATATTCTGATGTAAATGCCTGCTGACTAGTTTTTATTTATGAAGTTCCAGAGAAGGAACTGTGCTGTAGCCCCCATCTTTTGCAGATACTGAGATTCAATAGAAATTCCCTGTGAATTTTGTATCAAACAGGGAAGACCCTGAATGTCCTTTTGTACTTGGCAAATGGATAAGATGTAGGGGTGAGAAGAGGGAGTAAAGCAATGTCTTCTTTCATGTAGCTCACCTTTGTCCCTTCAGAGCTCAGGGCTCAGAGCTCGATATCCCCTGTGACAGTGCATACCTATACTGGTTCTGACAGGTTTTCAGCTCAGGAGACAGAGGAAAGGGAAGAGGATGTTTTGAACCACTGTGTTTTTCACTCATATCTTTTCTGTTGAGTATAGTTGAATAACTGTATTCCTTAAGCTTGAGGAACAGAGGAAAGCCTGGTCTTCTATTAGTCATAAAGGGAAGCATTTCCTCCCTTCCCCTTGAAGGATTCTGACACAATTCAGTTGGGGTTTTTTTTATGTTTTAAAACCTCCCTATCCAACAGTTGAGATTACTGTGACTCACTGTTACAAAATTATTACCAAAAGCTACACAACATTTTTCTCAAAAAAAAAAAAAGAGTCATGCATGCCACTATTAGTGTGGGGGCTGTGACCACAAATAATGTTTCCCATAAAGCCAATTAACTTTGAACTAAAATGTGAGGATTTACATTACTTTTCCATTTTTCTTAAGCTATAAGAGCTTGTGAGAGAAGTTTTCAGGAAATGTTACAGGCACTCCCTTGAAAATGGTACAGTTTAAAAATAAAATGGTTATATTTGAAGATATTGCATTAAACATTAGCTCCACCAAAACATGTCTGTTAGGTTGAGTTTACTTTTTTGCTTCAAATAGGTTGATGTCAACAAGGACCGACTGGTGACTTTGGAAGAGTTTCTGCGAGCTACAGAGAAAAAAGAATTTTTGGAGCCAGATAGCTGGGAGGTAATGAGAACGTGTTCCAAGTGCAACACACAGTCCTGTGACCATCACTCTAACCAGGAAACCAAATGGCATGTCTCTGACCTTTGCTTTTTTCAGTTCTGTTTTGGTATGTGCGTGTTTAAGCGCCTTGACTAAACGTAACGTACAAAATGTGGCAGAGTAATGTGATGCAGATGTAATTTTTATGGCACGAATAGAAACGGTCTTGCGCCACCCTGTGGCTTCTAGAAGAGCTTTTCCCACATGCTTTTCAAACAGAAAATGGACATTTTGTTCATTAATCACTTTAAAGGGAAGAAAAGAGCTCAGCTGAAAGCAAGAGGAATTTTTTCTCCTACCTCTAAATCTGTAGTAGAATTTTGCTGAGAAACAGCTATTTTGCTGTTTCTTACAGTGAGTGTACTAACCCTTTACAGTGTCATGTCTGGGTATTTTGATGAAAATTCTGAGAGTTGTTTAGTTAACTGTACAGTTCAGCAAATAATTTCAGTGTGAAGATAGGAAAAATACATATATGCATTCCTGCCTAAATATTCACATTTGTACGTATTTTCTTGCAGACACTTGACCAACAGCAGCTCTTCACTGAGGACGAGCTGAAGGAATTTGAAAGTCATATTTCTCAGCAGGAAGATGAACTTAGAAAGAAGGCAGAAGATCTTCAGAAGCAGAAGGAAGAGCTACAGAGGCAGCACGACCAGCTTCAGGCACAGAAACAAGAGCTTCAGCAGGTACACTTAAGAGAACAGATTAATTTCCACCACCCCCCCCCATGTCCTTATATATGTAACAGCTCATGACAGTCCCCAGTTCTGGAGCATTCTTTACCTTGATTTCTCATATAAGTCCCAGCTGAATTCTAAACTAATTCTAAACCACAGCAAAATATAATCTAGTACTCAGGGTTATTGCAAACAACACAAGCATCCCAACTCAGTAGTATATACATTAACAAAGACTTTACATAATGACTGCAAAGTTTAAGTGTATTCCTTTATGTCACATCAGAGAAAGTTGATAGATTTATGTTTTGAAACTGTGGTGTTTTGTTTTTCAACAGGTCGTAAAACAGATGGAACAAAAGAAACTACAGCAAGGAAATCCTCCTGCAGGACCAGCTGGAGAACTGAAATTCCAACCCCGTATGTATCTTTCCGTATAGATACACAAACTTTAAAATAAGATCTCCAATGTAGAAGTCATTTAAACTGTATTTGCTGTTGAAGGTGTTAACATAATGTGGTTTTAGTGATCTCTGTAGAGAGGTTCACTGAACTGTCTTTAAGAGGGAAGTGTGGAACTCCTCTAAAATATTCCTGAAATCTCAGTGCTTCTAAGTCCATAGTTAAAAAAACTGTTCTAACTCAAGGCATCAAATGGGCAGAGAAGGAGGATTGTGTTGTGCCTATCATTCTAAAAATATTAATGTCTAGGATTTCTGGGCATCCAGAAAAGAATTGGGACATACAATCGAGCAGGTCTGTCTGATGTTCTGTGGCTGCATTACCAGTCTCAGACTGCAGAACAAATCAAAGCATTTAAATGCTTTCAGTAGGTCTGTCCTCTGTGGCCAATTCACCAGCAGTTGGGCCCAACATGACATGACAAGTTAGTTTTAGACAGGATGAACAACCAATTGCTTCCACACCCTCAGAAGATAGTGTCATAATAAATCATTGTGTTTGCTCTTTGGTGGCAACAAAATGGTCAGGTATATATTAGCATTACTAATCCATAACACATTATCTGTGTTTCTTTTGTGCTTTAAAGTGGCTCCACTCTCCCATACATCCTAACTCAGCTGCTTCTCCCCCTCTAGAAAGGTTGAAACTGATATAGCTTTACTGGCTTCCATGTTCATATGCTAACATTACCAGCAGAGCTCAAGAACTTCTTGACATTCATCTCAAACATAAGGCTTCTGACAATATCCAGGCAGCCTTTGAGCACTGGAAACTCTTAACTGCTCCTGCAGGGCCAGCAGTGGGATTTCAAACCTTAAATGCTGTGTTCAATGATTACAGCTCGCTTTGTTGAGTAACCTGAAATTCTATCCCTAAGCCACTCAGTTCTGTGAAGAGAAATGATGTCATTTCAGTACCAATTTAATTCTTTCATTTGCTTCAAAACTGCCTGTGGGTAATTTCATTGTATGATCCTTAGTTCTGACAGCCTCACTTCCCCTCACCTTCAGTAAAAACATCAGGTGTATATAGCAGATGCCCTGGGGGTTGGACTAATGATACATCTTTTCATACTGGCAATACTGTATCAGATGATACTGTTCTTATCACATATATTATTTCATGTCAAAACTTTCTACAAAGTCATAAGGTGTTGTAAGAATTCATTAGCTTAGCCAGAACTAGTCACTACTCATTCACTGAGTTAAGGAGGTATGAGTAGACAATATTGCTAATCTATAGGCTACTGGAGCTACTCAGGGTAACTGAAGGAGAAAAAAAAAACCAAAACCCCACCACCCCAAAAATGCAGCTGCAAGTCTGAAATCTTCAGCAAACTATGAAAATCAGTATTATTCTAAGGGAGGCAAAGGGAGAATGTTGTAAGCATTGTTAGTGCAGTGAGGACTAAATACAGGAGCAATCTTCAAAGAACCAATGTGTTACATAAGTAAAAAACATTTCACAGAAAACAGAAACAACTAGCAATCTGAGAGGAAACAGATTATTATAACAGTGCAGCCTATTGGGTCATCTCAAACTGGTTCCATTGTTAGTCACACACAAAATTCTTGATTCCACTTAAAACCCAAAAACTAGGTTTTATTTAATTGTCCCTACACTAGAAACTTTCCTGTAGAGGCTTTTGACATTTGTGGCCACTTGCATTGAGGAGTTACAAACGGTTTTATTTTTGTTTTGCAGCTGGGGAACACAAAGTCGGAGATGCACCAAAACATCCTGCAGGAGGTGACCAGCCTTTACCACCAGGACATGTCCAAGAACCAGCTGTCAGAACTGATCAAGTTCACCCTTAACCACTTGTGCCTCAACTTTATAGCATCTTTATTATTTGGGAAGGTGGGGGTGGGGGGTGGGCAGGAAATCAGAGTGAAACATGAACTCTCCACTTTCTTCCCCAGGTTGTAAAATTATTGGGAATGTTAGAGATGATGTACCAATCAGATCTGAATCAGAAATTAAATTAATTTTCTCTCCAGTGAATCAGTGAGAAACAGGAGGGGATCATTTAGAGGCTATAATGGAGGAGGGAATTAAGGAAACTATTAATACTAAAGGTTTTTATGGCCAAGGGATTGAGCTGTTGATCTCTTCTCTTACAAAAAGGCAGGGGATGTCTGCCATTCTGTGTTTAGGCACGAATCAGAATCTTCTCAGAGAGGAAGCAGGGAACTGGCCTGAATGTCAAGTTAGGTCTAGTTTTACGCAGAAAATCTTTCCAGAAACGCTTAGAAGCAAAATATGGGGAAACAAAGACCATAGATAAAGGCCTACCATTTCCAGCACTACCAAACCCTTTCATCTTTGAGACCAAATAAAAATCAAACTTTGAATCCTTAATCACAGAAAATTTGCACTTTCTAAAATTTAAACAGCAAGGAATTATGTGGAACAGTGAATATTTTTCATGTTTACAGAAGCCTAAGAATTTCACTGTAAGCCTTCAAAAGGAATGCTGTACTTGTGGTGTATCGATCTGAACCGTCCTTCTCGTTGAGATTAATTCTGTGTAGCAGTTGAATACTCAGCTGCCTCGTGGGACAGTACTTTTGTCCCTGTCTCTCTCATCAGGTGCCAGCTGATCTCAAAATTTTGCATGTTATTAAGTAAGCTTTTTATGTTGACGGAAATATTGTGCAAAACAGAACAAGGCTCATTGTCTTTTTCTGTGCAGATTATCCTACCTCCTATGATAATACCAGATTTTTCAAAATGCACCATGTGCTTCAGAAAGTTCTTCTCAGACATGAATCTTGGACTTGTTAAGAGTCTTACTGTTAACTCTTAATCTTTCAGCAGTTGGTGTTAAGTTTATGAAGTGTCCTAAAACAAGGGTGTAACTTGATTGTATTATTTTGTTATTGAACCAGGGTAAGTCCCTAATGTTGTAAGCCAAGATTTTACAAGAATAAGTTGATTTTCCTGTGGGTCTTACTATAACAATGAAAAGTTGTGTGGTTGTCCTTTCTTACCATGCATTTCAGACTGAAAGTATCCTGAAGTGTAAGCTCTGTTGGGTTTGTGGTTTGTTTTTTTTCTGTTTGTTTTTTTTTTTTTTTTTTGCTTGGGGTTTTGTGGGGTTTTTTTAAACATGGATTGTTCTGATTGTATAATGCTGGCTCTGACCTGACACACACACACCCTGGCAAGCACCCTTTGCACTTCCTTCCTGTTGTGTGGCTAACTGCTGACAGAGTCATTAGAGGAGATCATTTGGGTTTTGAGCAAAGAAACAGAGGTAAGCCTCTGTTACAGAAAGGTGTTTCTTTCAGAGTAAGACTTGAATATTCTAGGCAAACTCAAAAAAGACAGGAGGCAATTACTAATGTTTTGTATTAACATTTGGGAAGTTTCTCACTCTGAAGAACTCTGATTGATAGAAGCTAGGGATATTCCTTTCATGTTTTAGTCTTCTTTTATCAGGCCTGAGCACCTGAGCATATTCTTGTTCTCTACTCAATATAATAGAATTCACTGCTGGAACAGATTAGGGTTCCTTATCTGTTTCATCTTGTTAGTTGTCGTGTCACATTCCTTTCATTTATACCACTCAAACAATTGGATTTCTTTTAGGTTTCCTTTTTTGGTTCTCTACACAAGTGGCTATTTTAATTTAGCTTCCAAAACCAGTGTCTCCACTGTTTGTCATTTCCTTTCAATTCTAACATTAGTTTGATTATGTCTTTGTCAGGAGACTAAAATACCTTTCAGCAACTTCATCTGTTTGCTAAGAGGCCCAGACAGTTTTAGCTGCATCCAGGCTAACAGAGTTTCTCAGTGCACAGCCCTGGCTTTGGGATTGTAGCCCAATAATGGGTAACAGAGCAGGGAAACAAAGGGGCAATTATTCAAATGTCATGGCAGAGGTGAGGGGAATTTATTTTTTTGTTTGTTTACAGAGGACAAATGATACAGCCACAGATGTTTGTAGAGAATCAAGGACTGGAAACTTTGGTGTGAAGACATTTCTACCATACAAATCATTCCTTCTCGCTACATCTGCCTCCTTACAAATGTCATTATATGTAATGACATGCTTTGTAATGTAGTGCTCAAGCTTTGGTTTCTGTGCAGCCTCTTGCATTTTGATTGTAAGATCCTGACTCTCCCTGCTGTTGGAGTTGGGCATTACATCCCTCTTATCCCTTTTACAGTGGTGTCAGTGGTGGCACTGAGGCAGCAGCTTGTGAGAAGCCAGAGTTTTCACTTGGCATTTTATCATGAGTTAATTAGCAAAAAGTTCCTGATTTCGCATTTCAACTAGCTACTGAGGTATATTCAGTGTAAAACACTGCACATCTTTCCTTCAGTTGCTGATACCTAAATGTTGTTCTTGTCAGTGTTAATTTAATTAGTAGGCTTGCAGTTCAGCAATATACTACAGACTGTTCACTTTTTAGGAGTGGAAGCAGGCAGGTTTTTAAACCCTAGAACTGGTGATCAGATTTATCTCTAACAACAATCATGGTTTAGTCAAACTCACAATATTTGTCTGAAATTATGTGGAAGTCTGAGCCTCAGTGACACTTAAATTATTGAACTCCTACCGAGCACATCTTTATTGCCTAAATGTTTTTGAGATGAGAGCCCAAATTACAATTCATGCTCATCCACCCAATTCAAAATCTCATGTGCATGGGTATCTCTTTCACACGTCCACAAAGGCAGCAAGGCCTGAGCAGATGTTCCTTCAAAAGGTGGTCTGTTAGGTCTGATCTGTCAGCGGACAGCGTTCACCCAGCGTGTCCATCTCATCCTCTCCAGAGGAAGGGTACTGTTCTAAGAGAGCTCTCCGCCTGAGTGTAATAAAGTCACCAAAATATTTTTATGGATCAATTCTGAAGTGTGGTTTAAATAACTTAATCTCACTGTGAGAAACATCTGCCTTAGAGGTTATGCAATGTGCTGAAGTCATGCTTACACATGGAACATTTAGCAGATTTGTTGCTTTTTGTGTTTGTTGTTTTTGATGCTGATATCTTCTTTTAATTGGGTTCTCTCTTCCATAAAAGAGACTAAAAGTATTAGCTACTAAAAGCATGTTTCTGCCATGGTACTGATTTCTCAGGAGCTTTTTAAAGTTGAAAAAAAAAAAAAATTATTAAACTAAGCTTACAGCTAAGTGCAGAAGTAGAAAGCTCTAATTCCAGGGACCAGAATATCATGGGTGCCAGTGCTTTCACCTGTACTCTGCTTTTAGTTTAGGAGGTGATTACAAGAGAACTGAATGTAACTTCACATAGACACCAGTTCCGAGACAAAGATGCAGAGATTTGGTTTTGTACTTGGCTGGGATTTCGGTAGGAGGATGAAGGGGTAAGATTTGGTCAGTGTTGTACAAATTCATATCCTCCAGTGCAATATATGTAGGAGAAAAAAAAAAAAAGCCCCACTCTGTACTTTGTATAGATTAGTTTTTAACTGGATTAAACTGAAACTCGGTGCAGTGACGGATGTCTAATGTTTTGTTTTAAGTGGGTGGGAAAGAGGTGGGTTTAGATCTCGTCTATGTGCACAACTTGGTGTTTCTGCTTAGAGGCCCTTCCTGTTTACCTTCTACTTGCTCTCTGGAAAGATGCAAAAAGGAATTTATAGAAAGATGCAAGTATCTTGTGTTATTCCCTGGCACCAGCTTCCTTACTGCAATAGCTATTTTCACTAATTAGGCACTTGTGTGCTCAATTTTCTCTATTCATAAAAACACAACACCAACTAATTAAAATGCTACTGCAACAACATTACAAAGTCCTGACAACACCACACACTTCCCTGACTTGTTCAAATTCAAAACAAATCACAGAGAAGGTGAAGCACCCACAGGTTCAGTAACAGATTTTGCTATAGGCTGCTTCCTCTCTGCTTACAGATTTTGCCTTCAAAGCCAGGTGTCAGCCACGTCAGGGTGTCAGCATGGCTGTGGCAAAGCGCCTCTTGGGGGGAGGCGCAGGACACGGTGCCATACCCAGCCACAGTAGACTTTTCCATTTTGTAAATGTATCTTGATTAAGAAAAATTTGATGTATGGTGGCATGTGACAAAGTGAAGGTCTGAGCTAGGGATTGTTCTTCTGTAATTTATGCAGAAGTAGGTAGCAGATGCCAGGAGCTGTCACTGAGGTTGGCCCCAGAAGTACTTTCTTCTTTACATCCTCAAATATCTGTTACTGACTGAAATTCAGAGGTACTGAGGTAGTGAAATGAGAGTCCCAATACTATGCTAAATAACAGCCTGCATGCTTGCTTGGGTAGTAAAACACAACATCAATGAGGGAAAGGAATTTCTTTCAGGGATACCCAAGTTTCAAACCTTGGTATAGTTTTCAGTGACAAATGCAGGGGTAGAGCAGCACTACGAAGTTGACCTCTCCATTCCTTGCACCTTTTCCATCAGTCCAAGCAGCCTGAATGACTGCACAGTGACTGCTGTTCAGTCTCTGCAAACAATTTGTATTTACTCATACAAGCATTTTGTTAACACATAACAGCTCACAGCTGGCATCTTCTGAGAAACTGCCCATCGAGCCATCTCTGTGTTACAGCAGGCGATGGTGCATACAACACACAGAGTTTCCCCTCTATTATTTTATATTTCATACCTGCTCCCACTAGCTTATCATTGCTGTTAATACTACACTGAGGACACCAGGGACAGTGGTGGAATGGAGGTACAGGCAGCCCCTCCACCTCCACTGTGCATCGCACCAGCAGCATGAATTCAGAGCCCACCTAGTAGGAGAGGAGGAGTTATTTTGCCATGGAGTAGAGTCCCAGGCAAACTTGTATGTACGGAAATTTCCACAGCCACAGAAATACACCAAATACTTCAGAGGCAATGAGTGAAGCTCCTGAGCCATGTCTGTTCTACGGGCTGTGCAGACCTTGCCAGTGCATTCAGTATCATGGAGAAGTGACACAACATCTGTTACAACACACAAGGATTTTTCACATGATCAGCACACACAGTTGTATACCGTTCCTCCACTAGAGGGAGCCTAAGACAAGGATTACTGAGCACTTCTAAAAACTAATTGAGAAGCAGAGTGGTGGCATGGTAAAACAGGATGTTGAAAACTGAATGATCCCTCAAAAGCCAAACAACAGTTGCCATATTTCAATAGGGTTTGCTTTTTTTCTTTTTTTTTACTTTTACAAGACTACACTTCTTACAATATGCTGTTTCCTTTCAGAAGAAACCCTAAAAGTGCAAATGAGCACTAAGCTAATGATGCTGTTCCTGTATGCAGACACCTCTGTACCAGGCTTGACTGGTCCATCTAGCCAAGATACAGTTACCACTCGGAAGAGAAAGGGCACTACTGCACATCCAAAGGTTAATGTGGATATGCCAATTCAGTGCTGCATATCTGGAAGGAACAGAAAGGGGGTAGGTTTAATTACCTGGTTTAAGGGACTATTCCCAATTGAGGAAGAAGTAGAAAATAAGGGCAATGAGGATGGATCTGGTTTCATCTCCTGTGTAACTTGCAAAACAGAGAAGCAGAGTGAAGAATGGAGGATAAGATGTCAAATTTCTACTGAAGATGAAACTCTTGAGGAAACCTACATTTTAAAAGTTGATTGAGCTCCACTTAGCAAAGGAAACAGACTCTCTTCAGTGAAAACAGATGTGCACATTACAGCAGAAACACTTGTGATACCACTGAAATATCTTGAATGGTAGTAGTGTAATTTAAGAGTTCTGACTGAGGGTCACAGGGCTAAGGTATGCTGTGGAACATTTTGGTTTTTTCCTTAAAACAGATGCTGTTCAAGAACACAACAGTAGTAGCATACTTTTCAGGCTATGTACAGTAGTGAACAAAATAAGTAGGAAATAAATAAAGGAGTAACAACTTTACTGCAATTTAAAAAAGGAAACAAAACAACAACCTCTCAAACAGAACAATGAAATATCACTATCAAACGCATCCATTTAGTAAAGCAGATAGGTTCTACGTGTAAAGATTTCAGCTATGAATGTCCAGACAACATTTGATAGAAGAGAATCTGTAAGAAAATAATGGCTGCTTCCTACAGAGACATTTCTGAAGACAGCTACTGCCTTTGGGAACGTACCCATTTATTGCCTATAATTCTAGGTAAATTCTCAGCAAGCATGAGCTTTCTCCATGGTTGGTGAAACCAGCTACTGGTTAGTCCAAACAAAGCCACCCTCGTGTATTCAGTGATCAGCACACCCCCAGAGTGCTAGTCATCTTCTGGAACATCACTGGGAAGGGCTACATAGGGCAGCTTCTTTACTCTCCGGGTCAAAATTCACCATCATTTTACATAAGGGAGCTGCTCTTTGGGCACTCTGCTCCAACAAAATCCATGCATTTTGCAAGAGGATCACTCCCATCTTCCTGCTCATCATCTCACTGCTGTTCCTCTCCACCCATGCCATGAAAGAAGCATTACATTGCTAACTTTTATTTCCCAAGTTTTAAAGCTAAATTAGAGCTAACAACACTGGAAAGAAAAATGCATCTGGGGCAAAGACAGGGTATAGAAAAATATTGTCCCCATTATTTGTATACACTCACCAGGAGAAGCGAGAACTTTGAATCATAGAACAGCCTTGGTTGGAAGAGACCTCTAAGATCACCCAGTCTAACCATTAACCCAGCACTGCCCAGTCCCCACTGCCCCATGTTCCTCAGCACCACATCTCCAGGGCTCTGAAATCCCTCCAGGGATGGGGACTCCCCCACTACCCTGGACAGCCTGGGCCAGTGCTTGATCACCTTTTCAGTGAAGAAATTTTTCCTAATATCCAGTCTAAACCTCCCCTGGCACAACTTGAGGCCATTACCCCTCATTCTATCACTGTTACCTGGGAGAAGAGACCGACCTCGCTACAACCTCCTTTCAGGTACTTGACAAACAGGACAAGCTGATTTCAGATCACAACATAAATATTCAAGTCACTCAAATGCCTCAGCGTATAGGATTATACAATATGCACCAGGGCCATATTCTCTCATGCTAGAGAAAAGAAAATAAACCAAGAATTTTACTCACAAGGCATAGGAAGAAGTCCCCAGGAGATGCTGAACCTGAAGGAGACTTTTAACAAAAAACCCACAGGGAACAGCATTGCTGTTGCAATAAAGGCACCATCAGGGACTATTTGGGTCAGCTGCCCACCCTATTAACCTAATAGTGCCCAGCCCTAAGAGGGTGCTAACGCCCTGCCTGCCAAGCTCTCCTGGATTTAAAGGCCCAGGATTTAACATGGGGACCTGATGTGAAGCTCACTGAAGTCAAGGGCTCCTGCTGCTGACATTGATGCTGTCAATCTCTGTGCCTCAGCTCCACTCAGGAATAACATTATTATGACTATAACCACAACAATGCTATTTATACACTGTGCCCATCCTGTCTTGGGCAGTGAAAACATAAATGCAAAACAATAAGCAGGTATTTGCCACTTGAAATAGCAAATGTCCAAGGAACAGCCAGGGAAGGAAAAGGGTGACTCCCAGCTCCTGCCATAGCACGTGGCAGCCCTGCTCCCAGCTCAGGGCTTCACCACCCTCACGGCAGCAGGGACAGATGGACAGGATGGGATGCTCAATGCCCCCTGCCAGTTCCGATGGGATTGATTATTTAAGGCTTTGCAGGTTAGGAAACCTCTCAGAGTTGCTATCTGCATTTGAACTCGATAAATCAGGCATAAAGGTTGACAGGGGCAAGTGGCAAAGAGGAGCTGCAGGTTTTGATTTTTGAAAATCACTTTTAAACTGAGTCATTCCCCTGTGATGATTCTTTGAAGTCACATTATGTATTAAAATGCAGCATACCATCCTCTGTAGGCACCCAGCAGTGCTGGGAGCGGGATGGAGGCAGCAGTATCTGCAGCCTCTCAAGAATGTCTTCTGCTCTTTTAATAGTTCTCCTTGGGAGGGGTGTGGAGGTTTGTATCACGTATCTTTCTCCTGTTGCTGGATCAAAAATAGTACACTGAGTCACTTGTTAGAGGGAGTTAGACGGTCACCAGCCACACTGCGCACACGTCCCACCTCCTGCTCTGGTCCAGCTCACCCAAGGCCTCCTGTGCACAAGGGTCTGCTCACCCTGAACAGCAGCTTTGCTGGAGCAAGGTCTGCAGCACTGATTGTGTCCCTTTGCTGCAGCATGTGCTTTGGCAGATTTTGTCCTTTTATCCAAAAATCCACTGAAATGGGTGGGAATTTTTCTACACCCACCTTGGAATGGGGCAGCTGGCCCTGGATGAGGGCAGGGCCACACAGGAACACACACTGCAAAGAGCATTGATCCTGCCTGGTTTTAGTGGCAACACCAGTATGAATTTGAGTGTGGGGAGAGAGAAAGGTGTAACCAGGAAGCCTAAAATGCAGTGATTTTGAACGTTCTTCTCTTCTCCCTCAACCCAAACCTGAAGAGCCAAAGCACTTTCCCTTCCGCAGGGACCTGCAAAATGAACAACAGGGACTAATCTATGGTAGTTTATTAATACTCAGTTCCTAGAAACAGGTATTTCCATGCTTTGTACAAGGAATCACTGTGAAAGTTGCAAGCTTGGCAATTTCACAGAGGTTTTCGTGCTTCTAATATCTATTTTATTTCCCAAAGCACTCCTGTGCTTCATCCCAAATCAAAACAATCATCTGTTCTAGCAGACCTACAATATTTACCTTTAGGGGTGACAGATGTACAAAGAAAGAGGAAGAGGAAGGAAAACATGAAGAAACAAGTTAACTGTTCAAAGAACTGTTAATTATTCATTAGATTGTTATTATTAACTATTTATAAATAGCTAACCACAAGAATCAGTTCCACAAAGCCCTCCTAACCCTGCTTCCAACAGGACTCTGTTGTGACTTGTACCTTGCTCAACACGCAGCAATATTTACCCACTGGATTGAGCAAGGCTGACCATGGCCAGCCTGCAGTCTCGCCTTACAGGGCACACTGAATTTTGACATCGACTCCAGTGCTAATTTATGCTAGCATGTAAGCCCTGCTCTTGTTAAAGGCTTTTATACCAGCCTCTCATGTCTGCTTTTTAGGTCTCTGATCTCCCACCTCAGCATCGTCACACCTTTGCTGGTGTGAAAGGCTTCCAAAGAAAATAGTTTATTTCTTGACAGTGCCTTCCCACTGTGTCACTTGTGGATTTTAAATGTATTTATTTTGTGTTCCTGACCCTCTTTTGTGTTCATATGCAGCCTCTTGAGTTCACTTCTGGTTTGTATCTATTTTATAGGGACATTTTCTTACACTGCTATAATACTATACTTATCATGTGCCTTGGAGAATAAAGACACAAAGTCAGACCTTGTTATACTCTAATTTTGTGTACGTATGTCACTTGATTTCATTAGGAAATGCAATATGAGACTGGTACACCCAGTGGCTATGTGCTCACCCGCAGTCACTACAAGTATTTTAAAACTATGGCATATAACAAGTGTTCTCCAGTCTCTGTTTCTCATTAATACGTTCTGTGATCCTTCTGTCCATCCAAACAGCTTAATAAACTCCCCTTTGAATGCACTAAACAATGTGAACTGTGAGTATAAACTGATCATGGTCTCTGGACTCTGAAGCACATGAAAGGCAATCAGTTCCCAGGGACACAGTCGGTTCCACCACACCCTAAGCTCAGCAATGGGTCACTACAAAACCTACAGCTTCCCACTCCTTGTGTCCGTGTCTCCCCCTCAGCCAGAGCAAGGCTTGAGCACGCAGCCCCCAGCTTCCCTCCCCTGCTTTCTGTGGACCCCAACTGCGATACCAGCTACCAAAAAGCACACGTAGGCTGAGAGTTCAAAAGCCCACTTTGGGCTTCAACTGTGGAAAATGCATCATTTCCTCACTGCTAAGAGTGAGGACTTCTCTACATCAAATGACAGCACTGACGCCTTCTTCAGACCCTTCCTGCAGAGTGGGGGCGGCCAGCAGAAGTATGACTTTAAGGTCAATTTCAGATATTTGTGTTCCCAAATACTTTGTAAATGACAAAACGAAAGGATCCTCACAAAGAAGTAATATCCCTAGTACAAAATAATTACATGTACTCTTCCTTGCTCTCCCCCTGAAATGCTTCTGAATATTTTACATGGTGAAAGAACAGAAGAATTTAAAATTACCAGAATCCTGAGATTCAAAATCACCAGCATTTTGATTGCAATAATTCAGTACAGTGATTTTAATAGTACAAATCCTGCCTTCCTCATAATATTGTGGTGCCTATTTCTTGCAAGACTTCAGAAAATTAGGCAGATTCTTGTAAAAGAAGTGACATAAAAGGTGGTCCTGAAATCAGCCCAGTGAATGGAAGCTGTTTCCTCCAGTCTTTCCCCTCCCACCTCACAGTGAACAAAGAGAATGTGCTACCTCTGTGTAGCACAGATTTCCCTGAGGCTTGCATCAGTTCCTGAAAATAGTTGTGTGGCAGTGCTGCTGAAATTGCTTTACATTTAGGTCAAATCTTGCCAAGAGTCTTAAAATGCTGCCAGAGCTGAAGAGGTTTTACGTGAGAATCTTCAGGTGTATCTGATACACTGAAAAAAGGCACTCAGGAGGCTAAGGAGAAGCCGACGATTTCAAGTCACTGGGAAGCTAACTCTAATATTTTGTCTATGACTCCTGCAAGAACAGAGCAGTAGTACTGGGACAGGTGATAAAGAACAATGAACTTTCAAAGGAACAAAGGTGTCCAGGAGATGCAATAGCTCACACTGTAAGTGCCCCTCCAATGGGCAGGAAAAGGGAAAGCTCGAAAATAATGTGACAACTAGACTGTCTTACAGAAGACATTTAATCATCAAAGGCATTTATTCATTCCCTATTTTTTAAAAAACCAGGATTTTTTATTATTACAAATGTAAAATAAGCCGTTCCAAATTTTCTTTGCTGACATTTGTTAATGCTAGTTTGACTGTCTTAATTGTGAAACACACACCACATTTCTAGAGCTGTTCACAGAACAGTGCTGGGGTATTGGGAATTTGGAAGCTGAACAGGCATTTATACTCTTAACTGGCAGTCTGATAATGCTGATACAGGTCTCCATAAAACTGAAATACATACATACTGAAAATATAACTATTATTTTATCATTTGAGAACAACCCAAACATTATTTCATTATAGATGCCTTAAAATATTCCACAGTCAGTATGGAAGTTTTGTCACACTTTTTGAGTTTGTCATATTGTTACACAGACAAGGCAGCAGAAATTTGCCATATTATTGCCAAGACAAACCATTTCAGGTGTCTGTCCTGCATAACACACAAGAACTTGATACTAGAAGCTCTTTGAATGAGTAAGTTTGAAAGTAATTTGGTGCCTCTCTGCCCAGCTTGTGTAACCAGTGTTGGATCAGTTCTGTAATGCTTATTTAGGTTTTATTTGGACAGCATTATCCTTTTTAACTTGAGTGGCAGTTTGCCCTGTTAGTAGCACACTGTAGTTGATACTGCTGCTATCTCCTAATAACCCTGCATGACAATAAAATTGCTGCTGTTACTAATATCCCCAGATAGAGGATTTGCAGGAGTGTGCTAAGGGGAATTGCTATTGTCACTTTGTCACTGTGGAACTGAGGGGGTGAACATGGTTCCTTCGTGTGTGCCAGTAAATGCCAGAGCTTGTATTCAGCTAGAAATCAAGGCAGGCACTTGCTGTGTAGGGAGCTCAGGATGTAAATGGAAAGGGAATGGTTTCCTCAGCAGTATGTTTTGTGACACAGCATCCCAGAAGTGACCATGCTGTCTTACCCATCCCTCCTTTCCCGAAGCACAAAAACCTCTGCTTCTTTTACAACAGGGAAAGCAGTGAAAGGTTTTGCCTGCTGCATGCAGATACAATGTCAGCATTCAGCATTGCCCTTTCATTTAAAATATCTAATTCTATTTATATTTCCTGATTATCTAACAGAATTCACTCTGACCTAAGGAGAGATTAATTTTTTTACTGGGTATCCTATTGCCATGTGGCTCTGTGTGTGTGGGGGGACGTTGCTTCTCTTCATTTAGAAAATTAGAATACAGATTTTTTCCTATTTATAATTCATTTCAGTTGTATATTATATGCTACTCTTTTTAAAGGCAAAGCATATCAGAAATGTACAGTCCAAAAAGGTATTCCTCAATGTTTTATTTTGGAAGTGTAAAGGGTTTTAAAATAAACAAAAGAAAATATTCAAATACATTTCATATTGCATGTGGTAGGAGTGGCTCCATACAATACAATATGGATGAAGCAAATCTGGCAGTTAATTTCTTTGAGACATAGAGTATAATACATTGACACCTCCAGATCTGGTCTTGTGTCATACATAACGTTGCCTGACCTTTTAGTTATAATTTAAATTCAGCCTACCTTATTAATTATTAATATTTTATTTTGCTATATTGATAGTTCAAGTTAGAAAAAAACAGTTAAAAACTACTGACTTTAGGACACTGCAAGACCCTAAGTACTGCAATCTTTGAAGATAAATATAAGCTTATTTTTTGAGAAAAGAAGTCATTGCCTGCAGATTAATCAATGCAAAATGATCGTGCAATTAAATAGGACAGTCTGAATTGAAATTTAAAGCTGCAGACCATGATTTTCCTACTCCCAGTGCTGCTTGAAATCTCTCACACCTTTAAAAAAATATAATTAGCTTTAGATTTATCCCACAATAAATAACACCAGAACATACCTTGTGCTACCAACCTGAATTTAAAAAAAGTAAGAGGCCACCTCAGTGTTTTGAGTTTATGAGATCTTTCAGACACAAAGCCCTAACAGAGTTTCCCAGTCAAAAGGCATCAGGAGGGCTCATCACTTATGGTAAACTTGGGCTTTAGCTTGACAGACTTCTTCCTTATTGTGCCTTTAGGGGACAATGGCATGGTGTCCATAATGCTCCTGTCCTCCTCCAGCTGCCTAGCAGTGCACGAAGGGGTGGGCACTTTCACCGTGTTGCCAAATTTAGAGTAGTCCACAGAGTATCGCCCATCTTCCTCTGCCACGATGGGCACAAACCTCTGGCCCCAGAGGATTTCATCCGCCAGGTAAGAGGTTCTGGCTTGAGTGGTGATGCCGGTGGTCTCTACCACCCCTTCCAAGATGACGATGATCTCCAGGTCCTCATGGTGGTGAAGGTTCAGGGGAGAGATGTCGTAGAGGGGGCTGTTCTTGTCTATCACGTGGTAGATGATGAGTGGGGAGACGAGGAAGATGCTGTTGCCCCCCACGGGGTTCTCCATCTGGATGTCAATCTGGTTGAGGGGCACCACCTCCCCCTCCAGGCTGGCAGTCTTCTTCACCACCTGCATGCGGATGGTGGCGCTGATGATCATGCTCTTCCGGAGGTCACCCACCCGCAACATGAAGCAGAGCTTGCCCTCCCGCAGGGCGATGACCGCGTGCTTGCTGAAGATGAGGGTCTCAGCACGGCGGTGGGCCTGCGAGGTCTTCATGAAGATGCAGCCCAGCATGATGGCGTTGATCACCAGCCCCACGATGTTCTGTACGATCAGCACCAGGATGGCGGCCGGGCACTCCTCCGTCACCATGCGTCCCCCAAAGCCGATCGTCACCTGCACCTCGATGGAGAAAAGGAAGGCGGAGGTGAAGGAGTGGATGCTGGTCACGCAGGGCACGAAGGTGTCGGGGGGCCCCGCCGCCCCCTCTGCAGGGTCGCGCTGCAGCCGGGTGCTGTGGTCCAGGTCTCCGTGGGCGAAGGCGATGAGCCACCAGACCATGCCGAAGAGCAGCCAGCTGCAGAGGAAGGACATGGTGAAGATGAGCAGCGTGTGAGGCCACTTGAGGTCCACCAGAGTGGTGAAGACGTCCTGGAGGAAACGTCCCTGCTCCCGGATGTTTTTATGGGCCACGTTGCAGGCACCGTTCTTGCCCACGAAACGAGCCCGCCGCTCCCGGGCTCGGTACCGGGCGTGATCCGGTACATCCTCGGCCAGCCGGGTCAGCACGTACTCCTCGGGGATGATCCCCTTCCTCGACAGCATGGCTCCCCGCCGCCGCTCCGCCGCTCAGCGCCGCCCCATGCAGCCACCGGGGGCGGGAGTGTGTGTGTGTGGGGGGGGGGGGACGGACGGGGACGGCCGCGCTGCGGGGGCCGAGCGGGTGCACGGCGCCGCCGCAACCCCCGGCGTAGCCGGTGCCGGCAGCGGGGTCCGCGGGGGCCACCAGGCGGCGACGCCGAGGCCGGGAGCGGTCGAGCCCGGCCCCACACGCCGATTCCGGCGTGTGGGGCCGGGCTCGACCGCTCCCGGCATCGATGTTGAGGTCCCCGAGCCAGGCTCGGCCCCGCGGGGTGAGGCTGAGGCGTTCCCGCGCTCCTGCGTGAGGGAACCGCGCTCGCCTCCGCCTAACGGCCGCTGGGCCGGGGAAAGGCGGTGAAAAACCGATGGGCGCCGCTCTTCAACGTCGCCCTGAGGGAAGGGAAGGAGGGAGCCGAGTCCCCAGTGAGCGCTGGGTGCGTTTCTTTACCTTTTTTACCTCAGTTTCTGTGTTTTTTCCCTGAGGAAGGGGGAGGTCGCGCCGCGGTGGTGTGAGCGATCCCCCCCTTCGCCGATTGCTGTCAATATTTGTTCGAGGATGGATGTGCTGTCAGTGCTTCCATTAACAGCTGCTGCTGCTTCGCGGGATGGGTGAAGTAAGAAATAAAATGGTGCTGGGGATTTTTTAAAAGGAAGTCGTCAATAATAATAATAATAAATCCAGAAATTCACTTGCACGTAGGAGGAGAGCATTCACCTAATGGATCAGGCAGGCAGTGGTAAGAAATTTGCTTGAAGAGGTCAAGTCCAAGGACGTAACGGTGAAACAGAAACCTGGAACTAAAGGGGCTCATTCCCACTTCTGAAATTTTCTAGTTATTTATCCTTGACTTGAAGGATCTTCTGAGAGAAGGAGCTGGCGAAGTGACAGGAGCTGTGACAGCGCAGGAAGATGTCTGCTGTCCACACAGCCGTAAATATTGCAAACGAATAATCTGTCCACAAATGGTTAACCCACGGGGACATGGACTTCCAGACAGACATCAAAATCACCAGAAGAGGTGACAAAAGGAGGCAGGAAGCTAGAACATGACAGCATGATGCCTCTGTGTGTATAAACACATACATGTGCATGCGTGTAAGGATGTATCGTGACCAGATGCGTTATTTAAAAGTGACTGCTCCACTGTTTAAATAATCTCATTCATGTCTTTACTCACTCTAAATATTTTGTTTCTATTTCAGTTTACAGATGGAAGTTGTGGATTTGCTAAGGCATCCTAGGATATTCTGCATAAGAGGTTTTTCTTTCGTGCCAGTGGATTTACAAGTGTATTTTTCTAATTGTAGGTGTGCATGGACTTTCCCTTCAGTTGTGGCTGGAGGTGCCTGGGTCCACACCGTCAGCAGTTATTGGCATTGATTGCCTGGGCGAGGCAATTGCCTGACTGATGGTCAGGAGGGAGCCAGCCAGTTGGGGCTGAAATTAACTTCAACCACCTACAGCAACTCAGCGTGGCCCTCTGAGGGATTTCGGAATAGTATTTTTAAGTAATCACTTTGAGCTCTCTGAGCAGTCATTATAGGCCTTGTAATTAAATTATTACTATTACTTTAAACTATTTCTACTTTTTATGTTATGCTATGAATAGTTGCAGGTCCCTGGACACATCCACTCCTTTTGGAGCGGTCAGTTTCCCAATACTCCACATTTTCTCTTGCTCTGGGTCATCTTTCTTGCTGCTTTGATAAATAAAACTAAAATGACAAATGAGGTGCCCTGACACCTGAGCTTGGCCAAAGATACTTCCCCTTTCTTTGTGTCATTTTATCTGCCAGACGTTCTTTGTGTGCTTGCTGTGAATGTCACCTGCACCTAAGTTGTGATTTATATATGCAATGTAACTTAAAAAAATATTGTATTTTTTATACTAGTCTTTCTAAACATTTAAAAACCCCACCCAAATGGATGAAGTCATTTGAAGATTTACTTGTCAAAGGCGTGGTTCTCCAGCTGAGGGCAGCTCATTGTTACTCGCAGTATTTTGAAGTGAGGGGAAAGAGGCTCTGTAACACCAAGGAGTACTCACTGGTAACACTTCACACTCTTTTGCAGGGATGGAAATAGGTATTCAAGAGACATTTATGCATTTCATGCCATTTTTTCTTGCTCTTTTCTAATTGTCTTATTCTGCACCTGTTCCTCCAGAGGGCGGTAACTACATGAATGTAGTGAAATGTGTCAGGGAGGAGTGCTTTAAAGGTAAATTGCTTCACAGTCTGGTGCTAGGAATGACCCGTAGAGCCTACTACAGCAAGGGGTGCTGCCTGAACACGCTCACCATGTTGGTTTTAGAAATCCTGAACTCTATAGAGCTAGAAGGGTGTTTCCTTTTTTTCCATTTCTGCTCTTTATTGGGACTGTCATTTGCCACTTCTTTTCCTTCACCTCTGAGCACTTGTTGGCTGAGATAGGACAGGAAAGCAAGTGGCTTCTGCTGAAGAATTTCTAGAGCAGCATAAAATGAAGCCCTATCTTTGTGGATCAAGTGACAGATACTTAAAAGAAAAAAGTGACAGATCTTCAGAGTGAGCCAACATATTTGTGTTAAGAGCTGCTGAACAAATTGGGCTCACAGGAACAAACAATTCCACTCTCTGGTATTGAATCATGAGGGGTAAGTTTTTCCACCCACAAAAGAGGTTTTACATTTCAAAATTCCCCCTGCCCTGATCTATCCTAATTTTAATGGCTAACAAAGAAGGTCTTTCTAGAACTGTTAAATTAGTTGACACCATGGTATTACTCTGCCTTTAGAAGCAGACCTTTCTTTGAAAGGCTACACAGTGTTAGCCTAACATGAATTTGGCATCATACATCACCTCGCTGTACAAGTGAGTAGACAGAAGAGCTCAGAGCTGGTTATACAAAGCCACAGGGGAAGGCGAGAGCAGAGGGGGGAAGAGGTTGACACAGCAGGCACGCTGGGCTTCCCAGCCTTCTGAGGAAACGGCGTTCCCTTAAAAACAAGTAGAACAGGATGGAATGGCCACACTGGGACAAAGGGATAAATGCTATAAAGGTTTTTGTATAATGGGAGCATTTCTAAAAAGCAAACAAACTAAACCCCATGTTGTGTCTCCATGGGCAGCCTATCCCACCAACACCTTTGGGACTGAGCTGAGTCCCATTCCAGGGGAGAAATGGAAGCCTGGCCATGGCAGCAGCCCCACATGGCTGCTCTGGGGCTGTCTTGCACCCACTTTAGTACAGCACTTTGCTTAGTAATGCTTCATTACCATGCAAAATACATTTGTGAGCCCGATTCAACAGCGACTTCTGGAATGCCTATTTCAGGGCAATAGGTTTAATAACTCAGATAATGGCAGTAAGCCTCCAACCACAGAATAATTTTCTTGGATACTTCTTCTGGACACTGTCAAGACTCTAACCCTTTGGAGTCAGGGGGCAGAAACTCCCTGGGACCTGGCCCCATATAAGCAAGACTAGATAAAATGTGCTGAGGAAATGTGAAGTGCATTCTGTCCAAGTGGTAGCTAAGAGGCCTCCCTGTTCACACATTTATCCAGCAGTGCAGTACTATTAAAAAGATATGGAATTGTTGGATATGAACCAACTCACCCAACTCTCTTGCAAAGCTGCTTTGTGAAATACAAGCCCCATTTACAATGGAAACATATGACATTTGTTGTCATATTGACGGTTGCAAAGCTGCTGAGGACCTCTCTCTGCAGCATGAGTTTGAGATGTCCTGCAGAGTGGTGTTTTCCTAAGCCTTTACAGGATGAGATCCTGCCTTAGACTAGTGTAGGAGACAGCACATGCAGTAGCTGTGGTAGAAGCCTGCTCAGCACTCACTGTGCCCTTCTACTGCCCTGGAAGGATAATCACCTGTCTCCCATTTCTCCTCTTTTAGCCCTAATGGATGCCTGGTGTCCCAGGGTGAAAACACCAATAGTTCTGCAGCTATGAGAACACCAAGATGTCTTTTTCTAGAAAATCAGGCCTTTAAAAAACAAATTCCAAATTAATTGAGCAGGCTAAAGAGATTAAAAAAGAGAAAGAAGTTTTCCCAGGTGCTAGGAATTCTTCAAAAAGGGGAAGAGGACAAAAATGGATGTAAAGCCAAAGCTGCTATAAAAAGAATAACAATGAAAAATTCAGTGTAGCCTTCCCTTGGGTCATTAATGTTCTAACCCCTTAGCAATTAATAAGTCCTAGAATGATTCTTAAAATGAATTGATAGGGCAGGGATAAGTAATTGTCCAGCCAAATTCGGATAATTTCAGTGGTTACAAGTTATTTAGTAAGTATACATAATTTATTGGTAAACATCACAGTCAATCTAGAAATACGTGACACTAGGAGACAATGAGCCATGCTGTCATAGCACTGAGCTACAGTGAAAGGTTTAACAGTGTTTCTGTACCAGATTTGGGGGGATAGCTTCCAGATGAACTGGTACATCTGTACTGCTCTGGAAACAGTGTGCACTGAACACTGGTACTTCATCACAGCCTGCCTCCTCCTGGCTTCCTCACGGTTTGGGAGGGAGCCTGGCTCAATCCCGTCTGGAATCAGCATAACATGATTCAGTGGGGGTAGAGGTGAGGCAGCCTGAGAAAGGCTGCAGGAATCATCTTGTCATTAATTTCTAAAGGGTTTTAAAGGAGAGACCAAGAGACACAGGCACTATCAATAAATCACAATATAAAAAAGTTTTATAGATATTATATTTAGATATTAAAGCTTTACAGAGTCATATGATTAAAAGAGATACAAGCTTTTGAGAAAT
The DNA here is from genome assembly GCA_028020825.1 of Podargus strigoides. Taxonomy (NCBI): domain Eukaryota; kingdom Metazoa; phylum Chordata; class Aves; order Caprimulgiformes; family Podargidae; genus Podargus; species Podargus strigoides. The sequence continues at coordinate 3,239,153 of CM051633.1, forward strand.
ACCTTTGGTATATAATATTTCCTTCTGCATTTATAGCCAGTCATGAGTGTTATCTACAACAGGGCTGTGACACATGAAAAATAACATGTTAATAAAATGACAGGAGAGGTTTAAGAGTTACGTACAAACTCCATGCTGGCTTTGTTTGATGTGTATCCTGTCATATTTCACCCATGTAGTTTTTTCCAACTATATTTCATGATTCTTTGGTAGCAAATAAAAAGAAAATTAGTAGTATACAAAAAAGGAAAGTACATGGATAACTCATTAATGCTCCCGATGCAGAAAAATGGCTCATTTTATTAAAAAAGAAAAACCTTGATTTATTATGAAATAATATTTATTTACAGGTATTTTACATTTTTAGAAAATAATACAATTGTACTTTAAAATGCTTCATTTATTTTTATTACTTATCTGCTTGTACAAAAGAAGCAAAGACACTGTCTTCTTGTTCTAGCAGAACCTCAGGCTTGTCATATTCCAAAATAACCCCTCTCTTCATTACAATAACCAAATCTGCATTGAGGATCGTGTGCACACGGTGCTGAAACACAGATAAACAAAACCCCAGTTCAGTGCATCTGTCAAATATATTCCAGGGTAAGAGAGCCTTCCCCAAAAAACCCACACTATGTTTCTATTACAGAGCATTTTGAATACAAACCCACCTCCTGTAAACCACATTTACATTTGAAAGTAAAAACATCCAAAGAAAGTTTATTCTAAAACGCTGTTTCTTTGGACTGTGCAGTTTAAAATTCACTAAGAAAGTGAAAGACTAATAAAACTTTCTCACCCTAACCCCAAACTGAAAAAGATACATAAATGCAAAATGCAGTGCAACGCAGAATCTTCATGCAGAGAAATCAGGAAATTTCATGCTTATGATTCCTTTGGGTTTTTTTTATAACACCACACTGAATGGACACCATAACATAAATCAGGTTTTCTATTACACATTTGCTAAATGAAAATAGAGATGCTCTAAGATTCCTGAGCATAGATTTCTTGACTTGTGTTTAATTTTTAAAGCATAATGACTTCATCTCACCTCCCTGAAATATGTGTACTTCTAGAAAATAGAGGACTGAAAGATGTGTATAGCTTCTGACATATCTGTTGAGCCAACTGCTTCGATTCAGGTCAGACCTCTTTCCTAAACAATTTTTTAATAGATACTCTAGATCCTTGTATAATCACTTCAAGAATATGCAAACTTAAATTCAATCACTGCCAACAGGGATGGAATGTTTATTTTTAAAAGTCAGTAAGATTCTCATTTATTTAAATTCTGAAACATAATTGCTTTATCCAGTGGCAGAACTATCACACAATTTTACTTGTCCTTAGTTAAATGATTACTGTAGCCTGATGAAACTTATTATTAGATTTCACAGGAGTCAAAGGCATATTATATTTTAAATTAGGCTAAAATGGGTAACAGAAAATAGACTGCATGCTTTGATTACAGGCCTTTACAGGAAATCAGACTTAGTATCACACAATGCATTTAAGAAGCTGTTGTTATTTATTTAAATAAGAAAGTTTAAAATGGAAAAGAAAGCTTACACTTTTAAAAAATGATTAATGGCCAAATCAATGCATTTATTAACATTGACAAGAATTGACTAATGTGGCTCTTCTTATTCTTGTTGGCATTAGAACAGCAGCAGAAACTGTACTTACTGCTATTGTAACCACAGTACGGTCTGCAAACGCAGTCATCACCACCTTCTGGAGTATGTTCTCCTATGTAAAGAAAAACATTTGTGGCTTTTCAAACAACAGAATTTACATGATGACACACAGACTCTAAGAAGGCTTAAGTAACCACTTATTATTCCCATTGATCCTTTGCTGCAGAAATGAAAAATTAACTACATGTCAGAACAAATCCAGAGCCTGGTCTCCAGTCAGACAGCCCTGCTCACTCCTGCCACTTCCACTGTCCCAGAGCTCCACCACACACAGGAGATGTGCTCTGGCTCCCAAACCCCTGCCATCCTGACTTCAGTTTTACAGGCAGGAAATCAAAGGTGCTGCCAGGCTGCCTGCATGCTGGCACCTCTGCAGTGCATTCTTCACCCTGCTGGAAGCCCAGGAATGTCCCAGCACTCTGGGGACAGCTAACGCCAAGGGGTGGGCAGGGATAAGCAAGGGAGTGTGCCGTACCTGGCACCTTGAACAGTGGAGATGATATTTAAGATGGTCTTAACATACATAGTTCTCACTCGACAAGCACTCATCCTTTATTATTTAGGAAACATGTTGTTTTGTACCAAAGTGCCTAGAAATGGCACTAGCACAGATACCTTTATTTGCTGTTACCTGTTAGATATGTATCCCAAGGGAGGAACTATACCCTCAGTGTGTCGAAATTCAGAATGTGTTTGAACTGGGCTGCGTTCAGTATAATTCCCAATGTTACTGACACCCAACACTAACATTTTACAGAATTGTAGCTCTTATAGTAAACCCCCTCGGTTATGTTCTTTACTCATGGAATGAAGAAGACTGAAACATTTCTCATAACAATGTAACAGAGGAAAAGAATTCCTAAGAATGTACTGTTCTATTTGGCTAAAATCCAGTCAGTGCACTATTACTGTGTGGTTTAACCTCTGCCTAGCAATTTCAGGCAATTAATGCAATAATCCAGTATGTCTTTTCTATGTCTCTGTTTATTTCCTTGACTCTACTTTCAGGCCTTCTAACTTCCCAATTTGTCCGGTCCACCATGTCTGCTAAATTTCTCTGCTTTCCAATCTACCTTTCACTGACCATCCCAGCTGCCCTTCCAAAGCTTTGGTTACTTTAGGAAATCAAACTGCCAATGAAAATACCATGCTTCATTTTCCTAACGCAAGCAATGCTGGAATAACTATTAAAACCCTAGGAAAATGATTTAAAAGCTGTTTAGATTAGTTATCAATGACTCACAACTACCTGGACTTGTAAACACATCTCCACTAAATATGGTGTAAGCATATTAAAGAGCAGATAGAACTGCTTTCCACCTTTTTCTTTACATATTAGCAGTTGTCTCCCCCTCAAGGAAAGAAATCAGAAACACTCCAAACTCACTGTTGCCATGTCAATAGATGCTGTGGCTTCATCCATGATGAAGATGCTCGTCTTCCTCACAAAAGCCCTTGCCAGGCAGAACAGCTGTCTTTGGCCCTGGCTGAAGTTCTCACCTCCTTCTGTGACTATAGCATCTGGAAGTGATAGAGCAAACCCAGTGTTTACAGGGTGTGCGTGTGTATGAGCGGGTCAGATCAGAGCAGAACATATGCTTGGAAAATCATGACTCACTTTCAGCATAAAGATTTTTTAAAGTAATATTTCCTAGGTCTACAGCTGCTGGTGACCCAGTTTTGCCTGTTTATTTCCCTTGTTCAAAACAACCAGTACTCCTGGCTCGTGATATTCTTTATATCTGTTAGACATCAAAGTAGCTAAGGATGTTTAAGAGCGAGTTTCTCTGGAACACGTGCAGGCTAGGATACTGCATCCCCCTGTCAAAGTGGCATCCATCATTTCTTTACCCTAAGACTTTACTATTTTTAAGGGTTTGTTGTTTTGTTTGTTTGTTTGTTTGTTTTTTCCTGGCCAAATTATTCACACCTTTAAGCTTTTAAAGTCTCCCTCCCTGGACACGGCTATTGGAAAATACAAGAGAACATATTCTAGATAACACCTGACTTGTTGACACCTTATCTGAATTCACAAGCCCCATAAAACTCAATGCTTCATAATGAAGACATACTGAAATAAAGTAATAATTTTACCATTGATTTCAATAGAAACAAGGTTCTGCCCCAGAGGTGCACTTGGTAAGGGAGTTAGATGGATATAGGACCTTTGCCTGCATAAACCTAAAAAGCTTTTTCTTCAGCAATTGCCTTTTTGATAAATAGTAAATGTGAAACAGCAGTGTTGTGAACACTGGAAGAAATGTTCTCAAGAAGGAATTCTGATTACCTAGGCCCCCAGGGAGTGCTTTCACCACATGCTTGAGCTGTGCTATTTCCAATGCTTCCCACAGCATGCTGTCAGTGCACTTCTTCTCAGGGTCCAAGTTAAACCTACAGTTATGTGCAATTCAAAAATATCAGTCAATATAAACTTCTGCAATGTATTTCTGCTTGTGCACTTAGAAACAAACTAGCAGATAATCAGAATCATATGCTAATGATCTGGGCCTGATTCTGATCCATCATTGGTATAAATCCACTGGATTTTGCAGACTCGATCAACATTTATACCAATGTGATTAAGAACAAAATTCTGTTCTTTCAGTTGAGCAGAAAGGGAAAAGCTTCCTGTTTTGAAGATATCTTTGTGGATTTAAAATTCATTTTGCTCTGAATAAAGTACTGAAATCCTCACGTTTTACTAGAAGAAGCTCTGAAGAAAAAAAAAGCTGTGAATATAATCAGTTTAAATTAACATTCATTTATTAACAAAGGCCAAAATGCTACCATCTCTCCTTTTAAATCCAATGTCTCTTTGTTCCTTACTGCTATAGAAATGCTAAACGGAACAATCAAGCTTCACACTGAATTATGAAATGCAAGTCTTCACTACAAGAGAACAAGTCCTGGATTTATGAACAAACAAATGTTATTTTAGCTTGCTGTAGCCCAGAAATGATGGCAACAAATGTGAATCTCATAGCATCTTAATATATAGAATGATAATCAGAAAGAAAAGATTCAATGGTGCATAACACTTTTTATTTTCACTTTTTACTCCTACTGTATGTGCTGTGAATGACCAATGCTGGCCTAAATAAATTTTTCATAGGTTAATTAATAAAACAAAGGGATACAATCACCTCATCTTCTGACATGAATGAATCATGCTCTAGTCAGGCAAGTTCAGGAGATAATCTTGGGATCTGTGTGAGTGTGGGGTCAGCAAACCACCGAAGCCTGTGTCATTTTCAGTGAACTCTAACGACTTTCCTGTAGGAACTGTAACTGCAGGTGATGTAACTGCACTGAGGATTGTACTGTTCCTTTCTAAGGTAAACACCACAGACATAGGGAAGGACATTTGTTGGAAAGTGTGGAGCTTTTTGCCACTGTTTCTGCTGCATCATCCTCTCGGAGAAAGAGGATTCTCACAGATATTCTCATGGAAGAAAGAACATCTCAAAGACTAGAAGAGCAACACAGGTAGAGGCTCCAAGATAAAATACCCCTGACCTCCCCCAGTACTGCTCATATTGTTCTATTGCTTCCTCTTTTTCTACATTAATTTTTTGGTTTGCATTTTTTCTATCTCATTTTTTAAGGCAGACAGGTGAAAATCTATATAGGAGAAAGAAGATTTCAAGTAGGGTAGTTATGGGTATTTGATCAGTGCACTGAACTGATTACTCAGTCCTGGAGGAATAAATAGTGACTTTCCCTACTTCCCAGGCATGGGATGCCTTCTCCTGACAGTGTGCTGATCAGGCTCAGGCACTGGGAAGGTGCAGTCTGGCAGGGGTGGGTAAAAAGCACAGGCAGAAGGCAGTGATGCAGTGATGCTCCCTACTGCAGCTGAGATGACCAGAATTGAACAGTTTGCTATCAGCAATTCTGTAAAAGTCTGTATATGGTATAATTATAATACATAATGGTATGTAAGTCATTATATGGATTTTATTGCTGGTGCTTAATGCTTACCGGATTGTTCCACTGAATAAAATAGGATCTTGGAGAATGATTGACAGCCTGGATCTCAACGTCTGTAGGGGGAGTTTAGCGATATCTATACCATCGATGATAATCCTCCCTGTTAAAAAAAAAAAAAGGATATTCTGCTAGACTGTTTATCAGGTCACACAGCTGCTGCAATACAGTAAGCAGGAGCAGGCCTTGTATTGCATGTCCCCTTATTCACTAAGGAAACAAGTTCTGGTTAAGCAGCAAACACAATTGTCTTAAGACTAAGCCTCAGCTGGGAGGAATACGACGTATACTTGTAATATTTTATGGATGATTAGACACACTACTTACCTGCTTGACCATTATAAACATCTATCAAACACGAAGGTAAGAGGTTACTTCAACCCAGAACTAGTTACTAGGGAGAACAAGCATTTCAAAAAGCCAAATTACTGTTGTGCAGTTTGAAATTTTATCTCCAAGTACAACTGTCTGGATCTGCATAAGGGCCCTATGGGTGATGTGGCTGGGAAACTGAGGCTAAAATTTTTTGAGATGCACAGAAAGACACTCCATGAGGCACATGGACGTGGCACTGGATGTGGCACACACAGCAGGAAATATGGCAGGGAACTCCAGGGCAGCCGGCCAAACTGCAGTCCTCAGTTGCCGAGTTTTGTGGGCCCAGTGGGTCCTATCTGTGCCTTGTTCGTGGATCCTTCATTGTACTTGGACACCTCTGCCTTTTATGGTTTGATCCTACTGTTGTGATTCAACAGCACAAAAGGACTTTTGCTTCTGTCAAGTAGAATTTTTAACAATCAGGCTTATCAATGGCACGGCTGTTGGGTAACAGATGATACTGTATTTAAACAAGGCCAGAGAGTGCATCCTATCAAAGCACCTTCAGGAGCTAAGCTTGACTGATATGCAAAAGAATAATCTTACCCTCAAAAGTGTCAACCATTCTGAAAAATGCCAGAGAGAAGGAGGATTTTCCACTGCCTGTTCGGCCGCAGATCCCAATCTGTGACACAGAAAGCAGATGAGCATCAGGTGAGCGGCAATGGATAATGTCTGTATTTGACACTTAAGATGAGTGGATGGAGGAGCTGTTCTGATTCACATGATCCTCATGTCCTCCCAACAGGTCAGGCAAACTGAACTGGCCAGAACAGAATCCCTAAGCTCACTCTTCAGGGGTCTGAGCATCTAGAGATAAATCAAGGCCTTACATACAGCAACAATAGGGGAGAGGCAACAGTGGGAATAAAGGCAAGAGTGCCACATGGGAATGATGGGAAGTAGGCCTAAAGGCAGTAAAGGGTCACTGTCACTTCTGGCACTCTGTGCTGACAGCAGGGCCCTGGGATACTGACAAGTGTAGTTCTAACTTTTCTAATGTATGCCTAAACACACCAAACTGAGAAACCCACAGACTTCTTCCCAGTGCACTACATTCTTTGAGGGAAAAAAATCTGTAATTCAATGCTCAAAACATACTGTGGCATGTTTTTTTCAGCTTTGTGATTTCTACAACATGCTAGTCTAAAGGGCTTCTCACAGTCAGTGCAGTTCTTTACCTTTTGTCCTGGAGAGATGTGGGCATTGACGTGCTTCAGCACTGGCTTTAAGTTGCTGTCATATCGGACGCTGAGGTTCTGGATTTGGATCTCCCCTCTGTCTGGCCAGTTCTGGGGAATCTGAGAGGAAGCTGTACCAGGAGCACAGGGAAAAAAACAAACAAAAAAAATCAACCCACTCACTCATCATACATTTATCAGCTCGTTACGTGATTTACTATATTTTTCATAGTAATAAACTGCAAAATCATTAAAATTTCAGCAAGCTCTTTCTGCATGCTGCACAAAACTGCACTTACAAAGGAGCCCTTCATAATTTTCAGCTTCTGTTTTGAGAAGGCCATTGATTCTTTTCACTGCACCCAGCTGGATCTCCATGTCAGCCAGGTTACGAACCATCCAATTCAGATAGTTAGACACCTGATGTAAAGCAAATACACTACTAAATCCCAGATTATTAGTAGTTTGCAACATTTGACCAGCATGCAATTTATATTCCTCCACAGTAACACTTGTTCAGCCTCAATGAGCTGAAGTTGAGAATGAATTGTATGGTACACATCAACAGGGTTGACAACAATGACTAAAGGTTAAATTTCCTAACTGCAGTGCACAGATACTTTGGTACTGTGGAGAACTGATCTACACCAACAGGAAAGGGAGTGGAACAGGAAAGATAGGTGAAAAGACATCATCTTGGTAACTTAAGGTTTGACATTCTAGAATGATAATTACAATTAATGCCATGAAAACAATATTCTTCACAACGGAAGACATCATAAAAAAATATGGTGCAACTTGGCCATATTTTGTTGACATATTTGAACTAACACTTCAATGAATGTTTTATCTAAAAACTGAAAAAGAAAGCATACACTCAAATATGTCAACCATTGCGTGTGAACTGAAGTTAACACATGGTTTCAGTGATGTTACAATACCCACTATAGATGTACAGACACCTTCGATCTTCCTGTTCATCTTTGTGCCCTGAAGAATTACAAAAAAATGTTTGGGGGAGACAAAAAGGGTCCTGAGATTCTTACCATAAGAGCATAGGTTAGTCCCAAGCCTACAAGTCCTGAAGAGAGTTTACTATACAGGCAACTGGTAATAGAAGTGACAGCTGCTATGAGTACCACACATGCTCCAATGTACTCCTGAAGGAATATGAATAAGCTCCATCACTGTAAGTCTACAAAGGATTAAAACGTTCTCATAACTTTGCATACCAAGTAACAAACCCATTGCACAGTTTGAAATACAGGCAGAAAACACCACGTAACTCCACACAGACCCTGCCTAGGAACCCACTCTCATTGCCTTTTGCGTGGCTGTGCTGTCTGGAAACACTGTTGTACACAGGAATTGTACCAACACTCCTAATCTTCTTCTGGAGAAGTCAACACAGATATCTTAAGCATGTAATGGAGGTGGCTGAAACCATGCAGCTGATGTTACCTGGGGTAGGAGGGAAATGCTCATGTTATCCCCTGTGTGAGTGGATCCTCTCTGCAGCTGTTGATGGACTGCTGGGAGGCACTGCAGTTGCTGCTGGGTGGCTATCCTCCACATTTGTTCCAACACGCTGTTCTTGCACAGCGTGTATCTATTAGTTGGACTGTGTCCACCCATGATGGGCTTTTGCTGCTTTAATTTAAACTATTAGTGATTTAAATTAAAATCAGACAAGTCTTTGGGTAAAATTATGTAACAAACTAGAAAATGAACTGTGTAGGAGGGAAATTGTCACTCATCTATGTTTGTACTGATCAGTGATATAGGCATTGATCAGAATTAGAGACTTCAGATGGTTTAGGACTGAACATATGAAAGGGTAACACTTTATTTAAGTCATTCTTAATATCAGAATTAAAGTAGCAAAAGATATCAGCTAAAATGGAGCCCAAAATGGAGGTGTAGAGTGCAACATGAAATACGAGTTAACATAAACTTAGCACATACAAAAGAATCCCAGGTTACCACAACAGCAGTACTACACCAGTATCTAACAAAGTCTGATACAAATATCACCATCCATAACAAAATTCCTTAATTTGTGTCTCAATAAATTATTTTTAATAAATAATTTCTTATGCCAGGCCACTGTACTGAGTACTCTAAGGAAACGGGCACCTGAATTATCTTTGGCTTACTTCAGATGACCCAAAACAGGCATAAACCTTTCTTCATCCTCCTGCTTATTAAGAGAGCTTCCAAGATGTCAAAATGTTCCTGGGGAGCCACGAGGCAAAGGCCTGCTAACACGGACTAACACAGTCCCATAAAGGTTTGTGGCTGGCAGCACAGCTCAACCAGCTCTGGTCACTCTTCACACACAGGGGATGTCAGTGTGACCGACAGAAACCATCCTTGTCCTGGAGAAACAGCTCCAGGCTATGGGGAAAATTCCTGCTCCATTCAGTTTCCTGGATGGGTTGGGCACACGTTCATTACAGACAGAGAGATATAAAGGGTAAAGGCATAGCTTTGAAATCCAGATGAGACTGGAGAGCTGTTGGATGCCTCATCAGATTGCTGGGAACAAGGTCAAATTCATTGTGTAAACACAAAACTCAGGTACTTGCCATGCGGACTTCCAGCCAGCGATTGGCAGCTGTAAGGAAAAGGGAAGCGATGTTGTTGGAATCTGTGTATTCAAGAAGTTTTTGTCGAAATTTGGCTTCATACCTAAAAAAAAGAAAAAAAGAAAAAAGAAAAGAAAAAAGGGTCAGGCCTTGGAGTCCTGGAAAATGAAAAGTAAAATTTAATTGCTGGGGGTATATGTTCATGGGCAGCTTGACACAGCGTCTGAACCAGCCTATCAGAGTGATGTCAGTACTAGGCACATGCAAACTGTGTTTGTAACGTATCTTCAGGAGTAAATGGATGTTCCTGCATTGATGAAACTGTGTGGGACTTCTGAATCACACTGGACATTTTCTAAATATATGTTATTACATGGTAACTCTAAGAAAGGCAAATCTGAAACTAAAAAAATTTAAAATATATATGAGAGAGAAATAATACATGCATGTACTTATGAAAAGAAGTATTAATGCTGCAGAATGGAGTTCCTCTTCTCAAATCATATAAGTTCTGGTTTTAAAATTTATGTAACTGTAGTGCCTAGAAATTGTAACCATTTATAAGGTATACATTCAATGTACCTCCAGTCATGGTAGCTCCAGTGTTGGACAAACGTGTTTGTCCTTATCACTAAACAAATGGAGCACTTTGGAAAAAAACCCACAAAAACAAGCACAAAGTGCAACAAAAAGTAAGAGACTGGGAAAAACTGTATTCCCCTTCCCCCACATGGATCAGCCACAGAACACAAAATAAGATTAATGGCAAATAGGTCTGTTTATAGTTTATTATAGTGGATCTGCACCCACTCCTGACACTAACTGCATCAATGAGTTCTGCCTTGAATTCAGCTCAGATGGAAGATGATTCCTTGCTATACCTATTTAGACCAGAGTCTTGGCTAGTGTGGCGAGTCAGCCAGCCAGCCCTCCTAGCTGGGCATAAATATGTGCTTGGTGTAAATTAGCATGATGTTAATAATAAAGTGTATCAATAGTTACCTCTAATAATAAAGAAGTCTGGCACAAAAGCCTTTTCTAGGCTAGTAATAGAAGCTTGAAGCTTCTTCTGAGCACAGTATAATAAAGTTGACCTTACATAAATCATTTATGCTTTTGTGGATAAGAAGTAAGTGCCACTTTGTGGAAATAATTTAGCTGTTCACAACTTAGCCAGTGTAAGAGACATGGCTGCTGTGTGCAACAGAGAACAACCTGGGCTGGCTCCGAGCCTGTTGGTGTGTTTGCACAACCTAGAGTGGTTGTTCCTGAAAGTGAGCACTAGTGTCAGAGCTAGCGAGCCTTGCCTTCCCTCAGGACTAATTACCCTCGGTGCCCTACCATATGGAGATGGCTGTGCTGCTTCTGGAGTCACATTTAACTTTCATATCTCTACACCACGATGTATTATGTGATGCAGATAAGCCTTAGAAGATGCGAGGTATGCATCATGAGTCAGACATGCATATGCATGTGGAATGGGGATGCAGGCAAAGTTACTGCTGCTGGTGGAGTACTGCAGAAATACCAGAATTTATCTTCAGAAAGTGTCCCCAGATCACCAGGCCCCTCAGAATACAGACCAGTCTTTACAGAAGCCTACAAATTTACATTTTATTGATTATTTAGCACCAACACTGTCTGAGGTGCCAGATAGCAAACCATAAACCAGGCCAGGGCATTTGCTGGAGGTGTATTTATAGCTGCAGCAGTAGCTGTCTTTCTCATCTCCCCCTGGATTTTTCTTGCACGTTTCTTTCCTTATGCATTCTGAGGACGTGCAGGACGGAGAGTTACCAAGGGTAAGGACACTTCAGGAGCAACTGGCACCCCCTAACTTAATGGCTGGATTCCTGAATTTGTGTTATTTTTAGGGATGCTCAAGCTAGCAAGTCTAAACTCCACACCTGCTAATATGTTAGGCAGCTGAAAAGCTACACAGTCCTAAAAATAGCTGGGTTACCAGCTGATGCGGGAGGCTGGCAGGCAGAAGGAATACAGGGCTTACTGAACACACATGGCTCTTGAGGTCAGAGACACACCAATTACTGCAGGATTTAAGAAAAGGAGGCATCAAACAATTCTTTGACAGAAAAATTAATTTCAAGGTGACAGGAAGAATCAAGAAGGAATGCTTCAAAAGACTGAAAATATTAGCTAAATGGCACTGAATATTATTTATTGTATCAACACCCAAAAATATACAGTGATAATACCCTAAAGATCCTCTTGTTGAAGTAGAAGAACATATGGATAAATGAGAAAAGCAACAATTAAAAGAGAAATTGAATTTCCTTAAAACTGAACATAGACTTAGCAACAAACTAAAGAACACTGTTGGCACTTAACATATTAAATATCCAATAAGAGTAATTAATGATGGGAAATATTACGTTGTTCTGCCACTGCTCAGGAAGGTACCTTCAGTCAAAAAGAAACAAATTCTTAAATGGGTTGATCAATCATTGAGCTATTTATATCCTAGTTAGAATAAAGAAAAGTAAACTTTGTGCATTACTTCTATTATAAAATTAAAATTATAGGTTAGGAGGAATATAATTTCAAAGATAAACTGATAACAGTAATAATTAACCAACAAATTTGTAGACATCTAGATGAGATGGGTGTGGAAGACAGTTGACCGCATTCGAGTGAACTGGGAAAAGACAAGAATAGCACTGATGCAGGGAAAGCAGCTGGTAAGCTCAGCAGGAGTTTTATTGGTACCTGGACCAGTGTCAGTGTGACTGCCATTTCTGTAACACAGATACACAACCCCGGCACGTCACCAGATATTCCTGGGCTGCTCCTCTGAGCTTATATGGGTAGAAAAATGAATCAAAACAGGCCATGAAAGACTTTGTCTCCAGCTTGTGTATCTTCAAAATCAGTATAAGTGACCACATTTTCAGCTAGCAACCTGACAGCTTAGGGTGCTACTGTATCCTCTGGAGTCACGAGCACGCGTGGTTTATCTTGCCAGGACATCAACTCATACACAAATTACTTTGGCATAATAAGTTAGTGCATATTACTTGTTCCATGGAAACTGTCCAAGCGCACAGCCTGCCACACCACACTCTGCAGTAATTGCACACTAATTTAGCTTCTTAAATCACATTTGCCCACAAGTTGTTTTTTTTCAGGCTGCGTGCAAGTGTGTGGAGAGCTACCACAGAGCAGCTGACACACATTAACTTGTTTTTCAACAGTAACTCCTTCACATGCAATATGCTGGAAGTTCTTCAGTGTTTTGCAGTTCCCCCTTACCAGTGTTCAGGGGACTCTGGATTTTCCAGGTGATCCAAACAACCATTACTTATAACCACACAATTGCAGAACAGAATCAGAAAAAGAGATTTAAAAGTGAGGTAATGTATGATTCTTAAAAGACTCTACCTGAAGGCTCGGATGGTGGTAAGACCTTCAACAGTCTCTGAAAAATGGGAGAGTAATGGTAGCTGAGTGCTGTCATCCAGCTGCTGCAGGTCCCTGGAGAAGGTAGGAAAAGAATTTTGTAAAAAGCCAGTTTTGTTGTGCAGTTATTCTCTTGAAACAGGCCCAGGAAGTGAAAGGGAACATCATCACAACAATTATACATATAAAGGTCAGACAGATTGCAAGGCAGTGCTGCATATCTCTGAGCAGGGAAGGATTAGGAGGATTTTCCTTTTAAAATTTGAATACAAACTGTGCTGGAGTTCTGAATGAGTCTTTTCCCTCCACTGCCTTCCCTTGTTTCTCCTACATTCCTATTTCTTATACTTAATTGTTTATCCATCTAAACACCATTTTGTCACTGTGCTGAATGCAAATTTAACGAGATGCTGCAAATAAGAGCTCGAGTTAAGCAGAAGGCAAAATGCAACTTCCCCCCTTTCCCCTCTGCATCCCCAGATGACAGCACAACCTCTTACTGTGCTAACAGAATAGCTCATGCACTCAGTAGGGTAAATGGGAGCCTGCACTCATCATTAGGTTGTGCTTCTCACTTTCATGTTCAGTCATCAAATCAGAGGAAGCACATATGTTACTTCCAGCAGGATGTAAATTGGTTGCAGACTCTGTCTCAATCCATGCATACATGAAGGGATAAATGCAGCACTGCTGCAAATGCTCCTTGAGTGCCAGCAGGAGGGAAGCTGTAGGACCTTAGAAGGAGAAAAATCACAGATATGGCTAAAATTTATCAACTTGTTAAAAACTAAAATGCACCCAGAACGAGAGGGGATGCTTACGCATGTTGGATCCTGAACGGGCAGCAGCACCACCACGGTTATACTGCATTCTCCAGCCTCTCCCTGGCTTTACAGATTTCCACTTCCCCTGAATAGGCAGACATCAGTTTCCCTGTTCTGTCACCACATGTTCTTGGATGTGTCCAGCATGTAGCTTTTAGGGAGGACACAATCCAGTTGATTTTTTGTGTCCTGTGAACTCTAAGAAACTTTGATCAGAGACAAAGACTCTGCTCATGCTTCCCAGGGGTTCTGCCTGAAGAGCTGCAGACAAAGGCACTTGTAAAATGACACACTTTCACTACAGTGGATCTGGCTCACTTTCAGAGCCACAGCTTTGCCAGGACTGATTTTAAACATGAAGCTCCCCAGCACTGCAATTCTGCAGTGCAATCATGCATTGCAGAAGATGTTTCTGTTGCCAGGATGATACTGGTTTACGCTCTTACCGTGATGCGACTCGGAAGTACTTCTGGATGAAGTAACACATGATTGCCAGGGGAACCAGGGCAATGAGAAACATTGGCGTGACGTACGAGATGACAGCAAGAGCAGATACACACAGCAGAGTGGAGCGACTCAAGCACTCCAGGGTAGCTGGAATGTGCTGTATAGATAAAGAAGAGTAAGCACACAATCTTCCATAACATACCAAGTTTACAACAGCATTATTTCATTTTCCTTTCTCCCACTTAAACAAGGGGAAAAAAAAATACTTGAGGGCCTACAGATGTGCTTTTGAATTGAGTGCTGGGTTTTGGGAGAGTCTGAAGGGATTTCTGTGGGGCCATTTCACATATCTGCATTGTGGACCTCAATCCTCATGTCAGAGGATTACAGATGGGATGCAATAGATTATTTCAGCATCTGCATCAATCCTGTGAACTGGCAGTGCAATCTGGGGTAAATATCAATAATTTGAATTTTGGTTACTTCTACTTTGGGCAACAGCATTCACCATTTTCTCATTTCACTTGCTCATATGAGTCAAATTAATGTGTTTACACACTTTTAAAAAAGTAGATCCTCTTAATTTGGGGGTATTGCTGCTGATCTAATTTCACTTCCCTTTTCTGTGTGGGGCATCTTAATCAAATAAATGGTTTTTTTCACTGTGAATTTAAGATGAGGAATTAATTCTGAAGCTAGAAAATCATGATTCAAATTGATACAGTAGTCAAAATTATAGTTCATCAGTAAACTTCATCTAAATCAGTGTACAACAAATGATAATCCAGTCTTTCAGACTGGGAAAGATAGGATAATTTGGCATCTTGAATATATTAATTCAGTACCTGGTCAATGGTATTGCAGTCAGCTGAAAATCTGTTCAATATACTTCCCAGAGGTGTTGTTTCAAAAAACCTAAAATGAGACAAGGAATGGGAAAGATTACAATACTGATACTGGGATAGTTTTAAATACTTTTTTTTTTTCTGTCTTCCTTAAGCTAGGTACTATATCACAGACACAAGCAAATAAATTGACAACAGTAAAGTTTCTCATTTTTCCCCATAACCATGGCTTGCCAATAAAATGGCAGTCTTGAATGTAACACAACAGCAAGCATGTCCTCAGCTCCCTCTACTGCCTGAGCTATGTAAATCACGATTACACTATAAAAAAATCCTTTCAGATTTGCACTTTGAGGCCTCTTCAAGAAAAATGCAAAGTTAAATCACAAGTCTTGCATTTTTCTGGGAATAGAAATACATAACTACAAACAGTTGCTGGAATAATATATTAAGAGATCTTTTCTTTACATTTGCATACGCAAAATGCAAACTTAATTATTGCTCTGTAACTGTTAATTGTTCCATAACTCATGATGAACCTGACATCTAATTCTATCCTGAAAAAAAAATGAACTGTTTTTAAAAAAATATCTGAGGTTTTCCATGTATATTATTTCTCCATGATTTCTGGGTCGAATACAGTTAGCTTAAAAATAAGAAGGCATTTTTCCTAATGTTCAGTAACAGTTGCAGGTTTGAATCAAGCTACAACTTTCCTTTCGTGCATTAGAAAGAAAACTTATGCAGGACAACAAAGGCCTTTACTGGTATCTGCACCTCCCAGTGTACTGTAATGGTGCCTGTGATGCCACTTGTCTAAGCTCATTATCTTTCATGGGCTTGCACAATCGCTGCCTGACAGTAAATATTTCCAGTGATTAAGATTATGATGCAAGCTATGAATGAACTGTCCAACATATTGATCAATAATTGTGTTTTCTCCCTAATTAATTCACAGTCACTTCTTAATAAAAACTGTGCTTAGAAGACTGCCTTGAAGTAAGGAAGACAAAATGACAACAATACAATTTGTATTACAATCAGAGGAATACCTCATTGGAGCCAGAATAATTTTGTTTAGTAAAGAAGAGTGGAGCTTTTTGGTGACTTTCAAGCCAGTCCACTCCACTGCTATGGATGTGACAAGACATAATACAATCCCGAGACAGCAGAGAATGCTGAAAACTTTGGAATACGGAGAATGGTTGAAATCCTAAGAAATAAAGGGAAAGTAACAAAATTATTCACTGTAAATTACGTTTAAAATTCATTGTAAAAACACAAAGACAGGACTGAAAAAATGTAAGGAGTAAATCCTTTTTCCTCCCTAAATTAAATTGCCAATGATTTTCAACCATATTAAATGACAACTTTTTCTCCTTTGGAAAGAAGAGTGTTTGTATGAAAATAAGAGATTAATCAGAACTTTGAAATCATGGAATATTAAAAAAATCCTGAAAAGATACATCTGATAATTTCATCTGAAGGAAAAAACTGCAACCCATCTTCAAAGCATTTATTAAGGCTTTATTTTTTTGGTCTATTTATTTAATAGGAACAGAATATAATAGTTTTTATTTTGAAATACTAATTTCATATTAAAACCCAGCATCAAGCATGGCTCCAGAGAAATCATACATCCATCCCCAAAACATTCATGTGGATTACTTGTAGGCACTAAATCCCAATAAAGTAATAATCCCAGTTAAAATGAAATCCCTCCACTACTGCTTTAAACATACAGAGTACCCTGCTAGGTAACACTGTTGTCAGTTCCATGTGGAATTGACACAAAAATGAACCAAAAAGTGTCGTCCTCATAAAAAAAATAAAAATATCTGTGTTTCCCATACTTTATCAACCTGAAAGCCCTACTTGTAGTGAGAACTGTATCAAAATTACTTTAAAGACCAAGGTTTAGGCATATCAGCGAGATAATGAAAATACAACCAATCTAGCAAAAGAACAACGAGGCACAAAACCGAACTGTTAGTTTTATTGCACTGTGTACCTGAAAATGCATTAACCTTCCAAATACTCTGGAGTGACTCTGTTACCAGAAATATAGCACATCACACACAAATCTTGGAGCAGAGCCTGACAGTGGGAGACCACCACAGGTTAAATCACAAGAGGAAGGTGAATGACACGTTGTGTACCTCACAGTGAGAGCAGTTTTTCAGCTCTAGCTCTGACTTCCCAGAAATGGCATCTGAGGTCCAGCACGCCAGGCAGTAGTCGATGGCCACCATTACCGTGTGCTTCAGCAGCTGGGACAGAACCAGCAGTGGCAGCAGGAGGATTCCTGCTGCGCTGAGGTACTTGCCACAGGCTCTCCAGGGCATCTTTGCTCTCTGATGCAGCACGGAAGAGAGGTTGTCTTCATCATCACTTTCTGTTACTTCTTCTGCAATGTGCAAGAAAAAAGTAGAGCTGCACTGACTTACACACACCTTCCATAGGGACTGGCAAGTGGCAGCTACAGACCAGGTCTTACCATGCAGGATAAAGAGTGGCTTTAAGGTGAAATTACCTCCTCAGGCATGCATGTATTCACCTGCTAAAGCTAGCAGTAATGCATGCTAAAAAGATGCAGAAAACCTTAGCACTAGGCAATCAATGTCATCAGCTTTGTTTTTGCAATTTCAAAGTATTGGCTTGATAAAAATGAACTGCAATTTTTTCCTATGTAAGACCATAAATAAGTGTGCTTAGCTATTGACAGGTTTGAAGATCACTCAGCATAAATTATTCAATATTATTCCTCTTTCATTATCAAATCACGTTCAAGTATAAGAAAAAAACCTTAAAAGTTTAGAGGAAGCTGTGACTTCTTAATGCTTGAAATCACTGTACTCCAGAGGTAAAAATCAATAGAAACAGCACTCTTATGGATCACAACCCTCCTGAAAAATGGTTATTCTCTTGCCAATTTGATTCTGTTAATTCATTTTAATATAATTTAACTGTGAAACAGTGGTACTGGGTGGTACTGGGCTCAGAGGATGCCCCTTTACCTTCATCTTCTTCATCATCTTTCAGCAGAGCTTCACGGGAATACATAGTCCTCCGGAGATTTGTTCGTTCCAAAACAGTTTTTCTCTCAATAATAGTCTCCTAAAAAAGGGACAGTTCATGTGTTTTCAACCAGATAATTAATTATAAAATTACTACCTGTGACAAAATTTATTTCCAATCAAAACATCAGTGAAAAAGTGACAGTCTTACAGCAGGCAGTCATAAATGATTGATTTGCTACCTCTGTGTAAAACCAAAGGACATAAATTAGCTATCTGACATTAATTTCAGGTTATCAATCCCAACCCTCATGGAATCTTAACTTGGACAGATATCCCTGATTTAATAAGAACTAAGATTAATACCTCATTCTTCCTGCGTTATAGTATTAAAGACAAAATGTGTTAATGGTTTAGAGAGCTTGATATAGGCACATCTGAAAAATCTCTGCCCAATGCATCGGGTAAATTCAGGCATATTTATAGAAGCAGTTGTCAGTATTGCACATTGCCAATGCTTTTCCTAAAATGGCCCGATTTACTATTCCTTAGACAAGAACATTTTAATAGGGCTTCCTGAATGGATCAGAGGCAACAGTATCAAGGAAGCCTGAGATTTCCAGATGAAGGAACTTCTCTTAATAGATAAATAATAATGGTAATAGTAATACTATATTCATACAAAGTTAGAAATCACACGCAGCATGTTAATCCTTGCTGATCCTTTCAACCTAAGAAAAAAAAGTCACATTTTTTGCAAATGTCAATTGCCCTGCCCATTAAAAACCTTTTCCAGCTCTTGGTCTTGTCGATTCATTAATGTCTTCCAGTGTTCAAAGAGCTCAGACTCTGATTTCTGAATGTCCTTGAGTGTTCCTTCTCTCTGGATGTTACCATCTTTCATTGCAATTATCTAAAAAGTTAGAAACACAAGTGGTGAGATAAATTGCCATGGGTCTCTATTTATTTTAAAGCTATGTTGGTGTGCCAGGACAGAAAATTCTCTCTTGACCATCACTTTTACTTAAGATGATGCAAACCCAGAAATTTCCTGTACTTCATGCTTTCAGAAAGGAAGGCTGCTGTTAAGCAAGAAAGAAGAAGAATGGGGTCCCTGTCAGTAGACAGAAGAGCACATTAATCCTCCTCAATACAAGTCATTAGCAAGATGAGATTTTAGAGTTCTCTTACCTCCTAAAAGGAAAAGGCTTTTAGCAACACACTGTGCACAGCATGCTTTGCCCTCATTCAGGCAATTAGGTGTGAGCATGCTGGCTCCACCGTCTGTTTGATATCATGGACCTGATAAGAAAAAGCTAGGGAATTTGAATCCCTAAAGCTTTTAAAAGCATAAATAGTGGACACAGGAAAAAAATTGTATATACAAGACAAAGTCTGAAAGGTGTGGTTTCCAGGCTTGTATGAGTGTGACTACATTATCCATGCAGGGCAACTACCTTCACTTTACATCTGACAAGGAGAATTGGACAATGAGGCGTGTGGATTGTAAACTCACGTGACATCATTAGAAAATAGTTAATGCAGTAGTTATTTTTCTCTCTCCCTGGAAACTCAGAAATTTCCATGGGTGGGGAATGGGGAAATAATCTACTCTACTTACTGCTAAGAATTTACACCAGAGGTACGGAAAAAATAAAGCAAACTAGGATATTTTTGTGGTCAATTTATTTAGGAAACCTGTAATTGGGCTGGATCTTGAGTTCTTCTGAGGGTTTCCCTACAAAGATTTAGGAAGGCCATCACAAATTACATTTTTATTTCAAATTCCTTAATAAGATAAAATAAATATTCCTGCTGCACTCCACAGGGTGCACTCCACTTGCTCAGGCTTAATGAGACTTTTGCTTAGGAAAAAAATCTGAACTATTTCTTAATAAATATTTTAAATTATAAACTTAATTCATACAAATCTTTCCTGTCCTACAGCCTGTTTGGAACAGTGTACTTCATAAAACATTACTGAAACCTAATTAGAAGATAATAAATATAAAATAAATCTCAGAGTATCTCATATAACACAAACACCTACAAATGGCTCTGACATTTGTAAAGAAAATGAAAAAGATAATACTGATACAAGGCCATAGCTGTGCATATTTTCTTAAAAAATGCAAATATATAAGAATTGAAAAAGTGGAAGCTAAGATGGACCTCATAAGCAGGGGAAGAAGGCACAAAATCCTTGTATCCTGAGAGACACTAACTGGAAAACCAGAACTGTGTTGAGAACAGCAGTAATTCTTAAAGGGGTGCAACTGAGAGACAAGGTCACAGCAGACACCATAAAGGATAAATGCTGCCCACCAAAAACATGATCAGAACATGATAAATGTCTATCTGCAACTTTATAGCAAGCCAAGATGAAGAAGAGAAAGCAGCTGAAATAGGATTACTTCTAGAGACAGAGTAACTGCTGCTACAATCCGTGCAAGCTACAAATGAGAGAGAAGTCCTGCTAGGAGGCATAAGTGCAGTCATCAATCCTTGTGGGCAAGAAGACCCATGATGTTGCAGCTGGATAACTGTAGGAGAGCTAAGTGCAAGGCCAGTGTGAATCAATGAACTAAAAAAAAATCCATCCCAAAACTTATCTTAGTTGACTTTCTTCATCTTTGACATTTGCAATTGCAAACTGTTATAGAAAGCATACCTTCATTTTTTTCCCTGTAAACTACAAGATATAAAAAAGAAACCTAAGAAAACAAAGACTACACATTTCTTAAAATTTTGCCAACACACAAAGGGTGAAGGTGTTC
The DNA here is from genome assembly GCA_028020825.1 of Podargus strigoides. Taxonomy (NCBI): domain Eukaryota; kingdom Metazoa; phylum Chordata; class Aves; order Caprimulgiformes; family Podargidae; genus Podargus; species Podargus strigoides. The sequence goes on from CM051633.1 coordinate 3,260,314, forward strand.
TTGATACATTATGTACCAGTACTATCCACAAGGAAATACTGTTTTTCCCCTTTTATTTCCATGCACCTCAATATCTATAAACACACCTTTTTCTGTGAGAGCACTGACAGATTCCTAGTAACATCCCAGCAGAGGCAAATATGTTACTCAAACATTTCACTGGTTTGAGATTAAGAGTAAAATTTTCCAAAATAACTAATGGGTTTGGATACTCACTGTATTTTAAATGAAGCCTGCTTCCATGAGAGTACTATCAGCTCTATGAGGTGTTCTAAGATGGGAATCCCAAAGTTATGGTACCCCAAAGTCACTCCCAAATTCTGAAAACATCTTTATTACATCTCTTCTCACTAAACTACCACTTGGTGGAAAGATGAAGTGAAAGCCTTGTTTGTAGCAAGAACTATTTATACCACCACCTTGCTTCCTCAGGAAAACAGGAAGAGCTTTCTTACCCAGTCAGCATGGGGTAAGTACTGCAGCTTGTGAGTTACTAGCACAATGGTCCGCTTGTCTTCCCGCAGCATTTTCAGGATGCCTTCTTGCATGAGGTGGTCACTTAGGTGGATATCCAGTGCAGAAAATGGATCATCCTGTCACAAGGAAAAAGGGGTCAGCTTTTGGAGCCATTGTTTATGGGATGGAAGGGAACTGACAGATTTTAACACCGCTAAACCCAGTTGAATCAATATAGACAATCAAAAGAGGCCATTGGAAGATCAAGATTGTTCTGAGGAATGGTTTTCTTAAATTACATGACAACAAACCTCTGAGTACTGACACACAGTAACATCAGCTGGGTAAATGCTACGGTCTTGTCAGGCTTTCTGGGAGCTGCTGTGCTCAACTGATGTGTTCAGAGCCTGTGGAACTGCAGGACATTGTTTCTGCCAGACTGAAGGCAACACAGCGATGTGTGACTGTGGCATATGTTACATTACTGCTCCAGGGACAGTGGCAAAGAGCACATTTTTATTTCCCTTGTACATAACTGCCTTCTGATTTTTTTTTTTTAAATCCATAAATCAAAACTCTATTAACAAAGAATCACAAAAGGAGAAATATTGATCATTGTGATGACTCTGCCTAAATGCTTGATTTACAATCTAGATTATCTTATTAAATCAATGAATTATATGCAATTAATTTAGGCATAAACTGATCTGTACCATCTCTTAGGGGACTTGTTTACCTAATCCTATTTATATGGAATTACACATCTACTATTTCTGCTTGCACTAGTGATACTGGCTGTAGGATTTACTCTAGTATTATTATTTCATACTATTATATCACACTGAAACCAGGATCTCTTAAAATTTTGTTTTCTTTTTTTGCAGATGTTTGCTGATAGAGTTGAATTTGAATTAATTCTGCTGAGTGACAACATCACTACCAGTTAGGGAGAGGTATAAGCAATGAGGCGAGCGCTTCATAAAATCCCTTTGAACTTTTATTCCCTTACATGTTGCAACAGTTTATATTGTGACTGAATTAGACACAGTAGTGTTGGTTTCATGTATCTACAAAACCAAAAGTACCTGAAGTCAACAGTAAGGTAAATATGACCACTGAAATTCTAATAAATGAGAGCATCATAACATAGTGCTTTTGAAACACAGTAACTTCCAACAGCAATACAGAATTTACTCTCAAAAATGGGTGTGCAACTGTGAGTGCACTGTGCTCCCTGAGCAAGTATGTATGCTGTCAGCTCTGCTGCTGCACTCATCTGACCTGGCACAGACCTAAACATCATTCTGAGCTCCAAGTTTTGGCACAGCCACCTCGTGTGCAATGCTGGACTCGTGGAAAACTGTAAATGGCAGTTCACAGAACACAGCATTGCTCTGCGGAGTCAGGTGAGGCTGCTCAGTAACATGGCACCCCCCATATAGGACTGTAATGATGCCTTGATTACAAGACACCTGAAAAAAATCAGTTCAGGCTACAGGACTAGCCCAACATGCAACAAATAAAACATGCTGAGGGAATGAATGTCATTAAGAATAAAATATGTAATGAATTATCACATGACCTTTTGTCATATCTGCAATGATCACAAGAAGTTCAGAGAATATGAAAGGTTATTGAATATGAGGTGCATACCTGTGAGAAATGCTTTCATAAGCGTTTGTTTACAAAATCAGTCTTAAAAGAGCTGAGTGTTTGCAAATACAAACATAGGATTGCTGATTATTTTTGAAAGATTAATAACTGTAAAAAAGTTTATTTGTAGGTGGTTTTACATTATCAAACCATAAGAGAACCTGCTACTATTAGGAGACAATTGAGTGTCCTGCATAAAAGGACAAAAGTGACAAAACCAAGTTACAGCCCAATACCGAATCTGCTGAATTGCAGCACCTGGCCCAGCTGCTGGCTACCCTCCTGCATTCTGGTCATTGCCTGGAAATACCCTACACATGAAGCAAGCATATACTGATCAGCCTAATTACAGGGAAAGGTCTAAGCAACCTCCCAGACCTTTAGGGACGACCTCTTACATGCACAGCTTTTCTAATCCCATGTGACTCATGTCTCACTGTCTTAACAGCTGGATTCAAAGCTCCTTGAAAACTGACCTTAAGAAGGAAGTCCTAAATCAGAAAGCCAGCAAGCTCACTACTAGTGAGTGTGTAGGATGCATCTGTTTTCCCACCTACTAAGTTTTTAGAGCCTGCTCTCACTCCTTTTTCCATAGCAGTTCTGTTGAAGTTGGGACAGGATATACAACAAGCAGTTTAAGGTGGGAAGGCATCTTAGTTTGTTGCAGAAAGGAAACACCCCAGACAAGCACACAACATTAATTTTAGGCCTCAGACAGCTTAGGAATTTCATTAATACAGCTGAGTCTATTACATTTCTAAGTACCAAAGATAAACACATGGGTCAAAAAGAAATTTCAATAGACAGAGTGGCAGCATCAGCATTTCAATTTGTATCCTAATCCCTACCTGTCTGCAGCATTTACAAAATGCTTCTTACCCGCAGGCTAGCTAACAACAGATATAAAATAAACAGTGCACATTTGCCTTAGCTCAGAGAAGCACAATGTCCTGTGTGTGTCACCCATGAGATAGTCTCAATGCTCCTATCTTGTGCCTCTGTTTGGAGCATAAACATAATGGAACTTACTCACCAGGAACACAACATTTGTCTGCTGGTAAAGTGCTCTTGCCACACTGATGCGTTGGCGCTGTCCTCCAGACAGATTGATGCCCTGGAGATAAGCAAGAAGAAAACAATCAGGCAGTTATAAAAACATGAACTGAATATTCATATGCTGATTGGATTATTCACAGAAGACTTTCTGGACAAAGAAACCCTGAGAAATTTCTCAGAAGTGTAGGCCTGCAGTTCAGCTGGGAGTACAGCACATGGATTGTTAGAAAAGCCAGAGCACTCTGTCCAGAGCTGTGCTCCACACATACCAGAGGGATGGGAAAGGTTAATGGTTTGTGGTGACATCATGGTGTAGGTGGCACAGATATTCTGCAGGCAGTCTAAACTGACTTCTACTCAAAAGTTAGCGTTATGAGTCTGGCTGTGTCCTGCTTTTCATTTATTTTTATAATCATATGCTGTCATACCATATGAGCTCCATTATATGCTGTAATTGGTAATTGCCAGCCAGGAGGTCAGACCATGCCGAGGTGAACACAACCTGGTTGCTGTTGTACTGGCTTTCAGCTGTAGTCCCCTGCTACCTCCCTGCTCCAAGATACTCACCCTTCTGTGATCCACCTGCAGTCTCACAAACATGCTCTCATGAGCCAGTACTGGTTTGGGGCTTTTTGTTTGTTTGTGACAGTGCCAGAGTAAATTGTTCACAAACCTGTGACTTCTGTTTTCTTTCTTGTCACTTCCTAATCTTCTCTGATGTGATAAAGCTTAGTTTGCCACTGATTAAACACCTGCGCTTTTTCAAATAAAGGAGCTCTATGAATTATTTATATTTATGTTACTCCTGAAGAAACCAAAAAGTGCACTATGAAATCAGGATATCTGAGATAGCAGCTGCAGAATTAGTCAAACATTCTGATAGCAGCACATTTAAATCATGGCATCTCACATAAATGACAGTGTTTCCATGTTTACTGAGCAATGAGCTTTCAGACTAATGACCCAAACGTTCACTTAACTAAAAGATTACCTTTGTTGCCAAATAACCAGTAAGATTTTAAGAACGTAACAAAATAATTAAAGACCCTCTCTATATTTAAAACAAAAATAGAAGCCTGTAGCTGTTTACTGACCCTCTCTCCAATCTGGGTTTGGTCTCCGTGAGGGAGAATGTCAATATCAGGCTGGAGGGAACAAGCATCAATTACTGCTTTGTACCTGCGGAAACAAAAAGGTAACGCAAAATCCACACAGATACTGCTAAAGAAGCACATTTCCTCCCTGCAGAGGAACAAAAACTAACCAGCTGGAAAAATCACACAGTGGAAAACATATTTGGGAGCTACTAATTGTTCTAATGGTATCTCTTTCAATCACAGGCAAGTAAATAATATTTCAGCTAAGAAAAAGCATCTTAGGTCAGCTTCCCAATTAAAAATGTTTAATAGTTAAAACCAGACAAAACAAGCACAACCTCTGCCATGGTATATTGTTATTGTTTGGCATCTAACTTTTTTTCATGCCCAGGGCCTTGGCTTCTTGTTTCAATATCCAAGGATGACAGAAAAAAAACGTGTGTAGGATGTGAATTCACAGCCAACCACTTCTTTTAAGGGTGAGGGGTGGTGGAACACCAGCAACTAACCTTTAAATGGTTTAGAATGTTTGGTGGGCATTTATACTGAATAAAAAGACAGCCCATTAATCCTTCACAAGGTACCAAACACTGCATCTGTAATAAACAACATCCCTACTCCCAAACTGCTAATGTCCTTCTAAGACAGTTAACCATGTCAATTAGGTATAAGAAGAGAATATTGAATGTGGTCCTTGGAAATGAAAACACATATACACTTCAGTTCAAGTGAGACCAAACTCTGTCCCTTGTGTCCTTCAGGAAAAACACAGTCAAAAGGGGACCATGCAGAACTCAAGGTCTTTTGTCACGTTCAGACAGGTGCAGTGTATTTGTTACTGGAGGGAGATGGGGACCCATGCATGAACTCAGGTCTATTCAACTCCAGTATTTGGCTAAAAGGGGAGGACAGTATCTAACAGTGCTGAAACCTGTTACCTCTGTTTGTTGAAAGGGCTTTCAAACGTGATATTCTCTTCCACTGTGGCATTAAGTAACCAAGGCTTCTGTGATGCATATGCTACAGATCCTCTTTTCCTGGGAAAAAAACAAAGAAACCAGAGTTCCCATCTTACCAGTGCAGTGGGTGTTTTGGGAAACCATTTTCTTATAAAGGAAGAAACTGGTGATAAGTCTTCAAAAATGCTGTCTTTAAGTTCAATTCTTTAGGACAAGCAATAGCTCTCCCATCAAGGAAACACATAAGACGTTAAGTTTCCAACAGAATACTGAAATTGTTCACCTAACTGATTTCCAGCTTGTTCCCACCTTTCCTGCTGTGAGGTGGGGCTGGAGAGGCCAGCTCAGCAAAGCTGCCTCTGGAGCAGTGGGGATGGCAGGAAGAAAATTACCAAAGACTGAATTTCAGCTCTGTTTAGACAGGTTAATAAAAAACCTGATCACTACTTAGGCAATTTTATTTCATAGGTGTTATTATTATTACTATTTAAAAATAAAAGTATCTGCCTGCTAGTGAAGTAGCAGTGCTTTTGTTGGCTCAGTAAGGCAGAGCTGGGAGAAAGGCAAAATTTTTTATTAGAGCAACTGATACTGTTGGAAAACTCATTGGCATATCACTGTGTCTCCAGCAAAGGGCCAAAAGAGGGATCAGACACCAAAAAGCATATCTATTTTCTTTCCAGCTACATCAGTTAACCCAATAAAAAGACAGGACCTCTCACCCAAACATAGCCTTTGTCTGCTAGACAGCCATTACAGCAGCCTCTTTCTAGTTGGACCTGAACATGATTCAAACCATGAGCTGCCAGAATACACCAAGCTCTTTATCTTTTTTTATCAGGAGTTAAGGTCACTTGCCCTGCTCATTTTTTCAGGCTTTCACCAAGCTCGCTTAAAGTCATTATAGGATCCAATTTTCTTTGATGACCTGAAAGAACACACAGTTACATGACCCTGCTAACATGCTTTCAAGTTCAAATTTCTGACTGCTCATTAGAATTTAATTATGTTTTATGAATTCTCTTTATTGGAAAATGAAACAGAAAAAAAAAAAAAAAGAAAAGAAAAAAGACAGAAAATAAATCCTCTAAGCAGCCCATTTCACAGTCCCAAAATCTAATTCAAAGAGCATTCAGTTCTGCCTCAAGAGGGAAGCATTTTTTCAATTAGTATGAAATTCTCATCCTAATGATTGAGAAAATATTGCTCTGAGCATTCCAAGATGAACATGTATTCCCTTTTCATTGCGCAAAACTGTGCCTTTGCTGCTCTTAAATCTCAATGTGATGGAAAAGTCACTTCTAATTTCTGTTTTGAAAAATAGTAGCAAAGTTTAGAGGAAAATGTTTTTACGTTCTTTTGTTCAGTGAGGACACAGGCATTCCATGCTGAGAACCAGCACAGTGCCTGGGAACACCAGTCACGTTTGGCTTACATTCTGCTTTTAGGCCATCAGTGAGAATTAATTACATCAAGGAATTTGGGAGCAAACAATGAGCTTGCCAAAATTCATTACAGACTTAGAATTTAGTAAACCCCTCTAAATTAACCTTAATTGCAAATTGACACTAGGATGACACATCAGGGCAGATATTGACATAAGCAAAGAGCTTGCAAGTGCTTGATCATGCAAGAAATCTACTGCATGTCCACAGTGCTTCTTACAGTAAAGAGGCAATTAAACTAAACTTTTACTGTGAGAAACGTGTGGCCAAAAATCCAGAGAACAATATACACTGACACAGAGCGTGCAACACTTTCTCTGAAAGCCTGCCTTGAATTCACCTAAGGTTTCACACTTAAAAGACTGAATGCAAACAAATGGCTTAGCAGACAAAGACTTACAAGGAATTTATTCTTGCCTCCTATCCCCAGACTCCATAAACAAACATGCATTATCAGCAATGGCGTCTAATTTTTTTCCTCTGATAACACAAGATAGACTAACCATAGCCTCTTAATTATCACCAAGAAGTAGACAGCAAAATCCAACCTTACAATAGACAGGGAAAGCCTTCCCTGAGCTCCCTGGAGACTGTGCAGTTTGGTTAACATAGGATCAAGCCTGTTCATTAATTTAGAATCAGAAACCACATTGTCAAGATCGTTTGTTTCAAGTTATTAATCTAACTCTGTCTTCACATTCTATTTTAAGTCCAGTAGGCTCAGTATACATTCAAGATCACTGAAAAGAAGACTAGTTGAGGGACATAGATGAATGTCAGAATCCTGATGGCAGGCAATAGAACATTCTGATATTGCCAGTCCTGAGTAGCCAGGAACACACTTTTTTGCCATTATTAAACTGCAAGGGTCACTCGCTTGTTTTTAATTCTAAATCTTGTAGTAGCTGCATACATAGACAACCCATTTGCTTTCCAAGGAGGAACAACTCATTCAGTACAGACACTTCAGAAGAGCGTTCACAGAGTCATAGAATGGCTGAGGTTGGAAGGGACCTCTGGAGGTTCCCATTGAAGTGCTGTACCTGAATTCTGTGTCAACAGGAGATTCTCTCTCTGGGCTGCAGAAAACAAACACAGGTTTAGGGTTTTTTAGTTCAATAATTTTAGACAATGCAAACAATACCTTAAAGTACTATCACTATACTAAAAAATACAACAAAATGACTGCATAACAGAAATAAAACGGTCTTAAGTATGCTAAAATTCTGTGCTACATGGTATTGACCTAAAAAAAAGTATGGTTAAAGCTTCAGTTTTGAGAAGCGCTAAACAATCTTGTGGAAAGTATTCAATACCTATGAGCAAATGCTCAAGGCTTCACAAGACTTTGGCACAAAATACTCTCTGTTCTGAGAACACCAAAAATGTTGTACAGGATGCTAGTGCAACAAAACCACCAGACATATGCTGGTCAGTAGAAGGCACACAGTTTAGCAGAAGTCAAGAAAAGGGATATCATATGACACTTTTCCTTTACCAGTTTCAGTATCAAAGTTCTCACTGACTTCAGCAGGGACAGCATTGTCACTTTTACAAGGTTTACCATTCTGGAGGTTTGTGTGCCACACTAAATGCCAACCACATGAGAAAGCCTTGCTCTCAGTTGGTTTGGTAGATATTCCCAAAATCCAAGCTGAGCTCTGTTAATCAGGTAAAAATAATTTCCATGCAAGGATCCCTTGCCAACAGATGGACTAATCTGCTACTCCCCACCCTTCTCAGTTTGTGTGTGCCTGAAGAATGCTAGGTGAGAAAATAAACATGACAGGATGTAAAAAACAAAGAGAAGGGGAAGGATTTGCTTTAATAAATGAAACCTTTTAAAAATACAATCAAGTATTGCTTTAAAGTGTAGCATTAGGGAATAATGTAGTTCAGACTTTAAGAGAAGGGTTTTGAAAGACATACAGGAAAGTTAGTGTATGATTTTCCAAATTGCCCAACGGCAATGTTTTCATTAAGGAAATCCAGCTCTTATTTTCATAAGCCACATAGGTGGTTTCAAAAATTATATCCTAAGCTAATTAATACAGTAAAAGTTTCACTGATTTTCAGAATTGTGACTCTGAATATCTTAAGCACAGGTCTTCAAAACCTTGAGTTCTTTCTATTGCAATCGATTTAGCAGGAAGACCAATACAATACCATACCTGACATCTTCTCCTGTCTCACTGTCAGAAGCACAGCTGCATCAGAAATAGAAAGCAAAGACTGTTTACTTAAGTAAGCACAGGCAATCTGCCCCAGAAAGAAAAACTATCAAATTCCACTTAGTGCACAGACTGCAAACAGTATTTATCACAGAGCTGCAGCACAGCATCTGTTCCTGCTACTCAGACCGACTCAATTTTAGCAGGCAAAAAAAAATTTGGGGACAGGTTTTTTCCTTATAAACGTTTAATTTGACTCTGTCCTGGAGATGCTAACAGAACTGAGAAGTCCTAGTGTGACAAGAATGCAGTTCCATTAGAAAACCAACATTTTTCAGGGAAAATAAACTGTTAATTTGTGATAAGGTACTTTTCCATGGCAGTAACTGCACCTTTGCAGCATATCATGGGTTAGTTTGAACCCCAAATCCCACCTTCAGTTGACTTGCAACAGGCTTTATTCTGCATGAGCCTTGTCCTTGGGGGGATGTGCCTGTGTAAGCGTGAGCAGGTCTGAGGGATGGACAGGTTTTGTTTTCACTATTTTTGAACATGTACAGAATCACAGAATGTCCTTGGTTGGAACAGACCTCTAAGATCATAAGTCCAGCCATTAACATTCACAGACAGTTGTTTTGACATGATGACTGGCCATACTTATTACTGATGCTAAATTCAGTTCCACCTTTATTCCAGAGCTCCTAGTGTACTGAACAAAGCTTTTCCACAGTTACCTCACACTCAGTGTGCACTCAGTGGCACCTTCTCCAAAAATCCAGGAACCTGTTGCATATCATTAAATAGCAACGCATTCTTTACAGAAACTATCAAGGGGCTGAAATAGGGAATATCTTTTCCAGCCCTACTATGCACAATACAAGGACCCTGAACAACAAACATTGGTCCCTGAACTTGAATTGGGACTATTTAAAGTGAGACACTGCCCAGAAGTTAGCATGGCATATAATGTAATTATTTACTCAAAAACCAGTCAAATCAATACTATTTACCATCTTTTCAGAATGTAAATAATGATTTCTCTATTTTTGTTAATCTCTAACCACATTATAAAATATTCATGCTGAGATGCTCTCAGCCTGCTTTGGACAAGGGGCAGTAATCTGAGCAGGATCTTCCAGGCACACACTGTAATACAAACAACAAAACAAAATCATAAGTGATGCAGTGCTCACTTCAGATTAGCTGATTCCTAGCCCAGGAATAAACTACATTTTTTCTTAAGGTTTTAAAATAAATAATTTTCATAGGAAGCAAGTAAAGATGATATGCAGTTAATCCTGTTTTATCAATAAAGCATGGAGACACAGAGGAGGGAAATGACTTGTGCAAGGTTATCCATTAGACCAAGGGAAGGGCCAGGAATAGAATCCAGATTTCCTGAGCACCGAGTGACATGTCAGCAGGATGTATCCTTCATCTTCACAGTTATGACCTTGGAGGAAGGGAAGGGGAAGGAAATTTGGAATGAAATAATTCAGGAGCATTCTGTAACATGAATGACTGACGCCAAGCATTCGTCTCACCCTAAAGAAAGAGCTGTAACAAGGATCTTACTGATTGTGGTGACACATTTTATTGCCTGAGCTAAGGCTACAAGCTCTGGTGATTACTTGATAAGACTATTCTCCTTCAACTTGGGATAATGTTGCATGTACCTAGTCAGGCAACAGCATTTTCTTATTAAATGAAGGGAGCCTTCATCTGACAGCTTTACAACACAGGTGTGCAGCCAACACTGACTGCATCCATCATTCTGAATAGACCAGTGTACATGGCAGCAGCCCTGAAAGATGAGACAAATAATCTGTCCCAGTGCAGCCAGCACTTACAGTGCTAAGATTGTTTCAGCCACAAGCCCCTTTATACATATCTGACAGATAGCAAAGCAAATGTGATAACAACTGAATTTTACCTTGTGATACTTTGGCACATATAGAAGACACGAAAAGCAGTTCTGACCTTCACACTGTTGTGAAGCACATACTTCTAAACAAGTGCTATTTAAAAACACAGTCTAATCAGAACCATCATGTCATCTGTTTTAGTTTAACATCAGACATAAAAATTATACGTTTTAATCATGTTATGTCATCTGTAAAAAATTACAGTCTTGCTGAAATGAAATTAGTTCACCTAATAAGGCAGCAGGGATTCTGTGTGGTTCCTCACCATACTCTGATTTGCTGCTTAGAGAAGTATGTTTTAATGGACAGATCAACACATTCTGGAACTTTGGCTTCTGTTCTTGGCTCCCTCACCAGCTGAAAGGGTCACCTTCCTATGTTTCATTTTCCCCACGTATAAAATAGGGAACTGTCCTTCCGTGTGCTATTGCTATTAAAGCACGTGCAATTCTGAGTAGCGTGACTGGCTTATGCATGAAGGCTGAATATAAATAATATCTCTCTACAGACACTCAAGGCATTGGTGAGAATTGTTTCACAAAATCAGTGCAGAACCACTGGGCAACAATGACCCTCTGTCCATCGGAGCTTTTTTGGCTTTTTTTCTGCATTACTACTCAGCTCAAGCTTGATTTTTTTTTAGATAGCACTACCTGCTCCAGAATATGTTCCCAGAGATCTTCTGCATCTCACCAAGTATGGCTAGCAAGAGAGACGACTTACCACAGCCAACCTGTCCTACAATCATTGTTAGCTGACCTGTGAAAGAGGAAGGTATATATAAGCTTATGATTCACCAAATGCTCATGGAAAAAACATCTTATTCTGTGTGTCTAATGTCATTTTGTACCTTGAGGGATTCGGATATCAATGTTGGACAATGCGGGAGGACCTTCAGGTGTCCAAGTGAAAAATCCATTTGTGATCTATGTGAAGATGGAGATAAATAAGAAACAGAAAAGCAGCTTTAGAGATGACATTTTTTCAGCAGAGGCACTTCTGTTTTCATTACACTGAGCACAGGAACAGAGTCAGCCTTTGCTCAATGCAGGAAACAGATCTGCAAGTGACTGATCTTGTAAAGGTCTGTATTCTGATGTGCAAGAACCTCTGAACTCAAACAAGCACAATTACAGAATTATGGAAAATTCCTGAGGAACAAAAACATGCTGTTTAGGATTTCTTTTGTGTTTTTTTTTTTATTAGTAAGGTGAGCACATGAAAGAAGTAAAACGATTCTGACACGATTAAATTATATACAAGGTTGTGGTTTGCTATCTGCAGAGCAGTGAATGCCACTCTAGAAATGCTGCAGCATATACAGCAATCACACAGTCCAAATTCCAGGCAGATTTGCAGAACTTTCCACAGAAGTTAGATGTTGCTATTACAGTATTTTTCTTTGTATTTCTGATATGATTCTCAGATAGCCTCGGCTTTGCTAGATACAGAAATATTTTCACTGAAAAAGGCTAAAAACAAGAAACAAAGCCTGTTCAGGACTTGAAAATGGAGATTCCCATGGATACTGTGAACAATAAGAAACAGAAGACAATTTGAAAAGGCCTGTATCTATACAGGACCCTCTTCTCTCACTTTTTCAGAACGACTGAAGCCTTCAAAACCTTTCAGCAATGCAAGGAACAACATTTTTTTGATCTGAGTGGAATGGGACACTTTTATCCTACCCTGGAGAAAAAAAGTGATACTCTTATCTTGGGAAACAACCTGAAAAAAACAAGCAAAAGAAAGTGCAGTGTTCCTCCCTCTAGATTACCGAAAGCAGCCAGAGTATCCTCACAAAAAATGCCCCTTCATGGGCAATGAGCTGCAGACAGACAGTATTTAGTAACTGCAGAAGTTTGCAGGAAGAAGATCACCCAGGTGCCACTGGTGACAACGATGAGAGCAGATGGAGCCAGAGATTATAGCTGGTTCTGGCTTTCTATTCAAGACCTGACAAATATGGTCCTTACAGAGGTTACTGCTCTGGCCTCTCTTTTGTGACAAACTCCTTTGTTGTCACTCCAGGCTGCCTTTTGATCCAACACCTCACCCAAAACCCTCTCTCAAATATTCCTCTCATTTTCCTGGAAGCCTGTTCAAGAAGGATCCTGCACCAAAGCAGCATGTCAGATGACAGCCTCTAAAAAAAACCTGAAAGCACTACCAGTTGTCCTACTTAGTCCCATGAAACTGAATTATTCATTCTCTTATGCCAGAAATGCAAATCTAATGGCAGCCTTCCTAAATAAAGAGCATTATCTCTATAATGACCATCAGGATTTTTATTACTTTTGGTCACTTCACAGCAAATCAAGAGCATCAGTCTTTAGAGTGACATGGGTAATTTGAATTTTTTCTTCAAAGAAGTTAGATCTTTGGGGGTTAGTTTTTAACTTCATATCGAAAGGCTACTAGGAATTCCAAAAGACAAAGACCCACAACTATTCTAGGAATATCTTAACCAAAATATTTTCTATTTTCTTCATATAATTTTTCTGTACAGGCATTGGAAATGGAAGGAAGAGTCTGACATACATAAAAGATTGGACCAGATGATCTTTTGAGGTTCCTTCCACCCTGGGCTGTTCTATGGTGGAAATTTTTGTCATGAGAATAGGGCTAATGAGTTAAACACTTCAAATAGCAAATTGCTGAGTAAAATCTAGAGGGATATACACAGCTAATCACAACATAGAGGTCAGCAGTTAATTCTTAAAATGGAAGACAGAAAAGAAAGGTGGAGGTTCTCTCTGACATGAGCACAAATGTCTGACAGTTGACATCAAATACTGATTATTGAATTTGAAACTGCCATCAGAATACAAAAGTGACTATCGGCGAGCTATAGTAACAGTGTTATTAGAGTGACCTTCATATCACCTTTACACAAAAGTCATCTGTTTCTGTGATGTTAATGGGTCTTCTCATGTGAGAGCTGTAATTGTTCCAGTCCTCCCTGGCAGGTCTCTTGCGGTTCACAACTTTGAGTGGCTGTGCAAAATCAGGAAGACAGAAATAAGCAGTAATTGGTGGCAGGACCAGCAAAACTTCCTAAACACAAGCAAGCATGTGACGACCTATACAGGTCAGGGTATTAGGAAGAGTTTTTGCAATTGCAAGAAATAGTAGGAAATAGAAAAGTAAAAAATTTATCCCAGGTACAAATTACTCCAGCCACTTCACCCACAATTAAACAGCATTACTCACTACTGCCTGGTATTTGCTGTGATTATCTGCACTTCTTAGCTCTGAAGATTTATCATGCTCTTCTCCAATTTCTTCACTTGACAGGAATTCGCTCAGTTTCTGCACACTGAAAGGGAAAAAGCAGAATTACATCTCAACCTGGAATGCAAAACTTTTGTTCACTGCAGTGTTTATTGTATTTAAGCCTGTCTGCTGCATAGTTTGTTTGCTTTCATTTTGCGACAGGCGCATGAAAACATGCAATGGAAGTTACTGCAAGGAAGGTGACAAAACCTGCCCTGTAGTCTGTTAACAGCTATGATATTTCGATGGTTTGTCCAAATGTTTCTCAGGTCTTGTCTTTTCTGGTACCACTAGAGAGATTACACAAAAGACACTTTTTTCTGGCATTTGGTGGGATACAGACCAGCTACAATAGTAGCTCATTTTAAAACCGCATGCTGAAGTAGAATTAATGCCATGTATGTTACTTAAGTATTGCACAGTCATTTCTACTGAACAGTCTTATGAAGACTAGGAGTCTGATGAAATCCATACACTGTGAGCTAAATTCAACCAACTATCATGAAAGGCAAAGTGTGTGAGGTAACGTGATAAAGGAACACACCTTAACAGAATATCATTCAACAGATGAGATATAAAAGGAATCCTGACAACCAGCAACAAAGCAGAACACACAAAACCCTCCCAAGCTACTTAAGATTTAATTAGGTAAGAGATAATGTGCCTTTATTACAACATTTAACAGATCATGACAACAATTTCATCTCTGTACCTGACTTTATAAAATGTACCTCTAATCTACTCAGAGGGACAGCAAATGAAATTTGTAAAGGAAGTGGATTGAATCATGGACTCAACATCAAAGGGGCTCAATGAACTGGAAGTTAATTATTAGTCTCCAAAATAATAAAGTGCCAGAAGGCCTTAAGTTCCTAAAAATAAATTTATGGACAAGGACTGAAGAAATGGGTTTCAATATTGAGCCTTAGGCGAATTGGGGAGAAACAGGCAAACGATGCCACTTTATCATAGTGATATGTGGCTATATAGTGATATGTGGCTATCTGTTAGCATGCAAGTCTTAAAAAATAAAAATACCCCCACCTCCACACACACACACACCAAGCATTTATTTTGCATTCCGCTGCCAGGGCTTTCTTCCTCAGAAGAAGATTTAGTATAGAATCACAGAATCATAGAATAATTATGGTTGGAAGGGACCTCCAGGGTCATCAAATCCAACATTTATCCCATCATATTCCTAACCATTAGACCATGAATGTATCCACAAGAACCTCACGAGATACCCCACTGGTGCCAGAATAGCACCCGGAGCCAGGCGTTACAGCACTCCCTGCAGTTAGATCGTCCTGCAAGTAGAGATCGAAGCCACCAGGGGATTCCCTAGGAAAGAACTGGTTCTACAGTTTTTCTGTCAACCTGCCCACTTCCAATGGAAGCTGAGGACCAAGAGATACACAGTGGGGTGAGTTTAGCTAGAGCAGGTACTACAATCTAAGCAACTGAAGAGGGGGAGAACAACTATTTGGGATGCGATAAAAGGAGTAATAATTAATTCAATCTCAATGTTGGACCAAAATTCTTTAACATGAAGGTCTATTATCTCAAAGGAAGAAATTAGAAGCAGCATCACTAGAGATATTTACATATATTTGCACAAAGCTCTGGAAAACAGGGCTAGGAATGATCTTACCTTTTTGTTCACTGAACCAGTTGTTTAAAAAAACATTTTAAATGTCCTTAAATGGACCAAATGATGGTTTAGATGCTGCCTGTATGGACATGGTATGCAGCTGCACTTATATTCTCTGTAGGAAAATTACACTGTCATTTGAATAATTGCTCTGAAGGTATAAAGAGCAGATAGAGAATTCCCCTGAGTGTCTGCTCCAGAGTCTAGAGGGGGAGGAAGAGGAGACAGCAAACATTCTTGGACCATGCATACCCAAGCTAGACCATGTCTCTAAAGCCATTCAATAGTTTGATTTTTGCTCTCTGGTTGTATATTGAGGTGGCTGTACTCTAAGTGCCAAGACTTCTCTCTGCAAGCCCTCTGCCCAGGGCTCTGCTTAATTCTGGAATTGCTTCTCCTGTGGCTGTTACTGAGGAAACACAGTATGGCTGTGAGAACATCTTTTGTTAAGAGGCAGCAACACATATTTCAGGACGTCACACTTTTCTACACTCTTAAAGAATAAAAAAGTACATTCTCTGCAGAGCTCTCACTGACATTGCAATTTCAGCTCAATATCTCCACTGGCAAGCTTATTTTGAAGCCACAGAATAGACGTGTTTGCACAGCTGACTGAAAAAGCAGTTTCATATTAAACCCAGTAAGGTACATAAGGCCACTCTTGCTACTTGACCTTTGCTGATGGAAAATTGTACACTGTACCCTTTGTCCTTGACAACCTCACATTTAAGAAACACATCAATTGCCTGCTCAGTTTTAGTTTTCAATGGCACAAATACTCTACGTATTAAAAGAAATATTTTCTTCCAAGAGATAACAGAATTTCTCACCTTTCTAAAGATTTTCAACGGTTCCCCCTCTCGGAAGCAAAATACCCTAGTCCCCTAACTTGGAAAGTTCACAGAAGCCCTATGTGGAACAGAAGCTTTAAACCTGTCTTACCATTGGAATCAATCCCACAGTTGTTCTGGTTGTGTCAATGGCAATCCATGAGGATGCTTTGCAGTTGGGCGTATGTAAAATGATTAAAGACACTTGAAAAGTTTATTTGTAGAGATTACTGTCCTTAATAGCATCTGGCATCAGAGACTGTAGCCAATATTAACAAAGCAGGGGTTGTGAAGTGCCTGAGATGCAAAGCCAGTAACACCCTCTTAGTATCCTTTGCATGCTGGTTTCACCACTGGGTCATCTCCTGCTTCAGTTCACTCCTTTCTGACTCTACAGGACAAGCTGTCTTGTACACTTGATAAAGCCAGTTAAAATATCTCAGCCTAAAGAAAGCTGAAGTACAACTTCATCAAGCTTTATTAGGTTACCTTTACCTGATCCCACTGATCAGCTACTTATTAGCAGGAAGGTGTAACAGCAGGACACAGTTATAGCAAGTAAACGTGAGTTGTGCTCAACTGGCACAAATACAGCTTTCTAATAACAGCCTGCTTTTTCACATTTACCAAACTATTGAAGCAAGCATGTGTTTGCATGGGTTGAAAATATCTGGCACACGCTTCTAAAACATTGCACTGAAGGACAGGGTACTCAGCAGACACATCTAGAGTAGCACCAGCAGCACTGTGGAGCAGTGCACTCCACAACACTACCTGGGCTGCTGTGGTACAGCCAGCCAGGAAAACAGGGATCACAACAACCTTGTGGCAGAGCTGGAGCCAGGGGATTCCTGTCTGCACTAGAAATGGCAGGGCAATAGCCTGCTAACAAGAAGATAACTACACAACAACTCATGAAGAAACCCCAGCTAGCAATAATTAATACTCAGCTGATACTAATTGCTTTAGAATTGTTCCTGCAGCATTAACAGGCACATAATTCATTTACAAAGAAATCCTTAGACAAGCCAAAATAAATGCCCATTCCCAGTGCCAGTTCAGGCCTCCAGATACTTTGCTGGCTGCAATCTTAGCATGACAATTTGCCATGACTCTAGGGACTACTGCAGTGGCTGCAAAGCATTTCATGCCAGCCACCAACGCTCTCGGATTTCACACTTGTTAGGAGAGAGGACACAGCTGTGACTTTGCACTGTCAGGGAATT
This sequence comes from Podargus strigoides, assembly GCA_028020825.1. Taxonomy (NCBI): domain Eukaryota; kingdom Metazoa; phylum Chordata; class Aves; order Caprimulgiformes; family Podargidae; genus Podargus; species Podargus strigoides. Next base: position 3,278,062 of record CM051633.1, read on the forward strand.
TCAAAACAGCAAGGGCAATCTCAGCCTCCTGCTGTAGTCTTCTTTCCATCTCCAAAGTGACACAAAAGGAATTAAGTGAGGCAGGTGTCCAGGATCTGTCCCATGGTTTAGACAAGCTCTTAAGACTATATTGGAGGTCACAAAGAGGTCCTAATATAGTAAGCAGCCCAAACTCTCTCTTCCCCCCCTATCAGTCAGGTAGAGTTACACTGCATGTGAAAAGCAGTATAGGTTTTTACACAAATCTGTTGATACTCAAACTCCCAGTGAAACAGCAGTTCTACAGGTTGTTACTTTTGAACACTCAGACTAAAACATTCTAAAACCAGTAAAAATTCATCATTCCTGGAGTAGACATTTAGTCATTAACTTACTCTCAACACTTAACAGTAATTTTTATGGAGAGTTTTTTGCTTGATTATTTGTTGAAGTCTACTTCTCCACCAACAGGCAACCTCTTGGGCAGAGGGGTGGACGCTGAGCACAGCCCAAGAGATACACGTTGAAACACATGTCCTTCTGTGATTAAATTTTTCCCTTCTACATGCTTGATTGAGGTAATTTACAAAACTAAATCTCCTGTAAGTTTTCCCTTCCTTTCTTGTTACCATACATATGTTGTGCACAGTACCAATATAGCTCAACCATTCTACACAATGAAGTACCACCTGCGGACTGCAAAATATTGGTTGCGATGAGTGTATCAGCAAAGAACTCTGACCACATGCTACAGCCAAGGGAACCATGCAAGGTAAAAAGTTGGGAAGCAGTTTATAACAACAACAGATAAATAATCAGCAGATTATTTCTAAACTTACAATTAGAAAATGAGCAATAGACACATTCTCAAAAGGCCAAGAGGTGGTAGAAAAGACATCAATTTTACAGTTCTCACCTTACTAAGGCTTTAACAGTGGATCTAACCACACTGGAGAGCAGGAACAGCGGAGACACAAGAATGTGAAACAGGGAGATGGAGGCAAATGCCACGGACGGAGAGAAGTCAGCCTTTCTTGTCAGATGAGCATGGACCACAAATGTCTACAAAGAGACAGACATCATCATCAGTGCTTTGTCATAAAGAAGGAAATGCACAAAGACTTCATATTTCATAAGCATTTCATTTACAGAAACTTAATTTATACTCTCTTAGCAGTTTGGGGGAGTGCTGCGTACTCTGGGCTGCAGACGTCACGATGACAAGTGGGCCTTTTTCATTCTCTCCCAGAGGAATTGCAAATGTGTAGCAGGTTTGCATCCAGTCCTCCTCCTTCCTCATTTCCACATCACTTATACTTGAAAATGCAGTTGTAATTAACACTACTTAGAAAAGTCCATACTTACTATAAGTACAGCTGCAATTGGTATTGCTGCATTCATAAAGACTGTGAAGGAAAACACGTAGGAACATTTAGAAACAATTTCCATTCAGATATGCTAAATGTTAAAATACTACTAGCATTGGTTGACAATGGTATTTTCTATGCTTAAGATAGGAACAATGAGCAACTATCTACACACATCAGTACATGGTTTTAAAACACCTACAGTTTACTTCTCTTCGTGTCATCAGAATAGACAGAGCCCAGCAGTGCACCCTGGAAAAAGATGACTAATCTGGTTTTGAGCTGCGAGGGATGCTGCAGCATTCCATCTCATGACAGGCAGAAAGGCCAAGCTGGTACAAGGTCTGGTGGGCGACCTGAATAGCTGACAGCAAGAGGAAAGGAGACCCAGCACAGGCTGCAGAGGTCCCAGCACTGGGACTGTCCCACGGGCTGGCTGCCCACCTCGCTCTGCCCCATCCCACAGCCAAGCAGCAGGACATCTTGCAAGAGCCACTGGCACGTGTGTCAAGTTGTCATCTGCATCTGGGACCCCATTTCTGAGGTACAGGGCATTGTGGCCCCCTCAAGTTTTGTGATGCAGTTCAAAGGGTATGGGAAGATTGGCAATCCTGTGCTGTATCGTTGCCTTCCTTTATTCTTATGGAGGATTTAATAATAATTACTCCTGCTTTGTCAGGCTTGGCTGCTTTGTGAGTGTCCTCAGGAGCTCAATACAGGTTCTAACAGTACCTAAATGTGGTAGAACTTTGATCTCAGCTGGGCTTTGAGTTATTAAAATTCAAACAGTGAACCAGTTTCCATCCAGACCTTGAACAGTGTCTGTCTCAGTGCCCTGGATTCCCTTACTATAGCAACTCACACACTGTAGCATTCAGAGGTTATTAAACAGATGGGTGGGGAGAAGCAAGCAAATACCATCCCTGTATAGGGATCTCTTTTAGGTCAGGCAGGAATGAGAGTTAAGAATAATGCAATAATAACCAGTTATCCATCTGGGAGCTTGAGTCAGAACCAGAGCTACAATCTTACACACGTCTGTCCCCTCTGTTGCAAGCTGAGGGTATTATTTAATCATCACCTCTTTATATTGACCTTTGTTCAACTTTACTTAAACAATACAGAGAAAGACTATAAAATCTACAGCTGAAACAGAATTAGAAGATCAGTACACGTGCACCAGAAAAGTTTTGTTTAAACTATACCTGTCCTTTTTTCCCCAACAGGGAATGTTCAGAGAGTAAAAGCACTCCTCAGTTACTTCATCTGAAGTAGAGTGTCATCATTTGAACCACAAATACTTCTGGCTGACTGTTTGGCCACCCTTTTCCAGGCATAAATCCCCTCAAGAACTTAACCAACTATCAGATACTCCTTTTCCCTACGTGTAGATGATGTTTAACGAATCCTGTAACATACTTGTAAACTCTGTACTCAAGCCTAAAAAAATTAGCTGTGTTATTTCATGTAGCAATAACTCCTTGACAGAAAGTGGGTATTTGAAAATATAGATATGCTTGTGTATATAATTCCAAAATAAAAGCTTAGCCTTTGAAAAAATAATATGTATTGAAGAAATTGATAGTTTACTCCTCATCCTAGGGGAAAAAAAATACTTTTTTTTTTTTTTAGGAAGACGTTCATTTCTGTGTTGGAATACAAAGCAGCTTCAGTTCAGACTCACTTCTTCTGATGATTCTACCTCCTGCCCACTTTTCACATTTTGTAAAAATTTGAGGTAGTTATAGAACAGAAATCTTGAAGAAGGGAAACTTGTTGCCTGCAACTACAGACTTCTTAATTCTATTAAATCCTTGACTTTGCAATTTGCCTTTGAGACTGCTGCAGCACGTGAGTTTGCTTTTATGAATGAATCAGATGACGGAATCTAGCAAAGCTGATAAACTTTTCAGAGATGGATGCTGTTCTTCTGCTGCCCACAATATGAAATCATACCTGTCAAATATGAAGTTAGATGGATTAAATATACTATAGGGTTGGCAAAGCCTGCTGCAGTTAAGACAGCAAGGGTCACTTGGCAGCTCCCAAGAAATCAATCTGAATTTTGCTATTACATGAGATCACAAGTATATCCAAGGACTTCACTTCAAATTTCAAGCAAACAAATAAGGGCTTATTGAGTCACTGGAATTTGGGGGTTGTTTTTATTTTTGCAGTTATGCAAGTGTTCAGAACAATAAAATATTTTCAAAAATAAATGTATTTTGCAGGTAAGACTTTTGGTTTAAATTAGATTCAGTCAGAAGTACTTTGCTACTGGAGAAAGGCAGACTGAAAACTGGGAAAAATGTTTTCAGTCATTTCTGAATATTTTAGGATAGTAACTCCTGTTATGTTGCTGTGTTAAAGTATGGAGCTACTTTGCTACTGACAGATTAGGCTAAAAATTCATAGAAAAAACCCACTCCTTTCTTTGTCTTTCCTGAATATATAGTGCACACTAAATACTGTAAAACAGGACATAAGATAATCTTACTAATCAGTATGAAAAAAATTACATAAGAATCTTCTTTGCTACAGTTAAAGAATTCACAGCCGAAACTCAAAAGTTGTCACCACCAACTTTGCAACCCAGCTTTGATTTTGGTGGGTACATTTCATTAAAACTGTAGGAAGAGCTAATTTCTGTCATAGCTCTTTTAGTACATATGAACAATTCCATACACATACAAACTGGAGCCAGGCACAGAGGCAGGGCAAATGAGATCCAATTTCCATGCGGTCTTGAAACAGAATTTTCTTGTGGTCTAGCCAACACTGCCCTGAAACTTGCACATATATTTTCTGTAATCCCATGGAGTCCAATTCCTCATGAACAGAAGTAGCTCCAACCTTTCATTCATGTTAATAGCTAAGTGTATTTAGAAAAGAATTCCAGAGTCTATTCAAAACTGTATGTTAAAAAAAAAGTATATGTAAAGATCTCATTTCTGTTCTCTTATTGTTCTAGAAAGTGCCTGCCTTCCTCTTGATCAATAATACATAAAATCTTGGCCCTTTCCTGCATTTTTTATTCTTTTTTTCTTTCTTAAAAAAAATGAAACCATATGTTCACTATAATTAGCAAACACGCTTTGTGCTGATTATACCTGTCATTCTAATTATACTTGTGGTGAGAAAAAAGGCAAGTTCTCTTGTATTTATGTTCCTTTTTAGTCTGCTAAAGGGCAATTTTGTACACATCAGTGTAAGGAACTCCTAGGCTGAAACTATAGGAACCCGTTATAAGCCAAAATGATATGCAACATCGACATAAAAAAGCTGTGCTGGTTTATCCCAGTTGATCTACTGTGTCTTACATACACACACACTACAAAACAAGAATGCACATGCAAATATTGAATGTTTCAAGAAGCATCAGTAAATATTTAGAATTGGTTTTAATAATAGGTGTTCTTATTTATGTCACTATTGCTTTACAGAATAGCCAGCACTCTTGGGATGAATACACTTTTTCCTAGCTGTTATGAAAGACACTGTGAGGATTTAAAATCAAATAAGCCTCCACAGCTCCTTCAGTCCCACAGCTGAACCTGTGGCTCTGAGTATAAATAGATTTTAATGCCACATGAAGCAGTGCAAACACAGGGAGCCCATCTGTGTTGATCTGGGTGTAGGATGAAGTTTCTGGTCACACAATCTACTCCAATTAATTCTGTTTTATGTCAAAATGAAACCCATTCTCAAAGCACAGAGAGCTTAGGTCCCCCAGAGAGAAATTCCAGTCTCAGAAGTGAAGGAAAACCTCAACTTAATATCAGTTGAATTCAGTGGGATCAGGATCTTTCCCTCAGAGTGCATTACCTATGTGATCATTTGAGAGGGAAGACAGTCAGCTGCACGTCTCTTGGGTAAACGTAACCAAGTAATACTGACCAGACTTGGAAGTTATTATCCTAAGGAGCAGTCTTCCTTATTAGTCTACAAGGTATTGGTAAAGGTCATTTTTGGCATTCCTACTAAAAGTTTCCATTTCATTAATATCTTACAGATTATATGGACAGCGTTCTTCAGTATGACTTTACTAATTATTTCTAGAGTACTGAACTAGCAATTATATAGTTGTTGCATATTATTTTCTCAAATACAGAGTTCAATTGACCCTAGGCCATTTTAAAAGGTTGATAAATGTCTTAAAGCAACTTGAAAGATAACATGAGACAAAAGAACCTGGATATGGAATGACAGAATTGCCAGGATTCTCATATTTTTCCTTTCCAGGATATAGAAGTGGTCTTAAGAATCACTTATTTTTATAAGAAATCCAAATTTTAAGTAAGCAAGTGTAAAGTACCACCTGTTGGAGCTTCAACACAGACAATTCTTGTCACATATTATGATATACTGTATTGTGCAAAATGGGGGAGGGGAAAAAAAACCCCAAACCAAAAACCAACAAAGGCCTCTTCCTGAATGCTATGTTACAGAAGAGAAAATTGCTGGCTGAAGGTGGCCTGTGAAACTTGTCCCTTAATAGCTTTTCTCCAGAAAAGTTAACGTTAGAAAGCATTAATCTTGACATTCTCTTTTAGGCATATTTCCCATACGGGCAAAATGTTACTGATTTAAATGGAAAGTCTGACTCAATGGAAAGCAAGGAGTACAGATCAGAGCCTAAAGCAACTGAAACAATCTCAACAGAGAAATGGTAAACTCATTAGTGGCTAATAATGCTGCAGCACTTCAGCTGAACAGTGGATTAGAATGAAGGAAGAGACTTACTGGATATGGAGGTATACAGGGCAAACGACTTGAGGCTAGTCATTTCTTTTTGTCTGGTTTCCTCTACACTGCTGTGGAAGATGTGTTCCCAAGCGTAGAGTTTAAGGAGCTTAATGCCCCGAAGCATCTCATTTGTCTTCTTCAGTCTCTCATTGGAGTACTCCTGCAACATTTAAATACACATTTACTTCAAGAGTATAATTAACGCACCTATCCCCTCAACGTAAGGACTACACAAAAATGTTACGCAGCCACTTGTAACCAGTCAGGTATGCTTTTATATACTAGTTCTGTCCATTCAGATGTTCTGTTGCTGTTTTTCACAAAGGTGAGCTTCCCTAGAGCTAAAGGGAAAAGGCCACTGCTTTGCACTCATAAATCATACAGCTTGGACTGAAAATTTCACTCCTCTGTCAGCTTTCTGAGGTGGCTTCTCCTGCCCAGTACTCTGACAACATACAGGGGACATCAGAACACGCAGACAAGCTGGGCGCACTGCTCTGCCCTCTCAGCATCATACGGCAACCATGGTGCCAGGCTTTAGAGCGGCACGGCCGCGTTAGCCAGAAGCTGTGACCCTGACTGAGCAGGGCTGGCTGGCTCAGGCACAGCAGTACACTGGTAAAGTCACACTCCCAGTAAAGCTTAACTGGAAGTTACGCTGCTTCCAGTTTTCAGGGTAGCCCAAGGGTCTTTGTGCTGCACTACACCGCTTGGTGCAGGCATTTCTAACGCAAAATGCTGCTCCCACCTGCAGGAATTTCTAGGTGTCGCTGATGGCTTGGATGCTGCGGGGATGAACGCTGCCTTCATTTCTAGAAGGCTGCACACTGTTGATGTGCAGGCATTACTTGTCACACAGGAAGGTGCACAAATAAATCTCATTACCACACATGATTTGTGGTAGAAGAGATGTCAGCAAGCTGTCTGGCTCCATTACAGGTTCATACGGCTCCTTTGGCAGTGCAACAGCGCTGAAAGTGGGGGTAAGGTTCAGAGCAGCCAGGCATGGGAATTCCAGTGAACCAAGGTAACTGTCTCAGCTGTGATGCAAGCAATTCAAATGATAGACAAACCAAGTGAGGGACCACGGAACAGCTTGGCTGGGCAGACCCCTAAGCTCCCCAGTTGAGCAGGATGCTGTGGGAGTTAGGATTGACCATAGTTTATTTAAAAAAAATCACTTTGATAGATTTCCACAGCTAGGATCTATCTGGGGTCTGAGTTTGGATGCATTTCTACTTCCTTTCCCCTTGGACAGCTTGCCCTGCACGATTCATTTATTTGTGCACCATCTGACTGCACAAAGCCATTTCAGTCAATGATTACTGACCATTTACATTCGCAAATTAGAAAGGTCTCAGGGTTTTCTTTGTTCTTAGGGAAACACATACTTGTTGAAAAATATAACCTCCCAAAACTGCATCTTTCCTGCTTATGCTTGTTATGTTCTCACATTCTTAAACTTGAACATTCTGGAATATTACCAATGTTTGAGAATCAGTTTTTGGTCAATGTCCATGGTTAGCTTTGTCATTCCAAACGCAGATCGATACACAATTACCAGACATGATATTTATATCATGTATGAGTTTGAAGACACTTACCAATGTGCTTCTCTGAGCCTGTGAGAGTTTTGTTGCTACAAAGTACTGAACAGGTGCAAGGACTATGATTACTGCTGCTCCAATTAAGGCACTGATTCCGAGAAGGTAGTAGAGCAGAAGAACTCCTACAATTATCTGTTGGAAGAAAAGAAAGTGAGGGGAAGGAGTGGGATAACTTCACTTTGGGTATGCACCACAAAGACCAGTCACAGGGTAACTGGACAGCATGTCCAAAACCAACCACCACTGCAGCTAACCTTCCTCCCCCTAAATGTCATACGTTCTGCATTGCTGGCACAGGGGGGTTTGATCAGTCAGGATATTCTGCCTGAGGACCAAATACACCCACTCAGTGTTCCTCCCCAGCTTGTGGAGTCTGTGTATTTCCATTTCAGGGACTCCCCATTATGAATAGGAGAAGGTTGGACAGATTTGCCTATCTCCTGTAATGTAACTCTCACAGCTATTTAAAATAAATTTACCTAAAAATAAATACATTTATAAAAAAATCTTTAAATAAATTTTAAAAGTTATTTTAAAATACTTACAAGTAACACATTGAGATATTCCCTTTATAGTCACTATTAAATACTTCCTTCCCATTGGCCAGATGACAGCATGCATTTTCTTTGACTTACAATTTTTTTTTTGTCTTCTTTAACACTTAAGAATTTTTACACCAGGGGAGAAATTACATCTCCCAGTTTGATCAGAACTCAGTAGTCTACAACACATGGGACTTCCACAAAGAATGAATGTTTCTCTGCTTACTATAGAAACTAATATGAAATATTATTAAAACCACAACTGATCTTGTAAATGTTAACATGATTTTATTGCTGACCAGTGCATTAAAAAAAAAAAGAAATCATAAATCACATCACTAAGAAACTCCACTTCAAATAAACTTAACATAAACTTGCAAGGAGCTATTTTAAGAACGCACAGTACCAGACTGGAGTGATTGTTAAAAATGGATTAGAGAAACAACTTAAGAGAAAAAGGGTTGTCTTGGGATAAATAAGAATCTAGAGAGAAAGCCACAGTCTGGATGGAAAGGGATACTGCAAGCACCTCAAGAAACGCAAACAAGACATACAAGCTAGCAGTGTTAATTACCATTAATCTAACGACTGACTCTTGAACAAGCTGGAGCATTGACACTATATATTTATCAGTATAACATGATAAATCAATCAGAAGACATAGTGATAGAAAGTTAATTTCACGCATAATTTCCCTTAATTAAAAAAAAAAAATTGGAAATTTCCTTAAAGCAATTATCTACTACTCTTGCTCTATTTGCATACTCTCATAACCCTCACAGAAACACTATCTGCCATTATTTTGAAGCTCAGTAGTCATATGCCCACCCATTCCCACACATATTCATGGGAATTGGATGTTCCCATGAAGAAAAACCAAGGCCCTCGTTTCCACATTTCCATTCTGACGCTTTCAGGAATTTAAGGAACATAGACAGAAAATACAGATTTTTTTTTTTTTTTAATTTAACAATCCTTTGATGCCTCTCTGCAGATGAACTAAACTAAAATGTGACTCTTAAGATGACTCAGAGTATTTACTTAGGAAACACGTGGTTACGTGGAAGTCCTATTGTACATCCACCACAAATATAGTAAGAGCAAAGGTTAAATTGTAAATTTAAAATCTTTTTGCGATGAGTAAGTGAGCAATTTGCTTCCATCTGAAGTCAGGAAATCCCTGAGTGTATGAAGCCAAAGAAAACGTGCAAGGATTCTGTCACATAGCCCTGGCAGAGCTCTCCTCCAAAACTTGAAATGGTCATGGTCTTTACCAGTTAAGATATTCATTCCCAACTGCTTCTTCATTGACAGACAATCCAGGCACTCAGAACACAGGAAAGCATCAAACAGTGCACAGTTAAAAGACGTTAAAAAATACAAAGTCAGGGCAGAACACTGACTCCCTGCTTTCCTCCGCTACTGGTTGATTGTCAAGGACATTATGGGACCGGCTGGTTCTGGAAACAGAGCCTCAGCTTCGCACATAGACAAGGGGAAAGCTATTCCAGCTGCTGGCTCCTGAGGGATCACAGCTGGTTCCTCCCACTCCCACCCTTGCTATTGAAAGGGTCAGTCTTTGCAATAAAAATTCTATGTTTTCAGTAGACAAAAAATGATCCCATTTTCATCTTCTATACATTGTGCTAAGGGGAAACTTCAAAAATATGGGACTAAAAAAATATATTCTCAATGTAAGTACGTGAATACTTGTATCTGAAAGGTGCTGAAATCAGTAAGCATTATTGCAAGTGATTCTATATTTATCATACTGCATACTACACAGTCAAGAATAACAGTATGCAGATATCTGAACTGCTGGAGGACAGTACCTGGCAGATGGGAAGGCTCTCATTAATATTTCTGAGAAGGTAATAATCATATTTTTAAACAACTGTGTAACGAAACACTTAGCTTCCCTTTCATCAAAATCCCTGAGCTCTTACCTGCTAGAGATATATATTATGCGTAACAAACTTGTCACTAGCTCTGGTTATTTTGTCTTGATCATTTATTGTAGATAGCAAATACTTTCAGCCAGAAACTGCTTTGTGGCCAGTTTTGAAAGAGACAAATATCCTTTCATTACAACTGTAAGGTATCCCTGCCAATGAACCAGAGATATGAGAATACAGGATTTTTTAATAATCACAATGAATTCAAACAAGGGTGTTTGTAAAATAAAGGAGGGGAGGAGGGGAGCCTTTATAAGTCCTCTTTTTGCTCCCATGGTTTGAGCCAAACCTAGTGAGGGCATCTTTCAATTGATGGGCATGCCCAGGCCTCTCTTCATCAATTTCAATGGCCTCAAACAGGAACTTAAGGCAATGATAAAGCTCCTATTGACTCCAGTCAGAGCAAAGATGGGGCTCAAATTATCTGGACTGTACAGAAAACCGCAATTGTTATGAATGGCTAGATGTTCCACTCAAGGATAATTGCAAAATCCACAGCAGATGCTGAAATGCTGACTGTTAGGTTAAGAGCTTCAAAACAATTAAAACCCTGTTTTAAATAATAATGAAGCTTGTTCAACTTTTTATTAGCCATCTCTCGAGCACCCAGTAATTGCTTTCACTACCTCATAAAACAAGGTATTGAATGAGTGTTGCAGAAACATGCTTTTGAGATACCTTTGTGACCACCATGAGTCATTGATTTGTGCCTTGCAATGCGTGCACCACCCACAAAACAAGAGCATGCTTTGACATTGATAGCCCTGATCTGCTAAGGAGCATTGCAGGGTGAATTTTAACACAAATACAATCATATTTTCAGAAGACTGTCAGGAAATCTTTGAGTCTGTGACTATTGGCACATTAGAGCATAATGTTGTTACAGAGTGCAATGAAATTGGCTTAATTCTCAGTTGCACTAAAGCTCTCTCTACACTGAGCTGCCAGAGTGGCCTTACAAAAAGGGTACATGAAATTGGTACCTCTTACATAGCCTGTTTTACTGATAGACAGGGGATAACTGGACACTAAACATTAAAATTAAAGGGGTGGACTACTCTTAATGCCTCATAGCTCTGGATTAAAAATACTCTGATATCCAAATAACTGCCAACCTGTCACCACATTTCATATGATATTTCATATCACTTTCTTCTCATTATAGTTGTTTTCTCTTTTGCAATTAGAAATCAATATTAGCATATGTTCCTTGATCTTTTTTTACCCTCCACTTTAAAATAATCTGGTTCCCATTTTTTTCCCCCTCCATAACTTCAGGGAAACAATCCTGATGCTAAAAAATAGGCCAAGTTTCTTTCTGAAAAATTCCTGCTGATAATTGCAATATTCATCACCCTTTTTTAATTCTAGAAAGTAAAATGTTTTAAACTGACATATAAGCCTTTCCAGAGTAGATCAAGAAAAGTAGTCTATACCTCAATGCAGTTACTCCTGCACAACAGAGATAATTACATTTATACTGTATGAATGCAGCCACACTATGACCTCTATAATAAATTAACATTTTAAATGACTGTAGTCATATTTAACAGGTATAGTTATACACAGCTCACATGAAGAGTAAATGCAAACCCTAGGCATGAAAGCATGGCTAAAAAGCTATCAGCTGCTGACTATTTACACCTTAATATGCTCATTATCCTGATTTGAGGCTTTATACAACTCCCATTGGAGTCAGTGAGAGTTCTACCAGAGATTCAGACAGATTTTTTCCTCCTCCAGGTCCTCTTGCAATCTTGGAAGCAATCTACCCCTCACTACCACAGAGATACTAGAAGACATATGGTAACATATTAGATTTCAAACACATATAGCAAAAGTGTGAAGACTCCCAGAGTATTTCAAGGGGACACTAACTGGTTCTCCAGAGAACAAATACTCCTCAAAGAATAAGACTATATAAGAGGACACAAGATGCATTCAGCCACTCACTATCACTGACAATGAAGAGGGACCTGTATTGCCTCTCTCCAATGCCTCTTCTCAGTGAAGAAAAAAACACCAAACAAATAGAGGGAAAATAATTAACCAGTTTTGGGATATTTTTCCCAGGTTAGGAAATTAATCTGGTTTACCATGCAATCAAATGATTTTAAGACCATTACAAAGGAGCATTTGCTCATCTAATCTGTAGCAGCTTGATCAAAACCTCTTGTCTTTGACAGGAACAACTATAAAATACACTCAATTCTAAATACATATCTTTATCGTCAGAAAAGGATCCAGATCTCCTGATGGCCAGCAGTGTAGTGCCTTACTCTTTGAAGGACATGCATATCATGTATATAGTCACCTGAATGGATGGATTTTCCTTCCCATCCCCAACTTTTCAATGTAGCATTCTTATATGCTCAACATTTTATAGAACAACATCACTAGCATCAGATGTTGATGGACACAGGAACTCCTAAACAATACTCCTAAAGCTGTGTTACAATCTGACTGGAAATAATAATCCACCAGTTGCAGCCCATATATAGTCTCATGAAAGTGATTTCATTTCTGGGCAAGAGCAGGCAACCCACAATGCAAAGCTGCTGGGTAGATTATTCGCAGCATTCACCAGCCAAATCAGTCTCTGCATAGTGCTGAAACCAGGCCACCTTTGTGACATCTACACAGTGGAGTTTTCATCATGGTTTTGGAACTAAATTATACTTTCAGAATTTAGACTCTGCTGAATTCACTCTCAGTGAATTTAAACTCTGCTGTCTCATTTGTTTGTATTTATTTTTAGCATTGAAGCACTCTCAACAAAAATACATTGAGTAGCTGGAAGAAAACAGAAAGAATGGCAGGGTACTGTATTAATGTCAGATGAAACTATACACTTTACTGTCAATTTTCTCAGGAAATTCCTAAATGGAAGTGCAGGAGGTTTCTATGGTTTAAGTACTGGCTCTTCCAAAGTGAGTAATCTGCACTTTTCCACTGTTTCAGTAAGCGTGAACGTTGAAAAACGATCCAAAATTGTAATGATATTGCTCTGACCTCCTACTGCTCTGTGCCTGCTCTACCCTCTTACTAGTGTAAATCTAATTAATCACATGGCCATCCAGTGAGGCTGACCACTTCACAGACTCAGAGGAATACTACCCCACTGAAAAAAGACTAGTTTTGATCAGACTGTTTTGTCAGTAGCTCCACAAGCTCACGTGACACAATGCACCATCTATAGAGCTGGAACAACAGAGGAGGTTAAAATACCATGTTTTCATGTCGGACATCGCATACAAACTCCTGTTTCAGTAGGAGATCGAAGGGGTAAAAGTGGTGTTTAGAGACAGGAAGACAAAGACACCAGAGAGGATGATAAAGTAGCAAAACCATTTCATATAACAAACGAATCTGTGGAATTTTGCACGCTAGAATTTGTCATCCATGAGGGAGAGAGTTTTAAGGGATGTCCAAATGATTATCTCCAAGCAATCATATTTTTGAATAAACTGCTGCTTCTCTTGCTTCTGCTGGGATTCAGAAGAAAAATGACTGTAATACATTCCAGTTAAGTCCACTGATATAATAAATGAACACACTGGAACAACATAATCTGCTGTACCCTATAAATTCTTGTTACAAACGCAAAGCCTGTAAGGCAACAGTCAAGATTCTAACGCAATCCTAAATACCTAGAGTCCTGTCACAGATGTGAAATACATTACCTACAGTGCTTCCAGATATTAATAGCTTGAAATCCTACTTTAAGTTGTTCTTTAACATTTTTAATATCCCTACATTCATAAAATTCATAAGCAATCAATAACTACAGACTGATGCACATTAATTACTAAAGCACGTTTAATCTCCTTACCTGTACTGGCATAGCCCAAAGGTTAGGGCAGAGGAAAAAGAACCACATCAGCTGATTTGTGTCTATGGCAACCAGGTTACAGATCTGGCCTGCAGTCATCTCCCCCATAGACATGTTAGAGGTGGAAAGTTGCATAATTTTATTATATATTTTTGTCTGGAAGAGAGATCAAAAGATGTTAGTACATAGAAATAAGACTTTTAGCTCCATCTAAAACACAGGCGTGGTCCAGCATGCTGCAGGAAACCAACATTCCCAGTAACTTCAATGAAGAGCTCAAAGTTTGGCCTTGTGTGTTATGATGAAAAATTTTAAGTGACTGTTTTACATATATATTTTGCATAAAATATTTGTTTATTTCAGAATTCCCTACTTCACTCTAGTAAGGGAAAACCAATGGATAGAATCCAGAACTCTGGCAGCTGCCAAGTGCTTCCAAGTGCAAGATCAAAAGAGGATTAAACAATTATGCTGCTATTGAAAGCATCCATCTATCACACAGACTCTCACAGACTCTATGTAGCTGGGTGGATAAATAGTGTAACTTATAAGGCTGGCTTTCAAGCTGTCAGAGGGCAGGTTTCAGCCAGTGCACTTGGCAACATCACACTGTAATCTTACACCTCATTCTCTCATTTCCAGGCACAGATCTTTGTATGCTACATAAAACTTTGATCTGCTGTTCACAGTTAGGCAATGATTATAGACTCTCTTTTACCAATCTTGCTTATGTTCAATAATTGTAGACTCTGCAATGCCCGGTAGGTTTTGTGGCATGACCCATGGAATAAGACACTAGTCCATGCATTGGAAATACACCCTATCCTTTTGTGCAAAGTATATTTACAAGACATTCTAAAGGGACCTCTGGAGATCATCCCACCCAACCCCCCTGCCAGAGCAGGTTCACATAGGATGGTGTCCAGGTGGGTTTGGAATGTCTCCAGAGAAGAAGACTCCACCACCTCTCTGGGCAGCCTGTGCCAGTGCTCTGCAACCCTCAAAGTGAAGAAGTTCCTCCTCATGTTTGGATGGAACTTCCCGTGTTCCAGTTTGTGCCCATTGCCCCCTGTCCTGTCACTGGGCACCACTGAAAAGAGTCTGGCCCCATCCTCCTGACACCTGCCCTTGAGATATTTATAAGCAATGGTGAGATCCCTTCTCAATCTTCTCCAGGCAAAACAGCCAGTCCCATCATCATCTTCATGCCCTCTGCTGGACTCTCTCCAGAAGTTTCTTGTCTCTCTTGAACTGGGGAGCCCAGAACTGGACACAGTACTCCTGATGTGACCTCACCAGGGCAGAGTAGAAGAATCACCTCCCTCAACCTGCTGGCCACACTCTTCTTAATGCATCCCAGGATCCTGTTGGCCTTCTTGGCCACAAGGACACATTGCTGGCTAAGGGTTGACTTCTTGTCTACCAGGACTCCCAGGTCCTTCTCCGCAGAGCTGCTTTCCAGCAGGTCAGCCCCTGACCTGTACTGGTGCACGGGGTTGTTCCTCCCTCAGTGCAGGACCCTGCACTTGCCTTCAGTGAACTTCATGAGGTTCCTCTCCACCCAACTCTCCAGCCTGTCCAGGTCTCTCTGAATGGCAGCACGGCCTTCTGGTGTACCAGCCACTCCTCCCACTTTGGGATCATCAGCGAACTTGCAGAGGGTACACTCTGTCCCTTCATCCAGGTCATTGATGAATATGTTGAACAAGACTGGACCCAGTACTGACCCCTGTGGAACACCGTGAGCTACAGACCTCCAACTGGACTCTGTGCTGCTGATCACAACCCTCTGAGCTCTGTCATTCAGTTCTCAATCCTCCTCACTGTCCACTCATCCGACCCACGCTTCCTAAGCTTCCCAATGAGGATGTTATGGGAGACAGTGCTAAAGCCTTGCTGAAGTCAAGGCAGAAAACATCCACTGCTCTCCCCTCATCTACCCAGCCTGTCATGCCATCGTAGAAGGTGATCAGATTGGTCAAGCATGATTTCCCCTTGGTGAATCCATGTTGACTGCCCCTGATAGCCCTCTTTTCCTCCACATGCTTAGAGATGCCATCCAGAATGAGCTGTTCCATCACCTTTCCAGGGATGGAGGTGAGGCTGACTGGCCTGTAGTTTCCTGGGTCCTCCTTCTTGCCCTTTTTGAAGACTGCAGTGACATTGGCTTTCCTCCAGTCCTCAGACACCTCTCCTGTTCTCCATGACCTTTCAAAGATGATGGAGAGTGGCCTAGCAATAACATCTGCCAGCTCCCTCGGCACTCGTGGGTGCATCCCATTAGAACCCATGGATTTGTGGGTGTCCAATTTGCCTAAATGATCTCTAACCCAATTCTCCTCGACCAAGGGAAAGTCTTCCTCTCTCCAGACTTTCTCTCTTACCTCCAGGGTCTAAGTTAACACAATCTTTAATGGCAATGGTTACATTCAATACATGTCAGGAGAGAAGAGTTTCAGAATTTAACAGCTATAATAATAATTTAATTTGTATTTACAAATACATGTAAGATTTTAGGAAAATGGGTTAATTAATAATAGATTGGCTACCTGTATTGCACCTCTCAAGTTGATTCCCGTTTCAATAGCAACATAGTACGATGCTTGGAGAAACGTCCTTTGCAATAGAAGGGCAAAAAATAAGAGTACAGCCAAAACATAAGCATTGGACAGGAACTCTTGAGATGAAATAAAGAAAACACCAAGAATTTTAGTCTATAAAAAAAAAAGAAAGTTAGAAATCAGGTGCAATGCTAATTTAACAGTTTTGCATAATTAATAAGCAGATATAATCACAGTTTGTTACTTTGAAAGTGCTCCCAACCTTATCTGAAAACTCACAGTGTATCAGTTCAAGGATACAGTCATATAAATTGCCAAATCAGCAAGCTTTATTTAAGTGCAGAATGACATTTGTAGGATTTCTGATACCCTTCCAAAACTCTAGGACACTTCAAGTAACTCCATATAGTCATTTGCTAAAAGATGTGCACTGCGCATCGTCAGAAAGGACTAGTTAATGGCCTTTCAGGGAAGTTAGTCTCCCTATTTTAGCACTTCAGGCTACTAAACACTAAAATGACCTTCACAACTTGCTGAAAACACATTCTTCCAGTTCCTAGAACTATGCATATTTTTCAGTTTACAGCATCTTATTCAGCATTTTTATCTATGGTCATTACCTCCTAGCAAGTTCATGAGATCACCAAAGTACATTTTGAAGCATGTCAATAGGTTACTGGGAAAGCAGTGCATTGATTCTAGATTATATTTAACACGCAGATACTTTTGATGTCACAGCTAGCTGAGAGGCTGATGCACCTTGGGAAGCCTTCTGAAACTAAAATGTCTCTGCCTTCCTCTATCTCCCCTTGACTCCTTCAAAACTTTGATTGCTGGTTTATGCTGCCATTACATGCAAAATTAGGAAGAGGATTCTCTCTGTTCCCTCTCAGAGGGCTTCTTGTCATTCACACTCTTGATGTATTCCTTGCTCAGCACATTTCTTGCCTACATAGTTTCTTTGCTGGTGATGCTTTCAGGAAGACTTAAGGCTCTACGTTTAGCCTGGAAGCTTTAGAAAACATACTACATATCTGGGAACTTACAAGTACAACCAAGTCTCCCATGCTACCTGTAAGGCCTTGACAGTGAAACGAGAATTCAGAAATTGGCCAAGTACATGGCCAATTAGATGCCTCCAATTCATCTTCCAGACTCTTAAATATTTATGCCCAGAAGATAAAGCATTAGGCACATATAAGGTGGAAGAACTGCCCCTGGTGCTCACCTGTACGAGTTTAAGAGCCACCTATTGTTTCCTGTGCAGTGTATATATGCTAAAATAGAATGTGAAACAGTATATAACTGCAAAACTCAGTGGTTTTGGGGAAAAAAAAAAAAAAAAAGAATAAGAAGCAGCAGCACATTTGAGGGAAAACAGGATCGTTTACATTTGTAATGCTTTCACCTCAGACATATCTTGTTGACTTGCAACAGTGAGAATCTTTCCTTTGAGTGACCCCTTCTCAGGTCAGCAATTATTTTTGCAGTTCTTCCCTGGGATTTTTTTTTTTTTTTTAAATTTCAGTACAGGGTCATCCAGGAAAAGAGAGGCATCTCTGCAACACATTAAAAACTAAAAAAAGCTTCTTATGAAGGCAAAGCTAGAACAACAGACAAGTCTGTGACACTGGGAGATGCTGTTGTCAAAGACACTAACGTGACAGCCAAGAGAAGGGCTAAGCATTATCACAGCCATGAACCATGAAGGTTAAAGGTTTTGCTATATTATGTCAAAGGCACTAACAGAAGCAGCACAATTTCAGTGCTGTCCTACATATGCATCTGGCTATACATACTGCAGCTAATACCACTTTGTACTGTAGGTAGAAGAATACCATTCTTTACACCACGTTTTGGCAAATCACGCTTTTCTAGCAATGAGATTTTGGTGCAGGGCTGATTCACATCAAAACATTATAGAATAGAAAAACAAGGAGGAAAAGTGAGATGAATATTCTCATTGTTTCTTCTAGTATTCAACTTGAGAGAAAAGGAGGACTTAAAACAAGGAAATAACATCTACTGAACCTTCTGCATATAAGGCAAACCTTGTTTGAGAAGCTGATGAAACTAATTAGATGGGGGTTTTTGGGACAGTGTCCCACCTTTCTGACAACTTCAGTGTAACATCAATTTAAGTGTTAGGAGGCAATAACCAGTAAAAGGCTGAGCAAAAGGCCACTATTTAAATACTTAAAGACCCTAGACTCACACAGCCTTAAATGTCAATACTGGGCCTTTTGCTGCCCTGGGACCCATGACTTTTAGAGCTTTTAAAGTAATGAGTCTGTAAGTTTGGTGTATCATTTGAACGTGTTGTGTCAGCAGATATTCCTAATACTGGAACTGCTAATCCTGACATTGCAATGTGGAAGATGCTACCAGCAAAACATAAAGGTTATCATTCTGTCAGTCTCTTCTTCGGTGTGAAATGATTATCACTCAGAGAAACTCATGTCATGAGAATGTTCCGAGGTAGCCATAAATATTGATACTGGAGTTATAAATAAACGTGAAGAGCGTGACAGAATTTAAGACACTGTCGTGCTCTAACCACAGCACTAACTAAAGCAGTTAATACTGCCCGTGACATACACGTGATCTCAGAGTTTCAGCTCCACGGCAGTTCGTGTGTCACAAAGGGCCTGAAGAACAGAGCAAATATTCTTAGGATTTATCTCTTTGCCTGAAGTTTCACAGGCAGAGTTTCTGTTTGAAAGACACAGTTGACTCATTGCAACTTTTCCTCAATATTAACTATTCAAAATGAAGAAATGTCTCCTAAAGGGATGGTAAAAGATGCTCTCTGCTGTACTTATAGCTTACGTTGCTTGTCCAGTTCTGTCCCACTGTATGGTAATTCTTTCCAACACCCTCAAACTCAGCAGTACATCAGACACAATATTTCCCCCAAACTTACCTTTGCCTTCATAAGACAGTGTTTCAGAAGGCTTGTTTCCCACACCTATGTAGCTCTCAGAAACAAAGAATTAATAAGGCAAGTTTGCCTTTTTTGTCTCATTACAAGTAAGGATATAACATGCCTAGCAGTAGAGCTGGTGTATTTTTTTCCAAAGTAGACCCAGTTGGTTAGGTATGTGCATACCTGTGGGAGTTCTCCTGAACACACCAGTTTGTTTACAGATGGTTTGAATGGAAAGCCTTCATACATGTTAGAAAGGTGTTTCATCTAATCCAGCAAAAGCAATTTTCAAATGTAAAGCCTCCTAACGGAAAAACCTGTGTCTAAACCAGGGCAAAACAGAAGGAAAAGCCTCTTGGAGATCTTTCTAGCAAAGGTAAAATACACCCTTAGGTGTCACTCACGGACTATCACCATCAGTGAATATTGCTGTGGAGTGATCCCCAAATGGTGTAAATGACAACGATGAGGTTGCTGCTTAGCTGGACACAGCAAGGATGTCAAGGCTCAATGAGACTTGAACCAGGGCCTATTTGGACCAGACCTGAGCATTTTTCACCGAGGAGCACTAGCTGACACTTTAATGGGAAAATTAAATAGGATAGTCCATAAATAGTCATTCCATCTAATTTCAGCTGAAATTGTGCTCCAAACAAATTATCAAAAAGCAGGTGAAAAGCTTCCACAGTACTTTGCTGCAACCTAGCCCTATAGTCTTATTTTTTTCATTTCCTGCTTTAACTGGTTTCCATTGAAACTACTTGCTATATTAAGTTTCCAAATATTAGGATAAGGATTGCAAAATGGACAAACAATTAATTTTAACCTGAGTCCTTTGTTAAATTTTCTGCAATGCATCTGATGTATTTCAATATGTACAGTGGACCTAATCCAAAGTGTACCTGAGTGAATGGGTATATTTCCATTAGTGTAAACAGACTTTGGAAATGAAGTATTACATCAAACAATAAGTGAGCTGCAAAAATAAAGTGAGCTCTCTCATAGAAATCCAGCCTGAGTGGCCTCATCTTATAATAAAAAGATGCTTTCTGAGTCGTCTTCTTTTTTTTTTGGTTAATCAGAAGGATTTTTTTTTTTCTTCTTGGGGAACATCCATTTAAGTAGTATTCTTCAAGTTTCAGTTGATCTTTCAAAACCAACCTCCTCAAAGACACTAGTGAAAAATCTTTGTCACAGCTGAATTATTTGGCATTTTATTGTGATGACAAAAGCCTACTTTAATCCTCTTTAGACATCACTCATTTTTGGAAATGAAAAGCCAAATCTATTAAAAATACATTTCTTCCTTTCCAAAAAGTACTCAGTTAAATACTTGGTTCAATCTCTACTCAAGGCTGTGCCTAAAATCTGTATGATACTAGTGGGATTCTGGATATACTCCACCATTATCTTAAATGAGGTTATTTTCCAGAATGCCTGACTAGACATGTGGACAATATATTCTGCTCCCCATCAAGATATAAATGTGGATAATAGGCAGTACATACATACTGCCATTTCTAGCATTTACAAACACATTGCAGAATCACTTTCTTTACTGAAGCCAAATGATACATAGTCATAGCATCACTTTGACTCCTCTATTTTTATGACATTTTGACTGTACCTGGGGGCGGATGGTGTTATTTCCTTTTCCAACATTGTGAACAATCCCAGAGATGCAGAGTGGACCAGCAAATCCAAGCAAGTCAGCCAGAATACGGAATGTGCTACTGAGAAGTAAGGGTCTTCCAAAAGCACAGCAGAGAGCACGCCAAATTGATCTGGATCCCTGGGGAGATGAAGACCTTTTGTTCTGCTCAGAACAAAAGAAAAATTAGTAAGGATTATGTTATATCTTAACCTCAGGTCCAATAAATTATTGGTATTTTTATACCTCCTTTAATTTCTTGACAATCAGTTGCAATCTTTGAGCTAGAAAAACACAGGAACTATAATTTCTGTTTCTTTTGTTTTTATAGAATCAGAACAAAGCATTAATTTGTACTCTCCTCCAGGTCACAAAAAAGAACCATTATTTCTGTCCCAGCCTTAACAGGAATCAAATAAGTGTAGTGTTTGTGGCTTGCTGGGGGAAAACATCAAAAAAAGGAGGGAACTGACAGGTTTCGTATTCCTGTGAACATAGAGATTGGAAACCTACACTCTTTTTAGACAGAATGCAAAAGACTTGACTTAAAATCTTGAATACACTCAGCTCCCACCAGGGAGTCAAGCAGAATTTGAGCTGAGGTAGTTTCAGCCCCGAATTCTCCTACAGACAAACTAACTAAAATTACATGGAAAAAATAGTCCTGGGAGGCTTCATTAATATTGACTCTGTAATTGAATGATTCCAAGGTCTTATTAGGGAGAATGATAATGGGGTTCAGTGAATACAATCCATAATTACTTACCACATCAAAATAGAAACCATAGGGATTTCACATGCATTTAACCAGTAATGTGCTTGACATGCATGCTTAGGGAGAGAAATGTCATTATTTGTACAAGGTACAACTGACTATGTGATCTTGTTGTATATAGAAAGCTATGCTAATGCATACTTGATTTGCATCAGGTCTGTTTATATAAATCTTGTATCATGCTCGTAGCATAAAAAGTAATAAAAAACTGAGTAAGCAGGCAGATGTAATGCCATGCTTTGCATACCTTCTGTGCTTCAAAGGCCTCATTAAGGCGAATGTAATTGGTCAGAGCTCTCATAGCAATGGGAAGCTTGCCTATGGTTTTCAAGTCTATTGGTTTTTTATGGGCAGTCTTGATGAATGTATTCATCCACCAGTATGTTCCTTTGGATAACAGGTTCACAAACGGCTGTAGGAATCGAACACCAAGGTCCTGGAGATCCTCAGGAGGTTTAACTTCTTTAGGAGTTTTGAAGAAAACATACCTCTGAAATATAGAAAAATACAAAAGAACCACACTAAATGCATAGAAAATAAAACTCCATCAAGAATAGATATGAGATAAAGGACATAGCAGATAATCAATCAGTCTTGGTTTCTCCAAAGTACTCAAGGAATTTAGGCATTCAAATCCAACTAATAGAGCAATCCAGTTTGCTCAGTACTGAGGAAAATCAGAGGCATCCAGTGTAGAAATAAAACAGCCTAAGCATTCACTATTGCTTTGTTTATCTGGTACAAATTTGCATACTTGTAGAAAAAAAAAATTACTCCTATTTCAAGTAGTACAGCCCCAGCCTCTCTGAGTTCCAGACAGCATGAGGCTGTCACAGAGGTTCATCTTCCATACCTGACTGCCTCACAGTTAGCTCAGAACATGGAGCAACAAGCCTGGCTCTCCAAACTCTGCCATACATATAACAGGCATGAAAAAAATCCATACTGCTGGCTAATTCATTTCATCCATCATCAGTGACATCCTTTAGTAATTAAATCCAAACAAACAACATTAAAAAATATGACAATAGTCAGTGACCATTTTTTTTCTTCTGTGTGGCCTATAATTCCACAGAGATTAAGTCTCATTTAATTATGCAATTCTATTATGAGGATGCTTATGAGCAGGTCTCTCTGACATCACATGTGAATTTCACTTTTCCCACAACCCAATCCACTGGTTTTCATTTATGAGATAAACACTGAACATCCAGCATTGAGGTTTTCATTACTCTTTCTTTCGAAAATGTTACTGAAAAGTCTGCTTTTCGACATAGGTTTCGTCCTAGGTTACCAAATACATACAGACACACAAAATCCCACAAGAAAAATCACAAAAGAACAAATATGTGATAGATGCAACTCACATTGCTGAATGTGTTACTGGAAAGAGTTCTGATGTGGGGGAAGCAGTGCCAAAATTTACATAGAGAAGTTTCTTTCCCTCCTGAGACTAAGTTTAATTTGTGCACAGAGCTAAATGAAGGACAGAAGAAGGGAAGAATTTTGGCTTTATCTATCCAGCAGTCTCCAAAGCCATCTCCCAGTTTGGATTATAACTGCAGACACCACAGAAGGAAAAAAAAAATACCTATAGCTAGGAGGCTAGATAGCTACTCAAGTTGCCCCAATAAATCACTTATTGTCTCTTGGAAAATGAGAGATGTTATTTGTGTGTCTAAGACATTCTCTGACAGAGCAGATGCTTCCTTTCACCCAGTCTTTCCTTGCACCAGAAATACTTGTTTCTGATGACTGAAACTGTGAATCATAACGGACATTTTTGAAACAAACTTGAACAGATGAAACCCATCTTAATTTAACTACAATGAAGCCTGGCATTTTTTAAAATAATGGATTCACCTGGCCTAATAAAGTTGGGTTAACCTTTGATTCTCAAATATATTTCTGTTTCTAATTGGATTTTTCTGTCTCCTTTATAAATGCATTTCACACTGAGTACCCAGAGAGAGGAACAAAGTAAAAAAAACCCAAACCCCAAACAAAAACAAATCACAGAAGGAGACTTTTATGGTACTGACTTACCCGCACCCTGATGACATTGATTTCTACAGCCAGCAGCATTCCATACAGAACAACCAGGAGTCCCGTGAGGCAAAATCGAAGCTGAGAAAATCCAACCCCATTATCACAGAACTTCACAAATTTGATGGTTTTAGTTATGAACGCTAAAGTCCAGTAGAACAGCAGTGCTGTAAGGGGAAAAAAAAGTTAACAGTTGCAAAAATATATGATAGCAGTATTAAATATTCATTCAGAAAGAATGCAACAAGAATATATAAAACCAGAGAACAGCCTTTCTCATGTCAAAACAGAAGCCTAACTCAATTCCAAAAACCTGAAAATATTAAGATAATCTTAGTTCCAAATTCCCTTCCTATTAGATTTAGTGATATTTGGAAAGTTTCACAAAGTGAAGTCTGCTGAAGGACATTCCCATCTGCTGTAAGCACGTGTCTGCATGGAGGAGGAGTCACCTCACAAGTGAAGGTGGCTGTGAATGACATTCTTCAAGTTTGGTTAATGCTACAAGACTGCTATGAATTTGGCTAGAAGGAAAATAGATTTCATCCCCCCTGCAGATCTCTGGGATGTATGAGGGAACAGATATTAAAAAAATTTCTCCAAAATGTTGCTGTTCTATTGTTCAACACAAATTCCATATGTGTAATTTATAATGCAGATACACAGGCACATCAAGGAAGGATGGTCTGGCATCTGCAGAACACAAATTTAACTTTTTAGAGTTCTACTGAAGTTCTACAAGTGCTACTGTCTGTTGTAGGTAAATAATCCCTGCAGTAAACTCTGGTGATTTGAAATCACACTCCATACCATTCACCACACCATAAACCAGCTCCTGTTCCCCATTCTTAAAGAAATACCTTCTAGGGCTATGCTCTTTTACACAAGTCTTCCGTTGCTGCTGATGTGCCATGGTGCAACAACTGGAACGCCAGCAATTAACTGCCAAGGAAAACGTGGATATGCTTTCCAATGCCTTGCTGCAACACCAGAGAGTCTTCAATCAAGACATTAGCAACTACAAGTCTAACTTACAAATATGGATAACCACCAGGAACTTGCACAAATTTCAAAGTATTTGTGGCGTTCCAGCTACCTTGAGGTACCCTACAAAGCCCTGTGGAGGGGTACTGGGGGGCTACCCTTTCCAAGGGCATGGGATTTGGGGCTGCCAATCCTACTACTATGGAAATCATTTTCAAAACTCTCATTTAAACGAAGACAGTAAATGGAACAGTACAGGAGCACTGAGCATTAGGATATCTGCCAAGAGAGTCCATCTTTCTCTAAAATTAATAGGGCAGTTTGTAAGTAGAAAGCACTAAGAGGTCAGGTGTTTCATCACTGTATTTTAGTGGCTGATACAGCTGCAGAGAGGATTTCAGAGACCTAGTTATAGAATCCGTCTTACAAAGCTATAGCCTTCTTATGTGAGGCTTCCTACCATCTTCCCAACATATACTGCATCAAATCTTATCTCCTTATCCTGCCTCAGACTGTTTCCTACCTTTGAGGCACTATTCCTTCCCATTTGTGATATGCCTGACTCTAAAATCTCACATAATCCAAGAATACATTCCACATTGTTCTACTCCTAACCACCATTATCTGTTAATTCTTGTGTTTTGTCTCATTCTTACAACAGGCTGAGAATGCATCCTCCTCAGAGTAAAGACTTTAACACTGCACACTGAAAACCTGCCCCAGCAGAGGACACCTGAAGAAACAACCAAACCAACTGCCATCTACGCAGAACTCTTGGAAGAACAAATAGGAACTAGCAAAGCCATTCTCCTGTTTAGGATTTAAATAAGGGTCTATATGACCTTTTAAATTATTATTTTATTACAACATTCATTTATCTTTTATCTAAGTAGTATTAGAAAGCATCAAACACAGCATTCTCAGGTGATAACTGACCTCCCACTGTCATACCTCCTAAAAACATTTGAACTTATTTAGCTTCTCACTTTTGAATACAAGAGTATATAATCTAATCTGGCAGATGTTCACAGGCCCCTCAAGATAAGGGTCCTTGGAAACCATAGTTATGGCTCTCTCTTTCAAACTGTGCTTTTATCATCAGACTGGTGAGTGCATAGTGGCTGAGAGTTTCTAGGAATTATCACCAAGAACTTCCACTGAACTGCCCAGTGATCAGACCAGAGGCATGCTTTCTTTTACTTGGTTGCTTTAGATCTACTCTAGATGCCTGCAGCCTACATGACCTCACTTTTTCTTGGGCTGTGTAAACTACCTCAACCCACAACACCAAGATGTAGATTCTTGCCTGTGGCCAGACTGATGAAAATAAGGCAACGTGGAAGTCAATCTGTTCTACACCTTCATTGGATTAAGCCTAAGATCTAAAAAAAAAAATCACACAGTTAACTGGATGGGATTTATTAATTAACCTGTGTCTGTGTGGAGAGAAATTTTGTGTACTAAGCAATAAGCATTACATTTATATGATAACAGGAAGTTCCATTTTAAACAATAAACTAATTCCAAGGTACAATGTCAAGGTACAAGAAATTTAAATTAGCAAACTATATTACTGTCAGGGATGGTAAGGTAGTCCTATAATTATGATTGGTTAAATTAAAAAAAAAAGACAATTTTCTTCAATAAAAAAAATAATCATATGTGTTCCCATACTTTCCCTTGCAGATTAAAAAACCAAAGTCCTATTGTTATTTCTTGATTCTCTCCTACTGTTTATTTTCTGATGTTTATTTATCTATAAAACAAATACTAACAAAAATTAATGCAACCAGATGCTACCATTCATTTACATATTTTGAACATCAAGAAAGCTAGATTTTCAATTTCAGTACGAAAACTATTTGAATATGTGTACTGCTAAACTGTACAACTGTTATGCATCCATGCTGTAACACTTGAAAGAGCACCAAAATTAGCATTATTATGAGAATCCCTCGGTAAACAGCACTACACTGGAAAAGCTGTGTTTGTTGAAATATAATTACAGGTCAAAATCATACAGAGAAAAACAGATTCAGACTAGATCAAAGTGTTCCAATAGTGTGGACACTCAACTGGGATCTTGGACTCAGTCATTATCTTTGGAGAATAAATATTCCAAACCTTGCCAACTTTTTTTGAAAAGAAATAATAACTACTTCAAAACAGCCAACAGTCTGGGCATAAAGCTGAAAGGCAGGATCAGTGCAGGAACTTTGCATCCTTGTCTTGCACACCCCAAGGGAATGTGCTAATCCCCAGGACAGTTATGGTATCTGTCCCTTGAAGAACTACAAATGGGCTGGATTTATCTAAGGTACAGAGCAAAAAAGATTTTAAAAAAGAAATTATCTCAAAGTTCCACAGGATTAGAATATTTTATCCCATTCGGAATTAATGAACAGACCTTTAAGGGTCTTCTGTGCTGCATCAATGAGAGTTTTCCTGCTGTACTTAGTAAGTTTGGGGAAGGCTCTGTTAGCCTTTGCTTTATACAGCTACCAACCCTTTGCAAGTGATCCTGCAGCTGAGACAGAGGATGCCCTGCAGTTAGGTGGAACTTAATCAATGCTCAGAAGAAGATGCCACATCAGGCTATTTACTTTACTCTGTGTGTGTGTGCACTATTAGATCTCCTCTACAACATTTTCCTAACAAAAAATCCTCTTTTGGTTTTCTTTCTCATACACTCAGCAAATAGTTTATCACCAGCTTAAGCTTTTCTTCATGGTTCCCATTTACCTCATTTGTACCAGGCTTTAAAAGAAAACTGTTTCATGGCCACACTGCACTCTAGTGGGTTGATAGCTCAGCATAGGTACAATTTAACTATCTCATACTGGGCTAATTTACATAATGATATCATCGTCTAGTCTCAGTTGTCAATACAGAGTAGTTGCAGTTAACACTGAAAGATGACAATCCTCACAGTTAGATAACAACAAATTTGTGCAGTCAAGAATAAAGGATGGAGAAGTTCAGAACTGTCTGTCTTAGGTTCTGTCACAAACACAGGACAATGAAAAGAAAAACAAAATAAAAAATAAAATAAAAATCAAAGACCCTCAGCTTGTGAAGATTTTGGATTAAAATTAAGATCAGACCAACTAAGTGGGAAAGACTGTGGTAGTTTAACTTTCTTTTTTCTGTCTAAGAGTTAGCTATTAAGATTAGATTTTCTGAAGGAGTCAGAAATTTCAGTTTGAAAACTCCTGCAAAATGAAAATTCACAGATATTAGCTTCAGTATCAATAATACTTGGTACAACTGTTTATTATTCAAACACTGTCTAGAGCTTATCCAGCATCAGTGCTCTAAATAATGAACAAAATTATCATAAAAGAGAAATCTCTACAGAGAAGGAATTATGCAAAAATGGGTGATCAACTACCAGCTGTAAACTTGTGCTACTCTTCTCAATGATTTAACAGCAGAAATGTGGTAGCAACACTAAATTATTAAACATAGCATTATACATCTGAAATCACCAAAAAAAGGGGGGAAAAAAAAGCCCACAAGAAAATCACTGCTTGCTTTCCATAAGTGATTGTAACAGGCTAGCAATGCTTCCCTGAGGCACAACATCTAGTCCTGTGAGAAGGCATTAAATAGACTGTGCTGACTTATCAAAAAAGTAACTAAATGACTCTGGTTATAAAAGACAAAAGAGATCCTACTTACAAGAAAGGTAAGAAAAAAGAAAAGCAGCAGTCCCAAATGAGAAGACACAAAGGCTGCAAAGCCTGGATAGAAATGTGAAGTTTTTGAAGAGGAATGCCCTTGGTTTTTTATTTGTAGGGGTTTTTTGTGGTTTTTTTGTGGTTTTTTTCCAGGCCTTACAGGCTCCTTCTGCAGAAGAGGTTGCTTGCTTACCATAACACACAGATTATTTTGATCTTTAATACTTAAAAGCTTTCTCAAATCCAGTTGTCACTGACTTTTTACCACCTGACAAAAACTAGAACAGAAGGTTGATAGACAGAGCTACAATGACACAAGACAAACCTTAGCAGGATCTGTTAACACAGAAAAACAGCTCAAACAAAATTTGATATGCCAGGACCACCAAAGAAATAATAGCTAACAGGATCACTAAACATGTAGACATGCCCAGCCTGCAGTCTACTTTTACAGCAGAGAACACGTCACCAACTGCATGACTGTCAGTAGTAATGGATTATCTACAGCTAGCTACAGTTTATTTATGATCTTACAGAAAATATGTACCATATCAGGTATTTCTCATACATAGAGTTTTCCATTCAGAAGGTCTGAAAGTAGTTTTCAAAGGGAGTTTCAGGAAGAGGAAGCAAGAACAAGAGTCATACTGGAAGTCAGTGATGCCATTGCTTTCCCTTGACTCCCTGCATGTTTCAACAGACCACACACACCAAGACGGCTTCAATCTTCCATCACACTTCAATGCAACAGGGTGACAAGCAGGTGGATCTGCATAGCTTTCAGAGTTAAGAGCTTGGTGTGCTCCCTTTCCCACAAATCCCATTTTTCTTTTGGCCCATTGGAACCCCCATACAGAACACTATTAGAAGTTAAAAGCATCAGAAATAATGAACTGTCTCAGGAAAACTCAGAGCCAAGCCTGGCAATGGCCACCAGCAGAGCTTTATCCATACAGGCAAGCACCGAGACTGCCACGACCTGTCACAGAACGAGCAGACACACAGCACCACAACCACATTTCCAGGGGCTGTGAGTGGTGAGACGTACCGATTAACAGCTTCGGGAAGTTGGATGTTTCGATGTTGTGGTAATAGACGACCGATGTGATGGCTGCCAGGAACGCCATCCCCGCCGGCATGTACAGGTGTAAATGGCGTGACTCAGAAACCCTGCAAAAGAAAAGTGAAGTCATTAAAATCAAACCCTCTTTAGCTATTTAAATGTTTCCCTTTTAATCTATGACTTGTATCCTGTACCCAGCCCCAATGTAGGATTTTCCAGAATTTCTCCGATTTTCAATTGGATTTATGCTCCTAAGTCACATAGTTGGATTTCAGATTCCTCCCCTGTGCTGAAAATGAAATGTGTGTACTCCCATTTCCTACTGAAATCAATTGGAACATAGTTTAAATTAGAAAAAGCAGCTCAGCTCCAAAATGAGAAAAGTTAATTTAAGCTAAACTAGTTTGGGAGCTGTCCATCAAAACATGTAGCTAACATCAACTGACAGCACTGTTTAAGATGTTCTACAGAAACATTCTGTGGAAACATTTCATTTTCTTCTTCCAGTTTGGGAGAAGGAACAGCACGGGAATTACACTGAATTCTCTTTTCAGTGACTGCAAGACAACAAACAAAGCCTACAACAGAATTGTGTACACTTGAGTTTTGTCCTATAAAGCAAAACTCTCCTGATGCTTTGCTTCAGGTAGCAACAGATGGGATCCTGCCAACTGCAGTCCTTTGGGAACATGGGAGTTGTTGGGTGATGTTGGTTTGTGCAGAAGTGAGTGGAATTGTATTTTCCCCTCCTCTTTCCTCCTACTTGTCATCTTCTCCTCCTCCCCTTTTCTTTCTTTCATAAAAGTAATGGAGTGTCCTGGTGCTGTCAAGATGTACGATTTCCTCTGTCTCCTAAGCAGCTCCAGGCACCAAGAGGAAGTCTGCTGGACACACTCAAGGAAATTCACACCTTATCCTCTGAAACTTATGGAAAATAAATTAGCATCGCTGGACTTGTTCTTGCTGCAGAAAAGCTACCTTGGTGTAATCTGAAGAGACAAAAGGGGCTGTGCTGGCAGGGAGCTGGAGATCATCACAGGACATCACATGTCTGAGAGCAGAACATCCCAAATGTCTAACAGAGCCATAGGATTCCAGGAGGACCACTTCCTGCATCTGTACATGGAAAGGGAAGTCCTCCCTCACATGGACATTGTGGTGAGCTCTGCAGAGCTGGCTGGGGCCATGCAGACAACCTGTGGCATAAACACTTAACTCCTCTTGTATACAGAGAGTTGTATTTGTGTATAGCAAAACAAGAAAAGATTCTTCAGTCTCTGAATTCCTAGTAATGTGGGGTTATTTCTACATCAGGGCTGAATTCTCAGCAAGGAAAAACAAGCAACAGGAACAGATTTCTTAAGACAACCTCAGCTTCAGTAGGTAACTGCAGGAGTGGGAGGAGGGTTTTTTTAAAATGTATTTATTTCACAGACAGAAGTTGCTGGAAGTCCCCTATTTAACCTTATCTCCAATAGGCTGCATCTACTGCTGAGGAGCCAAAGCCTTTAGCACCCAATTATTGTCAAAAGGACTCACCAACATGATCCATTTTGGTCTTCAAAAGCTGACAAGTCTCAAAATCTGCTTTTA
This sequence comes from Podargus strigoides, assembly GCA_028020825.1. NCBI lineage: Eukaryota > Metazoa > Chordata > Aves > Caprimulgiformes > Podargidae > Podargus > Podargus strigoides. The sequence goes on from CM051633.1 coordinate 3,309,369, forward strand.
TTCACTGGAGCACTCTCTAGGCTGCTGAGTGCTCGGGAGGCATGACTGTGGGTTGGCACTCCCCCAGTACAGCAAGGAGCTTTGATTCTCATCAGATGACACTTACTTAACAGCAGCATTCTGAGTCAAGTTAAATAGCAAATAAACATAATGAGAGGGATTGCTAAAGAGCAAAATAAAACAGAAAACCCGAAGCTGGCAATTTTGCTCTGAGCATCCCACACTTATAACTCTGAATAAGCATGAGAAAAATTCCTTTTTAAAAAAACTGGCACTGAGAAACACCCTATTTATATATGTTCAAGAGAAGTTATAATAATGATGATGATATCAGTTTGTACAGCAGAATACTGCAGTGCCTTTTACACTGGTTGGTGGGTAGTTGTTATACAGATGGCTAAATGGAGAGGTTTCGTTCTATTTAACAAGGAGGAGCTTCAACTTCATAATCCTTGGGTTGCAAATTCATAATAGTTATGAAAATCAGACCTTTCTTCAGGGGAAGATGATCATAGTCATTGTTATAAAGCATTAGGGTTTTTTATGATAAATCACTATCACTTGTTTCACTTGGAATCATTTTTCCCCACAGATTACTATTTGAAGACATCCTAAATTGAGTAACAGATGATGGATCCTGTTCATATAATGTGAGCTGCTCTGCTCAAGGTAAGAGATGAGATGTACTGCACAAACATCAGAAGAAACTCTATGGGGTGTGAGATAAGGCCAGGTAGATCCACTCCTTTTATTAAAATGAGCAGAATTCAATCTGGGGGTAACGGTGTGACCTACTGTGCACATGGGAGTTCTGCCTGAGTGAGGACCGTGGGACTGGGTCCTTGTACATAAAACATATCTCAAAAATGTCACCAACTGCCTGAATTGTTAGGATTTATCTATAATTACTCTTTGGAAAGATAGTGTCATTAAGCTGAACTAAAAATGATAAAGGTCAGTAGTGTGTCTGTACATAACTTGGCAAGGTCTGTGGAATTTTGGATACAAGGCCGGTAGGTTAAACACCAAGAATACAGATTAGATGTTTATAACCACAGGGAACAGGGTCTAGATGAGAATTTAGACAGGGAGAAAATACCTACCCTGAAATCTCTAAAACAGTCAGTGCTATCAGAAGGCAGACATGCACTTACCCATCAGACACTATGCCCTCTGCAATTTCACACACCAGCACAAACAAGAGGATGAAAGTCAGTATCCAGCGTAAGTTGTGGCCAGGAAAATGAAGCCATGTGCTATGATGTATGTGTACTTTGGAACTCTGACTTCCCCATCCTAAACAGGAAAAGAAAATTAGAAAGTACTTTGTTAACAACAGGAGTGCCATACGAAGCTCCTGCATACAGAAGAGCTTATACATAATAAACAACTGCACTAAAATGGACACAACTGTGTTGTTAAACATGAGTGTATTTAAATATTTGCAGGACTGTGCTCTCATTGCTTTACTTCATAGGGATTAAAATCAACAATGCAGAAAGGACACAGCCTTAAATTCCCATACTTTTAGCAACTTACTATCAAGTAGTTAGATGCAGTAAACATTTTCCAAATATATTAACAGTTTAAATGAACAAATGAACATTTGGAAAAATATGCACAAACACTATAATACATATGCTATTTTTTTTTCACTTCAATGCATTTAATTAAAGAATTTACACCTTATCTGACAATTTTTTTTAAAGTAACTAATTCTCTTGGTCTAGATAAAAATTAGCAATACTGAGAAAAACCAGACACACACAGATAACCCTAAGCAGTTCTTCAGCTGAGCCTGTTTTAACAGTTGTGCTGTTATTTCAGCACCAGACCTTCCATGAGCAGCAGAAGTGTTAGATCACCCAGCTCCTGCCGTGGCTGTCTAGAGGACACACCAGGGTGAGCAGAAGGGAACTCAAAAGTAGTAACAGCCGCATGTATTACACCATCGGGCCACCTACCGGTAACCCCAGTTTTATGTTCTCAAATCATAAGGGCTGCAGATACGGCAAGAGTTCCAGTAGCCGGACAGCCCTCCTCGTTACTGGGAATGACTGGGAGCTGGAACTCTTCAGCAATTGCACGGAATATTACTTGGTAACGTAAAACTTACTTGCTGGGTTTTCTGGTTTTTAATAGCACGTTTATTTTTGCTTCCTCTGCTGTTAATCAAAACCTGCAGGGAAATCCTGCAGCCTCCTCCAGCATCCATCCAGCCCTCGCGCAGGGGGGGTTCACCCGCAGGGACCTCGCAGGCTGTCCCAGCTCGGAAAGCCCCGGCAGAGACCAGTGGACACGGGAGCGGAGGGACACGGGGCTGGCGGGCAGGCAGTCCCCAGGCAGGCGGTACCCGGAGCATCCCGGAGCTCCCCCGCAGCCCCCCGCACAGCCCGGGGGGCACACGGAGAGGCCAGGACAAACCAGCGGGGGGGGGGAAACACGACACGGCAGAGACGGGGGAGCGAAACCCACGGCAAAACAAAGCAAGGCGGGGGGAGACACGACACGGCAAGACTGGGGGAGGGAGGAGCAGAAGAAGAACGGGGGGCAGAAGGCAGGGCAGAGGCGGACGGGGTAAGGAGCCCCGGCGGCACTCACCGATGAAGAGGATGGGGAAGGTGATGAAGAGCAGGAAGACGTGCGGCACCACGTTGAGCGCGTCCACGAAGCAGCCGTTGTTGAGCACGCCGTGGTCCACGTTGTAGGCGGTGGAGTTGCCTTCATCGCCGCAGAAGGCCAGGGCCATGGCGGGACCCTGCGCGCAGCCCGGCGCCGCCTCCGCCTCCGCGCACATCCAGGCGGGGCGGGATGCGCGGGATGCGCGGCTGCGGAGCTCTGCCCGCACCTGCCGCCGGGCGCCGGACACGCCCCGGACACGCCCCTCCATCGAGGCCACGCCCCCATGTCCCGCCCCGCCCGGCCGGGAGGGAGGGAGGGGTGTCCCTCTCGCGACAGGAGCAGAGGGCGCTGCGACAGCACCGGGACAGCCCTCGGTGACCTCAGAGCAACACCGAACGCTGTTCCAGGTTTGGTGGGGCTCGGCCATTCAGCATTTTATGCATCATTATTGACAGAACATTAAAAAAAAGCAAAAAAAAGCAGTAAATTAGCGATGCCAGAGGAGCTAAACACTGTAAGAATTACACTTTTTTCACCGTGTCAGCTTTGCACTTTTTTCTCCACTATGATGAAGATATTATTAGATTAAATCACGTAAATAGCTGTACTCTGTCCTCAACGGAGTCTTCAGCATCATCATATCTATTACATTTGTGCTTTACCTTTTTTTACCCCTAAAATGAGTTCAAGCCTAACTTTCCCCCCCCCCCCCAATGAGAGCATTGGGAATCACAGCATTAATTTGAGTGGCTTCCACATCACTCCCTATGCAATTTTATGTACACAAAAATAATCTATAAATCCAACTTTTCAAACCATTTATGTCTTGAGTAGGAGTTAGGCTCAGCTGAGCCAAACCAAAACTCTAAGCAAACACCTCCATGCTGGGGGATAACACTGGACAGCAAATCATGGTGTGCATCAGAAGCCTGCGCCTGGTTTACACTTCCAAGCAGGGGCTGAGTCAAAGCCTGAGATTCAAATATCTCAGGTATGTAGCTGTGAAATACTCAACATCAAGATTGATAACCTAATCCTTTAACCTTGGAGTTCCTTTCATTCCCAGTCACACTTAGCCATTGTTTAGCTGAGTATTTAATACAACTTGCCACATCCTACAGACTGAAATACCTACACACCCAGGCTTAACTCTTCCAATTGTAAAAGGTACCAGATGGCTAAATGCCTTTTGGGGAAATGACCCTGTAAATGAAAAATTCCTTTGTTTTTCCTTTAATGATCAAGCTATGCATGCTCAACACAGAGCATTCGATTTCTAGGACAGACAACTCCACTAATAGACCTGAAAATTACTTTTGTCTTGCTGCTTTTGTTGATCTTGCTGTCAGACAAGAGGGGGGTGGGGGGAAAGTCATTCTATGCATACAACATTATTTTCTATATAGGGTCCTTCTGGTGCTATAGCAGTCTGGTTAAGAATAACAATTAAAAGACAAACCCCAAGCCAAATCCTGCATATAAGTATTTTCAAATGTTAATGTTCCACCCACACTGGGAAGACTATAATTATTTTAAGTTTTGGACAGAACCCAGCATTCATCTGAGCTTCTGGTTAAGCTCATTTCTGTTATCCTAATAGTTATTTAATAAACAGTATGTGCAGTTTACATGCAGATAATTTTAAAATCATTTATATTTTAGTATTTCCTGAGGCCCCAAGTAACAAGAGGGCTCTGTGTTACAGCTGAACAAATAGTAACAAAGAACTCTCAACAGTTTACACTCTGAAATCACAGGGTAAGATTTGCAGGAGGAATCGTCATCACCTTCACTGTGGCCAGAGAACTAAACATAGAAATTCAAGTTTGTCAAAGTCTAAAGCAATCTGGGAACTGAGCTCACACCCCCAGCCTCTGCACGGTCTCTGAACCTTGAGACCATCTTCCTTTACTGCAAGGTGTCAATCACAGTATTTTTAAAAACCTAGCTCTCAAACAACAAAACATCAGGAGACTCCGTAGTTTAGAATTTGAAACCTATCTTTTGGATGGTTTTCAAATGCTGCCAAGATCACATAAATAACACGGTCATTTAAAGTTCCTGGTCTTGGTTCAGGTCCTACAACAGAAATGCACCCATCACAGAGCTAAAGGCGAGTCAGAAACGTGTTGGCAACCTGAACAGAAAGGTGGTGGATTAAATGGGGAAGTGTCTTGGATTAAAATTAACTACATCATGAAATACTGAAAAAAAAATCCCTGAGAGAAATCAAAACATTTGGTAAACTGAAATTGGTACGCCAAGCACTCTTAGTAATAACCACACACGTGCACACACACAAACTCTTTAAAGAACTCACACTTCCAATAACAATGCCACAATTTTGTCAGAGTGTTGAATTTGGACTAACACTGGTTTTACTCACTGAAGCATCAAATGACCATTTTTTTCACTCACAAATGGTGAAAGAGCTATTCTCTGACTTAACAAATCAGTTGTAAGACAGAGGTTGTTCCTTTTCAGAAAGCTTACATGTGATTGCCTGTGGTATCCAAGGACTGGATTTACTCATCCAGAGTAGCTGTGCTAGTTGTGTGTCCAGTGGGCTTTGGAGAAGGTCACAGAGGAACAGGGTTTTTTTCTCAAAGCTGCATTTTTGTAAAGCTTTGTGAGAACAGAATTCCTTCTCAAAGTACAGAAAATGCCAAGGAACAACATGAACCCATCAGGTAGACAGCTTTATCATCTGCATATTGCAAACACAACCTAATTTTTCTCTATTAGATTTCCCCCCCCCCCCCCCTCACTCTTTTTTGACTATTTCTATATCCCAAGAAGTCAGGTTTCTATGTCATCGTTTCAGCACATCTGTTAGAAATGGGAAATCAAGTTAAATCCTGGCAGCCACCAGCACATTCAGTAGGTGACTGGAAATATTTCAGAAGCACCTTGACTACCGACATTGAATTCCAGACAGACATAGGCAGTATTTTTAATTTAAGGAAAAAGATCACTTTTTATGCTTGCCTTGGAATTTCAGTTTGTCTCTAAGATGCAGACAGGTTTTGGTATTTGCAGTAAAGTATTGACACTTCAAAATTTAAAACCTGATTTTTTTTTTTTTAGCAGATAAGAATACTTATTTAAGTGGAAATTTCCATTTTTCTTTCCTACCTTTGTCATTTGGTTTTTGCTCCTCTTATTCAGCTGTTTTGCACCAACCTCTCTCATCAGTGCTATGCAGGGGAAGTGGCCTGTCCCTAAAACATGTTTTGTACTGCTTGCATCTAGAAATACAAATATAAAGGAAAAATTGCTTTTTGAAAGTTCTGAACAGCACAGCCCATATTCAAAATTAGTTAGTTAGGTATATAAGTTTAGGCATCAAGCAGGAAAATTTCCTCATGTATTTTAAAGTCATTAATGGGACCAAGTATCAAGAGGACATCTTAATCAGAAAAAAACTAATAAAGCAACTCCTTATTGTGATTTAGAATTTGCTAAACAAGATGTATGACCTATGACTCTAGCTTCGTATTAAATTCTGCTCTTAGAGGTAGAGAGGAAAAGCAATTTACATGCATGGGAGGAAACTACTAATCCCTTTCAACAGCACATTGGGAAAGGTTGGGAGGAAAAAATTGGAGAAATATCACTTCCAGAGAAAACCATTACTTTACTCTTGTGGAACAAAGAACTCCATTCCATTACTTAATAGAAAATATCATTTGACAAAGCAAATGAAATACCTTTGTAAAAAGTGTCTAAGGTTAGTGCAATAAGTGTAATAATGCAGTGGTTCACAGAAATGGCTGGTTTTCTCTAAATAAACCTTATTAATTTTTAATTGCTGGCCCTCATTAAAAATGAAGAAAGAACTTATGAGTAAGCAGATCTATGTTAGCGTGGAAACAGAACACAAGCTCTTTGTTGGACAATGACCTTTAGGCAAATACTCAGGTAAGTGTTTAATATTAGCCCGGCTTATTTTTAAGTGCTACTTAAACTAATGAATGGGAACTCTTCTGCATCCATTCGTTACATCACCAAAAATAGTGGCATACATATTACTGATTCAAACATTCCATTTATTTCCCATATTTTACATGGCAAGGATGGTTAGCAGCACTTCTTTTCTCCACTTGATCTTCATGGAATGCCATTCTCTTACCTATGATTGAGGAAGCCACACAAGTGTTGTCTGTCCCACAATAACATAAAGTGCTTGAATGTTCTTCAGGCATCTTGTGGCTTCTGCTAGGTACATGACCTCCATCATTAAGCCATTTTATGAAGCACATTTTCCAACACACATTCAGGCAGGCAGGTGTACTTGCTGTAGACTAGCAGCTCCTCAGGTGAACACTAGCTTCCTAGTTCAATGCAGCCAGAGCAGCACTCACCTGGCCACACCACATGGCACTTGAAACCTGGGGAAAAAGCTTGCATGCCATTCATTGTCCTTTGAAGTGTTAAACACTCAGGAATTTGGCGACGCCTGGCAAACCACATGGTGAATCAACTGAAGGGCTGCAGGCTATTTCCCATACTAGCCTGACCTAAGGATACACCTGGTGCTCCACTGCCCCCCTGCATCACCAGGATTCTTCACAACAATGAGGACAATGTTCTCCAGGTATTTTCCTCCAGTGACAGTACTCTGCATCTTGCTCTCACTAGGCAGAGGGGTTACTGTCACACTCATCAGTCCTCTCTCCTCTGGGCATCCACTCCTCATTCCAAAAGACGACCCAGCTTTTCAGTAAAACATTTGCTTTTCCTCTTCCTGCCCACTAATTTACTCTACCTATAGCTCTGATCCATCCTGTAAGTATTTTGGAAGGTAATTTATTACACATCAGTTTCAGTTAGCTTGCTTGGTGCTCAACACTTGAAAATATTTTAAGTGGAAGCAACCAAAGCAGCAGTAATTTTTGAAAAATCAGACCTAAACCAAATTCTCTTCACCCCTGCCTATCCTTACACATAGATGTACTTACAGCCTCTGCATGATCTCAGTGAATGCATTGTACCCTAGTTTATTTTCAAGAATTTAAATGGTTAACTGTGTAGTACTTGTAGTACAAGTGTGGTGTTTTCCTCAGGAGAATAAGTTGAATGCTGTGGACTAACTCATGCCAATAAACAACTCGCGTGCTGGCTCCAGTGTGGTGTTCTTCAGCAAACGTTATTTTAGTTACTGCTTCAGTTAAGTGCCTTGGTGGTGCTTGCCTTGTATATAAAACATTCTCGTAGTATAAACGAGCAAAATAATCACATGCATGAACAAATAAACATACAATCAGCATTAATTTCTAAAAGATATCAGGGTAAAAAGTCACTGGCCTTTCTAGGAACTCTTCCACAACCAGAAACTAGACTGAAAACTAACATTTGAGTTGTTTAAGATTATTAGAAATAAAATGAAGCTACCATCTTTCCTTTTCAGAATAGAAAACAGTTTTCTGTTCAGGCACACTAGAGAGCTGTAGTTAGTTGATTTGTTTATTAACCACTTGGGAATTCTTCCAGGCTATCCTCGATTTATCCAGTGGGTAAAATTGACACAATTAAATTCATTAGGGAGAACTTAAAGCTATGAATTCCGACTTGGATTTGGAATGTATTTTTCTTGTGCCACTATTTGAAAAAAAATCATACAAAAAAATTAAGAAAAAAAGTACTGCAGTTTAATGAGGTTTTGATGAAGTTCTGCACTACAGGGTTTTTTCTATTTATTTTGAATAGATTGCAATTGGCATTTATTCTAGCTCATAAAATAAAATGACAGCCAAAACAAAAATCACATTGTGGATTTGTTTTTAAAAAAAGATCATGAGTATGCATAAAAAGTTTGATCCTGTATAGGCAAGATTGTTTATTCCCTGTTGTGATTTATCATCTACCTAATTAATTGTCAAAGGCCTATTTCAGGAAGCTTTCTTCTTGAGTTCAGCCCACATGCAGACTACATTCGGGATTTTCAGAGGCTCAAGGGAATTAAAACAATCAATACCCACAAAAAATAGAAAGAAAATTAATTTTGTAACTTTACTTTCTACTTAGTAACTGAACTCCTAGCCAGTGGGAAGCTTTTTTCCCCCCCTATTGTTTTGCATTTTTTTCCATGACAATTTTAACCTAAAGCTCATTATCACTCCAAGTAGCAGTTTTCAGTTTTGTGTACAGCAAAGCACTGTGCCTGCATTCATAGGTACAGAAGCTTTGGATGGAAGTAACTGTGGTCTGTGACACTGCTATGTGCCAGCAGTAAATTATGAATGTTCTTATTTTTTCTGATAATGGTTATAGAGAGAATCCCCTTTCCCTCAAAAGTAATTCTCCCCTTCAGCACACGCATTAAATTTTTGCTGGCTGGTGGTAACACAAGGATAAAGATAATGCTGTGTATTGTACATCTCTTCTTAAAAAAAAAAAAAAAGCTCTATTTTTTTGTTGTAGAAGATTTTCTTAAAAAAAAATAAATCTATTTTCTCAAAGTTGAATGTTTTCATTTCATAGCAATGTATGTTTCACTCTATAGTATTAGTTAAGAAAACAACTCTGACTCACGAGCACAACAATCAATTTTCAGTGTGCTGAAACTGTCAGAAAGCTTCCAAGTTGCACACCATTGTGATGGACAGAGCCAAGATCATGCTGAGGATATAGTGAGAACTGACAGGTAACACGAATGAACGTCGTGTCCAGTTTTGTAACTTTTATAACAAATGGGCTATGAGATCAGTTTATAATACACAGTATAGAGAAGTGCCTGACTTCACAGGAATTGGTCTGTAGAGAGTTTGTAGGAAATAGTTTGCAGGGTCTCCTTGGCAGGAGCCTGGTGTGCTGATACAGTCCCAGGTACTTCTCAGCCTAACCCCATGGCTCCTCAGCAGGCACCTCAGCAGCCACAGACACTCTGTCCACTTGGTACCACAACTGGACATGTCAGAACCACCTATGCAAGGTACAATTGCCAGAATCTAATCTTCCCTCCTATATGTAATTATTCCTGATTCTCTCTTTTTCTCATGGTTATAAGTAGCCTGTCTCAGAATGCTTTCCCCAGGCTATATTTGTCTTCTGTGATAAGAAGGCAATACAAGCTAGCGGAAACTTTCTGCATATCTGCATTTTAGCAGTCCAAATATGAAGGGGGATGTCATGTGCTGAGGCTCAGCCATGGAAGTTTTTCACATACAATCATCTGCTGTCTGTTTTTCATCTACAGCATAACAGCAAAGCAGAGGAGACAAGAACTACCACATCCAGCTGGAGAGCACTGACAAGTGATGATTTTCTCACATGTGCCAGGGATACATCCTCAACTCAGTGTAACTGGGCAGAAAAAGTAAGATGGCTTTCTACATATTCCCAATCCTGAAACTGGCCAGGGCTTCTTTAACAAATGCTGAACTGCCTATTCTTTCAGGTAGGGTATCAGCACATCATAAAAGAACACTAGCCATTTCCCCATTTACTTGTATTTTGGGCCATGAAGGCTCAAGATACTGTAAGATAAGGAATGCATCATGCTAAAATTCGATAAAAACTCTGCTCTCTTCCACTATTTGGAACATGGCTGATTATACTGGTCATTGCCCCATGATTAATAGAGTACATCAATAATAAAGAAAGAATAGTTGAGATTTAAACCTTGGGTTTAATCTGCTTTCTAGGAAAATGGTGACATGCCTCATGTAAAAGTCACTTGCATTGTTCTAGTGTAAAGAAGGGCAAACATTTTGTCCTTATGTGTCATTTATAAATCTAGCCACTTTTCTCCACCTGTTTACTATGGTATTTTATCTGTTCATGTACACACAGGTTTAAATGCACCTTTAGAAAAGGCACATAATTCATGAAGTACCTCAATAACACAACAGAAAAAAAATGTCTCTGCATCTGTTTGTCTGGCTTGAAGCACAGAAATGTGAATATTGCCACAGTTTAAAAAACAAACACACACAGAGCTTTCCTGCAGTAGTACAGTCTGGGACAAATAATTACGAGCAAGCCAGGCAACTTAATGCACTCAAATACCTTTTCTCTGTGAACAACCTAACCACAAAATACACCCACCTACTCAATTTTAATCTGTTCTAGGAGTATTAACACAAATTTGTTGCAACCAAATTCTCTCCTCCAAGAAGAAAAGTGACATTATAAATACGGTGTACCCACCTGTTAACGCTGAAATCACTGATGAGAAATGTACATGTTAGCTGGAAAATAGATGTGCTTCTGTTTCCTTCTCTCAATCTGGACTTTGTCTTGACCATTTGCATGATTTGTAGACCACAGCATGCTACATGAACTGCTTTATAACAATGCTGATTTATTTGAAAACAGAAAATTTGCCCATACCCAGATGTATGAGATACGTGATGGGGAAGCTGCCTTCCCCTGTGTGAAGAAAAAGCAACCAGGATTCAGGAGCACAATGGACACCCTTCAGTCATCTCAGTTCCTTCTATTCTCTTAACCAGCTACTATCTCTGTATGAATGGCTTGATGTCTGTTACAAGTGATTGCTCCAAACTGGAATTCTCTCACCCAGCTTGAAAAACTCTTCACATTTTGATCCCTGCTATGCATGCCACTCTTTTGCACTAAGATGGAGCTGTCTGATTTTCACTAAGGAATTGTATGCATTTTTTTCTGATCTACCAGGTTGATACTTGACATACGAAGATCTGCTTCATCACCGTTCTTTGTGAATAACTGAAATGGAAACATGCATGTCTCCTTCTCTCTCTCTGTCCTTCCTTGCTGTTGGAATTGCTGCTGATCAAAAAGTGCTTCTGGGTCTTTCTCCTCCAAAAAGCTAAGGGTTTATGCTGGCAGGGGGAAGAAGGGTAACAAAAACACATTGTTATTTGAAAAATTATGATCTACTTATATTCAAAGGATAACCCTGAAAAGCTGTTTCACCCTGTGAAGGAAATACTTATCACAGGGTTTTAATATAAGCTTAATTTTGTGCCCAGTGTTTCTAATGAAATGTCTTCTATCTAGTCTTACTTAGGCTCTCTCTGTTAAGTGGCATTAATGCTCAAAAGCATCAAGCTGTTGCCAACATTAACATGAGGTCTCAGTCCCATTCTTGCTTAAGCATCCAGAACTGCTTAGAAAAAAAGGCAGAGGGAAGGAAACGAAAAAACTCAGAGAAAAGTAATTTGAAACTTTTTTTTTTTGGAGGGAGGTAGCTTTACATGAAGAACAACTGTTAGCAACTTCCCCTCTCATTTTCCTATTGCTTAGAAATGTCCTTGTCCTCAAAAAAAAGCTGTCTGATTTCTATCTTACACAGTTCATGTTGAGAGGGCCTCAGACTTTCTCTCCCAAAGTTTCTTTTAAGAGCCACATAAACTCTGTTATAGCTATTGAAGACTAATGAGTTCTACTGATGTCTGGAACAGAAATGCTGAGAAAAGCTAAGAGGAGGACAAGCCAAGAAAATGGGCAATGGGGGCTGGTGGGAGGAATAACCTTTAGAGATTATTTGAGAAAATGAAGAACTGAAATTCAGTACGAATACTATAACCTCAGCATTAACACCAACAACTTTCCATAATAAGCATCTCCAGGACTAAGGCATCCTTTGCCTTCAGATTTTGACTTCAGGCCCCAATCCAGAAAAGTACTTAAGACTGAGTAGTATTATTGAACTCAACCTATGTCAATGGGATTGGCTCATATGCTTAAATTTAAGTATGTACTTAAGTGCTTTGCTGGATCAGAGCCTTGTTTGTTCTAGTCTATGCTTACCATATAAGTGGGAAGTAACTATCAAGCATAATTACCTTTCAAATGTGTCAGAGGTATCCACTGCTAATCATGCAGCAGGTTTTGTGATACTGGATGAAGCAGCTATCTGCAGTACATCAGACTCCACATTTTTTCCATGTAGACAACAGTCTGAGTTGAACATGAGCCATTCACACTTAAGTATCCAAGAGCTGCCAGTCTGCAATGTACTAGTTCAAAATTAATTCCTTAAAACTTCTAGTGGTTGTTACACTAATAGTTTAGCACTTTCACTGGACATTATCATATACATCCAGCATCACAGTCCAGAAAATGTTTTTGGTTTTTATTTTCCTTACCTGTGATCCATGATCCTATTAAAGCTGAGCATGCTTCACATTTCAAAAAGTTCCTTTCTAGAGAACAGAAAACTTATTGATTGCTTTTCCTATGTTTGTCTCCACTTCCTCTTTCATCTTAGCTGCTTTCAGTGAAGAATGAAAATAGCCCAAGTTACCTTGTTGTAAATATAAATAGACCCCAAGTCCCACCAAAGTGCTTTACTATGATCTCTTTCCTCCAATGATGCAGCAAATGCAGATCTAGTAATAGAGGAAGAAGTATTTCAGCAGAGGCCCCCAGTATTCCAGCAGAGGCAAACTTTTTGCTGCCTTCCTTAAGAAGGAAGAAAGCAAGCATCCCAGTCAATCCCCATGAAAACAGTTTGCATGTAAGCAGCCCACCTGCAGCCTCTTCAGATTTCAATTCTGCAAGAAAGGAATATTAAAATCCAGTCCAGAAACTTCTGAAAGTCAGGAAAAACAAATAAAGAAAAGAAAACCCCTGAGAACAAGAACAATGGCAAAAGATAAAACAGGCAGATGGGCAAAAACAACACTGGAGGACAAACTCAGTATCAGGATCAAACACTTATCAGCATATCATAAATTGATAAAAAAGGATTTTAGACTCATCTGATTTATAATCCTAAGAGTCATCTCCTTATAGGTAAAATGCTGGCTTCTCTACACTAGACCTGGTCCTTAGATGGTGTAAAGGTGACAGTTTGTTCACATCAGAATAGATCCCAGAGGGACATCTCTTTGGTGAAAGATGGCTAATTCCACAGCCCTGAGTCTGACCCTGCTTTATTGAAGTCAACATACAGCTAAAGCTTACAGAAAACCTCTATCAGCTATTGCATACCAAGCTCCTTACAACCAGATATACATCCTTTGACATGAAACCATGGTTTTTAGTCCTTCTTTTAATGCAAGAAAGTTTATAACAACTTACTTATATGCAGAGGTTAAAACTCGTATTTGTGAAGCACTGAGATTACTTGTACACATCTGCTACTCAAATTCAATTGATTAGAAAAACGTTATTGGTGTGTGTACACATATACACCCCTCCTTTATGTACATAAATCTGTTTACAAATAGACTATTTAAAAAAAAATAATAATTTCTTTGAAACTTGCTTGCAAGTATTAAAAGATGCCTTGGTCACATGATAAATAATGGCTAAATTATGTGTCCTTAAAGTGGTAGAATGTCAGTAATAAGTAAATCAAAGACTTCCCAATGCTAATATCCATATGAGTAATAAACAATGGTATTTCCTATCCTGTAATGCGTGTCATGGTTCTAATCCATAAGGCTTCATGTTTCTTTGCCTGCACACAGGCACGCACAGGCTCACAGAGCAGATGTTAAAGTCACAAGTCTCTAATGTAATTCATGCTCCAGTTCAGCAACTGTGAGGGTATGCTGAAGGCAATGCTATGACTAACACGGCCAAGAAATTCCTGAGAGAATAAGAATGATTGTTAACAGTTCTGAGAAACTCTTCCTCTGGGTTATTATCCCATAGAGAGAGATAGTGGGGTTTAGCAGTCTTAACCAAACAAACAGCTCTGAGAAACTAGATATATTCCCTTTGAGATTACAGCAAATGAAAAAAAAAAAACCCATCTTCTGTTAAAAGTGGTTTGAAGCATTCACGATACTGTCAGCGAAGTACTTGGACTTCTTCCTGCTTTGTGCATCAGGTCAGAGTTTCCATACTCCCAAAGGAAACTATGCATTGGCTGGAAAAAAGAGAAAGTCCCATGTACCCTGCTGTTATCTTTTCACAGCGGGTTTGACTGAGCAGGGGTGAGGCATGGGCACACGTAGTGACTAATACAGCCACCAGAAGACAATGCAGTAGCAACTCAAATGGGCGCCTGTTCCAGTGATTTACATCTGCACCACTGCTCATAAGCCAAGTATCTGAAAGGAGAGTTGCTTGAAAATTCTACTTTCTTGTAGCTTTCTCCAACTCCTTGAGCTAGTTGGCAAATGAAAGATGTCATCCTGTCCCAGGGCGCTGAAAGCCAGAAATAAAGTAAAAAACTACCTGACTAATGGCTTAAGATCATTTTTTCAGAAGCGTCAGCCTCTTTTTTTCTAACACCACCTCCTTACATTGCCTAAAGCAACTCTGCCATCCTAACATAGGTTCAACACACAAAGTAACACTTCCTTATATACAATACACGCAGTAACGAGCAGTAATTATTTCCTCAACTGCCTCCCTTGCATTTTAAGCTGTACCCAAGCAAATCAAGCTAACAGGATAGATGGGGAGAAGAAAGATAGTTTTGTGACTAAGAAGCAAGGCTACAACTGAACTGTTGGTACTCCCACAGATTTCCCAGCTCAGTCTTATTGTGCTCCTTTTGTCTCTGAAAAAATAACACCAGTAAAAATGTTTCTAATACCTAACCTTTAAGTTTTCTGCATTGTTTCTTAGTGTGCTGAGACAGTGATTAGCACAATCGAGCACTGGTTGCAGGCTGAAGTTCATTACTAGTGCATTACTGTGACTCTCTCTTTGCTGGTACATAGCATCAGAACAACCCTTAAAAGAACATCTGATAGCACCACACATCTATCAGCATTGTCATACAGTCCAGATGGTTGCAGTATGTAGGCAACTGGGAACCAGAGCAGCAGGAGGAGTACATCGTACATCCTGCTGCAAGTTTCCCTCTGGTGCTAATCTTGATGCATTTAGATTAGTCTGTTGGGTAGGAAGTCTACAGCTCTGGGTACATGCACCTTAAGACCTAGGAAATAAAATAAACCAGAGCAGCTCCACTCAGCAGCTTGCTAACTCTCAAATAATCAGATTTGCCCATAAACCACAGTAAAAGATGACTATAGCTTAGCTGAGTGACAATTCCCTACTGTGCAGCATGAATTTCCTTTTGAATTCCACAAGGGTGGCATTCTGTTGCAAATGGGTCTGCTATTAAAGATCAACTCAGAAATCCATGTACTTTAGCAGATTAACTATTATTATTAATATGTACAAACCAGAGACAAAGAGGAAACCACTTCTTCCATTTGGCAAATGCAATTTTATTTCTGGATTAGTTATAAGAAAGAAAACTTTAAACATTCTAACTTGTGTACCCTGCCAGACACATTAATTGGCATACTGGAACAATACTGCAGATGAAGACAGTCAATGTAATTAATCATCTCTGTGTAAGTACAGTGTTCTCAAAAACATAATTGTTATTTTTCTCTGCTACAGAAAGGAGGGTTTCCAAACCTTGAAAAGGCAAGACTTCAGTGGGAATTTGATATGCCAAAGAACTATAATCTCGCTCTCATTAGTCCAGGTAAGAAAAATGTAAGCACAACATGATAAACACAACACCAACTGGCAGACACAAGGAAGGAAAGAAGGAAGACAATGACATTTCTAAGGAGATAGCTTGATAATATCAAGAAATTGCTAAGTCTACAATTGTAATCATACTTATTTAAAGGCAAGTTAGTATAGATTTTATAGTCTTGAGGAATTAATTTAAACAGAAGACATATAGAAGACACCAAGAGCACAACGTTACACTTGGTGACTTCCAGCACAGTTTGGTCACTTACACAGCCTCACTGAGAACAAAGGACAGAACTGCAGACTGTGAATCACACTCACAGTTTCTACCCGTGCCACTAATGCAAATACTCAGTCATATAATGGTAACTACATATAATTATTTTATCTGGACTACATGATAGCTATTTACTTTGCTGGTAGAGAAGATTTTGGTGATGCTTACACAGCATAAACAATTATTCCTTGTAGTGCTAGCACTCCTGATTATTACTGGTTCTTCCACCAGCAGGGCTTCTACACTCAAAACAACTCACAACTGAGCAACAGAAATGGACATTAAGAGACCTGCAAGAATATGAGTGAGAACAGAAGTTCCCCTTTCCCTAGAGAAACTCTATAGAGTAAAAATACAATCGTTTTCACACCCAAACTGGCCTGTGAATGTGTAATCGTGTTGCATGCGGGAACAGACATCTGTGTTCTGGCTTCTTTTTTCATTTTGGTGACTATTTCCAGTAAAATTGGAAGATAATTTTCAAAATTTGGCCAGCCGAAACAGTAAAAAAAAAAATAGATTGAGTTCTCACAGACCAAACTATGCTCACTGGCAGTCCTTCTCAGGCATCTTGCAAAAATTTCTTGCTGTATGTCTATAGAATGATTTGAAATTACTCAAATTACCTGAAGAATCTGAAGCCTCTAGTTCAATTTACAGGTGTGATCGCTCACATTTCTAATAAATAAGATGCATTTCATGTGGTTATTCGCTTCCTATTAATTTACATAGCAGTGGGTTTCTGCAGGGGAAAGACTCCATTTCTCCAGTGTAGCTGTCTTTAAAAAAATGTCCTGCAGAAAAAACAAAGAAGAGGTGCTGTTAGCTGTAGTGCAATTTTTAGTCTTTCTGATAAGCACAATTTTATATAACTGGATCTCAGTTGAGTCATTTTGATTTGTGTTGTAAGTAATAATTGAGAAGACCACAAATACCCACATGCAACAAGAAATCTTACCTTGGTTCTTCTAGAGAACTATGACTGTACTTACAGTAATTACAGCATAGAGAAACCATACACAGTAAACTGAGTTTGTGACACAGGGATAATTTTGGGACAAACCCATTTTATAGTGACAAATGAACACAGGCAAACTTCAGTGAAAACCAAACAGTCATGAATACTTGTTTACAGGCACAGTCATATAATACAAATGGAAACTTGTTCTTTGGACAAGCCTTAACAAGGAAGTAATTTGTAGTTACTTCTATACTTATGAATTCACAATGCCACAGCAGTGGTCCACAGATAAGGAAAAAAAAATAAATTAATCCTACTAGTTTAGGCAGGGCTTATTTATTTTCTAGTCTGGCAGATGATAATCCAATTCTGCAGAGGACCTCTAAGGGACATTATGAACTAGAAACTAAATACTTATATTTTAATAGGACAGGCATGGCAAAAGCCCAAAGAACACTCCAGCATGTCAGAAACAAAAGCAAGCGTGGCAAGCAATGCATAGGCAGGCACATGCTGAATAAATAACACAGCCTCACAATGGAGTCATGTTAACCCAGGTCTGGCTATTCACCATGAGGGAACACTGCAGTGGCTACAGCTGCAGGAGATACCCTTGTCTGTACACGGGTGCACTGCCTTCAAAAACTTTTCTGTGTGTGTTGGGACTGACTGTTGATGAGGGAATAGTAGGGCTAAATATACAGGATATGAAAACAAAAGTAACAGTGACAGTTATTTCCTTGCTTGCTAGTTTATGCACAGGTATTACACACAATTTTACAGCAATCTTCAGCTGGTGTTAACCAGTAAAACTATACTGATTTACAGTAACTAATACTCTAGTATTCTGCACAGAACAAGAGTCCAGGTTAACAGCGACCACAAAACTTTCCTCTGCCATTTTACTTGGTAGTAAGGATATCTTCAAATCTCTTTCTTCACTCAAGCTAGAAAACATTGGTCTTACTTTTGAAACTGTTTGTCCAAAGTAAAGCAAGTTGTATAGACTTGACACCTCTATCACACTTTAAGCCATAGATTCTTCTGTTTCACACCTATGCTGATTATCTTTAAAAAAGGACTCTGTGAACAGCATAAATTGCCAAAAGCCAAATCACCTAGCGCTTCTCAAAACTTCACACTTAGGTTGGCTTAGACAAGGATAGGAACTGTAATCTCATTTGAAAAAAAAAAAAACCCACAAAAAATGTAAATGTCTGGTTGTAATGAAGAATGCTTATGGGCATTTGTTTCCCCAAATTATGATCCACTGGGCCACACTAAATGATCCAGACTGAAGTAATTTCTAAAAAAAAACCCAAACCAAACCTCCAAAAATCCTCAAACTTTAAACTGAAAGTATGAGCATGTAGTCACATACAACCAGTTCTGGGAATCACCATTTTGCTAAGTCTGGGAACCACTGCTGTAATGCATGATGGCTACTTATAACTGCCAAATTAGCAACCATGTGATACAGAAAGTTATGTAGTCCACAATAAGTAAATATTTGAAATATGTCTGATATAAACCCCAAACTGTATAGACTATTGTTACTACCCTTTTAATCCTCAGAGAAAGAAAGCATATGCACTCACAGTTCATCGTCGTATTCCTTTGGAGGTGATGCTGCAATGACTAAGTCAATCCAATCCTGAAAAAGAAATGCACAGGCAAACATGTGCTGCTAAATACTGCTTTTAGAGATGGTCAGTGGACCACCATGGAATATCAGACAGAGAATCAGGAAGGCAATCTATTTCTGGAGAACTACAAGGAGCATCAGAAAGATCTCTATTAAAGTCTTCTAGACCATTTCAAGATTGAGCTGTTTATTTGTATCCTGAAATTATAGAAAAATCTACTGGTCCTGCAACAAGCTTTTAAAAATAATTCTTCTAAGAATCATCCTATATTTGGTCATGCTAGCAATTAATACCATTCTTGCTGAGAAAACACTCATTGTAGCTTAAGTGCAGTGTTACTTGTATATTAAGAAATCGAAGATAAAATAAGCTGCTATCATAAAATTCCAATCATCTTGCAAGCCATTTTCAATATCAAAGAGATTCTACAGATAAATATACTAGAAACACTCAATGTAATGTGTTTAAATACCAGTCTTGACATGTGGCTAAATGCCATGAACTTTCACAGTAAATTACATGCATGATTTTCAGAGATGCCATATACCAGTATCTTCTGCAGGTTTCAGATGACTTTGGTAGTACTGGCATATCTGTTACTTTTGACGTTTGCAGCCTTATTTGTGTTGATGTGACAATGGCATGACAGAAAATTATACCTCATATGAGCGTTATAGGTAGAATGATGTAGTATGCCAGGTTACTTACCCCACCCACATTCCAAGCTTTTGCTAGAGTAGCCTGTGCTTCTGCCAGCCTGCTGTCAATTAATATCTTGCCATTTACAGCTAGTATTTCATCCCCTTTCACTATGCCTCCTGGTGAAAAGTCCAATATGGTATACATACATGTAAGCAAAAGAAAAAAAAAATAAATTGGTGAGTCTTTTCTGTCCCATATTTATGCAGTACAGTTCTTCTGTTTATAATTTTCACTGTTCATAAATTTTACATAATGATTAATTTAAGCAGCACCCTTCAAACTCTGAG
The DNA here is from genome assembly GCA_028020825.1 of Podargus strigoides. Classification (NCBI taxonomy): domain Eukaryota; kingdom Metazoa; phylum Chordata; class Aves; order Caprimulgiformes; family Podargidae; genus Podargus; species Podargus strigoides. Next base: position 3,329,253 of record CM051633.1, read on the forward strand.
CTGCCCTTAGAGCTCAGAGAGAACTTGACTGCCTTGGACAACCTAAGTGTGCCTCTCAGTACTAGGCATAGCTGTGAAGTCAGCCAACAACTCTAAGCCAGCATAAGGAGCCACTTTGCAGCACAATTCAAATTCCCCATTGTTACTCACCATGTTTGTCTGCAGCACCACCCTCATAGATGGCAGACACGACTACCCTTCCAATTGGAGAATCAATTCCACCCTCAACTGCAAGGTCTAAGGATCCTTCCTATTAAAAGAGTTTTAGTTCAGAAAAGGTTGGTAATTTTTGCCATCAAGAGGAGCTTAATCTTTCTTTCTTCTCAGTAAACATGTCTGTTCATGAAATGCTTACATGAACCCTTTAAATATCAATCAAATAATATAGTATTTACCTTTTTAATTCGTAATAGCCGTACATCTTTTCCCATAATCTGCTCTGGTGTAAACTATGAGAAGACATAATGATTAGTTATTTCCACCTTGGAAACACAGAACAATTAGGCTGCTCTACGCAGTTTATAGGAGAAAAGGATCCTTTCCCTCCTCCAAAATAGTGTTAGAGGAAGACCAGAACACTAGGTCATCTTTTCCTATAAGAAAACTCCCTTTTAACATGACTAGAAAAGACAAATACACAAGCCCCAGCAAGCCAACAGGCAAGAATCTTACTCACTTCCAGCCCTCAAAATCAAGGATGTGTATTTTCCAGTGTATTTCATATTAAACAGTGAGACATACTTGAATTCTCTCCTTACCATTGAATATGGATCAAAATCTTCCAAATATTTCTGGAAGCCCTGAGAATAAAACAATACTTAATTGTAAAAACATCAGGCTCATGCACACACTTAACACACAAACTCCATTTTATTTATTAGTGAGAGAACATATAATTCTGTGAGCTATGAATGAAAGACAGCAAATGGAGAAAAGAACAGAAAGACAGCAAATAGTCCATCCTGACAGTCAGAAGACATTTCAAAACCTTATGACATATCAGCAATTTGAGCTGACCATACTGTGGAGTAGTTTTGAGGAATAGTTTACCACTGTCAGCTCCACAGTTCCTCTCTACACCTGGCAGAACAGAAACATATCTTGAAAGCATCACGGGCAGGTATGTTCTGCCACACTCTTCTGAGCAACATTTCTTGAGACTAACACCATGTTGGCCACTATCTAACACAGGCACAAGTGACAGGCTCCAATTTGCCTGTCAGCAACACCACTCCCTGGTGCCTGGGTTGCAGGACCCTCTTCCAGCCCCATCCTCTCCTCCTTTTCATGGAGTTTCAAGGGAGTTGGTTCCATATCAGAAGTGAATGCAGGACAACAACCAATTTTATTTTCATATGGTTCTGTGAAGAACTTAATATTTTTGGCAAGGGGTGTCTGAAATGGGGAAGATAATGTAGTTAGGTAGGGCAAGATTTAAGCTTTCAGAGGACCCACACCTTCTTAAACTTTCAGAACCTAGTGCATTACCCTTGTCAGACCAACACTGCAGGGAAAAAGAGGGAGTTACCTTTTCCGGAAAGATGAGAGTTCCTGAGTCAGCAATCAGGAATCAATGGTGTTTGGGTGGTGGTCTCTTGAGGAGGATTAGTAGTTACTGGGTGAGACTGTATGGGTGATGCTGGACATTTATAAAAACTCTGCACTTATTCTGCATGTTAAAATAAGGACTTCAGGACATAACAGAAACTTTAATGAGGCACCTAAATGCTGTATCACTCTTGTGGCTTAAACTGCAATAACCTAAATTACTAAAACTCTAAGGGAAACATTTTACAATGACAGCTACCTAAACAACTAATGGTTCAATTAGTATTGACTCAGTCCTGAATTTGTATTGACCTATGGAATCAAGGCTGAAGTAGACATCTACGGTCTTGGAGCAAGAAACTTAGAGGAAAGAACTCCAATCTCAGCCAAGTCACTAATTCATTATGTAATCTCAAGGAAGTCATTGAACTCTCTTTGTCCCAGGTCACCCTCATGAAAAACAGATGCTGCCCTTGAAGAAAGTTTTCCTGGGAAAATAATTTTTAAACAGGAAAAAAAAAACCCTTAAACCCCACAACAAAAAACCTACAAGCAAAGAAGTGATATGATCTGGATCCAATAATGTACAAATACAGCTATGATCAATGAAGACATCTACTGAACTGTAATAAATCTTCCCAGAAATGGGCATCACAAATTTTGAAGAGCAGAAAGCACACTCCATATCCATGCAGAGACTAATAAGCCAAGTAACACTGAGTGGAAACCACAGGGCTAAGCCTACCCTTCCACTACTCAGAACACCTCAGGCAAAACAGTTAAGACCATTCGAATCCTTTCTTGACTTACAATAACACTCATAGGATTGAACATAACTAGAATCAGGAACACTAAAATTTTTGACTGCCCTGAAACAGCTGTCTGTCTGGACTTCTAGATGGAAGGTGAAGTTACTACTTAAAAAAAAAAATAAATTAAAAAAGCACGAACCAAAACATGAGCACCTAAGCCAATGGTACTGTACACTAAAGTTTCTGGCATCAATAGTCAGTAGCAATTGAAACCCAACTGAAACAAATAAAAAAGAAGACTTGAAAGAGAAACCTGTGACCAGATATAACAAAATTATCCAAAAACCACATTTGCTGAGAGCACATTGTTATATATACAGAACATAGTAACATTCAATGGCAACTGAACAATCTCAAAGTTCGATTTATGTCAGTCAAATCCAGTTTTCCCTTCTAGATCTAGACTGAAACTGATCAAGAGAAGAAAAAAAACCCAACACCTTACTAATCGTTTACCACCCAAAAGCTCACACTGTGAGCTCACAACTGTGCACCAGCATTTTCAAATAACACAGCAATGCATCTTACTTAAAATGTGTTTTGCACAGAAACCAGCACATTTAATAGCAGCAGAGAAGTTAAGCATGAAGTTCACTTCAAAGGACCTATTGAACCACCAGTCAACCAAAGAGGGAGAGATGAAAACTTCATCACTATGACAGAGGAAAGCAATAAAAATAATAACACAGCAGAAAAATCCTACACAATACATAAGGCTACATGATAAGTGCTTTCCACCACCAGTCCCTCTGATTCCCTACCCATAATTATGTTATGCTAATAGCTCTAGTTGTTAAACTGAGAAAATATTTTATTACTGAAAGCATTGCAACTGAAGACTAAAACAAGGAAACATTAGGACTATTAAAAAAAATATTGACAGTATCAGGTCAGTTATCAGTGTTTAACTATTCTAAAGACTGCACTAACCATAGAAGTAGGTACAGACAGTTTAACCTGAAGGATTTACTGTCCTCTCATTCTTCATCTGTCTAGACTAGCAGGAGCCACACTGAAAGTTTACAAAGACTGGCAGTTTTCATGCACTAGGGTTGTCTTGCATCCTCTCTTTTAGAAACTGAGCAAAAGGATTAGAAAGGAAAGTTTTAAATCTATGATCAGTCAAAACAAGAAGTACCACACAAAACATGGAAAATGTTATTTTACTTGGTTTTTGTTAGATCTAAATGATGAATTGTAAACCACCATCCTTTTAAACATCTCTTGTGGCTGCAAAAGAAAGAACATTGCCAAACCAGATGTTAATTTTTTGCTGTAAATAACTATCACCTACTGACAAATAATCTCCTGTTCTCTGAGCCAAAATTTAATTAGCTTTGCCATGAGTGTATTCCAATTCACCCTAGTAGAGCAGAGAGAAACAGTTCACACTGATTTTGACCCAGAGCGGCACTCAGTGCTACACTCAAGGTTTGATTCTCACCCATCATTTCCCTATCTGTAAGTGAAAACAATTTGTGAGAACAATTTCTTTTTCATGAACTGTTAAAAGGCCTGGGAAATCTGACCTGAATTCAGTTAATATGAAAGCTTAAGGAACAGTGAAGTCTCTGTTGTGACTATCTGGCCCAATTACCTTCCGATAACAGGAATGTTTCACCCATTCTTGCATGTTTCTTTTATTCTTATGTTCATGCTTTTCATCTTCTTTACAATTGAATTGCTCGAGTATAGACTCGCTTGATTAGCTATTTGAATCAAGTAAACCCATCAAGATCAGCTTCTAGAGTTTGGTACTGAGGACAGCTAAATTCAGATTAAAACAAGGTACAAGAAATTACATGCATTATGTCCTATTAAGACATAAAGACTGGAGTTCCACAGGGTGTGTGAAATCCAGCAAGACAAGAAATAGGGTAGTGAAGGATACATTGACTCTGGTGATACTTTCCTTCACTAAGAGAAGCTACACCACCACTCCCACAAACAAACAAACAACATTCCTTCTGCATGAAATCACATTAGAATTCTGGTACATTTCTGGAGATGGGCAGGTACCTCCTTGTCTGCTTTGTCATACACCGGTCTTTTCATTTTTTAACTAACAGAGCAGCCTCCTCCTTTACTTCAGTATTCATACAAGTCTTATTCCACACGCTACTGTGACTTCATTGCAGCCAGGCTGAATACTCTTGACTGCATTAAGTTATAAATGGAAATAAGAGGTAGCAGGTCTAACAAAACCAATTTATAGACTGATGTTTCTCTCAAAGTCCTATCAGAATATTGCTCCCACCGAACTTGTGATCTTCCAACCAATATAAGGCTGTTTGGGAATGAAGAGGATTGACATCTGAAACACTTTAGCAGATCTATGATTTGGAAAGTGTGTGCACATGCATAACAAATCATAAGAAATTTCCCTATGGAGGTGGCTATTATTGCCCATTTCTCAAACTAATTTTAAGGATTCAGTAACAAAAACTCCACACACAACAAAAAAGCAACATTTTCAATTTGTACCAAGACTGTCTGATCACACATAAGGGTATTACCAATTTTGCAAACTAGTTCATGTTTGCACACTAGGTATTTTTTTCAAGAGCTAGATTATATTAACTGCAGATTATGATTACTGTGTTCATTCCTCCCCTAAGGAATTTCATTACTTAGAGATGCTGAACTACTGAACACAACCAAACTGAGAGCTTCAATACACATAACTGAAGGAAATATCTACACTGGAGGGATCTGAATTTATTTTTAGCTTATCTAACTGCCTTCTCTTGAGTAACTTACAAAAACTGCTTTAATTTATTATTTCAATCCATTTTTAATATAGAAGTTTCAAGACTACTATATCTGTGGGTAAACTGGTTAGTAAGTATCACTTAAATTTGTTCAAACTGTAACTGGGAAAATAAAGGAACAAGAGTAAACTATTAAAGCAGAAAATAAGAAAAAAAATCCATTGCACTTTAATGAAAGACAGCTAGGAATATTGTGCACATCATCTATTTTCAGATGTAGCATAAGCTTTTAATTAAACAAAATGCCAGTGTGATGGTTTTTCCATCCCTTAGAAAGCTCACACGTTGCAATACACTGCCTTGCTCACATAAATGAATATATACACACATGTCCACACACATGCGTACGACAGACATACAACTCTAACAGCGTAAGCCATGATGACCCTTAAGAATAAATATTACTAAATGGTCCATCAGCTATTTTAGATGAATTTTCAGGGCTGTCACCTGCAAGTTATCGCTTGTCAGAATAGTATTTATCTTTTTTTTTCAGTAAGCCTTGGCTCACCTTCCCTCATATACCACAATTCCCAAAGACATTACATGGTTGGTCCTAAAATATTTAGTCTAAGAGTTTTTTCTTAATTTAAATTTGAAACAGAAACAGAAAAGAAATAAGAAAAAGAATCTGATTGTGAGTCAACTTTGCAGTAACACTGCATGATGAGTATACTGGAGCCTAAGATATAACAACACACATTTTTTTCCTCTGGAAAAGAAACGATCAGGTAGGGATCCACATTTCAAGTATGTTCAGGACTGTTTACAAAGGAAAACACAGTGCAATTCATTTTTGCTATTTCATTTCTGACAAGTGAATTCAGAATTTATAAAAATAAAAAACCAGAATGTGAATAAATGAAAAATAAAATCTACAGACTCTAAGGGTCTACACCGCTCTGGAACTACACAGCCCAGTACAAAATTGTCACTAAAAGTGACTTTTAGAACATGGCAAAGAAAAATATCCTTTTATACTTACCATGAGTGATCACTTGAAAATCTACATGAATTTTAGTTAGCAGAAAAGAAGACAAGCATTGATTCTTTGAGGACAAGTCAACAACAAATCCCACAGTCACTCAGAAAAAAGAACATTAAAAGGCTTACCAGGGCCTCTGATTTGATTGTTGGCCTGACCATAAAGTTAGGGTCAGGATGCAGCATGACTGGTTTAGAGACTATTGGTACACCTGGATGTCGTTGGGTAGGTGGACTTGGAGCAAGTTGCTACGGGGTTAATTTAAGAAAATTACAATTCACAACAAAATTTGTGCAAATTCATCATTTCACCAAGATGCCTCAAGTCAAATAGTTTATGGTAATGAATTTAATGACACTAGCACAACAAAAGGCTTACAGAATTATTTTAACTAAGACTTAAAATGTCAACAAACCAAAACATAATTTCTCTTGCATCCAAATTGTAGCTTTTTCCCATAAACTCCAACTTCACCAGCAAGATCATGAAAAAATCTCATCCCTACTTTTGGCATTTATCCCACAAAGGCAATGAACTGAATGAGAAACCACAGGAAAAAAAAAAAAATGTTGAGGATGAACATAGTAAACCTGAAATGAGATTTTTCACTAATCTACGGCTAAATAGATCTTTTCAGATGAAATTCAGCAGGACTGCAGCAATCAGCTTTCCCTAAAGAATTTCAAGTTAGCTTGACTTAAGAGCAAGGGTTAGTTACACTAATTACCTACCCTTGACCCTACAAAGTACAGATACGCAGAGACATCTGAGACCTCATCATCCAGCACGTACTAACTCAATTGTACACTTCTTACTCAGTCGAAACCCCCCACTGACGTCAAGTATATTTTTATTCAAGAAAATAGTTCAAAATTGAGCCCTGTGGGTTTAGTTTCTGACTTAACCCCAGCAACTCTCAGCACACTCTTGTCAATGTTTCTCATAGGAAATGTGATGTACTCCAGATATCATTCATATAGTACAAGCTGTATCCTCTGAAACTATTTCAATTGCTTCCAGCAAATCAGTTAAGTCACTTATTTTTTTTTTAAGCAGGGGAATTTTTGACTTGTTTTTTGTTGTTGTTTTTTGTTTGTTTGTCTTCCCCCCCCTTTTCAAATAATTGAAGAAAAAAGTCTTGCAACCAAATCTTTGAAAGTCCCTGTGGATATCCCTCAACTAATTTTCTTCCCTGCTGCAAAGTATATTGTAATGTTATGTTTTCTGATCTTAGAAGAATGAGCAGGTTCACAGATACCAACTTGTTAAAGTTGCACTGGCACTGGATGATTTCTCCAGAGTTGCACAATTTAGAAACAGACTTTTCTAGAGTGCCTCAGAATGAGGAAATCTGACATCCAGCCATCCTGAATCAAAATCAGTGCAAAGAGTTATCAAATAAATTTTGGTTCTTCTGAGAAAAAAACTTCTTAGCACCCATTTTGTTTAAAATTTAGTTTGGTCCTCGCTCCTTTTGTCTGTCTTGACAGAAGAACAAAGTATATGTTCCATGACACACAGATACACAGAACAGGCAAAGATGGACCGTGCGTCATTGAAGTGTTGAAATACGAAGCCCTCAGACCATTAGGAGTCACCTCCACTACCTGGTATTAGGTACCTTGGAACACAGCAATAGATCCATGCACATGAATGCAAATGCTGAATTTTAAATAAATTGGCCATGCAGAGTCAAACCCCTGACATTCCCTTGACATAAGCATTACATGGGAGGTTCATAAAACTGCAGTCGTTATTATATAGGACGTGACATACCAGTGGAGTGCTTGACACAGAAGACACTTTGCCGACGTGGGAGGTGTTTCTTACAACCTAAACAGTAACAGACTTAGTACCACCTTCATATAATATAGCTAATAATAATTTTGAGAAACAGATCAATTTATACCAGATACTTTAATAGTTAGTTGTCAAGAATGTATTTGACAGGATTTCATTCCTTTTGTCAGGTATTTGTTCAAGCTGAATTTGAAATTAAACAATCTAGGGGGAAAAACAAAAATTTACCAGCTTGAGTAATATTAGAAAAGTAAACTTACGGTACAACAGTTGTCTTATTTTTGGCTTTAGCATGCATAAACACAAGATCTTTAATTGATGAAGTCAAATAAATGCACTGCTTCTGATTATCTGTGATCTTAAAATATGACTTTTCAAAAAGCAGGAAGGATAAATTGTCCAGCTTCTGATTTTTCTTCCATTTCTGAAACCACATCAGGAATACTGGTTTATCAACTTATAAACTACATAGATTTGGCTCAGTATTAATACTTAACTAAGAGCTTAGTTCTTTCCTCATATACAGTACTCATATTGAGTGAAAACTGACTTGCCATTTTGATAGCCTAGATTAGTTTTTTGTTCTTGTTACCTGATGCATTTTTCTTTGATTATTAACCTCTCTTCTCTAACATATCTAGAAGTGAAAAACTGCAAGAAACACATATCCGAATATATAGGTTTGGGGTCAGATCCAGTATGGCAGTTACTATATTATTTCTTTTATCTGAATATTTTCTATTAGCGTTAGGAAAACTGAACACTAGTATTTTCTACACTTGTGAAATAAAAATTGTGTGAAATGACACAAGTAACTTGGGAAACCTGTTATCCATAAGAACATCTGATATCAGCATTTCAGTGCATTTAGCATATTCTTGGCACTTCAAACATGTAAACCATATAGATCGAGCACTATCAGAAGTCTACTCTAAGTTTATGAGAACAGATTCATAGTTCACATTAGGGCAATTATTCACATATAAATAATCTGCCAGTTTCCCCCTGAGAGGTGATTAATTTGCATAACCTTCCCTATCTCAACCAGAATCATGCAAACGTATTTCCAAGTAAACATGCAAAAAAAATGAAAATCAACAATGCAGTCAGTCATTCCATGCAGAAAACTGTGTAGGAAAGAAGTGACCATATGGGATCCTCTTTTGCTGTGTGAAACAAAAAATAATCTTTCATCACAAAAACATGTAAGTGAATCCCACCATAGTGCTTAGCAAAGGGAACTGTGATGAAACAGCTGACATTTCTCTCCTAAAGTGAGATCTGGCACAAGATTTCATATACTTGATCCTCCTTTGGACTGAGATTGTAATAAGGAGAAAGTCAGAATGTTTTCTCAAAGAAATCCCTAACTCCTAGGTGTGAAAAACAGACAAACCTGATTACCAGTTCTTCTGCATTTAAAAGTATTTTACTGTTAATTTATACTATGTTGAGGTTTTAAAAGTTTGAGCTTCTGATTTTAAGCTAGTTTCCTTTATCCTCTCTTCTCATCTAGCAAAGCAATTTCATGATGTATTTGAAACACTTTCACAAATCATTTTCATTACACAGATAATTTTTCTCAAATTCAACTATGAGTTCAATCTGCTGACTGCCATTGTTTTGTTTTGTTTTTTATCTTTAAATACTCAAGTCCAAATTGTCCTAACTGATACATTCTTCCCAAGATACCTGCATGTGGTAGGGTTACAATGTACGTAGGGAAGAGAGAGCAAAACCCTCTCACCTTAAATAGAAAAAAAATAAAATAAAACTACCTCTAGACTGCCTTCACTGCTATAAAACAATGAAACCATTTCATGCCTTCTTTTAACATTGCATATGGCAGATGGGTAGATCCAGTGGATAAAGTGGGTGGTGGAGCAGGGGAGGGAGACCAGGCAGGGGAGAGACAAAGATGCATGCATCCAAACAGATCACGAGGTCACCTGGGAAGCTGGTGTTACTGCCAGGGCTGGACCTCTTGAAAGTGGAACATTTGATGTAGGAAGTGGATGAGGTGATGATGCTGGAGTAACAGTGGGTGGTGGTGGAGGTGGTGCCACACGTTGTTTAGGCTTGTCAACTTCATCTAAGTTTATATCATCAAGATCTGTGGTATGAAGCTGCAGGCCACCGGCAAAACGCCGCATTGATGTGGCAGAAGGAGAAGCGGAAGGACGTCCACTTGCCAACTATGTGCAACAGAACAGAAATCTGCCTTAACAGTTCATCTGCCTGCAACAGCTCTGGAGAAATTAGTGGCAAATCCTAGAACATCACTCAGCCCAACTGCTCCTGCACAGGAAGCTCTTGGCTTCTCCCACACAGAATAAACATAAACTTATTCTCTGAAATTTGAAGAGCTGTGATAGTAGCCTTAGCTGTTGGGGCAGTGGGGATGACCCAAAAAACCCCACCCCAGAACAAAAACACCTAACTGTATGGAGTCTTCAAAAGGTAAAAGCATAGGGCAAATCATGGATAACACAACTCTTGCCTCTCTTGCTCTTATGAAGAGGAAGCAAGAACTGCTTCTTGCAAAGGTGATTATATAAAAGGAAAGCCATTGAATACAGGCCCTGAAATTCCATGCCATTATAAAAGGGAAAGGGGTTAAAGTCTGCTGTAAACATAACCAGACATTTATACAAGACGGGGAAGTAAGCTTAAGCAGCTATCAAAACAAAAAGTTTAGGGTTCTATGAAATTCAGATCCTCAGGAGGTTCTGGACCTTCTAATGTCTGTTAATCAACACCAGATGCATTGTAGTGCTAACATACTCCAGAGTTTGAACATAATGAACAGCTCATCCAAAAAATAAGGTTGTGTGCGCAAAGAAGGATTCTACATACATTTAGAGTTGCTAACATTTCTTTTATCAGTGATCAAACTGAGGTATTCAAGAAAATCCAGTTGATACTCTTTAATTTTGCTATTGAGGAAATAGAGAGGTGTCCTGTGGACACATGCATCTTAGTCTAATATGACCATACTTCCCTCAAGTGGGTATCTCTGTTGGCATTCTTTGTGATCTCCTTATCTGCTGTACTCACCCTTTGGTACTAAAAAAAATAGGTATTTCTTTGCCAGAGGCCAAGGGATCTTGACTGTTCTTGTACCCAAGTAGCAGTTCAAGCCTGTAGTACCTGAATATTGTTCAGCTGCATTTATCCCGCAGAAGCATTCTGGTTCTGTGTTTTACATGAGTTTAACTGCTTGGGTAGTTTTGAGATAAATTGTAATAGAATATTTATATGTAATAGAAGAATTGATGGAGCAAATACATCACAGAGTGCTTCTCTTAAATCAGGGTAAAATTCTGGAAATACAACAGTGATTTTAATCTGCAATGTTCCCTCTTTCTTTACACAGTAAGGGGGACAAAGATCTAGCAGAACACAGGCAGCCAAACTTTTGTGCTGAGAGAAAACTCAGCACAATCATTCTACTATCCTGGAGACCTGCACTGAAGAGCCACATGGATCTGAGCCTGAGGCCAGGAAGAACAGAAGACCAGCTGCTTTTTTCAGAGCTGCTCCACATTGACCTGAAGGAAATTCATGCGAGAGTGTTCCCCAAGGGTCCCCTTTGTGGTTGCAATTTCTTGGGGATCCCAGGGGAGTTCAGCAGATTGCAGTGTTCCTCTTGAAAGCAGCTATGCTTGGAAGACAGCCAGAGCAGCAGGATGGTGGGAAAGCCTCACTACACATGTAGAACCATCAGGCTCTAAGGCACGATCACTATCTGCAACTCCCTTTGTTTAAGGCGACTATTTAAAACACAGAACAAGCCCTAGTCTTTGGGAGTTCCTCATCTTTTTGTCATTTTCTTAATCTGTACCTCCATTCCATGCAATACAAGGAAGCATCCAAGAGCTCATCAATGATGCTCTTATTTGCATAGAGCAAAACCATATTGGCTGTGTATTCTAGTCTCGGATTTATTATGGTAACATGTTCCATCTAACCCAAACAGCTCACCAGCCAATAAAATTGTTAAGGAGAAAATGAAACCAGTTCACTAAAATAATAAGAAATCTTCCATAAGATATGGGAACAGTAAATGCTATAGATTGTAGTTCACTAATTACTGACATTTTTTTCCCCTCTGTTAGAATGAAGGCTGAGAGGATAAGATGAAGACAGATTTCTCTCTGGTAAAAACCTGTTACTTTTAGGAGACAACTAGTGAGTTATTTAGAGATCATGCAATATATGGAGAAGCCAGAATTTTACCTCAGGAGACTCATTCTCCACAGAGGAAATCTGTTCTAACCGTGTCTGACAAAGTCTTTCCACCCAGTGCTGCACCTTTTCTGATTCCTCCAGGTCTTCTCGTTCTGTCTCAGATACCTTAACCATAACATCAGTGCATGACAAAAGGTTATAGGTGTAGTTACAATACAAATACGTTTCAGAAGTACAAAATGCTATTTAAATTAGTTTTAAAACTAATTATGCTTTTGAGAATTACTTCCTATTTTGCTGTCTTTCATTAAGCTCATCGTTACACATGGACACTCATTAACTGGTGAGGTATCCTCATTGGGGCAGAAACCAACTGTAGAAACAAGCAAACTTGGGAACAGAGTTTTGCAGTGCAACAGCAATTTTTAAAAACCTCATTATCTTTGACATAATTAAACAAGTGTCCTGCTAAGATAATTCCACTAAAGACTTAACTCATTTTCTTTCAATATAACTTTGTACTTGATAGTAGAACACAACATACCTCTTGCACAAGACGATTTATTTTCAGTTGTTTTTCCTTCTCCAACATTTCTTCTTTCTCTTTGGCAAGTTTTTGCTCAAACTCCATTTCCTTTTTATTCTTCTTCTGTTCACACAGACTGTCACTTTTTGACTTCTTTCGCTCTTTCCCTTTCTGGGAAGTTGTGGTGGGGTTTTTTTTCATTTTTTTAGTTAAATAGATTTTTACATCAGCTAAAAACATCACAAACTTCAAGCTCAGTACATGAGTGCCTGCCTTGAAAATTTAATTATAGTCTGTGCAAGTATGGGGATAGTCTTTTAAAAGAAAAAAAGTCCATTTCCCCAGCAATTTGCAGGAAATTATACAGGAGGGCCTGTGCACATGAACGTAAGTTGGACAAGATCAGACAGTTCAACTTTTTTGCTCATCTAAAAAGTTACAACATTAGGGCACACAGGACTACCACAAAACTTTGAATATTCAAACAGTTTTGGTTAGGTCTTGCTTAGACATCTCGCTGTTTTGGCATTTTTACATAAATACAAGACAGACTGTATCAGGTGACAGATACTCATGTACAGGTAGATTTGAATATTCTATGCATAAAACATCTTCATGCATATGTCCCAAAACCAACATTACATGTCTTAGTACAACTAAAATAAGTAATTACAAAGAAAAGGCTTAGCTCAGTGCAGAAAATGAATTGCTCCCAGGAAAGAACACTGCATCACAAAGATTGAGTATCTTCCACAAGCCCTGGGTAAAACCTATTCCTGTAAATGAACTAATACAGCACAAATCAACTCCAAAATTTTATATGAAGAGTGCAACCAAAGGGGAAAACTTTTTGAGGCCTCTATTCCTGTTGTCTTTGAAAAACACGCTGCTCCTTATTTCTACTTCAACGATGTCACATTTCTGCTACCCTCTCCTGTTTGTACTGGTAGGGCCTATTTCATATTTGAAAGCCCACGCTCTCCTTTTATTCATCAAAAAGTAAAAAGAACAGCTGGCCACTATCATCAATTGCTGCCAGCATCCAGAGAGGCTAAGCTTTGGATTTGATTTTGCTCTGCTCATTATCATCAGCTACTGACTTTTCATGGTCATTTTGGGAATTCAAAGCATGAACACACTTCACCTTACATAACATTGTTTTTCTTCCTTCCACCTTTTACATCTAATATTGATAATGAAGCCTTGGAAAACAGACATTTTCCCTGGCAGCTACAAAAGTCAATTCTCCCAGTCAAATAGGTAACTGAAACTTTGTACTGCTGAGCTCAGTGGGATGTTGTCTATTGCTTCATGGTTAATTGGTGGTGGTGTTTGAAAAAAATAATAATCAATAATCAGAGACAAAAGTTTTAAAAAGTTAAGTAAAAAAAGTCTAGTTTTTCACACTAATGTTTTAACATAATACTGTTGGCATGTTTTATTCGAGGCTAATTAGTTTGTACTTTAATAACAATTGCTGATATTATCTTATCCTCTAATATATGAGAAGATACATTCAGTACTGTCTACTAAATATAACATCTGCAACCTGCTAGGTATCACCACTGGAAAAATTACTGAACTTAAAGGCACATTAAGCAGTACACATGCCACAGTGTTCCAAAATACGAACATCTATCAGACCATCTTAGCTGCATTTAGATACAACAGGATGAGTCATCCTTTCCATCCACTTTCCCCATGGATTCAGTTTACTTCCTATTGAAGACATTTTTAGCACAGAGTGAAATTTTGGTTTTAATACAAAACAAAACAAAAAAAGCAATTAGCCATTTGGAGTAGGAAGAAAATTCATCACTTCACGTTTTAAAAATATTTCTAAAAAGACTAATAATACATCTTTTCAAGCTCCTAGTCCACATTGCAGTAGAGTTCAACAGGACCTGGGCAAGAGCTTCATTACTATATGAAAAGGTATTTGGAGGCTTTCTAAACTATCTTTGTCAGCAGCAATACAGAAGATCATCTATTTGTGTGAAGAGACTGAGTTTTCATAACATGTATTTATAATTTTTAGAAAGAAGTCCTAACTATACCAGCTTTCACACAAGTTACAGATCCATAATGATTTAAAATTGCTAGCAGTATAAAATGGTATCAGCAGGTACCATCATTTTCTATTCTCTATTAAAGAAAAAAGGCATTTCCTATCCACACAGAAGGTTAAAGTAATAGTCCTAAACAATGACACAAATACTTGACCTGTCAGATACAATCCTGACCTCCCCAGAAACCTTGAGTTTGCAGGAGACAGACATAGGAACTCGCCTCAACACTTCTACCTCAGTTAATTACCATCAGCCATCACAAAAAACCCACAACTAAAATACACAAAACAACCACAACCCCTGTATGACATGGCTAATATACACTGAAAGAAAGATAGTAAAGCACCAGCAGAAATGAAGTATTTGAAATTCTAATAATTTGAAATTGCAACACTTCAGCAGCGACTCTACAGGCATAAAACTATTCTATCAAGATTAAAGATTTTCAGTTGGCTTTGCTCATTCTGTGTGATGTACACTCCTAAAAGCCTTTTGCTTTCAGCACTCCTCTTACTGGGAGATTTGTAAAGGTACAACTGGGAACTGTATACTTAGTTCCCATTGATTTTTTTATCTCTGTACTGTTGGGTTTTTTTAATATGTTATTCTGAGGCATTTTTGGAGAACATAAAGACATACACTGCCCACCTGTACTGAACAGCTTCTGCAAAGTATTGACATCCACTTCCCACTGCGGCTAACAGGACTTGAAAAGTGCAAAGTTTTCAGAAGGACAAACTCCAAGGTAGATGCATCCCAAATGCATCTCGATTTGCACACACATTAAAAGAAGCAGCATCTGACTATAAAGAATGTCTAGCAATAACAGAGAAGAAGAAAAAAGGGGAATTAAAATTGAAAAGCACAGCAAACAAATCCACATATCAAACTTTGTACCTTGCGGATTGTGGGAAATTTTCCTTCATACCGATAAAACCATCCAAAAGCTACAAAAAGGTAAAGGAAAAGTTGTTTTTCAAAGAAAAGACTGGTTCAGATTCAGATCAATCCATGCTGACACATGTAAGTGATTAAAATTTATTTGAAGGCGCAACACCAAAGGTTCCATGTCACATGGCAAGTTCTTAGACGACTTCTCCATCAATTGTGCTAGTATGTTTAGTACCCTTATTTTACTGATATACACTTTATGTTAAGCAAAGCAAATGCAACAAGTAATCTTCATACAGAACCATGCAGCAATATGCATTGCTAAGATTTCTATGGTCACAGTCCTACTTAACACTAGTTTTAACAAGCCTTTGTAAAATGAAACAGGTATTCAAACTCATTCAAGCTTGTGGCAGAACACAGTGGCATTTGAGGAAATAAAAAAACCTCCATTTCCTAGGATAAAATATTTTGAGCCAAGTGCACGAATATTAAAAAAAACATTGTTAAGTAAAAAAACATACAAAAGAATTCATTACCATGATTTTATATGAGAAACACTGATAACACACAGAGCTTTCAATACAATCCACCTTTCTGTAGGGTTGACAGATTTTGTGTATCAAGGTATCTTTAGAAAGCATTGACAGCAACAATGTCATAACCTTTCAGCATTTACCCAA
The DNA here is from genome assembly GCA_028020825.1 of Podargus strigoides. Taxonomy (NCBI): domain Eukaryota; kingdom Metazoa; phylum Chordata; class Aves; order Caprimulgiformes; family Podargidae; genus Podargus; species Podargus strigoides. The sequence goes on from CM051633.1 coordinate 3,345,529, forward strand.
GGACCACACATATGGCCCTAGCAAAACCAAATGATCGGTTCAGCGTCAAGACTGACTGTCAGGAGGAAGGGAAGCACAGGAAGAATCTGAATCAGGATAGGAAGTTAAGGCTGAGCAGCAAACCTGTTGATCCTGCTTCATGATCACTTCATCCATGTCATCTGTTTCAACTTGGTCATGTGCAACTGCCTTTAAATCTACTAGAGAAACAAAGGAGGAAAAGAGTAAGGAGACAGAAACGACAGTCTAACTGGAGGTTCCCATTAAATGAAAAAGAGATCAGCAATGTGTGATTAGATGTTTCCATGAAATAAAAATAAGTTAGCAACAGTATATTGTCACATATGTTTGAAAAAAAAATGAGCTCCTGCTTAAATCAAATCCATTTCCAACCTCCTTCAACCCTGAAGAGCAGTTAGGATCTGCATATGGCCAATGAGTCTGCTCTGCTATGAAGGGAAGCCTGCAGAGGTAGGTGGCTTTTCCTGTAATTAAACCAGCAGTTCTGGAATATCTGGCTCCAAAAAAGTATCAAGCCTTCTACTGTGCTGTCACTGGGGTAAATGCTATACAGAGAACGCATGGTTCTGAAGAATCTGAAAACTAAATAGACAAAAAGGTGCTTGCAGAAGAACTTTTCCCCATGTCAGTTTCTCATCCATGAAAAGTTAAGTGACTTCAAAGTCACACAGAAAATAACAGTCAGGTTAGGAAATGACCCAGACCTCCCTTAACTTATGCAATACCCACTCCACAAGCACTTTCCGCTTTTTCCTTTGTCTAATACCATTTCAGTACCCTCTCCACATACAACCTATAGCTCCTAACTTAGCTTCTTAACTGCACATCAAGCTCCCAGCTTCTTAAATTACTTTGGACAACTAAGTCAGACCTAGTGTTGCAATGGTTGTAAACATCATTGTGCCATCATCATTTCATTTTCAAGATAGAGCATGAACTTAAGAAAGTGATATGCAGAAAAATGAAGTGCTAAATACTTGTGCCTGAGAAGGAATAAACTAAATGTGAAAGGCATGCTAGTGATAAACAGATTCGTCAAAAGATCTAGGAAAAAAACTTTTTAAAAGTTGTTGATTCTTAAGAATCTTTGATTTTTCTTTTTTGTCTAGTGCCTTACTGTTGTTTCGTAATGATGGCTTCTGTTGTATTTTTTGATCACATTCAATATATTGTTTACTCAATTAAGTTGTTTACTCCTCCTCATGGAAGAGAAGCAAGAGAGCTTCAAGACACTCCTAGAGCTCTCAAAGACTGTCAAAGCAAGAGAGGACCGAGGTCCTGCTGAAGAGATGAGGGAAATGATCTTTAGATTTTTCTGAAAATTAAACATTGAATTCATTTCCTCCAAGCCAAAAGCAGGGATTCCCTATCTATCTTTTCTAGTTGGAAGCAAGCAGACAAAAATACTCAAAACCCTGAACTCAAATCTTCACACTGATTTAGAGTAAGGGAGAAAAAAAAAAACCATAACAGGAATTGTTCAAAGTTCATTAATTCACTCCAAATGAGACTGCAAATCTAGTACTAGTTTTCTACCTTCAAACACTCCACCTCCCAAGATCTCTTCTCAAATATAAAAATTATATTGTTTGCTGATATGATTAATACAGCTCAGAGCTAATTCCAAATGAAAGAAGAAAAACAAAGACTTGTCTCCCCATTTTCATACCTTCATTTTCCAAAATAACAAAACCCAGTATCAAAATGCTCATAAAACCTAAAATACTATTTATTGCTACAAGTAATGAGTCACTAAGATGAAAGTATATAGCTTAACATTTCAACATCAGCTTATCCACGTGGACCTAAAAACTTCATCACAAATCATATAAAAACCACAGCACTACTTCCATTTAGGCATATAAATCAGGACAAGCCTACTGATGCAAGAACAGCTCTGTGAAAAAGTGGGCAAGCAAAACACTGAACAGTAACAACGTGTAAAGCAACGCATCAAAACCCCAAGCTAAAGAGATTGACACTTCAGAAAATTTCTTAGTGAGGTTTTTTTTTTTTTCTGGTTAAAAACCATGACTGTTTGAGTGGAAGTTGATTTTGTAATGTAGGTACCTGTTAAATAAAAGCTATTAAATTAATCATATGCTTCCAGCCTTCTGAAAATAACCAAGTCATGGCTAGCTTGGCTTGGACACAAACTGGTGATGTATTCCATACAGCTCAGTGATGTGTCTGAACCAGATACTTTCCCTAGGAAGCAGGTTGAAAACAATTACTTACTTTTGTGTTTGGAACGAGGGGCAGAGTGCACTTCTGCAGTTACAGTTTTCAGAGATTTGGGAGGTTCTTTAGGACCCCAGTCTTCTTCCCACTCCTTTTTAAATTTCTCTTCTTCTGCTGTTATTCTATAGGAAAAAAAAAAAATGCAGCTAGGAATTCTGAGTATAAAAGCAACAGCATCAATATAAATTCATCAGTTATTCAGTGTTCAGTATGTTTGCTTTTATTTCCTTTATATTAAAGCATAAACTTCATAATAAAAGAGAAGGAAAAAAACCAAATAATTCCTGCAGAAAGGATTTTAAAAATGGAGCAAAGGGTCATCTTCACAAAGTGTTAATACAGGATCCCACTATATTCTAGTGAAACTGCCTTTCTGCAATTGCTTATTAAATGTAAGCTTTACAATAAATTCCTATACTACCATCCTCTCTTCCCTACACCAGGAAAATTGATACTGACTTAGTTTGGGTTATAACATGGAAAAACTTCACAAGTGCCTGAGCAGCACTTAGAAACTATAGAACAAAGATGTGTTAGACCTTACAGTGAATAGCCCTCAAGGCAGCCTGCTCACTCAGTGAGGACTTTCATGATTAAAGCTGCACTTAGTTCAGAAGGATACTGCAGATTGCAAACTTCCATTATAGTAGACAGGCAATCTGGATTTGGAGAAAGGAACCGTTCTTCACCTGTGATGGTCTGCTTTTATAGCATCTTTCCAACACTAGTGCAGGAATCTTTACAGCAGATCACAATAAACAACAGGATGTTGTCTATTCCCCAGAAGTTAGAAAAGGAAGTAATTCATCCATGTGCTGCAGTAGAGCCTATAACAGAACTGTCAGAAGAGTTTTCTCTTGTGATAGCTGGGGAATATATTCCCTTCTGCACCTCAGATTCAGAAATCCCTGCACTTTTTCTATCAGAGAATTTTACCTAATACAGGGACTTCAGTGAATGAACATGAATTAAAACCTGTCAAGCTGTCAAAAGGTGCAAAGCTGAACACTTCAGGGTCAATATTAGCTCTAAAAGGCTGCAACAAAACAAGATACAGGGTCATTTCAGACTCATTCACATGATTTCCCAATGTCATTTAGAAGGGAAATAATTTACTGTGACAACACGTTATACTGATTGATTTTAAAGTTCCAAATGTAAAAAAATATTTAAGTTACATGTGTCGAGATATTTAAAACCAGAATAGACTGTGATAATAAAAATCAAATTTCCTGAATAAAATAGGTGATAGAACTTCCTGCTTTCAGTGCCACAGTTTTAATTTCACATTGAATTTTGTCACCATAACCCTCATGTTTTCCAGCTTCCTATTCCATAACTGAGATGTACTTACTCATATGCATTGGACCCTACATTTAGCTGAACAGAAATCTATATAATTTTATTATAAAAGAATATGCAGAACATTTTCAGCCAGATCCTTTTTCAGGCAGCATATTGCCTATGAAGTTTTTTACTTACTGCTCTATTTCTCTGCGATATCTCTCTTCTTCCTCTGCAGCCTTCTGGGAAATCTCCAGTTTTCTTCTATAATAAGAGGAATTAGGACACAATGATAAAAATAATATTTTCTAAGCAAGAATTTGCACCAGATGTCTCATCATATAGTTAGTAAAAGACGTAGACAGTAAATACATATGCATTGGGGGGAAAATGCTCCTTTTAGAAAGTTGTCTTTAAGATACTAAGGGTTCAATATGCTTTCACAGAAACCCGGAGGACATTTATGACCATCTGGATTATAACAGCATATCATCTATTTAACTCTGTAAGTCACTATCTCCTTCTGAGGCAGTTCCATAGCATGTTTTTGTAAGAGTATGAAATTTCTAACTGTTCTGCTACAAAGAAAGGATGATGGAATGGCATCAGGAAAATAACTAGTATCACACTGAATCATAGGGGTATGAAAGTCAAGGAACAAAGTGATCCTTCAACTCAAGATGTGTTTGAATAGTGTCAGCTTTGAAAACTCAGAACATCAAGAGCACCACAGGATAAGGTTTTATAAACAGTGACTCTGCAACAGCAAAATTAATCTAAGTTGGGAATCTTCTCACAGTTGTTCCTGTCTTACAAGCCCTTTCCAAATCCAAGCTATTTTTTCAGACTGTCCTATGCAGAGTCCTTACTGTCTCTCTTTCTCTTGCTGCTCTTTGAGGATTTTGTTAGTCTCCAGTGCGAGTCGCTTCTGATGCATTAACTCCTGACGTTCTTGCTCACGGAGACGTGCTTCTCTCTGCCTTTCTTCTTCAGTCATGAACAGCTCCTTCCCCTGCAATCAGAACCGCCACCCAAATCAGTTGTGAAAAAGTCTCATGAATGTAGTTCTTCTAGGAAATAATTCAAAACTGACTAGGTACTAGCACATCTGCCATTTCCTCACATGACTTTTTCTGAGGAATGCTTTCTGAAAGATCTGACTACTTCATTCCAAAGAGGTTCTCAAGTTTCAGTATCAAAGTTATGATGTGCTGAACACCTCAGAAGAAGCATGCAACTACTGAAGTCAGCAACAACAGTGCAGAGGTCATGCCAAAGACATGGTCAGGGTATCACCCAGAGAAAAGCTCCACATTATGCTTTCTTGAAATTTAACTGAGCAATGCAGTGCTAGAGAGCAGCACACTGAATGAATCCCAACATGGAAGACAACTACCCAGTCACTGCATTTTAATGCTCTTGTGCTTGGCTGCTGTAGAAATGCACCATCATTCAGGGAACCCAAATACAAGGAACATACATTGCCAAAGGTTATAGAGTTGATGTGTTTCAGTTGGTTTTGCTCCCGTTTCATTGGTTTTACAGTTAAGACACCAGCACTATTCAAGAAAGATACTTCCATGGTGCTACGTGGAACACTTTGTTGACATTTATCCAATAGCATTTATCTAATTTTCATTACTGAAATTAAAATTCCATGTTAATTAGGAAGGTAGAGTTTCTCATGTCTCTAAGGCTCAAAGTAGGCAGCTCGAACAAAAGCAGGCAGTGAAGAATGCCTTCGCACCACAGTCTTTGCTGACCAAAAAACAGGAGTGGAGAAGATGTTTCCTTTTGCAGCCTCTTCTTCAGTACAAAGATGTGTATTGAGCAAAGAAGAGACATGCAAGGTAAAGTAGGGTGGAGCAGAAGAGTTCTATAGCAAAAATTCTCCATTTTAAGGATGCAATCCCAGTGGCACATGCTGGAGTAGATCCCACCTTTTGCCACAGGTGGTAACATAACTGGGAGCTGGAACTAAGTCCTTAGGATGTTCCTGGAACTTAATCAACTAGACTGCAGCATTTGTTTAAACAATGTCTATGATGCCTTTGGGCAACTGCATCTTTTGTTACTGTAAAAGTAGTTCAATTAAACCATTAATTCCTTAATATAGCTACATAGGATACAAGAGCCCTGAGGAAGTAGCTTAAAAGATTTATTAAATCTCACTTCCTCTATTTAATTCAGTTTCAAGGCAATTAGAAAATACCATCATCGATTAATCTATGGAACTCAAGTATCCTCTTGTATATAACTATTCATTTTCCTGCAAGAAGAATTAAAGCAGTAAAAACATGAAAACATTTCTTGAAACCACACTGAAGTCAGTGGAAAGATTTACTTAATTTCAGCTGGCTTTAGACTAGTTCTGTCGTACAAAACGGTGGACATGGAAAAATGAATACTTTTCAATGTGTTGATGCACTACAGAGATCAGATAAACACACAAGGAATTAAAATTTGGAATAAGACCAATACATCAGCCATTCACAAGGAAAAACTCACTCCAATCCAATCCACCTTTCATGTTTCAGCAGAAGCAGCTATCTATTGGAACAGAAGCTCTCAAACACGAGAAATCATTACATGAAAGTTTATTTCCATTCCTTGTGAAGGGAACAGTTTTGCTCTGGCCAACAGTCATGAAACTGTTTTACTTGAGAATACTGTGGATAGTCAGCAATGAAATAACCAAAAGCCACTCAACACTGCCCTGGTTTGGCAGAATTTAGCAGTATAGATATTATAATGAAACTCAGCTTTACTTATCTATTTATTTTTACCATTTATTTACCCACATAGTAATTTTCATAAATGTTCTGTTTTTACAAATATACTACTTACAGCGCCTGCTACCACAGAGATTGTCAAAGTACGACTACTTTTGAGCACTCTGACAGCCTGCAAATTGAAAACAAAACAAATATCAGTCTAAAATAAGTGATAAAAGTTCTGTCTATAGGATGAAAGACGCTGGCTGCCAAGGCTGGAATTTCCAGAAAACCTACCTGACCTCAACAGGGTGATAGATATTCAAATCTCCAAATTCCCACATCCAATACACAACCTCCTTGGTTACATAGCTCAATATAAAAACATATTTTTGGCAGCCAGGAAAATCAGATGGATGCTTAATAAGCTGATAACTATGTATTTGGGGAATTAGGAAGACTTGATCTCACCTCTTTATGATCCACATTAGAAAAGTCCACTCCATTGACCTCAACAATCTGATCACCGACCTAAAGGAATTAATCCAAATTTTAGTACAGACTCTAAATTAGCACATATATTAAATGAAAACAGAAAAATACATACTCTCTAAGAGTCTTACTACAATAATTATAGGTACTGGCAGAGTATAAGGGCAACAGATGGGAAACTGGCCAGGCCTGTACATCCTCCCATATTAGCATTTCCTATTGGCCTGACACATGAGGGCACTTCTCATGTTCTTAAAATTTAGGAAACTCGCTTCATTTGAAATGTAACCACAGAGTATTTCTTTCTCATGGAAAAAAACCCCACAGCTAGTGACTTTACAGTGACCCAGAATCCTTGAAGTTGTACCACACTTACCTCTAAGCCCACTTCTGCTGAAAGAGAACCCGGCTTAACATTGCTGACAAAAATGCCTGGTTTTTGTGTTGGACCACTGGAAATGCTGGTGGAATATAAAAAGAAACATTTATAGGATAATATTTATAAAATAACACAGTGAGAAGTCTTAGTTGTTTTATCAGAATTTGTTTCTGATTGAAGAATGGTTTTGTGGTATTAACCCGCTTTGAAATAACCACCAAAATTTGCCAGTACACACACAATGGTTTATCATCCTACTTTTCTATCTTTTACACCACAAAACTGTGATTTAAGGAAAAGATAAAAGAAAAAAAGTCAAGCTTCTGGATTTTTCCTTAGATTTCGAAACTATCATAGTATACTGGCCTACACTGTCAAAGGGACTGGGACACTAATGACACTGGAAAGTAAGCATGTAACACAATGAAGAATTACTAATTGCTTGCACTTTTACTCCCTGAACTGTGGTATACTATATGTATACTACAATCTTATTTTTCAGGATTATTTATTAGAAGTAAGTAGGATGTTTCAACCAGGGGCCAACATCTAGCCTGGAAACTTCAAGCCACATTCTAAGCAGGCCCCAAACACAGAAACAATTTTCGTAGATAATTTATCCAGTTAGTTGTGTTGAACAACCCCTCCAGGTCTGTAAGTTGGTGTGGTTTTTTTTTTATTATTTTTAGATCTTCCAAATAATATGAAAAACCTCACGCTTTAGATAATATTTTGTGTAGTTCAATCTTGGTAACTTCAACTATATATTCCTAAATATATAAGAAATCCTACAATATCCCTTCTACCCCCAAACCTCAATAACCAGCTGCAAGGACAGGAGTCTGAGAAGCATCTGTTCATATTTCTAAAAATCTTGCAAGTTCAACATTACTTTTAGGAGCAGGATATAGCTGTGTGATATAGCTCAGTGTGGATATAGCTCAGTTCTAAAAAGGGTGACAGAAAGCAGTTTATGTTCAAGGAGTGAACCTGACACTGAACAGTGCTGGAACTTGCTACCTCACAAAGCAGCATTTAAAAGTATTTTTAAATGTAAAAGCATTTAAAATATGCAATTTCATGATAACTTGCATTATGTCACTTTCAGCCTGCTCTTATTATTAATTTTAAAATACTTTCTTGGTTTTAAGTCAGAACTTACAATACAGGTATTTATGCATTGTCTCATAATACAGAATGTGTGCCAACTGCGGTTCCCGTTTGCCTTCCTGGCCCAGCATGGATCTCCATTTTTCTGATTTCTTATCAATGAAGGATGGAAATAACTGCCTTGGATGTCTCACTTAACAAACCAGTGACACTGAATAAGTGACACATACGTACCTGCATCCCATGCCTTTTGTACCAATCAAGCTAATGAAGACTTTCTTCTCTTTATTGTCACTCCCTCCAGAAGAAGCAAGACCAGCAACACTGCCCTTTCCTTCCTGTAATTGAATTAAAAAACGCTGCAGATGTTACTCTATATTGAAGTCTTATCAAGACTACTATAAAACTTCATGAAGCCAGGATTGAACCCTGCCAACATCAAGATAAGGTTCTTCCAAGGTCCTACTGGAGATGAATGTGAAGTACAATCGTTTCAGTGGAGCTGCATGATGAGGTGAAAGACAGAACTTATCTTTCTAATTGGAGAAGATTGTTTAAACAGTCAAACTCTGTCTTCAGAAAAGGGTGAAGGAAAATGAGAGGAAAGTGATATGGCAAAATAATAATTTAGTCTTTCCCTGACAAAATAGCTGGGAAAATGCATGATAGTGCTCACTATTTAACTAAGTCTTTCTTCCAGAAAGCAAAAGAATGGTTAATTGTGGTCTCTCTTTTCATTGCTGCAACCCATAGAAGTCACTTGCATTCATACCTGTCATTCCTCCACTAATACAGATAGGATGGGTCAAATAATCTGTTCAAGATTTATACAGTAGAACTATAGCCTGGTAAGTTAATAATTTCAAGCAAAACAAAGTACCAATTAATGAGTAAAAGATATTTCATTTGTATCCTGCCCTTTCCTTATCAAACGATTCTAGAATCATTTCATACCACAAAAGATGTTTCTCCCAGAACACTTATAACAAGATATTGCATTGTAAAAATACATAGAATAACTTCTGTGATAAGGTCAGAGGAAGAAAGCGTTTCAGAACCATTAGAGATTTCCCAAAAGATATCTTAATAAAATATTGATCTCTTACCCCAGAGTCTGACACAAACTGGTCCACATATTGCCATTTAAGGGGTTCATCTGCTGAACTGGAAAGAAAAAGTAATTTAAAATAATGGGGACAAAATAAATGTGAATGCATTCAAGAAGCTACTTTGGAATGTGGCCTCCTATTTTGCATCCACAAGTTCCTTTGGATACCATTCACAATAACTAGTATATTTTCCAGCAATTTAAACAGAACATCAAACAAGCATACAATTATTTAGGTTAGTAAAGCTGGTCAAATATAAAATTGAGAAAACCTCTTCAAGTGAAAAAATTTTGGGAAATGAAAGACAGACTGTAAAAATAATCATAACAAACAGTGTGTATAAATGTCTACACAGAGACACACCTCACGTCATTAACATTTCCCAAACATTCCACTTAAAGTTTCAACTTTTAAATAAAAGTTGGAAGAAGAAATAATGAGGAAATAGAAATTGGTTCAATTAGGCAGGCAACTAGCATAAAAGGTCAGATTCATCAGACATGGCATCTGCCTGTTTCTCACAAAGGATGTGACATTTTAGTCAGCTACAGAGATGCCTGTTCACACATTTTCAAATATACCTGTATGGATATTGACAAGGCTGTGTGAAAATGAGTAATCTAGACTGTTTTCAAATTAAATACCATTACCTTTTGACAGGTATCATGCCAACATCTGAAAAAGAAAAATACTCTCTTAAGTAACACTTTCTACAGATTACTGGCAATCTATTAACAGCAATCTGTAGTGATCTTTTTATGTTACTTACGTCTTACTTTTATGGACACTATTTTCTTTGTACGAATGAGGTTTATGACTTCTTCATGTGTGCATGACGAAATGGAATATCCATTTATACGAACTATCTCATCTCCAACCTCAAAAATGCAAGGGAGAGGGGAAAAAAGAGTTTTTTAATGTTAAGAAGTTTTTAAGCAATGATGCAATCTGGAAATCACTTTGATGCAAGAGTTTGGTAATGCTGAGTCCTGAATACTTGTTGAATCTCAGGTAATGTCCAGATCAGATTTACCTGTATGTGTTGAACTTAATATTTAACACCAAAAGGGCAGATTAATGGCCAAATACCAATTTTATAAATAATATCTAGTGGAAAGCATAAAAATTAGTCTCTACACATTAGACTTGCACTGCACAGATTACCTTAACTACAAGTGTTCTGCCTTTATTCATATGTAATAAGTATCATCGAATCTTCCTACTGTGATTGGTTCAGCTAAAGAAAACAAAACAACAAACCACCCACTTATCTTTTTCACAAGCTTTTCTACTTCTGGCAAGTGGCACATGCTCTGCAATGGTACACAAAACACTGACAACACGTCCACTGTACCAGCATGGCTCATGTTGCGCAGTTTCCTCTTCACTGAACTTAAAGATTTTTATCTGACACAACCCAGCATCACAAGACTACAAAAGCAAAGAAAACGCAGTGTGTCACTGTCCTGCAGGAGATAAAACATTGACAAAGACGGATCTTGACTGCGATCCCCAGCCCCTAACCAGTGGGACTGCTGCTCCACCTGCTGGACATCCAAAAATGTCACCCAGGGCAATGGCCTGTGTGCAGTTTGCAGCACTCCTAAGAGCTTGACTGTTTTCTTTCAAGTCAGTCAGATTTTTAATATGATCTTTAATTAGAGCAGAAATAGGTGAAGGCTTTTGAACACACAACCTGTGGTAAAAATACAGAATTAGACAAGGAAAAGGACATGGGGTCTGCAGTTTAGTGTCACACCCCTATTAGCTCTCACTATGAAAGAACACTCACTTAACCAACTTGTTCCAAGTGTTCAAAACCACATCTATCCACACACCCATCCATCTCACATGCCTGGCAGCCATGACATTGCACAACTCTTTCCCCTGCTAAATGCTAAGCTAGTTCCCCACCCCAAACCCAAGAATTTAGTCTAGAGCTGTTCCATTGCCCTCAATACTTCAGGAGATCCATCGCAAATAATGCATTTTCAGGGCTAGGATTAGCACTGGCAATATAACTGTACTGCCAAGAAGCAAAATGGCTCAGATATAAGCCAGACTGTGGCACTGCACATAAAGACTCTCAGCCTGTTTAGTTTTCATACAGCTTCTGTATCATCAGAACTAGCATTGCTCTGAGGATGTCATCATTCACTAAGCAAGTCCTATCTGTTAGTATTATATCATCTTCCCAAGACATACACGCTTACAAAATTATAAATGCAGCCAAAAGCATATTTTATTTTTTCCTCCCATATGAAAATGAGCTTCTGCCATACAGATATTTTTAATATTCCTCTTTGCTGATCTTCAGAAATGAAATGAAAAGACAGTCTAGTACTCTTTACTGTTCACTCATCCTAATAACACTTGTGTTACAGACCGACAATATATGACTGATGGTGCTTTAGAAATACCCCAGACCAGGCTGAACTACAGGAGACATAGGTGTGTAACAAACTGCTTCTCTTTAGGACATTTGAACAGCTTTTCCCGCAAAAAAAGGGTCCACACACTGAAGTAATTAATAGTTGTTTTCATATATTTTGTTACTTTTGTACTGGTATGACTGTATACCAACCTTTGGAATCAGAAGCAGTAGAGAGAAAATTCTGCAGGACTGAGCAGAGTAAAACAGTAACAATTATTTTGCTATTCTATGTCACTGTTTCCCCTTTCCCTATAAAGCAGGGAGATGATGGACTTTCAAAAGAGCCGCAAACCTAACTTTTCCCAAGTAAAATGCCTATTATTTGTAACTTTAAACATAAGAAACATAATATCTAGTGCTTCCAGGAAATTGAAGGGTTTTTACATAATAACTTCACTGTTTCAAATTTCTCATTTTGTATACTTCTTCCACTTTCATCATTCATACCAATCTCCATCTCTTTGTATTCAACAGAATCCCCACAGACATAAGTATCAGAAAGCAGAGAAAAAAAAAACCCATGAAATACATTTCTTCATGAAAGGACAAAACACTTGTCTTTTAGAGAAACTGTAGTTAAAAAAAAGAAAGTCAAAACTACAAATGCCTCAGTGAGTCTTCATGATTATTTAGTCATTTGAATGTAACTTGAAAACTACTTCAAGGAGAAATCATGCAAAATGAATTTGAATTTTTTTAAAAAGCAGCAGGACATAAAACTGATGGCATAATAGAAGATCATTATACCTTTCTCAGACAGCATTTTTGGGATAGAAAATGCGTAGAGATTTCATTAAATAAAGCAGGTGGGTGAAATTTCAGAAGCAGCAATTTAGAACAATGGGCTGCCTGTCAGCTCTTGTTATTCAGTGGGGTTCAGAAAGTGCCTAGTGCCACCTATTATGAAGTCACTTTAGGCTGAGCTTTAACACCACATATCAAAAACCACAAGTCAGACAGTTATGCGAGCTGCAAGGCACCATCTGTTCATTTTAATACATATAATCCAACCCTAACAAATCTGTAGTCAGTCTCAAGCACATTTCCTCTTTATTGTCCTGACTTGGTCTGCCAAAATCTAAGCACATTCTGAGCTGCAGTACAATTTGTACAACTCAGCCCAAAGATCCTTTACAATCCCATCCACTGTCACCAACATATAGTATGGTGGCCCCAGTCACAGAAAGCCAGTAGGGCCTTTTTGTGTACTGAGAAAAACCAAAAATTGACATCCTTACAGTAGCACAACAGCTGAGCATAACTCCTTATCCATCAAAACATTTGCCTGAAACAAGCAGAGCAGTAGAGCTGCAATACCACACCGAGATGAATGTGCTAGCACGACAGTTTAAGACAGTGGCTATTAAGTCCTTTATTGCTCAGCATCATTAATGCCTTCTAGTATTTTCCAAGAGATGTTTTCAAAAACCATTTAAGTGACTGGTCTTTGTCTCTTTCTCACTTTTCCAGCAGTGGAAGAAGGATGCAGCTGGAATCTCTCTACTGAGCTGACCACAGTCCAGCAACAACTCTTGTGTACACTACCCATTCTCATTGTGTAATATAGTGCACAAGGTACACAAGCTTTTGTAACATAAACTCTGGGAAGGTGCATCAATGCCCTTCTCTGGAGTCACCCCTGGCAAATCCCATGCTTAAAAGTAGGCTACCCAGACATCCAGCACAGCGTCCATGGTGTCCTGTATCACCGTCTCAACTCTAACTACATACAGAATTTGTGGGTAGGAAGGTGATTCTAAAAGCAACCAGGGAGCCAGTCATTTTCCTGTCCAGAGCAGGCTGCCAAAAGATGGGACTAAGTCAATGGTGATTCTGAATTAGTGAATGAGATATATAGGTGTGAATGTACAAACAAAAGGGCACATGCATGTATGCAAACGGAGAGAGGAATAAGTATATAAACTTTAGAAAGCTCTCAGCATGGATTATACAAACACGGTACCCTAACTTTGGCTGCCTTGTCAACAGAGCTTTTTTTTTAATCTAAGAGAGCTGTGGGGTTACACTGAAGCACATCTACAAACCACATTAGTTTCATTAAACACTAATGAATCACACCAGTCTAATGCATTTTGAACTAACACTAAATATAATCCTTAAACATTGATACTTCCAGCAACTATTCACACCTGACAAATTGAAGCTAGCCAGGCATATCAGCCTTTCTGCTCAGAAACACAGACCTTTAATACAACTTAACAGCTTAAAAAGCATGGAAAGATGCAGACATTTGCCACAGCAGTTGCTCACTTCTCTCTTCACTAAGATATACATGAGCAAGAAGTGACACACTCAAAAAACCCAAATACCCAAAACTTCATTAATGTGAATTGCAGAAGTGCTGATATAGAAAAAACGCATTTCTATACATAATTATTTTTGCCAGTCTTGTTACAGTTCATCTGTCTAAAATTTAATCCCTAAAAGTACAATTCTATGCAGTACAAGGGATACTGGAAATGGTTAAAAATAGCTTCTTCCTTTTATGTGCTTCCATCGCAGAAACCAAAACCCCCACAATTTATATGGGAAGTTCAAATAAACACTTAATTACACAAATTATGACTGTGCAAGATGGAATTGACTTTTTTAGTATTTATACACCCTGTTCTACATTTAATCAGTATTTGGCAACTTAAAACACTTTTCCAGTCTGAGAGATCTTTCCTTTCCACCTGCTTACATTTAACTGTTGCTACTCATGAAGTATAAACACTCCAGAAAGCCCTTTTCTCTTCAAAAATTCTCATATCTCAAATATGAAAAAGTGGTTTATGTATCATTAAAATTGGTGAAAAGAAAAATTGTAGTAACTTGATTCACTGATGGTATAATAAGGCACTGACTTACATACTTTATGGACTTTATTACAGGAGAAAAAGAGCACCTTAGCAACAGCTATTTCTAAATTTTAAGAACAAGTCTTACTGCCTGCTTCCCTAACATTGTAGCAAAAGGCTTTTTGCAGCACAGCAGCCACGAATATAATTTTCTTACCTGAAGTCCAACATTGTCTGCCTGTCCTCCTTTAACTAACTGGGAGATGAAGAGGCCACAGCTAAACTCCACTCCACCTCTCACACTTATTCCAAGTCCTTCAGGATGCAAACGATCCAATCTCACCTCTTTCAGCTTTCTGCAAAAATGGAAGACGCTTGACTGTTGAGCTGCATAACACTGACAATAATGTTTCATATGAAAGTTACACATTATTTTTCTCTTATAACATTAAGGCACGAAAAAAAAAAGTTGACTGAAGCTTGGATCATGTGTGTTAGCTAAAGCCATCAAGTATTTTTCATAAGAAAGGACATCTGCAATCACTGAAGCTGCCTGCTTCTAGAGGGTTAGAGCTAAAATAATATTTTTATTATTAAATGCAGGAAAAATAAGAAAAGATTGTTTCAACTGGAAAGCACTGTTTTTGACACCCTTACCCTGCTTTTGCTACATTAAACCACTTGGTAAACAATTTCAGGTAGCTCAAAACTGTACTTCTAGCAACTATAACAAAGGTATAAAAATTATGCCCAGCTCTACACAGGTGACTGATATTTTATTCAGAATTTATCTGAAAACTCAGTCAGTATTTCCTGCTTGCATTTAAGTTAGATGCGTTGTTCTGCATTCTCTTACCGTGATCTTTTGGGTGTAAGCTGATCATATTCCACCTGGTGTTTTAATGGGATAAGTGGACGGATAGCATCAAATAGAGGCAACCTGCTTGGTTCATTAATCACAAGTTTTAGGTCCCCCACAAGCACTGGAAGATTCATAGATCTACAAAAATACAGTGAGAAAACAGGCATAGGTAATCAACACACCCACACAAAGCAGCATTTAATAACTTGCTGTACATGTGGCTTCAAATTTTGCATGTCCCTTCAACCTACTTAAAAAAAAAAATAGCCTCGGAGAAAGCAATCCTTCTGTAAGCAATGAGGAATAACAACTACCTCCTTCAAAATAACTGAAATCTCCTATATATTGCCTCTAACTTTTAAGGTCATGCATCATTTTTATAGACGACACATTTAATTTCATTCTCAGAGTCCCCAGAAGATTTATGGAGCCATTTGGAAAAAAATTCCCAGATATACCTGCCTACTAGATTTTTGCTTCCTTACTAGTTAGCAATCCTTCTAAGTCAATCTAGGCTACAAGGTCCTTCCTCTCCTGAACTTAGGGGACTGACAAATTATTTTGATTCAGGGAAAAAAATAAATCATGATACTCAGTAGCTAGAGCAAAGATGCGGTTTAAGTTTTGAAATGTTTTTCAAATAAAACTGAAGGGCCATCACCAATAAACAAAATCCACAGAACTTAAACCACTGTGAACATGTTTTATGAGAGCTATGCCAAGTAGTCTCCTTGATATTGTCGGCGCTGAGATAGTTACAGGTCTAGAAAATGTACTTTGTTGCCCAGCTGCAAAAGTGGAGTAACAGCTCCCAAAGATTCAGTGGAGCCATTCCTACACAACATTCTGTTAAACTTGTTCTATATTATTTGCTGTTATTTTTCTTATAAATTATAGTTCATGGCATACAATATTTCTGAGGCATATGCACTGAAAATACAGATCAGGAATGCCCATTACATGGGATTAGCAGTCAAGCACTTTCGGAAATGCTATTCACAGTGAAGGAGACATTAAATGGTAACTCCAACAGCAATTGCATATATTTTTACCCTGGTGTACTACATAAGGTATTCAAAAAAAGTGCTACATCATCAACATATGTTCACAGAGATATTGGAAATTTTGCTCTAGTCATTGCAATTTTGGAAATTGAAAATAAGTTACTATATGCATTGTTAATTTTGTAACTGCAAGAAGATTTTAAATAATTAAGAGCTACTGAATCAACTGGCTTTCCAAACAACAGGCTTTATGAATGGAGAAGCAATTAGACAGACCTGAGTGAAACTGAATCAGATATGCAGCTGAATACACCCATAACTATAGCTGAGTGCAAACATCAGATGGAAACGTCTACATTTCACTCAGCTGAAATGCTATTAATAAAGATATGAATGGAAACAACGTCTATCAGAGCCACTTGTCTACGCGGAGTGGAAAATACATTCTCATCTTCTTCGAAAAACAATGGATCAGACATTGATCTCATTTGCAATGATATAGGCCCTGAGCAACTGTGGTTTAAATCAGTTCAGCAAAAGGACTGGCAATAGGCCTATCACCTTACTATTTTTTTCCCCTTACATAGTAATAAGCCAAAGATGCTGAACATGCCAAACAGATTCCCAGGTTTTAGATAAAACAGTTGCAAATTTTTATCTGAATAGTTAGCAAAAATCTTTGAAAAGCAAGCTCAATGAAAACCTCTGTTGCAAATTAAGCATTATTTGGAAACATCAATGAATTTGACAGATGCTCTCTTCTTGTTTCCTAAAAACCAGTTTTATTATCCAAATGCTTTCCTTCCCCCCCCCGCCCCAGTATGAGTCTACCAAATTCTTTTAAAAAACTTTAGGGGTGATTACAGACATACTCCTTCCTTGTCAGCTATGCTGTAAAAGTATAAGACTTCATTAAACAGAATTACTTTTAACTATTGAACTATTCCTTCAAGTACTTTTCTAGTAGCACATAGAAAGACCACTTAAAAACTTGAATATTCACACTTCACTTTTAAAAACAGTAAAATTCTACACAACTATATTTAAAGCTGGATCTTACTGGTGGTAGAGCCGCAGCACATCATAAAGGTAATCCTTCTCCGCTTCATTGTCAATCAGCAGATTAACCTGAAAACCCAAGGATGCTATTGTCAATCTGACTAAATAGCCACAAACATTGAACTTGCAAGGCCTTCACAAATTCTTAAGCCATAGCACAAAGACTTCTATAGGAAAGACTTTTTTGTTTTTTTCAGAGATAAACACATTCTTGCAATAGAGTATTACCTCACAATGTGAAACTTATAACAAAACTTTCTAAAATTAGTAGTACAACAATTGGACAAGGTGGTAAATACCGATATATTCTGTATGCTAGATTTCCTGTCAACAGTAATATGAGTACAATAATATGATATTTGCCTTACCTGATAATCACTGTACTGTTGAATAAATGTTTTCAGAAACCTTTTTGGCCATTCATTAATATAGCACATGTTGTCACAGATGAAACCACTACACCAAGATGATTATAATCTATGTTCTCCCATCCAAACCACTGATTTCAGGATCTCACTTCTAACATTATGCAAACTGCTACACTTCTGTTCCTCTTTGCTCCAGCTCTTAACTGATAGAACTTGCTAGTTATTCTTTCCTCCCCCACTAATAGTACATTTACTTAAACCAGTATCAAATTACTATGCCTGCTCTTGGATGATTACAGTAAAATAAGGAAAAAACAAAACAAACCACGAAGAATTCTCCTATGAGGAGTTCAATTTGTATTCAGTGACAATGAGATCCCCCCGATCTCACTTGCAGTTAGAGGTCACATCACATCAGTTTTACATTTGGACAAGCTTAAAGTTTAGGAAAACAATTTACATCTGAGCTAAAGGCTAATATTACTGTAACGTGAAGTCTGAGGACCAATTTGCATACTTAAAGAAAGGCCCTTTCTTTCTAGGTTTGCATTATATTCTAAACTAAGTAAGTGCTTCATATCCCCTTTGTCCTTTCTGGCTCTCTAAAGCCAGCAAGATTCTGCATACAGGTGGTTTTCTATTACTTGTCTCCTCTGGAAATAGACACTGTTAAAATACCTAAGGGCCAAAGAGCTGCCTGCAGGACAAGATTGTTTGACAGTAATATTAGTGAGTAAACCAATTTACTTGCAGTGAATTTCAAAACACAGACGAAAATGCCTGCCTTAAAAGAAAATAAAATGGTTGCAATCAAAACTGACTGGCTCACCAATATTGTACACAGACTGAAGGCAAGGTGATACACATAAAACCAAGTCCAACCCACATTTTTCCCCATCACAAAAAATACAATACATAAATCAGCTTCAGTTCTGGTACACCGAACCCAATTCTTAGTGCTAGCTAAGGTACTATATGAGTGGTATAATGAAGAACATTAAAAGTTTAAGCACATCAACCCTACCCAGCAAAGAGCAAAACCATCATCATCTCTCCTCCTGATTGGAAAAGTAACCAGTAACAACATCCTATTTTTCTTCTGATTTGCAGATGGACACATCCCTACCGCCTCTCAGGAACTGGAAGGCCATATCTAAATTCTGCCATTTCTTCTCACACAACATTCGCTCCTCCTGTTGGATTTCTGCACTTCTCACCCTATACCAGCAGCTTCCTCGTCCTCTAACAAAAACAAACACACAAATGACTTCTTATACATTCAGAATGCTACAGCTGGGTTAATCTTCCTGAGCCATCTTTCTAACTAGGTCATTCTTCTCCTGTTGCCTTCTATTCCACCAATTATCACTTCATTGTAGCTACCTGCACTTCTTACCTTTTTCCTAATTAATTAACTCCTTGGGACAGAGCCTTACTGTAGACATACACTTTACCTAGGCTAATCAATAGCTTCTAATTTTATAAATCCTAAAAGATCATGCCCCTGCATGTTAAGGAAACAAAAAATCAGTGGTGACACAGTGTTAGCTGGATCAGAGAAGTATTTTAGTACCTATTTCTTGAGAAAATAAATGTGGAGATACAGAATAGAAGACTTGACAGCTTTTAAAACAAGAATATTAAAAAACATCTGAACAGAGTCCTGGGCAACCTGCTCTATGTGGCCCTACTTGAGCAGAGGGATTGGAGCAGATGACCTCCAGAGGTGGCTTCCAACCTCAACCTTTCTGTGATTATTTAAGGGTATCTTCATAGGAGGTGTATAATTTACAATCCTAGAACACAAAGAGTTACTTATGCTCACTATATAAATTGCACAGGTTTTCACAGAGATTAATGAGAAGTCATCACAAAAACTGCACCTACGTACAAAAGAAAAATAAAATCTGGCAACAAGTCTACCTAAGTTTGTTCAGTAGAATAGAAGTTGTGGGGGTAAAAAAAGCAAATTTTGGTGTGGAAAAAGTTCAGATTACAGTAAAGCACTAACATAATACTAGCCCAATCTGTCAACTTTCAAAGAATAATATAAAGTTTTGCTGAAGCTACACAGCCTTTAAAAATTTATTGAGGAAAATGGAAGAACTGGGCAATATATTTGCATACATTATATAATTTGCATTGCTGTTTGTTGATAGGGTAAACCAATTAAAATTAGTAAGAAAAAAAATAACATGAAAGCGGCAAATCATTGAGGAAACTCAGATCCTCTGACTGAGCATTTTCACTACTTTGACACAGAAAAAAATAAGTATCCAAGACATTTAAATTCCATCGGGGCCACTAGAAGCAGGACGATACAAAACCTTTTAAAGACAAGACCTGTTCCAGTATCCTCTAACTCAAATAAAGTTTGCACTCAGACATGCATCCTACTTATTTGCATCAACAAACACTGGCAATAAGTCTTATGTTATCAGGGGTGGGAAGAGAATGATTTGTGAATTGTAGCAGCAACAAAAGGGAAAAGGTTTAAAGTTCAAGATGGTAACCATCCACCTAGGAACCAGAGTCTTTCCAGGTCTGTTGCACAACCCACTGTTGAGTTATACACTAAGGCAAAACCATCTCTTTAAATGTGTAAAACATTTTCCCCCTTCCTTTTTCTTAAATAGAGCTTTTTAAGCTTATTTTGCTCATACAATTTTGAACTGTGTTGAGCACTTATTTAACCGGGTGAACGACAAAATGACGTGCCAGGCAGACTGGGTCGCTCCATGTATCAAGTGCATTCGCACATGACTGCACATGCACAATTGCAGTCGGGAGTGTTAAGGTGGAACCGAAGCCGCCTGAGCAGCGGCTGGCAGCTCGCAGGGCTGCGGAAGGGAACTGCCTCGGCCTTGGACTTCAGCACCTGCACTCCTGCCTTCCCCGGACTTCGCTGGGTGCGACACTTTACACACGAGACTGAAATCAAGTAAATTGTATCAAGCCCTGAAAACGTTTGTCCATCGGGGAATGTTCTTCCTCTTCTCCCTTTCCCTTTTTAAGGGTTTAAACTCCACAACCACCCTCTCTCAGGAGGCTGCCACCCGCTTTTCCACCCCGAGCTTCTCCCTTCCCCATCGCCCTAGCCCGGCTCTTCCCCTCCCTCCAGGCCGCCGGGGAGCAGCTCTGCCCACAGCCGCTACCCGCCCTGTGAAGCGGCGCCCCGTGTCCGTGTGCCCCGCGGCCCCGCTCTCCTACCTTGTGCCGGAACTCCCGGGCCACCCGGCGCTCCATGGTGCGCGGGTGCGGGCGCTGCGCCGAGCGGCTGCGCCGGGGAAGCCGCGCCCCGCGGCGGTGGGAGGCGCGCCCGTCACTCTCGCCCGCCGCCGCCACCAGCATCCCCGTCCTCCGCCGCCGCTCCCCTCTCTCCCAGCTTCAGCGGGACCAGCCGCCGCGCCGGGCAGCGATAACCTCCCTGCGACCCCGGCTGTTTAAGGCCAAAGCAAAAGAGAAAGAAGTAAAAGAAAAAGAAACACCTCTCCCCCGGCCCCCCTTTAGTGTTACCTGGCCTTGCACCGACCGCCTTTTCCCTGGGCTGATTTTTACAGCGGGTACATCTCATACAGTACAGAGCTCACCCCCAAACTTCTCCTTTGTATTTGCAGGTACGTATGTCGCTAGCCCTACTATGAAGGAAAGGCATGAAGGTGTGAAATTTAAAGCACAGAAACACCTGGAGGGGGGAAAAAAAAAAAAAAAAATAAATTCCTTCAATAAGTTGCTCTGCTGCAAATAATCTGTTTTTTAATATATTTTTAGGTAAGCAGAGTGACTTTGCTGTACCACTAAGTCCATTTTCCACCAGCCTTTCCCACTAGCAGAATATTCTTGCTTATAAATGTAGCCTCTGACATGCTGATGGTGAGTAACCACATAAGAAGCAAGCTCAGAGCACCTGAAAAGGAGCCTATTTCAGACTAACCTCTTTTGTCTTGAACTAGTTCTTCTACCACTTTCCTTAATGTAGTACACAATAATAAAGACTTCTGCAATCAAGGCTGCAAGCAAGTTGAGGAGACCAGCTGACCTGTGCCCCTTACTCTCCCTGCAGACTCAGCTTTACTCAACTAAGAGAGAAGAACGTTTGTGTAAACACAGGTAGCTTAACTGCTCCTCCTTCCAACAGAGGGGAAAGTTGTGTGAATACATATAAAGGCATGACAAAAAAATTCCATACTGCCAAATACAAACTGGACATGCTGGGTTAATGATTGGACTTGATGATCTTAGAGGTCTTTTCCAACCAAGGCTATTCTGTGATTCTGTGTGATAACCTTCATAAGCGACACCAGCTCCTTTAGAAATTGCTCTTACCCCTTTGAGAAGATGGCTTTGCTGTATCAGAACATCTTGATGATATGCACACTACCCATTTCTCCTATCAGGTGTCAGGAATAAGAGAGGAATGCATTTTAAGCCTGTGTAGAAAAAAATACAAAAACTGTTTTCAGAATTTTTTTTCTTAGAAAAACTTGTACACAAATAACTCGTTTGCTACCTAAGATAAGTTCCAGTACCACACAATATTGAAAAGCTCTTCCAACCAAGCATTAGACACACAGCTTGGCATTTCTTCCCTGCATTTGCAAAACAAAGTCATCTCTTATTTGAAAGCAGAAGAAAGGAGATATACAAAGTTTAAAGGACACATAAAATAGCATGTATGTTTCCTTAAAATGTACATATAGATTATAACAGTCATTGATATCTATCAATAGCTTCTAGAAAACTTTACAGGAATAGATCTTTTATAAGCTGGAAGTTATGTCCATTTGAAAGAAAATTACTTTTTTATCACATAGATAAGTTTTCCAGGAGTCAGAAACACCTCCATGTGGGGTTAACTTCATTTGGTGATGTGAAAATTGCCCTGAATCATCAGGTAAAGGACACAACACAGAAAGGATAATGAACTTGTCCTGTTGTTCTGCTCTACTGTGCATAAATACAAAGCAAGCAAACCCACAAAGGTATCTCATGCTCCAAAACTGGAAGTTTGATAATTAGAAAATTTATGAGATGGTTCTGAAGTTTCCATTACTTCAAATACGTCATATTAACAATTATGACCGATTATTAGTTTTGGACAATGAAATCTTTCACAGCAAGAAATCAAATTGCATCTAAATTAGCTTTCAACTATTTTCAGTTATTGTTTGCTGCTTGTGGCATTAAGGGAAAATGAATAAAGTGGGCAGCCCAGTTAGTAGGCAAAGAAATACATTAAAATGTGTGTTGTGTAAACTGACACCTGTTGCTTTTGATCTACTTTCTCTACTTCCATTAATGCAATCTGGATCAGAGAAAGTGCACCAAAGCCAAGGGCATGGTGCATTCAGAGTGGATGGGCTCTGCTGGACGCTGAGGCTAGCACAGAATTCTAAAAACCTCTTTGGGGTTATTGGGAAAGGGCTGCGCTGAAGATAAAGAATATATTTTCTGTCTCACTTTCTTTTCTCTCACACACATTCTCCCTCCAGCATTTACAGGAGAGAACAGAATTCTCAGTGAAAACATCACCAGTTTTGCATCATTTCATTAGAAATGAAACACTTGTTGTAGCAAGAAACACAATCCACAGGGACAAATTACAAAGGCAGAAAAGAGACCTTTTTAATGACTTACTGTTAACAGACTTCCCAAAGCAGTCAGAAAAGGCCCCTTTTCATCTGAGAGAGTTTCTCACCTGGTATGGGCAGCTTCTAAAGCTTCTGTTATAAGATACTCGGACCTGAAGAATGATGGGGAGAGAGGCAGGAGCAGATGGGAAAGGGAAAAGAACAGAAAAAAAGTAACAGAGATAGGAAGAGGGAAGAGAACAGGGAAGAAAAATAATGGAAGGAAGGTAAAACAGAGAGCAAAAGTAATCACAGGGAAAGAAGAATTAACCTGGAAAAGGGTCCACAGAGAGGTCCAAGTCAAAGAGTGTGAATTTATAGTTAAAAAAAAAAATATTATCAGAAGCAATGGAAACAATCCGTATCCATGGGCTGTGTGCTGCATTCAGTTTGTGCCTTACTCGTGCCTTTCGTTACTCTGACACCCGTTTCAGAGGGCCGGGGCCCGGCTCCGTGGGCAGCCCCGGCACAAGCGGGCGGCTCTGCCCGGGCCGCGGGAGCGGAGGCAGAGCCCCGGGTTTGTTCGAGGTGAGGGGGTCCCAGCCTTACACCGCACCCCGCCGCACAGCTTCCAGCTCCTGCTGAGGAGCCGTGACACCAATCGGGTCCTAAACCCCGGGAAGGTGGAAAAGGGGGAACGAACGTGAGGAGCCGGCGGGGACGGCGCTTGGTGCGGGCCCTGGGGGAGAAGCGTTAGTGGGGCCGGACCCGCTCGGCTGTGGGGCTATCGAGTGAGGAGAAGTGTCCGGGGTGGGTGAGCGAGGAAGAGCCCGGGGCGGAGGGCGGCTGATAAACCCCCGGTCGCCCCGCCCGGGAGGGCGGGCCGAGCCCAGGGCGCAGGTGGCGGCTGGCGCTGGGGGCTGCAGCTCCGCGGGACGCTGCTGCCGCCCGCATGGAGGCTCGGCTCCTCCTCGGGGCACTGCTGTGTGCTTGGCTGCCGCCGGGTGAGCCTCGCGCCGGGGCGGGCAGGGTGTGGGGACGGGAGGGAGGACAGGGCTGCCCCGGCCATCACTAACTCGCCACCTTTGCCTTCCAGCCCTGTCGCCATGGGGCGCCCGGGCGCAGCTTCCCATCGGCGGGGACCTACCGCTTCCCAGGTAAGCGCCCGCCGGGGCACAGCGGGGCTCTCGCAGCCCTGAGGCGGGCAGGCGGGGTGGGCTGCCCGGGCCGAGCAAACCCTGCCTTGTTCTCCTGCCCTCAGCCCGGGTGGTGCCGCGAGACCTCGCAGAGAGGGCGGTCTGGCCGTGGCGACGCAGGTAAGGTGTGCTGGCGGGCGGCGGGGCCGGGCGCTGGGGAGAGGGCTGCGGCGTCTCCGTGGGAAGATGAGGCCGCCGGGACGTGCGGCTTTTTGCGAGAAGAAGGGAGGCTCCAGTGGCGCGGAGAGCGGCGCCTTCCCGCGGGCGGCCGGAGGCGGCGCGGTGCCGTCCTTCGCGAGCCAAGATGGCGCCTGGCGTTCCCGCGCTCTGCCGTCCCTGACGAGACCCCTCTGAGGGGCGGCTGGGGACGGGTGTTCTGGCTGGCGTCAGGATAACGTGTTTCTCGTATTTTACCTGAACATATCCATCTATTACTGTCCTACCGTCAGTATTTCTGATGGCTGCTCTACCCATTGTGATTCTTCAGGGTTTGTCCTTCAGACAGCGTTGAATGTGTGCTTTGTCCCAGTTATGAGGAGTGTCGGTCATGGATGGAAGGAAACTTGGGGCTTAAAGCTTTGAAGTAGTGAGGGAAGATGGTAGATAAAGCTTCAGCTCGTTTAATAATAGTTACCTGTTGTATGAAGCCTCCTTTCTCTGAGGAAAGCTGAGGTCTGGCTCTTGTTTTTGTTCCCCCAAAGTATTGAGTTCTTGTCATGGTACTCTGAGACTCGGTATATTTCTGGTTCAGAAGTGATACAGATGCCAGTGTGTAAATAAATTGAGTTGGGAAAGATAGTGGAGGGATTGTGACTGGTACCACTGATAGATGGAAGAATGAAGTGGAAGTTGGATTAATAGGTGAATATGGCAAGAATGAGAGGGTGAGTTAAAGGGCAATTTATTGGAGAAATATAAGCCTTAATTCACCACAATACTGAGAATTAATACAAGAAAACTCAAGATAGCTTGCTGTTGCCTCTTGAAGGCAGAAGTACTTATGAGAAATGAAGCATAAGAGAATAAAAGCTTTAGTCTGACATATTTTTGAATGTTAAAAGGAAAAGATTAAGGAGAAGATGATAGAAAATGGTTTGAAAACTAACATATGTGTTTGGTTTTTTTAAACAAACAAAAAACCCACAAAACAAATATTTTGATTTTACTGAGGTTTGGATCAGGTTCTTGAAAAACAGTGTGAATTTAGGACCTTTCAAGACATTTTGTTAATTATTATTAAGTTGTTTAGTGATTTATGTATGTGTATACTTTAAAATAATTTTAACTGCTGTAAGAGAGTGGTAAGAATTTCCAAACCAGCAGAATGTTTATACTGAGAGTTATGTTAGATATATATGATTATATCAAGGCTGTAATGGAGAGTAAAAGGAGTATGGAGAAGGGCAGAGGATAATGTTTGGTTATTCAGTTTTAGGCATTTTAGCTTGACTGTCTTAAAATCTGCCTGCTGTCTTCAGGCATAATGTGCTTTGGTGCTCCTTTACTGGAGTCTTAGGCAGAATAACTACACTTTTTACTTTACAAAGTTTTTGATAACGTTTTAGTAAGCCAATATGAAGTAGAAAGCTTACTGAAAATGGTAAATTTACTGATAGACCATGAAGAGAGTTTTCAAGTGTCTTGGTTATAGCTGCTGATTTCTTTGCTTTTTCTGAAAGGAGTCTGGAATGGCAGTTTATAATGCTACATCTACTACGATATCCTTATCTCGGAACAGGAGACTTCACAGTATGAAATGTGGACCATCTAGTAAGTTATTTATGCTTTTACATGCAATAGCTTCAATTGTCTGTTATATTCTGCATAATTTAATTATTTTTATGAAGAAAAAAATCCTGAAATAGCTAATACAGGCCTTCAGGGTAAGGGGGCTCTACCTTGATTGGTCTCAAAGGCCTGCCAGAGTATGACAATTTATTGTGGGGTTTGACTTTGTGTGAAGTTTACACCTGGTTCTGGTTTGGTTGTTTGAAAGATAGTCTCTAACTGCAGTTTTTCTAACAAAGTCCTTTCAGCAGGGCAATCTATCCTTGTAGTGATATACCTGAAGATGTGGATTGCTGCTTAGATGCCATTAAATTTCCTGTCCTGTTTCTCTTCTGTGCTTGGAAGTTTGTTACTTTTTTCGCTGAGGTAATCTACAGGTGCTTTTTGTGTGTGTAATCCATGGGTTAGAACGATGAGGTACTCTTAGCCACCAGCTTGCAGTGGTGGGCATTTGCTTGAGGAATTTGCATCTCAGCTTTTTTGGTTCATCTTATTTTCAGCAGTGGATAGGCTTAAAAATCTTTGCTCAAGGGTAAAGTTCCTCTGTTCTAGCTTTTAAGTAGAGGCTGTGTTGTTCTGAGACAAAGAATTTCAAAGTAATCTTACCGAGTGATGCAAAACCTCTGGTTTCTCTTCAGTCAACCTGATTGGTTGCATTGGATGTGGGACCTACCTAATAGTGAATAGTCTGGGTTTGTGTCTCCCAGCTTTATAGCACAAAATGCAAGACCGATGTATGGATTGGACTCCTATAAATTGTGATTAGGGTTGTGTCATCTCCAAAAGCTTTTAATTTCTTTAATATGTACTGTTCCCAGAAGCTTTTGAGAAGTGTTTATCTGAACGTGGAAGAATAATAAAAGGGCTTAGAGAAGCATAGTACTACTCAAAAACCATTACCAAATGAGAAATCCTTTAATGGGACTAATGGATTTTATGTTCTGCTTCAGAGTAACAAGCTAGAAAAAAGACGTTTAAGATGCAGTGTGCTACTTGAACAGAACTTTTGAGAAGGCTTTGTGTGCAAGTTTATTACTTCTTAAATAGGCCTAACATTTAAGAAAGGGAAGAACAAATCTAGAAGGAGGAAGAATGAAATGGGTAGGAAGTATCTCATGCTATCTTATCACATGTCTAAGTTGTTAAAGGACAATGTAGTTACAATGGCGAGAATCAGGTTTCATTGCCCTCTGCAGATGTAGTAGGATAAACTTCCTGGTTTCTTTCTAACTCATATTTCTACGGGGCAAAAATATTTTATAAGGATTTTCCACTTATGATGTACTTGCTTTGGCAAGACAGTGATATTGGAAACATCCTTTGAAAATGATTGATGATTGCCTGTACTTGAAGGCAAATAAAATCAGGATTATTAAACTCTCTAAACAGTTGAAGACCTAGACCTGGAAGTTTCCTTTTTAAATCTCAGTAAACTCTGTGTGGGAAATGGAATCCATTGGTGTCTGTGTTTGAAAGACATGTGAAAAACAAAACAAAAGAACAACCTGATCTGCTTTGTGCAAAAGTTTCGGTAACACGCTCTGAATGCTTAGAACAACAGTTTTGTTTTGGCTCTTCCTATTTGAAGAGAGATGCAAGCTGCTATAGTTCTGTCCATGGACTGGTATTTGCACCAATCTGGTAATATATGAAACAGTAAAGATTTTTTTAAACCAGCAAGGGAGGTTATCTTCTTTCTTCAGTTTAGTGATGTCTCTATGACATCTATTGTATTACATACTGGGAAAACTGATTATAATGGACTTAGATTTCATCCCCTTAGTCAGTTCTTGTTGCAATAACATTTCTTCTTGCTTCCTATCACTCTCTTTACATAAACCAACATGTTTTATGTGGAATTTTTGCATGATGGATGTGTGATTTATTGTGTAATATATCTCTTGTGATGTATTAGTAAACTGAAAGTTTAGAAAGGGAGGTAATGTCTTATATGTCAACAAAACAAAAAAGTTGACATAGTACAAGTAAATGCCAAGAGATCAATTCTTGCATTAGTTTCTTGTACCCAGGGAATATGAGTTTTGAAATATTTATCAGAATAACTGACAGCAGTTAACATGTAGTTTACATAGCTGTTAACTTGCTTCCATACAAATCTGTTTTTAATGCAAACTTAAAAAAACCCCACAAAACAACCAGCCAAACAACCCCCAAACAAGAAAAACCTCCAGTGCTAAAGCATTCTTAGGAGCTGGGGACAGGCAAAAGAAATTCTGTTAGGAAGTAAGTTTCAAACTACTGCTGAAAATTCCTAACAGGTTAAACACTTCAAATTTTCTTGTGTTGAAATGCTGTAGCAGAAATGAGTCTTTAATGTTTTAAATCACTGTTACTATGGAAGATACTTGTCCCTTACAATAAGTGTGCTGATTTCAAGAGATGCACCAGAGCAGAAAATCTGCAGCTAATGGGAAGGCTGTTGGTATTGAAGGATTAAAATTACATCCTACTCGTTCACCTCAGAATCTCACAAAGGAAAATTTTACATCCTGGTGTAATGAGATCTTTGTCCTCATTTCAAAGCTGTCTTGCGTCCTGTTGAAGCCTGTATGCCACAGAAAATGTGTGCTGTTACAGGCAGATGCTTTCAAAGACTATGAAGTTGAAAGATAAAAGATAATGCAAGAAATATTTGTTTTATTAGTTCTCCTATAGTCAAAAGGACACCTGAAAGCAAATACAAGAGCTATGTTTATCATATTTTCTTAGATTCATACATGCAGCGACAGAGGAGAACTCCATAAAAAGGCAAATGCTCGTCATTGAGTCATTTGACTTCCAATTCAGATTTGACTAACTCCCTTTCCCTCTAAAAGGGAGCAAGGGAGATCCTTCCCAGTGACAGTGAGGGTCCCCCAATCAGCTGGCTGTGTGCACAATCTGAAAAAAAGTGGCTTGAAGCAGGTTACCTGAGCCATGCTTAGAGAGGAATCATTCAAGTCCAAACATCAAAAGGGGGCTAACTCCTTCTGCAGCAAAGAGGAACATGACTTGCAGTCTAATTGCAGATTATTGTAACTGGACAGGAAATAGGGCATAATCTTAGTGAAGCAAAGAACAGAGACCTGAGCTCTGATTACATGGGTCTCACAACACTCAAGATGAAAGAGATCAATGTCTGCCTCTCTTGACAAGAGGAATAAGGCTTTTGCATTAGTGACAAGTTTGGTCACTGAGTATGTAAATGAGATGGCTCAGTCAAAATAAGTAGGGGTGTTTCTGCATGGTGCTTGCAGTAGTTTTTAAATTGAGCTTATGGTGGCCAGGCAGGGAATGGAGCTAGATACTTGGGCTAGCCAGGCAAATGAGCATTCACTTTTATTTTGTCTACCTGCCTTGTTCTTTTCAGCATGGCTTTTTTGAATTTTATTTTTTTTTTTTCATGTGTTGTTTGAAAACAAAGGAATCAAGATTAGGTACATTGTAACTTGTTGTCTTAGTATAAGCAATTGTTATTTATAATGGTTTTGCAAACGGCCATGTAAACACCAATAAAGTGTACTGACAAATTTTTGCTGAACTCAGTAAGCAAAGTTTCTGTAAACTTGTAACTGAAGATAATATTTTTTAAAATCATGTGGTCTAAAGCTAATGAACATGTAAGCTCTTTTTTAATTATGGTACACTGTAAGTTTCCTGCAGTCTTCCTCATTCTAGCATTACAGCCAGCTGTGAGCACAGAGCCTCTTTCTTCTAAGTTTGTAGGATGTCACAAAGCAGAAGGAACTTTAAATATGCCCTTATTACCATTAAACTTCTACAAGGACCACACTTGAGTAAAACAGCTGGTGATGATGTTTGAGGCAGTCTCACAAAAGGCAAAGCCTGAGCAGCATTCAATCCAGGAATTCTGACGAGTGTTTGCATGTGAATTAAATATTGGATGCACAGTTACTTGGTGTGTACATCGGAAAGCAATTTGCAAACCAGGTGAGGTTTTTAAGAGGCATTGGGAAGTCTTGCTCAAGCTAAACTAGAGGCTTAAAAGGAAGCTGGAGAGTGTTTATAGCATCTTGTTAAAAATGCTGTTTCTGATTGTTATCAGAGATTTAGTTACTTTTGGCTGGGATACACTCACAGGACACTCAATGTGCAGCTTGCTTTTGGATTATTTTAGTGTATTTAAAGCTCTTACTAAGAGGGCGTGGATCACTGGCTTCTGTAATGGTGCTTCTATTGATGTTCTCTGCTGGCAAAACAAACTAAATGTGTGCTATAAAAGATGTTGGTAGGAAATGGGTATTGGTAAAACGTCAATAAAATGAGCTGCTAGAAGAGGGGAGAAAAATTAGGTAGGGGGAAAACACCCTTTGAAATGTATTTATTTTCTGTTATTATTGATGGAATCAAGAATTCAGCATCTGTTTAATGGCAGAAGGATGTCAATGATTAACTTTTGACTTGTTGGAAACATTTGTTTCAACGCAATCAGTTTATTAAAAATTTCAACCATTCTGTGAAGTAGTTCAGAATCTACTTTTGATGTTGGTGTTTTTATGTATGTAAAGTGAATGCCAATAGTAAGAAAAAACCTAAAGGTGGTGTGACCCCTGAAATCATGTAGCAGTGGTCCATGTCCTAGAAGACTTTTCTCTGAAGTCTAATTCTGTCAAGACTAAATCAATCGTAGAGTTTATTTGCGTTGTCAGAAGTGGAGCTTGGTATACTTGAAAGTTGTAAGATGGAAGGAGGGCGGGCAGCTGAAAGATTTACAGCTAGGATTCAACGCTTGTATTTCTAGGGCAGTATCCTAGTGGAACTTACCCCTACAGTGTTATTTGTAGCAGTCTTTATATAAAAGGTATAGGCACCTTGCTGCTTTGTTGTGTAAGACTGGTTCACTTCCTTTAATCATTGCTCAGGGGACTAAAAACATGTGAGACAAATCCAAATGGCTGCAATATCTGTTAGACTTCTCTAAATGTGCAACAGATTTACTTCATCTGGTTGTATTTCTTGAGATGAAGCTTTTGTAGTATGTTTTCTGTTTGTAGAGGCCTGTGGGATTCTCCTGGATGTTTAAATGCTAAGTCGGCATCCCCTGTCATGCATGGACTTACATTTGGTGACAGAACTGGGTCTTAAGAATGAAAATTATCAGAATTTAATTTTCAAATGCCTTGTTTTTTTCCACTCAGATTCATTTACATGTTTTAATGGAGGTGAGTGTGTCTACAGAGAGCTGTGCAACTGCAGTCGATTTAATGCAACTGGACCAAGATGCCAGACAGGTGTGTAAAGAGGGGGAGCTAACTGGGTTTCTGGGATTGTACTCAAGTTCCCACAGCTACAAGAATGCCTACCCTCTTGCCTAAAGGTTCCTTCATGCCCTCGTGTTTTTCCCTCTTTTCTGTGGTGATATTTCATAGCGTACCACATACATCCATCTCAACTACAGACGGAATTCAAAAAACAACGGTACTTCTTAAGTGACTCTCCTTTTGTTTAGTGTATAATACAGGTGCTGAAAGAGATCATATATGCAGAACGTGGGGTCAATATAATTTTGAAACTTTCGATGGACTCTATTATTATTTTTCTGGGAAATCCACATATGCGCTTGTGAGACACACTGAATTAGATGAACAGAGTTTTTCCATACAGGTAGGGGACTGCACTTATGTATTCCTTCTAGCTGTTGTTGATCTTGCTAATAATGCATTAATATTTAGAGATTAAGAATAATTTGTGATGACAGTATGGAGTTTTAGAATGTAATCTAGATGTAATTCTAATGTCATGTGGACTACAAGTTACTACAGCACAAAATATGAATAGCTGGAAGGAAACTGGTGTGTGTACTTTGAAAACCTGCTACTGCTGTGAAAGGATTGCTCTAAAAAGAGTGCTAATCTTGCTCAGGTTTTTGTGGAAGAGGGGGACCAAACTGTTTGTTCACATGCTCAGGGTGGGATTGGGAGTATTAGTTGTGTAATGTGGATTGTGAAGAGTTTGATTGAAATCTTGACTTTGACAGTAATAATTTTATTTGGCAGGTGAATAATGATCCTGAGTGCCTTTCTTCTCCTTACTCCTGCAAAAGGTCCATTAGTTTATTCTTTTCTGGAGATGAACAGATAAAGATTAGCAGTGAAGTCACCTATAAAGGATTTGGGTAATTGCACTCGTGTTTCTGATGCTGTAGTTACACTGGAACTAATCTCATGATACTGATTTAATAACAGAGATGTAAACTAGATCACTTATTTGTTGGTAGCTTAAAAACAACTACCCAGACCACAGCTGTAATAATTCCTCCCCATCTACACAATAGTGTCTGAGGAAGGTGATATTTAAATGAGTGGAACATAGTATTAATAGGCATAACCATTGACATTGACCCTTTGATTTTTGTTCTTGTTTGCAAATTTTAGTGGAATTACTCTATTTATATCAGGGGGTTCAGATGTATGAGGAAGTCATTAAATCAGCAAGTAATTTATTTTAAGTAGTGATACTTTGTCATATAAAATTGGGATTTTTTTCTGTCTCATTTCTCAGTGTACAATTACCTTACGTTGTTGGAAACTTACACATCCAGAAGCTAGCTGGATACTTCTTAGTCAGGCACCAATATGCCTTTACTCTGGCTTGGGATGGTACCTCTGCAGTGTATATCAAAATGGCACCAGAGTACCTGGGCAAAACACACGGACTGTGTGGAAACAATAATGCTGTCCTGCAGGATGATCTTGAAACTAGTTATGGTGAGTATTTAAAATACTTCTTCTTGTGTTAATAAAGTGGTTTTGGTTTGTCCAGGTGAGCTAAATGTGTCTTTGCGTAGTTTTTAATTGTAATGTTAATTGAATATAAGATGGACAACTTTTGAAATGGAAAATATGATATGGCAATACTTCTGGCAGATGATATTGTTAGTGAGGAGGGCCAGTTTCAGTATAGATGGGGCTTTGGGGAGGAAGATCTTTAAAAAGCATGACAAAAAGCTGTATTACTCCATTACCTACAATGGTATTTGTACTTCAGTTTCCTAGCACTTGTAAGGTAAAATCTAGTTTTAAATGTTCACTGCCCTATTAGCAATTTGATATGGGACCCTGTGGAATCTTGGGATATTGCTATTGGAAATAAATCAATAATTTGAGTTAGTAAATCAAATGAATGAAAACTGCCAGATCTCATTTGATCTGACACTTCATTTATGCTAACACTTTCAGAAGTGATCAGTGATCCTTGGATGCCAATTTCAGATACTTTCAAGATTCTTTGTGTTTAATAAATGCTGAGTGAAGACTGCTATGAAATAAAAAGAACCAGGGGAAAAAATCTGGTGCCTTGAAGGCTATCTCAAGTTAGGTGACAAAAAATTTTGGAAATCGTTGTTTTGGGCTGTTTAACTCTTTACTCCTCTTCAAAATTTGGGTATTTCCACAGGGTACTGCTTCAAAGCTCAGAGTACAATATGTAGTAGGCTTCCTCTGTTGTTTAAGTATGCCACTCAATTTTAGAAATCATCAGTCCTGCACTAATGTCAGCTCTTATCCCCATTAGTTTGCTCACTAAATCAAAATGCTTAAAATAATACCAAGATCAATAGCTCATTGTCCTCATTGCCTTCAGAGACTTTCCTCTACCCTCTCACCTTTCTCAGAACATCTCAGTCACATAAAGCTGTGACTGTAGCACAAGTCAATACACTACATACTAGCTTTATCCAATTAGCTTGAGGAGCAGTAGAAATAAAGCTATGGCAAAATATGCATTCGTGGTAATCCAAGTAGTAATCAATGTCACCACTTGCCTATGATGGGTAATACCTTTCTTAGCGAGTTTAAAGCTAGTGTGGACATTTCTACTTATGTGAAAGTCACAAACTTTATTTGGTTAATGCAAACAATCATTTTGTACCCTTGCAGTGACTCAGGAATGCCCATCTTTCTTGGATTTTAGATCCTCTGTTGGGAGTTTCATGTACAGTAACAGCACAGACCTGTGTATATACAGTTTATTACAGGTTTTCTTTCCTTCTATTGAGGGACAGCCCCAGGCAGAGTCTTGCTCCCCAAAGCCCTTCGTTGTCAAATCACATGAGTAAGCTGCTTTCTGCCATTGTAAAACCTTCCTACTATGGTCCCTTTTAAAAGTATTTTTGTTTCTCAAAAGGACCAGTTTGTCTTCAGAATAACAGCTGGTTGATTTAGTTGTAGGAAGGGTTTGGAGCTCTGTCTAATGTGAGGTTTTGATTATTGAGATATTTCCTGGGAAATCCTGTAGAGATGTTCTTCCAAGTGACTCTGTGTGTGTCTTGTTTAGGAAAACTGACAGATGATGTAACAGAATTCGTAGAGAGTTGGCAGGAAAATCCTCCGCAAGGAACAACCAATTGGGATAAATCTCATCTCAATGAACCACCCTGCCTGACACAAAGTCATGAATCTCTACAGGTTTGAATCAGTACAAAAGGATTATTACAGTAGTTGGTGATTTTAACTAGAGTGAAAATTTGACTTAATGCTTTGAAGGAGACTGGAAATATCCTCAGCTCTTCTTTAGAGAGGTGGATTTAAATGGTTGTTGCAGCAGAGCTTTCCTTGTCCCCTCCTTTTTCCTTCACTTCTGTATTAGTTTATAATTCTTGATCTTTCCAAATGTTGTATTGTCTGGACAGCAGCCAATAGAGGTGTTAGAATCTGGGGCTAAATGAATGAAAAGTTGTAAAGTAGGGATGCGTTCTTGAGCTGGTTCCTATTCATTCCCTTAGGAAGGATAGAAAGAAGCAGGCAGGCAAAAACAGTATGAGAGCACAGTAAACTTGCCAGTGTTGAAAAAAATGTATTATTGTTACTTTTGTCCCTCACACTGAAGTAGTTTTTCCTTTTAAGTAATATTTTCAAGATCACAGAACAGCCTCGATTGGAAGAGACCTCTAAGATCATCAGGTCCAACCATTAACCCAGCACTGCCAATTCACCACTGCCCCATGTCCCTCAGCACCACATCTACACAGCTCTGAAATCCCTCCAGGGATGGGGACTCCACCACTACACTGGGCAGCCTGTTCCAATGCCTGACAACCCTTTCAGTGAATTTTTTTTCCTAATATCCAGTCTAAACCTCCCCTGGCACAACTTGAGGCCATTACCCCTTGTCCTGTCATTGTTACCTGGGAGCAGAGACTCACCTCCACCTCACTACCCCCTCCTTTCAGGGAGCTGTAGAGAGCAATGAGGTCTCCCCTCAGCCTCCTCTTCTCCAGACTGAACCCCCCAGTTCCCTCAGCCGCTCCCTATCACACTGTGCTCCAGACCCTTCCCCAGCTCCAGTGCCCTTCTCTGGACATGCTGCAGCAGCTCAGTGTCCTTGTGGCGAGGGGCCCAAAACTGACTAAAGCTGATACCATCCATGTTTTATTTCTCTTGTCTTTTCCTGCGTAATTTAATTAAAATCAAGACTCTTTAAGCTCATCTAGGCTTAGCTGCAACATGGCCTATGCCTTTGTTGGGGAAGGGATATGTTTTACTACCATTGGTATGACCTTGGGTAAAAGATTCAATGTTATGAATGCTCTGGCATTGAGAGCAATATGTTGCTAGTCACTGCTTCTAGTTGATGAAAGGAAAGCGATTCCTAGTCAGAGAGAGATATGTGTTGTGATTTTCTGTAGTCTATTCT
Organism: Podargus strigoides; assembly: GCA_028020825.1. NCBI lineage: Eukaryota > Metazoa > Chordata > Aves > Caprimulgiformes > Podargidae > Podargus > Podargus strigoides. The sequence continues at coordinate 3,381,615 of CM051633.1, forward strand.
GCTTGGGTTTATTTTTGAAAACCTTCTCTTCACAGTAGCTATCTCATTCATTTCAGAGGGCGTACACTCTGTGTAACATCCTGTTACACCCCCCGTTTGAACAGTGTCATGCATATGTGAGTCCTGTTCCTTTTATGGCAAGCTGCACCAATGATCTTTGCATGTAAGTGGATATTTTTGGGTAAATCCAAAGCTATTATAAAAAACCATTGTCCTTCTGTCATCAGAATGAATTGTAAATATTAACAGAATTAATGTGTGTCTTTTTCTGCATAACATTTTTTATCTAACATTCTTTTATTCTCTTGCTTTTGTCACTTGTTCTAGTTTTACTGCCAGAAATTTCTGTGAAGCTAATCTGGTTTTCTTTGGTATAAGGATGACCAAAATCAGGCCCAGATATTTTCATAGTTTGTTAGTGTACCTTCCCTTGAATATAGCATCTGTTTTGATTCTGAGTGTGCAACATCAGGAGTATTTCTAACCTTAATGAAAAGTAATAACGAGTAGGTCAGTTTGACATCCACAAGCCGTGTATTAATCTAATGAAAAGAGGAATTTGATTACTATTTGAATTTATGCTATCATTTTACAGCCTGCTATGTTCCTTGTCCAAGCAGTTTTGACTAGTTAAATTCACAGGCAGGACAGGAGAAGGTAATTAATATTTCTTGTACTATGGTGACTCACTGGTGGAAATCTTGCACTTCCTTCTTGTGAATTTGCTGAAGGATGTTATTCCTTTTGTAAAAATCAAGACCTGTATTCAAGTCTGCTCATAATGTTGTATCTTTGGCTTTCATGGATTTATTCAGGAAATTAGTGTCAGGTCTCAAATACGTTGATGAACAGTCTTCACGTGTGGCAGGACACCTTATCTACTTAAGACTTTTAACCTAGCCAAACAACACAGGACTTTAGAACATTATTAGATTCAAACAATGTGGCTGTATGCAGTGTGGGAGCATTCATGAGGTTATGATTGCATGTTTGAATGTAGGTAAAAAATATGTCCATTTTTATTTGTGTAAGGTCAGCAGTTGATAATGCAACTTGGTGTCGAGCATTAACTGAATATGCCAGAGCATGTGCCCAAGCAGGAAAGCCACTTCAGGGATGGCGGATGCACTTTCAGCAGTGTGGTATGCAGATGCTTTCATACTTGAAATACTGCTTAGTAGTTGTATTTTGAACAGAGTGCTCTTCTTACCTTTATTTCTTTGCCCTTCCTCCTATTTTGAGCTCATATAGTTCTCAGTGAAAGCATAAATAAAGGCTTGCTTCAAGGCTGTGTAGATGCAATGGAATTTCTTTTTTTATATGTGTAATTTGTACTCAATGTATTTAAAGCACTAAACTTATTAGAATGTGTTTTTTCTTACTAAATCATCAGAGGTCCTCTAAGATGAGTAACCATTTGTTTTTCAAAGAGCTACTCTTTAAAATATTGTCCAAGTCTTCATGCTTTCTGACATATAAAATGTGTCATGGGTGTTTAAAAATAAATTTAGATTACACTTGTATAAGTCTTCATCTTAGACATCACAGACAGTAAGTTTAAAAGATATCATCTAATTTGTCTGCCTGTTTGGAACACAGGACCAGAATTGCTTTGTCATTCATGATAGAAGATTTCCCCCATACTTCCAAAATGTTTGTTAATGGATGGTTGACCACTTCCTATGCTGGTCTGAGTATCTAAAGAGCTCTTCTATGAGAAAGTTTCCCTGATTTTCCCTTGGTGTAATTTAAGATTATTCCTTCTCAGTGCACCTTTAATGGACTGAATATGAATATATGTATATCTATGTGTATGTTATGAAACCATTGTTTCGCTGTTCTAGGCAATGGATGCTCGTTTGATTTACAAAAAGTAAATACCTGAAAGAAACATGTGCAATCTATGTAAGTGCAGAGGCAGTGGTGCAATACCTTTTCATTTCTCTGCTGTTTCTGTTTTTCAGTGATTACCTGTGCTGAACCCTTGACCTACAATGAATGCATCAACTGTTGTCCACTTTCATGTCATCAACAATCACAGTGCATTGACAGTGAGCTCCCCTGCATTGATGGGTGCTACTGTCCAGATGGTAAGTTTTGCTTCTCAAATACATATTAATTGATTCCATATAACTCTCAGATTTAGGGACTTTGGTCCATGCAATATAATTCAAATGTATACTTGTTCTGCAAAAATGACTACCAAATAGTCTTGAAATTTATTACTGTATTATGACCATTTGTGTTCTTCTTGAGTGTATTTGTTAGCACTCCATCAGCCATCAGTAAGGATATTTCACTTTTTTTCATGTTGTTTTATTCCTTCTAGGCTTAATTTATGAAAATGAATTGTGTATCAAACCTATGGACTGTCCTTGTGACTACCATGGAAGTTTCCTTGAAATGGGTTCAGTGGTTTACGAGGAATGTAATAACTGGTTAGTAACTTTTCTTTTTATGCCGTGAACGTAATCCTTTCATGGTCATGAGAGACAGCTTCAAGGTATATTTCAGTTAAAAATTGAATCAAGTTGGCAAGTCCTCACTGTTTCTACATATAAAATCTGTTGTTCCCTATGTGTTTTGCAATGAAGGGAAACATAAAAGAAACTATAGAGCTATTGATGTGGAAGAACAGCAAATGACACATATTGCAGAGAGTACTGTCATGTATAGTACTTTTTCACCTTGAACTCTGCCTCAAACTAAAAGGAATCTAGAATTCAAAATCCTAACAGGAGAATTACTTGAACTTTACTTTGTTTCTTGTTTGTGTTGTCTCACTTGAACACAGAGCCTAATGTCATTATGACACTCAGCTGCTTTTTTGGTAATTTCTAAGTTAATTTTATACATTGGAATGAAAAGCTTGTAGAAAGAATTCATGCCTTTTATTGAATCACTTTAGTTAAAGAAAACAGATGAGCCTGCAGATGTGCAAGTTTTTTCACAATTGTTCTGTTTTTTTAAAGTAATAAGATTCAAAATGCTTGTGTTTATTCTTCTGAATTTTAGTTGTCCTTAGCTTCTGTAATGGTTATCAATGAGCTAAAAAGAATGAAAAGTGTTACTGGATGCATGGATGAAATTTCACCTGATCATATCCTCATGACAAGCTCTTGCCACAGCTTCCAGGCGTTCTAGTGGCTGTGATAGCTCTGTTACAGCCTTTTGTGAGACTCAAGACACTTGGTGCTCATTTTGTAGAGAAGGAATCCAGGAAGAACAACAGACACAGTCATATATAGCTCATTAAAAAAACCAAGTGTGAAACTTCTTTCTTTTTGTTTCAGCACTTGCGTTGGAGGAAAGTGGATTTGTACAAATTTTACATGTCCAGGTATGTGAAAGTTTTGAGTACTTTTCAATATCTGAATTTTTATGTGGCGTAAATATTACTGTAAGATCTTAATGTGATATTTCACCGTATAATTTGTATTTTAAATTCTATCGACATATGAATGCACCTATGCACACAACAGATTAAATATTAAAATGGTCTGAATAGCGGGCATCTGCCTTTGAGCTTAGTGCAGTAATGTGTCTCCCTGTATCTCACTAATATCCCTGATAGATGGCACTACCTGGTCATTCTTGTCATTAAAGCAGTTTCCACTGTAATCTTCACTTGACAGTCTCATGGCAAGATAAACCACCTGCACCCTGTGTTACTGGCCAGTGATAGAATATCTAGGTATTGTACAAACATTAGTTAATTATTTTTACAACATACCTGTGGAATGAGGGGTGTTACTCTCATTTCATAGATAGGCAGCTGAACTACAGAGATTAAGGTCAAAAGGATTTTGCATGTTAAAAGTACCCATGGCTGCTAATAGATCCAAGCACTGGTCTCAGAGTTATCAGTTAACTGTGGGAGCGCTTAATGTTTCTGCAAATCAGTTTTCAGAGCCACAAATCAAATATACTGTAAGGATCACACATTTATTGCCTCCTTCAGGGGTGAGAATTGTTTAGGTATCCTGGCCTGGCATCAGGTAGGAACTCCATAACAAAAGCAAGGGCAAGGTTCAGTTCCTAACTGTGTTCCTACTACCTGGTCTATAATACAAATATAATTTTATAAATTATAGCATGTTTCAGACTGTATGAACTCTATAGCAGTAATAACTGTTGAAAGTACACTGTCTTTTCTACATACTGAAATACATTGTGTTGTGTTGTCAGCTGAATGCTCGGTTTCAGGAGACATTCATTTTGTGACCTTTGATGGGCGCAAATACACTTTCCAAGCTACCTGCCAATATATCCTAGCAAAAAGCCGTACATCCGGAGCGTTTACCATAGCCTTGCAAAATGCTCCTTGTGGACAGGTAAGGCTTAGAACCTTCTTGTAATGTTTATCAATCGAGGGGGGGAAAAATATTTTTAAAAAAAAAAAAAAAAAAGGCAAGCTACCTGCAATTGAATATATTGAAATTAATCAGTAGCAACAATTTTCCTTAATGATGAAATAGTTGAACAACAGTGCAGAGGAAGTCTGTGCATAAATTCTCCTGTTTGCTTGAGATAAATTGAAAAGATTATACTAGTGTTCTGATTCAGTGTTCACTGAGGTCATTCTATAGTATGTGGCTTGGAGTTGTCAATGGGACATTATTAAGTGACTATAGCCTGTTAGGGAGGGATGGAATTCACCTGTCTATAAGAGGTAAGGGAATCTTTGGTAGCAGGCTGGCCAACTTGGTGACGCGGGCTTTAAACTGAAGGACTAGAGGAGCATCACATCCAAATAGGGAATAAGCCATGCCAACTAGAGCAGAGACAAATGTTCCTTAGCTGCCTCTCAAGATGAGAACCAGAAGGCCAACCACTTCAAGGGTGTGAATGCCTATGGTGATTCCTCATGGACCCCCTCCAGGGAAAACCTGCATGCTCAATTACCTCTCTGAAGTGCCTGTACACCAACACATACAGCAGGGGGAACAAGCAGGAAGAACTAGAGATCTCTGTGTGGTCGCAGGGCTGTGATCTTATTGCAATTACGGAGACATAGTGGAATAGCTGTGGAGCAAATATCTGCAGTGGTAATGTGCAGGATCTGTATTGTGGGTCTCATTCCCTTTTGTGTTCAGAACACATCTCTGTAAAACAGACATGTGCCTTTCAGTTTAGTGTTGTGATGATACTTCTGTCAGGGAAAGTGATAATCAAGTTAGTTGGCTTTCAGCATCACTCATGAGACTGCAAAGAGCCTTGCAGTAATTCTTGTGTCTTCTGCACCCTGACTTAACGACTTTGCTTAATGTATCTCTGTGTCCAAGTGGTTTGTAGGTGATTTTCTTGGCTTTTACTACATGTTGGACTTCATATTTCACCTAGCCTTTGACAAAGCTAGCCTGATCAGTCCCTAATAGGTATAGACTTTTACAGAGGTTCGAGTGGTGAAGTCCCCATGCCTGGAGGTATTTAAGAGCTTTGTAGATGTGGTGCTGAGAGACATGGTGTAGTGGTGACTTGGCAGTGCTGGATTAGCAGTTGGACTTGATTTTAGAGGTCTTTTCCAACCCGGGCTATTCTGTGTTCCAGGGCTATATGCTGCTGATTCAATTATCAATGTACAAGTGGTGACTGGGTAGCAAGATCAGTTTGTGTGCTATAACTTCAGTGCAGCTGTTCAAGTGTCTAACTACCACCTAGCTGGTACCACTTGGCAGAAGAGCTGCTGTACAGTTCTCTAAGCACCATCCATTATCTTTTTCCCATTTATAAAAATTAATGAATTGAAATGTGAAGCTGCAAGATTTGTAGTGCAGGAGCTCATATTTCTTGATGGTTTGCCGTCTTACATGCATTTTTAAAAAAACCCTTATCAGCCCCATCTCATTCAAGTAGATTAAAAAATGTAGAAAGAAAATACCTGGGAAGATTTTAGCTCTCAGAATCACAAAGAATCCAGTCATCTAGAGCCTTAGAGCTGGTGACATAAACAGTCATCAGGCAACAAGTTATTTCAAAAGGATGTGAAATTTTGTTTAAGCACTTTTTGGAAGGAGAATCAGTCAAGTGATCAGCACAGCTTAACCTTATCTGAGTTTCAGGTGACAACCTCACTGGCTTTGTAGTTTGTCTGATGAGAAAGTCTTCTGAATATAGAAATTTTTTTTAAATGTCTAGTGAGAGAAATGGCCATTCCTGTGAAAACACCTGCTGAAAGCTTGCAGGGGCAGTGCTGTGAAAGAAACAGTTCATTGGAACAGAGAATAGATGTCAGGCAGAGTTTCTCCTTTAGTTCTGGCATGAAGGAGTAATAAAGCTTTTGTTGACATTGTGTTCTAACGTATATGCTATGGAGGGTTGTTCTCCTGGCTCTGGTTTACTGTATATACCAGCTGGTATTTTTATTTTCAACTTCTTTAAAAGGTTGAAAAAATTGTCCACTTATAGGCACTGTTGCTGAATGCTATGCACAGAAACCTGATTTCTTAATAAAGAGGCAAGACAAGCTACAAGAGCACGGCTTTACAATGCAGATGTTTGTCTTCACTGTCAGTCCAGGAGAGCTGGTTGAGCTGATGAAATATCTCCATTTATTTTTATAATTTGCGATTTTGAAGTTTCTTTTTATCATTTCAACTGTTGGCCCAAGATCATTGTTGCACTATTATTTAGACAGGGAAATTCTGAATGTGGTTTTTAATCTTTACACATCCCTGCGTGTACTTGTGTTCAGAGGTCCTTGCAGCTTAGGTAATTGTTTTCAACGAGTAGGGCAACATCGCCCTGTATTAGGCAAGTCCCAGTGAAAGTCAGTCAGTGAGAGTTGGATAAAAGTGTAAATCTTTGAACTGAACATCCTAATCTGTTTGCACTGTGAATGGTGCTATTCACAGTATAATTTTGCTGTTAGTGCAACTGTCCAAAAGGGAAGGATATTTTAACTAAATCTTGTTCGGTGCCTCTTTCAGCACTGAAGTTGCTTAAAATTTTACTATTTCATTGTCAGTTATGCCTTCACTGAAGGCAGTGGGACTAAAAAGTGCAGCCTCCTGCACCTCTGCTGGATATTTCTGGACTGCAGCTAATGGAAATAAGAATAAGCAATGGTAGTAACAATAAGCAAGTTGGCTGTTGTGATATTATATGCTGTCACGATGCTGCCTTTCTTTCATCAGTATGAATCCAGGGAGTTTATGAGCATACTCCACAGCTCCTCTCAGAAATAATGAATTTAAATGCTGTTTTAAGTAATGATTCACAAGATGATTCTGTCTTTCATTATTGTTTGCCTTTAAAAGAATTTTATATCTTAAATATGCTTTAAAATAACCTGGGTATATTTGAACACTCAAAGTACAAATTCAGATTTCTGTGCACTGCTGTGTGGATAATGCAACCTTATTTGTGAGCACTAACCCGGCCTCAGTGGTTCTCTAATCAGGGATGTCTCATGAATTGCAAGTGTCTATGTACTAAGCTATGTAAGAATTGCTGAAGTTTCTCTTTCCAAATCCCACTTTTGAGCTCTATTTGCGTAACCGTTTAGTGTTATATTAACATACCTGTGAAATAATTCAAAATACTAAGTTTTCTTACTTAACTGTAAAGCTGTATGTTTTACAAGTGCACTCTGCTAAGAAGCAAGATAGAACCGACAACTTTCAATTCCCCACTAAGTCTGGCTTTACTTGTGCTCTTATTTAACATTCATCCTACTGATTTTTTTAATTTATTTTGCTCTTACTTGTAGAACCAGGATGGATCATGTATCCAATCAATCAGCCTTATTCTTAAGCAGGACCCCAAGAGGCAAGTGACTCTGACTCATTCAGGAGATGTTTTGGTATATGACCAATACAAAATTAACCTGCCTTATGCAGATGGTAAGGAATAATATATAAGCATTTAACTCTTACCAAGCACTAAAGCAATATTTTAATGGCATATACATATATTGTGATACTGTCAATATTTCTAGCATACTGAAGTTAAGTGGTATTTTGTTAATATCAACATTGCTTTGGCAGGGGGTTTTGACTAGATGATCTCTAGAGGTCCCTTCCAACCCCTAACATTCTGATTCTATGATTAACTGCTGATGTACTTTTTACACTAATGGTAGGGGTTGTACAGCAGCTGTATTGGGCTAGTGTATCTTATGTTATGACTAACTATGTTCCATCTCTAACAAGTCCAGATGCCATTACAAGGTTGGTTAGTTCTTTTCTGAGGGGAAATTCTTTTCTCTGATTCGTGAACTGAATTTCTTTTCCCTTTTTTGTCAGCAACTCAAGTAAATGGAATTGGAAGGAGCCCTCTTGCCCATAAGCTACAGATTTTCACACAAAAAAATTCTTATTCTTTTTGCTTTGAGTTTTTAGATTTTTGTCTGGAAGATATTGCCAAGTATTCTACATATGAATATTCATATACGTTCTGTGACATTCAATGCAAGCTTCAATGAGAGCTTTAAATGCAAGTTATTAGTACATTTGATGTCTGTAGGGCCTTGGCCCTCTGGGAAATTCCCAGAAAAGGCTGTAGTACAGGAAGCATGTTGCTAGAATTGTTGCTAGCATGTTAGGATTAGGTTGTCTAAAATAGATGGTCTGCAATATTATCTGCAATGTCTGTATCTTTAAATTGATTTGCTTTTAGTTAACCTTTATGAATGTTCCAGTGAACTCTGGAAGCATTTTTCAAGTGTGATGAATGTCACAAGTTTTCTGTTTTCTTCTTTAAAGTCCAAATCAGTGTAACCTTTTGTGAGAAAACTATGACTCAGGGAAAATTGGGCTTTATCAGGAAAAAATGCAACTTACATAAAATGATATAAACCAAAACCAGTGAAATGACACCAAAAACACAAATTTCAAGCAGATTTCCTTTGCCTTTCAACAATCTCTGTTTTTACCCACCAGAGTTATTCGAAATACGGAAACTTTCCTCTGTGTTTCTTCAAGTAAAGACACACATTGGATTACAGATACTGTATGACAGAGAAGGACTGAGGATTTACCTTCAAGCTGATGAACGGTGGAAAGATGATACCATGGGCCTTTGTGGAACCTTCAATGGAAATACGGAGGATGATTTTTTGTATGAATAGCTACAAGATTTCTGTTTGCCAGTGTATGAATATCTACGGTTAGAGTGGTAGATAAGTGTGTACTGAAGCAGAAGGGATAGATACTAAGAATAATTAATTTTGAAATTTTATGCTAGTGAGATGAATAGTAGGGTTTAGTTTGCTAACAGAAAATCTATAACTTCACTTCAGCTACAGGATATCAAGCCAGGTTTTGCTTAAAATATTTTAAGACAAAAATTCAGTGAAATATATATGATTCACAACTACTAGTTTATCTCAAAAGTTTTGTCCAAAATACGGGGTGGTCTGTGTAAGGGACTTTCTGCCTCCCTGCAAACATCTTTATCTCTTCTCAGCTTGTATTTTCTGTTGCAAGTCCTAATCAGCTCTCCTGAACAGAGCCTCCATTGTTCAGTGTCTGCAGGCCAGCAACAGGAATTGGCTGTTGCCTGAGCTTCGCTTTGTTGTGATGCAGTGAAAGGTGGTGAGAGCTACTTGAGCACTGCAGTCAAGATTGCTGTTTGTCCAGGTTCTTTACAGCGTTTCCTATGGATACTAAAAAAAAAGCCTTGCTTCCAGAGGATTGAGCAGCCTAGTGAAAGTGGGAAAAGAACATTAATTTAGATCATTTAAATCAGAAAACTTTCCATAATAGTTCCCATTTAAAAACACATACAAATATTCTAGTGGATTTTTGAACAATTTCCATCCTAAAGATTAAACAGTATTATCAGAATATTGTTTATAACAAGGCTAGGAAATATATTGACAGGATCTCAATGAAGAGATTATTTATGTAAAACTTAAAATATTTCTCTATTTGAAGCAAGTAAGTTTTGTGGTGTATTTTTGATAACAGTCTTTAGACTTGTTCTCACATAAGTGAGAACTTGTTCTATAGTTGATATTTGTGGAAAAAAAGCCCTTAAACTACAGGAACTTATGAATCGTGCTGAGACATGGCACAAACCATAATATGTAAGCATCCTGACATGTACACAAAACACCTGATCCACACCAGATTTGGGAGACTTGACATAGCCAGTGGTGTCTTTTGTATTACCTCCACCCCCAGCTACTTTACCACAACTAATACCACTGGTCGTATGCCTAATGCAGTCTTTTCCCTAGAGTGTAACATCCCGTATTTAAATGCACAGTTTTGATCATACTTCCTCCCTTTTGATCAAGGTCTTTCTATCTTTCAGCTTTTGCTGCTACTCTGCTTACCTGGACCTCATGGTTATCTATTCAATTGCTTTTGCAGTTATATTTCTGGACTGTTGGATTTCTGTTCCTTTGTCTTTCTTGGGGTGACTAGAGAGCCTTGGAAGTCAGCTACCCAGGAACAGAGAGAAAATTATAGGTAGAGGAGAGGTACAAATAGATCAGATATCGCAGAGGAGGCAGAAGTATGAATGAGAGCGCAGACTTTCAGGACAGTGGTGCTCCTTCCTTCTCTTGTGAAAATGGAACTTGGTCTGTTTTGATCTGTCCTTCCTTACAAAGTACCTAATGGCTCTAGAGTACATGTTCTCTTTCGTTTCTGGGCCTTTGCCTGGAAAGAAAGAGTTGAGTCCTGAAACTTAAGCTGACAGTGCTTTACCGGAGAGTGCACGAGAATATTCAACAGTGGAAGGGGAGCTTGAATCAGCTCTGCTGAAGGAGGGTGGTAGAACTGAGACCGTTCTGTAAATTCACTGCATCTTTTGTGACTGACTTCTGTTTTGTACAAGATCTCCAGTTGGAGTAACTGAGAGCACGCCAGAGCTGTTTGGAAACACATGGAAAACTTCATCCACGTGCGTTTTTGCGCATGATAGTTCACAACTGGATCCATGTGATATTCATCTGCAGGCAGGTAGGCAGTGAAGGTCAATTGTTATTGATAAATGCATTTCTACTTACTATATCTGTGCTGATTTTTTCCTAGTTGGATCAGGTAAAGTAATAACCAGTCCTACTCACTGAAAAAGTAAATGCTTACAGGTAGCATTTGTTGAGTTCAGTCCCCTAACAAATCATGTAGTTTATTGTTTAAGTACTTGCACAGACACTCGAAATACTCCCTTTCTATTTCTGGTTTGCAGTTACAATGTGTTTAGGCATGCATTAAACATTGATAGCATATCTAGTACTGGTGATGCTGCTAGTTACGATGGAGACTCAAAAGTATTGCAGTAGTCATTTTTGAAAATACTGAATAAATGAAACATTTGGCTTATTTTTCTGCTATGGAGGAGAATTAGTAGGAAAAATGTACTTATGCACTGCCAGCCTTTAGATTCAGCCGAAAGGGTCCAGTTGGGGAAAGATGCTAGTGATCTGATGCCAAGCTAGCAGATCTGGGTGTGGTTGTAGCCTTATGCAACTGAAACAATGGGTAACAGATTATTTGTTAAAATATTCACCTATTGAAGTAGTTACTGGGAATGACTTAAATTGAAGAGGACCTCATGGTCCAACCACGGCTGTTCTGTGGTTCTGTGATATGTAATCCTGTGTGTTTGTGAAAGGCAATGAGTAGTGTGCAGCATCTGTTGCCTAACCCACATCCATGAATCTGTTTAAAGATAGGAGGCACTGTCTGCATAGTGTAGTTTTCAGAGTACCTTCAAGTCATTCCCAGAGCAAGTTCAAAACTCTGAGCAGCTAACCTTTTTTTCTGTCCTTCCATCCAATTGTGTAAATATCAAAGACAGAAAGGTATTTATGGCAATACTATATAAACATTATCAGTTGCATTGTGTAGAAGACACTTTTTATTCTGAGTCTTTTTTAAACTCTTGCTGAAACAGTGTTTAATCTGTTATTTGTATAGCCTCGTATGCAGCGGAAGCTTGTAGCATCCTTACAAAAGAACTTTTTGCTCCATGCTACCCCTATTTGAGTCCCGTTCCCTATTTTGAGCAGTGCAGAAGAGACACTTGCAAATGTGGACAGATTTGTTTTTGCTCTGCTCTGGCCCATTATGCTCATCACTGCCAAAGATTTGGAGTTGTAATAGATTTCAGAGGAGGTGTCCCAGACTGCGGTGAGTTCTCTTTCACTTCTGGTCTTAAATAATTACTGTTTGAGAACTTCAGAATGACAATCAAAAAATAAAATTAATATAGCCTTTTAAATGAGAAGAAGGTTAATTCTAGCATGATCTTTTGTGTACAGGACAAGGTTCTTTTTGTCAAGACAGAATTAGTGCCAGTGTCTTTAGAAGACTTTTCCTTTATAGTTGGCTTTCTTTAGTTCTTTTGACATAAGAAACAATGCAAAGATTTTTTTTTTTTTTTTAAGTGGTTGGACGGCTTCAAATGTATACAGAATTAAAAATCTCTTTTTTTATCTCTTTTATTATTTCAAATATCTGATACCTATGTGATATTATTCATGAGCTGCACAAATAGATCTGTTTTCTTCCTTGTAGATGCTAGGTTTATCTAATTTTTTAAATGAATGAGATGAAAAATGATGATCATGATGCATGTAGCAGTTTCAGCTGGATTATTGTGAGCTTCTGTTGTCTAACAATGTTAGCTTATTTTCTTACTGTCAGTGGTGCTGAAATATACCAAGTGCTGAAAGAAGTGCAGAGAATTGGTATTGTTGATATTTAATTTAAAATGAATGGAAGAATATACTTAGTGTACAGATAGCCAAAGGTAACATCTCTTATCTGCTCTATAAAGCCTCACAAGTAGAGGAGTGGGATAATATTATTAAATTCTTTGGTTTATATGAACTTTTAGTGAAGCAAAAGATGTTGATAGGACATGTAGTGCTCTCATCTACATTTTTAAAAAAATTGTAGAACTGGAAAGCCTTATAAAACCACCCAAAATTGACACCCCTGATGTTTTAGTAGGTTTAGTTCCATAAACAAGGCTGCAAATCTTTTCTAAGGGACATTCAAGAATTTAACATCTGGTAGTTTTTATCACATCATGTAATTAACCATCTTGCTGTAATGCATGATAAAGATGACTTTGGAAAGTTGGTCCAGCTGGAGTATCTCAGGCTGGAGTATCTGTATGTGTATCTGAAAAGTCTGGCTTGCTTGCAGTCACTATGGCATGAGTGGCTGTGTCTACTACGGCTGAATAAATCATTCAAACCATTAAATTTTATTTTACTTTTCTAGATGCAAGTATAGTTTTATTAGAATATATTTTACAAGTCATGCTTGTAGGGTTTCAAATATGTGAATCTTTAGTATTTCAAGAATGTCATATATATATTTTGTTTTTAAGTAGAGCTTTATAGCATATGTATGATAGAGTGCATAGGTATAGTGCAACATCTGCAAAGCACGTATATTTTATTTATTGTTTTTAATGTTTTCTTTAAGATGCTGTCGATTTCCCAAAGCCCATGCACAAGAGCCAAGCATTTGCAGTTAGAAGGGGGAAAAAAAGCTTCAACTGTTCTGTTTCCCCAGTGTAAATCTGGATTAACTGTGCAGACTTCATTGTACTCGTTATTACTGCAGATTTACATCTGTGTAGTTTACACAGTGTAGCGCCAAGGTTGCAATTTTAATGGAATTTAATGTGATTGGAAATGAAAGAATAGAGATGTTTATCAGAAAACTGTTGGGACGTACTCGAGTCTCCTGCGCTGTAATTTGAGCTATTTGTTTCATTTGGACAGCTCTTTCATGTGAAGATACAAAGGAGTACAGTACTTGTGTATCTACCTGTGGCAGAACCTGCCAAGCACTGTCTATGCCAGAGACATGCAGCAGTGACTGCGTTGAAGGCTGTGCTTGTCCCTCTGGAATGTATTTGAATTCCAAGACTGAACGATGTGTACAGAGGTGGGTCAAGTTGCAGTTCTGATAGTCATGCTCACTGTTTTAGACCACTGCATTTGCAAGTCAGAGTGGAAAGCTAATATAACTAATGCAGCTAGCTAGTGTAACTTTGTAGATACTATGCACCTGTAAACTTGGTGGGATCTTAGAATTTTACAGAACCTGTACATTGATCAAAAATAGCTCTTTTATAGTACTGACACTCATCCAACATCACCAAAACTAGTTCTTACATATTATCTGGTTTTTGGCATATGAGAGATACAAAAGGTGTCCATTGTTGCGTAGAGGTTCTGCTTTGTTACTTGATTTGGTTTGGAATACATTTGAGTTATATAGCAGTATTGAGATCAATTTCTTGTATTTTTTAAAAAAAAACCCACAAACCACCCGCTGCAACCAACCAAAACCCAACCTCTCCAAAGCCAACAAAGCAAATTGAACTTTGAAGAGCAATTAACTCAGTGGGATTTTTTTTTTCTTCAATTTGAGTTGATCAGTTACATGCTTTTCCTCTACTCCAGAAATGAGTGCCCATGTTATTTTCAAGGAATTGACTATCCCCCTGGAGAAAACGTTATGACATCTTTGGGCAAATGGTAAGACACAAAATTGTTTTTTCACGTAAGAGATGTTTTTCTTTTAAGAGCTCTGTCAGATCATTCTGGCTAGCCTCTTGTTTGTTGTTTTGATATTTTTATTTATTTTTTTAAAAATGAAAATACGTAATAAACCTACATCAGTTTTCTATGCATATTTGGACAGAGCTTCTTTATAACTTAGATTTTCAGGCTGCTGTGCTTATAATCCAATATACTGAAGTGCAAAGTAGAGAGAAAAGCCACTAATTTTCTAGTTCCATACTAATGTGGAGAGCTCCAGAAAATCCCAGGCATTTCCTGAGTGTCCATTGAAGTCTGTTCAGGTAGAGCTTCATTGCTATTCTCCTTCTCTATACTAGATTGTAAATCCATATATGAAGAATAATTAATAATCTGTCTTCCACTAGCATAGAATCAGTGTAAGAGCAATGTGACTTTATCAACTAAGAACCACCACAAATAACTGTCAGCTGCAGTTGTAGACAGATAAGCATCTCTGTTATTGTTCCTTAAGTTTAACACTTGTTCTTGTCCTCTTGCTCTTCAATTTGCATCATTAGAGTCATGATGATGTTCAACTGTTCTGGCTGCTGCCAGATGCATCCTTTTCAACGGTTAATTTTGTCTGGAGAAGTTCAAGTAATGTGGACAAGCTCTGTAAGAAAAGCCACAAGCTTTCAGACTTTATTTCTTGAAGTAATGTTTGAGCTCTCCCTGCCTGTATCAGTTGTTACAGCACTTGATTTAGTCTGTACTACTTTTAATTCTGTCTGTGATAGATGAGCGTAATACTTTGGTTTGTTGTAAAGGCCATACAAGAGATTAATATTGTCAAACATCTATCGCAGTAGGGACACTTAGGAAACACACACACTCTCACTCTTGTCGGCAGCCTAGCTTATCTAATCATCCACAAATGCATTTTTTAGAAACTATTACAGGTGAAAATCATCTTTCTGTTGATTTCAGTGGAGTTATTTGGGATCTGGCAGCTTATGTTTCATGTGAATGTGATAATTTAAGGCTGTCTCCGCCCTTATTCTTCTCAAGTGTTTCCTCTTTGGAACTTCCACTTTCAAACTAGAATTTCTTCTCATGTTTGTCTATGGAGTAGCCTTTCTGCTCTGTTGTTTTCAACCAGTTCTTCAAAATATTTTCATTTTGATACCCACGTTATGTCAGCATTTGAGTTGCCTCCCTGTCAGTTTCCTTTGGTACTGCTTTGCCTGTTGGCTGAGTTACACTGTGAAGCCCTCGAGCTAAGACACTTTTCCTGCAGTGCTTTGGGGTACATAAAAAACTCCAAACATGACAACAGAGTGGTTGTAGCACATAGAGAATTTGATCCCAAATCTATTGACTAGCAGTAGGTGTACTGGGGGTGTCAGTCGTTGCAAAAGAATGGGAGAATAGTGCTGGAGTCCATGGACTCAGGTTCTCTAGGACCTGAAATGAGGCCAGTGCTGCTACATTTTTTCCTTGACAGTGGGTTGCTGTCAGATCTGCTACCATTTTATGAAAGTATTAGACTATTTTGACTGGAATTAGACAGGAGCAGACAGTATTATGTTGCTCAGTGCTTGCCTGCACACAGTATCATGTTAGGGTTGAGTTTTATGGAGTTGTGTGGTTTCATTGCTGAATTGTCATGCAGGGGAAACATGTTGTGTCTGTTCCTGTCTGTGTAATTTTTTGCTCATGTAAATGTAAATGCTCATGTAAATCATGTAAAGCTATAAGCTTTAATGATACACTAACTTAAAATTTTTATTTTGAATCTTGATGAGTATATATTTGTTCAGATTTCTTAATGTTCTGATTATGAACTGTACTTCCAGTTGGTTCTGGTAATAGTCACAGTAGGCTGCTATTCCAGAAGCCTATCATATTGCTGAAGCAAAGCTAGTTTGAGACAGCATGAGGATAAAAATTAGCAACTGCATCAAGGTTTCCTACTGTGAGCCAAGAACACTGAAATAATTGAAACATTCATTTTGTTATAAATGAGATAGAAATTCATGAAAACGTGAGATGTTTTCAGATGGATAGTTTGTTCATGGTTTACTTTGAGGGGCTGAGAAAAGATGAAGTTATCAATCTACTTGTTACTATGTTTTGCTTCGGGAAAAGTCACTCCAGTTGAGTACAAAAAATTGTTGCAGTCACAATAGCTTGTGACTGTATTATATTAAACCTTGGGGTTTTACCTTAAACTGTGGGATAACTTAAGAGCTGTTTCTGTCGTCAAGGTTTTTACATAAACTAATAGCTTGCTTTTCAGCAGAGTTCTAAGCTGATGCTAAGGAAAATGGAGCATTTGTAATAGTGTTAAGAATGTTCATGTAAGAGTACATACCCAGAGCTTGCTGTAACATGTGTGCTTAGGGTTTTGTTTTGCTGCTATTCATTGCTTTTTTGTTTTAGATGATGACTCTGTTATGTACTGGGCTTGGCTTATTCTTACTGCACTGATGTCTTTGGGAGCAGTATAGTGTTGTATCTTGTGTGTATTTTTATGCCAACCCAGTAATTTTAAATCATAGTAACATCATGCAGAAAGCAAAAGTTTAAAGAGTAATTATTATTCATGTTAAGACAATGCATACTTTATTTACAGTTCTAATGTTCAATGCAAACATTTATACAGTTATTTTGTATTGATTCATACTTCATGCTTCAGTATTAAACAGAAAACATCAATATTTTAGATCTTCCTGGCTCTCATTACATCTTTATGTATTTTTATTGCAGCCATTGCAGGGATGGAGTAATGAACTGTGATAACCATGTAATAGGTGAGTGAAGAGAGGGAAAAGATACTTCAAGTCCAATTAATATATGTCCTCCAGTCTCTGGAACCCCTTATCTGTAGTAGAAGATTGTGCAATATGTACAAATTAATAACTTGCAGGAGGGAGTTAATAATTTAGGAATGATATATTTGTGTGCTTAAAAGAAAGATTGGTGCAAAGCAGCAGCACAGCAACATAACTGTCGAAAATACTGCTAAATCTGAGCAACTTTTTTTTTTATCCAGTGCTTTAAAATACTAATTTTATATTTAGATTGTCATGCAGCTAAGTTTATTTACATTAGCAAACAGCAGAAGTTCAGTAGGACAAAGGTTAGCTTTGCCCCATAAAATATGGTTGTAGGAACTGAATACTGGTGGTAATCTTTCAGACATTTCTTCTTTCCCTTCACAAACACTGAGTAACTGAAATATGAAAAAAATATTTATTTTGTCAAACTTAAGCAACAGAATGTAACAAGTGCTTTTTCTATTGCAGTATAATTTATATATTGTTAAGTATTATGGTCCATACTCTTGTTATGATGCTCCTTTTACTTCAGTGAGCAAGATTTTTATTTGAGGTTTCAGCTCTAGAATTGCCAGCTCTTTGGCCTTTAGTAGAAGTCGGTTCCTCATGCACTTGAAGGTGGTTGTTGTACTGATTTGAAAATTATCCAGAACCTTTCTCCCTAATAAATAAACAAATCCCAGCAACCAACCAAAACCACTTTAAAACACTGCCATCACTTTGGGCATTCTGTTACATATACACAGTCCACTCAGCGCAGCCTGAAAGGAGGTGTGCAGTAGAGTTGTTTAGTTCATAGTCAGTGGCTCCAGCATGGAAAGTCACATCTAGATCTCAGGCCTTTTCTTGATACTGTTTGCGTTCTGTTGATTTCTGTTTTTGTTGGTAGTACTTTTCATTTCTGTTTTGGAGGGCTGATTCCTGACTAACTGGTTAGAAAGTCATGTCCTTTACTAAAAGAATACATTCATTTCAGTATTTTATGTGAGATTTATCAGTGTTCTATGAAGTTAATTATGCTCAGGAAAGACAGTTCATTGGATGTTACTGGATGTTCCACTTGTGTTGCATATTCTCAGTCTAAATCTATTGCACACCTTTATGGAATATAAAATTTCAGGTGTGAAGACTAATGCATTTGTCATTTTTTTTCCCCCAGCACACAGCTGTCCAGTTGGACAGATTTATATTAACTGCAGTAATCCTCAAGTTGATCCTGAACTCAGCAGAGAGAGAACTTGTGAGAATCAGCTGCTAAATCTCACTTTCTCAGCACACCTTCCTTGTGTTTCAGGTTGTGTCTGCCCACCGGGGTGAGTACAGACAGATTTTGGTGTATCTTTTGGTGCACATAGATGACAATCTTAATGATTTAGTTATTTTAATAATAGTTTATTTCGGATAGGAGCTGTTGGATCTGAATTGCCCTGACGTTTTCAGTCAGTCACTAAATTCACACTCCAATGATTTGTACTGCAGATTGACCACACAAGAGAGCAACACAGTAAAACAAAACCAAATTATTTTAAGAAAGATGGAACAAATATAATTACTTTCAAACAGTACCTTATCCTATGCTCATGACAGTTCAAGTAGTGCAGGATTCGAATGCACTGTGATTTTGTGCAACTTCAAATTACCTTTCTAGGCAGTCAGTTCTTACTGGTGAAATATAAAGCTGAGATGACGTTGTCTGCTTCACAAGGATAAAACAGCCATGGAATTTCTTTGATCTTAACATTAGTTATTTACCGGAAGTAATTAGTTTCATTCCTTTATTCATGCTTTTGTTCCATTTTGAGATCTTGCATCAGTTTAATTGATTCATTATCTGTAAGCTAAGATGATTTAAGCAGTATTGAAATCAGGTTAACAAGTCTGGTTTATTTTTGGTTGATTTAGGTAAACTAATGAAAAAAAAAACCTTGGTGTAGAAAACTGAATATGTCACAGTTAAGAAACCTGTATAGGAAGCTACATCTATTTTTCAGGAGGAAGGATCTTTCCAATCTGTTTAGTGGGATGATTATTCTTCAGTGATACCATGAAAGGTATTTAACATAGAAAGAGGGAAAGAACCTGTTTTCACAGAAATCAGGAATTGATGTTCATGCTGGGTTTTATGTTGATTTCTCTTTCTGATGGCTATAGAAGTACAGCATGCTAAAGGTATTGGATTGGAGTTCATTTCCAAAGAGTAAATGTATGGCCAGTGCAGTGTCATAATTAGACAACCCTGTTCTTCCTTTCCATCCTCTTCTGCTCTACACACTTGCTATTCCCTTTGATACATTTCAGTGCTCCTTATTTCCTCTTGCAATACTTCCAAAACCCTTTTGGTCTTCTACTTTGTAGTTTACACTAGCTGCAAACAATTTTTTTTTTTTTGTACTTGTATTCCATTCACAGTGAAACTTCACCATCAGTAATGCTATTTTAGTATGCATTTTTTCTATTTTAATGAACAAGTTTAAATAGGTAATGCATCTTTGTAATAAAAAGAATTTCAGAAAGTAACTCCAAATGTGACATGAGTCTTCCTTTCAAACCAAACAGAAAGTTCAATGATTCTCTTAAAAACAAGTGGAAAAAATGAAGGTAATGTGAAAAAGTGCTCAAGAATCTGAATGATACTGGTTAAACCCACTTGTTGAGAGGAGTTGAAGATCTTGAATCAGTCAAGTCATCTTTTTTGGTTTTGTTCACTTTTAATCTTCAGATTCAAGAGGATAGTTCAGCTGAGTGTAAATAAAAAAAAAACAACAAAAACCAAAACACAAAACCAAAATAACTGGTGGTACTATTTACTGGCAATGATGAGTAAGTCCACTGAGCCACCAGCTCTGGTTAAACCATCCTTCATGTTGAAAACTGCGTCTGCTATTAAACTATTAATCATTTGGCACATAAATTCTTATCTTTTACTACAGATTAAGAATTTGGAGACCAAGAATATACTTTGACAGGTATCTGCAAATACATGTTCATTCTCTAGAAGCATAATTAATAAAAACAAATTGCTTCTTATTATGCCTTTACCTAGACTATTGACGTATTTGTGTCTATGTGAATGAACAAGGCTGTAGACAACAGTGAGATAGTAATGAAACCAAATGTTCAGCATGGTGAAGTGTGATAGCTATCATTGTATCTTTGCAGTTCTTTGTAGGTTGGACAGTAAGTAAGGTGTTAAGAAATATGTCTGATACTTCAAAGAGGAGCTGTGCAAGGCCTCTGTGTAGGGTATTTGTGGTGAATTCTTAGGTCATGTAAATCTATCCGTTTGTTTGGCTTTACAAGAGAGAAAGCTGTTATCACTTGTTTTAGCCAGGGTAGTTATGTGAGGAAAAAACTGCATTTAGTGTTATCTTGTCAGTGTGACTCTCTTTGTGTCCTCTTCAGTTCTGAGCAGCTTTAGACCAGTGGGGATTTTGGTTTCACTGTTGGCTGTCTTAAAGTGATACCATACTTGAAATAAGTATGGATTACAAAGAACGCTTTACATATCCTGGAGAAGAATTAGAATTTTTCAATTTAATGAGGGAGAAGGTTGTATCTTGTAAGCACATTCACATTAAGAAGAGCTACAGAGTTGTAAATTTTCATCTGATAAATAACACACTAAAGAACTAAGTCAGAGTACCTGAATTACTAGTTCACTAATATGAGTAAATAAAATATTCGATGATGAATGCAATGATGAAATCTTTTCATTTGGATACTAGGAAAGCAAAACAGTGTAATCACCCTGTTTGTCATGAATGTGCCTCACACCTATGATCTCTTGTCCATGGTGTAATGCTTGCCCAAATTACAGTGCTAAACATCAGAAGTGGCAGAAAACTTTTCTTCAGAAAATTGTTAGGAACACAGGAAAACCTGTATAAAATTTGTATTACTACAGACTGGTACTGGAATTCTAAACCAATTTGCCTTGAAAAAGAAAAAAATATTATCAGCCCAACAGCACTATTTTAAGAGACTGTTTAGTTCACAACATAAATTGATTTCAAAACTTAGCATTTAGAAACAAGGATAATTGTAGATTGTACAGTGCCTGTAAGAAATCCTTTTATCATGCAACTAGTATGTTAGTTACTCCAGCTGCAGCAGTTAAAGACACTGCTGTAGCTTATTGAAATGAATCCATCTTTGGTAGAAATACAACTTTCTTAGGCTCAGCGAAAAGATAGCTTTTTAAATAGAATCATTCAATATTTCTGATATATTTTCTGAGATTTATTTGTTGAATCTGTTTGAGATCTCTCTTTATCAAATTCATATTTTGTCCAGCTGGGAAAGAATTCCTTTTTCAGTTAGCTTTGTGCAAATGGGATAGCTCTTTTGATAATAAGTTATTCACAGAGCAAGAGGTGTAACTACAGCTATAGGAAAACTGTGCAGTAAATGAAAGCTCTTTACATCAGGTGAAGAATAGAGCAGAACAAGAAGAAATCCTCATTTAAAAATTCTTAGAATAAATAAACTACTGATTTTTGCTAGTAAGAGCACATACCACTAGAGCAAAGGGGTGTGATGACTCACATCTCTAGTAAGATCTCTTGGCATTAGTTAAATCTAAGTTAATTGGGTGAGTTATAAGAAATTTAGTGAAATTCAGAGGAGGTCTGGAAAATCTTAGTTTCTGTGACCTTTAAAATTTGTATGTTAATGAGTAAGTCTTCACAAGTTCAGTGGCTGAAAGGCTAGTGCCCAAAGTGCTAACACTTAAAATATTCAGGTACCTGTGAAAGGAAATTACCAAATTACCCATATATAATTATAAATAAAATTGTGCTTTGTTAATTTCAGAAGATTTTAAATATTATTTGTTGTTCAAGAATAGTAATGCTGATAATTTAAAAGCCTTAGGATAATATTTTTGTGTATAGATACAAGGTGTATTTCTGCTGAATGTATATTTTTTTGTTCTTTTTTGGCAGTCTTGTTAAGCATGGAGATGTGTGCTTGGAAGCAGATGAATGTCCATGTTCATGGAAAGGGAAGGAGTACTTTCCAGGTGACAAAGTCAGTTCTTCCTGTTATACATGGTAAGCAAAGATCTATTCAGGTGATTATTTTATTTTAGTCATTTATTTATGGGTTGATTGTTCCTTTGTGTTTCTCAATCATAAGTTTCATTCCAGATTCTGGTAAATCATCTACCCTAATTTTGCATTTACATTTGTTCAAAGAGCTATTAAAATGACATTTTTTTTTTCAGGGTTTGTTGTTTCCAGGAGCTTGTATGTAACAAAATAACAGCTTGTCGTGGTTTGAGGAGCCAAACCAGGACACAGCTATTTGGGAATTTTTTTAAAAAATTTGATTTAGAAAAATCATTGTTTTGATTATCAAGGTAATCTAAATTGATATTCCTTGGCCAATGTTGCTGAAGTACAGGTGAAATCCTTCAAATATTACACCTGCGTGGCATTTGTTAAAGCTTATTTATTCGTTTTCACATTTAGCATTGAATCTAAGCAGTCTGAGGGCCCAAAACATAACCCTGTGACCATAAGTATATTCCCACTACAATGATGAGTTAAGGAGAGTACTGAGCAGTATCATACACTGAGCATAATAACAGATAAATTGGTTGCCAATTTTGCACATGTGGATAATTGATGAGTCAATTGGCTTTTAAAGGAAATGTTCTAATAGACAAGGGCTGATAGGATCACTCAAATACATGTAGAAACCTATTCCTTTTACTATCCAGTGTTGTAAATGCAGCACATACTCTATAGCTGTGTTACTCGGTGAAGTTTCATTGAACACTCTCAGTAGAACATGGTACACTACCATTTCAATAAGCTTCGTAAGAGCTAGGACATGAAAGTATACCACATCTGCATGATCCTGAAACAAATTTGTTTCAGGATGGCCCCCACCTGTTTTCTTCTCTGACCACTGCTGAATGTTGCAAGCTGGCACTAAGCAGCACTATTTGTCATACCAGAGCCTCAGGAAAATCAGCTCTACTGTCTAGCATCAAGATACTATGGTAGTTGTGTAGTCTCCAGCTTCTCAGCACAGCAGTTCCTTCCTTTTGTCCCCTCCTTTTAGCTTACCAGGAATGTTTAACTGGTGTCACCTGGTAAACTACTGCTCCTGGCCTGCACAGCTCAGTATAGCCTCGTACGGTGAAGGCTTGTCCAGTCAGCACTAGTCACTGCCTTGTCTGGATGTCGTTGCCCCCTCCAGCCTTGTGCTGACTGCCTACCTCTGCCTCTCGTCAGGTCCTCAGTATCTGCTCTAGAAGATTTTTGTAGCCCTTTGGTCGACTGGTGAAGCGACTTACAAGCCATCTCCACTGGGCAGGCAGGTAAAGCGACACGGGTTATTCACCCCCTTATTTCCAAAGGCCTCTCCAATTGGACCTGGTGTGGGATTGCTTGCATCAGAAAGAACTATTATACCCTATTTAATCTGTATGAGACTTGACCAAAGGCAGCAGCAGTGCAGGCAGAAAGACACTGGATATTTAGACTTTTCTCATTTTCTGAGGCCAGGCCCATTAATTCATGTGCAAATCCTTAAGGTTGTCATGGCGTTTCTAGTCTTCCATGTCCAGAAGCAAAGACAGATTAAGTGATAATGGCTTTTTGACAGTCAGTTGTCCACTGACAGATAGGAAGCCTGCAACAAGCTCTGCTTGACACAAAGTGTAGACAGTTTTTAAGACTGCTGTGTGCATATGCAGGGCTGTATTTGATACATCAAGGGAAATGTGTGGCTTTGCTTGTGCCAAGCACGACAATACTTCTGTGTGAACAAACACACATAGGCACTCATAGCAGTTGCAATTGCCTTTAGTGTTATTTAGTGCACAGAAATATTATGTGTTGAT
Organism: Podargus strigoides; assembly: GCA_028020825.1. Lineage (NCBI taxonomy): Eukaryota > Metazoa > Chordata > Aves > Caprimulgiformes > Podargidae > Podargus > Podargus strigoides. The sequence continues at coordinate 3,405,751 of CM051633.1, forward strand.
ACTAAATGTCATCTTATTCTTCTCTGATGTAGTATTAGCAACCTAACTATTAATCTCATTTGTCTATTGAACAGTAATTTAACAAATAAAAAAATTTCTTAAATTGACAAAACTACCAGTGGAGTGTCAGGAACTTGCAAGCCAAGCTCTGGGGTCTGGTTGAACTGCTGTTCTAGGTTTCCTGAGTTTGGTTTTCAGTGCAACTGACTGATACTGTTTACATGTGCTGGTGAGATTAAACACAGAAGGTTATTACATTAACTTGAAGATATTGGAACAGCATTTTGGTGCTGTGCTGTGCAAGGTAAGACGGGTGGTGCAGTTAAAAATGCTGGTTTGCTGTCAGACATTGAGACCATTGAGCACATACTCAATGGTTATTATTATTAGTTAGTCTCCGTGTGCTGTTGAATTGGGCCTTCTGTGTTCTTTAACAAATACTTCTTGGAAATACTTGTTTTTTAAAAAGCTAGTTGAAGTTTGGAAGATACTAGTAGCTCTGCTTTTCCAGCTAGGACTCTTTAGATTCTGATAACTAAGTGTACATAGTGTGAAACAAGACTGGTGCAGAGGACTTTGAAGACATTGTGTACTTCTTAAGCCCTTTCTTCTGACTGTAAATGTGTTAAGACTCCTGAAAAAGAATGGATGCAAAGGAGCTCCCTACTCTTTACATGAGCCCTAACAGATCAGCATGTGGAAGAGGATCTGAATAGGCCTGGAGTAAAGCTAAAACCTGATGTCTCACATAGCATGAGAAGCAGCACTTACTATTTCAGACCAAGTATAATTTCTACTATTTACCTCTCTCCCCACTGACTCGATTAGTTTCCTCCCTTAGGTACAGCTTGAGGTGACTTGAGTTAGCTGAGTGAGACCTACTGCCATCTACTTGTGCTTTAGTACAGCAAATGCTTTTCATATGTCATAGTTATACAAAACAGAAGCAGTGGGCCAAATCAATGATGGGAGAAATAGTCTTGGAAAATCTGGGAAGTGACTCCAGGTTGGTGCTAGTTACATGGTAAGGGAACAGGAGGAAACATGATGCTACTAGTAATTGGAGCTGCCTAGATTTTTTAGATAATTGCTGTTCTTTTCAAAACAGTGGTGTTCTGACCCTGTCATGTATGATAGCAATATGAACAGAGAAGGGAAAGTTATACTGAAAAAAAACTTCGTGCTGCTTGGTGCTTCAGTATGAGATGCCAAACATGAGTGAATTATGAAATATTTCCATAAATCAGAGGAGTATTTTAGTTGTAAAATGTGAAGCATTCATTTAATCAGGAAATTGAAAATTCAGGATTTTTGAAAGTGAAGTTAGGTATGTGCTGAAGTTATATCACATGCTGTAATTTAAGCTGTGCTTATAAAATATACCTGTAGTAAAGCTGTGCCAGGGTGCCAACTCTGCTGTCCTTATCGAGGGAAGTTTTTTAACCATCCAGGTGGTTTATAAACATAAAATAACATTTTTAAAATTACTTGTGTATACAGGAGATTAAATTCTGTCCATTATTTATAAACCTTAAGTCATTTCTCAAAACGTTAGATTGCAAGAGGGTGATGCAGAAAGAGATAATATCCAGTGCTGTGAAGCCTTGCTGTTAGGCAGTTAGAAAGCAAGTTAATTCAGAAAGGTCTGAACAGTCACTTAGTATATGTGTGATGAAAGCATTTTGATGCTTCAGGTGGCCACAGAACCTGAACTGTTCTGGAAGCCCCTAAACTCTTAGGCTAGACTTTGGCAATAAGAATACCCAGGCATCTGAAAAAAAAAAAAAAAAAAAAGCCCAACAACCCACACCACAGTTCTTTTAAGGAGTGTAAACACCAAAATAGTGCTACTGAAGTTTTTCCTTTGCAATTCTGTAAAATTGTCGTTCAAGCAGAGCAAATAAAGACTGTAATAACAGGGGACAGCACCTGCTGATTCTGAGATTCAGCTCACATAGAAATAAATGCTCTGTGAGAAGCTGAAAAAGAAAGCTCTAACCTTGGGGCACATTACTGATGTGAGTTACTAGAGAATCAATTGTATTACTTCAGGTGGCATTTTTTGTTTTCTTGTTTAATCAGAAGAATTGTCCTTTCAGTGCCAATGTATTCTGGAACCTATAAATTCTAGTAGGATGAAACACAGACTGTAAGAGTTAAATATGTATAATTTTTTTTCAGAGAATCCATTTATATACGCTGCTTCTAGTTAACATGTCAAACTGCTTCTGTCCACAGTCGTCATACTTGCATGGCTCTTGTTCTTTTGCTTCTCAGTGCAATAGCTCTAATCATTTGTCTGTGACTACAGTTGATATTACCATTCTTGATCATACATTTTTCAGCATCTGCCAACACGGATCGTTTCAATGCACCTTCCATCCTTGCCCATCAATGTGTACTGCGTATGGGGATCGGCATTACAGAACGTTTGATGGACTAACATTTGACTTTATTGGAACTTGTAAGGTTTACCTAGTTAAGGTGAGACTTTTTTGTAAAGCCTCTGTAAAACTGGATTTAAAATTACCTGTTAAAAACTATCCTTCTGCTTATTTCTTTTCTGTATGTTTTATTGAGTCCTACATACTGTTTTTGAAGCTTTGATATTGCTTAGACTTTAAATCATACATAACATAATAATTACACACGGAGCTTTCTGCTAATTGAACTATGTAACAGTATGCTTATTTATATTAGTGTATTTAAAAGCTTCCTTTTTTTTTTTTTTTTCTTCAGGGTACTTCTTCAACTATATTTTCTGTTATTATAGAGAATGTTAACTGCTTTAATACTGGAATCATTTGCAGAAAAAACCTTTTCATTAATGTTGGAAAATCTTTTTTAGTATTTGATGATGAAACTGGAAATCCAGTAAGTTTCAGTCTTTAACATTAATCAAGGTAGCATATTTATTTCTCTGGGCGTTTTTTCCTTTGTTAGCAAAAAACTTACCATGCCACTTAAGTAGCAGAGGCATAAATGAATGATGATTACATCTGGATTGGTCAATGGAAACCTTAAACCAAGTCTAGTGTATATTTCACAAAAAATGTTAGATGAGGTGATCATAATTATTTTGTTTAGGCTTAATTCCTGTTCAGAGTCTCTTAGGAAAAATCCAAATATTTTTAAGTCAGTGGAGTTTCATTATTAATTCCAGTAGAACTAAGAGTTTAATCTGGTCTGGAATTATTGGAGGAATATTCCTGTACTGCTGTAAAAAATAACTTGCAGTCCCTGGTATATCTTCCACAGACATAATTTTATTTTTGTTTTGGCCAAACTATTGCTGTAAATATTTAGTGTATTTAGTAATTTTAGTGTAAATAGAACTATTTACAGTTTATAGATTGACTGTATAAAAGAAGTTGTGTCTCCTTGTATGAGGTGCTGTGTAATTAAACAAGAAGTCTTAGCCCATGCTACAAATAATTTGGAATTTGCTTATTATTGGATGGAGAGAAGAATGCTTTATGTAATTAAGATGGCAATCTCTTATTCCAAGATAGTCAAAAAAAGCATGTGGCTAGGACCTTCTGAAAGCAATGATGTTTAACTGTGAAAATCATAACCAGGAACATTAAGACTAATTGTTTTACTTCCCTGATGAACCATTACCATTTCAATCTTCGCTCCAGTTGCCATTATCCATTCTGTAAATTTGATGTAAAATCAATTTTTAAAATGGGAAAATCATAAAAATACAATGCAGTTCACAGTCAAAATCCAGACCAGTTTTGTTTAAGCATTTATCCCTGTGTAGCATTCTGTCAGTTCTTGAGCTTCTGTCTGAGAACCACGTAGTTGGTTTTATTTCGGGGTTTCATTTCCTGTCAACTAACGTGTTGTGAAGGCATTACTTGCATTATAAGCTGCTTTGTTTTATTTTGAACAGAGCTTATCTAGCTACCTAGACGAACTACAAAACATACAGTTGTGGAAAGCTGGATTTTTCACTGTTGTTCATTTTCCCAGTGAGCACATCACCATTCTTTGGGATCAGAGAACAACAGTTCATGTACAAATGGGTCATCAGTGGCAGGTAAGTGGGAATCAACACTCTTATTGCCATTTCTTTGAGGTATTTATGTAAACCTTAAGTAGGACATGTTATCATTATTCAGAGAACAGACTGTCAGAAATCATGTAGGAACTTGGTGTCAGAGTCAAGGAGAGAAGCATTCAGCTACCCTGTCAGTAAAAATATTGATTCTCATTTACATTTTATTTTTTTTCATTCACTGTTTACTGTCTAACTTCTGTAACAATGGAAACAAGTATATTTGAGGCTATGTTCTTCTTCAGTACTCATTTCTTATATGACTGGAGCAGGTGTTACCTTGCTGAAGCATAAAAAAGCACATAGCTAGCAAACAGGTCACTTTGAACAAAAGAGCAGATGCTTTCTCACAGGCTTGGAGGTAGTTAGTTGAAAGGGAATAATAGTGACGTTGTCAAAATAAAATATTTTCTGCAGTTTTACTGTCACAAAGAGCTGAACTGTTTTGGTTGAAATTTAGCTGAAAAGGATCAAATCCTGACAAATTTATAATTAAGCAACTGAAGACAGGAACGTAAGAAGCAACTTTTGAAAACAGTCATGGCTGGTAGTGTTTTGTATCATGTGGATATGTTTTTATATTTTTTTTTTTTTTTTCCCCAGAATGAATTGACTGGATTATGTGGAAATTTTGATTTGAAGACAGTAAATGAATTGAGGACTCCAGATAACTTTGAGTTAACAAACTCACAAGAGTTTGGAAACAGCTGGACAGCTGTAGAGGTACATAGTAAAAAGAATGTGTTTGCTAGTAGAATTTTTGCTGTTACATAATATAATTTATCTAGAATGAAAATTGCAGATTTGTTCCTGGAAGTATCCGTCAAGCAGCAATGCGAAGGGCAATATCAGTAGTTCTTACTGATATCACAATTGTTTAAGAAGAAAATAATCACCTTTTTTCTACACAGTGCTATAGTGTAGAGAAAAATGCAGTACAATATTCTGAATCTGCAAGTGTTTTTCAAGACATTTGAGCATTAATTTTTTTACTTACTGGAGGAATTGTGGGTTGACTTTAGACTGTTGTCAGGTTAGCTGATCTTTCATAGCTAGGAAATACTTGACTGTGAAACTGCAGCAATGGAAAAAAAACAAATACTCTTTCCATATGCTGTAAAGTTAAAAATTGAACTTTTTAAATGTCATGTGTCTGCTGATGTTCATTGAAATGTTCCTTCCTAGTAGCTAGATTTAAAAAGATGTGATTCCTGACCCTTCTAACGTATGTCATCTGAGTGAAAGTCATTATTTATGTAAGCTAGATTATTCAGGTGTAAGGACTGCAGATTTGGACTGCATGGCAGCTCTGTTCAGGACTGTATGTACATATGTGTTTTACTGCTGCTGTCAGACAAATGAAACGTTTGAGTTTATGTACTTTTCATTTTCTGCAGATTAGCATCCCTTCTTAATTCCATATCCTAGTCTGTCTTTAGTTTCATTAACGGTGCATTTGTTTTGTGTTTTACATCTCTTTAAAAAACTGAACTGTGCTTTCCAAGTTCAAGCACAAAGTGGTTATGAAATGAGTATCTCACCTTGATTTTTGCTTTCTGGTTAAGTGTCTTGACAGCTCTGACATTCGAAATCCGTGCAGTTTGAATCCCCTTAGAGAGCCATTTGCCAAGAAGGAATGTGGAATACTGTTAAGTGAAGCATTTGAAGCTTGCCATCCAGTGGTGAGTTTGTGGTCATGTTGTCTTGACCCACACATGTATAGAAAGATGTGAAAGCAAACATCTCGCTAGAGAGAAACTTTATTCCTCAACTTGCATCACTTCAAATCTTTGTCTTGTCCTCTGTAACATAATTATTTTTTCTACTATAGCAAAGGAAAATGTGAAGGAAGTCTAACCCATACGTATTCTGATTCTAAAATGTGAATGTTTAACTGGACCTGTTTATAAGGACTATTTGTACTGAGCTGACCTAGACAATAAGCCACTTTGGCACCAATTCTGCGTTCTACAATATGGGTAGTCCTGTTAGCACAAGATTTTATGATGTGTTCTAATAAGCTGTTTTTCTTGTGTTTCAGGAAGCATTTAAATTAAAATCTTTAATAATTTGAAGTCTGATATATTAAATTTTGAAAGCCATAGCTTTGTGTTGAGATGATTATTGCCAGTGTCTATATGAATATTTTTGATCAGTGATATTTATATCTCCAGATTGATGTCACCTGGTTTTACTCAAACTGCTTGACAGACACATGTGGTTGTAACCAAGGAGGTGACTGTGAGTGTTTCTGTACAAGTGTATCAGCATATGCACATCAGTGCTGCCAGCATGGAGTTGCTGTGGACTGGAGGTCCCCTAGAGTGTGTCGTAAGTGTACTTAACTAGCATAGCCAGTGGTTGCTACTGTCTTGTTACTGGGACTCAGACCTGAGAAACCAATCACATTAAGTTGCCTGGGGCCATAAACTGAATCACTAAGTCACACTGGTAGGAAGATGAGTGGGTGCTTCTCGCTGCCCTCTGTTCATTTTGGTCTAGTTGGATTACGTGGTTTTTTCCATATTTGTGGGTGGTACTCTTCTATTTTTAATTCCTTATCCTATGATGTGAAAGGAAAGTCATGGGAACTCTATATTAGGATGCAGCATGTATCCCTCAAACTGAAGTTACAAAGTTAACAGCCCAAGTAATTTCTGACTTCAGGAGGACTTCACTATTAACAGGGTCTAGGAAACATAGGTGCCTTACTATTGGTTCCAGAACAAGTGTGAAATATAAAAGTCTTCTGAAGAAAAAAAATGTAGGTTTTTAAGCAGGACTTTATTAGCTTAGTACCCCTATTCAACAATGCTTACAAGTTGTAAAAAAACCTGAGACCTAGTGCAAGTGCCTAACAGAAGACAGTTATTTCCCCATAGGTGTGATTAAAAAAAGGGCAAGATAGAAAGAATGGAAAGAATCAAGCATTTCTCTAATTTTGCAGTTGTAGAGAGTGAGTATGCAGCTTGCTCCAAGTCACACAGCAAATTTGCTGTAGAGCAAGAGGGTTGCTGTTAATTTTTGGTATAAATGGTAGGAATGTGTTTTAATGGAAGTATGGAAAGACAGCGAAGCTTACTCTTAACCACTAGAGGTCACAAAAAGACAGCTGTAGATATGTAAGTTTAGGCTTTCCTGCTAGAAAATAATATTTTATTTAAATCGCTGTAGTTTAAATTAGTATTTTATTTAAAGCAGTAAATATTTGGCAATACTTTTATAATAAATGTTTGCATATGATCTAGCTTGGCCAAGAATTTGGCTTGCTCCTTAATTGTAAAGGGTAATGGGAAACCTGTTTATCTGCACAATGCCTACAGCTGCATTTCTTTTCTTTTTATGTTTTAGCTTATGATTGTGAATATTTCAACAAAGGTAAGTCCTAAAGGAGCTGGTAATGTCAATAGAATCTTTGATTTCTTAATATACATCTTAATACTTTGTGTAAAATAATTGTGTTAATGAAAACAGTTGCAAATTATGTATTATTTAAATAGCTAAGATCCTCCTTTAAAGGTTTATTTTGCTTTTTCAAAGGCTTTTAATTTAATTATCTTTTTTATCCCTGGGCCTTTCCCAAAAGTACATGTTTAACTCATTTTTTTTGCGTTTATGGATCATGGTTAAACAATTAAATCATTAAGTAATTAATAGACAGTTCAACCCAATGGTATTAGTGGCAGTACTTGCTTCAGACATACTGCAGCTAAAAACTGGTGCCCAGGGAGTCTGTTATACCAATTGTGACCTCTGGTGCAGCCTCCAGAGGGAGTTAGCTGTTAAGATATTTCAACTTTGTGTACCCAAATGGGGACTAACTGCGTTTAGGTACGTCTGACCTAGCTTTAAGTTCCTGAGTGACACGCGTTGCTCCTGCATTAGAATGGCTCTCAAAGAGAGGTGCAAAACTTGTACAAGGTGCTAAAGTAAACCTTGAATCTACATAAGGTGCTGTGCTGCTGTGTTAACACTGGAATTCATATTCAATCTGTGTAGTTGTATGTACTATACCTACAAGCACTGCAAGTCAGTGTGATATAAGGAATGGTCAGGGCTTCTGCTATTTATTCTGGAACTCTTTACCAAGCTCACATAGAAGCCTGGCTATCCAGATGCCTTGTGATATTTTGGTCTTCTGTTAGACTTCATATTGCAGCAGCTCACCCCCTGCAAGATCTCGGAAAGGGACTGAGTTTAAATTAGAAGAGACTTGTGCAATGTGCCAGGCCCAAATGATACATTTTCTGATATACCAACTGCTGAAAAGACTGTGAGTGGGGTCAAATTGCTAATGCTGTGGAACTTTATCTAAATCACTATTTAAGCCTTTAATTTAAGTAAAGGCCAGCTTAATATAAGAGGTGATTGCAGGTTTGCATTTCCTTTTTGGTTTGTTTTGTTTTATAAATAAAATGCAGTCTGATACTAGATGATCTTATTGCAGTTGGAACAGATTTTAAGGGTCAATGGTATTAGCTGCAACTATCAGCTGAGAAGTTCTGGGACACTTCTGCCTTAGATGTATGCTTGCAGTGTCCTGGCTTGTGGGTAAACCAGTAGTGAGATGAATTGCTCAGGTGTGGTCTCAAATGCCTGGTTTTAACAGAAGTTTACGAAAACAACTTCAAATAACAGTTAAAAATAAACTTTAAAATACTTTTCTGCAAGGAAACTGAACTAAGTGAGGAGGTGTGACACTAAGATTTGTGAACTGATAACTTTGCATGCTTTTGGCTTTTTTTACTTCTAGGTAAACTATGACCATTCCTTTGCTTATGATGCTGATTTCTTCCTGTCTCACTTCCCAGTGGTTATGTTTGTATCTACACTATTGAAGGAGTTCTTCAGTATTGGATGAGAACAAACTTTTAGTCCCTGCAAAACACCTCACACTTTGCACACTGATAAAATAGGTTTTGGAAAATAGTAAGAGGTGTATAATCAGTTCAACCACACAAATAAGCAATTTTGAGGGATTGCAGGGTGGTCTGTAGAACACTGCTTACCTCTAAATCAAGTAATGGAGGAGTCAGGTAACTTTAATGAAGTGTCTATGAAACTAAGTGGATGAGAGGGTGGAAAAGGAGAACCTAATCATGAATCGTGAAAATTGAGACTAGGTATTTTGGACTGTTTTCAGAACAGACATTTTCTAAGAGTTTGACTTTGTTTTGGTTGTCATTATAGTTTAGTGCATGGCACCTAGAGCTATTTTCAGAGTAGAGATCTGTTTTTATCTGTGCTGTATCATAATATTTAGAGCTCAAGTATTTGTGACACTTGAAAGGTAATTCTGATTTTTAAATTATTTTTTTTTTCCCCTCAACAGCTCTGGGAAAGGGCCCATACAAACTGGTCAGCTGTTTGGACGGAGAATTTGTAATGGCAGTGAAACTGGTAGATGGTGTTGTTTCTCCAGTGAGGGAAGAAGATATTGTTCCTGGACATGCAGTGAGCTTTATGCTGACTTCAGGACTTTACAAACCCAGAGCACATGGTAAAGTCACTGTAACCTAGAGGTTCAAATAAATCGGAGCATATTTTGCCTTTGAATATGAGCCTACATTTAAGAATAGACTTGGGTCAAAAAATATTTTCTTCATCTGTTAGCTGATTGTGAACCTTAATGTTGTATGCCAAAATTTTGGTTGGTTTTAGTTAGATGATTGTAAACATATCATGTTTATAAGCATATACTTCTACTTGAAAAGCAACAGCCCCCTCTGCCTCCACCTTCAGAAGCACCAAACCAATGTTGTAGCCCATTGCCTCAGATCAGTGTTGCTCCCTCCACCTTTCCTCTGGCAGAACTGGAACATGGGAAAGAATAGGAGAGAAATTATTCAGGAAAAGTACTCCTTAATTCACTCTTTTTGTCACCATCACTCCTTGTCTGCCCACTTGTACAGACATGCCCATTGACAGTAACCTGAGCTGTGTAAGGGGGTGTACTGCAAATTTGTCTCCTTCAGGTCCCAACTTAAGCTTTCACTGAGGGAACGTGTTGCTTATTCAGCAGGCTAAACAAGTCTTGCTCACCTTCAGACAGGAGAAGAAAGCTTACAAGAATATATTCAGCACTTTGTAACATTGATTAAATGCTAGAGTTGTCTGCATACACAATTTTAATGCCCACAGAGCACTTGAGTCTCAATAGTTCTACTGCCCAGAGTCCCCTGATCAGCTCTTTGGACAGCCTGAAGGTGGTTGGCTTTGTGTAATCAAAGAAGGAATACAGGTCAATTTTAAAAATGACAAGCATTTGATTAGTAGTACTGCTGTCTGTAGAACTGACCCAAGAACTTGTAACAGAATATCCAGGACCAGATTTCCTTTATTAGTCATAGTTTTGAGACACTTGTGCATTGCGTTCAATTTAGGTTTGGAAAGGGAAGGTCAGTCTTACTGTTCTATTCATATATAAAAATCTTGTGTTCAGAATTTAACCTGGCAAATGGAATTTGTGCCTTATAGTCCAATTTGAGTGAATGGCATTTCATCTTTTGGTCATGGTTCATGCAGTCAATATGATATTTTTGATATCCATGTCTTCATTTATATACCTGCATTCTTGCTTCTTTGGTACCTCAGAAAAATGGATGTGTTTCATCAGTTTCAGACAAATAGTAGATAAATGGGACATTTGGGGCATTGATGTACTGATTGGCTATATGGCAGGTATTATAAATCACACTGTTATTACTTAGTAAATAACTACTTGCTACAGACAATTAATAAAAAGATATTCAAAGTGCCACTATGTTTTTCAGATTAATTGAAGATTTTATGCTCAGGAAACAAGTTGATCTTCCACAAGTGTTATACCAGAATGTGATACTGTATCTATTTAATATAGAGATCATTTGTTTTCTATGCATTCTTTTTTTCAAGAAATGCTACCCAGGCCTGGAGGGTTAGTTGATTTTACAGTAGTTTAATGGCTGTTTTCAAGAGAGTAGCAGAGCTTAAAGCAAAATAGAATGAAGTAATTCTGTGAGCAACAGACGCCTGTAACAGGCTCAAGGTCTACTTTGATCGTACAGAGGCTTGCTTGAAATCAACAGTACTGTTTTCAGGGTAAGGTATCACGTGAGTACGTTTGCCAGAAAACAGACTTTGCTGTTAACGTTCTTAGGGGAAGGGCTAGAGAGCTGACCACTTCAGAAATTAAGACATAAAGCTGTAATCTGAATGTAAAACCCTTTTTTGTAATTTATTTTTAATGAAAGGATGATGGCTTAAGCTATAAATTCCTGATGGCAAACATTACTTGTGAAGCTAGTTAGATGAAGTTTGAATTTTTATTAAATAAATGCCTTAGTCAAGGCTGTAAACTAAAGTTCTGCTTGACTGTGGGGCTATATTCCTCTATCCTGATGGGGGCAAATGTTTTAATCTGTTCATATTCCTGTTGAAATCCATAGGATATTTAGAAAACTAAACATCCATCAGCATCTAGCACTCTGAAATCCATATACAGTGTATTTCCTTACAAGATTCAAGCTATTTTCAGCAATGAGGCCCAAGTCAGTTTTCATTGCTCATGCTACTAATATCAGTAGTGGTACATCAGAATGAGTTTAGTTTATTATACATACATCAATAAGTAAATGAATTCTGTGTGTTTTTTTTCAGATTTCAACTTGATTTCATTTGAAGCAGCTGAGAGACCAAACTATTTTCTTCATTTGGCCTCCAATAATACTCTTGTTCTTTCTAAATGGGAAAAAAGTGAAGAGTTTCACAACAGGTCTACATTTGTCATTCACAAGAATACATGGCTCTCGGGATATAATTCCTTTGAGTCATTTGCAAAACCAGGATACTTCATCCACATATCAGCCTCTTCGGTTGAGCTTTTGAAGTACCATCACTCAGAGGAGTTCAGATTGTCAACCCTTTTTAAACTTGTAGGTAGGTAATTCAAGTTGTATCTCATGAACAGCAGTTTGCTCCCTGTGAAAATACAGGCTGCATGGTATTGATATTTTAGGAGGCGATGAGATTACTTACTTCTCCCCTACATCACTGGGAGCTGTGAGTAATTTGTGACACAGGCTCAAAATGTTCCCTGAGCTTTGTAGTGAGGATGAAACTGTTTTCTTGTCAAAAGCCATTAAATAGCTTAACACACAACCTTACTATATTTGCCAACTTGCTTTGGAAATAAATAGCCTAGTGTATAGTTTCTGGGCAATACTCGCTTTGTTAGGTGGTGAGGAAATTCTTAGAGTAGGAAATTGATGCTGATGAATAATGGATTCACAAAGGACATAGGGAAGAACTGAATTCATCTCTAAAAGCTAAGGCCTGGGGATGATGATTTCTCTTCCTCCTTTCCCTCTGATTGCTGCCAAGAGTTTTCTGTACCGTGCATTCTCATTGCAAGCTTTGTGGCCTCCTCAGAGGTCATGCTATGCAGTGCTAAGGACTGGATAGCCTGTAGACTACACCTCTCAAACCTCATGTTTCCTCTGAAAACCACTTTGACCTTTACCCATGTACCACTCAGAGGCTCTGCCTTTTGGAACATTATCACCTAGTATTTCAGGTGCCATTTAAGTGGATGGATATATGTATGCCTCTTTTTGGGGGGGTCTAGATGTCTGTTTCCTTAATGTTTCTTCAGTGGCTTCAGCTCTTGAATGTAGACTGCTGTGAAAGTGTTTCTACCTACTTGAGAGATTCCCATTCCTGTAATAGTACTCCCATTTCACTGAGACATGAGGATCAGAGATGTAGGAGGTATTCTCAGGACCCTTTGTAGAAGCTGGATCCAGAAGTTGCTCCTATAAGAACTGATGACAAAAAACACACATTAAAAAAATCATTAATAAATCAAGCTCTTTATTTTTTAGATTAGTAAGAAAAAGAAATATTAAGAATATGAGAAAACAGTTATTCTTATTAGGTATTCTTGGCAATACCATGTTTTAAAATCAGTTCTTAATTCTCTGAAACCAAAATTTGCCTTACAAGCAAAGAAAGAAAATTAAATATTGTAACAAATGAAGCATGGCCTGGCCATGTTTCGCAGTGACTACGTTCAACCTCAGCACAGACAAATCTGAGGCAGGCACTGATTTCTATGACAGAAGAGGCCAACTGTATGCCTCGTGGAGCTTCATGTTATCAAAACATTGAATTAAAGTGTTAATGGTGGCATTGTGAATCTGCCGATGTTTTGCGGTGCATTATGCTGACAGCCTAATGCAGCTGTTGACTGGCACACTCCAACTTCAGAAAAAATGACAGATTTTGTCATTGCCAAATGCCTGTTGCCTCTTGACAAATGCTTGTAATCACAGAGCTGTTGAGGTTTTTGAACAGCAGAACTGTAGAGCTAATGCTCTTACCAGGATGTTCATACAACATTTCAGGCAAGGAACTGGTTTTGGACATAACAAAAATATCTCCTTAGTCTTTTATCTTTGAGGGAGGAATGAAGAAGGTTAAAACATGTTTCAATTCTCAGTGGTCATCCATTAACACGGAGTGGTATGTCTTTTCAAGTGTGAAGTCTTTACTCTCCAGTCATTATACCAAAAAATCCTATCTATGCCAATGGAAAACTAAAACAATTTACCTCAGCAAGTGGGATCAGATCAAATGATCAAGAGGCATTTCATTAATCACCACATCCGAAGGCTTGGGTTTCAGAGTTTTATAAGCAGAGAAACATAGGACTCGAATCTTTCTCCAGTGTACTTTCACAAGGGCCAGCCTGCTGATGTAGGGTAATTACATGGTCTAAAAATACAGCAGCATTTGTTTAAGTTAATGGAAAAGTTACACCAGCTCCAGAGTGCACTGGCAAAAGCGTATTGAGTTTCCTGCTGACTATTGTAAATGCTTTGCATATTAGATCAGAAACTCTTGAACCGGGAACAGCTATTCCTGCGGAATCAGAGGATAAATATCGGGAGCAGAATAATAGGCCCAGTAAATCCCCTTGGCCAGAAAGTTCCTCATGAGACTTCTTCATGCTCTGTGACGCACATTCGAAAAGAAGAATTTTAAATGACCTGATCACCCCAGCAATAGATACATGTTTGTTTAAAGTCAGCTGACGAGTCACTTTTTCCACTTTCACAGCAATAAATATTGTCACATTGAAATACTGTGACTATAAATTGCACAGATATGATGGGCTAACACTGCAAAGTATTTTCCATGAGAAGCCACTTCAGCTTTTAAATTGGGTTTTTTCATTATACTTAGATTTGTCTGCTGCCCTGTTCCCACAAACGTTTGAGGGTTTGAGTTGATAACTGAGTTGGAATATCTAGAGTATACTTACCCACAAGAAAATACATTTTGCATTCTGTGCAGGAATTTTTACCAGCAATGGATTGGTATGCAGTCAGTTAAAAGAAAGAATAAACTTAGTCTTACCAGATGGACAAGCACAGAGATGTCATAGAAGAGCAATCAATTCACTTTTGAAACTGTTGGGAAATTAGTGCCTGTAGGGAGTTGATCGTTTTATGGATACACTTGCAGTTTACTTAGCCTTTTTTTTTTTTAAATACTGTGTTCAAGCTAGTTACCTTTAACCTTTCATAGAATTATCATAATATGCTTCACCTTTTTAAGATCACTGAGTTAATAATTATATATATTACAAAAATGTGACTTGATCTGTATAAATTCTACAGCAAAGTTCTTAATTTTAGTTATGTACTTAAACAGGTAACTTGCTGTAAATACAAGGCCTATCTTGGAGAGATTTTTCAGTTAAAAATAAAATCTCAAGGTGCACTAAGTATATGCACACTGCACAGAGGTATTTATCAATAGTTAAGTTTGATACAGGGCATTGTTTGCTTTTAATTAACTGAGACACATTCAGAAACAGTACAAAACTGAAAATGAAATTAATGAAAAATGTATTTTAAAAATCATCTTGCATCTTAAGTCAGATTTATACATGATATCATTGGCTATTTTAACTTTAACTTACTCTTATCCATTTCTATCAGTAGAATTAATTTTCTAGAATGTCCTGTTTCACTTATAATGAGTTGCTCTTAAATTTAATTGGAGCTCGTATGCTTTGTCAGTCCAGAAGATCATGACATGGGGCCTGGGACTGGATAGTGCTGAGCAACTGCTGTTGTACCTGCAAATCCCAGCTATGTCACCGAACAGATCTGCTCGGGAGCTCTTGGAATCAGACTGAGGTTACTGTAGAATTGTCATGTCTTTCCTATTGATATGACAAATACAAATATTTGACCTCTCATTTTTGACTTAATAAATAGGAGGAGATTAAACAGTTTTAACAAGATTAGGTTAATCTAACATTGTAATAGTAACCTCAAACAGAAGTACTTGAGAGGTAGATAATTAGACTTTGCTTTCAGTGATGTTTTGGCTGGGTACAAAGTTCAATTTTTCCAGTGATATTTGCTTACAACTCTGGTTGCAGAAACTTAGGAGTCACGGGCAGAGTTTGTTAGTAGCTTGTGTGCGTTAAGTGGGTAGATAGGATTTCATGTTTCTAAACTTGTAACTGAGGAGATCGGCAATCTACGTTACCAAGCAGAGTTTTGCTGCCATTATAAATAGACCTAATTCTAAAGCAAACTTTTTTTCCTACTAGACTTTTTTGAAATCTTTGGAAAAAGTAGCAAAAAAAAAAGTGTCAGATGAGAACGAAAAACCAAATACTTATTTTCATTATTTTTAAAACCTTTACTTTAAATGCAATGTTTTATTAACATTAGAGTTTTTAAAGTGAATAGACATTTTTGGAGCATAGTATGAAATTATTCATAATATGCATGTTCTGAGAATGGCAAATTTTGTCCCTATGAGGTGAACGTCAGCATGGGGAAAAAAAAAAATGGCAGGATGGACTTGTGAACAGTGGGAATTGTCAACACACAAACAAGTGGCCAAGTTACTAAGAAAGGTTATTGTGACTCAACAGAACACCACAGTCTGCCAGTGATAAAAAATTAAACTTCTTCATTAAAGGGTAGCAACTGTGCCTCTCTGTCTCCTCCCCTTAGTTTTCTGTCTGATCTCTTATTTAGTCCAATTTTTTTGAGCAGGAACTGCATCTTGCTGTGTTGTGTTTTTTTACAGTGGCTTGCACAGTCACACAAGCTAGGTCCTTGGGCTGCTTAGGCATTCCAGAAGTGATGCTGCCAATAGTGAAAACTTTTAAATATGATGAATGACTAAACTGACATTCTCATAATGCTGGAAAGGCATTTTCCCATAATTCATAATAAAGTATAGATTTCGCTATATCTGATGGGTTTATTGAGCTGTACTGAAAACTTCTGAGATACTGGAAACCAATTCATGCTATATATTCAGCTCTTGCCGTGGTAATTTGGTCTGTTCTTTTATGTAATTTACACACTAAAAAAACCCTAGATATCTTGGCCTGGCATACTCGGTTCTCTAAAATCCCTTGACTGGAAAATTAAATGTCCGTTGGTTCTACAGCTCTTTGAAAGCAATTTTTATGACTAGGTTCCTGAATTCATCTGTTGTCCATACTTCTTCCTGCAGAAGTAGAGACAAAATTTGCAGACAAGCATGACTTTGTTCAGTTTTGAGTGAAAGCAGTACTTATGAACCACTCAGCAAATGTTACTCATTTATGTAGAAATTTGCCCTATTTCCTATCAAGGCATGCGACACCAGCAAACTGTTACCTTAACTTGTAGGAAAGCTTGAGGAAAATGTGGCAATCATTTCATAAAAATCTGAGTTTATTGGGAGAATGTGAGATGGTTTGTCAATCGCAGTGCTTGGAAGTGTTAATTCACGAACGCTGTTCTGCTATATTGAGAAAGTAACAATCTTCATCAGGTTACAGTATGTCTTCTGCAAAGCTTGTGCCTTTATTGTGTTTGAAACTTCTGTGATTAATGCTGAGGTTTGTGGCAAGAGTTAAAAGTTATATATCTGTCTCCACACTTAATCTAGGGCAGTCTGATGAATGAGATTTCCTAGATTCCACTTGTTGGTTATTACTACTGTTGGTGATTGCCTCTGCCAACAGGTCTCTGAGATGTTCTGTCTTTTTGTCGTAGATCTTCTTTTGTCCTTAAACCTTACCACTCTGACCCATCAGTGCACACACAACCCATACATCAGTCAGCAAAATACATGGAAATAATTCCCTTTCTCCATTAGATTTAAGCAACTCAAGTTGGTTTCAGTAGAAGATGTCACAGAAGGATTTAGTGATGTGTACTTAGCTCTTTATGGGAAAGTAACTTTATAAAGGCATTTGTTACTGTTGTAAGAATCATGTTTTCAAAAGCAGTGACAAGTTCTGTACTTGGATAGAGTGACATGTAAAAAAGATAACACTAGATGGCAACATACACACTCTTATCTGAGTTTGACATACCTTTGGTTCAGGAAAATTATTTCTTTTAAAGAGAAGGCATTAATGGTTAATAATGGCAAAGAGATAATTACCCATAAGTGCAGATGTCCCTAAATTGCAGGAAGAACAATTTCTTAGGGTCTTCACAGAAAAATTGACTGTCTCCAAGAAGATGTAAAAAAGCTACTCTTTATCTCAGTCAAGCAAAGATCAGCAAAACTTAACAGAAAAAAAGGCTTCAAAAGAAAACAAATAGAAACTTTTTTAAGTAGTGAGCCTTTTCTTTCTGGTCATTAATGTAAACATTGTTTAAGAGCAATTACTCTTTATAGACTCTGAACAACATACCTCTAAGATGACTTTGCTGATCTAGAGCGGACCCACATGTCGTGATGGTGGTCTTCTGTAGCCATAAATGTAAGACAAGTGTCACTGCCTTGCCACGACTGCTACAGGAAGGAGCTGGGGTGGGCTGTCGTAGTTGAGGTACTGAAATCCAGATATATTGTGCAAGTAGTGAAGGTGTTGGAAGAGCCACTGGGCTAATCTGGCATTGTGTGGGAAACTGTTGCCCAGATGGGGCAGGGTTTTAGTGAAAAAGAAAGCATGATAGTGCATGTCACTCACATGATGATTGCCACAAATTTCTTTCTCTCAGATTTTACACTTAGTCTATTTCTTCCTTACATAAATTCTGTAAAGTTCATGCAAAATTTAATAAGCGCTGGAAGTGTTGCTGATCCTTATTTCTGTTATTGAACTTTATCTCTTCCTCTACCTGAATTTGTACTTTGGGTTTCAATTATGTGAATCTGAAGTCTCTCAATAAACACTGTC
The DNA here is from genome assembly GCA_028020825.1 of Podargus strigoides. Classification (NCBI taxonomy): domain Eukaryota; kingdom Metazoa; phylum Chordata; class Aves; order Caprimulgiformes; family Podargidae; genus Podargus; species Podargus strigoides. Next base: position 3,424,011 of record CM051633.1, read on the forward strand.
TGCGTGGATACTATGAAGGTATTTTGGGTTTGTGGTTTGTTTTCTGTGGTGTTTGTTTTAATTTGCCAGGTACTATTTTGTCTGGTGAAGTGTATGTTTTGAGTTAAATTTTGCAAGACTACATGTCTTCTCTCATCTGAGTTGCTTTTTTAATTGTAGGAGCAGTTAGAATTTCAGAATCAAAATGTTTTGAGGTTTGAGTTAATTTATTTTGGCATGGCTATCTTATATCGCTTTTGAGAAGATAAGCTGTTAAGATAAATTGCTTTGAAGAGCCTAAACTGGCATAATTACTGATTACCTTATTTAGAATGGGGTTTGTTTCACCTTTACATGGTTGTATCATACAAGTTTTGTACATCTTTGTGCTATATCAGCAAACTTTAAAAGTGAAGTAAACAACTGTTATGATACATTATGTTATAAAGAGTATCAGTGTATCCAACTGGTGCTTTTTATTTTGATTCTAATAGCAATAATTTTACTGAATCAACATAATCTTACTTTTGCATTTGTTTGAGAATATATATATGAGAATAACAGCTCTTGGTTGTTTTTCAGATGCAAAATTTAAATTTCTATCCCGTTCTGCATGTGAATGGCGTTACGACACCTGTACAAGCCCTTGTTTCAAGACATGCAGGGACCCTTTGGGAAAAAACTGTCAGGCAGTACCGAAGTAAGTATCTGTATTTTTATGGAAACATATGTAATTTAGGTAATCTACTTATGCAGCATAATAAGAATATGAGGAACCAGGTGTAGGCTCAATATAGCAGGACTGTGTTCATATATAAGGAGGTAAGTGGAAGAGAAAAGAAATGGAATAAAACCTGCTGTGGCAGCTACAATTCCTTGCAATTGCAATTTGTGCTAAGTCTGGTAAAACTGGCATTTGGATTTTCATGTGCAAAAATATTTGGCATTTCCTAAGCGATAGCATTCATTATTGAACCTGTGACCGTTCATTCCTAGGGCCAAGTATCACAGAGTTTGTGCTTTAGCTTAGATCTGAGTGAGAATGGAAGCTATGGCAATGGCATTTTGAAGGAGTACACTGAGGTGATGAGATCTAGATAGGACAGGACCATCCACCTAAAAATACTTTATAAATAAATTGTGTTTTCCTAAAATTAAATGCTTGATCCAGAAGATACTGTTCAACTAGTTAATGCTAATTGTATTTCTTTTAGAGTGGAAGGATGCATTCCTGACTGTCCTCTCAATATGTTGCTGGATGAAGTCACTCAAAGATGCGTGTATTTTGAAGACTGTATGTTTGAAAAATTATATATATTATGTATGATACTTGGCTTATTAATTTCTTAGGTCTCTAGTCAAATTTCAGATATCAGTGCTTAAATTTGTGTAACTATGGCCTTAGCTATATGAATCTTGAGTTCACTGGGCACACATTTCAGTTAAAATAATTTCACTCCTCAAAAATCTCAGACAAATTTTAAACTAAGAAGGATGTTGTTGCTTCATAAAACATTTCAGTAACATTAGATGTGGAACAAATGGTTTAGTTTATTTTTAAATTTGTCTATGAATTTTCAAAGCTTAAAAGCAAATGAAAAGATCAGAGTTACACAAGTTAACATAATTTCCTTCTAGCTCTGCTAGCTTCATGACTATAATTATTTGTAAATTTCAGATGACTGTTTACTTGTGTCTGATTTCAGGCATTGAACCTGCAGATGATAGTCCACCTTTGCCACCCAGCATTCAAACACCAGCAGTTTCTCACATAACATCAAGTACAAGTTTGGCAGCAATCAGTGAAGCAGTAACTTCATTTCCTGTGCCTGAAGCAAAGGACATGGAAACAACACTTGCTTCAAAACCGCACCTCACTGCAACTATGGGGAGAACTGAGTTTTCAGCTGTTACATCTAATGTAACACTTCCTACCATAACTTTACCATCAAATATTTCTTCACAGTCAACAGAAATGACATCTGGGAGAGCCACTGCAACAGTGTCTGGGACAACAAAGTCTAATGTAAGCTTGTCTTCTCCTGTTGACATTTCTCCATTGTTTTTATCTACTGTCAGTTCAGAAACTTCCACCAAGATAAAACTGATCAGTAGTGGTTCCACTGAACTATTGAGGGCTACAGAGCCTCAGACAGTAACTGCTACACATGCAGTAACTACAAGCACAGAATCGGAAAGCAAACCAATTTCTACTTTTACTGGGACACCACTTACACTCAGAACAACAGAACTGCCAGTCAAAACTCAAGTAATGGAAATATCAGAAACAGCCACACGAACACTTCCCACAAAAGAAGCACAAGTAAAACCCGAAGAACTTGAATCAATAACAGAAAAAACTACTCCTTATCTGCCCCAGTTTTCCACACTACCACCTCTGGGCCTGCCTTCATATACACCACTAGTAAACCTAACAGGAACTTCAGAGGGGATAAAAATAAGCACAGAACAGTCTTTTACCACTGTAGCCAATGCTACAGTAACATCAATTTCCCCTGTGATGACTACTTTGTCTTTGTTAAAACCACAATCTACAGCAACAACAGAAGCAGCAATTGTTTTAACTGAACAAAGCATGAAGACTACATTTTCACCACCATCCACACCACCTATTTCATTAGGAAAGGCAGTTACAAAACCTGCTATTGAAATGGTTCAACACCTGACTCACACTGCAGAAGTACCTTTCACTACAACTCTAGGTCCAAAGACGACAACTCTGCAAACTCAAGAGAGATCATCAGAAACAACTTTGTTATCATTTACAACTCGTAAAAAGGAAACTCCCAAAACAACATCTCGTGTGAAGGATATGTCAAGTTCCTATTTCCCTCCCTATTCACTACATCCTAGTTCTACAACTGAAAAATCCATCACACTTTCTACAAAAAGACCTGCAGTGTTTGTTCCTACTCCTGCTTCTCCAGCCTCAGGTGAATTAAAAAAAACATTTAAAACTGTTTCAACTACAGGATATCCCTCATACATAGTTCTAAACACAACAGAGTTCCTGTCTACATTATCCACTAAATATCCTGTTGTGGCTGAGACTATCAGAGTGCCACCTTCACCAGTTGAGGTAACATCCCCTTTTGAGTTGGCAGCAAAGTCAACTTTGTTTTCTGGAAAAACATCTAGCAAGCACAAGTCAACTCTGTTTTCAAGTACAGTGAAGACAAGCACTTCAGCATATTCAGATAGTGCTACCACATCAGCAATGAAAACCCCTATCTCTTCAAAAGAAACCACGAGAGTTCCTTTCATAGCTACAGAAAGAGAGTCAGCTCAAAGAACATCTGTCACTGGATCTCCACTTACTCTCCTTAGTGGAACTGAAACCACATTGTTGACAACACAGCCTGATACATCACAAGTGGAAAGAATTACTAGCATCTCTACTAGAAAGCCATCTGCTTTCCCTTTTTCACCATCAACTCCTCTAATTTCTTTAAACATTTCTCTTTCTTCACTACCCTCATATGGAAAAGAAGCATCATTGACAGCTCTCAGTCCTGCACGTACATCCCATGAAATAATCTCTTTATATCCAAGAACAACTCTAGCAAAATCTATATTGCCAACAGGAAAGACCTCTCCAGTCCTGACTGCTTCTACTTTATCTACTCTAACAGAACAATCAAGTCCAACGACAACAGTATCACATGACAAATTGCTAGGAAAAGACATTTTAAATATTACTTATGCCACATTCTCCTCATCCTCTGAATTCAGCAGTCAGCTCATACCAACCAAAAAAGTAATGAGAGATGAAGAAAAATCAACTCTGTCCACTTCTGTTGTGCTTCCAGTAACAACGTCTTCTTACACTTTTTCCACCTCTCAGTACCTAGCAGATAAATCGGTTTCTTCACCTTCTTTATCACAAATGATATCAGAAGTAACAACCACACCAAAATATCCAGTAGAAACTAAAATAGTTTCTACTGCATTGAAATCTACAGTCCAAAGTATAACAGATACAGTAAAACTTACAGCAGCTACAGCTCAGCCATCCTTTCCTCTGTCTTCACTCGGCCCCTTCACTTGGCAGACATCTTCAGGAGACAGGTTTTCAGTACAGACCACAAAGACCCTGGATATACCACATTTTTCTACTCGGAAGACTACGGAAATTGCTCATCAGACTTCTGAGCCTTTGTTGACAAGCCAAAGCAGTACCCCAATTTACCAGTATCCTGTAGAAACTCTAACAAAATCCACTGGTCGGCCACATGTTTTTAGCACAACTGAAGCTAGAGTAGAATTGACTTCCTTGTCCCCCTTAATCACTGCACTACCTCAACGTGTTCATTCAAGTGTATTGCCTGCCTCAGTAGGACCTACACAAGTTATTTTACCAACTGAAAGAGAGTTGCACCTAACTGATTCACTCACACAGCCGTACGTATCAAGAACTACTTCTGTTTCGCAGTCTGCAGTCCCAACTAGAACAACAGCTGACTTGATTTTTGGCACCACAAGTCTCTCTTCCTCACCAGAAGTGCTTACAGCTTCTTCCTCATTAGCAACAATTAAAAAAGAAGCGTTTCCTTCATTTTCCACACAAAAGGCAGGTACTGGTCTAAAATTCACATGGCAGGCCTTATTTACTGAATCACTTGATTCAAGTCAAACACTTGAAACAACTACAGCTTCACCAGAATCTAAGTCAACCTCTTCATCAGTTTTGTTACCAGAAACAACAGAAATTCCCATTGTGCTGGGGATTGGGCCATCCACATTGACAAGCAAAAGTGGTACAGAGAAAACTGTGATGCTGTCTAAGCAAGTCACACTTTCTACCACCGCCTACAGTTCCACGTTTCCAGCAAGTACCATGTTGTCAGCTATGGCCCACTCATCAGCTGCAGCTTCAGCCTCTTCAATGATAAGCAGTACTGGGCAAAATATTAGCGTTGTGTCAGCAACTTCAGACAAAGCAGAAGCAGTAACAGAATCCATCACAAGCACTGTGAAGCCCACCTATTTTTCTGTTACTTCAGAAGCAAAAGGAGCTGTGCCCCTCGATACAGTAAAATCTGAAGAGCCAGAATTAACAACAGAAGTCCAAGCTGTCCACCCTCAGGGTGCTACCATTACCCCAGAAACACCTCAGAGATTTTACCCTCCCTATTTCACAAACACAACTGTAGTTCCTTCTAATGTAAGTGTATCAGTACTGCCCACTATACTTTCATCCTCTGAACGAAAACCTTTTTCTTCTCTAGCTGCATCATCGGTCAGTACAACTCAAACTTCAAAACTTGAAATATCATCTGAGGTGGAAACACCTTCTGTGAGTTCACTGCTAATGATATCTGACCATCCAAATGACACAACAGCTCCATCAGTTTCCTCATTTGACTATTTATCTACCAAACCACTTTATGGCTTGACTACAGCTTTATCTGATGGACTGGCAACAGCTGAAGCCATGTCAGGAGTCACAGCATCTGCTTCTATGCTGCCTAGAGAAACAGCAACTCTTCCAACTTGTACAGTGAGTCACTGCAAATATTTATCTGTTTGGGTTTGAATATGTCTTGGTTACTTTTATGCACTCATTAAAAAAAAATAGAAGAGCTGTACTTTGATCTTTAGGCTTTAAAATATCTGTATCAGAGACCTGTTATTTTCTTAATTATATCTAAAACTTTGGATGATTTAATTGCACATAATGGGTTTTGTAAGCTATAATACACTATGTTTCAGGCCTCAGTTTTCTGAGTGTGACTGTTAAAAGAATTTTTTTTCTGGAAAAATATGGTGCTTCATATTGTTCAATGGCAGTTTTTTGTCACATTGCTCTCCTTAAAGTATGTCTTTCCAGAGACCCTTGTTATTATTCCTCCTTGTGCCCTTCCATACTTTTCATTCTCAACTTCTTTTAATGTAAGGTTAAAAATTCAATAATGCTGTTCTGTGCTTTACAACAGGACAGCAGTTTCAGACTGTCCTCAGAATGGTCAGGTTTTCAAAGGTGCTCTTCACTTGTAGCTTCCATTTGTGTCACAGGGATTCATGAGTGTTCTGTACCTGAAGAATGTGAGCCCCTTTTTTGAGCAAATACTCTGCAATATTGTGACAGTAGCTCGGTAAGAATAGTAACCTATGTCTTCTATTAAATATGCCTTAGCCAATCACAGAGAACGAGTGCATAAAGTACATCTGCTTGGATGGACGTCTGATCCAAGTTAATACGTCGCAGAACTGCCCATACAATGCAACTCAACCCAGCTGTGGAGTTTTAGGATTTGCTATTCAAACAAACGGTGACAAATGCTGCCCAAAGTGGGAATGTCCATGTAAGTTTTAATTATGCAGTACTTTTGAAGTGAATTTAGGTAACAATTTAGTGCATGTGTAAGAAGACTAAGAACTGAAGCTTTTATACCATGGTGTAGAAATAGAAGATGCATATTGTACAGGTTACTCATTATCTAATGCAATTTATAATTCTAGTTCTACATCCAGGAAAATGAAATCAAAATGCTCCTTTAATGTAGGATGTTCTTCTTACCTAGCTTTGGGCGTCTGCAGTGGATGTGTCTAGGTCTGATTCAGACCCATCTTGTCTTCTGTCTAATCAGAGGACACACCTAGTCAGTATAGTCAGTGGATTTTTTGGTTCATCTTGTATTCACTTCAAGATGAGAAGATTCCCTAGACTCTGTTAACTAGCTCTGTTAACGGTTTGGGAACTCTGGAAGCATAGCTGTACCGTAGTCACTCCCATCAGTTACCTAGAACTGGGCAGCAAGAATCCAAACCTTAAAGAAAATTCAATTTAGTCCGTAATAGCAAAGAAAGGATGCAGAGATAAGAAATGCAAATTTCTGCGTATGCTCTACAGTTTAAAATAACTAGGAGTAGAACTCTAGCCCTTTGAAACACAAAAGTTTTAGCAATAAGAATGGGAAGAAGGCAACTTTCCACGTGAGCTCCTGCCTTAGGAACAAGACTAGAAGCAACTAAGGATCTGGCATGATCTCCTGTTACTCATGTTTTTTGCAAGAATTAATTACAAACATTTGCTGGCAAGAACTGTAAGAAAATAACTGATTGCAGCATTGTCCCACTGAAATAAGCAGCATTTAACTCTGCTGTCTGTTTACAGAGTTGCAACAGTATCAAATATAGCTGAAAATATGTGCTGAATATATGAAACTCTAGTAAGCCAGTTAATCTTACAAAATTTAATGTTTTGTCTTCATATTTTGTAATATTAACATCAATTTTTAAATAAGTTAGAATAAGCATTTAATTTATTTTTATTTTTCTTAGGTCGTTGCACAATTTTCTCTGATCTGCGCATTGTAACCTATGATGGAAATCATTTGGCTTTATTCAAAGAAGCATCCTACATTGTTAGTCAAACTCAAGATGAAACTATAACCATCCATGTCCTTAACTGCACAATGGTAACTAACATTTATCAACTAACAAATGGTGTTCAGTTCTGCTAAGATGTATCTTAAAAGAAAAGATATAGCAATACTACATAGTTGTGGTTAATTATTTACTTCTGTGCAGTGTCTGTGAATTGCACATGCACCTTACAACACTTATGAATTGTATAGCACTTCATCACCTGACTGTATATGCATAGTTCCTTCTGAAACAGCTGGAAGGTAAAAGGTTATGTTATCATATGTGTAAAATAGATGAGGTGGTGAGAGATAAAGTAGATGGACATTTGTTAGTCACTTCTGTGAATGCCATCGCGTAATAAATACCACCATAATGTACAAGTGTGCTACCAGTGTATTTCAGTGCATGACTTCTATCTGTGTTCATATGGAGAAACTTCCACTGGAAACACCAATCTTCAGAGCTATAAAAGGCTGTAGGATTGTCAGACTAAATTAGACCATGCTGTGCATCCCAAGTCATGACAAGGGCAAATACTTGTTTTTTCAGAGAGGGAAGAAAGGAACCCTAATGGGTTGTGTAGATTGGCTTAAGTCATAAGGAGTTAATTTCTCTTCAGCCTTTACAAGACTCTTTGAACTCCAGTCTTTTATATGAAAGCTAGGTAATTTTGGTATCCATATAAACACCCATCACAAAGTTGGGTCCCAAGTAGCACCTTATGGAAGTTAATTCCAGAAGCTCAATATGATTAATATGAAAAAAGAGATCTGTTTATGACTTCCAGATTTGTTTTTCTGTTGTATGCAGTGCTTTCTGTTTTGTTCAGCACCTTGTAGCTGATCCATTACTTCTGTACTGTAGATATATAGATTCATCCTTCCCAGTCTCATTCTTGCTCACCTTCAGAGATGTAGTTCATATTTTTCAGGGTACAAACAGCTACTCTGACGTATTTTTTTTCCTGAAAGCCTTTATTTCTGTTGTACTTTCAAGATTGCATGATACAACACGGTTGCAGAACACAATGAGAGCATAATTTTTTCTTTTTTTCACAAGAATGAACTTTGTAGTCGAGACTTGAAAGTGCAATCAGCAGCAGTTTTTCTCTCTTAAAAATATACCCCCAAAAATCCTCAGTGTCCCATTGCCTAAAAACAAGCAGCAGCTAATGTATAAAGATTTTGCACATCCTGTTTATGGTTGATGTATTTTTACTTTCTCCACAGAGTAATTCAAATACAACTTCTTTGTGCCTGGCAATGTTGAATCTAACCTATGTATCAAACCAAATTATCATCAGTCGTTTAAGTAGAAAAGTAAGTATTTTGAGGGTTTGTTTTTCTTTGCCTTTTAGATAGCACTTTCTGTAATTGACTGCCTCCTCATGTGGATACTGGAGATTGGACTAGGACATAGTAGGTCATATAATTCATTTCCAACTTTGTAATTTAGTAAACTTCTTGTAAATTCAAAGAGTCAAACTGTGATACAAGGACAGTTAATGAGGTAGGTCACAGAGCAGGACACAAACTGTTAGTCTCTTTAGTACCTATATTATCTTCGTGGAGATGAGTGTAACTTCTTTTGAAAGTAGTTACGAGTTAGATTCCTAAGTTGTCAAGAATCTGGCCTTAGTTGTTCTACCTACAGTACTTGGTAGTGGGCATTTAACCTCTTTTCTGTGTGTGTTTTAGATAACAGTAAATTCAAGATTTGCTTGGCCTACTGTTAGAAAATATGGCTACAAAATTGAAGATTCAGGCTTCAAGTATGCGGTTGAGACCCCAACAAAAATCAGAATTCAGTGGTTTCACAACACAGGCGTGATGATTATTGAGTTTAATAATACCAGAGAACCTGGGGCTTTGGGACTATGTGGTAAGTATAGAGTAGTGCAAAAAATATAGGCATTCAGATGCTTTGCTACGAGGGCACATTTTCCTAATTATATAAACTATCTTTGGCAGGATCTGGCCCAAAAGAGTTATTACAGATCATTGCAAAGCTTAAGATCCTAATAAAATTAAATTGTTATTATTGCTGTTAATTGTTGAAACTATGTTTGATACCGATCCATGTAATTCTTTTTTACCCATAGTGTTGCTTCTGACTGTAATCTGTTTTGAATCACAGGCATGATTGCTGTAACCAAACCTAAATTGCTAAGGCAGGCATAAATCCATAATGTCAAATAAGGTCATTTACAGATTTATGATATCCATCTGATAGGAAGTGATACGTGCTATTTTCAGTTTTTAAAGGTCAGAATTCACAGGAAATGTTAACTTGAGAGAACTAATCTTAGTTTATATGTTGGAGGAAATAGTTCAGAGGCAACTTCTTAACAGTAATGGGTTAAACAGCCATTATGTTGCACTCTTAGGTCTGCTCAATACTTTCACCTAGTTTATTTCTTTCTGCAAAGTATAGCCTTGAATAAGCTGTTGGTGCTAGAGCTTTTTCAAGCAGGTATTTGTTGATGTAAATGCCTACTGTGACACCTGAATCTGTAAGTTTATCTGCTGTAAATTGGAGCTGGAAACCAGGGTTACAGAGTTCATATAATTACAGTGGATATCTTTCCAGTTTCAGAAAGGGCAAATGTCTGTAGCTCAGTATCAAATACCAGTGATACTCAGTCCAGTTCCAAGTCCTGCAGACAGTAACGTGCTTCTCAGAGAGGAAGAGAGTTTGAATTTGCTGCCATTTTGAAATTGGATTATTTTCTATAATTTGCCCTAACTTTTGTATTCAACATCATTCTTGCTCTGTTTTGCTAGTTGTTATTTTAACTAGATCAAATGGAAACGAGAAAGTAAATGCTGTATTTTTCAGTAAGCTTGATTTAAGTTATCCTGGAAGTCTCTTTTGCCTTTATCTGTGTGATTACTGTGATAGGGATAATCAGGAACCATTCCTAGTTTACAAGGCTCTTTAACTAGATGGCAACACATTTCTGTGGATGATGTTCCAAGTACAACTTCTTCTTCAGAGAATGTGCTGTATTTTTCTGGTATTCATCTCTGACTGGGATTCTCTGCATGTCTGCCTGCACAGTCCTGTCTGGTGCAACTTACCAGAGCCTGCTTTAAATGAGCTGGTAGTACTGCATCTTTCCAGGGTAAAGAAGTCTGCCCTGTTCTCCTGTGCTTTCTGTGTTAGTCTGCTTCTTGGTTTTAAGTTTTCTCAGATGTCTTTTAGCTCTGCAGTATTGGTAGATCCTGATTTCTCAGCCTCATGAAAATGATAAAACTGAAGACACCATTTCAGTTTTGTAGTGGCAAGCATCCCTTGGAAGGATCTGTGTCAGACACAACAGTATCTTTTACAGCAGAGGGATTGGGCAAACATGGCAGCTGGTGAAGAGCTGGTATGGGAGATGAGGCATGTGGGAAGGGAACATGGACATCTCTATAGCAAAACTGGTGAAAGAGAGCACAAGCATGTCAGTTTTAGCTGCAACCAGATCCCACCAAGCCAAATGGGAAGCCTTAGTTTTGCTGTGTTAAATCTCCTTGTCAATGTGTAAGAGACAAAGTGGAAAAAGATCTCAGACATGACAGCAATCCTTTGAAGTCTCTCAGAACCATTAAGTACTTCCTATTTGTGTTGCCTAGACTCACAACCTCAAGAAGTTCAACCAGAAACATTTTTAGTCGAATAATGGTTACAGTTTCAAAACCTGTTGTGCTCTCTGAACACCTGTTGCTGTATCACTGATTGCCAGTGTCCTGTTCTTGTCAAGAACTGTGAAAAATGGTAAAACAGACCCGTTCTCTAGAAAAGGGCTAAATCCACAAATAGTTTAACAGATACTCATAATTGCCATGCAAGTTTTTGGAGATGTCAGAACAAAACATTCTAGAAGTCAGATACAAAAGTCTCAGAAATTGTGATTAGGAAGAAAGAATGGGGACTCATCCATCCTTCTGCTTTTTTGTACCTGCTGGCTCTTAAAGGACCTTCCAGAGGAGACTAACAACTGGATATTCTGTTTTGACCAAAGTCACTCTCCATGTGCTACATAGTTTCCTTTGCTCGGAAGTGTTTCAAAATTGCCAACTACTTTAGTTTAAACAGAAACAAAATGTGATACTGCCTGGAAGTGCCAAAACCTGCACTGTTATGATAGCTCTTCAGCCACTAGATGATTAAGCCTGCTCAGAAGCATAAGTAGAATAGTTGAGTATTTTTGAAGTACAGTATCACATAAACATATTTGCATTTTATGGGAGTTACCTTTTCTGCTGACATTTACAGTTTGCATTTGTTGCTGTAAATGGAGGTGCTCTGTACCCTTTTTTAAAATACGGTTTTTAGTGCTTGTGCAACTGAGGAGTGAAGTTTGTGTGCCATGGCTGGGCTCTCTGAACAGCTTTTTGATGTGCAAGAGATTTCCATTCATAGATGCATCTTTACTGTTGCTTTGCTTTATTTTTCTGAATTTTGTGTATTTTGATCCTACCAGAGATTTTCCACATCTGTTGTGGGTTGTGAAGCTGTTACATGTATAAGTTTTTTAAAAGCTATTTACTTGTTTCAATATGCCACTTCATACTTCAGAATGAACCATACAGTGTTAACCTGCTTTATATTTATTTTGTTCTGGTAATGCCCAGGGTTTTGTGACAGAAGCTTGGAAAATGACCTGATGCTACCCAACAGGACAGTTTTAAGCAAAGGCAATGCTCCAGCAGCTTTTATAGACAGCTGGCAAGTGCCAGACACATTAAAGTATGTTGGAGAAGACCGGCATCAGGAAACTAATTGCTCGGTCATGGATTGCTCAGAGTGCTTAAGAATGGTGTTGAACCAGACCTTCAGCAGCTGTCATCCTTATGTACGTTAACTATTTCGGAAGCTTATGTTTTGAGAGATGAGGTTCTGATATAGTTTTGTATACTTGATAATTGCATTAATGTGAAACAACCTGTAAGCACATCTGTGGAATGAGATATATAGGGTTTGTTTCTGTAGTTGCAAGGTAAAAGTAACTGAAGATTGTGGCAGCTTCACAGGGGAGTTGCAATAATCAACTAACACTTACAGAATTTGTAATATATCTGTTAGTTTTGACAATGCCATCTAATTTATAAATCGGTCCCAGCTAATTCAATTGTGTCAATATGATGTAGAGCAATGTAAAATAAAACAATCTTAGGATTTAATTAATCCTTGAGCATTCAGTAATTTAACAAGTTCCACATCACAATAGGTAATCTGAGAGCCTGCATTCTCAAAGGCTCTAGAGACAGGGAGTTCCAGCTTAGGAAGATGAGAGGGGAGAACAGACCATTTCAAGCAAACCTGAAGCAAATAACAAACTTGCAGTGTGAAAATATTTATTTGTGCTCATATGAGTACGTTTACCATTTCACCTTTTGTATATTGTTGAGTTTGAAGAAGAGAGGGGTTTAGCAGGGGAGTTGGGCTAGGTTATCTCCAGAGATCCCTTCCAACCCCATCCATTCTGTGATTCTGTGAAGAGTCCAAAACCAGACAAAAATATAGAGGTAAGGAAGGACAAGAAACAATGAGTAATTATGCCTTCTATTGGGAAAACTATGTCAGCTCTTGCCTTGGCACTTAAAAGAGATGAAACTGAGGAATATAAGGACGCTTAATATTTTTTTCAACATTTAGGAAGTCTTACTTTTAAATACAAGTAGAGTCTTTGTATGCCAACAAAGGCTGGTGGCCTCTTGCTTACTGTGAACCAAGAATTTTTGGATTCAGTGTTTGCAGATGATATTTAAAAAAGCCAATCTGTTTCCTACATAGCAGGGTCTCTATGAAGGTGCAATTTTAATTTTTTTTTTTTTTATCTTTATTAGGTTCCACCTGAGTTGTTCTGTAATATATGGGTTCAAGACACTGAGTACATTAGAAATCCATGCATTTCGCTAGCTGCCTATGTGGCAATGTGCAACAAATTTAATATTTGTATAGAATGGAGGAGCTCTGATTACTGCCGTAAGTATTCTGTACGTGTGTACCTCTAGTGTTCACAGAGACAAAATTTACCTAATACAAGTGCTACTGTAAGTTGAAAATACCAATGCTCCTTGAGTCCTCATGTGCATTGGAAGTTATTAGTAAGGAAATTAATTTTTTATTATGCAATTCAAAGCAGTGTGCAAAAGGAATCAGGATCATTATAGCCATTTCACAGATGGAAAACATAAGCTAAAGAACTTTGCTTGTAAATCTGTGTCTGGCTTATCATGTACTTACCTGTAAAAATCAAATCTTCTCACTTGCAACATAGTGTTCAGTTCTCTTATCTAGTTTCCACTGGTAAAACCAAATCACAATAGACTTGGTTGTGGAAAGGTGGAAGTCACAGAAAGTTCTGTGGCACTTCAAGTTGGTGATGTCTGCTTGATGCTGCTCCAGAAAGCTATGTCTTTGGAGAAAGGATTAGAGAAATGAAACACACTTGGGATTAGATAAAAAGTAAGGAGTAGAAGGCAGAAGACAACTCCCATAGCAGCCTACTAAAATGTAAGGCCAAATGGGATCTCTAGTGCTCAGTAGAGTAAGTAAATAGAAAATTTGTATTACAGCATCTCTTTATGCTGTCAGTGATTACCTAGGAAAAGCTCTATGCACTGTTAACATAAGGAGATCTGTGGTTTCAGTCCTTGCAAAGGGAAAGACTTAGGGATGAAGCATGATCCCCATAAATAGGAGAACTCACTGTACATAGGAATCATAAGTGATGTCTTTTTTAAAGTGACCGAAGGTGGATAAATGTGTGCAGGCTTCATGCAGCCATGTCATAATACCCTGCAAATAACAGTCATGGAGTCAAAAGCTTAAAAACAGTATTTATTTTTTTTTTAATTCTTCAGTTTGTATCGATTTTACTAGCAAATAACTGTTTAAAAAAGTGACCTTGCAACATATATCTGTAAATACAGTTACGTATTCCATCCATGATGAAGGGACACATCACTCTCTTATTTTGATACCAGAGTGACCTCTGGTGGAGTGTGCCTAGCAAGGAGGAACGATGAAGTCGCATCTAGTTTTGTGGTCTAGTGATATGTGTTGATATGCTGTAGACAGATTTTTAAAAGCCTGAGTTCCTCTATTTACAGGGCTCAAATAGATATTTCCTGTGGGGCATTCTGGCCGTTTTTAGTAGTGAGAAGCTGAATAAAATCAACTTCCACTCTCAATTAATCTTTAAAGTCTAAACTGGAACTTTATTTTTGAGCAGACAGTCTCTTTGTGAACTGGACTTCATACCATGATTCCAAAGGTGTTGCTGTATGATTTGGGTATCATTACATAGAAGGATGATATATTTTGGTGGTTTACAGAACCACACTTCTGGCATTTGTAGTCATTCTCTCTTTGCCATATTTATGCAGCTTGAATCATTGTTTTGAACCAGTGAAGATCATGTTAAGTTTTCAACAGCAAAATTTAAATAAAAATGAGATACTTTTTTTGGTCTGTTCCTGCATGCACCCATAGCATGCCAATAAATTTACACTAGTAGTAAAAAGAATGTTAAATTTAACTGTGTTCCTTGACTTAAAAATAACCCTCACACACAAGAGAGTAATTAATGTGGATAGTTACTAAATATAGCAATGAATTAATCCCATTCTTTATTATTCCATGTAAAACAATGCTGTATTTGCCTTTATATATATATTTTTGTAATTGACAAAGCTTTGCCCTTTAATAATCACTGCATTTTCTTTAGCTACTGGAAAGTATTCAGAATGATTCAGAACACTGTATTATTAATCTCTTTAGTATTTGCAAATGTTTTTGAAGTTTAAATTACTTTGTGCCAGCACTTGCATAGTTTAATCTCTCTACTGCCAAAATACAAACCGAAGCCTGATGAAAATGTTCCTACAAGAAGAGAAGTAAAAGTGCTTGCAACTTCATTTTGTTTGAATTTGTCATATAGAAAGTAACTGATCTGTATCAGTGCTTTAGGCTGGTAGATCCTGCTGAATTGGGAAGCACAGGAAGTTGACAAGAAGACAGTAATGTCTTCTCTTAGGTACTGTCTCGTTACAACTTCAGAATGAGGGATTTCTTTATTTCCTTTCTAGCCTTCCCCTGCTCTGAAAACTTCTCCTATCAGGCTTGCATAGCTGCCTGTGAGGTTCCAGATAGTTGTCAGAGTAATGAGATTGCTTCTGTGGATTCAGACTCCTGCTCAGTGTTGACAGAAGGCTGCGTCTGTGCTGCAGGGACCATCCTTCACCGAGCTCACACTGCTGTCTGTATTCCTGAAGAAAAATGTGGTATGTTTGGATGTGATTTCTTTATTATCTGCAAGTTGGTGGTCAGACACTTCATTAGTAATTAGATGGGTTCTGGCCTGATGTTGTGTGGGTTCTGCGTATATGTCATTCAGTTGAGGACTCTAGGTATTCAGCCAACATTATCTGTAGAGGTGAGCAAGTGGGTAATGTCCTTAAGACATAGTTTTGCTCGCCTTCTCTCAGTTGGAAGATGCCCTTCAAAATGGGAGATTTTGCTTATGTTTATGCATGATAGTATTCAAAGTATATTAGTTTTGGCCTCCTTTTCACCTAGCCCTTTGCCAAGGGGTCTAACCTATTGATACTAAATGGCATTCAAAAGACATGCAGCAACAGTTAATTACACATTTTGTATAATACATGTATATGTCCTATGCTTTTTCTGCCAGCATTGATATTTATTTTCATTACAATTCTGCCTGAGCACACCCAATTGTGGACCAACACTTAACACTAACAACGCAAACCTGAAAGATGAGGTTTATCGTAAATCAGATTACATAAAGCACTGTAAATTAATAATAATTTTACCGTGTGTGAAATACAAAAGTAACCTCTTTTCAGATCACTGCTTTAAAAACAAGGGATTGAATTGGGTTTTTAAGTGACAAGTGTAGACAAAAAAACCATAGTGGAGGCCCTGATTCTCTGAAGGGTATTGAGTGTCTTGCTCTCCCATACAAACTCATTCTTAGACTGTCTCCTCTTTCACTATTTTGTGGGGTTATGGGGATAGGTGATGCCTTTAAAACTGTAGGATTTTTATACTTCATAGTTACACACCCACTGTGGAAGAAAACGGTGGTCAAAATTTGAAGGAAAAAGGATTTAGTTCCATTTTCTGTTGTCCTCATCTAGCTTGTACAGACAGCTCAGGAGCACCTCATGCAGTAGGTGAGATCTGGAAAACTTCTTTGAGTGGATGCTGTATGCAAAAATGTGTTGACAGTGAGACCATTATTCCAGTGGAGCACAACTGCTCAGATGTCCACAATTTAGACTGTCAGCGGTTTGCAGAAGTGGCCTTGCTTGTTCCTGGTGATCAGACATGTTGTCCTCAGAAGATCTGTAGTAAGTATTCCTTAATGATTATGAATACTGCCCACTGGTATATGCAAATATCCTTTCTCTGTTGTTTGTTTTCCTGTTACACATCTTACTTTTGAAGTGAATGGAAATTACTTTGGTTTGAATTTATAGATTATGTAGAAAACTGTAGAAACTTTGTACTATTTGGCTCAATATCCAGTATATTTTGGGGGAGAGGTCAATGGAGAGGACAAGGGTTATAAGGACTGAAATACCTCTATGCTTATTTGGATATGAATTGTGTTTCTCTCAGCTATACAAGCTACTGATCTATTTTTAGTGTCCAACTACAAATAAATGATTTAACTAATTACTGGAAAAAAGATCAGATGATTGTTTCTGATTTACAAGTGAACAGTAAAAATGGATATATAAGTGTGGGGTTTTTAACCTTTATTTACTTTAGAAAGTCGATCTGCAAAAAGAAATTGCAAGTAGTTTTCCTGTTTTGACCACCTAGGATGGTGTTGCAGTGAGTTTCCCACAGGATTTGTTTTAAATTTTTTTTTTTTGAGTTCTCAGAAGGGCTCAGTTTTAGTTTAACTTTGCCTCCATGGACAGACAAATGCCAGACACCTCTGATATTGCCTCAGGGTTTTTTGCTAGTTTGTTGCGGGTTTCATATGGATGTTGTTATTTGGAGATTTGGGGCATGAAACTGCAAATACTGCTTGCCACTGCTCTACTTGACTTATAAATGCATAAGCTAAGTTAGAAGTTATTTGGTTTTTTTTCTTTCCCTTTATATAACAGTTTGTAATCAGAGCCTCTGTGACCCCCTAATCCCTGAGTGTAATGGCTTGGAAAAGCTGGTCACTTACTACAGTGAAGAATCCTGTTGTCCCAACTATGTTTGTGGTAGGTTTCTTTTGAAAAGGTAAAAAAGTTCACCCTGTAAAAGACATTGAGTTAAATAAATAGATCAGCCTAGAATCAAAAAGGTAGTTAGTGTAGAAATCATTGTTAGTATGGCCATTTACAAAATTCTCTTTCATCTAAAAGCTCATGATTTGTCTGTACCTCCATTTGAGCAAATATAACGATGGAGTCTTGTGTTTAACAATCAGATGAGAATGTGTTGTTGCGCTCTTGCGATACAAGGTTAAAGTTTTTCTAGAAGTATCTTGTAATATTTCTCTGCCCTGCACTGCCATTTCTTAGGGATATAGCATAACAAAGGAGGAATGCTGTGCTTCGTATAAAGCAGTACATCTGTTGTACTTTTTCCAGAATGTGATCCAGCAAAATGTGAACCAATGGAGCAGATGCCAAGCTGTCGAGATGACCAAACACTAATTGCTGCTCGGGTGGAGAGTACCTGCTGTGTAACTTATATATGTGGTACAGTATCCTGGCTGGTTGAGACTATAAGGTTTTTGCATATGCAGTGATGTCTACTATTATCTTGCTAATTAAGGCTCCTTGTACTTCCTTTAGCTCTCCCAAAATAGTAAGGCTTGAAAGTGGTTTAAAAAATTAGCATTAAGTTTACAAAACATAAGAAATGGCAACAACAATCAAGAGTCACAGAACAGCTTTGTGCAACTGAGTAGTATTCTGGGGTCCTGTAGAGGAATGGTGGTGAAGTCCATGGGTGAGGGATTTGAGGGCCTTTGAGAGACTGTCCATGTGCAGTGTGTGGACTAGCTACATGGATATTTTATCTGAACAAAGACTGAAGTTATATATGTTCCTGCTCCCTATATCCTGCTCTATCAGCTATGGACTCTCATTCAATAGTAAATATCCCATATGAAAGTATTATGCAAATTTTTTCTGTTCTTTTGGGGTTTGGCATTTAATGACTTAATTCAATAATAAAACTATACTTTTGGCATCCGTATAGGAGTTATGATGTTACCATACAGTTGTTTTCTGTGTGATAATAATGTGATTATGAGGTCTCTATTTTCGTACGTAGATATCTGTGAATTAAAAGCCAAGCTGTCTCCATTAGTTCTAAATGTGTAAAAAATTTGAGTGTTAATAGAAAACTTGAATTACACTTCTGTTATTTACAGTAATCAGGGTATCACTTTGATTATGTGACAGTAATGTGCTGTGTTCAGCTCTTCTTGCTGTCCACACAGCATCCTTCTGTCTCTTTTTTGTTATAAGTCCTTGCACTGTAAAGTACCTATTGTGGTTTTCATATGTGTTCAAGTGAGGGGATAACACTGGGATCACAGGAGATGCCCCAAGATCTTGTAATTTGGGCAGAGGAACATTCTTGAAAACAACAGGGTGACTTGGCAGGAGAGAAAATCTAGCAGAATTTTTCATAACAGAAAGGGAGAGAATCCTGCTTGTTGTGATCTGACTCACAAACAATGTATTCATTATTTAGCAGAGGACAAGGAAAAGGCAAGCTGCACTGAAAATTAGTCTCTTATATAGGTACTATAAGGTATGAATCTGGAGTATCTCTGTTCTCTTTCATATGTGTCTGTGACAAACTTATGGGCATGTTTCCTTGGCAGTAGTTAAAATTTCTTCCTATATTTTAGATTTAAATAATTGTTTTCTCCAGCATGCGGGGCTTGCTCTGATCAAATACCCAAATGTCAAGAAGGAGAAGTTCTTATTGTGGATGGCAATGCTACAGAGAGGTGTTGCCCTACATACCAGTGTGGTAAGTTTGACTTGGTTTTGTTATTCTAAGCAATAGAGAAGATGTTAAATTTTGTAGTGTGGATGTTCAGTGCCAAAAATGGTGGGTTAGAGATACAGCTCCACTTGTGCATATAAGCAAGCTGTAGTCCTGAACAAATAATCTTTCCTTTAAAAACTTCATGTGCCTAAAGGATTATTTGACTATCTGTGTCATGGAGACAGGTGAGTAATTTCAGGCCCCAAATTCTGGAGATTTAAAACTGTTTTAAACATTTGCCTAGAGTAGTTGTACTCCCTGCTCCTATTACATGATGGCTAATAATTAAATTTTGATTATTAGTCTTTTCAAGTAAGATGTTTTCTAAAGGTATTTATTATGAAGAAGTAACTCACTATCTCTCCCTATTTCCATTCATCAAAATATGGCAACCTTGTGTTTATTGGACTTTCTTTTCTTTAATTTTAGTTTGTGAAATACATCGTTGTCCTGAATTCAAATGTATGCTAGGCATGTCTTTGGTGGAGGTATGGAGCCCAGAGAAGTGCTGCCCCTTTCGGACATGTGGTAAAATGACTGATTTTTTCATTTTAGTTGTCTTAGACAATAAGACACTGACAAGAGCTTTGGCATTGTCGGTCTAAGTCTGGTTTCAGCCAGCTATACCATTGCAATCTGCTTATGAACAAATGATATAGAAAATTCATCTCATGGTGCAGAACTTCTTAAACTGCCTGTTCTGTTTTTACTTTCTTCACAAGGGTGATAGCATACTGTAGAATTTGCCTGTCCAAACTGAGTGTCTTGTCATCTTGAAAAATTTGTAAGAGTTAGTAAATTATTTATGGCCAAAAAAAAAAAAGGTTAGGTTCACAGGTCAGGAATTCAGGAATTTGCCAGTCTACAAGGATGGTAGTATATCATACATCTCTCTGTGATGCTTTAAACACCGTTCTTCGTTGCTTTATATTGATTGTAATGATTGTCATCACTGCAAAGAGGCTAGCAGCTAGAATGATTGTCTTTTTTTTAACGTGTTCAGGTGGACTGCAGTTGATACAATGCTGTAAGTTGTTGTAATAAGTAAAGGTGGTCATAGAACCTAGTATTAGTTTTCAGGATGGAATAGAAATCAAACATAATTCTGGACTTCTGGGGTGTATTTCAGAAAGCAGCAGAACTTCTTGAGTGATGATTTGTAAATCTGTAATTTCTATTCTCTCTGATGCTTTATTTTAAGCAAATGGCATATAACTTTCTAAACTATTGTTTCTGTAATCATATTTTGTTTTAGAATGTGCATGTGAAACAATCCCCAAACCTCAGTGCAAACTGGTATGGAATTCATATTCTTTGTCAGTATTCTTTTATTAATTTCTTAATACATCTATTTATCAGTATCTTACTAATAGTTTTATCAGTGAGATATGAAATGCCATGTCATTCTCTGTTTTTTTAAAAATTGTTTTAAAAGAAGATATATCCATTTTTAAGAAGCCAGTTAAGTTTTAAATATCTTGCAGAATAAAATGACTGTATAGCATAGATGTTTCTCGAGTTTTTTATGACCATATCCTGCCCTGAAGTAATTGTAGAGTGGAACTGTTTTCATGCTCCTGAGGCTAAAATTTTGTTTTTGAATTGTCAGAACTAAGTGCTTTAAAGCATCAGTGTTTTGTTCATATTAATTGTCACAGTGAATATGTTAACATACAGCATGCAGTCAGACGACTGACTAAGCAGAACTTTTAAACTGTGTTTCATTGTGACTTGTTCTGCATTACAAAAATGCTTATTAGCACTGCTGGGATAGGTTGTGAGTCAATATGAAGTATGCTTTGATTTTGCTTGTCATTATTTTATTCAGAAAATGATATTGCAATGGGACTAATTTATAAAAATTATAATTTAGAGTCCTAGAAAGGAATAGGAAATAGTACTCATTTTTTGTAGGCAAACTTCAATATGCTTTGTAAGTGAGCTGGTTGTTACTACTTTCATTTTATAGACAAAGAAACTTGGGCATAAGGAATCAGGATTTGCAGAAGACAGGGAGAGAAACCTTAAAATGCATACATATAAACAATAAAAGGCAAAATTAAAAAGTACTTCTGTGCTATTGTAGTACTATTTAAATCCATTAAGTTATTCCATGAAAGAATACACTCCACACTGCCTGGAGATTTCTGTACAAAGGCAAGCCATTGCATTTCATTGTTGGCATGCCTTAGTCTTTTCTGTCCTAAATGTCTGCCGTGCTGAAAGCAACAACTATTCCTATTTTTCAGGTTTAAAAAAATTTCCCATTTGGTTATCATTACTAAACTAAACGTCCCTGTGGGTGATGAAAGTGAATTCAAAATAGGTTTCTGGGAGCAGGAACTACTGCTACTCAAATCCTGAAGGAAAGGTGTTTAAAAGAAAAAGATCATATAGATAAGAAAACCCTGTCGTTTCACTTCTCTTCTTTTTTTTCTGCTTTTATACATTTAGGGGCAGAAACTTCAGATAGATGAACAGTTTCAGAACAGTACAGAAAATATCTGTAACTGTGTTAAGTACAAATGTGGTAAGTCGGAAAATAATTTAATTCAAAGAAATACCCTTTCAAGTGCTAAGGTAAATTAGGAATTATAAATCAGATGTTCACTTTGAACACAGTACTGAGGAGGAAAGAATTGACTGACATAATTCACAAATAGTGTAAGAAAAGGCAAGAAAATAGGACCCCTCACTAAATATTTTGTTGATTATCCCCTGTCCTTGTATTCTGTTAATTTCTGCAGCTGGGGGTCTGTGCAGGCAAATAGCAGACAGAGTTTTGGGAAAGTTGGGTGGTGTTGGCCGAGCAGCTGGCATATTGCTGAGCCAAAGTAAGGACTCCGGCAAGAAACTAAAACACACACTCAATGTCCACATAAAGGAAAGCCCCACTAACCCATTAGGGGACTACTCAAGAGCTGACGTGCTTATGTGCTTAACAAGATCAAGGATAGCATTAAGCACCATGTGAGTTCATCTTAGAGCATGCCTAATAGCATCTGGGAAGGCTCAGGAAGCAATAATTCCCGTGGGGCACCCAGCTGGCCAATAGAGTTGGGATGGTCCTTACCTAGATTTCTATATAAAAAGTATGCAGAGGTATATATACTTCTGAGCTAATTATCCTCAGTGCCCTCAGTAATCAGTGGGGAGAAACAGATGTTTCTCAGGTACATTTCTTACCTTGAAGAAGACTTACAAAATTAATCAGCTTGAAGAAGCCTGCAGTGTCATTTTGGTGGTGCAGCTAATAGAATATTATGTATTTATTTAGATTTCTTGCATGGTTATATTTGAAATAATTTGGTGATTGTGGTAAAGCAGACTACTATTGATGGTTTATATTTGAAAATCAGACCCATAATTCTTAATGAGGTGGAATAGCTTTACTGTTTGAAACATTTTTTTAACAGAGTTTTGACACCAAGCTGATTTTCCTGAGCATGCTGCTATTTTTGTGTTTTCTTGTAGTGAGAGACAAAGTTTGCCTGAGCAATGAGAGAAGTGTGCTGCTTCCTGGACAGACAATTGTGGAACACAGTGCAGATGGCATTTGCCATATTTCTTACTGTACAGATGTGATTGATCCCTCCACTAAATACTACCAAATAAACACATCTTCAATAGACTGTGCTGTCAAGTGCAAACCTGTAAGAAATTCAGAATTTTAGATGTGTATAGTGACTGGTGGTCTTAATTATATTTAACTGTTTTTTGTTGAGTTGATTATGGTCATAGGAATAAGATGGAAAGAGTAACTAGAGATCTCCCTCTAATGATGTGCTACCACACTTCCGATAGAAGTTTATAAAATTCTTACTCTTCACTATTTTCTTCTCCATGTAAATCTTACACCAAGTAATGTATATAACATACTGCCACCTTGCATCCCTGTATAACTTTAGATGTGTTATGTGCAAACTGGTACAAACACGTGGCAGATATTAGCTTAGTAAGAATTGGGAAGAGCATAATGCTAAATAGAAGAATAATTCTAAACACAGTGTAAACAGCTTTATTAAATAAGCAAATGATACTTTGTCTTTTTACAAAGTATGATACATTACCATGGGAATATTATATAGATTACCTTTTCTAATTATGTACATATTTGATGTCTCATGTGTAAAAAGTAAAAATTTCAGTGATCCTTGAAGTAAACTGTCAGTCTTACATATGAAAATGGTAGAAAGACCAGTTCATTCTGTGAGTTGGAGCTTCTCCCCATTTACTTCGATTAAGATCAAAGGTATTTTATAAAGCTTCATGAATGTGCAGTGTGCACAAATATAAGCTATGTGGTTTTGAAAGTTATTTAAATAAACATCCCAAAAGTCAGATACCAGAAAAAAATCTGCCCATTACAGTAGTAAAATGTCAAGCTGCAAAATGGTCTCACACAAGGAATAATCTGTTTGATTTTTGGCAGAACCAAATCTATCAGCCTCCAAAAGATTTAACGACTTGCTGTGGTAGCTGTAAGAACTTGTCTTGTCTCCACACTTTCAGCAATGGCACAGTTTCCAATTTTAAGGTGAGTTTATACATGTCTTATTCCCTCAAAATATTTACAAGTAAACAAAAAAAGATACTGTAAGCACATTGCCATATAAAATGTGCAAAGAGCTTTATTTGGCCAAATATTAGGAATAGTTTTGCACGTATGCAACGTTATTTTGTTGGAGAGTCAATCATATAGCTGTTCACAAAGATTAAGGGATTTTGATATATCAGAGAATTATCAGCTTGACTATTTTTAGAACCTGCTTAACATGCAACTAAATTATATTTTGCTACAAGTATTACTTTTGATTCAGAGAAGATCACACTCAGTGGAATTGTGTTCTATATAACTATAATACTGTTTTTGCTGAGTTGCTGGATTAAGTTTCTCTTTTATAATTTTTAACAGCCTGGTACTGTTTGGATTTCAAACTGCATCAGATATGAATGCACTAACACAGCTATAGGACCAGTTCTGGTTTCCTCTTCAGTTGGCTGTCCACCCTTTAATGAAACTGAGTGTGTGAAGGTCAGTGTTCAAGACATTGTTTGCATTGCAGCTATGATTTGTGTCTGCATGGAAAGATTAACACACAAAACATGTTTTTACCTCAAGAAAGGAGAAATTATAAATTCTTGCAATACCTACATTTTTGCCCAGACATTTGGAGGTGAAAAGCTCTAACTGTACCTGTAAGTGTGCCACCAGACTGCCAGGTTACACAGCTGGAAAGACCTCCTCTAATTCCCAGATTATTTATTTTTCCCTAGAGGCTTGTAATATCAAAGTAGTCCTCATACAGCTGTCTGTATATATTTTCTGTGTATAGCAATTCAATTCATCACAATAGTCAGAAACATTGAAGGAAAGGATTGTCTGAATTTCAGGAAAATCTTTCCTACAATGAGACAAAAGGTTTTGTGACCTAGTTTTGCAGCAGAAGCAAAAGCTCTATTTGAATTTGCAAAAGGAGATTAGACTAAGTGCCCGGAAATGTATACAGCGAGCAATCTCATATTGTTCTCTGTAACTCTACTTTTATCTTTGGATGGGAGGAAACTTTCCATAATGAATGATGAGACACAAGCAGGGAACAGTCCTAAAGGAACTAGGTGGCTGTAGTTCTTCCTTGCAGATAACAATGGATTAGTTCTTCAGAGAGAGTCTCAGATACACAGCTAGTGAAAAGTTTTTTGTTGTTCTAGACAAACTAAGAAAGTTAAGGCAGAGAGATAGATCATCACAGCTTGAGACACTGAGGTAGACATCAAAAACTGAACTTTCTTTCAATGTGATCCTGAGAGAGTTTTTTAAAAAGCTGCAGCTATTCTTCCCACAGGACTCTGGGGAGTGCTTCATGCTACAGCACTGAAGACAGCCATCAGTCTCCACTGTGGGGGGTGGGTGACTTCTCATTTAAATGAGATTCCTTCCTGCTTTGAATTCAGAATCAGTTTTTTGTGATTGTCAATGTGACCTCTACAAGAAGTCAGGGGTTTACTCTAAGTAACACATGATGGAGTCAGACTCAAGACAGTCATTCCCTTTCCAAATGTGACATTTTGGTAGCTGGTGATGTATAGTGGCATTCAGTGACACCCACTTAATACTCACTTGTGGTAAAACAGTCAAATCATTTGCAGCCAAACCTGCATCCATCCACCAGAGTGCTGCATTTGCCTGAATACTGCAGAGCTTTATCTGGAAGATATTTTAAATAGTGCAGGTGTATGGGAATGAATATTTGAAAAAAATCAAGTTTTTCCCTCTTATTTCTCTTTTGGTCAGGTTGGAGGCTATGTTGTGCCATTCTTAGAAGGATGCTGCAAAACATGTAAGTGATTAATGACACTTCCTACCTCACACGTCTGTCTGATTTGTTGTTACCTTAGAAATAAGGTTGATTCTTTCCTGCATGAAAGCTTGATTCACTGATCTCAAAGGCTGTGCTGTTCCCAGTTTTGCTTATGTGAATACCAGTGAAACTAGTGGAGTTAAATCAGATGGAAGTAATTTGATGTTGAAGGGTTTACTCCACTGACAGTGATTGTGGCTGGCCAAGCCACTAAAATTGTTACCCTGAGTATCTTGTAGTTCTTGTGTAAAACTCCTCAAAAGATTAGTTACTTCACTTAGTATAATGAAAGGTACTGTTTGGAAGGCACCTTAAAACATGCTTCATGTACATCTTATTTTGTAAAAATGAAGATTGATCTATGCAGTCTATAAGTTAATACTGTAAATAATTAACTGATTGTAATACAGTCTTAACTTCCATTAATAGACATAGTCCAGAAACTTTCAAGCAATATCTTTTAAAAAAACTTACAATTAAAAAATTCCCCCATACTTGACTTCCAAACATATGTTTTGACATTTATGAGAATAGGTTCTAAATATGCTAATTCTTAATGTAAATTAAGAACTAAGTACCTTTTTTCTTCGCATGCTGGTGCACAGCTGAAACATTTTGGCTAGTTTCATGAAGAACTTAGCCTGACGCAGATGCCTAACCTGAAGAATTTAAGCTCAGGTGCTTGAAACTGGCAAAAAGCAGTTGAAAAGGAGATTTTATACTGGGTAGTATTACGTATTTATTAAAAAGGTGCAAAAATCTCACTTCATTTGCATAAGTGGCTGGAATACTGACCTAAAAGCTGATGATAGTAGCAGATAAAGTGTGGGAGAGAGCTGGATAAAAGTGCAGGTTCCTGCTGGGTGGGATGGGACATGAACAATTGTGTGTCTACAGTACCACGTGCACAGTTACTGCAGTTGCCAACTGGGAGATACCTTTTGCTGTTATTCATTATGTATCACATTTTGTAGTACAAAGGTTATTGGAACTGTGGAAGATTTATCTGCTTTTTTCCTGCTCCTGTTCACTGTAAGGGAACAGCAAAATCCTGTTTTTCACTCTGATAGACCTGTGTTCCAAGCACTTGTCCTAGTCCTGTGGCCAGTTCTCTTACAGGCTTTTTGAGATTAGTTTTTGATTATCTGCCATTACCCTTCAATGCCTTAGCAGCCATATAAGTCAGCTTCTGAACAAACAATTTATTATTAAGATGGTTAATAATCATTAAGCTACTTTTCAGCAAGTCAGAAGATCTTGCTGCTATACTTAGAGAAAGATCATAACCACACTCTTAAATAATTAAGACCAAAGTAAGTTATTAATCTGGGGCATGTATCAAAAAGTAAAATTAAAGCCTTGAAAAATCCAAGTGATTTCTGAGATGCATTTGCAAGTACACTTCACACCTGTTTACAGATGACATCGTGCCTCCATGAATCACGTGGTTCATTCTGACTCTGAACAAACCTGGCATGAGAGCTGTTAGTTGTAATTGCGTGAGATGTTTTATGACAAGGGTTATCAGGTTTTTGTTTTCTTTTGAAATACTTTGCCATTAGAAACCATTGTGCTTTTTGCTATTTCAGTTTTAAGTGGTATTTGAAAGTTAAGTCCCAGGAGTTCCATCAAAACCTAGAGAGTTTTTACAAACACTGCTCAGAGGATATTATACTATTTATTTATTGTAGCCCCAAAGGACAACTTAAATTTAGGGTACCAGACTGTCTTAGTTATACCAGTGTAGAATCAGGTAGGTTCTACGTATCAATGCAGATCAGTTTCTTCCTGGTTTTGACATTAGACTTAGCAATGCAAGTAATACTGGGACATAGTCCTGAGCTGCTGGCACAGTGATCCCTGCTTGAGCAGGGAGGTAGGACCAGATGACCTCCAGAGGTCACTTCCAACCTCAGCCATTCTGTGATCCTGCAATATACAGATATTTTAAGTTTGAATTCTTTTCTCAAACATGCCAAAATCTAGTAATTCCAGAATGTTTCATACTTATAGGGAATCCTCTGTAACTTGTACTCTATTCAATATGTAATATTCTTACCAGGTTCTTCAGTGTCAATGCTCCTCCCATTCCCTGTTAGCCCAGTCACTCCTACAGCCTATGGTAGCTGTAACACAGGTACATTTTCCTGGAAATCAGTAGGACCAACCCAAACAGCATCATTGTTGATTTCCAACAATGTACTCCCTGATAGGAGCATCAGGCCTCATGTTACCCAATTGTGCCAAAAGCTGTGGTGTAGTACAACTGCTCATGGTTCAGAGTGGCTCACATCTTGGTTTGGTTTTGTTTTTCATTTTGCACTGTGTGGGCGGTGCATTGTTGTCAGCCAACAATGTACTGTTGGTGGTAAGCACTTGTGTAGTCTTTAGCTTACTGCATGTGTAAAATTGTGGTGTTTAAAAATGTAAGTTAATTCCATTATGTTTACAGTGCTGTAGAACATAGTGACTAATGGCTTTGCTCATTAAAGCTTACTATATAAACAGCATTTCTGCAGGTGATATATCATATAGTTTTGCTTCCAGTGGCATACTCAGTAGAAGCAGATCACTTCTTTCCCAGCTGTACTTAGGACAGTATACTGAAAATAGCAAGCCTGTGTTTACTCTGAAAATTGGAGAGTATCTTTGTTCTCTTTAATAGAGCATGATAATTTTTTTAATTCTAACATGGTATGAATGCAATTGTTTTGGCATTTGTATTGTGAAAACATCTCTCTGTATTTCTGTATTTCAGTCAAATGATGTTGACTGTAACTTTGTACATCACTGGGTGATACATCCTTCGCTAAATTACACTCATGACTCTAGACAGAGTACTACACTGAAATCTGTATTACTCTTCCATACTGACATCACCTTACATGGAAAAGGTGTTATGAGTCAACCCAAAAACCAAGCAAGGATTTTCTACCATACAGACTATGAAAAAGAATCTCATAACACGACACGTATTAGATGCTCACATGTTTTGTATGGTAGTTCATGGAAAAGCGTATTATGCTGTAGAGCTCATTAAAAGCCAGTGGAGATTAAAGTACATGCATGGAAATACATTATATATTTATTTCTTTATGAGATATGATGTACTTTCACTATAGCCTGGATGAAGTAATATCCACAGCTGCACTGAATTCTCCATCCTACAAACCATGCATAATGTAAAAGAAGAAAGGACATGAACAGGACCATGAGAAACATGAAATAATGGTGAGTTTATTTCAAAACCAATTTATTTTTTTCTTCATTTCTAAATTTACTTTTTCCCATAGCACATATAATTGAATGCTAGTCAAGTAGTAGCCAGGCATTTCTGACTGTAGATTTTTATTTGCTTCCAAGAAGATTGATTGCTGTCCTTTCTTCATATTCTAGAAACTTCTGCTGTCTATAATCAGTAGCATGCTTATATATTTTTAAAAAACCCACAAACTAAAACAACACCAAAAATGTTTCTTTTGAGGAGCAGTACTGGTTTGACAGTGGTTAGAGCAGGGAACTGGACATTGCATGTCAAGGTGTAATAAACCTCTGTCACAGTTCAGTAGAGGCTATTAGTCAAACCAGTGAGTCTTTCATTGCCCTTGCTTTTCTGGAGCTAACGGAATTCACCTGTTGTCAACATCTTTGGATTTCTTGGCTGAAAAAATTCTGTAAAAGGAGAGTCATGTGGGACTGCATCATGGTGTGTAAAATCTGCTGTGAAAGTGTGGAAGCTGTTATAATGGAATGGACTATTCATTTCTCTTACAGATCCGCAATGTGATGTGGTTTCTTCAGCACAGAGAATCATCGTAAGAAGATACTGTGCTTTCTGATCAGTTACAAGTGAACTTTATACTTAACTACTTTGCTTTTCTTCAAACGTTTAGGATTTCCTTCTTAAATGAAGTTTAACTCCTTTTATTTCTTTATTTCATCTGTATACTTTGTACATACTTCTGTGAGAAAAATTGTGGAAATAATGCTAATGAAAATGTAAATAAAAAAATAAATCTGTTCACTGGTGTTCTTACTTAATAAAAAAAACATACAGAAATGTAAAGCCCCCTGAAGCCCTATTCTTCATCAGATTCTGCTGTTAAGTATTCATTTGAAACTTCATCTATACCACTGGAATGCAATTGTTGCTATTACATTTTGTTACAGTTATTTCATAGAAAATGCATGCATTATTAACAAGCCTTCTCACAGGAATGGTGGTTCAATTTTAGAAAATATTTTGTAAGACAGTGGATTTAGTCTTAAAAGGCTTCTGAGTGAAGAATGAACCTTTTATAATTGTTACTGGAGATATCAGGAGGCAGATTCTTTAATGCATGAAATAGAATAATTTTTAAAGTGATACAACATATAGTTAATGTAACTGCCAAAGTTTTGTATGTGCAATGATGTATTGGGTATTTTTTTCTGTGTAGCTCTTGACTCCCTAAAACATTCATGAATGTTCTTGTCTCTGAACTGTTTAGAATGTTGAGCTGATATTTCTCAATCGATCCCCATTTTGCAGGTAAGGACGATGGCAAATTCTGTAAAAAGGTGACTGTTAGGATGACTATCCGCAAGAATGACTGCAGGAGTAACACACCAGTAAGTAACTAACTATCATGATTTCTTTTAATAGAAGGGAAAAAACCATAAGAAATAAAAAAGAAGGCAGAAAGGGAACATAAATTCCACAAGGCTATTGTCTGCATCTCTCTCGCAGAGACAGAGGTTTGTGTTTCATAGAGCTGTTCTGATGTTTTCTCTACATTATCAGAAATCATATTCTCAAATAATAAGAAAAAAGGGGATGTGACTTCTGCTTTTGTATCCATTTAGGAGCACATTGATTTAGTGCAAATCTGAGGTATCAATTCACCTTCTAATGCAGTTATTATATGCAAATTAACTTGGGTATAACTGAATTGTGCCAGTAATACACTACAGTTTTAAAACGGCTGCAGATGTGTTTAATTTTCCATCTGTCTAGGGAAAGTATTTAAATGCCAGCTTCATGAAGAAAGGAATCTTAGGTCCTGGAGGGTTTTTTTAGACAGCAGCATGAGCATACTGTGAAATGCGTAGGAAGAATGAGGCACTATGTGTGTGTCTGCAGAGGATTTACTGTAGGAGGGCACCAACGATGTCCTGCTGGGCAGTCAGGCAGTGTGAGCAGCAGCAAGGGTGCAGACAGACGTCTCATGTGAGATGTGTTAGAGCGCCTGGAAAAGCTGTAATAAAAGAGTATAGGGAAACAGCTGTAGCCTCTAAAATGACTCTGAGAGTACATTTTGTAGAGTAAACTGTTGGGCAGCCAGGAAATTTAGTCTCGGTGTCTCATCCAACAGAAATGCAAATCCTGACTATTAAACTTGAAAAAATTGTCAGTTTATATGACTGTTTCTGTTACAGTCTGTATTACAGTTTTGGTGTCATGAGTAATAATTCCCCTTGACTTTCCAAAGGATTGACTCTTTATATTCTTCCTTACTGATATGAGTGTAGCAACACTGCATCGATGTATCACTGAAATTAATGCCGCAGGGCGTTGTGGACAGAACATTTGGTTCTATGTTCAAGCCAGGGTTGTTTTGAATACTTTAAAATTCAAACTGAAGTTGTTTCTTTGTGTCTGTTAATAGCCAAAATCTGCTGTTA
This sequence comes from Podargus strigoides, assembly GCA_028020825.1. NCBI lineage: Eukaryota > Metazoa > Chordata > Aves > Caprimulgiformes > Podargidae > Podargus > Podargus strigoides. The sequence goes on from CM051633.1 coordinate 3,455,447, forward strand.
CTGAAATGGACAGCAAAGTCATTAATTTCAAGAGGATAAAAATTGAGACCTATCTGGTCAACGTCCTTCAGTCTATTACTTGGACACAGTGGGATTTCATAAGGGGCTAGAGGAGACACTTCAAAATTTTTCATTGCTTTTCCATTGTGTTTGGGTGCTGAATATCTTTGGATTTTCTTGAGAACTAACTTTATTCCCTAGCTGCTTCAATTTCCTGATTATTTTTCATGTTTGTTACCAGGTGAACATTGTTTCCTGTGATGGAAAGTGCCCATCTGCAAGCATTTACAACTACAACATCAACACATATGCCAGATTCTGCAAATGCTGCCGGGAGCTCGGACTACAGAGACGAACTGTGCAATTGTATTGCACTAGTAATTCAACCTGGGTCAGCTATTCAATCCAAGAGCCTACAGATTGTTCTTGCCAATGGTCTTAAAAAAAAAACCCAAAACATAAAAGGAAAGAAAACAGCAAACCCAGCTGTTCCCAGCATAATTTGAATAGTTTATCTATGAAAAATATAATACGCAATCCACTGAATTTTACCAGTTTAATTCTAAAAGATAAAAGAACAAAAATAGTTGTGGACTCCTCTAAATTTCTGAATAATGGCTTTGCATCATTTGTGTTGTGATTTGTCTTCATGTTCATTTCACAGGGATTGTTTTAAGAGTTCTTGTGATGTGTGCCAACTTAAAAGCTGAAATGATTTACATTAGAAACACCTCAAAAGAAAGAACACCATCTATTTTGTTCTGGAAGGCTGGCCCAGTCTTTGTCAGGCACCCGTTCCTGTTTTAAATCATTGACCAGCTTATCTGGCAGCAGTTCACTATTTTGAATGCATTTCAATTGTGCAAATACATTCAGTGTCTAGTAAGAAAAAATGTTTGGACAATATGAGAAGAATTTTCAGTTTAAATCATATTCCTATTGCAAAGTAGAGCATGTACGAGAAATGCAATTAAAGATATTTGTTTTTCTTTTAATTGGGGAAACATTGTCAATACTGATAATGGTATGTAGTATCCCCTGGTAATAACTTCAGTTTTTCTAGTGTATTTTATATCGTAGTGAAAAGCATTATGGCAAACGTAATGTATGGAACAGACTGTTTTTAGGCTACCTAGGTTAGTCATTAATAGTTTCCTTATCTTTCTGCTAAACAATATGACATAAACTGAAAATACACAGATTTAATAAGTTAAAATCAATTTACATTCCTTTATATAGATCTTAAAATATTCAGCTTATGAAAGGCACCATATTAAAACTTTAGGGGAATGAACTTCGTTTAACACTAATTTCAAAGATGTGAAAATTTATTAGGAAAAAGAAAACCAGGATTATGTATCCATCTAAAAGAAAAACAAAGTTGAAAATATTTGTCACCAGTATAGTACAATGTAACTTCTTATGAAAAGTGTTTGATATTGAAAATGTGTACAATTTTAAGGTTTGAAATTTCAAAAGCAATTTTGCATATGAACTTGAACAATTAACTTTTTTTTTTAATGAACTAATATTTTTTCCTCTTCTAAGCTAATGTTGCTGTTCTGTTCTTTTCCAACAAATGCCACCAAGATGCAGCAAAAATTCAGTAGCTTTCATTTTGTAGATTACAACTGTCAATAGCACATAGTGATACACTTGAGATCCTATAATAGAAAATAGATCTCAGCATAACTTCTTAAAAAGCTGCTTGTCTGCAGTTAATCCAAAGACAAACATGTTGTTAAAATCAATCATCTGAACATTTTTTATATTAATGTTGTTTACTGTACATTTCATTCTTACAATATCTAATAAACAACAGGAAGTCTTATTTTGTAACAATTAATTTTGCTCTCATTGTTAAAGCAGCTTACTATAATGTGATTCAACAGACAGTGCTTACCCATTTTTTTTTTCAGCAGTGCACCTGGTTAGTTTTAGGTTTTGCTGCTATCACTAGTACTAATGATGTAATACTACATCAAGGAAGACCCACCTGCATATGGGTTTTTGAAAATATACATATTTTTCTGCTTCCATCACAGTTCACTTTCATCCTCAGAAATGCAAAATTCAACTATGTCATTTTATTAAAAAGAAAAAATTGGAAAACCATTGCTCATCGAAGTATAACAACATATTTCTGATACTCTGTGTCAGGTAGGCTGTTTGTTCTGGGAAAAGAGAAGGGTAAGTTTCTGCATGTTTCCTCTTCACAGCTTTTTCCTAAACAGTCCCTCAGGTCTGACTGCAATGAGTAGACTGTGTTTTGAACATGCATCCTTTGGAAAACCACGATCTGAGGAGCAGGACAAAAGGTGCTGTTTACAAGACATTGAGCAGAGCAAAGTCCTTGAACCCAAGTGTCTGAAATTCAAGCTTTGGTATTTGCAAAGGTGAAGTTCAGCCTCCCTTAGTACCAGCTGGCAGATGTCATCCTAGGGTAGGAATTAATAAAAAGAACTGTTTCTTTTGCCCTTAAGCAAGATGGTATTTGCTGAGAAGTGCCAACCACCAACATGAGGGATGGAAGTAGAGCAGGAATTAGGCTACTGCTGTGCCTCCCCTGTCTGATCCCTCCTCTTGCCACTCAAGCTAATGGCAAAGTGCTCATTGCTTCCAGCACCCCAAGGCAGTCACTCTGAAAACCATTTGAGATGCAAACTTTCAACTCTTGGTTGAAGAGCAAGTTAATACTGACAGAGAAGCAGAAAGCAAACTGTAGCGTATCCAGTAACCGTAATTGAAGGCTGCTGCTGCTTCTACTTCAGGAGTAAAATAATAAACATTGTCTTAAGTCCCTACTTCTGGTTTTGTAAACATGAGGCTTATGCTGAGAGAAACAAGGGGGAAGATCCAAACTGCCTATGGCTTGACAGGGGAAGTTACTTTTATCCCTGCTTCTGTGTTAAATTCCTTCACAGATGCTTAGCCTGTCTGTGGTTAGTTCAGAGCAGCCCAGGCCCTTACTGTGTATTTACCTTACCCTGTGTTTGCACTAAACCAGGAAAAAGATTCTGGAAAAAGCTTTTTCTTTGTTTTTACTTCCACATCTTTGGAAACCAAAGAGACCTCAACAAGCTGTAGTTTGCATCAGACCCTCCCATGCAGGAGGCACTTGGTCTGTAACAATCGCTGAGTTCCAAAACAATTCTGCTTTCTTTTTGCTCAGAAGCTCTCTTTTGCTTGATTATATAGGGGTAATATGAAGTGTATACAGCGCTGAAGCTGTGCTCTTTAGAATACATGCATTTTACTATCACAACTTTATTTGTGTCTATTACCCTTATAGCCATATATACACTTGGAGCTAATGGAATACTGGAGCCTTTAGCTTTTAGTGGCACCAGTTAAATTCTGCATTCATAAAACAAGTCACTGGAGGGTAACTTGCTTTCTAAAGCTGCCACGATGTGCTTCGCTGTTACGTTCCTGGTGCAGCAGCGCTCTGTGCACAATTCAGACACAAGACTGTAACTGGATCTTTCACTGAGTTCAACCAAGATTTCTTGCAATGTTTTGTAGAATAGTGTTTCCCAGGGATCTAAATAAAAAAATCCAAACCCACAAACAAACAAAAAAAAAACCCAAACAACAAAAAGAAGCCCATGAGAAAAAAGCTGCTGATCCAGCAGGTACTGGGTAGCCTTTTGGAGAGCCACCTCAGCTGGGGCAGCCATGGGCCTGAAGGCTGGAGCAGGGACACTTCACTCCCTCACAAGCACAGGGACAGGGCAGGAGAAAACACCTGTGCTGCTGCTGTGAACCTGCTGCCTCTCAGAGAGGGAGCCTGAAGGGGTTAACCAGGGGGCTCCTCCCTCCAGCTAAAAGGGCAATTTGCACCAGCTGGAGCTGGTTTCTGAGGGGCAGTAAAGCTGGAGGTGGGCAGGTGCTGGGTTGGGTGTCTGGAGGATGGAGCCTCTGCAGGGGTGGCAGCGTGAGGTGAGTGCTGTTTTCCTGAGCTAGCCCCTTGTTTTAGAAGAGGGCCATGGCCTGTTGATATGGGGTCTGTGGGCTGTAAAATGAGGCACAGGAGGTAGAGGCTCTGGTCTTTCAATCTTTCCCTAGTGTCTATCTCAGTGTGGTTGTGAGAGAGGCCTTTAGAGTTTATCTCATTCTGTAAAAGCTGACTTCCAGGTGGTGAAGGCAGTGAAGAGATAAATAAAACTGCTGGTGGTGTTGGAAGCCCTTGTGCTCGTACAGCCCTGTTGAACGATCTCTTCAGGCTCTGCCGGGAGAGGTGGTTTGGCTGGAGAGCAGGCCTGCCTCACGTCTGGCCCGCTGAAACTGAGGGGAGGGAAAGCACAGCTGCAAATGTCCTCTAGTTTTCTTGGCTTTTATTGGCTTCGAGGCTGTCTGCAGAAATGGGCTTCTAAAGGCTGATTAATTCAGCTCAAACTCAAAAACAGTGCTCAGGTGATTCCTCTTAACGAAGGAATGCTGTTGGTGCTCTCTGGCAGACATCTTGTGACTGCTGCTCTGCAGGGCTGGGTGTGCTGCGGAGTTGTTTATCCTGAATAAAAGCAACCAAGTCAAAACTTTGAAAAATTCCCTTCAGAAGGTAGGGGAGAGACTGAGTAATTTGGTGGGGCAGGGGGAATAGGTGTATGATAACAGTGGGCAGGGATAGTTTTCTTGTTCATCTCAAATATCACAGTAAATAACATTTTTTTGGTTTAAAGTGAATGAAAATGCTGTGGGGGTGACACCCTGACCTTGAAACTGGGACCTGTTACATTTCTTCACAAGTCTCAAAACTTCACTGTGCCCCTGAGGGCCATGTTTGCTTCACATGTGTGTTCATGTGTGGAGTTTCTCCACAAAAGTGATTCCTACTGTAGGTACAGAAACATCGCAGGCTTGTATCTTGTTAAAACTCAGATTTAAAATCTGTCCAGTGCTGGGTTGTTTTCTGTCTTTGAATAAAATATTTAGTGATTTGAGTATGGAAATACTGCTTTGTTTTTATGGTGCTGATTGCTCATTGTTACCTCCTTTAAAAAACACTTTACTTGCATTACCATGAGCAAGCTTACCCAGCCATGATGCACAAGGAAATATGAATAATTTGGCAGCTGGAGCCTTGAGTATGATGGATATTTGGCCATTAGGAAAGGCCTTTAAAAAGAAATGTAATTATATCAATTGTGCTATCTAAATTCTCACTGTCTAGGTTATTAGTACATGATCTGGTCTCAGGATAACAGCCTCTTGAGTAATACTTCCTCTAATTAGTGATAGTGCTGCCTGGTGGTTTGGTAAATTAATCTGAAATATTAGCATCTGTTGGTCTGCCGTTTAATGCAAACTATTAGTCACAAGTTAAGTAACTTGCATCTCCTCAGATGGCCTCTCAAGTATGCAGTCTGTGAAGTCAGACCAAAATCACTCAAAAAATTTCATCCTCACTCTTATCTCTGCCCACTCCATCATCTTTCTCCCCAGTGCAAGTGGCTAGCCATGAATAATTAAAATGAGGTAACAGCTGCTATGCAGATGGTGATTTTTTTTGGAAAAATCCCCTCTCAGTGTGATGAAGACATCTGACCTGTTCAGAAATAGCACCTGACACACTGCCATCCCTTCAGGTCTGCTTTCTGTATGGACTCTTGACCAAGGCTTTGATCATGTCAGCTCACTTTAGCTGTTTAAAACCTAGATATCTGAATTAACTCAGGTTGATGAGTGAGTCCAGAGAGTGACTCATCCCATCCTAAAATAAGTGTCTAAGATTGAGGTGATGAATCATCCTCCAGATGTATCATCATTCTTTTTCACTGTAGAGAGCACCTGGATGGCAAGATGTGCTTAGGCACCTCATTTTTAGGTTGTTAAAATTAGTTGGAATTAAATTTGCCCTTAATGGTTGAAGATATCTTGACAAGCTCAAAAGTCAGCTACTCTGATAGTGTATATGGCATATTTTATCCAACCTTCTCCGGTGAGGTGAATAATGGTAATATTTGATTTGCATGAAGCTGAATGTAATGCAATTTGTCTTGTATGTTGTTTTTCTGTATGTCTTAAAGTATACTCATGTAATGGCAGCTTATACCTAAATTATCCCTGTATCTCTAGAGCTGAAGTAAGATGTCATCAGCCAAATCTTCGAGATGGAAAAGCGCAACTGAATTTGAGAAGATGTGATGTGTTTATTGCCATGACAAGGTGTTGCATTACCTGGAAAAGACCTATAAGGTAAGTGAATTTTAAAGTACTTTTGGTTTGTAGACCTTTTATTGTGTAGGTGTTGGATTGAGTATTGCAGGTGATTCGTGATCTTGCTTTCTAAGCTTTTGGCTTCCAACATCTTTAACGTAATGCGGTTTTTCAAAAAGTTATGAAACTCATCTATGCAATACCTTTGTGCTTTAGCTGTTTAGAATGTCTAGAGTTCAGTTTGAGGCAGCAGAGAGACTTTTCAATACACAGGCCTTTCCTGAGTGATTGATTTTTTGATACGATTGCTGAAGAGCAGATTCTGACCTCAATGTACTTAAAAAGAACATCAGATTTGGTGTTTGATTTTTCTCAGGACTGATGTTAGTTTATGAATTGAATATGTGAGATTTGTCCAATATGTGCCTTGTGGTAGAAGATTGGAAAGAAAAAAACCTTAAAAATAATAAAAAATAAAAGCAGAGCTTTTCACTGAAATTTCTTTTTGATTAATAATGTAAGAGTCTGATCCTAAGCATGAAAGGCAGAATAGCTGGAGTAATGCCTAAGGTTGCATGGCTGTTCTTGATACCTGTTCTTAATCCCCTGACTGTCTTTTCTGGATGTTGAGCTCCATGTTGTTACTTTATTGTACTAAATAGGGGGAAAAACAGAGAGGGATGTTCTGAGATGAGAGCGTCAAGGTGCCTAATAGGCGAGATCGCTAACCTGGCTGTATGCAGTGGGGTGTCCTTTGATTGTAAAACAGGAGCATTTTTGTTACTTTGTTTTCCCTTCAAGAACCCCATCCTGCCTGAGCTGAACTATTTAGGTGTGAGTGTCTAAAGTTAGCTGTATGACAATCAGCAAAGCAAAGCACTAGTGTTACATATTGTTGGAGTCCTTAGAGGTTACCAGGTAACTTGTCAGTAGCACATGAAGATCATAATTTTGTATTGGACCAGTAGCGTGTATAGTGTGTTTTGCTGGTGATGCCAGAACAGGGTCAGAGCAAGCCAAAAAGGCAGGGGCTGAAGACTGCTGCCATTTTCCCTTGCAAATGCCTGTGGGATTTTTGATGAAGAGTTCTGGCTCTGTGAAATATTTCAGATCTGGATGTGTCCGTGCTTTCTCAGGGCTGCAGTTTGGGACTTGTCTGTAGGCAGTGATGGAGACGTAGCAGCTGTACGGGACCACAAGGTTTGTTCTCTGTCATAGCTTGACTGAAGCTTTGGACTGCCCTTCCAAGTAGAGAGCTGTAGATCACAGTTAATGCAAGGATGTGGTTTCTGTCATGTTCTTTACAGTATCAGGAACGGGTACTTCATTACCAGGTTCTCTTCTGTTAAGAAGAAATATTCTGCACACCTGTACTTAATAGAAACTTTTGCAAATATTGCTGTACTTTCAAAATACAGTTTTAGCACTTCACCATATTTTTCAGTAGTAGTTGCTCCTCTATCTTATCCATGTGTTGTGGGGCTAAAGGAGAAGTACGGGGCCCTCAGGTGCCTCTGGTAATGGGAGTCTTGGAATTACCTACGATGGAAGTGAAAGAAAATATAACCTAGTGCCCTATAAATACTGTAGTTAAGCTGATCTCTGGAATGAAATTCACAGCACTCTTGCACATTTCTTTCATGGTTCCATGGCTGGAGGAGAGCAGGGAGAAGGAAGGGGGGGGGGGGAAGGGAAAGTAGCATTTTTAGGCTTCAGATTTGGCCATATTGTAGCACTTCTAAACCGTCTGTCAACACTGGCGTGACGTTGCATTTGTTAAAAATGCACGACCTTTTTAAGCATCCATCTGTTGCATAAATAAAAATAATGCAGCCCTATATTTTTATGGTATGCTAATCCTGCATGGCCATGGTCTAATTATCAAATGATTTCATGCTACCCTGGTGGCAGGCAACGTCCAGACCACTGAACACTTGCTATGGATCTCTTATTAAATCCCTCTTGCACAGTTTCATTCATAAATTTACCATGGCTTTTAAAACAAAATAGTTTGATGCTTATACAGCAATATCAAATAAGAGCAGTATGTTTCCAGAACGCAGCAACGTTTTTCAGATGCTCCACTTCATGCATGACTGAATAATTGGTAGCAAACTCCCTTACTGCTGCCTTTTACCTTGAGTGGAAGCCATGCTGCTGGTAGGTAGTGCATGTTGGCTGTGCTCAAAGACTAGGTGCCCTGTGTGTAACCTGTGGTGGTGCCTGAATATTCTACTCTTTGCACTAAGGTTCATTTTGATAATGGGTGTCCTAAGTTAGGTAGCAACACTCCTGATCCACACCTATTTCCCTGCTGTGTTCTGGCCACATTGGAGCTTGCACAGAGGTGCTGGGGTGCTGGTGGCTCTTGCCTCCTCTGATGTTTCGCTAGCACTACCCTGCATCAGCTCCCAAGAGAAGACATGGTGCCTTAGGGCTTTGGAAACGTGTTATGTTATACTTGGAGAGCTAAAATACAAGCAAAATTGTGGTTTTGTTGGTTATGTTGTTAATTTAACTTTGGAAAGACTTAGAAAGTTACTCGGTGGAAATGGCTACTGCAAGTGCTTGCTTATTTCTATAAGGTGATTTATGTTTTTTTTACCTTTGAATTCAGTGTAAAGAGCTTTTGCCCAAGTGACTATGCTATTAACTCCATTAACAATGGAATGATTAAAAACAGAATTAAAGTATGTGTCCAGACTTACCAGTGAGAGAGTGTGCCTTTTATGTTTGCTCAAAACTGCTTCAGATAAAAATGCAGTAGTACCACAAGAGTGATTTGCCCCCATGTGTTACCAGCATCCCTGGCCTCCTGCTAAGGTTTAACAAAATGATTTTCCTCTTTTCTGACACAGCTAGTTCTGATTTAAGTATTTGAAATAAGTTGGAAATTTCTATGAGTTGTGTGCTTACTCACTGAAGTATGTGACTTGCTCATTGCTTACCAAGTCTGGTTTTGTTACCAGACCATTTGTAGTTCAACGTAGTTGAAGATGTTTGCGGGATACTCTTTAAAATAAGATACTTCTGTTCTCTGTGTAAGAAAATCCTCATCCTGAGCGTTTTAAGACATGTTTGTTGGATGTGGACTTTGGGCAAAATTTATTCTAAATACTTTGAATGAAAGGTGCCTGGGGACTGCCAGGGTTCCAGGATTCAAACCACTTCCCAGTTCTCTTGCTGCAAGCAGTGAGTCTGCTTAAACCATGTGCCACATCCCCAGGTGGCTGGACTGCCATCATCATCAGAGGTTAGAAAAACACAGACAAGGCAGAGTGGCACACTGGGGCAACACATACACATTAAAAAAAAGTGTGTATCTTCTATTTTAATTGTTTATTTAATCTCCTTTGTGGGTTGTCTGAAAGTGTGGCAATACAGGCAATAATGAAAAAGTCCCCAATAATCAGTGTGCCTTGTCACTGCCACATTTCTCTGCTTCTGCCTGCCCCAAACCTGCTTCTTTCCCTCTTCTCCCTCTCAGGTGGTTTGTTTTCTTCCTGGTCCAGCTGGCATGTATGAGGTACAGGATGGTGGTGAGTGGCTGAGCTGGAATTTCCCAAACTGAGCTGCAGGGAAACAACAGTACCTGAGCAAACTAAGTGAATTTTTACAGGCTAAAGGAACCATCTTTGTGCTCAGGCTGGTCCTTGCCACGTTTCCATTCCTTTAAGTACTAGAAACTCCCAGGCCAATGACTCCAGAGACATATATATCTTCTAATTGTAGGGACAAGCAAGTAACTATTTCAGCTGAGATCTTCAGTAGCACATATAGCAAGATTTTGACAAGGGAGAGTTCTGGGTAAATTATTTGAGGGAGTGCTGCCACCAGCTCTAGTAAATAATAATAATGCATGGAGGGTTAATGGATTTGTAGCTGAAATGTGTTACTTGCTCTTCAGCAAACTAAGTGGTGGTGGAGGGGGGAGCAGGAGCAAGTGCCAACACTTGTGGCTAAGTCAGCCTGGTACAGAGGTAACTGAAAGTGGTTCCACTTATTTGATGTTCTGGTTGTACTTGAAGTGTTTATACACTGTGTCTGCTCTGTGTGTGTGTGTTTTATATATGCACACAATGGAAATGTGATACTGATAGCCAACAAACAGCACTCAGTGCTCACAGATGTTTTCTTCTTGTACCTGTTGAATACACCATTAAAACACCTTTCATTTTATGTAGGTCTGTTTGTGCAAGTAGGTTAGATCAGATATTACTATATTATATGTCTAGCAATAGGGTTTTTTTAATTCAAAGCACTGGTTACTAATCAGATTTTCAGTTCACTGACCTTGTCACATCTTTGCTGACTTTTAAGATGTTAAGAATATTTTCCAAATGGCCAAATCTCATATTTACAATTCTAATGTATTTTACATAACATAAGAGGTTTTTAGTACCAGAAAAATTCCATTTTCCTCAGTCCAGTTTCAGGTTCCTAACCTGATTTTCTGGGCTTAATCCTCTTCCTGTTGAAATCAATAAGTACATTGTAATACAATGATTCACGTTCAAGGTTCAACCATAGAAAATTAAGGCTACATGCTGATTTTACTGCCATTGTTGAAAGATGATCTCTTAAAATGTGTAAAAGCACACTAAAGTCTTTAACTCTTTCAGCTCTGTTCTTTTTTTTTCTCTTCAGAGTCTAAACACTTAAAAATGGATCTTTGTTTTGGACCTAATGATGGCAAGGAGATATAAGCTGAGAGATGCTACTTAGGTAGGAATATCTTTTGTGGTTTCAGATGATTTGTAGTGGGTCAGTCACTGGACAATGTGGAGCTTGACATGAGACGCCAGGAAAACTAGAGTCCACTCTGTGCACCTTTCATTTTATATTTGCCACATGAAAAATAAGGATGCTTTAGAAAACCCCAGCATTTTCTTTGATATCTGTCGGTGAGAAGTTGGGATGGATTTGTTCCTTATTTGTGTAAACACTGCAGTTGCTCAGTTCAGTAATGCTATCTTCTTTCCTTAACTAATGCATGTTAAGACTGAAAGGGCATAAAAAGCAATTGGGGCGTATTTTATTGTTTTAATATAAAATATAATTAACACTATGGAAGTGTGGGCTTTGACTTGTGTAACTGAGAGCTGTGGAAAAGAAGCCTCAGTTGATCTGTCTTGTTGAAATGTACCGGATGTGCTGTGTATGTTTGGGGTGCCCCATTGTCATTGAACAGCCTGGCAGCATCTTGTGTGCCCTGCACAAAGGTCCTGTGGTTAAGGAGGGTCCTGACTGATGCTCATAGCAGTGGTATGACTGCATCTCAAAAGGTGAAAGTTTCAAAATAGGCTTTAGGATATGCTTCAGGCTTTCTTCAAATGGCTTTTCTGGAAGTGGGAAGTGCCACCTTTCCTGCTTTGCTGCATCACACAGGTGCAATAACTGTGGGGAAATCAGAAGGGTGAATTCTGCCCTTGGCTGCCCCAGCTGGGGGACACTGTGAAGGCTCTGTGGGTGCAAATACAAAGAGCCTCTACCACTGCTTTGCACCAGAGCTGTCTGTGCAAGTCATAAACATCCTGACACCATGTGGCTCCTTCCTGGGAATAAAAGTCAATATACATCCTATAACTTCTGCTCCCTAAATAGAAAACTGCCTATTCATGAAGTAAATGCACCTGAACTGTTAACTTCAGACTCTTTAGTATCCCAGCTGAACAACTCTGTTTTCTTACCTCCAAAGTCTCTAGGAAAGGAAAAAAAAACCACTCCATCTCCCCCCCTCTTCCTCACCCCACAAGACTTTCTGAGGAAGCCAAACCCTTCCCATTATGTTTCCAGCCTCATTCAGGTTTCCCCATATGGGGGAATAGCCCATATGGGCTATGATTTCCCCATAGCTGCTGAGCTCTCATCTCCCTTTCTGGCTTGGGTGGAGGATATGCTGTGTTCCCTGCTGAAATACAACCTTTTCTCATCCTGCAGGAGCAGGAGGGCATTCCAGCCCTCTCCCTGCTTTTGAGACCCCATAAGGAAACACAGATATCTGGAAAGGAGAGTCTTTGCCAGCTGTTTGGGGAGCCCTTTCTTGTGCAGAAGGACAGGGAGAGCTGAGAGTATGCTTGCACGTGTTCCAGCTGACAGAATTACATGCCCTTGTTTCCTGAGGTGTGTGTGTTTTCTAGCACACAGGCTTGTGGAAAACTGGAATGATCAGTGAATATTTCTAGCACTAGTGGAACCATGTGTTTTTATAAGCACAGTATTCAGAAAAACTTCGTCTGAAAATGTATGGTGCGAAGTACACTTTGTTTGGGTGTCCCTATTGATTCCAGTTCAAATGTCTCCATTATAGTCTAAGATATTACTTTTCTGTTTTCCTAATCACCTGACCCACCAGGAAAGGATTGCCAGGTTGTAGATACTTTCCACCCCATCCCCAGGTGCTGGTTTCTACTAAATCAGTAAGGATTAGACTTTTTTTTGGTGGACAGACAAAGGCTGATCCATGCTAGACCAATGAAACCTCATCGAGGGGAAAAAGGCTTAAAAAGGTAAAAGCTAGAACAGGGTACAGCCTGATGTCCTTGCAGTTGTGTTATGCTCTGCTGGTAGAAGAATAGAGTTGGCAGTTTTCGCAAGGCTGGGTGGGTGCATGTGCACCAGGTCAGAAGATACTGGTGTTCCATGCTTTCCAGTGGAAAGGAAACTCTTACAAAGAAATGTGAGCAGGGCTGGCAGCTCCCAGGGTCTTGGACTTCTTCTCTAGATGCTGTAGTGGAAAGCAGCAATGAGAAAAGTTGGGAGATTTTTCTCAAGCTCATACGAATATGGGAGGAATACTGGTACAAGTGTGTTCATTTCTTGGTCTCTTTAAAAAACAAACAAACCAAAACTGATCTATTTTCCCTTTGGTTGCCAGCTTGTGTTTTATTATCATTTAAGACCGAGATTTATATGTAGCCTACAGACACTACAGCCAGCCTCAGATACTGAGAGGAATGACTGTGTGATGAAAACAGGCCGAGAATCTAATTTCAGGGGCACCATTGACATTTTATTTTAAAATATGCCTTGAGGCTCATAACTTACTACTATAACAAAGAGCAATGATTTGTGCTTCCTTCCAGGATTCCTTTCATTGACAGATAGTGATTCTGGCTTGTTTGGTAACAGTGGAAGGAAGATGGTTTCAAGGAACTGGTGTTGGTACTTTGCTTTCTGGACCAGAGCAAATTGACTTATTTTTAGACTGGTCTTGGTGTGGCTGTGGGCTGCCAGTACACTTCAGGAATTTATGTTGCATAGCTTTCCCAGCAATATCTAACCCTTGACTTCTAGAAGTGTAATACAATACACATCCTAGATAAAAGCATCGCAGTGATAGTGCTACTTGGAGTGAAAATTTTGGAACAAATGGAAACACTTCTTAGAAAGATGCTACAGCTTGTACTTGCAAAAGCTTTGATGAATTAATGTGTAGTGATACCCTTACTTTCATTAGATAAGATCTTGAAACTATGAGATATAGGGAAATAGCTCAAAGCTGTTGGTACTAAGTATTATGAATGGAAAAGTGGCTTAAAAGTTAAATACAGGACTATCTGAATCTAGGAAGTGTTTGACTCTATTGGATGTGGAGGGTCATAATACTTTTATCAGGGCAACCAATAATTAAGAATGTTGAAAAACACTTTAGAGGGGTTTGTCCATTGTAAGATGCTGATTACCTTTTTTGTTGTTTGTTTGGGTTGTTTTTTTTTTTTCATCTTTACAGCTGGAATCTAATTTCTAAGTTTGCTGAGGTTATTGCTGGTGGGTTTTTTCTGCATGTAAAATACGTCTCCCCAAATATATCTTGTTTCTTGCTCTCTGTTGGATCTATATGTGAGATCCTAGTTGTCTTAAAAAAATCTGATTTATTAATATGCACACAAAAAGGGATGTGAACTTATGTTCAATTTTACAGCTTGTAGAAATTTTGAAAGACTTAATTTTGTGTCAGCTCAGGGGAAAACTAAAAAATTTTGAGAATTGCCATGAAGCCAGCCCTGCCACATGGCGTCAGAGCCTCTGGGTTCATGGTGCCTTCTGCCATTTTGGCAGGTCCCCTGCCTGATGCAAATTGGTTTAGTACCTGGGAACCACAGTGAGAGGTAACACTGCACCTTGTCTATTCCTAAGGTGTGTGCTGAAGCCACAGGGTAGCCAGTTAACTGTTAGTGATAAGAGTATACTGCCATCAGACCTGTTAAACATGCTGGTTGGCATGTCTGCTGGAGCACTGTGGCAGCTGGACAGCAGTGCTTAACTAAACAGTAATTCTTAACAATGACTTTGAGGAAACAGTTATTGGTCAGTGTTTTTTAGTGGATTTGTTTAATTTGTGCATTCTCTCTTATGGTCTGGGTTTTTGATTGGCATGTGTTTCCATACCTCTGAATTGGCATCCAGTTACAAATGAAGAGTTGGAGAATGCATGAAATTTCCACTGGAGTCCTACCTGAAATCACACTGCTTACATGTTTTTAGTTGCACAAATGTTTGCATTGTTGATGTTAAAACAGAGAAATCTCCATGAGGGGCCCCATTAAGCTCCCTGTCTTTTTTGTTCTTGTTTTAGCTGCATTACTTGCAGATAGATGTATCCTAAACTAAGTGCTTTTGTGTGTGTGAAGTATGTCAACCTCTCATCTATCGTGATGTTTTAAATAGAGAGGAGAAGAACTTTGAGGGGAGTGAGCCAAGACCTCTGCTACTGGAAATGGATAGGGCTTCTCTGGGGCTATTTGCAGTAGCAGAGAATTTGCTGCAGTGTCAAAGTGTCTGTACTGGCTTTAGAGCAGGAGTTGAGAGGTAGCACACTGATCTCAGCCAGAGGGAGGCTAAATGTTTGTATGTGAAGCACATGTGAAAAGCCTCTTTATATTGAAAATGTTTGCATTAATGGAAAATATAAAAGGAATGAATTTAAGACATAACACCATTCTGGCTATTTCAAAGGTCCATTTAGGTTTGTTTTCATTATTAGATTTAAGAAAAGTTGTTTTTTCTCATTGGACCTGTATGAATGGCTTTGGCTTTGCGTGTTCCTTGGCTGGTTCCTCACCTGATGCTGAACAGTAGTCAGGTGATGACAGTGCTCACTGCCTGAATTTAGATTTATTTTTGTAGTTGTGTTGCTGAAGTGATGCTTACAAATTTAGAGATGGAAATGTTTCTTTGAATTGTCTTTGGTTTTAATGATGCTCCTACTGCTCCTGTAGTTCCTCTTGTAAATGCTAAAATTAAGTATGCTGAGAGCCAAGATTGATGCTTGGCATAGTTACTGTAGAGACTGCTCAATGAAGGTGGTGGAAGACCTGAGAGGTTACTGTAGCAGGGTACAAAAAGGGGAATGTGGCGAAGAGGAGCTAGAGTCCCCAGTCTTGTGTGCCCACAGCCTCAAGAGGTACATGTTGTTCCCTAAATACAGGTATCTGGTAGCTGACATAATTCATGAGGGAAAACCCTAAAAGAACTAGTCAAGGAAACCAGCCTGTGAGTGTAGACTGATGGACCAGCAAAAAAAATTATTACCACAAAGAAGGGACTAGTGATATCAAAACTGTCTCCATTACTGAGTTTATAAACACTTCTGGTAAATAAGAGGTTAATAATCTGTTTATAGTAAGAAAAGACCCCTGCCCGAGGATACACACACTTCACTGTACCCAGATAATCCCTGGAGCAAGGAGGTTTAAGGTAATTTGTGGTGCAGCTGTCCTTTTCTGGAACATGAGCAAATTCTCCTGCTCATGGTCAGCTGCAAGAACAAATGTCTATAACAAATGAAAAAACAAGATGTTCAACCGCAGCCTTCTGCCCTTGCAAGAGGGGCACGTGAGCTGGGCTGTTCCTCCTGCCTGGACCAAACTCCACGGCACGAAAGGGTTTAGCGTGCGGCTTATGGCCAAGTGGAAGCAACGTGTCAGCGGTGAGGAAGGAATGCTGGTGATGGAAACTTGACTGACTGACATACGGTGCTTATAAAGTCATAGTAAATGTATTGTTTCGCCAGAAGGAAGCAGGATTAGAAAATGTATAATCGTTACAATCCTTGCAAGATACAGCATCGAGTGACGGTTGCTCTTCCATTGCTGGTGTGGCTCGTACTTGGCTTAATCCCACCAAAGTCTGCACTTGGGTGAAATCTTCATACGTTACACGTGGTTTAAGCCATAGTCATTGGGATGTTTCACCCAAGAAATACCTCTATGGCCCTGCAGATTTTAGCTTGGTAGTTTTGTAGAGATGCTTCTCCTGTTGTGTTGCTGCAGAGACCTACCACAATGCCAGTGGCAAGTTTCAGTATTACTGCCTGGGAACTGATTCTCGATAAAATTATTAACAAACATCTAACTGATCAATAGAAGAAAAATCCAGTTCTCTGAAACAGGTATCTTTTATCCACAAAGAAGTAAAAATAAAAAGACAAGAATGTCATTAACAGCTAGTGGTCAAACTGAGCTGAAGGGTAAAGCTGCCTTTCGTGGAATTGTGAGAGGGTTGAGGGAGAAATAGTGTGTGCAACCACACATTCAATTCATTACTAACTGATGAAAAAAACAATTGAGTTACCCAAGTCTGTTGTGGTTTTTGCACACCTCTTAAGAGGTGCAAAACTGCTTCTGTATTTGTATTACGTGTTGTCCTTAATGTTTTAGGTTTCTGCAGTTCCACCTGTCTCGCAGGTTAGGCTTGGAGTCTGTTTGCCTCTCTTGGCACAGGATGCCCACACATCATACAGAGCTCTATGTTAGCACAAAGCACGTTTCTGCCTCCCGAGCAGACACAATGGAGAGAAACCCTCAAGGAATTTCCTGTTGAGCAGAAGAGGCTGAAGTCTCTAAAATAATTTCAGACGCTTTTCCATGAAGTGAATGAAAATGTTTGGTGGAATATTGGAGTAGTTACATGGTGGATAAAATTGTAGTTGATGCTTTTTACAGTAGTGCATGTCCTCTACATTGTCATTCTGCATTTGACCTGCACAGTGCAATCCCACCATGACTTCTTGCTGCTGCAGTTGTTTTGGTGATGGGTTTATGCTGTAACGTGGTGTCTTTTGTGGTGAAACTGTGGCCTCTCTTCTTTCTGAATGATGTTAATATTAATGAGAGGATTAGTAAGGATATTCCCCTGCATGCACTGTTGCTGAGATGGGAGACTGTACCTGCCTTACACATGCCATAGCAAATGGAAAGTCCATGTGGGCCAATGTTTGACTCTGATGCTCAAGAACAGCAAGTGCTTCTTGTTTGTGGGGAGATTCAGGCTGTATTAGAGGATATAAAGGGGTTCATCTATTAGTGTTTGTAGTAGAGGGGAAGGGAACTTTCTAATTTCTTTCTGTTTTAAAGAATATTCAGAGCTGAGAACTGTGAAAACAGCACAAGAGGTGCACCTACAGTAGCGTACCAGCTGGTGTGGGATTGGGAAGGTGCTACTGGAGTACAAGTGCTCAGGGATGACCTACAAGTGAGACAGTGGTGATGCAATCTCATGCTAAAAAAGGTGGAGAAGTTCAATAAACCTCAGATTATAGACTAAAATAGTGAGGGGTTTTGGTTTTTTTTTTGGTAACGAATACTTTTAAATAGAATACCAAATCTGTAAGGCACTGGAGCATGTTTGTGGTTACCCTGAGCTGTATAAAAGTGTTTCCTGTTGAATGTGGCCAGTATTGCCTTCTTGCAGGAGTGAGTTAAGGGTGTCACAGATACTGTGAGGAATGGAAACACTGGGGTTTTGCATAGGATTTTAAGAGTTTGGAAAATCACTCTTTTAGTTTAGAGTGAAAAAAAAAAAAATTCTGTTAAGGAAAACTTTAAGTTCATAAAAACCCGTTTTGTTTTTTGTTTAACAACAAAAAAAATTATATTTTGAGTTCACCTTTTTCTGTTCGTACTGTCTGGACTAGTAAAACTGGAAGTTCCCAATTACTTTTGAAGTAAAATTAGATATTCTTCCTTCTTAGAAAGTTGAAACAAGATGTTTTGATGTGAATGGAGTTTCAGCATCTTGCCCCAACTCTGCGTTGAGTAAGATTTTGTTTTTATTTTTTTTCAAGTCTTGACTTTAAAATATCCACAAGGGAGATAGACAAGATGAAATTTTTTGAGTAAAATTTAGCAATAGTTGTTTGGGGTTTTTTGGGGTTTTTTCCTCGTGTGAGAAGCTGACAACATGAGCAGTGCATGATGCGTACCTCATGAAGTGATATCGGGGTTCTTTAATTGGGTGGGAATACATGACTAGAAAATAAAACTGCAGTATCTCAATCACTTGATTCAGGACAGAGCTGGATTTTGCATTAAATGGTTATGCTTCATGTATCTTAACTTTGTTTTGAAGTTTGTTTTTCAGGTTTTTGTTTTTTTCCAGTTTGGCATTCATAGCTTGGGATAAGGAATTTCTATTTATATTTACTAAGGGCTGAATTTGATTGAAACACAGAACAACTCCTTTGTTTAAACTGGATTATACTGGGTGTATATGAGTCTAAATCTGGTCCTGAGCTTTTGGAGAGGTCACTTAGCTTCTCTCCTCCTCTTTGACCCCACTTTAAAATGGAGCGAGGGTTACCTGCTCTGTTAAGAAATTCAGTAATGGCAGGGGCCATTGAGATCCTTGACTGGAAGGTGGAAGGTAAGAATCAGGCTTTAAATTAATTATCCCAATAAGCACGAAAGCTCTGAAATGAATCACAGAATAGCCCTGGTTGGAAGAGACCTCCAAGATCATGAAGTCCAACCATTAACCCAGCACTGCCAATTCACCACTACACTGTGTCCATGTAATGGCAAAAAAGCAGAGAGGGGGATCTGGAAATAACCATAATTCATCCCTGGGATTTTGCAAGCAGCTGAGCCCCGCTGAGGTGATGCTGGGAAGGGTTAACTCAGCAGCAGCTGGCCACCAGTGCTTGGTCCTTATCTCACTCTTATCCTCTGCTATTAACTGGCCACAATTATGGACCGTATCGGTTACTGCCATCTGTTTTTTCACGAGGCGTTGGTCGGATTGCGGCCAGCAAAGGGGATTAGGGGGAGAAAGGCAGCAATGACAAAACGCTTCTGCAGGGCTGGGGCGCTGCAGTGGGGTCCCGCCTGTGGCCACTGCCCGCCGCCGTTCCCGACAGCTGCGGGGAATTAAGCGTAAAGATAAACTGTGAAGGCTGTTTCAAAGCTGCTGTAAAGGAAATGCATTTCTGCCCGCGGTTGTAATGCAGGGGCTGTGCAGGGAGAATTACAGTGTAAGGCCAAGGTGGTCAGTGGTGGGGTGTGTTTGGGGTGATTTTTAGCTTCTGGTGTAGATTGTTATTGGTGGGGTTGAACTTCATCAGCTGCAGTAACAAAAAGATGGATATTGGATGTGTTGAGTAGGAGGGAAAAACAACCTCAGACTGTTGACTGAAATGCCCCTTCAACACTCATTTTTGCACCAGTAATTGCCATCTGGGCTCTTGCTAAAAGAAATGGCGTGCAAATCAGGGTCCGCTTCAATCACCAGCGTGTGTGACCAGGGAAGGCAGCATATTTCAGCCCTGATTATCAATACTTTTAAGAGCAATGAGACTTTTGACAAATATTAATTGACTGCAGTGCTATTTTTCTAAACTTTCCCAAATGTCAGACTGTCTTGCAGTAATGCGAGAAAGGAAAAGTTTTCAGCGTGATACCAGGGATTCAAGAATCATTATGGCTCAACAGCTGTACTTTGATTCCAAGTTTTACTAAGACCAGATTAATTAAATTATTCCAAAGCATGAAATACTGCCAAAATAAGGCTCTCTGGGTTTTATTATTTTGGGTAAATTAAATTAAAGATAATACAGATTTTAATGTTGGAAAAGTAATACTTAACTAATATTTAATATCCTTTCTTAATTTTTAGTTAATACATGATAGTCAATATTCTAAGGATTAACATCAATAGAGGAACAAATCTAATTCTAATACACAAGTTAGAGGAGTAACTAGAGGTGCACTGTACTTAGTAAAGCTACTCCTTTCCCTGTCTCTGTTCCTGATAGGCTTGAGTAACTAACGGGGAAAATGTAATGTTGTAATGCCTTTTGGCTTTTTCATTATTTTGGGTCCATTGATGCTTTTTGGATCAGGCAGTGCTGTACTGGTGCTCTTGACTTGATCTGTGCTCTAGATTTGGGGCATGGGGTTTAAGGTTTTTGTTTGTTTTTTTCCTCTATATGTGCCTAGAGTCACTTATTATTATGAATAAGATGCATATATATGAGAAGTAAAATTAAGCTGATGTTGCAAGTCAGTGCTTTTCTTAATTCTACACTATTCCAGGTAATTGCTGAAATAATAAGTGTTTATTTTTATGTTGTAGAATTACTGTATTACTATTCCTATGCCCAAATGAGGTATAAAGTAGCTCAACACTCATTTAGAAATGTTCAGGTAGGTTGAGAGTAACCTTTTACACCTTCATGCATAAGTGAAAGCTGATGTTGAACTTTCTGTTCCCTTGAGACTCAAGGTTAATCTGTCAACAGAAGTTACAATGTAATGTTAATGTTTTTCACCTGTTAAAATAGGTTTATTAATTAAAAAGAAATATACCTTCTTTCCTTGGTTTATGCAGAAATGCTCATTTGCTCTTCAGTTGCCAAAAAGCACACAGAGGCATATTGGCACTGTACCCCTTTAGCTGCTGGACTATGGGTCCCTGTCAGAATTTCTTCCAGCATGATTAAAAGATGGTATAAGTTACACACAGAAAGTTGTACTACGTACACACATGCATATGTCAGGCTCCTATTGTATCCAAGACTAAAATTCCAACTCTTCAAGCATATTTTTATATTCATCTATTTGCTCCCTTTATGTGCCTCCAGCTGTGCAAGAGCTGCATTACAGATCTTTGTTGCACAGGGCCACTGATGATGAAGGGACTGGAGCATCTCATATGAGGAGAGGCTGAGGGAGCTGGGTCTGGTTAGCTTGGAGAAGAGGAGACTGATGGGGGGGGCTCATCAATGCTTATCAATATCTCAAGGGCAGTGTCAGGAAAACAGGGCCAGGCTCTTCCTGGTGGCATCCAGTGACAGGACAAGGGGCAATGGGCACAAACTGGAACACAGGAGGTTCAATCTGAACATAAGAAACCACTTCTTCACAGTGAGGGTGACAGAGCACTGGCACAGGCTGCCTTGGAGAGGTGGTGGAGTCTCCATCTCTGGAGACATTTCAAACCCATCTGGACGTGTTCCTGTGGGATCTGCTCTAGGATCCTGCTCTAGCAGGGGGGTTGGACTAGATGATCTTCAGAGGTCTCTTCCAACCCCTACCATTCTGTGGCAACACTTTTTTTTTAAATGAAAATTATCTCTTAGAGCTACGTTAGATGATCTTGGGCCTGAATTGTCTAGCCTTCTATCTGTCACTTAACATATGGTCTCTGTGGCTATGTTATAAACTCTGTACCAAAATTTCAGAAACTTAGGGGTAAAAAAAACCCTATGAATTTTTCCTGAAGCTTGTAATTCTGCCTGCTCATTTTGTAAATGTTTACTAAATGCCATGGATTTTGCTACTGTTTAATGTATTCTTCCCTATGAACAAGAGCGCTGGTTTTAATTCTGTGTCATCTTCCACTTTGTGTAAAGAGCTTACACCCAAAATGTTTATATAGTCACATCATGGCAAATTGGGATATTGTATAGATATTTCTTGGCCTTCATTTTGCTCAATGAATGACAACTCCTGAGAGAAAAGAATCAATTTCTGTGTTGGTCATTAAATTGACCTGCTTGGTTTGGGTTTGGGGAATATGTTGGAAGGTGTTGTCCTTTCCTGCTGGAAGGACTTGGTCATGTTCGTTGTCCATTCCAGGGGATGGGTGCAACTGCCTTGGCTGTGGCATAACAGGTTTTATGGGGTGCAGGAGTGGTGCTTTTTGGCAGATGGTGACCCAATATATTTGGGGATTACACAGGGCCACCTGCGGGGTGGGAGAGTGGAGGTCAGGTCATGGCAGAGTCGTTTCAGCTGCTGGGGTGGTGTGTTGTGCCCTCCCCTGGAGGGCAGAGCAGGGTTGGATATGAAGATACAGCACAGCCTGGCAGACCCCCGATGAGCACTGCACAGAAAGCAGCTGGTGGTCCCTGTGGGGCTGTGCAGTCGGTGCTCACCGGGTGTGGGGCAGAACTAATTAATGCCCGCGCTGCTCCGTGGGTGGCAGCGTCTCGCAGCCAGGGGTTTACGGGTAGCATGGCGGGGTGGAAATGATTTGTGAGTGACTAGAGAGTTCACGGCTATCACTGGGCTCCCTAACAAGATGTCTTGTAACTTCACTGTGTAAACAGGGCTGTGGCTCTTCCAGCAGCTCTGCCCAGCGTGAGTGATGGCGACGTGCAGGGGAAATCAATGGTGTGAATGTGTCATATGGTCTTATCCATTTATTATCGATCTGTAGCGTTGTATCTCCCTGGGCCTGTGGCAACAGAGGAGTACGTTTTTGTGTAACAAAATCAAACCATGGAAGGTGCTCCAGACCTGAGTGCAGTCTATTGTGCCATAGCCCATATGGGTGATGGGGAGAGGTATATTTGGGGAAAAAAGGGGAGCTGAAATAACGTTCTTGATTTACTTTTCCTGGGAAGGTGAACAGGGCAGCACTGGTCGTGGGGAAAACCTTGTCTGTACCCCATCTCAGCATCAGCCTTCCGAGGGAGCTGCAGCCTTGGAGCAGACGTAGGGCTGGGCGACTGCTGTGGGTCCACGTGGGTCAGGGAGAAGACATCCGTGTTTAATCAGGCGTTCAATGTTAGCGACCCTCCTTCAGCTGTAGGGAAAGATCAGTTCTTTCACGAGTCATGGACCATGAAACATGACCTCCCCTTGCCTGAGCAAAGATATCTGGTTACTTTTCCAGAAGGTGACATGGACTGGTGTTGCAGTTTGCTAGATAGATGGGGCTGAGTCTGACTTTTTTTTTTTCTTTGCCTTCACGACAATGTTTAACGCCTCTTGACGAGGGGGAGTCACTTCTGAAATGCAGGAGATGTATGGCTGTAGGCTGAAACCAATGGATTTATTTTCAATTTATCCTGCAGGCATGGAGACACTTCAGACTACTGTATTTTCCAGGAACAGGCAAAAGGAATCAAACTTATTTTCTTATCCTACCCTTCAAAACATTTTTTGTGATCATTTAGATATTTAAAGCGATCTTTGAATAAAAAATCCATTCGATTTGTTTATAAACATCAATACATTAAGGACATCAGATAGCAACATATCTAAAATCCCTTTGGTAGTGGAAAAATTAAACTTGTGAAACTTAATGGTAATAATACTGTGTGATAGTGGTAACTTCACCTTAAGTCTGTCTAGTAAAGGGTTTCTCAAATTTTCATAAATGATGCTTAAACAACAAAAGCAGCAATTTGAATTCAATATGAAAACTGAAACTGGGCAGTCTTGCTCATATCACTCTTTAATCTTCTCCCATGATTCACTTTCTTCTGCTTGAGGGAGAAAGTGAATGCTTCTTTCTCTTTCTGAAAGACTATTGCCAACTAAGATGATTAACTTCATAAAACTGACCTCAGCTTGAGACCTGGGAATTATGTGGCTTCGAGTAAATCACTGCTAAGGTCAGGTCATTTCTATGGATAAAAGTTTTTCTGTGTTTTGTGGTGTGTTTTGGTTTGGGATATTTTTTTGCTGTCATAGTAAGCAATGGCTGAGGTGATACATTAATCATATTGCAGCACTAGGTGGTTTCGTCAGCAAGGAATTCAGAACCAAATGCAGGGACTGTGAGGGGGACTAATTGGAGGGAGTGTGGAGTCTGTCCAGTACCATGTATTCACATGAGTCTGGTGGGGCAGGTGAGTAAGTATGAAGCAGATGCACATGTCATTCAAGCATGTTATTAATCTCACATTAGAGCTTTTTAGATAGTCTAGTTGCTATATAGAAAGAAAAGGAAAACCTGTCTGAAAGAAAACATAAGAGTGAAGCCTGCAAAAGAAACTGTTTTATTTTACTCAGTGAGTGCTGACTTACTTTGAAGTGGAAGTGCATCCTTACACACAACAGAGGGAAGAGTATAAATTGGACTATTCAAACCTGGAGCCCCTTGTTCTGTAGGAAAATTGCTTTTCAATAGGACAAAAGGCTTCATTTGAAATTAATGATAATATATCTTTAGATCTTTACTAAATATTGCTAATGAAATACAAGTAGGCTATGGTTTCTATTCCAGTTGCCAACAGAGGCTTGCATTATTTCCTGTGGTAGGGGTTCCTAACATTTGGTGACTTCTCGCATTTCCTCATGCAGATTTTCTGCCTTGTGTTGTATGGCTGGAGTGTGGGCAAACTGTGTTTCTAGCACTGATCCTGATCATAGCCAATAGACTGTATCCAATGCTGCTTTTGATACTACCTGCAAGTAGGGAAGATGAACAGTGCTGACTGGTGGTGAAGCCCCCAGTGAGGGGTGTATAACAACATTCAAACTGTGTCCTTCTGTCTGACCTGGTAAATCATCCATTTATAAACAACTACACCCCTGTTATGAAATTCTGGTTTGTGAATGCTGGGGGAAAATGGTACCGAGTTACCTGTCCCTGAGGTAAGCGTGTGCAGTTAATAGATGTCAGCCCTAACTAAACTGGTGGCTCTACGTAGCTTATCTCATACAGCTGCTTGGCATGGATGCAGGTAGGATAAAATACAGACTCCAAAAACACCAAAGGTTTTGGTTTTATGAGGCCTGTACTATATGTGTGGTTAGAAAAAACACTTGCAGGACCAGAGGAGAAACTCTATTAAATGCATTTGGTCACGGAGTGCTCTTCTGGCTCATGACAATGCAGCTTCACCCAAAGGGTGCTGTAGTGTTGCCATTAAAATGGGTTGCATTCAACTGTGTGTGCCATTAATGCTGTGTGGTTTCTAGATGTCTCATGTGCTTCAAAGCAGTACAGTGATGCCCTAAGGGGCCTGAAAGCCCTCACTGGACATACCTTCCCAGGTAGAGCAGGGTCGTATTGCAGCTCTTGGTGGAAACATTGTCAAGTTAACTTTGCAAATGAGTAAAATATTATCCATTTTAATTTGGGTAATTTCTTAGTCGAACACACGTCCAAGTTGAATGCTAGGCTGTGCAGGACTCCTTCAAAATCTTTTTCTCCTTCCCATTATCTCAGAACCAGCAAGCAATAGAGACAATTTCTAAAATGGGTTTTTTAACACTTCCTGGTTTTGTAGGACTTGACCTGGTTGTGCTTATAGTGACCAGCCTCTAGAGGGTTTCTTATTACAGACTTGGAATAGTAAATTATTTCTACCTATGATCCAGTTGCCAGTGTGTTATGAAACAAAAGCTGTGAGGTAGCCTTTGGAAGGAAAAAGAAATGGTTAAAAAGACCCCTGCCTCTTATGGGAGATTGTGCTTCCCTCTGCATTCTTGAAAAGCAGAACTGTTTAAAAAATACCAAACCAAGCACAACCCCAAAGTATGAGTGTAGGATTCGGTGGCCAGTAGTTGCTGTTTTAAAAGATGAGTGGAGTTGAAGCATTTGCTTGCCCAGACAAATAAAGTGCTGGGGATCTGCTAGTGTTCGAGCAGTTGACTCCCTGCCACTAGTATCATTATTTATAGTGTAGCACAGGCAAAGTGACTTACTCCAACAGACACCAAATAGGTGGGTAATATTTTTACACTCTGATGTTTCAGTGGAAAGTAACCAAAGAGGCTCACATTAGTCATGGTGTAAGCAGTTAAAAAAAAATAATCCTTCAGCTCTTTTCTCTATTTCATCACTTACATAAGCACCACATTTCTGTGGATAGAGTTATAGTTTTTTCCTTCTAAAGATGTCACATAACTTTCAAAGAGCCCAGTGTTCAGCTTAACAGCTGCTCTTGCTTTTTTTAAATAGGGCTTCTTCATTCATAAGAAATATAAGGAAAGTGTGTCTGTATAGTGTCTGGCAAAGTAGTCCCCTGATCCCTGACTGGATAGGTAGGTGCCACCAGTATTTAGGTATACTTTGAAGCTTGTTTTATGCTTTGATGAAGGGCTTTCTCTTTCATGATCTTTTGAAGTGCATTTATTCATTACTCCTCCATTAAATGTTGAAGTATTAAGTCCCAAAATATTACACACAGCACATGGACAGCAAAATGACTGTTTATTATTGTGCTAAACCTGTGCCTTTGGAGCCATGCACTCAGCTTTTCTGCTGGCAGCATTTTTGCATTTGCCTTTGACACCTGAATGTGGCGAGGAGGGTGAATGCTGGGCAGGAGAGGAACAGGCTGCTGGCAGGTTCAGGCTTTGAGCACTTGCAAGAGAGAAACAGGAGGAAATGGCAAACAAGCCAAAAAGTTTTTGAAAGTTCAGCGTGGTGTGTCACTGACTTAACATGGCTTTAATTTATGCCTCGGTTGTAGTCAGTACTAGTGACACATGCTGCTTTTTTCATGAGTGGAACAGCAAAATAACTCAACCCATGACAGTACTGTTTAGAAAAACCCTCTCCCATTGGTTCTTGCTTGTATTGCTGACATTCTGTATTATCCCCAGGAAGAACAGAAGTTTTAAACTGAAATATTTTAGATTTGAGTAAGACAGATAGTGTTATGTATGTATAACAACATTTTTCACATATTCGTATACAAGGGTTTCGGCAACCTGGAGTTGTAACAGTGCTCTTGTCCTCTGCCCCTGCCTTTGTGAACAGGTCTCCTGACTCTGTTCAGAGTGTAGGACATCATCTCAGCTTCTCAGAAGAGGAATAAGCATCCCAGGAAGTGACGTTCCTCACTTTTGGAGTGGTTGTATCATTTCCAGGTCTGTTCTTCCACTAATTGATAACTCCGGTTGTCAATGGGAGTAAGGTTACTCCATCCTGATAGATGGGACTAGATTTCCCTACTATCCTGAATTGTACTTTTAATGTGTGGGCCAAATATCTATTGAGCAATGGCAATGTTGCTGCTTCTCTACGATGTGCCAAGATTTGCCTGATCCACTTCTTTTTTGTATTACTGTTATTTTTAAGACTGGGAATGGTATCGTGCAAAGACACAATTCAGTGAAACAATTTTTGCATCTTCTGGCTCGGGCTGTGTTTAAGGGCAAATGCTCAGCTGGTGTCTCGCTACAGTTCTGTGTTTTTCAGTGGATTTCTGACAACTTACCCCAGCAAAGGGCCTGCCCTTTCCTCCACAACTATCCAATTACATTGACCAAGCATTCTGCTTGCAACAGAAAAGTGCAGCAAATTATGATTAGTAACATCAGCTGAATACCAGCTCTGAAAAAAAGTTCAGTTGTATTTTTACATGACTTATTTAAAGTGAATGAGAAATGCATTTAATCAGATATTTTAGTATAACTGTTAAGGAGATTAGTAGGCTAGGACAGAGTGTAAATATTGATTACACTGTTAAGAAAGGACCGAATGTGCCAATAACCTATGACACGGGGAGCTAAAATTGTGTATTAAATCAGGAGGAATCATGCAAGAAGCTGGAGTAAAGGACCAGGTATAAAAAAAAAAACCAAATTAAAAGAAACCCCAAACAAACAAAAAACCAACTCAAAAAGAAAATTATTAAAAAAACCACTCACAAAAAACCTCAGCCTGGTGTTGTGCCTGCCTTGCACTTGAGGTGGTCTCTTCCTGAAGCTCATAGCCTAGGACTTATGACATGGGTGAAGTGTGCAGGAGCTTAGGGCAGAGGTGCCCAAGTGCTGGGGACAGGAGCTGCCACTCTGGCCTTGCACCAGGGTCCTTTTGGGTGCTGGACCCTTGGTCACCTCCTTTTTGTCTGTCTGAATCTGCCTCCAGGCAGCCAGGAGACGTCCCACTTTCCTGGTGCTGTGGAAATGCTATTGAGGGCATTAAAAGTACATTGTTTTGGGGTACTTAGGTGCTGGGTTTGTCATAACTAAGCAAATTGCTTTTTTTTTTTTTTTTTTTTTTTTTCATCTTGGTCATCTTTTAAAATAACATGTTAGTTTGTTTTTCTGGTTCTGCAATGGTTTATAAAAAAAGAGTAACATCCCAGAGTGTGGCTAACCTGGGCTGTCTGTGACTGCACTGACTGTGGCTTTCTTGGGGAGGGGAAAATTGTTAGTGGGAAACTTGGCAGACCTAAGCTTTAAGCATTTCCTTGGTACAGGTTTGTTTCACTGCTTATGTGGGACGATTAAGATAATAAGAGTAATTATGGATCTTTATGTTTCCTTTCTCTATGGTTTAGTTGAGTTTAATTTCTCTAGATGAAATCCTACATATTTTAAGGTTTGACTGAAGCCAAATTAACGGGACTCTGGTCCTAATTTTTGTATTAAAGCGAGGGGCTGTATGCCTACAGGTCTTTATTGTGACAGTGTGTTTTCTCCCCTGCATCTTCTGCTGCCTTGTATAAATCAGACAGCAGTACTGCCAATTACATGTCGCCATTATATGGGCTGCTTCTGTATGCACAATAACAGGTCTTAGAATAGAGGCAAGAAAACCCATCCCTACAATTCAATCCTTGAGCAATAAATAAAACTCTGTGTGACTGTTGCTGTGGATAGATGTATTTTGTTTAATTTTTTAAAATAGTAAGTTGTAAGATACAGAACTTAACTTTTACTGGCTTACAACTTGGGAGCAATTTCCAGAGTTCAGTTTATAAGCCTCTGGGAGGGTTTTTGTTATAGCTTTTTTTTTTTTTTTTTTTAGGGGGGTTTAGGTATTTCAGCTATGACAGGACTGAATTTCATGCTCCTCTAGTATCAGACACTACTTAAAATAGTTCCACCCTGCTGTGTGCTGAGATGGTTTCCCTTATGCTGCAGTGGACAGCAGCTCACCAGGAGAAGGGCAGTGCAGGGGCAGGCTGAGCTGCTCAGAAAAAATCCTCTCAAACAGCCATCTACAGATGAAAGTTAGGGATAACTCGTTGGAAAGATCAGTTGTTCAACCTTTAATAGCACCTCTGGAAGGGTCTTTGTCAGAGAGAGCCCCATGCTTTCTGCTAACCTTTCCTGAGTAGGTATTTCTAGATGAAGAAGTCCCTGATAAGAATTGGAGTTGTTCCTTTTAGCTTTTGCTTAAATAGTCCACAGTGGTTCAAATATATGTGCTGATGTAACTTGTACAGCAGGATGTCCTCTGGAGCAGGTTGTCAGGTGGAGATAATTGTCACCAGTTGATGCACCTCAGCAGAGCTTGAGTAATTTCTGCAGTCAGAGACTCTGCTTTCGTGTTGCTGGGTGCTGCTTTAGGCAGATGTGCTAAAGAGGTTGCTAAAAAGAATATTATTGCAGAGACCTTCGAGTGTAAAAGTGGTGATTGCAAATGAAAGACTGCCCACCTTCCCCTCTTCCCCACCAAAACCCCAACCAAGATAACTATGGATGAGGTAACTTAGGAGGAGTAAACAAATTCCCTGTTTAACCTGTGCCAGTGGTGATGTCTTAACTGCTGTGAAATGGAGGGGAAGAATAATTTATTTAATTTTAAATACACCGTTGGAGTTGGCTTCAAGTCCCAGCTCGGTGGGTTTGCTGTGTAGTATCGGACATTTCATACAGACTTTCCATATCACACTTTCTGTTTCATGCCTTCCTGTTTTTAAGTGAATCTGCCTCTTATCTTTGAGAGTCTTGCATGAGTTTAGTTTGGTACAAGGGCTGTGAGGACTATGGTTATGGGTGTTAAAGGAACTGGTTTTGGAGTATTTAGTCAAACCTGAGTAGAATTAAAATAAGCTTTCCAGGGAAAGAGTTGGTCTCCTAAGCACACTGAGAAGTCCAGCTGTGGCAGTGCTTCTGTCTGACTCTTCACACAGCCTTTCTGATGTATAGTTTTCTGTATTGATCTTTGTCTGAGGATGGAAAAACAAAGCATTGTTGTGAAGGTGACTGCCCAGCCACGTAGAGTGGTGGTTTCAGCATGCTGCTGGCTGGCTCAAAATCTTCAAGTAATGTTTGTCGCTGTGGTTGGTGACATTATCAAATTTCCTAGTGCAAATGCCTTTGAGAGGAGCAAGCCTTCAGTTTTTCTTCTTAGGATCATTTAATGAGTCATTATTTACTTTTGTCACAGAGCAATGTGGGACTTGATTTCTGGGAAAAAAAAGGTAACTCTGCCAAGGTTGTTGCTAAACAGAAGCAGCATATTTCCCATAACAAAGTTTCAGCTCATCATATGTGACGTTTCCTGATATAACTTTTGTTATGATTTCATATTTTCCACTGCATTCCTGAGGGACAGCAGCTCCTTTCAGATAAAGGCTGCTCAGTAATGAGCTTGAAAGCTGTTTCTGCTTGCAAAAGGGAAATCCATTAATAACACAGGAGAAGTACCACAAAAAGTAAGGATGTAAAGCTGGGAACAATTCAGTTTGGGTCATGAGAGACGGAATTTTAGGATGGTTGGATGTACACTCTGTGAGGAGCCTGGGCATCACTGCCCTCCTGCTCCCTGCAGTGGGACAGGGTGTGCTCCCAGATTGAGACCTTGGGCTTTAGTTTCACTACAACCCTTTCAGCCAGGTAGTCTCAAGGGTCTGAGTTTGCCACTGTCCTGATGGAGTTTGGCAGGTGGCGGGGGAAGAAACTTGCTTTTGTTTGATTTAAATTTCCCTAGTCTGTTGTTTGTGCAGTGTTTTGAGTGTTTTGGGGATTTTGTTTTTCTTTAAGCTGATCGACAAAGCAAATAAGTTTATGGGGTGCTCCCCAATTTAAGAGTGGGGTAGATTATACTGTGCCCAGCAAGCCCAGGAGTGATGAGGGACGAATACTTGTGTTGTCTTAGTCACACTGTGTGTCAGATGAAAAGGAAACCCACCTATCTTCCTGGACAAGAGTAATTTCTAGCCTTCATTCAGATAGATGGTTTAGAAGGTGTCCTTGCAAGCCTGCAGTGCCAGGGCTGTAGGAGAAAGAGGAAAAGGAGGAAATCATACATTTTCTCCAGACTAGCTCAGAGAATTTACTGTAGTAGTTTAGGAAGAAGTAGGGACTCATTTGTGACACAATGACAGTATGTGAGATTTGCTGCAGTACACTTGTTGGCTGTGAAGTTGGTAGGAACTGCACATGTATGAACTAGCTCTTCTGTCTTATACATGACTGCAGTGCCAGGTCCCCATCTGTTATAAACAGAGGCCACTTCAGCAAAGCTACTTTGATTTATGCCAGTCAGGGATGTGGCCCAAGACGTCAGGCTAAAACACTGATAGGAGGAAGTCTCTGTGACTCTTATTTTCAGACTCAAGCTGAGCAGCCCTGCACCCATGTTAGGGTTGCCTCTTTTGTTTTTTTTCTCTCCCCTCCCTTCTCTCCTGCTGCTCTTATACATTTTGTTTGTCAACTTTGGAAGTGTGTCAAATTAAATCAAAGCAGAGGTGTTTTGCTTTTGGGTGTGTTTTGTCTCTGACTTTGTTTACCTCCTTAATGTCAACTCCAGTGGAAGTATAAGAAGTTTTGGCTCAACTACTGAAGTGTGAACTGACAGTAGCCTTTTCCTAAGATGTCCTTCCCTTAACCAAAATATGTAATAGATACCTTGCAGCACAAGGCTGCAAGAAACTTATGGTAGCTTTCTTTAAAATACATCTAGGCAAGCAGTTAGCAATCTTGTACATGGGTCTCTCCAGTTCTCAGACTGGTTGCAAGCTGTGGGTCACCCATGGCATCAGCTCTATTAGCAGTTACTTCTGGGGCTGGACAAAGCCTTAGGTTAAAAATAAGGAATAGAAATTTCTTTTCACAAAGCGAGACTGCAAAAACCTGCAAACAGAAGAGGGAAGAAGGCACTTTGATTCTTGATATGCTTCAAGGGATGCTTCTTGGCCACAGACTTGACTACGGCTCACAAGTGTCACTATGAAATCTTGACTGTTTGCCCAAATCCCATTATCATTCAGGAAGTTTGTGATGAGTAGATTTAAGCTCTAATCATGCAAAGCATAGGAAAGAATGTGAGAATACCCACCTTTTATGGCATGGCATTTGTTGGCAGTATTGGCTTGGTTGTAGCAGACAAGATTAAAGGATTAGGAAGTAAGCCAGATACCAAACTGCTTCTGCTAAAGCTGTAATTTGCCAGTATATTGATTACAGAGGATTATTTTTAAGTCTTCAGAACAGCATCCTGTATCTTTATTTCTATGTTAGTTTGTAACTGTATATCCTTAATAAAAATGGAGACCTTATTTCATAAGAAACATGAGGTCCCCTATTGCTGAGATGTAATCAATTAGTTTGGTCCATTTCTGTAACTGTCTGTGTGAATTTGGTTCTTTTTCTTCCCTATAAAGTTTGTTGTGAGAGAGAACCAGATTTCTGACAGTGTGACAGTGTTAATACAAGTAGGGAAACCATGCTGAAGTCTGTTCTTAAACTGGAGCAAGAGCAAACTTCAGCCTCCTTTGGAGGATACTGTCTGCCTGCCATTCAATTTCTATTCTGAAAGACATTCCAGAACAGACCCCTAAAGATTGTCCTCCAAATCTCTGCTTAATTTATTTCTTTTCCCCAAATCAGAATATATCGTAATGCCTTTACTTAAACAACAAAGTAATTCAGCTTTTTAAAAACTTAGCAATATGAATGTTAAGCTCCTTTTTGTCTAAGTTTATACTCAGTAGGATGCTTTTCCACAAGGCTCTCAAGTTTGGGCTCCTTTTGTTAATAGCACCAAGGGAGCAAGCTGGTAGGAAACACTCCTGATGGACTGAGGTAGCATGAAGGTAGACTGGAGCAGGACCAGGCAAAATGGAAATCCAGGGAAACTGCTCCATCAAGTGTTGAAAGGTAAAACTGGCACTACAGTGCACTAAAAATACAGATCTTCCTTGGGCCAGAAGCAAGGCATTGCTTTACAGGTGTCTCAGGTGAAACATCCAAAATCCCTACTGATCTTCGCAGGAACAGACTTAACTCTGAGCTGTATAACATTTTAAGGGATGACCTTCATTTTCACTTGATAGTGGCTAGTTAAAGGCTGATCTTTCTAAAAAGTTCCAGTAAAGGCAAATGGTTTGCATGTATGCAAACCACATTCAACTACATACTTTAAAAGTAAATATTTACTTGCTTTCTTTTGAAACTGCACAATAAGAGTTGCAAGATTTGTAGGGAGAGAAAAGTAAGCAATCATTTAATCTTGCATTTTAAGAGTGTATTTAAGTATTCTTGAATTTTGGCAGATAGAAAGGCTGGTCTACCTGCACAAATGTCACTGCAATAATTTGTAGGTTTACATATGGCAGGCTTTCTTGCGTCCTTCCACCATGGATATCAGAACCCTCTTGACCTGAACCTATATTTTACTTATTCATTTATTCATTTAGGATATCTGTGTTGCTCACCGCTTAGAAAAAGTTTAGCATCTACATGTAGACCTTGTTTGTTTTTTTCTTTTTGTTTCCAAAATGAGTCCACTCATAGCTACTTGAATCAACTGAAGATTTTTTCCTAAAGTTCTTGGCTTCTAGGGCTATCTGTTGAGAAACTACACTGAAAAGTTCCTAAAAATTCTTAAAAGAGAACAAAAAAAATATAAAAATATTGGTTGGAAAAGCCAACTAGGAAATGCACAGGAATAACTTAACATGACCTGGTTTTCATGAAAATGCAGTGCTATGAATAATTGCCTTTTTTAAAAAGGAGTTAAGAGCTCTTAAATGTCAGATCTGCAAAACCTCATCACTGTTTGGTTTTAAAAGCCATTGCTGACAGATTTTTAGCTAAGTGGCAGAAAAATATTTTCTTTTTCACAGACATAAGTAAAGAACCACTTGTACAAGAGCAGCCCAGTCTGAGCAGCACTGTGCATTTCTGTCCACTTTACCAGCACCTGAATTTTCAGTCGGTGAGAGAATTAGTATATAGAGAAATAAACAGCAACCAACCCAACCTCATTTCAGCAAGAGGTGTGGAGGGTGAGTTGCCATGCCTGTTGCCCTCAGCAGGATGCAAAAAATATACATTGGGATGGCTTCAGGTGCCTCCCTGAATTGCAGAGAGAAGAATGTGGGGTTTGGTTTGTGTTGGTATTGGGTTTTTTCAGTGAATTTGTCAATATGTCTTAAAACTGGCCTGAAAGGTAAAGTGGTAATTGCTGGGGGACCTGTCAGCACAGAGTAAAGAAAAGGAGGATGGTTCAGCACAGAGTGATACTGTTTTTGGTCTAAAATCCCAAAAACCCCCTCCACTACTGTGCAGAGTAACAGGTGTAACCACAGGCTTTCCCTGCTCCCTCCCCCAGCCCAAGCTAATTTAGGTTTCTAAGCCTATGGAATGAGTACAACATGATGGAGCCAAAGCTGAGGAAAAAATATCCATGCTAATATAGGCTGTAAAATAAATGCAAACGAAAGCTAAAGTAAAACAGCTTTTATTCACATGAAAAAATAAACCTTTAGCTCTGATAATCAATTAAAATATTATAGAATCAAGCAATCGCAGATGTAGAAGCTTATCCTCCTTAAAGTCATTATAAATCACATCCTTTCCTAAATCTCTCTATTCTCTCTTATTGCTTACATTATAATCCCTGCCCGGGTATCATTTTCATTGCTAAACATACTGTTTGCCAGTCAGTTTATTAAGGTTTGTCTTGATAGTGCCAAAACAAATGCTCTTTTTCAAAGATAAAAGGAAGGCTAATATTAAAATAATAATTTCACTTCTTTGCTAGCAGAGCCTAATTATTGAAGAAATTGGCACGTGAAATCTCTGAGGTGATAGGGAATTAGTATGTCACTAGGAGCCTGCTTTGAAGTTGACCCGTACTGTTCTTGGTGGTGTTGGGCATACCCAGTCTCTTGTAATATAGTGTGAGGAAAGAGACCTTTTTTTTTGGGGAGGGCAGGAAACAACAACAATAAAACTGTTCTCTACTATTTTCAATTAATTAAAAGCTTTTGTAAAAAATAGGTGAGACACAAAAAGTAAAAGCAGACAGAAGAATTATAGACTTGAGACTGAAGAATAGCAAAGGGGCTTTGAGGTGCCTGAGACAAAGTGTGACACTACTGGTTTTGTATGGGAGTGGGTGCTTGGTGACATCAGCAATGATGTCAAAGTGCTCCTGATTATTGTGAGTGCAGCAGGGTTGAAGAGCATTATTGGATAGAGTGAGGGATGCTGTAAGTTACTGCTACAAAAGCAAATGCTTCTATTAATCTTGAAACTGTTATTGGTTGACTTGGAAGCCTGGAGGAAGCATGAGCCTAACAGCTTAACAACCTACTGGTTTATATGGAAAAGCTATTATGAACGAGAAGTGGGGCTACTAAAACATGTCTTAAAACCAACCTTGAGAACAGATGAGATGGAAATGAAACGTGTTTATTTTTTCTATGCTTTAGTTGGTAGCAGGCAGACCCGGTGGCAAGGCCATGGCTGTGCCAGTGCTCAGTGGCCTGAGACACAGAAGCTGCTCGGAAGCAGGAAGGCTTTTAAACCCTCAACAGTCAATACCACTTCAGTTTGAAATCCTCATATTACATGAGGACTTGATGAAACAAAATCTAAATAACATGTCATCCAAATATGTACTTATATATAAGATAATATATATACACAAAATTCTATTTTGACAAACAAAGTCTATTTCAAGTAAGAAATGGCTCCAGCCAAATGGCAAACAGGTGATGGATCACTGTGGTTGGATATGTATGGACTTTGGAAAAAATGGCAGTCTAGTCTCTAGTATACCAAAAGACTAATAACAGCACCTGAGATAAAAAAATAGGTCAAGATGAAGTAGTATGGGTGAAATATATAAAATAAAAGAAAAATATCTCTCGGTTAAGAGGAGTCAAGTGTCTTCCTATGGAGTTGCCTTTCATTTCATATTAAATGTGAAACTATATGTTCTCTGATGTTCCCAACTTCCCTTAAAGATGAAGCCAGCAAGAAACAATCAATGGTTCGTGGGTTTCGTCCTGGAATTGTAAAGGTGACCTCAGTGGTGTTATGCCAATTCAGACCAGCTGGTAGACTGGATATGGAGACAGAGGTCTCCATATTTCTATAAAGATGGACAGTAGCTCAGAGAAAGGCAAATGTTAAGAGTAGAGTGAAGAGTAAATTAGTGTTTGCACTAATGTAACTGTACTAATTTTGGTGTCATTCTTTCAAATTTGTCTCTTAAGAACAGACTGTTGGGTTTTATCAGTGGGGAACTCCATATTTAACTGGGGAAGGAAGTCTTTAATTTAAAAATACTATTTTTCCTCCCTACAACTAAGAATGAAATGCATTATAATCAGATTTAAACACTTGGAACTGTATTATGGAATTTGGAGAATATTACATGATCCCTGGGGCACTCATCCCAGCATCGCAAGACTTGCTTCTGCTTTGGAAATGTCAGCCAGAGGAGACAGGACCCTCTTTGAACTCAGTGTAGAGGGCTGAAGTTCCTTGTCTTTTTGAGTCCTCATCACATTAGTTACATCGAAATCTAATTTTTGAAGAAATGTGACTGGCAGGCAGATTTGTTTTGTTTTCTGATTAATCATTAGATAACTGGTGCAAAGTTTTATTTTTCTGACTGCTGCTGAGTTAAGCCTAGACCAGAGTTCCCCTATCAGTTCGTTGTTTCTGGCAGTTCCCTTAAAACCCTGGTTTTATTAAATTCCTGGTCTCTGAATGTAACATTCCTATACCAAAGTTGATGGGACTCCAACCTCTCCTCACTATAACCTTGCCTCAAGGCAGTAAGTGAGCCATAAATGTTCAGCTACTTCAGGACTAGGATGAATCAGCTGAAAAGTTTCATATAAAAAACCATTTCAGTCTATTTTTAGTCACAATTCTTCCTGCCTGTGTGAAGACCCGAGCATCCTGGTGTCCTGTTAATTTAATGGACCCATTGGACATTCAGTGATGCTGAAAGCTGTTTTCAAGCTGCTTCAATGTGAGTAACTTTAAGCCTGCAATGCAGTAAATCTTTCCTTGAATGTATGTAGACTGCTATAAAGGGATAAGTGAACTACCAGTTCTTTTCTTGAACACATTAATGATGTACTTGCTTAGTTGAATTTCTGGAGCAATACACAT
The DNA here is from genome assembly GCA_028020825.1 of Podargus strigoides. Lineage (NCBI taxonomy): Eukaryota > Metazoa > Chordata > Aves > Caprimulgiformes > Podargidae > Podargus > Podargus strigoides. Next base: position 3,492,670 of record CM051633.1, read on the forward strand.
TAAAATTTGAACATTCTCTTGATCAGAGAAGATGATGCGTGTTAAGGTTGATCTAAAGTTTGGGTTACATTTTAAAATGTATTTTGATTCAGATGAAGTGTGTGTTGATCCTTTGTATGTGTGTGTGTGTATATGTATGTTAAGCTTTCTGCTTTTAAATGCATCACTTTGCTGTTGAGGTAAGGAGTAGGACTGTTGGTATTTTCTGAGATTTTGAGGTTTGAGATGCTCGTGGCAGAAAGGAGGTGGCCTGGTGCTGGGCACCACGTGCTCAATGTTGAAAATACCGCTCTGACCCTCTCCTGGTATGCATGCTCCAGACAGAAAGATATTTTGACATTTTTAATGTGATATAAAAGCATATGGGTATCCTCTTGTAAAATAGAACCAACTTATGTGTTTTATCTCACTCTGCTTTGAGACAGCTGGAGCCGAATTCAGGCTGTAACTATAAACACCATTAGTCCTTTTTTTGCTGTCTGTGTGGAGCACAGCCGTCCCTCCCCCCGTAAGGATGGCAGCCCACCTGCCCCTCCTGCACTCCATAGGGGCATTGAATGGTGCCAGGTAAACCAAGTCACTGGCAGCTGGACTTTTGTGTGTACAAGGCTGTGTTAATATTTTTTGGCTGTGCAAATGTTAACAGAAAATATTAATTACTGCTTATGCTGTAAGATTTTTATGAAAAGGCCATAAGAGATCCTTCAGGTGGTTATTTTTGAAAAGGCAATAAAAAAGTAAGACCTAGTTGTTGTCCATAAAGAGATGCTTTGAATCTAACACAAATTATTTCATGAATCTCTGAGAAAAGTCTGTGACTTTACTAGGCAGGTGGTCAGGTTGGTGGTGTCTGGCCCGAACAGGAGTTTAACCTCTAGTAATTAATCTCTGTTGACCAAAGATGAATTTCAGCATCTACTAAGAGCGGTGCAGTGGAGTGTTTCTGCCTTTTTAAAATGTGGTGTAACACGAGCTGACATGTAATGGTAATAGGAGCATCTCTAGGCCAGCAAGGAGGAGACATGCCCCTGGGAGCCTGTTTGCAGAGGCTGGGATGTCCTTGAGCATCAGAGCACAGCAGGGGGAGGATGGGGACCACGTCATGGGGAGAGCCATGGGAAGGGGGATGACCAGTGGAGTGCAGGGTCCAAGGTGGACACATGCAGTGTAGTGGAGCAGTTTCCTGGACTGTCACCCCATCACATCAGTGTGAAGGCTGCTGCCTTGCATTGGGCAGCATCCCCAGTGTCAGCGTTGGAGAACGTGTGCACTGACATCACCAGTGACCAGTGGGAGGGTGCTGCATCTGTCCTAGCTGCTTTTTGGGAGCTGCTGGGAAAACTGATAGCTGGAGGAGTGTATTCAACATGAGTGCACTGTATCCAGATGAGCCCCCCCAATCCAACAGCTACTTAAAACACTCCCCAAATCTTCCCCAAAGGAAGGGGAGGGCTTGCCCAAGGGCAGCATCGAAAAGCCTTTTGCAGTCATTAGTGCTGTCCCTCGTGCTGCAAGCTGCCTGCAACAAGCATGTCGACATCTCTGCGATGTGCTCGGATTTCAAAGGCGGTCCTCCCAACCAGCTGCATCTGAAGAAATCGAGTCATTTTTAAAATATTTTTTTTTTTTTGGTGATACCATGCCAAGCCTTTTGAAATGAAAGCTGGGGCAGGCCTAGTGGAGATTAATGTAGGAAAAATGCGCTGGCTTGATAAGCCACAGATGTCTGAGATTTGCTGAGGCTGTTGACAGCTTGTGATGGTTTGCAGCTTGCGAGATCCCCCTGCCCAAGTGCCAGTGCCCCGGATACATGGCTGGTGGCACTGGGCCAGTGTGGTTGTTGGGTGAAGGGTTTGAGGAGACCTCGAAGAAAATCTGATGAGACCTTTAGACCTTGTCTGGGTCTTGCAGGGTTTTCTTCTGTGTTGTATCTCTTTAAGCAAAAGGACTGACATTTTTTAAAAAACATAATGTCACTGCTGGCAACTGTTTTTATAACACTTTAATGGGAAGACATATGAGCTGAAATTCTATGAAAACGTAAGATGGTGGTGGAAACTCAGCTTATTGCACTGAACTTGGAGGATGGAAAAGGTGACTTATGTTGGTGGAATCATTCCCAGTGGGTAGCTAGGAGCTGCACTTCTGTTAACTCTACGTACATAATTATAAGTATGCAACTGTTTTTCAGAGATGACCTTCACCGAGTCCTGTTAGGTAGTACCAGTGACACCAACAAATGGACTGCAACTTGTTTGCTTTAAGAGCATCCTCTCATCAACCACTGTCAGTGTGTGACAGGAGATCCCCCTGCAGCCCTTTAGGAAACAGGGTGCTCTGGGTGTGATGAGAGTTTTTTTCAGAGTTGTAATGATGTCTTCTCATCACCTCACTTCCTTTTCCTACCACTCAGCCTGATGCTTAAATTTTGGTAGCCTGACAGAAGGGGTACTAAAACTCTAAAAAATCTCAGTCCTGAGTAATAACAGTCACTTCAGAGTTTGTAATTTTATATGTGAAGTTAGGACTTCTCATCTGTGTCACTTATTTTTATATATCTATATATTTATAAAAATAATTGTGTGTATAATTAGAATTAAGTAATATTTCTTTATATATATAATTTCACCTGCCACTTTATCACTTTTTCATTTAGGGTTTCAGGTATTTGGGTGGGGGTATGAAACACTTTAAAAAAATGTCTTCTGTCAGCTCACACTTGTATTACTTTGGTTTTAGAAAGTTACAGATTATTGCTTACAGAAAAATATGACAAAATTCATAATTTCTTGACATTTTCCACACATATAGATTACATTCTTTGTGAGGTGCTGCAAATTAGACTATTTTTGAATCAAGTTGAGTTGTCTTCATGATATCAGGCCACATACTTCCCTGACTTATGGAGATAATGTACACATGAAGTTATTCCTTGCATGCTGTCAGTGACCTTTCATGCAGAAATCCCCTGAGAGTCTCGTCCTCTACTTGGATTAAGGTTCTTCTGAAGCTGCATTCTTGCACGCCCTGATATTGTATGCTCAGATTTATTTCAGACAGAATATTAATTAAATTAATTTAATTAAATTTGCTGTTAGTTTTAGTTTTGAGGTGATGCTTTTTTCATCACCTTAAAACACCTTGCACATACTGGTATTTATATCCACCTTCTTGGTACCAATACTTTCCACATCTGGATAACAGATTGGAATTGGTACAACCCCCATGTCCAGCAAGTCTCAGGCGAATGTAGAAGAGTGCTTTGACAAAGTATTTCAAAAATACACGGTACACTTCAGAGGAAGCTGATATTTAAAATATACATTTTTACTGAGAAAACTTCTACATTGGTAGCACACAGAAGTTTGATAGAGGTATCTGAGAAATAATTTCCTTAAATGATAGGAAATATTTTATTCCCTGTACCCTCAAAATTAGCAATAGTTTTAGGGGAATTTTCAAGGAAAATAGTCTAAAACTTACCAGCAATGTGACTTTAGTTACCCAAAATGTTCAGATATTTGAGGAAGAAAAAGGAACATTGTTTCATTTCAATTCTGTAAAGTAAAGAGGTTCCAACATTTTTTGGAGTAGGTGAGAAGCATAGAGACTGGCTATGTTACACATCATATTATATATATAATCAGCTTGATCTCGTATCTTTCCAGTATCCTGTGTTCACAATTTGGGGAGGAAATAAAAAGTATTATAGATCATGCTCATCTGATTTTTCTTTATGCTCATGAGCACCCAAGAGATTGGCATAGCAATAGTAAGTACCTGATGCCATCTAGTACCATCATGGTATTGACAGAGGAAGTGCTGTTCTCTGCATTTGTAAATGGGTAACTGAGGCACTGCTCCATTCAACTTGGGTGGCATTTAGACCTTCAGTACTCAGGACATTGTTTTTCCTTACCCAGAGGAATAAATGTTTAGTTCATCAGCTGCAGATCAGCGTGCACCTCTGTGGGGAAATCCAACAGTAACGTAAATTAAAATCTAGGAGTTTTGTGATGGGCAGCAGTAAAAATGTCCCCCCATTTGGGCTGGGAACGTGCCTCCCTGCCTCCAGCCAAGGCATCTCTTATGTATATTGTCTGTTGTGCCAAGCCAGCCTGCAGTGGGGATTTCAGCATTGCTTATAGCTTTATTATGTGAGTCCGTAGGGTAAGACACAAGTGCAGTTTAATGAGGCTCTAAGAAAAAGAGTTCCGAGTAACATATATTCACTCATCTTCTGACAGTGCTGTGCTGTAGCTGAACTATGTCTTCTAAGTAGTTCTTGGTGCCTTGAATCTTATTTGCATGCTCTTAACGGTTATTTAAATCAATTATTTGTTGGGTAGAATGGATCAGTTATCTGAAAATGTCTTAAATAAGTGAGTATCTAAATAAAATTGTTTATTTCCACAAAGGAAGCTTTACAAAGATACAAAACTTCTATATAAAATGTCAGAAACGGCAGTGCTACATAAAATCCCTGCAGGACTGTGTTGGAGGGGGTTTTGGTTACTTTTCCCTTATTCTTTAAAAAAAATATATAATTTATGCCTAGATAATCAGTGGTGTTTTACCACTGAAATGTACACCACTTGGAGGAACAGTCACTGGAGCCTTTCACACCTGCATAGGGTATGAAATTCCAAACAATTAAAACAATTGATATTTCCTCCTGAAAAGAAGTCTATTGTGCTTTAGCAAAAAGCATATTGCAGGAATGAAAACAAACGTAGTAAAGCAGAATGTGTGATAAATGGAAAATGTACTTTCAAAGACACTCTGACACATCTTTTCATTCCCAAAATTAAACATGGAATAACTTTGAGAAAGTGTCAGTTGCAAGGCTGAGTTCATTGTAGTATTCCTTGTGAAAAGGCTTTTGCTTTTCAAGAATGTTAACAGAGTTGTGTAGTTTTGCTTCTTTTTTTTTTTTTAAAGAAAAAAAAAGAAAAAAGGTACAGTGTCATTTGGTCTTATGGTTGAGAACTGAAAACAAGTAGTGTGGGCTTAAAAGTCATCTTAAAAATCAACAACTTATTGTATAGCTGAAAGGAACAGTAGAAAAGGGGACACCACACAAATTTTTATAGTAAATATTGGTTCATTTTGTCCTGTCCTTGCTGCATAGGTGTTCACTCCATTTCTTCAAAGGGGGGGATAAAAGACCACGGTGTATTAGTCACTTCATTTTTACACTTGCATATTCCATAGATGTCATTATATTTTAGTTGTTACATTTTAAAAAAATTTATATGTACTTTGAGAAGGTGAATACCTAAAAAGAAGTGTCTTCTAGCTGACAGCTCCAAATGTCATCCTGTGTGTTTATGGAAGTATATTAAAATTATTTCTTTAGAAGAGAAAAAGAGATGAGTTGTTTGACAGAAAGAGAAAGAAAGAAAGCATTTGACTTTTGTTAGTTTGTGTTTTCACGGTTATCTTTGTACAGAAAGGGTGAAAAAGCATTTAAGACAAAAGCTGAACTCCTCCTTTGCATCCCTGGTGCAAGACAGGAAGAGCTGCCTGTGCTCTCCAGGCTCTTGCAGCCAGCCCTCTCCCAGTTCCCTATTTTTGGAAGCCTCTGTAGAAGGTCAGTGGGAAACATAACCCCCAGCTCCTGAGGCAAAAGCAGCCTGGATTATCATTCACGAGAAACTAAAGACGGATTGCTAGTGGAGAGCAAATAGTTACTCCTGTTAGGATTTCCTAGATGAACACAAGCAGCTTAAATTTCAGTTGTTCAAAATTAATTGCTGAATTAAAAGAAATGTTTAGCTCTATTCTTTTTTTCCCCTCAGTCAGTCATTCATTATTTATATCTAATGTTTGAAATCTAATCGCTGTTGCTGAGAAAATATTTCAGGAAATTATCTAGATAAAGCTTTTTAATATAAATTTTAAGAGAAGAGATAATTGTCAGTTTGATCATATACACATTCATAATCATATACTTTGTTCTGTTTTAATATGCAATTGCTGCATTTACATTAGGAAGCAATAAATACCTATATTGATACTTTGTGTTTTATTAGAAATAGCCATTGAAAAAAACCACAGCAGATCACAAAAGAATTGTTTGGAAATTCCTTGTTCCCCTGATGGTTGTCTTGTGTTGAGGCTTCATGGCTCTGGTCTCTCTGGTCAGACTGCGATGCAGTGGACAGGAGATTGCTTCCCATATCTGAGCTGCGCTGGGTTTTGTCTCCAACCAAAAACAACAAAAAAAAGGTGGGGTTTTGGGATGCGAGGGAGTGTCAGGGTGAGGTACGTGGAGGATCTGACTCAGGGTTTTGGTCCCAGTATGCCAGTGCCTGTGCTGCTCTTTAGCTCCAACTCTCCAACAAGTGTGTCTCCACAAATGTGACAGCGCAGGGTTTTGCCTGTTGTGGCTGGGGCTGTGTCCCCAGCACATCCCTGGCTGGGAGCTGTGGTTTTGTCCCTCTCTTGCCCATCGGTGGCTGCGCCTCCCTTAAGAAATCTCAGTATGTGCCTTCTCCAAGAAAAGTTGCATTTGTGTTGTCTTTTAAAAATCTCTTTTAATATTAACTAAAATCATAAAATCTTAGAGTATATTTAGAAGTTTCATTTTAAAGTTCCAGTCCTTCAGAAGGGGAGAAAGCACCAATTTCATCATTTTGTGGATACCAAAAGCTGATTTATGGCATCTTTGGACACTCAGTCATGAGGCAGAGGAGCAGCTGGTAATGCAACCAGTGAAAGTTAAAATCAGGAGGAGGAAATGCTATATAACAGAAGCAGAGAGATATTATTATCTCCTGCACTCTGCTAGAGAAGATCCAGGGAATGAGGGAAGCTCTTTAGGAGTCCAGGGAAACTTCCCTCAGGCTCCCATACCCATCTCCCACACACGTGCTCTCAGCACCGGTGGTTCCCAGCAGGAGCCAGTCAGGACCAGGCTGTGCCACAACAGATGCAGAGAGGTGCTGGGCAATCCCACAGCTGAGTCCAACACTTGCAGCGTGTTTTTGCAAAAATGGATTTTTTCAGTGTAATTTAATGTGCTGGATAAAACTGTCGTGAGTTGAGGCTGCTTGGGGAATTAAAACTGAACTGTTTTTTCGTGTGTTGCATTACCAAATTGGGCAGGTTTCAGGGTGACTGTTCATTTGAGGGCAGGTGACAAACTACAGACCTGCTGGACAGACATTGATGGTTGCACTTGGATTGTGATGCTCAGAGGATGCCATGTCAGTAATGCATGGAAAACAGGGGGTTCCTGTCTTGTACAGCCCTATGTACCATGGGAAACGTGGGGCAGTCCCTCTCCTAACCTTACTGAGCTTGTTCTTAGAGCCTTGAATCTTGCTTACACATCTTTCAGTGAGAAACTGCTCCAGACATTGACTGCTCCAACAGCGTAACCTCCTCCTCTTCCTCCTCCTATTGACTACGCACTTCCTAAGGTGAGCTCACAGCCCCCTGAGCTCAAGAGGTTGGCAAAGAGAGTGAGGTGTGTATAAATTTAAATTTCTGCAAGGAGTGAAAAGGCAAGAAAAACTAATGTTAGTAATATTTAACTTTAAAAAAAAAAACCCAAAATCAAAAAAAAACCCCCAAAACTAAACGACTACCAAAATCCAACCAAAACAAACTAACTGAAAAACTTCACAACACCCATCCCAACATTCTTACAACAGAAAGAAGCTCTTCACCTAGGAAACCACAGATGCCGGTAGTTATTGCAGGACCAGCTCAGGCACACAACTGCTTCTCAATCATTTGCAGCTTTTAATGAGCTATCAAATTGGAAAAATAAACCCTTGCAATTAGTCTCTCCACTTTGCGTTTTACGCAATGGAAAGGTCACCCTCACTTGCACTTTAAGTTTAGGCAGTTCCTTGTATACAGAAGCCCCCAAATTCCTCCCTGCTGGCAATGCTTTTCAACTTAATTCATTGACAGTCTTTCCTTTTGTCTCAAGATAATGAATGAAAATAAAGATCTGTCCCATAGCTATTCTTGACAATTTCTGCCAGTAATTTTTCTAACCTGATACATCTCAGAAATACTCATTTCCATTTTGTCTTGGCTCAACTTCTCATGCAATTTACAGTTTCTCTGCTAATCTTTAGTCTTCTTTTGAGTAACGTTTCTCCTGTGTCACCACATCAAATGCTTTATTAATGTCCAAACATGAGAGATCTCGGATATCAACTTTCTTTGATAAAAGTTTTCTAGAAGAAAAGAAGTAATTTAATTGGGTGCACACAGTACTTACTAGGTCTATGTAATACACTCACTTTCTCTTTTGTCTTATCAAGTTTCTCTCTCCTTTCCATCAAGATTTCTTCAAAAGCATTAAATACTTTTATCTAATTCTTTGGAGTAATTTCTCTGAGCTCTGCTTTTAAATATCACCACTATATTCTTGCACTATGTTCTTTTTTATCAGCTGGAAGCATCTGTGACCTGGAAAATTTATCATAAATAATGTAGCTGCTTCTGCCTTTCTTTCATTTCTGAGTCCACCAACTTGGATATATTAAATTTCTTGACTTTTGCTTCCATCTTAGTTTCTGATCATCTCATATCCTCATCACAGTTATTTATATTGCCCAGTTCCATCTTGAAAACTGAGGTCAAGTTCTCATTTAAAGCTGTATCAAGATAATCCTTGACCTGTGTCCTGTCTGTACTGTATAACACCCTTTTTTTATCTCAATTGCTGTTCTCTTTTTTGTACACAACAGTCTTGTTGCTGTTTGTTCTGAAGTACAACTCTTCAAATTTGCAAAATGGCATTTGTTCAAATTGTATTCAAAATTAGGATACTCTTTCTTACAGACAGTGTGATATTTTTCACGTAGCTTGAACTCTTTTCTAAATCCATTTTGTGCTTTTTAAAATAAAGGATGTATTTGTGCCATCTTAGAAAGTGAGGTGTGTTTTATTAAGGAAAAAAAACCAAAACAGCTAAAAAGGAAAAGTAACAGCTTCCAAACTGCAGATTGAAAATTAGTTTGTCCTTAGCAAGTGAGATGGTTTTGGCAGCATTCACACTAAACAGGGATTTTCCAATCTTGGCTGCTAACATGAGATTCCTTGTTTAGGATCACATTGCTTGTAGATTACAGAATTGGCCACAGAATATACACACTACTCAAATGACAGATTTGTCCAACCTGTGCCGTGTTACAGGAAACGGGGCCATGTTTTGTAAACCAGAGCTAATATTTTCCATCTGTAACCAAGTACAAGACTGATGAAGGACATAAAGAATATTCTGCAGTGGAGAAAGCAGTGAAAGAAGAAATCTCTGTCTTAAAAATTAAATGCCTATTTCTCTCATTATAATTTATAGTGTCCTGAAAATTAATATTCTTTTCTAGAAAAGTGTACCTTAAACAGCCCAAAGCAGCTATGAGCAGTTTCTCCAGGGAGACTTTTGTAGCTCTTCTGCACTTTAAGACAAAACATTTCTGTTTAGTAGTTGACTTTGTAACATTCCCATGAAACTGCATTGCGTATGTTATTGGGCAGAATGTCAAAGATGGGCCAGTTAGGATGTGCTTTGTGCCCCTCCTTCTTACAGGATTGAACGGGCTCTGCAAAATGATTTCTTTTCTAGTATACCCAAACTTACATATGTTATGAGAAAACCAAGACTCCTGCTTCTGCTTTACCCCAGCAGTCCCCATTGAACGTGACAAATTTAGAAATGAAGTGCCAGAGATTGGCCATAAAGAGCTTCCTATTTCTCACACAAAGGATGAGCAATGGCAACTATTTCACGTGTCCACTTCCACAAATGCCTTAGTACTTGGGGATAGTCAACTCTTGGTAATTGTTAATAGATACTTAGCTTATAGTAGCACTAAAAGGCCCCACTGAAGTAGCACTTCCTATTTGGGAAGGGAGGAGATGGACTCTCCTAAACCACTGAAGAAATACCCATGTTGGAGCTGCTCCTCGTTGATAGTCAGTGGACAGACACAGCAATGCATCTCCTCCTGAAACAGGTATCTCCAGTAGGCTGGGTGAATCCTGCCCTCAACTGGCCACCTCCTTTCCCTGATTGTATAGGCAGAGCTGCAGATGTTTACACTGTATGTACATCCCTGATCCTCAAAGTTGCTGAACATCTTGCAGCCTGTGTCAGGGAAGGGCCCCACATTATGGATTGGGAGCTGAGCTGTGGGGAGGTAGACAGACTCACTCCTTGGAGCTCCCAACCTTTACCTCATGCTGTCCTAATGCCCCGAGTCCCTCTACAATGTGTTGCACAATCCATAAATGGATCAGTGGCAGATGAGCTTGTGTCTTTGGGCAGCTGTTGGGTTGTGGGCCATCTAATGTTCTGTGTTCCCTTTGAGCAGAAAGGTAATGGTGCCAATTTGAGATGTTTTTCTGATTTGTCCTCACTAGAGGAGAGCATGCATTTTCAAAATTGGTTCAGAGAGAAGGGGAGGCTCTGGCTGGTGTGGCAGCAGGGTAGTTCTCTGCAAAGAGCTCTTGCTGAACTCATGACATGTGGATAGGAGTTCACATTTGCAAGACTGGAACCATGTTTTAGAAGATAAGGCCAGAAGCGCCAGTGTGAAAGTGAGAGCTGTGTAAGATCAAACAAAAAAAATTTAGTAATGGCCCTCGATGGGTGATAACAGGGTGCAAGAGGGGGATGCTTACTGGGCTGGGGCTCCAGGGCACTGAGATGGTGTACGCAGCAACTGATGCTGACTTTGTGCAGAACAGATGGCCTTAAAAGTTTTACACTTGTAGAAGGGGATTTCTGAAAGGGCAGAATTTGGCTCAAAGTATTTCTCCGAGGCTGTGGTGCCTGCAGCAGTCATGGGGCTGTGTTTTAACCACAGTGTGAAAAATGCTGCATGTATAAAGTAAATAGTCCTCTGCCCAGCTGTATTCGATAACAATGACGGTGCAAAGCCCATGAGCAGTTAATTAGTTTTTTCATAAAGATTGTTACTCCTGTAGACCATCACCCACACTTACTTCCACCCTGATTTCCATCTGCACAGAGTAGCACCTGCCTAATCTAGGACTGTCACGGAGGCATACAAACATTTTAAAGTGCTCCTAGAAAGAAGGTTTTATTTATAAAGATTTGAAAATCACTGGTGGGAAACAACTCACTTATGTGTTTCCAGACAAATAATAAAGTAGCAGAGGTGACTTTCTTTTACCAGACAATGGACCTGACTGTAAAATTTCAGTTAATAATCACATATTCCTGATATATAGAGGGATAACTTATTTAACTTCTCCGTGCTTGTAAAACACAGATACTTTCAAGTAAAGTTTAGTATCAAACAAAATAGTTTTCTTGTACTAACAAACTTTTCCAGGAGGAAACAGCTTATAAATATGTTACAGCCCCAGCCTTCAGCAAAAGAAATATTGGTACCCTCTCAAATGATAACAGTAGTAGGGACTGTTACTCCAAAGAAGCTGTCATTGTATCTATCTTAGGTAGTCAGTGTCTATTAAAATAGTGATGGAAAAATCTAGAGACTGCGAAGAGGAGGTGGTTCACCTGGGGAATGGGTACCTGGTTAAGATGACTGCTGTTCCAAACTGGGAGTCTGTGCTAGTCTTACTGTAAACTAAGACTAAGAGCAATGGTTTGGGACATAATGTGATATTTGTAACTACAATTCAAGTGTGTGAATACTAATAATTCAAATCTCCAAGCATAGGCCTGACCCTTTACATTTCTGTTCAATAGTAAATTGTTATTTATAGCAAGGAGTTTGACAGAGACTGTGGAATTATTGGCAGTATATTTTATAAAGCAAGCCAAACAAAGAACAAAAATAATTTGGATTTGAATTCCTCTAAGCCTAAACTCTGCATTCTCTCTGCTGGTATTCATGGGATCCATAAAAATCTGCCTTAAAGCCTTTCAGACTTGTCAGTTCTTCTATGATCTTGCAGAATTTGAATGTTTAGCCTAATTAAACCCTGGAAAAATAAGAATTTGGTGTAGCTGGAAATTTGATAGCAGCCATGGAAGAAGATGATGCATAAACTGTGACATTGCTGCCACGTGAGGACAGGTACAGGAGGAATACATGGACCAAAGGGAGACTGTGGTGTCACCATTTGGGAAAAGCTGTTGTGTTTTTGCAGAGCATTTCTCTGGGATGGGGAATGACCTGGGATGCCCCAGAGACATACCTGGGCACCAAGTCAGAGTCATGCACAAACACGTGGTGAGGGGCTGACTTGCACTTGGCCCTGATCATTTGCTTTTCCATTTGCACAGCAAGTAGGTCAGTCACCATGCAGGCAAATTGAGAGGCTGCCATCTTCCTGTGGCCTGAGAACGAGTTCCTGGGGCTAGGAAAGTCATTGAGAGAGCAGTAAGAAAAGCTGTAGCCAGATGGGATTGTAAGCTGCTGGGAAAATGCTACAGAACAGGGAAAACAGTTGTAATATTTATAAATATCTACATCAAACTATACGTGTCTTGGTGCAGTGAAAAGCTTCACCAGTGCTTTGTGAAGAATTAGGGCTGCAGTGAAATGGGAGCAGATGAAAACTGGAAGCAGTTGTGCTAAACACTTGTGAGGTTCTACCCTTCCAAATATCAGGGGAGAGGGGGGGGAAGCTTGTATTATCCCTGTTTTGATCACCTGCTTGCTGCTAGTACGCTCCTTTTCCTCCTTGGACTTTAATGGAGCAGCAGTCTGATAAAGCACTGGATTTATTTTTCCCCTCTCTTTTGCTGATACCCCGTTAGGAAGATGAATTGAATGGCTTGGCAAGCAGAGCTGAACCATCTCCCTACGCTTCTGGGAGACCTAAGGAGGGTCCCTGTGCTGTGTATCCAGCACTGCCAGATGTTCTGTCAGATAGAGGAGTTTTGGTGTTGCTAAAAGGTAAGAAAAATCAGTATTTAGTTCCTTTCCTCATAAACACCAAACTTGCTCAGCCCTGGGCGTTATGATGGATGATGCTCAGGCTTTCCCTGTCCATCCCCTCTCCTCCAATGTATTTGCCATGTGGTTACACAGCCTGGAGCTGCATGTGTTGAACCAGAAGGTCCTGGGGGCTGTTCCCCTCACTCTCCTTGCAGTGTGTGTGTGTCATCCACACTTTCCTCACTGCAGGGGACACTCCTGGAGGCTGATATTTCATATTGACACAACCCTCCATGACAAGGAGAAAATTCCAGTCGCTCGCTCATTGGGTTGCAAACCTTTATGAATACCACAACTAATAGCCTGGGTAAGTGGAAGATTAATTTCTATACCACCTGGCAGCAAGCTGTGGATTAGGCTGCTGTCCCTCGTGTGGGTTTAATGTTGGAGGAATGGGGCACTGGAGCACCCAGACAATCAGCCTCTTGTTTAAACAATGAGCTTCTCGGTCTTGTTAGCCAGGGCTCTTAAATTTTCATTTTATTCTGGTATGCAGGCTTGTGTGATGTGGAGAATTGCTTCAGCACCGAAAGACTGTAAACCTGTTCAATTAAAGGAAATGCTCAGATCCAGCTGTTGGTGTCCCATGAATGCCAGTGCTCCTTGCAGAGTAAATAAGACCGACACACTCTGCTCTTGGAACAGATATGACGATTTGTGCCTTAATTCTGCTGAAAAAGAGAGCTTTTGTTGGGGAAGGATGGTTGGGGAAAAGGGGAGGAATGCCAAGCTTAGAAAATGGCCAGTGAGACAAAGTCTTTGCAGATAACAGTGAGGTCTCTATAGCATGAGCCTAGTGACAAGGCACTGTAAGCAACACGTACACTACAAATTCCTGTTACAGCTATAGAATTGTCTTGTAAATTTTGAACGCTTTTATCATGAAAAAACATAGTTACAGAGTAACTTACCCTCTGCTTTCACTTCCAAGAAGCATAGCTATGGTGTGCATGCACTCAGTGTGTGTGCAGGAGCATACTCTGCACCATCTGTGTCTGGTTTTTCAGTTGCCTTGGTTTTGGTGACATGTTGCTGCACTCATTTGTGGGTGGCAGATCGTTTGGGCAGCACTGGATGGTCAGTTGGTATTGCAAATATTTTTGTACAAGTCAGAAAAAAAAAGTATGTATATATAAAATAGCTTTTATATCTTTTTGGTATATCTACACATAAATATATATTTTTATGTATTATGTAATATAGCTAAAAATATAATATATATGCACACACAAAGGACTGTAGCAGTTTCAGTAGTGCTGAATACACTTCAACTACACATGCACAGCATCTGATGTAATGTTTGAGTCTCAACCAGGAGCTGAGTACCTGAGACTGGCACAGAGGAAGGAAGATGCTGGGATGGGACAATCCACAAGAAGAAAGGATGGGCCATTGACCCATACTTCAGCTGAGTGGCACAAGCCATCACCCATGTCCCCAGAGCTGGTACAGCCTGGCACTTACAATCCTCATCCCAGAGCAGGGACTGGAAACCTCATCTGCCACAGGGAACCTTTCATTGGTCTCTGAAAATGCAGCTTTCCCCACTCCTGCTGTCTTGCCATTTTGTTCCCCGTTTAAATACTGTGACATGGGGGCTTTGAAATACCAGTTTTAGCTGCTGCAGTGAAAATGGGTCTCCAAATGTCCCTCAGTGACAGGTTACCTGCTGCTGGCCCTTATGCCATCTGTCATGCAGGTTAAAAAAAAGTTGCATTTCAGCTTACTAGCTGGGGCATAAGATTGCAGCCATTACTAAACAGGAAAATGAAGTGCTCAGTTGGTAATCAGCCACTCCACATCTTCATCTATCTACCCATGTAAGCATATGCATGTAAATAAATGTGGGGTAGTATAGATATACATTTATGTACATGCATATATTAGAAACAAAAACTAAATCAAATGCCAGACGTCGCCCAGCTGAGAAAGGGCCATAGTGCTTTAAATAGGTGCAGAAGATGCAGTGGCCCTTGGGTTAAAGCTTTGCTGCTTTTCTAATGTGTGATTCCTGTTTCAGGCAGCAGCTGAGCCCACAGCCTCTATGCAAGGAGTTTTGCTGAAGAAATGCCCTTGGCACACACCCAGCAGCCCAAAGTGTCCTTCTCTTGTGGATGGTGAAACACTGAAGACCTTTGAAGGACTGCAAAGAAGGGAAGGAAATTGTTACCACGTGGTTTGTCTTGCGGTTTAAATAAATGAGGTAGGAAGAGCACCCTTTGTTCTACCCACCCGTCTTCTTTTTTTGTATTATTGTGTACTTTAATAGTAACAAATTAAGAGCTGCTTTCTAATTAAAGAATAAATACAGCTAACACTCAGCATGGTAGGATGTAGATGCCGTTTTCTTTCAGCTAAGTTAAAATGGCAAAAACAGAAGAGTTGTGGTCCAGTTGATGAGGTAGTGAAGGTCAGAGTAGCTGTGGCACTAAGGTGAGTGAGCTGAAAACAAGCATTTAATGCCTCCCAGTGATGTTCCTTTGTGTTTAGATTGACTGTTGTCACAGAAGAACATAGATTAAATGGTCAGAAGCATGCAAGCAGCTCCAGAGTCAAAGCCCCAGTGTGGTTTTCATTCCTGACTAGTGTACATGCTTTCAGGACCTCTCCCAGCTGGCTGTGACAGTGCCCATAGACAAACAGTTACAAAGCCAGATTGCTGTAGTGAGGAATGTCTCTAACTAACCTTGGATTTTGCTTTTTGCAGGTGTGCTGCCATGAGGACAAAGAGCAGAAGGCTTGGCCTCAGGAGATACAGTTCTGTCCCACCATGCTTGGACAGGTTCCTGCAGCCCCAGCATCTCCCCTGCTGTGATGGAGGTGCTGCATGGGAACAGTTTGCCTTACCTGCACCTTCACCTTTGGGGACTGTGGCTGACAGAGTGGGTTTTGCCATAGCAGAAACCTGCTGCTGTGTACGGAGGGAGTGTTACCCACCTCCTCCCTTGGCAGGGCTTCAGCTTACAGAGCACAGGGCTGTGCAGTGTGGGGGAGTGGGACACACAAAACCCTTCCAGCCTTCAAAAATGCTAGTGGGGCCGTGGACAGGCTCCTGTTGCACAGCAGCCAGACAGCCCGGCACCCCACAAGGGTGCTTCAGCCTCAGACAGCTGCAGCTGGCCATGACAACACCCTTGCCAGGCAGGAGGAAGGGGGTGCAATAGGTCAGAGCAGGCTCGAGGGAAGCTGTGGGGGAGAACCTCAGTGGCACAAGGGGGGGCTTCTTCACGTGCTGCACAAATCACATGTTTATCCCTGTGATCTCCCCACAATACCAGCTTGCTTTCAGGTGTGGTTTGAGACACTGCAGTAGCTGGCACACCAATATGTAAGGCATGCACAGTGCTAGAAATACAGTTAGATACCGCAGCACCAGAAGGCTGTAGGAGACCGACACTGATTTCCCCCCAAGCTATTAAATAAAGCTTTCATACCTTAGCACCCATCCCTCTGCAGTATGAGCTTCAAGTCTGGCTGACTGAAGTCACAACTCTCTGGCCTGGGCTTCATTTGCCAGGTATGTGTATTCTTTCTCAAGTAAAGCATTTCATCCAAGCAAGCTGGTTATCAACACACCCTCTCCCCTTTCAGGAGAGCCAGATACACACTCCAACACCCTTAGCTGACACTAACTCAGAGATAGCCCTC
Organism: Podargus strigoides; assembly: GCA_028020825.1. Taxonomy (NCBI): domain Eukaryota; kingdom Metazoa; phylum Chordata; class Aves; order Caprimulgiformes; family Podargidae; genus Podargus; species Podargus strigoides. The sequence continues at coordinate 3,509,223 of CM051633.1, forward strand.
AAGCAAACTGTGGCACAGCAGATGCTCAGACACAAACGAGTCAGCTCCCTCCCCTGTGTAACCCAACTCCCCTGTGACACAGCTTGAGTGTTTCAGCTGTGAATGTGCCTTAGCAGGAATGCTGCAGGACAGAGCTTCTGGCTGCTAAAGCAGAGCTTTGATTCAGTCTGGTCACACAACATCTTCCTGCTCCCTGTGGGCACCTGTGTGCATAGCAGGCAGATGCTCTGTATGCCCAGGTTTCTCACATCTTGCCCTCTCCCAGTGGTGGTAACAAACCAAGCCTGGAGCAAGAGCCATATTTTTTCACTGTGCCTGAATAGAGTAAAGCACCAAGACTGCTATGGTGGAAGCCTGCCCTTTAAAAAACAAAAAAAAACCCCAAACAAAAAAAAAAACACCCACCAAAAACAACAACAACAACAAAAAAAAACCACACAAACCTAAAGCCAAGTCATTAAGCACTATAAGATGCTGCATGTTCTGCCTCAGGGTGCCGGCCTGAACCCTGCCCCACAGGGCTGAGGAGACCAGGACCCACTGTCTCTGCCTGTCACCCCATGAGCTGCCTCCCAGTCAGGGCTGCAGGACTCTGTCCCTGGAGATCTCTGAGTTTAAGAGTAGTAGATCTGGATACTTCCCTCTCTGTGCTCAGCCAGTTTCTGCCTCCAACACCCTGTTATATAAAGTGGGTCTCACATTCAGGAAACCATTACATTTTGTTTATCTAGAATGAATTTTAGTTGCAATAAAGTTTGAAGAGAAGATGCCAGCCATGGCATGCAACAATTAATACATACACGAGAGCACTACTGTAAGATACCAGTCAAGTCCATCACACCTATTCTGGTCCATAAACCTTATGTTACAACAAGCAGTTTCCACTATGCCATTAGGATCATTCATCAGGTTACTCATTGTCCTATGTGGGGGTGAATATCCCCTTGGTTTGTTTTGTTGTTGTTTTTTAATTATCTGTTAATTGAGTCTGAGAGCCACTCTGTTCACCAGCAGCCATCCACTAGGCAGTGTTCACTCACAGCTTGAGGCCACCAGCGCTACATGTCCATGAGAGCTTAGTGCAGGGGAAGAAAATTACCTCAACGTATTGAACTACTCAGAATTGCCACATCAGGAGTACAGACCGTCAGTGCATGAGATGATGACCTCCAGCTATACCCCTCTGAGGCACTGTTTCCAATTTATTGAGTATTAGCAGTAGAGCAGTACAAGATAGTTTCTCCTAGGCCATGCTGAAGGGAAAAGACACCTTCGATCCTTTGTTATACCTGGAAAAGCTTTTAATAGACACATCCAACTCCCATTTTAGAAGGGCTTTTGATACCACTGAAAGAATGATATTGCTGTTAGGGAGATCCTATAAATCTTGCTGGTGAAGGGTCACACAGTGACAATAGACAGGTAACATCATACTCTGGTGACTTTTCCTATCCTAAGACTCTGGCAAACCCTCTGCAACCTGCCTGCCATCCCACGTAGCCTCACAGGTGAGGAAGGGTACGCTCAGCAAGCAACCAAAGAAACCTAAACCAGTTGTGATCACATCAAACAGCAAGTTCTGCCTTACATAAAGATGTACAGGTAAGACATGAGTACAACTGTTGCATTTGTCAAAGCCATGAGCTCTTGGCACCCTTATTCAAACATCTCTTCTTCCAAGGCAGAGGAGTGGACAGATTATACCATAGGCACTGACACCAAAAATTTTCCTTCTAAGTTCATGCCATTCCTCTGTTGCACAGAGCTCCAAAAAGTGGTACTTTTATTCAAACATTTACAGGGATCAAATTAAAACTGAATTAATCCAAAAGAGTTTGCAAACCTAGTGGTTTTCTAAAGTTCTCACCAAAAAACCCTTGAAATTTTATTCAGACTTTGCATTCTGGCACAGATTAGGCATTGTTACACTTACAGTCTAGTACATCATATTATAGCATAAAGCCATGTCACAGTACCATGAAGTCAAATCAACTTGAGTTACTAAGTTTGACTAGTACCTCTAACCTTGAGTTTAGTGCATCTTAAAAGCAAGTTTCCATGTCACACTAATATATTCTGACAAGTATATGTTAAAGTGTACAATACTTCACATTTAAATGCTTATGCATGAGACCAGATTTGGAGAACCTGAACAAAAGCATCTGCAGAGATCATCTAGTTCTTCCCACCATTCTGTAGTGCAGATACATCTACATCAGGCCCCATAGATTTATGTGGATCCAATAACATAGTGCTGGGCAATCTAGGAATATCTGTGGTACTGTCTAAACTTACTCCTTTTCTTTGACAGGTGTATTTCATCTTTCCTTCTCCTCTGATCAAGGCCAAACAGTTAATTTCCTCTATTGACCCCGTTGGGTGTCATGCTTTGTAGACTCAGTTGTTGTGGATTTAACTCCAATGATCCAAAGGAAGGAGCAGCCTCCTCCATCTTAGCTTAATGGCCAGAAGAGTCAAGCAGCAAATCCCCCTGGAGTCAGTAATCTTTATCCTGTGACCTAGGAGACATCATTCATGTTGCAACTTGGATTGTATTTCTGGATTGAGACATGAAATATTAACTACTGGAGGCTGGGCCCATGAAAAGCATTCCTGTTTATCACCAACTCCCACTGAGGGCAACAGAGGCTTTACACAACTGTCTTGGACACAGCCATGTTAGACTGATAAAGTCCAAACTGATAATTACATAGAGCACTAGATCTACCTGTGAGCATCCTTCAGGAGGATGATGGGCATCATCCAATAAAGCCCAAGGTGCATTGTAGCAGCAAAGTATACTTCTGGTTACTTAGGTTAACATTTAGTTGTGCTTTTTGTAGAAACTAGAAGGTTTTCCTGCTGCTTAACATGTTTCTGTGTATTTTAATCAGTTGCTTATCTGTCACAATACAGTCTGGTTGCATCGCTCTAATAATCCAGATTAGCACCAGTTTATTCTCATTTCTATCTGGCACACAATCATTTGTCCCCAACCTCAAAAACAGACAGGGCAAAAAGAAAATGACCCATTGGCCCCATTACCATGTCTGTCATTCTCAAACAATGAGGCTTGTATCCCAATTACACCATACACATACAGCCTGCTGTCAGAGTTTAACATGCACCTTCATTTTCCAGGGTTTTACAGATGTTTTGTCAGTCACTTCACAGAAGTACCATTTACTTGGACCCACTGTCTGAGAACACTTTTAGTTCAGCACTCCACACAAGATGGTTACAGCTAAGAAAGGTACTTTTTCTAACCTAGGAATAGCTTTGGACCAGCTGCCTTCACTAAAAGAAAGGCCAGAAGGGCTTATTTTGCCCTCTTCCTCCCCAGCATATAAATACATAATATGTTCTGGAGACTTTGAATATTTGAAACAAGAGATCGTCATTTGTCTTTATGGGCTGCATCAAATGGTGGATTTAAAACAGTTGGAAGTATACAGAGCAAGGGTAGGAATGAGGAAACTTGGTTTGCTTCCTTGGTAACAAAATCTACAGCACAGCAGGAGAACAGAGCATGATAATTAGGGAATTACAGCTGTTAGTCACAGAAAATATGCTGCAGTTGCAGGTCAGGGACCTGAGGTTGTGGCACAGGAAGGAAAACTGTAATTTAGAGTCTGTGAGGAACTTGCTGCATGCATTAGACTTCTTGCTACTTATAGCATCTCTACACCTGTTTTCCAGGGCAGAAATTGGACCAACAAGAACACAGAGCAGCAGCAAGCACCAAGGAAATGGAGCTTCTCTGCAAGGGTCAGGACGAGAACTACTCTCACAAGAACCATTTTTAGTAAGAAGAAATGGATGTTCCATCAGCTCCTGTTCACTGCCCCCCCCTCTCTGTTAGCAACCCCCTTCCTAAACAGGACAATCAAAAGTCTGAACTTTAAGAGGGAGAGGACAAAACTTGATCTAGGGAGTTATTCTGGGAGACAGCAGCTCCCCAAGAAGCACCAGTGGTTACAAGGTATGTATAATGAGAGGCCTACTAAAACAGGGCTTGGCTTGGAGACTTCTCTGTATTAAGCCAGAGGGAAGTACAAGCCTCAGAGAAAAGACAATACCACTTTATTTTCCTGGCCTTCACCTTACAAAAAGAAGTGGCAGACTCCAATCAAAGGCACAGAACAAACCCAACACATACCTGCAATTACATCATTAAAGCAACTCTGATCATAGTTTGCCCAAAGCCATTTAAAGGCAAGGACCTGTTGGTATAGTTTATGACCAAGACACCAAACACCTTCTGTGAAATGCTGTGTCGTCTCCTCTTCTTCCAAGGGGAGCTGGTCTCATCCCAGAAGAGCAGGGTGTGTGCTACAGCTGCTACACACCAGGAACCTTCACCCGACTTCAGCTGTCTCCAAAGCTGGGCAAGGGGCTGCCACGACTGCACACTTTCAGAGGTGGTTTTTATCTGGACAGAGACTATGGCATTTTCCTTATCATACTCCAAGTGAATTTGTACTCAAACTATGTCCAAAGCAATTAGAAAACTGGACTCCCATTTCAGTTGGGAAAGAGTGTTTTTTTCCAGACCCTGAATGGTGTTAAGTTTTAACATTGTTTCAGCAAGTTAAGGAAATTAATAGAAAATAAACATGTTATTACTGTACTGATATGCATGACTCTCAGAAAAGCTGATCTATTAAATTTGTGTGCTTTGCTCCAGCTAAATCCTCCATAAGGAGTTCCTCGTTGCCATTCCACTCGAGGGGGAACTTGTCTTTGTTTACTTCTCAAAATCTCCTGCACCCTTTGATCCACACCGGTCATATTTGGGTTCAGTTTTTTAGGTAATCTTTCTTTACTAAAATTTTAGTGTGTGGAAAGGCATCTTCCTTATTTCTCTGTCCCTCAGAGACAGAGGGCCAACTCTTACAGTGAGAGCTGGAGCATAAGGGAATTGGAGGGAACCTAAATTTACCCAGAAACAGAAGAAACACCTACCACACCCTGAGGCTGACCAAGAGCTGGCAGCTTCTTTTCTTCTGACCTGCACCTGTGCAGCCTGACCACACAGCTTGGATTCCAAGGCCAATACCAGGAGACCTTGGACCACGAGGCTTGAAGCTCTCCATAGGGCATAACTTACTCATTCAAATGATAATAAACAAGACATCCAGCATTTGCTTGCTGTACCAGCTAGCAGCTTTGCATCACATCAAAGCCAAACTCATTCTTTCCACAGAAGAGCAGCTATTAATAACTTCCTATTGCTCAGTCCAGCCTGCCAACCAGTAGCCAGGCCTCCCCAGTTCTCCTTGAAGGCGAGCAGCATGCCATGCAGATCAACTAATTCAAGGAAGCTATTTCGGTGTCCTAAACCCTCAGACTGCCGTAAGCCAGCCTCTGTTTCCAGGCAATACAACATGAAGTCACTCAGGGCTCACAGTTGTGTGCAAGGCATCACAGCAAGAGTCCATAGGTGAGCAAAGCCCCTGAGCTCTGGGGTAAAAAAACCCATCCCTCAGTACTCTGCCAGCTGTCTGGATGTCATGGTTTTGACCTTGTGAGCTCTGGGGACAAGTAGCAAGCACTTGGCCTCAAGCAAAGGGGTAAAACACTTTTATTCCCCTTGGCAAACTGCTCAGCCTAGGCTCTGTGCCTCACTCAGAGTTAGCTGTCGGGCAGATGGTTTACTCAACTCAGGGGCTGGGGAAGTCATACCAAACACTTGATGGAGATTTCCTTCCTGCCCTATTTCTGGTTATTAGACCAGCAAAAAAAGTTGGCTCCCAACCTCTACTTGGAAGACAAACTGTATTCTCCACCTTGATACGACCTGAAATACAACACCTCAAAGAGGCATGGCTGCCATTTGGGGTGGAATTTCTTTACATTAAGAACAAATAATAGCTGTGATGCACCTCAGTCTTGTAGCCTTTTCAGAGCCATGTAACCATAATAATGTGATATTTGGTTTTAGAACCTTCCAGAGGAAGGCTGTAATTTGCATTTTAGAGTCCCATGCAGTGACTTGCCCAAGATGTACCTACGCCCACTAGTTTTCTTGCTGGTACTTGTGCAGTCATCTCTCTGGGGGAGACAAAGATTCACCAGGTCTCCATGCAATGCAGCCAATACACCTCAGTGAAGTTTCAAGTCCATCCTGATAGCGCCAAGTGCTTGATGCCATTTTTAGCAAGCAGAATAACTAAGTATTTAAGGACAGATCCTTCCCCAAATAGACAAGAAGAGCCAATCAGCAGCTGTTTCTCTGGGAAGATTTTGCCAGCATTACAAATGCTCCATATGGAAGCAGAAAGATGCTAGTTCTGAGCAATAAATGCATGTCAGATGACACTGCCACTAAATATACCTGGTGACTGTTAGCACAATTGCTTTGCTTCCAGTCCGACTCCCCTCTTTGGTGTGGGCAGCAAGGGCACCTTAAATGAAACAGCCCCAAGATGAATTCAGTTTAATCGCCGAGTGTGAAGGGTGGGGGGCAGGGAAGAAGGAAGGAGGACCAATATTAAGTGTGGAAACCAATACAAAAAGCTCCTGGGATATTAATAGTGTGCTGAACTAATAAGATGCAGTCAAAGCTATGAAGTTTCTGTAACACCACAGCAGCTGCTACTGTGAAGTAAGAGACTAGAGTGGATCTGTGTATTTACAGCGGTTATCTGAAAGCCTGGGCATGTAATTCCACTCGGAATCCCCACCAACACAAATACATTAAAAGCAGACTCAAAAAGCTCCTGTAAACCCACTAAGCACAATAGCTAAAGTTTCCACAAGAAGTAATTCACAGTATTACAGCCATTCTCACATAGACAGGCAAAGAACCTTGCTGGGCCAAACACAGAGCAGCAGCTCTTGTTGAGAGTAGCCCCATACCTTCCAGCCCTCCTGATTGCTTATAAAGCCTTCTGGGAGAGGAACCTTTACCATAAAGAAGTCTGCCCCTCAGAGGTTATGCTGGACAGTGACTGTTTAAAAAAAGTTAGAACCACATTAGCTTTTTTGCATGCACCTACAGGCAAAATTGGTTTGTCTATTAAGAGATGCAATGAGGCATCTGTTTCTTTCAAGAGTTTGATTCTAGAGACAAGAAGCCCCTCCAGTCAAGCTCTCATCTCTTCTCCAGCTGCCTCAAGAACTGGGAGGCCAGCAATGCTTGCACAGCCACATGGTGAAGGAATATTAAGGCCCAACCTCACACCTTTGAAGGGAAAAATGAAGTTTTTCTTTGGAAGCATTATCTCCACACTATTGCTGGCAGAGAGGACAGCCATAGGAAGACAAGGATGCAGCCTGCACAGACTGCTGAGCTAACAAAGCAATGCCACTTACCAAGTCTTTGAATGGTTGGTGCTGTAAGTAGTCCCTCAGAGGGAGGTCTGCCCTACAGCTTTGGTTTTGGAAAGAGTAGGTGGCTGCAGCCTTACACGGGCTCCTGAGCATTTGCACATCTCCTGATCAGGCAGTTCTGGGCTGGCTACTCAAATGCTTTAGGCTCATGACCCTTCATGAAGTAACGAGGACATACAACTTCCTTCTGTCAGCAGATCACAAGAAGGACCCAAGTGCAGAGAACAGACTCAGGCAGACACACATCCCCACAGCGCTACAGCAAAGCTCACAGCACCCACCACCCAGGGTGGGAACTCCCTATGCTAGCTGGTCGATGGCAGCAACATGCTCACCAACAGCTCTGTTGTGCCTTCTGTCACCAAAAACCACCCATGGGCTTTTACACATCACCATAACCTTGCAAAAGGCTGAAGTCTATGTGGTGGAGATCCCTTCACAAAGCACAAGAAAGGCATTATTCAGTGACCCTATAGAAGAGGGGGGGGGAAAAAATAAAATAAAAAAATCACACCATACACATGGCACAGGCCATGCCAGGGCACTCTAGGAAGATCTGCAACCAGAACACCAGAATAAGTGCTGCTATCAACGAGAAACACTACAGTTTGGGTATGGACCAGGATCCCATTATGGAATGAGTGGGGATATGAATATAATGGATTTGTATAGTATGAATATTATGGATTTAAGAGTAGATGAACATGATCTCTATACCAGAAAACTGTGGTCAAACAAACAGGATCACCAAGATCCCCTTGGACTCCTCAAGATAAGCAGTAGCTATTCCAGTGAGAGCTCTCTGAAGGCAGAGCAGCAGCCTAATGTTAGATAGCAAGACATTAAGTAATAAATGACATTTTGTTAAGAAAGCTGTAGAGAGTTACAGTTTTGAGGACTCATTTTAAGCTTTCATCACTGGCTGGGGAGGGGAGAAGTCAGGTTACTTAACTGCTGTTATGGCAATTATCAAATGGAAGAGACCAGTGATTTGGAAAACATTGCAGTTCATAGCAAAATTCCACTATGCTTTTCATTAGGTGTGTCCAATTGCTTCAAGCATAAATTAGCCAGACAGTTGAAAGCAGATTTGCAGAAAATGAGTTTAACACTATTATCAAGAGGAAAAAAAGAAAACAAGGAAAGACTCATTTCCCATGGAAGAGTCACAAAAGTCAAACTACTTTGGAGATCTCTCAGACCCTGCAAAATCTTTCCCACATGCTTCATTGACAAGATCCAGGCCTCCAAGATAGCACTTGATGTTAAGTTTGTGCAACAGTTCTGGGAATAAAACCCAAGAACTTACTAGGGACAGCTCTTGTAGAGGTGACTTCAAAGTGCACTTTCAGGCTGCTGAGCAACTGCAGATGCAGGCAGATGGCTCATGACAACACTATTCACCAACTTACTCATACAAAGTGTTGCTAATGGAGCCATGCAAGTGACATTACAAACCCTCTCCCAAGTCCTACTGGCTTGGAGAAGAAGAGGAGGGGAGGGATCTACACAGAAAGCAGATGAGAGGCCAAAGGACACCTGTGCCTAGTCCCCCTATTGCCTGCATCTTCTCCTGAGGGGGATTAAGCCTGGAAAAAGCTTGACTATCTGCAACAGTGCTGTGATCCTACACTTTGCCTTTCTGCAGTTGGGTGGAACCAGACTGGGTGCACAGCAGCGCAGGCGAGCCATGCACACATGACTGAGATAGGAAGAGACAGTAATAAAACCTCCAGGGCTTTCTCAGACCATCCTGTCATTCAGTATAAAAATCACGGAGGAAACAACTCTGCCTTACCTGAGCTGGGCATTGAAAACAGTCAGGCTCCAGCATTAAATGAGCACACACTTGCTCAAGCACAAGTCAGTAGTACAGAAATAGGCTAGGTGTTTTTTTATATCAGCACCTAGTTTCAACCAGAAAACATTAGCAAGATCAAGAAGACATAGTCATGTTTTACAGTGACCAAGATAGAGTTTAAGGAGAATTTCACTATGGTACCCCTTTGCTCAATGCAGAGTTTCAAAGAGTTTTTTTTGAGGCAGAAAGCTTATTCTTCAAAGCAACATCTGTTGCCAGTTACAGTACCCTTACAAATTCTCCTTACTACAACATACTCATCACAGAGAGGTAAAGGTTATAATATCTAGATGACCAGATGTGGTAGTTCATGACAGAAACATGAGTGAATAGGATGCCTGCACTGAACTTCACACAACACCGTTTTCAGAGATGCTGTCCTGACTACACAGGAGCCAGGGGAGAACGTTAACATTTCATAGGCTTTTAAAGAACTTCCCACACACACATTCAAGGACAAACCCACTGCTGTACACAGCGCCAGGAACCAGGTGCTGCTGCACATCAAGGGCATCTCAGCCATTCCAAGGAAGAGCGTTTCTACTGCTAATCTTTGCAAACACCACAGTGGAAAGCATTGGGCTCACACCTACTCAACAAGGGCAGTGGAAGCTAAAATCCTTTTTCACAAGGGCTGCTGCACCACATCCTCCCCACCCATGCAGCTTTGTAGCTTGGAAGTTCACACATACAATTCTGAGCTATAAACATTTATTTCACTAATCAAATCATTATTCCTTCGATATAAGTGCCATCATCCACAGGATGATTTCAGCATGGACTGAGCACCTGTAAGCTTTTCTGATGCTGTGTCCAGACCAGCCACACAATGGGAAAACAAGAGGACTCTGCCTTTTACTACAGAGGCAGCCATAGAGTCAGGGCTTGCATACAGACCCCTTTCCATGTTGTTAGGAGACAATCAGCCAAGAGAAACAGTTGCAAGGTAACTGGGATGAGCACAGAAGCTCCATTCCCCTCTGTACCAGGTGGCTGCAGGCCAGAGGATCCTGCCTGGATCACTGGGGTTACTTTCAGGTCTCACCCACAGCCTGTTATTGTCCCTGATCATTTTGCTCAAAATGCTTTCACCGTTTCACCATTTCCTTGGTGCTGACTATGACCAGCTATCCACTGGAAAGCCTCGAGCCTGCAATGGAAGGGGGTTAGGAGGGGGAAGAAGATGGTTTGCACATGAGCTCAGTACTCCCGTTCCTGAGCAAGCACCCAGAACCAGGCAATTAGTTGGGCACTTGCAGTGAAGGCAGCAAACATGCCTATTGCACAAGGAAGTGACCACAGAGTGACAGAGTCTGCCCCTTTCCAAGTTCCCAGATCCTCCAGGCTCATCCATCAAGAATTTACCACTCTCTCTCTCTCTCCACATTTTTGCCAGGGAGGGAGAAGCAAGGAGACAGAGAGGCTGCTCGTTTGGTATTTTTGCTCACTGCTTCCATGGAGCAGTGACATCCTAAACAATACCAACCAACCTCTACCAGATTTTTGGAAGTCTTAACTCGAGAGACCTCGCAACACCCCCGTACAGTTAAGAAAAGGATATTGGCTCATGCCACCCACCACTGAAACAGACACCCCTAGGCTGGAACAAAGCAGCTGTATGACACCACGCAGCAACACTTCACAGCATTTTAGGGTAGAAAGCAATTAACCTTTGGCTGAATCCCCTTAGCTCCAAGCTACAGAAAGAGTGTTTGTTCTGTTTTCTTCTCTACCCCCCACCTCTCCCAAGCCTGCACAGCTCTGGTGTTCTCATTAGCTCACTGCCCGGGCTGCTTTCTGGACCCTGAAATGGAGAACAGTTGTCATAAAATTAACAGGCTGTTTATTCAGATATTAATTTTGTTTTTTCTTGCTTCTGCTCCGGAGTAGCAGCAGACAATTCAGATAAAATTAGGGTGAGACTGTAGCACATTGTGTTTCTGTTCAGATAGTAAGTACACCAGAGCTGAGATCTACTTTGGATCTTAGCTGTACTTTAAAGCAAATTCAGGGAGTTTGGGCAAGTCCTCCTTACAGGTCTGAAAAGAGCAACTAGTTCAGCTGGGGAAGACATCTTCCTGCTCGTCACCGTTCCTTTCTACATCTGATTGAAGTTTAGTACTATTTCTCATACTTACAACCTTCATCTTCAGGTCCTGCCCCACAACAGAACTTCCCAGGATCCAAGTCTGCCAGCTACAGGGAAAGCCTGGAAATCCCAGCAGAGTCAGATGCCCCTTAGACTTTAAGCCCTGAATGAATATCCTGTATAGCACAGGCAAAGAGTGAGTAACTTCAAAAAAAATCAGAATGAATATTCTGAATATAATCTGGGTCTGACTCATCAAGTGGGATTCCCCTACTTCACACTGAGCATGTATTTCCAACTTCATCTGCCTCACAGGCAGAGAATGTGTTCATCTCAATTAAAGACCACCATCAATTTGAGACAGGCCTGCTGAGTCCTGCCCTTGAAGGACCAGTACCTCCATCACCTAGGCTCACTCTAGGTAACTCCCATGCCACACCAGCCTGGCCACCTTTGTGCTCTCAGCACAGCTCTCTGCTTCAGCCGAGGCATAAATGGGTTTTCTGTTGGCCTAAAAACATGCACCAAACTCTCACACACACAGAATCACACACAGAATCACACAGAATGTTAGGGATTGGAAGGGACCTTAAAAGATCATCTAGTCCAACCCCCCTGCCAGAGCATAGTTCCATGCAAGCCCTGAATTTAAGTCAGGCTACTTCCCAGCCAACATCGAGGAGATGCATTAAATGACATTAGGGGTTATATTACATAGAGAAAAACAGCAGCACCTAGAAAGATAAAGCTGCTAATCAGCTTAACCCTATTAGTCTTCCACACTCTTCCATAAAGCATGTTTATAAACAAATACAGTTTGTAACTGCATCACTTCAAGTAGGTAAAGAAACTACTCATAGACACATGTACCAAAATTAAGGTGTCAGAGTAAGCTTTCCCAGATGCTCCATTCGGGGCCATCAGAAATTGGAAGCTGTGGCAGAGGCTGTGGTCACCTGCAGGAGCACTGGGCAAGCAGAGCCAAACCAGCAGCAGTTTATGAACTGCAGAAGGGAGTGGAAAGTCAGTCTGACACAGGGGACAACATATTTGGTGCTCTGGAAGGCATCCTTAGGAGCAGTCTTTCCAGTAACCTTCAGGCACCACGAAGACCTGTCTGGTCATAGGACCCGCAAGCACACACTCCCTCTGAGCTGGTGAGAAGAGCAAGCCCACTGCAGATCCTCAGCCCAAAACCTATTTTGCTACCTTTTGTTTCCATTACCTGGCTGACACAGACCTTTGCCAAATCAGGGTAAGGACTGAGCAAGTTTAGAGACACATAAAGCTATCTGGGCTTAACTCTGCCTCTTTGCTTGGCTTCAGGAGTTACTCATGGGAGCTGGCCAGCCCCCAGATCTGGTCACAGGGCCATGCTGTGTTACATTCATCTTCTCCAGTAGTGAAGTCCCTTTTGCCTTAGTTACCTACAGAAAAGTCTGCTGTAAATGCTCCTTCTGGAGGCAAACAGAGTCAGAAAACAAAATTAATAGTCCAGGCAGTGCTTTCCTTTCTTAAAAGTCAGCCTCACTAGAGTGATGCAGGCAGGAAGAGAGTGCCTGCAATAGCAGATACCCTGCTAGCAGGCTTAAAGGAGAAGGAATCCACAAAACCTCCAGGCATTCCAGCAGGATCACTTTCACAGTTTAGGAAACTGTTTCATCTCAACCCCCACAACTTGACCTTGGCAGAACACAGAAACTTTGCACATAACAGCCATGTTTCTGCTGTGAGTAATCCAGTTATCTAAGTTAATGCTCCATTTTGTTGGTGGAACAAAACATCTTATTATCATATGATTAAAACATTAGAGAAAAAAATAACCAAACCACATTAAAATTATATTGATGAGAATTTCTTCAGGCCATTTAACAAGATCCTTCTACCCATGAAATTCCATTGTTTTGTGCATCTTCATGTCTTTCCCATGTAATTTTTACTTTTACACATGATCACATTTTCCCAATACACCAGAAGCAAAGTAGGTACACTCAGGCTGAAACAATGTGTGCTGGGCAGTTAAACAGGGGACTATCTTCTTCAGAAACAGCCTAGCATGGATCTTTCTTTGCTCACAGCTCAGTGAAAGAAGGTGAGCGACTCTACATTTCCAGAAAACATCTATAGCCTTACAGTAATATCTTCCTTTTTGCTCTCCATTCTGTCAAGCCTATTGCATACACTCAGAGCTGATCTCCTTGAACTCTGCAGTTCAGGTTAGAGCCCCACTGTGCACCTGAACACGACAGGAGGCTGTTGCCTGCTGCTGGCCAGCAAGGGGAGAAACAGCACATAGGGACAGCCAGAAATGGGGAGGATTGCTTCCATATCTACTATCTTATCCTATAAGCTAGGTTAAAAACATGAGAGTACTACATTTAGGGGGTTCTAGCTGAGTTGTATTTCTGGGTTTTATTCATTTTGTTTTCTAACTTAACTAGTTACAGCAACTCTCCAAAAGAGAGTCTAAGCAAATAGAGACTTAAACATCTAAGGAGAAAAAACCCCAAGAGTCTCATCTGTGTCCTATAAAAGCTCCAAGGCTGCACAGCAATACTCTGCAAGGCTCTCTTTCATCTCTTAGAAAAGACAGCAAATTCAGCAAGTAACCTGTGCCAATTACATGAAAATTAGCTCAGGTACCTTACCTATGTTAGTCACACTCGTAATCAGTTCAGATGCTCTCCAAGACATAGCAGTTTCTGGCAATAAAAACTAATGGATTTGACCAAATAAGCTGCAACTTTGGGGGGTGGGAAGAGCAAGAAATATCTCAAGGCTAATGAGGAGTTTGAGTCCAGTGGAAGAGAGATGACTGCTTTTCTAACGAGACAAGGTGTCTCTTTCTAGCCCAGCTGGGCCAGGTAACATGAACTGTTGTAGTTTGCTTATATTTAAAAGCCTCAATCTAGAGCCAGTGACAAGCTGGCTTTGCCACAGCAAGATGTGGAAGGAAGTGAAAGCATGAAGGACAGATTTAAGTTGTGGTATGTCTTTGAAGCTCTTGCACCATTTGGTGTTAGAAAGATTTACAGACAAAAGGAAAAATAATGCATTAAGCAGTATGTGATATCTAAGTTCATATAGCTTGTGGCTTTGCAAGTTCTCACAGAATTACCACATTCACATGCATTAAAGGGTGGGTATATAAATAAAGCATACCATACCTTTGGCTACATTAATACCATGTTTATTAGTACCAGTAATATTCATTGGCAACCCTTTTCTCCTGTCTCTTCCATACAGACACTGTAATATACTGAACTACATTAAAATGCAGTAATTCATGGGTAGGTGCTTCCAACAGTCATTGTAGCTTTTCCTTGCTGAAACCTCAGTCACTGTGCTGTGAGTTCAGATGTGCAGGACCAAACTGCAAAGGGTGAGTGCTGAGCCTCCCAAGGAAATTGAAAGCAAAGACAGGAGCTGGGGTAGCAACAAGGAAGTTAAACGTGACTGATGGTTTCCCATCACCTGAAACACACCAGGGTAAGGACAAGGTCACCAGTTCGTAAGCAGTGAACACAGCATAAATCCCTAGCACAGTTTATGCCCGACAGATGCACACAGATGTGCAGGCTGTGCTCAGAGGGGTGAGTATTTGCACACACCACACTTGCCACCATCACAGGTTCTACAGCTTTTACGTTGGCATCATGCAAATGCACCTTTTCAATATGAAAACATGAATAACCATAGGGAGTCATCCTATCTCCATGGTCCAAACAAGGGGAAAAAATAACCTGAACCACAAACATCATCTCTCCTAGCTGGTCCAGTCCAAATGGTGAGCCTAGGCATGGATTCACTGCTGAAAGCCAGGGGCTGAAGAGCAGCCCATCAGGACTCCCTGCACACCGGCTAGAGTAACAAGCACAGAGTGAAGATGAGCCACTCCACAGCTTCCTGCAGAGGCAATTAACTCCTCTAGAGCAGAAAGAAAAGGCACAGCTTAGAGGTGTCTGCATACAGGCTGTCCACAGACTGTTCCCAAAATGGTGCAGCAAGCAGTACCCTATCTGTGCTCCCTGCACACACAGAGCATGAAGCAGCATTGCCCAAGCTGGGGGTGACAGTGTTATTCCCAGCTCCCACACTTAGGCTCACAGCTCCTACAGTGTCAGTCACACATGCAGCACACAGGCTTCCCCAGCTCTCCTCATGCATGTACATACAGGCTTTTTGCTGTTGCAAATAGAAAGAGGGAAGTAAATCAAGGAGAAATACATACAGCCCAGTGTTATTCGGCAATGCTGAGAGCAAGAGAACAAGTTCAAGCAGCTAGTGGAGACTCACTGTGCAATAACTGACAGGCTCCTGGAAGATCTATAAAGTGCCCTTTCATTCTTGCCTGCCCTCAGATGGGCAGGTGCAGGCAGCAAGGCAGGAGTGTAGAAAGAAACTCTTAGCCCTCCAGACAGTATAGTCTCCAAAGCTGATATTATGGTCAAATAGCACAACCCATAAACCAGCCCTTTTCTGTCTGTCATCATTCTTGCCGTATTGTCTTGGGCTTTGCTTTGTTCCCTGTGAGAGGGCATGCTCCATTTCTCAGCCACATGCCAGCAAACAGGCTGGCACGCTGCCCACCCTAAGTACCGCGTAGGCAGGATGGCGCCTCCGACGCTTAAAACAATATTTAATGTTTTACATCATTGTGGGCCTCTAGATTATTTTCCAAATCCATGAGGCAACAGTGGATCAGCATGTGGTTGTTAATGCTGCACAAGGAAATAATGCATGAGGGGAAGAGATTAGTGTGGAGCACATGAAATTACAGTTGGCATTAGCTATAGAATAATGTATAGCATGTTATGACCTACTCATCCCAGGCTCCACAGTGCGTCTAACAGTGGACTCTAAGAAAGGCACATATGGAAGGACACAGCAGACAGTTTCACTATTCTAGTTCTACCCTCCCAAATCTTTGAAGAAAAATTTCTTTAGGAACTGCTTAGATGAATAGAATTGCTAAATATCAGTTGGGACATTGTTTTCAGAAGAGAGGACAGAGGTATAAGGTAAAAACCTCAAATATAAGCCTGCTTCTCATGCATATGGAAAAAAAATCAACATGACAGGCAGGGAATGACACACTCTGGTTGATGCTGACACATACTACAGACCTCTCCTTGATACTTAGAAAGCATCCATGGATTGTTCTTGCTGCCATTAGTGTTAAAAGTCACCTTAAAGACGTGAGCAAACACCATGGCACCAAAGTGGTTAAGATAGTCGTATAAAATGCAAGAGTTCAAGAACAATATCATAACAAATGTCAAATATTTTCACTAAATAGTGGAAAGTTGCCTCAAACCACGTGAGCATATCTTACACTGGCTTCCCAGTTATATTTGCTTGTTCAGTGAAATTAATTTTGCAAGATTAGTGATAAATCCCTTTTGGTTGCCTTATATTTGTCACTGGTGCAGGTGACAGCAGAGAGCATTATCTGCATTTCCAGAACGGAAGTCTGGCAGTAAAAAAGAATCTGTCCAAGATGAACAGTGAGGTCCACCAACCTCAAGGTCAAGTGACCCTTAAGCCTCAAATACTGCAGATTTAGAAGCCACCCATACATTTGCATAGCAACTCCTTAGTAGGTACTTAGAGCTGAGACTAACACACTAGACACTGCAGGTACCTAGACTGCATCCCACAATCACCACAAGGAAACTGAAACAGCAAAGGAGAGGTTTCCCTTAAATACGAGGAGCTGACAAAAAGAGGGATTAGCCATTTTGCCACACAAGCAGCCACCTCTGAAATCCAACTGCCTTGGTCCCACTCAGATCCTGCTGCAAGTGCAAGCTATTCTCATCATGGTGACCAGCCCTGTGCTTTTCAGCAGTCACTTCAGCAAGACACTGAAGATTGAGCCCTGGCTATTGGGTTGCAGTCATTGACCAGAAGTGACTGAGAACACCTTGGACACTAGATCAAGTAGAGCATAGCAGAGAGTCCTTCCCTGGAAGGAGACCCTGACAGCTGAGCAGCTTATCTTTGTTTCAGTACCCAAAATCTTTAGGACCAGACTTCAAAGAAGATGCGAGCACACTTAAATACTAACTGTTGAACTGAATAGCACTTAATTACTTATCTGAATTGACCCTAAACTCGAGTAGTATTGGGCAAGGTTTAGCTAAGAGAGCTTTCACAGTCCATCCTGCCTCGTCCCCATTCCTCCCTGCCAGTGTTACAGAAAACATAATATTTTGAAGTTACATCTGCATAGGAACTCAGCTACTATTCTCTATGGTCGTTCTTGTTAGCTTTTCCACTTCATATCCTTCATTCAGTAGTCAGAACTATTTTCTGATATAGAAACTTGAATTCAGACCCTTTTTCTGCTCTGCCAGGCTCACAGGACAGTGCCAGCAGCTTTGTAACATACATGCTCACCGTACCAGTCACAGGTAAGGAGGTATAAACCCCCATGCTTTCTCCTATAGGTATCTTGGAACTGTACATGACTTCTGAATTCTACCCTGTTAAAACAGATTTCTCACTTTTGCTTTGGAAAAAAGTTTTAAAAACCTGGAACTTGAAGCAGTGTCTTGTTCTTGGAACACATTAATGTTTTCCTTATTCTTTAAAAGGTTTGTCTGACCCCAAATAATTTTTCTCTATTATTTCTCTGCAGAGGCTTCAGACTCTTGCTGGATGCAAAAATGCATCCAAAACAGTGGTGCTCCAAAGACATATGCCTACCTTTTGAGTCCAAGATTATTTCCTCTAAAATTTGATAGGGAGATGTGTACTACTTTGTAGTATGATCTATGTCAACTGTGTTCCAGCAAGGTAAGGTAATCCTACACTGTCCCAGTTTTATAAGAATGCAGCCAATCTGAATTAATAGCATAAAAATATAACACTTGCCATAAACATGGAACAGTTGCTTTATTGCACTTGTCAAATGCATTCCTCTCTTTGGTCACAGTTATGGTCAAAGAATTTAACAAAAACTTAACAAGCAATTCACAATAAAAAGGAACTCAAAAAAAGTCAAAGCTGGAGAAAGCATCACATACCCTACATGTTTGAATTCTTATGTTTTTTCCAGACTGGTTCTCACTCTTAGTTCAGCAAGTTTCTTGTAAGCCCCATCCTTTGTTCAATACAAATTCCAGAGTGGAAAGAACACCAGAGAGGCTCTTTCTTTCAGCCTCCCAATAAATATGGAATGAGTACACAAGAAGTTCTAGTGGTGTTTACCAAGCTCATTTCAAACTGTTTTTCTGGCTGTACCTACACTGCCCATAGACCATCCAGGAAGAAAAAGCCATGCTTGCCATCTCGCCTACTGAAACATGCTCATGTTCCCCCCATCACTGCCTGGGGGAAGTCTCAGTGCTCCCAGGGCTTAAAGCACCCCTGGGCACTTTGCACGGCCTCCAGCTATTCCCATCTGCCCTATGGTGATGGTGGATGACAGCTTGGGAGGTATCATCTGTCCCCTGTCCCCTCTCCAACCTCCTCTGAGGACCAAGCAGGATCTGCAGACAGTCTGAGCTCATATTGAGTGCTGGCTCCTTACATGAATAACATCACTGGGTCCAGGCACCAGCTTGGCACAGGACTGTCCCAGACTTCACATGGTTCAACAGGTCCACCTTGGACAAACCCTTAAGATCAAGAGATCCAGAATTATTCTGAGCCCTGACATAGAGCACCACCTCAAATCAACAAGGAGCATCACCCAGTTTCCTTGGGACCATCCACTCTCGGGGAAAGCATACAAGACTTGCAGTCCATGGTTTGGAAGAGAGGACAGCAACACTTACGTGGCTCCTTTGAAAACTATTGCTGATGGCAACAGATTAACAGAAGGTGCGACTGGAAACAAATGCTCAACTTGGAGAGAAATGAATGGATGCTGCACACAGGATAAAGATCTGCCCTATTTGCTAAATGCAAACAGAAGCAGTATCTATGCACAGAACGTCTGACAACATCATTGCCCGGGTTATTAACCTAGATGGCTCATCATGTGTACAGCCATCTGTCCACAGCTTCGCTGTGAGCCCCAGGGATCCGAGGCAGAGCCACTGCCGTGCCCACACAGAGCAGACAAATCCTGCAGCACTGCCAGCCCACACCCCCACCCTGCTGCCAGGCCTTGAAGCTTGGCCACCTCATTCCAGGCTGGCCACAGACAAACACTTTCAAGACTAAAAAGCTTTATTTTCCAGCAGCAAAGAACAACAGTGTATAGAAAGAAATCTCTAAAGCGATATTTAGAAAACAACCCCCTTTTTTTTTAAAGCACTTCAACCGATCTGAAAGATCCATGTGTTTGCTATAGTAGAGGCAAACAGCTTGACAGACCCACTACAAACCAAACAATTTACCATTTTTGATGTGGCGTGGTGGTGGTAGAAAGCATAATTTTATCTGCTTTGACTGCACTGACCTCTGAACCTCTGCATTATAATTCGAGAACCAGCTGTGTATTCAGACTCACAGCACCCTGCTACGTTCCACAGTCCCTCAGGCAAGCACAGCAAGCGTCAGCCACTGGTGGTGATTAGCACTGCCACCAGAGGGGAAGACCCAGTGCCCTCTGCCCGAGACAGGTGCACACCGCTGTCACATCCAGCACCTGTCCTTTGGGCTCGTTACCAGGCTTGTCAAAGCAGAATATTACCAGTTTATTTATCAGTAAGTACAAGATCACACAAGAGACTCCCAGCAGTCTGGATTTAACATCTTAGTGGTGCCTGCAAAAGCATTCCTTTCTTCCAGCAGCAGGAAGAGTTCAAACACAAGGTGCTGGGGTCAGAAGAGAAGATGCTACAGCAAGTTGGTTTTTTCTCCAATAGAAAAACCAAAATATCCTACTAAATAAAAATAATTTGAAGTCAACAAATAGATTTTTCTTCAAGCCTGCCACAGGCTTAGTCAAGAATGACTAATGTATGCAAAGTGTAAAAGTCATACTATAGCAAAAAACTTATGAAGTTCAAAACTGAGAAGTTTAAGAACGTAAATGTCTAATGCTTGTCAGTCATGGGTGTATTTCAGTAACCCTGCAGGCCCAGGGGTCCACATGAAGGTCCTGAACACTGCCTGTTACTTGAGAAAGCAAGGGAACCTCCAGCACATTAGCATTTTGGCCCCAGTCCAAGAAAGCACTTAAGCACATGCTTAACTTTAAGCACATGAGTGCTCCCACCCACATAAAAGGACCACTTATTCACTGAAAATTAAGCATCTGCAGAAATACTTTACTGTATCAGCTTCTTTGCTGAGCATCTTACAGGATTACACCCTATCAAGTGACTCTGGAAAAAAAAAAAAAAAAAATATACCACCTAACCAGCAGTTGAGTTCAGGGAGGATCACTGACTGCCAGGAGCTGCCTAAGCACATGTGGCACTCCCTGATGGAGGCCCACGTCCCACAACAGCTGCACAGCAGCAAGGAGCCTCTCCTGAGGGCAGCACATGTTCAGAGCTGCTCTTTCAGCCTCTGCCTTGTGGTTCTGAGGAGTTACGTGGAAGCTGTTCCCTCTGACCAAAAGCTTGCCTGCCTGGCTGTGGAAGCACAGACCTGCCACAAGGCACCACACTGCCTACACACGGGGTGAGAGCTGCTTCCAGTCAACACCAACAAGGTGACAGGATGAAAACAGCAATCTGGTCCAGGATGGTTGCTGTGGATCAGACCTGAAAGACCTTGAATTATATACAGGAGGAGGTGGTGAGGGGATAAGAGCAGCACAGAAGTTAACATATACAGGCAGAGGGTAAGGCAGTAAAAACCAATTTTAACAGGCAATGGAAGGAGACATGTCACCCTCCTGCATTTTTGGAAGGTCATCACAATCTCAAATATTAACTATGGTTCAGGCTCCCACAGGACAGTAATACTGACCAATCCCTCCAGCTACATTTAGAGAAGAGAAATTACTCCCAGCAATAGATTAGATGTCTCTCAGAAAAG
Organism: Podargus strigoides; assembly: GCA_028020825.1. Lineage (NCBI taxonomy): Eukaryota > Metazoa > Chordata > Aves > Caprimulgiformes > Podargidae > Podargus > Podargus strigoides. The sequence goes on from CM051633.1 coordinate 3,530,453, forward strand.
TCCATGCCCACACACCCTGCAGCCCTTCTGGGATGAAGCCTGCTTATGCCTCCCTCTTGCATGCTGAATCCCCCTCCCAGGGGAAGAAACCTGGGTGCTGAAAGCAGGATCCCAGTATGAGCAACTGGGGAACCACAGGCTCAGGTGTTCCACAAAAAGCACTTGCCTTAACACAACTTACTCTTAAGATTATCATGACTGTTAAAGAGCACAGAAGAGGCTTTAAAGTAGCAGTTTGTTACTAATTGCAAGCTACTAATACCAGTCTGTTAGTGGCAGAAGTTTAAAGACACATTTGAGGGAAGCACTGGTGTAAACAGCAGCGACAGCAGTTTATGGTTTATACAGGAACACTGATCTGACCAAGGCTGCTGAGCCTTCTGAGCATCTCTGAGATACAGAATAAATCCCTGGTTTGCAGTGCAGCAACATGGTGCTGCCAACCCATCCTGAAGTCGGAGCTTAAGCAGTGGTCAGCCCACTTTAAAGCAAAGCAAATGTTTGTATTTCTGCACCAAGTTGTGCCACAGGCTGCTCCTGAGCAGAGGATTTATCTGTACTGAAGTCACAAGCTGGCCACCCACCACGCAGGTTTCCTACCTGCTGCTCCACACCAAGGCACACCCTGCGTGCAGGACACCAGCACAGGCACCTGTCAGCCCCCCGTGATTTGTGACCCGTCTGACAAGGACAGCCTGAGCTACTCTTTACAGCCTGGTGTCACTTTTGGCTGTGTGTGTTCCAGTTGCTGCTGTTGGGAGCACTTCCCTTACCATTTGAGATCAAAGGCTGCACCAACACAAACACAGGAGGTTTACACGTCAGTCAGCTGTGCACTGTAGCAGAGGTGTGCCTGAGATGCTCCCTAACACTGCTCTCACCATGCCCAAAGCTGGCATCAGCTTGGGCAAGGATTAAGATCAGGTAGACAGGAACTGCCAGCCACAATGTTGGCACCAGAGGACACGGCGACTTTAAGCGAGACTTAGTCAGTAGTTTTGAATGCACACACAGGACCAAGCCATAGTCCTTACTCAGCTTTCTACAGGAGATCAAATGCAAACCAGCTTTCTTTACTACCTAATCAGATACAGGCTATTTCAAGATCTACATACACAACCTCATGGCACATGACAGAGGGTTTCAAGTAATAAATCCTTCAATACATAAATCCTTCATGCTTCTTAACTATAGCATTTTAAGACTAGAAGAACAATTAATCCAGCACAGATCTAGCATGCAGGTCTTGATAAGCAAGAAATAGTGATGCACAAGGTGGAGTCACTGACCGGGCTGAAGTGAATGCAACAGAAGTCAAAGTTTCCTGCACCACTGTTTCACAGGCGACTTTAAACTTCAAAGTTTTACAAGGAAGGTGACACCCATTTCCACATTTGACTATTTCACTTTGAAAGGAATGTAACCTAGGCTTAGCTGTTTTCTTTCCACATGTATATATTTATCATCAAGAGGTCTTCCTCCTCCTTCCACCCCACTTAACAGCTCTTGACTTTGTGTGGCCCCTCTCTGCCCATATATTGTTTGTGCTTTTCCTAAGGCCCTACTTTAAAGTATGACATGTTTACGCAGGAAGCGTTGATGGCTAACACAGGCTTCGGCTCAGTAGGGCATTCGGGATGGTGTCACAGAGGAATGCTCTCCCCTGATTTATGAGCATGTTATAGTTATTCAGGTGGAGTGGCAGGACCTGGCAGTAAGCACCATCATACAGATCAAATGTGTTTTAAGTTCATAGATCAGGCTGAAGCACTGCCAGTCGCCACAGGGTTGTGGCAGTGGAAACTAAGCCCTCTGTTTTTAAAAAGGGGGCAGTCTCTGGGGACAAGGGGCTGCTCTCCTCCTTAAGCCTTATGAACCAGAAATCTTGCACTGGTCTTATGAACCCTGTTCTGCAACCTGATGATGGCACATGTGCTGACACAGACGCTTACGCTAGCCTACAAGTTTGACTTATTACACCATTCTTTTTGTAAGACAAGGCTGATTCACTTGACTGTTTCCAGATATTTAACTACTTGAAGAAAGTCCTTCAACTCTTCCACTTTTAATCCACTTTATTTATAATGGGCACAAGTTGAAGAGATGTTCTTTAGAGGCATGCAACTGAAGTTTTCATGTTTATAAACCCATTCACTCTACACTGTACCCCCCCTAGAGCAAACGAGCTCTGGAGCATCACCCACTTCCCCAGCAGCCAAGCCCCATGCCCAGTGTTTGGCTGGATCCCCCCCATATAGGATGTTTCTTTAATATCTTCAGCTCTCAATGAAATAAGTTCCCCTCACTTCCTTCATAGTGTGAACACCTTTGCAGCTTGTTCACATCTGCAGTCTGCACCTTTAAGAGGTGTCCAGTTTTATTGTTTCCTTATGCTCTGTTATCATCAATTTGGCCACACAAATCTATAAACTGTTCTCAGGTTTACAGAGCCTATGCTGAAATAACACACCCCCCATGAAGTAACAGGAGTGCAAATCCTTCACAGTTTTGTATGAAGAGAGGAAGAAAATCAGGAAAACAAGTTCTCCTCAGCATTCCTCATACCAAAACTCCTAGAGTTGTTTAAGTGAAGCCATTTATGATACTACCAGTTCCTCAGAGAAAGACATAATGACTTAACTCCTGAAAGACTGTTTAATTATTAAGTGAGCTGCATGCTGTGCTCTCACCGAGCTAGTGAAGAGGCTACCTTGGAATACATGACTCAAGTTAGGGAGTTACTCATCTCTACAGTGGGCATACAAGTGACATAGAATCATAGAATTGTTTGGGCTAGAAAAGACCTTTAAGATCATGAAGTCTTCACTAGTTTTGCTGTCTTGACCACCTCAAAAGTTTTATCCTCTTTCAACAAAGGTAGAGCCCTTCCACATACACATTAGGGTCAATAAATAGACTCTGAATTCAGCTCAAAAAACCCCAAAGACCCAGCCAGAAATAGCCTGATATACAGTTCTGTACATAGCAGTTACATATGCTGATAACCAGCCTGTGGCTTCAAACATTCCACCCAGGTTTCCAGACCAGCAGTTCATGTTTACACAAATAAAGGATGATTAACTTGCACACAGATACCACTCTGGCAACAGAGGGGAATGCCATCATAGTCAAAACCTGAAAGAAGCTAACTACTTTAAACAGCCTCATAATGCCAGACCCAGAAGAACTGAAGTCACAATGCATTGGAGCATACCAGACTGCTCTTCTGCAAGACCTTCATCTGTCATAGAGCAGATTCTGGAATTTACTTTTACCTTCCTGTTCACCAGCTACAACTCCAGAACAATAAATCAAGCTTCAGTGGTCAATTACATGCACTATGAGCGTAATAAAAGGCATCAGAATCTGTTACCATATTTCCTTACACTCAGAAAGACCCCAAGCAGTAACCCCCACCCCAGCCACACTGCCACTTTATCCTTCAGAAATGACCTCATACTCACTGATTATCACTTTAAGATGAACATACCTTTTAGACACTCATTGCTGCTCTGCTGCTCCATACCAGCGAAGTTCACTTCAGCTGCTGCACCTTCCAGAAGCCTCTGTCTCCCCGACTACTCTTTGCAGAAGGCTGCTGTCCCTCTCCCTTCCCCCAAGTGCCCACAGCTGCAGGCAGCTCGGCCAAGGAGGCTGGGGCTGCACCCAGGTGCAAGTGCTCTCATACTGCACAAAACACAACTCGTGGAGCAGCTCTGTCTCACCTCTTTGCAAAGAGAACTCAGCCAAATTTCTGTTCCCCGATCTGTCCATTCTCCTTTACAGTTATAGTCCCAGACTTAGAAGTGATTGAGATATGAAACATCACATCAGGGGACTGCCTCAGACTGGTTCCCAGGTAGAGCAGGTCCAGGTGAACCTCATCTGTGAGACATCTGGGACAGGAAAATAAGAGTCACCTGTAGCTGCATTAATTGTAAGTAACCTCCCCTACTATGGGACAGGACTGGATGAACTGTCTATTTATGCTGTCTTTGCTCAATGCACAATGACCACAGAAAATAGAAAAGCCAACAACATAATTTTTTGGGTTTGAGGTTGTTTTTTTTTTCAGTCTGCTTAGGACTTTGCACATTAGCACAGAAAATATGAATCTACATAAAGCTGCTCCTTTTTCTTGAAGCAATAAGCTCAGGGGTAATGACCTTCCACTTTTTGCTGCTAGTGTCCTTTGACCTTGCTACTCTTTTGTGCCAGTACTATCTGTGATACCACAGTTATTTGAATGACTAAGAAAAAATAAATGTGCAAAATACACAGGCTCAGGGCTTGTACAGTCAAATTCCGAGCATCTCCAAGGACAGAGATGCCACCTCCTTTCTGGGCCCTTGCTCCAAGGCCTAGAATGCTCTTTGGGAATATTTTTTCTAGCATTTACTTGGAGTTTCCCTTGCTCCAACTTGGGCCTGTTGTCTCTCATCCTCATAGAATCATAGCATGGTTTGGGTTGGAAGGGACCTTTAAAGGTCATCTAGAGCAACCTCCCTGCAGTGAGCAGGGACATCTTCAACTAGGATCATGTCCAAGACAAGTCTGACCCTCCCAGTTGTGGTCAGTGAGAGAGAGCACCTCTCCATGCTGAACAGGCCCAGCTCTCCCCTGCTGTATCATGGGCTCCAGCCCCTCACCTTGATGGTCTGTTCCAGTGTGACAATGTCTTTCTTGTATAGGGGAGACCACAGCTGGACACGATGCTTCAGATGCCGTCTCTCACGATGCTGTGAGGAAGGGAGTAACAGCTCCCCTTGATCTGCTGCTCCTGCTAGTTCAGCTCAGGATGTTGCACTGAAGATAAGGCAACTGACTGAACACTATTTGTATGGGAAACACTACCTGTAAAAGTGGCCAGAGAAAATGAAATGTCTGCACAAATCACTGTGAGTATTGGGCTACATAAGTGGAGAGTACCTCTACAGTATTACACAGATATTTCCATTTATTTCTAATAATTAATGGGTGTACAAAGTTAATGGGTTTTAAAATGAAATTGTGTCCCCAAACCTGAGGTTCACGCAATCGACACTCACCTTCCCTTTTAGAAAACATTCATAAGTAGTGATATACTATTTTTTCTTAGTATGAAAAAGAATACAACAGTCTATGTGGCACATCAGACAGCAGTTACCATCGAAGTGTCCTTGGGCCATCAGGCATTTCTTTCCTAAACGGCCTGTGTATATTATTCAGGTTGCACTGCACCAGCATGTGAAGAGATGTAGAAGCTGAACGACTTGGAGAGGCCCGTGTTCCACTCACATTCACCAGAGGGTGCTTGTGGGGTACGAGGCCAGGCTGTGTAAACCTGGCTGGCAATCCCATTTTGGGTCCAGGCTGTGGGAAAGTAAAGAAAAGTTTCCTTTTATCATCTACTGAAATGCTTTTAGCTCCTTTCAGATTTGTCATAACAACAATACACTTAAGGAATAATCTAATGCTGGCTTAAACCCATGTTCAGTACAGACTGCTAAAAGTGCCTTTCTCAATTTGATATGCTACACTGACGTATTGCACCTTTCTGTATCTGTTTCATTCCCTTATGGTGGATGAAATTCAAAGGTATTACACAAAGTAATAGCTAGCCCCAAGCGAGACAGCTAAACCTACAAATCTGGATGTACAATGAATATGATGTAGTCAAAGCTAATTAATTATATCCATCATCATTTGTCCATTACAAAGTTCTCTCTGCTTCCTCTCAAGGGCTTTTTTCCTTCACTCTGTACTATTTTTGATGTCTTTCACTGATGTCTAAAGCTCTAAGGCTCTCTTACATGAACCTAGGCTTCTTCCCAGGCCTGCTGGCATCATTTCCATGCATGTTTGTCTGAATTTCATGCTGTTTTCTTCCAAAGGATGTGTATCTTGAGTTTAGCCCTGAAGATCTGAATTGAACACAAGTCCTCAGTGCCTTCTGGATGTGGCTCTGTTGACATTTGCTTCACTCTCCGAGACCTGTTCTGAAGTCAGCAGAGACAGGAGCGAGGTGCTGTAACTACCTTCTCTCAGTACCTCCTCTCCTGTTTCAGTGGAGGGGTGGCTAGGTAGGAGCAGGCTCGAGCCCTCCTCACACCCCTCTCCTTCCCAAGCAGAGCCCTCGGCACACCCGCAGAGGCACCACACTAACTGGCAGCTGGCACTGTCTGTCTCCCAGCAGCAGGGCATTAATAACCATTAACAAAATGCTACACAGTTCCAACATGATGTCAGTGGTATTAACCTCTGTCATTCCTGCATCAGCACTAGTGAATGACTATTTTTCTTTTTTTTTTTTTTTGTTTCTTTAAAACTTACCTTTGAAATATTCCATAATGTTAAAACCAACAGTGGCTACTTAGAATATCTCTTACTTTCCAGTTTGGAAAACAATCTATCAGTTATTAGTGGTGACTATGTTCAGCAACTGCTGAATTTATTCACGATTGTTACCAAGCTTTAAAAAAAAAAGAACCAAAGCACCCTACATACCTTCATACCCTACAGACTCGTGAGCAGCTTTTGGGAGGTACTAAGGATTTTCTACCTATTAGAGAAAATAGGTGCAAGAGATTTGGGAGTTTTCTGGAACTGATAGTTTATGAGAAAATTGCTCTGAACTGGCATTTTATAGCAAATCTGCTACTGCTTTCCAGAGTATGAAATCTCTTTTCTCAGTTCAAACTAGTAACCAGACTACAAACAACTCTTTTTAAATGGTATACTCATAAAGCCTCTTACAATCTTACAGTACCTAGGTACACATTGCTTCCCAGCTCAAAACAAAATAAATACCAACACTTTAAACAGATAAGGTCTGTAGGGAGAGAGTTATTTATTGCAGTAACCAGGAACAAAATACAGTTTTCCATGAATTCAACCACATCTGTATTCTTAGATCACCAACAGGAACACCCCTGTTGAATTTCACTGTGATGATTCAGCATCAATATGCCTTAAGATGACTTGAAAAATTGCTGCATTTTCAACACCATCCTTTTTTTTTGTAGTTCCAGATGAAGCAGGTCCTATTTCTATTGATCATATACTTTGTTATTCACTGGCAAACTCCAAGATATGAGATATGCCTAATCCAAGATCAGGGTAAGTGCAATTACATCCCCTTATCTTTAAGATTTTCACTTTATCACAGTGAAATCTTCAGTTCTAGAAAACAGGATGGGGCCAAGAGATAAATGTTTGCATGGCAAACTAGTCCTGCCCATTTCTGGGTCTCTACTCGTGCCTAACAGCTATCACATTTAATATTCACAGGGAGTGGATGTGCAAGACCAGATGGAATGGGAATGCACTGTACTCCCATCCACCATATCAACCATGTGACACAGTTGTTTCTCCAACTTGGGTTCAACATGGATTGTATTTTTTAAAAAAGACAAGCTTTACCTCTCAAAAAACCCCCAAGAAGTTCATGTGATGTAGACCTTCAATTGAAAATTGAAAGAGAATATAGAAGATTTGACATTTTTGGTTCCTGTGTGTAGTGCAGCTGGTCCAAGTGGAATGAAGGCAAAGATAAACCCATCTTCTCCGTGAACAACATAGCAACAAGGGATGCTGCCACCAAAAGCAAAGTCCACTCTGTACCAGCTCGGTACAAACCTCCATCACAATGAGTGTTCAGGGTGAGCTGAGAGCACAGCACAGGCACTGCAGTCGTGTGGAAGCAGATGACAGGAGGGAAAGGATGCAACATTTGCAATTCTTCAGTCCCGTTGCAGATCTCCTGAGAAAATGTATGCCTCAGGTTAAATCAGGTCTCAGAGACACCCTCTAGCAGGCAGTGAACCAGCCAGCAGCACCTCAGTGAGAGGCAAATCTGCATCCCTGTGGAAATGGCAGAAGACTGATTAATTTAATCCCATGCCCTTTTAAAGACAAGACAGTAAGAGACAGTGAGGGGCAAAAGCTGTACAAATGTCCCAGTGTCTTCTTCCTTCCTTGGCAGAGAAAAGGAGGAGCAGACTCCACATGTCCATCTCTCCCCTGATCACAGCACTCGGTAGCAGCGGGGAGAAGGGCTTTCCTGCAAAGCCTGTGCCTTTGAGGCAGCAGAAGGGCAAAGAGCTCAGTTTTACAACTCTTGGCCCCAACACAATTTACCATTTACAAACTAATCCTCCTCCCTTCGAGAGCACAAGGCCTGCTAAAGCTCTCATGTCCACTTCTCTGATTCTTCATTGTCCACACTGACAGAGAAGCCGAAGACCTAATCGGTGTGTAATTCAATCGCTGTCCAGGCTGTGTCACAGCACAATGCTCTGCTTGTGGTGCCACGGGTTAAGTCAGCCAGCTACTGTTATGCCCCACAGCAGGTGTGAAGAATGTCACTCGGTCTAACTGTATGTTACCACTCTGTCAAAGTCCATTTCTGACACTACATTCACTCACCACTTAACGATTGTTTTTCCTACTGGCAGCAAGCTAATTGTCAGCTGTATGGTAAAAGGGCACTTTCAGTATTTTTGACCCTGAATTGGGAATTCCTGCATAGCATAACATGGGCCTCATACAAAGTAAAACTCTCTGTTCTCCAGATCCCCAAAACAGGGAGGCCTGCTAAAAAGCTCTTTATTTGCTTAGTCTTAATCCAGCAATTAATGACTTACTACACCTGAAGTGCTTCACTCTGTTGTTCCGTCACCAGGCAGCACATTGGACATTGCCACACACTTTTTGAGAACGGCTTAAATGCACAAAGCTCCTTGGTACCTAATAACACACACACACAGAATCACCTAGGTTGAAAAAGACCTTTAAGACCATCGAGTCCAACCATTAACCTGACAAATCAGCAAGAGACAGGAGCTTCAAAAAATTCTTATCCACATGTAGGTGGTTAAAAATCTCTGAAGATCAAAATTAAATGTGCTGCCACACTTAAACACAGATCTCAGGTCACTCTGAGAATGGCATTTGGTTTGGTTTTTTAAAAAAATTTACTACTCCAAAAGGAGTAGAAAGTTGTGCTTCCGTTTTTCTTGAGTCATACCACGGTGCAAGGAAGTGAGGAAGAGAAGTACAGAGGAAGAATGCAGGGCAACACCTGCCACTTCCTCGCCAGCGAAGCAGCACGGGGTGTGCGTACCACCCAGCCATGCTACCCAGCAGATAAGGAGACAGTGGGGCACGACTGCTGACAGACCCACAGCAGCACGAGTGAACTGCAATTTCCTGAAAGTGGCAAAAACACAGGGACAGTGACCAGGAGCACATCAGAGGATGTCTTGCCCTCGTGCAGATGTACCTCATGCACTTTTAATGGTCATTTGTGATGGTTCTTTCCATGTGTAAGTGGCATGTCCAATGGATGTGAGTACAGAATGAGAACAGAAACACTCTATTAGGGATAGCCCTAATACATCTAGTTCCTTAACAGCCTTGAGAATTTAATCCATGCAGTTTCTGATGCTATTTCTCTAATTCCTTAATTTTCATGTAGAAGCAATACAAATAGGAGGAATACCTGATGGAAGAGCTACACTGGGACAGAAATTGTACAGGCCTGTACCAGCAGTAGTTTTTCACCTGAAAAAACTAACAACTGAAGTCGTCTGGATAACCTGACCAATCCAAGACCATAATGGAAACAATTCCCCTGCCACCACATAGGTATCTCAAATCAATATATTTGTCTGTCTAGAGCATTTCTATGTAATTCTATACAAGAATTACGTACCAATCTTACCTAATCCTGTAAAGGGATGAAATACTTTGTCACACTTTCAAATCCTGGGAAGGCAGCGAGGAGATGAAGAAAGACAATCCAGCTTCTTACCACTTGCTACAGAAAAAGTCATAACATTCATTATTCAAAATATGAATTGGACATCTGTATTTACAATGTTTAACAAGTCTTGCTTAGTGCTGAAGCCAAGCTGCTCATTTCACCCATACTCGTCTGCTGTCATCATTGACGGCTGATTTCCAAACATGGCCAGACACCAGTTTACATGGCAGGGGTCACGAGGCATTCTTGCATCCTGAATCAGGATTTAGCAATGGCATGTGCCAAGCCTTAGAAGCACGCAGAGCATTTGCAACTGAGCACCTGCGGAAATCCCATTTCCTGACAAAGAGAGGCCTCCAATATTCATGTTTTTCTCCTGCTCTGAGGGCATGCTGTAATGAAACATGTCCTGAATAACCCTTTTATAGCTACACAGGGAAATGTCCTTGTTTAGCATTTACCCCTCCTTATGGAAGTTCAGTGGGAACTTGGTTGAGTAACCAGCAAAGATACACAGAATGAAAAGCCTGGCTGGTGGGATATGACTGAAACCATGCACAAGGTAGGGATTCAAAGTGGACTTGCAAGTTATCAGAAACTGGAAGGACTCTGGTAACTTTAGTGAATATAGTTAAGAGGAGAGAAACCTAAGGAGTCAGATTAAATTTGATGTTAATGCTGACAGTGACATATTCAGACACAGCCAAAAGAGGGACCAGTGCACATTCATGAAAAGGAAGGCCAGGAGGGCTGTCACTGGCAGCATGGGAATAATCAGAGAGTGCAGGTCTGCACAGAGACCTCTCCTGGGTCAGTGAGAACAGCCCAACGGGAATAAATTGAAGGCAGGCTGGAAGGGACTTAGAAAGGGAATGACCTTGTACAGCTTACACTCTAAGACTCCCTGCTCTGCAAGACACTCCCAGAGTACCTCCTGCTGCAGGTCTGGGTTGCCCTTACTCTAAGCTGCCTTCTTCCCTTTGAAGGCTGTGATTCCCTTACCTCAAGAAACCTGCATCCTTGTCCTGTCCTCTTCACTGTAACCCTGGGTTGCTGCTGCTTTACCTCTGACATGGACCATCAAACTCTGGCTGGTACCTCCCAACCATCCACATCTCCATAGGCCCCCACGTTGTCCCCTCACCCTCCATTTCCCTGACACTGTGCCCTGGGGCTGCTTCACAACCCTAGATTATCTCTGCTTTTGTTCTCTTCCTTTGCTGCTGGTTTTGGTGGTTTTGGCAGGGTGAGTGTGAAGCTCAAGCTATCACATGGAGCAGACTATTAGCCTGTACACTGTTCTGCACCTAATCTCACTTTTGCCAGGCCGTTCACTGGAGTTTTAAACCAACGACTCCAAACACTGAACAACTGTGAAACACTACCAGACCTCAAAATTTCTCACACATTGCCATGTACGTGTATCACATTTTTAACTGACAATAAGGGTTTGGCAGTTCAGAGCTCAACCATTTGTCGTGGCCCTGCTGGTCTTCAGTGGTCCCTCAGCCTCATTTTGGGAACCATCATCCATCACGGTGCTGTGCAGGCTCAGTGCATGCAGAGTCACAGCCACTATTTCCCATTTCCACAAGGAAATGCTAGAACAACTTTTGTCTGCAAAATGCTGGGTATAAATATCAGGTCTCTGTGGCAAACTCCTTTTTCCTTCCTTCCTGCTGATCAGCATTTCCTCTGGGTACTTCAGGGGACCTACCCCCTCCTCTTGGCCATGACAGTGTACATTCAAACAGCTGCTAGGGCTGGATGAAGCACCTGCTCTGGGGAGCAGCAGCTGGAGTTCATTTTGGGTGCAAAGGGCCGAGGCCAAGCAGGCTGACCGCATGTGCACTAATCCAGTATCATCACCAACTCCACCAACAACAGGTGCTTCTTTGAAGAGGGAGGGAAAAACTATTTGGGGAGGAATCAGAGCTTTATAAAGGACATTATGGGCCCAGTCCTCAGCTGGTATATGCTCTCTTGAAGTTAAATGAGTAATGAATGCTCATATACACCAGTAAAAGATCTGGTCCACTCTCAGTGCTGCTCCCCTTCTCTTTTTGGTTTTCCTAAGGATTTTTCACCTCCTCTCTTTGCTCTGCACTGATCTTTCTTTAAAAAAACCTTCCTGTCCCTTGCTTCAGACCAAACAGCTGAAAGTCAGCAGCTACATATACTAGACTTCAACATCCTCCTCTACATGAGCAACATGATCTTACTGTGGCCTGACAAGATGTGTCCCTCAGTCCTGCCTGAGTCTTGGAGTCCGGATCATGAGCATGCATCAAGAGAACAAGGGTGATCCCATTCTGGAACAAACCAAATCAGAGCCTGACAAGGTCCCTTAAGAGAAGTCCTTCATCATAGGCATCATAAGAATTGCCATGCACTTGTTCAGGCCACTGGTCCACATAGTCCAGTGCATTGTTTTAGTGTATAGCCAGGTCCTGGTTTTGGCACGGATAGAGCTAGTTTTCCTCTCAGCAGCTAGAATAGTGTGGTGTTTTGGATTTAGTATGGGATTTGTATGAGAAGAATGTTGATAACACACTGATGTTTTTAGTTTTGCTAAGAAATCAAGGAGTTTTCAACTGCCCATGCTTTGCCAGTGTGCAGGTGCACAAGGAGGTGGGAGGGAGCACAGCCAGAGCAAGGGATCCAAACTGGCCACTGGGATATTCCATAGCATGCAGCATCACGCTCAGTGTATAGATGAGAGCTGGCTGGGAAATTGCCTGCTGTCTTCCAGGATTGTGGTTTCAGGGCTTCTCTCCTCCAGGCTTGTCAGCCAGGGACAGGCTAGGCATTGGTCAGCATGTGGCACTGTGCATCACTTTTATTGTGTATTCTATTATAATTTTATTTCAATTATTGAATTGTTTTTATCTTAACCCACAAGTCTCTTCACCTTTCTGATTCTCTCACCCACTCCCTGGGGGACAGGGAAGAGTGTATTAGTGGTATTTATCTGCTTGCCGGGTCAAACCACAACAGGCCACTACAAATTGACATGAGGAGAGCACAAAACAACCCTGCCAGAAACAGCTATTGGCCAAACTGGCTCCAAGGAAAATTTTCTTCTTATCTCATTTTGCTCTAAGTTGGTTTACAACCCAATGCATACAAATCTCTTGTTTAAGTCCCTCTTCGTGTATTACTGATAAATGTTTGTATTAAGGAAAGTGTCTATGTTTTCTCTTTTCTGAGTCCTGCCACTCTGAACTCCAAAGGTCAGTTCTACAACTCTGGTCTCACTCCTTGCAGTGACTCTTGTGCCTGTTTCTAGAGAACCTGGAAGCTCTCTGGAGCCTGAGAATGGAGCTGGATTCACAAAGGCAGTAAAGCAGTACCAATGCCAGAACCACTCTGCTCACACAACCTGGCTAAAAGCAGGCTTTCCAAATTCCTCTAGATGCACTGTTGGAGGAAATAATATATGATTCTATGAAAACATGACCTTGCCACAAGCTGCTCACGTGAACCAGTCACAGCCTTCATAACTTTGTATTCCAAAATTTATTTTCCCGAACTGCACATATTTTAATTCATGACTTTCCGAGATTTAGATTTGCTTATGTCACCTTCCCCTTGGGACCAGGTCTCAGCTGGGTTATATTACAAAAAGAAGCAAAGCAGACAGTTGAAGTTGCTGAGCTGGTGGTGAGAATAGCACAGGCAGAAAAAATAGTCTCCAATCCATAACAGTTACTGGCATCTCATCCACAAGTACACACAAGTGTAAATTGTACTGTGTTGGCTTGTCCATTTAAATAAGCCTCCAAGAATTTCCCTTGACAAACACTGCAGTCCAGGCTAGACGCCATCTCCTCACCAATGAAGAGACATTCACACAGCCACACAGGAACGTCCAGTGCTAGAAACACACTCTCAGCTGCTGCAGACTCACAGATTCCCTTTGAGGCTTCAACCACAGTTCCAAAGTTGGAAAATATCAAAGCATGTATAAACATACAAAGAAGGCAATATTGCACTCATGCATCAGTTTTGACCATATATGTGCCTGAGGGAACCATGTGGCAATCACCACTCTGCACATTAATACGGAGCAGTATGGATACCTATATGTTACTGCCCTTCACAGCAAAAGCAATAAAACACTCCTAGCATCTGACAGGCACAGAGCTCTCCCTAACCCTCTGAATCCTCTCTGCAGTTTGCTGTCGCTGGGCGCATTTCACGCAGGCCAGCTGCACAGGATTTATTCAACCAGTTTTGGAGTATCAAAGCTAACTTTTTTTGTTTTGCCTTTGCCCCAGGCAGGCACTTGGTATGCAGGATTTAAATCAGAGAACAAAATGTTCTGTGAAATTTGTAAATACTCAGCACAGTAATTTCTAAATTCTAAAAAAGATAGTGACTAGAGCTAATGGTTTAAAAGTCAAAAAGTAAAGGATTTCACTGCATCACTGTGAGTAATGCCACTGTGTCCTAAAGACCAGAATAAATAACCTCTCAAGATTATCAATTAATGGTGCTGACTGCCTTAAGTGATAGGAGCCAGACACACTCTGAGTTACACCTCGTAATTCCAGTGAAATCAGGAGAATGCCCAATTCAACAAGTGCTCTGCATAAAGACGCTGAAATTGAAAACTATTTGTTTCATCCTTGCAAGCTGGTACAAAAGATTTTGCCTGGGACGTACTGCCACAAACAGACTACAATCTAACACCCACCATTATAAGATTTTTATAATATATTTAAAGCCATTAAAATTGCATTAGGCAGAAAATTATAGCGAAAGAGATACCCTGGGGAATCATGACACTTAAACTATAAAGACTAATATGTAGATGGCCTATAAGAGCTGTTTCGAGCAGAATGCAGCAATAAAGGGTCATTTGTGACTGGAGCTAGAAGAGGAATTACTTCATTGGAATAGTCTTTAAGCTCTATGATGTTTGAGTGAAATTATCCACTTCTGTTTTGTCTGGTTCACCACCACTGAATCCGTATTAATCCAAAATTTAAAGCAAGCATTTAGCTGATGAATGTTCACATTAAAGTTTCAAATAAAGAACCTTTTCATAGTAGTTTCATTTAAACTTTGAAAGGATTCTTTTTCAAACAAAAACTATGAAAAGGGCTAATCTGTTATTTTTGGTGAAAAAAAAGCTAAAACGTTTAGAATAATTTCCTCTTCGCCTGCAAACATTTCACACACCTCTCACCACATCTGTGGCTTTAAGTTCTTCTCTCTCAAGCAAATGGCATCAGTCAAACCATATAACTCCCAAGAGTACCTATACTTCAGAAGCAGGTACTCCTGGTGGTAGCAGGGACTCTAAGAACACTGATTATCAGCAGCATACAGCAACAACATAATAAATGGTTTATGGATCTTCATCCCTTGCCTGTAGTTTACTTGTGCTAGCCCAAATATTCTGAGTACGTGCAGAGTGCATCTGCTCATGCTCACCTGGAAGAGGTGGGTCTGATGCTCCCTCAAGGGCCACCTGGAGCACAGAGTGCACCTATCAAAGTGCACACTGCCTGGAAGGCATTACCTGCAGTCACTGATTTCAGATGGCACAGACTGTACGAAAAAAAGGCACTGCCTTTTTAAACATGTCAAGTCTTATTTTCTCATTTCTCCAAGAGTACAGATTCTTACCCACAGCAGTGGAAAAGGAAGGTAGAACAGAAAGGCAAGGGATACAAATTATGAGAGACTTCAGGCAGTTTGGGATTGCACAACTCCCTTATGCAACATGCAGCCTGGGGTGCACCACATGTTTTCAGAAATTCCACAGAATCCCCTTAAATTTGCTCCAGTGCTGAGTCCCAGTGGCTTCAACCTGCAATAAGCGACTGGACTTGCAATGCCATGGACAGATTGTAAGGATGAGCCTCAAGTTTGCTGGCCTATGCTTTTTAAAATGTGGCTTGAAATAAGTTGCAAAATCTGAGGCAGATGAACCCTGCCAATTTATACTGACTTACTCCTAAGCACAGCCTCTCTAAAAGAATCAAATGGGTAGTACCAGCCAGTACCACTTGAAATTAACAGCCTACTTAAGCTTAAGTGTATTTATAAGAGAAGAAATGGAGATTGAAGGGCTGAGTATCATGCTGCTGACTAAGCAGAAGCTTGCTCAGCCTGGCTGCCAGCCCTGTGCAGCCAGCAGGCAGTGAGGGGGGAGCAGAGACAGCCCCTGGGGCTCCAGCTCCCCGTGCTGCCCCTCTGCCCCAGCCAAACCAGGGGTTCCTGAGCACAGGCAGAGGCAGGGCTCTTCTGACACCAGTGAGCTGAGAAGCCCAGTCAGCACATCAAGAGAAAAGACTAGTGGAGAACTGAGTGCAGGTGAATCGTCAACATTTAAAACTGCACTGGGAAGAGTGATACGTGCTTAAGAGAAAATAGTCATATAGGCTCCTAGACACAATCAGTGGCCGCAGTGCAGTTCCACCTGCAGCCCCAGCATTAAGAAGTCTATGCAGATGTACACAGTCACACACATGGGCACATGCATCTTGACTTGAGATGCAACAGGATAGCTGAAGTAGTCAAACATAAACCAGGCTGAGGCAGGACAACAGTCGCAGCCAAGTGTTTACCTGTGCAGTTAGTCGAGATGCAGTTACATCTTCTAGGCTTGACTGCAGAGCTCACACAGACCCCAAACCTGCTGCTGGCATGGAGCTTTTTTGGGGGTGCATGGAAGGAAGGGTGGGAGCAAAGGGAGAGGGTGAGTCTGCCTGAGCACTGTGGTTGTGGCAGCAGTTGGAAAAAGCAGAGGAGGAAGAGGAGCCTGGGGAGCAGCAGGAGGGTGAGGGCAGGATGTGCCCGGAACACCAAAGTCACAGGGCAGCTCTGAGCATCAGCCACAGTGGCCACGGAGGCTCCCAGCTGCTCTGCAGGGCACTGGGCTGCTCTGGGCCCTGCAGCACCCTGCCAAGAAGGAGCTGGGGCTGCCTGTCTCCTCACAGCACTACCTGAAGCAAACTCTCTGCTACTGGAAGGGCCCCATGGTAAAAGCAAGCATCAATTACAGACTATCTAATCTAAACACTGCAGAGAACAAAATAGCCTGAATTAGGAAGCCCTTCTATACCTGTTCTGTCACACAAGGTTAAGGATAAGCTTTGCTACTATTTCAGAAACTCTTATGTCTTCTATGTTTGTTTTAGATGTGCCACAGACATGTCCACACACTGTGGGCATATTCTGTTTTAAGGACAGATTTCAATCAGTAAAGTTTCAAAGAACTCTCTGTATATCACAATGGTTTATATTACCCAGCATCTGGGAAGTTCCTTGAGGAAGAAGTTCATTGCAAAAGAAGAAAGACAAATGAGCCAACTTCTCAATATCTGTGCCATGCAGACTTGTGTCAAGGAAGCCTACGGAACCAACGGGCCGGAGATAAAAGTTACATCAGAGGGGCCGAGTGTCGCAACTTTATCAGGCTACTGGTGCAAGTGGGAAAACTGAATGAAGGCAAAAAGACATGGCTGTTTCCAGTACAGCTGAAGAACATCCTCAAACATTTTAGTAAACTGAAGATATATAAAATATGTGTAGATACAGCACTGCACAGTAATTTTCAGTACCTATAAGCCAAAAAAAAAATAGGCTCCTGTCTGCTCTGTGTGATACCAACAAGATCAAGACTCTGACTTCGAAGGGGCTAGGCTCTAACTTCTACTTTTGGGAAATCCTCTTGTATCACTAAAACATGCTGATTTCACAGCACTACAACAAAGAGGATCTTTCCATTTGCTCAGTGACATACAGACAAAAAGCATTTTCCAGCATGTCCACCTCACAGCCGGGTCACAGTGCCATTGTCACCCCAGGGCCAGCTCATGTTTTGCTGATGACTACTTTTACTGTAAGTTAAAGTTATTTTTCTATGCTTACTTAAGTAGTAATCTCCCAAATTTCAGGCTGCTTTTTTAACTTTGTGAGTCATAGAGTGCAAAAAGGGAACAAAACAACTCAGAATTCTGTCTCGCTGCTTTTCCTCCGTGGAAAAAGGAAATAAAAAAGAGTGGGATCAGATAAAATAGTGAAATGAAGCACCTGTTGAGAATGGAAAAGCATACAGATAAACGGGTTAAGTGACTTCAAGTCCAATACAAGCAATTGTGAATTCATGGGTGTTCGTATGAATCATTCTCCACTTCCTGCCAGACAGCTTAGGTTTCACTTAATTACAAAACAAAATCGTGAACGAGGGAGGCCAATTCACAGGCATACATATCATACATTTAGTTATTTATTATTTTTTCCTCACACAGCCCTCCGTTTTCATCACAGCTATTGATGGGCACTGAATGATCATACAAGAAAAACGTCTGGCAGCGTTTGATACACTATTTGCAAAGCACAGGAAAGATCTGTCACAGCTAGAAAGAAGCTAGCAGATGGTGGCTGGATAGAAGCAACAGCCACAGCGCTTGCTACCTGTGGTTAAAGAACAAACAGCATCAACTTCAGATTACAAAGTACATCTTAAAGAGCCAAGTTTTAAAGAGAATCTAGGCAGAAAATGCCCAGATACAACCAAATATTTGCAAAGTAGTCTCAGAAGAAAGGATATTTTCAGGTGATTGCTAAAGCCTACTGACAGTAACAGCCCTCTCTGCTGCACTCTGCCAAAGAATAAAAAGAAAAGGGAGGAGCATGGGGGGTGTGGGTGGGTGTGGGGGTGTGGGTGTAAGAGAGCTTATTTTGCTGGAATTTTAATTGCAGCTCTGTTTACCACACTGTGGTTGCTTGGCTTCCCTCTCTCCCATACCACTTTCAACACTCTTTAAAATGTGTTATACCCAAATCATGGCAAATCGTAAAAGCTAATAAAGACACCTTCCATCAAGGCATGTTCTTAAGACTATGCATTTAAATAATCCTAGATTATGGGAATGAACAGGGTCAATCCTGTCACCAACCCTGTTTACAGATGTCACCAACCCCTTTTTGCAATGACTTGCACATAACTATCTGCTCTTGCTTTCCCTCGGTCAAGATCACTGTGTCCAGCCCTCCTCTCCCCAACATCAGTTCACTGAGGAAATCTGTAAAGTCCCTTCACACTTCAGGATTTAGTGAGAACATGGATCTAACCCAGATCCACTCGTCGTATCAAAGTCATATACAGATATTGTTACCCCAGGTGGGTAATAACTTTTCCAAAGGATGTAATAATCTGGGAGAGAGGCACAAGACTTCCCTTTCATCTTAGCACAGGGGGGGGAAAAAAAGCACCCTATCTTAAAAGCAACCCTACCTGATAGTAGGCAGCTGGACTTACTCCATGCCATGTTGAAATGCTGTAACTAAGACACTGAACAAAGCATTTGTTCCTCAGGACACTGCATTTCTTTAAAATCATGACTCGAGATCACAAGTTTTTGGAACAGTTCCTCAGTTCAGATATGACCAGCATGTGACACCACCTCATTGCATGTAGCAAGAATGCCTACATTACTTTATAGTGGAATTTTTCCACAATACATTTGATTGCAGTACAAATGATGTGTACTTCCTTTAGTTCTATGAAGCACACAGCAAAATGAATTGAACGGTGTTCTTATAAAAAGAGGGGTTAAAGAACATATGGAGATTAAGGAAATGTAGTCAGTTTTCAGAGCAGCCCCATACATCATAGGTCACCTTAAGAAATGTCTCTGTGTCTTAGTTCTCTGTCACTGAAATGGGGTAATTAATACTGACTTCCAAGGGACCAGAAATCCACCAATGCAGATAAAAGCATCTATGAGCTGATATGCTCAGAAATTATCATGAAAGCCCAGCTAACAAAATACAACTATAAACTTCTACAGACACACGAGCTAACTTTCTTTCTATTGTGATTTCTCATTTCAGATTATTTGGACTGTTCACAGAAAGGAGGTAATCAAGTATTTTATTTTGATTAGGACATCAATGCATACATACACAGACACCACAGCTGCTCTTCCTCTTCTGCGGCACTCAAAGGATTCTTCTGCAAGAATAAAACACCAGCAACTATTTTACTGGCTGAACCAAAGACAGTTGGAATGGAGGGGGCTAAAAGGTAACCGTCTGAAGTACATCTTCACAGCAAAAGTCCCTCGTGTCCCAGCAAAAAAGAGGGCACTTATTGAGAAATTCGGAACAAAGTCATATGTCCTTGAACTGTCTTGTCAATGAACATATTGTAACTTAGGAATTTGGGTACTTACTTTAGCCTTGCAAACATTACAGGCATACTTTACTCACACGCAGTTTTACTCAAATGCTTAAAATAAGCATATGCTTAAATATGGGTGTTTCGGTTTTTTTAGTGGGAATTTAGCACACTTTTACATTTGATTTGCTGAAACTTCTAATTCAACTTAACTACAGCATGAAGACTCCGAAGTATGAAAAAATGGACAATTACAGTTAGCAGAGAGGGCTGAAGAGACTACGAGATGGACGCAGCGAACCAGAAGCACGTAAGTTTCTCATGAGCAATGTTCTCACCCCTCTACATGCCTGCTCTCAGGCCACGTGTGCTCTGCTCCAGGCAGTCACATCCAATAACAATTAAAGCACACAACGGAATAATGACTGTGCCCTTAGCATCCTGGGTCTGCCGGGGTGATCTGCTAGAAAAGGATTCCACAGGGCAGCACGTAACATCAAGCTTAGTGAGCAGAAAGCCACTGAACAGAGTTATCAGATGAGAAGGGGGTTCAGAACGCTTGTATTTCCACTCTGCTGGCGTGGATCTATTAGAGGTAAAGAAATGCTCAAGCAGGGACATGCAGAGCTCCATCCATACAGTAAAAAAGTCAGAAACCCGTATTTTGCAGTCACTGTACTGAGGATTACTGGTCACTAACACACCGCGCGTGGTTCAGTCTGGGAGACAGGGGCAGCCCCACACAAACCCTCCCAGCACTAAATCCCGAGCGATGCGGGATGTGCCCCCAGCCCTGCACACACCCACCAGGTCCGGGTTCCACCCCTCGCTCCCCCGGCACCGCCGCTCCCACCAGCGGCTCCGGCCTGGGCTGCGCGTCCCTGGCCACTGTCCCCCACCCCAGCCGCAACGCCGAGTCCCCGTGGGCCCTCCCCGGAGAGGGGCCGCGGGGCGAGGCCGGCCCAGCACCGGATGATTCCCCCCGGGCGCGCCGCGCCTGCCCACGGGCACGCACGGCATGGCGGTGCCCGCCCGGCCCCCCTTCCACGGCGAGGGCGGGCAGCCCCACGGAGCTCCGGGCGGCGCAGGCCGGGAGGGAGGCGGGGAGGGGCCGGCCCGGCGCCGCCGTGCGCGGCAAGGTGTGTCCAGGTGCCCGGCCTATATCAGGCGGCGCGGCGGGGCGGCTCAGCGGCCTCATGGCGGCGCCCGCCATGGCCGAGCCGCGCTCCAAGCGGCCCCGCGTCACGCTGCCCGCCTGCCCGGCGCACCGCGCGCTGCCCGGCAGCCGCGTGAGGCAGAGCTTCCCGCCCGCCGTGGAAGAGGGCCTGTGCGGCGTCACCGGCGCGCTGCTGGAGCTCGCCTACTGCCTGCAGGCGCTGGTAAGGCGGCGCGGCCGGGGAGGCCCCGGGACGCGGCGGAGGGCGCAGCGGGGGTCCCGCCGGGCAGCGGCAGGCGGGGGGCGCAGGGGGTTCGGGAGGGCTTCAGGGCTGGGCGGGGACGGCTCTCCTCGCACCCCCACCCCGCCTGGAGCAGCGGCCGGGGCGGGCAGAGGCACTGGTGTGTCCGGGGGGCTCGCACGGAGTTATGTCTGTGGGGAACGGGCAGGGAGCGCTCACGGCTTTGGAGTGTGACTGGTGGGTGTTCCAGTCCCAAACTTTGTATGCTAACTGGTCCCGAGTGGTTAACTGGGGAAGTAAGTTTGTGAACATCGCTGTCGGCTTAGGGTGTGCTCCACAGGCGGGAACACCGGACACGGATTAAAAAAGTTCTCCCTGGTGTCATGTAACATACATGCCAACATCATGTCTGGTTACATATCGGATATTAAGATAATATTTTAACAAAGCCATTAAAATAAAAACTAAAATGCTCCATGCCCTCCTTTCTGATGCCAAGCATCCGCTGAGAAGCAACACAAAGTATATTCAATATATCCCCAAGGTCCTTTGATCAAGCGTGGTGTCAAATATTAGTCCAATAAAAATTTAAGTGTGCAGTAAACCCTCTAGTTGGGAGGTTACTAATTGTATTAGTGATTGGCAGCTGGGTGGGATGGAGAAAGCTCAAGTGGAAGTTAACTATGGGTAAATCAAACCTAGAAGTGTGAACACTAAAACTGTTAATGATTGACATAAAAGATGTACCTGAACAGTTCAGCAGGTGTGGTAACTTGTGCTCTGCTGGAAGTCCTGCAGCATACTTGCACTGAGGAACTAGTTATAAAACACTGAATCTTGACTCTTCTGTCAACAGAAACATGAATGAATGACTTCAGCAAAAGGATTATGCAAACATTGCAATGAATAGTCTTAATAAAACATAAATATGAGAGAAACATGAACTTGTATTGTGCGTATAACTTTCCTGCATTTTTTTCTAAACAGCCACATGGATGAAACACCAAGTATTTCATGTTTAAGCAGGGTAATAGATGAAAGCAGGGAAGACAATAAGAAACAGAAAAACTTAGGAAATGCACATACTTGTTCCTTCCCCCTCCTCGGCAGGCTACAAGCCAACAGCTCCCTGTGCAGCACTGCAAGCCAGAGTGTGTCCAGGAGGCAAAAGCTGTGCTGCAGTGCATGTTTAGGGAACCACAGACCAAGACACTGTAGCTCCCTCCATTCAGTTCTTGGCACATTCCCAGCTGCTGACTCTCACTCTCCTCAGCATTGGAGCTGTGCAGAGCTGATGGTGAAACTAGTATAACCCAGTGGCTCTCCTTTGCTACCTGTCTCCCATACATTATGGGACAGCAGTACCATGGACAAAATTCCTCTCATGTAAGAGCTCATAGATCTGTTACCACAGTTTAAATATTGCAGTGGGGTTAGGGTTGTAATACTTCTGAAGTGTTCCTAGGCATGAGCCACATACAATATTACAGTATAATTCAGCAGCAGTATTCTTTATTTTGGAAGAACATTATCCATAATGAAGCTGATAAATAGATGCAAAGTTGTTCTTGTTCTCTTTTGGTATTTGCCTCATTTTTCTCATACCTTTAAAAGCTAACTTTACCCTGCAGTGCTGAGCTGAAGGGATAAACCTTATGTTCCCTGTGCTGGGATTATGTCTAAAAAACAAACCAAAAAAAAGTCAAACACACACCCACACCCACCCCCAAAACCACACCACCACCACACTCAACACTTCCCCCCACCACCACCAACCACTTGTAACTAAAATATTCTGAGGATCTCTCCAACTGAGAGAGAACATCAGTACTACAGTTACCTGCCCAATATTAAGGGACAGAAGGAGTTTTGGTATAAGTATAGAGATTTTTCATTTAAGACTGTAACTACTTACTTCATTTATTGCAGAAATTTGGATTAAGGTCATCAAAGTGATTGTCCCAGTAGAACAGCTTCCATTGGAAGGGTCTCCTGAGTTCTGATAAAGCCATGTTCTGCTGCAAGTGAGTCCCATCTCCAGCAAACCTAACGCTTGGTTCTTGTGTGCTTAGGGTGAATATTTTGATCAGTCGCATGTGGCTCTACCAAATGTTTCAAAGTTCTTCTTGCATCAAGCTCTGGAAGAGAGAAAAGCAGCAGAGGCTTTGATGAAGTATCAGCAAGAAAGAGGAGGCCATTACTGTTCTAAAACCATCCAGGTGAGTAGTAGACAACAAGCTTTAAAGCATCTGCAATCCACAGAAATTACTCTTCTTGCATTATATTGTTGGTACTTCAGATCTCTGCATTCACCCACTATTAAATTTCCAGATATAATTTCCCTTTTATGGTAGTGTATGTGGGTTTGTTCTGGATTGTGATGTCTAGAAACTGTCAGACACACAGTCCTAACTCTACTTGCTAGCTTCCTAGCCCAAAAGAATATGAACAGTGGTCCCCTTTTTCTTTCACTCAGCTGAAGACTGTTGGTTCCAGTGTGTTGTAATGGATTATGAGACCCTCCTTAAAATGTGCTGAAACAGCCCAGTTTTCTCCTTTACAATGAAACTAAATAGAAGCCTAGAAGCCATTAGCACCTATGAAAGGTGGTAAGGAAGGAGGCAGGAGAAACATCCAGCTTGGGGCAGTAGCTGATCTGTTGGAGCACAGCTCAAGATAGAATTTGAACCAGAGATCTGATTCAGGCTTGCACAGGTACAAAGGAGTAACTCAAAGTTATCGGGGGGGGGTGAAACCCACCTCATTTGTTAAGGACCAAGGGGCTGATCATCCTCTACCAAATTAGTATTCTGTAAATAGTTAATACAGAATGCTCTTCTTTGGCCTATCATAGCAGTTCTTAAGCTGTAGAAAGTAAAAATAAAAAATAATAATTAAAAAAAAAAGCGCCCATCTTGAAAAATTTCCTAAATATTCAGTTTGCATCAGGGAAGACCTTATAGCACCTTCCAGTACTTAAAGGGGGTCTACAGGAAAGATGGGGAGGGACTCTTTATCAGGGAGGCTAATGATAGGATGAGGGGTAATAGTTTTAAACTGAAAGAGGGTAGATTTAGATTAGACATTAGGAAGAAATTCTTTCCTGTGAGGGTGGTGAGACACTGGCCCAGGTTGCCCAGAGAAGCTGTGGCTGCCCCCTCCCTGGCAGTGTTCCAGGCCAGGTTGGATGGGGCTTGGAGCAACCTGGGCTGGTGGGAGGTGTCCCTGCCTATGGCAGGGGGGTTGGGATTAGTTTATCTTTACGGTCCCTCCCAACCCAAACTGCTCTATGATATGATTTTCTGGTGTAAGAACTCTTCTCAGGCATAGCTGCTGCTATCTAAATCTCTGTTCCTTGAAAAAGTACTTGGGTTCTGCCAGTTCTGTGTGCTTGCAGCCATCAAACTCTGCAAAAAACAACAGATGCTCAAAACTAGGAGTTGTTTGCAAAATGCAAGCACGTCTTGTTTAGAGTGCCAGGTAAGTTACAGGAAACCATCAGTGAATACAGTGAGATGAGCTGTTCTTCTGAGTAAATGCAATTCTGTCTTTGTTTCTAGAAACCAAACTGTGAGTACGCAGTCGGTCTGATGAAAGCCCTGGAATTAGCAATGGTACAGTGGAAGACTATGATACGATATTTTGAAGAGCTTTATGCCCTGAGTATTGAAAATGCAGACCCTCATAGCGCAAGCACTATCAAGAAACAATTTATTGGGCCCAAAATCCGGAAGATCAAGCTGATGGGAGATCTGCTGACCAATGCTCGCAGGCTTGACTGTTCCCAAGATGGCAGAAATAGTCTTGGGGATTACTTCATGGACCGGTTGCAGAAAGAGTTCAGAACAGGCATAGAGCCAGAGCCTAGTCAGCACTGCAGCCCCTGCCCACCTCTCCAGCAGTGTACGGGAGCTGCAGAGGGTCTGAAGCGACCCCAGAGAGAATCTTCCCAGCACAGAAATGGCATAGGGCCAATCTATGCAACCATACACTGCACTACCACACTGCCACAGTGCAACGACGGGACAGGAGCAAAAGCAAAGCAGGGCAGGGAGGGACTTTAATGCTGAGGCTCTTGCAGCTACAGGGCAGCTCCTAAGGCAGACCTATATGGGGGGTGGCCTTGAGACCAGAACTCAGGAGACATGATGCTGTATTGCTCCTCCTGCTTTACACCCTGTCCCCTGAACCTCTGTTGAGGCACAGTTCAAAATCTAGCCCATACCATTATCTTGTTTAAATGACAGCAAGGTTAGTAGTTACCTAGGTTGTTGTCATTAGTCACCCTTTTATCTATGCAATTCTTACTAGAAGTCAAAAGCTTTTAAGCCTTTTCTTCTGTCTTAATTAATAGGATTAGTTAGTACAAATTATTTTAACAGTATATATAACTTTTATTTTTTAAAAAATACAACTTTAGTACAAGGAAACTTCTATGTGGCAAAAAATCCAAATATTTAGTTTTGTATCATTAGATATTTTATATTACTAACACGTGATCTTTACAGGTTCTGGTATGTATTTTGCAAGTGTCGCTGAAGACACTACCTCTAGGGCTCTGTCCAGACCTAGGACAGTTGCTTTAATTACCATACAGACCCCTATTTCAGCTGGCTAAATTACGGTGTTACTGTGGTACTACTGCTGTTTCTTATATTCCCTATGTTGGGCCTCAGTAGAGGAATAAGATCCTAGTGAAAATGCAGCACACTTAACTAGAATTGCATCATAAAGCACAGCCACTCATTAGTTTTGCATTTCAATTAGGGCAGCGTTCAATTAGGGGGGCTGTTAGCACCACCACACCTAAGGCCTTTACTTTAGCCAGCTTGGTTGAAGTTCAGAGGTGTCCAAATTCCTTCTGTTCATCTGCAGGAGAGCCTCTTCCTGTACACTGGCTTCCAAGGTCACCCAACAAGAGCAACTGGCTAGATCAGCTGCCTGCAGCTAGGGGGGTTTGTCATAATGTACATCTTTCATGCAATTGGCATTTGCTTCATTGAAAGATTGTCTTACACTTTTATGTAATACTGTAAGTGATACTCCTGTTATTCTTGAAAATAAATGCAGTTCATTGTTAAAAATGGCACTTTGCATCTACATTGTATTCCTCAGTTTACCACCCAGGCATGCTAGTATTCTTCTCCAAGAGATTTTGCATATGTATACAAAATGCACCAGTACTTTACTGATAAGAAAGCTGCACAAGATGGAAGAGTAGACCATAGAATGAAAATAAATGTCAGAAAACTGCATTAAGAGAAGAACACTGCACAATGAAATGTTTTCAATAAACTTTTATACACAGCTGCAGTTAAGTAGCCATTTCTGCAAAACTGGATCAGCCCACCACCTCGCTGCTGTTGTAACATTGAACAGACAATTACAATGCCAAGGCCTTCCCAGTCTTTCTGTTAATATGATTCAACTTGGAGGGGGGGGCGTCACTTTAAAACAACCCCTGTATTCATCTGTAAAAATACTGCAATGTGCCTCAGGAATGGCTTGAAGTGCTTTTAGCAACGTGCTAGATTTGCTGATGTTGAGATGGCTGCTCCCTAATACAGCAGTAGTTTAAAAGATATTTCCATCTGGGCTAGATTCCATCACCCATCCTCATGCTGAGCATACCTTATTCGACGATTAGTTCCACTGACTGCAACTCAACATATATAAGAGCAATGGAATCCACCCCTCTCTGTAGTAAAATATAGCTCACTCAGTATGGACAGAGCAAAGCTACTAACTGAATTATAAACTAGTGCCATATAAATTAACTGCTTCAGTTTCTACTGGTGATGTGTGAGCTACTTCTACAACAGTCTCCTTTAAGTGTTGGTGACCTTCTGAAATGTAGCTACTTCACAGTTTCCAGCATGTAAGATTATCTTTTACATTAAATGAATTCCAACATAACAAAGAGCCCAACATTCACATTTTTCAATGCAAGACTTACTTGATTCTTCTTTTTCCCTGACGTACTGCCATGTGTGTTTCTCTGAGACTCTTCTCTTACTCATCTTCGTAGCCAAATGTATCCACACATTCTCAGGTTTTAGGTCTGTCTTTCTCCCTTTTCTGAAACACATTCTGGGGCCCCCAGCTGAAGAGACAATTCTGTTAATTTTAGATAAACTCAGAATCAGCTATTTTCCCACTCTGTCCTCTGAAAAAGAACAGAGAAATCAGTTACTGTAGATAACAAGCTCTTCTTGTCCACATGCTGCTTCTGCTGAGAGGACACAATGCTTGTGAATATAATCTCTGACTTTGTTAACAATACCTGTCTGTTGTGTATAGGATGAGTCTGTCCATGCTTCCCAGTACAATCTGCTGCTGCCTTCCCAGCTTCCTTTTCAATCACACCCTGAAAAAAAGGAGATGAAGAATGAAAGTGGAAAAGGTATAAGGGCAACAACACTTAGAGAAACTTTACAAATTCTCTTTCTCTGCTGAATGCTTGTTCATACACACACTCTGTACTTCCAAAGCAATGCCCAAACCATCCAAACACACCATCTGGGGCAGCTCAGAATTGCTATAGCAGCACCAGTACCCTAAATACAGCATCCAAACTGGAAGCTCTGGAGAGACCTAATCTTTACTGAAATTATGAGTTACAGCCACAGAAGCTTCCAAACAGGTATTAACAATGGCATGCTTCTAGGTGCTCGCCATAAGCACTGTCTGTGGTTACATAGAAAGGGCCCTTGCTGCTGCCAACGCAGAGTGAGGAATTCACTGAAAGTCTCTAGGTGGAGATCATGCTGTCCTTCACCCTCTCCACTATGGGCACACAAAATTGAGAAAAGCACCTCAGGACTTGTTCTTTACACGGACTTTTTTTTCAGGTCCCACCAGACAATGCAACATCTTTCTGGACAAACCCATCTTTGGGAATAATACTGGAAAGTGAATGTTAGTTCTGGTGGCAGCAGCAGGGAAGGAGTCCTCAAGGACACCTCCACTGGAAGATTACTCCAAGCAGAATTCACCATCTGGTCACAGCCTTCTCCTAACTTTTTCACTTAAGTGAATTAATGCACTTAAGCACATTCATGGGCAATTACTGGCAGTCTCCTTGTGTTGCTTGTCCTAGTCCCACCATTCCAAGTTACCACATTGCCAAAGGTAACCACTCTGCGCACAAGTCCCTGAGTGCCTTTTCCTGGGGTCATATAACTTAGAAACACACAGTGGCAGAACACGCTACAACACTGGCGAAATAGTAGGCAAAATTACCTTTTCCACAAACAAAAACAATGATCTGGAGAGAGTTTAAGTGACTTGAGTAGGTCACACAGCCTGCACCAGGCCTTGATATCCCAATTTACATGTTCAGTTTTTACAGCATACAACTATTCCTCGTTTATACTTATTATGCACTATTGTATACCTACCACTGTTCTGAATACAAATTATTCTTACTTTTTGAACTGCTCAATAAAGATTTAAAAAAAAAAACCCACAGAACTGTTCATTCCTTCTGGATCAAAGAATCTCTGTAGTAACAGTGAAGTGTTTCCACAAGTTTGCTACTCTGCCTCTCAGAAACAGCTGGGAGATACACTTTTAAATGTGTAAGGGTGGTCAATAGCTGATCTCCTTGGCACATATCACTTTTCAGCACTGGATACAGTGAAAGAATAAACTTGTACAGAGTCCAAAACATACTTTTTTCTTTAAATAAAATTTTTATCTTTTGAAGATAATGACAGAATGTGACTAACAGTTCTTATCTTTGTCTGTACTCGAAGACATTTAAGTAAGTAGAAAATGGGGACTGCAGATTAGGGATTTTTGCAAAAACCAAATCATACAACAACAAAAGAAGCCACCATCATGATAGCCCCTCCGAGAAGTCACAGGGACTGGGGACTAGATCATCGATGCATGCTTTTTACCTTTCCAGGTTCTCAGTCAGCCCTTTGCCCCACAGAAGACAGAGCTTTGCGTTTGATTTTGAATGAGCTGAAATTTCACCAGTGTTTATAACTGCAGAATGGAGATTAATTTTAGCTCATAGTACATTAAACCTACCCATAAGTATTTTAATCACGAAGTCAATGAAATCACAGAGTTGAATGCTGAAGTGCTTCCGTATCGGAAAAAGAACTAAATTTCTCATCTCAAAGGATACTCCAAAACCAGAGTAAAAACTCTAGCCTTGAGAGACGTTACCAAACGCCATCCCAGCTCTCCAAGGTCCAAACTCTGCCACTGCTAGTTACCTCAAGCAACAAATTCTTACTGGCCAAGCAATCCCATTCCAGGGCAGCGTGCAGCAAAACGCTGCTTCCCAAGGTGAGGTCAGTCTCTTCAAAGACTGCAGAATAAAGGTAAACAGAGGCTTGAGCTGCAAGAGGAACCTGAAATGCAATCAGACATCGCAGCCCATGTAAAGAGTCACGTGCTGAGTGATAGCTGAAGGTAACTCAGGTCTCCTCTGGTACGTCATCACTAAACCACGGCTGCATGGAGGAATCAAACACAGCCTGTGACAGTGGCAGGGTGCCTCTGCAGCCCCACACCACTTCTGGCTGCTCTGAGCTCAGACAGTTTCAATCACTGTGCTGGAGCCTTGCTGAACACTTTCCACCCTCGGTACGGGTCTCCGAGCTGTACCTGGGTCAGAGGCGGGCAGGGACAGCCGCTTTCTCTGCCGGGCATTGTCTCCCCCGGAGCGAGCGGAGAGCCGCCGGTGCAGAGGTTACAGCGGGGCTCCCTCACCTCCCGCCCCGCAGACCCGGCGGCCCCCCGCGCTCCTGCGGGAGCCGTGCCCCCGGTGCCCGCCCCAGCCCAGCGCGGCGGTGCCACCTCCCCAGCGCCACCAGGCGGCCGCCAGTCCGAGCGCGGGCGCCCCCCGGCAGCACCGTCCCCTCCGGCCTCTGCCCTCGCACCCGCTGCCCCCGCGGGGCAGGCAGAGCCCCGGCCGCCCTCACGCCGCCCCGCAGTAGTTACCCTGTGGCCGCACAGCCGCGGCGAAACCTGTCCCGGGCGGGGGGTTCTTCCCTGGGGGAAACCAGCGCAGCCGCCGCCCTGCCCCGTGCGGGGGAGAAGCGCGCGGTGCCGCTCCGCCGGGAGCGCCGCACGCCGGCCTGGCCCTCGGGAGGGGCGGGAGCACCGCTGTCCCCGGGCAAGCGGCCGGCGGCACCCTCGGGCAGGGCGGGCTGCTCAACGCCGAACGTACGGGGGAAAAAAAAAAAAAAAAAAAAAGACAAGCGTGCAATGAAGCGGCGGCCGCCAGCTCCGCAACAGCGCCCCGACGGCAGCCCGCGCCCCCCCGCCGCTCCGGGGGCTCCGCGGCCGCGGCCCCCGCCACGCCCCGTCCCGTCCCGTCCCGCCGGCCGGGGGGCTCCGGCATAAATAGGGCCCGGAGCGGCGCTGCCGGAGCGGCGCGGCTGGGCAGGGGGCCGGTGGCAGGCAGCGCTGGTGGCCTCGCCTGGCAGAGGGTGCGAGGGCCGCGGCTCCGCACGCCCGCCCGGCCCGTGGCTGCCGCTCCACAGCCCGACCGAAGCCCCCTCTCCTCTGAGCCCCTCACTGAGCCCCTCGGGCCCGGCTGCCGTCTCCACCGCCCCCATGGACTTACTCGGCCCCATGGAGATGACGGAGGGCTCCCTCTGCTCCTTCGCGGCCGCCGATGACTTCTACGACGACCCGTGCTTCAACACGTCCGACATGCACTTCTTCGAGGACCTGGACCCCCGGCTGGTGCACGTGGGGGGGCTGCTGAAGCCCGAGGAGCACCCACACCACCACGGGCACCACCACGGGCACCCGCACGAGGAGGAGCACGTGCGGGCGCCCAGCGGGCACCACCAGGCTGGGCGCTGCCTGCTGTGGGCCTGCAAGGCTTGCAAGAGGAAGACGACCAACGCCGACCGCCGTAAGGCTGCCACGATGAGGGAGCGGCGGCGGCTCAGCAAGGTCAACGAGGCCTTTGAGACCCTCAAGCGTTGCACCTCCACCAACCCCAACCAGCGCCTGCCCAAGGTGGAGATCCTGCGCAACGCCATCCGCTACATCGAGAGCCTGCAGGCGCTGCTGCGGGAGCAGGAGGACGCTTACTACCCGGTGCTGGAGCACTACAGCGGGGAATCAGACGCCTCCAGCCCCCGCTCCAACTGCTCCGACGGCATGGTGAGTGCCCCGGGGAGGACACCCTGCCACCGAGGTGGCCCAGGCACCGTCGGTCCAAACCTGCGCAGGGCGAGTCGCCTCCTCCTGCCTTTGCTGTCGCAGCTGCCTTCCAAACCTCCCCAGGCAGAAGACAGAGTCCTTTCCTGTGCCTTGAGCTCCAGCAGCAAAGGGAGGTGGGGTCCCCGCATGCCAGCATCTCTGGGAAAGAAGAAAAAAATCTTACTTTTCCCCCTGGGATGAGAAGTTAGGGAGGTCCCCCTGTGCCCCAGGGAAGGCTGGGGAGAGCTGCTGGGGGAGCTGCCTGGGATGGGGACATGGTGAGGTGTGAGCCCTGCCTGTGCTCCCATAGCTCCTGGGGCATCTGCTTCCATCTGCTGTATCACTGCCTTGGAATCCTCTAAGGACAGCAGAGGAAGGTCCCCCTTGGTCATGGTAGTTACAGGGGAACTGATAAGAGTCTGGGTCCTGTTTTCTGCCATTCATCATGATAACAGGAGGAGCGTCTAAGCAGCAGTTGTTTTTCTTGACCCTTAAGAAAAAGGTTCTCCATTTCTCCTCTCACTTCACCCCCTCTGTAAGCATTTACCAGCAGTAGGAAGGAGACCCCAGGCTTTCAGTCCTGCTTGTACATTACAGGGAGGGGAGAAGAGGGTGGGTGCCAGAGAGGGCATCTCATCACCGCATCCTTTCACTGGGGCTGTAGGCTTGGACTCTGGTCTGGCACTGGGGTGGTGGGACTGGTGACTGGAGTGCAGGACAGCTCTCTGGGACGGGATCTTGAGAGCCCTTCAAGACCTGAGATTTTTTTTTTCTGTACTCTGGTGGGGATAATCATTACTGAGTTGAATATCTGCAATTACGAGATAGTTGGCAGATTAGAGAGATTTACACAAATGATCCCTCCTCAAAATACAGTCTTTTTCTTTTGCCAGAAAAAGTAATTTCATTGTGGATTAAAGTACTGGAAACAAATATATTGGTCAATGTTCTGGGGCTTTTCCTGTACAAAATGGACACAGGGAGAGAAACTAAAGGAAATAAAAAGGGACAAAGGTAGACTAGAGGCTTTTTAAGAGAAACTCATGTTGGAAGAACCTTCAAAAATTAAATCAAAAAAAGACTTGTTCTCCTCTTGGTCTCTCTGTTCTAAACTGAAGGTACGTGTAGGGCAGTATCTGATGAGAATGCTGGAAAACCTCATCTCATTTGTAAAGCTGCAGCATTCGATGCAACAATGGTAATTTTCCTTTGGAATAGCTGTGCCACATAAAATACTCTGGGGTGAATCCCCTTCTAGCCAAGTTAAGTTCTGCCTCATTCAGTGCAACTACAGCTTGATGGCATTTCGGGCAGGACTGGAATGATGGCAGGCTAGGGACTGAAATACACAATTGGGTGGTTACTGGGATTTCAGTAAATGCTGTCCCCAAGCAGCAACCTCACTCAGACTGCTCTCCTTTCCAGATGGAGTACAGCGGGCCTCCTTGCAGCTCCCGCAGAAGAAACAGCTATGACAGCAGCTACTACACAGAGTCACCAAATGGTAAGTGCCGTAACAGCCACGTGAAACATGGAGACAGAGGCAGTCAATGCCGCAAACTTCCCTGTGCCTTCCCTCTCCCCAGTTTAGCTGAGCCCAGCTGGGCTGAAAGGGGAGCCTGCCTTTTCAGCCAGCGAGCTGTCGATGCTCGAAGCAGCACTGGATTTCCTCTAGATGGATTTGCAAATATGGGGATATGTTATAGCTGCATTTCCTATTTTGTAAATATAACATCTGGATAAAAATATTCCTCCCTGCAACTAATTTTTGGTATTTAACCATGTTTTGCATGAAGACTTTTCTAACTGTATCAGTCATTGATCCAAACTGGAGAAATTGCCAATTGATTTCTAAGTGTCTCTTCCCTTTCTATGGACTGAAGTGAAGTCCTGGATCCACCCTGACCCAAAAGTAGCATACTTTGGTTGGGTCTCTCTTCCATTTTGCAAATTACAGCCTCTGTTTTCTGATAATTGGTCTCCTTCACCAATATTCATTTCCTCTGAATCTTTACATGATGCAAACTGTCAGCCACTTGCTGGGGTTTTATAGAAGAACTGCATCCTACTGATGTTAAGTACCCATTGGATAAACTGATCACCTTCTTGTCTGTATTTTAGATCCAAAGCATGGGAAGAGCTCTGTTGTTTCCAGCCTCGATTGCCTCTCCAGCATTGTAGAGAGGATTTCCACAGATAACTCCACATGCCCTATACTGCCTCCAGTGGAAACAGTTGCTGAAGGGAGTCCCTGTTCTCCCCCAGAAGGAGCAAGTCTGAATGATAGTGGAGCCCAAATTCCTTCCCCTACCAACTGCACCCCGCTTCCCCAGGATAACAGCAGCACCACCAACCCTACCTACCAAGTGCTATAAAGGCAGGTCCAGCTGGACTGCACTGAAAACAAATCACCCTGTTCAGCCACGCTCCGAGAGCTGCCTTCGAAGACCGAAAAGACTTCAGAAGACTTCTTCCACTTTTAAAATATCACTCAAAATTCCTTCAAATATATAACTTTTCAAACCTGTATTATTTCACAATACACCTAGTTATTTATTGGTTGTTAAAGTTATTTAATATGTTTAGAGGTAAAATTGTATACCATGAAATGGCCAATGTTTAATCTGGGCTTTGGGGAATAGGAACCTGGCTCTTGAATGCGGAGGAGAACAGAAATCTACAACAGTAGTGGCATGACAGATCTGTCCTATTACTCCTGTTCTGGCCAAAATAAGGTTGTGGACCATTTTTTATAAAACTTTTTATATAACTGTAAATAAGAGTTGCTTTGCAAAAAAAAAAGGGGGGGAAAAAGAGGAAAAGGAAAAAAAAAAAGAAACAAAAGCAAAAACTAAAAACAAAACAGGAAAAAAAATTAAAAATATTTAATATTGCTTGGTTTGTTGTGTCAAACTTTAACTTTATATATTTATACGATGTGGTTGCTAAGAATGTTTTCAACAGTATTCTAAATAAAGACCCTTATTTATAAAATCTGTGGTGTTATCTTGACTTTCATTAGGGCTTCTAGAATTACTAGTGCATTTAGGAGTGGTATCAAGATCGCTGCCTTGGCAGGAAGAAGATACAGGCTCTGATTCAGCAAGGAAATCAAGAACATGCTTCAGTTGCATTACTTTCAACTACTTTGCCGAAATACGTTGCTGAAAAGGGGTCTGCTTTCTTCATAATGTACCTTGGTGATTTCTAAACCAAGTTTTGCACATCACAGGTCATTATTAGAGAGATCTGTAAGGTAAATCAGCATGTTTCTCTTCCTCACCCCGAAGTTTACAATTGCATTATAGGACATGATCTTACAAAGACGTGTTGGAACCAGGAATCACAATAAATGAGTCTCTCCAAATTCCAGAGCAGCTACCAAAACTTAGTCATACAACAGTATCTCACAAGATGAGGTGCTATATTCTTGGACAAATGTTCAGATTTTTCATTCAAGTTCTAATTTTCAAGTGTTTATAACACATTCATATATTCTGAGGTATGAGAAACTAACTGTAAAGAATTTTTTGTCATAAAGTTCAAGGTATAGATCACAGTTTTCCTCAAGCTCAGGTTGGAATCTAGGCCAAAGATAGGCAGTTTTAATTTGGATTTGAACTTTACACATCTCTGGCAGTGCTGCTCCAGGGATTTACTTCTTGTTTAGAGGCTCTCTAAAAATAACCAGTGGGCTATGTTTCATTCAGTATATAGTGTAACCTTGCAAGCTTGCCATGAAACCGAAAAATGTTAAGCCCTGAGCGGGATGTCATTGGCAAGTAACCATCAGGACGTTCCTGTACGTTTGGACAAGAATAACCAGCAGCTACAGTCAGTGTGAAACAACCCATTTCTTGTCATAACTCTGTGATTTATATTCTGGGATTTTGTTTAAACATCGCAGTAAAAAACCCCAACAAATCAAAAGCCACCCCAAAGCCTAACCCAGTTATCATCATCAGCTCTAAATACTTTGATGACAGATCAGTTGTTGTATTCTCTCTTAGGACACTTTTAAAGAGGGAATTTGTGCAGCTCTTACCTCTTAAGCAGGAAAAGAAAAAGGGAACAGCTAATTCCATGGGAATGTGTCCCACTCCTTTAGTCATGGGGGCCTTGAAGATCAGTGCTCCATGGAGAGGAGTGAGTGGCCTTGTGTCGAGCAGAGCAACACACTTGCTTCTCCTTCCTCCTGGGGCAGAGGCCTGCTCTGAGCTTGCTGTCTAATCCAAAGCCAGAGGGGCAGGGAAGGTAGCACCCGTGGGGACTCCCTCCTCATCCATGCAGTGGTGACCATGGCGGGTGATAGATCAGCACTAAGGCACAGGCCAGGCTCCCCTCGATGAGAAGGGACTCGGAGGCAGGACTGCCCCCTCAACACCTTCATCAAAGTCCAACTTCGTAAAGGTCTCCTGTTGATTTCACTGTGGGCAGAAAACAGTCCAGTCTGTGAAAGTTGAGCTCACCCCTTTCATTTTTCCATTAAAAATAAAAACTAAATGAACTTGAGTTAATTCATGCTAACATGAATCAGGAGAGTCTCTACGAAGGTCAGAAAAGTGCCCCAGGTTAGTTTGAAGCCTTTATCACTAACTTAGGAAAACTAAAGAGAGACAGAGCCTCACAAATCAATACCTTGCACATCAGCAATAACATTTCCATTGCCTCCAGCAAACGCTCGATCAGGACCAGAATGCAAATGATCAAAAGATGCTTTTGTGAAATACTCTAGACCTTGCCACCCCCATACTCTGAGGCTGGTGAAAGTATTAATTTTACTGTCATGTAAATTGCAACCAAGAAATATTTTGCCAGCTCAGAAACTCCAGAGACTCTACACATAGTGGCAGCACAAAGTCCATGCCTGCCTCACTTCTGCAGGACACAATAGGCTGTACCTGGCTGTAAACTGGCACGGGGCTCTTGTGCTTAACAATGTACATGCAGTTCCATGTGAAGTCATGTATATTGCATTTCACTGATTTATTTTAGCAACCCAAGTTTCCACATACTGATGTTAATGTTACAACAGAGAACAAGCATTTAGCACATCCCAAAATAGATGGAAGGACGAAGAAGAAAAAAACATTCACAGATTTCCTATGCAGAGCCCATCTTTTCCCCATTGATGTCAGTGAGAAAAGTCCACTGGAGTAAGGCCAAAGGGCATCAGTGCTGAGAAATACACGTTTAGATTACAGCTATATTTATTTTTGTATTTAAATAAAGAAAATGTGTTCCCTGTGCAATTTCTTCCTGTCTATTTCTAAAGTAATATATTTAAAACAAATGCCTGAAGTTACTCTACTCCGCTGTGCATCAAGAGGACGGCATGTTACTGACAGAAGTACATCCCAGTCTATGTGAACATATTTCAAAGCTGGAAATATTTGGATTCAGAGCTTTAGTTCCGACAGTGGCAGGGAACATAAGCAAAGCTGAGGAACAGCTATAAGACTGATCCAACATTTACAAACTTTGGTTCTTAAATTTGGCTCCTGAGGGAGCCAGATTGGGGAGGGACTTTTTACAAGGGTGTATAGTGATAGGATGAGGGGTAACAGCTTTAAACCTAAAGAGGGCAGATTTCAATTAGATATTAGGAAGAAATTCTTTCCTGTGAGGATGGTGAGACACTGGCCCAGGTTGCCCAGAGAAGCTGTGGCTGCCCCCTCCCTGGCAGTGTTCCAGGCCAGGTTGGATGGGGCTTGGAGCAACCTGGTCTGGTGGGAGGTGTCCCTGCCCATGGCAGGGGGTTGGAACAAGATGATCTTTGAGGTCCCTTCCAACTCAAACCATTCTGTGATTCTATACTTCTATGATTCTAAGGTGTATTTAGGCATTTAGGGCTGATCCTACAAGACAAACTGCAGTCTAGCTTGGTCTATGGAAGCACTCCAGCATGGGCTACAAACCCACAGCCTGAAATCACTGGTTTACACCACACAGGTTCCAGTTCAACGTTCTGCAGGACAGGGCACCTAAGGAAACATCACCTGATTTTTAAAAATCCAAATCCCACAGATTGCACTGACGTGCAGAGTCTGGGAGAAACTGGGGGTGACTGCAAACCTGACTGTTCCATTCCCCGAGCTGCCTCGGCAGGACAGTACAGAGCCTGCCTGAACGTGGGTTTGGAGCCTTTCACTGAAGATATATGATATTGTCTACATTTAGCCAGTACTCAGGGCTAAACTGTAGCAGTTAGTCTATCACCCAATGCTCCCTCCCCAGCTGGGAAGAAGAATCAGGGGAAAAAGGCAGAAGGCCCGTGAGCTGAAGCAGAAAACAGATTTAATAGAGTAACAAAACTGAAACAACAATTAACATAAAGTATAGAGGGTTCTACTCAGCCCAGTCCTTGATGCTAACAGCAGGAAAAGACCACCAGCAAGGAGCCTCTGGGAAAGGAGGACCCCCACCCTTACTGACCTCCCTGCTTTTATAATGAGCATGATGAGGTGGTGTGGGATACAGCTGTGAGTCAGCTGCCTTGATTGGATCTCCCAGCTGAGTTGGCTGCCTGCATGGCTGGCCCATGGGGCTGTGCCTGGGGAACCAGGACAGATATTATATGATGTGTCCTATGGAATGCTACCTCTAAAGGGAAAATCACACAGCTACAAATCATTAAATGGAAGTAGCTGTCTTTGAACATAAAGATAAGTGTGTATCTTAGGAATGTTTGATTTGATTTGGTAACTCAAGAAAGCCCTACTGTGGCTGCAGGACAAAACCAATATTATTGGTCTCTTACTCACAGAATCATAGAATCACAGAATAGCCTTGGTTGGAAAAGACCTCTAAGATCATCAAGTCCAACCATTAACCTAGCTATGGAAAAAAGTGAAGAAGAATAAATTTATACCTCACATATATGCTAAGTGCTTTGATTTTAAATTTCATCAGGTCATTTGCAAATACTAGAATGAAGAAGATCCTTTTTCTCCTTTCAATATTTCACAACAAAAAAATGCAATAAAGTTGCTGGTTTTAAAAAATAACAATGTTAGACACCATTTCCCACATTATCATTGAAGCTGCTATAGAAATTTTTCACATTCAATTCTAAGTAAAAGAAATATATTAACTATTCCTGGTATATTTTTTCTTTTGAAATATTTTATCATCTGTATCCAAAAATAGTAAAGAAATATTCAGTTGGCAGTTGCTTTGCACCAGATGATACTGCTCTTTGAACCTAACTTGTCATCTTAAACAAGAGATAAAGACCTTACAAAACCCCACTGAATGTGGAAGGAAAAACAGTTTTCATTTTACAGCTTGTGATAAATCTGAAAGGGTCAGATTGTGCAAAGGGCAAAACCTGCTCCTTTTACTCATAAAAATGGTATTATTGTCTTCAGAAGAACTACATCCAAAAGTGAACAGACAAGCAGGCGTTTGTACCTCATACCACCCGAATGTTATTGAGAAGAAATTAATGTTTTGTTTAAAAATTACTAATTTGTTCCTTGAAATCAGTGGCAAAACTTCCAACTTCAGTGGGAACAGTTTCAAACTACTGCACATAATGCTGTCTGGGACAGTGGTCACGTAGCAGTGCAAAGCCATGACAGAAACTCCCTGTTGTGCCCCTTTGTGCTCTGCTCACTGCCCCATTCCTATCACAGTCCCTTCAGATATGCTGATGCCCTGAGCACGCTGCACAGAACAAGCTGGCAGCCTTTATGGCTCACCTGGTCTTGAAAAGACAAACCAGAAACTGTCCCCATAATAATGCCAGAAGTCTCCAACATTTCCAAACTGATGTGGAGCCTGTGATTGCAGGAGATGGTATGAAGGTCATTCTGCATAACCCGCATGGAGCGATCTTGGCGTTGCTAACAGTAGGTAAAATGGTCTCTGTACAGTCAGAGTGCAAATCTTTGACAACACGAACTGCATTCAGCGTGTGTGAGTGTGGGATGGAGATGATAGGCCCACATGCCAAAGTCCTAGAATTCATCTCGGAGGCAGACCCAAGTACCTCATTAAGCACTACTTACTAATGCTTCTCAGCTCAGCCTTCCTCAGCCTTTCAAGTCATTACACTTCCTCTCCTTGATCTCTGCAGCACACTCCCTTCTCAAAAGGGTTGTTGCATAACTGGGAATGTCATTAAGTGGAGAACAATGGCTCTCCTTTCAATATTTGAGATTTCAGGGCTAACAAAGGAGAGAATCATCATACAGAAGAGACTCCAGAGAGTCCTTCCCCCCCCAGGTCTCACCAGGAGTTAGGAACATGTCTGGCATAAAGCCACCATGGCCAGTAGAAGGAACCCTGAAATTTCCCTGTGGACCCAGAAATCTCCTTTTTGCAGACAGACACTTCTGAATAAAGACTTTAACACTGTAAGCTTAATAGTGAAAACTGACCTATCCTGTAACCACAGGGCAATAGAAAACCTCAGGGTTTTCCCAATAATATGGACAGCATGGCACTGAACTCACATTTTCTTTCTAAACTGTCAATAGCTTTTATCTTTTACATATATCTTAGCAGTATCAACAAATGTGCTATTCTACATAAGACTGTATGTGTGTATTCATCAATAGGGAGGCAAATACTGTGTACGAAGTGAAGCTTTCTACTATTTATAAAAAAATGTATTAAAAACTCTGACAGACAATAACCCACTTAATCAGAAGATTGAGGGAGGCTGTGATTGGGGTTGGGGTGGTGTTGGTTTTTGTTTGGAGTCAGATTCACTCAGAGGTCTGTGTCTCAGCACAGTCACCTAGTGTTGCAAGTCCATGGCTGTAAAAGGGGGTCTCCCAATCTCAAGGGACCAGATCTGGCAATGCTGGATAAAATCCTGGAACAGCTGAAACCCTCTGAAATACAGTCCTCCCTAACCCACCTGAACTGACCTTGAGCCGTTTTTCGGTCCAACAGCAACATCTGCTGGGTAAGACGTAAATTACAGTTCTTTCTGAAATCGTCTCTTGGTGAATTCAATGTTCTGTTGAAAAGGACAGAGAAAATGGAAGGGCTCTGAAGGCGTTGTATGGCCTGTGCTGTGAGCAGTGGTCCGAGGGGAGACAGGTTGCTTACCAGAAGGCAGGTGCAGCACATGCACAGGAAAAGGAGATGACAGTGGGACCATGATGCGATTCTCTGGTGGCCAAGTCCCTCAGTGGGGCACAAATCATCTCGCCATGCATGGTGACCCCACCTAACATGCAGGTGTAGAACATGACAAGCTGAGAAACAGTCTTGCACGTTTGGAAAGACCATTTGAAGCCACACAAGGGAAAGGTAAGCAAGCATAGAGGTGACATACCTAAAGATCACCTACCTTGTACTTTGCCATACAACATTCCTTCCTTTCACATTGATGCTTTACTTCTGAATCCTAAAACAAACGCACTTGGCTGCCAAGACTGAAAGACAAAACCTGGAGAACTTGTCTTTTATCTGTGGCTTGGGATTCATACTCTGTGAGGGCAGAAGGATCCTCACGGTTCATTGACAACTGCTGTGTCCAGAACTCTCTCTGACTGTCGGGCCAGGCTGGGTTTTTTTCAGTGACAATCCATGACATTTGGGAACAAACGGTCTGTGAGACTCGTTTGTCCGATTTGTGGCCGTTTTCTTACACATGGTTCTGTATGAAGTCAGAGGTTTCAACTGTAAATAGTAAGGGCATACTATTACGATCCTACCATCTGCAAGAAAGAGTTTTTATTTTTAGCTGTTCTGTCACAGAACAGAGCCGATGGGCCTGTACTGGTAAGGCAATACCTTTTTGTTCCGAATGTCTGCCTGTCATACTAAGAGGTACACTTGACTGCTACTTGGTGCAGGGTAAGTGGAAACTGCATTATTGCAATCAATAAGCAATATGTGTGCTTTTTTTCCAGACCACTGGAGGGCAGCATTTCTATGAAAAAGAAGACTTGGTCATAATTAGCGCATGGTTTTTTTTTTCTCCCTTCCCAAACTTTTCTAACTCTTCCTCAGTTCAAATATAGAGTATCATTTCACACCAAGACAACTGAAATTAATGAGCTGAATTCTTACCTCGTATAAATTTATCAATCTTACTGGCAGTTGACATGGTATTGGCACCCTTATCAGTTGGAATTCTCACAGCAAGTCCAAATTCACAGCTTGCAAAGATGCATTTCTGTGTGAAAAACCACAGGCTTTTGTGCCTGTGTGTCAAGATATGCCTGTGAGTTGCCTAAAGGTGGTTCGGATAAAGACCATCTTAGAGCAAACCATTTATAGACCAGCTTCTAGAGAGAGCCCTATTCTTCAAATGGGGCATTTAATGCTCTCATTACAAATAGAATATCATAGAAATACAAATGTGTGCAGGGAGGAACATGTGTCACACTCGTCACTTCATTCCTTTTTGAAAGGAAGCACGGCATGTGCTGAGCACACATGCTCTGTGCTCTCGAAGGCTGTCCTCCACAGAACTAGACACTTGAAGCAGCTTGCAGTTTAAAGCCAGCTGCACAGAATGCAGTCCCAAACATGCCTTTCAAAAGCTTCACAAATGCCAACTACATTAAATGATATGAAGAAAGCCACAAAGTAATGTGTCCAATTAACAAAGCTAGAGATGGAGCCAGCCATTTGGTTTGAAGTACTTCCAAGAGAGATGTTAAATCCAATGGCCAGGGCAACTGTGGAAGAAATAAATTAACATGCTGGGTTAATATTTCTGTGGGAGTAAACTGTGTGTGGTGAGGGGAAGCAAAGGTAAAAATATCACAGGGTGCTATTTTGTTTGTTTGTTTGCCAAGGACACACCAGCTTTTACCATTTATTATTCTTTGTGGTATGCTAGCAAATATGCAAGAAGACATAAAAGTATCAGCATTACATCACTGAATTTCCTAAATGTATATTTTCCCCACCTGTTAAATCTTAGCTCAAGGTCAAGAGAAACCACCATTTTGAGTGAATGAATTATGGGCTAGACACATTCACGAATAATGTATTAGCAGTATTCTTTTATCTTTAGGACTATGAGCAACCACAGCTTAAAGATTCCTCTCACCACAGGACTCCTCTGAGAAATAAGCTCTGGTGGCTTGTTCAGAGACCGCCCTGTACATATCTTTTGTTCCAAAATATTTTTTTTTCTGGTTCTCATAGCTAGGAACTGCCTGGTAGCTGTCTGGTTTAGGTACCTGTCATTGGGTAAGCTCAGGCCATCACAAACTGCCAAGTTCCAGCAAGTACAATGGTTTGAATCCTTTCCAGAACTCATCTGTTGGCAGCTGTTTCCATCTGTTCCTTCTTGATCAGTTCCGCCCGGTCCCTAGGGAAGAGCAGGAAGATTGTCATGCACTGAACTTGCTTGTTGTGAGCTGGCTGCTCATGTTTTACCTGAATCTGTCACTTTGTCTCATCTGCTCTCTGGCCTCTTTTTGCAGTAAGAATTCTGAGTTCTGCTGCGCCTCAAAGGCAAAAAGAAAGCTATTCCTGAGATGTGGATAACAAAACATTATTCCCTCTTTTAAGTATAAATAATTATTATTAAAAAGAGATACAGAAAAGATTGATCAGATCACTTAATTGTCACAGCTCCTAAGTGTGTAGTGATTCCTCCATGTATGTTTTGTAGCTAAAGCAACATATCTGTGACATGTCTTTGCTTTGTGGTGAGTGGAGACATACACCCTTCGAGCATTTCATTACCTGTGGCCTGTTTTTGTTTGGGTTTTTTTGTGGTAAACCACACAATGTACAAAGAGGCAAAAATAATCAAAAAGCCCATCTATTTCTATGTGTTCTATTTTAGACACCTGTGGTTACATTTCCAGACTTGCAGCTGAACCTTTAGGAACTTTGGATGGCTGAGCAGATGCCTATGCACACAAGGCTCTCATCCTGCTGGGGGACTTCAACCACCCTGACATCTGCTGGAAAAGTAGCACAGTGAGCTGTAGCCAAGCCAGGAGACTCCTGGAGTGCATTGAGGATAACTTCTTAAGCCAGGTAATAGACAGCTCTACCAGAGGGGGTGTGATGCTGGACCTGATGGTCACCAACACAAGTAAGCTAATTTGTGGCATCAAGATTGGAGGCAGCCTGGGCTGCAGTGGTCACACACTAGTGGAGCTCACAGTCCTGAGAGATATGAGTAAAGTCAGGACCCTGAATTTTAGGAAGGCAAACTTCTAGCTGTTCAAGGAATTGGTCAATAGGACGTTCTGGGAAACTGCCCTCAGGGACAAGGGAGCAGAACGGAGCTGGCAGATCTTTATGGACACTTTCTATAGAATGCAAGAGCTCTCAATCCCCAGGTGTAAGAAATCAGGCAAGGAAGGCAAGGCTGAGTGGAGACCTGCTGGTCAAACTAAAGGGCAAGAAGGAAACGCACAGGCAGTGGAAGCAGGGACAGGCATCCTGGGAAGAGTATAGGGACACTGCCTGGTTGTGTAGGGGTGGGGTCA
The DNA here is from genome assembly GCA_028020825.1 of Podargus strigoides. Classification (NCBI taxonomy): domain Eukaryota; kingdom Metazoa; phylum Chordata; class Aves; order Caprimulgiformes; family Podargidae; genus Podargus; species Podargus strigoides. The sequence goes on from CM051633.1 coordinate 3,574,340, forward strand.
GGAAGGACAAGGCACAGCTGGAGCTGAACTTGGCAAGGGATGCAAAGAATAATAAGAAGGGCTTCTGCAAGTATATCAGCCAGAAAAGGAAGGTCAAAGAAAGTTTATCCCCCCTGGTAAGCAAGAATGGCAAACTGGTAACAACAGATGAAACGGCTGAGGTTCTCAACAACTTCTTTGCCTCAGTCTTCACTGGCAACCTCTCTTCCTCAAGTGAATGGACCACAAGGCAGGGACTGGGGGAGCAAAGTCCCTGGTTCCCCAACCCCTTCTACTTCTGGAATACCTAGAGGCAAGGAGTACAACTGCAAAACGTGGCAGAATCCACAGATGAATCAGATTGATTCGGTAAACACTGACTAAAAGCACGGTGTCTTAGGAACAAGTGTATCCCTGTGCTTCGTAAGCGAAATCATTTAAATACAAACCTGCTGGGAGTCTTGTATGTTAGCAGGAATCCAATCCCAGCCATGATCTGGAGGGCTGGTATAACCCTTTTGCACTGAGATTCCTACAGAAGAAATCCTGGCTTTCCCAGGTCCTGGAAACTGGGTAGAGCATCTCCCTGCTCCCTGGAGTGCCCAGACCATTATGGTACATAAGGCTGAGGAAAAACTAATAGAGGTGCCATCTTTTCACTACTTGCCCTGATGTAGCTCTCAGCACCTCATTTAACTGAAACAAAAGGCTGCTGTTCCTGCTGAGCCACAGGCTCAGGCACAAGCCAGGCTCAGGAAAGCTGCATTCCCAGCAGCTGGCCCAAGATTTGCAACAGAAGGTGGATTTTGCTTTCCATTCACTCACACTTACATTGAATAAATCCTGGTTATTTACAAAAGAAATGCAGCAGATTTCATCCTTAGTGCCAATTATTTAACTAGCATCACTGGAACTATTACACTTTATATCTCTTCATATGCAGCATACAAAGACTTACTTCAATAGGATTAAATGTCATATTTCATGGGACTGCCTGCATAAATATTTACAAAGCTGAAGAACAGCAAAGGCATTTCCCAGTTATTGATTTGTGTCAAATATTGAAAAAGCTGGGTTAATCAAGGGATTCAAGCAAAATTTTAAACCTTTGAGTCAGCATTGTTGAGATTTATTTGAACTACTCTTACCTTTCAACACCCAAAGTCTTACAAACCATTTATAACAATAAAGATTTATGGGCCAGTTTCCCATCTGCTTCTCTGAGAACATTTCAGTCACTAATGCAAACTCAGAGTAGGCTGGAGAAGTAATAACAGTTGTGGAAAGTGAATCATTCAATAAAAATAAAGTTCTCACTTTGGTTTAAAACCAAAAAAAAAAAAAAAAAAAAAAAAAAGAAAGAAATGTTTTAATTATTTTGATGTATTAGAGAAACAGTCAGCTGACAGGTGAGCATATCTATAAATGGAGCATGTTCTATACTCCTTAGTCAGAAACAGACCCCCCCTTCTTTTTTTTTTCTTTTTTTTTTTTTTTGTGGTTAAATGAAAAAGATATACTGTAGGCACTGAGCACTGCATGCCTTGCTCCAGAAAAGACTAGCACCTCCTGTTCTGTATTCTGTATATAGTATATGTGAAATACATATGTCTGTATCTATGTGTTTGTGTCTGTTGCTATGTTCATGCACCTGCAAATTGGCTGAGATTTTCAAAATGTAGTGACAGCATTAGTAGCATTTGTTTTCAGAAAAAGCTGACTAGGTCAGTCTCAGATCAAGGACCTCTTAGGACTCCCCCAGACAATTCATCTAATATAATAAAGCCAAATCACTCACCATTTCTGAAACTCTAGTGATAGAATGTGGGAGGAGCTAAATAGTTCAGGTCTATGTGTGCTCGTTTACTCTTTTAGCAATGTGGATTTAGAGCCTTCAGGATGACTGCACTCAGCTCACAGTAACACACGTTTAGCAGTTTCCATAAGCATGTTTTTGTTATGCATTGACATGAATCTTCCAATTGTATAACTTGAATTTCCCTGGTCATCAGCTGCTTGCTTTGCTGGATCACACCTAGATCAGCACAAAGGAGACAAGAGACACATCTACACCCTTCCTTTAACTACACTGTAGTTACACTTCCTGTAACAAAGTGGCACACTAGCCAAGCTGTATGCCTTATTTCAGTTACTTCAAGCAGATTCTGCTGTGATTTAGCCCTATGATTTCCTGAGGAACAACTATTTCTATTTTGGGGAATGCCTCACAAAGGCAAACTGACATTTTTACTACAGCTTTAACTAAAGTATACCTAGAAATTCATACTGTTTCAGATCAATACATGTGCTCCAAGAGAAGTGGAGTGCCTGACCCAGTCCAGCTACATGCTGGATTCAAGCAGGTGCTGGGTATAAAACAGACAACCCACCAGTTGTTTGCAGTGCTTACTGCCCCTCTTGCCAGGAGGGAGCAATCTTCTCTTTCCCTACAGGAAAGAGTTTGGAAACCTTCCTGGTCCTGTAGCAAGCAGCAGAACATTCCTGCCACCACCTCGCCTTGCTCGTGTGCACCATCCCAGCCATCATATTTACTCAGTTCCGTCTCCATAAATTTTCAGCAAAACCAAACAGATTCAGGTGGGAGTTTCTCTGTTAGTGGAGTGAGTAAAGACCAATTACAATCACATATCACAATATCGCTTCCATTTTTTTCCAGAGCAACTTCCATTTGTCTCACAGTTTGATATGCATCTGTGCAACACTGGCATTTCTACACCAGCACTCTTTCCGAAGGATCCTAAAGGGATTTGCAAAACAAAAAGAACCTTCACTCACAATCAAATGCTAGCCTGGTCCAAATGGATGGAGAATAAAATGCAGCTGAGCAGGCAGAGCATAGCAAATGTTTCTCAGCTCACAGCAGAGCCGTACAACAGTTGAAGAACATGAGTGAAAATGAAGTACATATTCAAGCAAAACTAACGTAATGAAGAAAAAAAAACCCTAGCAAGATAAAAGTACAGGAACTAGCATTCAGTCATAACTTCTGCTGTTCTGACTGCTCTTCTTTGAGCTTTGGGCTACACAGCTCTTCAGACACGCAGCACCTCTATGACTCCTTCAGTCAACATCAAGCACCAACCGTTTTCTCCTCCATTCCCATTCTTTCCATGGAAGTCTTTCATCCAACTATTGACAGCTCACAGGGGTCACTCTAACCTTTCAGAAAAGTAATATCATGTGTGCAATTGCAGCTTCCTTTGTTTTTAAATGAGTTTCAAGGACAAAGTGAGTACATCGCATGCTAAAGTGTATCACAGCTTTCCATCTGAAGACCTCAAACCAAATGATTTACAAGGATCAATATTAACAGATAGAGCAATTCACAGTGTGATGTAATCTAAAACTGATAAAGAACTGCATTGAAATACTGTTGAGTTGTCCTGAATTTAATACAAGAGAGCGCAGACTGAATTATAGCATTGAAGTATTGCAAAACTGGTGTTCCAGCCCTGGCTGCCTTTTGTTTTAAGATTATAACTTCTACAAATAAATCTCTCCCTCTCAGCTTCCTCTAGCTTTAAAGAATTTTGAATGTGCTCTCCAGTTGTATTCATAGTTGCACACAAAGTCACAGCTTCTCTGAACATCTCTTTTTCCCCTTTATATTGTTGTATTTGTTAGAATTGGTCAAGAAGTTTTTCACAATAACCCTTTTCTTTGAATACAAACTCACACTAGGTATGCTTAACTTTCAGGAGTGAGTGCTTCGTTAGCTGTCACCACTGTAGGTATCCTCACTAGGAACCGCAGTGAATGAAGAGGCTAAAGAGGGGTTCAGAATGAGATGCTCTTATTATACTAGTAAAGCACCAAAGAGTACAGCAAAGCTTCCCTATGTGCTTTCTGTGCCTATACAACACACTGTGATCTCGACCTGTCAATCCAGCATCTTCCATAAGTGGTAAAATGCCTTAATACAAAAGTAAAAATAATAATAAAAAAAGAAGTTAAAATTTCACTCCAAAGTTATGAGTTACTAAGTTTAGGAATATTAGGCAATATATGCTCAGTCATCCCCCATGTTGACAAGAAATCTCTTTCGGAGTGAGATTAGAAATCACTGCAGTTCTCAGCTAAAGTGGTAAGCAGAGAGCAGGGGGATTAACAAAGGAATAGCTGTGAACCCACAAGCTATTTTTTTATTTGTAGGCAGAATTTAGACTTCTGTCTGAAAGACAATCTACCTTGCATCATATATTATTACCTATGCTGAGGCATAGGGCAACAAAGGTGATCCCAGGACACCAGATACAGAGATGACAGGACTTGGTCTTCCTGTGTCATCAGAACACAGGAGACAGAAGGGTGACCTAACACAAGTGATAACATTAGCAAGGGGACTCGCTTTCTTTCTCTGTTACACAATAGTTTAAAAAACTAAAATAGATCTATGGCTTAAACCTATTCTTCCACTGGCACCATCAAAAATGTTGATTCAGAAGAGCTGAGATTATAAGAAGCCCCAGTGACTTTAACAGGACTGCTCAAAGTGCACGTATACTCCCCTGGGCAGCAGGTATGTAACTGGCTTCTCAGAGGGCTCCCATGAGGAGGCCTTTAGAAAAGCCTTTCTAAACTCCACAGCTTATTTTCCCCACTTTGTGCCAGGTTTTGGTCAGCCCCAGCTCAAGGCAGATGATCATCAAAGTCTCTCACCAGTTATGAGATTCATCTCAGGAAACAAAATGTAATTCCATGGCTCATGTCTTTTAATGCATTTTAAGAATTTGTGATGACATCACCTGCTGCTGCTGTAGCAGAATTCTTTTTCAAACAGACAGCAAACTATTTGAACAACCTACCAACTCCATGCCTCCCACAGGGGTCTCCCAGCAAGTAAAACTTAGTAAGGATAAGTACTAATTTAACTTCTTAAAATGACAAGAGATATCACAGAACAACTAGATAAGAAAAATAAAAGCTATGATAACTAGATATATACATAATCTATAATGCAAAGCAAAGTCTTTGCGTCTTAATATGCAGTTATTTTGTGCCATGATCCTTGTTTAATAAAGACACTATTTTATAATACTTTCCCTCTCAAACTTCAATATAAACTTCAAACATGATGCTTCATTTACCACTTCAAAATCACACATCAGCTTGATTTTCCAATTTTTATTTCTAAGAGAGCTTCCCATTTCAGCAGCTATCTCACTCCAGATCTCATAGCTCTCCCTTGCCCATCAATCTCTGATTTCGGGCCCTCTCACGCATCTTTTGAAACATCCAACTCTTCCGTGTCTGCCAATGCTCCTTTATCAATTACAGTCTTAGTATCTTCAAAGAAACCTTGCAGGTCACTTAAGCGTGACCTCCCCACTTGAGTCCATGAAAACTGTCTTTAAACAAGCTTTCCATTTTTTAACGTATACTTTCAGATGACCTCTAAGGTCCCATACCACCCTCCTGCAGCTGCCCAGACATGAAGGGAAACTGAAGCCACAGAAGCTGCAAGATATCGAAGGTGACTGTGGGGATGAAAGGGATCTCAACACTGAAAAGATTCCTAAAGAGGAATGACTGATGTGGGGTAAGGTAACGTAGAAGGCAGGAGCTAACGAGCTGGGAAAGAGCCTCTACAGTTGTGGATGTGACCAGAAGGACCCACTGGCTTGGGATTCATAGGTCCTTAAAGCTCTTTCCTGGGTCACCTACCTTCCTCAGCCTCCCTAACTCTCAGAATCTTCCTACAGCTTTGATCCCCAGACCTGTTATTATCAAAAGCAGTGACTTACTGTGATTACAAAATAATTGTCACATGTATTATTTCTGTCAATTCGTCATCATCCTCTTTTCCTTTCTGAATGCCAGGCTTGGCTTCACAGACCTGCACTCTTCTCCCTTGTGCCCTCTGTCTGGCAGTTCTTAAGGATTTTAGACAGCAGTTCTGTGCTTGTGGTTCTGAGATTTCTCCCTCTGTCATCAACCTCTCTCCCGCCATTCAATCCTGATGCTCAGGTGGCTCTCTGGCATCTCTTCCTGGGGATTCTGCCACCAGTTTAGGCTCGCTGCCTTGGTTTAGCCTCACTTTCCCTTTCCTGTTTCGCTGCCGATAGCAGTAACATACTCCCCATTTCCACTATCATCCCTCCCTTTCCCCACAAGTCACACACAAATAGCATCCAGCTCCTGGGCCCTCCTCCTACCCCACAGCTTCTAGACCAATCTGTTACTATTTTCACAGAAAAATCTGCTGTTTAGGCCTCTCTGGCCTCCACAATGGCTCAGCTTCCCAGGCTCTCTCACAAGCCCACTCCTCCTGAGGTGCTGGCAGCACATAAAACAAAACACAGAACACATCTACATACCTCTCTTACTTTCCTTCTGCCCAACATTGCCCTCCAAGTTCCGTGTAGTGTAGGAACGGGTCTGTCTGTAGATGTGAAACTTCCCTTGGCATCCTTTGCAAATTACTGAGAACAAAAAAAGAATAAACAACATGAACCCGAATCTCAGCCTCCTGCCAGCCCAGGTGTTAGGGGAGAAACAAGTGAAAGGTAGAAAAAGTGCAGAAAGGATGAAGAAATGGAGCAGGTGTGCGCGACCACATGAAGGTGGAAGTGCAGACCCTGGGCACCCCTGCTCACGTTGTGAGGTCTTTGTGCCTGCAGAGATCTTGAATTTTGCCCCGTGCCTTGACCTCAGCAGCGCTACAGGGGTCACTCAGGGCCGGTGAGGGGCAGCGGCGGAAAACCCAGCACTTCCCGAAGGGGATCCTCGGTGCCAGAGACAGAGGCCGGGTACCGGGGATGTGAGCGGCGGGGGAGGGCGCTCATCCTCCAGCCGGAGGTACCGGAACAGGGAGCCCGGTGCCGGCGTCGGTAAAGAAGTAGGCGACGCCGAAGGACCGAGGGGGTCGGGGCGGCGGCGGGCGGCGCTAGGACCCGGGGAGCGGCGGCGGGGCGGGGGCAGCGCGCGTGCGCGGGTCTGTCCGGTGAGCGGGCGGGCAGTACCGGGCAGCACCGAGCCGCCGGCAGCGGCAGCGGGAGGAGCAGCGGGTCCCCGCCGCCCGCACCGGCAGCGTGCTCGGCCCGGGCGGCCGCGGGGGCGGTGGCGGCGCGGCGGGGGGCGGTGCGCGGCGCTGTCCCTTCAGCACCCGCCCCGCCCCGCCCGCCGGGAAGGCGGTACCCCCGTACCCCGCGGGGGCTGCAGCCCGCACCGGCGCTACCCCCGCCTCCTCCCCGCGCCCGCAGCACCTGTGGGAAGCAGCACCGCTGTCGCGATTTGCCTCTCTTTTCCTCCCCCCTCTTTTTTCCCCCCCCCCCCCCCCCTTTTTTTTTTTTTGGTGCTTTTGGCCACGTCCCACCACGGGCGGGCCCTCCCCCTCCGGCCCGGCCCCGCGCCCCGGCACCGCAGCGCCCGCGCTCCCAGCATGGCCCCCCCTGCCCCTCCGCCGCGGCTGCAGCTCCCACGGCCCCCCAGTGTCTGACTCCAGAGGAGGGCGGCGCAGCGCCGGCAGCCACCGGAGCGGCCCCCGGGGAGCAGAGCGGGCCGGGGCGCTTGGCCCCCGCGGGCCCGGATCGGGGCTCGGGTTAGGGACCGTCCCCTTACGGGCTGCGCTGCCTGCCGTGCTTGCTTGGATGAGTCTGCGACATGCCTGATAAGAGACGCGATGGGCCAGGGCGACGAGAGCGACCGCATTGTGATCAACGTGGGAGGGACTAGGCACCAGACCTACCGCAGCACCCTGCGCACCCTGCCCGGCACTCGGCTGGCCTGGATCGCCGAGCCCGATGCCCACAGCCACTTCGACTATGACCCGCGCACGGATGAGTTTTTCTTTGACCGCCACCCGGGCGTCTTTGCCCACATCCTGAATTACTACCGCACCGGCAAGCTGCACTGCCCGGCCGACGTGTGCGGGCCCCTGTACGAGGAGGAGCTGGCCTTCTGGGGCATCGATGAGACCGATGTGGAGCCCTGCTGCTGGATGACCTACCGGCAGCACCGCGACGCCGAAGAGGCTCTGGACAGCTTTGGTGGGGCGCCCCTGGATAGCAGTGCCGAGGACGGAGACATAGATGGCACCGGAGACTCTGGTGATGGTGAAGAGGAGCTGGAGATGACAAAACGCCTAGCACTTAGTGACTCCCCTGATGGCAGGTCTGGGGGCTTCTGGAGACGGTGGCAGCCCCGCATTTGGGCGCTCTTTGAGGATCCCTACTCCTCCAGATATGCAAGGGTAAGCTATGCAATCAGCACCCTCATCACAACACTCGAAACTCCCTTCAGTCCCACTTCCTCCCAGCAGCATCAGGGGTGTCTCCATCCATGTGTGTGGCCATACAAAAATCACACACGGGCTATGGGGACATAACCCACGCTCTCAAGCAGGCCCCGTGCACGGGGCACAAGTGGACACTGAGGCACGAGCTCATGTACTCACACGTGGGCTTCCAGAGACCCTTATTTTCTAACAGGCACCTAAAACCCCCGAGCCTGGGGCAGGGTCCCATTCACGAGCCAGGGAGATCTCCATTATACCAGGTAATTTCCCTCCATGCACAGATTTCTACAGCCAGTCACCCCCCCAGTAAAGAGACACCGTGTCCAGCCCTCTTCTGAGCTGACGGCTCTGTCCCCTTGCTGAGATGGAGAAAGGATCATGGTTGCAGGCAGTCCGTGGAAGACAGGGGATTTGGAGAGTTTCTCAGCCTGGACTGGAAAGGAAGTCTGTTCCTTTCTCTTTTCTCATACGTGCCATGTTAAATATTTATGAATATGCTTCTCTGAGAATGGGTAATTCAGTTCCTCACTTACCTCCTCACTCTGTCTTTTCCCTTGTGGGAAATGGGAAGTATTAATCAGAGGAGGGGGTTCATTCAGGTAAAAGGGACACTGTGTTTGACAGGTTTCTAGCCTGGCTACTGAAGGACAGCTCCTCCCTCCCCTCCCGGTGCCTGCGGTTGTTTTGGAAAGGGAATGCACACTGGTGCATTTCACAGCATAGCTGTGGATAAAGATGGTCTTAAAGAGTCACCTGATTCCTCTAAGTAGGTACCTTTCATACTATTACATATGAGGATAATTACATTAATTAGGGCCTGATTCTGCTCCTGAAGTCAAAAGTAAACATTTACTTCAGGAACAGCAGCAGAATTAACCCCCAAGATACCCATATGAATGGGCAGGAAAACAGATGAAGGATAGTACCTTCGCAAAGAAATTGCTTTGGCTAGGTTTTACTCCTCTCTTAAATGTACCTTTGTTACAACATAATTGCTGCCAGCCCTCAGTAGGGATGAGTGGTCCTTTGGTGTGGGAGGATGATCAGTGTTCCTGAGGAGGATCAAAGAAGTGAGATCAGATTAGGGAGCAAATTGGATGGATGCAGGGACAGGGGAGCTGGTTGTGTATGAATGGGTGGTGGAACAGCAGCTGCTGGAGACTTTGGGTCTGAGCAGAGACCTCCAGCAGGGAGCCGCCAGGTCTGCAGGCTGAATGAATGGGGAGAGCTGGAGCAGAGCCTGGAGTTCTATCTTGGTGCATTTCTAAAGGTTCTTGTTTGCATACCCTTCAGAGACTTCCTCCCTGAACAAAGAAGTTAATATTTTAAATGATTTCCTTTAAACAGCATAGAGGATAAAGGAATAATAAAATATTTACCATGAGACAAAAGGATGATGCTGTTGAGTTGCAGCTTTCAAATCCCTGATTTCTGCCAAGGGAACACGGAAACGGAGAGGGAAGGCTGGAGGGGATCCTTCAGAAGGCTTAGTTAGCTTCCTTTAATCAAGCCCAACGTTAGCAGGGGTTGAATAGCAGATCTCTCAGGAATCTGTTGGTAAAACACATTTCAAGTCAAAGCAGTGTGCTTGTCCAAGATTTTATGGAATGGTCCAAAAGCCAAATGGATAATGCTGTCCCAATGAAAAGGATAGAAACAGAAGCTAAAACCCCCTTTTGCTTGGAAGCATTATGATATTTTAGGTTGGAGGACAAAAATCTAGAACCAAAATTAAGAGTCTTTGTGATGTACAACCTGGAATTCTAGGAGGATATACATTCCATTTTCTAATTCTCTATGGGTATTTTCATTTAGGAATAGGCATTTTATGAAGTGATTTGGGTTGGTTTGGGTTTTTTTGCAGTGAATGTTATACTGTTTATTCTCAATTACGTGTGCATACCTGGTAGAATTCAACACCTGATTTACCTCTCATTTGTTCTTTCCTTAAAGGATTGTTAAACTAAAGAAATATGAACTCTGGGCAAAGTTGAAGTGTATACTGAATATTTAATGGGTTAAATATGATTCTTTAACTCGTATCTATGGAGATGTAGGCCATATGCATTAATATTTCGCATGAAGAAAGATGGCTTTCATCACCAACACATGCACACACTGTCCATTAAGAAGACATTATAAGACACTTAACATTTTCTAATAAAAGCCATATGTTATGGTTATGGATGTAAAAAGAGATGGGAGTTTGATTTATGCTCCTGTAACCTAACACAGACATTGCAAAAAGAGCTCAAACTCACAATAGCTAATGTACAGTAAAATAATTGACAGCATCATTAACAAGTGAACGGTATATTAAAGCAGTCATTAGTAGAGTCAGGCAACAAATCCACTGTTACCTCAGTTTTAATTGCATGTGCTACTTTTAATTACAAACCGTATTTCAGTCATGCAAAAATTTAAATTCACATTGCCATTTTGTGGGGGGAAAAAAAAAGTCACAAACATTTGAGACTTGTACTAATGGTGGTTATTACATACATGTTTGGTGTTTACATATGGCACCAAAATGTATGTCAAAATAACATCTCAATATGAGCATCAGTTTACATAATATTGCACTTGGGCAAGTAAAAGGAATTCGGTATATGAATATTAAGATGAAATGAAAACCTGCATATCTGGATACAGCAAGATTTCTCTGGACTATATCTGGTACAGTAATTCAGTGAATGTTTAGGAACTGTCTATGGGAAGTTCAGCATTTACTCAAATTTAGCCTTTCTTGGAGCATTTTGATGGGCTTACAAACACAAGTACATTCAACTGTTTTGCTTCACCAGCCCCTAACTCATGCTAAATGATATCTGAGCTCATTGTAGACAGCCAGGGAGGACTGTAAGAGCACTTGTGTATGTCAGGCAAAACTAGCTAACTGAAAATTTTGTCTATTTCTAAACTTACTTTGAGAAAGCATATGCTCCCAGCCACTAACTGTCTTTAGGTGCAACATAGTCAACAGTTTCTCAGTAAAACACTAGTGGCTGAGCTTAATTAAATTCTAATTTTCTAAACACTAATTTCTTAAATAAGGTAGTTCTTTCTAAAAAGATGAAACACTGCAAAAAAAATTGCATCATCTTTTAAATCTGTAATAAGGAAAGGTAGCTTGTTTCAAATCACAGACTGCCTTAGACACCTACCTTAGTAAGATAAACGGGTGTCGTACTTCTCCGTAACTTAAAGAATCCACATCTGGATAACAGAGGCCCAGTCTGGTACCTGGAGGTCTGAACAGAGTAACAGATAAGGTGATGGAAAAGATCAGATTTACAGAGATATTGGGTGCATATGTAGAGAGACAGGGATCCAGGTGGATTTTCAAAGGCATCTCACCAGACAGCTAAATATCACTGCACATCAATGGATATTGTGCACATAAATTGGTGAGAACTTTCTTTAAAGCTTATTAGAACTGTCTCTTTTGCATTATCAGGCAGCTTTGTAAATTTATTTTTCATAAGTAGATGCAAAAGGGGAAAGAGAGTCACACTAAAGCAGCATATCTGAGAGTTACGTGGTAATAGAGTTCCTGCCTTCTGCACTCATTAACCTTCATAGGCCCCTCAAAACATAAATGTGTGAAAAACATTTTCTTAGCATCCTTTCTCTGTTATATTTATGTCTGGTTGTGCTGTTCTCATACTAACAAAGCTCCAACTGACTTTCTGGGGAGTTTGGTCTGCAGGTATCCAACATCTTTGCCCCTTCCTTCTCCTCCTCCCCAGCAGGAGCAGGCTGTGTTTGTGTTAATTCAGTCAATAGGTTAGGCAGTGTTTGGGAACAGTATCTGGGAGCTTTCAGCTGAGATTCTATGCTAGTGCTCACATTCAAGTTGGACAGTTAAGCTTCATTAATGAATCCTCAGGAAAGGTTTTGTAGTCCTTCCAAATAAATATTTTTACTGTTTTTAAATAAAAGCTGGTTGGGGTCCTATGGGAAGTCCTCAACAGCTTGATTTGCCATCCTGGCATATGCTATCCAGCTCTGATCTGGAAGAGGAAAGGCAGAACTCTCACTCACCCTTCCTCCTGTTCTCCCTTCACATCCTGCAGAAGAAGCTGCTTTCTTCAGTGGGTGAGTTTTGAAGGACAAGTTCCCAACACTGGGGAGGAGACAGGAAAAAGGATAGTGAGGAAGAGATGGGGAAAAGGCATTGCCCAGGGACTTCTTCCAGCTTTCTTTTGTGCATCCAAGAGCGTTTAAACCTTGCTGTGTTCTTTTCAACTGTTTTCCCTCTGTATAAACTACATCCCATAAGTACAAGAAGCCTTACGGGATCCTAACCATACTGTCTACAGGCTTAGAGGCTGGGGTGATTTCTGGTTTTCCTTCACCTAAGGTCAGGAATTGGGGGAAGTATGAGGGAGCTTAGTCTGCAGCCGTCTGAGACAGGAGTGTTCCATGAACAGTGCTCTGGGGGCTCCCCCTGAGATAGGGAGAGGAAGGAGAACACTTTCCCCTGCCCACAGACACCCCTCTCCCCCGGGAGGGATTTCATCAAAGGGGCCCTGATGGAGCTACTCCCCCACCTTGGGCCTTTCTGCAAGGGTTCCCCTGCAGAGGCATAGCTAATCCTGCACTGAGGCTGGCTGCAGTAATTCTCACCAAATACTTTGACAATTAAAAAGCCAGCCTAATTTTAACTGCACGCTGCATTACAGTTCTGGGATAATGAGAATCTTTCCACATTAAATGAAGTTTCCCCTGCACTTGTAGTATAATGGAATTACAGACAGACATCTATTAACTACTATCCTGTTATTCATTATTAATATAGTTCCTAAAATCCCATTTTATTCCTATTTTCTCCCATCAAGGGACATGTAACTGCAAATCCTTATATAACCCATTAGTAGGCACGGTGCAGTCTTCCCTGCATCCTGTCCAAACAAGCCTTTGTAATGCCAGCTAGAAAGTGTTCACTGCTCACATCAAGTCTCACGTTCAGTCCCTATGGAGTTAGCCAAGGTGGGAGCAGGCACACTCACAAGAAACTCCTGGGAATTGTCCCTCTGGCTTTAGAAGTAATAAATTTTAAAATGATGACCACCAAAAATAAAAAAATAAAAATCATAGCAGCTGTGTAGAATCACGACTTCATTGGTTTGACTTGTTCAGAAACACACAGGAAGATATGATGTCTGCCCAGAACATCTTACAATCTCTTTGAAGTCACAGCCTTGCAGGGAGATGAGAGGGATGATGTTATCCACCTGACAAATCTATGGCTGGCTAGTACAGACTTAGCAGTTTTAATTCAAGGAAGGGTTTTTTTTTTTAATCCATTTGCCTATTTCCAATTTTATTTCTATTATTTTAAAACCCTAAAAAAGAACAGCATCTGTTGCTATTTTAATTTTTTTAAAAAAAATCTTACTTAATTTTAATGTTTCTAGGTTACAAAATTTACTTGATTTAGCCCAGGCTGTGATTGTATGGATCATACCATCATATGCATACACATATATATGCCTTCCTATCACTGCCACCTCCTACGATGCTGAGTGGGATTTCCATATGAGGAAGGACTTCAAAATTAAACCATCCCAAAATACTTCTGAAAATATAACCTTGGTGCCACTGAAATCAATAAGAATTTAGTGACTGGTTTCATTATGGTATTTGTTCTCTTCTCTCTTTAATGCCTCCCTGTGTGCTTTCCATTATTTTCTTTGCCCTTCTAACATTTGCTATTTTAGTTTTGGCTAGGAAAAAAAGGCAACCAAACACTGGTATTCTTTGTTGGTATATCATGAGACAAAGGGTAAAAAGATCCAGGGATCAAGTATGAAATTTCTATTTTAGAACTGCTCACAAAAATGTGATACATTAGAGTATACCTAGGAAAGCTGGTTTTCCATCTTGTTTTTCCTTCTGCTGTGCAGTCTAGTATTCAGTGATATTCATCTTTCTTATTTTTAAAAATACGTGACTGATCTGTGTATATTTATGGTAGTACTTTAGTAAAGTCTATACATATTGCCTTTCTTTTAACATAAGGAGAGATGTTAGCAAATCAGCAACAGAGGGCCCAGCCTTACTGTTATTGAAATTCAGTGCCAAAATTACCACCAACTTCAAGCACAGAAATGAATTTTCCTGCAGTATGGTTCAGGATAACAAATTAACTGCAGCGTACTGCTTTTTAATAGAGACATTGCATTTTTCCATTCCAAAGCACTAAAGTGTAATAGATCTTAGTAATTTATTAGGAACATACATATTGGAATATATATTTTCATAATCATTTAAAGACATGAGCATCTTTAGCACATTGCATCAAAACATAGAGCTATAATACTGACAAAGCTCTTCATGATCTTACTGGCATTTTTTTTACTGCAAAGGACTATAGAATACATCCCCATTCAAACCAAGACTTCAGTTAATGTTCAACTAAATCATATCCAAATTCTGTATTTCCTAATGAAAATGCCAACGCCAGGGGTATTCAGATTGAAAAATTGGGCCCTAATTGATAATCAAGGGCATAATTCTTTCTCATGCAAATACAGATGGCAAAACTGAGTTTCCATTTTGTATAGGCTTTGATTTTATGACATTTCAGTGCATTCTGGTGGGGGATAATTCTAATACAACAGCCATTTTGAGATCTTCGCAATTTTATTACAACTAGCTTCTCAGTTACTATATGCTGAATTTGATCTGAGGAAGGAACAGTATTAGAAGGCTGACTTGGCTTTCTCTACTGAATATTGCATTACATAAATATGTGATTCACTCCAAATGGTACACAGGAGTGTTTGGATCAGATGAAATCAGAGAAATCTATGAATCTACGGAGAACCACCCCCTCCCCCTGGAATATAGACCGAATCCTGTCATTTCTAGAATAATTTTTACATCTCTCTCCTGTGCTCAGTAAGGATGCAGATTTTGCTATCTTCACTCCTACTCTTGTAGTGATAGCTTACTCCAGGAATATCCCCGTTTCCTTCGGGCTGAGAACACGGTACTACCCAGCACGGGGAGAGGTGAAAGGACCAGGCCCTAAGTGATTTTCCCTTCTTTCAGATATGATTTATAAGATATAACGGGGGCTCTAATAAATCATGCTATAAAAATTATGAATAAATCTCAGTCCAAGGCTTTTTGCAGTGATTGCTTATGATGTAAGGCCCTTTAATGACAGCAAGTTAAAATTGCAGTGTAATGGCCCTTTGTAAACGCAATAAATCCCCGATTGCCGTGCACTGTGGACAGGCAGCGATGTGTGTGCTGCACCCGAGCTCCAGGCACATGCTGCTGCCACACACTTACGTAATTCTGTGGCTACTTCAGGAGCAGCATCTCAGCACTGCTGGATTTACTTGGAGAAAACGTTTGGTCAAGACCATTGTGCTGTTGTGACCACATGAAATGGTTTAAAATATCCTACTGGCTTTTTATTTGAAAGCCTGGGAAAGAATGTCCCTTTTAAGAAGCAGTAAGATGGATTATTTGGTTTTAAATAACAAAGGCAAAACTTGTTCCTAAGGAGTCTATAATTTCCCAGAGACAAATCTAAGTTGAAACAGGCATTTTGGTCTGCAAAACCAAACCGAATCCATCTCCCTTCCTGAATTTCCTGGATCATCTACTCAGCATTCACACAAAAATTTAAAACACGCACAGAAATACACCAACAGGATAACAGCTCCTTGTTTCAACTGCAGGAGAATCCCTATTCCTGCCTACCTTTGCCCTCCAAAAAACACATTTAAACCATTACCTGCATTTCCCAAATACAGAACGATCTGGTCAGTTTGGGTTGTTTATTATTTGACATGCAGCAGAAATTCAGCTGCAGATTTCCCTTTGAAAATTCATTCCAATAACCCTGTTCTGTTTTTCAGTTTGGATTCTTGCAGTCTTCATTACGCCAGATCAATTGACAGTCCAGTTTTGTGATTTATCCAGCTGCTAATTAAGTGAAAACCTTCAATCAGAATGCTTCTAATTTGATAACAGGCTCCAAAAAAACTGAATAGTGAGAAACCTCTAAAAATGCTGAGCGCCTACTACCTCCAGCAGAAGGGAGGTCATGTCTTATCACAGGAAAGGATATGGGCAAGGAGTTAAGAGACCATCAGTAAATCCCACCCCAGGGTGTAGGGCCACTGCCACAGCTACCACTGATTTTAGAGGGATTCAGCCAGAGACCCATGCAGACCTATTTCAGGCAAAATTTTTCAGGACAAGGACAATTGTGTAATTGCCACAACCCTCACTGCGAAAAGGCTTGCCTTCACAGCAGCCTCTGATCTCTACTCTAAAAACAAGACAACATGACATCAGCCACATTGTGCTATTCCCGTTCCTTTTTTTAGCATGGATCTCCCCATTGCTTATAGCGTGGAGTTTTGCAAGAAATCTAGTGACAGTACATTTTAGCACTTCTTGCGAACGTGTCCCGCATCCTGCAGAACCGATTTTAACTCAGGCTTTTTCAGTAAAGCACTTTGTAAGGACAAACCAAGTACAACCTAACCATGCTATGATAGCTCAACCAGGCTGAGTCAGTTGCTGGGGGGTAGCGGCGGTATTTGGTTTTCTCTTTTTGGGGCAGTAGCAGACCAGCTTATATCTGAATTTTGCTTAAGCAATATTGAAATTTAGTCTTCAACTGATAGGAGTTCAATGATTATCCTACCAAGAAGTCCCAAAGGTGGTAGTGATTTTATTAAAAGACCTAATGTAAATTTCAAAACTGTATAGATTACTTGAAATGTTAGTTATGTCTAAGCTGCAGGAAATCAATAGTGCAAAAGTGCATTCACTGTTCTAAAGAAAACATCTTTTGGAGAACCTGCTTGGCTAAGAAAAGCAGCTCATTTTACCTTGTAAGTATCAGTGATATGGACTAAAGGCAAATTAAAAGTTTGAAATTCAACATCAATTCTATAGATCTTCAACTCCAAACCAGAAATTTATCCTCACATATGTACTACCATCAGCTACAGCAACTCCTGAAACTGCACATTACTGTCTGCAAAGGGTATCTTGGCTAGGACAGTAAAGACTTTGTTCAATATTACGTGATCTTTAACATTCATTCAGAACAGTCCACACATGTCCATAGAAATATACACAGAGCTAAGTTTACTAAAAAGCAAGAAACCCCCAAAACCAAAACAACAACCCCAAAAACCAACGAACCAAAAAATCCAACAAATCCCCAAACCTGAGATTTGGACAGATGATTGGAAGCAGTTCAATTAATGCAGTTTATCAAGAAAGCATTTGTTAGCAGATCTGACGACAATCATTATTTGTGCGCCCTACTTGCTTGCGTATGTTAGCTCTGAAGAATCCTCTCAGGGGTTTCATCTAGTATCTAACCATGCCAGTAGTACGAAGGCTGTATTCGTATAGCTCAGCAAATTAACATTTGCAAAGGCACAAGCACAGAAACAACACATTATATTAGCTCATTAAGCCATGCCACTTGGGTATGCTTCAGCCCTTCTCATTTTCTATGAATTTTACTTAGTATGTCACTTTTAAAGTAGGAAAACAACTTTTCTCAGGTTACTTGCTTTGCATTTTTTTTCAGCTCTGCCTTACTATGAGCTTATTGCAGTAACTAGCACAATAAGGTTATAATCTCAGTTGACACCTCTAAATGCTATTGCCATAAAACCAGCAAGTTCTCAGTAAGTATCTCTGGGAAGAATTTACACAATACTCAGATGTAGTGTTCCCCAAACCAACCTGGATGGGAGCAGCAGGTCACCCAAAGCTATGATTCTTCAAAAGGTGCATTATGTGTACAAGCTGTGCCAGCTCGTGCAAAGACAGCAGGGGTGGGCACCCACCATCGTTCCAGGTCATGGAAATCTGGCAGTCATTTCCTACATCTTCACTTCTGAGGCCAGAGTCATGAAAGGATGCAGCCACGTGAGTTCAATCTTACAATTCCCAAAACACTAACCCTGCAGATGTAATTTTTAAAAACTAATAGTAAAATTTCCCAGTGCCTGCAGTGTTGTTTCTGCCTGTGCCCAGAACTGCTTCAGTATTGTTGGCAGCTGCCTTCTAGCAAAGCCTTGTTAACGCTCACAATTTTTCTTCGTTAACAGGCACAGTCCTTTAAATGTACCTGCCAAACACACACTGAATATAAGCTGTTTTCAAAAACACACTCAAATGAAGACAGGAGACAGTAGTAGTGTGAAACAGTTCCCTGGATGCAGTCGTCCAGTGGCTATAGCTTTTTGCTCAGAATGTGAAATTTGAGGTGTAATATCTTCCTCTGACTACAGGATATCAAATTTTCATCTGTCTCTGCTCAAGAGACTTCCCAACTTCAGACAGCTGGGTAATCCAGGCAGTTAGTGAAGCTTATCCAGTTTGTGTGGCATGAGGAATGCACAAACCAATATATTGGGTATGTGGCAAAGCAGCATTTCCCAGTAAAGTGGAGCTAAGAAGCTGTTCCTGTGTGGTAATTGTGGGCTACTGAATTCAACAAGATTAATAGCAGAAAAAAAGAGATATATAGTGACGTTGTCAGAGACACCATAACTTTAGTGTGTGACAATGCTGCCTTTTTATTTTCAATCACTCAATAGTTCAAACCCAATTCTCGTTAGGAAATAACTGTATGTTGTTGTCATGTGGTTGACTCTAGGATGAACTGTGTGCAATGATTTAGTGATCTCTGTGCAGCCCCTATGGAGAAGGAACGTACAAAATGCACAAAATGTATGAGATGATACACAGAAATAGAGAGAACTCTTTCACCCCTGAGTCTGAGCAGTTCTGCCACGCTGGAAAGTGAGCTCCCAAGTCAGTATAAGGACACGTCACATAATTTGTTTTGAAAAGACCTACATTTCCCAGGGCCATCAATCTGTCACCTTTCAGTCATGCCATGTGAATACAAGCATTCTTAAAATCTTTGAAGGCAGACTTTTCATCAATATTGAACATAAACATTCTTTTAATTTAAATGGAAACTGATCACTTACATTTTATTACTTTTTAATATTTCAAAGGGCATTATGGCCATTAAAGTGATCTAAATTAAACTATTGCCAGAATAAATTTAACTTGGAAAAGCACTAGAACAAGTCTTTGCAAGATGAAGGCCTTTCACAGCACGTATGCTTTAGCTCTGGCATTAGCAACCAACACAGAAGTGATCAATAAACATTCTAGCTATTACATTCACGGCCTTCATGATACACATAACACTAGTTCAGAATCTCAGTGGAAACTGTGAAGGGTATATTGTTAAATATCCCTCTCTACTGTAATTTACCTTATATAGGAGTCTTGCCAGGGGCTCTAATGAAGCAGAGGCAGTTTTGCAGTTTTACCATCTGTTACCAAATCTCCTCCTGCTATAACAGAAACATAATTGTATTAGAATTTAGAAGTGACAAGTATTGAAAAAAAAATAATTTCTTTCATTGTTTAGATAGCTTTGCTGTGCAGTCTGAAGAACAAAACATCTAGACAATAAAACGTTTAAAAAACTGATTTAATTAAAAAATAAGATACAGCAAAAGAATAATGATAGAGTTGTTCTACATAACTACAACACAACAAAGAGATGTAAATAAGAAATCATGTTATATTCCACAGCCTTCAGATTTAGATTTTAATTGAGGGTAACACATCCTATTTTTATATCCTGCAGAAGAAAAAAAAAAAAAAAAAAAAAAAAAAAAATCAACAAAATACCCCTTGGAAATACCAATGACATCATTTAAAGTTTTAAAAAAGCTACATCTATGCTATCTAATATAGGGCCATAGGACCAAATTGCAGAGTACTCGGGAACTGAATCCTCCTATCCCTCTTTCCATCCTAGGGAAGGACCTGCAGGGTAAAAACTCCTAAGAACACTGCAGTTTAGCTTCACTTATGTGCAATGGACTAAAAATGAATACTTAATATTTATATAAATCATTGTCAGTGTCAAGTAAGATGAAGTTTATAAAAATAGAACCAAATCAGGGAAAGAGTTTTAAGACTCCGTGGGTAAAAGCGTCTTTATGTACAGTATTATTTATAGATATTTTTCTAATCTGTTCTGTCATCTTGTCTCTTAAATTATTAGAAAGGGAGAAAGGAGGAACTACAGCAAATGTAGATGAAAGAGAAATCTTACTGGGGACTGTGGCAGGAATATGAGCAAAAGCCAGGAATTTTGGAGCTGTGTTCCTAGGCCTCTTTTCTCTACATGAAAAACATTCCAGCCTGTTTTGTAATTAAATATGTACATTTTTTAAAACTACGCTCTTGCAACAAGAGGAATGGTGTTTTCAAGGCTGTGCTTGGCAGAGCCTTGGACACCCTGCAGTTGCAAAATTCCCCTTTAGATATAAATGTTGATCTCACAAAGAAGGTCACAACAGGAATTTCAGCAGCAGATCCTGATTTTCATAGCTCCCTTTGAAGTCAGTGACAGCTGCAGATGGTCTCTTCGGGCTGATCCCCCAAAGCCAGGCATTGAAAACTTTTTAAAACATCAGTTGTGATTGCTTTGTGCATATCTTAATCATCATCTGATAAGGAGACTGCCAGTATTAATATCTCCCTGCATTATGAAGGTACAGTGAGTCTTAACCATTTATGAAAATACTTTAAAAAATTCTACAAAAAGGACAAGACAAACAAAATACCATTAGAATTTTCAACAAGTATTCAATGTTGTAGTGCAAAATAAGACAATTAGGATGAAAGTCACTTTGTAAGAAAATTCAAAGGAAGGGCACACATCCACAAAGCTTCTGCTGAGATCTTGCAAATAGGGGAAAGTTATCACATGTAGGGATCTGGGGAGGTCATCTGTATTTTCATTCTGCTAGGAGGTGGAGAGCTGGGTACAGCAGGCATCTGCTCTGCTCTGTGTGGTTACAGAATACTGCACAGGGAGACTGTGTATCCATGGGCTTTTGTTTTGCTCATTCAAGTACCATTTCTGTAAGCACCAACGTGAAGTACTTTTTTGTACTCTCTTCATCCAGGTAGGATTCTGAAGTAGCTGTATGTCTGCTGAGAACACCACGCACACAACTGCTCTTTGATTTGATGACATTTCTTGGAAATATAAGCTTTTCCTGCTCTTAACTTCAGCAGCAGGGTCTAATTCAGACCAGCAAGAAATATCATCTAACCTCTTTTTATCCTTGATTGTCCTAAATGTATTTTAGAACCAAGATGTGCATGTTTACAGGTGTAAGAATTGCAGTAAATTTAAGCAGAGATCCTAGACATGAGTGTTAGGAGCAACAGCTGTTTTTTTTTTCCACGAGGATATCTGATCACATTATTCAGACCAATAGCCAACCAGGTTTTATTTAGCAATGTCAGTCTAGCAGATGCAATTTCCACTTATGGTAGCTGTGGGCACATCATTAATTCTAGTAACTGCAAAACTTAGAGTACAAATCCCTTTCTGTGGCATCCCTTGCTCCTCACTTCGAAAACTTTAGCAAAAGCAGAAAAAAATTGAGATTTCTACTACGACCTTGTACATGACTGTCCAGATATGGCAGTAGTTTGGTCTAAAGCTCTCCCTACAAGAGCTGTAATGTACACAGATGGCAAAGGGCTCAGAAATACATCCAGAACAATGCAGTAGACAATTTAAGTGTGGAAACTACGTTTACAAGCCCTGTACCATGTGTATTGAGAGACCAGAAACTGTATTTTGAGAGGCATATCAATAAATATTTGGTTACAAATGGAAACAAGTATCTTCTCATTCACTACCTGCACTGCATATGATACTTGCTGTAATCAAAAAAAATTTCAAGACGACATGAAGCTATCAAGCTGCATAATTCCTGCCAGTGCTCACCGCAGTCCTGCTATTAGAATGCCTGCAGGCCACAAAAACACTCTTAAGCCAACTCAGTAGCCTGAATTACAAATCTTCTAGTTAACAAAACTCATCATTGCAGCTTAGGGTACAATCCATTTTTTCTTAAAATACACTTACTTCCATCAAAATGCTAAGTAGTCACTCATGGGTTTGAATCTCCAATTATGCCAAGGCAGTGATTTTGTTTTTTTAACACACACAGAGACACGAGCCAAAAGTCAAGTCACCATGCATGTCACCAGCCCCTCCTTAACGTTTATGCCACAGCCGCCTTTGTCTTTCAAATCCAGCTACGTTGCGAGGGAGGGAAAAGGTGGATGAATTTTTTTGTGTGTGTGTTTTTGGAAGCTTTGCAGATGATGTTTAGGGAGCCTTCTCGCAATACACAGACTTTTTGGCTAAGAAACAGGTTTTGGAGTATCAACAGTATTATATATATTCTGCAGTTTCGGATCTAGAGCTGGTCAAATAAATGTAAACACTTTTTTTTTTAGCAAGAGAAGATTTTTCTCCCATTTCTCCTCCTCCTCTCAAAGAAGGTTTATTCAAAGTTTCTCCCTTTTCTCCATGAGAAAAATGCCAGTGTGGGGTAGGGTTTTTATTTTATTTTAAATCAATTGAAAATAAAACTGTGTTTCCATGTACATCAGGAAAATACAGGCTTGCTCATGAATTGTTCTTCAAATAATTCTCAGCCTGGCTCTGTGTTGCTCTAGACCTTTCTGCACAGAAACCCATTCTTCCTTGTAGAAGGATCAACATCTCCTTCTGATTGTTCACCTTTCATTCAGAAGCTGTGGCACCAATTGTTTTTTAAGCAACATTTTAATTGTTGTTGGATAACTCATCTTCTGCTTACAGAGCATGGAATGCTATGCAGTGGAGGAACTGCAGTCATCAATCAGACGTTAGAAGGACATTCTCTTGAAGCAGAACTACAGCAAATAGTGGTTCTGGTGTAAGCAATGAGAAGGAAAAGGCCTAGAGTAGGATGTAGCAACAGTAAATAGGAGGTGGGAGAAGGCTTCAGAATTAGAAGAATTAATACTGTGGGGAGAGGGAAGTCCCACCCTTCAATGTTCACTGGACACTGAAGAACAAATAGTGCTGGGACCCTGGAAAGGGAATGTAGGATGACAAATCACCAAACCACCAGCCTAGTTGCAGAGAAACAAGACTGTCAAGAGCTTGAAATCTCAGACTGTGGCAACTTACAGCAAATCCTTCCTTTTCCAGCCAGGTGAGAACAACATAATCAGAATAATTCTAATGAGTTAGCAATGTGCCAGTACATTCTGCATGTGCCGCAAGCGAGAGAGCAGCCCCCACAAGGGCCCAGGAAGAAGGGAATTTGCAGTAATAGATTTTGTGGTCAAAAGAGCACATTTTGCTGTTGCAAGCTTGCCAAAGAATAAAAAAAAAGGGTTAGGCTCCACAGTGAAAAATCACCATTTATTATCCCCAGTGCTAGCACTGGAGAAGCCTTTGCTGTAAGGGCATTTGAGGATTTTGTATGGTGTGTTCTGATGTACTTAGGTTTTTTTCTGTGGCCTGTGAAGGTCAAACACCTTGACAGCTGGCACGAGAGCTTGGCAGGGGAGAGAGAAAAAAAAGAGGCCAACTTCATCTCTTTGAGAGCTCTAGGGCAGAGACTTTAGTGCTCCAACTTAGCCAAACTACTTTTCATCTTAGGAGTCCTGCACAAGAATTATGGCCTTCACCACACACACGGACTCCTCTCAGCTGTGATCCAAGACTAAGTGGGATTTCAGGAGAAAACAACAACTGGCCTAATAAATATATAGGGCACTTGTCAGAGTGAGAGGGAGCCACAGGCTCTTGCTCTGTCGGTCTAAAAGATGCCATGCAAGTTTTGAAGGCATTCCCCATAGGTATTATTCTGGGAGTGACTCTCACTGCACGTTAAATCCATGGTACAGTTAGCACCCTTTCACCCTTGTTTGATCACATCAATTAAAAATGTAGTCTTGAAGAAATGGGCAATCTTTAATTGAGATTATATGCTGCCTAACGAAAAGATGTGGCTTGTTAATGTATTCTGTTTACTGAGGACTCCAATATAAAAATATGTTTAAGATGTTGGATGCAGTGATAGAGCTGAAGGAGAGATAAGGTAGCAGGCAGAAGCAGTACAATCTTGTGTAGGAAGCACAGGAATGCACCAGCTCTTGATATGACTTCAAATATAACCTCTGTCAAGTCACAACTTGTTGTGTTCAAGGCCAGGCTGGATGAGGCTTTGAGCAACCTGGTCTAGAGGGAGCTGTCCCTGCCCATGGCAGGGGGGTTGGAATGAGATGACTTTTGAGGTCCCTTCCAACTCAAACCATTCTATGATTCTAAGATAGTCATTTACATCTATAATCAGGATAATAGAACATTATTTATCTACCTCTTCCGGGTATTGTGGAGACTAATTAAAGTTTGCACAGTAATTTGAAGATAAATTGGAGATACTGGATGAATTTCCAGTATCATGTTTACTTTAAGCAGGTCAAGTGAGGATATCTTTTTGACACAGAAAAACCTAAAGTTGTTCTCAAAATAAATCAGAGGGATGAGAAGGGAATCTTACCTTTGCTTCATTCCAATTATTCAGCATTCCTCAAAAAGATTGACAGGAAATGGGAAAGCAAAGCTTTCATGAATCAGGGAGGTAAAATTTAGGAACATTTAACACTATCTACAAAGCCTTTCTAAACAACAGTTAAAAATTCAGAAGATTTTTTCTCTTTCAGATTAAAAATTAACACAAGACACGCTCAAAAGAACCTGCATAACAGACTACTGACAGATCTACTAAATAACTTTTAATTAAATAATGACAAAGTTTAAACATGGAATACGTGTATCCCCAAATAGATATTTTAAAACAAAACATACAAGATCAAAGCACTAGCAGACTTAATCACACTCTGCATTTTAACTGGCCCCAGTCTGCAGCAACCCCATAAAGCCAGAACGTAGTCTAAGTGAATTAGCCCATCATCTCCATAATCTATGTATTCTGAACAGAGATTTCAAATTGAAGGGGCAGGTTATATATAAGTCCTGAAGTGGCAATAGAATGAACCCTCAATTTTTATCTTGGTTGTTGTCAGAAAACACAGTGCCTTCTCAGAACAGGCATACTAAGTATGAGCTAGAGCTGTGTCTAGCAAAGTGGGTCTCTTCCACGAAGACCAACACCCTACAGAATAAGATGCCAGAGCAGATGCTGTATGTGCTGAAGCCTGACATATGCTGAAGCTTCTTGAGCAGTTGCAGAAAGGCACAAAGCATACTGAGAGCAGTCACCTTTTTCTCAGCTGGGTTGATTTTATCTCCAGGATCATCTTCATGAGACCTCTGACACAAAAGCATCAGACAAATTGAAGATAAGCCATTTGCTTCCTGAGGAAACATTCAGCCAGAAGTGGCAGAGATACTATTACAGATGAGGATGAGGGGCAAAGAAGTCAGGACAGACACAGCAGAATGACACTTGGACCTTTTGTGTCACTGGCAATATTTTGGGACAGGGAGTAGCCTAGTTATTCCCCTGAAGACTCATGGAGCAAGGCAGATGATACAAGAGTTGCACATCTGCTTTGTAGATACCAATCTCTTTGAAAATACCCTTTGCCTGGGATGCAGACCACAGAGTGTATGGAGATACGTGAACAGGATAAAACCCAGTCACCAGTGCCTCCTTCCACTGTAGCAGACTGGTAATTCTTGCTATAGGCAAGCAGAAAATGGCTATGTGCCTTTGATACTGTTCAGGGGCCTTTGTGCTCCTGAAAAACATGCACTGCTTTTGAAGAGTTACCTCTAATTTGTATTTACTCTGGTTTTGTTTATGGCATACAGGGAGGGCCTGAAGTTGCTTATATCCTGGTTGTCCAATTCAAGGGATTGAAAGTGTCAAATTGGACTGCCCTGTTGGTTCCACCCCCCCCCCCCCCCAGAGTAATTCCTGAAGGTACCAGGAATTACCCTGCTTCCAAATAGGAGAACAAGGGAAAGATGCTGGAATTTTAACAGAAAACCCCCACAACCTTTCTTTCCCCGTGTTCACTGATTATAATTAATGTGAAGTTAATAAAAGCTCAAAGCAAAACAAAAAAAGGTCAGAAAGCAATTATATTAGAAATATGTTCCCCAGTCAATTGCTTACTTTTCAGGCTTTAGCCATGTTGTAATTTCAATACTTATGCAACCACCATAGAATTTTCTAGGTCTGAATTTTACTTCAAAAGCAGAAACTTCTCATCAACAAATCCCTTCATGTGCAAGCCCAAGAACTTTTTTTCTCACAAGGGGAAAAAAAAAAAAAAAAGAAAAAAAAAGGGAATGAGCTTCCTTTTAAGTCTCCTTCACACTTTCAGCCTCCTCAGATGCCACCACTGCATCACAGAAGAAACTATCAGGCACCTTCCTTCCTGCTTACTGCAGATCAAGTCAAGGGCACTTTGAATCATCTGGAGACACTGCCTCATAGCACACAGCTCTTGCAGAAAGAGATCCTCTGGGGAATTCAGTTTATGGCAGATTTCATATTGTGCCACGTTAACAGCATATGTACCCCTGTCCTTTTAGCACAGACTGGAATAAATGGTATTTGCTAAAGCCACATAGCCAAAAACCATTTTAAAAATACACACTGTAATCAAACGTCTGTTTGTAACATTTATGACTTGGCAGATTGACTTGCACATCAGGCTCACGTTTGGATGGTTAATTTTGAGCCCTAATGCAGCAGAGCAGTCTTCTAGCTGGCTGGTGTCTATCCTTTTCAAAAGGCAAAGGAGTGCATTAATGATGTTTAAAAAGAGGTAGGCATTCTCTACCCACAGTGTGGAGTCACTGTAGGTGGATTATTATCCAGGAATACCGAAGAGGTAGGAAGCCTGTGATTTAACCCATTCTTTGTTGTCTCCTTGCCTGCTATGGTTTTTCCTGCCGACAGCCTGAAATTATCCATATGATAGGATTTTTCAGGTAGTGCAGCAGCACAGCAGCTGCATTTCAGACAGTCAGCAGGAGTTAAAGCCCTAAAGCAAAGATATCATTCTGAAATAATACCAAGTAAGCCCTGTAGGAGCATCCAGTTGCCTCTGCTGATGTTGGCAACTATGAGGTTGTTCCAGTTTACTCCTGTTGGTATTTCCCTCACCAGACCTTGTATTACAAATGCCACATATTAGCAGAACAGGATGAACTGTAAATCATCTTACAGATGACCAGCAGGATTTTGAAGCCTATTTCTCTTGCAGTATCCTTACTACTGGGAAAACAGAAAGCAATAGCTTTCACACTGCAAACTGATGTACATCAGGGTATGGGCATGACCTTTAGCTAATACAAAATAGGCATAGAGGCATTCAGAGCTGAACAGAGCACTTACTCCAGTTAAAAACCTGGAGTACATAGAACTTCTTCTACATGGAACTCAAAGAAAATATTGTGAATTGTGATAAAGAAAAATAATCAGCATCAGGGCTGAGCATCCCTAAATTCTGGTGATTTGCCTACAAGTTGCCAATAGTGAGCATATATATATAAGAATAGCCAAAAAAGAGGAGGATTTATAAATGTTTAAGATGAGTTTTAGATTGTCTTAGGTACCACTGTTTAAACTTCTACTTTTAGTATTTATGCAGAGAGAATTATATTTTGCTTGTCCATAACATCTTTTTCCAGAAACTCAAAATACTTCAAAAACCTGACTTAATCCTTTTGGTACTTCTAGTGAGATATGCAAGAATTCTTCCAATTCTCTCACAGAATGTGCAAAATAAGGCACGGAAAGATCCTACTTTTCCCTCAAGCTATTCAAAAGACATCATTAACAGAAATGAGACAGGAATATTGCCTCCCACTGCTTAAAAAAAAACCAAAAAAAACCAAAAAAATCACAACAACAAAAAACAACCACCAAAAAAAACCCAAACAGATTTCACCAGACTCACCGCAGTAAATAGGCGTAAACACGTCAAAAGCAGTAATACTAAATCCAGGAGTACCTGTGTAGTGTTTAGGTTTTAGAGCAGCACCCATTGGAACTATCATTTCTTCTCCATGAGAACGGCAGCAGAGGTTCAGTATTTTCCAGGCAGATTGGCATCTGTGATGACATCTTGGTCTTCTTCCCTGAATATCAATCTTTGTTCTCTAAAAAACAAACGTCTTATTAGACTCACTGAGTGCCACCAAGACACAGGCAGGGACATCAGCTTGTCCCCATCCCCTCCTGAGGCCAAGAGCTGCTGGCCAATGCAGCCTCCAAGAGAAAGAGACCAGGCAAGGTGAGCATGAACTTTTGAGAGGGGAGAGAGGGGATATTTGGCTATTGTGATGAAAATAAAAGCTGCATCATGTTAGTCAACAGAGCTGGTCATGCTTGAGGACATGAATGAGAGAGGAATCCCTCAAGAGGGGAGGGGAGTACAGAAACATTTCATTCCTTTCCTTGGCAGCAACATAGCAGCTGCCCTTCCCACCTTCCTCCTTGCCATCCTCTGCATATGCTTCCCATCATGACCTGGCCATACTGGCTTGCAAGGTGCTTGATTTAAAACTGAAATTCTTATTTCTACTCTGAATCTCATGGGCATTCAGCTGAATTTCCATCACAGACATCTCTGACCGCATAAAAAAGGACACTAAATAGTACCAGGACACCTTCACCTTCCTTCAGCAGGCTGTGTGTGGGACTGCCTAAGGGTCCCATTTTAAATCCCACACATGTGGAATTCATCCCTTCACATTCCCATTTCTGCTTATAGCCAAACTTCAGTTAATCAGTTGAGATCAGCCATCACACATGGAGCATTAAAGTTCAGGCTCCTTGCTAAGCAGAAGTTTGAGCAATGGCTTTCTGACTACCTTAAACTCCTGAGGTAGGGCTCTTAAAGGACTGCTCAGCTCTTCTCCTGGAGTTCTTGAGTAGCTCTTGTATTTTGTTTGATAGTTGACCCCCACCACCCTGTACTTGCTTGTGTAGCTGAGCTGAAATTCTTATCTGTGATCTTGTCAGGGCTGGAATTTTTATTTTGCAACTATTTCCACTTTCCACAGAAATTAAAGAGAACACAAAGACAGGAGAATTTTCTTTTCCCAGTCTTTTGTAATACGAATTACAGGGAATGATTTTAAGATAACATATGAATTAAGGGCACCATCAGCATAAATCTAAATTCTGTTTCAAGACTGCCAAATGCTGCTGCTCAGGAATAGACAGATATAGAGATTTCCATAAATAACTTTTCTACCATGAAAAATTCACACAAGATTCCCACCGAAAAAAACCAACCCAAATTATTTAAAAAGTGTACTACAGCCTTTATTACTTTATCATCCTGAATGTTATTCAGCATTTTCTTGGAGGAACACCCAGAGGCCCCAGTAAAGAAACAAAGTCATGCTGTACTAGCTCATTTAACTAAGGAGACAGATTATTTTCAATTCTAATTAATATATATATATTTAAACTCTGAGAAACATCTCCTTTTTTTCTACAAATGTGGAGCCTAGCTGGAGAGTTGAAAAGACATCTTTCTACAGAAAATAAAGCTGACACCCTCTCCCAGCATTAACCTCTGGGACATGAAGTCATTACATTTTTAAATTTATAAAAGTTACTGGGATTTTTAATAAGTTTTTGTACTCTTGAGTGATGAAACCAATATATGAACTGATAACAGCCTACTTATTTGTTTCTATAGGTGTGATTTATGAATAATTAAGTAATCCCTACTAATTTGTGAATGTTTCAAAGCATTCATAAAATAGTTGACAGAAACTAATGTAGTACATTAATGTCTGTGTATCCAATTTTTAATCCCATGCTGCTCCAACATATTAAAATCAATTTTCCTCACAAAGGAGGATGTTTTAAATCATCTTTTGTCAAGGACCACCCCAAGGAAAACCAGCTTGAGAAGCTACTGGTTTAGGAAACTGGAAACAGAAGGGGTTAGAACTTGCTAAGGCATCTGATGAATTCAGGCAGAAGAGTTAGATGCTACATTGCTTATATCGTGCACAGTTATTGTGACTTTCTTAGGAGCCTGACTTCACACACCTCTAGTTTGCACCCTCTGTTAAGGGAAACGAATGAGGAAGTGCAGCTTTAGGTTTTATCTGCCTGAAGCAGGACACATTGGCAACTGCAATGCTGGCAGCTCGGAGAGCCAGCGCAGCAGCCTGGATGTTATCCATCTGATTTCAGCATCTAATCTCTCTAGACACTTATAATATGCCACTCACTGGTGTGCTCCATCTTAGCTGATAGTGAAATCATTTAATAGAAGTGGGTAGTGAGGTAGGTGACAGACTGATTGATGGCCATGTCTTCATTTAAAGCTATACAACAATACCAGACAGAGGTCTAGAGCAGCTCAGGAGCAGAGCTCTGCCTAAATTTGTTGGTATCCATGCAAGTTTATCATGCCAAAGTGTGGCTTATACAATCTACTAAATCATTTTCCTAAAAAGAAGTTGAGATACCTGAAACCCATTTCTTAAAGCAAAGAGGGTCAGCATCTCACAGGGTACTTAACAGTGAGATTATGGTGAGAATTATAATTTCTTCCTCTTGACAGTGAGAATCTGCTTTCCCACTGCCTTATGGTAACCAAGAACATTAGCCTGCTGAAGCCACCTGTATCACAATCACAGAATGTCAGGGATTGGAAGGGACCTCAAGAGATCATCTAGTCCAATCCCCCTGCCAGAGCAGGAACACCTAGGTCAGGTCACACAGGAACGCATCCAGGTGGGTTTGAATGTCTCCAGAGAAGGAGACTCCACACCCTCTCTGGGCAGCCTGTGCCAGTGCTCTGTTACCCTCACTGGGAAGAAGTTCTTCCTTATATTTATGTGGAACCTCCTATGTTCCAGCTTGTACCCATTGCCCCTTGTCCTGTCATTGGATGTCACTGAGAAGAGCCTGACTCCATCCTCATGACACTCAACCCTTTACATATTTATAGACATTAATGAGGTCACCCCTCAGTCTCCTCCAAGCTAAAGAGACCCAGCTCCCTCAGCCTTTCCTCATAAGGGAGATGTTCCACTGCCTTCATCACCTTTGTGGCTCTGTGCTGGACTCTCTCAAGCAGTTCCCTGTCCTTTTTGAACTGGGGGGCCCAGAACTGGACACAATATTCCAGATGTGGCCTCACCAGGGCAGAGTAGAGGGGGAGGAGAACCTCTCTTGACCTACTAACCACCTCCTTTCTAATACACCCCAGGATGCCATTGGCCTTCTCTCCAACAGGTCAGTCCCCAACTGATACTGGCACATGGGGTTGTTCTTACCCAGATGCAGGACTCTACACTTGCCCTTGTTATATTTAACTGTGATTTTGCCTCAGTGGCAAAGCTGGTGCTGCTGACAACAAGCACATACACTCACCAACACTGCCCATGCTCGGTGTCACAACTCTGTCCTGCATATCATGCAAGTGGGAAACAGACAGACCCTTTTGAGGCAAATCTGGTGCCCATCATTTGCTACAAATAGATGAGGGAAGCCAGAAAGCACCAAAAGCACAGATGGAAATATAGAGATGCTTCTGTAGAGAGTGATTCCTGCATATTAATGTCCATAAGTAAAGCTTGGGAAAGCCTTTGTCTCTCTATTTCTTTGTGGCATTCCTGCTTGGAGATCCCAGAAGGATCCCAGACTAGATCCCACAGAGAATGCCATAAAAAGTCCATTCTTGATTAGCTTCCAGTCAAAGCCTAAAGGCATGGTTTCATGTGAAGGAAAAGGGTGCTGTACTGAGTTTAGGGAGCAGGAAGGTCTGTTCCTTTAAGGGCCTTGAGCACACCAGGTTAATAATAGATGCCCACTTTTCTTCTCCATGCCTTAAGCCCAGCTGGTTCTACAGCGAGTGATGGTAGAAGAGTCCCTTTCCACCCTTGTATTGCCGTGGAGACACCACCTGACTACAACCTCTGCACCCACAGATTCCCTCTTTTAGTCTGTAGCCAACCTCTTGTTCTGCCTTGAGGAAGAAGATAAAGGTGAATTAGGTCCTTTTCACCTCCACCAGCACTCTCATGGAACGTGAGCCCAGATAGTTTCAAACCCTCTGTTCAGGACTGACCTGCACAAGAGCTTCTGAATGCATATTTATTTAGCTCCTGTGGAAAAATCAAAACACATTCCCCTTAGTTCATAAAATAATATCTGGAGGTGGTGGCTAATTCTGTCCCAATTCTTCCACACTCCATTCAAGCTCTACATTGTGGAGCTGTTTCCAATCCAACAGTAGCACAAAGACAAGCTTTCAGTAAAACCTGCATTGTCCAAGGTGTTCAAATGGGCATGACTAAAAGCATTTCCTTACCAAAGGCTGAATTTACATTATTTGCAGTGAGACAGTGACACACCATCGTTTTACACCCTTTGAAGACAGGGGTAAGATGAAGAGAATTCTTATGCTAGTGATTGTCTTTCTTAATGAAGCTTTATCTCTCCCAGTGTCATGTGTTGTTGCAGTTTCTGTGGTAACAACTGACTGCACAGAGAAAGAAGTGGTGGCACAGAAAGCAGTGTAAATTGCTAGCACGTAAACAATGGCTACCTTGGGGTCTGTTTTACTTACATACATTTTAAACTCCATTTACGTTCAATCTATGGAAGGTAATTGTTAATGTCCAGAATATTTACTACTTGTATTTTGGAAGCTATTGAGTAGATGTCCTATATGAATTACTTTATATGCCATACTTTGCCAATACGTAAAAGCAACTTCTGATTTAGGATAAAACCCATTTGATTTTTGTTGATATTGGGAAAATCATTCTTCATTCCAGCCTAGAGAATCAGATGTAAACTCTCTTAATGAAAACTGAAAAATAGAAAATATAAAAGTATAGATAGAGTATAGAAGTATAAAATATATACACATATATATGAACAAACCAAAGCAAACAGAAGATGACACAACATGAAATATAAAAGCAGGTAAAGCTTTTTTCTACTCCATTTTCATGAAGTTGATGTGTGTCAATCTCAGGGAGCAAACTGAGGCCAGAACACCAATGCTGTGCAAGAACTTCAAGTGACTGAAATGAAGCAATGCAAAAGACCAGGCTTAATAGCTTTCACTTAAAAAGACAGTTCGTATTCAGAGTTACAGTTTGAGTAACCATACGCAATCGCCTTAAAATAACTCAGGAAATGCCTTCAGAAATCAAGACTGCAATGGTTGGTGCCATTTCTTCCACTACCCACATCTACTCACACCCTACTTCTCTACAAACACATTCTCAAAATGGAAGCAACTTCTCAAGCACCATGCCGTGGTTCTGGTTTACTGAATTCCTGCAGAGTACTGAAGTTTCATTGAGTAGAAACTAAGACAACCAATTTGTTCAGTCATGAAAATAACAGAAGAATGGAAGACAAACAAGTTTCAAGGATGGAAACTCCTGAACTAGTTTTCTACCAGCTTCTCACATTCCACATATGTTTTCTGAAACATGTTTGTTTTGGTTAGGAGACAGGACTAGCTGCTTAAAAAATGGGGCACAGTCATTCATTTCTCTCAGTCCAGCTCTGAAGAGTCCTCTTTAGCACAGAGATTTCAGGTTGCCATAACCACAGCATTCTCAACTAAATTACTTTCTTACCTGAAAGGTAATAGTGATATCAAACATCCCATAGAAATCGGCTGACATGTACCAACCACTCTGCAGCCCGAATCCTACCACAGTCAATAACAGCTTTATGCTAGCAGAAGCAAGATTGAGCTATTTATGGACAACACTTGATGTACTGGTTACATGCCTGAACACAAACAGCCCCAGAACAATATATTTTTGCTTGAAAACCCCACTTGTTCTGCTGTGAGATCTGGCCGTGGCAAAGCTGACTTTACTTGGTTGTGGTACCCATGAGCCAGGGCACTGTAATGGAGGTTTCCAGCTCATCCTGGAGCACGCAGACTCAGCAGTGCTACAACTGCATTTCCAGGTGGTACAGCACATTCTTTAATATTACATCAGTTTCTGAGTAGTGGTGGTCCTTGAGTTGCTTTGCACAGGGGAGTCCTCTTAAGCAGTGCTGCTCTTTGGCTTTTAGCATTTCCTTTCACAACAGGCAAGAGCTATTCCCACTACATCGTGGCTGTTTGTCATTGCTCTCCATCACATCAGGCTGTCACCACCAGGACCACTACATAGCTGCAAGCATACTGCAGTCAGTGCTGCTTCACAGCGAGGAGATGGCCCTTGAAAGGCAGGCAGCAGCCCTCCTCTCCAGCTCAACAGCTGCTCTGCTGGGGACAGCCTCAAGTCACCCAGAGCCACTCTCACTCCAGAGGCTGCCCAGTACTATGGCATAGGCAAGGAGGAGGAAAAAAGCACTGTCCCAAAGGCCACACTAAAGATGTCCCCAATGGATTAGCTTTGTTTTAACCAATTAGAATTGCACACCTGCCATGTGTTAACAGAACCTTCCTTTCTCCTCACTGTAGCTTCTCCTTCATCTCTCAGTACTATCACATCACCTCCTCAGACAGTTCAGAAGGACAAAGCTGGGTCCAATCCACTTTCAATTTGGGCCTGATCCTACTCAGGATTTTTAGATAACCCTGTGTTTGAAGACAACTAGGATCCAACCCACATCCTTGGAAAAGGCCTGATTTGCAATGAAGAATTCAGTGCTCAGTCCAGGCACCCATTTCCATGAAACATATTACCTGGTAGATGCTGAAAGGCAATACTTAAGGCACCTGATGGATACTGAAAGAGAGTTTTAAAGCATCCAAGAAGTACCCAGTGCTTAAATTTCACAAATTTAAATAAAGAATGATTTCAAGAAGAATTGGCACCTAAATTAACAAATCCTATTATGGATTTGTCCTTTTGAGAAATGATCCTCTGGTTAAGTTTAACTGTAGAACAACTTCACTAGTTGCTATTTTCTATACAAAGGAGAGAGATGAATATCCATTCTTTTATGAATTGCTAACTCTGATTTTACTGAAATGAACACAACTTTTTCAAATAGAAATTAATGTAATTTGCAGGTTAACTACAAATTTGCTAATTATTTGACCAGCGTTTAACTATGTCAAGGGAAACACCACTGCCTGTTTGTGTCCAATTACAGGGGAAACATATCTCATTGATTGGGTACATAAACCATCACCTGCCCTTTGGTTTAGGAGATAAATGTTTTTAAATTATGATTGGCAAATATTTATCCTAGAATCAAAACAGTGATCATATCTATGCCATTCCTTAGACTTAAATACTCAGATCATTATCCCAATGCAAGCAGAAAGGAGAAGCAAGGTATGTGCAAAACAATCAGGCATTTCAAGATACTAATGAATATATCAAGATGCCATGGGTTTAAACATTTCCCCAGATATTAATTACACTGCCCTTGGAGATCAGCAAGCACTTCATTATCAACTGCAATGGGAACAGAACCCCACCTGTATTCTGTTCTCCATACTTAACCAAACAATTTATCAGGTATTGACAGCTGTCTGGGACAGCAGGACTTTTATGCAGCACTGATGCTAAATACAGTAATTGGCAGCATTCTCTCTGGCCACATGAATTTGGGCCATCAGAGACAGCATTTCAATAACTACTCCTGACAGGAAGAATTATTTTCTTGAGTATTTTGCCCAAGATTATAAAGACTGTATTAATAATTTGCATGCTCCTAAACTGAACGACAAACTGGTGCCAATGTTTTCCCATGGTCTTGTTCAGAATCACTTAGCAATCTAACTCTTCCTTAAAATGTAGATGTTCTTCACAGTTTCCTGTAATTTATGACAAAGACAACATGTCATCACCATAGCATCCCCAAAGTTTTTCGAGACAATGCCCCTGACATTGTCCCCCTCAGACCAGCACCAGTTAGGAACAGACTGCTGCCACAACTATCATAAATTTGTTTAGTTGACAGTCCGTTTCTCATGTGCTCAGAAGAAACCATCAGAAAAGGAAACTGCTTCAGGCTGTTGCTGACCATCATGGAGCAATGCCAGGGCACACAGGGACACCCCATGCTCTTGTGGGCAGGTCAGTGACAAACACCTCGGGTGTAGCACAGACATGTGATCTACCCCTTTTCTGCCCATGTGGATGGGCACTAGTCAGGGTGCAGTCTTATCCTGTGCTTCTGGCTTAGGCAACTATTTCTTTCTGGAAACAAAGATGTTCAGTAGGACAGTGTATTAATGACCAAGGTTTCACATTTCTGTTTAGCTGGGAAGGTTCTGGCTAGAAGCAAGCCTTGGATGCCAAGAGATCTATATAAATAACATAACCTTAGTGATTAGGTCCTAAGATGTGGGATGCAAAACAAAACCAAACAAGAGCAAGAAACAAAGATCTAGATTTATGATCCAAACCAAGAATGCCGGAGTACTTGTGGAGATTCCCATGGCAAAGGAAGAATGATGAGTGAGAACACAAAGTACTACAAAATTGTCACTTATTTAAAGCAGAACTGGTAAAAATTGGAAAGTTTCCAAAGGATGCCTTTTTGCTTTATTATTTATAACGACTACTGCTTTGTATAAACTCCCTTGCACAACTGTTTTTGCCTTCACCCTGTTTTATCTTGCCTTCCTTGACAGATTCTGATGGAACTGTTTAAATAATAATTTCATGTGCTATATGCAGATTCTCCTCTGTCTACCCTCCGCCCTCACACACACACAGCCCAGCAGTCTTACTGCAAATTGCATAGGGATCCACCATGCAATTTCTTTGCAGAAAAGAAGCTGCTTGCTTTCAGACAGAATAGGTTTGACTTTCTTGAATGCCATCCAGAGACACAAAAAGCTAAGAGCGGTGGGGAAGACATGACTACTATGACACTTGGAGTCATAGAACAGCCTTGGTTGGAAAAGACCTCTAAGATCATCAAGTCCAATCATTAACCCAGCACTGCCAATTCACCACTAAACCATATCCCTCAGCATCTCATCACCTCTTAAACACCTCCAGGGACGGGGACTCCAGCACTGCCCTGAGCAGCCTGTGCCAGTGCTGGACAACCCTTTCAGTGCAGACAATTGTCTCCTTAGGGATGCACCACACTCCCCATTCACATTCTTTGCTTCATCCACATGCAGAGCTTTCAGCCACACTAGAAAAAGAGCCAGATACTGAGAAATGCTAAACTGGTTAACAAAGTCATGTTATTCGCCTTTTGACCGCATTGCCCAGTTAAGAAAATAAATTGGTTTATTTTGCATGGACGCTTTAATTAATGTTTTCTAAAGTGCTTTGCAGTGTTTGAAAAACATTAAAAAACAAGGAGGTTGAGAGGGAGTACAAAGATATAAATTCAACAGAAGCATTAGTTCAAATTCAATCTGAAATCAAAAAATCAGTAAATACACAGAAGAGGATACAAATGATAGGACCTGCAGGAGCTGTAATTTTGCTGCAGTTGGCAGTAACAGGAAACCATAAGTGTGTTCTTTTAAGCAGGATGGGCACAGAAGGGCATGCCCAAATGGCACATACAAGTTTGTCAGTTGTGTGTTTAAGTCACATGTGCATGCTCCCCCAGTTACCTGAATGAAATTGGTTAGACAGTGTTTTAACTTGCCAGTAGAATAATGTCTGGACTAGGCACATGATTTTTGTGTGATTTTGGGGTTTGTTTTTAATAGACACTGAATTCAGATTCTGTAGGATGGAAGGAAATACGAGATGCCAGATCCTGATATGATACAAACTCGTATCGGACAACAATGGTGCTTTCATATACCCCTGTTAGCTAAAGTCACTCAAACTTACAGTCAAGAGTTAGCAGCTACACTGTTAACTTCTACATGGTGCTTTACAACAGAAAGCTTTCTTCCGTGTCACCTCTGTGAAGCCATGACATGCAGATACCTGTAAAGCTCATTCAACCAAAGGCTGAGAGCTTTAAGTATACTTGAGACTGCAATACACTTCAAAGATCATTATTTATCACCATTCATCAAACAGGAAGCAATTAATATTTAATGGAAAATCAAGCCAATACATCAAGGGCTTTTTTTTTTCTTTACATGCCACAGCTTTATAAACTGCTGGGAGAAAACGAGGTAGCCTGTAGGGAAGCAGGAACCCTTTTATTTACTAGCAAGAAGAATCCTAACGGGGGTCTCTCGAGTTGTGGTAGGCAAGGTAAAACACAGCCAGATATTACAGCAACATTCAAAAGCACATAGCTCAAATATTTCCCTCTCTCACACAGCCTGTTTCCCTTCTTTCCAAGTATTTACAGTGAGAGATCAGTTTCTCTCCTGTTTACCCTTTCACCAAAAAAATATAAAACAATGCTAGCAAAACACACTGAACACAACCAAAAACCAGCTAACAACTATAACATAGTCAGGATTAAACAGGCTAGTTTAATCTCATTCTGATGTAATGAGGCTGTTTTCTGTAACAATTATTGAACTTCCTTAGGGAAAAAAAAACAGAAACAGTGCAATCACACTGCTTCCAAGAACCAATCCATTTACACAAATCTCCTCTGAACAACATAAGAGGAATGGAAGAGCCCTGCAGTGTCTCCCCACTTAGGATATTCCTTTCTAGGCCAAGTGCTTTCAGAGGGTTGCTAACCTGGAATAGAGACACAAAGTCCTCCTGCCTTAGGTCAGACCCTTGGGCCTCAAAGTCATGAATGCCTCCAGAGGCAAAGGTTCTCCAGAAAGATCACCTTTGTATCAGCTCCACTTCAGATAGCCCCTGCAACTCAGCTTGGAGGACAGGTAGGGAAGGAGAGAGAGGAAAATTCCTTTTTATAGTGGGATATTACAGATGTAAAGACACACTGGCAGCTCAGGGACTGCCTGATGTGGAGGTAGGCATTTAGCATCTAGCGTGGGCCAAACAAAGGGGATAGAAAGTCAAATGCTCCACAAATGCTGTATCAGAGAGATGTGGGAATACTCCAAACTGTCCCAAGATGCAAAATGAAAAGCACATTCCTGCAAAATAGAAATCACATTGCTGATTCCTCCTGGCTGGGGAAGGAGGGAAATACTGCACACTGAGTAAGGTGGCTTTTCCTCTCCTAACACATCTCAAAAATATCAGAAACTAAAGTATAATAGAAAGCCATCGAGTCTCCTTTTGCTAGTCGCTGGGGGATGTGGATCCTGGCTCTGGCTGACGTACAGAAGGGCAGATGAAGATAAACACAAAGGATGAGTCTAGCAGACACCTAGGACCACAGGACAGAGAGGTTAAGAAGCTGGAGCTGGTCAGATTTAGCCCTACCATAATTCTACTAAGTTCAGTCTGAAAGCACTACTGCAAATTTGGTCTTGTTTACTGTACTTAAAGTTCTAAAGAGATTATGCTAAGCTTAGTATAAATCACTATGGAAAAAAGTCTGCACGCAAGAGTGGGGATTTACAGGCTACTTAATGACTTATCTGTGCTCTCCATTTCATTCTAATGAAATAACTGGAGCTCTCTGACCCTATGGAACATCTTTAGTACCAAAGAATCATTATTAAAGACACATAACTGTGATGTTACAAAAAAAAAACCAACAACCCCATGTCCCTTGTCCTGCAGTTCTAAAACTAACTTAAGTTCAATGTAGTCCATAAGCATCAGAAAGTATTGAAAGTCTGCCAATGTCCACAGGAAGATTAGTGCTAATTGGTAGTGATCTTTGGAAAGAAATCAGTTTGGAAATGTTAAAAGGGAGATATCAAGTGGCGACTTATCACTAAGTCATGGGAAATATCTTTGCTAAGCAGTTGCACTAATTAGAGAGAGAAGAAAAAAAAATATGACCCCAATCTAGCAAAGGGCTTGAATATCTTAAACCCATG
Source organism: Podargus strigoides (assembly GCA_028020825.1). NCBI lineage: Eukaryota > Metazoa > Chordata > Aves > Caprimulgiformes > Podargidae > Podargus > Podargus strigoides. The sequence continues at coordinate 3,614,286 of CM051633.1, forward strand.
TGAACCAGGCATCAAAGTTATCCAGTCTTCAGAATTAAACATGTACTTCTTGTTCAGCTGGACCAGAAATAGGAGACATAACACATCTCTCCCTTTCATTTTGAAAGCTGCTTTAATTATATGTTGGTGGGAAGGATTAACCCTTAGCTCTTTGGAAACAGCCTTTAAGTTTTGCAGTTCTCAGTCTGCCCAGTTTTAGACCCATAGTACAAAACTGGGTGCTTGCTTGCCTAGATGACCCAGGTGCCAGGTGGCATGGCATGGCACTGCAGGCTCTTGGCATCTGCCTCCACCCTCCCATGAGCTGAGAACTGCTTTAAGCCATCAGCCTGCCCCTCACCCTCACTGATAGTCAAACAAAACTCTGAAGTCTTTCAGCCCACCTCCTGCAGGAGCACACCTTGCTTAGCTGAGGGGCAGCTGTCCTCCCTGCCTTATGCCACCCACCTGCACCCCACGGCTGGGTCTGCCCAGCTGTGCCCATCTGCCTTGCCAGTCCCACAGGAACACAACCTGTTTCCTGTAATCCTTCTCTCTTACAGCTAACCTTTTCTGTAGCTTCTCAAAGGTGTAGCTGTTCTCCTCAGGCATCACAACTTTAGTTAAAGGTCAAAAGCCTCAGCCGGGGCTCTTCTCCCCATTAAAGAGCCAGTGACAGGCATTTAAGATGATTTTCTGATCCCTGTAAGATGGGAAGATACTCAAAAGTTTGGAAAAACTGGTCCATTTTTAGCCAGATACCAGCTTGCATCCTTAAGAGCCCCAAAAGCCAAATTAAAGGAAATGTTCCCTGAAGTGGCATCCTATTCTGCACTCTTGATTTCAAAGGCAGGTATTCAGGATCCTATAGTTCACTGTATTCCTTTGTTATTTGACAATTGAGAGGATTTTTCACACGATGTTAATTTTACCAGCTATTTTTCCCCTTTCAGAAGGCCTAAAGTAGAAGACAGGTTTCACTGAAATCAATGACAGCACTCAATGATTTGAAGCTGGGTCAGTATTTCAGTTCACCTCTTGACTTGAGGCTAATTTCTGAACATGCATAAGGACTGTATGCTGGTGTGACTCCTATATAAGAACGTGAAAATTCAAGGGTAGCGATAGGCCTGAAACTCTGGTTGTGCCCTGGTCATTATTTTTCATAGAAAATCCAGACTTCATTCTCACTTCTACCACAGAAGTATGGCCAACATCACTTATCCACTTAGTCTTAGGCACAGGAGATATCAGTGTTCTTGGCTGTGTTTATGAGATTATTTCAATATATTACAATACTGTAAAAATCACTGAAATGCAATAACATTGTTGCACATTTATTGCTTTTAACCAACTATAAAGACTAAAAAGTAAGCTTTGTTTCCCTCCATTGGTTTTGGGAGAAAGCCAACCCTCACTCCACAAAGTGTTATTTGCAAAATAACCTTTCCTACCTTGCCAAACCATTAGATGTAAACCTTTTTAAACAGTGCACAGGATATCATAAACCCTAGACAGGCTTTGAATGACTCTCCATCTCCATTCTTTCCCTTTGGAGTCATACAAGTGCTATTTAAACATGATACATATTTTAATACACAGTCATTACTTCATATCTTTAGTCAATTACTTCCCAAGCACAACCAAAGTAATCCTTTTTGCTTAGCATTAAGGTCTTGGAGACAAGGCTGTTATGGAAGAAGATCTGCCTTAAGGACAGCCTAAGATTTTCTACATACACCCAGAGGAGGGATGAGGTGAGCTGTGGGGTCTACAGTCAACCAAACCACTTTAAATCCACATCGTTACATTAATTCTAATGTTCTATTAACTGTGCATTAACTGGACTGGCCCAAGAAATCATCTTTTATTTCTGAGGTATTTTTACTTTAATCAAAAAACAAGAAACCAAATCAGGACTCTAAAATTAACAACAGCATCTGGCAGGAAACTTGAAAAGCTGCCATTCAAAAGGTAAGAAAAAAAACACTCAATTCCAAAAAGATTAGGAGAAACATCCTACCAGTAATATTTTCTTGGCTTTCAAAGAGCTCTTTCTGCTTGAAATCCATTCAGTTGGCAGAGCAGAACTGCCTAGATGCAGTTCTCTACTGCATAAACTTTACATTTTTAGTCTCTTTTAATTACTTTGATTTAGACAAAATGAAGCCACTTAAGACCTGGCAGAAAATAACCCAATTAATATTTCCCTTCTCATCAAGTCTGAAGATTAATTATGCATTCTAATAAAGGCTTAAGGACTTGTTTCTAACAGCTGCTGACCATTTTCATCTTAAACCAACAACGCCTTTAAACACATGCTTAATTAAGTGCTAAAAGGTCCTTTCAGAGTAAATGGTTCTATTGATAGCCATAAAAAGTTACACAGAGGAGATGACCAGGAGCTGAGAGCTTAGAACCTGGCAGAAAAGAATTTTTTAAAAAGAGATAAAATTATCTAACTTGAAAAATCTTAACAAAGCAGGCAATAATTCCCGTTTCTCATGTCTTAATAGATGATAACACTTGTGTCCTCTAGTATGTGTGTTCTTTCCAAAATTTTCTAAACATTTCATATTCACAATTTATAAAGGAGAGAAAGTCATAGAAAAAATGAAGCAACAAGAATTAAATATACCCATCTTCTTTTAAAGTCTCAGAATAAAAAACACCTTATCAAAATGTTTCTTTTTTTTTCCACAACGAGCTATCTAGACACTGTGGATCTCATCAGGATGCTTGGTATGAAGCCACCACTGTCAGGTTTTGCTCTGTGTTCCAAATGCTGCTCATGGGATGCAACCCGAATGGAAAACAGCAGGAGTCCGAGATATAGCGCTGCAAGTTCACATAGGCACTGAAAGGGGAAAAGTGTTCTGCACTGCTCTTTAAGTAAAGTTGTTCTTTAAGGATCCAAAAACTGATAGGAACTGTTTTATGTTATGCTAAGACAATGTACTGTCTACTGCTCTTAGGAATAGCTGAAGATCTGTTATACTTCTTCAGGAGAGTATTGCTGGAGAAGTTTCTGTTAGAAAGCTCAGTTCCAGTTTTGAACTGCTGAAATTCCTCAGTGTTCAGATATGAAGGCCTAGCTTAGGACCCACAGGAAAGGCAGGCGTGGGTCACAATATCCAAACCTCCTTTATAAAGAGATAAATTGAAAGAATGACAAATGGGTGTCTCTACAGACTGATAAAGTTTTCACATAAATAAAATTATTCTGCTGCGTGACTAGATGTGATTTAAAGTCCTTCCTTGGGTTACAAAAAATAAAATAGATGCAGGAAAGGCAAATCATCTGAATTCACTTCAGTGACTGAGTCTGGGCTGAGTTCCAGTCTCATTAAAATCAGAAAATCATGGACCAGTCCAGTATGTTGGCACAGACACATGAACAACAGAGAAGTTCCTCCCTGCTTTTCTCTTCGTGACATTCACATATGAGGACAAGGGCGAGTGTCAGTACCGCCCCACATATGAACATAGAGAGAAGGACAGTACAAATAAGCTGGCAAAGATTTGTAATTGATGGTCAAAGACAGCAGCAGGTAGCTCTTCTGCACATGTATGTAGTTAAAGGCAGCTTTGGCTTGATAGTTTCCTATTCTGGAGATGCACTCTGTCTTATCAATGTGCACAGCATCAGCCTTTTGGAAATCTGAAAGTTTCAGGTTTGTTTCCCATGCAGATAGCTAGGATACAGTGGGGAAGATGGGCCGAGTATGGCTTTGTGGAAAACACGAGCCTCTAGGGATCAGTTTCTTTCTCAGCCTTGCTCAGGGAGATGCAGTTGTCCAGACTCGGAGTTGTTTACAAAGAATAGCATTCTAGCAGAGAGAAGATTTCCCCCCCATTTGTATGGTAATTAATGAGCTTCAAATTACCATGATCAAACGATCAATAGCTACTTTTCATCCACAAATACCATTGATCTTCAAAGACAATTGCTTCCTCAATGCCCTGCACTGAGAAAAGGTACCAGCATAAGGAAGTTGGGTATGTTTTGTGCTGTTCTTAACGTCCTTGCTCCTCTCCGAGTGGAGATCCCTGTTGAATTCGAGCTAGTCATTTCTGAAAGATCAATGCTGCTGTGAGTAGACACAAGTTGTGAAGTTGCTATGGAATATCATCACTTCAAAGAATCTAATACAATTACTATTACTATCCTAATTCACTTTCTTATGACGCAGATTTGTAATAGAGAAGAGCTTTTGATGATTGATCCTTAACTAATGTGAAGGAAAAAGTGGTGTGCTTTGTCCTTCAAGCAGCTCCTGCTTTCATCTAACACTCAGAGCCATTCTCCAACAGGAAACAATTCTTTACACACACAAAAAAATAAAATTAAGATGTCAGTTTCTGATACAAGTGAAGAGATCCTTTGAAAGACAATCCTTACAGATGTACCCTGCACAGAGCACTTGGCATTAATAACATCATCAACCTGAAGCTGAAATTAGGAGCAGTTTTAACATGTGAAAGGAATCCATAGATGAAACACTGCAAAGGAGGAGAACATAACATAGCTTTCAAACAGATCTAGATGGAGTTGACAGGGGAGAGGCTAACGGGTTAGAAACACAAACTGAGGGCAAGAAAGATCAGGGCATACAACTCTCTTTTTTTGTTAATTTCTTTATCTGGACCTTATTTAAGTGATTATTTTCATTTAGATAGTTTCACTGTGACTTTCTCATCCTTTAAAAATGCTAGGACTGTAAAAAGGGGGGGAACAAGGGGAAGGGGGAGAGAGAGAGAGAGAGAGAAGTATTGGTTGCATGAACATAGTTCTTTGATAAAACTCAATTTATGTACAACTATTCAGCTGAAATTCTTGTTTTCAAACATTCAAATAAGTGGTTAGAACCTGTGAGGCTAATAAGATATATTATACCAATTTTACTAAAAGGAGTATACAACTTGGTTGAAACTCAGTGGCAGAACTGAGACTAGAAGAACCACCTCTCTGAAACAGGGGAGCTGGTAAAAATCACTGGTTTGACAACATTTGGCTTTTATCTTCCTTTGGGATAGGAGAAATGCCTGAGAACTATTCTCATTCTGCTTTCCAGATCAGATCATTTCTAAGTCATGCTGCAGTTTTTATCTTTAAGGTCTGGGGAAGAACATCCCCAAATCTCATTTTCTCCAGTAATGAGATATCCCCCAGAGGAATTACAAATCTTGGGCCTAGAAGTTCAAGAAAAGCTCTTTTCATTCAGAAGTGGAACTTTTACTATATTTACAAGATCCTTAAGACACCACCACCACCCCCCAAACAGTTTATGTTGTCAAGATTTGCCACTGACTAAAATCCTGTGGTTACAATCTAGAAGCTTTATCAGTCAGAGTGTGGGGGCCCACCTTGATCCCTGCAAGTTGTAAAAGTTCACCATACAGCAGAACAAGGACAGGGGCAAAAGCATCAAGGTGAAAGAAAGAACAGTAAGGTGAGAAGGTTATACATTTATCCAAGGGAAAAAGGGCAGACATTTATAGGGGAAATAGATACCTCCTCTATTCCTGTGAAATGGTTTAAGGTCTGAATTTACAGCGACACTTCTGCGGTTCAGCTCCTGTATTGTTAGCACCGTAAGAATGCTGAAACTGCTGGATTTGGGGGACATTAATGGAGCTTCTAACCCAATAAAATGCAGCTATTTCTGAGGATTTTAGGAGGTACCCTTTACTGGGAAGCTGTGGGATGTATCGCAAGCTGTTAGGTTTAACATTGGGTTTTAACTGAATTTTCTTGATGACAGCTGAGTGGGTCAAATTCATTCTCAATGCCTTGTGCAATACCCACTTTGTGGCTCAATCTGGGAACACAAACAGAACCAAATACAGCAAAGGGAAAAGCAGGGGAAAATAGTGTAAATCAGGGATAACTGCAAATTGAAAGTAACACTAAAATACTACAAAAATAATTCTACAGATCTTTTTAATAAAACTTGCTCACTGACTACCCACTTCTCTAAAGTTTTCAATGCCATCTTTTCTTACAACAGCTGTGCAGAATCTCAACCTCCAGCTATTTGCAGGCTGGTTGTTGGCTGTGTCACAACGCACAACAGCAAACCCGCTAGCCACATACCAACAGCTGTAGTCTGTGTGCTGCCACGACCAGCCCATCTGCCAGCACCACCCGTGCCAGTACAAAGGGCATGATTATACAGCACTGAATAAAAAGCCAGAGGAAGGAAATACCTCTGGCAGCAAGACGTTCCTGTTCTCAGTGCTCCTCTTTGCTTCCTCCTTTTCATCAGTGTTCGGTTCTCCATCTGCTCTCCAGGGGTGCTATGGTGAATGCTGCTAAAAATGAATGCAACTCAACATAAGGCAAACCATGACCAAAAAGGCATTCTTGGGTCATTTTTACTCTCATGTTGAGAGAGGAAGGCAAGAAGATGTATTAATTAGTCTGATGCTTAAGGTCTAAACGAAGGTACACACCAAGAAACATGGGGAGGATTTGAGGCTTCTCCTCCTCTCCCAGAATCCAAAGATGAGGGGCTGGTAAAGCTGAAACACAGCAGTTTTCCTCTGCCCCAAATTGAGAGAGAACATGGACTAATATGGATTACATCAACTCATGGAACAGCTTGGTTAAAGAAGGACTGTTGTGTATTGTGGGAGACAATGTGAGCTCTCCAAGTAGACTGTAGAAGCAAGAGTCAAAGGAAGTGCCAGTACAACTCCCACCAATCACTGAACTTCCACCAGATAAAGTCTAGTTCATTTTGAATGGATCAGAAGTGCTCTACTTCAATTGCTGTTTCTCTGAGAAAATATTAAAATATTTCAATGGAACTTAAATTTTCTTGAGTAATACGAAGGGGAATACAAATGATATTTTTTCAGAATATGCAAATTTAATAAACTGAAATCTATTTCAATGGGAAATTCCTGTTCCCACCCAGTCTGGAAGGACAGATGCAGACCCTCCACCACTGCCACTACTGAGCTCCAGCCAGCTACACCTTGTGCACAGGGGTGCAGGAAGAAAGGGTTCCTGTCAAGCTCTGCCTTCCAATTCCCAGGGCTGTGTCCAGGGCTCAGATGTAGGCAGACAAACCTTTCTTCCCCTCTCCCATACTGTACCTCAGGATAGGACTGTGGAGCAGGAATTGAAAAGAAATAGTCAGCTAACTCTCAAAGGACAGTCCTAAGCAACAGTAAATCCCTACTTCTAAGACTGCTAATCCATATTCTCCCTACCAAAAATACTATTTTATTCCTCTATTAGTAGGAACAGCACGAGTCAACATACAAATGAATTTTCTTTTCAGGAAAGACATGACAAATATTGTAATCTCACCTTTATGTCGCAGATTCCCACACTTAGAAACCTGCTTTGTTTTTAAGCTAAGTGAAATGAAACATCAATGCTCCCCTGTGAAACCGAGCCTCCCTTGCCATTGCCAGAGTGGAGCAAATAGGGATTGAGATACAAGCTTAAAGCTTCATAAATCACTTCACTGCCTGACAGTTAAGATATCTAGGGCTGAGGTCGATACAGCACAGCCAGCTGAACATTCAAAGAGAAAAATAGGAAGCTATAGCAATTTCTAGTGATTAAGGATCTGACTCATTGATTCCAGTTCTTCTTTTCGTCTCACTAACAGAAGGCCAGACATTGTCTTGTGAAAATAAAGATGGATGTGCAAGTGTAACTGAAGAAATGAACCCCTAGTTTTTGGTAAATACTGATCCATTCTTCTCTATGTGCATTGGCTGAAGCACTGTAAGTTGGCAGTCAGGAGTTCACTTCTTTTTTGCAGTTACAGCTGGATAGATTCAATGCTTGGGATAAATTGGCCTTGAGCAAACTTTAAAAAAAAAAAAGAAAATATTTCCTTGGTAAGTGATCCCAAGAGGCATATGTCTCTCTAAAACAGTTAAAGAGAAGCTGCTGACTTGCACTCGGTGGGTTCAACAGTTTGAAAATGATTAATTTGGTTTTAAATCTTCCAGACCCACTTATGTAACAGACAGCAAGGAGAGAAATTAAATTTTTTTTAAGAAACTTCCTATTTGGAAGATTAAGAGATGGAATCACTGGTACATTACAATGAAATTTTAATTATCAGAAGTTTGGCACAGTGATGTATTTCCCTGCGTTGCTTTGCCAGTGCACTCCGTCTTCCAGAGACTCAACTTCACACGCAGCCTTGAGCTCTAGTTCATTCAGTTTGGAGCTTGCCTCTACAAGGAGAGTTCTGGTTTGGAACTGCTCAGGGAGGAAACAATCCCACAGCCACTGATAAAGACCTCATGGTCACTTTCTCAGTGCTGCTGTGTTGGCCCTGCTGCAGTCACAGGGGAGAGGTACGTGTGTGCCTCTGATTTTGAGGGCTGATCGCTCTCAGGAGAAGCTTCTGCAGCATGAAATGAGATGCACAGCACACTCTATGCTGACAGTGGATTATCATTGCACGCATCCTCGCTCTCCTCTCCACAGAAAAGCAGTGGGACAGCTAGTGCAGTAAACAGCTCCAGCAGCTCTGTGCCAGCACATCACTCCTTATTGCCAAGTGAATTCCCAGATGGCCATTAGCACCCAGCTATCTGACTTGTGTACTTTCAAAGGCTCAGAGCGCAGTGGCTGCACTCACGCCAGATTCCTATAGGGTAACTGTAACCATACCATGCTCAGCTCAGCTCTTCCAGCAGGTTTGTTCCCGTGTGGAGCACACTTAATTTTCTGTCCTTAAATACAGTGGCTAAACATATGCCATGTTTACTCCATTTGATTCCAGAGGTGAGAAAACTCACTTCTGTATGTATTTTATACACATGGGTTATATATGGGTTTTATATTTATCAGGGTAGGATTCTCAGTTGAGATAAACCAGAGTAGGTTTAGAAATGCTGAGATTTATGGCAAAAGAATTCTTGCAGACAGAGGCTTTAGGATAAAAGGCGGTACAGAAAAGACAGGCATTCTTATTAGTCTCTGTTTTAGCCCTCCTACGTAAAAGAAAAATCCAATGATGTGAAAGCAATTCAAGAGAAAACATTGCTTTAATAGTAAGGGCTAGAGATTAAGTATACTATTAACTACATACTCTCTGCATGTTCTTTCAGAGCCTACTGTGCTATTCACAGTCACTTTGTCTATTTAGGACGAAGCTCTCCCTGGGGACCTCACCCAAGAGTAAATAGAGTCATTTTAAGAATTAAAATAAACTGCTGGAGGTATATCATACTTCAGGGGGGGAATTGCAATTTTCCTTTCAGGTGTGAATCAGAGAGACAAAGCAAAGGGCTGCAGTAGGAGCGGGGCTGGAAAGGGGCTGACCACAGAGCAGATAGGATGGCAAAAGCATTGTCGCTGGAGAAGTTTTTCCTCCAGACCATCTCTGGAGTTCCTGGGCTCAGTGTCAGCCCAAGGGGATGCCTGGGGTTGGAGCTATGATACAGACAAAGCAGAGAACTGCTTTTGGAGTGGTGGAAAGGGGCTTCCAACCCTGGCTTTGGGTTTAGTTAAGGTAATTTGAATGGAAGGATAAGAAATAAATTCTCCCTCTTAGTGTATCCCAGAAAGAATAAACTTGGAGAAAGGACATTGGTAAGGTTTGACCGGAAAGTACAGCTTTCTGCACATAAGCAGAGCTGAAGAAATTCAAGCGCTCTTCCCAGACTGCTGGGAGTGAAGAAAATTAGCCTGTTATATTAATAAGGAAAAGGAAGTAACCAGAGGGACTGACTTACAACATCACACCTACTCACCTGCATGGAAGGACAATTTTATACATAAAGCAGGAACTAAACACAATTGTTGACCTCCATAAGAGCTGGAAATAGAGTAAGTCAAGTGGATCTGATTGTAGCTTCACAATCTATATAAAGAGAAGCCAATTTCTTTTTGAATAACATGCTTAAGATCCTATATTTAGGATCCTAAATCTGTATTTGGAAACCTAAGGAACTGACCTGATTTTCTGAAGTGCTCAGCAACCAGTGAATGAGTAGAAATGTTTTTAAGAGGCTTCTGTGAGAACTGCTGGATTCAAGAGCTTCAGGGAGAAGGAAATCAAAGTTTCGCTCTATTTCTTAACTTTGGGCTTACAAATTGAAGACTTGCACTTTCAGAATTCATTACTCTGCAGTAATGTCTAGTTTTGCTTTAAATATTGGACTGCTAGAACTACCAAGTGTGTGGATTTTTTAAAAGCTTTCAGGCACTTTCACTACCATTTAAATAAGGATATTTAACACAGAATAAACACAGCCCCACTTTGCTGCCATGCTAGCTCCAAATCTGAATAAAATAACCCCTACACCAAAAGCAAAGCTGTATAAAAAAGCCATAGCAAAGCCATATGAAAGCCAGTAGTAAACTACATTTGGGAACATTCATGTTATGTAAAAGGTAAATTTCTAGTATCTCAGTTGAGGAAAAAAAAGAGGAGTTCTAATAATCAAGTAAACCATGGAGGCCTCGGTTCTGAGGCCTCCATGAAAATGGCCTTTCCTCAGCAGATTCTCAACTTTGAGGTCACTCTGTTCAGTGTCTTAATAAGGCAATGGTATCAATCTCTCTTCCATTCAGAAACTTTCTTTCATCCTCTCAAGACAACAAGACTGTATAAACCTATTTGGAAAAGAGACTGTATAAAATTATGGCCTAACCAATCCATATCAAAAGACACAGAATCACAGAACAGCCTTAGTTGGAAGAGACCTCTAAGATCATCAAAATCCAACCATTAACTAACACTGCCAATTCACCACTAAACCACATCCCTTATGCTGCGTTACTTCCTCTAACTGCACGATAGCATGAAAATCCTAGGGTTCATTCTACAGAATATTTGCAAGCAAACATTTTTAAAGTATTACTGCCTTTAGAAGTTCTGAAAATTAGGAGAAGAAAAAGATATATTCTCACTGCAGTCTTATTTTTATTGCACATTGAATATTTCAAAGTTTTAGTGTAATCCAGAATTTAATTAAGATTTGGATGGAATTCGATCAAGAAGTCTAAATACAGTCTTCTCGACATGCCCTTCACAGAAGCATTAGGGTCTGCAAATCTTATAGACCTGCCTGATAAATGACTTGAACATTAAAGCCACTTTTTAGAAAGCAGACACTAAATTAGGCACCTTTCTGCAGAGATAAGTTTTATAGTTTTGTGTACTCTTCATAATATAAATTACTCATAGATGCAGGGTACCATTATCAGCAGTCATGAAGCAAAGCTCATTAAAAAATACAATTGGAGTCTTTTCTCAATGCAGAAATGCAACTACCCAGAACAAGAAGAAGACTTATTTTCCACATAGAAATGTCTCAGGCTCCAAAAGCAAAGCTAGAGGTGATAATTACCAGCAGTCATTACATTTGTAAACTGACAGACAAAAGAGTGAAGCAGAACAGAGATGACCCATCAGATCAGACCAGTGAGGAATTAAACAGCCCCCCCAGGTCACCCCTCCTGCAACACCAGCAACTTCTAACCGACCCAATTTACCCCCCATTTAGGCTTGTGTCATTTCTGCATTGTCTGAAAATGTGTACGTGTGTGAAGTGCTTTCAACACCAACTGTGACAAAAGCAAAGAAACATAACTGATTTTTCTACATGAAAGCCTTCTTTTGAAGTCTTATCACCTGTTTCCAAATTCCCTATTGACTGTGAATTGCCACTATACCCAAGCAAACAATTTTCCACACTCATCAAAAATTCAGTGGCATATGGATAGTGAATTCAGGCTCTCTGCTGTCTGAAAGCCTTTATATCACTCTGGTGCAGAATTTCAAGGCAACATTTTCAAAGCAGTGCAAGGAATATAATCACTTTGTGTTATTTTCAGCGGACAGCACATGAATCAAGGCCTGAAGCCCCTCAAGGAGCTCAGGCCAGGCTTTCCTTCCAATCCCTGACCAATGCTTAACTGTACAGAGTCTTTAGAGTAAACTCATCAAAACTGAATCTATACCTGATTTACTGTTCAGAAAAATGTGTAAAAACCAGATGACTTAAAAAAATAATCTCTTAAGAATTTTTTTACTTTAGCCAACCCAGTTTTCCCTCAAAACAACACTAAAAGAAATATACGATCATGATATTTACAGACCAGTTTTAAGCTGTAGTTTTACCACTGCTGCCTCCTGGCAAGGGTGTCACCCCACACACATCAGAGAAGGGAGCTCTGCCACAGCCCCTCAGATGGCTGAATGCCTCGTCCCTCCCTAAAATGGGTGCAGAAGTGAGCACTCCTTAGCAGATAACATAGACCCTCAAGGACCAACACATGTCCAAATGCCTGAGAGCTCTGGAACAGAGGCTTGAAGAGGAAAGGGAGAAGAATAAGATGGAAGCTTGAACTCCTTGACTTAAAGCCACTTCCTAATGCCATCCCACCAAAGCACTGCACAGCCTGAGCCACTTCTGTCTCCAGGATTAACAGAAGAGAATTGGTCTTGTGGGTGTCAGTAAGTCACACACACAAAGCTCAGGTGAAAGGTATCAAAAATAGACTGCAGTTTAGAGAGCCTATGCAGTACTGATTTATCCACTGAAATGCAGCAAAAATTTCCATTAAATTATTGACTGATCTGCTGGAAGGGAACCTACTAGAAAAGAAGTAGATTTCACTGTTAAAAGGCACTAAAGTTAAATGAAAACACTACTTAACTGCAGAAACAAATGGTAGAATACATAAACCCAAAGGGTTAGAGTCCACACAGCAATGCCCAGAGCTGCCCATCTTTCATTCCATCCCTCACATAACATACGTAGCGAAAGGTATGGAAATAACCACTTCCTAATCAGAAACTCAGGGAAATAATACTCATCTAGACTTTAAGTGTCAGTTGACTGCAATTGTCCTTCATATTGTATGTCAACTATTTCCAAATGGACTTCTCAACTCCAGCTCACAAATCTCAGTACAATAGGAGCCCAGCATGATCTGCAGACTCAAAGCTCCCCACAGCTGGCAACAAGCCACAGAGCTTAATGGTCTCTACACTGCAAAGGGGTGTTTAAATTGGTTTAGAAAGTCACGGCGTTTCAAACCGAATCCTCGAATCAAAGGGAACTTCTCTCAGGCAAACTGCTATAGGAATAGGAACCTTAGTCTGCCTGATGGAAGCAACAGCCTTCCTTCACTGTGTTGATGGCACAGAATTCCAGTGTGAGGAGAACAAGATGACACACACAGTGATTTCCTCCTAAAGATACTTCCATACCATGAAAGGGAAATTGCAAAATAGGCAGCCAAGTTCTGTTTTCTGCTGCTCAGCCGGTTCTTGAGGGTACAGATATGACTGGCAAAGTCTATGGAGAATCAGCTGACAAGACGACATTAGTCAGGGGAATGCACAGATGTTACAAACACCTACACTTCATTCCAAAATTAACTTTTCTATTAGCAAATATTTGATGGTTTCAGGTCTGCCTTAGAACAACAGTCTGCTCCTGAATGCTCATCGGGAAAATGTCACCTATTAGTTCAGGTAATTTGATCTTAGAAGATACACATATAACATTAACTTGAACCAATAGGTAGAGGAGAAAAGAAAGAGCTATTTAACTGTATACTCAGCACCACTAATTACTTCTCCCTTGCCTACTACTGCTGATTACAGTCATTTATTGCACATGGTGATGTGTCCTGGATCGTTCAGATGTATAATTATGGTGATAATGTCATTTCTGATGAAGTTCTGAAGGCAGGTTTCCTGCCAGATTTATGATCCCAACGTTTAGGCTGCCCTATACTGAGCTTCTATAAGCATTGCACTGTCTTCCAGGACATTTGGTCAGACTCTCATCTGATGTAAGCGAACCTGGCAGCTCCGCAGGGAAGAGAAAGATTTCCTTGCCCACCAGCTGAGTGTCTGGCACTTACTTTCTTCTAATTAGTATTCATCTTTAGGTCTCTTGAATTTGTGGGAGGGAGTTAGCTGCCCATGGAAGTCATAATTGTTTAGAAGCTTGGACAATTTCCCTTGTAGCCTCGCTGAGAGCACCTTAATTATTAAAAAATGAGACTATTTTATCAATTGTCCTCAGTAAACTGACACTAAACAAACTGACATGGATCTAATCAGGTATTTGTGGTGCCCTTCACCCTCTCACCTCATAGAGTTTCACAGCCAAGCAAAAAAACAGTGTAAATGAAACATTTTGACCACATCTTCAAATGGACATATATTTAAGGTGCCTGACTTTGAGTGGCAGAGCTGCCACACATTTTTGTGTGGTTCCTATTCATTCCAGGTAGAGTGAGCACTTCCTAACAAACATGGTTATGCAAGCTGCTCTCTAGACAACAACTGGAAAACATTGATGGTAACTATAGAACCTCCAGCCCTCTGCTTACTCAGCAGCTTAAGAAAAAAGCGAAACGTCATACATTTTGTCTTAAAGTCAAACAGACTTCTTTCAGAGAATATTTTGGTCACAAAGCTAATGAAAATTCATTGGCCCATGGTCTTGAAAGTGCCATTACATGCACCAAATACAACATATCAAAACCCACATAAAAGGAAAAAGTGGAACATAAAGCTCCAAGAAAATACAGGTCCAGATATCTTATGGGATTAAATAATCCTCTACATGTACATTATGTACAGATTACATAATTACTAAATTATGGGTCAAAGGAGTTCATCAAGCTAGATGTAACACTTAAGACATACATCTCTATGCAGGAAAGGGAAAGCAATAGTCAAAGAAATCACTGAGGTGGTACTTAATTATGCTCTCATACTCCAGAAGTCTAAATAGAGCTAATTGCCAAGGCAGTTACTGAGGGGATAGAAATCCACTCAATGCCTGCTGCCCAAGATCATTTCTGAATGAAAAAAGATTCATCCAAACAAAACATGACTAGGTTATGTAGAAGTTATTTCCAGGTCCTAGAAAATTCCAGCCATATTTAGAGAAAACCTTTATTTCATTTTCTTAAATAAATTTGTGGGGAAAATATGGCAATTTGGTAAACAGAAAAGTAAGCAGGTCTATAAAGATTTAGCAAGTTTTCGAGGAGCACTGAAATGATGGAAGAGTCAAAGTCCATTTATCAAAAAAGCAATAACAGATCTCTAATATCACAGACATTCAGAGAAATGTAGCCCAAATCTTCTCGAAATTGCTCTTGGGCTCCTAAGTCACTTGGGCACATTTAACACTTTAAAACTGGATACACACACAATACTCCAGACTTTCAAAATCACCGGGGGAAAAATTCATGAATGAAGAAGATATACAGAAACACCCAGGAATTCTGTCTGCACTCTCCCACCTCCTGTCAACATTGTCATGTAGTATCTAATCCACCAAAAACATTCTACATTTTCATCTTTAGTCCACAGGCCATTTATTTTTCTTCCCAAACAAATACATGTCACAACTTTCATTTCTTTTTAGTCATTATTTTCCCTACCTTTTCTTTTTCACTTTTCTCTCTTTTCTCATTTTTCTCCTTTTAGCTCCTCCTATCTAAAGCAAAAGACTTTCAAACCAAGGGACAAAGTCAGACCACCTGTAACATGGGTGACTTGCAAAGGTGCTAAGTGCAAATGCTGACTCCAACAACTGGTCAGGGTCAAGAGAGCTGGAAACGCTACTGCTTCTTGAGGCTTGGTACAGGATTTTAGACACTTGGCCGTGACTTCTTTCTCCTCTCTCCCTTTCCCAACATTTCATCCACTGTGAAATTGGAGCAAGATCTTTATCTCAAATTACTCTTCCAAAGGGGGACACTGAGGCAACATATAGGGTACAAATTTTAGAAGGAAGTGCCACCAAATGAACTGCCAACATGATTTCCAGCACTAAGGCACAGCTACATATAATGAAAGAATCTTTCATTTTATACAAGTGGCTTAGAAGGCAACTAGCAAATGTTAGCATCTTCTAAATGAACAAAATCCACTGATTTCTGAAACAGTTAATGTCACAGCAGAGCTACATGCTGAATCTGGGAATTTATTTTTAAATCACTTTTCAATAGGGATGTTCCTGATCTTTCAAAATGACAGAGCTGCAGCTCAGTCTGAACAAATGCATTGGATATCACTGCAAAACAGCACTGATTTTCAAACTCTTTGAATGTTTTCCATTTGCTTGCCGTCAAAATGCTCAAAACATATGCAACACAAATCCCAGTCCCATGACAAACCTCAGACACTTCTTTAATCTTGGATACAATCACACACAGCCTCATGTAAAAAGAGAAGCTGTTAAATAAAAAAATGCACATTCACTGTTAGAAAATAATAAGTCTGGGAGAAAAGGTTAGAAGGCAGCAGCTTCCATCACAGATTACCTTCATAAAACTCAAGCTCTTGGGTCATACAGGAAAATTGCAGTGATTTGTGTGAAATTTTCTTCTGTGAATGATAATTGAACTCTGCTGTATATTTTTCCTGGACAAAATAACTGCTGCACATTATAGTTAGGACTGATTTAAGGATTTTGGTTCTGGATATCTCCAAACAGAGGGCTATATGTTTTTACATTAAAAAAACAAAATGCAGTGCTTTTATAAACACAATCCCAGCCATGGCAAAGCACCAGACCTGGTACAGGATGCTAATTAATGGCTCCTCAGCTAATAATTACTCATGTGCATTAAGTTTTACAATTGATATTTTATTTTTGTTGAAAAATGTACACTTAATTATATTGAATGCTTCATAATCAGGATTTAATTTGGTCTTTCTGACCAAACTTGTACTTCAGGAATCAGAATCACAGAATGGTTTGAGTTGGAAGGGACCTCAAAGCTCATCTTGTTCCAACCCCCTGCCATGGGCAGGGACACCTCCCACCAGACCAGGTTGCTCCAAGCCCCATCCAACCTGGCCTGGAACACTGCCAGGGAGGGGGCAGCCACAGCTTCTCTGGGCAACCTGGGCCAGTGTCTCACCACCCTCACAGCCAAGAATTTCTTCCTAATATTTAATCTAAATCTACCTCTACCCTCTTCCAGTTTAAAGCTGTTACCCCTCATCCTATCACTAGACTCCCTGATAAAGAGTCCCTCCCCATTTTTCCTGTAGACCCCCCCCTTAAATAGCAGACAGTGCCATAATGTCTCCCTGGAACTTTCTCTTCTCCAGGCTGAATAACCCCAACTGTCTCAGCCTGTCCTCATAGCAGAGGTGCCTCAGCCCTCTGATCACAGTCCTTCTCTGGACCCATTCAAGCAGGTCCATGTCTTTCTTTTGCTGGGGGCCCCCGAGCTGAACACAGCACTGCAGGTGAGCTCTCACAAGAGCAGAGCAGAGGGGCAGAATCACCTCCTTTGACCTGCTGGCCACACTGCTTTTGATGCAGTCCATGATGCTGTTGGCTTTCTGGACTGTAAGCACATATTGCTGGCTCACATTCAGTTTTTCATCCACCAGTACTCCTAAGTCCTCCTCAGGGGTGCTCTCACTCCCTTCATCCCCCAGCCTGTATTGATACTGTGGATTGTTGAGATTTAAATGCAGAGAAGTGATACATAATTACCTTTTTTTTTTTTTTTTTTCTTTTTAAAGGAAATCTCAGCTCTAACCTGAGCAGCTATTTTGATTTTTAATCATCTCCAGGTCATTCTCTCTTTCCTTCCCAATCATCATCTCAATTCTTTATTTTAACTGAAAGTTTTTGAGGGCAGGGATTACATCTGCATACAGTGTTTGGATGGTTCCTAGCAAAACAAGGCTCCAGACTTGAAGACAGAAGGAGATTTTCCCTTGGCACACACAGAGCCAGTCAAAGAATGAATTCAAAGCTTCCCAGGTTGGGAACCACCAAACTCCCACCCAGGGACCAACTGTGCAGCTCACAGCTTGTCACTAGAGCTTATGTGGCAAGGGAGAGACCAAAGTATGCAAATCACAGAATCACAGAGTGGCTGAGGTTGGAAGTGACCTCTGGAAGTCATCTGGTCCACCCCACCTGCTCAAGCAGGGCCACCTAGAGCCAGTTCACCAGGAACATATCCAGATGGCTTTTGAATATCTCCAAGGTGGGAGACTCCACAACCTCTGTCAGCAACCAGATCCAGTGCTCAGTCACCCTCACAGTAAAAAAGTGTTTCTTAATGTACAGAGGGAGCCTCTCCTGTGTTTCAGTGTGTGCCCATTCCCTCCTGTCCAGTCACTGTGTGCTACTGAGAAGAGCCTGGCTTCATCTGCTTTGCATTCTCCCTTCAGGTATTCATATACATTAATAAGGTGCCCTCTGAGCCTTCTCCAGGCTAGACTGTCCCAGCTCTCTTAGCCTTTCCTCACATGAGAGATGAACTATTCCACCAGTCACTTTTCAGATGAGACATTCCACAACATAGTGTAACATTTCTTATTTTTTCTGGTAAAACTACTTAAAAGGCTCACCTGAACTACCTAAGCATTGAATTCAAAATGACAGAAGAATGTTTCCTCTGAATGATATGTAGCCTACATTACTTCAGGGATGACCAAGAAAGAACACAAGTTTTCCAGAACAGAGTTCCATCAAAGCACCCGACAACAAACAATCACATTTTGCATCTGTTTGTTTTCCCCCCTCACATTTCAAAGATAAATTAAGCAGAAGCCATATACAATTTGTTAAATCTACATTTTGGATACTTGCAATTAAACTATGAGGATATATTTTTCCATCAGAGAAAAATTATTTTAATAGCCATAATCAACACAATCAAATATAATCAGTCTGTCAAGTTAATTTAGAATCATTTACAATAATTTTGTACCATGCCAGCTCACATCTATATGATTACACCTGGAAAAGATGTGCAACTCTAAAGGTTTCTACCTTTATTTCAATAACTGTGCTATGTTATGTGGTTTTGATTTTGTTATTCTGTATCCTCCCTCTCCCACTCGGTTTTAACTTTATGAATGTATTATTCTTGGTCTTTTCCTCCACTCTATACATTCTCCTCCATTTTATGCATATCTATGCCTTTATGTAAATGATTAAGATAATACAAGGAAATTTTCCAAGAATCTCAAGAAGCATAAACCTCATGTTTATTCCAAACACCCCTCCAATGCTCTTACTCTGCCACAACATGGATACCATCTCCTACCTCCTACCCTTCATCTCCTCAGACTGTCATTGAATTCTGCTCTTCTGTCTTGCTGTCATTTTCATTGCACTCTTCCACTCGATTCTCACTTCCTTAAGTCTTATTCTACTGCTTCACTTCCCTTCTGCCATGCATATCAAACCACCTTTCTTTTCCACTGGCAACAATACTAAATTCAAGCTTACTTTTCTTTCTCAAGTCCTTTATTTTGACCCTGCTTTTGAGCCTGCTCACAATCTGCAGAGGCTTCTCTGACTGTGGCTCAGACCTTTGCCTGTCCTTAGTTTCTCCTAAGCTACTCATCTTCACTCCTGACATCCCATAAGTCTTTTTTTCTACTTCTGTCTTCCACCTCTCTTTTTTTTTTTTCCTTCAAACCAGTTCTTTATAATCCTCTCAGGATTTTTGAACAGAAGCCTGTGTGACTTGAGTTTAACAATGCCACAGTCTCTTTGGAAGGAGCTAATTTCCAATGAAATCTGAGCACAGACATCTGCACAAGATGCTTCACACTCCAGGAGTTAGAGTCCTCTGGGTAAGAAAACTGGACGGACCTCATGTCCATTTGCAATAGGTCATCTTAACACAACATGCAAAATATACCATTATTATTATTAATAATAATAATTGTAGCTCTGATCTCCTGTATTTTAAGCGTTTCTTAGAGGCAAAATATTCCAAGAAGGCACAATTTCTTACCATCCCTCATGCACAGGGCATTTCTCACACTCAGATAAGTTTCCATGAACAGATAGTTTTTCTAAGCAAAAAACCTGAACTCTAAACTTGGGTTAGCAGTGTGCTGGAACTCCTCTGCAGCAGGACAGCCTCCTGGTTGTTACTGTTCCCCGAAATCTACTTTTACACTTAATGAAATTGGTAATTTATGATAATCTTGTCAACAGTTTCCTAGCATAGCTTGTAAAATCCTGATTTAATTAGGAGCAAAAATTATCTGTTTACAGTCAGTGGTGAAAAAGACAGACCAAAGCATTACAATATTCAGAATACATTTCCTCCTCCTTGAAACCATTAGCTTTACTTCAAGAACCAAACAAGGAGCTTAGTCTCCAGGACAGCAGTGTATCTGGGTACTCAGTAGCTTTCATGACAGAAAGTTAAGGGGAAAAAGCCACTTGCTCTTGCTTAAATTATTGTGATAGCTGAAGAAAAGGGGAACTAGGTTGATTTATAACATGTGGGAAGGTAGTCTTCTGTCTTTACTGCAGTTTACAGATATTCAGCAAAACACATAGCTGTTTGCCTTATCTTCTGAAGAAATCAATTCTATTTAAAAACCACAATTTAGAGCTGTGGCAGGGTGAGGCAGGTTTCATAGTGAGATAACAAGCACAGTAGAAAAGGGAAGGGACAGGAAGGAGGCAGGAGTACACAAAGCCTGTGCTGAAGACCAAGGTAGTTGTTCTTCAAGGGAACACCACCATGTGTGGGCCTTATCTTTTGGATCTACTTCTCATGGAAGTGTTACATTGATGGAAAAGTCACAGGTTGCTTTCAGACCCATATTATGCTATCCTTTTCTTCTTTTTAAACAACTCCTAGAAGCAGTCCAAGAAACAGGGGCAGTTTTACGGTGATGTTTGTTATTCTTTGTTACGATAGCCTTCTTTCCTAGTCAATCAGTATGCAAAAAAACCTTAAAATGCTTGCAAACACTAACATATCAATTATTATTGATTCTCCCCTATGGTGAATAGGAAGGAACAATAAATATCATAGCAACTGTCTGGATATAAAAACTGATGACAGCACAGTTGCAAGTCTTGGCTATAGTTCCCTTTTTGCTAGAAGGAGTGTTTGAGTTCTTTCCGAAATCCTGTTGCCAAGAGCAGGCCTAAGCTCTTCAACTGGTTTTAATTTGCAAGAGCATCTGTCCTAAAAGCTCAAAGCATTAATAGCTAGAAAGGTCTGGACTGTATTTTTGAGGGTTGATGATAACATATCATGAAAGTGTAATAAAAAGCTTCAGACGTAAACAACTTCTCAGTATGCAATTTGTTTCCATCTGCAGGTAGTAGAACATTTCCCTAGCCCTTTACCATCTTCTTCCTCCTTCACCATCAACCCTGCTTGATATGAACATAACATGAACCTATCCCTCCACAAACATGACGGAGACATTTTATGGCAATACCGTTATCTTCTGCGTTTATTATTGACAATGTCTTCTCCAGACAGATGATAGATGCAATTATAAGCATAGCAAGACAGTGAGACATGGCCTGTATCTAGAGTTTAAAGTCTGGTTAGGCCTGTCAAAAGGCAAGAGAAGCAGAAGTAGTATGAATTGCATTTTATCAATAAGTACTGAAAAAGATCGAGAAACTGCCAGAAGAAGGTTTGTTGCAGAGCTATGAAAAAACCTTTACATCACCTGAATCTTGGCCCAGCACTTTGACTGACTCTGTGTACTTACTTCATTAGAGGCTTTTGCAGAGAAAAGGATCTTGAATTGAGGAGGAGAGTAGCGTAGAAGAGGACATTATGCATTGTTTCTTGAGCCCTAGCTAAGGTAATTTACAACAGCATTACCTAACCAACATTTTGATGGTTTTTTTTTTTAAGAGAAGTTCACACACATACATGCACAAAAAGTAACAAGAAGATATTAAAAACAGTACTCAAGGAGACACAAAGGTATATAGCAGCCAGTCACAGCTGTTTTGCCAGTTACTAGACCTAGCACAAAGGACACAGCCAGCAGTAGAACAAACCAGTAACCAGATTCTATTGCACACAAAAGGGTCAGTACATGGGTGATCACTGGGGGTACAAACAAGTCAAACAGATCACACATAACAGACATCAACACCAGCGACAATACAACACAGCCAACAACTGGTGGGACAAACAAAGCAATGAATTCTCCCATAGAATTGATGGGAGACAATCAAGCCAAGAGGCTGATAACATAGGCCAGAAGCAAACTCATGCTGTTCCCACAAAGCCCACGTTCACAAGCACCAAACCTGATCGGGGCCCAGTTGCAGAGAGAGTCAGGAGGTCCTTCCTCAACAGGGAAACTCTGCAAAGTGCATCCACCTCACAGACAGACACCCCACCCTTCCTGCAAGTGGTCCCAGCTTTTATCCCCAAAGCAGGACACCTGGCACTCATTTACCCAATGCAGGGCACCTGGGGCTTGTTTACCCAAGGGCTTTCCCTGCAAGGTCAGCCCCACCTTGGAGGAAAGCCAAAAGGCAAACTCATCCCCTCCTCTTAAAGGGCCATGGGGACCACCCATATGTCAGCCTTAATTCAGGGCTCGGGGTTCAGACCCCAGCACTTCAACAGCTCTAAGAGTTCCTTTGAACAGGACAGCACAGTAACAGACTGGGTTATATTACTGTAAAATACATGGGTATGGTATGGTATAAGAGCATTTTTTAAAAAGGCCACGGTGATGTGGGCATCCCATAAACATTTTTCAGACCCAGGATGACCTAAACACAGAGGCACAGGTTCACATTCTAGATGTGGTGGCATTTTGAATATATTTTCTAATGTACATAGAAGCAGACATGCAGATATACATTTACATATATATCTACTTCAAGGAAACTGTACCTTGTCATTAAATCACAAGGCCAAGAATCAGAAAATCTGTTTTTACTTCCACTTGATCTTACACTTCATCAACTCTAAATAAATTAACCACATTCATTTCACATTACTGCTGTCTTTAGATTTCAGATATTTAAAAAACAACTTCTGGAAATAGTATTTTCCTTGTGCCTCAGTTTCTTCCTTGAGTAGCCAAATAACTCATGGGAAGAAGGGGAGGAGATGGATGACTTCAAGTTTGTTTCCTTGTTTAAAGAACTCATTGCCATTGTTATAGGGAGGTTCCTGACCAAGGTCATTGCAGTCATTCTAGAGACAGAACAAGTAATTGGATTTGTGTCCTCAGCCTGGCAAAATGGCTTCACATCAGTAACTGTTAAAAACACAACCTACCTTTAAGTATACTAGTAATGACATCCATGTAAGGGCTTAAAAATATATTTTGAACCGTAAGAATTAAACCTGCCAGTTAAGATGAAAACTATTGATGCTAGCTTGAATTCTTAATATTTGTGTAGAATACAACACATCTAAAATTTGAAGGTTAGATATTTACTTTCAAACTCATCCTCCGTTGTCACCTAGAGTGGCCGATGTAGCACCTGGCTCCTAATTAGAAAGGCATTTAGACATTGTCAGCACGGGTTTCACATTACATGTTCGGAAATGTTTAGCAGACTGTTAACTAGGTGTTGAAAGCCAAGTGAAATCATGGCACTACTGAACCTTGTATTAAGCAGCAGGGACAGCTTTTGCTGCCGTGCTTTCTCAAAGCAGGGGGAAGGCAGGAAAGTCTGACTGGGAACACTAAGGGAAAGCAACCCTAGCATTAGCAGACCCAGGGGACTGGCACAAAAGACCAGACGGAACCCAAGAAAGTGTAAGGAAGGAAAGAGGATAACAGATACAGGGGGAGATATGCTGACCACTATGGATTTAGCAGAAGCCCATATTCTAGAATATAAAACAGCAGCAGGGGGGAAACAATAATTTCTCCCCTACTCACTGGACACTGCAGAAACAGGAGAGCTTGACTGACGATGAGATTTTAACAGAAGAAAATCTTCCAATGTACCGAATCAGATCAGCACCCAGTGTAAGTCAACACAGTGGAGCTCCACTCACACACACACACAAAAACCCAGAATCACCACAAATAACCCACTCCCAACACCCTCCACCCCCCAGCTTAGATTATGATAAACTCAAATCCATTTCAAAATTTTTGCTCCCTGAGCAATTTCTCTATGAAGGCACAATGGTGTCACTTAGAGATGCACCATGCACTCTGTCAACGTTAAAATTGCCATTCAAGACAGCTTAAAAAAAAATAGGAAAACATAGTAAGAATAGCTTTCTTCAGAACAAGAAAACCTACAAGAATAAATGGAATAAATGCTGACTTTCCCATATTTGGTTTCATCGAAAAAGAACCAACCTAATTTTCTATGTAATTAACACACTATTTTCAATATATGGTTCCATTTTGAAAAAAGCTTCAAAACAAGTTTTCTGAAGTTAAAAAAGATCATCTAATTTTCAAAATCAATCTCCTTTTAAAAAGAAAATCTATTCTTGATTTAATAGTCTAGAATATATCTGTGCATTTATTAATATCACAGAGGTAGACACCGCATTATCAGGGAATGACAGCTTCACAACATGAATTGTGAATTTAAACACGCACTAAAAAGTAATTATATCTAAAATGACTTGCACTGATCTCTAATTTGCATACTGAAGTGAAGCATACTGTTTCTGCCTTATTAATGGCAGAAACATTTTGACCAAAAGCTGCAAAAGTCCTTATTCATTGTGTATGCCCAGCAGGACAATCCAAAGCAAGGTGCCATACATATTGTTTCTGTCAGCTGGGTGCCTCATCTTGCTATATGTAAAATCCAGTTCACAGGTCTTCGTGTTTTATGCATGCTGCAGCAGTTTTATAAATGGGTTTCTACTTCATGGTCATTTTGTTGGAAGTGGAAGGGGCTGTCATGTAACATTAGTGGTCAGTTCTCAATGATGGTTGGCAACAGTGTCTTTTAAAGAGAAGAACTTAATTTCTGGTGCGTAGTTTTAATGGGTCTTTATTGTTTTAATACATCAGACTCATTTTCACATGTAAAAATAGTATCTGTGCTTGCCTGGGAGCTGAGGATGCAAAAGGATAGCTGAACACTCAAGTCCTTGCATTGCCTGAGCAGATGTCAGTTTTGGGAAAGCAACTGAATGTTCATGTTCCCCTGCAAGTGCTTTAGGCAACTGAATATGAAAATCTACTCCTAAAATGAAACAGATCTGCTAATTATGTGAAAAGAGTTACTATAAATACAGGAGAGAAGAAGAGTTGAAGTCCGAAATATGTTCAGATAAGCAATTGTTCAGTTCTTCTGCCCTTGTCAATCTGAGGAAGCATTTAATGCTGAGACAGAATACCAGAGCTGGTTAGGTAGAACAGAAATAAACTTGAAGCGAATTAGAAAATATGCTTCACGTTATTCATCCACTCTCTAGTAACAGCTGTTTTGAGATATTGCTATAGGGGTGGTCCCACTGTAATACTGGCTTTCGAAAGCCTCCCAAATCCTGTAAAATGCATTAATCTGTGACATTGATATGAACAGCACAGACAAATGAAAGCAATTACTTTCTCCTCTTTACTCCAATTCGTTATCTTCGTTTGATAAGGATAGCCTATGTCAAATATCTATCCGTGATACTTTTGTGATTTAAGATTTATTTATTTAAAATTATTTGGTCTACTTTGAGGATTCAGCTAAGGGAAAAGAGCCTTACTATAAAAGAAAAAAAAAAAAATAACTGTATTCCTTCAATACTCCTTCAGGAACCCCAGATTTGGAGGTCTTTGTTAAGCTAGTTTTTGGAATAAAAAAAGATAGGGGTGGGAAGGAAAAGGGAGAGAAGCTGTTTTTCCAAAGTACTGCAAAATCTGCTACCATCGGCAATCTGTACAAAAGTCAGAGGAGTAGGGGAAAATACTGCACATCATAATTGAGATAGATTGTGTAGAAAAGGGGCAGGAGAACCACAGCAGGGAGCCTGGCTGCAGGATTCTTGAGCCAAGCCAGAGGGTATCCTCCCTACTTTGTTTTTCCTTACATTGATTAATTGTGATTAAGAAGAAAGAGGCTCTTCTGTCTGTCCTGAAGACACAACACAAACAGTAGCAGCTGCTTAGATTTGGGGGGACAAGGGGCAATGACACCACAGATGACTCCTGCTGCTTTACAGTAGCCAGGATGCACTCAGAGCTGTTTGCAAACCATGGGCAAACCCAGGCTGCCCCACAGCACACTGCTATAGCTGTGCTGAAGCATACAGGGGATGCTTGAAATCCCCAGGAATCCTGTTAATGTAACCCTGTCCCCTAGGGGTATTAGTGAGCTCTGCAATGCTATCCCAGCAGGGCTGGGGAGGGGGGACAGAAATTAAGTATGCCCAGTCCCACTTCACAGTGATGAGGACACACAGGCTGCTCTGGAGGCTGCTAGTCAAAGCTCTGGGGTTTGGCTTCCCATACCACAGCAGCAAGACCTCTCCTCTTTGGGAAGCACCTACAAAAGCCTGAGAAAGGCCACTGGCCATATTTTGAAATAATAAAAGCAAGAACCATTTCCTAATAAGCAAACGTGTAAGGAGTTGAGAAGAAAAGAGGACTGCAATAAAGAGGGATGTGGAGGGAGAAAAGGGAACAGCAACCCCAGAGAGAGCTCTCAGAAGTCTCAGAGCCCCAAAGCTCTTGCTGCTTATTTTCTTCATCCTTTTAAAGCAGCCACATTGGCCTGGCTGTAATTTGGATGCTAATTCTCCCTTCTCCCTCTCCCTGCAACACAGAATTTGTTAAGAAAAAGGAGAAAAAGGGAGAAAACTTTTTGTTTAAAAAGCCTTCTGCATGCATTCTCCTCGAGAAAGCCAACATGCCTGAGAGGTTACTGCCATCACAGCCACATGGACTAGTACTTCATAAAACCAAATAAATCAGTGACCTGAAGCCACACTTGCTCAGCACAGAGTCCCCAGCCTTGCTGCCAGTTTTTAAAACAGAAAGACTTGATCCAAAAGCCCAAATGGCTTTGGATCATACCCTAAGCCTGCAGCATCTCTTATGTCCCTGGTACTTTGAAACAGCATGCGAGGGGCAAGGCTTCCAACTGCCCTGGATCGAAACTCAAACAAATGGCAGAGAGGGAAGGGGGAGTCCAGGACAGGAAAATCTGACAGATGTAAGCCAGTTGGGAGTGCTGTTCTCCATGGACATGGCCAAGGGGCCAGGAAAGAAGGGGGCATGAGCCGCAGGGAGAAGGGAGGACGTGATGGCATTAAAAATATAACTGGTTGTGTTGCATATTGTGGACAGGGCTTAGAGATAAGCATTTGCTGCTGACAGGGGGGTTATGGAGGTTTTTTGTTGTAGCTTTTTTTTTTTTCCCTAATGCATACATCACATTACCCCAAACTGACAACTCTAGTCAACCGTTATGGCAGAGCAGCAACCCTGCAGATCCCCTTCTGTGCATTCTGCTTGCCTGGGCACCCTGACACTTCCTTCCTGACAGCTCGGGAGACCTTAGGACACACTCCCTCTAATGCACACACATAACTCCCAGTAATGCTGGTCATCAGCTGCCCAGACCAATTGAGCTTCCCTCCCACCCTCTTCTTTTATTTTCAGTTCACAGCAGGTATCCTTTCATAGGAAATTGGAATCCTATGTTGGTAAGTCACTCAGTCTTTCACTACATGCTGGAGAGCATGTCTGATGTTTCTGTCTGCTGGTGCTTTTCCCGGCCCAGTTTTCTCACAGAACCTTTAGAAAATGACATCCAAGAAGTAGCTGTTCATAGTCTGCCACAGAAGGCAAGGGCAGATGTAGAGGAATAAAATGCATGACTGGCTTCTCAGATTAGGTTCCAGTCATTATTTCAAAACACCTGAATGCATCCATTTGAGTCCTGCAAGTTATACAGAGTCAGATTTTGTAAGGAATCTTGAGAAATCATATGTCCCATCCCATTTAGCTGGAAAGAGTGCTGAGTTCCTAATCCACTGTGGTTCATTTACAAAAATCTCAGCTCCCACAGCTAACACCCTCAAGTCTTTTATTCTATTTCTGAGGCTGTCACCATGCGTAAGTTTGGACAAAGCCAGAATTTTCAGAATTACTCATCCCTAACAACTGGGAGCAGCAAAAACTCAGCTTCCATTGCAGGACAAACACTAAGAGTATCCCCTAGTGGTCTGGGTGCAACCTTAAAATTTGGCCAGACTGAAACTAGAGACAAGCTCATTTTACAATACAGCCTTTAGTTGCTCAGCATCCATTGTTTCCCTCTGGAAAAGGACACTTGTTGCAGTGTGATTACCCCAATGTGCCTCCAAACCATAATATTACCACAGTTTAACCAATTTATGATTTAAATACACAAGGGGATTTATATCAATGAACCCTTCTTTGCATTTGCAATGGATTAAGGGCACTCTCAGTCACCTGGAGCTGCTCAGATGACACACAAAAATCATGAGGGTTTTGGTAACTCAACAGCTTTTGATACTCTGTGTATCTCCTGTGAGAGTTGTGTGTCTTAATTAATCTGCCAAGTGCTTCAATATCCATGGAGAGAAGATGCAGTATAATGCAAGAAATTGTTATTTATAACTCTCCCTCCATTCTGCACAAAAAGCCACATTACCTCAGATTAAATACTATTTTAGTGACAGCAAAGTTAAAAAAAAAATAATGCAGCTTCTGTTAACTGAATCCACTCCAGACCTCAGTTTCTTGTCCTGCCAGGCCAGGAGATCAGCAAGTTCTGCCATTGGCTTCCTGTGCCATGAGCCCAGCACATCCCTAGAGAGCTGAGTTGGAAGAGAAGCCCAGAAAAGTGAATGGATGTTCTTCCTTTCAGGGTTTGTCATCATGTGCATTTACTAAGTAGTAGTATTTTGTCAATAACAAAGGAAATTTGCTGTTGATCTTAGCAATAGTTTGAATATACTTTGTGTTCACTGCTTTTCTGGAGTAATAAAAACTGAAGGGCTAGTTGAATTTAAATCCAAGGAGGCACATGTGGAGTGCAGCACCTAGCAGTACGTATATAGATAACATGCTTGAGCAGCCTGGCCAATAGAGTACTTGCAGTAGCCCATCTGTCAAGACTTAAGTTCTAGAAGATGATGCAAATTTAATGATGAAAAATAAAAGCTTAAAATGCCAGCTAGCAGCAGCAGCTTATGGTGAAGAAAAAAAAAAAAAAGAAAAGAAAAAAAGTCATGAAAGCCTGTCACCTAAACTTCATCTTATACTGGAAAAATACCTTCCTGGAGCAAAGGCAAGCACGTTTATAATGCAGCAGTGCTAGCTGGGGAAAATGGCTGGTTTGTAAAAGCAGTTCCAACTGCAAGGGATCAGGAAATGGAATCTCAACAGGATAAGCAACACTTACAAGCTCCTGCTAAGATGACTCCTTTAGCAAGTCAGCAAATAACTTACAGGTCACAGTTTGCACTTCTGCAGCACACTTAACACATGTTCAAAGTGCCCAATTTGGAGGAAGAAACACTGTAATTATTGAAACAGCATAAATTGTGCAGGCCAGGCCATGAAATGCCCGTTGTGGGTCTGTCAGAGTGGCTTGTAGTTTTATTGGACATGACATTAACACAAAGCTCAGAGAGGTTTTTACTGCAGACCCTGTAAGGCACACAGATTTGTTACTTCCGTGACTTATTCCATTACTGATTTTTGGGATGTTTACTTCTTTTGATAGCCTGTTTCACAATTTTTCTGTGATTTTAGCTGGTCTGAACAGGTTTTGACATTATTATCTGCTTGCCTGGGCTTAGACTCTAAATGCAGCTCTGTGATGTTAAAACCAGGAACTAAAATGAAATGCAAGGCTGTCTGAAGCAACAGATGAGCGGAATGCTCTTGGTTTTCCCTTAATCCAGGATTCAGTATTGTCCTCACCTGTTTCTTTTTCTTGTTCTGTCACCTAAGTTCCTATCCAGCAATCTCAGAAGTAAATTGCAAGGATCAGTTTGTCAACATTCACTTAAATCCATGTAAACTGCTTTGAGCACAGGAAGCACTAAGACACTGAGCAGCTTCACTGCTGTGATACCACTTCAGTTCCACACTGAGCCCCTCTAGCTCTTACTCACTCTCGTGCTGAACTCCACATTGGTAGAAATTCTGCTGTGGCTTCAAGGAAAATTAAGGAGAGAACATTTTTGTCAAATAGAGTCACACAACAATTTATCCAGTGCAGAACTTCTCACGTCATTGTGTGGCATCATTTTGCTGTGACAATATCTGCGACTACACAGGGTGCTGGGAGAAGGTAGATGGTGTCAGGCAGAAGGCATTTGAAATGAGAAGTTGTGGATCAGGGGTAGGTGGTTGAACCTCTGTGTTGAGAAATGGGGTCCAGGTGATCAGAGGACTGCTGAGGGGTTGTTGCTTCCACTGTCAAATATTCATTTTTGTGCCTAAAATTGCAACAGTTCTGGTTCTGTTTCAGTGACCCCTGCTCCCCACACCATCACCCATTCCAATTTAACAAGGATAACAAGGCTACAGCATGCTGGGAAAACACAGGACTTCTCCAGGTAGCAGCTAGGAGGGTTGACTTGCCTCAAACTTGGTGGAAGATGATGCTTGGATACATGAGCTCATGTAGAGCTATTAAGTTCAGATATTTCTCCTAGTTTCTTGAGATGATCAGTACACAGGCAAAGTATTAGCTATGAAGTTTCTGTCTTTTGCTACCTGCTGTCAAATGCCCTAGTTTGGCTAGTGAAAAACTAATGCCAGCTGTAACCTAATAAAAAGGCCCTGGACTTTGCATGCACAACCAAAACCTGCCCGAATAACACTATAACCCTGCTGTTGCAGCATTTGTTCTCTCAAGGATATATAGTTCAGCACAAAATGAAGGACAAGAGAGGAAGATGCATGTATCTGTTGTACAGACCTACAAACACATGAAATGCAATATTTTGAAGCCGAAGTCAACAATGCCAACTTGCTATAGGAATTATGTAGTGGGAATTGGTTAGCATGTATTGTATATGTACCTTTGCTTTAACTCTGCCTCTCTCTTCCCCTGCAAAAATCAACAACTGCCAACTCCTCACCTCCCTCCCACTGGGGACTGGCCGCTTTCCACCATCACTGGCATTACCCAGCCCTGAGCGTGCCCACAAATTTCACCGCCTGCCTCACTGATGGTATTTCTTGGCAGTCCCTCATAAATATGGGACGTCATGTTCTGCCCTCAGGAGACCCACAGCATGAGAGTCTAAAACCTGCTTTAAAAGGACAGGTATTCCCCTTCCATGAGGGGCCAGTATTTCTGGCTAGTTATATGTGTTTGAGTGCATATTCCCTGGCAAAATAAAGCAGTGGAGAAGGGATGAAACCAAGACTTATTTGATGTTCTAGTCCTCAGGCCTGGTAAAACCAAATATTAGACAGCTGCTTTTCAGAAGGGAGGGAACTGAGCAAACTGCTAGGTTTGAGTCATGGTTTAGAAGGACACCTCTGTAATCTCTTACTATCCTACCCAAAAGAATGACAAATGGTGTCCACTAGTTCTGTTCTCATAGGATACCAAATTTCCTTTTCAACAGACAAAGATGGGGTCTTCAGAGTTCCCTGCCACATTTGCAAATGCAAGAATTTTGGCTCTATTACAGAGCACAGGTTTATCCCAAATGAATTGGCAAACTCAATGCATTACTCAAAGATGTCTCTCCATCTAGAAACTTGAGAAAGGGAAAAGCTCTAGACTGAGTTTTTATGAGCGAGTCTGGCTCAATAATGAGAGGTTCACATTTGTTCTGGTTACTGCATACAGCTTTGTACAGAGCACACAAATCACTGCTCCATGGACATCAAAAGCTGAATTTTCTACACACTGAAACAAGCCACAGAATATCTACTGATTTCGACAGCAGCAGGATTCTGGTCTACGTGGATGTTTTCTCTGAAAGGAGTAAAATTTGACCAGAATAAGAGTCTTGCAGCTACAGCACTGAACTCCAAGGACTTGCATGTAGCTCCTGGCTCTGCAAGAAGCTTCTTATTTCACTCAGGCAAGTCACTTCAGAGTAAAGTCATCTCTCCTGGGGTGCAATTAAAAAAATTATATACTGATAAATTGCAAAAGTAATTATATACATGGGTTTCTTTTTCTCCCATGTGAATAGGAATAAATTGAACACAAAAGAAAGCATTCCTTAAATAGTCTTTGTATGCTTCTAACCACATAGTCCTGTGCAATGAGCAGACAAACTCAATGTTTTTATTCAGCCACTTTAGAAAGAACAACTTACTTCTTTTCCCAGGTTAAAAAATTGTGTGTGAACTGTTTTGTAAATATAACCCTCTATGACAAAGAAGTCTACTGTGAATATCTTGATGCTCGAGTTAAAAGGACAGCCTGCCAAGAAAACTGTGATCATCCAGTTTGCAAAGTCTTTAACTGTTTCCATAAGATCTGTTCTGCACACCAGCAAAACATGCATTTTCCCAGAAGCAAGCCAGTGGGCAGACTCACAAACACAGCATATGCACGTACAGCTAATTCCTGCTCTCCCACCAGCCTCACCACTCACTCATAGCTACTGGGGAATTGATTTCTCGTGGGGCTAAATTACCTACACAACACAGTGCTTTCCTGAAATCTGCTGGATTTAGGATCACAATGAGGATGAAACACAAAGCTATGTCTTGACCAACTTCATTGGACAATTGTGTTCCTTTAAATAAATTGCAAGCCTACAAACGAAATTGTGACATGAAGCCCGTATCTTTTACCAGTCTCACCAGTTCTTTAAATAATAAGTCAGGGAAAAATAAGCCAGTAAGCCCTATCCTTTTTTGGACCTTGGAGGTGCATCAGAGTGTTCTTGTTCTAATTTAAGAACAGCATGAAACGGACCACAGAAGTTTGTTTTCTGAATGGCCCTAGATTCAAAACATGTCTAACAGCCTCAAGCTATTCAAGATTGATGTTTGCATTTTCTTTTACTGTCCCATTAAGCTCTACCATTAATGCAGTAAATGAATAGAAGCATCATAAGCCACAGTGCTCTTCCATTTAGAAGTCAGCAGGCTCCTGCCCCATTTACAACTGCTATCTTAACAGAATTTTCAAAGAAACAGACTTAATGAATCATGTTTAGTCATGCCTGAATGCTCACTGACTTTGTAGCTTACAAGCAATACCCGCTCTCAAGGGACCTTTTTGCCATATCTGTGTTCCACACTAAGTTCTGGGTTGTATTTATTTATTTCCTAGAAGCACGTACACTTTACTAGTGAACAAAAACAATTTCCTCTCTGCAGGTCAGTCCTCCCCATCCACAAAAGAGGAATTAATGCTAACCTATCTCTTTTGTAAATCATCTTGAGATATACTCATGGGAAAAGCTCTTTAACAGTTTTGTGTTAATCTTTGCCACTGGTTTCTAGGGAAGAAGGAGCAGGACACTGTCTTTTTCTTCTCCCCTCTCTGACTACCTGCTGTTCTTCCCCCTAAATCAGGTCAAAAACCTACAAGTAGCCAAGTGCAAAAAGTTATTAGTTGAAACTGGGAGGCCAGTTCTGCAATTTGACTCAATACTGTAGAAATAAGTTCCACTGCACTGAGGTTTGTGTGAGCAGATCAGAACCTACCTAATAGTATGCAAGACAAGACAAAGTAATAGGCCTCATTAATATAAATCAATATGCACTACTACCAAACTCAGACACAGTGTCTGAAGTTGGGCTTTTACTCAGGGATCCTGCTGCCCCATTAGCTTTGTTCCAGGTACAGAAACCAAGGGCAAGAGCATGACCTTCAGTGCCTGCAGGAAAGAGGTCCAGAAGCATCACAACCACTAGAGCTGCTTCAACTACATATCTGTCAATGCAGCCTTACAAGTGAAAAACTGATTTCTAGAGAAGGCCATTGAATACCAAAACCTAATGCTCATCTAAAAAGCTTTCAGGAATGCTTTATTCTCCTCACTAATGCATTTTTTTCCAGCCACTAAGTTTAACTTCAGTGTAGTTTGGTTGCATTTTATGTTCTTTTCACACAAACATATCCCAGCCCTGCACACTTTTTTCTTTTATTTAAAGCAACAAAGCCCATCATAGTGGATGGAAAAAGCCACTATTTTCTGACATCTGGTAGGCAGCCTCACACATTTGAGATTCTACAAAGCATTAATATCAAAAACTGCCAGAAGCATACCTTGTGCAGTAGGTTTTTAGCAGACTGAAAATTAAAGTGTCACTTGCAAATAGTAGAGGCGTAAAACTGACTAATCTAATTCCATGGTGCAAGGAACAACTAGAGCAACTGAGGGTGAGGGGTGTGAAGGGAGAGCCAGCCGCATCCTTCACTAGGGCATCACGGGGGAGGTGGGCTGAGTATCAGCTCAAGGCATTCCAGCGAGTGATGCAGATGCCATTGGGCACAAACGTGGCTGCAGGGAGCCTGTAATCCTCTGTAAGTCTGAGTGGCATGTTCTAGATGACTATGTGAAATGCTGGTGAAGATTTTATTTTAATATGCTTTCTACTCTCTTTTCAAGCAAGTTATATCCAAAATAATATTTCACGTCTTATTCATTTCCCAGTGCCACAGAGCACCTGGTCATTTCTAGCCTGACCTTGCTGATTACAGGGGAAGGAAATATGGCAAATTTTCCTCTTTTAGTCTTGGCTGAAAGCTCTGCAAAGAGCTCTCTCTGAGCAAGGTGCATAAGAATATAGTTTTACCTAAGAAGTTTTATTGGAAAAAGGAAAACAAAACAAGCAAACAAATAAGTCTGGGTAGCCAAAGACAAGCCAAACCATCACACTAATGAAATAATCCATATCTAGACATCTCCATCATTCTGGAAAGGAAAATGACATCTCATCACACCTCCAGCTGTGTGCAGTCCTTACTCAATGCACAAGACTTATTATGTTATTGAGCATATACTATTTGGAAGTTAAAAAAAAGAGCAGAGGATAGATTAAAAAACAGCAACTTGTGTCAAATCCTAACTCAGCTCAGCTGCCTGCTTTTCCTTTCAGTCTTACTCTCTTGCTCCTAAGTAGTATTTATTTGTTACCAAGCAGCAGAGAGCTAATTAGTACAATGTCATGTTTCCTTGTTTTCATCACTCGCTCCTTCCCACTTACATGCACACTGCTCCTCAACTCAACTGTACAGGATGAAATCCTAAAATAAAGAGAAAGGGAAACTGGCTGCAAGAAACAAGAGAACTGAAAGCATAGGCTTGCACTCAACCTATAGAAACACCCGCTCCTTCAAAGCACTTGCTCTTATTGGTAAAAATGAC
The DNA here is from genome assembly GCA_028020825.1 of Podargus strigoides. Taxonomy (NCBI): domain Eukaryota; kingdom Metazoa; phylum Chordata; class Aves; order Caprimulgiformes; family Podargidae; genus Podargus; species Podargus strigoides. Next base: position 3,649,273 of record CM051633.1, read on the forward strand.
CCCTTAAGCTTTGGCTACAGAACACACATTAAAATCTGTAGCCAAGCAGCTGGCATGCTTGGGCTGTGCTGCTAACCTACCCACCAAACCAGCCAGCTGGAAGCTCCAGCAGGTATCCCCACAGGAGGTACAGTCACTACAGTACTGGTGAAACTCCTGTTGAGGGCAATTTAGAGAATTTAGTATTTGTGCTGCAGTTCACGTAGGAAAAAAGGCTATCAGAGAAACCTAACAGCAGCTTCTGTCAATCCATTTGCTAGAATGAGATGCCTTATTTTAAAGCTACCCACTATAAACCATTTAGACACACAACCTTCTCCCCATTTTGTATATCTTCACTTCTTTACAATAGTAATCTTTTTCAGAGTGGGAGGGAGCAAAAAGATTTTGTCTTCCAAGATATGGACTAGCTTTGCCTCAGCACTTCTTTTTTAACCCAGCAATACATGTCCATGGTATTGTAAGAAGAATTTACTGCCTTCTCAGAAGGCTCCAGTCTATTTCTGTATTTGAAATAGCAGAAGGACCTAAGAACAAATACTCCTTCCCTTTAACACACAGATGAAAAAAGGATCCCAGAACGCAGAAACTGACTGCACACACAAATCAAATAAGGAGAAGGGGTTTAGAGAGTCAAAATAAGGCAGCCATAACAATGCCAAGTAGAGACTGACTGCATTGGAGACCAAGATCATCACGTTGCAGCACATCAAGGAAGGCAGTTTTTCCAGCTCTCACGGCCACCATTCTTCACCATTAGCCAAGAGGCTCTAGAAATTCTCTAGTCAATGTTGAAAATTTTTAATCCCAGAGAGAAAGTCAGAAATTCAAGTCTGCTTATAGGAGCATGACCCTAATAAATGCATTGCATGATACTTCTTGCATTCATGAGCCACTGAATCAGTCTAGATATTCTTTTTGTTCAGGCAGCTCAACTATCTTGATAGAGTTCCCTGTCTGGCAGGCAATGGGGAGGACTGGGTAAGTGCAGTGTATCTGTCACTTGCAGCAGACAAGAACATCTTGTACTTGAGCTGCTTGTTGAGTAGGTTTGAAAGGCAGACAAACCAGCAGACTCATTAGATTTTTTAAACTGTGGTATTGAGAAGTAAAATCCTTATAACATGCTATCAATTTAAACATGTCTGTGTACAATACCAAATTATCCCCATCAATAACAACAACATTTAAACTTCAACTCAAATATCAGAGAAAGGGTTAATATTCAAATTAAAAATATTCTGACCTAAACTGAGCTTTGAAGAGATACCAGAATTCCCCATCCTTACTTTTTAGGCAATCATCACTAAAACCAAGAGATATCTCTGCAGGCTGGAATAACTGAAACTAAAGAGACATGTTGAACCAACTCAATATATTGGTCTTTGCTAAGCAACCAACTAAGAGGTAAGAAAGTAGTTTGCAATGATCTGAAGGGCGCTTTGACCAAGAAGGGAGAAGCTGAGCAAAACAAAGCAGCATGTAAATAGGAATAGTGGGATGAAAGAGTATGAGGAGGCTAAAAAAAATATTCCACTCTCATTCTCCCTTAAATGAAGAGAAGTTCATCCCTTATTATCTCCTGAATAACCCTGGTGTCCTCAAACCACGACACCTGGAAAGGCCTCCCAGTTGCAGCAGGATGTACAAAACACACATTTAGTGTTTCTCACTTTCAAGATTTGTAAGAATGATGTCTCATCTGATATTCCAAAAACCTAGGGTTAAAACAACACCTCTTAACTGATTTTCTCATCTTCAATACTAATGGGAGTTGTGTGTGCATGTGAAGAATTAATAGGATTTCCTGAGCAAGGAGAATGACTCATGCTAATGGTCATTACACAAGAACACCGAGAGGATCGTAATGTCACGCTCATGAGCAAGCATATGTTGTTCAGGGAAAATAAGCCAAGCACCTTCAAAACCCAATGGCTGTGTTAAATCCCATTACATCTGCCTAAATATCTATGGGGTTTTAAAGGCAGCTTCTTAGCCTTGCCAGCCTTACAGCACTGCTGACACGACTGCTCAAAATAAACAGTTCTGAGGGAACTTTCTACAACTCAGCTTTTCAGTAACTCCGAACCTTACTTGGTTTCAGACTGTAAGCTTTTGCATAACTATTGAAACACCATGGCTATAAACACCAGAAATGAATGCAGCAGGCACTGCATTTTTCTGAAGAGCTAGGTTTTGCTCCCCTCCCAGTGATCTGCCTGCTGCATGTCCCTGAATGAGTCATCTGTGCAGGGGAAATACCTCCAAATTAGCAGATTACAATGGCAGATCATACAGACTTGGGCACAACGTCATGGCTACACTGCTTCCAGATCCAAGCTCTCTGTGCACATGCAGCTCTGATTACCCTGGACTGCACGTCCCTTCCAGAGTCAAGCAGCTCAGAGTCTCAATGCAATGCTCCACTTGGACAAAAAGTGTTCTCCTGCAAGGGTCTCATTTTCCTGGTGCACACAAGCCCGTGGCAAAGTCTGCAAAGCATGGAGTACAGAGAGGGGAGAGGAAATAAAAGGCACGTCGCACTGGTGCACCCACCCAAGCTGGCAATGCTGCCAGAGGCATGGTCAGGAGACAGGTCCTGGCCTTCACTGCACATCCACACCAGGACACAGGTGTGTAAACCTATTGCCTAATTTACACTGGATTATGCAGTCCTTAAGCATACATTAACAAGCAAATGCTGCCACAAATTATTAGCAAAAACAATCTAATAAGGGGAAATCCTGAATAAATATGACCTGTTTTAATACTGGGCAAATCATGCTTTTGGGCCAAGTAATTATACATATTATCCCATTAATAAAAGTTACTGAGCTATAAATAGTAATAAGTCCACTACTAGTATTAGAAAAGACAAACCTAGGAATATGCTTGTTTGTATAAGTTGCAGTTGATCTTATTTGGTAAGACTATAAATGTCCTAATTTCGTTTTAAAAGTAAAATCAATTGTAAATTTATTTAGACCAATTTACCTGCCTGCCTGCTGTACATCACTGAGCCTGTATTGATCGTTTGAGATAGAACTCATTCCAAATTGTATCGATTTAATTAATTAGCAAATTTTTAGCTAAACTTATTTTGTGGTATCAGGACAGAAGCATGTAAAGCTCCATTTAGAGACTGCAGGACTGGCATGGGGGGTATTGGGAGGGGGCTAGGGTTTCTGCAATGAGTAAGATTTACAACCAGCAATAATATGAATCATCTGTTTCAGATAGAACCATTTTCTAAACAATAAATGAGAAAAATGAGGAGTGGAAAAAGCCTAGATACATTGATAGGGGAAAAAAAATCCAGTTGGTGAAATAAGAATGGGGTGAATAATTCATAAATAGTACAGCGTATTGGTCGTTTTAATAGACATTATGATTTATGGATTTAAGTGCCTAAAATAGCTCAACAATTTATAAAGCTTCTTAAAATCAACAGATCATGAGTAGATTTTTCTGGCTTTACAGCAAGGCAGTTGAGCTGCATCTGTTACCTTGGTAACTGAAGGTACCTCAGTTACCATGGCTACAGCTCCTTTAAATACGGTTGGCAATTCCTCACTCCCCAACTTTTGTGACTATTTTGAAAAGGAAAAAAATAAATCCTACTACTATGTCAACACTTGCATTGAGACAAAAGGCTGTAAAACGTGAATTTTCTGAGCCCACAAGGCCAGGTTAAGAATAAGCTAATTTTTCTGCTGCAAATCTTCAGCTCACTGAGGGACTGTGTCATAAAGAGATTGATCATCACATATTCAGTGCAACACTTCACATCAAAAACCAGCTCTACTGCTCACTGGAAGAAACAGGGCAGAAATGGACTCCTACCATGTTGTAATTGCTGTGTATCAAGGTTTCCCACAACAGGGCAGCTGCCTAGATTGATTAATGAAACATGGATGGGAAAAGAGGAGAGAAAAAAAAAAAAAGAAAAAAAAAAAAAGAGAGTCAGCAATCCTGGATTCTTCTTTCTAAGGCAAGGGAGGTGGCAACAGGGAGTGCATTCACCTCCCCTGACTCCAGTCAGTACCCAAGATGGGCCTCCTACATACAGTCCAGACAGAGCAGCTTTATGCAGAAGTTTACTACACTCACATCAGTGTCCTCTGATTTATCCTGAGGTTAGAGGGGCACTTATGTGGCCAAGTTGCAGTAATGTGTTTAGGGAAGTTGCTTGTACCTAATACATCAAGATGATAAAAGGGCTTTTCCACCTTTCTGAAAAATTGTGCACCTTGATCTGAAGCATGGGGCATTCAAGGAAGAGATCACAATGGGAAGCTGCCTCTTTCTCCTCATTGAGGTTATAATGCAAGTTAAATATAAAAATACTTCAAGCATTGATTTGGAAATAAATAATGCTTTAAAAGTTTGTGGTTTGTATTTTTTTTTTATTTTGACACCTATTAATTACCCAGCTAGCTCTATGTTTTCAAATCATCTTTTATTTTTCCTGCCTGGGAAGCAGTTTCTTGTGCTCTCCTATGGCACTCACTTGCATGTAGCTCATGCCCTAAGAAGGCCTGTGGCAGCACATGGAACAGCAGAATCTCACCACGAAGAAAATGAGCAATTCCCCATGAAACATGAGGAGAAAAAAAAAAAAAAAAAAAAATGACCACCTTATGGCTCCAATTGTTTACTTCTGGCACATTTAAGAGTCAAGCCACAGAAACACAGGCATAAACAGATAATAGAACTGATGGTGGTAAAAGAGGGTGATGAACTGCAGGATATCACAACCATAGCCCCTTCGTTCACTGGCACAGTAAATTTGGAAACACAGAGAGAGGCTCTGTAGATAGGAGACTAGCAAGTTGTCTACATTTAGCCTGGGGCTACACTGCAGCAGTTGTTCTACCACCCCATGACCCCTCCCAGCTGAGAAGGGGAATCAGGGCAAAAGGGAGAATCCCTGTGGGTCGAAATTGAAACAGATTTAATGAAACAACAAAACTAATACAATCACCAACATAAAGTACACAAGCTTATACTCAGCCTGGTCCTTAGAATCAGCAGCATAAAGCCAAGAGGGAGGAGCCCCCTAACAGAAAAAAGAGTAAAAAACGTAATAATAACGGTCAATTAAAATTCCCTGGTTTCATTTGTCACAATTGATGTTCCAGTGTATGAGATGTTACATGACTTTCTCAGTTTCCTTAATTCTAGAGTATTTGACAGAACTGAGAGCACAGAAGTGTGTGTCATCATCTGAAAATGAGATGAATAATTATATTGAATTGATGCATCAAAAGCATGAGTATATGAAAACAGGAGTCTGGAACTCATGGAACATTTGAACATTTAGTGGTTGTTAGCTCACAAAAGAAGGAAAACATCTGCAAATTTCTGAATGCTTAGCTGTCTGTGCTGGATAGGACAAAAGCTTAATATGTAGCAAAGATTATTCAGATTAGGTATTTGAAGAAAAAAAATACAGATAAAATATGGTGAATCACTGGGGAAAATTTCCTGCAGAATTTCTATGATATTCACCATTGGAGGTCCTTAATAACAGTCAATATAGCTATCTTTCAGGAATGATCAAAGACTGTGCTTTGGGACAGGAGAATGACATTTGGAGGTCCCTACCAAATGCGTGTTTCTGCAGTCCCTCAAAGAGACAGAAGACTTTCTTTCAAAACTTACAGCTCCTTCTGTAGTGTCCCATATACCTACCTGCCAAGACTTCTGTCTTGGTGCCCTTTTGGATCAGCAATGTATATAGGTTGATAAGAATTTCCCACTGAGCTGTTGCTGAGCAATATGAAACATTTCTTACTCCCACCATACTGGCTCTATATAGTTCTCACTACCAGTCAGACTAAGGAGCTAGCAAGAAACCTTGCAAAATAAATTCATCTCTCTCCTGTGACAATGTTCCTATTAAATCACAAGATTTAATCCATCCTAGATGAAACTGAAAAACTTGTCTGTGACCTACAAAGAATCATTGCAACCTTTGCTTGGTGATCAGCTGGCTGGCCATGTGGTCACAGAGAAATACTGTACATACCACACTTCCAGTTCTACCTTGTCAAAGCACATGGTTGCCTGCTAGGACTAACATTTGAGAGATCTGCTTCTAATTTATTTATTGCAATGTCAACACCGAATAACTTAAGCATATTTTCCACAGATGACTGCACATTTTTTTTAACACGCTGTTTCATGTCTGCGTGCCACTAACCATTCCAAGGTTTTTTTTGCAAGCTGTCATATATTTTTTGGCATTACATAAGCATTTTATCCAAGAGCTGCTACAGGACTTTTCATCTGACTCTGGACAAGCTTTGTCTAACTGCAAACCTACTTCTTCCATTTGTCTCAGCTAAGAAACATGAATTTGAATAATCTTGTGAGTGAACCAGTATGTTTGCTGATGTGAGCTTCTGTATCAATTGTCTTATCATCTCACTGAAAGAAGACAGACTGGTCACCTCTCCCTTCACAGAGAACTTGGTCATCACATCTGATTGTAACCTCATGTACTTATATCACAACTACAAAAGCAGTGTCATAATCATTGCTCAAAGGATCTCGAAACATCTTACATTAGGATTCTTAATGAAATGTTGTAGAAGTTTCTTTTTGACAGAGTCCTAGCTTTTGCTCACTTTCACAGCATTATCTGGTTGCTAGTATCATGTGCCTACATTTAGTCATTTGATCAGTCATACAGATTCAATATCTCTTTCAAAAATTCAGCAGAATTACTTGCACATTCAAAATTAGTCATTTGTTTGAATCAGGGTCCATATCTCTAAGAAAGCCTGGAAAATTGGTCTTGACAGATAATAAAGTGGTTTGAAAGCTAAGTTTTTTAAAGCAGCTTTCATTTAACCCATACTTTTGCTGAGCTGTAGCAAAAAGATTTGTCTCTGTTGTTAAACATTTTGGGTCACACATGGAATAAGTTTTAAATGAAGAGTAGTCAAAGCACAGTTTTTGGATTAAAATAAAAGCTAGGCAAAGCTTTGTGATTCAAGTCACAGATAGGCAAATGTTCACAGCTTCATGCAGGTGTAATAGTTTTCAGAGACAAACTTCAAGTAGATGAACTACTGTAAAAGAAAGTTGGTAAAGTATTTGAAGAGAAGCCTTGTGAATGGAAATCATGGGGTTTTATGCAGGTATAGCAAAAAGCCAGGGCTCTGGGTATATTTGAATTACTGATGCTTTGTAGAAAACCAACTCATGGGTTGCCAGCACTGATCTGAAACTCTTCTGAGCCTAGCTTGTTCCTGCAAGATATACAGCATTTACCAGTCATAGACCTACTGAAAAATTATTAGACTTGGCATTTTTTTTATTATTCTCCCCACTGGCTTCCTCCCCCCCCCCCCGCAAAAAAAAAACAAACGCAAAAAAAACCCAATATACTGGATCTCACTAGAAGAATAACATACTTTTCTGGAAGCCCCACTAATAGCTCCATCATTTCTCCTGTGGAGACAAAGCTGTATGGTGAGAGTGTTCTCATCTCCCATTTCAATCTTGGCAAGCCCTGCGTTCGCCTATGAGGGAAGCAGCAAATCTCATGCTGCTCAGAGGCCCTGCTCATACAGACTAAGATGACAATTGCTTAGCTCCTGTGCTTTGTTGGTTCAACAGGACCAGGGGGGTTATGATGTAGTGATTCAAATATTTTTGTCATTAAAATCAAAACTCACCGGAATAGATCAGTAGAAAGAAAGGGTGCCACTGCTATAGAAAATTTCCTGATGCTTCAATAGATCTAGTTCAAACAAAATGCCAACTTCCTCTATCAAATTCCCACCTCTTCCAGAGGTTCAGGGAAGGGTAGAATTTCCTGAATTTCCCTGCAAAAGGATAGGGATTAAGAATCACTTTTTAAATACTTCTGTTAGCAGTTGCAAAGGGAGAGGTTGGCAAATCTCTGAGTGTGATCTGTTTCATTTTTCCCCTCTAGCCTGAGTCAGGACTGTTAAATGATTCTGAGCAGTATCAAAGAGAAGAGCACCCATCTGCAGCATGCAGTTTCTACTAACTCACTCCGAATGTGTGATCTGGAATGAATTATGAATGGTGTGTCATGTAGACCGCTACTTCCTAGAAAACAAACCCTGAAGTTACTGAAACTTGACTTGCAAAAGCCATTCTGCTTCCACTGCCACCACCCACCCAGTCCCAAGCCCCAAAGAGTTTATTATCTCAATGAAAAAAAAAGAAGAAAAAAAAAAGTAGACAAAGGATGGTGTAAAAAATGCAGGCACACATGCTTGAAGACTAAGAATGTGTCAGTGGCGGAAGTTGGAAAAGAGCCTCAGTCATCTTATTTCTGTCCCGGTGCTTTCATCACCAGCCTTCACTGCCCATCTGCATTGAAGCCTGGCAATTCCAGGCACTGCATCAATGAATTCTAGTGGGTTACTGGGCTTATTTTTTTAAAATGAAGCATAAAAAAGGTCTCTTATCTCCAAGACCAGAACTATCTCAGAAACGTGAGGTAAAGTGCCATTTTAAAAACTGACTCCCAGAAGTAAACAGCCACATCTGTGTATTTGGTACTGTCTGGTCCAGTCCTCAGACCTTTTTTCTGAGTGAGCCCAGTCTCCTAATCCTCATGTATTAGAAGGTTTATTTGTGCTTTTAAGGCTGTTGGACTTTTGATTTCTTTCCATGCTGTGTGGAAAGATACTGGCTCATTATTCGTGAGACGCTGGGTGCAGTTCTGTTACCTTGCTCCTTTTACGGCTATGCAAAGCTGAATGTGAAACATTACTATTCTGAATTAATTGGCATTTTGTATTCACACTGCACTGGCAAAGATGGCTAGGTTAGACATAGGGCAATAGAGAAGCAGGGAGAAGTAGGACTTCGAGATAGAGAGAGATAGACAGATAGATTGGGGCAATATAAATTAAATGATGAAATTCTTCACTTATGGGCATGATGTCTTTTTAGACTCTTGCAAAATAACCTTATTAAAATATATCCGCTATTAACGAAATTATGCAGGAGTGTAATTTCTTCTCTCTCCAGAATGAGAGAGAATGTATTTTAATTACAATATCCCCTTTTAAAATCTCCTCTCTGCCTTCTCTTATGGCTTCTGCAGTTTTGGATAATCTGAGATTTTTCTTTGTTGGTATTAGAGACAGAAAAAAGCAATGGCAGCAGCACCTCTAGTGAAATAGGAATCATTCACATTGTCAAAGCAGATAAAAGAGTTTTGATCACTTCAAACACTTTATCTAGGTATTTTCTTTAATTATAGAAAATTTTAGCTGCCATTATGTAACTTAACAGCATGCAACATCACTTCATTAAATCCTCACTCCTTTCCCCCAGCCCATTTAGATCCTAGCAAGAAAAGAAATTCTGTTGTAAAATGTAAGGAGAAAGAAGATGAAGAAGCACTAACTAGAGCAATCCATTGGTTTGATTAGTGTTCAGACCATTATTAGTGAAATAAAAAGAAACACCTGTATTTTCAAAGACATTAGAACATGTACAAGCCCCATAGTCTTCACTAGATTTTACCAGCATTGCTCATCTCTGGACATGACAAGCTATCATGTGAGGCATGATGGCTGATCTCTGCTGGCTTCTGAGGGTGGGCCAGAGAGCGCTCTTTCATCAGCCTCTTTGGTGTGAATGAATGCTGGGCTCCTTAGAAAAACATACTCACTGAATTTGGTGCTATTGGATTTTGCTTACAGCTTGCTATATCTTATATCAATTAGTTAACAAAGAAAAAATGGGTGGGGGCAATATTAATTGGGGGTCACTAATATAAATTTATGCCAATAATATATTACACATTCATTTTTGGCAAGCTGCTAAATTTCTGCATCCCAAGAAGCATGAGATGATAAATCTATCAGAGATGGGTGCCAGTGAATGAACTGTCAGGCATGATTCTCAGGCATTTCTGCACGTCTTTGGATCAGCCAAGAGACTGGGAGCTGTAATGGGACCTTTAGTAAAAGGCTGCTCTCCATTGTCCTTCTTTCAGTCTGTGCAGACTTTCTTCTAAAACAAAAAATAAGGGCCTTTCAATATTGAAGCATGGAATGATGAAGAAGCATTTCTACTTCCCAAATATAAAACAGGTTTTAGGATTAGACAGTAATTCAACAGAGAGGGAAAAAAAGTGGAGAGGAAATACTGGGATTCTTCTTGTCAGTACCATTGCTCAGACATGGTTTTATGAAATCTTGAAAGCAGACACACACTTTCAAAGCTGCAAAGCATTCAAGAACATGCCTGTCCCTGGGAAAGGGCTCTGAATGTTGTTAAATAGAGACAGAAGGAAGCAAACTTTTCATGTTCATTCAGCATGCTTCCTCCTCTGCTGTACTAGGGACAAGCATTTCTTCATTCTCCTCTGAAGCCAAGGTGTGCACACACAAGAGCTAACAGAAAGAGAGATCACGGGTGCAATCTCTAACACTACTAGTATGTACAACAACAGAGAACTTAAATGTCCTGTCAGAATTGATTATTTCTTCCCTTTAATACAGCAAAACTTCACTTTTCAAGACACTCGCTGTGCAAGGTCAGTCTGAAGGTTGTCCCTAAGCAGGAAAAACTCACTCAGGAGAGATACTCATATACAGCAAGAGGAGAATTGCATTTTGAGGCAGCATAAAGAGTCCCTCTTCATAGACATCTTAAAATGCAAAAAGGTTTTATTCCCCTCTCTGCTTCTTAACTGTGAGTGCTACCTGACTTAAAAAAAGCATAATTTCCTTCTGCAGTTTGAATTCTCAGGGCTCTACAACTCTACAGTAAAAATCTCCTCCAGGCTGAAATAGAGCAGACATGCCGAGGCTGCTGGGAACGTTTTCCTTAGTTCTGGGTGCAAGATGCTTTTTGTGCCTCAATTACTCAGACAGTTGGGATATTAACCTCTACTTAATTAAGCTCTGAGTGTTAACAGTATCATACACAAACTGACTTTGCCCACTTAAAAGAGTCTTCAACTTATTTTTTCAGGGAGACTCTTGATATACTAGTCAGTAACATTAAAATGAAAGTATATAGAACCTGTACACATTTATCTAGGATCACAAAGTACAGGACAAACACCAGCTGGTATTTTTTTCAACCTATTTTACAGATGGAGGAACTCCATGGAGAAATTTCACTGTTTAACAGGAGAATCTGATAAAAAGATACCCACAGTCCTGCTTCTCAATTCCCCTAACCTCCAGATTGTTTATCTCCCAGACAACTATTTATATTAGACATTGATTTTAGCATATAGCAGCACATACATTAGATCACATAACCATGCTATGATAGCCTGAAGCATTTAAGGGAAGGTATTGGGGTTTTTAAAATCAGTGACCATGGCCAGGTTCTCATCTGTTTGGCAATAAAAAGCAGAAGAGCCTGTTTGCTTCTGTATCCTTCCAAGCCTATTTGCTCTTACTGGCCAAACACTGGCACAGGCTGCCCAGAGAGGCTGTGGGATCTCCAGCCTTGGAGATATTCAGACCTGGACCGGACCAGACCTTGAGCAACCTGGTCCAACTTTGAAGTTGTACCAAACAACCCCCAGAATCCATTCCAACCTAAACAATTCTGTAATTTTATTCTCTGTATTCTATTAAATGGTTCACCTCAAACTGTGGCAAATACTTGCTTTTGACTTTGCTAATATGGAAGGTCAAGTGTAATTCTGCACTAGGTCTACCTAGGAAAGCAGGCAGAAGGAACTTCATGATTGCAGGAGAGCTTTGGAAGCTTGAAGCATAGGTTATATTTAACTAGTCTATTCCTTTGGAAGCAATTTCTTTTAAATTATTGCACTGCATTTAGTGGCAACAGACAACTAGAAGAAACTAGTGCTTTTTAACCCTTATTTTGGCTACCCTGCTGAAAAAGGGACATTATGAATAGTAGGACACTATAACAATATTTGAATAATATTTTAATCACCACAGTTGCTCATGAAGACAGTGAAATAATATCTTACGTGATGACTCTTGTCAAGGTGACACACAAGACAAACAATAAGATAACATATGTAGGGAGTGAAATGCAAAGAGGTATTATCATTACTGTACCATTCCAACACGCAAAGAGACTTCTTAGATATATGCAAACTACTTAACTGATTAAAGGAGGATTGAGCAGAGGAACTGTGGTTACAAGAGTTGTGAATTTTGGCCTGATTGTACCCCTCAATTATCCTGGAACACAACCACGAGATCTCCTTTAGGCTGAGGAAAGCCTGAGAAAAGCTGAGAGCTGGAGTTATTCAGCCTGGAGAAGAGAAGGCTCCAGGGAGACCTTATTGCAACCTTTCAGTCCTTAAAGGGGACTTGTAAGAAAGATGGGGATAGACTTTTGAGTAGGGCCTGTTGCAATATGACATGGGGTAATGCTTTCAAGCCCACAGGAAGAAGACTTTGCATTATCTTTAGTTTCAATGCTAGCAAGGTCCTTTAGTCTGCCATTTCAGTGGAAGTAGCAGATGTAGATCCATGCAGCAGCAAAGACCCAAGGGTTATTGATGTGTTAGAAACCATGGAAGCACCTCAGAATGGTCACGTAGGAATTAGGATTTCTCCCCCCAAAAAAGGCAGAGGAATCAATAGCCCAACTGAAGCGCATCTCTACCAATGCACGCAGCATGGGCAACGAACAGGAGGAGCTGGAAGACACTGTGCACAGGAAAACTATGATATAGTTGCCATCATGGAGATGTGGGGTTGTTTAGTCTGGAGAAGAGGAGGCTGAAAAGAGACCTTATCCCTCTCTACAACTCCCTGAAAGGACATTGTAGCGAGGTAAGGGTCGGTTTCTTCTCCCAAGGAACAAGCGATAGGAGAAGAGGAAATGGCCTCAAGTTGTGACAGGGGAGGTTTAGATTGGATATTAGGAAAAATTTCTTCACCAAGAGGGCTGTCAAGCACTGGCACAGGCTGCCCAGGGCAGTGGTGGAGTCCCCAACCCTGGAGGGATTTAAGACGTGTAGACGTGGTACCAAGGGACATGGTGTAGCAGTGACTTGGCAGTGCTAAGTTAATGGTTGGACTTCATGATTTTAAGGCTTTTTCCAACCAAAACAATTCTATGGTTCTCTGAGTACAGCTCTTGTCTCTTCCTGGTGTTTCAGAATCAAAGACCCTGTACTTAACCTACAGTTTAACATTTCTCTCATATCTTTCTTTTCACAGTATGTGGCATTTGCCTCCCTCTTCTTCATTCTGGTCTCCATCACCACCTTCTGCCTCGAGACTCATGAGAGATTTAACCCCATTGTGAACAAGACAGAAACTGAATTCATCGGGAATGACACCCAGGTGCGGCACTACAGGGAAGCAGAGACTGAAGCCTTTCTCACCTACATCGAAGGTGTCTGTGTGGTCTGGTTTACATTTGAGTTCTTGATGAGAGTCACTTTCTGCCCAAACAAGGTGGAATTTATCAAAAACTCTTTGAACATCATTGACTTTGTGGCCATACTGCCTTTCTATCTAGAGGTTGGACTCAGTGGCCTGTCTTCCAAAGCTGCTAAGGATGTCCTGGGCTTCCTCCGCGTAGTCCGTTTCGTGCGAATCCTGCGAATTTTCAAGCTGACCCGCCACTTCGTTGGGTTGCGGGTCTTGGGACACACCCTCCGCGCCAGCACAAACGAATTCTTGCTGCTCATCATATTTTTGGCATTGGGCGTCTTAATCTTTGCCACGATGATCTATTATGCCGAGAGAATAGGTGCTAAACCAAATGACCCTAGTGCCAGTGAACACACACACTTTAAAAATATCCCCATCGGCTTTTGGTGGGCTGTTGTCACCATGACGACCCTGGGCTACGGAGACATGTATCCTCAGACTTGGTCAGGCATGCTGGTGGGGGCCCTCTGTGCTCTCGCTGGTGTGCTGACCATTGCCATGCCTGTCCCTGTCATTGTGAACAATTTCGGAATGTATTACTCCTTAGCTATGGCTAAGCAGAAGCTACCAAAGAAAAAAAAGAAGCATATCCCGAGGCCACCCCAGCTGGGATCCCCCAATTATTGTAAATCTGTCGTAAACTCTCCACACCACAGTACTCAGAGCGACACTTGCCCACTGGCCCAAGAAGAAATTTTAGAAATTAACAGAGCAGGTAGGAAACCTCTTAGAGGAATGTCCATCTGACCGTTAACCTCCATCCCGCGTAGTGATTTAAGATTCAGCCAGACTGCTTTCTTAGAGCAATGGGTAGCACATTTATCCATTCTAGTCCCACCATCACACAGTGAATAATATGTGTGAAGTCTAGGTTGCAGGGACAAATGGTACAGAGGAGGCTGATCAGCAAAACTAAGGATGAGAGCATGCTCTAGGAGCCCAAACTTTGGTCATGGTTAAGGGCATACAAGTCTCAAGATATTTTGAAGAGCTGTTACATCTAGTAGAAGAATTTTGAGAGTTCTACAGCTATGTTGCTGGACTGTGTAATGCATCTCAGAGGCTCCTGAGAGCTGAATGCTTCATAGAGCAGAGTAGGAGCCAAGTACTCAGCAATTACAGAGTTTTCTGACAAAACAGGGCTGGAATTCAAAACAGCCAGATGCTTTCTCATTTGTTCCCATTTGGGACCTTTCAGCTGTTTTAAATGGCAGATATTGTACATCTCATTACAGAAACTAGGTGCCTAGTAAGTTGAAGGGACAACTATACCATCATGCATATTCATGAGACAATCCCGTCTCTTTCTGATGATTAACTGCAAAGTAGAACAACAGCTCAAATTCTTGACACTAATGCAAAATGACTCACTCTGAGACAAGACTAGATGTAAGGATGTTTATTCCATGGCATGCAAATCAATCTATTCTATAATAGTCCACTAGAATTTAGCATTTAGAACTATGAAGAGTTTTGAACCACATTTTCTAAAACACACTCCTTTTGCAAGTATGGGTTGGTGAGTTACAGCTCTTTCAACCTTCTAGCAGCAAAGGCCAACTGGAAAAGGTCTGACTGGTCATTACTGGCCAGACTGGCCCTAAACAAGTGATCGCCTCACAATATGGTATTCTTATTTTTAATTATACTGATTCATGTTAGCAATAGGTGAAACCAGAGCAAAATTAATCATACTAATCCTACTGGGAGGGGGGTGGGAAATGGAAAAAATACTAGTCACCATGGAATATATTATAATATCCCATGGCTAGTGGTTAATTATGGGAATATCTCAGTTTTATGAGAATCCTCCTATAGCACATAAAGTTATGGGGCTCCAATTTGATTATTTAAACCCCATAATCTATCTCTACCCATGGAATATCACTATTTATTCTATGGAGTAATTTCAAAGTAGATAACTATGTTGAAAACAAAGCCAACTTCATTTTTGGCAGATGTTCCAGCCAAGTTGCTAGTAGACATTCTTCAGCCTATTCAGAATATCCCCCCGTGTTGTATTAGACAGAACAGATGGCCAGTCACGCAATTTTAACTGACATCTAGTCTAAAAGAGATGTTTTGAAAGAGCTAGCATATACCTATGATGGTCTTGTGTTATCATTTTTTTACTTTGAAGAAAATTCTAATTCGTTACTCATTGTGAGTGAGGTACTCTCTCGTCATCTCATAGCCATGCATGTTGATGTCATTGTGAGAGGCACAAAGAAAGTGAGACTTTCCTTTGTGTGTGACTTCACCAATGCCAATGCTAATTTTGGAGGGGAAGAGCTGGTGGGAACCTTTCTCTTCTTTTCTGTTTTGTTCTCCCTTCTTTTCTTATTTCTTTTCTCTTTGTGCAACTATGTAAAACCCATTCAGAAAGTAAATAGCTTTCATTTTTTTTGTTAAAGGCTATTCCATTGCAACAGGCCAACCACAATTCACGTGACTGATAGACTGTCTCTTTCCTATTGTATCTTTGGCGCAAAAGCGTATGGTTTTACCATCCATTCCCCTCAGGTTGCAAATGCTTATCACAACTCATGTCCAAGCAGCAAACTTCCTCATAAGTAGATGTCTTTGTGGCATAACATATCAAGAGGGAAAGAGGGCACAAACAATATTGCGTGTCCCCCACTACGAGCAATATGCCAACTACCCAACTGTAATGCACAAGAGATGCCAGACTCTTGAGTACTTCAGCAGTCAGCTACAGAGTGACTTTCTTCTCAGAAATCCCTTGCTTTATAAAGTTCCTCCCATTACCTACCCTGGTCCTCTCTGGGAACTGGAGGACTAAGAACTCTACGAGTTCAGTGCAATTCCACACTGGTATCCTGAGAATACGTGTAATTTTGGTTCAATGTGGAACTGTTTTGCCACCATCAGTGCTCTAAAATCAGCTGTTACCACAATATGCATGAAGTATTGAGAGTAACAGCTACTTGTCTATTTCTGCAATAATTAAGAGAGACTATTTTTATATATGTATACAAGCATATATATTTTAAGAAATAACAAAGCACACTTTTACTTCAGCTAACAAAATGGACTCGGTAACGCTGTTGCTGGAGGTCTGTTTCGGATAATTATTATGCACCACTAGCAGCAAAAAATATTGCCTGCATCTCTTAGCTTCCTAACAGGGAAAGATCTTCATGTGTGCAAATAAAAAATAAGTAAGATCAGAATCAAACTGTTAAAACAAGATCTGCATTGCCTTGGATGTTGAGGTTCACTTACATGATATAAAGCATTCATAGGTAACTTGTTCCTGAAACTATAAACAGAACATTATATGAAAACAGAGACTTGCAAGCAGTGAATGTTTCCCATACTGTAAAATATTTGGATTGGTTAACAGCACCTAACTGTAAACAACCAATTAACACTGTACTAGGAACACAGAATGGGTGCCTAATGTTTCTAAAATAATGCCTGAGTTGTCCAAGATATTTCTTGTCATTTTTAACTGTAAAGTTTCAGTGTGACAGTGTCTAGGTGATATAAGGTCATATGATGTATACCTAATACATTCTTCCAAAAAAAGCCTGTTTAGCTGCTCAGGTGTAAAAGACATCACATGAAGTTATTAATTCCATATATGATGTGTGGTGGATTGATTAAACACTTCACAAAACAGTGATGAGTATGAAATAGTTCCACATATGACTCACTCTCTCTAGCCCTCTCATGCACCAAGTCAGCAGTTCACAGCTGTTCTCAGTCCATACAAACAGGGCCAAGGGGACTCTACAGAGAGCTCTGCACAGCCACGTCCCAGTGCCTCCTCTCAGGCCAAGGAGCACTTTCCTGGCACAGACATGCAAACAGCAGACCTTTGCCCACAGGCTGCACAGCTGCTGCCAATGATGCTATGGTCATTTGCAGGCAAAGCAAAGATGGTTTGAATTTAAATTCTGGTAGGTTTGAATTAAATTTTTAAATTGTCCCCAACACTCTCAGCAGCTCAGTCCTGGGCTAATCTACACCTGGCAGGAGGGTATCTTTAAATAACAGCACTTGATTTTAATTTGATATAAAGAATGTTAGAGTTCGATTCTACCACGCATCTCCTTTCTGCAGCAACCCTTCCTGCTCTCCATCCCATCCGATCCCATCAATGGGTGGCTGGGAAAGCAGCAGAAGGGGAGGAAAGGCACTTCAGAGTAAAGGATAGCTGAGATACTGCTGCAGGCAGGCCTTCACCAGCAGCACTAAGAAAGTAGAGATTTCCACTATACAAAAAATCTTCAAGGCAGTTTCTGATGACCATAAATTCTCAAGATACTGCTTATACAGTGCCTGCAGGAACTGGGCCTGATACAAAGGAGGAGATCACACCTGACCAATTTGACTAAAACCCCTTGATCCAGGGTTATCTCAAGACTATGGAGGACCAGGTGTCCCCTCACTTAAAAGATACACACCAAGTTCTAGCATCTCCATGTCAAACTTAACTTTGTTACATTGCAGTGCTGTTTACAAGCCTCATTCAAGATCAGGGCTTTATTTTGCTATTGTCATATATGTGACAACCACTATATTATAATCAAACACCCAACAGGCTAAGCAGACAGCAAAGAGAAAATGGAAGTAATCTCCAGGATTTTCATTTGACACGGGGCTTAATTTAATTGAGCAAGATCACTTGAAAGGTCTGTGGGAAAGCCATTAGTTGAACATAACTAAATAAGCATCAGTCATAACCATAGTCTGCTGTGCTGCAGTGCCTTTTATCTAAAGGCTTCTGAGCATTCCAAACAGTCAGTATCATAACAGAAGCGAAATAGAAAAAAGCAGAGCAAAATTTGCTTCATACAGAAGCAAAACAGAAAAAGCCAGTTTCAACCACTTAAACTTAGCTGATTTCTGTCCCAAACCACATGCTGTCCTACAGGAATAAGTAATTTTTCTCAGTACACATAGTGGAATACTTTAAGATACAAGTTTGTAAGAAAAACTCAAAACATGCAAACCAAATCTTGAAAGGCCCCAGTTTTGTTTTGGAAGTGTTGCTCAGCTCTCCTCTCTTCTGTGAGCTGTGTGCTTACCTGAAGGACAGGTTGACTGCACTGTTACATCTTAAAGTTGCCATAGGATGAAGCGATGAACGTCATTTTCCAACACTGAAAAGGAAATTTAGAATGCGAATGGAATTCATAACTTCATTTGATGTCTACAGCACTGTCTGGTGCCACAGAGCAATGGTCTTATGAGTGCACCCATAACACATAAGCACAGGTGATGGGTTATTTTGGTTTTGTTCAGAGATCTACCCCAACCTTTTATTGTTTTTGTGTATATATTTACAACACCAGCACATACAGTGTTTATATTGTCTTTCATTTGGCCAAAATAAGAGTTTCTCACCTCTCTGATCTCCTCTGCATGCAGCTTCACTTAAGCTATACTCCAAGGATATCGTATCTTCATACAAATGTATTGTGCAGCCTTTTTCACGCTGTCCTGATGGCAAAATTCTCTACTCATTGCACAGGTGTAAAATATGGACGAAATATTATTAGAATTCAAGTGCCTAAGAGGAGAGGGAAAATGTCTGTCATTACTAATACAGTCTTTAGCTTCATAAAATCTTCTGTGGTTGTTTTACTTACGTACCCAAAAAAACAGTTTTCCATAACCCACACCTCAACTGTCCCTACATCTGAATAGTTAAAGCAATCCAAATCTATCACTGACAGAGGGGAACTACATAGTTATAGTGACTCCAGTGTACTCCATGAGCAGGTGAACTGGAGCAAGCTGTGACATTAGGAACCTGTTACTTCAGTGCAATTTCCTGAGAGAGAGCTGATCTTCTTTTGGAGAAATAATGTGGAACGACCCATTTCAGCTTTATCACTCATGCCTTCTGAAGGAGCTGCTCTTTTCTCAGGGCTTCATTTTTCATCCCTTCTGTCACTGTAACCTAAATAACCTGTATTCCTTGTGCAACGCACCAGTTCCAACGTCAGAAGTGTGCTGAGCACTGTAATTCCAGTGCCAATGCTCAGTGGGCGTGGGGGACTCTTGGCAGTTCTTGTGACAGGCCCATTATGCTGCCTAACATTTTGCTGTAGTTTGTGAACTTCAGTGGCTTTATGGATAGAAAATCCATATGTGAAAGCCATAGGTATGTAGTCACTGTGGTGGTCCTTCAATATCCAGGGAAGCAAATTCTCTGATCAAATGCTTTGAACATTAAAAAATGTAATAATAATCTCATCTAATTTTAGTGTCATAAAATGTTTGACTCTCTCTGTAAGATGGACAGTAGACAGCAATGTAACTGCAAAGAGTTTAGGTGTGTTTCAGCTCAAAAGAATTTGATTTTTAAATGCTTTGGACATGAAAATTACTAAAAGGCAACAGAAAAGGTAATAGGGAGATGGTTTTTCTTTCCTCCCTATACTTAGCCTTCCTAGCTTTTAAAAATCAAAAACTGACCACTCCAAAATAGGAAATGAGGTTAAAATCACATCTTAATGTCACTGAAGATGAAGTCCTCTGGATCTGATGTATAAACTCAAAATAAAAGGAATAATGCTCCGTTCTCATCTAACTTAAGATGCATTTGCCTGAGGTCCCCCTTATATTTGAAGGAGAGTCAGGCAGTCTCAGAGAGTAATTCATTCACTTATGATCTGAATTGCCCTCTGGAGGTGGCTTCCTCAATAATAGTTCTCCGGTGACTGCAGCTCTAACTTAAGATCCTCAGTTAAGTGCCTACAGTTAGGTGGAAGCAATGTGGATCTATTCCTTGCCCCACGTGGCATTTCAGCAATCTCATAGCTGCACATCACAGCAAAGCAGAATTTATAACTAATATAATGTAATGCTTTCTTGTACAGTTGTTCATCTCTCATTTCCTGTAGAGATATAACCAGTGGGTATCACTTGTACTACGGTGCTTGTTTACTTTAGAATTTGAGTAAAAAATAACATCCTCTGTACCAAGTCATTTGAAAACAAAAAGGAGGAGCTATGAATAAGTAAAGTGCTTTGGGTTTCCCACTTTCTCTGGCACTATGTGAGACATTAAAAAAAAAAAAAAATATCCCCCCCACATAGCCCACATGTGGTCTGGCCACAGCCAGGGATGAATGTGTAGGGGCAGGACTGCACTAAGCTGAAAATCAATTGCAGAACTAAATAATAAATCTTAGGACTTTTCATGCCTTAATAACTTAAAGAGCACAAGGCACTTTTAGTGATGGGAAAACACAGATACAAGCACTCCAGCCAACTAAGGCCAACCTGTGCCAATCCTCCAGCACAAGGCAGATGTAAATATGGCAAATCCTTTCTCAAGCACGTGCCTGCCATTGCAGCTCCCATGTCACCCTGTGCAGAATGCATTCCTGGGACACAAAAGAGGTTCTCTTGGCATCTCTCCCTTCTGCTGGACTGAGTATAGCTGGTATGCATGACAGGTAGCAGCACATCTCTGCTGCAGCAGAATTAGATAGATGGGATGACTTACTCATTAGTACAAAGGGACAGGAAGAAAAGGGTCTAGGGTGTGAGGTCCCAGTTCACTGCCCAGTCCACTTGCTTATATCCCTCTTACTCTGTACTTGCTGGAAATTTTCTCCAAGCCTTTTGGATACTTGCTTGTCTGTTTATAAGCACAAAGCCAAAATAACAAGCAATCTACCATATTCCTGCTGTCATTGTTCTTTGTATTCATCCATGTTCCATGTCTCAGACACCTTCCATACTGTACAGATCATCATACTGTATTCCTCAGTCAGACTGGTAATATAAGATTGTAGCATGACTCACTAGACTGCATTTTCTTGCAAGATCTACCTGACCTGTCAAGGACCCACTGTGCTCTACAGAATATGGTGTTAGTGAGACTCTCAAAAGTCCAGGATATGTATAAGCAAAACCCTAAAAGTGTCAGGATAAAACTAGGAAGGATGTTCCAGAGCTCTTTGCAATGCACCACTTCCAGGAGCAACAGTTCTCAGCACTGCATTAAGCACATACACAATAATACCCCTAATAGGAAGATGCACTGGATCTACTTAACTAGAGCTCCTGTATTGCCTCTAACGATACCAATAGGTAGGCAGCCAACATACTGTCACCTCACTTCAAGAAGTAGTACCTCTCAAAGGTGATATTCTCTGGGAGTGACGTTACTATGTTGGCCAGTTAGTACTGGCAGAGGCGGTCACCACCGTCACTGGAGTGCCTTTACTGGGGGACACGGCTTCTTGGAGGGACCCAGGTCAACACGGTGGTGAGTAAATGTTGAAGAGGTAGGTTGGGTCGGAAGGATTCTGCGTATTCATGTAGCATACTAAATTCTGCTCTCGTGCCAGTGTAAAGTCCGTCAGAGTGGTAACTGCTCAGAAGAGCTTCATAGCAACTTTCAAAATATGCAGCAATATAAAAAATCAGGAAACTTCAATAAAGATACCTAGAACTAACAAAGATTTATATTTTAATGGCCTTAGAATATTGGGGTAACTAAAACTGAGTTGTTATATAGGAATCTTAATTCTTTTACATGTTCTTCACATTTTCTCTCTCTTTTTCTCTTTCTCTCTTTCGCTCTGTTTGTTAACATTTACTTGTTATTACTGTACGTTGCTTGCAACTTGTGTATGTTACAGACTGTCACATTTTATTCTGTGAAGTTTTTCTCCAACTCCCATCAACCTGAGCTCCATGTTGGGCAGCCGAGGAGATTACAATACAGTTCTTTAATGCAAAAGAACAAGGAATGTCACAGACTATAGGTAACTTCACTGAGGTTGTGACACAAAACCTGATGCAAGGTATTAATGCAAAGAGTAAGTACTTGGTATGACAATAGAACGACTTAGTTAAATTACCTTTTTTTTTTTTTTTTTTTTTTTTCAGATAGTCTGCATGGAAAAAATTAATTTTCATTACTCTCCAGCAGAAAAAATTCCCAAACCTACCAATTTAGGACTTTTTTCACTGCCATTTTGAAAACCAGTGATGCCCATGCTGATGCATCATTACTCATTTTCAAAGGTTTAAACCCATATTTTCTATGCTGCTCTTCTCTATGCTATACTTCCTTCCATACTCTCCAAGCCGTAATTTCATCATTTCATCATCCTTTGTCTGTGGTTTAATATATGTTCTCCATAATTCTTTTTCTAATTTAATATAGTTATATCCCTTTCACTCTAAGGACCTGATTTAACAACAACAAAAAAGGAGCCTCTACCCATGGGATCCACGTTTCTTAATCCTGCATGAGGCTCTGGAGCCCATAAAAATTGATTTCTGTAGCTGAAGATAGTCTGGCACAGAAGCGTAATTGTTATTTTGCTGAATCAGGTCCTGAGTATTTTGTTACAATCTCCCCCCAGTTACTCCCAAAAACTACTTTGAAAGAATGATAAAAAATATCGGATAGATAATTTTTTAGAGGGACAGCACAAAGTTTATTGCTACTAATCTTATTCTTAATTGCCACTAAATTCTACATTAATTCAGAAATTACTATAGCCATGTACTAACTCAAGAAAAGTATATTTTTCTCAGTGTACAGTTCCTTTACTTCCTCTTTCACTATTCTGCTCTGATGCTCCCTTAATCAGTGAAGAAGCACAGCAGAGTTTAGATGGAGGTTAGTATAAAAAAATAAGTGATTTATACTGATGCAATTGCTGAGTGGCCAATGAGTATTAACGGGCACTAAACCTATCCAGGCAACTAAAACAGAAACAACTTACTAACAGGAGTGAAATTTGAATTAAAGAAACTCAAGAGAGTAGGGAATTGAACTGTAAATATTTCCTTTCCATGCAACATCTCAGAGAAATTTAGAGATATAAAGTAAATGGGTATTTTCAGATACCAGCTCTTAAGCATCTCTTAACACCTCCACAAATGAGAGTAAATGTATTTGGATACTTGGAGTCATACTCTTAACTTCATCATAATCATTTGCTTAGCACAAGAAGTAGCAGGCAAAAGTGATGCTGCAAAAATAGGATGTAAAAAGGAATGCAAAATCTTCACATTTTCTCTAGAATAAAGGCAGCTGGGAAATTCTGTCCTCCACCAGCAACTACAGCAGCCTCACAGGTGCTCTGCTCCCCACTTCCAGCTATTAGGCTTGTAGCTCAGAAATGCTAGAGCACAGCAGTTCTCCACCCTGACCTTGGCCATGCCACCTCTGTTCCTGTACCATTCTGTCACTAGCCCAAGAGCCAAGGGAAAGCATCACACCAAGACAGTTTCCCATTGCCAGCATAGTATGACACAACTGAAGTTGCCACGTTAACAGCCCTTTTATATCACCAGAGAAGTGTGAGAGGACTGAAAAACAGAATAGTAATTAACTCACTCAACGGACAACACACCAATACTTTTTTCAGGGATCCAGCTGGATCAAAGGTCTCTGCTGTGAGGGACCTCATGGAGATCCTTCTTCATAAGAGACTTCAGGAGCCTCTGCACATGTTAGGGTTAGCAAAAGGGGTTTAAAATGAGCAGATGAAAATTACCCTCAAGCTCTGAATGAGAACCAAAGGAAACTCTCAATTGGTAGGAGTGGGACTATCCACAGGCTGGCTATAAGAGCACAGTTGAGATACAAACAAGCTGTACATTTATTTTTAGGTGTACATGGGGCAGTGATGTGGCATGTAACTTTAGTCAGACAAGGTCTTCCCAGTAGAAAGAGCTTCATCTTTCAAACAACTTCCTTTCTTGGTTCTGGCCCTGTTTTGCACTCAACTACTCCCATGTCCTTCTTGCTTTCCAACCCCTTCCCTTGTAACAGGGCTGCAGAACCTTCAAGTCGCCTGAGTCTGTGTGGAATGGCAAATGGCTATTCAGAGAAGTTTTAGGTACTTAAGCTGTGTCTTTGTCTCTTTTAATCCTTAAACAAGGGTAGTCAGGAGGAAGACAGTCTGTGTTCTTCTGGAAAAGATTGCCAGGGACCTAATGTGACCAAAGGAAACAGCATTATGTCTCTTAATTGCTGTGGTTCTGATCTAGGGCTGAGAAGACCCCATCTTCTTTAGCACAATGCCGAAGAGTCTAGCATGGTTCATGTAGCCAGATACTGGCTCATGGGTAAATATGCATGGATATTGTGTTATGAATCGTGGAGTTTCTTTCAGCCCTGTTTCAGTCAAAGTGGTTATGACCTACAGAAGTTCCTATAAGGACTGGAAAAGGCATTGAATTTCCAATCCTGTAAGGGCTGAAAATGGCCCACCCCAAGAGTGCCTTTCAACTCATCCAGTCTTTGGGGAAGCTGTGACCACTTCACAGCTCCGTAGGCAGATGGGAGGCAAAGGAGTTGGGGCAGCTACAATCCCAAGAGGAAGCAGTGTGAGCTGGGACCATCCCTATCCCACATACACAATTTCTGACGACATCTAAGTCAAGAAGGGTAGACCAGGAACTTGTTTCTTGGCAGCTGTTGGAAAATGGTGTGTTTGCTTAAAGGAGGAGGACTGGGGTAACTCTCCCAGTGTAGTGACCACTTCTGTACAAGTGCCACATTTTCAAGCATAGATTGAGATCAATGAACACATCATACAATTCTGTCCACTGCTATTCTGAACATAAGATGCAGATCAAATAGGTGAAGATTCAGTGCCAAACTCTAGCTTAGAATTAAAACCAGCAGCACTGGCAAAGTCACTACGACAGAGTCCAACCATTTGCTCTGACAAAAGAGATAAGCCATGCAGCAAGTACATGCGCAGTCTCTACTGTGCTTCTCCACAATAAGCAGAACATACCAATGCAAAATCCAGCAGTTCTCCTAAGTGGTTTTGGTTTTTTTTTCAGAATCCCTCTCCTCCATTTTGAAATTCAGTGTTTGCTTGGAAACACCCAAGGCATTTTAATAGCACTTTCCTGCAAATGGAGATAGATGAGACAGGGAAAAAAGAAAGTGGAAACCACACAAATTAGGTAGCTGTGAAACAAACTACTCACCTGGGAGATCTGCTGAATACTTTCTTTAGCCTCCCAGCCAAATCTCTGCAGGAGAATGTTTAAAGCTGGTGCAGTTAACTAGGTATTCACAGACAGGACGATTATGGAGATAAGGTGCCAAGCTGAGAGTCAGAAGATTTTGTTGTAAATAACCTCTTACATAGCAGTGGGCAAGGCATTTCGCTGCATGGTAGTTTCACCCATCTGTAAAACAGAAATGACAACACTGACTTCGTCATGAAGCAGAACTTAAGGAAAAATGCTGTACAAGGCTAATTCAGATTCTGCTGGCAGGGATGGGAAGACTCATGTGAATTTGGTAGGCCAGAATCAAACCTTAGAAGTTTTAAGCACCGGGAAGTAGTCGTCATTGGTATAACTAGACTGGTAGTCACCAGAGAGTAATGGGTTTAGTAGTTTCGCTTTATCTGGAGTTCTCTCAAACACAAGGTCAATCTTGGAAAAAGCAAATACACAAATTGAACTTGATAAAACAATCTAAAGTAACATAATTTAATTCCATCTTTAGACCCCATTGCCAAAATTGTTTAGCATGTGGAACTGCTAATGAAAATAATGGGAACTTCAAACTATGGGCTGATGACATCAGTGATATTTATTCCCCTGACAGACTAATCACATATTAAATATCATGTGATTGCTGAGTTCTACCTTCAGAGAATTAGGTGCTGCAGAGAGTGATTTGGAACACAACTACTCAATATTTATATACATGAGCAATAGATGCAGTCTTCTTTGCTGCTAATCTCCCTGCTTCCTAAATATATAGCAAAATTGTCATTGTGGCAGCGTTGCTACCTGGAATGTGATCCCTAAGGCATGGCCCATGCATGGAATTTTCATGGGACATTAGTAGGACAGTTCAGTGATTTGTCCATGTCTCCAGCTACTCTGTTCTCCTCCTACTGAATAGAAATAAAATAACCAGGTTGTGGATTTTCAACAATTATAGAGAAAAATTCATCAGTGCTAAGAGACTCTGAAGAGGCTGCAAGAACAAGTTCCAGCTCAAGTTGCTAGGGATCTATAATGCAATTTAAGAAATTAACTCCAAGGTCAATTTTCTTGTCATTCAAGCACAACAGAGCCTGTAGGCTACTTCCAAAAGGACCAATGGCTGTTACCAGCGAGCAGCCTGACCCACAACCACAATGCTCAGAGCTGTATTGAGCTCCAGAATGGGACCAGTGCCCCCTCCATGACTAGTAGTTTAGTTTGCAAACCCAGGCTCGGGTGTAGCAGTGGGAGTCTCAGAGATTTCAGTGCAGAGCTCTGCTGACACAGCTGCCTCCCTCATTTTGGGATTAAAGCCATCAGCTTGTAGCAGTAGAGGCTTATTAAGAAACCCAGTTCTTTGCTCATCCCCATGAGGACAGCAGCTCTCCCCAAATACAGTTAAGTGATTTTTAAATCAACAGCTCAGTACCTGCAATGTCACGGTTACTATGGCAACTGTGCCAGGGTTTTGTGCAGTGGTATTAAATAGCAGTGAGTATTATGAACAGAAAGGAACTGCAACTCAGTGCAACCTTAAAACTTTAGAATCCTATTGAAATTAGTGTCTACAAGTATTAAAATGCACCTACAGCTTTTGCCAGTTTTTTTAATGTATTGAGAGACCTAATTATTTCATTGTTCACAAACCAAAACATTATTCCCTCCCTCTTTGGAGAAATAATTAGCTAATCCTGCATGGAAAACAAAGGAGGCAGAGGTGAGATCTGCAGAAAAGACTGTTTATGTCATGGCAAACCAGCGGCATCTCCATAAAGGAAAAGTAAAAGCATAGAATGCAGTTATCAGTGCATGGATAGAGGCATAGTATGTGTCATATACATCTGTATGTGTGTGTGAGAGTGTGCAAAGCAACCAACAGAACTTGAAAAGGCTTTTGCCTACTACTCATCTATGTTGTCCATCTGAAACGAGAGGATCAGAACCATATCTCCAAACCCTAATATATTTTTTTCTTTTGGGCTTGTTTCATTACTTAGCTTCAAAATCACTGAAAAATAAATGACAGTATCATGTAGCATTCAGAACAAGCTAGTTCACGACTCTGGAAGAGGCACTGAAATTACGTCTATCCCTTGAGTCTGTCTTTCCTTAAAGATTTGCAGGACCACCCATTGCCTTACAGTGTCTAGGTAATAAGCATTGTGCAACCGAGGTGTAGGATGCTGTCAATACCACTACTCAGTTAACATATCTAAGCATTTGTGAAGCTTCAGAAAGCACATCTTGACTGTTTTTTCCTCCCTTCAACCAAAATACTCATATTGAGCTGTGCCATATTTCGAGTATATTCTCAATACGCTAATTTGCACTTTAAAACCCTAAAACGAATCCAACACTAAATAGCACTTTAAATTGTTTTACAAATGTCAAACAAGTCACACAGAGAAAACATGCTATTCTCAGTCTATCCTCATGGGAATGTGTGGAGCAAAATGGGTAAATCCAACAACCTATTTTCATTATTTATAGCCAAGAGTAAATTTTACTCTTACCTATTTTCCAAATTCATGGCCTGCTGTAGTGTTTTCCATATGTAGTGTCCTGTGGTGGCATTGCCAATACTGTATGTGTTTCAGAGGACAAAACATCAGAAAATGGATTTTTTTTCCTAAGATCTACATTCTTCTGTTGTATTTCCATATGTAATGTACTCTGTGTGTCTAAAACATGTACAGCCATTCCGCACGACTGATACTGGAAATGCTATAGAACAATCTGGGTAAATTCTGGGGAGGGGAAGAGCAGGAATTTTCCCCTCAGCAATATTGCACACACGTATAAATCAGCAGAAACAGAATATACTCAAATACTAAAACACAACTCACAGTCCACTGCCTCTCTAAAGCTCCGAGTGACAGTAGGCTCCATGACAAACAGGTCATTCATACACCATCCGACGTCATGCAAAAACATAACCCGATTTCTAACCGCAGTCTTCTGCTCACAGGACTAGGAACCAATGCACGCCCGTTTCTGAAACTGCCCCTCTATGTGGAAGTACAGGTGGCTGCTGTTACACCTAACGCGATCACGTTTCGTTTCTCCTCCCACTTAACAGACTCTTTTATTTTGGTGCAGTGCACATGAACGCAGTGTCTAGGACAGATGTGCTACCTTTTATAGTGTTGCTATAGAACTCTTTAGCTGTGAACCCTTAATTTGCAGCTGGAACTCTAATAAACAGTGCATAGTGTTTCAATAGCCTTCTGCTTATATGTTTGAAGATTCGAAACTGAATGGTGAGGTGGCCAAGGCGGCGCTGGCAAACGAAGACTGTCCCCACATAGACCAGGCTATTACGCCTGATGAGGGCCTGCCCTTTACCCGCTCTGGCACTCGGGAGAGATATGGACCCTGCTTCCTCTTATCAACCGGGGAATATCCCTGCCCGCCTGATGGAGGAATAAGAAAGGGTATGTAGCTGGGGTCCTGTAACCATGTAGTTAGCAACCGTTTTAAGTACATGAGAGAAAGTCAGCTGTAGCTGGAGCACGCAATAGTGCGCTTGCTGTAGAGATGCACGTTTGGGCTGGAAACCACGACCTGATGTCTGCATTTGGAGTTTCTAACCTATTTCTTTCAGAAAGAAAAGCCTGAGGAGCTGTAACTACCCCATGCAGCTATGCTAGGCAGTCAAGTCTTCCACCCCAATTGGTGCAGTAAACTTTACTGGAGGATGCTCTACAATGTCCTTAAATTAGCCCATCCTCCGAGGAGAGGACAATTAACATTTCATAGCAATGAAGGTGTTGCCACTTGGAAAGCTCACAGATCTTACCAGACTCTGAGGAGCACAGACTTGGAGGTGGCAGACAGAAAAGATAAAACACAAAAGCAAAACATCCTCAAGAAATACAAAATGATTATTTGGCTATCTTAACAGAGCCCTAAACCAAATTATTTGGATATTCATAGCTGTTTAGTTCAACAGAGAAAGAGAAGTCTACAAGAACATCTGTTAGCACAGGTGTCTTACAATTGGGAAATAATCCATCTAACATCACTTTCCTTTCATAAATAAATCATTACCAGTTAGTTTCTCAGACTTCTGACAGCTACAGATCTCTCAGAAGTAACTGCATTTTAGTTTGCTAATGGCCAGAATAATCTAGCAACAGAAGTAAATCAAATGAAAAAAAACCCTTCTTAAAATAGGCTGTTTTGTTTAAATAATTTAACATGAGGAAACCATGCAAACCAAAATTAGAGTTATATATGTATGTGTCAAAGTTGATAAGGAATGGGAAAATTGGAAAAGAAATCTCTCTCTTAGAATCAGTGTTTATCACTGGTGTACTGTATATAGTATATGATATAGTCAATATTTTAAAACTGCAAAGATTGTATGATGTAACCATACACTGAGTATGGAGTATAGAATTCCCATGTGCCATTGTATGATGGGCAATAGTTATAGTAAATGCCAGTTATAGATAGTGTATGTATTTATAATTTAAAGCTTATCATCAACAAAGATATAGTTGGACCACAAGACTTTCATATGAAAGTATATCCACTAAAATTTACCTTTGTAGCAAAGTGTTTTACTTGATTCTGTATTGGATAAGCATTGGCCGCGTTCATTCAGCCTGGGCGAGTTCGGGTGGTTCCAGTGGATCAGGGGAACACTCCAAATGGCACATCCTTTGGGATGAGGAATGTATGGTTTTCACGATGCACTGCAACCACCTCTCGTTACTGAATGAAACAGAGGCTGGTTGGCTAAAGAGTAATATACGTCAGCATATTGTTGGCCTGTTTGAAACACGTTGAGAGCATCTTAATTGTTGTTCCAACAGAATTTCATCCATAGTTTGTGCAACTCTCTGTACACTTGCTGAGCTGTTTACATGCATGTCTGAAAAAAGCAGGGAGGGAGGGAGGGAGGGAGGGGGGGAGGGAGGGAAATAGAATGCATGCAATTTTGTTTTCTTTCTTTTTTTTTTTTTTCCTTTTTTTAAATGCTGAGAACAAAGGAGTAGTATCTCTATAGCAACACAGTAAATTCTAGGGATTTTGCTGCCTTTTCCCCCCTCCCACCCCCCAAAGATACCAGAAACCCTAATTTTGCCTGTGGTCAAACTGCATGAAGTGGAAGGGAGAGGTACGCATGACTGTATGGTGGAGACATAGAAAAATCCCTCCCACTGACTCTTTTTTTTTTTAGGGTACAACCATGTTGCTGCCTGTAGGATCAATTACATAGCCTGACCATCCTTGAGAAATGACAATTATTTTTTTTTTATATATATACATATATATTTTTTAAACTTGTTCTGTACTTCAATGGCCTTCTGAGTCATGTTGCAAGTGATACTACTCTGGGCATGTCCGTGCATGCAGATGCTATTGAACTGGCTACAATGTTGACCTCATTCTTAGTCCATTCTGTCATTGATCCAATGCTGTACTTTGCATTTTTCTTTTAAATGAAGGTTACGAAATGTCACGGAGCCTTAACAGCATAGCTGGCATAAGTGGAAAAGCGATAGGATTATCCTCAGTGTCTGCGCCCTACAGCTCTCCTAGTCCAGTGAGACGTTCTTGGTCTCCCATCCCATCTATTTTGTAGCATGGATCAGTAGCAGAGAATGGTCTAAAAAGCTTTATTTTCAATTAGCCTATGCTATGTTGCATATAATCCAGGTGACTAAGTCTGAAGATGCAATGTCTCACAGTAGCACCTGCTGGGAATGGTGTTACTACTGATGCTAGGTGACAACACTCCTAAATAGCACTCAGATGACAATAGGCAGGCATTTCCGTAGTACTGGTGGGCCATACGTGCTGCATGGTATCAGTACAGAGGATGAAGGGTAGATGCACCAGATAGTTCCTTCCTGGTGCATCATGCTAGTATACGCTTATTTTGGCTAATGGTGGATCTACTGGCTCTGTCTGGAATGGGTTAGGCATTTAGTCGATGCTGAAACATGCCGACGACGGAAGATTTTGCTTTTCTCAGGATATTTTTGAGCCATAGGAACCCTGCAGGAGTTTGAGCAAACAAGCACAGTAGGATGAAACTTTGCATGGGCGCCTATTTTAAGCTGAAAGCAATACTCAGACACATTGTAGAGAGGTCTCAGTCTGGCTGACTGCATGGAAAAAAAAAATAAATCCTGTTGAAGAAGAATATGGCTGCCTCTGCATGTAGCTATCTCACCTTTTCCTCCTTCCTTTAAACTAAGATGCCAAGCTTGATGTGAAAAGCGCAGGGAAGAAGCTCAAGTACTGATTGTATTCTTTACATGCAGATCTTTGCAAAGAAAGTCCAGTCATTGCTAAATATATGCCAACAGAGGCAGTCAGAGTGACCTGACAAGGCGAGATGGAGATGAACATTGATGGCTAATAAACATCTGTGTGGAACTGTGCAGGCATAGAAGACCTTCTCATTTGGACAAAGTTAACTCGCTCCATGCAGGTTTTATGGATGATTCTTCGTGGTTTCGGAGTTGTACTAGAGATGCAGGCTTTTTCTACGGCCAAAATGTAACAAAACTGTAGAAGATCCTTTTTTTTTTTTTTTTTTTAAATCTATTTTTTTGTTCCATAGCATGAATTGCATGAAGACAAAAATTTAAAAAAACAAAAAACAAAAAACAAGAAACACTGCAAATGTATGATTAAGGAGAAAAAAAAAAAGTTATATATTTTCTTTCAAAGCTCTTTACTTTTACATACATTGTTGTAGCCAAAATGTAAAACATTATAAAACTGTACATTTCTTTGCTATGGATCGCTTCTTTTTGTATACAAGATACAGAGTAATGGTTTTAAAAAGTGCAATCGGGCAGTCATCGGTCATATTGACCACGCCTTCACAGTTCATCACACCGACATGGAAATCAAGAACTTTTAATCCAACTAGAAGTGTATAAAAATAAGAAAAACTTTTTCCTGTCTGTTTTTGTTGGCATGCTTGTGACACATGGGACCTTCCTTCGGACCTGACTAACAGCTGGTCTAGATTTAATTTTCCAGCTCTGGTTATGTTGTATTTTATTGATGTATAGAACCAACGTAAAGACCCTTCATAAATTGTTCATATTAAGTAACCAGTATGAATTTTAAACAGAAGAAGTGTTATTTTAAAACTGGGACTTATAGTACAAAATCAGGAAAATACTCGAGTATAAATGGTCTCAAAGTTTAAGAAACAAGACAACAGCATTGTATGCAATTTAGTACTGAGTAAAATGCATGCACAATGTTATGCAAAACAATTCTAGCATGAAATAAATTTTGTATCATGGTTTCAGTGCCTGCTGTATAGTGTAAAGGGGAATCCTTTTCTGAAGTGATCAGGGGTTTCCAGAGACTTGCTTCTAAAATCTTGAATAAATACAGTGTTCTCAACAGAAATGTAGGAGAAAAGCTTGGTATTGCTTTGGTTCTACAATGCTAATTTTGGTTAGTAGATAATAAATGAAGCCTGCAAACACTTGATACAACTGATGTCTGAAGAATTCACACCATTAGTAATTTTACGAGGGAAGATTAAAAAACCCTATAATTATCTAGGTATCTTCCTTTCCCCTCCCCAACAATAATAAAAGTCTGTCTTTTTAGCTGATTAAATGAATTCAGTTTTTCTTACTTCTTTGGGCCCTGTCCTTCACTTGTTCTTCGTTGAACCACAGCAGTCCGCCTGATACAAAACTCTGAAAGCAATCCAGGTGTCCGAGTTGCACTTGATTTGCCACATAAAACATGCAGCAGTAAGAACTGAAAAATACAATGGGATTAAATTTCATTTTAGATCCTACAAATGACAGCTACGGACTGTGTGTCAACAGCATTCTAGCTGCTTGAGCACTTTTGGTAAAGTACTTCTATAAGGAAAGATACACCTTTAATCTCATGTGAGGAACTTCAAAAGAGCTGGCAATCTTCTAGACAAGCTACAACATCTGCAACTGCTGATGAGAATGGAAGTGTAAAGGAATAGTATCCCTATGGACTGGAGTAAGTAGAGATTAAACCCCAAAAATCCGAAGAAACACTCACAGCTCTGGTAAGTGCTAAATTATAAACAAACAAACAACTGCAGCTGGACTTTGTCACCACAAAACTCCACTCCAAAAGGAAACTCAAGGAAGACTCCAAGCTGTGTTTCAGGAATAGAAGAAAGGCTGACTATATGAATTTGTATGCAATTAGAAAACTCCTTTGTAGTCCTTGAATGTAGCATTGTATAATTGATTTCTACTTCAGTTGACTATCCTTTCCTCCCAAGTACTGTTTTTCTCCCACTGTTTCTAGGCTGTCACTCAGCTGATAAATAGGCAAATTTTTGTCTCCTTTAATTCAGGTTAACCTTTAATTCAGGCTAATCCAGGATCCAAAAGTTGTCTAATGAACAACTTTTCCTCTTATAATGTATTAAGAATCCAGAAATAGATTTACCTGCCCCATTTTTTATTTAACACTAACTCAAGGGGCCAGTGTGAAGGCTTCTCAAATTCTCCATT
This sequence comes from Podargus strigoides, assembly GCA_028020825.1. Lineage (NCBI taxonomy): Eukaryota > Metazoa > Chordata > Aves > Caprimulgiformes > Podargidae > Podargus > Podargus strigoides. The sequence goes on from CM051633.1 coordinate 3,683,138, forward strand.
GCCGTAAGGAATACTGGCAATTCAGCCCTGTAAATCCCACAAAGGTCTTCTCCTTCCGCTGCACTTTGCATATATATGAGCCTTAGCTAACAGGTTGGGTACACATGCCCTAGGGTAATTGTAATTCCGTGCTACTTTTTACATCTGCCAGTCACATTTTCATTTAGGTACTCCTCTCTGCTTATTCTGATTTGAGGTAACCATGTCTTTTGGGTGACTTCTATGAACCCTTCAGAAAAAGAACAGCCCTTCCCATCTACCACCCTTCAGGAAATGCTCTAAAGCTTAAGGTCCATCTGACCTCACAGTTCCCCCTGCACAACAGTGGCAGCTCTGACAAGGCAGGGAATGAGGGAGACAACAGGAAAATTTCAGGAGCTGTTTTACCAAATCCTAAAAGAAACTTACCCCATCATCCCAGCCACCTTACATTTAAAGAGCTTTTGCTGGGGTAGTAGGATTAAAACATTAATTCCTTCAAGCCTGCCCACTCCCACTACAGGAGGTGTATATCTTGATTAAAGCACTAAAACCATACATGCAGTTAGATTCTGACCTCAGGCTTGCAAGAATGCCACCAACTACTTCTGACTTCACACCAATATAAGTAAGAGCAGAAGCACATTCTGTAGTTCAGTTACACTCTGCCTGTTTCCTCTGGAAATGAACATCTGGGTTTCTTCCTCTGCAAAGTCAGCTTTCAGTAAAGGACCCCCAAGCTATAGGACTCTATGCTGGTCCTTCATCTGAACCCACTGGCAATTAGTGTTTTATTGCTTGCTAACATTAAAAACATACCTCAACCATACCTTCTACACATATAGCTTTTCTTCTGACTGTATGAAGGTACTTGTTTTTTTCTGGGCCAACCATGTGTGAAACTGTCTCCACAACTACAGTTCCAGGCAGCAAGGATCTGAGAAGTGGTTTCTGTTCTCTCACTCCAACAGAAAATCTAGCTAATACCTCTGTGATAAGTCAAGCGCAGCAGTCATTAATCTGGCTAAAGTGATTTTTCACATAAATTGCTTTCTCTCTCCTTAAAGTTTCAGGGCCAAAAAAGAAAATATATCACTGAAACAAATGGCTGCTAGGACAAATGAGCAGAGTGAAATACAGAAGAGAGCAAGCAGGGCTAAGGCAAGGGCATTCAGAAAGGAATCGAGCACAAAGCTGCTCATGAAAAAGGTACCCTGAAGAAAAAACAAGTGCAGTTATATTACCCTGCCACTTTGCCTATCCTTTTCACAGTTTCAAAACAAGGCAGGCTACCTCTCTGCTCTCCATATATACCCTGCAAGCACTTTGTCTCTGAGCTTACACAAAACCAAACTTCACTTCATGAAAACGTGCTTAAATTATGCAGGTTATTTTTAAGTCACTCACCTATTTGAGTTAAGGCGTAAAATACCTGTCTGTTCAGAAGTCCCAAAGTCTCTGTACTCATCTAGGACTGTAGGAGCAACATTTCTCTCTTAGGGGAATACAAGTGGTTATTTGCAGTCAAGAACAATATTTGAATTAAAATTGAACTTCAAGTTAAGTTAGAAAATTCATCCAGAGCTGCATCTCTACTTTCTTTCCTTCTCTGGCAAAGCAAATGCTTTAAAACTAAACATATTCAACCACCCCCATGGAAAGATATATTCCCTGGTTCAGGCTGACAAAGCCAGGCTTTCAACCCGTAGCATTCACTTGAGCATTTAAAAAACTCCATACAAGCACATAGGTCCAAACATCTCCAGCTACCAAATATTAAGAGCACGTGCTCCAAGGCTCCCATTGGTTTCTCTACTGCCCATGGAGCACAGGTTAAGAGATTCCTTAGTCAGCAAGAGGCAAAACATTGCAGTTGAATTAGCTCAGATATCACTTCAAGATACCTGCACGGCCTCTGGACTCAGAGGGCTTAGCAGGGACAACACAGCCTATGCAGAGGCTGCTGACTGTGAGTCACACCAGCACAAACAGGAGACACATGGCTTGAGCCCAAGAAAATAAGCTCAGCAGGAGCCATGCTTTGCGGTGGTGGTGCCAGTGCAAATGGGTGACTGGAGGCAGCACTAGCACAAGAGATGGAAAATGAGAACAACACAGGATGGGTCTGGAAAATGAGTTATGCAAGAAGGAGGGAGGGGAGCATGTGAGGAAACAGCAATCAGTGATGGGGGGGAAAGAAGAGAGGGAAGTAGTAGCAGTAAGGCTTACCTAAAATAACATCAAGGACCACTACCCTAGAAGGCAGAGTCTTGGCCTGGGAGTCAGGAGACTGGAATTTTATTCTGGGCTCCTCTGTGGACATGCTGGGTTACCTTGGTTGGGGCATTTCAATTTTTTTTTTGTGCCACAGCTTCTGCTTCTGTGACATTATCCCCGTTTTAAAGTGTTCTGAGGTCAAAAGAGGAAAAGCAGTATTTAAGTGGGAATAGTTATTACAGTCTAGCTACTCAGAATTAAGACACCAGAGGAGAGAAGCATATCTCCATTATTTAAAAGATGCCGTGTTTCTTTGTCTGCAGAAGAGCATTAACACCCCTATAGGAATCCCTTTTATTTTGTACTTTAGGGCAGAGGATTATCATGGAAAATGATTAAGCACCCACACGGTAAAAATGACAGAGCATCCTCATTACTGATTGGCAACTCCTCTGCTGCCCTAATTTAGGTACCACATCTTCGTGAATTCAAATCAGTAAAAACAAAACAAATGCTAAACTTGTTAAACATTTGCAGCAAAAGACTAAAATCATATCAGAACATTAAAAATCTCCCAATTCTTGGCCTCACTTCCAAATATAAAATAAATGTAAAAATGCAGAGTCTTAAAGCAAAGTGTTCACATACACTTAAAAGATTATGACAATCGGGGAGTACTGGAATCATACTGAATTGAAATTCTGCAATTCCCACTGACAAAGTCTTGATCCTAAACCCTGCAGAAAGAACTCCCCCCAAGACTGCATTGTATCTGCATAATAAGGTGGTCCACAGGCAAAGCAACCTGGAAATAGATGAGAAAGATGAAAATGAATCGAGACGCTAATCGACACAGAAATTAGACTCGACCTCTCCCAACCTGCAAAGGCTCGTCTGAAAATGAACTGAAATCCAACATGTCATAAAATAAAAATGCCTGACGAAGTTTTGCAAAATAAATGTCACCTCTGAATTTTCTCATCCCCACAGCCAACTTTTAATCCAGAATAATTACTTTGTTGGTCTTGTTTCTAATCAAGCTGAAAAATGTGTTCTCCCAGTACTCTAAATGCATGCTTCCTCACTCTCCCAGAAGGTAACACGTGGTCCATCCAGGTCATGACTCCAATACAGAGACCATTTTCATTGCTGAGTGTTTTCAGTCACATACTCTCTTTCTATGTTCTACAGAGGCCTTAATGAGTAAAAACTGCCTCTGTATTAATGACAGGTGAATGCAGAGACAACTGACAGACAAATCTGAATGAAATGCCCAAACAGCTACAGAATGTGTCTTACTTGAGTCTCTTTAACCTCTAAACGTCTTGCAAAATAACAGCAGCTTTACACATACAGTTTCTCCAAATTTACTTCAAAGGCACATATGGTGAAGACCTCCCTTTCCAAGTTTTTTGGGGACATTTATCCAACAGAAGGCCATTTCCATACAACCGCAGCATTTCAACTCAAATCATCCCTTCTATCATGGAGCAAAACGTTCAAGACCAGCATTTATCTGGAATTAAGAACAGCACATAAGCTAAAAGGAAAGAACAAATCATGTATTATCTCGTTTTCTTCACACATAAATCAAGATATTGATAAGTCAAAAGTTCAAATATCCAATTACTTTTGGTCAGCTAGAGTTGTCAGCAAATTGAGTGTAAGCTCCACTTTTCTACTGTACACATTTTTAAGTGCGATATAAACCACACGAGATGATTCTCTACCACAGCCTGCATCCACTCCCAGCCTTTGGGAAGCAAGACTTATGTTTTCCTCTTCAGTATTTTTCTTCTTAGCTTTTCAGAATTTTCAGCTGCTCTGAATTATAAACTAGTAGTAAATACCACAAGCACAACTCAGATACTGACGAAAAATTCTGGAGCCTTTTTTAAGAAAATATCTAGCTAAAAGAAAAAGCAAAAAACTTGCCGTATGCCATAAAAATATCAAAATTGCTAAGAGAACATAGGGGACTTTTTGGTGAAAACATAACATCGGCATTTCAGTGACAAAGATCATCTTGATTTCTAATGCAGAGGAAAAGGAAGTGGAAGTCCCAAAATTACTTAAGTCTTGTATCAATAACATACAGAGTTCACGAAATTTAATGGGAAAATAAGTACTTGATCAAGTGCTGGACTAGTTCACAGACCTGATCTAAAGATTTCTGAGACTGGAAGGTGAGGACAGATGTTGCTGTTCCAACTGAAGATAACTGGAAATTTCAAGATGTGCTATGAAAGAGAAAGAAAACCCACTGCACGTCAATAATTCATATTATTATTAATTGTGCAAGGTTCTACTCAGCCTCATCCTTAGGGTCAGCAGCAGGAGCAGAAGGCCAAGAGCGAAGAGCCCTAGGAAAAGGAACTCCACGCTCAGTGAGCTCCCTCCTTTTATAATGAGCCTGCTGAGGTGGTGTGGGATACACCTGTGAGTCAGCTGCCTTCATTGCATCTCCCAGCAGACTCAGGGCTACTCATGGCTGCCTGCATGGCTGGGCCATGGGGCTGTGCCTGGGGAACCAGGACATAAATATAAAGTGGGAAAGGTTGAACAATAACATCCAAGAAATAGAACAGCTTGTCCCTTGCCTCACTCCCACCATACCAGCAGGCTGGAATGCTGCTATCCCTGTGTGATTATTCAGTCTTCAGTACCTGTATCTTGAATCTGTCTTTCCCCTCTGTCCTCCTGTTCCCCTATGTTTTAACTGATTACATCAGGCTCTCTACTGCCATTCATTTCAATCTCTTCCCATGGTCACCTTTCTCTTGAACATTCAAACTGATCTCCTTCATCTGCTTTCCATCCTCATCTTTAAGTCTTATGACTCCAAAAATGTCATATAAAGCAAAATCAAATCACATTCTTCCCCTCCCCCTCAATTTGCCTGTGCTCAGCCACATAGCCAAGAAAAATCTCCTGTCACTCACACAGAAGTGGCCTTTAGGGCAGCTGTGGATGGCAAGAACTAGTTAGTCACCAACAGGACTGACAATATGCAGATGGTGGAGGGAGGCCAGTGAGTGTAATAAGTGGTGACTGGGCAAACAGGAAGAAAGGCAGGACTGAATTCTTCTTTCAAATGAACACACTTCAAATACAGGGTCTGGCATTCTAAGCAGAAAAACAGCAAGTCACTCAGGAATGCTACACAAAGTCAAATAACATCAGTGACTGTTAAGTGGCCTCAACAAATCCTCCAAGAGACAGAAACTTCTGACACAACACACACAGCTTCCTACCAACATTCTTTAAAACGGAGCAGGAGCGTCTTGGACAGGTGCACATGGACACTGCATGAGTAAAACTGCAGATTTCCTAGGACTTCAAACAACAGCTTCCTTCTCCTCCACCGAAGAGCCTGAAAGCTCTCTGGCCTGAAGTTCAACAGTTCACAACATGTCCTCCAGCAAAGCTGTGATATTAAGTTCACCTCTTCCCCCTAATGAATGTCAGCTCATTAGCAGGTTTGCTTATTTTCAGAAAATGGGAGGGGAGAGCAGCTGCAGAGATACTTCCTTACCTTGTTCCAGTGTTATACATATATTACAAACCTTGTCAGTTTATTTGGATCTGAATGTGAACACAGAATGCTTACATAAAAGGCTTACTTTGTTTAGCACTGAAGTCCTGCATAAAGTCTGCTTTGCACGCACTTCAGCAGCATTGGCATAGCACACTGGCTCTGCAGAGACTGACCCTCTCCATCAGGACATAACAGGCAACAGTCACTAAGCTCTGGACACCAGCAAGGAAGGAGGTTTCTTCACTTGATTAGGAGCTTTCCATTGTGTGCTCCTTCCTTAGAGTAGAAAGCCTTAGCTGACTTTGTACAACATTTTATTCTGTGAACAAAGCACACTGACATACAAAACACGGCATTCATTTCTGAATGAATGAGCAGCAACTTGTTTTTGACATTCAACCACGTACCATCTACAATGAATTATTATTCACTCTTCATACTACAGCAGCATCTAGAAGTCCTCAGCAACGACAAAGCATTTAGTACATCAAGCTCTCCAGACAAGTCATTACTTCCCAGAGTTTTCAATCTATAGAGGCAAGACAAAGGAGAGAAAATGCAGTTCTCCCCCTTTCAAAGATGAAGATCAGACGCAGATATGAAACACAACATCAGGACCAGGAACAAATGAAAGTAATCTTTTCTTTCCTCCTTATCACCCAAAATCATCATCTGTGTTTCCAAAGGTGTGTTTGCATTACAGATGTGAAAAAGCGAACAACATTTCAAATAACCAAGTTGCATTTATTTGTTACATAATTTATTGGATTCCTCTGAAACGAACAGCATACGCAGTCAAAATATGCTCAGTTCAGTAACCCCTGTGTTACAGGGCACACATACTAGCTGTGATTAATCAAGGAACAGAATTATTTAGGGGCTATGATTACTGAAACAAGATAACATGTTTATTTGGTACACAGATTTTGGAGGAAAACAAAGGTAGAAACCTCAGACAGAACTGTCAAAAATAGCATGAGAAATTGTTCAGTGCATACAATAGAGAGGCTGTGGTATCTAGCAAATGGTACCGAGTCCCAATTCTGCACTTTTTGCAGAGGACTCATTTGATTATTGTTACAGAGTCATTCAGTATCTGTAACACAGTTGTTGTAATCAGTTTCATAGTCAGTTCAAGTTTCTCCTCCATTGAATAGGAAAAGGAAAATTAGGCCATGAACTATAACTGCTGTAAAACCAAGGGGGAAAAAGCCTTGCAGCCCATATTACCACCTTAATTTCTTCCCCCTCATGTGTAAGCTAATACATCATTAGAAATTCTTCATGTTCTGAGTATTTTGTAATTCTGTAAGGCTTCTTCCCTGGAAAGCCTGCTTTAAAAATTAAACTACTGTTTAGCAACAGTAGGTCTCATTAAAAGGTGCATTTACCACACAGTAGTATTCTCTATATTTAGAATTTGAAATACATCAAATACCACAGTAAATGTAACTATCGTGGGTGGTAAACATCCAGTTTAATGGCATCCACTGTACTTGTGTGAAAAATCATTTCATAAATAGCTTCCAAAATCCTGCTTAACATAGGCAGCTAATAATATCTGAATATAATTTACACTTTTTCATTTCTCCCACTACAACAACTGTTAGGCCTACATTCTCTGCCAAGTACTCACCTGGAACAAGTACTGTGGGCATGCTCTGAACAGTAACTCAGCTGGGCTGCAAAACAGATGTGAGAACTAACCTGGAATTATCAGGAGCATTCTGGTCTGCCTTTTAGGCTGGAGAACTTGTGAAAACTTTCTGTTTAGATTTCGAAGTCTTCCTATTCAAAGGCAGCTGGAAACACAGGAGCTATGGAGCTATGTCGGATCAAATTGTCCTTATCAGCTACAGCTGACATATGCCCTTAGACAAGAACTTTTCTATTGTTTCCAAGAGCTCTTAGAAGTTTTTCTTCCCTAAGCAGTAGCCTCAGGAACTTCGGGTTTGGTTTGCAAGTAAATGATAATTCATGTGGATCTGCATCCCTGTAACTCTATAATAAACTGATGTCTGGCACAGAAGATAATTCCTCAGAAATACTGCTCCTTTCACAGCCCTTTTGCCAGCCTTCTAAATCCTGATCTTATGTTTAAAATGTGTGTATGCATCTACTTATGCTCACTCGCATTTCTCTGTGATGCAAACTGGATTTTCTGAGATGCTGGGAGCTCACAAGCCCAGCAGAAGTTGGCAGGTGCAACACATGCTCGGGACGTAAAGACACAATAATAAAAGACCAGAAGGGGCTCTATGTCTCCACTTTCTCAGACCATTTCCTTAGACTGAATTTATACACTAATGATAAGCAATTAAGCAGTCGGTTTCTTCCTCAAAGACTTCTCAGACGAAAAAGTCATTCTTTCTTCAATGTTATTGCATCAAGGCAAAAGGTTTGTCACTGTATCTGTGGGTAAGAAAGTTTTCTATGCGTACTCATTCCTTTTAGTCTCGGAAAAAAACTACTTCTGCACCTTCCAACTGTTGTGTTAATCATGGGCAATCCCCTTGTAGCACTTCTGAGCTACACAATCCAAGGATGTCCATCCACATCCATGATGCTATGGCTTCAGGTGTGCTGAGTCTAATGTGGAGTTTGACAAAGAGCCATGGAGTGTCCTGCCCCACATCCAATTAAGATCTGTTTGGCGCAACCAAGAACTTTGACTGTCTTTGGGACATGAACATTTGCTTCTGTGCCATCACCACACATCCCATGTTCATTCCATCCCCAAGAGAAGCAACGGCCACCTAAAAGAGAGCATACAAAATATAAAATAAAGACCACAGAAACACAACAGCTTTGGTTAAGTTTTGGGGAGCAGATTTGACAAGTCATCTTCTAGTTAGGTTCTAAGAAATTCTGCTAAGGTGGGGAAAAATGTCCAGTACTCTTGAAAATATAAATAAACCAGAATGAATTATTCTCTATCTTCTTCCATATTGTTAACAACAGAACAGAGATTAAAATAACGAAAACATTTGGAAATCTCTAGGTAAAGACATGGTCCAATAAATATTGGTCCAATAAATATAACACGGAGCCCACAGAAATCTCTCCACATTTTAAGGACCTTCCCTGAAATTATGTGGAATCCCTGCCTTTCAAGTTCCCCCTAGTAAGCAAAACTATCACAAACAAAGCACAGTGAGTTTAATCATTCACAGTAAGATCTGTAGGACTGGGGAACACACAGAGTCACAGGGCAGCCAAATTACATTTCATTCCTACTTTCAAGTTCACATCTCACCTTTTTCCTTTAAATACAAGTTTCAACAACTTGCCTTACTTGTAATCATCCTACCTCTTCTGCTTGCTTTGACATCATTTCACTGCTTTTATTATCCTTATTTTCCCTCATTATTAATTATTTTTGTAACATCTACTCTTTTATATCCTAAATCATGATCCGTGTATTATTATTACCCATAGTACTCTTTCATGAAGAACAATACATAAATATTGTACTATAAATGGCTGCCATAATAAAATATACACCAAAAAGCCTTCCTATTCTGAACTACACAAGATATTTCTTCCATATTTTCTTTTCTTTATTTGGCTGTCACAGACTGTGCCTGTGAATTTCTGTAATAAAACAGAAAACCATCCTGCAATATAATCATGTTTCTAATGCCACTGTTATTTTTGAAAAGCAGCAGGTATTAACAGCATGAAGTACCATTCTGGAGTCCAAATAATGAGAAAAAAATGCCAAAATTCACAAAATCCAATCCCAATCATAATTCTAAAATAATTTTACTTTGCAAAATTCAGAAAGAGATTATTACAAAGCTAGCAAGAGCATCTTCCTCTCCTGCAAATCCAGTAACATTTCATTGTTGTCTGTTTTCTTTGTATAGTAGTATATTAAAGTTCTCCTGTGTAAACATTACCAAAGTCAGATGTAATTAAACAATGACCTTTAATTTTCTTGACAATCTTGAAGGCAATGGAACACAACAAAATGCCACTAGAACATCACAGTAGGCTACATCTCACCTCATACAGCAGTTCTGTTAGTCTTATCTTAGAAGGCACCAGATTTTTCTCATGACTATGCATGCACAATAACGACAGCCCAACCTATAGCACAAATGCACATACGTGTGCTGCAGAAAAGTACCAAAAGGTAAATGTGCAACATATCCCATTTAATTATAACGGATCAGAACATCTAAGAGGTTAATTGGAATTGGTTTTGTGAGGTTGCAGGTAAAAATATTTATGTAAATATTAACAAGCAGGAAAAAGACATCACAAACCGAGACTAAAGACACATCACAGAACAATTATTCAAGGGGAAAAAAAAAACACAAAAAAAAAAACCACAAAAAAGAAAACCACCTGTACCTAAGAAAAGACATTCTTTTGCTCAGTAAATATGTGGAGTCTGCAGAGTAAACCTACTTAGAGCGGAAAAACTCCCAAGTTTAATGAAAAGGGGACATACCATGCCCTTACATTAATGACTATGGTAAGCTTTTTGTCACTGAACCACTAGCAAGTAGTACAAATTGCATGTTTGTATGGAGACTCAGTACATTTGACTAAAGGATTATTTTTTTTTCATCCTGTCTCATCAGGACAAGAGAGGAAATCAAAGTTCTTGGACACCTTGAATTACAAACTGCTCAAGAGAACATTAATGGCATAATAAGTATTTAAAGAAAAAGTGCAGTAGGATATTAACCTCTCAAATTGATAAATATATGTAGCCAAACATATTTTGAAAAAACACCATGGAAATATTAGCAAGCTAGGAAACCCCCAGACAAGAACATCTCCCCTGAAATAAGGATTGCTGAGTCTTTTCCAGTCTTTACTTCTCCAAGACCAACAAATAGATCTCTCTTCATGACTCCACTGAGCTCCAAGGTTACTGAAATGGGCCGAGAGTGAAAACTGGCAAAAGAAAAACAGAGAGTAACTAGGATTTATGAATGGTCTTATACACAGGACCTCATACATATATGAAGAACCAGGCAGAAATCTGAAGAGATGGAAGGGCAGCTGCAGGTACAGGATGACAGGCCACAAAAATTATGCCCATCAACATCAAGTCAGAAGTCAGGAAAGCTAAAAGACAGAAAATTGCTGTTGTGAAAACAAAAGACATACAACATCTGTTCGCAGAGGATGTAGAGAAAGGTTTGTGCATTAAAAAAAAAAGGCATCAGAGAAAATAGAATTTGCAGAAACACAAAGTCCATTTTTTTGTAATATCATATTAACAAAACTTGAAGGATGGCTGGGCATAATGACTGCAATGACACTGGCCAGGAGGGAACAAGCAGCTGTGTGAATCACTGGCACAGAAGTTGAAGTCAATGAAGATCTAAGATAATGAAGCACCTATGAAAAAAATGAGACAGAAGGAATAGCTGCAGAGTTAAGGGAAGACCTTCATTAAGGGGAACTAATAGCTAGCCTCTGGACAAAGGGCACCATTTCAGTTCTTTTTCCTTCTCCCACATCCCTTCTCCTCCCCTTTATTTTTCCCCACTTGTTTTCTTTTTGATTGCTTTTATTCACAGATTATTGCTGATAAAAACCTCAACACAGCCCCAGCAGCCCTACATGCTTTCACGAGAAAATTCAATATTTATGCCTGTGCCAGACCTTCCCAGGATGAAAGACCATTAGAATGATGTGTATTAGTACAGCTACAAGTTGCTTCTAACTAATTTTAAAACAAGCATTGTAGCACGTTCTCAAACCAAATGATTTGTGTTTGGTGAGGTGAGGAGTTGTCATTGGTTAAATGAAATGGCATAATACATCACATTCACCTTTTCCCTTGTATAACGTAAATACTCCAAGAACAAATGAAACCACAGAACTCACATGGACGTGCAGCATAATCCCAAGAGAATTTCCCTTGAGTTCACAGTCATGCTGACGACAGTCTGGAGTAAGACTAAGCAGGTTCTTTTCCCCAAACATTAAATATAGAAGAAGTGGGGAGAAAAAAAACACCTTAACAAGCCTGTCTGGTTTGGTCACACAAAAAAAGAAGGGGCTACTGCCTACCTTCTATTTGCAGTAATTAAGCGACAACTGCAATCCACAGGCTGATTAAACTGGAGAAAAGTACTTTTAGGTAAAACAAAGCTGCAGCATATTGGACAGAAGACAGGATTTTGGGAAAAGTAGCAGATTTAGAGTCACTCCTCACTGCCAAGTACTCTGTTCTTCAGATGAGAAGAATCAATGTTAGCAAATAAGATGCTCTGGGTGAGATTCACTGCACTTAACTTCAGCCACCTAAAGTTCAAGCAACTTAGCTACAGATCATTATCCTCTAGCTTTCCTCAAGTGCCAATGGAGTCATCTACACCTCTCCAACATGCAATTCATCATATCCAAAAACTGGTGTCAAAATCAAATCTACCTCACTCTGGTGACTATAGAGAGTGACCAAGTGATTGCCTTAGCCGAGGCATATCAGTTTTAAACAGCTGAGATAGGTTATGATCAATCACATCCTTACAGCCAGTCTGAAGGTAAAGCAAGGAAAACTGGATCAAGGAAGCTACAAACATCACTGCAGCCTAGTTTCAGGCTACAGTCTGCTTCTAAACCATCCTGTGCCCTGAGGCTTATCACTGAAATCTTTAAAAGCTTGTCTCTTTTCTGCTTCTCCTCTCCCACTCTTTCAACCACACAAACAAACAGAAGGTGGCTTTAAAGACAATCCAAGTATCTTGAAGCCAAGCTATTCATCAGAGTTTCACATTTCAAGGATTCATTAAAATGTTTTAGCACAGCTCGATTGTATAGGCTCTGTGCTCTTAGCAATACTCCACAATACCTCAAATGATTTTATTTTTTTCCTAAGCCTTAAATTAGTGCTATGTTACAGATGGTTATAAATAAAGTTACAGTAGGCAAGAGATCAGCTCAGGGCATCTCAAATGAGTTTAATCAGCATCAGAGCTGGACCACAAACAAAATTCAGGTGTCTCAGCCATCCCCCCCTTGGCTGTTTGAAGGCATTCCAGACCTCACAAGGAACTTGGACCATCCTTCTCCCAAGAAGTTGTAAATCACAAGTGAATAAGTCTTCCTATGTTTTCGAAATATCTGGCAATCCAGGGTGTCACATAAAATAAAAGGAAAGAAATATCCCCCTAAACTTGTGTATTTTTGTTAGCAACAATTCTGTCAGCAGCATGAAAGATTTGCAGTTTTAGAACATAAGAAACAGGGTTGATACCAATTGTTTTCTGCAGAAAAAGAAGGAAATATATTAATAATTAAAAGGGAAGTCTAAGAATTCTGCAAAATCTTTTTAAAGGCAAAGTTTGGTAAGTGGAATATAAGATAACATGATCCCAAGACATTATATGGTACCTCCAAAAGCAGGAAAGAACTCAGAGATCCATATAGTGCCAGTTTTATCATGGAGCTACATTTGTACCCACATTTTCAAGGAGCAAGTCGTTGTGCGCTCCAGGCAGCCCATCCAACTGCTGCTGGAGATGCTCAGGACCACAACCCTCAGAAATGTGCAGCTGCCTTTACAGTGAATAAACTCGATAAAAGTCAGTGTATTGTGTCAGCACTGTAATGCCTCTAACAGGAAACAACAGACATTTTTGATATGAAGTACGAAGTCACGGTGCTAAAGACATGTTGATTTCAAAGCTAGCCTCCAGCCAGCAACCTGTTCTCACTCCACCTTTGCATCATTAGGTGCAGCAGACCCAGACACCACTCCATCCCCTCCCCAGCAGTGGTTTTAAACAAGTGAAAAATCACATGACTTCAGGCTATGCATCTGTGGTGCATCCTGGTGCCTGGAAAGAACAACTTCCAATGGCCTCACACAGCTGCTCGTAACAAATGCATGAAGCCTGCATGCTATTGACTTCTCTGACTTGGCACTCTTAATATCTTATGTGAATGATATTTTTTTTACAGCAGAAGCACTGTCTTGTTAGATGGACCTTCTCTCTGCTTATACTTGTATAACCTGTAATACAGCAGGGCCCTCAAACTGGGTTAGGGCCTCAAGGCCAACTGTCAAAACATCCAATTACAATACACAACTAACTATTGAAGAGACTCAGAAAATCAACGTGAGCTTACAGATGCCTAGTATGGCTTCAGGAGCCACAGTGGTACGTGGAGTACTGTAAAAAGGAACAATAAGGCTACACATCTCCTCTGAAACTTATTCCATTTGGGAAAGTCTAATTTCTAGTTTCTCTTTCAGTATCAGTATCTATCCTACAAATGGCAAATGCAAGAGCTGTACAGAGCACGTCTTTTCTACCCTCATTTCCACAGCACACAAATAGCTGAGAGTTACAAAATGGGAAGGGGAAAGAATCATCTTTATGGTAATACAGTTTCCGAGTGCACAGTGCAGGGCAATGTAACACATCTGGCACAGCCTGAAAACTGTATATGGGGAGGGAATCCAACATACAGCAATGCAGAGAAGTAGGGAAAGATGCAGTAAGAATGGCACTTAGCAAAAAAAGCCTTAGCAGTTTCATACAATCACGCTGTACATTTTCCTATGCACTGTTTTGAGCATCAGGCAAATAACTGAGCCTGTTCACTAGGAGCAGTGCTATCTTGTTAACACACAATGACAATAGAAATTTTGTTCTGTTCTCACAGGGCACCTCCAGGCAGGAGCCAAATGGCTCACTGCACAAATTAATATGCACCTATTTAAAATAATCATTCCATGTTACATCAAACAAGCCATGGTTTAGGTTACCATTCAGGCTAGTTTATGATAGGTTTTACTTTTTCCTTCTCAGATATGAATTCTCATTTCAAAGACAAAAACATGAGGAAGAAATTCACAAAACTATCCTAGGATTTAAAAACAACACACTTGCAACTACAGATTCCTTAGGCTGCTGCACTTGTGCAGTTTCCGCAGTGAAACTGAAGGTCTGTAAGCTGAAGATATTTGCTTTGCTGTGTGTAGGTAGCAAGGAGAGAAATGTATTGCAAGGTTTAACTGTTGACATTTCTGTTTTCACAGGAAAACACAACTGGTACTTATTATGACTAAAGCTCATGGGTGCTGCACAAGGTTTTCCTTTTGGTTTTACTCAAACATGTCAATTCCTTCCCAACAGGAAAGCATCTCCAACTCAACACTGAACAAAACTTGGGCTCACGACTTTGTGCAAGACTGAACGTATCTGGTCCACTGACAATACATGAAGATTATATCATACATGAAGCAGCTGCAGTGCAGAGAGGATTAAGCATTAAAGATGCTTTTTTTTACACCTGTAGAAGACCAGAAAATCTTTAAATTTTGCTCTCAAGTACAGGACAAAAACACCTGACAGGAATCAGTTAATGAAGAGATGTGTCTCAAGGCTCTGAACGTGGCACTAATGTCTGCTCCATCAGAATACCAGGCACGGAGAGAGTGACATTCATTCAGAACTTACATCCCTGCCTCTGAAAATGACAGGCATTAAATGTGTCACAATGCTTTAACATTGTATGACCAGAACTAGACAATCATGATCTCATCACAGAGCCAGAGACTGCAGTCTTATGACCCTCTGTATGATGTGAAACAGAACATACAGAAAATACCTTATACTAAATCCTTAGTAAGAGGTTGTCCATGCAAAATAAAATGGATGAAGCAGTATGCTAACGCACATCTAGAAGGGTCCAAGTCATTCAAGTGATGGCCATCTGCACCCACATATTCTGGGTATAAAGCACTACCATTTCAAATTTACACACACTTTAAACTGATGTAAATGATTATACAAAGAAAAGGAGGGGACAGTTGCGATTCATTCTGAGCTAGAACATAAAATCCAAGACCTAGAATGGAAGGCCATCTTCAGCACAGGCCTAGGAAGAGTACTAGATGATAAAAAGTTCAGTGATGAATGCAGAAGCAAGAATCAGACAAACCCCTCAAACTGCATTACAGCACTACATGTAGCTTCCAGAGCACTAAGCAAACCCTAGAGTATGAGGAGGTTCAGACTCCAAGAGGAGCAGCAGCATGCAGGTGAAACGGTGCTTCCTCCTACTTTGCTGGCTGAAGTCTGAAACAAGAGACCCCACTGGGCTCTCAGGAACCCTCTTCTCAAGAAAGAGCAGCTAGGTTGGAAAGAGCAACTAGCCAAGAAAGGCTGGAGAAAGAGTATTTTGGAAATGCTTTGGTGCTTAACACGTTTTATAGAGCAACTCTTTGTATCAAACACTGGTCTACTTACAAGTACGTAGTTTTAAGGTGATCATGCAGACCAGGCTATATATGGCTGTCAGTCCTTGGCAGCTTATAAAAAATACTTATAATACATTAAAATGTAAAAAGATATTCCATATGGTCTCGTTTACCTACAGTTCCTTCTTATCTGACTGCTATTCTCTTCCCCTGAAGGGCTGTTTGCACTGAACAGAAGCGGGTGTTTTCTTTGGGGATTTGTTTCTGAAAATGTCCTTTTCTGCAGAACACAATTCTCTAACTCAGAACTAAGAAGTGAAACGTGTAAACCTTCCATAAGGACATCTCCTGTAAAATAGCTTTGTGTTTAAATGGGCTTTAGTTTGGACTTTTCCCCTTCCATTTTCCCTTAACAGTTTCAAGGCTGCATTTTGGTTACGTTTCAAGACACACGATATGAATGTGCATTACTGTTGAGTGAAGTCTAAAAAAACTGCTTGTTGATATTAAACAAGTGAGGGCTTTTTTCCCCACGCTTAACAAGTCATCTAAGGTGAAGTCTGGAACTCATAAGCTGAAGTGTTAGAAATGCAAAGAGAAAAATCAAGGAAACAAGTGGTCACTGAGTTTCTCAGTTGCCTTCTTACTGATTGAACTAGTACATTTTCTCACAGCTACGCAAATATTGCCTCGGAACAGAAGTAGTGGCAAGCCAGCAGTGACATTATTAGGGCGTCTAACTTTGCAAAGTTTCAAATTGTTACCTTAGCGTAACACGATGGTTCAGAAGATGGCTCCCCTGCAAGTGTCACAGTACAGTATTAACACTGAAAGCACTGTAGTACATGTGTACCCGTGACAGCTTTAACATACCTGGCTTGATACAAGCTATAGCATAGCTGTAGTCAGAGAGAGTTCAGGATGAACTAACCCTCCTTTGTGAGCAGGATTTGTGGATTATGTTTCCTCTGTGCTGCAACTGTTGTACTTGAGTTAACCTACTTGTATCTGGTTCAAGTGTGCCTATACCACACTGTACTGTAGTGCAAGCGCACATCTAATAAAACTCCTTGGGTCACGTGCCTTGTCTGTCTGTCTCAGTTTTTGTGCCTATTCCTATAGGGATCTTTATATTTGCCACTGCGTTGGGCTCTAAATAGGGTAACTCAAGATCTACTCAGATACAACAATGGTTGGGTCATTCAAGCACCTAGAAAAAGAGCAAAGAGTAAATGACTTGGTAATGTCCCCACATTAACACTGCTGCCACTTAAAACCACCATTCCCCTCTATCTGGTGAACTAATGACATCCGTTTCAAAGAAGAAAATAGAAAGATAGTTGACAGAGCTGTGACAAAAGATGAAAGCAAGCAAAAAATTAAAAAAATCCCACGATTCAGACTTCAAATACAGACCTTAAAGAGATTTACTTGGTGTGTGCACCAAAGGGAAGTTGCATTTGCTCAAAGGGGCAGATGAAACACAATGTTTTTACCTGAGGTTGGCTCCACAGGGCTGAACTTGTGCTAACCTTCAATTCCCAGTAAACCAGTAGCTGAATACTGAAGAAAAACATGTAAAAAATTAAAAATCCCCAAACAAATTTCAAAGTAATGCCACCACTAACTGTACCCTCAGTCTCATCTGAGGTTACTGAGCTGGCAAAAATTGAGCGTTTCAAGCAACACACAGGGCTAAAGAGGCTCTAGCCCTGAAGTGGAATGGAGTACACATGGGTGTGCAAACACACCTTTTACAAACTCAGGCCATTTAGTCAGGGGAGAGCCCTGCTGCAGCACAGCTTCTCCACATTTCTTCAGCCTCCTCTGCGGGTCAGAAGCTTGCACACTTACTCTTCACACCAATCCTGCCTAATCTTCCCCAGAAGTGGGCAAGACTGGGAAAGCAATGCAGGCAGAATTTGGGATGCCACTGGGTGACTCGTGGCACCATTTGAGTTTTGATTAGGAAAGGCATAGAACATCTCTGCTGCGGAGGGTTCAAGGGGCATTTTGGGGACACCTCACCACTTTGCCTCCATCAGTGAAAGATGCACCTAAATTCTGAATTGGGGGCAGCTCCTTCAGTAGAATGTATCAAGTCAGTCCTTGGAAGAAGGCAAGCCAAAAGAGTGTCCTGAGATGAAAACCTCCTGCAATTAATACTGCAGAGATGTTTTCTGAAAGTTTCCGCTCTAGTACATTTTTCTGGACCCTAGCAAAATAGCCATAGTGAAAACAGAATTTATGCATCAGGTGCCGGGATCTGAGGTTGGAAAGTAAAAATCTGTCTTTGGCACAGTGTCAGGAAGAACAGCTGATGGGCAGAGGGACTCAGAGGGGCCATGCCAGCTCCAGAAGGTCAGAGGACCAGAATGGACAACGCAAGCTGGGTCCCTGAGATGCCATTTGGCGCTATCCCATCTGACCCTCTGCATAACCTCAGGGAGAAGAGGAAACTAGCTGGAATCAAGACAGGAGTATCTGGCACTGTTTTGGATGGATGATATCTGCCAGAGACCTGGGATAACAAAATATTCTTCAGAATAAAACAAACAAACGAGAAACCCAAACAAAAATTCCCCACAACTCTATCTTTGACAGAATATTGGACCTAATTAAGAATTCAAGAGCTTTGCTCTCCTCCCTTTGGAGGAAGGGAGAACACTGGAAATATGGGGTCTCCTTCATGCACTGGCCCCACTGTTCTTTCCTGTGTCCATGCAGAAAGCCAGTTTCTTCCACCTTATAGTTGGCACTAGGCTAATCTCAGAGCGGGAACAGCTATAGAAAGCAACCTAGACAGAAAGCAAGACAGAAAAGAATTAGAATTTAAGGCCACATTTGGCACTATGACAAATGTTTATCATTACTCCCAAAGAAAAAGTAATAGCGTGAAAGGCTTTTAAGCTACGGATAATATCACTGAGAAAATAGTGTAAAAGCCTAAAACCAAAGCAGTCCTAACTTCTGGGGAAACAGCAAGCTTCAGTTTGCAATAAGAAAAATCAATACATGATACACATGCATGTCCACAGGACTGTATATATAACACTAAAACAGATGAATGCTGTACAAAGTAGTTCCCATTAACCTGCAATACTAATATGAGAGAAGCTGAATTTATTCTTTAAACTGCTGAAAAAATAGAAAAACCAAATACAAAGACAACAAAGTCAGAAAATGTTTAGATCGGATATTAGGAAAAATTTCTTCCCTGAAAGGGTTCCCCAGCACTGGCACAGGCTGCCTGGCTATCTTTTGCAGAACTCTTTGCTTAACAAATTTCATGCTTTTGGACCTTGCAACACACACCAACACTTCTTTTTCTGCACATAACGCTCTGCAGATGATCACTATTGATTTGGAGTACCTCAGTTTTTGGTAGTGGGATTCAATTTGCCTAAGCCCAAAATATCTATGGTGCATCTACTCACATGTATGCACATATCCATCCTTCCCCTAGGCACCTAACTCATTACATACTCAAGAGACAAATAGGCACTTTAATCTCATCCAAGGCAAATACCTGAAGTCAAAAGAATCCTCCTATTGCCCTTTTACCCACCTCTTCCTCTCCACTGCCTACAGATACCTGACTAGCTCAGACACAGATTTAAGTTAAAGCAGACAAATCTTGCCCTAGCTGCCCTGCCCAAGCTGCTTTACAAACTTGTTTACAGAAGACATTGAGCTTTCTGTAAAATCGGATACTTCAAAGGCAAAATCACAAACCCACTGAGATTTCAAGTGCCCCCAAAATCTCTAAATAATTTTGAGAATATAGACGTAAACTAATGTTTCAAACTGTCAGGTATACACAGACAACTCAAAATGTTCCCCAGTTAACAAAACTTTCTATAACACGATGATCAGCTCTGCATTAGGTGCTACTTCAGTAACACCATGCTCTATCTTTATAGTTTTACTGCATCTTTGGTATCTCATCAGTTCAAATACACACTATAGGAAAGGAAAAGAAGCAAAGTCTTGATTCAAAGGCAGTTAAGTTGTATATGAATATACATAAAGGGGACTTCATAAGTTGATTCAGCTACCTGATGGACTAAGTTTGTTCCCAATTTCTTCATGAGAATGCCTATTACTATGGAGGAAAAACAATACATTTCAGTAATTTCCTAGGAAACAGGAATTATTTTTTATGTCTAAGTAGCAGGCCTTTATTATTTAGAATGGTCTTTAAATCACTGTTTTGAAATATGCTTCTACTAATTTAGCAGCTCCAATTTTCAACACCTTCTCTCCTAGCCAATATGTCTTGCTGAAATGTTGCTGATAGAACTGTTTACTTTCCAGCATGAAAGGCCATTCTTTTCAGAAATTTCTGAGGAGATCCTTTTAATGAAGGATCTACAGTTCCCACACCACTTTCTTTCTTTCTTTTTTTAATTAGGTTGTGGGGGGTTTCTGTTTGGTTGGGGTTTTTTGTTTGTTTTGGAAAGCTCCCAAAGCTCTCACAGGCAGAAATATTTCTTGCTCTCTCTGCAAGAGATGCTTTTTGGATGCTTTTGCTACTGAGAAATTTTTTTGGCTCTCCAGAGGACAATTAAACAATGACAACTTTGTGTTCATTCCACAGCATAATTCTACTTTTGAAGATTTCATTTGACTAACGTGATACTGACCACAACTTTTCACTCACAAGGCAATGTAAGTCAAGTTCAGCCTCACATCAGCATGCACTGGGTTAGACCCAAGTCCCAGGAGGTTCAAAAATTACTTATCTGACCATGTGAGTAGGTAACCAATTCTCCTTCAGGCTGACTACATGGATGGATTCAGAGCTGCTTCTCCTGCTGCTTATCAGCAAAGGTCTTACCAGAATTTAAGCAGTGAAGGCAAGCCTTGATGGCAATGGCAAGGGGACCAATTGCTGCTTCTTGAAATGAGAAAAAAAGTTTGACTGAAGTTGAGAGCAAAAACCTGACCCATGACTAATTCCTTCATTTCCAGCTATCGCTTTCCATTACTAACACTTTGCTCCTTTTAGCCCTGCAGCTCTAAACCTTCTCGTTATAGAGGCAGAATTATCCCACACAAAGCAAAAATATAATCCTCCTTCCTGAGCTCTAAAGGGATCTGGTCAGACCTTCCCTCCCGACAAATGGCAGAAACCATCACGCAAAACAGCAGACAGCAAGGGACTGAACCTTTGAGTGCTGCCTGCATTACTGGCCAAAGGCAACTCAGCTGTTTCTACATTTTCCCACCTCATCTTGACTACTTTAGCTATTTATATTATCATCTCTTTAAGGCCATGGAATATCTTTCACCGCCTCCTCTACTACATGGTCTGACCTCACCTTGAGCCCATGGATGTTTTGTGATGAAAATAAATAATTAAAAAAGCTCTAAAAATCTCTGGTTTATTTAATCATGCATGGGATTACATTCAAACTGCTCTCCAAGTCTGGAACTTAAGAAAAAAGTGAACAAAAAACCTGCAGTGAAGGCGTTATTGGGTCCTGGAATCTTGGCTCATCTGTATATTTAGAACATACTTGGAAAATGAACATTCAAATTTAACATAAGATGAGACATCATGCACTTACTTAACTGTCCTTTCTCACATGGTGACTGATATGAAATAAACCTGTCCTACTTTATTCAGTCATAAAAAGAACTCAAGAACAGGAATCATGAAGGTAAAGATGACTTTTTATAGGTCTGCTTTACAGAGCGATTCCATAGGAAAATATTCCTCAGTGCTTTTGTTTCCCCACCTACAGACCAGGAACATTTGTCTATCCCAGGAAAGATTTTAGAAGTCTAAAGTTTATAGCAGAATTCATACCAAATCCTTAAATTAATGGCCACATAGGAAAGAGAAAAGAAAATAATACTAAGTGAAAGTAGAGTCCAGTTAAGTAAGTTCAGTACAGGGCAGCCATGTTAAAAGCCATTTTAGGGCTGCTGAATGTATGTGAGAAACCAATTCTTAAGAGTCAGTGTTGATTTCAACATTTGTGCTGTACAGACCCTGAGGATTAAGGTAAGCACTGAATTCCAGAGTCAGGAGAACAGCAGCATTCTGTGAGCGTGACGTTTCTGTCTCTATGGAGGGGTACGACTCAGAGGGCTTTAAAGGCAACTTAGTCCCTCTTTTCCTGGAGCTGAGATAGATAAGCTATGAACTGAGATTTTTAGTTCATTTTAGTACCTATTTCTTACCTTCCATTTTCTGCATCCAGTAACCTTTTTCCCCAAAAAAGCCACTATTTGTCCCCTTTCCACACTGTCCTCATCTATAAAGCATTTCTGCAGACCTCTGCACAAAGACAGAATTACCTGCAAGGATATTAGAGCAACCTAGAATTTGCTCTGTACCTGCATACCAGTACTGTCTCTTTCAATCTTTCTCTGATGATAAAGGATTTTATGGAATTGCAGGTGGTTTACTTTCTGTGCAGGAGGCTAAGAGCTGCACCATGTAACTATAGCAACAACTACTGTGAAAGCTCTCCATTTTTATTGACATGCCTCACATAACCTCATGGAAAAATTTATACAAATGGAGAATCAGAAAATTAAACATCCCAAAGGCCAAAGGAAAATATTGTGGTGATCTGCATCTTTATGCATTGTTGAAATACTTCCCTCATGGTAATTTGCTTCTTTTACTATATAGTGGTAACACTAAAATAACATTTTATAATTCACAGTTTAAACAGTAATTTAAGCCTCCACAATGCCAAAACAGAAGATATGCATGATATGCATGCAGTCAGCTCAGAAAACACTGTAGCACATTACTGTATTTGACAAAATTTCATCACTGGGGAACTGACATTAGACAAATGGAGACAAGAAATAAGGTGCACACATTTTTTTATAGGGAGTAATAAACATTTGCATAGGGATATACTGACTTATCTCTTAACAAAGACAAAAGATGCATCTTTTAAAAAAGATATTTTTCTGTGCAAAGGATACTCTTTTAAAAGGAGTTTCCTGTGCTCACAGCAGCTGAGAACTGTGTGAAAATGATACCGAGATGCTCTGTCCTAGTCACAGAAATCTGTGACTTGACCTGATAGACAAGTTTGACATTCCAAGTCCAATAAAACAGTGTCAAGCTCACAGCAAAATACAAAAACGCTGCAGTGTGAGATGGCCTCAAGTATCCTGGAAAGCTACCAAACCGCTTATGCTGAGCTTGAAAATGCCACCTCTAAATGTGCTTCCAAGGCCATGATCCACATTGCTGGAAAAGAGGTCCTTGCTAATGGCCACCATTTATAGCCTTAACCTTTACTACATTACTTCAACTCTCTCCAACAGCTCAAACAATATGAACCAAAACGACTTCCAAATATTTTAACCAGAACCATCAGATTGAGAACTATTCCTGCTAAAATCTTGACCTTATTGACAAAGTGCATTTGCAGGGTCACAGCCATAGCCAGTTTTGCAGTCAATGAACCAGATCAAAACACCTCACCTCGCTTCCCACTTTCAGCTTTCCTGTCATGATCTATTTCTCTAAAAAAGCACAATAATCCCAAACACTTTTTTATTCTAGTGATCATCCAAAACAAAAATATTTAATAGCAAGGTTTAGGGAAAACTACTGAGCTGTTAATACAGCTCTTCTGGAATCTAATACTCTTGCAGTACACAATGCAATCTAAGCTGCCTGAAAAGGATGAAAATGCTGTGTTGCTATGGAAACAGGAAGGCACATGTTTAGGTTGCTCATCCCTGAAGAGCTGCCCCACCAATATCTTTAAAGCCTGCTAATAAAATTTTAATCAATAATCAGAATAAAGTGAATTTCACT
The DNA here is from genome assembly GCA_028020825.1 of Podargus strigoides. Classification (NCBI taxonomy): domain Eukaryota; kingdom Metazoa; phylum Chordata; class Aves; order Caprimulgiformes; family Podargidae; genus Podargus; species Podargus strigoides. Next base: position 3,706,853 of record CM051633.1, read on the forward strand.
TCCTGTTTGACACCAGAATCTTGGTTCAGACATCATCAAGCTCTTTTAATGTTCCCTGCATCCCACTATGCCCTACAACATTAAGAATGAATTTATGCACAAACAAAAATGTCAACATGCGCTTATCTAGTTCAGCTACTTAAAATGATACCAGCTTCCCAATTTAAAATCTTGTGCATGTAGGAATATTCTTTTTTAATTTATTAATTGATGCACTATACCTCCTCCTTCAAGCAAAACCAAAAACCAACAAAAAAAATCAACTCTTTGGTTGTTACCATCGTAAGGCCATCAACCAGGGATATGCCCACTGAGAATGTGACAGCTACCTCAGCACTGGAGTTAGCACTCACCAGCTCCCCTAAGCATCTGCTGTTTCCTAGAAATGACAGTTTCCATCCATGATTCACCTGCAGACAAAACACCGGGGCTTACAAAGTAAAGATGTATTTCCAGAGAGCCAAACAGAAAACAGGCCAAGTTATTTGCTGGCAAAACTCCACTTGCTTCACCATTCTAATAGCAGAGAAACTGGCTCCAAACCTACAGCCATTAATTATCAGTACAGTCAACTATGTCAGCACACCTATTTGTTATTACATTGGGAAATCAATAAGCAAGGCTTTGTTAATGCTATTTACTAATCTATTAACTCATCCTTTATAAATAACTAAGTACAATGTTAAGAATATCAGAGTGTGCTAATAAACAGTTAACGAGCTTTGTATTCCGGACCACAAAACAGAAAAGCAAAGCTGAAAAGACAAGAAATCCATACTGGGAACAAAAGAGGTGCATAACAGACTATATTTTTTTATGTAGTCATACATTATAAATGATCTTTTTTAAAACTTCAATTAATTTCCATTAATGTATACAATATTTCTTCATTTCAGTATTCCTGGCAGAAGGACTCCAGTGTTCCATTCTGACAGGAAGAAAACCAACTCCCATAGGTACCAACCATGAATCTTCACTGCACTGAGATCTTCGACTGGAGTATTAGAAATGCCAATGTCAGAAGAGATGTAAGTGACAACAGGAGCAATACATCCTTTAAAGAGGACACGCTTAACTGGTTTCAGATTCAGAGATTTAGAGTAGGGGTGATTTTCCACACTCTGTCCCCAGAATACACCAGCACTTTCAAGAACATAGCAGACTATCTGCTGGTGTATTTGGGCTTGAAGTTTTCCAGAAAAACCCTGACACTAATCTCCTGTTCAGCTGTACAAGTTTTTAAAAGTGTTTGTTATTTTTAAATTAAACTTCAAATACACTGATTTCCTCAAAGAAGAGAAACAGCACTCCCATTTCCTTTTCCTGGCTTTGTAATTAATATGAAGACACAATAATTGCAGGCACAACCCTCCTCCAAACCAGGACCCTACTGTGTAGGCATTATGCAGTAGCTATATATACAGCTTCACTTTGCAGGGCAAGTTGGAGATGTTTCAATTTTTCACAAGAGCACTAAAGTTTTCTAAAAAATCTAAAGCCTGTTTTCACAAGAGAACAATATCAATATCAGATGAATGGTAAATTAGGACAATTTACCTTTAGAAATCTCATCTAACTAAGGCTTATAAAAATTTATTCCATCAAAACTCTTCAGAATAAACATTCAGTTCTTGATGGAATGTATTTATCCAGAAACTTAAAGGAACTAAAATAGTTTTGATTTTCCACCCTAAATAGTTCTATTTTTGAATATAGAAGACGGCAAACAGAGAATGACAAAGTGACATTTGGAGTACAGTGCCCCCAGCGTCCCTTCCTCAGGAAGGCTTGCATTTAGTCATGACACTTTAGCTACTTCGGATGGCTTTTGCTGCCTAAAAGCCACTGTGTGGCTTCACCATTCTCCTTTTTTCTATGTCTGTATTTTAAACTCAACTTTTTGTTCAGAACTTTCATAGATCCCAGACAGGGACAGCCTCAGGACATGGAATAATTTAGGCTGGACCTCTGGAGATCCTTGCTCCAGCCCTCTGCTTGAGGGCTTACCACTACAGTACTCTGATGCCTTGAAATTACTGCACTGCTGTGATACACTTTGCACCAGGAACTGCATGCAGAGAAACTGCTGGGTACAACTAGGTAATCAGAGGCAGCTTAATGTTTGCTCATCTCAATCAAATTTCCCATTTTTCCAAACTCACAGGATCTTGCTTTTCTTCCTCCAGCATTTCTCTGCAGACAATATTCTTTGCTGAGAAACTCAATGTGACTCTGCAAAAAATCCTATGCACTAGCCAGTGCCCAAATTGTACCATTTTTAAAGAGGATTGGGTTTTCAGCTTTAAATTTAAAAAGCACATACAAAGCTAATTTCTGCAGATGGAGTAAAATGTGCCACGTGAACCAGGCAGCTGCCTTTCTCATTGGACATTGAAGGGTTGCTATGATTCAGACATTATGCTTTAATATTTAAATTTCCACAAGCTACAAATATGCTGATATAAGAACAAACGTCAGAAGGTTGATCTATTCTGAGATCCATCTCAAAAGAAGCCCGACAACACACTTTGAAATCAGGTTCTGTTTCTGTCTATTGGAATTTAACAGATTTCAGTCACTTGTGTAAGAAAAGATTGCCAAAGAGGAATCCAACAGCACAGCACAGCTTTCAAAGGAGCACGAGGAGACACTATCCTGTCATTTCCTTTTTTCTTGGCGGAAAAATATAAGAAACAGCAAATTGCTTTATTTACACATTGGGCCCCTTTGTCCTCATTTTTATTTTCAAAGTATTCTTTTTACACAGATTCACGTTTATTTACTGCTTGAACTTTGCAATAGCACCATACCACTTAACTCCACCCAGGAAATTTACTCTGCAGTGGTATTTTTGCCTTCTCTAAAATTTGGCAGACCTGGCAAACAGGGACATTTTACAAGTTCCCTATAGCTCAGGGCACCAGAACCGTGAGGCCTCGAGGTGTTTGGGTTTGGTTTGGAGGTGGTTATTTTCCCTTTCTTAAGAAAGAAACCTTTATGCTGATCCTGGTCTTAAACACTGCATTCTGAACAGTGCGACAACTGGGGAAAACAAGATCTACAGTGTCAGCCACTTACATGTGTTCTCACGTAGTCACCATCTGGTTGGCAGTCCCAGAAGTCAGCAGCTCGTACCACAAAAAGCACTGTCATATTAAACACCCTGCTGACACAGAGACCACGGAGCGAGGGACTGCGCCCGCTGGCTGCTGAGCCATCAGGTTATGGCCTCAAAATGTGCCAGCAAAGAACTACTAAAAGATAGTCCTTCAAGGCCTTTTCCTTCTCTTCCCTTTCCCATCTACAGCCTTCCCACCGATGATGAAACTGCTGCATTTCACATTGTATAAATGTGCTAAACAATTGCAATTTTACAAACTTGCAAGTCTGCAAATGTCTTTTATTGCATATGGTTGCAAGAATGAGTTTATGTTCATAGAATCACAGAATGGTTTGGGTTGGAAGGGACCTCAAAGATCATCTTGTTCCAACCCCCTGCCATGGGCAGGGACACCTCCCACCAGACCAGGTTGCTCAAAGCCCCGTCTAACCTGGGCTTAAACACTTCCAGAGAGGAGGCAGCCACAACTTCTCTGGGCAACCTGGGCCAGTGCCTCACCACCCTCACAGTAAAGAATTTCTTCCTAATATCTAGTCTAAATCTACGCTCTTCCAGTTCAATGCTAAGGGGAAAAAAAAAAAAAAAAGGTAGTAAAAAAGCTACACTCCTTGTAAAAATAAGCCATTTGCCCTTTATTCAGTATAGCAACTAATTGCTAAGTGAGTGAAACAGGACTTGGAAACCATTTTGAGTGGCCAAAGGGATTGGCTTCTGGGCTTTCATCCAAAACTTTGCTGCAGTAGGATGCAATTGCCTTCTCCATCTGGACCAGCCTATGTACACGTGTGTGGAGAAGCTCTGGCCTCGGTACCCTGTCAGTCTCTAAGGGCTTAAACAACACAGCGGACCCTTCATGACCATACTGCTCAAGTTCTGATCTTAAGAGAAAAAAATCTCTGGTGACCAGCATACGATCACAAAATATGTAGTTCCAGTAAAGGACTAGCACCTGCGAAACACAGTAGCAAAAATTTCTGTCATGTCAAATGGGAAGAAGAACAAGCTCAAAAGGGATAACCTGCTCACTCCTCTATACATACACAAAATATTAATATAGGTTTCAATCAAAACACGGATTTATCAAACCATTATTCTTGGGTATAGTATCTTATTTATCTTAGAAGAAACTAGAAATTCTTCACATCTCCATTATTTGTGACATTTTAGGCTTCTACTTGAAAATCTTATCATGTCAATTTGTTTCCCAGGAACAAGATGACCTGACAACCTCCAGCCTCATGCTTGGGTTGATCTTCCCAGCAGAGATGATGATGTAGCATTTGTATTCCATAATTCCTTTCAGCACATAATCAGATTTCTGTTTCTACAGAAATATACCAATTATTTTTATGCTATGTAGACATACGTCTTTTTCTAAGGCTAGTTCTGGAGCACTTAAATCTGCTTATAAATATAGAATGAAAATTTTCCTAGGCATGCAGTTCCTTTTCTAGCAACTACTATTTGAAAGCTGAACTCTTCCCTTCTCCCCCTTTCCAGCCTTGTAAAAAGAGCCATGCAGCAGACTCGGCTCCTTGGAGGTATCACTGAAATGTAACTGTTTCAGTAACAAGAATCTTCTTTCCCAAAAAAAGCAGCCCAGCAACTTGCAGGAGTGCCAGCATGGAGACATAAGCAGAGAATCCTGGAAAAGCCTGCAAGACTGTTCTGCCAAGCTTTATGTTTTGATCACTGAGCTCTCTGCTTCTAAGCGGACCACGATAGCAGACAGCTCATGCAGTCTCAATTTATTGTGACTTAAAGGTCCTACTAGAACAGTACTAACACTATTTCTCTCTTGGTAGTATCAAAAAGACCCCTGCCAGGAATACCAGATGCTGTCCTGCCCTGTGTTCCCAATACCCATTAGTAAAACAACTGAATAACAATGGCAAAAGCTGATCATTAGCAATCCAGACTCCACATTCATGTTAATACAGCAAGAAAGCCACTGCACTTCATGCTGACACAAGGGCTGGATTGCCAGGGGGCTCAGACCAGGCAGAGACATCATGTTTCTCCAGAAAGATGTGGTCTTTCACTGCCTTGTGCATTGGCCTGCCCTCCAGGCATTGCTGCCATTCCTCTGACCTTCCTTGCTAAGGTAAAACTGTGCCTTGATGTTGGAACTGCTTTTGGGGCCACACAGAGAGTATAAAGAAACATCATCCGGGATGGCCAAACTCAATGGAGGTAAGATAACCCAAGGGTAGGCAGCCAGGGCAGCTTCCCAATTAGATCTCCCCGGCTGGAGGCAGACGCGGACAGGACTGACAATGAGCAAGTGGAAGTTTAACAGCGTAGTATCAGCTAAGAGCAGCAGCAGGAGATGAGCAGGCTTTCTTCACACTGCAGGGGATCCGAGATAATTCAGAAAACAGAGACAGATTCAAGTTAATACAGTAAATTAAAGGGAAACCAAGAGAAAAATTGGGGTCAATCCGGTATGAACATGGCATTCTCATTGACAAACAAGTAGACAACAAGATTTTTACATTTCAGAGGCCTCTAGAAATGAGCAGCACCCAGAAGCTCAGCAGATGGCCTTGAAAAAACGGCCTGTTCACTTCAGAGCCCCAGTGGGAGCTGAGCCCTTTCAAAATAACTGGAACAGTCTCCAGCTATCAAGCAACCACCAGCAAAAGAGGTGAATTTGCTTTCACAGCATTTCCTCTGGTTCATTCCAAGTTTTCCCTGCTCATTTGTGTATCTTCAATTAGAGTAACATCCTTTTTTTCCTAACAGGTCTTACAGGTAGCAGCAGGGGAGGGAAAAGAGTACAAACAAAAGCACTCAGTAATTCAGTCTCAGAAATGCATCTGAATCTGCAGCTCCAGGGCTCTGACACAGCAGCACTGGAAAAGCCTGCTGCTTCCCTTGACGTTCAAGGACAGCGGGGTACATGGGGCTGTGCATTTGTATTCCCTGCCACGGCATTGGCCTTGCCTTTCTCCTCGCTCCCCCAAGCGCAGACATCATCTCATCATCAGAGAGATGACCTGTGAGCAAACTGCAGTGCAGCCTGCATTGGCTGGGAACTGAGCCCGAGGTGAGGGAAACCACACGTAACAGAGCTACACGAACAACAGACATGTACAGCTCTTGACATGCCTGGATGTCAACACACATACTCTCTCTGCTGTGATAAGGACTCACCAGCAAATGTATAATGTTGCTGCAATCTCCAGAAATACCCTTTGTCACTGATGTATATTAGTACCAGAGTCCAGGCTTGGTGACTTCAAAAAAATAACGGAGAGAGAGAAACGGATGTATTGGTAGCAAAATGTTTTCCTGTGCCTACTGCAAATTTGGCATCTCTCACTGACCACAAATACAGAAAAGAGAGTATCTGGGAGAGAGAAGACAAGGCTTTGCTAAACAGTCTAATTTTCATTTGGAAGTGAAGGGAGCTCTCATTGAGAAAAAAAGGCAGAGGAGATAAAGATCAGATCAGAGATGGTGAAAAGGCATTCACAAAGGGCAAGAGGGAAAGGGGGGAGGAAATCAATCACAAGTACAGACAAGATCAAATGGCAGCATAGCAGTAACAGCCGTATTTCCTTGGGAAAAAAGGCTGCAGGATGAAGAGGCAGCACAGCACCGTGCTGTGAGGAGTGCTGCTCTCCGCACCCACTGCATAGGAGAGAGTTGTTCTTTCTCCATAGCAACAAGAGACTTAAAAGCCAATCTGGAGACTGAAGACCAGCTAAAAAAACAAAACACAACATGTATCGATCTATTAGCTCTATTTTAAGCCTCAGCTGTGAAGTATAGAGAATAGCATTTGTTTAGCCTGAGGAAGCATCTTCACAGAAAGTTCTCTTGTCCCTTCATGCCTCCCTGTCTCAGAACCAACCCTTAGTGTGAAGCAAATGGTGGCACTTCCACATGGTCTCTACTCTCGGGTAATGCCAAATCCATCAGGTACAAACACACCTTGCAGCAGCCTGAGGTGCTCACGGCTGAAGCCCACCAGCTGCTGCCTTTTGCAGGGGATGCAGGGAGGCATCAATACCTCCCAGCTCTTCTCACAGGGCTCGGGGAGGGAGGGAGTCACAGCATTTTGCTGAAAAAAAAAAAAAATACATAAAATAATAGTAATAAAAAAACCCTCAAAACCTCAAAACTTGCTGTTTAGTAGTTACCAGCTCAAGTCACTGTTTACAAGGGCTCAGGATGTGCTCATACGCTTGTCCTTGAAGTCTGCTTACACCTGCTTGGAAACAGCTCTGCTCAGGTACCTGAATGACTTCAATAAAGCCATTATGCTGACTGCATTGGCAGAGCTCTGGAAACATTATAGACCTTGTCTCCTCCTCAAAGGCACCAATGGAGCCTGTGCAGCAAATTCCAGAATGCACCAGGATTATTTAAGAAGCTCATCAAGTTTTGGGTGAATGGATCGTACTGAAAAAGCTGCAGAGCAGCTAGGGTTTCAGTCCTGGCCTTGCTTTAGCTTAGATGCTGAGATTAGCTTCTTCGTGGAGAGAGACAATAAAAAAACCTATAAAGTCACAGTTCCTTAACCACAAATATCACAGCTATGTTTTGGTAGTTTATTATTCTAAACAGCTAAAACTTCATCTTTACATGCTAGCTCCAAACAAGAATCTTAACAAAACAACAACCTTCCATCACACCCTCCTCTCTTTTACTTTCCCATTAACAAGAAGAGGTGGAGCATAAAAGCTTCTGCAGAATAATTACTGCCCAGCCAGGTACCACTCAGGCAACCTGGAGATCTGACAATAGAATTCCTACTCTTTTCCTACAAGGAACAGGCGTGCAGAAGTATTAGAATCATCTAGAACAAACAGCTGAAAACCACAGAGTAGCACTGTCTGCACTCAGCTAGGAGTGCTTTACAAATAGTGAGACACACAGGGGTAAGGCAAACAAGGCAAGCCTCGTGCATTCCGCGACTCTCTCGGGGCACAGCATCGCAGGCTGCTGAGGACAGATCTGTGCAGAGAGGTACAGTGTCCACGCAGCACCTAAGCAGGGAGATTTTTTTCCAGTGGGAGAACAAAACACATGCTGAGGGTTTGGAAACACAAGCTAAAACTGTGAACTGGCACTGAATACTGAAGAACCGGGGGGAATTGGGTACGATGAGGCAAACAGAGCAAATGCAAGAAGTTGCTGATTACATATGAGCATGGCAAAAACATGGTACACTGCACCTGTTTCGTTTGCTTTAGTTTCCTTTCCACTGCTAAATGTTATTTTACTTGAATGTCCAGAGAACTATGAGGAAAGAAAAGCCTGTTTTAAGATTATCCAAAGACATATTTCCAGTGTGTGCCATGAAAGCCATCTTTTGAATTTCATATTAATATTAAACATAGTTCTATCTTAGATTCACCCATGAGTCATAAGTTTAAAAAAAAAAGCACTGTACTCAGCAACTTTGCCTTGGCTCAGCACTATTACCTTACAGACTTCAGCTGCACATCTGCTCACTCAACAGCTCCAGAAAAATCTGATCCACATACACTGAACATCCCTCTGACCATTTCTTCCATGGCTAATGTAGTTGAATTACGATTTTGGATTTAAAATACAGAAATTTTCAATCAGCCAGCCCTTAGCCACTATATTTATTAGCAAAATCTTATGGATCTTGGATTTTTATTTCCTTGTGCAACATCTTATTCAATAATAAAATACTAATTTTTAAGCCACTGATTCAATTGACTTTTACTTTCAAAAAAATATTACCCGACTAGAAAAGATTTCAAAAGGAGCTTCATACAAAGGGTAAGAGTAATTTTCACCTGCACAGATTATGAAGTAGAAAGAAAAGAAAAAAATCTGGGTAAGAACAACCCCATGTGCCAGTATAAGATGGGGGCTGACCTGTTGGAGAGCAGCATAGGGGAAAGGGACCTGGGGGTCCTGGTGGACAGCAGGGTGACCACGAGCCAGCAATGTGCCCTTGTGGCCAAGAAGGCCAATGGCATCCTGGGGTCCAATGACAGGACAAGGGGCAATGGGTGCAAGCTGGAACATAGGAGGTTCCACATAAATATAAGGAAGAACTTCTTCCCAGTGAGGGTGACAGAGCACTGGCACAGGCTGCCCAGAGAGGGTGTGGAGTCTCCTTCTCTGGAGACATTCAAAACCCACCTGGATGCATTCCTGTGTGACCTGACCTAGGTATTCCTGCTGTGGCAGGGGGACTGGACTAGATGATCTCTTGAGGTCCCTTCCAATCCCTAACATTCTGTGATTCTGTGAAAAGTATGAATCAGCTTGTTCTCATAAAAACACATTTGCTAACCAAAGTCTGTTTCCTATACAATTAGCAACAAATGCGGAAATACTTCTTTTAAGAAGTGGTTTCAAGGGTTGCCAGGAGCAAATCTCTGTGGAATGCATACAAAATTGTTCTGTTTTCTTCTGCATAGGTTACCTTACTGAACTCAAAATGGAGGTATCCAAAGAGCTTTTTAGGAGTTTAGGAAGCCACACAGCTAAAATACATGGCATTTTCTTTTTTTTTTTTTGGACATCCAAACTGGAAAATAATGACATTTATGAGTCTTCAGCTCAGAGCCTATGGTAGCCCCAGAAAAGCACCGTTTCCTATGCAGTCAAGTTTTACCCCAGACAGAGAAAATTCTCTTGCATCAGAGAGACAGAGATGCCAACCCTGACCCCCATTCCTATGTTCCAAAGCACTTTTCTACACACAAACAGAGCCGAAGAAAGCATTTAAACCCTCAAATCCACTTCAAAGTGCTGTGGGACTGCAGCACAGAGTGCAGCAGACAACACTGGTGAGCTGCCCTGAAAGAGCTGTGTTACACTGGCAGCAGTTCCTGTGCACGGCCAGTTCCACACCCTGCTACATCCCCCATTTGTGTTACAGCTAAAAGGTGACAACGACATCAATGGCAGGGCAGCCACCTAGACAGTTGGGGTGGTCAGAGAATGTTGTTCCTGGGTCCTCCTAGGCAAAAATTTTGAATTCACAAGGAACCCCAAAATGCAGTTCATTACACACCAAAGTCCTGGTCAGATCTTTGAGCATATTCTTAATAAAACGAGTCTGCAAGACTCTTCAGCATGCTTGGCTCTGCCAGCATCACCTTTGCCTTGTGAGCCTTCAGCCTCAGCCAGCCCCACATCTCTCCCACCACTGAGCCAGGTTGGTGGTGGCACTGCGGTCAGATGTAGCATTTAGTGGTGTGCCCTCTCAAGGCTGCTGTCATTCACACATGGGTATCCAGCACAGAACAGAAAATCACAAGGCACAGGCTATAAATCACAAGGGCTTAGTCGTTCCATCTTAGGAAGTTTAATTATCCTGATGATGTTATCTTAATTAAATGGTAGTTAATCTAGTTTTATATTTAAGCCTGAAATGTGAATATATTTTAAAAACTCTTGATGATAGCAAATCTGAAGAGACAGAGGAAGGAAAGGAAAAATACCAGAGAAAGTAGGGTTGGCTGGATTTGATAAATGCAACTATATTTCTGAATACAGGCAGTTACAGTTCAGGTGTTTCCTTGTTTAGGGTTGTCTCAGTGAATCAGATTCCTAAGGCGAAAATGGGAGGGTCTCCAAACAAAATTTGAAAGCAGATAAGCAAAAAAGAAAGGTAAAATTGATGGTAAGAGAAAAAAAAACAACAAACAACTTGTCAAGTCAGAGGTTAGCACAGAATCTTTGAAGAGTCCTGCTGTGTGCATAGTTATTTACACTTTTCTGGCTCACAGAAAACAGCAGTGGTCTTGTAAAAAATTTACAGCAATCTAGCAAGGTGCCCTGCATACAAGGCAGAAACCAGCATGGAGAGAGCTAATGGGGAATAACAACCTTTCCAAAGAAGGAAGAAAAAAATGGCTAGCCTTTTAAGAAATTGTTTCTTGTTTCTTCAAGGGCATTGGAAACTTAGCATGAACAGAACAGAGGAAAACTGAAAACCAGGAATTACAGCTGTAACTCCAGCTATAACTGAATAGAGAGGACTCTACTAAATGCAGATACCATCATCTCAGCTTCTGAACAGCGAGAGACACAAGATGTCCTTCAACTTCACCCCACTCCATCAACAGCCAGGATCCTCTCTGGGATCTGGGGCACAAACCAGAACTCTGGGGACCTCCAGAAAAAAATCCAAAACCAACACAGGAAGAAATGTCATTGACAGTGTTCGGTGTTATCAGGTTCATCTTTTGCTATGCTATACTTCATCCTGACAATGCCTTTACATCCCTGGTATGGGGGATACCAGGGCTGCTTTCCACCTTTGCCTGATCATCAGACAGCACCTGGAACACAAGCTCTGCACTGTGACTGTCATGCTCACCACCCTGTACAGCAGTTAACAAGCCCTGCCCAGGAGCACACCTTCCCCTGCCTTGCAGTGGAAGTCAGGGCCACACTCAGGCATCCCATGTGTCAGCAGCATTGCCCTGGAGACAGTAGGCAATCGAGGCTGGCTGAAAAGGTAACTAAATCTGCTCATCTAAACCTGACCCCTACACAACATATTCCGGCCCCCAGGCCTCATGCTGCCATCCCAGCAGACGACAGGCAGGAGTGGGAAGGACTTCTATACTCCATCACCATTCCCATTTGTTTCCTGTGTAAGACCCTTAAAATTGAGAGATCTTTTGCCCTTTATATCTGACGGATTTAGCTAGAGTAATTACCATTAAATATTATTGTAAGGTGTGGTAAGATACAACCATACTGCCCTCTTCCTGGCAGGCTGATTTCTACCTGGACACCTACATTTTGCAACCAACGTGCTGAACTTTGACTCCCCGCTTACAGGCAGGTAGGTAGTTCATGACCCCATATCCTCACACACATATCAGCAATCTGCACGAAGAGTTCTGCAAGGTAACATCCTGCATCACTCCAGATTGAATCCCAGTCTTGCAATCAGAGGAGCAAATGCACTTATAACCTTTGCAAGCAATTAAATCCACTGCCCTTGCTAACTTTGGCAATTTCACCAAGACCTGAATCTCAAGAATTCAGTAATTACTTCTGTTGGCCTTTGTTCTGCCAAGAGCTTGAGAGAGCTTTTTTCACTTTTAATGTGTGTCAGCATCAGTTACCAAAAAAGAAGTTTCTTTTAAAAAGAGATTCAACAAAAACAATCATGCTCCTGCTTTTTCCTTTTGGCAGTATAGAAAAAACAAAGCTAAGGTCTGGCTTCTGTGACCTCCACACGCTCTGAGCCTTTTATCAGTCTTGTTTGTTAGCTTCCTTATTCTCATTTTAGATAAAATCCAAAGGCAAACTCAAACTTAAGGAAAGTATTTCTTTACATACACAGATTATTTTTCAATGGAAAAGCTGTTCCTTGAATTGAGACAAAAAATAATTCTACAATACTCCATACTTTTCAACAAATCAGTCACTCAGGAACATCTTACCAGCTCACCACTGCTACCTACACACAGAACAGTGATGAGGCCCACAGAGAGAGGGCAAGAAACCAAGAGGTTTTATTCCTTGAATAAACTGGTTTGAATCTGAGCTAGAAAAAGTTAGACTGCACACTGAAGCTCCCAAAGAAGTGGACTTAACATTTATACAAATCCTGCAATCAAAGTTGGCAACTAAGGGTTTGCAAACACATGTACCACTCCAAAATGAAAACCAAAAAAGGGGGGTTCATATGCTGGAAAATCATGAACATTATCTCTTTCTGGGCCACTGAAAATATGGCCTTACCTATATAAGTACACCAATTACATTAGTTCATGAAACTAACTGAAAGGAAGAAAAGCAACTGCCCTCCAAGTATATCACATTAATAAGCAAGCCACATTGGTTTCCACTCCCATTCAATTTATAAAACAGAAGGATAAACCCCTCTGTCTTCACTAGTGTCTTTGAAAACAAAAATGCCATCACTAAATACAGGAAAGGGAACTAGAATACAGTATGCTAGAAATGCTTAACCAAAAAGTTCATGTCCATGAGGAAGTGTGATTGTTCAGTGGTCTGTGTGCATGTAGAGATATGACATGTGTCGTATCATGTGTGCATGAAAGACAGTACACAAATAAATGCCTGATTTGAGCTCAGAATTAGTTGCAGCCAGGGTCAAGCAAGCATTTAAAAACATAACTAGTTATTCTTGGTGCTCAATTTGAGACTCATTAAAGGATTACAGCTTGGGACAGGCCTTTCCTGCCCTCTGAAATCAGGCACCTTCACTGCCCATTACTAATTCTTGTAACCAAAAACTGAGGGATTCCCAAAACCGTTGGTCACATCTGGGAACAATGACCTGAAGAAAGAATAAAGCAAGCCAAATGCAGCTTGTAAAACAAGGAGCTACTTGTAACATTAGCATGAATCATTATTATTATTGTTTTCTTGTTATTCTCATTCTGTTAAAGCCATTATCTTCAATTAAGGAGGCACATTTGGTCTTGGAGATACTGCAACATTCATATTAGATAACGACTCAAGATCTGTAGAAACCTAGGAGGTTTCTCTAGGACCATTAACTTGTTGGATGAACACAAAGGAAGCTGCCCAAGAAGGAGTAGCACAAGAGAGAAGAGGCAAGTCACAGTGAAGTGGTGATGATCAATATGCTGTGGCTGTTAACCTCCCTGGAGGCTGTGTGCAAGAGTAGAAATCGCTACTGAGCTTCAGATCAAGATTGGTAGGTAAATGAAGTGATACAGTTAAAATATTTAGGTTCACATAAAGAAAATCAATTGTGAGACTGAGTGCAATTACTGAGCAGATACTCATTAATGTTAATGCCATGCAAGTGCTAACTTGGGATATTTCATTATTACTATCCTGCGTTGTATCTCAGACATTGGGCTTTTGTTAATTTGAAGACACATTGCTTATTTCAGCTGATTTGAAGGCAATTCTCATCTCCCCCTCCTTTCCCCTCAATACATTTGCGGGACAGAGTGGAAGACCACGCTGCATTAAATCTTCATCATCCATTTTTAATTGCTGTTGGCAGCAACTATTCCGTTTGATCAAGCTGATGGCAGAGCAGAGGGATTGGTTCTTGTTCTTAAGTGAGCTGTGTGACTATTCTGACTCCTGAGCGGTATCAATTGCTGCTTTACCATCTGCAGATGTTTGGCATTCCCAAACAAAACTTTGTTAGTACTGGCTGGTTGCTGGTAACTTATCCGCAGCATCCTGAACACGCCTTTGAGTGCTGACAGGATTCTTCCTGAAAATTGCATGGGAACCCATAAGCTCAGCATTTGAAAGTGTGCTGCAGCCCCAATTTAAAAATTACAAGCATGTGGGATGACAGAGCTTTTAACTGCTACACGCTGGAAATGAAAGACAATAATGAATATCTGAAATCCAAAATGAGCATAGAACGAGTGGGCTTCCACACTGGGGACACACCATTGTTTGACCTTAGTTCATGTTTGCAAACAAATTCCTGATAGATTTTCAGCCTGCCTGCACAGATGTAGATACTGCCACAAGTGGTCACCACAAAGAGACTGTTTAATAGTATAGTCTCATTTTTCATGGTACGTTTTGTTCTTGCCACCCTACAATTTTAACAATTGAAAATCTAATGTAATTTTAGGTAATGGTCTCAGCTCCTCCTTCTACCTCCTCCCTTTGGCCCTCCTGTCACTCTGCCTAAATTCCCGAGATGAAGCAAGCTCTGCCCCAAGCCTTGGGAACACGAGATCAGAGCTCATTCTCATTGTCCTGTAGGCTGTCACCATCCTGGACTCACCACTGAGTAGCACTGGCTGTAATCCAGCCCTCCTGGAACAGTCAGCATGTGGCTTGCGTGTTCCTACCTGCTTACAGAAGGAATAGATCTTCACGTCAGCTGTTTTCCTGGAGAGAAATTTGGTAACAGCAGCACAAAGCCATCAATAACGTGTGGCTTACCCAAGAACTTCCTTCTATTTGAATAAATGGAATGTTGGAACAAAGGAACAGAAAGGGAAGTAGAAATACGAGTTCTTTCTAAAATGTATCACTTTCACGTGGAACATGGGATTTTTGTTTGTTTTGTTTTAAAAGAAAGGGTACTAACTTATTTTGGAGTGTAAAAAGAAGGACCATAGCAGAAACTTCACTTAAAAAAGAAGATAAATCTGGCTTACCTCCCACAAACACAAAGCAAACTGTCATTAAGTCACCCCTCTATGCACAGGAATTGAAGTTGCGCCAAGTCTCTCTCCTTTTTTCACACAGGATTAGGTGATAAGTTAGCCAGAAACAATCCAAAAGAGCTCCAGAACTATTCCTTATATGGCAGGTATTTTTGAAAGCTCCATTCTGCCACTGATTTTGGCAGTTGTGAAGAGAATCTGTCCCATTTTTCCATATCATCTTTTCCTCACAGTACGCTGCCTTTGAGGGGGTGCAGCTCTCCTGACATCATTACCCACCCTGGAAGTCAAGGCATTATGCCAAGGCCTACATCTTTACCAGTTCTGCAGTTCCCCTAGTATGACGATATTAAGAAAAAAGCCTCATAAGCAAACCAAAATTATAGAAGTTCCCAAATGAATTAGTGTTAAAAAAAGCAACTGACATCAAAACCTACTCAACAGGAGGGAAATGTATATAGTGGCATGCTGCACTTGCAATGAAGAGGAGGAAATAACTTCTGCTATCCTTAGTGCTGACTCACCACATTCTGGCTGCAGGATCCAACAGATATCCTTAAAGACGCACGAGTTTCTAGAGATGTCCCTAATACAGTCAAGCACCTCCCTGCACACACACATTCACCTAGAACTGAGACAAAAATCTGTGTTCTTGAGTCCTCAAAGTGGCTGATACCCTTCAGGGGTCAAGATAGCTACTAGTAGAAGTGTGGAAAATAACAGGCATTAAACAGGGCTTTTTGTTGCCAAGGGCAAGTGAGGTCATATCAAGACTGAGCTGCAGAAAATGATGAATTTATCCAAGTTCCTCATCTTTCATCTTCCATGGACTGAAAGCCATGTTCTCTTCACCCCAAACCAGCAATCAAACACTTCTCAGCAAGCAAACAACCAGAGGCCTGGGTAGCAGAGGCAGCAGCTGAGGAACAGCAGGGACATCTGCCCCATGCTGCTACATTCCAGCATTGCTCCAAGCCAGAGGCATCAAGAGGTGACAGGGACCTCATCTGTTGTAAGTAAGACCTCATCTCAGGTTAGACAAGGAAAAGACAGTCAGGAACAGCAGAGTATTCAGCTATAATGAAGCCAAACAAATACTAAAAAAAAAAGATAAATACTTCTTTACAGTATGTGCACATATGCATCTGTGTAAGTTACACACACGCACGCATACATGCTAAATATCTTCCTCAAAATAAGCTTTTACATCTCCAGCCTTAACTCTCACCAGAACAGACCAAATGTCACTATCTTCAAAGGCCAACTGCTAGGCTCATCTGCTGAAGCTAACTTTGCATGATAGGTTTGTTTGCTGGGAGGACAATACTGGTTTGATTCAAACTCACTCTGATTAGCCCTACACCAGGGAGAGTCATTCCTGCCTCTGTCCAAATTAGTATGCGCCCGAAATTATGGAGTGAAGGTCACTTAACAGATCCTGGAGCGGGATGAAACTCTGGATAAAAATAGGATGGCACTGTCAGTGTATTATCAGCTAGGTTCAGATCAGTTTCATGCTTTATGTCTTTGCTATGGTTTGCTATCATATGCTAAGTATATGATTACCAGGAGAAAGCTTATTTCATCTACCTGAAAAAGTTTATAAATACTACAAATCATCAGCTGAAGGCTTTAGAAACAAAGCAATATACAAATCTCACCTGTTCTGCTACAGGGTTTATTTTTCTGCACAATAAACTATCCATGTGCATGCATATATACAGCAACAATGGTACTTCAGTAGAGAGCTCTATCTACAGTCAGTATCTACAGAGAGACTGACAAAGGGGAGCATGGACCATTACTCCCACTTTGGACAGCAGGTGTAAATGAGAGCTTGACATTGCAGATATGTAGCAGCAGGGTGAAAGTAGAGAAAAAACATACCATTTAAGAGGGATCATGAGAGATTAGTAATTACAACTTGCTGGCATTGAATGGAACTAGGCCAGCTAGCAGGACCAAAGCTTCCTACTCAGGCTCCTGTCCATCACATCCATATGTTTATGGGAGGGTAAGAGTTACCTCATTCACCTTCTTTCCTCACAAGACCTTTTTTTTTGTATTACATACGCAGAGATTGTTCTCACAGAAAGCACAAGAAGTAACATTGGAAGTGTCAGAGCCCACAGGCAAGAACACATTTGTCAAAATATCACAGGGACCTCTTCTGCCACAAAGCTGACTTGGGGATTCACCCACCCCATCTGCTACACAATTACAGGATCAGGGTCAGCCTGAGCCAAAACTGAGGGGGAGAGAAGGGATGACATAGTCTTCACTCTGTAGCCTTTAACAGCTCTGCCTTCTACTTGCAGACACACAACCTGAAGATGTGGGCTGAGAAAGAAAAGGAAGCATCAGAATTTCCCTACGCTCTCTTTTCTTCTCACTTTTAGGGACATACTTTAGCACGACACAGATTCCTAACAGCTACATCCACATCACTGTTCCTGTGGACCCAGAGCCCATACAGGGACTGCTACTCTCTGGCTGGAATGACCAGCAAGGCCACAGAGGTTCTGCTCCACTGCCTTCCAGGAGACGGATCATTCCCTAGAACAGCGTCTTTAGCTGCAGACAACAGTGGTATTACATGCTTCTTTAAATGCTACTTCTCCATGCAGCTGAAAGCATAAAGATCCATGAAGGGAGGAGTGTTTGCAGACCATACTGTTTGCAAGCTGTCCAGGAAATGAGTCTTTCCTATAAAAAAAACAGTGTTCAAACTATAAGCCAAGATGTTCAGGATCTCTAAGTCATTTCATTTCTTACAAATGTTATCTACCTTCTTCTCACTGATCTGCATATTTAGACCTCTCATTCTACAAATGTAGTTACAATGGTGTTTGAATGTTGAGTGCTTTATATACATCTAAAGTGTTTCAGAAGCAGATCTCTGCCTCATTCTTCATCATCTAACTAAAAAAAGAGGTTTTCTAGTTCCACACCACTATTTTGAAAAACATAACGTACAACGTGGTACACATTGCAATAAGAAGCCTTTTTCTGTCCACATACTGAGCACATGCAGAGAAAACCTAGGTTATCACAGCCTAAGTGAATTTTTCTGCAGTTTGTAAAACCATACTATGAAAAATATCGATATAAAAAGGGAGGGCTGAGCCTCCCTAACATTTTCCTGTATTTAATTTTGGATGATAAGAACATCCCTAGGAAAAGCTCATCCAGTAATGAAATCTGAATTGAAAAATGACCACCCAGAAGTAAAAGTAGTCATACACAATTAATGAATTCATTCAGCCAGCCAATAAATCAAACCAGGAAACCAGACTCTCTTAATCATGCAGAGAAACATTTTTCAGTGCTTCTTATATTGTACTTTGCTCAAGGCCTACATTACCAATTGGTTGTTTCTTTAATTCTTAACCATTTGCAATATAGTTTAATGTTATTTAAAATTTAAGTGTCATTCAAGAATACTGTTTAAGAACATACTGTTCTTTCCAGGTTTCTAATTCTGAATTAAATTAATATCAGGTTATTTACTTCATGGGTCAAGAAAGCCTGTGAGTAATCAACAAGTTAGTAGTGCATGGATATAACTTTCCAGAAACGGTTGTAGCTCTTCCCTTTGTGGGTCAGACTTGGTACAAACACATAGTGGACCTTCAGAAAGTTATCACTGCCTGAAGTTCTCACACTGTATTTCTATCAGGGATCCATAGGGCCCTTGGGTTACCGACTCAAGGACAACCTCTTAAAATTTTGTCAAAGACATTTTGAAAAATTTTACTTATTATTCAATATTATGTGCTGCAGTGGACTAAATTAAAAGAAACAGTAACTCTGGAAAAACTCAAAGCAAGAGACTATTGAGAAAAGAAACAGCAGCTTGACTGAAGGCTGAAAACCAGAGTCAAACTTCCTTTGCCTTTCAGTTGCAAGTGCCTTTTTCCCCAAAGCTCATCTACTATCCCCCGAAGGATTCCCTCATATTTCTCTAGTTCTCACAAAAAAAAAATTAGGAACATCCAGGTACTGCTTCTGTTGAACTTTGCAACCACATACATCAATACAGGAGCTACGTGTGCTCTTCATAGGAACCTGTCATCAAGTTTTGGTAAAAGAGGCAAAAACGAAGACTGTTCTCCTAGTAAGACTGGATTCTCTGCAACCTCCAAATGATGCTTCCACTCAAAACTTGAAACCTAGAGGGCCACTGAAGGACAAAGCTGCCTTCTCAATTCTGCCACACTCCTTTGTGCTGAAATCATGTTTATTGTTTTGCTTTTTTTCCCTTTGGATACAACTTCTGCACACCTGTGACTTAAACTAGCACCAAATGAGCACAAAGGACTGTGCTGATTCTCCAGGCCTTTTCCAACAGCCGGGTCTAGCTAGTGCCAATTTCTAGCGCCAGCTTGGTAATGAAAGGCCACACAAATTCCTCTCTTCCAGATTTCCACTTTCTCCAGGAGGGCAGTGAGGACAGTCCCTACAAGGTGACTCATGATCAAAACCTGGCCTCCAGTTACAATTACTGCAGTTATGATTCCCGAGTGAACTTATTAATCGAAGTCTCTGCACAGTAAGATCTTTAATTTGACATAAATCCTTTCAAGTCACCTCCAAACCTGGGAATAAAACCAATTCTCCTCCTCCCAGACATTTTCAACAACAGCCAAAACCTTCCCTGCATGCAACAAACTGCACATTTGCTCTCATTCAGAATTGATATGCCATTTCTGAGCCAAATTTTCAAAAGGTGGTTTCCACTTGCATGCATACACTGCTGCGATCAATTCTTTAGTCCACACTGACTCAACATTTATCAGTATTACATGCCAGCATCTACAAATCCAAACAGGAACCAAGACCCTGCCACATTAGGCCGTGTACAAACACAGAAAAATAAATGCATGTTCTCTGCCCCAAGAAGGCCACAAATAAGAATCCAACTAGAAAGGGCATATACCTGTACCTGAGTATAAAATTCTGTGTAGCAGGTACACTCAGAGCTATGTGAATCTGAGCACCAAGAGAGCAAAATCAGGTCTAAATTCAAACACAGCACCCTGGTGCTTCTTTAAAAATCTTACCTGTGATATTAGTGACATGGATTTTGGCCTGAAGACATACATACAGATTTTGAAACAAAAATGTTTCCAGTTGTCTCAAAACAGGTAAGTTAACAGACCCACAACAAAAAACAGATAGTAACTACACACATTAAATAGCAGGAAGGCAACTTTGCATACTCTGGACAAACCCCTCACACTCATCAATTAAGATTATGCACAAAAATAGCTTCTCCCTTTTCTAATTCAAACTTCTCCAGGGAGGATGGTGAATGGCAGCGTGGAGTGCTGTGCCTCGCTGCTGCTAGCTCTGTTTGACCCTACAGATCGGCAGGGCAGGAGGTAGGCAGGAGAGCAGGAAGAGTCCAATAAAGCACAAAGCACTGCTTTTGCTCAAAAAAGCCCTAACATCTTCAATCCATCCAGTGCCATACTAGAATAGGAGGAATTAAAAGTGATGAAATATAACTGGGGATGGGAGGAGGGAAGGAAATCCCCAACAATTATTACTTTGTAAAACTCTTTAGGCAAGTCAATAAGCTTGCTGCTCCAGTAGGATTCACCCTGTATATTTTGACCCCAGCAATGGTTGCACAGTTGCAGACAGTCTGCTCCCCAGGTAGCAAGTACAGACAATGTACCTGTCTTCATCCTGGGTGCAGCTGTTCTCCAAAATCACTTATGTATAAGCAAATCCTCCTACATCTGCCTTGGAGTTCACCACAGAATTTTTTAGTTGAGACACAGCAAAACTCATCAGTTTTAAAGGTCCTCTCAGGACACCTTGACTTTGCTGGGAAGACACAGTCTGCTAGCTACCCCTTGCAGCTAGACAGTGCTGTTCATCCATTTCTTAGACAAGCTGCCTCCTTCAGGCAATACCCCTAGGAGTGACATGCAAGACTAGAAACATTTATTTGCAGGCACCACTTTGCCCCAAGAAGAATCAGAGCCTAAAGGAACAACAGAAATACATTTTGTATTTTTCAGCTAGCATATTAATTTTGCAGGTCCTGTCACGCTGCCAGCAATGCTCAGAACGCATTGCTTACGCCTCATTGTGGAGCTATGCTTCCACCCTTCTCTGACAATCCACCCCCATGTGACCATATTATGATGGAGAGGACTGGGACACAGGGATCCCAGTGGACACAGGTGGTCACTACACAAAAGAGCTGAAAAAAGCAGCAATTAAGGGAGAAGTAGAGGGACAAGTTTTATCTCTGATTTGACCTGAAGCTGAGACATGGTTTCTATTCCTGGCATTCCTGTTGAACTACTAGTAGGTAACATAGGCAGATACCATCCTCTTTCTGTGCCCCAGTTTCCACATTGCTCAAATGTGTGTGCATGCACATAAAGCAAGAGCTAAAAAAGGCTAAGTATAAACTGGCTTTGGCCATACCTAGCGTGAAAATCCCGTTTTCCACCTCTAGATTACAATCACACTGTTCAAGCAAACTTTGAAGCTACTTGTTCTGGGAAGTCTTTAAGCTGAAAGAGGCCTGAGATTTTCAGAGTGATGACAAAAGTCTTATTTTGTCACGCTTGGCTTTTTGGCTGGATATATAGAATACAGAAAGCCAAGATTTTCCTTTGAACAGCGACAGTCAGACCAAACCACAATACTCCTTTCTCCTTCAGGCCAAGCCTAGTCCAGAAATTTCCCATGAAAACCTTACTTTGGAAAGACTAGATTAAAAGTTTGGAGTTGAAGCATATATATCCTTCCCCCTGAAGCCCTCAGAGAAAACCATGTATCATAATCTCCGTTTTTCAAATGAAACAGGGAGGAATATACACATGATGGAGGTCACTTGCCTCACGTCAACTAAAACACTAGGGCCAGCACCAGGAACAGGATCTGCTTCTCCCGTATCTCAGCCTAGTGTTTATCCAAGTGGGGTTTTTTGTTCTTTTTTTTTAAACAAAAAACAACAACCTACTGTTTTAAAGATTGACATAACTCCACTGCTGCTTCAGACACTGTCTTACCTCTGCTGGCGCCTCAGAGCCCAACAGTGCTGCCACATGTGCCCAGGTTGAGGCAGGAGCGGGGCTGTGAGGCAGCGGCTGTGAGAGGGCCCGGCCAGTTCCACCAGCACCGCCAGAGGCACGGCCCAGCCTGGCAGCGGGGATGGTGGCACCTCTGGGAAAACGTTCTCCAGAGAGGACAGAACACCACATGGACAGCATGGAGTGAGGGACACAGTGTGAGGGATGACATCAGTGCGAGGGACAGCCCTGCTGGCAGCCAGGCCGGAGGGAGGAGGGCAGGGGGAGCTCAGCCGCAGGCGCAGGGATCTTCCCTCCCGCCTCCTGGGAAGGTGTGAGGAGAAAGGAGCACAGAGAGGGACCCTTATGGCTGACTGCAGTCCCACACACTGTCACCCTGTGCCTCCCCAGGCAGAGGAGGTGGGAATGAAGGCACAAACATGAGCCTGAGGAAAAGAGGCATGTGGGGAGGTGGTTTTAGTTTTTGCCTTTGCTTCTCACCATCCAACACTAATTTAACTGGCAATAAATTACATTTATTTTCCCTAAGACAAGTCTGATTTGCCCATGACAGTAACTGGCAAGAGATCACCTCCTCTTCATCTTGACCCACGAGCTCTTTCATCCTATTTTCTCCCTCTGTCCTGTTGAGAAGGGGGATGCAGAGCGTGCCTGGGTGGGCAGCCGGCAGCCAGCCAACATCAACCCACCACATCAAGATCACCTGCTTTGGAAGTGTGCATGTCAGGATTAAAGAAAAACACCAAAAATCCTCCACCTCTGTCAAAGGCAGTCCCTTTCTATTGAGCACAAAAAGCCCAGGGCATGGCCAGTTTTGTTGCCTGTGTACAGGAATCGCAAGGCTAAGGGAAGTATGTTAAATGTAAAGATCTACTTACACCTGTCTATAAAGCAGAAAGAAAATGGAATTACTCATCATCTGAAGAGACACTGAGCATTGTCACAGAACCACTGACTTTCCCACCAGACCTTCTATTGTCATACTGTCAGATACTGCAGTTCTCCTCCACAGCCTCCATAGCCCTCCAGTAAGTAGAAAATAAATTCCAGAGCAAGGCACTGTAACACACTGCACATAATCAGACTAGTGATACCTACACTAAACATGATTTCACACTAGAGAAAGAAAGCCATCTTCTCAGCTTATTATTTTGGCACTAATTGGTTTGTGATTCAGTCATGCTGAGAAAACACAAGGAAATAAAGAAAAGCAAGAGTACTCAAAAATTAATTAAAATAAATTAGTTCCTAATGGAGAGTAAAAGTCTAAATAATCCTCTAAATTTAAAACCACCATTAAATGCCAATTAAAAAAAATATGGGCCCAGTTAACTTGTGCAAGCTTTCCATTTTATAGTGTTTACTTTAAGGAATATAACATAGCATAGATACTGGACAGGCCAGTGATCTATAGGGTGAGAGAAGATGGGGAGGGTAGACTGTAGTACTATAAACTTTTAAGAAGAGAAGCTGAAAATATTTGTGGATTTTTCCTCTTGCACACCTAATAAATGAGCTCCTGGCTCAGGGTGCTCTGCTTACCTGAGTTCGCTCACATGGGCGTAGTGAACAGACTGAATTGTCATGAACTCCCAGCTCCCATAATGAGCAGTGTGGACAGAAAGACCACACAACTGAGTTTATATTCAATTATATTGTCAAGCTTTCTTTTGTAAAACCAAGCTAACGAGAAAAAGAAGAAAAACCATCACTAGCCTTTTCTATAGAAAAGAAAGTGCAGGATTGTGTTTTGTTACTGAAAGACATCTCTTAGAAGCACATTAAATTATACTGATTACGGAATGTTATCAAAAGGCCCCTCAAGTTTCTTAGAGTTTTGCTGAGAATATCTCCACTGTACTGATCCCACTGGAAGACTTTTCTTTTTACATGAATTTCAAATATCAAGTGACATGGTTCTTTAGTGGTTACCTGAGGCATGCAGTGCTTCTTTACAATACAGAAACAGGTCTTCTCTGTAGAAAAATACAGGTTAGAAATGCAAATTACTTAGCTGTTTAATAACCTTTTTTATTCTAGAGAATGACACACAACTTGCAATCGTAAAAAAAGGACAGTCTGAGCTTACAATTTTTATGTCAGTGATCAATGTTTAGCTTATTTTCCTTATGTGATATGATATGTGATACTATATGATATCAAAGTGATATTATCTAAAGATTTTTAAGCACTCTACTAGATAGTACCTCATCATAGTCCTAACTAGACAAGTCAGAGTATTAAATACATTTTGCTAGAATGGGAGATGAAAGTAAGGGAAAGTTTAAGGGCATCTCTCCCCCATGACATACAACCATAGCTGTGCTTCACAGCACTGCATCAGGCAGGAATGGACAAATTAGCACCAGCACAGGCGTGTACATTCACACAACATTAAGCAGCCCCCAGGGAGATATCTGCTTAGTTCCAAAGCAGAAGAATTGAGCATCCCAGTGCATCTCACCAGGGCTCATTAAGGGCTCATTAACTCCTGGAGACAGCTTCAGTAACAGCCTGAGCATCCCACAACTGTACTTCGTTACATGGTGTGACACAGTGATACCAATTCAGCTACAGCCAGGAGTGGAGATCACTTGCTTCTGGCTAAGCATTCTTTTTCCAGGGTAAAAAAAGGCTTTAGGACCAAAGCTACTGTTTTTCTGCTCTTTATATGACATCGGCACACACTGCTCTGTGACTAGAACTTAGAGGGACTTTGCCACACTGCTAACTAACAGAATAGTTTATATCAGCACACAAACTGGCAAGAGGTGCTTTCCAAGTTTGCTCTTAAATATAATTTCAGAAAAAACAAAGAAGTATGGAAATACAAAGGTCAAGTAACATGATACTAAAAAGAGACTTGGACTGCTCTGTGTCACAAGAACTGTCTGAGCAGATCCTTCAAAAGCTTCCTCCAGCACCCATAGACTCAAAGGAACAGAATAAAGCTGTGCTTCATCTTTGACACCCTGAGAGGAAGATGCTAGCACTCATCTGCATAAATCACTAAGAAAGCAAACTGGTAACAGAGGCAAGCTAAAAAAGCACATAAGAAAAGCTACCAGAGTGAAAAGAAAAAGAGAGCAAGAACTGCTCATCACATGGACAAATACCGTGACTTAAGATCTCCAGCGGTGCTAAAACCAGCTTTGAGCAATGACTTCAAAACACCCTGCTCCCTAGTTGGTTTTGCCTTCCATGAATCCCTGAGCAAAGTAGTTACTTATACTCTTTCTTCATTAAAATAAAACTCAGCACTTTTCCTGTGATTGCTTCACATAAAAAAATTCTAACATTAATCACGTGACAGTATTGAATCTCATTTCCCCCATCACAGAGTTTCTATATTGGAGAACAAAAAACAAGCCCCAAAAGTGAAGGGGAAGACTGTTCATTTATCAGTCTGCACTACCACATCCGCTGACCTATTTTATTACTAAAAATAGTCTTTCTTAGGTCACTGCTGCAAATTGAATTCTGCTGCTTCGTTGCCCACTGCAATCTCATGGAACTGCATGCTGCCTACACACAAAACACTAAGTAGGTTAACTTATTCACTGCCAGGATTGCAGCCAGTCTTCTCATACAGATAAAAAGAAAGACACAAATCATTTTGCCTCAAATGAGTGAAATGTCTTCTGCAATGCAGTTTAAGACCAAACCAAATTATTTATATTGCATCGTGAACATGAACATATAAATGCTTGACTTGTCTTCCCATTTGCCCATACTTACAATATATTTTTCAATATTTTTCTTACAAAATATGTTTTCAAAGGCATTCAGTGTTTCAAGTGGTGAACTAACAGACCTAATGACCTCTGTTGATACAACACCAAATAGGAACAACAGCCAAGTCTTCCTCATTAAGCTCCCTCGCTAAGTCTAGGAAGGCAGAAGACAAGAGGGATTAAGTTAAAATGTCCTGAGTTAAAAGAACACCTTCTTTCAAAAGGCCAAGACCCTGTATTTGTACTTCTCAATCCAAAGCATCTCATGCCTATCACACCATTAAGCAAGCTGGCAAATTTGGACCCAACAGACACAACACTAGTTAAAAGAGAGAGGAAGAGGAAGGCATGAATTTGACAGAGTAAGAACTTACTACTGGATCCATAGCAGGAGACTGACATAGGTATTATGGACCACTTCATGCTTCATACCAAATAAACATATAGAATATGCTATGTCCTTGCTTTTTCATTTGAGCCAGACAGAATAAGACTAGCATAAGCATGTTTCCATGAGCTGTTATCGCATCTTCATTTCATTACTGCAATAGCTTCCCAATCTTAAACAAACATACCCAAAAAAACAAACACAAAGATCAAAGACAACTGACTTCCTTCATGTCAGCTCTTTGCTTAAATCACTGCAAATTCTGTTGGGAATGTTTTAGTATGCAGCAGATGCACACAGAGCTGAACCATCCAAATGATTCGTGGCCTCATTAACCTAATGTTATTATTATTTAGTTATGAAACCAAGTTTCTCACTTCCTCCTATTCTAAAGATAACATCTGCCAAATCTGGGCTTTCTTGTCAGAAAGAAAATCCAAAATTTTGTCTTCAGGAGCAAAACAATCTCAGCTCTCCCTGAGTGTCAGCTGGTGTCATTTACTGAGATGCAGGAGGCACAGTGGGTCACAACTTGTGTGAGACCCATGTCCTCCCCAGCTGATAAACATGAAGCCCATCGCTACAAGGAGAACTACAGAGTCTCTCATCAAGGTTATATGCAGTGTGCCCACAGAAAGAAGAGGTGCAATTTCCCATTGTTTGAAAAGTCACAGAATACAACCTGCAAAGCAGCCTGGATCTGCATCTGATAATCCCGAGCTCCAGATTTTCAACATCTTGCTAGGGCTTGACTACAGATTAAAAACCAAAAACCACAACATGTTATTTTCTTATTTCCAGCAAGTAGGCCAAGCTGAAGTTGGCCTCTCAACAGGATGTTCTTTTAGACCTTTAGTTTCTCTGAGATGCTATAGTAGTAACTGCCTTTTTATTTCTTATGAGATCGAAAAAGAGAGTTAAGTTGGAACACTTTTAATGCAGTCACTGCACTTCAAAGATATATTACTTCATTCCCTTTTTTGAACTCTCCCAGTAATATTTCTGCTGTATAGCAACTTTCTCTATTAGAAATCCCATTTATAGAAATAAGACCACTCTCGGAGATACACAATCAAAATACCCTGAGGCCATATGACAGATTACTCACACGAATGTCAGCTAAATTAGTATTAGCAAGGTAATTAACAACAGTACTCAAGCAATGATGCTCAACACAAGTGAAAACAAACTACTTGCACCACTTTTCTACAGTCATAGCACATGAAACTAAGATCATTTGCATAAGTACTTAACTACATAATTAACAGTACGGTCAGCAGTGTGGAAGTATCTGAACGTCCTTGACTACAGTTAATATCACACTTTGCAAGTGAAAATTTAGTAGAAGTTTGCAAACCAATTGAGTACTTGCAAAAAAAAAAAAAAAAAACAAACAGAATGATGGTTTATAAAGCTCTAAAGTCTTCCAAGACCTAGCTATAGTGTTCTTCATGGATCATTAAGATAAAATCTGTGCGGCTTTCCAAGTGCCTGGATCCACTAACATGGATTTAAAAGTGCAGTGGAAACACACACACGCCACTTGCACTGAATTTCTGGCAAAAGAGTAGGAAATACGTAATCCACTTTGGGCAAAAGGTCAAAGACAAAATGAAACTAAATAAGATTTTTCACAATATATTTCAATTCCAATTTACCTCTTAAAACTTCAACCAGTTCATTGTTCAGGCTGGGTTCTGTATGTCACTACCTTCTGCCTGTGGGGAGCTGCAGAATCAAGTCTTTTGTGTTTCAGCATCTACAAAAATTTGGGACTGTAACCAACCATCTGTTAAGCCCACGCCACTCAGAGGCACTAATTAAATGAACTGCCATATCTTAACTTCTATCACAGCAAATTATAAATTACAGAAATATTGGCACAAAGACAAAAGAGGCACTTTGAGACCTGAACAAGCACTCAGGTTAGGTGAAGTGGCACGTGGGTACCTAATTCAATTAGACATTTTCACATCCCCACCCCACACTGCCTTCCGTGTTTGGTCACTTTTGGAAGTGGTGGGGACCTATGTTCACCTGCCCGAGTGCCCATGTACAGTCAGGCACTGGTCACTGCAGCACTTGGGTATTCTGCAGTTTGACCTTCAGCTCTGAATTGTGAAGCTGGTTTTGATACAGGGCTCGAGGCTGGGAAGAAGTTGGTCTTGTGGCCAAAAAGTTACACCACCTTCTCATCCAGGAAAGAAAAATCCTCGAGGCTGAGCACCCCTGGAACTAGCACTGCTCAGAACATAGAGAAGAGTACATGAGGCTGTCAGCTCATATTCACACTTGGTGAGAAAAGAATTAGCTGCCATCTCACACTCCATTTTGAACACCTGCAAACAAATGCTAAACCAGCAGGGTACCTCCTTCTGCTGTCAGTGTTTTGCCTCATGCTCTCTCTTTCTCCAGAAGCACTACTTCAGTGAAGAGACCCCTTGGAACCCCCCCACGTTTCCTAACACCTATAAGAACACTTGTAAAGTAGCTGTACAATATAGGTGCCAAATCATTGGCTGCAAATCTGTCTCATCTGCCTCAGTCTCCAGCAGCTGCAAAATTAAAAATAGCTGTCATAGGCAAACCATGACTGAAGATGAGAATGTTTATTCATTTATTTCAGGCTGATAATGGTGTCACTGTTGACATGTTTGGGCTCTGAAAGGAGCACTAATGAGGAAATGGACAAAATTATAAAGGCAGAATAAGGAACATTCTAAAATAGGAATGGGAAAATTACCCTCCTTTTAAATTTACATGGAAATCTGACTAGCCATGACAAAATAATATGCTTATTTGGCTCTTTAGGATGAATTCCTGTTAACTACAAACTGAGCAATCATTTAAAGTAGCATTTATAACTCTTAAAAATTCTCACTCTGACCAAATGAGACTATTTTATCAGGTATCAAAATTATATGCCATCATTGACTCCTCATGACTTGAGAAAGACATGGTGAAGAAGGAATGTAATGTTACTGTAGAATTTACTCTCCTGCGTTTGGTCATGTCCTGGCAAACGTTGACATTTAAAAGATACCTTTAGTTCACAGAAAAGGAGCCTTCTGCAAGAATGAGAAATTATATTCTATCTAGTGTAGCAGCAGCATTACCTATGTACCATGTGTATTTTCACTGTTACATTGTCTAGAAAACACTAAAATATAATTCTCATTTTGTGAGTCAAACAGAGTGGGGAGTGTGCAGGAAAACTCCTGTGGAATACCTTTGTTTCATTCATAAAACAGCAGTAGTTGCTATGTAGCTCAATGTTACAAGGGAGCTATTTGGGAAGAAGAAGGTGTTATTTTCATTAGGTGAATCCCTGTGCATTAGTCACATATTTGTCAGATTTCCTTTATTACTAATTAGCCACATAGTCAAAACTTGGGTAACCCAAGGTCAGTTCAGCCTCTTGGGGCTGCAAGCCAAGTTTCTTAAATCCTTGGCACGGTAAAGAGCCAGCAGTGCAACTGAAATTTCCAAATCATTTTGGAGCTTCCCAGCACTGTGCCACAGGGAACAGGTACCTCTGAAAGGCCAGGTTCACAGAAAGGCTACCTGACACCCAGGAGCAGGAAAACAGCCAACACCCAATTATCTGCATCCAACCACGAAAGGCATCTCTGGAGGCCTTTGGATAAACACGTTTCTAAAAGACACAGAGTTAAATGCTGCTAAGCAGAAAAGCATCAGGCATAGTTTGAGTTAAACTACACACAGGCACATCTTATGATCTTAAGAGGCATTACACACTAGCAAAGGCTTGAATGTTCAGACATAGCTGAGGAGTGGCCATTGACAATGTGCCCCTTCAAACTGGATCCCTCCAGGTCTGTGAAGAGCACAGACACAGCCAGGGCTATGGATTGTGGATGTGAAATTCTCCTGCTGCCCTGTGGCCAGGGATGGTAACCCTCAGGGCCATGTTCTCTGTGCAGGGAGCAAACCCAGGGCAGTGTTTGCACTCTGCCTCAATCTAAGCTGAATCCATACATATAAACCCTAAATATGAAATAATATAAACACAGCTAATAACTGGGATGACATGGAACTACACTGGTTTTTGGACATAGGTACATCCCAATGTAGGAACTGGCATTTGAACCACAGCATAAGACAAATGACTAAATAAAACTTGTCATTTCTGAGAAGATGTTCTGATCACTGTAACATATTTCACCTTTTTAGTTTTGTCACTACACTTAAATATTGCATTTGAAGAGCAGAAATACTTCTAAAACAGATCAGAAATAAGCAGGATCATCACTGATATCCACTTACTATGCATTCAGAGTTGAAGGAGAACCTTGGCTTAGATCACAAGTCCTTTAAGGACTTTTGGTCCAGTTTGTGTCACTTGTTTGTTAGTTACACTTGGGTATGACTGTCCCAGAAGGAAGAAGCTACGTAAGGATGGATTTTTAAGAGCTTTATGGAGAATAACCAATATTTGCATAAACTGCTTAAGTGCTCATGCAAATGTTACTCATTCTCTGGATTATAAAATGCATGCTGGAAGCCTCACTATGTCACTTCAGCTATTTGTGTTGAATCTGGCAAAGATACACAAAGTATCTGCCTCATGGAAATTACATATTCCACCTCTCTACCCGGAAGAAAGTGCTGTGTTTTCAACCATCACATTTACAGAAGGTTTTTGCATGTTTTGGACACAAAGTCAGTATATTTCCCTCTTCTTGGTCATCTTTATGTCTATTTCATCCTCACGTAATAAAGACAGAAAGCAGAGCAAATTTGGTAGAATTATTCTCAGAGGAGAAATGCCTTGCTGGTTTATCAGGAAAGTGAAGCACCTTTCATGCTTTTTACAAGCCTGGTTCCCCCCCTCCCCTTCATTGCTGCTGTTCTGAACAAACCCACTGATGAACACGGAGGATTTGCAGAAGTTGGAGGCTGAAGTCTTTTATTTCTTATATACAGAAAACTGCTCCTTTTGTGCAATGCAGCTCGTGGTACTCTGAAGAAACATTCACTGCTCTGAATGACTCCAGATTCCATCTTCTTTCTGTTGGGCAGTGACTTGCACAAGACAGCCAGTTGTTCCAGCTCGATTACCATGAAGACCAGCAGCACCAATGCATGACAGGAGAGCTGAGACTATCCTTAAGATGATTTGGTTTTAGCAAAATCTTACTGCAAATCATTTGTCACTGAATGGTTTCTTACAAACACCAGTATGAACTTCCCTGTCAAAACGACCATCCAAAAAGCACAGTAATGCACCTGAACTTTCAACACTGAATCATAACTGATTTAACTTGGAAGGTCATCACATACAGCTACACCCAAGACTTTTTCGTGAGAAGGGTGAATAAGTAGTGCTGAGATTAAAGAGTGCAGGGAGGTTGAAGTTATTTAGCAGTTCCCTTGGAACACAACATTAAGAATGGCCTTGAGAATCTCTCTTACTTTGAGGATCACTCAGATCCTTCTGATATAGAGTAATAGGGAATGAGACAACTAAAAGCTATTTTACTCTCTTCTTCAGCTACAAATTGGTGGAATCTCAGAACCAGACCCAGAAATACTTGAAAATACTTTCTACTATATTCTAGACTAGCAGCCACTGCTTGGCCTTCCATTAAATGGGGAATTAACATGATTTTAAGCATTAATATTTTAAATTATCATAATATGAAGTGAAAAAATAAAAGTTTTTGCACTGTAGTCCTGGAACATGAATGAAAAAAGAGATAAATGACATCCAAAAGTTATTCCTGTACATCTGTTTTCACACCTTTGTATACATATAAATCATCCACAAATCCAGTTCAATACATCACACATCTACAAAAAGATCCAGTTGCTTCCTCTGTGGGTAAAAGCAATACAGAAAGTGCCTGGCTATGCCTCATTCTGACATTAGAACTAGCATAAATAGTTTACAGTTACGTAATGAAGCGGCTGTAATCTGGATGGAATGTAAGAGGCAATTGAGAAGTATTACTATATAATCACCCTGCCATCACCAGAATAAGAAAACAGTAAAATTTGAAAAGGACTACACAAAGCCAGCAATCGATCTGCTACACCATAAGGAGTCTGATTATCATCCACTGTGATGGAATTCAGACTGCCTTAAGAACTCAAGAAGTCAGACCCCCGAAGACATGTGTGTACAAAAAAAAAAAGAATAATCTTAAAATAACTCAAAATCTTGGCTGAAATAACTCAGATTCCATACAAGTGTCATGCATCTCATTTACCACGAAAGTGTACACCAGGAACACTCCAGAGCCGTAAGACAACTAACACACACCATCCATGTTTTAAAGCTGCCAGACACAGGTTCACTGGTTCTGAAAGAGATCAAGCCCTGAAGTTATACTTAGAGCTATAAATTGTGGATGGCAGCTGACTAGATTAGAAGTGAGAGAGGCTTATTTGGCACAGTTCTATGGGGGCTTTTTAGCTATTTCTCATGCTAGGGACAGCTGAACTGGAACAGCTCAAAAAAACACCCCCAAAAAACCCCCAAACCCAAAGACAGATCATTGCACTATGCAATCCAAACTTAACTTTCCCACTGTATACTAATGTATCACATGCTTTTTTGCGCTGTTTTGTCACCAATTTCCTTCAGTGCAGTTTCTCTACATTTAGGGATAGAGAATGTACCTATTAGATCTACCTCAAGCTGAGGGGGAAAAAAAATTAATTAGATGAAAGCAATTTCTGCTTAACATTTGCTTGCTTAAATTAACGGAACACCATTTTCTTTAACTTCTGCATCTAGACATGCCTTTCATTTTTGCACATCATGTACAGAGTACCAAATGGAGGCATGTTATACTACAGAAGGCATTTATTCATCAAGTTACAGCTGTGCAGTACTGCAGCATCATCAACATTTTACTGCCTTGGCCAAGTGTTTAACAGCTTACAACAGGATTCAAACTTGACTTCAAGCTTGATTCTTCTATATAACACTAGTGCAGCTAAGCATTTTGAAAACCAGCTCTTCACAGGATAAAATACTTGCTTTGTGCCTGGCTTTTATTCTGTGGAGCCAGTACATGAGAAAACAAATCAACCCACCGGATAAAGCAGAGAAACTGGACTTCAGACAAGTTGTATCTACAGAGTTCTTGCCTCTATAATCCCTCCTACACCTGTCCTATACTTTTGTAAGATCACAAAATTTTGACTTAGAATTTTTGCTTAGTTTTAGGGTTGGGGGGAAGAGCATGTATCTAAGACTTCACACTGGACAGTAGAACCAGCTTTCAGCCAGCCAAGGAGTGTGGATCTAGAACACCCTGTTCAGAGAGGAAGTGAAAAAAACCACCTAATTCATGGCCACATGGACCCCAACAACTGTGTGATGAGGGTAAACAGAGTGCCCAGAGCAGCAGGGAGTGTGGCAAGGCTCCCCCAGACCCACCATAGTTTGTTCAACGCTCTCAGCTGTGGAGCCTGCATGCTCAGCATCTCCAGCAGACAAAGTCCTATTTATTCCTGCTGCCCTTGCCCCAAATATCCAACTGAGTACCTTACAACTGAATTCCAGGCATAAAGAAAGCACAAGCACATTTACTATCACCATTCTGTAGGCAACTACACCGCTGTACTTTGATATCTCAAGCTGAACTACCAAAAACAGCCCTGAAATTCTCTAATCTTTAACTCCTATGGGCAGGGATCGCCAGCTGTGGGTATATGCTTCCTAAGGATTAGGGTGAAACTCAGCATATTTGTTTCTATGCAAGACAATTACCAGGTTTGAGCTTCAGCCCTGGGGACTTAAATGAATGCACAAAGTCTCTGTAATAATACAAGTTCATTGTCCTTCGGCTTTAACTACCCACACTGAATTTGCAAGTCAGCATCAGGCAGAAGCAACCAAAAGGTCTTTGCAGAGGGAAACAATCCTCTAAGTTAAAAAGCAACAGCTTCACAAAGCAGAAGCAAGCTAGTAACTGTAAACATACAGAAACACAGCCTCAGAAACAAGATACTCCCAAATGAGGTAAATCTCATACTTCAAAAGTGTTATAGAACAGTCATTTCAATTGTGGTATTTTAATGGTAGCTACCCTGATTACCTAGAGAAAAAACAAACAAACCAAAACCAAACCACAAACCAAACAAAACCTCACTCTTGTTCAATTTCTGGCATTTAATTTGCTTGCTGGGGAATCCCTTTGCTTAATAGGTATGAGTGCTGTTTTCCTTGCAAGGAACATGTTGCCATGGAGCACCAATCGTGGGCATCAGCAAATGTTTCTGCCTTTCTGCTTCCCTCTGCCTTTTTGAACTCCACATCCTTCACTGGAGGGACTGCATCTTACTACGTTAGCCTTCGCCTTTTGCTAGCTATTCAGGGCAAAACTACAGCACGCTGTCATTATATTTGTTTTGATTTCAGTGAATGGTCTCATCCAAAAACTGCTCTTAAAAGTCTTTCCCCATTTTTTCATTGGCACTTTGCTTTGACAGAATGGAGTTTCCTTTCCTTAGAGTGAGAAGGTGGCAGATGGGAGAAGGAGGCGGATCCAAGCAGACTGAGAAGTATTGCACAAGACTCACGCTGAACTTGTCAACAGAACAAGATTTCTTTACTACAGAGCTTAAAAAAAAAAAAAGAAAGTGGCTGCTTCTTTATTCAACAAATCTACAAGGACTATACAGTTGCATTCAGGCTTTTTTAGGGTGTCCAGAATTTACCCAGGAAGAATCTTGCCTTGCAGCTAACTTGACCAACAGAGTACTATCAAGACTGAAGAAATCTGAGTGACATCTGAGTGACAGCAAACCATCATACTACTCCTGCTGTAAATGGCAGGCAACACAAGGCTTAGATGTAAGCTGAATACATTTGGATTCCTGCCTCCTTTCATTAGTAGGTGGCAAAATGAGTTTCAGGGCAAAACAAAAAAAAACACAAAACAAACCCTTAAAAAAAAAAAAAGTTAGTGGCCTCAGAACAGCAAGGATATCAAATCCGGATACCTGTAACATTTTTTTGACTAACAACCTGATTATGTCTCCGTTCTGGCACAGGGAAACACAGCTGCCTTCTTCCTGCCTGGCACTCCTCTGCAGGGCAGCAACAGAACTGCACCACTGGGACTGAAGCCCTCCATGCCTCCAGTATGAATCTTTTCATTACCCACCAAACAGTCCTGTAATAGAGGAGACTAAAGTCATGTTCAGTGACCACAAATCAGACAGTGAGTCATCCAACAAACTCATGGTAAGGCACAGAAACTGGTGAGACTCTTCCCCTCCTCTGTGCAAGAAATAACATAAATAAAGTACATACTTTTCTTGCCTAAGCAAACATCTACTTCTAGAAAAAGACTAGAATTACCTATGCACTGGGTCTACATCACAGAGAAACAGTGGGTGCTACAAATCTGTCATACATAACACATCATCCTGCATGTTCAATGTGAAGCACACAGTAACGTGATGAATGCATATACAACTCTGGTTTCTGAAATAACCCCATTTGGAGGAGTCAGTAACAGAACTCTCCCTGAAGTAAAGGTCACAGACTTGATCTATATTATATCAGCAAGAAACAGCGACAAATTATTAATTATTCCTATCAAAACTAGGGGACAATTTATTTTACAGGAGTTGCAAGTAAGCATTTATTAAATCTATATCACAAAAATGTACATGTTGGCAAATATAACAGCTACCAAGATTCTGTTAATATAACAAAATTCATCAGGCAGCACTGCAAAATGGTCCTTACCCCTTGAGCATAGATACATCTTTCATCATTGACACATCGCACACCAAGTGTCCTATGTGTTCATTTTGAAGTACAATGTGTTGCAGGGCTTTAAGAGAGACACTTTTCATCTCTTTCAATTTAAAAAGACCTTGAAATGTTCAGAACTGAAAAAACAGTACAAGAGAAAGCACATGGGAGGCAACAGTTCAGGGGAAGAAAATAGGAAGTTTGTAAGCCAAAGCAAATGTACCTTGCAAGCCAAGTGAGCTCACTACTCAGAATTAAACTATTATATGGATTTGTGTTGCTTGTCATCCTGCCCATTATCTCAGATGTCTCAACTCAGCAAGATAGCACCTGGTATCACTGAAAATCAAAAGCATAGAGAAGACAACCTCCAGTTTAATATCTTCAGCATTTATAGCAAAGTAACTGCTTACGTGTTCAATCTCTTGGCAACTCAGATTTGTCACCACAGTCACAGTTAAAAAAACAAGGTCAAGGTTAAATAATTTTTAAAAAATAATAGCAAAATGTCTAAAGAAGGGGAAAGGGGGATAATTAATCATGTATCCTAACAGAAGAATTTCCCCATGTTTTATTAAGTTGTTGTTCTGAGCATCATCTTCAAGAAGAAAGCTCGTCAGGTTCAGAATCCTTTCTGTTCAAAGTTCTTAAGTGGCAGAAATTCATTCCAACTGAGAAAAATAGAAACTGAAATCCCCTCGCCATACATGTCCTTCACTCATCAGAAAAGGACTGAATCCTGCATTACAGAACGTCTCATTGGCAGCAGTGCTCTGGGGGATACAGAACAGCCTGATTCTCTTTTACGAGGTAAGAGATTTGAGAACAGCTTAGAGATTTTTAAGTCACTACCACTACAGGTCACATAATACCAACACTCTGAGAATCTGCTATATTTTGCAAAGTTCCCCCAGAGAAACTCAGGTCTGAGAAGGCCAGCGGAAGGGTCAGAGAAAACATTGGCAGTCACTCTCACAGCTGTTATAAGCATCAGAAATTTCACTGTGATGCAGCATCACGTGAGCTGGCTGAAAGGATTTCAAGAGATGTGCAATGCCTGTAACCTCACACTCACAGAAAAGCCCAATAGCTTCACCTCTTCCACCTATTGCCTTGGGCTAGTGCTCCCCATCATAATCACTTTACAGTAACCTAGTAATTTGTTGCAATACAAGGCTACAGAGCACAGATATATTAAGATGTTAAACCTGCACCCTGCACAAAAGGGAGAGAAGAGAGCTAAGCCTATACCATGAATTCCTGGCATCATGGGAAGGCCTTCCTAGAAAACATTTAATTTAGCAAATCAGTGCTATAACATACATAAGTAATGTTTAAGTCATAAACAATACATCATATATTATCTTCTTAAGGTAATTAATCCATCATAGTATTTAGGCTGAAACATTTATTAAGCTAGGGAAAATGTCACTATCTCATCTGAAAAAAACAATCTATCAAGAAGGACTCCACATAATGTTTTTTTAAAATCACTACAGTTTTGGGGGGGGGGGGTTGGGGCCATTGTTGTTGGTTTGTTTTCTTTGTTTTTAAGAACACTGACAGGTGTGCTACCATCTTTAAGCAAGTTTAGAGCTATTGCAATCAAATACATAGGCAATACAGGCATTTTGCTCCTCAAAGACTGACAGGGACCAAGACCTTTAGGTGCAGCAGTAGTCTCTCACTTCATTCACCCTCCTACTAACTACAGCTATGTTTGAAACCATGCCATAAACAACTACAACATGCTTGACCTGATTCCTGTTTGATTTACTTGATCAGCATGAATATATCAACCCTTCTCGCTGCTCCACGAGAAATGTTAAATGTGCTGTTCAATGTCTCTTAAAGCCCTGTTCAGTATAGCTTTCAGGCTTCACTTTCTCACTGTTCGAGTAAGTCCAACAATCTAAAAATAAAATGACATGAAGACATTTCTCAGAAATAATAAAAGTCCCAGTTTAGCTTAGTTGCTCCTTAGAGACTGCAAAAATCACAGGAAAAAGCACAATAGTGAAATGAGTCTCAAAAAGCACTTTTTAATTGTTACCTCCTTTCCATAAAGAAGTGTTTGACTGAAACAAGCTCAAAAAGCAAAGACAAGTAAAGGGTAATTTATACAAATATGCCAACTTTTCATCTCTGGTTTGACTTTTGCCCTAATATTTTTTTTTTAAATAGTGACTTCTCTAAAGCAAATGGTTTTTAATAAAAGTGTTTTATTCTTACCCTGAAAGCTTGCTCCAGGCTGGCACGCTTCAGTGGCAGCTTCTTCATTACCAGCAAATAAACCAAATTGCTGCCAGCTAATGCCTCCAGATTTTCTCCACAACAATTTCCACTACCTTCAAGTTCAAAGTCCTAATTCCTAAAGTGGGGAAAGGGGATCTGCCCTTCTGGAAAGCTGGAGGAACAATTCACCATGCACTTTGGTTTACAAAAGCTTCAAGAAGCCTGCTTTGATGCAATTACTACCTGCTTCGTAAGCCAGGCAAGGGATACCTGTATTGTCCCAGAAGTGTCCCTGTTTCATCACAAGCTTTGTGATATTTCCTGTGCATCCTTAGAGCATCATCTCTCAGACCTATGTCACTGTCAGCATCTCTGCCTTCAGCTTTAGCCTTTAAAAGATTTTTCTGTCCTTCATAACTAAAAGAGAGCAGTTGAAGAATGTGACCAAAATGCATCACAAAATCCAA
The DNA here is from genome assembly GCA_028020825.1 of Podargus strigoides. Classification (NCBI taxonomy): domain Eukaryota; kingdom Metazoa; phylum Chordata; class Aves; order Caprimulgiformes; family Podargidae; genus Podargus; species Podargus strigoides. The sequence continues at coordinate 3,745,705 of CM051633.1, forward strand.
AAACTAGGCAGCAAATATGACTTTAAAATGTGCATTTGTGAAAAACGCCAACTCATGGTCAAGCCAATCTCAAAAGTTCAAAAAATCCCTACTTCAGATGTTTTTAATCAGCAAGAAGCCACCTAGAGTATTTAAGATGGTGTTAGTAAGACACATACACAAAATATCAGCAAAAAAAAGCTTCAGAGATTATTCACTCATAGCACATAACTAACTAAGCCAGGTCACACATATTTATTTGTGCTCCATAGATTTCTTAGTGCTCCATAAAAGAGCTGGATAGTGAGGACAAACAAACATGGGTGTCAACCTAGGGCTGTACAGCAAGATAGTCCCTCCTGGAGAGCCACAAACCCCACAGCACAGTAAGGCCACTTCTCACGCCAGCTTTCTAAATAAAAACCACCTTTCCCTCCTGTCAACTCTTGGGGTGCAAAATTTCTACTCAATGATACAGGTAGAAGTTTCAGTGCCGAGGTTGTTAGGTGTACAGAACCCAGAATTATCAGCACAGCCTACTTAGGCGTTGCTCAGTAGGATAGTACTGAAGCCTTAATTTCTTGCACCTTGAAGTGCTTTCAGCCCCTTTGCTGGCCTTGTGCTTTTACTTGGGTAAGCATCACTCCTCTGTGCTCCAGATGACTCCCTGAAGCCAGGCATTTGTCCTTCCTTTTGTTTTGTTTTATAGTCAACAAATGCTTCATCTTTCTTTGGTGAGCAAGGGTGACTATTTCTGTCACTCCTGTTTGCTTCCTTGAAAATTAAGATAAATATGCCTTACGTTTATGGAATATATTTTTCTTCTACTTAAAAGTAATTGCTCCACTTAAAGCCTGTGAGTAAACAGATACAATAAAATCCAATTTGTTTTCTAAATACTTAGTAACCATCCAGTGAACCCTCTGACAAAGGATTACATGCATCTGTACAGCAGTTCCTACTCTCAACAGTCTCCCCATCCTCCATAATTTTCTAAAACCAGGTGGAACAACTTTTCCTGTTCACCAATACCTGAAAGCAAGAGCTCTCTGCTCATTCTGCTTCAAATGAAATTCTTGCTTGGTAGCATGCATTTGCTGGTTAGTTGCAAGCTTCCTACAATAACTATCTCCTCTAACTGACATTCATAGTTCCAGCTTGATGGTTTCAGCTGTCATCAGGGGTTAATATTGCATGCTTGCCTCTTACCCATATTTTGCAGGGGTCTTGACGCAGCAGAATTATCCCTATAGGTGTCATATGGTGTCTTACAGAAAACAAGAACAGTTAGTGCACAAGAGCTCAACTCTAGACAAACTACAAGCTGACACCGTGGTGATACATAAAGTTCAATTAAAAATTTTACAAGAACTATGAGCTTTTTATACAGAAAAATAACAGCTTTTATCTTCAGAACCTAAGCAATTCTCTATGTGGTAGAGACAGGAAACCACACTGTAAGCTATATGACAAGCACTGCATTATTACCTGTTTATATGCTAAATTATGTAAGTTAAGATAGAGACACACACACCAAGATTAATTATATTTTAAAATTGCCTCTCTGAGTGGAAGGAAAATGATGGCAATTGTTATTAGTTGTATTGCAGGATTAAAAAATAAATAAATAAAAACCAGGTATGATAGGCAGTGCTAAAATACACTAAGATGCAGGTTTTATTACAGAGGTTTTACGATCTAAACTGACAAGCCACACAGAGAAAAGAGGAAGATGAACAAAGCATTCTGCAGAGTCAAATTGCCCAAAACATGCAACAATAGAGTGACAAAGCCTGGCAGAGAAGGTCGCTGTACAACCTAGACTTCATTTCAGTCACAAAAGACACAGTACAGCCAAATCCTATCCTAAACTCTGGAGTTTCTTTCTAGGGGGGTCAATACAATCCCATTTTTTCTTGTGGATCTAATTAGCTTTTCACAGCAAAACATCCTTCCTTCCCTATAACCAGCAGCCACTCACTTCAGAAAATTTGGCTGATACAAAACTTTTCTTAGCCCCATCAGAAGGCTTTCCCAAACACTCAAATTAGCATTTCCTCATTTCTATCCTCATCACCTTACGCTCACAAATTCATAAAGCAGTTGGCAGCTTGGCCTTCCATTAGCCCTTGGAAAAGCAGCTCAAAGAGATCAGCGGATCTGATTTTGCAAGGCCAGCTTGCTGAAAATAACAAAAAAAAAAAATCAGACATTCAAAATTCGTTTTCAGCTTCTATCTTACCAGAGGAACAATTAGTTTGCCTGGAGCATGAACCAGTCTACAGAAAAGTAACACAAAGTGAAAAGAGATTTGAACAGCACTGTATCTAAACACAACAGGGAAACTGTGATGTCGGATCTGTGTCTAGCTCTGTAGAAAGCACTCAGACAGGTGCTCAAGTGAACGATATAAGCAAGGCTGATTTTTTACAATGAACGTAACCAAAGCTGTTTATATTTCAAAGAGATATTTGAACAGTCAAAGCCACATGACACACAAAATGGCGCTGCCAGGGAACAAATTCAGAAGGCCGACATACAACCCCATGAAAACGACAGCAGCGATGGTTACTCGAAGTCCTGCCAGGTGCCCTTTAATAAGCAGAGAATGTGATTAGTGCTGCAATGCAAAGAGACAGCGTGCTGCAACATGACTCCATGCTGCTCTGCCAGGAAACCTTTACAATAGAGACCCTGGCTGCACTGGGATTTTTCATGCATAATAAATAAAGCAACAGACCAGCAGACTGAGGCTCCGTGCTGAACACCAGTGTCCTCCACTGCGTATGCAGAGGACTCCTCCACATCTCACAGCAATATGAAAAGCAAGAGAGGGAATTTATGATTTTTCTCTTTATGACAGACTGCTGAGTCCCCCGGGACCGAATGTCAGACACATGACTACATCTGCCGCTTCGCAGGGCTGCTGCGAACACCTAAATAATACTGTCAGCATAACACAGAGATCCGTCCATCAGCCAGCACTGTCTCCTCTCCCCATTGGTGCTCACTCTGCCATAGAAATATGCCTTTCATAACCTGTAACAGTACTTTCTCAACCGATGCTTTATACAATAATTTAGTTGGAAACATGGAACTTCACTAAAAGAATGTGAGCTCATTAATTAAGAGACAGTGGTTCCCAAGTAAGAAACCTTCTGGTTCCTTATTACAAAATGTGGAACCAAAGTGTCTGGGATGCCATTAACACCACCACCATTTTCAGATGTGCATCACCAGCTCCCTAAGTTTGGGATCAGTTTGATCACATTTGTCCTCCAGCTCATAAGTGCTATGTTCTCTCAGCATAAGAACATAAAGAGCAAATTCTAACAGATCATGGAATAATAATTCTTTTACTGCCCCCTCTAACACTACTGTGCAATTTAGATCAGAGCATTTGAAGCAAAACCTCCCAGTTGAGTGAAGGGATGTTTTATCCTAATTTCCTCTACAAAAACTATTCTTCCATTAGGTTTAGTATTACTATTTACACTCCAACTGGATGAAATGCAGCTTCAGAAGGATGTGAATGCTCATGTCATGATAATTTACAACACATGAGCCACAGAGAAAACACAATCTTGAAACATATCACACCTTCTAAAATACAGCAAACAAAAAAGGCAACAGGAGACAAAATCTAAGCCTCTACTGGAAGGGACCATTATTTAGCAGAAAGTTGAGAAGTGATTTTAAAAATGTTGGCTGAAAATGCCATTGCATTGAACACACTGAAATGGGGTCAATGTGATCAGACAGAGACTTGTCTCCTCATATGTCACTTGTACTTCCATATGCAAAAATGCCTATGGCCACCTTGGGCATCTTGGTTTGTTCTTTTAATTGTAACATACACAATGCCTTCATCACTACCACTACTCATGGGGAAAAAGCAGTGCTAAGTAGCTAACCTAAAAAGGTAAAAGTTCGCAGGAGACAGAGACAAGTATCAAGGGAGTAACTGCATGACAGTAACCACAAATCCCAACTTGTGAACACTGCACCACTGTCACCTGCACTGACAGTGTCCCTGCCCTGTGGGTCACTACACAGCAGTATCAAAACCAGGATTTGTGGACTATCTCACTGAAGGAGGCTTTAAATTTTCCACACAAGGAAAAAAAAAAAAAAAACCAAACCAAACAAACAGTCCTGAGCAGGTCAGAATTCACCACACTGACCATGAAAGCGCAAGGAAAAGCCATCTGCACTGTTTGAAGTAGCCACACATCCAAACACTGTTCCCCTTCGAAACACCTGATCTAGGATCCTGCTCTAGCAGGGGGGTTGGACTAGATGATCTTCAGAGGTCCCTTCCAACCCCTGCCATTCTGTGATTCTGTGACTTCAGTAGCAGAAACCAAGAAAAGAGAATTCAAATAACTGAACATACAAATGGATGCAGACTATATAAAGTAACATGAAAAAACTGCTTGCTTGCTCTACAAATCAGTTTGCATCATCAGCAAGATGACTGGAACACAACTTCACCATTTGTGAAATGAATCATAAATCTAGCCCCTGTCTTAACAATGTTTCTATTTAGAAGACAATGCAACAGAAAAAAGCATAAGCATATTTGTACATAAAACCAGAAATAGCGACTTGAGTATTATACTAAGACATGCTTTTCCATTTACCTTTCATATCCAGCTTGAGTTATTTCAATCTAAAAGTCAACCACTTGAGCGTTTACTACTTAAGAAAGAAACTGATGATATAGTCACTGTAAATAAACTCTGCTTGAATGATAAGTTATTAGAAAATTGTGCAATCATGTAGACATATTTACAAAAATCTGTGATGTCTTTAAGGAGTATAACAGTTGACAGCTTTGAACAAAGAGTGACAACTGACTGGAGAAATCCTACCACAAAATGTTCTAAAAAGTCATCCTTTTAGAAGCACATCTAAAAATTCCTTTCAGGAATAAAACGTACCATAGTTCTTTAGTTCAAATAAATATTAACATCACATCTCTGTTGGCCTTAAAATAAAATCCACTAGCTTCTAGTATTGATAACTTTCCCACTGAATTCAATGAGTGCTGCACACATCTTAGACAGGCATATGATGTTCTTTACTTACTCAAAGGTCTTATTTTACTGTAACTTCTAGAATTTCTGTCCCTTACCCCATTTTTACAGAGATTTCTGCCTGGAAGGCAGAAAACTTAAAAGGACAAAAGGAGAGAGAAGGTTGCTCAAACTCAATGTTTTGCTTTCATGCACACCAGAGGAATCCACTAGCAGTACACTTTCACTTCATCAATTCAGCAAGAAACACAACGTGATTCTTCAAATTGCTCTTCAGTTGACATTCAAAAGCACCAGTCTGACAATTAATACTGGCATGTGACACTCAGCAAGGAGGGAGAAAGGGAGAATCTTTTCTTAAATCAGCCAGAAACTAAGTAGAACTTTAGAAGTTCTCTACAAAGTATAATTGTTGAAGGATAATGGAAAATATACTACAGTATTCATGGAAACACACACATATACAGAGCACCACCTCTGTGGCCACTTAATGAAACTGGTAACACACCAAGCTAAAATGAAAAACTTAAAAATTAAGACATGGAATCAGGTTGGATACCAAATAGCTGGTTTCTGTGGTCATACCACACTCAAGAACATCCAGAAAGTTCTTCACTTAACATCTCAACTCATCAGTCACGGCAATCAAAAATGTCTATGTAGATGGAGTGCTGGACTGAAACTTAGTAGACCATTTCATGTCCAGCTCTGATTAGAATAGAATTCCTTTCTTCATCTCTCTCACCCTGTCTGTTAATGGGGATAATTATAGTGACTTTCTGTATAAAGCACCTGAAAAAATCTGCAGTTAAAAATGTTCTTAAACATGTGGTTATAAATAATAGCAATTGTATCAAACTCCAATTATCATCTCATTACATGAAAGCAAGAATCTTGTTGTTTCTGGAATTAATACACAAAATTCAATTTTTGCACTGAAATTAGCTTCCTAGTACCTTCATCATTATTACAACAGCTGCATTATACTAAGATGCACTAAAGAACCTGACTACCAGTGATGAATATTTTGAAGATTTTTCCAATCTTCGAACAAAAAAAGACCCAGGGTGTTTTTGCATTCAAAATTTTCATGTTAAACAAAGATACTTTTGACCAGCTTCAAGCTTAGATGCTCCTCTGAATCTGCAGCTTGAATAGTTGCAATGGCTCCATGCTAAAACAGGCTGCAGCACTTTGCAAATGTATTTTGCTGTTACATCCATCAACCCTCTCTCCTTACAGGGGCTGGTCAACAAGGGCACCTTTTCATCATCACCACTTCAGCTGCTGGTTTCTCTTCTCTCCTCCACACTTATATGATACTTTCCTCCTTTCAGCTGCACACAATGCCCTTAATCATTCAGTATGTTTGATGTGCACGTTTTTCTTTCATCTTGTGCTACTTAAAAATGAAAAAGGTGAAAGGATTTGATATAAAATTAAGCTACTTACCAACTACTGCCAGATTATGCTCTGAGCCACATGCAATCTAAAAAAGAAATACGAATGAATAAAAGAGAACCTGCTTACCAGTAGGAAGACAAGCACATTTACGACAGGAAATTAAAAACCAACCTGAAACAAACAACTACAGCTTGTAAGATGCAAAATCAAGGTTGAGGTGCTCTCACTTGTAAATGAAATTTTATTTGTAGTCTCACTTAGGGGCTTGGTGGCAGGGGAGTGTGCTTGTTTAGTTTGTAGTAAAAAGGTTTCCCCCCTCCCCTCAAATGCAGTCACCACTGACATTTCAATCCTTTGGAGCAAGACTGGTCACAATCCTGCAAAAGCATCACACCTTTGAAAACATCCACTGGATCCAACAAGACTATTCATGGGCATAGAGCAAACGCAGATTAAGCTGTTCCCAGATCAGAGCCATACAGACACAGCTGGGAATCAAAAGGGCAATGAAGATCTCTATTTCTCTTATCTATACTGTTTTTCCAGATGATCCCTGTAGAACTGCACAAAGTATAAAAGGCTTAGTGTGATAAACCTGAAGTGATCCCTATGGTCATTTGTCTAGAATGGAGAAAAAAATAACCATAGAACTCAACTCTTCTATTGGCAGCAGGCTGGTTTAATTTCTAAAAGCTACAGAAAAAAAAAGAAACCAATGCAAACATTTTCTCCCAAGCTCATTAGTGATGGAAATAAGTCACGAATTTCTTTTCAAAGCAAACTTGTAGTCAGTGTATTCTTCTGTCTTCTTTGCAGCTGCTGTGAACACGTCAGATGTTTAAGTTGCTTTAGCGTATACCACGTATCATCATCACTCCCTAAGTTTTCCTAAGTTCCCCACAAATGATGGTAACACAGGCACCACCAGCAGCCTGCTGCCCTACTGCCAGGCCTTGTGTCTCCCATGGAATTATTTTGCAATGTCACTGCTGGCATAATTGTCTGACTTAAAGAAATCATCTCACACAAGGTTACTCTGCTGAGTGTCCTCAAGTTTTAATTTAAAACAAGCAGTCCCCTCAAAATCCTGCACCCAGTTCATTGGCTTACACCCAGCTGTCAATTACATGTACTACTGAGCTGGTGAAATAATAAGCTCGTTCTTCTACTTCTCAAAAGTACATTTGCAATGATAAAATATAAACCAGAAGTACATTAAGAAATAGAAGTCTGTACCATCAAAATTTTATATGGTTTTGTGTGCATATAACCTCATAGTTTTTATAGCCAGAGAAACTGCTGCAATCACCTCTGTCTGTATAACATAAAACCACAGCAGTTAACAAAACAGTCCTTGTACTCAGGTCACTGTGCTTGAGCATTTACTAGAAAAGAAATACCCAAGACTGACACACAGACTAGTGATTGTGTTACAAACACACACTGCAGTCCCTACTACTCACATGAAAACATTTGGTCAATGCCAACAATGGCAAGGAAGACAAACCAGACTCTTTAGGATAGAGGTGCTTAGCCAAGACATTAAAGCATTTGGGAAAATGGGACAAGAAAAATAATTCAAGTCATCACACACTCCAGGATGGACTCATCTTCAGAAAAATTAAGACAAAGCAGCAGGAAAAGCAGGGTCTTTGCAAGAGCACTAGCAGGGCTGCAGCAAGGCTTCTATTCCACAATATTGCAGACACACAAAGCTTTAAGCCCTGACTGTTAAAATGCATAAATCATCACCATATCCCATATCATTATCCTCCCCACACGTCAGAGCCCTGCACAGGAGCAGGGCTGGTTCCTAATGCCTGTTCAGTGGCTAACACTCCCCACCAATGCTTCTCCAGCTTAAAGGCTGATGCCATGGAAACAAGATCCACACATGGAAACACACACAAAGGCTTTCTAGCAAAAAGCAAATCCTGCATCTTCACCAAGTGCTGAAAATTGGACATACTGAAGCTGCTGCTAATGAAATAAATAAATTTTATCTGAGGTGTGAATAATCCTATCTTGGCTACTTCCCTCGGAAATACGCTAACACAGGCACCGATTCAAAAGCATCAGCACAAAAGAACTGCTCAGGCTGGTGGCTCATACTTACTGCCAGGATCCACTTCAGAAACACTACATTTAAAAAAAAAAAAAAAAAAAAAAAAAAAAAATCCCCAAACAAGGTGCTATTTAGAATGTAAAACATCCCATGACAAGAAGCATTTTCTTCCTATAACTAACAGCAGCAGCTACAGAGCCTGCAAAACAGACAAAACACTGCTGGTGACCTCAAAAAGCTTTGTACTCTGCTCAGATGGCTGCTACTCTGCCCACCGTTCAGAGCCACCTGCTCAGCAGCTTATCAGGTTGTAAGGGAGTCAGCCAGGTCAGGACCTGCTGTATCACACAGACCCACTGCCTCTGGGGAGCTGTGCCCATGACAGCTGCTCACGGCCACCACTCACTGCAGCTTTGGAGGGGTAAAAGCTACTGCAAAGCACAAATGACAAGTGCCACTGCACCCCTTTTGGTTGGGTCAAAGCCACCTCAGTAGCTTTGCCAGCAATGAGTGAAATCAAGTAAAATCACAAGCTGCTGGAGGCAGTGTCCTGGATTCACTCCGATGGCCCAGAGCAAGGAGAGCACATAGCACGTCCCAGCAACAGTACTGTGGTCCAAAGGGGAATTGGATTCCTGCACACCTAGGGCTCTACAGCTCAGAAGGGACCACACACCACAGAGATGGAGCAAGGTTGCCACTGCTTAACGAGCAGTGCTGCCCTGCGGGTATTTCATAACATCCTTTTACACAAAAAGCTTTAAAATGTGACACCCCCTTTTCTTCATGACTCCCCACAACGGGCAACAATCAGCTAAGAGCACACAATTTGCTGGTATGAATACGGAGCAGCCAGAGAATGGCACTGCTGAACAGATGTTGTTTTATGCTTACATTAGCTGTAATAAGCTCTGCAGTCAGTGCAGGTCACTGGGAGAAGGCTGGTATTGACTGCAGCAACCATAATTTGCTGGCTACTTCTCTACTGTCCCCACCCCCAACATGCTGCAGAGAAATTAAATTCCAACAGACATCTGCGTGCTCCCACTGGATAAATACGTTCAACAGTAGTTACAAACACACAATCATGCTTTCTAATTGGGCAATAATTCTACATTCTGTTTTAACTGAAAAAATAACCACTTATCTTAAAGACAAATCAGAGTGACTGTTAGTGAGTGAAGCCTTCTGTGAGCCTAAGGAAACACAACCCCCTACACAGAAACAACTCATACTGAAGTTTCTTCTCTTTTTGGAGAAAATTTGAGAAGAATTGCACAAGGATATTGTGATCTCTATATAAATGATCTGAAAGCACTTTACAAACACCTGTGAGGCAGGAAAAGAATGCTTAAGGACCATTTTACTCAGAACTCATTTACCTTATTATCCACGTCCTTTCAACCACACATGAATTGTTTGTTCCTTCTTAAATTGTATGTTTGCAAGCTGTTTTCTACCTGGCAATGGCTGCAGTTCATATCCATCCATCCAGACCTCACACGTGATGAGAAGCAGCCAAAGGCCCAGCATTTTATTAATCATAGTCGGGACATAAGCTGTATGGATGATGAGGAAAGACCTTAGCACAGCAACCACTAACTCTGGGCAGAACACCTCCATCTTTCTGCAGCCCACAGATATGCCTATGGCCCAGCCTAAGAAAAATTAATTGACTGAATGTAAAAGAAGCAGGTTATACAAAACAGAGAAATTATTTCACTTAAGAATAAATTATTTTTATACCTTTAAAATGCTATATGAAGTATTAAAATAAAATTTAAAAACCATTTAATGTGTATTATATGTACATTCTCCTCTATATGTGTGTGTATATATATAAGAAATCGTGTGCATACATAATATATGTATGCATATTAGGAAGAGAAGTTCACCTACTCAGGAAGATGTTAACAGGGAAGAAGAGGAGAAGTTACAGTGAATACAGAGCACCTCCCTCTCATATCTGAGATCTTTCTGAACACCAGCTATCCCTCATTTTGCTCCCCCACAGTCCTATGAGGTAAGAAAGTATAGTTCTCACTGTTGTAGACAGTAAAGAAACATATAAAACTCATGTTGATATTTAGACATACACTCTCCCATTGATTTCAAAAGGTAATTAAGAGACAAAACATCTTTTCTCAACCACCCCCTAAGGGACTTCCAAGCACTATAACAACACAAGTCTGACAAAGCATATAAAAATCCAAGATTCAGGCTAGTACATTGACCAAAAGGCTATTCTTTCGTTCCTTTCTGTACTCCCAGAGACCTCAGCACCATTTATTTTTGGTGCAGTGCCTTGTGAGTACAGGTTAATTAGCTACAGTGCAATTATTTCCCAAAACATTCCAGGATACGGAGGCTTCCATCACTTCTCAGAGAATCTAGTTAGCAAAGCTGTCCTGCTCCCAATGATCCCATACTCTGTGTTCCTCTTCTGGATCATTTGACTCCTGATTGATAAGAAAGCAGCTTGCTAACCTAGTCACATTCCTTGGTGAGCACAAGACTAAGTGCAGTTTAATGCAACACATAAGCAGCAAACCAGTACAACCTCACCAAGAACAGCACATTAAATCTGTTCCTAGCTGTTAGCTGTATCAGTTGAGAAGCGAGAGGCCCACTGTTCTATAGCTCACAAGACATCTTCCATTTTCATCAATATAATAATAGCATCTCCTACTTAAGGTGGATGTTTTGTTGTTGTTGCAATTGGCTTTTTAGTTCATACGTAGTTTTACTTTCCACTACAGCAAGAAAATTCACAACAGAACTTAAACTGAGGCCTGTGTACTAAAGTCTGGAAGAAAACTTTTCTCCTAAAGAAACACTGATCAAAAGCTAATGTGCCATGTAAGTGGACCTTTGCAGGCATGGAGGAAGAGAGAAAGCATTAAGACATTGGCAGGATGAAGTAAGCTTTCAAAAGAAAGATTTTGTATCTCTCTATAGATTCCAGAATAATGGATCTATGCCCTCCCTGCCTGAAAGTAATCCCAAGCCTGCCTCACTTGCAGTGCAAGACACAAAATGCTTTTTCTCCGTGCAGCATTCCCCTTGTTTTTCAGTCCACCATTTCAGAGTCCCATCTCCACTCATTCAATATCCTGCCCTGCCAATTGTCTTTCAGTCACCAAAAAGCCAGCTGGCCAACCCCAAGACCTTGCCTTTACACCCGTCACGTCATAACTGACATATATATAAGTGCTTGCACACATTTCCTCTCTATGCCACTAACCACACATGAGAAATTGCTCTGCTATCCATGGACTCACTGAGCACCACACTTCCAGGGACAGCTTCTTGTGGAAAATAGGGTGCAGTTGCACTTCTTCAATTCAGTTGGTGCAGTTTGGGTCTCAAGTGCTTGCAGGAAACAGAAACAGTTGTAATTCGAAAGGAAATTTAAAAAAAAATAAAGCAATCCACACACACAAAAAACCCAAAAACACATACCAAAAAAGAACCAATCTTTTACTGTCAGGTAGGAAGCACCACAACCACATAAAGCTGTTGTTAAAGAGATCAAGCACAGGGGCTGAAAAAATAAAAGGAGGAAAGAAAAGCTAATTGTTAAAAAAATTAGCATTTCCATGGAAGGTTCATATCACAGCAACCCATATACGCCCATAAAGTCTACTTGGCAAGGCAAGTATGGTCATATTAAAGATTTTAGATATGTACTGTTTGCTTCAAATTGAGGATAGATGGACTGACATATCAAGACAAAGAAAGATCCATGTCCACCAACAAAAAAACCCCTTCATTGAGTTCCCAGGAAGATCCCCATGGCATTAGGTTTGAGAAGAATGACAAGAAGGTAGCCAAGACAAGTGTGATAAAAATCTTTAGAAGTAGTCAGCAAGGTCAGCTGGTTCTTCTCCGTTGCCTGAAGGTTTTCCAGTGAGTTCTTCTGTACTTCTTCAAGCAGTTTCCCCTCCTTCCTTGGGGTTCAGAAAGCATTAGCATCTTTCATTCCAAGAAAATCAAGCTCTGTCACTTTCACATCCCTCAGTTTCACTAGTCTGGCAAAATTTTCCATTTTTGCATCAAAGACCTGAGCCACAAACCACTTTGTTTATCCTTTCATCATTTTTAAAATGAAGCAAGTCATGATCATTCAATCCCAGTTTGCTTCCTGTAACAAGATGCTCATTCAGTCTCTAGTATTTTGTGAAAATGAAGACTCAAGTATCCCTTCTGACTGATAAAGAGATCATCAATCACATCAGCCCTTATTGTTAACATGTACATACTTCCAAACCTATGTCTGTGCAGTGCACATCTCATAAGGCCAAAATCCTCACTATCATCACAGACATCTCTATCCACATCCAAATACGAACCACAGGAATGAGGTCTTCAGCAGATGCACAGTTTTACCCAAGAGAACTTCTTCACCTTTTTTCTCAAAAATGTTTTTATTTAGATTGTTTCATCCACAATTCCCAGCTCCTTAGAGCCTGAGTGCCTCCCTAAGTTAAATGAGAGGCACTAAGATGAATACCTTACAATCCATTTGGGCTTGCTTTGGGAACTACAAGAATTTTGCTCTTTGAGGCCATTAACACCACATTAACAGAAGAAATGAAAGAAACCAAGACCACAGAAACAGAAAGTTTCAAAACCTCTTTATACACTGATCTGACTGTACCATCACCACACACATCCTTACCATCAGATTATTTTGATGTTTTCAGATCAAGAATTGCAGCATGCCAAAAAAACTTGGTACCTGTCTTTTCTTCCTACACTACTTTACATGCAAAGAGCAAAGAAAAACGTTCATTATATCATATAAATATCATTACCTATCCGAATGTGCTAATTTTTACTGCTGTGAACTTAATGAAATGAATGGTTCTATTAAACAATGAGTGCAGGCAAACATTCTGTCGAAGTACATATCATTATCCAACATTTTATAGGCTTAGAATAAAAGTCATGACAGCAAGTATTTGGCAACAAAACATCAAATGCTACTTAAATAACTATTTCCAAGGGCCTTTTCTGGAAGTATAACTGCAGATTTAAGTTTTTCAACAGAATCTTGGCTTCACGTCTCTTTCCTTGTGGAAAAACAGTCCATCATTTTTAATCCATTTCCAATATTTTCTATTTTTCAGTGAAGCTGGAAAGAATCACAGAGCAATCAAATATACCTATTGTGGGAACTCAGCTCTACCCTAACCATGGTGTTATTGCAAGCAATCTCACTCCAATTCTTCTACATTAAAAAAAAAAATAATGCAGAGAGTGCAGCATACATAGCCCACAAGATTACACAATAGCTCAGAGCCTTGTGTTTCTGTAGAACTGAAAGGAAAAATAGCACTTCTTATAAAGTTCCAACCCTCAAACAATTGACTACCTGGGTGTTCTATTTGGATATTGTGAACAGGCAGACACTGTCCCTGAAAGACCTTCTTAAAGGAGATAAGTGCTGACAGCATGGCCATGGCTGGGGCCATACTGCCTCAAGACAGAAGTCATCACTAATCATAGAATCACAGAATGGTTTGGGTTGGAAGGGACCTTAAAGGTCATCTCTTTCCAACCCCCCTGCTATGGGCAAGGACACCTCCCACCAGACCAGGTTGCTCCAAGCCCCATTCAGCCTGGCCTTGACTAGCCCTGTCCAACCATACTGCCCAGAGCAAACTGGCCCCACCAATGGGACATCCGACTTTGCTGACCCTTCTTTTTCTGGCATATGGTTTTTGGAACCTCCTTACAATATTTTCTTCTTTTACATGCTTCTTACCTACACTATCCTTCATTAAAAATTGCATCCAAAACACCTGGAAGTATTATCAAAAGAATATTATCAATTATGTCATTAAGGAATACTACTCTTATTTTAAAGTGCAGAGGCTTTTTGCCTTCCAGCAATAAATGCAAATTTACAGTAGAATTTTGAATGTCTCAGTTCTTCAACACCCAGAACTGGGATGTGGGAAGACTAATTTTCAGAGAAATTACTAAATATCCAAGGAAGCTCTCGTGCACAACTGGACTGACCTTTCATTTCTCTGCTAGCCCTCTTGACCTTGGTAAGCACTGCTGCTTGCATAAACTGGCAGTACATAAATATACTGCCACTGAAGAGAATTAAAAAAATACCTAATCTCCAGAACATTTTATGTCCTTTGAAAGAAATGAGCAGGTTACTGGAAGTACAGAAACCACTACTGTGTAATATCATTTGAAGTGTCACTCATTGGACCTAATGTCATTAGGAAGTAGTATTTAAGATAACCATCAGCTGTTCAAGAATGCAAATCTTTGCCTCATTTCCAGCACAACCCTCACTGTCTCTCCCTCTCCCACATATAAGCACACAAAAACACTGTCAACTTAATTTGCAGTCAAAAACACACTAGCACATTAAGAACTCCTAAAATATGACAAAATAAACAACAGAGGGGGAAAAAAAAAAGCAGCTTTTCATACACCAGCTACCTCAGCTTGAGGACAGAATTTTCTTGCTTCATTCACTTTCCAGCAGAGCTGCAGGCATGCAGCTGCCATAAGGGTTAGCCTTGTATAAAAACATCAAACCATGAATTGTGCTGACTGTCCGCTCCTTTACCTCTCCAAATAAATGGTGCTTATGCCTTTAGGGTGTCATGTAACTCTGCTCTGCTATGTCAGATTCTCTGTTTCTGCAGCACTTAGTAACAGTACAGCTCCCTGCAGCAAACTTGCTGGAAATAAATAAAATGTAAACTTGCTAAGACTCCAATGCAAAGATGAATGGAAAAGCTCTTCTGGATGAGTAAGGATACCATTTGTAAGAACTGAAACAGAGGCTGAGCTTTAATGCTTGTCACAGAGGGAGAATTAGGAAAAAAACATGTTTGAAGTGACTACACAGCTGATAAAAAGGCATTTTTATTAAAAAGCTGAATTATCATAAAGCCTTCAAAGTTCTAACTTGAACATTTTTGAATAAGACTATAGCCAGAGTGTATTCTGTCAGAAAACCATCCATTAGCTCAAGAAAACAGCTGTAGGACAAGAGTAGACAGAAGAAAAGCTCACAGACCCTTGCTGTTGTTCCACTGAAGTGAGGTCAGAACACATCTGCTCTTTCCAGGGCTGACAAATACACTGCAGCTGGCCAGCACCAGGGGAGCTGGGCAGCCCACCAATGGACCTCCAGCTATTCACATTCAGGAGAACCATTCATTCATCTCAGCTGGGTTGTTCTTTGAAACCACACGTTCCTTCCAGTTTATTTTGACCTAGCAGCTGCCTAATTACCAGATATTTGTATTATGCACCATCTCTCTCACACAATATCCACTCCTTTCTCTCTCTTTCAGTCTTTGCTACCTTCGAGGCACAATTCTTTCACACCAGTACTAGCACATCAGCTTCAAATTACCTTTTCTTCTCTTGTTTTCTCAAGGAACATGTCAGCCTGCTCAACTTCAAAGGCTCCCAGTCTTGCCAGGGAACCAAATGGTGCAGGGGCAGAGTAAGCCAAGAGATGTGTCCCACCTCACAAGCCAAGGGATGCACTGACTGGTCATTCCATTCACATTATGGAAAAAAATTTCTTATGACTCATTTCTAGATATGACAGCATTTTGTGCAGTTTGAAAGAATGAAGCAGGTAATACAACAACTACAATACCATTCAAATTTAATTGTGAAAAGAATGGTAGGGATAAAACCCTACAAATAGTCTGAGAAATGTGAAGCCCAATTTCCAAAGAACTGTGGTTATAAAAGCTAAATTCAAATCAAAATTTTGGCAAAAAAGGACTGGTAAACACCCTTCTCCTATATAGGACCCTAACAAAACTCAGAAGGCAACAAGGTCTTACAAATTTAAGCTTATCTTAAGCCCACATAATATCCATATTTTTACATATTCTTAAAGTTAAGTGAATAATCCTATTATAGCACTATTGCACAACACTGCCAGATTGGCATGAACCATAGTAAATACCTTCGTTTATGAACTATGGCTCACCACAATCTGATTTTGGTCTCCCAACTACAGTTAGAGATGGATTGCATTTGACTGCAAGAGATTTATGCCCAATAATTATTTCTCCCTTTTATTTCCAAATACTGCCACAGATAGAGCTATAACTTCCAAATAAAATAGAAAAACAGCTTTAATAGAACATTTTTTGAAAAGTTTTCATTACTCACATCCACTTGCACACTGCCTGCAAATACCTGTAATTTACCATGTGGCAATCCTTGTTTGTTTTTTGAAGAAGGGTCTTATTTTCAACCTACTGGAATCCCTTGCTCCATTTGTGTTAAAGACATGACACACTACTGAAAACTGCCTACAAAGGAAACAGGATGGATAGTGAAGGTCTTGCAACATGAATTCAATTAGAGTACTTGAAATTAAGGGGTTGTGAATGAATCAAAACAGAAGCAGCTAATAAAACTTGATAAATGGAAAAGACTGACACAGATAAAATTTACTGTGGTCAGGTACAGCACAGTAAATCTTTCTGGATACCAAAAAGAATCATTTAGACTGCTCACATGTACAGACAGATTCTAAATTCATTGGAACCTCTCCAGAGAACTATCCAGCATCACCGCGGACAACTCACCAGAAGTATCTGTCCAATGTGTAACGTGAACCCAAGGAGCAAGAAATTAGGCTGGTTTCGAGAGGGAAGCTGTATTGTCATCTTTTCACACAGACCAATTACATTTTACAGTCTCATTGCAATACTGTCAGGAAAAAGGGATGAGTACCCATAAAAAGGCCAAATGTATTGACCTTACAAAAGCAACAGGAAAACATTAAAAGCCCCAATCCTGCTGAAGATCAAATAATTTATTCCTCAAAACTGAGGAAATCAGAACACCAGTATTTCAAGATCAAGCCTTATACAAAATCCTACTTAGGTATAGTTTACATGACTACTCCTGGTAGCACTAAAATGACTCCCCTTCATTCCAGGAAGACGACTTCAGTTCAACTCGCTACAACCTTATCTCGCAGCCTAATTCCACCATGCCCACTGTTTCCACACTACAAGGACCAAAGAGATTCTGCTAAGATGGCTCCACAGCTCTATGACAGACTGAAACAATGCTGTTTCCAAAGGAAGAGTACTCTGGGACAGAATAAGCAACAGGGGAATGACACATCATTCTCTCTGTTGGTATTTTTAAAGCAAAACTCGCCTCTTTCAAGATAAGATAACCTACTTTGCCAAAGGAAGGACAAAAGAGCCCATTCTGTGATTTGCTTAGCACATGAAGCATTAAGGGTCTTACTGAAATGTTAACTTCAAATCTACCATGACATCAAATGAAGAGGAGACAGTTGCAGGTCTGTTGGTTTTCTGATGTGAAGAAAACATCTGCCTCATCTAAAAGACACACTGGTTTTATACTGGATATTTTGATTTAGACATTTCCAGCTGTTAAAAAAAAAAAAGAAGAAGAAAAAGAAAAGGAAAAACCCAGCCTTTAAGCACCTTGTAAGAACTTCCCATGATTTTGATTGCTCTCATTGTACATATGAGCTCTCCCTTCTCTATCTTCACCTTCTCACTCACTCATGTTGTGAGCCCATCGTATCTATTCCTCCTCTAATTACTTATCAACAGAAATCAAGATAGGCCTCACCTTCCTGAGGCTAGATTACATTCCTTCCATATTTCAGCCTAAGGTTTTGTTTTTTCTCCAGTGTCGTCCAACCTTTTTCATAGGTTTCAAGCTTGTCCAAATCAATCCATACTGGATGCAATATAAAAGCCACAGAGGCTCAGCAGACCTTCCTAACAAGCACTCACCTTGATGTTCAGACACTTGAGAATAAAGCCTTTTGGGCCACACCATAACACCACAAACCAAACTCAGATGACGTCCATCCCAGACCCCA
This sequence comes from Podargus strigoides, assembly GCA_028020825.1. Lineage (NCBI taxonomy): Eukaryota > Metazoa > Chordata > Aves > Caprimulgiformes > Podargidae > Podargus > Podargus strigoides. The sequence goes on from CM051633.1 coordinate 3,764,075, forward strand.
CATCTTCCAAAGATGCTCCTGCCTGATGAGAGGCAAAATCCTCCTCTTGTTACTACAACCTGCATTCTTGTTCCTATTCTGTATGGCACAGCTGACCTGCCCAGTGTCTGCCCTCCCAAAGTAGACAAGCAGTCCAGATTTATTTATCCACTAGAAACACATATATTTGATAAAGACTTCAATGTACAGCGATACCTCTAGGACCTCGCACAGCCAGTTTGTAATTTTTTTAATGGCTTTCTCATTTTTTAGTGGTTGTGATTGTCATTCTGTATCTTTATAGCTTCCTGATCAGAATGTCATACACTGTCTAGCCAACTGCCTGACAGAAATCCAAGTATATTACATCGGCATTTGAAAATCTTTTACATCTGCATTTGACATTGATACATTTATCAGAGTTTCACCTCATAAAAACCAGGTATCACATCGGTTTGACAAGATATATTTTCCACAGCCACATACTCACTGCAAGCAACTACATTATCACCCTTAAAACCTTTATTGATCAAAATTCATGTCAGCCACACCATTATTTCAGCCAAGGTAAATATCAGGCTGACAGACATATAATTATTTAAGTCGTCTTGTTCAACCTTTTAAAATATTGGCAAGGCACTGCCTTTCAACCAGTCCTCTGAAATTTCCCTCATGTTCTGGAAAAAAAATAATTATCAACAACAACAACTTAGGAGAGTGCTTTGGCCATCTCTCTTAAAACTCTGAAATAGAAAAGTTTCAGCCTTGATTTTTAAAACTCTGCCTCTAGAGGCTGAGTAAATGCTGGTACAGAGAAGGGAATCTCATCACCGTGTGATACTTCTGCTTTTTCCCCAAATGCAAAATAGAAATTATTACTAATGTAAAATTTGCTTTGCCAGGGTTTGATGTTTTGCCAATAAACATATTTAAGATGTTTTATAATATTGACAGGAGACAATGCACTGTGTTTGTCTTCAAGAGCAATTCCACCCACATTACCACAGCTCTTTTTGTATCCCTATTGGATGGAGCTGGTTATCCTGTGATGTGGTGGCTCATGGCAGGCTGCAGCCAATGCCTTATATTATGTTGTTTCAGGGGAATGGAGAGGATTTCCCACCTGCTGGACACCCCTTATTTCCACCCCTTATTATCTCTTATTTCCAACTTGTTAATGACTGAGGAACAGGTAATGCAGTTTTTAATATGAAATGCCCCTTTCACTCCTATGAGTCTATTTGAATCTTCCTAAATAAATTGTAACCATAGACACTGACATTGCAATCACAGAACTTTTTCCATAAGATTTCATACTGAAATAATTTGTTAGATCATAGCTTAAAAGGAGAGTATTTTATTCTAACCCAAACAAGGTGGGGAGGGCAGAGATACTGTCGGTGACTTCCTGCATTAATTCATCTACCTTCCTGCTACTCAGTAAGATTACAACATTCCCACCTGCACAGAAGTCAGGCTCCCATCATCCTACTGTTAAAACACATTTTTCCTTTAGTTCTCACAGGATGGCTCTGTAGCAGTGCACAAGAATCAAGACAGACAAGACAATTTTTCAAATAACATTTTATGAGCAGTGCTATATACTCATTATAAAAAAGAATTAATACTTTAAAGTAATTTGTGAAGACAAGAACACATTCTTTAATTAATACATCTAGGGAGTCTCTGTGAAGTACACTGATCAGTAATCCCTTTACAAGACCTGTTTCTCTTTCAATTTATAAAATATTGCTTAAATAATACATGGTTTTAAAATTCCAGGTTCATGTGATACAACAGCCTATGCCACTAGATAGAATACAAAATTACAGAAACTCTGAAGAATGGAGTTTTAACATCTCTTATTAAAGTAACAGCATTTTTGCAACAGATGAGAAGGCTGTATTAAAGTCAGCAGCCCACCAGACCTCATCACTGATTAAAAAACACACACACCTCTCATGTATTTGTAACTCCAAGTGGCATCCCTCTTTAGATGGAAGTCAGGAGGCAGCACTTCACTCTATTTCAGAACCTTTCAGAAACCTGGAGAACTCATTTAACCTAACGTGACATAGGCAGTCCAGCTAAGACCAAGACTAACAATAAGGAAACTCCTTCCTGGATATTCTCAAACCTGATTAAACTGAAGCACCACTGCATGACAGCTAAAGCCCACCTCACCTGCTCAAAGTTCTCAGGCCATCATCTTCAGAAGTGCTTTATTCTCACAGTGAAGGTGATTGTGTGTGAAAGATTAAGAACTACTGCTCAAGCATCCTGTGAAAGAGATGAAGTGTACATACTCATGCCTATACACGATGCTTACACATTGGCAAATACCATGAGTGCTGGAGTTTGCCAGTAGCCAAAGTTTTTGCCATTATGACTTGAGAGCCCTCTGGCCAACGTACCATTCCTGGACACAGAGCAGTACCTTAAGATCATACTCTATTCAACATCCACCAATGCACATAGGCTTTAGCATTTACTCCTTTGCCTCTCCGATATTTGCTCTAAATATAAGCTACTCCCACTTCATGGAGGTGGCATCTGTATGGCATGGCTGCCCAGCTATTATGATTTCAAATAACAATGGGAACTGAAGCATGTCACTGCCAATGACTCCAGATGCACTTAACCACTGCACTCAGGGAGCAGAAAAAAGAACAATACCTGATTTTCCAACTATTTCAATATATTAGAATACCATCTTCCGTGGCAGATCTCACCTCAAAAATGCCTGAAGTGTTCCAAAGTACACAGTATCACTTCACTCCCAACTACCTGGCCAAAAAAAACCCAATATGGAATGGCAGTTTTAAGCAACTTGCCTTTTCAACCTAGTGCTGAAATACTGTGTTACTTACAGGGTAGGGAAGAGTTTGGCTAGTCATGGTACCATCAGAACCTGAAAAATATTTTGACTTAAGCTTACTCTTATTTTGAATGCTATACTATCCAAGAAAAGACTTTTTACCTGTAAATTCCTGTTACATTTTAATACATTCATTTCAAATCACTATATATTTGTCATCTTTACATACAGCATGCAACCATTTTTATTACAGAAAGCCTGAAAACTCTTTTTTGCAGGAGCTTGCATTTCTTTCCAGTTTCTCAAAAGAGTATTTTGCAGGACTGCTGCTGGAGGTGGAACTCACCCACTCCCAAGCTCAGAGGACCAAAATATTCTGTAACTCAACTGCTGAGCATCACTTAACACACATGCAGGAAGATTCTGGCCATTCATTCACTGTTGAATTCTTCACATCACTTGTGCAAAGCATCTGCAAATGCCACAAAGGCAAAATAATCTTTATCACACACATTGACATACTTTTGTCTCTTTCTGGACTACTTCTTCCTATTCCCTCCTTTCACCTCTGCAGTCTCCTGCTTTTCTTTCTGTGTGCACATATAGGCATTCTGATATAAAGGGCATCTTCCATTCCTGGGCAAGTACTGCAGCCCACAAGTAGAAAAATTACTAAGCTCAGCTATTGGGGGAAAAAAAAGACCTAATAAACAAGCAAATGGTATATATGTATGTTTGACATCACTTGTAAGTGAAAATATGGCAGCAAAATATTCTGCAGGTTTTCCTGGTTGACTTCATTCTGTGGTCTGCAAGGGTAAAAAGATCTCCTAAAACTGAAAGGGAGTAAGGACTGAAAGTAAAGGGGAGTGCAAAGTGTCTCTTTCCCCTCCTATCTTTGAAAATTATCAGGCTTTTTAAAATCCCCATATATTGTTTCCCCATTTCCTCCCTGCACACACAAATCCTTATTAAAGGCCAAAAAATCTTGTATGCAGAAGAAACTAGACTACAACTGCTAATTTACCCATACAGAGGAACATATTTAGCATAGCCTTGAATTTATCATTATTAGGAACATATACAAGACCGTACTTAGAAGCCAAGTTTCTATTTTGGACCTTCCTGAGTACAGAAGGCACAGCTAATTTTAAAACAAACAGAAATACTAATAAGCTCAGAACTATGGTGCACCTTTAAAAAGAATAAATTCAGTACCTGACTGATCTAGAGAGTACACAAACTGTGCTTCTTAAAATCATTTTTAAAGGAATTATTTTCCACACACTTTTCTACACAGGCTCCCTCTTGACTAAAAGGGAGCTAAGAAACATCAAAGGCTAAATTGTCCATGAGACTGCCTGAAGAAAAAAGGTTCCTTCAGGTCAGCATGAAGCGTAATAACATCCACCTCAGCCTCAGCAATTAAGGAAATTGTTTCCATCTCTAAAGGCATCAGTCTCTTGAACAATGTATTCAACAAAACATGAATGAAATCTTGACCAGATTGAAAAAAAAGACTAAAAATATCCTTGGATAACAAAAGATTCTTTTGGAGGGGGAAAAACGAGTAGCTAAGCAATGCATTAAAATTACTTCTCTGGCTTCCATTCAGATGCTGTCCAAGCACAGCTTCATTGTCTGGCATGTTGCTTGCATCTCCTTACGTCACTTTCATTCTCTCACTCAGATAACCTACAGATAAAAATATACAGAGCCCTATTCTAGGATTCAGCAATGTTAACCCAGTAGCCAGCAGCAAAAACTGGGGCCTTCTTGATTCATAAAGAACTTTTAAAGCCTCTGAACTACAGAGAGTAAAGGAGAGTGAAAGCTCACACACAACTGAGCGTATGTCTCTTTCAGGTTCACTTACAAAGCAGGACGTGTTCATTATCCATGGTGAAAGTGGCTTACCAGCCTACTGCATCTACATGTTCCCACAGGATGGAGATGCAACAGAGGAAAGGGAATGCTGAATGCGACATTCGTTTCATCAGCCTAATACATTTTAGATTAATTAAAGAAAATTATTTCCCACTTCACTTCCACGTCAATGAAATTTTTTGCTTCTCAGGCCTCTTTAATGCACAATGCTGGTCCCTCACAGCCATCTGCCACTAAAACACAGCCAGGACAGAACAGGAGTGCCCACACCTCAAAATGCTTTGCAACATATGTATGAGAAAAGAAAAAAAATAACCTTATCCAGGTAAAATTGCAGAAGGGGGTTCTGGTTGATGGAAACCCAGCCAGCAACTCTCAAAGTAGCAGAAACAGCACCATCAAGCAGATGGGGAATATTACTATTTTGGTTTAAGAGAATTCTGACATTTTATGGTTACAAATCAAAAATAGCCAGCTCACTGTCCAGAGCCATGGATGAAGGGCTCCTGCTGATGAACAGTCTTTTCAGCCCACCTTTCTGGCACCCCTTGTGTGCTTCTTTCCAAGCACTCCTCCACTGTGCAGCACACATCTTTTCCTTTCTTCCACTGCTCATCACTGCCACCTCACTGTCACAGAAAAAAGGCTCCCCTTCCTCTGAAGAGCAAGAAACAAGACATACCCTGTCCTACTGTTATGTTGCTGCCTGCCTCTGCAAACCATCCTGGATTATCACTACAGAGCAAAGGAGAGGCTGAGCTGCAGCAAAACATCAGCTTCCCTTCCATTTTCAGCATGGTTCTGTTTGACTAAGCAACATGCCTAAACTAGTAGCAAATTAGAAGCAAAATAGGAAGGATGAGTTTGATAAGGGAGGCCTTATCAGCCTTTGCTGCCTTCAAATCTAGCAAAACTGGGGGAAGGGAGGCACTTTTAAAGGCACTGCTTTTCCACACTGCAGTATCGAGGAGCCAGACTCCACTCCAAGGCACCCAGCACACACAATAGACACCGTTGCCCTAGCAACAGCATCGCAGGGAAATGTTTCAGTAAAGCTTCTCGCTTTCTACCAAGGTTACTTTCAGATTACCACTTAGCACAGAGATCTGTATGGATCAGACAATATCTTGCATCTGTCTTGAACATGCTTGCATGAAATGATGTGACGGCCACACCACAGGGGAGAGTAAGGCACTCCACAAGCTTACCAGGGACCTGGGCTCTTAAACCACCCAGCACACCATCTGACAGCACCAGCTTGCAAGCTAATGCATTGTCACCTCAAAAGAGAATAAAACTCTGATCTGTTGTAATTCAACGTTCTGTAATCTTCCATTTGTTTTCTCAAAAACTGCTAGCTTTAAATGAAGATCTTCAACATGTTTCTGCCATGATTTTTCTCTGCAACAAAAGACTTAAGTTTCTACTAAAAAAAAAAAAAAAAAAAACACAAAAACCACACACCACACAAAACGTCCAGGCTGCTTATTTTTACATGTACTTTTACCCTTTCACTAATTTCATGAAAGGCAATGAAAGTACATGGTGCAGCATGTATTGAAAAAAATTTCGTCACAAGGAAAATCACTCGAATAATCTGCAAGTTTAAACTACACCAGTGAGTTACTTCACCTTGTTTCATCTGGTCCCCTCAGTTTTTCAGATAAGCACACTCATTCTTTTCCTCCCTGAGATGCAAGAAAATTTGTTTTTCACATAAACATTGAAGCTGTGAACAACTGTCATTCCCAAACAAAAAATAAAGAATAGGACTCATTCAAAACATAAAACACCACTCAAGAAAATACTTCCTCATGAGCTCTTTCTGCTTAAAGGAGGAACAAGTTTTCAACTTTGGCCTTTTCCAGTTTTTGCCATGCCATCTCTTCTGACTGGAGAGCTGCAGAAGTAACCCCCTGCATAACAAATGGCAGGACAGAACTGTTTCACAACTTGCTCACAGGATGCAAACATCCAAAAAGAGAAGAAGTTGGCAACAAATCAAAACTAATCAAATTAAATACGGCTGTTTCTAAATGTGTCTTGCCATCTATAAAGACAAAGATGTATTTCAGGAACATACTGTTATGACAAACAATAGATAATTTCAGCATCAATAGTGTATAGATAGTTCCAACCAAATGACTGTCACACCATACCAGATAGCTTCATCAGAACAGAATGCTTCAGGCTCCACTAGAAGACAGGGGGTTGAGAGACTGTCTGCTGCGGAGGGCTGCAGAGACCCAATTATACAGCCAAATCTTGATAGTTTGGGGAAAAGCTCTGACGAGTTGTAGAAAAGCTTCAGATTTCTTGGCCTTCTGTTAATAACGGATATTGCAAAATAGATATTAACTTTATCTCCAGAACAGGCAAGCATATGACAAAAGGAGCTACTGCAACAGTTTAACCATGACCAAGCTGAATCCTCCACCATATAAAGTCACAACTGGGTATCCCAAGGGGGATGCCATCACTTAAAAAAAAAAAAAAAAAAAAAAACAACAAAAAAAACCCCAACTACTCCTGTTGCAGGAACCATTTGAGTCAAGGTCTCCAGCTTGAGTTAAGAAAATATGGCTAAATAATCACACCTGTCCCTGTGCTCTTAAAAATTTATCATATGCAGCAGCATAAGACAGAACTGAGGCAACACCAGAAACAGACAAGCAAAACAACTGCATTAAGAAGCCTCTCTTCACCTGTGTGGAGAGGGCACCTCTACAGAAGAAACTCAATTTGAAAGGAGGACAGTTGTGATTTCCAATTAGGAGAACAGGAATAGACTTCCCTTATTTCAAATACTGTAGAATATTAACAGTAAATTTAAAATCATGAAACCAGAGATTTGCATAGTAAGTTATCTACTGTATTTAAATCTAAGTATATTTGAAATTCTTCTGAGCAAAGAGAACAAGTAGCTTGATTCCTCTTCTCCTCACTGAACTTCTGACCAAGATTTAGGACTGTCTGGGAGTCTTCCGCCTCTAGCCTAAATAAGAGAGTGTTCCTCATGACTCAAACACACAATCTAAAAGCAAAATACAAGGAAGAGAAAATGTTAGCTTATAACAGAAGTCTGCCACTCCTACTCACATATTTATAGCACCAGGGTTGAGCATAAGGGTAGTAGAATTTAAAATAACTAAGAATATTAAGGACTCTTAAGTCAAGTACTCAGAAGTGGTAGCGTACTAGGCACAAGGAAAAAATGTAATCTAACAATGCAACTATCCCACTATCTATGAATCATAGAATGATTGGAAAGGACCTTAAAGTTCATCTAATCCCAACCCCCTGCCATGGGCAGGGACACCTCCCACCAGCCCAGGTTGCTCCAAGCCCCATCCAACCTGGCCTGGAACACTGCCAGGGAGGGGGCACCCACAACTTCTCTGGGCAACCTGGGCCAGTGTCTCACCACCCTCACAGGAAAGAATTTCTTCCTAATGTCTAATCTAAATCTGCCTTCTTCCAGTTTAAAACCATTACCCCTCATCCTATCACTACACGCCCTTGTAAAAAGTCCCTCTGCATGCTCATGAAGTGTCCAAATGAAATGGTGATCAAGTACTGCTGATACAGCTTAATACAGCAGTTTTGAGTAAGAGTTCCCATTCAAAATCAAAGGGGAAAGAGCTGTATGTTAGTTATGGGAGAAATTCCAAGCCCATAGGGCCTGAAATTAGGAATTACATGAGAAAAATAATGTGATTAGTCATACAATTTTCAAACAGACTGTTTTAGTTGCAAGGTCAGAAACACCAAGTACAGAACATCTGAAGTACTGGGAACACCATCACGTCCATTAATAAGTGAAGTTAAATTATTTTAAGGTATTCTTGGCCAACACAGTGTTATGTTAAGTGTCCTTATGACACATTTTTGCTGAGAACAAGGGTTTGCATCTCTGAATTTAAACTGATGTGAAGTTTCTTGAGAAAATCATTATTTTTAATGTGGATCTTTCAAGTTTTTGACTGGTGGTCTTTAAGTCACAAATACTATATTTTTAAACTGAAAGACAAGTTAGTAAACTGGTATGTAATTGTTTTTAAAAGGAGATAAAAATAAGATAAATTTCATGAAACACATCATTTTTTATTACAATATGAAAAGCAAGGGAGGAATTTGCAGAAGCTGGCACGCAAGCATCATCTTAAACTAAAAGCCAATTGTAAACTCAGAAATTTAGCAGAGAAATTTCCAAAACAAGACTTTAAAAGTACCTTTTTTATATGTATTTTTTTTAAGATTAAGTTTATCTGAAGATTTATTTTCAGAGACAAGTTCTTGTGACATTCTAATATATGGAAGAATACCAAGAGCACTTCTCTCAGCAATCAGAAGGGTGTATCCATAGGTTCATTCTCGCAATCACAATTACTATACAATGTGTCACCCCAGTCCCAGACAGCACATTTGATGGAGACCAGGCTTTCCGTAAGGGCTTGTGGCCTGGACTCAGAAGACCCAGAGGCAGTGACCAGGGCATGCCATGCAGCCTCAAGCTTCAGCTCAGAAGTACAACCTTGCTGCAGGTTGCTAAAGGGAAAGCCAGAGAATAGGTCAGTCTCTCTCCTTACAGGTGACATTCACCAGCTGTAGGGACTGAACAGGATGAACACTGTTCACCTCCACAGCAAGTCTGCAGAGGCTAAATTAAAATTAAAAAGTCACAAAAAATCCTACATCTCCTCAAAAGAGAGAGTTTCAAAGAACCCCTCTACAGGTCTGCCTGCAGTACTGTCAAGGGATCCAGTCTTTCCAGAGGGAAAGCCAAAGATTTTACTTTTTTTAAATGAGGTCTGATTAAAATTTAACACAGTTAAATAACATATCTAGGAGCTCAAATAGCCTACTTTTTAAAATTATGGTAAGTGGAAATTGCAAGACAAGCAGCATCTTTAAAAATCAGCCTCTTTAGGTGTCTAAAACAGTGTAATGGAGCATGATTTAAACCAAAGCTTTAAAAATTTGGGCTACTACCTGGACATTGCTGTCCATACTGTCACAACACACTGCACAAGCGTGGTGGTGTTTGTGTGCCTTATAGTAGCACTGTTGTAATGAAAAACAAAACCTGTTCAAAAGAGTTTATCCAAGCTAGTAATTGTAATCAGTGAAAAGCTGCTCAGGAGAAAGTCTACTACTTACTGAGTGTCACAACTGCAGGCCTCAGGAACAAGATAGGACAAGCTGCTGAAGTCCAAAAAGTGGGCAAAGACCACATGCAGTCCCACCTTCTCCTTTGGTTACCACATTAGCTCCATATTCATGATTAAAAGCAAAATAAAACGGGAACCAAGAGGAAAATACCTTTACATGGTATTAAAGCATAAATAGCACCATGTGATCTTGTGCACAGCCCATGGTGTATGTGTAAATTGTCTTCTGGAGATGAAGTCATTTCCCTTTGGAGTCAAAGCCAGGGAATGCTGTCATTGCTACAGCCAGCACATGCTTGGTTACCCCTCTGTGTTCACACTCATGGTTTCAAGGCCTGTGAGCTGGAACAGCTTACAGCACTATAGAAATGCAAGATCAGGTAGGTTACAAAATCTGTTTAATGCAATATGTGAAAGAAGGGCAGAATGTGAACCATGAGATGTTTAATCAATTCCCAAAGCAGCTGATTCTGAAAAGCAGCAGTGGCACAGAGCATTGCCCATTTCTGAACTGGGAAATTCACAAGATTTGTCTTCAATGACCAAAGTTGGGAAGGAAGTTCTTTTTTATTTTGATTACTCGGCTGAGTTATCACAGCAGAACTGCTCTTGGATTTAAACATAAAACTAATGCTGCGAGAGTCCATTTGGTTTTTGATCTATTAAGTTCCCTAAACTATCTTTGCCACTACAGTAACTGAAGACGTCTCAGTCTGAGGCATTTCTTCTCCTGTCTTTGAAATGCTATTAATGTTATCGTTCATGTGTTACACAGACTGGAAATTATGGCACTGCGGATGCCTTTTTTTGAGTATGTAAGTTGCTTACAAATCAAAGCCTCATTTTCAAGAGCATTTTTCAATAGCATCCTGTGTACATCTCAAAATAAAACACAGACTCTTCGGTGGTCTGAGCACTCCACACAGTCGATTTGCCTACAGTCAACAATGAGCAAGAGTTACTGGCAGAACAGTCACTTGCCCTGTCTTCATGCTCTACCAATGTGGATGTATTACCTGTGCATAACTATTCAAGCCAAGATTAATGAAAGTAGATTGTATATGATCATGCTCTCTGCATTGCACTGCTTTTCTCAGCACAGAATGGTTATGTGTCTCATCTCCCTCTTTCATCATGTCTCAGAGATCCTAAGCTTAAGACAGACAGGATAGAAGGTCACAAGAAACCTTGCTCCTCCATTTTTTAATTTTAACCTAACTTTTTGCTTAAGACAACAAGTGTTTGGATTTACACCCTTCACCAGCACAGTGGAAGCTTCAGTGGAAACTGAGAACATAAGAACCTTGCAGGCTTTGGCCCCTAAAGTCCCAAGGCCTCTGAACCCAATCCTCTTCCTTTTTCTGTATTAATAATGAATTCATATTCCAAAAGATTCCTGAAAAACATTCCCTTTTAGTATGGATCTTTCCCAGTTGAAAAACAGAGACCTACCTTTCTGGCTTTCCTTCCTACTCCTATTTTAGGTCTCAAATCTCAAGTAAATCTCAAGAATAAAATAAAATGTAAGGCATTCCCTGCCACAGAAGTCAAATAATATCAAAAAAATATGCTTAAGGATAAAAAACACATTTGTTTTTTTCTATTGAGTTCACGTCCCCTGATTTAGATCTCCTCTTACGGTCAGGACATAAATGAGCATACAGTATACCAAAAGACTTATAAAACAGACTATTTTGAGCCACAGTAATTAAGCTCCACAAGAGACAAAGGCAGGCAGCAGAAGAAACAGAAGAACAAAAAAAAAGATGATTTTGAAGTTCCTTTACCATTCCCTCTTACACTTGAGCAAAAATTCCTCTAATCACTCTTTTTCCTCCCTTTCTTCTGTTTATCATTCAATCTATGTAGTTTATACTTTTGGCAGGTCCCACTGGTTGCTTAGAGATGCTTGGGTTTTTATTGCTCCTTTTCTGTTTGTACTGTAATTTTATTCTGAATGTCACCTCCAGCAAGCCTAGATTTGCAAGTAAAGCAAGATAAGCTCGCAAAAGCCTTTTTAAACAACCACGCTGAGGTCTACAGAGCAGCATACTACATGCCTTTTTCTCTCCTACATCCGAAAAGTGTATGAAAGACTCCTTAGCAACGTTTAACACCGTCTCACACGAAAGAGCAAGCATGTCTCTAGCAGTCTGTCTTCAAGGAAAGGATGGTTTTAACCTCTGAAGGTGAAAGAATGTTTTTGTGGACATTTTTGTGCAGAGGAAGAAAAGGTAAAATGGGCATTGCTAAAACCACGCAGCAAAACAAGTGTGTATAGTGGGGGAGAGAAGGGAGAATAAAAGCAGCAGCATCTTTAGCTCCCAGACATCCCAGCCCACTATCCTAACCACATCCTCAGCCAATCTCCTCTTCCATGTTTTGTAAGACAGTGCCATGCTGTGGACACTCTGCTGGGTTGCTGCTGCACTCTGCAGTCTCTGCAGGTACAGTAGGCCTGTTTCCTGACCCACTTTCCTCACCAATCTCTATTTAGCTCTACGCTAGTGATGCTCCTGGCATGACAATCAGATACTGCAGCCTGCAGTGCAGTTCGTTACAACACATTCGCAAGCTCCTAGTAAATTCAGTGGAAAAGTACTGTATCAACGAAGCCTAATTAAACTGAAGTCATTTTCATAAACTTACGTCAAATGCAACAACAAAAAAAGCGTTCAAGAGATTTAAAAGATGCTTTTTTTATTTTACATCTACTAAACCTACTAGGCGTAAAGTAAACCCAAAAGATCTTTTCTACTCAAGGGCTTTGAAAGGAAAAAGCTATTAGAGTTAGTACCTTTTCTCTGGATTACTTAATCAATCTTACAATTTGTGCCACTTAAAACCTGCCACAATTCCTCCCACTGTCATTTATTTCTCACTAAAGAAGGCTCCAAACCTTAATGTCCAGTGAAACTGTAAACTTAATTTCACTACAGCTATTAAAATTATCTTCTTACATGTACTAGAACCAAATTCCTCCCTCTGTCACAACCACCTGCAATTAACTTCAGATTTTACTTGCATATACATGCGTGAGGGTAGAATTTGTTTCGGGACATTCACTGTTACACCAAACAGGTAGGACTGTTCTGGCTCCAAAGTTAAGATCTAATATGGAGATATCTCCAAGACCAAGTAATTGGAGGTTGATCGCATTCCATTTATCCAAAAAAAAACCTCTGCCATTTTTCTTCCTTTATAGGGAAATATTGTAGGAAATGGCCATAACCTGGGCCTCAGTTTAAAAATCCAATTGCCAGGTCCATAGGTTATGTGGTAGCAATTCACCATACTATGAATCTATACCTCTTTCCAGGACACTTAACTGTAGAGTTCTCCAGTGAATAAAGCCAACGCAGGCGCAACATCTGCACGTGAAGCATGTTGCTAACACTTTGCATGTAGAAGGCACCAAGATACGAAATATCTAAGGTGCAAGACACTGTTTCCATTCACTGGAATATTTTTGTACTTGCAAAACTCATGTCCTTATCAAAAACAAGTTTTAAGAGTTATTCAGAATCATTACACCAAAACATTTTAAACTACTCATCTTAAGATTAGAAACACTGAATTTGAAGCATTCTAAAAACAGCAAACTTATGTTTAGCATTGACAATAAATAAAAGGAAAGCAGCAGCAGATTAAGTATGGCAACATCAAATGGTTCCTAAGAGACAGACACTTTGGGACAACAAATATCTTACAGGTGTAAGGTGTAGAGGATACAACATAAGGGAGGGAGCACGAGGAACAAATCCTCACTAAGCAGCCCCAGTGCACACTATGGACAACCAGGAATTTGATCCTTTGCAGTTTACTCATGTGCAATACTGCCAGGTTTGCTAGGGAGAAAGAACTATTAGTAAAAAATTCCTGTAGCTTGGCACATGCCTCACAAACTGACAGGGTTTTTTTGCACTTGCACTACTGTAATCACACTAATTAACTGAATCAACTAAAGATTCCCAAAAATGGATCCCAAAGTGCTTATGTAAAACCTCTGCAACAAATAGTCTGATTATCCATTAAGTGGGGTGATACCAGCCAATATCAAGAGAAAACAAAATTAAACATCCATCAGAATGTGCAACTCATCCAAATTTCATAGCACAGGCACCTATAAATATAAGTCATTATAATAATGTACAAAGTAATTATATTTCATCACTCATTACCTTGACCCAAGGAGGACCTCTCATCTTCAGATGGAAGATGCAATCCAGACTTGCATTTTTATGACTTAGGAAGCCTGCAAGAAGCACAGCTTACATAAAGCAGCACCCTTAGACTGGCAGTGTGTAGACACAGAAGAAACTCAAAATTATAAATCCACAATAGACTTCACCTTTTACATGCCAGTGGCCTACACCACCACCACCACCAAGCAGCCTACCTCTTAGAGTAGAATCCTCAACCTTGGGCTAAGATAATGTACTCTACATTCACACCAAGTATTTCACATTTAAACCCGAGACAAGCAGAGAGAATTCAAACAGGACTCTTCAGGAAGGACACAGGACAGTCGTTAGTGACAGTGCAAACATAATTCACAGACACCTGGCAAACAAAGGTATTCAGAGGTGTGTAGCTTCTTTATTGCTACCTCCAGACAAGCCTCAACAACAAAACTAAGAGATTATTTTACTGTCTTGTTATTTATTAAAGAGATGATAGATTCACCCTCAGGGCAGTCCCAGGGCGAAGTCTGGCAAGGCAGAGATCCTCTCAGTTTTATATCTCATTCAGTTTTAGCTTACTGTGCCATGGACCACAAAACTAAACCGAGACTTTCACAAGTCACTTCTCTAACCTCATGTCTACTCAGTTCAAGTAGAGAACACACAGTGAGGCCTGGGAGTTTAGGAAGAGCCAATGAATTATTATACTGAAATAGCCCACTCCAGTGACAAGTGTTTCACAGGCACATAACTGAAAACCTCACTAGACAGTTATAGAATAACCTAAAAAGTCTATTTTTAGGATCCATAGAAGTTTCTATCCTTTCAAGAGACTTTAAAGATTTTTGTTGGTTTTTTCTATGTGAATTTGAAAAAACTCAAAATTAGCATCCAAACATCCATGCTATGATGTATTTCCTTCTCAGAAGCATTTTTTATTGTCGGGTTTGGTTTGTTATTTAATCATACAAAAGCTCTCTAGGAATCCAAGGCTCTAATCTGAATTGTTACTGCTTCGACATCTGTTAGAAAAAATTCTGCCTGTAGAAGTAGAACAGACTCTGGTTTACATGGAAAACTACATAACAATAGATACCTGGCAAAGCAAGAAAGCACTTCAGGGGTTATAATCTAAGATGCAATCATTAAATTGCCTCTTAGTCCCAGAGTATGGAGTCAGAAAACCCACAAAAAGAAGCATTGGTTTCAATGGTTACTCTCAACGTTACTGTGTTGAGTAGGCTGACTCTGGGTTGATTTGCAAATCTGCACATGCCCATGGGAGTGGGATCTCAGATCATTTAGCATCATGGCAGATTTCCAGTTCTTGGCAGAAAGGTTGTTTTTCTCCATGAATCAGCAACTGTCCCTCACACTACAGTCTGTGAAGTGAAAAACCCACCTCATCAGCATAAACTATATGCATGTATGTATACATCAGAGGAGACTTTTTGGTCTCTCTATATACAGCCCACGTGAGGATTGCCATTTGTAGAGGCAAGCACGTACACGCTCCGTAAAGCCAACCACACAACAAAGTGACTTCACTCACCTTCTGCAGTCATACAATTCTTTGATAATGCAGCACATTATCTGCACTGTAAGATTTTCAATGTTATGAGAAAGAAGAAAAACATCAACCATCCTGTTTACTGCTTTCTCCCCATCAATGGGCAATTCCAGGTACCAATCCCACTGTGGTCAACTGCAGAACAACCAACTGTTTGCCCTCTGCTGAAAAGCAAGCTACATTTGCATCTTCAGATAATGCTTACCAGCAATTGCATTCTAAACACCCATCAGCAAGGAAAACACGAAGAAAAGTTACATCTGAAAAATTTGAAACATGCTCCAGAATGGTAACAGCTCTCTATAATACAGATAATACTTCTAAACATGATAGCAAATGAGATGAATGCTGCCCTAGTAAAATGAACTTATTCTCAGAAATACTCTGACAAGCAAATCATGCACTCAGGAAATATATTGCAGAAAAGCAGGTACTAATAATTCCTCATTTTATTCTTTCTGTGTCTGTCTCTCTCCCCGATACACAGGAGATTGCAGTGTTCTTATTGTATGGCATCACTGTGCTAATATTAAGTAACAGCAGATTTGCTGGCTTAAAAATGCCACTTTTTAAAGGAGGAAGGGGGACAATTACTATGGTCAGCAATTCACTGTTAAAATTCAGGAATCAGCCTTTTCCCCACCCCACCCACCCACCCCCCAATTCATAAACTGCTAGCAAAATTATAATCAATCCACTGGATGAAGCAGTTCAGCAGAATGCCTGGCTCTTCACTGTTTCTTCTGTTGGAATATTATGTCCAGTATATTGCAAAATTTACTTAAACCGTACCTATTTTCCAGAACTTAATCATAAAATCTACACCTCATGGATATAGATTCATTATTTCAGGCTATAGATAAATTCACTCAATAAACTGGTTTTTGTTTCTTGCAGTATTAATTTGCACATAGGCTGAAGATCATTGAATACAGAACAGCCAAGTTATCAAACTGCAGCAATACTGTTGAAAGGAAAGCTTTTTTTTTTTAATGCAAACATGTATTTTATTATTATTAGTTGCATAAGGGTGATCTATGTTTACACAGCTCAGAGCTGGATTTAAAACCAATTTTAACAGCCAACTGTTTCAACTTGCATGTAAACAAACATACTGCATTTCTTCATTAGCTGGAATTTGCTGCAGTCTGTCAGCCATCTGTACTGTCTTGCATTCTGTTCTCTATTCAGAGCACCACTATCAAATGTTGGTGATATAGTATTGCTCTCTTTGGAGACATCATGACTACACTATAAATAGTTTTGAGACATAAAACACTATTTCTAACAGTTGTCTTAATATCTGCTTTCTCAGAATGCATTAGGTTGTTCTGTTTCTCATCCAGTTCTGGTTCTCCATAGCTTTTTGTGGATAGAAGGATGAAGAGATGTTATTCTGGCTCTCTCAGAGGTGCAGAGCAAAAACTGCAGCCCAAGCACAACTTTATTCAACTTCTGCACCCTCCAAATCCTGGATGCAGAGGCCAAACCCCAGAGCATAACCCTGCAAATATCTGCACTGCAGTCACAGGGGGTGACTGCATAGTGCAGCATAGCCAGGCTGTTGCTAACCCAACTAGTTTGGGTGCTGGCCGCAGTCACAGAGCAGCCTGCACAGAGAGATGCAGACTGACCCACGCTCCCCTGAGATCACAGCCCTGCCAAAGCCAGCCTGGAAACTTGTGCTGCGTTAGTGCAGCTTGGTACTGGAGCTCAGGAGCCCTCAGAGCCTTGCAGAGCCCTGGCTCACCTCCAGCTAGCTCATCCCTCACACTGGCAGTATGGACCTCAGCACAAACTGATTATTGCCCCATCCTTTTCCTAGGATCACAGCACACCCAGATGTACCCCAGAGCAGCCTCACAGTCCCCTAAGCTTCGCACACCAGAGGCTTTCCTGATGGCAGCACTGACCTCTGTACCCCAGACCCTGGGGCTGCCAAGGGTCCCCCAGAAGCCAGTGCTTGCACCTCATGACTCCCCTCCAGCATACAGTCAGATCCAAGGCTTTCTGGGCTGCTCCAAACTACTCCAGCTCTGTCAAACAACTCAAAGGGGACTGCAGAACAGCTGAGGATGTCACCCAGACAGTTCAGCTACTGATTTGAGCAGGGTGCACTAGTTTAAAACTTCAGAGGACAGCTGATAGTCTCTTCAGAAGAACACAGCTCAAAAATCCAAGTCCCTAATAAGGGCTTTTGCAGCTTGCCAAGTCATCCTCTGTTTTAGTGAGGAGAGGTGAGACAGGAAAGCTCACACACATCTTAAACTCCAATTTTCTTTCTTCTAAGGACAGCAGAGCACTAGAACATTACTTGTGTAACTAATACCACTCGACAAGTGATGCAACACAAACCACAAAGTTACTCGATATCCATGTTAGTTTTCCAAACCAAAAGCAGCCTATTCAAATAAGCCTTTCTAGTTCACCCAGTGGATGAATTTATAACTTTCCAGGAAGGACTTGATGCTCTGCCTTCAAGTTGACTCCCAGACTTACATCATACTTCTGATTTCAGAACCTCAGTGCTATAAACCCACCTTCTGATAACAGAATAAATTTGCTGCCCTCCAGGAACAGACTCATAGCATATTTGTGCAACACAACAGAGCCATCCCTGATCAGCGGTGTCAGAGTTCTGAATTCTGACTGTGGGTGTAAAATAATTTCCCAAGAAGCAGAGATGCCTTATTCTGAGAGCTTCCTTTCAGTTTCATTTCTCAGTTTCTGGTGAAACACTGCCTAATCTTATTACCCTGTCAGCCATATACAAAGGTGAGCAGGACTCATTGACAGTCAGAGTGTAAGAGTGAAAGTTTGCATCCAGTGCTCCCTGACAAAAAAAAAAAAAAAAAAAAAAAAAAGATACTTAGCGTGCAACTCAGCAGAAAAGTTCTGCAAGTTTCTAAAGACATCCCTCTGGAGAGGTTTGGGGGTGGTTTTTTATAGCTATAGCATCTAATAAATCTGCCACTGGAAAACTTTTCCCAGATTGTGGCTCCTTTTCTGGAAGGGCAGCAACAAAAATGCCTCCACCCTTGTGTCCAGATCATTTTCAGCAGAATTTCATGTGCATCAAGCCAAGCTGGTGGTGTAAAAGCAAGCTGCCAGAAAGGCTCCCAGCCCCAGCATGCTCCTGCAGAGCTGCACTGCTGCTGTTACAACGTGAGGAAAATCAACTCAGACATGCAAGCATTTAGGGGGACCAGATACAAAACAGTTCTTTCAACAGATGTTTTCCCCTTCTATATCTACACATACCAGGCAGTAGGTTCAAACAGAGGCCAGGGGGATAAGAGAACACAGGTCTGTTCAGTTCTGTGACTGTGTTCATGTTGGTAGCCACCAAGACTTATCGTCTCTACATGAATTATTGGTTTTAAAGCTTTTTTAAAAAAACAGTGCAATTTCTAATGTACTTTTCACGTTTCTCCTTTCTAATGTTCCCCCTTTGCCCATTCCATAGTTCTTACATGCACAATGATACTACTAACTGCATTAACCCTCTGGAGCTCCAACAGCCATAAAGAATTTTGGAGAGTTCACAAACCTGCAAAAGACATCTTTTGTAGTGCTAGATTTTATGTATGGGAAGACAGGAATTTTGCACTTTCTCACTTGCCCCCAACTCTTCTATTGCTGTTATACAGAAATTCACATTAATAGGTATCATGGAGAACTACAGGTCCAATGAGAAGCTGCATTCATAGAAGTCTTTTTATACTGTCTTTGCCTTTTAACCATCTCCAACTTTTTCAAACACTTCAAACAATCTCACTCCACTGTGGCACCCTTCCACTGCCTTCAACTAAATTAATACAGCTCCTCTCCAGCTACACATGTAGGATATATCACTTCAGTGCTTAGAGCTGTTCAGTTTTCTAACAGGCGCCAGAGCACACACCACCAGCAGTCATCATCTGTGCTACCAGCACTGAAAGAATCAACAGCTAGAACTTCTCCACACCTGGAAGTAGTCCTGACCCTGCTATGTCACTCTCAGAAGGTCTTCAATAAAGCAGTCTCCCTAGTCAAAACCACAGGATGGAATCTTCAACAGCAGTGAGCCAGCCACTTCAATACTTTGCCACTTGCTCTACACACACAGTAGTTAGTCCCTTCTTCTACCCACTCGTGTTTCAATCAAAACACTACCTCACTTGGGGTTTTTTTTAAAGCCTCCTATACACACTCAGATATCAAAATCCTTCTACAGTTTTGCCACTGTTACGATACCTACAAACAGGGGGAAGAGAAAAGGGCAACACACACTTCATGTCAACTGCAAACCATGCTGAATGACAATGGTATTGTTTCCTTCCTGTGTTCTGCCTGCAAGCAATCTCTGTATACTTGGCCTGTAAAGACCCTAAGAAACAGTATTTTTGCTTGCATCTGTGCACTACCAAGTCTAAGAAGAACCTACTGCAGACCTCCCAAGCCACTGGGAGAACACAAATAAAAGACAACTTATTCTGAAATGTTTCAAAATGAAAACACCAAGAAAATTTGATTCTTCTGTTCAACACCAATGACCTATGTTATTTATCAGACTTGGGTTCCTTGGAGTTTATTTTGTAACCTCCACAGCACTAATTCTATTCCAGTCAGACTTACCACCGTTTGCAGAAGGTACCCAAGCACCCCTACAAAAATTATTTACCTGCCATGAAAACCTGTGCACTTCCATTCCTTATCCTCTTCTGCAGGTGGAAATTACATGAGAGGTAAATATCAGCTACACACCATGCATTAAGCCTTGAGAAGCCCAGGCAGCTTGTAGCAGAACACTGGTGCTTCAGGTGATTTGCAAATACACAGCTCTTCAAACACCAGTGATTCCATTGTGCCAAAGCCAGACCCACAAGCAACACAGTGTACAAGAACAGCAGCACTGCTGCTCTTACAAAGAATGGAAAAGGTTCCTTGTAGTTGTCTGGCAGATTTCAAAGAAAAGGAAAGTCTTGGGCTATATGCTGTTTTTGCATAAAATTGATAGTGAGGCCTTTAATCAAACCCAAAGCAGAAAGTCCAGGCATAAGTAGAAAAGAAATAAATGAAAAAACAAAGCCTTATTTCTACCATAGTTATTTGTGGATCAAGCTGACTTAATGTGTCAAGTAACTGAGGTGAAAAAAATAGCTTCGTGTTTAAAGATTCACATATACCACTGAGAAAGAATAAAAATAAAGGGAACTTCTTCAGACATGCAAAGATCCTTAAAAAGAACTGCAGACAGCATACATGATCCTAAATGACTAATACTGCAACTCAGAAGAAATACTCCAGTAAAAACGATTCTCATGAACCAGGACAGTCTTTTTCAAGGAACACTTTAACGATGACAAAGTCACATCTGTGTCACCTCTAAACAACTCTATCTCCTTTCAGCTCCCTATTTACACCTGCAGAAGAACACAACAATGTAAACATCAAGGTTTTTTCATTTTCCAAAGAACAGAGGTTCTGGTTTTAGTGAACTAATTTCAACATCATTATCTGTCACATGGATGGTGCATCTATTACTGCTCAAAAGAAGACAAAGGACAGGGAGAAGGGCATAGAATTAAAATTATTCTTACAAATTTTAGAGCAAAACTGTCAGTGTGAACCAATGTGACTTAATTTTATAGGATCAAAGAGAAATTTCTGCTAGAAAACAGCACAAAACTAGAGAAACAGCAGAGCAAATCCTGAAAAATCAAATGATCATTTTAAGCATCCAGATCAAGGGCTCTCATTTTCGGTGTATTGATAGCTAAGCTGCAGACTGGCTTCTCAACACATTTTCTACTTTGCAAACTCTGGAGTATAAAGAAAACAAGAACAAAGAGGAGAGGACAGCTAATTTTAGTGCTTCTGGGCTAAAACAAAATAACAACAAAGACCCACTGAACCACGAAGCAGGTTTTTTTCAAAGTTGCTATTTCAGTTACAGCCTTTCCCTCCACGAGCCAGTACTGGTAAGAAGATGCCAGCTTCTACCCTGTCACAGAATACAGGCACCTTATTTTATCCAGAGGGGCACATTGAGAGCTCTGTACATAATGCTTCTACACATTCTGCTGCACCCAACATGTGTATTATAGCTGACAGGAGAAAACAGCATGATTTTGTTTATTTCCTTCTCTCTCCTTGGTTGCCCTCCTAGTAAGAAGCATCACTTCTGCAAAGTGAACCTGATTTAAGCCTTGCCCAGTGCATTTTAACAATAACCTGAGAACTCATCCCTCTGGTGCCTTGTTATATTTCAGCACTGGATTGAAGCTTCATAATTCTGAATTTTCAGTATGTGTGGGACCAGTTTTGATGACAGAAACAGGATCACAGGATAATTCAGGTTGGATGGGACCTCAGGAGGTTCCCAGATCAACCTCCTGCTCACAGCCAAGTCAGCTATGAGTTGTGACCACATTGCTTGGGCTTTATCCAGGTGGGTCTTTCCCATTCTGTAAGAATAGAAATGGTACAACCTCCCCAGGCTCTCTGTTCCACTGCTTGATTGTCCTCATGGTGAAAAAGGTTTTCCTTACAGCAGGCTTGAACCTTGTGTTTCAATTTGTGTCCTTTGTTTCTCATCTTCCCACCCAACTCCATCTTTTTGATGAACCTCCTTGAACTGGCAGGGTGCTGCTGTGTGGCCCTGAAACCTTCTCTGCTCCATGCTGAATAAGCCTCTTAAGATCTCAGTTGTGAGATTTTCATTTATTAGTTTCAGTTAATAGTAAACAAGGTACTGAGACAGTTACTTACTCAAAAAAAAAAAAAAACAAAACAACCAAACCCTAAACTTTCAGGTCTTAAAACAACTTTAGTCTTCAAAGAAACTCTAATCATCAAGTGGACTTTTGAACTCTGATTTTTCTGAGACAAGTTCCCTTTTCTGGAAGTATTTACTCAGAACAACCCACCCAGTGTTTCCCACATCATCAATACTACTCAAAGGCAGAACAAGTCTCCTACAATTTAAGGTTGAATGGGTTCGTTTTAGTCCTCATTTCAAAATACAGCCAATTCAGAACAGAGGGCAAGCATGGAAGTTTCACTCCTGAGTGGCAAATCACTTTAATAAATTTGGGCAACCAAACAGAAAGCTAGAACAGAAAATGCTGTGCTGCCTTCATACACAGCAGCTACAGCAACATTAAAATATACTGGTTAGGATCAGAATATTGGTGTTAAAGTTCGCTCTTCTCTAAGGAACTATGTGCTATTACTCTGCAAGCCTTCCCAAGAATAAATTATGCTTTCCAAGCATTAAAGACACATTAACATGACATAGGTCATGAGAAATTCAAACTTTGAATACTTACTGAATCCAACAGATCAGAGACCAAATCAGTATTAGAATAAAGAAGATGGTTACATTAACTAAAATAAAGCTCTCTGAAATGATTAAGTAATTTTTCAGTCACTATGATAACACATATTCCAGTGGCTTAGATATCAGTGAAAGAGTCATTTAGACAGAATTTCACTTTTAGTCATTTACTGGAACACATAACCCTCTGGCCCAATTCCAGATGATTTCTCAAATCCACTATAAAAAAAAAAAAAATCACGTCAGCCTGAGCAGGCACTAATAACCTACACCATACCTCATGTGTAAGCTACAACAGGACACACACAGCAGTACAGAAGCACATTTTGAAACTGCCTTCATTTTTTGTGCTCTTCAATTTCAAAAAAAGAGAGTCTTGACAACAAATGTTCACTTCCCTCGCCATTTCATTGACCAAGTTATTAGCAAATTCCTACACTTGTTCCTAACAGACAGAGACAAAGCCAGCATGCTTATTTTTGTTCATAAGAAAATATTCAATTCCTTAAAAACATTTGCACTGAGCTAAAATCTGTTACACTTTATTGTTTTCAGCTTTACCTTACTTCTCAAATCAATAGGTCTAATCAAGCATACTCCTCATAGCTGAATGTAAAACTGGACATTTGTCAATTGACAACTAGAATATTGTTATCCAAAAACATTTTTAAAACTCAGCTGAAGCTACAAGAGTATTAAGAACCAGCTTAAAAACTACGTAGGGCTGCAATCTTACTATTTCACTTTGGTATTAAAACCTGAAGTTTCAGGCTTTCAAGTTTTATTAAAAACTAGATTTTTTTTTTTAAATCCCAACAATTATCACAAGACTTTCAAGAAAAGCTTACCGTAACACACATTCTCATAGATGATTACTATCATCACTACCTTAAATGAATCTCAGATATCTATCTTTTATATTATTAATTTATGACAGCCACCAAAAACCGAGCGATCATACGGCTTTACAACATGGTGGACAACTCCACTGGATATTGTGGAATTCCACTGACTTGAGCATGCCTCTCTACATCAACACTGAACTTGACCCAGAAACTCCTGCTGCATTTCAGGTCTGCAGTCAAGAATACTACAGAGCTGTGTTGTCTGCAAACAAATATCAAAGGATTCTATACAGCAGATTTACTATGAAGAGTTATACTACACATAGGAATGCCTGCTGGTTTTTTCCTTACCCCTTTTATTGTACTCTGTCCATCAGAGATCTAAGTGTTGCTGCTTGCTTCTATTAAACCACATAGGTTTCACCCCTCTTTCTTTTGTCAGCTGTTTTCTTAAGATATGCTTTGAACTATGCTACTTGTTCCAAGACAGCTCACTGGCAAAGATCGTTTGAACATCCTGCCCACTGGAACGTGACTCAAGGCACAAGGCAGGTACATAACACTTTCTGATTTCAGTGTGGCAATGAGACAAGAGCAGTAGTGTGACCAAGGGGTTCTTTACAACTTCTAAAGATAAGAAGATCTAGTTGGGCTTACGGCAGACTTAGTTAATAAAATAATAGTAATAAATAGTAATCTAAAACCACAGTGCATTCGTTCTGCTCCCCCAGGTTCATGCAGTTTGCTGCTCTTCAATTCTTCACACATCCATCCAGTAATGCCAAGTTTGAAGAGCCTTACAAAGACAGAAAGACAGGAGAGAAACATTTGGGGATTTTTCTACATGTAGCAGAGCATATGCTTTGAGAAATAGATGCAGAATGCCATTATTGACCACTGAGTTTTTTACTCATTTCAGCGACTCTGACAGCAGAATCTGCCTGGAGGGAGTGTGGGAAATGTGCTGCTACATTGTCAGAAGAAGGAAAAGATTATTTAAAGATCAGGCAGGTCTGGTCTACAACTCAGCTGAAAAGTTTGACACCAATCCAGGGGAAATAAAACACTACTGCAACTCACCTTGAGGCACTGCCCTCAGCTGAAAAAAAAAGGATGAATAAGAAGCCATCCCTTCAAGTTTCTGCAGCATAGAAGTTTCTTCTCTCCAAAAGCAGAAGAATGTATAGTATATAGGAAAAAGTGTCCTTGAGACACTGACTGACAGGCCTGAATGCTGTCCCCCAGAAGGTCCAAACAGACCTTAAAGAATTTTCAAATGCCAAGGACACCTGCTTACAGCCACCTGAACACTCCTTTCCCCCAAAGTTTGGAGAAAGTCTTCTCTCTGAGGAATAATGCACTGAAGTATCCAAAAGTTTATGACCAAACACACATTTTTAAAAAAGGTACCAAAACTGTCTCTGCAGACCATCTCTCACAGGTGCAGGGCCAGCACTATGACAAATGCAAACAGTGGGACAGGCTTGGTTAGGTGTGCAGCGCTGGCTTCCCAGCAGCCACACCAGATGGCTCTCAGTAGGTCTACACAAGAACAACTCTCTTGGGCAAGAGAGCAAGAGAAAGAAACAGGGGAAAAAAACACAGAAGCAAAATATCTCACAAGGAAGCTTCAGCTAAGGCATGTGTAATGGTTATGGTCCTGCATAAGAGACCTTTGTTAAATAAATTGTAAGTGAAAGCAAATTGCCTGAACCATTGGGAGGTGCAACTCACACAAATGTAACCACTGTGGGTTTTCCAGTACCAGTTCTCTAAAAATCAAAGTATTCCTCTTCAATTACATCTAGGTATATCTAAATTCCATATAACAACACAAGCACAACACTTGTACTTTTACTACTTCTGACATCTCTGTCTTACCATGAATTTAATTAAAAATTACTAAGTGAATGACATCAAAATAGCCTCATTGAAGAGCAAATCTAGAATTCATAGATTCATTTGTTTTACACCTGACCATGTAAATGCATTTCTACAAGTCTCTGCATTTTCCTTAGCCTCAATTCTGTGTAATGGAGGTCCCAGATACAAATACTGAGTTGAATCAGCAGTACCAAAGAGAAAGAAGTCTCAGAAATATGCAGTGAAACTTAAAAAGTGACTGTCATCACAGATTTCCATTTTCTCATTTGTTTAAGGTTATTTCTATTTCCACATGATATAATAACCATGAAATAATATTTTGTATTCTTTTAAAACAGAATTAAGAATCAAACCACAACAGGTGCCATGAAACAGCAAAAGAGAAGATTGTGAATTTTTGTTTTCTGAAGATTGACAACATCCCCTCCCACCACAACCTGTGACTTGCATTCCCAATGAAAACATTAGACTCACTGTGAAGCAAAAATCAATCTGTGTTCTTAAGAATCTGGCATGTAGTTTCAAAGTAATCCTTTCAAACATGACAAATTTAAATTTTCAAAAGACAAGCTGACACCTGCTAGCTCAACATAAGATCACTGATAATAAGACTTATGCTCTCAAATACCCATATCAGTGTTGGAAATAAGAATTGTTAAAGTAAATGTTCTCCTTGTCCAACAATCCACTCAACATGAAAAAAAAGGTAGGATGAAATAAAGGCTTTGACCTGAATCAGTTCTTCACACCAGTATCCGAGACAGACCACTTAAGGTGAAAAGATTGCTTTTTGCCAGCTTCTCTAAATATAAGATGCTGAGAAACAGATTTACCTCACAAATCCACAGCAGAATCCCTTATATATCATACACTGTAATAAGCAAGGTGGTATCAGAGCAACCCGTGTTACAGTGCATGAAAGCTGTGTATTTGACCAAGCTGCCAGCAGCCAACATGCAAAGTTACTGTAATGCTTTCCAGACTTGTACCACTTCTACCTTTGCACAGGCCCCAAAGCATCTTCATTACCTATGGCTGTATGCTGAATTACAAATTGGACCAGAATTTTAAGCAGCTGATTTTGCAGAGCTTACATATATATATGACAACCACAGAAGATGAAGAATCAAGATGATACCTCTGTTCTCCAGCAAACACATTCATTTCACTTGGATTTTTCATCCACTGAGTTTTCAAGGTGTTCTGATAGTACAAAAGCAACTACAGAACATTGCTCACCCGTCTCAGTTGAACTTACTACCCTGGGTCCAACAGCTGAACCCAAACTACTATTTTCCCCTTGGGGAAGGGCTAATGGCAGGACTTATAGCTCACATAATGCCAGAAACATTGCTTGATCTCAGCAGGCTTGCACACAGCCAGGTGAGAAACTTCTGCTTGAATGGTGTCGCAGCAGCCTCAATGATCCAATCCACTGAGCAAACTGGAAAGACTTCAGTGACATGCACTGGAGAAGAGCCATCTCCCTATATGGATTTCATGGTAAGGAAGAAAAACATTTAAACAAAGAACTTGAAACATCCACAATAATCAGAAACCTTGTAAATCCCACAATAACAAAAAAAAACCCACACCAAACAAACATAAAACCACAAAAAATCAAAACTGGGGACCAAACAGAGCAGAGAAGACATAAGAAGGGAATAAGACTCAAGAATCATCTTGGCATATACAAAAGCAATAAAGGAATTGCGTAGTTATATACATCTGCAATGTATCTTGTCACAGCACTTAATCAAATGTAAGACACCAGAATATCTCTGTCTGGATTAAAGTGGCTGAAATCTGTTAGATGAAGTTTGTTAGATGGCTTTCACCCTTTCCCCCCCATAATCTCGTGAGAGATCCAGCAGAACCTGGCTTGCTTTTTTGTTTTTCTTTCTATAGACATAAACCAAGGTCTCAGATTTTCAAGGCTTAAAAGTGTGAACCTATTCAAAAGTGTGAAATCAACCAACAGTGGCAGCTGCAGGTAAACCTCAGCAATTTAAAAAAGCTGGACAGAAGGGATTTCCACTGAAGCAATTACCAGTAGGAAAACTGGCTATTTAATGCTTGTTAATTTAACACTTAAAAGCACAAACATTATGCCAAAAAGGGTTCTGGAAAAACAAAGACATCCTAAGAACTCCTTACTGGCTCCCTAAGCACTCGTTACCAAGGATTGTTTACATTAGCTCCACGCCTGGAAAGAGGAGGAGGAATGGGGAAATGGGAGCTAAAGTAGCAGAATATAGGAGGTGGCATTTTCAGAACCATACCTCTAAGGAACTATCTTTTTTTTTTCTCCCTGATAATGAAATGTTTAAAATTATTTATAAGGTTTTAATTTGCTTTTTCTGTGATTAAAACAAAACAAAAACAAACAAACAAACAAAAAAAAAACCCACACCAAAAAAACCCAAACAACCTGCAAGGCATCAACATGAGCACAGGTCTTGGCAGTCTTCGCTGGTATCTGATTACATCTGGTGCTCACTGAATTTTGAGAGATCTCATCAATAAGTTTGCAGGAGACCAAGACTAAACCCTTAGGCAGGTTTTAAAACAGCAAACAGGTTGGCATTTTTGTCCTCCCAGGATTAGGTGCATCATTTTTACTTTTTCTTCTCCTTCCTCCTCCTTTCATGAACAAGTTCTGTAGGTCGAATGTGGAGCTGGGACAAAGGCACAAGCTATATTAGACCACATAAATAAACACACACAGAGGTCAGAGGTAGCTTCTGCCTTTGACATCTTCAGTTAAAATACAGGCAAGGCAGCCAAGAGGCAAAGGAGACATGCCTGCAGGTGGGAGGACAAACAGGTACCTGTCATTGGCAGGCTACCCAGTAAACCACTCTTAGAAACTTGCTGTGGGCCATGGCATAGCAACAACTGTAAGCATCACAGCAGAAACACGTGTTTCTCTCTTTTCTGGGTCTTTCATTAAACAGAAGCTTTACAATAACTTACAACATAGGCACAAAGGCCAAAAAGACTGGCAGGGCTCACAGCTTCAATGACTCATTGATAAGTGAAAGCTGGAAACATCAGACAAATAAAAACACACACCATCACCGGCATAAAAATGCAAGCATAACCCAAGTTCAAACCAAATCCAAAATCCTTAAATTAAAAGCAGGGAGAAGCAGCCTGTGTGCTGCCTCAGTGAGTTTACGGCCCCACAGTGACAAATGAGTTTGAAAGGACCAGTGGAACAACTCAATAAACAGGTAGAGCTGGAACCACTAAGATCTCTCCCATCTCATTCATCTGTAGCACACTACCCAACAGCCCAGCATATTTTCCAGCTACATAAAGCATACTACCTATCAAGCAGTAACTTTTCAGAAGTAACACTCTTCTTAAGAAATAGAGACCGAAAAACCAATTAAGAACTAATGAAATCACTTCTACTGAGACAAAAAAGTAAACAATAAAAAGAGAATGTTCCATCAAATTCCTATGAGGGTAATTTAAATATATTTCTCCTTGACTATTTTTTCCTGGTTCTGTTTTTGAGATTCCACTGTTAACTTGCCATTAAAAATCATGAACACAACAGAAAAAGGAAACATAAGTAGCATTTACACCAGAAGTTTCTTGACCTAAAGTTCTGGGGTCAGGCAGGCAAAAAAAAAAAAGAATTAATCTAACACCAAATCATCATTTTTGCATTATTTTTCCATCCATAAAAGGAGGTATGGATGAGATTTCTCCACAGAGAACACAGTAAATTGATAGCTTTGTTCCAGTTCACTACAGTTTCTTATTGATTTTCTCTCGGTTTAGCCCGCATTGATTTGTTAATCCCTCCTCTGTAACAGTTCTAATGACAAATTGAGAATGAAAAACTGCATGCTTTAGGGCCTTTTCCACCAACCTCTTGCTTCAAATCATGCTTTCACTTGGATTTGGAACATGTCCATGCACATACCTCAGGTTAGACCTGACTCACCTCAGACTAGGATGGATACTTTTTATGTTGAAACCTTGCTGGTGAGGCTCCTCATGGATGAACAGGGCAACTGAAACAACATCAGCAAGGCAGAACTGGATTTCTGCACTAACAGTTGTCACCTTCCAAGGCTGCTGCTCAGAAAGGCTTTGTCTTAACACCAACTACATTTATCAGCAATTTTGCAGCACTCCCCATGGTTGATTAGGAGGTATTATCTGCATCATGCATGTGAATGGCACTAGTGAACGTTCATAGCATTTGTTGGTGCAAAGAAATACTTCAGAGGAGCAATGAGCTGGATCACAAGTTGTCTCTGAGCTCAGAGTAAGCCACAGCCATGGTGCACTGTTACTAAAACAATCCATGCAGAAGGATGGGACCCAGTCAGTATTTTTAATTTAAGGAATATAGCAGGTCACAGAATTACAAATAAGACAGATTAGTCATTTTCCTACTACTAGGCTGATGAAGCACAGCTGCCAATTCAGTCTCATTGTTAGGGCTACACTACCAACAGCTCATGCATGCCTGCACAAGCCATGGCTACTACTGCAAGTAGTTTTCATCTCTTTTCATTTCCCCAATACCTCCAAGTGAGGTATTCATTTGGAATTCTAACTGCAACATGCCATCAAATGGCAAATAAAACTACGAAGATTAAGACCTCACCCACACTCACATTTATAACAACTCAGTCATCACATGCTGGGTGGGTCTCCAACTCCTGACTTCATCCCATGTCAGTTCTGTCCTACTTCACTCAAACTGTAGGGAAATCAACCCTTCGTGGTCTCCTGTACGGATTACAAAGCAGCCTGACCCCTAGCTGCCACCTCACTGCTACAGTACAACCCCAGCAAATTTTGGTCATTTAAAACCAACTCTCACCTGCCAAAGTGATAATTGGAAAACCTCCAGTTTGTACTCACACACCATATGCTCTCTGGCATGCAAAGGCAGTGCAGGAGTTCTCCTTGCCATTCCCTTGGTGTTAATTTGATTTACCATGTCCCCTTCTGCAATGCCAGCTGCAGAGAAATTGGTATGGGTGATGGGAAGCACAGTGCTGGGACCCAGTATCATCTCCTCTTTGCTTTCTAAAAATTACCCACCTAGAGTTTGTGATCCAGGCTCTGCTTATAACCACAAGAAGAGAAAAACAAAGATCCCTCATCCTCTCACCTAGCATTAAATAGCTGAGCTTCACTTCACCAAATTCCATACGATAAAATTCTGACTAGGTTACAGTTTTCATGAAGCAGGCTGTTATTTCCAGAGTAGCCTCTGTTGCCTAACACACTGGTATTCCTAGCTTCCAGAAATGACTTTGCTATGAGTGTTAAATGTCTCTCTGCCCATGCCATAAGATACTCTTACAAACCATGGTCATGTCTTAATGGGCTAAGAAAAGCACAGAATAAATGGGATAGCTATGTAGCCAGAAAGTTGCATTTGAATTTCAGCAGTTTGTTAGTGCTCTCAATTTCCTGCTAAGAGAATAACAGAGAAAACTGACCCAAGAAGTAAATCCAGTTTCCTCATTTCCTATGATATAACTGTAAACTCCTCTCAACCTTCTTGTAGTGTTACCAAGATTTGTGTTATCCTCCTACGCAGGGCACACAGATCACACAAACACACCTCATCCAACACAGACTTTCTGTATTTCATATGCAGATTGCAGTTGCATTCTTTTGATACATCCCGTTTGGGTTTTTTTTTTTCCCCTAATGATAATTTCCACAAATTGGTCTCTATTTTCATCCTTAATTGCAACTTCTCATTTGCATAGTGAATTATACTCAGAACCCACTTCTCCATGGCCTTTATTTTCCTTTATTGTCACTTAAAATGAATTGATAAGCCAAGAATTTGATTTCCACTCTTGCAAGAATATTAAAGGGACCACCTCTACATTACCATTTTCGTCACTGCATCTCTAAAATGGCATAACAAAACCAACCTGCACCAATCAAGGAAAATCCAACGCCATTTCTTAAAGGACATAGATCAAGACCAATGTGTAAAAGACACTAATTCACGACAAAAACACCACTCCTTTGCACTACTTGCTTCCCAAGTGAGAAACTCCACATCACTGCAGCTTATGAAAGAGGATCATTTAATTAATTGGTGCAGAAGGACCTCACAAACCTCTCAGTAAAAGACGAGCTGGCCTTTAACTCTCCTTCTATGGGAGTCTCTCCTCATGAAGAATCACTAGTTGAACATATCCAATAAATATCCAGGAAAAGCAACATACACTAACTGAAATATAACACAAGTAGCAGTCTGCCCTGTCTGGTGCATGCAAATATCAACTAACTTTCCCTTCTAGTGATACCACAGGAGAGAAAGCTTCATGCGGAAAGGGCTAGAGTGGAATATGTAGCACCTGAGTTCCCTTCTCAGCTTTTCAGCTGACTTGTTGCACCTGAACTCATGACATTTCTCTATTTCCACTCCCATCCCCAGCTTAGTTTCATTATTAGCTATAAGTATTGCAAAGTAAGAATCAACTTTTGCTATGATTTTTTCCAGAGCCCACATCTGTTTCTTTGGCACAGTTAGGGGTTTTGAGGTAAGCCAGCAAATCCAAGAACAAGGAAAAGAGTTCCCTGAAACTTTGTTTTTCACAACACCTCTTCTATTGAACTATATCCTTGGATTATCTAAAAGTTATTGAGCCTGGAAAACTACAAAGACTTTTTTACATTTACCTCCTTCCCTAACACCCAAAGTGGTTTCTTTGAGCAGCTTATTGGATCAGCTACTACACACATATTCTCAAACTCTGAGCAGTAAAATCTAGTTTAGGAAAGTTCAATTTGTTATTTCTCTCCCACAAAAATATAAACTTCCTGTTTTGACCATTCAAAATAAGGAACATAGCCACAAATATTGACAGTACCCAGTCAAACAACTCAGTATACAAAAGCCATGCACACAGCACAGAGATAATGTATATGTAACACTATCAGGTTATTTCTTTTAATACAAAGCCTCAACTACAGCTTTACTTACAAAGAGACCTCTAAATTTTCCCTGAGAAGTCAAAAAATACAAAAACAGTTGTCATTTTTTTGTAAAACAGAAAGTTCCATTTTCAGTATTATTGTGTCTCTACGTTAAGATAATAATGATGCTTATACATTAACCTATCAGTCACATAATGATCAACCAATTAATTATCATGATAGCAGATATTTTAGAACTGTCTTGTAGGTAGACACTTAATATTTTGCAACATGAATGGGGAAAAAAATAGAAAAACCAAGAATATACTAAAAACAAAGCTATCTTTCAAATACTTAAAAGTGACACATGCCTGCAACTGCCACTGAAAAGAGCTGCAATAAACTTTGACTGCAAAGGGCCATGAGAATGTATGTATTCATGTTTTGTCAATTACTAGGCCTAGTACAAAGGACACAGCCAGCAGAAAAACAATCCAGTAAGTAGATTCTATTGCACATAGAGGAGTCAGTATATAGGGGATCGATGGGGGTACAAACAAGACAGATCACAAATAATAGACATCAACCCCAGCAACCCCAAAAATGACACGGCACGACCAAGAATGGATGGAATAAACAAAGATACAAGGTATCCCATAGAAAAAATGGGAGACAACCAAGTCAATAGGGTGATCACATATGATAGAGGTAACACCATATTGTTCGCCCACGAAGCCCACGTTTGCAAATGCCAAACCTGACTGGGACCCAGTTGCATGAAGATTCAGGAGGTCCTTCCTTAACAGGGAAACTCTGCAAAGTGCACCCACCTCACAGACAGACACTCCACCCTTCCTGCAAGTGGTCCCAGCTTTTATGCCCAAAGCAGGACACCTGGCACTCATTTACCCAATGCAGGGCACCTGGGGCTTGTTTACCCAAGGGCTTTCCTTACAAGGTCAGCTGCACCTTGGACGAAAGCCAAAAGGCAAACTCATCCCCTCCTCTTAAAGGGCCATGGGGCCCACCCATATGTCAACCTTAATTCAGGGCTCGGGGTTCAGACCCCAGCACTTCAATTCATGACGGCATTCTCTGAGGAAAGGAACCATACATAGGATTCAAACCAATCTGTCGTGCATGGGCCGAACATACATGCACTGGAACAAGTGAGTTATGGACCACAGTAGGATCAGACCAAACCCAGCAGGCAAAGATTGCCACAAGACCATTGGTTATTTTCATTCCCTGACACAGCTGGCCCCTACATCCATCATCAAGATTTAAGATGGGTGATGGTACAACTGAGGAAGGAATTAAGCCCAAGAAAACACATACCCAAAGGTGTGTGACATTTTTTTTTTTACTTTCTTAACTGAAATTCCAGACCTCCCTCCTCAGAAAACCATAATCTAAGCACAACTTGCTTTATTTAGAGAAAGGTTATGATGGAAACATGCCTCCACGTGAGAAGTGCTGCACATCCAAAATGACTGCAGCCCTTCCATCCAGTTTAGCAAGAAACGTTCAGCACTGTACAACGACTTCTCACTTGTTTATTGCTGCAGCAAATGTTTGCTGCAATGTGAGTGACATGCTGAACACACCACAAACAGCAAAACGATAGCTATTAAAACCAAAAATATCAAACGAACTAGAAAAACATTTTGACAAGGAGGAAACATTAACCCAGGTCTTTGTAGCATTTGCTAAATACAGAGGCTCATCATATTTCAGGCCATTTGTATTTAATTGTTCTTTCATCTGAAGAGCGGTGGATATGAATGCACATCAGGCAGCAGATGAGTCAGATGTTCTGAAGAGGTCCAATCAAGGACGCCCCACAACACAAGAGCACTGCATGCATAATGTCTCGCACAACTGACTTCAGCTCCAGCCTGAAGTTTCTTTTCAGTGTCTCATCCTATTCCATGGTGGTTATGCACCAAAGCACTGAGAAGAAAATAATAAATAGACCTGCAGTTGCATAATTCAAAAAATTTAAACACATGAGGACTCCCGGAACCCAATGTCCCCACACTCTTTTAAGGCTGCCAGGAAGACATACTCAGATTAGTAGATAATTATCTAAAAAACTCAGGCTTTTGTTCTTCCATTGTTTCAGTTGAAAGGAAAGAAGTGCTCATATTTCTCAAGGTCAATGCTTCCAAATGAGTTTGTCAGACGAAGTCAAACTCACAATGGAATAGGTCACTCCCAACACTTGAAAAATCAGGTTTTGGAGTGGCTGACAGACATAGACATTATATTAATTTTAGCACAAAGAAAGCAGAATTCCTAGTCTGTGGTGAGAAAGCAGAGAAGCCATGGGCATGGAGACAAGGAGCAGCACAGGAGGTGTCCTTGAGGTAAATTAGTGTGCCTTTCATACCGTCCTCTAATCCTTAGATTAATTTCTCCATTTTGGTTTTAACAATATTAACTGAAATGCAGAGGCAATCAGCAGACCACAACTTTGCCAAAAATTCAGTTGAATCATTAAAAGTGATTTATAAAAATAGACTGTGAATGAAAATCATTAGTGGTAATCCTCAACTGGTAAACTGGCTCTCTGCATTAAATATGCAAATTAGAATTATTAACTCAAGGTAAACATGGAAAAGAACTCATCTTTGTATTCCTTTTAATTCAGTTCTCAAATCAAACCTCATCTCCATACAACAACAAATGGAAAAAGGGATAGTTTGTGTGTAAACGACAACCAGCTCACTCTACACAGCCTACATACTGCAATTTAATGCATTTTTAAGTATGAATTCTAGCTCTGGCATTATTTTGTAATCTTGAAATGAAGCAATTTAGGCTCTTATTATCTGCTTTTTCCTTTTCTCATCAACAGAGCTCCTCTTAGGGTACAAATGATGCTAGCTCTTGATCACGCTCTTCTTAAATCATCTTCATGCTGTTAGCTCTGCAAAGAACGACGCCTGCTCCAGAACACTGCCATTGCTAATCACTCAAATCAGGTGTCTCATAGGTCTGTAAGGAGGAACAGTGCTGAGGGCAGCAGAATGAAGATGAGATTGTTTTTCTTTTCCTTGACAAGGAATGTATCTGAATGCATCCCTTTCCTTCACCTTCATGAATCACTCATCCTGCCAAGCATAAGTTCCCCCATGCAAAAGCTATGGCTGCCTTGGCTTTGTATTGTATGAGAAACTACAGAACTACATGCTTGAGGTATGAAACAGATTCAACAATGGTGTTCTCTACAGTTATCTAGTGACAAAAGCAGGGACAAAATAAGTAAGAAAGCTGTTTGAGAGTCAGTGGAGTCAATACTGTCTAAACAAATTATTCATCACTGCAGCATCCTGGGCTCCGAAGCTCCACTCCACATCCACACTGATGATGGGGAAGGGCAGAGGCTGACTCTTCTAACCACAGCCTCTCCTCTACCAGGAGGCAGAGATGCAGCGTGTGCATTGCAGCTGAAGCTGTCAACCAACAGGCCAATTGCCACATGCTGCCTCTCAGCCACTAAAAAGCCAAGAAAATGGCTTGTAGGCAGTACAGGTTGCATGTTGTGTCCAACTACAGCGAACAACTGGAGTAAAGTTTTCTTTCTGATCATCTTTATGCTTGAGGATAAATCATTTTGTATCACATCAGCCATATGAAAAGACAGCCTCCAATATCACTCAAGGACGTTATTAGGTAGAGAAATATTCTAGAAGCTGTGGCATTATTACTCATCAGCTAGAGAAAGGCCACTGGCTAAAGTATTACAGAGGACTTCAGACAAAAGTAGCACTGTGACTGGGCAGGGTCCCAGCTCATCTGCTAGGCTGTATTGCAGGTGCACCCATCTCCTGCACACAGTGACATCTGAGAGAACTTGGCATCTTCTGCTAATGGTAACTCTGGTTCCACCAAGGAAAAATCAGTTTCTGAATGCAAAAGTCTTTTAAGAAATTTGAAATAATTGAATCATGTTAACTTCTGACCTTACAGGAAGAGCAGTAGAGCAGTGAAGGCTTGTGCTGCAGCATTTGGAAAGGTTCTATTAGGAAATTGTTCTGATTACTTTAATGCAATAAAAAAAAAAACAAAACAAACCAAAACCACAAGCTGGAAAAAAAAATGATAATTTTTTTCTTTACCTGAGATGCTCCATCTAGGCAAGGCACTGAAATCGGGATGTTACACGGCAGCTCCAGTCGTTGTTCAGATGTTGTGCAGGCCTTCTGTCCATCAGGAACCACTGCATGCCTCCCAAGCTGCCCATAGTCTGCTCTGCCCCAGGTGAACACCTTGCCAGTTTCTAAACACAAAACACATTTCATTACTCATTCACGAGGTTCCTGGAAAATCTGGATATCAGTTCAAAATTAGAACAACACTTCTTAATTCATTTTATCTAAAGCTTCAAAAACCTAGTGAAATCTTACTTCTGGGAGGAGAAGAAAGAAAAAATAATTAAAAGTAGCTAAAGACATATTATGATGTACTTTTATGCTGTTACTCAAACTTCATTAACTTCTTCTCTAGCAGAATAACATCTGTAGGGTGGCCTCAGCCATAAATGAAACCATGTCAGTAAAGCTGCATAGTGTGGACATTCTGCATACAATACATACACTTTGGTTATACAAGGGACATATTTTTAGCTTAACAGAAGCACACACAAAACGGCTTATTCTGAAACATAAAAGATTGTTCTCTGTTCCAATCTTTGCCATAGAGACATCCATTGCGTGTCCTGTACTTCACAGACAGTTTATGTCTTCCTGATAGAAGTCACCTTCTGTCACAGCTTGTTAGCAGAGTAAGAGCCCTCAGGACAGCAACTGGTTACTCAGGAGCACCACCACAGCTGTCATTAAGAACTGGAAATGCACCAGTTTGTTTTCACAGGAATCACACATTGGCCAAGGAAAGATAACTTTAAATGAAATCAGTAGAACATGGATCACCCATCTCTCCATATATTCACCACTGCAGGACTGATATCCATACTGGAGAGTGGACTTCAGAGTAACATCCATAAAGCAATGCTTTCCACAGTTCCCAATATTAATAAATAAATAAATATCATACTGACAGCTTTATTTTCTTAATGAAGTAACTAGATCTCCAATTTAAAAAGTTATATACACACAGCATAAACAGTATGTTCTCAGCTCAAATTTAACTAGAAGCAGCAACCCACATTCCAGCCCAGAAGGAAGCCTGCAAAGACCTTCAGTTATGTACACACTTCAGCCAAGCCTCAAACTCTTCTCAGGTCATCAAATCATAAACCAAATTATGTGGATTTGAGGAAATTACAACCAAGTTAAGCAAGTCAGCTTAAACACACACACACTTCTCCCCTTGTCAGACAGCACAGACATCCCACAGAGGGGTTGGGAGCAGCAGGTACCATTCACACCACCTAAAGACAACAACTGAGGGTTTTCTTAACACAACTGAGGGTTTTCTTAACACATCATAATACAAACCTTCGGACACCTGAACACCTCCACTTTCCTTTGGGTGCTGTTAAATTGTCTTGAAGGGGACACAGGTGAGCACTACTGGTTTGTCGAGCTCAAACTGATAACATATATCGTAAATAAAGTGGAAACCTCTAACTTGTCTATTTAAATATATGAAGAAGTATATGCATTTTCCTTGGCAATCTGCTAGCAGATTTTACTTCGATCTTTGCAATAGTTTTTCAGATGCATTCTCTCAATTCACTGATAATGCTTCCCCTGAAATAATTAAGTGATAAAATTAGTTGTCCTTTTCTCTCACGGGCACAAAGATTTTCTTCCTTCGGAGCTTCCTAGCAGATCAGGGAAAAGTTGAAACCAGTCACATACTACTTTCCATACAAGTGAGGTTTTTCAATACAGTAGTTCGTTTTGGCCTTTTTATATGGTTAAAGCATGAAAACCAGTTTCATTAATAGAACTACCAGTATACCTTACAGAGATTAGGAAAGCAGTTAGCAGTTTCAAAAACATGCTTGCTCTGGAGGTAGTATATTTGCTTTGCAATTTGTATAGATCTCTGCTAAAAACATCTGCAGCTGCAAAAATGTTCCAAGAAGTCTCCTACATCAATATGTTACATAGCAAATTTAAACACAGACTAAGCTTCAGGCTTTTACATCAGACCAGGTTACTGCACCTATCCAGAACCCTAGTAGTGGACTGGAAAAGGACAAGCAGGCTGCTCTGTTTTATATCAACTGCAGGAACTGAAGTGGAGTTTTATGAAATTTAAAGTCAGAAGGAATTTCTGTAACATCTAGCTAGATTATTAATATACTGTAGGCTCTCAAGCTCTTCACAGACAATGCTGTATTGATCCCAAGGACCACTGTTTAACTACAGCATTTCAACTCTCAGAAGCCAAAAACATCAAGTGCCACAGGCAAAAACATCAGCAATCCATAAGGTCTCTGGAAAGGCGAGCAGTGTGTTTTATAATACAGACCCAGAACCTCATATGCAGCCTATAGCACTATCCTGCACACAGAGGAACCAGAGGTTCCTCTCAATACTGATTTTTGGGGAAAAAAAATCTTTCCCCAACCAAATCTCATGCTTTGTCTGGGTCCAGACATGAACTAGAAGCACCAGCCATTCACATAACAAAAATGAACCTTTGCATCATCACATCAGGGCACTGGCTCCACCTTGTCTCAAGTCTTGTCTGCTGCTGGTGCCTGGATTCACATGAAGGCAATCTAAAATCCCAACACACACCTGATCACTTACTCACTGAGAAAATAATTTTTCCACCCTGCCAGTGACCAGCAGAAACCCAAGGCCAATGAGTCCATCATTTGCCCCAAGCTGCTGTCTCCACATTTAACTGTTTGTACTTTCCAGAAACCATCTCACTTTTCAACAGGATTAACATGTCTAATTACAGCTGCCATCAGCTGCTTATTGTGTCATTGATAAAATGACTAGAAAAGCCCCTCACTCCACTATCTCTTTTCCATGTGCCAGGGTCTATACAATTTTGGTCTTTTTTTTTTTTCTACTACACTGTGGGTATTGGTCTCCTTAAGGTTCACTCTGCAATTCTGTTACTGGATCAATTTCTGAGGCCCTACATTGACATTTCAACAGTAACACCAAGTTGAAATGGAAGTAATAGAACTGGAAACAGTACAGTCTCAGCCTTACAAAGGCTTTGAAGTATGTTCATCTTTGTTACTACAAAATATTTCTGTAAATTCAGTGGAACTGAAGAATGCAAGCATATCTGAAAGATTAAAACTAGACAACAATAATGCTTAGCTACAACAAAACACCTTCCATCCACAGATTCTATTTTCTTTCACTGGACAAACAAGCACAGAACGACTTACACATGCAAAACCAAATAGAGCCTTTAGGAGAACATAAACTATTTCTGTTTACAAACAGAAATAATTGTAATTAACTTTTTCCTATTTTGCCACTATAAGGGAAACAAGTTTCAGGTGGTTATTGGTAGGCAAACATGGAGAACAGCCATTCAAAAAATTAAAGCCAGATAAATTAATTTTTGCTTTTAGAAGGAACTTCTTGAATGTCCAAAGATTAGGTAAGCAACTAGTTCCTTCTCAGTGCTCATCAACTCAGTTGACACTTCTGTTCAGCAGAAATTCATTCCCCAGACTTGCTCCTGTTTGGTAAGCATTCCCCTCCCATGCTCAGTCTCCTGCTAACAGTCATTCCTATTTTTCAGCTGAACACATCTGCCTAGGAATCCTTTTTAAACAAAAAAAAAAACGACAAAACCCCCCTGTTTTTTCTGTCTGAGAACCTAAAAGAAGCTGATTGAGAAGCGTCTTCTCTACCTACTACTGATATTATTTTCAGGGGGGAAAAAATAAAAAAGAAAACAACAACCAAAAAAAAAAATCAGTCTCAAGTGGAAATTTCAGGCTGAGGCAAACACCAGTGCATGGAAAATTCCAGCCAAAAAGGTTAAAGTTTTGTCAAAATCCTAAGGAAAAGAAAGCACTGAGTTATGACAGAAAGTACTAAGCGATTGTAGTGAGTGGCATTGCTACTGTGCTGCTTATAATATAGATGGTATTTTAAAATGTTCTAAGAATATTTGAGAAAAAGACATTAGTCATATAGAGTAAGGGGGCTGCAGGATGAATTACTTAAGAATGAAGGGTGATATAACAAGGAGTATTGGTCTAATATTAGAATAGAACAGATTTTAATTAGAAGTCAAGAAAACATAACACAGTGGTGAGTCAACTGGACAGAGCACATCAACCATGGAAGTGGCTGAGGCATCAGAAAATGAGATATTTCATAACAGACTTTCTATAGTAAGAGGACACAATAGGCAGGAGTTATTTCTACAGCTTGTATGAAAGAAACAAACATACAACATTGGAAAGCTTTTCCAGTTCTACTAAGGTACTAACAATGCTTCCTAAGACCTTGATCACGCCACGTTCTGAGCATGGAAGCTCAAACTTCAAAAGGCACTTTAACTCCTCAACTGTGAACATCCACATTGTCCCAGATGACTTCACTGCAACTGTTCCTTTTTTCAGCACACAAATACTACCTCAAATTAAGGCCACGAGGTTCAACAACATTTGTAATTAAGGAGTAATAGATTTAATTCCTGCATCCTCTGTCATTCCAGTGTACAACCAGAATGAAATATACAGTACAGGGGTTTGGAGAGCTTGAATAAAAGGACAGAGATCACAAGATTTTTAAGAAAAACTTCCCAACAGCCCCTTAAGCAATAGTACATACGACAGGATGTCACATCATTTGAGATTCTACGTGGTCATACAGATCTAGTTTCCTTCTGCTGTTTGAACTGTAAACACAGCAGTCTTCATCAGTACACATAAATCATCTGAAACACATCCCTCACAGAATATAGGTGAAGGTATGTGGATACTCAAGTGCTTGCAGCACTACACTGGGCACTCCACTATCCAAAAGGCTCCTGTGCATTTTCTTCATATCATCCTTCTGTCCTTATGCTACCAGAAAGCATAAGACAGTTGAGAATGGCCTCAAAACTAGAAGTTCACAACCTTCAGAGTATTGCAAATCCAGCAACATTGCACAGAGCACTTCTAGTTGCTTCCTGCCTGACACTGTAGCTCTTATTGTGCTGCTTTATGGTGCTGCTGAGGCTGGAGAGCATGTAATTTTTCCCTCTTGGCACTTTCTTAATCAATCTGCTCAGCTACACAAGTATTTGGAGAAAATTAGGAATTAAAAAAAAAATGCATTTTGCTTTTAAAAACAGGTTGGTTTCTCAGTAAAAAACAACAGACACATAGGAACATTAAAATGCACTTATTGTAACTAGATTCTGATTCATCTTCATATCAGTTTTTCTGTTTTAAGATAATATGATTGCACTAGTGTTATCTTCTTGAAGCCTCCTTTTGGTATCCAGGCAAGCTTTGAACTATCCTTTCATAAATACTAGATGAAAGAGTTCATCTAGCCTATCTCAATTCATGGTTGCATTAACAATTACTTTTCAAATGAACTCCGGATATTCACACTGAATGCTTTATCTCATTCAGACTTGAAATAGGAAGTTCTATATAAAATTCCTAATGCTTCCTTTCACATGAAAATTCACAGGAGCAGGTCTTAAATATTGACATTTAGAGGCTGCCTCTGCCTCCTCCCTGCCCCAAAACAGGCAAACTGGCACCTCTCCCACAACTACACGTCTCTGCTGACCTTCAGGACAATCACTTATGTCCTTCAACCATTCTGACAAACTTCTTCATCTACCTAGAAACAGCCTTTGTGCAGGGCAACCTTACAGAAGAACATCCATCCATCCATCCATCCCTAATTCCTTCTTGGCTGAAGATAGGTTTAATTCAGCAGCTGGAAACCAGGCATCACTACCACACCTACAGTCTAACACCTGTACCTGTACCTGTGCATGGTTTCAGTATGAAGCAGGATTATCTGCTCTGTCAAAGGTTTGAATGGCCCCTTCATCCTCTTACATGAGAGTTCAGTGTACCAGAGCTACCCACATCTCTTAACACATCTTTCTATGACCTCCTTACAGACTTCTGCATTTTTATATAATAGGGCATGAATTTTTTTCCATATTCATTTATAATAGCTATTAAAAAATCTATGCATACTATTGAGGTGATGCCTCTTCAGGAAAATTCAGACAAAACAGTAAAAGCATTTCAGGGATGTCAGGAATAGAAAATTAGAAGATTATTTCCATTGCCATTTTCAGCCTTCTGCAGTCTCAGGTTGCAATACATCACTAGTTCAGAATAGTCCACAGAGCATCTACTCAACATGCTGCAATTCAGAAGGGTTTCCAAGCACCCTATAAATAGGTTTAAAACTGCAGCAAGGACCACAAGTGCCACAGGAAGAGATGCATAAGGACATCACCAGTCCTCCTGCAATAGCTATGGATTTGTCAGTTAAAACTCCCATACTTTACAAGTGGGCCAAAAATTTCTGCCATGCTGAGCTACATCAGATGTCCCCAAATCTGGTGACAAATTTAATCACAAGCATGTGGGCAAGAGAAAGTAACAAGACACCTAAGGGATATCACACCACTAAAATCAGTGGCTCATCTATGATCCACAAACAACTGGCTTCCCACTCTGA
Organism: Podargus strigoides; assembly: GCA_028020825.1. Lineage (NCBI taxonomy): Eukaryota > Metazoa > Chordata > Aves > Caprimulgiformes > Podargidae > Podargus > Podargus strigoides. Next base: position 3,807,268 of record CM051633.1, read on the forward strand.
CCCATTCCTATTGCTAAAAGAGAGAGAGAGAGAGGAAATTTAAGAGGTCAGCCTATCACACAATTATGCATCATGAAAGAAAATTCATCCAGCCAGGAGGAACACTGTTGCATGGCATTAATGTAAACAAATACAGCATAAGGGAACATGGGAACATCATCCAGCCTCTTTTCAGAGCCTCCTGGAGACATCAAAACATCAAGCATCCAATGACTCATATGATAATGCGATGTAATGGAAACTACTCGGCTAGGCGGGTAAAGCTCTGAGGACGTGGGAGACTCTCCAAGAGAAGACACTGGGACTGTGACAGCCTTTAACACAGACTGAAAGGCTCAAAGCACAGACTGAGAACTCCTTGGGCAATAGTTTACGCCAAGACAGCTGGAGAAACTTTGGAACCAAATAGTTGTTCTCACCTTTGGGCCACCAGCCTTCATTGTGCTTGAACTATTTGTGACAGAGAAAGTAACCCAAGCCAAGGAATCGATCTGGTTGAAAAACAGCCTTGGGAAATGTTAGCTTGGGAACAGCAAATACTGCCAAAGGCAGTGCTGTATTAAGTCAATTTAATATTCTGTATGATAGGCTAGAGATAACTTGCAGTTTCACATCACACGCGAAGTTTATCATACACATTACCAACAGTTCATCTTTATCAGGACTGTTGACACCATTAAACATCTAAATAGCTTTGAATTTGATTCACTAAAAAACAGGTACGCTTTTTCTTTTTTGCTTCCATAGTTACACCAAGTTATGTCTCAAGATGGGCAACATTCAGCTAATGGGATTATTCACACACTTTATAGCATGCTTCATTGCTTTGAAAGATTAGACAAAAATAACTTTTGAGTAGGGCAGATTCCAAGACTCTCCAAATACCTTGGAAGTCCTGCCACTGCATTTGGGTTTTAGATGGGATAAAGGCTGGTTTGCTTTTAGAGGAGAGACTGGAAACATGAAGTACTACACAAAGCTCTGAATAAACTGAAAGAAACATAAAATGTAAGAAGTTAAGTGCTTGTAAAGTTATGTTCATACTGCTAACATCAAACAGATACATGACCTTGGCTCAAAGAAATCAAGCACGGAGGGGTGGTCATGAAGTCCATGCAATCATGAAACAAAGCTGGGGAAGGGGGCTGGGGCAAGGGGAGATGATAAAGCACCTATCACACTTCGCATTCATCCTGCAAGACGAGAAAATTCCCTTCTCATTTCTCTCCACTCATGATTAGAGTCATGACTGCCTCACCAGCTGTGCCTTTAGCTCATTTTAAATTCAAACTACGATACATATCTCACTTTTAGACTTTTAATAGCAACGCCTTAAAATGCAGATTGCTGGCTAAATTTAGTTACATGATTAAAAACAAATCTAACTCATCTCTACCCAGCAAACAGAACCACTGCATTCAAGGTTCAATAGAGGACTTAACTCTTCATCTAAAAACAAAGTCCTAACAAAAAGAAGAAAAAAAGGAAAATCAAGGCACAATTCAGTGATGCCTCAAAAAAAGTGGGATGCATAAAACATTAACTAGCTATGGAAAACTATCTGCAGATGCATCATAGTACACCATAGGGTTTTTGCTCTGTACTTCTGAAAATAAATTCTGCACTATGCTACTACAGCAGTATGAGTCATACACTTTTACTGACATTCTATATTTATATCTCCATGCCCTTCTGCACTGTTATATGCTTTCTTCCATCTAGGCCTCCCTAACCTGGAATTTCCTTTCTTCTGCAGTTCAGCATCTCTTCCTCTTAACATTTCCCAGAAAATTGAACAGATATTTCTTTCTAAGCACTTACACAATTCTTTCTGGACACCATTTTGAAAAAGCAACACCTCTGAACTATTATAACACAAGGCGTATGATTTCAGTTGTTCACAATTATTTTCTTGTGTCTTATTTCCTGCTCATTGTCTGTAAACAAACTGCTCAGGAACTTATCCCCTTTAAGGCAAGATCCAGGTCTTGTCTCATTTGACTTAACGCAGTTAAGTGCTACAGAAAATCTTATTCAGAGATTATAGATTACAATATATCCATGTTTTCTGGGTCATTTTATGACAAGCATTACCTACAGCTCCAATGTTGCAAACATTTATGAATCGGCCTAATTTGGAGAACGCAAGTGATCCTGCTACTCTTAATATGCCATTGTCATCTGAGCCTACCCAAGAAGGAACAGGCACCTGTCTACAAGAGAAAAACAAAGTGAAGGTAATTAAGTTCCCAGTGCTAATGTTTACCTTGTCAAAAGACTCAAGGGCGTGCTGTGGAAAGACAGACATAGAACTACCTCAAGAAATGCTCTGGAATGGCAGTCTGAAGAAGAAATGGGCTTTTTTGCTGCTGTCCACAAGATGCATTCCCAAGAACAAATATTCAGAGACCAGTTGCAGAGGTTTCACCAGATAACCCTCAGACATGCATGATTTGAGAGTAAAAGTCAAAATATTTACAAAGAAATAGGAAACATTATAACAATAGAGCACTAGATGACCAAAGTCAAGCCACAGAGCAGTAGAGAGAAAAATACAAATACAGAAAGAAAACATTTTGCTTAAGGAACACAACAAATGTTTAAGGATATCAGTTGCTAACTACACTTGTGCACACACTAGACTCAAGTGCTAAAACATAGACGTCAGTCATGGTATTTTCAGAGCCCTCAAAAATCCAGTCAGCTGAATGCTTACAAATACACAAAAATTAAAACCCCACGTACCAGAAAATATCCCATTGCACATACTTTGTTAAGACAGACATACAGCTTCATGTTATACCAGCACAGTCATCCCTATCACTCAAACACGGGCAGTGTAACAAGTACATATGGCCAACTGAAATTTATCATCAGACTTGTGTTTGACTGTTTTATTGTTCCTCACAACTGGAATAATTTAAAGAATAAAAGCCACCAGTCTAGCTACCAAATCAAACAAGTGGATACACTCTCCTGACATCATTGTATTTCCCAAGTATCAAAGAAGGGGAAAAAGTCCTTCTAGAAGACTACAAATCTGGTACTCAAAATTTACAGCTTTTGACACATCTCTTGTATCCTATAGTGTGTGTGTGTATGTTTTCCTGTTTGGTTTTTGTTTCTTAAGAAAAAAAGTCCCAAAAGGTACTGTTTTTCAGAAGCACTCAACTGCCACTAATCTCTTAAAAAGTAAATTATCTATGTTCAAATAGTAAGATTCATTAGTGAGCATTAAGTCTGAATAATTAATCAGTAAACAGGAAATGTCATTTAAAGGTTATGAAAACAAGTATCTAATAGTCTTAAAATGCTTTGAAGGTTAAATCAGATGTCTAGATCAATGCACATACCTGCACACACTGTGTACACATAGGCAGCTTCTTTCAAAAGCTGAGCTTAGTAATGCTTCACTTACTAAATGCTTAGCTTTAAATGAAATTATTTGAAAATGCAACAGCCATTTCTCCTGAACACATGTCCAAAGACCAACAAAACTAAGAGGGCAGAGTGAATAAACGTTGTGTTTGGCAATCATTTGCCATACAGATTAGTTTGACTTATGATGTAATGATTGGTTTCAGCTTCCAGCTTTTTATTCTACACAAAGTGAGAGCAAAGCACTTCTACCTTACTAAGTATTCAAACTGTTTGTCTGAGACCATGTGATATCCATTTTGTACAACTGCAAAATAAGTGCCAGGTCTGTCTGTTTCACATCAATTCTTTACACTACTAAGGGCTTTGAGTTGCCAAAATTTCAATCAACCCCATCATCATTCCACTACATGCAACTATGTCATGTGATGTCATAACACTCAACACTCAAAATGAAACTGGTATTTTTTTTACCCCCTAACCCAATCTTCCAGTCCATGCTTTCTGCTGAGTAACAAGGCCTGATAAAGTAGAGCCACTGCAGATGGATGCTGGGACCCACAAGAGATGGGAGTCTAGAAGCTGAATTAAAAACAGGGAGGCAGAAAGGAAGTGACTCAAGTTGTATAGTCTCTGGCCCAGTCTGTCAGAACTGCAACCAAACAACAGTGGTCTTGTGAGTTACTTACTTGGATCTTTCTCTACTAATACCTATGAACACATAACTTGGAGGCAGCTTATGACAGAAGTTAACAGAATTTTCCCTTGCCTTTACCTTTGCTTCTTTTCAGCTTCAAATAGGTGAATTGACAGAGATGTTAGCACAATGCGAATGAAGCAATTTCAGGATCCAGGAGAAATGGTTTAACATAAAAAAAAACACAAGAAAAAATAGTTCAACAAAAGAGCAAGTGGCTCAGATAGTACCAACAGCTCCAGCTACAAGTACACAGAAGAACCAGAAAGACGAGGACACTCATGGTCAAATTCTTTCTCTTCAAAGGAAACTTGTATCAGCTTTGTACCCTGGTTACACTGTAGCTGTGAAAGGGGAAGTGTTTCCAAGAGAATTATCATCATCGCAATTGCAACAGTTTAATTTACTTTAAGGGAAAAAAAGAATAAAAGAAAGTAAAAACCCAAGAAGTTGCTCATAGCCAACAAGCTGCCCTTCTCAGCCCCTCAAAACTACAACTCTGCTTGCAAATTGGCTCTAGTGGTATAGGATATTGAAAACAGAACATACACCATACTTACAGGTTTCCTGTATACAAGCACCATAAGAAGGTATTATTTCATAACACAAAAGGAAGCTATGACTGTCAAGAGTCCAGGTGAAAGCATTTCAGCAGAAACAGAATCCAGATATGGCCCACACATCATAACCAGGAAGAGATTTTTTTGTTAAAGCCACTGTCACACAAGTAATTTCCTTTTTGTGATCAGCTAAGCCTATCTTCAACTGGCTAGGGATCAGGGGTTTCCCTTTTAGCTTTTGCATTCATAAATTCAGTTTAATCTGCAGTTCTCAGCTTGTTCTTCATGGTATCCTTCACTGCTTAGTACCATCCACGTGCTGTCAGTGAGGTCCCATTAGAACTTTCTTCCCTACAATCTTTCACATACTTGCTAATGTATCTGACCTTGTTTATCATATTTGCTAAATATATGCTAGCCATGAACTGCAGAAAGCCAACCACAGAAACCAAAGAAAACAAACAAAAGGGGGGGGTGGGGGGGGGAAGAAAAAATAGAGAGTAATGAATCCCTTATCTCACACACTAATGACCTGAACAAAATCACAAAATCTATACCACATCCACATTTTAAAGGTTCATTTTTCTGAAACCTTTTTAAAGATCAAAGTTCCTTCAGGTTAGGACAGACACATTACTTTGGTCCACAACAATCACTATTTCCAACAGCAAAAGAGAGGATATGGCACAAATAAAAGGAGAGAAATTCAATATTATTTTGTGCCTCTTCCCACGCATGTGGTCTGTGTTAGAAAAGCCCCAGAGTGTAATGTTGAATGATGACTGAGTCATTCTCCAAACTCCTCCAATCATGGAATATTTACTAAAGTACATCTGGACAGAACTAAGGAATTCATGGCCAGGAAAACCTGGCTAGATTAGCCTTATGCACTGTATCTTCCCCTTCTACTGTGGGAGAGGCATTCCGTAGGCTGCCACACACATAAGATGAGCAGAAAAGATCTGCAAAATTTGTCACAGCTGTTTTCTGCCTGTTTTACAGTTCTTGCTAGAAACATTCTGCATTTATCATGAGCTAAATTTAATAGAAATCCATTTAAATCCTACTCTCCATAGACCATCTGAATCTCCATTTGCCAATATACTCCCAGTATAGCTTACAAAGGGAATTTCAAATAAACATTGAGATAGGTTTCTTTGCCCTTAGTGCCAACAATTGATATTTCTATTTTACAATTAATAGCTTCAATCAAAATTAGTGACAGTTTAGTGTGTTCCTGACACCTCTCTCTTCACCTACAAAAGGTATAATGTGGCATGGCACACACAACTATTTACTGACCAACTGAAAGATACTACAAACAAGGAGAGAAAAAAGATGGATTGAGCAAAGAAACAACACAATTACTCAAACAACATTTAGCAAGCTTCTGTGAAGAATCTTTGCATATGATCAACTCTGAACACTTGATACTAACCTATTAGAATGTACCTTCAGTTCATACTGAACCTACCCTCTTCATCTGCAACCAAACCACAGAATTTCTTTGAGACTTTTACTCAAGTCACATAGAAGTAACTCCCAGCAGGGAGCAGCAGAAGTAGTTGTGTAGAATCACAAAGCAATATACAGACACGCACACTCTAACTTTGTAAATTTAAAAATAAAGCCAAGGAATGATGCCAGCCCATGAAGCCAAAGAAAATGCCAATCCCTTCTAGCTATTTACAGCTATCTAGAACTCAAATGCATACAATTTTGAAAATAAAATCCAGGATGCATTAATGTTCAGTGAGCTAAAAATGCATTAACTTAGTTACAAAAGCTGATACTGTAAAGCAAGAAAAAACAAGAGACTGTATAAGCCAGAGTCAGCCCACAGATTTTGTTTATTCAGTTCTTGTTAAAGGAAAACATATAAGAAACATGTTTGTGTTGTAAGAGAGAACTAAACAAGAGGGGCTGACACATAGAGTAGGATGTAACAGAAGTCTCCCGTTGTGCTGGTGAGCCATAGCTGCTGGAGACAAAACCTGCTGTGCCTCAAGAGAACACACATAGAAGATCCTCCACTTACTGCCATCTAGCTTCTGGCAGAAAATCTTCCCCAAGATTCAGTGGCAATTTGGCAATTAAAAGAACAATCTTCTATAGTAGCCCTGGCAAGATCCCACCCCTCCAGCCTCCCCAAATACAAGGTGTTGTAGGATTTGGCTGCTTAAGTCTCATCTGCAGAAACCTTCCATAAATAAACTGTCCGTACATTCCAGTTCCTTGCTACTCGAGGAAAGAATTCCCATTAAAACCCTGGGAACAGGTAACAACATGATAAACTTCATAAGTTGCTGAGGAATAGGGCTCTTCAGGTCACTAGCTCAGGTTTTCTGGGCTTCCTTGGTTTTTCCTCTCCAGTATATTCTACTTGAGTTAATTCCTGATTTAGTCTGCCAGACTGACCATCTCACTGATCCCATCAACAAAGCAAGGTCCAAAACAAGTGAAGCAAGGAGATCTGCTCATGTGAAAACACACCTCCATAGTACAAAGACAGTACTAACATTTTCTCCAGGCCAGGATACCTGCTCAACCTCAGTCTCAACTGCTAAGGCAAAATGAAGCACAGCATATTCTACCAGGTTAAAATGAAGCTGTTTAATCTAAGCAGCCTAATAGCACAAGATCACAGAGGAGAGAAAGGATCTTACTGCACCTTGCTGAAGGCAAGAAGGTTAAACGTTGATAAATAATGGGGAAAGCAGGGTTTTAAACTGTTTGACTGTCAGCTATAGTGACTAAAAAGAAGAAAGGAGAGGCCACATAAACCAGATGCCTTACTGGTATCACAGACAAGCACCAAAAAAAAAAAAAAAAAAAAAAAAGCTTAAAATAAATAAATAAACAACCCAGTATTTGCTGTCCTAGGGAGCTGCTGAAAAATTGGAGGCAAAGAAAGTATGCTTTGAGGAAGTATGAGGAAGGCTGCCGACTCTCGATTCATAAGAAAACTGGAAAGGACCTCTAGTGGGCTGCAACTGCAGTGCTCGGGTGGCAGAGTCCTTCCACCTCACCTCCCTGCAGGGACACCACAGGTACTGCATCACTTCCCAGCAAAGCCTGACAGCTTTACCTAGCGACTGGCATCAGAGCAAGCACAAACAAGTGCAATTACAGTAGGAAGCTTCCTTTTCAGGCCAGCTAATTCGAAATATTCCCACAGTCTGCTCTCGGTGTTTGGAGGGACACATTTTCATTTGTTTCAGAAAAAACAGGAGATGAGTTCTGGTTTACCACGTAGGTGACTAACATTAAAGGCCACTTCAGAGTGGTTTTACGTGGCCTAAATGAAATGGCATCAAGGGACGTTCAAAGATGCACAAATTCAGATACATATCTGGAATGAGGATCCAGAATATTACTCAGGCTATGTCAATGGCATTTTGTTCTTCCAAGACTTTTTAGCTGTAAGTAGTTTTGCATAGGCAGCAGAAATACCATTTTAACTGCATTTTTAAGGTAACTCCTTCTGGGTGAAAGAGCTTGGAACTCTTTATCTGAGCTCAAACAAGGCCTAATTTCATGTGATGGTACATGAAAAATAGATTAGTTAATGTATTCAGCAGAATACTTAGATACTAAAACAGGCCAGATTAAGAAAGCTTATTTATTAGGCATCCCAGTTAAAAAGAAAATAACATTTTTGAATGGAAGTTGATGATTCACCTCTAAGTCTTTAACACACTTCTCTAGTTATATTTAGGTTTGCCTTCAAGTCAGATTGGTTCTATCATTTCCCAAAGTAGCCTAATTTACATCTTCAGCATTATAAGCCACAATTTAGCTCTCTTTTAGATGATCTAAGCAATAACCTCTCTTTCAGCAGTTACTCTCCAAGGGTTTGTATCAACTTGAGAAGGACCACAAATTAAAGTTGATATTGTTAAGCAGAGCGATGCAAGACAGCTGCTCGTTACAATTCAAAAATTCTGTCACCTATACTGCAGTGGTGCTCCTTTGTGCCATCAAGCAGGGTGCTGGGAAGGAAGCAAGCTGATTTACACAGTGGTTACCTGAAAAGAACAATACTTGCACTGGGAGTCTGTGTCCCAAACCCACTTTATTCTGCCTGCTTTCCACTAATTGTGGAAGTCTCCAGAGTAAACTGAGCAGGAATTGTTTATATCCTTGTTCTCCAAAGTGGAGTGCATGGAGCCCAGGGGGTGCACGAGACAATCCACTCTGGAGGGTAGGAAGAAAAGAGTAACTTAATTAGTATTTTAATTTATTAATAAGTTATTAATGGCTTTAATTTAGTTAATACAATAATATTTAAACTAGTGTTTATTTCGTCTTTATCTCACCCTTTTTAAAATTTCTATTGTGCCTGTTTTATAGTTTGCATAAGAAACTACAGTAGTACATGTCTATAATTTACAAATAAATAAGTATACACATACTGGGGGAGTGTGCACAAAAAAAATTTTTCTGATAGGGGTGCACAATCAGTGAAGTTTGGAGACCACTGGTTTATGTGACTAGAGCACCAGAAAACTGAAGTAGCATTTCCTCTTTTGCTGGAAGGAGGTAAAAATCATGGAGGAAGAACTGCATGCAGGAAAAAGTTTTCAAGTGGGCTGCATCTTACTTAATGGCAAGTTTAATCACTGGCAGTGAATGATTTTTCAAAAACAGTTAAGTGCTTAGCTCACACTCTGTCTAGCAGTTGAGCAACCCTTGAAAATCCCATGAGATTCTGATTGGTATCTAGAGGCTGCCAAAGGCCATTCAAAATCTTATTTTGGATGATTTAGGTTCAGGCCCATTGACTTTCAAAGAGATTTAAAATTCTAAATACATAAAATTCAGTTTCAGCAATAACTTATGCCACTGCATCGCTTGGCCAGTTTTCTAATGCAGATGTAAAAAGTCAGCCTATTTCAGTTCCTTTCAAACATTCACAAAAAAATAAATATCCCTGCTGGTCACTCGACATACTTTTTTTTTTCTTCTTAAAATCACCTACTAAAATATTCACTTCATTTCTGTAAGGGTCATGGATAACTAAGTGAAACTAAAACTTCGGGGAAGTTTTACTTAGTTGGTATGCATTATCAAGAAATAATGAAGCAAAGCAAACCATGATGACCCTCTTTTTAAAAATTAGGTTATCCTGACTAATGTCTTTTCCTACCACTTTCTGTTCCAGTGAGAATGACACTAAGCACTTTATTCAAGAATTACACATTTTGAGATAAACTGCACCTGAAAAGTTTCCAAGCAGCATGTAGCACTGATTACAGCTCTGGAATTTTCAATACAGCATCCTCTAAAAATCAGAGTTGAATCACTTCTTTTAAATAGCTAAGAGAGCAGCTAGAGCAATGCAGGTTTTTTACATGACATTTGTGTCATGTGCTTTGATGTCAAACGATGAATGCTATGAAACAGAACACTTAACCAATTCATTCTTCTAGTCATGCACCACATCCCTCCAAATTCTAGCACCAAGAGTCCACAGTGTATGGTAATTAAAACAGACACTTTTCTCACAGAGTAAGGGACATTCCTGCGTGACTGTTTCAGGATTTACAGCACCCATTTAATAGAACACTTAAGCACATGCTGACCTTTGGGCATGTAAGAACTTCATTTAAATAAAACTACCCATGCTAAAGGCTAAGCACTCCTTGAACCAGCACCCATTATTACAGAACCCAATAAATACCAATAACAGATCTGCAGTCCCTTCTGCAGTTTTCCTAACAAACAGGTTGTATCCTGACAGACCAATAGGATCTTCAGTCTCCAGTGTGACTCCAGGAAAAATGCTTTCATCTGCTGTGCATTTCCTCGCCTGGCAGTGAGGACAGGTGAGGAACATACAAGGAAAACACAGAAATGCACATGTGCTACCCCTGCTAATATAACTCTGGCTGTTCTAAAACAAACACTGTTTTCAGGGCTTCGACAGAAAATATTCTTTCATCTTCAGAGGATGCTCTTCAAGTTTAATGACGACACTATTTAGAGAAGATCAGTAAAAATTTTCTGGGTTTGACCACACACACAAGCCAGCTTATTTTAGTTTATTGACTTTCTTCCTAACTCACTTTATTTGTCCTTAAAACACTTTACTGAAGAGCTGCAGCACAAAAAGCTAGGCTCATTCTTGAAGTACAAAAAAGCTTAGTACAGTTGTGCAACACTATAAAATTCATTTCACTTACTGCAGTGAGACTATGTCTTATCAAACAGGACCACAGAAGCAGAGGGTTCTCAGCTATGCCTGTTCTTAAGATCCTCAGCTGACACTCAGGTGGCCTGGGAATGGTACATATCTATGCTCCCATGCCTTTCAGACAGACACTTGCTCAGGATTATCTTCCCTCCTCCCTAATTCCTGTTCCCTGAATGAGTTTTGCCCATACCTTCTTGCCAAATACAGTCCCATATCTTGGAAGCTGCAGATATATTTTCCTACCTCTCTACTTTCTGAAGGAAGTTTTCCACCAAATTCTTCTCTCTCCAAAGAAGATGTCATAACTCACTGAGCAGAATGATCATTAGAAGCTCATATATATTCTAGCATACCAGTAACCTGACAATGCAGAGAGGCTGCATCCCTCTAGTGTTTATGTGCAGGTGCTACTGCATTCATGAAGGTGCTGGGCCCTCTGATCTATAGCACAATAATACTTCAGGTCCAGAAGCCAAAGGATGTCTGTCCTTATCATTTTCAAGAGACAGCCACTTCCCAAGTGAAACTGAAAAACTCGGCATCCAACCAGTGCCAGTGAGAAAGAATATTGTTTGCATGCAGTAAAGACAATTTACCATGTTGCTGCTTTTTAGATATCCTACCTGTTTGTGCCACCAAGTGGGTCCATCCACTCCAAACTGCTCCAATCTTCTCATGTGAGAAAAACTGAGTCTCAATCTTCCTGGGCTCCATAAGGAAGATCTCTTTGCTCACTAGCTGCCCATGTTTGTTGCTACCCCAGACGTACAGGTGCCCTTCATCTACAATAGACAGAGAAGTAAAATTAGTTGGAAGTAATATACAGAGAACACTACCAGATACAGGCTCTGTCTTGACTCAGTGATGCTGAGGAAAGAACAGTGTTTCATTCAAATTGTGTTTTCACTGAATGCTTTTTCCTACCACTCTTTACCACATGTGTGCACACTGTAACTAGGATACCAGAAGTATTTGCAAGGACCTTAACAACACAGCTTGTTTTCTGAGGGCTACGGTAACTCCTTGAAACTCTTGAAAGCTCCAGAGCTTTCAGGTTAAACTGTCTAGTCCTTCTACTGTAAGCCTCTCAAAGAAGACTGAAAGATGTTTATAGCAAAGCCCAAGTTTTATTAGGAAACTGACCAGAGTAGTCACCTTCTCCAAGAAAAAAAAAATAAACCAAAGCATCTTGGGGACACTCACTGAGCAGTCCCTCTCAGACTACTCTGCTCTTGCAGGCCAGCTTTTACCTCCACCCCAAAGCTTTGATAACTTTCCTAAACTTCCTAACCCCTAAACTTTGATAGTGTTGATAACTTTGTGAATTGAAGCAAATAATTTAACTCCTCTTCAGTATCTGGGACTCTTCAAAGCCTGGCTGGCTGCTCCTGCTCTGCATTACAGTCCCTCAGCCTCTTTACAGGAGCTACAGGCTCCTAGCTCTGCTCATAACTCTCCTGCCTTCTTCAGCTTGAGCAAATTTAGTAAATCCCCCAAAGTAGGGACAGTCTAACACTCTTTGCCTTTGACCTTGCTCAGTCACTTGCTAAAGTAATGTGACACACAGCTTTGAACATACAACTAAAGCAGGCACCACACAACACCAGGCAAAATTAAAATATTATCATGCCTCAAAACAATGCTAGACGACTAGTGAGAGACTCCTGTAATTACTTGTCTTCCCCCACCCCTTTTCTAGAATAAGCATTTGTGCAAGTGCACACTCCAGAATTCCACCCACAGGGAAAATTATATTTACAGCAACATCCACATTGCTTCATATGTTTCACTGGTGCAAGCTGGAGTTGCTCACAGCCTAACAATCAACTGACAGCAAGATGACGACTGTTGAGCCCTTCTGCAGATATTGCATAGCATTAGTTCAGTCTTTTCCACCCAAAATCATTCCGCCCAGGTTCTAGGCCTCCACATTAAAAAAAAATATAATGCACAAGAAACACTTAGCAGAACATGAGCTGCATCCTGTCTCCTGAAGTCCTCTGTCACCCTGGACAAGCTGCAAGCATAAGAAATAAACCCTGCACACATGAAGTACATTATCATGGGTCCAGAAAGACTGGATGCCATATCATTTGCAATGTGGAATAGTTTGGAGCACATGTCCACAACAGTCATGGCTTCGGGAAGTCTCAGGTCAGCACTGAACTCTTTACAAGCAGCATGATAGAAATAAATCTTTCAGAGGAAAAAAAAAAAATAATAAAGTAGGATGTAGGCTACAATATACTGAATGATCTCAGTTTGGTAACAGCAAAAGAAAGAATGAGCCAGAATTCCACTACAGTATTGCTGGTGAAAAGAGAGAAGGAAAAAAAGCCAGTACTTGTCAAGTTACACATTACAGACAGTCATCTGCAGGACTTCCCACATTCCTCAATAAAACACAACTGAAATGAAAAGAAAAAAAACCAAACACAAAATCAAGCAATTGTTTCATTTGAATTCTCCACTACTAAAATTGATAAATTCCTTCCCAGAGTGAAGGACACACACCTTCTGGAGAGAAGAAAAAGAGGTGATGGAAACAGTTTGTTTCAACAGTGAACACGCACTGCCTCTGTCACCTCCTTTTTTAATACCTGAAGGTATTAAAATTTAATACCTGAAGGTATTAAAAAATACCTTTATGTCACATGCTCAACCCTCATCCCATTTCTTAAGTAGGTTTAAACAAAAACTTAGACACTAAGACTTAGCACCACATTCCCACTACTGGAGGTTTCAGGTCCATCTGGATACAAGGAAACTACAATCCTTTTTTTAAAGGAAACACCATTCGTGTTTGCAACAACCCTGCAAACAGCCATGTGTCAAAAAGCTGCCTGATTACAGGTGTTTGGTATCCTACCAACAGGTGCCTCATGGAATGGAGCCAAAGAAAATTGCATCAGTGTGAGAGATTCCTAGAAAAAAAAAAATCTCAATTTAAATACTCCACCCTGCAGTAGTACCTTTACTATATCAAGTATCTTCAAAATACAAAGTATTTTAAGTAATAACAAGCATCTTGCAGGATGAAGGGCAGCAACAGCATCACATTACTAACATCTTTGGCACTTACTTTGTTAATCTTGGTCCCCCTGCTGCCAAACAGACTGCTCGCTTAAATAAAAAGCGAAAGCATGAAAGAATAATCTGTTCACTCTCTAAAGAGAGTGCTAATTAGCTAAAGTAGATTCTACTTGTCCTTATCGTTCTTCACTAATCGCACATACACTTTGCATCTCAGAATTCAATATAATTTACATCTTGTGACATCACCCCATACAACTAAATCTCTGTAGATCTGCATCAGCAAATACTCCAGTGCTCCACTTAATGATGACAGAGGTACCAGATGGCTGCATATTTGCTAAGAACTTGTTCCTATAAAGTTTGGCAAAGACTTGTCTTCATAAGGTTCAATATATTTTCCACACTTCAGAACTGTGAGATTACAGCACGAAAAGCTATTCTGTTTCCCCTTCACTCAAGTTTGCCAAACAAAAAAAAAAAACACCCAGAAAAATCTTTATTAGACTGTTATTACTGGATACTTAACACCCCAGCATGGGAGCCTAAAGATCAAAGAAAGAATAGCAGACATTACAGAAGTGCTTAAGTGATTAAAGCAATTTCCTACTGCTCTAGATAAGCCTTGTGCTCTTACATTACCTCACACAGATCTGCACACATCTATATTAAAGCCACCTAAGATTGCTCCAGACCCTCTCATGTCCCTGCACAGCACAGCCCCATGCAGAGGCTTTAGCTCATGCAGCAGAAGCAGGATAGCCACAGCAGTCTTCATTGGGAGAACCACTTAACATTCCCTTTTTCTCCATAGACAAAGGGTTGCACTGGTTCCAGCACTCACCCATCCACAATCACCTAATGTGGCATCATGCTGCAGCTCCAGACTTACCCAACCATGCACTTCCACAAATCCTTTCAGAGTTTCTAACCATACCCAGACCCTTACTTAATTGTAAGGGCTAAGTCACGCCTCACCCCAAGAAAAAACACACAGAATTCAGAGAATTCAAGACAAGAATGCAGCTCTTGAAAACACAAAAGTTCTCAGAATTCAAAAGTACTACAAAACAATTAACCACCACTAACAAGGCCAGATCAAATTTTACCAGCCTAACCAAAATTGACAAACATTTCCAAAGCACGAAAACCTTCATAGGCTGAGACAAGGACTTTCACTTCTATACCTAAGGCCTACCTGTGAGTGACACCGAATGGTAGGAGCTTGCAGCAACCCTCTTCACCTTTACATCTTCCAGGCCTAGAGAAAAGTTAGTCTTATAAACTTTGTACAGCAGATATCATTTCATGCACAGGCCAAGAACAGCTGTATCAAGTGTAACAGGATAATGATGAATTTTATAACAAAAGCCTCTGCTTTTGGGCAACAGACATTGCAAGACCCACTATCATTTTCCCCCATAGATTATGACGTTGTACGCCCATTCTATCCTTCAGATACTCCACTACATGCTTAGATACCAAGTGGCTTTACAACAAAAGGATGCTACACGTCACTCCAAATTATATTTCTGCTCTATCCACCTTTACAAAGGAATTGGATTCCTGGATTACCTGTTACTTCACAGGGCTCCTTTGCCGTCAAGAACAGGGGGAGGGTTATCCCTTGGTTTGCACGCTTTGCCCGAGACACCATGCCAGTTCCCCACTGAAACACCACACCGCTCTCTTTCCAGAGTAAACACAGATAGAAGAGATTAAAACACATCAACAAAATCACTTAACTCATTAATTCATTTTAAAGGTACATTCACTTCATTTTCACTGATTCAAATTACACTTCTAAAGACCTTTATGCCAAAAACATAGCTCATAAACATACAGACAACCCTGGTGAAATCACCAAGCAACAAACAATCGTACTCCCATTTATACAGGTGAGAAAACTAAGAAGATACTAAGCAACCTGTCTCAGCTCTCTGAGAAAGGACATTATGTCCCATTCCAGGACATTATTGAGGACTCAGTAACAGAAGTCCCACAGCTGTAGCACCTCAGGAACAGACACAATTCATTTATTATTGCGAGTTCATTGCACTTTCTCTGCCCCTTCCTTCTCTTCATGCTAATTTGTTTGTGCAGTCCAGCACACTGAGGGACCAAAGCCACTTGTGTTCTCCTCAGTACCTTCCAGAGACATGACCTAACCCTGAATCAAGATGTCTACTGAGTGCAGAGCTCAGGGAAGCTTAATTCCCAGTATTCATACAGGCACCAGAGGTCCCACTCTTCTTCCAAAATCTCCTTTGCATCTTCAGCTAAATTTCTCTACCTGGAACCCACATTCAAGTTCATGTAAAATTAAACCAAAATAAAAGAGCATGTGTAGTTTGTTGTACCTCAATTGTAACAAAAAATAAATAGTAGCTAAAATAAATTTCACCTTCTTTCCCCTCTCTCCCCCTCCAAACCATTAAATCTCCATTTCATTTGTTACTGAAATGATATAAGAATGATGACGTATTTACCTGTAGCAGCAAGAGCATGTCTCAGTCCTGCAGCAACATCCACCACCTTTTCTTCGAGAGACTATTCAAGGGAAAGAAAAATACATTTTAGTTGCTTTTTGCACTTAAGTGCCTCTAAAAGCAAAATGTGCCAAACATGGAAGTGGAATGCTATGAAAACAGTTCTCACAATTCCAGCCTGCAAGTCACAATGCATATCAACATTCTGTATCACAAAGGAAGTAAATTTTAGTCAACAAAAATTAGGGGGAACAGCTTCAAAAAATATTTTAAAAATCAAACAAAGCAACTAGATGTAAAGAAACAAATAAAAAGCCACAGTCGATATTCTCACATGTAAAAAGGAACCTTCTTGGTGACAGAGAAGTTTATTTCTTAATTTTAACTCCGTGTTCCTCAAGAATAACACCAAAACCTCCACAGCAAATACCAGCAACAAGCAGTAATAAGCTCCATCAAGTTGTTCAGTTTTACCAAGCCCTCTTCTCACAAACAATCCAGCCAAAAGTGCCACCTGCACCACTGAGACTGCCCAATGTGACCATGCAAAAGAAGACTATACCAAGTCACGTGTGCATAAAACGAGTGACTTAAATTTGTACAAGGTACTGCAATTCTGGCACTTCTCCACTTCCGAGTACTCTGCAAATTTATTATTCTTCTCACAGATGCAACCCTATATAAAATAGATGGCATCAAGCCCAAGCATTTAAC
Source organism: Podargus strigoides (assembly GCA_028020825.1). Classification (NCBI taxonomy): domain Eukaryota; kingdom Metazoa; phylum Chordata; class Aves; order Caprimulgiformes; family Podargidae; genus Podargus; species Podargus strigoides. The sequence continues at coordinate 3,824,335 of CM051633.1, forward strand.
AGGATACAAACCAAAAGAGAAAACATTCCAGATGAATGAACAGTCTGCATTCAAAGATCCAGATTCACAGAGACAGGTTCAGATTATCACTGTCAATACTACCATTTTCAAGGGACCATACTGGTACAATGCTCCCAGGAAACATCAAGGACACAGAAACATCAGGTGAGTTAACCCCTGTTCACTGGGGGTTACCCAGGGGATCAGCTCTCCTTCCTCTCCTACATTAAAAAATGCAAAGGAGTCTCTGGCATGAGCCACGAGGCTAAATTTCTTGTCTGAGAATCCTTTCTGCTCTGAAGTTATTGCTTTCATTAGACATGAGGGGTCATAGGGATGGAAAAGAGTTTCATTAGTGTTCTCCAAATAAGACACTACAGTGTAAATTAGAGATTAATTAGAATTCCTGTGAGAAATCTAGTTAAACTGTTAGGCTTATAGCCAACAGCAGGAAAGCTTTTCTGATGTTACAAAAGTCTCAGTACCTACTACTTAAAAGATTTTAAAGCAATTAAATTGGGGCTACATTCTGAGCTCCCTACTCACACTCAGCAGTGCCTCACCTACAAATACCACCACAGACTTCCACAAGACTTACAGAAACAACATAAGATGTGCTGTCAGAGTCCAGCATTCAGTATTTACAATGGAAGATACTAGACAACAGAGAAATCATCTAAATTTTCATTCTATTTCCTTGGCAACTGATATTGTTTGGTAAATACTGTCAATGTACTTGTCAGTTCCCTTACATGCAAAAGTAAAAATCATTTTAATCTCAAAAGTGATAAAGTTTATTCTCTCAGGTCTAGTTTTCCTGCAGCTACACACTTTCTCAATAATATTTCTATTACTTTGGGGGTGATAAAGCTTATTTTTATCTGTTTTTACAGCCAAGAAATAATACTACAGTCCTCATTTGGGGGTAAGAAACGCTAACAGTTATACACTTAAAAAACCAACATGTACTTAAAAGCTACTGCACAAGAAGCACAAGAGCAATAGGGGAGGGCAGTCAACATGGTCTACTTTGACTTCAGCAAGGCTTTTGAGACTGCCTCCCATGGCATCCTCCAGCCACTCTTGGCCAAGAAGGCCAATGGCATCCTGGGGTGCATGAAGAGCAGTGTGGCCAGCAGGTCAAGAGAGGTTCTCCTCCCCCTCTACTCTGCCCTGCTGAGGCCTCATCTGGACTGCTGTTTCCAGTTCTGGGCTCCCCAGTTCAAGAGGGACATGGAGCTACTGGAAAGAGTCCAGCGCAGGGCCACTGAGATGATGAAGGGACTGGAGCATCTCCCATTTGAGAAGAAGCTGAGGGAACTGGGCCTATTTAGCTTGCAAAAGAGGAGGCTGAGGGGGGGTCTCATCAATGCTTATCAATATCTTAAGGGCGGTGTCAGGAAGACGGGGCCAGACTCTTCTAGGTGGTGTCCAGTGACAGGACAAGGGGCAGTGGACACAAACTGGAATACAGAGGTTCAATCTTAACATAAGAAAACACTTCTTTCCTGTGAGGGTGACAGAGCACTGGCACAGGCTGCCCAGAGAGGTGGTGGAGTCTCCTTCTCTGGAGACATTCAAAACCCACCTGAACATGTTCCTGTGTGACCTGATCTAGGATTCTGCTCTAGCAGGGGCGTTGGACTAGATGATCTTTGGAGATCTCTTCCAACCCCTACCACTCTGTTATGCTGTGTAATAGATCAAAAGAATTGTCATAGCTAACTTTGTTGAACTCCATCATGCAGTTCAGTTTTTTTTAGAGGTGGATTATTGTTGGCTCGTTTTGTTTTGCTTTGAGCTGTTACACAAAAACCTCCAACAAAGTACAGTGAAGGCACATACTGTTCATATAGCAAAACATATTTAGTATCTTACAAATTTGAGGCAAAACTGCAGCTGGAGCAAATTTGCACTTTCACTACCTTTAGTATCACTTCACATCATCTGAACACCAGGCTCATTCTGCAGATGTTATCAAAATACATTATAAAATGTTATAATCCCTAGTGAAAGAGATAACTTTCTGTTAGAAGTGGGCAACTTCTTCATACAGAAAGAAAAGCAGCCTTAGCTTCTCATTTTTGTGTCAGTGACCATCTTCAGTCCTTTACTTTGTAAGTTTACTGTAACAGATAGACTCTATAAAAAACAGTTGAAGAGTCTGGCTTAAAGCCCACTGAGCTCAGACAACCTTTGTAAGCTGCTGGAAGCGATATAGAGTACAGAGCTCTGAAGCACAATTCCTTTTAAATCTTTACCTCAATCTTCTGTGGAATCAAGCATGGACCTGATGTTTGAGGAACTCCTAATTGTCCAAAAGAGTTAGAGCCACAGGACAGAACTATGCCAGATCCTGGAAAATTAAGTGTTAGAACACAATCAGTAAATCTGTGAGCAAAAGCAAAGCACTAAGCACTTTACTTCTAACAAACAAAGTATCATAGCCAAGTAGCTCAAAAAAAGACCTAACATGTCCCATTCCAAAGTCCCTGAGGCCATAGGCTTCTGGTCTTACACACCATGTTCAGTAAAGGTGTGAATTTCACTGGTATACAAGGAAAATAGAATATTTTAGTTTGCAAGGCAAGTAGCTTAAAACCTGTGAGTGCTTATGCATCATACAAGCAATAGCAATGTGAAATTTTCAGCATGTTCTCTACATCAACTTATTTCTCCAGCTCTTAGACACAGATTTACCTACTAATATGATTGTAAAATCCCAGCCACAGGCAACTTGTTTTACACAAAAGCTGGACAAGGCCGTGCACAAAGTGAAATGCAGTACATCCTCTGTGTGATTCAATCCCAACTGCCCATCTTTGTTATGGCCACATACAAAGAGTTCTCCTGCACCTGGAAGAAAAAACAAAACAAAACAAAAGCTATGTTCCACTTCACAGACTAAAACAACAAGCACACATGCCATGAGATCCTGTGACAAATAATGACAGTGATTATGTGTCATTTCAGGTACTGCAATCAAGCAAAAAGAGAAACTGTTATTTCTGATGCATCAGAAACATCTCTGAATAAGTACAGCTATGGAGAGTTGGGTTTGTCACAGGAGACAATCCATATGAAGTTTTTCAACCCATCCACATCTGTCTGTATCCCTTCTTTCCCATAATTAGCTACAGCACACAGCAGAACCTTTCAAAGAGCAGGTGTTACTTTCTGCTCCTTACCCTAAAACTTCTCAAGATTGAATAACCTCCCACTTGACTCGTCCCTCTCACCTTGGCTGCTTCAATATGAAAAGCTGTTATATGAAACAGATTAAGAAACAGTCCTCACATAACCATAAAGTAACCACAGAAGATAAGCAAGACAGGAATTTCCCCAAAATACTGAGTTAATTAGCATGGGAGAAACCTGTTTTGCAAGTGAGAACTGGTACTTGCTCAGAACCAGAAGCCACAGATAGGTGGCAGCACCAAATCAACACGGAAACACAGGGGGAAAAAAAAATTAGATGTCATACACTCCTCGCAAGTGCAATGTTTTTACCAGTGATAACTGCAGAATGTCCCCCTCCTCCAGTAATGCTTCTAATGTCTTGACATTTGCAGGAAGCATCTTTCAGTGACTGAGGTACCAGCACGTCCTCTTTGTGACCAAGACCAAGTTGTCCATAGCTGTTTGCACCCTTCAAACACACACAGAAAAAAAACACATTTTTTTAAAAGTTAACAAAAAGAGATACACATCTGCTCCTAAGAGCAAACAAGCTTATCAGGGACATGTCACAGGCTAACCTGCCAGTATTTGCTCCTGAAAATCCCCCAAAATCACCACCTTAGTGCTGTCACACAGGAGCCCCAGAATTACAGACCAGGATCGCTCTAAATTTGCTGTCATTAAGGCTGCCCTTGCAACCCCAGTATTTAAAGAAACATACTGGAATATATCCTGGTGAGACTTTAACTGCAGGCTAACAGTTACTAAGGAGGAAAGACTCATTATCAGGATGCTGATTACCACCTGTTTAATTTTAATAGCGATGATTCCCACTCATCACTAAGATCTTACTCATGCCAATGCTTTCTGGCAGTCCACCTCCAAATGAGATCACAAAGGCATGGTACCTTATTCTGGAATTTAAACAAGTGAAGCAGAAATATTTATGTTAACTAAGTCTTTTAAATTAAAGTGGTCAAAATGAAAATATACCTATTATTATAAATTTGTAATTAGAAAATTATAGCCACTAAACCAGTCACAGAAAGCAACCCCGGACAACATGGTAACACGTTTGGGAGTTTCTCTGCCAATTTAAGCTCTATTAAGTATCCAACAGTTTGGACAGCAACCTTCATTACAAAGGGGGATTCAGCTCTCAACACCCACATTACCCAGCTGGTGATGCCCGGGGAGGACTTTCCCTGCCCCAGCTGTGCTCCCCCTGCTCTCTGTTTACACACACACAGAGTCCATGCAGCACCTGGTGTTTCTTAAAAGGTCACATTTAGCAGTAAATATTTTGTACCTACAGAAACAATGACACTTCAGACAGAAGCGTCAGGCTACTCTGCTCGCCTCAGCCCAGAGTTAATAGGTGGGTGTCAGGACTGGCAGATCAAGTTGTGTCGCACAGTCACCGCTACTGGGAGACACTTTTAGGGCACATAACTACTTAACATAGTTCTCTTTAGAAGGCTTGTCACAGGCTCTCATTTTTAGCCTGTAACTTCCAATGAATTTTCAAGTCCTCAGAACCAGAGAGGCTGAGGTAAGGTGCAGAAACAGAGCAGGTGCCTGAGGACCCGCACCGGTCAGTGTCCTAACGCCAGCACACCTAGCCCCGTACCTACCGTCACCCGCCCCTCCGAGAGCGATGGGCTATCACCAGGCGCGACCACCGCCGAGCCAGACGGGCTCACGAGGACAGGAGACACGCGGTGCTCGCCAGGTCAGACCACGGCAGGCCGTGCAGAGCTCACCACTACCCCAGGCACACGCCTGAAGCGCAGCGACCCCCTCCCTGTGTGCGGGCTGCGGACCGCCCCGGGACCCGGGCACAGCTACGAGCCTGCAGCTCCCCGGCTTCCTCACGGAACCACCACAGCGTTTGGTTTATTTTTCGGGGAGGGGGAACCTCGGCGAGGTGAGGGCGGGGAGCAGCGCACACGGCCCCGGCCCCCCAGGAGCCCGAAGGGGAGCAAGCAGCGCGTCCCGCCGGCCGCCCCCTGAGCAGGCAGAGCCGCCCCCTGGCGGCCGCGGGGCAGAGGGAGACCCCAGCTCCGCCCAGCCTCCCGCACTGCGCCCAGTCCCCGCTTACCCACGCGAACAGCCCCGGCTCCATGGGCCGGCGGCCCCCGGCCCTTCCCGCCGCGCCGCAGGCCGGGGAGGAAGAGGCGGGGCAGAGGCGGGCTCCGGTGTGGCACCGCCTCACCCCCCGCGGGCTCTGCGGGGAGCGGCGTCACGGCTCCGCCTGGCGAGTTCCCCGAGCCTCTCAGAGCCCTCGGGAGCGGCTGGTGGCCCCCCGTGGGGCGGTCACCGGGACCCCACCGGCCCCGGCTGCTGCTTCCACGGAAAACTTCCCCAAAAGCCCAAGGGGGGGAAGGGGGGGGTGCTGGCGCTGAGGGAACCCCGCGCAGGGCAGGGGCAGCCCCTCACCACCCCTCTTCAACGGGGGAACAAGCCCTCTTCAACAGGGATCAAGCCTTTAAAAAATGAGGGGGAAACATGACACTCCTCAAATAAATCGATACAGGGAGTTAAGTCACAGCCATGAACACCTGAACCACCGAAGGATATGGAACCCGCAGGCAGGAGTGCTTTGTTTATTGCTACAGTGCTGAAGTGAAAGGGTTTTTGCTTCTAAAGATTACCCACAAGTCATTTATTTCATTAACACTTAAAGCCTCCACAATAGTTGAAAATATTTAAATTATTACCGTTCTACAGAGCCAGAAGGTTTGGGTGCGTGAAGCCAAACGTACATGTCAATGCCACGGGAATGCAGCTCCTCTGTTACCTTTAGCAGTTCACTTAATTTTTTTTGCTACACAAGTGCAAACAAAGATACAACCCACTGGTTTTCCAAAATATTTGAAATTAGGTGCTAATTTATCAAAAATAAGGTTTCCTACTTGAAATGTATACATAGTGCAGACAAAGATTTGAGGTAACACATATCTATGTATATTTCAACACCATAATCCCAACGTTTATAAAAACGCAGCTGAATAGTAACTTATCACAGAAGCAGACAAAACATGCTCCCTTACTACTCACGTAGAAGGTTTCTTTAGAAAGACAAAGCTCCTAAAATCTATTTTTAAAAGTGTAAGCTGTAAATATTATAGACCATATTTCTATCTCTTAAATGTTCTTTAAAAAAAAGAGTTATGGTGGGTCAATAGTCACAGAAAAAATGATCTAGACTTGATTTAACAGTGAATATATTTGGAAAGATTGGGCCAACGATTGCTTATGGAGCAGATGTAGATGCCTGCTAGAAAGCACATGAAACTCAAACTGATTTTCAAGCAGAGAGGTTCAGGAAAGTCCTTTCAAGTTCTCAAAATCTTGGACTAGCCTCTCCAGTGTAATTAAGATTTTCAGTCCATTTTTGCAGGGACCTTCACAGCTGCAAATTCTGGATTTCCTGGTAAGCTCTACCTATGAAGAATCAGTGCCTAGTGTGCTACTAAATACAGCCTGCACACCACTGATCCTCCATTCAACATATCATAGCCTGTACAGATACTCATTTCACTGCAGGGCTGGCAGAAACAGCAGCTGGCACAGCTTTGTACGGCTATGGGGGATGCTTCCAACTATGGAGCCCTGGAAACCAGGAAGGTTTCTGCTATGTGATAGAGAAATCAGCAGGACACTGCTTCCCACCTCCTGTAAAGTGCTCTTTGGAATGATAAATACCTTACACTACAAGGTAGTTTGTTGCATTCATAGCCACAGAACTCCTATGAAATGCTTGGGCCTTTCACTTAGCATTTGCTTGACAGGGAATGAAGGTGTTCAGGCCTAGTAAAGAAGAAACAAAATGCATCTTTGTGCAGGTCAATAAAGTGACCAAGCAATCACAGGATCCTTAACCTTACAAAAAGTTAGACTGGACTATGAACTTTGGCTATTGTTTTAAACTTTGGTGTTATTTTAGAACCAATGAAACTATTTTGAACATTAAATTATAATTTGGAAATGGTTTTAGGCGTTGTGCTAATCAGTACTTGATTGCTTGCTATATTTTTTGCTAAATTAATTCAATCAGGAAAAAAGGCAAATGGTATTTCTGTAAAGAAAAGTCTTCCCTCAGGTGCAAGATCAAGGATAGCAACAAAAATCCTGACTCTGAGCTGGCAGCAATCTCTTAAAATAAACAGAATTAGGATTTAATGCAACAGCTCTGTATCTCTGCCTTACACTAGAAGCATGCCAAACAGCACATCTGAAATTCTCTGGGGGCAAGAATGATCCCTTTGTGAACAGGATCTGACCCCTCAATTTTATCACTGTGAACCTCCAGCTATTTATGTCCTGATGCCTGCATTGTAATTTAAGTTTTAAACTTAGTAGCACAGACTTAAAATCACTGATTACTATAGCTTCTACACTATAAAGTCTGCAATGCTATAAAATCAGTAGCATGGACTACTAGAGCCAGAAACGGACATTTCCCTGGGGCAACTTGTTCCATTATTGCTTCATAAGCCACCTTCTGCAGCATCTGATGCCAGCCCTGATCCACAGACCACACTTTTGCTCCAGTCTATCAATTTCTCTGCTCCTCCAACAGCTTCTCAAAGGCAACTCTGGGCCTTTTTTATCCAAGGGGGATGGAGGAACACATTCTTGTACGAGACTTTACACAGAGAAACAAGATAAAAGTGATTATCCTTATGGGCCATTCACTCTTCTCTTTGTAAAAGACTTCTGCATACAACACATTACATGCCTAGAAAGGAATCAGTAGGGAAAATAGAAGAGTTGCCAGTGCACCACACTGCTGACAGGGGTGTTAAACTTCCAGCTGCTTGCCCATTTTGCTGAGGGCATCGCTGACAATGTCCAGCTCATGACGTAGCTCATTCACCACACTGGCAATGCTCTTCGTGTCTTTCAGGATCTGCACGCTTTGAGTGTATGGATTGTACTTCACACCAAATGGGCGCTTGATGGTTTTCGCAAACTCTCTATTCGAGTGAAAAAAGAGAGGGAGTTACCAACAAAACACAAACACATCCTCTGTATGCAGTCAGTATCAATAACAACTTTTCTAAACTACTTACTTCCTTAAAAATAGTTGTAATTGTTATACAGTTCATCATCTTTCCCACCCAGTACATGGCAGACCAAGCAAATACTAATCTCAGCTTTCCAACCCCACGGAATATAATTCTAACACTCTCATAAGAACACAACGGTTTGGTGCTGCTACTGAGAGATGCACAAAATCAAACCTGCTTTTATAAAACTCAGGGAGGAAAAAAAAGAATCTGTACCTCATCTTCTCCTTTGCTTCTTCAAAGCTTTCAGAAACAAAGTAAACCTCCTGGAAAGTTGTAATGAGGCATTCTTGCTTGCAGGTGACCTTTGGATCAAAAGGCTTGACTTTGGCACTGCCAGAGAGTGAGTGCTGGCAACATAATGTGTTGTCATGTGTCAGAGAAACATCACCGCCCAAGTAATCCATGAGGAAGATGACATGGGGTAAAGTGAATAAAAAAAATGGTGAAGTGAGACCATATTTAGTGCATTGCTTCTTAAAACTTTTATCTGCAGATGAACAGTGGGTAAACTTAAACAGTAACTCTGAACAGTCATATTCTGCCAGTCTGGGTTAAAAAAGGGATTCCTAGGACACAAGGCTCCTGTGTAAACGAGAGCAATCTGGTTAAACCAACAGAGCTTTATTCTGAAAGTAGTTACTTGGAACCTAATGTTAAGAAATACCAGTCACCTAATGCTTCCTGCAAAAGCCATGGGAGTTGCTCAGCATATATCCAAAAGCAGACTGTTCAGTAATCATTGCTACAGTGAATTTGCTTAAAGTCTGGTAGGCATTCTAGAAGAATAGAATAGTTTCTTCTTTCAAAACAATGGTTTTTAGAAATATGCTTCATACAAAACAGGGCAAAACAGTGACAATAATAATGACATACAAACACACACCAAAAAAAAAGAGGTAAATAAGCAGTAGATACTCTTACCTTGAGCTCACTAATTGAAGAGAGCAAGCCAGCCCCATAGACTCGTAGCTGTCCCTCTTGCTTGCACAAGCCAAACTCCACAGTGAAGAAATAGCACTGAAACAGAAGTGAGTAAATTAATTCATCCTTCAGCAAAGATGCTGTGGTGAACTAGATGGGGGCATTTCTATTTGTAGGTAGTGTCAAACAGTTGCAAATATCAGGCAGTCATCACTTGGTTATCCTTCTCAGATATTTAAAGAGGAGGGAAACCACAGTGGAAGAAAGGTGAAGAACACAGGACTGCACGTTTCTCATAACAAAGACTGGTATTATAGATCACCCAGCTAGGCTAGAAGCTGTTAATATCAATAGGAACATTGAGATGTAAATCTGTTTTGAGAAATATTGTCATGACTTGACAGCTTCAGCTTAAAAGAAACACTGGATAGAGACAGTCTCTGTGAGTGAGAGAAAACATCAGCCCACTATGGTTTGTTTCTCATTTGCTTACTAGGTTGTAAAATTAAAGATGTTTAGTGTGCTGGATTTCTGCAGGTATATGGGGAGGAAAGCTACTTTCACAGATGGCTTAATTCTGCTCCCTCTGAAGGTAGTAGAAATTTTCTCTAGATACACTAGGTGGGGAAAAAACAATACTTAAAAAAAAAAAAAAAAATCAGCAAACCAGTTCTTTCATATCTGACATCAATTACTTTACATCTAAATTTAAATTTTCATCTTAAAATATTTTTATCAAAGCATCCAGAAAGTGATACCCAGGAAATAAGAAAAGTATTAACAGTAGTGCTCACCACATTCAATGAAAACACCATATCATTTCAATTAATTCTGCACATCAAAGAAATAGATTACTTTTTAAATCACTGAATCATATTCCCAGAATTAAAAAGATTGTGTTTGGAAGAAATAGACCACAGAATTTCAATCTGGAAGAAGTGAGCTGCCACCAGAAGTTACCCCCTTACTTGACAGCCAAGTGAAGAAAAATACCAATCACATCAACCTGAAAATATATTTTTTTCCTAGCATGGAAAAATTGTTATATGCTCTAAAAGCCAAGAACCAGTGAAACACATAGGTCTAGCAGCTGGTGTGGCTAATGTTAGTAAGAAGCTCCAAATTTATTTGATGGGGTGGGATCAACCTAGTAAAACACAAAGCTTTCAATGGGATCACCAAGTACTGAAACACTCACTGTTGCCAGTTTTTGGACAGCCTCATCTGATGCCCCAAGTGATGCAAGACCAATTTCCTGGGAGAACTGAGCAAAACTGGGTTCAGCCAAAAGAGGGACATGGCCTAGGAGCTCATGGCAGGTATCGCTGGAAAAAGAAACAAAACAAGAAATCTCATGATCTGTCTTTTTGGTAGAGTGAAAAAGCAGCACCATTGAACATATACAATGTCTTGTGTTAAACTATTTAATATCCAAAAGACGGAAAAGTATCAATCATGTTTAGCTGTAAGCAATTGCACAGGTCATACCAGCTCTATGTAAGTATGTAAACTCTAATGAAGCTGTCTAAAACCAAGATCTGAGCTCCACATTTACGAGGCAATTGAATATTAAACCAACTCTGGACACAATGAAGTCAGTAAGAGCTCTCCAGTAACATACTGTACTTTTGAAAATCCCGTAGTTATGAAGGTGGCACTTCAGCATGCTAAAAATTCATTACATTCAGTGTGAAGGCTGAGTCTTCAGCACCTTAAAAAAAAAAACGTTCTCTTGCTGGCATTCTTGAACAGCTTTTAAGTAGCTTGGCTCTGGGCAACAAGATTCAAAACTCTCTCTCAAATTCTACCCCAAGATTAAATGACTCACGGCTCTGGTGTATAGAGAGGGTCCGAGCTGTGCCGAACATACTGAGTGCAGTGAAAAACTCTGAATGCTAATCCTGCCAAGAAGTCTCTGGGTGATAGATATCCAGCAACGGGGCGAATGGTGAAACCTGTGCGCTCTGAAAAGGAATGGAGAAATTGTATATTAGCTGAATGTAGAATTGGACAATGTTCTCACCTGTCCTGCTACAACTGGGGTAAAAGCCACAGCATTATCTTGGCTCAAGAGAACATGGGAAAATTAGGCATGATTAGAAAAATTAGGCCTAAGTTTGAGAATGACCAACATTTAGTAAATACAGGTGTATAGGTGGATTTCCTATGATTTCATGCCTAAAGTCAACACAATACAGCCAGGCATCTCTTTAGCCAGTCCTAAGAGTCTCTTCAGAGGTAGCATTGCCCCTCAAATGTCATCACTGTTTGTACATATTTAAGACACAATACATTAAAACACAGATGGCCAAAAGGCCTCTTAAAGGACCAGAAGGAACACAAGCAAAAGTGACCAAGGCTTTTTTCTTGTGCCCACAAAATACCAGTGTGATTTGCAATGGACCTTAGCTCCTTTTTCCTCAAGAAAATCAGCACGTTACCTTTCAGGAAGCGGGACACATCTTCCAGCTGGGGGATGTTGTCTTCCCTGTACCCACAGTATTTGGTGAGCAAGGGTAAGTTTTTAAGGTACTCTCTGCAGGCATGGGTTGGGTAAAGCTTGTTAAGCTCTCGGTACACAGTCCCCCAAGTCTTGATCTCCTCCTCAGTGAATTCAATCTTGGGAATCGGGTCACCACTACAAGAAGAGGAAGAAAGTACATTCCTTGGTAAATGGCTAATAACGGATGACTCCTTTACCTACTATTATTATTTAACATCCAAACATCTGTGACACCTGGTCAAGGGTGCATTAGGCACTGTCAAATACACAGTGAGATCCAGTCTGTGCCTGGGAGAGCTTCTAGTCTAAGGGCTTGCTCTCTTTTCCACCTAAATCAACTGACAGGAATCTTTGCATTGACCTCACTGAAAGCTTTGGTTCTGTAAATAGTTTTAGGTGCTTAATGCTGAGAGTAACATTTAAAATACCTGCATAATCTTTACAGCTTCACGAACTGAGACCACATCCTTTTCCTTGTTGGACTCCCCTGTCTGCAATTAACTTCCATTACTTTTTCAATTTGTTTTAGAAAAAGAGAATTCCCTAAATTAACACCACATTGCATGGAAGCAGCTAAATATACACATTAGGTAAAAATCATACTTCTATGCAGAGGACACAAGCATCTGTCTGAACCTATTAATTGTAGTCCATCTCTCCTATTTAGCCCTTAGGATCTTGATTAAAGTGGATTACAGCAAGGGTGTGACCTAAAGCCACTGAAAGCAATGGGAGTGTTATACTGAGCTTCCACTGCCAGCCCAGTAACCAGCATGGCAGGTGCTTTCCCAAGGGAATCTCTGTTAACAAGACATTAACAGTAACCAGCTCTGTGCTGTGCTAACCAGTTGCATCAATACACAGTGCAATAGAGCTCTAGATTCCCACCATTTCTAGGTCATTTCCAACTGAAAAACTTGGCATCTAAATTCAAGTAGGCAACAGCAGCATGAAAATCACATTTAGAAAGAATTTACAGCAGTGGGCTATGAAACTCCTACTGCTTTAAGAGCTCCCTCCCCCAATCAGCATCTCTAAAGAGAAGCTCTTCAAGTTTCTTTTCACAGAAAACTTCTTTTCTACACATCACATGCACTAGTTTGAACCAGGAAATAAAACTCAAGTATTGACACTTGCCCAGAGAGTTTACAGTCAGTGGGCTGTATACTGGGTTTTGCCTCCCTTACTTCTTCACAAAGGAGACCAATCTGCCCTAGTGAAGTTAGTACACCCTGGCACAGGCAGCTGTGCAACATCAATTGTTCACCCTCTTCCTTTAGTGCACCTATTTCCAGAGAAGCGAGGAGGGACAACAGAGCCCAAACACGCCACGCTGCAGGAAGCCCACACTGGCATCACTGCCCATCTGAAGCTCAGTGCTGCCGCAGGTGCCATTAATGGCTCAGCAACCACAAACTGATCCTCAGACTGATCAGAGGCCCAGGGGGCTGGAAGATGGCCTAGATCTACCTTTTAATCTCGTCTTATGTGTCACTTCATTTCACCCCTCCAGCTCTTGACTGCCAAGCCAAGCATGTCTCAGTGAGATCTGAGCCCAGGGAAGGTGAGCTTCTGCCAGTCCACTCTGCTATTATTTCTAGGCACTCAGAAGGTGTATTGGAAGAAGTCAAGCTTACTGTTTGTAGTTCATAGCCAGGTCTGCAAAATACTTTCGCCGCTTGCGATAGACATTGTCTTTGAAACCCTGTCAAGGGAAGGAGAAAAACAAAGTTAAATGACTTCCCAAGCTGTAGTAAATAAATTGACTTAAAATAAGACACTCAATTTCTTCAGTTGGGAAATATAACAGTGTGCTGTGTAAGAACAAGAGGACAGGGCAGGGACCTCATAGCTGTAGTCTGAAACATTTAATAACTGTGAACTAAGTAAATACTCCAATTCAAAGTAAGGATCAGAAGTCTTATGCATGCAACTATATATCCAGTAGACAAGGATTCATTTTAGTCATATCAATATTTATAAAAACCTTGTTACTTGCTTGATTATTCTCAATTACAGAACAAATTGCCCATTTGCACTGCCCAACTACCAATTTGTTTGCTCCAATTATAGTAAGGAAGAAAGAAAGAGGAGGAACTAAGCCTGCCTCATAACAGGTTTTTTTTGTTGGGTTTTGGGGTTGGTTTTTTTTTTAATTTGAATGTGACCACTCAGGGCCCAGACCTGGACTCCTCACACAAGCAAGCCTTGCAGAAGGGAGCTGAATTCCGTGACGGCCTTGCCTGAACTGGGAAAAACAAATGAAACCCCAAGAGAAGGTGCTCAGACCCACAGAAGCGCCATTGAGGGGAAGGAGAGGGAGGAGGAAAAGCTGCATTTTTTTTTTTTTTAAAGTAAGCTCCATAAAGTACATTTTCACTAAGGATTGGGGGTAGGGGGAGAAAATACTTACTGGATGATCAGCATCCAAATCAGACCCGTACATCAGCACTCGGTTTGCACACTTATCCAAATCTGAGATCTTCTTTGGAAACCAGGGAACATTCTCCATGTCTAGGGAACACATGGAATCCACAAAGTTATTAATAACGCCAAGCATGCTGAGGGAGGAAACGCTACTTTCAAGTATGGCTATGGTGGTTACGAGTGAAATCTATAAATTAAAAGGGTCATGAATAAGACAAGGGAGTTCACTGCCTATCTGGCACCAGCCTATGGCTCACACTTCCTCCTCTGTCACTGCCATGGCCTGCCTACAGAGCACAGCCAGCTCCAAAGCCTCCAGGGGAGGAAACAGTTAATATGGGTTTTCTGTGGCCCTTAACTGTTACTACAGTTAATGTTAGAGTAGCATCTAGAGGCTCCCACTGAGACAAGGCCTCCTTGTGCGCTCTGCTGTGCAAAGCTTCTAGGCTACAAAGTGTGCAAAGGAGAAGAGAAATGATTTGCCTGTGGTCCCTGGGCAGAGTGGGAGCAGGTTTGTGTCCTCCCATCCTGCTTTACCAGCCATGGGAATACACATTGCTCCGTCATTATGGATCTCAGAAACATCCAGCTTTGCTGAGAGGTTTGTGGGGGAAGAGCAAGAGAAGGAGGCCCTGCAGCCTTAGAGATGCATCATTACAGTTTTGCTGCTAACTTTTTGGGGCTTTGTTGTTTGGGGTTTTTTTGAGCCCAAGACATTTTATAACCAAGGTCTTGGCAGAGCAGTTAATACAGTATTTTTCTGCCTCAGTGCTCTTCAGTTTTCTTAAAAAGGGCTGGGGGAGCCTTTAGATTGAAATTCCCCTTACTTAGGGCCAAAATAAGCCATTTTATCCAAGAGACACCAGATCTCACCTTCCCCTACCTATCAGCCTGCATCAAAGCACAGTGCCTGAGAAATAGGTGGGACTGACTTCCTGCTGCCCTGAACTTTGGGCATCAATTTAATTAGAACCAAAGGTAAACAGGATGTGAAGCATCCTGAAGTCACTCTTTCACACTAATACAAGTAACCAGTTTTGATGAAAACTAGTAAAGAAAAAAACTAAAATCAAGAGTTACAGAAGGAAACTGCAGATTCCATCTCCCACTCTCACCAGTGCCTGAACTGTTACCTGTCAGTGCAAAACCTCTGTTATGATGTGCAGGCCCTGGTCAAGCCTTGCATTCAGATTTAGTCTGCATGGGTGCAGGGACTCCCACTGATGCACAGCTAAGAGACATGCCACCTGCACCACCCTGAAACAACCAGTATTCCCAGGTGACAAGAGCCAAGGAAGCCCTGCTCATATCAACCCAACTATACTCATTCTCAACACAGATGCATAAACACTATAAAGAGATTTCAAACCAACACTCTGAGAAGTGTATTTTCATCAGAAAAAATACTTACCATCTTCCTGGACACTGAAATGCTCCGTTGGGTTCATAGAGAGAACGTTGACGTGGGATTTCAGGAGCTGGAAAATCTCATTCAGTTGTTCCCTGTTACTGTCACAGTCCACAAAGATCTCAAACTCAGAATTTCGTCTCTTGGACTTCCGTGACTCAATGTGTACCAGATTTACATGCTTCTCCTGTTTTGTAAGAAGTAATGTTTTCAAACAGATTGACTAAAAACAATTGACTAAAACCTAAAATCTGTTTTTCAAACAAATATTCTATTGCCGTGCAATATTCACCACCTTTGTGAAGCTATTTTACTTAATTGGATCTCTTGATAGCAGTTGGTTGGTTTGATTTTTAAAAGCCTCCCATTCAGAAGAAAATGAAAGAGAACCTGTGTTCTTTCAATTTCAATTACATCCAGGAAGCACAGAATGACACAGTCAGGAGGTTTAAATTCATAGACCTTTTTCTTTCTTCCCTCCCATAGGAAGCTGATTAGCTACTGGGTCTGGGGAAATTCACCAAAACGCCAATCAAGTCACCATATAATTATCTCACAAGCAAGCAAGGGTTTTAAAAGGAGTAGTTTTCAGGGTGTAAATTTCACTTTTATTTGAAAAATTATTTAATCATGTGTCTTATATCAGGAACACAGAGAAAACCTCAGGCTAAGACACACTGGGCCAGATGGCAGAGCACAGTGGCACTGCGCATATACCTTACACAACACCTGCCCAGCACTCAAAGGATGTGGCTGTACATTTGCAGTTCCTCTGTCACCCTCAGTCTGGCTAGGCAGGGTGACAAGGGCACTGGACTCAACCCAGCACAGTCCAAGTGTCTACCTGCCACCAGCAGGAGCTTCAGACCCACCTCTTATATGCAGTAGAAACAATGAGTGCCAATCCTCTTATGAGGGGAAAAGACAAAACTCTCTCATTCTTTAATCAGTGCAGATGATACATTTTCTGAAGATTTTTAGCCAGCCAGCATCTAATTTCTGAGGCATAAATTTGCCTTTGTGGGTAATTTTGGGTGGAAAGCAGAAGCCAGGTTAGAAATCAAATCCTTAATAAAGGGATGTAATTCATTCTCATGTGTTCCAAAAATATCCTTACAATTTAAAAATAGAGAGCTGCTGTAGCAATGTGATTATTACATACCTGAAAGAGTTTTAATGCTTTCACAAGTCCTCCAACTTCATTCTTCAAGGAAAAAATTATGGCTGTTCTTCCTCTTTCAGATGCATGGTCTTCATTCTCTTTATTATCTTCAATCATCAAGTAATTTGACTTATTTAACTAAATGCAAACAAACAAAAAGTTTTTTTGAATGGCTAGTAGTGCAAAAATTGAAGTTTTACATTTCAGTTTGTCTTGGGGTAATATTGTGCTTTGACTGATCAACCATAACAGGAAAGGTGCCAATTAAATCATTACACAATAACAGGCATACAGTTAGTTAGGCACACACAGAATCCGTGAGAGCGGAGGATGAAATACTGAGATTTCTTTTTTCCAGTGGAATGACTTTATAGACATCTTTAGTCACTCTCTAGGATGCAGAAAATGTTTTCAAAGTAACTGTAAAGCACTGCTTTTACAGAGAAAGGAGACAAAACCCAAGGAGTTAAAACATGCCAACCAGAATTTGTTGACTACAGAGACAGTCCCACCCTGATCGACCACAAACAAGCTCTTCCATCTGTCAGGTCCTCTAATTCGCATCCCAAACCCTTACCATAATCACCCAAATCACACAGTAAAATTTTTCAGACATCCACTGTGGTTTTGTACATTACTAGTGATCACAGTCCTAACTGTGTTGAAATCAGTGGGTATCACAGACTATTCTTAGCTAGATGTAGCCAGGCCATGAACAGAGAAAATACAGAAACAATTAAGAAAGTGGAAAATGCAACGTAAAGAAGAGACACAAGGCTTCAAAGCAGAGGCTGTATCTCATATGACTTCACACCTCGCAAAAAGAACCAAAAAAGGTGAGGTTTCTGAAGGAGCCAGGGACAAAGATGAGAGGAACAACTGAGGCACATTATTGCTATGTGGAGTTAATTTTTTCATTTGACACATTTCATTTTTAAAGACATCACTATCTGGTGACACTTTCAGGAATGGAAAGAGCAAAAATGAAAAGACAATCAAAATGCAGCAGTTCTGTTGATTCCCTTCTACAGTCTCTCCAACTTTAACCTCTTTAAAATTGATAATGCTGAACAGTTAAGTATTTCTAGCTGTAATAGATAAGGTTCAAAATAAATTAAAAAAAATAGATTTTACCTATCTTTTATCAAAACATTCCCATTTACCTTTTTGATTTAAAAGGTAACCTGCCTGACAAAACAATGAAATTTAGTTTCATTTTAAATTGAGTTTACAACAAGGCAGATATTTGATGCTGCTCTGAGAAGGGTTTCAAGCAGGTTACTAGCTGGGGTGCAGAGGTGGTATCCCATGGAAGAGGTCTTGCTCCAAGCACACTGATGCTAATGGAAATACCTGGATTTCTGACTGAGTCACCACCTCCAACAAGTTGTCACAATATGATGAGCCTGGAAGACAGTATCAGTCCCTCACACTATTCCTGATCCAGGAAAGCCACTCATCTCCATCAACTTGAGTCCAGACATCAATTTCTCTGCTGAAAGTGGGTGACAGGGCCCAATCTGGGTTCTTCTGAGCAGTCTGCAGGTTTCACAGCTCGCTTCAGTGAGTGTCAGATTAGGATCACAAGAGCCAGGAACAGGAACTGAGCAAGGGTACTCCAAGCAGAACAAAAAAAACCTACTAACTCCACAATGACATATAGGCTATTGGGTGATCTCTGCACTTGAAAAAACAACATCTGTGTCAGCCAAATCCTACTCAGATGGCACTGCTGCAGAAAAAGCTGGATGCAAAGCAGTCTCCATCACAAACAGAGTTAGATAGTGGCCTTTGAAAGCAAAAACTGTTGGGCTGGTTTATATATACAGCTTATACGCAGCATGTTGGCCCAATTCCACGTTCAGGATCACTGACTTAGGATCAGCTTATGAGAGTTGGCACATGTGCATGTAATATTGTAAGGTGCACAGCTAGGACAAACTACATGCAGTAAGGAGTAATGTTCTTATTTTGTATTTTGCTAGTTCAGTTAACATTTTGTTTAGGATCAAGTAACAACATTTATAAAGTAATATGTTTAAGAGACCAATGAAGAAAAAAACGTGTGTTCTTACATTAAGTTCTGAAAATTAGCTTTAACTTAGGAATTTGAAGAAGTCGCAGAAGAGAAATTCAGATGCCTGCAATGCCAAATGCACACCACTTACATCTTTAACCCTACACCAATATTAGTCTTGTGCCTTCAGTTAAAAAACAGGTCTGTATTAATAAAACAACCATTTTAGTGCAAGAGAGCCAGAGAAAATGGTAATACAAAAGCAATGCCTCTCCTCCAAGGGCTGCATTTTCACTTTATTCTATATCAGTAACTCGGCTCTAATCAAATCTGACACTCTTCCTTTGCCTGGTAACACATTTGAGCTTTTGGGAGGGCAAGGGGAGGAATTAATATTGCATTGATGCTTGTTATTAACGATGCAAATCATTAACTGATTTGCCATCAACCTGACTCAAGTCTTAATGAAAATACACAAACACAGAGATCCTCTAATGTACTTACTTAGATAGATATCTAGATGTCTTCTTTTTAAAGATCACTTTTAGAGCCCATAGCAATTACCTTCCCTTTCTCTCCATCCCCAAAGAATATTCTCTGTGAGATAGATATTTTAGGGTGCATATTTTGTGCTTTAATTCTCTATATTAACAGACAGCCAAGAATTAAAACTACCCACACATAGTCATCAAAAGGAAAATACATTTTAGAGCCATAAATTGAAGACCAAAAAATCTTTTAAAAATTTATTTGATACAGATTGCCATCATTGTACTTGATAAAAAGTCTCAACAGGCATTTTATATCCTCCTCCTCCTTTAAGTAGCTGCTTACTTTCTCACTGTCCTTCTGACACACTTCTCAGTAGGGAAGGATGAAGACTTGATCTTACGAGCGACCACAACTAGATGCCACACAACAGGGAAATTTTTCTGCGGCACCAAAGGTCTTCCTTAGATTTACTTCTCAGGCACCAAACCAAACGCTGTCCTAAAGAGTTTATTTGGCTGCCAAAGATCTGAGGGATATGGCAAAGGAATCTTTTGTGAAACTTCACTCCACTGCAGTCAGCGCTCTTGTTTTCACAAGGAATTGTCACTGCCGGTGTGCCCTGCACAGCATCAGCGGGTGCAGCCAGCGCCGATCTCACCTGACCTCCTCCGGTGCGGCTCGGTAACACGGAGCGCTCCGGCGGCGGGTGGCGCCGGGCTGCGGCACACCCTCTGCCGCCCAAGCGACGACGCACCAGCAGTTACTTTTGTTCTACCTTAATCCCACCTGCTCCCATGTGAATTTTCCCACTTTTCCCCCCTCTCCCGCCCAGAAGGAGCAGCATAACCCATTCCCACCCCACTCCCAGCAGCACGGAGCGCTCGCACCGGCGCCAGAGGAGCAGCACCTCAGCGCAATCACCGCTCTCCGAGCGACCTGCGCCAGAAACCTCCCCTTTTCCCCCAAAACCACGGCTCCCAAGACCGCACCACCGAGGCGGCAGGGCTGTAACTCCGGAGAAGCGACATTTTTCCCTCAAGCCAAGGCCGCCCCACCCCGAGCCCGGCCCGCGCCCCCTCACCTGTCCGGCCGCCTCCCGCGGGCCTGGCGCCGCCTCCAGCGAGCCGCCGCGGCGGGGCGCGGGCTGCATGGCCGCCTCAGGACGGGGCCGGGCCGCACCGCACCGGACAGGTGCTCGGCAGCGCCTGGCACCCGCAGCCGCTTTATGGAGGGGGCGAGAGCCGGCCCTAATCGCCCTCGGCGGGGGCGGAGGCGGCGGGAAGCACCGCCCGCTCCGGCTGGGGAAGGGGCTCGTTCACTCTCGGCAGTACCCGCAGAGAGCGGGGCAGAGGTGGTGAGCGGCAGCCACAGGCCAGGCGCCATCGCCGTACCTGGAAAACCCGCACAAAATGAGGTGCTTTTCCTCAGGAGTTACACCTCCGCGGCCACCTGTGTAGGGAGGAGGGTCAGGGGGGGTCAGAGAAGGCGGACTCTTTGTGGGATTTGCAGCTGACGTGCTGAGGAGAGGTTGTAGTCTCAGAAACACCGCGGGGAGATTTGTGTTCTTCTTCACTAAAAATAACAGCATGTGCTGCTGTGAAAATAAACTGCAGGCCGTTACTTCTTTTGTAAAAAATTCCTGCACATACTGGAAGAAAAACTACATTTCAATCAGCATGAAAGTATATATTTTCATATCTTACATATAATGTCATTCATCTTCTGTATAGATCTAGGCATATATTTATATTTTAGAAACTGTCACTGTGTTTAGACTCCAGTAAGCCCAGTCCTCGCTGTCTCCTCTCAGGTCAGACTTCACACCGTTAAGATAAGGGGATTTGTGGTACACAGCAAGAGAAGCCAAAACGTTCTCCAGGAGCACAACCCCTGGGAGGCTGTAGGGGTCTGGGGGAGGAGAGATTTATTGCCTTGTATTGGACATGGGGCTGTCCAAAACCAGAGATTCTGTTCTTTCATTACATTCCTTACAAACCAACCTTTCAAAGACATGCTCAGAGTCTGCAATGACTAGTTTTACCCTAATTTACTCAAGTGTCTGAAGAATCTCCAGTATTTTTCTCTTCAGTGTCTAAAATATGGAAACCTTATCTTAGATAGATCTCAGACACTGGTGTAACACCGATGATAAATTACACTGATGAAGCCAATATGCAGGCTAACATCTAAGTGAGGCAGTCAGTCACACCTGCACCGACATCTCCAGTGATGTCAGTGTCTTCCATCTTCCTAGGTGACACTGAACTTCAAACACTCCTGTTTCTAAGAGGACTGAGGGTGACAAGCTCTGCCCTTCCGATGCAGCACGGAATTGAAAGAGCACAGCTGTAAGTGATGACATAGCTGGAAAAGCCAGTTCATTCCAGTTTGCTAATGAGATATGTTTCATGACCAGATGCTTCAATTTGCCCTTCATAAAGAAAGTGCAGTGTTTATTCACTATATGTCTTAGCTCTACAACAGACATTTCACTTCCTTCTTGCAGAAGAGATGTCCCCACCAAACAAGCTGACTCAAAAAGCAAACAATTTGTAGGATCTTTACCCAGAATCTTGAGCATATGCATGCCTGATACTAATAATGAATCTGTAAACATAGGGACAGTAAGGTATCTGTGATAGAATATGACTAATCTGTCAGTTTTTCCTAGCTCAAATGCAGCAATAATAACTAACTTGTCATTCTGCATGTGATTTTTTTTTTTTTTAATTACTCACTAGGTAGCCCTCTATGAGCTCTTCCATTGCAGGGAAGCATCTTTTATTTGGAAATCTTGGCTCAGGCTGGGTTTCCAGTACATCCTGGTAGCAGCCAGGCTGAAACTCGTGTGCTTTCTTTTCTGTCAAAATGTTGTGCTCATCCTTGATAAAGTTTGAAAGAAAACACAAGGTAGAATTCTCACATTTCCTCAAGCGTCAGAAGACACCTGAGTTAATGTCACTTTAACTGTGAATGAAGGATTTATTTTTTTTACTTTTACTCAGATCTGCCTTTCCCTCTGCTTCAAAGGCTATAAGCTTTCACAGGATACCTTGGGAAAGCTGTTTTATTCTTGGTGTATACATATGGATTATTCTAGTGCTAAGGGACGTGGATGTCCTCTCCTACAGCCCAGATCTGTACAGATGCTCAGCAAAGAGTCAGTCACCCAAGCACTTCCAAAAACCCACTTTGGAGCCTCTCTCCCCAGGAGACAACAGAAGCAGTGGTTTGGTTAGCATCTAAGGGTACCTGAAGGCAAGAAGCACAGAGAAGGGCACAGGACAGTCTGAGAGGTCACACCAAGACACATGATGGTGAAGCTCAGCTCAGTAGAAGCACACGAGCTTCACAGCACACAAGAGCCATGGAGGGGATATAAACTGAGCTGCCAGCTATGCCAGATTTAAGGGCACTTCTTACCTCCGAGGCCCCAGTCTGATGAACAGACAGGAGTGTCCCTGCCTCCCATCCTCGCCCTGTCATTTCCAATTTGAGCAGGAGCTTTCTGGTCATCCTGCTCCTCATACCTAACACTGCGGAGCCTGTGGCCAGCTTTGCCCACAACTGCTGATACAATGCAAGCAGTACAGTAATAGCCAAGGAAATTTGACCTAATATGAAATAATTTAGTTACATAAAGAGATAACCAGGCTGCCCAGAATTTTGGAGAGCAGATTAAAGCTGATTCACTGGTTTAGTAAGAAGTACTTGTTCACCACAGCTAATGCCCCGTAGTCTGAAAGAGCACAACCACAAAGCATGAACTGACTTGATTACAGCCTGTTTCCAGGGGGTGCTCACTGCAGTGTGCTCTGCTCCTCTCCACGTGGGGTTTTGCAGCTCCTGTGAATCTGCAAATGGTTTTATAGACCTATTTTAAAGGTTTCATCCAAAAGCTGAATCTTCAGTTTTAGGGTTGCAGAAAACCATCGCTCAGTTGCAAGCACAACTGTGGCTCTGGGTTTTCACAGGCAGCACGACACTCCTACCTTCTCCCAAAAGCTGTCAGCATACCCTACCATCTAACAACAGTGGTTTGGGCCCCTCACCACAGAAAAGAGCAATATGGCACAGCAAAACTACTAGCAGTCAGGTATGGAGCGCAATGCAAACAGGACAGCAATGTGCACAGGTGCTATTCCACTAATCCTGGGAGGAGGCGGTACAGAGTGACGCAGAAAACATCTGAATTGTCACAGAGCTGGTCTGCAGAAGCACTGAAGCGGAGAGAGAGCAAAAGTTCTCAGCGGGATGTCAGAAGTCTACACAGACCCTGAGGTGGGAAGGAGTTGTGAAGGACAAAGAGACAACCCGGGACATTGACACCATGGGGAAACAACCCTTTCCTTATCTCATGAGAGATACAGCAATATAGTGATTTATTTTTTTAAACCCACAGAAGATTTCTCACATACAGCCTCTCATACAGCCAAAGCCCTCCAGACAGATAATCAGCACCTGATGAGCGAGTAAAGGTCTGACCCTGCTCAAAAGTGGGTCAAGCTGATCACACATTCTGCGAGACAGCGCTTTGCCATGTGCGGCTGCTGCAAAAACTGTTGCATTGGCACAGAGCAACTGTGATAGCACTCACATGGAGGCTACGAGAGCTGCCTTTCAGTTACATTATTCCCTCATAATTCCTCGTTAAATGAATCCTCCTCTGCAGCCTCCAGATCCAAGTGAGAAGGTGGTGTCAGACTGAGAAGTCCCCTCTTTTCTGGGCCCTTTGCCAGAGTAGCTCCAGGAATGTCAGGTGGCTCCAGAAGACACCACAACTCTGTTCCTGCTTCCCAGCTGCTAGCTCAGAGGTGACTCTTCTCCTCTTGGTTTTGGGAGATTTCTGTTTTGTTCTTCAAAGCAGGAATCTGACAGCAGTTTGCAACCTGACAGTGGTGCTAGCACTTGTGGGTACACATTTATAGATAAATGCTCTGGAAATTTTTAAGCTGAAAAGTATTAACAATGAACTGTCACATCTCCAGATCTTCCCCTCCCCGGATAGCCACACAGTAAAGGGACTCACTTTTCACTGTGAAACATGACAACATAAACCTTCTGCCCTACATCTCCTCTTCCTCCTACTCTGAGAAAGTCTGCTCTCCATGGGTCACAGGTAACGTGTAGAGACTCAGCTAACCTGGTGCATCTTGCCAGACACAGCACATTTTGTATCCACCAACAATCTGAGGTGGCTGGTCTGGGGGAAAAAAAAAAAAAAAAAAAAAAAAATCAGTGTAGTACAGGGACCCCCAAGTGCTCCAGCACTGGGGGACAGACAGTCAGAGGGTGATTTTGTTCAACTGACGACAACTGATGAGGCAAGAATGATGGAAAGGCAGGTTAGGAATGGTCTGCAGGGTTATTAATCTTCTGCTGTGTGCTGATTTTCACTGGGATAGCATTAATTTTCTTCACAGTAGCTGGTATGGGGCTGTGTTTTGGATTTGTGCTGGAAACAGTGTTGAGAATGCAGAGTTGTTTTTGTTATTGCTGAGCAGAGCTTACACCAAGTCAGGGCCTTTTCTGCTCCTCATCCCATCCCTCCAGCAAGTGGGCTGAGGGTGCACAAGAAGCTGGGAGGGGACACAGCTGGGACAGCTGACCCCAACTGACCAAAGGGATATTCCACACCATATGGTGTCATACTCAGCATATAAAGCTGGGGCAGGAAGAAGGAAGGGGGGACATTTGGAGTGATGGCATTTGCCATCCCAAGTCACCATTACACATGATGCAGCCCTGCTGTCCTGGAGATGGAAACACCTGCCTGCCCATGGGAAGTGGTGAATGAATTCCTTGTTTTGCTTTGCTTGCACATGTGGCTTTTGCTTTACCTGTTAAACTATCTTTATCTCAACCCACAAGTTTTCTCACTTTTACTCTTCTGATTCTCTCCCCCATCCCAGGGGGAAAGGTGAGTGAGCAGCTGTGTGGGGCTTACTTGCCAGCTGGGGTTAAACCATGACACACTGAAAGATAAGATTATCTACCACGACTAAAGGAGAGAATCAGTCAGCCCTAAGACTTCTCAATCCTGTCAAGGTCATCAGAGTGAATTACCCCTTCTCTCCACAGGGTAGGAGAAAGTCCTCTCATCTCCAATGAGGTAATTTCACAACATCACTTCTGGGGTATAAACCTCCTCAGCCATCCCTTGGACTTCATTTGGCCCAGCCTTTCAACCAGGAGCATTTGCCTGAGGCAAAGTGGCTTCTTAAAGCTTTTCCAGAAAAAGGTATGGTGTTAAATCCCTGAACAAAACAGGTTTAATACGACTTAGCATTAAGTCTGCTCTAATCATAATTACCTTCTCCAGAATAGACTCCTGCAAATTCTAAACCCTCTGCCTTTCCATTAATTAACTGCTGCAGGCAAGTTATGCCTTTAAGAATCACATGGCACTTAGGCAAGCACTGTGGAAGTTGTAGGGAAGCGTGAAGATGACCATCATGCAGTCCTTTGGAACAGTTTGTTTTCTAGTATAGGTTTTACAGATCTTCCTCATGTTCTGCTTGCATTTTATGGATGCCCTAATATACTGATACCTGAAAAACTGCTGGTCTGAAAATCGGACTCATTTTCTTCTACTGATTTTTAATATTTAAAAAGCATTGATCATAACAGCTAAGCAGCAGCACTTGCTTCCATTCAGTTTCTAGTCTTGATTCTCCCAATCTTTGACTTCTCTCACTTAAAGGAGATAACATATAATTGTGGTTTAGGTCATTTACCTAAATGCTGGGAGTTAAACATCTCCAAATCCAAAAGCTTTTCAAATTTCCTAAAATTTCAAATTTTCTAAAGATGTATAGATCCAATTCCCCAGCTTTCAACAAGGGAATTCCTCCATTTGCTCCCCCCTTCTGTGAGCCACTGTTCTTCCAACAGCCACTTCCCAGGTCAATTCACTCAACCTTTCACCAGCATCAGGCTACGGCAGTGTCATGTGCTGTACTCGGAGCAACAGCCAAGAAACATCTGGAAGTCTCGGTGCAATAACTCAGCTACTCAGCAATAACTCAGATGTGGAAGAGGACCACATCCCCATGAGGGTTAACTTTCCATGTTACTGAAAAGTTGTTGAATAAAAAAAGCATTTGATTCATAAGCAGTTAATAGGAAACAAAAGAAAAAGGGGAATTTAAATTATGCAATTATTGAAAACATTTACAAATATCTTTTTCCAATTAAAAGTGCAAGAGCCAATCAGGCAAACTACCCACTCGGCACGATTCAGCCAGCTGTAGTATGAATAGCCTTCAAGCAGGCTTATTCTGAAAAGCCAGAGATCCTATGTAAATCTCGTGAAGCACATCTAGCCAACAGACCATTCACTGTTTGTATATTTGCTTTAGACTGTTTAAAGAAATAATATTAGTCCTTTCATCTGAGGCAGGTAATGTTTTTCTTTTCACAAAAGCTAAATAAAATCATGAGTGACCCGAGTTACATGCTGCTTTGTGCAAACAAGATGTAGCTTTTTGTGAAAGGTTAGTTAAGATGCTGCTGGGGCAAGGGAGAACCCATGCTCCAATTTGTTTTCACCAGTGAATATGTTGTCACAAATTTCCTATCAGCTACATTTCAAACAAAACTGTTGTCTGATTGAGAACGAAAATCCTGAAAGAGCTCTTTGCTTCAACTACTCTGGAGTTAGTGGGTACAGAAGTGCCAATTACAACTCTTTTCTTTCTCTCTCTCTCCTTATCTGCTCAGTGTCGGCCAAGTCACCTCAGGTTAACTCTGCAGGAAGCGACAGGGCTCTGGTCCTGCACCAGTCAGCAAAAATTCCCCTTGTTACTGCAGCAAACAGGATTTGGTCCATTGACAACCATCATCCAAGGGTAGGGGAATCCAAGTGGAAAGCTTGACAAACTGATCTACATACTGCCTGGAAATACAGTGCAGCTCAGAGAGGACAAGGAATTACTGTATTTCCATTAGCACAGCCTGAGTCTGACAAATACTGTTCTGCTTGGGTTTGTGCACCAATCCTGCCCTCCTGGAAAGACACACAGACTGTAAAGCATCCATGTCCCTCCTGCAGGACTTCACAGCCCTGCTCACAGCTGCTGATGTGGAGATGACAGCCAGGCAGGTGGGCAGTGCTGCTGCACCTGAGCAAGGGGAGCCGGGCAGGCCCAGGGGTGGCAGCCAGCTGCAGCCAACAGATCTCCAGAAAAGTCCATTGTGGCATGCAAGTCTGAGGACAAGCTGGGAAGTCAAGTCAGCAAGCTGGCATCAGCAAGGGATGTGACGAGGCACAGCAGACCTGCTGCGTAGCTCAGGCAAGGATGAAGGGGAGGCTCACAGCAGTCTGAGCCGAGGTTACACAACTGCACTGCACCAGTCCTGGCCATCAGTCCCACAGCCCTGGCAAGGGGAGAGAGGCCGAGAAGCCACTTGGTGCTGAGGGCTCTGGCAGCAAAGCTGCCATTGCTGTGAGCTGCAGAGACCTCAGAGTACAGGGTGCAAAATGCTTAACCTGAATATGAAAGACAAAGTATCTGGGAAGGGGAGGACAGTGTCTGAGAGCCATTGGCAACCTCAGCCACCAGCACTGGAAACAGCCACCCTTAGCAGAGTAACATGAGATCACTTCTGACCAGGACTCGATACTTTTCCATCCCCTAAGCAGAAAGTGTAGTAGAAGTGGACTCCATTCATCGAGGAACAACCCAGTTAGCACTATTTCTACTACATTATCATTTCTATTTAAAAACCTCAAGAATTATCCAGTTCTTTCACATCACAGGCAAACACAAAGCAAACTAGTCACATGCATAAATAAGCCTACTGATAAGGGAAGTGATTGAGTGTTTGTTAACCTCAGCCTGTGGGCCTAATTAGTATAACAGCAGCATATTTTGCATTCAAAGTGAGGCGGAACAGACTAACAAAGGAGAAAGCTTTGTACTTGCTAATGATATGAGTAAGCAAAGCTCAGAAAGCGAGTCAGCAGACTTTGATCCATTCAAAAAAAGAGAAGGAGAGCTCTTCAGGCACTTCTGACAGCACAGCCTTACTTACCATGAGTGTGTGCCAGTAGCCAGCCTCTACCATATTCATATTCATTTAGGAAGTTTATCCAACATTAGGTTTGCTGAATGTAAGAAGCAGAAAGACTTCATTCAGTATATTTCACACACTTTAAAAATAGCAAGGGAAATGAAGAGCTGACTCTTAAGGTCTAAACAATCAGTTGGGTTTGCCTGTTAAAGGTTTTCTCTATTTGTTTTGCCTCCTTGCTGTATATGATCAGCCTTTCTGAAACAGAGGATGTGGCCAGATTTTTTGTTCCTAGCCAATCTGTTAGGTTCCATCAGTGCTTCAAAGTGAAATGAACTTGGAGGACCCTTCTCAGTCAGTAGGTTTTAGACACCACCACCCCCATTCACCAAAATCCTGGTATTCACCCAGCAAAACAGGGTACTGAGGGCAAATTGTGGTCTAGGCACTAACACTGACCACTGGTCAGCATGGACAAAGTAAATTAAATCACAGTTACTTTCTGCCATAAGGATAATAACCAGCAAGCAATGCAAACCCATCAATTCACAGTAGGGACTTCAAACACACCAGCAATTGCAAAATGTTCAGCCTCAGAGCTGTAAAACACATCATCATTTCCCAGATTAGCAAAAGCTGTTCATCTCGCTGTGTTCTCATGACAGACGTTTTTTCCTCTCTGAGTTTCTTTTATCTTATTAGATTTTAGCTCCCATTACAGTTAGGACAATTTTGCAATGAGGCAAAATTAATTAGTTTGCATCAAAGAAAGGCTCCTTGCAACGTAACACTAATGAGTTTCATCTGCCTGATTAGAGGGCTTTGCTTTCAGTAACACTTGCTGGAAAATTTTGTTTCAGAGAAACATAACATTATAAGAATATTCAAGGCTAAAAGCATTAGCTAAACAATAATCAGTATAATGGATAAAAGATGAAGGTGGTAAACTGTGAGCAGACATATAACTGAGGATAGACGTGTAGACCAGAACAGGTTAATGAAGATTTAACGAAGACGTGTTTGTGCAAGTAGAGCTTGGTACAATTTGCAACAGTATATTTAGTGAACTAACACTGCACCTCCCATCTTTTCACAATGACTTTAGGAATTAAATGGAAAAGAGCTAGAGATAGAAAAAGAAAGTACTACTTTTTAGAAAGAAAAGATGGGGGGAAAATGTTCATTCTAGGTGAACTAATTTCTAATATCTGGCAAACTACCTGGACAAAATATTTACTCGTTTTAAGATCTGGTTTTAGTCAAGACCAAATTCTGTTTAATCAACTTGATTGATGGGAGAATTGCTCCAGAGGACAAAGAGGATTAAATAGATTTGGTATTTCTTGCTTTAATTGAGCTTTTTCACCCCAACCACTTTCTTTTACGCTAATAGTACAAATAAGTAAGAATCACAGACTGGTGGGGGCTGGAAGGACCCTCTGGAGATCATCCAGTCCAACCCCCCTGCCAGAGCAGGGTCACCCAGAGTCGCACAGGATGGCATCCAGGCAGGTTTGGAATGTCTCCAGGGAAGGAGACTCCACCACCTGCCTGGGAAGCCTGTGCCAGTGTAGACAATACAGTCTAGAATGAATTTCCTGATAGGCAGGTACAAATTTACCTGAAAAATCACATGGTAAAAGTAGTTATCAGAGATTTACTGGTAAATTGGGCATAGCACACCATAAATGACATCAGCATAGACAAAGGCTGTGTCGTTTGGAAATGACAAACACATGACGTAAGTGCATGTAGTAGAATACGAGAGAACTGTCTTTTCCGTGATTGCATCTCCCTCCATAAACCTCCCCAGCACAAACACGAGCCTAGAAATGAAGACATGGTGTTAGGAGAGGGCAGGGCTAAGCTGCTGTTGGGAACAGCTCCATTTGAGAGGAGGCAGAAAGCCCACATTGGGACAAGATTGTGCTTTTATGCAACGCTTCCATCTGTGGCCAAAGAAACCACTTTAAATTTGTGGCTCTGCTCTCAAAACCATGGATGCAGATGGTTGAGCAGCACAGCTGAACAGGCAGTCCCTTCTGGCTGGGGGAGAACACTATATCCAGATTTGCTGCTGAATCACATTGCAAGGCACAAAGGGGTTAACCGGCTTGAGATGGTTAAATACAAATAGCCTTTGGACAAACCAAGAACTGAATTCAAACTTCTTTTATCTCTTTCTTCTGTTTTCAGAAGTTTCAACTTGAATATTACCACTTTTTGCCCGAATTATCTTGACCCGCAACAGGCAACACTGAAACCTTGACAGTTTTATCCTTCAGCCAACCTAACACAGGAATTTCAATTAAGGGGAAAAAAACTCAACTCATTTCCAACACCCATGTGTCCTCTTCCTCTGATGACATGCACATACTGCACCTGTGCATCATCTTTCTCCTGCTGGCCTTCTGCAACAGGTCAACAACAACAACAACAAAACAGACTGTGCATGTTATTCATAAGCTTTTTGTTATCTCTCAGAAGCAGCAGAAGGGCCCAGAGCATGTGTGGGAAGGAAAAAGTGTTGTTTAATTTAATTGTTTACTTCTTTCAAGTCTGAGGAAACTCAGGGATCAGCAGCATGACTGGTTAATTAAATCATGAAAGCAGTTCCTTTACCCTGTAAGGGCAACCACATCATGCTGTGTCACATTAAGCAGGCTCTTCCAAAAAAGCACACTCAACCTTTACACCATGCACCAAAAATAAGTCTATCATGCAGAGGGTACTGCAGGGTTAAGAGCTCTTTTAATGCAAAACATGACAGCTGTGGGATAGCACTGTGATTATTTTCAACACTTCCATTTTGAGGACTGGCTCCAGATCCATTGGTGAAAGTTAGTGATAAAATTGCAATAAAGGATCTGGTCCTTAAGTTCATCACTGAGAGCACTGGCCAAGAGGTGATCTCCAAGACACACTCACACAGATGCTGCCCCAACATAGTGCTGGATGCAGTCCTTGCCCACCTCCTCTGGCATCCAGAAAGGCTGGAGAAGCAGGAAGTCTGCAAGAAGTTTGCTTCTCAGGGCTACAGCTGGCTGCTCTTGCTGGGTTAGTCCCTTGTACCCATAAAGACATGCACTGGGCAGGAATTGGTCTGAGAAACTCCAGTCCCACTCCACAGCAACTCCATGCCAGTATCTTCTGCATCCGTCTCCCACCTGCTTGTAAGAGCTGTCAAATCCTCTCCAAGAGGAGGAAAACAACGAATCTTCCCTTCATTTGGGCTTGGGACTTTCCCACAGCTCACAGTGCCAACACATTTTGATCCCTCAGAGACTCTCCTTGGACTTACATCATTTACCAGCTCACAGGCAAATTCCCATGTTTCTTTTTATCCCTTCATAAGCGTCTTCTATCTAAAGAGCTCACAAAGCTGGAGTCCTTCCTTGCTCCTCCACATGTTCATCTTTCCATTTCCCATTACTCAGCCTTTTCTATCCACTATTTCTCCTCTTTCCATTCAGCCATTCTGGTGGCCTTATCCCAAGCGACAAAGTGGAGTTATTTTGCAGTTTTGTTTATTCCCACTTAGAAAGAAGTGTTTCTACTTCCTTTCTACTCTCTTAGCTCATAAAATCAGAATCTTTACTAATCAGGCTGGCATAAACTTAGAATGTCTTCCCACGGTTCCTGTGCCCAGCCTTCCTACCTGACTAATGAGGAAACTCTGGTGTTGAATAAAAGAGTTTGTGCACTACAGAGAATTTTTAATAGAAAATAAAACCTCCTGACATCACTGGGTAATTACAATTTGCTGCACTAAAACACAACACCATGGCTATATTGCACAGCAGGATAAAATGTGCACGTATTTTCCTGTGTGGTTCAATATCCTCCTATTGACAGAAGATAGGATGACTGGGCTACAACTGGAGACCAGGAAATGATTTTTGTGATTTCATTAGAGTAATTGACAAAAGCGTTTCCTTTCTACGTAAGGTTAACAGATGGCTTGTTAAAGTTACAACTTCTTTAAACAGAGCTGTCACCAAAAATGATGTGCATGACAACAAAAATAATATTGATACAAGCTCATTGCAAAATTAAAATGGAGTTTGCATAACCTAAAGCACAGAATAAATAACTGCCACCATTGCAGCACAGAATATCTAGGCGCATTTGCTTTTCTTGAGCTGTTACAGGCACAAACATGCAGTCAGTCACCATGCCTACTCTGCATATATGAAGAAACGACCATGGATGTGTGAGCATGTTCCATCAAGGCTTGGATTTTAACCCCAGTAGTAACAGAACATATTAATCACACAGAATTTTTAACTTTGGGTAAATGTGTTTTCATATAAAAATGCTGAAATCAAATTTGAGATTGTAGATTTGTACTCACACTGACTGCTATTATGGACTGAGCAGGACTTTGTTCTCCTTAAGTAAAAACAGGCAGGGATCAAGTAGGCAGCAACCCTGCAGGACTGTGCTTTCATATCTCACCCCTGGCAGGTTCAAGACCTGTGCATGCAACACCTGGAAATGCCTCACCTCCATTATGAAATGGCTCCCAGATGCCTCAGCCAGCCAGCAAAAATGGGGAGGGGGGGGGGTTGAATAACAATTTTTAAAATAATTAAAAAAAAAAAAAAAAAAATCGAGCAGTACTAGGTTGTCCACCTGCTGTGTGGTTTTTAAGACCTCACCTTCACCTTAAATTTGTCTCATTTCCATGAGAGCAGGAAAAACCACAAAGGAGATTCAGCTTTGAAAATAGAAAACATAATCAACATTATACCTTTCTGATAGGTATAGCACATAAGCTATTCCACTGGGACAAATCCAGAATGCTAACATTGTTACTTGTATTTAATACTTTGCTCCTTCAACATCACACATTTATTCTCTTTGTCATAATTCTCCCAGGTTTTTCCCTGTTTTCTTTCTGTGGTATCCCTTCTTCATCTCTTACCTTTCTCTAGTATTACTGCCTCACTTCCCTTCACAGTGTCCTATTAGTCTGTATAAAATTCAGCTCTCAGACTTTTCTGAGCCTTCATTAAGAAACGCAGCTAACTCCCAAAGACCTGAAATGGAAGAAAGAAAGAACACAGAACCCTAGTGAGTTTTCTCTGGGTTTGTTCATTTTCTTCATGGTAACAAGTCAGAAGCAAACCTCTTACCAATCTTAGGTGTCAACTCCTTGCATTATAAAACCATTTTTTTAAAAAAGAGGTAAATAATTGAATCAGGGAAGCAAATGAAAGGAGGAATAGGAGCAATATTTCCCATTGCAAAACCTCTGTCGATAGCTATTGGAAATAACCAGGTTTATTTTACCAACCTTGCAATGTCAGGTTCACTTAGCACACGCCTCGTCGGCTCCGACTGAGGGGCACAGTAACTGCGTGACTGATGCACATGGCCGTGACTGGGGAGCAAATGCAGAGCTGCTCGCTCCTTTTGATTGCCTTCACATGAAGGATTTCTGAGAAATTGTATAACATTACAGCAGACTGGTCCTTGCCCCAGGTGTAGCAGGTTCTTCCTTTCTCATTGAGTTTGGCAGAGCACATCATCTAGGGGAGGGGGAAAAAAGTAAACAGCAAGCATTAAAAAGGAAAAAACGGACAACATTTAGTTTTGAGGAGAAAATAAAGGATATTCTAAGGAACTGCTGTGACCGAGATTCTGCTCTAGAAAAAAGCAAATTCTCAAGTGAAAAAGATAACAGAGATACTGCTGCTTTTGTAACTCCCAGCAACAGACAAAATAATTCGAGGCTAGTGGGAAAGAGCATGGGTTTTCAAAACAAACCCACAGTAATATATCCATACCTTTTCACACCAGTATCATTAACTAAGAAGATGGCTGAATTACAAAAAATGACTGTAATTAATTTATTTTTTTTTGCATTCAGCCAAAGGTAGGTATAACAGGTCAATACTAACAACACATAATCTGACAGACAAGGGAATCACCACAGGAGTTACAATGAAATATGAACTAAATATGTCATGACAGAAAATGCAGAAAGCAGAATGACCTGAATACGGAAGAGCACAGAGAAGAGCTTCCCAGCACATTAGGTTTCATGATTTAGTTTACCAGAAAGGAGAGGTGTGTGACATGAATACTGGGCAAGCACTGGGATATGAAGAGCAGCAACAATCTCCTCACACTACCAAGGGAGCAGATGAAGCATTCCAATATCATTGTTTCTCCACATACCAAATTTGTTTGGTTTTATGGGTTTTTTTGCCCCATCAGGAAAAAGTTACTGTGTGGGATAAAGATGCCAAATGTACATAAAACGTGAATCCTATCTTCGAATAAAATTAATATATAGATCTATTAAGTCTAATTTAAGGCCTTCCAGTCTGATTTCTGCCTCTCTTTTCTAGGTGTGCTCGTGCCACAATTCACACCCAGGTCTGTCCAAGCAGGACCGTGTTCCTCTTTGGTTCAATGCTTCATATACCCACTTTTGGTTCAGAGCTCTGCATGAAGCAGTGACAAGTCCTCTTTTTTACTCTCCAAAGAAGGATGTTACAGAGGTAAGAGATCTTTGATCTGGAAGAAAGCTGCTTGTCTGCTTGTACAGATAGACAGCCATTCTGAATCAACTAGCCCAGAGAGATCTGGCTTGCCAGTCGGTGTCAAAGCATGGCCAGGAGAGGAAACAAAACAAAACAAAACGTCCAAAAAAATCCCGCCCCCATCCAAAAACCCTCAAAACCCCAACTCCTCCCCAACCTCTCCCCCCAAAAATCCCCCCCCACAATGTTCACGAAGCACAGGCTAAGGGAGATCCCTGCTGGCAAGACAATGAAATACATGCACACCTTTTCCAAACACATCATTCACTCGCTACCACAAATATTTTCACCCACATCCAAATGCCAAAAACATTGCACATTTACCTTCCATTCAATTTGGGCCTGGCCTTTTGCTCCTGAGGACAGCACTGGCCCCTCCATGCAGCACAGACTGGTGGGGCAAAGGGGGAATTCAGTCTCGTTTCACCATGTTTATCGAGGACAAAAATTCCCAGCATACTTGAATCATCACTCTGTTGATGCAAGGCTGATAGACCTGTTTCTACAGCTTCTTCTATTGCAGAAGAGCAGAAGGATGGGACCCAGCTGGTTTCCCACTTACTGACATCGGCCGTTTTTTCTATCACACGACAGGCATTAGATATCATCTCACTTAGGCAATAATTTTATCAGGACAATGATATATCTCACCTACTTGTTGTAATTAGTGATACCACATTTAACAATTAATCAGCCAATACTGGATACTTGTGTATTGAAAAGAAGGAACAAAATAAAACAACAGATCTTGTCTCAGCTTTTTTGTACATTACATTAAACAACTACTGCAAAACTTCAACGACTACAACAAATTCCAAGACACAAACCAGAAATTATTCTTAACTATGGTGGACTATCATAAAGATCCTTACGACAGACCTGGGGACAAACTAGGCTCAGAGAAATGTTAACAACTGCATGAGAGAGACATTAACTTCCAGACTATAAAAAATGACTAAGCCAAGAAAGCAAGAGGGAGTTAAAATGAATATCCAATGAAGGACAACATATTTTACAGGACATTGACATTACGAAGAGGTTCAATTCTCCTCTTACAAATGACATACTTTAGAGTAGCAGACATTTCCAGTGGCTCAGAAAACAAATTTAATTGACACTTAGAATGAAGGAAAGCATACAGCTGTTTGGGTTTTTTTTAAGGAAACTTTATTACAAATCTGTAGGTTTAAGAAAATATCCAAAAACTGTCAAAGTAGTATGAAAAATGCTGTCATCCTATTCACAGTTACCAGTTTTCTCCAATAAACATAGCATACAAAAATGGATAGAAACCATGGCAATTCCTTTTGTTGCCACAAGTCACATAGCTGTAATTCTAAATCCTCTGCCAACAACTAAGATGCTGCTGGCAGCCCAAGGGAACAATGAAATTGCACTGTTTTTGAAAACTGGAAGTTTGGATGAAAAGGCTATATACATATACACATACGGTATTTTACCACACGTACAGGTAACTCAGGGCAACCAAAACATGGCCCAGCACAATACTTGCAGTCTATAAAAACCTGGAGAGCCAGGGAATGTGTGTATGTGGTATTAAGTTACTCTCTATGCTCTGGTTCCCATTTTCTTTTACACCCCAAACCTAATAAAGATCAATTGTTTTCCACTCTTATTTATAGAAACAATGAAGTTGATGTGTGGCTACAATGTCTTTCCAGACACAGAAAATGTTAGCTGCGCTGCATGCAGGCAAGTGATCTAAAAAGGTAACAGTTAAAGGGAATTTTAGAAGACTGTAGACTGAATTTACTGCAAGTGACCTAACACCTTAAGCTCCCCTGAAAAAAATGAGGCTAACGTGCCACTTCTAATCCATTCATTCACAGATAATTCATGACACATGAATGAAGAAAGAACTGTCTGATACATGTTACATTCCTAAATCAAAGTATAGACTGCTTTAAAAAAGCAGAAAGTTTGCAAGTATGCCACAGATTGAATCCAAACCTGCCCTACAACTCTAACTCTGGGTAACTGGCTGCACTGGTTGGAAGCTGCAGCATAGACCATTGGTCACCATATTCTCAAATCCTTTAAATTGCATGGGACCTAGACACCACAACTCAGAGCTGCAGTGCAGAAGAGGCTTCAATGTTAGAAGTGTGAAGATTTTAAAGGAGCAGGTTGAAACATTTCTGTTACAATACTGGCTCAATGTACTGATATGATTTAAAAGAGAAAAAACAAAAAACCCACACCACACAAACAAAACCCCTACACAACTCTAATTTAACTGTGTTTGTATCAGGTGCTTGAAGGTCCGTAGGCAGAGCACATTGATTTCCTATCGATCAATCCTCCTTTTGCCAACAGCAATTTGGAAGAAACCATCATCATGTTAAAAAACTACTCAGTGCATTTCATTCATTTTGCTGTTTCAACTTAAGTTAAAAGGACAGAATCAAGAGTTATTCAAAGAACATTATGCTGCAGAACAGCAATTAGAAATCAAGAGTCTCTCATCACCAGAGCAAACAGGATGGAAGATGCAGAACTGAATTTACAGTGATTTCCTTCCCCATGCAGACCAGCTTAGCCCTAGGGTTAATCAGCACTACCTGGAACATTTCTTAAAAGCCACCTGTTGGTAAGGAGGTTGCCTCATTCTCCTGCATTTACTGAAAAGTTGATTTATGAAACACTGTAATGCAACAGTCAAAAATCTTCATTCCAAAGAAGAAAAATATTTCATGTACGTTCTTAGGCGTGAACCTTCAGGCTTGGGAAACGTTTTTCTAGATTGTCAGCAAGTGTCTGATCAGCCTCACGCAGAACTTCAAGGAAACTCTCCACCTGGAAATAAATTGCAAACACACACACACACACAAATAATTTTAAAAAATACACTTGCATGGGACACGGAATTCTTATCCTTGGTACAGGGGGTCTTTCTACTCCTGTACCTTCCCACCACTAGCAGCCACCGCAAAGAATAATGGAAATGCTCCACAGTAGATACCTTCCTCCTAAACCTCAGAATTTCAGTTGGTCTAAACTCCGAAACATTATCACCTTCTCCAAACTCTTATTTTAGTGTTTAAAAGTACACAAATAAAATCCCCTATGGAAAATATTTAGAATAATTATTCTATAAAAATGTACAGGACAAATTTTCAGCTAGCAGAAATTTGCAGACATCCATTCATTTCAGCACATTTGACCCTTCTATCAGTTGATGATCTAGGCAAAGCTCTGGCTGAAGTAAGCCAGAAGAGACAGAGAGGGTAGGACTGTCTAGAATGGCATGTATTACCTGTGTCTGAGCAACTCTGTCCCACCTCTACATCTGATTCTGAAAGGCCTTGCCACTCAAGTAGTATTTTTTCAGCTATGTTAAAGACCTTGTCATGTACTCACCGATGCAAAATACAGAGGTAAGAGGTTCTGAAATGCACAGGAACATGTCTGTTCATTTAAATGTCCCTGCTGTAGTCCTTCTAGCATATTTTCCTGGAAAATAAAATGAGAAATACAACTAGCATGTCATGAACAGTCGTTGAAAGAACAAACTCAGAACTGTGCACACAGTGTCTACAGTATGTGCTTTGTTCTCAAAAATGGGTAAAACAACCAGAACTTGGAGTTCTCAGAATGTCACACATGGCTAATATAAAAAGGTGTAAGAGCTCACACGCCACAAGTCTGTTAACCTGAATGTCCCCATAAGTCCAGTTTATATATTGATACTCTTCCCTTTCCTTAGATAAATTGGCTTTCATTCAAAAGAAATGGCGACATACACGTAGAGAATTTATCATACAGAATGTTGGCTCTGAACATGGACCCCATGCTCCTCAGAAAACCTGTCCCCCTGCCATCTAATACATATGTTGCTACTCACCTTCTGACTGATTCTCTCATGAATTTCCAGTATGCAACTTCACTTGTGTAGAAAAACGCCCACATTAATAGTAACATCTTTTTTCTTACCTACCCTGCAGAAATCCCTCTTAGAATTTTGTTTGTTCTTACCTTGGTCAGTTCTTGAAGCATATTGGAAAGTAATTCACAGCAAATATCCTTCAAAATTTTTAAATGGAAATCTTCCTCATTTAGATCAGCCCTTCCAGTCTCTTGTTGTTCGGACTCCTTTGAGCTATCCACAGATCTCTTCCCACAGCCCTCCATGTATTGCAAGATACGAATCAAGCTCCCAATCAGAGGCATATCTAACATAAAATAACGAGAAGATGGAAATTTAACACTGAAGTTTTTTCTCCATTCTTTCAAGGCACTAGAATTTTGAAACACACCGCAAGATTTTCTACAAAAGCTGTAGGAATGTACATTCTGACACTGCTGTGTTCTATCAAAGACTGTTTTAAAGAAGTGAGTGGAAAGGTAGTAGAAAACCCAGACCATTTTTTCTGCAAGCTAACCTGTATCTATAAAAAGTTTATGCCAGTGGAAAGGAGTATGAGAAGGAAAATGTCTCTAGTCTCATACTCAGAGAGGCTAGTATGTTAAATTTGCATCCAGATGATCCTATCTGATAAATCAAACTGACACATCATCTTTCTGCTGTAGATGATCCTGACTCACATTCCCAAGACAAGCTTTTTATTCTAAAGATTTGCCAATAGATTGAAAAGTAACAAGAAATAAAGATGGATTGAAGTGTAGAATCTCCCTCTACTAAAAAAAAATTACTATCAAGACCTCATATTTTAGCAAAGATGAATTCTGCAATTTTTATTAATTTACCCAACAGAGAAGACTGAACAGAATCTGCAGATTCTATTACTGTAACTCTTCAGAGCTATCCAGTAACTGAACTTTGAGCTAGCTGTGATTTGAGTCACCAGTAAAGAGCCCTACTGTATTCAACCATGTAACTGAATTCTGTGTTCTGAACTGATCTCTAGTGAACAGTGATCAATTAGCCACCTTTCACCCCATATACATAAAGTCAATTGTGAAAATAACTTTAAAACACAAAACAAACAGAAAAAAAGCTCAACTTGCTTTTCCTCATCTTGGTGTATTCTTGTTCTGTCTGTGAAGCA
The DNA here is from genome assembly GCA_028020825.1 of Podargus strigoides. NCBI lineage: Eukaryota > Metazoa > Chordata > Aves > Caprimulgiformes > Podargidae > Podargus > Podargus strigoides. Next base: position 3,864,122 of record CM051633.1, read on the forward strand.
AACATAGCAGACAGCACAGACAAAATAGAGGCCAATACAGTCTTCTGCTCCTGCACAATGATCGGTGGGTCGTCTGGCTGGCAAAGTTCATGGCAAACGAGGTCATAAAGCAAATTCCAAGTCTCTTTTCCTCCATCAGGAGCCTGCACTTGAGAAAGAAAGAACAAGAACCCACCACCCCATCAAATTTAAGCTAGGTACATGATTTATTTTTCTCCCCATTAAATATCTGATGATCTAGAAGTTACTGCCATTCTTGGTCCTATGTAACAATTCAAGTGTCTTACCGATAGCCTGAATACCTTCATCCACCGTGGTCAGGAGCTGCAAAATATGCATATAAACATCAAGTCCTTCCGGATTATCTGATCTACACAGAACAAATCAAAAACAAAGACAAATTAAAGATCTGACTACTGAGTTTATATTCTCTCTGTTTTGGACACACAGAAGACTATCAGCAATCACTGCCATTCTCTTTGCTAACAAACTAGTTGACTCATTTCAAATGGTAAGTACAGGAAAATGTATTTTAGTGATCTGTCAAACTACAGCAGCTCCCACTGAAATCCAGATATCCAGGCACAGGCCTTAACAAAGTCATAAGGAGCCTCCCCAGCCACGAAACCAAAAAGAAATCTCACCTACCGGACTTGTTTGGCTGCTTCAAGTACACAGGGCACAATCTTAAAATCTGGAAGTTTTTCAGGGGAATCATCTCCAGACGGTTCCACAGAGCAACAAGTGCCATTTTTAATCCAGTTTAACATTAGCTCTTCATCTAGATCAAAGAGTTTGTCCACCACTTCACCCACTTTTACCAGCAATTCAACTGCACAAGAGAGAACGTATAAATTTCAACAAGACTAAAAACAAAGAGCAAAAATTAGCTTACAAAATGCTAATATATAAAAGTATCCAGAGTAAAGCCAGTGCTGAAACATATTAGTTTCATTCATGACCTACTAATGGTTGCTATGTTTATTTCCTTTTTGTGGCATATTTCAGGTGAAGAGTTTGATAAATAGGGACTGTTGGAAAGCCCACAGACACCTTCTACCTTATCTTGCCACTTATAAAGCAGAAACTTTATTCTGCAGAGAGACTTAAGGTTCCTGAAAAGTCATAACATCTGCTTCTGAAGTAAAACTTTCCAAGATTTGTCCCTAAATATGCAGTTTTCTGCTGCCCTTACACACACCAATCTGCATGTGACTTAAGTAGAACTGCGATTTCAATTGAACGGAGCAGGATTTCTGAGCATTGTCATTAAAAAACCAAACCAAATAGAAAAAGCTAAACTGTTAGGATTCCTAAACAAATTATAACTGCTGTTACAACTCAGTTGGACAGGAAAAATAAATGCTATTCAAAATATTTCCATCATTAGGTGCTTAGTGTGGTTTTTGCTAAATTAGTGCTAAGAAGGATCTGTGTACCACTGACTACACACCTAAAGCCTGCGGAGTAATCTGCTGCCGTTCATATTCCAGTTCACATTCCTCAAGTATGGTAGTTTTAAAAATGGAAAATACATACCTGATTTGAAAAAAATTTTAAATGTGGTCTTGTTTCAAGGACCAAAAATGACATGTATATCCCTGAATGAGGACTATGCCCTTTCCTTTACCATGCCAAATAACAATTTCTTCTATTAGACTTATTTTTATTCTCCCACAGAGCTTTCTTCTTGCTCTGTGGGTACTTTTCTGGTTGGTTTTACATATATTTATAAACATGCAAAGGCAGGACAAGTTTATCTTGGTGTCCTTTAAATTCAAGAGGCTTACATTCTTTTAAGGAAACACTCTACTCCCGATTGAAAATTTTTGTCTTTGAAATTGTATATTTTCTAACTCCCAGCTTGTTTTGACAACTTACCATTTGTAGAGCTGGACATGATAAAACACACACAGTCATACACAGAAGGGTTTTCTTGGATTCTCTCAACCCAGACATTGGCCACCTCAGGCTGGGAGAGGCAAGTTAACAACAACCTAGACAAGAATTGCCCATTTAACAAGCAAGAAGCCAGTTCATTGATTTTAGCTGTACAAGTGTAAATCCAGTGCAATGAGAACAACGTGACAGAAACATGAATCTAGCTCACAGCAAATCAATTCCAGAACAATGCAGAAATGACAAAAAGACAGCATGCGAGGATAATGAAATAGTGAGCCCACTTGTCAGTTTTCTTCCCAGGCCTCAGAACACAGCAGAACCACGCTAATGATACATTAATTACTGAGATGTCCTACCTGCTTGTTTCCAGAAGAGTTGGAGAGTCTGAATCACACAAACGTTGCAATAACACTTGGCTTGAAGGAGAAAATACAAGATTAGATTAATAAATCATAGAATTGTAGAATGGTTTGGGTTGGAAGGGACCTTTAAAGGCCATCTAGTCCAACCTTCCTGCAGTGAGCAGGGACATCTTCAGCTAGATCAGGTTGCTCAGAGCCCCATCCAGCCTGACCATGAATGGTTCCAGGGATGGGGCATCTACCACCTCTCTGGGCAACCAGAGCCAGTGTTTCACCACCCTCATTGTAAAACATTTCTTCCTTATATCTAGTCTGAATCTACCCTCTTTTAGTTTAAAGCCGTTACTCCTTGTTCTATCACAACAAGCCCTACTAAAAATTATGTCCCCATTTTGCTTGTAAGCCCTCTAAGTATCGAAAGGCCACAATAAGGCCTCCTCAGAGCCTTCTCTTCTCCAGGCTGAACAACCCCAACTCTCTCAGCTTGTCTCAGCCAGGAGAGGTGTCCCAGCCCTCTGATCATTTCTGTCACCCTCCTCTGGGACCTGCTCCAACAGGTCCATGTCTTTCCTGTGCTGAAGACTCCAGAGCTGGACACAGTACTCCAGGTGGGGTCTCACCAGAGCAGAGGGGCAGTCACCTCCCTCAGCCTGCTGGCTACACTTCTTTTGATGCAGCCCAGGATACTGTTGGCCTTCTGGGCTGTGAGCACACATTGCTGGCTCACGTCCAGTACCCCCAAGTCCTTCTCCTCAGGACTGCTCTCAATCCTTTCATCCCTTAGCCTGTATGATACTGGGGGTTGCCCCAATCCAGGTGCAGGACCTTGCACTTGGCCTTGTTGAACCTCCTGAGGTTCACATGGGCCTAGTTCTCAAGCTTGTGCAGGTCCCTCTGGATGACATTCCGCCCCTCAGGCACATCAACTGCACCACTCAGCTGGGAGTTACCTGCAAATTTGCTGAGGGTGCACTTGATCCTACTGTCTATGTCACTGATGAAGATAGTAAACAGTACTGGTTCCAGTATGGACCCCTGAGGGCCACAACTCGTCACTGATCTCCATCTGGACATTGAACCCTTGACCACACCACCCTCTGGACACAACCATCCAGCAAATTCCTCATCCACCAAACAGTCCACCCATCAAATCCACAGCTCTCCAATTTGGACTCCAATAAAAACTATCTTTGTTTAAAAAAAAAAAAGCTATAAAAAGGTTAATCACACAGCTGCAGCCACGTACCAAGATTAGAACCAGCTTTTCCTGACTGCACGCATTACCAGTGTTTCAAGATTGCCAAACTTAGAAATTAAAGATTCAAGAACTTGACTGGTGATTAAAAACAAAACAATAGTGGTCTGTATCCTATTTTTCTCTTTACTGAACACTTCCCACACAACTCTGGTCAGCCCAAGAGGTGTGAAAGAAGATAAGCCATGGCAGGCAAACTGAGTTTCTTCTATAACATGTATTCCATGATTGTGAGTCCAGAACAGCAGTACTCATGCATGTATAAAGCACATATACACTTACCCAAGATTCTCATCTTTACTAATGGACATGCAGATGTCTTGGAAACAGGCCATATTTCCTAATATTCCCACACAGATTTCCTGAAAAGCCAAAACACAGTATAATGAAGCAATTGCAACATAGTTCACAATTTTATTTCCACAGTCATAAGACAAAAGTAAGAGAGATTCAAAGATGTTTTCCAGTTTGATTTCCAAGTTCTTATGACCCACCGGCTTCAAGACAGAGATACGGGATGCTATTAGTCTAGCCTAAAATATACTCAGGACAGGAGGAGGTGCTTCAGGTGCCAGAGCAGAGATTCCCCTGCAGCCCATGGTGAAGATCATGATGAGGCAGGCTGTCCTACTCCAGCCCACGGAGGTCCACAGCAGAGCAGATACCCACCTACAGCCTGTGGAGGACCCCACATCGCAGCAGGTGGATGCCTGAAGTAGTCTGTGTCCTCATAGAGAGAAGCCCACATTGGAGCAGGCTCCTGGCAGGACCTGTGGCCATGTGGAGAAGAGCCCATGGTGGAACAGGTTTGCTGGCAAAACGTGTGACCCTGGGGGGGCTCACGCTGGAGCAATCTGTTCCTGAAGGACTACACCCCATGGAAAGGACACACAATGGAGAAGACCGTGAAGAACTGCAGCCCGTGGGAAGGGACCCCATGCTGGAGCAGGGGAAAAGTGTGAGGAGGAAGGAGCTGCAGAGACAACGTGTGATGAACTGACCACAACCTCCATTCCCATCCCCCTGCGCCGCTCAGGGGGAGAAGGCAGAGAATTTGGAAGTTGAGCCCAGGAAGAAGGGAGGGGTCGGGGGAAATTGGTTTTAAGATTTGGTTTTATTTCTTATTATCTTACTCTGATTTGATTGTTAATTAATTTAATTAATTTCCCAAAGTCAAGTCTGTTATGCCCATGACTGCAATTGCTGAGTGATCTCCCTGTCCTTATCTCAACCCATAAGCCTTTTGTTTTATTTTCTCTCCCCTGCCCAGTTGAGGAGGGGAGTGACAGAGCAGCTCAGTGGGCACCTGTGTCCAGCCAGGGTCAACCCACCACAGCCAGTCTTCGCTGTTCCTTACAAGCCTTATAACTAGGTTTGATAAATTTAGTCCTTCATCAATAATGACATATATCAGCTTCAGAATCACTGAAACACCTCCTGATCAAACCATATTAAAAACGTTGCAAAAAAGCATTTTAAAATTTTGTGTTTTCTCTTCATTCCCCATACCTATTCAAACATGCAACGGGAGGAAGAGGGAGATATGTGCAAAGGCATGTACACAGCTATATACTATTGCTGCTAATATGGGACAGCTTTTTGACAGCCCATACTTACAGTAAGGCGAGAGCATTTTGACTTGGCAAAAACTCCCATGAATATATCAGGGGCGTTGAACTCCTGAAGAAATAAAGCGACATCCTGTGGAGAAAGTGCATGAAGAAGTAAATGGACTTCCACAATTTCCACACACAAAATCAAACCTTTCCTGGATCAAAGAGATGTCAAACTCACTACAAGCAGTCAGTTATTTCCCAACAGTTAATACCCATCATCTTTGCTTTTCAAAGAGAGAAGACCAACAAGCCCCTATGGGCTATGATTCAGGATGCCACTGATTTGCTACACAACGAGCCAAAAAGTCATGTTTAGCTTCTTTTGCTCTGTCTCAACAGAGGGTCAGAGATGCTAAGTCAGGATTCAGCAAATATGTTTTCACCCACACATACAAAAAGAAACAAGGGAAAAGATTACCATTAGCACTTGATCAGAGCATACAAAAGAGGAAATCTCCTCCTCACTTTACCACATTGAACCACAAGATTAGTCCTTTATTTGGGAGTAAAGGGCACATCTTCAATGTTTATTTAAAATATCTAACAAAGAGCCAGGGAACAAAATAATAATTTAAAAAATATACACATCTCTTACTTGAGAATTTGTTCCAGCATTTGAGAATGTTGAGAAAAATACCACAAAGTTATGTTAGACTGCCATTGTGAGTGTACAGCTCAAGTTTAAAAGGTTGTTTATCTGTCAGAGAAAACTATGCTTACTAGCAGGATGCATTCCAGAAAATACATCTTTTTAAAGACAGCATCAATATTATCTCCATAATCAAGCTGCTGAAGGTACAGGCTATGCCCTGAGTTAATTTCAGCCACAGCTGAGGTCCTGCCTTCCCGTAACTGAGCGTCAGGCCAACTCGGGCACACAGTGCAGAGAGAAACAGCGTGCAGAGGGGCCCGTGGACACTGACCCTGAGCAGCAGCACCTCACGACCCACCACACACAGGGGGGGCCTGGCAGACCGCCCGGTTCCTTTACCTGCACACACAGCCCTGCTTTACCTGCTCGGCCAGCAGCGAGGGGGAGCTTTGAGTGCGCACAGAGCACCTGCTCAACCTGAAAAGCGGCTTTTGTGACCCGCCCCTACCTCGTCCATCGACATGTCCCACACTTTGCAGATGTCGTTCTCCATCTCTTCGTCCAGCTCTGTCTGGATTCCCCCGGGACTCACGGTGGGCTCCGTCTTCTCGGGGCTGATGACCTGAGAGAAAACATGGCGGGGGGGCACACGGGGGTACCGCGGTACGTGAGCTACGACCGAGAAACGCCATCAAACACTACCACCACCCACCGCCTCAGCCGCGGTTCAAAAACCACACACACAACCGGGCAACCGCCGTGCCCCCGGCCCCGGCCCCGCCGGGCGCTGCCCGGGCCCGCCCCTTCCCTCCCGCCGCCCCCGCTCGCCCAGGCGCGCACCTCGATGAGGCGGGTGAGGATGCTGAACAGCCAGTGCTTGCTGTACACCGTGTTCCCCACCGCGTCGCCCTCCTCCTCCGCCTCGCTGGACGGCGGCGAGGGGTTACGGTCCATGGCGGCCCCGCACCGCCACCACAACCGCGCCGGCGCCAACGAGGCGGCAGCGGCCAGAGCGGCACCGGGGCGGCGCCGCACAGCGCCCCCTGGCGGGCCGGGGCACCCGGAGGCCTTCGCCCAACGGCCGCCGGGCCCGTGAGGGCGGGCCCCCTCCTCGGCAAGCGGCCCCCCGGCTCCCAGCGCAGCCGAGCGGCTGAGGGACACCTCAGTGGTGCCCTGACATGGCCGCGCGGGGCTGCTTCCCTCAAAGCCGGCGCTGTGGCCCCCGTCCCCACCCCCGACGGACAGAGCATGAGGGGCCCGTTTCTAGGAGAATGCCTTTATTGGGGGCACAGAAGGGGTGTGGGGGCGCAGGGGCGGCCTCCCGGGGGGCTGTCTCAGTACTTGTCGGGAAGGCCTCTGGGCCTGTAGCGGTTGGGGTCCCCACCGCCCCTGCCCCAGTCGTTCGCCTCTTGGTCAGCTCGGGTGTCTTCCGCACCTCTGCCGCTCACGTCGCTCTGCCACTTTTCCCGGGCGTCACTAGAAGGAAGGAAAAAGCCACCTGAACCAACCAGCATTTCACTCCATTTCGTGCGGACTCCCTCACTCATGTACAGCTAGCTCGCCCACGGGGCTTCTCCAGGGGAGCTGGAAGCACATCGTCAGTCCTCGACCCTCGTGGGGTCCATAACTGTTGGGTCAGGAAACAAACCAGCAGGGAGAGAGCTCCCTGTCACCAGAAATGCAGTGGCAAGGAATCTGCCTTCTCGGGAGGACAAGAAGGAAGCATCATGCTCATGTGGGAGGAGAGGCACCATTCCTGTAGAACATTAACTGCTTCCCCTCGCCTCCACTGCCCTTTTAGGTCAAAAGCTGAGTACGAGTCAAAAAGGACTTCACTAACTGGCATGCCTGGATGCCTAATAACTCACTGTTAACAAGCCAAATACACTCCATTACCTGATCACTTTGGCAGCCCAAGCACCACCAGGTCCTCTTTGGGCAGCATCAAAATTCCCACGAGCATGGAAATATTTGTCAGAATTTTTATAATTTGCCTCGCGCATGTCCCGGTATGCTCTCCACATATCCCATGCCCCTGGAGGAAACGGAGGTGATGTTAACTTTAAAGAGTCATCCCAGAAACAAGCTAAGTACCATTTCAACCAGCAGGTGAAAGACCCAAGGAGCAGTAACACAAAGAGCCACTTCTCCACATCGGCCTCTGCACGGGGCCCGGTCAAGGCCCTCCTCCAGCAGCAGAAACCACTGGGGTTCCTCATGTGGAGCTGCGGACCCCCCAGCTCTGAGAACTGCGTCCACTGACTGCCGGTAACCTGTGCTCAGGGAGGGGGCACCTGAGGGAAAGGCTCATGGCAACAGCAGCTTACCTCCCACTGCATCCCAGGCAAACCGTCCAGCTTCCCTTATGTCAGCACTTGCACACAGAATAAAGGAGAGCAAGATGACACAGACAGAGAGCCTCATGGTTCCCAGCCCAAGCCTGTGGGACAATCGGAGAGGTGAGCGGTTCTGGAGCACCTTTGAGAGACTGCTGACACAGTATCCATCACACCCACAGCTGTGCCCAGGCAGCTGCCCCAGCGCTGATGGCCAGCCCCAGACCCCCCCAGACCCACTTCTCCCCCTACAAGCACGGACACCCTCTGTGCGACCACAAGCCCAGCTAAGGACTCTGCAGCAGCAGCAGATGGACATGAGAAACTTGCATTTCAGCATTCCCTGCTGCTCCTGTCATGAGTGCAGAGAAGCACCACGTGCCAAAGCATTAGTCCTGTTCCAAATACCAGCTAAAAACACTGCTTATAGCTCACAAATTCAGAATATCACTCACCACTGCAGAAAGGCAAAGCCAGAGGAGATGGAGCTCGTCTTGTGTGCTCTCAGGCTCAGAATGGGTATTTATAAGCAATTGAAACCCCTCAAAAGAGGAAATTGGAAAGGATACCCATGGCTGGGAATTTCCCCCCTATACTCCACTTCCAACACAGAAATCATTACGGTAAGCCTGTCCTTGTCCTTACTGGAAGTTCGTAGCTCCTGTTACACAATTTTTTAGAAAGTATGTGGTGCTTCTTCAGCTGACCATGGGACTATTTGCTCCTCATAACAAGCAGGCTGAGAAACTGCCTCAAAGACTGAAATGTTCTGTGTGCTTGAAGTGTTAGCCCTGTCTGTCACCTTTTTGGATTTGATTTAAAAAAAAAAAAAAAAAAAGGAGAAAAAAGACTTGAAAATTATTCCTGTAAGATGGGATACAGGCTCACTAATGCATGTGCCATTTTGCCCAGGGACCTAGAACAGAGCATTGTCTTCAAAACTGACTTAAGGAACTTTTCCCTGCAAGAGCTCAGATATTTTCAGACCATCAAGGATATTTCTGAGTCTTCTGATGTGGTCTGATGTGTTTCACATTTCTCCAAACCAACATTTTCTGCAAAGAGCACAAACATGAGGATAATTGCAATAAGGTAGGTGCTGGGGAGGAGGTTTAGAAGATCTCAGATTGCATCCCCTTGACTTGTCTCCAAGAGTGAGGGCAGCAGCAGTGACAATGCTGGAGCTCCCTACGGTAACTGAGATAAAGCACCAGCTTTGTGTTCCAGCAGGTAACAGCCTGAGCACTGCTTTCCTGTATCCTCTTGGCTTGCTTTCTGGGTCACAGCCCTTGGCCCACAGAAACAAGCTGCAGCCAAAACTGTTGCTTTTGCAACAGAAATAGGCAAGCTGCCTCTGAGGGGGCTGAACAGAATACTCCTTTCTGGCTCAGCACTACAACACAGCCTGCATGTGCACACTGGGTAAACATAAGACATGTAGAGGCCCCTGGGAGACCATTTTCTGGGTTTATCCATTCTGATATAGTTAAGACCAAAAGCAACCTCAAAGTGATTGCCCTTTAATTCTAAATATCTATAAACCTAAGCTACATTCTGCAAACATTCTGCAATGTAGGCATTTTGCAATCTAAATAAGTCTCAGATTGAGAAAGGGGATCAGGTGAATTTCCAGCTCAGGCACAATAACAGATGCAGTTATTCCTTATTCTGGGAAGTGATAGCCCCTTATCTAAATTTACACAGGCAATACTTCAGGAGTTTTGCCATGCTGCTGTATGGAACATTTACTAGCATTGGCCTCAGGTTTAGAGATGCATAGAACAACTGCAAACTGGGCCCTTCTTCAAGAAACAGATTGCACATGCAGATGTTTATCTTAAATAAAACTGATTTCCCCATAGGTTTTGATGATGACTCTAACAGTGATAGAAGCAGGTATGAGGCTTCTATATATACTTTAAAAAAAAAAAAAACAACACAAACCCAAGCAACAAAACCACAGCTTCTATTTAAAGTTGCTCCAGGCAAAGCCCCCTTTTATTCATCTCTGCTTTTCAAGGGTCCCCTCCACCAACAGCCAGTGACCAAAACCAAAGATGAGCTACAGCTCATCTGCTCCAGCACAGGCTGGCTTAAAAATGTCAGTGGTGTGTGCTTAGCTGGCTGGCAAGAGCTGGTAGGGACTGTAGCTTTAGGATGAGGGCATTGCTCTGTACAACTGTAACTTCTAAGCAGAAGACCATTTCATTTCACAGTCCCTTCACCTTACCCATGTGGGATGACAACATGTGTATGAAGAACAGGAAACAGCCATTTTCCAATTCTTCAGAGAGCAAATTCTTACTCTTTATTGACAGCCAAGTTAGTTGAAATCATCAACACAAGCTCACTTTAGAAACCAAATCTGAACAAATACTTCCCATTATGTTTTAGCTACATGACCATTCTGACACAAAATTTAAAAAAAATTTCTGAATGGAAAGTTATGATTTATTGTAAAAAAACCAAAAGCCTCAACCCTCAGTCAGAGTTAACCAAGCATACAAAACCCCCACAGAAGTAAGAAAGAGAGTACTGTGTATACAAAATACACAGAGTAAGTGGAACCGTTACATACAGAGATAAGGCAGGAACATTCTTGGAAAGGCAGCCAACTTCCTCCAAGGAGGGCAACTCATCTAAAGCTGCAGTACATTCACACCCTGTGTGAAACAGTTCAGTGCAAGAGCCACCACAGAGGCAGCATGCTCGTTTGGCAGGTAAGAGAAGGGGCACCAACATCACCTGGTTTGTGTAACCTCACCACAGAGTGCAGGTGCCTGGCTCCTGTGCCAAGCCTTCCTGTAAGAGCACAGGCTGTTTCTGGTAGAAGGGTCTGTGCCATTTCCAATATCAGAATGTAAACCCCAAAAGATTTAAACATTTTCAGAAGTAGTTCTGTATTGCCTTTTCCAGAAGCAACACTATTAACAGATGAAAACTTGCCAGTAATTGTAACTTCCTTTCCTCTAGTGAAGTAACCAACCCTCCACAGTAATGTCTTTCATGCAATTGAGATGGAATAGTCAGACTGCACCTCTCAGAACCTGAAAGTTGTGTTACTAAGTCCTATTTTGATAAAAACAAGAGCATTGTTTTGCAGCACTGCAAGTGCTGCAAGACTACACAAAAAGATGATTTGTAAAGAAATATTTTCAAGTCATTTCATAACAAAATTCAGTTCCAATGCATGAATTTTTTGTTTAAATGACATTTGTGAAAATCAAATATTGACCAGATGCCACAGCTTTCTGCTAAAAATGTGAGAGTAACAGTGAAGAGGGCCAAAACTAGAAGCCTAAAAGGAAATTTGTTCAAGGATGTAATTAATTACAGAAAGAGGTCTGGTACAAAGCATAGTTCTGTAAATGAGAAATAAAATCCAAGTGATTTTATGAATCTTCATATTCTAGCAGATATTTAAAAATACTTCTTTCTTAACAGTATCCATTGAAAAATACTTATCTAAACTTTCAGGTTTTAAAAGCACTATTAAAATAAGACACACAATGATGCGTGAAGAGGAGTGTGGCCAGCAGGTCAAGGGAGGTTCTCCTCCCCCTCTACTCTGCCCTGCTGAGGCCTCATCTGGAGTGCTGTGTCCAGTTCTGGGCACGGTTTGGTTGTGGACTTGGCAGTGCTGGGTTAATGGTTGGACTTGATGATCTTAAGGGTCTCTTCCAACCTGAATGATTCCATGATTCTAATTCCACTGTCCTGAGGTTTGTTGAAATATCACAACTGATGTCTATAGTCCATAGTCATAGATAGGGGCAATATCACGCTTATAGTTCAACACTGAATTGATTTAACAAGCTCTTCTGTTAATCAGCATTCTTAACCATTAATCTGCACCTGAAAAATATTTCCCTTCCATTTTAAGACTTGGCTCAATCAATGCATTTCAAATGGACAAGACCAGTACATATAATTTAAGGGGAGGTGGGGGGTAAAAAGGTATAATTACAAGCACTTCTACAGTACCTTGAAAAAGTCAATGTCATTTCCAGAAAAATTAAACAAGTATGGGCTTAGATATTTCCAAAGAATGGCTTCTCATGTTTGCAAACAAAAAGTTTCATATACCATAATTTAATAGGGGCTCATATCCTTAACACTTAAAATCATATACACTCAGAAAATAAATTCATGAATTTTCATCTCAGAAATCTGTGAGCTTAATTTCAAGATAAATACTGGATTGTTTTTATTTAACTTCTAGAGTTCAAAACTCATCTCCAAAGGAATAAAGAACTATCAACAGTTCCCAGTCAGATACCTGCCAGATGGAGACTGGCTCTAAGTAATTCAACTTTTAGACAGGAGTTCATTTCTTTAAGAGCCTGTTAAGTTTAAGAGGCACTTTAATATAACAATCATTAAAGTAAAAAAAAAAAATGTTCCCAATGTTTTCCAAGTTGTTTTCTATGCTTGCTGAGACCACAAAAACCGGTCACACCTTTCCAACATGGATTGAATCAGCGCTCTGCAATTAAAGCAAAAAGAAGAAAAGTCAAACAGTAACAAAAACCTAACAACAGAAAGAACAACAGGGTTTTGGTTTGCTTTTTAAATAAAAGTTTGTCAAAACTGTGACTATTTCAGAAGTAACATCATGACATTGCCACACATGCCTTCTCTGGAAGGGACAGGCAAGACCAGAGGCTGTGCAGGACTCAGACGCCTCCTTCAGACAAGCTCCTGCATGTACATCGTCCTGTTTCTTCATTTGCCATTTCAAAATGCCTATGTTGCACAAGACATAGCTCTTAAATAATAGAATACCCTTCACCTGAGTTTAAAAATCTGTGGTAAAAATATGAAGTATTTAATCTTTTTGTTAACTGAAACAGAAGTTTAAAGCACCAAGAAGACCCCAAATGAATGGGGTCATACATGGTCTTCTGTTCACATGCCATCTTACCTCTGCCTTTTCTCAGCAATTCTCAGTATCTCACAGACACCAGTAAATCTCTCAGACAATTCTAGTGTCAAGCCACACTCCTGCAAGAGAGGCAAGGCACGGTTTGGGCCAACAGCCTTTGCCAGTAGGAGAGCCACGTTCTCCACAGTGACACAGTCTGGGCAGCCTGCGCTGCCGGTGCCGACAGCGTTCCCGTTCTGCGGGCCGGGGTGGTGGAACACTGCGCTGTGATTTTGTGCAAGATGCAGAAGAAACTTCCATTCTTCTATGGTCTCTGGAATGGAACCTAGATGTAAAATGAGTTTGTTACATTTATAAAACAAGGATTATTCTAAGTCTACTATTGTAAATATATCTGTACTTAGAAAGGAAACTAGCTGTTCTGTTTTCTCTGAGAAGGTTTAAGAAAAGCAAGCGTTACCAACAAGCAAACTGTGTATAGAAGCCTTGACTGTCTCAGCTACAGACTCAGTGGTGAATTGCACTTGCAAAGCTTCACAACAGTTCAATATTTAAGGCTTTGGACTCAGTCAAGAGACGAAGAATTGTTTTGCCCATCTTAATGAGACTGGGAATTTTCTTCTGCCGTGTGATGCAGTGCTTCGCTCACTGTAACTGTGTGTGTGCACGTGTAGTGGGGGGAGTTTACTGCTGTGGAGGGAGGCTAACTGTTCCTCTATCTGCAACACCAAGTTTAGCTTTTACTCCAAACTGATAAACAACTCTATATTCTTGAACTTTTAAGTATTTTCTAGCACAACTGATTTCACAAAGACCAGTGTGAAGATACAAGGGTGTAATATCCATTTATGTTTCAAATACGCTGCACTACACGCAGTTAGTGCTACCAAAACACTTCAAAAAACAAAAGTTCAACTCATATTTGAACAAACTGCATCAGTATATACTAAGGGCAGTTCCTGTATTACAGAAGTATGTTTACACAGCTTAAGATTCACTAACCATCTTCTCCATTCAACAGGCTCAAATCATCCAAATGAGCAATATTAGTAAAGGCTTCCATTCTTCTATCCAGCTCCAGACAGAGAAAAAGATATCCAGGCCAAAATCTTGGAAAAGAGAGTAAAGATTTCCAAGAATCAAATACTCAGTCTAAACTCAAGTCTACAATAATTAAATGCTCATTTAAGTATCAGTGAAGACAGAAGCAATGGAATTTCTCGAATGCCAGAAATCACTGCAGAGTGGGGACATGGGGAATACCCCTTAGCCAAAAGGGGTATTTGGTACATTAAATGGGACACTCAATATTCATCCTCAAAAGAGAACAGGTTTTTAAATAAAACCTGTTCAAGTAAGGAGCAGATGGCTCGTTTACATTTGTATTTTTGGGGGGTCAGAATACCAACTAACCAAGTATCAAGAATTACCAAGTTTTCTTCTTACCCATGTGATTTACAGATCTCAGCCATCTTCTCTTTTGTAACAAAATCAGCTGGGAGTTTAATCAAAAGCAGAATGAGCTGGCTGTAGCCCCAAGTAAACAGATGTGATCGTGGCCTAGAAGATGAGAAATTCAGTTTTAAAGCATTAAAGGTTTTCTTCAGAACATCATGTTCTCTCTACAAGGCAGGCACGTATATGAAAAGAGAGAAGAAAAACAAATGAAACTGTTTGGTCTCAGTAGAGCAGTCACTCTGAAAAGCATTACAGATAGATAGTTATTTAATCCTCTGGTTGCTTCTGCTGAACTCTGCAATATGCAAAATGCTCGAAGGATTCAGGGACATCCAAACTGTCATACAAAATCTAAGCCAAAAGCCTGCAGATGATAAAGCTTTTTACTGCACTCAGGACCTTGGGCAAACCCTACTTTACCAGGGATTTCCTTCTGCATCCACAGTGTTGGCTCTTTGTGGTGCATCATGAGAAACTGCCAAGCACAACCAGTCCACTCGTACAGATTCAGGCTGCAGAAGAGATCTAAGGAGAGATGGCCTAGAAAACAAAACACACAATAAAAACCTATCAGTGTTAAATATACCAGCTATGGAGAGGTAAAGATTGTTTGCAGGAAAAAAAAAAAAAAGGATGTAAAATTAAATATAGAAAAGCCTAGAATGATATAAATTTCTGGAAACTGAGGGGATCACAGAAATCCATCATGTTTGTAGGTTGGGTTCCCCTGGCTTTCCCCCCCCCCCGCTATTTCAGATAGAAACAGTAAAAAAAGCCCCCCCAAAATAAAAACACACACATTTCCCCCCCCCCCCCCCCCAGCTACACGATGAAGAACGCAGACAGATGAAAAAGATTCAATATTCCCTTTACCTTTTATCCTCTGGCTTTGATTTCAGCAGACTATCTAAATATGCTAAGAAGTGAGCTGGATCATTCCTGCAAAGTTGTTTGATATCAGAAGGCAAAATAGAGGGGTAGAACTTGATCAAGGGCCGAAGAGCTATTTCCCCAAATTTTTCATAAAGCCTGGAGAGAGAGAGGATAAAAACTATTTTCAGAACCAAACAACAGAATTATAATTTTTCCAAAATTTCTTGCAGGTTCAAGATAGTACTGAAAGGTGATCTCTCTCAAAGCTTCCCAGAAAGCTTTGTGAAATGTTAAGTGACCCAATTCCTGCTAGGAAGTTAACACCACTGAAGAAAAAAGGACTTGACTACAAACCTCTGAGCATGTACCAGTAACAGCGGGCTGTCATCCCAAGGCCCCAGGTCATGCAGCTGCTTCAGTATTTTCAACATATCCCCATTTTCCATTGCTAAAGCCACTGGACTGTCACAAGTTAATTCTGAAATAAATCAGCACACAAGTTATAAGATATAAGGAAGGGTTTTTTTCTTAACACACACACATGGCTGTTGTTAAGCATGAGGACAAAAGTTATCACTACTTTCATGGAACTCTCTAGCTAACAGTAGTTACAAGTGAACAGATCCTACTTGTTTATTTCATAAAAATCAACATCACTAATCTGCATTCACAGCAAATTACAGTTATAAAATGATACAATTAAGGCATGGAATAATATTCTGGATATATTTTACTTCTCTTTAGACTTCTGAGGAAGCAATTTTTCTCTCATGTGAAAAAAGATAGCCCACTACAGGACATATGGCTTGCTGAATATAATGCAGATCTCCATCAGTTTCCATATATTATAATTTGCTTCTATGAATAAATAAAAACTTCAGCTTGGACACTGACTTGACAGAATGCAAGATTCAACACAAACCTTGATTCTGATGAAATGTAAGTAATAATCTAGAAGCACAAGTACAGTCCAGCTGAGGACAAACTGGGAATGCAGGCATTACTGTCACATCTAGGGCTCTCAGAATCCAAATAGTGAACAGACTCCCGGAAACCCAAATACCAGATATCACCCTCACAGCAAGATTCTGTTGTTTGACTACTCTCTGTGGGTGCCAAATCAATGCTAAGACTTAATTAATTCTTAAGAGAAATGCATAAAGCACAAGCTGAATGCAGAGAACAGATGAAGGTCCAATATGTGTTTTCCAATATGATTCTGATAATCAGGAAGCTTTGGCTCAATAAGGCTAAAGAACCATCAAGGAGATCAGAAAGGATTTCTGTGGAACAAGGTCTGATGTGATCACAAGCCACTCATTTGCATGGAACCACCTATTCCATTCAGTTTTGTTTCACACCAACCACATTTCTCTCTAAGTTGAATCTTCTGTTTCCAGTGCTAATACTGAAGCCCCTCCTCTAGCTTTTGCCTTGTCTCTATGAACATATGATTTTAATTAAGATGCTTTTGCTCTTTGAAGCACATATATTTGTTTTTAAATACATCTGGTCTGTAATCACTACAGTGTTTAACCAACAAGCTCCATAGAAATTAAAAGGTTCAGAATTGCAAAGTGGGTGGAAGGGAGGAACAGTCTGTCCAAGGAGTCAGCAGTTCTGAAGAAGTTGGCCTTTGGGGGAAAAACAACCAAGCAAGCAACCCAAAACCAGAACAGTCTCCCCCACACACAACACCTGCAGAAGGAAAATTTGCAGACATGAACAGGAGCATCTTCAAGCTTTTTTCTTGTTTCTCCCAAACACCCTTACTCTCAGTTTACTAGTAATAAGATTTTCCTTAGTTACCTTTCAATCCTGCGACGTATGTTTCCCACACGTTAGGGCTGCTTGCATACATGGTTATAATACACTGCTTTAGTCTTTTTAAGTCCAAAAGAAAGAAGTAGCGTCGCATAAACCTACAAGCTGAGGTCCACAAAGCTGCTAGTGGCAGACTTCCATCAGAGCTTCCCTCTGCTTCACCATTTCCACAAGAAAATACACGCAGCTCAAAACACAGTGTTGTCAACTCAGTGAGATCTTTCTGAACATCTGGTTCTATGACACATGGAGGAGACACTTGAAAGCAGCAGTCCAAAGGTCTCTTCAAATCACTACTATTTTCACACATGGGCTTGCTTATACAGGTTTCATCACTGTTTTCCTTCTCAGTGCAGTCTTCCAAAATACTGCTCTGTTCTTTGCCTGCTGGGTCTCCATCAGCTGGATCCAGTCGTACATTTTCCTCCTGGACTGCCCTCTCTTCAGCACACACAGTCTTGCTTTTCTTAACAGAGGAAGCAGAATTCTCTTTGCTGCCAAACTTTTCTTCTAGATAGATAAGCCACTCCTGTAAAACCCTTCTCAGACACTGTGGTTCCAACAAAACCAGGGGATCCTGGAGTTTGGCTCTGCAGCATAAAAAAGTTTGCTGAGTGGCTTGACAGTTATAAGATGCCACAAGTGAAATATTACATGTTCTGTGTAACTCAAAGTATATTCCTAAACTTGACTTACTGTTCATTGGGTTTTTTTGTGGTTGTGACTGCAACAAACAGAATTTAGGCTATTCCAGCTGTCTACACGTGATATTAGTACATTTGGAGTTCCTCAAGATTTCTTTCAGAATGGATTTTTGTTTGTTAGATGGTTTGGGGTTTGTTTTGTTTTTTTTTAAACTATGCTTGTAGTTAAGAAAAAAGGATAATGCTAGAGTACCTAAATCAGATTTTAGTGGTGTTTTCTTGGTTTTAAATAGGGGAAACAAATCATTAACCAAATGAGATATTTTCAATTATGTTACTAGATGTTCACAGCATTACTCTGTAATAATAAAAAAACCCAGTAACTTAAGAAATCAATCATTTTTCTACCAAAGCCCAATATATCTATACACTAAAAAGTCTCCCTGCTTACATAGCTTCTGCTGTTGCAGCCTTGAGATCTCTTAGAAGGTCCTCCTCTGGAAGCTGGCAGCTCTGTGGTTCTAACCTAGAAAAACACATTCATTTCAGTGTTATTGGAATTATTATCTTAAATAATTTAGAGTGAAGATTTGTGAGGAAACAACATTAATTCCTTTATTAAAAAAATATAAAGCTTTCACTTTCAAAGAAGGAAAAGCTCAACAGACATTATGGATTAGGCATGAAGAGCAACCAATTAATACTGGTTTTGTGGTCTTCTATGTAATGGCTTCTACTCCAACTACAGCAGATTTCTGGAGATACTGAATAAAAATCAGTATCATATGAAATTTAGTCCAAAATGGTAGGTTAGCAAATCATTGGAATATGAAATAACTTAGCTCTGTGTTAACTGGACAACCATTAAAGAAGTTCAATGTTTTATAGCTACCATTACCATAGTAACAAAGGCAGATGGAAACACCTAACACTGAGCTCACCATTTCACTTGACACTGTAGTTTTTTCTTTAGGTTGCTATCCTCAGAATCCCCAGAAAATGCAATGGCAAAGAAAACATGATTTTGCACTCACTCTTTCTCTTCCTGGGGAGATGTCACCAGATTAACAGTCAACTCCTGCAGCTGCTCTTCGTCCTTTGCTTCTTGCCTCCCTCTAGTATCAGGACTTATATGAAGTGTGCCAATCTTCTCAGTGGTTTTGCGTACAAAGCTGGAAACACTGCGAGTCAGAAGTTCAAACATTAAAAACTGGAAGTTCGAAACCAAACAAATCAAGCACTTTCTTTCCAGCCAAATCATGATTTCAGAAAACTTCATAATCTGAAGAACTCTTGAGAAAAGGATGAGAGCAGCAATGACCAAGAAGATCAAAACACTAAGCAGCTGCTCAAAATCCATACTTCAGTCATGGTCCATACTCCCAGCACAGAATAAAAACCTGAAATATTTAAGACTTGGGGGTTTTTTGCTGCTGGAGAAACAGGATCACATACTAACATTAGCACTTCGACGTCTCATAAAGAGAAAGCATCATTAGGAAATTGTGTCTGTCTTGGTGGTAAGAAACAGTTTTACAATACTCCAAATAAATTCTTCAGATTACAAAGCTCACTAAAAATGTCCTTTTCACATCATCAGTCCCTATCCTTTCAGATATTTTATTCAAGAGAAAGTCCAGTGACCATACCAAAACCCAATTATTTCTATCATTGCCATGAAGAGAACTGTGTCATCAAGAGCTTAACAGAAAAGTCAGCTTCTTGCTTTCTGGCCAAGAACTAGTTTAAAAGCATCAAGAAAAAAAAAGAAAAAAAAGCAACCCTTTTACTTGCTTGCCAGAGAATATGGTATCTTTTACTACACTGAGGTGCAGCAATAGTTGAAAGCTGCTGCAATAGAAAGGATTCAAATGTAGCAAAACAATTGGACTTCAATGTATAGAAGGATTAAAGGTAAACTTTTAAAAATAAACTGTAATTATGATAGTATTTTATTTAATTATAAATTGAATATAGTGAGTACTTACAAATTTAGTTGTCATTATTAGGAGAAACACTTGTTACTAGTAAAGTCCTAAAAACCACTTAAGGTTTATGAAGAATTCAAAACATTGCATGTACTTCTGAAGGTTATTCCTAGATCCTCACACTATTGATATCAGCTACAGTTTTTTGTTGCAGGACATAATTTACATACCCTAAGTGATCACGGGAGGGCTATGCAATTTTTCAGACCATCATTATGCACCAGCAACATTTTAGCTAAGAAACTAACATAAATAATTTTTTCCAAATTTTTCAGTCATGTATTTAACACCATTAACAGTTTTAAAACTGCAATTTGATTTCTGTGTAAAACAGACACTACCATGTTTACTTGAAGGAAGTATAAGCTACCATTATTCCATAAACACTTGGGGAATTGATTAGATTCACTGAAAGGGGTGGGGGGGAAGATAGCAGACCACGTAGTATACCTTGCAAGTGCGTTTCACCAATATCTAGGGTGCTTTGAATACTTTAATGTTTGTCCCCAAGCAACATAGATTTCTGAAGAATGAGTGAAGGTTTCCTAAGTACCAGAAAAACAAATTCCCCAAACAATGTTCAGTAAGTTTGATTAGAATACAAACCACAACTACAATTTACAGGGTAGTGGTAAACGTTCTTAGACATTTAAACATTCTTTAAAAACTGAGGTTGAAATCTTGGCTCCACTTTTCATATCTTCATTAGAGTCACGATGGAAGCTTTAAATTGTACAGCAAACTTGACTGCATCTCCAGTGTTCCAGTTCAGATGTTACATTTTGGCAGAATAGGGTATGAACTAAACCAGACAATGCTACAAATTCAGAGGACAGAGAAAGAAAAGATGTAATGGATGAGTGAACCTGCTGCAAGTTTTACCTTTCTTTGACAGCTTGGAGAGAGACGAGAGGAGATGGGGAACGAAATGACAAAGGAATACTGAATGGGAGAAATGTCTCATTCCGGTCAGCCTCAACCGTCACAGATGCATGAGATACATTGTCTGACAAATGGAATTGAAATAAAAGTCATGAAACAGTGACCTGGCAAAAAATGGAACAGTGAAACAAACTGCAAGTCACGAATTCATTAACGGATAACCTGCATGGTTAACATATCCTGCATGGATATGTTCATACTTAACATTCAAGAATGTGGGGAGCCAGAAAAGTGCTATTTGGTTTCAAGGGCCATTTTATTACTGACTTTGAACCTGGTAGGTCTGCTTTGCTAGTAGTCTTTTAGTTCTACAACAAGGCAAATGATGATCAACCACTGTATGAAACTATCTTCTAAAAGTAGACTTACAGTCCATTTAGGGGACAAAATATTCATTGAATGCGCTGACAGTTACTTAAACATCTAGGAAAATTAAGTATTGTAGCATACATCAATTCACATTGCATGATCTCCTAAAACCTAGATCACAAGTGAACATACAGAGAAGCATGAGCCACAGTTAAGGTATAAATCAGCCTTTTGTCTCAACAGACTTCAAAGTATAATTGGACTCACATCTCTCTGGCTTTTGATAAGAATCAGAGGAAATACAGAATCATTGACCATTTCCTTTTCACTCTTAGATCCCTAACAGTATCTGCAATGTGTTTTGATTAATCATTTCCTGGTATAAACACATATCTTTAAACGATGTAAATAAGAAAAAAAAGTATCCTTTTCAGTAGGGATAACACTGCATTTTGCAACAGTCAGCACAGTCAGCACTGTTGAGAGGAGAAGATGCCATGCTCTTATGGAAATTCTACCATCAGAATCCTTTCTCTGGATAGTGCCTAAAGGTCACAACTGATTTTAAGATTGCTTGTAAATAAGGTTACTTTAGCAGATTAGAAGCGTAAAATCTTATGACATCTAATGTGAATGTGAGCAGGGAAACACTAAGTCCATTTATCTTAAATATCAAATTAAGTACACGTGCTTCAAGAAGCATCTAGAACTGCTCTACTTAGAAAAGTTCTATCTGTTCAACAATAGAACAAATTTTCTGATTATTTCAGTCTTCTGACATTCAAAACCTATGTCCCTTCACTTCGGAGTTTTAACATCAGAAATTATACACTTTCTTCCAAGTTCTCACCTGTTGTTTTTATGGTGATGCAGGTAAAGAGGCAAACGTACAGACAGCATGTAACTTTGTCAGCAGGGTAACTCCCTCCCCATTGTGGTTTTGCCCCCAACAGAGCACCCAAATTCTCTCCATCCTCAGCTGGCACCTACTCTCTGCAAAAGCTAATGAGCAGCTTTTTTTATTGGAAAGCATCTCTACCATACCTGGAACTCAGCCAGCTCCTCATCACCCTAGGTTTCTGCATCCCCTCCCAATCCCAACCAGAGCAGAGAACAAGACCCACTATTGTCCCACTCCAGCTTTCATCCAGTGACAGATATTTGTTAGGAAATTAAAAAAGCTCCCTAGACAGTCTAATTGTTAGCTAATAACAATTCTGTCATCCCTATGCTAATGTATACACCTGTAAGAGATGATCCCCTTTACAAACAAAACCCTGAAAGAAAGTTAAGAACACTTATCCTAAACCTCCTGTTTTCCCTGAAGAAATATAAAGCCAGAGCCAAGATTAAGAAATTCTTTCCTGGAACTAATATTACTGGAAGGATAGCATCAGCAAACAAATCTCATTTGAAGCTCAATTAGCACTGGTGGTCAGCTGAGAGAATCTTGGCTTTAATACTGAACTGCACAGAGAGGAGTGGGGACAGAAATTTGAGGGAAGTCCTACTTAGTGAAAGCCCTCTGGGCCTTTTGTTTTGTTTCTCTGGGTTGTGTTTGGTTTTAAGCTCGGATTTCTGGGATGCGAGGATTTCACCCCAATGTTTCAGGAAGGAGTCTGACTGGAAGGTGGGGTGACTGTGTTCCCATTGATCAAATTAGAGGATTTAATCATGGATAACTTCATAGTGGAAAATAAGAGCACAGAGCCAATCCAACTGAATAAATAAAAACTGCATCCAAGTAACATATTTTCATTAAGAAATATTACCAAGTTCTACTTGCTCATCTTCCTGGTGTGCAGGAAATTCTTTAAATCTCTCATCTTCTGAGAATGTTTGACTGTGGAGAGAACATGAATCTTCATCTGACTGACTGCCTCTGCGACTGATAACACGATATATTCCGGAGTCCAAGACACTGAAGCTTTCCTGTCAGACAAGGCAGAGTTGTTAAATGTTGTGCAAGCTGTACTTCCGTCTTAAACTTCCTGCAATGAACTCAACCAACCACATCCACACAAATAACCTCACACCACTTCATAATTCACTGTCTGGAAAAGCCCTGAATAACAGCATATAGTCAACATATGCAGAATAGAAGAGTCCACACATGGCAAAGAAGCCTGCCCTCCAGCACCTTTATGAAGATGTGTATGCTGCAGTGCTTTTAGGACAGCAGCCTGCAGAACCAATGTACTTAGTACAAGACAAAAACCATCTCTGCTTTCATCCTGCACCTGAGACTGCCACTTCACCCCTTTGTAACTGTGTACCCCATATTCTTTTATTGGTTAGCCACACCCAGCTAGCACAACTGCAGACTCTGCAAAACTATTTAGTTCCAGGACACATGTCCATTCTTTTGCTCATGGTCAGTTTACTTTCCCATCTGCTAATGAAAAAAACTTGTCTACCACATCAAAATGGAATTTACATTATTTTTTTTTCTAAAACTTAACTTTTTAAACTTCATTAGAGTGAAAGCAGCAACTGAGACTGTATTAATTATGAAATATTTCCCCTTTCTGGAAAAGTTGCTGGGAAGCCAAGACAATACCAACCAGCTGCACATGTAAAAGAATATTAAAACTACACTTGAATTTTTTTTCCCCTTAGAGCTTTCTACTTAAGCTTCATAGAGTGAGACAACCTTTTAAATAGGGCTAGGACAGTTCTGAGCATTCAGATGTTCTGTTTTCACCACATAAATTTATAGTTACAATCAAGATGACCTTTACTGAAGCATGTTAAGATACTAAACTCAGCTGTGGAGAAAGTCTTCATATCAATCTCTGTCCACATCTCAACCCTTAGCCACAAATTAATATGGAAAAAAGGCAGAGGTCTAAGAGCTTAAAGAATGCAAGTAGTAGTATTTCATACCTCTCTACCCCACCTAATTTTAGACAGTAGCATTATCAGCTACGTGGTAGACATGGCAAAAATGAAAGCCTCAACTTCAAAGCGAGCAACGAGGTGATTTTAAGCCATAAAGATGAAATCTGTGGGTAACAGTTTTGACACTAACAATACACTTACATGAGATGAAATACTGCTCCTTCTACTGCTGCATGCAGAATCTAGAGGTTCCAACTTTGAAATCAGTTCTTCCAGCTGTGTAATGAGATCTTGTTGGGTTGAGGCATCCAGCTGAGACTTTAAGTGCTCCAGCTTGTCTAGAGGCAAATTTTTTCTTGCCTAAAAGCACACAGTGAAACAGAAACGTTATTATTTCCAACGTACATGTGAAAAGCCAAAGGTATCATATATGCAGGCTAATTTTCATCCTAAAAATACAGTGTTTAGAAGACTTTTTAAAACTCTAAGAAATCAAATCTCAGAAACCTATGGAACTTAACAGAAAAGAAGGACAGGAAACAAGACTGAAGTTGCATTGCACATTTACAAAGAGGAATTTACTTACTCTGCAAGAAATTATTGAATTTTGGAAGAGACAACAGACCCTGGCAGCAAGTGTCCAGAACCCTCTTCTTATCAGCCGCTCTATGCAGCGGTCTACCAGCAGAAGGGAGAGGTGCACAACTTTTCCATTTGTATGCAGACAGAACAACTCACTTTTGTAAACTGCAATATCCTGAATATCTGCAAAACCAGATGCACAGAAATATCTAAAGGTCTGAAGTAGTTAGTCAACGTTACTTTCTCTTCCTGAAAGAAGGTGAAAACGTATTTCCCATCTGACTGCAAATGCATGCAAAAGCCTAATATGCTGTAGCACAAGTGGCATGGGGAAAACAGAGAGTGAAGAGTGCTAAGCTAGCATCAAACAACTATAAAGCACAGTTAAAGTATCAAAACCTTCTGGAGCTGCACTTCTAGAAAACACTCGACACTAAAGTTACTGAGAAGTTTCCTTTTCCTTTGAAGGGGGATGAAAAATTAAAGACCGATAGAGATGAAAAACACATCATTGTTAGCTTTGAAACAGAAGGAAAACATTTGCTAGTAGAAAAACCACTTTGACCTTTCAGCAGTTTTCAAATGAAACAGTTATGCTATATGCAAACACTCCATGTCAAAAGCATTGGAAACTTAACACCAGAAGGGAGAGAGAGAAGGGAAAGGAAAAGTCTGACTGACAATGACTAAATGCCTAAAACTATACACACAACCATTTAAGAGGCCCCACTCATCTGCCAAGTAAGTCCATTCTTTCGCTCCAATCTAGACAGGTGTTAGAAAAAAAACAGGTTTTAAGCTTTCTGCTACCACATTAATCTTCACAGGACACCTGACAATAAACCTGAATAAAGAGAAATGAGGAAAGGATACTGCAGGTTTTACCTCACTAATATTGCAGGTTACTGCCTCTCACTATTTGCTGACTGTATTTTAAGATTCAGTCTACACCACGTTTTGTTTCTCAAACATTTTTTCAGAAGCATGGAGGGAGAGGTTGGCTGGAGGAGGCAGGGAGAAGGTTACTATTCAAGGATATAACTGACAGATGACAAGGAAAAATAGTTTTCTGATCAATGTTCTGCAATCCAGCTGCAGAAATTGATCTTGCAAAGGCTCCATGTTAAGCAAGGACTTCAGAAGCAACAAACAATGTTACAAAGCAAAAGATTCTTAGTTTACCTTTTACTTCACTCCAGAGTAAGACTTGAACACTTTGGGGAAGAAAAATGTAAATGCCTCTTTCTGTCCAGGTCATCACACAGTGTTCACTGCAAGCAAAACAGATGTTAATTGTGCAACAGTTAATTAATTAACAGTTAATTGTCACTGTAAAATATGCAGGGATGGCATTGGCTAAGGTACAGCAAGCAAGAGGCAAGTTGTTTAGTATAATACTTGGAAAATTCTTAGGCAAAAAGATGAAGTTGATAATGTAAATTAGGAGAATATACAACTTTTTTTAAGTCTGCTTTATCAACAGGAAGCTATGTTGACAAATACTCACGTCAAATACAGCAGCTTGGGGAAAGACACAGACTGTGGAGAGCAGTTGGAACTAGTATAATGAGGATCCAGCCTGTAAAGTAAAATTAATATCAGTTCCAAGTATAACTACGATACCACTGCTGTGGTATAATACTCTTAACCCCAAAAATACATAGCTGGCTTAAACAGTCTCATGACAGCAGCATTCATTGCAGTAGTCACACAGACATACCTCTAAAACCAAGGCTTTGGCATGTTTGGTAACTCAGAGACTGGTTTCCTTTATGAAAGGAGAATGTATTAAGATGACAGCTATGAATAATACTTGACTGCACTAGGAGGTTATTTAATCTTCCCAGTAGTAAGGCAGTTCTTCTCAGTTAGTCTAGAAGTCCCAAGCAAGTTTATTATCAATAGCACTCATGTTTTTACCTGAGAGTAACAACAGGGAGAGGCGGTGATGAGAGCAGCTGCTTGAACTGATGTGTGCTTTGCACTTCCCCATCAAAGTTCACCTCCCACATCCTTGAGCCAGGCCGAGCACAATATATTAAAGGCTGCTGATTCCCACTGTTTTTTCCAACAGGGAAGAAACATGCTCCAAATTCTCCATCTCTCTCTTTGTTACCAATTTTCCAGAACTTCTCTCTAGTGGAAAAAACATACTTGTTACAGCATTAATAAAGGCTGTAATTAATTTTATGTTGTTCTTGAAGAAAAAAAATACTAAACTCTAGCTGCTGAATTGGTTTTGGTGCTTAGAAAAATATCTGTAATGAGTATTATAAAGCCTGCATAAAATTTATAAAAGATAGAGTACAGAAATATTTATTAGTTTAAACAAATGTTCAGATCGTGAAGGTTTTTTAGTTTTCAGCAGAACCAAATCGTTCAACCTAGTGATGGGAAGGTAATGGTGCAAATGATCCCAGAAACCATTTCCAACCACATGAAAGACAAGATGGTGATTACAAATAGTCAGCATAGATTTATGAAGGGGAAATCGTGTCTGCAGCCCTCTACAACAGAATGACTGGCTTGATAGATGAGAGGAGAGCAGGGGATGTTGTTTATCTTGACTTCATCAAGGCTTTTGACACCACTCCTAACATCTTCAAACTGGAGAAGCATGGGCTAGATAAACAGCATGTTAAGTGAGGTGATCTTTCCCCTCTTCTTGGTGCTGGTGAGACATATCTGGAGCACTGGGTCCGGTTCCAGGCTCCCCAGTACAAGAGAGACGTGGACATACTGCAGCAGTCCAGCAATGGGCCACAAAGATGACTAAGGGATTGTAGCACCTGTCTTGTAAGAGGCTGAGAGAGCTGGGCTGGTCAGCCTGGAACAGAGAAAGCTCGGGGTGGAACTCATCTGGTCCCACACGTACAAATACCTGATGAGGGAGTTCAGAAGACAGAACCAGACTACTCTCAGTGGTGTCCAGTGAAAGGACAAGAGGCAATGGGCACAAATGGAAATACAGGAAATTCCTTTTCAACATAAGAAAAAGTTCTGTTATTGTGAGGGTGGTAAACCACTGGGAAGGGTTGCCCAGAGAGTTTGTGGTGTCTCCATCCTTGTAGATGCTCAAAACCTAACTGGGCACGGTCCCGCACAATCTACTCTACCCAGCTCTGCTTTGAGCAGGAAAATCTGACTCCAGAGGTCCACTCCAGGTGATCTTCAGAGGTCACTTCAGAAACTCTGTCTGACTCTACTTTTTAATTCCAATATTTTACAAGTAAAACATAACTTGCCTCTCAGTATCACACAAGTAAGTGCGTGTAAGTGAAGATATGAGCAGTCTTCCATCCAAATAATCAAGCTGAACAACCCGAGAATCTACGGTGGTTATAATCTGAACAGGAAACATCACAAAAGTGGCAGCAGCCTGCAGTTAAAAAGAAAGAAAAAAAAGAAAACATACAGAGCCTCAGTTCAAAGTAAGGACTATTTCATTAAGTTGAAATCACAAATCCCAAAGACTCATGTATGCTACGAATGCACAGCATAAGACAGAGCAGTTCCTTTCTTCTCCCTCCCTTACAAAACAAGGCTTCAATGCTTAACAGCCACAAAATTCTAAATTATCCTTTTCCCAAAATCATTATTGAAGGTTTAAGAAAAAAAATAAAATATCCCTGTAGCATCCTGCCATTTCTTTATAAAGAGTGTGGGTTTGTGGGTTTTGTAACACTACGAAAGGTTTTATTCTTGCTCTTGTAAGCTTTCTGCTTTTGTCAGCTCTCTCCCATGGGTACCTTCAGCCAGCAAACAGATTTCTGGAGACAGACCTGTGAGTTTACTTGATACAAAAAAAAACTTCCATCTGATTTAGGTGGAAAAGTCACCTTCTCCATTACCCTGCAGCAAATTACCCAAATACTATTTGTCAGTTTGCACAGGTAGCAGAACAAAGTCACAGAGAGACTTACTCTTGAAACTACAGGGAACTGCACTCAAATTTTCTAGCAGACAGTCACCATTTTGACAGCTCAAAGCTGGTTTGCTAGGAACGTGTGAATTCCCTACTTCAAACAACATGCATTACACAAGAGATTCAACAGCCCAGTTCCTTTAACAGACATGAACAGACCCATATCCCAGGGGCCTCACCCTCCTCTTCTTTTCCCTCTCTTTCCACAGTTGAATTTTTTTGCTCTTTCTTTAAATGCAATAGTCTTGGTACTTTAAGTCAATTTTCCATAAAAATCTTTCATGGGCTAGAAAGCACCTGGAGGAAGACACTCATTTCCAGGTTGTGCTCCTCCTTACAGATTACAAGGAGAAAGAAAGGACCTAGTAATAGCAAAACTTAAAGAACACTCAAGGGCTAGAAATCAGGCTGGTATCATTAATTTCTGTGCCCTTTGCACAAAAGGTAATGGATAAAAGCTTGACATCCACCTACCATTTATTTTAACTAATCCACATCTTTAAGAGTATCCAGACAGAGCCAAGCAAAATGAGACTCTGGGATTGCCCTTTCTCAGTGCAATAGCTGACCTGAGGACTAACAGACACAGCTAAACCTGTAGCTGGAGTCTCAGGAATCCAACAGGCTCAGAAACACCAACACCCTGGGCCTGGATACTTGTAAATTCCAAGAGGAAGAAGCTTGGCCAGTTTTGAATTCTGTACATTTGAGAGCATTTTTATGTTGCATTACTAAAAGAGCTGAAGGAGGGGGTGAGGGAAGTTAACAGGTTAGGATTTCTATTGCTGTCCCAAGAGACTGGTTCTTCATCCCAACAGTCAGAACTTCATCAGCTGGCAAGTTTCCTCTGTTCTACTCTACTGTCCTGGTTTGGCTAGGATAGGGTTAAAAGATTCCACACATCATTCCCAGAAACCTCTTCGTCTCAAACAAAGTATGTGGCATTTTACCTTCCCTTGTTTCGACGTGTTAATTTTGATGGCTGATACTTTTCCCACATGATCTCCTACAAAAACACGAAGGGCAGCTGTATCCCAACACAGAGCTGTGACTTTTCTGCCCTTGTGCTCAGAGGAAACGTAAATCCGTTCTGGCTTCCCACGGCGTTCCTGATTCAGCTCCCAGACTACTACAAGACCTTGGCTACAACAATTAAAGAAAATACAATTTGAGAATAAGTCAGCTAATGTTTTTTATTTGATAAAGATGCATTATTCCAAAGAAACAGAAAATCTAAGCAAAGTAGAGAGCTGGTTGTGTTTGAGGTTGCATGCCTTCAAGAAGTGTCACACTCTTAATTCTGAAGAAGAATAAGTGTCCTTCCTTGCACTATGATGTACCAGCAGCTTTGGAAGGCTACTCTCACATTTACTGGAACTGCCAGTGAGGATGTGGAAAAATAAGCATTTAAATGAATTTTAAACAATGTAAATGGTATTAACTACCAATCTCACTCTGCCAAGTTCATGAAGATATTTCTTTTGATGCTGAAAGGTCTCAGGGAGACATTTATCATCAAAACTGCACATGCATTAGCTCTCCCATGCATGTTGTGTTACAGAAATAGTATTTATTCTGGAACAATTATTCCAGAAAAAAAGTTAAGCAAACTGTCTGTGCAGGGAGTTATTCTGGAGGGGCATCTACCAGTTAATTCCCTGCCCCCCTCCAAATTCTCAGCAAATATCCAAATCTGAAACTTAAAAGGTATTTAAAAATATTTCTCTAGAATTCAGGTTTGTAAGGACATCACTCACCTGGTGGCGACAGCAACGTAATCTTCATCATGTAAACAACAGGCAACCCGGGAAATGGCACCTTCCTGAAAGCAAGCATCAGAGTAAGTGCAGGTGAAAGTTGTTCTTGTACTGCCTTTACCACTACACAACTTTTCTCTTTAAGATATAAACCAGGTTAATGCCAACAGCTGCTACCACTTTGTTGTGATGTGGGTTGGGTTTTTTTTTTCTTTTTGTTTGCAAACACTGAGTTTACTCTAAAAAGATGCAGCTGACAACAACATGAGAGCATCAAGGGAAACAACTGCAGTTCATTCTCTGATTAGGAAAACACAGAAATCAGTCTCCTGTCCTCACACCTATGGAAGTTGCAAGATGCTCCCAACCTTAAAAACCCAGCTGCATTCCTGTTATGGTGGGAGCAGCAGTGGCTCCCAGGAAATAGCACCTGGCTGTAGAAACAGCCACCCCTGTTCCATCACCTCTTTCAGCAGAAGCAAGCCAGCCTATCTTTTCTTTGCTTATCCAGGGAGTTCATAGTTTGGACATCCAAAAATTGGTACTTATCTACATGTGAGTTGCTCTGGTTTCACATTCAAAGTTTTCTTCTAATTCTTAAAAATATTCAGGTGACTTTGTTAAAAGTAAGAATTTGAAAAACAGAAGTCTGACCCTCTCAGGTAATTTCTTTCCCACTTCATGAAATCTATTACAGCACACGCTCTGGGGATACACTCCAGTACCACAGCCTTTATTAAATGGAGCAGTCCAAAACGTCCCCTTATTTGGATAATTCAGCAAGTCAAAAACACCTGCTAACTCCTAATAAATAACTTGA
This sequence comes from Podargus strigoides, assembly GCA_028020825.1. Classification (NCBI taxonomy): domain Eukaryota; kingdom Metazoa; phylum Chordata; class Aves; order Caprimulgiformes; family Podargidae; genus Podargus; species Podargus strigoides. Next base: position 3,895,033 of record CM051633.1, read on the forward strand.
AAAAATCTCTTTCCCAGTCCCGTTTTCCCTGGAAATTCTTGTATAGAATTCTTTACCCTTACCTTATGAGTGAGAAAGAGTCTTTGCTTCCAACCATCTTTCTGTATAAGGTTCAGTCCCCCTCCTGAGCTGCCTAGAGCTAGCCACCTCTTCGACACAGCTATACACGTGCACTGAAGGAACAGAAATCAAAACACACAACATGGCTGCTAGTAAGTACTGACAACAGTACCTTTTTCTTGCATTATTATATTTTTAAAGGCTTCATTGTTTGCCAGCTGTATGTACCATCACTGAAACACTGGCAGCTCAGTTGCCAAAGATATTAGAATAGCACACTCTCTGATTGGAGCAAACAGAAGACAGCAAGCTGTATTATTTACCCCACAGCTGCGTTAAGAAAACGCACGCTCAAGAGTAACACAACCCTTTGTCTCCACTACTTCTTCTTCCCAAAGTGCTTCCCCTACCCCATAAACTAACACACACACACTCAAAAGGAACAAGATGAATCCTGTGGGTTAACTGGATAATAAACCAAATAAGGTCATTATTTGACCTTTAAAAAAAAACAACCAACCAAACAACCCACCCAACCACCACAAACTCACCTTCAGGCGACTGGAATCCAGCCTGAGTGCAGAAAGCAATGGATCCAAACACTCTAACTCTGCCAACACGTGGTTGTAAGAGTCTGGAATGATTGCCACGGAGGCCATTGATGTGCAGGACGAGCACTGCTCATTCACGGGTGCATTACAGCCTCAGCTTGCAGCAGTACCTGCTAAAAATAAAGCCAGTTCTTGGTTAGTCCACTTTTGAGTATTACATCTCCTTTCCCATGTGTGAACAAACACAGAACATCTTCCCATTCAAACAGCAGCGGGTTTCAGTTTGCCAAAAAGGCCGAGGGCTGCAAAATCACACCCCTGCTTTCTTTACGAGAGGCTTTTGTTGAACTTCACTTCAGAAAACTTAACCTATCAGATACCAACCCCTGAAATATTTAAACTGCAGCTCTAAGATCTACTTACACCCTCCTGTGAACCACGTTCTGTTACCTCTGGAAAAAGCTTTGTTTCACAGTGAAATGCACTTCCCCCCACAACAGGCACCCCCATTTTAAACTGTTTTTCTCAGGGAAAACATTTAGCATTGGCATTTTGTACCTACAGCATCTTCTCCCCCAAAACTAAGTTTCAGGAGTATTATCCTCACCCAACAGCAAATTTAGAACTACCTGCACTTGTGCGTTTTTAATACACCTACACATGACCACACACAAACTGTCCTATCCACAGCACCTCCCTTCCAGCATCCATGATAAATAACAGAGTGAAAACCAAAAATTAAATAGTTCACAAAGCTGTGACCTCATATATCTCTCTTAAGGAGCACATACTTTAAAAAGAAACTCTTGTTGAGGAATTTTTTAAGTTTAGACCTCTACGTTCCTTAAAAACCACAACTTGTTACACTTTGTACTCAAGCCCTGGGGTTTCTAAGTGCCGTGTAGCACACAACCCCACAAATGAAACACACGCACAAACACGATCATGTGAAACCTCACGCTGCCCTGCAAGAACGGGGAACAGCTGCTCTCAGCACGGGGACAAGGGAAGATGCACATTTAACCAAAGACGGAAAATTATTTCTTCAAAATTCTCAGAAACGTCTTAAAAACCTTAAATTATGGGACTGGAGAACAACCCCACGCCGGTGATAACGACTAAAGCATCTCTGATGAGTGACAAGGAGCGCGTTTGTGCCGTTTGTGCACCCAGCCCAGAAGGACCCCTCGGTGCCGGTCACACACCGCCGAGATCTCACACCCCACCTCGGAACTCCGCTCCCGGACGCCACCGGACGCCCCAGCGCCTGCCGCCCCCGCCCGGCACAGGAGAGGGGCAGACCGAGCCCCCGACAGCCGCCGCCACCCAGGAACGAACGCTGCCCAGCACCGGCGGGAGGCAACGCCCGCACCAGCGCTCCGCAAGCGGCGGCTGCAAGAGCGAGCAGCGGCTCCCCGGGGCCGAGCGGGCTCCCCCCACCGCCGGCAGGCGACGAAATCCCCAGCCGCGACACCCAGGCCTACCGGGACACGGACAGCCGAGAACAGCTCCCGCCCGGAGCCCCTCGCCCACTGCCCCGCTCTCCCTCCCGCCGCCAGCTCCGCTGCTTCGCGGCCCCGCCCCCAAATAGCGGCACGTGACGTGGGGCGGGGCGGGGGCGTGTCTGCGCTCCGTGCTGCGTCACGCCGCCTGCGCCCGCGCGGGAGGAAGCTGCGTCACGCGCGCCCGCCCGCCCGCCCTGGCCACGTGACGCTGACGCGCGGCGCCCCCTCCCGCCGCGGGCCGTTGCCGAGGGGAGGCCCCTCCCCCGCAGCGCGGTGGCGGCGGCGCCACCGACCTGGGAGCGAAGCAGCCGGGCCGCCGAGGCCGATGGCGAGGGACCAGCGGGGCCCGCGTGCCGCGGGGCCGGGTGACGGCGGGGGCACGGGGAGGGCCGGGCGCGGCGGGGAGGGGGGGGGCGGCGGCGCTGTTTACTGCCCCGTCACTCCCCCCTCCGCCCGCTACTGTCATGGCGACGGGGGAGGGGCCGTCACGTGAGCGGGGCGGGGGGGGGAGGGGGGAGCAGGCCCGCGTCACGTGACCGCAGGGGACGCGCCGTGGCGGCCTGTTCCCCTGTCACGTGAGACGGGCTGCTCCCCCTCCCCTCCCCTGGTTCCGGTCACGTGCCCGCCCCTGCCCGCCCCATGGCCCCGGCGGCGGCCCGACCCCCGTAGCGCCCGCTCCCGCCCCGGGCCCCTCCCGCCGGCAGCAGCCAGCGCTCCGGCGCGGAGCAGGTCGCCGCCAGCGCCCGCACGGTAAGGAACGCGCCGGCATGGGGGATCGGGAAGGCAGCGGCGCCGGGCACTCTGCGTGCGTGTGAGTGAGGGGCAGCGGGGCCCGATCCGCCTCCCGGTCGAGCTGCCCCGGACCCCGCGGTTCCCTCCCGGGTGTGGCGGGGCTGTGCCTGCCGGGGAGCGCTGCGGCGGGCCCGGCGCGGCCTTTGGCCTCCCGCTCTTCCTCCCTGCGGCCCCGCGGCCGTTTAACGGCGGCGACCTGGCGGGGCCGGGGTGCCGTGAAGGCAGGGGCTGAGGGACGCGGCGGCAGCTGCCGGTATGCGCCCCCTGGGGAGGGGGCGGCGGGAAGATGGCAGCGCCGCGCCGGTGGGATGGCGGCGGGGGTGGGGACTGGGCTTCACCCGAGCGCTGGGTCGCGGGTGCGGGCGGCAGACAAAGAGGTGCCCTCGCACCGCCTGCCCGGGGCCTGGCAGTCGGACCGAGCCCCGCCGGGGCCACACGGGTGTCCCGGGGGCCGTCTCGCCCCGCGAAGCGTAGGTGATGCCCGCCGCGGAGGAGGGCCGCAGTGACCCTCCGGGGGTCAGGGCCCCGGCTGTGGGTTCCTTCAGTGGCACCTCTCGCACCGCCCCGTTCTGCCGAGCCGCTGCTGCCCCTCGGGGTGCCGCTCTGTGGGCTCCCGGCCCACCCCGGCTCCCCACACCGCGGGGCCCGGCTGCACCCCCCTGCTGCTGCTCCGGGTGTGCTGCTCTCCCTGCAGGACTGGAAACCCAGCAGCAGGGCCTGCATCGAGTCCGTGCGGGCTCACCTCCAGCCCCTGCTGACCCTCCCCGAGTCAGGGGTATTACAGTGTGCAAAGGTTTCCTTTATTTCTGCTCAGAACCCAACAGAACCACATGGAAGAGGCTGGAGCAGACTGCTGGTAATGGAGAGTGTTCAGGACAGGTGTTGTAAGGAACAGAGGAGAGGGGCCAGGTTTTACAAGTGCTTAGGAAGAGTCGCTGTGTCAGAGGAAGGACAGATGTTGGAATGTGATGGTGTTTCCAGCTGTGTTCCCTCGCACAGAGCTTGGAGGAGAGGGGTTATAGGTGGAGGTGCCAGCACTGAAGCTTCCCGACAGACCCTGCCAGTCGTACGCTGCAGCTGAAATTAACATCCTCCAGACAGGCCCAATGACAAGTCATTCGCCATGGGTTAGGGCTGCTGATTGATCCAAGTGCTTTTCAGAACTATTAACCATCACTTCAAAAGCTCTACTGCTGGTGAATTTAAAATAAACTGTGTCTGACTTCCTGTTCTGGAAGATACTTAAACCAGAGAAAGGTCTGTCTTCCAAAAGCTGCAGCTGAAGAACTCTAATGCTGCTTCTTTTAGCAGCAGATTAAAATTATCACTTACACCTGTAAAATAACAGAATTTCTCCCTGTGCACGTTGCAGTTCCTGCCCCTTTGAGCAGCAGTGTCATCATCCGCAGTACTGATTCCTGGAAACCTCAGTTGTTAAGTGTAGAGGTTATGGGATTTGGGCAGGCATGAATAGATCATTGATGGCTCTCACCCTCCTGCATAGTAAGCCTCAAGTGTCCAAAAAGAAAATGAGTGATGCAGTGTGTGTGCTTAGCGAGGACGCAGCCTTCCCCTCTGCAGTCAGGAGGAGACCGTCCTCAGGCTTTCCAGCAGCTAGGCAAGATTTCTATTTTAGAATTTTTCCTGTACTTCTTGTAACAAGAAGCCATCTTGTTTTCATTAGGGAAAGACAGTAACTTTCCTCAATCCTTATTATGAATATTTTTTTTATTCTTTCTGATGTCTTATTGTAACGACAGCTCATGGTTTTCTCCATTTTGGGTAATGCTTACTGTGCTTCTATCACCCTACTGCCACTGCAAATCACTGCATGAGAAAGGAAGTACAGCAGTGACATAAATATGAACTGCAGTGGGCTACAGTATGTTCGCCCTCCCAGAAGGGAGCATGAGCCACTTCTGGGATAATTGTGCTTTCCCAGATTGCACACTGCAGGGTACTGTGCTAGAAGCACCATGGTGGTAACGGAGAAGTTGCTAGCTGCTGATCATTTTCTTCCATAGTGGAAAGACTGGTTGTAGGTGGGTGAAATAGCATGGTAGCAAAGCAAAGCAACATGCTTCAGGCTGAGCCTGACTATGGAAATGCTTTGCTTTTTCTTCCTGTTCAGTACAGGTTTCATCCCTTTGCATTCTGTAGCTTTGTCTCTACTGCACTGGATAATAATGACCTTAAAGGACTATAAAGTAACAAGGGGCAAAACAAGCTGAAATCCTTAGGGCCTGTGGCCAGCTGCCTTTTTGCGGTAAGGATAAGGTGCTGCTGAGAGACTACAGACCTGCCACAGGAAGCTACAGAGAAGGGTAGTGTGAATAGCACTGAAAGAATAATGCTGCTGAGGAGGCTGTAATGGACTATGCTAGGAAACGGCCCTGAAATCGTGCCATGCAGCGTCCTTTGAGGGAGAAGTATTAGCAGGGCTGCTCTGAATGTGGCACAGCGTGTTCTAGTGACTGCTGCAGTGGTGCTGATGTGAAACCCCACATTCAGCTCGGCAGCGCTGAAGTCTCTGGCAAAGCTTTGGATGACTGAAATGATGAAGGAGCATCAGTGCATTAAGTGCAGATCCCTTTTGCCATTAAGTCTTCCATTTAGTATTTTACTTAACTCGTCTCAGAGATGGCCTTGTAAGACTTATGCTATTGTCCAGATTGTTGGAGTAAAACATCCTGTCTTGCTGCTGTTTCTTTTAAGAAAAAAAGTATGTGAATTTAAATGCTTAGAATTATAATTTTGAGATACCTACTAGTGGTGCGATGCTGATGCAGGTTGCTGTTTGAAGTTTGATGCAGGTCCCAGCAAATGATACAGGTGTTCTAAAGCACATGAAACAAGCATGTCAGCGTTTGACTCTTTTACGTGTCCATATTAAAGTTTGTGATGTACCAGATGCAGCAGGACAGACTAAGCATTTACAGCAAACATTCCAAAGATGTAACGTTTTGACAGGTGTAGGACAGTATGTTAATAGGATGTAGTCATACTTATTGTGTCCTTAATCTCTTGAGAAATTTAAGGCTGTAGGATGAACCTGTAGGGAGGCATGACAGTGACTGCTGGGGGAAAGAATGCAGCAAGTATCAAAAGGCTTGTGACAAAACTGTTGTGTTGAAGTAGGTGTAACACTGGTCCCTTGGACTTTGGGGCAGAGGGACAGGAGACTGGCCAGCTGGAATCAAGTGTACAAAACATTCCAGCTATGGCCAAAACCCACCACAAGAAGAGCAGGAGTGTAACTGGGCTACCTTATCTTTAGCACAAAGAACTGAAAGTCCATGGTTTTTCACATACCTTGTATCCTTCTCTTTTCCGAAATGAGTTAACATCTGCCATTCACACTGAAGAAGGGAATTGCTGCCAAATGCCAGAGGAGATTTGGAACTGATGTCATTCCTTAGCTTCAGTATTCTTCTGAACTTGAAAAAACAGTAAATGAACATTAAAACAGAAAAATTTGGTTATCAGTTTAAATGTAAGATCTGCGAGTCTTATTGGAGCAGAAGCAGTATCAGCAATATAAGTAGATGAATTGTTTAGGCAGCTGGCAGTATTTTGTTTAAATAAATTTGCTGGTTGCACTGACAGAGGGGATCATATTTATCTGGAATGTTTCAAACATGATGTATGCATTAACGAGTGAACGTGGGTTGTAATACTTTGGTACAGATAGGGGCAGTGAAAGAGTTAAAGCAACAATATTTATCCTAATCACCTCAACTGTATGTTTTTAATAGCTCCTTATAGCCACAATGGCAACATCATCTGAAGAAGTGTTACTGATTGTAAAGAAGGTACGTCAGAAGAAGCAGGATGGAGCTCTGTACCTTATGGCTGAAAGGATAGCGTGGGCACCTGAAGGCAAGGACCGCTTCACAGTCAGCCATATGTACGCAGACATAAAATGTAAGTGAACCTTTTCCTATTCCAGCTTCAGTAAGCAGTATCTCCATAAACATTTAAATCCAACCCAAAGCCGGCTTGCCATAAAGCACTAATAGGTAAATGAGGAAGGCTGCAGGGGTCTGGAGCTTTGGCTAGGTTATTCTGTGCAGCAGCAGAGCTCAGGACCATGGTGAGGTATCACCAGTTGATTAAGGATGCTACTGCAGTACTCCTGTGGTCCTCAGATGGGTGAGTTATACTGCATTTACTGGTTACTTCTGATAAACTTTTGCAAGAAATTGAACAGAAAAATAATCTATGCCATATGCTTGTGGAGGGAAGGGTGGGAGGAGGGTTGAGGAAGAGTATAGGATTTTCGGGGTCTAACAGAGAAACTGTCTGGCATATCATCTGTTAAACTGTGCATCTACAGCTGTTGGAATTTTCATGTAGAATGAACCTCGCTGTTTTATTTTCATCCAACAGCCCATAGCTTCTGTAGTTGGGCCTGACTGGTAACATTCCCAATAAGTGTTTGCTGTTGCAGGAGCAGAGCACTTACAAGTCAGAACTCAACAGTAAATGTCTCTAGCACGCTGCCTTTCTGGCTCCAATTGGTGCTCATGTTCCATGTGCTAAAGAAGGAATAAAAAGGCAGTTGTATGCATCACTTGGTAAAGGTTTAGTGATTACTGCTGTGTAAAGTTGTATACAAGTACTGCAGCATGATCAAAAGTGTGTGTGATGAATCAGAACTAACGTGCTGTTTTCTTAAACACAAATGTGATCAGGAGTTTAAAAGCTCTGTTCACCTATAATAATCAACTTTGTGAAGGTTTTCTTTAGCTATTTACTTACACTTAAGCAGCTTATATTTTAAGTATTTACATATATAGGCATTGAAGTCTTTGCAACTTTGATGAAAGATTCTTTTTTGTCATCTAAAATAAAAGAGGAGGGGGTATTTGTCAATTTGTAATAGAGATGGTGTAGTGGTGACATCTGGTTCCTGTCTCCCACTTGCACCAGAGAAAGGGGTGAGATCCAAAGTTAGGTTGGTACCGTTTGCCATGCTAAGGTCATGCCACTGAGGTCAGCACAGCACAACAGTCCAGAGCTGTCCTCTGCTCCCTCTGGTTACAGGAAAGGAAGCAGGAGTTAGGTTTTTCTTATGAGTCATGAGGGTGTAACAGCACCTCGGAGGCAGGCATTGGTGATGGACTTTGGGAGCACTAATGGCTAAATGTGCTTACCAGCCACTGGAAACCAGCGTACCTTTGCTGTCAACAGACATGCTCTTACCCACCCTGCCTCTGCTTTTTACCACTTTTCCTCTGGGGGAACTGGTCCAGCTGGAGAAACAAAAGGGGGTTCCTTTTCAGTGGATCAGTTCCTAGGTTTGGCTTGCTGCACAAACACTATCACTCATACGAGACAGGCAGCAGGAGGAAGTGGAAAGGAGGAATGAGGCTGTCACCTTTCCACAGCAGCCTGGATCAGTACCAGGTTAAGGTGTCCAGGTGAGGACAGTCTAATTCACAGCAGTTTTCTCATGGAGGGTGTGGGGAATACAAAGGCTCCTGAGCAGTAGCTGAAGGATATGGAGCACTCGGCTACTGATGTCCGTGGCTTGTGTTCTAGAGAGAACAAGGTGCAGGGCTCAAACTAATTTAAGGGGAAGACTGTCTGTTCCACTTTCCTGGCTGGAATTCACACAGCGTAACAGTATTTAATTGGATGATGAAGATAACTGCTTATAAGCAAATACTCTTGGGGAAAGAGAGTTTCTTGTATAAGCTTACTGTCTGTTGCTAATTAAGACTCTCTGTGTAATCTAGGCCAGAAAATCAGTCCAGAAGGTAAAGCTAAAATTCAGCTTCAGCTAGTATTGCATGCAGGGGACACAACCAACTTTCACTTCTCCAATGAAAGCACAGCAGTGAAGGAGCGAGATGCGGTAAAGGATCTTCTTCAACAACTGTTGCCCAAGTTCAAAAGGAAAGCTAATAAAGAACTTGAGGAGAAGAACAGGTAAAGGGAAAGGAGGCTTAAAGGGTTTCTTTGGGGGTTTTTTTGGTTTTTAATCGTTACCTAACTATAGTATATTTCTGCTAACAGTTGTTATTGCAACATTGTTAGTGATGCAGCATTGGTTTCCCAGTAAAAAAACTCTCTGCTTCAATTTAGAGGAGTTCCTCGAGACTTACATAACTGTAACATGTTGAGACTAGTGTTCTCCGTGACACGTTGGTGAGGTGTAAAGGCAGCCAGCCTGGCTGCCACCCAATCTTTGTTATCCGTGGCTATGAGATGAGTGCTCCCAACTGGCAGTCTGTCTCTTTGGTCTTCTTAAGTGTGTGTATCTGTTAGAAAAGCTGCTTGAAAGACTTTTTTTCTTTCCTTTTCCAGAAGTTCTTACTGTCCTTGATTTGTGATTTTTTTTTTTTTTTTCCCCTCCCTGTAAAACCTCTTCCCCCTCAAATCTCCTTTCCTGGTGTTTTATACACTAAATTGCTAGGTATTGTTATGCATCTCACTTGAGATGCAGTAGTTTGTTATCTGGCATACAGGATGTTTATTCTAAAAAATGTTTTGAGAAGATGTTCAAGTCCTTTTCCCAAAAGGGCTTTTAGGATATGCTTCCGTTCCCTTAAAGTGTGTGTGTGTTACAACCAGTCTGTGTGGCCACAGTGCACCCTTCCCTGCCTCTCCCCAGACGAGTTTCACTTCATTCTAGCATCTGCTGTGAATCCTCTACCTCCTACCTTCCGTTTCCAAAGACTGTTCTAGCTTTGAACTTAAGTTAAAGCTAGATTTTTTCAGAACATAGGAGCATTGCCTTATTGGGCAGGTCGGATCTTTACACATCTGTAAGGCAGGGCACAGCAGTTGGCATGAGCAGGGCACTGGGGAAGGCACTAAGGAGCTTCAAACTAGGGAGGGGAGCAAGGAGCTGAGGTACTAACAACTCTTTGCTGCAGAGACCAGCTCCTGGGGGCACCTACCAGCTCACTGAAAGAACAATGGAAGACCAAATTGGATGTGGGAACCCAGAGAGCGCTCCCACAGAAGGATGCAGTTGTGCAGGCAGCAGGCTGCAGGGAATGCCACAGCATCTCCCTGGTAACAGGGGGCTGTGTGCTGTGAACAGGTAGATGATCTGCTCAGCCAAGCAGCGCTACTGCAAGATCAGGTTGAAAGGCTTCAAGCTGAAGTAGAAAGGCTTAGGAGCATCAGGGAGGCTGAAATGGAGATGGACTGGTAGAGCCAGGCTCTGCCCTCCCTGCAACAGGAATGGGAGCACCTGCCAGAAAACACCCAGGATCGAGGTGCCCCTGTACTCTGCGCCTCTCGGGAGGATGACAGAATCCTAAATGAAAGGGGTGAATGGAGGCAAGTTTATGGCCGTGGCAGAAGGCCAGCGCCCTCCTTGCCCACCTCACCCCCCCAGGTGCCTCTGAGAAATAGATATGAGGCCCTGGTTGAGTACAGCCAGACTAATGGGGATGTGGTGGATAGGCAACCTACATCAGAGGTCTCACCACAGACAGGAAAACCTCACAGAAATATAACAACCTCTTCCACAAGGAAGAAGAGAAGAGTGCTAGTTGTTGGAGACCTGCTCCTAAAGGGAACTGAGGGCCCAATATGCAGAGCTGACCCTCATCACAGGGAGGTCTGCAGTCATTTGTTAAGTCGTGGGGAATGGGAGAGGTGCCTGAGGACTGGAGGAAAGCAAATGTCACTCTGGTCTTCAGAAAGGGCAAGAAGGAAAACCCGGGTAACTATAGACTGGTCAGCCTCACCTCCGTCCCTGGAAAGGTGATGGAACCAACCTGACAGCCTTTTCTGAGGACATAACCCGGTGGATAGATGATGGTAAAGCAGTGGATGTGGTCTGTCTTGATTTCAGTAAAGCATTTGACACAGTCTCCCACAGCATCCTCGCAGCTAACCTGAGGAAGTGTGGTCTGGATGATCAGATAGTGAGGTGGATTGTGAACTGGCTGAAGGAAAGAAGCCAGAGAGTTGTGGTCAATGGGACAGTCTAGTTGGAGGCCTGTGACTAGTGGAGTCCCTCAGGGGTCGGTACTGGGACCAGTACTATTCAATATATTCATCAGTGATTTGGATGAGGGAATAGAGTGCTCTGTCGGCAGGTTTGCTGATGACACCAAACTGGGAGGAGTGGCTGACACACCAGAAGGCTGTGCTGCCATTCAACAAGACCTTGATAGGCTGGAGAGTTGGGCGGGGAGAAATGTAATGAAATATAACAAGGGCAAGTGTAGAGTCTTGCATCTGGGTAAGAACAACCCCATGTGCCAGTCTAAGTTGGGGACTGAGCTGTTGGAGAGCAGCACAGCAGAAAGGGACCTGGGGGTCCTGGTGGACAGCAGGGTGACCACGAGCCAGCAGTGTGCCCTTGTGGCCAACAAGGCCAATGGCATCCTGGGGTGTATTAGAAAGGGGGTGGTTAGTAGGTCAAGAGAGGTTCTCCTTCCCCTCTATTCTGCCTTGGTGAGGCCACATCTGGAATATTGTGTCCAGTTCTGGGCCCCCCAGTTCAAGAAGGACAGGGGACTGCTGGAGAGAGTCCAGCGCAGAACCACAAAGATGATGGAGTGGAACATCTCCCTTATGAGGAAAGGCTGAGGGAGCTGGGTCTCTTTAGCTTGGAGAAGAGGAGACTGAGGGGTGACCTCATTAATGTTTATAAATATGTAAAGGATGAGTGTCATGAGGATGGAGCCAGGCTCTTCTCAGTGACATCCAATGACAGGACAAAGGGCAATGGGTGCAAGCTGGAACATAGGAGGTTCCACATAAATGTGAGGAAGAACTTCTTCCCAGTGAGGGTGACAGAGCACTGGCACAGGCTGCCCAGGGAGGGTGTGGAGTCTCCTTCTCTGGAGACATTCAAACCCACCTGGATGTGTTCCTGTGTGACCTGACCTAGGTGTTCCTGCTCTGGCAGGGGGATTGGACTAGATGATCTCTTGAGGTCCCTTCCAATCCCTGACATTCTGTGATCCTCATATATTGATATGTGGGTTTCAGGTATGTACCAAAATTTCAAGTTTTAATGAAATAACTAGAATAACAGACTGCTGCTTGCTGCTCTACTTTAAGAATTGCCACTAATCCATATTTGTTACCAACAAGAAAAACTGGAGAAGCCTTAGTGGTTAAAACGTAACAGGGACATCTTGCCACAAAGTCTAGTGGGAGGTGTCCCTGCCCATGGCAGCAGGGTTGGAACAAGGTGATCTTACAGATCCCTTCCAGCCCAAACCATTCAATGATTCATGAGTCTATGATTCAGGTTTTCACTTCCACCTCATCCTACTTCATCCTTAGAGCAGCTACAGATTTTCATTCATTCCAGATTGCAGTTTATCCGTGTTCTTCCCTAGACCACATACTTTGTATTCATAAGAATCCTATTTTTTTTTTGTTTGCAAATGATGAAGACCCAGAGGTACATTCTAAAGATTGTTGAGGTTATTGGCTGATTGCAAACATGCATGCATGTTTCCCTGAAAATATCCTAGTGGGTTTCAAATTAGGTACACAGCTGAAATGTCAGGTGCACACATTCTTTGCATTTTGGATCGTAAGGGTGATACTTGATATTGGGACAATGACTTGTGTCAGCTTTATTCCCTGGTGGAAGTAGTGACGCTAAATGTTTCTGTAGCACTTGTGCTGCATGTGATAGTTCAGTGATGAAGATCCTACTGTCACCAACAGAAACATAAATAAACAAACAACTCAGGGTAATGTGTATTTTAAAGTATCTTATCCCACGCATATTTTGTAATCTATTCTCTTGCGCTACAATAGGGACCTGAAACTACTGAATTTTAAGATCCTAAACAAGAATTGGATAGTGCTGAAATCTCTTCCACCCTGCCCCCACCCCCCAAGACCTTTGTTATGGCAGTTCAAGAAAATTCATTGTGCTTTTACAGTTCAGGAGACTCCAGACATGCAAAGACACAAGAGCACCACAGAACATTTTAGGACAAAACATTAATCTCACATTAACTTTTTCTTAGACATTACTGTTTTCTAGCATTTAATGCTATCCCTTAAACATGTTTTTAGTCCTTTCTCAAGTCTTTTGAGACAAATCTAGCTCTTGAGGTTGCTTGTTTACACAATCTTGTTTAGAAATGCACGGCATTTTGAAATAAAAGTTGGTTTCTGTTCCTTTTATGAACTCATGTTAGTTATGAAAATCCTAGTGCTTTATTCTGCAGCATTTCAATTCTATTCAATACATTCTTTTACCAGAATGCTGCAAGAAGATCCTGTTTTGTTTCAGCTCTATAAAGACCTTGTTGTGAGCCAAGTAATCAGTGCTGAAGAATTCTGGGCCAACCGCTTAAGCCTGAATGCAGGGGATAATTCTGCAGCACCTAGTAAGCAGGATGTGGGCATCTCAGCAGCATTTCTGGTATGTTGAACCTCTGACTTGAAGGATTTTAGAGCATACATTGGGGAAAGTGAGAGTTCTGCTCATGTACTTTACAGAGATATACTTTAATGTTGGGGTTTTTTTCCAAGTTCCTGAAAACATGTCTAAGTCCTAACATGTCTGTGCATGTTAGACTATTGCAAGTGTAAAGGGGAAAAAAAAGTTTTATGCAAATCTGCAACCTCAAAATTTTGTCAATTTAAGATGTTCAGTTTGAACTTTAATTTGACAACAGGCAGTTGTTGTTTATGCTGCTGCTCTGCCTTCCATAAAACAGGAATATTGGTGAATTTACAGTCACTAGGTTACAGTGTATTTAACTCAGTAAGTTAAAAAGAATATCTGTTGCAGCATTGACGTGCATAAATGAAGCTGCAAAGACTTTCCACACAAAATGTTTTCTTCCCTTCCCAATTTTTTTTTAAACCAGTACATGCTTTCAGCAACTTGAAGAACTTGGATATCTGAAAGCTCGCTCTCTCTTTCCCCAACTTTCAGTTATGTTACCCATGTGTAGAAACCATACTTCAGTAATCTCAATGCAGGCTAAGAGCAACCTTCAGATTCCTTCCACAGAGACAATGTTTCTACTTCTGCAACAAAATCCCTACAGATTCTCACTCTAGCTGGAATCCCCTTTCCACCTTTGTAACAACTTTGCACACATCAAGGGTTTGGGAGGGAAAGAGGAGTTGGTTTATGACTTAGCTGCTGTACAACCACTTGTTTTTTTTCTCCCTAGAAATATCTGACCCAGTTACCAAGTGAACTTGATTGTTTTGATTTCCTGTCTCCCATTTTTCTTACACCTTAACATTAAAAAAAATCCAAAAAAACAACCACCAAAAACCAACCAACCCAAATCTTCAAAACTGAAGCCTTCTTAAAGTAACTGGTTGTTAACTTCAGATACTTGTGTGTCCTAGTTCAAGTTAAAATAACTATCTGGCTCTGCTCAGAATAAATGTTTCTCTAGGAAGAAGCTGGTACAAAAACTGGAATTTAGGTGTACAAGGAAAGGGAGAAAAGAAGGCAGCACATGCAGTCATGTGCTTTTTGCTGTCACCGGGAACTAGACTGAGTGCTTGCTTACTCCAGAGCTTCCTAAAGAGATCACCAAGATCTAACTTGCAAGTTCTGACTAAGGCTTACCCTCAATTTTTAAATTCAATGTTATTTATCAATTATACTGAGATGCTTTTAGTGTATAAGGAAATCAGGTGTAAGACCCAAATCCTTTTCTGTCACTTCATTATCATCACTGATTATTCACTAGCTGAATTGTTGAATGAACAACAAGTTTTGCTTTGAAATGATATATTAAACTAAGCATACCTTCCTTTAACTAATGGAGTGGTCTTTGCTTTTCATCTCCTAAAGCTTACACTCTATTTATTGAATCATCCCTTAAGTGGCAAGTATAATAGAGTCATTAATGCATGCTCCTTCATTTCTCATTTATGATCAAATATGCTATGGATTATGGGAAGATTATTTTGTCTGCAGCAGAATTTGATTGCAAGATGCCAGGTTTTTTTCCTTCTCTAGTTACAGAAGGCATTCAGACATGACTGGTTTTCCTCCCTGTATGCTTTTCCTTAGGCTGATGTACGGCCTCAGACAGATGGCTGCAATGGTCTGAGGTATAATTTGACTTCAGATATCATTGAATCCATATTTCGAACATATCCTGCAGGTAAGAATAGTGCTTTACATAAATACATGCATTTAAGATTTGGTTTTTACTGTCTTACTGTGGAAGAACTAGAATGGTAGTCTGAACCTGGAAGTATAGAGGACCAGAGTATCTTCAGGCTCCCAGATGCTTTTCCCTGTGTTGTTTGAGGGATGGGAAGAAGCATGTGTTAAAACATGCTTTTGAAATGAAAACCTGATTTTGTTAAAGACATTTTAACTTGTTGCATTGACCTTATTTATTTATTTATTTTAATTGTGAGTAGATGTTTGCCATGATCCTCCTACTCAGCATTTCAATTAATTGTTATTTTTCATGGGATCTCCTTTGGGATGAAAAGAGTCCAATTTCCATCGTTCCCCTGCACTGGTTCTTCATTTTGGCCCCAGGTTAGAAAGACTCTAGATCTTAGAAAACTCTGGCAAATCAGACTTCTTGTGGATGGGCAGTTCTAATTAGAGTATTCAGACCACTGTTACGTGCATTTCTTTTCAAAGCATTAGCTAGCCTTGCAGAACATAAAAGAGTACCTGTTTGGTCATGCTTAACTACTGCATTCCCTTACATTTAATTGGCATGAATGAATGCAGCATTAGACAGAAAGCAAGCAAGGAAAATTTAACATAAAATACCATACTGTGTGCAGCAGTTTGTAATCATTATGTTTCTCATTCACAGTAAAAATGAAATATGCAGAGAATGTCCCACATAACATGACCGAGAGGGAATTCTGGACACGTTTTTTTCAGTCTCATTATTTCCATCGGGACAGGCTCAATACAGGCTCAAAAGACCTCTTTGCAGAATGTGCCAAACTGGATGAAAAAGGTGAGCTTTCTTTCTGTGGTAGGCTGCTACAGTCTAGGTGTACCAGAGAGCACAACACTCCAGAGGTCTAAGTAAACCCAGCAAAGCTGAAGGCAAAAGTTTTCTTATGTCCATT
Organism: Podargus strigoides; assembly: GCA_028020825.1. NCBI lineage: Eukaryota > Metazoa > Chordata > Aves > Caprimulgiformes > Podargidae > Podargus > Podargus strigoides. The sequence continues at coordinate 3,910,967 of CM051633.1, forward strand.
TACTGGGCATCTTGTTTGTCAAACTGTAAAGTGAAAGCTGCCAATCATCACTGAAACTTTGCTGTTGCTTTGCTGTTCTTGAGTGCATTTCTCAAAACAAGTTAGCTTTTGGAAAGTGGTAGCTCTACAAATATTCTTTATTACAACTCATGCAACAATAAATCTGTGATAAATTCCATAATATGCTCTCATGCTAAATTGATTATGCTTTGCCATCAGTTACTGTGGAATAATTTTGTTTACGTAAGGCTTTGTTTTGTGGTATGTGCACAATTTATATATAGCTTTTGTTATAGATCAGTTTATAGTAATAGACAAGTGTGAATCCTGCTTAGGATTCTCCAGAGGACTTGGTATCCCTGTTCTCTGTCAACCTTTTTGATATGAAATCTTAAAATATTATCTGACTTAAGTTTTTAATACATATTCTGACTGATGAAAGCATTCTATTAGGAATCCACAGCCCTTCACATGTAAAAGCTATCACCAGATAGAAATTACCATTCTACCCAACAAGGCAGCAAAACAGTGCTGAAATTAGAAGAAACACACAATTAAGGCTTCCTAGTTCCCACTAATACAACTGATGACGTTCATAAAAACTGTGCTAATTAGTAGGATGAGCTTTTACAATAGCTTTCCAAGATTACTGCTTATTTTAAATGGAACTTTGAAAAGGGTTGAAAGTTTTAGTCACAGTTATACTTGGGCATCTGCAGAACCTTTGTCTTTACCTTTTAAAGGTTAAACATAATCTAATAATCCCACAATTTTTTCTATTTGCTTAGATAATGTTTTTTTCTTTGTTTCATACAGGGTTAAAAACAATGGTGTCTCAAGGAGTAAAAAACCCTCTGATAGATTTAACAGCTTTGGAAGATAAAACATTAGATGAAGTAAGTAGTTGGCAAAAAACCCCAAAACACTTCCTGATAGTTTCATTTAAGGAGAAAGTGTGTCCTTCTCCTGTTAAAATAACTACAAATGCTCATTCTAAACCACATCACTTACTAGGCTGCTGCAGTGGTTGGGCAGTCACCATTTGTACAGCTGTGTGTGTGTAAGGAAATGGAGAGTGTGCCCATGGACCTGTAGGTCTGCCTTAGTGTGCTGGGTATAACAGCAGAACTTCCCTTTTTTCAAAGAATTACTATTTCACTTGGATGGCTTTCTTGACTGAAGTGGACTCTCTGGTTTGTTCCTACCTTTTAGAAGCTCTGACAATATACAGGAGAGCAGCACAAACCAGGAAAAAGTCTTCGTTCTCACTTTGAACATTGCTATTTGATTCAGCTTAATTTTAAGGACACTTTATACAGTTTTCTTTGCTTAGCTTTAAATACCATGTTTTGCTAAAATATGGCTAACAAACTATTACCTGTCTCCAAGTACAAATTAAAAAAAATTGTTACAAATGCTGCACCATAATGTGAAATAACTTAAAGATACACTTCTCTGCAGTTGATTTAACTTTTGAGTTGTAATTCATAATGATGCTGCATTCCCAACTTGGCTTGTTGGGGTTTTTTTGGCAAGAGTTGTACAAAGCTACAAGTCTGAAACTAGGAGTTTAGGATAGGTATGTTTGAAGTGCTATGCAGACTGCCCTAGTTTGCTTTTGAGGCTGGTTCACTGCAAGCATGAAATTGAGTTGCCTTCAGCCACCTGGCAACTGGGGAACACTGCCAACATTAAGGCTTGAGGGTTTTTTAATTCCCAGTGGTATCACATCCTCCTGACAGGTGTCACTTTTAGCCTGTGGGCTGCTGGTGTCCCAGAAGATGTTAAAAAGAGGTTAGTAAAACAATTGGTAGCTTTTACTTGCCATCAATGCTGTCTGCTTTGTACAGGTGATGCTTAAATTTTTAAGCTAGTTCTGGTTTTACTTCTAACAGATCATGGTTGTACAAAACTATCTGTTTAAGAATTTTTTTCTTCTCTCAGACACTTCTGCCACGTATTAGAGTAAAACAGGCTATGGAGACTTTTTAAAGTACATAAAGTGATGGGGGGGAAGGTAGGAAAATACAGTGTCAGGTGATGATGCAGTATATCACTCAAAGCTCAGAGCAGGTGGCCTGCAGGCTTCCTGACTCACTGGAAAACAGAGACTCATCCTTGTGGTTTTGGGGCAGGAGGTGGCTAATGTTGTTTCTTTGTAGGGCTATGGTGTTGCTTCTGTGGCCTCTACATCAAATGCCTCAAAATCCGCTAGAGAAAGTAGCAATGCTGCCATTATAAAACGCTTTAATCATCATAGTGCCATGGTCCTTGCAGCTGGCCTCAGGAAACAGTAAGTTTCAATGTTGTGGAAAAGCTATTTTGTAACAAATTTTAAGGAATTTCCAAAAGGAGAATACTTCTTTAATTACTCATCCTACCTTTTCTTTTGATTTTTCTGCTCTAGAAATGAAAATACCTTTAGGTTCCATTTTAAAGTTCTTTAGAGCTGTCTGAAGTGACAAATGCTATTTTTAGCCAAGTTGTTATCATACAGAGCAGATTAAGAAGGGAAGGCTCTTTCTGCCTTAGCTCTCCTGCCCTGGTGAAGGCTGCAGTAGTAGTGTGCTGTTAGCTGTGCAGAGGTGAGGGCTGGTGCAAGGAGTTCCTATTGCTGCCTTCCAGGAGCAGCTCTGCTGGGGCTGCCTGCAGTGGGGTGTAAGTAAATGAGGAAGCAAAAGAACGATGTGGTGTAGGCAGATAAGATGAAAGATTCTTCCAGTGCAGTGTCTCACCCCTGACCAAAAAAATGTATCAGCTGGTTAGGTATATATACAGTAAACTTCACAAAGGAAACTTCTGAAAAGAGGGATGAAATGTGTTTGATATGAAGTCTGCTTTACAACTGATTTAGAGACAGCCACTCTACCCAAATCCTACAGACCTTACCTGTGAGAGATCTTAATTAAATACTTCCCTCTGTGTAGCTGTGCTCCCTCACATTCTTCTGTCTTGTACTAATTGAACAGTGGACCTTAAACAATCTCCTCTGGGTACTGTGTGTTTCTGTTTCACAGTTCAGGAGACAAAACAACAGCTCTCATTCTGAAGCTGTAGTGTCACAGGGCTGCCATAGCTCTGCTAATACCTGGCTGGTATCAGTGTGTATGCAGTGTTTCTAATTTAAACACTATTTTGCTGTGTCCCACTTGCATTGTGGGCATGCTATTTCTGAAGAGAGGGAGAAGCACCCTCCCCTGCTGCTGAATTTCCCCCTTGACAAACAGGGTTATTTGAGGAGTTGGTTCCTGCTATCTAGATCAACTTCTAGAAATCAAGACATAAGAGGAAAAAAGTTGATATACAGTATGTGAACGTGCATATAAAATTTTTGAAACACATGTATTTACTTTGTCTCTAGCTTGTATCTTAAGTTGCCTGTGAAGTGAATTCTTCTTAATGCTGTTTCTCTATTTTAAGAGAAGCACAAAATGACCATTACAGTGAGACCAGCAGTACGGATGGAAACTCCAGGGATTCAGATTTCTTTCAACCACCAATGAAAAAGGTATAAAGTTAACTGATGCAATTCTAATTGAATGGAACTGGAAGCTCTGTCTCCCAAAAGACTGCTGAAGGTTCCTTACTCATTTTATGACACATCTAAAGTAATACTTAGCTTTGCTTCAAAGTTTATAAAATAAGAACCTCAGGGCCTGTAAGAACCTTTGTACCTCTGTTAGTAAACACAAATAGATTACACCTTGAAGTATTATTTGGTTTATCTCTTCAGTAGTGCCCAATTAAAGTAAAAAATTTTCAACATGACCCAGAACTCTGATTCTTTCCATTCAGGGCAGTTCTGCTTTTGTCCTCTCCCCCCTGTTTTTTTTCCCCCTCCAAATGCTGGAAAACTTCTAGAGAGCATCCACCTGAAAGGGATATTTGGGTTCAAGCACCAATATTAAGTGTATTGTAGAGGGGATGATTAAACTGGCACATGACAGCCTGCATCTTAGGGTCAGAAGCTGAAGTGAGGTTAAACTGAAAGCATAGTGAGAGCTGGTGCACTGACATACAGGACAACAGCCTGGGTTAAACTAACCATAGCAGCTTAGAAAATAGAAAAGAGTACTGTAATTGGTACAAAATAGAATTGAATACTCTTGCTAGAGTTGACAGTCTAAATACAAAGTGCCAAAAATCTACGTGTATTGTCAGAAAAGGTTGTAGAATACATGTGTTGTTAAATGTTGACATAGTCAACAGCTTTGACTTCCCTGAAAGCTGCAGTTTTTACTGGGGAGTAAACAATATACCAGGACTAGGATAAATGTGATGAAAAGAGGAGTGAAAGTAGCATGAGAGTCTTAGGGGACTTCTAAAGTAGTATTCTCATTGCACAAATGTGGTATCACTGTGCTGTTGCCCCTCACCGCTAATGCTCTAGCTCTGCTGTCACAAAATAGCTTGGGTAACTATTGTGGTCTTAGTGTTACACTCTTGCCTGCCAGCCATTAAATCATTACTATTTCTGCTAATCTGGAGATGGACATAAACAGAGAGCATGGAGAACAATCTATGTATAGCAGAGCACTTTTTGGAAGCAGCAGGGACTGCCAGTTTTGGCCAGAATCTGCAGAAAAAGCACTAGTGCCAAGACTTCCAAATCACACACTTTATAAATAGTGTTGGGCACTGCTCCCTCTGGAGGGTAGACATGAACCATTCCACACTTCCTTTAAGGTTTTTGTAACCCTTTCACTCAGTCTCTGTGAACTGGAAAAAAACCACTCGATGCATTGAATTGTGTCCTTGTTAGTAATGTGTATCATTATTTGGCTTATTTTAGGTGAAACTGCAGGAGTCCATTGAATATGAAGATTTAGAAAAGAATAATGGCATTAAAACTATTGCACTAAACTTAAAGAAATCCGATAGGTGAGTTAACAACATCTGCACAGCTATTGCAGCATCCAGTCCATCACAGCCTGCACAGAATCAACTGATTCAGTCCCTACTGTGCCACACTCAAGTGTGTTTAGGCTAAGTTTAGAAACCTAATATGAACTCCTGCATAAACCCACTTACAAGTAATTCCCATTTAAATTTGTATTTTGATTTCATCTTGCTTTTCAGCAAGTTAAGTCTCTGTAAGCCTACTTGAAGGGCTTTGACGTAATTTCTGTGTAAGTCTAACAGACCTGTATTCACAGTGCAGCACTTTGTTGCAGCTGACAGTGGAAAAAGGTATGTTACATGTGAAAATATATATGGTTCCAAGAAAAATCCACTCTCAGGCAAGAAAAAGCACAATTGGGATAATTTGGACTGCTCACTGGTCTTGTATTTTTCTAGTAATAGTCATCTTGTTTTCTTGACTTTTGAGTTTGAGAACCATAGATGTAAGTTCAGAAAAGAAGTGATACCACAGGAAAGAGAACAGTTCCAAATGTGTGCCTAACTTCATTTGGCTTCGTTTCACTCAAAAGTGGTGTGAATTCCTCCATTCTAATGACATTCCCAGAAGCAGGTGGCACAGATAGATAGCTTTTCATTAGCAAAATGATGCTCGCAGAAGCTACAGTAAAAGTTCCTCTCTTATTCTGCTGCCATACCATCCCAAACCCAACCTCTTCCCATGTGGCAGTGTATTTTAGTTTCTCAATAAATAAGATTTAGATAGTAACATCAAAGCATCTCAGGTTGGAGTTGCTGAAGAACTGTCCACTGAGTTTGGCCCCTGTTTTCCCAGCACTCCTTCTAATGTGCTTTTCTCTTTCCTTCTCTCACCTCACAGGTATTATCATGGTCCAACTCCAATTCAATCACAGCAATATGCAACTAGTCAGGATATAATTAATTCTTTTCATAGTATTAGGCAAGAAATGGAAGCATATGTACCCAAACTAACTCAGGTATGGAAGAATACTCAATAAAATTCTCTTCTTGATGTTAGCATCTTGCTTTCTATATAATTTTGTGTCTCATGTCTACTGGAATTTTAATTTTTCAGAGTAAACTTAATTATCTCAAATAGTTTTATGTTATGTGATTTATTTTACAACTTTAGGTGGTACCTTTTGAGCTACTGTGGTTAAAATCTAAACAATCGAAAACTGAGCAACTGCTGATATTCAGAGTTATATTCTACTGTTACCATATTATTTTGAGGAACTAGTAAAGATATAAAAAGCAGTAAAGCATGAAGCACAGGCCAATATTATTGATCCCACCCCCTGAATATTAGGATGTAATGGTCTTTAGGAAGTCATAGTAAGAAGGTTTATAACTAAATGGGTCTTTCACTCCTAGATGCACTTAGGTAGGATGTAGATCTCCCTGTGGGCTGCACAGCAGCTCTGTCCTGGCAACTGGAGGGCAGTATAGCCATGTAGCCAACCTCCCCAGCCAGTATCTGAACTTCTCTCTTACTAAACCTAGATTTGGCCCTAAGTAAAGCAGCCACAGCTGTGAATGTGTCACATTTCTGTATAGTAATTCTCTGTCTCATTTCAAAGTAGCAGCACAGCCAGTTCACCTACTAGGTAAAGAAGAGGTTTGTCCTTAATTAATTGGAGAGCTTTTCACTGAAAACATGAGCTATAGCACTTAAAAGCACACTGTAATTCTGGAGAAGAGCAGACTCTTCATCAGAACTTCCATTCTATCTGCTCAACAGTATCTTTGCCACTAGAGTTCAACTCCAACTTATTTTAAAAGATTTTGTTGGGAAAAGTGATCTGAAATATTTGTTCTCTCTCCCTCCAGGTTCTTTCAAGTAGTGATGCTACTAGCACTATTGCAGTCCTGTCACCTGGAGGAGCACTTATGCAGGGTGGAACACAGCAAGCCATAAACCGTAAGGATTTAGGGTGTATAATACTTTAATCATATCTTATGGCATTATACAGCAGTACCTGGCTCACCATTTCATCTCCCTCAGAATATGTTACAGCAATAAAGGAAATGGTGGAAACATAGCTGGAGTAATACTCTGACAGCAACAGCCCAGCCACACCATGAGAGTGGTACTGGCTACACCAGTGCTGAGGCAAGGGAATGAGAGAAAAAATTACAAAGCAAGTGATGAAGGATGCAATTTAGTACCAAGTCCTCTTAAAGATAATGGGTTCTGCTGGTTCAGCATTTCTCTTCTGATTCTTTTTTCCCCTGGATTTTAGAAAATAAAGACATACTCTGGGAAGGCTCTGAGGAGGCAAGGCCTAGATAATTGTCTGGAGCCAGGTTTTTCACAGCCTGCATTTAAGATCCACACCTTGCTGTGAAAAAGGACAACTTTCTTGTAGACTGCAAGGGCCAAACAGACAACTTCTCACATCACCATTCAGCCACCCCTTTCCCTTTACTCTCACAGCAGATCAATCCCTCTTCTCACAAGGCAGGGTTTATAACACAAGTTAAACTGGGAAACTTACGTGGTCCACATGCTGTGACCGTATTGTCACTGTCAACATAAGAGAGGGAAAAGCTTGCAGTACCCAGCACACAGTATTTAGCACTGTACTGTGAAGAGAACAAGGTACTGGTCCCAGCAGCAGCACTGCCACACTGTTAGAACAACACAAATACACCGCTTCTAATCCTGGATTGTTTGGTGTCCCTTATTTGCCGGGCATAGCTCTCCCTGTATAATATACAAGCTTCCAAGTATATAGCCATAAATAGTGGCTGAGCTGGTCTAATACTGCTGATAGTCCTACTTCAGGTGTGAGACACCTCAGGCTCCCTCCCAGCCAACCTTTCTGCAGTTCTAGTAGAAATGTATATTGCTGAACTCCTTCATTAGCCTTACAGTCTCATTTTTCATGACAGTTTTGAGTGATGTGACAAAATCCTTTTCCTGTTGCAGAGATGGTGCCAAATGACATTCAGTCTGAACTAAAACACTTGTACGTGGCAGTAGGGGAACTGCTACGACACTTCTGGTCCTGCTTTCCTGTTAACACGCCATTCCTAGAAGAAAAGGTAAGGCTGAGCTTCCTGCTAGGGCCCTGGTTATGATGTGGCTCGATTGTGGTTTAGAATGACTGTCATTAACTTGAAGTGTAAGAACTAATACACATGCTTTAAATCAGTGCAGCATTTACTCATCCCTAGAACTGAAGGTCACAAAGCAATGTAAAACATCACTTTTTTCAGGATTTCTGCTGGTGCTACTGGTTAAAATCATCCTTGTCCCTGCAGGCCTGTTAGCACCCTTCAGGAGCAGTTGCTGTAGGCTAGTTTCAAACAGAATGGTCAGCTATATTCCAGCTGCAGGTTTCTCATTGTCAGTTTAAAACACACAGACTAAAGCACCCCCCCTCCCCACCTCTTAGACGGTACAGTGACAGTTACAAGAAACTGTTCCTTACTCATCTATCCATTGCAAAACCACTCAGTCATACCCTCAAAACATACATGGCTTTTTAGGACAAAGTCACCTTCAAGAAGAGATGTCTGTCTATGACCAGATACATGACTGTAACCATTTTCCTGTTGTTATTCTTTCTTTTGACCTCACATGGATCGCAAAGATGTAAATTTGCATTCAGATGTGTTGAAATTTTTGCTGCAAAACGTGGCCTGGAAATCCGTGGTACAGCCTTTGCTCGAAGCAAAAAAAGATATTTTGTGAATATCTTATCTATAGTGTTTACTGACAAAGTAAAAATGATCATAGTGGCACAGTGCACTTTAAGTCATACTGCACATGCCTCAAAAATAAATCACAGAACAGCCTCAGTTGGAGAAGACCTCTAAGATCACCCAGTCCAACCATTAACCCAGCACTGCCCAGTCCCCACTGCCCCATGTCCCTCAGCACCACATCTCCACGGCTCTGAAATCCCTCCAGGGATGGGGACTCCCCCACTGCCCTGGGCAGCCTGGGCCAGTGCCTGATAACCCTTTCAGGGAAGAAATTCTTCCTAATATCCAATGTAAACCTCCCCTGGCACAACTTGAGGCCATCACCCCTCGTCCTATCACTGTTACCTAGGAGACAAGACTGACCCCTGCCTCCCTACACCCTCCTTTCAGGGAGTTTTAGAGAGCAATGAAGAATTGTTAGACTGATTTTAGTCACTTTTCTTCCTCAAACTACTTAAAGTAGCCCCCAGAATTAGTTACAAGGTGTTGGAGAACAATTTGTTGAAGGAAATTGAACTTCTGTGGAAGTGACTATAATAATTGGTTTCTGTCTCTCTGTCAGGTTGTGAAAATGAGGAGCAACTTGGAAAGATTTCAGGTTACAAAGCTCTGCCCATTCCAAGAAAAGATTCGGAGACAGTATTTAAGCACAAATGTAAGGAGAAAATACGCTTTAGTTATGTGGGTGCATATTAATGATCTGAATCCTAATTATCAGAGGATGGTAGCTTTGTTACTGGGAAATGGGCAGAGGGAAATCGGGTGCCCAGTTAAGCATGTCTTCTCTCCCTGTATAACTTGTTCAGTAATTCCAGAAACTGTGAAGAACTATAATTTGAGCTTACCCCAGTGAGACACAAAAATGGGAAGCCATGTTTCATTTTCAGTTCCACTGTGAAGCAGAACTTTAGCAACTTCAAATCCATCTCTCACCATGTCAGACTTTAAATACTGGGACAGCACAGTCAAGTGTCATTTCCCTGTGACCTTAGCGTAGCAGCTCTCTGAACTGCTCCCTCTACAGATACTTTGCAGTACAGCCCCAAGGTCCATCCTTTATCTGCCATACCTCATTGATTTTAGTGAGATTACTCTTACTGAATAAAAGGAAAAACCCAACCAAGTATCTGACTGAAGGGAAGGGGATCTGTTTTCCAGTAACTGGGACATTTATTTTTTTTCCCCTCTTAATGTTTCAGTTGATAAGTCATATAGAAGAGATGCTGCAGACAGCCTACAATAAGTTCCATACGTGGCAGTCCCGGCGTATGCAGAAGAAGACGTGAAAATGCATGCTGTACAGGTTTGAGAGCAAAATCTGCAATAGGAGATTGTAGGAGTACAACCTAGCATATGTGCAGATCTTATAGTTGTTGCAGGAAGACCTGCAAGCTGTGGACTTCTGGAAACGATGCTAACTAACTTGCACATTTTTTGAAAAAGAACTGAGATTAAACTTGAAAACAAGGGAGAAAAACAAGGAAGAACCAAAACAGAAGAGCTGAGGCGCAAAAATATTTAAAAGACACTGTTTACTGCAGTTACTCAGGAACTGCTTTTGATTTGCATAAAGAGCTGCTTTCAGAAATAAAAAATTTAAAGAGGATGTATTAATAAAATCTGTTTTTCTGTCTAATTTTTTTTTTTTTTTTTTTTTTTTTAAGATGTGTATGGCACAGGGTAGAACTCAAATTTTTTTCTTCACTGGACTCTGACATTTTATTGAATTCTGTTTGTACTTTCTGCAACAGTTTAACAATGATACTTTAAAATACAGCTGAGACTGTTTTTGCTTCAAACATCTGGGAGCGTGTAGCTGTCGGAAGACAAGCTTCTGCCATATGTTTCCCCACCAATTGGAAGCAAGAGACTTTGCACTGAAAGCTGTTTATGGTCTGGGGTCCCTAAAGGCACATGGGGGCAAACTTTTGCCTGAAGTCTTGGATTTTTATGCAGAATTTTTTTCAGCCATCAGTTTTGCATGTTTTCCTTTGAGTGCAAGTGTGTGCTACTGCAATCTTTTTTTTTTTTTTTTTAAGGTGGCATTTGTTCTGAGGAGATAATGCATTTTTCAAAATGAAGTTAAATAAAGTTTCTTACAAAAGAAGTCATTTATTTTCAATCGTTAGACATTTTTTTATTTCTTCTCCTAAATCCGTTTTCCTTCACTTCCCTTTTGACTGTTACACTATTTTTGGCGAATTGATAATCATTGCAAAGAGAAAAATTGTTTATTTACACAATGTCCATAGATACTGGGAATCTGTGCCATACTTTGTTCCGAATAGAATCAGTTCACAGTTTCAGACCAACCTGTCTTGTATTAAATGTGACTTAAACGCAGAGTGAACCCTTTTTCTATAATATATGCAGTTTAATGACGTCCTTGTATTTTGTTGTCACCTTGACTGTACTGAAGCCCAGCATGGGCTACTGAACTTTTTTACTTCTGACTAAATGTGACTGTTAAGAGTATAAGATACATTTACTACAAAGACAAATCAGAGTGAGAATACGTATTCAAAGCAAGCATAGGAGTGTTCAGTACGGCAGAAGAAATTCCCATTAGCCTGCATGATGGCTTAATAGGTTTTGCCACCATTGGTATGATGCTGAAACATGATAGTATGATGCTGGGTGGAGAATTCTTGCAAAGTCCTACAGAAGAAAAGATGTATTTGTATAGCCAAGTCTGTGCTCGTTCTGTGCTGCTGCTCCATTTATGCAAGAGGGGTTTTTTCTTTAACTGGTGCGTGGAAGTCAGCAGCTTCTTTTTACCCAGTGTTTTTGGATTTTTGTATTCTGCTGATATTTTGGTAAAAGCTGAGTTTCAGTTCAATGTTACTGTCTGCACCAAAATTCTGTTTGGAAATGTATGCATATTGTTAAGCCTAGTTTCCCTGTCTGCTTCTGCAGATAGATGCATGATACCTGCTCTGTGATGTTTATGTGGTTCTGCTACAAGAAATGACTGGGCTCAAGAAGAGATGCCCGTTATTTCTGACAGGGTGAAAATGTCACTAAGAATACACAGATGTACGTACAGCATTTGGGGGATGAGGTGCACATCTTGTAAAGAGTTACCTCTTGTGATAAACAAATTATTGCTCTAAATTCTAGGCTTAGGGTATGGCTTTATTAAGCCTAATCCTCTTGTAAGTGCAGGCAGCTCCCAGAAAGAAAGGGTATTGTTCTCCCCCACTCCAAAGCATTTGATCTAGCAATTCTGTGGCCAAATTTCAACTATCAAAGCTATAACACCTTTCATCATATCAGAGGGCTAAGTTCAAGAAAACGTGTCTGATTTATATTCTAACGGTGCCTGAAGCTATGAACAATACATTTGAGTATCAGACTGCACTGAGACTTCATTTTACAAAATCATGCACAGGAGAGTTTTGAATATGGAACTAATTTAGCTTTGATTTGAAACAGTATTCCTGGAAACACTGGGCAAAATGGTTAGCACAGTGGAAAAGTTTCAGTGCATTGCAAGAGCATTTTACAGTTCAGAGGGCTGTTGTCCATAATGATTATGGGCGATGGTTGCAATAGCTTTAAATTATTATAGTGACATCAGGCTATCAAAATGGACCTTAATTAACAGGACTGGGGGAGTGGGGGGAGGACTATGATATAAATTCAACAGTTTTGCCTAGAGACTGTACAGGCAAGGCTGCTATGCACTTGATATTGCTTTTTCAGGTATTGTGGCAATAAGGCACAGGCCGCTCCTCATGCAAGGGAGGTAAACAAAATATTCTTTCTTCTACATTGTGTTCCCCTTTTCTGTAGCATGGTCCAAAACCCAGATTCATTCCTTAAGTTTTGAAACTGAATCATCTTGCATTATATTACTATTGGAATCTTTATACTGACTTGTATTTTTAATGAGAATTCATAAAACTTGTATCGTTGGCATTGATCTAAGGTTTGTAGAATAAACCCTACTGAATTCTGAAGTCAAGTCTTCTCTAATGCTTAGGCTGTGTTTTCTGATGTTCAATTAAATCCCAAACAGGCTCTGTTCAGCTCTACATTGAGAGCTGTGTATAGCACTAGCTCAACTGTCCCTTCATGCTGGTAGAAGAGGTCAGGAGCAAAAGGGTTACAATAGTTACTATCAAATTATTTCAATTTTAGGGGTCAAGAATTTTTTCTGCCGCACATGGAATCTACACCATTGCTAGTGCTACTGTCCTCCTGTTCCTGATCACACAAAAGCCAGTTTAAGTCTCCAGGGATTAGTGCTGTGCTTGTTCCATATATTGATCCAGCAGCTGTTGGCGCAGGAGAGCTGCACTGGCTGCTTTGTCAGTCATCCAGATCCAAGTAGTAACCGAGCCAGGATAACTTAAAGCAGATATTAACACAAGTCTGGCTCAGATTATTTGTAGCCTGTGAATTTCAACAGATGAAAATACTTAGATGCACCACAAAAAAGGCTGGGCTGTTTCTACCACAGTCAAGGACATGAAGCAACATCTTTCCACTGGAGCCATTCCTACAAGTAGTTTCTTGCACACCCACAGAATAGCTCTCTAGACAATGATATTCAGCTTCCCAATGTGACAAAGCACTGACCAAGGCCCTCTGTGTTCCCAGGTGGATGACTTTCCCCACTGCCCCTTTGTTTAAGATGCTTTTTTACAGCTACAACTATTTTCCCTTATTCACACTGTAACTACATCCTTACAACTTCTACCATGAGCTATTATTAGCTAGAAAGCTCTCCTTATCCCTTGCCAAAACTCCTACCAAACAGCTGCTTTATTGAGAAAGTCACTTGTGTAAGCAGGGGAGGTGACGACAAGAAAGCCTGGGATCCAGTTTTCCATTATCCGTCCTCTTTCCCTTCCTTAAGGGCAGAGCCTACCCCAGCATCCCTGCGATCTGCAGGCAGTGTGTATTAAGTGGCTTTGGAGCCTTTGTATTGCAACATGGTTTCAGTGTGTGAGCCACAATATTCTGGACCTGTTTCCAGCTTGCCCTTGCAGTAAGAGCTGGAGCTCCATCCAAACAGAACACAGCAACTTCAGCTTAAACAGCAATCACACATCATTGGTGATCTAACACTGATCCTCCATAAACCCTCATAACTAATGGCAGATGTGCTCCTGCAGTAGAGTTTAAAGCCTGGAGAACCATTCAATTACCTAACCCAATCTCCTGAATCTTTTTCAGGACACTATTTCCCCACAGCTAACTCTGAACACATCATCTCCCCAGAGAGATATCCAAGGCCTTGTCTGTAACACTGAGAACAAGACCATTCACTGCTCTCTCCCATAACATTCTAGATAGAGGACAACATATCAGGGCTCTTCTGTGCTGTCTGCCGTGGAAGAGACAAGACCCAAAGGTGTGAGATGCAGCCAGAGCGGTTGATGAGACTGGAGGAGCAGTGTGGCTGGAGAGTGCAGTGGACCAGAGCCCAAATGCCTCTGTGCATCCAGCCTCTGGGCAGGGAGCACCCCATGGGTAGCCCCAGCTCGCTCATGAAGGGAGGTCAGTAAATTTGCACCCCTTCCTGCCAGAACAACGGGGCCAGTTCACCTTTATTCTGCCCTCCAGGCAGCTTTAGGATCACAGCCAGGTGGCAGAGTGCCACAACAGTGACGTGAAAGACACCTTGAGGAATGCAGCCGAGGCTGTGACACTTTGCTGGCACTTTCCCAGACCGTGTGCCCTCAGCTGCTATGTTTCCCACACAATGAACATCCCCTCCAAAACCTGACAGCACTCTGGTCTTCCTCCCCCCACAAGTGTCCACACACCATCCTGGTAAAGCCAAACTACTCCAGTAGTTCAGGTCTCAGCACATCCCCAAGCCAAAAATGTCCTGGACTTCCACAGACCCTGTCCTCCCTGCCTGCTAAGATCCCCTTTAACAAGGCTGCTTTGTTATCATCTCACACACAGCCCTCACAAAGCACAAATTAAGTCCGAAGGTTTGAAAGGCAGCACCCCCCTGCCCCCAAACACACCAGCTAAACCTGGACAGTTTTGTTCTCTAGAGCGTCAGCATCTGCACAGCCCCACTCCATCCCCTTCCAACCCGAGTTCATTCATGGACACAACATGACAAACCATCACTTTAGTACAATTACTGCACCCAGCCCTGCTGACATCCCCCACTTCCACACAGCACCCTCCCTGAGTGAGCTCTGCCCTTTGTGCTTGCCCACACGACTGCCCATCACCCCTTTGGCACAGCACTGTCCTCATGGTGGCATGGTGCTCAAGCACCTTGTAGCCTGGGAACCCCAGATCCCTGCTGTAGAACCTCCCCAGGACTTGGCTGCCAGCACAATCTATGTGCACCCACAGCTGTGCATTTCATCCTCTAAATTGTAAGGAAAAGTGTTGTCCTGCTCTTGGCAACACTCATCCTCCCTTTCCTACCCTACAACCACCAGTCTGCATCACTTCAACAGAATCCAAACTGCAGTTGAAGAGGGAAGGATCTGAGCATACCCAAGCTTAAGCTTCTGCTAAAAGGACAATGGACAAAAGGACAATGCTAAAAGGTCACAAGACCAGGTGAGGAGGATCCTGGCCAGCTGACTTGTGGGGGGTGTTAGATCTCCGAATTCACCCACCACCGAGCTGCTGAGCCCCCTGGTTCCCCAGCCATCCCAGCTGGTGGCTCGGGGACTACAACAGGACAAGACCCAAACATTTGAGGAACTGGCCAGAGATGACCAGACTTTCCAGAGCTGGAGCTGCCACTTTCTAGGTACTGCACAAGGAGTGCTGGCCTCGGGTGGGACTTCCAGCGTGTCGCATGAATCACAGCAGCACCTTTGCTTCCTCCCTGACCCAACCTACAGCCTCTCCACCTACAGCTGACAGGGTGATCCCAATAGAAGAGCACTGATAACTTTATTTGATATACAGCGTGTCCCATGATCAGAACTGACAACTCGGATGCAACAGCCCCACGGCAGCCACTTCCCTGTAAGCACTCCTCCCGTTTCTACCTTTGCCCTGCTTCTGCAGAGTACGTTAAGGAAATAAGCACTGAGTTGTAAAGCCACGTGCTTCTCAACTGACAACCCCTGAGCCTGGGCACAGCTCCCCTGCCTGCTACCTGCACAGACACCGTGTTCTGCTCCCCTTCCGGCCACGAGCTGATCATCAAGCGGAACAGCAGCAGCAAGGGACAAGGAGGGACACTGGCGTCAGGCTGGTTGGCTTTGCTGGGTGTGCACTCAGCAGGGGCAAAGGTTGCATGGCCAGAACCAGACAGCAGATATCCCAGCTGGTAAGCACCAAGCACCCAGCTCTGCAAGAACAGGCCACAGAAAGCACATTGCTATGAAGGATGCTTCACAGCAGTGTGGCACAGGCACCTAGGTGCCCTCAACATGCTCTGCATGGAGACGTTATGTCACCAAAAGCAGAATGCTTCCTTTTGCCCTGCAGCCCTGCTGAGCTCAGGAAATTACACCCTCAAAGGCTTTCTGCCTTCCTAACCTTTCAGGCCACCAAATCGCTCCATAAAACCTGGCTTGTGCTGCTTTGCAGCAGACAGTGGAGTGCTTCTTTACGGCCCTCAGTCTTGGACGTGGATCCTGGGTGCTGCAGAAACAAGAGTGTCTTTCTTCATGGCTTGTCACTCCCTTGAGCACAGCTCCTCAACTTATCTTATCAAAAGCAAATATATACAGCAGTCCAAAGACGAACACAGGAGTTACTACGAGATTTTGTGATAACCGTTCTGAGGTGATAACCACTACTTCAGACTGAGAAATCACCAATGCATTGGCTGACTCGCCACCAGGCACCCTTCCTACCAAAGCATGTGGAGGGGGCAGAGAACAAACCAACCCCCAAAAACCAGTATCCATTCTCTTACCAGCTCCAAGTTTACCAATGATGGTGATTCCCAGCCCCTGCTTGGATAACTACACCTAGGCAGGGACATGTAGTTCTTACTCTGCTCTACCAGCAGACAAAGGGAAACAGCTGCTCTGTCACCTCTCTGCTCCCCCAGCCTTCCTGCAGGAGCAATTGCCTTTTGTGGGACTGGGATGAGAACACAGCCCTGGGGGAACCATGAGGCCAGACAAGTGCCTTGGCAGCATGGTTGGCAGAGCCTGGCCTTGATTTCAGACCCACACCCCCAGGAAGTGTGGGCAGCCTGGCTTCCAAAGGCACGTTCCCACACAGCCTTGCACGGGACCCCTCCCTGAGAGCTCCATGTTGTCCCCAAGCTGGATAAGAGTGGGGACAAAACATTGCCAACCCCCAAACTCCATATCTTGGGCTCTCTGTTTTGATGTACAAAGCATGGAAGGAGACACAGAAGAGACAGCTTGATTCTCTGCCACCTGGGATCGAAGCAGACCTAAAGACACAGTCCAGTCTCTGTGGGGGTCAGTAACTGACAACACTTTGAGACCAGCCAGAAAAAACCCTCTCACTGCGCAGAGCTATGTCTCAGGCAGTTCACCATATCACGCCATCCAAGCACAAAACCAGGCCCCTCCACCCTGCAGCTGTTTGCTGTACCCAAGCAGAGAATGACACAGGCTTATGAAGCACTGGCCTACATTCAGAAATGGCACATCCCTCAGGAGGCAGGCACGCAAGCAGGGGGAGTGAGCGACGCTGGCCTGACACGCCGTCCCCTGCCTGCACCGCCACAGGGTGCAGCCAGAGCTCTGTGGCAGTGGGACGCAGTGGGACGCACGTAACGCAGCACGTGTGGGCAGAATACAGCGCAGCACGGAACGGAGCCTTTTCCAGCCTGCTATCAGTTTGGATTCGGCTCCAGCAAGGGCGGCTTAGGAGGCTTGGTGCTCTCTGCAAGACACAGGCTGCAGTGGGCATCAGGCAGCCAGAACCAGGTCCCTGCCAGTAGCTCTGAGGGCTCTAACTTGTCCTGCTCCTCAAAGAAATCTTTGTCCACAGAAGCGTCAGATGTGGCAGTGTCAGCAGCAGAAAACCCAACTGTGACCAGGAAATCTTCCACTAGAACTAGTATCTGATAGAGAAGCTGCCTGTTACAATACAGTGGCTTATTTCCTGTCAACTTGGATCAATCCATGGTTAAATTGTGGCTCATGGCTTGGGGGGAGTATCGTGCTTCATGTCTCCAAGCAGGACTACCCCATGCTTTTTCCACCACAGGAAAACTCACACAAATGAAGGGAAAAAAGCTCACAAAACTGAACAGAAGCAATCAGTTTTGTTTCTGTCCTATTCAGACTTCTACTTAATCCTACAGGACACAGCATGGCTGTGCCCAGAAGCTCTACATTCAAACATTGACATTTTGTGCTCTGTCCCTGCGAGAACACCTCTCCCCTCCAGCCCTGACTCACAGTCGTCTCTTCCCTTTATGCAACAACCATTCTGCTTCCTGCACAGCCGGCGACGGCTCGGTGCCAGCCAAAAACACTGCCACATCAGGGCACAGTCTTCAGACAGGCTGCTAGTGAGGCACCTTCCCTGCTTCTGCACTTATGCTACTACCTAAACTCAAGTTACATTATTTCATTATTACTCTCCCTCAAACATACACCGCCTTTTAAATAATAAATATTGAGCTGTGTGAAATGAGAATCTGATGCTATAATTAGACACCCCTGGCGCACACATAGCTGTGTTACAGAAGACAGCTCGGAGCTCCTGGGTACCCAGTGAAGCTCTATTAGAATGTTATTCGCATCACAAACAAACTCTTAAAGCAAAATCTCCCAAGTGTTCGTGGTTACTGAGTTCTGATTCAGATGCCAGGCAGTCTCAGAGCATGCAAACAGATATTCCTGGTCTGAAACTAAACCAGAGATGAACTCCAGTCGCTAGTGGGTGTCAGTTCACAGGACTAGACTAGAGTTAGCAAAAACCTCCAGCACACACACAGAGCGGATGTCAGGTCCTTGGCATCAGCTATTTGCTCAGTGTCTGACCCCATTTATTGCACACAGCTTGTTAATGCAGACACAGCTGGTCACAGTCCTATGCAAATCTCAATGCCAACCACTGCTGCCAGATCAAGAAACTTCTTTCATTTATTTAAAGGATGAGCTCAAAACAAAAGCCAGGAGGGAGGATGGAGCCAAACTCTTTCCAATGGTTCCCAGTGACAGGACTAGGGGTAACAGGCACAAGCTGGAACACAGGAGGTTCCATTTAAATATGAGGAAGAACTTTTTTTCAGTGAGGGTGCCAGAGCACTGGCACAGGCTGCCCAGAGAGGGTGTGGAGTCTCCTTCTCTGGAGATTTTCCAGCCTCGCCTGGATGCAGTCCTGAGTGATGTGCTCTAGGGGATCGTGCTTTTAAACAGGGGAGTTGGACTCGATGATCTCTGGAGGTCCCTTCCAACTCTGAATATTCCATGAAACTCTAAGGCTTTGCTGCTCAGCCCCATTTCTCCTTTCTCTTCCCAGCAGTAATGGGGCAAGCTCCTGCCTGAATTTGTTCCTACAGCAGCACTAGGAAGCATTGCACTAACTGCAGTAACTGACATTAATGAACTGGACAAATATTTCATATTACTTGTTTTCAGCTCACTAACACGTTGATAGCTCTGTCCTTTCCAAAGGCCTAGGTGTAAGGAAATGCCATGCTGCAGCAGCATGTGCCTTGCAGGAGGCCTGTAGATACTGGTGACAGCGAGAGCCATATGGCATGCACAGACAGCAGCACTGTGTGCTACAGCCACCAGCTCTGTATGCAGCTCCCCACCTACCTGGTACAATTTATAACCAAGTATTTGCTCACCTAACTCCCACTGGATGCAGCAGGATTAAAATACTTCCTGGGTCTTTAAAAATTCAACCCTGGGGCCATCCCTCCTACTGACTTTGCTTGGCAAGAGCCTAACTGGGTCGCACAGGGCCCAATCCTTGCCAGCTGCACACCTAACCTGTACAGCTGCTTTGGAACCTGCAGCTGCCAAACAACACGAGGGAAAATTCAAACAGGGTCAACATTTTCGATGTGTCATCTCCCTAGACTACCATCAACTGTTAAGAACATTTATGTAACCAAAAGGGCAGTACCTGGTCAGACAGCCCTCCAGCTGTCCCTAGTCAGCACCAAACTTTCTAAAGAAAAGAGAGGATTATCTAATTCAACCTAAAACTGAGAGCATTCTCCCAAGCACAAGTTTTCTGCACTATCTGCAAGATGTGATCTAAATAATTCAGAATTTCACTGGATCTAGGTCACTGACAGAGGTTTGTTTTGAAGCAAGATGTCCCAGAGGGATTGGCTAATTTTTATATTTTTTTTTAAATTGTTGCTGTTTGCCAACCTCATGCTAAAGGATACCCAATAGCAGATGGAGTGGATGAGGGGAGAAGTCGGAAGGATACTGACAAAGGATACTAACTTCAGCTTGTCAAAGCTGGGCTCCTTCTCACTCTCACAGAAGATAAAACCACTGCAGAGGAGTCATGTTGGCAACTGGTGAAGGTGCACAGGTTAGTTGCAAGAGATGTGCAGAAAGTCTCAGGTAAAGCAAGCTGTTCCATTTGCAGTGCAAGAAACCACACACACATCTCCAAGGGTCTTCTAAACCACAACAGTTGAAAACCCATCCAAGGAGAAGAGAGACCAATTTCAGCTCCTCCAGAGGATGAATCCATGGAACGACCTCTCTTGGTTAACTATGGAAGGAGTCCTAGTGGAAGTGCCACTGCTACATGGATGGTGACCTTTCTGAGCATCTCGCAGAACAGCCAGCCCTCAGGCTCATTAGGTGCACACAGTTAATACAAGAATTGCAAAGGCAAACCTTTTTTAGTCCTGAAATATTTTTTGCACATTTGCAGCCACTACATCAAGCAGTCCAGAGTCCAATGGTTGACCTTACTTTTGGGTATGTTGTTTTTTTCCTCCCTTTTATTTATTTGCATGTAATAATAGCAAGTTACATGGAATTGGGAAATGGCGTCAGCAGCACAAAGTCCAAACTAATTTCCCTATCGAAGGCCTTGCGCAACTATTTTTACAGCAGGCCTTTAACACCACCTTTAGTCCAGTTACCAGGCTGATATTACAGGGATTTTCAGGTAACTGGGGCAAGTCATCAATACTTTCTGGAAAACAAGTTTTCTTTTTCACATTTCTTTATCAAATGAGATAGCAGTGACCGTGCTCATTTCGGAGAAACTAGAAAGTGCTATATCCTCAAAAGGATACAAATCGTATGAAAAGCAATTTGTCTCTACTTGGCACATTAATTTTTCAAAGCTGCTTTATCACAAGCAAGCCACTTCCATCCTGAAGTACTAGAAATGCAACAAACTATTTAACATATCAGTCAATATTAAGCATCTACCAATTTCATCACACACCTACATTCAAGATTCCATATGAAATAAACCATTCATTGCTCTGCTCAAGGTTTCCAGACAGATTAAGTCAATCTGGGAACAATACACTTCAAAGAAACACTGCACAATGCTTAAAAAGGTTGTACTTAGAGGACGTACTGGCTGTCCAGACATGAAGTATCTAACTTCCAAGAACCTGATCTCCATAGGATACCTCAAACTGCACATAAAACCCGAGACATTAAGATATGTTAGGATTTTAAAATCCGAACTTTTTTATTCCTCACTCCCAAATTCCATGTCATATGTTCAGCAGTCCAGCATGGGAAATCATGAGACACTTTAAATTAGAATTATACTATTTCTCCTAGTCGAGGAACTCCAGTCCTACGGATCTTGAGGCCATGGTCTAGTGGTTAGGGAGGTGTTGGGATAAAGGTTGGACTTGCTGATCCTAGAGGTCCTTTCTATCCATAGCGATTCTATGATCTTGTGCAGAACTCTGTGAGCCAAATTCATCTCATGCTGTCATGTCAAAGTTTCTAAAGATCATTTTTCTTTAGTGCTCCAACTTGAATAGGTGTTTTGTAACAGTACTTTCTGCAGAATCAGACCTTCAATGCATTGGATACCTAATGTCTTAAATGGTTAAAAACTTAACTGCTTGGGAGCAGAAGTCAGTATAGCCAGTGGCTCTACCAAAACCATTATTAGCAATTAAAACTGAGGCAGATATTCTCAAGATTCTTCATCTCTAAAGTTCCTATTTCTTTCTCATCTAAAATTTGATCATAGAAGCAAAACTCTGAACTTTAAAATTTAGTGTTGATATTTTTTTTTTAATTATTTAACCACCTATACTGCTTGCACGCCTTTCCCACTGCTCCAGTCATTACCTTGTGATTTGACTGGGGTGCACACCATGAGCCACATATTTGTAATATGCAACTCCCTGTGGCATGCAGTCAGATCCACCAGCTACAGCAAAGGTCAAACAATGGAGCCACTGTTTCAGCCTTGCCTCCTGGCCCTCCTTCTCAGCCAAGGCTTTTGCCTCTCTGTTTCCTTTCATTGCTACTAGATCTGAGCAGCCACTGCAGCTTTGCTTAAAGCTCCACTTTCTGGAGTCCTGGAACTTTGTTAACAAATGAACAAAAAATAAAAATAGTTCCTGGCTTATAAAAAAAAAAAAGATGCTTGAAAACAGGAATTAAGGAAGACAGACAATTAGAAGTACACCAGATGGTAAATTCAGAATTTTTAAGCCAGTCACATAACTTTGGGAGCCTAAGTCTAGTCTGGGGGAGGTGGGGATTTATGTATATATTTGTGCAACTGACAGCTTTTTACCTGGCAGTATCATAGAGGTGTAGAAAAAGCCTCCTGTTAACCTGCAAACAATTTATGAGATCTGCTCTTTGGATCATGCTGTTGCTCAGCCTTCAAGTCAGACACAGACTCCTCCACGTTTGGGTGAGCCTCCAGGCGGCCACATCACCCATCATTCTCCTCCCCAAGGCAGGATGCTGCTGCACAGAACTGGCAGCTTCCCACGAGCCAGCAAACCCTGCAGCAACTCGGCTGCTAACCATCTGCTCCGACAGCACTCCCACGCTCAGGCTGGCAAGGCAGACTCCTACCTAGCATGGATTTGAATGAAAGCCGCTCATCACACAGCTCAGCTCTACCCCCTCGCTTCCTCACACACACGCAACCGACTGTCGCTCCCACGGGGCAGGGGGATGCTGACCCTCCCTTCCCCTACCCTCCCGCCTACTGCAGTTAAACCAAAGAGCAGCTCCGTGGAGCAACTCAGCCTTCCTGCTCTTCAGTGCTGCACCGGATTGCAGAGAGGAGGCTGGAGCACGGCAAGGCTGCTGTAACATACAGCACTGGCCAGCATCTTGCTGCGACAAGCAGCCAAGCCACGGCAGCACGCTACATTGCGGCATCGGCAAGTTCTGGACGTGCACAACACACACTTGCCGGGGAGCACTGCGGAGAGGGAACAAGGCACCTGGGATCCCCATGCAGTTTGCAGGCACCTGCGAAGTCTGGCTCTGCAACAGCCCAGGGCTTGCTACACCTTGCTTGTTCCACAGTGCTCTCCTGCCAAGGAACGGTTTCTGATGGTTCATTTCCTGCCTGTCTTCATTCCTGTGGGAGCAGGAGTCTGTGGCCATCCAGATAGCTCTGCTCTGTGCTGGGGAAGATGTAAAATCATGTTACAGCTCCAGCACTTACTAGCTCAGGTCTACATTTGCCCGTGCTTATGCTTTTGCAAAAATATTTTAATGTTCACCTGGCTTTGCGCTGCAAAATGTTTCTGATCCATGCTGTTAAAGAGGAATGCTAAAAATCTCTTCTAATAGATGTGACTCACGGGAACAATGCACCACAATTCAAGCACACCAGATTGAATTAGGCAATGCTTGT
Organism: Podargus strigoides; assembly: GCA_028020825.1. Lineage (NCBI taxonomy): Eukaryota > Metazoa > Chordata > Aves > Caprimulgiformes > Podargidae > Podargus > Podargus strigoides. The sequence goes on from CM051633.1 coordinate 3,934,292, forward strand.
GTGGCTTGGCATTCCCCAGCAAAGCTGACACGCAAGCATGAGCTGACATTCAATTGATCCTGAGCCAGGATCAGAGAGTTGGAGAAGCAGGGTTACATACAAACTGCCTGAAACATCATGATTTGGGGTAGAAAAGTCTCATTTTGGTTTTTTGGATAAATTTAATCCCAAAACACAGAATGCAGATCCGCAGATCTACAGCCTTCTGAATTACCTGCCACACTCTCAAAATCACCCAAATCCCTCCACTTAATTCATCCATCATGACACAACCTATTCTCCCAAATCTGCCCACACTGAGAACTCTGAACAAGGAATTTTTCACATTCCAGCAATGGTTTAGCTACTGGTCACAAAAGAGCTTTGGGACCTCAGTCTCCCAGTCTGGTACTGCCCATTGTAACTGGAACTAAGAGAATTTCCAAGGCATATAAGAAAGCAGGGAAGGGATTCTTCACAAAGGCACGTAGCACCGCCCCCTCCCAGAATTAACCACTGCACTTCAGGCAAATGTCAGGCAGAGTGTGTTCCCCGAGGGACATCAGGTACTCCCTCCGAGGGGAGGGGCTCTTAGCTGAAACAGGCTGTTGAGTGGGTGTTTGGGGAGGGAGCTGTTGGCTGCAGATACCACCAATGCCTCCAGGCTCAGCAGAGACAGGCAAGCTCCCTTCACTGTCCTTTGGCCATGGCCTGGGATGCGGGATCATGCCTGTCAGCAAGCGTGACAGGTCACAGAGACATCCCACAGCCCGAAGGCTTCCTGCTGTGATCTCAGGATCCCTGCCAAAGTGAAGCTTTCAATCTGTAGCATCCTCAACCCACTCTTGCTTTCAGCATGCCCGTCTCCTCCTTCCCTTCCTCTGTTTGCAGCAACACTGCATTCTACTTGCTCCCTGAGAGAAATAGGGCAAACATAACCTGATTAACCAAGGGGATTTGGGCAGAAGGGGGCGGGTGGGAGATTAATATGCAGAGAAACACAGAGCCTTTCCCTCTCACATTAGCTCTTGCCTATTCAATAATTAAAGTGTTCTGCGGCAGCTCTTTGGGATTTGCTATAAAAGCTTCTCGTAAACTCTGTCTCAGCATGCAGATATCAAAAGAAAGAGAACATTCGCTCTGACAAGCTGAAATTTCTTGCAGACTCCGGGGTCAGTCAGAAGCTTAAAATCACTTGGATGCAAGCCTATGGCTCCATTTTAAAATGTAAGGGTCCCTCTTGCTGTTATTCATCTACTGACAGTTTAAATCCAGCCTTTATTTGGCTTGGCTGTCTTTGAAGCATGTTTTAGAAGGTAATGCAGGCTTTTTCTATTTCATGTATGGAAAAATCTCTAAGGCTGGCAGCAGTTTGTACAGACTCATATGAATAAGGAACATGCTACACAGGCTCTGGCTGCTCTTCAAGTCCATTTTAGTATTCTATTTTCTTTCCACTCAATCCTTGCTTGCTTACCATACGACATATAGATGTTTCAGGTCAGAAATGCAAAGCTATCCACATGCAGAAAAGATGCCTTCCCTGACCTTCCAAGGAGCTATTTTTGGCTGCTCTTATATGCCTAAGAACTCTTACAGAGGTCATGCACTGAACTAACTGGCCCTCAGTAACTTCTGCCTAAGAGATATGAAATGTTACTGAGATTTTTTAAACATTTTTATTATTCTCTGTGTAAACTAGCACCCTATTGACTCCAAATCTCCAGATGTTGTTGCAAGGGATCATATTTTAAAAGGGGATGCAAGACAGATTATTACCCAAGGAATGCATGTTCAACATTACAGTTAAACATACACAAACAGGAAAAGTAATGACACACTCTTAACCCAGAACTTTCCAAAATTTGTTGCAGTACCCTCAGTTTTCAACTCCCTTCACTTCTCAAGACCAAACCTAGAGACAGAAATGCTACTTGGCTCCAGAAGTTTCAAAGTGAAACAGATTTTTTCCCTTATCGTGCCCCTCTGGGGGCACAAACAGTTGATGAGATTAAAAGTGAAGGAACATTGGGTTAGCAGCCAAACACACATAGAGAATGACACTCCATAAAGAAAGCACCAGACCTAGCTCCTTCTGTCTGAACACATAAATACACCATATCATGTCCTAGCAGCCAGAGACTTGGCTCTGGACTGTCCCGTGTCTCACAAATTCTACTGCTCACATTCTTCCATCAAACTGGCACCACCCTGTCTGCAAACACTCCAGCCCAGAGGCTGAGTGAAGTGATGGGTGAGCCCCACTGCCCCAGCAACCAGTCCAAAGGCACGTGATGTGGCAAGGAGTTAACGCAGACCAAGGGGACTGCAAATCCCTGTTGCCACTCCAAAAATCGTTCGCCCTCACACAGTGAGCAAAAGATAAAGCACACTGGTATCTTTTCCCTTCTGACCTCACAGCATTAAATACCAAAGATCTTCCACAAACACACAGTGAATCTTACATAGACCATAGAATTTATAAAGCAGAAGTGACATACAACTAGCAAAAAGGACATGGAGAATATACTGGAGGTGCTCAGGAGACCAAGCTTCCAGAAATCCAGCTCTTGTGCATGTGTGAGCACACACACACAGAATCCATGAGACTATCTCCCAGCACCTCATATTTTCACCATATTGGCATCTTTTAAAGTGTACCTCCACTGGGATACTGGTTCTTAAGGCCAGAAGTGCATAGGGTCTAGGGATACAATTGAATCTGGATGAAGAGACCTTCCAATACCTGAAAGGTGCCTATAAGAAAGCAGGAGAAGGACTGTTCACAAGGGCATGTAGCAATAGGATGAGGGGTAATGGCTTTAAACTAGAAAAGGATAGATTTAGGTTAGATTTAAGGAAAAAGTTTCTCAATACAAGGGTGGTGGATCACTTTGAACAGGTTGCCCAGGGAGGTAGTGGAGACCCCATCCCTGGAGACATTCAAGGTGAGGCTTGATGGAGCTCTGAGCAACCTGATCTAGTAAAGATGTCCCTGCTCACTGCAGGGGGGCTGGACTAGATGACCCCTGAGGGTCCCTTCCAACCCAATACATTCTATGATTCTGTGATTCTAAGTTATAAAAAAAACAATACAGGGTTGGAGATAGCCAGTGAGAAATGGCAACCCTTGCATTTACCACCCAGGACATAGGCATGCTGTTCCTCTTATTTATAAGGCCCAAGCTAGAGAATCAACAGGTTCTTTGAGTATCAGATTTTTCCCCTATAGGAACTAAGTCAGGTGCTTGTTCCCTTTGGTACCATCCACCTCCTTAAACAAGCCTCACCATAGTTTGCAAAACAAGGCTGTGCCCTGCAAATATTTGCTAAACACTTGTGCAATTTCATCCAAATACAGGAACAGAGGGTCCACAAGCCAGAAACTCCACACTTAGAACAGCACTGTGAAAGCAACTCATTGGCAGTCGATAGGCAAGCAGCAACCTTTCATTGTCTACTTAAAATTTGAGTGTAAATAAGAAAAGTGAATTAATTGATAGAGATAAGGGTCAGTATTTGTGTAATGTTCTTGAAAAACACAGCATACTAATACAAGCACCATATTTGGCAATTTATCTGTCTTACACTGCTTCCACTTTCACTTCCCTGGTTTGTTCTGCCTCTTTAGTGGGTGAGCTCTCCACTGAGAACTGCTGTGTGCCTGCACTGTGAAGCTGTGCTCCTAACAGAGATATTTGGCTTAGTACCTACTTGAAGTACATTAATGATTTCACTATGATTGCATAATGAAGCTGAGTCAAAATACTACTGCACATTAGCAATGCAGGCTGCACCTCTCTCTCTACTTCTACTTTCCTTTGGAATCAGTGCCACAGTTCAGACCTTTGATACTGAGTCATGGTGCAGCATATCATGTTTCAGCTAACATGGGCACTTAAAGAAGGAATGGAAGAAAATCAAGACCACATAAAAATTCTTTCTTGAAAAGAATTAGAAATCACTCCCTTCTTCCTGCCCAGCCACACTTTGAACCTGTATGTGACCTCAGGGCTTATGTCTACCTTTGCTGTAGGTAAGGAGCAGGATAAGGTCTCCAGCACCAGCCTGCAAGCTTGGGGAAAGCACAGGCCACTGAATGCCAACTGTGGCTGACCAATATACAGATGCAGCACATCAGATGATGGTATAAATCCCTAATAGTAGAGGCCAGGAGAACTTGGTAATTAAGGAAACGGTGTGTGTCATTCTTTCCCTTGGCTACCTTCTGCTTGTAAAATAAAATTAAGTGGAACAAAATGAAAAAGTCCAGGGAGCAGAACTTTCACAGAAGTAAGGCAACAGCTACCCCTCCACATCCGCTCCAGCAGTACATTCTGCTGGCACTACATATGATATAAACAGTATTTGAAAACTCTGCCTAATAAGGCATACTCTCAGGACAGTACCTGCCTTTCACAGTCTTGTCTGTTCCCCCCAGGGCTCTGTATTCACCCACAGAGCTGCCAACAGCCACCACCACATAAACAAAGATTTAAAAGTGTACCTTGTGCAGAAACAGTCAAGTTGCTTTTCCCATCTGAGAACAGCAGTAAGAGTTCAGCTCCATAATGCAGGCCAAAGTCACCCCTCAGGGCTGCTTTCTTAGGGTGGCACCAGCCCAGCTGCAGCTCTTTTAAAGAGCCTCAGGTGTGGCCCAAGTGTGGGGGCAGGAATGAAAACAGCTGGTTGCGTACTTCCATTGTATTGCTAAGTCTGCTGAACTGCAAGTTAAAACTTCATCTTCTTTCTGCAAGGAAAGGATAATCATTTATCACATAGTCACCCGTGGGCACACACAATTTTCCATACTCACTGGGAGTTACCTGAGAACACCATGTGGGATATCTATGTGGGATAGACTGTGAGGCTGTTGTGGCATCCAGGCTCTAAAAGGAAACTGCAAAACCAGAATGTGATTCTCTCTTGTTTTCTGGCCTTCCCATTCCACTGCAGGCACAGAACTGAGTTTTATTCACCAGGACCCACAAAGAGCTACAGAAACTAACCCATACGTTACAAGCTCCAGAAAACATCAGGAGCTGTACAAGTTATGCTTTACAGCACTGATATCTTCAGTGAAAGCTCTGAAGAAAGGTATCCTGCATGCTGAAGCGTATCCTTCATGAAAATACAGACCAAACTGTTTTCAATCTCTAGGACTTCCTTGACCCTGTAACTTTTTGCTGCTAGAGTGAGAGCTTCTTTTGCAGAGTCCCAACTGTGATGCTCCCATCTCCTACAAGGATGAAAGAGATAGAGGGATCAATTCACACCTTTCTTGTGTGCTGTTTCTATAGAGCAAGCAGGGCAGGAAGTTCCTCGACCAAGTCTGTGTGTCCGTACTGTTGAGATGTGCTCCCAGTTTTGCAGTGGTTGTGTGGCCCAGTAACTTCTCAACCACGGTGCTGAGTTTCCAGCAATGTAACTTGGAATTCTGATTCACAGAAATGAACATTTGGCCACAGTAAGTTTTGGATCTGAGAGAATATATAACCTGCTATTATTCTTAATACATAAAGAGTCAACCAGGCATGTAAGGTCTGAAATGCCAGAAAAGTATCCCCCTCCGTAGGGGAGGCAATATTGTGTTGTTAATTGTACTGTGTCCCAAATGGCCCGAATCAGTAAAAACTTGTCTTTGCAAGACTCTGTAGCTTTTTACCCTGAGCTAACCATCTTGTTGGCATGTCATGTGCTGAGAAGGGATCCTGGGGAAAGCAAAACTGACAGCTGCAGAATTAATATGAATATGAAAGTAAGGGCAAAGGGGTGTCTGCTCCAGATGGAGTGCAGGGACGTGCCTCTGACCTTTTGCTGCTGAACCTGCCTGCCCTCTTGAATTGGCAAGTAGCAGTAGTCTGCAGTCCTCCTCTCATATCCCTCCAGCTCCTTACTGTAATTTATAGAAAGTCTCCACTTACTGCAACCTGCCAGGCACTCAAGAACAAGTTAGATAACAGTAATAGTTCTGCTGCTGCCAGTTGAGAAGGCAGCAGCAAGGATGCATTAATGATTACACTCCCCTTAACAGTCACCAGGAGGCAGATGCTAAGCTGGCTGGGCTTTGAGACTTTGTTAGGCAAAGACTGAATAGCGGCCACAGGCCATGGGAGTGCCCTTCCCTCCCTCTGACCATGTGGTTTATCTGAGCATCCCATTTCCTGCAATTCCTAAGGAAATGAGTAACTATTCAGAGTTCCATCAAGGGAGTGTGTTTGGCTTGGAGAATCCTGCACAGTGACTCATGCTTCTATGAGTAAATTAATTTCCTTAGAGAAGCAAGACAAAATCACGCATTCTGCTTAGTCCAGCTACCTGGAGTGATGATTTAGGAAGCTACTGCAAGAAATACACTTTTCTTTGGCTTTGTATTGAGAAAAACATTGCAAGAAATACAGTTTTATCTAGCTTTATACTGAAGGCATAATCCATTGCTATTGTACTTGCAAACATAATCACCCTTTAAAGAAGAAAAGAAAAACTGGTGTAACTTGGAAGTTCTGCATATTGAAACATGTCAGCCAGAAAACAGTTTGCACTCAAAAATATACATCTGATGAAAGGGCATTGTGGAAGTCTGGGGTCTTCAGAAATTGGCAATTATTTACACAGATCTCCATATATATTACCCTGGTGCACCTCTAGAAGATAGGTTGTAGAAACATGGATGTATAAATACCCAGAAATGAGAATTGCATCAGCTAGCCCTTCCCCCTCCCCCACAATGACAGTGCAGAGAAAAAGAGGGCGTGAAGCAGCGAAAGCACTGGATCTTTGTAACACCAGCATCCTTACCATAACGTGCATGCATGGAAGCAGCCAAGGAGAGGGACCCAGAGGTGCATGGACTGTGGCTAATCCATTATGTGCAGAGACACCTGTTAGTGCTAACTCAGTGAGGTGAAACACATCTGTTGGCTTTTAGTTTCCTTAGGAGATCAGTTCAAATGGTTCGATGTGGCTATACTGTCCACGTTTGAAGAACACTAAATATGGATTTTTATAGAGTATGAACCAACTTTCTGTATCTTACCCTGAGAAGCATTTTGAAATGGCAAGGATTCTGCCTCTGGGAGCTTTTCTGATGTTGACAACTTCGCAGAGTATAACAAGCTTTTGGAGTCCAGGCCTCTCTGGAAAGACCTCCCATCACTTTCATTCTGCTTTGTGAAGCTGAAGTGTTTCACAATTAACTAATCCCTACCGTACCACCACTGGGTTGGTAGATAAAGACCCTTCCCATTTCACAAAGGAGAAATGAAGCCATTAAAGCTGGAGAAAGTTGTTCAGGCCTCAGAATAAATCAAAAGGAAAGACAGGACTGGAACACAACATAGCTATGTCTAGTGCCAGGTCTTTCCCTCACACACTGACATCATATGAAAGCAAAGCCCTTGATGATGTCAGAGCAAAAGCAGGACTGACCATGCTGGGAATAACACTTCTGATTTTTAGTAGTAAATTAGACCTCAAATCTCAGGTAGAGCAGAGAGAGTCCACTGACCTTTCCAGGGCTGGTCAGCATCAACGGTGGCTTTGGGTTACTGCTTGCCTCCAAGCTGAGCTGTAGCTCATACAGCAAATATGTGCAGGTCATGGTTTGGTGCCATTATTCACCCTGGCAGCACTGTCAGATTTGACTTGGTCTGTCATGAAAAAAAACTCTGTAAAACCTCTTGCATATTAGCAAAATGGAGAGAAATTTACTAACACTTTGTGTTTTATTGAAAATAGTGAGACGCATACATTGAACTCACCTTGTATATATACTGTCTCAGGACTTTATTTTTGTGATAAAGGTTTAATCAGTATCTCAGTTTAAAGACAAACTCATTGTTTAATAAGAATGTGGCATCATTTCCTTTTGTTATCGACCAAAGCCTGACCAAATGCCATCTGCGGCCAGTGGAAAGGCTCTGCTTGTAACTCCTAGAATAAAAATAGAAATGTTTCCACATTCAGCAACTTCTAGTGCTTTATTTTTCATGTTTAATCTGTGAAAGCTAGTATGGAAAAGAGGACAGCCCAGACTGAGGAAGGGCCAAGCTTCCCCAGAGAGACCCTGTCACATTTCAAACAGTCCCATCACTCTATCAACACCACCTCTTGCTACTGCAATGAAAGGCAGCAGCAGAAAAAGAACAGGAAGAATAAAACTCTTTATGTATGCAAGTAAGGAAAGTTGGCCCCATCCCTACAATCAATCACTTAAAAGAAATCAGAACAGACCTGGCCTGCATCTTCCAAAGGCAAGAAAAATGCCCTTAATTTGCTCACCCCGTTCTGTTTGTGTTGTTCTGAGCCTTTTCCGATTGAAGCTCTCTGAGGCAGAAAATCAATGTCAGTCATGCCAGATGACTGCTTTCCTCCTGAGCATCTACTGCTGCCACTAAGATCACAAAGGACACATAAAAGGAAAAATTTGGCAGTTGCAGCCTTCTTCTCAGTTTTGTAACCCAGGTGAATTAACACCAGCATATTAAAAGCTGACACTTTTTTAACAAAACAAAGCTTCCGATCTGCTTATCATCATGGAGGACATGTTGGGACCAGGGTGGTTTTGAAACACCCTAGTTAGCTTGCTTTGGCCTACTCTACTAAAAGTAGGACCTCTGGTATCTGAATGGGCACCAGACAGCTAAGTACAACCTGATGCCTTATGATATAAATAACAGAGATTTGGTCTTGTTTCTGTTCTCAGTTATGAGCAACACAAACACAAGCAAGTGAAGATTTTATTGGAAGTTATACCCTGAAAACCGTGTCCAATTTGATTTGTCTGAGCCACAGGATAAGAATAATCTTATAATACCAACATTCTTCTCTTAGGAGCCTTACTCTCACTGTGACAATAGTAAAATACTACTTGCTCTACATTAGTTACATATTTTTAATATGCTCATTAATCTATTCAGCCAGTCTAGTCTTAGAAACCACTTATCTTACATTTAAACTCTGCAGAAGTAAAAATTTTCATAGGGAGAAAATATTTCAGCTTCATTCCTGTCAAGTGTTCAGTTTTTTGTCCTGCCAGATGCCTGGAACCCAAACTCTGGATGAGATACCTAGTCTCATTCATATAAAGCCGCTATAAATACAGATTCCTGGGATGCAGAACTAAACTTCCTAATCCGTCCTTGAGACTTGTGGTAGAACAAGATGCTCAGCGAACCCAGCATAATGCAGAACGACAGAATGACATTACAGGGTTTCCTTTTAGTCTGCATTCATGTGGCATTAGGCCTACTCAGCATCTGCTTGCACTTTCCCTTCCTTAGCCTACCGGTCTCCTCTGACATGACACATCTCACAAGCATCACTCACTCCTCAAGCAGCGGCACAGAACAAAGCACATCTAGCTTTGCCACCGATAGGTAGCTGGTCTTTATAATAAGAAGCAAAATGTATTTTTCTCGCTTGTTTCATGCAAATCTCCTTATTCTATGTTTCAAACATTTTTAGATGCTTTCTCACCTGTGTTTTTTGTTTCTTTTGTTTCGCCAATGGACTGTCAAAGAAACGATGAGGCTTTGGGCTACCATTCCCATCAGATCACCGCAACAGAAGGGAATTGCCACTGGGATGGTCTGTGACAAGGCATTAGCTTGCCTTGGAACAGCAGCAGAAAATTCCTTCAGTTGTAAAGGGGAGTTAGTAGATGAGTACAAGCTTTAGGTGTGATGAGATATATCCATCTTCACATCATCTGCTCTGGTCTAGCATGACCCTGGGCTGTGTTTTATGTTTGCACACGCTGTGAGTGGGATGAGGCTGTGGGGAGATCAGGACCTCTGTGATACCTCCTCATTTGTAAACTGGCTAACGCTAGTGATTAAGAGGTAAACTATATAAAGTGATTTTAGAAGAGAGAAAAGACATCCCAGACAAAACAGAGATGGAAAGGCTAGGATGGGTAAAGAAAGACAAAGGGGTAGATTAGCAAGGAAGGCCTTCTGCCATAGCAGGATAAGCACCTCAAAAAGGAAGTCAAATACATCCCAGAAACCATGAATAGATATTGCTAAAAATCAGCTAGAGTGAGAATCCCAAAGGGAAACTAAGACAAACATCACGAAGGTATTGCAGCTACAAGAAATTAAAAAAAAAAAAAAAAAAAAAAAGGAAGAAAAAAGGATGGGAAGAATGGGAAAATAAAGGTAACCCAGCTACCCACACAGGATTAAATGAATGCTTCCCATATTTTCATTAAGGATGAACATGTTAATCCATGGAGTGAAGGCAGGATGCCTAAGAGGAGGGGTGGAAGGGAGAAATGGATGTAAGATAATAAATGAACACAGCCCGCTGGCAAGCAAAACTCAGAGAGCCTGCTGTGCTCCAGCTGGAGGAACCAGACATTCTCAGTCCCAGAATGCCAGCACGCAGTAATCCACAAATCCAGGTGCAAAGATTTTAAGTAAATTTACTGATTTGGAGGCATTACCACAGGACCAGCAAACAGCAAGTATTTAAGTCAGCCATTCTGGAAGTGTTTTGGGCCTGTGCTTCTGATGTCTGTGCAGTTCTTCAGGCAAACTTGCAAAGGAAAGTTTAAGTAGAAACATTAATTCAGTGAAGAAAGGGCTAAAAGGTAGCATGGGTTTACTAAAAGCCAGTTTTGTGGGACAGCCCCGGAGCATAGTGTAAAAATGAAACTTCTAGTATGCAGGAAATAGTAATTTTTGCTCTTTGTTAGTATCCTAGCAAGTGGTAAGTGGAGGACTTGGCCTTACTAACCAAGCACATGGTGGTAGGAGCTGGCAGCGTGGGGTGACTGTGGCGACACGGGTGAGTCCAGTCATGGCATTTCCAGTCATGACAGGAAAACATGACTGTTCTGTTTGAGGCACTGCTGAGCAGACTGCCTGAAACACTCCAAACGGCAGTGTCTCTCCAGAGAAAAGCATTCAAATTCAAAGGCTCCCACAGAAAGGAAGTCCCAACGACCAGCGTGGTGCAAAACCGAGGTTTGGCTCGTGCAATTTAACAAAACAAGAAGGAATTGGATATGTAGACACACGGAAAGGGAGAGTAACGGCCGAGCTCCTCCGCGCCCGCCTCAGCTTCCCTCAGGGCGCCAACCGTTACGGGCCAACCGTTACGGGCCGAACGTTACGGGCCGAACGTTACCGCCTCACCGCCCTCTCCCCTGCCGGGCCGACACAACCTCCCTCTCCTCTCCTCCCGCCCCGACGTGTCGGCGGGCACGTCTCCTCCGCGGCGACCCGCCCGCTCCACGTCAGTCACCCCGGCCACTACTTAAGGCGGGCGGACGCTTCCCCGCCCCGCCGTTACAGCCAGCGCCGCGCTCGGTGGAGGAGGTTCGGTATGTGCGAGCGCCTTCGCGGGCTATGGGGGGTGCTTGCTGTGGGGAGGAAGGGGGGTGTGGGCGCCGCTGCCGATAGACTCCCAGCGAGCGCTCGGCGCCGCCTGCTCGACCGAGTTCCCCCGGCTGAGGAGCTGCGGGGCACAGCCCTGGACCTCAGCCCGGCGTTGGGTGCGGTGGGGAGAGGCACTACGCCCTGCTCTGGCGTGATTTCCACACCCTCCCTTTCCTCCTTGAGGCCGCTGCGCGCCGCCATTTCCCCCCCTCGCGCCTGAGGGAGGTCCCGGGCTGCCCCCTACGAGCGCGTGTGGGCGGCGTTGGGGGCTGCGAGAGACCCTGCAGCGGCTGCGTTTGAAATAGAGCCGTAATATACCACCACAGTTACTTGCTTGCCCCTAACTTGCTTTTTTTCCCCCAGGGGAATAGCAATCTAAAACCAAAAAATTTTGAGTATTAATTATAACTGAGAAATGCTGGAGCGGGTGTCCTTCACCAGCGCTCAGTTCAGTGCAAAGGGCGAACTTGAACTGGGTACACGGAGAGAGCGTGTGCTGTACCGGGCCACGCTTCAGGAGACTTCTGCAAAGGAAGACTGACGTTTCTTGGTTAATTTTTCCTAAATATGGGCACTGCTGGCTTCCTGCCCCTCCTCCCCCACCCCGAAGTCGCAGTCCTGACCTGCTCCACCAGCACTGCCTGGCTTTTCCTGCTCGGAACCAGTTGCCGCCTGTTCAGCACCAGCTGCAGAGTCGGGTTGTGTCTGTGCTTGGTTGTGTCTTGCCCCTGGCTCTCCAGGCAAGGCAGAAGCTGTACCAGTGGAGCCCCACCTGGGAAAGCATGGTGTCGGCTTTGGCAGGGACCTGGGCTGAAAGCACAGTACTTCATCATCATGGCATTTCCATATACCTCTGGCCCTCAGATTGTAACATAAAACCGGGCTGTCACACGGCTGGTAGCTAAAAACGAGGGTGGGAGAGATGGTAACACCAGACTGTAGACATCTTAATTCAAAACTATGCAGGTTCACTTTAAAACAAATCCGTAAAGTTGACTTTGAGGATCACACTGTGCTTAAGAAGGGCTTGCCTAATCATTGTTACAGCTTAAGCTCTGCAAAGGCCTCGGGGCACAGAATACCAGTTTTTCAGGGCAGTAGAATGGAGGTTGCCAGACCATGCTGTGCTGAGTACTAAAATGGCTTCCCTCACTTAAGTGTAATATGGATGATCAGTTAGAACAGTCTGCTAATGCTGCTGGAGTGCCACCCAGCTATATAGTCAATAGTTCTCAGGCTGCATTTGAGGGAAAGCTGCAGCAAGCTTAAACAGTGCATTGTCATCAATAATTCAGTTTTTTAATCATTTTGCTGCATACTGCTAGATATTTTAGGTATGTGATTTATATCCATTTTCTTATCCTGGAATAAAGTCTGTCTCACTTGATAAAAATATTCTGGTGTCAGTGAAAGCTCCAAAGCCTGGAGAAATAATCTGTTGCTTTCCTTGCAGCAGTGCACCATGTCTCTCAAGGATCAGCTCATCCACAATGTCCACAAACAGGACCAGAGTCATGCCCACAATAAGATCAGCGTGGTTGGTGTGGGTGCAGTTGGAATGGCCTGTGCTATCAGCATCCTGATGAAGGTAAGTGTCAAGCTTGGGATGAAGCAGCACAGTTGTGCCCACCTGAGGCCTAAAAGAGGGGCAAAAAGTAAGTCTTCCTGATTAGACTAATTGGGCTAGCACACAAGATGAACTTCCGGTTGTCCGTTCTTTTCTTTGGGTCTGAAATGATGCAGCAACCTTCCATCTGTTGACAGAGAACAAATAGCTATAGTTCTTGTAAACCAAGTTTATCCCAGTATCAGACAGAACATGCTCTATGTGTCATTTTGACTTAAGAGCTGTGTTTACATTTGGATGACTTCCAGAATCCCTTCTAAGAACCGAGGCGTCATTTTGTCTGAAGCAAGAGAGCATGGTGGAATACTTTGCCGTGTGGATTGGAAAAAGTGGTCCTAGACACTCTGAATGAGTTGTCCTCTGCATTGCATTATTATATTGAAAATGCTGTGTTTAAAATCAGGCTTGCTTTTCTTAACTGTAAATTAGGTTGTTTATGAAGTTATTAAGCTATTCTTCATCAGTGGCATGCTAAATTGTACAACTATCCCACACAGTGTGAATACGAAAAGTACAAAACTAACTCAATATTAAGTGAATATCCCAGGATATTCACTTTTTAAGAGTAATTTAAATACTCTGCTTGGGAACAAGTGAAGTGATACAGATGAGTAAAATTGCTTATAGATTACTGCTTTTAAAAGAACTTCAGAGTTTACAAATGGAGTACTTTGCTCAAAGAGGCAATAAACTTAGTATTTAATCTTGGTCTTTTGTAGGACTTAGCTGATGAACTTGCCCTTGTTGATGTTGTGGAGGACAAGCTCAGAGGAGAGATGCTAGATCTGCAGCATGGCAGCCTCTTCCTTAGAACGCCAAAGATCGTCTCTGGCAAAGGCAAGTAGTTGGCTTTAATGTCCTTGTTATTAACAAATGGAGATAGCCACTTCAGATCTCAAACTGGTCATCCAAGTCTAGCACTTAGCCTGTCATCTTAACTGTTGAATTGAAAGCTCACTTCATTTCTGCTCAGCTGACACTGTTTCATATACCTTGTTAATGCTGGTCCAGTTACAAATCCTCTGTTCCAGAATTCATCACTCAGTTTAGAAAGATGAATTTCCTAAGTATTCTTGCACCTTTGAGAATTTTATTTCATAGCCAGTTAGCCCCTGAATATGTTGGTGCTTACTTCTTGTCTATAAATGCTTTAAGTTTAGTGGCAACCTGACTAGGGCAAATGCTAGTCATCTTGTACCTTAGTTAATGTGCAGCTGCAGTGTCCACAGGTAATGGGTTATGAGGGCAAAGCTGCCTTTTCTACACAGCACTTGCACTGAATGCCATCCTGACAGCTCCTCCATACCCATCTGTGCCTGGGAAGTATGCAACACCACTGCCCAGTTCTACATGTTAAGATTTTGACGTGCCCTTAAGGTTGCCACTGGTGGCAATGAACCACAGTCTTAAAAGCAAACTTGACTTCCTACAGAAGCAAAGTCTGGGGTAACAATTACCAGAATTTCAGCAGCCTCAAACTTGAGAATTTTAGGTATCAATACTAAAAGGAACTGAACTCCTGTTCTGAACCACATGTAGAAAGTGGTCATGTTTGACACAGCTTTTTGTCTGCAGATTACAGTGTGACTGCACACTCCAAGCTGGTCATTGTCACTGCTGGTGCCCGTCAGCAAGAAGGAGAGAGCCGCCTTAACTTGGTCCAGCGCAACGTGAACATCTTCAAATTCATCATTCCCAATGTTGTTAAATACAGTCCTGACTGCAAGCTGCTTATTGTCTCAAACCCAGGTTTGTCTTGTCTTGCCTTAACAAGAGGATTTGGCTTAGAGAATAGCATTTTCTTCAGTCAGGTGGCATGAGTATACTAATACGACCAAGCGTAGGCTTTTAGAAAATATTTATGCCACATAACGAGAAGAATAATTCTCCACACTCAGAAAGCTGGTCCTCTGAGAAATAAACTTGAGTCCTCAGTTGCCTTTTAAATGATCTTTAACATAGGACACAGTAAGGGGCACTGAATGTGTAGCCTCAATTCTGCCTTTAAAACAGTTATTACGTTAGCCCACTGGAGGGCCTGGTGATGGGCATTACTTTAGGCTCTATTCCATGTACCTAGTGTGCAGATAAAATCCTTACAAATGAAGGGAAGATACCATCCTAAGTTATCAAACTGCTTATGAATGGCACCTGTTATCTTCCCTGTTCTACTTACAGTGGATATTTTGACCTATGTGGCCTGGAAGATCAGTGGCTTCCCTAAACACCGTGTTATTGGTAGTGGCTGCAATCTGGACTCTGCTCGTTTCCGCCACCTCATGGGAGAAAGACTGGGCATCCACCCTCTGAGCTGCCACGGATGGATTGTTGGAGAGCACGGAGATTCCAGTGGTAAGGGGGAAATCTGGGAGAACTTTTTCTGATAGTTTGTTTGCAAGAAACATCTCCAAAAGCTACAGCAAAATGTTGCTCAAAAACCTTTGCACTGCAGTACCTTAAGAGTGCAAGGCCTGCTATAAATCTTCTGCTGCACAGAGTAACCTTAGATGATCTATATTTGACCTGAGTTACTCTGCTTGGAAAAGGTCATTCCTGTAACGTGAGGAGGCTAAAAATTTCTAGGCTAAGTTGTTTCCATAACTCTCCAAAAAAACTGAAGCAGCAAGAGGGTAAAGTTCTCTGCAAGGGACTCGCAAAGATTTGCAGTAGACAGACAGGTAGTCACTCAGTTGTATTCACTGGCATCTCTCCATTACTTCAAGAACTATATATAGGAATTGAAGTGCAGGGGCAAGTCTAGAGGACAGGCAAAAGAGCAACTTTCTCCTTACTTAACCTGTACTTTCTAGCAGCACCAGAGCAGTAGTCAGCTTCATGACACTCGGGAGGACTCATCTGGAATAAATTCTTACTTTGAGAAACCTTTGCACAATACAGATTTACTGCCATTTCAGTTCATGTTGCCTAGGTGTTTTGCTTTAATAAAGGTATATTCAAATGTTGTGATATCACAAAGAGAAAGATGTTCATATGCTCCTAGGTTCTCAGCCTGCAATTTAGAATGCTCTCATAAGTCATACTATATTTAAAGTCATCTCTAAATCACAGTAGCATGTGTGTGGCAGATTAATCCAACCAGATCTTAGGTTAACTGTTAATTTGGGGAGGACAAAACTTAAGTTTTCTTGTGAGATAATTAATCTATGTGCAATTCTCAGTACCTGTCTGGAGTGGAGTGAACGTTGCTGGTGTCTCCCTGAAGGCTCTTCATCCAGACATGGGAACTGATGCAGACAAGGAACACTGGAAGGAGGTCCATAAGCAGGTGGTGGACAGGTAAATACTGACTTATTTTTTTCAACACCAGAACAAATGATGAAGAGCTGTAGTACCTCTGAACTGCAGTATCCATATCTGGCTTCATAAATACCATAGTAGCCCAAAACAAATGTCAAGATGCAGACATGTTAGAACTTGAAATAGTATTTTAAGGAGTAATATAGATTTGGCAGAGTTAATTTTTCATGTTTAGTGAATTTTAAATTAGGCAAGTGCTTTAACTACCAAGTTTCCTCTATCACTGTGTGGAGTAGTGTAAAAGGCAAATAGGACTGAAATGAACTCAGCAGTTGTCAGCAAATCAGTCAAGCTTCTGATGTCTCCAGATTGATTAAGGCACCTCCAAAAGCTCTTCTTACAAACTTCAAATATTTCACAGTTGATGGTACTTAGTTTTAAATGAGTAACTTTTGTCTTTGCAGTGCCTATGAGGTCATCAAACTGAAGGGGTACACATCGTGGGCTATTGGCCTTTCTGTGGCAGATCTAGCTGAAACTATTATGAAGAATTTGAGAAGAGTGCACCCCATCTCTACAATTGTTAAGGTGAGCAGTCCCTTTTTGCTAACTCTTACCTTACTGAGAACTAAAAACCTGGGGAATCCTGAAGAACAGTGATAACTTTCTAGTTTAATTTCAACTAAATTTGGTTGATTTTTTTCCAATAGGATATTCTATAAAATACATACAAACACATTCTAAGCCTAATTCTCCTTACCTACTTTTCAGGGCATGCATGGAATAAAAGATGATGTCTTCCTAAGTGTTCCTTGTGTACTGGGCAATAGTGGCATCACTGATGTAGTGAAGATGATCCTAAAACCTGAGGAAGAGGACAAATTAAGGAAGAGTGCAGACACACTCTGGGGAATCCAGAAGGAGCTCCAGTTTTAAATCTGCCCAAGCAGGTCACTCTCTGCAGTTTAACGGGTTTAGTGGTTTGTCTTAACGTTGCACTTTCCAAGTAGGTCAAATCTTTCAATGTTTCAATATGTATCTCAACTAGAACACAAAGCTCAAATCTGAACAAAAGTTTCCTGAAGATAACATTAGGAAACTATTCTAGGCTTTTCCCTGTTCAGACACCCATGTTCTTAGCCGGAGCTAGACAACCTAGTCAGTCTTGTTCAGTGAAGTGGTGTGACAGAAATCCAGCATTCAAAGCAGCACTGTCTAGAAAACCTTTTGCCTTTTCCTCATCTTGTTTAATGTTGGTTCAGAACAATAAGTAACTAATTATTACACAATGTGAAACCAAAGACTATTTTCTTGCAGTTAAAGGATTGTCAAGCCAATTGACCAACCTCCTCTGCTGGCTGAATAGCTTAAATATTTCACTGTTGGTAGGTCCAAATGTATTTTCCTAACACTGCTTTGGAATTTGTGTATATTTTTTTTTTAGAGAACCTTTGTGTACTATATCAGCCTAGTTGTAAGTTTGTCTCCTGAGCATGTTTAAAAAATGTTAAGGTTTCTGTATGCAACAAGACAGTGACTGTCCAACTGTAGTACCAGCTCCAACACCAAATAAACCACAAACTGTTACTTCTGGCTCCTTGATTTTCTTTATAGGGCTTTGTCTCCAAAAAGCAGCTCCACTTGCATCCATCTAAATCAAATAATTCTATTTCTTGAGTCATGCTAACACGATTACACAGCTGAGGTTTGAGTTGTGTGCAGCTGCCCTGTTCTAGGCTCCAGGTACTCCTGCAATGAACTTTCCAACAGTCCCAAGGCAGGAATGAAAAAAAAAAAAACAGTAACAGAAGTATTTAAATACTTGGAGGTTAAACTTGATTCCCATCTTAATGCCAAGAAAAGCTCTATGGACATTATGATAGGGGAGTGGAGAAACAGTGCAACAAAGGAAGCATCTTTACCTGTACATACAAAAATGCACATAGGAAGAAATTTCTCCACATTGAGTACCTGACACCCATAAAAAGTCAACTTGCTGCCAAGCACAGGAAAGCATCTCTGGAACAGCAGCCATGCATAGAAACAATGACCAAAGTTACTCAGCAAAACCCACAGTAAGTTAGATGAATTAACCATCTTCTCCATCATTAATATTTTAAAACAATATACCTCGTTACAATGAAGAGGGAAAGGCCTTACTCTTAGCTTTTTCTAACATTAGGACACAGCACAAAGCTTAAGAATGGAAACAGATCACCTAATGAAGTCCAGGGTAGGTTTTCAATATGGGCTGCAGCTGGTGATACTTTTCAGAACTAAATATTTTAGAATAAGCTGAAAGTGCTCATGAAGCAAGGATTTTATATCTACATGACCTTTTGTACCTACATGACCAAAACAGCACCTGGCAAGCGAGCACACAGCAGTACTGTTTTATGCAATGGCAGGAAGATAGTATAAAACCATTTTCAAAGTTTTCAGAAGATTGACAAGACTTAGAATTTTTACTGTGTGAAGTCTCACCCAGCTTTTTAACATGAACTCCAGTCTCTTCAGATCCAATGGTAACATGAAAAGCTTTAAGACAAACACCTAGTTTTGAGCCACACTGATTATTGCACTGAAACCAAGGAACCCTGCTTTTCAAGCTAGCTTTGCTGAGGCAGCCTACAAAAACACATGGAAGGACAGCAGCATGCTGCTGAGAGGTGACAAGAACAGCACCATGAATCCCTATAGCACTCAGAGATGTTCTGTACAACATACCCTCTTCTGCAGACAGCACAGTGTTCAACCACCACGCTTGCTGATGAGCTCTGTCCCAGCTAGCACAGCCAGAACCCAGGCTTCCTCTGGCATTTTCTGCCTAGCAGGCAGTGCAACACCAAATGTAGCAGCTTTCCCATTTTCTAGTGGAAAAACACAATGTACATAAAGGCTTCTTAAGGCACCATAAGGTTTACTCACCCCACTGTGACCATGATCTGATGGTAGAATAGGCAAGTCAATATAACAGTTACTAAGCTCACTTCAAGAAAACAATCCTTGGATGTCAACAGCTAGGTCAAGCAGCAGGGCCTTGAAATTCTGAGTTTCCAGCTTTCACTGGTCATAACAAAGGTTAGTTACACTGAAACATGAGTTTTTCCAGTTCGGGACACTGGAATGTCTTCCAAATCTCAGAAGCCAAGTGAAAGTATGGTTAAGCTGACACTAGTTAAGCCAGGCCTGTTTGTAAAGAACGCTCATCGTACACAGTTCTGTAGAGGAAGAAAATATGCAACAAGTTTTATTCAGCGTTAAGTCCACCAGCACAAAGATTACAGGAGATAGAAAGTGCATTAATAAAAGCTAGTCTTTACCAAAAAGAAAATATATTATTGATTCAAAATATCTTACACTTGAATGATGTAATAACTTATTCTGGGCACCTACTGATTAAGAGAAATACCAAGAGAATGGCTGCTTTGTAAGGAAATCTAACTTCCCAGGTAAAGTCTGAGAATTTAGTAGAGATCACTGAGTCCGGCAGTCTTCCTTGCTTTCTGCATTAATGCCCTCAGCTGGAACTGCTTGCGAGACAGAAGACGTACGTGCTGCAGAAAGAAAGAACAGCTGGCTACTGGGAAAGTTTTAATACAATCTTAATTATATTGCGATACAAATTTTCAAAGCATGACCCAAACAGGATGCCAGTTTTTTGGAAGTGCTAAATGCATTAGTCTACTACAGGGCATTTTCTTGGCTTTAAATGACGTGCAGATGGCTACCAAACACAATCACTATAGTATATTTTGTGATTTTAATTATTAACTCTGCATGTATTATTATCAAAGAGAAAAGTAGTACTACATAGTAGGTAAAGTCAGAGTAACGTGCTTCCCATAGGGCAAAGAACAGTTCTTTAACAGTAGATAAACAGAACTAGCCAGCTCCATGAGAAGGAAATGGTATGTCTCTATGCAGTGCATTGTACACTGGATGTTAAAGCTTAAGTGGTACTCGGGGGGAACTTCAACTGTTAGGAAAAGTTGCAACTGTTGCACCCATCTAATGATAAATGACTTTTATAGATATAATGCTTTTAAAATTGGTCTTTCATCTTAATTCTGAAATTCCTCTTTTAAAACTTAGGTTTCAACATGTAAGTATTCATGCTTTTACAGGATCTTCTTCAGTGAAGAAATCACTAACAATAAGCTGAACAAAAGAGTTCAAAGTATTTAAACACATTTAAAATGCACACCTTAAAAACACCTCAAGGAACTTACCTTTAAAAAGACATCTAGGTCTATCACTCCACGCCTCAATGCTTCCCCAAGATAGAAGATAGTGTCTTCAATTGCATTTTCCTCTGCATATAAGTTCAGGATCTGCTTGTAAAGAGGTGCTGTAGGAATAATAACTTCATCTATGTCATTATTTTCTGACTGATTTTCCATTTTCTCCAAGGCAGAGCTGAGCTCCTCATCCTTCTTCTTGAGAAGTTCAATGTTCTTGTCAACTTCAGCCTATAAACAATTAAGATGTCTATTTATTTATTAAGTCTCAAGAGCTGAATGTCTTCCTGTGATACAACTGTCCAGATGAAAGATTTTTAGACATGCCAGTTGATTTTTTACTTCTCTACTCATCTCTATTATGATTTTTACAAAAGAAAGAGCTACCAATCTGTAGATTTTGGATTATTTCATTTTAAAAAACTAAAGGCTGTTTAAGATAATGTCAACCAATTACCAATTTATATCTGTAGAGAAGGCATGCTAACAGTCTTTAAGTATTTTGAAGGTGCCACATAAGGAAGAATAACCATTTAAACTAGCTAAAGATAATAAAAGCAAAACCAAAATAATTATTTTATTTGAAATTGTGGCTTTTGGAGTAAGTTCCTGTAGAAGCTTGCTGAGCATGGATCACAAACACTCAACTGTATTGACAAGAAACAAAATAGGCTGGCTTTACCCACTAATGGTAACTATCATGTAACTGCATCTGTATGAGAAGTACCTCCTTTTGCTGCTTTGGAATTTGCTTCCTGATGTTTTTGATGTCAGCTAACACACTGGAGGAGACTGTACACCACTGTGTTCTTCATATCACTCAAAGCCATAAAGACAACTATCATATTCCACTCTCTCTGTCCCCACTGTCTTTTTTCCAGACTGAAGTCCTAGCTTACTTAGTCATTACTTACGGAAACTGTCTGATATGCATCAAACATCTGCAGTTCTACTATGTCTTTCCTATCTTAGAAAAAAGGACTAGAATTACACACTACATTTAAAGTAGGCACATAATAGGCACATAATAGATTTACCCCGTTTTCTAGCCCTTAATACTAATTTCTAATTATTTTTTTAAACCATATCCAAGCACTGAGCTGGTTTCAGAAGCTGCTCATCAATCCCAAAATCTTACTGCTGAGTAGTAATGCAGGGACCAGATGGACGAAGCAGATGTCGGCCCTGAATGAAAAACTGCAGGAATTTCTGAGTGTACTGAGTAGGAGAGACTTGCCTGGGAAAGGAAAGGTCTGCAGGTTATATACAAGGAGGTTGTGACCAAAATCAGTGTCTCTGCACTAAGACAGTGAAATGTTCTCCAGTGCTGCTGTTACACATTATTATCCATAAACTGAGGCGCAATTATGAAATGATCTCACACCACTGACATCTCTCACAGGGAGGATGGGGAAAAATAACACTGTTCCTCTACAACTGAACACCATTTGTAAGATACAGGCAGGATGATGCATCTTAGTCACTGCTATTTCTGACTTGCTTCAGTCTGAACACATGCACCTCAATTTGGAAGAGAGTATATATTTAAAAAGCAATACACTAGAACCTTTGATATTTCTATCATGCTTAATAATGAATTAATTATGTGCTTCTGTTCACTACTAGGATACTTGGACACAGAGCAGTGTTTCATCTCAGCTTACCACTTCTTGATCCAGGCGAGTTACCATCTCTTCCAGTTTCTGGTGTCCCTTCTTCAGGTCCTCTTCTGTCCGTTTCAAGGCATTGAGTTCAGCTTGTGCACGATCCATTTCCTCTTTCATCCGCCATCTCAGTTTGTCACTGACTGCCGAAATAAGGGAAGCTCGAATGGTATCCTCACTGATAGTTCCATCTCTGCTGGGTCCTGCACAAGAACATTCACAAGCATGAAATTAACTCTGTTCCACATGGGCTTCAGTATAAAGCCAGTTTGGAAAAAAAATGTGGCTAACTTGCTATATGTACTTTAGCAGTATTAGACAGGAAAATAAGCTGTTTTCTATAATAATTTTCAGAAGCAATGAAGAGATCACAGTCAGATAAAACACACTAAGATGTACACAAGTACATTTCAGAGTATGCATCCATTCGTGCACTTTACTATCCCCATATCCACAATCTTCCTTTAAATTAAAAATGGGCTGGCCATTTCCCCTGAAGTCTACAAATGTTGTTAGTCTGAGTCTTTAAAAGAAAAATACATTTCTGGTAAACTCCACTGGAATTAATGGATAGATATATTCAACTACAATTAATGTAATGGCTAGCTTGAGATGGTAAATTTGCCTATAGGTACTCTTGTCTTGAGGCTTGACAATTAACTTTTTTAAGATTAATAAAAATAGATAAACACTAAGATACCAAAAATAATTTCAAAGAAAAATATCTTAACTGCTGCCCTTTGATATTTATGAAGATCTAATAGCAGGGTCTGTTTAAGTGACAAATTACTGGACAGTATAAAGTGATTAAAAAGCTGTAATATGATCTAGTCTTTCCAAGTAGTTTCACAATAATTATCATTCATCCACCATAGGGCAGGTATAGGAGGGCAGTGGAACAATCAGCACATTTGTTATTGAGGTAATCTTACTTTAATAAGCAACATTTATTAAAAGATTATAAAGCAGAGAGAGAAATGCTAATCAATCATATTAGCATATGGTTTATAGATATATTCTAGCTGACTAAAATCAGATGGCAGTCTTTTAGGTACATGTCCAGTGTCACACTGCGCCTACCAGTTCTTTTTTTAAACTTCTGCAGACTGGTTCTGTAATTGGAGTGGGGTGAGGGGGAGCACAGTATATAAAATTAGGTAATGGCACCCATGAAGAACCTGTAAAACTTCTCTGTGCATAAAACACTTCTTTAATGTTAGTTGAATAAAGAGTGTTAGTCAAGCATACAGAGATTCTGTGGAATTGGTTACACAATTTGATTCTAACAAAAGCAAGCATAGCTATTTTAGGTAAGTGTAAGACAAACATGATGACATACAAGGTGACTGCAGGTATACTAATTTACCAGTTTCACTTGGTCCATCATACCCAGAAACACAGAGCAGTGATTTCAGTAGCAGTGAAAAAAACTACTAAGCACTATTGTTCTGGTATTATATAACTAGCTTCTATAAATGACTGATGTTAAACAGCAACAGAGGATGCTACGTAACTCAGTTACAACAACTGAGGTTACTACTGGTTTTGATTGCTAGGTATAACTTGTAATTTCAGTTTATTAAATCACATTTTGATGCAGTAACACTAGAAAATATAACAGAAGAAAATAAACTCTCTAATATATTTCATAGTCCCTCTGAAGCACTAGAGGCTTTCACATTTAAGCTTGACTATTACTACTGCTTTTGCAAATAAGCCTTTCAATGACATTACCCAATTTCAAGAGTCTGTCACTAACACTTTTTTAGATAGAAAGGTAAATCCTTTATATCTGTGACAGGAATTGGTGTGTATCTGCAGACCAGGAAACTCAGACTGCTGTAGAGACTGTAAAGTGGCTCCTGGCTGCAGAATTGTGTCTGTATTTATCACAAACCACTTCAACCATTCTTCTGAGAGAAAAACTGGAGTGTCAGTTTCCCCGTGCTTGTGCCTCACATCTTTTAGATCAGTGAAATTTCAACTGGATTGTAACAACTACTAATAAAGCAAGAATTACAGCAGGTTTTGTGCCTAAACTTTCCAGCTTTCATGGATGAAAAGTAGAGCGAGATCAAGTTCTGTAACTGGAAAGAAAATTTGCAGAAAGAAATTTCACCAGAGTATATTTTTATCCAGAGACAAGTTATCAAAATCCTGAAGTCATCAGAGGCCCCTTCCAACCCCTACCATTCTGTGATTCTATGATATGATTATGTACATCATACTTCCCAGTGCCTTAGATCTCAAAAATTTACAAAATAAAAAAAAATATTTATCAAGACTCCCATGAATCATAACCAAGGACAAAACCATTAGTATATCTTTTGTATTTCCTTCCCAAAGGTTCAGAAAAGTGTCTCAAGTCAACTGAAATCAAATTAACCTCTTCCCCTTTCTTAATAATCACAGGCCCTCAGAAGAAGCAAAAGCAAACAAGTAACTCAAACTGGAATATATGTAATTTTTAAAAAATAAGCTAATTACTATTAGAAAAAAAAAAAAAAGACTGAATTATTCATCAACTGGTGCAAACATAGCCTTATGAAAATACAAATGTCCCTACATTTGATGTGAATTAGAGTTCTGGCTTAAACAACTGTTGCCAGTCAACAAGATAATTTTCAATATTTGGTTAACTATCACAGCACCAGAAGCTGTCAAATGGCACCAAACACACAAACCCAGGAATTCATTGCTGCTGCTGCTTATGAAAAGGAGAAAAAGAGCAGTACTTTCTACACTGAGAAGTAAAACTCAAAGCAAGTCAGTCAAACTATCTGGGACAAAGAGTTTATTCACTGTTTAGGACTTCATGTTTAAGGCAGACATTTGTAAATATACATGTTCCAAGTCAAAACAAAAAGGTCTGTTTTCACTCCAAGAATAGCATTAGCGTGATTTCAGCTACTGTTTACTTTACATAATAAATTGTACTCTTAACAAAGTCAGAGCCAGCCATCAGATCTACTTTTCTTCCCGTCCTGATATCCCTCCCTCTGCGAGATCTTATACAAGGCTCACTTCAACAGTAAAGACAGAGAAAAAACAATAAAATCACAAGACACCTAACACAATGAAAGTTCACATAAAAGTGCCAACAGATAGGAAAGTGGTCTGAGCATACAAAGGACAATTTTAATACAGCTCAATTAGATTTTATGTATCTTCTTAAAGAGCATGAACCCTTAGCATTTTCTGTCACTTCCATAATTAGCCCAGCTTGGGGAAGATTTTATGGCACATAGCCATTAAATCGACAAGCACGGAAACCCTTAACCTTTACCAGGCAGAGTCTGGTTTCAGAAGTGACCTTACAGGATCATTAAACTGGTAAATGCATCAGAACGGTAATTAACGGCAGATGATTGAACAGAAAAAGCCTGAAGGACCACTTGAAAAACCAGCTATTATTAAAACCTTAAGCTACTCTGAATATTTTCATTCAATTCAAACTAAGCTCACTATAGGAAACAGCCCACCACCACCCACACAGAATTCTAAAGCTGTAGCACCTACTATGCTCCTAAATAAACTATCACAATAAACCACAGCCAAACAATCTGTATAGGAAATAAACATGTGCTGTTCAAAGAAAGAAAGAAAAAATACTGTATAAACCACCAAACAGTACTGTAAATATAGTGGATGAATAAAGAGACATGTTTGCATTTCATTTGGCACAAGAGATAAACTCTGTATAACTGATGTATGACTCTTACCTAACTGCACCAAATGAATCAGTCTGATGCTAAGTTTCTGCTATCAAATCTGGCTTTACAACCTTAAAGCTCTTCTCATTCCAACCCCCTGCCATGGGCAGGGACACCTCCCACCAGACCAGGTTGCTCCAAGCCCCATCCAACCTGGCCTGGAACACTGCCAGGGAGGGGGCAGCCACAACTTCTCTGGGCAACCTGGGCCAGTGTCTCACCACCCTCACAGGAAACAATTTCTTCTTAATATCTAATCTACATCTCCCCTCTTCCAGTTTAAAGCCATTACCTCTTGTCCTATCACTCCATGCCCTTGTAAAAAGTCCCTCCCCAGCTTTCTTGTAGCCCCTTCAGGTACTGAAGGTGCTATCAGGTCTCCCTGGAGCCTTCTCCGAGCTCAACAACCCCAAAGGAAGTAACAAGTAGGGACCCTTAAGAAGCAACACTGAAGAGGCTGGAAAAGAAACTCAGTAAAAATGAAGCTCATTCCAAATGCATTGGAAACCTCTGCTTTAGATAGCTGCAACTTTTGGAGTAAAGAAAGTATAAATAAAGAATAAATAAAGTCAGTCCAGTAGATGATTAAAAGCATTTTTATAAACCACAAACAGAGCAACGGAGACAAAAGACACCTACAGTTAAAGGGTGAGAAAAAAACCCAAGGTGGTTACACACTGTGTTCTTCAAACTCTTCACAGAGCACCAACAATGCATTGCACAAACCCATGAATTTATCAAGTTCCTGACTGAATAAAATACAAGGCGAAGGACATAAAATGTATTTTATTCTTCCTTTGAATAACTTTTTAAATTGAAAAGCAATACTTTGGAAGTAGTAGGATTAAGAACAATACATTCCTTTTCCCCTTTTCTTTCTTTACATATCAGTTATAGAGGGAAGCTTCACTTCAAAGAAAGCCTTTGGAAGCTACTCACCAACAGTAGTCACAGGAGGCTGAGAAGGGTAGTACTGAACACTAGTGGTTGCTGGAAATGGAACACCACCCGGAAAAGGATAGTTTGGGTAGCTGTTTTGACAAAGAAAGATATGTTATGTAACTACTTGTAAAAGATCATCCATGTATATGGTGACATAAAGATAATACTAGTCATTTATTTACATAATAAAATGTTTAAATTGCAGTTATAATTCTTCTCTTTTCTTGTTCACATTAATATCTTTCACAATTTGTACTTCTGCTATGATTTAAGAAGATACCATTTTATCTGGAATCCTATCTAGTTATTGTGTAAAATAGTTATTTTCTAAAATACATTTACGCTCAACTGAAACAAGGACTCAAATTAGTCAGTACTAGACTGACCAACACCTGCGTACAAGAGTATTAGCCATGGCTATAAATAAACAAAATGGTCCAAGAAAACATGTAAAATATAAAATATGCTTATTTGGTGCCTCTCCAAATAACTGCAAATTTAATAGTTCTTAAAACTTTTCTGTTCATTCATGAATTGTATTATTTTTAAAACAGTTCTGTTATTCATTTCTGTACAAACATTAAAAGCACTTTAAATAAATGTATTTAGGAAGAAAAAACTTGCCATAAGAACTTACAAAATCCCCATTTTTCACTTCTTAAAACATAACACCCCATCCTCCTAATGCTTACAGGTTTGTTTTTGTTTTAAAATCAAACTACAGCAACTTCTCATATGCTCCTAACACACAATCAGGACATAAGGTTACTACTAAGAAAAAGAATTAATTATGATGTGCAAATTTGTAGGTACACACTAGGAGGCAGCAATCAGCATCTTACTATTTGCTAAGACAGAACTGCAGTATTCCAAACTATTATACAGTATACTTAAAGAAAAAGTCTTGTTTCATATTAATAAAAAGCTTTTAAAACTTTATTGTGCCCTTCAAATTCTCCTAGAGTGCTCTGAATTAAGTCCACAGTTACAATGGAGGCAAGGTTTGTATTAATCCAGCAATTGTTTTGTTCAGTGTTTTAAGTTGCCAGTTACCCCAAACAATGCTATTTAAAAAAAAAAAAATATAATCAACTTGTCGAGGTGCGTTTCTTTTTCTATCATGTAAATATACAAAGCTTATAAAAGTTAATCTGATATACGAGTGAAGCAAGATAACATCTGAGAGTTAGGTAACAATTTTCAAAATATATTTATCACTCCAGTATATTGTACTTGAAGCATGCAACACTATGAAAGCTAAACCTTTCTCAAACTTTCTTCTGGCTATTGACAAGAATTCAGTCCTCACTTTAAAAAACCCACACTGCTAACGTGATAATTATACAACAAATATACCACAACTAAGACTAGACAATATTCAGTGAAACTATTATGTAAATGATGATGGTTTAAAGGAGTTCTTACCTTGGGTTTGGAGTGCTGCCTGCTGGATAGCTAGGTATTCCCCCTGGAATGCCCGGCACATAGGAAGCTAAATAAAATAATGATTTTGTATATTTTTACTTCTCAGGAGTTAACATATATTAAGATCACACTTGTGAGACATACTTATGTTGCAGTCAGATGCATTTCAAAATATTATTGAACAATTAATACAGTGTATCAATGAAACAACAAGAGTAAGAGAAGTCATGCTATGGCCAAACCCCCTCAATAACGTGTATCCTCTAACACCATCACTTCTCACAATGCACCCAGACAATCCCCATGCTGCTCTTGTGCAGCTTGGCAAGAGGGAACCATGCAGATGTTTGTTGTGAGCTCTCTCTGTGCCAACTGACCAAGGCAGCTGCTTCCCTGCAAAACACGTGAAGGACTCAACTGCAACAGACCAGAAAGGAATTTCCTTTCCACATCCAAAGCAGGCTTTAACAGTCCTAGCAGTTTTAAGTTTCTCCTTGGAAATCTGACAATTCTAATACAAAAATTATATTTTGAATATATTTATTCCACATTTTAGTAATTCTAGGAATAGGAATTCTAGTAATTCTATTACATGAAATAGCTTTTTTTTTTTTTTTTAAAAAGAGCTATTTTCATCCTTGAATGCTTTCAAATGATTCAGTTTTTTAAAAAGGGCTTAATTTCTTCTTAAACAGTATATTTAGAACTTAAAAACCCCCAAACCTAAATGTCTCTAAAATAAGGGAAAACTGACTACATTAGTAAAACTAAGTAGCTATTAACGATTTGAAAATCCTGAAACATTTCCACTCAAATTATTTCAGCTATGCTAGCACTGAATGACTGCAGGAGTAATCGAGTGTGTTTCAACTGACAGTCCTTCCTTAAAGCACAATACAGGTCACAGTCTCTCCTAAAACTATACTTGTACTGACACCCACTGTTCCTGGAAAACCAGAACAGTGGAATCATCTGGTGCTCTTACAGGTGGGCTAGTGCTGGACAAGCTAAAAAGTCCCAAACACTTACCTTTAGCCAACTAAATCTAACAGTCTCATTTATGTTTGCTACTCCTTTTCTCATGTGTTAAGAACCTAAGACCTTGTTTAAAATGGTTTCCACTGGAAACTGTAAGGAATAGTACTGCTTTTCGGATGTAACACTATGATCTGATGAAAACTGTATTTCAATAGAAAACAGACACAGCCTTAAAAACACAGCAAAAATATATAACCTCAAATACTGC
Organism: Podargus strigoides; assembly: GCA_028020825.1. Classification (NCBI taxonomy): domain Eukaryota; kingdom Metazoa; phylum Chordata; class Aves; order Caprimulgiformes; family Podargidae; genus Podargus; species Podargus strigoides. The sequence goes on from CM051633.1 coordinate 3,963,771, forward strand.
TACTCTACCATTAAATTAGTGTAGAACTGTTATAATACCATTAAACAACCCACAGCTAATCTTCTCCCCCTCCCCTCCTGCCCCAGTCTTTGGCTTCAGTAGGTCCACTCTACTCATCTTTTTTTCCCCACTCAATGCAGGGTCTCCTTTTGGAAGTATTTCTAGGATTTTCTGCTTCCCACTTCCTCTTTTTCCCTTTCCCACCTATCCCCAGTCTTTAAAATAAGATGCCTCTAGAAGTTTAAATAAATAAAAGACTTCAAAAAGTCTTGATAATTTTTGCAAGAAAATAATAACAGGTACAAAGTCAGAGTACCAAATTGACAGAGAAGAATGAAAAAAATCACAAGGCAGGTTTTTTCCCATATTCACCCAGCAATTATTAAAAAGTAAAAAAAACCCCACCCCATAACAGGAGTATGGGCATAGAAAAGACAAGCAGTATGCTTCTTCTTACGAAATTAATGGTTGCAGGAAACTTAATAGATGGACTTATATTATCAGAATAGAAAGATTAAGATACAAAGACAGTTATCTCAATAATATCTCTTTAAGGTTATCTCTGAATGTCGACAGGTTACTGGTTATTTTGAGGGGATTGGGTGTGTGTGGTTTGTTTTTATTTTTTTTAAATACAAACTTGATTTTTCCCTCCCTTCCAAAAGTCAAAAAACCACACACTCTTCCAATATAATTCAAAAAGGTCAAGTACAGCACAGGTGAATTCATTAGCCAGGAGTACAGAAAGTCACTCTGGAGCATTTGTTGACGAACTATGCAGAGTAACAATACCCTCTGGGATATTAATATGAGTATTTGTAGAAATCCACAGCCATAACCACTTACTAGTTGGTGGGCCTGTTGCCTGGTATGGTGGGTAGCTCGATGAAGCAGTAGGTCGAGAAAAGACTGGAGGTTCCTCACCAAAGACAACGATCATGACCTGAATCAGTTCTAGCAAGTCTGACTGGGGCTGCGAGGGTAAGCAAATCACAAGTTGTTGATCTCTAACAGTTTAACTGACTATAATAACAAAACAGAACCAATCCATCAGCTCTCATTTGTGGTTTCCTTAATATTTTTAATATATATGTGCATATTTAGATTCCTTCATGTATTTCTTTTACGGATTCCAAACCCAGCCAGCTGGTTTTCAAAATTGTATAGCAAAATACAGCTGCAGTAGTGTTTACACTCAGAATAAACTGGGTAATACATGGTTCCTTATCAACTGCAGGGCAATAAATGACTGAAGATGACTGTGCAATGATGGATTATAATAATTTTTTAAAACTTAAATCCTCTTTCCCAACATAAAAAAAGTAGACATTACTGTTTTCAGACATTTCAATTTCATATAGCATATAGCTTTTGCTCAGGTTCAGAATGGCTCCAGAGAAAACTATTCTAACCCACTAAGGAGTGGCACAAACCTCCTTTAAATATAGCTAAAATAGGCTTCTCAGTTTATAACTGCACTTAATATAGACATGATTTCATTTTGCAAAAACAAGGGCAAGCATCATGAATGCAGCACCAGATTAAACATCCTATTGCCAAATTTCCTTAGCTCTATGGTCCACTTACTTATTTTAACCAACCTCTCAAACTGAATGAATTCTGTATCACCTGTATCTGAGATGATGCTCTTGCTTATGCAAGACAGCCATCCTGATCTGGGCAGTCATTTGCCACTGTTACCATGCAAGTGCTGAACTACCATCTGTGCTTAATATATTGATTCCTGTTAATCACTTTGTACAGAAGTATACATCTTGTACCATTCTTCTGACCTTTACAAGTCCATGCTTTGGTCAAAACGTCTGAGAGGTCTGCTCAATGCCTCTATTTATTGGTACAGCAAATATATCCACAGACTCAAAGCTCCAGCAATGTCTATATAAAGAAGCCCAAGTGCTCATACAAGTCCATTTTAGTCACAGAAATTAATTTCAGCCCAGAAATGTTTCACAGAATTTATAAATTTCCCTTCTGTAAATAGTCTTATCTCACAGATCTTCACATCAGTGTCCTGCCAGGGAAGGACATCTATGCTGCACTGTTTAATCAGACAAACTGTAACTAAAGATGGAATTAACCAGGCAATGCAACATCCTGAACTTTAAGGCATTACAAATAATAAGCAATTGTTTTCATTAAAAAAAATGGTTTAAGATCTCAAATAGAGGACTATGTTTTTTTGTTAAAAATAATACAACTATCTACGGGAATTCACAACAGAGCTATTTGAGGATTTCAAGGTCTCTATACTTACATATTTCCACTCATGCAGATAAGGAAGGTATATCTTTCCATTTGCATCAACATGCTTCCCAGTTTTTATGGTCATAGAGCTAGTGGGTTTAACAAAACAGATTGGGGGGTTGAAAGGGTAGGTGTCCAGTAGCCACAAGCAAATTGGGATATTGTAAGTGTTACCTAGAAAAGATAGTTTGGAAGATTTAAAAAGTTAGTCCAATTCAACTGTCCTCTTGTATCCAGATTTATAAAAAACTCCTAAATTCAGTAAATTCAACTGCACAGAGCCAGAAGCTGAAGCCGAAATTTGTTAATAACAAAGAGCTCACAATACAGCTGAAAAATGTAGAGTTCATAAAACAATTTAACTTTGATTTACAATTACCATTTACCACTAATACATTATCTCATTTGTTCTACAGTGCAGCATTACAAGACCCTGATCTGAATTAGCTGCAGCAATAAATGGTTTGCAACCTTCATACAATTGAGAAGCTTAAGAAACGTGCAGTACTGAAAGAAAAGAGATGTTACAAAGCTGTATAAGACTGAAGAAGCAACGCTCAACATTAAAATTTTATTCCACAGCAAAACTAGGGAACAATTTCTTTAAAACATTATACTTTGGATAAGTAAAGGATTTTGAAAAAAAAAGTGATCACCAAAGCACTGAAGTTGAACCAGGGCATATCTAAATAGCTTTTCACGTAATTTGGGAAAATAATGGTGGTGGTGATTATAATAATAAATGCATACCTCTGTAAGGCACAGGAATGGTTCCACTGAGGCTCATCAACTCCCTAGATGAGCCATCGTTAAAAACTGAATGGGAACAAACAGTATTTTTAAAACAAACATATTTGCTGCATTAATCTCTGTTCAGGCTATACCCCATTACTATTACTATACTCTACTCTAGTATTTATTTCTAGGACAGCTGCTGGATTGCAGCTATTCAAGTTAAAATGAATTTATCTTTTAGCTGTCCATGTCCCTTCTTAATACTCCACAATCCAGATTCAGAATTTACAAAGCAGACCATAAAGTCTCTGATGATGTATCAGTAACACAAATTAGCTCACAGAGGAGTCCCACAGGTGGCAGTCAACATACCAATTTTCTATATACCTGCCCATGTTTTCTTCATACTCTTAAGGACTGCCACAATTACTTTTAATGAAGTATTTGTTTACTGATTTACAGTTCTTTCTAAATAGAACTCTAAAAATATCTTCATATGACAGCAAAGCTGAATTTGTAAGATACCAGCAATCTCAGGACACCAACTGATATGACATCACTGAGCGATTAACTAAAAATTAAGCTATGAAAAATGCAACACTTCTTGGCAGGTTAGACAGACTCACTAATACAGAAAGGTTATTTTAGAAACTGTCGGTGTCTGAGGAAGTATTGATGTCAAAGATCAATAAGAGAAACTCCAATTATGTTTTCTAGTTTTAATCCCCTTTTCCCCCCCACAAGCCCCACCAAATATATCTAAACCATCAACAATTCAATGACAAACATTTTGTCATGCACAGACTAACCATATGAATCCATGACAGGTTTGAGGTCCTTGTACTGAGTAATAACACTGGTCGTCTCCTGCACAGTTAGGTCTCTATACTTATACTGGAAAACAGAAAAGAAAGAATTACTTTCAAGACAAAATTTTCAGTGTAATTTAATTTGTTTTTATTTTACCCAATAGACTGCATTTATGAGCTTACATTGATATTACATTGATATTACATTCTCCACTCTTATTTCTCCATATTACTATGAACACCACCTATATAACTTCCCAAACTTGAACAAGATGTTAAGATGCTTTTAGTCTTAAGTAAGGGTCCACAGAAGTGACTTGGGGAAAGCTATGCATTTTCATTCACATTCCTCAATAACCAACAGTGTCCGAGATGCATGTGGATCTTAAAAACTCATCTCCAAACAAATCTAGTGATGTTTATGAACATTCCTGATACACAGCTATCTAGGATCTGAACCTCACCGATATCTTTTATAGCACTTTTCAAAGTATCACAGAATTTCTCAATCAGTGATCACTATTTTCATGTATTTTATCAACTAGAAAGCAGACATTACAAGGCATGATATTACCTCACCCCCTTTTATCAGAAGCACAGAAGATCTATAAAACACAGATACACTACTACAGAATTTAACAGTCTCAGGTCTGTAATTCACAGACAACAAAGGAGATGCTCCTGGGCAACAGAGAGCTGGTTCACCACGTGGCACAGCTCTTTAACCTTGTAGCTATAACTACCATTAAAAAGAAAGCAAACAATGTCCCTTGACAACGTTTTCATTGTAATAAAATATAAAAGAGATTACAATCTTCAGATGTCTTAAGGAACATAAACAGACAGCATCCTTTCATTCAACCATGGTGGTAAGAAAAAGGGCCCAACCCAATGGGTTCAATACCCAAAGCACATAGATGTCAATGTCTGAACAAATCAATTCAGATGTTATCCAGGAGCAAAGTATGGTGCGACAGCTAAAGGTCACCTTTGCTCCAACAAACACTCATGAGATGTGAAGCTTAGAAACTAATTCTTCTTCTGACAAGGATCCTACTCCTGGGCATGACAACTCTTATTTAATGAGCAGAGAGGAACACACCATGCCACTTTCCATCATGCTACCTCAACCTACGAAAACCATCTGTGCTTCAGGGGATCCTGTGACTTATCTTCCTGAAATGACCAAGGGCAAAACAGCCTCCTCTGGAGAGTGGGTGCAGGATTGGAAGTGTGCAGGAGGGGCTTGACAGAGGAGACAACTTTGCTAGCATTTAAGTACATTGCCCCCTCCCTCCCCAACGCGCAGCAGAGTTGAGAAATGGGTAACAGGCATTGCCACAACATGGAGACAGAGGGCTGTGAAGCTTGGGCTAGGCCAGCCAGAGACTGGTAGTACATACCTACACCACTGAATGTATTACTACAGCACAAATGAGAGCATGAGACCAGCTACTTTAAAAAGTAAGAGGGGGTCTTTCTACAGGAATGTACCTTATGGTACAGGATAGAGACTCAAGAAAATGGCATAATCACTATTAAAAAAAAGAACCAGCTTCCACTAACTGTAGCTCCTAACACGCACAAGGATTCAGAGTCAGGATTTAACTCTACTTTGGGCACAAGAGTCTCAAGTCAGCTTAGTCAAGGAACAGATAAAACAATGCCTGTCTGCTCAGCCAGTGTACTGGGAGTCTGGCACATGGTGGCTGATAGGGTTGATAAAACCTAGATTTGGTTATCTGGGGTGCTTTTAAAAGTTAGGTCCAACACCTGAAAATTAAAAAAGATTTTCATATGTCTCTTAAAACTAAGAAAGAGAGTACTGCTGCAAAGAGTTTTTACTAAGTAAGCAATTATTCATCATTCAGAGATAACCTTGTAAAATTCCAGCTACTGCCACAAGCAAAATTAAGCTTACTCATCAGTACTTATATCCAGATATATACAGAACAGACAGAACTTTGGTCTTCTGTAGTTATGTTTTTCCTAATGAGAATGATGGCTTTTCTAGAATTTTTGATTATTTTAGAATATTTTATTGGTTTTTATTATTTAAAGCACAAAGTATACTTTTTTTGTGCTTATTTCCCTGTTCCATTCTAAGGAGTACTAGAATATTACAACACAATCCTTTGCTGTGTTCACACAGTAAGTAGTTGAGCACTTTCAAGAAATGTCAAAACCTCTTTGGAAAATGTAAGATCCTAGTGATTTCTACACAGGTAACTAAACCAGATTAATTGAAATTCTTAATTTCTAAACTTTTTTTTGTCCTTCTCCATTCTCAGATGGCAAGTGCATCCTCCTTATTTTACAAATCAGGAAACAGATCACAGAGAGAAGCAGCTTTTCAAGATCAGAAAGTAGGTAAATACCTGAAGTTAAATTAGAGTGCTTATATTCACCCAAACTAGGGCTTATGTCTTTTATTATCTCACACGCTGAACTATTCAATATGGGAACTATCACTAAGCTTCCCTCTACAGAGCAGAAAGCATAACTATTTTTGAAAAATAAAGTGGTAAAATAGTAACTTCATTTTTCATCAGCTATTAAGTTCATTGCACTTTGAACTTACCTACAGAAAGTCAAATGGCACTGGGGGCATAAATGGGCGAGTGTGGGGGAAAAAGGACACAGGACTACATAAAATTCTCTTTCTTCTGTGGCATGGCAATAATCAGCTTAGGGAAGACAGGTGTGTACAAATTTATACATCTCATGTGCTGACACCGAGTTAGTATTCAGCACACATTTTCAAGCTGATAAAAAAATTTGCTTATGATTCCATGCAGGTGAAGGACCCTTTAATAAGGTTTCTTCAGTTTTGATCAGATCCTCGCCTATCATATTTCATGTTCAAGTTATGCAAATACTATGATTACATGCTGTGAAGGAAAGCCCCCAAACAAAACCATAATTCCCCTAAGTATTCAGCCCCAGGAGTTTTCATCTCGAGCTGCTGGACAAAGCTCAGTTTTCACCTGAAGTGTGGCACAACTACACGCAGCTCTGTATGATCCAGCGATTAATGATTTACTTTCCAAGAGATTTACTTGTTTCCTTAAACAGGGGTGACAAAACCCCACCCTTATCCCAGTCAATGAAGTCGGACTTGCTTTCCACCTTCATTTAACCAGTGAAGGCAAATGATGCCGTACAAGCCTCGCCCCCTCGCCGCGGGCAGCACTGACCCACCTGGCTCCGCCAGGCAAAGGGTTTCCATTCAGGTTTTACCCGCAATACCCCAACCCAGAACTGAAGTTTCTAGGACCACAAACGATGAAATATTTTCGGGTTTGGTGCACGGGGCTTCCCTTTACAAACGAACCCAACGGACAGGCTGCAGGTGGCCTCACCCGGCCGACGCGACCACCCCCGGAGCGGCCGGCCCAGGACAGAGCCACGGGCTGCCCGCGACAGCCGTGAGGAGAGGAATGGGAAAGGGGACCCCGAGGCTGAAGGAGACATGGGACCCCCCCGCTCCGCCCCACGCCGCGGGCAGGACTCCGCGCCCCTCCGCCCGGCCCCCGCGAAGAGCGGCCCGCCCGACGCACTGGGGCAGGCGGAGGGTAGGGGCGGCCCGCAGCCACCTAACCAGGCCGGCGGGGAGGGAAAGGGGCTTTCGGTGCCCCCGGCCGCGCCATTACCTTGGCGACCATTTTCTTGAGCTGGCTCTCGGAGACCGCCATGGCGGCCGGCACCACCTCCGCCCAACCGCCGCTCCCGGTGCCGCCGCCACACACCGGCTGGGCCCAGCCAGCGCCCCCCGCCCCTACATAAAAACAGGAACCGAGCGCCGCTTCCGCCCGGCGTGACGACACTTCCGGCAGGGGCGTGCGTCACGTGGGGCACGTCACGTAGCGCGCTGACGTCACGTGGGGGGATGAGAGCAGCGCCCGGTGCCGCTGGGGGCGGTGGTGGTTCGGGCAGGGCTCCCCACCGGCACCGGCTAGCAGCCGCTTCCCAGCCCGCCCGCAGCCGTCCCTACCGCGCGTACCGAAAATACCGCAGAGAACAGCGAAAAATCGTTTGTAGTGCATTTATTGTTACCGGGGATTTCGGGGAATTAACGTCCCCTGAGAACGTAAAGTGCGTTTCCCACGGCGCGGGTGAAGCTGCTGTGCTTTGGTTACTTGTAAAGGAATATGACAAGAACAAAACAGCGACATTTCTTGTAAATAGCCAAGATAAGTTATTTTACAACATAAGCATCAATGTAAAGAACACCTCTGGAAGAGTCTGCAGCTTTTCATGATTAATAATAAAAAAAAAAACCCAAATAAACAAAACACCTGGACTAGTTACATGAGAATAAATGCTCAACAGATTAAATGCAGCACCTTGAAGAACAACATAAAACCATAATTTCACGTCGTTTTTTTTTCCAAAGTAAAAGAAAAAACTCCACGAAGTCCAGCCACAGTGTTGGGTGCTTTTTTTTAATATAGCAGCAAAGTCACCTGCAGCCACTGCTAGTTCTGTCCTAGCACTGACGACCACAAAGAAGGAAATTTGAGTATTCCATGAAAATAAAAAATCTGAATTACTGAAGGGTTTTTTTCTTTCTATTTTTATCTTAATTCTGAAATGAGTATAAACTCGGAATTCCTTGTAAGTCTGGCTCTTTGGGAGCTGTAACTGGAAGGCACGAGGGAATAGATCGCTCTGACACATATTCTACTTCTGCTTGGAAAACTTCAATATTTAACCAATCCCACCTCAAAACGTAAACGTGGAACACATTCTTACATTGCACACAGGAGCAGGGGAGCCCACGTCTCCCCTGCCTGCATTGACACTGAGGTATAATCGGGGTGAACGATGCCTTTTACCAGTGCAGTGAATCAAGAGGTTAGAACCAAAAAAAACCACTTTATCTTTAAAAAATTTGCTTTTTGATTTATCTAAAAATCCACATCTGGCTTTTGCACCACATCCCTGGCCTCCCCCGAGGAGGGTTACAGGTTCTGTTGCTTTCTCAAGTAGCTGTTTTCTCCTCAGGCTGATGTAAAGCTGCTGACATCAGCTGGCTTTGGGTCAACGCCTGAACTCACTAATAATGAGTGAGTTCACTTCTGCTTAACTGTAGGATTTTATCCTTTATTTGAAGCCCACCCCCTGCTCCTCCCTTTCAGGAAGAGCACCCATTCCAATGCTGCACAGGGGACGTGTTGCACCTATGTACTGAGAACTGCAGATGCTTCAGCGCTCTGAATGTCCTTACAAAGTAAAAACGAACAAGTCATGACCAGAAATCCTCAGCCCATCAGTAAATATACAACAGAAATTCATATCCAATACTGCAGGTTTGGAGAATACTGCTAACGCCATGCTTGTAGCTTTTTATCCCCTTAGTAATACACCAGAGACCACTGGCATAAGGGCATCTGTGACAGGCATGGAAGATGGAGCTATGGAACTGCATTCTGCAGTGCCCTGAAGAGCTGGAGTGTGACCATATTCAAGACAAGCCCCTGATTCAGCACTTAAAATCCAGAAGGAAGAGTTCTAGTTGGAGTTTCCACAGAGCTGGGTAAGCTGCTCTCGTAGACTGTGTCCCAATGAGGTGCAAAGAGCTAACAATAACCCAAGAATCAGGCTATAATTAGCAACAAAAAAAACACAGGCACAAGTCACCTGAGTTTCGGTGAAACATTCCTCTTTTTGGCTACCAAAAGTGCTCTTTTCAAAGAAGGAATTACTGTGCAGTGCAGTATGAAAAAAATCTAAACCAAAACTGAGAAAGCACTTTTTAAAAATAAAAAACTTGGTTTATATAGAAATCCATATGTACCATGCAACTCTTTCTGCCTAGTGAGCCTCTGACTTTGGTGAGCAGCCCCTGTGGCTTCCCTTGGGCTTGCTTACAGCTTCAGCTGCTGCTGGAGGTCATGAATTGATCCCGCACTGCTCTGCAGTTTCTCTTGCACTAGTGGATCTTCTTCTAGTTTGACCATTTCAATCACTCCATTGGTTCCAAGAATACATGGCAGACTTAAGAATACTTCACTGTTTATATTGCAGCACCCCTGAAACAACACACAAAGATGACTGTCACACAGTTACTTACTTCTGCTCTGTCTGAAGCATGGAACTACACAAAATAACTTGATTATTTCAATTAAGCATGGATATTCCATCATATGGCATGTTTTGTATAGGTCAAACTCCAGTTATTTTAGATTTAGATGGGTTACTGTAGAGAAACTATAAAATATTGCTCTACAGATTAAAACATCTTGACCCATGCCACACTTGGAGGAGTTTTCCAATACAGATCTATCAGACCTCTATAATGCAGGCAAAGCTTATACTACAGAACACTAGTTTAACTAGTTTCTTGGGTAGAACAAGCAGGGCCACTTGACAGTACAGTATCATTAGTTCTTTTAGGACTGAACAGAAGAAACTAAAAAATGCAGCCAAAACCAGCTATTCCAGAGGAGCTGGTCAGCAACCCTGAATGTGTTTTCCCTCTGGACTCTTGTATTTTTGGGATAATAATCCCCTTTTCATATTGGTTTCAGATTAACAGAATTGGTTTTTGCTTATTTTTGGACTAGAACTGAAAGATGTCATTGGAAGAAAGCAATGGAAGTAGTGCTAATTCAGAACAGTTACTTTAAGTGAGATGTCTGTGCTGCTAAAATTAATGGTCATACCCAGTATAAATAATATAATTACAGTGCCAACCAAAAGATATTATTAATATGTTTACCTTTGCCAGAGTGGATACAGAATGAACCTTTCTTTTATCTTTCAGTATACTGTCAGTCAAATCAGCAACTGAGAGCCCAACAGACCAAGATCTATGACCTCTTCCCTTTAGAACTTCCATAGCTCTATATAAACCAGGAAAAGGAGAAAAACATGATGGTTAGATTTTAATTATTCCTACTTTGGTTTATATGCAAAACCCAAAAGACAGATTAAGTGTACCCTGTCAGGTAAAGTGTACTGTAAAGACATGATTTGCTGTTTTGGAAAACAACAGAAAGGGATTAAGAATTGCTTTAAAGAATTTCTTTATGTGTATTTTACCTATACTAGTAACAGTTCTCTTTTCTGTCAAGAGGTGCAACTGATATGTGGCTAATTAAATTAGGTAAATTGATCCAAATGTGTACTTTGCTTTCAAGTAAACTGCTTCCACACAAGCTCTGAGAAAAGTGTGCCAGAATATTTGCCTACTATTTTTTTTTTTAAAAAAACACCACAATTGAACTGTGTATTCTACACATTCTACTCTAGTGTGTATTCTCCACAGCATGTCTCGTCCTTAGATTGTCACAGGCACATTATTGACAGCTTCAGTGAATGACACTCAGACCTACAATTTCCTATAAACAAAATGTGTGAACATTTTAGAGCAAACTTCCTCCTCTTCACAAAGAGCTGAAGGAAAAAACTCTGCAAACATCAAGTGCCTAAACACGAAGAAAAAAATTTAAGATTCTAACGGCGTTACCTGTTAGCCACCTTTTCCCTCGAGTTCCGAGCAGCCATTGCTTCTGTTTGATTTGCAGCTAAATTACAACTGGTCCATGATGGCACTAAATAGAAACAACCAACATTAAAATGCACAGCTAAACAGTGACTAAAATAGGTACCAGGTAAGGCAGGGCTAAGACAAAAATACCCCAAACATTTCAAGCTTTCCAAACTTTCCTTCCTCTGCAACAACCCAGATGTAGTTGATGACCTTCTAAGGTTCCCTGGACAGCTGAAATAAACTCTACAGCAGCACCTGGCCAGAGGTGCTTAAAAATGAAGTAATATGTAGTAGTTCTTACACTAGCAGTAACCTACCACATTTCCTTCCTCTTTCTGTACCTCTAACCTGTATTGTTATACCAAACAAAAAGCATTTGAGGTTGTATTTTCTGGTTTGGTTTTTTTACTGTGACAAATGTCAAATACTTTTGCTACCATTCCAGGTCTACAGTCTCAGGCACACACCCAAACTGTATTATTTAGAACCATTAACATGAAAATCTACCACCCTGTTTATGACTACCTTCCTTACTTTTCTCAATTAATCTTTCATTACTCAGTTACTTAAGCACTGCCAGGACATTATATACTCATAGTCATAATCAAGTATCACTTTACCTTTGTCTTCTCCTTGTTCACCAATAATCCAAGCATCTTTTGCTGGCACCTGTGCTTTCAAAAGGTTTGTCAGTATATACTGAAATCTCTCAGTATCTAGGTTGGCACCTACTCCAACAACTCTGCTTTTGGGAAATGCACTCAGCTTCCATGACACATATGTCATTACTTCAACTATATATGAAAGAAAAATATGTTGACAACGAATGACCACTCAAAATTCCACACAACTGCAAACTACAAAGCACAATTAGAAAAAACTCAGGACCAAATTGTTTACTTCAGACAAGATATAAGCAATGTAAGAATGTATCAGTTGTTTGTTTCAACCTAAAACACCATGTCATGTGGGGAGGAGATGAAGAAAATTCACAGCCCAAGTAAAGTTTTAAGAGAAGTGAAGCTTCAGAATGAGTCACCATGCTTCCCCTCTACCAAAAATCTCACATGCTTCTAAATTTAATTCATTTGGCAAGCACTTTTTTCTCCATCTCCACAGCTCTAAATGATAGGAAGCACCTAAGAAACAGAAAAGGGCAGTCTTCAGTGCATTTCCAGAGAGGCTCACGTGTATTTCTTTCCCTTTTAAGTAATGTTTTAGCTTTGTCTTAGTTCACATTATCACTGACCCAACAGATTTAAACTTTCCAGCAAAACATAGCTGCAATATTTACTATCAACGCTACATTATGGATATTAGTAGTCTGTGAGTCTGATCATATGGCACATAAGATGCATGCATCCTCCCTGCACAAGAGAAACATATACATAAAACTGACAAGACAACAGCCAATGGATGCTAATCTTGTAGATACAGTCAGGTGGAAACTACATACAGAAACATACAGAAATACATACCTTTTATACAAAACAAAGTATACTATTTTCTTTTATCTTGGTAACAGTAAAGAAAAAACCCTCAAAGACAGTGTCCTGCTCAAAGCTGAAAAGGAAAACATCTTTCAGAGTAGCAAGAATTTTTGACTAAGTCGGTGTATTCAGCAGTAACGCATTTTTAAAAGAGGCCAAAGAGAAAGCAGAGGGACAGGACATTAGGCAAAGTACCAACATACCTGGATGAGAAGCAACCAGGAGAACAGCGTTCTGACTGTAGTGTGATATTGCTGGGATAATTCCTCTGAACAAATCCACATTGCTTTGTATGACATCAAGGTAAGTCTGAGCATTACCCAGAGAATTAACTGTGAGTACCACAACTTTTGAGTCAGCTGACGCAGAAACATCTAAAAATGTAAAGAAAGTGTGTTTTTAAAATTTATGTAATTCTGTCAAGTTTTGGATGCAAACCAAAGAACTGTCCTAAAGGCTGAACTGCAGCATCCAGCTTAGTCAGAGATTCTTCCCCTCCTGTCACCCTCCATATCCCCCAGTGTGGAATTTGGGGCTCTTCCACAGCACGTGTAAAACACAGCTCTCCCACAGAACTACCCTTCCCGTTTCATAGTTGGCAGACACAAAGGCAGACTGCAATTTGTCCAAGGGTATAGAGCAGAGACTATAAAACATCTTCATTTTTATTCCAATTTTTAAAGAAGGGGAAAGACTTTTACTCCTTTATCTGAGCCTCCTATAATTTTTTTATCTTACAGCTCAATTGAGGACATGTAGACAATCATAAAAAGTGTTCCAAAAGTACATTTATTAACTCAAGTAAAATACATGTATTTATTAGCCCAAGAAAACACACAATTACATTTGCTGTAGAAGTCTGTAAGTCAAAGCTGCCTTGAGCAGGTCTGAGTACCACAGAGGTGATGAGCTTGGACACAGAAACAAGGTAATTGGAATGTCACACAACTTCTGGAATGAGCTGAAGCCCAAGCAGACGCCTAGTGCACTGCCAAATCAGAAGCATACTAAGGAGGACACAATTAATACCAGCTTGCCCCAAACCTGGACATAAGCATTCTAAAGTAACAGGTGACAGTGTATAAGCATTTTGTAATATTGTAACACTACTAATAGCATAGCCAGCAACAACATACGAGCTTTTTGCACCACAGCTAAATGTAAATATGTAATAGGCAACCACAAAGGCACAAACAGAGATTTGTGGTATCGTTGCACAACCAGGGTACAGGAAAAACTGTGCTAGCAGTAAAACCTGCAAGATCAGATCAAAGGATGTAGAGCAGGCAATGTCAAGTGCAGAATAAGCAGAAGACGCCTGGTGGAAGCAGAACAAGTCCCGGTCCCCAAAATAAGATGAACTACATCAGAAGGCCCCTGTTTCATCTTGCAGAGGGCGCAAGGAACATAAAACCACCACAGGCAAGCAAGGAAGAATGGGGAAGTTGTTCAATTCAGTTGCAGCTTCCCCTGTAGAAGAGCATTCCAGCCTCTCTAACTAAGACCATCCTAGACTGTAGCCATCACCACTAATTATGGAGACATGGCATCAACTCTGTTGAATTGTACACTCACAGCTAATTGAGGACAAGACTGCTAAGAACTAATTGTTTGAATACGTAGTGATAATGATTAAGAACTAACTATTGGCCATGTGCATGTTTAATGAACATCAATCTAGGAAAGCAATACTTTAAAACTTACCTTTATTTATCAGCCTTTTTAACACTGCTCTCAGCACTACCTCCAATTCCTTAACATACATATATTCCCTGCCCTCTTCCCTCCCTCTCTCTCCCTACGACACTGAAGTACTAGCTTGGCTTCTCTCTATTTCTGCACAAGTCCAATTTCAGCCTCTTACCTGGAAATACAGACTCACATACCTCTATCTCTATAAACAGAATGAAAAAAGCCTGAAATAAAAGCAATGCAAGCTTTGCCAAATCTTCCCTTCCCAATTCTGCCCTGAAAAGATGAAGAAAAGCAAGAAGCTGTGAAAAGATAGCATCTTTTTAAAAAGATGGCATATATGACAGAGCCTCTGTATCTCCCCAGGTGATATGCTCTCATTAAAACAAGCACAAATACAGTACTCACTCCCATTCCAGCTACAACATCTAATACCTTTGCTGATCTCCACATTTGGCAGAGCAAAGATCTCCAGGTCCATGGTCCCTCCTTTTGCTGCACCTTCAGAAAGATCCAAAAGAACCACCTTGTCTGCAGCACCCTGTATGAACAACAGTAATGCAGATCAACAATAAAACAAAACTTGTTCTTGTGGGGGTGAGGAATAAACCCCAGTATTCCTCCAGTTCCAGTGGTTATTGTACCGTGTATAAAACAAACAAAACTACTGACCAAAATTACTGTCAAATCACAAGAAAAATAATTTAGTGAGTTTAATTGGAAAATGACTTACTACGAAACAAATAGAAATCTCATAAAACTATCTCTGTGAAGTTATAAATGTTGGTACTACTGTAGTCTCTGAGCATATAGCTGTAATGAAGTACAGACCATCTATAGACTATCCTTTTCTGGGGGCCAAAGAGATCCCAATTGTAAGAGGCCACCACCCAGGCAAGAATCCTTAAATTAAGGATTTTAAAAATAAGTGAATTCAATATTCAACGCTTTGTATTTAAAAAGCTGACTGAGAAAACAAGGCAGAAACTAACACTTGTGTGTGTCCATAAGTTAACTGAAGAGGCAAATGACAGCAGCAGTGACATGGGTATTGTGCTGAGTTATTTCTGTGTGTCAGACACTAAGAACTAGGTTGGAAGCCCTTCTATTAATCAGGTCTGTTGCTATTTATAATAATTATATACCTTTGCTGCAACTGCTAGCACACACGCAATGCCAAGATCTCCAGCTCCAACAACAGTAATTTTGTTAAAACATCCTTCATTTTTGCCTCCACCAACTTTACTCTTTGATTTCATGTCAGTCTCTCCTACAATTAAAAGAAAAGCACAAACTTAAGTGCTGGTCCACACTGTATCAATACAAGTATTGCTGCTTCATAAAACATCATGGTTGTGCCAGAGTTAAACCAAATTACAGAAACTTCTTCCAAATAGCAGCCACAGAAAATTCATCACAATTTGCAAGATGTAAACCACATTTTTCAGTAGGCTTAAGTGCAAACATCCAAAATGAGATCCTTATTCAAATAAAGAGAATCTGAGCTCTCAGTTCAAAAAGAGGCACTTTTGACTATACAGAGAAAATACCAAACACTGTGGACATGCAAACACCAAAAATGCACGTATTAAAATTGTCTACGCATCTCTGGATATCAAGTAATAATAATAAATAAAACAAGATATTAAATAAAACAGATATGGTGTAGGAACATTACAAATATATGGAAACATCCACACCTTCAGTAATCTTTGCAATGTAGGAAAGAAGTTCCGATTGCCTGGCTGCATCAGAAGATGACAGTGAATACAAAGGAAGCTCTTCCTCAAATTTTGCAATCATTTCCTTGATTAATCCAATGACAGTTGATTTAGGCTGAAATATAGCAACACAGAAATCAATACAACTGACTAGCTATTTCATATAGTGGTATCAGCTATAAACTGCAGTTATTTCACAAGGAACCATAGCTATACAAAGTTTAATCAATAAATATCGACACCCTTAACACTTCCATAAACACTTAAGGTAAAAAAAAAGCCTGGGAATTTCTATACCAATAATGAAAATTATATCCCATCTATTTCAGAAAACTAGCATTCATTAAATCATTTTACTGGCCTGGCAGTCATATTTAAGCAAGTTATTTAATACAGTGCATGAAACCATTTAGCAGCAGCATTGGCTTTGGCTTTTGGATCTCTATGCTAATGTTTCAGAGTTCTGCTGAAAGAGACACCCGAAAGGCAGGAACTTCCATTGAACTTTCTTGAGGGGTACTCTACTGGTCTGGTATTATTATTCATTATTCACAACAACAAAGGAAAAAGTATCAAAGGGTCCACGTGATGCTTATACTGTTTTACAGTGAAGTCAGTCCCTTTTTTCTTCAGCTTAAAATAATTTTCCTTACAATCACTTACACCTTCTTTTACAATCACTTCAGACAGTCTGAAATCCATAATTTCAAGAGGCATAACATTCTGCTTCTCTATGCATAATCATTACATACTTAAGATTAACAAAAAACGAAGAAAACAAAGCCCCAAACCCTAAAAACCCCTCTCCACTGATCTCCATATGATACCATGCATTGTTCCCAAATACTTTCCTCCCATCAGCCACTCCACCTCTTACATGGCTCCAGTTTTGCAGGTAAGGCAAATAAATCCTGCCACGAGCATCAACATGCTTTCCCACTGAAATGCCCATGTTCACAGTCGGCTTCAGGAAGCAAATGGGGGGAGCAAAGGGATGAGAATCCAGAATCCACAGATGAATAGGTATGTTATAGGAATTACCTGCTCAACACAAAACAAAAGTCATTGTTAACTTCTGCATTGAGAAGAGGCACTAAAACCCAGGTGTGTGTGCATGTGATTCACACTTCATAACAACAAAGGAAAAAAGCCTGACAGATCACTTTCTAGATTCACACTAGAAAGTACTTATGTTACTTAGGCTAGTTAATAAAAGCAGACTTGTCTGGATGAACCTGAAGTGCTACCCATTGTGCCTTTCTTAATATAAAGCTTCGTTCTTCTTTTGTTTCCCAGGGTATTCTATCAGCCAGTGTGTCCCCTTTAACAGGCAAGGAAATCTCTTACAGCTACCCATTTCAAACTTATTTTAGGACTCAACAACTGATACAAAGAGGTATCTATTAAGAGCTTTACCTCAGACTTCAAAGGCTTTAAATTAAAAATAAAAAATTACCTACTAGTTATTTTTGGACACTGCCTATACAAGCATAGGGCTTGTCGAGTTCATACAACCTCCATTAGAACCAAAGAGTTTGCCTACACACTCTCAAACTACACGATCTTTTAATAGGTAATTTACATATCTAATACCACCTTATTTCAGCATCTATGAGTGCATGAAGGCACTTGTTTATGCAGTAAAAGTGGTTTCTGCCAATTCATGCAAAATCCTTTATAACCACCTTTAAAGAAGCTGCACAGTATATTGCTAAGAGGCAGTACCCAACACATTTTACAATTAGATTCATAACTGGTAAGGAAATTATATTTGCCGTATCTTACCATATTTCACTGGAACAGTACCACTAAAATTCAGGAGGTCCTTCTGGGATCCATCCTTGAAGGCTAAAATTAAAAATGTGATTTTTAAAAAAATAGTAATAATAAATTCTTTAGAATCTGGCGTTGCAAACCCATCCACAACTACCAACATACAACACTGACTTTTCTCTAGAAATCAAACACACTGCTCCTGAAAGAACCAAGGTTAAAATGTCACTACAGTCCTCCCTCCCCCTTTTAGATGATTCCTTAATAGAATCCTAATGAAAATTGCATTGGTACAACTAAGCACATCATTAGTCTGAAAAATCCCTTGTCCTAGGTAATTCTGGTGGTGTAGGAACTTTCAGTCAGGCTGAGGGATTCTGGAAGTTACACTCGAGAAGCCAAAGACATCAAAATGCTTCAAATACAGTCACGGGATATGGGAAAAATGCTGTTACATATAAAGAATTTAAAACAACATCAGTCTTCTATTATTACTGACAACTTAAAATGAAAGTTGGTGAATGAGTTGCTTAGGTTTTTAGTTGTAGGCATTCTTGGAAAAGCTTTCAAAAATAGTCACAGGGCATGAGAAATTTTACTGCAAGTCAAAATAAAGATAGGAACACAACTGAAATATTCACACTATTTAGATTCTGTTATACACAGTCTGAATCTATGGCAAGTAAGTATCACAATTAGTTCAAAGTAACTATCACTTACTGTATGTGTTCATGGAGAATGTGAAGTTTGGGTAGGTCTTGTTTACATTCTTTAGTTCTTCTATGGTCAGGTCTCTGAACTTATACTGGGAAGGGAGGAGTAAAAAGAAAGAAAGTAAATAAATGTTTCATTTCAAAGGCTGCTTCTTTCATTACTAGAGATAGGGAAAAGGAACTAAGAGAAAGTAGAAACATTAATAATGTTACTTGTAGTACGATGAATAGTTTTGGTATGAAATAATTTGTTCAAAAATTTGATACAAAAAAAAAAAGCTTTAAAGGTATCACAGCACTGCAGTTGCCACATTAGAACTCAAATCTGAACATCACTCCTGGTACACCCTTCCTTCCCCCTTTACAGCTGTGTCAGCAGAGGCTTAATAAAATTTAGTCTCCTCTGCACACAATAATTAAAACCAATATAAAAATATAAACTACGAAAAAAGAGTTGTTTTACTGACACAGTTATGACTAAAAACTCAGATCCACCTGCACATGTTTTAGAAGAGTTTCATGTCTATTTCCACAAACATTTTAAATGTGTAATGAGGCTTTGGGAAACGTTCTCCATGTTTAAGTTGCCCTTGAGAGCTGAGAAAATTCAAACAAATTAATGCATCCCTCTTTCCGGCCTGCAGAAGACCTGCCTACAGATTAACACAAGTGTGAGCTGAAACTATCAGCAAGAAAGAATCACTGGTACTTCATTTAGACTGTCCCCAGCCAGTCCGATATCTGAACTCCAGATCTGCATCCTCTTGCATCTTAACATTATGAAGAATATTTTCCATTTCCTACATTAGAGCATCTGCTGCTCATTTTAGGAAGTCTATAGTTGTCCTGGAACCCTCGCCTAAGCAAACACAACTGCAGCCTGGGGATGGCTTAAAGAGCTGCTCACTGCACTGGAATACTTGTCACGAAGCAGCAGCTGAAATGTACAATCCCTTCAGCGTGGCACCCACCGGGATCTGCAGCACTACTGCTCCTATGTGCACGGTACGACTGATTTCCACTTCGTACAAGAAAACATAAAAGCTGCTGAAAACAAACACCTTTTAGTCAGCTTCTTCATGTTCAATCTCACAGGATACTGCAAAGTCAAGCAGTAAAAAAATATAAAGAAATCCAAAGTGCTCGAATTAGGAATGTTTATACAACTTAACACGTTTTCAGAAGTGTTGCTACATCTGGTTGTGAAATCAAAGCCTTCTCTCCACAGCTGACTCCCTTATTATTTGCAATGCAAAAAGAGCCATTCCTATCAAACATTTTGTTCTGTGCTGAAGACCAGAAGTTTTGAGGTGAGTCAGATACAGACATCTCTCATTTTAGCCCCTAGAATTTGGCACGGCCAAAATTTTAACAGGTACACCTCGGTTTCCCGTCTGGAAATGCAAACGCCTTTCCCTCAGAGGGAAGCTATAAAACAACCCCGTGTTTCTGACGCGTGGAGACACCAATGCAGGGACTGTCCCTCAGCGCTGCCCTGCCCTCACAGCACCGCGGCGGGAACCTTCACCGCCCGGCACTGCATCGCTCACGCCCGCAACCGCACTCTCCGTTCCCTCCACCCCGCCTAAAAAGCCGGCGTTTTCCACAGCCCTTCTCCCGCCGGGGTGCACGCACCTTGCCCAGCTGCTTCCTCAGCGCCTCCTCCGAGAACGCCATGGCGGCGGCGGGACGGGACGGGGCCGCCTCCCAAGAGCCCCCGCGCGGGGCGCCCGCCCTGTCCCTCAGGGCTGGGCCGCCACCGCCCTCACGGCCCGCACCGGGCACTGCGGGTTCCACACCGCGTTTACCCCGCAAGCACGGGAGCTGTGCGGGAATCTAGCTCTGCGAGCAGTTGTACAATGGTCATTACCGTTTGGACACTGCTTATTTCGTAAATCCTGAGGAAGTACTGTGAGGCAAGTTCAAAATAAATGCGCATCCCTGCAGAGGCGTTAGCTGTTTTATGCAAAATAAGGTCATAATGCCACTAGCAGAACTCCTAAAAGAACACTTCTAGATTTTTAAGCTGTTTCTACACACTCCACTAACATCAGCATGAACATTTATCTGCATCCTTTTAAGAGACAGTTTGAAAATCATTTTGTTTCACAACGGTCCTAGCACTGACTAAGGTTTGAGAATACAGCATGCCTTTTACATCTTTAATCTCAAACATTTTAATTTTTAATTTCTCCCTATTCCACAGTAAAAACAACTAGGAAAGTCAGATAGATATTTATAGTTATTAGTAGGTTAGGTGTTTAGAAATACTTTTAAAACTCTCTATGTGCATACATAACCAAAATAATCGTGCAAACGGGAACAGTGACAGCATACCCTTGGTATGATCTTACTGATCCAAATTTCTTAGTACTCACTGTGCAAGCTTCTTTAAATTCAGAGCTGTGTTTGTGTCCTCTGACTCAAAATCTGCTCTAAACATCACTTGCAATGAATAACTCCATATTAAATTAACAGATCCTGATGCCAACTGACCTCTAGATAATGAAATATCTTGCTAGCAGGGTAACGTTCTGCCCACACAGAACACAACCTTGCTACCCCACGTACCACCCTGTACCAGTCCTGTAGTAGTTCCTCTCCCTCATCACTTGATCTCCACCTTTTATTACTAAACAGCAGTTAAACCAGCAGTTTTGAGGTATGTCAGACCTCACTGTGCACTGCATACGGCAGCAAATATCTTCCACAAAATAGTTAATTTTTCCTGCAAGTTTCAGCATCTCTCACACTGCTCATAAACAGGGCTCCCCGTAGCCCTGGGCCACATCACACACTGTACACTGCCATCACTGTGCTGCCTTTGTACACACAGCTAGCAAACAGAAGCCAGGTTAATAAAGGGTTTGCTGGTTCACTCATTTTGGCAGGTGGGGGGGAAGAGGGTTGTTAATGACAGTGTGTCACTCTGCATGAACTCTGAAGATTCACCTTATGTGACCAGGCTGCCTGTCCATACATCATTTATGGTCACATTTGACATTGCTGTAGAGGTCTCAAAAACAGATTTCCTGCACATTCTATAGGAATCAAGAACCAGATTAAGTGGATTGACTGATGTTAGTGTCCCTCCTGTGCAAAAATAATAAGCAGAGTCCTTCATCAATAGCAGAGCAGCAGGTCAATTGACAGCTGTGGTGCTCTTAAACACCACTTCTTTGGACAAGTCTCATGACATACTGGATGTGCTGAGGGACCACAAGGGATTCATACACCACCAGAGCTAGAAGAAGCTGGCAAGGAGGAGAATTACTGTGGTAGGGAGCTGAGGACAGACCCGTAGCAAACATCATATATCCTTAGTTGTATCATTCCAGGAAGCTAGTTACCTCTCATGAAATCCACGAAAATGGTTCAATATATCGAGAAATACACATAGGACACTCAAAAACATCCTTTTACACTCAGTGTGTGCGTAAGTACGCTCACATAGTTATTTCAAGTGCACTATAAAACTTGGAACACTACACTCCAGTGTTTTTAAAGTCAAAATCAAGACCATTCCTTTAACAAGAAAAAAGAAAAACACCAAAGCTCTTGATCCTCTTTAAATTGCCAATTGCTATTAACTGTCACACACATAGTATGATAGGAGATGACAGCAGATACTTGCCTTTCCTCAACTGAGGATTGTTGAGACATTGGGCAGAAGTTGCATCCAGCATACAAAAAAGACAAAAAAAAAAGCATTTGCCAGTGCAGGGAAAAGGATATAGGTAAAACCAAAGACTGCCACGAAGAACTGAACAGAGAAAACGCCCAAAGCAAATTAAGCACCAGATATTTTTGGAAAAACATTCATCAGTTATGGACAGAAAAGTTAGGATTAAATGAGTGACATGTTTCATTACTTCAGGAAGTTCTTCTGTCTTTAATTTCATCACACAAAGTATGTTAAGCATGGTATGTCAACAGCTTTTTGCATCCCTAGACTCATGGAAAAAATAAATAAATGTTTCCATATGCATTTCAAGCAGTAAGAAAAGGCTGTCCTTGGGATGACTAAACTGCAGTTCTGTCCTGTGGAACGACAATGTTCCTTCAAATAAATTACAACTACAAACTGCCCTCAAACGATGGAGACCTGTAATTATTTTTTTCCAAATCTGAGTAAAATCATTTTACTGCTTCCGGAGAAGTACAGCTTTACTGGCTGGGTTGAGATAACTCCTCAATGTATAATCACCCTCCACCTGAACAGAATATATCTGCTTTAAAATAACGACTGATAATGACTGAATACAGCCATTAAGATACATTAAAAATCTCAAGGGAATTCCATACAAGGGAATTCCAAACAAGGTAAGATAGAAATCTTACCGTGCCTTCAAAACAAGGTACTCGTAGGACTCTGTTTCAATGCTAATTTGCAATGATTTAAACATTTTTATTTTTAAGCACGAGAGCGTGCAAATGTTGCTGCTTTGAAGGAAAGGTGGATGGGCTCACTTCAATGTGTGTTCATTCATCTGTTTGGAAGTGGGTGGCAGCACTAGCCGGTCAGAACAGTCACTAGTATTCACCCCCACCTGCCAAAGCAGTAAACCATTCCCTCAGAGACAGCAATCAAGGAGGGTCAGATTCTTTGCAGGGGAATCAGAGAGATGCCGCTTATGGAACTGCAGGATGAAAGCCCACACTCCAAACTGAAGAAATTAAAGAAAACCAGCACACTTGTGTACATTATCATTCTAAAAGATATGTTCCTCCAAATATATATTGTGTCACAACCCTAAACTGCAGGAGACACCGATGATTTTCAGATCTTTTCTGAATGCTTAAGTGACTCCATTAATTTTTCATACATTCTTGCTGGCTGCCTGAACAGAGAACAATTCTTGGAGAACATTCAGCCTAGCCTTGTTGTATGTGACAGCTCAGAGGAAACCAGCAGAAAAGAATTCTGAAAAATCTCCCATAAAGTAAACCAATGAGAAATAGCAGTAAAAGGTTTAATGCCTATAATTTATTGTATACATACTCTGCAAAACTTATATGCATTTGGTGTGTGCAAAAGTATACACTTTCTTGACAGCACCAGGAAACAGTTAAGCTATGTACGAGTTTTTAACCTGATTTGTCACACTGTGTAAAAAGACATTGTGCACAAATGATATCCCCGAAGGAAAAAAATTATTGGCTAAAACTAGAAGCACCCTTATTTACACACTAACACTTTAATATTGCATCACACCCACTCACCAAAATAAATAGAAGTACATTCATCACAATTTAAACACCAGTCTCTCCATATATTTATTTTCTTTCTGACATGTTTTGGTCTCCAGAAATAGGCTATAACTAGAAATATGCATCAGCTACTAGATTATGTTACAAAATGCAAAAAAAAAAAAATAATAGAAAATTAGTTTTCCTGGACAATATTTTGGGCTTTACACAAAAATAAATCCAGATTTCCATAGAGATCTCATATACTTCTTGAAAGATTTTTATTTTAAAGCACAGCACAGAGTTGCACACTAAGGCTTCCTGTGATATGCAAAACCCTGGCCTCCAAAAGACATCGCTGTAATGTGAAATACAGCTCAAGTGTAAATACAAGACATTTTCAAAAAGTAGTCTTCAATAGAAAGTGCCCTTCATTTGTTTTAGCATTAGCAGTAAAGAAGTAGCTACTGTAATTGTGCAATCAAAGCCAGACCTGGAAGGGTTTTATGAAAAGTATGTCATTTCACACTATCAAGTTTAAGGATATAGAATCTGAGAGAGCAGAAACCAACCAACCTTTTTATACTCCTACATTCATTCTTTTTTGACACAATTTAGTAAAGAAGGCACATTGTCAAACAGTGAATTAAAAATCTAAAAACCAAACCAGAATTTCATTAAACACAATTAAATCATCAGCCTAACATGAGATCCTCATAAACCAATATAAGCATTCTTCCAGTTTTAATTAACCTCAAATTCAGATGCACTTTGGACAAGTACTTAAGTACTCTCATTAGATCAGAACTATTAATCTGGCAAACAGTAAACACGTTTTTGAATACAAGGTCAGGAATCGAAACCCAAAGGTTTAGTTCCTTCCTAGGCTATTTAAAAATACGCAACAAATGCCAACACATTAAAACCCAAACATTTGTACAAAAAATTTGAAAACCATTAGCATCCCATGCTAGTTATGAGAAAGTACTTCAACTGTAAAATTACAAATGCTTCCTTGAATATTTTTTCACATGAAATAGACAAAATGTAAGCGATGATCACTGTGTGAAGAAACAGTTATACAGTGTCTTAGGGAGGCTAGCAGAGTACATTCCAGTCACCATCTACAAGACAAATGACAAAGTGCTTTACAGATTAAGAAATTGAACTGATCTTGTGTGGTTAAATAATCAGAAAGCAGTGAAATAATCAGGTTTTATTTAACATATTTTTATGTGAAATGCAGATTTAATTCCCAACTGAACCAATTTTGAATATATTCCTTTTGCTTCATAAGAGACTTTTTTCCCCAACCAGGCAGGAAGTTGCTCACAGCTGATACAGCTGTCTGGGCTGACAGACCTAGAGCCTTTCTCCAGCTGAGAAGAATTAAAAAGTAAAAAAAAAAAACCACCAAACTTGATCATGGTCCCAATGTTCATTGTTTTGAATGGATAATTCTAGGAACTACAAAAGACTTAAGATGGTCCCAGTGAAGCAGAGTGAATACAATATGCCTCTAGACAAGCAGTGAGGTTACACTATCTTGCATGGTCTCAAGTGCATACACTGAGAAACAGTTTTTGTTAGTTAATATAGAAAATTAAAAATACCAAGGAGCAATGATGGTATCTTCATCTTGGCTCCCCGTTAGCTAATACTGAACTAGTTTATAGAATCTATCCCAACAGCCTGCTCATGTCAGTGTTTTACTGAGGCAGTGAAATGCTATACCATTGACAGAAAACATCTTAAAAAGGCCAATCTGTTTTTTCTTACATTAAGAGTCAGATGTTTCAACTTCAGCAGCTTCCAAGATTGTTCCTGACAGGTTGCAATCTGAAATGCTTCCTAGAAGCAGCACTGTTAAGAACAGCATCCTGATAGGAAAGGTTCCTTTGTTGTTTTTCTACAAGGTAATTTTTCCTTTTTATTCCTTTACATCCTCCCTCTGCCACAACAAATGCCCAAAGCCCTTTTTGTACTCTTCCAAGTACTTCTAGCATTAAAACATAACAGCCTTAGCAGCTGAAGCCAGAGGTACTGTCAGTGGAGTCCTGGAGCTTGAGGCAAAGCTGAGCAGTGATACTGGTGGAGCTTTGAGAGGCAATCCAGAGAAACCAAAGTAGATGCAACACCAGATTTGAGCTTCAGACTCTCAGTACAACTCCTGCAGACTTACTGAACCCTATGGTGATTGTAAACAAATTCAGTTACTGAAAGAAACAGTCTTTAAGTGCATAGTTAGAAATCATGTGCAAATACGGGCATTAAAGTAAGTAACTGAACTAACTCTCCTGCTGTATGTAGCACTTTAGATTTTTGGTTGGATGAAATTAATCACAAGTATTAACCAGTTAACATGAAGTTGTTAGTATCGAAGAGCTGCAAGTACATTCTAACAAAATCTAATTCTGATGTGCTTTCCAAATAGTAAACCTAATTAGATAAATGACTGCTTCACATTTTAAATCATTTGACACATCCGATATTTAATGCAAGAAAAAACGTGCACCGTACACAATTTGTAAAAGCAGCAGAAGCTGTTAAACAAATGTGAAGATTTACAGGGCAGGAAAAGAATTCCCAAGCATATGCTTGAGCCCAAAAGCACAACTTACAGAAACACTAGAAATTCCTGTTTTCAGGGTGTGTATTTATCATACTGAATTAGATTGGCATTGGAATTCCAGACACATCAAAAGCCAACATAATCTTTTGGCTATATCTCTAACTGTACAATCTGCAAGTTACATGCAGTTTTCTGTTTAGAAATAAAGAGGTTCAAATTATTTTTATGGGTCCTCAAAAATCAGAGAATATGCAGCACTTTATTGCTTCGAACATCTGTGGCAACAGCTGAATTTACACCCAAGCTGCTTTTGTAGAGAAGATGACATTTCAATACTTTGAGGCTCAAGTTGGGAGACAGAGTATAAAGCAATTTCTCTAAGTCTCAAGGAATATCAGGGAACAAGAATGCTATTCCTTCCTTTCAAGTGAATGCAAAACTGGTTTACTGGTACATGGGTCCACACAGTTCTGAGTCAGTGCATAGATAGTCAATATTTCTGCTGGCATCTTGAACTGGTTTAATCAATGGAATCATTTTTAAATTTTATTCCACTTAATATGCATTAGTGCATTAATTTCTTCATAAAAAACCAACCCTGGCAAGTATTAAAAATAAATATTTTATTTAGGTCAAACTAGAGCCTTGCTTTTCAGTACTTTAATCCCTTTAAATATTCTTTTGCCCTCTAACAAGCAAATGAAAACTGAAGTAGAACAAGAGATGTATGGAGGCAGAGGGGAGCAGAAACATGAACAAACACTGTAAGTCAGTTAATGTGTCCTCAGCTTCTTAGACTGTCTCTTGCGTTTTAATTCTTCTTCTTCCCGTCTCAGTTCTTCCAAGTCCTCCTGAACACCGAGTCTCAAGCTGCCAAATAAGATGAAAGCCTTTACACACTGCTACTCAAGAAATGTGAAATTTGACTTCTAATCCTCCCCCAAGAAAAGCAATCCTAAAATTATAACAGCTGCTTTGAACAAAAATTTTAGATCTGTTCAACAATAATAAATTCTCTTTAATAATAGCAAGAACATAGGTTTAAGAAAAAAAAAAATAAATCAAGATTTTACCATTAGATCAGAATCAAATCTTTTGAGGGAAAAATTTAAAACTTTAAAAAAAAAAAAATCAAGACTGTGGAAAAAACTGGATTTTAATACAAAATGTAATTATTTTTTTTCCCCCAGAAAAGAAGCTGCTGAAACACATCCATCAATCCTGGCCAGTGTAAACCTTATGTACAAGTCATAGCAGGACTGACTCAACTTCTGAGAGCTACCAAAGCCTTTTACATTTGCAAGGAAGAGAATGGATACGTCAAACAGTAGAGAAGCAAAAGATTTTGATGCAACTTCCAGGCTTGAGGCACCATTCAGGCAGCTACAAGCACAACATTGCTCCACCCTCAGTCCCTCTAGTACCATGACTCTGCTGAACAGGCCCATGAAAGAGACTCTGGCCAATACAGCATGTTCTGGCTACATCCCTGCAGGGTTTCTTCTGCTTCCTAGAAGTCACTATGTTGAAAGCAATACTTAATATCTGCAATCACCAATCTCGTCAATAAATAAGGGCTAGAGAGTCTTGCTGGTTTGATACCAGGAATGGGTGTGGCAAAGTTACCATTTTGTGATCACCTATTGCCTCGTTTGCAGCCCTACCAAGTGCAATTTTACATCTAGAGTTCATTATGAAGCAACATAAGGCAGTGCAGAATGCACCTCGATGCAAAAGGTTCAGCCACATGACAATGAGGATTCAACTGTTGTGGGCTAAACTGCTCCAGTACAGCCTCAAGAATGGATTTTATGCCAAGCAAAGTCATCTTGAATTCAGGAAACTGCAATCATCCAAATTAAGAATAGAAACAAACACATCACAAATGTATGTGATAAGACCGTGGCCTGAAGCATCATTTTTCATTTCAACTTAGAACTTAACGACTATAATTTTAGTGGGCTTGCTTGGTCAGAAAGAGTTCCTAATTTCAAGGGTTGCAATGCTTTTAACCAGACTCAGTGAAAAGTAGCTGAGCATTGAAAATAAACTCAATTTTATTCAAGATTTTTATCTCCCTTTCCTTTTTCCTAGCGTGTGCAGTTAAAAGTCAGCCAGATCTTCAGCAGAGAATTCTGTCAATAGCAATATCACAGTAAAATTCCAGTTTTTCCTCTAACTCCACTTCACAGACACTAGCTCTGCATGAGCTACAGCTATTCCCCAGGAGCAAGGAGGAATAAGGACACTGAATGTAACTTCAAAAAGATGAAAGTTTCCAGTGCTCAAGGCACCTTCTGAATATAAAAATTTCAGTAGAACAAAAGAATTTGACAGCTCAGTATATTCCAATATTTCCCATTATCTATAAAAACCTCTTATAACTTTCATAAAGCTTGTTCCACCAGCCATTAAAAAAGAAAATCTGTTTATGAACACCAGGTTTTATAACAGCAACGTAAGAATTGTGCAGGTCTAGAGGCCAAAACCAATTGTAAAAACCATTATGAAAATATCTTCATATCTGAAATCACTGATTACAAAATTTTGTCAGAGTACTTTTTATATGTACTTTTTTTTTTTTTACAAGCGAAGTTTGTGATGTGTGAGAATGAACATACAAGATTTATTTAAACCAACCACTGGCTGGCTGAGTTCATTTTTAAGAAAGCTTATAAGCTTTCCTATAAAAATAGTAAGGCTTCTTTACCTCTGCTATGAAAAGCAAATATTCACTCTAACTTAGCCCCATCCCTTGGGCAATAAACAAACTCCCCACTTTGTCTCTGAATTTAAATCCAGGCATACCTCCTAGCTTCTTCCTTCTGCTGCTCTCTCCAGCTGCTCTCCATATAACGTAAGGCATAGTCACTTTCATCTTTGTATCTGGAAATTAAATGTTAGTTTTCAGCACACTGAAAAAACATAATGTACAGCTGAATTATGAATTCACATCCCTCCTTAGAAATTACCTTGCCATACACTAATTTTTATGTTTTGAAATAATCTAAGTTACAAGGCTTTAAAATGCTTGCTTTCTTATACCCTATTTTCAGACAAGAGAGAAGTATTTAAATGAGCCAAAAAAGAGCCTTCATCTTCCAGCAGTTCTAGTCATACCAAGTTAGATCCTCTTACAGAACATTAACACTATTGCACTTAGCAGGTCATGTTCAGGCAGCTACATTTGATGAATTCTGAAATAACTCAGACTGCTATTGAAAGCATTTTAATATCCAGTAATAGGGAAGAGTTGCTATGAATTACACAGGTGAGAGATTGAAGCAGCTGTGGTGTTTTCCAGCTGTCCTACTGCATTACATTTTATTGCTCCCTAGAAGAGCATGGCAGCCAGCATGAAAATTTGAGGTCCCTCCTGCACACAAACAGCTCTAACACTTGTTAAATTTCCACAATGCAAAACCATTTTTGGATACCAGTACTTCCCCTATTTCTAAAATATTTTTATTCATTGAACTACCTTAATTTCTGTTGTTCTGTTGCTTGCTCTGCAGTATCTTAAAATTAAGATTTTTCTCACCTTTTCCGGTCATAGCCAAATATTTCCCGGATATGTTTTGATATTTCTTCTTGGGGTTCCCCTTCATCTTCAATGAAGTCATCCATTTCAGAGTCATATTCATCATCATCATCTTCTATTTGTCTCTTGTAACTAATAGGTGGTCTTCCAAGACCTAAATGACAGGTGAGTGGAAAAAAAAAAATCATTAATTGATAACATTAACATAACATTCATTTAAAAATACTTCTCCTTGCTTTGGCACAGCCATTCTACAGCTCTGGGCTTCAAGTCGGAAAACTTCTGCCTTTGGTTATCTAGCAATTCTCAGAAACTCAGTAAAAGGAAATACTTCCTCTAAGTTGTGCCACAGAAGATTACGTATCAGTATCACCAACTGCATCCTGAGGAAACTACCAGGCAGAAGTCAGTGTTCTTGTAGAGGGTTTCAAGGCACTTAGCTGCTGGAGTCCATGCTGCTTGTTTCTGTTCAGAAATAAATTTTTAGAACTGCTTGCTTACTGAGATAAGGTAAATTTGCCAGACCCCTTAAATATCAGTCACAGGTTTGCTGTCTGGTTTTAATTTTCATGTATCACATTAAGCACCTGTTACTTAAGTGTCATGGTCTCAGAAGAGATTTAACTGAAAAGGAAAATCACTGAAAGGAAAAATTGGTTCTGTTTCAGTCAAACCAGGACATTAAGGCACTATAAAATTTTAAAGACTAAGCATAATTAAGCAATGCAGGAAGTGGATCCTTTAATTCTTGTCCTTCTAACAGCATGTGTATACCAACAACCATCACAGGCTGCTTAGTTCTTTCATGTAGTACGTCACACTCGGGGCCTGTATTTCAAGAAATATGAGCATAGTAAAATTTGCAAAGCAGGAAAAAAGCATTCTGTTGTTAAATGCACTCTTTAAAAGGCAAGTAAGATATTTTGTCCAAGTCTTCCTAATTGCATCTGTATTTCTCAAAGACCCTCAGTGACCTCAACTCAGAAATACATAAAAAATAATAAACAACTAAGTGAAAAAGCTATTTGCTCTAGAACTTTATACCTTGTGGATGAAACATAGGTCTATGCCCTTGGAAAGATCTCATTCCATTTATCTGTCCATTGCTAGGTCTTGTGACTAGATTTTTAGAAGAAATAGTTTCTGACACAACAGTACACTTGGGTTTTACAGTTGTACCCAAGCTGCTGCCCGGTCGCCCAGGTCCTGCACTGGGGCTGACTCCTGGCCTTCCTGGTCCCGTTGCCAAGCTGCTTCCTGGTCGCTTGGCTCCTGTGCTGGGACCAACTCCTGGCCTTCCTGGTCCTGTTCCCAAGCTGCTGCCTGGTCGCTTGGCTCTTATGCTTGGATTCACTCCTGGCCTTCCTGGTCCTGTTCCCAAGCTGCTGCCTGGTCGGCCAGGTCCGCTGCTCAGGCTGACTTCTGGCCTTCCTGGTCCTGTACCCGTGCTGCTGCCTGGTCGCCCAGGTCCTGCATTTGTGCTGATGCCTGGCCTTCCTGGTCCAGTGCCCAAGTTGCTGCCTGGCCGCCCAGGTCCTGTGCTAGAGCTGCCAGCTGGCCTTCCAGGTCCCGTGCCTGAGCCACCACCCAGTCGCCCAGGTCCTGGGCTTGAGCTGCTGCCTGGCCTTCCAGGTCCCGTGCCTGAGCCACCACCCGGCCTTCCAGGTCCTGGGCTTGAGCTGCTGCCTGGCCTTCCAGGTCCTGCAGCTGAACCACTGCCCAGTCGCCCAGGTCCTGGGCGTAAACCACTTCCTGGCCTTCCAGGTCCCACACCAGAACTGCTGCTCGATCGCCCAGGTCCTGCACTTGAACCACCACCTGGATGCCCAGGTCCTCCTTTTCCTAAGCTGCTGCCTGATCGTTTTGCATTGGAGTTGATTCCATGCTGAAGGGCTGTAGCATTTCCTGATTTTGTTTGGGCAGACTTTTTCAGGCTGGATTCTTTAGCAGATGGTAGTCTCTGAGCTCCATTGGATGCTGGTTTTGAGGGTGGCACATGAGAGCTTGAGCCAGATTTTCCAATACCATTGACAGGTAACTTCCTATGACAGCTACCAGTAGAGCTTTTTAAAGAGCCATTTTGTGAGTTTTGCTCCATTTGATCAAATCTGGAGGAAGATGATGGCCGTGAGTGTTTTTCAGTCAATGCCTGTGCTTTGGATTTCTTATCAGCACCACTCATAGAAGAGGACAGACTGCCTTTTGGTGTGGAATGTTTAGTTACTGAGCTTTTGTTAAGTTTTGCATTTACAGATTCTTTCTGAGAAGTCACTTTTTTTGAAGAACTGGATATCCCTGTACCTTTAATCTCCTTCTCACTTTTCTTACGCATTTCTACTTTTTTGTTTTTGCGTTCCAAATACTCTCTCTCTCTCAGTTCTTCTGCTGTTCTGGGTCTCTCTTCTACCTTTTTCACTGCTTTTATTTCCACCGGTTCATACTGTTTTTTTTCAGCAAGCCTTAAGAGCTCTGCAAAGTTCAGAGGTGCTGGTGCACTTTTGCGAGGTGCCTTTGGTTTCACTGCAGCTTTGGATGGTTTCTCTTCATATTCTTCTTGCTCGTGCTCAGATTCAGTCTGACTGTATTCGAGTTGCTCAGTTTCATCTTCTGTTGCATACTCAGCCTCTGGGGCCTGAGCAACATTCTCATAAGTCCTCCTCTTTTTAGGCTTCTCTTCCACAGGAATGCCATTATAGCCATAAAAATTATCCTTTGTTCGTGAGGCCATAGCTCTTGCCTTTCTGTCATGCTTCAGTTCAATACGTCTAGCCAAGAGTTCTTCTTTCTTTCTTCTTTCTTCCAGTGCTGTAAAAGAAAACCAGGAGAAAGTTATGCAAAAGCACTATTTTTAACTTCCATGTCTTCCAAACTGATAAAACCATTTAGGAGAGTAGTTTATCTGGCTAACAGCTATTCAAAATAGACCAGAAAATGATCAGAGGTCTGCCAACAGAGCAAACTCACTCACCTGAATCAGCTGCTCTGACAAACAAAGGCAAACAAATCAAATGCTGCTATTGCAAAACTCACTAAGGTGATTCAATCAGCTCCCCAGAATGCTATGCAATCTAAGGAGAATTGTGGTGTGAGGAGCTACAGGACTTATGGGATCCCTGGGTAATGGAAGGAGTTCTGAGACTGAGCAAGAGAATTTTGAAACTGTACAGAATTCACTGTCAGATGTTTAAGGGAAGATGAGGAAAGGGAGGGATTCAGAGTATTGGGGGGGATAAGAACTGGAAAACAGGCTGAATGTGTGTGTAGAGGGACGTAGGGGAGGGACAAAAGCAGCCAGCCACAGATAAGCAAGCTGCTGGTCAATACATTTGTCTGGGAGAGCCCTGTGCCCTGTTGCCACAGTGTCCTATATTCTTACTGAACTGTTTTTAGCTCTTTTCTGCATAAGTGTGCTCTCTATCTTGAGTCTGTGTGTCATCTGCTGTCAAAATTCAGGCTGAACTAGCTGGTGAATAGGATGAGAGGTCTGAATGCCAGACACTGGAGAGACCAAGGGACTGGGAGCCAAATACCAGAAAGACTCAGGAAAAGCATCAATTCCTAGACAATGAATTGGACTACTCATGCTGTGGGTGCCTGTAAAGGTACCATCCCCTGCCATTGTTATTCTACTGTCAAGGGCTGTGACTGCAGAGTGGGTGTGGATGCATGCCTGTGTGCAATTCATGCTCAGTCTTGCTTCTGGCTGGACCTGGCAGCAGGGATAAGGAGCAGGCTCATGACTGGCCCAGGAGAGGAGGAATAACCTGGGCCATCCTGTCTATCAGATTTGGTTACCTTCACAAAACATTAACATCAGAAGAAACACAGTATAAGTTTATTCTATTTAAAAGGAAATATAATACAGTGAAAAAACTGTGGCTCAAATGAAGCCTCTGCCATACAAATTTAAAATTCAGACTGTATCAGTACACTAGATTAAGACACAACAGCAGGAACTCTTACCATTTTTATCTCACAGACAGTTTTTCAAAGTTAAGTTACCAAAAGTCCAGATGGCTTCTTGCAATATCTCTTCACCTTAACTACTTCTCCATCTCCAACAGTAAATGCTAGTATAGCAATTAATATTTAACTCCTTAGGAAAGCATGCAAACATCCCTAGTCCTTACTTAGTCCTGGCTTTCCCTTGGCACCAGTTATGTGCATAAATTCCAGAAACAGATGTGTACATGTGTTACTTTATTCAAAGCTCTTGCAAATAAAGTCTCAAAGAGTCACTGAAAGGCTCCCATAGGAAATATTTCAGACTGTTACCTTTTTTTCTTTTTTCTTCTTCTTGCCGTCTGAGAAATGCTTGCACTGCTGCAGACTCCACACCCTTGACTTTTGGAACCTTTTTGGGAGGACCAACAGCCAAACTGTACCTTTTCTGCAAAGAAAAAAGAAATATGTCAGAAAAGTTAAGAAATGTAAAAAATCTTAAACTTTTTAAAACTGAGGAGTTGTGTAACAGTCTGTGACTGATGCACTCAACCTCTTAACCAAACTAGCAGTAGATTGGCACAAGCTCCAAAGGAGGTAAAGGCCTGAGCCGTGGCTGGGCCATGAACTCCCCTGGTTTCAATCTGTTCTCAGAAAACCCACAAAGGAGCAGAGTGACACAGTAAGCATTGATGCATGAGCTTGGATCACCAAACATGCATCAATATATGAATAGCAGGTAGCTTTTCCAAGACTCATTTATCAAAGATCAAAGAAAGCTGAGAGTACAAGGAGTCTCATGCATACCTTTTCCATCACATGTAATTTGACTATGAGCCAACCACTTTATCCCATAAATACAAGAGCCTAGGTGAGCCTTCTTTGAGCTCTCCCTGCTAGGCAACGTGGCTGCATGGCAGTGATCTCCCCTTGAGCTGGGATGTGCCTCAAGGCACACAGACCTTTTACCAATGGCAGATCTTTGGCAAGTGACCAATATCACTCATAACCCTGTAGTACAGTAACTTTGATTTTGCCTTGGTAACTTTGATCGCATTCTGAACTGACACTAATGACACATAACATCAACTCTGCATATATGATCCTTAGACAAACTGTTGATCATGCCTGGGACTAAGTTTGGATCCAGTTGCACCTAGACTCCTCTGAGAAAGAGTTTAGAAAGCAAGGGGATCCATTCCCAACCTCATGACTCAATGGGAGGGTCTTTATTACCCTTCTGTGTCTCTGATCTGTGTGAATCACTAAGTTGAGTCTAACTCAATGCAGGAATTAAATCAAGTGCACCTTGCCATCAAATCTAAGGAGCAACGGGCCTCATGTCCTTGGGGTTGTGAAAGTTAATTTGTGTTTTCGCAAAGTGCTGCGAGAATCATGTTTTTGTAGAACTGAGAAAAACACCGAGGCCTTGTACATCAAGGTGCCAGATAACATAGAAGGATGTGAGAACTGACTGATGTTTTTAGGCGGCACTACAGAGCCAAAAACCAAGGCCTTGTACAGAGATACCAAATTAGAGAGGAGCCTCGTATAAAGACCATCTTTTTCAGTACATCCTGGTACCAGATAATGTAGAAGGACAAGAGCTACGCATAACACCCTGGTTTTGAGAATGTTGTGTCTTACATGGATCAGGAGACAGGGCGCACTGGAGAAAATATTGTCATCCAGACTGAACAGATTCCACAGCTCTGCATAAACAGCTGGTTGGGAAAAGACAGACCTATTATGGAAACCAGGAAAACCTCTGATGGAAACTTACTGTAATAAAATGTGTCGGATAGGCTGTGAGCCTGGAGTATCCAACCAATGGAGAAACAGGTGAGAATAACCTGCGTCTCTCCTTCGGCCAGGGGGTGGCGCGCCCGCGATTGCACTCGCGAATAAACGGAGCTGCTTCACCATGATCCTCACCTGAGCAAACTTTTTCGGCCTAAAACCTCGTTTCTCACAGGGTTGTTCCTCCCTCAGTGCAGGACCCTGCACTTGCCTTTGTTGAACATCATTAGGTTTCTTTCTGCCCAGATCTCCAGCCAGTTCAGCCTGCCTCCTCTGTGCCACATCTTCCTATCCTCATATAGCCTTATGAAACTAAAAACCTAAATTATCTGGTAAAGATACCTACATCCAATGTTTTAGAAGCAATAATCAGGCAAGCTAGTAGCATAACTACCTATAGATTTCTGCACCACCCGATGGAAGCCTTCGTTCTAATTTCTAATTCATTGAAACAGCAGCACATTAATAGATCCTTGGATTACTTTAATTACTAACATGCAAACCCATAAATTATCTAGTATACACATGCACTAAGAAGGTTCAGAGACTCATTTCTAAAATACAGCCAAAACTGTCTCTAAGGCAGCCAACTACAATAACAGTTATTTGTAGTCTCCTTGAGTAATTTCTGAAATTACTAAAACAAAACACTATCCACGTACACTGCAGTAATAAAACCTGACATGTTTTTAAAAACAGGCAAAACAGAGCATTTTCAAAACTGAGGAAATGGGTGGACTCGGTCTTACGGGTCTTTTCCAACCTAAATGATTCTGAAAGTGTTTAGGTCTAAGGAGCACCTTTCAAAACTGCTAAACAGCAGGGACAAATGTAGATTGATCTATCCCATTAGGAAGCCTTATAAAGAATTAAAGTGATGGGGAAGCAGTTTTCAGGCTTTGTTTTGCTGCACTACAACCAGCAGTCCTATCCAGGAGCAGGTTTGTAAAGCAGCTGGACAGACATGCTGTTTTCTCACTGCCTCCAATGTGGCAAATTGTGCAGAATTCAAGATTTAAAAGTCTTCCTTGTCAGTAGCATTTCTTGATATTGACTAACAAGTGAAAACATAGCTAAACAATTCATAAACGAATATCCATTTTCTGTACTGTGCATCACTACTATTGTTGATAGAAGTTTTGTTCACCTTCATTTGGAAACAGCATGAAATAACCAGCTCAAGTTTAGTCTTTTTAAAAGCACTGAACCATGCACATGTTCCACAAGCACTGAAAGTGGTGACAGAATAAGCATGTCACTACTTTATCATCTGAGCAGCAGATGCACTGTTCTGTTTTTTTTTAATAGCTATTTCCAAGTTGGTTAAATGAACAGAGAAACAGAAATGTTTAGTAGTCTTTAGGAGAAAACAGGTCAAGCCATTCCCAGAACACCAAACTACTCAAGATGTAAACACTGATTATCCCTCGGGGTGGAACCCAGTGACAGCTCTGACTGAACACTGCTGAGACACGAAGCAGGCACTGCTTTACCCAAAGGAAAGAGTAAGAGCTGTGGAAGTGCCTTTCTTCAACTGTGTATCCTCAGGAAGTAACAAGTCTCTTCCTACCAGTGAGCAGTATTTCTCCTGAGGTTTCTTATTTTTTACCTTCATCTCTGCAAATCTCACCATAACTACCTACCCAATAACTGGCTCTCCCTGAATCCCACCAAGGGTACTTTTAAGAGTATGGTGGGAAGGCAATTACAGTGCAAAATCTTACTTGTTTTCCACTTACAGCCAGAATAAACTGTTTCACTGGGCTAGCTGGCATATGAAGTTACAACTGACAAAGAAGCAGTTTTTCTCTGAAATGTATACCTCAAAAAGATTAATTACAAAAGACTGGTATTGGTATTGGCAAATAAAAAACTACCAGGCTGTATATGCCTATACATTTGCACACATGCGTGCTGACTTGTGAGAGCTATATATCAGATATAGTTTATATACATATAAGACATCCATCCCTTAAAGGCAGAGTGCCAGTGTCTAGTAGCCAGCCTTGGCCAGCAGGCAAGCTCCAGGTCACAAGTTTTAACTGTCACCTGCAACCAAGGTTTTGCTCTTAAATCACTGACTTTAAAATGTGGCACATGATCCTGATACAGTTGCAGCATTCAAGTGCCGAATCTTGGACTGTAAAAAAGATTTTATGAAATTATTGTAAGCTTTGTGGCATCCAACTGAAGCCCCAAAAGGTCTAGACCAAATACTAGACCCAGATACAAGGGGCAGAAGTAGCGCTGCCTTTAATGACGATCAATATTTACACAGGTAGCAATGAAAGATATGAGTGATCAGTTCTGCCAAACCTGATTCTCAAGTAGAGCATCTGTGCAACTCAGTCTTTGCACATGCAATGTAAAGACAATTCCACTTATGCTGTCTGGTATGGGCAACTTGCAGAGGTTCTCACAGGGTGAGGTTTTGGGGTTTTTTTGCTTGTTTTTCACTAGCAAGTTGCAACCCCTGTGCAATGTTACCACACTTTTCCTGTTCTTCCTTACCACTCATCAAGACATGTAGCCTTCTCCAATTGGAAGTCCCTGTTTCCCCCTAAATATACTTCACAGTGTAACTTTGATAACATCACTACAAGCCCCACATGCATCTCGCAGTGCCCCACCAGTAGCTCCTCAAAAGGCAGCTGTCCATATTGGTAAGCAGTCATTTGTGTTATCTGCCATGGGGCCTCTGCTGTCATCCTGTGCCTGTACTTCCAAGGCCTCTGCTACAGTCTTAGCACCACTCACTCCACAGACACTGTACTGGGGTTAGCAGCAGCTCAGTCTGCAGTCAGGCTTTCTTAGAATATGCACATGTAGTTATTTTCTCAACTATGGTTATCAATATCTAGTTAAGACAAAGTAAATGGCAGTTACCACGCATGCTTAAATTTGATTCTCTTCAGGTTCTGATAACCCCTACCAAGAAACAGGCTTTACTGATAACATTTTAACTACCAGCTCACACTGTTCTCATCTCCCCAAACCAATTTAACAGGGTCATACATTTTATGCCTAAAACCACAAAAATAATTTTCTTAAGATTTTGCAATTGCTGTCATAACACCCAAGCCGAAATGTTTGCTGAAAAAAATGCATAAGTTTCTTCTGTTAAATGCTGCTTCACACAGTAAAAAAAACTCCCAACCTTCGCACACTTTATGCTTTCCTTTATGCAGTGGTATTATGGTCCCCCATTTCCATCTGTTTATGCAAAAAGAGAGACCAGGAATAGGAAAAGCTGGATATTTTACACATTTTAGTCAGCGTTTGCAAGCGCCTGGAACTCAACTATCAAGTTCAGTCAAGTTGAGAGTAAAAGCCCTCTTCATCCCTTGCCAGCTTTTTACATTGAGTATCTTGCAGTTCTCATGCGGATGTTGATATAATACAAAGCATTTCTAGGCCCTGTTTTGAGACAAGTTTTAACCACATAATAAATAGATACACACCAATTGAATAGGACTCTGATTCGCCAGCAGTCTGTGCTTCACAGCCATTCTCCACATTTCCCCCGCAGGGCATCTCTTGCTATGGGCGAACATTCAGTTTGTAGATTAAATTTCAGGGTCAGGCTCTGTAGCACACAGGGTCCTCTCAACAAACTCTGGGATTTTGCTGCAGTTTTACTTTGCAAATACTTAATTTTTGGTGTCCATGTGTATCTGCAACTTTACTGAAGGCTATTCTCTAAACTCATACTCACTGTGCATCAGTCTGACTTAAAATGAGACTTCAGCAAGTGCTGACGTGGACGACAGGCTGTTTCAGTTTTGGGTCACCTCTCTGTGGTTAAATCCTATTCTGTATCAGATTTTTTGTAAGTTCTGTACACCAAAGATTCATCCTCAGTTAAAAGGAGTAGGGAGCTATATGAGATAATTTCTAATAAATTATTAATGACAACAGAAACAAGGTGAAATAGAAGAATGACTTGGTTACAGCTATGCTCAGAGTTTAAAAAAAAACCAAACCTGCAATAGTTTCATGCTTTTAAGAATATCTTCCATACAAATATCTCAAAGTGCTTCACCACATCCATTATGTCATAAAACTTGCAGCATAGAGTATAGCAATTTCATCCAAAAAAAAAAGAGTGATATAGAAAGTATTTAGATCTTACTGAAATCAACACTAAATCTTATAACTAGTATCATGTCTAAGCAAAGCAAGATCACATTGGAAATCTAATTAACTGCTACTACAAACACATGTAACAAGATCCATACAATACTGAAGCCCCTATGGAACATTATGGGAGGAAAACTGGGGGTCTTTTCAGCAACTGCTATAAAGATTATTAGCAACACATCATTAATGGCTTATACACTAGTTCATATATGTACTGTTTTCATTAGCAACAAAACCTGATGCAACTAATAGGGCACTGAAAGGCTGATTTCAGCAATGTTCCTTTTGAATTTGGATTTCCACAGGGAGATGAACAAGCAGATCCGTTTTCACAGGGACATGATGCAATACCTGTTTTATGCAGGTTTCTCTTCTATGAGACAAGACCATCTTATTTCTTAAACAGAGTTTTTCTGTAGTTTCTGCTTTTGAGATATATATGTGCTTCTGGTGCATGTTACTCTGTTTTTCATTACAATAGGCATGGAATATTTAGTTTAGTGCACTGTAAAGTTTAAAATAAACTTCTCAAAGAGAAACTTGGGGATATGCTGATTAATGCAGGAACTAACATTTCTGGAAACCTGTTAACTTTACATACCAACAAATTGTGTATTTAGTCTGTATGGTATTTCAAAGAAAAATATTTAAGATTGTATTCTTCTTCTATGAACATATTTTACATACTAGCTTTAATCTAGTGGAGTTACTTTGATGTCCAGTGATAGAAAACCTCCACAGGCCCTCTTTTGAAGCCTAACAGCTGCAGATAACCTTAAGCAGTGACAAGTGCAGCTCCACTTTTTCTCAGAGGCCAAGGTCAACTTTACAGCTAAAAGCTGCACTGCTAACGTGCTAGAACAGCAGGAAACCAAACTGCTTCAGCTATGGATTGAATTGCACTCTAACTCCATGAGTCAATCAGGTAAGCAAATCCTAATCCTGCCTTTTCTACAGAGCATAACAAAACCTTCATTCATTGTACAACAAGTAGGATTGCCTCCCTCCACCATCACATCTGCAACAGAGAACATGGCAGATATTTCATCAATTCATTGTCATGGTTTATAATAATTTGTGACAAAAAATAGTGGTACAGTACATTAAAGCTGCATGAGAAAACTAAGAAGGTAAAAAGTTTTAAACATCTCAAGTAAGAACTACAATAACTCAATGACAATTTAAGAGTCATAAAACAGGCATTTAAATATTTTAAAGAATTGATATATTTGATAATTTTCATACTTACAAACCGTACTTCTACGTAGAGTCAGAGACAAACTAAATTGGGCTAAATATTAAAGAGTACATTTTATGAGATTTTAAAAGCACATTGGGATCTGATGAATTACAGGTATCTACCATATGGTTGGTCCATATGATCAACTCATCACAATATTAGTGAAGGTTACCAAAGTTTTACTAGTGATATAGAGAGACTGAGACACTCTCAGTTCTTGAGGGTCTCCACTTCAGCAGCATCAGAACTAAAGAGCATACTTTTTCTGTTTTTTCTATAGTTTTTACTAAAAACAACCACTCCTTTCATTTACACTGGTTTAAGCGAGCTAATAATAGAAACACAGAACTCTGGCACTCAACGAACAGACAGGAAAAGTGTTTCCCTAGCTGATGGCTACCAAAGAGAAAATATTTTTCATCCAAATAAGCACACACAACTTGTAATTTGGGTCCTGCCAAAGGAATGAAAGCCAGCACACTATGCACCGAAGGGCCACAGGCCCCTCCTACCGCCGGACTTCATTCAGCCAAGCAAGTGGGTCACTTCGTGCTGAAACAACGTTAAACTGAGAGTTTAGAGTTAAAACACAGACTGCAGAATAATATTCACGATAAACCAAATGCCTTTCACCATACAGTTGCTGCAGGCGATTCCCTGGCGATGGTTACAACGGCACTGGACAAGGCAGCAGGTTTATCCCAAACTTGTCACTCTTTGTCTCTGACCCGCATTTGAGACGTGGCAGACTTCTGTTTTCAGACCAAACAAAAGGACTTTTAACCACAACCACTGCCTTCCCCTGCACCACTGCTTTTGCTCTCAGGACCTCGGTGTTTTCGGGGACCAGGAGGGCAGTCCCCGGCTGCCCCCTCCCAGCTCCGAGCGTGCCCAGACCTGTTGACAGAGGAGCCCCGCTTCGCCCCTCCGCACACAGACGCTTCTCCAGCCCCCACAGGCGAGTCCCTCCGGCCGGCGAGGCCAAAGGCTCGGCCCGGGCTCCGGGAGCGCCAGCCAGGCCCCCGGACCGGCGCCCCCGGCGGGTCCCCAGGGCAGGCCGAGGCCCCAGCCAGACCCCAACCGCCCCGCGAGGGGAGTGCGGAGCTCCGCACCACCCGGCCCAGCCCCGAATCGCCGGGAACCGCCCCCTCTGGGGCCGCTGGAGTGCGGGCAGCCAGGGCAGCCACCGCCACAACGGCTGCAACGCTCACCGTGCCCCGGCCTCCCGCTCCCCCGCGCTGCCCAGCCGTCCCTCCCACCCCCGGGCTCACCGGCACCGCGTTCAGCCCTTGCTGCTCCGAGGCCATCACGAGAATGTTGTGGAAATCCATGGCCGGCTCAGGGCGGGGGTGAGGCAGCCGCCCTGCTCCTCCCCGCTCCCCTCCGCGCCCGGCAGCGGCGGCGACGCCGTCCCGTCCCGTCCCGCCGCCTGCCCCTGCCCGCCGCCCGGCCCCACTCGCTTCCGGCCGCCGCCGCCGCCTACCCCTTATATCACCTCGCCTCGCGCCGGCGTCACGCCGCCCGCGCGTCACTTCCTCTGTGATGGAAACGTCGCCTCCGGAAACGCGGCCGTTGGGGAAGGGGCGGCGGTGCCGCCTCTCCGTGAGCCCCGAGCGGTGGTGGGGCATGGAGCTGCGGCGGGGGCGGCCTAATAAGGGACAGGGGGACCGCCCCCGCCCTGCCCGCAGCCCTCTGCCAGCAGCTGGTGCCGCTCTGGGGCTGGTGCTTGGGTTTGTCCCCTCAGGCCCCTCAGCCGCGCCATTGCGCCGCCTCAGTGCCACCCACAGGAACACCTTTCCCCCCCGGCCTTCGTGCAGAGACACATCAACAAATAAACATAAATTAGTACATTTTTTAAATTTTTTTAAATTTTTTTTTTTAAATAGCGGCTCTTGCTGTCTGGGTGGCGGTGAGGTTTGTGGGTGTGGAAGGGGAAAGCTGTCTGGGGCGAGGGGCGGTTGCTCTGAGGCGCTCCTCGACAGCTGCCCGTCCTGCTCGCACTGCCGGCGAGCGCTTCGAGGTCAGCCCCGACCACCAGCTCGGCTGCTGAGGGGACAGGCAGAAATCCTGTAACGGAGGAGGAATACGTGTTAAGTTTCTGCAGTGGTCTTGGATTATCAAGGCTTGCAAAACAGTGCGTGGCTTCTGGGGATGTCCCAGCAGCAACGCACGCCTGGCCACATGAGCAACACTGACCTTTCGAGTGGCCAAACACAATGCTCTGTGTGTGTTCAGATGTTTTTCCGAGTCTCTGACAACCCAGAAAATTGTGCAAGAACACCAGCTGACTGAACACTCTCCCCTTGCATCGG
This sequence comes from Podargus strigoides, assembly GCA_028020825.1. Lineage (NCBI taxonomy): Eukaryota > Metazoa > Chordata > Aves > Caprimulgiformes > Podargidae > Podargus > Podargus strigoides. The sequence goes on from CM051633.1 coordinate 4,007,204, forward strand.
TTTCCTGTTACTGTTAGCTGAGATCCATCTGACAAAAATTCCTCTGCTCCACACTGCTGCTCATGGAAACCTGGGCACTGAAAGGATGCTTTTTTCCCTTCATTTTACCCTTCTTTAACATAAATCCTTCTTTAACATTGCTATTACTTGAGCACTCTTTCAATTCCTCCAGGTTCCTGTGTTTTCCATTCTCCCTTTGCATCTCCACTGCCTTCACTTTATTTTCCCGTATCTGAAATCCCTTTCTGGGTGTAGCTATAAGCCATGTCCCAGCCTGGTGTAGACACCCGGTGTGGCCCTAATTGAAGGGAGGAGCAGGACAGTTTATTTGAGTGAGGCACTGCACCAGTTAAGTCACAGGGCTTTTGTGGTTCTTGGACTATGGGAGATCTGAATGCTTCTGTAATGCTTGCTGTGGTATCTCTGCGTGGCATCCGACTGTGCAGGGCAGACACTCCTCCTGATCTCCCACTGCTTTCTCTTGGGCTACAGTCCTGATTTAACCCCTTGTCCTGTAAGAACTTAATCTTTCTCTCTCCTCCCCTGTTAATTCCGATCTCCGTAAGACACTGCACTAACTTTTTTACTTCTGACTCAGACCTAGATCACCTCTTCTGGTTTCTGCCTTCTTTATATTATTACTTTATTTAAATTTTCAGTTTAAGTATTTTTTAAGACTTTCTAGTCAGTGTCTCTTCACAGGCAGTGAGCGGTTCACCAACTTTTCTCTCATTTTTGGCATTCTGTTACCCCTGCGGTGCTGTCAAGAAGGATATGATGCCGTTTTCTGGTAGTCTTATCTGCCACCCCATCGCTCCTGTGGTGCTTCTTTAATCAGAATTTCCCTGCTCCGTCTTGAATTTCTTGTATCTCCACTGTGCCCTTCCTTGAGAGGCCTTTTAGTATGACTCAGATTCCTGTATAACAACAACAGTACTGACAGAGAGATGATTGTTGCTCTTTGGCTTTTATGTTTGCTTACTTTGGTCGGTGTTAGAGTTGGCAGGAATACTTGGCTAAATGCAGTCTTTATTCTGCAGTCCTGAAGATGCGTGGAGAAAATCTATCCCTGCATCTAAAAGGAGTTACGACCAGGCCAGGGGATGACGTTGCAGTTGTTGCGCGCTGCTTTTTGGAAACCTTTAACCACCGTCATTAATTACCCTTTCCTGTATGTGACAACACTGTGATACCACATGTCCTTTGTCAGAGGAGATTTACATCTGTGTTAGGGCCAATGGGACAAATAATAGCACTGTACACATGTGCTGTAGGCATTTTATAGGGCAATATCAAGCAGTGCTGAGCTGTGTCAGCGTTCCTGGATTGCACCCATGGCACCAGGTCTAGCATATCTTATACATCAGTGCAATGCCTTGATGTGCTTCCAGTCTCTTTCTCTGTCAGATGTGCAACAACAAATGGGGACCTCCATGCCGTGTGTGTGTACAGCTCTGTCTTCCTTGTATTTTAAATCACTTCCCAAGTTGTGTTCACTCTTATCTTTGCATATATCTACAATGTGATGAATGATCCAGATTAAATTTGCCAGGATTCCCAAGCACAGCTAGTCTATCAGCAACAAGAGAAGGAAAAACTTTTAAGTTTTTTAAGCCAGTCTGATATTTCTGTTAAATGAAAACTAAGATAAAAAATGTTTCTTTCTGGTTTTGTAACTCTCTGATCTGTCTGATTCTGTGCATGTTTAATCTCAAACTTGCTTTGAAAGAATTGTGGAAGTCAGTGAATTTAAACCTACATCTTCCAGAAAACCGAAATAACTCCTCTCAAATCTCCCAAGAGCCTGTAATTTCTGCCTCCGAAAAAGTTCAGATCAATTTATTCTTTTTGTGTATATCTTTTTAAGCAAGAACTTGGCTAAGTTTTATTTTTATTAAATATCTTCACATTAAGAGACTACGTGGGACTAAAACTGTTTAGAAAAGACTTAGAAAATAGAAGACAATGTTCCACTACGAAGTATCTTTGTTGCAAGTGTTTAATCAATTGGCTGTACTCAACAACAGTTTTTCGCCCCAGCCGTGCACACTTCAGGCATGTGACTAATCCTATTAACTGAAGTGTGTTTGAGTGTTTAAAGGATTAGAGTCTTAATTATAGGCCATCTGCAGAGGTCAAATATCAAAGGCTGTTCAGAGCCTGAGTTTTAGCATTTTCTGAATGAGGAATAGTTGTATGTTTTCCTTTCCCCTTTTCATCCAGCATCCTTTCTGCAGTTCCAGTATGAGTGTTCCGGTATGGGCTTTATTAAATGAACTGAGTCATCCTAATGTCCAACAGGCAAGTCTAGATCATAAGCTGTTTAGACATTAGTAGAGCTGTCAGTATGTGCTCAGAAGAAGCCTAGGACTTGGGAAAACAGGTTTGAACAAATTAAGTTTGCACAGTGTGGTGCCAGTCTACTTTATACCTGCTTCTGGTTTGAACTATTGACCACTATGACTTTTTTCCTAATCATGTATTAAACAGAAATGGAAAGCAAGAGTCTCGGGATGATAATTAGCTGGTATTGACAATGTATAATTTAGACATCAACTCAGGTATCTAAATCACGATCTTTGGCTCCAAACAGGAATATCAGAAAAATGGGGATGGGAATCGTCTCCTTCCACCTGGCCAAAAAGCAGGATCAATTATATTTAGTTAATTTCTCATAGATACTTTTCCAATCTGTGCTTGAAAACTCAAAACCCAAGGCTGTCGTACCCCATCATAATCTCTCTTGCTGTTTTTCTCATCTGCACCATGAGAAAGCTATTTCTAACATCTAACCCTAAGCAATTTCTAATGTCTAACCCAGGTCTCTGTTGCCTTTTCCGCAGATGAGTTTATTGCCCCCCCCTTAGAAATACAGTGCACATATTTAGGGCCCCTCTCCTGGGTCTCTCTTTTCTCTAGGGCAAACCACTCCAATTCCTCCAATGATTCTTGATAAAACCTCTAATTCCCTATTCTAGCCAAAGCAGAATACAGTACTCCAACTGAAGGTTTACTAGCCCCAAGCATAACAGAAGAATAGCTTCATTTGCCTGGCAAACAGTATTCCTTTTCATATAGCCCCCGGTGCCATTTGCCTTTTTTGCAGTGGTGTGGCTGATTCCTGCTTGGTTTGTGATCTGTGCTAACCACCAAGTCTGTTTATACAGTGATGCTATCAGATCAGTCATTTAGCAACCTGCATTTGTGATGTTGGTGATCCTGCAGAGTGAAAGCATGTCCTTTGGATCACTTTCTTTTCCCCAGCTGTAATTTGCCAAGCTCATTGAGATCCTAGCCCCATCCTCCAATACTTCGTTCCCCTCCCAGCCAGTGGGTTTCTGTTCTGCCATCCAAGTTATTTAATGAAAATATCAAATTGGAGACACTATGGAGATACTCCTGCAGAGTTCTGCTTGATGCATCCAGCCAAGCTAACAACGTACTCTTGCTAAATATTCGCTGGGTCCAGTTTATCCCCAACTGTGTACTCATCCATTTGTGTTTTCTCTTGCTTGTGAGACAGATGGTCGTGTGAGACAATGTGAGAAGTCTTTCTAAAACCAAGATATCTGGCATCCGTGGCTTTTATGCTATATGTAGGAGCATAAGTGCAAACAAATGCAGTTGTGCCCCACCAAGTATCTAGCCATGTACTGATACAGCCATGACTGTCTGTAAGCATTCAGTGTACCCTAAAGTCAATGGGTAAACTGTATAACAAGGGTGAAGAACTGGGCCCCGTGGATCACCTGTGAAATCCAGACACTACTGATGAAAATACTAACATCTTCAAAAAACCACTACATGAACAAAAAGTAGGTCTGCCAGAAAGTGAGGATAATGATACTGAATAACACCAGCTGGCAGAATAGCTGCACTTGTACACTGTTCACCAGAGAGGAAAGATGATTAAGAATGGAAAAAAGGAAAATAGTTATATTTCATTTAGCTGTTTAGTTGATGCAACCGTTTAGTTAGCTGAAGTACCTTGAAAATGCCTGTTGCTTAAATATGTCAAAAATCCCCAAAGATAAGTATGTGGGAAATAGACACCCCCCCTCCCAAATATGTAGTATAAGGGTATATAGACAGTAGGTCAAACTATTTAAACAAGCAATATATTCATAAGAATTATGAAAATAAGGATTGTTTTATAAAAATAATCTCATTTCCGAAAATGCAGCAATGAAAAAAACCCACCATCACACTAAATGTGAACAAACAGTATTTAAACATTGAACAGCTGCCATAGTGCCCAGATATTATAGAGTCAATAGGAAGTCAAACAACACACGTAAAACAGAGTGCAAAGTGGTAAGGGCTTTCCTCTGCGATGGGATTCAGCTGATTTCGATCGCTGGAGAACCGTGAGCCTCTGGGGAGGGCACTCCAGGGAAGAGAACCCGGACTGAGACAACTGCCCCAGTTCAGCGAGCCCTCTCCTGCAGGTCCATCGTTCACCCCAGCTCCCAGCGCGGTGGGCGTGGGGCTGGTGGGGCTTCGGACGGGACCTTCGCTCCTCAGCATCGCTGCCTGGCGCAGGCTGGGTTTGTGGCAGCAGATGGCGGTCGTGCCTTTGGCAGCGCGGCAGCTGGAGCGGTGCTGCACAACGGCATGTGCGGAGGAGCAGCTGTGACCCTTCCCCGGTGCCAGCCGTCGCTGTTCGTGTTGGCTGCTTCTCAGGCACTTCTGTACACAACGTCTTCTGCTCCCCCCCCCGAGAGCCTTCCAGGAGGAGATCTTTCCACAGAATGCTGCTGAGAGAGAAGTCAACAACAAAAAGAGCATACCAAAGGTTTATGTATTTTGCTGAAAGTATTCAAAGCTTTTCATAACCATACATGCCTGTGAAGCTGAGAAATGTGTGTTTGCCACATGCAGTTGCAGATGGTTGTGGCATCTGAGGCAGATCAAATGGGTTGTACATTTTCTCATATCGCTTTCGAGCCAAAGCATCTTCTTTGCAAACACTTACAGAAATATTTGGATTTATTTCCCAAACAGTGCTGAGAGCCTGATTTGAAGATCCACTTCAGTTTTTGGGGCTCTGGCATTTTCTGAAAGTTAGGCTGTGAGCTGTTTTTAACAGATCCCTACTATATTACACATGAAAATAATTTTTAAAATATAATAAGCTGCCAAATGAAAGCAACCTAAAATAAACTGTTTCTTGAAACTCTGCTCCTCTACCTATTGCACCTCTTCATCTCTTCCTCTCCCTGCTTTGAAGAAATTCATGCCCAGATTATCAAGTACCCCCCACCCTCCGAGATTAACAAATCCAGTCTCTCTTGCATGTTATCAGGGAACAAGGTCCAGAATCAAGGGCACAAAACCCCCTCCACCTCTCTCAGATCAGAGTGTCATCTTGAGTGTTTCCTTCGCTTATGTTTGGCTAACGTAGCAAAATTCAATGCAACACAGTTGCACAATGCAACATAGAAGGGGAAGTTTATTTTATTTTAAACTGATTTCATGCATACTTTCTCTCACAGACTGTTCTTACTCCTTCTTTCACGTCTATGAGGATGGAGATGCATGTGGCCACATAGCTTGGACAGGACTCCTTGTGGTGCAAGCCAGGAGCTGAGGGTGACCCAGCACAGACGGTGCCTTCACTGATAGGGTGCAGTCCCTAAACATGGCACACAGACCTGGATACTGATAACAGGGTCCATCAACAGTCTCAAACAGGGCAAAGTTAATGAATTGGGTCCAGGAGTCGCAGGAGATGGGACCAGAGACAAGGCTTGAAACAAGGCTGCAACATAGGTCCAAGGTTTAGCCAGGAGATGGGACTGAAGACAAAGCTACAGCACAGGTCCAAGGTCCACCTAGGAGACATGGCTAGAGACAAGCTACCACCAGTATACATCTAAGAGTCAGAGTTGGAGAACAACTGCTTCCAACATAGGTCTGTGATCCACCCAGGAGAGAACCCTTGGTTTTCCAAACCTGGATGGCCTTCAGAAGTTACACATACCATTCCTTTGCCCCTTCTTGTTTTTTCTTGATGATTTCACACTTGTACATTGCCATTCATACCTTCATACATCCACACCAACCTTAATGCATCTATGTCAAACACGTACATGGGTGTACCATCATGTTAGAGGAGAAGACTTTACCTGGTGGCCAGGTTGTAGACAATCTAGTGCAAACTAACACTTCATTCATCATCAGGAAGCTACTCAAAAGCAAGTGCAGACTGAAGACAGCAGTGTAAGCTGTTACCTATGTGAAATTGAATTTAGCAAACCGGCTGTTGCCTCCTCCTACATGAGCTCTGTCTTTTGAGTGTAGCCCCCATATTGAGCACTTCACAGTAGTGTAATCTCACACGCAATTTTCTCAGCATGGTTCTCTGCAGTGATAAGCTGTATTTACCATGCAGTTTGCATAGTCAAGAATCGAGAGCGTTGTAACTAATAAAATAAATTCTTGGTTTTCATCTTCCGGAACGTCTGGCTTTGTGCAGCGTGCTGAGTGAGACTCAGTGCAGGGACTGTGGACTTATGAAAAAAAGAACATAAGGTCATTTGGAGCAAGTTTGGTTTTAATTCGTGGAGCATATTGTACTCATTTCATGTAACTTTGAGAAACAAAAAACTTAAGGCATTGTAATGAATGATACTATCGTTTCTGACTTGCCTTCAATAAAACTATCTTATTAACAGTTCTACATTGAAGTAGATCACCATTTTATCCCTGGCACAAAACTGTAAGGGAAAAGCAATCCATTTTGTCTGAGCATACCTTGGTAAATCTAATTCCATTCCAATAAATGAGCAGTGCAAAGAGGTTTGGAGCTTACCATGAAATACCGAAATAAAGGTCAGATTTGTAGCAAGCATAAATCAACATTCTTGCATGGCTTAAGTGGATTTATGCCCATTTATACTAGGCAAGAATCTGGCTCATTACCACTCGATGAACTACAAATAGAGCATCAAGCAGGAGTTTGAGTTTTAACACTTGTTTCCTTGACTTGTTAGCTTTAGATTCTAAATATTTTGAAAACTTTTTGTTCACTGTAACTGAGGAGGAAGTTAGTCTGGAAGTTGGTTATATTCCCTCCCCTGAAAATCAGCTTTTCAAACAAGGTCTGTACAGTGCTATTAAACAGCTTGAGCAGAATGAATTGTTGTCAGCTTTTCCAATCCATACATTTCAGGTTTTAAAATGTAGCCTTTAGGGCAACATAAATAACACAAAATCAGTTGATCGATTGTCCAAGGTTGCAATGATTTGGTGGTGCTCAGCAGGAGATAATTGGGTGTTATAGACCCATTCCCCTTTGAAGCACTCTGCTCTAGATAGTGCTGTGTGAATATTTAAAAAGCATGCAGCACACAGAAATTGAGTGCGGTGCAGGGAGCAAGCCCATGCTAGGATCTGTGCAAAACTGCAGAAGAGTCTGAATATCATCTCACAGGGTTTTATATTCAACATGGTTGCATCAAGCTTTTCTTGGAGCAGGCATCCCACAAGTGTTTGTGGATGGCCTAAGCCAGCACAGCTGCTGAGAGAAGAAACCTCTGCTCTGCCTGCATCATTGGCTTTTCCATCGCCCCTTATTTGTGCTGGCATCAGGATTTGTACAATTGCACAATGAAGCCGACTGGGAACCATTCGGCTGGAAGCAAACCTAACAACAACAACAAGTTAGTTCCCCTAAGGCCACAGCTTACAGCAGTGCAGCCAGACTGTTGTTCATTGACCTCTGCTCTCCCCCGCGGATGGGAGAAGGAGGTTAAGGTCACTGCTCCGCAGAAGGACGGCTACCTGCCGTTTTCCCTGTTAGATGGGCTCGAGGGCAGCTGGGACAATGGGTTCCTGTCCCAAAACACTGACTCCTTGGCCCTCAGCAGGACTGGAGGGAGGAGGGCAAGGGACATGCAGGAGAGAAACCTGAGCCATGGGGAATGTCCCCGTTGGGCAAAATGGGGGAGATCATAGATCAAGCACTTCACCTATGGGATCTCTGCCTTGAGACCAGCCAGGCTCTGGCAAAGTCAGATTTGGTTTGTAAAACCCAAAAGCTGCTCACAGATTTTCTCCTGCGTACCAGCTGATGAATAGTGAATGTTTTTATGCTGTGCCATTCTCTCCATTTCCTTTGCTGTTACTAAAGTTGTCTGACTTAGAGAGGTTTTCTCCTCTCAGCTTGGTGTCTGTAGCCAGATCCTCTAGCAAAGTCAAACTCCTGGTGTCATTCACTATGACAGAAAGGGAAAAATCCCAGTGTTTACTGCATATTGCTAAGAAGAGTGAAGAAAACCTCTGAAAAAACACCATTATTTGAACAGAAAGGTCCTTTCTGTCTAGCAAGTGTGTTCAAAAGTATTTTTACTGAAGCATTTGAAAAAAACATGCATATTTAGGAGCAGAATAGCTTAGCTGTGGAATTGTTCTATTACAGCTCAGAAACTTTGTCCTGGTTCCCCAGGCACAGCCCCATGGCCCAGCCATGCAGGCAGCGATGAGTAGCCCCGAGTCAGTGGGAGATCCACTCCAGGCCACACCACCTCATCATGCTCATGATAGAAGGAGGGAGCTCAGTGAGGGTGGAGTTCCTCCTCCTTTCCCCTGAGGCTCCTTGTTGATGGTGCTCTGTTCCTGCATTGAACCAGGCTGAGTAGAACCCTTTATGTTTGGTGTTGATTGTTGTTTCCTGTTTTGTCATTCTATTAAATCTGTCTATACTTCAACTCACGAGCCTTTTCCTTTTTTTCCCTAATTCTCCTTCCCATCTGGGGAGGGAGTCTTGGGTGATAGACTAACTGCTACGGTTTAGCCCTGAGTACTGGCTAACTGTAGACAAACTTCAAGGCAGGTCTGTAGCTGGAAGGGGAACGGTGTGGAGAAGCAGCAGACACTGCAAGAAGCCATGTGGATGAACAAGCAGGAACACTGTCTGGGGGATCCCTTGCCCAGCTGATCTGTCTTTAAGATGAACCACAAAGCAGAGGCCACTTCCACTTACAAATCACAGAATAGCCTTGGTTGAAAAAGACCTTTAAGATTATCAAGTCCAACCATTAACCCAGCACTGTAAAGTCCACTGCACCATGTCCCTCAGCACCACATCTACTCGTTTCTTAAATACCTCTGGGGACTGGGACTCCACCACTGCCCTGGGGAGAGATGTCAAATATCTCTTAGTATTTCCCACGATCATAGGAGTTTTAGCCTTCAGATAAATGCTGCTCTTACTAATTCTGTTTCCCTTGTGTAAATTCCCTGGCAGTTTTCAGTTCAGTTAGTTAAATAAACCATCATTTCCTGCCTCAGATGTCAACTATTGTGGCCCAGGGTTCCCTAAGGGTCTCAACTGCCTTTAGATCAGCTGCTTCACAATCTGAGCACATTCTCCTCCTTTAAAGCATTTTCTCTGCTTTTTTACATGAGGACTTCCCCTGCAAAGGAAGTCCAGGCTTTAACAGTAAAGATAATAGGCAAGTCATTTTCTCCAGCATCAGAGGGACTGCAGGAAGCAGTGCAGCTATGGCACTGAATTGTAGATTCAGCAAGATTCAGTTTGTGTCACTCAAAGGAGACATCCTTTGGTTGGGGTTACAAATGGTTGAGGGGCATTGCAAAGTTATGTATCAAGATCTTTACTCTCTTATTGGTAGTCAGAGGCCTCCACCATGTTACATCTTTTTGGCCTGTATTCCCAGGCTGCCTCCCTGTGTGGGTTTCTACACTTCTGCTTTTTGGTAAACAACCCCAAAACCTCCTGGCAGATTCTTTGGACTTTCCTCTACAGGTGAGGAGGTCATGGCTCCTTTATCAGGCGAACTGCTGACCCAACAACAAGGTGCAAACAGCTACAGACTTTGAGGTTGGAGTTACAAATTTAACTCTTTCCTGAGAATTAGCACGCTGGAGGTGGAGAAATGATGCTCTCCTTTCTGGTAAATAATATCCAAGACAACAGTCCCCTATACATCGCAAATGCTACTCAGGATTTGCTTATTCGTGACGCTTCCCCCTGAAGGTGCTGCCACATTTGAGCAGTGGAATGAACCATACTGATACTCGTTGGGTGCACTGCTAGAGAAATGCAGTGTCTGACATAGACTTTTCACTCTTAAGAAACCTCCTGATTTACTCACTCAGCAGTGGATGGTCTAATGGGTCTGCAGGCACCCCCACCAGCCAGTCTCTCTGTCTCCATTCAGATCCACACAACACTTCTGCTGGGAGCAAAGGCCACAAATTTGTTTGCATGTTTTGAAATATGATATAAGCAGGCAGCATTAGTCAGAACACTGATAGTGACTCTTACCTAATGCAAAAGTAATGCTGCACTCCAGAAGCAATAGTAGCTCTTTCTTAAACAGGGTAATGCTTGACTCTTGAATGTTTTTCCCAGTGACCAGATATATGAAAATTCCAGGCAAAAGCTCTCCTACAGAGGGACCTGCAGAGTGCTTAGGGCCTCAGCTATAAAGCTGGGCAGTGCTCCACCTTTGTGGTAAGGTACGGAGGTGTTTTAAGAATGGCCTCTGCCTGCTACTTACTTCCAGGTCCTTTCTATGTGAATGGTTTCTGTGACGTGAGCAGTGCAGACAAATTGTGATGGCTTGTTTATACAGTCACACATTCAAAATTAAAGGTCAAATCCCAAGGTCCTTATTGAGGCAAAGCTCATAGCCAAGTGTGTGTTTCACAACCTAGGCTGCATTGGGTAACCAGTTTGTCAGTGAGACACCTCACTGATTTCTGTAGAGTTATCTGAATAATACCTAGCTTAAATCCTATCATTGTCGAGACCCCTGTCACATGCAAAAAAGATGACCTTCTTGATGTCTGCTCAATGTCCTCTACAACTCCCTGGAAAGAGATTGTAGCAAGGTGAGGGTCGGTCTCTTCTCCCAAGTAAGAAGTGATAGGACAAGAGGAAACAGCCTCAAGTTGTGCCAGGGGAGGTTTAGGTTGGATATTAGGAACAATTTCTTCCCTGGAAGGGTTCCCCAGCACTGGCCCAGGCTGCCCAGGGCAGTGGGGGAGTCCCCATCCCTGGAGGGATTTCAGAGCCGTGGAGATGTGGTGCTGAGGGACATGGGGCAGTGGGGACTGGGCAGTGCTGGGTTAATGGTTGGACTTGGTAATCTTAAAGGTCTTTTCCAACCAAAACAATTCTAAGATTCTATGAATATAAACTGTTGTCCCAAAACTTTCGCAAAGCCCACACAAAAAAAGCAAGACACTAGGTCTTCTAACTTATGCTTTTTGAACTCAAAGCAACAAGAACCTCCTGATATGCAGAGCAGAGAAACTTAACAGGCTGGGGAGCTTTCTGGTGCTGGCCATGCCCTCTCCTGCACTGCTCAGCAGCACTAGCAGGATAGGGAGCTCTTTCTTTACTGACCTCTAGAAGAATTCAGTTATCTCTACCTTACCCTAGTTGTCTTCAATTTCATTTCTCCTCTTTGCAGTTGTTATATAATACATGAGCTGCAGTGATATTAAAGAAAAGAAAACCCAGTAACAGCAACATCTTTCTTTCCAAGTTTGAGTGTTTACAGAAAGCTTGCTGCTTCTTGAATCTTTCATGTCAAAAACCACCACCAAAACCCACTGAGAAGCCGTATCACTTCTGCAGTGTAGGGGAGAAGACTTGAGGCAAACGTGTTTATACAAACACTTACATTGCTGTATAAATGAACATTATCAAATGCAAATTTGGTACCAGTTTTACTGGCATTTAATTTCAAATCTGTATGGTTTAGAAGCCTCTGCTTGAGAAGTACTTGCAAATACCTAGGGAAAAGACTTATTTTTATTTGGAATAAGAGTTTACAACCTGGCTTTGCGGCACAGAAATCTGGTTCTGGAGCTAAAACCTGGGTATAGAATTGCTATTGACATCTCATTCATCTCTTTACCTGAAATTTGGGTGAGAAAATCTCTTTCAACCAAGCTGGGCCACGTTCAAGACTTTGCTGATAATGCCGTGGGCAAATTCACAACTGACATTTAATGAGCACAACTTATGGCTCTGAGGGGTTTGACTAGCTGCCAAATTGATATGTCTGTGTGTCCCATTGGTGACTGTTACATCTCATTTGGATTTTTTTTTTCCTGATCTCTGTTAAATTGATTTTTGGCCAGTTTGTTTGGCAATCTTGCTGAAGCACTGCAAAGTGGACATGAGATAGGAACAATGCTAAGCAACCAGATGTAAAAACACTGGAGCAGTAAGAAAGTGTATTTGTTTTTCGCTGTTTAAACACGATTTACCAGCTGGGAAACTGTCTTGCAGGTTATATTGCAATTCCATTAAGCTAATCCAGAGCACAAACACATCACACAATGTGGTCTTACAAACACGCCTCACACAAATACCCCTGTATGCAGGAAGTGATACGGCAGGAATGGCTTAGGTGACAGTCCCTGGAGACACGGGAACAAAGGAAGAAGTGGGATATTATGTTAGGTATATCATATCTAGGTAAGGCTACATTTTCCTCATATGTGAGGGATCTCCATCCACCCATCAGCAGCTGCTCTGAGATCCTGTGGGATCACTGGAGCACTGGCAAAGCCAGGGCCAGAGCCAGGATAAAGAGATGAGAAAAGTGCCAGGAAAGAGTGATTGAAGAAAGGACGTCAGACAGTCACCTGCAGTATTGCATGAATGCCAAATTTCTGCCATAAACATAAAATTAAAGACCCTAGAAACAAAATTGAGACCCTAAATACAGGCAGCTAAAAAAATAAAGTTCTGCTGTGGTGGATCATGACAGATATTGCATCACTCCTTCAGTTGCAGAGCCTGGCCCCTCTCGTGATGTGTGTCCTGTCATACTGGTGGGCTGCAAGACAGCGTCAACCCATTGGTCTCCCCTCCATCAGCTAAGAAATTTCTGCCTCTCCCTCAGTGATGAGGATGGTGACTGTCAGAGAGGAAGGAAAAACAGGCTACCTGCTGCACAGCTGTTGATTTTACCAGTGGAGTTACTTGGACAAGTAATTTCAGGTAGGCACCACTTGAAAAAACAATGAGAAGACCATTAATGGCAGAGATCTCTGCTGCATCCCCACCCTACTGGCTGGCTTCCTCCCAGCTTATAAATGTTGCCTTTCCTTGCACAAACTCAAACCCTTTATGCTTTTCCTATGAAAGTCTCTTCTTTTCCTGATCTGAGAAAGAGAAAATGCCAAGCAGAATGGTATAAATTGTGTCATTAGGTGGGATAATGCCACCCAGACCTTCGCTTGCCAGTCATGAAACTGCTCCTAGTTGCATCATCAGCAAGTAGCTTCTGAGGCAGCAGGTCCCATTAAATAGCTCCACTTTGGCTTCTCCTGTGACTGCTTTGACACATGTGCAAGATTAAACACCTCCACCCCACTATTTTAGCCCTTCCCTGACTTTCCCTAGCCATATCCACACCTCTTGTAGCTATCCTGTCCCTCTCAGCCCAACACCCTTGCTTCATGGCTGCTTCATGCCCCAGCCAGGCCACCTCTTCAGCTCAGTTCCCCAGAAGAGAAAAGCAAGGAGTTGGCAAAACATTGGTTCTACCACTGCCAGCTGAGCTGGAAAGATCCCAGGCTGCTTGCTGAGCAGCTCCCAGGGCACTGATGCACTGCCCTCTGCTCAGGACACCTGCTGAAGTCCTCTTGGAGCTCCCCTTGCCCAGCAAGGTAGGTCAAACCCTGTGTAACAGCACCCTGGTTTCAAGAGCTTAGGTGAGGCTACTTCCACTATCATTGAGTCAATAGCTCTTCTTCAGAGATGTTTTATACCTGATGGTCTGAAAATTTTAAGGATAAAAATGGCCACTGCCCACTATTGGAAAGGGGAGAATTTTTACTTTGCTTTGTAAGATCTATTTCTCATCTTCCGACTTCACAAGAAAAAAAATCCATCAAAATGGCATCATTCTGATTCCCATCACACCCTTTTCTTCCTTTTCTGTCTTGATTTTAGAGGCTGCTATGTTAATAACTGTCTGGAGTGGAAATCAATGCTACGCAACACTGACAAGGCTGAAATCCCAGCTTTCCCAAGGGAAAACATTTTCCCACTCATCCCTATGGGACGGGGCAGCGTTCAGCAGCTCAGGATGTCTCTTGGACATGCTGCTTTCATCTTGTCTGCTCCCCCATGTTACTCTGGACATGGTAATTCACCACCACATCAGGCTTACATGCCTCCAAATACACAAATCTGCTTAAGTATAGGGACTTCAAAGAGCTGAGGTATAGCGGTGGTTAAACACTGCTGTATGTATTATGTTATTGCAGTCTATTTTTGGCAGCTGTGGTCGCTGCGTATCGCAACCTTACGTCACCTCTGAACTTAAAGTCACAAAAATGAAACTGAAAAACAAATTAATTGGATCCGCAGACTGGCCAGAAATGAATCCTGTCTCAATATTTATAGAACAAATAAACATAAACAACTATAAAAATGTCTTTTTTGTTCCCCTTGGTTAAACATAGAGCTCCTCTGCTGTTGATCTTTTGGCTGTATAGGAAATGTCCCAGTGTCCATGCTGTGAATAATTGTCATGGGACTTGGTGTCTTTTTAGGTCAGCGCCACAAAAATGTTATGGCTGCTAGGAATGACAAGGGCTGATTGCCAGGTTTTGCACCTATTCTTTTGGGCCTGAACCTTTTTTTTCCACTGAAATAATTTCTACCTTAGCGTACCTGTGCTGGAATGCATTGCTTGAACAGAGTTGCTCCTGATTGGTATCAGTGGAAGTCAGAAGAGCATCAGCCCACTCCTGCTCTGTTTTCTTGGCCAGTCTGAAAGAGAGCCAACCCAAACTGACATATTTCTCTAGTTGGTGGAGCGATGTGGTTTTTCACCTCATGCAGGTTGCTTTGTTCTCCACACGCAGAGAGGCTTTTCCACACGTTTGCTATTTGATTTTACGTTTTCTCGTGCCCAGTCTGTCTGAATGCCTTTGCTTTTCAGTTACTGTTTCTCAAAATGGCTCCAACAGCACTCTTTTGCCATCTCAGAGGAAAGGCACAATTGCATTATTGTACTGAGTGAATGCATTTTCTCATACATGTAGCTGAATGGGAGATTATTTAAGTATCTTAAACACTCTCCTAATTGGAATAGTGACATGCTCGGAGTGGGAATGTGAGGAGAATTTATATTCAGACCTCTGAATTTCAGTGAATGAGTAATCAACACTCCATCACTTCCTAGAAGGTTAAATAATTATTTTAAAGCAAATGGTTACTGTAAAAACACCATTTGACCGCATTAAAACAAACAAATGGAAACTCAAGAATGGGTATTTCTGGTGATCTTTAGATCCTGTGAAAGCTTTGTGGACCCCTTGGTAAAGGAGAAGCTGGCTTGAAATGCTGTCAGCTGGCTGGCACCTCTGGGCTGTCCCACCAGCCCCCAACCCATGCCCGTCCCAGCCATCCTGTTTCTCATCACCTCGTGCTACCCTGCCCCTGGATTCAACACCAGCACTCAAAAACCCATGCTCTGAGCCAGACTGGGGGGGTGGTGGTGGTGATCTGGGTTAAAAAATAACCCAGCAAAGTATGTTTGCTTGTCTGTGTGTGTGCATGTTTGAAAGCAGCTCAGTTTCCCTGTGTGATTCATGGAAAGGCTGTACCAAGGTCTGTGCTGGCATGAGAGCAGGCAGGAGCAAAGGGGGAAATGGAGCAACCTCAGGAGCCAGGACGGAAAATATTGCTAACTGATACTGCTGCCAAATATTATCTTCTGAAGTCACTGCCTTAGACCACAACAGTCAAAGCCTGTACCTCAGCAAAGCTGTCCCATCTTTACATCTGTGTTTACAGCCTTATTCTTATCAACAGGTTGGTCATTCTCTTGGCCAGTTTATTGGTATAAAGTCAATTATATGCAGTTATTCAAAAGTCAGTGTGTCATGGTCTAATCTAATCATTTTGATACACAAAATCTCATTTTCCTGTCATCGTATCCACAATAATTACATCAACACTTTTGATCATTTAACTAAACAAGCCTTTAAGCAGTTCTGAGTGATTAAGCTTTGTTGCCACTATTCTCTTTTGCATCCTCCAGTCCTGTGCTTTTCTTTTTATTGTTTTTTTTTTTTTTCTTGCAAATTGTTTCTGTAATTAATTTCATTGGGCTTGATTGGAAGCCTACGGAGGTGAACACACAGACTTTCATTAACTTGGACAGGCTGCAGATCAGACCTCCTGTAAATGCTTTAATAGGCACGGGTCAAGGACTTGAAATGAAGAACACCTGTTTTACTGTGTGTTTCTATGGTTATTTCAGCTAGCTTCATCAAACTAATGATGTGGATGCAGAAATGCAAACTCGTGTAGGCACAGCACTGGAAAGTAAAAGTCTATACTACATTTATCACAACGGTACTTAGAAGTGCCAACCACAGCGCAGGTCACACTGTGCCTTGCTCATGCACCCAGCAAGAGACAGTGAGAGACAAACAGGCAGCTAGTGGCAAAACTGAGACTTAAATCCAGAGAACAGAAGTGCAAGTTTAGTGTCTGTCCCACTCCCAGCTATACCTCTCATTCTGCTGAGGCACAAGAGCACACGTCCCTGTACAAGTGCAATATTCTCTAATCATTTCCTTGTCTGATAATATTACAGGAGACAGAACAATAATCCAAAAGGAAGAGCTGACTTTCGGGTGTTTCTATCAACCCTGGTGCTGTTTGCTTGCACAGCAGAAATTACGGACTCTGCCACTGACAGCAATGAGTAAGTCAGAATTACAAAACCACAGAATCACAGAATGGTTTGGGTTGGAAGGGACCTTAAAGCTCATCTCATCCCAACCCCTCTGCCATGGCAGGGACACCTCCCACCAGACCAAGTTGCTCCAAGCCCCATCCAACCTGGCTTGGAACACTTCCTGACAAGACTCTTTGCAAGTGATCATGTGTACCCAAAGTTTCCCAATCCTTTTGCCATTCTGCTTTTCAGTGTTATCAGATGCACTGCAGTGTCCAGCCTCAGAGGAGAGGCTTGGGCTGAAGGGACTTTTGCTGCCCAGTTTATATGATCCTGCTAGAAAGCAGCCATTCACGACTGAGTGTAGTGAAAACAAAAAAATTCCAGCTCAAGTTGAAGAAAATCCTTGTTCCCATTAATTACTCAAAACATTAGCGTACTGTCCCTCATGGAAAGTATACCATGCTCTCATGTAAGTCCAAAGTTAGCCTTAACTGCTAAAAGAGCTGTGTTTTTTCACAGCAGCATCATGAACACACACGAGTTATCATGAGATGAAAAGCAGGCACTTAGCAGTGTACCCTGAAGTCAGCAGTTCTGAGCAGACATATGAGCTGATCTCAACACATTTACTTCACAGCAAAACCACATCGTCATCTTCTGTCCATTTCTACCTCAGGAAAACAAATGAACATTAACCATCCAGAAGTTTTAAAAAACAAAAAAAAAGCTTTTTTTAAAAAAAAAAAATCAAACCCTATTTTTAGCAATGAAGATAAGTTTTAAATCTCTTCTTTAAGCTTCTCAAACACTGGTAATTTGGCTCTAAATCCAGATTCAGTTATTTATCCTGGACTTATTGTCCATTATGCTTTGCCCACTTGCTGACCTTGTCTCTGAGGCTGCATGAACTCTGGTGACAAACAGAGCTTCCCCTGTGCCAAACAGGAAATATTGAACACTGTTTCTCTGATATGACAATACTGATAATAGTGCAGAGAAGCACTTTGGACTTCTCCTAAAGGGTATGCTGATCATTATCTTCTATTTGCCTTTTTTGCCCTATGGAAGAAAAATTAGGAGAAAGCCACCTTTGCTCTGTGCTTATCAGAAATACAGAAGATGATCACTGCAAGGACAAATTATTTACTTGATCAATGACTTTGATTACTTGATCAGTGACTTTGGAGTGCAGTCTAACATGGATTCTGGATAACTGTCTAAGACTTCAGTTCCAAAATGCTACGTAACTCTCAGCTGCCAAAATGGGGATTTTTAAATGATTTGCCTCCTACAGCTGGTTATCAATAGGGACAGAACTTTGTTGGCACCATCCAGATCTTCCTCTGTAAAATAATTTTTCTTCTTTAGCTAAAAGTCTTCAGTAGTCTAAATAAAAACTGTAATTTAACGATCTCATTCTTGCAGAAGGTGAGGCACGGGACAAGCAAAAGGGCAGCTGAAATCACACGAATTGGCTATGGTCCAGTGAGCAAGGTACAACTGTTGTATTCTTTCCCAAAATGAAAAGTGCTTGTTAAAAAGCAACCCCCTGGTAAGGCAGGCAGAGACAGCCATCCCAAGAAGGGAACCACTGGTAACCAGATTTTTGTGTTTCTCAGGGCCTGAAGTTGTTTTCCAAAGACATCAGTTAATGTCAGCTTTGCCTACTTCTGATCTTATTTCTAATGTTCCTCTGGATTTGCCCACAGGCAAATTTCTGAAGCTTGGACATTTTTAAGGTATACCTCTGGAGGAGCTGAAAAAGCAAGCCTAAATATTTCCATACTTTCCAGAACAAAAATCATGATTTTATTCCTCACATCCCCATGTTCTCGGGACAGAGCCTTTCCAGAGGCAAATGTGAGCTTGCTGCCCTAGGACCATGAGGTGGGTCAGGGGGCAGCCTGGTGCTACCACATTGCTGCTTAACCTAAAATCTCTTTCGCTTGCCTCTGCTCTTGCCTGCTGCAGTAAAGCCTTCGTGCACCAGGTAGAAAGGACTGGCACCAGCCTCAGCATCTCCCCTTCCCACCAGGAGACTCATGCCCTCTATTTTCAGCATTTGTCCTTCCTGTGCAGGTGTGGGAACCACAAACACTAAAGCACTTTGAAGTCTAATGGATCAGCAGCATACTGAAATGTTAAAAAAAAACCCACTAAGGGTGGCAGAGGAAAATCATTGTCTTTGAGGCTGCTATCACATATTTATGGTAAAGAAATGCTGGCCAAATTTAAGGCTCTGCCTTCCAGCTTAGCAACTTAAAACAGGGGAAGCATAGGGGCAGTGTGGCTAAAAAAGGAACTCCTCCCAAATGTGTGTACTGCATCATCTAGGACATTCATAGACAAAAAAGTGCTAGTGCAGGTAAGAGGGCAATGCTAGCAGCTATCCTAAGCTACTCTCCAGTCTCTCCTTTCCTGATACGTTGGCACACTAGCAGTTTCTGAGTGGAACCTCACATGGATCCTGCCTCAGTTCTCTCTTCTGAACATACTTCTGATTAGAATAAGCAATGAGTGTCACCACAGATGGGTGCATGTCTGTCTACATTTGCTTGTTGAAAACTGCCACCGTGCAGTTCTGGCTGGAGGAGACTGGAGCAACCATGCCTGGAGCAGAAGTTCCCAGGCTGGGGTATGGCATGACCAGCAATGCTGAACTGCACAGCTGGCAAAGTGCCCGAGGCCTGACAGCATGCCCAGCAAAAGAGAAAACCCTAAGGGAGAGAAAGCAAAACAGGCCAAAAATAAATGGGAGTGGAAGGGGCCTGCAAAGGCTCCCTTACATGAGCCAGTAGCTGCTGGCTCACACCTTTGGTCCAAGGGTTCCTGGGGGGCACCTGGGGCTCAGAAAGCCCTTTCCACCACTGACTTTGTCATCTCTAGCAGTCCCTGACCACATCATACAGGTTCCCTGCCTTGGCCTTAGATGAGGGGCAGTCTCTAACACATGGGCTGGGAACCACCCTGCTCGGGAGTAGGGTCTGTGCCATAATTCAGCACAAGCAGGTGCCTTGTTGCAACAGCATCTTCCCCTGGGGACTCGCTCATGGTTCTCCCCAGGCTTCTTGCAGGTTCTCTGCAGACCTGTGGGCACCATGGCAAAATGCTGACACAGCAAGTGGGAAGGCATGGTGAAAAGACTTGAAAGGTCCAAACAATCCAGCATGGCCACACAATAACAGAGCAGCAATAAGTTTGTTGGAAAAACAAGCCCAGCTGCTCATTTCTACTGTTCTTACTAGATCAGTACTGTATGGGGCTGTATCATTTCTGTTCCTCCATTTCTTTGTCCTAAGCATGAATTTATTGTTTCAGGACATGATGAAGCAGTGGGGTCTGGGTGCTGAAATTTCAGGGAGAGAAGGAAGCACTGTGCCTTGTCTTTCCAGCTCTTTATAATTACTTGGCTCTCTGGGTTTTCCCTGGGGGAATCTTCACTTCCTTCTGCCAATTGTATATGGAAATTAATTACTCTGATTCACTTCCTGGACCCTGGCACCTGCTAATTAGGTGTCTGTAAAAGGGCTGCAAGTGGGGTATGCCCTTTGTAGGGCTTCCTGAACTCATCCTACAAAGGTAGTTAAGTGAGGATTTCCTCTAGCGCCAAAGTTCACTCAAAAACCTCCCTCCTTCCTTTCTTCACCTCAGGCTGCTCATTGTCCCCCTCCTGGACTTCTCCAGCCCTCAATTTCTTCTTTTTAATTCAGCAGAGCCCCACAGAGAGTTGCATGCAAGGAAAGGGGCAGGAATGGGAGGGAGAGAAGTGCCTGTCTTCACTGAGCCTCTACAAAGGGCTTTTACCTTCCAGTGATGCCTCAGGGCTGAAAATACAGGTTTCAAGTGCTTTGTGATTCCCAGGTGACAGCCTTAGTGTCAAGATTCAGGTGTGATTCTCTAATGCTGGGCAGCAATACATAAATACTGACCATTAAAATGAGGGCTGTGCCACCAGGTCTAGTCTGGGACTGGTACCCATATGCAGGTCTCTCGTGTGATTTTACACTGAGAGGCCTAAAACTCTGTTTTCTTTTTAACTCTTATGGATAGTTCACTGGAGCCAAGCATGACCTATCCAAAGCATTAAGAACACAGCTACATCTGAACTGTAGGCTCCACGACAAAGCCATTTTCAAAAAGGACTTTCTTCTAGCCCATACATAGAAAGAAAAATCCTTTTAGTTACTCTCATCTCTGCTGTGTTTGAATTAGACTGTGAAAGGCCCAGCAGTCAGGTATGCTGAGCACATACACAGGGAAACACCCCCCCCATACTGTTATTCTGTTCCTTCAATAACCTCTCAGTAGTGTTTGCTCCCATATGCAAGCTTTGGCAAGACTGTAGAGAACAAAGCAATTTCAAGAAACTTCTCCTGAAATGGTTTAACACTCTCAGATGGACCTGCCTGAGCTGTACACAATTTTATTGCATACCCCAATATCCGTGGTGGGCCACGTAATGGCAGGAGGGACAGACCACACTGTGTTACTTTGGCACTGGTTTTGGTTCCTGTCAAGCTACTTTGGGGGTCTTCCCTCCTGACTTATTGTTTCTTGTGGTTTCTGCCCATATCTGTGGAAAAAAAATCAGCTGCTGATTCAGCTGCGGCGCTCTCACGAAGAGGAACCTGAGTTTGGGTTTTGAGGTGGCAAGGCAGCTTCCAGGAGCCTTCCTCAGTTCCTAAGGGAACCCCAGAGACAGGGATGAAGACAAAGCACAAGTTTAAGTTTCAATTCCCTTTTTAAAACTAGTTCCTTTTCAAAAACCAGTTTCCATAGTGACAGGGAACTGTGGCACCATTGTGAAGGTCCAAGAAGCCCTGGCCGGGTACTGGCCAGAAATTCAGCAGTGGGGCCAGCTCCAGAGCAGCCTGTGCCCAGCCCCAGCTGCCTTCACAGCCAGGCTCAAACACCTTCCCTGCCCACCAGCCACACTTTCAGCTGCCTATAGGCTATACTACCCCTAAGCACTACACCTTCACAGGTAAAATGATGTATTTCCAAAACAGGAATATGCTTTGGTTGGGTTTATCTGTATTCAAGCTTACTTTGCTATAAAGGGAAAAGCCAGATTTGAAGGCAGCTTTCAACATTGTTTCCTGATGCAGACTGGTGTGAAAAATACAAAATGTGCTCACAATCATCCAGCGAGTCAGCAGAGGAGCCCAGGTCCCATTTAATTCTTATTTACTAGAACTCACTGCCTCCCACCTTCCCTCTCACTATCTGTCATATGGGGTACTTCCACCCACACGTATAATCCAGAACTCCCATAAGGACCTAGGAAATCTCATACAATCACATTCTTCTTCTGGCCCTTGCTGTAACACTTAAGAAGCACGCCAGGTTCGGCTCAGTGCCAGGCAGTGGAGATTTGTAAGTGACAGATGCCACCACTTCTTCCAAGTGCTCATTTGCCCTCATCCTTCGTTATCTGCTGGATTATGTTGCAGTCTGTAGTATACAAATAAATACAACTGCAGCACTCTTACAAGCCAAGTCTCAGCTACAGTTACAGGTACCTGTCAACTGCTTATGTTACTTGTAGCTTTTAGGTAATGTGCATTCCACATGTGTAAGAGGTACAGAAGAGTATGGTTGTGCTATTTGTACAAGTCTTGGGAACCCTTCCAGCAGTTCTGGCACTTACATCTTTTCTCAGGAATACCCAAGGCCACAGATGTCACTGAGGGTCTCTGTGGCCTGTGGTGCCATTCAGTGTGCGTACTGCTTTTCAGCAGACCCAGTCAACCAGACGAGGACGTCTGCCTGAGGGGCACAGGGATATAATGACTCCAGCAGGTGCCTTTGTGCACACAATGGTTTCAAAACAGAGAGCTGTGGCATGGAGCTGGACAAGGCTTTTCTGGCACTAAAAGGCAGAGCATCAGCCCAACTCAGAGCATAAACTGGCCACCTCTAACCCCACACCAAGCACTATCCCTTTCAGTTTTATGATAAACTAACATTTGTCTTAAACCATTATCCCCTTCCTACTCCTCCTATTTTTGCCCTCATATCCCTGCAACACTATTGGAGCTGAAATCACATGCAAGAAAACAGAGTGAGATTGGTAACCAACATAGTTTTTGCCAGAGAAGACTGTTTTGCATGTTGTTTCCTGTTAAAGTATTAGAAGTGGTACACCCAAACAAAAAATTGTCCTTCTGGTGCAAGATTTTAACTCAAATGAAAAAGGTCATGTTCTATAGGAAAAAGAGTGGAAAGAGAGGCATATTTAGACCAGTTCTGATAACAGTATTGCTAATGTAAGGGTAGATGTACTGCACCAGGCTAAGGGTTTGTCTGTCCTAAGGCTGACAGGAGCTACCCGCTGCAGAGCCCTGGAAGAGGCTAGACATACTTGCTTCGTATATTCCCAGCCTCCAGCAACCAGCAGCTTGGGGATTTAACAAGACAGAGGTGAAACTGTGTATATTTTGCCATGACAAGCTGAATAAGAGCTATGTACATCTTGAGAATTAATCATTAGGGTTCACCAAAACCTCAAGAAGCGCACCACTCTGTCTTAGGCAGGCATTTCCTGCAAGAGATGAAATTTTCCCTGGCTTCCTTGAGACCTTCAAGTGACCCTACTGAATTGTTAAAATCCCATCAGAAAGTGGCTGCTGGGTACATGTGCAATAAATAGCTGCTAAGATCAATGGCAGTCTTGCTGATTTAAAATCAATGTATTGCTTGCTGACGGTGCTGGCAGTGTTTTCCTCTGGGAAATGTAACAGTGACTGGCTTTAAATAAACATAGTGGTAAAAAACTTTATCTGAACTCGTTAGTGACTCAGACTGATTTTAGAGTAATTCAGAAAATGCTTCCTGCCCACAGACAAGACTTGGAGGTGATCAGTGACTTTGGATACTGCAATTTACTGTGGGCCACTGGAAAATACAGAACAGAGCAGACCTTCTGAAAATACTCTCTGAAAAGTAGATACTTAAAGTACCTAGACCATCGAAAGCCACTGCTCACTTTTGAATACCTGAGACGAACATCAGGTTACTCCATCTCTAATGACCACCTTGCACCTTTTCCAGACCAGTTCCTTGCTCCCCTTTCAGCTTCTGGCTGGCCCTCATCCCATATGAGGCCACACATTCGTGGTGGATATAATCCCACCAAAACCTAAAATTCCACTAAAAGTTGGTCTCCTCCACCAGCACTTAGCTTTGGGTTGGGATCCTCTCCTTCCTTAAAGCTTCTCCATCATCATGAGTACAATTTTTCTGCCAGTTGCTCAGCTAGATTGCTTTAATGAAAATAGACATTAAAGTATTTGCTTTACTTATATTCTGTTTTGTAATCTTACCATTTAATTACACCATGTTCTTTCCCTACAAATCATCTGATGTTGTTTCCCAGGACAAGCCTTCACCTCTTTTTGTGCATGTTGTAACACTTCAGCTATTACCATCTCCTGGTTGTAGAGAAGTATGTCACTAAATCACTAGTGACTTGATAACTAGATAAATCAGAGCTCTTTTTGGTGGGTTTCTCACCTGTGGAATGGGGCACCTGAGTGAGGAACAGAAATTGTAACTGCATCAGAACTATTTTTGTTCTCAGTTTTCAATGGTATCTCTCTGAACCTCAAGGCAGGGACCAGGTAAATGAGGTCGATCCCATCGTAAGTGGAGATCAGGTTTGAGACAGTGCCTATACTCAGGGCTAAACTGCAGCAGTTGCTCTTCCATCCAATGAGCCCTCCCCCACTGAGAAGGGGAATCAGGAAAAAAAGGTAAAAGCCCCATGGATTGAAATATAAAAAGATTTAACAAAACAACAGAACTAATACAAACACCAGCATAAAGTATAAAAGCTTATACTCAGCCTGATCCTCAGAAGCAGGAGACTGAAAACAAGGGGCCCTCCCTCCTTTTATACTGAGCTTGATATCAGTGGTATGGGATCCACCTGTGAGCCAGCTTGGGGCAGCTGCCCTGGCTGAAACTCCCCCTGACCTGGGGCTGCCTGCATGTCTGGGCTGGGGGGATGCTCCTGGGAAACCAGGACAGACAGCCTGAGGAACATGACTCTACATAAGTGGGACCTGGTGAGATGCATTGCAGGGTCCTGAGGGAATTGCTGATGTAGTTGCCAAGCTACTCTCCACCATATTTGAAAAGTCATGGCAGGCAGGCAAAGTCCTCTGCAACTGGAAAAATGAGGACTTTTTACCCATTTAAAAAAGGGTTAAAAGGAGGACCCTGGGAACTACCAGGGCCAGCCTTGCCTTTGTGCCCAGGTAAGATCATAGAACAGATCCTCTGAAAGGAGGATGTATGTTGAAATATATAGAACACAGGGAGTTGATCTGAGACAGCCAGCATGGCTTCACCAAAGGCAAACTGTGCCTGACCAACCTAGTGGCCTTCTGTGATGGAGTGACTACATCAGTGGACAAGGGAAGAGCTACAGATGTCATCTATCTGGACTTCGTAAGGCCTTTGACATGGTCCCCCACAACATCCCTCTCTCTAAATTGGAGAGATATGGATTTGATGGGTAGTGTTCAGTGGATGAGGAATTGGCTGGATGGTCACATTCAAAGAGCTACAGTCAACGGCTCAATGTTCAAATGGAAACCAGTAACACGTGGTGTCCCTCAAGGGTCTGTACTGGGAGCAGTACTATTTAATATCTTCATCAATGACATAGACAATGGGATTGAGGGTATCCTCAGTAAATTTGCTGATAACATCCAGCTGAGTGGTTCAGTTGATACGCTAGAGGGAAGGGATGCCATCCAGAGGGACCTGGACAGGCTTGAGGAGTGGGCCCATGTGAACCTCATGAAGTTCAACAAGGCCAAGTGCAAGATCCTGCACCTGGGTCAGGGCAATCTCAAACATGGGGACAGGCTGAGTGATGAGTGGACTGAGAGCAGCCCTGAGGAGAAGCCACACTGCACGCACCCCGCAGTGGCTGACACGACCGCTGCTGTCCCAGCAGGTGCACTCTGCTTGGAGCTACCAGCAAGGAGATGACTTAGGAGCATCTTACATGGATGAATCTCAAATAAAACTTTTCCAGCACTTAACGACACTGGTTCCTCAGTAGTTTAATTCTCAGGCACTTTTGTATGAATAGTGCAAAACGAAGCACGTGCCTCCACGGCCCATTAGCAGAGCCCGTTCAGCAGAGTGAGAGCTGATGGGACCCCCCTGGTTCCAGAGCCACCTGAACATGAGAAACATTTTGCTGCTTTTCCAGCCATTGCTGGCAGTAGGACAATCTCCTCGAATAGCAAACAGCCAGAAAACACAGAGCGTGGTGGCTGTCCCAACATATTCCTATAAACACCCCATGTTCTAATTCATGTAAATATCCAGAGAACCTTGCACTGCGAAGGCAAGCACTTTTTGGAAGAGTCTGGCTTTTTTTGGATGTGTTTGAGCTGTGTTTAACAATGTAGAATTCTGAGTCTTCCTGCTGCACTGGTCTCTGGGGGGGACCCAGCCAGGAGCGACTGGTAGAGTCCATGGACTGACATTTCTCCAACAGGAGAATAAACCACTGGAAAACAAATGCAAAGAGGGGAAGAAGAGGGGTCAAGCTACAACTGAAATGTACGGCAGTTAATTTTGAAAATAAACAATATGCCTGCACAAGCCAGGGAGCTTCTGCACACATATGGAGCCATGGGGCTATGTGCAGTAGACTGAGCAATATGGGATCCTTCAGAAAACAATTGGCTGTGTAGCAGCCTTGCTGAGGCTGGGACTTCTCTTGCTTTCCTTCTGTTCCCCCACACACCACAAACATGGCCCAGCAGAAGAATTTTCAAGCACAAACACGCATAGAAGTATTTAATGCTCTGGTTTGCTGTACCCAACCCTCATAAATTTATGCTCATGTAATTACTGCTGTATGCCTACTGATAGTGAGTTAAAAATAACACACACACCCCAAATTAGAACAATTTCCTATTTTTTGTTAAATCTCTGTAGTTGATATAGAACAAAATGTTGTGATGAGCCACAAGAGATCTCTCTTGTTTGCACTAGTCAAGACAGGAGCCTGCAACACCATCAGCAAAAAAACCCCCACCACGCACAGACTAAGACAAATTTGACTGAGTTATGAAGCCATCAATTCTGTATTCCCTTTACTTGCTTCACCTGTTGCTTGGTGTTCCTACAGTGGGAATGGATCTGTGCCAGGACCTGTTCTATCAGAGCTTACATTGAGATAAAATGTAAAATATTTATGCTCTATCCAAATTCCTAATTTATACTCCAAGGTGCCCCTAACTGAGATTAAACGTAAAATATTTCTGTTATTTAGATAAAATGTAATATAGATAACAAGTAAAATGTTTCTGTTATTTAGATAAAATGTAATATAGATAACATGTAAAATGTTTCTGTTTTATCCAGATTCCTAATTTATACTCCCAGGTGCCCCTCACTTACAAGGAATTACTTATTGTTGATGTAGCACTTCTTTTGATAGTGGAAAAATTGACATCATCCTGTGAATAATCTTGTGAGTCACATGAAATTAATCTAGTATTAAGTAAACAACCACAACAAAAAATGTTCACCTTATATTCAGGTTATAAACTTTCTGTCATAGAAGCCATCTCTTCATGACATACAAATACCATATTTGCTGTTAGGATTTCTGAATCTCTATTTTCAAAAGGTTTGTGGAAGGAACTGTCTGGAAATCACAAAAGATCAGCCCCCTCCCATGTAAAACTAATGAGACTGAGTTCCCCAGTGCCTTTTTGAGATGGGAAAGTCAGAACATGCACACAGTTTCACCTTCGCTTCTGATAGGTTTCTTTGAGCTAGTAACATACCATGAAAACCCACCCTGAAGTGTTAACATATTTTGAATGTTTTCACCAATGTCACAGATAAATACTTCATTTGCAAGACCAGGCGAAGCTTCAGCTGGTAACCAGTGAAGACAGATAAGTGCATTAGAAAAAAAGAGAGAATGCAAAGCTGCATCCATCCTAATATTATCTTCCACTTTTGGAAACTGTAAAATTTCTTCCCGTTCTCTAGCTCGCCTAGCTCCCCCAAAAAAGGGAAAGCTTCTCTTCCTGATTAATGAAAGTGTTACTGCCCTGTGCACTACTTTAACTGAAATTGTAAGACCAGCACTCAATCTCCTGGCTGTGGCCACGAGGGTCTTTGCAGTTTGCTTTGGTCTGACTGAGCTTTACTTCCCACCGGTTTCACTGCAATGCCCCTCTGGTCTGACAGTGCGGATCTGCAGGTTCTTTTTTGGGTAGAAATCCCTCTCAGATTGGTAAATGATGCAAAGGTTGTAACGCCCACCCCAGTCCCATCAGGTGGTGATGGGGCAGGCGCTGCCCTCTCTCTACTTACGTGTCTCTGTCGGTATAAATCAGGCGGTGTGGGGGATCTCGGGACTGCTGTGGGGACACATTTCATCCTCAGAAACGTGATACCAATCTATTGCACAAAGGCTGCAAAAGAATTGCACAGATTCTTCTTTACTTTATAGAAGAAAATGTTCCCTTGATGTGATGAATACTGAGCATGACTTTTGCTCAGGCTGCAAATAGCAGATTACTTAATCATCTACTATTTAAGTACCTGTTTGTTTTGTTATGAAGTGAAGCTTTTGAGCAAGATCGTATTACCCGTAAAGCGGCTTCCTGCATCCTTAAATATTAATCCTCAAGTGAAAACAGACCGGAGGTAGTCCAGGGTCACTTTAATAAGCCCGAGCTGCTGCGTCCCACTCTGTAGTATCCCACATTACACGTTCCTTGCCCTGTCTCTGTGCCAACGCTAACATTTTCGCAGCCTCCGGATGACCTTGGCAGGAGGATGGGGATGGGGAGGTGAGCTGGGAGGGACTGGGGGCACAGGGGCCACCGCAGCGGCTGGGAGCAGGGACAGGGCTGGAAGACATGGCCAGGCTCACAAGGAGGGGGTCTGCCACCAGCACCCGCGGGTGCTGACACGGGGGCGACAGGGAGCGTTGAGGCGGCAGCTGTGAACTGAGAGAAACCCCTGGGAAGGGAAAAACGGGGAAAGGGGGCGGTGAGGAGGCGAGGCGGGCGGGAAGGGCGTAAGGGGTCCGTGCAGGGAACAGGGATGCGGCAGGAGGAGGGCGGCAGGTGGGAAGGCAGGGGAAGGGAGAAGGGCTGGGGGTGTGCGGGCACGGGCAGGGCTGTGCTCCCCCGGCCCTGCCCCGTACCGCGGCCACCACCAGCCCCGGGCGGCTCCGGGCGCAGGCCGCGGCCTGCCAGGCGCTGCCGTGCCGGGTGTTCACCGACCGGCCGCTGGCACCCGCAGGCAGGGCAGCCGTGCTGCCGGTCGCGGCCCGGAGGAGCAGCGCGCCCCGCTCCGCCACGTTGTGTGGGGCGGCCGCTTCGCCAGGGGCCCTGCGCCTCACCGGGGCCGGCAACGGGCTGCGACGGGGGGCTCGCAGAACCCCGCCGCGCCCCCAGGGCCCCGCAGGCCGCGCTCCCGCTGCTGCCGCCCCTCGCCGGGAGGGGACCGGCGCCACTGACGCCGCCGGCGGGGGCCGAGCGAACCGCGCCCCGCCCGCCCTGCCCGCACCGCCCCGGGGCGGGGCCCGGGCCGCCCCCCGCCCCGCAGCGCGTTCGCCGCGGGGGCCCCCTCGCCGGTGACGTCACCGCCGTGTAAAAAAGCGCCCCGGCAGCGGGCAGGGGCCAGGGGACGAGGGACAGGGTGGGAAGCGGCAGCAGCAGCAGCAGGAGGACGAGGACGAGGACGAGGACGAGGACGAGGACGAGGACGAGGACGAGGACGCGCCCCGCCGCCGACATGGTGTCCCCCGTCACCGTGGTGAGTGCGGGCCGCGCGGCGGGCGGGGGGAGCGGGACCCGCGCCCCCTCAGGGCCGCCCTCCCCGGGCCGTGTCATCCCCCCCCGGCCCCCGAGGCGCTGTCCCCGAGCGCGGTGGGGGCTCCGCTCCGCTCGGCGCACCCGGGGTGCGAGACCCCCCCGCCCCTGGGGCTCAGCCCGGCAGCTGTTGCTCCAGCGGTGCCTCCCCGGGGCTCCCCGCCGCTTCCTCCTCTTGCCGTTTATATTTTTAAAGGTCTCTAATGCATCGGCTGTACATAGAACGCACCCGCTGAGCGTCCCTGCCCCGGCCGCCCCGGCCTTGCCCCATGGCAGCGCCCGGGAGCATCCTCCTGCCCCCCGGCCTCGCAGCCACCTCCACCTCACCCCCCGGAGGTGGCTTTGTGCCCAGGGGACAGCTGAGTCGGCCACTGCATGGGGGGACCTCTCCATAGGCTGGGCAACCTCCCACCGAGACCTCTGACAAGCCAATGTGGCACTTTGACCATCTAATGGCATGAGGTGGGGATGGTGTCACCTGTCTGTCTCATGGGGGAGTCACGATGCTTAATTAACGTAACCAGCAATAAGGTAGAGACTCACAGAATCACAGAATGTCAGGGATTGGAAGGGTCCTCCAAAGATCATCCAGTCCAGTCCCCCTGCCGGAGCAGGAATGCCTAGGAGACTCACCACCGTCCTGTCAATAGGTGACGTGTGTAGCAGCACAGCTGGATCGATGGAGCAAAGCTGGCAAGCGAAGGAGCCGTGGCTCGTGCCAGCGATACCTGGGGCTGGCCCTGCAGGTGAAGGGAGGGGTGGGTCAGTGCTGAAAGACCAGATGCTTCCAGGCAGAGCAGCAGAGACTCAGCGCTGTTAGACACGCTGCTTTGCACGTTCCTCTTTCTAGAAAGCGAGGGATGTGTCTGAGGACACCAGCAGATGAACTGTTGGTGGGAAAGTCGCCTGGTGCTTGGCTGCAGCACCGAGCACCTATTGCTGGCATGCTGCTTCCCCATGGAGCCGCCACCATCCTGCTTGGAAAGACGGTGGCTAACGGCCAGTCCGTTGCGTTCCCTCTCGCAGGTAGAGATCCCGTCCTTCCCCTGTTTGTAACTCACAAAGTCAGAGTTCAAAACTTCGAAATTGCTTTGCCAGTTCTGCGCAGCAGCTTGTATTGTCTGATGCTTCACATGAATTTTCCCCCAGTTATTAACGTGTACCTGGTAAGTTCATCAGCAGCCTGGGGGTGACTTTTATCTTTAGAGGCAGAGGGAAGCAGCTTGTAAATTATACCATTGTAGTGCCAAATTTATTTTTTTATTTTGTGTGTGTGTGTGTGTGTGCTTTTCAAAAATAACTAAAGTTTGGTATCTTTGTGCCATAAGCTGAATTCATCCTTAAGTAATGTGTTTGGTTACAGTGAATGGAAGTCAAATCTTACACTAGGGCAATACTGGAATGGCTCAAAACCTGGCAGGGTATGTTCCATAATTCACAGGAGGCAGTTCTTGGCTTTAAGGCTAGTGAATCAGGGTGGTCGTGCAGAGTATATTTCAGCCGAGCTTTGAGAAGAGGCAGATGACTACAGCATGAGTGTGTGTTGGGAAGGGTGTGCATAGTTCAGACCAGAAGGTGTTACCTACACCAGAAATTACACTTTAGGAAGGTAACTTGGAAAGGAAAATGAAAAAACTCCTGCTCTCTTCATTTGACCTTTTGACATGTAACAAAGCATGTTTCTGCTCTGGTTTCATCCCTGATGTACTGACTGTTGTTCACCAAAGGCAACTAACGCAGGTGTGAAACTGCAGAGAGCTGGAGGGACGATGAGACTGCGAGCTGTGACCAGAGCTGCAGCTGTTTACCGTGGCTGTAGAGGTGGGAGGGGAGGGCGTCTGGTTCTCCAGAGACCTCACATAGAAAGAGCTGCAAGCCTTCTGTCTGCTGAGGAGCGGTTCTTTGCATGTCACATTCAGTGGGTTTTCACACCGCTCTTCCTCCAAAGGAGTGCACTGTGCTGTGCTGCAGTCATAGAATCATAGAACAGCCTAGATGACCTCTAAGATCATCCTGTCCAACCATTAACCCAGCACTGCCAAGTCCCCACTACCCCATGTCCCTCAGCACCACTTCTCCATGGCTCTGAAATCCCTCTGGGGATGGGGACTGCCCTGCGCAGCCTGTTCCAATGCAGGCTGACATGGTGCCATGTGCTGCCTGGGAGCATGGTGGGGCCTCGTACAGCTGCCAGCCGGAGCTGTGCAGGGGTGAGAAGCAGGGTGGCAGTGCAGCCAGTGGGCTCCCTCTGGCAAGTCTCTTCCAGTGGGCAATCGGCCTGGCCACAGCTGGGAGCTACCCTTGGGGCCCAGGCCTTATCTCTGTACCGTGCTGCCTTTTGCTGCATAGATAGACCAGGTGTTTGGAGCCAGCATGGCTGTCGCTGCTGTGACACATGATGGGGACGCTCTGTGGAGGGGCAGCACCTGAGGCGTAATCAAATTAGCCAGAGGAATTGATTTGTCCACAGTGTATGTCCTCTCCCAGTACACTGCAGCATCAGCCTCAACGGGGAGGACACTAGAAGAGCACAGCCGAGAGTGACGTGATTTTGCTTCCCGTTTTCAAAGCGATGGCCTTTGCACAGAACTGCAGCAGATGGTCCTGTCTGTGCACACAGCCTGGTCTCCGGCGTCTCCCCCTCTCTCCTTTAGGACACTCTTGTAACAAGAGTCAGAAACCGTGAGCTCCAGGTCTGCTGTACAACTGATAGCTGGAAGAAACCACCAAGGAGGCACGGGCCATGGAGAGGAAGCTAGGGAGAGATCACAGCTCAGAGTGCTTGTTGGTGCTGGCTGCCTGGTGTGCATCGTGGCCCCGGGGGGTTCGGCGTGTCCGCCCCACGCACAAGGACAGACCGCAGCGCTGTGCAGAGCTAGCCAGGCTGTTGTCTCTGGGGCTGCGCAATTCAGATGTGCTGAGGGGGGAGCATGCCCACAAATAAACCAGGCTGGGGCCAGAATACCTGTTAATGTGTTGTGCCAGGTCCTCATCTGGGATAAAGCTCTGGGGGGCCGCTGATGCCAGAGTCTGGACTTGCGTGGTGCTGGGCTGTGGCAGAGAATGTGTCTGCCAGTCCTATTCCAGCTGGGGAGCAATGTTCACTCTGGTTGGGAGTCACCTTGGAGGGAAGCTTTCACTGCTTACTCTGCTAGGCAAACAGGAGCATCCTGCTTAAAAATTATTGTTCTTGATACTGCTCTGATTAAGAGCTGTTTTTTCTGCATAAAGCCGTGTGGGCTGAGAGCCTGCGCTTGGAGAGCAGCATTAATATATGGAGCATTTGCTTCATGGATATGTGAGGTTTAATTCCCTTCTTGTTCACTCATCACTGGTCCCATCTTAATAAAAGTCCTTTCTGAGACTGCCTCATTAGTGATTTTTGTCCTTTAAAAAATTTTTTTTCCCCCCACAATTGGTTAAGCAGTTTTTCGTGTGAGCTTGTGGGATAGCCCTTACCCTAAGGACATTTCTGCCCAGCAGGCACCATGATTGCAGGGGCTGCAAGGGGCAGGAGATGAGCCTGGAGACACACAGTCGTTCTGGCATTTATATAATGCTCCTTGCCTAATGGGACCCTATTTTACCCCTGTCCTTAGGGCTAAACTTAGTACTGGGCTTCACACCACCTTGAGGAAAACAGGGCATGGGAAATAAAAAGACATTAATTGGCTGCTCTTAGGGGGCAGTTACAGATGTTATCAGTGCCTTTTTAAGCCAGATGAACTATGGGCTCTCATCCCTACAACATCCTCTCCACACCTGCCTTTTACATGGCACAGTCCTCAGTGTGGGAGTGAGGTGGAACTCTATTTGGGACAGATTTTTGCCCAGAAGCTGTATTTTAACAATCCCCATCCCTTCCCTTTCATCCTTTGATGAATTTGCATCTTTTAAACAGAGATAACTAGGATGGGGAAGAATATGTTGGTTTGGCTGCATCAAGCAAGTGGAGCCCTCAGCCCTGTTCACCCCTCAAGGTGGGAAGCAGCCAGCAACCCTCCTGGGAATGGCCCCTCTCCACCCCCTGGCTAGATGCAGGATGTCACTGTGGGGGAATAGGAAGGTCACTTACAAAAACTGGGCAAGTAACTGAAAGGTTTGATCTGGAATGGTATTCAGCAGTAACAAATACTGAATGGGGCTGGAGAATTGGGTGGGTATCATTTGAGATTCTGTACGAGGGGCCAAACCACCCTGATCCAGATGAATATAGAAACCCGAGGTAAATCATGTTGCTTAGAGACTTTCTGCTGTGGGCAATTGTAGCAGTAGTAGGTCTAAGCATAGGCTTAAAGGTTTGTTATTAGAAAGTGTTCCATGATCCTCAAACTGCTGCTGAAAACAAGAAAGCCAGATCACACTTTGAACTATTGCAGCCTTTGCTTCTTAAATAGAGGATGTATTATTTCTGCATTAATGAATAAATGTTAGCAACCATCGAAGCCAGAAGTAACTCTTATGGTAGAAGGGTTAATTTTACTTGTTCTCTGTGTTTAGAGGCAACATATTTGCTTTCATTGTAATTTCCCCTATTACTTAAACACATCATATATTGGGATTTTATTACACAGGAGGCTTGTAAACATGCACATTTATATACCACATAGATAATTATGGAAACACTGCACTTGTATAAAAACCAAGCCAATTTAAATGAATTATAGAAAATACTTCTGAACATCTGAACTCAATGAAGTAAGGGAGGGAATCATCACCGTAGGTACGCTGGGAGGATCTTAGCAACAGTTATGTCAGTCACACCTTTTGGCAGCAGCCTAAAAGCTTTGGTCCTCCTGAGCAATAAGCTGTGCTGATGTATGCCAGCTAGAGCCCAGGCATAGTGTTGAATGCCACAATTTATTTTTTCAGACTGAGCTTGCACATTCTTGCTATGACATTGACATTCTTTGCTGTAGCTGTTGCTGTGAGAGGGTGGGCTTAGGTATGGGTAACTGACATTGGAGGCTACAAAGTGGGGGCTTCTGTCACACTCTTCCCAGTCCCAGAGTGGTTGCATTAAGCAGTTAGTGTCGATCACTGCTGCAGGCAGTGCTGTAGATTAAAGGCTTCATTAAGTCAAGTATATCACTCAAGTAACATGTGTCTGTTGTTCAAAGTGTGCTTTGTGCATTAAGATTATGGCTCCAGCTCAGAAGCCTGTACTTACACATAATTCCTCTGAATGGACAGAGATCCATTTCTTCCGTTCTCTTTTCAAGTGTCTATATCCAAAATACACTGAGTGTGACAGAAGAGCCAAAGTTATCTTCCTCTGTGGGTAACTGCAGAATAGTGAGGAAATAATAACTCCACTGAAATTAGACTCAGAAAAAGATGGCATCTGGAACCCATCTTCTGCTAGCATGTGGAAACTCTTGAACAGCAATATGATTATTAGTTATATAACTCCCTCCCCTCCCTGAGGCCCAAGTGATTATTATATTAGCACTTAATTTTTCTCCTGCCCTTCATGTGACACAATGCCCAATAGGTTTGTCATTACAATAGAGATGTAGGTGTTGTTCATTGCAGCATGCCCAAAATGAAGGTGATGGCTGTTGTTTCTTCTAGCCCGCTTGTGCTCTTCCTATATCCCTTTCTTATACATTTAAGCTAATGACAGGTTTCTGTCTGACAAGTGTGTCAGTCTAGAGCATCCCTCCCTGTAATGCTGAATGCAAATAAGTATCTGGGTGACATGGAGCAGAAAACTGTGTCTAGGAGATGACACGCCACTAGAGCTGAAAGGCAGTAGACAAGACTGGGCAGGAGCTTTCCTGGAAAATTTCAGGCATGCTGGGTGGGAAGGATTTCAGATACCCACCGAGAGCCCAGGGGCTCACACTGCAGCCTCTGACCCCACATTGCACAGGGCATAGTTTCTCTCTGGGTAAGTGCAGCATGTGTCTCTTCTTGCGTTAATTTAACGTTGCAGGCTGACTCTTGTGTTGCAAATCTGCCTGTTAGTGAGGATGGTGGCTGTTTTGATTCACCTTGCTGTGAGCTTAAGGAAATGTGCTGTTTCTCCCAGCAGGCTACATTCTCTCAAAAACCAACTCCTGTAGGTTACTGTAAAACATGTACTTTCCAAGACAGGAGAGATGAGACAAGCCATGTACCCAGGGCTAAAACACAGCAGTTATTCAACCACCCGTTGTCCCCTCCCCAGCAGAGAAGGGGACTTGGGGAAAAAAAGAAGCAGCCCTGTGGGTTGAAGTAGAAACAGATTTAATAAAACAACAAAACTAATACAATCACTAACATAAAGTGCACAAGCTCATACTAAACCTGGTCCTTAGCTAGTCCTTGAGAGGCAGAAAGAGCAGGAGGCCAAAAAGGAAGAGACCAAGGAAGAACTCCCCATCCTCAGTGAGCTCCCTCCTTTTATAATGAGTTTGATGTCAATGGTATGGGATACAGCTGTGGGGCAGCTGCCTTGAGTGGATCTCCCGGCTGCCTCGGGGTGCTCAGGGCCTGCCTGCATGGCTGGGCTATGGGGCTGTGCCTGGGGAACCAGGACATCATGTTACTGAATCGGCCTTGGGAGTTTTGTTAAGTTTGTACAGCGAGGTTTCATTTTCCGCCCCTCCCCAGACACCAGCTTTGGAGACAGAGTTAGTGCCAGTTGGCATCAGGTAATACATTTCCAATTATGTATCAAAATGAGTGCATTTCTGCTAGTTGCAAGTAGCCTCTGATTGAATTGTTGCTTGAGATTGAGGGTAAATTTAACGTTAAGCCAGCTGCACATTTTTCAGCATGTACTAGACACACCAGGCAGATCCTCAGCGATACACAAGTCATTTTGTCTCCCATGGCTTCAGCAGAACTGGGCTTGTACTGGCTGAGACCATAGCTTGGCTGCTGTATTCCTGTTTGCTTGTGTCTTTTGGTTTTGTTATGGCATAAATCTGAGCCAGCCAGGGTGCTTGGATAGCAGTGCTGGCTTGTGCTCCATTGCAAGAGAAGCTAAGCAAGTTGCATGGCTTTTCCCTGCAACCCTGATGTAAAAGGAGCCTAATCACTTAATTGATGTT
Source organism: Podargus strigoides (assembly GCA_028020825.1). Classification (NCBI taxonomy): domain Eukaryota; kingdom Metazoa; phylum Chordata; class Aves; order Caprimulgiformes; family Podargidae; genus Podargus; species Podargus strigoides. The sequence continues at coordinate 4,043,813 of CM051633.1, forward strand.
TATGAATTTTCCACCTGCCTGTGCCACATCTGTTGAGACTGGCTGGGAAAGTCCAATTTATCTTCATGTAATTTGTGTCTGATACTGGCTTGCCCAGGTCACAACATCTTGGCACAAGAATAGATATTGGCAATAAAATCTGTGATTTCACTGTCATACTTTGACCTTACATCCTCCTGTCTCTTAAAGCATATTGGTCCCATGATAACATGAGGAGGGCTGCTGCTTTTTTATAAGGTACCACAGTGGCACCTCTCTAAAGACACATCTTTATCGGGGTACATTGCTATTTTCCCTTCTAATTTTCTTTACCATCAGCGTCTCACAAGCTTTCAGCCTGCAGGACAGGGAGAGCTTTTCATTCAGCTTTCAGTTAGGCCCAAGACAAGCTGAGCTGTCCCTCCTGGGTTTCCCAGCACAGCCCTGCTTGCTTTTGCCAGATTTTGCTGATCTTATTGCAGCCCCTTGCGAGGATTTGTCCAGTGAAAGTCTCTTGCATAGAGCCGACAGCTCCCCTAGCCATTGGCAGCCGTCTTCCCCTCCTCTCAGTTCTGCCTTCCCGTTGCTTTTGCAAAACCCTTACCTGCCAGGTGTGCACTAATCTGCTGTGTGAGCCAGAAAGGTGAGCTGCAAAAGTGCCTTTTGGGTGCCAGAGGCTGTTTCACCCTTGGCACATTTTTGGGAATGGCTGGTAGGGCTGGTACAGCTTGCCAGGTGCCACCTGTCTTCTCTGCTATGCTAATGGCTCCTTAGCTGTTACTGTAAGGGGCTGTGACAGCACCAATGCCTGCACTGCTTTTCATTTAGATGCTATTCCCCATAGACTGTAGGTAAAATGGGGTCTTCTCTGCTGAAGAAGTTGCTTTTGGATGGGAGGGCCTCCCTTTCCTCCCAAATACCAAAGTGGCATGTGGCAGGGTAGAGCTTTGCCAAGTGCCTGTGTTCCCTGAGTGCCTGTTCTACCGTGCCTCCCCTCTGCTGTGGCCAAGCGGTGGCGTCGCTCAGGCCCTCCAACAAGTACAGAAATGTTGCAGTGGGTTGTAGGGTACAAATAAGGCTGGAAATGGGAGCATGAAGGCAAAACTTGGATTTCAGCCCTGGGGACAAAACACTCTGTGTGCAGACCCCTCACTGCTATTACCTAGAGGCTCAGCCTGCCCTTGGTGCTGAGAAGGCAAGAACTGACAGTTCTCCCTGGGGCACCTTATTTTGGCTCTGCACCCATCTCAGAGAGACTGAAGAGAGGCCCCAGTCTTGCCACACAGCTTGTGGGGCAGATGTCAGTGCGTGGCACTTGTCTGCAGCGACAGGCCTTGCAAGGAGGTGCTGCTTTCTGCTATGGCCCTGTGCCCCACAGCCAGCAGGACTTGCCCAGCTCCTCCAAGATAATGCTTAGAGCAACATAAAACCTAACACTACTTTTTTTCTGGGTAACAGAAATCTGCATTTTCTTTCACAGGAGCATGATATAAATAATGACACGTCTCCTGAGAACGTATGCTTGTAGCCTGGAAACCAGCCCCAGGATGAGTTGCGGAGACTTTGCCATAAGAAGTAGAATTTTTTTAATCTGGATTTTAATGTGTCAAGCCAAATAACTGTCCCTTCCCATACTAGAGAAATTGCCTGGGACAGCCACTGACTTTGCATGCCAGAGTGCTGAAGCTCCCTGTAGCTTCACAGCATCCCCCTGAGGTCCTGGGCAGCACTAGGGGATGCAGCCCCACCTGACCTTGCTCACCGAGGAAGGGTGTGTGCCCTTGTGGTGGCAGCACTGCAGCTCTGATGAGCAAAGTGGAAAGACAGATCCATTGTAGTACAGGTTTTTAAACATCTGCAATGGGCTCTTTTGTGTTACAGCAAAAGAAATGTTTGGAGAGGTTTGCTTTCTGCTACACAGAAAGGAAGATCTGAAATCCCAGGAGGGAAATGCAGTGTTTGCTTTGAGATAAGATGCTCCTAAAACCTATTCTAGAGAATCCCCTTCAGAAATTTACTCTCATGCAGCAGATGATAGGGGAGTTTGGTGGTCGATCATAGCACGGCTAACGTAAAGCACTGGTAGCACAGTCTTCTCTTGAGCAGTGTCAGCAGCCTGTGGTGGAGAGCAAACATCAGGAAAGAGACCTTTGCAACAGCCACGTCTGCGATCTTGCATGGCTGGCACTCCCACGACACCATGAGCCTTGCTCACGTGCTCCCCAGCCCGCTCGGTACAAAGCATCCCCTTCTCGACGCCTGCCTGTCACCGCTGAGCTGGGTGGCCGTGCCGTGGCCCCGCTCAGCCCCCGCGTGCTGCCACACTGCAGGTGGTTTCCCCGGGAGAGGCTGGTGCTGCAGGCAAACGGTGCCCTGCTGCCAGGTGGCTGTGGGAAACTGCCACTCCAAATTTCCACCCTGCGCTCTGCAGCTGGGGGAGACACTCATCCGAAAGATTTTAATCTCAGTGCTGATAGGTTTTCATCCCCCCCCCGGGTTAATCCGGAGATTAGGTTGGATGTTGGTGACTGCAAGGTGGGCAGGATTTTGGTTTGGAAATGAAACTTTTTGTTGCAGTTCTGATTTCTGAGTGCAGCCGTGTGTGGGGCAGCCCAGCCCTGCACAGGGGCCCCTGTTAGATGCCAGTCTGATTAATCCTCACCCACTGCCTGCTCCCCAATATCCCCACCAAAAGGTGATTTTTCTGATGCCAAGAACTTGTGCAGCAATATATCTGAGTTCGCCACCCAAGGACTGTGAGGGCCCATGCCAAATTTTTAATTGTACTTTCCTGGCAAATAGCCATAGCTTGGTCTTAAGAAAAATACGTCACGTATTTCTAGCTCTCAACTCTGTGTCAGTCTATTGTAGAGCAAAGCTGGGAAGCGTGGCTGGAGCTTACTTGGCTTAAGTGAGGGGAGGAAGAGAATACCCAGGCTGCTGGGGTAGAGGGAGGGATGAGAGAAGCCAACAAACCAGCACAATTTTGCAGGAGGAGTTGAAGAGACCCTGGGGGTGGAATATCTGCCTTGGACCCACTGCTCCTGCCCCGCCTGGCTGAGCTGAGAGGATGGTCCTTTTGCAGAGGGGAAGCATTCAGGCTTCCTGTTGTTCTGGCTTGTTCTGAACGATGGAGGTTCCTCTCAGAGAAAACCATGACTTTTTGACCACTTGCAAACAGGTCTGGCTGGACAGCCGAGCACGAGACGAGTTTCACTGCATTACCCTTGTTGGAGTAGAGGCCCTGGGTTGTACTGGGGAGTGACAGCAGCTGCAATAAAGCACCACAAGCCTGGCAAAACTCATTGCATGGCAGAAGCATGATGGGGACAGAGGATTATCAGCACACACATTCTTCCAAAGGCAAATGGCGTACCATCTGCTAGGTGATTTATTAGCTATTTTACAAGTCCATTTTAGGTGGAGCCTCTACAATCTTGTCTCCACTTGAGGGCAGGAGGTTTTATCTATCACCCTGAATTTCCTGCAGCATGTGGAGCCTGTTCAGGAGCCATCTGCCTTGGATGCCTGGCCAGTGGCATCTCCAACACAAACATAAACCCTCTTATTAACTGCACAAATATGTTGCACCAACACAGTATTTCAGGCAGGTTGATTGGCTGGTTTAGTAACTCTTCACCATCCTCCATAAACAAGCACTTTTTCTCAGAATTTTATTCAGGAACAACTTGGGGCATGTACGAGCCAGTGCCTTCCTTGACAAAGGGCAGTCAGCTCTCGCCTAGGAGCACGCAGGAGAGCAGAGTTGGAGGTGAAGTTCATTTGCATTCACCTACAGTCACCAGAGTGTACCCCTAACATTTCAGTCCTTGTATTTCAGCAGGCCTGTGGAGTGAAAAGCACCTGTTCGCTGGCCCCTTTACATCTCATCCATCTCCTTCTCTCTCACCTCTGTGAGCTGCCCAGGAAGGATGCAGAGCTGAGCATCCAGAGTGGCCACTGGGGCCTTTGCTCTGTGGCCAGGTGAGGGCCCATGGCCAGGCTGGTCATTCCTTATGGCCTACCCATTTTCATTAAGCACAAAGATGAGTTTTCTGTAGGATCAGCCTGATGGGGAATTCTGTTGGTTCCCCGTTGCTCGGTAGATGAGAGCCTGCTGCACATACATACATACACTTTGTGGTCCATCCCCAGGCTGAAGCAGCTCTCCCTCTGGGACTCAGACTGGACTGAGGATCATCAGTGTCGTGCAGAGAGCCGCATATTATGGGGAATGAGAAACACAAGCCATGGGCTTGCAGTGGCAGTGTAATACATGGCAACAACGCCACATAAATATTTATCAGTGCATAACTAGAGGTAAGAGCTATTGTCACAGTAGGGCAGAACCCAGGCAGGATCCACAATGCAGGATGCCAAAAGGCAGGAGAAACAGCTCAGCCATGGATACACAAAATGGTACTCGGCCAGCCAAGGCCGCTGGGAGGGATGGGTGGAGGACAACAGCCCAGCTTTTTTTGGCCTGTGTGCACAGTCGTGCTCAAGTGTTGCTCAGAGAAATAGCTGGGGTATTATTTTAAAAACACTTTTCCTGGAAAGCAGCATTTTACAGCGCAGTGGGTGTAAGCCTTATCCCCACAGCAGGCTGGTACACAGCTGGTGTCTGGAAGAGGCTGTACGCTCATTTTCAGGCCGATTTAGGGGACTTGTGGAGAGAAGAGTATGTGATACTCCATGTTATTTCCTGGGATCAGTGTGAGGCTTAGGAACAGTGAGCTTTATCCAACTTTAGCATTTCAAAGCAACAAGCTTCTGATGTTCTGTACCTCAGGTGCAAGATGTCTCCCTCCCTGTGACAGCTGGATCTTCTTCATCCCAGTTGCAATGTAGCTACAGGAAACTGACTCAGAAATGTTAAAGAAAATCAGGGCACTGGTGTAAAAATCTAGCCATGCCTCTGTGGATGCTGCTTATTCAGGGGTAGAGGAGCTAGCTGTCGATTTTTTGGCTCGGTTATGTGCTTGCAGCAGTCAGCACAGGCCATCTGTGGCGCTGAGGAGCAGCATAGATGTTCCCCAGGTCATACACTGTAGTGAATATTGGTTTATACAGATGTGAATCATGAGCATCTCCCAGTGCTGCATAGCAGGGAGGTGCAAGACAAGATCATCCAGCAGTGACCCCTGGGCTCTCAGCAAGTCACCAATAACTAATTTGCAGATATTTTTTGTGTTTCTTCATCGGCTAGCCTAACCTCTCAAGATGTCTTACACCAATACCAAATCACAGCATGGCTGGAATACTTGTGTGACAGCATCATCTGTCACTGTTGAACAACAGCAACAATTTGATGAGCAATATTTCAAACTGGAGCAAAATGAGAACAGACAAAACAAGAAGGGATACTGTAAACCTCTGAATCCCTACCAGGGAGGTGGATATCCAAGCCCTGAGCCTCCAGAGAGCTGCATGTGCCAGTACCAGGTTCTGTTTGAAGATCACAATCACAGAATGGTTGAGGTTGGAAGGGACCTCTGGAGATCATCTGGTCCAAAATCTCTTGGTGAGAGCCAGGACACAACTTCCTCCTAGCCTGCTTAAGTCTTGGAGGGTTTAACAGGATTTGGTTGGATACAGGTAATTCAATAAACCATACTTTTACTGTAATTCCACAAATACAGAGATAGTGGCTTTACAGGAATTTAAACTAATTTTTAAAGATTCTAAGTAACTTAGTAGTCATAGCAGTTGAAAAAATGCCCCAAATTATGCTCAATTTAGAAATTCAATACTTGGAAATACTGCTCTGTCATTGTATTAAAGATGTTTTCTGTACTGCATTTCAGCCCAGAGTAAATTAGCACTGGAAGAAGAAAAGAAGTGGGAAGAAAAAATGCAATAGAATTTGTAACGAAATGGGAAAACCCAGCTTAAAGCCATGAAAATCACATACATTAGCAGAAAGGACCTTGTCACCTGCATCACGGGCTTCCTTTTCCAATGCCATGGCACAGCCCCATCTTACATTCCATCTCAGACACAGATGCAGAGGAGATGGGTGGTTTGATACAATTTATCCATGCAGCCAAGAAATAATGTTCCCTTCCCTGAGGTACAGGCAAGTCCAGTCATGGATTATGTGCTTGGCTTTCCTCAAGCCACAGCCTCCACTTGTGATGCTACACAGTTTCCCAATACCAGCCTTGACTTGTCTTCCAGGTGGCAAGTTGCGCCGTCACCTCTTCCCAAGCCTCAGCCACACGTCCAAACAGAGGGAAATCCCACAGCCTCACCCTCTGGTTGCCTCAGTTTTTCTTGGGAGACTTCTCCCAAGTCATTCCAGAGCCACACCATCCCAGCAGGATGTGCTGCCCAGCCCTCAGCTGCACAGGTACCTGTGTCTCAGCAAGTGGTGTCCCTCATGAGGCACTCCTTTTGGGCAGAGCCAGCAGGGGCTCCACTGAGCTGCAGCATTCAGTAATGGGCAAGGGCATGTCTGGAAATAACTCATTTTGAAGTATGCTTGTAGAAAAAGTGTAAAGGAATAAATGATGAGAAGCCTATAGCCCTTCTAGATATATGAGGTTATTCTTATACGAGGGCTCTGTAACACTGCAAATTCCAGGGTTAGGAGTGAGTAACTGAGACTGGAATCTGACTCCTTATGCCTGAAAAATTCCTTAATTGTTAGTAGAATGGAAATACTACAAACCATTATTTTAAAATAATGTTCTCTGGGCTTGGAAAATTTACATTCAAATAGTAAGAAATGGTAATTTTAAGGTTACCAAGCAGATGTAATCTTTCTGCATAAGTGCATATCTTCTGTTCAGTAAGGCAAGGTTCCTGGGGAAAATGACAAGTGTAATTAAAACCTGTCTCATCATGCAGGCACACAGGGGAGGGCAAGCTGTGATTGGAATGGTAACTGCTCCTAGCAGGTGTTTTGCTTTTAATATGAGGTATTAAATAAAACTTCCTGTGTTTGTAAACCCAGATACTCTCCTGTATGCTTCTGACAGTGCCTCTGTGATGTGTTGCAAACAAGGCTGAACTTGAACTGTATCTTTCAGCATAAACTATTGTCTTCAGAGGTGCAAAACTACCTACTTAGCTGAGACTGTTACAGGGACCTGGGGCACTGTTGATGCTGAAAATGCTTTCACACTTTGTAGCTCTGGAGGCTGTTAGTTTTCTGTGCTGAAGATTTCAGGCTCGTTACGGCATGGTGGGGATCCTCCACAACTGGTGGGGGAGAGGAGGAAAACCTGCCAGAAGCGGTGTCTTCTGTTGCCTGCAACTGTGCGAGGATGAATGTAATCAACTATGTTTTCAATAAAAAAGAGTCAGAAGGGGAGGAGGCAGAGCCAGAGCTGGGTACTGGCTTTGGATAGTCTGAGCCTGATGTGTCACTGCAGAAGGACAAGGTGCTGGGTCTGAAGGAGGGGGAAGCTTGGCTCCACTCTTCCCCCTACGATACTTGATAGTTCCCAGGCACCCTCAGTGCTGTGAGACTACGTGGGCTTTTATGACTTTTATTTCAAGTTCATTTATTATTTGCTGCCAGAATCCCCCCAAGGAATGTAGACAAGAAGTGGTAAATGGCAATTAATTTAGACAACCTAAGTAGAGGACTCACGATGGGCTCCCCATGTAATACAAGAAAGTTAACGGCTTGCTGATGTCCTTTTGTGGGTGAATTGTGTAGCCTGCTTGTTTAATGGAGTGTTTAAAAATTGTGTTGGCAATAGCCTATGAATAATGTATACAGGAATAATGAAATACCTTTCTGCTAAGAAACTGCTGATATGGTGGGGAAATTTCCATCAGATGTGAGAACAATTTTGAAAGCACTATCTTCTTGGGATGCCCTTTATCTATGGTCTTGCTGCTTCAGAGATTGCATTCCCTTTTTAGATACTGCATATGAAAATGCCCTCCACTGCCTCTGCCTCTGTCTTCCAGCTTCACCTGACTCCCTTTGCTTGTGTCTGTAAAAGCTCCTGAATGCTGATGAGTTTAGGCTTCATTAGCTGAGCACTGTAAGCATGGAGATACTTGCTGTGCAGTCTTCAGCCATTCTAGGTATCTGCACCAAGGCACATTGCATCAAAGGAAGACGGACATTGGTTCTGTGTAGTGGCAAAGTCCCATGATGCAGGAAGCAGGAATAGGGCCAAGTGATTTGGAAAAGACCAATGTTTCTTTTGCAGGTTTTTGGAGCACGGGCTCCTTGCATGAGATAAGTGGCCCCAGAGTGTCACACATGTATGTTCAGATTCTGATAGACTTTGCAGTGTGAACTCAGTTCTGATGCCTTTAAATTTTCCCTTGTCCTCCTCCAGTGCATGAGGTCTCTGTACTGCTTTGGCCATGAGGAGTGGGAAGCTGTGCTACTAAGCAACTAAGTCTTGCTTGATCAAAGAGGTGAGAAGATTGAGAGTAAATCCCTGCTTGCAGGGGAGCTCTGGAGGTTGCACTGCCTTACCTGCACAAGGAAACAAGTCTCCTAAAAGACCCCAGGACATAGCTCAGGCAGGCATATGAGGCAATCACAGTCTCTTCCTTTGCTCCTTGTTTTGGCCTTCAGCTGCAATCCAAGAGAAAATAAAATCAGTTTTGTTTCTCATGTGGGGTTCTTCCCACCTGCACTAAAGTGCAGAAGTATCACAGGAGGGAAAGTGAACACAATCTGTACCTTATGTCCAGAGAGGTCTCAGCTAAGTGTATGTTAAGAGCAGGCCCAGCTTGTGGAGTCTGTAGCTCTGTGCCCTGCCTCTGCTGAGGCTTTGTTATGAGTAACTTAGTGCTCACACTGCATTTTTGTGTCCGGATTTGCACAGCAGAGCCCTGAGTCAAAACATTTCCTGCAATATGGGCAGTATATTATTAGTATAATGTTAGAACAAAGCAGCACGTGATTGATGTTGATGTTAGTCAGCTGAGGAAGTGACATCCCCACTTGGGAGGCTGATGTGATGGGTTTTGGGTGATGCCAACAGCAAGTTCCAGGCATGAGGCTCCAGGCAGGACAGAGAATTGGTCAGAAGAGCGGTTGTATCCTCAGGGTGATCTGCAACTGGCTAAGCAAGAACATTTGCCAAAATGGGAGGGAGGATTTGCACTTTTATTGGCTTGTTTGCTGCTAGGGGAGCGCAGAAATTTTGTAGCTACAGGAAAGGAGATGTATAAAAGGGGTTAGTCTAAACACAAGACAGGTGGCAAGGACCACCAGAGAAGTTCTACTGATGGCCTAAATGTTTTCAGTAGAACAAATAAAGAGAAAAGGTATCTAAAACTTCCTCCATCTCCACCACGCAAACCCCATCCTGCCAGCCAAGAAGTGTTTTCAGTAGAGAGGGTCACACAGGTCTAGGCTGAGGCTCATGGTCAAGTTCAACCAGCCTTTCTCAGAGTAGAAATGCAGCTAGCTGACAGTACCCATGAACATGAAAGAGCAGCTTTCAAAAGGAAGGAGACAGTTCTGTTATGCAGTTTATTTCGCTGATGCTTCTGATGATCCTATGAATTTCTCTTTTTAATGTTTGTTTCTTTTAGGTGAAGAGTGAAGGCCCCAAACTGGTGCCCTTCTTTAAAGCCACTTGTGTCTATTTTGTCCTCTGGCTGCCAACTTCCAGCCCCTCCTGGTTCAGTGCCCTCATCAAATGTCTGCCCATCTTCTGCCTGTGGGTTTTCCTTCTGGCTCATGGAATTAACTTCTTAGTGTCACACCGGAGCGCCAGCCGCATCCTAGCGGGACTCATATTCTCAGCAGTGGGAGACGCCTTTCTCATCTGGCAGGAGCAGGGCTACTTCATTCATGGTGAGTGAGGTGTCAGTCCTGAAGGGATGCTGCAGTGTCCAGCTCTTATCCTCTTTATTTAGTAATGAGTTGCTGGGCCACGTGTTTTGTTTATTCATGTACAGCTTAAGCCCCAGGCAGTGGGAAGCATTCATGCTTTGACTAAAATCCATCATGGTTAGAGGAGTCATACCATGGATGAGTCTTCCTCTTGAGCTTCCCTTGAGGTCAGAGAGTTAATTGGGGCAGGTTTGGTTCCGTGGCACGTGCTCGCAGCATCTCAGCTGGCTGGAGCTGGGAAGGGGGCTTGGGCAGAATCCCTGGGGAAGAGAAGGGCTCATGGCACTCAACAGCTCCCATGAAGCTATGGAAAGTATCTACCTCCTGTCTCTCTGCAGGGAGATCTGTCAGTCCTTCTCTACAAGGACCAGAAATAGGACACATGGTGCAAAGGTACTCAGTGGAGAACAGGTGGAGAGGGCCTTTATGTTTTGATAGACAAGCCCATAGCCTAGGGGAGGTGTTCAAGTGGATGCAATAAATCAAAGCATCCGAAATCTTGTCCTACTTGCAGGTTCATCAGTATGAATCATGCAGCCTGTTGGACAAAACATGTCTGTTTTGCAACACATGTAAATGATGGGCAATCAAGGGCAAACCCTACCACAGTGTCCTGTCTTTTCTACAGAAAGATCCACATCTCTCAGAGCAAAACAAGCTTGTTTTGTTTCGCTAGTTTGCGAACTAGAACATAATGACTTAGATTAATCGTTTAAAGCCACGTTGAACCTGCCTGCGCCCACACTTTCCCTGGCCTTGGACTGTCACAAGAAATCAGCAGCAGTTGAGTCCTTCACTAAACTGGCAAGTGGGGTTTCTGAAGTTAATTTAACCAGCACAGGGATCTCACATAACACCCACCATTAACTGGCTGCTGTGACTGTCCCACTGGAAAATGTGATGAGACGAGGGAACTTTTCTGACTTGTGCTGTCGTCAGCTCTGAAAGCCAAAAGCTTATTTTCTCCCCCTTTTGTGAGGTCAGTATTTAGTTTTATTCTGAGATTCCCACAGGCTCCTCTTTATGAGAGGGAAGTGTGTGAAATGCCAGATACGAAAGGCCAAATGCTCTGAATCTGGTTTTAATCCTGCTTCCCAAGGGCTTATCACGATCTCATTAAAAGTTCATGTAAAAACTTTTACCGATTTTTGGTGAGGTTTAGATTAGGCCCTGAGGACTGGATCTGTGTGGCTGAACCTCGGGCACATTGCTGAGGAGCTGCAGCCTTCTCCTGGAGTGTCATGCCCTCTGTGCTGAGTGTTGGCATTGTCACTGACGGGCCTCCTCCTAACAGGGGTACCCGGATCAGCGCAGGGTGCCTCAGCCCGACTGCTTGTGCTTCTGTTTTGCCTCCTGGAGCTGCTCCTTGAGCTGTGGCTTGGAAAACATTCAAGGCCTGATTCTCACCATGACCGTTTTTGTACTTGAGCTGTGCTGAGCTTCTCCTTTCCCATGTAACTGGGATATCTCCGAGTCCCCTCTCCAATTTAGTGCTAGAGGAAGGTCAACCAGTCTCACCAATTCAGTATCTGGTTAATGTGTTTTAATCTAAAAATAAGTTGGATTTTCAACCCTAGTCTCACAACTGAGAAGTGTTGCTGTGTGGGTTTAGACTCATTTTTCTTCTTAAGGAGAAGAAAAGCCCTCTTGGAGCATTTTGAAAATCTCAGCCTTCCTCCTGGCTGCCTCAGTCCATGCTAATCCGAGTTACCATCTTCCATAGCAAAGTGTTAACATTTGTGTTTTGGCTGTTAGCAGATAAAGTGCACCACCCCACTTCATCCTTCACCTCTCCTGCAAAACCTATTTTCTTCTATTCAAAACTCAGCAGGCTGCTGCTGCTGTTGACAACTGACAATATTCAAACTTTTGACATTATTGTTTGTGGGAATTCAAAATTTCTGGGGAATAAGAGGAAATATTAGATTAAAATGTACTTTCTGTTCAATTTCTATGGCTTTCAGGCTGAAAAAAAGGTTGGGAATTGGACTGATTTGAATAGCTTTTGAGACAATGAGTTTATAAAAGGACACTTGTTCATTACTTTATAGGGAAGTGAGTGCCTGGGAACCTACTCCTGGCACACTTGACTTTCTTTCATTTTTGTTGTTTCAGTCCACTAATAATGCACTATTTTCTGACTAGTGTCTTACTGCATATAGAAGAAAGATACATTACAGTGTTAACATCCACCTCCTTTGATAGCAGACACAGATAGAAACAATTTATGCACTGGGACTAACAAAAAGGACTTACTGCCAGCCTGAGGGGAAACTCCAGAGGCAGGGAGGGGGAAGGAAGTGGACAGAGAGGAGAAGGGCTGATCTGCCTGATGTGGTTGGGAAGGGCTGAGCCAAAGGCTGAGAAATGCCAGAGCACCCCACTCCCTGTGCAGCTGTCACAGGTTTCCCCAGTTCTTGGCTTGGTTTGTGGGTGTTGAATGAGCAAACCTGGGAGCTGACTCCCTTGTTTGTGACCAGCCTCACCACGTATTGCAAAACTCCTCCTGCCTTTCTGGGCTTCTGCTTGGCTGCCACGTCCTGTCCTCCTCTCCTCCTCCTCTTCATTGCCAGCTGCCTGCATGAAGGACAACACATTCTTCAGTTGCCCAGTCAAGAACTCTCCATATAATGCCACTGAAGACACAACTAGTCCTCACTGCTAGGGTGAAGTAACCTTCTCCTTACCACCCCCGGGGCTCTAACCTTCCCTGCACTGTAACACTATAAACAGCTCTTGTCCTAAATCCCTTCTTGGTTTCCTCAGTGCTGTTCCCATGATGTGTAATAGCCTGTGGAACATCAGCTTCTCCTTGCCCTCCTTCACGCTGTTCATTTTCTCTAGCCTCACCTTACACACCAGATCCCCACCAGCCCCCTCCCTCCTGCAGGTTCCCCTCTCATCCCACCACGTCTGATCTTTCACTGGATGTCTGAGCTGGTCCTTCCCAAAGGCAGGGAGAAAATTCCCCTTTGAGCTGCTTCAACACAAGAGTATTAGGATGAAGAAATGTGGGCCACCAGCAGGTTTTAGTGGATGCCCTTTACATCATGTTTTAAATGTAAACAAGTATCCTGCTGGAGGACTCGGGTTCCCAGATCTTTTTCTCCATTTCATGCTTCAGAGCTGCATGAAAACTTCCAGCTAATCTAATAATCCTGCTGGGATAAAGTGGGACAGCCTGCAGCTGTACCATGTCTGGATCTGGGAACCAGAGGACCAGAGGAGCTAGACCCAGTTTGGGGCCCATTATCTACAATGGGCATCATAACTAGTAGTCAGCAGCTGTACCAACACATTGTGACATTTTTTTGTCAAATGGATTAGTGGCAACTGAATAACATATGGGCAGTACCTTCCAACACCCACATCTGGCATTTCTCAGGGGTGTTGCACTTCAAAGGGAAGCCAGCATTTTATTTTCACTGTTTGATTCCAGCTAAGGTCCATCTGAATCTTGCAAATAGTCATAAAATTGTTGGCAGATCATATTGGTGCAGTCCCTGAAATATGCCAGCTGCTTCTTTCCAGCTTAGGTTTCTCCTAGCTATGGGCAGAGATGGAGCGGAAGCCAGATTTAGTCGCTGCGTACCTTTGGGTTTGTGGCTAAATACGGTCAGGCTTTGTGTCTGGGTTCAGAGGGATCCGTATCTTCCTTCACATTTTGTTCCTCCGCTGCTCTTGTTCCAGCCTTCCTGTTCCACACGTGACCTATGAGCAAAACATTTCGGATAGTGAGAGGGGGTGATCTTTGGTCCGCCTTGCCCCCACCCTTCCATCCAAAGTAGGGGAGGAGGAACCACCTGAAAAACAAGCTTTGCTCTTTCTGCAGCAGCCTAGTTCAGCTGGCCTCTCAGCTAAAAGGCTTGCATCACAACAGACCTGTACTTGGCTGCAGCTGTAGATGTGCTGGAGCTTTTGCTTAAGGCAGGAGGTTGGTGCTAAGGCTCATCTCCCATGCACAGATTTTTCTATTAACAGGGTCCCAAGTGGTCAGTGTGGTTCCCACTGAAAGTGCTAAGGGTTGCAACACTGCAAGGACATCTAAGCCTGTGCTTGTTGTCATGTATTTAAATGCAATATAATCACATGTTTTCTTTTGCTACCAACTGCCAGTCACTGATGAAAGGTCACACTTGCTATGTCAATGCCTCTTTCCAGGTCTGCTGATGTTTGCCATCACACACATCCTCTACTCTTCAGCCTTCGGCATGAAGCCTTTGGACCTCAAAGCCGGCTTGTTGATGGGCCTTGTTTCCAGTTCCTGTTATGCCTTCCTGTACTCCTACCTCTCAGGCCCATTCACCTACTTGGTAGCTGTCTACATTGCCTTGATTGGCTTCATGGGCTGGCGAGCAGTCGCTGGCATGCAGCTGTGCAACGACCTCTGGACATGGACCAAGCTCTCGGCCTGCATCGGCGCGATGCTCTTCATGGTGTCGGATCTGACCATTGCGCTTAACAAGTTCTGCTTTCCTGTGCCCTACTCGCGCTTCATCATCATGGCTACTTACTATGCAGCCCAAATGCTTATTGCACTGTCAGCTGTAGAGAGCAGAGATGAAGAGGACTTCAGAAAGAGGAGCTAGGTGGAGTGCCAATAATCTGTGAACAACGTGGGTTATATCTCAGGTGCTGTAGCTGCATTCACCCCTGAGAGAGATCTCCATTTCTCTAGGCACATTGGTGATGTTGATTTTGCTTCCTTGAAGCATTACCCTTTGGGGCTTTTTTTTCAATGGCTTTCTCTGAATACATCTTACTTCAGTGTGGAGTCCCCATCAGAAAGCTTAGACTGTCCCTGCAGTAGCTACTCATTCAACTTTTCCTCCTTGGAAGTGCTGTACTACTGCATTTTACTTGTTAGTCTTGAAACTGATGCTGAACGTCTGGGAAGAGGAGGGCTGATGGAAAGGAGGTTTGGCTATGCACTGTGCTAGAAGACTTGCTTTCAATAGTAGGCAGACAGGCACAGATCCCTGCTAATGTCATAGGTAGAAATGAATTTAACCGATGTTTGTCCGTTTTTGTGCATTACAAACTCAGTACACAAACTGGAGCTATTGCCTCTGCTGCAAGGAAGCCTGGATGTAGAGTAAAACCAGCGTATCCAGATGAGGGCTGAGCTTTGGAGTCAGTGGCAGCACACGTGGCAGCCCCCAGCAGGACCAGAATGAAAGCAAAACGCCAAGCAGAGAGCAAGAGGTGTGCTGACATGCAGTGCTGTGTGCTTTGACTGCGGCTGATCCAGTGATCCAGACCTCCAGGGCAGGTCTGTAGGTGCCTGTCAGCGTTGCTGTGTGTGGCAGAACTAGGAGTTTGGTGGGATTTCAGGGACATCTAGGTAGCCAGGCCAGTGTGTTCTCCCTCAGCGTGCAAGTGCAGTTACACAGTGTCTGCAGCCACCAGTGACAGCTAAGATGTAACGGGCACAAGAGGAATCTGATTTTTACAGCAGGACTTTGAGCATACATACAGTGTCTTACTACTGTATGTCCTAATTGTCCTTAGCACAGCAGACAGGAATCTAACCTCATGTCTTTCTTCCCCACTATCCTAACAAATAATATTCCAAAGACTCTTTAAGCTTTACAGTACTGCTGCTTGCAGTATCTCTCTCGAATCTTCATGTGAGCGTTTCCCGTGGTCAAGGCCCTGATTTTGGGCTGAGATTGTTGTTGTGTTTTGACAGCTGGTGGTAAACAATCAGCTTTGCACCACTTGGTTTTGGAAAGCCCCCTTTCAGCACAGCTTCCTGAAAAGCACTGTCCTGTGTGTTCAAAGTGCCTGCCACTTCCTTCTTGAACTCACATGGATGCGGCAAGAATGTGAGAGCCATCAGGGCTGGGAAAGCCTGTTTAATTTGGATCCAAATTCTTTGCTTGGCTGGTCTGCCCATCTGCTGAAGCAAGATTACATCTGTCTTCAGACTCTTTTAAAAAGATAAAGGAAGCGGTTGCCCTGATTTTTAATCCAAATTCATTTGTGATCATATGTATTTGTTTTCCTCTTATTTAGTATATCTAACAGCAAGCTCTGTTTCTGCTTGAAACTATCTTGAATGTGCTTTTTCCTTCTGTCCATCCTAGGTCTGGGCTGAGATGCTCCCCCAATAGGTTGTTTTGAGACATGAATGCACTCAGGTGTGCAAAGGAAGCTAGCTGAGGGTTGCTGCACCTCTTCAAACCTGCAGCCAAACAGGGACAACCAAAGCAGACTGCACGACTCAAATCCATGCGTGCCCCAACAGCCCCCTGCACGTGCTCACATGGGCAAAGCAAACAGGAGGGACAGCCTTGTGGGCTGAAAATCACCACGGTCTCCATACCTAGCGTGCCCAGACCATTCCAGACGAACGCCTGGCAACAAGTCCCTGGCACAGTCGTCAGAGCAGGAATTCCTCTTTGTGAGGAGTGCAGCAGGGTCAGGGGGCAGCTGAGGAAACCGTACCAATCCTGCTTGCTTTTCCTGTGGTGTTGAGAGGTGCTAAGTGGGTCCCTTGCTCCTCCCTGGCATCGCGTGGTGGGACTGGGTGTGGAATAAGCATTGCCTCCCCATGACTTCTGCATTAGTGCAAATGCAGACAGTATTGCAAAAATCTAGGTTAACCATCCTGACCCCGTGGAGTCATCTGCTGCTTTTCAGACAGGGATCAGAAAGGTCAGCTGCATTATTGAGAGGGAAAGCATTGTAAATAGCACAGTCCCGTGTAATCTCTTCCCTTTAATGCTGTTGTGTAATATTGTCAGTATTCATTCACTGGCTCGCTAGGGCCTGTCTGGAATAAACTGCTAAGGGAATTCAGAGCTCTAAAACATCTTCATTCATCAGCACTGCTTATCTCCTGGCCACAGTTTGAACCCTGCAGCATAGCTCTCTGCGGATGTCACCTGCTGTTACTCAGCTGCACTGTTTGCAAATCTCTTCCTGCAGCAGACTGACCCAGTGAAGAAATCCAAGCATTTGGGGTGAATGCCACCGTTTTCCCAGCTTGTGAGCAAATAGGATATTTCAGTCTCATTTACAGCTCCTTGTCATGGGTCAGTCCAGCATACTCAGTCCTTAGCTGGCAGGTCTTCAGAGGAGCCCCTCACACACCAAGCTTCCCTTTGCTTTGAGGAAAATTTGTGTGTGATAAAATAACCTGTATTTAAAAGTTAGACTTTTGATTATCTCTTTCCTCTCCTCTAGGAATGAGTATCCTTCAATTTCCTGAAGAGGCTGAGTTGCTTTTCTGCATGCTTTTTCATTGTGGCTTGCTTTGTTATCCTGCTCCACCATCAGTCACTGGATACTTGCAGAAAAGGATCTTTTAAGTGGTACTATGAGGCCTGCCCTCTCCTCTCCACTGGCCATGAGAGGTACAGGTTCTGGTGGCAGGAGTCTCTGGGTGGCTTTAGCTGGGACAGCAGAAACATATACAGCTCAAATGGGCTGTTCTTCCCTTGCTGTCTGCTCACCTGGAGTGGGCTGGCTGGGACACATCCTGGCCAGCCACACTGGCTCTGTCCCAGTGCTGCAATTGCTTCAGCCTTCCCAGGAACATGAGGCAGAGCTCTCAGCATATGAAGTCAGGGAGAGTCCTGGTTAGCTTGGAGGTTCACCAGCAAAGGCTCCCAGTCTTCAAAATCTCTCTCCTGCTCTGCATTCCTCCTTGTAATCTGTGTGACTTGAATGAGACCATTTTCCTGGAGGCTCTTTCCTGCAGGGAAGAGAACAGCTGCTGTGGACACTCATTAGACACAATTCTGACTTACATGAACCCTGAGAAACACTAAGCAGTTGCTCAAAGTCTGCTAAATATCTTTTCTTGGGATTAAAACTGTTCCCTCAACCCCAATGAGAGTAATCTTCACTTTGAAAGGGAGCAAGCAAGGAGTGGGAATGATGTGACTGTCTGTGGCACTGCCTTTGTGGACCTTCTTCTTGTCTCTCTGCACTGTAAAACTGTGATGTTTGATCCATTCTTCTTCTGTTCAGGGGTACAGTCTTTGAGAAGCACCCAGTCTTTGGCCCAGTGACATTACAGAGGGAAAGAAGCACCTCAGATGTGTAGTGTGTCTGGCCCCAGCAGTTATCAGCTCCTTTGCTTGCTAAGTACAGAGGCTTTTTTTCCCTGCACTGCTCATTCAAACACCCCTCTGCAATTCCTGTCTACGGTCACTTGAGATTACACACATGGTCCAATTAATTTTGCTCTCTTTCTTTTCTGTAGTTATCATCCTCTTGGAGATCCTTTGGCTCCTTATTTGGACATATAAAATATGTAGCACATTTATTTCAGCCTTGTATCTCTTTCTGTAGGCAGATCCTCCTCCCACAGAACTCCCAATGAAGTCAAAGAAGCAATGCTAATTGCAGCTGTTTTTAAATGCTAGTAATGCTTCAGGGCTGTGCCAGTCATACAGATGTCAGCAGGGTGAAGCTGGTGTAGAAATGGCAGGTCAAGAAGAGCAAAGCCAGAGAATTTTAACAGCTTTATTCCTACTCTACCAAGAAAATTGTATTCATGCTTAATACCTGGCTTCTTACTCCTCCATACTGAGGCAACTGTAAGACTGATTGGTTTAAGAATTGCTCTACCATGGCTTTTAAGTAGATTGCTGAAGGTTTCATGTTGTAATCAGTGGAGGTAATTGATATATTGTCACACCAGTATATAAAATTCCCAGGACAAACTTTGCAGAATTTTGTAGTGGCTCTTCAAAGTTTCCCAGCCCTGTAGTTTGACACTAAGACCTGTAGGTTTTCAGCTTGCTATCATGGTAATTTTGGGAGCTGTTCTGGAAGAAGCAGATCAAAGCAAACAGCAACTGTAAAGCTCAGTGGCAGGTGTCTCTTTCTCTTTGCTCAGTCTCTGGATACAGACAGGTGCTCTTTTAAGCAGAGGCAGCATAACTGTGTTCTTGGAAAAGGATGGGAAGCTGCTGACTTCTCATGACAGAAGTCATCCTGGGTACTTTTCCTGCCTTTTACCCATGCTTGCTCCTTTTGTGGCCTTGGGTAAGTCACTTAAACTTTCTGGGGCCAGGTCCTCATCTGGTGTAAAAACCCACAAGTGTACGAGAGCCAGTGCTATGCCAAGTTACAACAGCAGGGGACCAGGCCCTCACCCCATTTCTAAGATGGGGGTATTAGCACTTACCTACCTCACAAGGATGCTGTGAGGATTAATGCTCATACAGCGCTTTGAAGATGTAAAATGCTATGTAAGTCCCAAGTATTATCCTACCTTAGTGTTAAACATGCTTTTAGGGATCTGCAGGACTTTTCTTAAAGCATGGAATGTGTGACTGCCTTTTCAATTTGCATCAGATGGAAAGCAAATGCAAAATATTTATTCACACTGTCTAACAGGATGAGCTCAGCTGCACTTGAACTCTGAGGAGGGTTTAGCTTAAAAGTCTGAACTCTAATTTCAGTTTTGCAAACGGTTTTTAGTTCTTCTAAAAGCCTCAACCAAATCCTCCGATGTGAACCTTGCATCCAAATTTTGCAGTCTGGTCTCATCCCTGACTGTTAGCTAGAATAAATCTAATCCAGCCAAAACACAGTGCTGTCACAGTCTGCTATGGCTATTGAAAAGACTGGAACAGAGAATGAAGTTATTCTGTTCAACCTTCATTCTGCAGAAGTTCAGCTAGGTTTCATGGGACAACTTGCAAAGGGATGTTTAATTTCTGTGACTGTAAGATTTACTGGCTTTAAAATCAGCAGAGAGGGAAGGCCTTGATGGAATCAATAAGGTCAGCACATCCTTCTTGAATTATTTCCTTTTCGCCTGAATCAAAGAAATAGCAGGTTCTGTAGGAAAGGAAGTGCTTGTGCCACCAGTCCTAGAGCCCAGAACAAAGGCTGATATAGAAATACAGCTCTAAACCATCACCATGTTCTCAACTAATATAAAAATGCCACTGTTCACTGATTTCAAATCTGGACCACAGCTAGAAACTGCTTAGTTCTGGTAGCACTAGCTGCTGTACAAACACAAGTGAAGCTGAGGAATTACACACCAAGGAACGTGAGCTGCGTACATGTGAAACGGACCATAATTCTGAAGCAGCTGCAGTAAAATCTTACCTTAATATGAACTCAGAAGCAAACACAATGCAAATTTTTATGGTTTCTTTAAAATGTTTGTTGGGTTTTAGTTTTCTTAGTTTGGAGGGAATTTTCTTAATGTTATTTTATTTTTGCTCTTATTGTAAACAATAAAAATATACAACTCTAGATAGACTACAAATGAAAAAAGGTGGCCAGTTGGCAGGAATGCCAAAACTTCTGTGGCTTGTATTGTTTCTGTGGTGACACTACGCTGCTGTAGGATGAGCCACTGGAGTGGCGTGATGGCTCAACAGTGAGGCTGAAGCACAAGGCCAGTCTCCTGTAAGATGGATGCAGGGGCTGAGCCACTGAGACTGCAGTGGGAGCATGACTGAGCCAATTCAGATCAGTCAAAAGATGGAGAGAGCATCAGGAAATAAAAGAAACCTTTTCCTGACAGCTAAAAAGCAAGAAACCAAAGCCAGCCCACTGGGCGACGGTGCTGAATTGGTGCAAACACACAGATCTAGACCTTGCTTGTGCAGGCTCCTGCAGGAGTAGGTCTTGCTCCTGATACACCTGGGGAGGCTTGCTCAAGTCTATGGTGCTGGCAGGGCCAGGCCAGCAGAACCTGATGCTTTGTTAAATACAATTCCAAAACCTAGAAAACAAAGCAACAAAAAAAAAAAAAAAAAAAGGAAGGAAAAACAACTGCCATGGGGAAAGCGGTAGTTCTGCCTGGCTGAGCCTGCAGACTGGCTGGTCTGTCCTCAGCGCTAATCTTCGTGTCTCGTACCCGTGCGAGCCTCTCACTCCGGCCCCTCTCCCACGCATTCCAGGCAGAATGCACTGAAAGATGTGACCGAGGCAGCTGCTCTTCCCCGGGGAGTCCGAAAGTCTCTAGCACTTACTTCCTTTACTGTGACTGTAAAGGTCACCACATGCAGTACGGCCACTTGATCTGGGATCTTTTCTTAACACGTTTTTATGCTGATTTTACTATTTTAATTCTTTGTTTGGAATGTATTTTTTTTTTTTCTCATTTCTTCTGTGTATAACAGCAATTAAAAAGATTAATTTACTGGGTATTTCTACAGCAAGTGTCTCCTTGCTCATTTTCTGTTTCTGTGAGTTTCACATGGAGTATGTAGCCAACTGAACCCCTGTGGCAGGCAGTTCTGTGCTACTGTTATGCCTGTCAGTCATATGGCTCTACCCTGGAGCTACCCAGCACCCCACTGAAGCTGACTGACATTGTCACAGCCAGCTGCAGTCTTCCTGTCTGGGGAACCCTGTAACAGAGCCACGTGTACCCCACAGAGTACATCCAACACAAACCAACCAGGCGTCACTGTGAGGATGGCACCTGGCTCGTGCCCTGGGATGTGGAGCCCTGAAGCACACTCGCCCCTTGCTGCTACAACCAGTCCCACATACAATGGCCATATGTCCACACGTCCAGGGAGAAGGCAGCTTTCTGCAAAGGATTGCTCTGGGAAGGCTGCTTGCTGCCCAGAAATCCCAGACAAATGGCCAAGTCACTCTTCACCCCCCGCCCCAGCAAAATTTCCAGGAGGAAAAAGTAGGGTAATACGGACATTTTTCTCTGGTTGGAGATGTGGTGCCAGTTTCTTCAGCTGTTTGATGCAGTAGCACAGATATTTTGTTTCATTAATCCTGAACCAGGCCATCTGTCACCAGTAGAACAGGTTTCAAGGATTTATAGCATAGAAACACAGTATGTGTAACTGCTCCCAGTCTATTAAATGGATCTGCTCACAGGATTAACAGAGACTCCTTCATACTTCCCTTCTGAAGTGGAGTGGTTCCTAATGTGAGAATGAATCAGTACCAGACAGTAACACTACAAAATCCTTTTCAAAGCAGCCTAAAGGGGTTAACACCAGGCAAAAGCAGGTGCTGCTTTCCTCTTACTTTAATTTGGTCTTTTACAATTCCTTTCTAAAATTTAGAGGCCTGCTGGGAGGACCATCGTGTTTCCCTACACCTCCTTCCTTGCTCCAGATGGAATAAAGGTGGCAAAATATTCACAGACTGAGTTGTGTGTCCGTGGCTGGCCACTGCTATGCTTTTATTCCACAACTGGATTCTGGGAGAATTCACTCTAAATTACAAGAACCAACACCAATGAATAGATATGCGTATTTATCTGTCTGTCAGTCTGTTGATCCTTCAAGGGTTCAGATATTCTATAACTCCTTATCTAGTCTTGGCCACCAGTAGTGAAGTTCCTGGACCCTTCTGGATCTCAAGTTGTACCTTCTACGGCCAGCTGTTTCACAAAGTGACTCCCTCATTTGCAAAGCTGCAGACTGTATTTACTTTCTTGGTATTGCAAAGTTTTAAGCACTTCACATTTACAGCTTACTCTACGTTTATATACAATCTGACATAATGAAGCCTAGATCATCATGGAAGTCCTGCTGAGCTATCTGGGAACATGAAGACAGAGCCCAAGTCTCCTCTTGAACTCAGAAGCAGGATTCTCATTGACCAGTGCAGAAGCAAACTGATATACAGAATAGAGAACTGCAATCTTTGGCTCCTGTTATTACCGTTAAGATACATTAACAGATGGTATTAGAAATATCCCCTTTAACATGCACTCTGCTTTCTGAAACCACTTAGAGGGAAGGAAGACAGAAGCGTTCCTGCTGAACAGAAGCCCCACTCTACCACCTGGTTTAACTGACCATTACAGAAACCAAGGGCAGTTGCATTTTGAGCCACACAAACTAGCCATAGCAATGCTGTTCTGCATGTTGGACCACACAGAGCTAGTTCCACTAACTACATCTTGTGTTTTGTCTTCTGCAAACTTTCTGTTACTGTGTCCAGGAGACTTTTATAATCTTAAGGGGAAAAAAAAATAAAAGAGTAAGTGCCATAATTACTGCAACCAACTCTATGTTTTGAGTGCAAGTCTCACAAAGTTCTGGCTAAAAAGCTTTATAAAGCTTTCTACTGTGTAAGGGGAAAAGTTGTCTGATCACAGTTTTCATAGGAAGCGAACAGTTCAAATTTAGGGAGTTCTCATTTTCATTCTCATTTCCCCTTGTTTAGTTCATCACTGTTCCGAAAAATTCACTTGGTGTCTAACAGGCTTTGTGTTCTGTGCAACCTGCTACCTCCCAGCCTAAGGAAAATTATATTCGCCCCTTCTGAGCTGCAACAGCAGGGAAGATGCTATTGTGTGTCACAGAGGTGGAGCAATGCCCTATTTGTTTTTGCAAATAATAAGAAAAAGGCTGAAACTGAAAACATGGCTAAGCAGAAGAATGCGAGTGTCCTTCCTTAAAGAAAAGAGACAGAAGAGCATACATTAAGAGAAATGGAGACAGATAGTAGAGAAGCAGAGGTTTAGGTCCCATGGAATCAGCATAGAAATCAGCAACTGAGGCTCCTG
This sequence comes from Podargus strigoides, assembly GCA_028020825.1. Classification (NCBI taxonomy): domain Eukaryota; kingdom Metazoa; phylum Chordata; class Aves; order Caprimulgiformes; family Podargidae; genus Podargus; species Podargus strigoides. The sequence continues at coordinate 4,067,086 of CM051633.1, forward strand.
CACAGCTATTCAAATCAGCAGATTTGCTCATCCCTTAGAGCACTCAGCACTCCTTTCCCTTAGGACAGGCGGTCACCAGTTAAAAACCATTGCAAGTCTCTACAAAAAGTTCCTAAAGAAAGTCCTGGTCTGAAGGACTGCCTGGCCTAACAAAGTGCTGTCATGGAAGGTACAATGTCCTCTGGCCTACAGCACCTGACTCCAGGCAGTGACGACCCCTCTTCCAGAACTAAAATCAGCCAGAATAAAGTTCCTGAGATCTAAAATAAACATGCAGTTAAGCTCAGTTAGAAGTTAATTCCTTATCTCCTAAAGTCAGTTTTACAGTCTATTATTCTGACTCTGGCTTTCCCACCTCACTCAGCTGCCAACAGCCCCCAGCATCAGAGAGACTGCCCCAGCGCAAAGGGGGAGCTTCAGGAGCCTCAGGGAGAGTTCCTGTGAAGGAATCTGAGTACCAGTTAGCACCTCACCCCTACAGTGCTTTTCACAGCCTGCTTGGAATAACTTTGAAGAGGTATGTTCCTGTTGTAACCTCAACAAGCTCTGTGTGGGAAGGCACACAGCAATGGGGTCTGTGTGGGGCTAGAAGCAGTTCTTGTGCCGCCCAGGCCTGCCTGCCCTCCCTGAACCCCCGTGAGCAGCCATGGCAGGGCTCCTCTTGCCTCAGCCCGGCTGGCAGGAATGCCAGGCCAGGGAAAGCTCCCACTGGTTGGAGGGACTAGGAGACTATCCCCAGCTATGGCTCCAAACTGGGGCTTCAGGGGGGAGTGTGGGAAGTGGGACACACAGTAACACCAGGAATTCTTAGAAAATGGTAAAGAACCGCTTTCGGTCTTTCATTGGGTTCAGTGAAAGAAGTGTGTGTATCCTACACCCAGAGACAGATGAGTTTGCTTGAAAATGAGCACAGGGAACTCAGTGTGCACATCCTTTCCTCCCTCCACGGGCCCACACTGAGCTACTTCTGCATGAGCAGAGCGCGCCAGACCCTGGGTGGGAAGTGGGGGAAGGTGCTCAGCAGCTGTCAGCAGGCTGTCCAGAAGCAATGATCACAGACAAAAATAACCTTAAAAGATCTTTCCAAATATAGTCCCTCATTATTGGTGCTGTGTAGGTTTCATTTCAGTCTGTGTCTGGCAGTGACACTCTCCCGTTCCCTTTAAGACCACACCAAGAGGCCCTGAGGCACCAGGGCCTTTCTCTAGAAACGGAGACTGAGGGAAACATACTTCAGTGTCATGACAGAGAAAAGGATGAAGAATTCTTCCTCTCCAGTGTTTAACCTTGAAGGCTCCCTCGTTAATGAGTCATAAGCAGGGTGAGCTTACCAGGGGCTGACAACACTAAAGGACACAGCTGTTTCAAGGCACTGCTGTACATATTGTAAGACCACTGCAAGCTCTAAGTTTGGGCATGGTGACATGGGGAAACCATGTGTGTGTGTTGTGCATTACTGTTAGTAAAACCTCACCCCATGCACCTGGAAGTGTTCAGTTTCACAGGACCAATTCGAGCCTTCTGGCACCACGCTGTGTGTTAAAACTTCACTGGCTGCTTTTTTTTTCTTTTTTTTTTTCCCCATGCTGAAGAGGAGGAAGAGAGGAATATGAAATATTGGATAGTCGTCCTTTTTCTGTCTTTGGTATTTTTACTAGCTTTCATACAATGTTGGCAAAATCCTGCCATTTCACAAAGGAAAAGAACAGATTTACCCAGTGCAGTGTCTGTGCTATCTGCCAAAAAAAGCACAGAACTGTTGTCAGAATGCATCAGTTGCATGCTTGGAGGTGCTAAGTATGCCATGAGTGCAGGGCAAGCCTGGTTAGGGACTGAGAAATGGCCATCTAGGGAATTTGCTAGCCAAAATGTGCCATTTTAAGGGACCCAATACTGCCTTCAAACAACTGAAGACAAATCTCAGTGACTTCAGAGGAAGACAAAGTCAGAGTTTCAGATATGCAGGTAAGTTCTTACAATGTGGCCCTTGCAGTCCCAGCTCCAGTAACTACAGACTGAGCAATCTCTTCCTCTGTGGACAAGTACAAGAGCCAAACTGGCACAGAGAAGTGTGATCCACAGTGCCAGTCCCAGTAAGTGCACTTGTCCTGGAAAACAGCAGTGTGTAAAAATTATACTCAGAGACAAGAAATCTATGGTTACTCAACCTGAAGGGAATCACCCTCAAAAAATCACAATGGCTGCAAATCTGACTTACCACAGATGATCAGCTTGCAGCAGCAAGTTGTAGGGAACATAAGCAGACAGATGATACTGGTTGAGTTGAGCCACAACTTAGATTTGGATGTGACGCTAATATTGCTCTTGTACAGGGTCACTGTTGGGTGGGGGTTGCAGATGAAAGCAGAGCTCATGGCACAGTTGTTGCCATGACTCGTGCTGTGGCTCTTCAGTGGGGCCATGAAACAGGAAGCACAGATCTTCCTGGGATTCTCCATCTTAAAGTCAAAACACTCTGCTGAGGACAAAGCCACTCTGGGCTGCTTCACACACACCAACACACAGCCAGCACCAACAAAATAGAGAGTCTTCTCCTGCACAAGTACAAATCCAAAGAGCTTGGGTATCACATTTCATGACCTGGACTTTCTTTCCCACCAGGGAAAACTCAGGGAGGAGGAAGAATAAACAATACACCACATTACTCTCAGCATCTGACCAGCATTCCTATCTCAACATGCAAACAAATACAAACTGAAAAGCAAGACAGGAAGGAATCAGAAATTTCATTCTCCCATTAATCTGCTATGCAACTGTAAGCAAGCAATTAATTTATTTGTTTCTTGGTCTGTAAATAAGGTGTCAGGTTTTTGCTCCATGGGGATATATTGATGCCTTCTCTCACTAATGACATTATATTATAAAGTGCTTTTGGATATTTGGCTCCCAAAGCACTTTAGAAATGCATGATTAAATTACACCCAATTATAAACCAAAGCAAGTGATCTTGTAAAGGAAGGGATATTGCTCTGCTGGTGTTGCTCTGAGGCATTAATAGACTACAGAATGCTCTGGGGGAATCAAGGGGAACTGCATGTGCAATTTAATTTCCAGTGTTCGTTGCAAATCTTTCATTTTCAGCCTGTATTTAAACACACTTCTTTAAGTCTTTATTATCTCCTTTTGCATTGGCATGGGGTCCCATCAGGTAAATCCCCTGGATCCTAAATGTATCACTGTATGGCAAAATTCTGTTGGGAGACCTTATTCTCAAAAAACAGCTTATCTCCTCATTATCCTTCAAGGTTTTTCTACCATCTCTCAGGTTTGTGCAAATAAATCTTGTGACTTGCCATTTATAATGAAGAATAGGATATCAGTTCACATCTGCTTGTGTCCTGCTGTCCTGCCTGAAGACAGGCAGGCTGTTATCAAGGGAATGTTCAAGGGCATGCACTGCAAGAAATGTACAACCAATCCAGCTTTCCCCCATTTACAACTCTTCTACTCACCTACACACAGAGAAGTTACTAAAGTTATTTCAGACTCTCTAAAATCCAGGCCTGGAGTACTCTCATACAAGATGATGACTACAGCCACATAACTGGAAGTGCTCTTTCTCAGCTGCACACGTAACAGAAGTAACACACCTATGGTCTAGTTACAGCGATCAAGGAAGGCCGATCGATAAATACAAATACACAATTTGACACCAGATCACTCATTTTAGTGTCCTACTTACCCTGTTATGTTAATGTATTGCCCATTACCCTTAATGGGATTCTAAGACTTTTAGCAACATGTGGATAGGCTTCTGAAGAAATATATGCATAGTCTGGTAAAAATTTGGCTTGGATCTCACTATTCAGAGTAACTGTGTTCTGCTTTGCCCCAGACTGGACAGAATGATCACTTATTTTGATTTTATGAGCTGGGGCATGTTCAGTTTTGTTTGGGAGTACTGCTAATGAGATATTCTTATCAGTGATTAAGTCTGAGCAGGGAATGACTGAACAAAGGAGAAGGCATTTACCTGATGGGATGACCTCTGAGCATTTAATTTAATGTGCTTTGAGGGACTTCTTATAGCTTCTGGCCAAGAAAGACTGTCACACGGTCTCCTACATGTGACAGACTTTTTTGGCTTTCATTTAGAAAACAAATCCCAGTCAGACTGGAAATATGCTACAAGACAGATGACATTTATAATGCCAATCTTCTGTTATGTCAAGAAACGATGAAATCATCCTCCCTGCACATGGATGGCCCCTACTGTCTTAAATTTGAACTTAAACAGCATCTGTACAAACTGCTATGTAATGTGCTACACATACATGTAGTAAAAGGAAGCCTGGTCCTGAAGAGATTGCCATTAAATGGACAGGATAGGACACAAGATATTCTTGTGTCTGTTCCCCAGGTGGGGACCTGAGGTACAGAACAGGTTTGTCATATACCCAAGGCCACAGAGGCAGCCTGAGCTTAGTCCACAGTCTTGTGTACAAGAGCACCCATCTTCCCCCGGCACTGTCAGGAATTTTTATGCTTATCTCTGCCTGTGGAGATGTACCACTGCTCTTGTGAATCCAGAGGGACAGTGTCCCCAGTGTCACTGCCAACAGTGCATAGGGCTGGCTTGGCTTGGGAGATGCCACATAAACCTTATGCTACAGTTCATCAGTCTGATCATCTTGAAAGCTGAGGGAAAACTGCTGGTGTGATACAGATAAACTTATCCAATTTAGACTAAGATTCATTCTTACATTCTGGGGCTGATTCTGCAAGGTTCTGTAGAGCTCAGCTCATGCAGAAGTCAGGAAAAAAAAAAAAAAAAAAAAAAAGAAAAGCACCGAAATTGCCCTTAGCCTCTACAGAAAGTTCAACATCCATGTTAATAGAAATTGTACCTCAGGAAGGACAGTGTCAGGATCTCAAGCATTGTCTTTACAACCCGATCACTACCCTAGGTCACTCAAGGTTTAATCAAGAAATATTTCACTTCAGTTAGCATGAACTGCACTTGCATGCTCAAAAAATTCTGCTTCTCGTGATGAATCAGAGAGCTTCCCCAATGTTTTATGGTTTGCTGAACACTGTTGCTCCAGCTGCTGGCTTGTGCAGCTGACAAACTTGTGTGAAGAGAAATCCCTCTACCCTAACCACCGCAGGGAGGCTTATAAAAAGACTACCCATGAAAACAGTGAGCAGTTATGCAGGACTTCATGAACCTAAAGCACTGCATGAATTTTCTCCAACAGTCAACTTCTTTTAAACCAGAGTGACAGCTCACGTGATAAAGGCCAAAGGACAACTATAGCCTCCATAGCCCTGCAGCTGCATTTTACCAGATGCCCAAGAAAACTCAGCAAAAAGAAGCAGAGCTGTGATGCTAAATGTTCCTTTGTGCAAGATGAATTTGGTAACGCTTTACAAAGTGAGGTATATTTTAAAAACACAAGAAGGTAACAGCTGATAGACAGGAGTTCCATTTGGACAGATACTGCAGGTCTTACCTGAAGGTGGCATTGCTAGAATTCCTTTCTGAAACTCCGCTGCTTCTCCCACACCAGCTTCATTCACAGCTTGGGTTCAGAAGTAGCATTCGTGTCTCCTGCAAGCCTCCCACAGTGTAGGTGGTACTAGAGATGGGGGCGCATTTTGCCCATTTCTTGGTGTCCTCAGCTCCCATCTCTGGTATGTGTCCTGACAGCACATCTCCCTGGTCTGGCTCCTGTCAGGATAAGGAAATGCTGGAGCTGGAAAAATCTACCACCTTCAGCAGTTCTGGAGGCTCTGTGACAGCAGAAGAGCTGTGACACACTACTGTACTCGCAGGCCTGTGCTTGCCTATCTGAATACAGAGCTGTTATTTCAAGACGCTGAACCTGAAAGGTTTAAGGGTAAAAGGAGCCTTGGTAAACACGGAACAAATTCTGTCCAACAAAACAATGCAGTTCCTAAAATGGTGCATACGTGTTGTCCCTATTCCAAGGCTGGCCATTGAAGAAAAATCCTTATAACATTTGACATGGGACCATCTGAATTCAGCTTGGAAAGGGCACCTTCTGTGAGCACTTGACCACCACTCATTCTCCACGTGTTTGGGAGAGGTGTCTAACATTAAAGGTTTGCTTTCGTCTCTTCCTAGCTGACTGGTGAGCTCTGCAGTACATTTCCTATAATCTGCCTTGTATGGCTTTGAGGGCCTGGTGTCTCTTCTTGTTTAATAAATCCCTCCTACAGTCCTGTGTAAAGTGGACAGGTGCTATCTGAATTGCTTGGATTAGTGAATTTGCTTACTGGTTAGCAAGATCCTCTTAATGTTCTTCAAGTTTATTTGCGAAAGATTACAGTACCCCTAATTTATAGTAATTTTTGAAAATACAGATCTTGATTTTTGCTAGACTGCTGACCTTGCAGCAGTCTAGTTAGATTTCCATAATATGTAAGAAGAGCAAAAGATGGGACATTGAAAATTATCTGTATGTTTTTAATCAAATTAATAGGGAGTTGTGTATCCGAATCCAAGCTCTGCTCTGAAAGCCCCAGTTAAAATGTAATGACCTTCCCCCCCTACCCTTCCCAACCTAAAAAAGTCAACCAGTGCAGCATGCCACAGCAAACTTGATGCTAATGGCTTTTATACAGAACACTCACGTGAGCACGCAGGGTTATAAGGAATATGGTGCATATGGACAGTACATGTTCTCCTAGGCCTAATGTGAAATAATGCAAGTTTTCAAATAGAAGAATCACAGCTTCAGGCTTTAAATTGTTTTTGTATTGTCTTCTGATGTAAAGGAACCTGAATGCTTTCCCATTTAAGTAACTATTTAACCTAAAGGCTCTTGTCTAGTACATAGAATTCTCTCATTTTTTAGCTATATCGGCTTCCACACTTGGCCAGGTTTTTTCCTAAATTATGTGCACCTACTAAGGCCCACTCCTGTGTCTATTACAAGATTCCACCAACAGTTTAAGTTTTTTATGGATGGCCTGAACAGCCTTTTGCTTTTAAAATGCTTGTGTTATATGGTCATATAGAGTAAGAATTCTCTGTTACTGGCAGAAAAGAAAATCTGTCCATTTCAGCTTTTGTGAGGCTCCTGTAATCCTTTGGAGTTTGTCTGTGATTTTGATCAATCCAGAATTAGGCACAGTTCTTTACTACTAAAAATCCATTTATTTTAATACTAAAATAAAAGAATGTAAGAACTTCCATGAATTCCACAAGAGTTTTCTCTTCTTTTAAAAGAGTTGATGGGGGACTGATGAAAGGAGCATAGTAACATGTATGAGAAATTATTTTCTTTGTCATACATTAGGGCCTTTGGCAACCTATACATGAGCATTAAGCACTAAAGGTATCTACACCTTAGAGCAACCTACAACCTTTATCATGTTGATTGCTGCTGTTTGCATATACTCAGTTCCCCCCAGGTGGGAATCTCTTACTGTGTCCTTACCTTAATAGTTACACATTTTAAGTTAGTAATATCTCCCTTACAAGCACTTAGAATATAATTACATTTATAACCAACATTATTAAGGCCCTCCCTTAATCTTTAGGCTGTAAACGCAATGCAGTCCTTTACATTGAGCCAGGTTGGAATTTGCCACATTCCATCAGACTTGAGTCATAAATGCATAAATCTGAGCATCACATACGTATTTAGAAAAACTAGACATCAAACAGTGAAAGAAACATACCAATGGGATCCTTTGCAACGAGAGGTTGAGGGTATGCTGAGAAGTCCAGGGCCTGCACAGTTCACAGCTATCACCTGGAGCTCATTCTGTATCCTCCAGAAAACCATTCACTTTGAGTCTGGTACCACTGAGATAAACCAAGAAGAAATTTCAGCTCTCAGACTGCTGGAGAACAATATAAATTTCATGGGTTCAGGGAGTCCCTGAACTAGGTTGAACCTTCACTTCTCCAATGGTCTGCTCCATTTTTGTATCTCTCTCCCTAAGGAGGGGTGGAATTTTGATGCAATAATGAGATGAAAAATAAATAATTTGCTTTTCACTAGATTATGGTCGATAACCTGGTGTAATCATAGTTGCTGGGGAAAAACAGCTTCAAATCTTGCTCCACTAACTTCAGTGGGATTGTACATGATGTAACAAACTCAATAGAGTGGCCAAGCCTTTCACAATCTAGCCTTCAAGCAGGGTTAAACCTCCATTCAATTTTGAAAAAAACCCTCAGTAACTGAATAATTTGCCATAAACTGTGTTTCTATTATTTACCATGAGTAATAATGGTGCTTTAAGGAGGCTATTTTTGGACAGTGTGATTGATTGTAACTTAATTAATATGAAAGTCCAACAGAGGAAAGAATCCAAGAAAAAAACCAAAATATTAACAGAAAAGGAAAAGCAAAAGTCTCGTTAGTCAGATGCTGCTGCTGATGCAAACACTCCCATGTGTTATTCAAGCTGTGCTAAGCATGGATCATATGGTTGCTATCTGATGGATACAACAAAATCAGTCACTTGTTTAATTCGGTTCTGGTCTAAGTCAGGGGAAAAGCAGACAAATTTAGGTAGGGAGAAACGTAAAACTTTCCTTCTGCCTACATAAACCAGATAATAATCTTGGTCTGACCTTGGACTGGCTCCTTGGTGACTGGGACACAAAGACTGCTGGCTTCCTTCCTTTTTTTCTATGAGGTAATCTTGCACTGGGGAGCCTCCATCCTGGGCTGGGAAGTTCCAGGTGATGGTGACATCTTCTTTCCTGACATCTACAACTTGAGGCTGAGACACCTGCCTCAGAGGCTCTACACAGAAGAAAATCAAATTAGCACAGCACAATTAGAATTCATTGCCTCCAGATTTTGTGTATATGTTTTGTGCACATGTTTTGTGCACATGCATAAATACATATGTGTGTATACAGCAAGAAGTCAAGGAGGGTATTTGCATGTTAAGGTTTCTTCACAGCCACAACCTTTTTCTAAAGGCTCTTTCTTTGCCAACTACTTCCCTTTCTCATTTCAAATGTTGAAACATTTCAATTCTCACACATATTCCAAAAATGAGCTCTTTCTGCGATGTATTACAGAATGGCTCAGATATGCCTTCCCTAATCCATAGAAAGTTTGGACAAAAATGTAAAGTTTTAGGTGAGAACTGAAATACATCAGTTTGGTAATTTTCTTTCTGAAATGTTTCAATAGGCCAGAGTCACTCTTTGCACTGTTATCTTCTGTGATATACTCTGGCCTTGGGGAAAGGGAACTGGCAAATCCCCTTTCACTGGGAATCCCAGTCCATAAAGATAAATGGGAACAAGAGGTGCCTGAACTATAACTCCCAGAAGATAGTTCAGCAGTGTTTTCTAACCAAGTTAGTTTTCGGGTGACATATTTTCTTTTTTGGCTGCAAAACAAAACGTTTTTAAGCATTCCCTTTTAAATTATCTTCCCTCCTCCCCCACAATATTTCCCAGAGAAAGCCACTTTTCACTTCTGCCATATCCCACCAAGCTTGCGTAACCAACACCACAACAGTGCCTTAGTCAGTCTGCTCTCCAGTCCATGTCGAGGGGTTTCTGGGTCCACAAACACTTGCAGTGAAAGGACATGGGTATGTGTTTGATCCCGGCTGTCAGCCTAAGCACAAAGCAGCTTCCAAGCTCTGTCCTTGGAATTTGTCCCTTGAAGCACAAGGGACAGTGTTCTTTGGGGACTGGCAAGTAAGAAGAGGACAAAAACAATGGGAAGTGGGACTGTGAAACCACATTATGGACAGCTGGCTAACAGGTTCTCCAGCAAAAATGTCTTCTCTTTCCAGGGGCTTGATAAGCCCCTCAGAGTTGATGGCACGTATTTTGAGTAGGCTTTCCCTTGCTCCACCTTCTCTGTAGTAAATGTGGTGTAGTTGCTCTCCACCACCCCTACTTTGATCCACGATTTTTTCTCCAGTCATCTGCCTCTTGGTGATGAAGTGAATCACCTGCTTTCCTCCATTGCCTTTGGGTGCTTTCCATTTCATATTACATTTTCCCCATGTGTTACAGGAATTCTGCCTTCCCCTGTGTGGGTTTTAGTTTGTCTGCAGTGTGAGCAGCTGACCAGAGTGACAGGGAGGGCTATTATGTAAAGGGTCATATCCTGTCACAGTGTAAATCAGTACAGATTATAGCAAAACTAAACTGTCTTGAATCACTTGATTTGATAACTCAGAGTCTGTCCCACTGCAAGATTTTAAAAAAGAAGGTCTGAAGTACTGTGTCTGTAATCCAAGATATCTACCAGTGATTGTCCTGCTATAAAATGACTAATTTAGGACCTACTAACAAAGGTGAGGTAAGGATTGTCAGAAGCCGAGCCACAGTCATTTTTCAGATTCAGCATAACGGCTCCACTGTCTTTTCTCACACAGGTTTTGGTTGTGAGTAATGCACTCACTGGCTTTCTTCATCACCACTTTCTCTTCCTCTGTCACCTCAATGCCATCTTTGAACCATGTGACTTTGAGCACTGGCTTTGCCTTGAAAGGCACCGTGATGCTTGCTGTATGCTTCGTCTTCACAGTAATGCTGTGTGCAGCAAAAAGCTCGAGGACAGATTCTTCAATAACAGGAGAATCTGGAAAGACAGAAGACACCTGAAAGCTGCAGCTACAAATATAGCTTGACATCTTTACTGTGTCTGCGAGTTCCCAGAAAAGGTGATGCAAAGCTGGGCCCTTCATATACTCCTTCATATTTTTCATATAAGAATCCTGTATTTTGTGAAAGTCTTCAGGGACACTAAAAACCTTCAGTGTGTTTTGATTCAGTTAATTTAGTTCCGTTTCTTGTACAGGGAGCTGGCTGACCTCCTTTAGTTGTTCAGCTCAGCAGAAAAAGAGAGACCTCTGGGAAACAGCAAGCCCCAAAGCTCCGCACTTCCCTAGGGACTGGAGACTTGATTCCAGGCAGTTTCTAAGTTTTGCAAGGCACAAGAAGCAGCCCTTTGTGCTGTTCTTCCTTAAGGGCACACTAGGATTATCTATGATCATGATAAAGACAGTAGAATCAAAAGGAGGTACTGCTTGTAAAGAAAACACTCCCTCATTTGTTACAGGGTAATATGGGAAAATGATAAGGATGTCCTGCATACGATAAAGAAAAATAACCAGGCTCCTAAGCATTTTGGTGCTTTTCCTTTTATTTTTGTTACACAACATGTATGTTTGGAAATTACAGTCTTCTGCTGAAAGTGATAAAAAGCATTCAAAAATAATTTTGAATGCAGGAAAATCTACCCTCCCTGTACCAAAGCTTTGCTGTGGATGGAGTTTTACTGCAACACAGGTACGATAAGTATTCGGTGCTGCAGCCACAGCATCTTTACTGCTGTGTTTGTCCTGCTGTGATATCTACCCACTTTGCCTTGATTCAGAGGCTTCCTTCCAAGCTGCAGAGTCTGGAAGTCCATCTGGCGCCATCTGGCTGCTGAGAGCTGAGTAATACGCATATTTATATATTTCTATATTAATGTCAGAAAAGGTGTTTTTCTTGTTGCTCATAACAACAATGTTTGAAGTAGAGGCTCAGGCCAAAATTCTTGATCACTGATTTATAAACACAAAAACCTATGCTTAGTCACTTAAAATCAACCAGTACAACTGTTCAATTTTCTCCCCTCGGGGAACAAGGAAGCAGAAAGGTTTTGCTCATCCACATAGATAAGCCTGTAAAATGGTACAGCCCCAGGCAAGGAGACTGGTGAGGCTGCACCTCCAATACTGTGTTCAGTTTTGGGCCCTTCACTACAGGAAGGACACTGAGGTGCTGAAGCCTGTCCAAAGGAGGACAACGAAGCTGGTGATGATGGGTCTGGAGCACAAGTGTGATGGGGAGCGGCTGAGGGAACTGGGGGGTTCAGTCTGGAGAAGAGGAGGCTGAGGGGAGACCTCATTGCTCTCTACAGCTCCCTGAAAGGAGGGGGTAGCGAGGGGGAAGTCGGTCTTTTCTCCCAGGTAACGGTGATAGGACGAGATGTAATGGCCTCAAGCTGTGCCAGGGGAGGTTTACATTGTATATTAGGAAAAATTTCTTTGCTGAAAGGGTTCCCCAGCACTGGCCCAGGCTGCCCAGGGCAGTGGGGGAGTCCCCATCCCTGGAGGGATTTAAAAGATGTGTAGGTGTGGTGCTGAGGGACAAAATGATTCTATGAATCATCATCGGAAGAAAGGGGGATGGAGAAAGGTTATAACTAAGTAGGTTTTGCCCTTCTTTATGGGTGTTCACTGGAGGGAATGTAGCTACAGGAACCCAAAAGCTGAAGCAGAACACAGCCTCTTGGCAGTGCTCCAGACCCTTAGCTCATCCAGAGGTGCTATCAAATCAGCCAAACACTTCCTCTACTGCCTACGTAATCACAGAATGTTCAGGGTTTGAAGGGGCCTTTGGAGATCACCTAGTCCAACACCCCTGCCAAAGCAGGTTCACCTAGAGCAGGTCACACAGGATGGCATCCAGGCCACTGGGAAACTCCTCCCTTCTGGCCTGTTTTGGGAAAATAAAATGAGAAATACAACGCAACTAATGGAATGATCTCTACCCAAGTCCATACATGAGGACAGGGTTTGCGGGGCATCAGCTGACACAGAAAATACAGAACTATTAGGAAGAGAACAGCCTCACAGAGACATCTGTCAGGGATGGGCACTAGGGTAGATCAATCTTCCATGTAAGAAAATCTGCTTGACCTCACAGCTGAGCTTCTTTTGGCCCCTGAAGTTTCCTTCATACCATCCTACCAGCTGAATATTCAGTTATTCCTGAACTGGTGAAGGATACTCTAACCTCCTTCCATTCAGTTCATTTAAAAACGGTCTTAAAATGCTGTACTTTTCCTGGAAGGCACCTGGGCATAGTTCAAAGCTGGTCCACGTCTAATAGAAAAAAATCTCAAATACTAACAGCCACGAAAGTCAAACCCCTAACTTAGAAATTCTTCTCCAGCCTATGCTGAGAGCATGAAGTTAAACTTTCTAACTTTTTTTTCCTCTCTCAGCAGCCTTGTGTCTTTCTATAAAGATCATAGACTTAAGTTTACACCATCAATAATGCTACTGCAAAATTAATTCACAAAACAAATGTGATATTAAATATTTACCAGCCTCATGTTGTGCTGCTGGTCCTCAGCAGACTGCAGTCAAGTGTCCCATGGGTCGCTTTAAAGAATCAGGATAAGAATTCATTAAGACAACCCTGATTAAAATAAAAAACACGGTAGGCTTTGCTAGGCTGGTTTAGGTGACATGTGCAAGGACTTAAATGGAAGATTTATGGCTTTATGCTTCTACCACTTTATACAGCAAAGGGAAGTCCTTAATTATTATCTGCATGCTACCAAGAGGGGGCACAGACTAGCAGCTTATTCCATGTTAAACAATAAATAGACTGCAGAGGAGTGTTCTCTCACATCAGTTTCCTAGCTGTTACAGCAAAGCAGCACTGCCCCTCTGGAAAGTTCACTAAAGAACAGTGTAAAGACTACTGGTTCTCTTCCTTTTCTTCTCTTGAGCCATTCACACTTACCTTCCAGTTACACTGGCACTGCTGTACTCATTAGGGTCACTGTCTTGCATAGCCTATGATCGCTGTGCAATCTCCTGAGTCACTCAGCTCAGCAGCATTGATGCACTCTGCTCTCTTCCTTTCATGCTTCATGATGTAGCAAGGAGACCTCTCAATTACTCATCCATTCTACGTCCCCTTCAGGGTGACATCTTCAGAAGTCAGCACACACTCCCGGACGCCTTTTCCCTTCTTTTTGTCTTGGGTGTTCTTGAGGCTGCTGATGAACTGAATTGGAACCCCTGGGAAAGGGGAACGGGTTGGCAAGAAAGAATGGCACATACCAGCAAGCACCTTATAAATAAAAACAGATGGCTTCGCCATTGCAGGATATAACATGGGCTCCTGTACGGGAGAGATTTCAGGCTTGGGACTTTACTCCCAGTGTGAAAATGAGGTCTTGATGCTCCTCTGCTTGCCCATCCACAGACTAGCTTTATGAGACTGTGGTTTCCATTTTTTTCAGCCCAAGCTCTGGGGCTTTGCATTTTAGCTTTACGGATTTTGCAGCTCAAACCCTGCTATCCTGGTGTTTTATCCACCCACTGCCCAAAAATGATTACTTTGCATTACTTACTATCAATAAAGAGTGTTCTGCACTAGATCTCCAGTCTCAGCACTAAGTTCTTTAAATAGTCACTGGGCAGAACACTGTTAATTTTCAGTGTGGGCCAACCCATTATCAGATGTGATAATCTCATACTTACCATCCCACTTCCATTCTTTCCCATTGAACTTCCAGGTGAAGTTCTGCACTTCCTTCGGCAGGCAGATGTCAGACATTGCTGTCTTCAGTCACTTTCAGTGGTTTCAATTCTGCCAGGATTTAGGGGCTCACCTGTTAAAACAGCAATAAGACAAATATTTATTCTGCTGTGCTTAGTTCCTGATCTCAGATTTCCTACACTAAATAGCCAGACTTCAGTGAAGTCATTTGGATTTCTTTCTTGAGTGGTAGCAGAAAGATCAATTCATTCTTTCAACTTCAGTAGAAATTAAGCTAACTGCAGTTCATAACGTTCAGTAAAAGTTGCATGTAATCCTACAAAGCTGATTACCAACAGACACACTGCTTTTCTGTTCAGTCCTTCTGTCTTAGCTCTGCTTTTTTTCCTCTCCTTTACTGTAGTTCATTATAAAATAAATGGCTTCAGGCAACTGCAGATGACATCTAAAAGGACACCTGGAACCATTTGGCAAGCTGAAGGACGACTGACATCTTCCTGCATTATCTGTCAAGAGCATTGCAGTGCCTGGCACAGGATCACTATTTGGCTCAAGTAAGGTAATCTACCATACTACCAAACAGCCTATACCAAACAGCCTGTGCTCAAGCCCCGCTAGGGGTTTTATCAAAAAGATAAGTATTACACTTAAATAATGGTACTTATGGCAAAGTTTATATTTAAGAGATGCTCCTACTGTAATAAAAGGTAAGGCAGGTAGTTTTAAAGCAAGTTTGCTGTATATAATGTGGTTGGGTTTTCTTTCAAACAGCAGGCACACATTTGGCTGGTTGTAGGAAGCATATACAGATGAACAAAGATCGTTGTCATTATGCACAGGCCCATCCACTTACTCCCAAGTCCTGTAACACTGTCTGAGCAAAGTTCACTTCCACTAAAAGGACAGTGACAAGGTGCATTTTGTCATTCCTATCTTTTCCACTAAACCCAGTCCAAATTCAGTAGTGACTCACACTGGCGTGAGTGGAGAATGTGGCTTATTATGTATAATAACTAGGCTTCAAACTGAAATCTGCTATCTCACAAAAGGTGTTTTCACATGGGTGCTCTGGTAATTGTGGGTTGGTTGAGGACTTGTACAATGTTAGATTTCTGCTTGAGCATAAAAAGACCAGTGAATCATGAATGAATATAAGAAAACAAGGTAGGTCACAGTTTGGCCCCCCAATTTTGACCCTCAAATTTTTGTCTGCAGATATTGACATTGTACACAGAACCTCATGTATCTGAGAACTAAATTACCTATCACTCTCAGCATAACAGAGAGTTTCTTGTCAGCCACAAGAAGACTGTAGGTGCCTGTATCTTTCCCATGCACACTGGTGATGCACAGCCTGTATTTCATACCCATATGCTTCATACCATTTTTTCTTAGGGAATATAGGGAACACGAAGGCTCTTCCCCAAGCACAATGCTTGCACCTTTGAAAATATGTTCTTTTTGTGTAGTGGACACAAAGTGCAAGACACAATATGCTCAGTTTAAAGTCAGCAGGGGACAGATTCTTTTACCCTGCTTCACCCCACTCTACTTGCAGCAAATCTGCCCTGCAAAGACTTTCCATTTTGTTTAACTTAAAAATTCTTCCAAGCCTAGTTAGTAACTGGTCTAGTCACTAATCAAGGCAGTCCTCTAGAGCTTACCTTTAGTCATGATCAAGGATACTGCGTAGACGGCATCGGCATGAGTATTAGCCACTACACACTTATTATCTGTATCTTCTCAGGAGAAACACTCAGACTGGAAAGGAAAAAAACATAGAGAAAGCAATAAGCAAAAGCTCCCCATAGGCTGGGGTGTCAGGGAGCAGATACGGCCAATGTATTAGTCAATTCCTCTTTTTATTTGTGTTTGAATCAGGTTTTTGCAATCACTGAATATCCACAATCTGAGGGCAGAAATTTTGAGGCCAAATCCAATGCTGCCTCCTCCCTAAAGACCCCTCACAGCCTTCCCAAAGCCCCAGAAACAGACAGAAGGCTTCCCACTGACAGCGATGTATTTTGCATCAGGTCCGTTCTTGACCTAAGGGCAGCAAAATGAAGCCACATTTCTTCTCAGAGACATCTTTTTACTCTGGTGCTCTGCACTGAAAGTGAGTACCACCCCTGAACTGCATAAGCAATACAGAGAGCAGAAGAGGGTGAGTAGAAGCTGTGAGACTTAAGACTCTGGAGTACTGTAGGAAAAGAAAGAGTCTGACCTGCCCTGGCTGGTAGACTTGTAAACAAAGTCCTGCCTGAGAGAAGAGATGAATTAGAGTTAACAAAGAATTAAGGAGAGAGGAGAGAAAGGGACAGAGCAAGGAAAGTAAGGAAAACAACAGAAGAAGGGCAGAACTTTTGCAGCCGTGAGACATCACAAATTAAACATGGCTGAACTGGGACACATGTCCTGAATATTATGAATTATTTAGATATATTGTTGTTTTTGCCTGAATGGGATACAAGAGGCATTAGAGCCTCACTATGCCAAACACAAAAACAAGTACCAAAAATAATGATTCCTGCTCTGATGCTGTTTTTCTGTTGATCGGAAACACCGCCCTCTAAACACACAAGAGTGTTTGAAAGCAGCAGGATTGCAGCAGGCTGACTGCAAACAGGGACATTTTTATTGCTCCTGAGGAATACTACAGTGCTTAAGTGTTTTTACAGTTTTTACTGTGGAAATAAAAAAAATGAGCTAATGGCAAGGAAAAAAAAAATTGTGTTACCTTGGCACAGACTTCTTAAAAATGCTGTCAAAAACATTCTGGATTCTTCTATTGGTACCCACGCTCTTCTCTATGTTGCATTAGGCTTTGGTTTACTCTTAGCTTTAGCTCAGAATATTGCTTTGTCTCCTAAAATTAAAGAAGAAACTGGAATTAATGAATGAATGTGTGAGTGAAATAGAACAGGGGTCTGTTACCTGCTTTCTCTGTTTAGGTTTATTTTAAATGCACAGGTTATTTTCCTGTCTCTTTATGGAGGAGATTAGATTAGCCTTGCTTTACTTTACTTACTGTACTTATTACAACTTTACATCCATCACAGATAACCACTCTGGGAATGAAATTTTTTCACTACCAGTGCTCTGCACACTGACAGGAATGATTTGTGATTTTTTGGTGGTATGTAATAAAGACTCATATGATCTTTCTGTCACTTTAGACACTCACAGATCTGTCATATGGGAGAGATTATACATGATGGAAAGGCTTATTTACTTATGCACTAAAGGTCACATTCTTCCAGCCCCAGCCAAATCATTCAATCATGAGTTTTGCATAAACAAGAACTGCTGTATTTAAATCAGGAAGGACAGGTTTCCAGAAGCTAAAATGAACTGCAGCTTTCCCACCAATTTTTACTGATTCACGACAAATCTCTAAAAACAGTGAGGATGGGCACAGGTAACTGCAGTTGGCACCTGTTTTTCTTTACCACTCCTCCAGTTGTAGAAAATGACAGTCCATGTTTACTGTCACCATGCTAAAAGACTCCAGTAAGGCAGGAGACTTCCTAGAAACAACTTCTTTGGTTGGGGAAAAAGTATGTTAAGCAGTAAAGAGAGGTACTGTTTGAAGGATTTATTTACTGGGAGTGGGAAAGGGTGGATACAACAAGAAGCCCTGAAACAAAGTTACACAGGGAATTGCCCCAGTCAGTTAAAACTCTTGGGAGAGGAAGGTTTGTGCAGCAGGAAGAGTGAGAGCTGTCCATAGGAGACTGCTGATCAATTCCTTGCTTCTTTCCAGTCTTTTTGTGGGATTTTGGCAATTTGCTTTCTCTGGACCTGTTTTGTCATCCAGACAATGGGAAAATTGGGCTGCCTTGCTGCACAGGGGTGTTGCAGGGTGCTCTGATGTGAGATGTCATTCAAGAAAGGCATCAAAACTGGATGTATCAAAAGGCCTATTAGGACCTACGCTGTTCTGCACAAGCTGTACTAAGCTCCTGAGTGCTGCTCATGCCCTGTGTTTAGAAAAATGCCCATAGTTTAAGACAAATTCTCCTCTTTTACACTGTTCATTTCAGGAGGCTCAAAAGAGCATTTTTCGATCAGAATGAAACCATTTAGTTTGGTTTTATAAAAAATTAGTTCTTCAGTTCAGGTAAAACTGTATTTTTTTTTTCCAGTCATATTGACCAGTAAAGAACTGGCCCTGAATAGTCATTTCTAACAGCTCCATGAAAACGCCTCACTGGAACAGAGATATTTTTCTGTGGTTAATAGCAAAAGGTCTCAGTTTTACAGCAGGAAAATGAACAGAAACTCTACCAACCAGCTTGGATTATTCTGGTTTATTCATTTAGACTCTTTCATTACACTCTTCCTTAATCAAGGACCATCCCAACCCCACTGCATAGAAGCAGCCCACCTTTTGTCAGCTCGGTGTGCATCACCGAGGGAGGTTATGTGACCATGCTACAGGAAAAAAACTCTGTCACCATATAGCCTGTTTCCAGTGTGGACCCTGCTGCCTATAGCTATGCCAAGACTGGTCCCAGTAAGGAAGGTAGTTTGGAGAAAATGGATCATTCAATTCTAGTCCTTGAGGAATGAGCACTAGTCATCTAGAAATTGTAGCTCCCTAGTTCTAAAAAGTGTTCCTTGGCAAGGCAGAGTAAGAAATAGTCATCTCTGCGCAGTTGTGTGCTGTTGAAGGATCTTGGGGGTAGAAGGAAATCAACCCAAAACACAAGCCTTGCCAAGATTTGGGGGCACAAATGGTAAAGCTATAATTATGCACTGCAACCTAGAAGAGACAGTCCACACGGAAGACAATGTTAAGACCTTGAGACTTTGCTTTGTTGCCAGCAGAAATTATAGCTATGCCAAAAGCGCTCTGTTTTGGGCATCCTCCCAAGAAGATCCTTTTCCTTATCAGAATATATATCCTGGTCTCCTTGCTGAGCTGGCCTTTGTCTCCAGCCTGCCTGAGAGACGTTTTCTCTGACTCCTTATGGATGGAAGACAAGTGAGGAGTCTCTATCCTAGACTATGTATCTCCATATACTCTCTAAAATTATATAGGAATATCATGCATCTCTAGACCCTGTTATGTCTTCCCTCTTCTGCTCAGAAATTTTCTCACAGAGACATATTTTAAAGTCTTTCCTACAAACCAAGAAGCTAAGAGAAAGAGATCACTCTTGCATTTGCCTGGTCTGCCCAAAAGTGTTTTCTCACACCCCTTTCCATGCTTTCACTCTTCCATACCAACAGTTACTTGTGCTGGTGACAGCAATGATTGGAGCTGGTTAGGAAGTGAGATGTTACTCTGTAATCCCAAACACCCTACAAAAGAGGGTATTTTGCCCTCAGTCATTATGAAGCAAATCCACACCAGTAGCACCAAGTGCTAAAACAAGAAGGCATACAGCATGCTGCTTTACTCACCTGCTTCACTGCACACCCTCAGATTTATATGGATTTTCAAATCCTACAAAGCTCACAGTGACACAGTGTAAAAGCCATCCCACCATTTTACAGTTCCTCCTTAAAAATGGAATTCCCTTTACTTATATTTCTTTTACCTGATCAAAGTTTTAATCCTTGGGCACAGATTTTCTGAGCATGAAAGTGTTGCGTGTTAAGATCCAGTAGCTTGTGCCAGCTAAGGAGCAGAAATGCCTGGGAAGAAAGTGATTTTTTTCTGAACTGCTGGGCTATTACCTTTTGTTATCCTTCAGTCAGGAGAGCAAGCACTCTCTTAGAAAAATTGCCCTTAATAGTAAGTGATGAGCTTTTGGAAGCCTTGTCAGATTACATGATTTCCCATTTCTTGATGAGACTGGAAGCGACTTCCAGAGCCCAAAAGGTTGCACTTGAAGGATGTGACATTGTTACTGCCCATCATGACGACTCAACTTGTCCATACCTTGACTGTGGGCAAGAAAGAAAACAAAATGATAATGCAGACAACCCTCTGTGCTTAGGAACACATACACCATGAATCAACCTACAGGTACTCTGCAAAGAGATTAACTTCAATCTTCACACAGTGTGGCTATCACACTGTATTTACTGTGGCTGCTATTAACAGAATCAGCACACATTTACAAGGCAAACCAGATCTGAAGAAAAGACTTGTCAGTAGCACTGAAGAACACACAACAAAGACATGGTGCAAGCAAATGGTTATTTTAGTTTCAGTTACAGAAGACAGAGTTGGACAACTTTGACTAATTCTTTTGTAGGTAACAATCTTCCCTACATCATACTTTTTGCAGCCCTTTTCTCCTGGTTTTAAGTGTCTGAAGGAATTATACTTCAGAGTGGTACTTCACAAGGTTCCTTTCTTGGAAAGGGAAAAAAGGAAAAGCAAAGCACATATGAGACTAAAGCTACTGTTCTCACACAGCCAACTTCCACCCTGCCTGCCCACAGCCACAGAATACAAAGTATTAGGACATTCTTGAGAATATATGTTTATGTATATATGTATTTATTATTTTTTTTTCCCCAGCTGCTAAGGTATTGATCATTCCTATTTAAGAGACAGAAGCTTTCAAGACTGTTACTGACCTTTCTGTGTCCTGCTCACATGGAGCCCTGTAGATTGTTGCATTCCTAGGAAGATGCCTGGGTCCCTTTACGCTGGACAAATCTGGCTTTGAGTACTTCAAAATGTAAATACATACTGGCCTCTTGTGGGCTATGTTGTTAAATCCTTTACACTGGCTTCAGTAGTTTCTCATTCTTGGAATAACAGGACAATAAAACTTCAAGTATGAGGCTAAAAGGAGTAAACCTCCTGTAGGCCAAAAGGATACCTTTTTACTTAACATTACCTCCCCAATCCAAGGTTTTCTTATGATTGATCATTACACCACTGCAAAACTTCGATAAAAGGCAGACTATTAAATTTTACCAGTCTTGTTTTTCATGTTAAAATATGTGGGTCCAGGTTCCTAACAGTTAATCACTCAACAAATCCTGCTTTAGTGTTTAAGTCAGTCCCCAGTGCTCCTTCCATACCTCAGTAAAACAGCCAAGCTTTGGCTTTGTTTAGTTTTACATTATACAGGCAGCAGTTTCCACCATTTCCAAGTCCAGCCAGTGCATTCAGGTACTCAAACAGGTACAGGCATTTTAGAATAGTGCGGGTACAAGAGGCTGTTTTACATATATACAGGTCTGTCCATTCTGAAGAACACAAACTATGTATATTGCTTGCAACAAAGGCTGAACTAGTGGCAGTAAACTGCTTCTCAACTGAGCACATTTGATTTCTGTTTGGAACAGACTGCTGTTATCTATTCTGTATTTATGCTAAATTCAAATGAAAAGTGAGTCTAGTGCAGGTAGCACCTCAGTTGTGCTTTGCAAAACACAGGGCCTTAGAAAACCAAAGGACATCAACATCTAGCCAACTTCCAGAGGCTGACAGGAATAATTCTAGGAGTAAACACTGGAAAAAGCAATGGCAACCGCCCGCTGCCCTCGCCCCTGCAATACATCACCTTTCCTGATGATTTTATGATGGTTTCTGCTAGTCTAAGAAAGAGGAAAGTAAAAAAATTAACAAAAATGAAGAAAAAAAATGTGCAGAGGTTAAAACATTGTCAACTTTTCCAGTGAGCAAAAACTACCATAAACAGACAGCCAAAATAAACACATGCTGTAGTTCAAAGGCAAAAGAAAGGTTCCAGCAGAACAGAGGCTCTGTGCTCCTTTCTCTACAAGGTAGAGTTCTTATTAACACGGGTGCATATATCAAATGAGAAGTGTGTGGAAATGGGATCAGCTATACTATAAAGTGGATAAGGTATTATTCATTGCTTGTCCAATAAATCAATCACGGAACCAACCTTCACTTACCTCTTCAATATTCCAATTCAGGAACAAAAGCCCAACTTAGATACAGAGAAACCTGGTTATCTGGGCTGAAAGTCACATTTTCCCCAACAAAACCAAAACACTGCCAACACAATCCAATTCCTCCCACCTATCCAAACAGACTCAAAAACCAGGCAGTCCCTTTCCATGTTCATTTTGCAGTGCTGATGAATCCTCCCTCATGCTTCTGTTCTTACATCAGCTACTGTGGCACCCTGAGTGGGCATATGCATATGCACACACTTGCATGCACACTGCTGTGGTGAAAAACCAATGCATATGAATGAGATCTTTCAGTTTGGATCATGAAGTCTGGCTGAACTGCTAGACATAGGTCTCAAAAAGTGGAAGACTGACTCCAAATGATCTTTTCATTACCCTGACCTTTGTGATGCTTGAGTGCTATCCATAGTCCTCACAACAGCCTAAAGACCAAGACAGTGGATGTAGAGAAACCAATCATATCTCATTTTAATTCTTTTTGAGACAAAAGGAGTCAAAGGTAATTTACAAGAGGAGGTTTCTGTCTTGCCTTATTAGTTTTGACTTAATTCCTGACAGTCTTCCTTGTGTCCACTTCAGAGGGAAACAAGCTAAGCATGCAAAGGAGAAAGAGCAAAATGACCTATTCAGGACTTTTTCCCTCTGATCCCTGGAGAGAAGTGTTGCCTTTGCCTTTTCAGAGTAAAACAGACACTTTGCAGCTGCTATTAGGACTAGGGGAGTTAAGGCCAGACATAGTAAGAAAACTTTGACTTGGGCAAACACTACCATTCCCCAAAGGAGAAATTCCTTTAGTAAGATGCACAGTACTGCAGACTTCTCTGTCCCCAGAATTCTGAGATGTATTGAGATCAAAAGATAGGCAGAACAGGCTGGGCCCTCTGAAGAGTGTCTGGCAAGACAGGCTATCTCCAAGGGAAGAGATGATCCCTGGAAACCACTGGCTATCAACACACTGGATTAAAACTAGTGCAATACAGTGACTTATTTAACTCTATTTTAAGCCTGAAAAGCAACAGGCAGATAAGAGATAAAGAAGCAACAGAAGTTGAGTATCATGGTCCAGTAGAGAGAAAGGACCAGGAACGGCAATACTCAGGTCCTCTGCCAGACTGTTTAAGCTTTATCTTCTTAAATGCTCTGAGCCATATTGCCAGCTCTGGTGCCAACACAGCTTTTAATTCTGAGTAAATAATTTAACCTTTCTCTGCATCCAGCTTTGCTGTCAACTGAATAACCCTGACACTGCTGCCCTGCTGGAGACTGCACAGCGCACAAACTCGGGCAGGGCTTCTGCATCAAAGGTAATTGTACCCCCTGCTGTGACTGTCACACCATGCCATGACAATGTGGCACCTGTTGTATTCAGGTGCTGGAGCCTGATCTGTATCAGAACTCAGAGGAGAGTGGGCCCTTCTCTTTCCTTGCATGTAAGAGAAGGAATTCACCTCTTTGTGAATATGTGAAATTTGCTTTAATAGAAATCAATGCGTGCAGTTCTTTGACTGCCTGTCCCTTATGCCCAAAGCTGTAAATGCTGCTTTCATTCACATATTTCTTTCGTGCTTTTGAACAGAGTAATTTCTTTTCTTGCAGGACTCCTCAGCTGCCCTACATTATCCTAAGTTGATAGTCCCTCTCACACTCTCACAGACATCAGCAAATACACATCTACAGACTTGGCAGATGAAACAAGTTTATCCCCAACACATCTCAGAATTCTCCCTAGCAAACATATAAAGCAAATTTCACGTAAAAAAATAGAGACACAGTTATGATTAAAAAATGTAAATTTACCATTTCCCTTTGTTTAAAATGGTTTCCAGGGAAAAAACACATAAAAAATAATAGTGCAGGTCCACTTCTAAAATCTGCCAATTCACCAATCAACAGACACACTTTCTAAGACTACCTGTGTGCAAGCTGCATGGTTCCTGCCCTGCAGAGACAGCTGGGAAATGACAGGAACTAAGGTCACGTTGAGAGATCTCTTCGGTCCCAAGCCCTTTTCCAACTGCAAATTCACAGGTTAAGGATAAGATTTTCCAAAGTAGACTAACTGTAGAGTAAATGTCCAGAATTGTTAGCTACTTTTCAAAGTCTTGCAAGCAAATGAGATACTCTACAGTACATGACTACTAGGTAGTTGACATTTCAGTATAATTTGACCAAGTCATCTTTATCTTAATCCTTCAGAGTCAGACATGTGCTTTACCTGGGGACAGCTCTTGCTCTTAAGTGCAGTCTTAGTTTTTGTTTTTATGTAACCCTGTGTATCTGCTGATCTCAGAGTACCTACAAAAGGACAGAGTATATCATTAGTTTGTTACCATGACAGAAACATAACCAGAGTAACACTACTTAAGTGTGATGGCCAACAACCAAATGACCAGCAAACAAGCGAGGCACTGAGCTAGGCTCTGCCCTGTTCACAAAATGTGAAAAAGCTTACGAAACAGAAGATATCATGGTTCTAAATAAAATAATCTCAAGTTTTTTATATGCTAACTTACCTGGAAAGAGGAATCCAGTCCTCTGTGAAACAACTGTGTTGTAGGTATTAATGCTGTAGTCTCTGGTACAAAGAGGCCTGGGCAGTGAGCTGGAGAGAGTGGATGAAGTGTGCTAGGAGTTCTCTTTGAACAGAGAAAGAGTGCCCAGTAAATAGAGAAGTTTAGTAAGACTCATAGCTTAGCTTAGTTCCTATTGTCAGCTCAGTTTCAAACCTACTGGTTACAGAAGCCCCATGCTTATCAAGTGCTTCTTCATGGCCAGAGCTCCTTTCTGCTAATCCTAAACACTTCTTAAGACTACCTCTGCCATCAGAAGAGATCAGAAGAGCTGACATAAGGTCCTTCAGACCTCAAATTCTATTTAAAAAAAAAAAGGGGTGGGGGGGTGGAGACAGAGAGAAATATGTTAATTACAATAAGGCCAAAGAGTAAATAGGAGGATTAGCTCCAAATCTGTTAGAAAAAATAATGCTTCAAGAGGCATTTGAATATTTTGATTCTGACCAAGGATGCTCTTGCTTGGTATGAGATGGCAGAAGTGCAGCCCTCATAACCAGGCTGTGCAACTAGGCTGACATTTGCTTTGTACTAGTGAATTGATGCAAAATTGCCTGATTTTATCAGTGACCACTCTCTCAGGACATTCCACAGATGGAGAATGGGAGTGGACAGCAGGCTAGGCTTCCTTCATCAGTATAAATCATTCACTTCTACTCAAGTCAGTGAAACACTGCCAACCAATATCTGCTGAGGATCTGTGCAAGGACCTCAAAGTGTCTTAGAGCCCTTTATACCTGGTTTGCCATAAAGCAATTCTCCTCTAGAAAGTCTCCTTGTACAGGAGACAGCTTATACATTGGACTTCACTCCTATATGCACATTCCTATCAATTATCAACAAATATTCTTTAGCAGATGCACAGGAAGCTGATGACTGAAGAAGTTATTTTATTCACTGAGTCAGTTTTGACACTGAGGGGCACTGAACAGCTGAAATCATCATTTATAGGGAGTTCCACTTACAATGTTATTCAGAACATCAGTGGTACTTTTGTTATTTCTAAGGAGTGCTTAGATGGAATACTGTTACCCCTTCAAAGGAATCAGTAGCAATGGGAAGATCATAGCTAGCAAGGTTTACATAAAACTAACAGTCATGTTATGCTCAAAAGCTTAAGTTTATTGCTCTATTTAATGACTACCACCAGTATTTTTAAAAAGAATGCCAGTTCTTCCTGCTAGCTTCTCACTGAAGGAAATATTTTAAATACAGCAATAAAATCAAGTGGTTTAAAGATAACACATTTTGCCACACATTCATGCAAACCCTGCCGACAGGATTTTTACAGGTTCATGGATACAGAATAAACACAAAGGATGTGTACTGAAATACTGGGAAACTTTCCCCACAGTGATGAAGTTGTAGGCATAACATTTCAGGCCCTACACCCTGCACCTACTGACGTCAATGGCAAAACCTCAGTGGTAGCAGGATCAGCCCTTATTGTTCCGAGAGCTGCTTTACCTTCTCCTGATTAAGAAGTGCAGTAAATTCTCAGAATCTCCTGCACTAATAAAAGCGGTGGGGTTTTGGTTATTGTTACAAATAAACAGAAGCAAAAATATTTTTAGTAGCTCATTACACCTTCTATTCACAAAACACTCAGCTTTCATGTTAAGGGTCCTGTGTACCTCCATTTTTCTCTGCTCAGTAAAGCACTTGAACATGTGCTTACCTCTAAACACAAACCACAGTCTTCACAGCCTGACTGAGGTCTAAAAGGAAAAGCATGGGCAGCAGTCTGTGTTACTGAAAAGAAAACACTGCTGCCCAGACTAGTGATTAGAATGGGATGATGATTGTCTAAATTTGGTAAATTTATCAGAGAGCAGCCAACACATTCAGACTGATTATTTTTTTTAAAGGTGCCTATAGGATTTGTGTTAATTTGAATGAACACTGGGCACCTGGGCACCCTCAAAGCTTTGAAACAATTTTACATTCATAGAATACAAGTGATTTTATTATTACATTTTAATAAAGATGAATTCAACTCACAAAATTCCTCACCTAATCTCAAACCGGAAATTTCAGGGGCAGTTGTGTTCAGATTGCGGTCCGACCACACAAAAAGAGGAACTACTTGCAAAAATCAAACCTGGTTGCAGACTGAGATGCCAAAATGTTGACAAAGAAGAGGTAAAGCGTAAAGAATTTATGTTCAGATTAACTCCTGCTATTCATCTCAGACTCACCCAGCTCTCATGATCCTGGGGTACATTGCTGGCAAGCACTGGAGGTAAGAATTTGACTCACGTATTGAAATATTTTTCCCCCCTTAGTTGTGATAACACTGGTGGTGGACTGCTTTAGAAAAAAATAAACAAGCAAACATGATGTGTGAAACACCATTTCAATGTGAATCTACTCGAATCTTCAATGCAGAGGCTCAGAAGGTTTACGATATACACAGTATTCGGTAATTTTATATGTAAAAACAATCAGAAAGAGGCAAAAAGTTACTTTCAAGCTTAGTCAACATACGGCACATTTCAGCATGACAATTCAAAAAGTTTCACACTGTATTTGGATATATTAGCAATGTTGTTTTAAAAATAGCAAACTGAAGACAGTGGATTTTTTTCTGATTTTTTTTTTCCTTGCTTTTGTAACAAATGAAGCTACTATTCTTATTTACAGTATAAATAAGCCTTTTTTGGTGAAGATTATGTCCTGTCACATATGTTTAAGACAAGGCGTACCTCAGCTCTTAAATGTCAATGCAAACAAGAGCATAAAAGCAATATCAAAGTAAAATAATAAATCTTTCTTTCCAGCTAAGACAGCCAGGTTACCATGTATCTCATCAGATCTGAAATATATCTGAATGCAGTCAAAAGTTCTCTTGGTTTTAAGCCTTTAGGAATATCATGAACAGTTATTCTTCTGCTGCTCTAGAAAGCTGTTTTCCATACAAGCTCATGACATGATGGACAAATTGATACTGTTCACAAGTCTGGATCATTCCTCCCCTGAAAAGGAAAGAAAAAAAGGGGAGGGAAACAGCAGCCTTATTACATGCAAATAACATGAGGAAACGGCACAGCTAACGTAGAGCTGGTGTTACACACCAGGGCTATTCCAAAGCTTCCTGAAATGAGTGGAAAGTGCCCATTGATTGCAACCAGCTCAGTCTGACCCCCAGCTCCTTTCTGAAAGCCACTGCTAACCAAGGAACAGCAGGCAGTCAGAACAGGAATGGGCTTTACCTTCGTTTTCCTTGGCAGAGGCCCTCATCCATAAGGCAACACCATCACCAGTTACATTAGTGTTACTGGAGCACCTATACTCCCAGCACTATTCTAAACATGAGGAACAGCAACCCCCACCCCAAAGCTCTAGAGGGATAAATGGGAGCAGGGGGAATAAAGAGGGGAAGTGGCTTAACCAAGATTTCCCAGCTGCACTGGGGACTGAATTCAGGACTATACAGGGACAGCCCAGCCCAGCCAACTGATGTAGTCCATAACTTTCCCATTCTGTTCCTCCATGCCATCCCATGCTGTGCTTTTGGCAAATTCACCAGTGATCTAGGGGATGGCGAGCAGGATTTTGGAACAGACAATGGAACTTTAACAGACAACAACTCTCATTTGTAACTGAATTGACTGCCACGCACACCTTGATCAGTAAAATACTCCCAGCACAGAAATCAATTTTGGTTCAGCTTTTATTTCAGGTTTTGCTGTTCTCTTTAAAACTGCAAACCTGAACAGAAGCGGAAACAGTTTGCTTTTCCATGTATCATTAGCCTGGGTATTTCTGCAAGTAGCATATTAATCAACACATGAGTACTACAGCGGGAGAGAGAAATGAACAAAACTAACAAAGATAAAGTTGTCCATTTTAAGTGGATTTTACTAACACTTAAAATTCTGCTAAGAGTACCTCAACAACAGTGATATGATCTCTTGATAATCCATTATGAAAATAATTAAGCCCATGGCTCAAACTGATGGAAAGTGTTTGTACAGTGGTGCTGGTGCACAGATCCCAGGGAGGCAGTGCCAAAGGGAGGCTGAAATGACAAGCGGCGTTGAGGAACGTGGGAACTCGTGGGTAGCCAGTGCCAACCAGACTGTGTCAGTTTAAGGAAGAGCATAGGTGGTGCATTCCCTGAGAAACCACCACCAGAGGAAATTAATGGAAAGTTGCTTCCTCTAAGCCAAACAGGTAGCAGATTGCTATCACCCTCCTTGGGGACTGCCCTCTTCTATGGGGTCCAGCTTGAAAATTGTGGGTCACACAGTAACCATCCCAGTGAGGAGTAGAGAAGTGGGTAGGACAACCTTCTCCTTCAGCCTTTTGCAGTTATTTTATTAAGCAGCTGTTTGAAATATCACTTAATGAGCAGGGAATGGGCTCATGCTTCAATCTCTCACAAATAAGCAAAGATGGGAAACACACACTGTGTTTCTAAAGAAACTATGCCCTAGCTGAGCATCTCCTCGCCATCCCCTCTACTTCGTACAGGCTCACAGCTGATGTTTCCGAGCCTTGTGCTGCACATGGCATTGAAATATATTTCTGTCAGATCATGACACACAAGGAACGTTAGTCACATCTGGCAATCACTCCCCATGCAACTCCATTAACAGTGAGGCTGCACCCTGAAGCTGCAGCAACAGAAGCACTAGGGCGGCCATCGAGTTTCAGACAAAAGGAAATATTTTTCCTTTTTATCTGGTTCCCTGCTTTATGTTAGCTTCCTCCACCTTCCCCCAAGCCCCATGATATGTACTTGCTGCCCAGACTTTGGCACAGAATAGAGAAATTATGTTTTCACCCCTATTTGCCACAGAAACTTTTCAAATCTGAGTTGCATTGTGGGAAAGGACAGCAAGTGTGGAAAGGATTCAAGAATGATCACTCCCTCTAGTCATACTTGGTTATTTCAGGACCTACTGTTGGCCACTGGTGCAAAGCCCAGCGCACAAGATTTTTCCAGGGGATCTGTAAGGGAACGAAGGGAAAGAAACATTTGTCTCCTTCACCCACACAGCAACCTCAAAGGCAGTTCTCGGGGCTCATGTCAACTCCTCCACTGC
Source organism: Podargus strigoides (assembly GCA_028020825.1). Lineage (NCBI taxonomy): Eukaryota > Metazoa > Chordata > Aves > Caprimulgiformes > Podargidae > Podargus > Podargus strigoides. The sequence continues at coordinate 4,096,833 of CM051633.1, forward strand.
TGTGATGCAGTGAGGTGCATTCCTTTATGTGTCTGCTCCAGTTTGCATCCAGCCCTCTTTCCCTAAGTCCCTGGTGGCTCCTTCCCATCCACCCTATTTTCTCTAGCCAGTAACCACCAGACAGGAGGAGATGACAGAGAGCATCTTCCTTCCTATAGCTGCTTGGACACTGTTTCATCCTTTCACATTGCTTCTGAAGTTACAGAGCTTTTGTGGGGGTTTAGTGACAATAACAGTGGATGGCAGCATGACTTCCAAGAAACTACAAGCCCCATTTTTCTCTCCTTGAAGAAATCATGCTCTTCTGTAGGAAGGATGGTGATTTGACTACTTTCCATCTTGAGATTTTTCTCCCGTGACATTTAAATGGCCTTTTCCTATTCCATCCCACCCCTACAGAGGTCCCTGCAGGCTTCCTTTTCCTCCATGGCATCCTTTAAGTGTGTTCTCCCTTCTCCAGCCTCTGTAAATGACTGTCAGTTCCCCTCTCCCTGCAAAGATAGTATTTTTAAGTGGCCTTCTGTATCAAGCACATTAGTAAGCAGGTGTCTTCAACCTTCATTTGTACAGCTATTTTCCTGTGTAACATTAGTCACAGATATTTCACTGGGCCATGGATAATCAGCACTCACTACTCATATTCTGGTTTTCTTTTTCTCAAGAAGCCTTTCCTTGTCTGGCCTGAAATCCATTGAAATAGCCAAACCTGCAAGTCCCTGCAGGTCCCTGTCTATCAGAGCCTCAGCAGGGCAGCAAGCATTTCATTTTCTGCCTCCCACTGAGCATAATTTCTCCTGTGAAATAAAGTTCAGCGTGGGGTTGAGGTTCTTTTTTTTCCCCTCAGAAAAATCTTTGGTATGCTTTTCGTGACATCTCTTCCCCCGACTACATTTATCATTATCATTAGAGAGAGCACTGAGACATGTTTTGATGGCACTTGAAACCAGTGGGAGAGGAAAAATAACATCTCTGGTGCAAAATTCAAGTCTGTTTACTTCATAATCAAACTCAAGGTGGTGTGTTAAAAAACATTTAACTGGAAACCACTGAATTTCTGGAGGTTTTCATGGCTCCTTTCATATGTCTGCAAACACTCCAGACTCTGCATACTCTCCCACTCCCCACAAAGTCCCAAGCAGTGATGCCCTCCCAACAGTGCTCACAGCTCCAACTATGCAAGGCTAGTTTTCTTTACTCTCCTTGAGAGCAAAGTGTTGATCTGTGGCTTTGAACTTAAGTCCAGCAGCCCTTTGAGCCTTTACTTCTGTAAGAACACGGTGCCAACTCCTCAGCTGGCGAAAGGCCATCCCTTGCTGCACTGAGTGGTGCAGCTGCACAGCTGGGCAGATTTTGATGCCAGCTATGAATTTAGCTCAGTTCAAGGGCTGTCCCTTAATGTTTACTGCTTATAAAACAGGAAAAGATTACACATCAGAACTGCTTACAACAGGACAACTTCCTTCCAGGAACGTTCTCTCTTGGTCTCCATTTGCCTTTGTTCCTCCCCTGTTCCCATTTATTTCTCCTTCAGTAAAGGGAAAGATTACAAGTTCATTTTTCTTTTTTTTTTCTGGAAAGGAAACAGGCTTTCTTACCTGTCTAACCGTAACTGGCAGGCTGTTCGCAATATGTCAACTATGCCCTCGCTCTTCAGCTGTTTACAGCAGACACTAGTTGCAATAAAGCAGCCAGTCCTCCCGATGCCTGCACTAAGGGATGGAGAAGCAGAGAGAGAGGCAGTGGAGATGTTAGAATGGCTTTGGAACTTCCTCATTAAGTGAGTGCCATTAAACCAGTAATCAAACCCCGTTACCCCTTACCTCCCTCCAACCTGTGCCAGGTGGGTGCTTGCAAATATAAAGCTGTAACTAGGAAAAGATATTAACTTTAATGGGACAACACAATTAAGTGAGAGCCACTTGCAGCAGAAGGATGGACATTGCACATGCAGTGCTAAAAATGGACTGCTGGGTACCATCTGACCCAATATGTCATTGAACCATTGGAAATAGGGAATTAATCAGTATTTATTAGTTAAACTTGCTTTGAAGACAACCTTTGCTTTGAGATTCTTAATCATAATTGCTTCTTTGAAAGCTATTTTCATTCATAGGTGCAGTAAAAAAACCTCACCAAACCCCTTGCTTAAATAATTAGAGCTAACAGCAATATGGTAAGCGTGATGCCATTTACTGATCAGATCTGCAATCTAGTAATTCTCTGAATTAGCGCAGGATACAACAAATTCACTATTAAAGAAATTTCTTTGTCTTTCCCGAACACCTTTGTACCTGATTCATCCCTTGCTTAATGAGCAGAATTGATTTTATTCTCAAAGGTACAGTGCTATCAAAGCTGTGAATTCTTCTTATCACCTAATAAAAAGCTAGCAGCAAAAGCTGACAGCCCTTATGTGTTAAATAATTGAGTATCCTCAGGAATAATTACTTGACACAACTGCAAGAAATCCTGCTTCCATTTGAAATGTGCTAAAGTCATGACACAGAAATGCTGGCAAGAAATGTACAAGCAACAACGGATTCTGCAGTTAGCTGCTGCTCCCAAAGTCCTAATACTGTTTCTTTGACTGTACAGACAGGTTTTTCACTCTGCATTTATGCTCATTAGGGAAACAGCTACATTGCAATTGTTTTCACTTCTATTACAGAATGATCAAGGCAATTCAATGCAAGTTTGGGGAATGATCTTACTAAGAACTCATCTCAGTCTTCAAATAACTGTGATGGAGGTACCTAACTGACTTAAATATTTTGTCCCTGAAACTCTTTGTACCCCATGCCCTGCCTTCTGTTTTCTTTACTATAGCTAGTTTGTTCATCCACAGTTCAAATATTTCAGGGTTTCAGAGGACTCTTGGCTGCATGTGGATGTACATCAATAGGAAAAAAAAGGCCCTTTGTCTTTATACCATAACCAAGTAGGCCACAGTACACAGCTCCTCTATACCATTTCCCATCCACAGACCTCAGAGCGTTTCGCAAAGGGAGCTAACAACATCCATTTGTAGGTAAAGCAAACAGCACTGAGACAGCACTTGTCCCAGGACGAGCTGCAGGTCTCTCAGTGGCTGAGACAAAGTCATAAGCCTTCCAAGACTGCCCAAGAGTGCTGCATTGTCCACAGGACTTCAATAGGACTGCTATCCTGCCTTTAACATGAAGCTGCTTTTAAGAATAGGGCCACAAAAATGATCAGAGGGATGGAACACCTCTCCTATGGGGACAGGCTGAGAGTGAGGGTTGTTCAGCCTGGAGAAGAGAAGGGTCCATGGAGACCTTATTGTGGCCTTTCAATACTTAAAGAGGGCTTATAAGAAAGATGAAGGCAGATTTTTTTTTTTCAGTAGGGCCTGTTGCAACAGGACAGGGGTCAATGGTTTTAAACTAAAAGAGGGTAGATTCAGACTAGATATAAGGAAGAAATGTTTTGCAGTGAGGGTGGTGAAACACTGGCCCTGGCTGCCCAGAGAGGTGGTAGATGCCCCATCCCTGGAACCATTCAAGGTCAGGTTGAACAGGGCTCTGAGCAACCTGCTCTAGTTAAAGATGTCCCCGTTCACTGCAGGGGGGTTGGACTAGGTGACCTTCAAAGGTCCCTTCCTACCCAAACTATTCTCTGATTCTAATAGTTTCATTTTAGGTTTGTATCTGGTTTTTTTTCTAAAAGGTACATTATTTTACATTATTGAAGGCCAAAACCACAGTGATATGTTCTACTGAAGCCCTCCCACAAAGGCTGAAGGAACTACAGTACTCAGTGTAACACAGGCATGCTGCATATTCCACTCTCAAATAGAGGCAATGTATTAAATTTCCTTCTTCAGATAAAATGACTGCAACTGAGAATAATTTGGAACTGCTCTGGTCCACAGTCATCGCATAAAATACTTCATAATCATATCACCATGTCTCTTAGTAGTTATTTCAAATAAAAATACCCCATTTCCCCCCAGATTATTACTGTGTCATGGGGGTGACACCATACAAGAGGACAAAACAAGTATGCAAAGCAAAAGTGACATGGTGACCAGAATCTTTACCTGCAGCAAATACCATAACACTTCAAGGAGCTCTTAGAGAGTCACAGATTTCCAAAGGCAAAGAGGACCTTCCTACAAACCATTTGTTATTTTTGTCTGAACTCTCCCCAATTTGTCAAAATCTGTTTTAAAACACAGGCAGAAAAACTGGACATGTGGCATCATACGAACATTTTACTAGTGATTACTCCGTGTTAGTTTTGATGACACTGGGCTACCAACCATTCATGCCAAGAGTCCCTTTAAAAACATTCCCATGGTGTGATAATACTCCACTTACACTCCACTTACTACAGCTTCTGGATAGCAACCAGCTGCCATTTCCTAGGAAGTGTTACACAAAACTAGGTAAAACTCCTTACAAAAATCCCAGACATCAATTTGGCAAAATATATTGTATGGAAATTATGGAAGATTACCCTGGTGAGATTACTGCACCGCGTAACAGGCTTTCCACTGTTTACCTGGAATAAATTGTTTTAAGAACTGACTTACAGTTTTCCAGTAATCACATTGAACCTTTCTAAACACTGGCAAAACAGGACTTGCTTTTAGACCTCTGGAACTTCTCAATTTTTCCAAGAACTAGAACTCAGTTATACTGAACTTGAATGGTTTAGAGCCTGTGGACCAATTTTTTTAAACACTCTTGGGGTGAAAATCATCCACTACAGCTGATTTAATGATGGTTAGTTGTTGCTGCTTAACACATTCCCTAGTTAGCAGTGCAAAAAAATGTACTTCATGTCTACAAGTGATTCTGAAGACACAAGAGAAGTATCTATCTTCATCTATTATTTTCTGCTCTGCGATTGATAATTACAATTTTCTCTTCAGGCTTCAAACTACTGTAAAGATTTTGCTTCTTCCACGTAAGTATTTTTCACCTTTGCCAGGGGCTTTTCACAGGTATTTCAGTTTTACTCTCAACTGCATACATTTCCTGTCTGTTGATTAGTACTTGCTGCAATCAGCTTTGCCACTGTTCAATTTGTTTTATGTATTACACTCTCATTACTGTCTTTGGCCTAACGAGGATTTTTTAAAATCAAAAAAGGAATCTGCAAAACAAGGGGGTTTGAGGCTTCAAGTTGAATGTTCTCATTTTTCTGCGTGCATGTGTCTTGCTACTCAATTTTACTCACAGGATGTTAATCTTTGGTAACCTGTCCCTTTTAAGATCATTAAAGGCATACATCACTGGTAAGGCAAATAAAATGAGAAAGCTCATACTTGCAAGTGAGCCACCACCAGCTTCTCTGTTCAGCTCAGTCTGTATCTGAATGCAACACTTGCTAACAGAAAATTACTGTAATTAAATTTTAGAAGTTCCAAGCATATTTCAGAAGCAGTTGGACAAGATCTCCCCCACGTCCAACTGATGGCCAATGTGACAGTACCTGCACTATGCCACTGCATGTGAAGATGCCCTCAGAGGTCTGACACAACATGTATTTACCTGCAGTGAACAATCACTGGGGCATTCTTCTCTTCTGCACTCTGCATTGCCTCTTCCACTTCCAGCACTAGCTGCAGCAGAGGGGGGGCTTGATCTGGTGTCTTCTGGTCTGGCCAGGATGTGTACCAGTAATGTTTCAGGTTTCTGACTTCTTCTCCTTTCTGCAATCCAGTTAAGATAAACATCACAAAGTTTTAAAAGAGCTTCTGATTGTAAATTGATATTGAAAGCTGGCCTTCCCTTTAAGAATGAGATGAGTAAATCAATGCTAAATGAAACAAGAGATCCAAATGGCAAGCCACACAACACAAATCTGGATTTCAAATATCACGTCTGCACTTCAGTAAACTGCCTTAAAAAAAAAAAAATAATTCCCCCCCAAGTATGCTGCTCTTTTAGTGCCAAGAGCTGTGTGCAAAACACTCCAGGCAGTCTGTTCCCTCTTGACAGATTCATTCAGCAAAGCCAGAGCTGTGCTTGTGACATAATTGCTTTCATAATGTATTTGACAGACAGAAAGCCAGGAGCCATATCTCTGTCTCTGATAGCTAGCTAGATAGATGAGGGAGAAAGATGATGGGAGCTTATTTTTCTATCTCTTCTGACAGACAGACTCCTATCAGTTTCCTGTCAATTCTACTCTTCTCTTAGCCATGGTGAGAAATTCAGAGACACTATGGAAGGTGGGAATTGTATCTAGCTGCAGTACAGGCTCTGAGAGACACAAATTCCAATTCTCTCTCTCTGTCTCAGCATGGCTACGAATATAACAAATGGGCTGTTACCTTTTCTGAATGCCAAGTAGCACTGCGTGCTTCTGATTTTGTGTGTTCAAAGGGACATCCTTCTGCCTGATTTCTAAAGGTGCCAAATAGTAACATGGAGCTCAAGGAACCTTTCAGGCACCACCTAAGCCAGCTGGCATAGGGCTAAGCAAACATCTTCAAAAGGTCTGGGAACAGAAGTGTTAACTTCCACAACCTTCCCTTGAACACATGGCTGGCTGAGTTTGAGAGGAGGAAAAAGAGAACAAATTTGTCTCTTTCTAAAGAACCAGGCACAAAAATCTGGAAATCATTTCTGTCATCTATACTCCTAAGTCCCTATGACTGTCAGTTGCTGGATGTTAAAAATGCTCTGTGGTTGTGACATTTTACATCCTTCTTTTTGGTTAACAAAGCTTTTTGCACAGCTTCAAACAGTGAGCTAGACTAGGGAAGTGATCTAGTTCAACCTTTTTTCTTTCTTGTGCTGGATTAATTTTCAGATGGATTGAACAGTTTCCCCCTTGGGCTTATCACAGTCACATAAATGCTTGTGAGGGCACATAGGAGATGGCACAAGGGCAGGAACAAGAGAGCTGGACAAAGGGAGAGACTGAGTTTAATTCAGTTCTGTTCCAGCTTATACTGGGTTTAAAGTGCTCATTGAAGCACAGCCATAGGAACCTTAAGGGTACGTTTAGCTCAGTTCAGGAAAAGAGAGTCTTACTATCATAGCACAGAGCCTGGCTTTAGGTTATTTACTCTAGTGTGAAGATATTCTGGTTAAGAGAGCATAACTAGTTGTCATAAATAATACTTGAATTCACTACAGTAAATCCAACCAAATTCAACACTGCTCTGAAACATGAACATAAGCAGTTGCTTTTGAATGTGTGAGCAGGTCCAGAGGAGGCCACAAAGATGATCAGAGGGCTAGAGCACCTCTGCTCTGGGGACAGGCTGAGGGAGTTGGGGGTGTTCAGCCTGGAGAAGAAAAGGCTCCAGGGAGACCTTAGGGTGGCCTTTTAGTACCTGAAGGAGCTACAAGAAAGCTGGGGAGGGACTTTTTACAAGGGCATGGAGTGACAGGACGAGGGGTAATGGTTTTAAATTGGAAGAGGGTAGATTTAGATCAGACATTAGGAAGAAATTCTTTCCTGTGAGGGTGGTGAGACACTGGCCCAGGTTACCCAGGGAAGCTGTGGCTGCCCCCTCTCTGGAAGTATTTAAGGCCAGGTTGGATGGGGCTTGGAGCAACCTGGTCTGGTGGGAGGTGTCCCTGCCCATGGCAGGGGGGTTGGAATGAGATGAGCTTTGAGGTCCCTTCCAATCCAAACCATTCTGTGATTCTGTGATATTCATATCTGACTCTGAACTCCGACGCTCCTTCTCTAACATAGCGAGCTTCCCCTAAGGAGTAACTGAGCAGGAACAAGAGAACTGTGAAAACAATGAGAGGTTGCTGTTGGAAGAAAACTGTAGGGATGAGTATCACCATGAAAGGTACTTGTGAGATGGAGGTATGGCTTGTTATGCTTGAATTATTGTATATAAGCTCTTCAGGACTGTTTTGTGCAACACTTGTTCTGGATATGCTACTGCAATATTGATATTAAAAGCCACTCCCTTGCAATTCCCATCTGAAAATGGAACTGGCTATTACCCTTCTGAGAAGAATTTGAATGATCCTTTCGTGGGGAGAGAATCAAGTTTCATTCCATAAATATAGAGGCAAAGTGGCGTTTGGGGTTTTTTTTGGGGGGGGAGGGATGGGAAAGAACATTTCAATCTAAATCTCTAATGTTACTATCAAGCTGAAAAAAAAAAAATGCAATATTCACTAATACTCAAATGCTGCATTTAATGATTTAAAACAATTATGAAAAACTCTTCTGGCAGACAGCACAGTTTATTCTTGTGAAATTTTTAGTTTTGTCACCATAATTAAGAAGCGACCAGTTCTGTTCGATATCAGCGTTCCAGCAGAATTAATCTGTGTATTATCCTTGCTGTTACACTATACCGTTCAGGATAAGTTGTATTTAAGCCCTCTGCAACATACTTGCAAATATTCTTTACTTCCCACTTGTCAGGGAGTGTGATTTTCTCCTTGCTCCCCTTGCCAAAAGCATGTGTGACAGACTTTCCACACTCTCAATCCAGACATAGGATTTCATATGCTGGCTTCCTGCCTATCAGCATATGGCTGAAAAGACTTGAAACTGGTTGGATAAAAGGAGAGTTTTTTCAGCTTGGAAAGAAATTATGGCGTTATGCTGAGGTCAGGGGTGGATCTGGTAGATGAAAGATGTACGAAGTTTATGTAAATAGGGTGATTAAAACACGTAGTTTGAGATTCTAGAATCTAGCAATGAAAACAGTTGTAAAATAGGACTCTGGTACTTTAGACTAAGTAGCATGTAAGTACTCAAAAAAAATTAAACCTGTGTTTATGCTCTCTATCTACAAGAAGACAGAATAGCTACTGGTATGTAAAACTACATATACATATAACTGGAAAGATACTAACATGTAGAAACGTAAGCATGGAGGATGCTCTGGTGAAAGTGTTGTTAAAAGTCATCAACAGTTTTAATGTCTTGGAGTAGAATAACCCCTAAAGCATCTTCAAAGACTGGTTTGCCAAATCTCTCAAAGAACAAATTAGCATGGTACCTATTAAAAGGGGTTCAGCCATGGTGAATGGAAGCAGTGCTACCACACCACTGACAAGTGTCAAGCAAACCAGTAGTCCCACTGCTGAGAGAAGCCGAAAACAGGTAAGCAAAATTAAAATGCCTTTTGCTCAGTTCTCAACTCCTCCACTTCTTGCTAGCAGCACAAGTCATCTTAGGTATAAAGAGCTGGTGGGTATCCAGCAGTCTGAGAGCATCCTAATAATGATCATAAAAAGACAAGAAGCACAACCTAAATATTTGCTATGGGCCTCCCTGTACTACAAAATATGTAAGATACTGTACAGGTGAAAGTTCCCTGTTAGGAATCAGTAACCCTCTGCCCAAGCCCAAAGAATAAACAAGACTTTGAATTCTACAGAACAACTTGACAGAGTTTAGTGGGTTATTCTGCAAGTGCTGTCTGTAGGATGACTTGCAAAGGCTGGTAAGAAGCTATCTGTGAGCTAACACATCACTCTAAATGACCAGTGAACACAGAGGACATAGGCACAGAATGAGTCACTGCTTTCTTCCACTGAGTGACCCTGTACTACTACAGTTGGCCTGGTAGCTTTCAGATTGCACATATGCAGTCTAGCTCTCTGACTGCTTGTTTCACTGTAGTCTCTATGGCTTTGCCCAGTTCACCGACATACAATGACTTCAGTAATGAAAAGTGGTATTTGTACAGCAGTACACTGTGCAAAAGATTTCTACACAGCTCTCCATGAACATCTTAATTTAAGGTTTAGACAGCTGAACTGCTGTAAGTACACTGGAATTATTTACCTTTAGGGTGATGAGCCTTAAACGGTAATCGTCTGCTTGTATGACTCGGTTAACTGTGATTTCTATTCCTTCGTAGGTGACCTGTTCCTCTGGCCAATATTCTGTGCATTTCTGTGTGCAATATAAAATAAAGCCAGTTAAGCAGATATCAAGGGAGGCTCATTTTTATCCCTCTGAAATTGGATATAGCAGACGCATCGATGAATATGAATAAACTTTGTTTCTATAATAAGTGCAAGTTCCCACTTTCTAAACAGGAACCACATTTCAGGTGATTTTTGCTGCATGCATAATAGCTTGATTGCATGATTAAAAATGCACAAATCAAGTAATGACTAACCAATGCATTTAAATACACACATCCTTATTCATCTTTATGCAACTGATGTGCACTTTGAAGGTTCATTAGAAAGGCCAGTGGCAATGCGCTTCTGTTTTCAGATTAAGCCTTTTCTTAGCATAATAAGGATTAGTATAATATACACTAGTTACCAAGATTTCTGTGGTGTGTATACACTAGTATGGAAACACAAAATACATCTTTTCTGGTTTTCACAAAAGGTCAATGTTTTCTGAATATAAAATTGTTTGCATCGGTTTTTGTACAAGGGAACACGACTGGGGATGTTTTGGGAATTAGATTATGTACCAAAATCCACTTTAAGTGGATACTCTGAATATTTTGAAGCTAAGGAACTAAAAGTAAGCAATAACTGTGAGAGCTATTAGACTACTACATGTGATTTTGCCAAAAAACAGAGATGCAGCCAGCACCACCTGACAATTAAAGAAGCAGAAACTATAGTCCATTGGCAAACCTACATTGTGCTACTCATATAGTAGAGAAGAGTAGGTGAGAATTTGCAAGCACTCCTATCCTGGAAGGAAGACTGATGAAGACCATGGTTTTTTGTATGTGGTTTCTCTTTAAGCTAATTGATAGGTAAAGAGTCAAGCACTTCAACATGGTGCATGAATGACTTCACGGACAGGAACGACATAAACAAGGCAGGGTCTGAGATAAAGGCTCCCTTGTGATACTGGAAGAAGCAATCCCGTTATCACAGGAGAATCCTAATCTGCTCCTGGACAAACCCAGATGAAGATTATGCTCGTAAGCCTCCCTATTTTACACTGCTGTACACAGTCTTGAAGGAAGCAAGTGAAATCATTTTGTTCTCCCCCACCAAAAATAATTCCGCTTCAGGAGAAAGATTTACAACAGAAAAGTATCTTACAAAAGTTACTGAGTCAAAATTTTTGTGTGGGAGAATCAGTGTTGTTCCACCTGCATAGTGCATCAGTTAATAACCCACTGGGAGTGCAGCCCACTGTTTCTCTCCAATTCTTTACGCAGATTGCGTTTTTTCCTTCCTCTACTCCTAAACCGCGGAATCCATTGTAAAAATTGTTAGGAGTGCTAGCAGCTATCAATAGCACAGACGTTGCTCTGCTTGAAGGAGTGGAGTAAGATTGCCCACTCACTTCTGTGGGCTGTCTGTCAGTTCAGATTAGATGTGACAGAGGGCTGAGATACAGAGCTTTTAATACTCACATTAGCAAAGTCATTGCACTGAGGAGGAACAAAAAGCCTCTGCTACGAGAATCCTTGCTGAAGAAAGGTTTTGGTTTTGAATCTGTGTACTTCTGAGTCCTGTTATTCATATATTAATATATGTGTTATGGAAGAAAGGGAATGAATATAGAAGACATTCACATGAAAGGATTTACCCTACATTTATGGCTGAGATTCCTGACACCGTTTAATTTTTGACACAAAAGGTATCAGAAAAAACTCAGCAGCTCTGTTATGATATATAGGCTGTAGCAAGCTCCAGTTATATAGTGCATCATCACTATATGCACTGCTTCCCAGGACTCTGTTGATTAAAGATATTCAACCTAAGTAGTTACAGGGTACTATTGTTGTTGATTCCTTTAGAGAGAACTTGAAAGAGTATCTGCAAATAGAGCTGGGTTTGGAGAGACTTCAGGTCATCTGGGAGAGGAAAAATGACAAAACCAGCAGCAGGCTAAGTCAGACAGCAAAACACGACTTAGAGTAAACTCAACTGAAAGAGGAGCCCACATCTTCTCTGAGCCTGAAGAATTTAGTGTTGGCTCTGATTGCTCAGGCCACTGAACTGGCTTCTGTCTGTTGGCTTAGCATCTATGCTGAAAATATCTGCTAGAGTACAGATAGAAAAACAGACTATATGTAACACCATTACCTCATTCATCTCTTCTATATTGGTAATCATGACAATGATGGGAGAACGCTCCTGCCACACCATTCTCCAGAAATCACTGACAGTATTAACTATCGGTCCCTGAGTAGCAATATATACCTTTTCCTCTCCTCCATAGCCCTGCCAACAAAACAACAAGAGATCAATTTTAATAGGGATGTCCACCACAACCTCAAAGGTTCAGTCTTTCAAGCAGAGCTACCACTGGTTGAAATGGTGACTCCACGGCATTAGCTCTTCCTCTCTCTCCTGCACATGTGTACATGGAGCAAAGGCACAATATGGACTTACGTAATTCCAGCAATGAGTGTCCAACAGCCTTGAGGTGACTCTGGCAAGGTCACGAGCCTTATTCAGGTTTATTATCCAGTGCCTTTTGCACCTTTGCAATTTGCATCAAGAAGTGCAGAAGTTTTGTTGTTTTTTTTTTGGTCTGGTCTGAACCTGTACAGTTGCACTTTGAGATTTAATTTTCAGTTAATGTAAGCAGGAGAGACAACCAATCAGTTCAACTAGGATGCCTTTAAAAGCCAGTGGATGTTGCAGCTCTGTTTACATTAACAGTGGCTGATAGGGGCTAGGCAGACACATTGGACTATTGAGCTCTTACCCTGATGTAGTTAGCATTGATGTAAGAGCTGAGGGGGTCGTCCTGATCAGCTGAGGTAAGGCACACTCTGCTGTGAGGATCTGAAAGGTGTAAAGAGATAAGTAATAGTTTATCAGTTGCTCAGAGGAGGGAAAGAGAGACACAGGATCATTTTGGACAGTGAGACATGGACATGCATTCATGGCCATCACAACAGATGTGAGTGGCCTTGGAGAGCTCCCATGTTAAAAGGTTGCCATAAAATAAGGGAAAGGATGGTTGGGGTAATTTGCCTGCTTCTGATAGTTCTACCTGCTCTCTGAAGCCTGTTTAATTGTTCCTGTTGCAGAGTCAGTGTCCCACAGTGACTCTGGAAAAGCAGGTTTTTGCTCCAGAAAATTATTTCTCAATTTGATAGGTCAAACACATTCTGGCTTGTAAGATGTTAGAATGCTCTTTGTGAAATCACAGCAAATGGCTTTTCTCCCAAACCATAACCACACATTTCTTGCACACAGCAAGCCAGATGACAATAACTCTTTCCCTGTTATGTCTTGCAGTGAACTAAACTCCAAGAGGTGCTATTAACAAATATAATGGTTAAAGAGAAATTAAAAGAATATTAAAAGTCTCTTGTACTAAGTTTCTTCAGTATTTGAGTCTCCCTCATTGGGGCTGTTTATGAAGCATTATTCTTGTTTTAATAAGATGACAAATGAAAACATTATTCAACCTGAGAATTTCAGTCCAGTTCCCACTGAAGTCAATGGGAGCTGTTCCACTGATTTTAATGCGAGCTGACACAGGCCCACGTTCATCCACTTTCACCAGTACTACACAGTTTGTTATCATTCACAAGAAACATCCCCCTGACAGGGGCCTTGGCAAACAGCAACAGCGTATATCACCAGGAGAATATTAAAAACAAACCACAGATGACTCCCTCATAAAAAAATACAGTCTGCTTAGAAACCAGAACAAAATTAAAAATATGCAGAAAATAATGTGTTATTGGGTAAAGCACAAAGGATTCAGCACACAGTAATTTCTACAGCACTACACACACAGACTCAGCATGAAATGCTGTCCTCAGACAGAAGGGATTCATGGTATTTATTATGTGATAATCTAATCACAATCCACAAAGCAAAGATATTAACAAGGATATTGTTTCAGAGCAAAGAAGTACCGAAACCAGAGAGTTCCTCTCTAATACAGTTCCCTAAACTGCTCAGCTTTGCTCATTTCTCTAGCACTGGGGAGACAGTGAGATGAGACAAAATCTGCTTTTTAATCAGTAATTCTGACAGCCTGCAACATGTCACACCGTTAAAAAGGTGACGTGGGTGCCAGATGTTTATTCAATTGTCGCAGGACTGGGTAGTAAGACCCCTTGCATGAAGTCCCTTTTATGCAGTCATCCATGGAGTCTGCTGAAGTATGAGTAATGATTACATGATTTTTTTCCTACCAAGATAATAATAATACTATGCTGTCCATCTCATGGTAGGTCTTTAGGGAGGAATAAAATGGATTTGAACAACTCTATCAACAGGTGCCACAGGCTTTTAAGCACAGGCTTCTTTTAGTATTCTTCAATTGCAGTAGAATTTGAGTTATTTTTCACTGCGGACTTTTTTTATTGCTGTATTCACAAATATTAAAACATTATTCAGAATATGCTTTTAATTTGAAGTATAATACTTGACTTGTGATTCTTCTGTTAATGTAGTATTTACACTTGTTAAGGTAGTCCTTTAGTGAACAATTTCAACCTTATTTCACATAAGAGGCCTATTAACACATTGTTGATACATAAACATGCACTGTTTTGCAGAAAGTACAGCCAAAGCTGAATGGCATCTCTCAGAAATACAGAAACTGGAGTAACTCCTCCTTAAAAAAAAAAAAAAAAAAATCGTAACGAGACCTTAATGTAAGAGTTTGCAGTACGAATTTCAAGTTTTCAACAGAGGCATGTAAACAAAGCCAAATCCTACTCTTAATGAAAACATTTCTCCCAGGACAAAACCAGTTCACAGACCAAGTTCAAGATGACACCATGCCTTTAAAAAAGCAGTAGCAGTCCCTATCTCTAAGATACCAAATGATATGTCAGCTATTTTTTCCCAGTCTCTTTGATGGTCATTTTGTGTTTACACTACATCTTACATTTTAGAGGAACTCACTAAACTTAGCTGAAATATTTTTCAGAACTTAAAATGGTGTAAAAGAAATTGAGCTATGTAGAAATTTAAGTCTGTCTAGACATTACTCTAGACAAAAGAACTCGATGAGATTGATTTACAAGATGTTCCAATAAGTTCTTGCCACCTCTGCAATTCTGTAACAAGAACATCCTTTTCTATATATTCAAGAAGTGCCTCTAAACATCTTAGAGAAAAGTTGGCATTTTCCAGGAAATGCCATAGGACTCATCCTCAGGACTGTCTGCAAACAAATAAATTCAGTGTTATGAAATATTGGAATCAACCTCCTTAGCTTGGCATTTTCCCCAAAACATCCTTCTGCCATCAAAAAGCCACCTTCTAAGCCATTTTATTACCAACAGCAAAATTGGAGAATCTGCAAAAGGAATTTACTACAAAAGCAATATAAATGAGATGAATCAAAAGACTATTATCATGTCTCTCACTTACTGCAATCAACTCTAGGGTTGCAAGTAACTGATCATTATGTTAAGTGACTGCTTACCTTTTAATGATAATGCCTAGATTGCTTCTGGCGATACAGCTGGTAAGGGAATTTTAGTTACTTTTAAAATTCAGATTATGGGCTTGATTCTAGTTTGGTAATCAAGTATTTGCTGTTCCCTATGATAATCAATTGTTCGAGTCTGCTGTACTGCGGCTTGTTCAGCAGTTCCTGCCATTACCGGAGGAATGCTAGGGTAAATACTCAAGGCAGCATTTGGTCAGCTCAGAAACAGAAGTCAATGGATAGTAAAAGCCTGATAAGGACTGGACTTCCCCTAGTCTTGCCTCTGTTTTGCTCTCCTATTCTGTGCATGGATAGTTTACTTGGATTCTTGGCTTTGAAGCATAAAGAGGATGTTTAGTTTTCCTTGCTAGCCTTTCTATTGCCAGCAGCAAGCCCTTCGAAATGGAGGTAGTTGGATAAAAGTGGTCAGCCCTCTTCTTTCCTCAGCAATATCAAGCCAACCTTTGATCACAGCCAGGGACAAAGTTGCACAGAGGTTACTACCTTTGCAACTCATTCAGAAAAAACATGCAGATCATAATGAGCTTGGAACAAGCTTGTTAACCCTCAGAGGCATGGTAGGGTAGAAAACATTAATCTGGAGAGGTGAAAGTAACAACAATTAGGAGATAGAACTACTGTGGCTAGTGGTGGCATCTTCCAACAATGGCTCACAGCAAAAAGAGAGGCATGACATCTAATCATATCCCTTTTTAAAGTAACTTTAAGTATGACAGAGGGGAAAGTAACAACACTTGTACAAATTCGTACCAAAATGTTTTTCAAAACTCCTACTCCTGGCTACAAATAAAAATAGTGTAACAGGAAAGAAAAATATTTTTACTTTCTGTATCATCTTAATGCCATCAGGCCAGTTCCCAATATTCTCAGTTGGCATTGGAGGCATGATTCTGAGAAAAAACATCGGTCAGGAAAAATAACATTGCTAGAATTTAGTCCTTCTGAAGGAGTTTAATCAAAGAAACCATCAAGTAACATCTGAATAAACACACCAAGTTCTTGGGTAGAATTTTTAAGCAGCACCAAATGATACAATCCTAATGACTTAAAAACCTAAGTACTGCTGATGTTCAGTGCATCTTAAGTTCTCCATGCTCTGTACCTCTTTTGAAATTTGATTTATGCTTTGAAGCTATGTTGCTGCTTCATAAATATGGCCGTTGGACAAAACATTGTAGTGACAGCACTACATGCAATCTGGAAAGGAAAGTGCAAAGCCCTTCAGCACGCAGAATAAACCACCTTGCCTCAGTGACTTACAAAGCAGAAACTTACTTGGGAGAATTGTTTTGTAGCGATTCTTACGCACTAAGCCTGGAATATCATATTCCTTTGGATCAACAAAGTTCATTGGAATTTCCTGTTAAACAAAAAACAAATCAGAAAACCACAAAATACAGTAGGTAGTATTATTAGATTCCCAAGAGGAATAAGAAACCCAAACCCATTATGTCCTGCCTGTGAGGGAGGCAAAGCGGTGAAGTCAACTGAGACATATGGTACAGTACTTCTAGCAATTTACCACCAAAATATGATTGATGTTTCCTTTTATTGTCACTGGCTTTATTTTCTGAAATCCTTAATATAAAAACGCTCATAGTGACTAATTCATTGAGTAATATGTGGAACAGCATTATGTTAGCTCCTAATATTAACTGAACTGCAAGTGTAGGCACAGAACTAAGCAAAAGGTGGTATGTAAGATACTCTGCTCCAAAAGCAATGGACCTCCGACACCATCCATTCTGACTCACAGTCCTCTGAGGGTGGAAGGAAATAACCTGCTAGTGACTCTCACCAGCAGCAAATTATGACACATATTATGATAGGTCAGCGTACTGACCTGACTCTATGGAGCTGGGGAACTCTTTTCACTCACCACAATTTAAAGCTTCATGGGCAAGGACAGCAAACAGGTGCTCAGGGATTACCTGCTTTCTACACTACTGACCCAAAGAACATACAAAGTTGGAGGGGCTTCTTATTCTCCACTATTCATCTCCTGCAAGTAAATGGCCAATGCCAGGTGGAAACAAACAACCTTCCACCAACTGGAGCCAGTAGGTATGTGATGAGATGGCATGTGTCAACCAGGCTCAGGCTCATGGGAGCAGAACTGGTTATCCCAGCTGCTGCACATGGGATTTGAGAGGCCAGTACTGGACATACTGGTAACGGCAGTCAGGGTTGAGTACGACAAGCCTCACTCTAAGATGAGCAGAACTATGGATTGTGTTAAATTCTGGGCTTCAGAAGACTGACTATATGCATTATGTCTCTTACACAGCACTGAGCATACTGTTGGCCTTAACCAGAGGCAATTAATGATAAAAACATTTTGGTGAAGTAGTTCCCTATCAATTTGGGGAACTACAAAGGAATGAAACCTTCATGTTTTCCTCAATTGTTACTTTGTGTTTGGTCACCCAAAACTCTTCTGGAGCCAATCGCCATGGCCTCTTTTTAGGACTTAGTCATTTACTGCAAATTCTTGGTGATATCAGTGGGACTTCTGCCTGAGTAAAAACTCTAAATCCTGTAAGAATTTCAGGACTTAGCCCTGTATGTGACATCTGCTTTGACTTTTCTTCCAAAATGAAACGCAGCTGCTTGCTTCATCATGGGTCTGGACTTCGAAACCAAGTAGGTTAGACAGGCTGAAAACACATGACGCAAAGCTAGCTGGTGATAACCATTTCATTAAAAAAAAACCCAACTAGTTATTTCTGTAATTTAAAAATTGTAAACATTTTGATTGCACAGCGTTTTTCTCTATGCTTTTTCAGCTTTCATAAAGAATGAAAATGGCTTGGGATGGTTTGATTGTTGAATGATTAGTTTCTAAACACCAGGAAAACTAATTCAAAATCTCCAAAAGAAATGAAGCATATATTTTCCTACTTAAACACTATTTTCTTTGCGTTGAAAGCTACAGTGAACTTCAGAGACTGATGAACCTGTATGTGGACTTGTTCAGCAGTCAATTCAGACACTCACTAAATGAACATTTCCTCCCTAGAACAGCAATTTCCTTACTCTACTTTAAAAGAATCAGGCTTGCCTACACAAAAGCTGCTTTTCTTCAACTTATACAGCACTAAGTGAATTAAGGACCGCAGATATCTGTTGGTCTCATCTCTGCCTGTGCTTGCAAAGTGAAAAAAAAACCTGAAATTGCACAAGGAGGGAGGACAGCAAGTGATACCCAAAGTGTTACTCCTGCCCTTTCAGACCCTTACAGGTCATAAAGGGGACAGGCTAAAAGGACTGTTACATTGCAAAACATCATCTTCCTCCTGCCCTGCTGAGATTTCAGGCTTAAGAGAATATACAACTTGGCAGCACTAACTTCAGTGTTTGGTCACATGCTCTAAAATACCCCAGCATGCAAAGACTGTGCTCTGGTTACCTCCCACCTTGTGCAGGAATTTACAACCCTGCCTAGCAGACATAATACACAAAATGCTGCAGTGGCTGCGAGTATTTTCTTGCCAGGTATAATAAACATGACAATGCCTATCATATGGACACTCAAGCAATTATGGGAAAGACTCATAGAATGTAAAGATCTAAACAGCCAGTGTACTCACTACATCGACACTTTCTCCTAAACTACTTAGAAATTCAATTTTCAACTGCTTGCTTCATCTGTGTACTTATATTTTTTCCTCAAATGAGGTGAAGAATTCTTTCTCCCAAAGCAACAGTGGATACAGTGAGCCAAGAAATCATACTTCAGAATCCTAAAAGCAACTGACAGTGCAGCTTGCAACTAGTAAATAATTTTTGTGCAGAAAAAATCCCAGTAAGTCATACTTTCTACAGCTCCTGCTGAGTGACACAGCCATCCTGTGCTTTGGTTAACTGGAAGATCTTCAGGCTTGGAAAGGAGCTCCATACCAAGCATTCAACATCAAGGAACATGCACTTGGATTAATTCCATCCCTAGGGCAACTCCAGACATATTTCAAGAAGCTATGCCTATAGCAAACTTGGCTTTGCTTCTATACACTAGTGACAAAGCTTGAGTTTTTTGTTAAAAAGTAGCGTGCCAACAGAAGAAGAAGAGACTTGTGAAAACAAAGCTTTTTTGTTGTTGTCAGAACCAATTCTCTAGTTTTTAAGTGACAATATCACTGAAAGCTTTCAGACATTGTCATTTCAAAGGATGACAATTTTGGGAATTGCATTTAATGCTTCACTGATGGAAGTGGAGTTTGTATATACTAATTTTAGACTTGCAAAAAGTAATAGCAAGGTTCATAGACAGACAACATCCCATTTTCCTGATGCTCCTCGAAGAGAGAGGTCAGGTACTCACAAAGAACTCTGCCTGGAGTATGAAAGGATCCAGTGCTTTCTTGTGCAGTTCCTCTTCAGTAAGGATGTTTGATGCTGTCTGGAGGTATTCTCGGGCTGACTGTTCCCGTGGTGACATGACATAGCCAAACCCTTGCTCAGAACAGCCTGGGGTACACATATCCAGTGTGAGTGAAACATTTGAACCTCTCCTGCAAAACAGAGTGATCAAAGTTTGCTTACAACAGAACAGACTGACCCATCACTGTAAGCAATGGACACAGTCCCAATGACAGATAAACAGCCACTTTAAAAAAAGCACCCAGCTGGTTCTGCTCTGTACATTTTGGTCACTAACTGTGAACAACAGGTGATGTTTCTTGGGTAGAAGCAGCAGAAGATGATTTTGTACACTGGAATATGAATGCCAACACTTTCAAAGTGTTGTCTGCAGTGAGGTAACTGTATACTTTGTCATCTAAATCAAAGCAACTAGCTTGTCAAAGGTGCTGAACAAGCAATTGCAGGGAAGTTTTCATATTTGTGTAAATCACATTGTATCTTTGGGTGCCTAAATATGGGCATTTTAGACACCAGAGGTGAAAATCTTGGTCTCAGTTTTTGTCAGGTCAGATCCTGCATAATAACCATTTACTAGTAGCACAAACAACATCAGTGGGGTAAAATCTCGTGATAAACATTACCAGTTCAACATTAATAAAGACAGGAGATGCCAACCACTACGGTGAATAATTCTTTTGTCTGAAAAGCTTTCTTTCCACAACAGTAAATCGTGAGAAGGGCAAAATGAAGGTCCCAACATTTTAACAGTACGTTAAAAACAGAAATGCTGCTGAGTGTAGAATTTTTAGTGGCTTTACTATAAGTTAGCCACACAACAAAAAAGTCTAAATACCTACATTGTTTACTGAATGCAGCTTTAAAGCGTTTCTGAGCTTCTGTCAAATTTCATATACTACAGACAAAAGATTCAAATGTCATCAATCTATATTTAAATATCTTTAACATAATAATTTAAAAAAATTAAATAATCACACAATATGATTATTACTGGATGTCATTTTCTATGCATCCACACAGTAAACCTATTTTGGTGACTCTCAGCTGACAAAATCTAGTTAGAAGGTGCTTGCAGGAGCTGCTGAACAACCATGTAAACATGCAGACATGACCCAGCTCACAGAGAAGACAGTAGAAGTTGTTACTTGGATCACAGCCCTTTTCTGGATTCAGGAGTTTTTCCAAAAGAATGTGCAGCCAGTCTCCTGCTATGATTCACAGTCATGGGGAAATGATTTTGGATAGAACATGACCACTAGTGTTAGACACCGAATCTTTAGTGACACCTTTCCAAAGACTTGACTCTGCCCTCCTATGTGCCATTAAATAGCTACTACATTCCTCCCAAGAAACAGTTGCATTTGATAACAAATGCTTTTGGTTCTCTAAGGTAGAAGAGGCTATATAAAGATATTGATAGTTTTTCAGCAGGAGGAAAAGAGATGTTTCCTTCTTAAGAGTAACATTCAGTGCTGTTTGAATTCAGCTAGTGACTACCCTTCTGGTGGTGTAGGTGGTTAAAGAATGAGAGGGAAGTGAGATGGAAAAGCAGAATGGATGCAAAAGAGGGACAGGTTTAACACAACACCAAACAAAGGAAGAGTGACCAAATCTTGGTGTAAATGAAATCTTAGAGCACAGCTCAAAACTGACATATGTCTGGCTTCTCAAGCACACATGTATGTTTAAAACAAGTTTATTATATATCTTAAGTGTACACATTGTACCTAGTGTGAGAACTTCAAGCAGTTGCTTTAATTTTTCCCATCTCTACTTCTTTGACAGTTTTAAATTGTAATTCATTACTTGAACCAACTGATATTCCCCAATTGATATTCCCCAATTCGACTGAAACAGTGAGTATTGTTCCTGCAGGCTAGTGGTCACCCAAGAAGAAATGTCAGCATCTTTAAAATGAGAGAGATGGAATTAAATCAGGGATAGTGAAAAGCACAAATGACTGATGCATTTCAAGCTCAACCTTGCCCATAATGAAAACCAATGGCAAAACTCACTGGCAGCAGCAGGTTCAGGGACAAGCCCCAGAGGTTACTGCAATCTCATATTTAAAGCAGAATATAATAAAAGGTAGGACATTTTAGGAAAAATGTTGTAACCAAGAACAAAGTGAGAAGAAACATTCTAAGCTCACAGAGTGCAAATTAAAAGCCTCTTCTGTAACATTCCCTTTTACTGTGTCATGTGGAGCTTTGGAAACTCAGCATCATGCTTTTCAAAATCTAAGTCCTGGCCTTTGTTTTAAGTTTTAGATATGAGAATTAACTATGGTTAGCACTCCAATTAAGCTTGAAAATCCATAAATAAAGGTAATACTTCACTACGCTGGGCCCTTCAGTAACCTCATTCTTACTCATAACATCATCACCTTTGCAGAATTTCCTCACAGGATTTCATTCATCAAGATCTTTGTTCTATTTCACTAAAGCATCTGGAAGAACACAAAAGAGAAAAAGATCTTCCTTTTATCTTAAAACTGCCTTTTCCCAGCTGTGAATCTCTCTGAGAAGCTCTGATGGTTCAAGCAGTGAACACCAGCGCACCCCAAAGTTTCATTACTGGGTTAATTTCAAAAGAGTTCATTTACTTTTGGACTGACTCATTTATATGAGAATTATTGCAGATCACCACTTGTCCTATGGTTTGCTTTTGGAGAAAGGACTAATTCTCCAGCACGAGTGACAAAAACCAAGATCCACCTCTTTCAGAAGTAAAAGTTTTCACTGCCCTATGGTGGATTTCATGCCATGCTGTTGCCATCTTGGGGAATGGCAAGAGACTGAACAAACACAAACAGATATTTCAAAGAAAATAAATGATGCTTTTCAAAACTATTTGTTGACAGCTGTCTAAAAACTGCGGTTTTTGGCTAATATGTTTATGACTAGACTGAAAACAAGACAGGAAATAAAAGAGGTACTTGGCTTTAAAACCACATTTTAAAGTGACATTCATGAAGGCAAAAAAGCTTCCTACTAGGCACAGAACTCTTAAATCCACAAAACCTGGGACCAGACCTTCCCCTATTAGTCACATCTACCCTACCTTTCTTGCAAGCCCACGGATTTAACCGTTAGAGTAGCTGGGTCTGTCTCCGCTTTAATGTCCATTACGCAGTCAAAGACTGGAGTCTCTGGTACGGGATCCAAATCTAGGAAGTCATCCTCATTTTTATCCTCTGTCCACTCTGAGTACGTGAACGAAGGCTGCCGGCTCACGGATTGGCGTCTGTCCTCTTGTAGCGGAAAGGGGGGGTCTGCACGGGCTCTGAGTAGATGCCAAAACTGGAGGAAACAAACATTTAAAAAAGCTTTCTGCTTGTTGCCTGCTCTTCCATACAGCCTAGAGGATGGGTCTTTAGGGCAGCATCCCAGCTCACTATAATGTATTAGAATTGGAGAGTACTGAAGAGGACAGGAATGTTCCATGCAGGAGTAGCTTTGTGGTGCATGTTACAAGGATTCACAACTACCCATTCAAACCTGCTTTCAGCCACAGAGGTTTCCACAGAGCTGGCCAGGCTTAACCCAGGGATACAGTGGAAGTGGAATGTGCTTGTGACCATCATATGCAAGCCAACGTGATATCACTGCCCTTTTGTTCAGTTTCTTACCCTTCCTAGGCTTGATTACAAAATAAATATCTACTATACTATTCCACAAATCACACCTATCCTGACTTGATGGTTTTCCATCTAAAATTTAGATATAGCTGGGACAAGAAAAGTAAATATAATTTTCTTGAACTGCACATCTTTGATAATCTGGCACTGTACCCCAAATTCATGTATAAACCAATCATTTTTAAAAGAGGCCCTGATTTTTATGTACCTATTTTTTGAAGCTTAGAATGCCCATATCAGTTTTTGGCCAGTGGCAAAGACTATTTTGTAATCAAATTATCTGATTTAACCATGGATGTAGACATTAAACAATAAATCTTGTGAAGTTCTAGGTCATAAATGTAATACTGAAGTTTGTAATATAACTTAATTAAAGGTTTGAAATGGCATGAATCTCAAAAATTACTGTATCATATTGGTTTGCATGGATGCTGTGGTAGACTAGATGATTTGGAGATTGTATCAGCAGACTGTTTAATCCTCCATACAGGCCTCAGTTAAAAATGTCAAGCCCACCACTGAATTCTAGGATCTGGAACCTTCGGCCAACTTCATCCCTCTAGGATTGAACTAGGAGCAGTATCACTCAAGCTAAATGTTATACAGACTACTGTCATACTGTCACACATGCCTCTGAGACTAAGAACAGGTTGTATTTTCCAAAGTAAAGCCTCTTCTTTTCTTATATGGCTTTTAGATGGGCAGTTGAATTTAGAAAATGTGCTATTAAAAAAGGTCAAATTTCTCTTCCTAGGCTACTAAAGCACATTAGCTTGTACAGGATTTTAAACAACAATTTTCTTGTGCCTGTGTGCCTTCATGTACTCTCATTTCTGCGAGCCTAAAGAACGAAAGGAAGTGAAGCAAGTATTAATTTCTGTCCATAGTCAGCTTTAGCAAATGTTAGACTCTCACAAAGCAGCAGTATTTGACAGTTACTCCAAATAATTTTTTTGGTCTGTTTCAGTAAATCAGAGCACAGTAATTACAAAAGCAAACATAGAAACGTGACTATTAGACTTTTATTTTACACAAATTTGGGGCCAAGCCTGAACCTAGTCTGTCCTACATGCTTGGCCTGTTGGATGACAAGCAAGAAGCTTCAAGATCTGATTCTATTTTCATTCCACAAGATAACTTCTAGAGCTTGGCAGTCCCACAGTACTAGCCATGGTTCTTTCACAACCTGCAAGACTAATAGCTGAGCAGTTCACAGTGTAAAGTATCTGCTCAACAACTCTGTACTGCTGGAGAGCGCTGTCGCTACTAAAAATCAACACTTGTGCTGAGGACCAAGTGTAAGGTCTAGGTACCAATTATATGTTACAGATTCCTGAGCTGGTTTAGTGGCATACGACTGATTTTAATGGCGATTTAACACAATGCAAATCCAAAGGAACAAAAAGTTCACCCTAGAAACAAAGCAGCTTTTCTTTAGGTTGAAAGAAGTGTGTGGTAAATAAGGAGCTGCCCGAGACACTGGAAAAAATTAAGTTATGCTTTAAAGTGATGAGGTTAAACTAAATGATGGAAAAACAGTCAGCTCTGAAAACCTGTTCAAGAGGACTAGACAGCTCAGTGCTGGTTCTCTGCAGCTGGCTGGGTCTTATCAGACCATTATGAGACAGAAAATAGACAGCATCACTAATACAAGCCTCAAGCACTCTATCCAGCCTTTTTTCACTGTGATTGCTAACCTCTCAACGCTTTCTGGTACCTGGGTATTCTCAGAGAAGTGCCTCAGATGTCAGCTGAGGTCTGCTCTCCTGAAAAATTCACTCTACATGTATTAGAGTCACAAATTCTCCAATACAGGAATGAGCTGGACTTTACCATGTGCACAGAGCAGACAGAGCCTCCGTTCTCTTCTGAGAATCCACTTGACCACCATTTCTCAGCCTTGTTACGTGGCCTGACAGTTACTGCTCTACTTTAAAGTAACACAGTACCTGTAAAAATAGGTACATTTTCTCCCTTCCCCAGGGAATTATTAAAGCATGCCTCTAAGTTACCTCAGTTGCCAAATAAAAAAAATGCATAAACTGTTTTTTACTGGTATGCCATCTAGCATACACATCAGTGTGAGACTGATGTATCATGTCCATCTATAAAGAGAGAAGGGTACATTTGGGAAAGAAAGATTTCATCATGAAGTCACTTCTCAATGTAAAAGACCCCTTCAAGGTCTCTTCTAGGCAGCACATAGCTTAAAACTCATTGGAAAAAAAAATAAAGAAAAAGCTGGGGAGGGCAGAGGGGCACATGCAGAGAGAGGGATCACTCAGCTGAGACACAGGAAAATAAAAAAAAAAATATCTTCATGCAACTATCTGTTGTCCACCAGGCTGGGATTCTAGTAATGCTGCTTAGCTCCGTCACTACATTCTTTCCAATGTTCTGCTAATGCCTATTTTCTACACCTTATTCCCTAGATACTGGTAGGAGCAGACATTTTCAAATTGTAAAGCAGCATGACCCAAGATGTCACAGAGTAAGGTAACAGGCAGGTAGGAAAGGACAAGGCCCATAACCTCTCTCTAAACAGCTTTTCCTTCCTAATACCACTGTTAGAGAACAGACTGGGCAAGATGGACCATTGGTCTGAACTCACAGGATGTTTCCTATACTCTGAGGCTCTGCAACTTGACCAGTGAACAGCCTGTCACCCAGTGACATTTGTGCCTCCACTCTAGCTCGAAATCTGTTAGCACAGACCACAGAATACAAAACAGAGCAAGCTTGACTACATGGAAACTGTTCTAAAACTGTTTTCTGCAAAAAAGTTTTAGCCAACACTTTAAAAGTCTGCTTTCATCTACACTGGTATAAGCATTCACTTGAAGGGAGTTACTACGTATACAAAGCATTCAAACTGAGATCAGAATTTTTGGGCACAGACAGCTTTTATTTAAAGTTACTTTCTGTGCTAAGAATGGGTCAACAATAAAAAGTTTCCATCCACCAAGAAATAGGTGAGATATGCAGAAAAATTAGACCCCTGCTATTCCGATCTCCAGCTCAGAATGTTTTGCTGCAAAATTACCTGGAATTCACACAGTTCATCACAATTCTCATATGTCTCATTTTTGTTCTTTAATATTTGCAATTATAAAACCACCAGAAGTTTATTTTTGGAGGACAAAATTCATCTGGATAAGGAACAGCAGCATCAAAAAAGGAGTAAATTGCATAAACTGGCTAACTTCCTTACCTACATCAATGGTCACAATAATGGAGGCATTAACACTTATCACTTTGTCTTGTGAATGGTTTAAAAACCTACATTCACCCAACACATGGAACAGAAGATTTTGCCACTGTGCTGCCTCTGAGTGAACTTATCTATAGTATGCAGTACCACAAACTTCCTACCAGAGAGCATGGCCAGCAAATCAAAGGCAGTATTTCTGTCTCCTTGGCACTGATGCAGCTGCACCTTGTCCAAGTTTGGGCCCTCCAGTTTAAGACGGATATGGACAAACTGGAGTGGGCCCACTAAAGGGCTACAAAGGAGATCAGGGGTCTGGAGCACATAACCTTTGAAAAAGGTGGAAGGAACTGGGTTTATTCGGCATGGCAAAGAGGAGGCTGGGGTGATCTAACAGCAGCCTGCAGCTACTTGAAGGGCAGCTCCAGAGACAACGCAGACAGGCTCTTCTTGGCAGCAGCAGCTGATACCCACAAGGGACAATGGCCAGGAGCTGCAGAAATTCAGCCAGACTTTCAGCTTTGGGAAATTCAGATCAGACATTAGGAAAATTCTTCCCCAAGAGCACCGTGCCACTGTGGCACAGGCACCCAGAGAGATGATACTTATCCTTCCCTGAAGGTTTTCAAAATGTGTGTAGAAAAATGCATGGCTGACCTTTTTGAGTGTTGGCAACAGCTCTGCTTCAAGCAGGATGTTAGACTAGCAATATCTAAATGTTCCTTCCCACCAACAGTCCCATGATTCTATGATGTATTTCATTACACTGCGCATCACTCAAACAGCATGTACATAGTACAGCTTCAGCTTCCTGAGCTACCTGAAAGTGCACTGCTCTAAGGACAGGAGGTGATGATCCACCTGCATGTTCAGTAACTGCATTCCCACTCTAACAGAACAGTATACAGGGTTACAAAAAGCTATGTTCAATTAGAGCTCCCTAAAAAGACAGAATTCTCCATTGCTTTCCCATCTACTACGTAACTTTGTTCCAGTTACACAATGAATGGAGAAACACAATACACTCCTCGTGCTCCCAAACGGCTGACAGCTAACTAGATTAATTGTAGTCACGCCACTAATCATGTTCTGCAGCTGGGGCCTTGGCCTACATCTACAAGGGCATTACATTCACAAGTACATTGGTGCTCTGGAACAGCTCTTTCTGCCACTTAAGTCAATGGATGCTCTGCAGGCAATTTGTAAGGCAGCAATATTAGATGGTCCTGTTACTGGCCACATCTCTTCTGTTTAAGTGAAAATAGTCTGCCCATCTGTGGATGGAATAAAAAAACATCAGTGTAATCCCCAATTCATCAAGAAATTGAGTAAGGATAAGTGTAGTCGTGATTCCTCTATGTAAAGCAAGCAGATAATTATACAGAAATAGCCCCAGAGATGTTGCTTTACAATCAGCTTCAGCATAACTTCAACAGCTTTGGGTAAATTAGATATCTTCTAAAAACACACTGAAAAAGGGCAGGAATATAGTTTGCACAGTATCATAACTTACCAGAGATCCTAGAAATAACAGTCCTAGAGAAGCTAAAGACAGCAGGATGTATGACACCACAATGCTCCCAATTCTAGTCAGGTCCTGTGAAACAACAGAATTGACAATGATTCATAACGTATTTAGGGGGACAGTACAGCATCTGCATGCATGTTCTTGGCAAACTGTGTGTTCACTCTTGGATTTCTCATGCAGATTTAGCCATATCATACTCTTGCCTGTGGAAAGGCCACCATCACCAACAGAAAAAAACACCAAGCTTTGGAGAAGACTGAAATTGAAACCATCTCTAAGCCCCAGCACCTCAGAAGGTCTAAAAACTGGATTGGACTGTGAAGTCACACAGGAAATCTGCTTCTTGCCTTCATGTGTCACCAAAATTGAGATCTGGATCCACAATTCAATTTTGCAGCTTGTACCAATGTTTCATTGCCACAGTCAGTGTAATTTTATACTGTGGCAAAGGGCTTTGAAGGAAGTTTAGTACTGTTCCCACATTTGTGGGTCCTTACATAAAATCCATCCACAGAGGACTTTCCTAAGTTTTCTACACATTCTACCATCAGGTTCAGTCACAGCCCTGGCAGTGAAACTCACACTCTGATGTCTTAGTCATATTTAAGTAGTTTACAGTTCAGCCTATTCTCAGTAGCAGGCACAAAATTCAATTCTAATGGGCTTCAGTGGACAAGGAATTTTACTGTTTCTGATCCACTAGTACAGCTAAAGAGAAACTCAAAGTTAAGAGCTTTCATTTGCTTATTTTAACATCAGAAGATTTATTTGCCTTTACTGTTTTCAAGTCTAAATTTGCACGGTAAATAGTGCTATAATGAACAGTCCTCAAAGATATGCATGAACATCTGCACAGAGTCATACTTGGGCTGTTGTGCATTCTAGGAATCAGTTTCCTCCACACTGAATGTTTATTTTAAGTAAATATATAAATCAGGGATTTTCTGTAAGGAACAATTTGTTAATGATTGACCCACTGCAAATAAGATAAAGAGAATAGCCTATGAAGAGCTCTGACCGTGCATAATAAATCCAACAGAGAAAGGGCAAAGAAAAAGTGCTTCTTTCAAATAAACGAGAGCAGGTGACATGCAGCTCATAAACATTGTTAGGAGAATACAGAAAACAGTCTCCACTATACTTCAGCCATAAGAGGCACTGAGTCAGATTTCCTATTTGAACTGCACAGCCTCTGCTACAAAGTTCATGTACAATGAACCTAAGCATTCCAATAGCAAATATATTTCACCCAGTTTTTGAAAGTAGCTGCTCACCATTTAATTAAGGTTCTGTCCATACTAAAGAAATCTGCACTGGGTATAATTACCCCAGTAATTTACCAGATGAATCATACTGGTATATGTGTCATTATGTCATGGTGAGAAGCTAAGCTATTTTACTGGGGTAGCGTTGTAGATATAATTGAATCTGTACTCCTAGTACACCTGAAATACTTTTCCTGCACATAGATGTGCTCTAAACAGTCAATAAAACCAGAATTTTGTGACTCAGTATCTTGTGATTTGCAGCCTTCAGGTGGGTTGATGCATTCTCCCAGCATTTAAACTTCTATCCATCCTAACAAATTAAGTTCCAGCTCTCCCTTTACTGTGGACTAAACCTTAGTGGGCTGGTTTCTTATTGCTTTGTTTCATTTGTAAACATTTGCACATCATGAAAAATCTTCTGTGCTGATCTAACATCATAGCCAAAAATTCAGCTCTTGATCTCGAAGATAAAATAAGGATCTGTTTTCAGAAAACTCTTTTCACCGTTTCAGGACACACAAACAATGCAGCAGTCACTATATTATATGGAGTATATGTGTATTATACTTTTAATCAGAAGAACTATTAGAAGCACCACCCAAGGCTACTGACATCAACCATATAATCAGAGAGGAGTACAAGGACTTACCTCCCCTTGATCTGCCAAAAGCTGTTTAAATGGGGTAAGCAAGAAAGACAGCAGGTCAAAGGCATT
This sequence comes from Podargus strigoides, assembly GCA_028020825.1. Taxonomy (NCBI): domain Eukaryota; kingdom Metazoa; phylum Chordata; class Aves; order Caprimulgiformes; family Podargidae; genus Podargus; species Podargus strigoides. The sequence continues at coordinate 4,126,902 of CM051633.1, forward strand.
CTGAGCTGCTGGGATGGTCCCGTAAGTGCTGTAACACAGCATCACGCAGAGAAGCTGTGCAATCAATCAGAAAATACATAATGAGCATCTCTCATTATACAAGCATTCATTTTCATTTCAACACTGCATAATTAACTAATTTAGCTCTCATTGATTTCATGTTGATCATAATTTTTGCTTTAAGTAGTCAGGTATTTTCTAGGCTGTAGCTTAACGAGAAAAATGACTGAGGGTTAAATGCTCAGCTACCATTAACGAGATGTGTATCACTGACTTGAGCAAGCTTACTCTGAACTACACTAGAAAAGGACTGCCCATGGTAGCCCGTACACCAAATGAGCAGCAGATTGCTCGGACTTCTGAACTTTCAGTGTTATTACTCCTAGATCATAACTGGTAATTCAATGAACTTCGGATGTTATTAAGAGACTACTAAGGCCTATCTCATACCACGCAAAGCTCTCACAAATAGCCACGTTTGCATAGGCATCCCTACAAACAGACACATACACACATTGAAATATTTCATTTGAACCACTTAAGGCTGCTGCACACACCACAGTTAACATAAAACCACAAAAGCAATGATACTATATTTAACAGTGTCACAAAGAGGTACACCCTCACCTGTGACCATGAGGGGCACACAAACTTTGAAGGATACATCTCCCAGTCATAGAATCACTATGGTTGGAAAGGACCTCTAGGATCATCATAGAATCATTATGGTTAGAAGGGACCTCCAGGGTCATCAAGCCCAACCTTTATCCCATCATATTCCTAACCATTAGACCATTAGTCCGATCCATGTACATATCAGCTCCAGGAAATGAATTTGCTGGCAGATAGGTCATTTGGCAAAGGAGGCATTTGCAGAGGGGCAGGGAACAGGATGAGATTCTGGGACTTCAAAAGGCAGGGGGTTTGCAAAGCAAGGCTGTGAGAGGTGGCTGCAGAAATGAGAGGACTGCAGCTATGTCCACTGCTACATCTACAATGGATGAGAAGGAAACCTCCCAAGCCAACAAAGCCTAAAAGAAGGGTGCCAGCATTCAAAGCAATGACAAGCTGTCTTACCAGTATCTGCGAGAGGACAAACAGGTACATGTTGTCTCCAGGCGTTAATCCATTCCACCGGGCAGCCCAACCAAGCAGTGCTGTTTTCTGGGAGCTTTTCAGGGACTGCTTCTTCCTGTTCAGCTGCCCTTGTTGTCCTTCAGCTTCATCCACTGACTCCATAACAGCTGGATTGGAAAGACCTTCACATGAAATGACATGTGCAGGGAATGAACAGTACGAGGGCTATTGTTTTCCTAGAGACGATGGTGACCTCTCAGTTCTGCATCAGTGAGCACAGCTCAGGAGTGTGAGCGTCACACTCTGTTAGTGCAGCTGTATTCACCTGCCTTCGTCAGAAAAAAGCGAGTGTAGGCGGATAAATTATTTTCCCTTTCTTTCCGGAGGTACAGAATTCTGGGCTTTGTTGTTAATAAATTCTCATTTACATCGCTGCACTTTTTCGTTTTTACTTTTTAAAAGGAACCATCTGTGCTATTTTCTAGCTCCACGCATCCCAGGTACATGGTGGCAGAGAACCCGTTTTGTCCCTCCTTGCCTCAATTTCTCTATTTCTCATTATTTGTCTGCTTTGTCTAATTTAATTATAAATTTCTGAGGCAGAAACTGTTTCATGTTATGTGTCTGAATAGTGCTCAAGGGCTCTGGGTTTTGGCTGAGTGTCCTAAGGCACTAATAAAATAGACTTTATTCTAATAACCCACTTCTTGGATGAATTCATACTCAAGAGCTATTTAATAATGTTGTAATGCTATTCCATTCAGTGGAAATACACACTGGAGTGGCTAGTCCCTCAGTAACAGTATTTTGGACACGGTCTGTGTAGATATAAATTAATTTATAAGCTAAAAGGAGTGAAAGATCAGACATGTTTGAAGTGAGTACTACTGATTTACACTCTTCTACATGAGGGAAGCCCAAAGGCTGAGGGTCTGGCTGTTGGAACAGTAATGATTCATGAAAATATCCCATTCTGATTTCTAAAATACAAAAAAGCAAGAGTGAACAGGAACAAGAGATGTTTATTCCCTCTCTTGTGATTGTTCTCTGTCCCCTCACTGAAAGACACCTTAGGACATCCATCTCTGCACAAGAGAACGAGGTGTTTGGGAAACGCTGATGGCTTCCTCTACAAGGTTCTCCACTCCCACAGTTGCCCAGCAGCAAGAGTGTCATCATTGTGTAAGGATGGGGACACCCAGACACACAAGGAGCACCTGCAAGCACTACCAGGTACTTCCCCAAGAGCTCAGGTTACTGGTTTCTCATTTACAAAATATCTCCAGTCAGTTTATGACAGGTAGTGCCCTCAGCAGGGTATGCTGGGTATAACTGCTTATATGTAGCTATTTTCATTGTCTTTACACAGGTATTTCTCAGGAAGCATAGAGAATGTGCATGTAGATACACATATGCCCATGTATGTCATACCATAGGTATATGCTGGAATTAACTGACTGTTTGCAGGAAGGACTCAGTACAGTAATTTGTATAAACACTATCAAAATTTCATATTAAATACAGGCCAATAAAACACAGAAAAATATGGAACTAAAGAGGTAAAATCAGAACTGTCAACAATCCCAGCCTGTATTTCTCACAGTAGTAAAACTTTCTTCGCTTTCATCTATATCTCTTTAATGCTAGAAGACAAGCACTTGAAAATACACTTCACTACACATGTTTTAAGTTCTGCTTTTCCTTTATCTGCATTAAATAATGCACCTCTGTCCCTAAGAATGGCTAATGAACCTATTTACTTTTTTCCAAATCCTAATGGCTTCCTTTCTTGGATACTTCTCCCCAAAGCTCAAGGCAAAATACACACAGAACTAAAACATCTTTGGGAAGACAATCAGAACAAGGAATCAGGGAATGCAGATTTCAACCTCAGCTTTCAACTATTTAAGTCATAATATTTCATGTTTCAGAAGACTATTTTGTTTTTTTAACTGACCAAAAGCAAATTCACCTGCCTGATGCAGCAGGTAAATAGAATTTCTTTGATTCATATCTAACAGCCCGAGTTTTTACAAGGTCTCTTCTGTCGATGTTGGAAGCAGAACCCTGACTCTAATATGAGGATGTGAAGGCCACTTAACCACACGCCTTCTGGAACAAAGACGTCAAAGTTAAGGGACTGCTCTGTGTCTGTAACCATGGGGATCTATGCCTCTCCACAGCCTAGAAGCCCAATTCCTGGTATTCCAGTGTTGTCTAGCAACAGCTGTACAATTGTAGAAGTCAAATTCTCCTTCTTATGACTGCCCTCTATGAAAGACAACAGACTGCTTCTACTTTCACTGCGTAAGGTAGAGATCTGGTCTGTGGACCTAGGAGTCCAGGATTCCAGCTCTGCTGAATTGGTACTGCTATCATAGAATCACAGAATGGTTTGGGTTGGAAGAGACCTTAAAGATTATCTGGTTCCAACCCCCCTGCCATGGGCAGGGACACCTCCCACCAGACCAGGTTGCTCCAAGCCCCATCCAACCTGGCCTGGAACACTTCCAGGAAGAGGACAGCCACAACTTCTCTGGGCAACCTGGGCCAGTGTCTCACCACCCTCACAGGTAAGGGTTTCTTCTAATCTAAATCTACCCTCTTCCAATTTAAAACCATTACCCCTCATCCTATCACTACATGCTCTTGTAAGAAGTCCCTTACCAGCTTTCTTGTCGGCCCCTTCAGGTACTGGAAGGCCACCATAAGGTCTCCCTGGAGCCTTCTCTTCTCCAGGCTGAACCACCCCAACTCCCCCAGACTGTCCCCATAGCAGAGGTGCTTCAGTCCTCTGATCCTCAACAGGTATTTTCACTAATACAGTAAAGGACAATAGAGGCAAGAAATAAAATAATGTAGATCTGTCTGAATTCATATGCATAAATGTATAGATTATGATTCATGTCTTGGGTATACAAATGAAGTGCCTTGGATTCATTAAAATTCACTCAAAAATTAGTTACTCCAAATCACAAAAGATTAGATTTTAACAAACATAACAATGCCCACCTAGGGTTCTGTATTGATTGAACTATGTCAGTTTTAAACAATACTTCAGTTAGCATTGACACTTCCTCTTGCAATCCTACATTCCTGTATTATTCTCCCTAATGGGCCGTGGAGTCTTTCAGTGCACAGATTAGGTAATAAGTAAGTGAGACATGAGTAAAGTTTTCCTGTGTTAAGGTCAGTGTGAAGGTCTGGAGATAGCTGACAAGGATGACTACATCCAGGAGTGAATTAAGCCTCTCCTCTGTGAGTGATTTGACTGCAGTGAAATCTAACATCCATGTGATATCCTCCTGAATTCCTGCATCATAGAGGCTGGGATTCAAGTTCCACAAGTACTTCTGCTTTGAGGCAGGACTATGCTTGCTAGAAAAAAACCCAACCCTTTGACAGAAGAATTAAAAGATCTCTGACATCTGTAGCAGCCATGTGGCTTGTTAAAGCAACTTGACATTTCAAAACAGCACCATAAACTTAACCTCATCCTTGCTGTTCAGGGAAGGAACTTTCTGGATCAATCCCATGATCCATTCATCTGTATTCTTTCCTTAATTGTAGCCACCAGTGCAAGCTGCTAAAAATAAATGGCACAACACTTTGCTATGGAATAATCTACACAAGGAAACATCTTTGTCCACTCAGAAGGTAACAGCTGGTTTCTGTGACTCGGGCAATGCCCATTTTAAAACCCCCGTGCCTCCATCTCTTTCTTTTTATGACTTCATATGTGGGTACATAAAAGGTAGAAGAATAAAAGAACACCTATACACACTCTCAGGAACACATGTACTTAGAGTACCAGACTTAACTGAAGCACTATAAGGCACTGTAGTAATGATACAGAAGTCAACAACTCCTTGCAGTAACAAACATGCCATGATCCAATTGAATGCTGCTGTAGGCAAGGCAGCAGCAGCTCTGTAACTCAACTGATTCATACTTGGAGCCTTCAGAGAAAAACAAAACCCACCTCCGTGGACCAGGTATCCTGGCTATATTTCCTAATGAAGTTAGCACTTTAAAAGGAACTTGTGTCCTCTCTTGTGCACAGGTGCTAATGCTCAAGGAATTGACACAGCTCCATTGGCAGGCAATTTAACAACGTATTTTGACATGAAAAAAAATTTATTCCTTAGCAAAAGGATTTTTGTATTAGAAATAAAATGTACCCCAGCAATGAAAAATTAGTACTCATTCAGTTATTAGACTTCTACTTATATCCATCACACAGTGCCTGCAGGAATTATGCTTCTAGGGGATTGGGTGATACTGCCTTTTCACTGGGAAATACAAATTTTGTTAATGGTGGCTGCTTCTTCATTCATGGTGGAATCCCTGAGCTCTTGGTGCGAGACACACAAGATAGGAGGGAAAAATGGGCCTTACCTGTTCTGCCAGCTCTCAAATTGCAGCAGTCAACACACCACAGCAGCTCAGCTGCATTGCCCCACGTTTGTTTTTCACGTGTGGAGATTCATACCCCTCTGAACCTGTCTATATCTTCATAATGGCTGTGCATGGCAAGAATTTACTGTATAGGAAGTGTGGAAGCATTGCAAAGAATGAACATACCAGCAATCCTTCACATCCATTGAGATTACCAGCAGCCCCATCCTGAGGAAGGCAAACATTCTTTGTGGAGTTCTTGAAACAACAGTGCAGAGAGGGAAATGGTTGTCATCTACCAGCCAGGAAAAGCACGGGAGACTTGCACTTTTCGAGCTCAGCAGGTAAAGTCTGGCTGCTGCTTGAGCCAAACTCTGATTACCAAAATGGAAAGATGCATCAAGAGAAAAAGAAAATGAGTAGGAAAGTCATGCAGAAAATCTGTAAGCAAGTCAGGTAGTGAACTGAGGTGTACGTATTTCTAGTCCAGTGCTTCTCCCCTTTCACTGGCAATATTTTTAACAAACTTGGAGAAGAAACTTTCCTCTCGACTTGAAATAAGAATATGCAGCCCCTTCTCCCTGCTGGTGGGCTGCACAGCTCCATCCATAAATGGCCTACTCTCATCTCTGAGGGAACAGGAACCTGATGTCAGAGCATGCGAGGAGAATAGATGCCTTTCCACTCAGCAGCTCCCTGCTGAACTGCTGAGTCACACATTTTCTCTGCATTCATTTTCACACTGCTCCCACTCAGTCCACCTGCCACTTCATCTGGGATGGGTGGGAGGAGAGAAAAAGAGGTGAAGTCAGAAAAAATGCTCACGTTCACCCAGGACCATTATGATGATACTGCAGGGTCACATAAAAGCAAGCCTGCAAGCTGCTAGAGAGGGATGGAGAAGGGAAATATCAGATTGCAAGACAAAATTGCTTCGCCCTCTTCTTCAACAAGAGGAGACTGGCCAGCGAACAAGGTACAAACCTCAGCTGATTCCCAATCAGTCACTGATGCTATGTGCTTGCTGATACGTTCTGCAAATTTCAGGCTTCAGACCAGGCCTTGAGGTTTTCCCTCTTTTAAAAGAGCTTTCAAACTGCTGTGATTTTTTTTCCCCAGTCCAACAGGTAGCATGTAGTAATCGACTGGCTGCCACAGGGAAGTGCCACAATGACAAGTACCAATACCATCTGGAGAGATTCCAGTTCCTAAGGGCATCTTTAGCAGAGCTGCTGCAGTGGAAATGTCCACCAGTCCTAACTTTCATCATTCAAGAAGATGAAGAGATAATCTTAGCCATTTTCTAGCAGCTTCCATAAAACCCAAGCATAACAACAGCCAACATCTCCTACTACCTATTAAATTCTTATGTAGAAAAGGGACTCTGCTATCAGGTGGGATACATATTTATCATGGTTATAGAGGGTCCAGATTGCTCTCAGGTTGAGCTGTACATACAGAAACACACAAATTATCAAGGTAGTAATTTTTTCTGTAATTAAATTTCTGGACAGTACAGTTTATAGGTCATGAAAAAAGAAAATACTCAGAAGCTTCCTAGTTTACTAATTAAATCAATGATCTGAAAAAGGGCTTCTGAAACTGCCTTTCAGACTAAACCAGGACAACTGTGATTGATTTTCAGACTAATTCTTAACCTACTGCTACTGTCAGTATTCAGTACAAAAACTGAGGGCTTGTTAGGAACTAAATAAGGATTTTGTTTTATTAAACAGAACTAGCAATTCAAAAAGTAAGCCTATTTTAAGCCTGTTTTTCACTTTGGGAGAGTCACTTTGAGAAAGAGTCTGTTCTTAGGTAATGTTCAGCCTGGCTTCTCGGTACTTCTTCTGGTGCAAGTCTATTTGCTTGAAAACATGCTTGTGCTCTACAGGCCTGAAGTGCAAAGACAAAACCCAGTCTCAGAAGGGTTTGGTGACATTGCATTAATGCCTTTCTATATCAACTTCCACTCCCCATCCCCTAGAGTGGCTCACTGTTGTGTTGCTCAAGAAATAGTTCATGAAAAAATATGATAGCTGCAGGGGTAAAGAAACACAGGGAAAACTCAAAGCCTGCCTCCACACAGTTTTTTTGTTCCAAATAATCAAAAGAATTTGCAAAACAATTTTACAAGACAGGACTCTGGCCTATGAAGTCATCCCTGAAGAAGTAAGGATGCAGCCTGCCACCAGAGACTTCATTTCACTGAAGGGTGAGAATGGGAGACCCCATTTGAGCTGCCATCAAACTCTTCGTCCTGGGAGAAACCCTATGCTCAAGACAGCATTCCTCCCAGACCTGGAATCCCACACTATTGGCTGCTATGAGCTGCTTAATATACCTAGCCCATTTCAAACTTATTTGATCATCTCACCAAATCTCTAGTCTGTAATAATTCATGTGAAACCGAGCTGCAAAACAGCTCACCATGCACTTGGCTGACACCACTCTACATCAGGTGTAAGCCTCACTTAGACCAGAGTGAGAAGAAACCAAAATCATCCTCTCTGCTCTAGAAAAACAGGCCTCCTGGTTCAGCAAAGATGAAACACCAGGAGCCATCAGAAGCAGTAAGGGACTGTCAGATAAAGCAACTGTATGGGGAATATGAGAGCTACTGTACCATCTGCTGGGGTCCAATACTCCTCCAATACTCATTATAAACTGCTATGTCTCTACTAACAATGGGGGAGTTGCTCTTCATTTCCAATGCATGATTAGTTATGCCCTTGTCCACATATAAATCATACTCCCACTACTAAAGCAAATACACAAGAGGTTTATTCTTAATGGCTCTACTAATGCTTACAGATCTTAAACACAAGACGTGTTATTAAGCACTGTCCTTTTTCCTCTCCTCCTGCAAAACACTTCACGTTAAAGGATATACTACTTCTCAATGCAGCTAAGGCCCCTAGAGCAGTGTTTGCTTTGAAACAATTAAAATATTAAATATGGTGTTAAATTACAGCTCTTAAGTGAATGTAGACCCTCGGTGAGCAGAGACAGTGACTATTAACTTCTATCACACCCACACATAATTAGTTAGCATTTGCCATCTTTCAATCAGGGCTCAACTCAAAGCTGCTTTTGTTTTTTGCATAAGGCTCTAAGGCTCTTTCCTCCTTTCCTATTAAACCCCTTACAGAAGGTCCATCTGATTACTGCTTAATAATTAGACCAAATGTTTTTATTTAAAAAAAAAAAAAAAAAGAAAAAAACCAAGAATGCCATTTTCTTCAGTGAAAATTTTCAAGTGCCTGGTGATAATTCTAGAGGTGCCTTTGAGCTTTTGTAAACAGACCACAAGTTGACTTTCAGTGGAGTTGGTTGTCCCAAATTATTCCCAGCCTACAAACTCCCTTGAACTCTGAAAATGGAAACCCACAAAGCAGCTCTGTAATTCCACAGTTAAAGAGCTATGGCTTTGACTGCTCATGAATCAGCCTTGCACAGACAACGCAGCTAGGGAGAACTGTCAACAGCACAACAACAATAAAGATTGAGACGTACAGGGCTGAATTCTCTTTCTGAGACAGGATAACCAACTCCCCCCTCCCAAACCCAAACTGTAATTTTTGTGCCTTTAACTACAGAATATACTTAAATGTGCCTGAATACATAATCAAAAATCGCAGCAATAATTTAAAACCAGTCAAATGGCCTCTGTGATACAAGAGTGAATCTGAAAATTAAAAGAAACAAGCCCATTCTGGCTACACTCACTTTTGAAAGTATTTACTATGCATACTGCTATAATCTGAATTGCTGTTAGCACACTTGTATTGCTTGAAAAAAAGCATATTCTCATAAATTAATAACTTCTACACTTCTAATGCTAATACTATGGTGTGTTCCTAATTTCTCTTCGGTAACTTACTAGCCTGGTGTCCTGTAGGTATTAAATCTGCTTTCTGCTCTGGTGAATGAGAGGGTTTGCACCTTGAAGCAGATGGGTGATACGCTGGCTTCCTGCCAGGTTCAAATGTGAACTGTTTGATGTCATTCACTTGGCGATAGCCTGCTTTACTAAGTGACTAAAATCTTATGCCCTGGAGCCTTCAGCAAAAACATTTAGGAAAACCACTATCACATTCAACATCTATTGCAAAGACATTTCCTTTCCTGAGCAAAGTAAATTATATCAAGAGCAGTCTCAGCAATCATCTTCAGCCACAAACCTGATACATGTCTCAAAGGTACTATCCCACTTTCTTTCATGCATTTAAAAAGGCTACACTTGCACTGCTTGGCTTCCTCAAACAGCAACGGTATCATTCAGATACTATAACTCAGGCTCCAGAACAAGCACTTGTACAGGTAAAGGTGTGGACATCTAGAAACAGGATGTCCACACTCAATTTCATCTCTGTACTAGGCTGTTTGCTCCCAGAGCACTCCATTATGGGCCTGAATGCAAAGCCTGTACAATTAAATATCATTGCTTTCAGTTCAGTGCTCTGCTACCTCTCTAACTGTAGTCCCTTCATGTTAAGGTGCATGCTTAGATTATTAAAATGTGGTAACTATAACAGCCTCATTAATCTCTCCTTCCCCCTAGCTAACCACATAGCATCACAAAAAGTGAACACTGCATGTAGAAGAAGGTAACAGTCCACTCTGTTTACTTGTGTCTAGTCTACATGGGTTTCTATACTGTGCTCATCAACATGGATACACAGCCTTAAGTAGTGAACTAAAAAAAATACAACAGCTTGCCTTCTCATCCTCTTCCCAGAGAGGAAACACACACAGAGCAATGTTTTGTCTAGATAGATAAGCAGACATGCACAAATTGTTACGGATCCATGTCAGAGAAGGTGAGACGAAAAAAGCACACGCATTGCAATTATTCTGGTAGGATTTTGCACCACTTGTCTGCAGTCGTGAGCTTCACTCTACAAAAAGATCCAAAGAAACAAACCTCTCGTGGATGCACGAATCCCAAGGCTTTGCTTGATCCAAGGTGACTGCACCTCACGCCACACAGCCTGATGCTGAGTTACCTCAGCAAGAGCCAACACTAATCAGCAGGTCTGCAAGGTGGCAAGTGAAGTTCTGTGGAGACACCATTTTGGATCCTGCTTCAGCATAGCATTTCTACTTCTAGCTCCAGGGCCAGCTTGGTATCAGCTGGCCTATGGTTTTTTGTCCTGTATTCCAGCAAACAGTGCAGAAATGCTCTTCAATACCTTAGATCAAGACCATTCTGGAGAAGACTTGAATATGATCTGATGTTACATGGAAGCAGCTGGCAGGTATGCTGCACTTGTAGGAGGCATTGCTGCCAAGGAGGTACACTTAAAACCTCCCCTTGCTACAGGTATAAAAGATCTCACAGTATCTCCTGTTCTGAGGATGAAAAGACATTGGGACTATTCAAAAACATTGTTTTCTCAGGCCTTGATTAAAGCATTTCTTCCTTTTTAGGAGCTCCTGACTTCATAACATTTATAATTCAGGTCACCACAAAGGCATCAAACTCATCCTTATGGACTCCCAGCTGCCCCAGTGTTCTCTCTCTATGTTGAAACACTGCTGTGTATATATTTTGAAATATGGGTAGTCAATTGCCTTCCATAGCATGTTCCTTATAAAATGTACGTGACAGTATGTGCCAATGGGAAGCAAGACTCCATCCACACAGCTATATTCCTGCTATCCAGAACACTTCATCTGCATTAACAGGAGATGCCAAACGCCTCACACCAAGTCTCTTCCCACGCTGACATATACACTTGACTTCAATATGAAGCAGTTAAACCTGCACTGAGTAATCTAGTAAATCACATTCTTAGCTTATAAGGAGCCATGCAGAGCTTTCAAACTCACCCCACCTCCATCCTCCTCCACAGGGCCCAGAGTCTACTGGGAGATTTTTTTTCCTTGCACCCCTCAACTCCCAGTGACTACTGGGTGCAACACACTCTCTTGGTCATTTTTTCCTGAAGACAGCATTAACTATGCTGGGAAGATCATAAGCAGAATGGACAAGAAAGAGCTATATCTTGTGCATGGCTCAGGTGGAAGCACTGTGATCTATTTCAGATTCGCCGAGTGAAGATGCAAAAGATGAAAGATGAATCATGGAAACATCGAGTCCTACTTTTGGGGGATAATTATAACATTATAGTCATAGAATTGTTTTGGTTGGAACAGACCTTTAAGATCATCAAGTCCAATTGTTAACCCAGCACTATCAAGTTCACCACTAAACCGTGTCCCTAAGCACATCATCTACGTCTTTTAAATATCTCCAGGGATGGTGACTCAACCATTTCCCCGGGCAGCCTGTTCCAATGCTCGATCCTTTCATCCCTACAGATCTTGAAATGGTCTTACCAACGGAAAAGACAGAGCATCACCAAATCCATATGCACATCCAATGGAAATAGCGCTTTAGTAGCATACAGAAAAACCTCAAGAACAAAGGAAGCTTCACCTAAAAGCTGTTGTTTCCCCTATGGAAAACAGCACAGGCTCTTCAATGTCTTGGCAAAGGACACTGAGAACCTGCTGGTACCAGTGAGCACACAGGGTGCTAAACAGGGCCATTTTGAGAGCCCCTGCACGAACATAACAGAAAGAAAAATGACCTATTCTGAAAAAGCTTTCTGTATTTATCTTTGTCTCCTATAGAATCATAGAATGGTTTAGGTTGGAAGGGACCTCAAAGATCATCTAGTTCCAACCCACCTGCCATGGGCAGGGACACCTCCCACTAGATCACATTGCTCAAGTCTCCACCCAACCTGGCTTTGAACATGTCCAGGGATGGAGCATCCACAACTTCCTTGGACAACCTGTTCCAGTGCCTCACCGCCCTCACAGTAAAGAATTTCTTCCTTATATCTAGTCTAAATCTACCCTCTTCTCAGCTTCCACCCATTAACCCTCATCCTATCATTGCAGTCCCTTGTAAAAAGTCCCTCCCCAGCTTTCTTGTAGGCCCCCTTCAGGCACTGGAAGGCTGCTATGATGAAGGCATACAAAATGGAAGGCATTTATTGTCTTTCAAGAGTACTATCTCTCTTCCTGAAAGCCTGCAAAATCGATCAGATGAAACTTTTACCTATTTCAGCAGGAATGTTGCCTGTGCAACAAAGTTGAGACCAACCCTTGTGGCCTAACCACTTCCCCTTCTATTTCTGGACACAGAAGTTAGAGACCTTTTTAACATACATATAGGGAAGAAAAAGGTGTTCAAACTGCTAACGACTTTGCAAAGCAGCAACTTTGGACTGTCATTTGAAGGTCAGCCTCCAACATACAGTATTTATCCGCATACTGTCAAACAACTGCTGCAGCAGAAAGGAATTTTAATAGAATATGTTGGTTAATTAAATCTGGAACATTAATGGGTTTTTCATAACACTGTGGCATTGTATCTGTGAAAAGCAATGAAAAAATGGTTCTATTTAAAAGTGGTAATAGCTGTAGTCTGAACATATGCTTAATGAATAAATCTGTTAGGAAAAAAGGCCTGTGTGTATTGGAGGGGGGTAGTATGTTTGTTCTCACTTAAAGCGTGCCATGATGGCAATCATCAACAGCAAATGGCCTCTATTGTCAGGACTAAATACAATTCCATTTGGCCATTTACTTTCAGGTGAAATTGCTTTCTCTTTTAAATAACACACTCTCTTAGCTAAAACAGCTGAGTTGAAAATAAAGCAATGCCAAATTCGTGTTATTAAGGACACCTGATTAGCTTTCATGCTCTTTGGTAGGTGCAAAAGAACCACAATACAGTAATACCCAGGCAGCTTGCTACCACAGCATGGGGTGCAGCACACAAGAAGCCAAATAGACTACAGTGAAGAGGCAGTCAGATCCCATGGTGAGAACAGTCTAACAACCCAGTGCTAGCACATATCGTAGTGGTGGGCGCAGTTTCAGGGATGAAATTATATAGAATACAGTGCAATACAAAACCTCAGCAGAATAAACTATGTAAAGCTTAGATGGCAACCAGAAAACTAAAAGCTCTTCTCATGGAGTGCCAGGATCATTCCTTTCTCCACTAAATCTGAGAGCCTAAGCTCCTCAGGTCCACTCTGAATGCTCCTAAGGAAGGTTCTCCAGGACAGACTCCCATTCCTGTTCTTTTCTTCAATAACACACTCAAATATGGCTTTTTTTCCCCCTGCAACATAGATCTCAATCAGAAGGCATGTTTTTGTGGTGAAATGGCCATGGGGAACTCCCAGGTTGCATTCAACCAGATTTCCTAGTGCAACACACTGCAAGTGGAAATCTAACAACCAGGTGAAACTATGCCTTGATCACCTCTGCTTTGACAACTCTTCTCAAGCAGCAGGGTTAGGAGATGGCTACTCACTGCTTTTGGACCGTTGAGTGTGACTCAATGCCTGCTCTCCATCAGCTTTGCTAACTTCTCAGTCTTTGCAGTCCCTCCCCTTTCTTTCAAGAACATTTCCCTGCAAACATGCAGAGCAGATCCAGATTAACAAAGATCAGAGATCATGAGTAGGTGGAAAAAGATAAGAAGATGCACAAAGATAAAGCAAGTCTCAGGTTCCCGAGACTTCTTTTCTTAGAACAGCAATACAATGAAGAAAACATTCCATCATTAAAACTTCTAATTCTTGGGGATGGTATTCCCCTCCCACTCTCTTCTTAATGCTTAAGTATTTCTTATTGAAATATTTTTCTCATTGAGGTTTCTTGCATTTTCCCATGGCTAGAGAGATGACAGCAACAGGCATAAGGAAAGCATGAAACCTCAATCTGCAAACTGGTAAGGCAGAGGTCTAGAAAGCACGATTTCCAAAAGCAGTAGAGGTTTGAGGTACTGTGACAACAGACATCAGACTTCCAAAGGTTAGTTTGCTTCAGGTGAAAAAACAGTTTGTAAGACTAATGCAGACACATGTCAGCAAGGTTCTGTTCTGAAACATGACTAGCATTTTTACCAGGCTCATTTTCAGCTTATTTCAGAACGTAGTTACGTGATTAGTCTGTTGATTAATCAAACAGTCCACCAACCCGAACAGTGGCCATCAGGTATGCATAAAATTTGCTATGTAACAATGTGCCCAATTCAAAACACTGCATCATTTTGGATCCCACATCCCTGAAGCAGGCGCTTTGGTATTTTTGACCTCTAAAATGTCTCTTCTATGCCATTAAACCAGGTCCTACAGAACCACTCTTAAGAGGTAACAGAAAAGATGAAAGTTAAGCTAGACAAGAGACTAGCAGCAACAAGCAGAGAAAAGAGAAGATAAAATAAAGATGACTAAAGTGACAAAAGAAGGTGTGAGTATGTTTGAAATTAATGGAAATGAGAATATCTGATGAGAGATGAAAGAAGGAAAATAAATACAAGGCCATAGAAGAGAAGCCCACAGGAGGAGGAGGAGGAGTGTGAAAGCCTGGCAGAAGGACTGAGTGGAGACTAAAAACAGCAGCTGGCAGTAGCTCAAACCAAACAAGGCAGCATATGCAAGAAGTGAAGTACACTGAAAACTTCCTTCCTCTTGGGGATTAAGTAACCTCAGAGTTAGGGCAGAGAGTCTTCCCTCTCTCCTCCATAACACCTTGCTCTAAACTCTGAAGCAGGAAAAAAACTAGTTAAATTTTTCTGTGATTGTCATTTCCCAATTGCCACTGCGAGCTTTTCAAGGAAATTTTCAAAGGCAAAGCTGCAGAAATCAGATGCTGATTTTGACTCATTTCTCTAGTGAGAAACATGATGGTGGGTACCACCTCCCTAAATGATTTAGGGCATCAAGATGACAGATTTTCAAAAGGTCAAAGGAAAATTTCAAAATCCCCAATTTAGACAGATAGGACCCTAGTTCCACTGAAATAACTTTAATAGTTTTTCAAAAGATGGGCCTAAGTTCCATTTTCAAAAGCAGCCTAAAAATATAGAACCCATTTCACACAGAAAGACAATGAGACAATGCTGCACAATTGCTTTCTAAACTGCGACTGGCACACTTCTCCCACTGCTGCCTGCCATATGCTTCTGCTTCCTTTAATCGTGTCTGCAAATACAGCACACAGATGCGTGTCTATTTGTCACTCACAATTAAGAAGACAGAGGTGCAGTTGTGAGAACATCTTCTCAGTGACATCCAATGAGAGGACAAGGGGCAAGGGGTACAAGCTGGAACATAGGAGGTTCTGCATAAATATGAGGAAGCACTTCTTCCCAGTGAGGGTAACAGAGCACTGCACAGGCTGCCCAGAGAGGTTGTGGAGTCTCCTTCTCTGGAGACATTCAAACCCACCTGGATGTGTTCCTGTGTGACCTGACCTAGGTATTCCTGCTCTGGCAGGGGGATTGGACTAGATGATCTTTTGAGGTCCCTTCCAATCCCTGACATTCTGTGAAATACTGCAAACTGGGCAGTCCAAGGACAGCCCAGCATTCCAGGTCTGAAAGTGCAGCCATGTTTATGATATTTGCACCTGCACAAAACCTGAGAAAGTCCCGTCTGGGGAAGTCACCACAGCACTAGCCAGGGTCTAACATAACCTCAGTGCTGTCAGCTCTCACAGGGGTGGAACATGGCCTACAGGTAGGCATACCAAGCCAAGCAATGTCATCTCAGGGAACAGCTCACCATGCCCCACATGTTTTTTTTGTCATGGTGCATAGGCAGCTACATCTAACTGCTCAGCAGGAACAAACTACCACTGTGGTTCTTCCCCACTACAACCACCCAGAGCAGGACTGCAACTGGAGTTACACACCACACCACTACAGACCGCTGTCTGCAGAAACCTGTACGCTCTAATCCAGTTGATGTGGCCTGCTAGGCCTTTTGAAGTTCAAGATAAACCTTGTAGTAGTTACTAATTTAAAAATGCATACTCCACCAATACCAAGCTGTCAGCACTGCCAGAGACCAGCCAGCTTCATATTTTTCTAGTTACAGTGACATTATGGCAATCTCTCCACGGTGACCTAGACAACCACTTAATGACACAGAAACCCAGGGACATATCAGCAAATGGATTCTGTTGTTTTTTCATGCAGAATGCCTGAAAGGTGATCAAATTACTCCAACCTCCACTGCAACTTCAGCAGAAGATAAATAATCAGTTTCCTTAAATGCCTCATAAAATCCCAGTCTGAATAACAGAGTATTATCTTTGGTATTAAACAAAAACATATCCTTGATACTGTGACTGCTATGCTGGGCTAATGGAGCTGGCAGAGGGACAGGCATACATCAGGGGACAGCATCAACAAGTTCAAGTCTCTGTAAGGTACAAATGCCAGTTTACCAGAGTTATACACCTTACTTAGTATGAGGCAAGAAAACCATTTCATGCATAGGCTAGAAGGAAAGGGAAGAGCAACAAGTGAGCTCACCTGTCACCTGTCTAGCTTGAGAAAGGATCAAGTACAAGAAAAATATTTAAAAAAAAAATGCCTAAGAATTTGTCCAGCCCTTCATCAAGGTATGCCACACAAAAACCATCTTCCAGATGTTACCTTCTAAGTCACTGCTTTTCCTTTACGATCTTGACAAAGACAAGATGTTGCTATGAGTACCATGTTACCCATATAACATATGGCAAACACACGTTACTCACATGTTTACTCCACTGGTAAATGCTAAACCTTCCAACCATGGTTACGTTTCTCTCAATTCTCCTCATTGTTGCAATTGACATTTTCACCACTCTTACTTAGCGTGATGAGAATGCCACTTCTTCATGATTTGTAATGGAACAGGAGGAAAACCAACCTTACAAGAAAATGGGAGGGATTTTTCATGCCAGAGTGGCTTTTTTCATGGTTCTATTTGCATTCCACATGCAAGCATATGGTTAGCCAAACTTCGCTCATGTTACTATACAAACATTTCATAAGCACAAATCTCTTTCTCAATTGGGCATTCATTAGAAATGCTGACTACTGTTTATAAATACTACAGTGAAATAATGGAATGTCCATGTAATGAAAGCTCAGTGTTAAAATGAATGGTCTCTCAACTTGTGTTTGTCAAATTATTAAGTAAAGAAAACAATCTCTTCTTCATTCTCCTATGCTCCCAGAGAAGCATTCTTTCCACTGAGAGTATATTGCTATATTTTATTTCTCAAACAGAAGCAGTGTAAACCACACAGAGCCAGGCTAAGGCTTCCCTATTCACTTCTTCACTATTCCTTTTCTAAGAAATCTCCCCAAAGTCATCAGGATTATATGTGCAAAACCATCAAATGAAACAGGGATAACAATCTGGCCCACAAGAAACAATTACTCTCATGTATTGCAGACAGCCAACACCTTTCTTAAAGCTCCTTGAATGCCTTCAAGGTTTTATATAATCCTGAAAGAAACTGTATTAAAGCAATAAGGATCATAGAACTAAAACTGTCCCATGATAATTTACCAAATAGATACTTGTCAAAAAGAATAGACTGATTTTTAATTTAACTTGGTTAAAATCAGGGTCCCTGTAGATGCAAACCCATGGATGCAGTGCACCTTGCCTCATTTTCATCATCTCTCCAGTTCTTAGATGCTGTTCAGAGATGGACTGAGATTTTCATCAGTTCAATTTTCTACAGTATTTTGTGTACACGCTGCAGAACAAAATTGCTTTAAAGATTTAACTGAAAGACTTCAACTTCAAACTGACAACCCAAGTGCACACTCCTTCAGAAAGAGCACATTAATTTTGCTCATCCCCACAGACTCATGTGACCTCTTTTATCTGTATCCTGTTTTCCACCCACACCACAGCAGCTCATGGCTATGTCACACAGCTACAGCAAAATTTTTCAAGCCTCCAAGAACACCATCCAGTTTTATTTCACTCTGCACACTTTTTGCTTCATGTGCTATTGTTGGATGCGAGCACATGCAAAATCTCACACGAGGCAGTTCTGTGAAATAAACAGCCTTCTAGTTACTCAAAATGACCATTTTTCAGTTTAGCCCATCATTTTGTGGGTTCCCCATCCCTTTTCACTGGCTGGTACAAACACATCCTAACAGTTTCCCAAGGCACTTTTCAGAATTTGCTAGTGAACACTGGTTTAACACTTGCTCTCCAACCTACCCTAACCAAGCAATGCATTCAAAGTTTCTCATTAGGTCACATGCCCTGCAATGAAAATGAAAATATTTTCTTTGTATCCATTTTATTGATTGCTCAACTTAGGCAGTAAAACACTGAAAACCTTCAGCCACATTCTACACAGCATTTTCTGCAGTATTGAAGTTTATTAGCATGTTAGTGACAGGTGAACAGAATGATACCCTTTTCTTAGCCAAATTGGAAAGAAGGGCCAGTCTGCAGTCCTACGACAACGCCTGTACAATGACTTTGACGTCAAACATTTGTTGGAGCATCTTCCATCAACTTTAAAGACATGAATTTGCATTTAATGCACCATTTTGTGAGCCTTCACTCAAATTAGCATGATTCATACTTTCTAATTGTCTTTCCTCTTGTGCCAAAACCAGCCTGTTCAGCCACCTCAGACCAAGGCCTTTTCCAGGTACCTTTCCACCAAGCACACTTGCCAGAGGCACTCTGTACAAACAGATTTTCTTCCATAGTACTTTACCAATGCTTCCATGCTGACACTATTACGTTAATACGAAGGCAAGTGCATGACCTTCAGCTCACATTCAGCTGGAGAGCTTTACCACAAGCTTTTTTTTGTTGGAAACTATTCCACTTTAGTGTCATATGATAAATGATTGTCGATCTTTTCTTTCTCCCCTCCCACATCAGGTTTTCTAAGGCTAAGCTTTTCTGCAAGGCAGAACTACCCACGCCTTATTCTGCAATAAAAACAAAACTGTTTGAAAAACTTCCCTTTGTATTGCCCACATATAAAAAGTAAGCCAGTATCACTGCTGAATTAAAGATCTTTTTGATGAACAACCTGCAGGCTACGTGCGTGAGCACACAATATTTTGGCCAAGCAGAATTCAATGGAAATGAGGAAAAGCAAATAACAAGAGGAATACTTCTCTTAGGGCAGTGTCAAAGCCTAAGTAATAACACAAAGGGAAGAAGTGAAGTCCCATATAAACCAGGAGAAAAAAAAACCCCACTAAACAAAACATTACTCCCCAGAACCATTCACACATTTCCCCCCAAAGCAGCTATATCGGTGGACAGGAAATAGGAAATGAAATGGGAAAGACCTCTGAAGATACTCAGTATCCATATGTTTTGCCAATTACTAGGCCTACTACAAAGGACACATCCAGCAGTAGAACGAGCCAGTAATTAGTTTCTATTGTATACAAAAAAGTCAGTACATGGGTGATCACTGGGGGTACAAACAAGACAAACAGACCACACATAATAGACATCAACTCCAGCAACCACGGGGATGACACAGCACAACCAATAATAGGTGGAATAAACAAAGAAACAAAGTCTCCCATAGAAGAGATGGGAGACAACCAAGTCAATAGGCTGAGCATATAGGATAGAAGTAGCTACATATTGTCTCCCCACAAAGCCCACATTTGCAAATGCCAAACCTGACTGGGACCCAGTTGCACAGAGAGTCAGGAGGTCCTTCCTCAGCAGGGAAACACTGCAAAGTGCACCCACCTCACAGACAGACACCTCACCCTTCCTGCAAGTGGTCCCAGCTTTTATGCCCAAAGCAGGGCACCTGGCACTCATTTACCCAATGGGGGCACCTGGGGCTTGTTTACCCAAGGGCTTTCCCTACAAGGTCAGCCCCACCTTGGAGGAAAGCCAAAAGGCAAACTCATCCCCTCCTCTTAAAGGACCATGGGGACCACCCATATGTCAACCTTAATTCAGGGCTCGGGGTTCAGACCCCAGCACTTCACCATAGAATCATATACTGGATTTATGGCACATTGATATAATTTTACTTTTTTTTTTTTTTTTTTCTTCCAACTACCCAGTTAAAAATAGGATGTGTGTGTGGTTTTTATGTTGGTGGATGGATCAAATTCCCTCGTGGCTTAAGACCATACTTTTAAACTACATTTTACTACAAATTTCAATGCAGGGATAAATATAAACTCTGCAAAGTGATTTCCAAATTCATTATTTTGTATATGCAGCAGAATTGCGTTTACAGCTTGGTTTGAAAACAATACAGTCTATGACTAAAAAGATCAGGTAACATACAATATCATGTTTTCACTTATGCCAAACTACCAAGTAAGTGCTTTGAGGCAAAAAGGGCATGTTTGCTATTTGCTGCATGTTTGTACACGTCGTAACATAATGAGGCTTCCAATTATTTGGCACACTTACACACCACCTCAATATAAAAGTAAGTAATAGTGATATTTCATGGCCTAGGCTTAACACTGTCCTCAAAGGATCTGGACAAGACTATGACACAAAGGCTGTGAAGAACCCTAGCATGACTCTGAGCGTACAGAAAGGAAACCGCATCCTTTCTGCCATCAAATGAGTAGCAAGTATTGATTATCAGCTGGCCAAAGCTGATCACTGATAGCTAATCTGTAAAGAGAATGTGAACACCGAGGAGAAGTATCTGTAGGCTACCTGAAGTTTCTCAGGATTCTCATATAAGTGATAAAAGGCCACAGCTCATAAAGGGCTTTTCAGAAGTAAAGCATGCAGCATGTGCAATGAAGTCATTCACCTTACAGCTTTTTCACCTACAGAACAAACACTCCCTAATAAAGGGTTTCAGCATCCTCCTTCCATAAGCTGGATCTCCTTCACAGTGTAGAGTTGATTCCAAAGGCACACCTGCATCAGCTGAACTGGCTTCTGTACCATATAAAACCACAGACTGCAATAGTCTGCAAGACATCTATACCTGCAAGATGGTATGAAAGGCTGGTCCAGTGCAGCATTAAGGCATACTTAGGCTGTAACCAGAAGGTAAACAGGTCAGCTAACCAATAAAAAGAAAAAAGGTTTATCTATACCAGATACAGGCCAGTAGCTCAAAGATTCCTCATTGAGCAAATAGGAAACATGTTCTGGTAAGAGACAGAATATGCTTAGAACCAAGTCCAGAATGACTTGAAAACACCTGCTTACTTGATGAGTAAACAAAACTAATCTACTTACTGCTTACCACAGATAAATAAAAAAAATATTTGAGACACTATGGTCTGGATTTAAAAGGACTTTCTAAGGAGCTTTTAGGAGACAAAGGCTCAATCCTTTAGGCTTCCTTAGCATTCCTAGTTAAGATGAACTTCATGGAAATCAAGTAGGTAGTGGAGGTAAAATGGACTCTGCATTATGTGAGAACCACAGCTAGATTAAAAAATATATTTCACTACAAAAAGATCTAGCAAAAAGTATCTTCCATGCTAACTGGGTTTTATAAAACATTTACATCCTGCGATGAGTTTGCCTTTCTTTTTTTTCCCCCCTCGTTCCTTTCACTCTCCAGGAAGATTAGAAGTTCTGAAAGAGCGTATGACTGTATTTTTCATCTGTACTGAACTGACAGTATGATATATCTGATCTTCCTCGTCTTACTTACCATCTGACATGCACTCAGTCCTTTCACTCACATAGTAGCTCAGTTCCAATGTCTGCTCCAGGACAGATGGTCCTCCGAGATTATCATTTATGTCCCTTATGCACTAGAATCCTAAAAAATAAGTGAAAAATCTAAGATTTAACACTATCAGATGTCCAAGAATCATTCAGGGCTTTTACATATAATTTTTCTTGAAAAGAAATTCTAAAAGTCCATGATGTAATGTTCATCCATGAAGGAAGTATCAAGTCACTGATCTGTGGGGTGAGGGTGAAGCATGGAAAGGAAATAAAGCATATTCCTGTGTTATTGATCTACTTGCTTTTGCTTATTGCCTGCATACAGGAACTGGAATCTACCTGAAGCCTTTCAGGTATCCAAAGGGTATGTACCATAAAGTCTTCTAGTATTTAAGGGGAAGAGGGCAATCCATAAGTCAAGCTCCCTTAGGAGCCACCTGCTCCATATGGAAAAAGCCATCAGCTGAAATCATGATGACCAATTTCACTAAAATCTCAGAGATTGCACAAAGGTCTCTGAGTACAAGAAAGAAACTCTTACTACTTATTTGTGAAGGACCTGAATGTGCCATACCTACCACACAGTGGGGCTAACTGAATATATCATTTGGAAGCAGACAGTCCATCATAGCCCCAGAGACTGTCTCTCCAACACGCCACTCAAAGCACAGCAAAAACATGGGTGGAGGGTCATGCAGGCACACAGAAATAAACTAACCCCTAACAAACTGCAAGGACATTTTCCTTCTTTACAAATTCTAAGGGATGGGCCAGAGATGCATTCTTTGTCCAGATTATAAAGTGTTTTGCCTCCAAGGCTTATATGATTTGTCATCTACTTATAAAGCACCTCACCCTGTGAACATCAGGCCAGTTCACAGGCTCATCCAAAGCCCCAGAAACCAACACAATTCTATCTATTGATGACAACACACTTTGCATCACAAACCCAATCAAGAAGTCTCCTGAAGAACAAGAGCATAAAGGGCTAAATCCTGAAAGTGCCTTCTCCTACAGTGGTCCTGTTGAAATCACAGAGATCATTTCATTAGACACTTATCTTTCCAGTTCTGAGTTTCCAGGCTAATAAATCAAAGACCACATAGATATCCAGAATTCACCTCTGACACTGGGACATGAGGTGACCACTGCATATAGATAAGCACATCAGCATGTTAAACATATTTAAAAGCAATTCACATTCTTAGAAGACAACAGGATACAACAAGATAGCATCCAGGTAAAAGCAAGTCAGCAGAGTGACATGTGAGGCACTCCTCAAAAAAAAAATCACCCCAACCAACATAGCACATCATAGCACTAAGCAATCCTCTGCTACCCAGGACAAGGGAATACCAAGTCAGGGGAGGAAACTTGTTGTAAAGGCCTGGTTACATGCTGTGTCTTTCACTTGTAATACAAACATAGTATGGAGGAACTATGTAGGCCCAAGAACAAGAAATATTGTCTGCGTACACAATGTATGTCAAAACATAATCCAAAAGTTATTCTTAAAATCAGAAAAATCAGTCATAAAGCATACAGATGGTATTTATACTTTTATAGCCACTTAGAGACACCTCTCCCTCCCTCGCAGGAAAAGTTGACAACCAATTATTTTCAGCTAGTTGTTTTTATTAAGTTTGTTTTCTGATGTGCTTTCTTAAGTCAAAGCCCAAACACAGAAAAAATGTCTTGCAGGCAAGTCCCAAGGGGAGTCATACTTCTTTTACAGAACAGGTGCCATTCAAAACAACTACCAAGCACCATAAAAAGATGGTGTGGATAGTTCCAAGTCCACAGTCAGCACCCCCATTGCTCCTCCAAAACTTCTGTTGACAAAATCACCAACTCTGTGCAACAGGTCCTGAGAAACAGGCTTCCAATGCACTCATTCCACTCCAGCAGCACATCCATGAAATGCAGAACCAAGAAGTAACTGGATTTCATAAGTGATTGCCACTGGAAGAAAGGAATTTGTGCCTCTTAACTCACTACTAAAGGCCAAATTATGCCCCCAAACTGCATCAAGTGGTCTAATAAAAGATGCTATGCCTCTCTATACAGCTGTCCTTATGCTACCCTGTCTTGACACAATGGGCTCCGGTGTCTGAACAGGTTGCCCCAGTATATAAAGTTATTACTCCTGTTAAGTGGAATTGTAATTCACTCTGCATGGTCTCTGCCCAACGCAAACAGAAGATCAGATCCCTGAAATTCAAGCAAGAAGTGCTTAGTGCTTTTACAAAAGCAGACTAAGAATGTGCACACAGTTACTATGGTTCAGCTGACACAAGGTAACTCGATCACGCATCTTAGTTTTTAATATAAGCTGTTTGCAATGACAGTAGCTCCAAATGCTGTTCTTTGACCTTCCTTAATCCCTGCAGTCCACCACAATATTCAAATGCTGGTATAAAAGTGTTTTCTTTACACACACTGCTGTGCAAGGAATTTTGTATCATGACATTTCCAGAGAGGCCACATGAGCAAGACTAATGCTGAAGCTGCAGGCACAAGGCCTGTATCTCTAGGTGGTTCTTGAAAGAGCCTCCACTCTTAATCCCTTTCTCTACACTGCCTCTAAATTCAAGCGTTCCTCCTCTGCTTCCTCTTTCCCCCACCACATAACTTAGGGACAAGTGTAGTTTTAAACAGCTGAAGGAAATAAGCCCATCTATTGCCTAACATGCCCCATCTTTCTGTCTCTCCAACAGCATCTGAACGATCAGAAGAAACTACCACTGAAGCAAGGACAGTTAAGAATCACTCCTGTCTCTGAAAATGCATCCAGCCTTATTCTCAATTACCTCACATCTTGCAGTTATTATCAGTGCAAAACTCATGAGAAAACAATATTCAGATTTGTACCATTTTACACCTACTTTACACTGATGTAGAAGAAATATGCTGCTATATGCCCATAATTACGAGGAACAACTTGAAGGCAAAGTAGTTTACAGAAAGCCAATCACCTTAAACAATAAAGGCAATACAACTGCATGACCTTGCTCTTAAAACTCATGTGTCCTTCGTTATATTGACACAAGCAGCTAAAGCTAGTCATAGGAGCACTTACTCACACGCATAAGTGCCAGCAAAATCAGGCTCTGAGTTAAGAGAAGATTTCTGCACTTCATTTTGCTCTGCATGAAACCTCTAGAGGATGTGTCACAGAAGACTGATAAGCAATTGCAAAAATTCTGGTAGAAAGTACTCAGTAGCACGTTCAGACTACTTCATGGAAGCAAGAGTGACTTCATCTTGTGCTCTGTATGAGCAAAACCCCCTGTTTTTTAAGCTACCAGACTGATTTTTGCTGAAAACACTGGCATAATCTGCCCAGAGGCAAGCAAAAATTGTGCACACAATTATCTAGATACACACCCTGGAACTGGTAGAGCAGCAAAGCAGGTTAAGGTGCAGGAGCATCATCACAGGACAGTTACACAAATCCAGAGAGTGGAACACAACACGATTAAATGGTTTATTGCTACTGTTCACTTTTTCCCTGTTGTGGGAAGGACACAGAATCTGGTTCAAAGAACATATCATTCAGGCAATCTGTAACGATGGTGTGTTGTAAGATGTTCCCTCACTCCATCTATAACCCCAAATCAGACAAGAGTATTGGCCCAAAAAATGGACTACACAGAGCCATCCACTCTCCTTTTGTCTTTATATTCCCTTTTCTCCATCCTAAGGATGGACAAACCTGAAGACAGGGCTGAGTCTCCTGGGGCAGAGGACAGAGGCATGTTATTAAAATGAAGTGTGCACATAAGTGGTTTCTGTCTTGGGATCTGAAAACCAAGTTTAATTAACCAGTGGAGTGGAAAGCACAGGTTATATAATGCAGACTATCTGTGGACTCTCACTCCAGTCACTCCACACAACCCCTTGTAACTGTTAGTCCATATAATAGGAAATTTTGCTGGTAAAAATAAAATGACTGGGATGAGGGATCTAGATGCCAACTTACACAGAGATCAAGAAAGAAGAAACAGGTGTTTAAACTAGAAGAAATAGAGATCCATCCATATTATGCAAGCTGCTAAATAGTTCTGTAAGAGAAATACAGCTTTGTTGCTTCTTGAACTCCTAATCAGTTTGTCATCAGATAGAAAGTTATTCAGTGCTAAAAGGATATTGGCAAATTCTGTCATTGTCAGTGAAAGAGAGTCCTGGGAAGTCTGGAGACTGCCTTTCTCTGCCTCTATTCTGGAAGTCTGCTTTCTGAAACACTGTATGCTTATGAGATAAGACAGTGAAAAGCATGATAAACTTGGAAAAATTTTAGCTCTGGGAACAACCAAGGTCTGTTCATTGACTACTTGATCATCTGGCTGTCAGGCTACAGAAATGTAACTTGGCAGTTTGGGATTCTGTCTTTGGTTTCCAGTGTCTCCATTTTTTAAGATTCAGCTCAAGAGACTCTGGGTTTGCAAAGTTCTTACCTTGGTGCGTCCTTAATATTTCTTAGGGAATTTAAATGAGACTACCATCCAACCAATCAACACTTCAGGTTAGCTTCATGGTGCATTTAAGATGACCTAACCTTACACTGCTGCAGACAGAGAGGGGTTTGTTTCATCCTGTTCAGTCTCCTCTACTGTATCGTATCCATCCATCTTATCTATCTATGCAGCAACAAGGCTGCTGCTTCAGCTTGCAGAATTGATGGAAAACTAATTAATTTGGGGAGTGGATTAGTCATCATTGGAGGAGTGAAAAGGGGACCATCTTCACTGCTGGATTAAATGCAAAGGTGAACCGCACTCTTGCAGAACTTCTGGTGTTCAGTTGGGTGTTCAGCTCAGTAGTATCAGCATGTATATTTTAAAACTATGGCTAAGCAAGTATCAAATGGAATTTAACTGCTTTGTTACAGCATACGAATTTTTGTGAAAACCTCGCAGCAATTTTATCAAATAAAGAGATCATTCCTCAGTCAAGGCAGTTAATTACAAAACTGTCCAACAACATTCCCACTGGAAAAAAACAAAAGGGTTTTCCCAGCCATTAAAAAAGGAAAAGGTAAACCCAGATAATTGCATCTGATATGCATGGCTATCCTAGCGAACATTTATAGCAGTCACTTGAAATTCGGATGTCACTCGCAATAGATATATCAGCTGGTAGTTTTTAAAACTTGATCGTACATTAAAAACTATGACCAATATTGTTTTCTGTGCATAGAGATAAACATCCTGCTCAAGGATCTGAACTCCTATTTAAAAACAAAACCAAACATTAAGAATAAAAAGCACTCAGTATGGTTCTGAGACACATATGTGGCTGCATTGCATATTCCCTGCCTACACTGACAGTGTGGGAGCTCTGTTAGTCATCTAATGCGCATATTTGCTTGGCACAATGCCTTTACTTTCTCATGCAGGCAAGAAAGACGATCACCGGTTTATTGTATCCTTACGTCTTCGTTGCATGTTCATCAGTCAGTGTGACCAGGCCTTGCCAATTCAAACTACAAGCTGTTAGGAGCCAGACCAGTTCAAAGCAAAGCCCGGGGACTGGAAGGTTGTTAAGCATGTCTAGAAAGACAAGGGTGACTTTTAGATTCGTGTTGCTTAGACACATATTTTGGTGGGACCTAACCAAATGTTTATTTTAAGAATAAGGACCTTTTACTGAATAGAAGCCTAATTTAGTTTTGCTTTCAACTCGGATACAGGTCCTTTTACTCTCGTCAAAGGGCATTCTCAGTTGGTTTGCTTTAACTGTCATTCTCTGCCTCCATTCTGGAGGAAGCTAGAGCAGAACCTGAATTTAGTTTTCAAGTAAGGCTGTCATAAAATCTCCTTGCCCAGACTATAGCAGGATCACACAGATCTCATCCTTCTGGCATCCCAGTTTCATTCAAACCATACAAAACACATACAAGAAAGGAGTGCCTTTTAGTGTAACGTTGTTGATAAAATCTGAAGAGGAAGAGAGGGAAGCAGAATTTCCAGGTGTCCAGAATTTCAATGTTGTCAGACCTTGAAGGAGTGACTCTGGCCATTTCCCCTCCCAATGGCCCTGGATGCTGCAAATTAGTATTTTACCATGAGATATTTCATGTTACAACCTGCTTTGTATAGAATTAACAAAGCACCAATTCAATTGGGTTTTGGCACACAAGGGAAGAAGTGCTATGAGGAGAGGTAGCTCACGCTGTTTCTTAGATATCTTGGTGGTGAACCCTCTTCACACCAACTACTGTATTTAAGTCAAGGAGAAGACTCACACTGCCCTGCTGCACTGTGGAAAGTGGCAAGGCTAGTCTTCAAGGGCAGCCTGGGACTGCCTTGCAAGACCTGTTCTAACTCCTTCCTTATTTTAAGTGCCTTTAGCAATATGGGCTGCCATGTCTCTGCTGGTTTTGCCCCAGATGTGCACAAGTTTGGACTCCCGAGGACTGCAGTGCTTTGGTGTAATGCCTGCTGACTGCACTCTGTGTGTTTGCATCTAGCTGAAGGGGACAGCATTTGACAAGCAGGAACTCAGAATAGGTAAGTTCTGATCTAGTGCAGTTCTGCCTTTAAATTCTATGATGCTAAGACAGAAGAAATATGTAGGAAGCATCCACACTAATCAACCATCTCAAGTTAATTAGCAATTAATTTAGTGAGCTACTAAAGTCTAGCAAAGATGAATCCTGAGAGATTCTGGTCACAGTTACCCTGATGTAAATCTATATTAATGCCTAGAAAGAACATCAATCTCCATGACAGTTACTTCAGATTTACACCCAGTTACTCTGAATTTGTGCACTTGTTTTCACAGCCATGTGGGAGATCTGTCTCAACACAAATCAGCTCCGCTCTCCTGCAGATTCTGCAAGGTACACAGAGTTACATTTCTGTAAAAACCCAACCTCAGTGAAACGGGGAAATTAAATTCTTCACTCTGATGAAACCTAAGCCTCCCACGTAACAGACAAAAAACCCTGCTACAGAGTCAGCCACTACAAGTGGTCACAATATCCTCCTCAGCTCTCAGTCTTCAGGCAGTAAGGATAATTCCCTCTCACTGGATTTCACAAAGCACAACAGCAAGCATCAAAATTACTACATTCTTCTGCCTAGAACTCATCATTATGAGTATCAAGAATACCAGATCCACAGAGTGCAGTTTTGAGTCCAGTCTCACAATCCTACCAAAATCCACTTAAGTTTTTCAAGGTCATCCTTCTAAGAGGGTAAAAAGGGGGTAAACACCTTCTGGCCATGAGGGGGGATTTTTTCAAAGCAAATTCCTACTCCCGTTCCACTGCCAATTATGTTTGCACTGCAGATCCTAACTGCCTCACCTAGTTTTATCCTTTGCAGCAACTGGCTATCTGAAGAAGCCCAGAATCTGCTTGCTGTTCCTTTGTTTCATAAGTGGGGTTGATAGGGTTACTCAAGATGGTCCAGCAAGCTCAGAGGACAGTCTTCATGCATTCATAAGGATGCTTCACAGCTGTATTTCATTTTGGAATATGTTTTTCTGCTCTCATGCAATATCATTCTAAAGATTGTTTTGCTATTAAATACTAGCGTGGATTCATGATCTCTCAGCATTCAGTCTCCAACAAAACAGTCTGATCAACTTATGAGCAAGCATCATACTAGCAAAGCACATGGCAGGAGTAACAGTAGCAAAAATTTTCATGGTTCCCACCGATTGTAGAGTTCAAACAGCATAAGTCAAGTACATCCACAATACAATACACAAAGGAATATATGTAATCACTAAATAAACTTTTATCTTCTGTGGTATTCTGAAATTTAAAAAAAAATAAGCTATTTTTATGGTTAATGCTAGACTGGGTCAGAGGCACATTTTGAATCTATACAACTGCTTGAAAAGGGACAGTTGTTTTAGAGTGACGCATTTTAAAGGACCCACTAATTCATTTACTCAGTGTCTTTCAAAAAAAAAAAAAAAAAAAGAAACATCCAGGCATTTACAAGAAAGAAAGATTAGTTCTCACTTAAGTATTTAAATGAAGTGGCTTGAAAGTATTTGGCAACCAACAACTCAACAACTTGAAAACAAAATGATAATTTTTAGGGTAGTACACTTTGAAAGGTAGTATATAATAGCTAAATAAATGCTGATCTTTAAAAAAAAATACATTTTAGCTCCTTAGACCTCCCCAAAACCATTAAACTTTTATGAACTTGTCTACAGATTAACAGTACACCACCATATAGCAAGATGAGTACTTTAAGAATAGCTCATCCAGAATTAATATGCCCATATATGAAGTTGTTCAGGAAATCATTGCACGGCGATGTTATATGGATAACCTGTAAGTAGTACAGAATATTATAGCATCCCACAAATTTAAAAAAAAATAATAATATAAAAAAAAAAAATCAACATTTTTCTGAGATGAAGCTAAATAATCTAGCCTCCAGATGTACCAAGAACTAAGTAAATCCCAAAGCACTCTATAATGCTTATCTCAGCCTCCATAAAATTACTAGGCAGAAATAAAGCTAGGATTACACAGAAATCTCAGGTGCCTTTTCTGAACTTAGCTTCACCAACAGGTGAGACAGGAATTCAGCTCGTTACTAAGGGCTGGGCATGCTTAATTTCTGTAAGACTAACTGGACATAAAGCAATCTGTCTTTGTACGGTTTCTTCAGGATCTCCCCAGCTGACTCATCCTCCTGCCTGAAGTACAGCATGAAAGTAAAACAGAATCTCCCACATTATCAGAATCAAAATTGCTTTGTATAGTAGCAAGAGATAGGCTAAATCCAAAATTGGATGCCAATTTGCAAACTGCCATTAAATTTCCAGGAAGCTAATCCACCAAGGAACATACTGCACCCTAGAGAGTCCTTAATGAATAGTGGCACATTTGCAATAGGCTAGTTAAGGTTGTGTCAGCATTTACATTATAAATCCCTAATTATATGTTAGCAAAACAATCCTGAAATTTACTGAAACATGATATACAGGCTTCCAGTCCAGGAAGAAAACTCTGGGAGGAAGGTGGGGAAAAAGTGTTAGTATCAGGGTAGATTGGATTTCATGTTTTAATTTGAAAATACAAAAAAAAAAAAAAAAAAAAAAAAAAAAAAAAAAAAGGCTTGGAACCATTTCAAGTTCCCCAAAAGCAGAGAACATTTTGGCAGGCATTTAAGGCCAAATCCTGGAGGTGGTAAATGCCCTTGACTCTGATCTCAGTGGGACGTATGGGTGGTTAGCATCCCCCCAAAGAACGAAGGATTACCAGTGCCTAAGTACTCATTTATATCAATAGGTGTTAAGTCATGTAGCTGTTTCTGGGGTCTGGATCACAGTCCATCTGTACTCGCTCTGTTATTCTTGGTTTAGAGAGCTTGATCCTGCTTCCAACACAGGGCTGATGTTTACAGTCCAGGGTCAGGAAGATAAGCACTATAAACTTCTAACATGATGAAATATACAGTATACCTAAGAGCTTTATGCACAGAACATACTTTGCATTAGCTGGAAAAGTACTCTCCCCTTGATGTTTATATGTGGTGTATTTCACAGTATGTTGCCATTGTTTCTTTAATTAGAAAATATATAGTATCAAATTTGGAGCTCCTACAGCTTCCAAACCCATCAGCTGGAGCAGAGTGCATGCCTCTGACTTCTAATTCTTGGAAATGGATTGCAGTAGTGGGGGTGGGAAGTAGCATTAGACAGTGTTAGAGAGTGGATGGAGCAGACAGAGGCACTTCATGACCATCCAAGTCTGCAGTAAGTGGTCTCAGTACTAAAGTAAGGCCACTCAAGTTAAAAGTAAGGATAGTAAGGTTAAAGTAAAGCCAGTAAGTGGTTTCAGTACCAGACAGAGGCCCATATGCTGACTGCCTCCATCCTTCATTGTCATGAGGTCCAGGCACTAGTGCCCCAAAATGTCCTTTGATACCTCACTCTGTATCTTTCAGTATTTCTTTACCTTCACAAAGGTGCACATGGCCTTCAGAGTGCCTCAGGCCTTGACTTGGTCTGTCCCACTTGTGAACCCCAGCCAACAGGCAGTGGGGCATGGGAAGATCCCCCTTTTTATCCTGTCCCACACGTTGTGGCTCTGTGTCCAGGTTACAGCAAAATGTTAGCAGGGCCCCAGAGCCATGCCACAGCCTCACCTGCTTTGGCTTTACTGGCTCAGCATTAATTACTACTAATTACATTAATTACCCTGCAAAGCACCTACTCATGGGAAAAACAGTCTGTTTCTTGTAGAGTCCAGGACTGTAGCTCAGAAGGCAGTAGCAGTCTGGATGACTTTCTTAAAGAGGAAGCTGGGTACAGCAACTGAGGTCACACGTCAGGACTCAGGAGACTCACAAGACTTCCCACATTAAGACAGTATTATCTTAATTTTACTTGATTATATTAAGTATCTGGACACTACAAGATACAAAAGGGCCATATATACATGTACATGAAATACGACCACCCTTAACATACACAGGTTTGAAAAGCTTATCCACTCACAACATTAAGACCCTGTAAGTCAGCAATCAAGACACTCATCTTGACTAGCAATTACTGATTAGAAATCATACTGTAACTCAGAACCTTGCCTGTCACACACAGTTATCTCCCCAGCGTAAACCATGGTGAGCCTGACCTTCTTGCATAATTCCTCCCTTTCCACAGACAGGCTACATTTACTAGCATGGTAAGTCGCTCTTAAGAAGGATTCAATCAGAGAACAGACTTCTCTAGAAAGAGAACAATTTTCTTGTTTCCACCATCATACCAAATGACATCTTCCTGTTTGCTAATTAGCCACCTTCTCAGGTTAAATTGCCCCGTTGATTTTGGGGTGCCCCACACCACCACAGGGAGCAGAACTGGTTATCCCAAAAGGATGAATGCAGCACCTCAAACCATCAGTGTATCACGACTGTATCCATACAGCCTATTGCTGCCACAGCCTTAAAAATTAATGAGCTCTCTAGGGAGTATACACACATAATGCTCAAAGCAAAAGAAGCCGCTGCCAATACTGTTTTCCTCTCCATAGACACCACTTCAAGTCAAAACAGAAGAGCAGCTTTTGCCCCCCAGCAGAGTATCATGATCCTTTCAGACAGAAAAAATATCTATGCTTGTATGGACAGGCCTTGGAATTTCACAACCTACAAGCCATCACCATGTAGTCTGACCTTGTTCCCTCTGCCATCTGGGGGATTTTTGCCATCAAGTTCAACGCAAAGGGAAATTAAGCTTCATTTTGGGGTAACTTCTCAAGTTATCCTGGTCCAAGTTTTGTGAAGATACTAAACCTTGCTTAGAAATAATGACCTGCATACAACTAAAGGGAGTGCTTAGTTTCTCCAGCTCTAGCACTGACTTGATTTCTCGCTTTTCCTTTTCTGTGCAGCAGTTAACACACCCACAGATATGATATGGCATATACACAGAAGCACAGGTCAGCACAGTCATTTATGTAAGGCCCCTTCTTTAAGGATCTACCTCAAACCAAGGGGAACATCAGCAGATGGGGCTGTGCTTTTGCATCATACTCTTCAAACATGAATGCCTTGCGGGTGCAGAGGGGGATAGGAACAATACTCTCTCACCCTTTCCAGCCCTTGCTTTTCATGACATCACTGTACACAAAAGACACTAAAGAGAAAAGGCTTCTTTTGCCTCCCAATTCCTTTGCTTGAGAAATAGTCTGCCAAAAAAAAAAAGGTTTAGAAATCCTCAAACAAAATGGGTTAAGCATTCAGAATTATCATCAATTAACCGCTCTGAAATGACGCAATAAGAAATCAGCACAGCAGAGCAGCTTCACAATTTACACTGATCTAAGGTCTGAGACCAGTTCTTGAAGAGGAAAAAAAATGCTTCTCTAGGACAAAGGACCAACATCATGTAAATCACTGTGACTAGCAAGCAAGGCTTTATCTAGCCTGACATGTTAGCAGGATCTCAGATTTCTGCTCATCTCTAGCTCTGGTAACTTATGAAGCATCAGCTCCTAAATCATGCAGCAACTGAAGAAGAAAGCTGGCAATCACAAGCAGGCAGATGCAGTGCTGAAGTTCAATATTTCAGGAAATGGCCTAGAAATGGCTGAATGGATTAATGTGGGATTTTCCAGGACCAATGCTGGTTTCAAAATGATACTTCTAAATACCCACTGTGTTCTCAGAATCAGAGAGCATGATGTCTATAGTAATCAGCTGCAGAAGAGGAACAGAAACCAGAAGCAAATGATTATTTTATGTATCCTGTAGTGGTGGCCATCAGTCCATGATAAAGTCCCTTACGAACAAGAGATTCTGGAGCTTCCAGGGAAAAGCTGCTTCTTTCATACATGGACAACATCAAACAGAAGCTGCTAATCTGAGAGGATGTAGCGGACAAAGGCAGCAGTGTGCACTTCCTTGGTTTGAAGCCTTTGTGGCAGAAGGTCACTCAGCTCTTGGTGAGAGAAAGAGAGAGAAATACATAGCTAGAGGAGATGACAGACACTTGGGCTGGAGAGGTGACTGACAAAGATGGAAAGCATGAGAGCCATACACAGAGCAGCAGAGAGTGGCATTGGCTGAAAAAATGAAGGAAGAAAAGTTTGTAGACACAGACAGGAAACTCTATATTCCAAACTGGAATAAACATCCGGTCTCAAGGACAGTAAATCTGCTTAGAGATCTGCCCTCAGTTCCTACTTCTGCTCAGCATCAACAACCAAGGGAGTAAGTGGGATGCCTTAATAAAGTAAATTCCTAAGTGACAGCAGACACTATTCCAGCTGGCTCTGGACTGCCTTCTCAGTATAATCAGCAATCTCATAGGCACAGCTTTACAAATCCCAGGCCACCAGATACATGCCAGTAGGCTGTGACAGAACACAGTAAAGCCAGAGACAGTGTTAGCAGGACCTGACTTTTAAGCAAGCTTGCCAAGCACAAAAGAATTTTTTTCTAAATCCTGGGTACATAGAACATGGCCTTCTCTGTCCAAACACAGGAACCAGCATTATGCCTGAATCAGAATCTTCCCACTGGCACACTTTTTTGGGGTTAAAAAGTCCTTTATGTAACATTAAAGTCATGCCCAGGACTAACACAAAGCAACAGTTCTCAATTTAATCTAATACAAGCTAATATAATGTAATCTAATCCACTCAAGGATAACAGACTGAAAACTGATGTTCAGAGCTGCACAGAACACACTGCAGATAAAACATATTGTTACCTAATTGCTGGTTCTCTCATTATCTAGCATCACTACAAAACTTCAGAGCACTGAATCTCCATTTGTGATCTGCTGCCCACTGGCAACATGCAGACCTGCAGCAAATGGCCAAAACTGTATTAAGTAGCAAGATCTACAGTGTTTCCAATCAGGAGTTTGAGGGGCTGGCATGCCAGAGAGCACATACAAAATTCAAAGGGACAATGTTTTTTCCTAAAACATTCAGGACACTGTTGTCCATGATGCTTAAAGCTCAAAAGAGATAAAAGTCAAGAACAAATGGCAGTGCCTACTTCAGGGAAAAAATACATAATTAAGAAACTAGAGATGTTATAAAACATAGCACAGAGAATGTTACACATGCTTGCAGTAATCTACCACAAAGAGCAGAGCACTTAAGGGTCTGAAAACATGGTATACGACAATAAACAACAGGCTAAAATACACACAGCATTTGGGCACTCAACTCCTCATGGATGTCAGTGCAAGTTAGGCATCATGGAAGTACGTGAGAAGTCCTCCTCTGATTTAAAGTGTTAACTATCTTAATTACATGGCCATTCTAAACAGGATCTGAAGTGCAGAAGCGGTTACCAGCAGAATAAAATAGCCACTACATGCTTTTTAGTCACATCTGCAGTTTCACAGAAATGACCATGTCTGTGCCAATGTTTCATCTTACAAATGTTTGCAGGCTCTGATTTCCATGTTTGGAAGAGGACTGAAACAAGCCAACTACTCAAGTTATTCCACCTCTCTGGCTTTCTATTCTCAAACTTTAGAGCAAATGCTTCAGTCAGTGTAGTGGAATGGTGGCAGTGGTCTGTACCAGCAAGGGAGGCTCTGCTCCTGAAGAAGACAGCTACAGCCAAACCCCAGGCAGGTAATACACACTGAGACTGAAAACAAGGAAACAGAAGCTGTTGGAGTACCAAATGGAAGATGGTCTGGAACAGAAAATAAACTTATCCATACTCAACAAGTCAAAGTATGGGAAGGAAGCAGCAAGTCTCTGTTCCTAAAAGAAAAAAAGAGCACTGCAAAACCATTAGAAAAAAAACAGATTCCCTTTCCCAGAATCTCTAGATGATGCTATGAAAAAAATATTAAGCATATTTTATTTACCTGTATTAAAAAAAAAACCAACCCACAAACCAAACAAACTCCACCAAAACCCAAACAGGCAAGTGTAATTCAGTGAACTGACAGTAAATTCAAAAGTGGTTTCATATATCCAAGGGGATGCTTCAAATAACATCTCTGGCAAAACAAGTACTCTCTTAGAGAGGCTGAATCAAGATGCCTAGCTTGCTTCCGAGTGTCCTGACCTAACGGTATGACCTAAATCTTGCAAGAGTGGAGAAAAATGAAACCTCAAACCCAGAAGGATTCTCACCACCATTAGCAGGCCCTGCAATAGTCTGCCTTCATGATTATTTTATGGGAGTATATACACCTGTATTTTAAATTTTGGTCAAGTCCAAGACACCACTATGAGATGCACAATTTCATTACTGATTGAGAAGCACATGGAATGTACCCAGGGAGATCCAGCTGCCTGCCTTTTCAGTAGGTAGCTACTCAACAGTGGAATTGTAAGAATAGGTCTCCAAGGTGGCTGTGTGGAAAAGCTGCTGGTGTTCATGTGTTGTCACCACAGTTGCACATGACAACTGTCAACCTACAACCCACGGACTGCTTGTGACAACCCAATTCTCACAGACCAGCTGGGATCAGTGAGCAGGTTCAACAGACTGTTCTGCTCTCACATACTTTTTCTGAACCAAAGAAGAAGTTTCTCAACTCCTCCCCTCTCCATCCCCTTACTGTTCACTTACAATTGTCATACTACACATGTGAAGCAAAACTTTGGTCCTGGCAAGCTGGTGGGAGGCAGGAACAGGGCTACAAAACCAACCCTTCTTTAAGACTGAAGGGTTGTACTGAAGTATCTGCCTGCCCCAAAAAATAAAAAGCCAGTTACTGTTGGTTTAGCCCACCTCAGCTTTTTGAGTCCTGCCTTCCAAAAGGATCAAAGCTTGTTATACTCCAGTGGAGCTCTCCTGTTACCTCACATCCATAAAGTATTCACCTCCACCTAAAACTCTGCAGCGCTGTTGATTGCTAAAAATCTCCTGCCACTGAAGCAGCAGGAAGAGAAAGAAGATAGTAAGTAATTGGAATGACCTGCTTTTACTGACTGCAAGTCATCTATTATGAAAATAGCTATTATTTATAGCACCTGACAGATACAGTTCAGAATAAATACTCTCAACATGCAAAACTCTAAGCTTTCTTCAGTAGTTTTGGTTATTCAACATCTGAAAAAGCTCTCTGCATCTTTACAAAATGCCAGCATTTGTATTCCCTAACAAACTCTAAGACACCATTAGAGGCTCATCATATCACTGGTGTTACAGAGTGTGTTCTCCCACTGAAGGGAAGCAGCAACTGCAGGAAAAAAGATGTTTGTCTCTCAGGGTAGAAACCACACGGATTGCTGTTTTCTGGGGCGTGGAAATAGGGGAAAAAATGAGATACACCCTCATTTTGAAAGTGAGGTACATATTCGCCCAAAGTAATTCATCCCCTAAATTCATCTAAGGTGCTCCTGCTGAGAGGTGAAATTACCAGAGAACTAAACTACACATTAAATGGTAACATAAGTAGTATGCTGTAGTTTCAATAATGCAAGAAGGTACGCACAAACTTAGTATTAGTAAATACAGATGGTCCTGTAAGCTTTGATTGAGTCTTTTAAGGATGTCAGAAACAATACAGGTAGGTTACAAAAAAAAAAAATGCCCTGAAAGGAAGTAAAGGTGAAGTAACTGAAGGTAATAAAATAATTCCAAATTTTACATCCTCAGTAAAAATATTCTTTTCTAAAAGATTTTCAATTTAAATTTAAGTTCAATCACAATTTTAGAATATTTTAACTGTCAGGCCAACACTGAATTTATTGTAATACTTCTTTTGACTCTCATTTGCAATAATTTCACAGGCTGATGTGGTCCCACAGTGCAAATACTCCATTGTCAAATACTTACAAGCTTGACATGAAAAACATAACCAACAACTCATGTATTACAAACAAAACCTAAAATACTTACTGATTTTTACCAAAATTCCTACAAGTAATTTCCTGCTATTTTTTGGATAGAATTTCCTTCACACATCTTCTTTGTTGCTTTGCGTGCATCAAAAGCCCCCAGTGTCCCATGCCTGCTCCGCTCCTTTGCCATTTATTTCAAACAATTTTATACTTTACTGACCTGAGTTTAAAGACTAGTGCTGTTCTTACAGCAATATTCAACATCTAATTCTTAATGACACATAACGCATGTTATCTTTACCTGTACCCCTTGCATACATCTCCAGACACACAGAACTCACAAGATCTATGAAGACTATGATTTTTAAGTATAATTCTGATTTCAGTAAACATGTATTTCAAGAAGTAAAAAATGTCAGTCACTTCTCTGCTGCACTAGTAATACAAGATGCATCATTACCTGAATAAACAGCTACAACTGTAAATAGAAAGCATTCTTCTAAACAGGAAGTCTTCTGTTCACTATACAGGTAACAGAACAAAGGAACGGATATCTAAGAGGGTATTTAACCTTAACTTCTCATATTGGGATTACAGATGAAAACACACATCTTTACCACAGCACATGTGCTTTGAAGATCTTTGTGCTTTTGATACACTTCTACTTGCATTGTTATTGGGTTCCTTTTGTTGGTTTATTCTCCTTTAGGTTTAGATGTGATTTCACCAACTTCTGCAATAGTAATTTAGATGTAGGAGTCTGTCTACACAGGGCTACCTACCAGAATAACTGTTCTAAATATTTAGGCATATACATTTCTATGTTCACAGTTTGCTTCTATAAGAGGTGTGCATGTGTGGAAAACAAGGTTGGTAGACTAATGTTAGCAAATTTGCATATGTAAATTAGCCCTCCAATTCCCAATGAAATCCATCCATCTCCTGCATCTCTCAGGGTCACAGAGGAATGAAAGACAGGATTTGAGCACTGCCTGCTTACAAACAGAAACATACTTTGCAAGATTGCTTTCTGCATTTAGTGTTTCTTACAAGAACCGTGTAGCGAAGCTGAAAGGAAACGGAAGTCGGAGATAGATTTTTCCATTTTAAAAAGTGGAAGAAACTTAAGTCCACTGGACTTGCCCACTAAAATATCCACTAATGCCGATTTTTTTTTTTCCCCCAGGAGTAGTTATCAATCTTATACCTGTCAAGTATAGTGTTATTTTTGTGTTTAATATTGGAGTTGAAACTGTGTAATGTATTTCATACTATGTAGTGTTAGTGTCCTAGCCTCCTGACTTGTAACCTGCTCCCTACTGACAGGGCCCTGTGCTGCAAAAAGCCCCAGTGATAAAAAAAGACTCTGCAAGGGTATGGACATCATTCATATGAAATATTTTGCATATTTCATGCCATCAGTCATTTCATGACCTTTGCAAACAGCCTTCCGCAAATGAACTATCCCCTTTGGAACACACAGCTTTCAAAACAGAGACTCCTTTAGAACCAGTAGTTTCAGTCACACTGTCAAGTTTACCCCATCCATTTCCTAGATTTCCCAGCAGTTCTAGAAACGAAGCAGTTCAGAAATGATGGGTGCAGATCTCAAGTTCACCAGGGTAAGTAAAATTACTTCCTCTAACACAGAGGGATTCATTTCACACTTACATGAAGAGAAAACCTAGCTGCTGCATTGTCATGTCAGTGTAACTGAACAGAAACAAACACAGCTACACAGGTCCTGAAAGCTGACTCTAGCCCACTATTAAGTTTCTTCAGTGCAATAACTTCTTGTAAAGTCAAGGACATCTAGTCCTCCTTCAGACTTACAATTTCAGACTAGACTACGGTGCCATCTTAAGCTGTCAGTGTCTGCCAGGAACTCTGGAGCTCTATCCTCCGTCAGCTTCTTTAAGGAACATTCTTGTCTTGCACAAAACTGCTGTCTTCAGTGTCCTGGGTGCTCATCAGCACTTTTAATGAGACATGATCTGTGGACAAATGAGCAGTAGAACAATTCTAGTGATATTTGAATTACAAGATTTGAATGACTTAAAAAAGCAGTGTAATTAAGACTAGCTGTCTCCTCACTTACACAGTTTGATGAAGTGGTGTACACACACAGACATCAGTTTGGATAGTGACATGTTAGCTGTGTGTGTGACAGTGGGCAAAACTAACGGGGCAGGCTCTGCACACTGCAGCTATTAGCAACTTTTCACTGAAACTTTCAAAATCTGTCTGAACCTCTGGCACATCTGGAAGTACCAACTTTGCACATACAGGATTATCAAGACAGGTATCATCCTAAACAAATCCATGCACATAAAAGATATTACATGCAATTGTCACTCTTTCTAGCACTTGCAGCTATTTGAACCCAGCATCACATATTCAATTCTTTTAGAAAAGATGGTCTAAATGGCTTTATTATACCGCAGTGATTGACAAGGCCAGTCTGAAGGTGTTTATCTGACAATAGATGAGGGAGATCACAATCCCCCTGTAACTTAAGCAAGTTGCTTATACCTGAAGGGTGAGTTTGTGTCAAAAACAAGAGTTCCTGTTAACATATACAGTTGTGTCCACAGGTCAGCATGGCTATAAAAATGCAGAAGGTCACACTATCTAGCTGTTATACCCATAAGCACGGTAGTAAAACACAGAATGAAACCAGTTAAAATACAGAATCACAGAAAAAACCAAGAAACAGTATTTTTTAATGCTAGAGATCCACATCTTAAAAATACTAAATATTTTTGGGGAGCTACCCTTGACCTTAAACCAGGTTCAGACTGTTACTTTCTATTACATGTCTCTTAGAGCTGCAAACAGGGATTTGAGCCCCAGCGAAACAAGTTATGGTCCTGCCCCAAACAGGCTAGGGGTCAGGTTAGGATGCCACAGATCATGAAGCAAGGAAGAGCTAAGAGGGAAAAAGACACAAACCAAGAACACACAGAACCACTTACTGTAATTCTAGTTGGTCACAAATCAGGAGTCTTACAATGCAGGAGCTCAAATCTGACTTCTAACATGCAAATTATTACCATACTAGCTCTTTAAAATGTTGCTCAAAATCACAGGTCAAGTTGGTTCCGTACCATTAAGGGATGAGTCTGAAAAGAGCCAAAAAAAGAATTACTGTGCCTGAGCTCCATAGTGAGATAAAAAAAATCCTGTCACCTTCCAGAGACATTGAAGACCCTTGCCTTTCTTGAGTGTGATGGCTCACTCACTATGCACACAAACACAGCACACACATACTCTGCATCTTTTCTGGCCTTATTCTGCTAAAGATGCTTTAGTACAAATCAGCTCTTCATTTCTTAACATCCACTTGCATGTTTTGTTTGCAGGGAGTCTCAAATATCCTGCAAAGTGGAAACATTTTATATCTGAAAACTAAAAATAAACTCTTTAAAGCATCAGCTTAAACCAAGAACCCATACCCTATCACAGGTTGAATCTTGGGTCCCATCGGTTACACTTTGCTGTGGTCTACACAGTGTAAGAAGCGAACTGTAAGAGAACTGCGATAGCAAATTCTCCATGATTTTAGAGAAGATGGGATTCTGTCATGCACCTTTTAAGAAGCTGCAATTCAGAAAGCCTCTTCTACAAAAGCCTACAGGACTCTGGTCTGCACTGCCTCTTCTGCCTTTTGACCCCACAGGACAGAGTGATCTGGTTAAGCAACTAACAACCAACAAAACGTAGGAAAACTCCCCGACTTTGGGGGAGGGTTGGTTTGCGGGCAATTGCGAGGTAAAGCCGTGCAAGTGGAATTCTTTAATGTTAGGCAAATTTACAAGTTTTATTCTGGAAACAGAAATTTCCTAATTTGTACATTAGCTTCACTCCCTTTGTTGAACAAACTTAACTTCCCTATCTCTTCTGCCGACAAGCCCAAACCAGAGCAAAATGGCTGATCTTTTGAGGCAGAAAGTCAGAACAGAATTATTATTTTTTTTCCCCTCCTGTACTGCAAATCAGTGTAATTGCTCCTGCTGCAGCAACATCTGCCTTTCCAGATACTGAGAAAGCAGATACTGGAAAGCATCCCACCACATAATGGAATTTTGAGATTCAGAAAACAAAATGCATGCTCATAAATAACTTTTCTTCCCTTACCCCTCCCCTTTTTTTTAAAGCATAAACTGCATAACAGAAAACAGCTCTTCCATTTCATACCAGTACTTAAAAGTGGAACGTGTTTATTTTCTTTTCTGCTTTGTACTTTATCAATATTAGTATCAAAAGATGCACGCTATAATCATTCAGCTTTGCATTCTTGTTGTGTATTTTACCATTTATTACACTAAATTGTCACTAAATCGATGGTCTTGCTATTTAAAGGCTCTTGTTCTAGCTTTACAGGCATGACATCCAGTTGGCAACTCTCTCTGCAGTGGAGTGACAAACATTTTAAAGCTTAGCCCTTAAACCATA
The DNA here is from genome assembly GCA_028020825.1 of Podargus strigoides. NCBI lineage: Eukaryota > Metazoa > Chordata > Aves > Caprimulgiformes > Podargidae > Podargus > Podargus strigoides. The sequence continues at coordinate 4,169,577 of CM051633.1, forward strand.
ACAATAGTGCTGAATGAGAAATAAAACCAACAACAAAATACTACAACAAACAATGCCTATTCAATCGTAACAAAGTAAATTAAACAAGCAAACATGATGTGCTTACATTCATGCACATACCTACTGAAAACACTGGGACTCATTATACGAGAAAGTAAAATAAGGGTTCTGGTGTCCATTTGAGTCATATTCAAGTCAACAGGCTAAATTTTTTGTCTCTCAGTGGGCACATATTGAGCACGTGAACAATCCTTGGCTTCAGATATACAACCCTAACTCAAATATATCAATGAATACATTGGCAGAAGCACCACATTCTGCTACTCCAAAGAAACAAATCAGAAAACAAGTGTAGGGCAAGCAGAGAGAAAATGTTTTACTTCAGCTATTCCACCCAGTATAATTCAGCACTCTGTCATATACCACACAACTGCTGCTGAAACCAGTGGAAGCTCTGGGTCTACCTAAGATCTGGACTTGAGCCATTAACTGTATGATTTATACAATAATTAAATTATTTCCAACTGCCTAACAAAACACTGTGGTCAAACAAAAAAACTGGCTCCTTGGTATATAGAACATGAAATGGAAAGGGGGTAATGCTGCCACATTTCTTTTGGAACAGTAATTTACTGCTTTACAAGCACAGAATCTGATCTCGGCTGTAGATCTTTGCCAGCCAGGTGGCAGCCAGAGGCGCTGGATCCAGACCTCAGAAACTTTGCAAATAACAAAATAAAGGCTTAACCTACTAAATTGGTTTTTCTTTTCCAAATATAACGTGAGTCACAGTCTCACTAAAGCATCATTGCGCAACAAGATAACCACATGTAAAGTTTGAAATAATCCTCTTAATCGCGAACAAGCTCACAGGGCACAGGTGAAACCCCTTTTGTCGCACCCCGAGCTCCAGCAGACCCCAGTTGCACACCCAGTCTCCAGCTTCCCAGCACTTCATCACCTCCAGCGCCAGCTCTCCTGCTCTCAAGGCTGCCACCTAGCAGGCAGCGGCGGTGCACGCGGGCTGTCACAGCAGCCCGAAGGGAGCAGTATTCTCGGAAAGCATCGCAAAGCTGTTGCTGCTGCTAAAATTTTAACTGCAGACAGTAGTTAACTACCAACTATACCGGTTTGAAAGCAGCGTGTGTGTTCCCCCCTAAACCCCCCAGTCCTTCCCGAGCGAGATCCACTGAGCGCATCCACCAGCGTCTGTCCTGGCGTGTTCTTTGATGGGGGGGAACAGGGAACATTCTTATTTCGAGCACCCAGCCTTGTGCACGCCGCACCGCGCCCCGAAGCCGGAGGGCAGGGGGAGCGGTGCCGGAGGGGACGGGCTGCCCGCCGCCCCCCGCCGGTGCACGGGCTCACGCGTGGAGCCCGCGGGAGCTGCTCGCCCCCTCCCAACCCCTCGCCCGGCGGCCCCTCCGCGCATCGGCCGGGCTGACGCGGCTCGCCCACCTCCGAGCACCGTCCTTCCCCGCCGGCCCGGGCTGCTGCTGCCGCCGCACCTCTCCCTGCGCTGCAGGACGCGATGGGAAGCGGCCGCAGGGAAAGCCACGCAAGGGACCTGCCCTGCCCGCCGCCCCCCGCAGCCCCGGGAGCGGCCGCCGCAGCACGGCACAGCCTTACCTCCCCTCTCCGGCTCCGGGGATCCGCCGCCACCGCCTACCGCGCCCGCCCCCACCTGCGCCGTCCCTTCCAGCCCCGCACTCAGGTGCGGGGGGAGCACACAGGCAGAGCCGCCCGCTGCGGCGCGCTGGGGGGGCAGCGGGGGCCCTCGCACGCCGCCTCTCCCCGCCGAGCCCCCGGCCCCGCTGCGCACTGCACCGGCGCCCCCGCTCCCGCCGCCGGCAGCCGCCCGCACCCCTCCCTCCCCTCCCCGCCTCAGCCCGCTGCGGGCCCCCCCCCCCGCACGGAACCATTACGACTTTCCCCGCGCCTCTGCTCAGCCCCGCCCCCCCAGCGGTGTGCTGGGTGCCGGGACCCCGCAGCGCTCCCTCAGCCGCGGGAAGTTCCCCGGCCCCGGGGAGAGATGAGGGGGGCCCGCCGCCCCACGTACCCCCGCACTGACACACACCGGGGGCAGCGGTTCCCCTCCAGCGGCGCGCCGCCCCCGCAGCCCCGGCAGACACGTACACGCAGACCGCCACAGCGCCCTGCCCGCCCCCCGCCGAGACACCGGCCCCTCCGCCCCGTGGGTGCGTGCGGGGGACACAGGTGATGGGAGAGGAGCCGCCCCTGCCGCCTGCCCCCCCGGGGCCGGGAGGTCTACGGTGCGAAACCGCTCCCGCCTTCCCCTCACCCCGTCTCTGCAGATGCCCCCGGGGAGGGCTGCCAGGCTGGCAGCGACAACAGCCGCCCCCTCCCCCGGGAAAGCTGTTCTCCCTCCTTCTCCCTCGCTCGCCGCCTTTCCAGCTCGGCCGCCTGACTGACAGGAGCCTTCCAGCGGCCGCCCACGCGCGCTCCCGCTTCCCCTCAGCCGGAGAGGGAGATGGCGAAGGAGAAAGCATGAATGAAACCGCCAGGCAGCGAGCGGGAGCGCCCGGCGGCGGCCGCAGGGACGCCGGCCCCAGCCCCCGGCACAGCCGCGGCCGCGCCCCGGGGGGCGGCGGGGCTGCACAGCAGGCCCGGGTGGGCTGGGCGGCGTGCCCTGGGCAGCGCTGCGGTGGGTTCCTGAGGCGGGGAGCCGGCGGCCGCAGCCCCCACAGCTCTGAGGGGCCCAGAGACCGTTTTGAGGCGCAGCTGCCCCTCCCCGGGGTCTCGTACCTCGCATTTCGCCGCCACATCGCCGGGGCTGTGCGGGAGCGGTGGGCACGGTGCGTGGGGCCCTGTGGCTCCGTGCCACAGGAGCGGGGTGGCTGTGCTGAGGTGGATGGGGAGCGTACCAACCCGCAGCTCCAGTCTGAGTGAAAAAACTCGGGGCCGAAGGTGGAAGGTTGATGCCTTCTCAAACCAGAACCATCCCATGGCCTGTGTGTGGGCAGTGCAGCCGAATCCTCATTCCCTGTGAACCTACTTTGCGCCACCAAAGGCAGCACGTTTTATACTGATAAAAACCTGGCACCTGATACTGAACGAGCACCCTTGCCCAGAAGCAACAGGAGGAACGAAAGGATCTCACAGATTGCTTTAACTCCGCTTGTTTTTTCCAGTGATTCCTTGGTCCTGTAGGGTATAGCCTTGTAATCCTTTTCCCCAAGTCCCTAAAAAGCTTGTAACTTGTTAAACACGTACTTCACAGCTGCTGGCTGGAGGCCAGAGGTTTCCCCAGTGCTTTGGCATGGACATCGTTGGGTTTGATTTGTGACCTCAGTTCTCCTGACCTAACTCACCGGAGAAAGGACTAAATGTTCGGGTGATGGGGGCCTGCTAAGCCCGTGAAATTACCTCAGTATCCGTTCACTGAAGGTTAGTAATTCCTCTAAGTTACTTAATATTTCATATGTTTTCTTAAATTTATTTATTGGAATCCTTGATTGGAAAACCCAATTATATTTATCTATCTATCTGAATCACTCCTATGATTTAAGTGGAACAGGGCATTTTCCAGTTCTGAACACACAGACTATTCTGTTATATGCTGTTAGTTACATTGCATGCTACACTTGGGACACATCTGCATTTGGAGTTACATAATCAATAAACATGAGGTTTTGTCCCATGAATCTAGAATCGGATTCTGAGCTGTTTTAAATCAGTGTGCCTCCACAAACTTACTGCCTGCCAGAAAATTTATAGCACCTAAAATTTTAGCCTCTGAATTTAAAAAGCTGCTTGGGCTTCATATGACGAGCAGTGTCTTAGTAACTTTATTTTTTAAATTTGACATTCTTAAAACTGCGTGCGCAATAAAACATTGTCAAGTCCTTTGATACAGAATAACAAATGTAAGATAATAGTTTAGACGGGTTAGTGCAATTCTTTATGTATTTGTTTTATAAGGTTCTTATGTTTGTGCTAATAGTTGAACATGACTCACCTACACTACATATCACTGCTACAGCTGTTGTAAACCTTCTTCTGAGTCAGAGAATGACTTTATGACCCACAATTTTGGCAGTGAGTACTATCCTAGTGATTTTCCCAATTAAGAGGGAATTGCAAGTTGGTATCAGGGTGAGTCAGAGTTTGATGTAAGAGGCAAAACTGGACTAGCTCAGTACCTTATTCCCTTCCAAAAGTCAGTGGCATGAAAACCTGGACTGAGCCTGTGATGGGAGCTCATAGAGTTCAGAAGGACTGCAGTGGGCTTGGGAATTAGCTCTCCTTGGTCCCAGACACTCCTAGCTACTGTCAGCCGTCTGCTGCTTGTTGCTGTGGGGTGCACAGTAGCTTGGCAGGGGGATGTGGCCAGCAGCAGTAAATAGTTGAGAGGCAGCAGGGCTTCTCTCCTTCACTCTGAGAAACCATTTTGCTTCTTGGGCTTACCAAAGTGCCAGAAGTATGACATTAAAACCACATGTGCTCTTCTGTGTGGTTCTCTGTGGGTTTTTTTTTCTGAAAACCAGCCCAAACCTGCCCCAACTGATTTTGAATAGCTGTCCTGGTTTGACTTGGACAATAGCAAATTTGGGTATCCTATATTCTGCCAACCGCTTGCTGCTGACATTTAGTGTTGGGTATATGGCTGAGTCATCACAGAATCACAGAATGTTAGGGATTGGAAGGGACCTCAAGAGATCATCTAGTCCAGTCCCCCTGCCAGAGCAGGAATACCTAGATCAGGTCACACAGGAACACATCCAGGCGGGTTTTGAATGTCTCCAGAGAAGGAGACTCCACAGCCTCTCTGGGCAGCCTGTGCCAGTGCTCTGTCACCCTCACTGAAAAAAAGTTCTTCCTCATATTTATGTGGAACCTCCTATGTTCCAGCTTGTACCCATTGCCCCTTGTCCTGTCATTGGATGTCACTGAGAAGAGCCTGGCTCCATCCTCATGACACTCACCCTTCACATATTTATAAACATTAATGAGGTCACCCCTCAATCTCCTCTTCTCCAAGCTAAAGAGACCCAGCTCCCTCAGCCTTTCCTCAGAAGGGAGATGTTCCACTCCATCATCTTTGTGGCTCTGTGCTGGACTCTCTCCAGCAGTCCCCTGTCCTTCTTGAACTGGGGGGCCCAGAACTAGACACAATATTCCAGATGTGGCCTCATCAGGGCAGAGTAGAGGGGAAGGAGAACCTCTCTTGACCTACTAACCACCTCCTTTCTAATACACCCCAGGATGCCATTGGCCTTCTTGGCCACAAGGGCACATTGCTGGCTCATGGTCATCCTGTTGTCTACCAGGACCCCCAGGTCCCTTTCCCCTATCCTGCTCTCCAACAGGTCAGTCCCCAACTTGTACATGGTGTTGTTCTTACCCAGATGCAGGACTCTACACTTGCCCTTGTTATATTTAATTACATTTCTCCCTGTCTGTTTTGCCAATTACTAGGCCTAGTACAGAGGACACAGCCAGCAGAAAAACAATCCAGTAAGTAGATTCTATTGCACATAGAGGAGTCAGAATATAGGGGATAGATGGAGGTACAAACAAGTCAGATCACAAATAATAGACATCAACCCCAGCGACCCCAAGAATGACACAGCACAACCCATAATAGATGGAATAAACAAAGATACAAGGTATCCCATAGAAAAAATGGGAGACAACCAAGTCAATAGGGTGATCACATACGATCACATATTGCCTCCCCACAAAGCCCGTGTTTGTAAGTGCCAAACCTGATTGGGGTCCCGTTGCATGAAGAGTCAGGAGGTCCTTCCCCAACAGGAAACTCTGCAAAGTGCATCCAGCTCACAGACAAACACTCCAACCCTTCCTGCACGTGGTCCCAGCTTTTATCCCCAAAGCAGGACACCTGGCACTCATTTACCCAATGCAGGGCACCTGGGGCTTGTTTACCCAAGGGCTTTCCTTACAAGGTCAGCTGCACCTTGGAGGAAAGCCAAAAGGCAAACTCATCCCCTCCTTTTAAAGGACCATGGGGACCACCCATATGTCAACCTTAATTCAGGGCTTGGGGTTCAGACCCCAGCACTTCACCACCCAACTCTCCAGCCTGTCTAAGTCTCTCTGAATGGCAGCATAGTCTTCTGGGGAGTCATGAAGGTGTGACGAGCTTGAATTTAGGCTGGTTGCGATCTGGCATTAGAGTTTGTTCTGGTGTTTGTCACTCTGCCAGTCAGGGTCTAGCAGGGTTAGGTCCTGGCTTGAATCTGTGAAGGGCAGTGAGAGGGAATCATTGCTGGAAAAGGCTGAAATCACTAGCCTGGCACAATTAAGAGGGGTTTAAGAGTGAGATTGGGGTGAGGTTAACATTAGACATGAGGCTGAGGTTGAAGGTTAGAGATTCAGTGGCCACTCAGCTGGGTTTATTGCCAGCTATGCTAGGGACTTACTTCAGTGTTGACTCTGGCATCAGCTTTCTGTTAGGCAGGCAGAGGTTGCTGACGTAGGGTTCTAGCTGGGATCAGGGTTGAACCTTGGGTGAAGCACAGCTGATGAGCCAGGTTTGAAGTAGTGTTCCAAAGGCACTATAAATAATTTTGGGGCATCCACTAGTATGGTTGTGGAGCAGAGGCCATAGCTGAAATTTGGGTTAAAGTTTGATCTTGCTGAGGCACTTAGATTAAGCTGGGTCTGAGGCAGCTGTTGGAGCAGGTAAAGGATCCTGGGTAAGAGTTAAGGTGGGAATAGCTGGAAATTTGTAACATTTGAAGTTGGTATACTGCTGTGTTTGTGTCCTTGTTAATGCTATATGTCTGTTTGATTTCATGGCTCAGGAAATCACTAAAAAAATCTAGTTCGTCTGTTTTTTAAATGACTTTATTTTTTATTTCCCTTTTGACCTTCCAACTGCTTGCAACAGAGAGCAGTGAGGCCCTCACAACATGCTGCTTTTGGTGGAATTCCTGTTAGTGGATGAGGGATGTGGGTTGAAACTGCTCTCTGAGACTGTCTTTGATACAGATAAATATATATAGATATATATGTATATATATACACATATTTAAACCCCGGGTTTTATGTCAAGATAGACACACTTGAGGTCAAAATGTTACCTGGGGTGCACTGGTGAGGTTGCCTCCTCTCCCTGTGTTTCATCTGCAGCAAAACGGCTGACCTGCACCAGCAGCCATGACTTAACATCAGCCCAGTTCTCCTTAGACGTAAGAGCAAACTTTGTGGAATCACAGGCACCGTTGTGAGTAATCTTTGTGGGTTTTTCTGAGGATAAGTGGCTGAGATAGTAGGAGTAGTTTTCTGCAGTGAAAGTCCTCTCCAAACACCAAGGTGAAGAACGATGAGCTGTTCAGCTGTAGTTCTCATGCTTCTTGTTGCCACCCAGTTGTTCCTTCTAAAAAGAGAAGGAGAGTCCCATTGATAATACAGCAGATAACACAGTCCCTAGTGGACTTGCATTGTCTTGGGGGAAAGCAGCAGTAGCAGTTAATAAATAATGCAATACTTTTTTTTTCCCCACTTTGCACTGTAAGGAAAGGATTAATCCTGCTTCCAGTGGGAAGAGTCCAGTGGAACCTGGCAGGCTTTTATATTTCTTTTCCCTCTCTTGGTTACTTCAGCCTATGTTTTCTTTTAAACAGGACAGATGTCATGCGGAGCTGGTGGAATAAAAGAAGCAGAAGGCTAACCAGAGATGGCAGAGAGAGATGAAGTCCATTGTACACTGACGGGAGAAAGGTTTCCAGCCCAGCTCAGTAGTTGTGCATCAGGTATGTGAGGTCATACAAAATGAACATATCCACATTTCCTTAAGGCTTCTCCAAGCCATACCATGGCCATGTTACATATGGCCTCAAAGTCAGGTTTTATCCCCATCTCTTTCCTGTCCCAAGGTAAGGCAAGGAAGGAGTGATGGAGATGGACTTGATCTGTCCAAGTATCCTCAAACTACCAAGAGCAGTTCCTTCAGTAATGGAGGGTTAGTTGTTTGGGTTTTTTTCTACAAAAGGTTATTCCAAAGATCTTGAACTATTACATACATAGTTATGTTTATTTTGACTTTGAGCTGTGCCTTACTGTGTCTGTTGTATTTTTGCAAGTTTACCTTTTGTTTAAAAATAATCTATAAATAAATGTCCATAGGACCAGACAAGATGCATCTAAGGGTGATAAGGGAGTGGTTTATGTTGTTACAAAGCTGCTTTCTCCTATCTTTGAAAGGTTGTGTCAACTGGGGGAGGCCCTGGTGACTGAAGAAAGGCAAATATAATGCCCATTTTCAAAAAGGGCAAGGAGGAAGATTTGAGTTACTGTTTGTAGGCTGGTCAGTCCCACCTCAGTCTCTGGGGCAGTTATGAAGATTTGCCTGGAAGCAATTTCTAGGCCTGTGAAGGAGAGGATGGTGATTGTGAACGTCAAGAACGGGCTTACCAAAGGCAAACCATGCCTGCCGAGTCTGATTGTCGTGTATGGTGAAAAGTTTAGTTCAGGGAACAAGAGGAAAGCAGGAGATGTTGTTTACCTTGACAATGGCAAGGCTTTTGACTTAGTCTCCTATAGCATCCTTGTAGACAAGGCAAAGGGAGGACCATAGTGCTGTCTTCACCTACCTAACAGTGAGTAGTAAAGACAGAATCAGACTCCGCATAGCAAAAGAACACAAGGCAAGTGCTCTTCAAGTTCTAGCAAGAGTTACATTCTGACCAGATATAGGGAAATTGTGACTACTTTCACAGTGAGCATGATTAAAAACTGGCACAGGCTGCACGGGGAGATTGTGGTAGCTCCATACTTGGCAGTACTTAGAACTCAGCTGGACAAAACCCTGAGCAACCTCATTTAACTTCCAAATTGATCCTGCTTTTAGTAGGAATTGGACCAGATGACCTCCAGAAGTCCCTTCCAACCTGGATTATTCTATGGTTTTAGAGGGAATCTTTGCAGTTAGCCTTTGAAAATGACTGTATCCTCATTTTCCAAGAAGGAGGAGTGTAAGGTTAAAGCAAGAAACGGAAAGAACTGTGAAACAGTGGGGTAAGAAAGTCAAGTAGTAGGTACTAAAAAGGGGTTACAATAGAAACTTTTTGGTCAGAAGCTTTAGGAAGAGCCTATGCAGTGGATTCTGGTTAAAGGAGGAAGGAAATGTATATGAACCATCTGCAGGAACTGACTTGGGTTGGTGTGGAAATGTTTTGTTACACAGGGAGCTTTGTATGAAATGCTGCCTGCTTAGTTGGCCCCTTTGTTTTGTAGTACCCTCCATGTCTTCCCCTCTGACCACCTTTCTTATATCTGTATGCATGATATAAATCAAGATGGCTGTATTGAAGTGAACAGAGCCACACCACATTTGTTTTGGTTAAATATGAAATTAAAATTAGAGGGTTGTTTTCGTGCAGTAAACTTGGTAGGAGCTTAAGGGAGAAGTGTGACTTAAAATAGCATTTGGGAAATATATATAGCAAAATGAACAAACAATATGCAGTGAGTCATGTCCAGCGGTTCTTGCAATGGAAGAAAGAGGAGCTTCTCTGAGGAAACTAACTGGGAATAGCTTTTGCTTATCTGAAGCTGGAGCTACCCTCTGGGTACAGCATTTCAGCAGTGCATGTTTTCCCTGCAGCAATGGGGTGTGCTGGCCCCAGGGGAGGGTAGCTCTTGGTGTTCACAGCAGTCAGACTGGCAGTAACAGAGAATCTGAACTAATTTCTGAATTGCCAGCACTCAGGAGCACTCATAAAGACGAATTGTGTGTAGCTGGAGTCACAGTGGAGTCCTGGTGCCTGCTTCAGCACTCTTGTCCTGTAACAGGCTGGGTGTGATGCATCTCTGTGCTTAGGTAGTACCCTCTGAAGCCAGTGGATCTCTTAGTGGGTACAAAGCACTCTGGGCAGAGGTTATTGCAGGACTGGACTGCAGACAATCATGCATTGAGACACCCTGCATAGGTTAGCAAAGAAATCTTCTAGCACAGGTAAGTAAATGTGATTTAAAATCTGGTTTATCTGACAAGCAGAGACCAAGAACTACCATTTTACACATGGCCAAAGGCTATACTGGAGTATGCCCTAGGGACATGGCAAATGCCACTGTCTTAGAGGAATCTGCTACAACACAGTTATCCTCTTACCTGGCCGCTATGCAGACTTATCTTATAAGCTGATGGCACTGCTGCCCTGAAGCAAGACTAACTGTGCTAAGGTGGAAGGCAGCAGAGCAGGGCAGCATTGCTCTTACAAGCTTTGAAACCCAAGTGAAGCAGGATAGAATTGGCCAGGCTGGGTGGCAGCAGCTTGGCCATCTCTATTAAATATAAATCTCCACACATAGCAGAGAGAAGGGGCTCTGATGACACTATTTCAGCTTTGTTCTCATGGTAACCATTATGTCATCAGGATACCATGGTTACTATAATACTCCTTATATTTCGAATGTTAAAAAAGGCAGAAGGAGAAAAAAACCCCAACTTTCCCCAAAGTTGAGAAGGAGATGTGTTTATTCAGAATTAAATAGTCATAAGGAAGGCTTAACCAGCAGTTGTTAATACTTCAGGGAAAAGCCATTTTGAAACCATGAAAAACTGTTTTAATTACTAATTGCTGTTTCTGCTGCTGTCCCTGTCACCATATGGTGCATGTCCTGGGGTTTCCCCTCTCTCAGCTTGTGTCACCAGCAGCTATTTTGATAAATGCACACTGCAGAAGGCTAACATGGTCATATTAAGAACTTTGGAAATATAATTTCTGCTTGAGGTAAAAACCTCAATTTGCACAAAAGTCAGAAATCAAAAATCCGAAAGTTTAAGATTGGGACTGTGAGGTTATCTCACTCTGGATGTTCAAGAAAAGCAAAAGAAGTCTTGGCTGGGTTGCTTTCAAGATGCCAAAGCATATGGCTCAGAGGAAATCAGAATGGCAGCTTGTTTGAGGACAGAAAGTATGCTGATGTCAGTGTGCTTTCAGGGGATCATGCCTGCAGACCTCTATGGCTACAGCACGAAAGATGCCTTTGCTGAAGGAGAGAACACATGCTCTGATACTGTGAGAATGTACAATTTTGAAAGTGGTCTGATAATGAGAAGTGGAAAAGCTTTAGACCATTTTATGTACAAATATGAGAAGGAACAAAAATAATGTATATATTGTCAAAAGCAGCTGGTGTTCGTGGGACCTTTGGTATTAGTAACTGCTCAACTTGAGACTGCTTAAGGAAACTGGTGAGCGTTCTGCACGTTGTCAGTACCAGGTCCTGGGAGATCAAGACAGAATCCACAAACACAGTGCATTTAAAAGTTCAAATTCACTTTTAGAACTCTTGGGTGTTCAGGATTACTCAGTTGGTGCAGGGCTGATTTTGAAACGGTAGAAAAAAAAAATTAACAAAATATTAGGTATTAAGATTAGACAGGGAAATTCTAAAATCAAAATAATTTTGTTAGCTTCTGTAATTGCTTGATCTTATCACCTGTATTGTTCTTCCTCCATTTCCCCCTGATACTTGTTATCACCAATTAAAGTATCTTTTTCTAAATTGGATAGTAAATTCCTGTGAGAAACAAAAACATAAGTCGGTTCTCACATCCTTCTACGTTATCTGGCACCTGGATGTACAAGGCCTAGGCCTTGGTGTTTTTCTTGGTTCTACAAAAATATGATTCTCACAACACTTTGCGAAAACACAAGTTATCTCTCACATTCCTGAGGCCAGGATTGTAGTTTTCTACACCAACTCAACAGGGGTCAATCATAACAAAGCAGGCAAGACTCTTAACACAAGCGTGAAACTACATGGACTGGATTTTAGGTGCTAAAAGACATCTTTTTTTTTTTTTCCCCTAACAGAAATGCAATCCATTGAGAAGTAGTATGTCACATATATATGTACGTATATATACACTCTCAGGCCATGAAAATATGTTGTATTAGCCAACAAGAAAAAGGACTAATGGGTGATGTGGAAAACTAACCATAAAGAAATCAATGAGATGTATACAGTTGGCTCTAAAATGTTGCCCTTTAATACATGTGAAGCTTCCCAAAGGATTAAGGTACCCCAGTTATCCCTAAATTCATTTGACCTCTGCAGGGTCCCTTCTGTCCACATCTAGCATTCAAAACATTAGCCCTGCATGCTTTCTGCGTTCTCGCCGTTGCATATTTTACATACAAAGAGTCAAGTCACAAAAATTTTGACAAAAACAAGAGCAATCACCAGCCAGATCTCCCTATACATAAAAATCCATAGTCTAGCTTCAGCTGCTGTGATTTCAGGGGGAATGAAGAGGGGCAAAAGCACAAACCTGAAACCAGAGGTTGTCACTATAGAGAATATTGCCTCAACTATAAAAATGTCCATGCCAGCAAACAGCTAGCCATGTTTCTAACAGATTCTCTCTCTCTAGATGAAGCAATCAGCTGCCCTTTCTTAATGTTCACTGTAGCCTGGCTGATTTTGTACATCTGTTGTACTCTTGCAAATATTAGTAAACAAGCGTTTCACAGCAAGCATTTCTGCTAAGCAGAATTGATAGATACTTGAGATAGCTGAAGTCTACATAGCTGGGTATGGCTAAACATTTTTACCTGTTTATCTCTCTGATTTAATAGTCCTCTTGCTCCGGATTGAAGAAAATTACTGTCAAAAATCATCCTTGGGAACAGAAATACAATCTCCAGTAGAAAGAGATCACATGTACATTTGGTCTGAGAGTCCCATAGAAAAATGTTTCACAGAAAGTATCTTCTGACTTGGAATAGGCCTACCAAGGTCAGAAATATTTGAAAACATGGGATTTCAGGTAACTTATTCAGAAGAGAATCATTTCAGTGATAGTTCCTAAGCTTTCCATGTTGTTAAGGTTTGGGGCTGGGCCAGCCACTAAATGGATGTCAGATGCTCCCCTCTCCTTTCCTGGACAGGAGAAGGGAAAGATGAAACGGGAGAGACACTTATGGGTTGGGAAAAAACTGGAACAGCTTTAACGAAACTATAACAATAAAAAGAAATGATAATAATGAGAAGAAAAATAATAAAATATATACAAAACCAATATCAAGCTTCCCTCCCCAGTCTCATGCTCCCCCAATGACACTCATGTCACCACTGGTGACAGAGCAGCACTGGGAAGATCCTGAGCTGGACTCAGCAGCAAATGGGACCTGGATTCAGGAACACATGGATTGGGATCAGAGACAGAAGAACGGGCAGAGTCCTCACAGGACAGCGGCCACAGAAGCAAAGAAACTTGCCCCCTGTGATCCCTCAGCTTGATGTGTATGGGGTGGAATACTTTATTGGTCAGTTTGGGTCACCTGTCCCGTCCGCCCCTCCCCGCAGGTGCCACCCTTTTGGGCAGTACTGAAGGAGTTCAGCACTGACCTGGGTTTCTGCAAGATTAAGTATAAGCAAAAGCCTTTCTGCACACCATTGTACTGAGTGCTCAGTACTGACTACAAACATCCAGCGTTATCACTTCTAGGAGCAGACAGTGTCTGAAAAACATGTTGTTAACTTCAGAAAGTGCAGTCTGAGAAGAGACTGAACTGAAAAGTGAAATTACTGAGAGGAAAATTGGTTCTGTTTTAGTCAAACCAGGACATGTATCTGGGATAAATAAATATCCTTTGCTACTGAAGTTTATTCGTTGCCAGTATGTACCAGCAATTATGGCTGTACAGAGACACGTATAGGAATGTGTGTGTGGTGTACATGAAAAACGATGGCCGGATGGGATCACCTTATGGCAAGCCAAAACACTAAACCAGGGGAGTCAAACTGATTAAGGCCTTATGATCAATACCTTGAGCAGAGTTAAGTTTGGTATTGTATTTCTAAGAGATCACCACCATAGAAAAAAAACTTCTTTGGTTTTGATAGTATCTTGATGTCTTAAAAAATGCCTTCAATATATTGGAAAAGATGACATTTGTCTCTCATTTAATTAGGTTTCAGGGCATATAATCAGGTAAGAGTTTTAACTTATATGTCACAGCGGGTAACGTAAAGACAAGATATATATCCCTTTGCTGAAAATAACTCGATTAAGAAACCAAGGACCTGCATATTGTATGTAGTCATCAGAAGTTGGCATATGTTCTGCAAGACTGCTTTGTCTGGCACCTGAAGCTGTTTTCAAGCTTTTCCTTTGAATTCTTCTAGTTGGTATTCGTTCCCAGTCTCGTTGTCACTTAGCATTACTGAACTGCCAGCAGCAGCGGCGCCCTTGCTTTCTGCCGGTGTTGTGACAAAGCCTAGTTCATCAGGCAGTGCTCAAAAGTTACTCCAAATATGGGAGCTTCTGAATTACGTTTTCCTCATTTGGAAAAGGCTAATAATGAAGATTGACAATAAAAAAACCTGAATAGCAATAGCCTTTGTCAGTTGAGAGTTTTCTAGTGCAACTTTGGTGTGTTTCTTGCATAGATGAAACTAAACATTTTTCTAGAATGCTATGTACAGATTACGTGCAGGAACCCATTGTTAATGTCATCAGTCTTCTTAATGCATACATGTATCTTCAGTTCTGAAGTGCTGGGGTCTGAACCCTGAGCCCTGAATTAAGGTTGACATGGGTGGTCCCCATGGCCCTTTAAGAGGAGGGGATAAGTTTGCCTTTTGGCTTTCCTCCGAGGTGCGGCCAGCCTTGCAGGGAAAGCCCTTGGGTAAACAAGCCCCAGGTGCCCTGCATTGGGTAAATGAGTGCCAGGTGTCCTGCTTTGGGCATAAAAGCTGGGACCACTTGCAGGAAGGGTGAGGTGTTTGTACTCTGCAGAGTTTCCTGTTGGGGAAGGACCTCATGACTCTTCATGCAACTGGGCCCTGGTCAGGTTTGGTGCTTGTGAATGTGGGCTCTGTGGAACAGCATGAGTTTACCTCTGTCCTGTGTTATCAGTCTCTTGGCTTGGTTGTCTCCCATCTCTTCTATGGGAGACTTTGTTGCTTTGTTTGTTCCACTGGTTGTTGGCTGTCCTGTGTTGTTCTTGGGGTCGTGGGGTTGATGTCTGTTATGCATAACCTCATTGACTTGTTTGTACTGCCAGCGATCACCCATGTACTGACCCTTTTGTGTGCAATAGAATCTGGTTACTGGTTTGTTCTGCTGCTGGCTGTAGCCTTTGTACTAGGCCTAGTAATTGGCAAAACAAGTTCTTAGCCTGTTTTTGTCATTACACAAACTGTTTCTGCACAAATAACCATAATATAGTCTGACTTACTTTTGGTTGGAAAAAAAAATAGAAAGTATAATTACACAGTTTCAAGAATACTTAATTTGAGCCTCCTTTACTAAAACTAACCAGTTGAGAGTAACTGTCTTTGAAAAGCCTTATTGCTTAATAGCACTGTCTGCCATGCAATGTAGTGTCTCTCTGCATGTGAACTGTGAATGCTGTGAAAGTTTATATACTGCAAGAAACATGGAATTTTAATTTTCTGTAATAACCATATGAGAAATTAATAAGCAATTGCCACTATTTAGTGCTTGGGTAATGCACACCAGTTGGTGTGTATGATACTCACAGTAGGAGTAACTGACATAGGATCCATATGGCACTCAAGCATAGAATTTGGCAAGACAAACTGAAAGGTCATCCAGACTTAAACTGGAGGGGGAGCTTCTTCTTAAAAAAAAAATTACTTACCTGTGGCCGTTATATCACTATATATAGTGATATAACAGTTGGCCACAGGTAAGTAATCACTATATATAGTGATATAACATCTATATCCCTGCCTGCATCTGTATCCATACCCTGTTGCTGTAGCTTCTTAAAATGAAGTAGGGGGTAGACTGTCACAGGCCTTCAGAGGAGGAGGTAAGAAGTAAACCAGGTATTAAAGAAAGCAAGTGTGCTTACTCCAACCTATACAGCTCTGACAGTTACTGGCTGTGCTGGTTTTGGTTGGGATGGCGTTAATTTTCTTCACAGTAGCTGGTATGGGGCTGTGTTTTGGATTTGTGCTGGAAACAGTGTTGAGAATGCAGAGTTGTTTTCATGATTTTAAATGTTAGCAGAGGGGGTTTTTTATGCCATTATCATGGTTTTGGATTGCTTGGGTGCAGTGAAATATGAGACCAAAACTGAAGCAGGACAGTAAAATACAATGTCAGATGTGACTTATCCTATTAGCATAAGTTGGTCTAACTCTTCTGTTAATTGAGTGCTGTCAATCCTGCTAACTTCAGTAGGGTTCCACAGCTGTAACAAACAGCAGCATTTACCCACAGGTTTTCTAGTCTGGGTATGGCATAATAGCAGAAGCAAGAGGAGGTATATGAGATGGTTTACTGTTGTAAATGGTGAGAATCTGGTATCCTGAATCTCAATATATGTGATTTAAAACAGTACCCAAAGGACAAGGTGAAGCACTTAAGTGTTGCAGTATCCTTGTATTGTGTTCTGCATTGCCCAGGTTGATCCTGCGCTGACTGAACCTTTACAGATTCTTTTGCTTTTATGTTCCTGCAATTCCTTCTCTCCAGAGCTTAGGTCGTGCTCTGGACAATCCAAGAGAGCCTTCTGGCCTCTCAGCTCTCACGACAAGGTGGTGAGGGAACTGGAAACATCCCCTTTTCTTGGAATGTGCCTCCATCTTCTCAGTGAAGTTCCAGAGCTTCCTTACTTGTTGGGGCAGGAGCTACCTGTGGATGCTAGGGTGTCACAAATGAAGGAAAGGTGGAGGGTTGTGGTGAAGCACAGTATCTGAGGAAGCAGGATCTCCAGTGCAGTCATTGTGCTGAAGTCCTGGATGAGGAGATTTCAGCTTCCAGATCAATTCTCTGTGGAGTGGATGGTACGTGAGGGAAGAAAAAGTCCTCAGAGCCTGGAGACTATATTTCATTCCTGGTTGGGAAGGTCAAGATGGGTATTGTGTGATGAGATTGCTCTACTATTTTGTGTACTAGTGTCATGGAAGGTTAAAATATATCAGCAATTCTAGATGAAGTAATAGTAAAATACCTTCTAAGCCTAAATGATGGGTCAAAACCATTAAGTACTGGAGTTTCTTTCCTGAATTCTTCAGAGCTTACATTACTTTAAACTTTTATAATTTATTAAGATGGTATGGCTGTGGACAGAGCCTGCCTTACAGCTTCCTTAACCTCTTGCCCCGAGGCCCTAACTTCAAAGGTGCTATTCTGAGCTCATACCTGCATATATTTGACTTAGTATATAAAACAAATATACTCTAAGGTCACACTCATCCATGGCATAAGCCAGGGCAATTCTTTTTGAACCTGATGTGAGTTCTGTCTGTTTATGTTCAGAGTGGACTAAGTCTTAAGAGGCCTAAAGCCTGATTTTTCTCTTTCTGTCTTCTTCGTGTGACTGGCTAGAGCTATTTGAACTGTTCCAATAGCTACTTCAATTCAACAACAGGGAAACAAAAGACTTAAGAATAATTTGTTTATTTGCTAAACTATCAATGGAAAGCTCCCTTCCAAGTTTTCATTGTAATGTGATGGTGAGAGACTCTCCTAAAGCAGTATTGAGGCATGACTAGATCCATATTTCAAAGTAAATTCTATCTGAGATCCATATTGCTTGCTAAATTTACAGCATTTTAATCCATTCATTTAAATGTCAATTCTCTGGACATTAACTCTTCTACAGTATGGAAGTCCTGTTTATATTTACTGATGCAATGTCCCTGAGAGCAGGAGAGCAACAAAAAGGTGACCTTCTGTTCCAGTTTAATGCCAGGAATCGAGTAGTCTAATTGATTCAGACTAGTGACACACATCACTAATACAGTGCATGCACACACAAGTAACACAAGAGATGCTCTTGCTTGCATTATTACTCACTTCCTATTTCTAACTTAAGAATGTGTTAGTAAGAGTGTTACACAAACTGTTGGTACAGTTTTAACCAGAAATATTGTACAATGCATTGGAGGAGTATGGAGTGATACAGTTTTCCTGTGTGGGTTGGATAAAGTATTTTTTGAAGTATTGGGATTACACAGACTATATCTGATTAGCCTAGTTGTTGCCAATTGCAGGTGTTCTACCACCCACCTTCTCCGGTTTTATGGCTTTTATCATGACTGGCATCATCATTTAATCATTGCAGCAGTGGACAAAGTAAGAATTCCTGGCTCCTGAGAGTAATTCGGGTGATTTACTGTTTTTTTGTCCTCGGATCAGTCAGAGTTCAGTCTCTTTATGCCTCCATCTTTCTATCAGAAAGCAGAAATAATCTGGAGGTTGGTATATTTATGCTTAGGAGTATTTCCCACTCTCTGCAGTAAAAGAGCAAACAAAGGCATTTTGTCCCACTTGAAATTCTGGTATTTGGAAATTCGTGTTTATTGGGAATTGGGCCAAACATGATAATATTGATATGTTTTCCTTTCTGTGGGTTGAGAAGTTCCAATAAATGCTGATTAGGAAATGAAGGCCTCAGATATTTCTGTATTCTCAAAGTGAATTGGTTGTACTATGTTTCCTGAATGGAAAGGGAACATTTTGATTTGAATTCAGTTTGACTTGTCTCTGTGTCACCTAAATAATTTGGGATTGTCATGCCACCCCACTGGGTTTCTCTAAATTGTGTAGTCCCAGGGCATACTGTGGTAGCTGCCATACCTTAGTCTTTGACTGCCAACTCGGCTTCAGGAAGGAAAAGAATTGCAACTGGAGAGGCTGCGTTTTCAGTGGGATGTATTTGAAAATGGGTTCTCAATTCCCACCTCCTATCTGAGGAGGGCTGTAATTCTGTGTCCTGAGGCACTCTGTGCGTGCCTGGCTCTCAGCTACCCTGCCAGTGGGGTGTTCTAAACCTCCTGGTTTGTTCTGCCTGCATCTAAATGTCACAGCTTCCCCTGAAAGCCACTTAAAGTACTTCAGGAATACTCTCTCAAGGCAGCTGTCACCTCCTGGGAGAAAACAGCAGCCTCTGGTGAATGGATGATTAGAAAAGCCTCAGAAGGAGAGGGAGGGAAAAAGACATCTCTCAATTTTTTTTTTTTTTTTTTTTTTTTGGTTTGGTTTTTTTTTCGTTTTTCCAGAGTGACATTAAAGTAAATGGCTGCAACCTGTGTTTGAATGCTGTCATACTGGATCAGAACAAAGACTGTGAAGTTGCTATATTTTATCCCTGGTACCCTTAGGAGCATGAGCAAGAGAGTTGAGCCAGTGAAGGATTTTTATATGGAGTTGTTAGTATTCCTGACCAATCATGTCCAAATTACTTGAGCTTTCCAATTCAGAATTTCTGAGAAGCTCTTCAGTGGCCAATAAAATTACTGTTATTTTTTAAAATTTGGATAGATGAAACAACATTCTGGATGTTCCAGGGACGTGCTCTGTGATGGTCATACTGCTTGACCTGGGTACTTCTAACTCATCTCTGTGCAGAACTCTCCAGTCTGTTGTGATTCAGTCCCCAATTAGGAGTTGGAAAATTCCAGGGCATTTGGAAACATGGCTGTTTCTTAGTGTGCGGTGGTTTGGGTTTTGTTCGCCTTGGAGGTCTGGATATTCTTCCTCTTTCATATTAATCTCTCACTTTTGATGTAGGCTCTAAGCAAAGGTTGCTGCTATGTGTCTGCTGGTTTTGTCTTTCTGTTATGCTGTGCTTTTAAATAATCATCAGGAGTGCCTAGGGCACAGGATGAGCACCTTTTCCCATCTGGTTTTATAAGCATAAATAAATACTTATAGGAAAGACAGCTGTGGCAGTTCCCCCTCTTCTCTGATAGATCTCTCTTCAAAGGTGTGGATCAAAAGAACATTGCAAATATTCAGCAGCAGGGACCATGACTCTGAGGACTGGCACAGAAGAGATGCACATGAACTTCTAAGCCTGCATAAGTAACCTTCCAAAACACAGGTTGAGAAAATGATAAACACGCTTATCTTGCCAGCAGGGAAAGAAAGTGCCTCCTGTCACTCAGAGCAACTCTCTGAGGCATTGCAGTCATGTATGGAAGCTGAAGAAGGCCTGTCTAAGGCCTGCTGCCTTCAGAAATGTGACAGAAATTCAAGTCTGCTTTCACTGAGACATTAGAAATGGCACAGCAGAGACTCAAGAGAGATAAATTAAAATTTCAGTTCTGACACAGACTTTTGGAGTGTATGAGCAAATTACCATGTGCCTCAGTTCCTACTGGTAAAAAAGAAAAAGGATTACAATCTTTCTTCTCTCTGATATTGTCTTGTATCACATCATCAGACTGAGGCTGTTTCTCACTAAATAGATGTTTTTGAACCCCCTGGGCAGCTAAGCAATAAAAATAGAAGCTAAAATAGTAATAAGTGGGTAAATAAGTGATTTCTAACACCTTAGAAATAATGTGGGATGTCCTGGTATTGATTCTATATATTTAATAACTAAGATTTATCTATATGAAAACAAGTGAGCTTTTATTGAATGGTATGAAACTTATCTGAGAGACAAGGAAGTAAATAGATTTGACTGTAGACAATTATTTTCTTCATATAAAGTCAATTAGGCAAGAGAGAATTTTATAACTGCATGAACTCTCAAAACAGCTCATCCACTATCCTGTCTTTAAGCCCAGCAGAAGATTGGTAAGTGGAATAATTCACAAACTCCCAGATTTTACGGTTGTGCTCCAAATTTTGTTCTTTTTCTTTCCATAGCTCATTCCAGCATGACTTTGGATGTCAAAAGTTGATGGCAACAAGAGATCTGCTGCTGTCCTAAAACTACATCTCTGATTAAGGAAACAAAGGTAATATTACTAAACTTCTCTACTGTAAAATAACAGTTTTGATAATATATCTCATTCCCAACCAATACTCATCACTGATTAGGACTATATAAGCCTTGTTCTTCTCTGCCTGGCTATCCACCTGCGAAGTGCATTTCTTAAAAAACATTAATCTGGTTAGGCAGGATTTTGCAGTGACATGAGTAAATGTGTGAGGCAGCACAGGATGACAAATAACCAGAGTGGTGTTTTAAGTGTTTTAACCCACTGAAAGAAGGGTTGTCATTTCTCAGCCTGATGGACCGAGGAAAGTGAAGGGCAAAGGAAACTGCAGTAACTCTGCAGCTCTATAGATGTCACCAGCCTTTCACTCCAGGCTTCCCCAGCCGTTTTCTGGTTGGTACCCATCTCCCTCCAGCCATTTATTTTGTAGCCCCAGCGGGACTGTTGTTTGGATGATGAAATACTGCACAGTACAAATTAAGAGCTGCCAGCAGTGAGCTGTGCCTGGACAGGAGATACAAAATGGAAAACGTAGATGGTAACACACTAATTTTTAAATTACATCTTGAGCAAACGTACGTACTTACCAGGAGTCAGAGAACAGTGTGAACTTCTTTTTAGATATTGCCAGCTAAATCATTATAGCATTTCCTGAGCTTTGTTTAAAATGATTTATGGAGGTTATTTGCAACGTTTTGCTTTTCTCTGGAATTCTCACATAAAAATCCAAACCACATAATTTCCGTTCACATAACACCCACAGCAGGCATGCACTGTTCTCTTGGAGCTGGGAACTTGTTTGCAAAATGGCAAGGGCAGTTCCAAAAAGGGGGGGGGGAACAACAACCCCAACAAAATGGTACAGAAGGAAAATGACACCCTTACATCCTTGCAGAGGATAACTTAGATGCTAACCTCAAGTAAGGAGCCAAAGTTGTGAAGATAGGGGAAGGTGGGAGTGGAACAGAGAACAAGGAGATGAGTTTGCTTGTTCAGGTGAGGTTTTTGGAGCATAACACAGCCTCTTTAATTAACACCTCAATTTGAATGTTCTACAGCAACACCCCAGAGATTTCATGTTTGATTCCCAAGTGGAGCAGCTGCAGCTGCACTGGAGAGGATGACTGTGCATTGCCTGTGCCACTGTCCCACCACACATACCTCTAACTTGGTTGTACTGGGGGTCTGTTGCCTCCTGTAATCAGACCCCTGCTTAGGGCACTGAGCACAGCTGGTCTCTGTTACATCAATGGAGAAAAGCTGTAGTGTTCATGGGCAGAAGCAGATAGATTAAGGTCAGGTTTGTACTACACTATTTGGCTAGAGTACTTGCTAGCTGGTGGCGTGGGGAGGAAGGCACCCCAATGTAGCAATGCTTTCAGAGAAACTCCTTTAGTCATTGTATGACAAGTATCTGTAAGGGGCTTTGCCAGCATAGCTAGACCTTGGCCATGGCTCCTGGAGGCAAGCCCTGGCCAAACAGTCTGTGCTCAGAAAATGTACACTCATCAGTCCTGGGAAAGTGTTTTGACACAGGCTTTGTTGGATCCCTGCTCAAGACTTATTTTCAAGACTGCCCCAAACAGTGGTACTTTCCCAGCTTGAAGTTTAAGTAAGTCACAGGGAGTAGGATGGGAGATATCAGAAACTGAGGTTAGGAGAGGAGCAGGTCATGGCAGGGGGACAGTAGGGTCTGGTTGCTTGGATCCTCAGGCCAGTGGTTTGTCCATGAGATCACACAGTTGGCCCATAGTAGTGCATCTGGGAGGGTGCAGAGCAGGGCAGTGCTTTGCTCTTGGATTTTGAGCTAATTTCTCAGAGTAGTGAGGAGAAATACTAAAAAACAGTGCATGGATTTCTTCACGATTTCCAGTTTTTAAACACATCTTAAAATATATTTAAAAGCTTTGTTAGTAAATGATCCACAAAAATTTGAAAATACTTACTAGTACAGCTGATATGATGCTGCAGGCACTCCACTGTTAATAAGTAACTGGCATTTTTCATACCATACCCTTCACTTTTGGATGGAAGGCCATACCCTAATTTGATATACAAGGGTATATATCAGTACACAACCACCAATGTCAGTGCTATTGCTATAAATTTATGTTGGTGTAATAGGAAGCAGAATTTGTCCCTAAAAGAGAGGCAGTGAAAAATGAACATATACTGTAATTCCCTGAGTGGTAGATTTTCATATTACCTAAATTCATTCAGGATTTCAATCTCAGAGATTGATTTAATTTCAGATCTCCTACCACCTGACCCAAAACAAAACCCAGACAGCTGTGTTTGTTACTGCTTGGTAATACATTTTTCCAGGAAAACACAGCTTAAGCTCGGCTCTGCTGAGATTGATGGCTGTTGTTTGTGCTTACAAAGTGCACCACTATCTGAAGAGAGAACAAGTATCTGCCTGCCCCAGGGAGCCCTACCATTTAACTTTGGTGCAGTGCAAGAGCGTGTCAAAAACAGCTTGGAAACAATGTTTTAAAATCTCATTCTGTGCAAAGGAGATTAAAAACTAGCAGAATACTGTGAGGAAGTGCTTGGTTTGGTTTATTGTTTAATGCAGGAAAAAAAAACATGCTGTTCAAGAAAAGGGGCAATTACCCAAGAGACTGCAAATGTGCAGACAGGATTAGAAATTATGAGAACAAAAGAGGAGTCCATTTTCTGCAGCACTATGTAAAATAGGGACCGAAAAAATAGGCTCATTCACCATATTGACTGTGGCACATGACTTAATCCCTGAAAGACATCTATTATGTAGATTTATGTCTGATCTCAAAATGTGAAAAAGCACTAACACTTGGGACCCAAAGCTGAGGTTTTAGGAGTCAGCTTTACCTGAACACCAGTACTGACAGGCTGGACCCTGTGGTGGCAGGGGGAAGCTTTTTGTCCTGTTCCAGTGCACTCAGTCCTTTGGGGATTCAGTCTTTCCTGCCTGTGACCAGCAGAGTAGTTGTCTTTTTTATTCTGAAGGAAGGCAGCAGAGATCCCAAATAGTTTTAGTGATTTTACACAGAGGGCAGAATGGCACAGTGACTGAAAATGGAGCTTGTTGATGGGTAGGCACAGAGAGCTAGTTTGAGCTCTCTTCCATCCAGTTCAGTGAGGTGGTTTAGAACTATTCTGGACCTCTGCTTTCTGAACAGGATAGTTCCTTTTGATGTGCAGTGATGCTTGGAGATGGAGATGGGCATGTGTGTCTACAGAAAATTCACAAATTATTCATAGCCATCTACATATTTAAGTGACAGAAGAAAATAAGCTTTTAATCTCTATCTCCAGAAACAGAGTTCTAATCTATTCTTTTTATGCAATTTACTAATGAGCAGACAAAAAGACTGCTACATACTTTCATAATGTGTAGATTGTCATTGAAAAAGGAAACATTATTTCAATTAGTTACACCAATCATGAATCATAACACAGTTTTAATTGAAGTAAAGGGAGGTCCACATGAATATCCACTTCATTCATC
Organism: Podargus strigoides; assembly: GCA_028020825.1. Classification (NCBI taxonomy): domain Eukaryota; kingdom Metazoa; phylum Chordata; class Aves; order Caprimulgiformes; family Podargidae; genus Podargus; species Podargus strigoides. The sequence continues at coordinate 4,193,725 of CM051633.1, forward strand.
AAGATGCACTGCAATGAATACTGAATGAATAACAAGGAAACACCACACATAAAATGTCACCATTTAGAGCTGATATAGCTTAGCTCTTCCATGTACTGGACCATCAGAATTAATTGAGCCAGTACAAAACTTCATGGCTGGTGGCATGTTTGTTGTTGCTTCAAAGGAATGAAAGCTTAGGCGCAGTCTAATCCATTTATCATAAGCTGGTTCATCTGGAACTTGTTACAAAACTCAGCTGATGAAGTTTTCCCAAATAGTTTTGCCAACTGCCAGTTACAGTAGCATGGATCCATCTTTGTTGGATACTCTTGTACCACCATTAATTAAAGGTAAATGTACGTGTCCGAGGGCACACAGACAAACATTTACAAACTGTATTAGCTGTTAGGAGAGAAGTATGTCTTTTTTATGAGAAATCACTATCTTACAGACTTTGTCTTCTGGAAGAGATTATGTGCAAATGAATCTTTGATATGACTATTATATATTTTTAATTTCCAAGGTTGTACTTTATTGCAGAGAGAGGCAGATTCTACCTGAATGATTTCTGTCCATCTCTTGCAAGTTGGCTGGAATCTTAAGTGGGTTTAACCAGCAGAAATGCAATGGTAAAACCAAAGTGTTGGGGTCAGATTTTGCCTGTAAATTAGGCTTGATCTTGGTTATCCAAAATCACAATGCAAAGCAAAGGTACTCATTCTAAAAAGGAAATTAATTCACTTGTATTACAACCAGTTTAGATGAGCTAATGTGAATTTCAAATGATGTGATTATACAAGCAGATAAGTTACCAAAAAAATGAACTTTGAATCCTACATTGCAAGTATTTACACCAGAAGCTTGGTTTGTGCACCCACATGAGAAACAAGAATGCAGGGCCCAGTTCTCCCTTCATTTGCCCTGACTGTTACAGATTAATAAAATTAAGAGTCAGATTGAATAGCGTGTTCATTAATCACAGACCATAGACTCCTGTCCTTGCAGTGAGCTTTGTGTGTCTCACTAAAACAGCCTGCACAAAGCAGGCATGTAGTCTGGGCTCAGAAAAGGGAGAATCTGCTGCTTCCCCTGCTAGTCTGTTCCAATGGTTAGTCACTCTCTCTCCTAAAAATGTGTTACTTATTTCCCATCTGGCATCCAGATATGGGACTGTATGGCAGAATAGCTCTGCTGACTTTAATGTGCTACTCCTGATGAGAGGAGAAACAGGCCTGTTTGCTCCTGATCCTGAATTGGAGAGCCCTTTAGGGCTACAGGCCTGAGCACTTGGTGCCAGCTATTCCAGTCAGCAAGCTGGGATGTTCGTTACTGTCTTATTACTTTCTTCTGTTTGTTCCACTAAGTGAACATTTGTTCACTGAGTCAGCTCTTACATGCCTGTTCTACCCACTCCTTTTTTCCCCCATCTCCCCCGGTGGAGAATCATTGCAGTGTCTGTCATTTCCATGAGCAGGGCAGGAGTTCATCCTGCCCATTCACAAGTTATTCCTGCTCTTTGAGACACATGTGCACATGCGCGCACAAAAGCATGAGCAAACCCACTCAGAATCTGTCTCAAAACCTGCTGAAAGCTGTCAATTATCCCACACTGAGGTAACCTTCCTTTTAGTCTTTTAAAGGTCAAATCTATCCTGTTACAGAGGATCAGAAAGTCAGTGCCTGTCAGATCAGGCAGTTGCTAGAGAGATGAAATTTTCATTTTGGATCAATAATGACATATGAAAGTGTCTAGGTAATAATTTTAACACTTCTCACAAAATCGGGTTGTAGTAGATCACTGCTACTCTTGTAATTACATCGCCACCTGGTGCCTGCTAGCATCATATACCAGGCTGCAGAAAATGCAGTGTTTCTATGACAATTTCTGTAGCAGATGTGGGTATGATGTAAAATACTGGGCTTGAAAGGTTTCTTGTGGGATGGGCACAGTTGATACCAAAGTGCTGCTGCCTGGATGTCTGATGATTTTGGAATGTGCTGCTTGCCACAGTCCTCACTGCCATTTGTAAAACCAGTATAACCCAGTAGTTTACTGCAGTGGTGGGTCTCCTGGGAGGTACTGAGGTGGTGGCTGCATCCCCTGTTAGCACTGGGCAGAACAACATGTGCTGCAGATCAGTGCATTGGCAGTACCTTGGCATTACTTCTTCATACTCTTCACCCCAGTGTCCAAGAAAACTCCTGTTTTTTGAATAATCTTTAAATGCACAGGAGTTCCTTTTTATTTATTTTGCTTTGGTGTTGGAGGGAAATAGAATCACTAATTAAGAGCCAGTTTCTTCTTCCCTTAAAGTGAATTTGTTCTTGATCATGGGAGAAGTCCCACAAGGTTCCAGAGCTAGGATTTACCCTTTCCTATACTGCACACAATGAAGGAAGCAGGAGACAGACCTTCAAGCACATCAGGTAGTAGAGCATTGTCACTCTCTAGATATGCTGAACAGATCACACCTACAGATCTGATTTTGTTCTTTAACTTTATTTCATGGTTTAGGATCACCTCCCTGTAGGCTCAATACAGAGAAGACTCCATTTCCATACCCTAATATGCTGTGAAGCCTGCATCCACACCAGCTTGGCTGAAGGAGTCTGTGCTGCTGTGACAAACTGCCCTGTTCCCTCTGAGTCAGAAGAGTCCTGGAATGGCCTCTTCCTCACATCCTCTCTGCACATTGTCTTGAAGGGAATACTTTTGGACAACACCCAGACACCATCTCATGCTGTGCTACAGAGTGTTTCACAATTGCCTTACTGTGCAGAAGGGAATCGGGAACTTGGCCACCACCATTTCCTAAGCTCCTTACTCTGTGCTGTGGCTTTCAAGAGCTTTTGTGTCCTGGGACAAACGGAGGTGCCAGCTCACCCTTCTACCCTAAAATGCATGCTTCAGGCAAGAGAAGCTTTCCCCTGTGTCTTGCTTCCTGCTGCCACCACCAAAAGCATGGGTAGCATGAGGCCATATGATGTCATGAGAAGGATGAGCAGGGCAATGGGATGGGTTTGTTACTAGCAGCAGGCAAAGGTGGGGCAGCTAGGAAGCCTGGAAGAGCAAGAAGTCCTAGAGCCATATGACTTTTTTCTAGTGGGCTTTCTCCTGCCAAAGAAGAATGAGCCAAATCAAACTGTAGAAAGAAGAAGGCTGATCAGAGCATTGGGGGCTGGAGTGGAGGGATTAAGTTGGGGCAGATGTCAAGTTTGGTGCTCAAGGGTCACCTCAGAGAGGATCTGCTCCTGAAAACAGTGCTTGGTTCTTCACATCCTGCATTCCCCTTTCCCTCCCACAGTATGCCATGGGGAAGGGGAGTAGCACCATCTACTCCCACCAAGACCTTTTCAGTATCTCTGTTGCCTGGCTGCCATACCAGCCATGCTCTGTCCATGGATGCAGGCACACTTTCCTTCCAGATGCTGATTGCCATGTTCATAGCGATTTCTCTTCCCATTCCCCAACGTACTCTGGGTGGAGGAACTGCACTCCTGGGTCTTCCTGTGCTGGGTCTTGCAGGCTCACTCTTACCTGCGTAGGTGGCCCCCTCCAAATACTAACCTGAGGAGGGAAGTCACTCTTGGTCTCACCTCTGATAACTTTATGCTTTATCCTGGACAGAGGTCAGTGCTCAGCACTCCTTGTTTCCTGCAGCCTTTATTCCTCAGCACTCCACAAGCAACTTTGTCCCACCTTACGGGGCCTGTGTTTAACCTGGAGTACATCTCTAGCACTAAGTAAGAACCAGTGGCACTATCTAGTCCTAAGTACATGCAGATTTGATTGACTTTGTTTGGAGCTGCTATGGTTCAGGAGTTTAGCCACCAGTTTTCTGATGAATGAACCAACACGTCCAGCCAAACCTGAGCTTACCTTCATCAGCCAAGTGAACTGGGTGTATTTACACCAGATGAGAAACTGGCCCTAAAATATCTGTAAGGCAAAGAATGGAAAACACGCAAAGCTTTCATAGATATTCCATTTAATGTTTTGTAAACTTTCCTGCTATGTTGCTAGGGGGATTTTAATACATCAACGCATTTAAAATAGATCTCGGTGAGATGTTTGAAATTAGAGCCAATTCTCCCCCCTCCCTGAACTTCCTTATTGTTCCTGTCACCAGTTCAGCTCTCTCCTGCCTGGAAAAGACCCTCTTGCTGATCTGCTTCCTGCCCCTGTAGCAGTACTGGGAACTGCACAAGGAATCCTTGTTTTCCGACACTGCAGACGCTGACGTTGCATTTTGCAGCTAGCCAGGCTTCATCTGGAGAGTGTAGTTCTTGCGTTTCCTGATGTGAGTCAGTTGTGAGGAAAGTGTTTAACCTTTTTGTCAAAGGTTAAACATATAAAAGGGGAATGTGAAGCTCTCGTGTTCCTGTTGTTGCCACATTAAAGAGAGCAGCTTTCACGGCTGAGCTAAATCTAACTTTCCTGGGGGTGATATTCCTTTCCGTATCCAATTCACAGCTGCAGTTTACTGTACTTGTTAAGGAAAGTGTATGTTTGAACAGGGCTATATGACATGGGTCATTCATTGACTGTTGCCATTGTTTTTTTCTTCTTAATAGTCCTCTCTGCCTCTGTCAGTGGACTTGAAGAGGCTTGGACAGGTATTTGTATTGAGTGAGCCAATTAGAATTTTTCAAAATGGTCCATTCCATAAAATATAAAGAAATTCAGAGGAAAATAAATAGCAAGCATTCTTTTGCTTGAAAGCAAAAGAATTTGTCCCTACCTATTCTTACTGATACCATATTATTTTAATGCATCTTTCTCCACTGCTTGGCTGAGTATACTGTTTTCTTATCTGTAATTACCAAGACTGATGACTTAGCTGTTACCTACATTCCCATGCCTCTTCCCATTGGCTACATACTTAAATGCATACTCTTGTCATGATCCAGATGACTGTTGGAGAGCTCACTCCACTTTTACTGTATGTGTTGGCTGCTTCTGTCCTCTGTGAAGCACAGGAACACACCTATTTTTGTTTACAGACAATTCCACGGCTGACCTGCTGGTTGTTCTGCACCAATTGCACCACTGATAATGTGTTGATGTATATCTTTATGACTGGGTCTGAAATACTTGATTGTTATCAGTCAGCAATGGTTATCCAATGAGTCTGTGAGAGAGCCAGGAACGGAGTCTACAATAACCACTAACTGCGGGTTTGCTCTTGAATCTCTGTTGCTCAAGGCCTCCATTCTAGCAGATAATTAGATTGTTCTTGCCTGGTCTGGGTTCTTCTGCACCTTTCTAGGATTGTGTCATAAGTAGACAGCTCAATAAAACAGTTTTGCTGGGCTGGAAGGATATAGTCTTGAAAGGGAAAAGAGGATAAACAAAAGATAAAGAATAAAGAAAAATAGAAATGTCATTCCCAAGGGAGTGTTCCTGACAACCTGTTAACTTTTCATTGGCGTGTTCATAACCACTTCCAAAAAAATGTCACAAACTCTTTAGCAGAGCAGCTTGAACTTCTGCTGATGAATTGAAGGAAATTTGTTCTAAAGAAAATACATCACATGAAGTTAACCCATAATACTGGATCAGCCAAAACCAACACCACGGAACAGGAATTCCTTCAATTTAACAATACCTTAATCTCATTGCAGGCTGAGCAGTAACATTAGAAACTGCATATGTAACACCTTCCCTTACAGTTGAAATTTGGCAGTGATGACTTAAAAAAAAAAAAAAAAAAAAAATCTTAAGCCTGGATGCATTTTTTTTGATTAAGAGGATTTATGAGTTAACCACTTACAAAGTCAAATCAATGTAGTGTTAAGATTCCTATGTTTTATTCCAGGCACATAAGTAATGTGTTATTCAAAATAGACTGCATAATAGTTCAAAGCTAACACTGAGTGCTTCGTTGCATGAACTCTGGAGGAGTGCTGATTTTCCATCGCTCTGTTATGCGCTTCAGTCGCTGTAGTTCTGTCACCTTCTGTGAGGCAAACTCGATCTGACTGTGCTTTCCTTAATTACATGGCTTTCACTGAAAGGACAAAAGTAACCACTGTGAATCATGCTGTCAAAAACCTAGGCACCACCTTCCATAGTTCTTCATTTACATTATAATTAAGTGCCTTTTGGTCCTTGCAAAGCTGGGGTAAAAGAGCTCTGCGTGAGGACCTGTTGAGCTCAGGAATTGGTGGTGATATCACATTATTGCAGATATCACATAGAGAGCTGCATGGCCATCACCTCAGCTCCTGGCCTGCACTGGTAGTTTTGAGTTCCTCTGGGTTCCTGTATGGAGGGAATTCAAGTAACAGACCTGACTGCAGAGCAGTAGGACAAACACAGACCTGTCTCCTTGTGCACACAACAGCTCTTGCTGTTTGCCCACCACAGAAGGAATCGCTGCACCGATACGCACAATTCCTGCACATCCTGGACCTTCTGCACCTCCCTGGCTCTGGGGCTCCAACATACCAGTAATCCAGGTGTATACTTGCACTGGGCTTTGTTCCATCTAACTGAAAGCCTGAGTTAGGAGGGCAGTAACACCAGGCTTTGTAGGTTAATGGTTCAAGATGTCATGGAAATCTTCTATGGCATTCTGTGATATTAGTAGATCTTTTGGACCAGTGAGGAGCAGGACTGGGCTGTTTATTTGAGCAGGGATCTTTTCTCCCTTTCTCCCTCCCTGCTCAGATCTCCCCACTGCCCAACCAGGTCCTGAGATATTGGACAAACAAGAACCAAACAAGGCAACTAAAAAGGGTTCCAAAGGTATTTTTCTTTTGTAAATCTCAGATTTGTAGAAACCTGATTCAGGCATTTTGAAGACAGAAGGTTGCTAGAATGACAGTAAATTGGGATTTATATTAGGGACGGGAGAAAAAGGATGGCAAAACCCAAACAGTTAGTTCCTGTGGGACAGGGGGCTTTGCAGGGAAAGATGTCTGTGTGAAACAAAGTGATTAGTTCTGCTGCTGCTGTCTTATCACTTTGAACAGTGCAGGCTGTAGCAGAGCCTCCACCTTCACTCAGTTGAAATAATAATTTAGCCTTTCCATTCACAGCATCTGTACATCCTGTGTTTAGCCACAGACTACTAAAACCCTCTGTGGATTATTCTGTGATACAGACCTTTTTTCCCCTATAGACATAGGAGAGTTTCCAATCCATTTCAGAAAGAAAGATGAATTGGATTTGAAATGGGAGAACCTGGGCTAATTTCCCAGCTCTGTCATGTACATCTTGCTGTCTTGGCCAAATCTTAGCTCGGTCTCTTGTGAGCTATTTGGGGCAGGCACTTTCTCATTCGCTATGCATACACGCAGTGCTTAGCACAAAGGAGACTCCAACCACTCATGAGTAACCACTGAACAGATGGTAGTAAGTTGTCAGTGTGACTAGGTATTCCCACTCTGATAGTTTTTGTAGCAAATTTCATCTTTTAAAAAATCCTGCCAATGGGTCAAAACAGGAGGTATGTAAAAGAAAAATTAAATGAAGGAGTCAATTTTTGAAAAATCTCTTTCCCAGCTCTCAAATACAGAAAGGACTTTCCACTGTCAGAACTGTGACACATTGGACATGCTGGCAAAGTCCTGCTAAAGCCAAGTGTCAGTGCTATGCTTAGTTAAATCCATGGTAAACTTGTCTTTGTGACTTCCAGAAACGGAGTAAAGAACTCCTTTGGGCCAGATATTTCCTTAATCTCTCATTTGCATTCACTCAGATGAGCCTTTTACAATTAGGAGTTTTCCCATTTGGCAATACTTCTGCATTGTCACAGGCAGAGATGACATAATGAACTACTCTTACGCATATTCTTGAGCTCTTCTGGGTAAAAATAGTTACCCTCAGCTTTAATCTTCAGAACTTTGTGTCTCAGTGCAGCTATTCTGATGACAAGGGTGAGCAGATCTGGCTAAGGCAGGAAACAGATGTATCCTCTTATTCTTAACATAAATTTGGGGGGTTTATTTTTTGGTTAGCTGCAGTCCTAATCTCACTTTTGATCGAGTGCAGAGGAAAAGAGTAATTAGCGAAGTATTAGTGTTATTATTATTTCCTGACATTAACTCTCCTGCTACTTGTCCATCCTTTTCTCAGGCCCAGCAAAATGGTGTGTGGGTTTAACAGCTGAAGAGCATTTTTCATTGCTTGTCCCTCTCTGCGCTCTGAAGTCACACCGCATTCATTCTACTGAGTTAGTGAAACAAGAGACAGCTCCTACTGAGCGTGGCCACAGTTACGTGGGTGGTAAGTGCCTTTATAGCTTCTGCAGGAAGGGAGATACGTTTTATTAGTGTAGTTTTCGTAGCTGAAGAACTGGTTTCCAAATGCACTGTTTTATCTGCAAAGCAGATACAAATATAACTTATAACAACTCTGTTATGGTATAGCAACATATAATAACTAATATCTTTTAGTATAACTATTTGATTTTAAAATTAATGATTCCTTTTTTTTTTACATGGCTCTGAATGATAACAAAATTGCTGTTTGGCTTAAGCCACCATATGGGTGGCCAAGGCACAAAAAGAGATGAGCTGATTTACCAAACGTCACAGCCAGAAACTGGCCCCTCATCTTCTGAAGGTGAGACCTAAAACTGAGCACAGGAGTTTCTTCCTCCCCACTGCCTTCCACGAGCATGAGTTTCTCAGCATTTCTGACACCTCATTACTTACCCTGTTGCAAGAAGCGTAGTCCTTGTGTCACTTGTGCATCAGGCTGTACAAGCACATCCTTCCCTCCCAACATCTGGTCTGGATAGATACTTCAGGGACCACAAGAAGATGCAGAGTGGGGTTTTTTTTTGACTCTCCCCCTTTCCCTCTTTATTTTTTTTCCCCAGCTATTACATAATAGTTGAATTTTGGCTGCTGAGGTTATCCCTAGTGAAATGTTTTAGTTCCCTAAGCAGTAATGATACTACTTTGGACCATATTTCAAACATTTATGTAATTTTTTTATACAAACCTGCTGTATGTGTACCTTTTTAGTTACTGTGGTCATTGTTCTCCCTATATCATAACTCTACAGCATAAGGTAGTTATGAAAAGATATCCCTCCTGTATATTTCATTCTCTTAAGAACTAGAAATCCCAAGATATATTTTGAAGGCAAGAAAGACTTCCAGGGAAGTTGTGGCTGCCCCCTCCCTGGCAGTGTTCAAGGCTAGGCTGGATGGGGCTTGGAGCAAGCTGGTCTGGTGGGAGGTGTCCCTGCCCATGGCAGGGGGGTTTTAACAAGATGAGCTTTGACTTCCATTCCAACCTAAACCATTCTGTGATTCTATAAGACAGGCTTTCATTTAAATATCTGTGTATTGAAATGGAGGTAATTATTCAAGAGGCAATCTAGTCCATTTCCATAAAACTCTTTTGATCTTTCTTCATCTTATTTAAATTTTTCATTATGATCAGCTGGTTTTAATATATTTTGACACTTAATTTGAAACCTACAATTACAGGGTAGAATCAGTATTGCCACTGAGGCAAATTCAGTTCTGAGGCAAGTCAGTGAAAAATCAGTGTAACAGACTGATCATATGTGCCTGCAACATTTCTGCATTTTTACCTCCCAGCATCAGGGCCAGACCAGTACCTGCTATGCTAACAGGCGGGGGCTCCAGCCTACATGTGGTGAAGTGGGAAGTGCACAGCTCTGTGAACAGTGCAGCAACAGCCTCCCCTGCGAGGCACTGTGACTGCCAGGGTATTTCTTTCATAGGGTGAGTGGGTAGTCCACTCTCTCAGGCATCTGGATGAGCAGTGGTAAAACATGGAAGCTGAGGAGTAGCTGAAAAATAGCTACACACTACCGGATCACTATAATTTCTTACATTTGAACAGGAAGGGAAACCACCCTCTTCCACACTTGCATGCATTTGATGTTCATTGCTCAGAGATGTATTGCAACTCATAGTTAATCTTTCCTGTCTCTTCTGTTCCCATGGAAACTTTGGATAGCAGAAAATAACAGCACAATACGATACAAGTTGCTATATTTGCTAGTGATGGCCAGCAGGTTAGTTCTATGCAGCCTCCCCATTTCTCTTCCTCTTCTACCCCATAATACTGAATGTGACAATGCTGATTTCAGGCTGAAGCTTTTAAAGGAAGCTTCTATGCAAATTGGTGTGTTTAAAAACAAATGTAAAATAGTTCTCAACAGAACTGTTCGACTAATCCAAGTATTTTAGTTTAGATTACTAAACCAAATCCATTTAAACTGATTCAGGACCCACCCATTGCTACAGCCATAGTTTTGTAGAGGATCTCTGATCTTTCAGATGAGACACCTCTAAGAGAGGCAGAATTTGGGGGATCAGAGTGTACTGCTAGGCTTTCTATAAGCTTGTGTCATTCACAGCATGCATGGTATTTTGGGGGTGTGACAACAGGGTGATGCAGATTGGAAAGGCCTCACGTTACATCATCTTTGGTGATTGAAAGTAAAAATTCTTGAAATGGGTGGAGAAAGAATTTTTACAGTTCCCTGCCACCCTGAAATGATAAATGCTTGGAAAACTCCCAGAATGTTATTGAAGCGCCTAAAGAGTAAATATTTATTCCACACACAAATCTTTTAGATCTGTCAGTTGCTGAATTTGATTATTCTGGTGTTGGTTTCTATTATTTGACTGGGTATTTGTAGACAGATGGCCTCTTGTAGTGTTAATAAAAACAACTTCTGTAGAATGATTGGGCTGTGTAGTAATTGGGGAAATACTGAGGGATTAGGAAAGAGGATAGCCTGCCAAAACCTAGTTTCTGTTTATACACATTTAATTCCTTCTTATAGCAAATTAAGCTTTTCTTCTTCAGGCATGTTCAGTTACTCTGATCAAGCAAGGCTAGAGTTTGGGATACTGAGAAACTGAGGTTTGTAGGCCAGACTTGTCTTCCTGTGACCTTTCACTGGTGTAACAAAGAAAAATGTATTTTGGGTTGATTGTAATAGCTAAACCCCTGATACTTCTGAACCTGTGCCAGCAAATCTCTAAAATGCCATGAACTCCAGATGATGCAAGAAAAGCTGGAAAGGGACTGACCTGTGAATAGAGCTAACCAAAAGATAACTGAATTCCTGTCCCCAACAATTCTTTTTTCACTATGTATTGTTCCCCAAATCTACCTTTTGCTTTGTACTGTAGCAAGCATAGAACTTTTGTTTCTTTAAAATCTTCTTAATCGCAACTGTCACCTACTCTAGTTTAGTAAAAATGTAAATAAGGAAAGTTTAACAAAGATTTAAAACAGTTAAAATTCTGTTTACCAAATAGCACAAGTATTTGGCGAACTATACCAAGATGTAATGTTTTAAGCTTGTTGAGAATTTATGATGTGAAAAAACCTCTGTTTTTTCAATAATGCCATCAGTTGCTCCCCCTCTTCTCGAAGAAAAACATGACCAGCTTTCTCTGATTTAGGTTTTTAGGCAACTCTTGAACAAAGATGCAAGATTTAGCTTACAAGTATGAAGCATTTTGAAATATGCTCATAGATGAGTGAGTTGCAGCAGGGGGAATAAAGAAGCCTCCTAAACCTACTGTGGCAGACTTTTATTAGCTTAGAACTGAGAGGGAACTGAAAGTCAGATTCTTCCTTCCTGACCACAGAGATCTGCAATGTGGTTGTCTACACCTGAGCTAATTCTCTGCACAGCCTTAAAATCAACACAGAGAAAGCAGCGCTTTTAGGATGCTGTCTGCCCAGCTGCTTGCATCAGATGAGCTGCATTGTGCCAAACAAGCAGCCTTTCATCTCCATGGACAGTTAAAGGAGCCTGCAGTGACTAGTTCAGATGCAGTTACCCCACTGCAGGTGCCTCTGCTCGGTCATCTGAATCCCACCCCAGCTGCCTGCTGTTTGGTGGCGGTTCTGAACACCACCACTCACTGATGGCAGTATATTGATACTTGTGCTCCCTGGCCTAAGTGGTGTTTCTCCTCTTGGCTGTTCATGCTGAGACAGAATGCATCCTGTGATGAAAGGAAAGCATGTACAATGCAGTTCAAAGTATCAAAACTGTTTGCTGAGCTGGCAGGAAATTTAATTTAGCACATGGAACTTAATGCTGCAAAGATTAAATGTTCTTATTCAGATGAGAATGAAGGCCTTGTGATTGCCTTATCAACTGAAACATGTGTAGAGCTTCCAGTCACCAGGCCATAAAAGCACTGATATACTTGTGCACATTACAAAGGCCTTCCTAGTCCTTCCTTTGGCTCCTCTGAAAATGGTTTAGCTAAAACAGAATAACTGACTGTACCACTGGCATAACCCCACCTAATTGGCAGTTCACCTTATCACTGATACCAGTTTAGCTCAACAGGGTCAAATGGGTGGGGTGCAGATGAGGGAAAATAAGACCAGGGCAGGCTGGGAAGTTCCTTCTTTCTTGCTTTTTAATTTATTTTTTCCATAAAATTCTCCAGGCTTTCATCAAATGATTCTGGTATTTAAAAGTCTGAATTAACTTTTGAAGAAAGAAACATCTGTATTTTGAATCTCGGTGAGCTGTTCTTTCCCACAAAAAGCATCAATGTCAGGGTTTAACCATGTAGGTGTGCAGCAGATTCCTATATCTTTACATCCCTGAGTCCTGAGCTGCAGATTGTTGGATGCTGGAGAAAACCTGCTGGAGAGACCCTGGGAAAGCATTACTACATACTTAGCATGCTGTTATTCTCTTCTTTTATTTCCTAGGCTTCTGCTATTGGCCCCTGTCATTTACAGGATCGTGGGCTAATGGGAGATCTGGTATCATCTGTCAGGTCTCACTTCCTGCAGAACACGAGCACCTGCCATGGTGGCAGAGCTGTCACTATTCGCCTGGTTGAGTTCCAGTGTGGTCAGTCCTACTGAACTTCTCAAATCCCAAGCAACACAGCACCAAGTTGGCACAACACAGTGCCTGGGCTAGCATGGCTAGCTGCTGAAATGCAGGGAGTCAGCTGGTGGACAGTTTACTCAAGCAAGGCCAACACTAGCAATGCTCGTGAGACTGACGAGCGGCAGAGTTGCCCCTTGGGCAGAAGCAGAGCTCCCACTCACTGAGGTTCTCTCGGGGTCCTGTGACAAGTGGTGTGGGTATCTGTGCTCAGGTGTTCAAAATCTCTTCCTGCCACTACCAAAGTGTGCTTATGTAGTATCTGTGTAATGCTTCTTCACTAAAAACTCATAGAATAAGATAATACAGAATATTCTCGACAGAATATTAGTCAGAGAATATTAATAATATTTAAGAGTATTAAGAATAACCATGGAATTTCCAGTTTTCATAAGAGCTCAAACCTTTTTCAGGGTGTTGTATGAAGTCAGTCTGGCATCATTTTCTGACAGGAAGTTAGAGGAGCTTTTGTAGGCAAAATATAGAAAGCTGAGTGCTCTGCATTATAGTTTAGAAGATCAATAGATTCCTTTGTTTAGGAATCCTGATGTTAAAAGAAGAAACCTCCTCTGTGATGCCTTGGCTTATTAGCCTTGGTTGTTACTACTAAAAGTTCTTTCAGAGCACTCTTGAGTGATCTTGAACAACTTTCCATAACCAGCAAAAGCATTAGACAGGAAAAAATAGCCACGGAAAAAAGCCTCCTAAAGTCTGCCTTTCTGCAGGCAATGTGTCTTTGGGTATGAATTTCAGAGTGGGCAGAGAGCTTGGCATGGAAATATATTCTAAGTGAAAATTAAAAGAAAAAATAAATCAGGAAATATTCTTAGCTTATCAGTTCTATGGGTGTATTAGCAACTTAGATGAGAATAGTTCTCATGATGAAAAGTTAACTGTGCATGCTTCTCAACTGTTATTGCAAAATAAGAGGAAGGGGGAAGTTTAATAACTAATGTTTTGGGTTGGGCTTTTTTCTGTGCTTTTACATATCTTTTAACAGCTGTGGGCAGGGGAGCATGGAGCGGACATGTTTCTGTTCTCAAATGGAAAAAAATAACCTTCAGAAATTTTCATTGGACAATATTCAAAAACTAAGAGCATTTAAATTTTTCCCCAGGCAAAAGAGTCTATTCTATGAAAAGAGAAATTGCAGGAACCACCCAAACAGACCCAAATCTTCAAGAAGTTTCTTTTCTAGGTTTGTTCTAAAATAGTCTTCATTTTCACACCCACCCTATTGACGTAGTTAGAAAGCCCTACATGTACAACTTTTAGATAATGAAAAAATCAGTTAGAAAAACAATATTTTAGAGGAAGGTCATCATTTTGCAAATGTGAATGTCTAAAGTTATGTTAATAAATATTTAGGTTTAGCTTCCTACAGAGGAATAGATTACTTTCACAGAATCACAGAATGGTTTGGGTTGGAAGGGACCTCAAAGCTCATCTTGTTCCAACCCCCCTGCCATGGGCAGGGACACCTCCCACCAGACCAGGTTGCTCCAAGCCCCATCTGGACATGTGCAAATCCCATTGGAGATGAGAACAGGTACTAATTTGAAAGTTAAATTACTTTTCTAGAAACTTATATATGGATTCTGAGGTACAGCTTTTCTTTCTAGAATGTGCAAAACCAATGCTGTCTGAGCTCCTAATGCATTTAGGCCTTCTAAAAACCCTTCCTCATGGTCTCAGACCTTTGGCATTGAAGTTCAAAGTCCGTTTTGCTCCAGAGTCCACGTTGCTGCTATCTCCCCATCAGAGCTGATGTGGACTGCTGGGAAGTGTTTAGCAAAAAATCTAGCCCAGGTGATGCCAGAGAGGCTCATTCTTGCATTTTTGGGAAGTACTTCAAAACAGCAGTGTAGTACAGCATTTAGTTTGTGTGTTACAGATGCAGCCACATTGCCTTCAACGAACTGTTTAAATGCTGCAAGTTAAATAGGTGTGAGTACTCTGCCAGGTTAGAGGCTGACAGTCAGGGCAAACAGTCAAATACTTGCCAGCTGGAGGCTTTTTCCTACACAGTGGGACCCTCTGCCCCAGCTTTGTTTCTTTCTTTACCATCCTCTGCCATACCACCTCTTTAGATCCCAGAGTCCTCACGGAAAGCATCACATCTCTCTAGTGACTGAATTAGCTATTTGTTTGCCTTGTAGGCAGATGTGAAAGGCTGTGTAATGGGACAGTGCTGATGTTTCCACAGTCCTCCTGGGAAGCTCTCCTTTGCATTATTTTGGTGCCATTATAAGGGTCTTAATTTTTATAAAGGTTACTTCTGGACACTGGATTTCTTGCTAATTCCTGCTAATTTCAGCTGGCTGGGACTGATGCCAGCTCTCTGCCTTGCCTGACCTCCTGTGAAGAGGAAGCAAGATGATCTTTTATTTTTTTCCACAATCAGTCTCCAGAGGAGAAATTCCCAATTCAATCTGCAGTGCTCTGCAATGCAATTCCTTCCTGACGCCCTCTTCCCTCCTCTCTTTGCTGTAAATTGCAAGGACTTCATCATTTAGCTGCAAGCCTCCCTTGGCATCTACCTGTACCCGTAGCAGATAGGCAATATTTTCATGTAACTCCCTCCAAACCTGTGAGTTTGGCTATGGAAACTTTGAATGAGCCAAAGAACTGTGGAGGATGGGTACAGTTGTAAAAATTGCCCAAAGCAAGGAAGTCAGATGTGCAAGAGAGGCCAACAGCAGTGCTACAGTGTCAACACTAGTGAGTCATCTCCCTGTTGGAACTCAGCACAATGGTGACACTGCCCAGCAGGGACCCAGAAGACGAGGCCACTGCCCTTCTTGCAAATAAGTAGTTTATTTTCCACCCTCTGTAAGATAAAGGTCTTCTTTTCTTTAAGCTAATGAAACCACTGTCTCTTTACTGAGTTCACTTACATTTAAGCAACTTATGTGTATTATATCACAGCCGAGCTCCTTGGCATTTATGCAATGGGAAAAAATTCAGATGAGTAAACTCATGTTTTGTGACTCAGCAGACATAGTCTCAGTTTCTGGCTCTCACACAATCTCTTCCTGCAACGTTGGGCAAGCTACTTAATCGCTTACTGTTCCATCTGTAAAAAACTTCCCTTCTCTCTATCTCCTATTTTATCCATCACCTCTTTATTGCAAATGTTATCCTACATATTTGTATAGCACTTACCAGCAAAGGAACTTTGCTCCTGGTAACCCTTAGGCATCACTGGAATTAAGAATAAAGTAGTAATAATATCTGAGCAATCAAACCATGCCATTTCCTCATTTCAGTCTACACGTCTTCTGGATGTCTTCCAAAAATTGTCAAACTAGAAACTAAAGCACTAATAAGAATGTATCTCCTGTCATGTAGTTTGGCTACAGGTTCCAGAAATAGGGAACTTTCAGTGCTGAAAGACTGAGCACAGATGCCATGCCAGTGGGGAACACGGCTGCAAAGGGAGAATTGGAGCCATGAGCTGCTTGGCTCTTACTGCAAGAAGTGAAATTCTATTTATTCACTCTAACATTTTCAGTCTCATTTTCTTCCTGCCAGAGTATTATGCATAGGTGGCAGAACCCAGAAAACACACTTTCTTGCCTCCCCATGTGTGTCATGCTTAGAGTTATTAGGGGACACTTTTTCCCCTGTTAGATTTGCACCTGAGGTTCTACCTCCTGTAAGACACCTGCAGGTACAGATCAAAGAAGGTAATATACTCCCTAAAGAGTTGTCTTTGGTGCCTGGGAGAGGTTACAACACATGAGATACCATGAGGTGCCTCTGTCATCAGTAAACACACTGCCATGTAACTAAAAAGTAGTTGTTCTGAAGTTCAAGCAAATCTGACAGCAGCCATCCTAGAAGATTTTGAGAAGACATAAATGCTGAAGGGAATAAAAGAGAGCAACCTTCCTTCTCAGTCAGTTTCAGGTGGGCTCAATTTTGCCACTTGTAGGCAACTGGGTGGAACTGGTCTCTTTTGGCAGTACCCAAGGGCTTTGTAAGTGTTGACATGGCAGGAGTTCCCTCTTTCCTCTGCTCTCACAAGCCCACAAGGAAAGTTTCTGTATCAAGACTCAGGAGATTCATCAGCACTGCGATGTCCCCTGCAGTGGGAAGTAGCTCTCAGAATCTCCCTATAGCAACATGAGTGGGATAATTCTGCTAATGAGCTAGCCCAGGGGTTTGGAAAAGAGCTGAGAGGATAGAGTCCTGCTCCAGCTGGAGGGAGAGTTCTGTGGTCTGGTAGGAACTGCTGGATGTTTACATTTCGCTTTTCCTGTCGGAAGAAATAGATCTGGCGAGCAGCCAGCAAGCTATTTCTGGAAAACTACTTTCCTAATAATTAAAAGCACCTGGGCAGACTTTCCTTCTCCAAGCAGCACTGTCTAGCCAGGCCTTTAGGGTCTGAGATTTAGACGCTTTAGCAGTGGCAGGAACGTAGGAACTCAAGGTGCTGCTTCCTTACCTTATGCATCTTGAATGTCCATTTGCAACCCAAGGTAAAGATGACAAAGGAGTGAACAAAAGTCTGTGACCTCTAAAGTGTGAAAAGCTCCTCAAAAGCCAGACTTCCATTCTGGCTCTGCCAGGTGTACAGATATCATGAGATCTTAGAAATCATGTGTTTTCCCCCTGCATGCCCCCCTGCCTTCTGAGTTATGATCCTTTAGGGAGCTCTCGGATCATGTTTCCAGGCTTATTCCTGCAATCAGGAGGGGTCCAATCATATTTCAATTTAAAGAAAAGCTCTGGGAATCTTTCCTGCTTGTGATGTAAATGCAGGTCCTTCTGCAAGGAGATCTGAGGTTGGCAGTCAAACTGTTAAAGGTGGTGGTCCTGTAGTTAAGTGAAATTAAATCAGAGAAATTGAGATGACTGCAATTATTTGTAGTTGGATGGAAGCAAGGCGGACTTTGCATTGCATCTAGGCACCTTCTACTTCCATACTAGCTTTACTAGTCAGTAGGTGTCTCGTAGAAAACACCCTATGTCTACTGACACTGTCTGGGGAGGGAATGGGGACTGGCAGGGCATCCTGAGAAAAAGGTTCTTTGCTGGCTAACAGCTTATTCTGCAAGAGCCTAGACGAGGCAGTAAAGCTCACATGGCTAAGGTCATGTTCTCTAGCTAGTGGGATACCAGGATGTGGCCCACATTTGTGGATAAATGAGTTATAGAAGTAATGGGCCATGTACAGCAGTCTTCTGTGTCCAAAAAGGAGGGCTGAGGAACAAGGGGAGAGAAATTAGGGAACCTATTTCCTCTAGAAAGGAATGGCACCACCACTGACTGCTAAATAAATTTCCCACCTCTTGTGCTTTTTCTCCTACAGCTATTGATTTTCTTTTGCCCATACATGCCTTAACCTCTACCCGTGCTTCTATACAGTGTCCCAAACTCCAGTAAGACACACCAGAAGGGCCAGTTCCTACAAGAAAGGGAGGAATTACTGCACCAAACTAAGCAGATTTCCTATTTTAAATCCTATGAAGAATCTCTCTTAACTCTAAGGCTTGTTTAGGAAATCAGAAGTTTTAATGAGCATGCAGACAGAAATCAAGGTTAATCCTTATGTCTCTCAAGATGTGGCCAAGCCAAAGACTGAGGAGCTTTTCAGGAGATCATCAAATAGAAGTTTTGAAAGTTAATCAGAATCTCTTAGTTACTGAGATAAAAATATTTATGGTTTTAACTTTAATTCTGAATCTTCTCCTACCTTTAGACGAAGAACTGCTGCATCCTGGAGATCCATACTTCCTGTAGAATCAGAACTGGCTAATGGTCTGGTAAGATTGACGCTAGCACCAATCACTTAAATATATTTTTTTGATTGTATTTATCTCCCCAAGCCATCTATTAATATTAACAACAAGATCCAGTTCTGGTGCAGAAAAAAATATGCTTTCTAGAAGAGAAACATAATCGGTTTTATTCCCTAGATGAATTAAGTATGCTGGATATAGGAAATGAATTAATTGTGCAAATGCTCCGTTATGATTCCCTCTGATAATCACTAAGAAGCACGAGTACATCTGCCATTATCTCCTGCTTTTCTGAGCTGCAGTAATTAGAAATATCTCAGAAGGACATACCCCTTGAAACTACACGACACCCACCTGCCTGGGACCCAGGCAAAGTTGATCAAATCGTTGTAGTAGCTAGGCATGGGGAGTAATCTCAAGAGAATGATCTTTCCCCTGTATCAGGTGTTAAATGTCCCTCTCAGAGTGCATTAGAGGAAAGAAGCCAGTTACAGCGTGAAGAGCTTAGTCCTAGTAGAAAGCCTCAGTGCTGTCTGATTTGTGAAAAATGACAGCATAGTCTAACAGAAAACCCATGCAATGTCTTTGTGGCCACTTCTGCAGTGCTTGCAGCCACAGATTGAGTCCTACCTCTACTTGGGCTGATAGTACAACAGCAGCAATGCTCCTTCAACGAGAAAAAAAAACTGAAGTAGTTTCAATATTTCCCTGCTTTTGACTTGCTGCTTTCATGTTGAGGTTCTGGGTGGTTTGATTTGTTCCTCATCAGCTGCTTTAAACCTTTGTTTATTTCCTTGCTTTGGTATCACCTGGAGATAGGAGTTTTATGGAGAAATAAAGCAGTAATTTTCTGCCCTGCCCTTGATAATCTCTTTCCCCCTCACCCGATTCTGTTTCCTCTCTCCCCAGATGAGTGTTTTTACAGTGACACAGTTAATTCGATTAACTGTACTGCTGTAGAACCATGTATAGTATATACTGGAAAGAAGTTATGTGCTTAATCTCTCAACTAGCAACACAGGTGATAGGTGCAGCTCCTTAGCCAGTTACTCATGAGAGCTAAAAGAGAGAACAAACCCACATAATCTCTGGCAGAGAATATGGTCTGTAGGGCTGTTGCCCTGTTGTACTAGCTCGCTAGCAAGGAGAACAAGTATGGAAAATAACAAATGGTTGCTTGTTTTCCTATCCTGCAAAGCTGCTGCAACAGCATATACCTGTGTGGATGCACTTTGGGAAGTTCAGAATCTTCAGGAAAATGGAAGTTTTCCATTTTAAGAGAACAGATTATTCACCCAACGTTTTTAAGCTGTAAAATTAACTTGGACTTGGTGAGTACCAGTTGAAGCAGGTTGAATCTAATCCATCAGTTTTTAAAAGGATCTATTCCTCCCCTGGGGTTTATTGTTAGTTGTTGATGTGGTTTCCTTGCCTTGTGGACCCTTGTTTCCTTGGGGAACAGAAGAACAGCCTGTTGTTTAACTGAGGAATTGCAGATGGAAGCGTCACACACAGAAACTATTAATCCAAAGAGCAATCTGCTGGTGTGTAATTTTTGTTCTTATGCAAGGGCATAGTATTAAAACATGGGGGAACAGCAATAGCAATACTCCATTATTTGATTTGGAGCTAATTATTTTACTTACTAGAGTTTAGTGAGTGTAAGAACTTTTCCCAGTAGCATCAGGGAGCTGAATAGCACTGACTGTTCAAGTGGTCAATAGCAAGGAGTTTTTTTAAAAAATAAATATTTTTTTAAATGTTATCAAAAAAAACAGAACATGGGAATTTTGAAAAGGATGTAAGCAAGCTAGGCACTCAGCTCTCATTGAGAGTTGAAAGGCCAGCATAAGAATTTGGCCTTAAAGGTTGTTTAGGGCTGTGGTGCCACAGTAAATAGCAGGTTGTTGCCAAAACATCATTTCCAGTCAGACAGGACAAGTAAATGAACAAAGATCAGAGTGCATCACCAGGCATTATAATTGTAAGTGCAGGGATGCAAATTCAGAGCCAGGGAGTTCAGCCATGCTAGTTGGAATGTGAATTGATAATTTTTTGATATCAGCTTGTGTTCTCTTTCCAGGCAGATGTCCTCCTAGCCTTCTTGCCATCTTGCTTTTCAAGCTGAATTGGCATTAACTGCCAAGATGCTTGAAACTATCCCAATTCAACCACGGTGGTTTGAGCACAGTAAATAGGACCTGATATCCACCAAGAGGAGTCTCAGGATATCTTGCTGATCTCGTTCTCTCCGTGCTAAATACCAACATTCCAGAGATTCAGTCTCATCTGTTCCTTGCTTTTTACCTCTTTGCTTCCTGACATTTTTTGCATACCTTTGTAAAAAGCAAGAGGTGTTTAGCTTAAAGCAAGTGCAGGAGAACACTGATTATATCTAAAACAGGCCAGTTGTGCTCCAGCCAGTAGTTTTATTGCTCAGATACTGCTTCTCCCACTTTATTACAGTATTGCCAAATGTAGATTGCTATGGAAATAGTGCTTCAATACCACGTGTGAAATGAGTATAAGCCTACATCACTTTTAAGGGCAATCTCTGCAATGGAGCAAGAGTTAAATGACCCTAAAGACTGTAATTACTCTCCTAGGATGTCTATAAACCATCCCTTCCTGATATAGTTAATATGCATTGTGCTTGGAAGACGCCTGCAATTTTGCATCATTTCTCCACACTGCCATTTATATGTCTTAGGGGATAAGCAAAATACATTATAAAAGCCTAGTGTTCAAACTGTGCCCGCTCCCGAATATGTAATGCCAGAAGAAAGACAAAAGGAGACTCTGTCAAAGATTTCAACACATTTAATTTTTAACCTTTTAATTTGTTCCTTCTTTAATGGATATCTGTTGCTTTGGGATTTGAGCAATCATCCGTGACTCTAGAGAGGACAGTCTCTAGGAGTGGAAATCTTGGTGCTGTTGAAGTATCAGTGGTTTTGCAAGCAGCATCACAGAACCATGGTTTTGCTGACAAGTTTCTTAGGTTTCAGTTCTTAGAGGTGGCAGGATATGTTGCTGGAGAACATGGCAGATGGGATTTCTGGAGAGCATAAGCTGTCCAGCCACTCCCTTTTCTCCTGCCCTTGACAGAGGTCCCCAGGCATATACATACCTGCTAGTTTACACCAGACAGGTGATTTCACTCATTCACTAGAGCAAACTCAGCTATTGTACAGTTTTGTAGTACCAGTTTAGAAATTAGATTGGTGTTATTCCATTTGGATTATATGGTGTCATTTTGCTGACTTAAATAGTAATTGAAAGTGATTCCACTGAAGTTTTATATGCTGAAAAACATTGATGCATTTCTTTAGTGAACAGGGAGACAAGAACAAAAAAATTGGCAGGTGGAGAAGGGGAAATCTCTCTGCCAGCTACACAGGCTGCCAGCTGCTTCTGGTATTTCCCAGAATCCTGCCAGTCACTGCTGCTTCTTGCTCTATATGCCACCTCAGACCTCTCTTTCCTGTGTGGGGCTGCTGGGCTATGTCTGTGCCCTTTGGTAATCCCTACAGAGATTGCCTATCATGAACATAACTTTTCTCCTGCCCTTTCTACAGGCCTGAGTAAAACTGGTGTATATTGTGCTGGAGCCCTTTGCAACCCTTGACATGACTCCTGGCTGAAGGCTAGTGATGACATGGGACCTTGCAATTGTGAGGCAAGCTGTAGGACCATGACCTCTTCCCTGCTCCCACTGAAACAGAGTCCATTTGTTGCTGTGTAGAAGATGACCTGTTTAAAAGGCTGGTGTCTGTTTGAGCTTGAGTCACTTAACAAAAATGTTCTGTTGTGTTGGAAGTAGCGCAGGTGCTACAGATTCTCTGGAGTGTGTTAGTCTGTGGGGTTTTAATGCATATTTTCCCTTCAATTATTATGTAAAAGATATCCTCCCACCCACCTGCCTTCCCACACAGAGGAAACTGGCTACTGAATGAGTGTAATAGATTGACTGAAAGTGTTACCTCCAAAAGTCGTTTTCAGTTCTTGCACTTCAAAGTCTTGTTGAAAGTTGGGTGAAAAGCCCACAAAAGCTTGTTTTCAATTTGTTCTCTTTGCTAGCCCCCACCATGACAACAAAAGCTGTCTTTCTCCTCCCCCTCAGTCAAAATAAACCCACCCCAAACCTGGCTTAACCAGAACTCAAGTTAACTTGAGTTAACAAGAGTTTACTCTTGTAAAAAGTGACATGTTGTCTTTGAATATCCTGTCTGCTCATGTTTTACCCTCCATCTGAAAGATGGCTCTGCCAGCAGCTCAATACTGTGAGAGATCAAAGTTGTGAGAGTGTGTACCAGCAGAAACCAGGTTAGGCCACTAACATCCAATATCTGAGACCTTTTGGCATCACTTCTAATGGTAGGACCATCCTCAGGTGCAGTATTTAGTCACTTTTTGCTTTTTCACCAAAGCTGCTGCTGAAGCCAGTGAGGTGTTTGCTGTAAATTCTTCAATTTCTGCCTGCACATTGACACCCCAGGAAGGTCCTCAGCACTCGGAGACATTCGGCTCAATAACTTTTCCATGAGAGTAACATCTTTTCCATGGACTGCTCTGCTCTCAAGGAGGATTTCTAATTTACATGTCCCTGATGAGCTCAGGCAGAGAGACTGAATTGCGTGCTGTGATCTTCCATTTGAACTAAGAACATATGAACCAAAATATATTTGTCCCACTTCATGTTATCTTTTGTTACTACTTTTGTGTATATATTAAAAAAAAAAAAAAAAAAATCCCTTCTACTATCAAGACTTTTAGTCAATCTTTTTAATTTCAAGCTTATTTTAAAAGTAGTAGAACTACATTTTTTCCTGGGACAACACTGTACATTCTGTTCCTGTACAGTTTAGTTTATTCTCCCCTTATTCCTCTGTTGCAATGTCGGAGGGACTGGAGTCCTCCTTTGTGAGTTGCTCCCAAGAGACTCCTCTCTGAGTTCAGTGGTACATGGAAGCCTTCAGGACCCTCTCTTGGAGTCAGAAGTGGTGTAAATAAGAGCCAAAGCAATGTCAACCAGAAAGAGCACTTTGGGTTTACATAGCTTCAGGGCACAGAGCAATGATGGACAGGACAGAAGTCCATTTGCCATCCTGTATGAGTCACACAGGTCTCATCTTGTCTGAATCTGATGACTTGCAATGGCAAGCAAAACCACACAGCACTTTTTGGACCTCAGTCTGAAATCATAGCACAGTGTGCTTCCTCCCTTATGAGTGACAATAACAATAAGCTATACTTTCCTTGCCATTTTACCCGTCCTGCTTACTGAAATAGCAAGCTGATGCTAGCAGAGCTGTTTCTTGCTATGTGCTTATACAGTAATTTGTACTGTCTCTTTTTGGACACTACTGCTGTAAGCAGCTAAGAAATGCCTTACTCTGTCAGACCAGTGATGAATCCATCCAACCCACTATCCTGTCTCCAGCAGTGGCATTAGGAGATTCTTTTTAGGAAGAGCAAACCAGCCTGACTGCTATCTGAGGTCCATTCCCAGCATCCACAGCCATGGGCTGGGGATGTTATAGACTCGTATCTGCCTTTTCCCTATTTATGGACATGCTGTCTGTGAATTTGTCTACTCTCCTTTTGGAACTGCTCATACCATTTGCCTTTAAAACCTGCTGTGACTACATATTCCACAAGTTCATTGCTATGTAAGGTAGCACTTTATTGTATCTGTTAAATCTCTCATTAGTGTTAGTGATCCCTAGTTCTAGGTGGGATTTAGTGAACAAGTTTTTCATTCATCTTATTTCTTCTCTCTCAATTGAAAAGTCTCAGCTTTCAAAGTCTCCCTCAGTAAGAGAGCTGCACCATCATCCACATAATTTTAACTGCCCTTCTTGGTACCTTCCCTCAGTCCATTCTATCCTTCTTGCGATGCTGAGAGCAGTGGCACAGGTTAGGCAGGATGTGGGTGCACCTGGGTTTTGCACACTGGTAAAATGATGCTCTCTGCATTGTTCTCAACACCCTTCCTGAGGATGCTCAACAATTTGATGTCTCTTTTGGCTGATGCTGCACATTGAGCTGAGGAATGAAACTGTGAATAACTAATGAGAATATACTATTGTGATCAAGGCTGGCTGTGGTATGCAGTTAAATATAGCCAAACTGAGTTTATTTTATTTTTTTAGAAACCATATTTAATTGCCAGTCTCAGTGAAAGACAAGTATTATCAGCCATGGCAACTGCTCCAAATTGGATGGGTTTGGGTCACTATATATTTTTGTAGTCTCCCCCTTCTCTCTGCCCAGAGCATTAGTAGTACACCTTACTGTAGAAACTAGAGCACCTATAAGTAATATGCCTGCACATTCTTCCTGGATTTGTGTGCAGGAGCCCAAGGCGACTTCTAAACTTAGGTCTCTTGTTCAAAAACTCAATTATAAGGATGTGGAAACACTTCCCTCTGACGCTTCCTTTTGAAGAGGTTTTATGACTCAGATGCACAAATTAACTTCCAGATGAAAGTATAGTAGAAGCTTTAGCCCAGGAGCAACACCTACCCAGTTTTATAATCCTGTCACACATACAGCTCTAATAGAAGCCTATAGAATAAACAAAACTTACCTAAAGAAACAATTAGGTAACAGCAGTTGTAATTCAGGGAATTTCCAGCAGATTACTAACCCGTTGTGAAGAACCTGTGGCCTGAAATGCAACCTTGAGCCTCTAATTCCTAGGAAATTGTGTTGTGATCATTATTGCTGCTGAACGATTAACACCTGGAAGACTTTAAAAAATTTGGTTTTTATTTTAATTTCTCTTTTCCGTTTTCAGCATGGGAAGTCTCTGATTCTGGCCCGAATCTCAGCTCTTTGCCATCCAGCTCTTCCCTGAGACCTGCATGGCTAGCAGTCAACCAGAGCATGCTATAAAGAGCAGAGGCATTGATCCAAGGAAGCAATCAGGTACACGTGTGATTCTTTCTCCAGAGAGCTCTCAAAATCTAATCAGGAAAGCTTTTATGGAAGATTCATCCCAGAATTTTAAACAATCTGGGGGAGACAAACTTTCCATCAGAATCTGTACATACAAAACCAAGTTTGATTGCTACCAGTTGCTTTTTTTTCAATAAATCAAGTGGAAATCACGCTTCTGTCTTACGTTACAAAATAATTACACTTTTTAGAGTCCTATGTTTCTTAGCTTTTTTCTTTTCTCTTTTTGTGGCCATCATCTTCAGCATGTCTGAGCCTCTTCAAACGTCTATGAATCTTAGTAGCTACTCCTTCAGAGCTGTGTCCCTGATCGTGTACTTCCTGCACCCAAGAAATGTCTCAGGAAAGGAGTTAGTCACAGAATAGCCTCAGTTGGAAGAGACCTTTGAGATCACCCAGTCCAACCATTAACCCAGCACTGCCAAGTCACCACTGCCCCATGTCCCTCAGCACCACATCTCCACGGCTCTGAAATCCCTCCAGGGATGGGACTGCCCCACTGCCCTGGGCAGCCTGGGCCAGTGCTGGGGAACCCTTCCAGGGAAGAAATTCTTCTTAATATCCAATGTAAACCTCCCCTGGCACAACTTGAGGCCATTACCCTGCGTCCTATCACTGTTACCTGGTAGAAGAGACTGAGCCCCCCCCTCACTACCCACTCCTTTCAGGGAGTTGTAGAGAGCAATGAGGTCTCCCCTCAGCCTCCTCTTCTCCAGACTGAACACCCCCAGTTCCCTCAGTTGGTCCTCATAAGCCTTGTGCTCCAGACCCTTCACCAGCTTCGTTGTCCTTCTCTAGTCCTTTCCTTGAGGTCTGGTAACAGACAGAGATGTACCCTAAAGCAGAAACAAACCTCTTATGCTCTCTTTGTGCCAGTTTAACCTACTAGGTAAGAAACCCTACCAATGACTGGCACTAGTTATGGTTATAATTAAAGATATACATTAAGGTAATTTTATAGTACTGTCCTAATAATACTCTGCTTAGATATCTCTACAAGCAAATTTAATACAGTCCTGTGCTATTCTGGATACTCCAGAAATGAGACTGTCTCCCAGAACTTCACAGGCCTCCTGGTTCAGGTACTTGACATACGAGAAGTTGTGAGGACTCAGCTGCAAGTATTAAATGAGAAAGTAATTAATCACAGATTCCACGTAGCTTGTGTGTGAAAAGCCCCACCAGCTCTACCGGACCCAGACAGACATGGTGTGGTGAAAGAAGTTTAGCTTCCTGTAACAGTGAGGTAGCTGCCCAGTTGCTCTCTGGCGCAAGGAATTAACACAGCCTAAGAAATAGAGTGCCCCTTGCTTCTAAATTGGGTTGTGTGGCCTCTTAAGGGAAGAAGTATGAGTGAACTTGAGAGTCCAGGGACATGTGGAGTCTGGGGACTGCAACATCAGCTTGAAAATACTTGGGAATTTGAACAGGTCAAAATCCCACTTCTTGCTGTCTCAGTGCATTGGTTATTTTTTATTTCCTCCCCCGGGGCTGGCTGCCATTACTGCTTAAACTGGGGAGAGATTCCCAGTGAATTTCAGGGGTAACTGGATTAGTTACTGGGTTGTCATACTGGAAAAGCATGCAATTAAAAACGCCGTGGTGTTCTCACTGAGTTGGAGCCAAGGATGACCAAGTATGATTGCTCAAGTGCAGCTGTGCAGTGGAACCCTGAGCTGCCACCACAAAGGTAATTGGCTGCATTTTCGATGCAAGTGAAACTCAGCCTGGCCAGAAGCTGCAGTTTGGCAACTGAGACCCACCGGGGCCCTGCCCAGGCACGAGGAGCTGCACCAAGGAATTTCTTTGGAGAGTCAGAGCTGTAATTTCCAAATGGAAGCATTTGGTCTGCAGAAGTTACCTCAGCATAACAACCCCACTGCAGCTGGTGAGACTTCTGGCTGCTGTGTGGTTCAGCTGGAAAACAATTCTCAGGTGCAGAAAAGGTGGTTTAATTCATGTTTTTTTTTTGTATATTGTTTATTTCCTTGGTTTTTTGAATGCACCCTAACATTCTTAAAGTACTTTTCTGAGGTAATTACCTATTTCCTACAAATCTCACTGGGAGGAAGGGATGCCCCCACACTTTAGCTCCCAAACAGCGAGGTGTGCCCATGCCTTGTTCTGGTGGGTCTTCCATGAACTCCTCGGGAAATAGCTGCTCCCACCATGCTACGCATGTGTTTTGAGGGCTCAGGAAAGACACGGAAATTACAAACATGTGAGCTCCACTCTTTTGAGCAAACGAAGACCGCCAGTGTTTCTGTAATTAAAGATTCGCTCTGTAAGCTGACCCTGCGTCCCCCCGTCCCTTCCCCGAGGTGGGTGAGATGTGGAAGAGCACATCGAGCCTGGGACGTCAGTCACGGTCGTGAAAGTGGCTGTGTTTGGGTGTGATGTCCTTTTGACATCAGATAAAACATACCCCAGGCAGCGCCTGGCGAGGGACAGACAGACACACAGACAGACCTCCTGAGGGGCGCTGCCGGAGGCGAGCGCTGCACCACGCGGGGCCGCTCACTGCGACCCCCTGGGCCGGGCCCGGCAGCCCCTCACGCCCCGCGGCGCCGCCTCCTCCGGGGAAGTTTCGGCGGGACCCGCTTCCCGGCGCGGCCGTGCGGAGGGAGCTGTCACCCGCCGGCCATTGAAGCCCTGGGCGAGGGGCGGGCGCGGCGGCGGAGGGAGGGGACCGCCCCGGCCCTCCCGTCCCCTCCCACCGGCTGTTCCGCCCGCGCACTCCGCCCCGCGCAGGGCTTCCCCGCGGCGGCCGCAGCCGCCCGCCTGCGCAGGCGGGGAGCGCTAGAGGGAGCGGCGGGGGCAGGGGTGCCGCCGCCGCCTGGGAGGGCGGCGAAGGGGTGGGACGCCGGGCGGTGCGGGGCGCGCAGCCCGGCCATGTCTCCGGGGGAGGCGGTGTCGGGCTGAGCCGCCGTGCGAGTAGCGGGGAGCGCTCTCCGCCACCATGAGGCGGCTGCTCCTGCCCCTGCTGCTGCCGCCGCTGCTGCTGCTGGCCGAGGTGAGACCGCGCCGCGGGGGACGGAGGGGCGTGCGGGAGGCGGGGGTCCGCCGCACCTGCCCCCGCCGGGAGCTGCCTCAGCGGCGGCGCCTGCCGCTGCGCGGGGAGCCGTGGGCAGGTGTGCGGCCGGCGCTCGGGCTTTGTCCCGCAGCGGCTCCGCCGGTGCCGCCGGAGAGGGAAGGGCAGGCGGGGGGGGGCCGCGGCGTGGCCCGGCGGAGGCAGCGCTCACCTGGGGCGGCCTCAGCGCGGGGCATCCCCGGGCCCTCGGCCTCCCGCCTGCCCCGGGGGTGTGAGCCCCGCCCGGCCGCGACATGGGGGCCCTGTGGTGTGGGCGTGAGGCAGCCCCAGGTGGAACGGGGACGGCCCCGGGCTCCCCGCGGGATCTCGTCGCCTGCCCTCGCCGTGTCGCTGCCGGTTAATCAGTAATGCGCTGTTTGCCACGGCCCGTGCTGGCGGTGCACATCACCCGCCGGGCTGCGCCTTCGGCAGCCGCGTGGAGTTTCCACGGGAGGATCCGCCGTGGTGCGGAGCGAGCGGGGCCGCGGTCGGCGGGAGGGACCTGGGTGTGAGGCCGCCTCTGTGCCCCGCTCGGTGCGGGGTGTGCCGGAGACACCTCTCGGGGTGTAAATCCAGCCCCCTTGCCAGGTGACCCACGGGTGTCGGTTTCCCCCTCTCATCCGATAGCTCCCTGTTCACGACCGCTGGTGAACCCCCAGTGCTCTGGGGCTTCCTCACGCTTTGCTCCCCGATGTCCCTGGCTGGCCGCTGCCGCAGCCATCCCTGCTCCAGGAGCAGTTGGGATGGGCCAAGGTGCTCGGTGACCTGTGGCCATGGTTCTCCTGTGGTTCGGTCCCGCCCTGAGAGCTGTAGAGCTGAGCTGCACCATGCTTAGGATTTCTAACTGTTTTTTCCTTGTTCTACATTGGCACCAGCCTGTGATAACAGCCAATGGCTATTGTCATCCTTCGCTTCCTCCTCCTTTTGTGTCTCAGTCAGTTTGGGTACCTTGCAGAATTTTGTTGTTCCATCTCTGCCGTTGTACCAAGCCTGGGTTTAAAAATCTCTTCTGAATAAGAGCTGAGATGGACTTGGGAATCAAAGTACTCCACCATTTTGGAAAGGCTCAGGGCAGGCCTGGACTGTCTTTGGGTGCAGCCTTGCAGGCTCTCCCAGTCAACAGGAGCCTTGTGCGGGCATGTGGCTTGCCCTGACTGCTGCTCCTTGAAGCCAGAGGAGCCTTTGTGTGAGGATGTGCCAGCCATGACCTCTATTGTTTGTAGTTTTAATTCACAAGCAGGGTATGAAGTCTTGTGATGTAGCGATCTACTTGTCCTCTAAGTCTAGCTCTTAATTGGTGTCTGGTATGATAAATAATAACAATACAAAAATTGGATCCTCTCCTCAATTATATGTAGTTACATCTATGCATTCATCATCTTGGGGCCCAGCTGCGCACCCTGCCCCTGTGAGACTCTCCAGTAGGTCCTGTCGTCCCCTGATGGTACCAGAGCTCCCATCAGTGTACCACAGGACACAGGTCAGATCTGCAGATTTTGCTGTGGCTCACAATTTTAGGTGGGGGCTCCATAGCTCATGGTGTCATGGGCTGAAAATTTGGAAGACTGCAGTTTTTGCCAGTCTCAGTTGTGAACGTGAAGACCTGTACAAGGAAGTATCTGCTCACCAGACCTCTTAACTGGTACTGGTCAGCACCTTGTGGAGTTTTGAACACATTGGGTGATCTACAGAGAGAGGTGGGGGAAAGTCTCTTTAGAGAAGTAGGATGTGAGCCGAGTCCTCGCTGATGGTGTGATTCTGCAAATCGTCTGCTCGTTTGAAATCGCTCAGCTTCAGTGTGGCCACTTATGGTGAGTAGGGGGGATAACTCATGTGAGAGCAGTGTGTTATGGCTGTGTAGCTCATTAATGCCAGCAATAATGGTACAGAATAAAGCCTTGCTTGGAGGGAATGCTTGCTCTAAGCACAATAGCCTTGTTGCCTGTTCCAAGTAGTGTTCACATGGTGTTGGCCTCTGAAAATTGGGGTAGTCTCAAATAGAGGACAGTTTTGCTCTTTGTGATGGGTTCTTTGCACTAGTTAAGGCAGATGTCAGAGTTGGCCAGTGTCATTCATGGTGTGGCATCTGTGCAGGTATGGGGACATGGCCTGGTACTACCTGGTGAGGTATTTAGCTGGTGTAAGAAGACAACAGCAGCTGGCAAGACTGTCGGGCATGTGGCATGAGCTGGAGTATGTGCATTGGCGGTGAGAACTGTTGCCTGTTGTCTTCAGTCTCCCTGCCAGCCCACAAGAGGAAAGGCAGCGAGTTGGGTGGAAGTGGCTCTTGGCTGGATCTGGCCTCTTCGTTGCCTTTCAGATGACTGTGGGGTCGGTAAGGGGACAGCTCTCCTAACATAGACAGCATTGTCAGCCTGAACACATATAAGGGCCGGGAAGCATCCCGAGCTGTGGAATGCCTGTGTCACGGCAGCTCCTGGGTGGTGTGACAGGCATATGATCTTTCTGTGGCATCTTTTACTCAAGGATAAGCATCTTCCTTATTTTTACTGAATTACAGCATAGTGGGCAAAGTTGGAGTTGTTAAAAAACAAACCTTGCTCTGTGTGTTTATGGGAGCTAGTGACCTGAGAACGATCACATTGGTGATATGACAACATAACATGTACTATTTGAGAGCAATGGACTTTAAGCTCCACTGTTTGTGTCCTTGTTTTGGTGGTTAGAGTTTTAAATGCCTTTTATGTGGACCTAATAGCTTATTCTTACAGCTTAGTCCATGTACAGAACTCCTACCGATACTGTGTGAGTCAATTATATAGGATTATGACTTATTTACTGATCTGAATTTCTAACGAGTTTAAATGAAGCACTATCATATTGAAAATGTGTACGTATGTTGCATAATTTCTGCTATATATTGGTCATTGTTAATCATCCTCGCTGTTTCTTCTCTTGTATGGTACTCTAAATTTGCAAAATTATTCTGGGTAATCATCAGCACATGAAAGAAAAAAAGTTAAAAGTAAGTACCATTTAACAAAAATATTTTGCAAATCCTTTGTGATGTAGGTCTACACGTAGCTTATTTAGAGCTTTTAAAAAGAATAAAGCTTGAGAAATGTGAGGCTCCCTTGCTGCTGCTGTAAATACACTTCCTTTAATGACCACCATTAGGAACACAACTATGGGCATGACGGGTCTGGAGACCTGAGCAGGCCTGGACTTACACAGTGTAGACCTGAAAGGGAAACTGGCTGTGAGCTCAGCTTGCTTGTGTTGGAGGAGCTTAGAAATGTCCTTCTGATCTGTCAGGACAAGTTATTTTTCTGTGGTGACTGATAGTTGATTCTGAAATGCAAAGGCTTTCATTTTTGTTTAAAACAGCAACAGAGATTAATTTCACGTGCTTCATGTTCAACGCAAGAACACACAACACGAGCACCTTCTGCAGCACTCAATAGGTGCTTTGTTTTCAGTGTGGCATGGGTGTCCGTAGCGCTTCCTCAGCTGTGTAGACTGACTGCACATTGCAGCACCCTCACGTGGTTTCCAGTACTTTGATTTTAGTCTCCAGCCAGCAACACACAAAAAAATATCTTCTTCTCCATGTTTGAGATGAGAATCCAGGCCCACAGTGGAAATGTTGTCTGTGCAAACAGCCACGCTATTATTAGTACTTCCTCAATTATGTGAGCTATATGCAAGTCTTTGTTGAGGATTTTCATGGCATGGACATTTTTCTGGTTGGTGTCTCTAAATAGGAGAGAGAGGAATTGCTACTGGTTTAAAATCTTTGGTGGTTTATTGGGTAGGGCATAATCCATATAATTTTAATTTATGCATTTCCTTCTTCCTGTTAGAATTGCAGTGTATACTTGAGTGAGCACTGCGACAGCGTTAGAGGGTGGTTGGGAACTGGGGACTTCATGTTTGTAGGTATGAAGCCAGTCTCATGTTATTTATTTGGATATTTTGCTTGCTTCCTTGAAAGAAGGTTCCTGATATGAGAAAAGCTATAAAAGCAGTCAGTGGCTGCACATCTGGTTGTTAGCCTGATGTGACTGCTTTTAGTTAGACTCCAAAATTTGAATGTAAATAGTACCTTGAACATCAAGAAAGGTCACTGGAATTGCCGGAGGAGCTAGTTGAATTTTCTCTAACAGAGAGGGGAGAGTGAAAGAGAACTTTGCCTTAAATGGAGTCATCAGTAGGAAATTAACTTCCAGCAGGAGATGACAGTGCAGGGGAGGACTTCAGTTGTGGGGGGAAAAAGACAACGAAGTGTAGGTGAGCATGTGCTAATATGAAACGTTAGAAAGCAGCGTGTGGGGGGAAGGAGTGATCCGGCATGTGCAAGAAGAGAAGGACAAAACAGATGCACTGCTCTGGAAGGCTGCACCAGGGCTTTTCTCTAAGTGCTTTCCAGCTGTTCCCAAATGTGTCTGCACAGAAATGGGCCTCCTGGGGCTATTAATCCAAAATTCCAGGAGAAAATCCAAGATTAAGTGGGAAAGGTATTTCTGTAATCCAGCAAAGAATGGACACGTACATGTGGTCCAAGCAGAGCTGGATCAATAACCTTGTGGCCCTGTTTGGTTATCGTCTGGGGTGTTCAGTGGAACAGGCAGGGCAACACAGTGATGTCTGTGTATTTCTGTGAACGCTGTGGGTATTTGGCATGTCACTGAATGGACTGAAGATTATTTTCCTGCCATCACCAGGAACCTGGAAGAATCCTTTGGTATTAGAAACCACACAGTCCAACCATCGCTCTTTTCCCTCTGTGATTTGTCTGAGACACCAAGGGCCACATAGGAAACTCTACCTGTAGAGATGTAATGGGAGGAAAGGAGCTGCTTTTAACTGCATCCTAGAATAGAGGAAGTTGTGCCTACAGCTACATACAGAGGAAGGAATGATGTTGGTGTCTGCTGTGGTACCAGACCTGTGGGGGCTGTAACTGATCTTGGGTTTATGTGGTTCTCCAAACCCAGCTCGTATGTGTGGGGAAGAGGGCTAAAGCCTGTGGTTGACACGAGTCCTACTCTGAGGAGGAGGAGAAGGGACCACTGGAAGGATTACGTCCAAGCTCTCCTCGCCGATGCCTAGAAATTCCTTTCTCTCCAGTGCTGCACATCTGCTTGTTCTTGGTTTCCTTTTCCTATTCTTTTTGTACCTCCCATTTGTTTGGTCCACTTCTGACTTTTCACATTGTTTTGTACAGTTTTAGCCAAACTGAATGAGTAAAAGAAATATCTAATATGTCCTTGCTAAGCTCCTAATGCGTGCCAAGTTTTTATGGTGTACTGCATCTGGGGTTCTACTTTAGGCTTTAGAATGTGGGGTGGGTTTTTTTAATGTTGGGTGTTTTGTTTATTGGGAAAACTTCATGGTTTTTTGGTTGATTGGTTTGGTTTTGTGGTGTGCAGAACGCCACCTACATACCTGAGTACTGTTTTCTTGTTTACTGTGCACCATGTGGGCCAGGAATTGAGTGTAAGGAGTAATTTGTGTGAACTTCACTTGTATTTCCTCTGTTGAAGGTAAGAAATTTATGCTTCTGGGACTACAAAATCATCAAGTAAAGATTTGAACACTGGGTCCGGAGCTTTGCTGTAAATTACAGGCTGTCTGTTGTAGCCTGGTAAGCAGATGCATTCTCTTAGCATATCTGTGTTGAGGCTGTGGGTGTTTGAGCAAGGGTGAGGGTGACATCTGGTCCTGACTCTGTGAGTGGGTCTCTTCTGAACTCAGAGGTGCTGGAGCCCTCTCTCCCATCACAGCCCAGGTGAGAGGAGGGACTTGAGTGCCTGGGAGCTTTTCCTTGTTAGGATTTTATAGTTTGTATGTAAAACACAGCTGGCTCTGTCATTAGGTACATTCTCTGAATAATTCCTTACTTCCTTTTGCCATTATTTTGGTAGGGTTTTTTTGTCTGCCAGCTTGCAAGGATTTGGGTTGAACCTAGCCTGAATTGGAGCGCTCCCTGAAGAGAGGTTATTTGTGCAAACCAGCTTTGTAGAAGCGCAGCCTGTCCCTGGTCACTGGGGGATCGTAGCTTGGCATGTTCTGATGGGTTTAAATGCATATTTAAAAGGCTCTGCTTTTACCAGTTCAGTGGTTTGTGAGGGGGTTTTGTTATGTTTGATTTTTTTTTTTTTTTTAAATAGGGTGTACCGAGATAATCATTTATGGTTTTAGGACATCTTGGTAGATGTGTGGTAAGATAGGGGACTCTGCATACCATTATGAGGATTCCAAGCCAAGGTGATGATGTCATGTGTCTTGCTCTGTTTGCTGATGGTTCATCTCTGCAGTGGGAAATGGCTCTGGAGCGTGTTTTCTCACAGGAATGCCAGTGGCTTTTGTTTCTGCATTCTGCATCCTGGTGGAGCTTAAACTGAGCTTTCTCTCATTATTTCCTCTTGCATGCTTGGGTTCTGTTAAGTTAGAACATTTTTAATAAGCTTCCTTGTTCATTTTCTTATATACACACATGAACAGCACCACTGGCAAGTCTTTCTATACGTCTGCTTCTGAGTCCTTAT
The DNA here is from genome assembly GCA_028020825.1 of Podargus strigoides. Taxonomy (NCBI): domain Eukaryota; kingdom Metazoa; phylum Chordata; class Aves; order Caprimulgiformes; family Podargidae; genus Podargus; species Podargus strigoides. The sequence goes on from CM051633.1 coordinate 4,228,873, forward strand.
TTTCACACTACAGTTTCTACCAACTCTGACCCTGGAAAGAGGGCCATGCAAAGGGCAGGTGGGTGCCCAGCCAGGGGGTTAGCTGAGGAGTGCTGTATTGCCTTATGAGACAGGAGGATGCTGCAAAGGATGGAGCAGCAGGCCATGGCTTCATTTTGGGGCAGGCCAGCCTACATATGGAGCAAAGCATGGGGCCATATGTGAGATTACAGACTGTGAAAGCTTCCTGCTGCCTCCCTCTAGTGCTTGTTGTGCCTGCAACGTCAATAGTCCCTGCAGATAAATGAAGGTTGCTTCTTCTTGCTGCCTGTCCTCCCCAGGGTTTCCTCATGCCCAAGTGGCTCTGCCAACTGATTCCCAGAGCGTCCCCTTGAAACTTTGAATTTGATTTTGCCAAAGATGTTATGATACAGAGGGGCAAAGGGGAAAATTGTGAGAGCTCATTCAGTTAGCTTTATCTGGCTGCAGCCTATATCAGCTGAAGGACAGGTGACTTGTTAGTTACTGTCTGAATTCAGAGTAAGAAGGAACACATCTTTGTCTTTACTTGCCTAAACTTGCTCTGCTGCTTGTCTTTGTGCAAGGTGGCCTATGTATTCTGAAGTGGAAAGGGCAGAGAGGATGTGGTAAATAGTGTCCAGCTGAAAATAGAAGACACCACCACCACTAGTGACATCTGAAACAAGAATAGCCCTGATTGGAAAGGGGATGAGTTTCTGTGCTGGCAGGGACCTCTCTCTGAGACTAAGATGTAGCTGTGGCTGAGAAGGAGAAGGGCTTCTACCGTTTCCAGCTGGGATGCTCGTAAAAGAGAAAAACACACGTTAGTAGTTTCACCATAGCAGAAAGTAGAAGTGTGGAACCATCAGAAGAGATTGACTCAGCCTTGCCAGTGGTTTTATTACAATATTGGGCATGCCATGGTTTCAGTGTACTTTTTCATAACAAGTCACATTTTAATGTTTAAAACTAGTGTGAAGGGAACAAATGGGTGCCTGTGGCTGGCATCAAATTTACATATGCAAAATTGCATTGAGTTATTAAGGGAGTTCGGGGTTTTCCTCCCTTTGTGATCATGCTCTGTTGTTTTCTCTGATTCTGCAGGAACTTTATATACTTACAAATGCCTCAACCCGAGGGGGAAATAAACCAAACGGTGATAAATTGGTAGGGTCCTTATAGGTTGTCAGATTTTGTTTTCTTTAATTATTTTTCTCTAGCAAAGGCAGGTATGGAAATTCTAATGTCTTCTTGGCACTGCACATATTATAATTGTCCATTTATGACCAAATTTGGATTTGGGGAATTGACAGCTCCTGGCTTTCCTGCTATGTGAATTATGCTTTCTAAATTCTAGTGTTCTTTTCGTCTCCTTACAGCATCAACCACTTCTAATACTTGGAGTTCAATACCAATAAAAAAGTACTTGTTCTGGTCAATTACGATGCAGTTTTTTTGCAAAGTAGGCTGTGCCTGGTTAGCTGAGGTCTTTGATGTTGTCACCCTCTATGGATTTGTACTGTTCTTTGTAAAGGAGAAATACAAGGAGTGTAGCCACGCTTTCCTTCCCACAGTCCTTGTAAATGTGTATCTTCAACAAAACTGTAAAAAAAACCCCAAAAAACCTCTCTCTTTGGGGAAGTTCATTATCTTTGGTTCAGTTTGCATAATTCTTTGAGGGGAATTCACCTCTAGGGTCTAGTTCCCTGCAGCTGGGCACTGGGGAGAAATGAGCAGCCCAGCTTTGAGGTCAGGATCTGGCCCTTTTTAACTGACATACTGTGGGTGCCACAGACACAGGCCTGGTATTTCAAACTCAGAGTTGCCAATAGATGCTGTATCTGACAGCAGAATAAAGGAGACTGACATACTCTCACATGAGATAAAGGGGCAGTGTTAACATCTGCAGAATGAAAATACTTTCTTTTTCTTTTTTCAGTATCTCTCTGCAGTTCAAAATCCTATTTCTGAAATACGTCTGAGATGCAAGACAAAAAGTGGGAAGATTTTTGTGAAAGTTTGTTTTGTATTTTTATTAAAGTGTCAGACCAGTTATTCTTTCTAATGAACCTTGTACTAATTTTAAGACTTTTACAAACAACTGAAAAAATGCATTTTATGGGTACTATTAAATTGAATGTGTTCACTGGAATGATCAATGATAAATTAAATGTATTGCTGCATCCACATTAAAATAATTGAAATTATCTCTGAGTACATGCAAAAAGCATTGTTAGATATTGGTATTGTGACTGTGTTAACTGAAATCCAATTTTAAGACATAATTATGGGAAAGGACATGGCTGTAAGATTTGGAATTAGATCTGTTGGCTCTTTGTCCTTTAATCTCCATAACAATGCAGGTAATTGTATATATATAATGGTCTCAACAATACTCTCCTTTGTCCCTGTTAAAGGAAAGAAAACTTTCCTTTGTCTGTAATTTATCAAGGACTTGCATTTGAAGATGTTAAAATTTCTAGGGTAGTTACAAATGAAAAAGCTAGCCAGCTAACAAAAGCAAATTAAAAAATATATTTCTTTTATGTGTTGAATCCTTTTGGAGACAGGCATCTTTTCCAGCTTAGTAGTTACAGATGAAGAACTAATACAAAGTGTTTATCTGTTTCTTCATAAGATAAGACTTTAATGGCCAATGTTCTGCAGCACCATGTCAGTGCATTTATATCTTCTTGTCGTCTCTTCTCCAGCTGTAATGAGTTTTCATCATTGCTGAAAGGCAGTTGATCTAAAATATAAATGTCTTAACACAACATATTTTTTAATGTAGATTTGAGACTATGTAATGAAAGTGTTATTGCTTCTGTGCTTTTATTGTGTGTGCCCAATTCCTCTGTGGCACTGTAATTTCTGATCTCTGCTATACATTCCTAGTAAAAGATCCACATTAAAGAAGGTAATGATTAGCTCTCTATATTCATAAAATTGAAAGCTTAAAATGCTTGACAAAAGCAGCTAACTAACTAACTTTCACTAGTTTTATAATCATATAACCTGCTTTTTAAAAAAAATTTAAAAATCCCCCCAGCCAGGCATTATATGCTTTTGATGATTAAAGCATATAATTAGTTTATTGTACTCTGTATTAAGCTAACTTTCTCTCTTGTCTGCAATATTTTGCAAGTACTGACAGTGCTAGTGAAAGTAGATGTGCTGAGCTGTAGCCAGCAGTGAATGTTTGCAGGTGGATCCAATATGTGGAACAGCCTTAAGGGGTACTCATTTCCCAGTACTACAAGACAGACCTATGGTATGTGGTTTAACTGGTATTTAACTATTGTCTTCTGACTCAGTCTTCATACTTTTAAACGTATCTGTTTGACTATTTCCTGGTTCAGTGTGCGAAGGATAACGCTGCAGGAAGAGTGAGCAGAAGGCCAGAGCTGCTAATTATTTACTGGAGAGTGTACTTTTCCCTCATCTCCACCCTAGCCATCTCCTGGTAATGGAGCCTAGTTCTCTTTACAGTGAAATTGGTTAGCACTTCATCAAAGAGATGCAAATAAAATAGTTCTGTTTTAAATTTCCAGAAGTTTGAGTAGCCTACCAAAAAAAACCCCTGAAAAACATTCTTTTCATTCCCTTGCACTGTTTTGTTTTTTGATTTGCAGTAAGGGACTGCTGTTCCTTCAGCAGCACTTCTGGGGGATTCACAGAGCAGCCCCTGCTCCATCCTAGCAAACCCGTTGCCTGCTTGCTGTGCTGTCACCTGACAGGTGGTCCCTTCTGATAACCTTCACTGTGCCCCACAGGTTATGCTTAGGTGCAGAATTCTGTGCAGTGCATTTACGGTTTGGCTCATAAGCATCGTGTGCAGTGATTCTTCCTACACCTTAGTTTAAGGCTATTCAGACAACTGACACAGTTGCTACTTTTTATTTATTTTCCAGCTCTTCTTCAAGGTATGAAAAATAAGTTGCAATGCCCAACTCTGCCAAAGACCAGTTGCAGCAGATGATGTCCCCTGCACTCCTGTTCCTGCAGATTGTCTACCTTAGTTCCCTCTGCTCTCTGAATGATTTTTTTTTTTTTTTTTTAAAAAAAAAGAGGAAGTGAAAAAGAAACCAGATATCTCATGTGCAGATGCTTATTCAGAGTCATTGCTACATAGGGTGTTTGTCACTACTGTCTTCAGATTGCATCAAAGTTCATTCCAGCTATGTGAATCTGAGATTTACAGTTTTTGTCTCCTCCTGTAGAAATGTGTGGAAAAGAGATGAGATACTGACAAACCTCAGTTCCTTTTTTGAGCAAAGGCCTCTTAGTTTTTGCTTTCCTGAAGTCAGATGTTTGCTGCTCCATCCTCCAGGGAGTCTGTAGGACTTCTGAAATCCTGCTAAAGCTTTGAAGATGAAGTTAATGACTGAGAAGTTTTGGGACTTGCAGTAGGTTGTGATGTCAGGATTTGTCTGAGGACACAGGAGCTGCTCACTTGCTGCCTCTCATATCTTCTCTTCACACTTCCCTCCTCCTTGTTGCACCGGTTGTGTTTTGTGATCTGGAGGTTGTAAGTGCCATGGGATGTTGTGCATTTGTACGTGGCTGGTACTAAGGAATCTCGATGGAGTTAAGACCTCTGGCAAGGACTTCGAAAAAGAAATCTTTCTCAGTCAACAGGTGCATGTAGGAAGTTAATGTGTAGTGCCCCACTACATCTGCCTCCACCAGGATTGCCTTCTGCTCACAAATGGCGTGAAAAATGAGAGCTGGAGGGGGAAAAAGCTTCCCTCACACAACTTCCTGTATTTTGTGAATACAGTATTCCTTTTTGGTCATGAATATGTTATAAATTGGACAAAAGCTGGGTTGTGGGATCTCATTCCTTTCTTCTCTAAGTGAATTGGGTAATTCTTGGCGGGTTTGTAGATAGGAGAGTTATTCCTTACATCAGGCACAGATGGGGAAAGGTTTCTTGTGCTGTGAGATAGACATTCACCTCTAGACACAGGGCAGCCTGTGGTAAACCCCTCAAGTGCTCGGGAAAAGGGGGTAGGAGTGCAACTGAGGTAGTACAAAACCTTGGCACGCATTTAGCAGGGCAGTGAATTTCAGTCTGGATGCTCAGTGTTTCATGGAGCAAGTCCATGTTGTGAAGCAGCTCCTTGGAGCAAGTGGGGGAAGTGAGAGGGATCAGGATGCTAGGGAGCAAACTGTACCTCTGACCCTATGAAAGGGTGATGGTGGTGGAATCTCCTTCTCTGGAGACATTCCAAACCTGCCTGGATGCCATCCTGTGCGACCTGCTCTGGGTGACCCTGCTCTGGCAGGGGGTTGGACTGTGTGATCTCCAGAGGGTCCTTCCAGCCCCCACCAGTCTGTGATTCTGTATTGTATATGACTGAAACAAACCTGGTTGTTGCCTTTGGTTGCACAGCAAATGCTGCTTTTTGCTGAGGAAGAAAACCCACAGTTTGTTTCTGAATGTCCCATAGTGCAGTGACTGGTCTTGAGTGCAGTCTGTGGTTTGTTCGTACTGGGGGATGTTTGGAGGACTCTGAGATGTTCCTATCCCTGCTTTAATGCAATGAAGGGAGCTAAACGAGAACCGTGTGTGGGTGCAGCTGAGGAGGTCATGGAAAAGTGAGTGTACAAGAGGCTAATTGAGTTTGGGGTGTAAGCACTCTTTCATCATGTCCATCTCTATGAAACCAAAAGCAAAGACAAGTTTCTAAAGAGAAGGAAGTAGGTTGTTGGGGGAGGATGGTCAGGAAACACAGTGTACATGAGAGGCAAGACTGCTGCAGCCTACGTAAGTTAACAGCGTGTATCAGCTGTTGAAGTGGTGCCCAAGTACGTGCTGTTTCATTACACAGAGCTGAACCGTACTCATCTCTGAAATAAAACTGACCAGTCCACCTCCTTCTTTTTAATTAGATCCTCTTGGGATGAGACATCCCTTCCTGAAATGAGAGAAAGGTAAAATTCACCGCCCCCGCCCACAGACCTTTGGACACTTGACAGCTGTGATAATATGACACTGGACCTTGTAATTTGGATGCTGTTTGGAAGTGAGAGGAGGCATTTCTAGACAGCTAGCGGTGAGCTTGCAGGCTCTTGCTACACGAGGTTACCAGCTGCACGCTGCTTACAGGGAGGTGATGATAATCGGTGTCTGCTGATGGTCAAAACCACAATCGTCTGAGAACGTCACAGTGAGCCTGTCTGATTCATCTGCTGCTCTGCACACTCTGGTCTCTACGGTTACTGCTGCTGAGGGGAGGTTGTGATAGGTATTACTGTTTGCTTATTTTTATATATATATATATATATATATATATATATATATATACACGTACTTCAGGGTATTGCTCAAGGCTCCCTAGCTGAGGGTGGGTTACCTTGCTGCTTGTTGTGAAAATGCATAGGAAGGCAGTCTCTGCTCTCAAATGCCTCGATATGTGTTATTTTAAGCATGCACATGTGCAAACGCACAGTCTGTATTGAGGGAACATTTCTACGGCTGCAAAATCCATCTCTGAAAAGCTAGGAAGTGTTGGAGCTAGAGCTGCCCATTTGACTTTAATCTGCCTCTGTCCAAAGGATGGAGGCAGGGCCGTGAGCATGCACTCCTCTCCCCCTTGCCATGTTTAGCTGCCTTTGCTCAGTGCCAGCCCCCTCGTCAAAGGGAGCTTTGGAGGAGCTACAGCTTGCCTCCAGCTCCCTGCTCCCCTTTCCCTGCCTGCCCAGGCACCTTCCCTACATGTGTGTGCTGCTTATTTCACCTGATTTTTCCCCATCCTTCCTCTTCCCCAGTCTCCCTCTTCCACTTACAGGATGGTTAGGGTTGCTTACAGAGCATCTTTCAGTGCTTGATTTAGCTTAGTTGTTCTTGAAGTAGCTTTATGCTGCATTTATTCCCCTCTGCTCTGGTTCTGCGAAGGCTCCAGTAGGCACAAGTCAATTAAGACTTTCTATTTTGCTGTCCCAAGCGTTTCTGATGTATGTAAATTTTTTCCCAGCAATTGCAAAGGCTGCCTTAGTGAAGGGAGGACTGAAGGGGTTGGGGGAAGACATTTCTTGCCAGACCATAAAAAGGAAAAAAGGTCGCTGGGGTGTTTAGTAATGGCACAGCAACGTGCTTTCCGTCATTCTCATTTTCTCAATGTTTTGAAGCATTTTGGCTGCAACGTTTCGTAATTAGGTAGATGCTGGCACGTAGTCTTAAAAATTTCCCCCCAAACTGAAGCACTTGGGGTAAGTTATGACCAAAGGAACAGGAGTCTCCTGTTAGGAACCCTGTGCTATTACCATCCAGACTTCTTATTGAACTAGTTGGCCTTGATTTTTCAGAGCATCAGTGCCTTCCTCCCTTTCACACAGTGCTCTTCCTCCTTCTCCCTCCCATCTCGCGCAGGTGTTCGTCCCCAGCAGAGCTCTGTGGGTTTGAGTGTGCAGTGTGGGTGGGCATCCTCAGTTATAGTGGTCACTGTGGTGATGCTTTGGTGAAATCCCAGCCCAGTGTCACAGCCTTTCTGCCCTAAATCCTCCCTTCTCTGGGGCAGATAATCCCGTTATAACTTACAGTAGGTGCAAGCTTTAGCCATTCTGTAAAATCTTTGAGTTTTCCTAATGTGAGTGTGGATGGTCTTCCTCACAGCCACCTACTCGTTTTGAAATCAAATGTATCCAGTTGTCTTAAGTCTTCTCTGTATCTTCATAATTGCAATTTGTCAGCCATTTTGATTGCAAATCCTTCCCTAATGCTCCCATCTTTTATGCTGTTCCCTGTTGTATATTATTTTAGAAACATGGCTGTTTTCATATTTTAGCTTTTTCATCAATATGAAACTTCAGAGTATGATTTCACTTTTTAAAAGTCTGTTTCTAAAATTCAGTCCTGTTCTTTACACCCTTCTCTCTCCCACTTTCCTTTTCTGCCCACACCTCAAATCAAATTTTAGGTGTGTGGGTGGAATGGGCTTTAGTAATGTGGGGGAATGGATAGTTATGTGCAGTGATGATGGGGAGGAATAAATGTCTGTGTAGTACAGAGACAAAATAGTATTTGTTGCAGAACTTGGACTGTAATTGAACATGGTATATGGTGCAGCTTCCACCCAAATTTTCTGTCATGCTTGTCTTCATTTTTCATAGACATGTCACAGAATAGTTTGTTTTAATTTGTATTTATTTAGTTTGCTGTGGAGGAGGGTGTTTTAATTGAAAGCAAAAATTCCTGTGAACCATATGTCTCGCTTTTCAGTCAGCTCTAATTAAATTTCTTTTTCCTCCCTGATTTTGAGTTCTTTCCCCTTTGTGTGCGTAAGTGAGAATTTAGGTGGGAGATCCCTGTTGTTTTTATTACATCATGGTCCAATTTTATTACATCATGGTCCAATTTTATGATCTCACAGTTCCCTCTATATTGATCAGGCACGTTACCAAAGATTGTGATTACAAACATGTTCTTTATATGGAAAGAGATTATGGTAGGTTAAATATTACTTCTGTAAGTCAGTATTTCAGAGTGATAATAAAGATCAATGTATTGAGCCCCTGGGAAAGCTTCTGTTCATAAATGTGGAGAGCAAGGCATGAGGGTCTGGAGTGATGCAGAGAGCTGATGACACACGGCTCAAACTTCCTCAATTTCAGTCTTGCTATCTAATTACAAGAGATCCCTACTCTTATTTTCTCTTTCTGCCAGAAAGTCATGTTTAATATTAGTCAGCTTTTGTATAACTGTAAGGTAATAGGATACTTTTAGTAGCATTGGCCAGCTCAGGTATATGTGTGTGTGTATATATATATCTATGTGACTGTGTACACACACGTGTATCTATTTGTGAATGTAGAACGGGGGAGGAAGAAATGAGCCTTTAGTGAGAAATAATTTATTTTGGTATTTAGTTTTATTTGTTTAGTATCAAGTATTGTTTGAAAGAAGCTGAAGGAAAAGGAACTGAGCGTTGAGATAAGCAGAAGAATAAAAAAAAAAAAGGACATGTACTTGGCATAAATGATGTCCGGATTTACTGTGATATTTTCCAGGCACTGGTATTTTCCTTTTTTATTAAGATTACAAACAGTTGATTTTTTGTTGAGTCTACAAAATAATAAAAGAACCACAACATTAATACATTTAACTGTTCCCGAAATACGCACTTGGGTGCACTGTTTTACTCCTCCTTTGTGTTTAAAGAGGAGCCTTGCAATAGAAGGTTTTAACTTCTACAACTGATTAAAAAACTATTAGCTTGACAAATAAACATGTGATTTATCGCAGGGAAAAAACTGGTGAATCAAATAGAGAAGTACTTGAATGCTTTCACCTTAGACACAGGGAATTTTATCAGTAGAACGTGTCAGTGTTATTTCTGTTAAATTGATCTGGCAGGACACCTTTTCACAGCATTTTGTGTACCCACATCTCTGCCATGGGTGGAAAAACCAACGGCTTCTTCCAGCCCCAGCAGCCCTAGTGTTGATGTGGCTGCCTGGTAAACAGGGCTGTGGGGAACTGGTGGGGACGTTGTAGTGGTGTATATTTGCAAGTGTGGGTTTGATGTGTGTGTTTATGAGCTCAGCAGTCTCTTGTCAGGCTGGCATGTACCTGGTCCAGGCACCACCTCTGGTGTCACATTGATGCTTTGCGAATACATCCAAGTGTGAGGGTGGAAAGATGGGATGAGTTGCCTGAGGTTCAGCACCAGCACTGAAGGTTTCCCTTGCCAAAGCAGAGCCTGGTAGCTTGCTCTCCATCCAGCCCATCTGATGGGGAATTTGGGTTTCTCTAATAGCCTTCTGTTGGGTCCCAGGGACTACAGCTGGTGATGTGTTGGCTCAGCCAGGTGCCATGTGCATTTGGGCTCCAGGAAACTCTTCTCGGAAGCTTCTGGTCACATATCTCTTTGTCTGCTTTGTTATCAGGGTGATAGCTCTGTGAATTTCCTACTGCAAGCAAATGGTTCCTGGAGAAAAGAGGGAATTAAAAAAAACCCTGATGCATTTTACACTTGCAATCGAAACTGTATTTTCCTATGAAAATACAATCTATGGAAAATTTAAGTCACAAGCCGCTATGCCATGGTAGAAAATGACTTATCTTGTACTGATAGAGCTCCAAGAAGTTGGTTGCAAAGTCTGAATGTCTCCAGATATATAAATAATGTCATATTATCTTATCGTGGTCTAGGTATATGTTGCCTTCAAATAGGAAAAATACATAATAATGCTTATTTAAAAAATCTTTCTTTTTAAAAAGCATATGCCAAGAGGCAGTGTGCTGGGGAGTAAGTTCAGTTGTAACCAGAGGGACTCTAATTTTTTTTATTAGCAGAATTGTTTGTGAATGAGCAATGGAGACAGTGACCTACAGGGTTTACAAGATCTGGGAATCTGCCTGTCTAGCCAGCACTATAAATAAATGAGAAAGGCTTTTGAAAGATTTTTGTCAGCTCAATATACATTATTTTGTTTCGGCAAGTCTCCTGTGCTTCACAAACTCGGTTCTGTACGCGGGGCTATTTATAAACTGGGGCGGAGGAAGAGTCTCTGGGAGCGGGTGATTCACAGACACAAAATAGGGCCATAAACAATGTTAACACTGTGGCATAATCTGATAAAATCAGAAACTTGGACGGGGAGCGCGACACTGTTCCTCACTGGGGCTGTTGTGCCGCATCTCTTTCTCCCTTTCCGCTGACCTTCTCTGACTTGCCAAAAATGCCATCTAGTTTCATTTTCACAGGGCGCTGACACCGAGCTGCCCAAGGTTCCCCTAAGAGCAGTGCTGTGGCTTGGTCTGCTGCAGGGAGGCTCTCCTGCTGGAGCCGTCTGAAGGGTGTGTGTCACTGCTGGCTCTGTGGGACATGGCAAGGGAGTGTCCGAGGGCTTCCTGGTGGCTGTCCCCTGGCCAGGGGTGGCTGCAGGGACTTGTCTCCACAGCTGAAGGTGGATTAGTGTTTGTATTGCAGGCTGGGCGTTGGGGTGATGAGTTACGGGTACGTGTTCCCTCCCGCTGTTCCTTCTGTGGGCTCTGGCAGAGGAAATGGGATGGAGGATTTAGGGAAATCTCCTGGAGCTTGCCTGTGGCTGTGCTGAGGGACAGAGGGCAGAGCAGACAGGATCTGTTTCAGCGTGCTGAAGCGGTATTTTGAGTGTGTGTCCTTCCTGTAGAGGTACAGATAGCTTACCTCCAGGAATAATATGTGTGCTTCCTTGTGCTCAATCCAGGATTATTTACCGAAAGAGGAGAAAGCAGAAGGATTATGAAGGGGAAGGATGTAATCATTACTGCTTCTATATGGCAGTACTTAGGTTATGTGAGCTGAACTTTGAGGCACAGCATACACCATGCGCGTGTACATTGTCTTCAGGGCTGTTACAGAGGAGGTGATTTGTCACGTTGCCCAAGTACTACATTGCAGAGCTTATCCTAAAACTCAGGACTCTAAGCAGGCTGGAGTATCTGCAGCACCGTGGTATGTCCAGCAAATACTAATTCAGTGAGTCATGCAGGAGGGGAGTATGTGGAGAGATGAAGGAACTAAAGATTACATTTGCCTGTGCTGGTGGGTGGGGATGCCAGAACGCTTCCTGCTCAGAAGCCTGTTAGAATAAAATCAGAAATACACTTCTGAGCATTCAGTCCACAATGGAGATGAAAAGCACATGGAGTTGTTGGTGTGGTTTTTTTTTTAAAAAAAGCAAGCCCAACCAGATAAAAATACAGAGACAAAAGTGTGCACCCATCATAGGCAGGAAAATCCTATCTTTTTCTTTCTACTAATATGGGAGGGGTTATTGTTTCTTTTTCTAGTAAAAGAATCCTTTTTTTTTAATGTCTGTGGGAAAGGAGAATAGTCTGAATTGAGTCTTTGAGATGTTGTATTACAGAGAGTCACAGAAAATGTACTATGCAAATGACTATCTGCCTTATTAGATGCCTCAATAGAGTTCATTGTCTCAATATTGCTATTATTGGAGATGGATGGACACTACATGATTTTACCATCAAGCTGAAAAACTTCAGTGTTACAGTCTCATTGCTAGGGTAATAACAGTGCACTGACTTAAAGGAGAGAATTGAATTAAGGGGAGTGAAAGGTCCATTGCTCTGTCCATTTTAGTTTGTCTTTTGTAGACTGTGCATCATTTTAGGGGGTCACAACAGGGGGGTTTGTGCTTCGTGGTCTTGGTTTTGTTCCTCTTTCATTGCTAATAGAAAGAAAGCCCTTTTATGGGGAGAAATCCTCTAGCACCAGCTGTGATTTTGCTTGATTGCAGCTGTAGGGACGCCGGCATTTTTGGATGGTGGTGATACTGGCATCTTTCTCAGATGGGTGCTGACCCTGTACTGACTTGGTGTCCCTGTGGAGGAGGAGCACCTACTCCTTTGCTCCCTGATGTCAGGAGCTCATCACAGTATTGTTCTCCTCTGTTAGCTGGCTTCTTTACCTGTGGGACTACACATGGAGTCTCCCCTGAGCTGTCACTTTGGCTCAAGGACTGTGTGTTTGCTGTCTCTGTGGTCCCATGGCAATAGTGAGGATCCATCACTGAGTTTTCAGCTAGGGTTGGGCTATGCTGCTGTTGTCCATGGAAGGATGCATCTTTCCTGACCCATTTTGGTTCTTCTAAACTTACCACTTGTTTCATTTGCTTCTTGGTGGAGAGGGGGAAACGATCCAGTTTCCTTCCTTCTTTTGCTGTTTGGTTAATATGTGTGAAAGTTAATGAGTAACTAGAAGCACAGGCAAATTGGAAAACAGTAACCTTACTCAGTGTTTGCTTTTCTCCCTTGACTTTTCAGTTGTGGAGGGGGTGGGGAGGGACTATTACTCATTAAACAAAAGACATTCTCAACAGTCCTCAGCATTTCCCCCCAAATAACCAAATACCCTCCCTTAGTCTTTGAAAGTAGCACCTGTCATGCAGTGCTCTCCCATATAAATTAATAACCAGGGAATGCAGCGAGTACATACTGCATGAGCCACAGAGAAGCTCTCACCACACCAAACATCCAGAAATAAGATTATTCTGAATTTGGAGGCTTTGTTTTGTGTGCTTCATTCTTTTCCTGTAGTACTGCAGCCTCTCTGTGTCACCTAACACTTATTTCCAAGGACAGCCCAGATGACCTCATGGCAGACAACCCTGTTGGAAATGACAGCGAGAAGCTGCTCGGCTGCAGTCGCACATCTGTGGTGTGACACTGTGCACTGCCCTGCCCTTTCCCATCCCCTCACCAGGGCTAGCAGTGGGGCTAGAGGCTCTTACCTCTCCTCCACCTTCATTTCACCTGAGCTCTGTGTGTGCACTGAGCTCTGCAGTTGTAGAGCTGGCTAAATCCGCTCCTTGGGTTACCTTAAATATTAAGGTACATGTTTTCCTTGCAGGTCTTTATGAAGAAAAACCTGAACTGCAGAGTAAGGCATACTCCTCTCTTACTGTGTCATTCACCTTGGGATATATGCTCTGCTTTCAGTATTTCCATGTTGCTTATGAATATTTAGCAAACTTCCCTTCCTCTGGATATATGAATATACACTCAGAAGTTCTACTGTTTCCCTTTTTCACTTCAGTTTTCCACCCTGGTCTTAAGAGGTTAGTTTAATATAAGTGTGTATATAGAAAAAGAAATTAAGGTATTGGTGACTGTTGTAACTCTTCATGTTTTAATAGAAGTTTTGGATCTTTCTGAACGATTACAGCTTCTGGGGCTTAAAAACTGCCACTTGGCGTGGCTAAACCTTCCCCCCCCCCAGTCTTTTGGGGAAGGTTTAAGCAGTAACTTAGCCTAAATTCCTCTAGCACCTAATCCAGCAGACATTATGAAGTCATAAAGCAGCAGCTCTTCTGATTTTATATTTTTAATTATACTTTTCTACTGCTGTGACCCCTAACATGATAGTTACTGGAAGTTCTTTAAAAAACAAAAACAACCCCAAAAGATGTACGTACTTCTCCTGGAGCTTCTGGCAGCACCGTGGCTAAGTCAGTGTCATGTTTGCTCAGTCATGTCATGTGTGTCAGGCACAAAACAAGGAAAGGAAAAGTACTGTAGGAAACAGTAAGATACGTCTGTAAACCCAAAAGCCTTTGTAGATTATCAGGAATAAACACAGTACCTGAAAATATTCTAAACTGATTAAAATGAAAAAAAATAACAGTTGCACTGCTAATTAGATATTAAGCTATAATTCTGTTTATGCTGAGTTCAGTGAATGCAGGGTTAACTTGTATTTAACCCTCTATCAATAGAGGGAATTTAAGAATATGCTGGGAAAAAGATTACAGTAGTATGATTTGTTTGGCATGTACAGCAACAGAAACTCTGCTTTTCTCCTGCCCATCAGAAGGGCTCAGGGTAAAGGTAGTGTGTTGTTTTGCAGTGAGCTTTCTGTCTAATCTTTAAATGCATATGTGGCATTTTGTGTAGCTGGGGTATATTCTGTGATGATACATCACAAGGTTCTATGATGTGCAAGAAGCACACTTAATACTGGTTCTGCCATTGCATTCCTTTCAAACATCGTGACTTTTATGCACTTTCTCTTTCTCTTTTGTATTTTTTCATTCACTTTATTAAAATGGTAGGGAAACTATTCTCAATATCTCACTTAAAGCAGGTCACACAGTTTTGGCTGGCTGTGCATAGTTCAGTTACCTTTTCAGAAAATGAAAAAGCTGTGAAGAGCTCCACAATCATAATTTCTACTGCCCTCCTTTTCGGACTCCCTCATTTGCCTAAGAAGGGCTTTAGTAATTTACTGTGTCCCTCCTCTTAGTATTTATATTTTATTTTCTGCAGCATCACCTGCCCTGGGTGAGATTTACTCCGTTTCTTGTGGTAGAACGAAGGTCTGGTTGTCTGGGGAGTTGAACCCTTGCATATTTAGGTTGTTGATGATGGGAAGAGGAATTGCAGCCCGTGTCAGAAGAGCCAAGTGGTCATCTCGTTTGCCTGTTCCCTTTTTATGCCAAAGGAAATGAGGTTATTTTTTCTTGGTGCTGCTAGCTTTGCATTTCTGCGTATGACTTAATTTTTCTCTTTTTGCAAAGCTGAGTTTTCTTTAATTCTTAAGCTTGGTCCATTGAATCTTAGCAACTTTTCTTGAGTCTCCTTACCAAAGAAGCAGCAGTTTGGAAATGACTTCTAAAACAGGGAAGGGTAAATTGTCTCACTTTGTCATTCCTAAGTTTTGGACCCTCCATGTGCGCCACAAAAGGTGAATTCCTTGCTGACGAAGTATTTATGTCAAATGTGTTATGGGAAATAAATTTAATATTTTCCTCTGTGAGAAAAGGGGAAATACCTTGCAAATGCCAACTACCTGAAGGACCCTCCTGTATTACTGTAGTTAGTTTGGAAGGACAATGGGCAGGAGCCATTTTTGCCAGATATGAGCACAGTTCTCAGCAGAATGGAGCCCTGTTTCTAGGTTTTACTGAAGTGCAGATATACGCAATTTGCATGAAGAGGCAAAAAAAAGGGTGCTAAATTTCCTCTTGCTTTCTTCAAGTTCAGCTGGTTTGAGCTTCTGTATTTGTCTTCTCTGCTAATGTTGTTGTGCAGAGGAAGACAGTCTATTTAAAAACAAATATTTCATAGCAGTTAATTTGTGAGATATTGATAGCAATTACTGGAAGAAGACACGGTACCTTTTCTGTTAATAAAAATTGCACTAAGCTCTACTAAGGAATAGTGCAGGTTATCTAACAAAATATTTTTGCATTGTGTGATTCCTGACTGGTTCATTCATTTCACTGTTCCTGCTCTGTGAGAATAATCCCTGCCACAAGTGCCCTGTGCATATTGGGAATGATAACAATAAACTCATGTACCTGGAATACTGAGTGCTTTTGGAAACAGTCTTTCTAACAACATGTGCTCATGTCCAGAAATGTACACTGTTTTGGCAAAAGGACCTTGATGTGTGGGACACTTAAAGAAGTCACTTGCCCCTCTCACAGCCTTCAATTGGGTGAAACAGGAAAAAGAAAGAAAGGTAAAGCAGGCAGGAGGGGAGTGGATTGTAGCAGTGATGCTGTTGATATTCCTGGTCGGTGAAGAACATGCCTTCATTTCGTAGCAACTGGCAGAGCTTTCACCAGACAAAGACAGGCACATTATTCCGTTCACTGCCTTTCCTCACTGAAATATTTGTCACCTCTAGGAAATGTCTGTTGCTGGTGGAAGGTGAACATTTTCCTGCCTCAGTTACCATAAAGAGCGATAAGCTCTAGATCTTTTCCTTTATGTTTACAGGAGGGTGAGGCTTTACGAAACAGCTGAGCCAATCTAGTGGCCATCTACTTCCCTGCTGTCATCCAGTGACGTGAGCTGTCACGTTCCCTCTGCTGGCCCATGGCTGACTCCCTGTTCAGCTGGGTGAGATAGCTAAACTAGCAGAAAGCTATTCCCATTATTCTGACTGAGTTGTTCTCTGCCAAATTAGCTCTTTAAATAAATTCCCTGTGCAGTCAGGTGAGTGTCTGTGCCTCAGGAAGGGAGGCATGGCTTGCTCCTTTCAGCAACAACCAGAGTTGAGTAGGGTCAGCTACATTCTGTAATAGTAGTAGTAAAATTATATTAATATTATTTTAGTTTCTTATGCAGTGTTGTGTCATCCACCTTTGTAAACCTAGAATCAAATGCCAATTTCAGAGCTAAATGCCTTAACCATTTTAATAGAGCAAATCAAAGCCCAGCGTGATGGTAACGCCAATATGCAGATGATCAACAAGTTTGTTTCAGGCTTCAAATTTTTCTCTATAGCTGCAAAGACCAGAAGCTCTTTCAAGCAGAAAAATCAATTCTCCTTTTAAAAATCATTTCTGCACCTGATTTTTGGAGAAAAATAGAAATAACGTGGTGGCAATGTTCCATGCAAAAGCAAGTATTCCCTGTCAGCCGAAACAAAATGAACTTAACAGCTTTTTCTGGAGAGTTATCTGCCTCTGGCCATGTGGTATTGAGAAAGGAAGTATTAGCATATGTTTGTGCCTTGCTGAACCTGAGATTCAACCTGGCAAAGGTTAATTCCTTAATTGTTTAAAAATAAACCTATTTTAATGAAAATATGTAGTGTAATGTAGACATTGTAGTCTTTACCTTATTCCAATATTTATGCTGCTTTTAATACCAGCTTGTACCCACTAACTTGAGTAGAGTTACTGCTTGTTAACACTATGTGAGAGCAAAACAGTTACTTTGCTACAGGTGTTGTGTAATTTCTCTGATACATTCAGCGGGTGCAGATGGGCTTTGCTATGTATTTCAGCTGGAAAAAATCTGCACGTTCAAATACACTAAAATAGTTTGAATATTTGTCTCCCAACAGATTTTCTTTTGGAGTAGATACAGGTGATTATGCTAAAACTAGTTAAGCTGTGGAATCATTAAGATGGGGATGGGATAGATTCGCCAGTATGTGACACTTAAACTGTTTTTTCCTTGAACTGATGATTTAGCTAAACCCTGAGGCATAGATTTTGTGCAGAAACCTTTGCAGAAGGGACGGGCCACAGGCTCTAAGGCATGTAAAAGTCTGTGGCTTGCATTGCTCGCTGGTGATATTTGCAGTGAAGTATTTTGGTGATGTGCAACAACGTGGTGCAGCTTTGTGCAGTGTAAGTTTTTCTTGTTCAGTTGCCTTGTGCCTTGACTGCTCAGCAAAAGTTGGAAGGGCTGGGGTCCTTCAGGATCTTCCTATGCACTTTCCATGCTTGTTGCTGTAAGAAATTGCAGACTGGTTACTTAGAGTTCATGCAGAGGTCAGAACATGGGAATCTACTGGCAGAATCTTTTTCTTCCTCCTCCAGTTTACATTAGGGAATTAATTTTTGTTTCTTTGTTGTTTATTTTACCCAAAGGCTCTTATCTGTTTCCCCAAACACATTTTGTTTCTTTCGAGGCTTAATATTCGTGTTGCCTGAGACATTTATTGCACATTTTAACAAAAAAAAGGTGATTTTTAGACTTTTTTTGTAGTCTTGCTGGCAAGGAATTATTTCTAGTAAGGAGACTGAATTTAAAGCCTGTTAGTTTTTACCAGTCAGTAAAAGCTCCGAAGCAGGCAGAAGTCCTCTCTCCAGCTCTGACAGTCGTAAGCTACTGTTGCCAGATGTTTCCACTTGTAAATGTTATGTCCATATGGGTCCAGTCCACCTTTCTTTTGTGTTCATCTGTACCTATGAACAAGGGCTCTGTGAAAATGGTGATGTGAACATGGAAATACTGTGAACTTTATTCAATGTGAGTTTTGTACCCTTGAATTTTACTTTGTGGGAACAGCATCCATTTGCAACATGACAATAGTAACTTTTTGAACAGAAGTGGAAGGAAAAACCCATTTTGGCTTTTGGGTCTTTGTTTGGTGGGAGGTGGTTAAGGAGGGATATTAGGGGAGGTGGACCTGGGGTTCCTTTTGTGGTGTAGCTTCCCAGGCTGTTGTTACAGGTGGCTCCTGAGCTGGGACTGGTCGTTGGGCTAGACTGACCACAGGGGCCAGGCAGAAAGGATTCTTCTAAGGATTTGAAAGGTCCTTTGACAAAATTTGCCATGGTAATTGAAGATATTACTCACCTTGCCTGGCAGGGGCTGGGTTGGTAGCTGGGCTCCGTAATATTTTGAACTTCCGTGGTGACACTTGCCACTTCCCAGCTTGCCCACACCTGATACAGAGAGTGGCAAGGGAGCAGAGCAGAGGTTTGCAGGGGGCATCATGTGGGTAGGGAGGAATTTGGACCTGGCTAATGGAGCACCGGGCTGCCTGTGATGCCAGTCATTGTGTGTAATCAGGAGTGGGAGGCAAGCTTGCCCCTTGCCCATAGTCTCCTACAGAGAAGTGCTTGGTCCATTCACACAGAGCAGACCTCAGAATGCAGACTTTGTCCTTGAAAAAGGACTAAACTAATAATCACAAGTTGGAGTGGGAAGAACAGAGCTAAAAAGTTCTCTTCTCCCATTGCAGTTTTCCATCTCTTCCTGTCCTAAGTGCCTAGCCACAAGTTCGACTACATGATCTCCAGAGGTCCCTTCTGACCCGACCATTCTGTGTGTGTGATTAGTACTGAACTGATGCAGAGAAGTGCTATACAGTTGTTCATAATATAAGCGAGTCTTTTTGTATATAATTGAATGTAGGTTACCTGTTTTCATCCATTTGAGGTATTGTTGACCATATTTTAATTATGATTTTCCACCTGAAAAAAAAAGTAATTGGAGAATGAAAGTAATCTGTGCCCCATTCCCTTTATGCTTATGAAATAAAATGTTTAAAAAAGCAGCAAACCCCTCGCTCCTAAATATATGCAGACAAAATGTTTTGCTATAGGGAAGTTTACACTAATGCTGAGGATCAGTTAGTCACACAAACATTTGGATGTTTACCCAAAACCAGGGAAGCAAACAGCAAACACAGTTACCAGCTCTGCTGCAGCTCTTTCCTTATCAAACTCAGCTCTTCCTCTTCTCTGCTATTGCCTTATGGTGCTTTGGGAAGAAAGAAATGGCTTGGCATTCCTGAGTATATTTTGCGAATTTTTATGCTGGAACTACTCGTTTTCCCCCCTCTCCTTCCTTTTTTTCCTTGCTCTTCTTAAATTCAAAATTATTTTGGAAGTGCTGAACTACCATCCCCACTCTGCAGCAGAAACAGAGAAAAAAAGGCAGGAACGTGTCCAGTGACCCGTGAATCCAATAATCCTTGTAAGCAGTTACTTGGGAAAATAAGTCACATGTCTTTATTTTGAATGTCTGGGGTGATCCGGAAAGCATATGCAACAGGAGAAAGTCTGTCCAAACAGTTCTCACTGACCCTCCTGTATGCATCAGAACTTGGGCAGCTGACCCGAAAAAATGTTTGGGAGCTGCTGCCAGCTCTGTTATTCGAATACACCATCTGCAGGGTGGCAGGGAGTCACACAGTCACAGAATCATCTAGGTTGGAAAAGACCTTGAAGATCATCAAGGCCAACCATCAACCCAACACTGACAGTCCTCGACTGCACCATATCCCTGAGCGCTGTGTGAACACGACTCTTAAACACCTCCAGGGTTGGGGACTCCACCACTGCCCTGGGCAGCCTGTGCCAGTGCCTGACAACCCGTTCTGTGAAGAAATTCTTCCTAATTTCCAATCTAAACCTCCCCTGGCACGACTTGAGGCCATCGCCCCTTGTCCTATCGCTTATTACTTGGTTAAAGAGACTCATCCCCACCTCTCTACCCCCTCCTTTCAGGGAGCTGTAGAGAGCAATGAGGTCTCCCCTCAGCCTCCTCTTCTCCAGACTGAACCCCCCAGTTCCCTCAGCTGCTCCCCATCACACTTGTGCTCCAGACCCTTCCCCAGCTTTGTTGTCCTTCTTTGCTCACGCGCAAGTATTTCAATATCCTTCTTGTAGTGAGTGGCCCAGAACTGAACACAGTATTCAAGTCCACACAACGTGAAGCAGTGAGCCTTCAACCTTGTCATTAATGTGAAGTTTTTTCTGCAGTGTGAAGGTTTTCCCAAAGGTTGGTTGTTCAGGAGAACGCTGCAGGGTCAGTAACAGTTTTACAGCTTTAGCGTTGATCTAGGAGGCTGTCAGAAAAAAACTGAAAATGTAAAAAACGCTGCTCCTGATGTCATTAATTTCCATAACTTGCCAAGGTTTAAAGGCTTATTGATTTGTGGTTGCTGATTAGAATGAACAAACAAGTTTTTAAGTTGTTAAATTATAAGGTCAGAGCAATTAATATACATAGTTATATTTTCAGAGGCTTTTTTAATCTTTGCAAAGATAACAAGATTTGCCCGTTTCTTTACCAGCAGTGATAGAAATCTTGCTTAAACAAACTGGAATAAAATACAATGAAGCCTTTAAAAACAAAGCGTGGAAGGAAGGGGCAGCAATTTATTGGCTCATTGTGTTGATGACATGCTAAATACACAGGGCAAGTGACTTGAGAGGGCTTAGCTCAGGGTCTAGTTCAAAGTCTTTCCATTCATGTGTTATGGTGACCTGAAGTAAAATGAATTCTTATGTCTGGAGGCTGTCTTAGTGACCTTACTGCTAAGGTCAGTGCTTTATCTGGTTGAACACTGTTGAAACTGAAAACTGGGTGGTTTTAGCGTGATGTTAACCAAAGTTACTTTGCATGAAGATCTCCATGGCTTCAGTATCTGGCTGTGGTCAGCAAACCAGTTAAATATATTTTGTACTTCACTCATACACTGCTGTGCTTATTTTGAGTAATCTCTTCTTCCTGCAATATAGCTGTATTATTTCTTCATGTAATTTCTCACAAGTCATGCTTCTGTAGGCAAGTAGATGAGGAGTTCCTAAAAGCAGCTCAGCGCAACTGTTAAGTGATTTCAAGTTGCAGATCTTAAGTAATTAATTAAAAAACCTAAACAAAACAAAAAACAGCCCCAGTGAGGTTGAACATAGTAGCATTGGCAACTTGTCTTGCAAACTCTGCAAATTTGATGTACAAATCACCGAGATACAATAAGGTGGAAACTGTTTGTAGCAGCCTTACAAGAACTTCATACTCAGGACTGTAAAATAAATATGCCATCATTTTTATCATAAATAAATGTTTTCCTTTCAGTATAAGACTTTGCTGCTTTGTGTGCTCCGGTGTAGTGTTTTGTAGTGTGTGTGCTCTGAAGTTTAATGTGGTAAATGGCAGACTTTAAAGGAAAAAGAAAACCTTTTTTCGATTTCAAAATTGAAAATTATTTGATTTAGACTGTTGCGGAAAGCCACAAAATTAGCAGAGCAAATAAAGAGGAAATAGTGCTGATGGGTTCCTTCTCCTTACCGTAATTATTGAAAGTACGGGCTTGCAAAAGGGCCTGTTAATAATGGTTGTGAAACACAGCAAGAGAACTTCAACAGCGAAAGAGAATCTTGATCTGTCCTCTTGGTTTTTATGTGCAGCTGGTCAGGGGCTGAAGGGAAAACACTTTTGCAATGAGCCCTAAATTATGAGGGAAATGAGTTGCATTAAAGAACATACAGCTTTTGGGGAAGGAAAAGGAGAAGCAATGCTTGAGTATGACTAAACCCAGTGTCCCAAAATTTCAAGCACTTTCTTCCTTGTGCGGTCTTCTACATGCAACTGGTTTCATTTGAACTATTTTTCTAATTTTTTTTTTTTTTTAAGAATCAGAACATATCTAACACTTTCATAATTCTCTTGCCAAAGCCTGGCTGGCTCACTGTGCCTGGTTCCTTACTCAGTGCCACCCAAACTTCACTAATTCCTATCAGTTTGCTGAAAACTGCCCGTGTGTGTTCAGCACCAGTGTCTGCCTCCGTTCCTGTGGTTCTCGGCCATCACAAGGAGGATGAAATGTTTCTAATATGTAATACTTTCATCTGTTTGGGTTTTTTTATGACCTTGTTCCTTTGCCCCGTGCTCAGAGGGATGTTGTATACTCGGGGCCCTTAAACCAGATTTCTTTCTTCTGCTCTCCAAAGTTGTAACCCTTGAATCTGCAGGCTGTGTGATACTAGGTGACATACTGAAAATGAGGATCAGAGTCCTCTTGTATTTCCCTGTTAGTTGCTCAGTGCACAGCAAGGTTTAATCCTGCCCTTAAGGGGTTTTGTTTTTTGTTGTTTTTTTTTTTTTTTTAAAATTTTTTAGCAATCTTATTACAACCCTTCTGACTCTTGTTGGGCCCACAAAGTTCTGGTTCCTCTTCTCGGCTTCCTGAGATCTTCTCGGCAACTTCCTGTAATGATAATAATGATGAACTCCACAAAAATAGTGTGCATTGCCTGGAAATTTGCTTTCTTTTTTGTTTGGAAATGTGGTACCTTCTAATTGTCACTTGCCCAAGGGGAGACTGCAGCTCCTGCTGGTGCAATTGCTCTGGAAACCTCCAGCTAGCTGGAGGCTGGGGCAGCCACATCCTTTTGGGCTGGAGTGAACCCCTCTGCAGTGGGACGGGACCTTGGTCGTGCAAAAAGATGTGGTCTGTGCATCTTCTGGCCTTAACATCCTGAAACTCTGTGTATATGGGTTTTTTTGGGGGGAACCCTCCCTCCCCAAACTTCAGGATGTCTCTCCTGTTATCCACTGCTGTTGATTAAAAGCTGTTGTGGCTTCACAAGGAGCCAAATAACAGCAGGGCAAGTGGAGCTGCTGAAAAGTCTCTGTCCATGAAAAATAAAATGGGAGTGGGGCAAAGCACCTGGTGCAGCATTTTCCTGAAGGGTACTTGGTGGCCTTCAAAAGCAGATACAG
Organism: Podargus strigoides; assembly: GCA_028020825.1. Lineage (NCBI taxonomy): Eukaryota > Metazoa > Chordata > Aves > Caprimulgiformes > Podargidae > Podargus > Podargus strigoides. The sequence continues at coordinate 4,252,085 of CM051633.1, forward strand.
AAACATGTCAAGTGCAAACCGTATTGCATTCTCCCCATCCCTGGGTTTAACATTAATAGTTTCCTTTAAGACAGTGGCCCTGTGATGGGGTGTGGTTTGTACTACACACTTGCCAGGCTATTTATATATTTAGAGCCTTGCTCTTGCTAGGGGGGCAGGGAAGTGTGGGAAAAAATGCGAAAAGTCATCATTTTTTCTTTCCCTATTATTTTAAAGCAGCTCTTTTTTGTGCATGGGGGAACAAGAGATCCCAGTGCCTGCAAAAACCAGAGGTTTGCTGCTTGGGTGGAACATCAATGCAGAATCAAGAGCAGAACAGATATCTTAAATATGGATTATTTTTATTAAACCAGACAAACTTTTCTTATACATAAATAATAAACATATGTATAGAATGATTTTTCCCTCATCTCTTTCTGCAGTAGCTGTTACTAGAATGGAAATTGGGAACAAAGACTCTGATCCTGACAAGCACTGAGTGTCCTTCCAGTTAGAGCTGTGACTGCTTGGTGCTTTCCACCCTAGCCTGGCATGTGCCACTGCCTGGGAGCTGTGTGCTGGAAGGCATTATCAGGCAGGAACTCTTGATTCATTTGCGTGTACACACACACACACACACACACACACAAAACCCAGGCAGTTTTGGCTCCCATCATATCACTGAGATCTTTCATTGTCTTGATCTTGTTTTTAGAAGTCTTGACGCTAACTGGTGATTGAAAAAGCTGTGCTGCAGGGTGGAGGCTTTCCTCTGCTGCTCAATGGTCTCCTGTGCAAAGCAGCTGCTGATGCACCCCCTCGGGACTGGGAAGTGTGGCCAGGGGGTCCTGCCAGCTCGGCCAGGTGTCAGAGCAGTGGGAGGAACAGTAGTTCACAGAAGCTGTCATATGGGAGAACCTTAGTGCCTCGCCCCATTTTTATATTTATCTATTCTCATTGTCATCAGGGGGTGTAAATTTGCAGATTGATCGTAAAGATGCAAGAGGTGGGCAAGCTTGGGTAAATGGGGTGGTGTTCTCAGCTGATGGCAAGTTTGTGTCTGAAGCCACAGAGCTTCCACTCTCTCGAGTAATCACTACCAGCATCCCTGCTGGTACCTAATTGGGTGTAATGCCTCATGAAAGCTCTGTGGGTACTGCAAGAGCAGTTTTGTGTATGAATGGCCACTTTCTAGGTAAGAAACTACACCTGCAACACAGGGTTTTCTCTCCAGTAAAGATAACACAATAAAAGGAGCTGTTGGGGCATAATTCTGAGGGCTGGGAATGCTGCAATTTGAGCTATGTGTTAGAACACAGATTACCAAAATACCCCAGGCTGGAGAATCCTGCTCTGCTGTGCATAACATCAAACTCACCTTTATTGGTGTTGATCAGAGCATTGCATCATGATCTGTCTGCTGTCAATTCATAGTGTTGTCTATAACTTTGATTAATTAGATGTCTAACTTCTTACTATTTTTGCCTATAAACAAAACCAGCAGTAAATGGTTCAGACTCCTCCCTCCCCAGGATATTAATTTCAATGAACGTATTATAGATGTCTCTATCTGATATACAGGCATGTTGAGTAGCATTTAGTCCCACCCTAAGTAATAGGAAATAATGAATAACATTCTTACCATTGTGCTTCAGCTGCTTTTGAATGAGGGGAATGTACTGAGTGGCCTCTGATAGAGGAACTTAACGCTGTTCCCCAAATTACTGCTATTCACTGGGATTACGCAGAAGGCTAAACAGAAAGGGAAAAGAGCCATTTGTGCCTGTCCTTTGTACTCTGCTGCCTCCCCACCCCGGTGTGCAAACACATGCCTTTCCCCAGTGCTGATTTTTAACATTTATTTATTGTTTTTACAATATTGAACTTTTTTTTTTAATTGTTTCTACTCCCAGGGCTGTTGGCCTTTAGATGCTAATAAAATGTGAACGTCCCCCAGGCTCTCCTTCTCCTAAATGCACGCAGCTCTGCAGTGGCCAGGTTTATTTTTTGTGTGACATAAAAAGAAAATTCTCCATCTTTCTTTATGTTTGCATTTTGTGGCATAGATGTGGGAAAACAACTTGTTCCCTTCCCCAGATTTTCAAGGGGAAAAGATGGTGGCAATTCAACAAAGTATTGGTGGGGGGAGGGAGATGGGGATGGGGAGGAAGTCTTACAGAAACACAGAACCCCCTAACTTGGCTAGTTTCAAGTTAAATTGACTGTTTGGCGTGACCTCATTGTTGAGTGGTTTAGCTTGGGCTTCTTGCCTGTGTGGTTTGTGTTTTTAAAACCAAGAGCCACAGGGGAGGGAGCTGGGGGGAAGGCTGTGGGAGAGGAGGGCAGCCCATGTTTTAATCCGACGGCGCACCCCTGTGTGGCTTTTGTTGAAGCCCTTTCTCTTTGTCAGGGCTTGACCTCAGCTCTTCCTCGCAGCAAGAATGTGTTTATTGCTGGGCAGTAATTAAGGGTGACTGGGCACACTGATGGCTGATGCCTCTTGGAAGGGAGCTGTGACCCCACTCTGTGCCCTCCCATCGCCTCCGTGGGCCAGCGAGCAGGTGGCCTCTGGCCAGCTCAGTGCACCCGTCCCAACGGTGAACCCCTGTAAAGAAGGATTAGTCTGTTGGCCAGGCAGCAGGGACATTTCAACCTGAGTCTGCTGCGTGCCAGCTGGGTGCTGGAACTGTTTGGCTGTTGGGAACTACTTTCACCGTATTAGGGCTGAATGTAGCCCTTTGTTGCCTGGGCTTTTGTTCCCTGTGCCCAGCATCTGAACGGTTTTGTGATCGTTTCGATCTCCTGCATTGGTTTCAATGCAAGTTGGAGGGGGTTGTCCTCGAGTGAACCCTTCTGTAAGTTCAGCCCAAATTCATGAATAGTTTAGTTTCCCTGAAACTGTTTTGTTGGTTTTTTTTTTTAATGAATAAATGATTCAGCAAGGGGAAAAAAAAAAGTTCCATCCAGAAACAGCAATATTAACATCTGCCAGGCCTGTTCCTTTATTGTTATATAGTCTTCGGGCTTGTCGTGAGTGGTGTGGATCCAGTTCAGCCGAGAAGCAAACTTCTCTCCCTCAGACAGGTGAGGATTTTTGATTTGGTTGGTGTTTTTCTTCTATGTTTTTTTTTTTTCTTTTTTTTTACGCCAACAGCTTTAAAAAGAGAGCTTTGCACCAAAACCTGGTGCTGCAGTAGAAGGAACTGGCTCGCATGGTAATACAAACAAGATATATAACACAAACAAGAGGCAACATAAACTCTCTATAATAATAGAGGAAACGATTAGTCATTTTAAACTCATCCTTATTCAAAGCTGTTCTGGCTCTCGGGCTTCTGTTCAGTGTGTGAAATAAAGGAGAAAGCTCTGGTGCTTTATTGGAAAGATTTTTTCTGCAGAAGATCAGCTCAGTTGGAAGACATTTCAGTCTATTTTGGGTTGTGTAGCTGTGCAGGCACTGTGTTTCTGGAGCCACCATTTACACCCAGCTTTTCTGACAGTCACCATAAATACACTCTGATGTGTTCTGTTGATGGAATTGCATTAAAATTTATACTAATTAATGAAAGAAACCTCATAGGCTGCATATTATAGGTGCTAAGACTTGATAGATAGATTCATGAAGTGTAGATGTGGTGCTGAGGGACATGGTTTAGTGGTGAATTGGCAGTGCTGGGTTAATGGTTGGACTGGATGATCTATGCTATGGTTCTATGAAGTGTTTTTATGACGTGGGAGAGGTATGTGAAAGAACAACGTAAGAGCTTAAAACATTACTGTCCTAATATTTGAGGATGGGTGGTTCCTCATACAGCATATGTTGAAATGGAGTAAGAGAGCTATTAGGAAAACCAGCAATACCTTTCAGGATGAAACTGTAGTTAAATCAGGATAAAGAACAGAAAGAATAAAATGCTGTCCCCTTCTTCAGTTGTTTTACTCTACAGTCTCCAGTGTGGGCAGTTTGAATGTAGGGTGCAAAGGACGTTATTCAGATGAGACAGTTTCAGTAAACCTGCAATACAAGTGCTTTGAGTCAGAGTTAACACCACCACAAGTGCAATTCATTTTCTTTCATTTAAATATGAAGCTTAAATTCTGATAAGTCTCACCATCTAACTTCAGTTTTTGATAAATTGGCTAGGAAATATTCCGTGGTAGATGTTGGATCAAAAACGTGGCAGATGTTCTCAGACACTTTCCAATTTAATTACTGCCTTTTATTGTAGCACTTGTGACCTTCAGTGCAGGGTCATCCCTGGGCTTAATCACTGACTCTGCCATCTACTTCTGTCACTAAAAGGTAATTCTTTTGTGTTTGGTTTCTTCTGTGCTTGTTTTGTTTGTCAAATATGATCAGAGCTCATCTCTTTGGTAGCTTGTGTCTGAACCCCCTGGGTGACAGTGTGGGGGCACACACTTGCTGGCCTCTCCTCTTTTTTAAAACAAGAAGGAAACCCCTTAGCTAACTAAACATTCTTCTGTTTGTTTGGCTTACTGGTAAGGAATGTGCTTTGGTAAGTGTCTTTGAGAGACAGAGCAGGGGCTGGGCTTTAAATCTTGAAGTCTGGATTTAAAGCGAGCTCTGAACACATGCAGTTGGTGTTAGCAGCAGCATAGACATAAACCCCACTGTATGGTACAGGGCAGAAAGTGTTTTAACAGTAGATTTTAAAAGGTTGTGAGTCATACAGACAGGATGTATCAATAGAAAAGGAGAAAATGTCTTTATAAAGATGTTCAGCCCTTAGGAGTTGTCTAGACATCTGCCTTCATGCCTTTTGGCATCTGGAGACTCATGTGTCCCAGTACACGGTATTCCTTTGGCAGAAGAAAGTCTGTGGGTACATTTCCATTTTCATAGCTTGAGTCAGGTGATGGATCAGGCATCTTTCTCAACTAGGGCCTTGTCTGCACTAGTGTATTCAAGCTAATGTGTTTCTCAATCATTTGAAAAGTCTTTTAGCTTTGCACTGGACAGTCTGGGTGTAGTGAACAGTGGTCTTCAGTTCAACTTGGCTTGGTATGCCTTCAGTCTTATTTGCATGTGTCTTCTTAGCTGAGCCTTTCATCTTGATAAACTTCCCAGCTAGTGTCTGCAAGATGCCTCCTCACTGATGCTGAGCACAGGGTGGGGGTTCTGTCATGCAGACAGGGGATCAAACCCTGCTGGGTGAGGATCAAACCCTGCTGGCACCTCTTGCTGATAAGGCAAATTGGTCCAAAGTGCCTTTTCTTGTTAGTTTGTTTTCTCCAGCTGAACTGCTGTAATGTAGTTGCTCTAAGCAGTATCTCTTAGAGCTGATAAGAGGCTGCCATAGCCTGTGAAGGATGCACTGCTTTGTTCTGGTAGGTAATCATACTTACAAAAGTTTTACGTTCTTTATTCAAACCTCTTTTTCAGGTAGTCATGTTTCTGTCAGCGTTCTATAACTGTGACATTTTGACTGACTCTGTTAGAGACAGGAGAGGTGCAAAGGAATCCAGCTTGTTAAACCCTCCTGGTTTAACCCTGACTGGGAGGTGGGGAAAGAACACAAGACCACTAAGGGAGCAGTTCAGGGAAGGTGTTGTGGAAGTCTGCAAAACCACATCAGTTAAAAGTTAGAAGATAATGAGGCTTCAGCAGCTGGAATGCTACTAACTTCCCCTTCACCCTTCTCTCTCTCCCCTGCCAGCACGTTTTGTACAGGTGAACAGCCACACGGCAGGTAGCAAAGGTCAGTTATTTATATCATCTGGTCCAAGGCTTTGGCTTCTGACTCAGCACCCTGGCTTCTCACGTATTTTTTTGATGTGCTAAACTCTGCAGTGTCGTGCAGGGTGCTTAAGGTTTCCATAACTCCTGTTTTACATTGCTGCTTTATGGGCTTTACTGTTAGCAGGCAGCAGTTTATAGGTAGTTACAAATATGTAAATTATCCTCTTAATCTGGAGGAAATCTGGTGACTACATGAACAAATACAATAAATGACTTGGTGTTCTGTGACATGCACATAAAATATGATGCAGGCGTGGAGGACTTAGTTTCATCTTTGTCTTAATGCTACTTTAATATGGCTTTAAGATTTGAGTGGGAAGATGAAGCTTTGCCCTGTGTGTGCATGGTGAAATACATCATAATGAACTGGAGGGTTTCTCCTCTACCCTTCTCTATAGCCCCTGCTCCAAATGTACACACACATTTATGTGGTATTTCAGTACTTGTCAGCCTTAAACATGCAGATGAGAAAGTTTAGAAGTATATTTTTAGCAGATCAATCAAAATCCCATTTGTGGCCTAGGTATGTTTTAATGCAATACTTGAGTATTGTTTTTTGTAGCCTTACCTGTGTTTAAATATACATATTTTAGCAAATAAATAATAGCAGTGATTGTGCTACGGCTGGTTTGGGGTAGGTCCTTGTTTCCTCCCTGGAAACGATAGAGAGGTTATACTTTAGCTATTGCATAGTATAAAAAATGAAACACTAAATGTCAGACCAGAAAGAAATGTCTCTGATATGGAAATATTTTACTGCAGTTTGTTATCCTCTTGGTTGGAAGTGCTTTGCCGCTGTTTATTGGAGGCATTGTTTCATCTTTAACGTGTGAAATCCATGTACACCTGTATGTATAGAAAACATAGAGTTCTGGTCCTTCTAGGCTTCCAAGGCATTTTGTGGTGGTGCAGGGAAACTATTTCTACAGTTTATCTCAAGGTTAGGAAGCCTCTAGAGAAGAAGTAGTGATACTTTTCAGTTTCTGTGTTTGTGGTTTGTTGAGGCCATCAGAGCAAAAGAGGATACATCTGATGTTTCAAAGACAATGAACGTATGATCTGGGTGAAATAAAATCAAATCTATTCTTGTGACTTTCAGTTTGAGTCAAAGAATGATTAACTGAAGGAACTGTTTAGGTGTTGTTGAAGATGCCACAAAAATGAAGCAGGAGGATAAGCACTTGTGATTGGTTCTAGTACCTGCTACTCTTCCTTCATCCTGCCATTTTGTATGTAATTATTAAGAAAGGTTTGTGTAAGATACATTGAGGATATGTGGGGGATATCCCTAGGCTTGAATTTCTAAATGTACCAAATATGCTTTTTAAAAAAATAATTTTACTAAATGGTTTAATAACATAGACAAGAAAAAGAGAGATACCAATGAAGCTCTCCCCTACCCCCAACCTCTTCTGCAGTGTTGGTGCCTGACAAATATTAGTTCTTTTCAATATCTCACTCTTTTCAGCCGCACTTGAGGCAATAGTTGCTATTACAGACTCTACCAAAGTGAGATCCTGCCAAAGGGCTTGGAGAGCGGTTGTTGCTGCCCCTTTCTGGTTTTCCAGTGGGATAACACTGTCAGATGTTGTGGGGGTCTGTGTGAAGAAATTATTCTTAGTAGTGCACCGCTATTTCTAATAAATCTTCAAAGTGTGTTTAAAATATCTTGCCAAGGCACTGTGTTAAACAGAAGGCTGCCTGTATTAAAAAACCAAAAAGTGCCTTCAGAAACAGGACTTTTATAGACATTTTCTTTTTAAACTCTTATGTTTTTAAAATATGAAAGAACCATCATCAAGTGCGAGGTGAATTTCTGATTGAAATAATTGTGCTTCATCATTGAACTTAACTAGTAGTTGGATATTCATTTAGTGGTAATAAAAGAAGTTTGCATAAAATTGGGTAAATTTAAGGAATGTTTCTCTTTCACTTAATTGCATTTTTTTAATGAAAACTTTGGATTTGTCTGTTAAGACCACGCACTGGAAAGAGGCATTGTTTTGTGTTCTTGTGCAATAGGCAGCAGAAAATCCATAATTGTATGGAAATAGCAAAGGCTGTGGGAAGCCATCAGTGATATTGTTGCTCTAAAATGTAAAAATTTACTCAGAGTTTTAAAGCTTCCTCTGTTTCTTTTTAAGTGATGTACAAGGCTAAGTAACCACTGCACAGTGCTACCATACGCAATTTATTTGAAATTATCATGTTTTAAGACTCATAATAAATAACATAAACATATCTTCCTATTAAAGAGTCTGAAATGAGCTCTTTGATCTGTATTGGAGCTAAGCAAAATGTACAGATCAGCAGGAACTCCTTCCTGTATCTTGGAAGGAGAAAGAAGCCATGGATATTATTTTTCTAGAAGAAAAGTTTGCAGCTGGTCAGGCTGAAGTGTCAGTTTGGTCTTGGGTTCTGACCCTGTGTCACCCAGCCTTTTTCCACCATAGCTGCTTCTCCCAGATGGCCATGAAGTTGACCTTTGATAGACATATCTATTGACTGGTAAGTGAGAGAGCCCATGTTGTTGTCAGTGAATAACTGCTCACGCAGCCTTAATGTATTCATGGAGGCGAGTCTGGCAATGGGGTGATGGCAGAGCCAGTTCTCAGTCCCGTTTCTATTCAGCTTCTGTTCAAAGAGGAGGAAAAGAGAGACTCTACCAGAGCCCTCGATGAACTTACTGGAGCCGTACAATGAGATCTTTTGTTCCCTTCCAGGGGTACTACTACATGTTTTGAACGCTTGCAGTCCATTTGTCTTTTGCTACAGTTTAAATTCACGACAGGATTAAACGGGCTGACAGTTGCAGGCAACCTCAAGGGTGTCCCCCCAGCCCCATGTTGCTGCATGTGAAAATGGCATATGGGAAAACATTGTTTGTTTAATCAAACTGTGTTTGTGATGATCTGATCCGTGTAGATCAGTCAGATCTCTGACGTATTTTAGAGTTAGAAAAAGTTTAGCACCACATTTTTTACTGTGAGGCAATTTGCATTTGTTTTGAAGTTGATCAAATGCTACTTTTCTTTTAGGGCCCATCAAAAAAATGTTGATTCAGTACAAAACAGTGCAGCTGAAGACGTGAGATGGGGTAAATAGTGCCGTGAAGAAATTCTAAAGTCCAGCCAATAATTTATTGTATAAAATTACTTCCCTCCTGACAGGTTTCTGATGCTTGGAGATGCACGGAGCCTGCCTTAGCCAGCTCGGCATGGTGCATTGGCTCTCACAACCTGCCTCTGAGCTAGTGTTTACATCTACAGCCACACTTTACACAGCAACATGGTCACCCTTAGCCTTGTACTTTCCAGAACATGTCAATATTAATGGGGATTTAGGCACATTTCACTGCTGTTCATCACTGGACGTTTGCTGGTTTTATTGGGGCCTCTAGTGGTCTCAAGACTGCATTACCAAACCAAAGCTGCTTTGTGGGGATGGGGATGAAGGATTGCTATCCTCCCTCACTGTGGGTAGATTTATCCAGCTAAGGGACAAGGGCAGTGCTGCACAGATAATTTACTTGGACTCTAGTGGAGCATTTCACATGGAGTTAGAACTGAATGTGCTGAAGGAGCATAAATAAATGGTAATAAACAGTAACAGAGCGTGAAGGAGGAGATGAAGGTTAGCCTGAGAGGTCTCTGTGTCAGGCAGTGGTCACAGGCTGGTTTCTCCCAGCTGCACACCTCATTGCTTTTTAAATTAGGAAGTTTTCAGGACCCTAGTAAGGGCAAAAAGATAAACTGTCCTAAGAAAAGGACAGAAGTAGGGCAGAAAACAACAAGCCCTTCAAATATCAGCATCAAGACTGCCACAGAAAAGGATTTTCTGTCTAGCAAGACAGCTTTGAGCTCTGTGTGAGCAAGCTGAAGGCTTTCAACAGGCCATGGTTCTCCTGCCCCCAGACAGGGTGTCATAGAGCAAAAATCTGATCTTTGTTTTCAATATAAATCATCTTTATGTTGCTTTTGAGCTTTTGTATACATTTTAAAATCCCTTTACAGCTAGTTTTGCTTGGAAAGCTGTCAAACCAAATCGAGCTCCATGTTATCCTTGTAAAGTATCTTTTAACACTTTCCTGAGCAAAGACTGTGTAGGGTTGAAAGTGTCTGGCTCAGGAAAGTGAAATCTCCTGGTGATGAGGGAGAAACATGGGAGTCTCCATTGCTCTCGGCCCGGCAGCTCTGCAGTCGGGCCCTGTCGAAATGCCCCTCGTTTCCATGGCTGTGCTGCAAAGGCCTGGTGGCTGCTGGCTCCGAGGTCCATTTTCCGTGTTGCCTGGGTGGCCAGCCCTGCTGATTTGGGGACACTTAGCATTGTGTCATTGCCACAAGAGTCATGGTTTCTTTTTTTTTTTTTTTTCCCTTTTTTTCATTGTACCCTCCTTCTTCCAGGGTGTGCCTGAGCAATGACTCAGAGTGAAAAAATAGTTCTGTTCGGCTACACGCAGGAATGCGCCTTGTTCACATAAAATAAAGGTTGATGCTTTCTTAGTTTTGTAAGAAAATGACTGGCACTGTTAACTGAAAATTCTTATTAAAAGAGGAGGTTTTTCGATTCATTACACACCCAGCTGCACTACCGCCGGTGTCGGTATGATGTGCAGCTCAGGAAGGATAACAATTCGGGTTTTATTAAGTAGTTGATTTAAATATTACTCATTGCCATTGTCAAATAAGCACACTGTTCTCTTTGTAAACTCCTTCAGCAGGATCGTCTCTGAAGAGACATTACATGTAGGACTTACTGGGTTATGTGAATAATTTAAACTCATGGAGACTTCTCAGTATTTCTCCAGGATTAAGTTTTGTTGTTTTCTCAGTTGGAAGGTTGCAGGATACTCGGATGGATGCTATGGAACTGTGAGGGGGTTTGCAGCACCTACTACCTGTAGGTTTGAAGGAAACAGAACAACTACTGGGTTTAATGGAAGTTTTAAACTAAGGTTTGATCTGGAAGCCATTGGAAAGCAATCTAACAGTGCTTCCTAGGGTCAGTGGTGAGAGTTACCAACTGCGATGAAGTCATGTTTGGTGTCTGGCCCTATTGTCAGCCCATTTCTTACCAAAATCTGTGCTCTTGGATCTTAGGTATTTCTGTTGTTTGTGTGTTTTGTATGTGTACAGGTAGGTGAATCGCTTCCTAGTACCAAACCACAGGAAAACTTATGTGAGAAATCTTTTCTGGAAGGTAGGACTGAGGCAGGGGAAACAGATTTAACGGGTACAGTTCAGATGAGATCCATGCTATGTTTTTCTTAGTTTGGATATGTTACCCAGCAAACTCTTTGCTCCTAGACTAGCTGTCTGAGCAGCAGATACAGGTAAAATCTGGAGAAAAATCAGGAGACAAAGAACAAACTTTCTCTACTATGTTTTACCACAAATTTTCATTCAGTGTCTAATCTTGGCTTTCCCACAAGTCTTTGTCTTCCACAACATTTTTAGTTCACGGGAGGTGCTGCACAAACCAGAATCTCCTCATCTGTTTGCAGAAAAGCCAATGGAAAAAATGATGCTTAGTCCCTCTTTGGAGAAAAGCTTGCTTCAGGGAAGACAGAATTTAGAAATGTCAGGGGTAAAATATAAATACATGCAAAATGGGAATAGTCTTTCCTCTTTCACATGGCAATGTAAGAGCTCAGAATAGCCTGTGCACAGTTGTGTGTGGCTGTTGACTGCTTTAGGGTTTTGCATAGCTTCCAAATACAACAGGGTGTCCTAAGAGGGTCTGGCCCTACCCAGTTAATAACAAACATCAGCTCATGTTTCTTTCTTCTAGGTTCTGGATCTCCATCTGGCCCCATGCAGTCTCATTAGCAGAGCTGCTCATTTGGGGTTAAAAGAAGAGAAGACTCCAAAGATCTTACAAAAACTTAGTGCACTGCTGCTAAAATTAGAGCTTTTTTTCCCCAGGATAAACCCACGTAAACCAAACATTCTGTGAAATGATGTTTTGTGGAAGGGGCATGAGTGCCTGCCTAAGATACCAGAGGGAAAACATGTGGAGCAGACGCTTTCCACAGCATATTTTCAGCTTTTCATTGGAAGTGAATGTGTCATATTCTTGAGATCATCTAGAGTTAATTTGAATCAAAACAACCTGTTGTGGGTTACAGTCAAAATGAATTTAGCTGAGTAAATATACACTGGAAAAGGAAAAAAAAAAACAAAACCCCAAATCTTAGCACCAAATCCAGAAAGTAACCAATCTTAAATGAAACTGTGTGACATAAGTAAATGTTAGCTTCTGACTTAGCCTCCTGTTGACTGTTTCCCCCTTCAAGTAGTAAGGACCTGGTACAGGAGGGCTGAGCATTCACAAATGCCACTCAAATTGCTAACTGAACTGTTAGCATAGCTTGGAGCAAATCTACAGCACACAGGCTTAATCTGCATTGTCTTTTTTCTTTTCCTACAATAAGCAAAGGGGGAAAACCACTTGCTTTTCTTGGCTTGGCATATCTTTAATTGTATATGAATTCCTATGCATTTTACAGTAGTATAACGGTATAAGGATTTATAGTTGGAAGTTGTCTGCTTAAATGCAGAGAAATGCTTTGCAATTGAAGACTTAAGACGTTTTAGGAAGAAATTAGAAAACAGGGAAAAATATTACACAAGTATATTTTAGCTCATTTTCCAGTATGATATTTTTTCAGCCCAAAGCCCAGAAATTGCTAAAGGCAGGCATGTTACTTGAACTAGGTTCATACAGGTTTAGGCTCATAGTTTTATGCCCAAGTTCAGGTGATCTCATTTTTCTTGCCCAGTGCCTTAAGCCTACAAACTTCATTAATTTGGACAAAATGTAGAAACGAATGAGGTGAAATATCCCTGAGATGGCTTGCAAGAGACAGAAACATTACATCTTTCCAAACCCTCTCCTGTCTCTGAGACTGTTGCCTCCTGCAGGAAGGTGTCACTCCCAGCTGATTTAGACATTACACTCCCAGTGAGGTGGGAAGGTGTCCCCAGCTGGAATAGCAGTCAATGCCTTACAAATCCTAGAAAATCAGCAAGTATTGAAATGTTCCATCAGTCTGTGGATGCAGTACCTGGGCAATCCACTTCCATTACTGTGGGGCTTCCCAGTAGCATTCCAGGGTTTAATTTTCACTTACTTTGTGTGACCTTGAATAAAACCTCTCTGTGGGAATGCTTTCTGAATAAACCTGTGCTAAGTGTGAAATATCAGAGGTGACAGAGCAGTCTGCAAGTGGCTGAGCTACTGCGTCTTTGCTGGTTAATGTTTGTTGGCTGAGCAGTGATGACTGATAACGTCAGCAAAGCAAAGCCTGGAGTCTGAAAACCATTGTGGTGGTTGCAGTGTGGTGGCCTACCCTAAAGCCCATAGGTATGGATGCGAGACGACTAATTGTAGGTGGGCACAGCAGGAAAAAGAAAGGGTTACTGGGGCAGTGATCTTAATTAAGCTGTTGCTTTTGTGAAAGGGTGTTGAGAGAGAATTTGGAGACCACTGTCATAGCTTGGTGGTATTTTTGTGAATCTCCTCCAAAGCTGAGAGGATGGGTGGGTGGAGAAGAGAAGATCTGAAGGTACACATGCAAAAGATCGTTAGCTTTGAGAGGGGTGTGATTAATTTCCTGGCTTTTTTCATCTGAGTCACAAGGCACACTGGTAAGCACACAAGAAATAGTAAGCAACAACCTCAAGTGATGTTCTCAGAAAGGATTTGTGGCCAAGGGGGTTTTTGGTTAGAATTTTTTGGTTTGCTCACTTGGGCTGTTTAGAGCTTTGTAACCTTGTATTTACATAAACCAAACCATATTGTTTTGGAAACGGGAGCACCCCAGGCAGATGGGCTGCTGTCCACGAGGGTTTTCCCCCTGGTGCAGGAAGCCCAGCTTCATTAAAGGGTACAGTTTGGCAGCAGAGCCAGGCTGATCTAAAGTCTTGTGGCCAGCAGAAGGGGAGGCACTACTGTCATCCCTCCTGCTGCCCAGCTCCCGTGGCTCCCCCAGTGCATGCATACAGCAGGCACATTTTAAATCCTGCTCCTGAAAATATCTTAGGCTTAGTTGAAGTCTTATCAAATATCAGTGGAACTTGGGCTTCTCAGTCACTTAGTGTGAAGATGTTTTCCTGCAGCATATTTTATTTCTTCTTCGGTAATATTACCTGCGAGACTAATAATAATAATTCCTCAATTAGGTGACCCACTGTATACCTGAGAAGGATGGAGCTGAATCCTGCATCTATTACAGACCACCAGCTTCTGGTCAATAATAAACTGCGCAATAAACTGTCCTGTCTGCAGGACAGACCTTGCACAAGTGCAGATGAATTATTCAGCTCCTCTGGAACGTACGGTCTTTGATCAGGCTTTAAGAGTGGCAGTGTGACACATGAAAAGATTCTTTTGCCATAGCTGACAACAGTGATGAGTTTGTGTATACGTGCCTCTCCTGTTCTTAAGTTGAAACGTTCAGTATTTAGCATTTTGCTGTCTTTTATTTTCTTGGGGAGGGATGTTCCACCCCTACCCCAAGTTCCAGTTTTTTGGTTAAAAAACCCTGCAAGTCTATACATGAATAACATGGATTCATGTCATCGAAGAGAAAAGCTGAGATGTCAGTGCTCCTGATACATTAGATACAAACACAAGGAGAATCAGGTGTTCAGCACAAATATCCTCTGAAATAATAAACAAATGTTTTGTATAAAGAGCATCTCATTAAGCAATAACATACGGCCGGAGAACAGATCATTTCATGGCTTGTGTTGAAAAATGCAGCACGGAATGACTGAGTCAGGCAGGCTGATGCTTGGGAGTGGGATCATTTGTTTTGCGTTTCAGGAGGAGGCTGCCTGCTGCCGACGGGATGTGCTTTTCTGTGCATTTGTTTTGCACGCAGGGTTCTGGAAAGTCAGAGGGGTATTGTGGAGGGGTATTGCCAAAGTGTGTGATAAACAAAAGCAAGTAAAATGATGGGAAGCTGTTCATTCATCATGTGACAGGAGTTTGAGCATCACTTCCCTTTTGTTGTTTGATCATCGTTAACAAAAGCCACACATGACAGTACACCCAGGATTCTGGCAGCTGGGTGATAATTTGCCTCTAGATCAGACGCCTGTAGCTGGGGGTAGAACAGGAATCAACGTGTCTTGTGTTTGAGCTGGCAGGGAAGAAGGGGAGGTGAGAAGGAGGGGTGCAGGGGACTTGGTAGTGGCACACCTGTTCCTCACTTGTGTGATGTCTGTTGTTCCTGTTGCTCAGGAGGGATGCTGAGCCCCTGAACTCAAACTGTGGGGAGAAGGTGACAAGAAACTTTGTCACCTTCAGGCTGTTTTACAGAAGAGAAAGTGAAGGACAGCTAGCGAATGATGTCAGGCGTTTGCTGTTCTGTCTGTAGAGCTGCCAAAATCACTGTGACTTACTCAGTCCGGTGGCGTTTCTTCTTGGGTCTTTTTGCTCTACTTTTTCCAATTTTCCTTTCTTATTAAACCTAGCATGTTTTTGGCTTTGCTTTTAGATTGCCCTCCTTCTCACCTCAGGGAATCTCACTCGGTCATCATTCAGCAGACGTTTTCCACATAGCTTAGCACTTCTACTCTAATGCTGCACAGTAGTGTTTTCCTGCAGGAAGAGTGGATTTTTCCTTTGTAGTCTCTCCTTCCTTGGCCACTTCTTTGTGAAAGAATACAGAAGAGCTCTTGACCTGAGCACAGAGGAACACTTCCTAATAGACTCACAGTTTGTGTGGGCTCTCAAATATTCAGAAAGGTTGAGGAAGAGCCTCATGCTCATACACAGGACATCCACATCCCAAGTAACATCCTTTGTGTCCTGAGTTGTCAGTAGAGCTGCACGATAGACAAGCAGGAGATAGTTACAAGTGGTCTTTTGTCTAGGAAGTGTCCCTAAACTCTTCTTGCTCTGGCACTGAGACCATTACAGGCTGGAAGGGGGGGGTCTCTCCACTGGAAGCTTGCTTCTGCTGCATTTCACCTTACTTTACAGTAAGGTGAAGCTGTTGCTTCTGGTGTTGCTTCCAGTCAACTGGCCTGTCTCATCTTTGTGGAGAGTGCTTTTTGTAGTCTCCTATGGAAAACAAGATGTGATGGTATCTTCTGACTACTTTGTGAGGGTCTGTCTGCTTTGGGCCCATGACTGTGATGCAGGGAGCTGCTGCTGCTGGAACTACTTGCGGCACCAGCAACTTGAGAGCTGGGGGGGGCGAGTGATTGGGGGTTCAAGCTTTGTGTTGGGTTGTTGTGATATAGCTGCTTATTTTGAGTTAGCTAGTGGAGCTGCAGAAACAGCTAAGAAACTGCTTGAGAAGACGGGGTGGAAAGAGAAAATGAGACGATTTCAAGTGCTTTAGATAAACGTGTCAACCCCTGCAGGCAGCAGGCTCGGTGCTTTGTGTGGGTCATGTACCATCCAGCATAAAGCAGACTGGATTTTCTACTGGAGCAGCACAGAATAAGGTCCAACCAAAGGACTGGCCAGCCCTTCTGCGGGTGATGTTAGAGCCGCCAGGATGGAGACTGCCTCCATCTGCACCCACCGTGGTGCCAAAAACCCATCCAGAGGTACATGGGCAGAAGCCTCCCGTGCCTCCCTGGCACAAGGCACTGTGAGCTGGGGACCTGCCTGGCTCTCGGACACGTACCTCTGCGTGCTTGGTTTTGCCTTGTCATGCGCAGCTTTGCAAGGTGAATAGTTGTATTTAATCCTTGGTGCAAGTGCTGAAGTAATCTCTTTGTTACATGACATAAGTGGCTGCTGCAGTCCCTTGGCTGCCAGAGTCCCAGGGAATCAGGGTTTCCTCCCAAGCGTTTGTGCTGCCACCTGGAGGGAGATGAAGGAAACAATTTACAGGCCAGTTCGCACACTGACAGGAAGGGAAACGGCTTATTCGGAAGTAAAAGCGTGAATTTGAAAGACTAAAAAACATTTTCAAAGCAAAATTCTGGTGCGCTTGTCAGAACTAGGAGCAGAGTAGTTTCAGGCTGCAGTTAAATGGCAACTGCTGATGCTTCTTGTGTATGTACACATATTTAAAGCAGATTTCAGGATATATACGAAGTTGTTTTGAACTTTGACTACACAGAGTTTGTTTCAGAAAATGCTAAGTATTCTTTTGTGAGATGTAATAATAAAGTTTATACAGCAGTAGGATGAAAGGAAAAATCTAATGAATAAAAAAGACCTAATTTGCATCAGCTGTTTTGTGGGATGGTGTCGAAGGTACTAACTAAAGTGTCTTTTGACTAAGATCTTGTAGGTTTTGGTTTTACATTTATGTATGTAAAATAATCAGAATATGTTATGCAAGCTGGTTTGGGGACAAAACAGTTCGGTTTTTAAAAAAAAAAAAAGCGGAAACTAACATTTTGCCAGCATGTTTGGGGTTTTTTCTCTAATCATTTGGTATACTTTCACTGTTATTTTTACATCAGTAGATTTTTAGGTATCTCTTGCAGGTCAAAAAGTCTGAAATTTTTTTTTTAACTGACACCCTCCCCCCCTCCCCCATTAATTAAACCAATCATTTTTTTGAGCTTCTGGTAGTTTTGAAGTTTTAATTTCTGTTTTTTTTGTTTTGTTTTCTAGGTCAGATGTACAGTTGTCTGTAAGTATCACTCTGTTGCTCATTTATATTTTTTTTTTGTATCTAACTCTCATTATCTTAATTTCTTTTAAGAAAGCTGGAACAGTATCAGCTAAGTATGTTAAAAACATCTTCCTGAAAAGAATTTTTAGAAATAGCCTTCAATAATGTAAACTCCCTTATTTTAGTGACTGCAATTCCTGCAATGTGTACTTTACAAATGTAGAAGTAAATGTGTACTGTAATGCCTTTGCTTTTTAGTTTGTGAAGAGTTCTGGTAAAATCAAATACAGATCTAATGTATGAACAGGTGATAAAAATAAATAAAAAAAAAGACACCGAAAACGATGTTATAAAGATTTTCTGCAGTGAGTTTAGCAGCTGCTGTACTTGCTGAGATGACAAGTTTTCCTGTGGCTGAAATTTCCAAAAGTACTCACAGATGAGTTTTACTTTAATACTGAACATCAGTCTTGTGTGAGTTAGCCTTTAAATTTTAGGGCTTTAATCAACTCTCTCCACGCTTTGGGCTGTGCTATATCAACCTAAAGTTGTTTTCTGTAGGCATACCATGTCTCTTCCTCACTTGTGGGAACACACTGTGTGAATATGAGAACTTCTTTGCTCATACACTTAGAGGAAGAGACCAAATTGCTATGCCAGGTTAAGGAAAGCAGCTGGCTTTTGATAATACCCGAGAAAAATGCACACGCAGAATGTGGCTGCAAGTTTGTTCTTTTCAGACAAAACCGCACTGAAAATAAGAGCAGATCATGGCAGCTTTCATCCAAACCATGAGTTGAGTCAACCAAAATAAGATGGCAGTCTCTTAATCTAATTCAAATCATCTGACAGAAGTCAGAAGTGGTAAAACCAGGAAATGTGTGGTGCAGTCTCTGTAGGAGAACAGAAGTGACTGCACATCTCTGCATGATACCTATGAAGAACTACACTTTTGTGAACAGGAAACCCAGGAGCTTTGTAAAGATGCTCATTGCTTTGTATTCTTTCTTTCAGGCACTGAGGATTGCAGTTCAAAAAATGTAACTGCAGAAACAGGAACCAGTAGTAATGATAATTTATCAGTGAACTCCACAAGTGGGAACCAAACCTATGGAGGTGGAAGGTTGCCACTATCTGACAGCACAATGAGTGATCAGAATAATATAACACGTAAGTGGTTTGGAATGTGACTGGCATGTGAACCTTCAGGGTGTTTCGTGCCTTTATACTGTGTTAGCATTTTAAGGTTGAACTCTGCTCCCGAGTGCAAAGAACGTGCAGGGGTGTGGATCCAACTGCTTTACTGGAGTAGAGAATCTGCTGAAGAAATTTATCTGCACGGCTGACTGAGAGTGCAGTTTAACACTGTGATTGTTCTGTGGCCTTGAGATAGTTTTATCACTGTTAGACTTGGGCTCCCTTTCCTGCTTTAATAATTTATTTTTTTTTCCCTTGCCTTTCACAGAGCTCAGCCCAATTCTTGATCTCAAGGCGGAATATGTTGGCGTGACTTCTGTCAACTTAACCTGGTCAGTGAGCGACGCTGCTTCCAGCTCCTACACGTACAGGATAGAGGTTGTGAATGGTGCCTCTGTTAGGAACCTGACATCCAATGTCACCAAAATTGAAATTAAAGAGTTAATGCCTGGGACGCTGTATAACTTCACAGTATTTGTGGTAGTGAATGATACTGAGACCGAAGGAGAAGGGATGTCCATACTCCTGTATACAAGTAAGTCACAGTTGCTTGCAGCCCTGTTTCTGGTGGACTGTATGTTCCTGTGCAGCTCAGGACTCTACCTACCAACGTGGGGACTGTAATTCAATGCTGTTGTCTGTAGACATGATATTTTAATCGTGGAGCCTGATCTGGGCTTTGTGCAAAGGATGGGATGTTAGTGTGCAGCAGGAACATAGCCCTGATGTTTTCGTTTTGGTTTTAATTATCTTCCTTCCACACCTTCCCCTCCATCCTCGTCTCTTTCCTGTCCATATCTCTAGATTCCCAAGGGAACCCTGGGAGTTCTTTCAGAGCGATGGCCTGTGCTTCTGCTTTGGAGTGTCAAAGGGAGATGAATCCCACTCGAGATGACTGTTCTTCAGTTTTCCCTTAGCTGCCCATTGATGCAAAAGCATTCAGGAGCATCTGGTGATGTTGGGTTGTTCCTGCCCTCTGAACCAGGAGTGATGTGAAGAGAGTGAAGTAGTGCTGTGCCTGTGTTTCCTCTGTTCATGTTTATGAGCAGATATTCTTGCAGGATGACAGACTGTTGTCTTGCCTTTCACAGAGCCCAGCCCAATCCATGATCTCAAGGTGGAATATATTGGTGCTGAGAAAGTCAACTTAACGTGGGCAGTGAGCGACGCTGCTTCCAACTCCTACACGTACAGGATAGAGGTGGTGAATGGTGCCTCTGTTAGGAACCTGACATCCGATGTCACCGAAATCGAAATTACAGAGTTACTCCCTGGGACGATGTACAATTTCACAGTATTTGCTGTAGTGAATGGCAGTCTGACAGAAGGAGAAGGGGTGTCCATAAGCCTCTATACAAGTAAGTCACAGTTTCTTACAGATCTGCTCTGCTCAGCAGCTCGGAGCTTTGCCTACCTGCCTGAGGGCTGAAATATAAAGCTGTTGTGTTTTGATGTCGTGTTTTAATCCTGGAGTGTAATCTGGGTTGTCTACTAAGCATGGAGTCTTAATGTGTAGAAGAAACATATCCCTGCTTTAAGAAAACAAAACAAAACCCACCTTCCTTTCCCTCCATCCTCATCTCCTCATATCTCCTAAACGGGAGATACCTTCTTGTCACAGCTCCTCAGTGAGACAACTAGGAAAGACGATCTCCTGGACTTGGTATTTGTGAATAGAGAAGGGCTCCTGAGACACGTGATGGTAGGTGGCAGTCCTGGCCACAGTGATAATGAAATGGTTGACTTTAAACTTTTCAGTGTAATGAGAAAAAAAGATGGCAGAGTTGCTACCCTGACTTCAAGAAAGCAAACTTTAAGCTGTTCAGGGAGCTATTTAGGAGAGTACCATGGGAATCTGCTTTTGAGGGCTTAGGAGTCCACGAGTGCTGGCCAGTTTTTAAGAACCACCTTTTATAAGCACAGGAGCCATCAGTTCCACTATGCAAAAGTCAAGCAAGCGGGGCAGAAGACCAGCTCAGCTGAACAGGGAGCTCCTTGTGGAGCTCAAGAGGAAAGAGAAATTGTATGATCTCTGGAAGCATTTCTTTAGCAAGAGAGGGTGGTCAGACACTGGAATAGGCATCCTAGAGAGGTGGTCGATGCCCCAAACCAGCCAGTGTTCAAGAGGCATCAGGACAGTGCCCTTATAACATGCTTTAACTTTTGGTCCGCCCTGAGATGGTTGAACAAGGTGATCGTCCATTCCAGCTGAAATTTCTGTGCTATTCTCATTCCTGCCTAGTTGTCTAGATTCCCAAGGGAACCCTGGCAGTTCTCTCAGAGCAATGGCCTGTGCTTCTGCTTTGGAGTGTCAAAGGGAG
Organism: Podargus strigoides; assembly: GCA_028020825.1. Taxonomy (NCBI): domain Eukaryota; kingdom Metazoa; phylum Chordata; class Aves; order Caprimulgiformes; family Podargidae; genus Podargus; species Podargus strigoides. Next base: position 4,272,936 of record CM051633.1, read on the forward strand.
ATGGATCCCACTCGAGATGACTGTTCTTCAGTTTTCCCTTAGCTGCCCGTTGATGCAAAATGTCCAGGAGTATCTGGTGATGTTGCTGGGGTGCTCCTGCACTCTGAACCAGGAGTGATGTGAAGAGAGTGAAGTAGTGCTGTGCCTGTGTTTCTTCTCTCCATGGCTGTGAGCAGATGTTCTTGCAGGATGACGGATTGTTGTCTTGCCTTTCACAGAGCCCAGCCCAATCCACGATCTCAAGGCGGAATATGTTGGTGCTGAGAAAGTCAACTTAACGTGGGCAGTGAGCGACGCTGCTTCCAACTCCTACACGTACAGGATAGAGGTTGTGAATGGTGCCTCTGTTAGGAACCTGACATCCGATGTCACCAAAACTGAAATTACAGATTTAATCCCTGGGACGGCGTACAATTTCACAGTATTTGCTGTAGTGAATGGTGGTCTGACGGAAGGAGAAGGGGTGTCCATAAGCCTCTCTACTAGTAAGTATACAACAACAAAATCAAAACCCAAACCAACAAACAAAAAAACCCCCTTCCTTCCCCACCATACTTATCCTTTTCCTGTCCACACCTCTACATTTCCAAGGGAACCCTGGGAGTTCTATCAGAGTGATGGCCTGTGCTTCTGCTTTGGAGTGTCAAAGGGAGATGAATCCCACTCGAGATGACTGTTCTTCAGTTTTCCCTTAGCTGCCCATTGATGCAAAAGCATCCAGGAGCATCTGGTGATGTTGCTGGGGTGCTCCTGCACTCTGAACCAGGAGTGATGTGAAGAGAGTGAAGTAGTGCTGTGCCTGTGTTTCTTCTGTTCGTGTTTGTGAGCAGATGTTCTTGCAGGTTCACCGATTGTTGTCTTGCCTTTCACAGAGCCCAGCCCAATCCACGATCTCAAGGCGGAATATGTTGGTGCTGAGAAAGTCAACTTAACGTGGGCAGTGAGCGACGCTGCTTCCAACTCCTACACGTACAGGGTAGAGGTTGTAAACGGTGCCTCTGTTAGGAACCTGACATCCGATGTCACCGAAATCGAAATTACAGAGTTACTCCCTGGGACGATGTACAATTTCACAGTATTTGCCGTTGTGAATGGCAGTCTGACAGAAGGAGAAGGGGTGTCCATAAGCCTCTATACAAGTAAGGAAATGGTATCTCTCAGTTGCATGTTTGTACCAAACTACCCTGCTTCTTTACCTGGGGTTTCCAACTTTGTACTGTTTCTCATTGTAATGTTGCTTTGCTCCATGTGTCTGTGAGCGTGAGTACCAAGTGGTCTTTGATAAAAGGGAAAAGGACTGAGATTGTGTCTGTGTGTGCACGTGCATTGCCTGCAAAGCAGTTATTTCATCAGCTTGGCTGCTCAAGACTACGTAGAGATCAGCTGCTACAACAGCATGACTTTGTCTAGACTTGAGGGCTGACTGGGCCCTGAACACTGCTGCTGGGAGCAGGTTACCACAGCTTTACACCAAAGGACATGGAGTGCAGGGATGTGGTGGCCAGGACTGCAGAGGCTTTTTATCCCTGAAGATTGTTTTGAGCTCTTTGCAGAGACCCTGGCCAGGGGCTCCTGTGGGCTGTGGGAGTGCCTAGGGCCACAGTGTGGCGCGTGGTGCCATTTTTGTCAGCTTTACACCATAGCACCTTTTTCCTAAATCAGAGAGACAGATGGGAGGACAAGATTTTTTTGTGTGTGTGTCTAGCTCAGGAGTGGAAAGGGAACAGGCAACATCTCTGCAAAGCAATTAGAAGCAGTGTGTCCTGTGTGCTACTGAGCAGATGAGCATATCTAAACTGCCTGAGGTGAGTCTCGTCTGCCTAGTGTTGATGCTGCATCAGTCTTGCAGGCACAGCTCACAGGGTGGGTCAGCTCTTGGACCTACTCATGGAGCCCATTTCCTTCTGCTGATGTTGGGGAGAGGCTGGGCTGAAGGGCTCAGGTTGACTCATGGACACAATTTTGAGCTAACAGACCAAGATCATCCTTCACTGTGCTTCCTTCCATGATTGCCATCTGTTTGTCTGAAGACCCACTCTGGAAACAAATAATTCTAGCATGCAAAATGAAATAAAGAGAATATCCCCCGGATCTCCTGCAAGATGGGGGATATTCTCTTGAGAGATGCCTCAGCCTGAATGTCTGAAACTGGGCACTGATACTGTAGAAGTGCTCCTTGCCTACAAGCAATGCTCATTCTCTGTGGAACAGGGAGATGTGGCTGTGGCTCTTCATTTCTCTGTCTTGACAGATTGTTGTCTTGCCTTTCACAGAGCCCAGCCCAATCCACGATCTCAAGGCAGAATATATTGGTGCTGAGAAAGTCAACTTAACATGGGCAGTGAGCGACGCTGCTTCCAACTCCTACACGTACAGGATAGAGGTTGTGAATGGTGCCTCTGTTAGGAACCTGACATCCGATGTCACCAAAATCGAAATTACAGAGTTAATGCCTGGGACGATGTACAATTTCACAGTATTTGCTGTGGTGAATGGCGGTCTGACCGAAGGAGAAGGGGTGTCCATAAGTCTGTATACAAGTAAGTCACAGTTTCTTGCAGCCCTGTTTCTGGTGGACTCTATTTTCCTGTGCAACACAGGGTTCTGCCTGCCTGAGGGTTGCCATTTAGTACTGTTTCAGGCAGAGGTGGTGTTTTGGTCCTGGTGCTGGAGATGGGCAGTCAGAAAGCATGGGATGTTGAAGTGCAGCAGCAGCATTGCCCTGATAGAAAGCTGTTGGTAACGTTTGTCCCCAAGGCTGACAACACAGAGAAGAGATTTTTCCCGGAGAACCTCTATCAGCTAAATTTGGCAAAGGAGGTTGGTTTCTTTTCCTAGAGTGTGGGGGCCTCAGACCCATATTTTAAGGGTATCTCCCACAGAGCATATTGCACCAGGGGAACTTTTGTGATGTTGGGGCCCATAGGTGCCATCAGGCTGCATCAGGAGAGTGAGATTTAGGCAACACTAGTTCAAGAGAACTGCTTTGGCCATCCAGCAACGTCCTGTGTTGAGCATCAAAAGTCTAGACATGTGGTGTTGGAGGCAGCATTTGGAGCTGGCCTGCAAGGCTGTAGCCCAGCCTGGTCATTCCACAGGGTGTATTTGAAAGGAAACAGATGCTGCTTTTGTTGTTTGTGTTGTCCTGAAGTGTACCTCCATGTGTGCTCTTGCCTTTCCTGTTGATTCTCACAAGTTTCTCCTGTGGTGCCTGACTGTAGTGGCTCGTTGCCCTATTTTGAAGATGCACAGAGAACAGGGTGCTGCAGCGAGGGTTTTTGGAGATGGTTTCTCTGCCATGGGAGTGAGCTCAGGCATGAGAGGTGGAGGAGGAGCAGTGTGCCTGAGTCATAACCCCTGTTATGTTCCTCTTCCAGGGATATTTGGTGTTCCTTACATTTTGCTCTGCAGAGATGCACACCCATCTTTCCCCTCTACTCTTTTCTCCTTCCTCACCACCTTTCTGGATTATCATGGTAAACCCTGGAAGTGCTGGCACCATGATGGCTTCTGCTTCTGCTTTTGAATGTGAAAGGAAGATGAATCGCACTTGAGATGCCTGTTTCTTATTTTTCTATCACCCAGACATTGAAGCAAAAGCATCCAGGAGCATCTGGTGATGTTGCTGGGGTGCTCCTGCACTCTGAACCAGGAGTGATGTGAAGAGTGAAGTAGTGCTGTGCCTGTGTTTCTTCTGTTCGTGTTTGTGAGCAGATGTTCTTGCAGGGTGACAGATTGTTGTCTTGCCTTTCACAGAGCCCAGCCCAATCCATGATCTCAAGGCGGAATATGTTGGTGCTGAGAAAGTCAACTTAACGTGGGCAGTGAGTGACGCTGCTTCCAACTCCTACACGTACAGGATAGAGGTTGTGAATGGTGCCTCTGTTAGGAACCTGACATCCGATGTCACCAAAGTCGAAGTTACTGAGTTAATCCCTGGGACGATGTACAATTTCACAGTATTTGCCATTGTGAATGGCGGTCTGACCGAAGGAGAAGGGGTGTCCATAAGCCTCTATACAAGTAAGTCACAGTTTCTTGCACACCTGTTCCTGCTTTCCCTGTGCAGGTAGGCTGTGCCTACCTGCCTGAGGGTTGAAATTTAATACTGTTGCAGGCAGAGGTGCTGTGCTTTGTGGATGTCAGTGTGGAAGAGACATAGCTGCCTTTTTAAAAACAAAGTAAACCAAAACCCCTCAAAACTGACGGTCATTGAAGGTGGTCACCAAGGCCTGTGACACAATGAAGGAACTCTTCCTGAGAACCTGCCTGCCTTGCCTGGGATTTGTGTGGGCAGTCTTTCTGCTCTCAGTTCCTGGAGGATGGGGGCATCACACCCTTATTTTAAAGGGCTCCCACACAGAGAGCACATTGTGCCCAGAGAACTTTTGTGATTTGGGGGCTTGTGGCTGTCATTGGGCTGCAGCAGGAGAGTGAGATTTAGGCAGCACTGGCTCAGGGCATGAAGGGTGGCAAAGGAGCAGTGTGCCTGGGTGGGTCATCACCTCTGTTCCTCTTCCAGTGACATCTGATGTTCCTGAACCTTTTTCTGTGCACAGATATACCACCATCTTCTTGCCTCACCCTCCCCTTGTATCTTTTTTGCCCACCTCTCTGTATTCCCAAGCAAAACCCTGGGAGTGCTGGCACCACAGTGACCTGCACTCGTGCTTTTGAATGCGAAAGGAAGTTGGATCCCACTCGAGATGCCTCTTCCTCATTTTTCTCTTACCTGGCCACTGATGCAGAAGCAACCAGGAGCATTTAGTGATGATGTTGGGGTGCTCCTGCACTCTGAACCATGAGTGATGTGAAGAGAGTGATGTAGTGCTGTGCCTGTGTTTCTTCTCTCCATGGTTGTGAGCAGATGTTCTTGCAGGTTGACCAATTGTTGTCTTGCCTTTCACAGAGCCCAGCCCAGTTCTTGATCTCAAGGAGGAATATGTTGGCATGACTTCTGTCAACTTAACGTGGGCAGTGAGCGATGCTGCTTCCAACTCCTACACGTACAGGATTGAGGCTGGAAATGGTGTCTCTGTTAGAAACTTGACTTCCAGTGTCACCAAAATCGAAATTACTGGTTTAATCCCTGGGACAATGTACAATTTCACAGTATTTGCAGTAGCAGCTGATGGTCAGACAGAAGGAGAAGGGGTGTCCATAAGCCTCTATACAAGTAAGTCACAGTTAATGTGTAGAAGGGGGATTCTGTGGGAGGTTTTGTTGTCTTCTCTTCTATGTGGATGAGGCTCTCAGGTCCTTACACAGAGCTCATTGTGTGCCTGGGGGACTTCCCCCGCTGGAGGGCTGCAGCTGGGCTGAGGGCAGCACCATGCTGTGTGCCTCTCGGCCACACTGCTCTGCTCAGCTCCTCAGCAAAGAGGAGAAGGTTGAGGTGCTCCCATGTTCCTCCTGCTAGGCATTGTGACTGTTTTTCCCCCTTGTGAACGTGTGCTGCTGTGTCCTTCCCTTCGTTTTGCCCTGTTTTAACTGGGGTGAAGTGAATCTGTCCCAGAGCTCCTCAGTGAGGTTTCCAGAGGTGCCCCAGGATGAACCCCTTAAGGGAGTCTGGTATTGTGAAAGTACTGCTTGGTTCCTCGTAATGCTCCATCTTTCTAAAACATGGAGGCACGGCTGTGCCTCTGCTCTTTCTGTCTGTGTTTGCCAGCAAATATTGGTGAGCATTGATGGAGTCTCATCTTTGTTCCCTTGAGGGCCCTTCCTTCTCAATGTTACTGCTACATTGACCTTTTAAACATCTTTTTGTGTCTGGTCATAAGGTCGCAAATTTTATATTGTGTCCTACAGGACTCTCCCACAAACTGACATTTTGTAGTTGCTGTTCTTACCGATGGCTGCTGCTGTGACCTTAATGCCCAGAGCTTATATTCATTTTCTTATTTGTTGATGACTAAGAGTTTTACCTAATTTTACAGGGAGTTAATGTCAATCTGCACACTAAAGATGTTCTTAGAGTAGTGTAAGTGGTTGAACAGTATTGTGAAAATTTTGCTGATCTTGACAGATACTCAACCTAAATAGTCTCAGTAAACCTGTCTGCAGAGGAGTTGGCTCAGAAGAGGGCTGTGTACTTACTGTGCTAAATACTTCTCTTCCTCATAGAGCAGCAGGTCCTTGTAGGCAGTAGCTTTGTCTTTTAAAAAGTGGAAAGGAATACTGAAGTTTTATAATCATTTATACACAGAAGTTACAAATAGTCAGCTTTTTCTATTTACTACAATACCTGATTTCTTACTCCTCTTTTTAACTTTTTTTTTTTTTTTTCCCCAGTTCCTGCCTTAGTGAATTCATTTCAATGTGAATCAGTGGCCAATCAGTCTTCCCTAATGCTGAAGTGGGAATGTCCTTCTGGTAACAACTCTGGCTTCAAAATTAAAATATTTAATGATACCTGGGAAAAAGAAGAATGGACTCCATCCTGCCTGAGAGAGGGCTCAGAGGAAACCTTCATAACAGCACCGTTAGATTATTACAGCACCTACATGGTTACTATTACAACTCTTTCAAATAGTTCTGAAAGCCCTTCAGTGCAGAAAATGTGTAACACGAGCATTACTGGTAAGCATTAAGACTTGAGAATGGAAGGTACTCATAGGACCAAAATACTAACTTCATGATTGCAGAGTACCAAATTTGATGTGCAGCACATTACCAGCGTACAGATTATGAATAAACCACTACATTCATGCAAAGTCTAATGTGACACATAATAAATATGCATTGTATGAACAGCATCAGTATTACAGCATTTTCTTATTTGCCTGATAAAGAAAAGTTTTCCATTAAGGTACTAAAAACTATTTATTTTATAGACCCACCTGCTCCAAGCAAAGCTCCTTTAGTTGAAGCAGTCAGTCACAACTCGTTGTCTGTTGAATTCTCTGACTTTGAGTCAGTGCATGGACCATTAAAAGCCTATGCAGTAATGATCACAGCAGATGAACAAGGTAAGATGTTCTGATATTATCTTAGAGCTGTGTGAAGAAATTTATCAGACAGCATTGTTTTAAACTCTAAATGGGTGTTAAATTGATACAGAAAAAGCTGACTCAGTATTTTCAATCACCTTTCAAAAACCATGAGGCAAATACCTTGCTTGCTGGAAGTCAGATAACTCCTTGTTTGCAGGAAGCCACTGTTTTCACTCTGCCTTTTCCAGCCTCAATATCCTTGAGTATAATTCTCTCATGTATTGCCACTGTGTTGATGCCATCATGATTTGCCAGTGACTCCTGCCACAAGATTGTGTGGTATCCTTTTTTTTCCCCCCACAGAATAATTTTCAGAGCTACTAATATAAGCAGCTTTAGAATGTGGGATGTTTTTTCCCCATCTCCCTTCTTCAGCTGGAAGTAAGATCTTTGGGCGGAAGAGGGAAAGAAAAGACAATTAAAAAGAGAGCTTGCTTTCTGATTTTAGTTGAGACATTTTAACTGAGAGAGATGGGGTGCAGGTGGAAGGCTTGAATAGCATTGTCAGCATTACATGTCATGGGAGGCTGAACACTGGGGAAGGCTAGAGGGTAATCCATCAAAGTCATTTCTTTAAAGCATCAAAGCAGAGAAACATCTTTAATTGGTGACTGTCTAGTGCTAAATCACAAAACTAAGGAACTTACCTTCGCAGTGTAGGTTCTGGTTGAACTTTTCATTTCTGCCAGTACACAGGAGGAATAAAGCAGCTGATGGGATAGTCTCCTCCAACTGGGATTTGACAGTGATGCTTATCCTTTGTCTTAACACTGGAAATTCATCTTGCAGCAGTTTGACTGTAGATCTTTCTTCTGCGGTTTTCCATACAATATATGTCCAAGAAATGCTCAGATACTTACACAAATATATATAGTACATCACTGCAGAAAATTCCTGGTTTTCACATGGCTACTTAGCTGCCACCAAGTTGCTGATTTGAATGTCAGTCTCATGCATGCAGCAACAGCTCTGCTTGTAACTTCAGACCATCCTGTTTAGTCTTGATGAGATTCAGTGTGTTCTTCTGTGTGGTTTTGATGACAAGGTATTCAAGAAAGAGGACTTTCAAGAAGTGACTGAGAGAAATAAGGAAGGAAGATCTCTTGTATTTATAATACAGAGTGCTTTGATAGGAGCAGGAAACAGTCCTTATGGCCAAGCATCACTTCAGCTTTATAGTGTTGAAATAGCATTAATATGTGTGAGATGTCTGGTTTAAGACAGAGAAACACATCATTACCTTTAGGATAGAGAGAGGGGACTTCATTCAGTTGTGTAAGCAATGGTGTCTGGGACTGTTTGAGATGTCCTAGGCTGATGTCCAAGATATCCACAAGGTGCTGCAGATAGAACCTGGGACGTACATCCTTTTGGAATTGAAACTAGGGACCAGACAGGTCATATAATGTATCTTGGATAGTATTGAACATCCATTTCTAGACAGCTGAGTTAACAGCAACCTCAGCTGCTTTTAATGTAACCAAACTAGTGTTTCAGAAGAGCTGTCTTGCACCCTGTTCCTGCACAGATACAGTTGATGAGAGCTTCACTGCGGGTGGGTAGCTCACTGGTGGTAGATCAAACCTTGGGCACACAACTGTAAAAAATTTACTAGAGCTCCTTCAAGGAGTGCAAGTGCAGTGTTACCAAATACCAGTTGACATTTTCTACACTGTTTCCATTGCACATTCTGCATATGATAGCTGAGTATGATGTGCCTTTACAGAGAAGCTCTGCTGTACATGGTAGAAGTAAAACCAAAAGGGCATTAAAACAAATAACACTGCGGCATAGGGAGGGAGTTCAGTAAATTGTACTGCAGTAGAAGAGATTTCTGAGATTGTTTTATTTAGTCTTTCATTTCAGGCAGTATTTACGGAGTAATGACAACTGTGGTTACTGTGACACACTGTATTACCATGTCAGCCACTACTCTGATTGATACAGAAATCAGTGGATGATGTGTACCACATATATCCTTGTTTTTTCCTGAAGGTTGTGGGTCTTTGAAGTCTAAATTGAACAACACATACAGAGATTTCAAGAAGAAGACAACAGTCACCTATGTAACGTATGTCATAGAGACAGAGCAGGCAAAATCACCTTCTTTCCATTCTCAGGATGGTACAAACATCATTAATGTAGGCAAGGGAAACACAATGTACGGCTACGAAAACGGACCACTGATTCCACTTCGTTCATACAGGTATTTATCTCAAACCTCTGTTAGTTTTGCTGCAGTTGAACTATAGAAGATCATTTAATGAAAAGACTACAGATCTTGCTTAACACTGTTAAAACCACGTAAAGTATCTGGGTTTTTTTCTTCTCTTTTATCAACAGGGCAAGTGTTGCAGGTTTCACTAACATTACCTTTACTACGGCCAAGATCATTGTGGGGGAAGATAGTTATGTATCATTTTCACCCTGTTCTGAGGCAGTGCTGCTACCCCAGGATCCAGGTATAGTTAATGTCAAATGTAGGACTGGTGGTTTGTCACATACACAGTGTGTAATTCCTTAATTATGGCAAGTTTCATAATAGCAAAACACCTGTTGGTTTCTCTGTGATGGACTGTTCCTTTCTAGCCTTGCACTGACACTGCTCTGTAAATTCATACCTTGCTAGTTCTGTGGCTCACCTCTTTTTTCCATGTATGACTTCTGCTATGGAAGTAACCAAAAGCTGTGATACTCATGATTGCTAGAAGGGATCAAATGGCACAGCGAGACTTTGGTACAGAAACAAGTAACAAAAAGCAGTTGATATTCTAACAGTTCTGGTAAATTACAAGCAGGTGCATTGGAATGCAAGTACTGGTCCTTTGATCCCAATTTTTTATTCATTTATCATCCTCAGTTTATTATTCTTGATGAGCTTTCAATACTGGTACTGCCAGAGGGCACAGTAAAGACAAGGCGTTTAGTAGAGTGGGGTGTGCTCTGCCATTTGTGAGGTTCTCTTATAGCATGTTAATTGGGTTAGATCATTACCAGAGAGGTAAATCAGTAATGAGTAATACTTGTTCTCTTTTATCAGGTGTTATTGCTGGAGCTGTTATTGGATGCCTTTTAGCTCTGTTGGCTGTAGTTGCTATAGGGGGTTTCATATTCTGGAGAAGGAGAAGGTACTGTGCATTCATTATTGCATTTCTTGTGATGAGGAACACCAGTATTTCACTTCTGTATCTTCCCCCTAAAAAGGCACCTCTGTCTGGTTTATACACTTCTGTCATGATGCTTTAAAATACATTCTATGAAAAATCTTGTGTGTATGTTACAGATTAGAGTTGATATATCAAACTAGTTAAACGACTTTGTTCAACCCCATCGTTACAAACTAATGAGTTAAGATTCATTATGTTTAGCTCTTCTGACTTCATACATGCTGGTGAAGTAATTCAGTCAGAAGTGAGCAAACAGCACAAATTTATTGTGCTAAAAGACACGTGTGATTGTATCTTAGATGGATTTATTTTAAATCATCCATTCATCACACTTTTTAATTGCTTGATGGCATGTCACATGAAACTTCTATTGTGGAATTTCCAGAAGCTGATGAGTTGCCTAGAGTTTGAGCTAGTCTCTCAGTTTCCAGTTTTTTCCAAATAATCTGGGACTTAAGAGTCCACAAAGGCTTCTTCCTGCTTCTGATCACGTGGTACATCCTTTCTAAGGAGTTACTGTAGGGCCCTTAGTCCAGTTTTCTTAGTTTCTTTGATTAACCGCTGTTGTTTTTACGTGCATGTCCAATAGCTGTGGACAATAATAAGAAGAGCTTCCTTCAAAGCTAGAAACACCTATTTTCATTCAACTACCACTTTCAGTACCACTGACACATCACTGTTGAACACTTACTGTAGGGATTAGTGATTCTCCTGAGGTGTTAGCTAGCGATGCAGGTCCCTCAGATGTACTTCTTCCACCAGACTGTGCTTTATGTTCAGGTGTTATACTCTGGTATATAAACAGTCCCACTGCACAGCATCACTGAATGAAGGATGAACTATTTTGTTCTTGCTTCAGGTGTAAGGTTTGCCTCAGGAGGTTGGGTTTTTTTTGCACAGAATGAGTTGCTTTAAAAGAAATTGTTGTGAACAGTCACAGGAAATAGCTGTTGTCAGAAATCCCATATGCAGTCCATTAAATTCTACTGTGAACCTATTGTGTTGTTTCCTTTCACCTTATAGGAAAGATAAAAGAAATACTGAAGTGTCCTTTTCTCCAATTAAGTAAGTCCATATCCTTTCACACATTTTCTGAGCTCAAGTGATATTTTTCAAACTTACTCTGAACCCTGATACTTGCTTTCTGTGCAGTTTTATATAGAATTTTACAGTATTAATTCCTCATGGAATTCAAAGACTCCAGCCTGCAGACTAAAAATAATCCTATCAATCGAGACTTCCAGAGCTGCCACAGGGACTGGAGTGCTCGCTTCATGAATCACTATTAAACACACAAATGCTGCATGTAGTTTTGAAAATCAGGATGTTTGAATGAAACACAGCTTCCGTGCAAACTGAGGAAGCAATCTAAATTGTTGATACAGTGCACAAAGGCAGGATTCTGCACTGCAGTCTGAACTTTCATTTGCTTTATGACTGCTTTGTGCTGAGCCATTAATTAGGATAACGTAGAGATTGTAAAAGCTGGCCGTGGGAGGGTAACCACAAGATATTGGGAGTCACAGGCAGTGCAATTGAATCACATTATTGTTTCTTGCACTGAATTTTGTGCTGATGGAAAGGCATGGCCAGAGCATCCCATGAAGTCCCACCTGTGTAGACTTTGACATAAAACACACCAGGGAATGGGGCCAATGCGATGGGAGCACAGAAGCAGCCCCTCTGTGGTATTCTTCTGCAGGATGTGCTATTCTCTCCTTGGTTTAACAGCTCAGTTAAATACTATGCTTGATATCTTGTCCCCTGTAAATGCAGTTTTGTGGCTGCTACTAACAGTCATGCTTTCATTCTTAGATTCGCATAGTGAAAAATACAGCTGCATGTGTCTAATCAACCTTTTTTTCTTCCCCCCCACCCTCCCCTGAAGAGTCAAGAAGTAAGTAAAGCACACTTTCTAACACATTAACTGAATTCATGGTTTATTTATCTAACACCAGTTACCAACACATGGATTTTCTCATTTTAGATCAAAAATGATTAAAGTGGAGAACTTTGAGTCCTACTTTAAGAAGCAGCAAGCTGACTCCAGCTGTGGTTTTGCTGAAGAGTATGAGGTATGTGCCCTCAGTGGGAAGAGTCACAGCAAATGCTTTCGGAAAAGCAAATTAGCTTTCCTATGGAGCATACATGAGGCTTACAGAAGGGGAAGAGAAGGGACCTTTATTATAGAGATTATTAAGATGCATGTATAGTCTTCCCTTCCCTGATTCAGCTGCAAATTTAGTGATAAATACTTCCCATCCTGAACCATTATCTCTGCCTGTGAGCTAAGAGCGTGGCGTGCTGCTCAGAGGTCTCGCCAGAGCTGAAACTCTCCTGAGTCCTTGCCCTAGTCGTGCTACAGAGTTAGCTTAGGGAAAGCTGTTTGACTTCTCTGCACTTTGGGGTTTTTATATGATTTTTGTTTTCTACACAGCCAGACAGGTCTCTTGCTAATATCGCTGACTTCTTCATTGCGTAGGTGTGATTTGCAAACCACACCTGTGAACAGCTCAAAGGAGCAGTCAGAGAAACAGCAGTTATGATTTAGTGACCATAACTGTTTTCCTGTGAAATGTGCTAAATCTCAATTGTTATAAGGTACAAAAGATAGAAATCAAGTGTCAGTAAGGATTCTGTGGTGTTGTGTCTGCTGTTAAAGAATCTTTTTTATTTTTTAAATCTCCTTGAAGCTATTAATTGACTTCCTTCTTGTCCAGATCCAGTTCTGTCCCTTTTACTGTACTTTGCAGGCTGGTGCTCTGCTTTGCCTTCCTCTCAGATTTTGCTCCCTTCGGTCCTTTCACAGTGCACTTGCACCCATTCTCCCTGTAATGTCTGCAGAGCTCATGCTAAGTAGTTCACTGCCCTGGGCTCAGAATGAGTGTACAGTTCAGGTCAGTGTCATGTATTTCTGCAAAACTTTTTCCAGGCTTTTAAAGCCCATCTCTAGGTTTTCACACGCTACTTTTCCTGCATTCAGTATTAATCTCTTTTCTATCCAGTTTGCCACTGTCACCCTCCCACTGTAAAAAGCTGATTTTTATCATCGTTTACCCCAGTTCAGCAGGCCTACTTTTACAGCAAAGGCCAAGAGCATTTGGAGTATTTGTTTCAGTTGTGTGTGTATGAATCATAAACCGGGACCAGGTGCTCACATATCCTCCTTTTACTGTAGGAACTCAAGTCTGCTGGTGTTCATCAGCCCAAATTTGCTGCTGAACTTGCTGAGAACAGGGGAAAAAATAGATACAACAACGTCTTGCCATGTGAGTTACTCCCTTAGGTTTTGCATCTTCTACTGGTTGAGTTTTTAGATTAAAAACCTTGGATTTGGCTAATCTGGTTTTAATTGTACCCAGAGATTTGAAAGAGAAATTAATGTAATCAGTTTCCAAATTTTTCTGAAGGCTTTCATTATAAAAATTTTAAACTACTGCTATTTATGATCCCTAAAGTTCTAAAATTCATACTATTATTTTCCTTTTTTCTTTCCGCAGATGATATTTCTCGTGTGAAACTTTCAGATCAAGGCTCTGCAACTGATGATTATATTAATGCAAACTATATGCCTGTAAGTTGTTTCATTCATTGAAATGAAATATAACATGTGTTTTATGATGTAGGCTTAACAGATCATAACAATGTTCAAAATTGGCTTTTTATGTCTCATTGATGGGGGGGTGTGTGTGTGTATATATTTATTTTGATTTTTTCTTCTTAGGGCTATAACTCAAAGAAGGCATTTATTGCTGCACAGGGTCCTTTACCCAATACTATAGAAGACTTCTGGCGCATGATTTGGGAAAAGAGTATCTACTCTATTGTTATGTTGACAAAATGTGTTGAACAAGCCCGGGTATGTTTTTATTAAAACTGAACTGTCTCTTGAGGACAGTTGGATGTCTTCTAATTTTGTTGTTACTGTAGTAGGGTGGAGACTGACTGCTTCCTTTTAACAACCATCCACTTACTGGAAGACTGTTTTCTAAATTAAATAATCCTTTTTTTTTTTTTTTTTTTTAGCTTTTTCCCATTTTTATATCAGCTGACTACCAGAATAGATTGTCTCAGGAGGGTTGTGGAATGGGTCTTTAAGGGTGGGTTCTTCTCCCTAAAGAATGATTTTGGTAGAGCTTCTCCTGCCTTGAGGTAGGCCGTTGGGAATGGTGATGTGCTTTCTAACCCTGCTTCAGGTGGTGTGTTATTTTAAAACTAATACTCAGTTGCTTCGTTGCTCTCTGTAACGTGTCTGACCTTGAGACTCTCTTCTTAGACAAAATGTGAGCAGTACTGGCCAGACAAACAATCCAAGAGCTATGGTGACATTATTGTGACAATGGTCTCGGAGGTTGTCCTTCCAGAATGGACAATAAGGGACTTCACTGTAGAAAAGGTGAGCATCCCCTCAGCTGTTAGTTGGGTACAAATACCTCTAGAAGTGGTTTATCATATCACTGTGACTCCACATGTCAAGCAACACTGGAATGACAGAATACAAGGATTTCACTAAAATGTAATCAAACTCAAAGTTAGCCTAGGGAAAAGGATAGGGATGGTTTATTTTAATTTGAGTCTTTGAATGTATTGGTCTGCTTTCTGCCAAAAGTCTCATTTAAAATCTTTCATGCCATCTACTGACAGTGAGATTCTTGGTGATAGTTATGTATATGCATCTGTTCATATGCCCTGGATTCTCACGACAGTGTTTCAGTAACGTGTCCAGAGGTGGGAATGAGTTGTCAGTAAGACCCTCCTGGTGGCAGAAAGGGATCTTATAGCAAAATCCAGCCTGCTAATGGGCATTACTGATTGCCCCATCAGTGATCCTGCAGCTCGTGTTTCCCCGAGACCTGCACCAAACCTTGTGCTTATGGAGATACTTGTCATATCTGCTGGACTGCACAATCAGCCCCATCTCTGTCAGCAAATCTAATGCAGCAGAGATGACCTTGGAGCAAAGTGAAAAGTAAAAGGAAACTATTTCAAAGTATTCTCTACCAGAGCAGAAGGAAGACAGAAACTGAATTATCATTGATCAAATTACTGCACAGTTTGTAAGAGGCATCTTTAATGAAGCTGAGCTTTGTCCAGCACAGGAAGCCCTGCTGTTGCTCCTCTGAATCCTGTTTGTTTTCTGGGTTTTTTTTTAATGTGTATTCCTCTAGTCCAACACACCAGAGAGCCACACAGTACGCCAGTTCCATTTCACCTCCTGGCCAGATCACGGAGTGCCAGAGACCACAGACCTTCTCATCAACTTTCGACACCTTGTTCATGAGTACAGCAGTCAAAATCCAATCGACTCTCCTATTCTAGTGCACTGCAGGTAGGAACAACATGTTTGTGTCAGACACACTTTTATCCTGGGGCTTTTTGAAGAGCAGTTCTTTTTTTCAATGTGACATGATGCTATGTAGATAGGAAACTATGTGATAAAAAAAATCATTCAAATAGACTCTCTCTCCTAGCGTGGAAATCTTAGCTGAAAATGTTGCCTTTTCAAGTGCTTTGATATGGAATCTTGTGTAAGTGCAAGGCTGGGAAACCCAGAAGTGTGTCCTGCCTCCCTCTTTGTGATAGTAAAAACCACCCCTTTGGACTGCAGAGACTTGTAATACCTGTGCCATATAGAAAGCATCTTACATCACTGGCTCTTCATCAGGCCCCCGGTGAGCAGGTGGTTGAGAGAAAGCAGTAAGGAGCTTTGTCATGTCATTGCAGTGCTGGTGTTGGGAGGACGGGGACGTTCATTGCCATCGACCGCCTGATTCAGCAGATAGAAATGGAGAACACTGTGGATGTGTACGGAGTGGTGTACGACCTGCGCATGCACCGCCCCTTAATGGTGCAGACTGAGGTAAGGCTGGCATCCAGCAGCTGGTTTTTCAAATGTGCATAATAATCCAGGGAAGGGGCATTCAAGATGTAGTTCAGAATTACAGGAAGATGAGATATTAAGGAGCACTCTGAAATTACTCCTTATTTAACTTCCCTCATTCCTGCTTCAACTCTTCCCAGTAGTTGCAGCCAGGGGCCATAGTATGCCCAAGCAATCTCTTGACAGAGTATGATGTAGGAGTGGCATTTGCAGCTGCAAAGAATTGCTAAATAATCGTGAAAAAGTTCTTTTGTGGCTTGTTTCCCCCATGTGAGTTTTATCTTTATAGCTGTGAGCCTGAATTATCTTGAGTCAAGTGGTCTCGGTGTGCATCTTTTGTGTTCTGCAGGAACACAATTAATTATTGTGTCCTTGCTGAAATTATCACTTTGATCCCCAAAGGTGTGTGGATTAACTCAAGCTGATTTGGAAAAGGCTGTAAAATCTCCATCATGCAAGTTTTTTAAGAGGGTGTCAGGCATGACAGTAAATTTGATGGTAGTTTTTTATGGGGGGTTGACCAGATGACTTTCCAGTCCTCCCACCGTTATTTTCTGTTAGCTACACATGTAGCTCCTAAATTATACTCTGTGGTGCATTCAGTGTGGAGCATCCAAAGCCTATATTTAGGAGCAGAGTTACTTCCAAAATCAGGTATTTTCTAGAAATACATTGCCCTTCTTTTTCTTTTTCCCCAACAGGACCAGTACGTCTTCCTAAACCAGTGTGTTATGGATATTATTAGATCCCAGAAAGACAAGAAAACTGATCTTATTTACCAAAACATGACAGCAATGGCAATCTATGAAAATTTCACACCTGGGCCAGGCTTTGGGAAGGCCAATGGCTACCACGCATAGCCTGGGAGGAAGGCAGTGTCTCCAGGAGGTGTTACCTGCACAGAGCAAAGGGAGATGTTCTACTCATGTTTTCCAGGATTGTGTGCAGTGTCTCACATCTGGCTTCTCCAGTTCTGTCCTCGTTCCAAGATGTGATCTACAGGAAGAAAAACACAATGCTGGCAGGAGCCACAGACTGGTATTTAAAAAAAAAACCACAAACAAACAAGCAAAACTGTTTGAAGTTAACAGAGGAATATTGCTTTTTCTTGGGAATTTAACAGTGCTGATAGGTGAAATAGCATTTGCAGTATGAACAGTGAACTAGAATTTAAATATTAAAATAATAACACAAGCTTTTAATTACAATTTTATATGATTTCATTTACAGACACCAGGCTTGTGGGCTGTTTTAATATATTTAATTATAAGTTTCAGGAACATATTTTATCTACTGTATCTGGTTATTTGGCTAATAGATATGTGCCTCTGTGATTTTTATTTTTTTTTTTCTGTGTTCCTTTTTATTTAAAAAAAGGAGTACAAGCAGCTCCTTCAAATGGACATTTATACTTGGAAATTGTGCCTTTTCTAGTTGCTACTCTAGGAAAAAAAAAAAACACAAACAGCAGAGATTCTATTTTTGTACTGAAACTCTTAATGAGAACACAGATTTTTAAATAAGGCTTATGTCAAACTTAACTGTAGTTGCACTGTTGGCAGGACTCTCCAGAAGTTTGGAGGTGAGCTTTGTTTTT
This sequence comes from Podargus strigoides, assembly GCA_028020825.1. NCBI lineage: Eukaryota > Metazoa > Chordata > Aves > Caprimulgiformes > Podargidae > Podargus > Podargus strigoides. The sequence continues at coordinate 4,290,573 of CM051633.1, forward strand.
GCATTTCACCACAAATAGCCCCTGCCTTAATGTTTCGGTGCCTCTGCTAGAGGAAAAGGGAGTGTGGTCTGTCACTCCAAGCTTTAACTATAGTAAAACAACTGAGCAAGTGAACATGTGAATGTGTGTGCGGGGGGGTGTGTGGGTGTGTATGAAGGACAGAGTAGCTCCTCCCTGTTCCTGGCTGATATTCCTGTTTTTATACAATTTATAATGATTTATTTAAAGGTGCAATATATGATTTACTGAATAATGATCACTCTATTCTAATAGAGTTTTACTCAGGTTGGTGTCTTTTTTATCGTTGTTGTTTTTTCTCAAATATGTAAATCTGTGAAAATGTTGAACTAAGGTTCCAGTGTCCAAGCACTCCCAAACAGATTGACTGGCTTTACTCTTTCTACCAAAACAAACTGCACAAAATTCTGCTGTAAAGACCAATTTCTTGGTTGTTTTAGCCATCCAAAACTGAGAATCATCTTACCTGCCTGCATCTCGTTCATCCAATGGAATTATTTTATAGTTATTTGTAATATACTGCTGCTGTTGTTTTAACTGGTCCTTTTAAAAGCAGAACAAACAAGCAGAAAACCCTTAGTTGCTGATTTTACAAGTCAGGGATTAGATTGGATTTTTTTGCTAGTGTGTAACTGTTTGAGTTATGAAGGCATTAGCATTGAAGGACTTCTTAAGTAGCTGGGGGGGTGTTTTTTGTCTTTGGATCATTGCACTGGTTGCATTGCAGAGGAATATGAAGTTTATGAATAATGCTATAGAATAGCTATGAAGTGGTGAAAATCTTATGAAGGTTTAATAACCAGAGTCTCTGGAATTCTGCTGCTTTTTTTTTTTGGGTTTTTTGGTTTTATGTTTGTTTTAGCACAGTTGTCAGGAAAAGCTTCAGATACTGGGAGTATATGTGGCATTACAGTGGATCCTGGTGACCTCGCAGAATCCGCTGTTGGCTGAAGGAAAATGTAGGAATTCCTGGTGCACAACTGTAACTTTACAGATATCCAGAGGAATTTTTTACAACCTGGTGTGAAATTGTGGTGTGCTGTGTGAGCAAAACTGGAGGACAAACCACAGTGCTCTTCAGCTTCTTTTTTTTTTTTTTTTTTTTTGGTAGCAGCCACTTGTACATTCTTAAATATATTCGTTTTCTCTCTTTCTCTGAAATACTTTTAAAAAACTATTTTAAAAAGCCAAACACGTTAATGATCCTGCCCAACTCCATGCAAACTGGCAGTCCACATAGTGGATCTCTCACCTGGCATTCTTCCTAAGCTGCTGTCACATGACAAACAAAGAAAAACCACTTGGACCAAACAGAACCATTCCAAAGGAGCTGGGAGGGAGGAAAGCCTGCCCCTTACAGTCACGTTACTTTTTTCTCTCTTGATCTTTTAATGACTGCACATCTGTGCAGAGCACAGAGCCAGTATTCATTATTCCAGGTCTTGCAAGAACTTGCTGCCTTAGGGTGGCGAATGCTTTCTTGCTTCTGAAGGCCCTTGTTTTGTATAGCACGGGAGAGAGGGAGATGAATCTTCTGTGCTAGATCACGTGTTTGCATTATATTGAAGCAGAACATCAGCAAACTCACTGGGAATGGTATGTGTTTCTGCCTAACCACTGCCCAGATACTCTTACAGAAAACAAACATATCTGTCCTGGGTTTTTTCATGTTGGAAGCAGGTGCCAAATTCTCACTTGTGTCATCATCTAATGAGCATCCATTTGTAATGCAACTGTATGCGTGTGTTTCCCCAAAACTGACTCATTGTGAGGAGAGACTGAAGTTTGAAGTGACCTGCTGATCCCAGGTATAGGTGGAGTAAGTTGGTAAGGCTTGAAACGTTGTAAACATGAAGCTGGCCGTAGTGGCGATGTGCGTAAGTAGGACATGCTCTGTAGGATACCTCTGCGGGAGGAGGAGGGGGATTACAGGTAATGCTCTAACACCTGGTGGATCTGTCTTGGTCAAAATGACTTTAATTTGTGCAAATACTTTTTCCCTTCCTTCTGACATCCTCTGCGTTATAATTGCTGAGATGTGTCTCTGTGGTCAGTGTTTTCTCTTGCTATTCCTTATCTAAAGCTATCCACTTTTCTGGCTGAAAGCTCTACTGTGTGGCAATTGCATCTCCTGCATTTCTGTTCTACTCTTTTTTTATTTTTTCCCATTTGGGGCCTGCTTAAGAAGGGAAAAGTTGATGTGTTTCAAATAAGTGACTGTTGAATATCTTGAAATGATGTACAAATTTTGTTGTTTTCATATTTGTTGTACAGAAAATTTCAGCACATGTCTATAATGTTTTTAATGGTTTGATTTGTTTTTAAAGATATGAAAATAACAATTAAAAAGCATCATCCTAGAGCACTTGGTCTTGTTTTTCCTTTCCTGGGGTTTTCTTCTCCGTTCCTTTTGAACAAAATTAATTTGCCAAAATACCCATTTCATTAGAAGGGCTTTAGAAGGTGTAAGGCAAGTGGGCTCCCATCCTCAAGGGTGACACTTTGTCTTGCAGTCACTGGGGCTCCCTGCGAGGGTGTTCATCGGTCACTGAGATTTGCCTGGCAGGACCAGGTGCTGATGTGACCTGGTGGTTGGTGGTTTCTCTAAGTGAAGAGCTTGGTACCAGTTAAAGGAACACCACCTTCAGCCAGGTCAGTCACAGGATCTCCCCTCACTGAAATAGCCTTGGGGGAGGAGCAGTGCTCCTAGGATTCATTTACTTCCAGAAAAACATGAGTGAGAACTTTTCCATCCTTTGAAGGAGATGTTCTGTGGTCAGGGGGCAATGATAGAAGAAATATCTTTGTGATGTTACAGCTAGCTTCTTGATAACAGATTACCTGACTGTAGATGTATATAAAATTACCTCAGTTAAATCTCTTTTTTCTAAAATTCTTAGTTTCCATTCCTGGTTGCTCTTTGAACCACACCCGAGGAGGATCACGTTCCTGGAGGGTGATACTGGAACTCAGCAGCTCTCCAGTTCCTCACGGCGTGCTGACTCGTACCACGGAGGATCACAAGGTTCTGCAATACTTGCTGCACTTCCTGAAAACAACTTCATGGTGAGATGGGAAGAGCACAGTGCGATTGTCTCCTCGTCTTCCAGTGGGAGCGTCTGTCAGCCACACGATGGCTGTCTGAGTGCTCGTGGTGAGACTTGTGCTGTAGAAGTGAAGCTGTGACAACCTCCCAGTGCAGGACCTGCGGCAGGTGACCACCACTGCCAGGGACAATTAGCCGTGGGGAGATTTTTGGGAGCAAAATTCCTTTTTTCTTTTTTTTTTTTTTTTAATCTTTTTCTGTAAATCACATAGGTTTGTTTGATACACTAGAACTTCAGTAACACCAACTGTTCTGGCTGAGTGTTAGTCTGTTCAGGTGGGTAGGGTGGAACCTGTGTACTTGGAAATCATGTTCTCTATAAATGCTCTTGTCATTTACTGGTTTTACTGCCTTTGAGACTGAAAAGGTGGAGGTCAGAGAGGAGAGGATGTAATATTTCTGTCCTGTTCTTTGCTCAATAAATGGGATGTAGACAGAAATACTGTTGCCCTTGCATGCCCTTCCTGGCTGGGTGTTTTCAGGCAGTGGATGGAGTTTGGAGATGAAGAGATGTGGATGTTCTTGCAGAAAAGAGTCAGAAATGGGAGCTTGGAAGGGAAAAACACCTGAAAACTTTGCACACTGTGTTTTTCTCAAGCAAAAAGAAAAAAGCCTCTTAGCAATGGGAAAGATGCTAGGTCTTAACAGCTCCTGGGTGATCTGAGTGAAAACTAATTAAGAAACACAAATGCAATCCCTTTTGTCCAGGGGCAGAATGAGGGGCAAGCAAAGATGAACAGTTTACTCACTTCTGAGGTGTGTAGGTACAGTGTTCTCCCCCTTCTCATACCCACCAGAGAAGTTACTGTGCTTCCTTTTTCCAGGTCCTGTGGCTCTGCTTCAGGACGTCCCTTTCAGCTCTTCACATGAGACCTCATGTTGAAACCCCTGGCTTTGAATGTGGCGTGGTTTAGACAGTTGTTCTATGTTTAGCCAGCTGTTCTATCACCCCATGAGCCCTCTCCACCAGAGGAAAGGAATCGGGAAAAGGAAAGGAGACTGGTGGGTTGAAGTGGAAACATTTAATAAGATAATAATAAAGAACTAGTATTAATCACAATACTAATATGAAATACAAAAGGTTATACTCAGCCCATATAGTGGCTGAGCTGTGCACTCCCAGCAGTGGATGCTGGGTGTCAAACACTGTGAGCACCACAGCTCCAGCCAGAGCAGGATGGTCACAGGGAACAGGAGAGTTGGCCGCGGGAACAGAGTGATGGGCAACACCCTCCAGGGATGGCCACCATTGAGGAAAAGACCCCTGGAGCTGGGTTTGGTTTTTTTATCTGGCAGTTTTCTGATGTGGTGTTTCCAGTGTTGGGAATGTGCTATCAGAAGGAAGACAGGCTCTGTGATAAAGGCTCATCTAATGTCAGCTCTGATTAAGGCATCTACCTAAAAGGTGATTGCTGTCTTTCCAGAGAGGAACTAGAGCCTGTTCATTTCTGCTTCAAGCCTCCAGATGGCACATGATACCACTGTTCTTTCCACGGAATGCTTTTCCTGCCAGGCTGCTCTCTTCTTCACTTCCTTCTCAGATTCTGGTAACCTCCCTCCACCCCGTGTGCTGTTTCCCCTTCTCCCCACACTGTAGGTGCAAATCCTGTCTCCTCCAGCCCTGCAGCCCTGGCCCATGTCAGTGGTTAAGCCCCCATCACCATGCTTGTGTAAGGCTGTCTGCCTGCCCCACAGAGGCTATGTACCTCGTGCTCATCTGTAGTGTTGTACATGTGATCAGATGACTTTTTTTCCAGAAACTCTTAAGTTCAGCAGTAGCCTGACAGTGCCAAATAATCCTTTGCTTCTTTGGGAAGTGCTCTTACACTCAAGTCCTGTTGATACCTAGACATTTTCTATGGTGCCTGTAGTCCAAGGTGTAAGGTTCTGGCTCGGACCAGCTTGGAGCTGGGTATTCAGCATTATCATCTGTGTGCTCTTCTCTCAGCTTGTCAGTCTGCTCTGCAGCTGTTCCCAGCAATAACAGATTTATGGGATTGCTGAACACAGCGCAGACACATCAATAAAGACAGCAAACAACAAACTGCTCGATATGAGTAACAGTTAAAAGGCTATTTCAGTTAATGGGTCTGTTTATGTGTGTGTGTGTAACACTAACCATGATTCTTCCAAGCCTTTTTTTTCATAGGTCCTTAGAGAGGTTTTAAATGCACCTTTTAAAGCATCCGGCAACATCTGCTGAGTTACTTTGTCTTCTTCCGTCTCCAGCCTGAAATACAGCAAGATTTCAATGCAAAGCTCTAGTGATAGATACATAAATTTTTTACAAGCACAGCTATAATGGAGATGGTTGTGTGAGGGAGCAAATGCTCTAAATCTACCAGATGTATCTACAACTACCCAGCTGCTCAAACCCTTCCGCCTTTGAACGAGGAATAAATCAAAACTAGAAATAACACTTCGCATCCGAACTTCCCATGCTCCTGTATCAGCACTGGTCCCATGGAGGATCTGTTCTGAGCAGGGTTTGGCCTGACTGAATGTCCCACAGCTGCTGCCCCCTGGCCTGAGCGATGCTCTCAGTGCTGATGGTGACAGGCCAGGTTGGCACGTGCAGGAGGAAAGCTGAGCTCTGGAGGTCATTTGCTGGCCAGTTCCCAAAATACTGAGAAAAAATTCCGAATAAGGATCAATCAAACCTTTCAAACCATTGTAATAACAAGTCCTGTCTAAAGCTACTGAACTGGTTTTTGTCTGCATGATGGTCTCCTGAAGTGTGACTGAGATGCCAGCAAAGCAGATTTTGTAGCGTTAGCTGCAGTGAGACCATCAACAGTGCCATTTGTCAAGCTCACTGCCAGCACGTTGGGACCAGTGATGCTAGCTCTCTTAAAACACTTAATGTTGCCACTTGGTATTTTGAAAACAAGCTTTTTTAGGATGCTAGAAAGCATTGCCTTTAAAAAATGCCACGAAACAAAGATCTGAACAGTTCCACAGCACGAAGAAAAAATCTTTCTTGGGAATTTCTTTCCATTTTATTTTTTTACCATTTGGACATCTTTTAAAGACAAAGTAAAGATGAACACTACCCCTTTTAATCACAGTTTAAGGGTATATTCCATTTTTGTTTCTCTAAAATGTGTTTTGTAGTCAAGGGGACTGAACTGTTGAGAAACCCAAAGCAAGCCCCAGTTTCAGTCACATGTGGACCATGGCCTTATCCCTGCTCCCCTGTCTTTGCAAGTCAGATGAGAGAAGGAATGGAGGCATACCCAGAGCAAACAGCTTGTGCAGCGACTTGGCAAACAGAACCAACTTCTTTTATGAGCACCCAGTTAGAAAACGGTGGGACAGAATCTCAGTGCAGTCTCCGGGAAAATGAGATGGGGGTGGATGCCTGCACTTCGACACAAACCCGACACAATTCAGTTCCCGCTGGCCGAACCAGGACCAGCGGGCTGCGCTGTGCTCCAGAGCCCTCACTGACCCTCCAGTCCTGAAGGCATCCACCAGCAGCGTACATAGTGACTGGTCTGCTATAAAAAAGACCCCGCAGTGCTCCCGGCGTCTACGCTCCCGCCGCCCCGCGGGGCAGTGCCGGTCGCTGCCCGCCGCGGGGAGCCTGCTGCCCGGCTGCAGCCCGGGGCAAGGTCGAAGCTCGGCGGGAGAAGCGGCCAGCGCGGGTGCGGCCGCGCGATGGCCGGTATGGCGCGGGCCGAGCGCACCCCCGCCGGCTCGAGGCGGGCCCGTTACCCGCAAACCGCCGCTGGCCGTCGGCGCCATGGCCGGGCAGCTGCCGCTGCGCATCTCCGGCTTCCCGAGGGACGGCGGCGGCCTGCAGATGCCTTTCGTGGCCATGTGGTGGCCGTGGCAGCCCCCGCCGATAGCTGCCTCGTCTCCCCCCTGGCCCGCGGGGCTGGCGCCCATCCCCTACGAGCCGCTGCGCTTCCTCTGTCCGGCGGAGGAGGAGGAGGGGGGCGCGGCGCGGCGGGATGGGGAAGAGCCGCAGCTGGAGGACGAGATCTGCGAGCTGGGCATCCGCATGCAGGAGCTGGAGCTGCTGGACCTCCTCGGCGAACGCTTCGACTCCCAGCGGTGTGGGTGTCCCCCGGGGCTGGGGCGGGCACGGGCACGGCGGGTCAAACGGGGTGATAACAACACATCTCCTATAGGGTCTATGTACCGCATTCCTCATAATCGAGCAGCTCCTGCCCACCTATCTTTCTCTCCACCAAGACCGCTAATTAGCTGTTCAGCTCTCACAAGCTTTTGTGAGCAGAGTTCAATATTACTCGCTAATTCTCTCTTTCGGTCATTCATGTTGTTAAACTCATCATTCAAAGCTTGGAGGTGATCAACTCCCTCCTTAAGTTCTGCAGGGTCCTCTATCTATCCCCCAAACCTGATATGCAGGGCAGCCATGGCTGTCCCTGGGTCCACGTGGGGTAAGCCAGCCGAGGGGACAGAGCAGTGCTCCCGCAGGGTTCGGTGTGAGGCACCCCAGGTCTGTGTCCCAGCACCCGGCTGTTCCTGGGAGCCGTGGGGAGCAGATGGGGTGCAGGGAGCAAAGGGGTTGTCTGGCATCACCTACCCCGTCACTGGTCAGCCGGCTGGGGACACAACTTAAATGGCACACAAGAATTACACATGCGGTTACATTTGCACAAAGGAACACCACCCTCAAACTCATAAAACCCCCAAAGTCATTCAGCGTTAGCAAAAAACCAAGTCAGACGCCGGGAAAATCAGAGGGAGTTTGTGTGTGCAAAATGTGCCTGCTGCTACTGAGTTCCTGCAGGTGTAAATCAGCATTGGTGTGAAACAAAGGCCGCTGATGACAGCAGGTAGAGGGAGGTGTTAGTTAAATTAGTTTGGCATTTTAATTTTAAAACCTACTGGCCATGAAGGAAATACAGGAAATAAAAATCGTTCAGCAGGTAGTGATTATGGAGAGTACCAGTGCGGGGGCCAACAGCTGCAAGGCTGTGATGCTCATCATTTCCTTCAAGGTCACAGTCAGGAAAGTTTGAGGAGTGCAAAGGTTGCAAGAACACAGAAAAAATGTCCATCAGATAGAGACATTGAAAGGAAGATCTCAAAGTAATTCTGATGGGTAGTTAGCACACATTTACTTTTTAGAAGAGGAAACTAATAGTCTTCTTTGTCATAGCGATATGCACCTTTTTCCATTTTAATACCTAGTCTTTTCAATACGTATGAGAAATTTCAGGTTTTAGGTATTTGCGAGACAAGAAATTGTGCGGAGTGTTACTAGTTTGCTTAAGGCATTATCTGATTTTCTTAAAAGTACTGTAAAGTAGTAATGACAAAACTAATGACAAATTATGTTTCATTCCTGTTTAGATAAATCTCTGGAGGCATTGAAAGAAGAAAAGATACAATGCATGAAAGCAAGGCAGAAGCTGAAGAAATAGCCACCAGTGTGATGAGGATTATTTCAGCTGGATATTCTGTCATTATATCACGACAGAGTATTTTAATAGATCTTCAATATTATTGTTCTACTTCTTATATGTTATTTTCCTACCAAATTAAAAAAAATACAGTATATTTTCTTGTTGACCTTTTGTGTGTATGTGTGTTATTTGACTGGTGCTACTTACTGGTAACACCGCTTTTCCTCCAGTTACTACAGGCAAACAGGATGGATAGTATTTTCTTCAAAACCACTAAGAAAATAATTAAATGTCAGGCAGGATTCCTGGCAGTCCATTGATGATGTCCAAGATACATGTAGCAGGAAAACACAGTAATTCCAATACAAAATGCAGGGTGTTTTTTTGTTTTAATTCTAATTACATTAAGTGCAACAGACTAAATAGATTATGATCCAAAGTCCTGTGCCTCCAAGCAAGCTTTAGAAAAATATGTTCATATCAGCATAAAAATCTGTGTTACAAACTTTCAACTAACAATTGTACTTTTAGGACTCACAATTTTTGAAGTGACAACATCCTAATGTGTGGACAGCGTGTTCTTTCATGAGAAAAAAACGGACAGAGGCAGCAATGACAGGTGGAAAACGTGGAGAACATCTGCTATTAAAGAAGTAAGTGCTGATAACCTAACCAAGTAGTAAATAGGCTCATCAGACTGATAAAAAGATAGCCGTTACTTTTTCCTGTTCTAATTCAAGAGCAGTAGGTGGCAGCATGAAATAGTAAAGCTACAAACCCTGAAGCTATCCTATTTTGGCACACAGCTTTTTTTTTTTTTTTTTTTTTTTTTTTTAAAAAAGTAATATTTTAATCAATTTTTTAAAAGCTGCATTCAAGCTGCTTGGCTCTGAACCATTTTAACACAATACGATATCAAAATTTTATTTCCTATTCCTGCTTATTACAGCATTCATTCTTTTACTATCTTAATCTTCCCAGCCAGATTTTGATCTGCCCTACACAGAGTTTATATTTAAAAAAACACCTAGTTTATAACTCCCAGTTGTCAATCAGCGATCTATAATAATCCCATTTTATCAGAGCAGCTAGGAGAGCTTAAACAGGATCTTACCATCCACAACTGCCACTGTCAGCCGGGTGTCTCTGCCAATATGGCAATTCATGGTTTCATCTGCTAATAAATATGGTTTTTAATGAAACAAAGCCTGGGCAGGGCCAGGGGGAGTGTGGCAGGGCCAGGTTCTGTCCATGCTTCGATGTGCCTCAGGCAGGGCAAGGTGAGGCACCAGGCTCTGGGCCTGTGCGGGAAGCCCAGGGGCATGACTGGTGACAAGACTGCCTGTCACATAAGCCCGTGGAGGGTCTCACCAAGGCAGCCCTCAAACCTAGAAGCCCCCTTGCAGGCATGCCTGCCACACAGCCCAGGCCGGGGTGGGAGCTGGGGCCTGGGTTTAAATGAAGGCCCTGGGCCTGTGGATGGGTCCTGACACGGGCCTGGACATTTCCCATGTGCCCTTAGTGTCACAAAGATACAGCTCTTCTGAGGAGGTTTCTTGCGTGTCATTTACAGGGATTCCTCCTGAGGAAAACCTCCTAAGGGAGCTTTCCATTGTGACATTACATTTCCAGAAAATGAGGTGGCAAGGGGGAGCGGGGCCTGCAGTCCAGGCCCCAGGAAGGGGAGAGGCTTGGAGAAATGCACTGGGGCAGGTGTGTGTCTCCTCTCCCTTCCCTCCTCTTCCCAGCTCATAGAAGGCAGTATCCAAAATGCAATCCTGCTTTATCGAGCACTGGCTTCTGCTTTAGGGAGGTCCACTTTCACATGTGGACATGTGAAAAGGACTTCCTGAGACCTAAGTAGGAAATATGCTTCTGATCTCTTCAGTTAAGCAATACAACACTACTTTCTCCCACAGGACAAGTCCTACTGTATCTCATCTAATTGACTCTTACAGAATCACAGAATGTTAGGGACTGGAAAGGACCTGAAAAGATCGTCTAGTCCAGTTCCCCCACCGGAGCAGGAACACCTAGGTCAGGTCCCACAGGAACGCGTCCAGGCGCGTTTTCGCTGCCGGGCTGGGAGATGCCGCCCTCGCCGCCCGCCTCCACCGCAGCGCCTGCCCTGGCCTCGCCGTGAACATCCCGAGGAGTGGCGGCACGGCCCCGCGGGCAGCGGGGAAGGCTGAACCGGGAGGGCTCCCGCGCTGCGTGGAATGGCGTGAGGCCGGCCCCGTCAGGGGCATTAATGATGCTGAGCTATCAGAGCTACCTGCTGCAGATGTGAGAGAGCCTTCCTCTGCAAGAGGATGGAACTGTACAGACACAGAAGCGTAGAACAACCCTGTCAAAAATTCCTGCCCCACGGGAAGCTGCACGTGGCTGTCGCAGGATGACTGCTATCGCAGAATCTCAGTGCAGTCTCCGGGAAAATGAGATGGGGGTGGATGCCTGCACTTCGACACAAACCCGACACAATTCAGTTCCCGCTGGCCGAACCAGGACCACCGGGCTGCGCTGTGCTCCAGAGCCCTCACTGACCCTCCAGTCCTGAAGGCATCCACCAGCAGCGTACATAGTGACTGGTCTGCTATAAAAAAGACCCCGCAGTGCTCCCGGCGTCTACGCTCCCGCCGCCCCGCGGGGCAGTGCCGGTCGCTGCCCGCCGCGGGGAGCCTGCTGCCCGGCTGCAGCCCGGGGCAAGGTCGAAGCTCGGCGGGAGAAGCGGGGGGAGAAGCGGCCAGCGCGGGTGCGGCCGCGCAATGGCCTCTATGACGCGGGCCGAGCGCACCCCCGCCGGCTCGAGGCGGGCCCGTTACCCGCAAACCGCCGCTGGCCGTCGGCGCCATGGCCGGGCAGCTGCCGCTGCGCATCTCCGGCTTCCCGAGGGACGGCGGCGGCCTGCAGATGCCTTTCGTGGCCATGTGGTGGCCGTGGCAGCCCCCGCCGATAGCTGCCTCGTCTCCCCCCTGGCCCGCGGGGCTGGCGCCCATCCCCTACGAGCCGCTGCGCTTCCTCTGTCCGGCGGAGGAGGAGGAGGGGGGCGCGGCGCGGCGGGATGGGGAAGAGCCGCAGCTGGAGGACGAGATCTGCGAGCTGGGCATCCGCATGAAGGAGCTGGAGCTGCTGGCCCTCCTCGGCGAACGCTTCGACTCCCAGCGGTGTGGGTGTCCCCCGGGGCTGGGGCGGGCACGGGCACGGCGGGTCAAACGGGGTGATAACAACACATCTCCTATAGGGTCTATGTACCGCATTCCTCATAATCGAGCAGCTCCTGCCCACCTATCTTTCTCTCCACCAAGACCGCTAATTAGCTGTTCAGCTCTCACAAGCTTTTGTGAGCAGAGTTCAATATTACTCGCTAATTCTCTCTTTCGGTCATTCATGTTGTTAAACTCATCATTCAAAGCTTGGAGGTGATCAACTCCCTCCTTAAGTTCTGCAGGGTCCTCTATCTATCCCCCAAACCTGATATGCAGGGCAGCCATGGCTGTCCCTGGGTCCACGTGGGGTAAGCCAGCCGAGGGGACAGAGCAGTGCTCCCGCAGGGTTCGGTGTGAGGCACCCCAGGTCTGTGTCCCAGCACCCGGCTGTTCCTGGGAGCCGTGGGGAGCAGATGGGGTGCAGGGAGCAAAGGGGTTGTCTGGCATCACCTACCCCGTCACTGGTCAGCCGGCTGGGGACACAACTTAAATGGCACACAAGAATTACACATGCGGTTACATTTGCACAAAGGAACACCACCCTCAAACTCATAAAACCCCCAAAGTCATTCAGCGTTAGCAAAAAACCAAGTCAGACGCCGGGAAAATCAGAGGGAGTTTGTGTGTGCAAAATGTGCCTGCTGCTACTGAGTTCCTGCAGGTGTAAATCAGCATTGGTGTGAAACAAAGGCCACTGATGAGAGCAGGTAGAGGGAGGTGTTAGTTAAATTAGTTTGGCATTTTAATTTTAAAACCTACTGGCCATGAAGGAAATACAGGAAATAAAAATCGTTCAGCAGGTAGTGATTATGGAGAGTACCAGTGCGGGGGCCAACAGCTGCAAGGCTGTGATGCTCATCATTTCCTTCAAGGTCACAGTCAGGAAAGTTTGAGGAGTGCAAAGGTTGCAAGAACACAGAAAAAATGTCCATCAGATAGAGACACTGAAAGGAAGATCTCAAAGTAATTCTGATGGGTAGTTAGCACACATTTACTTTTTAGAAGAGGAAACTAATAGTTTTCTTTGTCATAGCGATATGCACCTTTTTCCATTTTAATACCTAGTCTTTTCAATACGTATGAGAAATTTCAGGTTTTAGGTATTTGCGAGACAAGAAATTGTGAGGAGTGTTACTAGTTTGCTTAAGGCATTATCTGATTTTCTTAAAAGTACTGTAAAGTAGTAATAACAAAACTAATGACAAATTATGTTTCATTCCTGTTTAGATAAATCTCTGGAGGCATTGAAAGAAGAAAAGATACAATGCATGAAAGCAAGGCAGAAGCTGAAGAAATAGCCACCAGTGTGATGAGGATTATTTCAGCTGGATATTCTGTCATTATATCACGACAGAGTATTTTAATAGATCTTCAATATTATTGTTCTACTTCTTATATGTTATTTTCCTACCAAATTAAAAAAAAAAATACAGTATATTTTCTTGTTGACCTTTTGTGTGTGTGTTTGACTGGTGCTACTTACTGGTAACACCGCTTTTCCTCCAGTTACTACAGGCAAACCGGATGGATAGTATTTTCTTCAAAACCACTAAGAAAATAATTAAATGTCAGGCAGGATTCCTGGCAGTCCATTGATGATGTCCAAGATACATGTAGCAGGAAAACACAGTAATTCCAATACAAAATGCAGTGGTTTTTTGTTTTAATTCTAATTACATTAAGTTCAACAGACTAAATAGATTATGATCCAAAGTCCTGTGCCTCCAAGCAAGCTTTAGAAAAATATGTTCATATCAGCATAAAAATCTGTGTTACAAACTTTCAACTAACAATTGTACTTTTAGGACTCACAATTTTTGAAGTGACAACATCCTAATGTGCGGACAGCGTGTTCTTTCATGAGAAAAAAACGGACAGAGGCAGCAATGACAGGTGGAAAATGTGGAGAACATCTGCTATTAAAGAAGTAAGTGCTGATAACCTAACCAAGTAGTAAATAGGCTCAGACTGATAAAAAGATAGCCGTTACTTTTTCCTGTTCTAATTCAAGAGCAGTAGGTGGCAGCATGAAATAGTAAAGCTACAAACCCTGAAGCTATCCTATTTTGGCACACAGCCTTTTTTTTTTTTTTTTTTTAAAAAAAAAGTAATATTTTAATCAATTTTTTAAAAGCTGCATTCAAGCTGCTTGGCTCTGAACCATTTTAACACAATACAATATCAAAATTTTATTTCCTATTCCTGCTTATTACAGCATTCATTCTTTTACTATCTTAATCTTCCCAGCCAGATTTTGATCTGCCCTACACAGAGTTTATATTTAAAAAAACACCTAGTTTATAACTCCCAGTTGTCAATCAGCGATCTATAATAATCCCATTTTATCAGAGCAGCTAGGAGAGCTTAAACAGGATCTTACCATCCACAACTGCCACTGTCAGCCGGGTGTCTCTGCCAATATGGCAATTCATGGTTTCATCTGCTAATAAATATGGTTTTTAATGAAACAAAGCCTGGGCAGGGCCAGGGGGAGTGTGGCAGGGCCAGGTTCTGTCCATGCTTCGATGTGCCTCAGGCAGGGCAAGGTGAGGCACCAGGCTCTGGGCCCGTGCAGGAAGCCCAGGGGCATGACTGGTGACAAGACTGCCTGTCACATAAACCCGTGGAGGGTCTCACCAAGGCAGCCCTCAAACCTAGAAGCCCCCTTGCAGGCATGCCTGCCACACAGCCCAGGCCGGGGTGGGAGCTGGGGCCTGGGTTTAAATGAAGGCCCCGGGCCTGTGGATGGGTCCTGACACAGGCCTGGACATTTCCCATGTGCCCTTAGTGTCACAAAGATACAGCTCTTCTGAGGAGGTTTCTTGCGTGTCATTTACAGGGATTCCTCCTGAGGAAAACCTCCCCTGCCCTGAGGGACACCACTTGTCACCATCTTCCATCTGGACATTGAGCCATTGACTACTACCCTCTGGATGTCCAATCCACTCCATTCCCTCCACTGCCCTGGACAGACACGGCCCTGCTGCCGTCACCCGGCCCTGAGGTGGCACTCGGCCCTGTGTCACCCAATGGGTAAGTCTTCCTTCTTCAGACATCCAAAGAGAAATGAAATGAAAACTTTGCTGAGAGAACCAGGGAGTCCCACCCCAGGGGACAGTGCCCTCCAGGCCTGCCAGGGCAGGCAGGGGTGCTGAGGTGGGCCCCCCCACCAGTTTGGAGGCTGAGGGGAGGTTGTTTCAGACCTCACGCTGGGGTTTCTGGAGCACGTGTTGGTGGCTGCACCACACTTCTTGGGGGTACATTGGACTCTCCACAGCTCTCAGGTGCTGCTTGAGGGGCAGGAGGGTTGTTAGGGAGCCCACAGAGCGACTGACATTTCCACATGTCACCCTCCTGGTCTCACACAGTGCTCCTGTGCCTTCCTGAGGTCTGAACCAAACGGGTCAGTAAAAATGCCAGATTTTGGTTTGTCTGGTAGAAGTTAGTGATGCCTCGAGCCAAGCCGGGCTGCAGACTCACACCCTTGAGAGCTGCTGGCAATGAAGTGCTGGAGTTGATGAACCGTGCTGATTGATCCTTGTGGAAGTGGAAGGGGAAAGGGGGCGAGGGTGGGGGGTGTCATGAATAATGAAACACTGAGACGGAGCAACATACATAATTCATGCTAAATTAGTCCAAGCACAGCAGAGGAAGCATGGGTAAAGTTTGTTTCAACAAGCATAAAATGGGATGTGACAAGGTATTTATGCCAGAACAGCTGTTTGCTAAAATTTTTCATTTATTTATACAGATTTCCTCCCTCTCACAGTTAGGGGTTCTGCCTAGGGTGGGACAGAAATCAGCAACTGAGCTGGAAAATAAATTGGGTCCCTTCTGGGTCCCAGTCCAGCATGCTCCCTGCCTGGGAGATCTCCTTCCTTGCTTAGTAGTACACTTTCCTATTTGATAATCTGATGCAATATTTCCAGTGCTGAGAGTCAGCCCGGTTGTTTGGGCTGCAGTTGGTTGCAGTTAAGGTAGGTAGGCTAATGCTTGTAATGCCATGGAAACCAAGAGGCCCGTGTTGACTCACTCTAGCCTTTTCTGATCCCAGTTTCCCCAAATGTCTTCATCCTTCCAAACTGTATTTGCTGTTACAACATAAATTATTTATATTTTAAGATGTTACATTCATTATAGGTGTTAATGAGGCTGGCAACCAGAGGGCATCAACTCTATACTTCAGTGTCAAACTGATTTAAGGGGTGGGGGTGGGGGTGTGTGCGTGCATAAATAAAAACCCAGTACCTTCCTTTTTTTTAAACAAACCTGGCAGGTCTGTTCGAATTCAGTTTTCCTGTAAATAACACTAATGGCCAAAAGCCACATTATTAGACTTGCAAAGTTGCTTCATCTGAATCAAAGTGAGTTCTGAGCAACATAACTTTTTTTTTTTCCCCTCAGTGTGCATCACTTAAGGTCTCCTTTCCTGTGTTAATGAATAAGCTTGAAAAGGAATTTGTCATGATGGATCACAGGACACCATACACAGATGTTTACTACGGCTAGCTGGTACAGCCACTCTGATGCACAAAACCCCTAGCTTTCACAGAGCTGGCTTCATCTGTTTTGCTCAACATGGGCTGCATGTGGAGTTGGATTGTGTGAAGCCACCAGGAGCTGTGCACTGAACCTTTCCTACCACTCGTGCACCCTTCACACAAGGGCTTACTGAAATTCTGGTCCTTTGATCTCATCTCTCCTTCCAAGCTCCGCCAGCTCCAAAGCAGCCTTCCCCTTTAAAGCAAGTGCCACTGGACACCATGCCTCCAAGTGAGGGTATCTTACTTCTCACAGGTGAAAACAATACACAGGGAAATTTTCTATTACTCTCTGCAGGCTGCATTTTTCTACTCTAGGACTGATGCATGCTTTCTGATGCGGATTGTACTTCTTTGCCTAGGACTGCACTTGGTTTTCTCCATGTTTCTGGAGTTGACAGAGCACTACGCTCAAGCAGGGACTGCTTAGACTTGGCATGGGGGAAAAAGTAGTCTGAGTACTTCTGATTGTTTTACTGTTCTTTCCTATACATGATCTTTTATTGTTCCTTGCTAGAAAGGGTAAAAATATGGAAAGTGACACTGTCCTGCTGTCACTTGTGCGCAAAGTAGGTGTGAAGGGTTGAGTATAAAACAGCTGTACCCTAAAAATCAGTATGTTCTCTTTAAACATTGAGGTCATCCATATATATAAATATCTACATATATTTTTTTAAAAAGCAAATATTGAGTCCATAGAATATGCAAAACCAGGAGACTGCTCTTAAAAGGCTCAGCCTGCACACCCCCCTCACTGAGGACACACTGATGCAGCTGCATAATCAGATGGAAGGGATGGCCAGGAGGGAAGCAGCTTCTGATCTTGCATTACAGAGAAGCCCAATGCAGTTTTAACAGCCTTAGCCATAACTACAAAGATATGCTTCAGTTCCTTGAAGTTTCATAGGCTTCTTGCATGCTGCTGGGATCTCCCAGTAGTACGAAAGTAATGTAACTTTTTGAGAAGTAATGCCCTACTTCACAAAGCCATCCTAAAGACAAATGCACTCAAGAGAATGACCATGTGCTATGGCCAGGCAAAGTGCAAACGTGCAATGGAGAGTCCTCAGTGAGCAGGTTCAGAAGGTGAGCAGAGTTCTGCTTTTTTCTTTTTTTTTTCTTGTAGGGTTTTTTCCCTTCAACTGTTGCAGTGACTCACTGATTTGCACGGCCACTCATGCTGCTGTTTCTGAAAGGCTTTGAGCACATGATTGTGATGATGAAATGCCCTGTCAGCCATCTCTTACTCAGCTAGATTTTTTTCTTTCTCTCCCTTCTCCTCCTAGTGCCTTGATCTAGATGGGCCTTACCACTTTAAAAGTAAAGTGGGACACAGGGGTGTGAGAGAGAAAAGGAGTATTTCTGAACTCCCCGCCCTGTTCCAAATTAATTAGAGCCAAAACCACCTCAAATAGGTGTAGAAAGCAACTTAGAAAATGCTCTCCATTACTGCATTTAAACACTGAAACTAAAGTTTATGATGAATGAAAACCAAATCCTGTGTTAGCTGCTCTCTGTGCATTTTAACCACGCTCCAAATACACAGGATGAGAAAATGTGGGTATTTACCAGGTTTCTATCACAACTTGCAGAATAAATCAACCCTCTAATGCTTGCCAGTGGGATGGGACACTAGCACAGATGCCTGTCTGACTGATTTTTCTTTTATCATCTTGAAGTGCTGGGGTCTGAACCCTGAGCCCTGAATTAAGGTTGACATATGGGTGGTTCCTATGGTCCTTTAAAAGGAGGAGATGAGTTTGCCTTTTGGCTTTCCTCCAAGGTGGGGCCGACCTTGCAGGGAAAGCCCTTGGGTAAACAAGCCCCAGGTGCCCTGCATTGGGTAAATGAGTGCCAGGTGTCCTGCTTTGGGGATAAAAGCTGGGACCACTTGCAGGAAGGGTGGGGTGTCTGTCTGTGAGGTAGATGTACTTTGCAGAGGTTCCCTGTTGGGGAAGGACCTCCTGACTCTCTGTGCAACTGGGCCCTGGTCAGGTTTGGTGCTTGGGAGCATGGGCTTTGTGAGAACAACATGTGGCTACCTCTCTCCTATGTTACCAGCCTTTTGGCTTGGATGTCTCTCATCTCTGCCATGGGAGGCTTCGTTGCTTTGTTTGTTCCACTGGTTGTTGGTCGTGTTGTATCATTCCTGGGGTGGCTGGGGTTGATGTCTCTTTTGTGTAATCTGGTTGACTTGTTTGTATCCCCAGTGATCACCCATGTACTGACCTTCTTGTGTGCAATAGAATCTGGTTACTGGTTTGTTTCACTGGTGGCTGCGTCCTTTGTGCTAGGCCTAGTAATTGGCAAAAGACATGTATATGAAAATTAAGAAGTTCCTGGAGGCAGACTGCTGTGGTAACCTGCTTGGCATCCCCCTCTTTCATATGACACTGATGTAGGCCCTGGCTGGCTGCTGGTTTGTGGTCTCCTACACCCAAAGGTATGGGGGTTCCTCACTTGCATGTCATGTTTCCCTTAGTTTCTTTAAGATGGTTGCTTCCAGTAAGTTTATGTCCTGTTCCTCTTTGCAGTCAATACACTGTTTTCCTAAGGTAGTACTTTACAAGCTTCTTTCCACAGTACCAAGACCCCCCCTTGAGGGAGCACCCAGCATGTAATGGCCTTCAGGGTGGCGTGTGCTCTTTCTTCAGCACTGCTATTGAATGGGCAATATGGCAAGATGCAGTGGCTTCAAATGAAACCCCATGTTTTCCAAAGATAGCAGGAGATTCCCCAGCTGGAATTAAAGCCTCTGTGAATTGATGTGGGTCTATGCCAATTTACATCAAAGGAATATCCAGATCATAAATGCTTACACATGTAGCTTTCCAAGATCAGAGTACAAAGTCCCAGCTGTTGAAATCAATTAGGCTGTGCCTTTGTGCTGCCTGATTTCAGCATACTGTGGCTTTTTAGGAGCCTCTTTTCCAGCTCTTCCAGCATAACACAGCCTTCAGAGCTTTGGGGTAACATCTTTGGCTTGCCGTCCTCCAAAGGGCTGCAGTATCAGAGTGTAAAGAGAGCAGAGGTAGCACTGTCTTGCATAAGTAAGTAAAAATACATCCATATCAAAACAGGAGATTAAAGGCAATGGCACATGAAAGGGAAAAGTGGTTATTGTCAGTCTTGCTGATCCTATTCTAACTCTTTTGTCCTTACCATTTGCTTTTTCATTAAGAACCCCCTCCCATTTTAAAACGTAGGGTAGCTTTTTTGCAAAGTCTTAACTTTCCAAGGGGTGCTTTGCACTACAGGCAAGTTTGTCCTCTAATACATGTAGGTGAGTAGATGTAATGTTACTGGTGAAGGTTGGAGGGTATTTGCTTTTGGCTTGTGTCAGGAGACTGAAATAAATTTTGCTGGAAATGTGGGCCTTGGCCTGGATTGCCCTCAGACTGGGTGGCAAGTCAGCTTTGCAGATGAAGCACCTTGGTGCAAAACTTCTGTGGAAACAAATCCAAATAGTTCCTAGCTCAAAGACATTAGGAGAGGTAAATGCCAGCAAAGGAGTGAAACTGCACAGAGACCACTGTACTTTTACCCTAATAGGATTTTATAGCAAAATGGGTCATATACTGTCAAAATACACATTTGCAGGCTGGTGACATGTAGGCCTGGTCTTTCTCCTAGTGTTAATTTAGAAGTAAAGACCTCCCAAGGCCTTTCCTGACCTGCTAACATGAATAACTGCAACAAATGCCTTGTTATCTTTAGGATTTACTGTAGATTAGCTAACGCGTACTAAGATTGACTTTTTTTTTTTTGGTTTTCCTAGGAAAGATGAGACCTAAGGTTCCCTGGATGTCAGCCAGCTCCTTCTGCCACCTCAGTGAAGTTTTGCTGCACGGTGGGATATTTTGCTGCTGCTGTAGGACTGGTAGGGTGAAATCAAGGGCTTTTCCAAACAACAATGAAGACCAGGATGAACACGTGGGTCTGAGGACACGATGGTTTCACGCAACCACTGCAGCACGTCCAGCTCTGGAAGATAAAAGAGAGGTAAGATTTCAGTGATGTCCACACTGCCCACCACAAACAACATCTCTGTCCTCAAGTTAATGCTAGGTTGTTTGAGCGTTAATTCCCACTGCCCCCTACAAAGCTAGGTCTGATGTGGTACCCCCACCAGCAGTGTGAATTCACGGCTCCGGATGTCACTGTATTGCTTCCCAGCACACATGGCACCTGCTTGATTGATTCTTTCCCCTTGTCAGTGTTCAGAATAGCTGTGCATCTATTTTAGCCAGGCAAGTCAAGTGCAAGTTGTTTTTTTTTTTTGCAGGAAAATTGTGTGCACAGGCAGGGGAAGCTGGATTTTTGGAGAGCAGACCCTAGTATGGAGCAAAATGCTCGCCTGCACTCTGATGCTGGTTTTCTTCTTTATTGGCTGCTCCTGAGTCTGCAGCCGGAGGAACAGTCTCCTGTGGAACGGCAGCTTTAGACAATTTTATTGGCTGATGAATCTGATCTTGCCTGGCCACCTTCCAGAAACACTGACTTGCCCGAGATGAGAGTGAGAGGAAGGCTGCTCTGCCTGAGGCTGTAAAGCAATTGTTTTGAGACCAACGTAACACCCATGCCTTGCTGCACAGTAAGTATATAAAGATAGGTCTATATACGCACATATATCTGCGTAAAGTGCTTTATAATAAATTGCTGACACAATTAAATGTGCAGCTCCTGTGGACTGCGTCTCATTTGCTGCTTAATTATGTGAAAATGTACTTGGTAAATTGCTTGCTGTCACAAAATGCTCAATTAACTGTTGCAATGATCTAAGTTAAAACACTGCATTTGTCTCCTCCTATTATTATTTTCTGTGCTGCAAGACATTGGTTTAAGCTTTTTGCCATGAGAGAACAAAATACATCTGCAAGATGTTGATCTTAATGTTTTCTTCTGCTTTATCCTTTTGCTAGTGGAAACTCAAAATACCAGAGCTGCTTGCTAATATTTGCCAAAGTCTTCTAAAAATTGCTGATTAATCTTGCCCTTCCTTTTTTAGGGGTAACTTCTGTGAAGTTTGATGCTATGGAATGTTTTGTAAGTTATGCTTTGCAAGAGTGTAAAAATAGGGCAGAGCTAAGGAAGAGAATGTTTTTAATGTAGCCACCAAAGTGTGGTGCTCAATGTGGCAGGATACTGCATTGCACCTACATCAGTTGCAAACAGCTCTCCAGATGAACGTTTCTGGAAGAGCTTCCAAAACTATTACTACCTAAGGAATTGATGGTTGACCTGCAGCACTAGAACAGATAGAATCATAGAAGGAATGCAGCTTTTTAGAGTGCAGCAGCTCTATAGTACTTAAAGATGCAACTAATCCTGAGATCACAGCATACCTGCTGCTTCAGAAGTGATACCAAATATTCTAAGTTTCACCCTAACAGCCTGCAGTGCCCCTAATAGCCAGAGTGGAGTTGGAAACTGAGTTTTTTGACAGCTTTGGGAAACTGCCTTTTATCATTGTGCTTGTTCAAAATACCACTCTCTATTATTTCATTGTTCTTTGTTAGGAGAGGTAGAGGAGGAAGTGGAGTGGCAGTGTGTTCTGCAAACAGGTCCCTGCTGAGCACAGTGCAGGGACAATACGGTATTCTCAGAGCTAAGACAAAGTGTTAAAGATGAGTAAACGTATATACAGTCCCCAAATGCTTCCTGAGTTAGAACTTCCCATACTCTTGAGCTGTGCTTAGTGCAACTTGTGTTCATGGCAACCATGCTTTTCTTCATTCTTCTTCCTGAGGACCATGGGGGAACCTCGGCAGCTTCCTGACTTGCCTTGGCTGGAATAGCTTTGCAGTACCACATTAGCCTGGGATGCAATGGGTTCCTTAAGGAGCCAGAACTAAAGGGCATGGTGCTGGCTATAGCCTCTTAAAATCACTGACACCACAGCTGCCTTTCAAAGCTGTGGTGGTGTTATGTTTTGAGAACTATGGGAAGAGGTCGGAGCAGGAGGGCCACATTTTGCAGGTGGAGAGGCATATGCCTTGATTTGCAGCTGTAGCTGTAAGGAAGTTTCCCCATTACATCCAAGTGGGGAGGAGGGGAGGCCTCACTTGGTGCCATTCCTAGCTTTGTTTCAGATGCAGGAGGAAATAACCTGGTTAAACTGGCTCCCATGGAAAGTGGAACGGCAGTATAGGAAGTCATGGAGCTCTGTTGTCAGTTGCAGTTATGAGAGTGAAATAGGACCTTATCTTCATGAGAAATGGTGCAGCAAATGTGTTTTAGTATGACTTAGGTACAGTTGTGCCAGGTGGCATTGACAAACTTTGGCGCTATGTCTTCTAAACATTCATTTTGTTGGCCCTGTAAAGTCTGAATTACTTTTTTGCTTGCTTCTGTGTTTCCACACTACTTCTGTTCCTGTTCTCCCTGGCTGAGGCTTCTGAGGAAGCTACTGGAAGTTGATATCCATTCTCACTGGGTCTCAAACATCCCTTCTAGAAATAACAGGCACTGCTATTATATGGAAAGTGAGGCAGTATCTGCAGAACAGAATATCTAGTTTTATAGATGTTTGTGATTTCCTGTGATTTTGCTGTGGAATTTCAATGAGGGCTTCTCTCAGATTAAGATTTAAATTTAACCCATATGGAAAACACATTGTTGACATACTGGCTCAGTACCCATTCACTTTCCTAGAAAAATTTCTTGTATTAATGTCAGACGTGGATCTGTTAAGTTGCAAACTGTGGCTGTTGTAGCTGTAATACTAAAAAGGGAGGATATGGTGTGTATGAAGATGTGAATTCTGCTAGTTCAGGTTTAAATGGAAAGCATTTGAAAGCAACCTGTGGTAGAAATGGAGCTTTACCACTAAGCAAGATGTAACTTGCTTGGGAGGCAATCCATGGTCGTCCTTAATCTCCAAAGGGCTTTTTGATAGCCTGCTACTGGTATGATGCTGGTGTGTTTCTCCAAGACAGCAATCATGCAAAAGCTGAGTACAGGCTGCTGATTTATTTTTGGAGCGTTTGCAATAACTCCAGGTGCCACAACAGTTAAAATGCTGGTAATTTCTGTCGCTGTCATGCCAAAGGTAGAGGTGGCTTCACTTCAGGCACCTATGGGATGGATAGCAAAGAAGCATTCCTTGTGCCAGCACACAAGGTGCCAGTGACCTCTGTGAGCAGTCCCTGGGAAGCGAGGGTGGCTCGGGGCCCTGTGGCAGGGCAGGGGAGGAGGACGTTGGATGCGTTGCCCTTTCCTGGAGTGCCACACAGCTCATAAGAATGCGAAGGGCCATGCTGCAGCCAGCCTCAAAACTGTGTGGCAGATACTGTTCTGCCATCAGTTGTCTGGTGTGGTGCTCTGCACCCCAGTTGTCTCCCCCAGCCTTGTAAATGTGCCAGGATCCTGATCTCTCATTCTTCTTGGAGTAGATAAAAGATAAGGGTGTTTCTAGCCCTTTTGCCTTGAGGGGGGGGAAATGGAGAAAAGTAGAAAAATCTCAGAAGAGGAGGCGACTAAAAATACCACAAATCTTGTGATATTCGTTAATGGTTATATATGGCAATTCTGTAGAAATGGATCTGAGATAAAACTATGATTCTCATACTTTTAAAAGCATTTCTTTGGAAATGTTTTGTTTTTAAATTGTGAGTGAAGAGAGTGGAAATACACTGATTTGGTTTTTGACAGTTTAAAATAGCTTTTGTGTGATGCTTTTACAATATGTTTAGGATGTGGACTTGCAAATTACAGTAGAATTTTAAAGCACTTGAAATTCAGAGTGACATGTAAACTGACTGCAGTGATTTTATTTTAATCTTGGTTGGTTTTGTGATAGTTTGGATGCGAATTTGTATTTCTATATATGTATATAAACATAATCCTATTAACATGTATGTAAGTAGGAAGCTGTTACGCCGATATAGATGTAAACACATTGCCTATTATTGAGCCATAATATGTAATATTTACTACCAATATCCCTTCGTAAACCTGATGTGCTGTGAATTCGTGCTAAGAGTCATAAGGCAAGAAACTGTTTATGCTCTGTGATACAAATAGCCAGATCAACAATGGGAATGAAAACTGGAATATTGTTCTTCAGTGTTAATTGCAGTCAGACAAATGGTGCATTCATTTTTCATTGTTAATAAACGGCCCATATGGCATCCTTTGATCACATGCTCTGCAGCTTCTGCAACAGTAAGGCATTTATTTTCAGGGAATACAGAACGTAAAGTTTAATCTGGGCTTTTTGAGCAGAAGATTGTCTTGAGTGAGAAAATGGACACTATAAGGAGAAGGTACCTTAGGTAGCTCAGAGTTTTCCAGTCTGAAAGCTTGGTGCACATCACACGCACCTCAGTAGCAGGGTCAGCAACTTCCTCATATTCCAAATCAAACTGGGTGAAATCAGGAAAGGTTTTTCCACACCAGCAAATTTCATACTTTCACAGAATGCGTGAGGATGTTTTTTGTATGGTGTACAATCTGGATTCCAGGATGCCTGGCATGCAGGGATCAAGAAAAACTAACCAGTTAAGGGGGCTTTATTTAGAAAGCAAAGCAAAATTAGAATTTCTTTTGTATGTGAGAAATATACATCACAAAAAACAACCCCGGCCCCCTCCCCACCTCAGAATAAAGACAACCTATTTGCTTTTAATCAGTGTTTCTCATACCTTTTAGAAAGAAAACTGAAATCCACAGCCAGGACACCAGCTGGAGACATTCAGGAATATCTCCATGGAAATACCATCTTGGAAAGCAAAGCTTGCTGAAGTTTGCTCATTATTATCTTCAGAGCATTGCTGTTGGGGAGAAAACAGGAGCTAGGTGACAACTAGTCTCCCTGGGTTTTTTTTACACACGCTATCACAACAGATGGATGGGTGATAGGATCTCTTCAGAGCTGCTTGTGTCTTCCCTTACAGTGTAGCTCTTGTGGCCACTTTGGTCTGAGTGGGCAGCCAGTGTTTGGGACCTTCCTGGGTTGTTTCTACCAGAAAATGATACTGATTATACACAACTCCTACCTTTAATGTAATCTTATGTGTTTACAAAGCATGCATGTATGTATGCTGCTATTTCCCTGAACACAAGAGGTTTCCTCCCACACAGTTTTCATGTGACACTTCGAGGGGCAAGGAGATGCAGGAAGGAAGTGAGGAGGAGAGCGGGGGGGAAAGGCTATTAGTCTCACTGCTAAAGCTTTCCCAAGTAACCTGCTGCAATACTGTCAGCCCCCCCAGAGTAGTATGACCTTCTGGTCTGATGGTAGCAAATGACCAAACTGCACAGACTCACCCATTGTTCCATGAGATTTGTGTCCCTTTAACCTTTTGCACACGATGGATACAACATGATAGCTTAAAACCCCAGGCAGATGGTGCATTTCCATACCGTGCATTGTTTCATATGTGTGATGAAATGTGGCTGGCTAAGTGTGTCCAGATGGGCATTGCTCCTTTGAGGGAGAAATCATTAAAATGTGGCGGTTTGCGGGAATCTAGGCTAAAATAAGCTCTCACATAGAGTGTTGGTACAAGGCACAAAGTTGAAAAAAAAATCATTCTCCACATATATAACTAAATTGGGGGGGAAATCTTTAAAAGATAGCGTAATCATTTAAGTTACTGCTTCATGGAACTCTAATATAAGGCACTTGAATCACTGTGAAAACAAGGAGTGCTGTGAACTTTCAGCCAATACTCTAGTACTAATATGTAAAATGCTTCCCCAACTTATATGATTTCTCCTTTCAGTTGACTTTTTAGGAAGAATTTTTGAGGAAAATGTTCTATCTGATGTTACATGCCTGTACTTTTCAGGCTAGAGTACTGAGGGATTTTATACTTGTTATTTTGGTTTCCCTTTAGAGACTTCTGCAATCTTTCATAAATCCAGATGGCCAGTACAGGTTTTATGGAATATGTAATTTGCCATGTGGAATATATGCTGGTCACTACCTCTGTTCTTAGAGGAGATAGCAGCTTAACAAAAATGATGTCTGGTAGGGGGGTTCAAATTGTGTGGAGTGATCTGTCATCTCCTCAGGTACTTGTAAACTGCTCTAGCTCAAGATTGGTGTAAATGTTTAAAGCTGTTAAAAGCAGCTTTAAAGCCACTGCCTTTCTAACTTTACAAAGTGGTTTTGACAGGGATGTACGCTGTTGAATCCTGTAATCACCTTTGAAATGTTTTTCTAGTCCATCTTCCATGTATGAATAGCAATTTCTTTATTTATCAGAAGTAAAAAGTGCCTAACTTTGGCCACAAAGCATTGCTGATGAACTTGCTGAAATGTTATCTGTGAGGAGTAAAGTTTGGAAGTGACTTGCTGAATTGATAGGATTGTCGGGGACAGTAATGGGTAAATGCCTCAACCTTTGTAGTATGATTATGTTTGAAACTAGGCATGGGGGAAAAATATCCTTGTCTCAGGAAAGGAACAGTGAGGACTTGAATTATTTCTCCTCCTTCCAGAATCCATGCGAGAAACAGGAATTTCCCAAAGCAGTTCTATCACAGCAGATTAGGTTTTTATATTAAATGTTCTTGCTTGGGCTGCAAACCAAGCCTCATTCTCTTTGCCCTGATTTAATATGGTGGACATCAAAGTTTAACGTAAAACTGGAAACATTTGGTCAACCTCTTACCCCCGTTTGTGGTCCAAGGCTCTGTGTAGGTAGACAGACAAAGATATGACACATGAGAACATGACTGATTTGTTTTCAAGTTTATGATGTCACATGTTGGCTCATATGGGCATCACACTTTTCATCAGAGTATTGCAGAAATGTCATGCAGACCCAATATGGATGGTGATTTCTGCTTGAGAGCAAAGGTGACAAACTTGTGCCAGTCAAGTTTGCAATGTGTATAGACAGCCACTCGCACCAATACAAGCCCTGAGTTGCAGGTGAGCTACGTGGCTGTGTCTCAGCAGTTAGTCCCTACTTCACACTGCAGTTAAGCTGCACTGGCTTCTAGGAGGTTATTGCACCTGCATCAGGCATTTGCACTGCTGTGATGGCTGCATTTCAGGCTTTCCCTGAATGCTGCAGAAATGCACCAGCAGGTCCTAGGAAAAGTCCATGTGAAGTTTTGAAAAAAGATAGATAGATTTCTGAAAATGAAAAGGGAAGTAACACTGACTAATCTGGGAGATGTCTTTCTATCCAGGCTTTATTAATGATAATTTCCTGCTGTGGTTATTTGTGTGCATTTACTGAGCCCAGCAGAGCTATTTTCATTGCTCTGGTTTTGTCTCATAAAATTCCAAAGTATAGAGCTGTCACTCGTGCTTGCCAGGGCTGAAATGTTTGTGTGATGTAATTTAACTCAAGGCAAAGTGGCTTCATTAACACTTACAGTTTACCTTTAATAGGCACGTATAGGATACGCAATTTTGTTTTGTAGTAACTTCCAGTTTTTCTTTTACATCTTTCCTTTTCCACTGTAGCAGTGGAAAAAGAGCTCATGTGCTCTTTAGCTGTCATATGACCATGCAGCTCCACAGAGGGACAGGGACCGCTCTGTTCAAGAAGAGTCAGTGTATTTGGGGCAGGGTTCAGCAAATTAACTGGGAGCCTGTTTTTCTAAAGGCTGGTTTATGCCAAGAGGGAGATCCTCATAGTGTGAGGCAGCACTGCACAGAGCTGCTTTGTTTGGTGGGGTCTAAAAATCTGGTCCCGAGTGTGTGTGATTCTCTCCTTATGCTGATGCAATTATCACCACTGTGCCTGGGGAAGGTTTTGTCTCTGTCTCCTCCTCTCCTCTCTTTATGGCCTAGCAACCTTTCAATGCACTGTTTCTCCCCTTGTTTTTTGAAGGTTACCCATGCTCACACGGTGAGCTGTGTTTGTGTCTGGGTGTTGCTACTTGTGTGAGCTTTGATGCCATGGGCTTGGTGGCAGTGAAAACACAGCAGCACTGGCTTTGCCTCAGCCTTGCTGTCTGCAGAGCGGCCCCAGGACCTGGTTTGTCCAGCTCAGTCCATGCTGCCATCTCACTTACTGCTCACTTGGTTTGCCTCCACATACCGAAAGCATGCCTTCCTCCCTTTAGCACGGCGTATTGAGGAGGTAGGAGTTACTCTGAAATGTGTTTCCCTGCCAGCAGTGGCTCCTTGTGCTATACTGAACTGGTTTGCTTCTTATAAGTGGCAGCAGGAAAAGCCTCTCCCCATGCTGTAGCTCTTACTCATTTTATCGTTTTAAAAGACATTGTCCATTTTACTAGCACTCCTTCTGTGTTTGTAGGTTAGACACAACTCCCTGTGGGTCAGCTTTACATCTTCAGCTGTAAATGTAGGTCAGCTGGCTGCCGTACAGTATGTTCCTTATCCTTAAAAGCACACGTCCTCACATGCAACTTCACAGTACATTACACTTGCTTGTCTTATAAGAAAGCTTATTTTGCTGGCCTAGTGAGTGGTTCGGCTGCTCTTATGACATTAGCAGTCCTGCCAGCATGGTAGCAAAATATGTTTCAGTTATAGGTGTTGCAGACATGTAACGAGGGCATTTTCTGCTGTTTCACTTGAGGGTTTTCCAGCCTCTTTTTTTTGGTAAGGAGACACTGATCGCAGGCCCGTGAATGAAATTAATTATTATACACTGTGACAGTTGGTGCCTATGAACCACAGCCATTCCTGCATTGTAGAAAGCTCATCAGAGGTTTGAAGTCTAGATGTGAAAGAGATTCTCACAAGCTTGCAGGGAGCCAGTTGCGTTCAGTTACACTGCTGAAGGACCTGCTGTTTCCTTTATAGCACACATTTGGTTTACATATCCCTGCCTGCAGACTCTAATCTTAGATATGACACTTAATATGCTTTGAATTTTTTTTTTAGCCCAGTTTCCTAAGAAGTTGAGGCTTATGCAATCCTTAGGCAAAAGGAAAAACCTGTAAAGGCTTCCCAAAAAAAGCAGCACAAACCAGCCAATGGGTTCATGAATTGGAAAAATTGAGTTAAGTTTCACACAGAAGAAGGTGGATAGTGTGGAGCTCCCTTTGTCCATGGCTGTAGGGACCCTCTGGCTGTTTATAGAATCATGACAAGGTACAGAGAAGGTGAATGGTGTGGAGCTTCCTTTGTCCACAGCTGCAGGGACCTTCCACCTGCTTGTAGGTCCATGGCAGGGTAGAGACTGGGGCTCTGGATCACCTCCAGAGGTCCCTTCCAACCTCAACCATTCTATGATTCTGTTGTCCATGTTGTATTAACTTTTCAGCAAAATTCAGCAGAGGGGTACAGCTCTCAAAGGCAAACAAGTTATGACAAGTGTCTGCATTGAGGGGAAGTGTGTAGCATGGATAGGGCATGGGTATGCTTGGACTCACCAAGTGTTCACAATCCCCCAGAGCCACTGAGGGCTGGTGGATACAGAAAGGAGTAAGGGGTTACACTGGAGGAGGCATATATGGAGATAGAAGACCTATTAGGGGCCTGGGCACATCAATGCCCAGGATGTTTCTAGAATTCATTGCTTCTGCTGGCAGGACAACTTGTCTGCAGTATTTGGAGAAATGGAGATGCAGATGTGGCTATGGTAGCTAACCAGAAAAGGAGCATAGTCCCTTTTGTGTATCTTACATTTGTCTTCAACAAAATACATTTGCAGAGACATCACCAGTGTGGCCAGCAAAACAGTCTCTGTAATGACTATGTTTGTAACGGCTAATGTTTGTAATGTAGCAGCAGTCCCTAAATATAAGAGGTTGGCAACTTTCTTAGGGCAGAATTGGCTCTTTAACAAATGGAAACTTCTCAGAAAAATTAAATTATTTTTTTCCCCAAGGAAAGAATGCAGCAGAAAATCAGGCAATTTGGAACTTTAACCAATTTTCTTGCACAAAATTACAGGGGAATAAAATAGGAGTTCATAATGGAAATGATATAGTATTAAATATGGATTGTCTGTTGCCTCCTCATAAGAAATACATTTTGTAGCTGACAATATATGTAAAAACCCTGTATTTTTTTCCTCATTTCCCTAAGCCTAAATAGTAAATCTTCAAGAGTAGCTCTGTGTGTCTTAGCAGCCATTTCCAGCTGGGAAAGGAAGCATTGCTGGTCAGATGTTAGAGCACTGCCTGAAGAAAATGAGGGGGAAAGTCTGATCAAGGGCCAATTGCTGAGAATATATTACCAGCCTGGAGGTGTGACAGGCTGCCCAGCCTGCAGTGGAAAGCAGAGGCAAGTCTGTCCAACTTGGCCCTGGGTCCCCCATCAAAAAATCACTGATAAGGGTACATTGCAACTTTCTGCTTTGAATCTTCTTGCTCTGTCAGCCAGGGATTTGCTTTTCCCTCTGCCCCTCATGGTGCAGCAGGATGTGGTTTGCCAAGTTCATCGAATTCCTCTGAAAAAGGCATTTCTGGTCTGGCCATAGCTGGATGCAGAATAAGATCTATCTGAGCATTGCCAGAGCTGAAATGACTGAAGACAGGGTTTTGCATCTTCAGGAAGAGTCCCATATACTGACCTTGGCCCAGCCTGCATCAGCCAGACCATGTCCCCAAAATCTCTGGGGTGGAGAGGGAAATGGCACCCCTCTGGAGAGAGGCTGACTAGTTTTGCATGCACAAGGACCAGCCAGGTACAACACAGAAGAGTGGTGCAGTGGCTGTTCAGATCCTGATGAGCAATGAGATGTCAGGAGGTTCTTCCCTTGAAAGGTTCTGCAGAGAAATATTCCTCTAAAAATGCTTGGCTGGAAACACACCTGCTGTTATAAATATGAACTAGACTTCATCAGGAGTCTTGATGGGTCTAAGAAGATTCAGGGCAGCAATCAGACTGTGACCTAACCAAATCTCTTTTACTCCTCCAGTAACCACCTGAAGTTGATTTGCTTTCATTATAGAAGTTTATTTGGGCAGCAGTGAGGATGGGCAGAGAGCAGATGTTCACTGAGCAGCAGAAACAAGCAGGAAAAGACTTTTTCCAGTGGCCGCTTGTCCTGGTTTGGCTAAAACAGAACCAATTTTCCTTTCAGTAATTTCACTTTTCAGTTTGGTCTCTTCTCAGACTGCACTTTCTGAAGTAAACAACATGTTGTTTCGGACACTGTCTGCTCCTAGAAGTGATAACGCTGGATGTTTGTAGTCAGTACTGAGCACTCAGTACAATGGTGTGCAGAAAGGCTCTTGCTTATACTGAATCTTGCAGAAACCCAGGTCACTGCCAAATTCTTTCAGTGCTGCTTTGAGGCCTCCCTTAGTGTAAGGGTGCACCTGTTGGGAGGGGCGGACAGGACAGGTGACCCAAACTGACCAGTGAAGTATTCCATCCCATACATGTCCAGCTCAGTATAAAGCTGAGGGATCACAGGGGACAAGGCCTGCCCCCCTTCCCTTTGCCCTTCTTCTCTGGCCTGCCCTTCTTCCTGCCCCTTGCTCATCTCCTATGGCTGGCATCCTGTGATCTGTTTGTTCCTGGATCCGGCTCCTGCCTGCTGCTGCGTGCAGGGGCCCAGGCTGGGATCTTCCCAGTGCTGCTCTGCAGGATCAGTGGTGGTGAGCATTATCAGGGGGAGTGTGTGACTGGGGGGAGAAGCTCGATACTGGTTTTATACATATTTGTAAATAATTTATTATTTTTCTTGTTATTATATTTCTCTTTTTGTTCTTATAGTTTCATTAAAGCTGCTTTAGTTTTATTTCCAACTTGTAAGCCTCTCTCCCTTTTCTTCTTTCCCTTCCCCTGTCCGGGAAGGGAGAGGGGTTAACAGAGAGCATCTGCTATCTGTTTAGTGGCCAGCCCAGCCTCAAATCACGACACTGCTGTAATGTTCTTGAATGGTGATGGGGAAGGTACCTGAGCTTTTATTGTTAGCACAAACATGTGCGTGTGGCAGGAATTGGGAGAGGGAAGGATCTGCCCTCTTTGCTGTCAGTTGAGGGTCAGGCTGCCAGCAGTGGATGGTAATGGTGGCTGTTTTAAATGAGACTGTGTCAAGGCTTTGGAGATGGAGGGAATGTGCTTTTAGAGCCAGGGCAGTGACCTGGAAGGAAGCAGCAAAAGTGCTGCCAACGCTGGCAGCAGATGACATGTGGGTCAGAGGCAGCACGAAATGGGAGATGGTTGCTAGGTCAGGGCTGTCTGGCTTGGCTGGAGGGGGGATTCAGGAACCAAACTGCGTATTTCTATGTGGCCGTGTCTCTGTGCTATGAATGTAAGAGGAGGGGGAGAAGGGAGTCTCCTGGGGTGTTTGAACCAGGCAAGCTGAAGCACAGGGAGGGAAGTGAAAAACCACAGCTGGGTTTTGGAGTCTTCTCACCAAAGACTGCAGTTTGGGAAGGACAGTGGTGGGTATCTTGTGAGCTCTCCATCTTGCCTCCTCCTGGTGTGCCAGGAGGAGCTCCTTTCCCATGCCATCTGACTGCAGCCTGTGGATGTCAGCAGCATGAAAGGGTGCTATGTAGGGACACCTGAACTGCTTCCCTGTGACCTTTTCTGGGTACCAGAACAGCATAACTGCTTTAGCTCAGCCCAAAACCTGGGCTAATTTAGCCTGCCTTGCAACAAGACTAATTCAGTTGAGTGGGATGCAGTATCTGGAGACTGTGCTGCTGTTTGCACTTGACTTAGCCCAGCTGTCTCTGCCCAGCACTGCATCCTGCTGTGGAGACCTCTTATCAGCATGTCAGAGGCTCTGCTGTCTGGCATTCGGCACTGGCAGTGGACGATAAGCAGTTAAACATAATCTTTACATGAAAGAGGGTAATCAATCACTGGAACAACTTACCAGTGCTTGTTGTAGACTCTTCACTACTTAAAATTGCTAAATCAAGATGATGTATGTTGTTTAAAACACAAAATACATATGTATGAATTAGTTCAGTGATACCTTCTGCCTTGTTCCAAACAAGAAGCCAGACTGTGATCACAGTGATCTTTTCTGGCCTTAGAAAAAATGACTCTATAAATAATTTATAGAGTTATAATGAATATTAGAACTACATTATTAATTTTCTCTTGAAACATGTATACTGATGTCTGGTTCTTTCTTCTGACACACAAGTACATTTAGTAACAAGTTAGTTCTTCATAGCTGGCCAATGTGACCTTCATTTATTCTGGCATAAAGCAACTAACATTTTTCCAAATATTTCATAATCTCCTTGTAGAATGAAGTATGGAAAGCTGAAGTGACATCTCAGAGTCCAGAACTGCTGTAGAACTTGTTCATTGTTAAGTGTGTTGTCTTGTTAGTGACTGCCTCATGGAAGAGGGGCCAGTTACATCTCAAAGTAAAATACCTTTATCGGGAGCTCTGCAAATTAAATTACTACTTTACCTTAGGCTTTTTTTCAGTGGTTGTGAATTCCTTGGAGATGCTTTGCTTTATTAACAAGAGGAGTGTGCACTCTGCCAGAAGCTGAGAAGAAATAGGTTACCAGTTTCCAGAGCACAGGATTACAAAAGCCTTTGCAGCCATTAAGGTATAGTTTAAACCTTTTCTGCCTGAGCTTTGCAGGTGCTATGCTTGCCAGATTGGCTCCTGGCCTAAGAATGTCAAACATCAGTGCTCTCACACTAATTTTCTGCCTTGTGGTTTCCTAGTGCTTCCATAGAGGGAACACACCACTGTTGTGCTCTGATGCTGGTCCCAGTAAAGGTCCAAATATGCAAATTCAGGTCTATGTAAGCTTTTTGCAAAAACTCTTGCAAACTCACTGAGCATACCTCCTATGAAGACAGGCTGAGGGAGTTGGGGTTGTTCAGCCTGGAGAAGAGAAGGCTCTGGGGGGAACTTAGAGCACCTTCCAGTACCTGAAGGGGCTACAAGAAGGCTGGAGAGGGACTCTACAAATGCATGTAGTGATAGGAAGAGGGATAACTCTTTAGTGAGGGTGGTGAGACACTGGCCCAGGTTGCCCAGAGAAGCTGTGGCTGCCCCCTCCCTGGCAGTGTTCCAGGCCAGGTTGGATGGGGCTTGGAGCAACCTGGTCTGGTGGGAGGTGTCCCTGCCCATGGCAGGGGGTTGGAACTGGATGAGCTTTAAGGTCCCTTCCAACCCAAACCATTCTGTGATTCTGCAGTTCTATGAACTGCATTGTCACATGCTATAAACGTTAACTGTTCTACTGAAATGACTTAAGGATTTATGCCAGACATAGATAAAGCCAGCAACATAGTGAAGTAAATTCAGAGAAATGGAGTTCAGTTGATTTTAATTTGTGCAATACAGCCCTTTTATCAAACAAAAGTTGTTTCTGGACGTGCCCAGAGGCACTAATATATTTGCAGCTTGATTTTTAGCTGCTTTTCACCCATGTACATTCTGCTTTGAAGAACAATGTATCCTTAGCCTTGTCTTTTGAACTTGCAACCCTCTTCTCTGGCCTCACACTATAAGTATTTTTATTAGATGATATTTAGCAGTGTCATAGTTTACAAACTTCATTTTGGTAGACTGCAGCCTCACCCCTAGTGTGACAGTGGGTGTGCAGTCTACAGAATGAAGGCAAGGACAACTGGTCCCAATTCATAGCAATCCTGAGATTGCAACCGAGATACCATCTACTCATGAAAAAGAGGACCCTGCCAAGGAGGTTTTATTGCTGATTGTTCTCACTGCCTACCCTTGGTCAGGATTGAAGAGCTGGCTGTGAGGGAGGTTCTGGGGCATATAGGATGGGGAAGAGGGAAAACCTCTACCATGATCCCCTTCAGGAATGTCTGAGCAGATTACTGTTTAAGAAATTGAATTTCACTGTATTTATGGGTCAGCACTGGGCTAAGAATTAATTTCTTTATCTTTTATTCAGTGTTACGGGAAGAGCTTTGTCTCCTTTCTGTGATTGTTTTTAGGATGGTGAAGAAGCCTTTGGCATAAGGAGGACAATTTTTCATCAGGTCATATAGCTGGCTCCTTCTCAGCTGGCTGTTGTTCAATGCAGCAAGGTGACAGACAGGGTTGTCTAGTGTCTTCCTATTAAAAAAAGGCAATCAAACTAGTTTCTGAGTGCTCCCCTTTTGAGGAGCTGCTTTAAACCTCTTCTGTTAACCAGGTTTTTCTTGTGGAGATGTGAAATCTGATGAACCTCTTCATAGAAGCCTTAAGGTCCAGGATATAACAGTATCTTTTAGTGTGCTTTGTTGCAGATCAAATCACTGGAGGAAGCTCAGCTCTCTTTCTGACACCACTCCCTTAAAGATAATTTATTTTATACTGGAATATAATGAACATAACATTCTTAAAATTTTTGGCATTAATTTGAATGTTCTCCCATCGGAGTAAATCATAAAATGATCTGCATTTCAGTAAAACCAAATCTAAAATGCCATGTCAGAAAAGCCTTGCAGGCAAATTTTAACTCTACGGAAGTTATTTTACCATGTCAGACTAGCTGAGATTTTTTTTTTTTTTTTACTTCAGTTAGAATCTTGTTTGTAAGAATCTCCCAATAGTCTGTGGAGAGTGAGCATTTCCAGAGGGCAAATCATTGTGCTCATCAGTGATGCGTTTTTTAAAATAGGATTAACTACACTGAAGATCTGGGTCACTGTGCACTGACTGGGGCAATTACACCATTGACTAGACAGCTACAGCTGCCTGTAGTTCACTCCAAATGTTTATTTGTTACAGAATCACAGAATAGCCTTGGTTGAAAAAGACCTCTAAGATCACCCAGTCCAACCATTAACCCAGCACTGCCCAGTCCCCACTACCCCATGTCCCTCAGCACCACATCTCCACGGCTCTGAAATCCCTCCTGGGATGGGGACTCCCCCACTGCCCTGGGCAGCCTGGGCCAGTGCTGGGGAACCCTTTCAGTGAAGAAATTGTTCCTAATAACCAATCTAAACCTCCCCTGGCACAACTTGAGGTCATCACCCCTCATCCTATCACTGTTACCCTGGAGAAGAGACTGACCCCCTCCTCACTACCCCCTCCTTTCAGGGAGCTGTAGAGAGCAATGAGGTCTCCCCTCAGCCTCCTCCTTTCCAGACTGAACCCCCCAGTTCCCTCAGCTGCTCCCCATCACACTTGTGCTCCAGATCCTTCACCAGCTTCCTTGCTCTTCTTTGAACATGCTGTTTAGGTACTTTTAAAAAGGGTTCAACTTACTTAATCGGTCTTTCCCGGTCAAAATATGTGGATATATAGTTGCAATTTATACTAGCAGTGGATTTAATGTGAAAGAACTCAGATTATCCATTCCTTCACCTTGAGTGTGGCTGCTTTTCTAGGCAATGAATGCAAATAACTCTGCAATTTTTGTTTACCTTTCCCATATGCATTGCCTTCATAACTCTCATATTTTTCTCCTCTGTTTTGTTTGTTTGCTTTCTCATCTATGCTCCCAGAAGGCTGTAAGCTTTTGCAAGGCAGTGCTGATGTAGAGCTTAGTGAAATCATGCCTCAGACATGTTCGTCTCAAAGACCTGTACTGCAGTATTGTGGCTGGTGCTAGTGGGAGTCATACACCTCAGGTCTTGCATGCCATTTTGAAAATGTTGGAGCAGATTTAGTCTTTTAAGGCATATTGTACTTCCGTCATTTCTTGGATGATTTCCATTTCTGAACAATGTGCTAATTTCTGTGTGTTTAAACCACTTGCTGTGGAGAGCAGCAGAAGGAAGCAATTTCCTGTAGTTATTCTGTCATTTCCATTCTAGTCAGGGCTAGAAGTGGGTGAATCTTGCTCAGCAAAAAATGCAAATTGAAAATCAGCAAAACACTTTGCAAATTTGTGTGGATTTTGCAAATAATTTGAGGAAGAGAAAAAGAAAAATGTTTTATCACAGTATACCTTAAATCTTCTTGAACAGTATATCCTTTCTTATCAGGCCTTATTAACTGTAAGTTACCTGGAGACCTGAGTAATTTTCTTTGCTCAGGGGCATGTTGTTTTTCAGTCTTCTTGCTTTTTTACTCATCTACTCTGCATGGGAGACCCATTAGGACTTTGGTGAAAGCTAAGGCTATAGCTGCATGGTATAGCATTGTGTTCTATAAAGATAGCAATCGTGTTCTGCACAGGTTACCCCAAGTGCCAGAGAAGTGATGTAGCTGTGGTGAATGATGCCAGGGTATCCTGTTTGTCAGGTGAGTTGGCAGAGAAGCTGTGTTGCTGGTATACATTGTACTGCAAGACGAATTTGCTGTCTTCTGGGTAAAATGCAGCTCCCTGCCTCAGTACTCCTGTAGCCCTCATAAAATGGCCAACATGACTCAGAAAGGCTCAAGCTTTGTCCTGGAACGACTTCCACGAACAGGAAGTCAACCCATTAAGACACGCACTGATGTGCACACACCCACTGCTAATTTGGGCACAGTAAATATCATCCTGCTGCATCTATTGGCTTTCTCTGCCACTCTTTCTGAAGGCCAAGATGACTGCAGCACCAGTTTAATGGACAGTGTTTCTAACAGGCAAATCAAACATTTCAAGCCTGCAGAAAAACTAGGCACATCCCCTTCTCAGTACTAAAATTTCTATACAATCCTCGCTGGGAAAAAAAGAATTACATGAAGGTATAGTTCTAGAAATATATCTAGAGGTAGACTCCAAGGCGAAGATTATTTAAGGTTATTTTTATTCTTATAATCAGATACCTGAGGAAGGAGGAAAATCTCTCTGTGGGAGTATAAAGTGTTTACCAGCTAATGAAATGGAATCGATATCAGGAATGTTAAGTGCCTACATTATGTTCACCATTAATTCACTTTGCACTTGTTTGTCTTGAAACCTCTTAAAATAGTTGGTGATTGAAAAGACATATCTCTTGAAAGCATAAGGATTTATTCTTGAAAAGTGTCTGTTGTTAACAGTCCCATGTGACAACCATCTAATTGTATCATTGGTAGCACTGGGGTCTCATTTCTCTTTTTTTAGGTAATTCCAAGGTTCAGTTACATTACTTTCTATTTGTACTAGTCAGTCTCTTTGGGGCTGGAATAATATTCCCTCTATAAAAAGCTCTTTTTGGGAGAAAAGGGCCATAGGGTAAATGAGAGAGCTCTGTATTCTGGGGACATTTATCTCAGTCCTAAGGCTGGCACAAAATGTACAACTCTCCTGAACCCTCCCTTTAAGCCTTTCCAACAGGGCCCTGACTCTGAACACTTCCAGGTGTGCGTTCCCTGGGCAGGGCTGTGTTTCACTGCATAGGGCATTTCTAGATGTACCTACAAGAAAAGTGAGAAGCACTAATGTTCAAAAGTTGCACCTTCCCAGTTCTTGGTGTGTTTTTTAATCATCTCATTCCCAACATTTTCTGGAAGGTGGGTGTGATATCTCAAAACATGAGACAGCCAAAATCACTATGAAGAAGCTGGCTTAAAGTGAGCTGGGATGGTGACCATGGCAAGCCTGATGCCCAAGATAAATGTCTAGTGAAGATATGAAAGGCATACAATTTACAGGTGGAAGGCAGCATCTTAAACAGAAAGCATTGTTCTCTTTCATTTCCAGCACCTGAGCAGCCCCCACACTTGCTGCATATTGGGCCCAGCCCTCAGCTGATAGCCAAGGGATGGGCTTTTTCTTCCACTTTCAGTGAGCACTGACCTCAGGGTGAGTGGTAGCCCCCAGAGTGCCTTCCTAGTAAAGATGTGCTCTGGTGCATTGCAGGCTTCAGAGAGCAAAGCTTTGTCCAGACTTTGTGCAAGGCATTTCCAGAATGTTTCTGATGGCTTGTCTCCTGTTTCTTTAAATTCTGTTCCTCTGCAGAGCTTTGTACTATACAGAATCTAGAAAAGGTTAAGCACAGCATTTTTTTGGGATAGGGAGACAGACCAGCAGCCTGCAGGCAGTTTTCCTTAACCTTTACTGAAATCTTTTAGCTTCAACAGCTCCACATGTGCCTGTGCTGAACCAGAAGTGCCAACCTAATTTTTTACAGGTGTATGAATGAAGTGCCGAAGTGCTTGCATGTATGCCCAATTTATTGCAACCCACACTGTAATGTATCAACTTGAGCCATAGGTCTTTGTTCCATGCAAGGAAGTGAGGTAGAATAAATGAGTGCAAAGCACTGATGGTCTTGAGGTAAATTTATTCTAGCTAGATGGAGATCAAGTAGTCCTGAAGGAGACTTCATGCTGCAGGGCAGTACAAGCCTGTCCAAGACCCTGAGTATGTAGGTACTGAGTGATTATTTCAAATATTTTACTATGTGAAAGGTTACAGATCCTGGGAGGAGGCAGGCTTTCCATCTGCAATGTTAAAGTCCCAGTGCAATGTCATACCTACCATGATTTTTCTTCACTAGGTCGGAGAGTGGGACAAAACTAAGGGATATTTCCCCACATCAGTGGTGTTTTGGAGTGGTTTACTGCATAAATACATTAGCAGTGGCTCCCATTAACAAAGATAATTGCACATGCTGAGTTTCATCCAGTCTTAATGACAAATGTCATGGGCTAATTACTATCTTGTTTCTGTTAATTGTTAATAATTCTGTTTTCCACAATTACCCACTGGCACACACCACCCAGACTCACTAAGGTGTCTGTGGCCTCCTTGCCCACCCAAGGCTGGCTTTCCCTACCCATGTTACCCTCTCACTTCTACTTCTTTTTATCTGACATGACTGTTTTCCTCCCTGAAGTGCTGGGGTCTGAACCCCAAGCCCTGAATTAAGGTTGACATATGGGTGGTCCCCATGGCCCTTTAAGAGGAGGGGATGAGTTTGCCTTTTGGCTTTCCTCCAAGGTGGGGCTGACCTTGTAAGGAAAGCCCTTGGGTAAACAAGCCCCAGGTGCCCTGCATTGGGTAAATGAGTGCCAGGTGTCCTGCTTTGGGCATAAAAGCTGGGACCACTTGCAGGAAGGGTTAGAGTGTCTGTCTGTGAGGTGGATGCACTCTGCAGAGTTTCCCTGTTGGGGAAGGACCTCCTGACTCTCCCTGCAACTGGGCCCTGGTCAGGTTTGGCACTTACAAACATGGGCTTTGTGGGGAGGCAACTTGGGGTTACCTCTATCGTATGTGATCACCCTATTGACTTGGTTGTCTCCCATTTTTTCTATGGGACCTTGTATCTCTGTTTATTCCATCTATTATGGGTTGTGCTGTGTCATTCTTGGGGTCTCTGGGGTTGATGTCTATTATTTGTGATCTATCTGACTTGTTTGTACCTCCAGCGATCCCCTATATACTGACTCCTCTATGTGCAATAGAATCTACTTACTGGATTGTTTTTCTGCTGGCTGTGTCCTCTGTACTAGGCCTAGTAATTGGCAAAACACTCCCATGCTCTTGGTCCTACACTTTGGTCTTAGACCCTCCCATGGATGCCTGCCACAGATACATAAACAGTGGGGAATAGCAGGTTGCTGTTCTTGGGAGGTCTCATCTGTGTGTTTCTGCTGGTCTAACACCAAGCAGCTCCATGGTGTTTACTCTAGTGCAAAGAGAGAACAAAAAGGAGGTCCCTCCCAGAGCATGGGTTTGATGGAGCGCAATGGAAGTGCATGCAAGTAGATTTGAAGAGGCTGTAGTCAACATGGTTGTTGACCTTTTAATGTTCTTGATTTACAGGGCAATTTAAACGTGAATGATTATCTATTCTGCCATCCATGATGTTGGTATGAATTAATTGTGCTTTTTTTTTGTGGTAGATGAAGGTAGTGAAATTGCCTTTTTCCTTTTTTTTAGTGTGTATTTCTTAGATATTGCTCCAGTTCTTGTATGCTCCAGAAGTCAGTGTGTTATCCTTCACTGAAATGAGCAATGTTAAGGCATAACCCACCTCAGAATGGGGTGTTGTCTTATCTCAGCTCTGCTTCACTGGGAGTGAAACACATGTGGAAGCATTTTGCTGAATTGCGGTATTTATAATTTAGACATGCACATCTGATCTAATGTTTTACAGTAATAAGACTCTAAGAATATCTGGTCAGCCTGAGTAATTCTTAGCAATTACCAGCTTCTGCATTTATCTGTGGAATCAGCTCATGTCTTTCATTAAGTATCTTGTAATGTTATGCACAAAGTTTGCTGCATTTTAGCTTTTGTCCCAAGAATTTGGGCTGTACTTTGGCCTCTGACTCCTGCAGAACCATTGTCAGCTAATGGGAATCAAAGTAGAAAACGGCTGAAAAGACAAATTCTCCTTGTCATAACAGCATAGTGTAATTTCTTGGTAAAAGATAACACTGTTCTAACAGCTCATTGGCAGTAGCAATTTACCTTTCACCCTTGGGTATCTGATTTTGACCTCTTACACCTCTTTTATACCAGTGCAGTTTTAAAAGCCTTGGCAGACTTTTGATTTAGGCACAAATGCAGCAACACACATTGATTTCCATCAAGACGAAGCCTGTACTTAAAGCTAATTATGTACTTAAATATGCTGCTGAAGATGACTTTTCCACTGATTATGCAAGGGGAAAATTGAGCCCCAAAATACATACAAAATAAGACAGGTGTCTGTTCCTTTTGAGATACTGTTTCCTGTCTCCTCTTTTTCCCATTTCTCTGTACTAAAAGACTATCTTTTTTTGGTTTTTCAAAGACTTGATGATGGTGTTTTCTGCAGCTATGCCGATGTCCCTAGATTTATGCCAGTAAGTCTAATCCATATGCTTTCCATCTTCCCTTAGCAGTCTCACTAGACCTACAGTAGCTGTTAAAGCAGTTTTCCTGCTAAAACTTCTATTTAACTTTTCCTTTTTTTTTGCTGCATCTTTTGGAAAGATTTCTGTCTGCAAAGACTGTTAAGCTTTAAATCTTTGGGTTTCTTCAGCCTCATAATTGGAGATGATAGGGCACTTATTCTCTGCTCACCCACCCCTTTGTGAGTGCAGCCACCTCCTCTTCTCCAAAGACCGGAAGTAAAGAGAGGAGGCCAAAGCCTTTTGACTTTCACAGCACACTCTAGTATTGGAGGACTTCACCTGTTTTCAACTGCTCCAACGCTTTCCAAAGCACAGGGCCTGACCCAGTGTAGGCAGACTGGGAGATCTGCCTAGCCATGGCTAGCTGGTGTAAAATTAGATGGTATTTTCAGCCTATTCCTATTTTAACACTGTTTCTAGGATTGCTGTTCTGCAGTCACTGTTGCTGTTAGGGGAAAGAGGCCCTCTTGCTGGCAGTTACAGTAGAGCACCTGAACAAAGCCCAGGGAATAATTTTTCTGTTCATTTCCATGTGTGGTGCTTTGCTGAGGATTTATCTGACTTTGTGGCTACTCCAGGATAGTCAATAATGCCTTATTGTAAGATCCAAGAGGAAATGGCCTCAGGTCACGCCAGTGGAGGTTTAGATTGGATATTAGGAAAAATTTCTTCACCCAAAGGGTTATCAAGCATTGGAACAGGCTGCCCAGATTTTAAATAATTTAAAAGTTATAGATTAATAAATTAATAAACAGGCCAGGGACAGGCAGATTGAAAATGCCAAAAAGTACTGGCTAGATCATTAGTGGAGCACAGTGTGATGAAAGATACATTTATTTGAAATGGAGTATGCACATAGGAAAATCAGATGTTTCTGCTCTTCTGTGTAGCTGTAAATTTGCACAGTATCACCTAAATCTGGGGTTGTACATGCATGAGTGCTCAAGATCAGACCTCTGTGCTCTCTTTCTCAGCTAAGCTCCAGCCTATTCAGTGAATTAATACCCTGCCTAGCACAGCTTGCTTGTCATCCCAGCATGTTCCCCTGAGAATTAATGAAGAGGTGTCTTTCCCCCTGTGGTTGTTTGCCCCTGCGCTTTGTGACTGGGACTGCATGGAAGTGGGAATTGCAATTCAGCCCTTTACAGTGCTTCTGCCACAGTGAAATGCAGGTGTGCCCTGAGGTCACATCACAGCTGCATCTAAAACTTGCCCTCAAGCAAAGTTGAGATCATTCTCACTAAGAATATAATATTTTAATATAAACTTCCACCTTTATCTTTACTGTTCTTACAGGGAGGATCTAGCTCTCTAAGTGAGACTTCACCCCCACCCCCCCAAGTTAGCAATTTCAGGAAATCAGAATGGGTGTTGGGAGAAGTGGAAGCTTACAGATTTGTGGCCATCTGGGACTCATCTCCTGCCCGGTCTCCAGAGAGATCACACTTTTCAGGGTGCTGCATACAGCCACAGTGTACTTGGGTAGCATTTCTTGTGTGCTCACCATTTCTTGGGAACTAGCTTCCAAATATCTCACTTGACTCCTACACGTAGGTAAAAACAGCTGCAGAAAACCTAAGATTTGCTTGGTCTATTTTTGTCCCAGAAGATGTCACTGATGAGCCAGGAAAGGTGCAGGTTTAGTAATAGTCTTAACTAAGGACTTAACTGCAGCCTCATGAAGTGGAGCCTGGAGGAGGTTAAAAGCAATTTGGAACCATAGGTCCCTTTGGCTACCCAAGGACTGAAGATCTGGAGGTTTTTGCATTGGAGAATGAATACCCTGAAATTTGCAATGCTGTGTTATTATTCCTCAGCTAAGTCATCATATGGTCTGTAAGAAAACCACATGATTCTTGCGAAGTGGTGGGGAGAGGTTCATGAGTTTGGAAGTGCTTTTTTATAACATACCTTTAAAGCAATACATTTACCTTCTTGCTCATCACTTCATACCTGTTGTGTCAACATTACATTATAAAACACTACCATCATGCTTTTCTGCAAAGTTTTTTGTGCAAAGTCTAAGTCTTTAGGCCTAGGTCTTTAGGCCTGTTCTTAAGGAGGGGGGGAAGAGCTGGGACTTTCTATCTGATTGCTTTGCTGTCATTTATTATGCATTATTGATAGACACAGAACTAGCACAGATTTGGCAGTGATGTAAGAAGCCTCAAGGAGCTTGCGATGTAAATTCAGCCAAGAACAACAATTTACACACAGCAAGCTGGGTGTCCCTCTCTCCATTTGGAAAAAGTAGTTTGAATTACTGTTTTAGCAGTCTTTTGTTCAGTTTTAAGTGTCTTATGAGACTTGATCTGATACATAAAGCAAAGATGTTTTGGGTACCTGCCTCCATGATGGGTGTTAGAAAGAAATTCATCATTAGTGTAACCAGAGTAGAAAACCCTCTCAAAAGGCTATTAAATACCCTGCTTTAAGCCAGTCTCTTAACTACTGAAGACCAAGCTGTGATCTGATGTGGGGGTAAGATTATTCTACAAGAGCCTACTGCAATTTATTTCCTTCCCCAGAAACATCTGCTACTGTCTGAAGCAGGATAATGGACTAGATTATTGCATCCAGGTTGCCATTCCTGTGCTTTAAAGAGAGTAATTGGAGAGTCTTCAAAAAACATAAGAGGTTTAGTTGATATATGGAGCTACAAAGCTGGTACATACTTAGCTAGTTCTCAGCTCTTCAGGGTACTGATGCTGCAGGTCTCATCCTTTTCTCTCAATTTCCAATAGCATGCCCTCAGCCAACTTGGTTTATCTTGCTTATCGTTTAATACACCACCGCTTTTTGACATGTTGTTAGTTTGACATGTTCACAGAATCACTGAATGTTAGAGATTGGAAGGGACCTCCAAAGATCATCTAGTCCAATCCCCCTGCCAGAGCAGGAATACCTAGGTCAGGTCACACAGGAACGCATCCAGGTGGGTTTGAATGTCTCCAGAGAAGGAGACTCCACACCCTCTCTGGGCAGCCTGTGCCAGTGCTCTGTCACCCTCACTGGGAAGAAGTTCTTCCTCGTATTTATGTGGAACCTCCTATGTTCCAGCTTGCATCCATTGCCCCTTGTCCTGTCATTGGATGTCACTGAGAAGAGCCTGGCTCCATCCTCAGCTGTTAGA
This sequence comes from Podargus strigoides, assembly GCA_028020825.1. Taxonomy (NCBI): domain Eukaryota; kingdom Metazoa; phylum Chordata; class Aves; order Caprimulgiformes; family Podargidae; genus Podargus; species Podargus strigoides. Next base: position 4,335,505 of record CM051633.1, read on the forward strand.
GGTAAAGATAGAAGAAGGGGGACTCTTTCCCTGACTGACAGAGCTATGCCAGGTTCATTGTTCCAGAGGACTTCCAGTGTCTGAAGGGAGGAATATGAAAAATAGTCCCAAATTCTCTGAAAAGTCTGTCGTCTTATTTGATAAAAGCTACTCAACATTTCATTAAAGTGAAAATGGAAATAGTATTCCTAATCTCCTCAGCACCAGTTGAATCATACCATGGCTGCAAGTACATTTAATGGCAGAAAGTGCATAAACTCATAGGAATTTATAAGAAAAACTGTTATTGAGTTCCAATAAAAAGAAAATAAACTGGAAAAGCCCTATTTTTACAACATAATAGAGTCTACACAGTGGCATTCTGCTAAAAAGATATGTGGTCACACTGAGGCAGTCCAGCAGAGGAGAGCTACAGGTCTCACTGCTGGAATTTTGCCATTTAATCTTTCCTCTGGCAGATCAGCACAGAGATTACATAGCCTCTGTGCTTTGTTATCCACAGAAATAAAAGCTGTAAGAGTGTGTTCACCCGTATTCCCCACTTTATTTATCCATTTTTTTTATTTCAGCCACTAATCTGCTATGGATTTCAGCCTTTAGCTCAGGGTTATCAGAATGGCATTGTGAGTGGATAACAGCTGTTTCAGCTTTCATCCATCTAGAACACAGGCATTAATCACTAGAAATGGAGTGTGAAATGGAAACAAGAGTTAAATGCACGTTTGATTCTGAATGCTCTCAGAGAAAATGTCTTTCAGGATCAGGCCAGAGGGAGAGCATTGCTGTACTGTGGGTGGGGTTGCCAGTGCAGCTTGCATGAAAAGCCAGTCATATTATCTGACAGAAATTCTCCCCCTTTCAGTTTGTTTTAAAGGCGCAATAAAACTTTGTCCTGTCTATTTTAAAAGAAATATTAAAACCAACCCTCAAAACAGTGCATCAGCTCAGTTCAATTTCATTGTGCTTATCAGAAAGCTTCTCTTTCCAGACTTTCTGTACCCTGGTCGCTGTCTCCAGCCTGGAGCCATTGCAGCCTTGTGCTGCAAATGTGTAGCTGTGGCCAGCTGTCCTAGAGAGTTGAAGAAGGCAAGGACTAGGAACTATCTTGGACCATGACACAATGGGCTGACTTAATAAGCCTTTTCCATCCAGAGTTTCTAGATTTTCACAGGTCTTGGCAAGATGTGGTGAGGAGCTGTGTTGATTTTTTTTTTTTTTTTACTGGTCTGGCACGCATCATGGTAGCTGGACTCTTAGTGTTTAAGTCACTTTAAGAACAGTCACCAGCCCTGCCTGCATGGGAGCAATAGGCATGAGATACTGTGAGACTGCTTAATTTTCTCTCCAATTCACTTGCTCTTGTACATTCAAATCTTTTTTAGTGAACTTCATTTCTCTCTAGTTTGCCCTTCTACCACACTTTCTCCTTTTGTCTGGTAAAGATTTGCCTTCCTAGCTAGAAATACGAGTCTCACAAAGCAGCATTGTTGGAAGGAATGTACAGGAGAATCAGTGTCTGTGTGATGTCAGTCAAACAGCTACTGCAGAGAGCAGTCCTGTTTCTTCAAGGAGGTTTAAGGGCCATAAGATTTACTTCTGTAAGCAAATTTTAGCAGAGTAAGACCCTGACTTTGGGTGGTTAGTTGAGCTCGTGGCTGACTGTGTGTACATCTCTGGCAGTTGAACAGGGAATTTTTACAGCACAATGGGCTGTATTTGCTCTGTTTTGTGAGGATTTATGTGTACCAGGTACTCTCTCTGTGCTGGAGAACCTGTTGGGTGTTGTGGCAGCTCTAGACAGCTGGATGTGGAAGACAGCTGTGTTCAGACATAGCTGGTGGTATATGGTTTGTGTTTGCCCTTTTGCAGAGGTGATTTCTAGCTTTGCTTCTTAGATCACAAGATGCTCAGAAAACTGGCAGTAATTATTCTCTGAAACCTTCAGAGAAGGCTTCTCACAGAATTCCTCCAAAACCACAGAATAGAATCCATCCAGAGCAGTCAATTCTACCTACTTCTGTCATTTGAAAACCTCGTTTTTCATCAACAGTTAACGGAGTTTGTCAAGGCATAATTTCTGTGCAGTGCCATGAACTCAGCAGACTACTCGCCCGTTTCCTTTATCACTCCTCCCCCTTGTCATACTTTGAGATAAACTGTTCTCAGCATCTTAAGCTCTAGAAGTCTCTGGAGAAAGCCATTGCATCTGATTAAAAACACTCCAGCAACCCTTGCCCACCCATCAGGTCAGTGCTGCACCTCTCAGGGGGGCACTGGAAGTGCCCTGTTTCCAGAGCCTAAGAGGGGTTTATCTCTAGGAACAAGAGAGAACCATATTAACAAGAGTATTATTTCTCTAGCGTTTGAAAGCTGAGCCCATCTCTAACCTCTTCTAGAAAAATGACTTCGTTTGGTGCCCTCCCCATGATGTCCTTGCAGTTTCACTGTAGATAGACTTAAATATATTTGTCTTAAGCACACCAGCAGCCAGGCTCTGTGTTCTTCAGGCTCTGTATTCTGAGAGGTGTTTCTGCAGGCCCTCGTCCTTTGGTTTCCTTGTGCGCTTTGTCAGGAAGTGAAATAGTTAATGTTTGCTGGCTTTACAGTTACAATACTTGTCAGCTGGGTTGGCATCTGTTCAAGTGAAGGCGAGTATCATGCAGCAGAGCAATCAGTTCAGTTTCTCTTTAAACTTGGCTTATCAACATGGGATAGTTATAATGGAAAGGGAGAGAGTATCAACCTCTGTAATTAAACCAGCAGTAGCTCCCATGAGGACACTTGGTGTCTAAAATCAAGCCTGCCTTTTTTACTTTATATTGCTGCATGAATTCTTTAAGCTATCCTTACAAAATACAGCCTTCATCTAAAATCAGAATGTCCACCCTGGTCTAACATGAGGTATTTAATTAGAACAGTATAACCAGGAAAAAAAAATAATCAGCATAGACAAGCTCAAAGTTATCTATTTATATTCACTTTGTGTTTAGAAAGGTCCCTTCCCATTTTAACAAAATGAAATTTCCTTTTGAAAGTGACCTGAGAGTCTGCCAGGCAACTGCCAGACATCAAATCCTTTGTGTTTTCTGGAGCTGATGCCATTTACCTGTGCTTTGGGTAATAATTGAGAGCCTGCTCCCTCCCCACACAGCGCACTCTTACCTTTCCACCCACAGCCTCCCTCTTCCAACCATAGTGCTCCCATACCAAGTAAGCTTTTCTTTTTGTTAAAAAAAAGAGAGGAGAGGGGAAGAGAAATTGTTGCCAGTTCACAGACTTAGCTTTTAGGGTTATGTTATTTAGGGTGTCTTTCTGGCTCCCTTATAAAAAAGGCATAGAAAGACCTTTATTAGTTGTTTTTTTTTTCTAGACAGGCAACAGCCTAAACACAGAAACAGAGACACTGTCGCTGATTTGTCTTTAAAGGTAACTTTTCTTCTTTGCAGATGCCTTTAGTTTTGGAAAAGAATATCTTCCATTCTAAAAACTAATTGGTACTTTTAGAAACTCCTTGGGGTTTTTAAGGGAAAAATCTAATGAACCTAGAGGAAAGCAATAGAAAAGAACAAGTCAGTGACTGTGTTTCTCTGTACAAGTGTTAATGTGCAATACTGAACTGAAATAAAATATTATTTATATCAGAATAGGAGTAATTGCAGTTCTAGACATGGTAGGTAAGACCTCCACTGACGTCAAGAGTTTAAAATGTAAGTAAACAAAGTCTGTGGGAAAGGCTCCATCCTGCAGATGAAGAACTGTGAGCGGGTAAGAGGTTTGCACAGAGGAATTCAGTAGCAGAGGTCAGAACTGGGACCTGGTCTGATAAGGACGTTATTTTCCTCTCCAGACCCTCCTTCCTTTTGTTTGGGCTCTCTGCTTTGTACCAGCTTGCAGAATAGGCTTTTTGAAACTATTTAGTATTCATCACAGATGATAGCCTGCAATTTTGTGAAAAGTAACATCTGTTCAGGGAGAAACTGTGTGTACATGTATAAACAGGTTTCTAAGACATGTATTTGAGACAAGAGGAGAAAACAGTTTTGCTCTAATGTCCCTAAAATTTACCAGCCTATTCAACATAATCCAGTGACCTAACCTCAGAGCCATCTTCTCAGGTAAAGAAAAAGAACACGTCATGATCTCCAGACCCCCAGCTGACAGCAAATGGCATTGCTCCGTTACAGATCTAGTCCATTATGGTTTTGCTGCCACATGAAAAGAATTTCCCACCACTGGCAAGTGGAATTTTTCAAAACCAGTCTATATGCTGGACTTCACTCTGGCTTTAATCACCTGTGCTGCTGCTGATGCAGACCTCCTGTGAGCTTTCCAAGTCCAGAACCGCTGAGTTCCATCTGGTTTCACTGGAAAGTTTGACAGACTTGTGAGGAGCATAGAGTTTTGGTGAAGAACCCCAAGTTAGCTTGAGATGCTTGGCATAGCTCTGATGAAAATAGGCAGAATTTTAAGATTTTAATATAACCCCATACCCAGGGAGCTTAGTTTGGATTCTGCTCTGCTTAAAAACCCTCTTTTGTCAAGGGTTACTTAAGGTACTTTTGCAGAGTACTACAAAGTTATCTCTCCATATTCAAATGCAATTATTTGTCTCCCCCTGAGATCAGCTAAAGAGAATATGTTATTCTACTCTTTATTCTACACTCTCCTTTGTACCCAAGGATCTAATGGGAAGCAGGACAGGGATTAATTGCATGTCATAGAGTCCCAGGGGGTCTCTTGTTCTGGGTAGCAAGAGATCATTGATGGTCTTGAATCTGGTTTCATTCAAATATGCCTGATCCACATTACTCCTCTAGTCCTGTAGTCATACAGATATAAATAGAAGTAGTTACACTTTACACTAACACATTTCATATATTTGTATATTTATTACAATTTCTTGGTCTATGTAACCACAGATAGCATTTGTTGTTCAAAACTATGGTATGTTTTTCATCACTTCTTAGAAGTTGGTTTTACTTTTAATCCCTGTATCTTCACTGTGAGTGTTCAAAGTGGATGGGTGCTACATTTACCATGGTTCATCTTCAAAACAGCAGCATAAAACCACCGTGTGACAGTGGCTGATTGCAGGAAGCAGCCTTTGGCCCCAGTGGAGGCTTGGGTGGAATATGGGACTGCAGTGCTCCATCTGTGGGTTCTGTTTCCAGCGGTGCCCTGTGCTGGCTAGCTGCCACACTTGCCACACAGCTGTCCCCTCCTAGGTGTGAAGTGGGGATGAGTAGCCTGACCCTCACTGCCACTTACTGTAGTAATTGAGGGAGTGTATGATAGAATGTGCTCCAGGGCTTGTACAAACCTAAGGAGCTATTAGCAGTCAGTAGATAAGGTGACATACTATCCTAAAATCTGTCTCTTTGCATTCAGCAGTATTTTTTTCCAGCAGTATCTCTTCAGTCAGCAGCCTGCTCATATCTCAGATGTGTCACTGTCGTCTTTTCAGACAGATCAGTAATGTGGTTTTGAGGTAGATCTCTAGATCATCTTTATTTACTGCTCTTTGATTCATAGTCAGAGCAGACTCAGCGTACATGCACCTGGATTCCCTTTCAGTGAAACAGCGTGCGAACATGTACTCTAGGAGCATACCTAATTCACTTGTAGCTGCTGATGGATGCTGACTTGATGGGACCAGACTAAAGCTAGTTCAAAGCCAACTCTCAGAAATGCAAATAGTGTGAATGTTGCATCCTCACTACCAATTTATTCACCCTACAGATCTGCTCCTGCTTGCTATTGTAGCAATAGCATAAGAAAGCCACACACCCCAGCAAGCCTGATGTCACTGTATTATGTCAGGAGATATAATAAATGGCAGTGGACCAATGAAGTTCATCAGGGCTGAAAACAGCTGCGACATTAATAATTTTATTTGCAGAATGATGGAGCAAGTATCTAGAGTTCTCTCTGGTCACCATCATACTTCCCAAGCTGCTACTCCATTATTTCAAGACTCAAACAGCAGCTAAATCCAACGATTCTCTGTGCAACCACCTTTGTGTTTGGACTTCAGTACCACAGATCTAATCAACGATTCTGGGATCAAATCAGGTCCCCTATGGCCTAAGAGAGATGGATGTTTTGCTCTGGAACAGACCTCTGTGTGTTGCCCTTTTGGGCTATTAAGTCAGAGCATGCTCTTTGATAGTGTTAGATCTGTTCTGGGGAAACAGATTTTTCTTCTGGGCTTCACTCTTTTGTGTTTTACTTCTGCAGTTGTAATTTGTGACAAGAACACTGGATAGGTCTCTCTGTTTGAAGCAAAAGGAGGACAAAAATACCGGCGTCCCTCTGTGCAGACAAACCAATAAGCCAGTTGCCCTACAGCAGTAGCAGAAAGTATTACTGTACTTTCTCTTCCTGATCTCTGTCAAACCCCTGTGGCAAGTGCAGGTGTTCTGTTCACAGGAGGCATCAGCAATAACAAAGAATCCTTCAAATGAATTGCAACAGTCAAGGAGACTTTTTTGCTTGATCATGGATGGACACAGAAGATGGATTTCAGAGAGCAGAGCAAGAAAGAAGCTGCGAGAGGCTCCATAATTTATCAGAGATGAGCTGGCTGCAAGAGTGACTCAAGTCAGGCAAAATAAAAGGGGTCAAGTATGAGAACAAACACATCCTATAATGTTTGGAAGCAGTTGCAAGCTCAGGAATATGATACAGTGTCATTACAAAACTACTAATAGCTCAGATTTGTGACTTTCTGGCCTGACTTCCAGATCAATAGCGTATGTTGGGTGTCAGGAACTAGACTCAGTCATTTGTAAGTTAAAACTCCCCTTTCTGGAGAGGATGAAGTCATGAACAAAGCAGAACTAAGGTGTGACTTTCTGTCTGCCTAGATCCAGATCTGTCTATGGACAGAGTATCAATCAGTCAATAAATAAATGGGTATGTGTAGAGAGATTGGTACTGGCCTATATGAAGAGATACGTGTCTGCAAGTGTGATAATCAAATCCTTTTGAAAGAGACATGTGTTTATGTTTCTTCTCACTGTAACATTTCCTCTATGACAACAGCACTCAGTCCACACGGATTAAACTTGTTGGCATCTGTTCCAAAGTTTATCTGGGGCAGGAAGAAAAATAAACTAAAAACACCGGGCTGTTTGTAAAGTTTGACTTTGTATGGACATTTCCCATGAGCTGTTGAGGAAATCTGTGATCATTCAGAAACATGTTAGCTATCCATACTGATGTCAATGTTCCAATCTTATCCAGCCATGCAAAAATTTATTTACATATATATTTGTATACATATGTTTACATATATGTGTATGCTTTAGTTTGATCCTTCAAGGCTTTGTAAGAGCTAGCTTGCTTTGCAATTAGCTTGAAATATGGCCAAGAACAAGGGCTATTGGAATGTTTTTGAATAGCGAATTGGTTTCATGTCTTGTCTTATCAAGGGTTTTGAAATCTAGCCCAGATTTCACTGGACAATTTGTCAGATCCTGGATATCTCGGCTGCTTTCCAGCCTGCTGCTAGCTGCAGAAGGAACTTTGCTCACTAGATCAGCTCAGCGTGTTGGGCTACCCTCTGAGAGGAGACTTGCAGGTAGTTACTAGCCAAGCCTGATGGAGCGAATCAATAATGACCAAACTCTTTGATCTATTTTTCCACCAAAGCCATAATGGCAGCATTCAGCTTAATTTGCTATCTTAGACACTTAGAAGAAAATAAAATAGATTCATGGTACTTCATGTGACAAGCCTTTGGATGAGCAATAAGAAATGAGGACCTCAGGGAGTCACAACTAAACCTCATTTGGCTCTGGCCATAGCAAGACCAAGGTGTAGGGAGGAACAGTCTTACCTCTCAGCACAGTCCTTAACCTGAGGGTGAGCCCCCTTGAGACAGAAGTTTATGTTAGTGAGGGTGCAGGGTAGGGAAGGTGAGATCTGCCCAAGAAGTCTTGTTTAATAGAAGATGCCTGAGATCACAAAAGACCTCTCTGGGATGAGGTCTGGGTAGAAGTAGTTGAAATGACACTGTATTTAGACTCCTGAAAAACACCCTTGGGGTTAAGGTTGTAGAAAGTAGGGTGCCATCCAAATGTATGACAGGTCCTACAGAGAAAATGAAGCAGGTAAGAACACCTGTGATCTTTTATCTTGTTACTGGCCTTGTTAAAATTGCCTCCAAAGCCTTTGCTAGAACCTGTTTCTGGAGACTCTTTCCTGAAAGCTCAAACCCTCTTTTACAGAACCATCAGAGCCATGAGTGGCTCATGAGCCCTTTGGAGGCTTAGCCCACTGGATGAAATTCCTTGCCAGATAACCTCTTTGCTGTAACACAAAGCCCAAATGTGGACATTTGAAAATCTTCTCACCACAGCATGTGGGTAAAGAAGGACTCTCAGATTGTTTACTTACTCCATCTTCTTTAGTATTGCTCCAGGCAGGGAGCATGGTGCTAACATGGCTAACATTCATCACTCACATGAAATGTCTCCTAAGCTGAGCTCAAGGCAGTCCACAGGGGAGTACTGCAGGTAGAAAACAACACAGCAGAAAGGGAGATGAAATACAGAGCAGCAGGATCTAAACAAGATCTCACAATTGTGTTACCTACCCAGCTCAGCAGCAGACTGACAAGAAGGAGGATGTGAGTTGCCCTGTTCGGTGAATATATTAGCCAGGAGAAAAGTTCTCACTAGTGAAACACTCAGGAAAAATTACCTCTGCTGACGGAGGGAAAAAAACACAGCCAGAAACATCATCCCAGCAGGGAACACACACTGCCAGACAGGAGCTGCTAAAGTAAACAGAAGTGCAGCCTGCAGAATCAAAACACAGTGGTGTTCTGCTCCTTTTGATGCTTGCCCACTGCCACCTGTGAAGTCTTCATGCTGCCGCTTTCACGCTCTGCAATGTGATGTGAAACTCTGCAAAGCTGATGCTCCCTATATCTGTTACCCACTGTGCAGCCCCCTGTGTAGAGCCCCAACTTTCAGCTGTCATCAGTTGCTGAAAATTTTCCTCTATCTGTTGCCACAAGAGGACTCCAATCTCCAGTGGCTCCCAGGGAGACGTTTGTGGTTTTTTCTAACTAACTTCCCCAGGGACTCATTCTGCCAAACTTGCAATTAGGAACCTGGTTTAGCAGCAGCCCTGTTTTTCAAACTATAAAATGAGCAAACATGTTTAGCTGTGGACTTACTTTTCAGAGCTCTGAACACACAGACTGCTACTTGTTAACAAGGAGCTCCTGCTCTGTCCAGCTATGGCGTTAAATATCTTTGCTAAGGAACTGTGCACGGGAAAACGCATGTGGGTAAAAGTGATCTTTTTCTTATCATTAATTGTAGACAGTTGTGTTGAAGCTTAAGGCTAATGATAAAGACCTGTGTTTAATAACTTCTTTTTAAACTCATTTGTTCTAAAGCTTTCTGCTTCTTGTCTTGCTATGTGTCATGAGCTCAAGGGCAAGTATCTTGCAGTGCTAACAATGATGTCTGATTAATGTGGTTATGGCTGTAGAGATGTTGTACTAATTATAATGATAGAAATATGATTGTTCCTCTCAATTTCCATTTCAATAGAGGCCAATAAATATATCTGATGGCTTTTATAGTATTTAATAACCTTCCTAGTCATAAATGGGAGCTTGTAGAACTATTGTAGATCTGTTGTGAGATACAGGAAAGCATAAAATGCGACTCTTGTGGACACTGCAAAATGAGTGTGTATTTGTGTTTCACATAGGTGGGGGCTGATCTCGGGGGGAAGAGATGCTCAGCAGTTAGCTGAGGATTCAAAAAGGACAAACAGTGTTGCAGTCATTTCCTAGAGTGAGTGGCAGGCTGCTCACCGGAATGAACCGAGTGATCTGTCTGTTGCTGCAGCTCACGTCCCTGTCTGCCTTTATCACAGTTTTTAAACAGCTCTGACACTGTGGTGTTGCACATCTCTTAGGGCTGTCATAGAAAGACATTAGATATTGTTTTTAAGTGCCCTGACTACTAGGCTGTCTGGGTTGCATTACTGGATTGTAAGGACTGGAGTAACACAACAGAATCGCTCTGATTTCACTCTCCCAGCACTACAATTACAGGTTATTGTGCTTTGCTGGTTTTGTTACCCTAGCTCGTGATAGAGTTCACACCAGTTTAGAAGCCCTCTTAGGACAAAGTTATATTGCTGTGGTGAGAAAGGTAAGTGCTGTAAACACTGGCAAATGCCCAAAGAAAATACCACAGCTGCAGACCCCCTGAAAGGAAAGCTGGTTTCTTGCAAAGGAGAACTGAAGCCAGAAGAGACCTCAGCCCAAACTGCCAGATACATCCATCAGAGAGCTTTTGTCAAAGGGACATGTGATATCTGGGGGACACTGATAAATTAGCTTTAAGCTAGGGAGCTCAGGTGGTATTAGCATAGAAGCTGGTGCACAGAGCAAACCTCACCTCAAATGCAGGGCTGAGTTGTGAGCTCTGCATTCCACACCTACCCCATCAGACAGCTCAGGTTTATCTGGGTGAACTGCAGGTAATCATAACCAGCAGAGCCTGAGCAGATGTGTTGTCTTCTGAATGGTTGTTAACAGAACAGACGCTAGAGGGCTGTGGAAAATAGTCTTTAAAAATACTAGTGTTTGCACGGTTCAGTTTCCCCACTTTTCTGTAGGAGATTTATAAAGGGGAGAATGTGTCCAGGTCCTGTCTTTGACAGACAGGCAGGGAAGTGATGGATGTCACTCTTCTTGTCTAACCCAGAGTCAGGGGACCTATCTGGTACAAAGTCTGGAGACACAGCAAATCCAATTTCAGGGATCCCTGGACCACATCAGAAATATGCCATGGCTACATGACGCAGAGCATCAGTCTGATGTAAATTTTCTCTGATGGTCCAGTTCTACTTACCAAATATTGACAGTTAGCTGGCAGGCCTTTTGCTCTCTGTATCCACATCACTAACATCACATGCACTGTCCTAGAGCACATAGGAAAACATAGAGCATTATTCTTTATCAGGATCTCTAACTGTTTTGGCAGGAATGGTTTTGGATGCTCTTTTTTAATCAAATGTGTCGATGTGGCAGTGAACAGTCAAAATACGAATAATCATGGAATGATTGCCTGAGAAGAAAATCCCTTAGTGAAAAACTTTAGCCAAAACACTTTTTAATAGGTTTTAAAATTTTTAAAACAGAGGTCCTTGGGAACTGGACCCTGAGTCCCACTGTGATTTGTGTAGGGATGCTACACACCCTAGATCTCTGTACTGGAGTAGCTGAGGAACCACTTCTGTTGCCGTGGCTGGATGCAGCCACTCTGGATGCAGACAGCAGGATCAATGTCAAGCCCATGGTTTAGTGAAAAAGCCATTCGGACTAAGCAAGGTGCTGGCAAACTACCTGTCTGCATTTGAGTGAGCCAGCCCTAAAAGCAGAAGGGCAAAGGGAGCAGAGGGCACAGAGAGGAGCCTGGTGTGGCCTGGAGCAGACGGGCAGGAGGCAGCGGGAAGAGGGAGAGGCCGTATGAGCTTGGGTGAGCTGCTTCTGCCTCCAAGACAGCAGCTCTGCCTGGCAGTGCCCTGCGCCAGGGTGACGAGAGGCCTTGGCTCATGCTCTTTCTGGCACCTCTGTGCAGTGCTCTGCCCCATTGCACAGTACAAGCTTGCCCTCAAGGTAAAATTTTGCTGAGGATTAAGCCAAAATCCCAACCGACTTGAAGGCAGCTGGAATCATGGCAATGCTCCACACCTTGCAGGTGATGGCAGAAATTATTACAAATACAGGTGAATCTAATAGTTACCTGCCTCCACAAGTGATTCTGGGGCTTATTTAATGGGCAGAGAAGGGCTATGGTGACTCTTGAACAGCAGGGAGAGCTTAAGATGTATGATCTGTTCTGCTTTGTACTAGAACTTCTAGGAAAGAACAAAAATAGATGGTGAATTTTCTCTTTCTCCAGTATCATACTATACTCCTAGCCAGGTATAGTGTTCTGTGTCCCACTGAACTCACTAGGAGAAGATGAGCCACCTCTACTGGCTAAAGTTAGGTACGTGGATATAGGTGATGATGCTGGGTGAAGCCTTGTAGTCTGTGGATGGGCTGGAGGCAGGGAGAGGAATTGCATCCTGGTCCAAGTTGAACTTGCAGCTTTTGAGAAATTCAGGATTTTTCTCTTGGATCTGGGAGACCTTTTCAATTAATGAGTTGTCACTCTTTGGAGTTGGAAGCTGGCTTCCTGGGTAGCATGAGGAACATGAGAGCTGGTGGGTCTTTGTCTTGGTTTGAGGGTTAGCAGAGCACTTCAGGCATCTGGTTTAGCAACGGCCTCAAGTTGTGCTAGGGGAGGGTTAGATTGGATATTAGGAAACATTTCTTCCCTGGAAGGGTTCCCCAGCACTGGCCGAGGCTGCCCAGGGCAGTGGGGGAGTCCCCATCCCTGGAGGGATTTCAGAGCCGTGGAGATGTGGTGCTGAGGGACATGGGGCAGTGGGGACTGGGCAGTGCTGGGGTAATGGTTGGACTGGGTGATCTTAGAGGTCTCTTCCAACCAAGGCTGTTCTGTGATTCTGGTTTGAGAAGTATGAGTCTGAGCTCCATGCTGTATTTTGCACCAAGGGCTCAGCTGCACATGGGTGACTCAGACTCAGTGAGGAAAGTCACACACACACGTGTTGGTCACGTTATCCCCTCATGTGTTTTGGTTTCAGAAAGTTTGGGTGCTTTTTAACTCTGCTGCTACTGTGAGTCCAGGTGGGCTTTTGGCATTACCTTTTCCAGCGGTGATGAAGGAGGTGTGAGGTCCGTGTGGCTTCCTGTTCTTGGTGTGGTCTTGAACCACGGGACCCGCCGGGTGCAGAGGAGAGGGAGCAGCAGATAAATAAGTGTGGCTGGATCGCTTTCTGCTGGTGATGCTTCACCAGATACTGCACTGCCCGTAAAGTCATGCCTCCCCCGAGGGGCAGGCTGCGGCCAGGGATGCGATGATTGGACTGCCCTCCTCGTGTGGAGGAGCTTAGGGGTCTGCGCTTCCCATGGGATTGATTTTTGACTCTGGATGCCCAGGCAGAGCTGGGAGCGTGCCCGGCTGCGTGTCAGGGCTGCACAGCGCACGGCCGCCTTTGAGTCACGGCATCGGGGGCGGCGTGCGGCTGGATGCTGAGACCGGGGGCTGCTGCAGCTGGAGGCTTCCGCGGGGCCGCTTCCCCGGGTTCTCCCTTCTCCTCTGCCTCGCACCCGGCGGCACGGGGCCCCGGGGGCGGTGGTTGCTTGAGGGCGGGTGCGTGATTTTTGTTTGGGGGTTTGGGGCTAGGTTGTTGTTTTGTTTTGTTTTTTTTTCCTTTATTTACTCTGCCTTGGCTTCAGCCTCTGCCTGTGTCGGGGAGAAGAAAGAAACAAACTCCGGGGGGGACATAACAAACCCTGGGGGGCCGGGAGGCGGACGGGGACAGCCCGGGGCGCCCCCGCGGGGAAGGGAGCCCCGCGCCCGCTCCGCGCCGATCCCGCCCGGATTTTGCACATTTCCTTTTTTTTTTTTTTTTTTCCCTCCTTTTTTTTTTTTTTTTTTCCCCCTCCCTCCTTCTATTTTTTCCTCTCTTCCCCCTCTCTTCCCTCCCTCCCTGCCGTGGTTGGATCAGTCTTTTGGTATTTCCTGCCGCCGCCTCCCCCGAGCAGCTGTCCAGCCGCGGCCCGCCGCTCCGCGCTTGCCGTGCCGCGGGCGGGGAGGCGCCGCGGGGCCCACGCGTGTCCCCTCCACCCCACCCCACGCGTGTCCTGGCGGCGGCGATGCGGGCAGCGCGGCGGCGGCGGTGGGGCGCGGGGTGCTGAAGGCCGCCCCGACACAGGTAAGGCGCGCCGGGCTCCCCCCGCTCCATCCCGCGGGGCGGCTGTCTCCGAGCCTTTCACCCCCGAAAGCATCCTCCCCACCAGCCCCTCTGAAAGCAAATAGCTCCCTTCTCCCCTATCACCCCAATAAATCCATCCCCCCCAAATCCAGCCCTCCTCACTGCCCCCCGCGCAGCCAGGCTGATTGTTTTTTAGCATAACGTGGTACCCAAGAGTCATTTTACGAGCGGAGTGATTTTGGAGGCTGAGTGCTGGCAGCTTTGGGGAGGTAACCCCGCTGCCTCGGCCCATGCTGTGTGTAGCAAAGGTTTTTAGGCGTTTCTGTGTGTGCCTGTTGCCGTTTGGGGGTTGGCGAGAGGGGGCACCCCCCTCCTCGGCATCTCTGTGTGATGGGGCTGGCCGGCCAGTGTGTGGCCAGCATGGCATGGGGAATTGCAGGCTGTCGAGATGATATTGTTTCTTTACATGTGTGGGCATATCTGGTCGGTGGAGCCCATTTTTAATGTACTTCTTCCAGGATGGCGAGGAAATAGTCAGGAGACTGCACTGATACTAGCTGGCTACACATAAGTGAGGACAGTAACTGCCTTTCCTATAGGCACTTGTACAGATACCATACTGGAGGCTGTTTGCATTGCTATCTGAAAACCAGGTATATCTGAGTTTGGAAGTGCTTTTAGCTTGCATTGCAGTAAGTGAAGCGAGGCAGCATTCCCGGAGAAGTAAATATATAAGCATGTACAGCTGTCTGCTGGATCAGAAACCATGTTTTTCAAGTGCTACGCAAACGAAAAGTGCTGTAGTGTGAAACAATTGTTTAACTTAAGTGAGGGGGAGACTTCTTTAAGCTGTGTAGTCACCTTCTCACTTCATCCAGCTGCAGCAGTATCTTTGTTGTCAAAATATTCCTTCCCTCTCTTTGCACTGATGCACAAGATAATAGTATTCAGCAATGTCTGTACAGCAGAGCAGCTGCTGCATTGGATGTGTCCCCAGCTGCCACCTTTCCTCCTTGGCTGCAAGTTTCCAAAGAGGTGTGAGTGGGGAGGGAGGGAGATAAGCCTCAAGTCATGCTCTGTGACAGCTTCCCCTCTGCGTTTGGTAAGTTTTTCTGGTTGAAAATGGAGAATGGATGTTCTGTTCAGGGCAGCTCATGGTGGGTAGCTCGTGGTGACCCTGAGAGTCATCACCCTGGTGAGGAGGGTGATGGCTGAGCAGGGCCAAAAAGGTGTGGGGGCAGCAAAGGAGTTTGGTTCAGCACCAGGGTTTACTTTGTGCCGCTATTGATCAAGGTAAGGATGGCAATTCTCTGATTCAAGGGAAAAAATGCAGGCCTTAGTCCTGCATTTTTTGGTCTGATTTGGTCTGATGTGGACAACGTGAACCTAAGGAGTTATTTAATCCTGGTGCCTCATGAAAGGCGGATTTACTGCTGTAATCTTTTCATGGCATGCACTTTAATTTCCATGTGCTTTATTGCAACACTGATTCATTAGGTGAGTGGGAGGGAGGCTTGTACAGTACAGGTGGTTCAGTTTCCATTGCTGGGTTAGGTATTTAGCAAGGTGCTTTCTTGGCTACAGCAGGGGGAAAATGGCTCCGTGTCTGATACGGCGCTGCAGTTTGGAATCTGGGATAGCTCTAGGGAAAGGCCATTTCTGTAACGGGCAGTGTTTGAAGTCTGTGTGCTCTGTTCAGAGCAAACCTCAGACTCGACTAATTCATACTGTGTTCATAGATCATAAAAATTTTAGTTAAACTGATCTGAATTGGGTTAGACTCACTTCATGTCCAAGGGACCTGTTTTCTGCTGGAGGCAATCGTGAGACTGTCAATGTTGCCACTGCCAAAGGTCTTTTAGGGCTGGATCAGGGGCTTAAGAGGTGAAAATGAGACTGCCCTGAACTGTGTCACCAGAGTCCTGCTGCTTCTGAGCCATGGGGCACAGACCTGCCTCTGCAACTGCACGGATTTGTGCTGTTTGATCCCCTGTTTTATTTTGGGGAAAAAGCTGCATTTAGAGTTTCTTCTCCTGACCTCCCGGCCTTTGGAGCGTTAATAGCTCGGTGTTTTCTCAGCCCGAAATGCTGCTCCTCACGCCTCCACTCCTCAACATGAGATGTCTCTGGCAGCACACTGTGGGTGTTTGTGCATGCCTGCTGTGGTTACTGAAGTAAAGGAAACACAAGAAGCAGCTCAGGGAATGGGAACAGACAATCTAAATGCTAAGTATGTGTGGGTTTGGGCGAGGATGACAGTGACCTGCTATGCCAGCCTGGCTCAGCGTGGGGCTGGGCTTGCTTACTCCTTGTGCAGACTCCTGGCTCTCACTGCTGGTGGTTGTGCTGTGCTTTCCACAGCACTGAGCTGAGACTGAGCGAACTCCTCCCGTGTGCTGCTGCGTGTGGAGCTCACAGTGGAGCAGTGTGGTTGTGGTGCATTTAATTGTGCAGGGCTGTGTCTAAATCACAGGTTCTTGCCCTCATCCTGGCCCCTCCCTACCATTGTGGGTCTTTCTGGCCTTGCTATGTAGGAGGAAGGAGACAACTATCCTGAAAAACACCCTGTTGATAAGCAGTTGCTGAGCCTCTGTGGAGGGCTAAGGAGCAGTGTGCATCCTGCCCAGACCTTCTGGCCTCCTGCTTTGTCCTCCCAAGGATGAGCTGCTGAGGACCCAAATGGCGAGTGGTTCATTTCACATCTGGCTACATACTGCCCTGGTTTTGCAGTCTTGTCTTCCCAGTGTACCTGCCTACCTTCTTCATGTCTGTTCCCCATGGTGATGGGTTACTCTTCAGGAGCAGTTTTCCTGCCTGCAAAGTTTACTACCCACATGCTTCTGCTGTGATACTAGTTGGACATAGCACATTTTAGCATACTGTATATTTTAAGCCAGGCTTCAATTAGTAACAGCTCTGAGGCTCCTTGTGGAAATGCTTCTGTCCATCCCTACTCTGGAGGTAGTGGCAACAAAATTAATTCCTAGATATTCTCTCCCAAGCTTGGAACATGAGATCAGGTGAACCAGGAAACATCAAAAACTTCCCAAAAGGATGCCTGCTGACCAGGTGTCTTTTATCACTGAAGGGCTCAAAAGCCAAAGACTGCTTCAAAAATTTCCACATTTCTGAATTAGTGGAATACTGTTTCAAGATGTAGGGGTGGCATGCTCGCATCAGGCTCTAGGTACTGCATAAGCAATCTGTGTAATATGAAAAGATCAAGGGATTAAAGGGGAATATTCAGCAGAACTGGAAGCAGTTGACAGCAGGCTAGTAAGAGTTACCCTTAAATGGTTTCTCCTCATCACAAAAGGAGAGTGATGTGAAAAGTGGACTTTTTTTAGGTTAGAATAGTCCAGCTGCTTGTGTTCTTGTTTTTTTTCTTGCAACTGGGATAAAAACTGTGGGCATATCCCTTGTTCTCTAGTCTCAGATAGTTTTGTGTTGTGTTTGTAGAGCTACAGCTGAAGCTGAGCCACTGTTTCCTTTACGCTCCTTTTAGATTGAAGGATTTATAAATGTGTAAATCAAACTCTTGACTGAAAGGGCTCTTTTCTCCTCCTTGTTTAATGAACAGCTAGGTGTATAGCTAGGCTTCCTTTTTGAAATGTGCCACTGAGGTCTGTGCTATGGGCCAATATCAATAACCTTATCATGCCAGCAGCCTTCTTGATAACCGCTTTTGTATGTGTTTTGTTGAACTCCAAGCCAAGCTTTGACTTGTTTGGAAATGACTGTAGGGCTGTGTGAATTCGGGTGTTTTAGCAATCCAGTTACCATTCACATGATTATAATATCAGGGTAAAATTAACCGGCTAAAGGCAAAAGAGAAATACACACGTCATTAATAAACTGGGACGTGTGCAGCTATCCTTGTAGAAGGGAAAAAACCCCAATGCCAAGTCTGCCTGCTTTATCCTGTCTAGTCTGTCAGGGAATCAATCAATGTGAAATTATACCCCCAAGGAATAATGCAATAGCTATTTTGTGTGTATTCCCCAAATGGGATGCTAGTGTGTAGCAGAATCCCAAAGGATATGCTGTCTGAACTGATCAGCAGAGGCTAAGATAAAAGCAGACTTGCTGTTTATAAGATATGCAAGAGGGGCATTGAGTGATGCAATGTCTAGTTCTGTGTTGAGTGGAAAGCTTGAACGTGAACTTGGTCCTTCTGCATCCCAACACTTCAGTTGCAAGTGTCCTGCTAGCTCTCCTTCAGTTTGCTCACTGCAAAACCATGAGACTGCTCTAAAAGGCACTTTAATTTCCACGCTAATGCAGTTTGTGCCAGACAACCGTTGGTGTGTGTAGCTCCTTCCCACCTTCCGTGCTGCAGAGACAGTTTGGCTTTTGGTACCTGTGGTGTTTGATGCCAGTTAGGAGTGCAAAGCCTGTGCTAGCATTGCACTGTTCAGTTGTTTTGCTGTTTTCTCAGATGGGGAATTCTCTCCTCACAGCAAACAATTGCCACATCCCAGTGAGGAGAGGAGAGGACGGGAGCTCTGCTCTGTTGCATGGTGTGGGTAACTATTACTCACCGTGGGTAATCTTGGCAGATTAAAAGAATGAATTTTTCTTTTCATTTTTTTAAAAAAACTTTTCTTTTTTGCCTTTTTTTTGTTTTCGGTATGAGTTTCAGCATCAGGAGAGAATCATTTTGATGTAGTAGTGGGAGGTGACCGAGGCTTTTTGACACTTTATCAAACATTGCACAGTTCACTCGGGGAGCTGCTGCCGGCTCATCTGTAAAATTGCTGGAAGCAGAATGGGAAATTACCACTGGAATTAATGCTGGGCCAGGGGGGTGATTCTGGTAAGCTCCTGGCATGGATGCAAACAGATGAGATTTACATTTTTTTAAGATGAATCTTTCTGCTGTTTCTTGCTGTGTTGCTTTGAAAAGAACCTCATGCAGTGCTGCAAACCTGACAGTTGCTGATACAGTGAATAATTTTTTTCCCCTTACCTTACTAAGGAAAGAAGTCTAGATTTGCAGATTGTTTCATGACCTTTTCTTTCACATGTGGGTCAAAGACAGTTCAGGTCTGAGCAATGTCAGGTGTTTTTTCCATGAAGTTGTAAATCCTTGCTTGGATTATGCAGGCTTTCTCTGAGCACACCACACAAATTGCAGCACTAGTGGGCAAGGCAGTAATTTAAGCTGCCTTCCACGCAGCTCTCTGTTACTGTCAATCTAGAGCAGGACACAGGTGTGTTAAGCATGAAATACAGAATCTTTGTATTTTTTGAGTTTGATTTAAAATAATTTTCTTTTTTCCATGTTAACAGCTGTTAATTTAGCCCATCCTCCTTGTCTTGCGCTGCCTTTGTAATGCCTCTCATTGAAGAGGAGATGTAATGTGATAAGATTAGATATAAGTGCTTTTTCTTTTTCTTTTTTAATTCAGTTTTGGTGGACGCAAACCAAGCCCTATATTTTTTTGGCTGATCCACCCAGACTTTGTTGCTAATAATCACTCTGCTGTTACCCCCTGAATTTCTCTCTGGACTCCAGGTCATGGGAAGCACATTGGCATACCTGCATTCGTACATCTATGCGTTGCAGTAGTCTCGGGCAGCTCTAGTTGTGGACAGGGCTGGAGGTTGTATAAACCAAGCCCAGACTGTCAGGCATTTAACCTAATTTTTTCCAAGCTGGTATTCAAGTTCTGGCTTGTGGAAACCCTCAGCATAGGGTCTGAAAGCTTTCTTTTCCAAGAGGTTGAGGTGTGCTTAGAAGCTGGGAGGATCCCGTAGCCATGAGCTTACCTGAGAGGTGTGGTGGAGGGTCTCCTGTCCCTACAGTACGTGGCCAGGTTGTGTTAATGTCAGCTTCCCGTGCCTTTTTTCATCTTCTTTCGTCTGCTTGGATTACATGTTCTGTGGTGTCAAGGTCTATCTTTTATCGTAAGTTCACACAATGTCTAATGCAGCGTGGCCTTGGCCTCTGCTGGCTGTTCTGTAATATAAATAAAAATAATCCCACTGGGTAAGCAAGATACTGAATAAACTCCTCTAGCTATGAGAACAGGTACAACAGTGCCAGTTTTACTCTCTACGCTGAACAGGTGCATCCTCATGAGGAAATGAAAGGTAGGTAGGGACCAAGTGAGAAACGTTGCACAACAGCCGACTGTGACTTAGAAGCAATTTAACCACAATAATCCCCACAGTGCTAAAGATTCCTTTTCCCAGAAATGCACAATATGCTGTTCTCTGCTGTAAAGCTGCTGTCAACTGGCATCACTGTGTTAATGTAAGCCTTGCTGTTATCCACAAGTTGCACAGTTAGCAAAGACCAGTTCTAGTGCTGGCTGCTAATTATTGCTAATGTTCTCCCAGTTGTTGAACAACAGTATAATAAAGATATTTCCTGCTCAATATTTTATTCTTGATGGCTGGTATTCTTACATTGTGTTAAAAATAATGCTTTCAAACAGTGTTTGATTTATTTATGAGAACATAGAGTGACCACTTACCAGTTGCTTTAAACAGACTGACCTAGGAAAGGTCTGTGTTTGGGATTTTCACATCCTTCCATGGTACAGATGTGAATAGGCATGAAATCCATGTCTGCGTTTTGTCCTCGCAAATGAAATCACTTTGACTGCAATGGCATTGCTCTAAATAAGGACTTGTTTGTGTGGTTCAGTGTTTGCAGAACTGGATCTTCCAAGCTTTTACCACTTATCACCATATATTTATTGGATGCCATGTAAATGCACATGACTTCTCACCTGATTTCCTCCTGGCTTCTGTAGTTTGATCTCCTGTGCTGTGTTTGACATCCTGACCCTCTGGAAGTCTTTGTTTTCCTGTTGACTTCATGGCAGCCAAGTTTTTTTATCCAGTCTGTGTCTTGGAGAAAACACATTAACAATACATCACTAGCCAGAGAGGACTTTTGCTGAAAGCATACAAAGGCAATAATTTACCTTGTTACTTTGTAAAATGCAAATATTTTTCCTTCTATTAGAAAAGGAAACTTTGTTGAGGTGACTGAAAGTGAACAGAGAATTGGTGCTCAAGTACTGTCTCCCTAATGCGAAAGGGACATTGTGCTATAATTAATGAGATTTTCCCCTTTTCCCTTGGAGATGTGGTATTGAATGTGGAAATAGAATTTGAACAGTTTTCAGCTGAACATCTCACTTTTCTGCTCACTGAATAGATACAAACCCTTATTGTTTAATAGCCAGGTTCACTTTTAACTGATAGAGTTTCATAGAGGTAAGATAATCACTCTGAAAAAGTAAGACTTTTTATTGATGCTATTTAATTTGCTGTAATTATATTAAGTGCTAAACTGAAAAGGGTTTTTCTAGTTAAGATGAGGATAATGAATAGTTGTGCATTATTACCATAGCCACGACGGGGGAAGAAAGAAGAGATTTAAGTTTTGCTCTCAACAGAAAGAAAATCTACATCAATGTGGTCCTTAATAATTTAGTTTCCCCTCTCTGTTGCTGACTCCAGGATTTTGCTAGAAGAGCTTTGTGCCCTTTGTACCTCAGGGATGCAGCAGTTTTTGAAAGGAAATGCCAGGCACTCCAAATGAAAAAGGCTGTGGAAATAGAGCGAAGAAGCAGATTGCACCTTCAAGCCAAGCCTGGAGCTACATAAGCAGGGGCACTGCGTGGAAAATGGTATTGCAGGAGTTGACTCTGAAGGTGCTGGATTGTAGCATGGCTCCCTGGAGGCTCTTCTCCCTCTGTGCTTCGCCTATGCTGCAGAGCAAGGTGTAGTTTGCTTCTGTTTTCTGCTTGTAGCAAGTTGCAACAGCTCAGGTCCCCGAGCTGGTTGAGTGGGTGCTCCTGGCTGGAGCTGTGGACAGTCGCTTCCCTCTGGCTCCCTTGTTTGAGTGCCTGAGCACATCACAAGGTGTGCAGAGTTGTGTATCCTATGTAAAAACTCACCAGCTCTTTGTTTTGACATGTTTGATGCAAATGGGAATGGCGTCTTTATGCTTTTAATGTGGCGTTGCTGTAAGCACACCCTGCCTATCCATGTGGATAGAAGTGATTAATTTGGGACAGGATTTCAGTGGGTCTTCAGAATCTTAAACTGCTAAGGGGAAACTAAAGCTTGTTCTCTTGTTTATTCACCTCTGTACCCTGGGGTCCAAGATGTCACTTTTCCATATTATTCCCTCCGCTGGCTTCTCTTGCTGTCCTGCTAGGATTGCTGTCAAGCTGATCTACAGGGACTTGTCCCATGCAAGAATTTGTCTTCTGGGAACTGTAATTTGGGCCTTTCTCCTACCTCTTAAAGTCTATCAAGAGTGCACGTGATTGTACTTGACACTTGTGATCTGGGCTGGATGTGAACCTCTGGGAAAAGGCAGTGTGAATTCTTTAATCTCTTGAGCATTCCAGTCCCCTGTCGAAAAAGCATTAAGCAATATGGGGCTTTTTGCTTGATTTAATAGAGGGTCTGTGTCAGCCTCACTTGAACTTGAGAGCTGAGTGTTTTGAGCACTAAGAGTTCATACCATTGTTCCAAATTCCTTGGACTGCAATATGGGATACTCACACCAATGTAAGCAGTGTCTGCATCTAGGTAGGTTGGAAAAAATTCTGATAAAGATTCTGTTTTCTTCTCTTCCCTCCCTCCTTCCCTCCTCCAGTAATTTGGTACTTCTGGATTCAGACAGGTTGAGGCAATGAAAGTAGCATAATTTTACAGTTAAGGCATTTGGCTTTGGATTCAGGAGATGAGTGTTAGCTCCTGCTTCCATCACAGGCCTCGTGTAGCTGTGGGGAGACTGCCTGTACCCCATGCCTCTGGAAAAAACAGAAACACTGGAAAAAATACTGAACAGAAAGTAAGTTTGGGGATTAGATTTTTATTTGTTTTCCTGTGCTGCTGGCCAACAAGACACTGTTAGGAGGGTTGGGAGAGGGTCTGATCTCTTCTTTGCGTTTTTTGGCCTCCTCTGCCTGCTCTGTCTCAGCCAGAGTATGCTTGTTTACACTCTGGATAAAGCTAGTGGAAAATCTATAGGCCCATCTTTTTTTTCACTGCCATTTTTTTGTCATGCTCGTTTCTTTTATTTAATGTCAAAATTAAATAGTGAATTAAGTAGTGTAGATCTTAATAATGTTTTGAAAATGAGCTGAGCTGCACACATAGAAGGTGCCTGCAGGAAGCCTTGAGTTATGCCGTAGTATTTTTAATGGACAGTCCTACTGTGCTTTAAGCCATTGGCTCAGTGAGTCTGTCTGAGATGAGCTACAGATAAGACTCCCAGTGCTGTGAATATCTGTACCATTTAGTTTTGAGTACCAGAAAATTAAACAGTGTATGAATTAATACAAAGGTTTATTTTACTGAAGTCAGTAAAACAATTTTTCCTTCAGGCTGATCTGGAAATGGACCTTAGAAGAATTAAGTGGAGAGTAAATACAGTGATTATGGGCTAGAAGCGTTTCACAAGCAACACAAGCTGCCTGTTGCAGTCTGCCCTGCTGCTTGCATACAGCGCAGCGAGGTACAGCGCTTGGGCAGCCTGGAGAAAGACTCGGCAGCACTTGGCATGGGGCTCTTGCAGGGTGCTCACCTGGTGAGTAAGTGGGCTTGGGTAGGAAGGCTGGAGTTTGCTTTTTGGACAGTTCAGCTTTTCTTTGTGTCCTGGATTTTAAAGCCAGAAGTATCAGTCCTATTGATCTCATTTGACTTTGCATCTGCAAGCCAAAGGATTTTAGCCTAGGATTCTTACCTCATGTCTAGTAACTTCTGGTTGAATTACAGTGTGTATCTTAGGCATGCAGTGCATTTTAATTTTTGTTGGCGATTCTTTTGTGCTCTCCAGCAACGTGTTCAAAGGGTAATTATCTTTGCAATATAAGATGTGTACTTTCTGTCTAATCTGACTTTTTTCTAGCTTCATTTTTCCGGCTTTCTGACATCTTTTCCCTCTAAATAATTGGAGTCTGTGATCAGGTGATGCTTTAAGTGTCTTTGATTAGTTAAGTACGTTGAACACCTTAAATCTCTCATTGCAGTTGATTTAAGATCTGGAGACAGCCTTGTGGGTTTTTTGCCAAGTCCTTTCCAATTTTTCATGATGCTGTATTTCAGGTAAAGATGAAGATTACGTGTGTTATGTCAGCAGTGATCTTGCAGCTGCCACATACAGAAGTAAGGCTGCATTCTGACTCTTGCTTTTTTTATTCCTTCCCTTCCTTGTTTATGCTTCCAGGAATTGAGCAAGCCCTGTTCACCCATGGTATTGCACTTGGCATTCAGACTCTGTTGGTTATCTGTAGTTCTTTATAAATCAGAGCCATTTTGGAAAACTAAGGTACATGTCTGGGCAGAGAGGAGGGGGCGTTTTGGTCTGGCATGTGGCAACACAAGGTTATTTATCATAGATTGTGCTCTCTGCTCTTTAATAATCCGCTGACATTTTGCCAGTAGTAAAAAGGTCAAGGAAAAAAGTTACTTCCTACAAATCATGGCATTTGATTGTTCTTATTATTAAACAGAGCATGGTTTTCTTGCAACGAAATCTCAGCCATCCACAGCTTTGTAAAACACGAATGACCAGCTGCAACAAATGTATAAAAATAAAAGAGCAGCTTTCTTAAACATCCTTTGTATGCCACTGTCCCCTGTTCCAGTGACTTGTCCTTTTACTGAAGCAGGCTATAGATGTAAGGGAAAAGTGTGGTGTGCTTTGAACACTGAATGCAATAGAGAAAATAAATGCTTGGAAGTTGATACTTGGAAAATGAGACATTAAGTTGATTTTAAAAGCTGCTAGAACATCTCTCTGTTCACAGGTTCTTATATATTCCTAATTTTTAGCAATGGTTTTCCATGTTACCTATTAAAAATCATCTGTTATATCTATAGTACAGTAATTCAGTGAAATACAATATTGCATCCTTTTCTTTCCCTCCAAACTTCCCTGTTGATTTTTGTCTCCGAGATGCCTCAGTTAGAAATGGCATTGCTGTTTTTCTTGTAACCCCAAATGGCCCTTACTGATACAGAAATCATATTATTGGAGGCAAGGCTGTGGCATAAATGTAACAGTAGCAGTTGGGCAGTGGATGAGCGTCATCAGTCAAGTTGGGGATTCTGTAACACCAGCCGTGATTGGGAGCTTGGGTGGGTGTGTGGGAGCTTGAAGGGAAAGGTGCTGGCTCCTCACAGGGCTACTATTTTTGGGGGCAACAGGCACCTGTGGCAGCTTGATGAGTTAGTGCTGTGAATGAGGGTCATTTATTTTACACAGAGGCAACCCAGCTGGTGTATTTTTGTTAAAGGAAATGCTCAGAAGTGTCTTGCAGAGGAGTGCTGGCTTGTTTCTCTTGTAACAGGGCATTTGGTGCTGCCCCTCCTTACAGCATCTCTCTAGATAACTAAGAATGCATGCCTAGAAAGATGAATTAATAACAATTTTATGGCTATGGTGGACAGAGGAATTGTGTGCTGCAGTTCTTACTGCCAAACCACCCTCAAAATGAATTTGAATATGCATACCCTTAAAAAAATGTGAGTGGTGAGCAGTCTGTACTGGGGGAAACAGCATGTGTAGTCTTTGGCGAAGTGAGTTGGTTTTTTTTTAGTGTTTAAAAGTCCAGTGGGCAGAAGCTGCACATTTAGCTGCCCAAGAATTCAATATTGTTATTAATTGGCATTCGAAACAAGCCAGATCCACTTGAAATGGATTTATTTCAAAAAATACTGTTTTACCATTTGAATTACTTCAGCCAAAGCACTCTTGGGCATCTCAGTGGGTTTTAGATTTTTATGGAGTATTGTGTTTGCTGGGACTCTGCATGTATTGGTCCTGGCAATGGCTGCTGCATTATAAAATGCTGAAATGTGCCAGAGCTGGAGCAAGCCACTGGCTGTGAGAGGGCTGAAGGAGTATTCCCAGCTCCCTGCCATCCCAAGGGGTATAGGGAGTCACATTCATGACTGCTTTTCTAGCCATTTATATTTGAATGTTTTAAAAGTTTATTGTGCTTGCGCTTTAAAGTATCTTTTTCTTAGGATGACTTGCATCTGGAGGTCAGTTTTTCTTCTCTAAGATCATTTCTACTGTAAGAAAGGAGGCAGAAGGTTTCCCTTGTGAAAGCATCTGTCATTGCTCTGTTTGGGTTTGTGTGCTGGTCCTCCTGCTCTCTGGAGTACCTCTCTAAATAGTCATTTCTGCTTCTAAATCCTTTGTTTACCCAGTACTGCCTTTAGACAGGCTGAGAGATAAGGGTGGAAACTTTGAATAAGACTGGAGATATGGTCTGAATTTCAGGAAAGTCTGAGCTGGACAGGAGGGGAGCAGTGGGCAGGATGGATGCTCTGGGGCAAACACATTGTGTAATGCTGGTGCTTGCGTATATACAAACCAGTGATATCTTTCTTACAAGTCTGTCTGATTGATGTTATATTTCTCCTTAATCAGATACCAGTGTTATCTCATCCTGGGAATTTCTGTGGCTTGTCTCCACCCCAACTTAAAATTGGACTTAATGAGCAGCTTCTGGAAAGTGAGGGGAAAAAGTACGTCATGGCCTGCCACTGTTTTCGTTCACAGCTGATTTACTCAGCCTCTTCTGGATATCTTCACTAGTTCTTCATAGACTTTGGATGGATTGTTAACAAAAAAACATTTATCAGGTTGCATTTTTTTTCCCATAAATGTAATTCAAGGAAAAGTATCCCACTTCTACTTAAAAACTAATAATAAATCAGGCCATTATGCAAATACCAGGAGCTGTCTCAATGGTCACAGGAAAGAAAGATGGAGCCAAGGAAAGGAAGGCAGGGTAATACCACAGTATTTGAAACACTTTTGTTTTCATTTAGATATTTTTAGCTAATGGTGATTTCTCCTTGATGTGAGTTGATGTGTTCTGTCAGTGCCAGAAGCTGCCAGTGTAGCTGTCTGTCCCAGGGAAAAGATACCAATTGACATTGAATACATTCCAGGGATTGCTGCATAAAATGATGTTAAGGAAACATAAGGAATGCTTCAGCAGCATTCCTTAGTAGTAGTAATAAAATCCAGATTAAGAATTGCAGCCCCAGTTAAATGAAGGAGTAATTAGACTTGCAGCAGTCCAGAGCGTTTGCTTTATTTTCACAGCCATCTTCCTGCTGTTTCAGACGCCCTGCTCAGGTAGACACATCTGTTACTTTCCTTTGGTGCAGCCCTTCCTAGGAGAGGTGGTCTAAATACCTTCAAAGAAAGTGATAAATTGTTTCTAATCTCTCCTTAGTTTGAAATGGATTTTTTTGTTCTATGTTTCCATTTAGGCCCTGATCTAAATCCCACTGAAATCATCAGTGGGAGGAGGGACACAAAACAAATGATGGGAACAAGAGGTAAATCAAGCCTGTGGGTTGTGCTCATGGCTTGTATATGTAAAGTTATTAGCTTTATACACATTTGGGCTTTCGTGGTGGTCGTCTTTCCTCTGAGCTGTGCATATTTCATAGACTGAGAGTGTGATGCAATGGATCTGCTGTGTTTGTAGGTGTGAGCAGTACACGCCCTTTACGAAGTGTTTATGAATTTTCCAGTATGCAAGACAGCAGCTGCTCTAGAAGTGTAAAATGATGCAAATTGTGTGTAAAATCAAGCCAGAGAACCTTCCTGTCTCCCCCAGGGTGTGCAGAGCTTGGGTACCTTGTGCTGAAAAGGTTTTCTTCCATGAAGATTTATTTGCACACTGGGGAGCCCTGGCTGGGTATTTATGCCCCAAGAAGGGACAGTACTGCAAGGAAAGCTGGGAGCAGTGATACAACATCTTTTTTTCAAAAAGAAATAGCACTAGACACACAAAAAAATCCCGTTCCTTGCAGGATAAATGAAGGCAGCCCCAGGACTGCTATAATTTATATGCTTTCCTTTTTCAATGCTGTCGCTGGGGAAAAGAACAGCAGACCTGCTAGCTGTCCAGAGATCTGCTGTGCCAAAGCAAATAATTGCTGCACGTGGCAAGCAGAGAAGGCATCAAGGTGTTTGATGGATGAGCTTTCCTCCCCCAAGCAGAGAGGAGTATTTGTGAGAAGCTAGTAATATATTGCAGTTGAAATGGCCCATTCATTGTATAAAATTCCCAATCAAGTTGCCCAGCAGAGACTTGAACAGCTGGTGTAGGAACAGAAATCAGTATAGATAAATCAGGTTGGCACCTAAATAATTGTGAGCCCTGATCAGCTATGTTACCATTTTGTCTTTGGTAGGTGAACTCAGGGAAGATTTCATTGTGTGATGACTACAACTTTTCCCAGCTCCTTCCCTTCCTCTTCCATCTGAAACAAGATGCTTGGCATGTTAATGCTGCTGTTGAGATTTGATGTTATGGTAGTGTCCCAAAGTCCTTAGCCTTGACCAGGGCAAGGTGCTGTTCCAACAGGTCCCAGAGAGCTGGTGGTGGAGGATGGTAATAGCTGGATGGAGGGCTGGAGCACTGATGTGGATGAGCATGGCTGCTGAAGAGCTCTCCAGAAGGAGAGCAGTTACAGCTAGCTGCGGAGGTGGAGAGAGGCTCCTGTGCTGTAATTAAAGGCTGGAGTTTAATTGCTGCTACTTGCTTCAGAGGTGTGCTTGAAATTAAGAAGGGGCTTTACAGTAGCAGCATTTAACTTCTTTCTGTGATCTGCTTTCTTTCTAATTGATCTGGGTGGGATTTACCAAGGAAGGGTTCCTGACCTGGTTAGATGCCTTGAAAGGATGTGGGCACTGGGTTCCTAACTCTCCTGGAGGTGATTTGATGTTCCCCCTAAGCCAGGGTCACCGAGCTCCTCTGCACACCTGGTTGTGCAAGCACACTGCATCCCACACATAAAATCCAACGACTAGAGCTGCTCTGAGGGAAAGCTGACCAAGGGACATCCCCGGAGGCTACGTCATTGCTGGGTGTGAGGGAGAGGAGGGAGTGTGCAGCTGGAGGGAGATGGGAAAATCTGTGTTTGTGTGCTAGGTCAGGCATTGAACTGCAGCCCTTTGAAAATAGCTGGTGGGAGGGTGGGCAACACTGCCTCATTTCAGAGCTTCTACCCATTCTTCCAGCTTTTTTTCCAAATGTAAATGAGAGGGAGACCAATTCAAGGCTGGAGAGACAGATTGCGTATGACCAGGTATTCAAAATTAAAGCTCTTGTATGCAGGTATAGTCAAAGTAGTTGGGACAGTGCTTCTTAAAAAGTACTTGGTTCATCATCACTTTGTTAGGGATAATATTAAATATCCAGGACACTATTGTCAGTCTTGGAGATTCTGAAGCTGTAAGAAATTGTGAAGTTCAGCTTAAGAATGGAAACTTTAGGAAGGAGGGGGGTTAAGGAGCCCCCTTTACTGTTAAATTTCTAAAATTCTAACTTGTGTTCCACACACACTTCCAAGCTTTTCTCTCCTACCAGGAAAGGCTTTTTGCAGGTTTTACTGACAAACACACAAACATTTTTTCAAAGCAATCCCCTGGGGTTTAAAAGGAAAAAATACTGCGAAATTTATTACGAAACTGCAAATCATAGCAGACATAGTTAAAACAAAACAGAGCCAACATCTCTTTAATATCCTTTTTTTTTTTAACGTTCCTGAAACCTTTCAAATCTCTGAATAGTAGGTTCAGTGCCAGAGGAAGCCATTTGCTCAGTAGAACAAAAGATACTGGACTTAACTCCAAGGTAATGCTCTGGATGGGTCATGGGCCTCTCTGTTGGCATGTAAGCTGTGTGGGTAGGTGCAGATAAGTGCATGAGTACAGGTTTGTCCATAGGAAGTGGTCAGTACTGGCACACCTACTTGTAGTCTAGAAGCGAGGTGGCCGTGTGTGCCAGGCAGTGCATCTCCTTTCTCAGGAGTGCATGGCAGTGTGCATAACCACGCTTGGAGCAGCGCCTCGCAGGTGTCTTTTGTACAGCGCTGTGCTCTGCTTTCCTTCACTTAATATAATTGGTAGTTTTTATTCAGGATAACACTCCTGCCAATTGACGTGGTGGTAATTAAAGTCACTGCTATATATTATGTACTCACTGTTGTACATTATGTACTCATTGGAGGAAGAAGGGAAATAGGTGAGGAAATGCTAGCTTTGAAGAGGAGTGGTTGTGCCAATTATCCTGGATGAGTTGTTCGGTGACAGTTAATCCATGTCAGTGAAAACAAGTCCTGTGATGCTGTGCCAAGGTCAGGAATTTGAGCTGTGTTTGAAAAGTGAAAGTTACAGTCTTGCAGATTAAAGCTCCTTAGAAGAAAACATCTTTAT
The DNA here is from genome assembly GCA_028020825.1 of Podargus strigoides. Taxonomy (NCBI): domain Eukaryota; kingdom Metazoa; phylum Chordata; class Aves; order Caprimulgiformes; family Podargidae; genus Podargus; species Podargus strigoides. The sequence continues at coordinate 4,365,560 of CM051633.1, forward strand.
TGCATAAATTGAAGCGGAGGTTTTCCAACTGTGTCATCCATATGATCTCCCCTTTACGGCCAGAAAAGGACCATGGCAGAGTAGAGCTAAGACTCCATCCTCTGGAGTGTTCAGCAAGGGAGGGGTGTAACACAGTGGGTTTGTGAAACTTGTCCTGGTGAGGATATGCCCACGTGCATGCGTACGCACGCAGGCTGCCAGGAGATCAAGCAGTATGTGCACTTGATTTTGTGGGAGAGCAGCTACTACAAAAATACATTATCCTTTGCCATCTGTGGTGACAACAGAGCTGTACTGATTTATACCACCTGGAGCTGCTACTCAGTACACTCCTACATTTTTACCAGGTGGAAAATGGTCAAGTTCAGAAAGGTGACTGACTTTATTTTGTCTGTGTTTTCTCATTTTGCAAATAGGGTTAAGTCAGCACTTGCTATGCTGGAGGCTGAGCTACATTTGCAGTATGGTTCTCCTAGTAGCTGGGGTATCTGATTCATCCATATGAAACACTGTTGTGTAGAACAAGGGCTTTTTCCCTGAGTGTCTCTGCGTTCCATCTAACCAGACACAATCTCATAGACATTTTATTCAATATCTGTGGAAATAATTTTCAATTCGCTTCATATTTGGGTTATATACTTGTATCTGTGTCACTGTGCTGCGCCCTCCCCCCTTATTGGCACATATATTATATAGGCTATCCAGAATCTGACATTTCATTTTAGTCTCTGGAAAATAATGCTATACATTCCATGGTTGACTGCAATTTGTAGGACATGTGGTCTGTGATGCTAAGCAAGGAGATGCCCCTTCATCTTGTTATGTTGGCCTTGCTGATATGTAATTACACCCATTTTAGTATGCACTAGCATTGTGTATTTTAATATCCACAGCAGAGTATAAGTACAGTACTTTCAGTATATAGCTTTTTTCTTTAATATAGTAGTTTTGTATAAATAGTACTGTTTTCCTGCAGAGATTGCTGTGTTCACTTGCTTATACAGATGAGTGTGTAAGGTGCTGGATGTGGAATCTCATGGACTTCATTATCCACTTACACTGGTGTGTTTGAAGGGACAAGACCTCAGTATATAAAATGTCATGGTATAGTTTACACTTGCCTGTCCTGCAAAGTGTGTGTAGAAAGGGAATTGATGGCCTTAAAGACAGTTACCTCTGAGCATTAAGGGCTTGTTCATTGCAAAGAACAAGTAGGATAGACTGGTCCTTCAAATTTGAAGTGCTGTTAGAGCTCAGCACCATCAGTACTTCTTGTGCACTGTAAAAGCAAATGCTGAGGCCCTGAATTCCTTTGCAAAACAGGATTGCTGTGTTCCAGGCAGCCCCGCCAGCGTGTGCCTCGACCAGCCCCAGAGTCACCCACCCTTTGCAGCGTGGGTTCTCTGGCTGCCAGCACCTTTTCTCCTCTGCTCTTCCTGGTGCTCTCCAGTGCAGCCAGATAAATTAGTCCTTCCAAGTTAATTTGTTATGAGAAATGGCTCTCAACAGCTTCTTTCTTTATTGCTGATCCATCCAGGGAAAGTCACTACCACTTGACTCTCTTCTAACCTATCTGTAAGTAAGTTTTATTTGTCTCTGTATCAGGCTTTTTTTCCTTGCATGTTCAGGATGATACCTCCTTCTGTCACTGAGGCACTGTGGGCTTAATTAATATGTACCAAATGCACTGGAAAACCTAAAGGGCAGTACTTGGTTAAGGGTAAAATTCTGTTGTCAAATGATTGGATTTCTCACTGCTCACATACAATTGAAACCAGGCTTTTCCCGAGTGTCTCGCACAGGGATCTGCCAGTGCTGGAGAGCTGTGAGTAGAGACACACCCTCTAATTGCATAAATGCAGAATGAATCTAAGGAGGACAACATCCATTAAAGTTATATTTTGGAAAGTAGAATTGTTGTTAGGGTTCTGAGGTTTGGGTTGGTTTTTTTTTTTTTAACTGTTTGTGAACAGAAAAGCTGCCATTGCTCTGAGAAGTCTGTGTGAGTGTCCCTGGGACAGGAGTGACTCTGGATGGTTTTGAGGATGAACTTGGGGTCTCCCTTTGCTGCTGTTGAACACAGGCACTCACACCATGACAAGCACCAGTGCCGGGTGGTAGGCATCAAAGCCAACTGGGCAGAAGGGCAATGCAAATCAGATAAAGCAGGTTCTCGAACAGATTGAGCTCTGTACTTTCCTAAATCAGAACATAAATGTCAAATTCCTTATAAATTCCAGGCAGTGCGCAGCTGCACTGAGCGAGCATAGCTGCTGTGGTCTGCTGGGTGGGAGAGCAGGGGCGAGCTGTTCCCCCACGAGCCAGAAATATGGTGGTTGTGCTTCTCCGAAGCAATTATCTGCATTTCCCCCCAGCCTGAGGCGAGGGGTCACCCCCTTCTTAGCACAGTGAAGAATGTGTCCAGTCAGCACTGGGGGAAATCCTGGAAGAGTCCAGAATTGCCAAGCATGCAAACACAATACTGGCATTGGCGACTTGGCGTGAATAGCTTCGGAGCGCTGTAATGTGGGCTGCAAATTGCAAGGCTGGCTCCTTACAAAGACCACAGATCCATCACTTTGAAATGTCAGGCTTTTGTCACCCAAAATAGGCTTTTGTCTTCTTTTTCCATGTGCGTTACATGGAATTTTTTCTGTTTTGCTTTGTGTCATATAGTATAATTGGAAAAGAGTCTGGGCAGTTCACACTGAGAAGCTCAGCTAGGAAGAAAGGCTCCTTCCTCGTGGCTCGCTGACCAAAGACATGCAGGTGCAGTTGAGTTGTTGCTGAGGCAGCTCTTGGGACTCTGGGTGCAGTGTTAGGATGCTCTTCCCTCTCTGCCCACTGCAATGCTGTGTATGTAGGGTCTAGGAGAGGCACTACTGAGCGGCCGTGTCTGAAGCCCAAAATCTAAATTTCCCTTTTTGTGTCATGGCTCAGGCTGTCACACTTGCATTTCAATGACTAGATTGTGAGAGTGGGCTCTCTCCCTCCAGCTTACCTGCACAAATCAGACGTGTATGGATCCTGTGTGAATACCTGGTATGCAGTGTGAGCAAGAGGGAGCTGTGATCCCCCTCAAGATCTTGGCTGTGGTGATTTTCTGAGTCTTGGTTCGATAAAGCGTGGACCATGTGTGAGTTACGAGTCTAAGAAAGGAAAGCAAAAACAGGTCTCTATTTTTACACACATGCTTGTACCACCAGAATAACAGCACGTAGGGAAGTGAGGAACATACATAAGGTCTTGTCTGGTTTTGAGATCGAGGGCTGGGCTGTGTATGGTGCCATGGGAGGGGATTCAGGGTTTTTCCAGTAGTGTTTTGGTTCAGATAAGGCTTGTGCTTTGCAGATATGGTCTCCACTTCTTGTGGAGTAATCTCCACTTCCTGTGCGGTGTTTCATGTTGTGGAGCAGCCCTGGAGTATGCAAACTGGATTACCTTCAAATTAAATTAAGTTGTGGTCCAACTGCTTCTGGTAACCCAAAGAGATAGTCCAGAGTAAAACCTGTCTTGTAACTTGGTTGTAATCTGAATTCATCTGCAGTCTCAGTAATTACAGTTCATGAGTTTGGATCTTCAAAAGCCATCAGCAATCTTGGAGAAATCAGCCGGGTGTTAAGGTCACTGGCTCTGCAGGAGCCTGGAGGAGGCAGGTTGTCCGAGGACCTTTCACAAGTGTGGTGGGAGATTATTAGTGTTGAAGTGTTGTGAGTTATTGCATTGCTCCTAAGTTTGGCCCTGGCAGAGTGGGACATATTTTTAATGTAGTCACTGATGTTGTTTGGTTCTGACCAACAAATGTCAGAGCTCTGTTTTGTTTTCATGGGTCTTCTGTGCTCCAGGGCAAACTGGAGGGCTTTTAACCTCAATACTGGAGTTCAGTATTTGTGGTTTTTCTCGTAGCTAACACCTAAAGTTACAGGAAACAATACTCGTGTGCTGTTTCAGTGTAATTATTACTACAAATATCACAGAGGAAACACAGGATACTGAAAATTACCTTGGCAGCGAAGTACATTAAGAGCAGACTTTCATTTGTAAATTTAGTCTCTAAATATGGTTTTTTCCTTTTTAGATTTGGAATCTTTCCTGTATCAATTTCTGGTAAGAATGGGTAGGTTGAGGGTTTAGGTTTGTTGTTTTTTTTTGGTTTTGTTCTTATCTCTCCATTCTTCTGCTCTACTAGTCTGGCGTCCTGTGCACAAGTTCCTTCTGTGGAAGGAGGCGTACAAACCCAACCACCTCCACACTCCACTTCTTTTTTTTTTTTTTTTTTTTTTTTCTTTTTTTTTTTTTAAGGTGTGAACATGAATGCTTCTTCCCCTTTACCAGGAGGCAGGGCATGAGCACTGTGTAACTCTCCATGTGAGTGGCAGAGGGAAGTGGATGTGTCTCTGTTAATGGCAGGCTATCAGCACTGAAGGGCACACAGGAGCAGCTTTTTTTCTGAGCAAGTTTGCAATGCCCTTCTCAGAAATGTCATGTGAGTCCCCTTTTCATATGCCACCAGCCCTTTCCAGTAAGTTGAAAGAAAGCCAGCAGCTCTTGTTTCCAGGGTGAGATATGTGAAGGAGTGTATTTCTGGGAAGATATGCTTGGATGTGAGGCTTTTACTTAACTTTAGGGCAAGAAAAGAGGGGGTTTATTCCCCCCATATTAATATAGCCAGGAAGTTTTAAACATTTAACCATGCCAGAGTTTGAGTTAACTCTGAGCAACACTCCTAAAATCTTTAATGGAGTCTGAAAGAGGCCAAGAGCTCAGCAACTCATCATCCCATCCCAGGGCTTTCTTTTGCTGGGACACCCTCTGCAACTGCTTCTCTCCATTTGCTCTGATTGCCCTTTCTGGTTAATCAGAAGCTGCACAAAGAGACTTCCAAGACATGTGGAAGGATGTTAGTGTCCTGTATGTCACAGGACCTGTGGGATAAGGTGCTTTTGGTTGCAGTAAGGTACATAGGTGTTAGTGGAACAGCTCGAGTTTACCTCAATCCCCAAATCATCTTTTTGTGCTCCATCTCTCTGCTGATAAAGACCTTTCTGTTGTAAAATGTCATATGGACCAAAGCAGCTTGCAGCTGACATCTGAAAAGGTTATGTTTTACCAGTGGCTTGAGTTTCCTTATTTTCATAATGTTGGGTGAACCTGTTTTAAATTTCACTGGGACAACCAGGAACACAGAGTGATGACCTGAGAGCACCCTGTAGCTGAATCCACATGAGCAGATTTACAATTGATGAACTGGCAAGGCTTGTCATTGAACTCCTGGGGGTAATGATGGAGCCCCTCTTCAGCACTCAATGTATTATGCAAACAATATTGCAAGTAATAGGTTTCTGTGAGGAAACACACTGATCCTTTTTTCCTTTTTTTTTTTAGTATGATCTTTTTTCTTTTTTTTTTTAAATTTTGACAGTTAGCAAGTAGAAAGTTGTTCTTGCTGGGCTGGAACAGGCTGGTGTAGTTGAAGTTGTTACTTGTTGACTTACCCTTGCACAACTCCCAGGAAAATGTGCTGCAGGCTTTGCTCCACCTGGCTAAATGCCCCATCCTCCGTGAGGCACAAACTGAATTAACAAAGCTATTTTCTGCAGTCTGGCTGTTGCTCCTGTCAAACACTGTTAGAAACCATTTTAAACATGGATTGCAAAGTTGATTTCATGTCAAGTACAAATAGGTGCTAGAGAGCAGTACCTTTGTAGCTAAAGGTTGAAAGTGGTGTTCATTTTTGTCATCTTTGGTGCCGGCTTTGGAATATGAACATAGCCTGTGTCCCAGGCAGTTTTATGTGATAATAAATACTTCTACGTATTATTCAAGTGCCTGAATTGGCAGCAGGATTCTTGGAGATTTTGAGAATCAAAGCCTAGAAAATCTGAGTCTGAATTTTGCGGGCATATCTACAAGCAGTTCCAAAATAGGTGTTGGATGGGGCTCCTTTAGCTTTGTGAATTACCCTCCTTTGTTCTGTATCTCTGGGACTTGCTGGAAAGTAAATCTACTTTTCCTCAATCTGCATTATAAAAGGAAACTCTTTTGTTATGTGTCTGCATTTCTGTTTTCTCTGGAACCCTACACACACTCAGTCTACAAACTGTAACTACTGTGGAACAAAGACTCCTCTCCCCTTTTGTGTTTTTGACAGCGACAAGTTTTAAGTCCCAGAGGGTGATATGAGCAGAGAGAACACATGCGACCCTAACCTGGTGTCAGGACTCCCATCCAGGCACTGGCAATAAAGACAGCCTCTCCCAAGCTTTGGGGATGGATGGAAGAGCTTGGGAAATAAAGTGCTGTTTTAGCAGATGTGTGAGTTTAAACAAAATAAAGTGAAGCTGTCAGCCCTTTCCCCAGATACACTGGTGACTTGAGGTCAATACTGAGTCTGGACACCACCTCTAGGAGCTCAGGAGTTCAGAGGTACATCTCTCAGCTGACCCTATCTGCTTCTCAAGGCTGAGATGGATCTGTTGTGGTGGTAGGGTTTATTGGTGAGCTGCCAAGGTGTATACTGTTGTGTCAATGGGGAAAGGTCCCACATGAAGATGTATCATAAAAATTGAATTCACTCTCCCCTAAGCTCATGAAATATGAAGCTGTCTACCATGGAGCTCTGGGGGAAATGATTAATGGGGATCTTGGAAATCTGAAAGCTGCACTGCTGAGCCTGTTGGCTGTACAAGCTGAAAGGTCTGACATCTCTACAATTGCAAGCTCGTAGGAGGTGTGAGATAGCATTGCTGCCCTGGCCTCTCTTCTGTCATCTCCCCCCTCCTTTGCAGCTCAATCCAGTCCCAAGGTGGATTCAAAGTATTAATATAAGCTGGCAAATTTCTGAGTGAACAGTGTTCTTCCCCACATCCCTCTGTCCTACCTGCACCAGCTCTGTTAAATGAGATGTGCTTTCACAGAATTACAGAGTGATAGGGGTTGGAAGGGACCTCAGAAGATCATCTAGTCCAACCCCCCTGCTAGAGCAGGATCCTAAATCAGGTCACACAGGAACACATCCAGGAGGGTTTTAAATGTCTCCAGAGATGGAGACTCCACAACCTCTCTGGGCAGCCTGTGCCAGTGCTCTGTCACCCTCACAGTAAGGAAGTGTTTTCTTATGTTAAGATTGAACCTCCTGTGTTCCAGTTTGTGCCCATTGCCCCTTGTCCTGTCACTGGACACCACCAAAAAGAGTCTGGCCCCGTCTTCCTGACACCACCCTTGAGATATTGATAAGCATTGATGAGATCCCCCCTCAGCCTCCTCTTCTCCAAGCTAAACAGACCCAGCTCCCTCAGCCTCTCCTCAGATGGGAGATGCTCCAGTCCCTTCATCATCTTAGTGGCCCTGTGCTGGACTCTTTTCCAGTAGCTCCCTGTCCCTCTTGAACTGGGGATCCCAGAACTAGACACAGGACTCCAGATGAGGCTTTACCAGGGCAGAGGAGCAGAAACGTTTAAATGCATTTAGTAGTGACTTAGCTTCTTTATTTCTTTTCCTCTTCTGTTCTTCCCCAAAATAGGCAGCGAGTGGTTGGATCATGGTGTTGCTATGGTGAGTTTTAAGATATACCTTTGATCATAGTTGATAGGTGCTAGCCAACATATTAATTCCAAACTGTCCATATGGTTCCAGATCAAAATCTCTCTCTGGCTACTCTTTGTTTTGTTGAACACTTTGCCTGCTAGCTCAGACTGCTGTGTCTCATTGTGCTGCTTTAAGAAATCGGATCAGTTTGATATTTGCTTTTTTCACTGGAGCAGCAGCTGGCAGAAATAAAGCTGAGTTTCTTTCCATTTGTGAGAGTAGCAGTCGGGTCACTGTGTCATCCTCAGAGCTGGCTTTGGCAGCTCTTTAAGATCGGGGGTAAAAAGTACATTAGGAGATGGGAGGAGAAAGGCTCTGTGCATTGAAACATGAGGTACCACACGTGTGAATTTAGTGACTTAAATTTCTTATACCTTTGTCTCTTGCTTTTTCAGTCTTCCTGTGGCACCATTTGCTCATGCTGAAGTGCATGTATTTGCAGAAGTGATTTCCCTGAAACTGGGGGCCCTCTTATGTGAACAAGTGTTTACTGATGTGAGTAAATTGCATAGTCAAGCCCTGGCATTTGTATTGATCTGTTCTATAGTGGTGGGGCAGTGCTGCAGTGCTCTGTATCGACTGCTCTAGCCAGTTCAGCAGCAGAATTAATTGGAAGGAAGAATCTTGTTTGATTTTCCTTTGGCAGTAGCTGCAAGAAGAGGCCCTACTGATAGATGCTGCAGTGCATGCAGAATTGTGTCACACTGTAGTGTAAGGAGAGAAAGTGAAGGCTCTGGAGGGGTGATAGAAGGAGTCAGAAGGTGTTCCTCATTAGACTGTGGGAATATGAGGGTTTGCACCTTGAGAGCCTGAGACCCAGGTGGGACTGCTTTCCAAGAAACAGTGTTTTGAGATAAGTAAGCACTTCATGTATGGTACTTAAAAAAAGCATCTGGTAACTTCTCAGCAGGTAAGTGGGGTCACCTGGCTTAAGGTCAGCATCTTCTTGGGTGAAGCATCTTAGTAAAGGAGTAACTTTAGCTTGATACTGTGTTGTCCTTAATGAACATGGAAAGGACTCTTTCTGCTCGTGGACTTCAGGCTTGTTACCAGAGGGTTTTGCTGAGGCAGCTGCCTTCAGGTAATCTCCTATATATTTACCTATTTAATATGAACTTCTGTGTGTGTGAAATAAGACACTGATATTCATACAGATGAAGGAGACAAGGTCACATGGTTTTGTCCCAGCAAGCACAATTAAGTCTACAAAAAGATTCAGGTAGAAATACGGCTGGAGTGGAAGGTGATTCCATCTGCCTTGTTTGTTGGCCAAAGAGGAGTCTGTAACTCCAAAGCCTTATTAAACCACTTGGGTCTTCTCATTGAATTGAAAGCAAAAGCCCTGCTGAAGTTAGGGGAGCTGGGACATCACCTAATTTTAGGCAAATGTCTGAAATTTACTAATGCATTTAATAACTTGCATGTATTACTTGGCGATGGTGTAGAAATGACTGGATTCACACATAAATGTGGGAGCAAGTGCTGTAATTCAGAAACACTGTCAAAAATCAGCATTTTCCTTGTTGCTGTTGGGGAGAAGTGTGGCCTGCTGATTTAGCAGTGCTGCTGTGCAGCAAGGTTGGCTGGGTGGTGGCTCCTTTGACTTCACTTGTTCTGTGATAATTAAATGCCTCCTACCTATGAAAATATTTTGCTGTCCTCTGTGGTTTTATACAAAAATAGCCAAAAAGCCAAGTACCAGGGAATGTGTTGCTCAGTTATTTTCTGTGATTTATGCTCTGGTTTATCTGGTGAGGCAGCCTACGTACCTGAGAGAACTGTCTGAGTATCTGTGTGAGGAGAGATTGGATGGTAGTCTGCCATGGCTTGTTGGGCTGTGGGCTTCATCAGCTATCAGAAGGTGATGTTAGGAAATACGTTTTACAGAGACACTCTGTTCAGAGAGTTTTGAGTCTTTTGTAAGTTCTAATATAATATTCAAGAGGAAGTTTACAATTTCAGTCTAATCCTTTTGGGTTTATTTTTCATTTTGGTGTGCTTGTTTTTCTGCCAAGCAATTGCCCACTGCAACTGTTTGCTAGGACTTGTTTATCTGGCCTTCTGTTATGATCATGGTTGAATATTCTTATTTACTTGTATGGTAATACCTAGAGCTTCTGCTCTGTGATCAAAGCGCCATTGTGCTAGATATTACACAGACCTAGTTTATTAAAGATGGGTATTTACTGTCCTAGGAGTGTCCTAGGCTTACCTTATGAAATCAAGAAGGGACAGAACAAGGTAACAGGAAACTATTCACATGCAATATCATAAGCAACAGTCAATGCACACCATCTGTCTTGTTTTGAAGTGGCAAAGGTTTGTGCCTGCAGAAAAAAAAAGCAACCAACAATGGCTAGAAAATTATATTTACCCTAGCAAAACAGCAATTATCAAAGTGTTTTCATTTTTGTTGCCTCTGCAAAATATTTGCAGTGCTTTTTCAGTGCAGAATGGGTTTTGCTACTGTTTGCAGGACTATGGCCAACTTCACCAATCAGTGGGCACAAGAGGTCTCTAAACAGAAATTAGGAAATCACAGGTAAGAAGTTGGCATGACAAATGTATACTCATTCAAATTAAAACTTGGCCTGAGCCTCTAGTAAGTCCTTGCCTCGGTCCAGATCCTGCAGGTTTCCGTATTTTCTGACCACTTCTGCAAAGCTGTTGGCACAGCTCATGTTACTCCTACTTGGCATAAATCTGCTACAGTTGTGTTGCAAGAGGCAGCATCATCCATCTTAAAGGGATTAAATGGATGCAGGTTTTGGATAAATCTGAGTATTTGTCATATGCTGAACTGGACAGTGGCATTAGCCACGCTGGGAACTGGCTGGTTGGTGTGCAGCCCTACCAAGAGGGACTATGGGTCACTGCAGACACGGTGTTAAAGATGAGGCAGACTACATACTGGGCTGTACTCTGAGGAGAGTTGCCAGCAGATTGAAGGAGAATAGTATTTTTTTCTACCTTTTGGTGCCCTCCCACTTCAAGGGTGCTGTGAAGAAGCTGAGGGGACCCAAACCTGCTGACCACATCTGGTGTGCAAGGAAAGCTGTAGCAGTGAGTTTGAGACTTTTTCAGAGTACCACAAAGTGAAAGCTGAGTGCCTCCCAGCAAGCACAAAGTCTGGGAATTTCCCCTCCTGTGGGAATGGAGACTTTAAATGTTATCTTCCTCATCTAAATGCCTTCTCAGCAAGCCTTGCCTGTACCAGTGTGATTTGTCCACCCAAGTCTGGTGGTGTTCTTGGAAAAAAACAACTTTTGCATAGTCAGCCTCAATAGAAGAGTGGCTAAAGCTTGTGGGGGGGTCAGGTTTGTTTTGTTTCTTGTCTTGTTTTGGATTTATTTTTTTCCTTTTCTTGGAACAACAGTATTTCTCCTGCCAGCAAGGAACCAAACATCTCTTCTACCTTGGAACTGTGCAGCCTGCACTTCTGTTTTTCTGCTGGCACCCACACTTGGCTTTCTGTTGTTGCTGCTACTGGTGAGCTTCATTTCAGAGATGTGCCAGGCTTAGCAGACAGATCCAAATTTAGGTCTCTCTGCCTTTAAACAGAACAGAAGGTCTACAGAAGGCATTTTTTAAGTGTAACTATTCAGAATAGCTAATAACAGAGGCTTGTTGGCTGTGGATCAGACTGCACAGCATCCCTGGACTCAGCCGTGCTGGCACTTGGCTTTTTTTTTCTTTTATGCCTTCATTACTTGCCATGGTGATGGCCCTACGTGACAGCAGTCCCAGGGAGAGGTTGGGAGCAGAAGCCTCCAGCTAGGCTTGATGTGGGACTAGATTTGCTTTTACTTGTCAAGGCTCTGGGCTACCTCATCCACTTAGACCTGTTTCCTTGCTTTAGTTATCTACTGGTCTCCTGATGCATCTCCTCCCTTGTTCATGTTCCTAGTGAAACACTGGTGCAGTGACTTTTATTTCAGCCTAGCAGAGAAAGGTGTTTCCTGATCAGAAGATGGTATAAAAGAGTAGAGCAGAGATAATTTCCCTAATGCAAACTGGATTAGTATATACCTTTGTAGGCACTGTAGCCAGGAGGGCTGTATTACATAGTTCTTAGGCTGCTTTGAATTGCAGAAGGATTGGAGATAGGAGCTGGGGCATTTTAAGAATTGGAGAGCTATTTCTGGCTTGTTTGGATGGAACTGAGAAGCAAGAGGGAAGGGGCTGAAAATGAACAGGCTGGTGAGCAACTTAAATATGGCATATAATTAATTGGCAGACAAATGCTGTATTGTGTGTGTTAGTTATCTTATTTTAAAAGTGGCTGGCAGTTAACTACATATTACTTGAAGTCCTTTGTGTCTTCAGGTTTAACATCTAAACTCCACAGTTGACTAGAAGCCCATTTTAAAAGGTAGCCTGCAAGCTTGCAGTTGCTTAACTTTACCTATGTTCTTTCGTAATACAGCAATGGTAAATGTATAACTCCAGGAGTCTACTTGTAGGTGTGTCTGGTTACTGTATTTCTTTCTTCTTAGATTTTTAAGTAGTTAATATTTGAGTAAGCAAAAGCCGAGCAAAAGTATTGCATTACCATTGGTTGCTTTATTTAGTACTCAAGCCTCCTTCAGTTCTTTCATTTAAAGGATTTTGAGCCTGCCAGCCTGCTGGGTTGTGCAAGGGCTGTGCCAGGTGAGTAACACCCTGTGCCCCAGCTGCATGCTTCTCCCACATCCCTCTCCTTCCAAAGTGCTCCTCTGGCTCTGGACATGTCTACACTTGGACCAGGTCCAAGTCTCGTGACAGTTCTTTATGTGGCTTCTTGAATACACAAGTTTAGTCAGAAAATAATGAAATAAGCTTTGAACCTTGCCTCACATGCTGCAGGTCTGTGGGAGGAAGATGGTAGTAGCTGCTTGAATGATTTCCAATGTTGCATACAAGTCTTGGGTGGAATTAAACTGCAATAAAATGAGCTGCTGCCACAGGAACAATGTAGTAATGATTTCAGGGTGCTGAAGAGTGCTTAGTCAGGATTTAGGAGAATAGTCGCCTGGACAGTTGCCTCCTGTGCCTTCATTTCTTGTTTTTATATCACAGTGTTCCTGTTCGTGGCCTTAACATCAGTGAGTGGGACATGGGAAGGACATAAGGATGCTTTTAGGACTCTGAGGCTTTTCAGTGTGGTGATAAATGGCAGATATAACTCCTGAACTGCCCTTTGTGAAGAATCTTACCATCCTGTATGATAGCAGTTGCTCTGTCCTGCTCCTTCCTGTGCTGGAATGATTGCTATTGAGGACACAATTGTGAAAAGGAACTGGGAGCGTGGCTTGTTTGTCTTTATCAGCAGCTGCTGTGCTTGAGGGGGGATTTGGGGTAGATCAGGTAAAGGAACAGAGCCCCACAGTCTTCCCCGTGAGCTTCAGGCTCTTCAGGGAGGTGTGAAGGATACAGGGCTGCTGCTGGTCTCCAGGCATCTCTCAAGAGTTATTTGTTGCAGGGGTACCTGGAATAAGATTGCATAAAACTGGACCTAAATGTGTCGTGTTTAGGCCATTAGCTCCATCCCCAGCCTGATTCAGCAGGGACCAGAGAAACATTTTTCTGTTTCCGGGTCAAATACCTACTTTGCTGGTGGTTTTATCCTCAGTTCGTTAAAATTAAAACTGTTCTGTAAGACCTCAGTCATTCATTAAGCTAACAAACCAGTCCTGATTTTAATTTCTGTGGCTGAAATTTAATTTTTCACAATCCCTGGCACACAGGCAGTTTACAGACATTTCTGTGATTGCCTTTCAGTGGGCTTGCTGGTACTTATGCTGCGATACTGTTATTACTAGCAGGGACACACTAATACCTTCCTGCTTAAACCTGTCTAGGAATCTATTAATGGGGTGGCCTACTTCCAAATTGCAAAGAGGAGCAAAAGCTCATCAGACAGTGTAAATGGTGATAATTTCAGCAAGTGCTTTCTGTGTGAGGAGACTGATGTTTTAAGTGTCTCAGCAAATTGGTAATAATGATCAGCAATTCTCTACCATTCTTCACAAAGGAACAAATCTCTGATGAAAGAAGCAATTAAGTGCAGCACCTTCTGGGCTGAGCTAATGCAGACTTTTTCTGTTGTCCTGTAAGTTAACTATTAGACCTACAAGTCATGTTTAATGAGCTTTCTGCTTCAAGACCAGCAAGGAGTCTGCAATGAAGCTGGTAAATGTGACCAGCATTCATAGCAAGTGCCTACTGCAGCTTTCAAATTACACTGGACAAAGCTGTGATTTCCTTTAGTGGAAATGGGATAGACCAGGAGATGAGCAATAATTCTGCAACAGCTGCTGTTCTCTTGTGCTGCGTGCTCATCTCACAGGTAGTGACTGCAGCGTGAACATCGGCTGGTTCCCTAACGCAGCATATGGAGAGATTTCAGCTTGGATGTCTGTGCACAGCCTGACTCTGCGTGCATAGATGTGTGGAAAAGATCTAAACTGAAGGTAGAAGTGACTGCAGTGTTCTGTGGAAGCTACACTGTAGGGCTCCTTTACTTTGCTACAGGAGACATTATTAGCACGGTCTAATGTTCAGTTGCAAGATGATTAAATTTAAAGCCCTGATTGGGTAGGGAAACCCAGGGAGCAGTTTCCAGATCCAGTGTTTCGTTTAACAACAAAACTCAAGTTTCTTGATTGAGTTTTCTCCTGAGCCTGTGTAAACTTTTTGCACCCACGGTGTCCTTTCAGAGGGCAGTCCTGCTTGTGTGAAGAACGAGGACACTGTTAGCTTCACTTAGTAGACTCAAGGTCCTGCCTTGGAAAAGGCAGCAATCAGTCAGTTGTTATCCACGCTGATGCCAGTCATCCTTTTACAGACCTCTGTTTTGTCCCCCTAAGGTGGTTTCTAGACTAATGAGTCCCAGACTATTCAGTCATTCCTTATGCAGAGCAGTACCTTTGATCATTCTTGCTGTCTTCCCATGAGCATATTCCAGCTCTAATTTATCTTGTTTGAGGTGAGAGGACCAGAACTTCACGTAGTATCCAATGTGTGGATTAGTTGAGGATTTATAATGTCATCTTCCCTACTCCAGTGCGGCTCTGAATGAAACTTAACTGATTACCTCCTTTCACTGGGAACTGAATGCTTACTCCTCTCTTTCCTAACTTCTAAATAATTGTTTTTCTATGGAAGAACTTCCCTTCTTATTCTGCAGCGTTTAGCTTTCAAAAGTTTTAGGTGAAGGTCTTTGTCACAGCTCTTCTTGAACTCCAGATTATGTGAGAGGAATCACTTGTATCCACACGGCTGCTGACATACTGCAGGAACTCCAAGAGGCTGGAAAGGCCTTGCTGCCCCTTATGGCAGCTGTGTTCACTCTACAACGAGCTTCTATTTGTGTGGGTATCTGTTGTCCTTTATTAACGTCTTCACAAAGTTGCCAGATACAAACATTAGTCAACTGTAGTTCCCCAGATCCTGATTTGTTACTGTTCCCTTTTCTCAGTTTGTACCAGAAGTCCTTCTGTGATCACTGAAATTTCAGATAGGTCTTGAAAAGGCTCCACTGTGAGAACCTCCCCAGTTTCTGGTTGTGGTTCTCTTGCAATTAGATCTATGTAAGCTTTAATGGGCACGTTGTTTGTTAATTACTTGAACCAGCTTTTGGATTGATTCCTGCTATAAAGAACATCAAGAGACTAGCTATGTTTCTTTCCTCTATTTGTCACGATTGATGTTAACATCACTTTAATTCTCTTTAAAAGGAGAAAAAAACCCCAGACAAACACTTGGGATGTTTTTTTTTTTGTTGCTCTGGCAAGGCAAAGGGATCTTCAAATTTGGAAAATTACATTTATGTCTCTTTACACTGACAGATCAGTGGAAAGCAGCTGCTGCTGTAAACAAGAATTGCACCCCATAGTTTTCTTCTGGCAAGGCAAAGAATACTTTAATATAAATACGTAGTACTTAAAATGTTCATAAAAGTCACTCCATTGCTCTAAGCGGTCACATTTAAAGAAAAATTAAGTGTTCCTGTTTCCACATTCAAGTCAACTCATCTAGGTATGACTTAGTTCTCTCCTGTGTTTACCTAGTTCCATCTGATAAGACCATCTATCTTTTGATTACGATGGGACTGAAGTTTGCAGGCATGCTCACAACTCACACTGGCACTGTGAGGACAGTTTATGGCTTTTCACCTTCATTTCTCTGTGCCATTATAATCTTATTAGCTTGTTTTCATCCTCTGGAGGGATGCAGAGATATAAATGCTAACCTTGCGCTGTCGCTTTCTAGAAGTAGCTAAAGTCAATGAGTTTTGTAGGAAACTGAATTTCCTTTCATCTCATCCTTTATAACATAGAGTCTTCAAAATCAGGCAATTAGCAGGCAGGAAAATGACACTTCAGCACACAGGGCAATTTTTTTACTTCTGTTCTGATTTCAAATTGCAACATTTTCACTGTGTTTTTTGCACATCCAAGCAGAATATTAAATACTAAATTGCCAGCTCTGGTGAAAAAGTATGCTCTAGGCTTCCTCAGTGCCTGAGCTGTTTTAACAGTCAGCTCTCTTGGTTTCTTGTTGGGCTTTTTTATAAATGTCTTCACTTTTGATGTTTTTGTTATCATGAGAGCCAGAAGCCTATATTTTTCTTAAATAAAAGCTGCTGTGATTCATGTTCACATGTCCCCAAGAACACAGACTTGAGGAAATATACTGAATCGCTTTAAATTGGAAATGAAATGGCAAGTTTTCACGACAAAGTAAATAGTACAATACCAACACCTTATTATTTGATTAATTTTTTTTTTATTATATAACCTCAGTCTCTGAACTTTTCAGTAGGAAAAAAGAAATTTAGGATGTTCAGAGCTGGGTGCCTTAGAGCTTCTTGGAAATGTCCTTTAGGCACTTATAGAAAAGCTGTTGGCTTTCAAGTGCTGAGTCTGCAATAGCTGCTGGAGTTGTCAAAATCTGTGGCTGCTCAGACCTTTGAAAACCAGGCTGGTTTTGTTCAGGTGAGCAAATGTGGAGTTAGACGTGGACATCTGGGCATCACATTCTGGAATTAGGACTGCAGTATCATCTTTACTCCCCAGTCTGCCTCTCTCCCTCATTTGTGTTCACCTGTAGCTTGGTCTCACCTCTTCTGAAGCCACTGACAAAACTTGTTTTGTTTTGGTTTGGTTTTTTTCAGTATTGTGTAATCGGGCTGTGTCCTCTTACATCCTTTAATCTAAGATCCAGTGGGGTAAACGGGAACACTTGCACCAACTTTAGATTTAGGCCATATATTTTCATGATTCTCTTTTATCACCTAGGGAAAGTTATATGAAAAGGCAATTCCTGATAACTTTCCTGAAGTCTCCTTTGCTTTTGGAGATTGTTCCATTGTTGTAATTAGGCCAACATGAAGGTAAGTGTGGTATTAGCTGACAGGTTACTAGCTTCAACGTTTATTAGTGCAGCAAAGGTTACTAGAGTTCTTTTTGATAACATACTTGTGTTTTTAAAATTTGGCAGGAGGCACCAGAAAGAAAGATATGTTCTGACTTGGGCATGTGAACTGAAAGAAATTAAAATTTAAAGTCACAAAGCAGTGTAACATGTATAACACAGAGTACACTGTGTACAAAAGCCCCAAACTACACTTGAGATCCAGTTGAAGCCCACCTTTCCAGACTAGATGGGAAGACTGAACATATTCAGCATTTAGGATATTGCAAGAACACTTACTGAAGGTGAGAAAGTTTCAGGGCTGGAAGAGGTGCCTCATAATAATGATATCCCACAACTCAGGTAACTTATAGCCTGCAGCATGTAAAGGCCTGTTGTTGACAGTTTTACATCCTTATTCAAGCATGCAGTCCTGCTCTGCAAACCCCTGATGTACAATTTAGTCTGCATGGGCTGCATTAGCCTATATCCTGTTTTGTGTGCTTAGGTACTTGTGTTTTGCTGAACTGGAATATTTAAGCATGCACTTGCATATTTTGCAGAATTGCTGCCCTAGAAAGGTGGTATAAATTGAGTTTATGTAGTTTCTAAAAACACTGCAATGAATACTTCAGAGAAGGATGCTTCTCTGAATCCTTTTATGCTCACACTTATGTGGTGGTGGTTTTGGTGTTTTGTTTCTCAAAGATAGACATTCTGTCACATTATTCTGGTACTGCGTTAATTCTTTTAGTTCTTAATTCAGGGACATTTTTGGAGACTATTCTTCTGTTAAGTGAAATAAAACTTCTATCCTTAGACATTTCACATAATGACATCTATTTATTTTCAACTGAGAACATTTTGTTTTGAACTATTGCTCTCAAGATTTATTTCCCCATTTCTCTCTCTCATTTTCATCAGTTCTAAATGCAGAATCATGATTGTTCGTCTCTCTTCTTGGTTTCAGTTTGATTACAGCCACATCAGGAACACTGTCCTGAAATCCAGACTCCAAATATGTGGTGCTCTTTCACTGACTGAAGTATATTCTCCTGGGAAATCCAACATGCAAATTGATTTCTGGGCACGAACTGAAAAGGATTCACAGATGTAGACTGGTCAAGATTTTTCAAATGTCAGGCCTGATTCCAGGTTATATTAAATCTTTGATATGCCACGTGAAGTGCTGGAGAAGATCCTGGCTTGCAAAATGTGGCTGTTCTTTGTATTAGGATCTGTTACGTTCTCCACATATGGATGTCCAAGTTGCTGGTAATAACAAAAATGGCCCATTGTTTTTTTTCCTAAACTGAGGAATATGACTGACCCTCTTAGCTAACAGTCTTTCCCAGTTATTTATATTCAGAGAAGTACAAGGTCTGTTTCTCTTTAGAGAACAGTTCTTTAGAGAACTGTTTGTTTAGAAGTAATTATTGAAAGCCCTAACCACTTGTATGTGTCTGGAAGCTGAGGTGCCAGTGGGATCCATCTTCTCCATATTTAAAGGAGGAGACATTTGTGTATTGCACTGATGGATGAGTGGCAGAGTTGTTACTCACAGGCAAAGAAATAAAATTGTCTATTATATATCTATCCCGTCTATTGTGGAGAGATGCCAAATAGCAGCAGTGTTTGGGTTGTAGGTTCATATCACTCAGCTGATGTGAGGGCCATCTGCCCCTTCACTGACTTCCCTTTACATCACCATTTGCTCGTCTCTTTTTCTGAACTGGCACCCGTACATATAAAAAGAGGTCCTACAAAAACATTTATTTGGGGATGGTTAAACTCCCTTAATCAGCTCACTGTGCCTCTCAACAAAGATACAAGAGCCTGGAGCTGCCTTCCCTCCCAGTGAGGAGCAGATGTTAACCCTCTTGGGAGCAGCTCACTGTCGAAGCTGTGCTGTTGTGTGATGAAGCCTGCATCCCAGCGGCAAAGCCTGTGTCCTGGGTTCAGAGTCCCACCTTGGGATGCTTTGGATGCAGGCTCCAGTGGATGGCCAAAAGATGGGGAGGGTACAGCAGACCCACTCTTACTATCTCTGCAGTCAGCTGAGTAGGAGGGAGGATTGCTGCTATGGGGCAGTTCAGACCAGGGACTGACAAGCTTTTCTGAGCCATCATCTGCAGAAGGTGATTGCTGATTCATAAAGAAGGGACCAAGGTGAGTATATTCCCAGACTAAAGCCAGCTTTTGTAAGTGTGCTCCTCAGTCTTACTGTCTGAGACCTTGCACCACAGGCATTTATTCAGAAGTCTTCCAGATCATCCTAGCTGTTTTGATTTATGATATTTAGAGTCAAGCATCCAGCCCAGCTTCTCTTTCACAGAAGTTCAGTAATTGCTGCAAATCATTGTGTGTATAGTTTGGAATTGCAGTTTAGATGGTTCTGAAATGAGTCCTTGAAAATGCTATTAAGTGAGGATATGGGCAAGAATGAATCACTTCTGACCCTTAAAACTCCTTTGGGCTGGTTAAACTAATGATTGGTGTCTTCCTTAAACAGTCCAGTCATCTTCCAGAGCATTTTACTGATCTGTATCTTCTGGATGTTGATGGATAAACTCTGGACAGTCTTTCTGCTGCAGCTGTAAAGGTACTACTCCCTGCTCCTGTTTCTTTCCTGGGAGTAATGGACCCATGACAGAAAGAGCAGAAGGAAACATGCATTAGTAGTTGCAGTAAAAACCCCAGCATCTCAGCTGAAAAACATTTAAGCTGTCCCAAGGAAATTCTTCAAAACAAGGGTGCAGTTAGTGCCCCTGTTTAAAACAGGGCACAGCTCCTGTGCTAAAGTTACATTCTCAGATATACCACTGTAAAACTTGATTGATTTTTCTTAAGCTGGCTTTTTTTTTTTTTGTTTTGACAAGGACTGGAGCAAAGCCAAAGTTGTACCTGCTGGGGCTTTCCCTTCCTTGCGTGTTTGGGAACACGGGGCATGGAGGCTTTGCTTACAATCCACAGTACAATTCCAGATTATTTAAATAGACCAGGAACCAACCTCACACTCTTATCTCAGATAAGTGTCTTACTAAGTTGTTGCTTCCCTTTTCCTGTCATGTCAGACCTGGGGTAGGCTGATATTTTCCTTTAGACCTGATTCTGGAAACTAGGGGATTGCCCAGAAATGCAACCAGTGTTGAAACATCTTGAATGTCTTGCAACTCCTACGCAATAAACAGGAAGGAAATAAAAGAACAGCAAAATTAATATATTTTAAAATCTCGTGGTTGGTTTTTTTTTTAGTTAGCCTTGTGAGTTTTGTGGTTTGACTCATGAGTATGTAGTGCTGTGTCTTGGCAGTTCTGTGAGCATGCAGGAGTCTTTTGGCAATCACGGGGAGTCATGCTGAAGGACAAATACAGCCTCATAATTATTCTGATCCTTCTGTACAAGGAGGATGCCTTAGTGTCTGGAGCTGCATATTTTCTAATCTGTGATGCTCCCCCTTTCTTGTGACATCTCTAGCAGGAGTGCAGAAAATAATGTTTGCCAACCAGCTACGTATTCTAGGCAGATTGGTCTTGCTCAGTGCTGTGGTACCATCTAACAGGATGCTTTTTCTCATGTTGCTACTTGATGTGCTTGCAGAAGATGATGGCATCTATTTCTAAAGCACTGTTTAAAAACATATCCTTTGTCCCCAACGTGTTGGTCATGCTTCAAGGTAGGAGAAACTTTTCTTTAGGAAGAACTGCTACATGAAACAGGAGCTGTGTTTTAGCATAGATGCTCCAAACAATCTTGGTCGTCTGGATGCTTACGGATTTTTGACTCTTTAGATAGAGGCTCCATCCTGCAAGCTCCTGTTTTTTCACAAAGCAGAGTCATGACCAAGGATCTCAACGAAGAGCTGTCAAACCTGGGCTTGCTGTGAAGTGATATGGAGTTTCCTGACACAGAACAGCTCTTGTGCAGACTTCCCACATGCCCTGCACCCTGGGGTGTGGAGCTCCATTTCTCAGCTTGCTCTTGACAAGCATTCCCTCTACTGTGGGTCTTACCCAGAGCCTATTCCTTTGAAGGAGAAGTCAGTAGCAACACCTATTCTCTGTGCTGCTTATGGATTTTGGGGGTAGAGAGTAGTTTTGGGGCTCCATATTAAGAATTTGTTGCAATGTAACAAACCAGGCATCACCTCGCCTCTTAAATCAGCCCAGGAAAAATTGTCTCACTGCTGTCTCTTCAGGATGGTGTTGCCAGATGAGCTGGATGCTCTGTGGCCTCTGCAGATTATGACAGCAGCACAAATCATGACCTAGAGGACAGTAATTGTAGCCAGATTATTCCCTTATTGCCTCTATCAGCAGCATTTTTCATGTCACAGACATGGCTTTTGTCTGACACCTGTGCTCTCCTTCTCTTCTGCTGATAATCCTCCAGTTGCATCTTTTCTGTTTTATTATTTTTCTGTCTGGAAGTCCCTATCACGTACCAGCATGGAGTTTTGCTCTCAGAATATGCAAAAGCCAATTTTGCTTTTATAACAGTTATCTGTCTGTTTGTCAATCCAGACACGAAACAGGTAATGACTTGGGATCTTGCCAGTAAGCCCCATTCCTCTGCCATGAATAATGAGATAAAGTATGGAATTTAACTCTTTGTCTGACACTGACAGATCCCAGGAGAGGAATCTCCAAACGTGTTTGAGTTTGTGAAACACTGTTAATGTAGATCTCTCTCTCCCCCTGTCTTCACAGAGACACCCATGTTGAGTTGTGGTCTTAGGTTTTGTTTCTGAATTAAATTCAGTAACCCAGAGTAGGAGAGGAGAAGAATTAAGAGCTGGGAGAAGATTTTTCTGGCTGTGATTTGAGAAGGGATAATGGAGCAGATAGTTTGGGCCAGATACAACAGACTATTTAGGTTCTTAATTCTTAGTGAAATAAATGGGAAAGCCAATAAAATACAGCTCTGTTCTAATGAAATTAATGGTAAAATAATGTAAATAGCTTGTTGAGTATGGTCCATACTGTGATTTATGAGGAAAACAGATCAGAAAGTTCTCCCATCAAAACGTGTCTTTACTGTAGTAACAAAATGAAGAATTGAAAATGTACTGAGCAAATCAGAAGCAAAAAATGTTTCTCTTCTCTTTTGAACAAAAGCAAGCAGGATAAAAAGTGTCTTTTGGTACTGGAAATCTCTATGCCAAGTTTCATCCAGGGAAGAATGTTATTTGTGCCAGGTAAAAACATGTTCCTTGTTCCAGAAAATGAGTCCTTAGCATGGAAATGCTGATCCGGTCCTAAGTACAGTTTTATAAATAACACATTAATAAAAAGAACAAAACCAGACCTCTTTAAACCAGTCCCAGTGGTCTGCCTTAAATGAACTACAGCTGGCAGAAGCAGAGATATTAAATATTTAATCACTTTCACAAAGAGGAAGAGACCTCCAAAGATGTGCAGCTCTCTGAGATTCTGAGCCGCTTGTAGGAAATATTAATTTAAATTTGACCACCAAAGCTTTTTTGTTCTTTCTGAATAGTTGTGACCAGGAGAGTATGAAAAGGGCTGCTTTTTGATGTCTCAAAATTTATGCTAGTATGATCTTAGCTGAGACAAACGTCTGTGTACATTGAAATACAGTGTGAGCTATGGGAGAGAAGATGAATTTCAGCCAAAGATAAATATAAACAGTGCATTTCAAGCTTTAGCAGAAGATATTTCTGGTCACAGCCTAATGGACAGCTGTCTCTTGGTGGTTGCAGCATTGCTTTGGCTTCCACTGAATGGGTGAAGATGACGTGCTTTAAATTTTTTTTGCCAATTTTAGAGTCCTGCTACTTTGAGCATCTTTGCATTTGTCGAGCAATGAATGCATATATTCCTGCTCCTTTTGAGGGCACTCCTCATGCAGGTGTCCTGCATTGAGACTATTCCATCAGTCCTTGCAGAATGAGAGCAGCAATCATTTACAAATTAAGAGACTGAGATGCTATGCAGTGCTACAGATGTGGTATTGTACAAAGTTCTATTAATTGATACGGCCATTGCAAAAGCATCTATGCAAATGCATTTACTTTGCCCGCTGTTCCTGGATTTAATGGACAAAACCTGTCATAAAATAAGTGCAAGTAATCAGCAAATTGGGTTTTTCATTGTCAGTTCTGCTCATCTGGAATGTAAACCACCTCTTGGAATGTGTCTAGATAGATCAGGTCCTTGGATGGTTGAATTCAGCCTAATTCCTCTGAAATGAGAAACTCAGTGGGAGATGCAAGAGATGGACCAGACCACGGTTGAAAATTATTTGATCTGTATTCTGTAAGCTTCTACAAGGTGCTTAAAACTGCTTGACTGGTGTTGATGGAGGGCAGTGCTGCGGGAGCCAGGCATTTTGAGCCGCTCTGAATGATTTGTGAGCTGAAGGTCTGGCTCATTAAAGCTGACAGTCACAGGTCCTGAGGATGCATACTCATAGCTACCCTGAAAACAAACGAGTGCTTTGGGACTACCTTTTTGAGCATGAGGATGTGCTAGTATCTCTCTTCATTTCCTCTTCCATATATGTGTGTGTATGTGTATACATGTGTATACATGTGTATATGTATTTACATGTTTATATTTAAGAAAAGGGAAGAGAAGCATTACACTTCAATTAGCTTATTTCATATTTGCATGTCTTTGAAAAAGTTGTGTGTCAGGGGGCAGGAGGAAAGGTTAGAGTTGGGAACGCTGCCTTGGAGCTAGGAGAATGTGCAGGTGGTTACTAGATGCAAAAAACTTCAGACTAGTGAAAATTGCCAAATATAATTCTAATACCTCTGGAAAGATCACTGGTTTGACTCTTCTCTTATTATGTGCCTTGGGAATGGACTCTGTGAGATTTGCTGGTGTGTTCTTTTGCTGGTTTGCCTTTCTGTTGGAGCAAAGCTGATGGGCTTACAGCATTAGACTTTTTTTTTTTTTTTCCTAGGAAATGCTGAATGAAGATGTAGAAAACAGCAATCCCAGAATACTGCCAGTTCATTGCTGTTAGCAAGTGGAGAGTTGGTCCTGGTTTAGGACCAAAATGAAGTTGCCTTCAATTCAGCATGAGTCATGTGAAACAAATATTCTGCCATTCTGAGTGAATGTCTCCTTCGTTCTGCACTTCATCCAAACCAAATCAAAAAGCCACATCAACTGGAAAGAAAATGCTTGCAGTCACGAAGCAAGCAGGGCACCAAAAGGGTTCTATTTAATCATTTCCATGTGTGGCTAATGGGAAATACAGAAAGCAGGCTGTCTGCAGTAGCAGGCATTTTTAAGACTTCCACAAGCCAAGGGTTTTCAATGCTTGTGTGAGTATGACTGCACAGTAATTGGTGTCATAACTTTTAGTGGTGACTGTCCTGCAGAGAAATTACAGTCTGTACCTGAGAGATGCAGTCAGAGCTCTTGCCACAGGGAGTTTCGTGTCATAAAATGGACCCAATATTACGTAGGCAGCAGAAGGTTAATAGAACAGAAAGCAAAAAATATAATCATGAGACTTGGGGGGTGACAGTAGGGGAGGGAACAATCACATCTTGCAGCCAAATACCTCTGCAGAGCCATGTCAGACTGCTGCTGAAGATAACTGGTTCGTAAAACCAATTAATCACCTGGAGAGCTCCATAGCCAGAGAATATTGTCACAGTGGTGGTTGTGATGGAAGTGTAGAAGTCCTGAACTGAAACTTGTATGTGAAGTGTAGTGGAGTTTTGAACATACTACAGCTGTTTTAGAACACAATACGTACCACATGCTGCTGCTGAGTTCTGGTGTTGCAGATTTCCCTCTTTGTCTGTCAGTTCACAGACCCATTTTCCCAACTGTGGCAGCAAAACCACTCCTAGTCACCAGGTCAGTTCATACTGGGATTTTGTTAGCAAATGAACATTGCTTGCACTGGTCCCAGCGAGGGTTTTCTTGGTCATTTCAAACACAAAGGCAATCTAATGTTTTCCTCTGTTTGGTAAATCTCCTTAGGCCTTACTCAAGGTACCAAAGGGTACAAGACCCGAGATCTCATTTGTCTTACAAAGTGCCTATGCAGTACCTACTTATGAAATTAGTCCCACGTGAGCAGCCAACTTGAGTTCTGGACTGAGCTTCTTGGCAAGGTGTCGCTGTGTGCTGCTGCCCTAGAAAACTGGTTTGAAAGCCAGGGAAGTCAAAGAAAGCTTTTCTTGGCTGGTCCTGCCCAAACTGTCATTGCTGTGTATTAGTCACCGCACTCGGATATATATTGCCATTTAATTTTTAGGGCTCTTCCTGCTTACAGCAGTCATAACCACTTGCAGGGGGGAAACAAAGACCAACCACATTATGAAGAAGTAGATTAATTTTCAGCTGCCCTTTTCCTCTTGATACCTTCCATCGTTGCCAAGGAACCTCTGTCTCAGGCAGTACACTGAAAACAAAAGCCTAAACACTTCCTTGTTACTGTTCTGGGCGAGCCATCGTGTGTATAAGGTACCAGCAGTACCTTTTGCAATGATTTTTCACATCTGACAGCATGCAGGTACTGTTTGTTTAGCTTAGTCAGTCTATGGGAGGCAAGGCTGGGGGAATGTCAGGTTATTTTCTGAAATGCCAGCCCTTTCAGCTGAGAGCTCTCACTTTGCTGTATGTTCAGAGCTGTTGGTGCATTTGGGGAATGCCTGCTAGTTTTGGATATTTTTGAATCAATGCCTACCTAACAGCTATTCATGAAAAATTGCAGCTTTGCGTAATTTTTGTCTCATATTAATTTTCAAGGCCAGCTTTTGTGATGTATGTTAGAGGCATAATTCATGTTTGCCGTAGTCTGTTAAAATTGCAGCAAATAGCCCTGTGCTTCACTGTTAGAGGTGCTTCCCTCTGGTCAGTCACCATGTTTTCTGAAACCAGAGCTCCCCTCATGAAGTGGTGGGTTCTGATTTGCTCATCTTAAAAACAGTGTAGTGCAGAGCGTGGTTTTGCTTTTGTGGTTTCCTCTCTGTGTAGTTCCAAGCTGACAAGATGCTTGTTTATGAAATGGAGAGCCTGAATATCTGGCTGTTATCAAAATGCCAGTGCTATAATTGGGTGCATATGCTAAAAGAGTTGAAAAATGTAAGACGGCCTCTTATGTGATTAAGTGCATTTCCTTGCAAAGATAGGGCAAATTCCAATGAAGGTTCTTCTCCAGCATTAAAGCGATGCTGGAATCATTAGAACCAAAAAGCTCCTCTTTCAGCTTTCACATGCTTGCTTACACAATTTTTGAATTGGAGAAAACATGATGGAATAAGTGTTTGATCATTTTGGAGTTTTTGAAGTGACCAAATGATGCTTTTCCCCATTTTTTGTGTTTAAAATTTTAGTAATGAAGAAAATTTGTCTGTAAAAGTTTACATGGCCTTCAGCAAAGTCAGGCACCTGAAACTGTCTGTAGAAAGTTGTTCTAGAGATGTGAGTTTTAAGTGAGAGCTATGTCCCCAGTAGTGCAGCAATGTTCTTACTCTTTGCACGTTGGCAATGCTATTCCAGATGGCAGAGGTTTGAATCCTGGACGATCTGAAGGGGAAGATGCATATAGAGTCCAACCACAGCTGTGCTTGTTTCAGCCCTCACGCATTCAGATGCCCCTGGATGTGCTGTTATGACAGAGCTGTCAAATAGACACTCACTGGCTTATGCTTTGTAATCAGATGTGTGTGGGTAGCTTACAGTGACAGGCCCCTCTTTTGCAAACGTTTGCACACTTGAATAATTTCACTGGTGTGAATAGGTCTGTTGGGCAGGAAAGCACTCGAGGCTTTTCATTTTTTTAACTTGGGGGAGTTTTAGTTTGAAAGACAGAAGGGACTCCCTCCTTTGCCTTGGACACAGTCTGAATAGGGTTCTGTCACTTAACATTATTCTTGCAGGAGCAAAGTGGAAAAAAGAGAACTTAATATATACAGAGACCTGTATACATAAATAATGTGTTTGATTCAGATATAGGTATAGATGTAGATGGAACTAAGATCGTAGAAATTAAGTCACTCATCAGCGCAAAACCAGGAATGAAGAAAAGATTTGGAGATTAATCCAAATTAAATAAAATTATTTATGTATACCCTCTTGAAATGCTATATCCTTGCTAGAATCCCCCTAAGGTGCATACTGTCACACAGCATTTCATATAGACAGGCAAGATGGATGATGGTATCTCCAGGTACTGGGTTTCTACAGGGGTTCTGCCCTTGCTTAACTTCATCTGTTTACTGTTGTTGTATTATGTGGTAACTACACCATAAGAGATGAAGGTTTGTTGGCTTTCTTTTTCCCAAATCATCTTATCTGTCCCCAAAGCTGCTGCTAGCCCATGTATGGTTTTGTTTGTTTCCCTTTCACTGAGTGTCTGCAAATTGAGAACTTCCTCCTAAGTGGTCCCTTTGAAAAATGCTGATGTGATTCATGCCCCTTCCCATGCTCCAGCTGTGAAAAGCTTGCTGCTTGTGTGGAATGACTCTCCAGGCAGTGTGCCCGTGAGAGTCCATTCTATACGTTGTGATGGAACGCAATGGGAAAAGATAATTAGAGTGGGATTTAACGTGGTGTATCGGGCATCTGTGAGATTGAGTTTACAGCTGCAGATTGGAGTGTACCTTCAGCTTGGTTGATGTATTAATTTTACAAATGTTTTACCCATGAAGAGAGACACATGACAGCACTCAGGACTGCAGCACTCCATTTATTTGCAGAGAGGTTACCATCCTCAAAGCAGGGACATACACTTTTTCACTGCCTTGCCTTCTCAGTGTGCTTCATCTTTGAACTGGAGGGATCACGGGAGAGGTGGAAAGGCAGATTGTGAGTAAAGTGCTAGGAACCAGTTTCTGGCCCACTGAGATTACTAGAGGCTTTGCCACTGAGCTCAGAGTGACTAGCATCAGGTCCTAGACTGTGTTCTTGGAGACCTGATTCTGATTGCATCTTCCCCTGTATCTTACTCCATTGTCTGCTCTCAGTACAAATCCAGCTTTCAGTGTGCCAAGGCCAGGCTCCTGGTTGATAGCAGGAAAGGCTCAGCATGAAAAGTATGTTTCTTGTCCAACCATCCCTGGAGGGATTTCAGAGCTGTATAGATGTGGTGCTGAGGGACATGGAGTAGTGGTGGGTTGGCAGTGCTGGGTTAGTGGTTGGACTTGATGATCTTAAAGGTCTTTTCCAGTCAAGGCTATTCTATGATTTGGAAAACAATCGCAAGGGATCACTACCTGGCTGGTCATTTAGGTGATAAACAGATATTCAAAAAGATGTTCTTCCAAATTAAAGGGATCTGCACAGGGCTGACATTTTTAGAATAACACTCTTTGTCAACAAATCTGACAGTCCATCAAGACATCTCATGAGATCAGAAACCCAATGCAATCATGTATTGCCCAACAGGAAGAATGAAAGTCCCAACCCTACATGTCTGTACAGTTAAACATGGACCAGAAGACAGAAATGCAGAAGATGCGGGTTTGGGGGTTTTATTTTTAACTTTCAGTCCAGTATTCTACCCACAAGACCATCAGATCTGTATGGCACGGTGCCGCACGTGTATGGTCATCTGGATATTCAGCATCAATGCTGAGTACACCAACTGACCCTTCCCAAGTGTGGTTGCACTTAAGATGTTCTGGAACAAACAAAGCTGAAGTGCCCAGAATGCAGCTGTGAGAGAAGTAGAAGTGGGAGAGATTTTCTCCTTGTATTAGAAAGTTAGAGCAAAGTGTTTGGTTTCATTTTTTACTTCACATTATTACTGGAAGCGTCAGTACTATGATGCTGGTAAGAAATTTGGGGAGTGTTGCAGGAGTTCATTTAATTCCAATCCTTGCTTTAGTACTGCATAGCAATAGAGTAGTAATAGATGCCCTTAGGACAATACATGCAAAAAAGTTACTTTTCTGCAAGGTGATGGTGTTTCCTTTTTTTGGTGTAACAGTCTTTCCAAAGAGAACACACCTAAAAAATGAGTCAGTCCCCTACTTGCAGGTAGTCTCATATATGCAATAGTAGAGGGCCACCTCTTTGTGATAACCAGAAAGAAACAGATTATTTTTTTAACACCTTTGCTCATGGTGAGTAGTCCCTTACTCATCATAACCACCCATTCAGATCAGTCAGGCTATTTGTGGAGTACAGCATTATTCACTGCGTGGGAGATTGTCAGAGATTGGTCCCTAGTAAAAAAAGATTTCTCTTGCACTAGAATGTTTCCAGTGGGATCACCCCTTTTCTCCAGGGAACATTTGGAAAAGGGACTCTATGCTGGAAATGAATCATGATTTCAATTGAGCATCATCCAGTTGTGGCACCTTAGGAACCACTGCTCCGCTCTTAATTTAGATGCATGGACTCAGGCTGTCCTGGAAAAGAAACCTGGGTGGATTTTATGGTGCTCTGTGGTTCCAGCTTTCACCAGGGCAGGATCTGAACCCTGATGCTTTGTGAAAATATTGGTATATGCATTCTGGCACATTTTTCTGCAATGCTATACCTACCTTGCATTTGATGAAGAGTTAAATAAATGACACCTGCCAGTCTGGATGTCTGATACCTGATGCGTTGCTCTTTGGAAGAAGATCCATTTGTAATTATTATTTTGCTCTGATGTAGATGCCTGGTTTTGTTAGCTCCTGCAGTGTTCGACTGAGCTGAGTGGTCTGATTGAGGAGTTGCCATGAAATTTTCTTCTGCTTTGGTAAAAGTCAGCTCAGTGCACAGAGCTGGTGAGGTGCCAAGAAGATGTGCTTTTCTGAAGCCAGAGCTCTGTTTTGTGTGAATGTCATGTAAGGACTGTGAAGTGAGTTGAGGGAAGGATGGGGAAGCCCTTTTCTCATCATGAAAATCCTGACAGTGATTCAATTTAAGACCAGATACTGCTCTTCTGTGCCTTGCTCACTGTGACTCAGGATCAAAGAGGAGCTTTTGCCAGCTGAGCTCCCAGATCAAGACCGCAGTACTAACAGCAGCCTGCTGTTTGACCTGGCAGTAATTAAGCTATTGTTCTCTACAGGGAGAATGGCCACCTAGTGCTTTTAAAAGTTCTGATAGATTTAATTTTTGTAACATAGTTCCTATGAAAATGAATGCAAAAATACTTCATTTATAGCCTGTGCAGTGCAATAGGGAGCAGTCAGAGTTTGGGGTCAAATCCTCAGTGATGCTGAGCAGCTTTGTTGGAGTGCTCCTCTGGAAAGGTGCAGAAGGCTCCATGTTCACTTTTCTTCACTTCCTTTGCAGTGTGCATTACTGGGTTCCCCCATCCCAGCCTGGATGAAGAGCCTCTTACGGGCCACCATAAGGTGCCTGCAGTTCCATCGTGTCTCGGTAGTGTTTGTACACCTGGAGAGGTGCAGGATAGGGGAATTTCCTGTCTTAGTTTTCTGAAGGAAAGTACAAATTGGCATTAACCTTTTGTGAAGGATAAATTTTTGCAGTCGTGATAGATTTTCCTGGTTTGACACTATGACTTCAAAGTTATTTTTGATGCATGTTCATAAGCTTAACTGTGCCTCTCCACATACCACAAGCTGGTCTGTACTATTACCTGGCTGATTACATTGCAGTGATATCTTGTGTTTATGAACAAAACCTTTTGATATGCAAGAGGCAGTAATTCGAATTTTCTGATGCTTTTTATGCATGGAGCTATAGCTCTAAGCTTTCTCAATCTTGAGCTTTCTCTTTTGTTATAGGTAATGCATCTACATAGACAATATTTTTTTTTTCCTGTGAACGATTTTTTTAATATAAATTTTTCATTTGTTGCCCACTAATATAATTTGGCACAAAGACAGACTAATTGCATGGGCAGGCACAATGACAGGGATATAAATCTTTTCCAGTAACAGTGTCTTAAAATAGGAATCAGTTAAGATACCATCACTGCAGTGTAATATTGTGGGTAGATCTTGCTGCCTTTCTGTGAGGATGTGAGTATTGTGTTGAATCCATACGTGTGTGTATGCATATATATGTATTGGTATATATACAGTATGTATTGTGTGTGCAGTTGTGGAGAGCTTGTATTTACTGGCGCTGGAGCCTTCTGTCTCTGAACCATTAGGGTATGGTGGATGTTATCACATACAGATCTAAGGAAAAAACAGTCTCTGCCTCTTTTCTGTCCAACTTCATCCACATTGGAAGACCTCTGTTGTGTTGTCAGTGTCAGCGGTTGCCCAGAGTGCTCAGGAGGGAGACGAAGGCCTCAACTGTGAGGAGTCTGATGGTGTCCTGCATGCAGACGTGGGTGGCTTGGGTGCAGGTGGCACTGAACATGATTCAGCCCCATTCGCTGGTGGGTTTTGGATGTTTGGCTTTCCGCAAGCACTGCCTCAATGCCATGGTCCTGAAAAGCAGTGATTGTCATGCTCTGGTCCTAATCTTGTAGTGTGGATATGGCCCTCCTAGGCCATGTTTAGCTATCCCAGGCCCATTTAATGTCCCTGGCAATCCTGACTTGGGGGGTTCACCAGCTGTGAACTCAAGATCTGAAGCCAGATTTCAAAGGATTAAATGTACAATTGGCTTGTTTTATTTCTTGATTAATTTCCACCAGCAGGTCACTGGTTAGCTGCCTTCGTGCCTGTCCCCACAGGGATGCACTTTGCTTGCACTGTTTCTCCTGTTGTCAGACCCTAAACTGAATAATGGCAGTCTGTGAACTCAGTCCACTTGGAAAAGCTGTAAAATGCCAGACCAGGAGCAGCAGACATGAGGACTACACAGCTCTGGTCTTCTGCTTGTTGTCGTCACCTGCTGATCAGTGCAGGGAGCTGCAGAGAAAGTGTTTCTGTTTCCAGTCCTCCACTGCCACGTTCCAGCTATGGGATCACAGCACACCATCTGGTTTTGCATTCACTGATGTATTCACTCTGTTTAACAAAGGAAAAAATACTCCAGAAGTCAACCTGGCTCAGATGTGTCAGTCCTGGTTCCCTGCCCTCTTAAGCTGATCGCCCCTTCTTGCCCATGCTGCCACTGGGCCACCACTGGGACAAGTCTGGGGACTCAGCACCAGGGAATTTCTGAGTCACTGATGGCACAGCTGCAGAAAAGGATTTTCTTGGCAGAAGAGACTATAACGGGTGTGGTTTCAGAGAAAAATATCCTTTGGCAAATATGTTGTGTTACCATTTTTAAAATGGCATGTTCCGTCAGAAAAACTTCTCCTGAGCACTCTGCTTGCTTTAGATTTAGAAATGTGCCCTTTGATGCCGAGAGCAGGCTTTGGGCTGGAGGTCCTTCCTTTGGGCCTCCACCCTTGTGAAGGAAAGGCTATTTTCTAAATCACAGAGTTCAAGTCTTCACTCTGTCGGAGTTAGCTGCCACATGTCGTACTCCTGAGCCTCCAGCACATACAGCGCTCTCCTGGCTGGAGTGCCAGCACTGACAGTTCCCTTGGGTTGCGAGGCATTCCCTCCTTCATGTGCACCTGCTCTGCTTAACCACGGGTTTAAACCAGAAGCCGATGAAACACATGATATCCAGCTATCTGTAGCATGAAATGGTGTGTTAGCTCTTCAAAGACAGCCTGGTTGTCCTCTCGAACAGATCTTGCTCTCTTCTGAACATAAAAAGGCATTGTGAAAATAGCCTCACTTGCATCAAAGTCAGTTCACCAGCCGTGGATCTGGCTCCATGTGTCTCGTGTGTTCTTTACCAGCAGAGATAATGGCATTTAAAGTGACCTTTACTGAGGTTTTTGACTCTTACATTGTTTGTTTCTCACTGCATCTGGCTCCGTTATTGGCTTTCTTGCCATTCCTGTAACATCTTTTTCTTTTTGAGAGCTGTTTTAAAAGCAAAACCTTGTAGATCTGAAAGCATTAAAGAAAAGGAGTCCATGAACAGAGAGCAGAACAGGCTCTTTCTGACTCTGGTTGCTTACAGCTGGATTCAAAAGCAGCTGACACATTGGTCATGTTGTATGCAGTTCCACAGTTTGGGCTTCATTTTAAGCTACAATATACAATGTTTGTTGTCTAAACGGCCATAATGAAAACAAAAGTGTTGGAAGAGATAAGGTTGTTTACCTTTTGTGGGTGTTCCTTCCTTCCTAGTTCACTAAAACACAATACCTTTATGTAGCTCCTGACAACTCATCTTTAAGCAGTTACAGTCAATGCCAATTAAGCCTGTTTGGCAGTTTAAGTGCTGAATACATTCAAGTAGTCAGCACTGGCTGCGCTGAAAAACCTGAACGTTGAACAAGTTGTTGGTGTAGTTTGAAGTATAGGGTTCTTATTGTGTAAAGTATTGAAGTCATGTTAGGAGGCATCAGAATTACTCCCATCTACCAAGTTCTCTGATACAAAACCACAAGCTTTTGAACATTTGAAAGCTGATTTTCTGAAGGTTTGGATAAATTTATCTTTTGCTGGAATTTGTTAAATCTAAATAAATCTTACCAAGAGAGACACCTCTTTTTGTACCATTGCAGCCTCAGTGGCCCTGTTTCTTAGCAGGAGTTTTCTGTGGTGTGCTACTATAAAGAAGTCCTTAGAATAAAAAGTGTTGTCACCAAGTACTAGGTGTGAATCGGAAAATGGACCAAAGCTGTGGATGCAGTTACAATTTCTGCAAATAAGTGATTGGATTTGGAACAAAACCCTTCCAAAGGTGGGGAGACATGCTGCTTCATGGAAGCAGGCTGACACTGCTGAGAAGGCAAGGTCACGATTTAGCAGAGACCACTTTTTTGTTCTCTCTTCTTAAGTGCAGAAGTCAGTTGGAGTTCAGCTCCTGCGTGGTAGACAACAAGGAAAACCAATTTCCTCTTCATCCCTTTGGCTGGCTTTTTCTCACAGTATGTATAAAACTAAGGAATGATTTCTTTCTACCTGTTTTAGTAACTAAAGTTACAACAAACAATTCAGGGTTGCATAGCTCAGTGTTTTTAGAAAGTTTACTTTGCCCTGTAGCAGTCTGCACATGTTTCACCACGTGGAGGTTTTCAATCTAAGTCTCCTGTTGTGCTCTATAGCTGCCAGGAGCAGAGGAGGGTGCTCGGATGGGAGAGCAGCACCCTTGTCCTGCCTTCACTCTGCCCTGGGGAGCAGTGGATTCCAAAATGGCTCCCAGTAGCCTCTGCCCCAGTTTTCAACAGACTGAGCACCCAGTTTGCCTGGTTTAGTGACCCATTTGCCCATGGCTCACTGAACTTGGTACCTTCCACAGAATCACAGAATGGTTTCGGTTGGAAGGGATCTTAAAGCTCATCTTGTTCCACCTCCCTGCCATGGCAGGGACACCTCCCACCAGACCAGGTTGCTCCAAGCCCCATCCAACCTGGCCTGGAACACTGCCAGGGAGGGGGCAGCCACAGTTTCTCTGGGCAACCTGGATCAATGTTTCTTGGCTGAAGAGCTTTGCTGTTTTTTCTGGGCATGAAACTGCATCTTGGTTGATGTCTTTTACTTTTCAAAGACAAACTCTCTCCTTTTCTTTTCCTCTGCAGATTTGCAGTCCGCCTTCAAGAAAAAAAAACAACTTCTTGCAGCTTTTGTTTATTAAACTGAGGAAAAAGAACAACCCCCCAAAGCACTTTATTGGCAGCATGGCAGTGGTTCAGGCTAACTGGGCGGCAGGCACAAATCCTGTCTCGACTGTGTTGTGTCATTTGGGAATATCATTACAATAGTGCATGTTTCACACAGCGAGATTTCCTCAGTGTCCTAGCCCTGGAAAACCTCCTCCTGTTACTGGACACTCACCAAGTTGTTAATGGAGAGTTTGGAAGCAGCCATCAGATGTGGCAAGATTTATAAACACACATTAGCTATCTTCTTGCTTCTTCCTGGATCATGGAACCTAATCACATATTTGGGAAAACATTTACATTTCCTCTGAAACAAGGGCCCAGACCTACCTGTACTTTCTAGCAGGCTTATTTCTCAGAGCTGTGTTCCCAGAAACAGGCACAGAGAATGTAAAAAAGGTATTCCCAAGATTAGTCTGTTAGCCAGAAACATCCTGAGAAGAGTAATTTGACTAGAGGAATGGATGGGTGGTGAACATACTCTTGCTGCGCTGAGTTCTCCCCTGTTGCTGCCATTTGAAGCTTCTCTATTATTTTCTAATAGCTTTGATTTTCAGATGCTTTCCTGGCTCACTGTCCTTGCACATCTCTGACTCCTGGGATCCTAGATTCTTTGAACTGCAAGAAATACCGGCTGTAATTCTTTCACTCTCTCTTTTTTTTTAAAAAAAAGGTGTCTTCCAGTGTCTGTCTATGAACCTCCAAAATGGTACCTCTCTAATCTGATCCTTTCATGGCTGCGAGTGCATAACACCTTGCATTTTCTCACTTTTCTACCCTGTTACTACAGTATTTTACTGCTTAGGTACAGTGGGGTCCCTGTGAAGACAGGAAGATATGGCTCTTCTGAATGTCAGCTCTGTGGTGAAATAGCAAAGCATCACATGCATCGATAGTGGTGGTGGCAAGGAAGTTCCTGTGTTGTATAATAGATGTTAATGCTACAAATCAGTCAAGTTCTGAATTTGTATTCTTTCAGGGGACTGCATTCACAGCAAAGCCTGCAGTCACCTTTTCAGACCTAGTTACGGGATCGGTGCTGTTGCTAATTCTATTACGCTTGAGGAACGAACGTGCTGTGATTTAGAAAGGTTATTTTCTTTACATGAGCTAAATCGATGACAGCAACAGCATTGCTGGTGAAAAGCAGCGTCCCATCAAAGCTGTACTTCGCATAAAGCAGCAAGCACGCAGTAGTACTGTCAATAACCCCCTTCCTGTGACCCTTTTAGTCTGCAGACTGAAAAGGGTGATATTTAGGCAAAAGATGCTCTTTAGCATGTAGGACTGTTAGCATAATAAAGGACTGGCATTAAGACTTGGCCCTGTTTACAGAGCATCTCTGAAGCAGCTTAAAAAAACAGATGAATTAATTATATTTGTTTAAAAAATAGCTTTAATTTGAAAGTAGCATGAGAAGGTGCAGCATGAAAGTTATTATAACAGCAATTTAGAACAGAAAGTTTTTTCTTTATCAAAATTCTGGATGTAAAATGGTTTAATCTGCTGCTTCCTAGACACCTCGCCTGCGTCATTCCAAAATGTGCAGTTGTGAAAATGTGCCATTAAGTGGGGAGTCTGGAAGCAGTGAGAAAGCATGGCCAGGTGTACAGCAGAAAGCAATTCTTCCTCTGTCTCCTCCTCGTCTTGCTTAATGGGAAAGCAGCACTGCAGAGCCCAGCGTGTTTCTTTTGTGTCAGTATGTGGGCTTTGCATTTTTCTGTGGTTGCAGAGTGCAAACACACATCTCTTTGACCTCAATGATATTTCAAGAGGATTCCAGGTCTAAAATGAGAAAGAAAAATAAGTTGTTTGTGGTTTATTTCTTTGCTTTGGTTTATGTTTATTTAGAGCTAGAAATACACCACAGAGACTGTACCATCAGGGGAAGGCCTGGGAGGCTCAGTTGTACCAAGCCCTCTGTGCCAGAGCTGCTGGAGAAGACCTCATGGCATCTCTGCACTGGGCTGGCATTGGGATGGCCAAAGGCTCCTGGGGCTGAAGGGCTGAGCAAGGATGTAGGGACGTGGGAAGTCTCCCCCAGCAGTGCCTGTGTCCCACTGCCTGGCCAGAAGAGCGTGAAGGGCTGCCCATCCATTCTGTGATTCAGAGGGATTTGAAGGAAAAAGGTGTGCCTTTTTTTCCAGGAAATCCCAAGACAGAAAGGGAGATGCCTTTGGGCCTTTGCTGCTTCGGTCATAGGAAGGAGCTGTGGTTTATGTTACTTGGGCATTGTCTTCAGCTGAGTAAGTCATGCCCAGAGGAAAAGGGCCAGTCTAGACTTCGAGGCAGGAGCGTGCTGAGATTTTCCTAAACACGTTACCAGGCTCTTCCCGATTTATAGTGTCTTGGAAAGCAGTTTTGCTACTGGACCACGAGCTGCTGTGTGGGAGCTGAACCTACTTGCATAATCCAGGCGCCAGCTCAATTGTTTTCTACTTGTAAATTGATCAGGCCATTGATTTGTTGCAAGCATTAGAATTCAGAGGGGTTTTAAGTGTGGGAGTCTGCGCTAAAATCTGGTTTTACATTGTTAATTTAGCAACTTGAAGCTGCACGTGCTACTTGTACTTCTTGTAACAGCATTTAATAGTGCTAATTTTGACTGTTGTTTGTTTGGGGTTTTTTTTTAAGATCAAGATATTTCTCCTGCTTTTTAGGAAGGCAAGTAGTCCAAACAAGCTTATAAAGAAAATCACCTGGTATAAGCTTGGGGACCCAGACGTGCTTCTCCAAGTACAGGAAGGAAGCTGTTGCTTGGCAGAAATCGAGCATAAACAAAGAAAGAAACAGTGGGAATGTGATTAGCAGGCACATGGCAAAAAACTTTCAAGCAAGTCTTTTTAAGATCAAGAAGCATTAAGACTGGTCCTGTCCACGCTGACCCCAAACAAGTCACCACTGACCCAAGTCCAGCCGAGCACTATGAGCTAGCAAGGGAGAACCACATACCAGTTTGCAGAAATGAGTTTTGTTACACCATTAATCCTGAACTAGGCTGTGTAAGGAGGAGGCAGGACACCTTTGGAGGGACATCTAATAGCTTCCTGCTGGGAAGAAATGTGAGGATTTCCTCGTGTTTTGGTGTGGCAGAGATGGCAGAGGTAGATGTGCCATTGCTCCCAAACGGTGCAGTGGCTGTTTCCCCTCTCCAGATTGTCAGGCCTTGCATGGAGCCAGCGACTCTTGTGGCTGCCAAGGGCAGACCACAGTCCAAAACTATTTGTGAGAGCCTCCAGGTTGTTGTGACATTTGATGGTTCAATACAGAGAAGGAGTTGCTTAGAGCTGCCTCTCAGAGGGTTAGCTGGCATTGCTGCAAATGCCAAACACACTGAGAAAGTGCTGAAAGAGTGACTTAGCTCCGTAGTGCTGGGTGATGAAAATGTGGGAATTGTGAACCAAAAGAAACATAGGACTGTAACATAGGGCAGAGACCATCAAATCTTCTTCCTGGACAAAGCTGTTCCTAACAGCTCCTTGTTTCATCTGCCTTCAAAAATCCCCTGTGCCTTCACCACTAGCATGGCCTGAGGGTGTCCTTCCCAGCCAGGAGCCTGCCTGCACCCCCTCATCTCAATGGGGACCTCAGACCCCTTGCAGTGCCTGTTGCTTGTGAGCCTTTATCTTCAAATTCATCCCAATTTTTTCTTTTCAGCTCATAATACCCAAGCACAGAGGGCTCTCCTAAGCGTGAGAAACACTCTTGTCTGGACACAGGTTCCCAGACCCCAAATGCACGAGGTGGATTCACTGTGCCCCCTGCCCAGACCAACCCTGGTACATGCAATAAGAACAAGTTATTTTCCTCTCTTTGTGTCGTTACTACCAGAATTTACTGTAGGATTTCTCTGTGCTTTGAAAGGAGGCTAGCCTTTGTTCTGTGCACAGCATGCACCCCACATGGTTCCTCCCCTGCTTGGTTACCCCAAGACACACAGACAGTGTCTCTGGGTGCCCTGGTTCTCCCAGCCCCTGATGGGAGAGAGGATGCAGACCCCTGGCCTTGGCATCACTCTTTGCATGGGGCCCCGCCAGGGTGTATCACTTCCTCCTGAGGTGGCAGTGTTGGGATCCCAGCAGTGTTCGTGCTGCCTGGCACATGAGCATTGCCTCCCACAAGGATTTCAACAGTTTCCTGCAGAGACCATGTCGCCAATAGCTGAAATTTCTGATCTAATAAAAGATCTTAATGTCTCGGCAGACACTGCGGCTTCAGCAACCTGTGGGCTGTCAAGTGTATAGGTGGTGGTTATGCATACATTTTCAGTCCTTGTTTGCACAGTACTTTGCAGGTGTAAAATACAATGGAAATACTGGTTTCTTAATGTAACTATTATCAGTCATCTTAATTTTCCATCATTTTGAATACCAGTTATTATTGAGAAATCCGTGCAACAAGTGGGAGTTCTTCCACAGCTTTTCATATTATTTTCAGTCACGTCATGCCACATATCGTGGAGGAATCTGATCTGACACAAACCCAGACAAGTCCCTGTAAAACTGTATGCAGAAAGACACAGGCTGATACACTGCAGCTGGTGCCACCAGCAGATATACAAAACTCTCCCTTTGCTGTGAGAGCACGAGGGCCAGGGAAGAGCACGTACTGCAGAGAACAGCAGCAACACAAATAGCCTCGGGAGCAAGGTTTGGCTGAGGTGTGTGTTTTGTGCTTATCATTTCATTTAGCAATATTGGGAAAACCCACGAAGGAAAAACATTTGGATGTTTTCCAGCTGCAGAATGATGCAGGAAGAAGCAGGGCTGTAACTAAGCATGCTTGCTACTGAAATATGTGTACAATCGCTACGGGGTACTGTAACTAGCAACATCTATAGGACTGTTTTTAAAGCTGAAGCAGTAACACTGTGTGAGTGTGCCTGATGTCTGTGCCTGTGCTTGGTGAATGTGCCTCTGTATGGCAGGTTTAGGTTCTGTGCAGCTCTGGGAATGATGCTTTTACTGTGCTCAGCTGCATCATCTGAGAAATCTTTGTCAGACTCGGGTGCATCTGAGCCTTGTGCAGAATGCACTGGGTGATTTCCACCACCACTGTTGCAAGGATTCGCTTTATTCCTTACAAATTACAGAAAAGGGAACTGTTGGGTTTCTTTGTTTTTTAACCTCATTGCACAGTGATTCTGTGTGCCAAAAAGCCACTAAAAAGAAATAGTAAGAGTGTGAAAGATTACGTGTGACAGGAATAGAGTCTGTCACAGAGTTGCCGATTAT
Source organism: Podargus strigoides (assembly GCA_028020825.1). Classification (NCBI taxonomy): domain Eukaryota; kingdom Metazoa; phylum Chordata; class Aves; order Caprimulgiformes; family Podargidae; genus Podargus; species Podargus strigoides. The sequence goes on from CM051633.1 coordinate 4,405,303, forward strand.
TTATTACTGGTAGGCTCTGATAAGTGGCTGTAAGTGCCTCTAATTTTCTCGGTGCTGCCCAGCTGCTGGTCAGCAATGAAACTGTTAACAGTGCTGACAAGAATTACTGTGGATGGACATCGCAGTTTAAACTTCCCCTGACAAACTGTGGCGGATCACACCCATCGGGACTATTGTTTCAGGCTTGCTTTGTACATATCCCTGGCGTGAATCACGCTGCGCATCTTTCAGGGTTTTCTTCCGCGGTCACCATGGTTAGAGAGCCGCTCTGGTTTTCCGAGCGAGAGCTGGGATGGTAGACAGCGTGCTGGCAGCGTGTGGGAGGTGTGTTTCATTGCCATGTGCCCCTGGAGCAGAGCCTTTGCCCGTGGGTGTCTTCTGTGGGTCCTGTGCTGATTTGCAGCTTGGAGGAGCGTAGCAACCGGGAGGGGACCAGAAGGCGTCTGTGCACGTCACAGGCAGTGAGGATCTGGGGTAGGGACGGATGCAGGTGTCCGGTGGGAGAGGAGAGCCATTACTGGCTCAGACAGCGCTGCGGTGAGTCTCCTTTCCTCCTCCCCTGAGACTCTCCCTTTGTGGAGGCTTTTTCTTTACTCCTTTCAGTCTCTCCTTTTTCACCTGCCCTCTTCTCCCCGCACCTCTCATTCCCCTCCTTTATGCCTCCCCTCCCTTTGTTTCCATCCCCGTGCCTCCGAGGCAGGACGAAGTCTCATGCAAATGCAGTGGGTTCTTTGCATATTTGTAGCCTTCTGCTTTAGGAACTATTGGCTGGCAGGAATTGTCTATAATGGATTTAGAAGTACCTGAACACCCTACTTGCATTTTTGCCTGTCTGCTCAAAAAGGCAGGCACTCGGCTCCCTTGAGGCTTGAATTCTGCTAGAAGCAGCTGTGGCGGTGGCATCCTGTGTTTTGCTTTGACATTTTCAGGAATTTGGTCTCCTATAACGAGGTTGGCCATTTTAGTGCCCTCTGCTGCTAAAGAGAAACTTCTCACTTACCTAAAGGGTTGGAGTCCCCTAGATATAATTGGCTTTATTAGTGAGAGCCCACGTGAAAGCATGCCTCCCTCTTACGTTGTTGTTGTTATTATTTGGTGGTCTGTATTGATTTGTGTTATGTTTTATTCAGTAAAATCCCAATAAACCCAGTTCTGCTCTGTGTCTAGCTTGCATGTAGAATTAGGAATTTTGGTAGCGATTTCAAGATCAGAAGCAAATCCTCTACAAAATTAGGTCTTGACTACGTAAACAAGTTGCACTACTTTTAACTACCATTCTGTAATGTTGGTATGACCCTTCCATAGTGCGAATTCAGGGATGCCAGTATGAACATGCTTATACCAGCGTAGCTTGTTCCCCCGTGGGATAGGAGAACAAGCTATTCCAGTATAGAGCATTTTTATTTGGCTCTGACTACATCCACACTTTTTTTGTATTGGCAGAAATATACCAGCAAATAATACTTGTAATTCAACACAGGTGAACTGGTACAAAATCATGTATAGAACAAGTCTTGGTCTGCAGACTGCCTCAAGAACTCCTTGGCAAGACTTAGTGTTACAGTTGTTATATATTCACAATTAAGAAACTAAGAACTGGTCAGTGTGTTGGCTATAAAGTCATGACTGAGAGTCATGTGAGTCATGGCTGTAGTTTATTTTTAAATAAAGTACGTAAGACTTTATTCACTTTCAGACTAGTTGCTGACCTTTGTTTTTATTTGTGGCATATTGGCAATGTAAGAGGGCTGTGGCAGAGGTGCAAATTCCAGTAATGCTTACTTGGAAGTGCCTTTGAGCTGGCAGGGAAATACAGGGGTGTTCTAGCAATGTTGAAAATCTGGGTCCTGAAAAGTCACTTGTGCCAGAGAAAAGCAAGTGCCTGGTGGCTGCAAAATACTTGGCATCTGTGTCTGTGGTCACCTACCTCAGTCACTGGCAGGGAAGGGCAGTCTGGAGATCAACGGGCTGTGGGTACAGAGAGAAACTCTAAAAAATTCCAATCCGACACTATAATCCTAAATATCATGGTTTATTGATCTTTTTTTTCCCAGTACTGCTCTGCTAGTCTAGATGATTGATATGTGCCTTGTAGCAAGAACCATGCAAGAAAGACTCTTGCAGAACCTTACAGTTTCCTCCTGTGAGTTAGTGTCACCTCCATCTCATTTAATTCCCACCTTTGTGTATTGTGAGTGCCATCTCAGTGCTGTGTTTCTCAACTTCATTACCTCCAGACTGAGCACTGCTTTGGAACCAATTTTCTGAACCACAGGTGGCTTGTTTTGCAGAGCAGGGAGGAAACCTTCTCTGCTTTTTTTACCCTGAGCTCAGTGACTCCCCATGACTCTGAGGATGGTGGCGGAGGTGACTGCTGGGTTGGGCTGGAGCTCTTGCCTGCAGGCTGGGGCTGGGGCTGGATGGTGCTGGGGCTGTTGGGGTGGCACAGGCAGGCAGCAGGTGATAAAACTGATGTATGATCATCAAGAGCAAGCAGCTGACCTTGATTAAAAATCTGCACTTGGGCTGTAACCCAGCCTAGCGTCCAGCTCTCCCCGGTCTTTGCTGCTTCTTTCTAGGAGGAAAGTTATCGGTGACAGTAACAGTCCTTTTGCTGGTGTACATTACTTCTTTCCCTGGGACTCATGGGTTTTGCCTGCTCTGTTTGCATCGGGTGGGAGCCACAGGCTGTCAACAGCTGATCTTTCTCCTTAAAGAGTCCAGCAACATCAGCAGCCCGGGAAGGAGAGGCAGAGGCATCAGGCAGGTCCTTGCCTGCAGTTCTTGGCAGTGAGGCTTGCAGTCAGGACAGTTTACAGGAGACTGACAGACAGAAGCAGTATCAGCTCAGCCCCGATCCCACAGGAATCCACAGAATCCATTGGTGAGCAGTTTTGAAAAGCTCCTTTTTATTGTCTTGTCACCTCCACTTTTAACCAGATATGAAATTGTTCATTACAGACCACCCAATCATCCTTACAGCGGTCGCATCACTGATGTCTGCGGTGATGCGTTGCGAGCTGCACAGGAGAGAAGTCATTAATATCCATGTTTATACATTTCCCTAAAGACAAAGAGGGGACTGCACTGAAAGATTAGTTTTGCTGGGAAAGACACTGAATGAGCTGATGTGATCAAGGGAAAGACATTAAAATGTTTCGCTCTTTAGTTTTCCCTGTTTCACTCAGACGTTAGCTGGTGTGGTCTGTTGCTTTTCAGCAAATAATGTCTGGGTCTAAGTGCTGCTTGAGATGGTTAGAAACCCAATATGCTTTTTGAGGCAGGGGCAATTATTTATTCCCTGTTTGTACAGCTCCTAACACTTCTGGTTGCTGTGCCAACTGATTGCTAATGGTTGGGCAATAGTATTTCTTGCTGGTAACAGCAGCCAGTGTTTATATCCTGTAGGAGAATTCCATAGTTGTGCACAGCCATGTTAAAGGTTTTGTACCTTTTAGAGGCACCATGAAGTCTGTACAGACCATCCAGCCCTCTGCCATTTTAAGTGCTTCCTTACTTCATTTGAGAGGTATTTGTTTATTCCTTCCCTTGTTACCCTCCCAAAACTTTCAAATCTTTTCCATCTGGGCTCTTGTGTTTATAAACTCCTCAGTGTTTGGAGCTTGTAGGCAGCAACCAGTTTGAAGCCTACTTTTGTAATACAGACCAAAGAGTTGCCAGTAAGCACCACGGGCTCTCATTCTCCACCACCACCTCCTTACAGCATTGCAGGTCTCTCTGGGGTTGCCTCCCTTCTACCCGCTGGATGCCCAGCCGTGCACTCGCTGCTGCAAGTCAGCATCACCCTGCTAAGGAGGCCACAAAACTTCTCTGAGAGACACAGCCTGGGGATCTGATGCAGCACAGTTGCTATTGAAATATTTTTGTTTGTTTCTCTTGAAAAGTCATATTGCTGCAGCTCTAACTCCTGTTTTGTAAGACCTGCACAGCTGAAGCCTATCACTTCTTTTCTGCTGTGGAAAAGATGAGCTGGTCAGCCCTGAGCGGGGCTGAAGTCTGGCCTCATAAAATCTGTCACCTTTTAACCGTTCTCCTTGCGACTTCCTTTTTGTAGCAGAGATAATGGGAGTGTTTCCTGCTAACTCCTGTCTCTCTGTGATAAATTGCAGTGGTCTGTATTGGAAAGCATTGTCTGGCTGCTCTTAGCACTGCGATAAAGAAAATGCTGTGATTCGGTTGCATTGTGTTTGGCTTCCTTTCAGCCAGGGCCAGTCTGGACACTGAGGACTTGATCTTCCTTCTGTGCCAGGCCTCAGCTCGTGTTTGTGTGGGAGGCAGGGATTTTTATTTGTTTGTTTGAAGCCACCTTTACACTTTTGACATGGAGCTGCTGATCCACAGATCTCCAGACGGGGGTCTGCAGGTGCCCCTTGCTCTCCGTATCCTCCTTTTTGCTCTCCTCCCTCCCTTGTGGCACTGCTGGAGCTGGCATAGACATCCTTGTGTTGGTGGTGTGCTGCATGGTTAGTGCTTTCCTCACCCTCCCCAAGCTCTCTGGACAGGGGGGCTTTCAGCCCCCACTTGTATTTCCAGTTGTCAGTGCAGGGTTTGGAGCCCAGCAGTACAGTTTTGTTTCAGTTTAGGCTTTTTTGCTTGGAGCTTTCTATTCAGTGACAAAAAACCCCCCAGTGTCAGAATAGCTTAACTTTAAAGTGAGGAGAAACGTCCTCTTTCTGAATTCTACTGCTTTCAGATTTGTTGTCTTTTGTCAAGAGCTGTATTGCCAGGTTTGCTGCCCAGGAGATCGGGAGCCCTATCCTGCCTTGGCTTATGCTGCCATCAGCAAGGAGGAATTTCACTGCCACTGTCAGTACTATTTCAGTATAAAAGCAATAGGAGGGAAAGGTGACTCAGGTCTTTGTTATCAGGTGTTTCTGACTAATTACCACTGAAATGTATTAGATGCTCTTAGAAAGCAAGCTTGCAATCATTACAAAACATATTTAAGTCACTTGGGGACCTTCCTTTTTCATTGAAATGAATTCAGAGGCAAAATACACACTCCCTCATAACTGCTTTCTTGCTGGGATTACCCAGGCGTTTAGCTTATGGCTGATAACTCACACAAAGAGTTTCTGTCTGGCTTCTGCCAGGCACGTGCACGGCTGTGTCTGGTAGTGGGACAGTTGTATGAGTACCAGAATAGTCCCCAGCAAAGATACTGGGATTGTATTATTTGAACAGATAGGAGGAGGATGAGCAAAGAGAAATGTATGGTTGAATTTGTGTGACATGGATGTGTTCATTCACCTGCATGCCTAAAGCTCCCTCCAGCTGAATCAAAGGAAAGTGCCCGCACAAGGAGTTTATCCTGTCTGCTGCTTTTCACTGGATGAGTCGTGGATAAACTGGGAGAGGAGGAAGGACTGAGGTAGGCACAGAAAGGTTTTGGGCTTGAGGCTGAGGCTGAGAGTGGGATTCTTTGTGCGTACTGCATCAGCCTGTGCACGGTTTGAGTCCTTTGGGCTCATTTAGCACAGCATAAATTCCCCCCTAACTGCTCTTTGTGGGTTGTCTAGTTTCCTTCCTTCCACAGAGATTTTTAATTAAAAATCTAGGCCCAAAATAAGTCCAGTGCCATCTTTTAACTATTGTTGAAGGAAGAGCTTGATGCACTCGTCTCTGAGAAATAGTGAAGTTTATGCAAAAATACACAGTATATTAATTTCCCGTAGAATTTCAGGGAGAGCAGCTGTATCAGAGGAAGTATAGGTGGATGCTAAATTTAAACCACTGTGCAGCAGATCTTGGGATACTACAGTGCCCAAATGTCTGAAAAGCTAAACAGAGACATACAAGGATCTTTTCAAAAATAGATGCACTTCCCTGAAATTTATTTGGTCTTGTTTATTCAGCCCTCCTCGTGAAGGCCATTGAGGTTTACAGAGCCTGTTTGAATCTGACAGGAGGAACAAGAAAGTAGAGGAGTGGAAAATTTAGCATGATGAGAGCACCGTGCCAAGGGATGTGGTTGTTTCTCCATCGCTTAGCAGTTCTTCAGGAGCAGATGAGCCAGGCTGGCTATGAATTAGTGGGACTGTGGACAGGGACATGGGGTAGAAATATAGTTTGTGCTTCTACAGGATGTCAAGGTAGCACTATACCTCTACTCTAAAATTCTTGGCATTTAGGTTTGTCCATTTCATTCTTTGTGAGTGAGTGTTTGGTATGGTGGATGTTCATGACATCAGTAATCTGGAAGTGATTCTGGGAAATCTTTGTGAAATGGAACAGCACTTGTTTTCTCTCTTGTATGTTGGTTTGTAAACATCCTTTCCTGCCATTACCCATGCCTTACTGTCGTGTTGAAGGTCCCTTTTGAGCCTGAGTCTGAAAATGGCTCAACAGGACTTGAGATATGTCTGATTTTGTTTTACTTTGTTCTAAGGGAGCAATATTTCACAAATAAGGGAATAATGTCAGGAGGACACTATCAAGCATGAAAACAGGTCTTAAAATTAGCTTGGTATTTCCTAGTAATTGTGTGGTGGGAGTGTAGCCCCAAGGCACAGTCTTTTCTAGATTGAATTATATAAAGGCAGAGGTGGATATCATAGAAAGCCATCAGCGAGGCTTGCAGTAGTCTGGGTTTTTTCTAAATGTCATTAAAGCTTGAAGTAGGATTCTTCCATTAAAAGGGAATATGATCTCATTATGTGATTTAGATAGTGGTATGACGCTGTAATGATGCTCTTTAATATGTTATTTTTAAAGGAAAATATCAAGGCAAGAGTTGACCTTGAAGATGTGGCCTGCTTGCAAATGACGCAGCTGCATGTCTGTCCAAAATGATGTCTTCTTGTCGTGGCCTTAAACCTCCGAGAGCTTTAGCTAAAGCAACTGAATTAGTTTCTCATTTATGTTTCTCTGTACCTGATACCATATTTCCCTCACTGCCCTGAGCCTATCCCAAATCCTGTCACCCTCACTGGAGCCCTCCTGCAGGTGCCACGTGGGGACAGGCTGTCTCTTCCCAAGGCCAGCCACAGTGACTCCATCAGCATGTCCCTTACTGCAGTCTGGGGTCTCTAGCCCCTAAGGTACCACCAGAAAAAGTCTGTTGTTAAAAGGCTGTTATCTAAGGTAGTCAGCTACAGTTTAAAAGGCTGTTATAGGAGGTCATGAGAGGGTATTGCTAACAATTAGTGCGCATAAAAACTTCAGGGCACAGGGGCTGTGGGATATCCGTTCCCCAAGTAACGTGTGTACCAAGTTATGGGTAATTACTGGAAAGCTCACTGTGTCAAAGGTGGACTTGGTTTACATTATGCAACTCATTAATACTGTTCATGGGACTCGGAGACCTGCTTCCTGAAATGCTCATGCTTGAAGACACGGTGTTCACAGTGTGCCTCAAAAAAAAATATCACTGCTGGATGAGCTATTGATATTAACAACAGCAATAAAAAGGAAGCAGAGCACTTCAAATCTGCTTTTCAGGTGGACATTTTTTGAGTCATATGCCCAATCTTCTTTGGACCTAATACTATTTATATTGAAATTTATAACTGAGTGCTTATATTCTTAACTAACACAAAGCTTTTAACACTGTTTTTAGTGCCTTATACCGTGTCTCTGTGCCTGAGTGTCACACATGTGGAACTCAAGGGGATTGTTGCCTTTTGGCTCAGGCATGCGCTGCCAAACCACTGCAGGCTGGCCAGGAGCTGTGCCCACACTTCCAGGCAGGAGGGATTCAAGGGTATTGCAAGTGAGGTGTGATGGTGGTTTATATCTGCTTACCTGAACACTTGAATAAGCTCGCTCATTAGCAGACATCAGCACTGATTTCAGCATGATCTGGCCATGTGGTTCTTGCCTGATTTCTCAGATACAGTTTCTAGCCTGCCTTGCACACCTTACTGCTGTGGCCATGCTGTTAGCCCTACTGCAGCTAGCTAGCTCAAAGGTAATTTATGTATGTGTGCTTGAGTTGCTTGGTTGTACGTTATATTTTGGTGGGGAGTCTTTTGCTAATCTGCATTTTGACTTGGTTTTCCTGCTTAAAAGAATGCTGACTGGAGATATCAGTAACAAATAATGGTAAACTTTAAATAAAAATTTTGTAAGATGGATAAGCATTCAGGTGCTTGATGTATGCTTAACAGCTGTGATTTACCTTTTGTCATCTTCAGTTGAATATATTAGAACATGGGATTAAAGGACTGAAGAGGATTCAAAGAAAGCACCTTACCTTCCTGCATAGATTGGTGCTTTAAGAAAATACCTTCGCATGAGCTTTATTCAGTAGAGATGCCTTCAGAAATCGGAGCCTGAAGGAGGTTATGCAAAGTATGATTTACTGAAAATAAAGTGAGGGACTATGACAAAAAGGTTTGCAGGAAAGGTGCTCATTCCTGTCTTTCCCTGAGTGCTGGGAACTTTCTCATCCTTTTGGTAGTATGGGTAAAACATTCAATTTTGCATGCACCTGCCATTAACGGGGAAATAATTAATGTTGATGTACTAGTTGTAATTACAGCAAGTGGGGTATGATCTGTGCAGTTAGCAAGGGGAAAGAGCAGTGGAATTGCTAAGTCAGGAGAAGCCCCTCGGTGCTAGAGGGAAATGTAGTATGCTTTGTTAAATTAATAGCCTTCTGCATAACAATCAATTTACACTCTAAAGGGCAGAGGAGGTGGATGTAAAATTCATTAAGCATTCATTTCAGTGACCCACTCAATATTCTTAGTTGGAAGAAATCTCTAACATAATGTTTGTAGAGTAAATTGCAAGTGTTTTAAGACAAAAAAAACCCACATGAGGATTGTGTATGTAGTACTTATTGCAGTGCTCATTTCTGAGCTATAAGGTTCCAAACACAACTTGGCTTTAGTGATGGGCTGGTGTTTGCTCACAGGAGATGTTTAAACAAACCAGAGGTGATTCTGAAGATGAGATTTTCCTACGTGTCAAATAAAAATGTTTTGCCCTTTGTGACCCTACCTTCAAATTTCTTAGTCTCTAATTAAATAGGGATCCCCAAAATGAATGATCTGAGATGTTTTTTTCTCAGTGTTGGCATGGTTGGAACTAGATGATCTTTGAGGTCCCTTCCAACCCGAACCATTCTATGATTCAGTGCCTGGTTTTGCCTGTAGTTGTTCTGGTTTTGGTCTTTGTGCATAATGCTCACCGTAGAGATTAGTTGTGAGAAGATTAGGTGTGTAAGTGCTGCTGGTGTGCCTAAATCTCCAAATGTTCTGGTGTATACAAAGGGAGCATTAATCAAGTCACCTTACAGAGAATTAAGGAAGGAAATAGTTTTGTCTCCTGATTACTACATAGTTTTCACAGCCCAGTGCAGGAAAAGGCAGGCAGAGAAGCAGGTGATAGAAAGAGGTTGTTCTTCTGTTCTCAAAGAGAGCAAGAGCAGATTGCTGGGGGTGGCTGTGATAGGCATCTTCCACAAAAGCAGCTCGAGAGAGGCAGCTCTGAGGACTCTGCAGGGTGTGTGATCTTGGGTATGGCAGTCCTTAAAATCAGAGTGCTCCTGCAGTACCAACATCTCAGTGTATTCATCTGGAGCGCATGAAGGATCAAGGGAGTGGGGCTCCATCAAACTGCTGGGGCTGCTTTAGGATCCAGTAGGGCAGGACATGGTCTAGGAGGGAACATATCAGGGACCACTGCTGGGGAGGAAAGGTCCCTGTCCCAGCATCACAGAGAAACAGCTGACCCCACTAATTCTGGGGAGTAGCTGGCACTTACTGTGAAGCTTCATTGCTTCGGGTTCCAGCTAACAGCATGACAGCCCCAAACATTGTTTCAGCTGTAATATGTGTGTTTTGCCATATCCCTAACGAAAAACCATGGGCTAGATAGAGTAAAAAATGCCTGCACAGACACATTTCACTGTGTCAGATTTTATTTAACTGTTAGTAGGAGGTTGGTTGTCCAATTACCTATCTTATAAATAGATATTTTAGGAATAGCTTCCAGAAACAGATTTCATACTTTCTGAATCGATTGTAGTTCTTCAGAGGAGGTAAATCATGACTGAAGTAGTAATTTACCCTTCTTGAGGATCTGTGCTGCTTGTGAATGCTTAGGTCTGTAATCGCTAGAAGTCAATCTGCTAACAATTTTCCTTCTCTTTTCAATCGTGAAATTTTTACCTCCTTGGGGTTAATTGAGTCAGGAAATGTCAGTACCTTTAGATTTAATTTTCATTATTGATGCAGATTCTGGAGTGAATGACTGCTGTGAATACTAAATATGGTTTAATTTGATTTCTGACAAATATTTAGTGACCCAAAAAAGGTTGTTTGAAACAAGCCTTGAATAAATTAAGAGCACCCCTTAACTAGCACAGCCTTCTTGACTATATGAAACCCCTAATTAACTGTTTATAGAGATGTGCATATTTCCAATCTATTTTAAAATGCTGGAAATGAGAGTAAGCAAACCAACCTGCCCACCAGTTTGCAGAGGGTAGGGGCAGCATAATGTCTGCATAGTGTTAAGCTGTCTGGTAATTATATATCTGGAACTTGGAAAATTTGAAGATGGAGCCAGGAAAATTCCATCCCCAAAAGCCTTGGGCCTGATGCTGAAAGCTGCCACTATCTTCCCAGCAAGCACAAAAGGCTCAGAACGCAGAGCAGCCGTGTGAAGGCATCTCTGCACCAACACTGGTCATCTGGACATGTATTAGTTGCTGCTTTCACCCCAAATGGGTCTGGTGCCAGAAGAGCAGAGCACTGGCAGTTTCCATTTGCTTTAATGGCAGACACAAGGTTTGCTGATAAAATAACTTTTATTCTTGCCCCATTGCTCTTTATTGGCTGTTCCTGACGCCGCCTGGGAGTGAAAGTCCCATTAGGCAGTGGCACGCTGTTAAATTCACCACTGTCATTGTCCTGTGTTTCGTGGGGTTTGATGCAGACTTTTCATCTCCTATGGTTTTTGTTTTTAAAAGATAAAGTGGTCTCAAAGACAGAGTTAACAAGAAGTTTATTTTTTGCTGCTGAATTATTTATTCCTATTCAAGCTCCGGCGAACAGCCCACATTGAATAGCCCGTTACTGCTTAGAGAGCTGTCAACACAAAAGGGACAGACCTGAAAAATGCTGTGTTTAGTGGCTCTGTCAATACTCTCTGCATTACCTTTCCTTCATTTTTATGATCAAGAGCACAGACTAGAAGGCCAGAAATGACCTGAGCTGCAGCTTCAGGGTGCTTTAACCTACCACGACTAACAACCAGATAAATTCATGCAAGAGTGAAGGTTTTTCACAATGAGGTTAGCTTCCTGAGAGAGCTTATGGATTCTGCATCAGTTGGCATCTTCAAATCAAGACGTGATGTCTTTCTTAGACAACTCTCCATCTCATCTCCCGGATTTGGAGGGGATGCAGGAGCAGTGGGTAAAAATTGTTGCCCTGCATTATGTAAGTGGTGTGGTAACACCATGGCAATTTGGCCTTCTGCAATTCTGGCCCAATTTTGATTTTTTTACCCTCTCTCTTTTCCCGGAGCCCCCGCAGAACTGGTTTCTGTGAAGCATCTGCCATATCCTGAAACGACCTCCAAAATACTGATTTAGAAGTAGATTTGGGTTTCAGAACAACAGTGTTGTCCTCAAATCATCCATGCAAGATTTGAGGCTCAAAAGCACTCACATCTATAAGTGTAGCTTCTGTGGTTGCTCATTTCTTATCAGATACTTCATCACCAGTGAATTTTTATATGTTTTCTAGCCAATAGCCCATTAATATAAAAGTAGATGTAGTGCAAGGCTATATTCTTGGAACCCTTCACACCCTTCTGTCTCACACAGGTAATTCTGGGCAGAAGTTGGATTATTTATGTGTCTAAAGAGCCCTGTTGTGAAGAACACTAAGCACACCTTCCTGTTACATCCCTTTGGAAAATTGCCGCTGGCATCTACTGTTCAGCATCCGCTACAACTCTCACAAGCTTCAAGTAATTTGAAGCCAGCTTGGGCAGGCAGACGCTTATGGACAGTTATAACAAGTAGCTCTCCGAGTAAGTGGGCTAACAAAGCCTCATTTTCTTGTGGATTTGTGGCTTATGTGCATTCATTAGTGTTTGGGAATAGCTGGGTTCATAGTACTGCCCTTTCAGAGGACAATGATACAGTTTCCCTCCTATCTTTAGCCATTGGTTTTCACATAACTTTTAAGAAGCTAATGTTTTCAAGTTTTCTAAGGCCTGATGGATTTCCTTGGCTTTTGGCAATGGTACAAAAGGCATTGGGAGAGAAGGGGGAAGGATAAAACAGGGTAGATAAAGATGCAGACACATACAGTGATATCTTTTGGAAACCAAGCCAAATATTTCAGGTGTATTATAGAATCTGGATAATGTGAACTACATTTTCTCTCACCAAGGAAAAAACTGTCTAATGTATTAAAAAAACCCTACAAAATAATAATAAAAAAAGAGTCCTTTTCTATGATTTTGTGCTGCACTTTGTGGTGAAATCTTGTAGCCTGAGTCTGTCCATCTCAGCATTAATCACGGAATCACAGAATTATCAGAGTTGGAAGAGACCTCCAGAGATCATCCAGTCCAACTCCCCTGCTTAAAAGCACGATCCCCTAGAGCACATCACTGGGGACTGCATCCAGGCGAGGCTGGAAAATCTCCAGAGAAGGAGACTCCACACCCTATCTGGGCAGCCTGTGCCAGTGCTCTGGCACCTCACCCAGAAGAAGTTCTTCCTCGTATTTAAATGGAACCTCCTATGTTCCAGCTTGTGCCCATTGCCCCTCGTCCTGTCACCGGGAACCACTGAAAAGAGTCTGGCTCCATCCTCCCTCAACCCGTCCTTTAGGTATTTGTAAACATTAATTAAATCACCCCTCAGCCTTCTCTTCTCCAGGCTAAAGAGTCCCAGCTCTCTCAGCCTTCCCTCACAGGGGAGATGCTCCAATCCCCCAATCATCCTCATTACCCTCCACTGGACTCTCTCCAGTAGGTCCCTGTCTCTCTTCAACTGGGGAGCCCAGAACTGGATGCAGGATTCCAGTTGTGGCCTCACCAGGGCAGAGCAGAGGAGGAGAATGACCTCCCTTGCCCTACTGGCCACACACTGCCCTGTGCAGCCCAGGCTGGCATTGCCCTTCTTGGCAGCAAGGTCACATTGCTGGCTCATGGATAATTTACTGTCTGCCAGGACTCCCAGATCCTTCTCCTCAGAACTGCTTCCCAGGAGGTCCCCCCTCACCTATCCTGGTGCCTGGCATTCTTCTTCCCCAGGTGCAGCACCCTACCCTTGCCCTTATTGAACCTCCTGAGGTTCTTCTCTGCCTGCCCAGCTCTCCAGCCTGTCCAGGTCCCGCTGGATGGCAGCACAGCCCTCTGGAGTGTCACCACCCCTCCCAGCTCGGGATCAGCAGTGAACTTGCTGAGGATCTACTCTGTCCCTCGTCCAGGTCATTGATGAATATGTTGAACAAGACCGGACCAAGTATTGACCGCTGGGGGACACCACTGGTGACAGTCTCCAACTCAACTCTGCTCCATTGATCACACCCCTCTGTGATCTGTCACAGCCAGCTCTCGATCCACCTCACCATCCCCTCATCTAACCCACACTGCCTGAGTTTCCTAATGAGGATGTTATGGGAGACAGTGTCAAAAGCCTTGCTGAAGTCAAGGTAGATGACATTTGCTGCTCTCCCCTCATCCAGCCAACCAACTATGACATCATAGAAGGCTAGCAGATTGGTCAAGCATGATTTACCCTTGGTAAATCCATGTTGACCACTCCCCTGGGCTTTCCTAGTAGCCTAAAAGAGGTGGGGAAACTTGGAGGCTCTTTTCAGGAAACATTTACCATCCTGAAGGGTTTTTCTTAATGCAGTAACTGTCCTGCAGAGAAACATGAGAGCTCGTGATCTATCGCCCACCCAAAGGCTGCTAGCAAGAACCCTCTGGCTGCACATGGGGAGAAAAGAAAGTTTGCAACTCGGGAAGAAGACAGTCATAATATCTGTTTAAAATGGATAAGAAAAAACTGCTTGTTGGATGGGTATGAAAGAAACCTTTAATTCCAGCCAGGATAGTCTAATGCGTTAGCCAAGTGGTGGTGAAGAGGCTCTTGTATGAGGATGCAGGGAGGCTTTTGGGGAGACAAGTGCTGTTCTCTACCCTCCCAGAGCAGCAAAGTTTATCTTGTCAAACTGCAAAGCTGATCTAAACGCTATTTTAAAGAAAACTGAAATGATCTATATGTGCTGGAATTGGAAATCAGGGCAGGAGTGACACTGGTGTTGTCTCCACTTGCTGCTCTCTGCAGCCAGCGCAGCTGGTCCTCCTCTGCGCCGCTCCGATTAAATGTTGATTTTTATGGAGATGGTGTAACTCACTGACACCAATTGAGTTATGTTTATGAAAGAGACTCCAAAACCTTAAGAAAAAAAAAAGTGAATTTCAGCTGCTGTTGCTCACTGGGTAGACCCAGTAAGTAGCTGTTACCCTAGATAGATCCTTGTAGGTAGGAGGGTGTTATACTGCCTGGATTCACCAAGGAGCAGTGTCCTGCTTTCCTGCAGTTTGCAAATACTGAGAGTCAGCAAATTGGTAATTGTAGCTTCAAGCTAATATCACTTTGGGTTTTTTTCTGCATAGCCTTCTGGCAGTCTATAAAAAGATCTGGCACACTACATAGGATTAGGCGGCTTTGAAGCAGCAGAGTCATCTGGGTGTGAAACTTTGATTTCCTGTGTCTTGAAATGAACTGTTATTTCTATCTTTCCTTTTTAGAAAACCCCAGCAGCTCATGCCATGAAGGAGGAGAACTTTCTTCGTCGCAGGTTCTCCTTCTGCCCGGCATCGTCCACCCCTCAGAAGGTCGATCCTCGCAAGCTGACACGCAATCTGTTCTTCGGGGCCGACAATGACATCTACCCATTCAGTCCAGGTTGGTTTCTGGTGTGACAGTGCAGAAAGTGCTGTGTCTCAGGTGCTTGACTGCAGGTAAATGTTGTAGCACACTGCCAGGAAACAAAGAGAAACAAGTTAATGCGAAAGAGAGAGAGAAGCTGTTGCAACACAGGCCTTAAGCTGCTTTCATGATGCTGTTGTCTTTCATTGCCGTGGTGTTAAGTGGGAACGGAGGGCATCAGAGTTGGGGTTTGTAACTCTTTGAACACTGCATGGTCTCACATTTCAAAAATGACTAATGTTTACGGGCACTGCCACTTTGAGGCAGTTCCTGTGTGTCACCCTAAGCGTTGGACTTGTTTAAGATACACTGGCCCCGTTTGCAGACATTTAATGGCAGTTTTTCCTGTTTGGGTTTAGAGCCCAGCATAAATAGTACAAAAGCAGACTTTCTGTGATTAATGTTCTGTAAAGACCTACAAGCACTACAAGTACCAGGAATCTTGACAGGTTGCAGTGAATGGCAGACTGGCTTTAAGAGTTCTCTTTGCATCTTTTTTGCTTTGAATTTCCTAGCACTCTTTTTGAAGGAAACAGAGCTCATTTTATTGTTTCAGAATTTGTTGCTCACAATAAACGTTCAAGTCTTTCCTTGATTGCAGTCTGCAAACAATGCTTCCGTTCCAGTCTGTAAACAAGTGCTTCAGGGAACAGGCACAAGTTTGTAGAGCTGTCATTTCCAGCTGTTATGGCAGTGTTAAATAATCAAACCTCACAGCACCTTCGTGAGCTCTCAAAACACTGATATCTAGAGAAAAAACATAGCATCTTTCAAAAGGTTTTGTTGTTTGTATAGACATAGCACCCAACAGACTTTCTGGGCTTTGCAGATGTAGAGCAAAAACCAGGTCTGGGTTTCCTGAACTAATTGACTTTAAGTGCAAAGGTTTCAAGGCCTCTGATTTTGCAGGATCTATTTGTGGATGTCTGCTTCAAGGCAATGGGGAGCCTATTTTCAGCAGTTCTGACTAATCCTGGCTGTCACTGAGGTCACTGGAAGCTTCAACAACCTTTTGGTAATCAAACTGAAAACAGCTTAAAATGGGACACCTAGGATTCATACATTGCAAACTGTGGGGGCTTTAGAACAGCTAGCTGCCCATAAGTACAGTCCATACGCAGGTGTGGGAAGTAGCTCTTTCACTTCTGCTATCCTTGGGAGCTGAAGGGATGATTTTTCAGGCTGTAATCACCTCCCCTTGCTTCAGGGAGATGGAGAGCCCTAGCTTAGGGTTTGCCTGTTCTTCAGTTCTCACCAGAATTTTCAGTGCTAAAAAAGTTACTTACTTCCTTACAGAGGTATTCCAGGGCTGTAAGTTGAGGATTTCAGTGTGGAGGAGGTAGCTGGAAGAGTTTGTCTCTTCCTTAGCTTCTCCCATCACCTTGTTTCTCCTTGATCCCAGCTGGCAGCCGGACCAAACAGCCTTCGTTGGGCTCAGCAGAACAAGAGTCTTGAGCCACACTGGAGCTCCGTGGTTCTCCCGAGTAACCTCCAGCACTGGCATCAGCGAGGGCAGCAGCCTTCTTTATTGCAAAGTAAGAGCATAGGCCAGAGAGTTTGTAAAGGAGAGAATATCCCTTTTAACCAAACAGAAGTTACTGCTTCAGCTAGGGGATTTCTTACACAGAGTCTGGGGTTTTGTCTATCCTTCCTTTTTTTTTTGACTCCGTTCATTTCTTTCCTGGTCCCCACACAGCTGCCTTGTCTCTTTGTTTTCCTCACATTTCCCATAAGAAGTAACTGTCCTTCTTCACCTTCAGTTGCCATTTCCTATGGCAAGCCCTCCTTTCGCTCCTTTGCTGCTTCTGCCTTGTTTTCCTCTGAGCCTCGTGTGCTTCCCCCCACCTTCTGTCCCTCTGAAGGATGTGCCATCACCATAGGTAAGCCACAGGTCTACATGCACAAGCTGCATCCAATATTTCTCAGTCCCTCATTTTTCTCTATTGGTTTCCATGAACGTTCAGTTCTTGAGGCTTTTCCAGTGGCCTGTGTTTTGGTGCCTGACCCCAGCAGATTTGCTCTATGAGGACACTGGGCTGATTGTGTTGGGTGGGTGCTGTGGGCAGCACAGTCATTTCCTGCCAGGAATTTGGTGGGTTGTCAGGTGGCTGGAGCTGCACCAGTGGGTTGTGGTGCTGGCTGGTCTCACAGCACCAACACCTAGGATTAATGCTCCAGCAAAGGTCTGCAAGTAAATAATTCAGTGAGAAGGGAGTGACAGACTTTACACCTCAGGCAAGCTACTCAAAGGAGATTCAGTTCAGCAAGAGGATTTTTTTTTTTAAAGGAACCATAGGGGAAATGCAAAGGGCACTATCTGAAATTACACTTTGGACTTTTTGCCACTTGCTTGCATACAAAAATGCTAATGATTATGATAGCTAAAAGAAATTTGAGAAAGACATTTTCTCTTTATAGGAAGTTCACAAACTAGAGACACAAAGTCATGTTCCTTGTCCATGTCTTTCTTCCATGTAACAATAAGGGGAGAGACTTTTTCTCTTTTCTCTTTCAGAGGGTAGGAAATGTATTGGTAGAGTAGCTAAAAGAACTTATAGATACTCTGTCTTTTTGGTTAGGCTTTAAATAATTTAGATTATTATTTAGATTAGCCTATCTGCATCCTCAGAGATGCCTTGCATGAATATGGGAATGTTGCTGTGATACATACATGGATCTAAATTGAAGTCGTGTACACATGGGGCCACGTGGCTGGTGTTTCCAGCAGTAACGGGGTTTATTTGCAATAGTTTTGCCATGCATCAGAGCCTGTATTTCCTCTGGTAGTTATCCAGATACTTTATCAGAAAGCCTATAAAATAATAGTTCATGCTAGGTGGAGCTAATCATTAATTCCTCAATACCCAGTTGTTTTTCTTGTGGTTATCATTGATGTGTCATGCTTGCTGTGTCATTCTTTATAAAGGGGAAAGGCCAATGCACCTGTAGGATTGATGCCCAGCTGAAAACCAAAGAAATGGAATAGTTGCTGTTCTGGAAAGGAATTAAATACTTATTTTTCCTATGCATGACAGCAATGAGATAAAAAAAGGTATGAGTAATTGCCTTGCTCTGTAACCCCAAGGATGGAGTGTTGGCAGTTTTCTTCATGATGTGGTGAAGGCTGTTTCTATAGGCACCACTGATTCCCTTCCCGAAATATTTTTCACTCTTTGGTGCAAAACTTTTGGGCTGCTTTGTGGAGGACCCTTCTTTGCATGCCCTGCTAGCAGCCAGCACTTTAAGTCATGAGGGATGCGGCTCTGTTTCTGTTGTGGGCATTCTGTTTTCTTGATCGAGGAGATCAGAAATTCAGCTGCTATAGCTAGTTAATATTTAGCTCTTTTTATGTTTTTCTGTGGTTTCCTATTTATTTTCTCAAGGTGGGCTCTGTCTGTTGGGCTCTGGGTGGGACTCGCACTTTTGGGCTCTCTGCGCACTTAGCTGTGTGTGCAGGTGTTTGAGAAATTTGCACATGGTTTCAGTGAAGTTTGCTTTCCAAACGAGGGCTGGCTCTCACCCTCTGCATAGTTGCACTAAGTCTGCTTGAGCAGACAGCAAAGAGAGGTCTCCTCCAAAAACCAGCCTTTCCCTCACAAATGCCAATGGGCTTAGTGTGTAAGAAATGAATATGTGCTGCTCTATAAATGTATCTTATGAATCCTTGTAGATGATATGGTAAGAGTGAATAGTTGCATGTTTCTGTTTTTCATAATACCCTGTGAGCAGGATGGTCCAGAACGTCAGGAGCACTGAAAATCTCATTGTTCAGTTGCAAACCCTTTTAACTGTATTACTGAGAGAGGGCAGAAATCTCTCTCATCCAGGCATTTTGTATGGATACTGGCTTGGAGTTAAGCTTTCTCTAAGAAATGAGACATAATAAAGAGTGGATGTGAATTCTGTTATGCTAATAGATGCCATTCCCTTGGAGCAGGCAGCAGCTGATTCCCATTAACTTTACTTGAACTTTTAGACCATATGTTAGTTTCCCATACATGCGCAGAAGAAATTCTTCATGGGAAACAAGTGTGACAGCTACATGGCTTTGTGATCTATTCCAACCTCCTCTGTGGGGGAGAGTGGGGGCTGTGGAGAGGAAAGCACCATCAGAGGATGAAAAAATACAGAGATACAGGTCCTAATCCATGCACAGTAGTGCTTATGGCCATCCCACTTGTGATGGTAGCCCGAGGCGACTGGGAAATATCCACTTGGGATGTTCTCCTGCCTGCAGACATTAGGTTTCCAAGTGTGCCATCAAGGGCTCCGTGTTTTAAGGGGAGGAGCCACAGTTAAGAAACTAGGTTAAGATATAGGTTCCCTGTTGCTGCACTGCCTTCCTGTGTGACTGCATAGGTCCTTCCCCTGCTCCAGTTCCCCATGTGAGCAACGCACGTGCTGTCCCTCTTCTCCCACGCTCGGGAGTGTTTGCTTTCTGCATCAGTGTGGCTGTGTGTGTGTGGCACAGGGCAGCACTGTGCCACAGGGTGAGAAACCTGTCTGAAACCCCCAGCACCCTTAGTCACCATGGGGAAAGCTGAACACCTTCTAGGGACAGTTGTCCCACAAAGCCTTTTCTTAAATTGAAGAGTTGATACACCAAACTGCCTGTTAATGCCTGTAAAAAGGACATGGTTTATGTAAGTCCTCTGTCTGTACAGTGACCTTGTAGCACAGTTGCAGCTGTGGTTCTAATGGGACATGCTTTTTCTCTCACATGTCCCATGATGGAAGTGCAGAACATGGCCATGAGGATATTTATTTTTCAGTAAGATTCTGTGGCTGGCTTTGCTAATGGTGCTTATCTTCTTAAATGGCTGCTCTGAAAACTCCAGGAGGCTTTATGGCTTCTGACACATCTGTGACAACTTCTGCCGACTTCAGAAGAAGCAGGATTTTCCCTTGCTGGTTTTGGATTTGGTGGTGTTTCCAAGACTGGCCCACACAGTGTTTAAAAACATTTTTAATAGTTTCCATGTTTGCAGTGTGGTACAAATGGATTACATTTCACTGTCTCAATGGTTCTTCACTGTGTCCAGTGTTCTGAAGCTCTGATTGCTAACAATTTTGAGCAGAAAACTACATTGCAATTGGATAACAATGACTGGTTTGGCACTAAAAAGCTAGTCTCATCAGATGCTATTTTTTGGCCTTTTTAAAATAGAAGCTCTCTGCTTTCTTTTACGTAAAGACATGATTACAGTTGGCAAAAAGAACAGAATTTCTCATTACAGTTTATTGCTTGGACTAGGACTACACACACTCGTACTCGTACATAATGTGTATAATGTCCTGCACATTTAGCATATTTGGGTAGTAGAAATATATTTCTACAATGATTGGAAAATGTCATAGTGTTCATAAATACTACTTGTTTCTTATTTTAGCAAATAACTTGGCCAGAAGACATTGATCTTCTGCAGGGTTTTTTTTTTAATTTTGTTTTACTAATTATGTTTTGATGCTGTTATGTCTTCTGTAATGTTTTATGATCATGGTTATTTGTCAAACAAAGAGTGCTATCGAGTGCATCTGCATATAGTTGCCAGATACTGACCAAGGAGGATAATTTATTGAATGGCCTCTTATTATCTGAATTCCATTTGTTATTTGTATTGAATGAGGCATGGGGTATGTAAGAAAAGAACAGACTGTGGTAATGTAATTAAAGACTGCGTCATAATGCAGACACAGAAGGGAGCTGATTAAGGATTCATAAGCAGCCTTATTTCTGTTTTTTTTTCCAGCCTTCATATGCTGGACGTTGCAGCCATCATGTTGGTTTACTACAGTGTTTTTAGACCTAACTTTTAAGCAGTACTTGTTGCATAGCCCAAGCATGTGGATCCAGGCTGTTTCAAGCTCTTCAAGATCCTTCCCTGTGGGGATGAACTCCTGCTCATGACAGCTTGTCTTGCTTGCTGTTAGCAGTAGCCGTTCTAAGGCTGTGAATAGCCATGGTTTTGCACAGAATTTCTCTGATACTGAATCACATTTATTTGTTGCAGGAAAAGACGTGGAAGGAAACAGCCCGTCGGTGCTGAAGGATGAGATACCACAGACTCCAAACTCCATTAGTAAGGTACTGTGGGACAGGGATCACAGAATCACAAAATGACAGGGGTTGGAAGGGGCCTCCGAATTTCATCTAGTCCATTCCCCTGCTAGAGCAGGATCCTAGAGCAGGTCACACAGGAACACATCCAGACAGGTTTGAAATGTCTCCAGAGACAGAGACTCCACCACCTCTCTGGGCAGCCTGTGCCAGTGCTCTGTCACCCTCACAGTAAAGAAGTGTTTTCTTATGTTAAGATTGAACCTCCTGTGTTCCAGTCTGTGTCCATTGCCCTTTGTCCTGTCACTGGACACCACCGAGAGGAGTCTGGCCCCGTCTTCCATCCCTAGTCTTGCTTTCATTTCTTATCAGGGTGTTATTAGTCATTCTTACTCTTTTTATTAAAAAAAAAATCATTGAGAAAGCCTCTCCCTCTGTTCTTGCAGGAACTGTGTGTGCATATTTTGGGAGAAAGAAAATGAGTAGTTTTGCATGGTTGGGATGACAGAGAAGCCCACACTTTCCTCTGACTTGGTAGCACCTGCCACAGAAGAACCCTGTTTATTTGGGCCCCATTTGGCAGTGTAATTAGATATGAATAATTACAGTTGAAGTGTTGATTTTGTCAGCAGAGGTGTCTCCTGCTGTTCCTGATCAGCAGGACAATCATAAACCTTAATTGTTTTGGAAGAGAAAGCTGTAATATTTAGTGTATTGCACGGCATCCGAAACTATGAGTTGAGATCCTGGGAGAGAGCTCTGGGAATTGGTGTAACAGGAGAGGAACACAAACCACCCAGCATTTCCTGAACACAACGTTTCTATCCAGCCTGTTGTGGAGAGGTAAAACTGGATCTGAAAACACTGGATCTGTTTGTTCAAACCTGGCTTGACATCTGGAGTTACTGAGTGCCTGGGTTTGATTTCCTGTAGAGATGGAATCAGCCTTATAAATTAGATCTGGCTTTGAGTTTCACGTACAGGCTTTTTTTGGCTGCAGCTCCCTAACATGTTTCTGGAGGGTAAATAGAAATAGAAGCAAGGCCTGTTAATAAATTTTTAACTGAATTGACTTAACTGTGAAGCTATAAAATGCAAATGACACCAGCTGAAATGAAAATATAAAATGAAGATAGCAGCTGCAGACAAGTGATTTCTTGGAATACATGAAAATAGACTCTGCATCTTCAAATACATTTGGCTGTGCTTGCCTGGAGCTTGCAGGTTGTTCTGCCCAGATGCCCTGGCAGAGGTCAGCACAGGGAGATGGTGATGAGAAGAGCTTTGGGAGTATGCACAAGGGCTCGTGTACATGTCCTCTGCTAGTGCTGGAACGTGACAAGCTGCAGTCTGACCTTGGTTTTGCTTTTTCAGGCAGGTTCCTCATGGGAACCCAGCCTCCCACTTATCCCAACAGTGGAGGAGTCCAAGGACCGAGTAACTGTGTCCAGCGCTTTGTTTTAAAGCCAGATGTTTTGCATGCCTTACAAGGATTGGTGTTAAATTCCCAATGATTTAGGAATGTAAAGAACAAGGACTTTTTCTAGACAGGACAACTCAGAGCACTGAAATGCTGTCCAAAAGGGAGTTTGATTTCTGAGATGCAGGATGGACACAAGAGTAGGAATGTATTTATGAAAGGTATCTGGGTGAGAGCATGGCTCAGCTGTGTTTTCCCAGCCTCACAGAATCACAGAATGTTGGGGATTGGAAGGGACCTCAAGAGATCATCTAGTCCAATCCCCCTGCCAGAGCAGGAATACCTAGATCAGGTCACACAGGAACACATCCAGGTGGGTTTGAATGTCTCCAGAGAAGGAGACTCCACAACCTCTCTGGGCAGCCTGTGCCAGTGCTCTGTCACCCTCACTGGGAAGAAATTCTTCCTCATATTTATGAGGAACCTCCTATGTTCCAGCTTGCACCCGTTGCCCCTTGTCCTGTCACTGGATGTCACTGAGAAGAGCCTGGCTGCATCCTCATGACACTCACCCTTTACATATTTATAGACATTAATGAGGTCACCCCTCAGTCTTCTCTCCTCCAAGCTAAACAGACCCAGCTCCCTCAGCCTTTCCTCTCTGAAGGGAGATGTTCCACCCCATCATCTTTGTGGCTCTGCGCTGGACTCTCTCAAGCAGTTCCCTGTCCTTCTTGAACTGGGGGGCCCAGAACTGGACACAATATTCCAGATGTGGCCTCACCAGGGCATAGTAGAGGGGGAGGAGAACCTCAGAAGCCTCAGGGCCTGCCTTGCTATTTCATCTCCTACAGATGTGTTTTTGAAAGGAGAGGCACCCTTGGAAGGTTTGTGTGCCCACCTAGATTTCTGCCATGCTTTGTATGCACCTGGGAGGTCTTGATGGGTCTCTCCTTGACAGTGTTAAGAGCAGTTGTTGAGGAGAGATAAGAGAAAATGCACAGCGCAAAACAACTGCATCAGATTTGTGACTCAAAACAAATGGGGGTCTGAACCTGGACAGTAGCTTTGATTTCACCAAGCCAAGACTGATTTTACAGTAGTCAACATTGCTCTGAAATTAGGTGTCCAGAACTGTAACTAGGAATCTGTCACAGTATTTCAGTTTAAAAATAAAAAGTGATTCCACTTACTTGAACTGAACTTGAACTAGTGTGTGCTAGTTGGGTCATGTTTAGATTCCTGATAGCAGGGGGGGAAATAATTTTTAGAAACCAAACTGTAGTGTGTGCAGGTTTAATTAGTGGGTTCAAAAAAAAAAAGTTACCTAACTTAGGTAGGTGCAGACAAACCCCAAAACTCCCAGGTGCCCCACAGAGGGGACCACAGGCAGTGGTAACTGCTTACAGAAATGAAGTCTCAAAGTTGATAACTTTGGGTAAGCCACAGCAGTCCTGTCATGTCACCTTAGGTCACCAGTGATCATAATTCCTTACTCTAGAGTTTCTGATAGGGGAGACGAGGGTGAATGGAGGTGCTAAAATTGAAATGATTTATTAAGCAATTTAGCAAAGTATATTTTAAGCTGAAAGTCCAATTGTTTTTCGTTGTTTGCTTTCTTGGTTTGTTTTAGCTCAGCCTAGGAACAAAAGCTGTACCTACAGCTAGAGGGGAAAGCAAAGCTTCACTTCAGATTTCTGCTTAGCACTACAGCTCTATCAGTCATGGTAAACAGCATCTTTCTCAGCGTGCAAATTCCCATCTCGCCTAAAATGTTCTTTGAATATTCTAAACTTGCAGAACGTTCTGCCCATGAAAGGCACACTTAAATGATCGTGCAGCAGTCCCGTGAGGTCTGTGACTTTTCTGTTAATTACTGTAATCTGACACAGCGGAGCAAAGCGTTCCACTGCACACCAGTATAACTTGAGATTTGGAGCTGCTTGGGTAGTGGAATTTCAGCAGTGATTTTCCCCAGATATTGCTGTCATGTCAGCCGTTTATTTGTGCAGGCTTTTTAATTTGTGCTAATCGTTGTGCCATTTCAGTGTTGTAAACACAGTTGCTGTGTCTTTGTAACATCATTGAAATAAGGGGGATTTTTTTTTTTTCAAGCTAGAAAGTTTGAGGTGGAAATTATTCAACTTGCTATAGAGCAGCATATTAATTGAGGGGTAATCTTTCCTAATGTAAAGCTTCTTTGTCAGTGAGAATCATTTCACTGACTCTACTGTGCTTTGGATGAGCTGTTAGTTCCCAACAAAATAGAAAAGTTTTTAAAAAGAACTGTTTAGAGTAAACTGAAAACAAAATTGTTTAAGTGCACTTGAGATAAGTCTGGATATTCACATCAGCAACAAGAAGTTCTTCACTTCTAATGTTAAACCCAGCTTTTCCTTTGTGTTCATACTACTTCAGGAGCTTTTAATTTCTTTTATTTCTGCAGTGATACAGATCTGTAGCAATTATATATGGACAAATTACATGTGAGCAAGGATGTGTCTCCCACCTGATGACTGTTTTTGCTTTTGTTCTGCCTTCAAATTCCCATTTGATTTCATCTTTCTCTCACTTGGATGCAAAGAATTAAAAAGAGCGACTTGTAAGCTGTCACTGCTGTTAACATGCAGACCACAGCTTGAGAATGACTTTATTTAAATGTTGCTGACTTGGAATAATTCTGTTTGTCTCTCATTATGCATTTTTTGTGTTCATCCTGTGCAGCAGAGATTGCTTGTGCTACACAACAGGATATTCCTCTTGCTGGTATCCAAGGCATGGCATGCTGATGGACCACAGTCAGTCACAGACTGTTTTTCTGTGAAATGATTTGGTTCCTCTTGGAAATGAAGTCACCAAGAAGACACTGGATCAGAATAGCACTATTGTGTGGACTCTGTTCACTCTCTTACAAAGCCTAGCAGAAGTGTAGGGGTATTGTGATAACTGCTAACAATCAGCAGTGGATCTTCAGAGCTACATGACTGAGATGAAAGGGAACAGAAACTTAACAGGGATAGAAAGTATGTCTCTAAGTACAGTACAGCCTGTTGTTAGCTGACAAGGTCATCACTCAGTCCTGGAAAGGACAGATCCAGTTAGAGAACTAAAGGTGGACAACAATTTCCTACCCCTGGCAGTGCTGCTGCATGCCCTGCTAAAAATTTTTGGCAGATTAAGTCTTCCCTCCTTATAATTATGAGAACCAGTGTATGGAAAACATACATATTGCTTTCTTCCTAGAATAACCCAGTGTTCTTTTTCAAATTTTAAAAAGGACACCAATTCCCTACCTTCCCATTGTATAAAGTCTCATCCCTGGTTAATATTGTTCACGTGTTGCAGCAGAGGGGGCCAATTTCTGGTATCATGCACAAGGATTATCCCAGTGTCCTTGAAAGATTTGCTGTGATAACGAATGGCTTCTCATAGTTTTCTGCCAGGCTAAGAAGACAGGGCAATAGAAGTAGGTCATTAAATGTTCTTGACATGTCTTAGAGACGTAAGGCCCTGTTGTGCCTTAGTCATCTTTAGAGCTGATTGCCCAGATTTACTGAACCTAACAATGCCACGAGGTGCAATGAAAACTATTAAGACAGATTCATGTAAAAACATGAAATCATATTACTTCAAGTCAGTTAGGAGGCTCATTCTGGAGGAACTGTGTGTTGCTATCAGCAGCATGGGGGCCTATGGTATGCAGTCCTGGGGCCTTACACCCCACCTTTCCTGTGAAAAGGCAGGAACTTTAAACCCAGAAATGCAATGCTTTGCATTCTATGATTCTTTCTCATCCGTTCTTAAGCCTGTCTTAGTGTGCTCCATCCCTGTGGCTGTGTTTCCCTTTCCAGGCAGGGTTAGTGAATTCAGCCTGTCTGAACGTGGTTCAGACACGGGAGCAGCAGTGCCTGCAGGAAGCAGTGCAGCAGTTCAGGAGCCCACCGCAGCAGCCTCCGAGGCTGTTAATCCACCTCCTTTGGCCAAGTGAAAGACTGGTTTGTAATCATTTCAGACAAGTTTCACTGTATGTACTGATCTCCTAAAGGCTGGGGTGGTGTAAGGGGAGGTTGTCCCTTCCTCACACGCTGCTGTGTGCTGTGGCTGTGTGAGATGCTGTGTCGGTTGCCATCGGGCGTGCCATGTCCTTGGTCATGGAGCTACAAATCAGCTTTCCTGAAGAGGCAGAGTCAATGTCTGTCTCTGTAACCATCCCAGGTTTGAAGTCTTGTGGTTGTTTAATTCTATTTTTAGCATGACCCAGAGAAACTCCAAGGAGGAGGCAGGTGTGGCTGGTAGAGAGTCAAAGTGCTTCCATCTTTGTTAATGCCGGTTCCCCACTCACAGCAGGTTTAGGGCTCAGGTCTGCTTGGTTCGTAGCAGTTGTTGGAAGCCTTTCTGAATTCACCTTCAAGTAAATTTCCTCGAGCCAAGTGAGCTTAGGGGCCAAAATTTATTCTTTATACAAGTGCTGAGATGTAATTGTCAGGACAGCAAGTGACTATAGCTTGTTTTAATTAGTTAAGCAAAAAGCATTCATAATATCCTGATGCTTTGCAGTCACCTGAGCAGGATTTCCTAGAATCTTGGGGACATCTGTGCTTTTTCTGAGTTATAGTACACAGTGTTTTTCTCTCTGCGTCTGATCTCTGAGGCTGAAGGGAGTGAGATTCCTAATAAACAGTTGGCTCATAGTTGTATCTCAAGGACAGGACATTCTCCCTGCTAATTGGGAGGAAGGGGAAGAATTCTTCTGACCAGTTTCAGAGGACATGTGTCTCGAATCATGAAAGCATAATCTCCTAATAATTCTAAAGGATTCTCGCTCAGAGACATTTAAGCACTTAGAAATGTTTCCTCATAAAGAAGAGCTTATAGCATATCTCCCAAATGTCTGCCCCTGTCCTTTGAAATGTGACACAGACCCTGTGGGCAAAATTCTCTGCTCAGATGTTGTATCTGTGCAGTGGTCGCCCCCATAAATGTGTTTTTACAGTGAAATGCCATGCACAGAAATACAAAATATGCATCAGAGAGTGCACTCTGCAGGTGAAGGGGGCTGTTAGCTTTCTATTAAAACAAAAATGACAAATGTTGAGTAGTTTGAGCAGTCCAAGAGCTGGCATTTTCTTTGCGTGGATCCAATGCCAAGTTGATTTATAAACTGGAGAGTCAGACCAGGGACTTCACTGGTCTTTATGCGTCATCATGGAGTTTTCATTTCTCTGTTTGTTCCTAAGTATCACATGTAGCTCTGTTTTTAGTGAAAGACTCCTGTAAGGGTATGTGAGAACAAGTAATAGGTTCTACAGTGACCCTGTCTCTGTTACAGATTGCACCTTCTGCCCCTAATTTCTAATCCTGCATCATCCACAAAGTGTTTTGCTTGGTTGAGTGTGCACCCTTATCTCCCATTTTTACTCCTGCCACAATCTCCAAAGCATAATTGATGACCTGTTTGCTGTGATCTGGTCATGCATTTGTGTGTTTTTATCTAAGCTGTGTGAAAAGGACTGATCCAGCTGTCATTGAATATTTTCCTGCTTGCACTAATACTCAGCATGCTTTGTATAGCAGCCAGAGAGGTTTCTGTGCCACTAGGAGGGAAAAAGAAAGTGGATGTCTCAAAACAATTACATCAACTCATGACATAATGGAGAGAGAGTCTGAGAGCCCAGTGGGTTTTTTTTCACATCATAGCAGTGAATTTATAAATGGGAACTATATTTGATATGTTTTTTCCTTAGTACAGCTCATTTTTGTGTCATACCCATTAAATCAAGGTGGCCAAGGGCTGAGCTTTTTTATAAAACTGTCGTGCATAAGTAGGAGAGACAGTGCCTGGCCCCAAAAAATCACAGTCTGAATGCATCAGACACATGACAGGTTGGAAGGAAAGGAGGTACAGAGAGAGAAAGTAACTTCCCCAAGGTCACATAAAAAGTAGCAGTGCAGACTGTAGCATAATCCTCACGCCACTGACCCTCCCCAGGTTTTGGACAATTTGCTGACAGTACCTATCCAAATAGAAGTCCTCGTCATGAGTTGGGCTCCAGAGGGCTATCCTCTGGAGCATACATTATTTTGGGAACAGTAATATTGTGACCATGTCTACCAAAAATAAAGCATTTCTTCAGCCCATCAGCACAATCATGAGATCAGTCTGCAGCCTCTGAAAATGAATTTAAACAGCACTGACAGTATCAAACATGATTTGAAGTGACTGTATATTTTGTGCCTCACTTTGCAAGGCCAAGATGATGATGATTTTCAGTGTTATCTGTAATATGATTAGGTCATTTCTTGCCTACTGAAGTTTCTGGACATTTCAGCTAGGGCAATAGTCATTGCCAATATCAAATCTAGTTCTGAAAGATCTATACCAGCTTCCCCATGATTTTTATTCCAGTAATTGAAATGCTTTCAGATCTGAAAAGAGATGGGCAATTTTCAAATGTAGGAATAAGAATAGGTTTTTTGTGGTTTTTGTTGTTGCTGGGTTTTTAAATTTATTTTTTTATTTTACCAAGATTAATGTCTGCATGGAAGAAATATGAAGAAAATTTGATGGGGAATTTTCCACCTAACAATCAGTATGAAAAGGAAGTTTGAACTGCACTTCAAATGTGCATTTTCTGTGCCTGCCTGTGTTCTGCTGCTGAAGTCTGCAATCAGCTCTTTCATGGATTCCTGGAAGATATAAACAACTTTTCATTAGAGCATAACTCAAACATCTCCATGTTAACACATCCCTATTTCCTCTCTTTTTGTAGATTGAATATAAGCTTTGCAATGGATCCGACAAAGAGTGTGTGTCTCCCACAGCCAAATTCATTAAGAAGGAAATCCTGAAGGTACGTACAAAGCAGCCAGGGCAGCATCAGCTGACTTTCTTTTACAAAACGAGTAGTACCTTCCAAACAAACCGTTGGGAACTACTCTGGCCCAGGTTGCCCAGGGAAGTTGTGGCTGCCCCCTTCCTGGAAGTTCAAGGCCAGGTTGGATGGGACTTGGAGCAGCCTGGTCTGGTGGGAGGTGTCCCTGCCCATGGCAGGGGGGTTTTAACAAGACGACCTTTGACTTCCATTCCAACTCAAACCATTCTATGACTCTATAATATCCCAAGACCCAGAGAAGCCTCTGACTCTTCTAGGAGTCATTAGAGGCCAAGGGTGTTTACAGGCTTTATATACAGGATTAGATTATATACTGCAAACAGAACATATCAGTGCAATCATTTCACTCTGTTTGTACATTCCTGAGCCATTAGGCACCTCAAGAGGATTGTAATCCTTCATTGGTCTTGTTAGGAGGGGTATGCCTGGGCAATCTGAGCAAATTATTGCTTGAACACTTGCTTGTCTGCCAAACCAAAAGCATAAATAATTTGGTTTGGATGAAATTAGATTTAATCTCTAATTTGAGGGGTGGGGAGGACTGGGTATTCAGCCTCTTTCCATTCTCCCCAAAGAAGCGCCAAATTAGATGAAGTTTAGTGGAACTTCAGGAGCAAAGAGAATGCCTGCTATCTCATTGTGGTTTTGTTCTTCCTTGTGCTCATTTCTGGGGAACCTGCACTGGGTCAAGTTCTAGCTGTGCTATACATAGCTGTCCTTAATGCATTATGTTCTTTCCTCTCCAAAAGAGGCCGTGATTACAGCTGCTACATTTTCTCTGTTCTCAACCAGGTACAAAAGAAAAATTACAGACAGGAGAAGAAAAGAGCTACCAAACAACTCTTCAGTGCTCTAAAGGATCCCAGTGTAGTGATCACAGCAGACTGGCTAAAGGTATTTAATACAGACAGTTGCTGCTGAGGCTGTAGGAAAAAATAAGTGAGAAGTACCTGATCTGTCTGAGACTTATGCACTAGCACTTTTTTGAGTAAAGGAAGTTTTGAGTTGAAGTTGCTGTAAATCCATAGTTAAAAAACTGCTATAAAAGTGGAGTTATGGGAAATATCTCCTTTCCATTTTAACCTAACTCAATCCATCTATTCCATGTCCTTAAGTAGCAACAAGGTCTCAAAAAGTGCATAGTACAAAAGGAAGTGATGATGTTTCTTTCTTTCTTCCTCCCTGAAAGCATCTGCTGGCCTCTTCCCATAGATGTGTTTTTGTACTGAAGAGGGAAGAGACAGAGTAACAGCCTGGAAATGAGCAGATACAACTTGTTCTATTGACAGTTGGATTTTATGTTGTCACAGCACAGAATGAAACATACTGGACCTGATGACAACTGTAATTTCTCCTTGTGCAAAGACTCAA
Organism: Podargus strigoides; assembly: GCA_028020825.1. Taxonomy (NCBI): domain Eukaryota; kingdom Metazoa; phylum Chordata; class Aves; order Caprimulgiformes; family Podargidae; genus Podargus; species Podargus strigoides. The sequence goes on from CM051633.1 coordinate 4,435,983, forward strand.
CTAGTGACAGCTTCTCACTGAAGTCTTGAAACTTTGGATGTGGCAAAGTAAATTTAGATTGACAGTGGGAGATGTTACCTTTGAGCACCATTTTTCTCCTCATTTGGGGCCATTTAGTCTTCTTGACTAATAGTGACTCAGTTGCCCCTTTTATATTGGCAAAATTTAATTTCCAAACATCGCCAAGCACATAGCTCTTTTTTTTTTTAAAAGTAGCTTAGGGATTTCATGAAACAAGACAGTAGCACTGGACCAGTGTAAAAAACCTCCAACATTGTTCTACCATCAGTATTAAGGCCAGAAAAGCGAGATACATATGGTTTATTTGAGAAATTAGATTGGCAACAGAACATTTCCATAGTGTTTAGTGTTGATGATAGATAAATACTGAATATTTTTTTTTAAAAAATACCTATTGCTTGTTTGCTGTGGCTGGAAATTTCTGTTCAGCAACAAGTAATGCTGGGCCACAAAACCAGAACACTGACACAAGACTTGAGGTTTGGCCTGTGTATGTCGAAGACAGGAAGACTTTAGGCAAAATCTAACCTTACTGAGAAACTTCTCCATTCTTAAAGCTGTTAATACATGCTATCAGATTTAATGTCTTCTATACAAGAGAGAGCTTGCATTGAGCTTGACAGAGAAGTAAACCAGCTGGAGAAAGTACTTTGAAAAATGGGGTATTTGACAAAACCCATTAATAGCTCTGTTCTGCAGAACACTATTAAAATTACTTATAAGTCGAGTTAGACTAACTATAGCATTTTTCTATGCAATGTTCTAATTGCCATGTCCTCCATGATATTAACAAATCACTCTCACATGGGTCAGCAGTGCTGGTTGCCCAAAACATTAAGCAAGCTGCTAACACTAAGGCAATAATAAAACTATGAAGACTAGATGCTGATAGTGAGATTTACAAGGTCTGGGATTTTGCTGTTCAGACAATGCAGTGTATTTTCCTAAGGAAGTGTATTGTAGTGTGGCCTTGGGAGAAACATATATTGTATAAATACTGAATAAATGTTGGTTTTCTTTTAAGGAGCAACATAAATGCAACTTTTTGTTCTCTCCCTGCTTCCTTCCAGATTCGTGGCACTCTGAAGAGTTGGACCAAGCTGTGGTGTGTTCTGAAACCAGGAGTGCTGCTGATTTATAAGACACCAAAGATCGGACAGTGGGTGGGGACAATCTTGCTCCATTCTTGTGAGCTGATTGAAAGACCCTCCAAAAAGGATGGCTTCTGTTTTAAACTGTTTCATCCTTTGGATCAATCAATCTGGGCTGTAAAGGTAACAATCCTGATGAGTAGAACAACCTCTTCTTGGTCACCAAAGTCTGAGCACTAGTAGTATCTAGCATTGAATTATTTAGAATTGCAGTTATTTGGTTGCTGTTTGTGATGGTGATTTGTCTGCATAAAAAGATTAAAGACACCAAAGCTTGGTCATGATATGACATCAAAGGCATGTGGTGCGTTGTGATGAGTTATACAAATGTGTCATTCTTGGTGTATAGATGCATAGACTGAGAAAAGGGGAAACATGTTAGTGCAGGAATAAAGATCAGTACCTAGAAGCTATATCAAGCCATGGCCTGCGTCTTTAAAAAGAGATAAGGAATAGACCCAAATACCTGACTTCCCCAAAACAGAGACACACAAAGCACCAAATGCTTAGCACAACACTGGAAGAAGGCTGGCAATGTGAGAAAAAACAGATTAATAATGTGGCTTTTGTTTTCTAATGCCTCTGAGGTTTGGGTTTGTTTGGGATGGACTTGGAACTCAATGGTCTTCTCAAGCCTTGACTGCTCCACAGAAGTGTGACTTTGGATAGGTTAATTTTCTCTTCTTTGAAATGGAAATAGCAAGGTTTTCTCTCCTTCACATTGAGTTGTTCTTCAGTCTGTCCTTACTCGCAGGCTAAGACAATCTCTTTCTGTACACACAGCAGCTCCTGCAGTGACCTCTGGATCTCCCTGTAGTGCAGATGATTAATAGTTTCTCACACAACTTCATACAAGTTTTAAAGAGCTACATTTATTTTTCTTCTTTCCTTTAAGAATAAGCAAAAAGAAAAAAAATATCTACTGCTTATAAGCAAAGAGGAAGACTGCCATACCTCCTGAGAGGCACTGAGAGCAACATCTGTTGGATACCCTGAAGACAAAACTTAAATGTTCTTGAACTTTTGTTTCCCCATTAAAAACAGTGACTCAGCAGGGTTTTTGCAGACATAAATTCTCTAGGAGACATCACCAGCTACTGCCTTGCTCCAAGGTGGTCAGCAGAGTAAATCTACTTGGAAAGACTTACGTGAGAGCAATGAAGACATTTGTCATTGGCATCAGAAGGTCTAACGAAATGGAGGGGAAGCCCTGTGGGAGCAGATTAAGCTGCCTCACTCCTGCTCATCCCTGCAGTTAATTGAACAGTTTTAAACACAGCTATACAATCAGTATAAGAAGTCAATTTTTAATAAGGTAGGAGGATAGAATTAAAATTAACTCAACAACCCGAGGCAAGAGCTGCTGTTTTCTGACAGTAGCTCAGGTCTGAGCAGTGCCTAGATGGATTGCTTTTGCTTTAAGTCTCAAAGATTTCATTGCTACCTTGCTTCTTAGTTGGTTTTGAGAGTTTTGATGCTTTTTTGATTCAGACCATGCACCCAAGAGGGCTGTCGATCATTTGCTCTCCATCAACAAAAAAATTGCTGGTGACTTGACAGGTCAGCTGAATTATTCTAAAAAGCACAGTCAGGAGAGGTAGTGAAAAAGTAGAATCAAAACCACAGTCAGGTACTGAAAAGTAGTGTTGCTGACAGATCTGGAGTGTTATGCCAGAATGCCCTTCCATTTGAATGAGTCATCCAGAGGAAAGAGGAGTTTTCATCAATGTGTATATGTGTTTGCATATTTATATGTATATCTGATTCCTGTATCTCTTGAGAAAATATAGGACAGAAATAGGAATTGGTATATTAAATATGAAGAGAATATATCTCTGAAAATATTTGTGTACTAGAGGAGGTCCCAAGAGATTTGAGTTTTAAAGTCAAAGTAATATTCTAAGTCACTTGAGACAGATATTTAGAAAGCTACATTTGAGCTGCATGGTGGGGTATTCTCTGAAATCTGAGTTCAGGCTGGGCTGTTATGGACGAGAGGTGCTTCCAGCCACAAGGTGAACAACGAAATACACATCAAGAAGAAATCCATCAGTGAACTGCTTGATGTCAAAGAAGCTGTCTGCACTCTGACAACTGTTTAAGGCTGAAACTGCTAAAAATACCATTTCATTTTGTGTCATTTCATAGCCTTCTTTTAAAGCAACTGGAGCAGGATTGGCTGATCCAGATTGGTTATCTATAGCTGTGCAGAAAAAGCCTGTTTCTCATGAAATATAGATGAGCCTGAGCTTAAGCGAAAAGCCCAAGTTACTGTCCACCATGACAGAAATAAGATCTATCTAAAAAACTTTCACTTCTGGCTTTCTTGTGAAATTTTCAAGAATTTTCTGGACTGGAGTTGATGGTCCAGTTTTGACTCACATCAGAGGACTCCCAGCTAACTCAGGGCAATTAATGAGCACATTCCTACGTGTTGGCCTGGCTGCTCAGCACATGTTTAGATCTGACTGTGGGGTTCAGCTCTGGAACAAATGTCTGGTTCAAGCACTGCCTTAGACATTTATAGCTGTGCTAGCCAATTAAATCTGATGTGCATGCTTGACTTTCAGTTAGGGCAGGATGAAATTTTGGGATGATAGGTAGGTAAGAGGTAAGACCATTGCTTATAGTTGAAAGCTAAATAAATATATGCACTGGGGAACTTTTTCCTTTTAAGTTCTCTGCTGCCTAGAGCTATCTTAGAAGCATATCCCTGAGAGGAAAGAGTCCTTTATTCTGCACCACTTCCCTGGCTTTTTGAGTGTTTTAGCCTGAAGCTCCTTCCAAGTGCAAATGATTAGACCTTTTACCTTATTGCCCAGGCCTTTGTAAACCCAAAGCCAAAACCACCAAGGTCTCAAAATCAGTCAGCAGCACATGCAGCAGTGAGAAAAGCCTCCCTCACTCCAAATACTGCCACAGGTCTATCGTGTGAAGGCAGTGTGATCCCACGTTCCTTCAGGGAAGAGACTTTTTGCCATATACAGTATTTAGAGCACTAAATGAGCTGGGGTCAGACCCACTGAATCTGGGAATATATATATAATTTTAATTTTGTTGATTTTAAGAGCTTTGAGTCATTCCTTTAAAGAAAGAAGTTCTAGTAATGGGTTTGTGCTGCTCTTTTACAGTTGTTTGTTCTGCTCCATAATACAGCACAGTTAGTTTCATCTTCGTCCTCAGTTACCCACAGTACTGTTTATAAAAGGGATATTTCCCCCCTTTTTTAAGCTCTCCAAGACTAGATGTCTTGTCACACTATCTGAAACAGTGTGAATCCACCCCATTTCTTAAAACCTGATCAACTCCTGTTTGATAATGCCTTTTGAATCTCATATCAAATGTAAAGACAGGAATGATCTGAAGATGGTCCTTTCTTAGCTGTACTGTCTAGAGCTGCAGCTGGGCACTGGGTCCCAGTGCAGCAGGGATAACATTCACTTTTAGTGAGAAATGGTCACTGTCTTGGAGGCCTTAGTCTCTACACAGGTGTGATGCTCAAAGGCTGGGAGACAGAAAGCATCACTATCTCTGCTGTGCAGATACAGAACCTCATTTACTCTGTGGAGATACTGACTTTATTTTTATGGTCTCCTCTCTTTTCTTCTTCTTCTTTCTGTGGGAAACAGCCCCCTCCATGTATGTGCCTGCATTACTACTGAATACATTTCCTTGACAGAGTGACCTGACAGCTCCTTATGTTTATCCACATGCCTAAATGTTTGTTAAAACCTCGTGTTATCCCCTCCTTCCCTTCTCTGCCTTTTTTAAATAACAGTTCTCTGGATCTGCACTGTTTGATGGTGGGAGTTTTCCTCCAAGAGAGCAAATATCAACCTCTGCACTGAAAAAAACAAGTAATGGTGTTATCAACAGTTCTAGAACACCCTGCTCATCTGCAAGCTACTGAAAGGAAAAACGCCATTGGGAATGATGCCTGATTGCATTAATGTCACTACTAATGTCTTGAGCTGCTCTGCTCTGGTTTACTAATCAAATCTCAACTTTGCCAGTCCTGACTATTAAGCCTTTAAACAGTCTTAATTTTGTGAACCTCTTGTTGGAGAGGAGAGGGGAAAAAGAAGTGAGTAACAAGGATCCCAATTTCTTCTGGCAGCAAAAGAGCCCTGTAGATGTGAAGACAAGAAGCTAAACTGCAGACTGTTGTCTTCTCAGCATTGCATCTCCATGGCAAGACTCAGATACAATTTGATGCTTGCACTCTTCCTTCTTTCCAAAGTTTGGTTTCCCGAGTGGAACTCAAAACCAAACATCCAGATAAATCCACTATTTAACTACCAGACATACATATACAGGAGCAGTTTTCAGTAGCAGTCACAGTTTCCCTGCTTACAAACTCATGCTAGGGAGAAGTCCTTCTTTCAAGGAGCAGGATGGGATCCTACAAAAGCCCATGTAAGGGGCACGAGTCATACTCAATCTGCAAAAATTTGCCTGCACATTTTCAACATTGTTTAGTGTTCTACAGAAACTCAAGGAAATCTGTATTTGAGTATCCTGGAGAAAACTGCTTGTTCCACCCTGCAGTTGGCATAGTGGTCATGCAAGTATTGGTGATGTTTCCTGCCCTGCATTTATTTCTGACGTGATGTCTGCATATTTGAAAAAGGATCTGTTTTCATGTTGTTTGTTACAAAGTGAGGAAGAGAAGGAACTGGCAGAGGCGGGGTCACATTGGAAATTCAAGGGAGGAAGAGGGACTCCTGTTTATTTCAGCCAGGTCATGTCATAAAGTTTGTACCATGGAGAGTATGAAGCTGTGCTCACTGGGTACAGGAACTGCTTTTTCTTAGCAGCTTCTGGAGCTCAAGAGAGGAGAAAACAGAGGTTGAGGTGGGACCATGTGGTTCTGCTCAGAGAAGTACCTAATCCAGGATGCACTCTGCCTCTCTAGGAACCATTTCTGGAAGGTCATGCTGAAGGGATTGTGGCAGGACGTTTACAAGACACTATAATCCTTTTTGCCACAGCTCCTAAACTAAAGGCAACATAAACAAGCAAAGGATGTTTTAGTGAAAGCCTGAAGTGGTTATCACCCCAGGCACCATGGCAAAAAGGTTCTCAAAGGGCCTGGATGTAGAGGTGAAGGGCTGCAATCTAGCAGCAGGCGCCCAGTTGTGCAGTGTTGCACAAAGATGGCTAATAGCAAATACTTGACTGTTTTTGTCTCAAGTGACAGGAATGAGATTATTCCATTCCTGAGGATCTGAATAAAGAGAGTAGGTTTGGTGCTGAGCATAGGTTAGACCAAGCCCCATTTACGTCAGAGCTCATTACTGCTTTGGAGCTGCAGCAGCAATATCATGATTACTAATGAGTCTCTCCAAATTACTCCATCTGCTCCTTCCTTCTTTCCTATAACAAACATATACACTCTGCCCAGGAAGCGTAGAAAGACGTTGAATGGTCCATTGCATCTTCTGTGCCTGACATCTTTTTGTCTCTGTGCATTTCCAGGGCCCAAAGGGAGAAAATGTTGGTTCAATCACTCAACCTCTTCCCAGCAGCTACTTGATTTTCAGAGCAGCCTCCGAATCGGATGGTAAGTTTTGGTCTTTGTTTGCATTCTCCAGATTGTACACTCTGTGCTAGTTAAGAAAATAAGTTGATGCAAAGAAAAAATTGGTATGTGAAGGAAACACGGCATCTCATCCAGCTTGAGATGGTGCTCGTTAGCAATGGTCAGAGTAGGGCAAGCAGACTACAGGCACATTTGATATCCCTCACTGAACAGCCACCTTTCTGGCCATGTGTATGGAAGAAGGACCTAGGCTTGTAGCTGGGGAAAAAACAGTCAGTATATACTAAAGGATGAAAGGAGTTGATCCCAAAATTGGGCTGAGAGGGGGCTTGACTGTTTCCTCAATTCAGCAGAGACTTTAGTTGGTTATCTGCCTGTCTTACACTAGGTATGGATCTGTTGGAGGAAAATGACATAGTAATATTGAAGAACTGTTAATAGATGTCTCTCAACCACCAGAATTCTCCTGTAAACGTGCTGTACCATGGTTTATGGTATAGCAGGCCCAGATGCTGGTGATTCCACATGTAAAATTCACAATAGGAATTCACAAGATTATGGAAGGTAAATTTAGGTCAATATGTAACAGGCATGCCAGCTTGCTATGTGAAAAATCTCTATAAATGACCTAAAATTTTAGTAAGCAGATAAGAAGATTAAAAACATGTTTTCATTCCACTTGACCTTCAGACTACTGTAGTTTGGTTTTTTTTAGCTATAGGAAATTAACCCAGGCTGTTCATTTTACGGATATTTTTCACCTACCTAACCAAGGGTGTTGATGTAGCCCATGTGCTCCTTTGAGTCTCATCTAGAGTAACTTTAAGGACACAAGAACTATTTATGGAGCCCAGTGGGTTTTGAAAGCAGTGTCCTTCTGGCGCAGTGATTAAGTTTTACATATTCCTGAAGGCTGGAAATGGGGCAATGCCAAATGCACCTTTGACATGGCACTTAGAATAGGAGGAAACCTTCTTTCATGACAGGCTTGCTGTTCTTCCTACTACTGTGCCAAGAGTTCATAGTGAGGGATACCATCTCGACACTGAAAGCTGCTTGCAGATGCCAATGGAGTGAAATGATATGAAAATAAGTGGAACTTGTATAGAGCCATCTATTTCTTTGAATATTATGCCTTTGCAGCTTACGGAACAGCACATCTTATTTGTGTAAAGGAATACAGGATGTCAACCTCGCTCCAAATACCACCTGTCTAGAAAGGGACAGATTGATACAATAGTCTCTTGGAGAAAAAAACAGTGCTGTTGGGGTAGAGTTGCTAAATTACAGGCATTTCAAACCCTGGTTATACTGTCAGCCCTCAGAACAGATATACAGAACAGTCCCAGAGAGTTCTTAGGCAACCAGATAGCTTCAACAACTGTCTGTCAATCCAGATTTTCTAGATTATTATTTCCTTAGAGATCCATGTAACTTGTCTTTCCATTAACTTAATTAGAAAATGTGCAAAGGAACCAGTGTGGTCACTGTATGTGTTCAAAACAAATTGCTGTCTTACAAAGTACTTTTTATCTGGCATTTCAGCTATCTTCTAAATGAAACCTTTCATTCTGATGGAAACGATTAAACCTTAAAGCCAGCCTGGCAAAGAGACCTGTGGCTGAACTTCTGTTCTCTTTTTACGACGACTGCCACAGGCCGGTTACGTGGAGTAGAATAGCTTTAGGTTTGTTTTAACTAAGCTTACCCATAAAAGCTCCCAAGCAAGCAATAGCTCCCAGGAGATCATCAGAGGTAAGACTTTTTGAGCTGTGATCCCTCTGTCTGGGTCATACACCATATGCTGAAAAAGCACAAAAGGGACCATATCTGGCACATGAGAATTTTTAATATTGAAATGCCTGTGGGGGGCTTTTATCCCAGTCAATTATTACATGTCTCTGGTATCATAAAAACTTGAAATCATGAGTTACTGGAATGTATTTTTGAAGCCAAGATATTGGTCAAGATTCTTGGGAAGCACACCGAGGCCAGGCAGATCAAAGCAGACTTACTTTAGGATTAAGTATGATTTTCCTTCACTTTGCTTCTGAGTAATGACCAAACACATGGTATCATGCTCAAAGATAAGTGACTTGGAAATGGTATTAATGTCCACACATGGTGTAAAGAGTATATGCAGACAAGGACACGATGAATATAAACTGTTACATTTAAAGAAATCAGGATAAACTGCAGCAAATTAAGGCTTGTACTTTGCAATTAATACAACTTGATTTTAAGCCCAGGAGACACTACTGAAATGGTTATAGACTGTTATATAGCTTTACCTGTTGTAAAGAGGCATCTCCAAGAGGGTATACCTGAGTTTGTTTCATTTCTTTAACGCACTGGACATAGATAGAGGATGCAGTTATGGTCAGAAGGGACAGGAATTTAAGGTAAGATGAGCTCAGCTTGTTGACACAAATGGGGCAGCGGTGTCTGTTCCCTTGCATAATGTGAGTATATATTTCTAGCATGTTCACATCTCCTCTATAAATGCAATATTGTGTGAATCTACAGCATCTCTGAGAAGGTGTCTTGGCCATGTTCTTCTAACGCAGTCTCCTGTGTTAGTAGTGGAAAGTGAACTACAGAGTGTTTGGCAAGTTTAACAGTAATTTATGGAGGCCTCTGACTTGCTGGAGAATATTGAGTTGCAGCATATGTTAGATGTATAGTTCTGCTATCCAGGCAACTATATCGTGATCAGCAGCTACATGGCCTACTTTTTCTCTCGGCGTTTCAGCATCCTTCTTTCCCCTCTGCTGTACCATCTGTGACAGACTGTTGGTAGGATTTAAGGTCCTGACTTCTGGAGAGCCTGCAGAACCACTGCCAAGCTACAGTAAATTTCACATTCACCGATGGCAGCAGCACTCTGCTTTGTGGTGTGTTTTAAAGACATCTGGAAGGTCATGTCAGCCTACAGGGCTCAACCTGTACAAACACAGAGTCCTTCTTTCTTACCAGTTTCAGAAAACAAAGTTGCTTTTTCCAAACCAGTGACTGCGTATGCATTTCAGATTTGAGCTGGTAAGTGGCTTAGAATTAGTCATTTAAACCTGTCCCGAGCTTCCTGCCCAGACTTGGGCTGCCCCTGAGATCTCCAAACCAGTACCCCAGACCTCCTAGGCATTTTGAGTTACCTGCTTAAATCTCATAGTGCAGATCTGCACCTTGCCACAGGCACTGCCACCAAAGGGGTTACTTGGGGGATCCAAAGTGGCAGATTACTAAGGGTTAAAGGCTTAACAGTGGAATTGTTAACCACACTTAGATTTTTTTCCTTATGTCTGTCCTCTCCTTCAGGGTTGCTTTGGTAGGCTCCATTGCCTGATGTGGATGGAGTTGTGTGGAAATCCTGATGGTCTGGCTTACAGTAGTGGTGTTTCTTTGCTGGGTATCTGGCCCTTCCCCCAAAGTTGCTGCTCTGATCTGGGGAGGAAATTAGGTTATTGAAATAAGGGTCACGCACAGAAGCAATGAACCAGAAGGAAGATTGCAGCTTGAAACCAAATTCACAATTAAATATATCACTGGATCCTGGCAGTAGTGGATAAAATAGCAAGTTATATTCTGAGCTCTGTCTGCCCTATTCCTAGACCTTTCGCAGCAATTTAAAATCCAGGCATTGCAACAAGACTTCATTTAGCTCGGTGCATAAATTGCACCTGCAGCTAACCGAGAGGTCACATCCTTGCATCTTGACAGTCAAAGTGTAAGAAATCCTGCACACAGGCACCCAAGTGGTACAGCAAAATAAGCAGCCAGCTGAATACAGTGACCCTAATGTTCACTGACTGAACCAAAGCAGCCTCTTCCTCATCATTTGTGATTTCTGTGCACTTGAGCAAGAATTCATCGTTTCCAGGTGACAGTCTACTTCAGGTTGATTTTTAAAAGCATCTATCTTGGAAGTGTGAGGCACGAGGCCAAAAGCTGGGTGACTTTAATAATTCACGAGGAATAATACTCCCTTAGTGATGCCTCTCTGGAGGAATGTATGGTTACTAGATGTGAGGCCTTTGAAGTCTTAATTGGCAAGAGATTCATCCCAGCCGGTCTGTAGCTGCAACAATGCAATGGAACAAAAGTGTAGTCCTGGGCTGAGATTTTGGTGTGCAGCGATGTGATTCCATCTCAAGCAGATTTTTGTTATTGGTTAGTGCTGAGAGAACATTGGCTGGCTGCTCTGTGATCAGCTGCTCCAAAATGTGGCAGATAGACCTGGTGTGTCAAATTATGAGTTGTTCTATGTGAAATGCTGGTGACTGTAAAGAATTCCAAAGCTGAATAGCTTAGTGTTTTCAATACTGCCTGTTTTGTTGTGGTTTTTTCTGTGGGATATTGTTGTAATTGTAGATCTGTTCAAAGACTAGGACAGACTCAAGATAATCCTTGAACTGAGCCTGGGTTAAGCCGCAAAAGCAACTTTCAGTTGTTTTTTGGGGGTTTTTCCAGGGGGGAGAACTGGTTTGTGCCACTTGGTTTTAGTAGTTCCTTTTCTCTGTGAAAGACTTAGTGCAAGTGAATGCCTGCTGCTGTTCAGCCTTGCAGCCTCCAGGTTCCTGCGTGGTGCCAGCAGTGCCCTGTGGGCCTGGGAAGCATCCTGCAAAGAGCAGTAGTGATTCCCATTTGTGCAACTGTACTGCAGGAGTCATCTCGAAGGACCACAGGGTGCTGTTCCAGCCTGCTGAGCCAAACGGCCTGGAGAAAGCATGCTGAAGGTTTCAAAACATATGTGGTATGCATATTTGGCTTTGGTTTTGTGAAGGCAAGGCAACACACATCCTTTATTAGTCTTTTTTCTCCCAAACCTTTCAAGAAGGAAGGAACCTTGGAACCCAGCTATGTTTAATTGTTTTTTCAAAGTTTCCTTTTTGAAATTGTCACTGATGACTGTCACCATTGTACTGAAAACACAAATAACAGAGAAAAAGTTAGAGGCCTACTCAGAGGAGATGCCTCTGGGTTTTTTGGGGTTTTTTTTAGTGAGCACAGCTGAGTGATGTGCAGATGTGTTCCTTTGACATCCCACTTGCCCAGGACATCTGTCACATGTCAAATGCTGTGATCATAATTTGCTAACTGATGTAAGGAATGGATATTGAAACCAAGAATTGGTACAAGGAGAAAGGCTGCTACAAAAGAGAGCAGGAATCACAGAATCACGGAATGTTAGGGATTGGAAGGGACCTCAAAAGGTCATCCAGTCCAGTCCCCCTGCCAGAGCAGGAATACCTAGATCAGGTCACACAGGCACACATCCAGGTGGGTTTGGAATGTCTCCAGAGAAGGAGACTCCACAACCTCTCTGGGCAGCCTGTGCCAGTGCTCTGTCACCCTCACTGGGAAGAAGTTCTTCCTCATATTTATCCAAGGCAGCGCTTGTACTCTGGTACGACGTCCGCTTTTGGCACTTTAGGAGCAGCCTTGTCAAAGAGTCTCACTCCTTCCCCATTGTTCCTGGAGGGAGGCAAAGGTGGGCAGGCAACCTGCCCAGCTGACCAGTTCAGGTACCAAAAGATGGGTGATGTGACTTGGCCTCCTTGTGCCAGCTGCTGGTATGAGTGATCTAGCTGGACTTTACTTTGCACATCAGAGCTGGGGATGTCATCTGGGTGGGGTGTCATTTCTCCCCATCATCCTCACTGAGGACTCTGGTAGCTTGGATGAAAGATCTTTGTTGCTGAGTTTTGCAAACCCTTCTGTGTGGCTTGTGAGATATATGGGAGTGTTATGCCTAGACAGACTGTTATACTCTCTCCCTCTTTCATCCTTCCCCCTCCGCAGCCCAGGTAAGAGCCAGAGCTTACTCTGCAGGCTGCCCCTTGGCAGTCAGTGTCAAAATACTAAATACACTGAAGAGAGGGTCAAACTCAGAAGTAACATTTAAAATGGAATACTTAGTTCACAGCTCCCAAGCAGAAGAAGGTGTTGCAGGTGGTTTTGGACAGCATGAACTCTGCAGAAATTGTCCAAAAATAATCACTGTGGTAGATATAGTAATATATCATTTGGTATAAAAAGAGCTTAAAAGCCTCTGGGGAGATTCTGCTGTAGGCTGACAATATGCTCTTGGGTTTTCCTTCAGAATTTAAACATATGCTTGTTTTAAGCCACATTTTGTGGAAAATGGTAACTGATAATTGATTGCAGTGTTTTACATTGCAGCTTTAAAAACCTCAAACCCTCTGAAAGTATACCATTGTGACTCCTTCAGAGCTCTTTTTTGCTTCCTTTATATGCATCATAAGGGGCTGCTCTTCCTCTCTGGGAGAGCCCACATTTTGCCTCATCCTTCTCTGATCTAATTACCTGGCATACAAAAAAAATTAAAATATATATATATATTTGAGTTAACCACTCAGAATTCGAAAATGTGGAAATGAAGGTAACCATGAAACCTTCATGCAGACTGCCATGACTATAGATGACAGCCTTTAATTATGTGACCACATACTTCTTTCCCCTTCTGCAGTTTCTGACAGAGTGAGTAGACTTGTCAGGTAAGCAATTAAGTCATCCAAATGCTAGCATTTTTATATCACTCTCACAATAAAGAAGAATATTACTCGATAGCAAGATCACACAAATGTAAAAACATTCCATGTAGGCCTTTAGCAAGGAAACAGGATTATCTTGTGTGCAGTCCCTGAAATTGAGAAGGGATAATTTTATGGTGTTATGCTGCAATTAACACACTGTTGACTTGCAGAGAATGTAACCTTTTCATTGCAGAGGAAATCCTGTATTGTATGTCTGGTTTTTTGGCATATATTTGTTTGGATTCACAGCACCACCTGATGGCTGAAGGCCCATTTCTTAGCTTGGGGATGCTGTGCATCCCTCAAATTCATTTTCTGTTAGAAATGAAATCAAGGGCATACACTGATGCATTTCTGTGTTCTGCTGACTGCTAATGCACAGCAAGTTCCTCTAAAGCTTTGTGTCTCTGCCTCGGAATATCAAAATGAATTTGCATTTTATTTTTTAAATTTAGGCTCCTTGAGTAAGGTTTCAAAAACTATACAAGTTGCTTATAACCCCTTCCAGGGAGCTATCTAAAGAGATAAAAAACCCTAGATATGTTGTGCAGAAATTTCCTCTGGTAATGTGGTGGACCCCAAAGGTTTGACCAAGCCAGTAGGAAGCTCATGTTAGTAGTAATGAATACTCATGGCAGTGGCAGTTTGGGGGTAAGAGAGCTGCCTGGGGGGTCTCAGCCAGTGTGCCCCAGGGAGGGGTGGGCTGCAGAGCCACAGTAAAGGAGATGGCCGAGTCTTTGATGTCACCCTTGCCCCCCCCTGTTAGAAAGTGTAAATGTAGCCAGTGCATTGTGACTGTGATAATGTCTGTACCTGAGTGCTGCAAGGAGCTGACCCCTGTTACTGCTCCAAAGTGCTCATGCTGCTACAAATCACACTACCCATCAAAGCCCCAGATTTTACAAGCCCATGGAATATAAAAATATCTTGACATATGCAGCATTTCCAAATGTCAAATCATGCAGTCCTCACTCTGCAGCACTGGGAAAGAAAAGCAAAGGTAAAGAGAGAGGAAAGTCAAAGGAAGTGAGGCTGAGCAGGATGTGCTCACTTGTATGGAGTAGCCTGAAACAGGTTTTCATCTCGATGGGTTTGGAGGAGTGGGTGTGTAGGAGGGAGTGGATTTGTGCTCAGCGCAGCCATTAACTCTAATGGGTTATCCATGCAAATCCTCCACATGGTGAGAAGGGAATAAATCTCTGCATGTAAAGCCTTAATGCAAGAATATTTGTTAAATAGCAAATCGTGTGAGATCAGTTCCAACAGCTTTCAACCTTCCTAATCTTTTATTAACCATTATGTGTGATTTTATTATTAAATCATAAACTGATGTTGAAGGAATTTGTGGGATGAAATTAGAATAAATGGCTGGGCTCTGCAGTATTTGTGGCTCAGTGTTTAAGTGCAATTCTTCAAAGTTTTGGAGTTTTTTCTCTCTAGCATTGAAAGCTACTCAAATTTATCAACATTTACATACATATGATCTGGATTATTTTTTTTTTTAGACTCTTGTTGATCTTCTTACAGAGCCAGATTTTGGTAATCTCGAAGTTGATGGGAATTCTGCCCAAGAGAACAGCAGGATCCCAGCGAGATTTACGCATATGCTTGATGCTAAGTGTGTGATAGAACTGAATGTAATGGAAACGTTTCCCAAATGGGACTTAAGAATGAATGCAGTCCAGGGAGAACCTGTTTGTAGCACTTGCTGTTGCTAGAGCAAAATCCTTTTGTTTTCTTCACTGCCTCTCAAGCACACTTCTAATTATTGCAAAATATATTCTGAGGAGTGTAAAGAAGAGCTCTGTTTTACATGCTTGAAATTAGAGGATAGCTCCCTTGATACCTCAATTCTTGAATGTTCAGCCAATTTGCAGGTGTCCTGGCCTCATTAATGACTGCACTACAGAAACAAGCTATTTTCATGTGCTTCCAAGAATACTGTGACTCCAGCATTGGGGTGGTTAGGTTTTAACACTAACACACAGCTTTGTAGACTTGTATGGATCACAGCAGAAGGAGCCAAGGTTCAGTTTGGATTCCCATGCCTGTCATTTGCTGCCTGCCTGTGGGACCTACACAGGCCTTAAGAAAATCCAGTGAGGCTGTGCATAGGAACTGCAGTGTGTCTCGTCTCTGTGCCATGCTTTATAGTTTCTGGTATTTGAAAAATAGACCCTTTGGGTAAAGATATTTTGTGAAAAGATGAGAAAAACTGATGCTCCACCCAGATTATCTGATGGACTGGGCAGGGAGAAGGGAGAAAAGGGGGAAAAAAAACCTGAGAAAGAGGAAAAATAAACAGCCTGACAAGTAGCTCCCTCTAGTCTTAATCACTCTGGCAAGTATAGATCATCTTGGCTCTTGTTTGGAGTGATTGTTATTGCAGCACTACACTCTGCGTGGGACTGCTAAGCTGGCTTGTAGCTCAGTGATCCCACACCAGGCAGGGCCCTGGTGTCTCCCTGCCATTGGCTGGAGTGTGGGAGGGGGATGCCAAATGCTGAACATGGTTTTGGAGTGTATTACTTGCAGACACGAGCTGCTAGGTGGTTTGAAAGCACTATACATGTACACGTTTCCTGCATCTCAGTCAAAATCAGAAAGGGGCAAAAGGGGATGTGAACAGGTTGTGGGAGATCAGAGGAAGAGATGCTCTTAGGAAAGGGGGAATTGGAGTGAGCTTCCCACTCTATTAACCGTGCAGATGTATTACTTGTGCAGCCACTTAAACACACCATTTATGGCAAGATAACCTAGGGTTATATATATGTGAAAAATAGGTTATTGTACGCAGTGACTTTCTGAATTATGATGAGCTTTACTCCCAGGCAAGAAGCTTTTGAGAAGCAATGCATGAGTTGCCTTATTTACTCTCCTGTGCTTAAATACTTCCTCTTGTTTTCGCAGGCCGATGCTGGCTGGATGCTTTGGAACTCGCCCTGCGCTGCTCCAGCCTCTTCCAGCTCAGTGCCTCCAAGCAGGGAAAGGATGGAGAGATGAACTGCTCGAGCGATTCTGCGCACGCGGGGCTCAACCACCTCTTGCACACAAGCACTATCTCAGACCAGGAGTTCTTCCAGTAAGATGGGGCTCTCACTTCTTAATGCTCAGAAAGGTGTTGCACAGCTCACACTTGGATATTCTTTTAGCTTGAGCAAAATCTAGCCAGAGTCCACTAAGGAGACCTCTTTCAAAGGCAGCCTGTATGTTCTTCTGCTGCATCCATCACTAATACATGGGTTTGGTGCATGTGGGGTTTGTTGTCACCTGGTGCTATAGCACACAGATTGGGAGGAACCTCAGCTGTGTTTGTATGTACAGTTTTCTTCCGTCCCCTGCCTGGGCCAAAATGCTGTCTGGAGATGCTGGCGAGAAAAATGGCTTGCCTCAGTAAAGACTGCAGAATCTAGCTACTAGAGTAGACCTGTGGTTACACAGACACAGACACTAACCCTGTCTGTCTGTCAGCTAGCACATATGGCTCAGTCTGATCTGGTTTTTAATAGTGTTCTTTGTGTTAATAACACTGTGTCATAGTCAGCAGAGTGCACACACTGCATCCTTGGTTTTATAATTACTTTCTCTCTCTACAGGGATTTTGAGTGGTTTCCAATTTCCTTCTTGGTGCATCAGATAAATTTTTACATAAGGGAAAAAAGCTTTCTTTCTATTCATATTCCTAGTACTACTGCAGCATTTTGGAACAACTGACATCAAAGCTCTGTAAGCACTGAAAGAACCCAGGCCTTATCTGTTGCTTATAGCTAAACAGGCAACCTCAAAAATCACTCTGGTATAGACACTTGGCCCTTGGAGTGGGAACTGGGAGATGTAGTGTCTTTTTCCAGTTCTGCTGATAGGAATTTGACTCTTAGGGCTCACAGCAATTCTCCAGTGGTTCACAGTTTTTAGGGTAGCAATTCTTGCAGTCTGCAAAGAGGATGCCTTGCACAGTAGGACTTCACCTTTAAGTGGTTTTCTTAGGCTGTGTTATAACAGCAGTAGGGGTGTGAGTCCTCTTCAGAGAGTGGAGGTATCTCTGGTCCCATGGGACCAAAGGGATGGCAGCATTTTGGTCTGCCCTTTGCTCTGAAAGGCTCTGGTATTCCCAGCATATGTTCTCCAGTCCTGCTGTTTGGGGTTTTAGCGAGAGTTTGAAGAAGAACTTTACTGAAAAGCAATGGGAGAGGAGAAGGAAATCTGATGTGTTACCAGGACATGTGCCCTGGTACTTGTGCAAAATACTTCTGTTGTTGGGCTTCTGCCATAACACTTTACTTTCTAATTTCTTTCTGCCTAAGAGAGAGTCTCTTAGGACTGTGCTCACTGTGATAATGAATTCAGGAATGCAGTGGACTTGCTTTTCAGCTGATGGATGTGTGTGAAAATCCAGTATTAAAATGGAGCCAGTGAACATTCAGGCAGACCCATAGCTACCGTAAATAGAAGATAGAGTTAAAGGGGTATTAAAATATTTATTAAAAATATGATGCATAAATGATGCTTAAATAATGCCTCTGTTTCACCTCTTAGTTGTTCAGCATTAAAAGCCCTCTTGAATTATGGGGCTCAGCAGTAGCACACGTGGCAGAGTTTTCAGCAGGACAGAGTGCCCACAATTGGAACCAGATTTTTCTGACAGGCTCAGATTTTAGCTGAGTCTGGTTCAAGCTGGGTGTTCAGCATCTGGTCGTCTGGACAGTACACTTTGCCTGTCTGAGTCTGCCCACTGGTTTTAATGTGTACCCAGACTTTCCCCAGTGCTTAAAGCCCCGGGGGATTTTGATGGTTGCGGGACAGGGGGACGACTTGCTGTAGTCCCTGGAGGAATAGAGAGCACTTAAACAAGGGAGAATGCAAAACCAAAACTGTGTAAGTGCTGAGCAAAGGGGTTTTGGTTTGCCACTGACAGTGGCTTCCTCGCAGGGATTCAGTCATTCTAATTAAATACCTTCCCTACAGGGAATCTTACCAATTAAATTGGCACGCTGTTGTTAGGGGGCCACTTAATTACATTCAACTCTATCTTCAAATTAGCCAAACTACTATGTCAAGAAAAGAAAAAGAAAAGGGAGATGATGGATATTATAGGGAGAACAAAACCCAAGGGAGTTGGCAAAGGCGAATCTTCCCTTGAGCCAAAGTTACATTTGTCTGCTGCCTGCTTTGCTCCTTTCCTGCTGGGAAAGAACTCAAGATTATAGAGTGATTTTAAAATCCATGTCTTCGGTAGCATATAAAAATGAGAGGGAGAGAACTGTGCAAATGAATCAAAGGCTAAAGTACTGTGTAAACCATGAGCTTAGACAAGAGACCTTTAGGGCACCAGGCAGTCGTCTTTTTAATAGGAAGTTGTATTTCTTGTGGCTTCCATGTCTTATCTCCAGCAGCCCCAGGAATCTGGCTGGTTTACTTGTTTGACAAGAGCCAAAGGAGTTTTTTTGCTTTGTGTAGAAGAGTGGCATCGAACCCAAAGAAGTCCTGGTCTCTGACTGAAGTTTCCAGGAATGCCCCTAGAGAATAAAGCATTGGTATAAGACAGCTCCAATATACTGAAACAGTAAATTAGCTGTGAAAAATGCCAAGTTATTCAGGTTCATGGTGGAAATCCAGCGTTGACTTTCAGCATAGTCATTCCCTCCCAGCTTTTAAAGCCTGGTCCAAATCCCACTGGAAGCCCCTGGGAAGTCTTTACATTGATTTTAGTTTAAGCTCATGGTGTGGCTTTTGTTTTTAGCATATCATATGTATTCAGAGATAATTCTGTTTGGAGGATCAGAAGACTTTGGCTCCACTTCGATATCTCAAATTTGTTCCTCAGAATGAGGAGCATCTGTTTTCCCTTTGGTTCCCCAGAACAGCTCCTTGGCTCTGGATATCTTAAGTTAAGTCTTGCCTTGTTTGTGGCTGGTGGGTAATCAGTGCATAGTTGAGTGGGATTTCATGTGAATTTAATTCCCTCTTGGACTAAATCTGAAATCCTCAAAAAAATAATGGGGGGGAGCAAAAGAATCTAAGAAAAGAGTCATTTGCTCCACTGAAACTTCAAACATTTCCCAAATGTGAGGTGGGTGACACTGAAAAACACATACTGTTCTTACAAATGTGAAGCAGAAGCAAGGGCTGCTTCTCAGCCATGAAACATAAGCCTTATAATGAACTGTTCTTTCAGGCATTTTTGCTCCATGGAGGAAACTTTCACTAGGTAAGGGAGCATAGCAACCACAGACAAACACTCACATATTTAACCGACCATTGAAAAATTAAGAAATAAATTAGTTATTTACATAATCAGCAGCTAATAACTTCCTGGACCCACCTACCATTCAGGATGTATCTGTGCTGGGGAATCATGGGATAATCTCTCTAGACAGCTCTCTCCTCACCTTTTTTCTCCTTTATTGTCTTGAACTCATGCATGTGCTTCCAGTGTATTTGCTTATCAGTCATTACACTTGTATACATACACATATATATACCCATGTATAAAAATGGAGTTAAAAGAAAGATTCTCTAAAGGCACAGGAAGCTGTAGATGACACCTTTTGAAAGAACTCTAGAAACAGCTTCTCCAGAAACTGAGCTGTGGCTGTCACAAAGTGGTTCACTTGGTGTGTTAAAAATCATGAGCTTATTTCAGTGCATAGTTGGAAGCTGAGAACTTCTGAAAAGCTGATGCCAGTTCTGTGTTCTGACTCTTCTGCTGCTTGTTTTTTTTAAAATCTGACTTCAACTAGCAATGCCTAATTATCTTTTTAAAAAACAAAACAAGCAAAAAAAAGAGAGGGAAAACAAGGGATGGGAACTTTCAGCGTTAACCTATAATCAAAATTGGAGCGTGCCCAGAATGGCCTGAGAAAAGACCCATCATGGAGAGACTTCAGGCTTGACAGAGCATTCCCATGTACTGAGGAAAGAAATCTTGCTTTGAGAGGGACATGGACTACAGGAGGTAACAAAACTCTTCAAGATCCAGGGCCTGTTTAGAACCTCTGAAACTCCTTGTGTAGCTGGAAATCTTTTCCTATTACTTCTATCCAAGAGTGATTTTGTGTGAGGACTTGGTTAAGAAATTTTCAGAGGAAGGTCAAGCTGAGGAGGTCATCACTTGAGTGCTAGGCCAGGAAAGAGGTGATGTGTGTGTGAAGACATGTATGAACAGGGAAAACTGAAGCTCATGCTAAATATCACTTGAAAAAATGGGCATTTAGTGAATACTTTTTAGTGTCTGACCTCTGGCCCATCTACTCATGTTTCCTATCTGTTGTATGAACTGCATCTGCTTTTCCAAATGGAGGTGCTACAGGCTAGTTGAGAGAGAATTTTTGGCTTTCTCTTCATTCTCTAAAACATGGATCACTGAGTATGAAGCTTGCTACAGCTTGCACGCTTTCCCTTGGATGCTGTTATAATCTGGGTATTCTTGCATGTGGTTGTCCAGTCCATGCTTTCAACTGAGTTCTTCCACACAGCATTATCTGGGGGAAGCACATTCCCCAGGTTAGGTTGGGGGTGTGTGTGTGAAAATACTTGCTTCTGTTGATTTTTAAATTTGCCTTTTCTAGCGTAGGGCTGACTTAGGACCACCATCTGTTGAAATAAAGGAACAGTAGTACTGTAAAGAAAATGTATCCCATAATGTCATATTTTTCCCATATGCTACAATCCACTGATTTATGTCTGTAAAGGGAAATATCTCTCCTGACTGACACTCCAGTTCCCTAATCAGCAGTGTACAGTTGTCAGTGGGTGCTCTGTATCCCTTTGGTATGTGGGTTCCCATCCGGAGCCAGCAGCAATTCTCCATAAGGGTGGGTAAGTGGAGCTATGTGGCAGATTTTGCACAGTGCAGTTTGGAGGGCAGAACTTTGATGGAGCATATCTCACTGTTTCTGTGATAAAACCCCTGCTATTCAGGAGATGAATGTCATATACCCTCCTGGGCTGCACACCCTATTTTGAGTTTGGGGGGGAGAGTGTTTTAATCTGTGATCTGGCTTTGTAAATCAAACTGAAGCAATTAATGAACTGTGTGTTGCAGGTTGAATGAATCAGCCCTGGAGAACCACCACCATTTGGAAAATGATGCTTTTTCAGACAAGTCCGAGAGAGACAACGTAGAAGAGTCGGAGAATGAAACTCATGAGAACAGCTGGAAGACAAATGAAAGTGAGAGCGATCAGTCAGAAATCCATGGAGAGGTCTCTCCGGGAAGAAAAGGGACGACTTACATTGAACAGATCTATGAGGAATTTGGAGAGGTAAAAGAAACAAAATTATTTTAATCACTGCCTGTTTCTGTTAAAGTGTCTCTGCTCATAGGATTTGTCATTCAGCCTTTGAGATGCCTGACAGTTAAGAACTGGCTTTGTGAGTTCCAGTGTTTTACAGATAAAGCAATGCACAGTTTTCTGCTAAATTATGTTGAATTATCATGTGCTCTAATAATTATGCATTATGAAGAGCAGCTCCACTACTGTGCTTTGGCCTGTTTCCAGCATCAGTGATTGCTTTAACCAGTTGTTGCATTAAAGAGCCTCGTAGGATTGGCTTTGTGGAGCCAGCAGGGGGGAAAATTACTATTCTGGGCATGTGTCCTGGCCAATTAGGATGCTCAGTCCTTGCATGATACAAAATCTGATACTTTCCTTTTTTCATTATGCATGAACATCCTTTTTGTGTGTCCTAATAGAGCATTTGAGCCACTTGATTCCTAAATGACAGTTTCTTGTAAGAGAGCCATTTTTCATGTCATTTAACAGCAGGAGGATGCATTTCTGTTCCATATAAGAGCCTTTGTTAGATGGATGTCACTGTGACACCTCTGAGGAAAGCAGCAGTAGAGAGCTGGGGGAGCCAAGTGTGTTGGGTGAGAACCAGTCTGGGCAGGCAGCAGAGAAGCTCTCTCCAGTGCTGGGGGAGCTCTGAGCACTCCCTTGCCTGTTGCTTCGGAGGATGTTGAAGTCTCTTGTTGGTGCTTCAAAGAAAACCACTTTGCTAGAAAGCTGTTTCTTTCTTGCATATATTTGCTGCCATTTCAGATGCCAGGTGTGAAGTGCAAGCCCCTGCTCTAGAAATTGTGCTTGAAAGCAGAACTGTTGCCTACAGACACAAAAAAACCCCAACTCCCCTTTTGTGCATCTCTCCCCTGAAATCCCACCCCAGATACCCAGCAAATGGTAACTGGGACAAACAGGGTATTTTGAATACATCTGAGCAACTAAGCAACAATAAAATGAAGACAGACTTAATTTGTAGCAGCTGCTTATTCTGAAATGACCTTTTGCCATGTGACAAACTTGTCCTAGAAGTATTGGTAGAGACTGACACTTTGGTGTCTGAATGAGCCTTCCAGGCAGCACTGATGTGTGTATGTGGGGGTGTGAGAGCGAGAGACATCTCTGCAGTTATACATTAAAATTAAACAAACCAAAAAAAGCAGTACAAGCCAAATGGGAAGGACTAAATTTCTGCTTTAGAGAGTTAAACTCCGTAGTGTAAAATAAGACTAACCATAGTGTGACTGCTCAGGCAGGGGGCTTTCAAAAATAATGGCCGTGTAGCCTTGGCCATTAGGTGTTGAATTATGTTTCTGTTGTTGGCCGAGAGATGGAGCTGTTGCCACCTGAGACACACAGTCAGGGCTGGTTGGTGAGTTTTATCCGGTTGGTGAGTGTAACACAAGGAAAAGTAGGTTGTATGCAGTGGTGTAGTTTGCCATCAGCAATGGGTAATGTATCAAGGTAAACACATGCCAACTAATGACATTAACTGTCAAACTGAAACTGTTGCCCCTCAGTCTATGTGTGCAGTTCAGATTTGGCAAGACAAAGGTCACAGATGCAAACTTTCACTGTTAAATGTTCAGCATGGCTTTGAAAGCTCATTTAAAAGTGTGCATTTACGTGTGTGCATTTGTATGCATTTGAAAGGTGTGTGCTTGTGCACCTGACATTCCAGCTTTGCCTTGTTGCAGTAGGAATGTGAAGACAGACAGGTTGCAAAAGTTGGTCTAGAATATAAAAGAGACATCTCCTTAGCAGGTAGATCGATAACAAAAACACCTTTTTTTCCCCCCAAGCTTTTAGTTTTAACAAGTTATGAAAGAGGCTATTGAGGGTGATGTATTTGAGGGGAAAGCAAACCAGAAATTACTTGAAGTTGTTCTCATCTCCCTGCCCCTTCTTTTCCTTCCCTTTTTGTCCATCCCTCCTGCAGTGATTCATTCTGAGTAACACTTTGTACAGCAGTTTCAACACGGCATTCATTTATATTGCAAATGCATTCACACTTGAGAACCTGGATAAATAATGAACGTTCTGACAGCCCCATATGTATTGTAAGCCCTAACTGATGCTGTGGCATTATGTTTTTCAAAGGTTTCTATTTCTTCTTGGAGGTTCAAGGTGTGTTTTGTGTCAGACTGTCACAAAAAGAAAGGTATGATAGTGGAAAAGCAATGCAATGGAAGGAGCCTTGTTCCTCAATCTGAATTTCCCCCCAGTCTACAAGCCAGACTTAGTGTGTTTCTGTGTGACCAGTAAAAGGGCTGACTGGGCGCCAAAAGGGTGGTGCTGGGGATGCTCTCGTGGTTAAAATGAATATTTAGTTATTTACACCATCTGCAAATCATGTTGGGATATGCTATGTGTCCTCTGCCAAACCAAAGTGCTTTCTAAAAGGTGGATCTGTGCCCTTTATCTGATAGAAATCTCTTGCATAAAACCAGTACAAAGCCTGAGTATTCTATTTCATTGCTAAATTATGATGCTTAGGATGCTTTAAAATGACATTCATGTTTGAAAATTTAGTTTCCTTTTCTTTCTCCAGTGGCTTGAAAGTCCCATTTCCCTGTGTTAAACCTCAGGTAGCCCCACTGAATGTAGAGTAACTGCACAGTTATAGCTGAAACCACAACATAATCCCTGACTTCTTTACCATTACTTGCACTTCTGCTGCAAATATTTCTACAAGTGTAATGGTAAATCTTACAGTCTCTCATTTGCTGAGGATAGGACTGAGAAGGGCTTCTGGTATGCATCCCACCAGGCTGCAGTGATGCTGTAACAGCCTCGGGCATGTCCACACCTCCTGAGGGACTGCAGGGCAGAGTCCCCTTGGTTAATGTTGGTCCAAGTTGGCCCATCACAGAGGTGAGGTGTGTGGAGGCAGTGGCTGAGGAGGGAGCACAGCAGTGGTGTGCTCCCTGCCTCCTGCCAGCAGCTCTCTCAGAGGCCCGGGGCTTTCTGTACCACTCACTTCAGTGCTTTGGGGATGCACTTCTCCAAAACGGGGTAAATGCACCTGCAAGAAATGGTTTTCCTGTCTCTGCTCTGAGCTTTCCTTTTCCCATCGTAGACAGGTGAGTCGTCTCAAACAGAAACCGTCTCTGAGGAGAACAAGAGCCTGATGTGGATCCTGATGAAGCAGCTGCGGCCCGGCATGGACCTCTCACGGGTGGTGCTGCCCACCTTCATCCTGGAGCCACGCTCGTTCCTTAACAAGCTCTCTGATTACTACTACCATGCTGACCTGCTTTCCCAGTAAGCAGCACGCAGTGTGCCCGGCATGGGCACTTCTCTTATATTTGTGAAAATGTGTTATGGTGTTAGCTTGGTGCTGCCTGGGGGGCATTTACATGCTTGAGAGGCTCCCAAATAATGCCCAGGCCGCTGGTTTCAGTGTAGATCAAGCCAGACGCCAGCTGCAGTGACCTTTTAAAGATGGACAGCTGCCAGTGAGGGGCAAGGAAGCCAGGAAAACAGTTCAACTCCAGACAAAACTGCCTTTGCACATGCACATGTTTGCCAGCATCAGCTGGAACTGATGAGGATTCAGCTTATGCCTTTTTGAATCTTGCAGCGGAGCTGTGCCACCTTCTGGTGTACTTGTGTACAGAGGGGAATAGGACAGAGAGCAAACAGAATTGGCAAGCACTTCTGCCCCCAAAAGTAATATAATTGTGCTGGTTGATAAATAAGAAACATCTTTTAACACCATTGATGAGAGACCTGCTGGGAGCAACAGAGTAGAAAATAGAAAATGTTGTGCTTGCAGATAGGACCAGCCTTCTCAAGGAGATATGTCTGTTGTGTTTTAAAACCAGTGTGTGCAATATTCAAATAGCAGCAGCAGTTACTCATGTTTATTCCACTGCCTCTGGGTAATTTTAGAATTGTGGTATTTTCAAGCCTTGTTTGTGGTATTTGTAACATCTGAAGTTAAGGAAATGGTTCTCCCAAGTGCTGAGATCTAAGAAAACTTGAAGAGGTTTGGAGGTTTTGTTAAATAAACCTTTTTGTGGCACAGATGGTCCTTCTAAATGGATTTTGCAAGAACTTATACAGGTTAATTTTCAAATCTTGATTAAATGGTTGGTGTCCTGGTTCCCCAGGCACAGCCCCATGGCCCAGCCATGCAGGCAGCCATGAGTAGCCCCAAGTCAGTGGGAGATCCAATCAAGGCAGCTGACTCACAGGTGTATCCCATACCACCTCATCATGCTCATTAGAAAAGGAGGGAGCTCACTGAGGGTGGAGTTCCTTCTCTCCCTAAGGTGCTTTCCTTGTGGTCTTCTGTTCCTGCTGTCAGCATCAAGGACTGGGCTGAGTAGAACCTTCTATACTTTATGTTAATTGCTGTTATCAGTTTTGTTATTCTGTTAAATCTGTTTCTACTTCAACTCATGGGGCATTCTGCCTTTTTTCCCAGTTCTCCCTCTCAACTGGGGAAGGAGCATCAGGTGGTGGACTAACTCAGGGCTGTGGTTTAGCCCTGAGTACTGGCTAAATGTAGACAGTTGGAAATACCAGGAACTCTGTTTATGTTTACTTCCCACTTCATCTTTCAGCAGGGAGGAGCTGAATGAGATGACTTTGAGGAGTCCCTTCTAACCTAATTTGCTGTATGATATATCAACGTACTGAAAGAGACCATGTAGCACATCAGCCTTAAAGATCTTTTAAGGAAGAGGGAAACAAAGAAAAAGAGAAAAGTAGAATTGTCTTTGAATTTGGTGACATAAGTATTATTGGTTTTATGACCCACACTGCACTGTTGGCTGCCACAAAATGCTATGGTGAGTGGCAGTCCCACGTTAACATACTTGAATGTATGTCCAGTCAAACCTGATACACTCTAGGAAATTTATTAGGCTTTTTGCACGAGTGCAGGGCAAGAGGTGCCACTTCTTAAGAGTTTATATGTGTGCTGTGTGATGTACATTACTAAAGAATGTATTTCTGCTGGCAGGCACCTTTTTCACTGGCAGCAGCACAGAAGTTACTTCCCTTTAGCACTGGGGAAATACTGCTGAATTCATGTTATTTTATGGATATGAAATTAATGTGATGTGTGAACAGTATAAAGAGCATGCAAGAAAACATTTTATGTTCTGTCCTGCAGGGCTGTCCTTGAAGATGATCCCTACAGTCGAATGAAGCAAGTTCTGAGGTGGTATCTGTCCGGCTTCTATAAGAAGCCAAAGGTAAAAGAATACACAAAGTTTGGGTTGTAATGGGCATTGAAATCTTCTGCTATGGTTGTGTATTTCTGTATTGCCTTTCCTTTGACACTTTACCTCTTCTATTGTTCTGAAGACTTTGACCATTACTTTTAAAACTGAAGTTGCATTTGATTTCAGAGTAGATATTGAGTGCAAAATAGTGCCAACCATTTCAGAGCTTTTGCACTGGACACTTAGAAGGCAGAACTAGTCATCAACAAGTAACATGTCCTTGGATTCAAAATTTGTCCCTTGGCTGAAAGCAGGTTGCCTTTCTCTTTTCAGGCCTGTTAATACCATAGTGCCATGTTTCCCCACTGGTGTGCACCTCCTGCATATACCAGCAGAAATAATAAAGTTTGATCATCTTGTAAAGCTTTGATCAGGCAGAAGATTAAGTAGAGTAGATGAATCCATGGTGCAGATGAAAAGATTAGATGAGGAGGGTATATGTAACCAGTTCTTCGGTTTTGATTCTTGTGACTTAGTTTAAAACATCAGGAAGAAAATGATTATGTTGTTTTGTGGCCGCCTCTGTAAAGTTGGATTGCAAATCTTCATTTGTAGAAGATTTTGATTGCTTTGCTTTTCAGGGAATAAAAAAGCCATACAATCCTATTCTGGGAGAGACATTTCGCTGCTGTTGGTTTCACCCTCAGACGAACAGTCACACGTTTTACATAGCAGAACAGGTAAGTTGCTTTGTTTGGATGCTCAGGTGTTGCAAGCAGCAGCCTGCTTGCACCTCTGTGCATAGGAACACACTCCACATCTCACCCTGGGAGAGGAAGTTGGAGTTTTCTGTAAATATCCAGAGTGGGGCATGGAGTAAACTAGCTGCTGACCTTTTTTCTCTTTGGTTTTACAAAGATTACTGTGAGCTTTGGCAGGCACTCAAGACTACATAAGCAGGTCTCCCATATATGACATTAGCCTCTTCAATAAAGACATTTTCCATGGGGTTCTGCCCTACTGTTTTCTTATTGTTAATTGTTGTAGTATGTGTTGCCTCTGTCAAAAGGGCTATAAAACATATAACCAAATCCTGCCTTCCTTTATTTCTAAACTTTCTATAAGGATTTTAATAGGATTAAGTTGAGGGCTTATCTCTATGTCTTTGGGTATAAATGAAAGGCAGAGCTCACAAGTAAACTGGTATGACAAAATTTGGTTTGAGATTTACGGTGTTAATAAAGGGATCTGAGGACCATGTGGACTTTGGTACAGGGACTCCCTCTTTTACATACATTTTTTTCCGATTTAATGAAAGAATTTTTATTTTATTTCAGCATCTGCATCCATTTTATGGAGGTTATTCAGATGCTGCCAAAAAGTTCTGGACTGTCATTTATTGTGTTGAAAATCTGACAGTGTACCTGTTGGCCTAAAGTGATCTCAAATGCACAAGGACAAGAAAATACGGGGTGGGGGAAAAAGTTTACATATATCATGGTCTCACATATAATGTTCCCTCTTTTTACATTGATATGAATGGTACAGATGGGGCTTAGAGGACTCTGCTCAGTCCAGCTGCCTTTGTCTTGCACTTTCCCTAGAGCATGTGTAACGGTGTGAGGCTGTGTGTGCACCCCCTGCCCTGCTCAGCCTGGACAGACTGCTGTAACTGACCTGTGCTGTGTGTCTTCTAGGTCTCCCATCATCCACCAGTGTCTGCTTTTCATGTCAGCAATAGGAAGGATGGATTCTGCGTTACTGGCAGCATTCTGGCTAGGTCCAAGTTTTACGGTAAGGCATGAAGCCTAGGCATCTTCCAGGTAACATCATGGCATTGGGTTTGGTTTGGTTTTCAGTCACTCCTGGGTTGAGAATTAAAAACAATTAAATGCTTTAAGAGATCTACCACCAGGACACACCTGTCTTGGCTCTCTTGGGTTTTCCCCATTTCCAGCATTTCAGTGGGAGATCACACCTTTTTTTTTTATGTTTAAAAAAAAAAAAAAAAAAGGTAGAAAAATTGAGAGCTTTAAAAACCTGGTTTTCAGAAAGGAAAGGTTCATGAGAATGTTGGGCAACTGGTTGTCAGGCTACTTTGTGTACACTCATGAATGAGTTGTAGATATCTGATCATCCAGCTGGCTTTTGTAAAAGTCTCTGTACAAAATGTAACCATTTAGCGCCCAGATTTCTGAGAGTTGAACCCTAGAGCTTCAGAATGTCCTCAAATCTTTTAATCTCAGTGGGGACAGCACAGCTACAGGCTCTGAAACAGTGTTGCAATTTGAAATAGCTTTTTTTATTTAGACAAACACCTCTTAAGTACTGTCCTCTGGGAAATGTATTTGCTGAAACACTTCTAATAGTCACTGCTGTCCTCCTGGTGATTGTATTTGTTATTTGGGATCATACACAATCTGAAAAGTTGTGAGAACAGAAGGACCTGAAAAACTTCTAAGCATTGGAACTGCTTTCTACATCCTACTAATGACTTATTTATTCTACTGCCCTTCCTGCAACAGGGGCTAAATGCCAAAGCAAATACGAGCCATAGAGCAGAGAGTTTATTAGAACTGCCTGCCTCTAATAAATGATTTGCAGGGTCCTAATACATGAGTTGCAGTTCTAGTAAATGATTTGCAGGGTCCTGGATTATTAGCATTTCATATCTCTTCTTTCATTAGTGACCTACATTTAAATGGAAATGTTTTTCTAACGTAGGATGAGGGACCAAGTATGACATGCATTTTTTAATATATTATATTTGTTCTTTTAAATTCTAGGTAACTCACTTTCTGCACTGTTGGATGGGAAAGCAAAGCTTATGTTTCTGAACAGAGGGGAAGATTATATAATTACTATGCCATACGCCCACTGTAAAGGTAAGTTGTGACTGTTCAAATAGGAAGCAAATAGAAAGAATAATATAATGGTATCTTACTGACTAACTTTGCACTGGCTCTCTTCTTCCCTCTCGGATACCTGGCACCACAGGTACTGGTAATTCCAGGGAGCAGTTGCTCCACATGTGAGTCAGTGCTCAGCAGAAGACTGGTGATCCTCACTGAAGTCATTTTGATTTGTCTGTGCAGAGCTGAGAACAGAATTAGGCCCATCTAAGTTAGTTTTAACACTGTGTAGAAACAAAAAAATACTGCACATATGCACTGCAGATAAAGTGAAGCTGGAAAGAATAAATTTCTAAGCTTCTGAAAAGGTTTTCTAATGTAAGCACTGAAATTGTTTTATTTTCTGGCTTTTTGAGAATAAAGGAAATCGATGACTTCTCTTCAGATATCTTTGCTACTGTAATCATGATATTGCTCAGTGTATGAGTTGTACCTGATATTGTGTGCAAGTACAAAATGGGCTTTACTCCGTTGAGCTGAATGGGCACGGAGGCCAGGGGATGGCTGCTGATTCACTGCTGTCTCATTTCTCCTTAAGAATTTCACTGTGGCATTTCAGCCACAGTGATAAAATCACTCCTGCAGCAGTTTGATCCAATTATGGTGTTTGAATATTTTTTATTTTGGCATATTGACCTGTAAGTTAATACTTATGGAGGGTCTGTCTACCTGAAAACAGTACCTTCTGTGAATCACACCCTCTGTAAACTACTCCTGTGCATAAATCTTCCTCTTGTCAATTTTTCTTTTTCTCCAAATGGCCTTTTCAGAAAATAGCCTGTGTAAAAAGGAGTCCTGTACATGACAGCTAGTCTGCCTGATTCTGCTGAATCCCCTTACAGCTGCTCTGTGCCACATCCACCCTGTGAGAAGCGACTGGATCTGTTTAAGCACTAGTATAAATGGAGTTGCTGGGCACAACTTTATTTTTCCTTTCCCACTTTCAGCTTGCCACAGATGCAGTATCACACCCTGTGAGTCAGGCTGTTTCCTAGCTGGTGTAATAAATGGGGAGTGTGGACTCAAGGGAAGATTCTTCACGCTTATAGTGAAAAGCCATTTTCTAGGAACTTTGGTTTCTGTCTTTTCAGAACTTTAAGCCAAATAGTGAATTTCACAGCGTGTTGAGAAAGCAGATCACTTCCACTGGGGCCTCTCTTAATTCTCTTTTTTCCCTTTCAGGACTTTTATATGGTACCATGACAATGGAGCTCGGAGGGAAAGTTACCATCGACTGTGAGAAAACTAACCACAGAGCAGAACTGGAATTCAAGTTAAAGGTAAGAGGTGTTGTGGCCCCCATTTTGAATGGGTCTCAGGCTTGCCCCTGCATTCCAGGCAAGGTTTGACCATACACACCAGATCATTTATGTATCACAAATGTATGCATGCACCACGGCTACTGACCAAACTCTGTTCTCAACGTTTGGCAATGACAGTGTGGCTTCTGTTTAGGAAGGTACATTTTATTTTGTTTGCAAAATACAGTGAGGTGTACAGACTACTTTGAGGCAAGTTAGGATGTGGATCTTCAGTGTAGCTCTCCAGTAGCCACCATATATGTACTCTTACCTTGCAGGCATTACAGTGAACTGTACCTTGTGTTTCTCAAGGCTCCAGGACCTTGCCCTGATGGTAGGGTAAGAGCCCCTTTTCCAGCAGATAATTTTAGAGTGGCTATCAGTGATAAGCTGCACTGTAATTGCCTTCTACTGACTTGTTTCTGTAGCAATTCCCTCTCCTAGAAAGCCTGGTCATGCAAATTTATGGTATGCAGATAAAATTGCAACATCTTTGAGCATTGCTGTAGTTATATGTGTTAAAATTTGGGAGGGAAAGTGATGACCTGTAACTTTTCTTGGACAGTTAACTTGCTTTTCAAGGTGCGTCCATTTCTCTTCTGTTCCAACAAATGGTTTCTTGCCTGGGCATAAAATGGAAGATGGAGAACTGAGAGCCTGCAGAGCTTTAGGCTGCAACCTTAGCTGACATAAATGTGGGAGATTACTGGAGTTAGGGGAGTCTTTTTTCTTTTTCAGACTGCATTTTTCTGGGGGCAATTGTAATGTTCTGTCTTTATTTGCCCTTACAAAGTGAACTGTTTCCCCCTGTACTTACTTGACATTTGCATACACTTATCTTCAAAGTCTCTTCTTTCCATAGGCTTGATGTACTGTGGTGAGGCCAATGGAGTGTTTCCTTGAGTTTGGTCAGTGTCATCTCAAGCGTACACACACTGCATGGCTTAAAATGCAGACCCTTCTTTTCTGTCTTGAAAACAATAACCTTTGGTCAAACATGACTCAGAAAGGTCCCTGTAGCTTAATTACATCCTCTGCTTTGAATATTTCTTAGCCACCTTTTTCAGTAGCATTGTGAGAAGTTAAAGGTAAACCCTATAACTTTGTTATTAATTTGGATATATACCAGTTCTCTGCTGGATTGCATACATTGATTCTTGAGATACTTGTGATTTCTTTTTCCATGGGTGTTGTGGGAAATGTAGTTTTATATTGTTATTAAAAAAAAAAGTTCCTCTGCACTTTCCTTATTGGAAAGTAGCTGCTAAAATGTGTGAAGAAATGTTGTGTGGTATGAATGGAAGAGCTGGTCACTGCTGTTTCCTGTGTTTGGAAGACAGGAGGTGAGGGGAATTTTCCATTGTTCTGAGAATCTTTTCCTTGACTCTGGAAATACCCTTTTTCTTTTTTTGTTTGCTGCTGCTGAGAGCTTCTTCACACTGGAGGCTTCACCCAGACGCAGCCATTGGCAGTGCCACACTGCTGTTACTGCCCTGTAAGCAGGCAAAGTCACCAACTGCATTAGTGCTGCTGCTCCTTTTCTTTGGACAAGGCTGCCAGTGTAAGGGTGCAAACCGTAAGGTGCTTCTGGACAGTGGGAAGGACTTGCCCACGTACACTTATCCCAGTGTCTAGCTGACAATAAATTTAATTGCCATGAAGGCGAGGCCTTGTGCTGCTGAGTGTTAATGCACCCGATGGCTTATCTCACTTCCTGCAGCTCCTGCAGTGATTTTGGTATTGCAAACAAAAGGAGGAGGGCACAATGCTAGACAGTCAAAATCCGTGTTAGAATTCATTCTGCCTCTCCTCAGAAACAGTGGAAATCAAGGAGGTTGCACTTTCTTTCCCTCCTGCTGCATCACTGTGTTTGGCTCCTTTCCAGTTCTCACTAGACCAATCATGTTTTCTATTTCTATTCTCCCCTGACAGCCCTTCTTCGGTGGCAGCGCAAACATTAATCAAATCTCTGGGAAGATTAAATCAGGAGGAGAAGTGTTAGCAAGTCTCGATGGACACTGGGTAAGAGACGGTACTCGAAGCTGCTGACAGCTCAAGTGTGCGTGGCAGCAGGGTGCGTGGGGGGACTGGCAGCCCTTGGCAGGCTTCCTGCGTTGGAGCAGGGGCTGCAGACAGCCCGTGTCCTGCCTATTCCCACCATCCCTGGGGAGCTGGGGTGAGCAGAGCTTTCCGGGCCACACCTCTCAAGATTATGTTTGTTTTCGCTTCTGCAGTCCCATCCAGCTGCAGTGTGAGTAACACTTGCACTCCCAGAGCCTGGGCCAAAGCTGGGAACAGTGATGGGGGGTTTCCATCAAAGCCAGTGGCTCTGTATTTAGGGTCCCAGGCTTAGGGCCAGCACTGGTGGCAGGAGGTGTAGCGTGTCTTAGATGTGATTGTGAAAAACATGAGGATTCCTTTTGTCTTGTGTCCAATACTTTGGACTGGACGCTTTGATATTTCTCAGCTACATTTAGACATCCACATCTTCATTATAGTTGATCTGTGCTCCCTTCCCAGTCCATAGAGTTGTCACTTCTGAGACAAGATTTGTCTCATCCTACAGGAGGTATTTAAAGTAGGACAGGTGACATGTGCCTGGATAAAAACATTTCTGTAGTGAGGTCCTAACCAGAGTATAGCCTTTGGTACTGGACTCCTCCCCTCAGACAATCTGCCTTTTTACATAAAAAGCTAATGACCATTTTGAAATTGGGAGATTTGCCCTTTCTAGGTGTATACAAGCAGATTTGCTGCCTGTGCCTGGGTAGCTTTTCATTCTGAGCTCCCTTTCCAGGGGGATGAGCCCCAGCAGTTGTGAGTTGTGCTGGGCTAAGCAGTACCTTGTCTGCGGAGGGTCCTGCGAACACCGCTGGTGAGAGCGTGCAATCGAGTGGCTCCCCTGGGGCACTGAGCCACATAGTTGTGTGCTGCTCAGCTTCCAGCCTTCTGTGTTTGGGTTTTATCAGCCTGAAAATAATTTATTCCTCCCTTGGCCTTTGTGCTGGTTGTTTGTGGTGCACAAAATTAGAATGATGTATAAAAGAAGTTAAATGGCTTTGAAAGGGTGGCTCCATAAGCCGCCGTTTGGAGATGCATGCTGTGAATAGAGTAGCTGCTGTGCAGCAGTAGGGACATTGTTTGTTCTCCTTCCCCGCTGAGAGTGTTGGCCTGCTCTCCTGAGCTCTGCAGGCTTTTCTCTGGCACCATCCAGTTTCCTGACAGAAACCTTCGCAGCTGAAATGCAAATTTTCTGCCTCAGGACCTGAAAACCCACCTGAATAAAGAAAGAAATCAAACCCCAATGCTTCTCAGCCCTAGGATCAAAGCAGCAGCTGAGGGCTTAGAGTCATAGAATCACTATGGTTGGAAAGGACCACCAGGATCATCAAGTCCAACCTTTATCCCCTCATCTCCCTAACCACTAGACCATGGCCTCAAGTGCTTCATCCACTCGTTTTTTAAACACCTCCAGGGACGGCGACTCCACCACCTCCCTGGGCAGCCTGTGCCAGTGCCTGACCACTCTCTCAGTAAAGAACTTCTTCCTAATATCCAATCTAAACTTACCCTGATGTAACTTGAGGCCATTTCCTCTCATCCTATCATTAGTAATTTGGGAGAAGAGACCAACACCAGCCTCACTACAACCTCCTTTTAGGCAGTTGTAGAGAGCAATAAGGTCTCCTCTCAGTCTCCTCTTCTTCAGACTAAACAATCCCAGTTCCCTCAGCCGCTCTCCATCAGGCCTGTTTTCCAGACCTCTCACCAGCCTTGTTGCCCTTCTCTGGACTCACTCCAGCACCTCAATGTCCTTCTTATCCTGTGGTGCCCAGAACTGGACACAGCACTCAAGGTGTGGTCTCATGAGGGCTGAGTACAGCGGCACAATCAACCTCCCTACTCCTGCTGGTCACAGCATTTCTGATACAGGCCAGGATGCCGTTGGCCTTCTTGGCCACCTGGGCACACTGCTGGCCGCTGTCAACCAACTGTCAACTGTTCAGCCGCTGTCAACCAACACCCCCAGGTCGTTTTCCGCCAGGCAGCTTTCCAGCCACTCTGCCCCAAGCCTGGAGCGCTGCATGGGGTTGTTGTGGACAAAGTGCATGACCCGGCACTTACCCTTGTTAAACCTCATGCAATTGGTCTCAGCCCATCGCTCCAGCCTGTCCAAATCCCGCTGCAGAGCCTCCCTACCCTCAGGCAGGTCAACACTCCCACTCAATTTTGTGTCATCTGCAAATTTACTGAGGGTGCACTCGATCCCCGCATCCGGGTCATTGATAGAGACATTAAACAAGACTGGCCCCAAAACTGAGCCCTGAGGGACACCACTTGTGACCGGTCTCCAATTGGATTTAACTCCATTCACCACAACTCTCTGGGCTCAGCCATCCAGCCAGTTTTTAACCCAGTGAAGAGTCCACCTGTCTAGACCATGAGCTGCCTGCCTGTCCAGCAGAATGCTGTGGGACACGGTGTCCAATGCCTTACTGAAGCCCGGGTAGATAACATCCACTGCTTTTCCCTCATCCACTAGGTGGGTCACCTGATCATAGAAGGAGATCAGGTTGGTTAAACAGGACTTGCCCTTCATGAACCCTTGTTGGCTGGACCTGATCCCCCTGTTGTCCTGCACTTGCCGTGTGATCTCCCCCAGGATGTCTGTATGCCCCTCAGAGATGCACATAGTGATGTTTGATAATGCTTGCCTGCCTCCTCCCATCCACAGCTGGGGGGCTCTTGGAGACCTGAGATTTGTCCTGGAACTGACACCTCAGGACATGGCAGAGGAAGTCCTGAGGGAGACTTGGAGGAGGGATGAGAGTCCCTCAGGGGTGGAGTTTCACAGCTGAAGATGTGGGAAGTGGACTTTGAGACATGTATCAAGGGGCCATGGCAGAGGAAGAAATGCAGCAGCTAGGACGCAAAGAAATTAGGCAGCAACAGGCAAAGCCAATAGCCATGAGCTAAGTAAGGTTTGCATGATATTCGTATCAAGTCCAGGCAGGTGAGTGGCACCAAGGCACACGCTGTTCAGCAGCTGTAACTGTCTGATTCATTCCACTTGCAGTCAGTGTTGTGCTGTCTATGCTCTAAACTTCCCCATCTGGCTCTGTGGCACTGCTGTGCCTGTGAGCAAGTCTGGGCGGCAGCTCAGCTAGGCAGGGACACAGCAATATCATCCAGCCAGCCTCAGATCTCAGAAGTGCTGCTTCATAGTTGGTTGTCAAGTAAACTGGCAAGGAATAAGGATGAAAGACCCCTGGCATTTTTAAGTGCTAAATGAAACTCAGAAGCAATCATAGAAAAACTTGGCTAAACTGACAACAAAAATATAGTGGAGTATGTCAGCTTTAGCTCTCCTTTCTAGAGAGGATGGTATTTCAGTAGGCTCTACGTGAGATTTCAGCACTGAAGAATAGAAGAAAGACTGGAAAAGGAGCTAGGGATCTTGTTTATATTTGCTGGCTGGTCCCTGGGAGGAACTGTGGGGAAAGAAGAGCATCTTAGGGCTTCTGTGGGTCCCCTTGTCTGGGGACAAGACTAACAAAAGGGGCCAGGACCCTTTCTAATTCCTTGCTGATTAATCCAGCCAGTGTTTCAGGGAGTGCCTCACCGCATTCATTTTAGAAACTTTCAGGAAGTGTTCAGTGAGATTTAATGGGACAGAGGAGGAAAGAAGCCTTCTAATCAAGCCCTATCCCTGATCATCATACGGAAGCAGCTTCCTTTTCTCAGGATTATTTTCTGCCGTGTGTTTATGATTGTCATTGACCTTTTCACTTAATTTTCCTTCTCAGGATGGGGAAGTGCATATAACTGAGCTGAAAAACGGGAACGTGGAAGTGTTCTGGAACCCCACCAGTGAAGTGCGACGGCAGAGGCTGAAGCGCCACACTGTGCTGTTTGAGGAGCAGACGGACTTTGAGTCGGAGAGGTAAAGGAGCCCTGGGAACATCTCGCTGCTGCTTCCCCACTGGAAGGGTGGCTCTGATCAGAAGGCTCCGATTCTTTAGCACAGTCCTGGAAAGTGACCTGCTTTGCCTGCACAGTTTACTCAGCATTTACCTGGGGTTTTTTTCTGGTCTATTAACTCTGGAGTATTTCCATGAAGTATAGCTCTGAAATAACCAAGGAGCTGGGATGAGAAATGGTGGGGGCTATGTTTTATCTGCTAAAAGACTAGCTCTCCCCAGGCTCCAGAGATCATGAACAGAGTCTCTGTAACTGCTGGAACTTTTTATGGAAGGGCAAGATGTCAGTCTGAGGTCAGATGTCTTGTTAAGAAGGGTTGTTTCAACCACAGGCTCTTAAACTAGATGCAGGAGTCATGTGGAAGGTCCTGGCATGAGCAGAGCAGTAGTTTGAACCACATAAGAGAATTTTATGAGAGCATGTAATTAAACAGATATTTAACCCTGCTTATAATCTCAGATGAGATCTCCAGTGAAGTCTGTACCCTGTTTTTTTTAGGGTAATCTACATTACCTAAAAATGGTAACATGATTGAGGAAATGGAAGGAATGATTATCTAATGCAATGAGCCAGTTCTTGAGAAAGAAAAACAGCTAGAGCCAAATCATGAGGCACTGGCTTCAAACCAGCTGGTCCTGCCATCTCACCGACATGGTTACCCAGTACCAGCTAACATCCCAAGCCACTACATGCAGTTTGCAGCCTGACTCTGCATTACATTGGCCACTTCCCCGTGGGCATCTAATTTTGGTGTTCCATCACATCACACTAAAAAGGTTCCCTATTTTATAGGTGAAGAAAGGGATTACATGAAAACAAAACCACCTGAACATTTATTTTGTTCTGGACAGCAGTGGGTGTTTCAGGCAATAAAGCCTGTATTTGTAACTCACAGTTGTGTAATTGCCGTTGTCGCAGAGCAGACCGCAGCACATTTCTCTGTGAATCTTCTGAAGAAGATTCTTTGAAAGAAGAAGAGAAATCTCGGTCTTGCAGACAAAGAATCTCCTTTTCTCTGTTTACCAGAGTACTGCCTGAGCTGACTCCCTTTGCCACATCAGAGATCAGTAATGATACATGCATCCAGGGGAAGGAGGCAAAAGGAAAAAGTCTAGAGATCCCTAACAGACATTCCACTGAGCTCCTTATTGTGCTGACAGTTGCATGAATAAATTACCATCTAATCCAGGTTATGTTCTGCCTGAATTGCTTGGTGCTTCCTGCAGGGCTGAAAATCACCTATTTTTAGAAACCCTGGAGAATCTCTGAAGCTCATACCATTATACCACTCACCCTGGACAGTCTCATTGTCTGACACATGCAGCTCTTGATGGAGTAATTTGCCCTTGTCAAACAAGTTTGTGCCTGTCTCTCTGAGGTTCTTAGAATCAGAGGACTCACTCTGTACATCAATACATTCCTTAGGACTGACTCGCCACTGCAATATTTTCTCAGGCCGTTATTTTTGCTCCTCCCTCCCTCACCCCCCATCACTGAGTTTCCTTCCTTTGTTTCTGGGAGAAAAGTTCCTACACAGGAAAATAGGACTGACGTGTTAAAAAGGACAGGAAAGTGTTCCTTTGCTTTCAGTTAATTATCTAAGAGGCTGCTTTTCTGGAAGTGTTCTGTTAATGTATGGTGAAATAGAATGAAAGCATCAGTGTCCCTCTTAAATTAAGAGCTTTATAGCAGGCTCCAAAATAAATGCAGTAGTGTATTCATCTTCTAAACAGAGACTGGTGTTTTCTGGAGCTGGGAATACTGGAACAGCCTGGATCTCTAGTGCCTCTTCGAACTGCTAAATCACACAGTAATGTTTTGGGAGGGCTAGCTGCTAATCTCAGAAGTATTTCCAATCTGATATGAAAATTAGAGTGCTCTGATTAGAGGAACTGTGAAGAGGCCTATCACATCTTGGCTATAGTTAAAAAAAAGGTAGTGATTTTTCCCTTGTAAAAGGCAGATCCTCTCCTCTGGGCAGTGGCTCAGTGAGACATCATATGACAGATCACGTATCCTTTGGCAGCTGAAAACAAGTGTGGGTGCTTGCCCGTGTTCCTGCTTCCAGTTTGAGCACATGTCCGTTTCTTGCAGATTGAATCAGCTCCTTACAGACCTGGTTGCTAATCCCATACAGAAGTACATTGCACTGCAGCTGCAAGCCTTGCACACGAATTCATTTTGCAGTGCTTCAAAACTTTAAATACAAAGCCTTTGTTTCAGCGATAGACAGGAACACAAAGGCTCCTAAACGTAAATGATTGAAAGGGTGAGAAAGTTAACAGATTCTCCATTATACAACAGTCACCTCTAAAGAGGCCACTGACCTCAATGAATTGAGCATAACTCTTAGAACTCACACAGGCAGCACTGAAGATTTTAAGGAGTACTGTAAGTGATGTTATCTAAGGGAAAGTTCCCCTGTTCCTCAGTGGATCACTGTATACAGCATTCAGTGTTGCCATTCTCATAACGTCCCTTTAATTTACAAGCCAAAACTGGGGCTGAGCAATCCTCTTACAGTTCCTCTGGACTGTCAATAGACCAGAAAAGTGTCTGCTCTGAGGTTCCAGCTGGCAAAATGCATTGTTGGTTTTAAGGTGGTTTAACTTGCTTCCCCGTTTATTTCTAGGCTTTGGCAGCATGTTACCAGTGCAATAAACAAAGGTGATCAACACAAGGCGACACAGGAAAAATTTGTGCTGGAACAGGAGCAGAGGCATGCTGCCCAGGAGCGGAGAGAGAACGGCACAGAGTGGAAACCACTGCTCTTCCAGCACGATGCCACGACTAACGAATGGCACTACAAATACGAGGAGTGAGTGGTGGGGCTGAGGGTTCCTCACTGCTTGAGTCCCCAGGGGTGCAAGCAAGGTCACAGACCTGTAATTCAGGTCCTGCCTTTCCCTATACTATGCCCTGGACTCGCTTGTCCTACGCTTCATGTCATTATTAGAATGCATATTCCTGACACTAATTGGGAATAGCTGGAAATGAGGGCTTGGCAATGGAAAACCTGCTATGCCATTGGTACAAGTCCCTGTTGCTGCAACCAAGCGTGGAATCATTTAGCAGAGATTTTCTGCACTGTGTGAGCACAGTTGACAACTGTGCTCTCCTCCCCTGGCAAGAAGGGTGAAGCCTCTGCAGACTGAACCCCCTCATTTATTGCTAGGAGCTGTGAATGTAGGGGGAAGTGTCTGTAACTCCTCACACTGCATCTGCAGAAACTCTGTCTACTGTCAGGGATGAATCCCTGCCCCGATGCATGTGGAATCGGTGTATTGCTCTTAACACACCTGCTGTGCAGTTCTTGCTTTTCTGATGGTTTTTTTCCTTTGGTCTCAAAAGTTTAAGACCTTGGGATCCTCTGAACGACATTGCCCAATTTGAGAAGAATGGGATACTTCAGACCATGGAAAGACACTTATCCACAAGGATGTCAAACCACAAAACAACATGCATAAACAATCAAATTACACGGCATGAGGTAAAGAGCCCATTTGGGGGAATATAATATCCTTTATGATTGTCTAGATACGCAGCCCTTTTCTGCAGCATTTTCATGCAAGCACAGTATAGGCTGAAAGGTTTGTTCTGTGTAAATATGGCTTAAGACTCTAGACCTGCCATATTATACCAGCATTAACTCCAAATAATTATAATTCTTGGTTGACATATCCTGTCCATTTGGCATTTTTCTTCCACTTGGTGTTGGTGACAGTGACTCTTGTATCGAGTTTTGCACATGACTGAGCTGGACTTCACTGTTTCCAATGCAGAAAACTTCCCATAGTGAGGGTGTGAGTGAGGTTTTGGAGTATGTAACTGAGATCCTGCAACTTCGATTTTGGTCTTTGCCATCTGCCTTTGTCACTTCCTCTTAGACAAGACAAGAAACCTCCCTCCATCCTTTCCCTTAAACAGGGATGATACTTTCTTGTTTCATTGCATTTATCTTTGGAGTAATTTATGTAATTCATAAAATGCTTTGTAAATGGAGAACTGCTGAACTAGCTAGATATAACCCATAGTACACTGAGGAACTCGTGTCTTGTTATGAACGTAGACTTCTCTTTTATAATACCCCAAATCTGAACATCTCTGAAACAATGGGAAAGTTGAGGTTCATAACTGCTTTTCAGACCTCCCAGTGAGAAGTGTTTGAATCAATAGCTTTGGTTTACCCATTCAGGAGGTAGGGAGAAACTTTCCAAAGTGCCTCAAGAAATTAGGTATAACAGTTCTGTGATGTTTAAATCTTTCAGGCACCCTCTGAAAAATCCTTCCCAGGAAATTTTATTCTAAATTTTTCTTCTTTTCATCCTTTCTCTTATGTATCTGGTTGGTGGGTACACAACTTGGCAAAAGAACTATAAAATTTATCACTAGTATGTGTCAGTTAAAGCAACAACAATTTGGATGGGTGTCTTAAGGGTGTTATCATTTGAGGAAATGCTTCTGTAAGGGCATGTGTGTAATATCCTTAAGTAGCTGCCAGGAGTCCAACTACTAGGAGTTGCTGACAAAGCAATCAAACATTGCAATCTCACAGATATTCCCCAGCACCCCAAATGGTTTTGTTTAAGGCCAAACACAAGAGTCTTCAATTTGACAGCAACTGAGCCTCTTCTAATTCCTGTTTTATCCAGAGGTCTGCCGAAGACTGCAGGCGCCGCAAAACCAGTGATCAGCCATCCAACCACAGCCAGAACACGGAGACCAGCTGTTCAACGCCAGAGTCGGTGCAGGAGCTCTCAGATGATGATGGCAAGTATTCGGGTATCGCTGGGTCAGGCTTTAATGTTCTCCCCTCGGTACCTTATTCCTTGAGCCAGCCCTAGGACATTTCCCAGCCCAGTTAATACTATGGACCCACAGGCAAACACAGGGAATGTTCTGCTTTTCTGTTCTCCGTATGTACTTCTACTTCTCTTTCTGCCTTGCGTTACCCATGCCAACAAGAGATTCCCAATTCCTGGCACAAACATATTGGAAAAATACACTGACGTTACAGTCAACAGATAGAAAACAGGCTTCATTTCTCATTCCCTCTTTTCAGCCTTTGTTGGAGGTGACCTTGAATGTTTCAGAAGTGGGGACAGGTGTGAGCACTCCATTCCCTCCCCTCAGCTGGGGAGGATGCTGCAATAATTGTTTCCTGAGAGCAGAGAAGGGGCCCCAGGCCGGTGTCACAGGACTCATTCTATTGACCTGTGTCTTTGGGGTGGGAGATTCTGTCCCCTGTCTCCTCCCCATGTTTCCTCCTGAGGGTGTCCCTCTGGGCTGTGATGGTTTGATCACAGCCAGCCACTTGCTGGGTGAGCCTGGTTTGTGTCTCATCACCACCACCAGAGGCGGTGATGCAAAACATAACGTCCTTCAATACTTTGCTGCAGGGTTTGAAAGCTTGTGTGCACAGTGCGGGAAAGAAATGAATCACCTGGAGGAAATTCATTCAGCTGTCTTATCCCTACAGAGAGCCCAACAGGACATACACAGGTAACTCTTTCATCAAAGTAGTGATCTTAATGGGCAAGAAATAGCCTGTGGCATTTAACTCCTCCACTGAGGCCTCCTTATCAGCTGCAGGGGTGCAGTTAACAACTGTGTCAATAGGTAACCTATTAACACACTGGAAAGGCAAAGTCACCCCCTGCTTGAAACACTGAGGGAATCTCTGCCTCCCTTT
The DNA here is from genome assembly GCA_028020825.1 of Podargus strigoides. Taxonomy (NCBI): domain Eukaryota; kingdom Metazoa; phylum Chordata; class Aves; order Caprimulgiformes; family Podargidae; genus Podargus; species Podargus strigoides. Next base: position 4,478,597 of record CM051633.1, read on the forward strand.
ATGGGGAAAAAGCATCACCTCAGCACATTAAGTGTCTCTTGGCACTCCCAGGTGCAAAACAGCTGCAGAAGTTGGGAGGGGCTGGGCCAGGTCCTGGCTATAAATAAACCTCTGCTAGGCAAGAAGGTGGGGTGGGTGTTGTGACTGGCTTCTTGTTGAGTTATGGATTTGCTGAGTTTGCTGCAGAGATGCAGGGGTGTGCTCTGAAACCTGGGTTCCGAGGGTGAAAAGTTCTTTTTTATATAAATTGCTAGTTGCTGTCTGAGGGAAGTAGTGAGTGCTCCTGCTCAACCTACTGCTGGTGAAGGGTTCTGCACTGCAGGCTCCTGTGGAGAGGGCAGGGGAGGTATTAACTGCTACATCTGCTCCAGGGAGCCTTGGGGATCCCCCTATGCATGGGAAGTATTACCCAGCCCTCCCGAGGCTTCCGTGGGGTGAGGTCACACACGAGGCCCACTGTTTCTGGATGCTGGAGCCATCTGTGATGTGGCTTTAGCTCTTCTCTGCTGCTCTTGGGGGTGTCCAGGGCAAGTTCTTGTATTTGGGAAGGTTTGTGAGCAGGTGCTAGATGAAGAGCTTTTTTGGGGCTTGTGACCATTTTGTGTTAACCAGCATCATCCTCTGCCTGACCCAGCAGCAACCACAAGTCCTTGCCTTTCTATTAAAAAGAGGGGAGATGAAGTCTGCAGGGTGCAATGCTGTACCCATGAGGGGGTGTCTGAAGGACGGGGATCCCTCCCGAGGTGGAAGTTCTGGGTATACTCATGTGTGAATGCACACCTCCCTCTGACACACAAATAAACCTACTGCTTTCTTTTCCAGAAACCTCAGCGCTCTGAACAAAAAGTCCTTCCACAGGAAGATCACTTCTGAAAGCTTCCTCCTGGACTGTCGCTGCTGGTTTTTGCTCTGCATCTTTCTGATGTGTCAACTACTCATTAATTATGTCTTCAAATAAAATCACTACGTTTGGCAGCAATAATGATTACTGACTGTAGGAGAGGGGGCCACTCATGCAAGGAGCCCAGCGAGGCACCAAAGCACTTTAGAACCAACACAGCAGAGGTGGAAGAGAGTTGAAAAACGAGGTTAAAAAGGGACCTAGGAACCTGCAGAACTTTGTTCCTGCAGATATGTCATTTTTGCCTTTTACATGTACATCTTCAAGGACCTCTTAACCTGTATGGGCCTTAATGCTGAAGCCAAATGTAGCTTTAATTGTGCAATTTGTTTTCTATGTTGTGTCATTTTCTGATGCAATTAATAATTACCCATCAGTATTGGTACCCCCAAAATGGTGTACACCCCAGCGTCTTGGAAATGTCACGCCGGGCTGGTTCATAGCTCCATGGGTGAGGGACTGCAGCTGGGGAGCTGTACAGAACTGATGTCCACAGTGCCTGCCCGGCTGCATTTAATTATGGGAGGGAGCACACTTTGTTCAAAAAATCCACCCCCGGGATATTAAGTCATGATCTGTTTTGTCAGCACACACAGAACGGGACCTCAGGATGTGTTTTATTTTCCATTCCACGGGAACTGTAAATATGCACAATTTCCTAGAGCCATTCATCTTTAGGAAATGGGAAGTATTCAGTGAAAGCTCCTCGTTTGGTTACGGAGCTGACTGGTGTCCTGGGCCGGGCCCATCAAGTGTAACGTCAGACACGCCTCTTCGTAAAACCTGGTCACTTATTATTGTTGTTATTATTTGCTATATGGCTGTTTTATAATATCACACCCTAGCATTGTAGAGAGGAATCTACTGCCCCGGGATAGGTGAGGAGGACAGGAGCGATATATGTGTACGTGTGTTCGGTCGTAGGCACATTTATTGTCAAAGGTCAGGAAGGAGGAAGGGTTTTGCCACTGCATTGTTCAGCTCTGTTAATAGTCTTCCTATTTTACACCATTTTTTAAAGATTTGCAATATTTTCTGTAGACTGCGGACAATACTAAGCCTTTCTTTTCTGGCCTGAAGTAGTTCCAAGTGGTAAGTACTGCTATATATACAGCCTTAAAATACTTAGTGGTGGTGCCAGTCTGGGCTATCTTTCAATGTAAATGTTTCCAAATTTTTGAGTACATTCCTTGTCATATTCCCCAGTTAGGGGAACCCTGTTTGTGCTTGATATGTTGAAATAAAACTACACACAACTTTCAGCGGCAGTCTATCTGAGAAATTATTTGTGTGTTTGAACTCAGTTCTGTGTTTTATAGCGTTTTACAAGTAAACAGCTTTCAGGCCATGCTTTTGAATGAAAAGCTACAGGAAAAAGGCCTTCAAGAATCTCAGACACAGGCCGTAAGTTAGAGCAGCAATAGCATTTTGTTACCCCCTCCCCCACTCAAATTGTGTCTTCTAATTGCAGCAACTTCCTCAAAATAGAAAGAAAGCGGTTGCTTTGATTTTCACTGACACACATGTAAATGTACAGACTTACAAAATCTTTATATTAAGGTGGTAACTTAGTGATAGAGAATTTGTAGTTTCATGGAGAGAACCACAGCTCTCTGACATGAACAGATAGGATAAGGGCCAGCATCTGGAAGCCAACATTCAAGAAAAAAAACACATACAATGAAGTGTGAGAGTGATTTCATTAGCAGCAAAAGTCTCCAGAAGACCAAAGGAATTTTTTAGCCTTGAGGAATCATCCTTGAAGAATGTCATCATTATGAATGCAGATCGGGTGTCTTTCTGAAAGATGTCACCCTAGTCACTCCTCTCTGAGTGCAATGTGAGAGGGGTCCCCCCAGCCTCTGCCTGTGGCAGAATGTGCAGCTGCTAATCATGCCTGTCCCGTATGCACCCTGAAGGTGTTCACTCCTGATGCCGTGCAAACACATCTGCCTAAACCTCCCCCTGAATGCTTCAGCAAGTCAGCACATCTCTGGCCCGTCAGCACAGCCATCCTCATCACACACATCCCCCTGTGGGACCACGTATTCGAGTTACTGATAGGAGCCTCTCCTCTTCCATAGGGATATTTACTTGTGTACAAATGTACTCTGGGTTTGAGAAATAGTTACTAAGAAAAAAACACACCCAAACCAAACCCTGTTCAGTGGTTCCCAGTGACAGGACTAGGGGTAATGGGCACAAGCTGGAACATAGGAGGTTCCATTAAAGTATAAGAAAGAACTTTTTTTTGGTGAGGGTGCCCGAGCACTGGCACAGGCTGCCCAGAGAGGTTTGTGGAGCCTCCTTCTCTGGAGATTTTCCAGCCTTGCCTGGATGCAGCCCTGAGTGATGTGCTCTGGGGGGTCCTGCTTTTAAGCAGGGGAGTTGGACTGGATGATCTCTGGAGGGGTTTCACCGGGACTTGTTACTGCAGTTAAATAAAACCAACACAGTTACCACAAGAGGAGCAGTTGAATGAAACTATTAACACACATAAACTAATTATGCACCAGCAGAGGAGGATTTTCCAAAATTTACTGCTGCTGCCGCAGGGGATTAAAAAATGATCCAAAAAGGAGCAATCTATAAATGCCTGTGCCATTAGTTTTAATCCAATTTCAACATCTATGTGGAGGTGAATGTTCCTACACGCCAGTCACGTGCACACAGAGGCTGGAAGGTACTCTTGGCCACAAATGATGTTATTTCTCTAGGAGGAATAACTGCTGGTGCAAAAGTTGAGAGCCCTTTCAGGCTTTAGGAAGCCCAGTTACGCGCCCAGTTTGTGCGGTTTTGGAAAAATTCCCCTTCCATCCTTTGCTCCTCCTTTTCGCCATCGCTGAGTGGCTGTTGAGCAGCAACGCGTGAGCGGTGGGTGGAGAGACACAGATCGGGCCATTTCCTGACACGGTTTTCCCTCCTGCTCTCAACAGCTGTAAAGCGTTGGTACCGCGACCTGTCCTCACCCGCGGCGTGGGTCTGTCGTGACTCCAGCGGGTGGGCAGTGTGTGCCGTGGGGCCACACGCTCCGGCCGCCCCGCCGCTTCCATCACAGGGCTCCGGGGCGGGGCGGGGCGGGGACACCCGCGGGCTTTAAAAGTCGGCGGCGGAATTGGCGCAGGATGTCCCGAGAGGAGCGCGGCGGGGAACGGCGCTGCGGGGCCGCGCCGGGCGGTGCTATGGGAGCCGGAGGGGCGGCGGGGCTGCTGGTGGTGAGTGCCGGGGTGGGGGGCACGCACTGCACCGGGGCGCTGTTTGCGGGCGGGGGTTTGTCCTCCGCGGGTGGGGGCTCGCACACGGCCGGAGTCAGACCCCAAATCCTTCCTTTGGAAAGGAAAAAACGTTCTTGCGAGTCCCGCGTGGAGGAGCCTAGCAGGTTTTTCTACCCGCCTCTTCTGCAAAGGACTTTAGTAACTTTTTTTCGTGTTGCTCGAGGTTCCGGGAGTCCCGAGTTGCCGCAGCGCCCCTGGACCGGGCAGGGCTCAGGAAGCGTCGTGCGGGGCGACCCGGGTGCGGGGGGGGACACAGGTGACGTCCGAACCGCGGCGAGCGCTGCCGCCCTTTCTCCTCTCCGCGGGAGGGAGAAAATCGCACACCAGGCGTGAGCTCTTTCATTGTCCTCACGCTATCGAGTTACGAAATCAGTGGGTTTTTTCTCGATTTCTGGGCACGGCTGTCGGTGCGCCGGGAGGGAGCTCCGGGGCTCTCGGTTTCGGCTCGGGGCCGGGCAGCTGATGGCAATTAGCGACAGGAGCTTCGCGGCCGCCCCGTCCCCTCCTCCTGCCGCCTGTTTGCACTTTCTCCCGCGTGTGTGGTGTTAGTGGTGGCCCGAACGCTGCGGCCCTGACTCGCCGGTGCTGGCCGGCCCTGGCTCCGCCGGGGGCTTCTCGGGAGAAAAAAAGTGCCTAATGCTCCCGTGGCTACAGAAAGTTATTTTTGTTAATGACTCAACTACTTGCCTTCTGCTGAGAGTTACAGAGCCAGCGAGAAATGTTGGATGGGACCTCTGGGGCGTTTCCTCCGTCTTGTTGGAGGAAAACTAACACTGAACCTCCTGGATGCAAAAGACAGGAGGAGGGAGAAACGAATCCCTTGCACACGGCAGAGCCTTTACCTTCTGGAGTTCAATTGCAGTGAATTAATAAAAAAAAAATAGGGGTTTAAAGTGGAGGTGGTGATTTGGGGCAATAATTGCCTGAAGCCCATCACCCGCCGCATGTACAGCTCCAACCCCAGCTTTGTGATTGTAATTAGTGCTGTGAGCAGCGCACTTAGCAGAAATTAGTTTGGGTTTCCTTTGTGGCTTCCCATGAACTTCTGAACGGGTTTTCAAGTCTTTACAGGAACACCTTCCCGAGATGGTTATCCTGTCCTGGGAGATGACTCACTCAGCCACCTGTGTCTCCGCTGTAGGTTACACTGCTGATGATGCCTGGAACCAGAGCGGAGAGCTGCGTGGAGGGAGAATACTTACACGAAGGTCACTGCTGCGCAGCTTGTCCAGCAGGTGAGACTTCAGGCAGTTACAGCTCGCAGTGGCCGTGTTGTTTTTCCCAATGGAGATGATTGCATCATTATTGTTTTTCACATGGCATCCGGTGAAAGTGTAAGCACGGCTGGAGCTGCGGCGGCTCCTTGGTGCTGTTAAGGCCAGGCTCCATTTTGAAGCGAGAGCCCCTTGTGCAACAGGGGATGACTAGGAGCTGCTTTGGAAGTAAGCCAGAAAACCTCTGCCTGCTTTAGAGGACGAAGTGCTCAAAGTCGGGTGGTGGTGTGTTGTTTAAAATAAAAACCAACCCACAAACACAACAGCTTTAGTGAGCACAAAGAGCGGGCCGTGGGGAGTTCTGATGCTTCTGCACCTGTAGGTAAGGCTTTGGTTTGCCTTTGCTCAATGTGTGCAGGGGTAAGCTTTGTCCCAAGAAGCACCCTGCCCTTGGATAGTACTGGAGGGCTATTGGGCATATTTAAAGATAATTCAGACGAAGGAGAGGCTGTTACAAGCAATTCTCCCTGCGCCAGTCCCTTCAGAGGAGATGGCGCTGGCCACATGAGTGACTTCAGGTGACTTTGAGCTGCTGCAGTGAGTCATCCTGGTCCCCGGTGTGTCCCAGCAGAGGCCTAGCTGGATGCCTCGTTTGCTGCAGCTTCCTGTCGAGCAGCAGGCTCTGAATGTGCCTCCTGACCCTGCTCTGCCACTCGGTTCATGTGGCACACTGCTCACTTGCCAGGGGGGAGTGAACTTTCATCAGAACCGGCCGTGTGTTGTAACGTCCTGTTACAGCCCTCTGCTGTTCAATGATCCCTTGAGACTGCTGCTGCTTCTCCTCTTCCACAGGTACTTACGCTGCTCAGCACTGCCATGGCCCGCGCCTGCCGGGGAGATGTGACCCTTGCACCGAAGGGGAGAGTTATACCGCCCATGAGAATGGCTTGGAAGAATGCTTGATGTGCAGGCAGTGCAAAGATGGTACAAAGCACAATTTTGATGAAACCCTAACCCTTTTCCCCCTTTTTTTTTTTTAATGTGGAAAGCCTGGTCCTCTGTTTTGGTGGGTTTTTTTTACACTTCCAGTCATTGAAGATATTGAACTTATAAATAAATTGCCATTATGGCCTGAGTAAAATTTTTGCACAGTTGTAGAAAGTCACAACTTTTATATTTACTTTGTAACTTATATTTTATTTTTAGATCAGATAACTCTGAGACCCTGTACTCTGACGCGTGACACTGAATGCCAATGCAAACCAGGGTATTTCTGCCCTGCCGAGGGCTGTGAAATATGTCAGAGATGCAGTACAATGTAAGTTTGATAATTAATATAAGCAACTCTTTATCTTCTAGGGAATGTTAGAGCTGTGGCCCAATCTGTGCCAATACCTTACATGTTGTTAGGCTGTAAATGATTGCTCTGAATCCAAATGGCATTATTCATGCATTTAAATTTTAGGTGTCAAAATATGTGCGGTTGGGACCTAGAAAGATAGAGATTTTGGTATTGTTGTGCTTGTTGCTTATGGCTGTAAGCTTACAATTTTCATGTCTTCAGATTAGTACTTCCCCACGTACAAACTTGAATGAGCTCTGTAGCAGCCAGTCCAAACTTTTGGGAGGTAAAACCACCTGTTGAAGGAAACTAACTGTGCATGAATAATGCATCTGCCCTGTGGATTTTTTTTGCCTGCCACTTAGAGGCTAACATACATGAGCTTTATCTGCTTTGCTTCCATTTAATCTTGTAGTATTATCTTGGGTTGTTTAAAGGTGCACTTCTGACAAATTATCTGTTTATGCATGTTCTATTCATGTCTCTATGCTCTGCCTGAGAAAAATTGGGCCTGAGCAGAGCTGCATATTGCTCTGGAAATGCTGATACAAGCTTGTGTTGCTGTCCACTTCAGGTGTCCGGAAGGGAAAGAAATTGTGCAGAATTGCAATGCCACCACAGACCTAGGATGTGGCTTACCCGATCAAGGTCTGGTACACACATACCACTCTACTTGGTTTGTTGGGTCTGTGGCTTCAAGAGCAGTCTGTAAAGCAGTGGTCTGAGCTACTGTAACATGTTTAAGAGCTGCTGTATTTTGGTTTGGGAATTACTTGCTATAGATGAGTTCTCAAAGGGGTTGGAGTGACAAACTCTCTTAAATTTCACTGGGTGAAAAGCTACACATATTGCCAGGGTTCTCAAGGTTGTAACAATGACACTGTTGAAAGTTATGGATAGTGTAAAGATTTGTCATGTTTTCTGTGAGAAGCTGCATATGGAGTGGCTTTCTCTCCTGCTGGTAGATAGCTTCTGCCAGGCTAGAGAAAGAGGGAGCCACACTACCAATGCTAGAGCACCTGAAGCTCGCTATCGTTTTTTGCTTACTTTCCCCCTTTTCTTAAATGTCTACAGAAAGCCTTGTAGTAGTTGTATTGTAGCTCTGTACCAAATGCCCCGTTGCCTTTGGGATAATGATGTGCCCTGCAAACGAGTACTTGCATGTTCAGGTTGGCTGATAGTCCCAGTGCCTTTTCTGGGACAAGCTAGCTGGGTCATTGCACTAGTGCTGAGCTTCAGTAGTTCTCTAGGATAGCAGGGAAGACTTGCACTTCAGAGTATCTTGTTTGGGGACTGCTTCAGTGCTTCTGTACTAATTCTATTTCTTTTTCCTCTGCAGGAAGCACAGCTCTTGTTTTGGTTACTGTGATTATTTTGGTGGTGGTGGTTGTTGGCTTGTTGCTGTTCTTTGTAATTAGAAAACTGAAGAGTCATAAAGGTAACTGCTTGATTAATATCCATAAACTTTCCAGAGCTAGGCAAAGCATGCACTAAGGTTATCCCTGGTTTTCATGTTACCTTATAGGGAACCTGTTTAAGCTCTAGCTCATCTAGTATGTGATTTAATTAACTCCCACATAATGGAGACTAGTTTTGTTCAATAAATAAAACGCACAAACTTTAACTATCAGCTGTCCTACTTTGCTGACAGATGCCTTTGCTTCAAAGCAAGGTTAGCATAAGGTCTTTAAAAGGACTTTCCCCATCTACTTGTATTGGCAAAGAGTGAGAAATCTGTGTGAGCTCAGACATATGGGGCAAGAAGCAGCAACTAATTAGATAACTACTTTCATTCCCTGTGTTTGTGGAATTTTTTTCTACAAATTGTTGCCCTTTCATCATTCGAGCCTCTTAACATGAATGTTAGATGAAGTCCTATGTGAAATCTTTTTTTTTTAGTGGAAATTGAGATGTTTTCCTGAGAAACTTTTCTTTCCTCTGCTGCATATTAAAGTGGTTTTGCAACTAGTTTAGTTAATGTTGAAAATAAGTCGGAATTTTGAATGTTAACTTTGTCTTACTGATGGCATTGCAATAAAGACAATTTCTGCCTTCTCTTTTGTATTGCAATAGCCCACAAAAATGTGCAGAAGCATAAGTTGCAGGGAGGGAGGTTGAAAGAGTGGCTTAAAAGCCAAACCACATCTTGTGGTCTGTATTTTACAAAGCTGGATCCTTCACCCCCTATCTGAAGGCACAGAATTTGTGCTGCTGGGGGAAGCTAAGGGTAGTACTCTCATGAAATGCACAACAGGTCAAGGAAACTAAACAGCTTGTATTAGAGCTTTGGTTTGTTACACATGTATCTATTGCATATAAACCTTGTTTGAATTCAGCTATGTTCAAGTTACTGCAATTCCTAAAAGTTTCTCAGCCATTTATCTTGTTTTCCAGCTGCTCCAACTGATGCAGAGCAAGGGCTGGTAAGTATATGATAGATCAAATGTTTCATCTTGGTTTTGTGCAGCTTAGTTGTGCACTGCTTAATTGAACCTGATACACAGCTCTCAATTTTTGTGTCAATGTAGACCTCTGGTAGGATGTGTTCCTGTGATGCAACAAGTTGTGATTCATACAGGGCCAGATGTTAGCAAAGGCCTGATGCATTCATTAGCTGCATGTGTCCACTGCAGCTGGCCTTTCCAGTACTTTCCAAAGTACCAAGTACTTTGGTCCCACAGCCTGTGGCCAGGATGTTTTGAAAGTGGAAAAAAAAAAATAGACTAAGTGCAAGCTTTCACCTCAAACTTTCTCCAAGTGATGCCTTGATCCAATTAGTTCTTTGCTGCTTCATGCCTGTATTCCCCAGGCAATGTCAGCTGTTGCTTCCCTGCCTGGTGGTGTTCTATCTTGCCTTGCATTTTGACTACAACATTATTTGTTCATAAGACTGACTTCTCTGGATCCAGAAGAGTGACTGAGTCATCCTGCCGTAGGGCTCATGTCAGAAGCTACAGACCAGGACCTGGCAGTCTAATTTCTTGGTCCTAGGCAGTCCCATAAACAAGAGGTTCAGGGCTCAGAGTGTACCATTTCTGAAGTGCATCCCTGAAGAGGGTTTACCAAGCTAAGGCTGGCTGCTGGCATATGTTCCACTTTAAATCTAGGTTCACCCTGGCCCCCTGTAGTCAAGCACTATTTCAGAACCTTACTGTTTCAGTCTAAAAAGATTACTGCTTGTCTACCAAGATAAATATGAGACTAGCTTGTATTTAGCTAGTCTAGCTTTAAGATTCTCTATTTAGAAGCTATACCCCTAACAATAGGGCGAGGCAAAAATGAGCTCAGTCTTCACCAGTACAGTTAATGATGTGTAACACCAAGCTGTTTGTCTTGATGAGGATCTAAGAAAAGCAACCAGATTCCTCTGACATGTGTACATGCACCTTCTCCCTTTTGCCTTTCTTGTCCCCCACCTAATGCACACATTACACACCCAGTGTGTGAGGTCTTGTCTGATCTTACTAGTTAGACATTTCAAGTAATTAAATGGATCTTATTTATGTCACAAATATTTGAAGACTGAAAAAAAAAATAATTCAGTTCTGGTTTTATCTGCTAAAAACATTACCTTAAACTCTTCTCTTTTTTAAGGTCCATAAGTGGCTCAAATATGTGAATCACCCGTGGGGTTTTGTTGGGTTGTCTCTCCCTCCACGCCCGGGCCAGATTCGCAGTGCTTCATGTATTCGTAGAAGCTGATGAAGAAACATGACAGAAAACCTGGTTAAAATGCTGTAGCATAGGAATAGGCAAATATAACATCTCTTTATTTTGAATAAAATGTTAGTAGAATAATGCAATCACAAATCAGTCCATGGTGACACTTAGCTCTGACATACAAGTTGTCACACACTTGAGTTGCAATGTCTGCACATCTGCAGTGTTTATGGTACTGTAACAAAAAGCTTATTTGCTAAGGAGAGTTACGTGGAAGCAGTCTGAAGACCAGGAGTTTTGGCACAAACACACTGTCCTTTACAAAGTAACAGTGAATTTATACTGCTGCCAAAAAAAAAAAAAAAGATGCTTTATTTCATTCCAAAAATAGAGCAGCAACTATTAGTCATGCTATGTGTCTTCAGTCACTCAGTTACATGTTTAAGAATTATTCTGTATAAATAGGATCAACTTGTTTGACCTGTTTGCACCCTCAAACAGAAAGTGGATTCAATGACAATGTACAACTACATGTGTGATGTGTGGGGTGGTTCCCCCTCACATACCTGCTTATGCATGTTGGTCACATGGTGGTGTCACACATGGGTCACTGCCCTTGTGCAAACAGAAATCACACTGGCTTATGTTCGTGGGGGAGCTGTACCTTAAACACTCATTTCATTGGAAAAACAGTCACTCCTTGCACTCATTTTCCACTTTTAAAACAAAAAAATTCCTACACCTTTCCAAGTTCAGCACTAGCTGATATGCTGGCCTGCTTTATGCTTGTGTTGTTCTTGATGAGTTGGAGCTATATTCCCTGGCATATGTTGGTTTAATGTATTGACAATCCTAAAAATGATGCAGCCCTCCTCACTTGCTTCCCTCTTGGTCCCCTCACAAAAGCTATGCCATGTGTGCTGGTCCTCACTGGCTTCTTTCAACTGATTCCAATTTGTGAATCTGGCAGAAAAAAATAATCCAGCCAGAAAGAGCCCAAGCTCATGCACTTACATGGAGCTGATACACCATTATCAGCTGGGCAAAAGTTCCGAGAGCATCAGCCTTGATACAACACTGGGCTTGAGGCCCCTGTTGCTGTTAAGTCAGCTCAGGTGCAGCAAGGCAATTTAATTTCCTCTGCCTCAGGAGGGGTATGTACCTTCCACACCTAGAGAGAAGCAAGCAGGACACACCAGTGAAAACATTTGGAAAAGTTTCCCATGTTTGTTGTGGAGGTAACCTGTGAGCCTTACCCCACAGTCCTGTGGGAGCAGAACAGACAGGGAAGTGGAGAGGTTAGGCCCTGAGACCACTTGAAGTCCAAAACTATAAAGGCTGTAACTTGTGTGTGGTTGAAATTTTGCCAAAGTAGCGGCTCTCCTATTATTTCTCTGGCATCTGATGACTTTCAAGTATTCTGTTTTCTTCCTCCAGGCTGTCTTTGAATCTATGAAACATCTCTTAAAATATGCTCTTATTCTTTACAGGAGTCTGAGGGCAGTACTAAAAGCCTCATTTTATCAGAAGTGGAGACACCTGCAAATAACTCAGCCAAACCAGAGGGTGAGAACTCCAGTGTGAGCCCAGAGGGCCAAGTGCAAACCAACCTTAACTTGGAAGTAGAGAACACATCATCAGAGAAAAACAGTGTTGGGCTTTCTGAGTGGGGCACCACCCTGCGCCAGGGCTTGAGGCGCCACATGGAAAGGTGCTTGAAGAGGATCACTGAGTCTTCACTACCAGTAAAAACTGAGCAGAATCTTGCTTTTCATCAGAGTACCCCATCTAATGTACCAAGGGGTAGGATGCCAGTAAATTGTATGGTAAGTGTGTGTGTGTGAAATGATCATATTTTCTCTGATACAGTGTGTATTCAGTTGAGTTCTTGCCTGTCTTTGAGTTGAGTTCTTAACTATCACTTGAGTGATAGATGCTGTTTTCAGGCAGAGCAATAGGGAAGAGGGGGCTTTGCCTTGAGGATATGTAATAGAAAGTGGTATCTTGGGAAAGCAAACTGCTGTCCCTTATTTAGTCTGCTCTGCTTCCTTTCATCTCCCTGCTCAATATTTACACAGAAGCTATTCTTTTGCAATAGCAGCAAGTGCATTGCCTTGTTGCTTCACTTTGGAGCTGGTAGTGTGACTGTTTCAGCCTGGCAATTTTCTTTACTCAAATACTTTCAGCTGTGCTGTGAAATCTGCTGCCCTCCCCCTTAGTGACATGTGTGCTGTGGAAGCAAGCTATCAAGTAGCTCATGAATAATCCTGAGTGAAGTGCTCCAATATGTTTGAGTAACAGTCCAATTTTGTGTTACAGGTAGGAGCACCAAAATGTCGAATAATTGTTAAAGATCTCTCTCTAAAAGGTAAGTATTCCACAAATTGGCCTTACTTGGAATTTGTTTTTGTCCTGTTGACTTTAGTCTACTTAAGGGATAGTACAGGGAGGCTAATGAATATTGCTCAGAGCTATAAGGATTTCAGTTTATTGTAAAATGTGCTGAAACAGGATTTGAGAGAAGTTGTAATCCCTGTGGCAAATTGTTCTGCTTTAAGGCATGGATTTTCTGCACGGGAGTATAGTGCAGTCACGCTTTTAAGAATGGTACACTTCTTTGGTATGTTTTGAACAAGTTTGCATTGCAGCAGTGTACTCTGCCTTCATGAGTGAGGTGTAGCTCAGAGCAGGAGATCTTTCTGTCTAATGTCTGTTGACATGGAAGACTGCCTCACATCCCCATACATCTGTGTGTACCCAGCAAGCTGATGTGCTGTATGTCCAAGTGACAGCTTTTGCTCATGCTCGTCTTGGTGTGGCAAACCTATATCAGTCCATAGTGAAGTAGGTAAAGCCTACTGTTGGGTAGCCCTTAAGTGAAGATGTGCAGGCCAATGAAACCTTCCTCAAAACCACCTTTACTGAGTGGTGTCTCATCTTAAGAGACTGCTTTTGAGATCTGTAGAGCAATAACTTCAGCTTCTTTCAGGGATCACTCAGTAGGAAAACTACTTGTCCTGCTGCTTCTTAGGTGCAAACCTGGCTTGCTGCTGCTGTTTGGTCTGTGCCTGTATTGGCTGAAAATTAATTGAAAAGCCATGTACGTTAGCTATGAAAAAAAAGTATTTTAAAACCTAATCTGATGTGTGTTCTGTGTTGTTTTTCTTCAGAACTGAGAGACAGCTTTTGGGCCTTTATAAATGAAGTACCACCGAAAAAATGGAAGCGGTTTATGAGAACTCATCTGCAGGAAAATGATATTGTTAAAATTATTTGTGACTTTCCTAATGATAGAGAAGAGCAATGTTATCAGATGCTTCTCACCTGGAAAAACACACTGGGAGAGAAGCCATCTATTATTAAGTTACTGCATGAGTTATGGTATATAGATACCAAGGCTTATGATAATGTAATGAACACTTTAAAAAGTAATAACATTATAAGTAAACTAGAAGCTACAGATTAATGTTTATGATGAACTTCAGAAATGCTCCTGTGTACATATATGTGTCTACAAACTCCCTGCCAAAGAGGACATTAGCAAACTGCTAGGAAAAGTGATGGCATGGACTCGATACCCTCCTCACCTTCACTGGGGAGGCGGTGTAACGCCGCTGGTTAACGCGGCCTCCGGTTGTGATGTTCACTAAAGTCTTTTGAGTTACACGGTGTTAAACTCGGGCGCCGGATGCCGGCTGAGAGCGAGGAGCTCCAGCTCGCCTTCATCTGAGGCAGGACCCGGGCGGTGGAACTGTAGAGGCTGCTGCTGTTTTTGAGAGGATTGCGACGCTTTGCTTTCTGGAACGACTGTATTTTGTTTTCTATTGGTATGCACGCGACTGTTACGTTTGGAGCACAGCAATAAAAGCCGGGTTGAGACGAGCTGGCGCTGACTCAGCCTTTCTTGTGTGAGGTGTGAGGGGAGCGCGGCTGTGGTGAACCCCCGCGGCCTAGCGCGGCCGCCTCAGTGGTGGGCGGGAAGGCGGCGGGGGGGGGCGGTGCTGCCCCGTTGCCGTGGTGACGCGGGGCGCCGGTCGGAAGTAGCGTAGCGGCGGGCGGGGCGGGGCGGGGCCACGCTTCCGGGCACGCTGTTGCATCAGCTCGCGAGCGAGGGGAGGAGGCAGCAGGATGGCAGCGGCCGCCGCCGAGCAGGGTAAGGTCCGTGACCGGCGCTGTAAAGGCCCGGCGAGGCGAGGCGAGGGGTCCTTTGGGGTTGTCATGACTCGGCAGGGGTTGGTGTCGCGGCTCGGCCGCTGTCACGGTGTCAGGTGGGCGTCGCGACGTCAGGCGGCGGGGCGGGAGGGGGCCCGCTGACCCTACCCGCCCTGTCACGGCGGCTGAGGCGTCGGGGCGGAAAATGGCGGCTGGGGGCGTTGGGGCGTCGTCATGGCGGCATTGCGGGGGATCCCGCCACCGTCCCGGCCGCCGCGGGTCTCTGAGGTGCGAGGCAGGCAGCCATCAGCCGTCACGACACGCTTGGGACGGAGGCGACATGTGAAATTAGCCCCCCCGCGTCCATTATTGTTTGGGTGCTCTGGGGAGGTCACCCGTGTCCCTTGGTGGTGGGTGACACGTAGGCAGCTCCTGATGCCACCTCAGGCGGGTGGCTGGGCCTGGATGTGCACTGGGGTGGGGGGAACCGTGGCTCAGGTTGCTCCTGTCACCCTGGTGCTTTGCAAGACCAGAGGTGCTCCACACCGTGCCTCGCTCTAATGTAAAGATTAACGATGACACACGGTGATTTGTGGAAAAAAACTCGGAGCTTCTCAGCAGTGACGTTTGGAAACAGCTGTTCTCCAGCCTGATGGTTGTGCAGAGGTGTTAGGTGGCTGCCAGACCGCTTAGTCAGTGGTGTGCTTATCACCGCATCCTCTGCTGCCTTGTGCCTGCCTCTGCCTCCCTCCCTGTCTTTCCTGGTCCTCAGTGATCTCCCTTGAACTCAGCTCTGAACTTTTTTGACTTTTCCGGATGTTTTTTTTGTGGTTGTGTTTTAATAATAGGTTATACGATGTGCTTCCATATGGAAGGAGGACCAGGGTAGTCCTGTAATTTTTAGCACTACTGTAGCAAATGGAATACCAGTCATACAAGTATGAAATTCCATTATGGTGTGTAAGGGGTTGGAAAATTCTGTCAGTCCAGTTAAGGATCTGTAAATTCAAAAATTTGCCCTTTTTTTTTTTTGTTACTGAAAGTTTCTTCCCAGTTCATCACAAGTAACATTCCTGTGTGCGGCAGTCCATTTGTTCTTGTCAGGGGACTGTCTTTTCAGGTGTGTTTTCAGGATTTTAGTTAATATGTGTGTGTGGGAACCCTACCAGAGACTCAGTTCAGGAGTGCTTTAAGAAGCTTTATAGTTAAGTTTATTAATGGCCAAACAGTATTTGTGTTTTTACTTAGATTGTGATTGTTATATTTAGTTTCAGTTAGTAAAAACTGAAGTGGAACTCAGAGGGCTAAAGTGACTAAGGCTGACAAGCTCTTCCTTGGTGGGATACTCCTGTCTTAAAAATCCTGCTCTGCTAAAAGCCTCTTGATCCTCGTGTGCGAGTCTTGAAAAATCCTTTGTTTCTCTGTCTTTGTGTGTATACTGTGTCTTGCGTAGGTGGGATAGCTGCATTGGTTTAGCTCTTCTGAAATTTTTATGGAAAAGGATAATTTGTCATGGCTGAGCAGACAGTTGGACTTAATTCTAAAACTACCAGAGTGGCCAGCCAGAATGATAAATGTCCAGTTTGGAGCTGTATTAATAATGCAACATGATATACTTTTATGAGTTGTTTTAAATTTGTGAAAGCCAAGTTGGAAGGGAAATGACATTTTAAAATATGCAGAAATGTCTAAGACTTCTCAGAGAATGCCTCTGCAGAAGTCCTGGAACATTTCAGTTGTGATCTAATTATGACTGACAAGGTTAGCAGGTTCAGGGAAGCCCAGGAAACCTAATTTTTTCCCTGAAGCAAAGTAACTCCCTGTTTTTGTGTCAGCTAGCTCACTGCCTACTTCATGGCTTCTCTGTATTTACTTTGCTGTCAACACCTTCAAGGAACAGAGGTTTTAGTTTTCAAGTTAATAGAAGTGAAAAAAAATCATCAAATTTGATATTGTATGGGTTACATATCTTGATTAAAGGTATTCAGTCACATTGTGATTCAAAAGGTATTTTATGTGCAAATAAAATGTAGAAGCAATCTTATGCTTTTGAGTCTGTGTGTTGCTGCAGTCTTGCAGACAAATTCCCAGTGTCCTTTAGTAGTCTCTGGAGCACTCCATGCATGGAAAGAAGAATGTGTGACAATTATATTGTCCAAAGAGATCATACATCAGCAATTATTGTATGAGAACTATATTAAATAGTGGAATTTATTGAAACAACTTTTTAATGTGGGGGGAGTGTTACATTAGCATTCGTTCTGATGATTTTTCAAGGTTATTTTGCTACCTCTGCAGTACTCATGGTCAGTGCTTGTTTTCTGAACAAATTTGCTCTTGATTGATATGATTTGATGTCTGTGGATCATTCCATTCACATGAGTTAACATTCCCTGTTATGCAACAGCTCTCTAATACTCCTGTGTTTCTGTTGTCAAGAAGATGCTTCCTAATGCATTTGAGTAGTAGCAACTGTATTTTTTCTGTTTTTCTGGGAGAGGAAAAAAAATGCAGCCAGAGAGAAAGGCTATTTCTTAGCCTGGTTTCCTAAAGCAGCAGGGGTGAAACTATGTCCATTGGCCCTTCTCCCTCAGTAGTTTTTGAATCCATTGATTGGTATTAATGACGTTTGACAGTGGGCTGCCTCTTGCACACAGTTGGCAGATGGGTTGGAGGTGTACAGGAGGATGGGGATACTGAAGTGTTTGGGGAGAGGGGATGAAGCAGTTGGGAGGCACCAGGAAATATTTCAGTGTGAGCATGTGCTAAATTAATGGCATTACAAGACACTGAGAGGGGTAACAGAGGTGCAGAATACAAAGCACAAAAAACCAAGATTCTGTAAATTTACTACTCTTGTTTTTAGTAGTGACGTAAACAAAATTGGAACAGACTTTTATGTAAAGATAGTTTTGACTGATTTCTTTTGCTCGAAAAGAAATGGTCCTCTGGTATACAGCCTCCCAAAAGACAGTGTTACCATATTAATTCTTTTTTCCCAGGACAGCACCCTATGCTTCATGAGAAGAGCTCTTGTTTTGTCAGTTCAGTCCAGTTTGGAGCTACTCACAAGAATGCCAGAAGGGAGAATGAATTTGTCCTGTATGTACTGAAATAGGATGCTCAGAAGTATTGCAGAATTGCATTGATCACTCAGCATTCTCTCAAACACAGCGAATTTGCTTGTATCTCTGCATCTGGCTGCAGCAGTGAGTAGAACCTAGCTGTCATGGTTTGAAAAGCAGACATCAGTCTAGAAAAGGAAGTTTGGAGCTCAGCACAGCCTATGAAACCAATGTGGGAAACTTGTGTTGGAACAGTGAGTCTGCTGGGAGCTCAAGGCTGCTGTGCCCTGGACACCCTGTCAAAGGCTGCTAAGGTGTGTTCGTGCTGTATTGCACTTGCTGTGTGTAGTCACGGACCTGAGTTTGGGCTGAATTGAGTCAGTGATCAGTCTCAACTTAAAGACATCTTCCTGTTAGGTCCCCTGGGCTAACTAGTTTCTTTGATGTATTACACTTTCAAGTCTGCTGTTGCAACTAGACGTAACGTCAAACTTCATAATTTCAGGTATTAATGTGCATGCCAAGGTTGTTCAAAGTAATTTTGGTTGCTCTGCTTATCAGGGCTGAGTTGGTACCGACATTCACAGGCAGTATTTGCCATCTCTCCTTTCCAAAGTTGGCTTATATGAGTTCTGTCATCTTTGTTGTATTTGTGTGTAAGTTTGTGCAACTTCTCTTTTAGATTGGTTTACAGATGTGGTTGGAAAGCACTTACATTGTTTCAGATACACTGACTTGCTTCCCATTAGCAGCCTGGTGTGTGAATAATGGTCATAATAACCCTAATAACTCTTCCAAATTGAGCGTTGTTTTACTTGCAATAGATCTTTAAAGATCTTTTCTTTGAGATATAGTTTTGTTTCTACACAGATCACTCCTGTAATACTTTTTTTTGGCCTTCTCCCTCTTATGATTCATGGTTACAAAATTCACATTCAAGGAAGACTCATGTCTTAGGTTTCCATAGTTAATGAACGTAACTATTTCATGTGTATAAACATGTGAAGTTCTATGATGATAAACATCAGTAAATATTTAGGAGCCTGAAAAGTTTACAGTAAAATTCACTATGTGAGCCGAAGCTGAATCCCATTCAGCTGGGTAAGCCCATAAGGTCTGACTATGAACCATTATTTACTTGTTATTCCTCATTTCTACTGAACAATTGGATAGCCCTTGAGAAAGACTGAGACTTTGAATCTCCACATGAATCTGACTTTGCTTTTGTGTATGAATTTTAAATATCTTTTGTGGCCTTGGATATTTTAAAAAAAAATATTTTTTTTTAAATCACTGATCTTATTATTCTGCTGGTGTGCCACTGTATCTCATTTATACTGAAAAGAGTCAGACACAAACATACCTGGTATCTAGCTGCCATTTCCCTGTCGTCCTGTGTTCTGTAGAATATTTTAAGAGTTGATTTCCATATAGGAAATGAACTGCTCATAAAGTCTTAACTGATGATATTTGGAAAAACGTTTCAGTTTTGCAGTTCCTCACATCCTCTCCTAGCTATCAGTTCTCCATCACCTTTCATCCTTCCCTTTCCAAGAGCGTTGGTCTGTAAGCACCTCCAATGCTTTGGGAACCACTCATGCAGAAGATGTTTGTGCTAGTGTAAGAAGCAACATGTGTGGCAGTGGACTCTGCGGGGGTTAGGGAGCAGGAACAGGTGTTCTCACAGTGCCTGGCTCACTTTATTGCGCTGTGACCTTGACTACATCTTAAATTACCTTCTTGGCTGACTACCTAAGCAGGATATCAGCTCAATGTTTATACAGTACTTTGAACATGAATGGAGTTACAAATATTGAATCATTGTAGGAAAATGTGAATGGTAAGCTTACCTAATGTCAGCACTAGCCCAGATACCATAACCTCTGCAGTGCTTTGTACCCACTGATTTGCACAGGGCTTGCTGTTACTGTGAGCATCCCCACCAAGTCACAGAACCCTTCCACTGCTTCCTCCGTGTCCCTGCATTTGTAAAGATGAGACATAATTGGACCTGCTTTGCCTGTGTACCAAATAAATCATGGAATTCAAAAATCGTGAGGGAGGAGCATGATCTAATATATTTTCTATTCATTTATATAGATCTTACTCATTTTAAAGGTTATTCATATATCTGAGGAGAGAAAGTGGCATAGGTGAAGTGTGGGAATATACAGAAACAGCTTAAGTTTTGAGTTGTTAGAGAATTGGGAGTAACTGAACATTATGCTGGGAGCTTGCATGTGGGCACCAGTCCTGCAAAGATTTAAGGATATGCTCAACTTCAGTAGATGTATTCACAGCCTGTCCACAGTGTATAAAATTAATCTTATTTAAATGTTTGCAGGATGAGTGTTTTAATGGTGTGGAAAAGAGTGAGTGACTGAACAAGTTTGCTATGTGTGAAGAATTTTCTCCAATTTCAAGTAGATAATATTTCTTCATGAAAAGGACATGTGCTTTTGTCCTTATTACTCTTTGTAAAGACGTCTCTAAACAGCTTATCACAGCATGAACATAACCCTATTAATAGGAAATACATTATTCAGTAGCTTGTATTAAATATATTTTTCTCAAATTTCTTGTCAGTTGCCAGAGCTAATTTAGAGGGGGAGATGTATAGTATAAGGATATGTTTTGGTCATGGGATCTCCTTCTTTTAATGCTGACCGACTGTCCTGTGCCTCTCTTTACAGCTTCCAGCTACAGTTTTATTCTGAGCATTAGTGAAGAGGAAGCCAGGGTGAAGGCTTTGAACGAGTACCTGAGCACTCGTAGTTATATCCAGGGGTTCACATTTTCACATGCAGATGTGGAGGTGTTCAGAAAGTTTTCGGGGCCACCTGTGGACCAGTATATCCATGTTGTCCGGTGGTACAGACACATAGAAGCAATCTATGATGGCAGCAGTGAAAAAAATGAGCCTTGTAAACTTCAAACAAGTGAGTAATACAAAACTGGTGGGCAGGTTATAGACTAGCTGACATTGTATTGGTTTTTATTGCTGAGAATTCTTAGAAGTTCCCTTTCATATTCTCTTGCACGCTCTAAAATTTACCATCTCAACTTGTATTCAAGGTCATGAAATTCTTCTTGCATACAGTTAGAGTGTAATTGATAGATCCTGACCTATTTGAATGTTAAAGCTCTGTTTCCACATTTTGTTGATTTTAAAATTCCTCACTGTACAGGATTTAATTATGTGTATTTTCTTTAAAAAGCTAGCCACTGGATTGTTGAGTTTTGGCTTGTTCCCTAAAATATCAGGATTTGCTCAGCCCACTTTTTTTTTTTTCCTTGCAAGGGTAACTACATAGTTGTATAATATACAAATACAGAATGAAGTAAACTGAATACTCCCTCTTACGATTGTTATTAACACTGAATTTCAAAAAGAATGTTTGGGGTTCTTTTTCAACCCTGGCAGTTTAGGCATGGCTGATGATTTGAGGAAATCCTAACCGGTTAATCTAGGTCATTGTGTAAGCATGGGCGCTGGCATTTTTGGGAGCTGCATCACTCCCCTGAGTTGTTTTCCATTGAGCTAGTCTAATTGAATTGCTTTGTAGTGAATCCTTGCTCAGGGAGTCATGAAATAATTAATAATAATAACACAGAGCTGTTGTATAGTGCTTGTAATACCTACAAATGATGCATAATGTCTGCCATTTTTGATGATGGCTGTTGATTAATATTACTCCAATGCCATCTTCTTACAACCTCTCATCATACGTGTTCGCAGTTCCTGGCAGAGCAGCAGTTAAAATCACTGTGCTGCGAGTAGATTCTGTATATGTGTGTGCTGGTGGTTGATTTCCTTTCAGCAGCAGAGGGATCTCAGCTGTACCGCTGGCTCCGATAGCAGATTTAGTGCCACTAACTGCAATTTAGGTGCAGACTTTCATGCATCAAGGTGGAGCAATAAGAGAAAAGGTTTCTGTTTTCCTGTCTCTGAAATATTTAATGTGAAGTCTCTCTTTCTGAAGGGTTATGTCATGTTATCTTTATGATCTGCACATATGCATCAGGAGTCCTGAAATGGTGTTCTGCAGTGTTCAGTATGAAAATGGCACGTGAATCTGCCACACTTTTTATCTGAGGTGTTTTTTTTGGGGTGTATCAAAGAGCTCCCGGAGTGGATTAGAGGAAATGAACTTCAGTTCAACTCAGGGGGAAGAGTATAGCTGGCAGAGACGTGTTTGAACAGACTGAACAGTATGCCTTTTACTTTGCCCTTGGTGCCCATGTAGTGGGTATAACCTGACACTGAACTCACAAGCTGAGAACTTCAGGATGCAGTATCTGGGTTTTTTCTTATGTTTAGTGTGGTTATAAGTAAAGACAGCTTTATAGATTTATCTTTTATTAGACTAACCCACACAGGCTTTTTTCTTTGAGGGAAATGTTAGCCACAATTAAGCATGCCAGCATAATCTTTGTAAATCAAAGAGTAAACAACTCCATGCTGGAGTACACGGTCTGTTATGGATAGACTGCTCTTGAACTTGAAGTATTCTGTTCAGGAGCACCTCATACCATGAAATGTTTAGATAAGCACATATTTCCATGGATCCATAACAGGGAGATTAAATGGAGTCCATTTGTGAGGCAGAGCACTACAGTTCATATATATGTATTTTTTTCTTATTTAGGCAGTTATTCAAAAAAGGAAGATGAGGAAGAGATTAAATTTTTTATGCCATGAATGTTTACATTACTTTAAGGTTTTCAGCCAAAACATTCACAGGAAAGTATCAGGGGAAACAGAATTAGTAAAGAGCACCCTGAGACACAGGACTGAAAAGACAATTTTGCTGTTTGTATAATATTTTAATTGCAGTTAAAATGCATACCATGAGAATTCCTAAAGACAATGCTGTGTGTATTAAGCTGGCAGCCTTCTGTATTTTTGAATTTCCTGGTTTGTTTTCATTCCTAGTTAATGTGATAATTAGTTTAACATCATTACAGCTGTAAGCAGCCCCATGCGTAGCAAACTGCAAATCTTTGACACATGACATACTCATACTTTTTTTTAAAAAGCCCATGAGTTTAACAACTATGTTGTTTCTTAAAAAATTAAAAGAAAGCAAAGGCAAGAATACTGTCACTAATATTACTGTGGGTTTTATCCTCGCTCTTTAATGGCAAAATTTAGCCTCTTGCTGAATTGGAGCCTATTTGTGGTAAATGGGTGTGTTCAAAAACACCTCGTGTACATAGCAACAATGTTGGATAAAAAGCTGAGGTTCTTTCTAAACCTTACATTCTCCCCTCCCTCTCACCCTGAGTACACACACACTGTCAATATTGGCTCTAGAGACTAACTCTGGGGTTTTTTCCAAATTGTGTGTGAGATCTATGATATGCCGTCACAGTAAGATCAGTGGCATTGCAGAAAGCCTGGGACTGCCATAACACTTTATTAATAATTCATTAAATTTCTAAGCTCTTGTTAATTCTTTAACTGAATGGCATGCTCTTACCCTCTTCCTTCCTGTTACTTGGATCAAAAGTTAATAGAAATGGCAAGTCAGAGAGTAGAAAATAAACTAATTTATTTTGGCTTTAGTGGCTTTGTAGGAAGCTCTAACAAAAGTAATTGGATTTTTAGGATTGGAGCTGCTTTGTTTAATGATATGTGTTTGTTTGGGTTTTTTTCTTTTGAATTAACTTAATGATGTGATAAAGAGAAAATGTTATATTGCAAATCTGTTTGTGGGAACTGTCTTTTCAGTTAATTCTCTTTAAACTATTTTTTCTCTTAGGTAAAGGCAAGCGTGTGCAGCCCCCCTGGTCTCCCCCTGAAGGGACAAAACATTCTAGGCTCTGCCTCTACAACAGCCTGACTCGCAATAAGGTGACTAAATGAAAGAAAAGTGGAGATTTCCAAAGAAACACAAATAGAGAAGTCATCAAATGTTTGTTTTTTAGGTGTTTACCCTATCAGTAGACAGGTTTCTGGTCTGTATTTTGTGGAACGTTAACAAAGCATATGCTGGAGATGCTGTCTCAGTCAAGGGTGTTTGCTGGGCAAGTGTTATAATACCCACAATAAATATACATATACTAAAAGTGTGGGTATGTGTGTGTGTATTGCATAATATATAGTTCCCAATTGCAAGTTATTATCATGCAAAATACCAGGGATTCAACTGTAATACACATAAGTATAGGCAAAGTGAACAGAATAAAATTACAGTTTCTTTCTTTAGATGTCTGTGTTTAAAAAGTCTCACTGATTATATTCCTGTAATATAAACACTTCTTGTGGTCTTGTTTGAAGATCCTTTGGGAAAGGGAGGAAATAGTAAGAATATGAATGTTACATGGGATGTAGTATCCAAGTATGTGTGAAATGATTGTACTCTGTAACCTTTTTCAGTGCAAAAGAAAGCCTGATCTTCCCTTTTACAAACGCAGCTTGAATAATGCCCTGCCTAGTCTAAATCTTTGTAATCTGATATTTTGATTGATAAGAGTGCAGATAAACATAAGCAGCAGTTTTCTTACATGATAAAGCTAGTGGTCATCTTTTATGGTAAAACAGAGTGGAATAACTATTCCTTTTTTTGTAATTATAATCCATGCCTTCACGTTCTGATCTCCAAATATGGTGTTAATGACCTAATGTCTTCAATTTCTTCTGATCACTGTATCTTCCCTTTCAATTAAGGAAATATTTCAGCCTCAGAATGGAAAAAAAGTGTTGTGGTATTGCTGTGGGCCAACAGTTTATGATGCTTCTCACATGGGACATGCCAGGTACTGCAGTTCCTTATTTTGATATAGGTAATAACAGTGCCTATTGGAAGCAAAAGATTAATAGAAAAAAGTACTTTATTTAGATGAGTGTATTACTAGAAAATAGTCTCATTAGACTCAATGCTTGAGATTTAAGATTAAAAGCATATTATTATGCCATTGTGTGATTAAAAACTTACTAGTAGATGAGGGAAAATCAAAACACCTGTAAAATTGTTGACTCTGAGATTGAAGTAGTCTGTGCATGGAATGAAAATAGAC
Source organism: Podargus strigoides (assembly GCA_028020825.1). Taxonomy (NCBI): domain Eukaryota; kingdom Metazoa; phylum Chordata; class Aves; order Caprimulgiformes; family Podargidae; genus Podargus; species Podargus strigoides. The sequence continues at coordinate 4,503,229 of CM051633.1, forward strand.
TTATTTATAGAAATATCTTTTATGTTTTTAGGTCATACATCTCATTTGATATCCTGAGAAGAATCTTGAGGGATTATTTTAAATATGACATTTTCTATTGTATGAATATTACAGATATTGATGATAAGGTAAGGTCTTTTTAAATTGCAATCTGAAAAAATGTACTTTGAGCATGGAAGTCGGAGTGTCATATGCAATTACCTTCAATAAGCCAAGATAAATCTTACACTCATTAACTTATACATACATTTTGTACACAAAGTCGTTGATTTTTCTCAGTTTTGTAACATTTCTATGGTAGCAAAGTCTGTATTCTTGTATATTAAATGAATATTGTCATAAATAATGAAGACTAAGGATTTTACAAAGAGAACTTGTTTTATTTTGCCTGTTGTTGAGATACCTAATTAACTCTGTTGAGGTAACTGATTATGTATGGTGTGTTTAATTTGCATTACTGCATGTAATTCTTGTAGCTCGTTACATTTATAGGGGTTCTGAAATGCCTGTGGTATGCAATAGGTTTTATTTGCACTTTGTGTAACTATGTGTCGCTTCACAAAACTATTTTCATGTTTCTAATTGTAGATCATCAAGAGAGCAAGACAAAATTACCTTTTTGAACGGTATAGAGAGAACAAATCAGCACCAGATCAGCTACTTGAAGATGTTAAAACTGCCTCAGAGGTGGGCATGGTAGTTAATCCTTGCCAGTGTTTTAGGTTCTTACTCAATAATGTAGCAAAGCATCTAAAAATGCTTCTAATTTTGCTACCTCCTTAAACTTTCTGCTTGTTTCAGTTATTCTGTTGAACTGGTACCACACAAACTAGAAATGTTATTGGAACTGCACATCACTTTGATTTTCCATTGTTTTAGAACTGACAAGAGCTGTCTGTGTAAATGGAATGCCTGATTTTTATGTCTGTAGAACTCATTTGTGAGTGCATGTGTATTATTGCTGGGATATTGGGGAAGAAGCTCAAAAAGCATTTGGGTGTTTGTGTATTAGAATTGAAACTTTAAAAATAACCCTTTAAAATAGTTTTTAAATGCTGGTGTGTCCATAATCTTTTAGAGTTTGTGAGATTTCTCTTTTGTACCATTGATGGCCTTGGAAAGAGCAAAAAGTCTCCAAAGGTTTAGGGATTTAATAAGTTGTATATGCTGGACTGAAGGTGAGGGAAGGTGATTCTTTGGTGCATTTTTAGAACTACAGATCACAGAGATATTATCAGTCTAATGAATTGAATAAGGGTTTGGGAACAGGAGGCCTAGAAATTTTGCCCAACTACCATTGCCTGAATCTCTCTTTCACATTAAAGCTTCTCTTTTTCAGATTTGTGATAATCAACTGTGTAATTAAGGTGATCAGCTAGATAGAAAATGAAAATTACCAAAACAGTAATGATGATGTAGTAATTTTTTAAACTAAAACTAAATTTGGATGTGAACGAAATTCTTTTGACTTCACCTTTATTTCTGATGAGGAGTATGTCTCAGTAGTTTGATACCAAAGCTATTTATATGGCATAATGTACTATGTGGCTAAGATAATATATCGTGTGTGGAACATAGTGCTACTGTATTACAAGTTGATTTCTAATTTTTTTTTTTTTAATTGTAGCTCTTTTCAGTTAAATTAAATGAGACAACAGACCCAGATAAAAAGCAAATGTTGGAAAAAATCCAAAATGCAGTGGAGTCTGCTTTTAACCCTCTGCAAGAAGCTGTGCAAGCAAAATGCCCTGCAGAAGAGATCAACAGATGTCATGAGGTCAGTTTGAGCTCCTTTTTAAATTTATTTGGCTTATAATTGTTAGGGGTTTTAAAAACGTTATGGAAATTTTTATTCATAGAAAGAGGAATGGTGGGCCTGAGGACTTTAGTGCTTTGCATTCACTACAGGAAATTTGATCCTTGGATTCAATTATGTATATATTTTTATATATATCTATATATAGTTTTCAGATGCTGTTTTTATCAGTGACTTTATTTTTCCCTCCCACTGTGATAATTACTCAGTTATTTTTACCTTTCCAACTGGGATTTTTCTCTTACATATATTTAGACTCTATGTCTTTTTTTTTTTTGTGATTAATTAGTTTCAGTATAAATTACTGAACATGCATTTATGACAGTCCACTGGTGGCAGTTTTCTACACAAGTGTTTCTGTCTCTGATCAGAGAAGAAAATGCATCCAAAAAAATTATGCTCAGGATAATTTTTATCCAAAGACCATTACATTTAGCAACAATAATACTGTTGACTTTATTGGGCTCTAAGCAATCACACCTTCTGGGCTATATCCTATTGTAGAAAAAGATCATCTTTTAATATAAGACTGAAATATATGCTTGCTGACATTCAAATTAGTTTTTCAAACACTTTTTGGCAATGTGCACAGTAAGGCTTCTGTTAGGATTACCTAGTAGTAATGGAGGCAACACATGATGGGATGTAACTGCAGGTCCTGTCCAGCGCTTACCTTGCAAATTCCACATGCCTATTTAAGTGATTGATATCAAAACAGATATGACTTATCAGTTTATCTTCCTTCTTCTGTTTCATCCATATTTATCAAGGGCAATATGATAAAAATCTAGTAGAAGCATGGATTCCTCTGTATTTATAGCTAAGTGTCTTTTTCCTTAAGCATACCTCTCTGTTCAGAATAAGATGTTTCTGCAGAGTTGAAACAGGGTAAGTCTTTGATCAGTTGCACTTACAATTATTGTTTTATAGATACTATTGGAAGAAGCCAAAGATTTGCTGTCTGACTGGTTGGACACAAAATTTGGCAGTCAGGTGACTGATAATTCCATATTCTCAAAGCTTCCCAAATTCTGGGAAGAGGAATTTCATAAAGATATGGAAGCACTCAATGTAAGTAAACAAATTGTTTTCTGTTCTAAGAGTGTATGTGCCGTGCCTCATAATACCCAGAACACAATTTAGCTTCTTAATAGCTTTCAGAATCCTCATATTTTAACCTTATTGATAAAGTATTTCCTTTAGTGTTTATAGGTAGCTGTTAAATTAGCACCTGATCTGTTTCCATCCCAACAATCTTAAATCCATTGTGCGTGTTACCAGAGCCAGTTGACTGGTGATCATGTTTGACATGTGCATTCCATCCCTTGCCCTTGGTGTAACATGGGTTTATAATCATAAACTGATCCAGAAGTTTGAGATGGAGTCTGTTAGCTGCACAAGAGAGCCCTGCCAACTTATCAGACTTCAGCCAGTAAGAAATTACTTGATGATAAGAGTCAAGGACAGATTTGTCTGTTGCAGGTGAAATGCCGTGTCATATGCAATGGTTCAGATCAGTGAAGGTTTATTTATTTACCTACAAATCAGAAGGAGTACTGCCCATTCTGTCAGAAGTGCAATAAGTGGAAGAGCTGACATCTGCAGTAGTCTGTTGTTAACATCACTTTAAAGGCTGAGGAAAGAATGGCCACATTCAGAGCAGAAAGCTAGAAATGGGAACCTTACATTCTACTGTCACTTGCTTTTCAGCCAATTTTTAACCAGTGTATTTTATATATATATTTAGTGCATATTTATAAGTATTTTATATATATATATATATAAAATTCTACTTTTTATCTACAGGTTTTACCTCCAGATGTTTTAACACGGGTTAGTGAATATGTGCCAGAAATTGTGGATTTTGTGAAAAAGATTGTGGATAATGGTTATGGGTAAGTTTACTACTGAATGCTTTTGTTGTGTGCTTATGCAGTATCAGAGCTAGAATGATTCACTTAACTGTGAACTGTTTTCTCTGCTTTCATATGCAATACTAGTTGTTTCCAGAAGTAGTGTTTCATCAAGTAAAGACACTTCGGGTTCCTTTGCAAAAGACCTGTTATTTCTCACCTGATGAAAATGTGCTATGCTATACTTCTTCCGATGCCTGATGTCTTACAAACAGAGAAATTAGATTATTTAATTTATAGAGTGAAATCCTCGTTCATTAAAATAAATAGTCAAAGTCCCATTCGCTTGAACTGTGTTTGACTCCTGGCCTTCAGCAAGGGGTTTCAAAAATGGGTGCCTGAGTAAATGGCTAGAAATCAATTGTAAATAACATTTTAAAAGTAATGATGAACTGTTTTTCTGCCATTGTCTAATATTTGTGAAAATTGAGCTAATACAGTAGAAGTTCCTAAGTATCATGATTCCCACCTGAAACTTTTGAGTTCTCTTTTTGTTAATAGCCTTAGTTTTTCCACATAGATATATTTTTATTATGAAATTTATTTATTTATGGTTCAAACTGCCATAATTTTTCTTGCATGTTATTCCTTTGAGCCTACATTTAAAAATTTTCTTAAAAAACAAAAGAAGGGACTGTTCAAAATTGTTTGCACTGAATTATCAGCATTCCTGGTGGTCCTGAAACTTACCTTTATGTCAGAGTTTTTATTATGGCTGTAGTGGGACAAAATTAGCAAAGTGAGGGAGGACAAAATGGGCTGTAAACCAAACATGATTCATATTATATTATTGCAAACTATTAAAAGGGACCAGAAGTATTGTAGATATTTCTTTTCTTGGGACTGTTATCTGACATCCCACCTCTTAAGAGTTTAACAAAAGATGTTAGTTGTTTTCCCTTTGATCTTTTTTATTATGACCTTCTATGATTTATCGGAAGTCTTTAAGGTAAGGCCTTAAAACTTAGGCTCTCCTAAGTCATTTTTACAACACTGAGCAGTACCAACCATACTGTATGTGGTTTCACTAGAGAACTTAAGTTTTAGACAGTGATTTTTGAGTTAAGTCTTGGTAGAAAGTTAGCTAAATAATTATCTTTAACTTTTCAGGTATGTGTCCAATGGATCTGTATATTTTGATACTATGAAGTTTGATTCCAGTAAAAAACACTCCTATGCGAAGTTGGTTCCTGAAGCTGTAGGTGATCAGAAAGCTCTTCAAGAGGGTGAAGGTAAAAAGAGGAAATAACTTTTGCTTAAATTGCTGAAGAAACTGATGATGTGTTGGTCTCTTCAATTGATTTATCTGACACTTGGATCAAAGTTAGAGTTGAATGGTTTACCTGCTGCACTTCCTTTACGAATAGATTTCTTTTCCAAGGTTTTGTAGCAAGGTTTATTATGAGGGATGAGTGGTGGGGTTATTTTTCTTGTTTTAGTTATTTTTTAAATTGACTTCATGTGAGGTATAGCAAGGCCAAAAATCCATAACAATGGTGTTTAAAGAAAATGTATATATCTACATTTTCTCTTTTTTGAAAGGTGACCTGAGCATCTCATCTGATCGCTTAAGTGAGAAGCATTCTCCAAATGATTTTGCTTTGTGGAAATCCTCCAAGCCAGGAGAGCCCTCATGGGACTCTCCATGGGGAAAGGTAAGGACGTTATAATCAGGATTTAGATCTTCTACACCTTATTAAATAGCATGTTACACAAGTACTTTGCCTAACCTCATATTAATAATGCATAGAGTATGAGGATCTTATATTCAATCATAGATTCTGTTGCTATGTTCATTTAATAATTTAGAATGTGTATCAGTTTGTCTGTTGGATACTTTATAAAGAGAAGTCTGCAGCCAGGCTCATGATGGCTGTTACTGGTCATTTGTCCTCTATTTATGTACAGACTTTATCTGCAGTAATTTCTGTATCCTTTGTTTTCCTTGTGATCAAAAACATTAATGTAATTTTAAAGATAATAATAAACAGGACAATCAAAGCATTCACAGATGTATATGCCATATTTGATCTTTAAGTCCAACAATATACTTTTATGAAGCTGAGACTGAGAATCTTTTTTTCTTGGTAAGACTGTATCTCATTTCCTCAGGTGTGTAACTGCTGAGGGGCAGACCACTGGGGGAATGATGCATAAACAGGAGAGGAAGACAATTAACTAATAGCCAAGTAATATCTTTTTCTTAACAGGGTCGTCCAGGTTGGCACATTGAATGTTCTGCGATGGCTGGATGCATTCTAGGAGAGTCGATGGATATTCACGGAGGAGGGTTTGATCTCCGATTCCCCCACCATGACAATGAACTGGCACAGTCTGAGGTGAATGAACTGCCCTTGAGTTTCTACAGTGAAAAAGCGATGCTTTGTTTTGACTGCAGCTTACATAAATCCATCAATTAATTTTTAAAGCTTTATGTGTGTATAAGCATAACTTTTTGTGCTCAGGATTTTATTCTTATGTTACCCTACTTCATGGTATGTATGTAAACAGTGTTGGGTCTTTGGGGTTTGTTGGTTTTGCTGCAGGCATACTTTGAAAACGATCACTGGGTTCGGTATTTTCTACATACTGGCCACTTAACCATTGCTGGCTGTAAAATGTCCAAATCTTTGAAGAATTTCATTACTATAAAAGATGCACTGAAGAAACATACAGGTAAGAATTACTTTGGAATTTGAATTGCTTTTGATGTATATTGAGTGGTGACTGTGGTAATTTTGTTATTCAGGCACATAATGGAGTTTCCAGAAATGGCTACTTTCAGGTGTCTCTCTGCTTCACTAACTTTAGAACAGCTTCCTTGTTCTTCTGTTCCTTGTTGGTGTTCTCTGTATGGATAATAGTGTTCCTGCTTTTTTGGTAAATGTACTGATTGTAAGAATATTAAAAACTATGTTCTTAGCCACTGCAATATTGGAGCCCATAAAAATGCTTTAGATTTTGATTATTTTCCTTTTTTATTTTGAAACTCCTAATAGCACGACAGTTACGGTTGGCTTTCCTCATGCATTCTTGGAAGGATACACTGGATTATTCAAATAATACCATGGAATCAGCTCTTCAATATGAGAAGTTCATGAATGTGAGTAATCTTTCCGTTCCTCCTCCAGCTCTCTAAGCTTTGTGTTGTTGTATGTGTTTCAAGGAGCAGAGCCAACAGACTTCAGTTTGCTTTCTGAATTCATCAGGTGGGATGTCACAGTATTTGTTTCGCTACCATTGAACATTCAGCTCACAGAAATTCTGCAGACAGCTACACTTCACATCTGGGTGCTCTCTTCAAGTTCTGACATCTCTGAGGAGCTTGGCACTTAGTTTAGTTTCTTGGCACGCAAGATTAGTTTCTCAGTTCAGCTTACTTACAGGATTCAGTCCGACAGACACTCTCATAACATGTCTACCAGATCAGACTTTACACAAATGTAGCCAAAGGGGAAGAGGGAGTATCATTCCTACCTTGTGTCCTCACCACATACATAGAGCATTTGCCTCTGTGCCTTGTGGGCATATGTGAGGGGTCAGGCACAGTTCCTTTCCCTGCTTAGTTTGGAGCAGTGATTTAAACCCACGTTTCCCACAAGGAGGCTGTATGGCATTTTGAGATTGTTGATCTTGGTTGCTCCAGCTGAAGCTATTCTGCTTTTTATGTAAAATGTTTGGTTTGGGCTACAGAATAAGTGAAAGTGACTTCACCAAGCTGGATGCTCACATAAAATAGGCCCTCACTATAAAGCCATTTTTATTCTTCAGCTTCCATTGCTAGCAACACACTTAAAAATCTACCATAAGCACTCTTGCCTAAACTTATTTAAAAAGGTGTTGTATTTGAGCAGCTTGGTGTTAGAGTATCATAGTGTATCAATCCAGTGGCATAGCCAAGAGACAGAACTGAATTACAGTCCAACTGTGATTTAGAGTTATGCAAAATATGTGGGTGTCCTTGTTTTGACAGACATTTAGTAGATCTTGCCTGAAACAGCGGTGAAACCATAAACTTTAGGAGGCTAATTAAGAAATAATGCCTTTTTGTAGTAAATATTGGTTGTGTCTAATTTAAACTGATTTTTAGCTCTATTCTTCTTTTATAGGAGTTCTTTTTAAATGTGAAGGATATTCTTCGAGCTCCCACTGATGTGACAGGCCAGTTTCAGAAGTGGGAAAATCAGGAAGCAGAGCTGAACAAAAAGTGAGTGCAGCATTCCTACTTCTCTGTGAATAGCCTTGCATAGCTACATGTTTTGGGATTTTTTTTTCCCTTACAAAATGACTTACTATGTATATAATGATATTTATAAGTCTGTAGCATTTCCACTGAGTACGTCAACTCTGTACAAGCTAGTGAATTTAATCTTGCAACAGCTTTAAGGAATATAGATGAAATTTCATTTATGTTAAGTACACTGGCATGCCTCATTGCCCAGTTTGTGAAGGGAAAGAGAACTTTTTTGTTAGCTGTTGCTTTCTTCACTATTTGAAATGCTGTCTTCTACCTGAGAAGTGACCGATAATTCACAGTGGTTACAACTGAAAAAAATAGTATATTACACATTTCAAAGTGCAGTGAGCAAACTGAGACAAAGAGAAGTTAAATGATCTGACTAAAAGCACAAAAATCAGAGTGTCAATGTTTGAAAATGTGTTATTGAGAGAGACAGGGATATCAGTATTGCAGTCTTTCACTTTGTAACAAAACTGCATTATTGTTTGTATTACAAACAGCTTCCTATATGACTTCTGAGTGAAGTTAAAGTAGAAACATCTTATGTTGCAGTACTAAAGTTGTTACTAGTTCAGTTCACAGTTGTGGACAGAGATATTGACTATTGAAGGACCAAGTGCAGATGCTTCTGTTTAGTGATGTCCTCTGAAAATTTCATCTTCAACTTGAGGTTGGTAGAGATAACCCTTTTTTTAAAAAAAGAGGGAAGATAGTAAATAATAGAGAAGTCAAAGGGAAGGGACAAAGGAGCAGGATAAACAGAAGATATGCTTCATGGATATTTGTTTTCATCTCCTTTCGTACTTCTTCTCATTCTCTTCTCTCTGGAAAAAGTATGTTGTTTGAAACAGTAGTACCCCTTCCATGATAAAATGGTACTTAATATCCTGTATTTCTTATTATGCCTATTCATGAACATTATAAAGGTTTACATTAATTTATTCCTTGTATCTGCTTGTAACAGCTTCATAACACTTCACTTTGTGGTAAGTTAACTTCCAAATTGGTGCCCCTTGTTGGAAAGATACTAAATGGAGTACTTGGCTGATACATAGGGATAGGAGAGCCATACTGTAAAAAAAAAAAAGAAAGAAAGAAACTAAGCACAAAAAGGTACAAAATAAGCAATTTATACTGCTTATAAAAACTGCTATGAAAATGTTCGTGGCTGAAAAAGTGTTAAGATGCAATTTGTTTGGATAGTTGTTGCCAATTAGATTATCTTGCCTGCCTTTGTAGCAGCAAACCAGCAGCATGTGACAATGCCTTTTTCTCACTCATCTGTTTTTCCTTCAAATATAAACTATGACCAGCAAAAGAATATCTCACTTTTAGGTCCCCTTACTCTTGTAACAGCAGTTCTTCAGAGTAGGGTGCAGATACTTTTGGCATCAACAGTAAAAAAATTTTTTTCTTCTTAGTTTTTACGACAAGAAGGCAGCAATTCATGAAGCACTGTGTGACAATATTGACACTCGCTCTGTCTTAGAAGAAATGCGTTCGTTAGTCAGTCAGAGTAACTCCTATATTGCTGCAAAGAAATCTTCCAGACAAATGCCAAACAGACTTCTTTTAGAAAACATCAGTTCCTATCTCACTCAAATGCTAAAGGTATGTAATAGCAAGTAGTAACATTGCTATTGCACTGTGCAATCATAACTGTTGTATTTTTCAAGTATGTAGGGATCTGTACAGTCTTTGTTTAAATCTTGTAGGAAAGTAGAGATCTTACACACACACCCCAAACCAAAATAACCCCAAATTGCAGCGCATGCTGCAGCAGGAACAATTTGGAGTCCCTTATGTTACATTATAATTTCAGCTAATGTTTTGTTGAATAGTGGAGAGCCCCTAATACATGCAAAGAATATCTGACAGTAGAAAAAATATGCAGTCAGAATGTCAAATCTGACAGCTTTAAAGCTAAATCTGAAAGCCAATGCTTAGTATGCTTCATCAATTAATAACCAAAACATCTTGTTAGAGCAGTGAATTGTGGGTTAAATGAGAAGTAGGAGGCTTCAGAACTGTAGTACTTCGGTTTTGCTTAGTTTTCACATACCTGTAACTTGATGTATACGATCTTTTCTTTTTTCTTTTCTTTTTTTCTTTTCCCCTGACCAGATTTTTGGTGCCATAGAAAGTGATGACGCAGTTGGTTTTCCTGTTGGAGGGAATAGCCAAAACATAAATGTAAGTGAAGGACAAAGTACACCATGCAAAATTTACTCTGTGTCCTTTGAAAGCTTAGGTTAGATAAAATGGTTACATTACTGATATGTAGCTGAATTACATTCTTTCTGCTTTTAACATTTGAATCTGAAGTAATTAATTGGCTTAGGAAGCATGGTTTTTCTTTTATGAGCATTGAGGTTTTTTATAGATTTGTTTGACTTAATGACAGACAAATTATATAGCAACCAGAAAAAGAATTATCTTGTCTTCTGAATGATGAGTCTGTTTAAGAAACCACATGTTAACTACAAACAGCACATGCTACAGTCTAAAGACTCATTACAATTATTTGTATGTTAAGTAGTTTCAAAAATATAATTATACTGATTAAACTTCCTTGTGGTACACCCAAATCCAGCCTGAAGGCAGCTGGAGTTTTATCCGCATTTTAATCTCTTTTTCTGATCTCATTTGTAGCCACAGTTGTTTTATCTGGCTTTTGAAGGCTGTTTTGCTTTGGTCACCCAGCATTTCCACTGTGATGCAGAATTTTTCTGGAAATACTTGGGAGATACCTGATTAAAGTGCTGATGGGCCCTATATTAACAGAAATGTTTCATGGTGCAGGCAGGAGAAGTAACTCCATACGAATGCTATCAACTTCATTCTCTTTGTTCATGTGAAAAAATTGGCATGGACAAATCAGTGCTGTTTTTCAAATATTTTTCTGCATTCAAGGGTGTGACCATATGGTTTTCTGTTCCTCCTTAGAAGGAATAATTAAAACATTTGTGGTGTACAAAAAAGCTAAACTTTTTACTCATCAAAGGAAGAGGAAAGCTCACTTGTGGTTGAAGAACGTGAATGAACACTCATCTGATAACTGGCCATGCAAATACTTACATTACTGTGTTGTGGAAATCTCCAGTAATGATATAACAAGGATAATAAGGAAGATGCTCAGTATTCCATACCAAAACCACATCAATAGTGAAATTTAATTTAGCTCAGAATTATTCTGAATTTCAGAAGAAAGGCAGCACCTTAACACTTACCTTTTTAGGGAAAATGAAAACTAAGTTTGTATTTAGTACTTCATTCAGGCAGTGATTACAACAGATATGCTTTGTAGAAGGATTGGTTGTAGCTTGGAACAAGAAGCTAAGCCCTTTCACTCCTTTAAAGTAATGTTACCAAGGGTAGTAGAGTCAGAAGTGTCTTGTGTTAGCACCTGTTACACACAAGAAACTTCTGGTTTTATCACCTTGGACAATACTGATTTTAAGCTTTATAATATAAAGATGCGTAATATTGCATAAGTTTTGGGTTTTTTCATTAAATATTATACCCTCTTTCAATCTTCCATGCAGATACTTATTTTTCTTAGCCAAAATTACTAGGTGAACATTCAAGATTGGAAAACTTCTCATTAATTACAGAAGGCTGTGTATCAGGCCTGTTCTTTCTTTGTCTAAATTGGAGATGAAGGAACCAATAGAGTCATTATCTCCAAAAAAAGGCATAATCCTCTTCAAAAGCTCTGGAAGAAAAACTAGCTTAATTATTGTAGTTCAGTAATTTACTTGAAAGGGGATAGAAGAGATCTGAAGTCAGAAAACCTCAGGTTCCATAGTCTCATTTTCCAAGTGAATGAAGTGTTGCTGTCAAGTTAGTTATTCTGGAAATAAAAATATTTGATATTTAAATGTCTGATAAAGTAGTGACAGTGCATGCTTTCCTAATACCACTTCATTTGCATGTTGAGCTAGTTTCAGTGCAGAGGGGGTAGTGGAGATGTGACCCTTGCTCCCTTTCCAGTGTCTGTTTTTTCTGCCAGTCTTGTCAGCAGTGTTTCCTGTTGTGAAGCTGATTGCATAGGATTCACATTTATGAAAAGTTTTAAGGAGCCCCTCAGCTCCTTTCATAGGGGCACTTTTAGAGCATAACTGACTATCTTGTTATTAACATAATTGCACAGAAATTTGTCGTGGAGATTTAACAGATGGGAAAGACACGTGGAAAATGTAGGGGAAACAAAAGTATGCACCCTCCCAAGTAATGAAACTTAAGTTAAGCAGTCACCCGGGTGCCTGGCTTCTCCTCTTGGGATTCCAGAGAAGTGTTGGCAGACAGCACTGATCTGTAGTTGTTTTTGTCACTGTTCACTAACTGTTCAACTGCTTGCTGTTGCTATTCACTACCATTGAGAGCAAGATTCTCAGGACTTTTTCTTTGAACTTTCATGATCAGCCTTTACTTACACTTGAAATAATTCAACAGTAATTTCTCCCCACTTCTTGTAGGGGAGGGAGCCATGTGAGGAATACAGACAACTGCACAGTATGGGAAATAAATACAGTTAGCATAAGCTAACATCTGAGGAACAGATCTGTGTTGTAATGAAAATAAGTCCTAACATCAGTTTCACCTGGCAGTTGGACCTAAGTAAGACAACACACAACAAATTCATCTGGGTGCTGTTTTTATCCCTGTACTGCCTTATAGTTAGCTGGACTGTAGCATAACCCTGTGGAACTGATGTGTCTGTAACTGAAAGCAGATGAAAAAGGAATGGGCAGAGGCAGAACTTCACAAGCTGATTTAATCTGCACAAAAGGAAAATTGACAGCTAATGCAAATTATCATCTGTCCTTTGACATCAATAGAGCAATGACAATTTTTACTGATACAGATCTCCCCTGAGGGTCAAGTTCCATCCAACAGCACATAAATATGAAGTGGGTAAGTGTTTGATATCTAAATGATGATTAGCTAACTGCAGAAATAATTATCCTGCAGATCGAATCTACAGTGATGCCGTACCTACAAGTTCTTTCTGAGTTCAGAGAAGGAGTGCGGCAAATTGCCAGAGAGAAGAAAGGTGAGAGTTCACTTTTTCCTGTATTGTTGCACATGAGACTTGGAGGTCCTAGGAATCAAACTGGGGGAGTAAGCCAGCTGATACAGTCTCTCTTTGCTTAGAGAATAAAAGTAAGGCATCTTTAAATCAGAGCTGGTCTGAACATTTGCATCTCTGCTACCTGTCTCTTTAATTTGGGAATCTTTTACAGGCAGCTAAACTCACATTTATTAATTTCCTACAGAATCTAAAAGTTCTGGAATGACGGGGCTAGCTGTTGTTTCTCTAGATTAGGGCACTCCCTACTTTCTAGGTAAGAAAGTACCCATGATCTCTTCCCCCAGGGAGCTTGTGTTCTCTTAAAAGTGTAGGTTGCTACACAATGATACTGTCTTCGTTTAAATAGCCTGAGATGTTCGTTCTTATCTGTTAGCATAGTTGGAATTGTAGCTCCCCTGATGGTGATTGAGTGCTCTCTTTGGAGAATTCATCTAGGAGCTGGCTAGGAGTTGGTTTGGGTGCTTTATTTTTTCCCCTCTGAAAAGCTTTGATCATGCTGTGTGTGTTGGCAGCAGAACTATGCAGCATTAAAAAGGCTGTTCCATTAAGCCCTCTTTGATTTTACTGGTTGATTAGCTCCTAATGGAGCTCTTAATGTTTTCTGCTGTTCCCTGTGGAATTTTACATGTCTTCAATATGTATTTTATTCTTGTTTTCTTAAAACTTTTTTACACTGAGATTTATACTTGAAGGCAAAATAGGGCATTTTTCTATATATAAATAACCCATATATTATACAGAAATATAAAATTACTCGTAATGTCTGGTTGCTAACCTATCAAAGGTTATCTGAACAAAGAATGGCCAAGAATCTGAACCCTAATTCTGCTACTGTTTTGAGTTCTTCTAAGGGCTAATATGTTTACCTTAAAAGCACAAACCTATATTTTTTACTGTGACTGCTCAACTATTACTGTCAAACTCTGATAGGCCTAATTGATGCTCAGAAATACGCTTATTAGTTCCAACAGCAAATATTTTCTGTAATTTGAATTAATTCAACAAGGTTGTGTGTATATATGTGACCTTTGGTCTTTCAGTAGTTAATGTAAATACTCATTTTATATCAGGCTTTTTTTCCCCTTGCTTTCTGATGGTTGTGCTAAACTGATCCTCACTCTTAACAGTGGTAAGGTTTAAATATCACGTGGCTTCTTGTAGATCATTTTTAGAATGTACTTGGTGCTAGACTGCTTACTGGCACTTGAGTTTCTTACTTGGGAAGGTATTGATTATTTGTCCGAAATAAATTGGGCAGTAAGAATAAAGCTGGATCTAGTTGCTGTTTGGTTGAGCTACAGAGCACTCTGCAGTTTGACCAGGGAGGCACCTTTCATTAAACTATTTGATATGTGGAAGCTGACCAGTGGATGGCAGGACCTGCACTGACATGCCACTGATATACTTCCCTGTACCCATTAAATTCTTGCTTGCAGGAAGTGTTAAATTACTGTAAAAGTTGTTCTGATTAATGGCTGGGGATATTGCCTCTACATGGTTGTAAGTGAAGGGAGTTTCCCCATCAGAGCCCGATGGTGGCAGGATGGTGTTAAGTATTAATTAACATGATCTGTATTGCTTTAAGTATTCTTAGAAGTTAAACAAAAAGTATGCTGCTTCTGTAAAACCTGCAGAGTAATACAAATCTCCCCATCCATATAGATATAACTTTAAAAAATGTATCTATATTTACAAAACATTTAACAGAATAGCCATTTGTAAAACTGTGGGTTTTGGGTAAGAATCAAAGTGTATATACTCTACAAAAATTTTCCTATCATCCAGAATGGCTAGCCTTCAGACATACTAGTAAAATAAGTTCTCACCACAGCATCTGTTTCACATTTGAGACTCTTTGGCTTGACATTCACAGAAGATGTGAGAAGAGGTCTGAGCAATAGTCACAGGCTGAAGGAGCACCTAGCTACCAGGGTGTTCATGGGCACTGGTGATAAGGAACTGTCCCACTGGTTTCCTGGTCACTGTCCTCAGTGAGGATAATGGCTTATGTCTTGGGGCAGCCCATGAACAAACCCCTACCCAATCCCCAAACACCTTTGCTATGGAGGTCCCACATGCAAAGAAGCACGGTGCTGACTCCTCTGGATGACAGAGGATTGATCAGAGGATGTGTCCTTTCATAAATAATAAGTTTTGTTAACACATTTCTTCTTATTTTCTACCTTGATGGATTTCTTAAACTTCAATTATTCATGGTTTCAGATAAGTAAGTATTTATAACTGAGCAGACACTTTATTATTGAATGAGCAGTAGGTGTATCTGCTAGATTGTTGATACATGTGTAATTCCTTCGCGTAGGTTAAAGTCAACAACTTTTAGTGTTAACAGCCAGTGAAGTAATCTTATCCCTTGTTTATCTTAATGGCTTATTTAGAGTTGCATCAAACATGAATGTGGTTCACTGTGTATAATTGCTCCGGATGAAGAAAAATAACGACTTAGTTCATGGCAGACAAAAGAGCTTCTATAAAGTGCAATGCTTTCCTATACAAAGAGAGAGTCACAGAACACTACCGTGCAATGAAACAGGGTGGCTGTTCCTTTTTATGGGATCAGGATAGTCAGTGCTTTGTTCACTTTTCAGCTCTGAGAATTATGGGAGAGATGAAGGCTCAGGAATGGCACTTGTATCTACTGATACGTGCAGTGTCTAGGACGGTGTCTGGATGGTAGTTTCTACTGCTAGAATACCTTTGGGACCTACCTTTGAGACCCCTACTACTTCTTAGGTTTAACCAGCTGGAAGTTGCTGAAAGGGAGAACAGCAACATACTGGGTTTCCTCGAAGCATTTAGTTCCTCTTAACTGTTCTGCTGCTTCTCAGCTGATACAATTTCTCATCCAAGTAAATGTCCTGTATTTTATTTTCTTCTCAAGACCTGAGAGCATCTATTTCAGCTAAATCTTGAGTTCTTAATCATTTGCTGTCATCAGTGGCTCTTTGATAAGTATGAAAGAAAAAAAAAAAAAGTTAGTCATGATGTCCTGATCACCATCCTCAAGGCCAAATCAAAATTCTCTGTTCTGCTGCAACTAACTTGCTTGAAAAAAACAGCT
The DNA here is from genome assembly GCA_028020825.1 of Podargus strigoides. Taxonomy (NCBI): domain Eukaryota; kingdom Metazoa; phylum Chordata; class Aves; order Caprimulgiformes; family Podargidae; genus Podargus; species Podargus strigoides. The sequence continues at coordinate 4,519,372 of CM051633.1, forward strand.
CGGTCAGACTAGGTGGTAAAGAAAGATAACTATCTGTAGAAACAGAGGATGTTTGGATTACAGTTGCTCTCACAAATGTACGTGTAGTTATCAAACCAACAAAATCATAGTCCTTCAAAGGCACTGCTAGATGTAACACAGGATATGTTAATTTACGATTTTTCTAAAATAGCGTTCCTAACCCTTCTTATTGGCAATCCTACAGGAACTGTTAGGATCTTCCTGAGTCATACACCCTTCCACTACATCCTGGCAGAATTGTTGCATCGTTTTTGAATTGCCTTGGGTTTTCTTTCTGTTCCCCTTGAGTAAAAATGAGGGTATCTTGGAAGAACTTTATGAATTTCAAGTCCTTGCAAAGAAACATGCTGCTTCTCTGTGTAGCTGAAAGAAGGCAGAACTTACTTAAAAGGTTTATCACTTTAAAACAAAGAACTTTTCTCTGTCCTGTGTGAGAGAGTGGCAATTTCATAATTGCACTTAAATAACTATGTAGCAGGACAGAAGTATCCTTTCACCAAATCTTACTTCACTAAAAGTGTTCTTCATGCTCTGTAGTAACTGAAGTGCTGCAGTTGAGTGATGCTCTCCGAGATGACATCCTTCCTGAACTTGGTGTTCGATTTGAGGATCATGAAGGTACCCAATTATGTCTTGCAACTTTGTAGGTAGCTGTTTTTCTAATCTTACTATTTCTGTAAGAAGTAGGAAAGCAACCTGTCAAGATTAATCTGGACTAATCTAACAAACTCAAGGACTGCAAAGCTATAGCATATCATATTTCTGATATAAGAATATATATTATACAACTGTATGTTGGAATATATGTATAGAATATAAAAACTTACCTTGCAGTCTTTTTGATCTTTTTGTATAGCACCTAATTTCCTAGTCACTTTTGAGTAGTTACTCAGTTGTATTTGCATTCAGTTTACAAAAAGAAAACAGTTATCTTTGACTATTCAAGCATTGGAAACTCATTCATCTGTTTTTTCTTCTTTAGGACTTCCAACTGTGGTTAAATTAGTGGATAAGGATACGTTATTGAAAGAAAGAGAAGAAAAGAAAAAGGTGATAATTTTAAGCATTCTTTATTTTTTTAAATTTAAAGTAATGAGTAAGCCAAGGATACTTTTACATTTCTTTGATAACTTGTAAGAAAAATCTTAGACCAACAACAAGGAGAATAACATAAGAGAATTGGTACTAAAAATCAAGTGCATTCAGGAAAAGAAAACAGTAGCTTCCTGAATAACTTATATGGGACCTAATGAATAACTCTAAGGTTTTTGGTTTGTTTTTTTAAGATCTTCGTATAATTAAGGAATGTTGAGTATTGCATGCATACTGTCTTATTCCTCTGGCAGAACAATTCCAATGAGAAGCTAATTCAGACTTCTTTTGTCTATACAAATGAAGTTGACATTTTCCATAGAAGTAGACTGTATTTATCTGATATGTGAGAACAAAATGCACCGACTAAATCTTAATTAACGTAGTATGGATGAGTGAGATATTCAGGGTGTGGGGGCAAGAATTCACATGTTACTATGTGAAGATTGTCAATTCTAATTCACATGCACAAGGTCTGTGCAGAAACCCTCCTTTTAGCACTTCCCAGCATTAATATTTTGCTTTGTAACATTTAAAAGTAACACTTCATATGTCTGTCTTCAGTTTTAAGAAATAATAAAATTCCATCATGACTAGAAAACTTTCCAACATTTCCCCTTCCATGTAGATGTTTTTTAGAACAGGGAGAAGTAAAATGTAGTTTCAGCCAATTTGAGATGATTTAATGAAGAAGACATTTGAAGGCAGTTTGTATATAGCTGCTGGGTGGAACCTGCAGCTAGAGTACATTTTCCCTGGGAACAGTATTGTGTTCAGTACTGGCAGAACCCTTGGAGAACTGATAGGTCTCTCCTAAGCGAGTGCAAAATGAGATTTTTATTTTTTTTAAAGTTTTATAAGTTGGCTGAATTTGGATAGCTGTTTCCCTAGGAACATCAAGGGATGCAACTGCTTCTTGAGAAGCTGTAATGTCTTCACAGTTTGAGGCAAGAACTTAAAATATCAGCGAAATGTGATCTTTTTAAAAAGGCATTTGCAAAACATTTTTCCCCATGAAATGGCAGGACCATTTCGTCTGTAGGCTTTGTAGGTGTTCTTTTAATATGTATACACTTTGCATGCAAAATGCATTCTGAACAGTTAAAACTGGTTTAACTGTGAATAAAAGCAAATGAAATCAAAGTTGTACAGTGGGAAGTATCAGACAATCCTAATTACAAGGCACGGTGGTTTTGCTGCAGGTCATGCTGCCAGTTCTGTCTGTAATTAGATATCCAGGGGAGCTAGCTGGCTCAGATTTGTAGAAAACAACCAAATGAAGTAGTTAGTTACCTTTTACTCATTAACATTGCCTTTCATAGATTGAAGAAGAGAAAAAAAGGAAGAAAGAAGAAGCAGCCAGGAAAAAACAAGAGCAGGAAGTAAGTGTTCAGATCCTTTTAATCTGGTCCTGAAGAAAAGCATTAGCAGCAATAGTCACGTGCAGGAAGGATTACATTAGAACACAGGCTCTCTGCCTGGCCTTAACTGGGCCTCCATTTATTTTTTTATTTTCCTTTGTCTACATTTTCCTGCTCAGAATGACTTTGGCTTGCAGTTCACATTTGAATGTTCAGCTCCTATTACAGAGCAGCCATCTTTGAAAACACAACCAAAGGCTGTTCTTAGAAGAACTTGTAGCACTTATTTCAGTCTATAAACAGTATTACTTCCTTAATTGCCAAAGCAGTATCTTACATGCCTGTTAGAGAAGATTTTGCTTGTGTCATTTATTATTTTCTTCCCTTTCCAGTGTCATAGGTGTGTGTGAACAATATTTTTATTGTCTCTTTAAGAATCCAGTTGTTCCCTATGATTGAACATGCAATGTTTTGTAAACACATTTTATCTCCACAGTTGGAATTGAGATAGCTCAAAGGTTTTAGGCTTTGGATGAGGAGCAGACAGACAGAGGAGATGAACTCATAAGAAGAAAAGATTGATTACCATGCTGATGACTCTAACAGTACAGGAAGTGCATTCCTAGGTTAAAAGAGGAAGTAAATTTTCAGAGAGTTTTTCAGGGAAAACCAGATAAATAGCATTTCTCATCCACAAGTTCCAAGTAGCTTTTTCCATTCTTTCAAAAAGGTGATTCCCTTGCATTAGGCATAAATTACTTGGAAAGGATTCTGAGATGTTCTTGTTTACAGATAAGTGAAAATTCAGTTTATTTTCAGGGCAATTACTTGCATCTCGATCCTGCTGTGACCTGCATAGGAACCTGTGCTTGTCAGCAGGAAACTGTTGATAAAGGTGGTTCCCTTTGCAGTGAGTTAAATGCTGAATATTCTTTACTAATAGCAGCTACTCACTTTCTGTTTGCACCTAAAACGCAAAGGAACCAAATCAGCAAAAATCAGATGTAGTTTTTGGAGTATATAAGTGAGTTATTTTGAGTTCCTGCAATACATCTATTTTATTAAGTGGTTCTCCTCAGAGTTAAAACATATTTTTTCCCTGGATAATCACAGCTAAGCCTTACTGGTTTGTTCCTCACTGAAAGTTTCTTTTCACAATAAACAATTGTGAATGAAATGCTCTTTTATTTGCAAATTATACTCTACTTTTCCTTTTGCATATGTGACAGGTTGTCAGTAATTAACTGTGATGCTAATGCAGTTAATGCATGTTTTATATTACAGGCAGCAAAACTGGCAAAAATGAAGATTCCACCACATGAAATGTTTAAATCGGAACATGACAAATATTCCATGTTTGATGAAAATGTAAGAGACTTTTCTTTAGAGAGGGACTGGTTTTCCTTCTACAGTTGTGCATATTCAATTGTATGTGTATGTAGCTGATCTTGTTCCAAAACCTGCAGGACAGTGCTATTAACAGAGGGGGAGGAGGGAATGAGAGAAAGAAAAGGCAATATATTAATTTTATTGCACATAGCTTTGCATTGGGGTACAAGGCTCTCTGCTAGCCATCATTTCAAGGGTATTTTCATTGTACATTGGTCTCCTTTGCGCCCCTCATTGCAGAGCAAAATTCCCTGTAGATATTGTGGGTAGGAAGATGTATGATGTGTGTTCACAGATGTATTACCCTGTTGCAAGACAAGAAATTCCCTTGCAAGTACAAACTCCCCAGTTCTGCTAGAACTGATGGAAACAGCCATGTTTTTCAGAGAAGTCCCATGCTTCCTTTTTTGTTCTGCCCACTGTTTTGCTCTCTCCTGGCAAAGGATCTTTGAAGGAGCTGTACAGATAACTTTTCTCTTCATTGCTTCCCTTGAGGATAAAAAGTGTTACGTGGAAAACATAAAGCACTGTTTCTTCAGTGCTTGATCCAGGACATTGATCCTGCTTCTTCTGCCTGTCCTCTTCACCCAAGCAAATTCAGGCCCTGGGGGCGAGTAAGAATGGAGAGTGTAAATACTGGAAAATACCCCTGCAAGCCAAGGAGAATGTCCATAAAATCTCTGATCATACTTTATCAAGAACACAGATATTTTACTGCTTCTGCTTTAAGCCTTGGATTCAATATGCTAGTATGATTAAAAGTGGTCTCTTAACCATCTGTTTATAACCATCTAGAAGTTAGTTGCCTAAGCTTCCTTTAACTTAGTACAGGACAGAAAATAAATACCCTTTGCCTCTTCATTAACTAGGAAGGGAACATACACAAACACTCAAAGTTAGTTATCAAACTTCTAGGTGACAAACATTAGCCAAGATGCACCCCATCCTGACAGCTTGTCATTATGACATTATCCCCCTATCTTATTAAACAACTATTCCATAAGGAACAAAAGCAGTCCAAGAATTTATTTTAAATATTATCTTTTTTTTTTTTTTTTTTTTCTATTTCAGGGATTTCCCACCCATGATACGGAAGGCAAAGAACTCAGCAAAGGACAAATTAAGAAGCTAAAGAAACTTTATGAAACCCAAGAAAAACTATACAAGGAATATCTACAAATGGTTCAGAATGGAAGTGCAAATTGAAAACAACAGGACTTTTTTTTTAGAAGGCGAGTGCTGGGTCACCATTGAAGAAGTGAGCATGTACTGATGCTCAAATTTCTGTTTACACTTTCTATTATGTGCAAAGTAAAAATCCTGTTTACGTGAATTAATAATGTCATCTGGAAAGTCAATAAAAATCCATTCTTAAAAAAAGCCAACCTGTAAGAAGTTTCTTTGCAACAACAGCAGCAGGTTGAATGGTTGCCAGTTCTATTTGGGAAGGTGCTGCTCTGTCAGCAAATCCATGTAAGGATTCTTGTTTATTATAGCTGTCCAGGCTTTGGTTAATTTGTTCTGCATACTGATCTCTATCTAAAACCCACTATAGTTTGCATTCTGGAGTATGTCACAGTCAGCAAAATTTACTGCTAAATGGGAGCTGAGTAATTTGCCCCACTGTAAGAACTGTATTTTCCAGATGACTTTAATATCTTTACATAAGCAGGAAAAACTGGGTAGTTCCACTATGATACCCTAGCTGCTGTTATTAAAAAATCTCAGTATACCCAGAACAACTTTGCATAGTAGAAGCTAACAGTCTCTTTGTTGCAAAAGGGAACAGGTCGTCATCTTTGCTCAACCTGCAGTTGCAACCAAGTGGGTAAGTACAAGGCAAATGCACTGGCACTGAACAAACGAGTGGGAAAGACATGAAGGGCTAATGGTGGAGGGTGGTGTGTCCTTGGAGCTATCCCTCCAGGGAAACAGGAGTGCTGCCAAAGTACCTGACTACCCAAAGTATTCAGTACCTAATTACCTGTTGAGAGCATGGATTGGTTTGCAATTAAGCAATACAGCTATACATGGCTCGTTATTCAAGACATGACAGTTTAACCCTGAGTTAATAATCTTTCTGATGTAGCATGGTTACATTATGTCTGCAAGGACAGTTCTCTGTTGCCTAATAATGCATTTCACTGGCAGTAGCTACTAAATGAGCTGAAGTTCATGAAATCCTAAAAAATATCTCCCCTACTTCACCACTGTGTATAACAGCTAAGTGTCCAATATGCAGAACTGTATTCATCCAGTATTGTTAAGCCTCAAGGTGATTTGCAGAACCTCATACTGTGACACCTCTGTTCTCTCAGCTCTTAGGTTCATGCTATGACCATTAAGCTATGTTCCTTTCCTTAATTAAAACATCTTTGCTTTATCTTTTATTTTTTTATATTTATATTCCTCCTTCTGAGGAATGAACATATCTGGAGTAACAGAAAGGTCTAGTAGATTATTTTCTAGTTTGCCTGTATTTGCCTTTGAAAACACATGTAATGTTAAGGTCAGTAAAGCACATGCATCTTGTATGCAGAAAATAAAATCTGTTTTAAAGTACAAGTTGTATGTGACCTTTGTACAGTGGGAAGAATATAGAGCTTATCTTTATTCCACAACCATCTTTGTGAAATGTGACTTACAGAGCTTTTCCTTTAGCTTGTTTTTACTAATTTAATTCATTTAGCATTCGGTATTTGATTATTCTGCTAATTTCTAATTAATTGTATAAGTGCATGTTTAAACTGCACAGTGGTACTTCAAACAGCCAGCCACAGCCACGAGAGCTTCTCTGTCCTTTGGTCTGTGAACAGATTTACACCATTCTCGATTCTAAACCTCTTCAACATTATCAGCTCATCGTTTTTCATAGTTATTAATGTCAGGTAAGAGTCTCTGCTGTATTTGCTGCCCCATTAAGGTCTTGTTCTACCTCCAAAATTATTTAGCTGATGCTTCCCATTTCTGTGTTTTGTCTGATTGTTTTAAACTAAGATGATTTGAAAGAATCCTTATCTGAAACATCAGTGCTGCTGAAGTCATCTCTTCTGCTACAGCCTAACAGCATTCCTGTCTTTGAATTCTTTTTGAACACAATCAAAAGTCTCTTAAAATCAATAGGATTCTTTTCATAGACATCATAAGGATCAGAGCCTTTGAAATCCTCTCCTCTTCAGGCTCACCTTGTGTCCTGGGTGATCATTGTTCTTCCACACAGCTTCTTTTTCTCCATGCTTTTTATAGTGCTTTGCTATCTAATTCATATATTTTTGCAGTTGCCTTCTTCAAGCAAGCTTGTGACAGACTCTTCCAGCAGTAAAGCCCTTGAAACCTTCCCATACTTGCAGTGGTCTTCCAGTTGCAATTTTCTCTTCCTGTCTGTTTCAGCTGTCCTTGGAAGTCAGCATTCTCAGCAAGGAGAATGTCTGCTTCATGAAGCATCTGTGAGTTAGTTGACAGGCCTAAGTATTTTCTATTAAAAAAAACCAAACCCAAAACAACAAAAAAAACCCCCACCCTCACACACAAATTGGCAACTCCTCCTGTAAAGAAGCTGCTAAAATATTTTACTTTGTACAAAAACAGGAAGTCAATTCACTCCTTTTTTTTTTTTTTTTTTTTACCTAAAGCAGCAGGATAATAAAAACAATGACTTTGGCAAAGAGTCAGAAAAATACAAGGTCTCCTAGAATTTGTAACAAAAACCAAGCTCCAGAGCTACTACAGATCAGTTCTTCCTATCCTCTCTTCAGCCACAATTTAGCAAAAAAAAAAAATAAAAATAGCAGCATGCATAAAGTCCTGGTGAAGGAAAACTTTCCAGAACACAAAGAATACTGCAGCAAGGCTTGGAAGCACAGTTTAAGATGACTTTTTCAGTGAAGGTGTGCCAACTGGTCTGTGTGTACACTGCACAGCACAATACCTCTTCCCTGGCAATCCATCAAGGAGGCACTCAAGTGAATTCCACTGCACTTGCTTAGTGAGAGTGACCTGCCAACAGGGAGAAGAGAAAGCAACAGCAATGGTGTGCATTCAGTGTCTGTCACCTGGCTCTCAGCAAGGAACAGGGGGAGGACAGACTCCACATCTATTTTTTTAAAAAATTTTAAAATATGCATGTGTGCATACACATGCTCAGGGAAGCCAGTCTGCAATGTGCTTTTCTAAGCACTATGAAAATGAAAATCCCCATAGCAAAATCGTGGAATTTTTTATTATGTCAATTTTCTGGAATACAGAGCTCATGTTGGTCTGTACAACATGGAGCTTGTTATTTCCCACCTATCAAAGAATTTATTCAGAGATAGCAAGGCAAGGTGAGAGTGTGGTGCTTCTCTTTTTAATTGCACCCTTGTCTGAAGGACAAACTTGGCAGCAGCAAATTTTGTTTCTGTCTTTTGCTCAGTGTGCCTTTCAGCCTTTCTAATGTAAATATTCACATTTATTCACAGGAACGTCAAATGTCAATACTGCTCCACTAAAGAGAACAAGTTCCTCCATCACTCAGTTTGTTCGGATACTGGTAGAAAAATCTGTGAATTGTTCAATCTGGTCTCCTTACCACCAATCTTTTCAAGGGCTTTAAACTAATCAGTGCCCAATTACATTTATGATACTCTCTTTGACTTCCTTATCTTAATGTTTGCGTTTGCTGTCTGCTGTTCCAGGAAACCACTGATGCATTTTAAATGTGCAAATAAGCAAATCTGCTACATACAGGACATACCTTCAGCTGCTTTTTCTACATTTTAAGCTCACGTTCTCAGGTAGTGGTAGTTATTGGACCAACTTTAGCTCCTTTTTTAATTACACAATTTCTACCACACAGATATGGAAAGGAATTTTTACTCCTCTGATTTCACAGGGCAATCTCTATACAGGACACTGTATGACCTGCATAATACTTAACATGTCTCCTGAGACAGAATAAAGTAATTAAGAAGCAAATTAGCTGTTTAGAACCAAGACTTAGCAATGATCAAAGTTCTTCCTTCCCCCCTCCAGAACACCTCATCGATGAACTAAGTCTTCTCTCTCAAATTAGGCTGTGAATGTCTGGCATCTCACTACGTGAGAGCAGTTTCCATTAATACCCACCCAAGGGCAGAAGACACAGACATTTTAATGCCAGTTACAGATCTCAGCCTAAGCTTTCTTCTCTCCAGTGTCTAGTGCATCTGTTCAGCAGCTCTGCTGCAATCCCCTCAGTTTTGGTTCTCCAAGCTCTCTTGTATGCTAGGCTGGGTGTTTAAATCAAGCCAGGGTGATTCAGCAAATATCTTTTTGCAGCTCTGCGGGACAGGAGCACCTGACAGCAAGATGACTCTATAGATTGTGCCTTATCACAGTCCTTAAGTCTACAACTGTGCTATGAGAGATTGGACAAGTCAGCAAAAATCCCTCATCATCACAGGAGATTAATGCCTTTGGAGAGGGGCACTAAAAATCCAAGGATGTAAAGTAATTTAAATGTGTGTTTACTTCGATATACATCAGTGGAGGAAAAGAGCCAAGTACTTCCAGCACTTGGGCCTGTTTCAAGGCTTTAATAATTGGTCCAGAAGAAACCAAATCTACTTTTACAAGATCATCCTAATTTTAATTTAATTCAGAGTTTGCAGCATTTATGAGTGCTCCAAACATCATCTGGGTGGAAAGGAGAAATAGCTTTTAATAAAATGGAGACTGGCAGAAAAAGCTTAAAAGAATACTTGACAGCTATGAACCAGCAGCAAGAACACAAGCGTGAAGCAGAAATGCCTTCAGATAAATCCTTTCACAGGAGGATTCATTCTGGTTTTCTTTGGAAAACCAAGAATTAAGGGTAGCTGCTGTCATGAATAAAGTTGTCCCAAAATAATAATTCATGGCAGTATGAGGAGCCCGTTAACCTGCTCATGCTAGAAAAAAGAGAAAAGGGAAAGGGAATTGGAAGCAATGAAAAGAAGTGGAAGAAGAACCTTTCATTGGGCAAGTCTGATGAGGAGCAGTTGAGGGAACTGGGGGGTTCAGTCTGGAGAAGAGGAGACTGAGGGGAGACCTTATTGCTCTCTACAGCTCTCTGAAAGGAGGGGGTAGTGAGGGGGGGTCGGTCTCTGCTCCCAGGTAACAGTGACAGGACGAGGGGTGATGGCCTCAAGTTGTGCCAGGGGAGGTTTACACTGGATATTAGGAACAATTTCTTCCCTGGAAGGGTTCCCCAGCACTGGCCCAGGCTGCCCAGGGCAGGGGGGGAGTCCCCATCCCTGGAGGGTTTTCAGAGGCGTGGAGATGTGGTGCTGAGGGACATGGGGTAGTGGGGACTGGGCAGTGCTGGGTTAATGGTTGGACTGGGTGATCTCTTGTAGGTCTCTTCCAACCAAGGCAGTTCTGTGATTCTATGATTCTGTGTTCTCCGGCCCTCCAAATCTGCTTGTTTGGGCAACTGACTCTGACACTCCTGCAGTTCTTCAGCTGTTTGAATGAAATTTAAAAAAAAAATCTTCAATTGCAGTTTTGGTGCCCATTCAACTCATGATTCCTTAATTATTCCTGTCACTTAATTCCTGCAATAACTGAATTCATCCAACATTAATGTATCGATTAGTTGTTAATTAATAAATATGAGTCTCATAATTTCCAAGTTCTACCTGTGATTTTTTTTTTTTTAATTTTACCCTTGAAAGAACTGTGATGATAAACCATAGTTGATAATTACTGAAATCCAAGACTAAGCAGAAGAAAACCTTTTTTAGAACAAAAGAATCCACTGACACAATAAAGGGTTAGAGGTTTTTCCTGTTAAATGAAAGACTACTCGAACTCTTTAAGTGTTTTCACATGCTTACAGATTGACAAACAGAAGCTGAGTGGGTAGGGGTCTTTTGGTTGTTGCTTTTTTTTCCTTTTTTCCTCTTGTCCTGGGTTGCAATGTATTCTATTACCATGAGCCGTTGAGGCCTGGCGCCGGTGTTCCTTGCCCCCCCCCGGGACTATTCTTCTGTTAATGCGCCCATCAGTGCCTTGCCTCAGGACTCACCATCCCTTTGTGAGATGCTCCGGCCGGGGGAGGGGTGGTGGTGGAGCCAAGCATTCCCGCCGGAGATAATTTGGGGTTTGGAACAGCGCGAGGGGCCTTACCCGCTGGGGATCTCTCATGTGGCACCAGTGCAGGTCATAAACCCCAGAGTCAGAGCCCGACGTCCCCCAGCTAGAGACAGAGGGTACACCCCACGATCTGAGCTGTGGTTCTTCCTGTGTGACCGTGGGGAAGACATGAGAAGGTGGGATGGGAAACCCACTTCTGTCCTGGCAGCACGGGTTCGTGAGCTCAAAAGGGAAAACACTAGCCGAGGGGGCTCCACTAAAGCGAAAGTAGCCTCAGCCCCCCGTGACCGAGCTGCCAGGTATTACAGAAGGGAGGATGATATGTCGGATCCCCTTGAAGAAACATCTAGCAGGTATGCCCAGGGGATGGATGATACCCAGGCCGAGAGGGGCCCTGCCTCTAGCCAGGGAGAGGCACGGGAGAATCGGGTCCTTTGGACAGCGTGGATCCGATGGCCTGGCACATCAGAGCCACAGAGATTGCCCGCATTGGAAACCAAAATCGCCCTGGGATCTTGGAAATAATTACCAACTGGCCAGAAGGTGAGGCTTTTGGATTATCTTCTGAGGAAGAGGAAGTGACGCTTGCTGAGGAAGCCCCTCCATATAACGAGGTACCAGAGTGACAGACGACATGCCTTGCTCACCGACGGTTCCCGCCGGATTGTAGGTGCTAGCCAGAGATGGAAAGCTGTGGTGTGGAGCCCCACACGACAAGTTGTACCAGCTACCGAGGGGCCAGTAAAGGTGGAGACGAGCCCGGGGAGTTGCCGGAGCAGGAAGAAGAGGAGGAATCCCAGGTTTTGCACGGAACCGGCCATTGCAAATGGTTCAATGTGAGAATGGGCTTCGGGTTCATCTCCATGAGCAACCGAGAGGGAAGCCCCTTGGAGTCTCCAGTTGATGTCTTTGTACACCAAAGCAAGCTTTACATGGAAGGATTTAGAAGCCTGAAGGAAGGAGAACCAGTAGAATTTACTTTCAAGAAATCTTCCAAAGGCCTTGAATCGATACGGGTAACAGGCCCTGGTGGGAGCCGCTGCTTAGGGAGTGAAAGACGACCCAAAGGGAAGACAGTACAAGAAAGAAAACGAAAGGGATACAGATGCTACAACTGTGATGGTTTCTACCACCATGCTAAAGAATGTAGTCTACCTCCGCAGCCAAAGAAGTGCCATTACTGTCAGAGCATCATGCACATGGTGGCGAACTGCCCCCATAAAACTGTCTCGCAGCAGCCCACCAGTTCTTAGGGAAGACACGAAGCTGAACCGCAGCCTTCCACTTCTGCTTTCCCGGGAGAAGGGGGAGGCACGCACGGCTACTCATCCCCATGGTACTCTCAGGAGGGCAGGTCGGAGATCTCGGAGCGCTCGGGCAGGTCACCATAGGAAGCTTCACCGAGTAAGTTATCCGCGTCACCCGAGGCTCCACGAACCGAGCAGGCCCCGCTCAACCTGAATCCTTACAAACAACAGACGGGGATAAGGTTCCAGTGGTGCACATGAGAGGTATGCTGGGGAAAACTGTTTGGGTTAATTCTGCCTCGGGCAAAGACAAACCCATCCGTGGGGTTGTCTTTGCTCAGGGACCAGGTTGTACTTGGTGGGTAATGCAGAAAGATGGGGAAACCCGGTGTGTACCACAAGGGGACCTTGTTTTAAGTGAGAACTGAGTGTAGAGTTTCATTGTATACGTATGTATATATATACGTGTGTGTGTGTGTGTAGAGTTTAAGAAAGGTATTGATTTGGGATGATGCAAATGGTAATAGAATAAGGGGTGGATAATGTCCTGGGCTGCAATGTATTCTATTACCATGAGCCGTTGAAGCCTGGCGCCGGTGTTCCTTGCCCCCCCCTCGGGACTATTCTTCTGTTAATGCGCCCATCAGCGCCTTGCCCCAGGACTCACCATCCCTATGTGAGATGCCCCGGCCAGGGGATGGGGGTGGGGGTGGAGCCAAGCATTCCCGCCGGAGATAATTTGGGGTTTGGAACAGCGCGAGGGGCCTTACCCGCTGGGATCCCAGAGGACAAGGACTGCACCGCCGCCGGATTTTCGGAGGAGGACCAGTTTTCTTTTTCTACAAGATCACCGCTTCAACGGGATCATTTGGGGGAGAACTGCAGCTGCCACCGAAATCGGATTGCTCAGACCTTTATTTTTTTCTGCAGACCGCCGTTTCGTCGGGACCATTTCGGAGAGAGCTGCAGCTGCCACTGGATCGGACTGGTACCAGCACCCTGCCCGGCAGGGGGCCAGGTTGTATCCCTGACTCTGTCGGGCTTTAACCAGTTTCTCTGTATTATAGTTTTGTTGTATACATTAGTAAAAACTGTTATTCCCATTTCCTCATATCTTTGCCTGAAAGCCCCTTAATTTCAATTTTATAATAATTCGGAGGGAAGGGGGTTGTATTTTTCTGTTCCAAGGGGGGCTCCTGCCTTCCTTAGGAGACACCTGTCTTTCAAACCAAGACACCTCTTTTTTTACAGTAGAGGAACTTATGTCCATATCTGGCCAGCAGGTCAAAGGAAGTAATTCTCCCCCTCTGCTCTGGTGAGACCTCACCTGGAGTACTGCGTCTTCTTCTGGGGCTCCCAACATGAGGAGGACATGGAGCTGTTGGAGCGGGTCCAGAGGAGGCCACGGAGATGATCCGAGGGCTGGAGCACCTCTGCTCTGGGGACAGGCTGAGGGAGTTGGGGTCATTCAGCCTGGAGAAGGCTCCAGGGAGACCTGATAGCACCTTCCAGTGCCTGAAGGGACTGATGAGAAAGGTGGAGAGGGACTTTTGACAAGGGCATGGAGTGATAGGATGAGGGATAATGGCTTTAAACTGGAAGACATTCTCGTCTGTGAGGGTGGTGAGACCCTGGCCCAGGTTGCCCAGAGAAGCTGTGGCTGCCCCTCCCTGGCAGTGTCCCAGGCCAGGTTGGATGGGGCTTGGAGCAACCTGGGCTGGTGGGAGGTGCCCCTGCCATGGCAGGGGGGTTTTAAAAAGATGAACTTTGACTTCCATTCCAACTCAAACCATTCTGTGATTCTGTGACTAGGAAACAATGCAGGGAAAGCTGACAGCTGCATTTTCAAACAGTGTTCGGTCTGAAACATCAAAAAGGGCGCTTTTTTTTTTTTTTTTTTTTTTTTTTTTTAAAAATAGGAGGCACTCAGCTCTTTGATTTACCTTTCAACTACGAATGTTTATTCTCACCCATGCAGATGATGAGAGGTTCTTAAAACCATGACCACGTTATTAGTAGAGTTAAAATACAACCCTGCAAACACACGTGTGTGTGTGTCCTGCCCCCGTGCAGGCAGGTGACCGAGCACACAGGTGACCGAGCACACAGGCACCGCTCCCGCTGCCGGACTCGGGGAAGCGGCAGCGCACCGGCACAGCCAACGGGGCTGGGCACAAACCGCACTTCCCGGCCCTCACGGCGGAGTGTTTTAACGACAAAGACAAGCACGGCAGAGCAGCCCGCCCGCGGGGAAGCTGCGGCAGGCACCGGTCCCCGGCAGCCCCAACTCCGAACCGCAACGCGCACTGCGCCGGCCGCTCCCGGCCACACGTCCCCGGCCCCCAGCCCTCCGGGACAGCCCGGCCTCGGGTAAATCGCTCCCGCGGCGGGGGCCACGGTGCCGCGCGGAGGGGGCTGAAGGACACCGGGGCGCCGTAGCGGAACACGGGGGGGTCACACCCTCCGCCGGGGCGGGCCTGGGCCGTGGGGGCGAGGTGCGGCTGCCCGCCGAGGGCCTTTCCCGGTGATTTCGGCACCGCACCCTGCAGCCCCCGCCGTGCGGCCTGTGCCGCGGTAAGGACGCAGGCACCAGCCGCCGCCCCCACGCGCCGCATCACGCGCTCGCCCCGCGCGCCGCCAGCCCCGCGCGCACGGCCCCCAGCGCACCCCCCCGCGGGGACCCGCGCTCGCTCTCTGATTGGCTGAGCGCCGCGCGGCGGATAGTCAACATGGCCCGCGTGCGGCGCGGTGGCTGTGACGCTGGCGGGGCCAATCGGCGGGGGCTTTGCTGAGAGAGCCGCCCGCCCTTCGGCCAATGGGAGGGAGCGATCTTGGCGGCGGCGCAGCCCGAGTGAGCCTGCGAGGAGCCTAGCGGCTGGCGCTGCTGCCTCTGCGGGCGTGAGGGGACGCGGGGCGCGGGCAGGTGAGGGCGCGGCGGAGCCGTGGCGCTGAGCTCCCCGTCTCTGGGCGGCGGGTGGCTGGCGGGGCTGGTGGAGGGCCTGGGCTGGCCGCCGAGACGGCAGCGCGGGGATGGGGCGTGCGTGCGGCGGCCCTTAGGGCCTGCTCCGGGGTGGAGCTCGGTAGCGGCGGGGGCCGCCTGGAGCCGCCTGGCGGAGAGGGGCGGGCCTGGTCCGGTCAGGCACCATTTTAAGGCTGGCTTGAGAAGTTTGGACCGAGAGAGAGGGAAGTCCGCGTCGTTCTGAGTCTGGCGGTGGGGGCACGGAGCGGTTTTGGCCACATGTATGGCCGCTCTCGGCCGCCCTGGGGAGCCTGGCGGCGAGCCCTCCCTTCCCCCTCGCCGCCGGGGGAAGCGGGGGAGGAAGAGGGTGGGAGGGCTGTTGTTTGCGGCGAACAGTTTCTCCGTCTCGCCCTGCGGTGCTCGGGTTGAGTCAGGCCCGTAGCCGCTTAAATCCGGCGGAATTCTTTCGTGTGCCCTCATCCACGATCTTGGGTTCCCTCAGCGTGGTGTGGGATTTGGGAGGCTCAGTTTTTCATTTCGGGTTCCCCGTCTGCCAAGCGAGGACCTGTTTAAAATTTTCGCTACAGTTGTTTACCGCATATAATACCGGCGTTTGTAGGATTTGTCCGACTCTATTCCTGTAACATCTGCCTACGAGGCTTCAAAATAAAAAGGTAAAGAAGCGAGTATGTGAGTTAGAGGTGAAACCAGAGCCACTAGGCAAATTTTTTATAAGGCCATCTCTAACCAAAATAGTGTTCCCTCAAGAAAACTTCCAAGGTGAGCTTAAGTATCGCTGATGTTCAGGGCTTGTGGAACAGGTTAATGAGTTTCTTCCTCTCGAGTATTTTTTCATTATTGCTTCTAACTCTCCTTACAAAAAGTGTCAGTCGATTATGTTTGTGGCTTCCCACGGGGTTGCATCCTAGCAACTCTAAAACGGAAGTCATAACTTTCCCTTCTGGTTTGTTGTAGTTACGAAAAACGGCAGCAGTTGTGGGGAGAAGTCTTCCCGTGAGTTCAGGAGTCCCCTAGTTTCCCGTTTCATCTTCTAGTTGTGTTTAGAAGGTTTGCACAACAAGACATAGGATTTTTTAGCAGAGAAAATTTATTTTGTGTTCGCTTGTATTTACAAGTATGTCTTGCCATTAAATGTGCAGACTTTTCACTTGAAGTTGCATCCTTCAGGATGTTACTTGTCCTTACAGTGAACTTTTGCTGTCTTAATGTGCATGGAGTTGATAGTTTCCTGCTGTTTTGAGTGACTGGTGATGTGTGAAATTTGTGCTGGACAAATTGCAGCAGCCTGCTTTGTGGGGCAAGTGGTTGATGTAGTCCTCTCTTTCCCCAGAGCTTCATGTCTGCATGACTTATTTGAAAACAGTGAACTGTCCAGAAGAAATGAGATATGGATTTGGCCTCTTATTGGTAGTGATAATACACTTTACACTGTTCTTTTCTTGGAGTTCCAATAGCTTTTTCATGTCTTGATTTTCTGTAAACTGTGCTTTTGCCTGAAGAGTTTATTACTAAGGTAGTAAATATGAAGGCTCAGTGCTTTGCTGCTGTACTTTTTCAACTATGTGTGCATTTGGCTCTGTCTCTCAAATCACCTTGCTCTTCCCTGTCCTGTCCTCACCGAACAGTTTTGTGAGTAACTGCAGCAGTTAAATCATTGCAAGACAGCTTGAATGCAACAGGGAATCACAAGCTGTTTTGTAAGAAAGCACCTTTAATTATTTATTTACATACTTCTTTCTAATTTTAATTACCAAAGAAGCAACCTTAAGGAGCAAAACAAGTATTAAAGTATGTATTTGTGCCAGTGAACTTGTCTTTTTTTGTTGTTGTTGCTTCTTGTTGCTGAGGTGAATGGCTTTTGTCAGAACGTGCCCAATTCATGTCTGTTCCAGTGATTAATTCAGCTGCTATTTAAAAATTATTGAAGTTATGGGAACTTTGTTCCATGCTTTCCAAACCCAAATGAGGATGGAATGAGAATCTTGTCTTCCCTCAGCAGGGTTGAGAAGTAGTTCCCTGCAGGAAGTACAGCACAAACAACTGAGCATAAGAATTTGTATGTGGAGTGGATTTTTTCCATTGGCCATGTCACTGGGCCTAGGTTGGAAGAGAGAAGTCGAGGCTGATTTTTTGAGTAATGCGAGTCTGCATTTTTAGTTGCTTACTGTTGCTTCCTCTGATAGTGACTAGGATCATGTAACTTGTTGGCTGAGCTCTCAAATTGGGTCAGTTTGCTATGTCTTACCTTTTTAATCATATCTCTTTTTTTTCCTGCTTTCTTACTGCTATGGAAGGAAAGACTTGTGTATGCTCCTTTATTTCATCAGCTGTAAGATAGTAAAATTCTTTTGTTTTGCTCTAGCAGGTGGTTGCTGACATTGCCACTTTGTCTTGTTATGTTTAAGGCAAGATTAAGTGCAAATAAATAAGCTTGGGTTGCCGAAACACCCTGTCTACAAGAAGCCCCTTTTGTTTTTTCCTGGACTTAATCTATAGGGTGGGCTCGTGTGCCTTTTTTTGGTAGATGTTAAGCATCTTTATTTCCTGTGGAAAAATCTACAGTATACTCATAGTACTTTTGTAAATGAACAAAGTTTTTCAACTCTTAAATGGTTGTGAAAGTGTTGTTTTTCTAGCTTAGAGGAGGAATCAGCGTTTTCATAATGGGAGAGGGCATGTGATCTCTGGGTCCCCTGCTCTGGCTGCCACTCAAGATGTCATTAGCACTCAGGTTCTCCTTTGGTAGCTGTGTGTTGGAAGCTGGGCTGAAGATCAGCCTGCTTGGCCTTTATAGAATCTAAGAAATCAGACCTGTTGACTCCCAGGAATGATGGAAGATACTTTTTATTGAAAATTTGACTTGCAGACTAATATCTGCTTTCTTGAAAGCTTGATAATGTCAAATATCACCTGTGCTTCTGTATGGTATGTAGTGATTACTTGGATTTCTGATGAACTGTTCAGAATAGGTGGAGGAAAAACAACCTGTATTACTAAAATAGATGTACAGGCTTGGGTATTTTGCTCCAGTAAAGAAATAAAAGCAAAATAAGTTAGGGAATCTGACTCTCTCGTTTTTCAGGAGAGCTAATTTTAATTTAGATCTTGGGGGCTGGAGTAGCTGCACTAAACCTGGTTCCAATCATTGCTAATACCAAGAAGTCTTCGACTTCTGTTTCCTCTGTTTTCTCACTCCCGATAAATAAAGGCAGATCTTTATATAGGAGGTTCTACCTTTGTAGCTGCTGTCAAAAACCCTTCTCTTGGTAAATAATTTTCTTTCCTTCCATGTCTTGCTTCTCTTTATCTAGCAGCAGTTTTAGGTTGTCATTCAGTATAGTGCAGCAGAAGCAGCTATTCACAAAAATAGTCCTGATTAGACAGACAAGTGAGGCATATTTTTCTGCTCAGGTTACGTAAAAAAAGTCGTTCTGAAGTTGTAATTAATTTGAGCTTTCATTGTTTTCAGACCAGGCATAGTAATATAGTATATGAAGAGATTAAAAATTAATTATTTACTGTGATACTGTCAAGGAATTAGAAAATAATATATTTATACCTTCCTCTTTGGCTTGATATTTTTTTTAATAGAATGCAGAGCTAGTCTAGGAGACTGTGATGTGTGTCTTCAGACTGAAGACTTATGACCTGATACAAATGGTTTAACATCTGGAATACTTAAGAGAAAAAAAAAAAAAAAGTTGGCAAGGGTTAAATGAAAGCACCTTACAGACTGTTTAAAAACTGAGTAAGTTCCAGTTTGAATTGGCTATTCTGGGAGCTGTTCATGTTACTGCAAGAGATTATACATGCTGAATTTCTTAGCTAAGCCAGTAGCTGTTAATTTGTAGTGAGGTTTTAAACAATGACCTGTTCTTTTTTCATCTTCTGTTGAGGTAAACAGATTACCATTAAAGTATTTTTAAACACTGTATTTCAACTTGCAGGTGGATACAGGCACACAGATGGCAGATAACAGGTATGTTGGACTGTTCCCTTGAAACCTGGTCTTCTGTGGGAGAGTGCTTTTTTATCTGAGGAATGGGTTACCAAACTTGGATAAGAATAAAATGATAATATTTTCTCTAACTAAACTGTGTTTTCTTTCAGCAAGGACAAAATGCTCATTTCATACAGGAGAGGCAGAGGTTGCAGTGTATTGGATACAGAATTACTCTCTTGGATTAACATAATTTGTGTTGTCTTGGTTTGGTTTTCAGTATTCATGTTTAAACGCTCTAAAGGCTTGAAGAAAGAGCACTGATCCTCAGTGTTTCTCTGATCTGTATGATTTAAGCATGCAAAAGGCACTGGTTTATTTTCTATTTTTTATAGCATTTTTGGAACAAATAACAGTATTAAACTGGTGTAAATACATGCTGGTCTTTCAAGGCTTGCAGTGCACCAGGGTGAGCTGGATAAGCTAGTCTGGTAACTAGCAATATCCATTTGCATGTGATATGTTTTCTTTTCTACCTGAGTTAGGGTTAGTTTCAGCAATACTCAATCTGTGTTTTGTGACGTATAAACCGTCAGGGAACACAGGGAATACTTGCTGGCTGTTGACTCATTCTGGGCCGTCTTTCTCCAGCACAGAAAGTGTGATGAAGACATTGCATCAGGGAGACGAAGAGGACAGGGACATCTCTTTTTAGAGTAGAAGCAAATGTTTTTACTATTAATCAAAACAACTTGATGTAGAAATCAGAAACAAAGAGTTTTGATCTCTTATTTGTATTCCTTTCTTATGTGTATACTTTCTCATGGTCGTCTTTATCACTTACACAAAAGGGTGTCTAGTATGAGCAGTAACACTTTCCTGTCCACAGTGACCTGATACAGATGAAAGGCCAGCCATTCATTTAATGACATGAATTTATCTGTCAGTGTGTTTTGTTTTGGGGTTTTTCTGTTTTGTTTTGGTGTTTTTTGGGTTGGTGGTTCTTTTTTATTTCCTTTCCTTTGCATCCTAGTCATCTTAGAACTAGTTTCATAGCCAGTCTTTTATGTTTTGATAAGCTTGAAGACATAAAATTATGTCTTTTAGTGACATACTTGTTTATAAAACTTGTCCTGTAGTAAACACTAGAAATTCAGAATACTTTTGTATTAATGTGTTAATGCTTTTATAAGGTGATGCCTGTTTAATATGTTACATTTTAAATTCTTTTAGTAAAACAGAAGATGCTGCTTCAGATTCTGTGGAGGCTGCTAAAAATGCAAGCGACAAAACAGGTAAGAAATATGTAGTAGGTAACAGTGCAAAGGTGGGATAAGCCAATTGCCTTGTGTATTGAAGCTGCTCTATCTACAGTTCCAAAACCTTTGCAGTCAAAACTACAGATGCATTCCCTGTTGAAAGCATAGCAATGTTTTCTAGGCTGTTTACTTTTTGATGTTTTCCAAATTTATCGAGCCAAGAGCAAAATGAAGGCTATATTTATGTAACAGTTAAAGTATTTTTGTGTATGTTGTGATCAGAATGCTTCGCTGTTGCATGAAATAACGCACTATACACTTGCAATAAGGCCTATATAAACCAGCTTTTAAGAACTTGTGATCTTTATCAGCATAATTAATAAGATTAGCAGTCCTGTATGTATACTAGTTCTTTACTATCTTGTTTGTAGGAAAATGCATCTTTATCGTATGTCCTCTTGGGGCTGTGGTGTTCTTTGTTTGGAAGGTCTATGGACATCTGCTGAATAATGCTTTTCAAGTTAATACTTCAGCATGCAGAAAAGCTACAGATCCATTATTATTAACTTGAATGCTCAAATTTGTAAGTTTTAGTGAAATATTTCACATGAGAATGTTCTTTAGAACTCATTTTTATAAATTTTTTAAGAAAGCCTTTATGACTGGCAATTGGAAATCTCATGTAAACTGGTAGACACCATTGCATAATTCTTATAGTCAACTTGGATTAATAAAAAACAACAACAAAAACCCCAAACAAACAAAAAAGGCAACAAAAAACAACACACAGAGCTTCCTAAATAAAAGCTTCATCAAGTTAGTGTGTGCTATGCAATTTATTGTGGGTTTTGTTTTGTTTTGTTTTTTAATGTCTGGATAGAAGAGTAGTGAGAAAGAATGGAAAGATTTGAAAAGCAAATGTCTTCCCACTGTGACCACCTGTTTGATTATTAGTACGGGTTTTTAACTCCTAACCAGAAGTGTTTTGGTTCTGACATCCTGTAAAAATACTCTTCTGTGAACTGTTGTGATGACTGGGGAGTCTTACAGATTGTAAAAGTATCTTGATGTAAAAAATTAGTAGTTGTCAGGGAAACAGTCATATGTGCTATGCTGCTTTGTTACACAGTACACAAAGTTTTGGGCAGGTTGTTTTTTTTTTCAGGAGTCAGGCTAACTGGAGAACACTTCTACAAATGTCTTGGGAAGTTTAGTTCAGTGATTCTTCTCTTGCAAATTTATATGTGGCTTATGAGCTACAGCTAGTATAGAGGGAGGATGGAGAAACTCCTACTTTGCACTTGCATAAAAGAAAAGAGGAAATTTGCTTATGTCATCAATGTACTACCTCTTTCTAAAAGCAAAGATTTGATACATTTGCAAAAGAGAAAGGTGTGTTTTCTCTCATTATCCAATTTCATCTTTCTGAAATCTGATCCTGAAGTAATTTTGCTTGAATTATTAGTTAATTATAGTGGTGCTATTGGAGATCTGGAGAATAGTGAGTATTTTCACCACGTCTGCTATAAGACAATAACAGAAGTGCTATGAAGTTATTCAGATTTGTTTTAAAAGTGGGTTTCTGTCTTCATAGAAAAGCTAACAGACCAAGTGATGCAAAACCCGCAGGTCCTGGCAGCTCTACAGGAACGTCTTGACAACACAGCGCTTACTCCTTCAAGTTACATTGAAACGTAAGTACAGGACATAACAGAATTCTTGAAAGACTGAAAGCATAATAGAATGTTATTACTGCATAATTCAGGTAGGAAATAAGAACAAATGATTCACTAGGAAAAACGGTTGGCTTAAACTGTGATTCATCATGGCCTACTTCTGGAAGGAAGAGTCAAGTTATAGTTTACTTACACAAAATGGCAAACAATTTTTTGTCCAGTTCAGTATTTTCCTTGGCTACTATTATTTTGGTTCGAAGTAACTCACCTCGCCCCACCTTATTTCCTTCTGTGACCCTTATTCTGTCTGGGCATGTGCTGCATTGATTGATGGTTTCTGTAAGATTGCTGCCCAGGATGTAGTGGAAAGTTCAGAACTTGTAAATCCTTAGCTTGAAGCTTAGTTTTATATTAACTGTAGAGTAGACTTAAGCTTTAAAATACTGTCTTTAGTAGATATTTGTGCTTTTATTTCTTTACTGGGAATAGCAGGTAGACTTTTTTTTTAAAAAAAAAATAAAATTATAGATGCTATAAAAAGTTCTTTTTACCTTGATATCTATAAATGCTTAATAATTTAAAGTACACATGGGCAGTGTATATTTTTCTGAGTATGACCCAAACTTTCCCTTGTAGAGTGCAGTTCTTACTTTTTGTAGGAGGATCAGCACAACTCTAGTCTCAAAGTTTAGGTGTAAACAAAGGTATTAATTTCAGATCTCTGAACTACACGGGGAGGGTGGTGGCCGCAGGGAATGGAACAGAAGATAACACCTTTGAGAACAACTTGGGTAGGAGAGGATTCTTTCAACTTTTTGAAATAGGTTTTGAAGAAATATGTATGTTTGACATAAGCCTTTTATTTAAAAATTGCATTTTAGCAGCCTGTTTCACAGTGGTATGTTAAATAATGCTGAGGCAACGAACTTTTAACCTTAAAGAATTGTTTGGGTTTTTTTTTTTAGTTTACCAAAAGCAGTGAAAAGAAGAATTGATGCCTTGAAACAGCTCCAGGTGAAATGTGCCCATATAGAAGCTAAATTCTATGAAGAAGTACATGATTTAGAGAGAAAATATGCCGCACTCTACCAACCCCTTTTTGATAAGGTAGGAAGACTGTATGTATAATCTTTGTCTCCTCCTAGCTGAGGCAGTTCTCTTTGCATATATGTAATTTTACATCTTCAATTACATTCTGTTTTTTTTCTAACACAGAGAAGAGAGTTTATTAATGGGGAAGCTGAACCCACAGATGCCGAGTCAGAATGGCACAGTGAAAATGAGGAAGAAGAAAAACTAGCTGTGAGTACAAGCTGGGTAGTGAACTACGGATACGTCAGATTGTCAGAATTAATTGATGTGCAGTGTTTTCTGTTGAAAGACTCATTTTTTGGAAAGAAGGCCTTTATCAGTAATGTGCTGTTGTGATAAATAGACTCTTATGTGGAAGCTTTTAATCTTTTAGTTTAGCCTTTTCTCACTTGAGTGAACTGAACCATTGCCTGTTGGCACTGTTCGTAACCTGTTAACAGTATCTTTCTGATAATGGGTTCCATTCCGGTGCTACATGATACCCCAAGATAATAAAAGGCTGGCTGTTTGTCTGCCTGTCCCCTTTATTTTGGGGGACATAATTAGTTTTCATTTCCATAAAAACAGATTAGACACATGTCGCCTAATCATAAAATGGAATTGACCTCATAAAATGTGTGCTGCCTAGTGAATTCCTACTGGGAGGAGCTATTTACTCTCCTGTCATTCTTTTTGGAGATTTATACTCAGAAGTGATCTACTTACAATGCTGTGTTTGCCATTCTGTCAGGTTTTCTTTGTGTTTTTTTTCCTTGGCCCATTTTCCTTCAGTTTCCTTTGGACACTGTTCTGTATACAAAGCGAATTGTTCTCTTTTGTTTTTACTGATCTCGTGAGATGTAGCATGACACAGTGTGTGCATAACCAAAAAAGGTTTGCTAGACTTTGTGTAAATACAGCATTGTCGGGCCGTGTTCCATGTGATTATAAGGTCAGAAACGTGTCTAGATGGCAACTAAACTGCTGCTTTGTGTTCTTGGCTAGTTGTAACCCAGGTAGTTGCTGTTCAGAAGATCTTATATATTTGCTGCTATCTAGTGGTGTAAAAGGAAAGGTGCAACGCAGCTAATTCAGGCTGTGAATTTCCTGTCTTTTTTTTGGGATGGAGAAGTGACGTAGTCATTCTTTTTTTGTGGCATTTGTTGTCAGTTATGTGTAGGGAATCCTGTATCAGAATAATTTAAGACAGTGCAATAATGAAAAATAACCATAAAACCAACTTTACCAAGTGTTCTGCAAAATTGTGAAGCTAAAACAGTATTTCAGGCGCCAAAGTTAAATTTTAAATGTTTAGATTAAATACTGTAAATGGCACATGAATCTACAGGAATGACATGAATAGAAAAATAGAAATGTATTTATATTTTTTCTGTTTTTAGAAAGCTAGAAATGTATTTTTAATTATTTCTGTTTGTCAAGTCAGTGAAACTGTCATTCGGTCTGTTTAGTCTTTATACAGAAGAATTCCTAATGAGTTGAAAGTAAATCTGAATTAAATGTATCTATGTTTAGTTGTGTAAATAAACCTTTTGTCTCTTTACTGACAGAGAAAAAACAGCGTAAACTTCAAGTGTTCCTTAAACACAGCTTCAGATTTGCAAACATTTGTACATCTACCTTTGTTTATTAAATATGTTAAGAAGTCGTGATTTCTTATCTTTAAATGTTTCTTTATTTGTTTCTCAGGGAGACCTGAAAAATGTAGTGGTACTAGATGAAAAAGCAGAAGCAGAACAGACAAATGTCAAAGGAATTCCAGACTTCTGGTTTACTATCTTTAGGAACGTAGATATGCTAAGTGAATTAGTACAAGTAAGTTTCTCCTCTGGAAAGAATAACTTCTGTCATGTGTTAAACAAATGGGTACTTTTCCCAATTAGTAATGAGTGCTTGTGGAATGTGTGTGAGACACCAAATCTTTGAGTCTTCAGAATCCCTAACATGATTCCCAAAGATGCTTAAAAGCGATGGACAAGCAGAACAGCTGACCCAGGCTGCTGAACACTGTGGATTGCTGAAGAAATAATCTTGTACCAATGTTTGTAGATGCTAAAATGCAAGTTTACATACTGCTTACAACAGCTGTTCCCCTGTAGTTTTGTTAATTTAGTCCATAAAGGTTCATTTTTGCAGGGGTATTATAAGCATACACATGGATAGGTTCAATTCGTGTGAAATAGCTTATGTATTTTTTTCCCTCAGTTACATTAATTGCTTTTCATGCTGTTAAGGAAGAATTCCCTGAAGCCTTTCTGTGAATCTCACTAGCAGTAAATATCCTGAATGAAGTTACTTTATTTTCAGTAATGTTCATCATGCAGCCTAGCGTGGTAGCAGCTTTGTTTACTGAAGATGAGGCCTAACTGTTGAGAATTTGGCACGTGGTATTTGCAACTACAATTAAGAAATTTGGATCCAAATCTGAACTTTAGCTGAAGTTGTTGAATTGTTACAAGGTCTGGCTCTTCGTTAAGAACAAGCAAGCTAGGTTAAAATTTGTTCTTCTAAATATTGCCTGCTTTATAGGAATTTTTTTTTTTTTTTCTTTTTAGGAATATGATGAACCAATCTTGAAACACCTGCAGGATATTAAAGTTAAGTTTTCTGAACCCGGACAGCCTATGGTACGTTTTCTCTCTTTCTCATAAAGATTGTAGCAATGAAGTTAAAAGCATTTTGACATTTTTGTTCCATTCTCTTTGGTTGGAATATATGTGGGGGTTTTCTTTCTAGGCTAATATCTTCATGCTTTGCCTTATAAAGATTTATCTTTAGCTTTTCTGCCCCTTTGCTCTTTCATCCTTAGCCTGGATATCTCTGACATCATTGTAGTTTCTAGATTCCAATTCTATCTAGTTTTCACTTTATTTTGCTCTCTCAAATTCCAAATTAGCTGCTCTAACTAATAAAGTTGCATGGCTGCTTTTAGTTTGGAAATTAATTGTGGAAAATATTCTGGATGCTACTTATTATATTGACTATTTCATCAAAAGAAGAGATGTGACTTATTAAGAATAATTAAAAACTATAATGGATACTATGCTTATTGGAAAGGATAGAAAAACATATTATATGGTCTCTTAAAAGTGTACCTAATGAGTAATTTTTCAAGTACAATGTTGCCTTTTTTTTGGAAATTGTTGTCTTGTTTGAGTTCAGTGTACAGAGACAGATACTGCATTTGTCGAAAAGAAGCTGTTCTGTTGCTTATTTAATTCATGCAGTCTGTAGTTACTCCTTGAACTTCTTTTGAGGGGGAAAGATTGGATTTTAGCCTCCGTATCCTGTCTTTAAACTTCATCCTTGTGGCTTTTTCCCTACATTTGATGGGGTTTTTTTGTCTTATGGAGATGTATTCTTCTGATAAAGTCAGAAGACTTTTTTTTAATCCTCATTGTTTTTCTCAGTACCAAAAAACTTGAGCTGATAATAGGCAAGGGAAGTAGTATGGTCAGAGTGAAACTGGGAATTAAGTTTCTAAATATTGCTAAGGCTGAAGGAGGGGATGTGAGTTTTATGAAGATTGTTTAGCCACAAAATAAAGTATTCTAAGAAGTTGGTGTGAAGCATATCTATTTAGTGGCATTTGGATGATTTGGGAATAGTTATTTTTACCTACAGCATTGTTATGTTCACATTCAGCTTTGTTTTACAGTACCTTGAGTTGAAGAACTGTTCTTAAAACAATGGATTTATTCTGTCTTGCACTGTTCGTAACCTTTTGACAGCATATTTCTGTGAATAGGTTCCATTCCAGTGCTACATGAAATCCAATAAAGGAAGGCTGGCAAATTCCATGTCCCTTCTGTGTTTGGAGACAAAAGGATGCATTCCTGACTACCCAAATGAAACCTGTTATCCAGTTGTGTGTGACTGTCTTGTCTGAAATTCTCTGGCTATTGAAAAATGGTGCAGCAGTGGTAGTTTCGTACTGTAAAAAGTTCACATAACCAGTGTAATAAATACACTAATTCTGCTGGGGATTAGGTTTTGCTGCTACAAGAAACACGTGATAGTTAGGAATTTCCTGATTTACCATTGACCCAAAGTGATTAACTATAGTTACTGTCTTCCAAAAGTAGATTTACCAGGTTATGGTAATGGTGCCTCAAAGTTCTTTGCTGTAGCCTATAGGTATAAACTTTTATCTGCCTGAATCATAAGTGATTCCCTTACTATTTGCTTTTATTTATTTATAATATATGAATAAACTTAGATGTGTTTGTATAAATCTAACTATACATCTATTTGGATTGGACATCAGGATCCTTAGCTAGCATATAAGACCTGGATGATGTGTCTGGGTATAACTTAAGTAGCTTAAAATGAGGAAGTTATCTTTTTTTGAGCTTCACAAGAACATATCTTGCTATAGAGAAAATCTAGAAATGCATGCTACTAAGGTAAGCTGATATCAAAAGCAGTGTCATCTGAATAAAGACTACTGGAAGAGTTACTAAACACTTCAAATAGTATGTGAAACTCGAGGCTTCCTATTGTCTCCTAATGAGAAGGTATGGAATGGAGTACTGAAACAGTTTTGACAGATATTTTTGTCTTGCTGGTCCTTGGGATTCTACATGCTAAGTAATGCCACTGGTTACCCATTTATAACTCCAGTGACAGTTTGTGGGATTATTTGGGTGTGTTAGTCACTGGTAGCAGATAAGCTAAGTTTGTAACTCTTCCTCTGAGCCTGTTTGCCAGAGAGATTTGTCTTCGCTGACAACACCCTCCAAACCATAGAAGCTATCTTGGATTACTTTAAAATGGAAGTTAAGCTGAAGTAGGCTATGTGAAGTCAACACATCTATTCCAGTGCCCATCTGTTTGCCAGTGGCTTCTTTTCCTTAAACTGTGAGCGTGTGAGTTGGGAAGGCTGCTGTTGCCACCAGTCCCCATCACTTCTTGACCACTATTGTTCCAGATTCAGTCACATGAGGAGGTTCATGGAGTCATAGAAAGGAACTGGTACAGGAAGACTAAGGGCCCTTTGGGAGATGAGTGAGGGATAAATATCTTTGAACAGGCTGTTGTCTCCCCAGTTATTTATCCTGCCTGCACATGGTGGGCCTTCAAAAAGAGGGGGGGAGGTCCAGGCAGACTTGGGTGGTAACAGACCATTTTCTGGCCTGAGTCTGAAGAGTGCTGGGGAAGTAGTTTCAAGGCTCTTGTTTTTGGCAATTGCCAAATCTGTTTTGTTTGCATGCTAGGTCTAGCTCTTATGGCATATTGCTGAGGGAGTAAATAAAATATTTAAGGTAACTGTTACCATGCTGTGGCTGTGCAGCAAGTATGATGATGTTGGGGGTTTTGACTTTCAACCCTTCTGTGTTGCTGAAGTGACTTGCCTAAGCAGACTTTTTTCCCCTTCAAGTAACTAAAACAGTGCTGCTGAAAACGTTTGTTTCCACTGTGCCAAGGCAGTTTGAATTTTGTTTTACTTCTGATAGTTCTTAGTTGATCCTGAGTGCAAAGTGGGCATGTATAGCATTGTGCAATTGTTTTTTGAAAGCTTTAAAATTGATGCATTTTTGTAGGCTGCAGTTTTCTATAACTGGAGTCTTTTGTTCTCTGTAAGAAACTGAATTTCTGCAAACAATTTTCAGGTGCCATGGGAAGGGTGAGCTCAAATATAAGCAGAAACACCTGCTTCAGGCTGTAGCCTTTTAAAAGAGGGATGATGACTAGTCTTCCACAGAAAATTAAACCAAGACTTTTCTCAAAGTACTTATTTCTATGCTTCCTTTTAAGACAGCAGTTCTGTATGTAAAGATGAATGAAATGTAGTAGATTACCTGATTAGAATTTAAATGTTAATGTTGGCCAAGATTGTTCTAGCTTCTTGCACATTCAGAATTGGTTGACATTCTTCATTTCCTGCTTCTGCTGTATTTTGAAACATATGTTTGCCATCAAGTTCTTATTTTTTTTCCTGTATTCAGAGTTTGATTAATAATAATTCTACTGATGCACTATTTCAAAGATAAAAAATAGTGGTAACATAAAACTATAATGGAACTTTCTTCCAGTCTTTCTCATTAGAGTTCCACTTTGGGCCCAATGACTACTTTTCTAATTCAGTCCTGACGAAAACGTACAAGATGAAGTCTGAGCCAGACAAGACAGATCCCTTTTCATTTGAAGGACCTGAAATTGTTGATTGTGAAGGGTAAGGAAAACTTGAAAATCAAAAAAACCTTCTGAACTAATAGTCCATATTTTCCGGATGCTATTTTCTCTTATTGTGACAATCATGGAATATTCAGAGTTGGAAGGGACCTCCAGAGATCATCCAGTCCAACTCCCCTGCTCAAAAGCAGGATCCCCTAGAGCACATCACTCAGGACTGCATCCAGGCAAGGCTGGAAAATGTCCAGAGAAGGAGACTCCACACCCTCTCTGGGCAGCCTGTGCCAGTGCTCTGGCACCTCACCCAAAAGTTCTTCCTCATTTTTAAATGGAACCTCCTGTGTTCCAGCTTGTGCCCCGTTACCTCTAGTCCCGTCACTGGGAACCACTGGAAAGAGTCTGGCTTCATCCTCCCTCAACCCACCCTTTAGGTATTTGTAAACATTAATTATATCACCCCTCAGCCTTCTCTTCTCCAGGCTAAAGAGTCCCAGCTCTCTCAGCCTTTCCTCACAGGGGAGATGCTCCAATCCCCCACTCATCCTCGTTGTCCTCTGCTGGACTCTCTCCAGTAGGTCCCTGTCTCTCTTCAACTGGGGAGCCCAGAACTGGATGCAGGATTCCAGTTGTGGCCTCACCAGGGCAGAGCAGAGGGGGAGAATGACCTCCCTCACCCTACTGGCCACACACTGCCCTGTGCAGCCCAGGCTGGCATTGCCCTTCTTGGCAGCAAGGGCACATCTCCGGCTCATGGATAATTTACTGTCTGCCAGGACTCCCAGATCCTTCTCCTCAGAACTGCTTCCCAGGAGGTCCCCCCTCACCTATCCTGGTGCCTGGCATTCTTCTTCCCCAGGTGCACCACCCTACCCTTGCCCTTATTGAACCTCCTGAGGTTCTTCTCTGCCTGCCCAGCTCTCCAGCCTGTCCAGGTCCCACTGGATGGCAGCACAGCCCTCTGGAGTGTCACCACCCCTCCCAGCTTGGGATCAGCAGTGAACTTGCTGAGGATCTACTCTGTCCCTTGTCCAAGTCATTGGTGAATATGTTGAACAAGACCGGACCAAGCATTGACCCCTGGGGGACACCACTGGTTACAGTCTCCAACTCAACTCTGCTCCATTGATCACACCCCTCTGTGATCTGTCACACAGCCAGCTCTCGATCCACCTCACCGTCCCCTCATCTAACCCACACTTCCCGAGTTTAGTAATGAGGATGTTATGGGAGACAGTGTCAAAAGCCTTGCTGAAGTCAAGGTAGATGACATTTGCTGTTCTCCCTTCATCCAGCCAACTGGTTAGAACATCACAGAAGGCTAGCAGATTGGTCAAGCATGATTTAACCTTGGTAAATCCATGTTGCCCCCTCCCAATAACTTTCTGGTCTCCAGTATGATTGGAGATGACCTCCAGAACGAATCGCTCCATCACCTTACTAGGGATGGAAGTGAGTCTAATCGGTCTGTAGTTTTCTGGGTCTTCCTTGCCCTTTTTGTAGTCTGGAGTGACTCTGGCCTTCCTCCAGTCTTCAGGCACCTCTCCTGTTCTCTGTGACTTTTCAAAGATGATGGAGAGTGTCCCAGCAATAACATCTGCCAGCTCTCTCGGCAGTCATGGGTGCATCCCATGAGGGCCCAATGATTAATAAAGATAAAATAATGCTTTTGCTGACTTTAACTGCGAATGTTTGTAGGGATGATGATGATCTTAGCATCAGCATGCAGAAGTAACAGATACATAGATACAGATATGTTTTAACATGGATACATTTTCAATCTTGTACCTTTCAAGTTTAATAGATTATTAATGAGGTAACAAGCCTTTTAATTCCAGAGAATTGGGTAAATTCATGGTCTGACTGTTGGAAGAATAACTCTCAACTGTTCAGACTCTTTTGGAATAGCTTATAATTGTGTCCTTGGTACAAAAATCTAGTAGTTGGGGCAAAGAGGCATTAAAGTATTGGTGGGGTGAGGGCAGTGATTTCTCTGTGAAGACAAACTATTTAGCTTTCTCATTTAAGGAAATATTTGATATGTCCAACATATACGTAATCTCTAGCACTACAGTGCATCTACTTGACACCTTATAAAGCAGATGAAGTTGCCATAGTGTGCAAAACTAGCTTTAGAGAATGATGAGCCATCTTTCCCTTGATGTTTGTTGCTCTTATTTGTTATTTTCACTGATGTCCTGTGTTAAAATGCTGTTTACCACATGTTGTCTCCAGGTGTACTATTGACTGGAAGAAAGGAAAAAATGTCACAGTTAAAACAATCAAGAAAAAACAGAAACACAAGGGTCGAGGCACAGTTCGGACAATTACTAAACAAGTACCTAATGATTCTTTTTTTAACTTCTTCAGCCCAATAAAAGGTAAGCTTGGAAACTGAGGATTTAGAATTACTCAAGTATGTTGTATGTGTTCACATGTATTTGTATTTATACATCTTAAACCTACAAACTATTTATGCTGCTGCATTGTATACTTTCCTCTTAGTAGAGGAAGAGAGCAAACTGCAGCCCAGCTGAACAGTTTGTTCCATTCCGATGTTGTTCTGTAGAATTTGACCATTAGGTGTGCTGTGTAAACAGGATTCATAGTATGGAGTCTCATGTAGAATCTCCTTAAGAAGTTGACTTGTGTTGCCACAGGATGGCTCCATGCATCAATTTTAGGTTTTTAACATGTGAAAGGAATCTCCAATGTTCTAAGTTACAGCATATCTGTTTCATTTAAACCTTTGTGTTAAATGATGGAACTTCCTGTGGTTCCTTCTGTGATTAGTGATCCCTAATGCTCCATACATACCCTCCAAATTTTTCTAGTTATGTAGTGTTAGGTGTGTACTCATATATTTAAAACAGTCTAGATGGATTCCCAAAACATTTTCTTCTTGATACATCTCCCACTGTACTCTTTTCCTTTTTCTTTTTTTTTTTTCTTTTCCCAAACATGGATGGAAGAAGCAGTTTAACTTGTGGATTTCAGAGATGTACTAAACGAAACAGACATTAGTGCTTGATTCAGTTGTGGGCTATTATTATAGACTAACTGTCCCTTTTAAATACCACTGCAAATCCCTGTGAACATGGGGATAAGAAACAAGTGATAAGTATTTCCAAAGTTGGAGATCGTTTGGGACAGAAGTGTCCTTAGACTTAAACTACTTTTTTTTTTTTTTTTTTTTTTGTGTGTCAAGTAGTTGCTGCTTTCAGAAAGGGATGGAGATTTATTTGCCTCATGATGGTTTTATACTGTTGGGGTTTTTTTTAAGTACTTCAAGGACATACTGTGGATGTAGCTTTATAAGAACGATAAGACTATGACATCTGCTGGCAGTTGATACTTACAATTTTCAGCTTGAGAATAGACTGAGCCAAATGGTCACTTTCACAGTGGGTCACAGTACCATGGCACCCAGAGCAGAGGAGGGAAATCTGGTTTTTGGGGTGGTGGTGGTGGTTTTAAACACACACACATCACCCCCTACCCCCTGTTCCTTCCTGCTTACAGTACCAGGCCTCTTCTCAGCAATGCATTGCAAATTTGTGACAAAATGTTAATCTACTTGGTGGCATCTGTGTTTGGGGAGAGGAGAGGGTTCATAGTGCTCTAGCATAATAAAGTTACTGTAATTGCAGCATTAATATAGAAACAAAATGTGTTGCTGTTTGAGGGAAGAAAATGATCTGTGTGCCTTTGCAGAAAGGAACCCATCTTTGCAGAAAGTACTTCCTCTGCAAAAATCTTTGATATCAGAATGGCAGCTCTGGTGTTCTTACTACAGCATGTAAAATTCTTGCAAGTGCAGTTTCAATGGCTTTACTTTGAGATGAATCTGAATTGTCTTGAAAGGTTTTAACAGCTTTTGAAGACTTTATTACCCTGGTGTTTTCTGGTGTGAGGTCTTCGTTTATACTGTCTTTTGTCATCTTGAACATTGATGTGGGCTAACCTACACAAACTTTGCTTAAATTTACTTTCTTTTCTTTTTGCAGTATCTGGTGATGGAGAGTCATTGGTAAGTTTACATTTCTGAAATTCCGCAGTTGTTCTTTGCCATATCTTTTTTGGTAAACATCTCTGTAGTGACTATTTGGGTTCTGTTATTAAGTACTGTGTATTTTATCATTATTTTTGCTTTTGTTAAAGTTCATCTTGGAGAAGTCAATAGTATCTTTCATTCTATCAAGTGATCTCTTGATGTTTTGCTGTTACATACCTTGCTGATTCAATTAATCTATAATGTTAACTCTTGGGAAGTGATTGTTATTTTCTGTAGCTGCTCAGCAGTACTGCATGGCCAGTAGCCTGTATGTAGACACTAGGAAACTTTTAAAATAAATCTCAATTCTGCAAATTTGGATTTAGACTTGCAATATTTCTTTTATTGTTACAAAGTGAAGTATCCTGAAAGTACGTGTCACCTGAAGGTTGATGTTGATGACAGTGTGATGTTTCTCAAACCTGTAACTCTTTGAAATACTTTTCACTTCTCTCTAGCACATGACATGTTTAGTAGAAAAATCAAACTGACTTACTTTACAGGATGAAGATTCAGAGTTTACTTTAGCAGCAGATTTTGAAATTGGACACTTCTTCCGTGAGAGGATAGTCCCTCGTGCTGTGCTTTATTTCACTGGGGAAGCTATAGAGGATGATGATAATGTATGTATGCTATCAATGTTTTGTTTATCAGTCACCATGTAGATGCAAACATTATCCTTCTTTCCTGATTAGACTAGTATGTAGTATTAATTAAGAGAATAACAAAAAACAACCCAAAGAAGTTCCTGTTACTTATGAATAGGAAGACATCATTCCACTTTCTATGAGCTGTTAATCTTTGCTTCTAGAAGGGGCTTAGTTTCAGTTACTGTGTTTGAATATGCTAGACTTATTACTGCAGAAGATTTCATGCAAATATGAGCAGACCTAATAAAACCTTGGGTTTGTTTTTCAGTTTGAAGAAGGTGAAGAAGGTGAAGAGGAGGTGAGATGCATACTTTATCTTTTATAGATAACTAATTACCTACTGCGTTCTGGTTCCAGAAATAGTCCTAGATGGAGCAGAAAATAGTTGTTTATAGATGCTCTTATGTATGATGCTTTTTTCCAAAAGAGTTCAGCATTACTGATGTAGAAAGTCTGTCACTATTTTCCCTCTTCACAAAAGTACTTTCTGCATTTGTCTGTTCTTTTTCTAGTATTTTGGAAGTTGCTTTGACATGAGTCAAAAGTTAGATGAACTCTTTTTCTTGAGTGCTGCATGATAAGAACCTTCATTCTTTTTTTAAAAAATATCTGTTAGTTAGGCACTAGTGGAATTCAGCTGTCAGCTTTTGGTTGTTGTAAGCTTGATGACTGGGCCTTGCTAAATGTGAAGTAAAAAAGGGAGACTGTGCAACTGTTCTGGATAAAGGCTTAGTTTAGGCTGGAATTTCTAGTAAACCAAGCACTCTGGTCTGTTTATAGTGGTCTGGTATGAATACAAACATACAGTGAAAGGCTTTGCACAAAACCACTAAATGATACCACACTTAAATGAATTAGTATCCTTTACAGATAATTGTATTTTTACTTTACTGCTTTTACTATGGTGTTCTTGCTCATTGGTTAAAGGTACATAACCTGACTGTCATCAAGTTCACCATAGTAGAGTACATCTGAAGCTATCGAGCTGGTGGCCTAGTGTGAGCTGGCAGCCTTCAGCATGTAGTCTCTTTTCTCTCTGCAAGTTGCAGTACAGACTTCTGGACTTGGGCTGTTGAGTGACTAAACATTTTCTTTTTTTTTTCTTTTTTTTTTTAAGCTGTGTCTTGATAGAAGTATATGTGTATCTTTTAATCTGTCTCCAGTGCCAGGTGTTACTACTTCGATGTAGGTGTATGTACAGCAGAGTATGAAAACCCTGTGAAAACCAATGTGAAAACCTAGCCTGTCGAGAGTAATCCAAATAAACAGACACTCTTTGGAAGAAGGTCAGAACAAAGAGAAAAAATAGACATACATACTTCTTATTTGGAGTTTCACAGTTCTGGTAATATGTCAGGTAGAAGTTGAAAAATTGCTGGGACACTGCAGCAGCTTATGTAGGAAGGTTGCCTTAAGCCATGCCAGATCTTTGAAATCTATGTTTTAAGTCGTCTTTTAAAGATTTTGATTTAAGATTTTGAAGATGCTGAATTCTTTTAAGTCAGCCCAGGTAGTTTTACTGTTGACATCTGAAACACTCTGGAATACAGTGGTAATATCATTTGCTATTTTGTTTTTTCTCCATTACAAAAAGCTGCACTTTTAACCTGTTTTAATTTCTGTTAGTTTATCTCTATTTTGTCATAGGAGTTGGAGGGGGAAGAGGAGGGAGAAGAGGAGGAAGATGCAGAGAGTGATCCTAAGGTAAGGATTTTTGTGTCCTTAGTCATAATGTAGACTAATCACAAGCAATGTAACTAACGTTATGGTAGTTTGTGAAAAGTTTAATCAGTTGTGAAAAGCAAAACTCACACTAGCTTCTGACTGCAATGTTTTCATCTTCTTCAACAATCAATTTGCTCTTAAAAGAAAAGTTAATATTTCCATAAACTGAGAAAATGTAGGTTTTTATCTTCCAACTTGCAGCAAGAAAAAGATAATTTCCAAACTGTGTGCCTTTACTCCTTAATGGTATCACTGTATAATAATGATACCTATTTTTCCTTTAGAAAGGTCTTATTTCAAATATTCTGTGGCTGGACCTCAACTTAGAATTACTCTGACAAGTCTCAACTTGCTTGTTTATTTTTCCTTTTCTTGGAATTATTCCTTTTGGTTGTCCTGATGGCTGGAGGTTAGACCCTACATGTCTGTACGCAGCTAGAGATCAAAAAAAGTTAGTCCCCCAACTTTGAATTTTAAACTTTGAGACCTGGTTTAAAATTCAGCCTTAAGGGTTAGTACTCCTTGTGATAGGTATTACTCAATCCTTCAGTCATGGTAGAGTTAATGCTTACGTTTAGTGAAGCTGGGACAGTGATGACACTTTGGATTCATTTAGTTCTTAAAACATCAGCTTTTAATTCTTTATAAAGGCACAGATGAAGTGAAAGGCGTGCAAAACTACTTGATCTTTGGATGTAAGTCTTAACAGCAGCTTAACATGTCACTATTTTGACATAGTTTTATACACACCACCATATCACTAGTAAATACTTTTTGCCACTATATCAAGAATTGAGCTTGCTTTTCTTTAATGAGAAATAGTGTATACTAAAGAAAGTCTGTCTTGTGGAAAGATTGATCAAACAGGTTTAGAGTGGCAGAAATGAGTATTCTGACCCTGTTCTGCAGGATCAGAATGCAGTGGTGTTCCTGGAATGGGAAAAGGTGGGACAGCTGAGAAAAGGTTCGTCCTAAGTCAAAGTATATTTGTGCTAAGTATCAAATATCCTTTTAAAGGATTTGGTATTGTGTAGAAAAAAGGTTAAGGTATCTTGGAAGGTTATAGTTGTTGCCTCCTGTATTACTTTGTACATTTCACTTTTCTTTCATGCTGACAGTTCCTTTCAATTTTTTCCCATTTAGGTGTAATTTAAGTCTGTTAATCATTCATACATTTCTAGGTAAGGTGGAATTCCATTCATAACTAACTTCCAAGAGTCCCATTTGTAGCCATGCAATGTGGTTTGTTTTCTAGGGTTTTCTGCTTTGGTTTTTGTTTTGTTTTTCCTTTTATGGGGAAAAGAAACGGGGGAATGGTGACTTCAGAGTTTAGGTTTTATTAGTAGTAAATAGAAAGAAATGTGTATAGAGATGAATGCCTTTAAGTCATATAATTAACTTAGGTTTTTCAGAATGAGCTCTCTGCCTTCCTGGCACACTTCTACTTTGCATTTGTAGCAGTCAAACTGTATTTTATACACACATGATAAAAGATACTGAGACTTGTCAGACTTTTTCTTGTTTGTGATTTGATGTTGTGTCTCTTTACTGTTTCTTGCGTACTTGCAAATTATTTCTTATATATCTGCTCTGCTTTTCTTGAATTCTTTTAAATCATCAGCTTACTTAGTATGTCTTTTCCAACATTGTTCTTATTTATGCTGCCTGACAAAGGCGGTCAGTCACTCTTAGAGGCCTCTTCTTGAGCTCATGATTCTGAATAGATACTGTTTTCCTGCTCTTCTGTCTCTTTAAAAGAAGAAGAAAATAGTTCCTTCTGTTGTATACTGTCATTTTTCACCTTTCATCCCATGCCTTATGGAGAACATTGCCTGCAACAGGGTCCATACTTTTCCCCCTGTATTTTACGCTTGTATCTTTTTTTAATTTTTATTTCCACTCTGATATGCTTTGAGAAGCCAGCTACCCTGAGTCAACATATTTGCACTGTTTGTTCACCTGCAGTAGTAGAACATCCATTTGTCACAACAGCTTGTATGTCATCCTGCTGCAATCTGTTACACAGCTGTCTTCCCTTCTTACAATTAAAAGTTGTCAGCTATTGGCTTCAGTTTTTCAGGTCAACTTGGGATTCAGGTTTTGGTCTTTTGACTCATACCCCGATCCTGTTTTCCATTCCTTCTCTCTTCATCCCCTTTTCTGGTCCTGTTTCTCACTGTCCCCTGCCCCTCTTTGCCTTTCAGTTCTTCTCCTGCTTTTCGTGTATTTAGAATAGTTTTCCTTTTTATGTACCCAAAAAATAATTGGATTTTGGTTTATTTTCCTTTCAAATTCCATTTCTACTCTTCAGCTGTTTCTGTATTACCTCCTCCTTTATTGTCCTACTGCATTTGCTACATAAATGTCAGCACTTTCTGCTTTGTGAAGTTTTTCTCCTTCCTTCCTTCCTTCCACTCCTGTCAGTTTTAAGTACATTTGAGTTGTTCAGTTAGAACCAGCTCATTATCATCTCTTCAACAAAGTGCTTATGCTGTGTATATAAGTTTTGGCTTCGGAAGACTTTGCAGATGATTAGAAGTAGCTTGTTTTGTCTAGTATATTTTTCTGTCTTGCATGCCCTGTTCCTTTAGCTACCTTTATTTCACATTACTGATGCTAAGCTTGAATAGAGAAGTAGCTGATGAGGTAATATAAAATGCTGTTTTAAAATACGAACTAAAAAGCGGCTGTGGGGAGAGACTGCACGTGCTTCATGATGCTTAGTCTAACCTTTAAATAACAGTGGCAGAAGGACCTGTTAGCAGGCTGTCCAGTTGTGGAGGAGGCTGTTAAGGCCACATGCTTGCTTAGCTTCAATTAGCTCTGAGTTTACTTCCCATCTGTATATTTGATATCCTTGCTTTTTCTGATTCAATAGCATAGATTAGAAAATGAACATAGATAAGGTTTAGCTGTAGGAGCCTTGACTGGACTATTTCATGGTAAGACATTTGAAATATTGAAAGGCTTGCTTCCTTCCTTCTCTGCTGGAAAGGGCACCAGTTTTAGTGCCTAGTGCCTGCATTGATCCCACTGTTGGCAGCTAAGTCTGGGAGCTGATGGGCTGCCTGTGCCTGCATGGCTACTTTAGCACATGGGAAGCTTCCTAAAAAGTCATTTGCAAAAGTAAGGAGGTAAAGGTTTGACTGCTCTGTGAATCACCTGGGAATGTATCCTGCCTAATCTGTTTAAACATGGAAGATGAATAGAAATTCAGTGTCTCTTTCAGCAGTAACTTTATGTGATAAAGATCTGATTTGAAAGGATTTTGAATTGCTAAGATAAATGGCATGGATACTTTGGGCTTATATCCCCATCCTCTAGGACAGCAGATTAATTGGGGTGTGTGTATGAAAGTCATGAAAGCAGTATTACTTCAGATGTGCTTTTTCTTCTCCCTATGGTCCTGCAAATTTTAGGTGAAATTACCTCTTTAAATTTGATGCATGTCCTCTATGTCCATGAGCAGCTGATGTCTGAGCAAGTGGTCTGTGTGTAAGCTAATTGGCTCAAGTTTCTTGCATTGTTCTGAGTAATCAAATGCCAGGAGAAAAATATTCATGTTCATTGTAGCAAGACTGATTTGTTTTTTAATTCTGAGCAAGTAAATAATAGGCAGTGGCAAAAAAGTTTTATATTGATGCTTGTTAGCAAAGGAGAAAAAAATAGGTGTGAGTCTTACTTATTTAACTTGTATATCTCCATTGGAACAGCATCTCAAACTGGAATCAAAGGCCCAGAGTAGTCTCCTTGCACAGAATAAGTAAATATCATTAAATACTTTAAAGATGTAAAAGTTTTAAAAAAAAATCCTACCACTTTTCCTATGAACTAAAGTAATTGCTTGTGACTACTATAGAGGGTCTCTTTATGACAAGAATTCTTACTTGTCTCTGTAGCACTGGTAGTGAACATCAGTACATATGTTTGTTGCATCTTATTTTAAGATAAATTTAGCAATTCCTCCTTATCTTTGCATGTTGAAGTCTCTCTGTTTGGTCTTTATTGGCCTGGCCAATGTACTTCACCACCTTTCCAAGATATCTTGGGAAGTGAATTTAAGGAAATACAACATGAATGTAAATCTTGCTGATCTTGCAGGACCCATTAGAGGCCCAAGAGAAGTTTCAACATGCATGTGCCTGTTGGGGCACCTGTAACTTGAAGACAATTGTAGTCATCTATCTGTGCTTTTGTCATCTCAGGATGAGGCTGAGATGCTTTATGTGAGGCTGACAGGTAGCTGAGGGCAGTATGGAGCTCGTGCTGGCTTGCTCAGCCAGAGCAGTGCTTTGCTATTGGAGCGGTGGAAGAAAATTGATCGTGTTGGAATCTGCATCTGAGATGCTGCCTTGTTAGTTGGGGCCTGCTTGAACATGTTATATATATGGTCAAGATAGATATGCCCTTAACTCTTAGCATTTCTTTCAAAATTCTTCAACTGACTCGTATCTGAGAACCCCTTAAACTATGGGTTTGTTTTTTTTCTGAGAGCAGTAGTCAACACTGGAAGGTCCTTAAAGAATTTTGTATTTTTACAGGATAAAGACGTGTGTGCAATAACATGATTTAAATATTTACAAAAATAAAGAAGTATAAAGACAAGATAATGGAGTTAATTAGAAAATACAACAAGGATTTTGATTAATGGTTAAAGTTCAGCTGAAATGATTGCAGTGGTCAATGTTAAGTGTGTCTGATATAAATGTAACAGCTGAACAGGAAAGGAGGAGGGAGATGGAAAGATTTAAAGTAGTTTCTAAATAACGAGTTTGTTACTTGATTATGGCTCTTACCCAGAATGCATGGGGGAAGGGAAGTGATGCTGTGCACTGCTCTCTGGCCATGTTCAAATACAAAGCAGTTCTAAGAAAAACAGATACTTTTGAAAAGCTTTTTGATAAAAAAGTTGTTGATTTTTGCCTCCCTCTAAATGAAAAGGAATAGCATGCAATGTATTCCCAGTGGCAGTCAGATTTATTTTTTTAAAGAGCATGCTAATTTTGTGCTCTGTGTGAACATAACCCTCTTCAAGAGGGAATTGATGCTGCATTTAGTCCAAGATCAGTGAAAATGAATTCACATCAGTGTTATTTGGAACCCCAAGCAGATGAGAGAGTGCAAAGTTGAAGTTAGCCAGATGTGCTGGGGGAGGAAAACCTCAAGGAGGAAGTCTGGAAGGTTTTTTGGCATATCTGTGCAGAGGAGACAGCATTTGGCTTTAATCCAGACTTCCAGTGGGAGTGATAGTGACTGCTGTAATGCTAAAGAAGTGTGGGTGAGGAACAGAAAAATAGTCTGGGTTTAGTGCAGATTATCAAGGGCAAAACTTAATGATAAGGAACCTTAGTTGCACCTGTTCTTCCTCACTACAGGCAAAACTCTGAAGCTGTCTTAGCTCTTGGTTACTTGATGTGTAATGAATTCTTGCATGCTTCTTTTACAACACAAAACTCCTTAGGATAGTTACTGAGAAGCATTTTATTTGTGGCCAGTGACATTCAAGGTGCAGTGTTTTATACCTGTATTTTTCTTTACTAGAATTCAGCAGGTTTCTATGACTGCTATTTGTTTATTATAAACTATATTAAGAACAGTAAGGGAGAAGCAAGCAGGAAGTACACTGAATAAATTCTTCTGCTTTCTAAGAATCCTGGTTTACAACAGAAAAGCAAGAAGTGCAGTGTAAAACCCGAAGTTCTTACCCATTCGAGTACTTGTTCTCCTTCCCAAAGACACTTCCTTTTGCCAAAGGGGAAGTTGTTTTACTACCTAATGAAGGTGTTTCTACTCTTACATATTCAGATTAACATGTGGACTTATTGCCCAGTGCTAAACTGTTGAATAGTTACATACTGGTGATGCAGAACCTAGGAGAAATCAACACATAAATTACATTTTTATCACCTTAGCAGAAAGGGCAAAGCTTCTAAGGAAAAACTCAGACGTGCTGCAGAATAAGCAGCTGCCTTCCTCAGAGTTGGTGAGGAGGTGGCAGTTGATTGTTAAACTCTCTAATAGGAACTGGAAGTCAAATTGAGCCTCTTGTTGGGGGGAGTAGAAGGTGGTTTGCTTTCTTAGTTTGTTTGAACCTTGGCCTACTGGATGGAGTGTAAAGAACACAAATGTAGATTAAAAATGGTGTGGGGTACCAAGTAGCTCCAGCAGGGTGACTGCTGTTCAGACCTTTATGATCTAGCTTGAGTTAACCTGTAGCTTTTTTGTACATGCTAGTGCTGTCTCTAGCTAATTCAAAACTGCATAGCCAGGTTCTTTTACTTGTTGAAGTATTATGTGCCATTTTGATTTTTAACTGTTTTTTTTTTTCTTCTTTTTCCCTTTATACAGAAAGATTCCAACCAACCTGCTGAATGCAAACAACAGTAATAAGGAAATACCACTTGGAAGTGATATTTGAACAACTTGTAACAACTATTTGGATACCTGGCCTGCAGTTCAGGATATTCCATCGCTGCAGCACAATCTTATTAACAATGCTTAAAATTAATTTGTTTTAAAATGCATGATTTTCACTAACTTTTCTTTATTGCTTAACATGTACAGTGGCAACTTCAATGCATTTGGGAAATAAGAGGTTTAAATAAAGCACACTCTACAGCCGTTGGTACACTGTAGCTAAGTATGTCAGTAGGCCTTTAGAGCCTTTTGCCCTACACATAGGGGAATAGTCCAGACTACCAAGTGAGGATTATCCATTTTCTTGTTAAACATTTAAAATTGTGGAATAGCAATGTGCTGAGAAGCTAAAGTAAATGGATTACATGTATGGTAGCTGAAACAGATAGAGCAATATGACTTTTTTGCTAGTTCCTTCCCCCCTTTTTTTAATGTTTCTTGCAACCTACAAATTGAACTAGTGCTTGAGCAGCTTTAAATGTCATATTTATTATCTCAGTAAAACCAATTGAATTGAAGTAATTTTACTTCATTGAAGGGGGTGTTATATTTGAGACTTAGTTGTTCATCTTACTATTTATTTATTCATGTTTGTAAGTACTTTGACAGAATTAGTGCTTTTTAATAGTTTTTATTATACTTGAAAAATCTTCCTCTTTTGCATACAATATGGGTACTTGGGAAATGAATAATTTCAATTGGTCTCAATGTAATAGTCTAGGCAGAAGAAACGAACTTGCATCTAAATGACAACTCTTCTGGATGAAGGTCAAAATGCAAAGGCCAAACTGTTGCTGTTTGTGGAAGTGGGTTGCAGCCAAAGAACCAGAAACTTTCCAGTAGTCTTATTGCTTAGTGTCCAGCATGGAAGGACCTTTCACTATGAACACGGAAATTTATCAAAATTCAGTTCAATAAATCTGAGGTTTTGGTGTCTTACTTGCAACACTGAAATTATTCCATTCCACGATTCGTTTTATTTAAAGCTCTGAAGTCTTCAAAACTACCTTTTGTTGTTGTGTGACACTTCAGGTACACATTTCTAGTTTCAGCATCCATTGCCAGCCTCTGGCAGCAGTTGAATAGCAGCTGTATCAACACTGTGACCAGGCATGTAGAGTGCTCCAGCCTTACCTTACACATTTGTAACTTAATACGGTGTTTTCAATTTGTACAGAATAGATAGAATATTCTATTAAAGTTGTGAAACATGATCGTTGGTGCCTGTCTGGTCCATAATGCTTCCTAGGTTCAATGAATATCCCTTTGACTTTTGCTAGGGAGCGGTGAAATGTTAAAGGAGGGCTCTGAACATCCTCCTAGTTCCCTCTGTTGCCAAAAGCCAGAGAAAAGAAGCCCTTGTAAATACTGCATTATGGAGTTCTTTGATGTAAGTCTGAACAAACTTAATTTGTAAGTAAAGCGTCTGGACTGTTTTGTAGGGTTTGGGTTTTTTGGGAGCAGTGTCATTGTTAAAGATTCCACGTGATCTATGCAGTTCAGTCATGGACTGAAGGAGGTGCTGGGGGACATACATTGGTGTATGACATGTTAAGATATCCCAACATCAGTACCTGGCAGTCTGAAAATGTGTAGCACTGATGCTGAGGTGCAATATTGCAGTGTTAAGGCAGGAATGAGGAGAGGTTCTGGACTTCTATGGAAAAAAGACATTAGTTTTGTAACCTGTCATTAGGGTATGGTGTGC
The DNA here is from genome assembly GCA_028020825.1 of Podargus strigoides. Classification (NCBI taxonomy): domain Eukaryota; kingdom Metazoa; phylum Chordata; class Aves; order Caprimulgiformes; family Podargidae; genus Podargus; species Podargus strigoides. Next base: position 4,563,204 of record CM051633.1, read on the forward strand.
TATGGCAGTGTGGTGTGCTAGAGCAGGCAGAGAGCAGTGTGAAGGTGTCTGGCAAGGGGAGGAATAATGACTGGAGTTGACACATGTGCAAACTGGCTAATAACAGTGCCAGTGATGCTAGGCACGTCAAAGAGATTTGACCAGCTTTTTTTCTTTTATATGAAAAGAAATTGAATGATAGTTCCCTAATCCTAAAGAAGTGCTTTCCACTATATGGTTAAAAAGGAGTGCTGCTACCTGGAGATTAACATCTGCAAATGAGCACCCTGAAGTAATTTATGTGCATGAATTCTGAAATACTAGCTTTAATTTTGAGAAAACGGGAAATTCCAGAACACGTAGAGCAAACGTGCCAGCACTGAGGGAGTGCAAATGAGATGGGTGGGTGAGGAAGCTGCCTAGTGAGACCTTCGTCCTCAGGAGTGATGGGAAAGCTGAGCTGGGATTTGTTAGAGCAGGGTTAATGCCAGCTGACAGCCTCATCGAAACAGAGCTTGTAAACCTGGCTGTGTGCTTGCCATTACGGATCTGGCTGGTAAGGGCAGGGATGAGCATTTCACAGACTTCCCCAGGGTTATGGATGGTTATTTATACCTGTTACTTACACAGGTACTTGACCACCTTCCTTTAGCAGAAGAGTACCCAGAACTGATGTGTTTGTTGTCAGGATGTTATGGCTGGAATACAGGGAGTGTGGGTGTGTGAAAAGGAGACAGGAGTGACTGGCTGTTGGAAAAGTTAAAAGATCAATATTGGTGTTTTCTGAAGACTCTGCTTTAAGGTAAATAAATTGAGGACCCTGTGCAAAACTAAGGTGGGAATTTCTACAAGTGGCGAGGTGATAGCAAAGAAGTCTACGTGCATCCATGTCTGATTACCATCAGAGCAGCCTGATAAACGAAACAGAAGTTCAGTCTGTGGGAACACTTCTAATGCAGTCTGGCGGTAGCTTCTCCTTTGAGGGGGGAAAAAAAAAAAGCTTCATTTCTGGGTCTGAAGGTTGAAGCAGCTCCAAGTGAGATTCCTTTGGCACGTCGCCTGCTCGGGAGTGATGAATAGCTTTGCCTTTCCTCGGCTGCCTGGCAAGAAAGCCTTGGAGGTGCTGCCCTGTCTGTCCCGCAGCAACATGGCAAACGCAGTGCTTCCCGCGGGAAATCGGGGATGGCTGTGGCTCCTTGGGGCTGTTTGCGCAGTGCTGGGGTACCAGTTTGGTACTGGGGACAACAGATCAGTCTGGTCTCAGTAAGTTCAGTTATCTGGGGGTTGCTATCTGGTTAGGATTTGTGGTAGCTGGAAAAATTAAGACGGTCTCTGCGCGTTTCCGCTCGCCTTATTAAACAGGCTTTTCCTGTTTTAAAATAAAGGAGGCTCGTAATAAATTCATCCTCAGTCAAATGCTGCCTCCACGGCAGTTCCTCAAGCAAATGAGGTCTGGCTGAGGAAGCCAGCTCAGCACAGCGTGGTATGGAGGAGGCCACGCTGCAGTGTGCGAGAGGGGGTCGGGCTGGTGAGCGCGGCGATGCGGGAGGCGAGTTGGGATGTGAGATGTGTCCCAGCTGCCTGACCTTACACTGGGGTTCCACGTAACCTCGTGAACTTGTGCTTGAAATTCGCAGCTTCTTCTCAAGTGTCAACTTGAGAGCTTTTGGAGAAAATAATTACAGCTCAGCCAGAAAACAAGAAACATCGTTTCTAGTTGAGCCTATAAGTGCAAGCGTTGGATTGTGCAGCTAGGTGGGAGAATTGCTTCTCGTGCTGCTGGTGCCCCAAAGCCTTACCGTGGCTAAACGTCACCTGGTCCCCTGGCTTTTGGAAAACCATGGAATTTACTCTGGGCTCCTGCAAACCACCTCTCGATAGCCTGTTGTAAATGGCAATGGATAAAAAAAGGAAGTGCTGCAGTCACACTTTATCCTCTGCCTCTTCCCACGGATAAGTGTGTGAGGGCACTGACTTTATGTCAATATGGTTTATGTCAGTTCCTCCCATGAACTCCTCACATTTTTTACTTTTATTGCCCATGTTTTTCACTATAATCACACTCTCGCCATAGCTGTGACCTGCACGTGGAAGAACCTTCATCCTCCCTTTCCCAAGGAGTTTTTAGTCCTCGCACTAAGAGCAGGCAGAGCTGGTTTTTCCCCATATGCTCATATTGCTGTGCTATATACCTCCAGCCTCTCGTGGGCTGGGGCCAGGAAGCCCAAGCAACAAATGCCCTAAGTCACTGCGCTTGAAAGTACACAGAAAAAAAAAAAAAAAAAGAAAAAAAAGAAAAAAAACGAATCCGAGCCTGTGGGCTGTTAGTGAAGCATCCTGTGAATGAAGGCTGAGCTGCTTGCCAAGTGCCAGCTTTTGTTTCCAGACTGGCTTTCCTCTCTGCCCCTTCCCCTCGCCGTTACACAAGCAGAGGCTCACGCCGCACCCAGCCGCGCTCGCCTCTTGCACAAGCTGCCTTCCCCTCTGCTCTTACCGTGGGAACGCGGGCACCTGCTGGGGATGCCAAACCAGGTTAACACAACCCGGTGAGCGTGTGCTGCCGGTGCCAGCGCGGCTCTGCGCAGCCTCCCAGCTCGTGTGAGCCTTCCTGGGAACAGCCCTGCGCCGCAGAAACCCCTCCTAGCAAATATTCCTGTCCTGAAGGAGCCATCGTCAGCGACCGGTGGCCTCTTGCTGGCTCACCCCTGCCTCGCTGCTTGCCTCCAGCAGCTGCAGGTTAAATGTGACCCATATCAGACCAATCCCAGCTTAAGAAAGGCTGAGGAGAGAAGGGAAATGGTATGGCAAGGAATTTACTCATTATGCAACATGAGGCAAAGGGGAAAAAAACCCCTAATTTTATATATATATATATATTTATATATATATATAAAATTGCCCCTGGACGCTGGAAAAGAAGGACCATTGGTCTATCACCCATGCAAATCTTTGCACCCTGCAAATGTCCTCTGCGAGCTGTTAAACCGACCTTTTCACAAAGCAGCTTCGCTCCGGCTGTGGTTGAGTCCACGCTCCTCCACCTCTTGGGGGTAAAGGAGGAACACGCATCGGCGTTCCAGCATTAACTTGGCCAACAGTGGTAAGGCCACGCTTAGGAGAGGTTTGGTAGTTCTTTTTTTTTTTATCCTTTTTTTTTTAATATTATTTTTTATTTCACCCAATTATCTAGTCTCTTCTTCCTTTTCACACTAACGTTTGGAACTCATTGATTTGCCTGGAGAAGGAGGGCTGGGTACAAAATTAGTATTGGAGCCACAACCAAAGCCAGCTCCTACAGTCAGCGATGGGATGTAACTTGTTGGGGGAGTTAAAGCACTTGCTGTAAAGGTCACGTAGAGCTCCTGCACACAAGTGAATAGTTCAAGGCGTTTTGATGCAGAGAAAAACCAATTAAGATACAACTGCTGCTGACATTCCCCTAAGCTGTTTCATCTCTTACCGCTTCAAAAAAGCAGGGAAAAACAAATTATGTACTTTCAATCTGAGATTTATATAGGATGAATCGTTGCTTAGCCTATGAAAAGATCAAAAAGGAGATCTTTGAAGAAAGATCGCCTACAAAGAGCGCTGGACTGTTATTATACCAAGGGGAAAAAAAAAAAAAAGAGGTTAATAAGCATGGTTCAGGTCAAAACGTAGGCAAGTCCCGTGTGTGCAACAAAGGGCTGCTCGCTCAGGCGATTCAGGGTAAATCACCGAGCCGGCATCTCCAGCAGCGACGCTGCAGCACTGCCCGGTGTTCGGCTCTGTGGCTGTAGACTTGGGAGAGCTTCTCTGCATGGGAACTCCTGCGGCCACAGTGGTGGCGTGGCCTGTGGCAGGGTCTCCTGGCCAAGGAGAAGAGGGGATGGAGCCCTCCCTCAATGCTCCCTGCTTCATCTCGTGCTTTCTGGGGACCACGGTTTCGCTCCCTTTCCCCCAGCGAGGCTGGAGAGGCTGCAAATACCCTTTTCATTTGGGACTGAACCCCCTGTGTCCTCCTGGGACAGCAAACGAGGAGCCCTCTGATTGCCCCCCCCCACCATGTAAGGTGGTTCCCCAAATCGAGCAGGGGTGGGGTCCTGCCTCTGGTGAAGAGCCACTGCCTGCTTTGAAGCATCCCTGGGAGATGGAGAGCAAAAGGCAGAGCTGCAGCACCAGCCCGGCGAGCCCTCGGTGCAGGGAGCTCCTCAGCTGGGCACGGAGGAGTTTCCATCCCTCATCCCTGGAGTGTCTCTGCACATGGCCCTGTCTGTGGGTGCAGAGCAGGAGGAGGAGGAGGCAGCCTGACCTCCCTTTCCCACTGCAGCCTCTCCCAGCACCGGCCCAGCCAGCGCCGTTCCACCCGGGGTCCCATTTCAAAGCCAGCCCTGATGAAGACGTTGGGTGAAGGCAAAGCAAACAGACACCGTAATTGCAGTGCGAGCTTTCTCATCTCTGCGGCGAGTTGCAAAATGTGCCGCCTCCTCCCTCGTCAGCCGTGCTTTAATTGGCTTTAATGAAGAGGCAATTACACGATTTGAATTTTTAATTAAAGGGGGTGGTGGTGCAGGGGAGGGGGACACTGGCCTCCTTCAGGTCTGGCAGTGGCACCACTGGAGATGTCTGGGCACGGCGCGCAGTGGGGTTTGGGGGCTGTCCCCTGTCGCACCCCCAGGCTGGCAGGGCTTTGTGGGGGCTCTGGGGTGACTGGCAGGAGCAGGTTGAAGCTGGCTGCCTCCCGGCCATGCTGTTGGCGCTTTCGGATCCTGCCCCGGCACCACCAGGCAAGCTGCAATTGGCTTTTTGGTGTTGGAGCCAGCACATCAAAGGGGCAGCAAACAGCTTTAAAAACCCCAAACCCAAAAAACCCTCCGAAGCCAAACCAAGCCCTCCCCACACACAGCACCAGCCAGAAACACCTCCTGGATAAAGTACTGGGTGGTTGCTGGCAGGAGGAGGAGCTGCTGTGATGGGATGGGTGTCTGAAACTAAAGCAGAGCCGCAATTAGGAGCTCAAAAACGATTCTTTCTATTCTATTCTATTCTATTCTATTCTATTCTATTCTATTCTATTCTATTCTATTCTATTCTATTCTATTCTATTCTATTCTATTCCATTCCATTCCATTCCATTCTATGCCAAGCAGTAGGCAGCTGTACTCTGACAGAACACCCTCCCCGTGACCCCACACAGTGAGCACCAAGGTGGGACCGACCCACCCAGCCTATGTGTGACTATTCCTGCAGGCACCACCTTATCCATCTGTCCTAACACGTGACCAGGGAGGGGAAAATGGAGGCACGTGGAAGCAATCTCCCTTGGGAAACGGTGATAATTGCAGGGGATGAACTGCTGGCTTAGTCCCACAGTGCCTCTGAGTTTTATTGCTCTCTGGCAGCCGGGAAGCCAGAGCTTTGGCCTCGACTGGGTCCTGTGCACTGGGATGTCCTTCCTCCCTGCGTTTCAATGAGATGTAATTGCTTTACGACTTCCTCCTGCCAGAGATAAAAAAGTATTAAGAAAAAAACCCCAGCGGCTTTGTGGCTGCACTGCGCCCTTGGTGTTTCCTCTGCCCCTGGCTGGCACTTCCATGGCAGTGGCTGGCAGGGGCAGGTGGCCCTGGGACTACAGAGCTGCCGGCCGTGGGCATCCCAACTGGGTGTCCAATGCATCCCCACCCCGCAGAGCGCCAGTCTGGGGCGGGCAGGGAGCTGGTGCTGCCGCTCAGCCGGTGATGCTCACAGGAGTGTGGCTTCAGGGAAAAAAAAAAAGGGAAAAGAAAAAAAAAAAGGGAAAGAAGGCAAGGTCCAAGGTCCTTCTGTGCAATGATGGAGTCACCTGCTTGGCAAATATAGCTGGGGCTGGGTGGCCGGTGCTGCGTGGGCGGGCTGAGTCACCCCGCTGCTGCCGCCCAGCCCTGCGCCAGATGGGAGAACAAGGTTGCCTTTAACCAAAGAGAAGTGAAACCTGCTTTTTTAAACGCCCGGATGGGAGCAACGTGCAAGAGCTGGGCCGGGTCCAGCAGTCAGCACCGAGCCAGCAGCCTCCTCCCTTTGAAGATCAGGGCTGAGATCCCGCTCCAGGCTCCCCGCCAGCCCCCCACGAACACAAACCTCCTCTCTGCCTTCCCACTCCCTTTGCCCCGGGGTCCCAGATGCTCCATAAAAGCTCCTCCGCCTCAACACCCGCAGCAATCGCCCATCGCAGCCTGGCTTTGTGGAGGGGACTTTTTTGCAGTGACCCATAACCCAGATCTCCCAGAGAAATGCAGCCTCGCTCCCAAGGAGGCAGCTGCATCCCATCGTAGTGCCCGGCTTTCTCAAGAGGTTAAGGCCTTTTTCCCTCTTCTCCCCTCATTGCTGTTGGATGAGAAATCACTTATGATTCAAGATGACTTGTGGAGAATGAAAATAAACTCATCCTGGGAAATGGGGTGTTGTGTGTTAGCACTACTAAGCAGCTGCCCGTGCCTCGGGGCAGCCGCATCCTCAACCTCATCCTCATCCTCATCCTCATCACCATCATCATCATCATCATCCTCGTCCTCGTCCTCATTCATCTTCATCCTTACCCTCATCCATGCATGGACATCACCTGTGGCTGGTGTGCCAGTGTAGCCAAGGGTAGGCAAGGGAGTCCCAGGCTCCCACCTTGGTACCCCATGTGCACAGTGCTGGTCTCTGTGCACATGCAATGTGTACATAGACATCAATAAATAGCCTTAGGGAGAAGACATGGCTGTAGGAAACCTGGGGAAAATATAAAATCTCCCCCCACTGCCCATCATGGTGTCAGTGTGGGGCAGTGACTCGCCAGGCACACACTGCTCCTGGGATGGTGTTTCTGCTCCATGGCAACACAACACCTCACACCTTCTGTGGGGCCACAGTGCTCCCAGGCAGCCTACCCCAACCTGGAGACCTCCCTTCCCTCTGCTGGAAAACACCCAAAGTCCCCAGCTCCACACAGCTGGGGGACATGTCTGGGTGTCCCCATTCCCAAACTGAGGGCAGGGTGGGGATGAGCTGTCCCATGGCACTGGGACACCTGGAGATGCCTTTTGGGGGTTGGGAAAAATGTGATGACTTTGGCTTCTCAAGACTTTGTTCACTTGCTGATGGCCTGTGGCATAAGTAAGAGAGGATTTTTATTTTTAATGAATAATCGTGCCAACACAATCACCATTCAGCCCTGAGCAGGGCTAAATGTTCCATGACACCACCATCATAGCCCTGCTTGGCGCCGTGAGAGGAGCAGCAGAAGCAGCGAGTGAAGCACCACAGGGTGAATTGGCAGTGTTAGGTTAATGGTTGGACTTGATGATGTTAGAGGTCTTTTCCAACCACGGCTGCTCTATGAGTCTATTCTGTGATTCTGTGATAAAGGCTTGAATGGCTGTGGCTAAAGGAGATTTCTGGGTGCAGGTGTGGTTGTGCTTCTCCTGCCCCTGGTCAACACTTGGGAACTTTCCCATGGAGGAGACGACTGGCCCTTGACGTGCAAGTGAAGCAGAAGCAGCCGTGAGTCACCACAGATAAAGGTCAAGCTCCTGCTCTTATCACCACGAGCTGTGCAAGCAGGCGAGGCCGGGCTGTGCGCTGGGCGTGCGGTGAAGTGTGCTCAGAGGGCAGCTGGAGCCACAGATCCCAGCACCAGGGAGACCACCACCCAGGGAGCCAGCCCGAGTGATGCAGAGGGAACCACCTGCCTTTCCTCTTCCACCACCACTTTCCCAGCAATGTAAAATGATGATGGGTTTTGGTGGTGCCATGAGCTGAGCAGCACGGACAGGGCGGTTAAATAAGCCGTGGGTGGTGAAGCACCCACATGGCTCCCTGCAGGGCTCTCAGCTGTTGTCACACTTTGATGGAGTGGCTGCAGGTGAGTCCTGTCTGGAGGGGAAGGCCAAGTGTAGGGAATAAGTGATCCCAGCAACGGCCAGGCAAGCAATGGGTGCTGCCATGTCCCTCCTCCGTGGCCTGAGGAGGAGGAGCAAGAAAGGAGATGGACTCACTGAGATCAAACATTTGCCCTCCTGCTCTCACACAGTTTCTCACTTCAGGGTCTCGTAAGAAAATTAAGGATGGAGATGTTCCATGTGTGAGCCCAAGGAGGCTTTTAGAAAGACCTTGGCAATGAAACTGGGCTGGCAGTGTCCAAGTGGGAAACTCCAGCCTCGTTTGCCACTGTTTTGGCCAAATGTGTCATTTGCTATTTCTGTTCATTGATATTTTTTTTTTTTACAAAGCACACACTCACAGACGTGTGTCTCCCTTCTGGAGCTGCCCTCCCCACATCCCCCCAGGCACTCGCAGCCCACCACAGCTTTTGCTGCAGCCCCGGATCTCCTGGTTCTGGGCAAGGGTTTCCAATTATGGGAAATGTGTCGAGCTCTGTGACTTTGACTCCTGCACCAGTAAGCCTGGAAGAATGGCTGAGTCATCCCGGCTGCCTGCCAAGGAATTTAACTCGTTTTGCTCCATTTGGAGATTATTTCCTGGCTCCAAAGGCCAGATGGCTGGGAGAACTCAATACTTTAAATATCCAATAATCAATAAATAGATTAAGGAAACAAGGACTTTAAAGCATTTTATCCCTGCTGTAGCAACCCCTCTGGTTAGAACACCTCCAGAAAAGCTCAGATAAACCCATCCCGGGGTGGTAAATGCCAGTCAGTGCTACCTGTCTTTGCTCACAGAAGGGACCCAGTAATTTGGGGTTAGTAGCTAAGCTTTTGTGACATTTGGCCCAGCAAGCACTCAATGATTACACCACAGAAAGGGGGGTTCTGTGTCTGAAGCTATCACACAGCCTTAGGAGGGTTCCTGTGTTTTCAGCTCAATGAAAATAACTTTTCCCCCCACAGCTGTAGCAGGCACTGGGTTGAAGCCCCACTGAGCTGATGGAGGGCATGTGAAGGGGAACATGTGGGCACCAGGCTCCCAAGGAAACTCCCGGGAAGAGGGGTCAGAGCTGCCCCCAGTAAAGCACTGGGATGCCCCCTCCAATCCCCCATGTGTGCCCTGGCTGCTTCCCCCCTGCTCTTTGTGCAGGGACTTGGACCTGGGTGCTGGCTGCCCTGGCTCCAGGGAAATCTATTTTTGGCTCGTCCCCAGGGAGCAGAGCCCAGCCAAGGTTATGTGCCAAGTGCCCTCATTTCCTCCGCTTAACTGCCTCCCTGCTTTATCACAAACTTTCTCACTTCATCTTTTTTTCCACTCGTAAAGGCTGCAGTCACTGGTGCCTCCAGCAGTGCTGGCACAGGCTGCCACCAGGCCACCAGCCCACTGGACCACCGGGCCACCGGGCTCGTGCCCATCTCCAAAAGTGCCAGATTTTGCTCTGCACAAAACACACAGAGGTTTCTGCAAACCCATTTCTCCCTGCCACCGAACTGTGGTTTCTTTAACAGAGCAGAAAAAAAATCAAGTCCTCCACTTTTTATGACTTAGGCTTTCCCTTTCCCGTCCCCTGGTTCAGCCATGCAGCATGGGGACCATCCGGAGGAGAATAACAGCATCACTGATGCTGGCTGCTTCCCCCAGCCCCAGCCCTCAGCCCAGGCCGGGTGACAGCGGGACAGCTGGGCTCTGCCCCAGGACCCGAGGCTGGGACATGCCCAGAGCTACTTATGGCAAATATTTGCCGAGGTGGGGCTGGGTGTTTGAACATGAGACAGGCTGAGTAACCGGCAGGAGAAAAGAAAGTTTGGCTTTTACATGTTAGCCCCATCAGCAACTACTGACTTGGGCACTGCTGAGCAAGTGGGTTGCCACTGTCCCCCGCCATACGACCCGAAAGGCAAAGGACAGTTACAAATTGGGTGGCACTCAGAGTTTATACACACAGCTCAGGGCTGCTGAACTCACCCCATACCCTTTCATTTGGTGGCTGGCGTGGGGAAATAAACCAGCAACAGGTTAGATTTGGGAGAGTCAATCAAAACTGGAAAAATGCACATTGCTGAGTGCTCTTCTCCTTTTTATCCCATAGTTTTAGGATTTTTTTTCTCTCCCATGGTTTTTGGATTTCATTGAAACAACTGAAGCTGATGTATGGACAATATTTTTTGGTTTTTAATCCACTGTATCAGACATGCACCTGTCTCCCTCCAGCCTTCCTGGGCACTGCCAGCAAGGCAACGTGGCATCCTCAGCTCCCGCTGGCTGCACCAGCAGAGAGATGACTGTGGGCTGTGGGTTTAGGGGGGAGCAGCAGGGTGATGGTAGCAGGTAAAGATCATGGCAGTGGGAACATTGGCAAGGAGGCAGAAAGCCTCAGGAGAGGCGAACTGATGCCAAGAACTGCTTCCCTTCACACCTGCCACAACGTAGTGTCCCAGCTTCACAAATAAAATTTGGTGGTCAAAGGATGATGTGAAACATGACATCAGCACGCCGGCTGCACAGGAGGGAAAGTATGCTCTTCCCCCTCCAGCTCCTCCCCACAGCCCAGCCCTGGCCGCTGCTGGGAATGATACACTGGAGGGTTTTGTTTGTGACAGCTCTCCAGCCCGCCTGGAGACAGGAAACATCCCAAATCTGGACAGAACCATGACCTCATCTCCCCCCCAGCTCCCTCAAGTTTGCTGATGGTGTGGTTAGGTGGTCCTGCAATTCCTTGCATAAACTCTTAAAGTTTACACTCTGTTAGTTAAAAAAAAAAAAAAAGGTGAAAAGCTGAAAGCAGGGCCAGGAGGATGCGCCAAGCGAAGAGCTCAATGATCCACTGGTGGACAGCCAGGGTGGGATGCCAGGACACGTGTCACACTGACACCAGGCAGCACAGCCCAGCGATGTGCTCAGAATTGATGCAGGACATCCCACGGACGCTCTTGTCAGCGCTGGACATGCTGGAGTCTCCCCACATAGATAAAAATGGGAAAAAGATGGTTAAAAGCCACTTTACTGATGTCTGCAGATTTGGAAAGGGCAGGTTATCCCGAGCAGTGACCTTCAGGTTGGCGTGTGGTGTCAGCATGTTACTACAAGGCCTGGCCCTTCATAATCCCTGGTAAGTGTCACTGCTGTAGCACACCAGGGTAATAAAAGGCTGGCTGGCAGCAGACAGGCGATGTCAGCCTGGATGGCATGAGCTGTAATCACCAGAGACTTCACACGCAAAGAGCACATCAACATCAGTCAGGGCTGAGGTCTCAGGCTTTTATTACTGCTGTGGCAAAATAAAGATATCCCAAATATTTATCCCAACAGTCTTGGTTTGGGAAACTGAACGCTTTGGTGCGGGAATATCCCGTCATTTCCAAATCGTGAGCCGTAGCCTAAACCATCTCCTGAGCTCATTAGACATGAAAAAATGTTGACGGCATTCAAAGGGGCCAGTAAATAAGCACATAGTTCAGGGCAGCACTTGCAAAGCCGCTGGTCTTCCCATGCTCTTGGCAGAAGTCTTTATTGAAGGGGAAGCACTGAGTCACCGTGGGTCCCACGGCAGCCGTGCGATGGGGCTCTCTCCTCCCCGCTGACAGCAGTCTCAAGGTCTTTGTGGATCCCCCCGTGATGCTCAGCAAGCTGCTTCACGAAGATGGTTGTGAGAACAGGCTATCCCCAGGTCTGCCAGTGATTAAACAGCAGTCCTGGACCAAATCCAACCTGCTGGGGCAGCACCCTCCTTGCCCACATGAGGATGTGCCTCCGAGCGGGGAGTCAAGCCATGCCCAGCTACACATGGACCTTGCAGCAACTTTCCACCTGTTGCAGTTCTGCCATATGGGCTTGAAACTGGGTCAAGAGGCTAAAAAATACGTGTATTAGGTGGGGGACAAGAGGAGGGAACTGCATGACCAACAGCTCGAACGACCAGATAACACAAGCCTCTTTTTTTCCTTTTATTTTTGGTAACCAAACTAAACACCCACACAATGTCCTTGAGTGGGGAACACACTACACACAGTCATGCCCAGGCTCCTGGGGAGAGATAGAGCAAAAACCCCTCTCCCTGCCAATTTTTAATCCCAGTATTGAACCAAAGTGCCTGAAGTCCTTCTGAGAGGGTTTGAGTTGGCACATACCCACCCTAATCTGCCTGTCTCCTCCAGAGCACAACTAAGGACCGATTTACTGGAAATGACATCTTTTTTCCCCCAGCCCCTCACGCCTGCTCAGTGACTGGCTGCAGCAGTTTACAACATGTAATGGTAACACAGTGAGTCAGTGGGATGAGACATTTCAAGCTGCTTAGGAAAAGAAGAGTCTTAGTCAGATAAATATTAGTAAATTGAGCAAGCGGGGCTACGTGATATTGCTGATTAATGCCTGGCTTGCGTATGGTACAAAAAAAATTCTCACAGATCGAGCTAAGATGCTTCCGCTGCTGCCTTTGTTTAAATTAACCCAAAAGCTCCAGCCTTGCTACGTTTCATTTGATGTAATCATTAAACAAACCACCTTGGTGGCCTTTGTTGCCCTGGCTCAGACCTTTCTAAGTGAGCTGCCCCTAAGAGAAGAGCTTCTTCACCTGAATTTGGCTTTCTTGGAGTACCTGAGCTCCCCCTGTGCTCATGGAAAGACCTGAACACCCCCAAAGTGAGACTGAGCCCCCTCACGGGGTGTTTCCATCCTGGGCAGCTGTCCCTGATGGGCTCCATGTCCTTCCAGGAGGTCCTGCCTGCAGAGGGACTGACACCCACCTCCTGATATGGGGGGGTCTGCGGAGACCCAATGGCACCAGTTTGTCCCATGACATTCCTGAAGGAGGAGAACAATAAGGAACTATAACCAAAAAACATCCCAGAGGTATTCTGAAATGTGTCTGATTTTTTAAAAATGATATATTTTAAGGACTATGAAAATGGGAAAAAATGGGAAAAAAGTTTGTAAAGCATGAAAAAACCACTGCTCCTCACTGCTTTTCCACAGTAGCAACCCACACCCTTGGCTTATGGCTGTGTAGGGGTTTTTTGAGTCCTAGTTTCCTAGGAGACCCAGTGGTCACTATACTGAGCTCTAGCTATACGTGCCTGCGGGTACGGCTACGCCCCAACATAGACTTGGAGGGCAACAATTTACAGTGCAAGAGCATATGTTTCTCTGTTACTAATTGATTTCAGCTGGCAGGATTACAGCGTTGATCCTGTAAACCAGCTTTTTCCCTACAGATGTCATGTTTAAATCATTATAATAAAAGAAGTTACACTGGCATCTCAGCAGCAAAGTGGAGACTCAAGGCCATATAACACCAGCAAAATCAGGGGTCCTAGTCCAGGGACAGACCCCTTGGAAAGGAGATGCACATCTCTGGGATAACAGAGTAACAACAGGAATAAAAACATGATGGCAGTGGGAATGCTGGTGTCCTGCAATGGCTGATAGCTGCGGCGTGAGCTCCTGCATCTCTTGGGAGGGAGATGCAGTGTTGGGGCCAGTTGGACACCTCAGCAGGGTGAATACATCACTAAATCCCGCAGGAAAGCTAGCAGGTCCCACTGATGGGCACATGGGGAGAGCTACAGAGGAGGTAAATTGCCAAAACCCCTTTTTTTTGCATTTTTCCTGTGTGAGCCCTACCCATCCTCAGCCCTGACCTCAGGCTGCGGGCTCCTCCTGGCAGCGCCCGCGTGGCTGCTGTGCTGTGTTACCATGACTCACGTAGCTAAGGCAACCCAAGGTTGCCAGCAGCAGGGTACATGACGCCTCAGACTCTGAAACGATGATCAAATCCCTTCTCTGGGGATGTCACTTAAGGGACATGTGCAGTGGCAGAGCCAGCAACCCAGCCTGCAATAGCTGGCACCACCAGCCCACCCACTGAGGCTGAGTATGGCCACCTGAAGTGCTGGGGTCTGAACCCCGAGCCCTGAATTAAGGCTGACACATGGGTGGTCCCCATGGTCCTTTAAGAGGAGGGGATGAGTTTTCCTTTTGGCTTTCCTCCGAGGTGAGGCTGACCTTGCAGGGAAAGCCCTTGGGTAAACAAGCCCCAGGTGCCCTGCATTGGGTAAATGAGTGCCAGGTGTCCTGCTTTGGGCATAAAAGCTGGGACCACTTGCAGGAAGGGTGAGGTGTCTGTCTGTGAGCTGGATGCACTTTGCAGAGTTTCCCTGTTGGGGAAGGACCTCCTGACTCTTCATGCAACTGGGTCCCAGTCAGGTTTGGCATTTGCAAATGTGGGCTTTGTGGGGAGGCAACATGGGGCTACTTCTATCGTACATGATCAGCCTATTGACTTGGTTGTCTCCCATTTTTTTCTATGGGAGACTTTGTTTCTTTGTTTATTCCACCTATTACTGGTTGTGCTGTGTCATTCCTGGGGTGGCTGCGGTTGATGTCTATTATGTGTGATCTGTTTGACTTGTTTGTACCCCCAGTGATCACCCATGTACTGACTTTTCTACGTACAATAGAATCTGGTTACTGGACTGTTTTTCTGCTGGCTGTGTCCTTTGTGCTAGGCCTAGTGATTGGCAAAACACCACCCCACCCCTGTAACAACACACACATGTGCAGGTACAGACATCCCCCCACAGTGACCCAACGCCATTCCCTTTGCCTGCAGAGGACTGGAGCCACATTTTCATGCCAGATTGCCATGTAGGCTTTTAAAAATGCCCTTACTAGGATAGAAATTGCTTTGGGGCGAAGCAGAGGGTGGTACCAGCCTCCCTGGGGTACCACCACATGGGACGAGGCTGCAGTGAATGAATGTCAGTGCATTTCCCATCACCTCCCCTTGGTTAACACTTCCCATTACATTATTTATTCCCCCCTTTTGAAGAAGAGAGAGAAATTCCTAAATTTTCAAATTCCTGCATATCTCCTGTGTTCAGGGAGTAATAAAGGGCTGGTGCCTGACGACCTTTCTTAATGGGAGTTGTATTTGGGAGCCCATGCACTGCTGAGGCACAGGCATGGTGACAGGGAAGGTTACAAGAAAAAAATCTCTTCTCTTGCTCCTGCTGCTAATGAAACTGAACTAAACTAAACCCAAACTAAAGGCAGTGACAGGTTTCTCCCAGCCACCAGCCCCAGCCTGGACAGAGACAGCAGCAGTCACTGAACTGCAATCACCCAGAGGTCTTATTAGCTAAAGCTGGGTTGTGGCCCTTAATTATCAAAGCCACCCACTACCTGCATGTACTCAAACTGCCCTGTGACAATTGTTACATGCCTGTCCCACGGTTTGGTGCCAAGGTATGGTGCAGGGCTGCCATCACATCTCTTACCTCTCTCCTCGAGTGCATTGGAGATGAAATTAGCACTCTGCTGTCAGCTCCTCACTGAGATTATTAACCTTTATTATTTAAAAAATAAGGCAATATACTTTTTTTTTCTCTTTCTGAGCAAAGCTAGTGCTATATACTTGCAACAGCAGTGACCAGCTACCCCAGCACGCACTAGGATTAGGGCTGTGCTCCTTGTAAGCAATTGCCCTGTGTTTCCCAGGTCAGACTGCTCTGAGCTCCTCGAAGCTCCACATTCTTTCCTGAGATGTGTTCCCATAAGAGGTTGCCCGTGATTTGATTTTGCTGCCCAGTTGGGGTTCACTTAGAGTCACCTTTGCTTTCTGTCCCAGTAAAGGTAACTAGGCTTTAATACCTACTTTGTGGATTTTTTGCATTCTCACAGTGCCAGAGACCTAGAATTATGGTATTTCAACACACTGGACTTTCCTTTTATGTGGTTATGCACTTAAGCCCATGTATGTAAGCTATGTAAAAAAAGTGGAGCCTTCCTACAAAGGACATGCACTGGAAACTAGGGTCCCAGTTCTGCAAGGACCTACCTTTTTCTACACTGTGAGAATTTTTTTCACGTTTTTTCCTAATAATCTTTTATTTTTCTAGCAGTTTTCTAATTTGGCCAGTGCTAAGACAAACTGTGGTGACAGCTGGGGGAGGATTTGAGTATTTCAAAATGATGGATAAAGGCGTAAGAAGAATCACTCAGATGAAAGCAAAAGCAAAAAGGCAGAGACCAAAGCGGGCTGCTGACCCCGCATCCACAGTTTCATTTAAAAGTGAATTCCGTTTTTTTTTCTGGACCTTTTGAAGCAAGGTGTGCACAAACATGCCAAGTCCTGCAGCCTTTCCACACCGGGAGTCTTCCTCCAGATGTTCCTTGTATGCTCCTGACTTGCTGCCTTGGTTTTTTTTTTGGTCTTTTTGAAGTGGTGTCCCATTTCCTGTGCACAAAGCCCATTCTCTGTTGTATTTTGATGCCAAATTCAAAATATCATAACGATTTCTACTTAAGATCCAGCTCCCCTATTCTTATGGGGGCCTTTTGGGCAGGAACTTGCTTTTTTACAGAGCAGACCAGCATTTATCCAGAAAATCTAGCTATGCAGCCTGGTGGTTAGTCAAAACAAATTATATCACACTAAAATGTGAGCTATAGTTTTGTGTTTCAGGGAACCATCTGCAGCAGGACACAGCCACGTGTACTGCGGCCGCTCCCCGACTCCACCAGCAGCCATGGCCAGCGTGGTCTTCCCAAGGCGGTCCTCACCCACCCCACCCAGAGAAGCTTATCCAAACCATTCCCAGCTCATTCTCCAACCCCCCCAGAGCCTCGCACAACCCCCCCTTTGTTCCAGCCTCCCCACAGATGTGTGTGCTGCCCTGAGTTCCTGAAGATCGGCCGTTTGCTGCAGCCGGTGAGCGATGCGCAGCGGAAATGGGCTTGGCTGTCGCTCTGATCTGTTCCCGGGGGTTTGACCCTGCTGAAGTCCCCGGGAACTCTGCCAAGCTCTTTGAAGGGGCCAGGCCTCGCTCTGTAACGCTCACCTCTGGGGTTTGGCTTGTGAACGCCGACAGGTGTCGGGTCATTAAAGAAAAAATGGGGAACGGGGCTCAAAGTCCAAAGGGTGATGCTGCAGCGAGGACGTAGCTGAGCAAATACTGCTTTGGGCGTGCAGGAAGCGCAGCCCTGCCCTCGGCCGCAGCAGCGAGGCAACGGTGAGGAAGCTGGGTCAGCCTTGTGTCAACTGTCCTAACAGGGTGACAAAATGAATGGTGCACACGAGGAAGGGACGGTGGGCTTCATGTGATGCCTAAATACCACCTCCATCCGCCCCAGCCTTCGCTGATTTCCCCGTGGCGCTGGGCACTGGCCGGACTGTGGTGTCTTCCCTGGGGGGAAGAAAATGGGGCAAATCCAGTGATTGCAAGGGACAGGAAGAAAGATAAGGGGGGCGCAGCATTAATGCACAGCTGGAGAGGGGGGTGCCCCGAGGAGAGGACACAGGGTGGTGATGGGGCACTCAATGCAGGGACTCAAACGGAGCTGGTGGGCTCGGCCGGGTCCTGGCTGAGCCTGCTGGGGTCACCGGGGCTGGGGCCCGGGCCGGGTGCCCACGGGGTACCCCGGGGCGCAAAGGGTGCCAGGGCAGACCCGCAGTGGCAGAGACGGGACCGGGGCGGGCTGCGAGAACACACGGGGGGGCTCGCACCCCCACCCCCACCCCCCCGCATCCCGGCCGGGCGGGCAGCACCCAGCACCCCCCGCCGCTCCGGGGACCCCTCCCCGCACGCCGGGGCCGGGGGGCGGGAGCGCGGCCCGGGGGCGGGCGGGAGGCGGGGCGGGGGGGGCCGGGGCCGGGCTGCGGGGGAGGCGCCGGAAGGCGCCGGGCGCTGATTCATTGCAATAAATTGTTCCCGTCGCGGCGAGGCTCGGCCATCGCCGCCACAGCCCCAGCCGGAGCGCAGCCGGAGCGCAGCCGGAGCGGAGGGAGGATGAAGATGCCGGGCGAGGTGATCCGCGAGGGCGAGCTGGAGAAGCGGAGCGACAGCCTTTTCCAGCTCTGGAAGAAGAAGCTGGTGGTGCTGACCAAGGACAGCCTCAGCCTCTTCCCCGACGGGCACAAGCGGGCCAAGGGCAAGGAGCTGGGCTTCGGCTCCATCCTCAAGGTGGACTGCGTGGAGCGCACGGGCAAGTACATCTACTTCACCATCGTCACCAAGGACCGCAAGGAGATTGACTTTCGGTGCCCGGACCAGAGCTGCTGGAACGCCTCCATCACCATGGCCCTCATCGACTTCCAGAACAAGCGGGCGATCCAGGACTTCAAGAGCCGTCAGGAGATGGAGCAGGCGGCGGGTGCCCAGGAGCGGCGGCTGGCCCGGGCACCCTGAGCCACCCCACCACCCCCGGCCGGCCCGGAACCAGGTGAGCCCTTCCACGGCCCCCAGCGTGCTCCCGCTTGGGCTGAAAACCGGCTCTCATTTGTACTGTGTGTGTGTGTCCCCCCCGCTTTGGGAAATCTGTCGGGGACCCTCGCACCACTTGCCCCATTTTTTGTACTAGAGGGACCCCCGGTCCCCCTTGGTGCCCCATCTTGGGCTCGCTGCTGGCACACGAGGGTGCCCGGCCACACCTCGAAACCGGGGCGCTCCGCCTGGCAGCGCCAGCGCAGGGGTTCCGGGGCTCACCCCTCCTTTCCTGATGCGGCGCTGGGGATTTCTGGTGGGAGCAGGGCTCGTGCGGGGTGCTGAGAGTCACACAGAGCCATGGAATAGCCGTGGCTGGAAAAGACCTGTAAGATCATCAGGTTTGGACGCAGCACTGCCAGGTCGCCGCTGCCCCATGTCCCTCAGCACTCGTGGCTGTTAGGTGAAGAAATAAGAGCACTTGGCAGTGCTTTCCTTACAGAAATTGCTAAAAATACCCGCAAACATAAATGCTTACTCTTCCCTTATAGCCCCCCCCCTTTTGTTTTCCCCCGCTGTCCCGTTCATTTAACTAACCTGCTTTCTCTTGCTGCCTTTAGAGCATGCCACTGGATGATAAACCAGATCAAGTGTCTTGGACTGAAATGGGACAGGGTACCAATGAAGGAAAGCGAAGAAGAGAGCTGGAAGCAGCTTGGTTTTCTCCAAGCCCATTGAGGCTGCTGAGCAAAGAGCCCTGAGCTTTGCCTGAGTTGCATTTAAAGAAAAAACCAAAGACTTTTTCATAAAGGACTTCTAGCAAAGTGTCCACGTGTTTTGAGTGGCACGGCTTTGCGAACGATTATCTTCTATTTATGAGACGCAAGGAAGATTCAACACTGACTGGTGGTGTTAAACACAATTTAAGTTATTTGTAGTATCTATATTTGTATTTATTTTGATGAATGTCTTTCAGCAGTTACTGGTCTTAATATTGCTTTTGCATTAATATGTCCATTCCAAATAAATTACTTGAAATGTTCACTTTTTATTACTATACTCTGGGCTGCAGTAACTTTTGTTGATACGTGTTTGCGGAGAGGGCACTTGTGTAGTTGCTTAAAAAGAGAGGGTAAGCTCTGCTTTTTGGTGCCCTGGACTGGGCAGTGGGTGGTGGCGAAAGCCCAGATAACCCATTTGTGTTTGACCTCATCTCCTGACCGGGGAGGAAAAGTGTGTTGAGGTCCAGTTCTGGTCAGTGGTGGAAATAGAAAAGCCTACCACGACTTGGAGAAGTGCCGCTTTTGAAGCGGTTTCCCATGTAATTGAGTGATTGAGGCTACAGAAGGTGCCAGTGACAATAAAATGCTTCTGTCTGCTAACGCCCTGCGTCCTTCCCCTGTCCCCATAGCTTAGTGCTGTGCTGAGGCAGAAAACTGGATGCTCGATTGTGGAATAACAGTGCCAACGCTCCGTGGGATTCCGCAGCTTTGTAACAAAGCAGGCTGAGCTCCTTGCTCGCTCCTCTTCCTGCACCTCTGCACTCTCTAGATCGAGTTAAATTTCTACAGGATAACTGGGAAGAATGGAGATGGTCTTTTCTTGATAGCATCTGGACTGAGAAGCTTGGAGAAAAAAAGCAGCTAATTTTTTTGGATAAAACTGCTGAAGTTTTATCTTGTGAGGCTCAATTATCACTAAGCTGGGCTTCCTTGAGAGCAATGGTGCAGGACAAGTCAGCTCTGGCAGCCAGGACTATGAGCTTAGCAGGCAAAGTACTTGTTGCTAATGCTCCAGACTGGGTGATATCTATTGGGTAATTTCCTCCTCCCAATATCAGTGTAATTCTTGCAGGAGACTTTGTACTAGAGGAAGCTGCAAAGTATGTAATTACAAGCAGCCTGTAGTAAGAGCAAGAGAGACTTAGTACAAGGGGGGGAAAAAAAACCCTGGAAGGAGTGTTGGCCCCCGTTTCTGGAAGCAGCAGGGAGACTCTGGCACTGCAGTGTGCTACATGGGGGCTTTGCATCCTCCTTTCATGCTGCTGGCAGCTATGCTGGGCTCATGCAGAGGCAGGGTTGCACACGACTGAGCTGTGGATGTAGCAAACGTTTGGCCAAGTGTTCAAAAGCCTTTGGCCTTGATTCCCCTCTAGCACAAGAACGACACCCAAAAGATGTGTTTTACCTCAAATTTTCCTTAGTACCGTTGCAAAGGGGGGTGTGAAATAAAAGGCCAAATCAGAGCAGAGGCACTGGCTCCTAATCCCCTTAGTTCCAGTGAATCCAGGCAGGAATGCTGCCTGACAACAGCTGAGGATCTGGAGCTACTGCCTGCAATGACAGTCACCGCTGTGAGGGGGGAACCTGATAGCTCCTGGGGTCTCACAGCCGCCAGCTGCTCCAGCACAGCTCCAAGGCCTTTGCAAACCCATCTTTCCCTTAATCTAGATGCAAATGTTGATGAAAGGCAGGGTATTGTTCAAATGGTTTTATTCCACGTTTATGGAATCAAAAATAAAACTCAATTACATCTTTATTTCTGTGGAAAAAAATAAGGGGGTTACTTCCTTGCGACTGAATTATTGGCTTTTCATCTCTCTCAGTGGGATTTTACTCTTTAAGAGGTAAACAAACAAACCTATATTGACAATTAACTGTAAATAGCCAAAGGAGGAGACTCCAAACTGTTTGTATAGAACTCCCCCGATGGTTGGGCCCACTGTCCGGGTCAGGGGCTGCACCGAGGCACAAATCCCGAGCATGGTACCTAGGAGAGATGGCAGAGAGACACAGACATCAGGGTGAGGGCAAGTCCTGGGACAGAAAGAGCACATGGGATCCCCTTCGCCCCTGATGGCGTCCCCCCCGCAGCAGTAGCAAATCACTTCAAATAATCTCTTAATTTCTAGAGGTCCAATTAGGGTTCGTTAAGGATAAGGACTCCTGGAGGCATGGGGACTAGTTTCCACCACAAGCCAGCCCAGCTCTATACTAAGCAGTCCAGACAACTGTAACGCTGCCCAAAAGGTGAGCTGGTGCCTTCACTGCCTTCACCAGGGTCCAAGGATGCCTTTGGGCCCAGAAGATGCTTCTGAATGTTGCACTCAACAGGGCTGGTAACTACTGCATGGGGTTGGGGACAGAGAGGTAATTTCTATGGTCACGTGTGAGACTTCCAAGCAAATCACACAGATTCTTCTAATACAATAATTACCCGAGAGGGCCCTGTCCCACCCGTGCTGCTCTTGCCATTTATTCTCTAGCGTGGGACAGAGGAACAGCTCTTGAGGGCTTGGCAGGAGTGAGAGCCTTAGGTCTAACTAGGTCTTTAAGAATAAATAAATAAAAACACAGATAAAGCCTGAACCCCCTTGAGATACTCCCCGACCCGCCTTGCAAAAAGAACGGATATTTCAATTTGGATGGAAATGTGAGCCCTTCGCCTGGCTGGGCCGGTTCCCCCTCCAGCAGCTCTCCCATTTGCATCGTTAACAGGAACCTGGATGACGGGGAAGCACCTCCAGTTTGGCAAAGGCAGGTTTTTGGGTTTTTTCCACGTGCAGACAGATGGCCAGGACATCCCATGGGACACAAAGATGGCCCTGTGCATCCGGTGAGCTCTTTGCCCTGCGTTTTTCATGCAGGACGAGTATCACGCTCAGGAGAGCAGAAAACACCCAGTTGGCCAGAAAATTGTTACCCCTGACACTGGGAGGAAGGGCAAGCTGGCAGCATAGACAAGGAACTTGTGCCCTGCTCTGAAATGATGTTTGCAATCAAGTTTTTAAATATCACTATGATTATTTGGGCCGTTGACAGCAATTTTCCACCGAGACATGCTTTGAGGCACTGTCACGGCACAAGGCCAGCGGCACCTGGGGTGGCTGAGGAAGATGCTGTCCCATATGTGAGAAGATACGCAGCCAAGTGTGATATTTAACGAGGGCAGCCACGGGGAAATGATCCCCGGCTCGGAGAGAGAAGAGGCAGCCAGGTGCTCGCATAGTGCCGGCCAGTGGCTGCTGGGCTTTTATCAGCATGCTTAAAATACTTGTGCAATGAGGCCGAGCCGAGGGCGTAGCCGTGCGGAGAGGGAAATCTCCCGGGAAGTGCTGCGGCGCGCTCCTCCCGCGCATGGGAACACAAAGGCGATGGGTGGGACCTCGCCTTGACCCTTTGCCAATGGGAACCATCCCACAGCCACCAAACTTTCTGGGCAGGTTTTGCAATTATTTTTTCCCCCTCTAGGTATTTGAATTAAAGTAATTACTATGTACAATTGCCAAACTGGCTCTTATGATTGAGGAGGCACTTTTTTTTTTCCCCTTTCCTTTTTTTATATTTTTTTTTTTTTTCTGGAGCAGAAATCAATCCTCTTTAAAGGCCGGGCTTTCCCTCTGCACTTCTCCAACATGTTGCTGAGAAAGATAATTTCTATTTAATGGGCTTAAATTAGATCCCTCGTGTCAGACACCCTCGAGCTTTGGGACATAGTAAATCTTGGCTCTGCAGTGTGGCCTTTGCTCTGCTTCAAAGCTGCACATGTGATGGATCTCGTTTAAGGCAAGACCTTTAACTGTGACAAGTCACAACGTCAGGACAAAAACTCCTGTGTCACTTTGTGCAGCTCTGCCAGAGCACATGCTCATCTTCTTCATCACGGCTGTCCCACTTTCTGAACCTTCCCTGCCCTTTTTTCCTCCCTCCCCAGCTTTTTCCCCCCTTTTCCCATACCTGGCATGACCCATCCTGGCTGGGCACCCATCCTCCCCTCCTGCCCCAGTCCTCCTCTCCTCTCCTCCCGCAGGTTTCAGGGTTGGGTGCTGGCAGCTCCCCAAGCCGGGCGGCTCCATCCCTCCTCCCACTCTCTGCTGTGCTGGGGTGCCCTGGCTCGCTCTCCTTTCCAGCTCACATCCTGTTGCTGTGCTCAGATGATGGTGCTGGCCCAGATCAGCCTCACGCCCACAGGGCAATTGCGGGGCCTAATTTAATGATGAGGTCATTGCCACCAGTGGCTGCCTTCAAACCAGCAAAGCCTGAGCAACGCTGGGAGGTTCAATGCGCCAAGCCCGGCCTGGCTGCAAGCTCTTCTCCTAAGGTCTTGTGTCTAACGTGCAAAAAAAATCGTGAAACATGGGCCCGTTAGGCAAGGAAGCTCTGCTGGGCTTCCTCCCTCCCCCAGGGGAAGGGGGCTCTGCACAGAAACAAGATCTCCATTCTCAGGGAGGGACTGGAGTTGACAAGGAGCGCTTGTGTGGATGCATGTCCCCCTCGGCTCGGGGCTGCCCTCCCACCAGCTGAGCAGCACATGCACGTGGGGCAGAATTTTCTCTTCCTGCCTTTGAAGATGAGGAGAGAAAAAAAAAAATATCAAAGGAAAATGAATGAAATCATTTCCACTCTGTTCCCTTTAGTGCAGAGCCTCAGCCGTAAGCAAAGAGCAAGTGGCAAACTCATCAGCCTTGGTAGGAAGTGACCTTGGATGGGTCCTGAAAGCAGGATGATGGGTGCAAGGGATGGTGCCACCCTACATCTCACTGTTCCCTTTCTGAGACACCTATTTAAAAGGCAAGGACAAGTGACTCAGTGTCTAACAAGGGCGGACAGGTTATCCTCCTGCAACGCCCCATCCGTTCCAGCCCTCTAATGAGATGGACACCTGGGCTCAGCCCAACCTCCAGCTCCTCAGAAAGCCTCTCCCTGTTCCAAAGAAAAACTTCCATGGGCTCAGCCAGCCCCAGGCTGGCAAAAACATCAGGAAAAGACAGCAGGAAGGCTCAAAAGTGATGTTTCCAAAGGCAAATTCCTAATGTGTGATTTCCTTACATTAGCTAAAAGTTGTTGCAGGCTAGATCTCAGGTTTCTGACGCAGCCACAGCGAGGCTTTTTCACAAAGCCAGACTTCCACGCTCCTAGAACCAAGTGGGGATTTCTAACGTCCCACCAAAACGCTCGCTTTGCAGAGCTGTTCTTGGGCTCGCACAGGAAGGAGCAGCCTTTTAGCTGCTGTACGGGTGGAGCAGCCATTGTGGGGTGCCACCCACGGCCAGAGCCGGATGGCAGGCATTTTAATAGCTGCATTTCTTTGTGAGACACCCACGCCGTCACTGCTGCAGCTGCTGCGGAGAGGCAGCTCGCCGGGACGCGGCTCTGCTGTGTCAGGCATTCCTGCCTTCGCCCCGGCCCCTGCCCGGGTGCGTCCAAAACAAGCACAAAACCATCGGGTGCCTCTTCCCTCGGAAATGTTGCAAGGAGGAAGCAGGGTTTGAAAGGCGAGGGCCAATGGTGGAGGTGTTTTCCCCCAGTGATGCGATCCTCCATGCCAGCTCTGTCCCTCCTTGGCATGCCCAGTTTCAAGCCGGCCGTAACTCTGCAATTTGTAGTAGCACCTGGCGTGGCATCAGCCCAGGATGGATGGGCAAGAGAAAGTCCTGGATAGCCCATGGCTCTCCTGATGTCCTATGACTGTCCACGCTGCCCTGTGTGCTGCCTCTGTCCGTCCTGCCCTGCCATGCGGAGGCCATTTGTCCTGCCGAGGCACAGGCTGACCTAACGACATACGCAAGCAACTAAACCCATTTTCCTTTCTGACCGAAGCTTGCCTCCGGGCTTTATAAGCAGAGAAATGCTCCAGTTTTCCTCACAAAGCCCCTTTGAGAAGAGCCTGGAAGAATTCCAGCTTGGCTGTATGTCCCAAAGCTGCTTGGTGCCCTTCCCCCCTGGCTCTCCCTCCTTGCATGAACATCACTCCAACTCATGAAACAGCAGATTTTCTTCCTGTCTGAGTGCAGGGGCTGGGATATCCCCAGTCCTCACCTCCCTGGGAACTAAATGGTCCTCCCAGGTAGAAGCACCACAGTCCAAAATCACAGGCTCACAGCACTTGTAGGAGATGTGGTGGTCAGCTCTACAAATAAACTACTGAAGTGACATTTAGAAAAGCTCTTCATCCAGAAGCATCTCAAAAATGCTTTATAAACTTCACTGATGGGCTGTGCAAACTATAACTCCCATTCTTTGTAGGGTCTGTGCAGAGATATCTGCTCAGATGACTGCTAGGGAAGATGAAGAGTGCAGGCTGGCATCCCAGAAAGGTTCAGCTAGAAAGGTTCAGAGAAAATCTTGGGTACCTTGTGGACATGGCTTGGGTAGCAAACCCTGCAAAAGCTTGAGCAAAAGACACCAAACAGGGTTAACCCAGCTCCATCCTGGGAAAAACTCCAAGGCTCCCCTGTCAATAATGTAGGCATATTTCCTTGGTCGACAGAAAAAACCCACCAGGAATAAAGACTTGTGTGTCTACTACTGCATTTCAACCCCATTGTACAGAGAGATACAGTAACTCTGACTGAAACACAGACAAATTGTAGGTGGCAATTACTGCATCAGGCAAAACATGTTTCCAAAGAGAGATCCAGAATACTCTCCTGAGATGCCCTAAGTTAAAAGGCATGAACCAACAGCCCCCTCAGTCACCCTCACAGTGGAAAAGCAGCTTTTTTTTTTATGTCCTTGAACATATCTTGGGAAGTAGAGTTTGGGAAAGGATTCCTTTACTCCGTCTGGCACCATGGCTGTCAGCAGGCAGCACAGGACCATGAGCACTGGGTCACAGGATGCTTGCTCAGTGTTGTTCAAGCTCATCCTGTATTAGCCCTGCCAGTCCCCATTCATCCACTCTGCTGACACCCATTGCATGCACCTGCCAAGCCAGATTTGCTGGCATGGGCATTGACCATGAACGCACCCCAGTGCTCAACAGCAGTGGTGTGAGCTGGGAAGCACCTGATGGACTCAAAACCAAGAAAAGACCAGTGTGATCTTTTTTTTGCTGAGTCTTACCAGTGTCAGAGGAGGGGACAGCCTTGGTGAGGATGCTGTCGGTGATGGTGCCCATCATGCTGAAGGCGAACACCAGCGGCACGGCAATGATGCAGTAGTGCCACACGGTCCTCATCAGGGCCTAAGAGACAGGGAAAAAAATGGACCATGGATCATCAGAGAGCGCAAGCGGTGACTTTGTGGCAAGAAACAACCTAGAAAAACATCATGAGCCAAACCCATGACTTAGGGAAATTGTGGGAGCCACAACTGACACACGATGGTGCGGCTTTGGCCATCGCAGGGTCTTTCACAGCCCGCCATTTGTCTGCGGTGAATTATTCCAAGCATGCAGTGCAAGCAGCAAACGACACCCTGCAGTCTGGCAGCACGTTTCTCCAGCACTGCTGTGGGTATTTTTAGTGTCTGGGAATTAGTGACGTCCCCGCACCCTTCCCCCCATCTTCTGTCTCTTGTCCAACTCCTGAGGAAACGTGGAACAGCAGATGCATGTGGTGTACTTCAGGAAGCCTCCATTACTTATACAAAACAGCCTAGAGAAGGCATTTCAGTTTATTATCATAAATAATTAAAACTAAACTGAGCTTGTCAAAATAAATGGCTGCGGTGCATTATGTAATGCTGTTCCTTTGGGATTTCTAATCCTGTTCTGCTGCTTCCTTGCTAATAAATTCAATGAATTCAGTAATCTGGAATAGGTCTTCTGGCCATAAGTGCACGTTAGTGAGCATAATTAGGGAGAGTAATGATTTTGTTATTGCACATATTCTTAGAGGAGACATCCCTCCAGCTGTTTTATACTGAAACAAAAGTGGTGAAGCTCCCTAAGCCGTGGGGTTAGAGCGGCTCTCGGCTCGTTCACAAGCCCTGCTGGTCAAATGAACAGATTTCTCTGGGGCATGGAAAGGAAATTCCCCCTTTCTTGCAGGTCTCCCGCCCTCACCCATGTCTCAGGGTGTGTTATTGCTCCAGAAAAACTCTGTCACTGGTTTAGCCAGAAGTTTCATTCTCTGGAATTCTCTCCCCCAAGATCTGGTCCCTGCCTCTCGGCTACAGAAGACGGAGAAGCCCAGAGACATTGCTCGCTAATGACTTGGAAATATTGAGGTTTATTCCTAGTTCCCTCTAGACTCACACAGTCAGGTTTCTTTCCTTGGAGGGGCTCCTTGCCTACGTTTTGGTTAAGATCTTGGCACTTCTGATAAAGAAACCAGACTAAAGACAGAGGAACAGTTATTTGGTACATAAACATTCAGACAGAGGGAGAATAATTCCTTGCTAGGGCAAATGTCATGGCAGGACAACATTGCAGAGCTCATAGGAACAAACAGCTTTAACCCTTCCCTGCCTTGTCGGAATTTCCTCATGGGCTGAAGGAAGTGGGCAGAAAAGAGCTGAGCCATGTCTGTGCCTCCTGTAAAATCAGGATGGAGCCAGGCAGAGCCCAGTCTCTGCTACTCCTCAGCTGCTGGGTAGGAGCAGCCTCTTGGACCTGAGCAGATCTGAGTGCATTTTTTCTGGTGACAGAGGCAGAACCAGGATCCAAAAGTGAGCGCCTGGCAAACACAGGCAGCGAGGCAGGACGAGGCACGGCTGTGCCTTAAGAGGAAGAGCAAAACTTCCCTGTCGCAACCACCAAGCCCTCCTATGCCCCTGCCCACGCGCCCCCAGCTCGCATCTGCAGCTCAGACACCCGCTTTCCCCCCCTCTCCTTTTCCAGGTGGCATTGCTGAGCTCCCAGCCCACCCCTTCCCTTCTCCAGCTGCCGGGACATCCTGCAGCCTCTTCCCAGCTGCACCGCCGTCTGTCTGTCTGTCTGTCTGCTGCCGCTGGTGCCCGCCTTCCAAAACCACTTCAGCCCACCTCCCTGCGCTATGAAGATGGGTTTCAGAGTGTCTTTCTTTAACTGCTAGCTTTTCTCCTCGCTCCCACCCTTTGGGGAGGGCATCTGCTTCGTTTGGAGGCCAGATGCAGCGAGGGCGCAGCGGGCGGGATGCTCCTCCACCGGCAGCTGTGTAGGATTAAAAGCTTCACGCATTAATCTCTGCGCCCGGGGCCTGCCGCCGTGACAGCACTCAGCCCCACCAGGACAGAAAGCCACCCCAGAAGCGGATGTTTTCTCGGCAGCCGCTCAAACAGAGCGCTTCTTAATAAAGCGGCCCCGGTGAAGAAGATTGCAGCTGCGTTTTCCTATGAATAGTTCTCGTGGGAAGTCAGTGCTGACCCTTGTCCCCAGGCCTGTCAGGATGTCCACAGCCCTCTGGGCTTGGCGTAATTGCCAGCTCTGAAACCATTTCCCTTCCCGGCTCCCCTCCCTGCACAGCCCATGTGAGCCTCCCCGCTTCTGCAAGCTGTGCCCCCCCATCTGTCCCTCTGCTGCTGTCCAGGCTTTCTCTCCTGCCTCCAGCCCCCTCCAGCCTTCCCTTTCAGTGAGACCTCAGTGCACAAAAGCCACTTACTCCATGTTGCCCCTCTGCCTGATTCCCATGAGACTGGGCTTTGTCACACCCTGCCCTGCACCTGGCTGGGGGTGCTCCAGATAGGTCAGGGCCACCTTGGAGCCATCTAATTGCTCCCACCCATGACCAAAAAACAATAGCAAGACCTTCAAAGCCCTTCCTGGGCCACGCTCAGGAGCACCAAGCCCTGTGCAGATGTCCCATGCTAAGGTGTCACATCAATGTCAGCCAAAACCATGTGATACCAGCTGGGACAGACCCTTCCCAAGCATCCTACCACCCAGCAGCATCTCTGTGAGCCCCAAAATCCCAGAGAGGGGGACCACACTCCATCTACAGAACCAACCCTTCATCTACATCCATCCTGCCTTCCCAGCCCCATCTCGGACCCCCGATTTAGACTCAGATTAGCAAAGGTGTGTAGGTGTCTCATCTCATCTGTGTAGCTGGGAACAACGAGCCTCAATGCCCTCCAGGATTTGGCCCTGACCTCCCCATGGCTGTGGTGGAGCTGTGGGAATGGCACCCATCCTACCAGTGCTGGCAGGAGCACTGGCGCCCTGGCAGCAAGGCTCGAGGCCAAATCCTGCAGGGAATGTAAAAGGCTGATTCAGCTCAACAGTCCTTTAGGGGACTGGTGTGAATCCTTCCTCCATCCCCATTGCCTGGGCAGAGCTATCAGTTCCCTGACCATGGCTTATCTGAGCAAACACAATTAGCAGCAGAGCTGCCTACATCACCTCGGTTTTCCTATTACCACTGGAGATTGGCAGACACAACCAGCAGTGGGGAACAGCACTCACCCCAAAATGAAGGAACAAAATCATTGCCTGGTTAACTCCTTCCCCAAATACTCTCTGTTGGGGAAATTAGTCAAAAATATAGCCCCAGAAGAAGAGCACACAGCCTCCGCTGTCTTGCAGCAGCATACAACCACGATGATTTCCGCCCCCCCATAATCTTCATTTACTTTCTGGGTAGTTCAGGAAATGCAGTCGCTGACAAGACTCAGGGCAGGATTTCTATGCAAATCCAGTGACTCAGGAGGGACTTAACGAGTTTCTGTGCGAGATTAAATTTTTTTTTAATCCCCGTAACTATTACTCACGAGGCTCTTTATCGTTATTTGGCGTGGTGCTTACACTGAGCACAGTTCTGTTTGCACAGAGGTCCTGCCTGAGGACCACCCAGCAGAGCCAGTGGTGGCGTTTCAAGGGACAGAGATTGCAGCTGGGTCTCACAGCCCTTGTGCCACTGCATTATTTGGTGCTGAGCCTTACCATGCCTAGGCCCACACCGGCAAAGACGAAGACGCTGAGCCTGAGCAGGGTCCTCTCCGTGCAGTGGTTGGTCAGTTTTCCAATAACCAGACCCTGGACAACCTGGGAAAGAAGCAGATGAGCACTGTTAAGCCTGATGTGTAACAATTTAAACAAGCTCCAAAGAGAACTGCTACGGTGCTTCAAGGAAATGAAAAGCAGTAAATGGGTTATTTCCTTGCTTTTTTTTTTTTGGAGAAAAAATGACCTTGCTGTCATGGTTAAATGGGTGGAAGACATGATCCATTATTTTGAGCGTTTTGCATCACTGGGATAGATCCATCCTGTCAGCCAAAGTCTTTACTCAGGCTGCACACCGGAGTTTACCATCACTGCCTACTCACCAGCAGTGACTGAAACTTTCTAAAGCCATTTGCAGATGCAATGAATTTTTCTAACCCATGATATGTTTATGAAATACAACTAATACTAAGGCCTTCATTCTTGGCAAGTCCTTCTAAAGGAAAACTGTACATTTGTATGTACAGCCTCCTTTCCTGTACCTTCACTTGCCATAATTTTTAACTACTAGTATACAAATTGGGTGGTTCATCTTTTTTAGACAGGGAGCAAGTATGACAGAGATGCTAATACCCAGTCCCAGCAGTGTGCACAGACATGAGGGATGGGGAACTGGTTTTACAGATTTTTAAATAAAAACTGGGGGAGAAGGGGAGGGAAGGAGGAGCAATAACATTGAAATCCCAGGAAGTATTTGGTTTTTCCAGCACTTTGCAGGGCAAAGGTTCGCTCTTTTATTTCTGTGTTTGGCATCTCCCATACTTCAAGTGATGTTGGCCCAAGTGGACATGAGAGGACAGAGACTGGAAGACATCACAGTGAAAACCAACCCTGACTGACTGTGGTTTAGGGGAGGGACAGATAGGAATCTACTGAGTTTTCCCTGCCTTGAAAGGCTTTGTTTGATCCAAGCAAAAACCCCTCCGACTTGAAAGAGCAGCTTGAGTTCAAAATGCTTTGTTTGGTGCGATGGCTTCGTTTCAATGGCAGCCCAGCCTGGAGAAAACTCTGTGCTCTTCTTGGGCCTGGGACAATGCTACAGCATACTTAACCTTGCTGTGTTAGTCCTAAGGGTGAAACCCAAACGCAACTGAAAGGAAATGAGTGCACGATGAATAAGAAAGTTATTAAAAAGGAAATGTTCATCTACGACAAGCAGCCCCTAAAAAGCAATTTCATTATTAAAATAGAATAAAAAAGCAAAATTAAATAGCAACAGAGTGAAATTAAGATAAAGTTAACATAAAGAACAACAGCTACAAACTGAATATATTTCCAACAAGCTACAACTTAATGGAAAAACATCAAAATTTGACTCTTCACAGTGCTTCAAAGCACAAGCCATTTTTGACACGAGGGCACATTGTGCTAAGCAGGTATTCTGTTTCCCAGTAAACACTTTTCCTGCCTCCTTTTTGTCCCTGTCCCCACCCTTGGGCAGGGCTGGAGAGCTCAGCTCACGTGTGTTCAGCTGCCACATGACAGTGGCATAGGCCCTGAGTGTCTCTCCCAGGTCATGTCACCTGCCAATTGGCCTCTTGGGACACTGCTGCAGTACGATGCTGGGGTGATGCATGGGGTGACCTGAGTCATCCCAGCTGGAAGCCCTGCCACGGACACTGGAGGAGGCCGATACCAACCCTAGCAGCTCCTACTCGGTGGGTGGAGGAGCCGCTGAGTAACGCTTCATTAAGCTGAGCGCTCCTAAAACCCAGAAGAGAATCGTCATTAACTCTTTGCAACTTCCCAGTCCCTCCCACTGGCTCGCCCCGGCTGGGGCTGTGCTGAATCATACGGGATGGGGGCTGAGCCCCATCGCAGGGCATGGCTTGACTCAGTGATGGCATCACCTGAACTCCAGTTTGGCTCTGCTGAGCCACCAGAGGAAAGGAAGTGTTTCTCAATTCGCCCAGGCTCGAACAGCATATTTAATCAGGATACACCATGCAGGCACAACCCGGTCCCTGCCCTTCCTTGAGTCATTGGGGTATATCATCAGCAACATCCCAGAGCAGCCTGATCTGGTTGCCATGGGAGTAGCATGCCCAAAAAAGTCTCTGTCACTACGTGCAAGCACCTAAGCATGGGGAACAAGCACTGCTGCAGCAATGCTGGGCTCTGAGCAGGCAGGACCTGGAGATAGGCAGACCAGAGGCCACCAGGGCTGTCCCCAGAGTGAGCAGGGCAAGGCCACAGTCCTTGTGGCAAGGCTGGCATTCAGCACAGCCTTCCCCATCGCTTGCACTGCAGCAATACAAGCACGAGGTGAAACATCACTGCTGAACCAACCAACTCAGAGATGGGACTTTTTCCAAGGGCAAGCGTCAGCCCAAGTCACCTGCTTTCCCTCTGGGGCTGAGCAGCCATCCTTGGGTTATACAGACTGCAGCCATATGGGCTGCTGGACTCCCTCTCTAGCATGGCTGCTGCCAATCCAGCCATGAGCCCCAGGCAGGCAAGGCCCATTATCTTGATTTTGGCCACTGTCAAACACCAGTGCCTGGATAACTGCAGACTGGAGTGAGACCTGCAGTTCTCCCTGGGTGCACAGTCCCCAGGTTTGTGTGAGCAGCACCTGCCTGCACAGGCACATTTGGGAAGGAGGAAGGGAAAGGTTGTGCACTCTCCCATGTAAGGTTTTGGATGTGCATTGCCATTGCCAGGGGGTAGTGGTGGTACCTCAGATGATTTGGCCATCGTCACTCCCATGGAGAAGCCCTGGTGGCACTGATGATGCAGTAATGGGATTTATTCTTATTTTTATTCCTGCTGGCCCATTCTGGGCTTTTCCCTTGCACACAACCTTCACCTGATATGGACTTCGATGGGCCTTCCTCTCCTGCATTTCATTTTGCCTGGATGGCGCTTGCCTTTGTAACCTGACCTCCTTTGAAGTCGGGGAAGAGCCAGTGTACCTGGCTGGAATGCCTTCTGTCATCAATAAACAAAAGAGAGAGGAAATTGTTTGCAAGTGAAATAACAGGCACTGCCCGTGGCTGTGTACACATATCACAGGATAAACCAACTCATCTTTCCCCTCTGCCCCCCCCCACCTTCTTTAAAGGCAAATAAGTCACCCAGTAAATGCATGAGAACAGCAAAATCTCTCCTTGGTGCTATGCTGGATTTGCCAAACTGGGAGTTTGTTCCACTAGTTCAGCTGATCACATGGAAATATACCTCTACCTCTGTCACTGTATTGCATTTCTGGGAAGGCAGCAGCTCCCATTTGCTTGGAAGAGCTAATTGCCCATTTTATTGTCAAACTCATTAACGAATTTCAGAAATCCCTTGCAGGATGGAGCAGATTTTTGCTGTTTGAAGGTTTAAGGTGCTGATTTTTGGAAGACTTTTGAATGGCGAAGCAGCAGCCTTGCTGCACAGAGCTGCTGCTGAGCAGGACTGGCACACACAGATAGCCAAGCTCACCACGGAAGGCTGGAGGAGCTGTGCAGATACTCGGCTGGTCGTCTGCACTCAACTGCTCAGCAGATACAAGACTATTCCTACAGAATCTTCCATCAGCACTGATTGAGCCTGACAGAGCCCAGCAACACAACAAATTCCCTTTCACCCAACAGCCTGGGAATGAAAAGACACGAGAAGGTCGGGGAGGCCGGCACAGCAGGCCAGATAAGCTGGTACAGCCCAGCAGAGAAGATGCAGAGCCCCGTCCCTAGTGCAGATAGCATGATTCACATCAGAGGCAGCATCCCACGCACTGCGCCCGTATCTCTTGCCTTTGAACTTGTGCCTGGCTGGCAGTTCCCAGGGCAGCGTCGGCTGGGGTGGGATGCACGGGTGGGCACGGCTGGGGCAGACCACAGGGGGCAACAGAAATCCTGGGGCTTTTCTGCACAGGCTGAAGGTGGTGCACAACCTTGGCGGGGGAAAAGGAAGTTGTTTTACTGATACATTGATGCCAGAATGCACTTGAGAAGTAGTTCAGGTCTTGCAGAGGAGCAGGAGAGTGGTGGGACTGGAAGGAGAGCTGACGGTGAGGACCAAAGTGCTGAAGGCAGCACTTTGCTGAACAGGGGGAAGAGGACCTTGTGTTTTGCAAACTGCAGCCTAATCGCTTTCTTTCCCCCTCCAACCTGCCCCCCTCCACAGATTTAAATCCTTCAAAGCCAGGAAACTGGAGAACTTACTGTTTGTTGTTGCAAGGTCCTTTCACTGAGTGGGTTTTCCCCCTAGGCATACCTGGCTGTAATTAAATCTCTGGCTCTTTAATCATCTCTTTTGCTGTGCAGGGGAAAAAAAAAAAGCAAGAGGGACAGACTGGTGATAAGATGATATGCAATGTAAATCTCTCCTCCAGGAATCTCTCTCATCTTTTCAGGATCACTCTGTACCAACTTGTCCCTCCAGAAACTGCACAGCTAGAGGTGGAGTTTGTACAACAATACAAATTTAAATGCAATAAATAGAACAGATGTCTTATGATTTCTTGATCCTCAGGGTAATAAATATCTACCCCTTTGTCCCACACAGAGTTTTTGTTTGGTGCATTTTGCTTTGTTTTTTTTGGAGAAAAAGTTCTTAAAGTAAAGCTTCCCCCAGCCCCTCCTGTGGCTTGAAATCTAAGCATCAGATATGACTTCAGATACCAGCCAGGGACTCCAGGTATTTCACTTGCCTAATCCTCCAGCAGCATTTTCCAAGCCAGATACTATGCCTGGAAGTTCTCCATGCAATTGCACTCCTAACTAAAAAAAATCAGAGTCTGGGCCCGCTTCTGCCCATTATGCAAAATTAAATTATTTTAAATTATTGTGAAATGAACTATTCTCTGGAGGGAGATGGCATCTCACACTCCCAGGCATTCTCTCCGAGGGAGCTTTTATTTGCATGGTTTCTGAGATGAGAGGACTCTGGAAGCCCAGCCCTGGAGGACAGCGGGACTGTGTCCCTGACGGGCTCTCACACCTCTTGCCTGGAGACCTATGGGTGATCAGATAAAGATGCTTCAAACATATCATGAGCAAGGGAATCTCTGCAACACAAGAGGCCCGGCGCAGAGGTACCCCTCCCTCTGTCTGCCTTCCCTTCCTCAGTTCATTATCTCCCACCTGACTCCTCCTCCTCAACTTACCCTGGCACAACCCCAGCTCATCAGACAGTCCCACACTACCAGGGTGCTTCAAGTATCACTGTGGAGCCCTGAATTGCTCGAATTACCCCTCCACTTTCTATTTTCACTCCTGTCAGCCTGCTTCAACCTCGGTCATATTCCATTTTCTGTGACACGACTTTCTTTCCTCATCAGACAGCTCTCTGTCCCAATGCTATGACACCACCTTCCTGCACAGCCTTCTCTGACCTCGTTTTGCTCTGCCCTGACCTAGAAGTGAGCCCCCTTCCCACCCTCGCTGCACTTTCCAACACCCTCTACTATTAGATGATGCTCTTTGCGTAACCACAAATAGTGAATTGGCACCAGGTCCTGGGCCAGTGCCTCATCCAGAGAGCCAGGAAGCCCCTGTTCCCCATGGACAGGTACTCCCCTGAGAGTCTTTACAACAATACATCAGCAGATGTATTACTTTGGGCCACTCAGGTCTCTGTAAAACAGGCTGGGAGCAGCAGCAAGGCAACCTACATCCCTTCATACAGGGTTACAAGTGACAGCAAGGAGATGTGCCACCAGCATTGGGGTGAAGGGTGCCCACACTGTGGACAGCCAACTTGTTGAAGAGGATGCTCAGGAAGCCCCATGCTATAAGCAGTTGTCATTGGTGCTACAGGCATGGCACTGTGAGGACAAAACCCACTACTGGCACCAGCTGAGACACTGCTGGCAAGTGTCATGAACTGTTCCCAGGTGGACAGAGCTGATGCTCAGCGAGGGAGCAACCAAGAGAAGTGCTCTAGAGAGTGGCCAGCCAAAGCCTGTGAGGCTCCTGGGCTCCAAAACCAGCCATAAATCTGCCTTCCAAACCCACAGGGATCCTCTCAGCCTGGGCATGGGACGCTCCCCCAAATGCTGGGGTCCTGCAGGGTCATAAAGTGAGAAGACAGGACGAAGCATGCTGAAGTGGGGCTGAGGAGCTCTAGATGAGATCCCTCAGGAGGGCTGCCTGAATTAGCAGGGCAGCCTACTAACATCCTCCATCTGCAAAGGTGGGAAAAGCCTCACCTTCCACAGGGTCAGTGTGTCTGTGCTGATCTCCCCAGGCAAAGAGCTGCTTGGGATACCGATGACAGAGTACTTGAGTCACCTACTTAAAGTTAGGTGGACTGACCCAAAGCCATTCAAATTGTCCTCTCTAGGTGCTCTGCAGCTGGCTTGAATGGGAGGAATGGTGAGAAACAGAGACGTTTACAGTGCATTGGTCGCTTCTCACCACAGTAGGTTAAATGAGGTTGAGAAGCTGAAAAATTAGGTTAAGCAATTGGAGCATAATACCCTTGGGATGGGAGAGGAAAGTGGGAAGAGACCATCACTATTTGAGTCATCCTGGGACTGCTCATCGGGCTGGGAAAGGGGGCTGCAGCATCACCTTCTGTGTGAGAGGAAGATGTTAGTTTTGAGAAGATTTCATTAAAAAAATAGAAACTACAATAAAACAAATAATTAATATTACTAAAAATTGCCAGGAATTGGCAGACCAGGCAATGCTTTTGTCAGCATATGGCTTTTGGGGAAGAGCTGTGTAAAGGGCTCAGCTAAGCTGTCCACTCTCATCTATCAAAGTCCTTAGACATAACACATTTTCAGGGCCAGGGAGAGATGCAAATGGGGGTAGGGGATATGTTTCCTCTAACAGGAGGGCTCAGAGCAAGTCCAGGAGAATGGGAAAACCCTCACAGTGTGTTATGGAAAGGCAAACTGAGGAATGAGAAATCAAAGCTGAGGATCTGGTTGATGAAATTCACTGAAAAGGACATTATATTCCTTATGAATAAAACTATAATTTACTCAGTGAAGTGGGGAAGCCAGTCAGCAGATATTAATCACCGTTCACCCATCCAGACTGGTGGAATTTGCTTGCACCTTAATCTGCATTTATATCTCCAGCAGTATCAATTCACTGTACACAGAAACAAATGCATCTGAAATGCCAGCTTAGGCAAGAAGAAGGCACACAGGCAGCTTTGGGGCTTGGCAGGGCACAGCCAGCACACATTGCATTCCCAGCATCCATCTGCCACTGGAGGAACCCCAACAGAAAGCAGCTGTATAACATGAATCCAGTCACTATCTGCAAGAGGTATCTTTGGGTGGTTCTAGCCAGAGACCTGATCTGAAAGTGAAGACACAAATTCTAATGTTTTACAATAATTTAAAAGCCAGGTGGTGAGAGTATTGTTTAGACCAGTTGAGGATCTGGTCCTGCATAAACCAGAGCAGAGCCTGGAACTGCCAATGTATAGTGGAAAGCTATATATATGTATAGTGGCTTTGCTGCCACCAGGAATCAGGTGTCCCAGGCTTTCAAAAAAAGAGTAAAGCATTTTTTTCCCCTTTCATTTTTGGTGTTCTGATAGCAAACCCCAATGCAGCATCATGAAGAAAGAAGTTTGGATCCCATGATCACTTCACTCCTATATCCCTGATGTCCAGAGCCATGCGCTGTAGAATATGTGTAGCAACACGGACAGAAACTGTGTGGATAGATGAAAGAAAAGTGCCTGGCTGACAAAAGCCAGTTTCTGTGCCAAATGGCCTGAGGCAAAGACTCCCCAGCAAAGTAGAAGCTGCACCTGAGCCTGTAGGCCACTGCTGGGTTCGAGCGTGGTAATAGGTGTGATTGGCCTCTGTGGGATGGAACCCTGTGACTATGGGAAGGGTCAGGTCCCTGGTTAGCACTGACATCTGATTATTCATTAGGAAGCAGAGTGAATGCTGTAATTCCCATATCTTCCAGGGCTGTGTCTATAAGTAGGGTGCACCAGCATGGCAGCGCAGGTAACCTTATCTACAGCAGTTTCAACCAAAGTAACCTGGAAAACAATAGCAGTGAAGACAGATATCCCAGACAAAACAGCAGTGTCCTGAAGACAGATATCCCGGACCCAACAGCAGCGTCCAAGCTCCATCTAGCAACACAAAGCCACTCCTGCCCCGGCTGTCCAAGTGCTATTGCTGCCCATGTTACCTGCTGCAACCCCAAATTTGATTTCAGTGTAGACATATACAACAGGGATTTAACTGGTGTGTCTGAGCTAAGAGCACAGTTGCTGGGGAGCCCTCTACATTCCAAGGGGGAAGAAGGTAGCAGAAGGTGACTTGGCCCCTCTAAAACCCGAGTGATTCCTGCAGATCCTGGTCTAGGAGGCAGCATACAAAGACTAACGTAGGGAAAGCCTCTGTTAGCAGTGGAGTTTGGACCAGAAGCATGCTTTGGAAAGCAGCTGCTGATCACCTGACTTGTCATGCTCTCTGCATGCAGTGGACCAGCAAACTGGTTTTCTTTCCGATGAGAATGGATGGGAGGGTGCACCCAGCTGGTAGCAGATGTTGAGCTCATGGGCCCAAGTGATAGCTAGTCCAAACCCACCCTCCCAGAACGGACATGGCAAAGGCACCAGCTCCTCAGCTCCAGCTGGTTTACTCTGCAGACTCGCTGATGCATGGCCATGCTCGTCAGCTGCTCTACCAAGGTGCCCAGATTTGGTGGGACCAGGGCAGAGCCCAAGCGACTGGTAACACTATGCCACATCCAGATCACAGGGGCAGGAACTAAAGCTGCCATTTCCTAGATGAGCAGTTCCTCCAGATCCCGCAGGAACTCTGTGGCAATGGCCAGGAAATGAAGGCGGATTTAATAACAAGACCACCCTCCTTCAGGATATTGCTTAACTTGCATTCCTACCTTGAGGCTTGCTTGTAACCATCTGTTGCTCTTTCCGAAACATTATTAGCCTCTTCCTCCAAAAGGAGAAGTCTGCTATAATACAGCATATTAATTTTGGCCCTGCTACTGCCTAATTCAGCTGATTTTTCCTTTTTACCCATTTTGCAAGTCTCCTAATCACATACCATTGTCCACCTTTACATTTTTTTTTTGGTTGTTTTTGAAAGTACAAGCTTGCTGAGCTTGTTTCCACACAGCAGAAATGAGTCCTTCCTCGATACTGAAGGCCTCTGTGAAAACACCAGTAAGACCACCTACTTACAGAAATTTACAGTCTACAAACTAAATGTAATTCAGCTAACCTGCAGGAGTGGAAACTTTAGTGAAGACACTTTAGCTTCAGTGTAAATTCAGTTACAAAACCCAGGGCAACATGTCAGTTCAAAGAAATTTTATCTCCTTTTAGCAGTGTAAAGATCTGCAAGGAGAAACAAGGGGAAGACAGCTTTCAGGGCACTCCTTGCTCTGATTTCTTCTGATTCCAAGGAACAGAATAAATTTGGAGTCACTTCTGTTTATTGAAGCCAAATGCCACATGGCAGAGCTAGGATTTCCCCAATCAATATTACACCTGGATTTGGAAGAGCATGTGGCAAATAGGTAGCAAATTATATAGTGATGTGGCAAGAGGGAGACTTCCACTTCACTTACCATTTGAAGGACACCAAAATATGACATCAGGTATCCAGACTCCACTGCTTCCAAGCCAAAGAAATCCATAGAGATGATGGAAAACATAATCAGGAACAAACCTAGAGGGAGGGTCAATGAAAAGCATACATCAATATACTTGCACTGCATATAGATGCCCAGACCCTGCTCCCAGTCACTCCCAGTATGAGTCAGTAGCTCTCCCTGGGCTTACCAGGACTGGCTATAAACACAAGCAGAATCCTATTCAAAGTCAGTGTAGTAATTTAATCTTTAAATGTTGACTTTTTTAATCCCCCTTTCTTTCATCTTTAAAATAATGTGACTATGTAGGCTGTAGATTCAGCTGTTTATTATAAATTGGTAAATATTTGTATCACTGAAGCCAGACTAACCATTAAGGCAGTGAGAAAACATTTGTTCAGACAAGACTGTAACCATAAAAATAATCTGATTGGATTCCTCTCCCCTTTTGCCCGATTTTAGATTTTCACCACGGGGAACACTGCCTGGGAAACAACCCGGTGACATCAGCCTAAATACAGCGATTTCACAGCAGTGACGTTGGTGGCATGTGAAATCTCTAACTCTCCTGGACCAATAGTCATGTTGACACAAACAGTTGGGAAAGTATGGACAGAAACAGCACAGGCTGGGTCTGCTTTTCAATTAAGGCAATTTCTGGAAAGCATAACGGGAAATGCCCACTCACATGGAAATACAATAGTGTGCGTTTCCCCCAGTGCCAAACATACACAAATACAGATGTGAGTACACAGCTCCCATCGTACACAGAGTCATCAAATTGAAAATATGACAAAACATTGCTCTCAAAGAGCTGGTAAGGGGTAGGAGGCTGCTGTCTCCCCTGATGTCTTGTGCACATCCCCACAATGCTCCCATTGGAGAGCACTGGTCCTGCTGGGGAGAGGAGAGAGCAGACAGCCTTTAGGGGTCCTGCTCTTCCTTGCAGGATCCTCTGCGTTACTGGGTAAATAGGGACCTGTGG
This sequence comes from Podargus strigoides, assembly GCA_028020825.1. NCBI lineage: Eukaryota > Metazoa > Chordata > Aves > Caprimulgiformes > Podargidae > Podargus > Podargus strigoides. Next base: position 4,603,436 of record CM051633.1, read on the forward strand.
TGCTCTCTTTCCTGAAGAAAACAGAGCCCAGGAGGCAACGTGTGAGGACTGAGAAGACAGCTTGTGGCTTGGCAAAGTGAGTCACTAACCCCGTGGCATGGGAAGGATTTGCTGGCATTTCCTGGAAGCATGAGGAGAGCATGAGATCCCAAATTGCTGACCAAAACGCCAAGGAGGACTCGTGCCTGGACAAACCAGTGCAGCTCCACTGCATCCAGCAGCCTGATGGTGCTGCTACCAGTGGAGAACTTGTGGCAACAAGGATCTCCCTGCAAGCACTCCAACCCTTTACCTTGAGGGACCACTACCCTCCCACGCCAGGACCTGCCACAAAGCCTTCCCCAATGGGATGGGGGGCAGGAAGACGCCCCGCTCTGCTATTCTCCAGATATTTGGAGAAGATGCTGGGGAGTTGGGGCTCAGGAAGATTTATGGCTTCACCACACCCCTCCATGGAGAGCACCCCATCGTTATCCAGTTACTTTGAAATCACTCTTAGCTCAAGCCAGCTTAAGGTAATATGCAAATAACAGTATTTACTCACAACATCCAAACCAGGCAACAGAGTTGCACTTATTTATAAAAGGCACACGTGAAGAAATGAAAGAAAAACCACACTTTGTTTCACTTGAAGGAAGATTAGATCGAAGCAGACGCCCGCCCTTCATCCTGCTACCCCTCTGCAGGTACCACCTAGGAGGGGCTCGACCTTCCTACATACCTGATGCTTCTTCCTGGTACTGCACGCCAGCTTCTACAGCTCCTCTCCCCTTTGAAGTCCCTCACTGAGTTAAGGCAGATTTAGATCTTTCTCCTCCAAATGGGCTGATTTCTTTCAGAGCAGGGGGATAGGCTGTGTTCTTTAATCAGTGTTACACATTGCATGGCTCCCCTGGAGATGCAAAGGGTGTCACCCTCCTGCCTCCATGGTCACTTAAAGGGGACTGGACAGGGGAGAGACCCTCTCTGCTCTCTCCTTTTTCAGCAGTTAAGAGGGTCTCTCCCACTAGCAACACATTTCTTGGTGAAACCCTCAAGGTGAGACCCAGACTGAACTCAAAAGCTTTTGTGCTCATTGGAACAAACATTTCTTACAAAGACCTCAGCAAGTCCCATCTGGGTAGGCTTCAGGCCAGCTGAATCCAGCCACGAGTAAAGCACCCACCCTGGGGAGGGCTCAGTGGGGTGGCGGGTCCCCAGGCTCTTCGGGGGACAGCAAAACCCCACACAGGAGCTGCTCAGATAAGCCTCAATCCACACTGCAAGGTTCAGGTTTTCAACAGGAAAAAAAAAAGGAAAAGAGCAAAAAATATCCTCAAAAATTTTACTCTTTTAGGAGAAGGTCTAAATAAGGGGTGAACTTCTTAGAAAACCTGGCACCAGAGGGATGAGTAACTAGGGTCATGCAGCAGAAGGCAGGTAAATGGTTTGTGAGACACGATAAAGATGAGGAAAAGCACCAAGGAGACACAGGAGTACGAGCTGTATTTTCAAAAAAAGAAGACACATTTCTAAAAGCAGCCGGTGGCTTTGGGAGGGCCAGTTTAGCAATCCTCCCCCAGAGCCGGTGTGAAAAGGTGAGCACAGCCTCTGGGAGCCCATCCTACGCTGGATTGCAAATGTGATGGGACTGATGGGATGCAGAGCCCCAGGGCCCACTGGAAAGTCCTGCTCTGCATGAGAAAGAAAGTCCCTTTAAAAGTGTGATGCTAGTGCTAAAGCAATCATGTTGAAACCAGGTTTTCCAAAGGGATTAGGCAGCCAAAGATTCAAACAAGCAGCTATTTACCAGTATTTTCAAGGCCCTGGTGATTTCTGGGCAATAAAAGGTATGTTTGATGGTTTTATCCTTGTGTTTTATTTTCTGTCTCTTATCTACCACAATGCAATGAGGTTTGCTTTTCCCAGGTCAACTGAGGATGTAATTTGGCTGTGCTGGAGCAGTCTGCTGCCCATCCATCCCTTGGCAGCTGCCCTCCTGCAAGAGGCACAGAGCCTCTGCTTTTATGCACCACAGGGAGGAGGTTCCCAGCCCTGCAGCCCTCCCAGGGAGGCTCTCGCAGTCTCAAACAAGCTAATTTTAGACAAGAAGATCCGTAAGGAACAGAAGATTTTCTTCTGTGTATATCACAAACTTGTTTACAAAGTAAACAGAGAAAGGTCTGTAATTTGGGTGATCTAATTAATTATACAGTTGCAGCCAGGAGATGAAAGGTAAATGAGCTCATGAGGAGCTCAGCCTCCAGCTGTGAGCTGCAGAGAAGTGATGGACAAATCCCCTTTCTGCTGCCTTTGTATGGTCAGTAACCTGAAGAGAGACCTGCAAAGAGAAGTCCTTAGGATCTCAATCACTACTCATTCTAGTGCAAGTGCTGTACTCATAGCAGGAGTGCTTTCAGTGAACCCATCCTACTCTCCCTGAAACACTCCCAGCCATTCCAGTGACAGACTAACAGCCTGTCTTCCACCTTAAATCTCAGCTTCACTGTCTCCATTCTCTTTCCCTAGAAGTTCCCTTGCAGCTTTGGGCAGGAGATGTTTATTTTGTTTGAGTGTACATTTTTGCTGTGCATGGGAAAAGAAGAACATCTTCTGGAAGAGGGAGGAATTTGCATTTTAGCAGGGATGAGTAAAACAAAGTGCATCTCACCCGGCCTTTGGAAAAAGGAGAGTGCACAGGAAATTACCATGCAGATTGCATATGGATGTGGTCTCAGGCATTTTTAAACAGAGAAATGAATGCTACTTTAAGCTGAGAAATGAGCCAGAATCAGCAAAGAAAACCCTCTCAAAACGTCACTTGACTGTCTCATTCTGTGAAATGCTGCCATTTAATAAACACTTTAAAATACAGTTTTAAAAGTTCAGTTCCATAAAAGAACCAAAATAATACACTACTGGGGCAAGCCAGCAGTGCATCGAGACTGTATCCTGTCTCCAGTGGTGGGGGTAGGACCAAATGGCATTATTGGTCTCAGCCAATGCCAACTACACACAAAAAGAAACAAAAAAAATTAAAAATCAGAAGCCCTTTATTTCTCTGCTTGTTATTCTACAGCTCCAATCAGACTTGTGGCCCCAGAGCTTTAGCAAGGAACAACACATGAACCTGGTCAAGCCCGGAAATGCCATCCTCTTCCGATTCAGCCACTCTCCACAGCCAAACCTACTTTCATTTGTAAACTGAATTTACAGTTTGCAAATTAGAATTTAATTGGTAAATTATGTTTCACGTTATTCAAACTTCAAGGGCTTCTTCAGACACAGATGAATTGGAAAAAGATGCAAAGTATAAAGGCCAAGGTGCCTTAAAACCTCTCTTAGGATCCCTGTTTGGAAGGGATGTGCCTTAGTTTGTTCAGATGCATGATGTGTGTGTGTGTGTTTTGATGTGCACAAAATTCAGTCCTTGAAACCATAATCAAGAGAAACTGCACTTTTAGGTTTCACTGGGAAAAGGGTGGTGGAGGCTCTCTGTGTCGAAGGGCAGAGAGCATCAGTCTGTCCTTACACCACAGCTAACAAGGTTGACATGCTGGCTTGTATCTAGACAGAAGCTAGACAGCAGGCAAAATTACAGATTATTAAATTATGGCCAAGGATATGTATAACCAGGCAAACCATCAAAGTGCAAGGGAAGAAACACACTGCAGCTCCACTGCATGCAGCTGACAGGACAGCCACAGCCTCTCCTCCAGCAACAGTTGTTGGGGAAAAGGTTGAGGTACACATACCCCTTAAAATCCTTAAGTAAAATCAGGAAGGGCCTCAGTGTTTCTGGCAGAGTACAAATGGTTTCCCTCTGCTCTGAAGAGGTTACAGCCTAAATAGAAATGACAGACGAGGAGAAAACATTTACAGCCAGAGGGATGGAGTAGAGAGATGAAGTGATGTGCCAAGAGTCACAGAAGCAGCCTGTGACAAGCAGTCTGCTTTACATTAAGTCCCAGGGTTTTGCCCCTGTGTAGCTGAGAGCATTTGAAAGCACCCAGCATCCAGTTAGGAGCTGAATCCTCACTGCTCCATGATCAAATGCAACGTGCTTTCAGTAACTTGAGACAAGCCTGGTCTACGCTGTATGTCACCTTATTTTAAATACATCAGCAATCATGGGTAATGGGTGAGATTTACCTATGGGAAGTCCAGCAAAAACCTTGACGATGAAAACTTCCATTACTCCTGGAAACTTCATCAGGCGTAGGATGTCTCTGATGCTAAACACACTGCCAGACTGTGATGTGCCTACAGAAGATGACATGTTGATTAATACTCTATTTATACAGATTAGAGGCAGGAAGCAAGAAACTCTGCAACTGCCTGCTCAGGTTCACCCCCACCTTTCCAAAGAGGTGGGTCTCTACAGCACCAGCTTTCTGTCAGTGGCAGGAGGTTGAGAGCTGGTGCCAGGTCTGCATGCAGAGGATCCCTGTGAGACAGCAGGGTTGCCTCCCATTCTGGGCCAAACTAACCCCCAGGGAGGGGTCCACATTCACCTTCTCTCAGATGCTTGGCAAGCACTGAGCTGGAAGCCTGCAATTCTCCACTGCAGAGTGGTCCACAGGTAGGGAATAATACTCTTCCACAGGCACAGCTCAGTCATTAAAGCATTACCATTTCAAGGTTGGCATCTTTTTGCCCTTAAATGCAATCTCAAATCCTTTAGCAGTCCTGACAGCATGCCAATCCCTCATCCCTATTCATGTGCAATTTATCAGAAACACTAAATACTTACTGTGCTCCATCACATGATGGTCTGACTTTGGTTTAGCCTGCAAAGGGATCCAAACCATTGCTATCATGGTATTTATGAGATTTCCCACCAGCCCCACATATGTAGGAACAAAAATGCTGCAAACAGAAAAAATACAAGTAAGTGGATAAATATTATAAACAAGACATTTATACCTCCATTCTGCAAAGGCTTGGGCACTTGGATGAGGAACTATCCCCCTGAAGTTGCAATACACAGGGCTATAAAAGAGCTCACATCCTTTCATGGAGGCTTTGGGTATGACCATGGTTTGAAATTTCACCAAAAGATGGCTATTGCCATCAAGACAGTTTATCATTTATATTAATAATAGGGTATAACACAATGCTTTATATCTGTAAGTGTCAGGGGAAAAGAGCCCCTCTTGGTTTAATCAAGCTTAGAAATCTTCTCACGGAAAGCACAGCATCTGCTTGTTAGGATCCATCTAATCCCCAATTTCATTCATCTAAGTATCATCTCACTGCTTGAAATTTCTCAGGGAAATCAAATGAAGCTAAGGAAAGTGAAAAAAGTACACAGTATGATTAAGGATGGTAGAATACAGCCCAGCCTACAACCAGAACTGAAACCACTGGAGATACAATACCACTTGAAAAGGAGCTGCTGAAAATAACAAACACAATTTACAAAACCTTCTGAGGAGGTGAGTAAACAGCACTTTGACTAGGATGCACCTACTTTCCTCCAAAAGTAGCCAAACCAAATCAACACCCCCCTCAACTGTCCATCAGAGCCCCAAACAATGGATCTTTAACAGAAGTGGGGCCACGTCCTTAGATGTAGATACAGTGAACAGCAATTATTAACAGTAGTTGTGCAATGATAAAAAGGAACAATTACAACTTATCTAAAAAACCCAAACACAAACCACTAAAAGTCAATAGAGTCAATAATAAGTCCTCAATTATCACCGTCCTCTTAAAAGAGAAGATCAGGAAATGACTCCTCCTGGTCTTTAAGGGCATGTGGGAAGATTTCAGACTCCAAAGGGCTTTATTTAACTCTGCCAAATGGAGGTGGAGCAAAGTCCAGGGCTGGAAGACTGAAACTCAGGAGAGATGAGCTGAAAACAAAGGGAGAAGCATGTTTTGTTTTTAACAGTGAGAGCAATTATCCATTCAACCAGCTCATTAAAAGTCTCCCCCGCCATGGGAACCCTGTTAGTCAAAGGGTTTCATAAAACACGTGTTTAAAACCTACAGCAGGACGTAGGTTTGGGGTGGGAACGCTCAGCAGGAACACCAAAGGCTGGTGTCACAGAGGGCACAAGACTAAGTGACCACCATGGTGTCAGGAGGGCAATGAAATTTAAGCACCTTGGGCTTCAGCAAAGTGATGCCTGGATTTCACCAGAGAAGGCTTCTCTGGTGTGTGGGTCCGTGCAGACTTGGAGGTGACCGTGCTGTTCCTGCATCCCCAGCAAACTCTGCTGCCAAAACTAGATGCAAAAACGAGCTGTGAGCCACCAACTGATGCTCCTTGTGAGCCTGCTGATAAAGGACTGCTTATTGCCTGATGTTTTACTGCTGCTTTCATTGTCAGACCATGGTGTATGTTTTTCACAGAATAACCAGCAGCACTAATTGTAGAAGCCTCAAGCTTCCTCCGTGCTAGACAAAGGTGCGGTCTGAATAATTTCTGGAGTATTATTAAAGTCCCAGAGCAAGACAGTCAAGGACTGAGATGCAAACAACTGAGAAAAGCATCAAAGAACAAATACATATATATATATACACACACATATTCCCCCTAATAGCAACGGTAAAAATCCCAGCTGAATATTTTAATTCTCATTAATTATTATTAATAACAACAAAGTCAGATAATATCTTCCTGCAAATGGACTTAGTGCAGTAATTTAGACCTGCTGCCTTCCATCTGCCAAGCTGTTCCGCTAATTACCCTGGACCACAAAATTAGTCCTTTGCTGGATCGTTTTTTTTTATTATTTTTAGTGCAGCAGATGGGCACTTTCTGATTTAAAATTATCTGTCAAACAGTTCCAAAACTATCAAAATCACCTTTGTGGACCCAAATTTTTATCCAAGACATCCGGAATTTCTACTTTGCAATGCAACATAAAATAAATTTCCTAAGAAAATAGAAATGGTAAAATAACCAAAACGAGTAGCTGCAGCTGCCCTAATGTTTTTGGGGGATTTCTATATTTCAAGCTTTCATTGTGATACAGAAAAAACGCATCACAGACATTTTCATTGGACAGAAAAACTTCCTTTCCAGTCCTATTTTTTCCTGAGGTTTTCCAGAATCCCACATGCCAACATAAATATGTTGTACTCTTCAGATCCAAGAGTTACAGCAAGCAATGAGGGAAGGGTCCCCCTATAAAACAAGTAACCAAACAATGCACTGCTTCACTGCACGGGTACGACTGGTGATTCGTTGCTGTGAAAGGGAGAGGAGAACCCTGAAATTTCACATATCTGGGAGACAAACACCAGTGGGCTGAGCTGACAAGATCCTTGCAATGATATTGACAGGAGACTGGAGGCCAATGCCTTTGCTGGGGAAACTGGTGAAGTTCCAATGATGATGCTGCATCCTCAGCTCTGTGTCACTGGTGCTGGGGATAACTCTATCCACACCCTTGGATGTCACTGGGAGAGGAGCTGCAGCCCTGTGGAGGTGGGTGGGAAGGAGGCAGTGGTGATTTGGAGGAGTAAAGCAAGCAGCAGGAGGGCAGGGGAGGGTTTGCACCCCACAACAACCCTGAGAACAGCAATCTGGTGAGGGGTATGGTGATGCTATTGCTACCAGCAGAGATAAAAGCCGGGGTTAGCGCTGATAAAGCCTCTGCTGTGCTTGCTGGACCCTTTTCTGCACACTAAGCAAGTGGAGGACCCAGGGCTAAGCTGCTGCTCTTTACCAGTCTGATGAGGAGCAAATGGTACAAACCAGAACAGCTAAGCTAAAGGTGAGACACCCTGACTCCTTGTTGGAGCCGAAGGCTGGGGGTAGAAGTGATCGCTGGGTTGGCAGCTCCTGCTGTGCCAGACTTGGCTTGTGGGCATTTGTATTGGTTTCTTTTTTAAGATTTAAGCACAAAATCCCATCTCTACTGATACCAGCGGGAGTCCTTCTGCATTCAATTTTGCCCGTTTGCCTTATCAGGAGGAAGTTTTGCCAGGATGGGACACGGTGGCACTATTAAGACAAATGAGGCACATTAAGCTGGTTGCTCCCACAGGACCTTTTCCCATCCTCTTCCCCTTCCTGCCTCCCCTCTCATCCCTCCTGGCTGTCAGCCGTGTGGAGCCAGGGCGAGCCCTGCCAAAACCAGCAGCAGCTTTCCTGAGCGGGGCGGAAGAACAAAGGACACGGGCAGGACCAACACAATTAAATTAAAGGGAGCAAAAGGGCGCAGCAGCTTCGGCAGCTGAGATCATTGTGTGGCCTCTTCCAGCTTCTTGTTGATTAATAGAGGTTAAGAGCCTTTACTGTCTTGGGCTTTACGGTCAAAATAACTCGTGTAACTTCGCCTGTGTACTTTAGGATGTTACTTATAATTCCTTTGCTTCTCTTGCATCTGGAGAGAGAGTCCCCTGATGACTTTTGCCAGCACCCTTCCTCGCTCTTCCCTGGCCTTTTGTGCTAGCAAAGCTCCTCTCGGGCTGTCAGCTAAGACCACAGCTGCCCGCTCTTCTTCAAGGGTTTTCAGCCTGGCTGTGAAAGGGAGGAACAAAATGCATCACCTTGTCCTGCACAGGATGGGATATGCCCCAAGGTCCTACTGCCAGGAGGTCTGCAGAGAGCAAACAGCTCTCTCAGAGGAGGACTAGTTTTTGCTAGTTTTTGCAAACAGGAGCAGCCTCATCTTGCCCTGACTTAAAGCTTAAAGAGAAATAAGAAGAAAACATGAGCAGAGGGACCTGGAGGCCAGCAGCTCATAACATTAGCCAAATACTGCTTAACAACATAATAAAAGCCTCTTCTTTCAATTTTCCTGAGGCCATTAGGCAAGTGTGGTGGATGCATTAAAAGCATCCATTAAATGAGTATTAAAGGGTTTCAAAAAGCAGGATGGTGAGCCCAGGGCACACTTGCCATGGGACTGATGGTGTGGCCAGGTACAAGGCTCACTTGGTAGCCTGTGGCCATGGATAAGGGACAAGAGGCTGACAGCTCGGATCACCCACCTAGAGGATGACCCATCTGGAAACTCCATCCTTAATGCTGGTGGGAAAGTAGAACTGATGATGAAATCGTTAATAGTAATGTCATGGTAAACAGATTAATCCCAAAGAAAATATTAGCATGCAAAGCCAGCTGGAGGAGGGTTGCATTTCTTCCCATCTAATGCTTAAGCAGCCTCTGTGTTTACCTGCAGGTATCCCAATGTGCATCATGCTTCCTGGGTGAGGCAAAGCAAAGACATGCTCTATGTTACTTCGCAAACCATTCCCACCAGGGTCAATTAGTATGAGGCAAATGAGTAAAATCAGGGTTCAGCTTCTGAACCAAGAGGTGATGCAGTGACACAGGTGACAGCAAGGGCTCCCAGAGGCTCCCCAACACCTAAAAGTGATTTTTTGAGGCTCTGCCCTAAGTGTTTCATGCCCCTGAAGTCAGAGGTGAAGCATCAGAAAAATCTGGAAAAGTTTACAGCAAATGCAGCTCTTGGAAAGCAGGGCCTGGCCAAATATGTGTGGGTGTATATACATACATATACATATGTGCAGAACATTTCCCAGTAGCTTTGAAGCAATGCTTTCAGCAAACTTCCATGAAAAATTCAGTCCCACAAAGGGGATTGATGAGGGGTAATGGCCTCAAGTTGCACCAGGAAGTTTAGATTGGATATTAGGAAAAATTTCTTCCCTGGAAGGGTTCCCCAGCACTGGCCCAGGCTGCCCAGGGCAGTGGGGGAGTCCCCATCCCTGGGGGTATTTAAGAGATGTGTAGATATGGTGCTGAGGGACATGGGGACATGGGGCAGTGGTGACTTGACAGTGCTGGATTAAAGCTTGGACTTGATGATCTTGGAGGTCTTTTCCAACCAAGGCTATTCTGTGATTCTATGAAAGATGTGTGCACCATGCAGAGATCAGGCAGTGGCCCAGGAGCAGGAGAGAGGCCACTGACCAGGCATTTGCAGGCAGGTACTATTTTCAGCTCACAGACGAGGGCATTTGTACAGAGTCCCCTCTGTACCTGCCAGCCACAGCCCCCAAGCAGTGATGAGGTGGATGGGCAACGGAGTCTCCCACTTCCACCAAGAAAGGCTACAACAAACCAGTATGGGACACAGTTCTGGGCTTCAGCCCACATTCCAGTCCTTGTTCTGACCTTGCCAGGCTGCGATTCCCATCTTTGGTTTCCTGCCTGAAAAGGCTGGGACAGACCCATGAAGGTACCTAGGGGTTGCTGCCAGCCAGGAGGCTGCATTCAGGCTGTGTGCCTCAAGATGATATCAGTTGCATTCTGATTAGCACTCCAGCCAGAGCCCTGCTCTGCAAAGCCCAGGCGAAAAACGCGTGTGCAATTGCACAATTAAGTGTTGCGTCAATACAGCGATTCTTTTGAGGAGGAAGCAGCTCCCAACGAATCCCTGAGGATTAAAGGATCAATGTGTATTTCAGCAGTGAATGGGATTGTGTTTGTTTTCTTTCTCTTTTTCTTAATAAAGTCAAAGTTGAACATGGAGGGAGCACAAATTGTTTTTTAGTGACTCACTCCTACTTCAAAACAGCGCTGCATAAAGCCGGCATTCACAGCCGGCCCAGATTCCTGAAAGAGCTCTGAAAGGACTCTCAAAATATTTCTTTGATTGCAGTCCGACCACACTATCCACTCATCTACTCACACCCTTCGAGGGGCAGCTATGGGTGAAAAACAGCTGGGGAGTTAAAAAGAAAAGCAAAGCAAAAAAACGAGGTGAAAAATATAAGTTGAGGTGAAACCATGACACCAAACCATGCTTTGGGTCCATAAGAAAGTGAACAGTGGCCACTGTGTTCTTGATAACTTAGTCATACATAAACTTAGTGCATAACTTATCATAAATTAGTGATGGTTTTGTTCAAGGAACAAATTTTACTGCCTTGACAATGCTTGCTGAATGTATTTCATCTTTGACCCATCGTGATCTGGTCTATGCTGCTGAGATTCCTCCTAAAAATAAAAAAAGCCAGCACAAAATTTCACCAAAGCTTCTTAAAGAAATGAAACCACAAAAGCCTCAATCAAAAATAGTCCTACTGAGCCTCAAAAACTTTCACACATTTCCTCAAATGTATAGAGATAGTCCGGCTTCCACAGCCCAGGGGCAATGACAGAAATAAACCCAGTCAGCCCAGTGCTCAGCAGCTTCAGGGCAGCCCTGCTGGTGAAAGGTGGCTGGTACCACCCATCACTTTATCTGTGCCCTTGAGAAAAAACAAAAACAACCCCAAATCTTCCTTTCTGCAGGTCCTACTCCCTGTCCTCATGGACAAAACATCACACAAAGGCATGAATAAGGGTGGCACCAGCCTTTCCCCCGGCTCTCGCATCCAAGGAAATGCCCATGTGAAATGATATGTGAAGAGAGGAGCACAGGTTAATGCCAGCTAAAGGAATGTTAACTCCCAAGTGGGAACAAACACAGCCTCCAAGGGACATGTGCTGGAGACAGAAGCCCTTTCTCACTTGCTTCCTTCTGGTCAGATAGAAGGTACTTCACAAAAGGTGGGACAAACAGCCTGGGATAAATCACCTGTATTTCACTGTAGCCCCTCTGTGGGACTCCTTTGGCTGCAATTTTCCCATAATTTCACTGGGAGCCTGGGATTTCTCTAGAGACAGAACGTAAAACCTGAGCAGATACCCACCTCCACCCATACATGAGCAGGAAAAGGAGGGAGCTCACTGCCCTGATGCAACTGAAAACCATGACCAGGGTGTCCCGTTTGCCACATATGTTTTAGATGAGGAGCAGCAGAAGTTGGCCACTGCTGCTGCTTCAGGGAGAGCAGGAGGCTCTGGTGAACTTGACATCATTGCAGGCTGTCCAAGGAGGTGGTGAGACTTTGAATCCACACCCTCTGGAGAGCCCCTCGAAGGGTGAGAATGAGTCACCCGCAGACAAGTGTTCATTCAGCTCCTTATTTTTAGTGGCAGCCACATATGGAAAATTTGGGTGGTGGGAAAGAAAGATGAAGCGGGGTATGGGCATCCTGCATCACCCGTCTCCGTCAGAACTGACGAGGGAGGGATGCTGAAGATTGGCACTGGTGCATGAGCAGGGCAAAGAGCCAGGAGTGCAATGGCAGAGGCACGTCAGAGGTGCCTTTTGTTGGGGACACCAGGCATGGGACGGGGCCAGGAGTTCACAGCTGTCCCCAAAGTCATTGGAGCTACCCATGGCTTAACTTCCCTTAAGGGACATTCACTCCTGTGTGTGTCACTGACCTAGCACAGGGAGGGATGAAGGTGGGACTTGACACTCAACCTTGCAGAAAAAACACTTTAGGTGAGTGCAGGGCATTGAATAAAACCACTAGGGCTTCTTCCACAGGGACAAATTGGCAGAGCTCCCTATGTAAGCAGTGCTCTGTGTGAATGGATAAGGCTGGCTGTCAATCAGGGGCTCTGCAGCAGCAAGGCTGTCTGTCCCCTCTCACGTGCCCGCTGCAGAGAAAATCCCAGCGACACAAAGCAGCTCAGCCTGGCCCCTGCTGCAGCCCCAGCTCCAGCACAGCAGATCCCACTGCTGGGGTGTGAAGGGGATGGTGGTGGCAGGATGGTAATTCCCAGGCAGTGGAGCAGCCTGCCTGTGCCAGCCTGTCCCACTGCCCGATGCTCCTCGGAGGAACTCGGCTAATTGCCGGAAGAGGCATATCAGTTATGCTTTAATAAGACGTGGGTGGATTTGCATGCTTTGCCCGTAATCTGCCACTAATTTTGAGTATCATTCTAGTGGGCTCTTTTCTGGTAAAACACCCTATTTCAGAACACTGCACTTTGGTAGTTGAAAGCTTGCACTTGTGTGTGTGATTATTGCTTTTCCCTATTGCACGGTGTGGGCTGTCCCACTGACATCTCACTGCACTGAACACCTGCACATTTACAGGCATTTATCACAAATAGGGGAATAAGCTGCAGTCCCCAAAAGATTTTAGCCACCTGGCTGGCTAAGGCGTTGTTTGCCTCATGCTCCCCAGTTTCACCCTGTAGTCTAGAAATTGAGAAGTCTAGACAAGGACTAGGTATGAGCTGCACTCCCTGAACAGGGGCTTGCAACATCTGGCTTTGATCCCAGCCGTGCTAATACTGGATGAGTTGGGGCAGGTCAAGATAGGCATCAGAAAGTAGGTGTAAGCGGTCAGTTCTCACACCAGAGGCATCCCACCGGTGAGGCCAGCACATGTGCTGCTCCATCTATCTGTCAATGATCTGGAGCAGCAGTGAGGTAAGAAAGTGTGCTGAGGATATGCAACTGAGAGTACTGGGGGAAAGAGCAGTGAGTGGGGAACTGCATATGGCCCCTACAGGGCTGAGGGCTTGGGCAATAGCATGGCAGCTGAAAGTCAGGGCAGGTTTAAATTTAAGTGATGCATGCAGGGAAAACATATCTTAAATTCACATATGAAATGAGAGTTTTTGAACTGCTTATTATTACTCAGGAGTGAGACCTTTGGACTATCATAGACTATTCCACAAAACCATCAGGTCAGTGCTCAGCTAATCAGATGTTAGGAATTACCATGAAAGAAACAGCAAGTGAACAGAGAAGAGAACCTCATTAGACCACTGTATAAACCCCTGGTCCACCAGCACTTTGAACAACGCATGCAATCCTGGTCCCCTCTTCACAAAAAGGTATCTAAAGGCTTAGAGGATGGCAACAAGGACAATTCATGGCAACCAGTTTTATGCCTGAGGAAGCTGAGAGCCTTCACCCCGGGAAGGAGATGTCCAAAGGACATCTAATAAAAGTCCACAAGTTTGTGAGGGACTTGGAGCAGGGGGTTAGGAAGTGACTGATATGGTCATTTCCACCACCAGAATTGGGAAGCACCAAACAAAGTTGCCAGAGACTGGTTCAAAACAAAGAGAAAGGCCTAATTCTTTCCACAACATGTAAGAGATTGGTGTTTGTTGCTGCTGGTGTTGTGGAAGCAAAAGGTTTAGACAGGTACAAGGAGAAATTGGACAAGCACTTGGAAGAATGATCCATTGAAGGTTACTAAAGAGCCACTAACCACATTCATTCATGTCAGGAAATCCCCTGAGCTGAAAATAGTTTGAGGCTGGAAAAGTAATCAGTGAAGTATTATGCAAGTTTGTCCCACTCTCTCTTCCCTAGGCTTCTAACTGTGATTTTTATTGGAGAAAGGATACCAGATCACACTGAGACACAAGTGCAATTTCCTCCTCCTCCGCAAGAATCAAAACCATGTCTCCCACCACCATCACAAACCAGACAGGCTCATTTTTGCTCATTCCCTGGAAAATGCTACTATTTTCCTATAATCCTTAAAAATTCCAGACAATAAATAAGAATAACCACAACTCTCCCTTGGCACTTTGGACACTCAGTTGGGAAAGGGTAATGCTACATTTCAGCCCAAGAAATTTTCATGTATGTGACTGTATTAAACAGTCACCAAGTGACTGTTTAATATAACACAAAGATGTAATCCCTCATCTCTTAAATGTGGGCTTTTCCCAGTCTTTTTCTTGGATAATCCAACCATAGAAAGCAATAATAGTTTTTTGAGGTCCCTCCCACCTTCTTCATGGTGGGGGTTTGTTCCCTAATGGGTGGCAAAGCTTTAAGTAGTTGATTTATTATTTTTTTTAAATTAAGCAACAAAAAACGCTCTTCCAAGCTCAGAATGCGGTGAATTATTAAAACACTCAGTTTGGGTGTGTCACTGGGTAAGGACTCCCACGCACAGAGTGGTTAGAAGGTGAGCAGTGCTTGCTAGACTACCTGGTGACTCACCACCGAACGCATCGTTAATCATATGTTACAGCATGTCTGACTTCATAGAGTACCGTAGGTGGTGTGAAATAATCTTTGAATGAGTTCAAGCTTTTTCTAGTTTTTATGAGGTTACAATGCTTCAGACTCCAAAAGACTCAGCTGGGCAGGAAACTGTTGAGGATTTGCTGTAGCAACCTAGGCTGCACTCCCAGCACGTTATGTCTCAGCTCTTGGCGGTGGCTTTGGAGGATCTGCAAGCTTGGCATCGTCTGGTGTTGTTACCTCTCACCGATCATGATGTACTCACTTACTCAGAGCTGGCTCAAAGCAATGCATGGGCAGAGCCAAATTTTGCTGCCCAAGGATGAGGGGAAGGGATAGGATTTGGCTGGGAAAGCAAGCACAAAGAGATCTCTGGTGAGCCAGGACCGCTGCCTTTGCTGGCACTAAAGGGGACAAGTGGTGCTGCTACTTCGAGAAGACCTCTCCCACCTTCCAAAAACAGACACAGACACCAGATGCTCTGGCTTTCTTCAATGCACATGCTTTCTACTCTGGCACAGCCATGAGACAACAGGACTGTGGGCAGACAGTCCAATGCCACAGGCGACTACCTATTCTACCAACACGTGGAGGCGGCCCAGCGTTGGCCCACCAAAGGACTCGAGCTTCTTCCTCCCCCAGTCCCTTTTTAAGCAGAGCACCGGCAAGGCTGCTGCAATGATCCAAGAGAGCAGTCCCTGTGGTAGGGCTCCCTCCACACTCTGCACCAAAGGCTAACAAAGTAAATAGCAAAGCCATTGACTAGCCAAATCTGACACTTAAATTTGGTCTCTTACCAGGACCGCATTCACGTGAAAGACATTTTTAAGCTACGTAATCCCTGGCAAAGCAAGTCACTTCTTTACCTTGAGGTAAGTAACTGTAAATGCAGCATTCTACCAGAGGTACGGCACAGACTGATCTTGCCTTGGAACAAGTAGTGGCAGCCAACAACTCCTACCTCGAGGTGTGAAAAATCCTGCCATGCTGCATCAAGGGCTCCCACATCTTTTGTCTAGTAATGAAACAGGACACACTAGGGCTAATTTTGTACAGAAAGCAATGTTGGAACTCTAATACCCAAAAGTCAAAAATAAAACATTTCACGTGTCAAGTGAAAGGCTTTCCAGCATCCCACCCCAACCTCCTTGGTTGCACAACATGCCCCTTGAAAACAACCCTTTCTCCAGCAAAGACAGAGCCTGAGGGATGTGGTGCAGCTGATGCAATTCCATGAAGAGTTTGACCCCAGAAGGAGGCATCTGCATGAGCAGAGTAAGTCACTGCATTTCAGTAATAGGCAAAACCATTAATTAAAAGCACATAGTTTGCTTGCTCGGGCAGGCTTTGTATGCTCAAACCATGAGTGGTCTCCCTGTTACTATATTTACTGAACTCCCTCAATTAAGTATTTTGTTTCCCTCGTCCCATAATGACAATGGTTTCTGCATGTTAAATATATTCAGAAAGGAGGTTGCTCTGTGTTTCATATTTGCAAACTGCAGTTTTCTCCCCTGCACGGGTTGTAGGACAGACACTAGCCAAGGAATGGCTAAGAAACTTTGCACTGAATGATGTATTTTCAACTACTTCATTGGCATAGTAGAAAACAATTTATATGGGTTAAAAATCACATTCAATGTTGCTTGCACTTTTTGGAGCAACGAATTGAAAACAGATTTAACGCACTCCGTACCAGTCAGATGTAATTGCAGGGTTTTCTATGCATCTCACACATTTCAGTGGATTCAGCTTTGCCAAAGCCCTGAACCAGAACATCCTTCACCCACAGACCCGGTGCAGCGGTTGCATTTCCAGCTCTGCCTAACACACCTCTGCTCGCAGCTGGAGGCGTTTCCCTCAGGGAGAAAACGCGCCCCGTTCGTTCTGCGCACCACGTTTCATCTCGGTCCCACTCCTGAGACCACCTACAGGGATGCCAATTAGTATCAGCTGCATTAATGCTGAACTGGTATGTGCAGGAGCGCTCGGTGGGAACCACATCTTAGGCAGCCTCATGGGCAGCCTCTCCACCCAGCCACACACTCAGGGCAGAAGCCAGCTCCATTCACCACCCCACGACAGCAACTGCAAGCTACCTGATGGACTCGCGTGCAACACTGCAAGCAGAGCGTTTACTGCATTTTCAGTTGTGTTTAATTGCAAATTAGCAGCTGGAAACAAGGAAGGGTGAGCAGTGTGTGAGCAGCCAGCTGTCTGCAGAGAGTTTGGACACCTCCAATGATACAAGTCTGTCGCTTCAATGAGCGATGCGCTGGCCCGCTGAGCACTGGGGGTTTGCTGTCCCTAGAACATTTCCCTAGACTTACATTTCAAGCCATCTGGTGCTGCAAGAGCCAGAGGCCATGCACTTCTTTGGCAGCACATCCTAGGGTGCACCTGTACTGTACAAGGGTAGGGGCTACAACCAGGTAACTCAAGGCAGCAGTGGGCCACATCCTTTGGTGGCTAGCAGTGACAGTGATTTTAGACTGCTGCCTGTGATATCATAGAGCCGTGCAGAATGTTGCTGCTTCCAGTGCATCAAATTTGTCTGCATAAACAAACTGGTTGATAAGGAAATTAATTACCTTTTGAGGTGATTAATGGGTTGGATTTTTTTCTTTTCAGTGAACAATGGAATAGAACTGTGTGTTTTCATTTCACTTCAATTTCATTTTCAGCAGGGGGAAAACATAGACTTTTTATAAGGGCATATAGTGACAGGACTAGAGGTAACGGCTTTAAACTGAAAGAGGGAAGATTTAGATTAGACATTAGGAAGAAATTGTTTCCTGTGAGGGTGGTGAGACACTGGCCCAGGTTGCCCAGAGAAGCTGTGGCTGCCCCCTCCCTGGCAGTGTTCCAGGCCAGGTTGGATGGGGCTTGGAGCAACCTGGGCTGGTGGGAGGTGTCCCTGCCCATGGCAGGGGGGTTGGAACAAGATGAGCTTTGAGGTCCCTTCCAACCCAAACCATTCTATGATTCTATGACTTCAAATTGTTGCAAAGCCTGTTGGCCATACCTCTGTACAGCACCAGGGAAATACCGGGGTGTCCAAAGTACAAGGATCTTGTACAAGCATCAGTCCTCGTAATAGTCCTTGTACAAAGTTTTCCTTTCTTACATGCAGAGACAGACCTGATAGCAATAGCAGCTGAAGATCTCACACTTTAAATTTCACAACTTATCTTCGTAACATCCCCAGATGGGTGACAGTGGTACAAACACCCTGTATGTACTCACAGGGAAATGAAGCACAGAAAACCCGAGTGCCCCAGTTAGGTCACGTAATGGTAGAAAAAAACCCTTAAAAATCAGGTGTCTCACGTGCAAGTTTAGTGCTCAGACCAGCAGACCACACTTTTCCTCTCATCTTTCTTTCCCTGAGTCCCCCAAAAGCCTTTTCTGCTGTCCCAGCCACAACACCAATGCAATGGGAACCCACAACTTGCTGCATCTTGCAGCACCCTGACAATCCAACACCAGCACAGCCCATTACAGCACCATTGATGGGAGAATACCAGTTAGCACACAAGTATATTTTGGAAGTATGTGACATCCCTATTACTGTTGCAATAATTCCTCCTGAGGAGCCTTGTTATCATGTGCCAGTGTCGGCTGGCCCAGCTCCACGGGAACCAGCTGCCCCAGAAACAGACTTCGCCTGGGGACACATCCTGGAGCCTTGACTCAATTAAAGCACAAATTTGAGTCAGTGGAAACTTGTCTGAGGAAGGACTGAATAAAAACCACAGGGTAAAAGTAAAACAAGTCATGCAGATCTGGAGGAATTAGTGAGACATGCTGCAATCCCAGCTGCACCAGGGGCATCATGGAAAAAGGGTTGGAAAAGATCAACCAGGGGCATCATGGAAAAGATGCAAACTCAGTAAGAGCTGAAATGGTTTATAGGATCAGGCCAACATCAGCAGTGTGGATACGATGGCTGCCAAAACCCACCCAAATGGCAGCACCCAGTAGAGAGCCCAGCCATAGAGCAGAGAGATGAATTAGCAGCAGGAAAGGACTTGGCATTCACTGCTCTTTAGTAAGTCACCAGATAGCAGCAGTTGAGGAAAAAGGACAGTATCAGTTTAGTACCAACACCTTTGTCTTTAATCCCTGCTGCAGATCAAGGCTAGTAGCTAAACTAGCCTCAAAGGCAATTTTAAACTAAATGACACCAACTAAGCACAACTTTACGAATTTGTAGATACAGCCAACAAACCATGTATTTTGACTATGGTAATAATGAGATTTCCTAGAACATGACAGCATTTGAAGGTTTTAGGGATGTTCTTTTCGGGTTGTTTTAAGTCCAGTTAGTATTTGCATTTAATTTCTTCCACAGACCTATTTTTCACAAAATCTGAACATGACTAAAAAAGAGCAGAGTGTACTGCAAGATCAATAAACATGTGGAAAAAATTATCCCAGGGGGAATATGAAAGCCATCTGCCCAAGACTCCCTCTGCGCTCATCCGGCAGACACGAACAGCGAGAGATTGATGGTCTGGTGGCAAACACAAATCAAGTGGCCAACCCTGGTCTTGGCTGGCATCAAAAGAAACCGCACATCCAGCTGTCCAGAGAGCTTGTTTGGCTAAGAGCATATTAGGCCCTAGGCTAGCCAAGACTTTATCAGTTGGAAAATCCCTATCATGAGTGCTAGCTGCAAGGGAAAAAAAAATAAAGAAACGGGGAAAGATTGGGCAGGACAAGCCTGAACATGTTCAGTTTGTCCTTCCTACGTTACAATTACATCCTCATTCCTCAGAGCAAAAGGCAGTTCAAAGAGACAATAAACCCCTTTTTAGTCTCATGCTTTGCAGGAACGTCGTTGAAACGGAACTGAAGCGGTTCCCAGAGATAAGGCAACAAAATAAATGAAACCCTTCCCTACAGCTACCCTTCAGTAAAATATCAGCAGAGAAATAGAGACACCGCTTCAGATGGAGCTACGGCATTCATCTGAGGAAAGAGGACTTACATCAGTGATTGCAAACTGAGATTAATTCAGTATACTGCTCCTCAAAGTCTGCAGCTGCTTCCTTCCTTTGCATTGCAGGAATATTAGCTTCTAAGGCTCAAACTAACTTCATTTTATGGGATGGATAGCATTTTATTGTCAGGAAACATGACTCCGTTCTGGCGTACAACTTAATAAATGCTGCAGTTTAGGTCCCAGGGAATTTGGGCTGAAGCACCGTAGCCCATGGGATGGCTTTGGAGCAGGTAAAGTGTGAGGGACCAGTTGGAGCAGCCACCCAACAGGGACAAGGGTTTCACTGCCTTTTTTTAACCCCCTCATTTGGGCACAAAATGTGTAGGCCAATGGAGGGTCAGCTTAGCACCACAAAGAAAGGAAATCGAGCAGAATGGCAGGGCAGGGAGCATGCTCTGCTCACTCAGGATGGATCTGGGAGGTCTCCAAGGGTGCACCCACCCCATCCCGTCTCCCTCCCAAGCCAACCCAAAGGTGCAGAGCAGAATGATGCCACAGGGAGCAATTAAGTATCAAGGTGAAGATAACTGGATTTGCACCTAAAAACACGACACACTAAACAGCCCTAGACAGTGAAACATTTGACAGCTGCAATCCCAGACATGGATGGGACAGGCAGACATAAAAGGCCCCACCATCTCTTACCAAACCACCAAACACTGATGTTGAAAGGTTACTAGAACATGGAACAATAGCTTTTGTTAAAATTAATTTTTAATCTACTTGACCAAGACTTTTCTAGAGTATGGAAATCACTCTGTTCATCACCCCAGCTCTGGGGTCTCCTTGCCAATGTACATTCATGTCATGGTAACAAACTTCAACCCGGCGCAGGACAGACACCTTTTCTAACCATAACCAGGCTGCACGAGAACTTAATTACCCAACTGGAAAGCCATAAATATTTCAGACTGAATCAGTTTGGGTGTGCTGGATTTTTTCCTGCCTTTCACTGCGTCAGGGAATTTCTTTCCACCCTACAGCCATTAGGAAAGGGACATATGGCCGAAGGAGTCAGCGGTCATAAATAATCAGGGAGGGACTTTTCCAGAACAAGGCAGTAATGTAAAAAAGACTTTCTTCTAGGGCGACATTTGCATGACCGAGAAATGACATAATAAGTCTGCAAACAAAAAAGGCTTTATATCCCCATGGCAGCTTTCGAAACCTCTCTGCCCTGGCTTGATCCTTCCCTTCTGTGCAGAGGCATCACATTTTGGGGGCAGGAATTTAAGCCCCATGTGCACCAGGCCACTTGCCATCTCTGCGGCCGTGGCTCTATCTCATTCTTTCTGGCTAACGCAATCCTATGGCCCACGGTAACGATGCTATTTTACATTTTGCTGTAGTACTGAAGGGATTTATTTCTGCTCTGGGATGAGGAGCTAAGAGCCAAGCAGAGCCCAGGGAGACAAACCTGTTTTCATAGGAGCTCCATCAGCATATGGCTGGAGGCACCTGCAAGAGGCAAGGCCAGCAGTCTACAGTGACAGCAGAAAGAAAAGTTACCAACAGTATTGCCAGAGAGTGAAAAAACATCAGCATGCCAAGACCACTCCCCCTCCCCCCGAAAAAGTAAAACATATCAAGCCCCTGTTAGACACTTGGGAGCTGCTGAAAGAGCCAAATGGAAAAGGAGCTGCTGAAGTGCAGCCAAAGGAGCTGCGTGCCAGGACACATCCTTCCGAAGGCGGCACGATGGGTACCGCCGGGGCACCGAACCGGGGCTGGGAACGTAGCCAGGGCGTGAAAACACGGCACAGATGCTCAGACTGAGGCAGAACTAAAGATTCACTTCCAGCACAGGCTGTTTGCCAGATGTGGACCTCTGCTGAGAAATAACCAAAAAGCATTTGAAACTCTGGACAAACCCCTCTATTTTGCAGGTCATCTGTTTTTAAGGAGAGGGCTGAGCGGTGATCTAAGGAGTCAGAATCAGGTAGTTGAGATCCCGGTGGAAAAGTGTCCGAGGACTTTCAGAGCTGTGAAGCAGGCACTACAGGAATGATGGATGCTGGACCAAGTCCAGCCTCCCAAGCCTAAGGGGATTTGCTCACACCGCCAGGAGCGGGGAAACCATTTCTCACCAGCATAGGAAGTCAAGCACTTGGCAACAAGGGAGGCAGCTCTCCCACAACTCCAGTTACGCAAACAGCTGCCTTCTGCTGGGTTTCAACATGCTTCGCTGCTCCAAAAATAATTTCCTGCTTGATTTGATACCATTAGCAGGAGCGCAGAGTGCAGCACGAACGGTCATGCCGCTTCACGCTGGATCCAGCCAGCCACTGGTTTCTAACAAAAGCCTCGATTTCTCTTTTTAGCAGAGGGGCACCATTACGCAGGAGGAAAAGGTAAGCGGGGCGATGGCGTAAGCCCTCTTACTCCGTAAAGGCTTTTGACGCAAGCCTGGATGAAAGCACCTGCCATCTTCATCCTGCCGGGGCTCTTTCCAGAGCTGAGATTTCCCAGCCCTTACAGCTCGTAACACTTATGGCATAAAACCAACACTCAGCAGCCAAGCAGGAATCGATGCCAACATAAAGTTCAACGACAAAGTCACTGCTTGCTGTGTGATCAGGAGCTGTGCTGGTCCTGGACAGGGTTGTTGGCATTCCCCCATGGCACAAGCACCCAAAAGCTAAGATCGTGGCTTCTTTCCTTCCCCACTGGATGTCTGCATTTCCCATTTGGGGGCTTACTGGAGCAATCCCAGTCCAGCCCAGAGCTTTGGGAACAGCAGAACTTTCCATTCCTAGCTGGACTAGAATTTGGATAGCAAATTTTGCCCTAAGGTGCATCTGATTTCCTGTTCCCTATTCCCAGCCCAGGCATCTGCATGCCCCTTCCCAAGGGCCTGCCTTGGGGGGACTCCTCCAGGGGCTGCTCACCAACACTGCTTCAGGAACCTCAAGAAGTACAGAAAGTTAAAGATGCCAAGGCCCAGCACATCAGCATCACACTCCATAGCCAACAGTGCAGAACACCAACCCTCCCAGTAAAGCCAAATTCAACATCGCCCAGTAAAACAATGGCTGCAAAGGGGGATTCAGAAGCTGACAGTGTGTCCACAAAGTCAGCATGTTTTAAGGCAGCCCAGAGCACTCACTGGTGTGAAGGGGAACTCCCCAGCGGTGTCTGAAGGTCTGTTCTAGCATCTGAGGAAGCTCAGTGGGGTTTTCCAATGCTACCTGGCTCAGAAGCAGAAATCCTTGACAGCATCAGCCAAATGATTTTGTGCTGCCTTTGCCCTCCTCCTATTCCTTGAAATCAAAGTTTTACAGCGGCACTCATTTACGCTTACGCGTTTTACATCCAGAGAGCACATGGGACCACTTCATCTGATCTGCACCACTCAAGCCTTACCAACCTTTTCTTTCCACTATCATTCTTTGCACAACACAACGGGTTACAAAAGATGCCCCTCAGCCATGATGAGAAGAGTATAAGGGTTGATGAACCCACCACTTCTTTTGCAGAGCTCGGATGGAAACTAACCTTGGAAAGTAAAGCCATGAAAAGACCTCTCTTTTCATGGTCCCCTCAGCAGTTCTGCACAGATTATCACTCCAGGATGACACCTGCAGCTTTCATACAAAATATGCATCTGAGCTGACCCAAATGCCAGGAAGGGCCCCTCCAGAGACCATCACAATAAAAGGTTCCTCAGCTGCTGGAGGACCTGAGGCAGGAGGAAGGACAGGACTGGTGGGAAGAGTGTACAAGCTGGTTTCCATGTTCAAGTGACCCACGTCTGCAGCTGCTGCTGCTCCCACAGCCCAAGGGAGTGCAGATAAGCAGCAGTTCAGCTTTTCCAGACATAGCACAATTCCTGTTTACAGCCTCTGGGCTAGGCTTTTCAAAAGAAGGAGCTAGGTGTCTGTTCTTGCAGGAAACCAGGTGTGTAAACAGTTCAATTAATGTACCCAGCAAACTGCTCTAGCGCAGCAATGAGGGCTAGTGGAGACAAGCCAAGAGCACAGGAGCTGAGGAAGGAAAATACTTTTAAAAAATATACCTAATTAGAGATGGGCCTGCGCCAAAAGTTCATATTTGAACACCTGGAATAGCCCTGGGGAGCAGAATTGTAACCTGAGCCCAGATCCACATTTTGTAACTTGCTCCTGTCCCAGATGAACCAAACCCCAGCCCTCAGACCCAACCGTCACAGTCCGAGCTGCAAGTCCCCGGCAGCCCAAGCCTGGAGATCTGCCTTGCTCCTCTCAACTGGGTTTTGGCCAAGCCATTGCGCTCACCGCTGTGCCCTCTGTCCCTCTCACCCCACACCACCCAGTGCCTCCCGGAGGCCCACTGTGCCCACTCCAGAGCTTGCAGTTGCTGCGTGGCAGCACACCTCTGGACCATTGGCTCAAGGGCTCAGGTGGAGATGCCCGTTCGGAGCCTGACAGCACATCCCCATTTGCTCCAGTGGCCGTGGCATCCCCAGCACTGTGACCAAGCCCTGCTTTCCACTGCACTGCCTTCTCCCTGCCCCCCCAGGCTACAGCTCCTGGCCAAAGCAAGAAACCTGCCCCAACACAAAGCCAAGCCACAGCACTCGTGCCTGCGAGCCAAATATTGGCAGTGACCCTCAGTTTTGTGCTGAAGCCCCAGAGTCAGGGCTTGTTTTGAAGGGCACAATCTCCATGGTGGGGAAAACCCCCCATACCCCTTAGGAATCCTGACAGAAGTGGCAGACTCCCTTTTCTCCCTTACAGCTCAGCTCTCTAGAACAGAAAATTAACTTCACCCACACTTTACCATCTCTTTTGAATGCAGATTTTCTTTATAGCAGAAGCACGTTTGGCAAAGAAAGGTCAGCCCCATCCCCATAAAACTGCCCTGTCACAGGCACGTCACGCATTTCAGACAGCTTGCAAGGCTGACTAAACATTTACTTTTGGATGGCTCATTTCCAAAGACCAGAAATAGATCCTCATCCACAATAAAAGAGTGCCCGGGTGTGCCATCAGATGGCTTCATTGCCCCGTTACAGCATGCCATTTGCATTCCTGTGCTTTCCCCCCTCACAGGGTGCTGTCACTGCCTGGTGCTGAGCTCCCTGCTGCATCCCCCTCTCAGGGCAGACCTGCAGATAGGTGAGGCCTTATCTCCTATCTGGATAATTCTTGGTAGATATTTGGCAGTTGTTTTGGCATCATCTGACCTTGGGTCCTGTTAGGCTGAGGGAGGTGACTAATGCACGTGGCTCTTGATTGCTTTCCCTTTCCTGGTGGGCACCCAGCCTTTCACTAGCATAAAACAGGGTGAATTGGCATAGTTGAAGAAGAGCAAATGGGATTTGCTCACACTGGATGCTGTAATAGTCAAGATGATGCAACTTTTGGTAGGGTGGACAGATTACGATCGGGCAATTAGACATCCCAGACAGTGTAATCGCATGCAATGAGAACACATGTGGGTGTAGTGTGAGGTGTGAGCCTGGTGTCACCAACCACAGGCTCCTCCTCCCAAAAGGAGTTATTCAATAAATAGTTTCAAAATTTCTTTTCTAAACATCAAGAGGTCCATCTAGAAGTAGGTCTCTTTCTGCCATGAAAAGTAATTCCTGGAAGACTGGGAAGCATCCAGGACTACATGGGAAAACATCAGCCAGAAGAATAAATCCATCATCTGTCTCATATCCAACTGTGTCTGGACAGTCAGAAAGGGGAGGGGAAGACACCCATTACACACAATCTGTTATACAGCTTTATATCAGGAAAGAGCCTTTCTAAGCTTCTGTAGGAAGTAAGCTTAAACATCTGACGCATGAGCATCCTCAGCTTTAATAACCATTAGTGTCTTTCATCCTCCCTTTTTTAAAGTCTGAGAACAGCATTTAAGACTCCAGCCTCCTGTAAGCATTGCTCAGATGCTCCCCAGATGGCTTTTCCAATGGGATTTCTAATTATTTGGGGTTTTAAAAGAAATATCCTGCAGGAATCTTTTAGGTTTCTGGAGGTTTCCTTCCTTCCTTTACAAATTTCTTTATCCAGAGCTTGATTTAAAATGAAACTCAAAGGAAACATTTCCAATGACTTCAATACATCTCAGATCACATACCCTGGGGTAAAAGAGAAATGATCCAAATCCCATAAAAATAAAGACACTGCAGATTTCAAAAGGATTCACAGCTAAATGTTGCAAAGAAGTAATTAGTCAAAAGTTTCAGCCTAGAATGTCAGGGAATAAAGGACTATTTAGTGAGACTGAAAAAGTTAATATTGCATACAGACCACAAAGGATTAGATGTATAATCCCCTCTCCACCCAGAAAAATAAATTAAAATCCAAGCAACAACTACAGTAATAACAAGCAAACAAGGAAACCTCAGATGCTGAAAAATACTCAAAGTTTTCAGATCCTGAACTACCCTAAAAGGATCACATTTCCCAAAGTGCCAAGTACCTATCCTCTGAAAATCCACATTAGGCATCCCCAGGTGGGAGACTGAAAGAAAATCCCATTCATTTCTGGAAAGTCTGATTACTTCTGCTTTAGAGACAGTTGGAGAGCAGAGCAGAGCCCCTTACGCATTTGTAAAGCAAAGCGAATTATTCTAACGAATGTATAGGGTCTGTGTCCCTCCCAGGCCATCTGAGCCACCTCCCAAGCAATAGTTAATTACAACGAGACATGCTATTCCTCCAAAGCTGCTGCTCCATATCCCCCCAAATGGGATACAACCCTACAGGGCACGCTGCCCTGCCTCCTGCAAACGCTGGCAGGGCAAACTGAGGGTGCTCCTGCATGTGCTATGGCACAGACCCACTGCTGGCTCCACACACAGTGCCACACCTCATGCACTGACAGACCCTCACTATGGTGTCTGGCCTCTCAGGTCACACCGTTAGCATTGCCCTCCTCTCGGATCAGCATCTCTGCTTGCCAGTGGTGCTTAAGGGCATTTGCTGCACCACTCAGCACAGCACAGGGCCGGGAGCTTGCAATCTGAATGCTACAGAACAGTTCTGATGCTGGAAGTACCTTCTCCCTTGGCTGAGATAACCCATGGTTTGTCAGGTTAAAGAGACAAGCCCAAACAAGCTCTGGGGTTAGCCTGGAGATGGCCATTCACTAACTCCTTTTCAATTTGGCTGCTTTCACTGCCTGGATGCTTCGCATACCTTTGGCTCTGGCTGGCTGGTGGAGTGGCTGTGAGCTGGGTTTCATAAAGAGACTGCAAAGAAACAAAAACCCTGGGTGGGGCCACGGAAGTTGGTATTAGTTCATGCAAAGTTCACATCCTTTTTATGTCCCTCTGAGCACTCCATCCAAGCAGCCTGGCCTTCACCTGGGGCCACGGTGGACTGGCACCCTGTGATGACGAGGTGTTGCACTTCCTCAGCCACCCAGCAGCCTCCCACTAATCCCATCCATCTGGCAGCAAGGGCCAAGAGGAGCACTGGGAAGGGTTTAATGCCCAACCCCAGACTCCTCCAAAAGATCTGCTTTTCCACCCATCCTCTACAGCAGTCATATTTCAGGCAGAGCAGCAGCAGTGGATGTGCTGTCCCTTTGCTTCCCCATTACAAATGAAGGTCCATTTTGGACATGGTACTTCCTTCCAAACCAAGCCCCTTGATGCCCCAATCCTGCTGCCCCAGGTGCACCAATACATCTAAAAGCACTAATCCTTTCTCCTGCAGAGCTTCACTCCTCAGCTCCCAACATCCTAGCTCCTCCCAGCCCACTCTTCACACGTCAAATCTGCACATTTCTGTCCATCCTGACCTTCCCTTGTCTCACAGTCCTTCCCACACAAACACCACATCCTTCCTGCCCCAAGCTCACTGCAAGGCTGGGTTCCTTCACTGAGGCAGATCAGAACGAAACAGCATGATCCTTTGAATCTAAAGGATTAGGAGATGTAAAGGAGAGAGCTGTCCATATAAACACATGCATGCAAGACTAGAGGAAGGCTGTGCCACCCCACATTGTCCTTCAGGTCCCTCTGCTAGCTCTTGCTGGGCTCAGCCCCCATCCTCTGGGACTCCCCCACTGAGCTCCATGGCTGGCTAACATTTTTAGCTACTGCTTTTCTGAAACAGCAAAAGGCTGGCATGTGCTTTTGATAAACAATTAAAAAAATAAATAAACAAAAATGAGATAGGAGATGTGCTTACAAAGACTCTGCTTGCCCAGGATGCCAGGGGCTGAAGAAGAATGTCCAGGAAAAACTGGGTGCATTCCCCCCTGGGGTAGCAAATATTTGCATGAACACACCTCATGATAGAGTCTGCAGCCCAAAGGCTGTATATTCTAAATAGCAATATTGTAAATGTACTGGGAGAGGGTAGGAAAAACCATCTCATTGCCCTGTATTGTGCATAAGGAACACCAGTGCAGAGGGATGGGACGACTTACTCGCATCACAGGAAAACTGCGGCAGAGCCAAATCCCAATTCAGGGACTTAACCACAGCCAATTCTGTGCTTTCTATTTTCTGTTAACAAAAAAAACAGTATTTCCCCAGACTTCGATCCCCAGTGATATTGCTGGATTTGCTGCCCAGTCATGAAGTATTTCAGGAGTGGGAAGAGCAGATGAAGCTCCAGTGAGTCATGAGCAGACACTGCCTCATTGTGCAACCTGCACGGTGAGGGTCAAGTCAGCCCTCCGACACTGCCTCTGCTAGCCAGGCCAGACCCAAAATACCTTCTGTCTTTCCATAAAATTCCAGGTTTGAGCCTTTGTGGTTTGGCTTTTTTTTCCCTTCCCATTTTTTTTACACTAATTTCTTGGGGCTGTTAAGCCAGGCTTGACAAGAAAAATGAGCCACCATTTGGACACAACCTTCTAGGAGTACAGCTAACAAGTGACCAGGCAGGGCATGCACCACACAGAAACCTGGCGCTTTCAAAGCATGGGCTGAGGGGAGCGGTGTTCAAACATCCCTCATTGTTCAGCAGAGGTAACTTCACACACACACACGCTTTTGATTGCAATCTAGCCACCACACACCCCAAAGAGGGTTTCGCTCACCCGCCGCCCCCTCACTTTCTGACTCCAGGCACGGGGCAGCAAGGCAGGGCAGCCTCCCCCGGCACAATGAAAGCTGGAGAAGGCAGCAGGGAAATTTCCCTAGCTCCCCCATAGATTATTTTTTTCACCCCTTTATTTTCTGTCTGTCTGCTGGGGTAACTGCTGTCAACCATGGAGACACACAGGCAAGCCATGGCAGCAGCCCTCGTCCTGTGGCTCTGGTGCAAGGCAGCCCCCTGAAGCCCCCAAACCTCAGCTCTCCCTCCAAGCAGGACCAACCAGCCACACGAGCAAGCTCTGGATACTTTCTCTGTTGTTTTGTTGTTGTGTTGGTTGTTGGTTTTTTTAAAAATGCCTTTTCATCATGGTTTCCCTGGGAAGAGGAAGTAGCTACTCCAAAAGGACAGAGATGGCCAAGGGGAAGGAGGGTCCTGTGGGGACAAGGGGCAGGTGGACATCTCCTGTGAGAGGGAAGAACTGCACTCACAGCCCTTCCACAAAATCCCTGCAGAAAGCTAAGTAGGAGTGAGTGTTTTGAAGGAAATTAGGAGCTCCTGAGAAGGCTGAGGAGGGGGCTGCCAACCCAGGCCCAGCTCTCCTCAGCCATACCCCATTACCCTTGAGGGCAACCACAAGCCATGTGCTCTCCCTTCCATGAGCTGCTGGGCTCCTGCCCTGAACCCCACTCTTCCTCCCTTGGGAAAGGGCCCCACCTATGGGTGAAGGACCAAAGAGGAGCTCTCAAACCCCATTACCATGCCTCCCTCCACTGAAGTTCAGACCAGGGGTTGGAGAGAGAGGATGGAAGAGCCAGGTTTACTGAAGGTGTGCAAAGGGGGGACGAGAGCACCTTTGCACTGTCAGTGTGGTCTGCCAATGCATAAACAGGAGCAAGCTAGTGGACCCAAATCTAAAATTGGTGGCCTAGGAGTGGTAGGTGGTATCAAGTAGAGGTTTGTAGGAAGGAAGGGCTGGGGACAGGCTTGGTACAGACCTGTCTGTTGCATGAAGGCAGCACAGACAGGAGAACCTGCTCATGACCTGCATCCTGGTGACTTCTGGTAGGTTCATGATCCAGCATCAAATTCCAGGACTGTGACCACAGGTACAATGTGTTGGTGGCCACAGCTAGTGCTTTGGGACTTGGATATTAAGCAAGCAGAAAGCTTGCAAGGCAGACTTCCCTGACCTGTTTCAGGCCTGCTTCATGAGGAGGTAAATGGTGCTACAGAAGTGCCTGTTCCTCTCCATCAACTGCACAGAGTCTGAACAGCAAATTTAGGTGTAGCTGTCTCCACTGTAGATGTTCAAGATTAGCTGAACTCCACCCAAAGTGCATTGAGGCATTTCTCAGGTTCAAGAATAGGTTAAATGTGTCATCAGAACTAGAAAGCTCTGGTGCTGGGGGTGGAGGAGAGAAGTGGCCTAAACTTGAACTCTGAACCAAGAAGTTGTGGAGGGATGAGGTGCATCACCATCTATCCAGACCCAGTTAACATAGACCTTCCAAACAGTCTTTGGGACCATGGCTTCCAAAATGAACATTGTTGTCATGCAGAGTAAATGAGAAAAAGAATCTCCGGATCCCGCTTTATTTTTCACAGAAGGCCACCACTGGGCTCCTCTGCATGCTCTCTAATCCATTGGCTCCTAGACAAACACCCTGCTTTCTATCCTCTCCTCATCTGTCCCACGACACCACAGTGCTCGACTGATGGTGACAAACCATGTTGCAGCTCGTGGATGACCTACTGGCAAGCAGATGCCACTTCCCACTCCCCAAAGTCTCTCGATACAAAAGACAAAGCAGTGCCTGTACCAGCATCACTGATCCATGCTGCTTGGCTGATCAACATCATCCCATGTGGAGAAACACAATTTCTACTGGAAGGATCAGCTCCTGGCAGCAGAATGCCCTGCTTTGTCCTGAAATGGAACGTAACCCTCTCACCCTTTGCCATGTTCCCACCCGCTTTCCCAGCTCCCAACCTTCAGCCCTCTCAACACCCACAGTCTTTCCAATCTGCCACGAAGTGATGAGAAATTCCCTGCCAGAGGACATTTTTCAAATGGTTTATTGAAAAGAAATGCAATTCTCTACTCTGAGTGAACAAGCTCCTTCTTTTCCCCTTGAGGAAGAAGGATAATAGCACAGCCAGGGAAAAAAAACTATCCCCAAAGCCTGCTGTAATAATATTAAATAAGAGACCAAAGGGGTTCGGCCAGGAAAATCCCAAGTTCAAAAGAATAATTGCTCCAAGAGATTTAAGCCTAAAGCTGAGTCACTAAAATGAAGAAATCTCTCCTTGTCCATAGAAAGCAAACAAATCTTGGGTCATGCAATAAAGCGTCTGTATGTCCTTGTTAGAAAGAAAGAAGAAAAGAAGCCAAATGCAATTAATCATGGTCCCAGAAGAAAGGATGAAATTCTCTGTAATTAGCTACCTAGGCTCATCTTTCCGCTTTTGAAGACTAATCCAGCTTTCCTCTTTCACCCTTCACCCACAGTGTTGCTGCAAAAGCCTGCTACAAATACCATATCACTTCAGGGGTACACAAGCACCTGCAGCCTGTGGTCCCCCTGCAGCTTTCCAGTGAGTGTTCAGGGAAGGGGGAACACGTGCAGAGAGCAAACAGAGCTCCTTTTCTTACTCACCTTTTGGGCATGAGCTGTGATGGAGTCTGCAGACTCACTGTGAACCGGGAGACCTCAGCTGAACTACAGCACTTATTCTCAAGCTAGGTATTTTATATCCACAGTCCTGATTCCACTTATCAATGAGCAGAAAACACCAATTTAAAAAAAAAAAAAAAAAAAAAAAGCATAATTTCACTTATACCTGATCCTCAGGTGGTGTAAATTTGCCTGCCCATAGAAAGCATGTTCTTCACAGCTGTACCCTGTTTGTACAGAGGTGAGTGGACAGGGCTATATATTAAGAGCAAATTCTCCAGCAATTAAATTCGTTAGGGTGAAGCCAGCTGGCAAGCAGCCCCTTGACTTGCAAAAGGCAAAGCCACATTTCACAGATGAAACATGTCCAGGTCTGACTAAAACTCACAATTCCTTTGCTACAGCTTCAGTCAAAGTTTTGGAAAACATGGGGGGAAGTGTAGTACCTCACAGAGAGGAAGAGGAAGGGCTGAAGCTGGTAGCTACAGCTTAGTAAGGAGCACAGGTCAGGATCCAAGAGCCAGAAAATCCTATGCACATCAGAACAAGCCATTCATCTTCCCTGGGGCTCCCTTAATAAATAAGGGTTGACAAATATTATTCCAACAATGAAAACAACAACAGACTAGGTCTTTAGGTCAAGTACATCAATGGTAAATGCAATACAGTGGAATAATACCAAAATGACATCAGCTGAGGAACTCAGACTGATTTCTACCCCCTCTTTTGTACACAAACCACTACTAACATATGAATAATGCTGTCAACAACTGATGGGGAACACTGGCCAGTTTTGTGGTCAGGGAGAGCCAAGAATGCAGTGGACAGAAATCTCCAGCTTTGCTCTTCCGTGATATGGCAGAAATGTTTATTTTCAAAGGAAGGAAATTTTTCTATGAAAAAAAATGGGAGCAATCACACAGCTCCAAGTACAGCTGGAGCCTTTCTGTACAAATGTGGGAAATGGGGAGGGATGATTAATGGTCAATCTGTGGGATATGGCAAGAGGGCCAGAGAGCCTCGGGTACGTCCATAATGTGACACCCACTCCTTTCCCTCCAGGTCAGTGCCACAGACACAGCCAGAGGGGCTGGAGATGCTCCAGGGGCTGTTTCATGGCACAGAACTGTCTTTGCTTGCAGGGCTGAGCTACCACTCACCATCACCCTCAGCCAAAACACTGAAAATGGGTGGATTGTGCCTTCAGTCCTTGCACTGAGCCCTGGCAGAGGAACTAAGCACAGTGTCAGAGCAAAGGTGGCTACCAAACACCCCGAGTGGCCTCCCCTGTGCAGTCCTTCAGCCTGGAGCTGCTGTTTATAAAATCAAACCAACTCTCTGCACACCAGCATGGTCAGAAAGGTCCTGCCAGGGGTTTGTCCCTTCTTAATGGGAAGTCCTAGCATCCTTCCAGCGGGACGCACAGCTCCCCGTGGAGAAAACTAAGTGCTGCCAGTAGACAGGCTGTTTTCCCCAGTCCTGCTAGGGGACAGCAGAGCAGCCCCCAAACTACTGCAATGGGATGCTCTGGGGACCAGGAATGAACTGCGAGCCGAAGGTGCCCTCCGCTGGCTGCAAGGGAAACAGCCACCAGCCGTGGGCAACTCAAAAGCTGTGTGGTTTCTCAGGTGCAGGTCCCTTACTCTCCCATAATTACTGGCAACGTTTACTTTTGTCAGTGTTATGTTGCAGGCACAAATTAAGGGCCAGAAGCTTTAAAGATAAGCAGCAACCTGGGGAGTCTGGGAGCATCCTGCTGTCTGACAGCACCAAGCCCTGACACCCAAAAGCCAAACTGCATTCAGGTGTCTCTAATTAACTGAAACAGGATTCTCGCCCACTGCTGATTTTTCCATAAAGCAGTGACTGATACACAGGCTGGAAAGTGAAACCCCATAAATCTTTGCTAGGTATCAATGCTACTTGGATGTTGATGTTTAAATATGGGCATATAACCAAAGATTAAACTGAGAACTGAGGTAAACTTTACTTTTAAACAATTAACACACAGAAGGGATACAGTCACCATATTTGATGGAAAAATACTAATTACAAAAAAAAAAAAAAAAAAAATCACTCAAACAACAACTCCTATAAATACTTTAAAATCCTGAATTAGTTAATCATAGAATGGTTTGGGTTGGAAGGGACCTTAAAGATCATCTCATTCCAACACCCAATAGTATGTACATCCTCACTTTTCATTTCATGTAACCATATAACTACAAAACGATCCTCCTACACAGCCTCAGATCAATTAAGCCAACACAGAACACAGTGCTGCTTTTGAGAACACTCAGCTCCAAAGGGAAGACAACCAGGAGACAGACAGACTTAAATTCTCACTTCAACTTGTTTTTAAATCAATTTTAAGTAGACAGAAGACAAGATTTTCAACAAGGTCCCCTTAAAAAGTGGGAGTAGTTCTTTGTAGCAGTATCAAAAGCAACATTTTGAGTTCTGGTATGATCCTCTACTGCCACCAGCCGTAAGATATTATCAAAAGCTGGAGGGGAAGCAAAATACCCCTTAGCAGCTCTTTCAATGGTTGCAATGAGACCGACACCGAATAAGTGGGCCACTCACCCAAATTTGGTGGAAAGGACACCTCCCAGAGCAGAACCTATGATGATGCCTATTCCAAAGCAAAGACCCAGCTTCCCCAAAGCATCAGCACGTTGAGAAGGAGTAGTCAGGTCTGTAATAACCTTCTGAGCACCTGCAGGGAAACAAATCCCTTGAATGAGGCTTGCCACAGAGTCTGAGCAGCAGGTATGAATTTTTAGGCCACAGAAACAGTGTCTGCCACAAAACAGTCCTTGCAGCCCCAGGGCAAATACTCACATACACCACTGAATGGAATTGATTCATTCAGCCCATCAATCATAGGAAACAAAACACTCAAACCACTCAAATAAACCACTTCACAACTGGCAAGAGGATGCTTAACACCCTATCAACTTAAGCACTCTTGCATGAGTTACCTGGAATTCTGGTAGCTAAAGGTTCCTGTATGGTTTTGACCAGAAACATCTAGGAAAGACCAACTAAAGCAGAACAGGTTGGTGGATAATGGAAGGCATTGTTGTATCCACATTTCATTTTGATTAATATGCTCAATTTACAAGGAGAAAGGGAAAAGCTCTCCTGCAAAACATCCTGATTTCAAGAAGTCAGCTGAGAATTTTGGGATAGCACTGCCACCAGCAAGTATTCATCACCTGTGTCTGGATGAAGTCCAAGTTATTTGCTCAAGATCACACAGGAGGATGAACCCAGGACTACAGGCTACTAGCCTTGCTTTCCTGCTGCTTTCCATAACCAATACACCTGCTGCTTCATGTTCTCACCACTTCACCATCAAATATTCTTCCTGCCTTCCTTCATGCTGTTAAGCCTGTTCCAGCAATGTGAGCAAGAAGAGAGGAATCGGGCAATAAATGCAATTTGGAAAGTCACTCAGCCCTGACCAACCTTACCTGGTAGCCCATGCATGAACACTGCTGGCAGCCTGGAGAGGAAGAGGAGAGGGATGCTTGTGGAGATGGACATGAGCAGGAAGAAGGCGCTTCCGGATGCACAGGAGAGAATTAAGGCAGCTCGTGTGCCAAACTGATCCGCAAACCTGGCAGAGAAAGGGTACAAGGTTGTCAGAAGTGGGACCGTGAAGGCCAGTGCAAGTGTGATGCACCCAGATGGAGCTGCATGGCTCTGACTCTCATCTATCCATCACAGGAATTTCCAATTAGATTCTCAGGAGTGCTTTGGTCCCACAAGGGGACTAGATATGCAGAGCTCAGCTCACTGGGAAACCTCTCTTCACTGCTGACCACCAGCAATACAAAACTTTGCCTTGAAAAAAAATAGAACAAACCAAAACAACCCACCCCAAACTGAAAGTCTTGCTTGGAGGAGGAGTGCAAGGACCAGTGCTGAAGCACCAGCTGCCCACCTGGGAACATGGGCACCAGCACTTGGGTGTAACAGGGGAATGTGCAGACAGCTGCCACCACTCGGGCTGTCTCTACCCCTCACAAGCACAAGATGACATATGCTAGCTTAAATCCCATCCACTGGCATTTCAATTAATAAATGTGATATATCTCAGAGCTGCCAAAGACCAGGCAGAGGCAGTTATGGCAGCTCAGGTCAGTAACTCATTCAATATTATCACTTCAGATAACACACTCTAGCTTTACTTTGTGACTCTTGGAGTTGGTTCACACCAGGGGAATAGGCTAGCTAATTTTTTAGTTGAGGTTCAACGGCAACAGAAGTTATTCCAATGTCTTGCCAAAAGATGTTCAAAGCAACATTTCTCATTCAGCACCACTCAGAGAAAATAAATAGATAGCTTTCTATTTAGGTTCAGTAAAGACTTCACAATAGTGACACAAATTTGCTTCTATTTGAGGAAAAAAACCCAAAATGGTTCAGGTTTTATTCAACACCAAGGTACTTTAAAAAGCTAAGTTGGACAAAGTCCAAGAGTAGCACAGAAAGAGTTCTGAGCAACTGGGACTAAGATTACTGGACCCTAGATAGAGTTTTTCACTCCAATTAAGGAAGGAGGAATTTAGTTGCATATTACAGTTAGCAGATAAATGTTACCTTGCATAGCAGTTAGTTGTGTTTACACTAAAAGAAGCAACCCCCCAAAATGCCAAGACTGGTCTACAAACAAAGCTAAGCATAAGTAATTAAAGGGGTTTGTGTTGAGAAAGAGGTATAGGTCAAAACTTCACTGTTTACATGAAAGCCAGGGAAGTTTATATTATCTGTTTGTAACCTAAAGATCATGATTTGCTACATAGTCCAGGGCTTTTTTTGTTTTGTTACTTAAGAGTAAATTCAGTGTTTCATCTTCTCATGGCTCTTTAGGAGTATCAAGCAAGAAGAACAAGGAAAACTGACCTAAGCTACACATTTTTCTCTCTTATCCTCCTTCTTCCCATTTTCTCTTTATCTACCTTCACACTGAGGCCAAAGCAGCCTCACGTCTAAGAAAACCCTTTTTACCTCAAACCTACGTTGCAAATTTTGGCTTCAATCTCACAATATATGCATTCAGTCCCATCTACACCAGTGGGAGTCCAGACCCAGATGGATCCTGGTTTGCTGTTTTCCTTCCCTTCAGCAGCTTTCCTGGACATTAGTGAATGTCATGCACAAAGGAAAACCAGATTTCAGATGGCACCAGATCCAGAACAGAAATATTACTCTAGTTTTGACTATTAATAGAAAGAGTATTCAATTTGGGCCCTCTGCACCATCCCCATTCTTAGGAATGCATTTTGTTCCAAGCTGCACTGGAGAATTTAATGTTACTGTTATTAATGTTTAAATGTGTATTATGGTAGTGTCCAAGGGCTTTGCGAGATCAGATCCTTGAAGTGCTACACATCATGTCCAGAGGATCCTGTAGAGCTCAACCTACATCAACCAGAATGATAAGTCCCATGCAGAGAAACTGAAGCACACACCAGCTCTATACCCATTAATTACTTTGTTAATAGCAGCAGAACTAAGAAGAAAAGCTAGATTTTCTCCGCCTCATTTTAGTTTCCTATCACTGGATTACACTGCTCTTTCAAATTCTTTCTGCTTTTTGGGAATGTATTCCCCCACCATTCAAATTTTTGGGGGCCATTTACATTTAATTAGGAACAGAAACATGTGTCCCATGGGGTAGAGAGGCAGAAAATCTGAATATTTTGCACTCTTATTTTGATAGATGAGCTTACAGATGCATCAGTTCTTAAAGATTTGTATCAAACACTGATGTAGATCCAGTGAGATGCAGCTGTAGAAATAACATGACCCTCAATTATTTTCATTGACAGCTCTACTTAACATGAATAAATACCCTCTTCTTTTTTTTTTAGGTTTCCCAGTCACAAGACATTTCTAAACACATGGCTATAAAATGTTTGCAGGATTAAGCTGTTAGGACCTGGGCTCTGAGGTCTCTGATGGTTTAAGCCTCTTCCCAGTATATTGTTACACTTAAATGTGTGACATTAAAAAATAGCTAAGTTAATATAAAGGCTGCTTCTATGTTGTGGTATTTCTGATTATAGCATTTATTTTCCCCTTGCCCATTTATGAAATCTTAAAACATTTCAGCAGGACCATGAACCAGAATTAAACGTGTTTTTTTTTTTGTTAAAGTATAAAAATGCCTGGCCTTTTTCAGCTATGAAAAGGGTCATGAGAATTGTTCTCACTTACCTTCCAAAAACAGGACCTCCCACAAGCTGGAGGACACCAAAGGTTGTCTGGAGGTAGCCAAACCCCACTGAATCCAAACCTAGGCTCTTTGCCAAGTACTAAAAAAAAGAAAAAAACCCAACAGGTTAGGGGAAATGAAGTATGTTATATTTCTGAATAAAGAGCTTAATGTCTGCATGGAGAGGACTACAGCTCCAAACAAGCACTTCCTTCAGTTTCCCATACCCACAGATGAAATCTTCATTGGGTCAGACACAAGCTGCTTAGTAAAGACCAAAATCCTCCACCCCACCCCATCCATTGATTTAATCACTGGGATGTGATCAAAACCATCAATCTGAACTGCCCTTTACCTTTGCAGTCACACAGCCAAATGTATTCAGCTACTGCTAAGGGGGACAAGGTAGATTTTAAGTGGCCTTCCTGCCTCCAGACCCCCCACCTGGGGCAGCCTGAGCATCACCCAGAGAAGACTGCAGTTTAATTGCAGCTGCTGTTTAACTGAGCAAGTCTGAATCAATGAAAGCACAATATGGGCAAAATACTGCCTTCACTTGTAATCTGGATGGTACACCCACAACCTGAGCTCACAAAAAAACACAGATGCACACCTTGAAGAACAACAATCCTTTTTATTTTTTTTTTTATTTTAAAACTGTGTGCTCAAGGGACAGCTATTCCAGATTCATGTTTTTGTTTTGTGCCATCTGCTAAGAGTTGTTTAAAACTCTCAGCCAAGTTTAGCTCTTGGAAGGTGTGGAGGTGCCCCAGTTTTTCCCACTTCCCTGATATGTGCTCTGCACCCAGGTCCTCAAAACTCCTGTAACCTCTCAGCCTACAGACTCAGAGCACTGTGGGCTGGCTTGATCCCAGGAGTAGGGAGCAGTTTGCCTCTGGAGGCACAAAATCAGCAGTGTGATCTCCCAGAAAGCACGGGCTCACCAGAGACAGGGGTGGGCATGCATATTGTAGATCCAGGAGCTCACAAGTGCAGGAAAGCTGCCTGGTGGAAAAGGACCTGGGAAAGTTGGTCCACAGCAGCTGAACACGAGCCAGCAGTGTGCCCAGGTGGCCAAGAAGGCCAACAGCATCCTGGCCTGTATCAGCAATGGTGTGACCAGCAGGACCAGGGAGGTGATCGTGCCCCTGTACTCAGCTCTGGTGAGGCTGCACCTCCAATACTGTGTTCAGTTTTGGGCCCCTCACTACAAGGACACTGAGCTGCTGCAGCGTGTCTAAAGAGCAAGGAAGCTGGTGAAGGGCCTGAGGCACAAGTGTGATGGGGAGCAGCTGAGGGAACTGGGGGGGTTCAGTGTGGAGAAGAGGAGGCTGAGGGGAGACCTCATTGCTCTCTGCAGCTCCCTGAAAGGAGGGGGTAGTGAGGGGGGGTCGGTCTCTTCTCCCAGGTAACTGTGACAGGACAAGGGGTGATGGCCTCAAGTTGTGCCAGGGGAGGTTTACACTGGACATTAGGAAAAAATTCTTCACTGAAAGGATTATCAGGCATTGGCACAGGCTGCCCAGGGCAGTGGAGGAGTCCCCATCCCTGCAAGTACTTAAAAAACCTGTAGATGTGGCACTTAGGGGACATAGTTTAGTGGTAGACTTGGTATGTGTCCTGATTAATGGTTGGACTCAATGATCTTAAGGATCTTTTCCAACCTAAATGATTCTATGAAACCAGACAGAAGAATCCAGTGAGAAGCAATGATTCCTACTCACAGCTGGTTTATTACACCCTCAGAAAACTGACCTCTGATCTAAAATCTCTGATTTCTGCTGCCTATTTGTTGGGTCACTCTCCCACTGCAGCCAAGAAGTCACTAACTACATCAGCTTCACCCAGGACCATCAGGCCAGGAAAGGGCTCTAGGTGCTACTGCAGTACAGATAACAAACCAGCTCTCGCTGCCTGGGCGTACCCTGAACACAGTCCCAGCTTGCCTGCTAGGTAGGAAGACACTTCCCTCTCTCCTGGTAGAAACTCTCTTCTGACTTTGATGGTGTAGCCTGGTGTTGAAGGCAAGAGGTGCTGTGAAGCAGGACAACCCATACTCACAGGCATGACTCCCATCTGCATGAAGAGGAAGGTCAGCTCCAGGGTTGCAATCAGGTAGGCAACAAGGATCACTTGTCTCCTCTTGATGTCTTCTGAGCAGCCACTCTCCCCTAGGGTCTCCCTCCTCATTTCTGAGGATTCTTCCTTACCTCCAGAGCTGGCTTTTGCACTCATAGTGCTCACGGAGTGACTTGCTGCAGGTTGACTGGCCGAAAAGTGACACAAAGGTGCTTTCTAGGTGGGACCGCAGAGCGTAGGTAAGGTGCAGAAGCTGTGTTTACAGTTCAAAGCTTACAGTGTGAAAGGTGCTGAGTCAGCATGCCAGGGATTTATTTTTTCTTTCTTTTGTTTTTTTTTCCTCCCCTTTGCTTACTTGCCAGGCAGGATCAAAGGTAACCACGCATTGAACCACAGATCTTCAGCTTTGTCCAAGGTGGGCTCATTGCTCCAAGGACCATCACAACAAAGAGGGCTGGAGAGTCCCGGGGTGAAAGTGAACATTGCCCCAAACAAGAGCATGTGACAAACTCTTCAACTCTTTAACTGTTTCACTTCTTTCACTTTTATTGCCCCTGATGGCTCAGAAGAAATTACTTAGTTCTTTATGAAAAGCACTTCAATTTTATTTTTGGGGGCTGCAAGTGAAGCTTACAGCAGAACAGCTATTCCCAAGTCCTCATGCTTCTTGCAGTATTTATACAGATCCTGGAACAAGGATAGGTCTCACATGCAGTTAGAGTTGCTTCCATCAACACCTCCAGCTGAGCTATTTTCCCTCCTTTACCCGGTGCTGCAAATTTATAGAGAAACCAAGTTAACAAATGGTCACATGTGACTGCACTTAGACTACAAATCACCAGTCAATGGCAAAAACATTTCAAAAAAAAAAAAAAAAAGAAAAATTATTAAATCCACACAAATAATGAGGCTGACTGCAAACTGGGGAATTAAATGAACAAGATTCATTTGTCCTTTGGGGGTTTTGTTTGTTTCTTGCCTGTTTACTTAGGGTTT
The DNA here is from genome assembly GCA_028020825.1 of Podargus strigoides. NCBI lineage: Eukaryota > Metazoa > Chordata > Aves > Caprimulgiformes > Podargidae > Podargus > Podargus strigoides. The sequence goes on from CM051633.1 coordinate 4,644,154, forward strand.
TATTTGTTTGTCTGCTTGGGGATTTATTTGTTTGTTTTCTTACTTGTTGAAGCCTGGAAGTCTGGTTGAGCATTATCTTTGTTTTAAAGAGAAGAAGAAAGCAGAGCAGGGACCTCAGGAGCTCTCATCCACCTTCTTGCTTGAACACATCAGCTCAGCTATGGCTTTTTCTAGACAAGCTTTCAAAATCTCCAAGAAGTGATTTGCCCCCTCCCTGAGTATCTGGGAAAGAATTTTTTTCCTAATATCCGATCTGAATTTCTCAAGCTATGGCTCATGGCTGCTGGCTTGGATCTGGAGTGGTTGTCAGAACTCCCAGGTTGCCAACCAAGCCCAGGGAGTGGGAACTGCAAGATCTCTGAGCACAACTTTTGATCCACACATGTCACTGCAGAGCCCCAGGATTTGGTGAGGGCTGCCAGGATCTACGTCCTGGTGAAGGAAGGGGAAGACCAAAGATTTAATGTTTCACCAGGGCTGAGTACTGTATCACTGGGGGCTGCACAGGAACAACCTTTCTCAAACTCAGAGCATGAGTAAAAAAAGGACCTTTAAAGAGTGACTTTCCTACAGCAATACCAGCACTCAGACTCAACTCACAATGCCCTGGAAGTTGGATTTGTTACCGAAGAAGGAAGATCACCCAGCATGTATCCCAATTTAGCAAAGGATCCGCGCTCAACATTTGGTTCATCTCAGTGTGAAACAATGGATTTGACTGCACTTTGAATGTCCTGCAGCACAGCACCAACATCATCACTCCCTGGTTTGCGCTGGACAGGCACAATGTACAAATTACCAGCATTGAATAGAAGAGTAAAATTAATGACAGAACTCTGTTTATGGAGGCTTTGAGACAACCAAAAGAGCAACTCATGCAAATGCAATGTAAAACACTGCTTACGGGAAACGTTGCTGACTTGGACTTGAAAAGCACCAGTATTTTGACTGGTGAGTTTGTCTCAGCAGCAGCTGAAAACAGATCCCAGCAAGGCAACTGAGGAAAGCAATGACTTGCAGATGCAGCCACTCTCCATCAGATACGAGCCTCATCCTGCCCGGAGCATGCAGTGCAGACAGCTAACCAGCCACATGCTCTCGCTCAGATTTAGCTTCTTTTTACTGGCACTGATAAGGAAAATGGAGGTTAAAAAAAAAAAAAAAAAAAAAAAAAAGGAGTTTAATTTTCAGCCTCTAGGACAAAAGACAGTTCTGAGAGGCAGGGACCTAAACTCCATTCCTGGTGTGGAGGTGACCATGAAGAATGAGCTATGATCACCAGACTCAGTTCCTGTACATCACTGCTTCACTGGATGCCTCTTGATGGCTCACTGCCCAAGTCTGCTCCTTACCACCCCAGATCAGGCTGCAAGTAGGAAAGTGCCCTGGGCCCAACTCAGGATCCTCTTCTAGCAATAGTCTCTGTGGGCAGAATCACTTATCACCTGTTTTGCCAATTACTAGGCCTAACACAAAGGACAGAACCAGCAGCAGAACAAACCAGTAATTAGTTTCTATTGTATACAAAAAAAGTCAGTACATGGGTGATCACTGGGGGTACAAACAAGACATCAATTCCAGCAACCCCAGGGACAACACAGCATGACCAATAATAGATGGAATAAACAAAGACACAAAGTCTCCCATAACAGAAATGGGAGACAACCAAGTCAATAGGCTGAGCATATAGGATAGAAGTAGCCCCATATTGTTCCCCCACAAAGCCCACATTCACAAGCACCAAACCTGACCAGGGCCCAGTTGCAGGGAGAGTCAAGAGATCCTTCCCCAACAGAGAAACTCTCCAAAGCACATCCACCTCACAGAGAGACATTCCACTCTTCCTGCAAGTGGTCCCAGCTTTTATCCCCAAAGCAGGACACCTGGCACTCATTTACCCAATGCAGGGCACCTGGGGCTTGTTTACCCAAGGGCTTTCCCTGCAAGGTCGGACACACCTTGGAGGAAAGCCAAAAGGCAAACTCATCCCCTCCTCTTAAAGGGCCACGGGGACCACCCATGTGTCAACCTTAATTCAGGGCTCAGGGTTCAGATGCCAGCACTTCATCACCCCATCCCTGCAATTTGGGACAGACAGGACAAAGGAAAGAGGGTGGCAGTTTTACGCCACCTCTACAAGCCATGATCCACGCTGCCCTGGCCCCAAGGACACAGGGATGAGCTGTATTCTCCAAACTTGGCCAAGACGCTGGGAGCCCTGAATCATCTCGGTGTTGTCCCACAAGGTCTTCTGCACAGGAACTTGGACCTTCCTGACTTTCAACACCTGATTTTTAAAATCTTGCCCCATCCATCACTTATCTAGGAGCTAAACATTGCAGCACCAGCACTGATGGAAAAGCAGCCAGTATGATTGACACAAGACAGATTCTCCTCCTCTTGAGTGAGAAGCATGTCTGAAAACATCCACAGAAACCAAAGTATGATGGAGCTTAACTCCGTTCCCAGCTATGCCTCACTAAACACTGCGTTTGTAGCCATCCAGCCAGGGGCCAGTTCATCTATACCTGTAGCAATAATGCACCATAAATGACAGATGGCATGGGCTGACATTGCATTTTTATCTAAAGGCTCCTTCTAGGTCAATTACAGACTACTCCATGGGTAGCACTCCATCACTGACAAGCCACCTTTAAAAAAATAAAGATTAATTTAAAAACTGGGGAGGAATAGGTTATGAATAGGAAATTATTTTCTTGGGTAGGATGAATAAACTTTAAATAGATATTCCAGGCAGAGCATGGTGAAAGCAAGCAAGGAGATGTCTTGTGATGAAACTGCAGGTTAGGCCCTTAGCTAATGCATTAAGGCTTGACACTTATTCTCAACATTTTTGGAGTATTTATAGTTGTCTTCCCTACTATATCTTTCCTGAGGCCTATTTGCCTGGTGATCTTGGGAAAAACAGAGTGGGAAACCTGAGAATATCTTTACAAAATAATTTGTAAAGACTTACTGTTTATGTTCCTTGGGCAGAAATCTTTCTGAAATCACTGGAAATTGGAAGCAAGGCCAATTCAAAGTGCTTGTGCTTGGAGAGGGGAAATCCACCCACAGCAACACCAGCAGTTGAAAGTCTTGGTTGAAAAAGAATAAATTGCAGGGAAATAAGTCCTGATTCCTTCTCTCAACTTGTGTTTTTTCACAGAGGAAGTTTAATATGATCTGTAGCAACAGGCAGGACTCACAGTGGGATTCATGTGTCTGCAGAGGGTCAAAAGAAGCTTTACAGCCTCAAAAGAGCCTTGAAGAGGGATGGAAGCGCAGATGTGCAGCCCAGCGATGAAGGGCATCAAATCCTCTGTGAATGCGAGCTGGTAGGTCTCACCAGCTATGCAAAAACAGTGCAGTGAACCAAATCCTGCTTCAGCACACATCAGTCACAAGTCCTTGCCCTCGTGGGTGTGCACCCATACCCGTGGCAAGCGTGAGAGCTGGCTGGGAATGCCGGGGAGGGAATCACTGCCTCTTGGGTCCAGCAAAGCTTTCATTTCTCCTTGTAAAGAAAAACTGCATTTCTATGGGTGGTATGTTGGGGGTGCCAGGAGGGATGTGAGGTGTAAGATGAATAGTTATAACCATGCCTCATCTCCCTGCTCAAGAAGCAGCAAAGACAAGCCTTCTCCTCATTTCAAGAGCATTGTGAGGCCATTGCACCAAAACCAGTGAGGTGTGCAGATATTTGGACAAGGAGAGACATAAAAACCCTTTATGGTGGCACAGCCCTCAGGGAGCTATCAGCCTGGTGATGTTTCTTAAGCTCTGTAATATTGCAGAGATAATGGAAGGAATATCTCAAAGTGATTCCCTGACAGTGAGAATGCTGAATTGCCATGAGGGAAACAGCTCACCACCAGCCATGGTCGGTGGGAGCCATCAAACCCACAGGATCTGGCCCAATCCCTCTTTTCCCCCAACCTCAACACTGAGGGAACTGGTCTCATTTGTAGTCTGGTGAAAGATTTATACAGTTAAGCAAATAAGAGCATAGACGGCCTGGTATTGCCAAAATTATGTCCCATGTTTGTTGACTGATTTATTCCTTTGTCTAATTGTGTTCACAAAGAAAGCAGCTCACTAATGAATGGAAAAAGACTCCACATGGCCAGCAAAAAAAAAAAAAAAAAAACCAACAAAAAAAAAGCCATGTTTAGTTTACAAAATAGCACAGTCTTCAAGGATTTTCATAAAAACTACGGAGACAGTCCAAATCGGCAATGAAATCAGATTCCCAGTGGCTGCTGAGCTCTTTTGGCTCTTTCTATGTGTGTATTAAATTGCAAAAAGCAATTATTTATAATTTGTTTTATAGAAATGCTGGTGCGCTCATGCTGCCTGGCAAATTATTTTGTGAAATGGAAAAGGCTATTGTTCATTCTTTTGGTAAAGTCTTTGTTACTTAGCATATTAAACTGAAAATCACATTTTATCTGAAATATGGCTGGATATTATTAGCTTTTTAATGGTAAAGCCCCAAAGCTCCAGCTAATATTAAGGCCCCTTTTGGTGCCCTGCAAACACAAAGAGAGGTTGAGACTCAGACAGGGGAAAAGAATTAGATCCTCCTTGTCTTGCAGATAGGACCCTAACAGACAGAGGGGTTTAATGTCTTCCCTGCAATCACAGAGGAAGTCTGTGGAAGAGACTGGAGTCAGACTTGATCATCCTTTGGACGTCAGTCCCATTGTTTAACCACAGGACAGTTTCTCCTCTCTAATATTCTGGAAAATTTAAACCAAAAGAGAACATTTCTGAATGCTGGAATTTGACAGCAAAATACACAGATGGGGCAGAGACTCTGTCAATTGTAAAAGAGTTTTGGAAAAATCCCGTGGCCTGAATTCAGGGGAGTTACACCAAGAACAACATGACCAAATAGGAAGAAAAAGCTCAGTTCTTTGTACCCATCCAGTCTCATCAGCTCCAGCAGGACCTCACCAGGGCAGGAGCTTCTCATGCCTGCTCACACTGAGTGGCACCTTGCTCAGGATGATTTCAGCTCAGCTGGAGGACTCACCTCCAGAGTCACCTCACAGGTGCTGCCATGGTTGTGACCCACCTCTGCCCCAAAATCTCTGAGCAAACAGAAACCCCTCAAGTTTCAATGAGCTGCTGCCAGGCTGCTGGGCTGCCTGGAGAGCAGCCACCAACCTTCTCCTTCCAGCAAAGGCATCGAAAGACAGCAAATGCCACCAGCCTCTAGAAGAACTGGCAAGAGAAAAGTTACTCTTCCCATAGTGAAAGCCCAGGTCTGCTGGGTGAGCTGTCTCCTGGGCAAGCGATGATCTCCCCCAGACTTGCCATTCTTCTTCCCAATGCTCAAACCACACTTACTTTAAGCAAGCATGACATAGCCATCTCCATAGGAAACTGAGATTAAAGGAGTGGTCTCATTGGCTGCTGAGCAGGGTCCAGCAAAGCTGCACACAGGAGTAAGCAATAGTGATGGCCCAGAAGCAATGGATACTTCTGCCACCTCTGTGGTTGTGTCTTCAGCCTACTGGCGTGTGGTGTGACCAACCTTTAGACAACTTGCTGCTGGATAATGGATGAATCCCTGGTCTCCAAGATTCACACGGTGCATTGAAAGTCCAAGCTTTATAGACAAAGAATATGCTAGGTGTGACAAAAACAGATACACACAGACAAATAAAGCCTCATACCAAGCCTGCAAGATGCAGTATTTCATTCAGCTGGTATTATACAGCCACCTTCTGGAATCGCAGCAATGTCTGGAATGCAAAAGCTGTTTATCATTTAAATAACATTTAAGCCATTATAATTTATATGAGAATTGTAACTGATTGGGGCTGTATGGAGCTTCTTGTTGTGGTTTGCCGTAGGAATGCTGCAGATTTCCTTTGCACACATTACATTTTTCACACAATGGGAGCCCCAGACATTTTCAGATAGTCTCGAGCCTCCTGCATTTACCAAAACATTTTCATGTGCCAGAACCAAACAATTGCCTGATTTATAACTCTCAAGCATTCAGGAGACCACCAGCAACACAATGTAACAAGATTCTCTGTCACTTCGCCTTCTGATGAAGCTACACAGAACTCAAACAAAATATGGATGTGTAGTCAGTGTTTCTGTTAATGTTCCATTTGGCTGGCTGGTTTCTCCACATGGACTCAGGACCTGCATGGAGCCAACGTGGGATGTGGAGGAAATGGGATGCCTGCCCCCATGCCCATATGGCTCCATCCACTAAATGGGTAGGGGACAACCCTACACAGCAGATATTCGCTGCCTATGGATGGAAGAGATGGGATGAAGGTACCCATAGTCACGCAGGGCTGGATTTGTCAGCAGCTCAGAAGGGGTAAAATGTGCAACCAACGTGGCTAGACACCCGTTGATGTATCTGGGCTCTAAATGCCTTCCAAAGCCTCACCCAAGGTCCTTATTTTTCTCCCTCTAAGCAAACACCTCATTTCAGCTGAAGGCTTGAATGGGATTTGTGAAATCAGAGCAAACCCCCACTTGCACTGTTGCAAGCTGGAGCAGAGCATGCACTTCTGCCTGTCAACTCACCAGGGAAACACAAAGTTTTTAAAACTCTAGAAGACATCATCCCTTGGATGCTCTGCCAGGCAGGTCTGCATCCCCTGCATTGGCAATAAAGGCTGTAGCCAAGTCTACTTGGGGAAAATAATTACAATCTTGATTTTAGTTAGGAATACAAGAGGGCTGACAGTCCCAAGACTGCTGTTTTGTTCAAACCACCAGAAGGCTTCAGAGACTCTCCACTGCTCCCTCCTGGCCTTCCCATCTGCCCTCCGCTTGAATTTGTCTGAGACAAAACAAAATCAAACCTTCCTTGCTGGAGGTGGAATTTCCTCACAGGTCCTCAGCACTGAGGTTGTAGGGGGTCCCACTAATGGCTCCTGAGTGGGATATGGGGAATCTTCACAGCAGTTTGGGGAAAAATTTCAAGGTAATTCAGTTAAACCAATATTGAACACTGAATACAACTTGCTGTGGACTTGCTCCAGAAAAAGAAAGACCCAGACCCTTCTGCAAGGAGTGGCAAAAGCATGTATGCCCTGGAAAGAGACAGAGAGGCAATTAGTGCTTCTAGACTTGCCAAAGGACAAGAGCTTGCCAGCCCCAACCAGAGCTGGCTGCTGCTCATGGGAGGGCTGGATAATGGCTGTGATCAGGATGCACTAAATATTTTCTGTTGCAATATTTGGTTTTGAGGCTTTTTGCTTTGATTCTAGGCCATTCCTAAGGCCAAACGCAAGGCTGGCATAAGACAGCAATGCCTGCATAGTCTTGGGCTAGACTTGTCACTGTCAGTACCATTTGGAATTTGTTAATCTTTTCACGCTCTGGAGAGGGTGGAAATAACCCAAGAGCTCACTTGGAACACTGCTCCCCCGTTCCTGTGTTCCATTTCTGGAACACTCATCTCACTATACCAAGTCCCCATGCACCAAAACCAGGATCCATCAACTGGCTTTTCCAGAAATCAAGCAAGTCTTGCAAATTTTCAATCCAAACTGGTTGAGAACCAGTCCTGCCAAAGCAGTGATTGGATTTGAGGATTTTGCAAATAATTAGGATATTTGAAACAAAGAAAGAGGAAAAAGTGCCACTAGAGAAAGGAGTCTATCCCAGCTCATTTTCCTAATGCCCTGCCAGACAGCAATGGGATTGTCTCTGTCAAACTGCCCCAGGGAGGGTGCTAGGAAAAAATCCCCCCTGGCTGCCTATGCCAACTGAGTCCTAGAGACTCCTATTAAAACCAACACCAATCTACTCAGCAGCTCTGCCCAGGCTCTCTCCTCCTTACCTTCAAGATGAAACAATGAGGATTTATTCCCTCTATTCATTGCAGAGCATGGCCAGGGGAGTGGTGGGTTGTATTCCTCCTGAGCCTTGGCAATTTAATAATTTGCCAAATTCAGCTGGCTCCACATAGGTGAAGTGACAACCACCTCAAATCCCACCGGAGCTGCCCTCGGAAGCTGTGGGACTGCAGAGGGGCTGAGGGCTTTGTCAGACTGCAGAGGGGCAGGTCTGTGGAAAATCTTGCTTAATGGTTGTGGTGCACAAAAAAAGAAAGGCTCTAGATTAAATTTGCAGGCTGGCAGATGAAAAAAAAAAAAAAGCTATTCTGCCATCTGCAAAGCAAGTGTATTTGATCTAGAAAGCAATAAGGCTCCATAAACATAGCACCTCCAGATATAATTTTTTCCTTCCAGAGCAAACTCACTACCACTTGGCTACTGCCAGCTTAACTGATTTCTGGTTTATATTTTCCCCTTGAATACCAGCAATGATTGGCTGACTCATTTTTACTTTGAGAAGAGATGCAAGATTCAGATTACTTGGCTCTAGGCTGAAACTCTGACCACAGTTCACCAGGAATTTTGCCTCTCATTTCCATTCTGCCAGAATTTAATCTTCAGGTCTTTCGTCCAGCTCCTGTTCTGCTTTTACTATCAGGAAAACATTTGTTTCAGACTCATTTGGTCATGACTACGTTTGAGAATGAGGCCCGTGGTTCACACTAGAATTTGCACCATGTCATTTTGAAATGCCTTCACGTGTGGGGGACAGCGAGATACCTGCCAGCCTGCACAGAGCATTAATTGCACCTTCATGAAATTGAAGTTTAATCAAGAGTCAGGTGCAAGTGCATCACTTCGTACCTGATCTTCCTGTCCTCGCTCACTCCAAAACTCACCCTACTTGAAAGTGAGGGTCAGGCACCTGGAGCTCATGGCCCTACCAACTTGTTCTAGCAATAGCTCCTGCAAGAAGCACCAGAGCAGTTGGTCAAGGTAACTTTTAAGGCTACAGAATGACATGATGATTTTTCAACCCGGTCACAGAGCAGGATAAAATGTAGCTTTCTCCTGGCCTCCACCACCTACCAAAGGACCTTACAATCACATGTATCAGAGTACTTAGCAGCATTTCAGATCATGGCCCAAGACAGCAAGTCCTTTCAGCTTCTGGCCAAAACTCGAGAACTGGCTCATTCAGAAAAAGCTATGTCAGTGGATGTAATGCAGACCATTAAAAAACCTTTAAGCCAGTGTTACTCATGGTCTTCCACCTCCTCTGCTCTGTTAGGGGTTATGGCACTTGGCATCTCCTTGGATCTGCAGGATGCTGAATGGTAGTGGGATTTGTGCTGACTGCTGTTGCGGATGGCACATACAAGTACTGAAATGCTGTTTCATATACAACACAGGCTGAGCTCCCAGCAATGAGTCACAGCACTAACTGTTCTGCATGACAAATATGTTTATAGTGAGCTGCTGGATCCAGGTACAATTAACTCCCTGCTCTGTAGGAGAACATACCGTAGGGTGGGCAGGGCAGCCTTATTATAGCTAAACTGCTGTAAAACGAACGTGATGGACTCCCCCAAGGGAACTCATCAAACCACTCCCTTTGCAGGTTCACCACTGGATGGGTTATGTTTGGTCCACATTCAAAGCTTGCAGCAAAATTTATGCTATGAATCTTGCAGGGAGATTATAAAACGATTGCTTTTCAAGATTAAGAGCAAAGAAAATTTTGGTGCTGTGTCTTCAGCTAAAAGCAAATTCAAAGCTGTAGGCAAGAAGATAAATTAATTAAAGAACACAAACAAGAAGCCAGGGGCTGGGGAGGGGGGAGGAATTATCTCATCATGCTGCGTCATCACATGGTATCTCAACACCCCATCACAAGGAAAGGAGGGAACAAGCCCCAGGGGAGAGGCAAATAAGAAGAGGGACTCGAACTTGGGGAGAGAAGGAACAGCCAGATCCCACAGCACTCTATTACTTTGCCACCCACTCCTAGGGAGGGAACCAGTCACAGAAAGATGTAGAGGAGACAAAGCACCTAGGGCTCCCCGAGACATGCCAGCCCTGCACAAAACCAGGTATGTGCCTCAAGGGCCACATCCTCTGCAACTGCATCTCCTTCTCTTGAGTCCCAGGGTTTGAGCTACCACTGAGCTAAGTCACTATCCATATTTGAAAAGTTGTGGCAGACTGGTGAAGTTCTCAGTGACTAGAAGAGGGAAAACATAGCCCTCATTTTCAAAAAGGAAAAAAAGGAATACCCAGGGAACCTTCCGGCCAGTCAATCTCACCTCTGTGCCCAGCAAGATAATGGAGCCCATCCTCTTGGAAACTATGCTAAGACACATTGAAAAGAGGTGATTGGCAACAGCCAACATACTTCACTAAGGGCAAATCATGCCTGACAAATTTGGTGGCCTTCTACAATGAGGTTACAGCACTGCTGGATTAGGGAAGAGTGACTGATGTCATTTACCTGGACTTGTGCAAAGCATTTGACACTATCCCACACAACATCCTTGTCTCTAAAGTGGATTTGATGAGTGGACCACTTGGTGGACAAGGAATAGGCCGGATGGTCACACTCAAAGACTTGTGATCTGGTGGGAGGTGTCCCTGCCCATGGCAGGGGGGTTGGAACTAGATGATCTTTAAGGTCCATTCCAACCCAAACCATTCTGTGATTCTATGATTGCCAAACTACATCTTAACTCCAGCTTTCACAGAATAAAGTAAATGTCTTCTTCTATTCATAAATCTTGTCCAAGAATCATATGGACTCAGAACACCTTGAAAAATCTAAAGGGTGGTGGGTATAGCTATGCCTACATTTAGCCTGTACTCAGGGCTAAACTAGAGCAGTTGCTCTATCACCCAATGCCCCCTCCCCAGCTGAGAAGGGGAATTGGGGAAAAAAGGGAGAAGCCCCATGGGTTGAAATAGAAACATATTCAATGAAATATCAAAACTGATACAAAGATCAATATAAAGTGTACAAGCTTATACTCAGCCTGGTCCTTAGGAGCAGCACAAGGAGAAGCCCAAAGAAGAGGAACCCCCACCCTCAGTAAAGTCCCTCCTTTTATACTGAGAGTGGGTATCAGTGGTATGGGATCCACCTGTGGGGCAGCTTGGGGCAGCTGCCCTGGCTGAAACTCCCCCTGACCTGGGGCTGCTCCTGGCTGGGCTGGGGGCTGCTCCTGGGAATCCAGGGCAATCAACAATGTATTTTATTACTCTAGAAGTATTGACTACTTTTAAAATCCGCACGTTTCAATACGCTGCTCTCCCTTGAGCTGCAAGGGGCTGTCTGCAGGCCGGTGATGTGCAGAGCACCCTGCCCTGGCCAGCCCTCCCCGGAGCTCTCTCTGCCCGCCGGCAGACAGCGGGGAGCGGTGTTGGGTACAGCTCCTGCGAGGCATCCAACGGCTTCGGATGTCCCCGGGTCACGGACACACACCCCCGGGAGCTGGAGCACGGCAGAATGTGCCAACTAGGCAGGGGACATGGGGAGGGTGGGGGGATCCCGGGGAACCCAGCCGACATTAGAGGGCACCATTGCCCCACACATCGGGGACATCCCGCGGGCAGCTCCGCCACCGCCGCCTTCACAGCCGCCCCCGACTATGTTGCTCTCGTAGATTTCAAGCATCATCCAGTGTTTTTCTTAATATTTCATACTCTTAAGATTTTTTTTTGCGCGCTGGGATCCATCTGAAGATACTCCTGATGCACTTACTGCTGCTCCGGAGCTTGGTTTTGGACCAGGCACCAGCCCAGCCCATGCACGATCTCCTCCAGGACTTGTGCAAGACTATCAGACTATTAAAAGAGACTGTTTACTTAAGAAACGTGAAACCAAAAATAAAACCTGTGTAACGGCCCCTTCACCATGCACACCCCCCTACAGAAAATAGAAATAACCTGTGAAAAGCCACTCCAAAAATAATATTACCGTGGATCAAGATGAAAGCAAGGGGAATGTCAAAACAAGCAAAATGCAAACTTCTCGTTTAATACAAAGAGTGGCAATGAACAACCCTGATGAGCATGACTTTCACAGAAATGATACCAACAGAAAAGGCAGTATAAATAAATGGAGTATTTAACTGCTGCTCAAATATGACTACGCAGACACTCAGCCCAAAAAGTGGGGGTGTGTGCTGCGAACCCAAAGCGCTGCTTGGGACACACCATTCCCAGCCTGCTTTCCAAGCCGACAGCACAGTGTCGGCAGGGCTCACCACACCGGGGCTGCCAGCGAGCATCCGCCAACGAGTCAGGCTCCCAGTCAGTCAGGAAGGGCCAGATGGTAAGTGGACTTCATCTGGTAAAACAACATGATGGAAAGCACAGAAGATTGTGAAGAGAGAATGCGATGGCCCCGGTGCACTGGCAGGTCCATCAATAGCTTGGGCTAAATTCCCTGCTACCTTTGTGCTGCCCTGATGATGTGCAGCAGCTGGACAGCAAGGCTCGCTCTTCTTTGAACAACCAAGAACAGAAAGAATCATTTAAAAAATAATAAAGGAAATTAAATTAAATAGAGCATTTTTTTTTTTTTTTTTTTTTTTGAAAACCAATTCAAATTGAATTAAAACTACCAGAAATTTTTCAGAGTTCTCTTCAGAGTATCTTTCCCCATTTTCACCCTTGAACTAGCGTGGTTTTTTCTAGCTATCGAATCTAATAATTTGACTTTTAATGACCATCAAGAAATGGAAAATTCTGAATGTACACAGGCTTTAATAATTCAAAGCGTCACTTCACTGGTGAAAAAGCCTCGATGGGAAGCTTGGGGTGTCTGCATTAACTTGAACTTTAATTGTAATTGGTTTATTTATGCAGGATTCCAAATTACCACTCAAAATTGCCACTGGTATAAATACAAAACTGCAAATTGTGATCACACTCACAGTAAAAGAGAAGTAGAGAAGTGCATGGGAAATAAAGCACCGATGTTTATTGGTCTGTGTCTCTGTTAAAGCAGATGTGGGATATAACATGTTTTGGAACGAAGCAATCGCCTGTGGACCGCACAGCATCTGAAGAACCCAGAGTTAAGGCTGCTGAGTGTACACGATAACGCTGTATTGAAGGAACTGAGAAAGGAGCAAAGCACAAACCTTTGAGTCTCAGGGGCCCAACAATGGGTTTGCTTGTCTGGCATCAGGCTGAGGACAATTCCTGCAGGAGATGTTCATCCTGAGACTCTCCAGAGGAGGAGTAGTGCTCCTCTGTGGCACTATGCCATGGGGTCCTGTTCACCTCCACGCACAAACATCTCACCAGGCACTCTGTGCTGCAGAACTCAGCAACAGCCACCTCATCAGAACCACAGCACCAAGGCGCTCTCTTTTGTCACCTTTGTCACTTCTTATCAGATGTCTTCGGTTACTCCTTGCTTGCTTTACAGTGCAAGGACCTCTCTACCCCTCTCTGCCAACTCATCAGACTCAGCCCTGGCTCCGACGGTCAACCTGGACTCTCTCCAAACAGGAACAGGCAAACGCAATAAACCTCCTGCAGTCACAATCCCTTTGCAATGATGCACAAGCCATAAAGCAGTTTGCTTCCCCTCCCCTCGCCCTCCCAAAGCAGAGCAGCCAGCAGGAATACACTGGTTCAAGGCATCTTTTTTTTCTGACACAAGCAGATATGACTTGGAAATTCTGAGCAAAAATGTTTCATTCTTATGCAGCATTGTTCTAACCATAGTGGTTATTACTCTGCTCAGTATTCTGGAGCAGGAATTTCTAAAGAAGCTTAATGGGCTTGGTGGTGGAAGCTCTTGGGTAAGATTTTGTGGCTCGTGTTAGGCAAACTGCTGGTTTAGAGGATCATAACATACTCCTCTGGCCTGAGAGTTCACTGATTCACTAAATCAAAAACATCTCTCTGTGCAGGCAGTGCTTCTTCCTCAAACGGGCTGGATGCTCTCCACCTCCACACAGAAGAGAAGCATGGACACTGCTAGAACCGGTGACCGTGAGTGGAAAGTCCCCAGCGTTACCACCACCAGCTAAAAACATAAGTGTATAATGGGACAAAAAAAAAACAAGCCAAAGAGATGGGGAGCATTAGCAGTGAGGAAGGCAAGTTAAAAAAAAAAAGAGCTGGTAACCTCAAACGAGCCGCTTTACCTCCCAGGTGAGCTGGAAAGCAAAGCAGTCTCAGACACCAGGCAACTCCTGAAAATACTTCCCCGTTCAGACCGTACTTCCTAGCATCCCTCAAGCACTGCATAAATATTGGCTAACCTCTGAAAACAGCCCGGGAGGACCACGGTGTGGGTTTGGCAGGGGGCACACCCACGTCTCGCAAATAGCAGGGCAGAAGTTTGCTCGCTCGGCTTGCCTGGCAGGAATGTATAAAACCCAGGAGGCAGAAAACAGGAAAGGGCCGCTGGCCTCTCCTGGCGCTGGGGGAGGATGGCAGCAGGTTCCTGAGGGCTCCTCACAAAGAGCCCCTGTCTGTGGGGACCCGGCCAGTGCCATTTGGTTCGCGTCTCGAATAGAGGGCACTTTTTCAGCAGGTTTCTTGGGGAACTCGAGGCCATTTTTTCACATAGCACATTTATTTCTAAAACCGCTCCATCCTCCATCCATAGAGGTGTGTCCGATGGCTGCTGGGAGAAGTCCCAGCCCAGCACTGTGCCATATCCAACATGTTCCCCAACTGCCCCAGCTCAGCCTGGGACCCACCCCTCCTCTCCCTGGCCTAACCCTTGCTAACCTGCTGCTTTTTAAGATGATGTGCTTTTAGTGATGAGGAACCAGGAGAGCCTCCTCGTGACCTGCTCCCTGCATTATATCCTCTGAGCCAGGAGACATCTGCATGGCCACCCTCAAGGGCCATTTTTGGACAGAACAGAGTGGCAATCACCACATCGGTAGGTTGTGGTCCAGCTCACATAGGAAACCAAGAATAACTGTTGAGAACAAGCACATCTAAGCTGGTATCTTAAAAAAATATCCCTTCACATATCCTAAAATACCTGTGCTGCCACTCTCTGTGTGAAATGAGAGTGGTCTGTCTGTACCATCAGTTGGCAAAGTCTTCTGTGAGGTGTGACTCTACGCTGGCCCTGGAAGCCAGCAGGGATCTGCACCCTGAAGACATTCACCGTGTCGTCTTCTCCCAACCACAAAGCTACAGACCTCTCTGGCTGAGCACCCACCTGCCCCCACAGACATCACAAAATGGTTTCAGGAGATCAGACCTGCTGTGGTCCCTTGCTGCTCATCAGCCCAAGCATGGAAAGACCCTTCATGTGTCGTCAGCCAGGCTGTAGCCTCCTCTCTGCACCAGCCACAGCCAAGCCCAGGTCCAGGGGTTTGGAACCACAGGCACTGGTC
The DNA here is from genome assembly GCA_028020825.1 of Podargus strigoides. NCBI lineage: Eukaryota > Metazoa > Chordata > Aves > Caprimulgiformes > Podargidae > Podargus > Podargus strigoides. The sequence continues at coordinate 4,659,350 of CM051633.1, forward strand.
CCTCCTGGTGTGGCTGGTCTTAGGAGCACAGTTGAAGGTGCAGGACACGGGAGCCCACGGGAGCTGTCCCAGCTGCCCCAGGCTCCTCACCAGGAACAGTGCTGGAGGGCTGCTCCATCACAGCTGTGGGCTGACAGAAGAACCAGCACAGGGGAAGATGACTTATTTTGGCCCAGCTGGGGGAAAGGAAGGACTTTCCATAGGGGTTATTGTCCCTCTTCTTGAAGCTGACGCCTGCCTGCAGTCACCATTGCCCTAGGGCACCTGGCTGTGACCCCTCCAGCCCGGCAGGCAGCCAGCACCTGGGCAGTGTCTGCACAGCCTGCACCACCCGAGGACTTAAAAAACCATCTTTGCTCAAGGGTTTGAATTCCCCAGAGGCAAGAGCCACACGCACACATCGAGGTGGGGTGTCCCCAAACGCACAGAGTGAAAAGCCCACCTTTCCCCCGTTGTTAGCCGATGAAAAGCTCACCGCGGTGACCAGCCTCTGAGGCGCGCATCAAAATTACGATGATGTAATTTTAGCACCGTGTCCATTATGTGTGTGTGTGTGTGTCCCCTCAACCCCCCCTTTCCTTTCGCTCTCCTCCATCCCCAAGCGACAAAAGGCAGCGCTGGCAGTGACCTGCCAGCTGATCCCGGGCAGCACAATGGCGACATCGGTCCATCCGCAGTGAACAAACACGTATTATGTGGGGTTTAAAGTCAGGGGAGGAAAATGCTGCGGTTTCCATGTATTTCTATTCAGTGAGGCTGCGACTCATTCCTGCCATGCAGCCGAGGAGCTCTGCTTTTAAAAATAGCCCGCAGCTTGTTTTGAAATCTGCATCTCGCTTTGTCTGCAGCGGCGTAATAACCCACCCCCCCCCGGCAGAAACCGGCCCGTTCTCCTCCGCCCGCACCCGCGGATGCTGCAACACCTCCCGGGACAAATAATAGTAATAGTAACGATAATAATAATAACAATAACAGCGGCGCACACCCCTCCGCGCTGGCTGCAGGGAGGGGGAGGCACCCCGAGGTGTCCGGAGCGGCGGCAGACAAAGGAGCGGGCGGCCGCCCCCCGGGGCCGGGCCAGCGCCGGGGACGCCCCCAGCTCGGCGGCGGGGCCGGGCCGGGCCAATGGCGGGGGCGAGTGGCGGGGGGCCGGGGGGGAGCCCCGCCAATGGCGGCGGGCCGGCGGCGGGGAAATACTATGATGCGAATGGTTGTTTTGCTGGCGCTGGCGGGGTTTAAAAGCCGGGCGGCCGCGGGCTGGGGCTCAGAGGCGGAGGCTGGGCCAGCCGGAGCGGGGACTGGAGGCGCGGAGCGGTGGTGGGGGGGTACCCACCGCACCCCAGCCGGCGGCGATGTCCAACGTGCACCTCTCGGGCGCCGCCGCCCTGGAGCGCCTCTCGGCCCGGCGGGCGCTGTCCGGGCCCGGCCGCAGCCCCGCCTGCAGGAGCCTCTTCGGGCCGGTGGACCACGCGGAGCTGGGCCGGGAGCTGCGGGACCGCCTGCGGGAGATGGGGGAGGACGACCAGCGCCGCTGGGACTACAACTTCCACACCGACACGCCGCTGCCGGGGCCCGGCCGCCTGCGCTGGGAGGAGGTGGAGGGCAGCGCCGTGCCCGCCTTCTACCGGGAAACGCTGCAGGTGGGGCGGCTCCGTGTCCCGCTCCGCCGGGCGCCCCCCTCCCCGCCGCGCCCCCCCGCCGCCGCCGCCGCGGCCGGTAAGGGGCCCGGGGGGCGCCTGAGCCGGGAGAACCGCGCCGCGCCCCGCCGCGCCCTGCGGCTCCGCCGGAGGAGCACCCCGGCCCGCATCACAGGTGCGTGGGGCTGCCGGGGGGGAGGGCGGGGGGCGTCCCGCCGCACCGGCTGACGGACCCCCTCCTCCCATCCCCCCCTCTCCGCCACCCCCCAGATTTCTTCGCGCGGAGGAAAAGGCCGGCGGAGCCCAAGGCGGCGGAGCGCCCCGCAGGCTGCCCGCCCCCCGCCGCCGCCGTGCCGGCCGAGCAGACCCCCCGCAAGCGGCTCCGGTGAGCCAGGTGAGGCGCCGGGGGCGGGCGGGGGCCCTCTCTATTTTGGTCCCTCCCACTTGTTTTTCTTTTTTTTTCTCATTATTTTTGTTTTTCTCCTCCTTTTTGTGTCCGTCTCCCCCCCCCAGACTTTTGCACTACGGCACCCACGGGACAGGCGCACCGCCCCCGGAGGCAGAGGCGCCCCGGAGACGCGGAGGACCCGGGGAGGGCGGCGGGGCGAGCCGGGACCCCCCCCCGCGCCCGCCCGGAGCGGCACCGGGAGCAGGAGCGGGACCGGGAGCCGCAGCTGCCGGCGGCCGCGCACGGAGCAGTGTTAACGTACAACTGTGCAATGTATTATGTTTTATATAGAGCTGTATTATGCCTAATGTGAGTACACTGGCCAGAAGTGTAAAGCTTTAAAAGTCATTTATATGAAATGTTTAATCTCTGCTGAGCTCTCAGTGCAAAAAAAAAGAAAAAAAAAAAAAAGACAAAAAGGAAGAAAAAAGGAAAAAGAAAAATGGGAAAAAAACCCAAGTGTATATTTGTACAAAACTTTTTTTAAGAGTTATACTAACTTATATTTTCTATTTATGTCAGAAATGTGGATAACTTTGACAGCCAATAGTCTTTTTTTTTTTTTTTTTTTTTTCTTTTGGTTACGCCAAAGGGCACTATATTTGCTTTGTTATTTACAAAATGTAAATTTATTTTTGTAGTGGGAATTTTTTTTTTTTTTTTTTTTGCATTCACAAGATATAGCTCTGAATCAAAATGGTTTTTTTTAGACTTGAAGACAAATCTGTTTCAATGGTTCCTGAGCCGGTCTGTACCACTGCCATTGCAAATAATGCCACAACTTCAATAATAAATAAAAAAAGCCAGGAAACTTGTGTGGCTGCTTGGGGGGGTGTGGGGGGGGTGTCTGGAGTGGGGGGGGACTTGGCCAGCCTTGGGGGTGAGGTGGTGGAGCTGAGCCCAGCTCTGTGCTGTTCTGAGGGAGGGTCTTCCCTTGCTGTGGGGCACCGGGCACCCCTGAGCTTGACCCTGCTGTGGGAACAGTGCTGCCATGAACCTGGAGTGCAATCTGGAGGGGAAAGGAGACTTTATTCCCCCTAAAATCAAGTGTGTTGGAGTACCACTGGAGTTAACCAAGAGTGAGGTGAGCACACACCTTCCATCACACCCTCTATTTGGCCTTCCAGCACGTTTTATAATTAATTTGTAACTGTTTCCCCTCTTTTTCTTACCAAAGCTGTATCTGTCCCCCACTGGAGGACCTGGCCATGCTGTGGGGGACAGGGCTGCTGCCTCCCTCACTTAGGAGCAGCCTGGGGAGTTCACCACAGCCCCTCAGTGGGCTCAGCACTGGGGGGGTACCCTTGCCTTGGGGACAGGGGGTGTGTATGCAAAGTTCCCCACCAGCCACGGACCCTGGAGCTCCAAGCTGTGGCTATGGCAAGGAAACACTTCCTGGTCTGTGTTGCCCAAGCCCAGCAATGATTTACAGGGTAAACACAGAGCAGTGCTGGGAAATGTGGCACTTCCAGCTCTCTGTGAAAGAGGGGGGGGGGGGGGGGGGGGGGGGGGAAGAAAAACAACAAACAGGCAAAATAAACCCTCCCAACAGATAGAATACCCAGCATTAACGCTTTGGTGGCAGTGCTGTTAATATGCACCCAAGGCAGGTTGCAGGGGGGACCTGTCCCCTTGGCCCGGGAGCAGGTTAAAGCCGCGGGATCGGCACAGAGCCCCATGGGGATGGGGTAGGGGGATGGGGTGGGGACATGTGCCCTGCTCAGGGTCCCAAACCCCACTCTGCCTGGGGAGCGGGGACAGACCAGTTCTGGTGCCGGCTGCACGTGGGGCAAGGATGGGGTGCTGGAGAGGACAGATGGGGAGCAGGGATGCAGGAGGGGGACAGGGGTCCTGGAGGAACAGGGACCAGCTGGCTGGATTTGTCCCTTTGAGACTCCCCACCCTGTCATCTTCATGCAGCGCTACACCCCCATGCTGGACCGGGCGGGCGGAGGGGGGGACACTAGGGCATCACTATGAGCTCTGCAATGATGCTCTTTCCCCGAGGGGGAGAGGGAGCTGAGAGAAGGCGGCTCGGGGTGAATAAGGCTCAGGGTTTATCTGCATCGTCTCTCCCCCGCCCCCGCAGCGCTGCTCTCTGCCCCCCCGTCACGGCCGCCAAACGCTCCTGGCTGTAAAAGTAACGTTGATTACCTCCAGCTCCGTGATCGCTTAATCAGAACGGGATTATTTTACACGCCTGCATCAGTGGCCGCTGACTCAATACGATTTTCCCCCCCTTTGAAAAGAAAAATAGCTTTTCCCTTTCCTTATGAAAGCCAACAATACCCGGAGTGAGGCAGCTGGATCCTCCAGGATTTATGGGCTTTTCTCTTGCTTTCATGAAAGCAGGTGCCTTTGGGACCTCCATTGTCCCAGCCCCCAACTAATAATAGGACTTTCTGCAATGAAAGATCCCTGCCCCGAGCTCCCGAATCCCTCGGCCGGAGGAGCTGCCGCCTGCCCCGAGGTGTGCCCGGGAGGAACGCTCCCACCCAGGGCACAGTTTGGGCACCGGGCTGCTCGTTACAGCGAATAATTCCAGCTCTCGGGCATCCCCCCAGAGCAGCCGGTGGCTTTCCAGCCCGCTGCGGGGAGGACCGTGTCCTGGGCCTCCTCCAGGGCTGGGGGTGCGAGAAGGTGTGCGACAGCCCCCCGCCACCGCCGCCCCCGCGCCCTGTCCCACCCAGCCCGGCCGGCCCTCCTCGCCCCGGCACAAAGCACACTGCCCCTATTCTTTCGGCCTTTGTAGCCATATGGCAAATCCATGTAGACACAGCCAACATCCATTTATTCAGGCACATAATGTCCCGCAACAGGGAACAATTGGAACTTTGTTTGCTTCTATTATTGATGCGAATGGGCGACAGAGAGAGGGAGAGAGAGAAAAAATCATTTAACTATAAGAGATATCCAGCTAATTATGAACCATATGTGCCTATAGTTTCAAAGCAATCCAATGAAGTTCATTTTAAATCTAGACTACTTTATTAGTACGGAAGACAGATGTCTCAACAGTACATGCATCAGAGGAAACCATGTAAAGAAGTTCTTGAAATATTTAACTAGGACTCATTCATTGTCAGAGGGGCTTTAAAGTGCCCTTTATCATGAGAATGCATAGGCAGAAGCGGAGGGAGGCTGCGGGTCGTTACCGCCAGCCCACTTCCCCCTTCATGGTAAAGCCCAAATTCCACTTTGGATTCGAGGAGAGGAATATTTTTGGAAAGGATTCAAAATATCAGGGGTCTTGAAGGACTGAGCTTGCTGCGTGTTACAGCTACAAAGTCAGGTTGTTATTTGAGCCACCTCAATGCTCGGGCTGAAGCCAGCTATGCAATTAGAGGAATAATCTACCCCAAATCACCACTGTTCCTCTCCTGAGGGTTTGGGGAACAGCTACTGCACTTCCATCCCTGCCCCAAGAGAGACTGGGACAGGAAGGTTAACGTTGCTGGACCTCCAGAGATTTGTTTCACCCGAGCATCTCTCCAAGCGAACCCTGCAGTGGGTACCAAAAGGGAAAGGGCACTGCAGGAAGACTGAAGGGAAGCTCGGTGGGACAAAGTCCCTCAGATTTATTTTTTATTTTTTTTTAGAAAATGCAATTATCAGCAAACAATCTTGGCAAAAAGGTTCGCTCTATCTTTATGAGCGCGGCAGCATCTACCAGTAATTAAGCCACTTCAGTTAGATGAATGCAACATATGGTTGACACTGGGAATCATTCTCCTTCCTAGCTGCAACTTCTCTTTCTGTGCCAAAACTTGTTCTATTATTGCTTAAAATAAACAAAAAGCTGCTTTCCACTTCCTGAGCAAATATTTGTCGCTAATGGGCAGGAGGTGTAGGTAAAAGGATGGGGGGAAAAAAATGTCATCTTTAAATAATAGTATCCTACTTTTGGGTACGGAAATCATAGAATCATAGAATGTATTGGGTTGGAAGGGACCCTCTAGGGTCATCTAGTCCAACCCCAATTATAAATTCACTAAATAAATAAAATAAATTCACTAAATGTCCAATTCGCTTGCAACAAGTTGCAATTGCTTGGTAGGATGGCTACAGGGGGAGATCCATGGAAAGGATGCACGTGGGGAGACAGAAGTAGGATTGACTATGTCTAAGCAGAGAAACAGATATGAAGAGAAAGAGTGTATGCATATATACAAACACACACACACACACATATATATACACACACTAATCAGGGAGTATAAAATAATCAGTAGCTGGATATTTTTCTTGCCACCTTGTCATCTATTGCTACAGAATAAACTCACAGTGATTTTCCAGTGCCTTGCCCTCCACTGACCTGTACCCTCTCAGAAACGTTCTTCTTGACAAGCATTTTTGGAACAAAGCAGGCCAAAACACAAACCAACAGTCTTTTTGTAAGATGAAAGGATGGGATTATATCTGTTATTCTGACTCCCAGAGAAAGGAGGAGAATCAAGTATCTCCTCTCCTGTCACACAGTACCTGGTACTACAGACCACACAATGTCTTCTGGTGTCAGTGGTGAAATTCCCAATGGAAAGAACTTAATGTTTTTGTTTCTTTGGTTTTTAAATCAAGGGGATTTTTAGCCATATATTTCCAAGAAACTTTTTGTTGGGATAGATTTTGGGAGAGAAAGGAAGATGCTAAACAGACGAGTTGTAAAAGCCCCAAAGCTGGCCCTACTATGAGATATTAACAAAAAAAATAGCTCAAACTCCTTTAAACACAGAACAAACCAAATTCTGGAGCCACTTTCCAAAAGGGGAGGGAGAGAAGGGAAAAAGCCACAACATTTATATCCTGCATTATATATTCATTTATATTTCTATTCTGCCCGTGCCATCAGAGTCTGCCTGACCCCAGCACACCTCTTCTGCCAGCAAACACCCCTGGAACTCATCTGGTAACGTTCCATCCCTCCCCTCAACTCATATACAGATGAGTGTTAATGATAACTGCTACTTTTTATCCCTGTGGCCCAGTCAGTGTGGGATCTAAAATGCCCCAGTCCTGCTGAGGAGTCACCAGGCTTCCCATCACCCCAAGGTTACTTGCTCTCCCCTGGTGGATTTGCTTTAGCACACTCGATGCACTCTGGCACACACACTACACTTGTGTGACATGCAGAACGTGGATTGGGAAGGGAACAACCACTCGAGTTTCAGAGATGCCTGGGCTGTCGGTGCAATTCCAGCCCAGATCCTTTGCTCACGGTGTGTTTTCACAGGCGTGCACACCATTTCTTCCCCCAGGACACACGCTGCCCACTTCATGCAGAACGAACCTGGGCTGTGCAGCGAAGGGCAAACTGCAGAGTAAAGTCCTGCCGTAAGAGCTGAGAAAGTAAAGGAAGGGCCTGCAGGAGGCTTTCATTCTCAATCCAGTGCCAACACTTGGATGCAGGTTCTGCAGAGAACAGTTGGCTCCTCCTGACCTGTTCCTGCAGCAGGGGCTTTGTGCAGTCCTGGGAGAGGTGCTTACAGTTTTCACGAGCAGTCGCTGACTGTTCACACCTTTGCTGTGCGTCTCACAGGAGATGCTTGGGTCTGGCTTGCAAAGGCACTGAGCATCCACGGCTGCAGCTGGGGTCACGGAGCACCGGGCTCTGCGTGTGTTTTCAGCCAGACAAAGCCCAGGGCTTGGAAGGGGTCGGCTATGGGGTACCTCGGACCAGCACTCAGAATTAATTACTACCTCTCATCTCTCTTTATGTTGGCTCTCTGTCATTACACAGGGGGAATTGCACTCACCGTTTATATTTTAATCCATCAATGTTTGGAAAGTGCTTGGATACTACTGCGAGCAGCACCATATAAATCCAGCAGGGAAATGAATACTGTCTTTGAGCAGCGTTTGAATAGTACGTGGTTAATAAGACATAGCACTGCTCATCGAACGGCGAGAAAAACAAAATTGAGCAACTGCTCATTAAGCGAGCACCGTTCACTCTGTGCACTCAATGCGATCATTTAATTAAAAGATTTTATCATCATGCATGGACACAAGAGGGCAGAGCCAAGGCTCCGCTTTCCTCCGCATCAAACACAGAGGGTCTTTTGGATGTAACCTAGAGCAGGGACCTAAAAACCTATTTGATACGCTATTTTTTATCAGGCTCCAACACTAACAGAAATCGCTACCTGAGCTTTGAGAAGTCTTTTCCCCTTGCCACATCTTTTTCCCCTGCTTGTCACCTGCTGGTCCCACCCTCATCCTGCTGACTCTTCAGGAGGAGGGTGACAGAATGACCTCCCAAAGTCCTGCCCGGACTGTGGTCTCCACCACCCTTGCCATCACAGCAAGCCTAGGAAATCACTGCTGTGCCTGGTTGTGAAGTAGGGGGAAGGAGAAGAGTTTTTCAGAGATGGAAAATGCTTTGTTTGGGGATGTTTTCGAGCATTATTGGATTAGAGGGATACGAGCATGCGGCTCCTCTCCCTGCGAGGGCTGGTGGCAATACACATGTAAACCACTCACCTAAAAACAAACAACAGAAACCAAAACCACCCTCCCCTAAAAATACATCACCACCACTGCATCTTTTCACATGAAAACACTGAGGAAAAGTCCCTCTTTGGCTTACATTAAGCAGCTTGAGGCGTACTGGGACCTGAGGTCTACAGCAATTATACTCTTGAAAACAATGGGCACGAATTAAGTTGTTTTCATACATCCAACAGTAATTGGTACAGCAAAGCCTGCTTTTACTAGGACTTTCATTCAAGAAGTTTTCAAACATGACTCTAGTTAACATAGCTTCAGTTTTGCTGGTGCTGCACCACATCCCACTCGCTCTCTGGTGGTCCCAAAAGCTTTGGATCTTTTATTTTTGTGGGGTTTTTTAGGTTTTGCTCTCATCCAGATGAGTAAACAGGACTGAGAAGGCTGGCACCTGGTTCTCCATTTTCTTCTGCACATAGTTAGGCCAAACCTGTTTCTTTATCCCATTAACCAAGGGAGTCTAAAGGAGGAAGCCCACCTTTCGTGCCAAGACCAAACCTTTTAGAGCTGCTATGACCGGGCTTTTCTGCTTGGAGAGCTGCTGGAGAGGGTGCAGTGGTACCTGAAACCCACTTCTGCACCCCCAGACTCTTACCCCTTCTCCCCACCAGTCACCAGGCAGGATTGCTGCCCCATGCCACGTGGGTGAGGAGCCCAAGGAGCCCAGCGGGTTGCTGGATGTGACAGGGGTTTGGCAGCACTGGGGAACACACGCATTTAATTCGCACTGGGGTGGCAAAAGGCACCTCCCTGACACCCAGTCCACCCCTCTGCCAAATTTCACATTCCCCCTCCAGCACCTGGGGACATGAGCAGGGCTGCAGGGCATGGCTGGGGGCAGAGGGGGAGACCCTAGAGCCTCTAGCAGGAACCCCTTCTCCCCATCACTACAACTCCTGAGCTGGCGCACTCCGTGGAGAAACAACCAGGCACAGCCTTTCTGCAACATAAATAAAATAAAAGCAGTAGTTTTATCATTTGCTGTTGGGTGTGCAGCACAGGACAGCACAGCTCCAAGCAGCAGCCACCTCTGCAGGGGGATACAGCAGGAGATTTGGGGATAATTTCCATAATAATCATCATTATCAAACACCAATAAAACAAAGTGTGCAAAGACACCTTATCAGAGGGAGTCAGCTGCAAATTAAAAGATGTGCTTGTTGGATTTGGGTTTGTGACTGTCTGCAGGTTTTTGAGGACTTGGTACAAAAATTCTCTTTAACCATATTACATTAAAAAAAAAAATCCTAAAAAAAAAATAATTATCCTAACTTCATTTGAGAGCTATTAACAAGCAGAGAGAAAATACAGAATTTATATTTGAAGCTTGATCTGTGTTCACTGAACTATTCTGTCAGAGGAAGGACAACAGGGGGGAGGAAAGAAATCCCCCAAAATGAAGAGAATAAAACTTTCTCAATTATCATATTTCCCTGAAATCTGGCTATACGGAGCCAGGATAATTACAAGCTGAGGAGAAATATTGCAAAACATCAGCACGGAAGGGTTTTTTTTCTTGACCCTGCGGACTATAATGGGAGATAAAGAGATTGACCATTTTGGGAGGAGGATGCCTTCATTTCTTGACGTGACTGTAGATTATTTCGGCTTCAGGAGACAAGAATGTCCCTTTAACATCTGACCTGGCCTTTATTTAAGAGCAGCACTTCACGGTTCAGGAAAGACAGACAATTTTCTAATTCCCAGCTCTGCTGGAGGCTGAGGCAGCAACTTCCAGACAGGACACCTGCTAACACTAGAGAAATGGCATTATTATGTCTACAAGTTTACAAATCTGAGGATCAAAAAGCCTTTGCTTCTGCTGCTACTCCACAGGCCAAGGACGACGACTTCTTCAAAACAGAGTTTCACAGAGGTTTTTCTTCCCCCCTCCAAGAAATGGTTTCTTTTCACTTTCAGCAGATCAGTTTCCACGTGAAAAAGTCAATAGTCAAAGAGTTTCCTAAGTTTCATTGGTGTGTAGCAGAAAGGGGATTAGACCTGGGGCCTTTTTACTGGCAAGCCTTTAAGCAAATAAATGTTCTTGAATTCTTAGAGAAACAAACCTAATTTAAACAAAAATCCAGCATATATGGGATTTGCCCCTCCCCAACCCAAATTTAAAAAAAAAAAAAAGAGAAATAATGACTGAAGATTTAAGGGATCCTAGGGCTAAATCTTTGTCTACTATAATTCTGCTTTTATTTTTGCTAGTTATCCCACAGGGAATGGCTGTTTCCCTATCAGACCATGCTCACAATGAGTTATTAAGCCCTAATATCCAGTGTAACGCAACAGTTCATTTTCAACAGATCAATTCAATCCAAAGGTGTGATTTCCCAGCAGTGAGACAGGCAAAAAGTGGACTGCACACACACTCCCCCCCAAATTCACAGTCCTACCTGGCAGGCAAAGGCATCGCTTCATTCCTCTGCACCCACAAGTCTCAAAGCTGAAGCCTGTAGTTTCTCTCTTAGGTCACAACCAAATCACAGTAGATGATGTTTTTTTTTATAATCAGGTGTTTTTCTTAAGCTCCAAAAATCACAACAGGCACAGTATTCAACCCCCCCCAAATTTAAAATGTATGTGCATATACACATATAAGCATTTTGTACTACCTGGCAGCCAACTGTTGCTCCAGAGCAGCTCCCCCAGCCTGCAGACATGGATCCAGGTGTGTGTGCCAGCATGCATAACACCTGGGTCAGTGTTTGCAGGCTGGCTTTAATTAAGCCAGAAAATTAAGGAAAATTCAGGGAAAGCAGTTAGCTAATATGCTCCAAAGTCAGCAAGAAAACAGCAGTATCTTGCTCTAACAAAACAAACCATACAGGAAAAATAAAGTGTAGATTTGTGACTGAACAAAAAATGTTAAGCTGCCTGACAATTTTGTCTCTCTGCACTGTTAAATAGTTTTAAAGACTTTCCTGACATTAATATATTTTTCCCACTTCTCCTCCATCACGGGAACAGGCTTTTAGCATTTTTAAGTGGCCTGTGTACCTCTGTGAGCCCCAGTTGTGACTCTTCTCTGCCAAGCTGAGGAGACTGCTCAGTGCAGGTGCCACCTCTGATTTCACTAGGACCCATCCTGCAGCTCTGCCTCTGCACACCCCTCGGTCCACCAGCCTTCATCCAGCTGAGAATCTTGGTGGTGCCTCATCCACGTCCAGCCCCATTGGTAACTGGGGTACATCCTTCAGCCTTTCCTATCATTGAGGGATTTGCTGTAGAGCACAGCTCCAAACCCACTGCCACCCAAAAAGCAGAAGTGCCTTAAAATTACAGCTGCTGGGCAAGGAATTGAGGGGTTTGCTTGCTGCATTAGCAGTGCAGCACTTAGGATGCTGCCCTGCCTTGAATAATCCTCCTTCTAGTTGAAAATCCAGGAGCCAAACCCACACCTCCTACCCCAGGGGCAAAATCATCCTGCCACTGGGTGAAGGAGAGGAGCACAGCCTCCTCTCCTTCACCTCCAGTTACAAACCCCCGCGTGGGGTGCTTAAATACCCACGGGAAGGGGCAGCCCGGGTGCACGGCTCTGCCCTGCGGTACCCCTGTCCAGCTGATTGCCAGCACGCAGTGAGAAAGGAGATGGGAAGGAGTCTGGGTTTCATCCAGTGCACTGTCTGGCTGTCTCTAAAGAGGGGAAATAAGCCCACTTTTGCTCTTTTGGCACTTTTTTCCTTGTTGAGAGGAAGCATTTCAGTGCGACCACTTTGGGGACATCTCAAAGGCTGCAGACACAAGCTCATCCGTCTAAAGTGAGTGAGACCCTGGACACACCTCTCTCAGAATCAATTCCCAGCCCTCTTTGGTGGCTCTCCCCTCTGTACCACACCTTTGGAGGTGGAGGTTCCCCCCGGGGGGGTTTGCATGCCGTGGTGCTGACAGCTGCCCATGGGCTGCCCTTCCCCAGTCCCTGTCCCCACTGTTGGATGCCCTATTCCCACCCACACCAACACTTGCCTTTTTGAAAGGAAGTTTTAGAACGAGAGAAAACACTTATTTTCACACCAAACCCAGCTTTGTGACCCTACTGATGGCAAGATGCTAGTGAAGGGAAGCTTATTCCAAGAAGGTAATTTTCCCTATGGAATTCTGATTGAATTCAGGCAAAATCCACCCTACCTCCCACCCCAAATCGCTTGCGCCAGCTCAGGGAAGAGAAGGATTTGCCTTTTTCCTGGGAGGAAAGGGGTGAGGGAGGCAGGGGAGGAGGAGAGGTTTAAAGGGAGGGAGCAAGGAGGCCGAGCTCATGCACGGATTTTAATCTGATCACTTCCCTGTCAAACTAATCCCTGCCTGACTCAGATTGGACTTTTAGAAACGTGCCTAGAAACCAAAAAGCAAACCTCATTTGAATGAAGCACACACTCCGCAGCAGCCCCCATCTGCAAAGGGCCGCAATTAAATGCCAAAAAAAAAAAAAAAAAAAAAAAAAGGAAAAAAAAAAAGAAAAAGGAAAAAAAAAAGAAAAAAAAGGGGGGGGCGGGGGGAGAGAGAGAAAATTAGCATTTTCCGCGGCCATCTGGCATGAGGAGCAGGCGATGGGGAACAAAAGGAGATTTAGGCAAAGGGGAGAGGCGAGTGTGCCATGGCATTGACCTGCAAATGAGCCTTTGTGTGCGAATTAAAGCTTCCCGGACCCCCCGGGACACCCCAAAACAGGCACCATTACAAACCATCCGGACAAAAACCCACTCATCAAAATTGTCTGCCTTTGAAGGGGGGGGGGAGACCATTTAAATCTGCGCCTTCCCTGCCCCCACCCCCTGTAATAGGCGGTTAATAGAGGCTTGACGGGGGGGGGCGCCCCACTGCACCCCACTCTGATGGTATAACGGGGGGGGGGGGGGCACACCTCAGAAACGTGTCTTGTCCATAAGACCCAGCCGAAACGTTATTTATAGCCCTGAACAATAGGGAAAGAAAAAATAAAAGGAGGGGGGGCACTGGTGATATATTAGCTTCCAGATGCTGTTTATTTAATTCCCGGGGCGGGGCGGTGGGGGGGGGGGGGGGGGGGGGAAGGAGAGTTGTTTGAAGGTATATTTCTAAAGCAAATATTAATATTTTTCCCCCCCAGTGATGCTAGAAGGAAGGGATGATCAGGGATGCCACAGCCCCGAACAGTGAGGGTTCGAGCTTTTGTCTCCCCCCCCACTCCCCCGTGACTCTTCCCTTTAAACTGGGGGAGCTGGAGAATTCTGAAGTGAAAGCAAAGCTTTTGGCCTGGGGTAGGTACATGGTGGGGGGGTGGGGAGGGGTAGCTCCCCCCCGTCCCCTCTCCAGAAAGAGAATAAAGACTAAAGTGGGGGGCCAGCTGGGGGGAGCTTGTAGATGAAACGTTTCTTTTATGGTCCCATTATACCCCACCGCCGACATGGGCTCAGCTGCCGCAGGTACACGGGGGGGTGGACCGGGTGGACCCCCCCCAGCCGAGGGTGTGCGATGCGGACCCCATGGCTGTGGGGGGGGGTCGATGTGTGTGCCCGCACCCCGCGCAGGTGCCGCATCCCAGGCGCGGGCTGGGGTTGGGGGGGCCCGGCGCTCGCAGCCCCCCAGGTGCCGCTCCCCCGGGGTTTGTTTGCAGTCAATATTCATGTGTTTCTGTCCCCGGGGCGGCTCCTTTCACAGTGATCAGCCGGGCAGAAGGCTGACTGACAGGAGACTCGTGGCTCGGCTGCTTTCGGGGAGGGAGGAGGGATGTATTCAAGCCCTGGCTTTTTTTTCGGGGGGGGGACCCACATCCCCTCGAGGAGGGTTTGCCCTGCTGGGGACCGTTACTCTGCGTGGGGACGAGGCATCGGTGCTGGACACCAGGCACCATATCCTCCCCCCCCTCCCCCCCCCCAGGTACTGCGGGGGACCCCCACCCCAAATGCACCCACACAGTCCTTGGGGGGTGCAAGGGCAGTGAGCCGGGTTGGTCACCCCCATACCCTGTGGTGTGGGTCCCCAGGGATGGCATCCCCCACGGTGGCTGCTGTGGGGTGGCTGGAGGGGGCCTGCAGACCCACAGCGCAGGGGGGAGCCCCCAGATGGCCACAAGCTGTGCTGGGGGGTGAGCTACCAAAACCTTTCAGGTTTTCCTGGGAACTGAGCACCAGGAGACCAGCAGCAGCCCCTTGCACCTCCACTGCCCAGGGCACTGCAGTGATGCTCTGGGGTGCACAGCTCTCCCCATCCCCAGGCTGTGCCGGAGCAGGGGGGGAGGGCACAGGCACCCCCAGTTGGGCACGGTGGGGGCTGCCCGCCGTGGTGGTGTGCACGAGCCCCGCGATGGAGGGGCTGCATTTTGTGCCCTCGCCTCGCAGCGCTGCGCCCTGTGCCTGGGTTTTGTTGGGTTTGTTTTTTTTTTAAAAGTCCACAAACTTGTGATTTTCTGAGTAACTCGCAGGAGGCGAATCAGTATGAGGGAGCACCCTTCTCATTGAAACTGGAGGTGAATAAATTACGAACAGGCGTAAATTGGAACAATGTTTCCGAGTGAGTGTTTTCTAGAGAGTTACTATTCCAGGCTTTGAAATCAATTGATACATAATTAGATTCCTCAAGAGAGGACAAACAAGGGCTGCCATTCACCCCCTCCTTCTCCCGCATGCATCCCAAAGAGACACTGGAGGCTTTAGCAGAAACCAGACAGCCAGCATTCTCCAGCACTAAAAACATATTCTGGCTTTGGGTGTTCATTTAACAAACAGATCCTTGAACCTTGCTTCTGTTTTCAGTTTATTTCGACCATGTTTCTTTGTGTTCAGTTCATTAAAACATGTCTCTTTTGAGATCTATTTTTACATTTCAAGAATCCAGTATTGTACTTTTGCGGTGGCAGATGGCCCTAGACATCCAAGCATAAGCTCTTTCCTGCTTTTTTCCTCTCTTTCTTAGGTCCTTTCTGTGCCGCACTTGAAGCTGTAAGCAGCCACCATCCCTCTTTGCAACGTCTGGGGCTGGCGTGCAGTGCAGCACCCGGGTACAAACCTGCCACAGTCCCCGCTGGACCCTTGAGGTGTGTTTTAAGCAGAGTGGATGCTACTTTCTGTGAGATAAGAGCACTCTGCAGCTGGACAGGTCCTGGTCGTGCGGGTGGCATGCTAACTTTGCATCGTTGCCTTGTGTTTATCTCGTGTTGATGTTCTGTAGTCCCCCAAACGACTTGAGGAGCTGTTAAGGTTGAGTTTTGTTCTGGAGGGAGAGAAAAGCTAGGTACAATAGCAAGGGCGCACAATAGGATGCTTGAAAATAAAGATTTGGGTTCATGGAAGCGCTCTGAAGGAAAGGGGAAAAGCATAGAGTGATTAGAAAAAACATGGTAAGGGTTATTGTAGCAGCAAGTGGGCCACCTAACTGAAGGCTATGGCTTAGCTCCTCTGGCTACCCTTGTGGACCAGCAATGATCGCTTCAAAACACGGTATCACACATGGATGGGGCAGCCATTAGCATGATTTATGTCAGATATAAATAGGATTAAAAAATCCTGTACCAGCAATGAAAGAAAAAATAAAAAAGCTGCTTGAGCTGCCACAGAGCCCTCTCATAGGTAAGGTGCCAGTCTGTACTGTAGCCTACAATGAGCTGGGGGTCTGGAAGACATTACAAACAGAATGAAAAATTCCTACCCCTTATTCAGGAGAGAGTATGGTAACTGACATAAGAATTGTTGGGAAAGGTAGGCCGAGGTCAGTCTGTGTCCTCTGTAATAAAAAGAAACAAAGACTGAAATTTTCCAACAAAGGTGTTTGGTTGGATAATAACCAAAGCAGAAGTGCCCTGCTATATCCAAGCAGAAGCTGTTTTGTTTACATTTGGTGCATACGTGGTATATATAATTCCATCTGTACCTGTCTACGTCCGTACCTGATGTACCTGGGTTAAGCAACAGG
The DNA here is from genome assembly GCA_028020825.1 of Podargus strigoides. NCBI lineage: Eukaryota > Metazoa > Chordata > Aves > Caprimulgiformes > Podargidae > Podargus > Podargus strigoides. The sequence continues at coordinate 4,675,832 of CM051633.1, forward strand.
CTGCAGGCAGATCTGGCTGGAAGGTCTTGGTCAGTGCAGGCAAGACTGGATTTTGCTGCTCCGTAGATGGCACACATGTGCTGACACAGTCTGCTCCTTACGGGGAGCGGGACAGGCTCAGGAGCACCCAGTGCTTCCTCTGCAAGGCGATGCTCTTCCTTGATGCCTGCTCTTGTATCCCAGCCTTGACCACAGCAGTTGTGGTGCTCTGGCATAGGCAAAACAGCCCGCAGGCCAGTTTGCTGTTTGAGCAGTCCATTGCTTTAAGTAATTGCCTGCTTTGTATCCTGAGGCAGCCCTGGCAAACTCTAAAGGAGGACTGGAGTTAGCTCTCTGGACCAGGTTTCCATTGCAATGGCAATTCCTCCCGTGTTGCTGGCCCCAGTCACACCATGGAGCACAGCAGCGGCTCCCGGCTGGATGTATGGAATGTTCCAGCTGCCCCAGGAGAACACAGCCCAGGCTGGCACAGCAGCAGGACCTGTACCAGCTATGGTAGATTCCTCCAGGACAAGCCAATGTCAGGTTTGCCTTGTGTCAGCCTCCAGTCCCAGGGTTCTGTGAGAGTGCAGGAGGAGAAGCAGCAACACAAACCCCTTCCTCTCCCCTCCACGTGGCTTCCCTCAGCCTTCTTGTGATGGGACCGCACTCAGAAATGAGACGTGGCAGAAGAAATCTCTGCGTTAGAAGCTAATTCCACCTCACAAAACACACCTTGGAATTCTCTGGTCTTTTTACCTCCTTCCAATTGCCTCCTCCCCCCAAGTTCAGAAGGTGCAGGTGGAGACCATTTGGGACCAGAAGAACCCACCACCTTGCAGCCTGGATAGAGGGGACCCTTGGCAGCTGCGAGCAAAGCCTTAGAGAGGTCAGAGAAAGGCAGCAAGAACACAAGCAGTGAGCAGGGAGTGTTTTGGGCTTGTCAGGAGAAGAAAGAAGGAAGAGGACAGGCAGTAAATACCCACTGCTAACTCCCACAGCCAGCACGGTCCTCCAGAGAGCCCAGCGGCCATTGAGAGGGGCTTAGAGACATCTGGAGGAGCCATTTTCCCTCACTGTACGTAGGAAACAGAGATTAGCAAGGGCATGAGGACGGGCGAGGAATATAACCATGGGCCATGGACAAAAACTGATGTCACACTGCTTGTCTGTGTTGCTGACTTCAGGTCTGCTCCTGCCAAATGGCTTGTGCAGACTCCCCTGAAGCCAACAGGTTTCTGCACAGGTGGAGTTCTCCACTGAGCATCGGTTGGTGGGGCACAGGCTCTTTGGGGTGGTTCTGTCTATAAAGCAGCTGGTCCTTTCTGAGTGCTAGATGCAGAAATATTTTTTTTTTTTCCCAATGTGTAAGTATTTTCAGGAGTTTTTCCTTTGTATGACCTGGTTTTTATTTTAAATTTTGATCGTTTTCATGCAAAATCCTATTCAAACCATTGCTGCATGAAGGACCACTGGAGTGTGGGACTGAGGACAGTCATTTAGCACTCTCTGGGTCCTGTCCCCCATCGGAGGGTGACACCTCTGACACCTGTAACCTCAGCAGTGGCTGCAGAGGTGATGTCGGGGGTCAGTGGTGTCCTGGAGATGGCATTCCCAGGAACAGCGTCTGCTTGGAAAAGGAAGCGGCTGTCTGGGGGTTGTTTAGGATGGCTGGAGCAGAGAGATGCTCTGGAGGACGAAGCAAACCCTTACAGTCCCTCAGCCCAGCCCCACAGCGGGAACTGCCCGAACCGCATCCGCGCAGACCCCGCCGGGGCGCGGAGAGGGCAAAATGAGGCGGTTTCGCCAAAAAAAAAAGCCTTCGTTATTCCCAAAGACACCCGCGTCCCGCCGGCAGCGGGAGCGGGGCCGGGGCCGCAACCGCACCGCGTCGCGTGCGCCCCCCCTGCTGGCCCCGCCGCGGCACCGCGCCCCTCCGCGCCCCGGGGGCGGGGAAGGTGGGTTCCCTTCCCCAGGGGCCGGGGGAGGCTGAAGGCAAAATAAAATAAAATATAAAATATATAAAAAAAACCCCACACAGCAAATTTCTTCTGGGGAAGGAATAACATCCCCAGTGCAGACCCAACTGGAGTGATGCTGGGGGTGGGAGCGGGGCACCCAGAGGCAGGTGAGGATGGGAGTCTCGGTGTGCACCCCACCATGTATCTAGGCTTTCTAGGGGAAAAGCAGTCTGAGCCGTTTTCAGAAATCTATATCACCATCGACTCGCACAGACACATTCCTCTCAAGACTGCCAAGTGTCCGCCTCGAAAAGGAGAGCAGAGAGAGACACGTTAAGGTCACACCTCGTCTCACTGCGATGTCACCTCCCGCTGTGGGTGGGTAAGCCCAAAGGGAGTGAAGGGGAAGACAAGCAGAGGATGTTACATTTTCAGTGCCACGTTTCTTGGTGAATCACAGGACAGCCTTGGTTGGAAAAGACCTCCAAGATCACCCAGTCCAACCATTAACCCAGCACTGCCCAGTCCCCACTGCCCCATGTCCCTCAGCACCACATCTCCACGGCTCTGAAATCCCTCCAGGGATGGGGACTCCCCCACTGCCCTGGGCAGCCTGGGCCAGTGCTGGGGAACCCTTTCAGGGAAGAAATTCTTCCTAATATCCAATCTAAACCTTCCCTGGCACAACTTGAGGCCATCACCCCTCGTCCTGTCACTGTTACCTGGGAGAAGAGACCGACCCCCCCTCACTACCCCCTCCTTTCAGGGAGCTGCAGAGAGCAATGAGGTCTCCCCTCAGCCTCCTCTGCTCCACACTGAACCCCCCAGTTCCCTCAGCCGCTCCCCATCACACTGTGCTCCAGACCCTTCCCCAGCTCCGTTCCCTTCTCTGGACACGCTCCAGCAGCTCAGTGTCCTTCTGGGAGGGAGGGGCCCAGAACTGAACACAGTATTCGAGCTGTTGAAGAGGTGTGTGTGGAACCCCTTTTTTGCTCCTGTCATGGAAGCCTTGAAGTTGAGCAAGAAATGAAGGTGAATGAACTCCAGGCTAGCTAAGTGGGGCTGCAGAGACAACCCATGCTGTCTCTGGTTAAGAAGGAAGCAAAAGAGTTTCAGGTGAAAAAGAGCAACCAATAAACAAGTTGATTTTGGGACTGAGACACTTGTCCAGAGTCACCCAGCAGGAGCTGAAGTCACTCAGCCCCTGTGTGACACAACTCCAGTGGCAGTGCCAAGTTGAACACAGCAGATTTTAATAATGGCTACAAGATGCTAAGGAGCAGAGCTAATTCTATTGGAGTGGGAAAATCTAAATGTTTGTGCTGCTCCTGTTCTCACAACAGTTGGGCTTTGCAACCAAGATGTTTGGCACCAGAACAGTTTGTATCCAATAGTACCTTTTTAACACGGCACTTCAGAATTACCCTGCCTTTGAGATAAAAGGAGCAAATTGCATTGACTTTAAAATGACCAGTTATGATCCTCAGCTGCACTGTCAAAACCTCGACAGCTTCTCAGACCAAGGAAGGCAATAATTAAAAAGTTCTGTCTCGTTTAATGTTTAAGATGTTTATCCACATAGTTGGGCTAGAACCTTCCATTTCTTAAAGTTTTATTTCTGTTTCACTGAAACGTATTCCTGTCTTTCCTGTGGCAATAAGCAGAGCATTTTTTGCCCTTGTTACTGTCCTGCTTTCCACCCGCTGCACCACCCCAAACCTCTCCAAACCATGACTCCAACCTGCCTGCTGCAATTAGAAATCACAGAGCAGGGAGTGTTTTAATTGGCCACAGAGTATGTGGCACATTAAAATCTCTAGTGATAACACGGATAAAGTAATGAGTAATCTTGATGATTTTTTTTTTTAAAGATGAGTATGCACACTTTTAATTTTATTGCACAAAGAAAACACCTGAAGTGATTTTAAAATGAGGGTAATGCTTTTTCACAACAGCCAGGTTAGTGATGGTAAAATTAAAGCATTTAGATGTTGATTTTTTGATAGATTTTAAATACTCTAAGTGTCATGTTAGATAATGTTTCATTAATAGGAAATGATGTACATGTAATTTGGCCAAAGAAAGGTGGCAGAGTTGTTCCAGGAGCAAAATCTGCCCTTATACAAAATGAAATGCGGTATTTTTAAGAGAAGCATTTAGTAAAAGGAAGAGGTAACAAAACACAGAGAATCCCAGACTGGAAAATGGGCAAAAAAGGGCGGGAGGAATATTCAAACAGGGGAGATAAAGCTCAAATTTTAACAAAAGCTTTTTGAATAAACATATTGGAAATCTAAAAAAAATGTAAGACAACTAACGAGGCCAACCCTAGGAGAATCAAGGAAGAAAGGTTTACTAAAAGTAGTGAAAAACTAAAGGGTGGGATTGTGACCATGTTTGGAAATTTTGGGTGCCTCATGGGGGGATCTCAACTGGTCCCAATTTTCAGCTGGCTGGTACTTTGCTCTTGCCAAAACCCATCTTTGAGAGGGTTCAGGTTAGGTTCATTGAAACACAGGGACCTAACATTGCTCTTTAGGTATGGAAAACGTGCCCTAACTTGGTTCTGTGCTGCTGAACATGGAAAGGGAGGAAGAATCAGCAAATGGAACTGCAGTGAATGGGGCTGGGGAAGAGGCAGCAGCCCCGGGGTAAGAGGGAAAGCCTGAGCTGGAGAAGGAGCACACAGGGTGTAAATGCATAGACTGGGGATCAAGACGTTGTGCTGTGGAGAAGGAGGCTCTGATGAAGTGGCCCAATCTGCTCTGCCTTGGTTCTCTCCTAGAGGACAGCTGCCCTCAGCTGAGCAACTGCTGAAACCCTCTCTAACACCCAGAGTGTTTCTCCATCAGTAGCAGCCTGCAGTGTTTGTACACCTGCCCAGTGGCACATTGCACCACTCCCGTGTGCTATACCTGCTTGAACCCCAGCTGTGTGTCTGACGATGACACTGGAGATGGTGGGGCTTTTTTAACAGCTCAGTGCACATTTTCTGCTCTTCACCTCTGCCTGATGAACAGCATGGAGTAGGTTTCTTGACTAGGGGCAAACCTGCTTAGCTAACAACTCCAAAATACACCACAAGCAAAATACCACCCTAAACTTTCCTTTTTGATACAGAAAAAAGGAGCTGATGAGGTGTTTTGTCAACTCCATATAGGTAAATGCAGAAAGATTAAAGCAGTAACACCATCCCCTAGACAGGTGTCCTTCCATCCTCCTTGAGAACAGCTCAGTAGTGCCACTCACCTAGGACATGGTCTTTTGCAAGGCTCCTTGCAGAGGTAATTAGGTAAGTGGGGTCAGCAAAGGACCAGCAGGGAGAAGGGAAGCTTTATTCAAGGGGCTATTCCTCCTTCTCAAATTGCTGCCCAGCCCACACCTGTGAGCATCCCCGATCCAGCAAAGGAGGCAGCAGTGCTCAGAGGCTGCAAGCTGAAGTCAATTACGTGCCAGGTGCATACAAATCAGGTGTTGGTGCCTTTCAGGATACTTTGCAATCTGATTACACTTTCTAGCTTTTTCTTTTTTTTTTTTCTTTTTTTTTTTCCAAATAGAGAGGTAAGAAGGTCCTTTTTATAACAACCCCCCTAAGACTTTCATGTACTCCTACAGGCTCAGAAGCTGTGACTCTCAGAAAATAAATCACCAGATGATTATTGGTCACAAGTAATGGCAATGCTGCCATTTTAAGCAGCTATGTCTTCCCTATTCACAGCCAAAATACCCTTCATTTCAAGCCATAGCATATCTGGCAGTGAATTGCTGTGGCAGGCTGGTTTCCTGGGAGACACTGACCTTCATTCTATGATTTGTGTAACCAGAAGAACACTGAACCTGGCTCAGTTCCCTTTGCATCTCCTTTCTCCAACGCCAGCAGCAGGTACATCAGGCCTGGAGGAACGGTGCATTTGTGCAACCTCAGTGAATCTGCATTGCCATGATAGTAGAAAACACTTCTTTATTTTGCCTGTGAGCAGTGAATGTGCCAGACTGGAGGCACAAGGCAGCTGGAGGAGAAACAGTCCTTTTTGTTTAGCAGACAGCACGTTATCTAACAGGAACTACCAATCTTTTTGCAGCTTTCTAGCCTAAACTTTCAGGCAGGGTAAAGCTGGAAGTGCCACCAATACTCTCTAAGCCCAGGGGAAACCACCATCTGGATAGTCCTCATATCTGGCGTCTTCTCAGCATGCTCAGTGTAAGACAGCACATTTTGCTGCAGGTAGGCCCCAGCGTTAGAGGTCAGCATGTGACAGAAAGTCCATCTTTTACATTTGGATTTGTAAAACATGTTAAGCAAAGACCTTTCAGGGGAAGAAAAAATGATGGAAGCTGCTGAGAGGAGCCATCAGCATCACCCTTCCCCTGTGCAGAGGACAGGAATGACGAGCTAGTTAACTCCACCTCATAATGTTTTGAAGAAATACAAATCATTCTCCTGATAAACCAGCATCTTCCCATGGACAACTGGCTTGGAAGGAGCCCCACCCCATCAGTTGGTTACTCAGTGATGTCTCAAGATCCCAGAACAGTATTAATCCATGGAATACTTGCTTGTGCTCTTTTTCTGATGACAAGAACTTAGAAGAGGAGTGACTGGACACTTCTATTTTAAATTACAGTTTCAGTGGGCAGATAATTCCTCTAAACATGTGAAAGGACGTTAAGCAACACAGAAATGAGGAATTCTAATGGATAGCTTATTCTGTAGTTAGGAACTATAGGGGTTTTTGTAAGATTATTTTTCCTGAATATAAACCTGAATATAAATTGTCTCCTGCAGAGATGGTGGACAACAGTCTGACCTGCCCTGGCAGTGACTGGTTTTCCATAGAGAGGTTTTGCAGGCTGGAGCCTGATCCATTCACCATCAGCTGCTGGATTTTACACTGTATTAAATGTTCTCTTTTGCAGAGCTGTTACACAAGCTTCACTGGCACAGTGAAATGGTTGCCCTAAAATTTTCATCCTGAAACCTGTTTCCAGGAATAATCTCTTCATGTCATTTTACTGCTAGAACAATCTTGTATGCTCTCTTCCCTCATGATCCCCTGCAGAACACAGAGCCAAACTCAGGTCGATGTAAGCCATCCCGATCCACGCTGCGTTTCAGAGCTGTCCAGGGGGTTTATCTACCAGTGCACGTGATGCACTTCATAAAACTCCTTTCCTTTCCTGGAACAGTGAAACAAACTCCATCCTTCCCTGGAATACCTGTATTGGTAGGCTTATCCAACAACTTCAAATAAATACCTTCATTTTGGTTACTAGGCAACTTGCTCCTCCACAACAGAGCAAACCCCATGCCTTTTTTAAGCTGTTTTTCTTCTTTAAGTGTATGGGTTACCTTGTTGTAACTTGTTGGTTATGACAACTAGCCACAAGCAGAGCAAAACTGTTATTCTCATTTTTTAGGTATATTAATTAAAGCCAGACTTTTGACCAGGATTTTAGACAGAACAAGCACTTAACAGCCTCTGCAGGCTGAGGGCAGGAGGATGCGGGGAGCGGGCAGCAGGAGGAAGGATGCTGCTGCTGCTGCTGTGGAGGGGCTGGAACTCCTCTGGCAGGTACAATCCCTCCCAGACTCCATCTGATACTGCACTGGTAAACATAGCTATGTTAAATACAAACACCTAAGGTAAAACAATATGAAGGCTTCTACAATTCAGAACAGATTTTATTCTTAATGTATGATTTACAGGTTTGGCTGCAGGCTTTCTAAACCAGTTGAAGACGCTTGCTCTGCACATCTCACTCTCTGCTCATTTATCTCCTTGCCTGGATGGTACAGATCCAGAATGCTGTGACCAGTATTTCTACATTGACCCTATAGAGTTATTTTTAAGCAAATGCCCTGCCTTGGCTCCATTTCCACTCCAGCCAGTGGCTGTTTCCGGACCTGTTGTAATCGCAGCCCTGCATACGCCGTGACAAGTTGGTCTCTAACTCTGTACCACGTTTCCTGGATTTCTTTTGGTCTGGCAGCAACAAAATTCTGCAAGAGGATTTCTGCAAGCTCCAGATGAAAAGAAAGAATAAAATAATTTACAATCTCTGCCAGTGGTTTCGATAAAAAATTCAGCAACATACTCTGCATACTCTCCTCTGGTTACCTGGAGGGCTGCGTGGTTTTGCAGTTTTGGCACCTGCATGTGCAGGAGGAGGAGGTCTGGGCGATGGAGCAGGGACTGTTGGGGCATGCAGCAGGCAGTAAAGCCCAGGGCTTATGTCATGAGTACATTAATTGGGCAATCCTGGTATTATGATTGGCCTCAAAATAGTTAATGTGGGTAATATCATGGGCTCGCAGCACTGCTGGGAGATGCCACGTATGAGCACTTGGACTGGTATGATGTGGAAACCACTCAGTGCCTAAGGAGGACAAAAACAAAGGATGCACTAGGCTGTTTACAAATGACATCATTTGAGCTCCTGTTTTTTCCCTCTAGCTTATAAGACTGTGTTATACAGTGTCAACACCAACAATACCATAGCCCGACAGCAGAAGGATGCATAGTCATAAAGGGTTAGTTATTAGTTACCAAACACTTCCTTCCCCTGCCTCCCCCTTCCCTCCACGTGCTGCTCATTTTCTTATCCAGCCTGGCTCACATCTTGTGTATGGCATCTTATTTGGTGGGACACCCGCTCGGAGCGAATCCAGACACGTTTGCCCAGCCACGCAGATGTCAGACTTTACAAGAGCATCCATAGTGATGCAATAATATAATAATTAAATATAATAACGGTTACAAGCCAAATTCAAACCTCTCTTGATGTGAGAGGAGCTGTATCAAGTCCAACAGCATTTGCTGATGCCAATAATCTGCATGAGATGATGTGTAATCAGAGTAAGGGGATGCTAGTTGCAGCTGTGGAGGTGATGGGGCTGATGCAGTTCAGGCTGTTGGTTTTCTTTCCACAAACCTAGAAACAGGACTTTGGAGAAACCATCAAGTTTTGCAGCATTTTCTGATGGTTCTGTAGAAACATCCTTTGTTAACTGCCATAAAAATGTCACCTACAGCTCCTCTGTTACAGAGCAGCACACAGGTCCTGATAGCCCCCATGTGGGATCTGAAGGACCTATGCATGTCCCCTGGCACACTGCTAGCCTTGGCTAGAGAGAGATGAAAGATGGTGGGAACTGGAGATCAGCCCCCAGCCCAGAGCAGAGCTGGAAACGGTGCCAGTGGCGTTTCTGTGCAATCTTGCAGACTACAGATGGTGTTTTGCTGCAGACGTTGACTGCAGTAAAACACACACAAATTGTGCATTACTGATGTTACTGGATTTAAAAGTTTCCTGGAGAAGCAATGCAAGTTTGCAAATCCGGAAAGAATATTGTTAGGACTTGTTGAAGTGCTCAGTATAAACTGTAACACGCAAGCCATTAAAATTAAGATATTTGGCATTCGCAGTCACACATATGGGCCTTTCAAAACCATTCTTCTGGTTTGGCAGCTCCTACGGTCCTTGAGTGATGCACAACCTCCTTTTATATAGGCCTGTAAGATGCTTCTGCAAAGCTGGCATTTTTTAAAAAACATGTGGAGAAGAAATCCGATTAAGAAACGCAGATATAGTCTAAGGGAAACTTTGGAAACGGACTTCATTTGCATGATTACTTTTGCAAATCCTAGCTGATAGCTGTGCTTTGTGCTCGGTTTTCATTTGGCTGCTTCTAGAGGTGCAAATCTGGAAGCAGACTTGTTTGAAGCAGCCCTGAGCCAGGCTTTGCAAACAAAATGTCAGTGCTGTCCGAGGCTGGGGACACTTTCTGTGCTGATAAGCAACTCCTCTGAGTGGCCAAACTGATCCATCTCCCACTCTGACAGTGCCATTGTCTAACCTGACTGTTGAGTGAGGCTTTAAGGCTAAGCAGAGGATAAAACCCTACAATTGACCATGTCCAATGACTGCCTCCATCATGTGACATTTCCTCCACGTACATAAAGGCATAATTGACACTTTGGACCTTGCAGATGTTTTGTAATTCATTTGGTTCCCACAAATATAGCAGAAAGTAAGTCTGGTGAACTGGCAATACTGTGTTTTCCTCTGAGCACGTTCTTATCTCTAAAACATATTTAGATGCAAATCGCACCATGGCTCATGGCCCCACTTGTTTTGTTTTGCTTTTTTTCTCTAAACAGACTGTGCCATTATTTTTTTTTAAGTATAAAAATATTCAGATGTTCCTGAAAAAACTGAGTACGTTTGACTTCTTAGCAAGTGATCTGCTTCACACGTGAAGGGCAGGATATTCTTCTGCTCACGGCACTCTGCTTTATGCTTCCTAATTTAATTTGCCTTTCTGACTCCTTAGTGATCCTTTCCAAAGAGAAACCTCATTGCTGAGAAGCCATTTGCTGTGCTCTCAACAGAAGCAGATGTTAGGAACAACTGGTTGGCTTCATCTGGGACTCAGAGGCCTGGGACAAAGGCACAGCAGCGTGGTCAAGTGTGGCCCTCACACAGTACAGAGATGGCTTAGTCCAAACCTAGCAAAATGATCTCCTCTTCATGTAACTGAGGCAAGCTTTATCCTCTGTGGCTCATCCTTCCTCTCTGGGAAATGGGAAAGATGATAATGCCCTCCTGATTCAGTTAACATTTTTTCCATAAGCAGCCTTTGCTTTCACAGATGCAGACCTCTTGTGCTTAGCCTTACGATCACAACTCTCTGCGCCCCTATTTGCTCCTAATTAGATGCCCTGAAGTGACAGGGCAGTAAAGGCAGGGATATTACTAGATGCAGCGTCTGCTTGGTTTACCTTCCTCACTCTGGATTTATCAGAGGCAAGAAAATGAAAGCTCCTTTTTTTCCACAAGAAAAAATAAAACTCTTCTAGGCTAAGTCTGCAGGAGATAATTTATTCTAGAAATGGAGTTCTGTCATGGTATCACTTGTGCCTGTGTGGCTTCACATTTCTCTAAATAATGATTGACAATAATACATATATATTTCTAATATTTCCTTCTTTGGTGATGGATACTACCTGCGCTCACATACATCCACATGCACAATCTCTCCTCACTTTCTCAGATGATGAAGCTGACTGACACTTGTTAGAACAGCTTGGATCAGCGTAGGACAGGGAGCTTCCCATTAATACAGGGAAGAAAGCAGGGCCAGTCTTGCCCATCAGGCAGCCCTATGCTCTGTCAGTGAAAAAAAATAAGGAAAGACAAATCCCATTTTGTTTTTCTTTAAAAAGATGTAGGGAGACCCATCCTCAGGCAGGAGTCCAACTCTGTGTCATCTTGTCCTGCATGTTTTCCTTTCCTAAGCTTTTAAAAAAATAATTTCAAATACACTCTGTGCTGCTGTAAGTATGGACTGACAGCCATCACAGCTGAGGTCCTCTTGTCACTGCCTGCAGTTAGCCAGGGCAGCTGGCAAGTCTTGAGATACTGCAGTACCTCCTATTCCCCTCCCTTTCCTCTGCCCCCATGATGCACATGAAGAATATTTAAGGATCCCAAAGCCTTCCCACTGAATTGTGCAAAACCCCACAGTTACCAAGACAAACTTGGGTGATTCTGCTGCAACCAGGTGCCAAGGCAATCTCATCGAACAAGCTGCTAAAATACCAAGGTACAACATCAGAAGGACAGCTAAAGATGGAAGGTACAGAATAGCAATGGCTAAAACCTCCACTTTTCTGGGTCAGTTAGTGTATTTACCATACTCTGTGCTCACAGACCAGGCCTATTGTAATCTTTGCTAAGGCAGGATCAGTTCCTACACTAGAAGCCTTTTTAATTTGTCTGTGTAAAGCCTAATAAGAATCAAAGATACTGATGAACCAGCTCAGACCAAAACAAGAAAAGCCACACATTTTAATAGCTGGGGGATTAAGGCTGTGACAAACCTCAGGGAAAGAAGTAGATGTTGGTGTCTTCATGTCAAGACTGAATGACTTTTTGTGAGATAATGCTTAAGTCAGACAAATTGCTGGGCTCAGCAAAGTGTAACTGGGTGAGATCTATGGCCTGTGTCGTACAGTTCAGACCAGATGGTCTAATGGGCTCCTCTGCCTTTAAAATCTATGAAATACTGGAGCAGCAGGGATGCCCTGACTCCTGTGGCCCAGTTCCCTGCCTTGGCAGGCAATCATAGCCTATGACCTCTCTTTCACAAATTAATCAAGTGACATCTTAAAGTGGGGAGTTCTGGCCCCCCATTTTTACACTGGGGTGCTGTCACAGAAAGCCCCTTCTCTGAAGTTTAGAAACCTTTAGGAATGTGTCTGTGGGCAACTTACATGTTTATTCTTGTGGTAACATTGTCCTGTGGGTGCCACAGCACTTCTCCTTCCTGTATGTGTTCATGGAGAGCAACCTTAGCCTTTTGCCTTGCTAGGTTAGACAGAGAAACCCCTAATGCAGGCTCTCAGTTCCTGACTGCCCTCGTTACCCTTCTTCTGCTCCATGCTACTTTCAGGAAAGACTCATCCAGCTCGAGTAACCAGCCTGCTACACAGCACTCCAGCTGAAGGCTCAGTACTGCACACAGCTCCCACCAGTTCTAAACACCTCACCTGGTACTATTTTGAGACCAAGGGTACCTTCTGCAGGAGGGACTGCCTGCTCTGGTTCACTTTTGGTTGTTCTCATGCTCTGAAGCTGGAGAGATGCTGAGGGACCGCAGGGCTGCAGCCTCCCACCCCTGAGGCTGGGAGAGGAGAGGTAGGGAGGGCTGTGAGATGGGGAGAAGGGCTGCACGACTGAGACCCAGTGTCCAGTCTGTGATATCAGTGTATGGACCTTTCTTGCACACTCACAAGCATCACAAGCCCAGGTGCTTTGCCTGTACCTTCCCAGCTGGCCCTGCTCTGTTGGCCAGGATGGAGGGCTTCGTACCTACAGAGATAATGCAGAGGCTCTGGTGGAGCAAACTGCTGATAACTTTCAATACTTGGGTAGAAAAATAGGAACTCTTTCCAAATCTATGACAAAGCGAGCATATTTCCAGCCCCTCCTCCTCACTACTGAAAGCTGCCAAGCCAAACACAGCGAAGCAAGCCGTGCCCACCATCAGCTCCAGCTCCTCTTGCGTGTGCACTCTAGTGTGGTCTCTCCTTTCATGATCACATGCCATCTGAAGCATGTGATGAAGTAACTACACTCACTGCCATGGCACACCTAACAAATAGGTCAGGGGCAAAGCACGCAGCAACTCAAAACTACATTTCATTAAAATATTTAAAAGCAGTCTTTTGGCTCAGGGTTACATCTCATTGCCATTTTCTGCCACCAGCTCTGAGGTCTGCAAAACAAAGGTTGTCTCATACTGGGAAAGCCCTATTTTTTTTGGCCTCTTTTCCTCACAGTAGATTTGAAACATTTGAAGCAAATCTTTTAAAAAATTGCCTTTAGGTCATATATCTATATTTTACAAGTGTTACTTTCAAAGTAAAATCTCCAGAAAGTTATAAATGAGTGAAAATAATAAATCAGACTTGACATTATACCACAATATCAATACACACATATTATTATTTGATACAAAGATACAGAACCTCTCTTAACTGTTATTACTGGTTCTTAATACTTGACCTTAACCTGAGATACAACACAATATTTTAAAGTTACTCATACCTTGACTGAGGTGCAGTTCAGCACAGTTGTGCTTACACATCACTGGTATTTCCTTAGTTGTGTATTTTTAATACTTACTTAGACCTCATGCTTGATGTTTTCATTTTTTAAACAAGTATTTTCAACTTCATTGAATGTACAGTCTATTCCATACAGATATAAGAATAATTTTGGGGGATTTTGGCTGACTGTGACAATTACAGATATCTGAGGAAGGTAACACTGCTGATAGAATTGTTCTGCAACAGAGTAAAGGATTCAGTGGGACATATGTCTTTTATTGGTGGAGAAAACATCTATCTACTACTTCTGTTTGCTGATTAAACTTGCTGACTTAGGTTGCTAAAACTGCATTTCAGGGTACTATGCATAGTCCCTGTGCTTGAACATGGTTAGAGTCCAGACCTTCACTCTTTAAATAAGTGGAGAATATCAGCACTCAAAAAAGAAAGTCATTTCAGAAGAAACTCCTTAGAAATCGAAAAGGAAGGCAAAACCCTTCCCCCCCCCCCCCCCCCAATATTTCCCAGCAAAGAAAAATTCAGAGACTCCCAGGCAATGAGCAGACCTACCTACTTCTTCAAGAGCTGACTTACCAATGGAGGCTTTAAGCTTTCTTTTGGTCTGGGTTAAAAGATGTGAGCACCTAAAAAACCCTGAAGTGGACAAATAAATAAAGTCACCTCAGTGCTTCACGGGTACCCTGGCTTTTGCAAAGGCTTGTCCAACCACAACCTAAATAATTCAAACCATCGTTGTCAGGCAGCAGCACAGCCCTCCTCAATAGGCACTTGCCTTATCACTCTACAGCAGATGCTTCAGCCAACCATTGGATATTGAAAACATAAATAATGAAACAAAATTTGGAGACAATGGTTTCTGGGCCGGGGACAAAATACTGATGGATATTGTCAGTCTCGGAGTAACCAAGCAGCAAAAGCTCAAGTGACAACAATAGGGAGGAGAAGAATAGGGACAAGTGAGGAGCCCTGAATCTCAATAAGGCCTGGAGCTGCACATGCTGCTGTTACCCTAGAAACTAACCTCTCCCCTGAAGAGGTTTGCTGGGGCATTGTCCGGGGGACACAAGATGTGTCATACACCAGATGGTCGTGTGCTGTATAACTCAGTTATCTGCGCGGCGGAGTGGAGGAATGCACGCCGCAGAGCGCTCCGGAGGGCCGCCCAGGGCACCATCTGTTCTTTCAGACCCAAGGCACTGCTTTGGCTTTTTTTTTTTTTTTTCTCCTTCCAAGAAAAGAGGGGAAAACAAAATTAAAATGATTCACCATTCAGCAGGGGGAAAAAAAAAAAAAAGAGCTTAATACAGTTGCCATATCTAGCTTTCATTTAGCTAATTTTATCCCTGGGTTTTATGTCAGGTGAATTGCTTTTTTTACGCCTGGCAGAGCAGCAATTATTTCTCTCTCAGGAGTCTATCATTTATAAATAAAACCCCTTTGAGACCTCATCGGTCATTTACCATCTGAAAACCCCCAAACGCTTTTAGCCATATGTTCTCCTAAGTCTCCTCTCTCCTCCCCGAAGCTCCCTGCAAAGGTTTTGGCAACGTGGGGGAAAGAGCATTTTTCTTTTCCAGGAATTGTTCTCCCCTTCAGCCGGGAAGGGGGGAAGGAGGAAAACAAAAAGTCAGAGTCTGAAGGACTGGCGGAGGAAGGAAATGTTAATCACAGGCAGAGCGGTGCCAAGGAGCAGTGACTAATGTGCCTGCGAGGTGCAGGCACCAGGAAACATCCTGGGGCCCGTCCCAAGTGGCACCAGAGCCAGTCAAAGCCTTGCTGCCTTCCACTGCCCTGGGATCGAGCCCCAGATCAACTCGGGGGAGTGGGGGAACTGATGCAAGTGAAGGTGCAGGACACTGCAGGTTACTCAAAGGTGTATTAAGGCTTAGTACTTGAGTGCAGGAAGATCAAGACAGGGCAGTAAAAGCGATGCTCAGGCTGCAAGAAACAGGAACTGAAACACGTGCCTGGGGCAGTGCTTTTTGCTTAACGACAGGACCTGCCTTCTGGGGCACCTTTCTGTTCCTCTGCTGCTGGTTCCTGTCCCGTGGCTGCTGAGGATCCCCCCACCTCACAGCACGGGAGAGAAAATAAATGGAAAATAAAAGACTTGCTTGATTGCTGACTGAAATAACAGAGGAACATTTGCAACCATTTAAGCAAGTGCGTTATTGAAAGTCTGCTCTGCAGCGGCTGCAAGCGAGCACACGTCGCGCTGGCTGAGCTCCTGCAGCACGGGCAGAGGAGGGGTTCAGTGGGGCAAGCACATCTCCTGTCGTTCAGATTTTAAAAGACAAGCTATGATGAAAAAGATGTTGCAGCTTGCAGAAAACTCCCTCGTGCAGTTGTGACCGGTCCTCACGTGGGTAACTCTTACCTGGTGGTTCCCAAAAGTGATCTGGGGGGCACGCATCCCTCTGCCTGTCCAATCTGCACCCAGGCTTCCAGTTAACACTTGGAGGGAAATCCTGAGGGAAAGCAAGGAAAAGGGATGGAATCAAAGCAGAGGGTTTACATGCAGAATAAGGGCCAAGGATGCAAAAGGAGTAACACATGAATCACACTGACATTTAGGTGCCATTTACAGGTTGATAACCTCAATCAGGACTAACAAATTCTTAGGCAATGCTTAAACAATAATTGCAGCTGATAGCATCTCACAAGCTGCTTATAATCCTACTGCTCCATACCTGCTTATCGTTCTCACAGCACCAGCAGTGCTTCCAACAACTCTATCTAGCATATTAATCTTTACAAATGAATGACCAGTATACTCCTAAGGATACAACACACAGCACGACTGAAAACGGAATTTATTTTCCTCCTTGGCTTCTGTAAGGCTGCCAGCACAGAAAGCAGCAGCGATGCATTTCAGCACAGCTGGCTTTAAAGGCTGTGTGAAACAGAGGCACTGGGGGCTCGGAGCACGCCGCTCCCAGACTTGGGAAATCAAGGCAAGAAAATCTCTAAAGATTTGTGTGCTCACCCCTGCCGGGGATTTGCCCCGCTCTCATCCCAGAGAGCTCGCCCAGCCCACTCTCTGCACCTGGCCCAGTGATTGACCAGCAGCTCGATGGGGTCGGGGCAGCTTTATTTCCTTTGTTCCACGGGTGTCTGCCACGGAGAGCCAAGCCTGGATTAAGCGAGCCTAAATCCCCGGGCAGCTCGCCAGAGCAACGCTAGCTCTGAAGCAAAGGCAGCTCCAAGATGGTTTCGAGATCGGCTTTGTAGATCAGTTCTTCTTAGGCACAAATCCACGGGCAGAGAGCATAATGGCTCACGTTGCCAGCCCATGCGGGAGTGATGTGAGCTTGGACAATGCTGTTCCTCTCGGGCCAGCCCTCCCAGCTGTGCTCCCTCACCATGGATGTAGACATCTTTCCCCCGGACACCACGCCGTGGGACAGTACCACGCACGGACGTGTTTCGTAACAAGCCTATCCAGCCCTTGCTTTTTCTTTGTTGCAGCGCCAAGCATTTTGTTGTATGAGCTTTTAGGTCGCTGTCGTTGGGAGCAATGTAAGAAAACCACTGTTTTTCAGCATCTTCAATAGCTGATCCAAAGGCAAGGTGCACCAAGCCTTGCAGGAGCCACCAGCACCCAAGAGCGTGTCATCTTCAAGTCTCCTTCTTGCCCCAGGAGTTAGAGGTTGTCTTCTGCTCCACGGTGAGGGGTCACATCTCTTCCAGACCTCTGGGTCTGGGCAGGGAGAGAGGACTTTTAGCCTAGTTCCTGTGGAAACAAGGTTAATGTGCTCATGTTGTGTTTGTTTTGCCTCCCCCTAATAACTTTTGAACCTGTCGGCCTTGTTCAACTCAACTTGACAGGAGGGTAGAGGTCTACAAAATAATTAAGTTCTTATGAGTTTTGTGAAAATAGGCACTGAGGTAGAAGAGAAGACAGGCTGGGTATCAACGTCCTCAGCGAGGAAAGGCTGAGTGGGAACGCACATCTCATTGGGCACCAGGGGAATGACAGAGAAAACAAACCTGCTCTACCTTGCAACCATAAAAAAAAGCCTTCAGCTGAAATTTGCACTTCTTAGACGTCAAAGTCAGAAAATGGACAAGACAGAAAAAGCCAGTGTTCATAGAATTACTCACTATTTTCAGTTTGAACAAGTTGTGGTTATTGCATGGGAGTGAATCCTTCCTGGGACGTAGCTGAGCGCCAGGGGCGGTTGCTGAGTGGTACCACTAATTGTTGTGGCTTGAAAATGCAAGTGATGTGCACAAGTATTATAAACAAATGATTCAAAAACAGACATGGGAAACACATTTGTGAATTGAGGTGGCTCTGTGACCACCAGGAAAGCAGTGCTGCACAGGCAGCTGTGCCCAGCTTCCACTGAAAGCCCATGGAAAGGTGCCTCTACTGCACACTCTGAACTGGCCAATGCTTACACTGACCCGTGTGGACTGAGTGGTCCCACTGCAGGAAACAGCCCAGCTCCTGTTTGTAAATAAAACACATTCTCACAGGGGTAGGACATAAATGGGAGTTCCATCAGACCTTTAATCATTTTCCTTTTCCTCTCAGTGCCCCTCCTCTTCCCAAATCACCACCCTGTCAATAAAATCAGAACAGTAATACCCATCTCAGCAGAGTACATGAGGACTAGCTGAAAATCTTTTTTACCTTTTCACTCTTAAACTCCCAGAAAATAAAATCTTGTATTTTACTTTTTTTTATATTTCAAAAAGCAAATTTGTTTCTTGCCCAGACCTTTTCAGCTCAGCACTCTGGACTATTTCCACCTCCCTCAGAACCCATGGGTGATAAATCAGCCCAGAGGTGTCTGTTAGCAACAACAGCCCTTAACTTGCTGCAGTAAAATGTTTTTTTAATCTGCTGACATCCAAAGACTTCTGCCTCAGCTAGTGTTAAGCATAGCACTGGCCCATTGCATTATTTGAATCAAACCTGCTTTAAAACACAACAGTGAAAATGAGTGGTGGTTGGGCTTTTGGTCTCCTTTTGTGAGATACTATGTCAAAGAGGATCTAAACCCCAATTTTCCATTTGGCAGCAGGCGCTTCCAACTCTGAAACCCTTGGGCTCAGAATAATAAAGGCTTTGTATACAGCAGGGCTCCAGGGCAGCTTTTACCTCCTGAGTAATTATTGATAGGAGAGTGGTACCTCAGGTCCCCAGAGTGCAGGTCCCTTTGTCCTAGGCACTGAACAAACATATAGAAAGGGGCTGTCCATGTCCTGAGGAATTTGTGGGCTAATTAGACAAGTAGGCTGAGCAGAGGAGAGCAACAGATGTGGCCAAACAGGTGAAGTGACTCGCCCTGAGGTCACACCATAAATTAATGCTGATGCCAGGCACAGTGCTTCTGTCTCTTGAACCCCAACACGGCCCCCTCAGCAGGAGCCCATGCTTTTGCTCATCTCCTAAACCTCCTCCCTTGCACCACACCTCCCACACCTCCCCATTAATCTTTCTTTTTGCAAACTTGGACAGTTATCTGCCTCTGCTGTGGACAGAGACAGAGTAAGCTTTCATCACCACCTTCAGCTGGGCAGCCCCATGGTTCTCCTTCTCTCCTATTCACTCCTTTCCCACCTTCCCTATCTGGCATAGCACCCAGGTCCTGGTAGGCTGGGGAAGATGAGCCAGCTCACATTTTTTTAGGTTACTTTTTTTTAGCTGACTTATTTTTTTAGGCAGGGATGGGCATCCAGGCCTAGCTTACATCAGTCTTGAAATGTAAAAACTGCTACTGAGCTGCTCAGAGACTATTTTCTGCAGCCTCAGATGCCTTCATTTTAACACAGTTTACAAAAATGGGGTTAGGAAATGATAAAGTCAAGGTATTGCCCATCTTACAGTTTCCTTTGCTCCCCTTCAAGCTACTTACAAACATTTCCTCCCCACTTAACGCATTCTGGACAGTGGGGATGAAGAGCAGACACCAGCAGGTAAGGTTTCACCAGAAATACATACTCACTGCATCCTGGTGCAGCATTGACCTGTTCAGCTCATCTTCCTGCTGCTGCCATTCCACAATCCTCTGTGACAGAAAGATGCTGAGGTACCTGCTTCCAGGAGAAGTCATTGAGGTATGAAGCCCCAGCAGGGAAGACAAATGCAGTCTGGTCCTCTGAGCAGGGAAGTCAGACCTGTCTCTGGTGAGCACTTAGGGATGGCAGCTCCAGGCAGCTGCATGGCAAATTTGGATGGTTCCTTTTAGGACATGCCCCTCAGACAGGGAAATGGATCATCTTTTTCTTAGGGCGAGGTGGATTATCAGGTCTGAAGTAGCAGGTCTCAAAGCTGCTGCTCTTTCTGAATAGATCAGCTGGACCCAGGCGAGGAATCACCAACATCTTGACAACTTGCCACCAGCCTTGAGAATCTGTAAAACCTGGTTACTCCCAGGATTCCAGTAATGGCTGTTTTTGGATGGATGTATACCAACTGACACATCAAGAAAGGGAAATTCTCTCTCACGTGAATGTTTGCTCTGCCAGACTGTTCTCACTGAGATTAGCTGCCAAGCAGAAAACGTGGGTATGGTCTTGGGAACAAGCAGGTAGGACTGGACGCATTTTCTGGTTAGCAGAACACCCCTAGAAATGCACAGACCTGGCTGCTTTCTGCAAGGGCTACAAGACACACCTTTCTCCCCAAAGCCACCCCAGCTGATGAAGTCCTCTTTTTCTTTTATTTCTCTAGGAAAGCATCAGCAGAAGGTTTCCAGTCCTGCATCGCAAATAAGGCATCCGTACACTGCACAGTGGGCTGAGAGAAAAAAGAAAAGCAAAGCCAACAGCTTTCCTGTATGTATTGAGTGTCTGGATTTTAGAATAACCAAAAGACATGGCACTCTTGTCCTGTATTTTATTAGGAAATTAATAGGCTGATTGATAACCTGAAATTACATAGGCAATCTCATTTAAAAAATGTTCAAAATCATGACAATAATTTTGATCTCTATAAAACATAATGCCCAGATACAATTCCTGTTTATGCCTGTAAATTTCTACACCCTTGACATTTATCTACTGTACACCAGCGAGGCTGGATAACTGTAACATAATCTGTAAAGTTAAATACAGTGTACTTTTCTCTGCAGTCCAAGTGAAAGAGATGAAATGTTGAGAAGAAAGCCCGGGATATGAGCAGCACTGTAAGAAGGTTCCCTGTGATCTCAGTTCATTACACATCAGTATTTCAGGCTGCTCAAAGACATTAAAGACTGGTGATGTTAACTGCTGTGCAAGCTTACAAGGCTTTAAGGGCATCAGTTTTCCAGGAGAAGGAGAGAGACTGCTGTGGGGTACAGGCTCTGCAGTGAGGGGAACAGGGTGCACTAGATGGGTATGATGCTCGAAGTACAAGAGCTGATAAATCTGTCTGCATCCCCCTCTTTGCCAGCAGTATGGGCTACCACTGCCACCAGAGTGGACTAAATAGCTTTTCCTGACACTCTGTCAGCTTTAAAGGTGTTCCATGTTCAAAGCAGGGCTGATAGGGTACAGGTGCTGGCTGCAAGGGCTGAATTTCAACCTTAGTAATCAAAGCCCAAATCCTGCTCACGTTGTGTACGTGAAAAATCACAGAGCCAAACACTGCTGGCTTTATTGCAGCTGTCCTGGGGGGTAACGTGGTTCAGCTCCGTGGGTTGCAGCTGAGGCCCTCAGTCCTCTAAATTAGAGCTGGCATTTCTCAATACCAAATGACTCTTGTAGGGAGTTGAGTTTCTCAAGACATTATTCAGGAAACTACTCCAATTGTCATAGATGCTGTCTGGATGAGAGATGCTTTCCTGCGCTGGGGGCTCGATTCCTGCGAGGATTATGGATGCTCAGCAAGTGGCCAGCTCAAGCACTTGACCAGCAAGTCCAGTCACTTCAGCCTCTTGTACTATTCTTGGAGACTGTAAGCTAAACCCAGTAGATTGAAGAAGTAGTGGGCCTTCTTTTTAAAAAGGTATTTCAGGACAAGTACATTCAGACCTCTGTGTTTTCTATTTATATATAAATTCTTTGGCAACAATTTTCTAGAAAGCAGGATTGTTTTTTTCTATGTAATACTTTATTGTCTCCCCATGAAAAACTGATATCTTAGAAAATCTATAGCACTTTCCACTATAAATAGTATTGTTCCAGACTAAGGATTAGTTCCTCCCTGAAGAAAAACAGATTTAAAAAATCTGGTAATTATCTGATAACTGTTTATGTAGCAAAGTTAAAATAAAACAGAAAAAGAAAATCATTCAGTGTGTGGTTTGTTATTCTCTAGAATGTTAGTGTACGTTTATACAATAAAAACAACATAAGTTATCCTAGTTTGTTTTAAAAACCTTAGTAGTAGAAATATATTGCTATCTGCAGATTCATAAACAGAATGCACTTTTTCCATCTAAGTTCAAGTATTATTAGAATATTATTATTACTATTATTATTATTAAAGGAGCTCTAAATCCTTGCCATTTTGCCTGTCTTTACATAGCTTTGGTCTTTCTGAGAAAGAACGAGCTGTAATCATTTGTTCAGGAACAAAATCAACGCGGAGCTTCAGGAAGTTTTGCCTGGTAGAAGACAGCCTGGCTATCCCTTGGCTATTATGAGCGGCTTTAGAAGAACAAATCTGAGACTAGTGGTGTACATACAGTAGTCACGTGTTTTCTTGGATGGCTGATGAACTTAATTCCTCCCAGGTTCTCAACATTCAGCCCCATTTAAAGGAGAAAGGTGGGAAGAACCCAACCTGGCCTTATAATACATCAGGATATATCATCTTCACTTATTCCTGGTACTGTCAGTTGCTCGTAGGTCGGCAGGGTGTTATTCGGGAGGAAAAGATCTGAATTGACATTGTTGCCTCTCTGAGATGATCTGTTGTTCCCTTGATCCCCCTGCTGACGGGAAACCAGATGGTGCAGCATATCTGTAATGAGGTTCAGTTTCTGGTCCATTTGTGTAACCTACAAAGGCAAAGGGAAGGTTTGTTCAGTAGCAGCATGTGAGAAAATTGCAACAATCCACATGATGCAAATGCAATATTAAACTGACAGTTTTCTTAATTAGGATCACAACAACGTCTATGAAGGCACCACAGATTCACAGTTCATCAGAGAGTTAGAAATGTAATGGAATAAGTGAGGGTTGGGTGAGGACAGGCCTGTTGATACTCACCTCTGGTTTGTGCTTTGACACTCATTTCATACCTGCGTGGACACGTGCCAAATGGGCTTTTAAAGGGATGTTCTGGGACAGAGAACTAAGTTCCAGAACTGAGTTTCTGTGGTTTTTTGCTATTATTGTGTCCATATTTTTTTGAAAACGTGATAAACTTCTAACGTGCTTACATGCCTTAATAATATCAATGTGCTCTAGTAAATATCTGCTCTACTTGCAGTGATCTAATCAGCTCCAAGCTAGGACTGACTGATGCTCTTTGGTACATTTGGGCCCAATTACCAGCTCAGGCCACAAGATGCCCACAGATATTTTTGTTGCTGTGAGTGTGTAGCAGCTGGGGTCTGTGGCAAAGTCTGGGAGTGGGGAAGAGCCGTGGAGATGTGGTGCTGAGGGACATGGTGCAGTGGTGGCTTGGCAGTGCTGAGTTAATGGTTGGACTGGGTGATCTTAGAGGTCACTTCCAATCAAGGCTATGCCATGAGTCTCTGACTCAGTTGTATGCTCTCACCTCCCCAGTGACACGGTGTTCACTAGGATTGCTGTTTGAATTACATGATTCACAGCAAGACAGAAACTCTTCTAATCTAACTTTTTAGCTGTGGGGGGCTACACAGGAAGGTTCAGCCTGAATCCATAATGTCCATTTTCTTCTGCCTTTGGACCAAAGCTCCTTAAGTTATTTAATTCCTCTTTTTTTTTTTTTTTTCCCCCCTGCTCTTCTCATCTTTAGGAGAAAATACAACAAAAAAACAGGATAGAGGCTAGGTTATGGATTTATCTAAAATTTAGACTGTATTTGGCATACATTTGTGGCACTCAGAGGAAAACCAATGTTTCTAGGAGCACCACAGATTCAGTCTCTTGTTTCTTGCATTTTCCAATCAAATAGTAACCTGTATCACCCCTTTTATCTGGCATGGGATGCCTCCTCTCTGCACTGACTCCAAAGAACTGAGCGAGATGTCCCAATGAGAAGATGGGCACTTCCAGCTTCAAAGTCCTGCCCACTCTCTGCCCCTTGGCATGGCAAGCATTGAAACTGGGCAGTAAGACCCTGCCTTATGGCCTCCCTCCTAAAGCATAGCGACAAAGCCTTCATTTTGTCATTGTAGTCTCTGACCCATCGATCCACAGGGATCCGAAACCACTAAGGAATTTCTAGGCAAAAAGACATGATAGGTTTTCAAAAGGGAAAAGAAAGTAAGCAGGAAAAAAAAAAAACGTGATAGGAATAAATTGCTGCCTAAAATATCTGCTAGAAAGTAGTGAAAGGCACATAAAACCGCCAGAGAGAGCATGAGTGGGAGCAATTTATATGTGCCTGGCGACCATCCAAGTATCACACAGGATAGTAAAAGACAGTAAGTCTGAGCAGAACATCAACAAACCTGGAGGATTTCAGCAGAGACTAAAATGTTTTTCCACCATAGGGAAAATGCTGTTTTTTTCAAACACTTTGTACAACTGGTAGGGAAGCAGATACAGTGATTTAAAAATATGAGGTGCCAGAGATTTATACTTTGCAGCTGGTTTTGAAAACATTAGGCAAAGCACCCTAGATGGTACATGAAACACTAGTAATTCTGGATGGAAATGGCTGTTGAAAGATGAGATTCTTCGAATGAGGAAGCTGAAGAACACATACGTTCAAGATTTCTAGAAGGAAATACAGCTGGAAAATGAGCAGATCATCAGGTTTTCATTTCATCACTATTTGTTCACTCCCTTAAAAAGAGGCACGCTTTGCCCAAATGGTGCCCACCACAGCTGGCAAACTCCTGATGCTCTGAGCTTGACAGTGCAAATCAGCTCTAGCAAAGCCTGCAGAAATACCTCATTCCTCCATCCCCCACTTGCTTTCTGAGACCCTTTCTGTGCTGGAAGGACTGCAGTGGAAGACTGCAGACACACAGCTATCTCCAGAGTCTGAAGGACAACTTTTCCTCTAACAAGAAATGTCTTCTCTAATTATTCTAAACTAACAGGGGGATTTTCATATATATATTTCTTAATTTGTGATTCCAGGCAGGGATTACCAGAGGAAACACAGACTGAAGATACATCTGGAAAATGTGCATTTATGAAACTCTTGCAGTGATGAGCTATTGAACATGACAGTCGATTGGACCAAGATCTGGATGGCCCTTCAACAGCTGTGCATCTTGGTGATGAAGTACTGGAGAGAAGTGAGATGTGAATATTCTTGCTGGGAAATAAACTCCCAGAGATAATTGTCTAATTTTTTCTAGGGAACAAGGTTTGGCTGCTGCAGCTGGGGAGTGCAGGAGGCCCACAGAAGCAGAGGCAGAAGCTAATTGCTATTGAGTTGAGCCATATGAGATAAAAAGTAAAGACCTTTGTCTTCCATGTTCCTGCTTATTGGGGTAGGGCTCTAAAGCCACAAAGCTTCTGTGGAGGGAGGTCCAGATAGCTGCTGTGTTTAACTGTTGTTTAATCAGTTTTGCTTTCCAATACCTAAAGCCATTTCCTAGGGAGTTCCATGCCCGAGAAGAGCTTGCTCCAAGACGTGCTGAGGTCAGTGGTAGTTTTTGGCAATCACCGACTTCCCGTGACTTCAGCAGGCTCTGGATCAATCTTGGACTGAATCATCCATCCCAAATAGTAATTCTTTAGATATTACAAGAGAAGGAGCAGACTGGATTTCTGTACATTGCTCTGCTTATGCTTCTTGGGGCTGGTTCAGAAAGGACGACACTTGCAAATGAGATGGCAACGGGATGATGGGCCCCCATCCTCGGTTCTGCCAAAGGGGTGTCTGCTTAAAGTATGACACATTGTAAAGAGAGGAGTGAAAGCCACCAGAAGGCAACTCCTACTGTCATCCCAGGCCTCTGAAGTAGAAGAGTAAGAGGCTTGCTGGTGAACAGCCTTGCTTATTAGCATGCCCAGTCTGCCCATTGTCACCCAAACATCCTGAAATACATCCTTCACTTGTTTGCCACAGAGATAATTATACCCACTAGAAAAATGTCACTGTGTACAATACCCTTTTTATTAAACTAGCTTTATGCACTTAGCATGGAGAAGTGTATCATCTCCCCTGAATCATGCTTTCAAACACATTTACTTGATTAGAAATTAGCCATGATGCCAGAATGAATAAAAGCAAAGCAAACAGAAAAACTGCTGATGTTGCTGTAATCTTAACTGCTTTGGACAACTCTGATCCCTCTGCTTAAAACAGCAAACCGTGTTAATTACGTAGAAAAATAACTCAGACTGATTTGTTTCTTTTAGGAAAAACTAAGTAAGCTCTTTCTAGCTGATTTATGTTTCATTAGAAGCATGGTGTTTGGATGATCAGATTCTTTATATGCAAATAATTTCCTACGTATTTTATAGCTGGTGAGGAGAGGAAGCAGTGTTTGAAACTCTTCAGAAATTACACACCACAGTTATTCCTAAGTCTTAGTGAAATATTGTATGAAAACAAGATTTTTCCATCCTCCAATATAATTTTTTTTCTAAAAAAAGATTGAAGGATCATAGATTGAGCACAGATGGAGAGAAGCAGATTTAAACAACTTTTGAACTTAGCTCTTAGAAATTAATAAAACAACCCTATCCAGGCAGTGCACTGAGGAGAAAAAACAAACCCCAAATAATTCTTCACAAAGGCTGAAAGATTGGAGCACAAATGTTAAATGGCACACCGTGAAGAAATGTAGCTACGTTACAGAACAGATTTCTGCTCTCCCTAAGAAGTCACAGAGGCACATGACTACTCTGACACCCCACACAATAGACTAGTGGCGCTGACGTAGTTCCTAGGAACCACAAGGTCCTCCTAGGTCATGTTTTCAGGAGCAGCAGTCCCCTACAACTGGATATAAAGTGACATGACAACTTCTATACACATATCAAAGGCATTCCAGGAGGTGCTAAGAGGTGAACAACATAGAGACTGTTCTTGAGAGGAAAGAACAAAATAATGAGCAACTTATCTTTTAAAATTCTGCAGTTCGTCACATTATGTTCATTTTAAATGCCCTGTAATTTTAAGCACTCATAACAAATTCATGGTATGATTCAGAACATAAAATGTAACAATGAATTTCCTTTCTTGCTTTTAAAAAACCCAGTACAAACCAACAAAGAAGCCTGAGTGGCTCCAGGGAGATCTGGAGAAGTGTGTCCTTTATGCACCCCAGTAATGGAGAACCAAATAGCAGCTCTCTGGAGACCCAGTCCCAAAATTAATTATAGGGATTTACCAGGAAGGGGCAAGGAGAGATGGAATTATGGAGCTGAGAAGAATGGTATTTTCAGCCATGGATATTTGGGATAGTGGGGAAGCTGAAGGATAAAATTTGGAGTTTGGCATAATTTAGGCCACAAAGACCACAAATTACTATTAAGTTATGGCAAGCACTGCTCCATGATCTGGAGGTTAATCAAGGTTGATTAACACTGATGATTAAAGCTGTCTCATCTGCCCTTCATTCTCATCCTCAGAGATTTCAAACGTAAATATTATTAAGGGTAAAAATCATAGTCCCTTTGGACAGAATGGTGGTTTATAACTACCATTAACTGACTGACTGATAACTACCATTAACCATTGACTGATTAAACAAATAATTTGTGCTTAATCAAGAGATTTTTTTATCAGCACAGGGCACACTCAGTGGGTTCTGGGGGACTGTGCTTGTTCTTAATACAGAAAGCTGAGCCTGAAGCTGCTAAAGGAGAAGAGGAAAAGCAGAACACAAGCAACACTGGGCTGAATGAAAATGTGATAAAGGAAAATTTCAGCTACTTTTCCAACACTAGACTCCCAAGTCTACTACCCTGATTTATCTCGAGCAGCATTCATTCCTGAGGGTGCAGCTTTCTAGCTCCAAGTGAACCAACTCTTTAAGACACTTTTTCAAAATAACTGGAGATGACTGGGGAGATCTTCATGTATTTATCACTGCTGGTGGCCTGCTGATAAGGAGGACCCTATTGCTCTGCAGTGTGGCAAACTTCTAGAGAGAGAAGATGATGCTTTCTTCACCTCTGCATCCTTGTAAGCAGTGTGGTACAGAATCCCTAACGTGTTTGCTTTCCAATACTAGACTTGGTAACAAGCTAGCTTTACATTTCAGAAAAACACACAAAAAAGTCCCTTTTGTTAACAAAATCATCATCAGGCACACTAATGACACAGTTGAAGGAAAGATAGGAGGCAAAAAATATTCCAGAACTTGTTATATATAATATAAAATATATGTATCTCTAACATATATATATAACATATAATATATAATATTCCAGATACCTGTAAATGGCAATGGTATGAAGGAAGGTACCAGCATCAAGTGATACTTAAGAAAACAGTGAGTGTGTTCTGCAAGCGGAGGTGGGGTTATAAATCACGTTTTTCTTTGGTGGGATCAGTCCTATTTAAGTTCTTGAGAATATCTGAGGCAGCTTCAGAGAGCAGCTCCCCTGGCTCCTCTTCGTGCTAAGGCCCTACACATTATGGTATTTCAATATTTCTAAAAGTTAATGGTTGAGTTTTGAGGGCCCTCATATTTGAGGAACAAATATGATGTTAGGAGTGGCTTTCTAGAGAAGCTCAGGGAGAGATATGGGAACCTTCATAGAGGATTTATTTTAAACATTTCTCTGGAACTGTAATAGTGGCAGGAGAGACCAACAATTTCAGTATTACTAAAAAAAGGTTCTTCCTTCAGGTACATGATTCTTGAAAAATCATGGAAAGAGTCTTAGATCCCAGATTCTTGTGAATCCCCTTATCAGAGCTTCTGGCTTTGATTTGTTTATTTAGTTGGCAGAGATTAGGCAGTGGTCTTGATAGAAGTTATAGTCCCATTTCTGAGGTGTTTATAGGAGAATGTAATCTGCATGAGGAAGATTTGTTCTCCAGACTGTCTGTACTTTCTCTTGAGAGCTGGCCAAAGAAGGGAGTATGCGTGTGGTGTCTGGAGGAAGGATAGAGGAAGTGGAGCCAGTGAGAAAACACTTTCCTCTACTATAAGATTACTCATTGCTAGAAAAATATAAAGGCTGAGCTTCTGAGGAACAAAATTAACAGGTTTTGAGGGCTGCACGTGATAAGTCACTTTCTAGTCAATGAAAATATTATATGAACACTGTAACCACTGTCTTAGCTTACAAATAAAATGGATAACTTTGAGACAAAAAGCATCTTTGGAAAGCAAGGCACTTGCTACACACTCTCTTGCATAAAGCTATCAGTGCCAGTCTCTTCTTCGCTTTGAGATACTAAAATTTGTTCTGTTTTTTCAGTAAACTAAGATTGTTGCTGGTCTCAGCTTACTCTGTATTTTTATAGAAAAATATTTCTCCTACACTTCTCAAAAGTGTAAAAAAACCCCTTTGTTTTATTGTAGTAGTAACCCTTAAAAGGCTGCTGATAATTCACCATTAATCAGGGTGTGCCGCTTGTGCTTTCAGCAGAGGGTGATGACCTGGGACCGGGAAGAAACTTTTGAGTCATTGAGTCAGGGTCAGAGCTCAGAAACAAGCAGGATTTATAAGCCAGTCGCTGGCTCCGATTCTCCAGCAGTTCCCTTGATATCAGAGTGAACTGCTATTAAAAAGGGCTTGACCTGGCACAGCAAATTCCTAACACACTGGAGAGTAACTCGGGTTTGTCACACATTTTTCTTAATTATGTTGAGAAGTAAACCAAGCTGGTAACAATAGCATGTGGCCATTTGATTACTGACTATAACACTTGTGGCATTTAAACACAGTTTTGGTTTGTTTGAAGAATTTTGTCCTGATGGCGCAGCACAAGCTCTCAGGTACGAGGTGCTCAAGTTATAGGGAATGGGAGAAATGACAGGGCAGATTTGTGCGTTCTTTCTTTCCATTAGAACTGGGAAAGTAATTTTGATAAGCAAGTAACTGTACTGCAGAGCATTATTTTTCCTTTCCTAATGTCCTTTGCCTCAAAGAAAAATATTTTTTTTCTAAAAGCTTCCTCAAAGTTTCTGTAAAAATGACATCTCTGGTTACTATTCACTCAGCTGCCTTTCTTTCATGTGGATTTTCATGATTCTTAGAAGAGTATAGATTACAACCATAATGCCATTTTTCAGATTAGATGACTCCCTTGAATTCTGTTTGGAACCCACAGTAGTAAGAGACATGCTCTGACAAGGCAAAACCAGAAAAACTAATATGAAAAAGCCACTTTGGTTATGTGTGATTTAAACAAATAATATAATTAAAAATACAGCATATATGTTACCAAACACAGACTATCAGAAGCACGTTTTTATAACTGCTTCTTTTATGATACTGCAATTTTTTCCCACATGAAAATGAAGATGCAGCTTTCAGGAACAGCTGTAGCTGAAAAAAGAAGCTATACAATCAAACAGAAAACTGGACAGCTATCTTTGACTGTTTC
This sequence comes from Podargus strigoides, assembly GCA_028020825.1. Classification (NCBI taxonomy): domain Eukaryota; kingdom Metazoa; phylum Chordata; class Aves; order Caprimulgiformes; family Podargidae; genus Podargus; species Podargus strigoides. Next base: position 4,705,975 of record CM051633.1, read on the forward strand.
CAGCCACTTACACACAACTGATGTACATAATCCTCATGTGAATAAATGCTGCAGATCAGCAGCAGGCAAAACTCCTGGTACAAGAGGAACTATTAAATAAGACCTACAAAGAAGCAAGTGGCAGCAACAGGTGCTGTGCTTATGTAAGAGAGCAATTCCTTTAAGATCTTAAAAATTATGAGAAATAAATAGAAAGCAGAAGTTACTAACAGAAAAGTTGATTTGTGTTTTATATGTCACCTTCATAAAATTATCTGGCTATAACTTTCTGCTGGACTGAAGGAAGCAAGGTAAGATGAATAGGTAACTCTTCTTCTAACAGGGTTGGTAGGACACTGGCAAACAGAAGAATTAAGTTTTGGGAGAGTGAAATATACTTGGTCATGGACTGTTACAGAGTACAAGACCTCAAAAGGTGGAAAGCTTTTAGGGCAGTTCTTATTTTAGAAGTGGAGAAGACTCAGAAAGGCCTGAGGGTAAAAAAAGTTGGAAAGGGCTGCCCTAAAATGCTGCTAGTCAAGGCAGAAATGAGGTGCATGCTGGATGTGGCTGGAGGAGATGGTAAGAAGCAGAGACTGGACAGGGCTGTTACTTGAGAAGAGAGAGCTGAGAACGGTGGTCTTGGTTTGGGGCTTTTGTTGTTGCTATTAACAAGTTCTTGCAAAAATATTTGGCTTATTTAAACCACTCAAATAATTGGAAATCAGCTCTTCCTGAGAATCTTTCTTTAGCTGTAGGTGTAGACCTGGGCCATGAAGCCCCTCTGCTCGCTCATGGCTCCCCAGGGTCCCAAGCCAGCCCTGCTGGCCTCACATCACGGAGTGCCTGCCCACATGTGTGCAACGCTCGTACATCTATCTGGCATCCAGAGGGCTACAGCCAAGCAATTAAAGTCTGTGGTTGACTCTTGTTGTAGATAAATGAGACGAGACTTGAAACACATGGAAATTTTCAAGTTAGGACAGTGTCCAAAATCTACAGTCTTTGGCCCAGTGCTGCCTCAGGATACAGCGTTTTTTTTTCCCTCTAAAATATTACAAAGGTCAGATATTTATTTTTTTAACCCTTTCCTCTAAACTAACAGAGTATCAGTAGATGAACAAGGGAGCTTGGAATGCTTTTCTCTCCTCGCATGAAGCCAGGAAAGTGAAGTTTACGGTCTTGTCTCTAAACATAACTTTTATCAGAAGCTACTAAAGAATCCCCCTATCCTATTAACTGAATACTCTGGATTTTCCAAGAATTTGCTTATCTTCATTTACTATAGCCTCACCTTCAGGAAATAAAATCTCTTTGACCAGACACAACTATCTAACGTTTTCATTTCAAAATAAGACACAGGTTGGCAAGAAGAGAGGGGGTTCTTCCCTTACAAGTGAATCAATGATACCAAAAGTAGAAGTTTATATATCCACAAAAATCACTGCACATCCATCTAGCACCACCACCATGTTTCCCAAATTATGCTTCAATTGAAATCCAGCCTCATGGAGGATGTCAAATAGGCTTGAAATAACAAGAAATATAAGGGGAGTATTGATTAAAGAAACCAGGAAAACAGCTCCTTATCTTTATGCAATAGTTTGGATATAGTTATAGAATAAATGGCAGTCATTAGTGCATCTTCTATCCAAAGCACTGTGTAAACCTCTGTGTGCCTATACAGCAGAACACTGCAGGAGGCAGGTACTCTTATTGTAGCCCCAAGTGGGGAAAACCGAGGCAATAAAGTTAATGGCCCAGCTTCAGATACACTAAATATCTTCAACTTGGAAAGAGGAGCTCTAACACCTTAAAAATCTTTTCCCCTGTCCTGGGCAGATGTTCAGATCTCAAAGAAAACTTCAAAGCACTTTTCTGTTTTTTAATGAGACAGAAGGTTGGAAAACTGATTGCTTTCTCAATCACATGCTGTTTCAGCAAAACATTCCTGACACTGGGTCCTTCTGGTTGAGCACCCCGGTACCTATCTGCAGAGGAAAGGAAGAATCTCTCTTTAGCTAACAGGCACTTGTATTTCAGATGCCTCAGTTCCACAGATGTGAGGAAAACTCCCCGTGGTACTTGTCTCTGGAGGGCTCTTTCTGCTGGATTAATCACGGCAGTACAGCCTCTGAACATCACTCCATATTTTTGTTGTCAGAAGTTTGGCTATCAAACAACAACTTTCTCCTGGCTGTAGATTCCCATTGCCAATGTGGAACAGTGGCATATTTACAACACTTCAGGGTTTTAAAAAAAAAAAGTAAAAGAGCTAACTAGCATAAAAGTACATCCCAAACTCTTCTCCACAACAAAATAAACCCCAAACCAACCCAGCCCCCCAACCACCCTCACCAATTAAAGAAAACAAAAGTGACTAATCTTGACCTCTCTCCAAAGGGGAATGTTTTGCTTCTTGAATCCTTGGCTCTGGCTCTCGTATGATACTGGGACTATGACTAATAACCTCTTGCCGGAGTACTGCTGATAATTTCACCATTGAGTAGCTGTTCTTGTTCTGGATCATCATAGTATGCACTGAAGTTGCCAAGATTTTATTTTTAAAAAAACAAAGAATAAGATATACACTTATAATCCCCAGTGTTAGAAATACATTTTTCAGCTTTAACTGTTAGGCTTTGCCTGACAATTTTTCCTCCTTTCTCCAAACTGTTATTTTTCAGATGCCTGCTACAAAACAGTTCCCTTTTTCCTTTCTTTCTCTCAAACACTTTTCCTAATTCAAAACAGATTGGAGACTGCTGCTCTTTTTAAAGCAAGTATGCCATGTATCACATCGAGTTAGGTCAGCATTGCTTATGTTATGTTTCACACTTCACCCAATGAGGCATCCATACTGTTTTTCAAAGGGAATAAAGCTGGACAAGATGCACTGGGTTTTCTGGCTGGACACATCCACAGGTAATGGATCGTATTTTATGACATGGCACGAGGAGGGAAAGGCATCACTATCTGCTTTTTGCTTAAAATGTTAAAAACCAAGATCACTTCAACTGTTTTTCAAAAAAAGATTTTTGGCCAGTTCCTTTTTCAGCATCCATAATCTACTCATTATTTATGATTTGATAGTCACCATACGGGCAAAAAAGGACATCAACTACTTTATACCTAAAACGAGCTTAAAAAATTAATAACTCTACAATAACTTCTGCAGCAATCAAAAATGGAAGGGGAAAAGGAGTGGGGGAGAGAAAGGGAGAGAAGCAATTATAACAACAGAGAGTTTTGAGATTCCCTGAGGGCTGCTGGTAATTAAACCAACGGCAACATGAATCTCTGTTTGATGTGGTCATGAATTTGTTTTCAAAAGAAAAATCTTTAAAAAGATTCTTTCAAGAGAAATTTTTAGAGAACAAGCTCAGCATGAATAATTAGACCAGAAATACTTTGATAAATATTATTATGGAGAAGTCATTTATGGGCCATGGCATCTGAGGGTTAGAAATGCTGGTGATAAATAAGGTGGCAAGTTTGCACCCTTTCTGAACACACAAAATCAGGGCTGTATTCTTGCATGAATTCTCCTCAGAAAGCAGGCAGGCTCTTGTTTTGCCATTGCATTAAGCTTTACAAATTCACAGATGCAAGACAGAAAATTTCAGTGAGAAAGCTCAGTGGAATGAAAAGAAAACCATACACAATTCCAAAGGCACTTTTCATTCTCAGGGGCTGCACAGAGATCAGAGGTGAAATTTATTGGTGATAAAAAGTCTGCGAGCTCACTCTACTCCCCCAGCCTTTCCAGCCACCCTTCGCTTCTGCTGAAATCCTTAAAAATACCTCCCTCAGAATACCCTAAAAATAAAAACACTTTCATTTTGTAGAGATGTAAGCACCCAGCAAAACCACTGAAATCCAGAGAAGATGCAGATGCTCTGCACCCTCTAAAATCAAGTTGCCTTGGACACCCCAAAACTGCATTTCATTCAATTACTGACTGCTTCAAAAAGTGGAGGCAGATACAATCAATCACAAGCCAGCAAATAACCAACATGGGAACTATAACGTAACGTATCTACCAGTGGAGACTCATGTTTAAAAGGAAAAGAAACTGCCTGTTGGCTGTCAGGGCATTATTCATAAAGGTAAACTAGTAGATCTTACGGATACCAGGAGCAAAACTACAACAAAGGCAACCAACTGCTAACCAAGAAGGGTTTTCAGTCAAATTTCATGGGTCACACAAAGTCATTACCACGCCTGCAGGAGTTCAAGAGCTCTGCCAGTTGAATTTGGGGGAAATGAGGTGATTATTTTGTTATGCATTTGTAGTTTTAGATATTTTTCTTTAAGTTAAAAGTTCTGAAGCCAACCAACCATGCAAGAATACCAGCTTCAATTTCCAGAGTTAGCTTCTAACCAACATTGTTGCAGAGAAACCCTTCAAAACAGGCCTTGAGTGTACACCAAGGTCTCAGAAACTGGATTTTAAAGACTCTAATATTTGTTTTTAATTTTTCTTTTTTTTTGCTTAAATACAAGCTTATGCCTCTAAGCCAATTTTCTAACACTTTGGGGGCTTGACTCGTTTTGAAAACTAGGAGTCAGTTCATTTGGCTACTGCCAGCAACAAGTTCTGCATGGGTTAACCTTCCAAATTGGTTCCATTGCAGCTTCCCCTCTGGTTTTGAGTCAGTTAAAATATCAGGGCTCTACTCCATAACATTTTAAGCTATAGTAACTTTAAAAGTAAACAAATGTTTCTAATAAAATAATGTTTTTGAAAAATTTAATGGATGACAAAGATAACAAAAAATCCTTAGTGCTTTTCTTTGTCAATAGCTTCTTCTAGGAATACAGCCAGGCTGGGTATTTATTTGTACTGGTAAACCATGACTCAAAAAGTGGATCTACTGGCAGTGCAAGCATAGTGGTGGAAGCAAAAGGCTCACAGTCTTTCCTAGCTGATTAATCATCGTGACAGGCTTGAAGACTAAATGATCAGTCCAGATCCAGATGTTAAATGTGCATCCACCTCTTGCTATTCTTCTAGTTTATAGGCAGTAGCCTGGATTGTTTATTCTTAAGATAAAGACGATCATTACTGTTCAAAACAAGAAGGATTTGGGCTTTGTAATTTTATCCTATGATAGAGCAGGCTTCTACACAAGATAACACAGCACATATAGTCTAGACATGATGAAATACTGGAAGATCCTTCAGGCAGAGGTGGTGACAGTCTTGCACATAAAGCTTTGTGATGTTTCCCTTCTCCCACCCCCTACCAGAACTGTTAGGGACTGCACAAAGCAGGAGCATGAATATGTAGCTGGATCTCTCCTCCCAAGCCCCTGTCATTAAGGGTTGCACTAGCCCCTGTTAAATCAATAACAAAATGTAGCTTCTCTGCAATGGGAGGCAGTATTGGTTTCACAGCAGGCAGTAACACTCCACAGCATTTACAGACAGGAAACAAAGAGCAGTGATATGATAAAACTATAGGAGAACATCACAGTGGCAGAAAGAAGCTACCCAACCCTATCTATGACAGACTGATGGTTTATTACAAGTTCTGAGAGTGCGAGAGGATCATCAGTGGCTGCAGGTGATGAGAGACATCACTTTGTCATCTAAAGGATGGTTCTCCACCGAGGGACCAAGTTTGTCTCCGGCATCAGTCAGGAAGGACTTCACTGACAGTGAAGGCACTCTGGGAAGGGGATACCAGAGAATGAGCACCCCACTTTCTAAAGCAAGCTGCAGCCTGTTCCTCCTGGAGATGGATCATTAGCGTTTGCTTTACGTGGAAGATCTGAGTATCACCACATAAACTGGTTTAGCTGCAGGCATTTCTTATTTTCCCTTGGCATATTTTCCTTGAAAGAGTGGAAGAGGTTACTATGGAGTCACGTATTTTCCTTCTTCTGCTAATCTCTTTTGCTAAGTAGTATCTCTTTTTTCCCCTGTCCAACAGAGTAATCAGCTAAGTCAGCAGAGAAATTAATTCACCTCTAACCACTGAAACCTTCAAAAAACCATGGTCAGATAGCACCTACTAAGGACTTTACAGATTAAAATGCTAACATCATTCTGAATTAAGAAAGACATTTTCATGGATGGCTTTATGTGATTTGGCTAGCAATTTTAGCTCCGATGTGTCTGCTCTGAAATGTGAAAGTTCACTTCAGCCTCAAAGCATCACAGTTCCTTTCAGGTATAAGTTGCTCCTTTTTACTTTATAGTACCTGCATTGTTGTTTTATATATTGAAGCAATGGTCTTTCAAAAACAGTGTGTGCTTTCAGCCCAGAAAGCCAACTGTGTCCTGGGCTGCAATAAGAGAGCTGTGGCCAGCAGGTCGAGGGAGGGGATTTTGCCCCTCTACACTGCTCTCATGAGACCCCACCTGGAGTACCATGTCCAGTTCTGGGGCCCCCAACACAAGAAGGACATTGAGCTGTTGGAGTGGGTCCAGAGAAGGCCACAAAGATGATGAGAGGGCTGGAGCACCTCTGCTATGGGGACAGGCTGAGGGAGTTGGGGTGTTCAGCCTGGAGAAGGCTCCAGGGAGACCTGAAGGGGCTACAAGAAAGCTGGAGAGGGACTTTTTACAAGAGCATGGAGTTATAGGACAAGGGGCAATAGCTTTAACCTGGAAGAGGGGAGATTTGGGCTAGATATTAGGAAGAAATTGTTTCCTGTGAGGGTGGTGAGACACTGGCCCAGGTTGCCCAGAGAAGCTGTGGCTGCCCCCTCCCTGGCAGTGTTCCAGGCCAGGCTGGATGGGGCTTGGAGCAACCTGGGCTGGTGGGAGGTGTCCCTGCCCATGGCAGGGGGGTTGGAATGAGATGAGCTTTTAAGGCCCCTTCCAACCCAAATTCTATGATTCTGAGATTCTCAAATTATATCTAAGTTTTAAGATAAATGCTGAACAACAGTAGGAATAACACAAATGATAAAAACACCAAGTGCTTCTGTTTTCATTTTTGACCTCCAAGCCTCCAAATGCTTTATGATACCCTGCACCCACAGCTGAGGAAATGGAAAAAAAACAGAAGGTGAAATGGCTCACCTCAGGTCCTGCAGGAAACGATGGGTGAGTCAGGAACAGCACCCACACGGCCTGAAAACCCCACAGTAACCACACCCGTGCATCTTTCTAGATGGGACATGGACTGTTGTGATGATGCAAGCATCTGACACTGCCTTGTACAGGCTGATTTGCAGAGAAGGCAGAGGGGTCTGGTTGCACTTACTCCTCTCTGGCTCAGACAGTGCTCGCAGTGAACATGTGCAAGTGGGAAGACCACGTGTGACCAGCTCTGATATGCATTGTTTATATAACAGTTCTCCTGACTGAAAATCTCATAAATCCACAGCCTGCAGATGATGTGCAGACATACAGACACATCATCACAAATATCACTTTATCTTGATTCTTTGTCTTTTGATTTTTTCCCCTGCTGCAGCACAACAGAGCATCCAGTACAATAGGAAAACGAGCCTCTGGCAAAAGCAGCAGCTTGTTTAAATCACAGGGGTTCTCCACACACCACTGACACAGCAATAAGTGTCATTTTCCAGGGAAACATTTCTATGTGAATATTTCACACAGGTCAAACTTTGTCAGACCCGTTTGTGACGCAGTGCTGCAAGGTGCTCAACACTTCCCTTACTCCCCAAGTGCCCTCAACACCCAGGGAGCTTTTCAGCAAGGAAGATCCATGTATTTGGGAAGAAGTAAGTATATGGGAAACACATAGTCTGTAACTTTCCATGACAGTGATTGCACAATACAAGAGGTCAAAACGAGGTTTCTCTCCTGTCCTATTGTAACCATGGTCTATTTATAATTCTACAGTTAATTTAGGGCTTGTATATCCATGCTGGACAAAGAAACTCGCCATGTGTAGAAAATGACATGAACTCAATCTTTGCAGACAGTCCCAGAGCCTAAAAATGCTTTTGTTAGTACAGTGAACACCTGTACTAATTACACACTTCACTCACTCGGGGGTCATTGCTCATGGCAAAGGTTTTAAATCAGCCACCCCAGGAGACAGACATCATTATATTGCTAGAGCAGTCATTCTGATGCTGCAAAACCAGGCAACCCTGGCAGTATACACGCTCTCTAAAGTCTCTGAAGGTGAAAGACTGTAATACTCCATTGCTGGGCACAAGAAGGCAGTCCAGAATGCTTGAATTAATAGAGAAAAACCACGAGAGTAATCAGACATTGTTGTTAAAATCTTAAGTTTAGCGTTATTTTTAGATTTAATTATATGTTCTTCTAACTTTCATGTAAATGACATTTTTTCCATCTCTCATAATACAGTAATGCCTGACCCAGCAAAACATATAAACTTGTAAGAAATGTTAATTTAATTTGATTCTGGTTTTTTTTTTTTGATTCATAGGTGCTGTTTCTGTACCTAAGATTATCATAGAATCATAAAATGGTTTGGGTTGGAAGGGACCTCAAAGCTCATCTTGTCCTAACCCCCCTGCCATGGGCAGGGACACCTCCCACCAGCCCAGGTTGCTCCAAGCCCCATCCAACCTGGCCTGGAACACTGCCAGGAAGGGGGCAGCCACAGCTTCCCTGGGCAACCTGGGCCAGTGTCTCACCACCCTCACAGGAAAGAATTTCTTCCTAATGTCTAATCTAAATGTACCCTCTTCCAGTTTAAAACCATTACTCCTCGTTCTATCACTACATACCCTTATAAAAAGTCCCTCTCCAGCTTTCTCATTGGCCCCTCCAGGCACTGGAAGGTGCTATCAGGTCTCCCTGGAGCCTTCTCCAGGCTGAACACCCCAACTCCCTCAGCCTGTCCCCACAGCAGAGGTGCTCCAACACTCTGATCATTTTTGTGGCCTCCTCTGGACCCACTCTAACAAGTCCATGTCCTCCTTGTGTTGGGGGCAGCAGAACTGGACGCAGTACTGTAGGTGGGGTCTCACAAGAATGGAGCAGAGGAGAAGAATCTCCTCCCTCGACCTGCTGGCCACACTTCTTTTGATGCAGCCCAGGACACAGTTGGCTTTCTGGACTGCACGCACACATTGCCAGCTCATGTTGAGCTTCTCATCAACCAACACCCCCAACTCCTTCTCCTCAGGGCTGCTCTCAATCCATACTCTCAAAAATGATGCTGGAACTCAAATGCCATGGGTGGCATTCATTTTTTTCACTGACGTAGTTCCCCATTAAAAGTCATCTTCAGCCACTGTAGTTCTCCCCACATGGTCCTGGTTCACTTCCCAGTAATTCTAATCAGTGCTGATATATCCCTTAGCTGAGTATGCAGAACTTCAAGATTCAGTGGTATATATTATGAAAACTGGCATCTAACCAATGAGAAGGAGCTGAGATACCTGCATTTCACACTCCTAATCTGTTAGACTGAAGGTAAAACCCCATCAGCAGACTTCTCACTGGCAAACCACAGAGCGGAAAGTTACTTTAGGTAGGTGCTTGCTTCAATTAAATACACTCCAAGGTTTCATGCTGTCCTCAATACAGAGCTAACAGCATTTCTACCAAAGGCAAGGAGCACTGCTGGCGTGGGCAGGTTTCTCCAGCTGCTCTGCACTGCAGTACTGCACAGTGGGGTAAGTGAAAGGGGAGTGGGAGAAGAATTTGTTCAGAAGCAGCAAAGAACACAAGCAAGGGCAGAGAAGGGATCTTTGAAGTGTTGAGCATTTTCACAACTGCCTGCTCTGTGAACGCTAAAAAGGTTTCAAAGGATACAAAGGACTAAACACACAAATTCTTCATAAGGTGCCTAGGAACTCTAATGTGCAAGCTAAAGGCAATGAATCGATTCATTTTCTATCAAATTATCTCCAAACTCTTTAATCCATACTTCAGCTTGTAGTTTACAAGCACACAGTACACATTTTCATGGACATGCACATGTAAATTTTTTCTACCCTTTTTTGTGACCCTTTTCAGTCAGATTCATTAGGCAAAATCAGTAAAAAAAAAATAATCTGTTGAGCTCTGTGTACCCCAAAAACCTCTCTCTGTGCCTCCACTGTGACTTGGGAACATGTTTTGCAACAATGCCTCCTAAAGATGTAATAGTCCCAATTCACTTCTCTTTCACCTCAGAGTAAACAAGGAGTGAATTTATTGATGTCAATGGGATTAAGGTAATATAAATGGCCTGAAGACATGGATCACTGTTAGTACTCAGAAGAGTACACTCCAAAGGCTTGTCCACTTGTACACAACATATCCTCTACAGCAACAGTATATCATGAATAGGACCTATCACTGCAAAGAACTCATATGACTAAATGGTGCATTGCTTAAAGCAGAGCTTTCCTCAGTGCACAGAGACAGCGTTATTTACTTTTTAAAAAACCAACCACCATGCAAATTCTATCCATGCCTTCACTCTTCTGTTATTTAAATTTCCTAAAAGCTCACAAATTCATAGAAAACATACTGTAAAAGGAAATAAAAACCAAAACCCAAACAGAAAACACCTAACCTGGCAGGGTATGTTCAGAGAAGCTGTAGTTTTGGAAAAGAAATTGCAAGGTTTTTAGCATACACTGTAAAGTAATGATAAGCAGAAGGTTATCTGAAGTGTAATTTAAAGAAATGTGTTGGCATTGTTTTCAGATAAAACAATCCTGAGGCCATGTGTAGAAGCCCTGAACTGCAGGACAGTAATGAGTTTGTGAATCAGGACTGTAAATTCCCTCTGCCACGAATGTGGGAGCCATCAGGAGCACACGATTGAGTCAGCAGTTACCAAGACACATACATACAGTACAGGCCACTCAAGTCTCCAGACTGCCATTTATCATTTCCTGAGAGAACAGCTTCTTGGCAAGCCTCCTTTCAAAACATTTTTTTTCCAAAACAACCAGCCATTCCAGCAGGCTATGAATACCACTGTAATTTCGTCTATTTTTCATATCAAGTAGACTATGGGCTCTGGTTTTCAGTTAATTAAAGAAACCTTCTTTTCAGCTTTCCAAATGTTGTTTGCAGCAGGGTAGATCCCAGAACGAGCCAGCTCGAAAACACTGCCAGTTGCAGACCAAATCATATGGAGATGGAGGGGGAGAAAAAAAAAAGCACATAAATAAACCCCTGGTTTGAAGTTGCAAAGCCCAGCTCACATAGTGCCAAATTCAGTCGCCCTGCCAAACTGTTAACTTTTGTCTCTGATGAAAATAGCTGTCTTGGGCTTGACTGTATTTCATACTCCTGAAAGTGTAATGGCTCAGAGCAGTTTGTCAGAATCTGAACTCCATCTGTTGTTATTATTATTGTTATTATTACTACTACACACTAATAGCACTTAGGGGCTTCGTCTGAGATCAGAGCCCTGATGGGCTACGAGTTGTCCTCACACATGAAGTAGCCCTTGCCTTGAAAAACGCATGATCTAAGTAGATAAGATAAAAAAAAAAGGGGTGGGACAAAGACTGTATTTTCATTCCTGTTTTATACATATGGAACTGAGATACAGAGGGATTAAATGTCTTGCCTGTGCTCACACAAAAAGTATCTGGGGCAAAAGCTAAGCATTGAACCAAAGTTTTCAAGTTCAAATCAACTTTGTCTTCCTTCATTAACCCTGTGCTTCCTAACCACATGACTGTACTCAAATCTGTATTTATAAGTTGGGGCATCAGAGCCAAGTTCAGCCTTTGGGCATACAGGGCTTAAACACAGGAGGGGAACAATATGCCTCTAACCTCTTGTGAGAATATATATGTTCACATAACAATAGTTACTTGTGGCTTTGCTTCTTGAAGCTTTAAAAAAATCCAACTTAAGGAATAAAGTCCCATATTTTGATTTCCTATTTGGTGAAGGAAGTCAGGATTCTGCTATTTCTCTGCAGAGTCCTCTGTGCAAGCAGCCACAGAAACAACAAACTGTGCCATGCTTCAGGAAAAAAGGTAAATAATCACTTAATGGGTTTCTCTAAACATCTGACCTGCAGTTCACACATTCTTACTGAAAAAAAAGGAAAAAAGGAGGTATAGTAAAGAACTATTATATTACTTTGTCTTCAGAAGACTTCTGTCTTCTGAAAAAAACAAGTAGCTTTCTACCTCAGAAGTAGTTTCCTTCTGAAAATCAAGTAGTTTAATTCATTTTTTAGATTGTTATTTAGAATCATAGAATTGCAGAATATCTCAAGTTGGAAGTGGCCTGAAAGGACCATTGAGTCAAACTCCCTGCTCCTCGCAGGACTACCTAAAACTAAACCATATCACTAAGAGCATCATCCAGACGCTCCTTGAACTTGGACAGGCTTGGTGCCATGACCACTTCCCCAGGGAGACACTTCCACTGACTGACCACCCTCTCAATGAAGAACTGTTTCCTAATGTCCAACCTGAACTTCCCCTGACTCAGCTTCATACCATTTCTTTGTGTCCAGTTGCTGGTCACCAGAGAGGAGATCAGCACCTTCTCCTCTACCCTAAGAATGTGTGATTCTTACTTTGACCAAATAAAAAGTCAAGGTTTTGTTTTGTTGTTGGTTGGTTTGTGGGTTTTGGTTTGTTTTTTTTAAGAGAAAGAATAAATGCACCCAAAATCAGGACAACTTCCAGTCAACTTTCAAGTTTTCATTCCAAAGTATGGATGTAGGAGAGCACGTTGAAACACAAGATTGAAAAATAATCACAATAACATGGTCAAAATTATGTGTCTCTTCCCAACTTTCTTCTTGGAATGGCTGAAGCTTTTCACCTGAAACATTCCCAAAAATTTTACTCTGAGATGCCCAAAATGGAAAACTTCAGGTTAGATGGTTAAAGTTGCACATGACTAAAACAAAGTCTTACAGTGGGAAATGTCTTACAAAGTTTTGGTAAGGCTCCAAAGCACTCCCAATGCCCAAGAACAAGCAGGTGAATACACATAATAAATCCCCAAATACCTTTACATGGGAGACAAACCGTGCTTCACTACTTGGCTTCAATGCCATGATTTTGGTTCCTTTTACAGAAAAGAGGATTGTCATTACTTGCCTTGGTCAGTAAATAGAGTTTCTGTTGTATGGGAAATTATGGCATATCACAATTTTTTTAGCTCTCAAAATACTGAGATATTTCAAGGAGTGGAAACTGCAAACTATTTTAAATTGAAAACACACAAATGCCTTTAACTTCATAACGAATGCTGATAGAACTGAAACAGATCATTAAAAAAGTAAAAACCCTGTAACTATCTCAAAGCACCTAAAAGGAATAAAAAGACAACAGAGCAGACCAAGTGCAGCATTTCAATGTCCTGGGATTAAAATGCTGATCGCAATGAAAAAGATCTAAACCAATGATTCCAAGAAGGTTGGACTGAAAATGTTACTCGAGCAGCCTTGTTCACATGTGACAGTTTTCTGTAATGGGACTTCTATTTTTTTCCAAAAGGCTGATTTTTGCCAGCTCTATCTAAAATAAGGTGTTAGGACTCCTTATTCTTTGAACAACATCCCCTCTCCCTGACAAAACCCAACCATTTCTCAGTCCTTACCTGCCATCAGCTTGCCCTCCTGAGATGTGGACACAAGTGCCTGCTCATTGGGGAAGCAATTTGGAGTGGGTTTCTGAAGAACTGCCTGTCATAAGGGCTATCAGTTTTAAAATCATTTACAAAACTGCAGAATTTCCTGTTTCTGTAAGTGGCTCTAACTAGCTCTTTCCAGCAGAAATCCCTGGAGAGGAAAATTGTTTTTCCCCTGTACAGAACTGCAACTGCTAATGCTGCAAAGTAACAGGACTGCCAAAAAATATATATGTTTGGTCCTTGGATGACTGATGTGCACCTTTCCATCTCCAGCTTTGTCCAAGGTGAGCAGGCAGCAAGTCCTGCCTGGGACCCTTCCAAAGCAGACTGTGTTTTGGGATCACTGTGTGAAAATACGATAGGATGGGTGTCCTCTAAAGCCAGTGAGACCTTTGCCATTGACTATAAACAGAGCAGAAGCACAGTCAAGAATAACTATTTTTTATCAACAACATATTTACTTTAGGATTAGACCCAGAAGCATTCAGGTCAGGGCTGGCCCTGGAGGTGCTTCAATCTGAACAGTCAGTGTCAGTGTTAGTCTGCTTTGTCAAGTTTTGATAAAAAAAGTCTCTCTAAGACTTCTAGTTGTGGAAATGGATGGAAAATATAAATCCATCCAATTATTAGAGGTGAAGATTTTCCATTAAACTCTTGCATTGTTCAGTTTTGGTGATACAAGAAACCATCTTGATCCTAGAGCTCAATTTGTTAAGCCAGTCTTGTACACATTGATCTGATTACCAGGGAAAATACAGAGGGGAAAGAAAACAGTGAGAGCTGGTCGTGTGGTTTTACGAGACCCGGGTCAAAAACCTTAGCCCTGACTGTCTCTTGAGGACTGTATCCAACTTGGGTTTACCAAGAATATCCCCACTTAAGAAAAAACACAACCACACCTGTAAGCTGCACGGGATAACACGGAGCTCCATGATGCAACCTGCAATGCCACAACCACACCTGACAGGACCAGCCTGCCACCAGAAACACTGTGTAGAGGGAACTGAACACAGAAAATGAAGATGCTGAGGATCACTGTGTGGAAAATCCAGTTGCACAGGGCAATGTTGGAAAATATGGGGGGCATTGCCCTTTGAAGGAACCTTGTGTGGTGACTCCAGCGTGTTCTGTCCCAGGAACACTTGCACCTTGATTTGTATACAAGGAGTTAATAAGGATAACTCTCATTTCCTGGAAATCAGGGTGTGCCTGCTGTCTGAAATGCTTTCCTAATGAAACCTTCACCTCTGCTTCAGACAGGACTCTCATACCAGGCCATCAGCTCAGCTGCTGCAGTCCCTCCTCTGCCATCCATAGGGAGCTCCCTCTTTGGCTACAGAGATTTCTACATAATTCTTTAAATCCTGTTTTCTAGACAGGCTCTCTACTCTATGACATGATGATATGAATGGTTCTCCTGGCCACCATCCTCCTCCCTGCCCTTCCCCCAAAATAAAAAATCCTGGTTGAAAACCAAAACAAATAGTAGATTTTTATCACATAGAATTTGTTAATAATACTTTCCCTGAAATAGTTCCCAGGCCTTTTTTAATGCTCAAATAAAGGCTCAAACATTTACAGCCAGCACTCTAAGCCAACTAATAATTTATTTGAGCCATACTGAAAAGCTCAAGAGGGATTTTGAATGAAAAATCTAGTGAATAAACTGATAGCCAAATACTGCCTTGGAGTCCTGCCACTGGAATACACAGGATGCATGGAGCTCTGCTGGTGACCACGGCACACACTGGAAAACAGTCAGTCAGATGAAAGTTAAGTCTGGTCAATCTAAAGTAGAAAAGATAATGCCTTTGAGTAAACCATAAGTCCTAATATTTCCTAACTTCAGTGGCACACAGATGACTGGGTGCTAAAC
The DNA here is from genome assembly GCA_028020825.1 of Podargus strigoides. Classification (NCBI taxonomy): domain Eukaryota; kingdom Metazoa; phylum Chordata; class Aves; order Caprimulgiformes; family Podargidae; genus Podargus; species Podargus strigoides. The sequence continues at coordinate 4,721,345 of CM051633.1, forward strand.
TGCTTTCTTTATTTTTTTTTTTTTTGGTAACAAAGAAGATATTTAATCATTTGACAATAAGATAAGAAAGGCAAAACTCTGCTTTCAGAACTTCATGGGAAACTTACTACATGGAGAACTCCCAAAGATTTTACTGAGTGTGACAGAATATGCATGCACAGACCAGGATTAAATCTCATAGTATTAGACCAGAAAAGACAGATCTTTTTAAAGTCACTTCAGAACTTTCAAATTGCTTCAAGGTAGCTAAAACAAGGGGATTTGCAGGGCTTGGGCTGCCACTTTGCAAATATAAAATAAAATACATGTCAAGAAGCAAAGCATTTTAGGACATGTAAAGAAACAATCTTCTCAACTTAGTAGTTTGTTTAAAATTTCTTTAAATTCACTATTTTGCAGCATCATGAACGTTAAGACCATGGCAAAGGTCATTCTGTAACTGAAAAGATTTCTTTCTTCCTCCTTTTGTTTTGTCTCTGATTTTTTTTTATTTTGTAGCTGAAAGAAAATGAATTCATATAAGACCAGCAACATGAGAAAACAGTCTTTACAACTGACTGCACGGTAGTTTGTTTCCAATATTGCAATAGATGGGAGTTTTGAGCACCCTGTGGCTTTGGCTGGACCGAGAGCACTGGTTTAGCCTTGATTTGAACCTGCTGTTTACAACACACTGCAAGCCCTTCCCACACAGCAGACTTTTAGCAAGGGCTGTGTGAAAGAAACCTCACTGCTAACCAAAACCAGGAAAAAAGTAAAATATTTTGCATGTGTGTATTTCTTTTTACAATTACTTTTGAGTGCAAAATGAAAGAATTTATATTCTGAGAAAATGTACATTTTACTCTGCTGCTCCTTCTCTTGCTTTATGGCTTGCACGTAACACACAAAAGATGTGAGGGATTTCAGTTGTAGCCTATGAAGGGATGGGATGTCCAAACTGCTGTGGTCTTTGCAGCTTTACTGAGCTGGGCTCCTGGTACCTTTTCAACATTCTGCCCCATTAACCACCTCAGGCATATTCTGTGCCTGTGTGCATGCACATGAGTGTCTTGAATTGATTGTTTCACCTTCTGAACTACTCGGATATCTGGAAATTACTTTGAATGAGCAAACAAACCCTTGGAATCATCTCTGGAACTTATCTCAATCTCTGGAGACTCCAACGTTGAGCTAACACCAGGAAGCCTGGACTTGTATTTCAGCACTTCTGTTTCTAACTACAACCCAGAATCAGAGATGAAAATTAACAGGAAAATCAATTTATAGCTAGAAACAATTCAAAGATAATTTAGCGAGGCTGAACTGTAGAGTATTTCACATGTTCCCACCGCCCCTTTACTGCATATGCTTAAGCCCTAACCAAGACTTATGGATGTGAACAGGTATGTGCACTGAGAATACTCCTAATCCACTCCAATGGAATTTCTCAGGATGCAGAGAGATAAGCACCGACTTATGCCTGGGCTCTAGAGTACACTCCTGAGAGCTGCAAAACTACCTGAAGAAGAAAGATGCTGTCATAAGTAAAAGTATACAGCACAAACTAATGAGATTTGGGCTAGAAGGATTTTGAGGATGGTTTTAGAGAGAGATCTCTGAAGCACGCAAAGAATTTAACTACTAGTCCCATGGTTTCGCTTCAATTTTTCATCCTCAGCTGTGCGTGTTCTTCCCTGTTGCCACAGTTCCCAAAGTGTAACACACTCCTAACGACACGGGCGTGGACATAACTGCATCTCATGTGCTGAGCGTTCACCTTAGGCCAACAGACACCTACCAGCTACAGGGGTAGGAGGAAAGCAGATTTACAACTGCAAACATGGAGCTGAGCCTCCCAAACAGAAATGAACTGGAAGCAAACTTCTGAACTTTGGGAAAGTTTAAATCTGTCTTTTCTCAACTCAATACTCATCTCAACGGCTCACCACAGTTTGGGGAGACAGGGAATAATATTTTTATTATTCCCATTCTACAGATGGTCGAACCGAAGCACTGCAAGGTTTATTGACTTACTCAGAGCTGCACAGCACGCCTGAATGGAAGCAGAACCCCAGCTGGCCTGATTCCCACTCCTGGGCTTTTAGCTGTTACACTGTATTTGCTCCTTTTAACATCTGATTATTTTACTGCTCTAATCACCTCCCCAGTTTATGCTCAAATTATATTTTTTTTTAAGTTACATTAAACGCCTTTGTCATGATATCCAGACAAAACTATAGACATTTTTTTCCAGTAATGCAGGGGCAGAAAGTTAGTTTCTTTTTTTTTTTAAATGCAAACATCAGTGAGAAGATCCACTGAGAAATTAATTCTCTCCTCATTTTCATGTTCACAACATGAATTAAATTAAGAGCAGAAATGAATTGTATCTTCTCTATATTTACTGCAAAACTAATAAAACATCACATTTTAAGTCCTTGTCACTGCATACTTCTGTTAGCATCTCACCTCTGCCAGCATCAATGACTAAACAACTAACATAAGCACAGTAATGTTTTCCCTCTATGACTCTCTTGCTTAAGCAAATATGAAATAGCTGGATCTTGGCTGAGGCTGTTCTATAACAGCAGGAACACTGGTGAAGCATCTTCCAAAATCGAGTTATTTATCTGGCCAGGGAGCTTTCTTTTCTTTTTTTCCCCCCCCTCCTTTCTCTCTCTCTTTCTGTGTGCTCATGAACCTGACCCAACTTGTTTCCAGAAGAGACTCTGCGGTTGTTGTTGCCAGACAATGCCTGCAATCATTTTTCTCCAGCCATACATCCCAACTGGGGGGAGGGCGAGGGGGAAGGAAGAGAGAAAAGCTCTTTTGTTTGGAAGTGTGAAGAGCTCTGTCGAAACACGTCTCTTCAGGGTAGTTTTAAGTTGCAGAACTGATAAGAAAAAAAAACCCCAACATAATGATTTCCTTCTGCTTGCTGTGCCTGCCCTCCTCTGCTCCCAGTGCCCGTTAGGAATGAGATAACTCTTGAAGAAAAAACCCTCCCATACCTCAGCAAAGATGAATACATTCACTACACATGTTTTTTTAAGGTTTTCTAACGTTGGACACAAATTTTGTCCCAATAATTCTCCCCCAAACCACCACCAGGTACCTCCTAAAAGGGCTTCTGTCTCCACATTTTAAATTGATGGAGTGTCCCAACGTATCTGACAATCTCTGCTGACCGGGCTCTTGTGCTCAGAACTGATGGACTGTGGGGCTTCCAGGGGGGAGGGCCAGTGCTTATTTGGAGGCTCTCTTCCATCCAGAGTCCAAAACTTATGAGCTGAGGAAACTGCCTCTGGCAGAAACCAGCCCAGAAAAATTTTAATGAAAAAAAAAAAAAAATCTCTTAATGGCTTAGCAATAAAACCATGGGATCTGCTGGAGCATCTGAGAGTCAGAGAGAGTTAGCTTGCTGCTGATTCAACTTGGTTCACAAAACTGAAGGAAAAATACCTTGTATAAGCAAAACAGGAGTAGGTTGTAAAAGCAGTATATAAGAAGCAATGGAGCATCCAAAAGGCAAAAGCTCTTGATTGTAAGAGCAGGAAAAGAAGCTAAATGGTTCTTTCCACACTAATTAATTAAATAATATTCCTGCCAAAAAGTTGCCAACCACCTTCAAACTGAAGCGTAACGTGTTCACACTGGATCAGCCTAGGAACGTAGCAGTTCCTGTCCATTCCTGTTTACAAATTTCTTTTTTCTTTTTCTTTTTTTTTTTTTTTTTTTTTTTTAAATTGAATAAAAAAAGTGCCTTTGCTTTGGAAAGAATTTTCTGGTGTTTGACTACTGTAATACACAATAAATCAGTCTGCTTAATCTTTTTATGAAAGATGAACAAAATAGATTGGGTTTTGTTCAAGTTCTAGAAAAGACCTGGACCTAATCCTTTCATAACAAGCCCCGAATCTGTTCAGACACTACTTTCACCATTTTCAGAGAAAAAAATACACACCTAAACTCCAAAGTACCCATGCCATGAATCAGGATCCTGCTATGCTAGGCTAATCTGTTAGACAGCCTTTTTTTTTTTCTCTTTAAGAATATACTAGAAGAAACAATGAACAATCAGAGGTAAAAACACAGGTACCTTAGGGATAGGGTATTTTCTAGTTTAAATGGATGTGCAGCCAACTCTGCCTCAGAGTTTTGCCTTTCCACACAGTTGAAAACAGGTATGAGGTAGCCCTCAGCTATCCTCATGTGGTAGGGAGGAAAACATGCCAAGAGGATACTTCTCTCACCAATCCAATCAAACTGATCAGTTACTTCTATGGATTAGTAACTTAAGGAAAAATAGGCAGGCTGCGACAGGGGCTCATGTAGATGAAAGTATCTACCACATCATGAAGAAACTTGATACACTCTTCCTTACAAAGTACGACTCAGTAGTCTGGGGACATCTGGTAACTCATACATTCCTTTTGAAAAGGTTTTACTTTCATTTTCTTCAAAATCACTAAAAATTTTAATGTAGCCTTTTTTTTTTTTCCCAACTCAGGAGAAAAAAACCCACTTGTAACCCAGAAAAATTTTCATGGCTTTAAGGAATTGCCACAAACAACTTCAGGGGCTTTATTGGACATCTGATGCACACAGACCTTTCTCCACCAACACAGACACTGATGATAGCGTGAACCTTTGGCACCGATGGAGCAAAGGAATGCACAAGTTTGTGCTGCTGCTGCTACCAGCTTCCTCCTCTCAGCTTCTGTAAAGGACATGGGTGAGGAATAATGTCCCCATCCCCTTACACTGATCCAACAAGCAGGTTGGATAGTATGCAGCTGACAAACATGTTTTGAGGGCTGGGAAGATTGCTTTTGTTTCCACACGGAGCCCAGGGTCCTGGCTTCAGACCAGACCTCCCTCCTGTGACATCTCTTGGACCAGCAGACCTCTCTTACCTAGACATGACTCAGAGGCCAGCAGAACTCAACTAGAGATCAATATTGTTTTATTCTTAAGTTTTCTGGGGCGAATTGTACAACAGCTTCCTACGTTGAGCTCTGCAGATGTGTCAGCACGCTGCTGTTTTCACACAACACGCAATGACAAATCACTGAACCCAAACTAGCTTCTGTCCTTCACAGAAGATTCCTGTTCTGAAAGCCCTCCTGTGCCCGAGAGGTTCATCAGCTGCTGGAGAGACTGTGAATAAACTGTTCTTTATTTATGACGCGCTGTTCACTTCTCTGGACATGTGTTCTGCTTAGTTTTACAGCTGTAGAAATCCTTCAGTAAACAGATTCCTGTTTAATCATGGCATAGGACAAGAGCATCAGAAAGCACTGTTACTGCAGGAGCAGAGAAGTGACTGACACAGGGGCAGAGTCCCAAGGCACATATACTCCATACTACCCCAAACAATGCTCATCTATTTCACACCAAATACTACCTTTGACATTCAATGGCATGAACAAGCCACTTTGTACACCAGCACTTGGGGAGTGTAAGTTTTTACACTAACTAAACACAACAGTGGGAAATAACACTAAGTTCCCTGCTCACACAGCTAATGGCTAGACTTTATGAAGGGAGTTATTTGGATAAGTAATAGCCTCCAGCTAATCTTTTCCTGAAACCATACAGAAAGCAATAACCTTGTACAAGCCTGGGCCAGCTGTCCCTTCCACTCACATCTTCAACTTGCTTAACAGTAAATTTATTTTTCCTTTTATCAAAGAACCCTTAACGGACCATTTTATAGGGTCTGATCCAGCTTCCAATGAACTCTATGGTAATTGAATTGTGTCCTTAAAACACTCAGAGGAGAAAATGAAAATTATCTGAAACCACTACGCAGGCAGAAAACCTTGCAGTGAGTGCACACATTAAGGGAGGTAATGGGCACATACAACAGTGTACAAAACTTCTAAAGGACACAGAGACAAGTTCAGAAATCGTTCTGATTCTACATAAGAGCTCAAACCAAAGGTGGATTTACTTTCATCTTAGTTAAAAGACATAGAGGAAAACCCCTTTTCAATCATAAGTGAATAAATTACAAGATGTTTGCAGTGACAAACATTTTCCATTTCAAATCCTTTCGTAAAAGTTAATTTCACAAGTATGAAGTCTATATGTCAATGTCTAAACTAGCCTTCCTTTGAACTTAGTTCCCTATGAATGCAATGACCCCCAGCCTTCCTTGGGAGTCAGCAGGTCTGTTCCCAACAACAGTAAACCTAGAGAAGCTTAAGAAGCCACAGAAAAAGTGCTGTGCAGAAGTGTGGTGTGAACATACACTGGAGGAGTACTTTACACACACCACATACATGAACTACAACACCCATTATGATCATTTGTATTATGTACTTATTATCATAGTTCCAGGAAAGACTAATCTGAGCAGGACTTCAGGTGTGTGTATATATATATATGAGACCAAGTACAAATAGGCTTCTCTAATGATCTAGGAAGTAGGTGATGCACACTGGTGTGAGTGATGAACCAAAGGCAAGGTGACAGACAGGAAGCAGACAGATATGGAAGGTCTTGAAAGTGAATATAAGTGCATCTGCTCAGTGTGATGGCAAGAGTTAGAAGGATGCAAAGAGAAGGATGAAACATCAAAGCTGTGGACTTGGAAACAGCAAGAGACACTTTAATAAACTAAGACAGGATGAAATTGTTTCTGTTATCGAAGTAAATACTGTTGCAATAACTGAAATTTAGATGGCAACAGCTTAAGAAAAGTCTTAATACTAATTAACAACAATAATTAATATGGTGCAACCTCACTGAAAATATAATGCTAGAGAGTTTAGGCTGGATTTTCATCTGAGATAAATCACTATTTCCACTGAATAAATAGTGTCACAGCAGCTTACGCCAGCTAAATACCTATGTCCTCACAATTCAACAAAACCAAAACATTTAAAAAAATGTATCAAGTTTTTGAAGATGTTCCTCTGTATTGCTTGGAAAGGGATAGGCTGAGTATGCTTTTAACATCACTGAAAAGTCACAGGAGTTTAAATGCTGTTACTCAGTTTTGCAGTATTAAGTTCTGTACTATAAAAACAGATTTTTTAAAGATTCCACGTTCTGGCATCCCATGTCCATAACTCCTGTTACAAATGTTTACAATGACAGCTGTGTTTACTTTTCTTCTGTTGTTTTTTTCTCTTCTTTTCTTTTTTTTTTTTTTTTGTTCTTACAGTGATGTTGATTTATATCAGCGCTGACAGTAAAATTAGAAAGAAAATTAAAATTTTCATCCTCTTTAGTTTGCCCAGTTTGTGATGGCTGTTACAACTGAAAGCATGAAAGAATCACCCATGGATTCTTCATAGAGAATTGGATTTGAATAGGAAATGGCATAGGTATTCTCTGGCAACTTGGAAGCTGAGTTGAACAAGATTTGGAGCTCTGAAGAAGATTCCACTGTCTTCTTCATGGTTTGTGCTTTGTGTCAGGTTAAGTACAGACTTTGGAATCATCCTTACTTGTGTCTCAGTACAGTATATTCCATAAGAAAGACTGGATTTCATGCATGATAGTGAGTTAGTATTAGCCTTTAAAGGCATGTTTTAACAAATATTTGTGTCAGCATACAAGTATATGCATCAAGAAATATGTATTTTACATTAAAAAATGGCAAAATGTATCATTTTCATACTTATAAAATCTCAACAATTAAACTGCATTACTTGAGACAGCTGCACAAATGAAGTAACTCTTAAAAAACCCAAACATGATGCTTTCGAAATGCAGAACAAACTCCAAACTTTACAAACTAGCAAATCAGTTAGGGAGACTCACACATGCCATAAAGCCTTCCTTTCCATTTCTAGGAAACAACATATTCCTATGTTCAACGTGTTCAACAGCTTAACAAAAACTTCCACAGAGATCTTGCCTATCTTCATTTTATAAATATTTATAAATATTACATACATTAAACTTGTATTAACAAATCTACACTTCCAAATGTTGCACAGTCCATGCTTTTGGGAAATTATTTTGTCTTCACATTGCTGAGGACACGGAAAGACTCATTCACCAAAACGTGGTGGCTTCTACTTGGTACAATATGAATTTGATCTGGATATAACACAATTCACCACCTCTGGAGCAACACTGTGTGAGGGGTCTAGATTGCTGGCAAAGGTGGATAAAGAAAAGTGAATGATTTGCCAAGACATGTTGGAGAATACCTACTTCTCTATGATTCCACTTTCAACAGTGTAAAGCTGTGTCATCAATAAACCCAAATTAAATTAAAAAAGCCAATACTATCACTTATAATAAAAGCTATGCAATTTCTTGCTGGGTGGAACTTGGTTTAAAATGCAGATTACCTGGAAGTAACTTCTGTTTGTTTTACAAGATCACATTCCCAGCCACGTCAGCCACTATTGCTCACATGGACAAGTAGCACTAGAACAGTAGATGAGGCTTTGAAACTCTTCATGACTACTTACATGGTAAGACTACTAGTGGGAAACACATGATAGTTTGAACGGGCTATACTAATTTTACGTGCCTTATGGCCATTCATATGGACAATTTGCATAGTTATATACCATGTTAACCAAGAAACCCAACCTACAGTGTGTGTTTCTATCCCTTTTTCACCTGAAAGAAATTGATTGAGATGCAACCTTCAAATTCCTACTGTAAAATTAGGCCTTGGCACTGTAAAAATCTCACAGATTTTTACACCAGAGACTCTAAAGCAAACTCTGGAGATGAGCAACACAAGAATTTCTTGAAGTTATGGCTCTAGAGTCAAACTCTACTCGTATCTCTTAACTACATCTCAACTGTTTCCCAAGTTCTGAGAAAGTTCAAACCCAAGTATTGGCTTATCACCAACTCATACTTTTAAAAATAGCATTTATTAAAATCACTGAAGATCTCTCCTTTGACTTCAATGAATTCTGAGCCATAATCCATCAATCTCTGGTCTTCTCCCTGATCACAAAATTACCTGCAGGAATACATTTTTGCAATCCAGCCCTCTGTTTAGCAGAACACTGGCATGGCTCCACAAAGCTCACTTCAGAGACATACAAGTTCTTACCTCTTTGCATCCTCTTATGTTAGAAGAGAAACACTTGCTGAGTTCATGGCCCTCAGATTAAGAGCTGTGACATGCATAGGCAACAGTATATTTGGTTTTGGTATTGCAGACACCATGAATGTTAGACTATGAGAGAGACTGGGGAGTAGGAGAGGGGAAGGGACACAAAAACCTCCAATGGCCTGAAATGAAGAAAGAAGAAATACAGTTTTAAGAGTGGGCTCTGAAAGTTAGTGCCTACTCATTGTGGAAAAGTCTTAGGGTTATGTATTTACAGGGATTTTTTAAAAATTGGTTCCCTTTTCATGTTTTATTTTATTTTTGGAATCTGCAGGAAGTTGGATTTGGCAATTGATCAACTAATACAAGTGAACTGAGTTTCTGCTGTCAAACAGCCCACGTCAGTACTGAATGATCTGTACGTAACAAACCCACTACCAAACCCACCACATTAGACATCACAAACCAAAAGCAAACCCTTGGATAAAAATGACTTTCCTTCAGTCACGTTTTATGCTAAACTTCTTGCTTGGAAGTTCACTTAAGCCTTATAAACATACCGGGGCAGAAACAGTTGCAATTAATTACTGGAAAATGGGGATCTACAGCATTAATTCTTCTATTGGCAAAAACGTACCAAATGCTTTCCTATGCCTCATATGAATATATAACAACAGTAGATTACACCACAACAGACAGACACTATAACTTGTTTTGGAGAAATTCTTTCCTTTTAGCTGTCTCTCAAGATTCCTGCTTTGGGGTTGGAGGAAGAGTGCTCTGTTAACTTCTTTACCTTACTTGACAAGTTACTTTTCATTTCACCTGTTTCTTCCTGGAGTTACAGCTACAGGCTCACAAAATTGCCTGAGCCTGGAGAGATAAAAATCAACATAAAACCCAAAACAAACAACCCTCCCATCTTTGCCTCATCCTGAAATACCTCAGTTTGAGAATAATGCAAATGAAGGGAGATACATCTCTCACACATTTTTTTTTTCTTTCTTCTCCCTGCACATCTTCACAGTAGTGGCAAGTTTTATTAAACTGCATCTTGCAAGATTCAGTGGCTAAAGTGACTTGGGCGTCATTGGAGCTCAAGGTTTCTAAGCCTTTATTTCACCAATACACGTGCTTTCCTCTAGACAAGAAGGAACAGATGCAAAATCCTCTTCCTTCTGAAGAAATGAGAGATCTGAGCTAGGAAATGAGCTCACTTCCTCACTGGCACGCTCCCCTTCACTTTGGACACCAGCCTCCTTTGTCACTGCAACACCTCAGGTTGAAAAGTTTCATTTCAACCACAGTAGTCATCCCAGTTGTCATAAAATTCAGGGCACTGACTCATTCAAGCAACCAATGGCAGTTCTGCGTGGCAACATATGGCTCTTAGTTTTGGACAGGAAATTTTAACGTTATAACCCTCATGAGGGAAATTGGAGAGTACCATTTCCTATCATTATGGGGTTAAGGACATACTAAGTGGGTCTCAAGATCTATAGAAATCTCATTAAGTGGACGTAGACATAAACATAACAGCAATGAAATACTTTCAGTGGAAATGTGACAGCTTCAAGCTACTCTGTGTTTCTGCACTGATTAAGATCTTGGAAAGAAACACCTGCTTGTCAAGGAAGCAGCTTCCAAGAAAAGTAGAATAAAAACAAAGAAATAATTTAGTAATTCAACAGCTTGATTAACACAACAAGCATCATCACCAGTCATTGCCTCAGCCAGTATGCCAGACAGAAGCTCAAACATCGTAGTTTTACGGCTAAATGTAGACTCCCCATTATCTAAGTCTTTTGGATGACATAATTCCCAATAAATAAAAGGGAATTGCTAAAAAGAAGCCAATGGGTGGTGGAGAAAGTTGGCATAGCTGACTATCACTATAGGGAAGTGCTGTGAGGAGGAAATAAGACCAAATGCTAATGATTATTTGTGGAGTAAAAAAGGTCCTTAGCTGATGCTGCAGCTGAGGTTAGATGACAACTGCCTGAAGGCTGCTCCATGTAATGCCCAAGCTCTAGGGCACAGACCACCATTAAAGCTGCCTTTGCACACTTCTAGCCAGATGAGGTGAAGAACCAGCCCCAAAGGAGAAGCGATAATGCTGGTCAAACATAATGAAGGGCATTACAAAAGTTACTTAAAAGCACCAGTGTACCCACTTACTAGGGGACACACAGAGACAATAAGAAATTAAGTTGCTTTCACACGGAGCTGGGTAGAAAATGGCTTCAAATCTGTTCAAAACATCGAATATTTTTTATTTTTCCTTTTCCACCGGGTACAACCTCAAAACCTTGCAAATCTGTGAGCATAAAGCCACAGAGACAATCTCAGCTCCTTCCTCCCTGGGACAGCAGAGTCTGGTGGTGAGGATGTTCCTGGGGAGGGGGGAAAGCCAGGCTCACATCAGTTCAAACCAAGAACCTGCTTTCCACACCCCAGGTGATGGCCCCAGCCACCACGACATTATGAAATCCCACAACCTTCTCTTTATGCAAAACATGCATTGGAGCAGAGGTTTCATCCACAGCCTCCTCCAGTGCGTGTGAACAGCACTGGCTCCTCTAGAAGAGGAGAGAGGAAGAGGTCGCTTGCTTTCTGGTTTTCCAGGAATTCCAACCTGGGCCCCTGAATCATCTTCCCATTAAAGCTTTGTTGAAATTGGCATGCTCTTGATTTTTTTTTTTTTTCCCTCCCTATTTTCAGTTTTTACTAATTTGACACTCTGTAAGGAAGAAAAACCAACAGCATGTTGCTGGAAAATTTTTAAACAGCTCTTGTTACAAAGTGCAGCGGTGCCAAACCCAGGAGCAGAACCTAGGGAGTCAAGCAAACGGCCACAGCTCTAATCACTCAGCTGCGTGCTTTCATACTACTAATTTGTCATAGAAAAACAGATGGTGATGGTGGTGAGCTGGGCCAGATTCTTACACCTCCTTAACATTTATGACTTGTATTGCAACAGCATCTTTGGGACTTCAGGAAGCCTGGGGCCCTGTTATGTTAGGCACTGTACAAACAGAGAGTAAGATATAGTCTCTGCTCTTAAGAGCTTCCTGAGAGACTAAATAGACAAGACAGATAAAGGAGGGAGAATAAGCAGAGAAGTGATTTGCCCAAGGTCACATAGGAAGAGCCTGCAGAGCCAGGAGTAGGTCTCAGATCGCAGGTCAGTATATTTCCACTTGTCCAAACCCCTCTGCAAACAAACAGCTGTGACCATTAAATCACTTGCTGGGCCTCCAAGAACTTTAATGCAATTCACCACTCCATAACTACCTTGTGTATTTTTTCCTAAGATACCAGGATTCTTTCCTAAAGATACCAGGAGAAGTTCACCAGCATGGCAAAGATGGGTGTCATTGCCCCTGTACTCCCCAAGGACACAATCAATCCCAGAACAGTGCTGTGCTATCCCCTTGGATTTTCACATCAGAGCAGCTTTATGCAGAAAGTTACATTAAAATACACTGACACCGAGGACCAGAGAAAACACCTGCTTCCAGGAGACCCCAAATATCATCAAAACTCAGCTGGCCAAAGGCTGAGGCACCCTTGGCCCTCTGGTGTTCTGCTCTTATATCAGGTTCACTGAGGAGAGGTCAAGTGCACTTTAACCCCTTTTGTATCATGCATTCATAAAAATACTCCACAGATGCAGCAGTGTGTGTGGAAAGTTTCCATCTTTTAAAGGCTAAAAGAACTGTCTTACAATGAAGGCATTATTTTTTACATGGAATAACTGAAATGTAACCTGATGAGAGGCCACAACTACCGAGCTGCAAGGATGTCCACTGTATTCCATACTACGTGTCCTACTCAGGCTGACAAAAATCACAGCTTTTCACAAGAATTCTAGAGACCAATTAATAACTGCTTTCCCAGAGCCTCATGAAAAAATATGTATGTTCTAATAAGGTCAAATGTGGTTCATATGTTTCACTGTAGGCTTGCTCTGTCCCATGCTGCTCACTGCTGCAGGCAGGACAGTCAGGTAGATGGATTTCCCTTCTGATCAATGCATCCCCTCTCATGTCTCATGAGAAAGAGGCACCTGAGGCATGACAGCACCAAGGCCTGGACTCATCCTACCCAGAACTGCTTTATGTCAGAAGTGGAATTGGTTTAGATTTCCAGTGTGGCTGATGTGACACACTCTGGAGGTCCCTATCTCTAGAGGACTTTAGGTGACAGGAGGGTAAACTTCTACATAATGAGTCCAGGCTATATGGCTGTACAGCTTTCCCCAAAATAATGCAGGAAAATACGTAAGATTAGAAACTGAATCTAGGAGAGCTGAGTCCAAGGGGTTCTAACCACAGAGCTATTTTCTTAGCTAAGAATAAAAACTAAATAAAGCACGATCACAAAGTGAGCCACAGATATGTGCACCCTCTCCCTCTTACCCTTCAGACTGGGCATTCCCAGTTGGTACAGAATAGAAGAGTTTTCCGAGTCTGGGAACCAGTGTTTGTCTCTGCACCACGAGCAAGACACTGAAGTGGGGAGATCTCTGCAGAAGAGCAGCTGGTGGGGCAGAGCCATCATCCCACCACACACCGTTGGAGATGGGTTTGCTCCGGACTTGCCCTAGTCTGGACCCAGGGAGGGAATGTCCCTTAAGGGTGGGAGTGTGCTAAGTGGGCTCCTGGAGCATATGCACAGTTTGGTTTCATTCATAACTCTCTCATGTCCTGAGACTGCTCTCAACAAAATCAAAACCGTAATAAATGGCAATTGTCAGATGATTGTTTCAAAAGTGCAGTGCTGCTCTGAGCTGAAGTGAGACCTACACTGCAGTATTACCACTGATTTTTTAAAACCAAACAATGTCAAGTAATTTAGTGTTCAAATTGACATTAGGTTTTGCTAAAAACAAAAAGCAAAGAAAATCCGAACTCCTAACATCCTTAGGAGCGCTTTCATCGCTCATTTAATTGACTTTTCCCCTAGAGCTTTTGCACTAAATGGTGAAGCAGGAAAGAAGACCTTCACTATAATAAAGTCTGACAAGTTAAATTCTCCCAAACTGAGCAAGCGGAACAATGTTAAACAAAATTTAGAACCCAGGATATGAGAAGCAAAAAAAAGAGCAGCACAAAAAAATACTGATACCAATCCTTAAAAACTACTGGTGTAAAGAGTGATGGGCACTGGTAGGAGCACTGCTTGGGAAGCCTACGTCTCTGTGTCACTGGGCACTTGAGTGCCCATCCCAATGTCCCACTGAGCGTGGTGAGAGCAACAGCAAGAGTTTACTGAAGAACCTTTTCCTCTTAGTTAACAGTACTTTTTTCTCTTCTGCTCTTTGCTAGTTATTGTTGCAATCCTTGCAGCACATTAGACTATTGCTAGACATTCCTGAAGCAGAAGGGCTTTTCCTGACACTTGGGTGGAAGGCAGCAAGACCCTTTTCTTTGTGTGAGGACACTGCCATGCACACTGGGCAACCACTGCCCCTTCTGGCTGGGTATTCACCCAGACTCCACTTGGGATGCACTTCTATGGACACCTCCAGTAATGCAGAAAATGACTGGCTGGGCATTGAGCTGTACTTTACAGACTGAAGCATTAAAGATAACTCTATAGCAATTTATAGATCAAAATCTAAGAGAAAAAGGGGAGGAACTACCATGTTCCATAACTGCCTGCAGCCCTAAAGGCAGCTGGGATCTGAGTCCTAGCAAGGAACGTCGAGCAGATTGTGGGTGCTGGCTCTGGGGAGTGGTTTCTTGCTGGCTGTGTGTTGATTCAGTGCTGGCAAAAGCTCTCCTCTGCACCCACAGAAGTTCAATCTTCTACTGCCTCTCAAGGAGTACACAAGGATGGCAGAACACTTTTCTCCCTAGCTGATGACAAGGAAGCCTGTGAGGCTTTTTGAGGATCAGAAGAAAAATAAAAACACAACCTGATAATGCCTTCTGTTTCTCTAAGGTGATCCTCAGCTTCACATAATCTTGCTCGGGGAGTGAATGAGGTACCATGGTGAGCTGGCAGGGAGTTGTGCAGAGCTCCTCTGGGTGGGAGCAGGGAGAGGATGGGTGGGCAGGATGTCAGATGGGAGGTACCACACACAGCCCATGTCCGAGTGACTCTACTTCCATCCTGTGCTGCTGAAACAAGGAAGCTGCCAGTATGGATTTTATATTCTCAGAATTTATGACTTGCATTTTAAATTTAAGGAGACAACAAAGAAATAAAGAACGACCATCCTCCCTGATGAAGCATGGCGAGTTCCTCCAACAGCAGACACCTTGTGCTGCCGTAGAGAATATCTGGGGGACTAGCTTACAATGACATTATGGCAGATAGAAGGTGACTGCAGGGCTGTATTTATTACATGCACACATAGCCCTCCAGGAGCTGTGCTTCTGTGTCCACTGCTGTTGGGACCCAGGGCAACTGCTGTCTGCAGTGTGTGATTTTGCTCAATAACCAGGAAGACAGACCTTGCAGAGGCAGAGTTAGACCCAGGAGAAAGATCAGGTGGCAAAACGCTGCCTCAAGGAACAAATTAGCCAACAGAAAACGAGATTAGTTTTAGTTTCTTCGACTAAAGTATAACTTTTTCACCAGATGGCTTTGGATGATGTAAGAGAGACTAAGTGTATCTCAGGTGCAAAATTTCAGTATAATTTTCTGACAAAAATTTTAATCATCAGATTTTCATAATTAAAAATTAAGGCTTAAAGGGACTGTTAGGGATGTGTCAAATTCAGCACCGCGGGACACAGCCTTTGTGTAAATCTTCTGCTTTGGTTGGGTTTGGGGCTGAGGGTTAGATGTCCTTCGGTTTCACTTCGAGGTTTTGACCCACAAACCACGTGGGAGTTGGATTTTCCTCATGTTGCCATGTGAAACCAGAAATCAGCTCCAGTCTGAGTGCAGGGAGGGCTCAGTTTTGCTGAGCAGCCTGGAGAACAGTCGCAAAATTTTCCACACACCTGGACTGGGCTTTGAGTCTGTAACAAAGCTGAACGCTGGCCAAGTTTCTCCTGGCTTTGTTACTGGGCTTTTTGCACAGATCTATTATTCACTGTGTTAGGGTTTTTTGTGGTTGTGTTTTTTTGTTTTTTTTTTTCTTTTCAAACTGAACCACTGGAGGAAAAAGCTGGTGGCGGGGAGGAGAAAATGCAAAAAAACCCTAAAATTGTGTGTTTGCCCACGGCAGGGGGATGCAACGCTGCAGCAATGGGTACCGCTGCACGCACCAGCAGTCCCAAACAGGCTGATGGCTTCAAATGTAGGGCAGTTCAGGGGAAGGAAAAAAAAAAAAAAGACAAAAAAGAAAAAAAAAAGACAGAAGACAGCGTGAGCGCTGTTTGTCTTGGCTGGTTAGCACATAATCCCCACCTGCATTTGATTCTGCTCAGGCTCCGGACTCCTCCCTCACTTCGGAGCCATGGCAATACAGGAAGGCAGGAGGGGAAGGGAGACAGAACACTTTGTACTAGCAGCCAGACCACTGTTTAACTTCTTCAGCCAAAAAACAAATACGAATATGGAAAGATCTTATGGTAAGATACATCAACAGACTGAAGCAGTTCTGAAAATCCTTCTACAGTTGCTCATTCAAGGGTTTCAACCTGTGGATTTTTCTTATCATTAATCCCAGTGTTTGTTTTGTAGTAGCAGTACTAAGTATTTATCAAGTGATGTGAACCATCAGCTCTGCCATGCTCTCAGCTCTGTCTGGGAGTATTTTCTGATCTTCACCATTTGCACTCATAGCCAGCCCTCGTTGCTTTTTCAGTTTCACTATGGTCTGAAAATGAAACCCAGAAGATAATCCCTGTGTTTACCAGCAGCGAAGCCTGGGTGCAGTGCACCAGAAATACAGCAGCCTTGAGCTTTTGAAAATGCACATAGCAAGCAAAAATTCTGTTGCAAACTATACTTTCGTATGCACAATAAAAATGAAATTACTTCTTTATTTATTTACTTAAAAAAAAAAAAAATATGCCAGCCTGCTTTTGCAGATATTCTCCCTCTAAATGCACAGCAAATTTTAGCAGCACAATTTCTGTGCACAGGCTGTAGGGCCACGCAGCAGTGCAAAATATTAAATTAAGTTTTTTGCAACGAGAAACCTTGCAAGTCTAGGTTTAATTTATTTCCTGCCTAAATAAAGAACTGCAGATTCAATGCAGAGCAGAAGTTGATGCTATGTGTGCTGAACCTGGCAATATCCCCCCAAATGATGCCGTGTAGACTAGACAGAACAACAGGCATCTTCTTCCCTCATGTCATAACAGATCTTAGAACTATCAGGTTTTTTCAGTTTTTTTTTTTAATGGAGATGCCTCACATAAAGAGACATCAGAGAAATTAGAGGTAAAACTTGCAGGGGACCCGATGGTACTGCAAAAAACAGTCCTCCTGAACCAGAAAGTCTCAGCAACTGAGGACAGCTAGGTAACAGCAAAGTGTCCCACTGTACCCACAGGCATCACAGCACTGAAATACCCTGATCTCTTCTAAAGCCTTGCAGATGGCAAAACAGGATCAACTTTTCATCTGACACAGAAGAAACAGAGTTCCTAAAAAGTTGAGCAAAACATAATTAAAAATGTGAAAACCACTATTTTCATGAGTCACGAGATGTTGCACCAAAGCCCACCCCTGTAAAACCACAGCACCTAAAAACAATTGCTTAAAAACTGTTGAAAGTGAATGGCCAAACAGATATTCTAGCACAACTTCACAGCTATCCTGCACATTACGTATAGATTATTGATTTTTCATTCGTTTATTTTGAATTAAGAGAGGGAATGGCACTCTTTAGTGGAAGCTGCAATGGTAAACTACAAACATCTGAAAATGGGGAAACGAAAAATTAAGATAAGTGTCAAATGAAAACAAACAGCTAAAAAGAAAGGACAAAGACCAATTCAACATGTTCTCCTCCTGCCCATCTCCTCCCCCGCACAGGCACGGGGGAGCGTGCAAACGGAGGGGTTAGGAACCACAAACAAACACTCCTGATCCCTGAGTCACTCCTGAGTCTCACAGAGAGGAATGCTGTTGAATATCACCCTATATACTGTATTGTCCATACTGTAACCACACTGATAGCGTGACTTCCCACCTAAATACCACGCTGGGACTTTTTTCCATGTCCCTTCAATCCTCTCCAGCAAATGATCCTTCTGTAGGTGTCAACATAATGTGTGTTTTGGAGCTAGTAATACTGATGCTTTTTATATTCAGCGGACAGAAATGGGCAGCTAGGTTGTAGTCCATGCAATTTATTTGAGATGTCTATTTTAGGATGAGATGCATCATGCTCTAGATATGCCTTTTTTCCCCTCCTCTGACCAGCGAGTCTAGACTGATAGATCAGAGGTCAACACTTAGAGTAAAATATCCAAAGAGTCAAGATGAATCACCCTCCCTCTGGGCTGAAACCTTTGCCCCGCTGCAGTGAATAAGGTTCTGTCATTTACTCTGATGAAACCAGAATCTCACTTATCATTGCTCTGTCTCTGTTTCAGCCTCACCGCCATCCATGCCATATCACAGTCAACAGACCAAGAGTCAACAACCTTTTGAGGCTGTGGGCATAGAGTTTTCCAGTTTAGAAGCTAAGCATGTTGTCCAAAACCTGATGGGAAGAGGGATAAGCTGCTAACAATAACTTGCCTTGGCTAAGGCAGTGGTTCCTACAGACCTGGAGCTCAAACAGAGGCAGGAATAGGGAGTCAGTGCCTAGGTTAAAACATTGTGGCTCCCAACAGCAATAATCCAAACCTCTTCCCTCAGCTGGAACTGCACAGCCAGGAAGCTTACAGCGCTCAGCCTTTTCCTTCCCCATTACAGAAACATTCACCAGCACTGCTTTCTAATATCTACAAGAATCTGGCATCTAGTACTTCTTTAACTGGAGCATCTCAAACCCAGCAGTGAAAGACACTAAATGTGGGCTTTCAAAGCAGAGCCATTTCTGTGACAGCCTTCCAAAAAACTAGGAAGATATGCTCATTTTGCTCAAATCAAAAATGCCTTTTTCTTATTCTCCCCAAATTTCATTATCAAAGTCTGTAAGGATGGGGATGAATATAAGAAGCTTTTGAAGACTGGTGTCTAAGGAAAAAGCCTAAAGAGAGTCAGAAGAAGAAAAATGGTTTTCCAAGGAAAACATCTGACACACTGTTCAGGAAAGAGAAGTTACGGGATCACAATAATAGAACCTTTTCAAACGAAATTTCATTGCCTTTCACTCTGTTAATTATGCTTCAAATTGCCTTAGATGGTGCCAGAAGCAGTCTTAGAAGTAAGAATAAATGATGATAATAATACCAGCTTGGTTTTGTGGAGCCTCCATAACTGGGTGGCAACTAAATAGAAGCATCTAAAGTGCCAGAAGCCAATTTGCGGTTTGGTTTTGGATTCATTTACAATTTGGTTTGGCTTTCAAACAGATCTAAGGATGATTGGGGCAGGGTATGAGAATACAGAGCCCTCTCATTTCTGTAGGGTGGGCAAGGCTTCTGTTTCACCATCACCGATTCGTGGTTAGCCTCTTCTTTTGACTATTTAATTTAATCAAGATTATGGAGCTGTTGGTTGCTCCAAGCACTGCTGGAGTTAACGATGCCCTGCATGTGGATACATTTAGGCTTGTGCAGATGTGACTGCAGAATCAGGCCCAGAATTTGGGTAGCCTTCAAGTACATACAGGACAGAATACGGTGATATTTACTAAAATACAAGAGTGGTTGCTGAAGTAAGTGTTGACTGCCTTCAGGTGACCCAGGAGAAGGCATCCAAAATACCATTTTAAGTCTTCCACAACGTAGCAGCTTCAATGCACAGCTTTCTATCACGAATTTGCAGGTAATGAAATCAGGGGAAAGCACTGACAGCTGTACGAGCATTTAAGCCACATGCATTTACAAAAGGCCTAAATAAGGAAAAATAAAACTAGAATGGCATTACAGACAGAATTTAGTGTTTTTGACAATGTTTAAAATATTAATAAGATCCTTATGATTTATGAAATCCGTTAAGGTGACTGAAGTATGAAAAGTGACATGATAACAACACGCCTGGTTCTAGGGTTTCTTTATGCTGGAAGCCATACGTGTAGGGGCACATACCATCTTTCTAAAAATGTAACTAGGTCAGGTTACACAATTCTCAGGAGAGAAGAGGAGGTGGTTGTTTTTTATTGTATTTAGATCTGCTTTGATTGCCTTTGTGCTGCACCTTCCATCTTGCTACTTCACGTGTGAAAATGGGGACTCCAAGAGGTCTGTCCAGCCCAAGGACAGGGGTAAGGGCTTGGCAAGACCCTGAACCTTGATACTTTTTCTTTCATTTTAAAATACATGTGAGAGTGCATAATTTATATGTTTTAACATATTTTACCACAACCTACTGAACATTCCTAGTCTCAAGTTTCCCAGATACCCTTTTTCTAAATATATTAAGGATGATCACAGCATTTTAAAAGAAACCATGTTTCAAAGCAGGATCACAGGGATTATTAAGGGAGAGAGAATGCATCCTGTGATAGAAAAATACAAGTTGGCTTGTTCAGTCTCATAAAGCAAAGGCTGAGAAAAGATATCCGGACCCCATATAACTATGTCCATAGAGCATAAGATCAAGTTGCAATAAACTGGTCAGGAATAAATATAGTCAAAGCCAGAAAAAGGTTTTTTAGCTGTCTAAAGAGTGAAATTCTGTAAGCTGCTTCCACACGAGGCTTGTGGTGACAGTATGCCTAAATGGCTTTCAGATGGATTTTGAGGGGATTAGGGAAGGGATCGATTAATTTATAGAGAAAAACTCCCAGAAAATGTGATTCTGATGCACATCTATAGGTATCCTGTGTATTGGTACACACAAGGGGGTTTGAGAGGGGAATGTCTCTCTCTTGGTAGTGTATTTATAGCAAACTAACTTCAAGCTTCCATACCTCGTGGTGGGCAGGAAGAATCATTACCCCTCCTGCCCTTGTTTCTGGTGTTTTCCTCCCTCTGCTGAACAACTGGGGACTGGCAGTAAGAGATGCAGACACACTCACTCTTCACACCATGACATTCCCTTCAGTGTCCAGTTGGCACATCCCACTGGCACTCACAGAAGAGCACAGATTTCTCCTTCAGGTCACACTGGCAGGTACCCTACTGGGTTTCCCTCTTCCCTCAGAAGCAGAAGTTATTAGTCAGCTTTTTTGTCACCTGGGAGTAGTATTTCGCATGCAATCTTGTTTCGCAATGCCTTTGATCTCTCCTGTTATGTTCCTATGGCACATTACAGCACGGCTTTTGATCTTCCACTATAAATCTGTATTTTCACAGGCTAATAAGAAGTATTTTGTGTGCTCTGATTACAGGAATGGAAGGTCTGTGCACTCCTGAACTGGGCATCTCTCTCATGATTGCAACTGTGGGAGATTAGCCTCAAAGGCAGAAAGTGGCTCTTTCCAGCCCAGTGTTCCTGAATACCATTACAAACTATTATAAAAGACCTACATATCCATGAACACAGGCACTGGAAAAAAGTCAACAGACAAGTCTTTTTGGCTTGAGTGGCATTCAGTAATTGCATTTGAGAAAACAGCAGAAAACAGGTTTAGCATGGATTCATCTGAATTAAGTAGAACATCCAGTTCCTTCCTCACTTTGGCCCCTCTGAAGGCAATTTTCATCCCAGACATTGCAGGGCCTCAGCTTTGAAACGCACACAAAGGGAGATAAAACAGACAGCTATCTGGCAGGCAAGAAATACAACAAGTGGAACAGTGATAGGAAGTAGAAAAGGGGAAGAGAAGTCTGGCTTGGGAAGAGAAGACAATGAGGGTGGAATTGCAGTACCCTGAGGGACGGGAAGGCCAGGAGAACACAGACATTTTGTGATGTGTCTCTACTACAAAAATACACCTCCTGGATAGTCAAAGAACCAGGGAAGCTACAGCTAGCTTGTATTCAGAGATAGGCACTGAAACAGGTACGTTTCATTTTAGTGTTAGGAGAAAGCAACTGAGAGAGTTTCATACCAACACATGAAAAATCACCCAAAGCGAAGAGCAGAACTCAGGACCTTTCTCTCTCTGTCCCATATTTACTCCTCTAGAGGACACTGTTGCATAAGAGCAGATGCACAGTAAATGCTAAAAAACACATTTTCTTGATATTTTCTTTTAAGAGACAAGACCCACGAATGTCTGGTATTCCCGGAAAGTGTCATTCCTGAATGATTTCTCCATGCATGTTTCTTGAGCATGAGAACTTGCTGAAGCTCTGGGTAGGTGACATGAAGGCTCACCTCTCCATAACAGCATGCTGCTGTTGCTATCACTAAACCATCCATGGCACCGCCATATATACAATGGTGCCTTCTCCTCTAGAGCACCACCTCACCATCCTGGTCTTTAGTTGAGGGGGACTGGGTTGGGTAAGGTGATCAGTCCTTCCTTTCTAACTTAAAAACCAGCACAATGCCTAGATAATTGCACCATGGAAAGAAACATTTAGAAGTCGTTAATGGGGAAAGAGAAAGGAAAGAAAAAGCTTGTAGATTCCTCAGGTAGTAGGGTGGAAATGGGGTAGATGCTAACTTGGGTACAGCTCTTTAATGACTGAATAAATAGGACTAATGAGGCAGTCCCAAAGTTTATCAGATGACTGTATTAATTTGCTCTAAATATCGTATTTAGTGATTTGTGCTGATTCTTCAGTTTGTGGGATTAGTTACAGTTCATTGTAAGTTCTAACTATATTTCCATGTATTGTGTTAAGACCTGATTCAAGAGTAGTTTTATTTGATAAAAAACAGATGTTCTTTAAAGAGACTCTCTCCTTCACAGTACAAAACATTATTCTTAGCAATTGTATGTACCTTACAAAATTAATAAGCACAGCATCTCTCTGCATGACATATGACATTATTATATTTTTCCCTGTTGAGGGACTTTTAAGCGGTTGAGGTCACAACCTCTGTGCCTTATGAGAAATGGAGAAGCACATGGTTCTAATTTTATCTTCAACCCTGCCCTCCTGCTGACATGTATGTTTACAATACGGTTCATCTGTTGACCCTTCACTCACATTTAAAATATTAGCTAACATTTTTTGGTCCCAATCACAACGGTGCATGGCGATTAGCTTTTAAGACCAGTTTCTTTCTTTATTGCCTTCTGTCATGCACATCTTATCCAAAAGCCCTTGACTGGTTTTCTAATTTGAAAACAGCACCAGCCACAAAACCAGCTCCAGTTTGTCTGGATGCCTCTGCTCTCATTATGATGCAGGGCACTTCAGCTCTTTAAACACACGATATGGTGTCACTTGCAGACGAGATGGGAAATGTCCTGTGGTGGTCAGAGATATCCCTGAGAACCCCACTCTTGGTCACCCTTCATTCTCAAGGCGAGGTAGGTTGGGGTGAGCTCAGTCCTGGGGGACACATTCTGTCCCCTAAGTCCCCCCGTGCAAGGGTCCCTGGAGAGTGTGGCTGGATCCTGCTACAGGCAAGTGAGGGAGGAAATCCTTCCAGAGAAACTAGCTCTTTCCCTGGTCCGTGTCGGGTGCTGAAAGAACACATGGTCACTTTTCAGCATGAAGTGAAAGAAAATGCAACTAGATAAGGCTGACTTTTGGAAAGGGGCACGGGGGCCTAAAAAATGAGAGAGCTGTTAATTCTCCACTCTGTTTTCCCTTATATCAGAGGAAAGGTGAAGGAAAAAGAAAAGAAAGGAGAGGAGAGAGAGAAATAATCTCATTTTATTGCCTTTTTAATAAGGGGAAACTTTTAACAGGAAAAACAACAAGTACTTTCCTTTTAAATTAAAATAATAAATTTAGAAATATACCTTTAGCACTTGAATCTCTTCAAGATTTTTTTTTCCTTATTTTAAATTACATTTTAAAATTTTAATTGTTTACATCAATAACAATGTGCTCTGGTAACATGATTGTGAAAAGAACACAGAGCACTTTCATTTATATAAAGCAAAATTATTTACTCAGTTATTTTCACTGCACTTTATTAAATGATACCATATTAAATAAGCTCATATAAATGTATGTCTTCACTTAAACTACATAATAGGGCATCACGTTCATTAATTGCTCAGTTCAAAATATTTTCATAATTCTGAAGCTCAGCACTCTCAGGTTCCCCATAATCTGCTGTCCCAGTAGGTATTTTCAGTGTGTTTATTGATGTATTTGGCTTCCCATAAAAATTCTGTAAATAATTTCCAGGCCTAAAATGTACCAATCTTATTACATTGGTAAAGAGACCTTCAGAAGTGTTAATGCCTTATTTTTAGGGATTTAGGGCAGGGTCTCTTTTTCAGTGGTTATTATGGGAAGACAGGAAAACTGGGCAGATTCAGGATTACCCTGTTTCATGAAGGAAGGGACATGGATATCGCAGCTAGCTCTAAGTTCTGCTCTGAAAACATCTGGTTCCTGCAGGTTTCAACCATCCTCAAAAACCTGAATAACCAGGTAGGGGAAGAACAGAGAGAGAAAAGCTCCAGGTAGCTGTAGGATAGAGCCATCGCTTTGTACTGTAGAAAGAACCAGCAGAGAAAACTGAAGAAAGATGCTATGTTCACCCTGAGGAGCACTGAAGTACACCTAGACACCACGGAGACATTGTTATGTACAGCTATAATCTCACGATAGCTGCAGAGAGATTTCCTGTTCTATATATTCAGGTAATTCCCATGCACTCCCAGGCTGTAATCTGGCTATGTACACACACACACAAATATCCATATGTGTATTTGTTTAATAGCAACTGATGTACTCCCAAGCTATGTTGTAAGAGTCCAATCCATAAATAATCCTGTTGAAGTGTTCAAGTCATTGCTGTTCACAGTGAGTTGATATTAGCTGGAGAACCAGACCCTAAAATTGTCTTACTTCGTCACTCCTATGATTCCTTTAATCTTTTTCTTCCTCCCCCCACTCTTTCTTGATGGCTCCAATTGCCAGAGCAGCAGATAGAGGCCAAGAGACTTGGCAACCCCACGTCTCAGGAGCTGATGCCAATGGCAGTTGGGGGAGCAGCACGAGTGCTGAGCATATTTGGCTTTTTTCCTTCGAGTAATGAAGACATCATACTGCTTCAGCCCTCCCATCCCCATAACCTCTGATCCTGGATGTGGAGTTTCTGGGCACGAAGCATGGAGCCTCTCACTGCTGCATAAAACCCAATCAAAGCCAATGCCACCAGGGAGGCTGTTACTTGCCATGTTGGCAATTCACTAATTGCTTCCATTATCACTCTGGCGAGGAGGACAGATGGACATAGCACTCCTGAGTCAGTTGAAAACTGATCAGTTGCCACATATAACTACTTCCAAAAACTTCTAACATAACCCATCTTTTCTTGTTTACATCCCTGGCTTATGCAGAATTTCAAACTGTATCATTAGCACGTTGGATCTGTGCCAGTTAGACAGGCATGACAAAGCCACATTTTTCCCTTCAATAGTTGGGTGCAACTCAGCTTTTGAAGAGAAAAAACAATCCATAAACTCACCAGCTCAAAATTATACTGTAATTTATTAATCTGTCACTGTTGGAGGTCGGATTTCCTGCATTCATTTCCACCAATACATAGCAATGCGAGTACTTGAAGCTTTCTTAATGCCTACTTGCTCACAACTCCTGTAAACTTGTGACAAAGAAGAGAAGATAAATTTGTTGCATAAAACTATCAATAATGGTGAAATAATTAAAACATGGCCATACAAGTATTCTTTACCTGCTTAAAGAAAATGATCAGGAGCAGTAAGGCATAGCCATCACACAACACTTGCCATCAATGCCTTTCATATTGTACCTTTTCCACAATTTCTGAGCTCACCCTGGAACTACTCGTATTTGGTCAATAAGGAAAAAGACAGAAGTTTTTCCAATGTGACAACTTTTCCAACATGACAATGAATGACTTAGTACAAGAAAGCAGCCTAGTTCTCAGTTCTGTCCCCTGATCTTTGCTTTCCACTCTGCCACTCCACTCTCATAGCCACAACTTAATGGACATTTTACTCTTCATGAAACAGATTACAATGCTGAAGGTACTTCCTTGAGTAGTTCATGGAAACATACAGCTTTGAGCTACAGAAAACAGGCAGAAAAACCACACCAACAGCTACTTCTCCTAAGGCCTTTCTTTAAGCCTGTCTACACTTAGCCAGTACTCAGGGCTAAACCATAGCAGTTAGTCCACCACCTGATGCTCCTTCCCCAATCGAGGAGGAGAATCGGGGAAAAAAGGCAGAATGCCCCGTGAGTTGAAACAGATTTAACATAATAACAAAACTGATACAGCAATTAACATAAAGTATGGAAGGTTCTACTTAGCCCAGTCCTTGATGTTGACAGCAGGAACAGAAGACCACAAGGAAGGAGCTTCAGCAAGAGGAGAAACTCCACCCTCCCTGAGCTCCCTCCTTTTATAATGAGCATGATGAAGTGGTATGGGATACACCTGTGAGTCACCTTGGGGCAGCTGCCTTGATTGGATCTCCCAGCTGACTTGGGGCTACTCATGGCTGCCTGCATGGCTGGGCCATGGGGCTGTGCCTGGGGAACCAGGACAAAGCCAGAAGAGGTCTTTGACTGCTCTGGTTCTGATACAAATCTGTATTTTTGGTACTTGGAAGAAGAATAGGTTCTTAACCTTCTCATAACAACATGAGCATGCAAGTCACCACATAGGACCCTGCAAGATGACTGAGTGCTTTTGTGGATGGCTAAGATAGAGAAGGAGAGGCTGATGTACATGAATGTGAACACTTCTGTGAACAAGGCTACCACAATCAGCAGAGTTTGCAAAATGTCAGAGAGCTGTCTGCATCAACTGAGTAAAAACACAGTGCAATATAGATTCCAATATAAAATAAACTACTTCTTATATGTCAAAACTTGCCACTCTTGAAATAAATATTGTTAAGAAAATCCCTATTTTCGCTTTAAAAGAATCTACTTGTTTATATCCACCAACTCTTTAGAAGATGGAGTCTTTCTAGCTTTGTAGTCACCAGAACCAACTCCTAGAAAAAAAGATCCTCATACAGAACATCTCTCCACTCAAACCTTCACTTTTCTGATGCTGAAGAGCAACACTAAGCATTGTGGATCACTGCTGATCCATGAGTTCATTTCTGTTCTATTGTATGTTTATATGATTAGGAAATGTGATTAGTAAAACACTTGAGAAGCCATGTTTTGCTCACTTTTTATGTCAGCTTCATGGTTTCAGGGCTTGTATGGACCAGGTTTACTAGGAAGACACTGTACATGGTGGTGCTGTAGCACTCGAAACAGAGTCCTTCCAAAGGGAGTGGAGGGGAGACGGGTGCAAGGGTGGGCTGCTGGGTGATGCAGAGATGGGCTGCAGCAGGGACCCTGGGCTGGAGCAGGGACCCCAGGGCTGCAGAGGGGCAGGAGCTGCAGTGTCAGCAGCAACACTGCAGCAGGCTTTGGCTGGGAAGAGTGCACTGGTCCTCTGTACTCATAGGGGGATTAGTGAACAACTCAGCATCAGTTACTGCAGTAAAGCATACAAGGTCAGGTCTTTAGCAGGGATCAATGTAACTCCTCGTTAAGCCAATATATAAGGGGTTAAGACTCATCTTTCTGTTTTTTATGCACTCTTGACAGCTTCTCTTTATTTCATCTCATAGAACAGAATAGCCTTGCATTGCTACAAATCTCCTCTCTGCTCCCACTTCCAGCCAAGAGGGTGTACAAGACTCCTAAAAGCTGCTGACCTACTTACTTGCTTCTTGGCTGTGGATGAAAAGCCTGAGGTACTAAGCTGAGGTCAATACAAGTCCCAGAGGTTCAGCCACACTGCTACAACACGTGCAAGAGCATACAAATGTGTTTGACTCCCCAAATCAATCAAACTTGGTTATTTCTGATTCCTCTGACACATGTGGCATCACCATCATCAGTTCAGCTCTTCTCCTGATCTGCTGCAGCTCACTGTTGCTCCCCTCCATGCCTGATTTTTAACTGATCTTATATCTGGGACCCTCTCTTTACTCTTTCTGTAAAAACTTCATGAGAAGAGGGCTGGGCCTTGAGGTACTACCATAATTCAAATATTATGGTTACTATTAATAATAACAAGAGCAACAAGAATAGGCATATATGTCACATTAATATGAGAAGCGCTGTGTTGACAGCTTCACTTACGCAGAGGTAAACACTAATGTTTAAAACCATAAAAAGCAAGGGAATGTTAAGGGTATGCTGACTTAAAAGGAGCTTGCTTGAACTGTTACAGCACCGTGGAAGACATAACAAGAAATGCTTCAGATACTGCATACACACAGATTTGTGCACACATATACTTTATCCATTTTTGTGTGATGGATTTTCACACAAATCCTTTGCTGAAATTCAGAAAACCATCAAGTTTTCCATTTACTCAGATAAAGCAGTTTCAAAACATTAACTCTACTGAGGGTGATTTAAGCAGAGAAAGGAATTCAACAAAGTGAAAAAGTACTTTCAGATTCTAACTGTAGCAGATGTTGTTTAGGTCATTTCTAGCTGGCTGTGAAGTTAGAGCCCCAGAACTGTGGTTTCGTATGTGGTTCAAGTGTTGGCTGCATTTATGCTAAAGAGAAAAAAAGAAAAGGATGCTTTGCATGCAGGACCTGGCATGCATTGTTTAAAAAAACAAAACAAAACAAAACAAAAACCCAAACCGTGGCTGTCTTCAATTATTTTCCATTACAGCATTGTCTGCATATAATTGCTCCATGTTTTCCATTAAGGAGTGCCAAACGAGTGAGTATGTTAGAGTATAGGATGTACAAATTGCACTGGTAATGCTGCCCTGTATCGGTAAATAACAAGAAACACAATCTCCCTTGACCTGTATGATGTTTTCATACAATTAATCTGCATTTTCCCAGTGTCCAGCATTACTTACCATATCTTCCATCAACAGCTGAGGCTGGGGACTCTGAGAAAACCCAGGCAATGGAAAGTTAGACAGTGATTTCAAAGAGGTCTTAACTGGGGCTAAATGGTCAAATGCTTTGTGAATGGGCTGCTGCCAGAATGTGCAGGCAGGGGTTTGGGGTTTGTCTTTTTTGTCTTGTTTTTAAAATCTCAGAGAACTACACATGGCATAGGTGTTTTCTGTGCATGAAAGTAAAGAACTTCCACAGGTTTCCACAGATTTGGTGATCAGGCCCCACATGTCATTTTGTTTGCTCCCCAACATCCACATTTTTTATCATTAGTCTTTCTGCAGGTTTTGTCTGCTTCTATATCCTGGCTACTTGGATCAGACTCCTTAGGGAAACAGGACCCCCCAGGAGCTGGTGCCTGGGGATCCCTAGCAGCCCCCCACCTGAGCAGGGCTTGGGCATCCCTTCCCAAAAGCAGAAGGCACGCGGTAGCAATGCACACCAGGAAACATACGGTGCCAAACTCAATGCAAGGTAATTTCCATGATGGAAGAATCTAGGAGACATAATGCCATTTGCCAGCTGTCAACGTCCTCGTGCACAGAGCTGAGCTCGGACTCAGCTCAGCTACAGGGAAGTTTTGCTTTTTAATATCAATACTTATTAACACCTATAACCAGAAAATATAGAACACAGCCCAGAACAATTACATTGCACAGCAGAAGTTAATATACCTGACCTATAAAAATACACGTGTGACTACTTCTGCCAAAGGGGTCTCAGTAAGAAAATTGGTTAGGTTTGGCAGTTCCTAAATACGTTGTAATTATGCACTGAAAACAGCATAATTACACCTTAACTGCAACATAGCAAAACCCTTCCCTTATTACTCTGACCTTGCTATGGAGATATACATGTCTAAACAAAATAAATCCATGGTCTTCACATTATAAAGACTGTACTACTGCATCCCTTCCAATTTTCCTCCTCTGAGCACTACCCTCCTCAGCAGTGTTAGCTGCAGACTCGAGGCTGCACACTCTCGGGTATATCCAGCTGTGCTGCAAGATGGGGAATTTGAGCATATGCACACTCTAAAATGAAACTAAAATAACAGCAGAGAAAATAAAACAAAGCTTCTCATGTAAAAGAAGACACAGTCACGCTACTTTACATTAATGAGGGAATGATGCCCAAATGCAGACTGATACTCCGTCAGAGAAACATCTGCAGCAGTTTTGAGAAGGTGAAGAAGTTATGATTTGCTATGGAAAAATACTCAACTGCCATCTGAGCTGTTCTTAATTGAACTTGACACAAGATGTGTGCACTGACACTACCAGGACATTCAGAAACTGAAGCTGGATCAGCTTTCTAACAGAGCAAGAGAGAAATATATCATCTGTTCAAGAGGCTGAATTTTGTTGGTTTAAAAAAATTTATGTGATGGGGAACAGCAGCAATTACAGCACACATTGGACAATACATTTTAAGTACAGCTGCTAATTCTTACTTATTTTGAGGGGGAAAAATACAAAATATGCACAGAGTTTTTAACCTAGTGGTAGCTGAGTATTTGGTTAAATAAAGTAATGGGTTATTTGTTCAGACTACTTCCAAAAAAACAAGTGCTTACTTTGAAAACAAAAAGCCATTGTGCTAAGAGAATAGACTTTTTCTCTGTGCTATGGGCTTTGGGCTTCCTCATGCAGGTTTGCTGTCTTCTGTGCCTTTAAGTAACTCCTGATACAATGGGGTCCTGCTACTGACTGGATCCTAGGGAAAAGAGAAACTGTGTGTGCCCCCCTCCCAAAAAAAAAGGCGTGGAAGTGTGACCAGCACATTTTGCAAAACAGCACATGGAGACAAGTTCGACTGAAATGCAGAAGCTGGTTCCATGCACAGCATCCCCTGCCACGTCTGAGCTCAAACCTCGGCTTCAAAATAGGAATAAGAAACTCTGTAATCTACAGTGACCTAAAGAAGAACAAGAATAAAAGCCCCAAGTTTCTCACGGTAGGTGAGACAAGTAAAACACATGCTTTCCTTCTACCCCTAACTCTACCAGTGCCTTTCCATGTTTTTTCTACATATATGAATGGCATGTGTCACTGGGAAGCAATAATTTTCTACAGCGTGCCTTTTCAGCAGCTGTTAGGACATCTGGATAGAAAGCCATCTGGTGCTTAGCGTAGCAAATGCCACCATAAACTTTGAGAGTCCCCTTCCTTTTGCACAGTTACACGCACATGAATCACAGAATCACAGAATGTCAGGGATTGGAAGGGACTTCAAAAGATCATCAAGTCCAGTCTCCCTGCCGGAGCAGGAACACCTAGATCAGGTCACACAGGAACACATCCAGGTGGGTTTGAATGTCTCCAGAGAAGGAGACTCCTCTGAAGCAAGTTCTGCTTCCAGAAGAGGAGGTGGGGACCAGTGAAAAGAGGGCAGCTTTCAACATACAGCTTTGCATACTAATATAAAAAGTCCTGGTTGCCTACAGAGTCTTGGGGAGAAGCTTTTGACAAGGTACTCCCTCCACCCCAGGTCCTCTCCAAAGGCAGCAGCATCTCCAAAGAACTGCAGAGAGTTTGATTTCATCTCATCCCATCCTTTCCCGGGTATTTTTCCATTAGGGGTTTGCACAGAGCCCACAGGATCAGGGAAGAGTCAGATCTGAGCCTGTCAAGTTGTAGTTCTGTTTTCAATGGTTATATATATTGCGCCCTGTGTTGAATTAAAACTACAATAAAAGTCCTCTCACTTGTTACTGTATTTGTGTAATGTTCAAATTAGATGGGAACAGTTATTTGAGAGAAACTAATCCAATGCATATCCAAAACCACATGGGGTTTTAATATAGAAGCTATCTACTAACACACTGCATGGTCGAGCGGGGAAATTCAACCAGAACTGTATTACTCAATATCAAACACCACCAAAAGGGGCCCTCCTGACTGTCATCTCCCCCACTGCCCGGGATACCAACATGATGCACAGTGTGAAAATCTTCCAGGCAGGATGACAGTTTAACATGATTTTGCACCTCAAATGGTCAGTCAGCTGCCTTCATGTTCGTGATGGAAGCCCTGGCACCCCAGAGGTGAAATGTTAGGAGGTGCCTGGGCTGCGCAAGAGTTACTGGAAATGGAAACATCGGCAGTCTGGAAGGAGGATCCCAGTTCAGGTTCCTGAGCAGTGGCATCTTAATGGATCACAGAATCAAGGAATAGCCTTGGTTGGAAAAGACCTCTAAGGTCACCCAGTCCAACCATTAACCCAGCACTGCCCAGTCCCCACTGCCCCATGTCCCTCAGCACCACATCTCCACGGCTCTGAAATCCCTCCAGGGATGGGGACTCCCCCACTGCCCTGGGCAGCCTGGGCCAGTGCTGGGGAACCCTTCCAGGGAAGAAATCCTTCCTAATATCCAATGTAAACCTCCCCTGGCACAACTTGAGGCCATCACCCCTCGTCCTGTCACTGTTACCTGGGAGCTGTGAAAGAGCTATGATGCTGAGGAGTTTATAGGCTCCTTGAAATATTTTGTCCCTTCCCTTTCTGTATCTGTGTAGCCTGGCCTTTATAATTTGAGTGGGATCCAGAGTCCCAGGGAGCTGGTTGCTGATAACACAGGATCTGTTAATCAGGTTTTGAGTTCAGCTACGTTAAACGACTTACTATTTTAAGCCAAAAAAAAAAAGATTTGTTACTTTTTCTTTTCAAGAGCCATGTGGATTGCCTTGTGTACATGCACTGGCTTTGAACTGCACGTGCAGAAGTCAGGTATGTGGTTTGAAAAAATTATCCTTCATATTTGCATAATATCTATTACAACAGTTTGATGTTTCAATTGGTACTAAATCATCTTTCATTAACGAGCTGTTCACTGCTAGCAGAAAAGATCAGAAATACTAATCACAATTGAAAGTTAAAGATGACATGGGAAAAGTCCATAAAGTTTAAAACTGGAACAGAACTAGAAAAATTAGAAAAACATACAAACTAGAGCTTTTGTTCAACCATTCAGAAGATGGACAAAGGCTGGGGGGTGTTGGCATTGGCAGTTACGAGTTGAGGACTGCTGGGGCTGCTACACTTGTAATGCTGGATCAGAACTTCAGTACATCACTGACATATATATATATATATATGTATTCAGTTTCAACAGTACCATCTCCAACCTGAACAACCCTTTTGGCAGATCAGCAGCAGAATGGTTTTGCTTTTAGAAAGAGACAATTAAAACAAGCACTGCCCAGGACTATGTTCTGCCCTGAAGCTCTGACTGAATTAATTTCTCATGTTATGTAGTTTATCAGGATCTTATCCATGGAATAGTTTGCTAAATCAACAGCTCAAACAGAACAGATTGCATTAAAATGCTGTAGATCAGGGGAAAATTAACTCCAAAGTATGACAGTCCCGAGCCCAAATCCTACACTTACGTTACTGTGGATTTACGCCAGTGTAAATGAGAGAAGAATTTGGCCCCTGACCTTCTCCAAGCAGGTCATTATAGTTGAAATAGTAACTGATCTTAGAAAAACATTTTTGCTGTGAGGTATTTATTTCTGTATAAAGGTTTATGGAACATCATATTCTTTGCCCTTTAAGCCTGATACTGACATATGTAAACACCACTGGGCTTGGTGTGCCATGGTTTAATCCAGCCTCTCTACATCTGGCTAAAACAATGGAAATATCTTCTGAAACCATTGTGGGTTATATCCAATATAGTTAAAAACATCTGACTGCAACCGCAAATATGCTGGTATTTGGTTGTGCTATAAAAACATTTTTATGTCAAATACAACTGGGACTAATACAGTAAACTACAAGTACACTTAACCCTTGGAATGAACCACATCTAGATGTTTCAAGGTTAAGGTAGTCTGCATCGGTTGTGTTTTCTTATGAAGAGTATAAAATGAATGTAGGGTATAAAAACTAATTACTAGTACTAATAGAGTAATTGATATTTATATAGCACCTTCCATGCTATGCTATAAACACACCAGCAATGTTATAAACTCCTGTAGCTACTAGCTATGGACTGATCACATCCTGCATGCTGGAAGAAAATCCCCAGGAGCACCCGAATGCTGCTCCTGTTAAGTGAATAAATGTGTGCCCCCTTTCCCCTCCACACCTACCTGTGTGCATGAGACAAGGGAGAGTGTGGAGTACACCGTGGGATCTCAGTCTGCTGCTCTGCTGTCCCCGGGCAGTGCTGTGCTGGGGCTCACTAAGAGCACCTCTGCAGCACCTCAGTCCACCATCATCTGTTCCATACACAGATAATGGAAATGTATGTGGTGCACACGTAAAATGTATTTGTAAAACACTGGGATGTATATTTTTAAATATATTTTTTATATATTTTTAAATAAAACCGGTATCTGAAAGTTAAATTTATAATCTAAAATAATAAGTTAAGGCATGCTCAGGAGCCCATGTACCATTACCCAAATGGATACAAGCACTGCAAATCCTACATCTCATTAAAACCTTTTTGGACAGAGGCTGCTGGCAAATCTCACTATGGTGATACAAGAAGAAACTACCCCTATGTGCCCCCTCGAGCAACCTAGGCAGAAGGGAGCACTGTGCCACTCCAGGGACACTGCCCTGCCAGCACAGGCATCACGGCTCAGAGCCCTGATCTGTCTGCAGTGCAGATACTCAAACACTTGCTAAAGCAGGGCTTGTGCCCTTGCAATGCTTTCGAAATCTGTATTTGTTCTGCATTATATTAATAAGATATTTGTTATGTATAAAATGTTTGTTTCATTCTTTGTGCCATTCCTAATTCTTCTCTGCACAGGATTTGGGGAGTAAATGGGACTCCTCATCTCTTCCCTGAGTGGTAAAAGCTAATTCAGAGCAAGCTTTGTATATAGCAAGAAAGTTTCTCTCCATATACATTGCTTTGTATTTATTCACACGGAATTTCATCTGCTGAGCACTCGGTATCATGCAACTCTGCACAATTACTTTTAATTGCCGTTAGCTGGAATAATCTTGGATCACCAGCAAATGCTGCCAGCTCACTGTTGTGCAGATTGTTCAGGAATACACTGAACAGCTCAAACTCCTGGCCAGATCCCTGTGGGAATACACCACTACCTCTCTAGCCATTTACTCCCAGCCATGGCTTCCCATCTTTCAAACCAGTGGTGATACATGAGACCATTCTGAGATGATTGAAGAGTCCTTTAGGAGGGACTCTGGCAATCCCCTGTGGCAATCCAGACACAGCATTTCAAACAGGTCACCGATGTCCATGTGAGTGGTGGCTCCTGTACATGCTCTTACACTACACCCTGGCTGGCAAGTCATTAAAATATTGTTTCCTACTATAATATACTATAATATGTCAGTTTTACACTTCTAAAATAAATAGGGCTGCTATGGACTTCAGCAGTAGTCATTTTACAGTCATGTGTAGAAGCAGTGCAAATAAGATAACCTTCTCCAGCTGCCCGAAAATCCAAACCTGCCCGAGTTTCCTTGACCTTCACTGCTAAGTCACCAGTAACTTATGTCAATTAACTTACAAATATTAGTGCCATCTGGTTTTGTAACAGGCAGCAGCCAGTGGTTTTTATTTGCACGTTCACTACAAACTTCTTCATTCTCACAGCCTAACTACTTGCAGAACTTCAGTAAGACCATATCTATGGCTGCAGACACTGAACACCCCAACAGGAGTTTATCAAAGCAGGTCCACAAGCAGGCTCCTCACTTAACCACGATCTCCATCCAGCCACACACCAAGTCCCACTGACCTTCTCACACATCTCTGCTGTGCAGAACGTGAACAACACCCGAACCTGGATCTCATCCTACCCCATTCAAGCCAAGGACAGTTTTCCCAGCAATGTTATAGAAGTACAAATGTAGTACTAGGAGAGCTGTCAGCTGAAGCTCTCAGCACCTTCCAGAGTCACACCAACTTCTCCCTAACAGCTACACAATGAACCTGGATGTTAATAACTCAAATTGCCATGTCTGAAAATATTACTAGGAAACACAGTTGTTACTGAGTTTAACTCAACCATTCAGCCTTTTCCTTCCATAACAATTTTGTAACCAGATGGTGAGTCCTGAGTTCCTGTCTTAGATTGATGGTCAGTATCCACCACAGCAAGAAAACAAATAATAACCCTTAATGCACTTCATCATTAGGCATCCTTTTTAAATGAGCTGCCAGCATTGTTAAATGCTGACATTTGAATTGCAGATTGGTTGATCCTTATTTCCCAGTTGGGTAAAGCTGAACAGACCCAAATGGCAAAGGTTCTGTTATCAGTTCACATCATGCTTTATCAATAGCTTCAACTGCATTTTGTTAATCAAGAGTACGAGTGTCTGGTTTAATACTCAATACAGAAACCCAAAGTTATCCTCTACAAAACAAACAACAAAATTTTAGTGGCTTATCACAGGGATGCATTTGCTTACTTCATGTTTTGATTTGAGCATTTAAACTCATATTTATACATTGTAGTATAGAAAAGCTTAGTGAGCAAGATAAGAAAGCATAACGTATTTTACTTTTTGATATCAATGAAATAGAGAAGCAGGCTTAATTGCGTAACTCCTCTGATCTTCATAATTGAGACCAGCCCATTTGTACTGTATCTCATATGTAACTGATGAAAGCAAACGAGTGGGCGATGAATTTATTTGATTTTCAGAGCTTTAACAGCAGCTGGTCAGCAGGCACAGTCCAGTCCTCTCTAGTAAATGAAGTCCAGGATGAGTGAGGTTTAGATCTTTTATTAGGAGAGGTTTGGGAGAAAATGCAAATTATTATTCAAAGCTGGACAGCTGGAAGGCAGGAAAAATGGGGAGCAATCGTGAACTTGCTATTCTAATTAGTCTGCCAACGAGGAGAGTGGGATATGTTGTGTCTATTACCTTCTAGCTACATATATTTTAGTAGGGTATTTATATATACACCCTACTATATCTATATGTATTTTAACTTGTTTCTTTTAAGCAAGGGTCAAATTATACCAAAATAAAAATCCTGCCAAGTTCTGCTGAGAAGTCCATCCCCTTCCTGCTTCTCTTCCTTCCCTCGAAGGGACACTGCCAGCACACCAGCACTGAGCAACAGCTGAGACACGGACAAAGAAAGCACAAACCACTCTCAGTGTCACAGCAGCCAAACACTCGGACACAGGGGTGACCTCCCCTCAAATAAAAATCCTTCTGGTTCCTGCAGAAGAAACCAAAAGGATGAGTTAGCACAGCTGAGCTCCTGTCTATGGAGGACACCACCACGTATCTCTGCAGGGAAGGAAAGAGCACAGCAAATAGCCCTGTCTGCATTTATCTGATTGCCAAATGCATCAGCTGTGTGGGGGCACCTTCAGTTTTGCCCCCAGACAGTGGGTAGGAAGCCGAGAAGCAGACACTGATTTTCAAACCAGAAGGTAACTTGCCCAGTATTATCTCCAGGCTGCCTTCTTGGAGAACATGCACAGAAAATAAACGGCACAGCGGAGGAATACTTGTCATGCCTTCCATACTGGAGCACACAAAGACTCCAAAGATTTTGTTAATTCAGTTCATCCGCACTCTCAAACCTTTAGGCAGTAGGGAGCGAGCTATTTATCTTTTGGTTTCTTGTAAGGAATTCACACTAGACTCACTGCTAAATCATTTTCCCTGTACTACTAGTACAGGAAATTAACTATAAATGAACTATGAAAACAAATCATTCTACTACAATTTTCCACTGATATTACTTTACAGTTTTAGTACATTTAGGAAAAGCAATATACACTAAAAAAAACCAGTTACAACTTATTTATATACTGATTCTTGAATTATGCTCTTTCCTCTTTTAACAGGCTCCACTTATATTTGTTGCTTAATCTGCCGTGCAACACTGAAGTTGGAAGCATCCTTATGACTGCGACATCACACCGTGGTTTCATAGTCAATGCTGAAGACTATTTACTCTGAGACTACTGTTTACTGAGATCTATGGGGGTGGAGATAAAAGTCAGTTCTTTGTGTTCACTACTACAAAGCAAACAGCTCCTGACTGTTTCTATAAATGGCCATATTGAGATATTCTGCGTTTCTGCTGTAGTCACTGATTTTTTTCATAATTTCCTCCCTCACAAACACTACTGCATTTCTTTGGAAAGATTAAACACCGAGGATTTATGCCTTCATTCAGGTCTATGTTTTCCACCTGTTTGGAGAAATAAGAGATGGCATACTCTAAATATGGAATACGCAATTCGCTCTGAAATGTTTTTTAAGCAACACAGAGGGGTAATTGTGGAGAGGTTCTACAGTTGTAGGGGGGGACATCTACCCCACACTGCTTGAAACTCCCTTGTTGAAGTCTTACACCAACAGACTGTCAAACTATTTAACATAAAATATCTGCTGAGAGTTATTTACTGAAGTTTAATGTTAAGTTATGAGTGTGCTACACATTTTTTTTAAATATGTATTTACAGGACAAAGAAATCAGAAGTGACAATGCCCTGATCTGAACACAAACAGCAAAGCATAAATTCTGCCCCACCGTAACACAGTCATTTCAAGAAATACAGAGTATTTAGCAAATGCATTTGTGTATTCACATCAGGGCTGTGTGCTTTGCAACACTAAGGAAGCAGCGGGCAGCAAACCGAGTGCCTTTGGGCTGGTGGCAAGGGTAAGCCTCCTGTGCTGCAGAAAATGGGCAGTAACCATCGTGTTCTCCACACTTTACAGCAGGTGAGCCACGTGCATGAGGTTTTACACCATTACAGCCTGTGGGCTGGGACTGGTAGCTACAGCCATGCCCATCACTTGACTGCAGTTTGCCATTTAAATACCTAGGGTCAAATTCTACAGTGAGAGTATGGATGTGAAATCTTTACAGGGTGAGCGGGAGAAAATGTGCTCCTGGGTTTTTTTTGTAGCAGTACGGTGGTAGCTGTTAGAAGTGGTGGAGAAACCAATTATTTTTCATGGAAAAAGGCAAATCTGCAAATTGAAATCTGCAATTCAAAAGCAGTTTTCTGTGAGAAATCCTGAAACATATTTCTATGTGAAAACCCAACTCCACTGCACTCAGTGGCAAATCCTCTCACTTCCTTCACTAGGGGCACCACTTCACTCTTTCTTTGAATTTCTTTCAAATTAACATTTCCCTGCAGAAAGTGTTTAAACTACTTTTTTTTCCCCCCTTTTTTTTTCTTCCTTTTTTTTTTTTTTCCCCCCAATAGGAATTGCGTTTTTGCCAGAAGCATTTTGGTCAGACCTACAAAGGAGCTGTAGACAGAAGCCATGAACAGATGTCCTCTTTGGGACCCTGCTGGGAGTTGGAAGAGCTTGCTACTCTCAGCTGCTCAGCACCATTCCCCACTCTCCTCATTAGGGATCACCCCCACTGATGTGCTCATTGAACAGTTTGTATGAACACT
The DNA here is from genome assembly GCA_028020825.1 of Podargus strigoides. Taxonomy (NCBI): domain Eukaryota; kingdom Metazoa; phylum Chordata; class Aves; order Caprimulgiformes; family Podargidae; genus Podargus; species Podargus strigoides. The sequence goes on from CM051633.1 coordinate 4,760,733, forward strand.
TCCTACAAGGCCCAGCTTCAGGCTGAGCCAGTGATCTTGGTGCAGACCAACAATGAGCAAAAACAAATGGAGCTGATTTTGCTTCAAACAAATGAGGGAGCTCCTACACGACTCGCTGTGCGAGGAGATGGAGAGGGCAGCAGCCTTTGACTGGAAGAGCAGTGAGTAGCTAAGGTGGTAACTTCTGGTGACACGGCTGGATTTGGAGAAGTCTGTCCATAGCAGTCCCTCCAGGATATAATCTTGTAGAGTCAGCTTGACTTCAGGAGGCACCTGGCTCCAAGACATTGAACTAAAGGAGCATTTGTCCCAAAACTGATAGTACAGACACTGAAAGCTACTAACAAAAACCAGCAACCCAACCTGTAGTTCAACAAGAATCAGAATTAAACTAAATGACAGAGTAACTTCCACCAAAAGACACATTCTTGTGGATTCCTGAGCATCAGCATCCTCCTACTGCTTTGCATCCCTCAGGTGTGTTTTGGCCCTTGAAATCTGCCCCACGTAAACCCTGTACTGGAACCCAACTGCCCTCACCAGACAAGCAAACCTCCACGGCCATGCATTCCTTCCAGGAATCCAGAAACATTCATAGGGCTTCTCACATCTTCCTAACCACAACAAATAGTTAGTCAAGTTACCTTTGTTAAGCAAACCAGTTTTCATTGCTTTCATTCAAACAGCCTTAAAATAGAATTCTTGCCTGCTTTATTTTGTCAGATGTAAAGAAAACTGAGAAACTGTATCCATTGTTCCTTAAAAGAGCTTATTAGTGAAACAAAGACCTTTTTTTCCAGCGAGTGCTGTTTGTGCAGTTACTTCATGACATTTATTTGGATTTGGTCCCAGGGGAAAAAGGCCAAATTCAGTTTCAGCATTTGCCTACTACAGCATAAACACAGTCATTAGTTAACAGATCTTTTTTGGCCGTCTTTATGTAGCCTCCAACATCAAAGCACGTGATATTCATGGCATAATCAAAGCAACATATGTACACTGAAGCACTGTACGTACATTATTTTTCAGTAGCCTAGCAATCTTCAGAAATTTGAAGAGGTTCTCCCAGGCCTTGAGCCAAAGCCCTTGGAAGTCAATGGAAATTTTTTTTTTTTTTTTTTTCCTTTGACTTCAATGGATGCCGAGTCTGGCCCTCGGATAATCACTGCCATGTTAATGGCAAACTGCTTTCCATTTTTGTATTAATTTCCTGCTTGAGGAAGACACGGGGCCAAAAGGACTGGAGAATGAAATCATTTGCCCTGTTTCTAGGCAGGGCAGAGAGCGCCTGGGTAACAGCAGTCAAATCCCCCCCTTAGGGCTTCCCTGATTCATCCTAACCACGGGGTGGGAGAGCAAGTGTATGCTTCCCTGCCACAGCTTTTCCCTTACTAAGGACACCGTTAGCAGTACAAATAACTGCAGACCATCATGGTGGGGTTTGTGCTGTGTCCACTAGAACTGGGAACAAGGCCAGTTTCTTTTCTCCTCTAACACCGAGCTGCTGGTAGCCATTTGTCCTCTAGGTGCAAGTTCTTAGGGAGATCCCAGCTATCTCCTACCTGACTTTGCCTCCCATTTTTCTACATCCTGCCATGGTACTGGCACTGCCTGTACTTTCAGCTCCTATGTAACATCACAGCTCCTTTCCAGGCCCTTTAAAGTGAATAAAAACCCCAAACCAACAAAGTAATGCATTTGCCAACCCCTCCTAACACGAATGAGTGACATTATTTGGCATGAGTCAGGCAGGGGAATAACCTTTCCCTGCTGTTAGCATCAGAGGGTGCGTCTGTCCTGCTGCTCTCGCTCTGCGTCTGCTCTGGGCACTGCTGAGAAGGTTTGGCTTTTGAACAATGCAGAACCACATCTGTATAACCTGGGTGTATTTGCCTTTACTGAGATTCTGAACTATCAAATTCCTTTTCAACTATTTAGCAACAACAAGAAAACCCACAAGAAGAAGGTTTGTTAAAGCTGCCAAAAGGAGGACCTGGAAAGAAGAGTTTTTACAGAAATTAACTGCATTGATTAGATCCTGCTTTAAAAACCATTAACTAGTCTTGAGCCCACGAAAATTGCTGAGACAGCAGAAAAATTACACATGTGAAAATTAGAGGATAATGGGTGGCAGAAGGATTTAGAAGGAACATTTGGAAAGGAACAGTAAGACTGACCTGTCAGTACCACTGTGGTACATGAAGAAAGGTGATTTTTATTGTTGCTAGGAGTCTAGCTTGGAAGATTGAATGCACATTAAATCAGAAAAAACTACATGCTAGCACTGAGAGGTGGCAAATCTTAAGCCTTTATGCTTAAGATTTGAAGAGTTTTGCAATACTAGAAAAGAAGCCCAATGCCTTTGGTTTAAAAAAACCCCACCAAAACCCCAAACACACATGTGGGGAGCACCCCCCTGCCCCACTTTAACCTGGCAAAGGAAGGTGGACTGGTAAAGATTTTTTTTGAGCTGCTGGTCAGTCACTTGAACTGTTTAGGAAGGAACTTTTGCTCTCTCACTGTGTCTGGTTCAACACTGCAACAGGGGCTGCTCCTTCCCTGTGTAGGCACATCACAACCACCCAACCAAGCGTGGACCTTGGTTGTAGCCCCTCCTGCACCACAGCGTTACAGCTAATAAGTGAGGTGATGATTAAGCAAGGTGTAGAAAACAAGACTAACATTTAATAAGGCTCTCAAGTTCACTGTCTGAAATGACTGTGAATACATGGGCCTGATTTGATTAAATGAAATCTATTCTAACGAAAGAAATTTGCAATGTTTACAGGCAAAGAGGTGCAATAGACAAGATTTGCTGAAGTTGGCTTGGGAGGGAGATATACCCTTATGGAGAGTGAAACCTAAAACTAAACCTCTGCAAGGACCAATGATAAGTAGTCTATTGTTAGCTGAGAGAAAACAGGAGTTCTGAAAAAGAGTGAGAGACAGCAGGGAGAGTGAGTGCATGGGCAAAAGCCTGCAACAAGGTTTGAATTTTACAAGGAGCAACTGATGGAATATAAAGACAGTATTCAAAAACATATAAAATCCATGAAAGTGAAACAATAAATCATAATGAATTTTAAAATAAAACAACTTTGAGACCTAATTGAAGATTGAAAATAAAATTAATTTAGTGGAACTATTAAAGACAAGATCCAAATCCCAATGAAGCTGGTGCAAAGACAGTCACTGATTCCTCCAGAGCTGGCCTGGGACCAAAGAGGACAACAAAGAAATTTCTAATGACTGAAAAAGAATCAAGAAAAACTCAGTGGTTTCTTCCCATCTGTGTTTGATGATAAAGAACACTGGCGATGTTCATGAAGGATGGGTTTGTGGGTACTAATGAGGACAAAGCAAAGGAGTCTGTCAAGTTATCAAGTACAGGAACAAGATAAAGGCAGATAATAAGTAGTAATGGATTACAGCCAGAGCTGAAGCACGGCATTTTGTGAGTACACACGGTAATATTTGTCCTGCTCTTTTGAGAAAGTCCTAGAAATAGATACTATAGAGTGTTTCTGAGCACACTGTGTGCCTAATAATCAAATGCCATTAGCTAAGTTTTTAAATGCTTTGTCTTTTGAAAAGATTAATATACGGTTTAGCAAGGAATTAGTAAATGAAATTGACATTTTTAGCTATTACTTTCAGAAATACCTCCTTCATGAAAAACAAGCCATGACATGATTTGTGATGAAACAGGAAGGATTTGGACTGAAGGTCTGGACTCCTGCTTGTTTCTGCTCTTTTTTCAAAAAAATAAACAAATCAACAATATGCAAGCTAAAACTTTTCTGAATCTGACATACCATGTGTGATGTGGGCATAGAGCACAGTCACTAGATTTAAAGATGTCATTATCAGAAGGAGCTTAGGCACATCTGAACAAAATTCTCGGTATCTTTGTGCACGAACATGCCCACTGGCAATCCATGGCTCTTTGTCTCAACACATCTTTAGGAACTGCAGTGAACTGGAGAAGTAGACTTTCCTAGGCTATCACCTTCATCATCCTTTCCTGCATGCTATGCTGTTCCTTTGTTCCTGCACCACGCTGTCACAGCTGAATGCAAAAGTCTGGGCTGGTCAATACTGTGGGTTAACTGCAAATTGCTAGAGGTGTTTTGTGCTGTACTTTGCTGTTAATTGTTCTTTCCCTTCTATGCCTGTTTGAGCTGAAGAAGTTGGGAAGACAGGAGAGTCCCCAGTCAGGCATTCATAGGCACTGTAGTGGAAGAAATAAAGTGGTATTTGCAAAGTCAGATTTAAACACTGTTTAAGTGAAAACCATCAGGATTTTATTCCTTTGGGTAAACCAGAAAAGAACAGACCATTCAGAGATGTAAACGTGCAGTGCTACTCCAGGAGCCCAAACTGACTGCAATTCTTCCACCAGTGCGTCCCTGTGAAACTGTTATAATCTCGTGACCCAGCTGTGAACTGTTCCCTTCAAAAGCAGTTCCTCTGGGCATTGGGTTGCTGACTATCCAAGAGAGCCAGATGCAAACAGAAGACCTGCACCACATATTTTAGGTGCTATTGAAATGCAAATACATATAAGGTATATTCCTTTTCCTGGAGACACATATTTCAAGTAGTTCCATTTGCAATGCAAATTTATTATGGGAAAATATTGTGCTATAAAGTCACAAAGATGTAGCTTACTCTTAAAGGTCCACAGGCATTATGCTGATTTCTGCCCTCCAAGAACCAGGAAGACTTCAGACCTCTGTGGTTTTATAGATAGGATTGCAAAAATGCCCTGTGGTACAAGCTCCTACACTTCAGCCTGAGCTGTTTTAAATGCCCCAAAAGATGTAGCCTCTGGCTCTCCATCATCTCCTCTGGGAGACAAGTTCTGCTATGTCAGAGCTTTTCTCCCTGTTCTGCAATACATAGCCCCTACTGATATTTAATGCTATAAACCACAACAGATGGCTGGCAGAGCACTCTGCTAAACTAATAGCAACTCTTTTAGGCATTTAGAAACTTGAAAAACCTTGGAAGAATGCTTGAGTATGGACTGTAACTAATGTAAAAGGGAGCCACTGAGATAACATTATAGATAGTTTTGTCCTACTTGGAATGTAGGACCTGTCACTGTCACCAAAAACACAAGAAAGGTTTTATTAATAAACTGAAACAGAAAAAAGGCAAACCCATCCCCATACATAACCTGAGTTTCTTTGTGCATGCAGTAACATATTGGCCTGCTTTCACAAAAAGTCATTTTGTGTATGCTGCCCTTTCAAAGAAGGGCAAAGTAGTAGGTGATGGTGTTTCATGGCTGCAAATTCCTGGGGGAACATCCCAGGTTGGGATCCTGGCAGGGAGCACCAGGCGTGTGTCCGTTCCCCCCTCGCTGACCGCGCAGAGCTGGGGGCCACGTGCAGGTGTGGAGCTGGGTACAGAGTGAACGAGGAGGCACATTGCTAAACCTGACCTCGAGATAAAAGCCTCCGACACATTTGCTCTTATCAAGGTGAAGTTCAATGTCACCAAAATCCTTCTCTTGAACTCTAACCCCTGAAAGATATCTGTGTGTTCCTGCACTTCGGCCACACCAACCCCATGGGACGCTCCAGGCTTGGGGCAGAGTGGCTGGAAAGCTGCCTGGAGGAAAAGGACCTGGAGTTGCTGGTTGACAACAGCTGAACACGAGCCAGCAGTGTGCCCAGGTGGGCAAGAAGGCCAACAGCATCCTGGCCTGTATCAGCAATGGTGTGACCAGCAGGACCAGGGAGGTGATTGTCCCCTGTACTCAGCTCTGGTGAGGCTGCACCTCCAATACTGTGTTCAGTTTGGGCCCCTCAATCCCAGAAGGACACTGAGGGGCTGGAGCGTGTCCAGAGAAGGGCAGTGGAGCTGGGGAAGGGTCTGGAGCACAGTGTGATGGGGAGCGGCTGAGGGAACTGGGGGGTTCAGTGTGGAGCAGAGGAGGCTGAGGGGAGACCTCATTGCTCTCTGCAGCTCCCTGAAAGGAGGGGGCAGTGAGGGGGGGTCGGTCTCTTCTCCCAGGTAACAGTGACAGGACGAGGGGTGATGGCCTCAAGTTGTGCCAGGGGAGGTTTACATTGGATATTAGGAAGAATTTCTTCCCTGGAAGGGTTCCCCAGCACTGGCCCAGGCTGCCCAGGGCAGTGGGGGAGTCCCCATCCCTGGAGGGATTTCAGAGCCGTGGAGATGTGGTGCTGAGGGACATGGGGCAGTGGGGACTGGGCAGTGCTGGGTTAATGGTTGGACTTGAAGATCTTAGAGGTCTCTTCCAACCAAGGCTGTTCTGTGATTCCATGACTCTATTGACTTCAACAGCATTTAGGTACCTAAACACTTCTCAGTAGGTCCAACAAGAACAAGAGCTACTTGCTCGAACAATTTAAAATCTGAATTAAGAGCCATTTGTGTCCTCCCAGTCCTTCCAAATCCAGACATTTTACTTTTTTTTTAGACCAGAGCTATCAAAACTGAAGCAGAGCATTTTAAACCCCTCTCCCTTTTGCTCCTCACGTTTCCCTGGCTGTGAAAGCAGACAATGATGTATGATGTGCTCTGGCTAACGACGCTCCAGCCTGCGCTGCACAGTTGGCCAATAACCCATCACTGCGCTGCCCCCGCTCAATCCATTTCGTGAAATGCTACTGTATTTTCTTACATTGAAAACAAACAGTGCCCCTGAGCTGCACCCCGATACCCAGCATCGCTGCTAGGGAAACTAATAATGCCAAAACTCAAGCTACAGGAGTGCGAGGCTGAGATTTTGTCATGACTTGTACAGTATGATGGGGTCTGGTGAGCTGCTGCTTTCAGAGAAAGAGTGTATTAAATAGACTTTTATAGCTTGAAAGCAGGGGGACAACGGCTTCTGTGAGCTTTTAATGAACAGACTTCAAGGCTCAGGCTATAAATAAGTCACTTGGAGGACTGGTACATACACATACTCGTGTAACATTCCTGTTGATTTTATTTCCTGTGATTACAGCCCCTGGGTGGAATGACAGCTCCCAGTTAGGGGGCAGGGGCTGGTGTGGCCCACCACCCTCTCCAAGGTGGGCGTCCTCCTCCATGCACAGAAAGGGATGGGCTGAACTCAAGCAAACAGAAGTTGAAAAAAATTAACACTTCAATGCTTTAGTACTTTCAAACCTTCACAAGGTTTATAAAAGGGAATATGAATTGCTCGTCTATATTTAGGTCACTTCTATAGGGCTGCATTTACATTGTAAATCTACCACCTCTCCTTTCCCCCCCACTCCTCTCCATTCAAGCCTTTCATTTTCACTTTATATACTTAAAAGCACAGGTTTGGTGCCCAGCAGAGACCTTAAACTTTTGGTAGGGCAAGCTGGAAGGATTTGCAAGTAAAGTGTGAGAAAGTTCCCTTCTATAAAAATCCCCTTTTAAATTCAAAATTTCAGAAAAATAGCAAAATGTGTTATACAAGGGATCGGTTTCTGGGTCCACACCAGAGGCTGGAGGACCACTGGGACCACTTCTCCTTGGAGCCTTTCCTCACTCAAGCTACCAGCTGGGCTGGAAGAATGTTCCTGACAGGAGTGGGTAAAGCTGGTGTACATTTATATTTTGATGTTTTTCCCCTCCATTGTAGTGTTTGCTGAACCAGAAAATCTAGGTCACAGAGAAACACTCAAACAGAAAACTGTGTTGGAAAGGGAATCTAGAAATGACCATGCCAGGGACAAAAAGGTGCAGCTTTAATCTATTTATCAGTTAATTTTATGATTTCTCTTAGTCCTGGGGACACCAAAGCTTGGAAAAAACAGGAGAGCTTTGTAAGAGAAACACTGATAGATCAGTAAATATAGAGCTAGTATTTTATATTAAGAACTTTTCATAGTGCTTTTCCAAAATATGACTGAATTTTTATGTGTTCAGCTCTGAGATCTACTTTTGGAAGTTGAATTAAACAGGAATTTTGCCAGTGACATGCGACTGACTACGGCCTGGCCATGCCTTTGCCATGCAATATTAAGGACCAAGTTTCTAAAGCACAGTTGCCTGTGCATGACAAAATCCATGTATCCTAAAGTACTTTCCTTGTACTGCCACTGTATTGCTTTTTGCTGCTGCCTTCTAACACCCACCTGCTTACCTAAAAATTTTTGGAGAACACATACTGAGTATCTATATCTTCCTAGAGCTCCAACTGCTGAATCTTGAGAGAAGTCTGAAACCATTCTGGACTGGATGAGAGTTACACACCAGCTGGGAAGTTTCTTTTTGGCTTGCTATTGCCAAATGTAGGTGCAGCGCTACAAAATATTTAGTCTCTTTCATTTTTATGTTCTCACTAACAGATGTCAGCACCCATCTACTCTGAATCTAAAAATAAAACTCATTTGCAGACTATACCACCACTCTTGGCTACTACCATAACATAAAATGGCATTGCCTTCAAAAGCTCTGATGAATGTAGTGGCATAGTTTGAAAGCTGGCTTGAAAAGAATGAACAGCAGCATATTTTTTCGATAACTCTTTTCATTTGCAGATCAGAAAGTACTTTAAAAAGCAAGGAAAATATCATTATCTTGGTGGCACTGACAGGCAAAGTGAACAAAAAGGGAGGTTATTCTCCTAGAGACTCCCCTACAAAGGCAGTGCTGGAATACAACCTCATGGACATTGCCCACTCTGATGTCCTCCCAGACCAAGCGAGCCTCAGGGTGGCAAGGTGGCACCTCAGCTTCCTGCTAACAAAACAAACACTTGCCCAGGACTTTGGGGCCTGTGCATCTTCTATGAGTTTTTCTCTGAGAAAACAAGGATGCTAAAAGTACAGAATAATGTACCCTCTTCCACTTTAGACAGGAAAATGAACTGAGTCAAGCTAGTATATCAGTGAATAAAAATAATTTTCTTCAGTAACATTCAAGAATCACTCAGGTAAATTAAAAATCTCTCAGAACTGAAGGTGAATTGGCAGTGCTGGGTTAATGGTTGGACTTGATCATCTTCTCCAACCAAGGCTATTCTGTGATTCTGGTCAGAGAAGTGAGCTGAAGGATCCTCACTGGAGCAAACTCAGCATCATTACCTGAAGCTAGATTTAACATAAGTACAACCTTTCCATGCAGCTGGTAGGGCTAGCCTTGCTTTCTCGAGTGGTTGCTTTGAAGTTACTAATTGTGCACTATATTTAAGAACAGGGAATAAAACGGTGGCCAGTTGGCTCTTTGATGAGCTATTATTCATAAGCAAACAGGGAGGTCACTGTGAGGACATGCTGGGTGTAGCTGATGTTAAAACATACCAAAACAACCATTCTGATTTCTAATTTGAGCAACTAAGCAATTATTTCTCCCTGACCAACGTGGAAACCAAACAGAAGAGTTCATCCTCTCCTTTTATTGACCATATAAGTTTAGTCACACATTTTAGTTATCCTGTCATCATCACATAATTGCTTAGAAATCTTCAAAATTAGCCTGATACTCTGACAGACTTAATATGGAAATTATAACAAAAACACATTATAGAGCTGCTGTCTTCATCCAAACTAAACGAAACGTAACCTCACTTTAGAGTCTTTATTTTTCCTTAATGTTAACACAATATTCCTTTTCAAACCATTATACTTCTACTCAATTGACTGCTATTTCCTTTGAGTGCAGGACGAGCAGGAACCACCCAGGGGGCAGGTGGCCCTACGCTCAGAACCTGATTGAGGGGCTGCTGACTGCGTGCTGCAGATAGGCAGGATGCCAAAGACACCACAGGCTCTATAATTCACTTATTCCAGAGCCCTGAAAAATCACATTTGAAGTAAACAATGCTGACTCTCAAGGTATACAATTCTGATGTCCTAACCCAGGAGCTTCAAAAGGACCCAGAAATACTGAAGGACACCTTCTTGAGATACATCTCCCCCAGGAAGCAAGCTGACATGGTTTCTAGCATTCCTGCTTAATAATTGCTTCAAGTTCAGGCCCTTGCTACAAGAAACATCACGCCAGAAAGCAAGCAGCAGGCTGACCTGCTGTGCCACTTGGGCTCCATGATATTGCCACCAGGACAAATACAACCCCTTCAAACTGCAGTTATCAGTTTGCTGGGGCCCACCTGAACAAACAGAACCTCCTCTTCTGCAGCCTGCCCAGGCTTGCCCAAGGTGGACACGTGCCAGAGGCTTTCTGCCCAGTGCTAGGGGAGGCTGAGTTCTGTGGAGGTCACAGCTTCATTTTGAACATAAGGTGGCACTTCCTATGCAAAATGGAGGCACCCATCCCAGCCCGGGAGGTGGTGCTCAGAGCCCTGTCCCTCCTACACGCTCCCAGGTTCAGTGGCTGTTAAGAAGCTAAACTCTTAGACTTCTTAGAAAATCCAAGCCATAATGCACAGGCATGATATTTATTGCCTTTCTATTTCTGACCTGCCATATTTTCTGGCATTGCAGGACTTCCTTACAGCCTAATAGTACCCATGTTAAAATCCCACCTGCCCCAGGGTTCACACTCCCTGTGTGAAGGGATATCATCCAAAGACCTCTGCATAAAGTGCACTCTCTGCAGCACATCTCACTGGGAAAAACAGTTAACTGTTTTACCATCTCACCAACTGCTCATGTCCATATCTGATTTTCCTGGCATTAAGTGAATTTAACCATCTTGGGCACAGAATTGGCATTCTGCTAATTTTCTTATACTTGGGCTTTCCCAAGGGCAAAGGACAAAGAACAGAAGCTGTCCAATGGGCAGAGTCACTCCAGACTCAATTCTGCTGGTTCAATTGGTATTAACGTAACCAAAAAACCAGGAAATATTTTCATATTGGTATTGCAAATACATGCTTTTCTTTTTTGTAACATTATTTTCATCTTGTATCAGATAAAAATGTACTGCAATGCTGAAATACTGAAAATATTTTCAGAGAATGTGATTAAACAGAAAAAAACCCCAAACAGCAAATAAAATCTGTCCAAAGATAAATAATACAGCATTCCTCATGCCATGAGGTGAAAGCCTCCTTTACCTAAGCATACAGAACTGAAGCTTTACACACTTAGGGTATGTCTGCATCTTTTAGTGCCTCTCTTACAAACATCCTTTTCTAATACTGTCAAAACACAAAACAGACCTCAATCTTTAAATGAACTTGTCAGCATTTGTGAGATGCTAAGCTAAGGAGAAAAATACAGAAGCTGTATGTGGCCCCAGATGCAGATTTTGTATATTCACACTGTTTTCTTTTGCAATGTTGAGGACCTCAGCCCTTCATTCCCATTAACCACAAGAGAGATGCACCTGTAGCAACTCAGAGCCTGGAAATGAAGCCTTTAAAAACCAACTTCAATGAGCATGCCTCCGGGTCACCTGATGTACCTCCGAGGCGAAAAAAGTGGATATGAAAGTGTGTTTGTTTTCCTTTGCCATGCCTTGCAATAAGAAATTTCATTCAATATTTATCTAAGGATTTCAGTAGTAAGTAGAGAGTTTGTGGCAGCTCAGTGAATGTTTTCACAGTGCTGTTGTTACTGCAGTTGTAAAGTTTCACTTATGATTGAAAGTTTGGGGCTGGTAAAACCCTGTGTCTCTGTACTGCTCACAGATGTGTCAGAAAAAAATGTACTAAATGCCTGGTTTTTATTACTGCTCCGCTGATCCTTTTTCTGTGGACATTCCAAAGTGCAAGTTAAATCCAATGGTGAATGTATCTTCCAGATATTCACATTAAAGGACGTAATTCATGTAACATAAAACATACTACCATAACAAAGCTGTAAGATTTAAAACCAGATTTTTTTTTGGAAGCAAGATCTAATTTCATCCCTCACAAATGTTCTCAATTCTTGAAATAATTATATATGTGTCTATATATGGTTTATATATATATATATACTTTATAAAAATATCTGCAGATAAACATCGCTATCTGCAAAAGGTACCCAGAGGTTCTGCCAGTGAGATGTAGATGTAACTATTTGCCTCCAAGGGAGTGCTTCACAAAGTTGTACACAGACATTAAAGCCTACTTTCATTTATTGTTTGTCTGCTTCATGTGGCTGTGAATCATTTCTGTAGTGACTCCTGATACTTGGGGGGATCACCCGAGTCTCAGAACGCGTTGCACATCCAGTGTAAATAGTCCTTTGGTTGAACAAAGCTGCCAGGAATTTTCGGCAAGTCAAAGGTCAAACACACACTGACTGCTCAAGGTCCTGTTTTTATACATGTTAATGACCAACAAATACTGCAAATTTCTTTTCCTCTTCTATGCTGATAACATATCTTTTTAAATAATGAGTTGTAGAAGGATATCAGAGTCTATTCCACCAGCGACACAGGGCTGGTTCACACGTGTTGGTTTTTTAATCCCATTACAACTTCTGTGGCCAACTGCACACAACAGATATAACTGGGCAGTTTTTTCCTAGAAACAGATTAGGCAGGGAAAAAGAGCACTTTTTTAATGGTCTGAGAAAATAAATCATTGTCATCTTGCAATTTAACATACTGTGTTTGCCAATGAAGTGCTGGGGTCTGAATCCCAAACCCTGAATTAAGGTTGACATATGGGTGGTTCCCACAGTCCTTCAAAAGGAGGGGATGAGTTTGCCTTTTGGCTTTCCTCCAAGGTGCAGCCGACCTTGTAGGGAAAGCCCTTGGGTAAATGAGTGCCAGGTGTCCTGCTTTGGGGATAAAAGCTGGGACCACTTCAAGGAAGGGTGGGGTGTCTGTACTTTGCAGAGTTTCCCTGTTGAGGAAGGACATCCTGACTCTCCCTGCAACTGGGCCCTGGTCAGGTTTGGTGCTTGTGAATGTGGGCTCTGTGGGAACAGCATGAGTTTACCTCTGTCCTGTGTTATCAGCCTCTTGGCTTGGTTGTCTCCCATCTCTTCTATGGGAGACTTTGTTGCTTTGTTTGTTCCACTCGTTGTTGGCCGTGTTGTGTCATTCTTTGGGTCGTGGGGTTGATGTCTGTTATGTGTAACCTCATTGACTTGTTTGTACCCCCAGCAATCACCCATGTATTGTACCCCCAGCAATCACCCATGTACTGACCCTTTTGTGTGCAACAGAATCTGGTTACTGTTTTTTTCTACTGCTGGCTGCATCCTTTGTGCTAGGCCAAGTTATTGGCAAAACAGCCTATAACACAGATACTGGTAGAAAAATCTTTTAAATACACAGCAGCCCAATACAACTCTACAGGCAATTGTACACAATTGAGATGATGCAACTTTGCACTAAAAATTGTAATGTGTTTCACCAATAAAGTATGGCTAAGACTAAATTAAAAAGATGTCAATACCTGCATTCAGACTGGAAAGTCTGTTAGATGTACCACAGAGCAACGCTACAATCAACATCTTGATTGTAGAACTCTATGCTGCTTTTGTTAACATACAATCAGTTACTTACATTACCACAATGGACTTTCCTGTGATACATGACTAAAAAACACCGATGCTCAAGCACCTGCGAAAGAAATGTTGCTGCTTTGTAGTCTCTGCCGTGAACATTTCACCTTCTATCATCTGAAATGATCTGAAAATCTTCTAATCAAAGTATATGTTACTGAGGCAAGGAGCCTACTTTAGTATATTAAATGCGTTACGACATCCACTCTATTTAATCTTCCTCCCTTTGCCTTCTGAGAAGGATGCTGTTGTGTATGAATATACTGTTTCTTTATGCAACTTCTGCCACAAAGCCAACCACATATTCTGCACAAGCCTTTGCCTTTGTTGTGGCTCAATGACTTTTAAAATTATCTTCCCAGCTGCATTGGACTTAGTTGTTATCCATCACACTACAAACCTAAATAATAGATTTAATGAAAACAAAGCTCAATTTCTTAGATTTTGTTTGATGGAAACAAATCTCTTGTATGCCTGTTCTATTGCTAACCAATTAACAATGTAGATACTACACATCTCCTGAGGTTCCAGAGGGGCAGAGAGGTAGCATCTCCTTCCAGCTTTCAGGAAAACGATACATGTTGGTATTACAGAAAGTAATTAATGTTAACCATACTGAGGTAAACACCATTTGTACAATGATAGCATAAGACTGAGCTGTCTTATCGGATTGGGTCTCCGTGATGGAGTACCTGAGCACACCTACTGTCCTTTAACCAAAGCAGCTGTGAGATACATCAACTGTTACGAGAGGAGATCCACCATATATAAATATAATGCTGCAGCAGTTCAGTATTAACTAGCTTTGACACAAGTTACATGTGGCATGCACCATCTGGCTTCCTCAAAAAAAAAAAGAGAAAAGCAGACAAAGCAAGGAATAGGCTGGGAGACTTCACTGCCTCTCGGGACTGAGCAGGATCAGAGAAAAGCAAGCTCGAGCAGCAGAGATTTGCTGCAGGTAATGGTATCAGGGTAAGAAAAATGGCAGCTGTCAGAAGGATCCTGAACTTGTTTCAAAAGGTGCAGTAGCAGAAAGATCTGTGCTAATTAAATATTCCATAAAGCAAAGGAAAAGTACAGGATAAACAATAAATCACACAGCTCCTTAGAAGTCATCGTGCTTTGAGGAAAAAAAAAAAACCCACGGTGATTTTTATGCAAGGAAAAACATTTCAAAGTGAGTATTCTGTGCAAAGCCATATGCAGAAAGTGTTTCTGTGTCGTGTAAACTTGATAGAGTTCTTCTGTTCTCTGCTCTGCGCCTCTGGGACCCAGTCTGGCACCGTTTGACCTCCAAGAAGCTTTAATGAAAAGCACATCAAGCCCAAGCGAGGGACTTTTTGATGTTAGCACTGCATATCACTAAAGAAACCAAAACTTTTCAAGTGGTGCTGCACCACCTCTGGTAAAAGCAGCTTGTACTCAAGACATAAGAGTTTGAAAATGCAGCCACTAATCCTTGCAGCTCTCATGCTTGCACAGGAATGCCCATGAGTCCACTCATGATGATTCCCACAGGGAAAAAGACTATCAATACATTTATCTTATGGTCAATGTATACCTCAGTACAAAACTGGAGGGATTTCAGAGCTGTGTAGATGTAGTGCTGAGGGACATGGGGTAGTGGGGACTGGGCAGTGCTGGGTTAATGGTTGGACTTGATCTTAGAGGTCTTTTCCAACCAAGGCTGTTCTGTGATTCTAAAACACAAAGTGCCACAATGTTGTACATGAATACAAACTCTTCTTTGAACGAGTAAAATAGACACTGTCAAAATAGTATTTCTGAGAATGACAAGACATTACACAAAGTCCACCTGGAGCAGCAGAGCTGTCCCATGGCTAAAGCAGTTCAGATGGCCAACCCTCCCCATCCTTCCAGATGGACTGCACTCTTCCCCGTAATGCACCTGACCAACCAGCCCTACAAGACAGAAATCCCTAAGCACAGAACCTGATCAGGTCTTAATCCAGTAGGGAACCTGATGGGATGGGAAAATGAAGAGGCATCTTCCAAATTTCAATTAGATAATGCGGTAGCTCACCCGCACACACCAGTACAGACTTAGCCGACCTCTGGAAACACCTTAAATAGAACTTAAGCAGCAGTGTTGCCTGGTCATTAGAATTTTAGACTGATTCATAGAATGATGGAATGGTTTGGGTTGGAAGGGACCTCAAAGCTCATCTCGTTCCAACCCCCCTGCCATGGGCAGGGACACCTCCCACCAGCCCAGGTTGCTCGAGGCCTCAAATGAAATTCCTGATATGAAATTAATTCCTTAAATGAAACTTAAGTATTTCAGCCAAAATGTACTTTTACAACTATGAAATACACATTGCAAAATGCATTTTTACAAAAAGACTTTTTTTCTGATAAAGGAAACGTACCATACTAAAACTTTCTTGCACAAAATTCTCAAACAGCTTTTGAAAACAAATGTAAAAAGTAATTTTAAATTATGAAAAACGTAATGAGATTTCTCTCAAGCATAATTACATTCGCATCTCTAATCTGTGTTCAGTTCCCCTCAGAGCAGAATTCAGGCCACTGAAATTTACTGGCTCTAGAGGTGCTACTGTCCCTAAGTGTAACATTGCCTGACTTCCTACTTGTGATCCTGCTCCTGATCTTAGAAGCAAGGTCATGATCCTACAACCTTAAAGTTAATTGGCAGTTTTTCCACACACTTTGATGTGAACTGAAGTGAGGCTCAAAGCAATCATATATATACTTAAGTTCCTTTAAATCAAAGTGACTGTGGGGAGGGAAAGAATGGCAGAGACATTGCCCTTTGGAGCCACCCGGTAAAAATGGAAATTCTCCTTTCCTGAAGCAACTCCCACTCCCTGCATACCTGGAGCCTTTGTCAGCAGTTACTAAGTTAGTTGTACTTTCTCTCACATTTTTCTCTTTCAACTCTAAGACTTCTATAAAACATCAAAGGTCGTGCTATTAAAATGTACATATAATAACACCCCGTGTAAAATACCCAATGTCATAGCTCCTCTTTGGTATTTAACAAACTATTCTTGATGGACAAGTAATTACTCCATTTAGAAAAAAAAAAACAGCCCGCTATCCAGAGAAGAGCTGGGAGAAATGCCAGGTTATGTACCAGCACACAGATGAGTGCTTTCATTGGAAAACAATGGGAAGAGATGTCATGGTTGGCTTAGGAAGAAGTGACAGCTATTGATATAATCACATTAAACACAGAATTTCCCACTTCATATCAGTAATTATTATTCTTATTTTCTAGTCTTTCAAATCTTTGTGGGTTATATCTTTTTGAAGAAGCTGCTGAAGGAACCTCATATTTTCAGTAAAATAGGGATAAAATAGTGAATTTTTGGGTTCAAATGTAAAGTTCACAATGATTTAGCTCATGGATTTTTTTGGTCACAATTTCTGTAAAGTTACACTGATTGCATGTAATGAAACAACTTAATTCTACAACAGTTCCAGGAATTTGGTACATTTGTTGTGACTGGAGGTGCTGGAGCGAGTCCAGAGAAGGGCAACAAGGCTGGTGAGAGGTCTGGAAAACAGCCCTTATGGAGACCGGCTGAGGGAACTGGGGGTGTTCAGTCTGGAGAAGAGAAGACTGAGAGGAGACCTCATTGCTCTCTACAACTACCTCAAAGGAGGTTGTAGTGAGGCTGGTGTTGGTCTCTTCTCCCAAATTACTAATGACAGGATGAGAGGAAATGGCCTCAAGTTGCATCAGGGGAAGTTTAGATTGGATATTAGGAATAAGTTCTTTACTGGGAGGGTGGTTGGGCAGCACAGGCTGCCCAGGGAGGTGGTGGAGTCACCGTCCCTGGAGGTGTTTAAAAAACGAGCGGATGAAGCACTTGAGGCCATGGTCTAATGGTTAGGGAGATGTTGGGATAAAGGTTGGACTTGATGATCCTAGAGGTCCTTTCCAACCATAGCGATTCTATGACTGTGATGGGTGCACCATGACCCAAGTGTCTCCTTGAGCAGGTGGCATTTAATTCAGAGACCAGTGGACAACAAGAATTGAGACAGGAAAACAGAAACAAAACTACTAAATGCTCAAAGTGCCAAGTGCCAAAACATGGGGAAACTCTCTGGAGAATATGAAACTTTGGTTGGTTATACATCAATTAACACATTTAAAAAAAAATAAAATACTCTGACACAAAGTCTTCCCTGGACTGCGTGTGCTTCCCTACAATGTCAACAGCTTCTCCTATTCCAGCTCCTTCCCCACCGTCTCCCTCAGCTTGGGTTCTCACACTCTGCTTTGAGCACATCCCCTTTCAACCTGTCCTTTGGGGATGTCTGACAAATCACAGCCCATGCCTTGCACGATTTCTCACACCTCTGCACAAGTCTGCCAGCACACTCAGCTCACTACATGGTAGGAGCATGGAAATGACTTATTTAGATTTTTGGCCTCTCTCTCCCAGCTTTATCTGTATTATCAGCCACACTGACAGTAAAGCAAAGAGGGTTATCAGCTATGACCTGAATGCTGTTGAGCCAGCTACAAAGAACTTTTTGGTTTAAAACAGACAAAGAAAGCAATGAGCAGAAGGAAGGAAATATCCCATCACGCATTACATAGATAGGGACTGATGCACCCATATAATAAAGACTAGGTCTGCAGGTTACATAAGTAGCCTGTGATTTGAGTTTGGCATTTAGGGCCCCATACAATGTGTGGTGAGAGACAGGTGACTCAGGTTGGGGATGCTACAGGCCATATTTTAAGCTGGTTAAACCAGTCAAATATGTTGAGAGGAGCATGTGCTGCATCCCACCCCTCTGTGGCTCTGGGCATCTGACAGGCTGCTGGGAAACATCCATCTAATCTCAAGGTTTGCTTCCTGTGACACACCAGGAGATGCCTACATTTGGCTTTGAATTGATTACTGTGAAAAATATAATGGGGAAGGAGCTCCCATGCAAGTCTTTTGGACTTTCCTAATGCCTGAAACTCATCACTGTTCCTCCTTACGCACCCAAGATGCAGCAACATACTCATTTTTGTAACTGATTTCTTTCTAAGGAGCTTTCACAGTTATTTTGACTATGAAGGACCTGTCCCTATGGTTGAGATGTGGTAAGACTTTTTCATTGCAGAAAATAAGAGAGAAATTACATATGGACCTACCTTGCAGATGCCTCAAAAGCACTTCCAGCTCTAATCACGCCCTGTTTCCACTAATCTGTACTGCCATGTGAGATTTATCAGTGACTTCCTAAATACTATACAACAGTGCTGACTGCTGAAAAGGAGTAAAGGGCTGGAAGGAAATCTCACGAGTCCTGCATAAATGAATGGGACACGTGGGACTCTGCTGCTTTTCAGCAGTCAACACTGTAATGTGTAACTTATTGGCACATAAAGCGAGCTCCTGAAGTTGTTTAGCCCTGATTTCACTGCACTGATCTGATCTTTAGGAATCTGAAGTTTTAGTCCTGGCAAACTATCTAGTCCTTATCCCCAGAGACAAGGAAGTTAAAAATTTTGAGCCATATGTGGATTTTAGGGCATGTGGTTAGAGTCCTCTGCTTTCACACACTAAGCAGGATTTATACATACAGAGACAAAAGGCCATGGCAGTCGTGAGGCAACATTCCTCGTTAAAGCTGGAAGCTTCTTAAAAACAGTAAAGTCACAATTGTTTTTAAAATTAGGAAAAAAAAAAAAAAAAAGAAATCTAACTACAAATGAGGACCTTTGATGAACAAGCTACTTAAGCAGAATATAAATCTAAAGCAACAGTGCTTCCAGCTGAAGTGGACAGTAATCATTTATGCTTACACATAGCATGTACTTAAGTACCTTGCTGAATTAAAGCCAAGTGTGCAACGTTAACTTTGGGAAGAGCCTTTTTCAAATAAAATGTTTTCACAATGAGCAAATCACCTCGAAATGTGCTGCAGCTTAAGCTACTGCTTCCAGAGAACTTATCCTGCTCCAGTGAAGGTCAGCAGAGGCCAGTGGGTTACAGCTGCCTCACCAAACCAGTCTGTAACTGTGCACTTGTGGTTTGGTCAGACTGGCAAGCAAACACCAAGCAGTTCTGTATTATCCTAATGCCTGCCTTCTGTCTCTGATAGTTTCATCATTCACACACATTTTATTTTTTCATGTTCATGGAAGTATTTCAAGGAGAGCACCTCTCTTTTAGGTTAAGGGTTAAATACAACTATTGCTGCTGTTCAGTTCCCAGTGCTTTTCAGAGCCAGCTCTAGAAACTCACTGCCCTTTTCTCTCATCCTTGTAGCCCTATGGACATCAGTGAGACTTTGAGACTTACAGACACAAAGGTAGAGTGGAAACAACCTTGGAAACAGCTGACTGATTTTGAAGCACCAGTGACACAGCACTATGGAAAGCACTGCTATAGTGCTTTCAGTTGTTGCCAGTAATGTCATCATAAATCAGAAGGATTCTCAGGAGCAACTCTGCAGTTAACCTGCGTGAGGATACTGAACAACAGCCCACTGCTGCCAGAAGAGGACTATTTTACACTCCTTGGCATCATCTCACACACTTGGTGGACTAGACTATACCGATTTCTTTCTTAGCTTAAGCAGCGAAGAAAAATAATTAGTATTCATGGAATATAAACATAGAATCATATTTATAAATCAGAACAAAATAGGCTATGGTTCCTCAAGTCTAAAATTGCATGAAATTGATTCAGGCCTCAGCCTCATGATTTTACCAAAAACCAAGATCCCTCAAACACTCCAAAAATACTGGGGCTTTCATGAGTGTGCTAAATAACCCAGCATTAATTTGGTGATGCTTTCTGAGTAGCAGCTGATAATGGGAGAGATGTATGGTGCTCTATTAAAGATGCATACTGTAAATGGCAAAGTTAACTTGCTGATACTGAAGGATGAGCTGACATACATCAAGACAACTTGCAAACTTCTCCAAACCATGTGGGAAGATGGCCAAAATCAGACTCCTAGCATTTTATTTTCTTCGCAATAGAATTTATTCTGTAAATTACTGCAAAGAAAGAACCAAATAGCATTCAACTGGAAACTTACTGAAAGGCTACAAAGCACCAACGGATAAATGAGCGAAGAAAAGAGGAGATGCATTTCCTCACTAATTTGATGAAATTGGGAAAATGAGATTACACTACTGCATCTCCCCCAACGCAATGGCAAGTTGTTGCCTGAACACAATGTTTCTCAGAGTGTTTCTTTTCTTCCTGTCTTTTATTCTGCCTGAGGCAAAGCTTCTGAACCCTGGAGTAACATGTGAATGTGATTCAGTAATTGTAGAGTGACAGCTTCAGGGAGATGGGAGCAAGGCAAGTCCTCTGCTTGCCAGAATAACTATTTAGGATCCTTAATCCTCAGACTTGAGGTGCATTGGTGCATCTGGTCCCAAAACAATGGTGTATCAAGATATTTTGCATGAGATACAATTTATCATGTATATGCATGTGAAAAACCAAAGCACATGGGACTCACTAGGAAGACGTGGCTAGTCCTCACCTCTTCTGATTCCCTGAGAGCCAAAGAACTTCCTAAGGAAAGCCAACTATACCCTGGGCTGCATCAAAAGCTGCGTGGCCAGCAGGTTGAGGGAAGGGATTGTCTCCCTCTATTCCATTATGGTGAGACCCCACCTGGAGTACTGTGTCCAGTTCTGGAATCCTTGGCACAGGAAAGACATGGAGCTGTTGGAGCAGGTCCAGAGGAGGTCACAAAAATGATCAGAGAGCTGGAACACCTCTGTTATGGGGACAGGCTGAGGGAGTTGGGGTTGTTCAGCCTGGAGAAGACTCCAGGGAGACATTATTGCAGCCTTTCAATACTTAAAGAGGGCTTGAAAGAAAGATGGGGACAGACTTTTGAGTAGGGCCTACTGCAATATGACAAACAGTTTTAAACCAAAAGAGGGTAGATTCAGACTAGATATAAGGAAGAAATATTTTACAATGAGGGTGGTGAAACACTCGTACTGGTTGCCCAGAGGGGTGGTAGATGCCTCATCCCTGGAAACATTCAAGGTCAGGTTGAACAGGGCTCTGAGCAACCGGCTCTAGTTGAAGATGTCCCTGTTCACTGCAGGGGGGTTGGACTAGATGACCTTTAGAGGTCCCTTCCAACCCAAACTATTCTCTGATTTCAAGGAAATTTCTTCCTGTTTCGTGTTTTCTGAAGTTTTGTTTTGTTCAAGGCTGGGTATTTTGCCTCCCCCAAGTTTTTGGGAATTTTGCCTGCTCAGCACTGTCTTGACATAAGGAACTGCTGGGATGTTAAAGATCCCAAACTGATTTCATTGTTGAAAGAGCCATTCACCCTGCAGCTTTCATGTACCTTGCCTGGTTACCTTCTGACTGAATACAGATCTCTCTTTATACAGGAAACTTGAGACTCCATGGCACTGTTCCAGAGACTAAACAAAAAGAGGTTGTAAACTTTAACCAATCTGCCTTCCTACAACTAGCCACAGAGACTAATTTTCTGAAATCAAATCCTCTTGTCTGGAAACAGAACACACTTTTGGAAGGGCTTTAGGTCTACAAACTACCATGAACCAAAACCAAGCTAACCTCTTCTTGCCTCTGGTAAAAAAGGATAACATCAGAAAGTCTTTGACAGAAGCAGTCAAATCTGAACGCTTTGGAAAAGCATCACCATCAGCAGTCAGAGGAATGGATAAATCTGAAGTGAAAAGGAAAATGAGATAAAAAGGATGGAATGTATGGTTCCCTACTGTGGGGAGAAGCCCTCTCCTGAGAGCGGAAGAAAAAAAAGTCACCGGGGAAAATATGGAAACTTTTGATCACAGCAATCTCATTCAATATTGTGTTTTAGAGCACCTGATTATCAATGCAAATAACATATACAAAGAGATCTCATTTGTAATACTCCAATACTACGGTGATGGATCTCTAGCAAAAATATGCAAATAAGAACTCATTAGTCAACTCCCTCTCACCCGCATTTTTTCTTTTAAATCCCCACTTGGACAGTTTCCTCTGCCTATACAGGAAAAGCAAAGCATATTAACAGGCGATACTCAGCCTCATCCCTAACAGCATAGGTAGCATCTACCAGTTTCATACAACGAACAGAAAACAAGAACAGAAAAGTCCTTCTTAACTACTTTCTATCTGAAGTTGGGTTTCCTCTTTGTACTCGAAAGGAACCTGATACACCTATCCATGTTTATCCATTTCACGCTATTCTCATACGGCTAGTTACATCCCAAATTACAGATTGTTTGAGAACCTTGTTGAACTCTACCCTTTCTGTTTTCACAGAGATTAGCAAGGGTTTAGCTCTTCTGATGCTCAGTGTCCTCCGTGTGAAAAGCAGCTGTCCCTCTGTCTACATTTAGCCTGTACCTGGGGCTACACTGCAGCAGTTGTTCTACCACCTGATGCCCCCTCCCAGCTGAGAAGGGGAATTGGGGAAAATGGGAGAAGCTCTGTGGGTTGAAGTAGAAACAGATTTCATGAAGTAACAAAACTGATACAATCACCAACATAAAGTATACAAGGTTCTACTCAGCCTTGTCCTTAGGATCAGCAGCAGGAAGCCAAGAGGGAGAAGATTCAGGAAGAGGAACCCCACCCTCAGTGAGCTCCCTCCTTTTATAATGAGCAGATGAGGAGGTGTGGGACACACCTGTGAGTCACTGCCTTGAGTGGATCTCCCACTGACTGGGGCTACTCATGGCTGCCTGCATGGCTGGGCCATGGGGCTGTGCCTGGGAACCAGGACACCCTCCAACCATGCACAGGTAATATGACATTATATTAATTTCCAGAGGAGAGGTAGAGGCTCATTTTTAAAGCGAGACTGAGCCCCCACAGCGTCTGCCACCACCTCTGAAAACCAGGAGATGAAAAGAGGAGCAACAAAACTAGATCCTCCTATCTTGACTTTACCTCCTTTAGCAGCACGACCGATGGAAATCAACACAGAATAAATTGTGTCCACTGGACAATTCTAGAGCAAGTCAGCTGAGCTGACCACTATTTCCTTTTTTACCCTCAGTAACTTTCTTTGTTCTTAAACATCAATAGCTGTTAAAGGAATATTATAAATCTAAAAGCAAAGAATATGTTTGTTGTGTTTTTATTTTTTTAAAAATATCTTATGTATCCAGTGGAGCTTTTTGAGTCTATGCCCAGATACCTACATTATAAAATAAAAGACAAAATCATAGGTACAGAGTGTGCCAAGAAAATCAACCCAGTGTGGCTTGCCCAGGCTTTCTGAAAGAAAGCATGCACACTGTGTCACTATTATGATTTAAAATAGCTGGGCCTCCAAAGTCATAACACTACTGCACTATAGCACAAGGTGCCTGCAGATGCCTGTAGCAGCAAGCCGAGCGATTAGCTTGAGGACTGCGATGAAAGCATGACTTTGATTTCTGTTCAGTGTGTGTATCTCACAGCTTCATTCTGGTACAAAACAAACCTATGATGAAATGAAAGGAAGCTTAGGAGGAGGGCGGAAATAACCCAAGTCTTTTACAATAATCCTCATTATTATTTACTATGGAGTGCAAATTTCTCAGTTTCAATGGAGAGGAGGATTTTCTATGGTAAAGCAGAAGAAAATGGGGTTTTGCATCGAAAAAGCACTTCTGCTTCTTTTGGGTTTAAAACAGGGTCAGAAAAGCTTTCAATTCTCTGAGCTCAAGGCTTGCTAGAGGTAAACAGGAGTCTGTATGTACACCCACACACACTGTCCTGCCAGAGTGAGCCCCCTCGCTTGTTCCCAATGTTACTTTCTACCTTCTGCAACACTGAGAACCAGCACAACACCCAAGGAGCTTTTGAATGTGTTCTGACCCTTTAACACACCATTTTTTTGAAAGTGGAAAGGAATTTTTATTTGTTGGCACTGTTTTGGTTTTGCCTAGATGTCACAGGATTCAATGCAAGTACTCACTAGCCCAGCAACGAGACACGGTCTCACCCCAGCTCATGCCAGGGAGAGCTGCTCAGCAGTGAGAGGAGGATATAGGAATGACAAACAAAGGTGAGAAGATCCCTATTCCATGTGTTATTGCCCAATAATTGCCAGCCAAGCCTAGCTAATACAACTTCATCCTTAATTAAACCAGTCTCTGCCCTTACCTTCACCACCTTCAATTTGTGTTAGAAATTATCTAAGAAAGCTAAAAGATATCTAGCTGTCCCTTAAACTGATACGTACCATTTTCTTACAAGGGCTTCCTACATGCTTTGCTCACTAAAATATTGGTATGTTCCTACACTTTTCCACCTGTGGCTTAAAAAGAACGGATTTCTGAGCGACCACCATGTACCCTATTCTGCAGACATCAATTTACTCTGAAGAAATACTTATATGTCATTAAGGAAATCATCTAAATTACTCAAAATACTCACTTTCATTGTGAATTAATAAAAGACCCTGTAGAGTTTTTGTACCAGAAGGAACCCCAATTTAAAGTTACCTGGCTTGCCTTTTCCAAGGTTAGCAATAACTTCCTCCAGAAGAAACAGTGATCACAACATCACACACAGTTTTTGAAATAGTCCTATATATGTAGAAAATGCATTTTTCTGCACTTACATTTAACCCAATTTACCTCTAATAATTCATCTTGGTAACTGGTTTCCCTTCCCCCCCCAGTCATACTACAAAAATAGATGAATCCACATTTTCCTATGACAGTTTCTCAAGTTCTATACTGGTTTTTTGAGTACTAGTAGTTATCTACTAGTTAGTTATCTAGCACAGAAAATACCTAAGTCTTGATTTGCTACTGCTGTATTTACATGGGGTTTGTTTTATGTTTAAAAGCCTAGGCATCTATAAGACACAAATGTTCCAGGCTAGAATGCTGTTTTACTGTTTGGCATTGAGAACGTCCACATTCCAGCACCAATGGAAAACAGACAAGTCCCATCTAAACACACAAGACTGGAGCTCCGAGAGCTTAAGCCCTGGATGAGCACCCCAGGCTTCACTCCAGAGCAGAAGCTGAGAGGGGTGAAGATGCCTATTCAAGGTTACGATTCGGGTCATAGCCATGGAGAAATACAGGGCAGCTGGAGAGAAAAATAAACTTAGATTATTATCAAGTGGGGGCTGGACTATTTCTATTACATTATAATGTTTCTGCATTGCAAAGAGGTCATCAATCCAAAAGACTTCAACTCCCTGAGTGTATCTCTGTGCCTCTGAAGATAGAAAAATTCATTTTTCTCTAAGTTTTTATTGCTGCACTCATCAGTTTAACACTTATTTGTTTCATGGTTATGAATTAGCACAAACCCCTCTCAGGAAGGGTGTGGGGAAGGTACATATGGGGAACTTCTGCGTGGAAAAAATTTAGGTCAATTGTTTTTAACACTTTGTTTCACGGTATAATTCCCACTCCTGCTTAGCCCAAGCTAAAAAGCCAGCTGTGCATGGATGCAGTGCCCCCCAAATACTGCTGGATGGATCTCTGGGCCCCATGCCAGCGTGCCTGCAGTGCACTGTGTTAGATGGAAGAGTGTGGGGTTAGTGCTATAGCAGGAACTGCTGCTCCTTTGCATCAGTGAACAGGCACGGTGTTCCTCCCCAGTCACTTCTGCTACCAAAATTCTCCTGAGAGTTTTTGGCAACATCTCTGTGGTACTGATTATTTTATTACTGACCTCAAATCTTGGCCAAAACTCCCTAATGCAACATGAAGCAAACACAGAGGTAGAGGATCTGTGATCATGCCTCAGCCAGTCTCTTTTTGAGAAGCTGTAAAGATGATCCTTGCCCATTTCCTTTCTAAGGTGTTCTCCTGTAAAACTCCTCTGGTTGAAATTCTCTTGTGAGTAGCAGAGTAAATGCCTTCCTTCAGTACCCTGACGAACACAGACACTGGGGGCATAACTGGAAAGTTTCCAGAAAGCTTCAGAGAGGATGAAGCAAGGACCCCAAGCTGACATTCTGAATATGTTTTACTCTTAGGGTTTTTGACTGCCTCATCTGGCAAGATTACCATACACGATGATCAAACCAAGTCAGATGTCTTTGTCACTAACATTAACTAGAGCAGCACAACTAATACTCACATATCCAACCACCCTGGGACAGATAAGCTATGACAACCAGAGACAATGAACCATCAAAGAATCTGCACAAAGCTGAAGCAAACAGGAGGAAAATCACACACGAATGGCGACTCCATCATGACATGATAAAAGAGAAAAAGGACAGCCCGGGCAGGGCAAAGAGCCAACCCACACTTGGATTGGTGGACATGTACAAACACAGACATATATGGAGATGTAACCTCTGTTGTCGACGTATTTTTTTAACAGGGATAATTTTTGAATCTTTATAAGGCTGTACACATTATCAGTTTGGAAACAATGTACTTATTCACTCTTTCTCTATGGCTGGGCTGAGGGAAGTATTTATTAGGTGTAGTGTCTGACAAAGTCTCTAGTGCTGCTAATTACACCAGCTTCCTTGATATATTAAGGCTATTAGGACTTAACTAGATAAAGATGCACATGTTACTAAGTGAATCACCTTCTATCTGTCTAATGGAAACCAAGTGTTGATTTAAGCAGAGTCATCTGTTTAAAAAAAGAGAGAGAAAGAAATTGAAATAAACCCAAGATTAACAGATGTCGGAGAAGGGTCAATGGTGAGCAGTGTTGGATCCAAGACTTTTAAAATAGAAACTTATATGAATATTTTAACTCACTTGAATATTTCTCTCTGCTTGACTGCGCATATATTAAATATAGCATTTACTATAATTTGTTTAGCTTTAAATATTACATGCATAATTATCCATATGTAGGACAGTTTCTGTGCCATGTAAGCATGTTCAGTCCTCTCCATCCCTAGGTTCCTGGGCAACCTAAACGATGTTAGTAGATGGCTCTGCAGATGATTTAAAATCTACTGTCTAAAATAGTCCCAGTACATTTATATTGGCTGGGTTGGTGTGGTTTATATGTTTATATATGCTGTTCTCAAGTACTAGATGGTTATAGTATTAATGGGCTATGATTATGTTGAACACTGCACTGGCCAATATAACTATTCAAAACTAGAGGGGCTTTTAAACACAGGAACAAAAAGGAATGCTCATTTGTGGTTAAGTCCCAGACACGGCTTACGTTCAGTTCCTGGGAGTGCTACAGATGCCACTGTGATACCTTGGGCAAGTCACTTCCTGCACCCTAGCTGTCAAAGAGGGAAACAATATTTTCTTTTTCCCTTCCTTTCTCTATGCTGTGTGTTTAGTCTGTCAGAACAGGAGCTCTTGTGCCATGATGGACATAACAAAGCAGGTCCATCCTAAAGGGAGGCAGCTCATCAGACTCTCACACCCAAAGCATACGAGGGCAATCACACTCTCCCAGCTTGGGCTGCTGGCTTTGGAGCTGTAGCACCAGTTAACGGTGTCATGGGTTCACAGTCCTGCACTAACTGCTGAAGCAGTGGGATACTTCAAAGACATGTAAAAAGTCATTGTGATCATATTTGTTCTAGATTTTTATAGAAGTAATGCCAATCTTGATTTTCTTACTGAAAGATGAATTGTGGTTTTGTCACAACCCCAGTGGGTAGGATGCAGGAATGGAGAAGGATTTGAGGAAACTCTATTGCCACCTTGATTTCCTGAGCTCTAGGAGGGGTAGGTATGCTTTGAACCTGGTGCTCATATTCTAATTTTTATTGACTACCTATTTTTCTTCTTGTCTTCCCTCTGGCTCCCATAGCACTAAGTAGGAGACAGACAGCAAAGGCTCCTTCTCCTGTTTCTCTTCCTGCAATCTAAGCAGCATAAGACCATTTCTGTTCTGTGATTTTGATTTGCTGGGGGAGGAGCAGATAGAGTGGCAGAAGGTATGGACTCTGTAAGAAAGGGAACGTACCTTCCTTTACTCTGAATCTTTTCCAAGAGCTGAACAGATTCCAACCTGAAAAGACTACAGCCTGAATAGAGTCCTTTCAGCTCCATGAACTTTTCCTCCCTGACACTCAACTGCAAATGAAAATAAAATATTTTAATTCCAGCGAGATCACTCTAAAAACAGATCTTTGACAAGGAACAATCTCAACTTTGATGCATCTAACCTCAGTAATGGTTCATCCTGGTGTATCAAAACCAAAATTTGCCACTTACATCTGTAACACACATATAAAAATAAAGTGAAGAGATGATCTTATGGTCACATCTTTTCCTTTAACCTATAAGAAAGACAAATAAAAGTCTTTTGTGTAGCACGCTGTGCACACATGTTGTTCACCGAAATCCCTTTTCTCTGATCTGCTCTACAGGGTATTTAGTCCATACAACTGTTCCACATTCTCTCTTGGCATATTCACCATTCCACATCAAATGTAAACAGTCAAGGTGCAAGAATGATGGAGGCTACATTTCAGATCTTGCTTGGGTTTATCTCTGAATGCCAGACAAAACAGACTTTCTGTGGTTTCATAAAAGATTGAGTCATCTCAACTTGCAGACCTTACATCCACTTGCATACCTAACAAATGTCAACACAAACAGCTGATTCCCAAAACAGCAACTAATCTGAAGACTGTTTAAAAGATTATCAACTGGTAATGCATTATTTCATTCCTCCATTTCCCCCCCCAAATTTCTAGATTATATAGGATATATTGCATGGTACCTAAAATTCCTCCGGGGTTTGTGCTCTTAATAAGCAAGTAGACAGCCATGTAGACCACAAGCACACAGCCATTGCCAGTGTTAAGAATTCAAAAGTCATTAGTCAGATCCCAAACAAGGAGGACATCTGTGAGATTTAAAAAAAAAAAAAAATATATATGTAACACCTGGTATTTATAAAGGTTTACACCCTGTGTCATGCTTCCCAACTATCTACATCCAGAAGCATTAGAAATTTGGGGTAAAAATCTATAGCAACTCATTTAGTCAGAAAGTCTTCTCTTTAGGAGTATTTCACTTTGCCTTTTTATTTTTTATAAAATAGGTAGAGAAGTATCACAGATGGCTGCATGTGATTTAACGACCAGAGCTTAATTAGTCATTGCTTTTGGATACTAGCACAGTAACTGTGTGCAAGCTTGAACTACCTTCAGTCACTCTTCTCTAGAATAAAGATTATATTTTGCCTTGCTTAACTCTAAAATAGAGTGTTGAAGAAGTGTATACTCTCAATTTCTGCAAGTAAGCTAATGAGCTGCAGTATCCTCACTGTCTGTGGCTATTCATATTCAGTGCTAGATTTGTTTTTTTGATATAATCACATTTAGAATCAAACAGCCTTGGTTGGAAAAGACCTCTAAGATCACCCAGTCCAACCATTAACCCAGCACTGCCAAATCACCACTACCCCATGTCCCTTACCACTTCATCTACACGTTTCTTAAATACCTCCAGAGTACTTAAGACCTTACAGTCTTCAAGGTATGATGCTGCAAAAATCCATGTGAATGTCCTCTAGACAGGCTTAGGGGTCTGCTTACGTAGCCTTCATAAACACATCAGCTCTAAGACACCGTGCAGCAACGTTATGCTGCATGGGGCTGTATGGGTGACCAAATCCAGGAGCAAGCAGCTGTGTGTAACAACTGAGCATAAAAAAGGCTATATTGAACAAGACTGAAGTTTATCTGCCCCAGTTATCTTTGTTCTGGTGTGAGGCTTGAGGCAGAGTCTTATAAAAAGAGTGTAGGGAAGTACATGTACATAAAATCATGCTTTTCCTTTTTTTTTTACCAACGCATCGCTGACTACTGTTTAAAGTACTTGCTAAACTGGAGTTTACATACAACATCCTGTTTAATAATCCTCAAGTGAGCCCTTCTCCATGACTTTGCCTAATCTCTCTCTCAGTTCGTTTCTATTCTGGCTCCCAAAGCTTCTGGCAGCAGTGAATCCTACAAGTAATTATTTTTTGTTTTCATTTTTACCATGTATGCCTGACAATTGTATTTACTGCAGCTGGGCAGATGGGAACCATAGGATACTGGAGATGGAAACCTGCAGTTTTTCATTGTTTACCCACTGAAACTTTATCAGATTGGTGAGAGAAAAGCTATTAAAATTTTAAGGCTGCCTAATGACCTAGACTGATGAAGGATGTGCTTAGTTGTAGTCCAATTTATAGAAAATCAGCATCCTCCATCACAAAGTTCATTACCAAAATTGCTTTCGTATGCTTGTACTTCAGCATCTGGAAAAAGACTAAGGATTAAATTAATAGGGATACTTAATCTTCCATGTGCCTCTTACTGTTCCTCCACATCCCCCAGGTTATTACTTCTGCATTATTGCAAGGACTATATACAAGATGAGTAGTTGCTTGGCGGTGGTTCTTTGGATTTTTATTGATTTTGCATATCTTTTAAAATTTCCATCCAAACCCACAGTTTTTAGTTCTGTTTCTTGGTATCAGGAAGGCAAATCCTCCCAAGCCTATTGCAGAAACTGCCTAATATTCAATACCTGAACTGCCCAGTGCATGTTCAGCCTGCAAAGTGCTACATATTTCCTTGTCAGACACTTGCCAAAGCTGTCTCCTCCAATTGATGACTCAGGCTCTAACCACTGTTTCCAGCACTGACCAAAAAGTCAGATGGTTGACGGTCAGTCTTTTACCATAAATTTTTCAGCATCATTATTCAGTTAAAAATAAAGCCAAAATGTCCCAGTCCATTGCATACTGATGTGTAAGAAGGCCATCCCCAGTCAAGACCTTTTATGAAGTTTGCCCTAATTGCTCCGTTACACCAGGAAGCACAGTCACTGTTCCTCCAGGCTACAGAATGCCATAAAAAATAGACAAAAAAACCCACCAAGGTTTGATCCTACATTAGATAATGCAGATCTTTCACATAAAATTGGGAGACTGGCCACACAGGAAGAATTCTTTTAGGTGAACAAGCTGTAAACATGAAACCTGGTATTCAGGAACACAGTAAGAGGCAAGATAATACTTTCCCAAGTAAAATGTTAAACTACCTAATCTAGATTTCCATTTATGACAGAAATGCTGTCGTGTAAGTAACACATCTGTGTTGCTGAGCAAAACTGTATCACAACAACCAAAAGAACGAAATCCTCTAAAGGCACACAACTTTGATAAAACTTAATGCTTCTGCCTACCCTGATGAAGGAAGGATGAAACGTTGGCTTATCAAGGTTACCTTATGTTTTCATTAAAAGCTCTGCTTCACAGCCTGCCAAGTCAAAGGAAAGACCACCTTTAACAGGCTTTGGAGCATGTTCTAAACCTCTCTGCCTTGTATGGGCTGGGAGTTCATTATTAGAAATGGCATGGTTACAATTTACCTTGTGATACAATAAAATAGCAAATTTATTAAGATTACAGTGAAATTCCTCTGCAATATATAACTCAAGTTCCTATGTTCTTGAGGAAATCAGCCAGAGAAATAAGTTAGATATGAAACTTCTTGCAATGGGGAACTATTAGTTGATCAGAAAGCAAGAGTAGGAAAGAGCAAGAGTAAAATCAGAAACTGGACACAGACTTATCAATGGTCACTCTGTTCATCTCGACAATGCTTAGCAAGGTTCCAGCCAAACTGGGTTCTAATACACATATGGGTGGAATCAGTGCTCTGGTGAAACACAGAAAATTATTTAGCCAGAAGAAAATGTCATATCACATATATAAATGTTGTAACACTTGTCCACCACTTTTTGAGAGCCACCTCAAATAAAGCCTTTGCACTTATTTCTCTGTAATAGTTCCATACTCAGCACTCACAGTGAAAAAAGTACCAAATATGTAACATATCCTCACAGTTTTACTGAACATGGGATCTATACATCTAACAATCAATCAAAGACATTGTAAAGGGATGACAGAAAACCAAACCACCATAACCAGAACTTAAAAGAACTGTGGAGAAGAGAACTTTCAGTTTTGGTTTCCAGGATCAGTTCAGATTTCCAGTAGGCAACTCAAGCAGCACAGTAGCATCTATTTTAGGGCAGATGCTTTCACAGGATAGATTTGTTTTTAATTGACTTAAAAAGTGGTGCAATCTGATTTTAAAGTAAATCTGAAAAAGTCATTCTCTGTTTAGTGCCTTGCTGCATGTTTGAATTTCTACATGTTGCTCTTTGGGCTAGTAATAGTCAGAATACAAGGGTTCACATGTCCAGCTGTAAGCGTGCAAAAGATGCACAAGCTTGGAATGAATATTTTCTTGTAGAGTTGTTGAATTCACATTAAAAGGTGTCACGTGTCTCACTACTACCTACTTTCTGTATAAACAGAAATCTCCATTTAAATCTCTACAACTTAAAATTTCGCAGTAGATACCATTACTCCTCATGTTCCATATAACTGGAAAAGACTATTATAAGGTTTGAGTTGTGACCTTGACAATACTGTTATTAATACTGTACTTACTGTCAGGTACAGAAATAGTTCTAAGTATATAGAAGGGACACCCAGAAAATTGCTTTGGATTGCTATAACTGTTCTTAAAAGGCAAATTATAAAGTTGAAATCATTGCAGAAGGCTAAGTCCTACTTTTAAAACAACTTAAAAGAAAATAGAGGATAATGTCTACAGCTCAGAATGACTTTTAAAATGTTTTTGTAAACATGTGTTCTCTTATTCTGCCCTGGGAGGTCCACAGGCAGGACCTAATGACATCTGGGGGAGTCTGGTATGTAGGTGTGACAGGCTGTTGAGAGTTCAGGGACAGCCAATTTTAGCCCTCACTGTATATTCTAGATTATTTTGTGCAGTGCCCATAGTTAAGACTGAATTATCTTAGAGGAGACAAGCAACAAGCCCAACTGATTACCTGAAAGTGTAAGCTGTGCCTGTTATATCTAAATTAATGGTAAGCAAAAGTTGAAAAAGACTATTTAGCATCACAGTCCTTTATACCCAAGAGAAATTAAAGCAGTGACAAGAAAAGAGATGTAGCAGACAGATGTTTGAGTGCACCGTGGGCTTGTTCCTGACTGGAGCTGCTGGGCATACCCTGCATTACACCCCTGGCACGCAGTGCTCTGCGTGAGGATTAACATCACAGCCACACAAACACTCAGTTTGATCTGGAGGTTGGTAGCCAGTCAGCAGCACCAGGTTTCTTGAGCACAGGCCAGTCAGTCCCAGATGTTGCAGGATAAAACCACAGAAGGCTGGTCACCACAAATGAATCTATTTGCTGCTGTAACCCTGCTCAACAATGTTATCTGGGGGACTGGACTGGGTATCCCTGTGCACACCCTTGGAGCAGTGGGGTTTGTGAGCTCAGCCTGGGCACGGCACTGCTGCAGGTACCCACCTCCTGGGCCAGAGCTGGCTGCCCTCCTGCCAGGCTGGGCTGTGGGCACAGCGACTGCCTGTGCTCCACCATGGCAATGCACCCACAGAAGAACATGGCCTTTGCTTCCCTCAGCTTTACAAACAAAGAACAATGGCAAAGTCAAAACGTGCTGTGATTACATACTGGGTTGTGATTTCTTTTCGCGGAGGCTATCGGGTTCTGCAGTTACTAGTTACATTCACAAACCCACCTTTTCAGTTCCTTGCCCAAATTGCAGATTCCTTCCCAAAGAATTCTGTAGGAAGGTTCCTGCAAGTGTGGTTCCTCCCGCTGGATTTTGTGTATTAGGAAACAATCTTTAGTTAAATTATCATGAACTTTATATATTACAAGGTCAAAGTTACACTCAGTGCACAAGATGCACAGACTCCACAGGACTCTGTCCCTCACATGAACACTTTCCTAAATTTTAAAGAAAACACATTTTTTTTTCTGATTTCAATACTTGGAAATTCAGATTTGTCCCATAAAGTACCATAATTCCTGCCAATACACTGCTGTTTGACTCTAAGCATTTTATTTTTAAAATGCCCCTTCCAGGTGCTATCCCCTTTGTACTGCCAGCCCTACATATGCCTCTAGAGCATGTTTGCTTGTGCCACAAGTACAAAAACTTTGCAAGAGTGATATCATGTCCCAGAAACACAATTAAATATTCTTGAAGACAGAATTATCTGTATTTGTAAATGTTTCTCAAGTTAAAATCCATCTCTACAAGAGACTGTTGGAATATATATATATATATATACTTCCAAAATACTTCCAGAAGGCTACAGCTCATTTTAAAATGACTGAAAGGAGATTTTTCAAATGCACAAAAGATGGTTAGGTGCTAACACTAGCCTGCACCCCTGAAAATCTTTCCTTCAGAAGTCCAAGCCTGGAAACAAATACACAAACCAAATGGGATGTAACTGTTTAAAATATGTAGTCACCTTAAAACCCAGCTGATAGAGATATCCTTTAGGTATCAGCTCAGGAAGGATTTCACTGTATGTTGAAAGCATACCGTGCTTTAAGGGAAAGAGAAGGCCAATCTTGGAGAGCAAAAATACCAAAGGAAAAAAAAAATAGCTTTGACCACCATCTGCAGCTGCAGCAAAAGCATTTTTCAGCATCATCAGTGTGTTGTCATCTACACCACTGTTTGCTGAGTCCAACTGAAATTCTCTATTTTTAGCCTTTCATCTACTTTCAGATAAAATTCCTGCAGATAGGACTAGCTGTATAGGGCAGATAACATACAACTCTGAAACCACAGATGACCTCATGCAACTGCAAAGAAAGAAGTGTCTGTTACTTAAAACAAGGCTAAAATTTAACCCAGCTATGCTAAAATTAAACAGGGAGTGTTTTACAGTCCCATTACAAGACATAAAACAACAGTCACTATAAATTCACAGTGTACTTATTTGTAAGGATGTAAAAAGAGTAATTAATAACCCCAAAGCAGCTTATCTCTGAGCCAGTACACCACCAAAGCTTTCCCAGGCTCGTTGGAGATTTTACAAATAGCACCAAGAAGCTATTTTAGCTGTCATTTGAGAATTATTTGTCCAAACTGAAAAGTCATTGCTCTTTGTCACAAGTCACGAGATATTTTTTAGTGTTCCATGTTTTTAGTTGACATTACAGAGAGAAAACAGATAAATGTAATCCAGACATTCTGGAAAGGGCATCCACGTGTAACACTTCCCAACCAGTGATTTTTCTCCACTGTACCTTCCTGGCTTCCACTTCACCCTTTCCGTGTGCCACTTTCTATACCAAAAGGCACCTGTTCCCTTTGAAATGCCTTTTATTTCCAACAGACTGAAGAACAGTTCTGTCTTTCAAGTTTATCTTAAGTATTTAAGGAGAAAAGTGTAAGGAAGGGATGTGTCACAAGATACCAACACAGACCAGGGTGCACAGTTTGGATCCTTTGGGATGTGCTGCTTACACCTCTCGGTTTGCAGAATATTTGCTGGCTATTTCTTCAGAACAAATCCTTCATGAGGTTATCACATACTTCCAGTTGTGGAAGAAACCCTTTGAAAGCTCTTCCCCTCAAGAAAAATTTTCACTCCTTAATACCAAATGAACAGTTTAGACATGAGTGAAATAATTCCATGGGAAAGAAATTCTTTCACCCCCTCACGAGATCACTGTAAGAGATGAGTAAAGGATTCAAACCATTTCTCTTAACTCTCCCTTTCTTAATACCAACACAGGCAAACCTATATTTTTTAAACAATAATGTAGCCTCTACCCATCATCTAAATTTTCAAGCACATCCAGCATTGAAATAAAGGGTTACAAAGCACTTAACTGTTAATTTGAGATTATAGAACAAGTCTGATTTTTTCTGGCTTCACGTCACTTGAAAGGAGAAACTCCATTTGTCACAAGGAATGGAAACCAGGACAGAATGAGGTTTGCTATCGCTCTCTCTAAGGAATTGTAGGTGGAGTTATATAAACAACAGAGCAATGATCAAAGGGAAATCTTAGGGACCATAATATACTGAGGTATTAAAGGAATAGAGCCTTTTATCTATTGTGGAGGAAGGAAGTAGAGCACTGAGACATGTGTAACACACACAATTAAAAATCAAAAACCCAAGCGAGTCCCAAAAGAGACCGAAATCAATTAAAGTCTGTTTTTTTCTTATTCTATTAGAATGACAAGAAAAAACCAAAAATGCAATCTGCCACAAAAATTACGCTTCATCACCTGAAAAAAAGCAGGCATTCAACTCTATTTTAAGCTGAATGTTTCCGCACATCCTATGAACCAAGCCCTGTTCCATCATAGACCATGTTCTCATTCACTGCCAGTATAACTGAGCCTTACCTTATCCTCCACTCTGTTCAGCCTGGCACCAATCGTGTTATTCCCTCGGTCTTTGCTTTTTTCTGTGGAATAAGAAACATTTGCAAATTAATATATGGTGGTATAACAAAATAGCAGCAAACCACAACAGGGTGTGTTTAAGTAGCCCACCAACGCGGCGTAACTCAACACCTTTGCCAGGCTGGAAGTTCTAGTCCTTAAAAGCAGCTTTTTGTTTCTTTTTATAGCGTTAGCCCACGCCACGGTTTTTAATAGCCCTGAAGTTTAAGGCACTTTCAACCTTTTATGCTTTAACCTAGGAGAACAAAACTGTTCCCAATTCAGTTAATATTTTTGATTGCCATTTAAAAACAATCCGCCACTATGCAAAGGACTCTACAGCCAACTTGAACAATGCACTTGGTAACATTTTCTCTTTTTTTCCCTGGTAAACTACACAGAAACATGAATTTGAAAATTATATTAACAGAGAGTTTTCATTAGCCAGACTTGCCACAAACAGAGTATTTTGCACTTCATTTCCAGTCTCCTTTCAAAGCTATCAAAGCACTACGTGAATATTACTGATTTCATAGGAATTCTGTAACCATAGCATGACATTTTACTGAAAATACAGTGAGTCTTGGAGAGATCAGAGCCAATGTTTTGAAAACTTCAGGGAAAGAAGGTGCTTTAAAAACCTAAATAAGAACAACTCTATTTTAAAGGTGTCGATAAATAAACGTTATTGTGGATGTCTAAACTTCAGACCACAGCTAGCTGGCACTGTTTAAAAATCTGGCAACAAAATAAGTATTTTAACAATTATTTTCCATGAATTATATCTTGAACAGATTAACTTTAGACACAACCTTCCTATTAATTTACCTGAGACGGAGATAAAAAGAGATGGCTTCCCTATGGATTGGTCCAACCTACAAAACAAAAAGAATAATTTTTAGTTTTTATCAGCCTGAACCAGCATCTTCACTTTCTCTAGCTGGAGCGAGAAGACCTCTTCACAAAGAAGCAAAGTGAAGTTCAAATCGTTCTGGTCTGTACTGTAAGTGAAGCAGTTGCTTTGGGCTAAGAATAAATTAAAAAAAAACAACAACAAAATGGGATTAGCTTTAGATTGGTCTCTGGCTTCTTTAACCACTGTAAAGTTTTACTATGCCCATCGCTTTTCTATGTGAACAGCATTGTTTCCTCTTTTCCTTGTTCTTCTGTCACTTGTTGCACCTATCTGTCATCTCTTAGTTTGCTCTTAAGTGCAATTCTACCAGAGCTGGTGACAGTATTTCACTCGAGGTATAACACAGCTCTGAACATATAGGGATTACAGGCTATAGGCAAAGCTAGCAGGGACTGAGGCAACACATGTCAGTGTAAAGAAAGCTGCAAGTCCCAATCATCAGATTTTTAAGCTCTTTGCCTTTTCCTTCCTGTATGAAAAGAAAACTTCAATGGCATTTTCTGTTCTGTAACTTTGCATAGTTCTACCAATATGGAACCTGTAACCCTGTCAGTTTTTGATCCCCAGCCCCAGTCACTGACTTATTTACAAACACCCCTCAGCTGGTATTTATGGATACAGACACTGAACTTGATTGACATACCTCCTCTGTAACTCCTTGATTCGCACCATCAGGTTGAGGTGACCCTGGGAATACTGCTCGATAACATCTCGGACATCGTAGGGCTTTCTAGCTTGCTGTAAAACAAAAACCAAAACCCACATCTGTAAGCCATAAGGATGTAGGAATAGTCTATGGTAATGTAGATTTTTTTTTTCAAGAGTGAACAGTAAATTCTTTTAATCCCTATTAACACTATGTAGACATTTGAAGTATTTTGAGTAGGGCCTGTTGAGATAGGACAATGGTTTTAAACCACAAGAGGGGAGATTCAGACTAGATATAAGTAAGAAATATTTTACAATGAGGGTGGTGAAATACTTGCACAGGTTGCCCAGAGAGGTGGTAGATGTCCCATCCCTGGAACTATTCAAGGTCAGGTTGGATGGAGCTCTGAGCAACCTGCTCTAGTTAAAGATGTCCCTGCTCACTGCAGGGGGGTTTGACTAGAAGACTTTTAAAAGTCCCTTCCAACCCAAACCATTCTATGATTCTATATTTCTTAATCATTCATTATGCTGTCTATAGATACTCTGTAAATAATTTTCAAGATTTGCCAAAAACCTTGATAACACTGAGTTACAAGTTTTACTTTCTTTCAGTGGTGGCTTCTAACATACCAGAATTTGTATCCCATTTGAGGTCTCAGAAATATTTTGTCACCTGTACTTCAAAGCAGGAGATGCCTTTGCACTGCTTAACCTTGTTTCACATGCTGCAGATTTTCCTCAATTCCACGCCCAAATAGCTTCTTTTTTAAGTCAGAGGAAAGGGGGATGTAAATAAAAACCAGGCTGTGGCACCTCCATGCAGACCCCTGCAACTGCCAGGGAGGTAGTTTCCCCATTTTAGGAATCATTACTTTAATAATAATTATTTTAACAATATCACTTCATCAAACAAATTATATTTCAGTCTATCAGATTCTCTAAAGCTGACTGCAAACCTTGGATGAATGCAAGAGACTCCCTAGTGGAAGGGTAGACAGGAATGGGAATTACTTCAATCTAACCAAAGAGCACACAGAAGAATTTCCAAGAACCCCAACTGCTTACACACACATAAATCATAACTAACATCCACGAAGAAAGAAATATGATTCAACACTGCCATAAGCCCATAAGTCTTTCCATGGACTAGTACTGTAAACATGATGACATGAAAAAAGAAGCAATTCTTGGATTATTTTTGTACTATATATAAGCAAGAGAGAAATCTGCAAGATCAGCTTGAATACTCCAGGTTCAGAAAAGCTGTTCAGTACGAATAAAGATGCAGAGCTTTCTCCTGCCATCCTTGTGCTCTGATGCAGGAAAGTGACAGAAGGAAGAATAGGTGGTCCCTGCCTGTTTTTCATTTACTAGGCTGCTCTGTTCTTTTTAAAATAAGAGCTGAAAACCTGGAGTATGTAGTATTTATGAATGAAGCTTAATTTCTGAGTAGGACAGGGTATTTAATACTTAGTACCGATTATTCTGTAATTACTTCATAATGAAAGCTGATCTTTCAAGAGAAAATACTCTTGATGTTGACATGTTTTGTCAAAAAACCTGCAGCAGACAATGGATGAGTATTGAAGAAACAAAAGCAGAAGCCAGACCTGCAGCTTTCCTTAACTTCTCTTCATTACTTTCATCCCTCTGCTAATTAACCAATACTCGTGATAAAAATCTTCTTAAATGAGCTAAAATTTCCCCCCTGGTATATGGAAGTTTGCAAAAGGCACAAAAGCCAATGCCAAACATTAAATGTGCACCACTGACTGCTGCTTTTCCCTAATGACTGCATGAGCGGGGAGGCAGACCCAGGAAAGGGAGAGGAGAATCCGTGCAAAGGGAATTTCTGGGAAATGTAACCAAATAACAGTCAGATAAAATGGGTAGAACGTCCTTTGAAGCACAGGACACTCTGAACTACATTGTTTGGTACAGCCCAGTATGGAGATCAGAAAAGATTACGCACACAATTCATGATTTATACCCTGACAAATGAATTACGTAAGATGATGAATTAGAAGACTATAAATGTAAGATTTTCCAGTGAAATTGTAACAAACAAGGCAACAGTTACTCATGTCATCAGTGGAACTGCAACCTGTATTTTTATTTTATGCTATGTATAGAATATTTGCCATGGTGAAAAACATAACACATGTTAAAAACATATTTTAGAAGGAAACTGATTTACACAATAGGAAGAATTTACATGGAAAGAGAAACAAAAAGATCTCAAGATGACAATGGGAAATCAGATCAAATCCCTGGTGTCTGGATCTGTGATGGATATCAAAGTTGCATCCACATGCATAAGTCTTAAGACACTTAGAAACTTTCCTAATTGGAAGACTCATCAATCCAGCTCATGGAATAACTGAGTATGGTGATTTTCCTTCTGAAATTCAGTTGTAAGGTTAGGCTGTGCCAAAGACATCTGATTTATAACTTTTGGTAGGTGGTGTGAACAAAGTCTAGAAAATCACTAATTTCTAAGTACTATTTTCCTTATAATCTACAGAATCCTTCCTTAATCATGAGCCATTCACTTTAACTGATACACAGGACTTGTGTTAACTACCAGTAGAATTTGATCTTTCCTACACAATTTGAAACAGTCCTACAGACTTTACAAGAGCATAAACACATCCATAAAAAAGTTATTAATTCTTTATAATATTATGGTGGCTTCTTACATGGACATAATCACATGGACTACATTCAAATCTGGACTTTAAAACAGAGCATGAATTTCTCCCATTCTTTTAAAGAGGAAATGATGCCCAAGAGTGATGCTTCACGAAGAATTGCTTTTCATGGCCTTTGAAATTTCTTTGTATCTCCATTTAGCTTCTCTATTTGTTTTATCTGATTTTTTTTAAAACAGGAAGGCTTCGCTTTCTGACTTTTGTCCTTGTGGTGCCATCATCCCCTGTTATTAATTGAGCTATTAAATAAATGTATCTAGGCAAATTCAGGCATACAGGTGTATCCTGAAAACACCTGGTATAATTTAAGAACCACACCAGGTTCATGCTGGGACCTATTTTGCAAAATTTTTCTCTTCCTCTCCTTCCCTTCCCCAAAAGCTTCAGAAGCACCTCTAAAAAAATGCTCCTTTTAAGTGCTGGCCTTGCAATTACTTATGCTGCAGCTAATTATAAGCATGAATAGTTCAATGGACTTCAGCTGAAACTTGAGGTTTTGTCAATAATTATAAAAAAAAAGTAATTTGAATTTTCTCTTAGGAGGATACATTTCACAAACACAAAAAGCTTAGAAGGCAGGTATCTACCAGAAAACAGCTATGCAGACCTTTTAAATACATCTCCTGTTTTACCTTCATTTCAGATATTGCATTGGACTGGCTGCAAGAAACTGTACAGTCATTACTTGGCACATGTTTAAACATTTTAATTTCTTATGGCTGTTTTATGTGCATACAATAGAAGAGAGCAGACTCACAGCATCCTTTTGAGGAAAGAATAATGACAGTGGTTATCTCTTAATTACAGGAGAGATTTTCAAAAGCACCTTGTGGCTTCGATTTCAAGGTGACTTTGTGCATTAAGTTACTGAGGTGCTTTTGAAAACTGTACCTTTGGTGCTTTCCAAATTTTTAAACTCGGTCATAACCTTGTATACAGAAATTATGGAGAAGTATCAGATTACCTCTAAATGTTCCTATTGGGAGATTCTGCTTCTGCCTGACAGAAACAGCAGCCCACGACTTGTAGGCGGGAGTGACTTGAGATACATTTCACTTCAGCCTGACATTTTTAGTTCTTTAGTAACAGCTAATACTGATAGCTTAGGGAGAAGAAAGACTGCTAAAGAAGGATGAGAGACAACCTTGTTGAGGGATTTTGTAGATGGCCCAGACCAGGTCTTTTGCAGATGTGAAAGTGAGAGTACAACTGAGAAGCCAGATTAGCAACCGGGACACCGAGTACAAACAAGTTTGAAGTATGAACTGAATAGTCCCATTCTGTTCAGTCAAATGCTTTTTCAGCTTCTATCAAATCATCTGCCGCAGGGGAGTTCCGTTTATTTGCCAGGTGGATAATGTTGCACACAGTGTTCAGGCATTTTCAATATCTGTTTTTGACAAATGCTACTTGGGAGGTAGATATATAATGTGTAGATTTCTTGTTTCTGAGCAGTTTAGTTAATACCATGGCAAATATTTTAAGATCTGAATTTATGAGAGCAATGACTCAGTAATTACTACTGAACAAAGGGCCACAATCAGGTTTTAGAGTTAAAATAAATTAAAGTTTAATGGAACTGGCCACATTTAGGCTGTTTTTCACAGCAGTCGACACATCACTGGAATGGGCCATGTCCTTGCCAAGTTACAAGTGCTGGCCAGCAAGTGTTAAGGAGCTTCTCAAAATGGCTACTAAAATTATTTTCAAGTAGCCCAGACATTATGCCTTTCTTAATTTTAGTCTAATAAAAATAACAGGTGAAAGGTGCTAGCAGAAACTTTCTGAAAGCGCTCTCTCCAAGAAAACCCCGGACATGGGAGATTTCAGCCTAAATGGGGACAGTCTGAACACATTTATGTATATATTCACCTGGTTTAAACCTAGCTGAAGGCTGTTGACACGTGTTTTTAGTGGATTAGTGAAATCAACTTAGAAACGACATTCTTAGAAAGTTTGCAGTCAGATTTTTTAATTCTGACCTGGCAACACGGTTAATTAGCTACTGTTAAATGCTTACAGCATTGCAATATCACAGCAAGTGAAGAGCACATAGGAAACACATCAGTGAGGGCTAGAGGAGTAAAGAGAACCCACATCTCACTAACAGGGAAGGAGGTCTCCTACCTCTGCAGAGGGGAGAAGGGAAAAAGAAGGAGAAACCTACCAATGCACTAACAAATTTCCACCATGGTTTCTTATCAGGACTTCATTAGCATTGAGTAAGAGACAGAAACAAGGCTGAGGTAGTATTTTAAACACTAATCCTACTGACTGGGCATGACAGTAACACACAGCTCAGAATTAATGGAGACATATGAGAATGTTTGCACTGCCAGAAAGAGACAGCGATAACGGAGGGTTAAGGGTCAAGTCCATTAGCAGAAAATAACATTTTAATTCAGACTGCATTTCAGGAGGTTAGCCTATTTCCAGTGCATGCACAGTTGACTAACCTGCTGCTAAACAACCACCCTATTGAAGGAGGGAGAGAATAGTGGGTGTAGCTTGCCATTAGCGAAATGAATTGTGTTGGTCTCTCTTAAGTTTCCAAAAGAAACAATGAATCCGGAGAATAAAAGGGTTTATTTAGAAAAGGAGCTTTCTATTCACAACTCACCTGAAACTTTTTCTTTGCCACAAAATACTGCATCCTCCGAATGACTTTAATTGCAGCGCGGTGGTGTTCTCGCAGCCTGTGGGAAAATGAGGAAGGTGAGTGGGGGGGGGGAAAAGAGCATCTCCATCCAGACAATAAATATCCCAGTCTGCAGTAAACGCTTCACTAACACGTGAATGTGTAATGTAAGCAGTTGAGATTCAGCCTGGGAGCACAACACACTATTATGTTGACATTCCTCACTTTTCAAGAGGGCTATAAAAATCCAGGATTTGATCTGACCTATGCAAGGTTTGCATGCATTTCACAGGAAAAAAGAGGTGTCCACATAACCTCCTCCTATATCTAAGCAAACCTTCACCCATCTTTCCCAGTTGCACTTCCACAAAGAAAAAAAAAACCTATCAAATTTCTGCATATTCAGCCATACACAGCTTTTATACATGGTCACTCTAGAAATCCAGTTTTGGGGTTTTTTTGTGGATTAGGTGTCCCCCCCAAGCCCTGTACAATATGTTTCTTCACTTACACAAATTTGTTTCTTAAAAATTATTTTAAAAACCCCCAACACTTTAAAGATTTTTGATTCGTTGACTGCTAAACAATCCAAATGATCTTGTGGTATCTGGATGCAACACCTACTTCCACAGGTATCCCAAACCCCAACTGAAAGTGTATAGAAAGACAAAATAATCTGGAAGTTCTTTAAACAAATATATCCCCCTCTTCATTCACATGTGTATGAACTGAAAACAGAATTAAAAAATAATAATTTGCTCTTTGTACTTTTAAATAACAGATTTTTGTAGGATCCGACATTATTTTTAAAGAGTTCATTAAAAGCAACAGATATTGTAAATTTTTCAAAGCTTGCAAAAATGATGTATTTTTCTTAACATTAAAATATTGCATCAAACATTAGCTATGCTGACGACCTATTCTGCTTGCTCATTCTATTACTCTTATCAAGATGCCCTTTAATTACATCATTGTGCAACCTTTATTTCCTTTTTAAATGAATGAACATC
The DNA here is from genome assembly GCA_028020825.1 of Podargus strigoides. Taxonomy (NCBI): domain Eukaryota; kingdom Metazoa; phylum Chordata; class Aves; order Caprimulgiformes; family Podargidae; genus Podargus; species Podargus strigoides. The sequence goes on from CM051633.1 coordinate 4,805,232, forward strand.
TCCTATTTCTACCTCTCACCCCAAACAGACTTCCAGTGATGGCTTCTGAGGAAGCAGAGTCAGATATTCCAGATGTTTTATCTTTATAGAATTATTAGCAGTATTACTGACAGACCAGCATACTGAGATGTCACTAGGCAACCTGACAGCATTTGTACTCACTATGGGATGGGAAAGTCATATTTAAGTTCTGTAGAGGTTTGGGTCTTTGGTATGATGGAACATGGTATCACCCAAGCCTCTTCAGTTAAATATAACCTGGGATTTTAGTGAGTCTCCACGACAAATTTCCCCCAGCAAAGAGGAGTTCTGCGTGTCCGAACGGTGGATGCATGTCCTCTGAACAGCATGGCCAGGGCAGCTGGGGTGTTCCCTATCTGAAAACTCATGCTTTTTAGTGGAAAAATCAGCTTTCTGCAGAGCCAAAAACAGAACCAAAAAGTGCTCTCATTTTTCACTTGTAGATACTGCCTCTCAGGTGGTTTCTTTCTGTTGCAGAAATTGTTCAGATTTAGCAATGACAGAAAAGATTACTTTCTCCATATAGAGTGTAAAATACAGTTGCTTTGCAAACTAATAACATACAGCTTTTCACCATGGGTCTACAGACTGCTGAGATTGTAAGGGCATTTATATAAAGCGACTGGGCTTCAAGAATTACACACTGATTGTGAATCTGCAGTTGGATGTGTATAGGGTGGCCCTTCCCTCGTAACACCTTCCTGAGGGGTCTTAGAGAGACTCTCTTCTGCTCCCCGCTCCCGTGGATCTCACTGCAAGATCACAGGTCATGGTGTAAGAATGGGAATTTGCTCCTCCAAACTGGGACAGCGCCTGTCTGGATTGAGGATGGTTAACGGAGTTGGCCTACTGCTAGCTCATGGTACCCCCGCTGCGAGGGACAAGGACAACTTCCCCAACACCCAAAGGAAATAAAGTGTTTGGGGTTTTTAAGGTCTGTTTCACAGAGATTGGAGCCAAAAAGATAAACACTGCTTAATTTGCTATTAAATATAATATATATAAACGCACAAAAAAAAAAATCTTATGACAAATAGAAATAAATTTCAATTGCAATAAACCTGCTTGTAGTATTTTGGTTTATGCCTCTGGGGTGTTCTTCACAGTCCATTATTTCTGAGCAAAATATTTGTCTTTGGGACAGACAACCACTGGTAGAGCACACCAAATCCCTCATTCTCTATCTAGATGACGAGTCTCATTTATAAGCATGACAGCTGGATAATAAAAATTATATTCACCATTCAGTGAGATTACAAAACTATACCACCAAAATGATCTTCCAATGCAGCTATTTTACACCAACCAGTGTTCAGGGCTAACATGAACTTCCATGCCAGGAGGGAAAGTTAACGTTCTCGCTTTATTCCTTCCCATTTCCAGCTCCAGTAGGAAACCTTACAGTAAGCTTGTTTCTGCTTACGCTGTAAAATCTAATTCTGCACAACAGGCTGTTGTGATTCCCCAAGATTAAATGCTTCTGCGATGAGGGAAGGGAATCGAGGATTTAATTAGTAGCCAAGGTTATGATTCACGGTTGTTTGATCTCTTTCGCAAACTGGTAACAAATGCTTCAGTAAATTGAGAGCTTAACCATTAACTGCTGCTATTTGTTTGTTCAGCCACTTGTGACATCAGTGAATTCTGGGGACACACAGCATGCTTAGTGCCAGAGAGCCACTCAATACATCACCGGCCTCTCAGTAAGAGTTTCATGAATACTGTTTTTTTTTTCTGTAGGAGTGTGGCGGGAAATGACATCATCTGAGAGTGCTCACAGACAGCCGTGACCAACCTGCGAGCGGGGGACACCCTTTGGAGAAGCACTGCTGTGCATGGCAAGTCTCTGATGGCAGTCACCCTCCCTCAGCCCCTATGGAGGGGTTTTTAGGGGCGATGGGGATACTCCAGAGAGCCTGTCTGCTGCCCTGTAGCTATGGGAGCCAAGCTCACTTGTAACTGAAATCCCTCCTTTTTACACGTTTGGTTTTGCCTAACTGTGGCAGAAAGCTTGTTTGGGAAGTGTATTAGCAACAGGGTGAGCAGACAGTTTTTGCCCTTTTGTTAACAAAGCTATTTTCCTCTCCTGAGCGTTCATCAGGTGTTGAGCATCCCCCTCACCATACCTGTTAATTTCATGATAACCAACACCCAAAAGGACTTGCCAATCACTGCCTGAGTGATTCCAATAACCATCACTATGATACCTTCAAAAATAAACTGAAGCAGCCTCTACGCCCATAAAATCAAGCTAAAGCTTACTGCTTCCAATACTAGACAACATCTCAGCCTGCACCTCTCTGAGAAAAATTGCCAATAGCTTTCACTGGCTACCAGTAATTTTCTTTCTCAATACAAAGAGAACATGAGGATCACCTTGAACATGGCACATAGGATGTGACATTTCCCATGGACTTAAACTCATAGAATTAGGTCCCAAAGCCACAACGTTGACCGAACCCATAGGAATGATCCAGAAGCATTAAGGAAGATGTAACAACTCATCAACAACAGAAAACCATCCCAGTCATAACAGGGAGGATAGATTAATACAAACCTACATTATTTGTAGGTATAAACTAGGTTTGCTTTATTTGTGCACTGCAAAAGTAACCTGTTGCAGATGCAGATACTCCTCAAAGCATAAGAAACAGGAATAATAAAAACAGCAACAAAATCATAGAGTAATAGAACAGCCTGGGTTGGAAGAGACCTCCAAGATCATCAAGTCCAACCATTTGAGCATCCACATTACAAAAGAAAGCCTGACAGAATAAAATGACTAGAGATCATTAGTTATTCCTGGCTCCTTTAGTTGGCAGGATACTTAACCTACTGCAAGTCATTAGGAGGAAACCTGATCTCTTCATCAGTCCATCAGAAATCTGGACTGGAATTTCACATGATTTGGATAACAAGCATGCTGAAGAACTTCAGGTAATTTTACAGATGTCCTCATTTGTTTGGAAAGTCGTTATTCATTTATAAATGCCCCAAACTACTGTAATGGAGCCATTTGTACAATTGTCTGTAGTATTCTTCATTTTTCACAACACAGCCAGCCAAAATCTCAAGAGGATTCCCAAGGTGTGGCTCATTCCCCAGTCACACACCCACCGACAGCCACAGGAACGTCACCGGATTCAACCAGCACCCGCCTGCCTCCTTCCTGCACAGGGACCTGTAGGGTCAGCCCAGAAGAACACTTTCTGGAACAAAGGCTAGGATCTTTTGTTACAAAAAACAGATGGCTTTACAAAAAGGGAAGTAAGCAGTTGCATGGTTTGGTTGTTTTAGGTTCCAAGAAAAATAACAGTTAAAAATCAAATAAATAAAAATTTAAGTTTTACAAGATTAATCCCTCTTCTGAAATACACAGTTCTTTCATTAAAGAATGAGAAAGAAAAAATAATTACTAATTAGAAATACTCGTTGTGCTTACAAAGCTGCTGAATTTTATATGCAATCCTTAGTAATGCCATTAGAAGTTTGTTCCCCTTTTCATCTCAGGAAGGTGTTCTACATACTGGTTTAGTGTTAACAGAAATATTAAAGCAACAAGACAGAGGAAAGGTGGTGCTAATTTCCTATTTATAACACTTGCCTTTTTGTTCATTTGTAGAACATTTTATTATCAGGACCATAATGCCCGGCACAGACCTCCCAGCGTACACGGACACTGATATTATCAGAGTTAAAAGGTCAACGCTGTCTATTCAGAATGAGTTTAACAAGAATGAAAACTCACTAGAAGAGAGACACAGACTTATAACATCTTTTACAAAATGCCCATTTCTCAGTAAACCTAACACTGAAAACGGAGCTTGACTTCAAATCAAACGTATTTAAATTCTCTGCAGTCATCTTGAATTTCTGACTCAGGACAGAGCTGAAGTATTAAGAAAGAAGGCTGAAGTCGGTTGGCCTGAAGATTTTTGGCACTAGTCATTATTTAGACTTGAACTTTATCTTTAGCACATCAGATTTTAATATGTTGTGTGTGTGAACTGAAATATTTTCTCCATTCAGGCACTGAAAAGCATTCCTTGTCACAGAATCTGGTGGATGAGATTCAGGGCAACTACGTTAAGCCATTTCATCAGTGCATTTAAGTCTAATGAAATCTTTCATCGTTAGTCCTTCAGGCACCTTTAGCATAGAATTTGCAGTGACTCAAGGTTATTCTTGTCTTTTCACACATTCTGTCATTCCCTGCCCATTACAGTTGATGGGAGTCTCCCCATACTGGGCAACATTTTAGATGAGATAAGGAGGAAGGGATTAGGTTACAGAGCTGTATATTCTGTAGTAGGAAACGCTTGATCATGGTACTCAGGAACAAAATCAGAATCACTGATTATTTCAAATAATGGGGGCTACCCAGCTTCTCCTTTCATTTGTTGCTAGAACTTGGCAATTGTTGTTTGGCATCGTTACGATATGTTTATCGGGGGCTCTCAAAATATACCCTGGCCCATACATGATTCACAAAAAACATCTTAAAGACAAACCAGTAAAAGCTGCCCAGAAGTGTTCAAAAAGTATGACGACGCTTGAAGAGCAAACCAGTTACAAAACTGAAGTTTTATTAAATGGGCTTCAGCCAAGCTTAGTGTTTACATAAATGCTCCCAGAACATTTTCAGTGTGTGAATGTGTTTATTTTTAATGGACAAACATCCTTTAGAAGACCTTGCCCTCTGCACTTCCCATCCATTGGCAAAAGTAAAGTTGGAAACTAGTGACAAGACAAATGAGATGAATTCAGCTATCCCCCACAGTTCTCACCTCCAGGGCCTTGTCAGGTTTAAGTACAATAGGAACACAGAAATAACAGATCTGTGTAGAACAAGGAGAATCACAAAGAACAGGTAAGCTAGATTTTTGAAACTTTTTTGGTCTTAGAAGTCAAAGGCATTCTAGTAATTATTGGTGAGCAAGTAATCTGGTTATGGTAGATCTAGGTCTCCTGAACTATTATTCATACTTGCAAATTGGTCATGAACAGGTAAGATTTCATCAAATGCATTTGTTCATCTAAGCACTGAATAATTCAATGGCAGCAGCAAATGATTTCTATGAAGACATGTGATTAACAATTTCTACAGAACACTATGTTTCAGGTGATTAATTTTTAAAATATGAGCTGCTTTGACTTAAATGCACATGTCCCATAATGTAATTTCTGTTCCCTACCCAGGGGAATGCAGGGGCTGACTTCCCATAGGAGCATTAGTGATTATAAATTAAAAAATTGCTCTGCAAGGATACTTTGTCAGAGTAATGTCAAGTTCACTCTTTTGGTGAACCCTTCAACCAGTAACCATCATGGTTATTTACTGAATGTGAACACAGCCCCAGGGGAATGAGCTTAAGCTGAATTAACATTTGTAAGCTTCTCCCCCCACTATGTATTCTCCCAAATATCTGTGGTTAGTTTTTTTTTAATTTAAAATATGTAATTTTAAATCCACATTCATCTTTTAATGAATTTGTATTTTATTTTACAGCAGCTTTCATGTCTCCCTTCTCCAAAGTCATGGGCTTAACTTAGAAATCCTTTCATGTAGTTATAGCAATCCCCTTTTCTCTACAGTCTGGTTCAGCTTGGTTTGTGGATTTTTGAGACATGCAAAAAAGAAAAAGTTTAAAAAATAACATTGCCTTCGGAGAATTTTGATGTTTTAATATCTTCAGTTAATAAGAAAAATAGTCTACTATTATAGGAAGTGATTTAAAACCACAAAAAATCATGTAGGTTTTTCATAGTCATGCTGTTGGAGCACGGATTATAAATGGGGGGGAGCTGTTGGAAAGGCACAGCCTCCCCACAGAGCAGCAGCTCAGCACCCACAGCTTGGGGTGTGATGTGATCTCCCCAGCGGAGCGTAGAGGTGGAGAAAAGCTGCTGTGCTGAAGCCAGCGCCTGGGCCTTTCTCCTGCTTTGGGAGCCATCACGTGGTGATGGCACTGGTGGGAAACCTGATCAGCTCCATTCAACAGGTCAGAAAGAAACCCAAGCTCTGCACTGGTGGCCTGGGAGAGGTGTCCAAGGGGCGGTGGGGAAGCAGGAGGTGGGAGTTCACATGTGACTTGACTTGTTTCAGGCACTAACAGCAATTTAAGTCTCATTGCGACTCTGGAAAAACCATCTCATCGGTCTAACCCTTTAAAATATCCTCATATCATGGCAATCTGAAGAGTATTTAAATGCAGGCCTGAGAAAGGAAACAATCACTGATCTCCTGACCTTCACTTAGCACAGGCAAAAATAATAACTGCTGTGTGGAGCAGTGTCTACATTTAGCCTGTATCCAGGGCTAAACTGCAGCAGTTGTTCTACCACTCGATGCCCCCTCCCCAGCTGAGAAGGGGAATTGGGGAAAAAAAAAGAGAGAAGTCCCATGGGTTGAAGTAGAAACAGATTCAATCAAATAACAAAACTGATATAAACACCAACATAAAGTATACGAGGTTCTCCTCACCCTGGTCCTTAGGCACAGCAGCAGGAGCAGAAGGCCAAGGAGGAGAAACCCCAGGAGAGGAACTCCACCCTCCATGAGCTCCCTCCTTTTATACTGAGCATGATCAAGTGGTGTGGGATCCACCTGTGGGGCAGCTTGGGGCAGCTGCCCTGGCTGAAACTCCCCCTGACCTGGGGCTGCTCATGGCTGGGCTGGGAAACCAGGACAATCAACAAGAAATGGCATGAAGTGCAGAAGTCTTTGGAAGCTGTTTTTCTGATAGGGAACACAAGTCTAACAAGGGACTTGGCTTTGTAACTCACCTGGAGTACAAACTCTCTAAAATCTATACTGCTCCATGACAAATGTATTGCTGTAACTCAAGGTGGATTCTTTTACAACTGAATTTTCAAGAGCAGCTTTCTGCAAAGCATTTCTGTGATACTGGGAGACTGGACAGGATAAGGAAGACAAGCACACCATTAAAAGCAAAGTTTTCAAGCATGCTGACCCTCTGCTCCATTCCTAGTTGCCCCTCTACTCAGCATATCCTGACAAACAAAACAAAAACTGGTTTCCACCTAAACAGATTTGGATCCAGAATAGCTAAACGGTGTAGGATTTTGGAGTGCAACACTCAAATTTGTTCAGCTTCTCTGGGGGGGAAGTGGTCCAACACACAGTATGTCTAGAACCAAGACAAACTGCTGTAGCTAGACTAAAGATCATGCACAGGTTTTCAGAGCAAATGGAATGCTGGGGCAAACAGACGTAGCATCAGAGATTTCCTTTGTGGTCTGCCCACAACGATACTACCTAAGAATATAACTATAAAATAAAATATTACTGTAAAAGCTTGTGTTGAAGTCAGGCAAGAACATGTGATTTCTTGTATATCCTAAATAGCTTTTGCTGTATATTTTCACAATTCTGCTTTTACTTATGTCTGTTACCAGGGTACGAAGAGTTGCACATAGGATATGGGGGAAAAAATAGTGAGACAAAATACTTTTTCTTGTAGAAAAAGCAGGAAAAAGATAAAAACCAATCCCCATTTAGTCAGAATTGGCTATTGTTCCCCAGCTTTGGTGATATCCTTACCAAATACCAATTGATATTGATACCATATCAAATCACAGTGAACCTTTCTTCAGCTCTTCACTCTCACCTCTTGTTGAGTCAGAAGGCTTTTTTACACAGTTTCAAGGCCAAACAATTTGAAAGTAACTAGACACAAATGAGATCACAGATAAGTAAATAATAATGTATGGCACTGTCTTACAGACACAGTCTGACACACTAAACTCCTTTACTAAAGGAGTTGAAGCCAGAACGCAACGGAGCTGTAGTTCAGTGCACATGGAAAGGCACGGTTATTATGATTTTGCAGCATCTCCTTAAGAGTGATCTTTTCAGGTTCAAAAAATATTTTTTTGCAGAGCTTGTCATTCATGGCTCTGAATTACACAAGGATATTGTAGAATCAGTGATACTAGAAAGAAATAACCACATTGCCTATGGTTACCTGCCTCTCTATTGTTGGCCTATTAAACTACAACAACCTTTGAATATTAAACCAGCTGACGTTACACTACTTCATTATGCTCAACAAGCTGTTAACACTACATGGTAGCTCTTTGTTTTATTTCTTGTAGGGAGTTAAAAGACCATGGCAAACTCAAGGCTGAGTTGGCTTTTCCATTTGGCTTAAATTGCACTGCCCAGAATACACATCAGATACAACCTGTGCACAAAAATATCTCACGCTGGGTATGAGATGTAAAAGCATAAAAATTATGATCAGCTCATTAAGAATACTCAATTATTTGTTTCCACTCCACATAATACTTTAACACGCTAATTTAATACATGTTGTATCCCACATCGTAATGAAGACCCATCACATAATACTACTAACAACATCTCATTTAACCTTTTGTTTTGAGACAAAAGAAATAAGCTTTTATAGGTCAACTACTGACGCAGTTCATAGGGGATCCATGGAAGGTCAGAACAATACTGCATTGCTACTTATCTAACCTCCCACAAGGACTTCAGCCAGAACCTCCTTCATTTTTTTCCCCTCACCCCAGTAACATGTGTATTATTTTTAAATAGTGGTGAATAGAGACCAAAAAGTTAATGTTTATTTGTAAAACCAATCACAGGCAAGAGGTTGGATTCACTCATACACCCTCACAAGTTCAGGCTATTCTACCAAGGTAAATCAAGAGAGTATCTCAGCTGTTCAACACAAATGAAAGGCATTACACAGCTGTGACTGACAAAATAAAGCAGCTCTCCTGTTGCAGAGACAGCAAGTACAGCAGGAAAAGATACCTGCAAGGAAAGGGCCATTGACCTGAATAGCCATATTTACACTATGAAAATCAGTGATAATACTGTTTCAGAAATCCTAACATTTTCCATGTTGTTTTCTACTACAGAGATGATTGGAAAATTCTCCTGACACTCAAAAATAGAAAAAATGAGATGGAAGTCACTGCTGTGAAGCTGCTTCTAAGCACTATATTCCGAAAACATTACATATCAATCCCCCTCCATCATTGCCATAGAAATCAACTGGAAAACATGAGGCCAGATTCTGTGCTGATTTATACCATGAGAGGGGACTGGAAGGTGATGGGCTGTTAGGTCACCGTGGCTCCTGGCCTGCCATCTCTGTGGGGGCTCTGGATGTACCATATGCAGAATGATATAAGAGTCTGCTCACAGCTGCACGTTTTAGTGGGCGTATCCTCCAAGTGAGAGAAAACTATAAATGCAAGGGTGTTGCTACAGCTGGTGTAAGCTGTGATAGAAAGCATGGCAAACCTTGACCAGCTAAGCATTAGGACAAGGGGACTTCTCTTCTCATGTCAGTGCTATCGCTTCAGAAAAAAAACAAAACAGTTACAAATGTAGTTCAAAACTGCAGTTTTTGCAACTGGAGGCATTCTCCAGGATTTGTTATTTTACAATGGTGGGGAAACACATGGGATTTCAACTTGTGGAGAACAGCCTTTTCCTATAAATCACAGAGCGTAATCTGAAACCTAGAAACAGCGCCGGGGCTCCCATTTATGGATTTAAACCAGATGAAGAGCAAGCACACTCTTAACCCTTTCCCCATAATTTCTTCCCAGTACAAAATGAAAATGAATATGCAAGTACTGAACAGAAATTAACTTGGTAAAAACCAAGATGAATACAATTCTGTAAACACCAAAAACTTGAGCTCTTTGACCGGCTTCCCTAAGGACACAAGCACAGAATTGTCCTGACGCAAAGCACTGTAAAACTGTTGGAGCATAATCCACTACTCGGACTGTTCTTTCATCAACTTTTATTTAAGCAGTTTATCTTGTTGAGATTAGGATCTCTCTTATAGAGCAAGGCCTGGCAAACACAGCCCTCTGGTTTTGAATATCAGGCTATATTTCACTGGGAAGGAAGTACCCAGCAGCCCGTCGTCTCACTGTAAGGTTATAAACTCCTTAATCAGGCAACAGGAGAACTAATCCTGACACATTAGCAATAATTTCTCTCCAGAAATACATAAGAGCATTAAGACGATATAAAGACAGTTTATTTATTGTCTTTTAAGACCCCCAACAATTTCTCTGTCATTTTAGCCTCTCTTATGGCTCACTGGACTAAAAAGTCCCCAAACTCAGCATAGCCTGTTCAAACTCAAATCCTAAGATGATCATTTTTAAACTTTATTTTTCTTTTCAATAAAAAAAACACAGTGTAAAAGCATGGAGTAAGAGCACTGCCAAGAAGCATTTGTCTATACCTTGTCAGAGTCAGAGTTCCAGTACTTCCAGAACTGCACTCATGTACATGACACAACACTATGATTAAAACCAGAGACGGGCTCAGACTGAAATAAAGTATGATGGCACGTCGTGTTGAATCTCTACACCAATGTAGTATGTCGGAGCAAACCCTAAACCTACCAACCCAGGACAGTTGAAAGGAGAAGAGGAAAGATAATTTTTAAGCTTACTGCAAGATCACTCATCTGCACACACAGAACCTGCCTGTGGTAATCCAACCTCGGTCCCTTTATTGGCTGCAGTTCAGTGAAGTGGGACTTTTGTCTGTGTCTCCTGATGAAAAGCTAGGCTGTTTCTGTACTTCACTGAGAAGGCTGCAACTAATAGGAAAAATGTCTCTAAAGTGGCATGATGGGCACCTGAAGCCTCTTCAAGTGAAGAAGGAGCTGCCTGAGGACATCAGAAAAAGGCAGCATGAAAATTAATTCAGTCTTAGCTACCAGGCATATCGTGGGAGCATCCAAAAAATGCAGTCACGGCTAAAATTTTGTGCTACAACAATCAGAGACACAACCTACAAAAATCTGAGCCCTTTTGAAATAGCTTGTGAAAACTGCTTTATGTAACTGTACTTGCAAACAAAGATTTGGGGAAAACAGAGAGTATACGAGAGAATTTCTGCTGTCAGCACAACTCTCTCATGACCAACATTTGATATGCCAAATCATGTGTTAGCAAAGCTCAAGAACCATGATAGTCACCACGATTTATTTATTTATTTTTTAAAAATAATTTCAAACCAAAGACTGACTTTTTCACAAACTCATACTTTGGGGAAAATTTAAGATTAGACCTTCAACTGCTTCACCTTCATCCTGCTATCACTACAGCTTTTCAAAGCCGCAGTGCAATTTCAAACACAACCTCCCTTGCTTCACTTCAGGCCTGCAGCTGCTCAGATTCAGATCTCCTCTTTGTCTCTTGTGAACCCAAGATGACATTTGCACGCAAAACCCTATGGATGTCCCCACTGGGATTTCCAATGATGTCCATCAGCCCATCTAATTAGGTTGGGACACACAGTTCTGAAAAATCTGTGACAATATGACCCATTCCTCACGTAACCAGATGTACAAATTGGAGTATAAAGAGCTACTTTGCAGCTTCAAAGCCACTAAAACCATGGCTTGTATCACATTTACTGAATGATGTGTTCAAAATGGCTAGCTAGATAAACCCTTCCTGAAAGGGCAGACTTACTGAAGCCAAGGGGAGAGCACACACCTGAACTCACACGTTTGCTCAGCATATTGGGGGATAAGGAGAAACTTGAAAAATTTTGTACATACAAGAAAACATTTAAGATAGCAAATAGAGATTATATATTGAGGAAAATTCTAGATACACACTTACTAACTCGGTTCATATCTTTTGGGTGACAAATCTGACCTGAAACATCCGAGTTCTCCTGTTCTATATGTTATAGAATAGGCTGTGTTATTACTATTGCAAATAGACAGGGGAAATTTTACGAGCTGATATGCTGGAGACAGAAACTGGCTGGGACTAACTACTCTGGTATGTGCACTCCATTTCTTTCTGTGGCTTCAAAGCACAAACACAGCTCAACAACGTATTTTTTGGCCTAGAATTATTCTCTAGTAAGTTAGATAGGGTAAACAGGATGTATTTTAATTACTTGCAATTCAGAAACTGTTAACAAGCTTGTCGTACCTTTCAACTGAAGTTATGTTACATAGAAAAAAATATTTTGCTTAATATTCCTCTCATTGTGTAAACATATGATGATGTTTACAGAATGATTTAGTCAAGTAATTTGTTAAAAATATCAGCCTACCTTGTAACTTTACAGTTTCACAACACACATTTCTGAAGAGCAACGCTACCTTGATAAGGGTTGAGCATCAGCTCCGCTACACTCAACGAGGCAGATAGGACTCTTGATCTTCTTCCCCAATTTTAGGTGGGCTCTATGTATTCTACAAGTATTTTCTGCAGTGGTATCGACACAGCCAAGGAATCCAGCATTCAAAGAACAAACATGACCATGCGTTTCTCTTGGCAGTATCAGCAGAGAGAAAATTAAATGGAAATGAAAACTAAACTACCAACATCTAGAAGAGTGAATACAGTCCAGGATGGACAGTCGTTTGAGAGGACACACTGGGAGTGGAATTAAGGAGGGCTCAGCATTGCTACCATTTGTGTCATACCTGTTTGAGAATTGGGGGATTCCCACCTCGATGTTAACATCATCCGTCACACCATGAAACACATGGAAAATGTTACTTAAGAAAGTAAGAAATATCTTGCTTGGCATTAAAACTACTGTGATAATTTCCTTTTTTAATTGGGTGGGAGATGAGACATATATTACACTCTCTCCTCTCAAGTGTCTTACCTGCAAAAGAGGCAGAATCAGCAGCAGTTAGCCAAACCCTCAGCTGGTTCAAATCACCAATTTAATTAGGTAGGTAAGCCTGAGTCTTATTTAAAGGAGCACTGCATCAGACTCTGCTCTCTAGCTGCCTTCCTTCACATTACCTCTTGGCCCCTTTTTTCTCCTCTGACTTCCCTACACTTCCCAGTTACCTTTTTCTCCCCTTTATGTTTCCTGCACCTGTCCTGTGGTTCCTTCTCTCTGTTGTGTCAGTCAAATGTTCCTTACCCTCATTTTCACAGCCCTTCATAGCCTACTGTGACTGCAGCTATCAAACAGGAGCCTTCACACTGCGTGCCATCGCTCAATAATCATGCGAATACATTTCCTTCCTTGCCACCTTTGTACCAACCAATACTGCAATATAACTTTTTTCCATTTCTCCTTACTCTTTGGCTGCACGGTGTCTCTTCACAACAGGGGACAATGCAGAGAATACACCCCTCGTATTTTGAGGAGCACAAATGCTAAAGAGGAACACAGCACAACTAGGCTTTCAGTCTAGTTATTAGTTTTGCAGTTGTCCTTTCTGTGTTAAATTAATGATAAGGATGCCCTATAACCAAGCAAAAACCTGTTCACTCAAACTTTAGTAAGACCAGGTTTTTTTGGAGGAAAAAGGACTTGCTAAATCACATTAGCACTTCCTAGTAAGCACTTTGTAGATACACTGGTAGTACACCACCATAAATTATTTCCAGCTTTGAATGATTATTTCATAAAAATATCCCTTTACTCAAGTTTTGCAAGGCCTTTAGAATACAGAAGAAAGAACAGGCATTAGAAGAAAACTGAAGCTGCCTTTTCTCCCAGTGCTTCTGAGTTTGTACTGATTTTCCTGGAGATTAGCTGACAAGCAATTCATGTATCCTGAATTCCACTTAATAAAATTAAGTATCATAGAATTGTCTTGGTTGGAAGAGACCTCTAAGATCACCCAGTCCAACCATTAACCCAGCACTGCCCAGTCCCCACTGCCCCATGTCCCTCAGCACCACATCTCCACGGCTCTGAAATCCCTCCAGGGATGGGGACTCCCCCACTGCCCTGGGCAGCCTGGGCCAGTGCTGGGGAACCCTTCCAGGGAAGAAATTCTTTCTAATATCCAATCTAAACCTCCCCTAGCACAACTTGAGGCCATTACATCTCATAAGAACAGCCAGGCTTAACGTGCAAGGCAAACGTGATTTTTGCAAGTAACTGAGAATTCGGCCTCTAGCACTTCTTAGTAACGTTGGGTTTTTTAAATGTACTAAATAAATTCCTAAAGACGCAGACAGACACCTAACTATGGAACACTGAGGCACTTCCTACTGATTACCCATCTATCTCAGAGTTGTCTTGTACCTATAAAGGTTTGGTCTTTAACTAAATCAGAAATCATTTCACTTAATCTCAGACCAAACCAGAAACCAATGGCTTGGTCTTTGGAAATATCTGACACTTTTCACTTTTAAAAAGGCTTAAATATCTTTTCTTCATACTCTTGTTTTCTGTTTGCAAGCCAAGACCTAAAGCACCAACGGTGAAATGCTGCAATAAAGAACACTTTCACAGAATTTCCATTTTGAATTGGAAGCAGGAAAAACCAAACAAAAAATCAGCTTGAAGTCTTTTCCCACAAGACTTTCATGACCCACTTTGAAAGCTCATGAGATGTGGATGAGTCTGAGAGACTCCATATGAGGCAATCTTTACTCAAATCTCTGAATGTTTATCCACTGCTAATTTTTTTGAGAAGACTCAGATGGCATCTAGAACCGATTATCAAATTGGTATTGTTTGTCCTGTAACCAGATGGTTTAAGTGCAAGTCAAAATAAACCTAAGTATATTTTCCTCTCTGTTTTCTAAGTTTAAATATCATTCTCTTTTGAACAGTGTTTACATGTGTTGTGTGTACATATATATAAACCAGACAAAACAGAGCAACAACAAACAGGTTATTTATATTTGTATAATTAGGTGACTAAATTGAATTCCTGCTGGTTTTTTTTTGTAGGTAGTTCCTTTTTCTTCAGCAGTATGGAGTGCCCTGAAATGTTTTATGCTACACAGCAGCCTGTACTGACACCTCTAGCTGCTGCTTCCCAAGGACACATTAATATCAAGCTATTAGGACAATTATTGGATTGTAGGCAGGCCTAAAATAAAGGCCAGATAAATCCTAAATGATTTTTCATATTGGAATGTTTTCCTGAATCTGGGCTGAAGTGAATGCTGTTAGGATGTAAATTACCAAACAGCAACTGCAGGGTCCTTAAACAATACTTGCAGCTTAAGATTCACATTCAGATAAATTACAGTGCTGATGGGCTAAAGACAGTTTTTTATAGTACAAAGAGCTTGTTGTTATTCTAGTACTTGAAATTATTAAAGCAAAGCACTGTAAAAGTTCACCTTCAACTACAATAATGGGCATTTCTTAAATAATTATAACTGCATCACAAATTAAACTATGTCCAAACTATATCTGGACAGCCTTTACCATATTGACTTCTTACAAAATAAGTATATTTAATAAGCCTACAAAATACTATTTAGTTTTCAGAAGATAGTTTTTTATTATTTTGAATTTCATAAAAATGAACTAGATAAAAAATGGAATCTCATTTCCTTTCATGTTAAACAGTAGACCATAAAATGATTTATCAGTAGCATAATCCTCACAGTTTTAATGGAAAAATAGCTTTATTTTCTTCCACTGTGTGTGCATATAAGTGTGTATATATATATATATACACACATTTGCTTGAGTACTGCTGGAGTGCTTTGACTGAACTACAGGTTTAGTTCACTTTTCTCAGGCAAGGAGAATATTAAAGCAGTAGGTTTGAAGGAAGAAAGAAGTGGAATACAAAAAGGAGGAAATGCTGTATGCTGTAAGTGAGGTCAGGCCCTTTCAAAGTCTGTTGAATCTTGAAAGGATTTTATATATGGGAGCACTGTATAAGTGTCAAGGTGATTCTCTTCTTAAAAACAAAGCAGATACACATCTAACTCAAAGGCCCAAAAGACAGAAGTCCAACTATCCTGTTCAGCCAGTGGCAATTCAGAGAATTTAAGTGAGATAGTTAAAATAACTGGTATGAATCCTCTGGAATAAAACATCTGCCCAATGATGTGTTACTCATATACATTACTCCGTTACTAAGACAGCCTTAAATAAAAACATGTGGTTTATATAATAACGTAAAATTGTTTAGTTTTTGTAATGTACTCTCACCTAAGCAGATAATTGGCAATGAGGACTGAACATGAGAACTTCTGACCTGAAAGCACAGTTTTTTTCTGAATTCAGCAAGAACATACTCTCTCTTGTCTCAAGACTTCAAACTATTTACAACGGTAATGAATTTTTTATTAAAAAAATGTGCTTAGAGAAGATTGAATAGTTCTTGGAAGCTCAAGAAAGGTATCCAGCATGGTGGTATCTATCTTCAAACAGGAAAAATGACAACATAGATGCTGGCACTGCCAGTGCTCAAATCAGTGCTCAGGAAGTACCAAATGTATAATCACCTGCTAGCGAAATGGAACCAAGGGAATGTCAAGAACAGCATTAATGCTTTGTTCTCACACACCCTCAAGTTAGTGTTCAACTCTGCATTCACACCAGTTCTTGAAGAGAATATAAAAGGCAGAGAGAGGTCACAATACAAGATACTGTGCTCTAAAATTATTTCTCATCTTCACCCATTTGCAGAGGGCTGTTCTTTCACAAGGGTTAGCACAGAGCTGTGACGGGGTAAAATCTTGGCCTGCCCAAGTCAATAAAAGTTTTGCTATTGATGTCAGTGGGTTGGAATTCCTTCTATTATCTTGAGATACCTGGATAGCTGCCTGAACATCTGCTGAGGTTGTCTCTAAAAAGTCAAAGCGCAGTTTCTTAGAAATACTCAGATCTATTGGTAAGGATAATTTCACCCCATTAAAAAAAAAAGTTTAAAATTAAGGGTTCGAGTCAGTTGCTGTGCCTGACTTGTTTGGTAGATTTATTATGGATACCTCTCATTAGAGAAAACATAATCAAATACTTTCTTGCTTCACTCAACCACCTTTTTCCAGACCCCTGTCAAAATGTGGTATATTAACCAACTTGTCCAAGGTTACATAGGAAGCCTGTGACAAAGCCAAAAATTCTGAGTCTTATTAAATTATTTGAACACCTTAAGTTTTTTTTTTTTGAAATATCAATCAAGAATGAGAATATGAAATAAAAACCAGGGAGGTATATACTGGTGAACTAAGATTTTTCTAGCCCAGTATTTCCTACAAGCACAATGAACATGCAAAAAAAACATTATATATGCACGCATGCACAAACATAAACCAGATAATTTCCCAATTTATGATTGGATATACATCAATATTCAGCCATAACATATTCAGGCATCTCTGCCTATAAAAGCACAAAGAACAAGAGGTTCTTTTTCAGGAAGAAAGCCTGGGTTTATGGTTAGAGACAGCGCAAAAGCCAAGTGCATCACTGCCTCTGCTCAAACCTGCCTGTACAACAGAGTTACTCAGTCCCCAGATCTCCTGCCTTTTTCTGTGCCTATGAATGGCAACATTTGTGTGACCATTTATAGCACAGTGACAAAACAAAAATGCAAAATCTGCATTAAAACGAAAGAGTTCAGACAGATTTCTCTGTAGCTGCTGATTTTCTCTCCTAATAACACGTCTATTCACATTTCACTTCCTTTGCTCATTTTTTGTTTTTAATGTAGTTTTCTTAACTAAGATTTGTAGTTATACAGATTTCCCTTTAAAATTGCTGTTCCATGCAAGAAACCAGTTAATTTTCTAAAAATGACTGTTTTTATAAAAACGAGGTCATTGGCAGGAACACAGCCTCACTACGCTCCCTGATGTCAAAAATAAATGAATGGTATAGCCTAAGTGCATTAGCCCAAAGCAGAATTGACTGATATATAGGTGACATTCAACACTGCTCAGCCACACGCTCTTGCTATGTTGATGCTCGAGCAGATTTAACAGTACCTGTCTGTCTCAAGGGTATGTGTCCTGAAGAATGTTTTCATTCTTTTAATATTTCACTTTTTCTTCAATCACTTCAAGCAACTTGTATTCAGCTGAGCTAATACAACACGAGTAATTCGACAGAACACTTTCAGAAATACAGCAAGAAACACCCTGCCTGGCTACAAGACTGTTCAATGCTCCACCTGGACAAAAAGCCCTTCCACTTCCCTCCACACTCCTATAATCTCCTTTTCCCCAGACTGCAGTGCACTTGCTTAAGGAAGCATAAGGGCATCACAGCAGCAACAAAACATACAATGGTGTTTAAACTCTGACACTAAGCTCAACCAAGTACAGGGACTCAAGATAGATCTTGGCTGAGGGGAAAAAAATGCTGGGAAGACTGAGGAACATAAAATCAAAACATTTGTAAATGACCATACTGTCAGCATGTTGGAATCAGACATGTATGGTGCTCCAAGCTATGTGATTTATTTCCTCTTAAAGGAAAAAAAAAAAAGAAAAAAGAAAGAAAAAGAATTGTTTCCGGCATGTAAAGCACTATGGCAAAGTCAATATTTTCTTTCAATTACTTCTTCATGGGAAATTACAAATCAATTGTCTTGAGGAGCTGGGACTTGAACTGATAAAATGACCCAAAATAGACATGACGAGACTGGTCATAAAAAGTCATGAGAGCTGACCCATGCTAAAGACAGAAAAACAGGTCCCAAAGTATCTCTTAGCTATGAATTTAGGACTGGCTGAGGGAAAGCAGGATTAAAGCCAGGGAGCTGCATACAGGTGACTTCCCTGCTCTCTCCATTCAAGCACGGCTCCCAGTATGCAGAGAAAGACGCTAACCAAAAGACTGTGGACTGTGCTGAGATACAAACATTCAGCCTCATATCATTTATATGGTGAAGTTAATACTTACAAATATGGTGATAAAATACAAAATACACAAACCCATGCAAGAAGATGGCATGTTTCTTTTTAAGGCACTTTGTCACCCTACTTTCAAATTTAAGATTCCTCTGATACACCTTCTACCCCATGTACTGAGGTCTTGTAACATCCAAAGCACTTCAAGACAAAATTTACAGCTTCTTGGGAAATGTTGGTGCGAATGAAAACCACACAGCAGAAGCATAAAGACAGTGAAGGGAAATACCCCTGGCAATTTAAAATTCAGACCAAACCTTTGTTCCAAGCTAACTTTCAAAGTGCAGTAGCAATTTTCAGGAGCAATTTTCTATTACAATGCCATGCTGTTAAATTTAGAGTGTTTTACCAGATTCATGGAAATCTGATGAACTGAAAAAATACAAATAAGAACCCACTATTCTTGCAATGAGTAACAGTCCTGGTTTTTGAGCTTTGCCTTCAGCGTATCACTGTCAGTGGTCAGAAGGTAGAATTCAAGCAAGAGAAAATAAGATTTCACAATTTGCCAAGCAATTCTGTTTCTTGTGAATTTAGTAACATACTACAGCCTTTAGCTAACAGTAATCATTGGAAGTATTAGGAAACAGAAGCTAAGGATTAACCTTGCATTAAAACTACTGTTGACCTTATAAGAGTGATTATTTATTAGTCTGTGAAAATTGTGACACAACCTCACAGCTCATATAACTATTCAGGTGTATTATAAAAATAAATAAATACCATCCTTCTCCCACCACCACCAGTGCTACACTTGAAATCACTTGCACTTAAATCACTTGAAGTTTTAATACTGATGTTTAACAGGTCAACACAAATACAGCATTCAGATGATGGTTAAGATTAAAAAGTTAATCAGAAAATTAAATAATTGCTGCATGATTAAAAAATTGCCCACAAAAAAAAGAAAGACTCAAGCCTGCTTTGCATTTAAGACGTGTGAGGAATTTTGCTTAGCATACAGAGAGTTAAAAAGCAACTACTTGGTCATACTCAGTTGTTTGTGCAGCACCAAATTTAAATCCAAGAGAGATTATGAGAAAATTTGCTGCAGGCTGTCAGACCTCATTAAGTTAATGGAACTGGTAAACTGGCACGTTTCCAGCACATTGTAGAAAGAAAAGCGCTTTCAGCTCCCGAGTAAAGGAGATCTAGTTTCGGTTTGGCAGCTAAAGGAGATTATTAGCTATAAATAATGGCTGCACTGAGATGACTTATATGGGATTGGTTGACCAAAATGAAGGCAAAGAGACAAAAAACATTAACATTTTGAAACGAACGATACAGTCTCTTTGTTGGGTGGAATCTAGAACAGCTTTGTAGACATTTTCCTTTTAAAGCCTTACTATTTACAAAATCTTCTAAAAGTCTTCGTAACAAGCTTAGCTACCACTAAACTCATTAACGGAGAGAAAATTCTTCTCTTTGTTGGGTCTTTGAATCTCTTCAAAAGATGTGATGAAACCAGTGGTTCAGTGTGAGGAGGTGATGTGCTGTGATGTACTCACTAGTATAAAAGTATTATATTATTTGGGTCTGAAAGAGTGTGGGGTGTTTTCAGAGCCAGGCCAGCAGAAGGGTATCAGTACCCAGGCAGGGCAGGGAGCAGAAGTCAGGCTCAGGAGATGTTAGGTTTTCTGAGAGAGAAAGACAAAAAGACTTTTCTGACTAGAGAAGACAAAATGCTGAAAAATGTGACAGAGAGAAATTTCTCCTTGGACAATCAGATGTGCAAGGTATGACATTTTTCTTACCTCACATTTCTAAATGGTAAACAAGCTTTGAACCAAAGAAGACCAGGTTATCCTCAGAATTTACACCAATACACCCCAAACTGTATATGCAAAAATTAACATGTGTGTGGACTGCAAACATTTCAAAATGCTGGGGCTTACTTAGGTGCCGAGATCTGCAAAGTTCAAGTTGAGATTTCAAACACCCTTACAGGCAGGAACTGGTTCTATTTATTTATCTATAGTTAAGTGTATCTCTGCTTTGAAGTCAACTGGGTGTTCTTCCATGCTTCAGTGGTGAAGTTTTTTGAAACAGGTGTTGATTCACAGCACTAAAAGAAAAAAGCCCTATTTCTTCTGCATAAAATGAGAACAGGAATTCTACTGTTTACTTAATTCATTCTTTCTCTGTCCTCTTATTGTTTCTCAGGAACACGTTTCAAAGGAAAATTAGCCCAGTTTCTATGTGTTATTTGGCCTCAGCTTCTCTGCCAAGCAGTTGGTGCAGGGGTGTGTATGTGCCCATGAGGTAGTTAAGTAAGAGCACCTCTCACCTTGCAAACTGGACTAACATCACATAGATCCCTTGTCAGCATTACACAGGAGAGATTTCTACTTCTGAGCAACTCAGTCCAAATTGAAGCCAACTACCTTCACTCATGATACGACCAATTTCCCCAGACACCCAGTCACAGTGGGTACAGGAGGCACTTCAATATCTGTACACGTCTGCTTTTACTTTAGATTTGCTGGTGAGTGATTAGTGAATTCTGCCAAAAAAAGTAAACATCAGGTTCCCTCCTTATGAATGAAAGCTTTATTATGGTCTAAAAATTTCTGCACAGCAAGTGCTGCCTCCAACAACCAGCTGAGCTAAATGTGAAAAAAAAAAATAAAATAATACATTAATGTGGTAACACACACCACTTTCACCAGGGATCTGGGGGAGGAATGCATCAGACCATAGGAACACTGGTCATGTTCTGATGCTGAGGTGCCAATTTGAAGAGTTAAGCATACTAAAAAAAACCTTAATTCACTGTATCCCTTACACACTACTCCCCTCCATCCCTGAAAAAAACCCACCCCAAAATCAAACCTGAAAACAACCTGAAACCACTTTTTATTTTTAATACAGTTCAAGAATAGCTTACCTCCTGCAGACAATAAACTGCAGCGCGTGAATGTTTCTGGAGGAATACTAACTAGGAAAATCTAGTGCTTAGCTACTCTGAAACTATACCAATTAACTTACATTAAGAACAGCATTCCTTTATAAAGTCCTCTCTACCCTTTAGGAAAGGATACATGAAGATCACAACTAAATAGTTTACCCAAGTCTTCAGTTTGAATGGAAAACACAACTGATTGTCTCTTTTCTAAGCACCCTGCAGGACAGAAGCCAGGGAGAAGGCATGTGGAATTCACAGCTACCATCATGAAGACTAAAGATCGCACACCCAAAAAAAGCTACTCTAGTTTTGAAACAGCTTTATTCTTTTCATTTCCCCACACACGCAAAGGAGTGAAGAAAGACTGACCACAGTTTCAATTTAATGTTAAATGTTAATTTAACACTTAAAACAACTAAGTAATAAACCGTCAAGCAAATATAAACAGGTAGTTTCTCCTACTCAACTGATGAAATAATGAAAGAAAACAAATTTTTCCCTTTTAACTTTCCAAGTACATAAGTAGACTTAATTCTCTCCCATTACAAGATTATACACTTTATGTACTACAGATTCATAACAAAATATCTCATTAATATATCCAAGCAGTGCAGACAGGACCCTGCTCAGCAAATACACCCCAAGAGACCTGAAGCACTAAGTACCTTCTGATATTCTTTTCTAAACATCTAAAGTAAATTATGTAAACCTTACAGGACAAGGTTCCCCAAACCTGAAATTTTGCAGTCTAGGTAAACTCATCTTTTAACTGGACTTTTGTTACACTTATGGATTGCACATTAAATTCAGGCAAATGTTCTAACCAGCTGAACATTATAAACCTTGACAGGAGTGAGAACCATTCATATTTCGCACGATACAGTCACATCACTGTTTTACATGGATGCTACAAGCCAGAAAAAGTAAACAGATGCTTGAAGGCAGGAGTCTCCTAACGAAGGTAAAGAGTAAGAATGGTTATTGTGTAACCAGGGGAAGGAAAGAGGGAAGGAGCTGATGGAGTTCCATCTGCAGGTGGGGCAGGAGCCCAATGCCCAGCCACAGGGAATGAAAGGCAGGGGAACAGGGTGAGAAAGGAAGGAGCAGGGAAAGACACCTGAGAGCTGCTGGAGTTGAGGGAAAACAATTCAGGAAGATAGTCAAGCATGTGAATAGACTTACTATAGAGATAGAGATTTGGTTGTGTAGTTCATTTCTTTGAGGAAACAAGTTTAAAACAGCCTGAACAAAGTGTCCTATTTGAGTGCAAGATAGTCCAGAGAAAACAATGGATGAAGAACTGTAATATTGCTGCTTTGCTATGTGCTGTTTCTTCTGTAGCTCTAAGTGTCAGCATACTGAATTTTATTGACTTTGTAGATCAAACTACAACTTTGCATACAGCAATGTTACACACTGCATTGTATCACCTGCCTTCCTACTAGGACATATCAACAGGGCAGTCTTTGACCACTTGTCTACTATCATTATATTGATTTCCATAGAGGTCTCACCCACTTCCAGCTGATAATCATGAATTTTTCTATCTTTAATGCATTCCAAACAAAACAGAAGCCAAAATTACATGTTTGCTATACATCACCTGTCTTTTGGGTGCATATCAATACTGACACCCCAAAGATACAGTCACTGAAGTCCACGTGCTCGTTCACTGTGACAGTGACAAATAAATAAATAAATGAGATTCTTATGGTGAACTTAGTTAAAAAAAATAATGTCTTCTTCAGTCACAAAATGCTAATCAATATATAGATAAGCAATAGGAAAACAATAGGATCCTACAGCAATCACACAACCAAGTGACTCAGAAATAACCACCTGGCTATGTAAAATATGGGTGAGCAGTACCTGAACGTCAGCTTCCATGAAACATCTCATTAGCTCAAGGCTGTTACAATTTATCAATGTAAGTAAGCTGAAGTAGCTCATTCAGCCCTTCCTCAAACACAGAAATGTACTAAACATTTATAACTGCTAAAAATTTCCCACAAGAAAAAAAATATTGATTTTGCAGATCCCGAATTTTAATCTGAAGTTATTCCAGTCACTTCCATACATCCATTTCTTGATGACATTCGATTTTATTTTCTGCCTCCATATAGCCAAAAATCTCATAAATAGTACACAGCGAAAAAAAAATTATAAATACTATCTACACATATATAGCCCAAGTGTGAAAGATTCAAACTATTTACAAATGGAATACATCTAAAAAAAAATTAATTACAGCCAAACACATGTGTTTTCAAAGTGCTGCATGTACTGCCTTGCAGAAGTCTGGAGATGTGGAGGGGAGTTTTTATGAAAACCATAAACAGGAATGAATTATTAGGAGTATGTACATAGAGATACTTGAAATTAAACTAAGAATAAAAGAGCATACCAAATACATCTTATTCTAGCCACTTCTTTTAAAAAAGATAAATATATCTGGTAGTGATTGAAAACAAATGCCTGCATACATAGACCTAGGACACAGAGAACGTACAGATATCCCAACCTCCACATCTAGTCAGGTATGTTTGAAGCAATGTATCACTTACACTCAAGGTAAGACAGAACAAATAGACCTCCATTCCCTCACAGGACTTAATTTTCACCATTGAAATTATTTTTTTAGAATTATTCAGGATTAAAGAGAGGTCAATAAACCAATTACTTTGGGCGGCGGCGCAAAATAAGTACTAGTAAAGTAATTAATGCCCTTTTCATTGTTTCCACATCATGGAGTGTTAATAAATTGGGCTTTTGTCATGATCCAGTATTTCCTTTACAACAAATTTCTTCATTCCAATCCATTATTTTTTATGGCTCCCTGTTAATACTTTAAAATACCAGCCTAATTAGATTTGCATTTCAACTGGTAAGTCAGAAGCTCCATTTTCATCTCTGTTCAGACTATTTTCTGATATTCCTAATGAGGCAATACTTTTATTTAAAGGGTGTGATCCTTTAAAGAATTTCTGGTGGCTTATTAGTTATGTGAAGAGGATCTTTCAGGAGTTCCCACGTATATCGCTTAAGCACAGCGCAGCAGCACGCACATTAGTGATGAGCACTAGCACACCATTAAATCCAAGAGCTCCTCTAACCTGGAGTTCATCTTTTTACAGGATCAGCCTCTTTGTAACCACAGTGCTCTAATTACTCCCTTCCCTCGTATGATATTTTGATTCATTTCATGCGTTTGAAATGTGTTTGTCTGACCATGGCATTAGTTAAAGAACTTATTTACCTCCAGGAAAGGTGAAGAGAAAAAGCAGGACTGTGCAGTGTCATCACCTCTGAAGACTGCTGGGCATAAATGAGTGCTTTCCCTGTATTTCAACTGGGTTCTGTATCTTCCAAGGGAACCATCAATAACTACACAGCTCTGTAAGGAGGCCAGTGTCACAGACAGCAATCCACCCAAGTATTTTATAGAGCCACCCACATTAAAAAAGGAATGTCAGGAACAGGAAATTGTGAAGAGATAGTAATTTCTCTTCTGCAGCATGAACTGATGTGAATTTTTACTGTGAACGGGACAGCAGTAAATACCTTGAGCATCTGCCTTTGAGAAGGAAATTGCAACAGTAGGAGGAGCCTTGTTTGCTGAAAACACTGCGTAAACCCAAAATGTTTTAAGGAATTTTTCATCCTGGGAAAAAAAAAAATTAAAAAATGCTAGACTCTCCCATTAGCTGCAGCTACTGAGATTTACACTGTTCATCATCAGATGCTGAGATCCTGCACGTTGGCATAAACACTGCAATGAGTTAATATACAGGCAGCACTGAGATTGGAACACATACATCAAACATTTCTGAAGCCAACAAGAGTTATGCCTGTATCTTAAACGACTGTGGCCCACGTGCATTTCTGGTCCTTCTCCTGTTTCTGAGCAGCTTGCAGTGAAGAGAAGGAAAGGATAAGAGCCAAGCATGCCAAATGCAGCCTACATCACAGCCTCTGCTTCACTCGGTGGTGAATGAAGTCATTAGCTTGAAAATCAGGATCTGGAAGAGGCTTTGAAACCACTTACAGCCTCCAGAATTCCACCTGGGAGATAATTTGCCAAGGTGCAAAGTGGAGACAGAGCCAAAGTTCCTGGTTCAGCCAACCCAGCTGCATGGCAAGAGCCTCCTGCCAAAAACACAGAGGTACAGAACTGCAAAGTCAGATTTAAGACTGTGCAATTCCCACAATCATACACCCAATTTAAATCCCTGCGCTGATGTTTGTAAAAGGCCTTGAAGATGAAAAGTACTGTGCACAATAAGCCCTAAGTAAAATTATTAAAACCAACACTTCATGAAAAGAGATTAATTATGCTATTACTGTTTGCACATGTGAGTTTTCCATAAAAATAGAAATCTGGGCCCCAGTTCAACCAAGCATTTTAACATATGTCAAACTTATAAGTACACAAGTAGTCCCATTTAAGCTAATGAGACCACTCCTGTTTAAAATTTAGGCATGTGCTTCAATACTTGGGGCCTTGGGATTAGAGACACAGGTACCTCCAGAGACAGGTACCTAACACCTCTTTAAGCATCTTGATCTCAAATAGTGACATGTTTTCTTACCTCGGAGGAAGGTAACTACCTAGATACCGAAGTTTCTGCCCATAAACGTCACCTACACACCTAAAAGTCAGCCACACGGAATGTGCCAGCATGTCCTGATATTGTCCCCCAGGTGGGCACCTACAGATTCTCAGACACACCTCTCCAAAGCTGTCTAGTGTTAAGGAGGACTACTGGATGAAATCTTGCCCAGACCTTGGCTTTGAAAATGTAGTATCAACTATCACCTGCCAAATATTTAAAGCACTCACTTGGGAAGAGTGAGACCAAATTTCCCTCTTCCTTTTCCCAACTTTGCTCAGTACAAACAAAACTGAATGGAGATGACTCTGGTTCTACAACTGTCCATAAAGCTTTTAACCATTGTATTGAGTTTAAAGGGTGCAGAGCTATCTTTGAGGGACAGAGTTAAATTTCATTGAAATTCAGGACAAAAAATGAAAACAATGGTGAAAAATTATTGTGAAGTCCTTCAAATAAAACATGTTAGCATATCCAGCTCTGAGGGAATGCTGCCCTTTAAGAAAACTGAAGGAAACACAAAATTCTTTAGACAGTATCTTTCAGTAGTTCCCATTGCAAATCCTGATCTTGCAGTTCCTTTATTGTCTACACTTTTTACTGACTTGAAAGCACAGTTAATACTATCTGCACTTACCTCACTTGTTTAGATTGAGGATGAAGTATAACAGCAACCAGAACTTTATGGCCTATCCTACAGTTTATGTTTCTGAAGATATTTATTACTTTTATACTCTTCATTCTATAAAGGGTTGCTTGGGCTCCTCTTGAACTGTTTTCTTCAAAAGTCAAATTCAAGGTGGAAAACAAATCACTGAGCAAAAAGAGCTCAAGACTTGACTTTTTTTTTTTCCCACTCTGAACAATGCACAATAACTGCCCTTTCCTGTAGCCACAACCACTGCAGAGAGAGCAGGAGGAGGTTCTTTTTATTGATTTATATGCAATTGCCATCCTGAGAAAGAGACCCTACAACTGAATTTTCCTTCCTGGAATGGCTTATGGATCATGTACCAGCAAATGGATTCATTAAAAGAGAATCAAAGGAAATTTCTCAGAAAAAAAAACTTCTCTTCCTTGTCTTAATGATGCATACATAATTTCACAACTCACAAAACCTGTCAGACGCTTATCATTTCTTCTAGTGACATATATACTCTACTCCCAGAGATAAATACTTTCTATATTTTGAGATCAAGACAGCAGCAATTTTTTCCACGTCCAAATAACCTGCAAATTAAACCAACACAAACGTTGACATTTGGCAGCCAGAGCTCTCTACCACTTGAGGAATATCTGTTTTGCTTTGCAAGCGTCCTTCAAGTGACACAACTAAGAGCCCCCAAAAGCCTCCAAGAAATAACAATGGGAGAAAGAAGGCAATTCTGGCAGACAGAGAATATCATTTTTAGGTAAAGAAACTTTGCACCTGGTACCCTCTTTGTAAAATAAAAGTAATTTATCTGGATATAAACCCCACTTTTAAAGAAAAATCTGGATTAAGTGAATACTAGAGAGAAAGTAAATCACTTATCTTTTTGGAATAAGAACAATAGGGCTTTTTAAATATAGGTATTTTATATAGAAGTAATTCAAACGCTCTGTAATGAAAACAAGAGTGAAATACAGAAACTAGCAGGAAACTTGTGAATGCTGCATTTAATAGCCACGTAAAATACCTTTACTACTTGACATCCTCTTGCGTAAAAGCCATTGGTAAGTTTTTCTTCCTATATTTAAAAATATCCACTTGCTATTTTACTCTGATTCGACATTTTCTTACACACAAACACACACATACACACGTGTGGATACACTCCTTATAGCCAGTTCTGTGAGAACTCTCCATCTGGTCTGCAAACTGTAGAATTTCCTTTCCCATCTATCTCAGAAATATAGTCCCATGACCCATGGGTCACCATCTGCTCAGTTACACTGGCACAATGCCTAGTATGCTTGAGGTAATGCCACCATCCTTTCCTCCAATTGTAAACTCCCAACAAGGCAGACATCTACCAGAGTGTTTGCACACAATGAGGCAGCTCCCAGTGAGATTATAGTTAAGACACCACAGAAATTCCCTTCATTTACAGTAGCCTAGGATGTGGGAATGACCAAAGACACATGCAGTCTCTCTTGATCAAAGGTCATTCTGAGGAACAAAGCAGTCAGTGCTGATGTGTCCAAGATAGCATAATATAACACACACACATAATTGTGTCCAGCATGTGTGGTTCCCCCCCAGTTCCTCTCTTAATGATCTTTGCTTCACTCAGTATTCATTTGCGTACAATCTCCTATTCTCAGGATGCCCTAGAGCAGAACAAATTATACTAAACATAAGTGAAATCAAACAAAGTTTTCATTGAGTACCATTCATAACATTTACAAACAAGTCTCTTGTGTTAAGTTTCTCAGAAATAATTGACAGGTTCGGGTTTACACAACTGGATTTTCTATTTTTTTTAGGTGTACCTATGTAACACAGTAACAAAAAATCTCATGTGACTTATTTATTAAGAATGAAGGCAGTGGAAAATCGAGACAAATTTTATATCACAAAAACCCAGTAGACAGGAAAAATTGTAAAATTTCACCAAATTAGACAATGTGTGTGCGAAGTATTTTTCATTTATTTTTGTAAGCATTATTAATTATAAAACAACAACCAACCATGAACAAATGTTCCCCAGTTTCTGCAGTAGACATTATAGCTAAAAGTCTTCTTTTAAAGTGTTTCAGTGTTTTAAATCCAGAGTAACTACATTGGCTTAAGTAGAATTACTGCAGGTTGATTTACTTAATCAATAAAAGGCCTCATAAACATTAGAATTCAGTGTTCTGAACTTGGGATAAACACTCTTTTTCTGCTTTTGCTACAGCTTTTAGGTTTGATAAGTGCCTTTTTGCTTTTTCATACATACTGGGCTTGTGTTACAGAGGTGTCTGTTAATGAACAGAGAAGGGCATTTCCAATCCACCTCTCTATTGTACTTCCCTTTTCTGTCCCACTGCTCAGAAACACTCTGTGCAGTCTTTGTGGTCCACTTCTCTGTGGCTCACTAGCTAGCAAGTGTTTTGAAACAACAACAAGTCAAAAGCCCATTGGCAGAACAAAACTGAAACAGGTCCTTTTCTAATACAGCGTGCAATTTGCAGAATGTGCTTCTCCCCAAGCCATCATTTCAGCTTCATTACTCAACTACGTAACACTTTGTTCAGGTAACATTACACTGGCAGAGTAATTCCAGCAACATGATGCTTATTAATCTTCAAGAATGCCAGAGCTAAAAATAAAATCCAAACAGTGTGAGAATCTAGGCAGGGTTATGACAGCATTTCTCAAGGGATCAAAATGACATTATGTTTACTCCTTAGAGGGAATTTTCTTCTCAGCCCTTAAATCTTGCAAGAGGAGAGGTCAGACCTCTAGCTGGCTCTGCATGCATGTGCATGTATGCCAACATAGGTATTTCCATTTGTATAGCTAAGAACATTGATGGGAGTGATGCAAAGCTTCAAGGACTGTGGCCTGAATTCAACCCACACAACTTCAGTGGCTTTGGGGGAAAAGTAATACATGCCAAGGAGATCGCCAGCAACTCTCTCCCTTTTTTAACAGCAGGGAAATGATCTTGACATCAAAATGACACAGAAACTCAGTCCTTCTTAGAGCATTCCTTGACAGCACTAAAGAGCAGCATCTGTGATTTAACCCAACGCTCATCTACATTGTTCACAGGAAAACACCTTTTTCTTTCTAACTGGGATTTAGATGTAGCCATAGCAAAAGCTTAAGCACTTAAGCTGCATGGTCAGATGAGGCCCCTGGGATTCATGGCATGCTGGTCTCCAGGAGGTAGATTCCAGCCTGTGGGGATAGGGGACAAAGCTACCTACAGTGATCTGTTTCTAAGCAAGCTGAGTACCTAAAGAGATTGACTATTTTTGGTAATCCAACCAAATATGCACTTACTTTGGTGTCTTAATACCTTTGAAATGGTCTAAATTCAGAAGCAGCAGAAGCATAGATTATTAGAGAGAGAGGGAGAGCTGGGGCTGGTGGTGGTAAGGATGTGTGTGTCATTTCTACATACACATGTATGAGACTCATCAAACATCAAGGAACGAGAAACAACTTTCTTAGCTGGAAAACAGCTGTAAGTGAAGTCACTTGACTCTTAGAGCCTTTTCCTTGTAATATAATTGGAGTTAACTGTTGATTTTGCTAGTTAAGATCCATATTATTTCACAACCTCTACTAGTGTTTCTATGCTAATTTGCTAAATCCCCTTACGAAGTTTTAAATTAAGGGTCAGTTGTGGCAAGTGACTGGCTACAATCTTCCTAAATATTTCCTGCATTGTTACTTAATATTCAACATTCAGGTGCCAGAGAACATAATAGGAAAACAGCCTGAGTAGATATAAGCAAGGACTTCACATGGGCTACAGAATGTTGTAGGATAAACTTGTGTCTTTCAGATAAAAGCATACTGGAAACAGGTATTTGCAGCAATTACTATAGGAAAATAACTTAACAAAAAAATCAGATTGCATGGAAAGGTTATGACAAACCCACTGAGCAGAATTTGGAAGGAACCAGATGTTTAGTTCAGAGTCTGCCATGGATCCCCATTCTCATGTATGCGCTGGTTCCACACCACGCTCCCTGCCCCAGGGGACACCATGCCCTCACTGAGCATTTGTCTGAAATAAGTTTGTTACAGAATTAACTGGTTAAAAGAAAGGTGACCATACAGAGCAGAAAGATGGCTGAAAGATGAAATTGATTTTTTTCTGGCTCAGTGTGTTTATTTTCTTGCCTTGCTTGGACCATTCCAGTAAAGCAGTTGGAATATAAATGTATCCACAAGTATGAGACTAGACTGAATGCTGATTAATGTAAGTGTCTTAGATCCACAGCTTCGTGCATGAGCTAAGCTGGGGTCAGAAATGCCAAGTTAAATAGTGGCACAACTCTTAAGAAATAACTTGTGACTTGGACAATCCACAAGGAATCAATAACAAATTAAAACCAGTCAGTAGCAGGGAACTGAATAAATGAATCATTCTTCCCAAAACAAACCTAATAGTAAAGTTCATTTGTCTATCTGGAAATTAGTGCTGTATTTTTGAAAGGTGCTAAATTACTTTTTAAAGATATCCTAAAGCTGATATTGAAAACCAGAACAGTGAAAAGGCAACTTTCCAAATTGCTTCACTCTTACTTAATAGGTAAAAGTACCATGTTTATGCTTAGTATTTCATTCTTCAAAAATGGGTAGAAAATTCTTTTCTTTCACTTTTGAAACGTTTACACAGCACATCTTTCCCAAGAAGCCTTCTGCAAAAGTTTCCAAAGGATTTGGGAAAGATTATAAACTAATGTAATTGTGGATTAGCTCTGAAGCCGTAACTGAACCCAGAACACCAGTGGAAAATGGGCAAATGTAAGATATTCATTATGCAGTGTTAGCTGAAAATCTAGTTTGATAGGAATCAGACCTAACGATTGTGAGTTTTTTCCAGGAATCCCAGGAACTGTGACTAAGTATGAACTGTGATTCAGATTTCAAGGAGTACAATATTGGGTTATTCCATATCAAAATAACATTTAACTGATTTTAAATGCATGTACATTCAAAATGCTGGTAGAAGGAAAAAAAAAAAGAAAAAGGAAAGACTTGTATTAAATGAT
Organism: Podargus strigoides; assembly: GCA_028020825.1. Lineage (NCBI taxonomy): Eukaryota > Metazoa > Chordata > Aves > Caprimulgiformes > Podargidae > Podargus > Podargus strigoides. Next base: position 4,837,107 of record CM051633.1, read on the forward strand.
TTTCACAGCAAATGTGGGCTAATAGATTGTGCCTTAATTGAGGTTAATTGTATTCTCCCTTTGCAAAAAAATCTGAATGATACAACTGGAATCATACGTAGCAATTAAACAACTCTTTGTTTTGCTGACAGCGGGGTCACCAGGAACATCTCAACGTCAGTTCCTGACTCCTGATTAGATTTCAAGTACAGTAATGGACTGAGCAAAATGTAGACTTATTCTGTCAAAAGATGAGTTCATGTAAAACTGACCAAGAACCTATTTCCCTTTGGATGTTTAAGTATTTCCTCATCTCCTTTCATGTTATTACACCTAGAGAGCAACCTCTCAGCTGAGGTAGCTCTATCACCCAAAGATCCTGTCCCGGTGCTCAACCCATGGCATAAAGACACAGTGCTACTCCGCAATAAGTGCCATGAAATACACTGCAAAGTGTACCACTATGCAACTGCTGCCTTCTCCCTCCAATACTGCACTCTACTCCTTCTTACTACTGCAGAGAAAATTCTAAATATGTTTACACAAAAGAATTTACTCAGTAGAAAACTCTGGCTTTCCAATGCTATTTTTTTCTCCCAATACTCCATTGAAAACTTTCTATAAATAATTTTTTCCTTCAATTAACATGTGTTCTAAGAGCAGCAGAAAGATCATAAATTATTATAGCTGTAGGCTTTTCAGTGTAATTTATTACTGAAAAGTCACGAGCGCCGCTTTGGAAATGCCAGCCTGTGAATCTGTAAACCTAGGAAATTATGAACTAAGCTGGTCTCTTTTCCCCGAGGTCAATTAGAAATGACACCAGCAGACTTCTCGGTGACCTGGGGAGATTTATAGCTTACCATGTTAGGCCTATGGTTCAGCCAGCAGATTAAGATCAGAACAGCACCTGGAAGACTGTCATCAGTTCAGACAGGCTGGACCGATGGCTCCAGGCTATCATGTGCACAGGAAAAGAGGTCATGTCACGCAGCCTTTGTTTTCACCAGGGCTCAGGCACATGTGGAAGGGACCCGTCTGAGACAGAGCCGGGCTTACAGAGGTCTAACACACGGGCATTGGACTGTCCTCTAATGGGAACAAAGGCAGCAAGTTGTCAAGGCACTCGGACTTCTCTCATTACTGAGAGTTGCCTCCAAAGACATTCGCTACTTGATGAGGCTCATGTGATTTGCAAATCTTGCTCTTTATGGCTTTTCCTTTGTTATTTTTACAAGTGCAACCATGAGCTGCAGAATGCCTCAAGTCATAAACCCTCACGATTTAGGATAAAAATTTGATTACTTCACTCTGCTGTGAGAATCTTATAAGAAAACAAAAAAGGCTGTGTCTTTTAGCCACTCATAAATATTTTATAATTTGGTAAGAACAATAGCCTACAAGGTTAAAGTTCAGGTCTGTAGTAGTCGACGAGATCCTTGCAAGACAATAAAAGGGAAAGCTACCCTTTGTTTTATAACAACTTTAGAAACAACTTCACCCAGGCGGTGGAAGCTTACAGACTCGCCATTGTATTCAAGTCATTTGTGCAAGCTGCCCTTATTACAGCTTTGATAAACGATTTTTGCAGTGGAAAAGCTGTTTAGTGTTCCTGAGCATCGCGACTATTTAGATCCATGTCAGGTACCCAACAGGGACGTAGAGAATAGTGCACAGCTTAGAAAGCAAATGTCATTTTCTCAAGTGACCACCGTTCAGGCTCAAAGAAATATTTGCTTCATTTCTTTGACTGTATGTAGGCCCAGATAGCAGGACAATGAGACAAGAGGAAAACAGATCATAATGTTTGGGTTAACAGTGTCTCACTGTCTTTAAAATAGGGATAAAAGGAGACATCTGACTCTCAGTGCTGTGAGGCTTAATTAATGCTCTGAATGCTATTTATAAGCATAAAACTCTGGACAAGTAATTACTAAATTTTGTTGCTTTTGAGAAGTCAACAGGTAAATTCTTTGTCTCCATTTTTTTCTCTTGCACAGTATAAAATTAAGCCCTCTAAAAATGACCTGAGGATTTACTAACTTAAGCCACTGTGTTCCTCATTTTGTTATTCTCTCTTGGCTTATAAAGTCACAGGCAATAACTCTAGACATGAATCTGAACACTGAGCTGTATTATCTACCAGATTAAAACACACGTTGCAACATGCCACATGCCCAGAAAAGATGAAACCCAAACTTCTGTTTCCAGCTTCAGATTTGTGGATGTCACTTCATAGCCCACCATTTTTGTGCACATAATTTCTCATTTTTGCATCAAAAGTGGAGGCTCTCACAATGCCTGGACAGTTAGATTTATTCTTGTAGTTAAGTATGGACAAAACAAAAATGCCTTGATTGGATGTTGTTTGTATTCAGAGCTCCTCCTGACCTGAATTCTGTGACCCAGCTGAGCACTACTGTAGTCTTAGACTGAATGGGAAATTATGATCCTTAACAGTACTTTAAATTAAAACATATTCAAAGCTTAACAGTATCAGGTGGCTGTAGCGTTCATGCACAGTGGCTTTCCCAGCTCTCCAATTAGACAAATGTCTGAGAATAATCCTGGAATACCCCATACAAGCACAGGGTGTAGTGCTTTTCTGGCTGTTTGTTTGCATCAATTGTGAGTATCACAACTTTCTACTTCCTGTCTTTATAATGATCTGTTCAATATGGACTTAAACTATGCTTAGAATATTACTTTTCCCTCAAAATTCGATGTTCCTCACAGTGTACTAAATCTCTCCACCGTAACCACAGCCAGGATAAAATTTAAATGTTTCTAAACGTTTCAAGCTGTCACATCTATGTCCTCCATGAGATCGGAGAAGGAATAAAGTCAAACAGCTCTTCTCCTGAGGCACCTTTTCCCAAGTGATGTAGTCCAGAGACTAACTAGCTTGTTGGCATTTGTTATTACAATCAACTTCCCATAGCTTTTACCCAGGCATAATCCTTAGTGTATGTTTAACCAATGCAGATAGATTTTCAAGTCATACAACATAAAACAAGTGCACAGGGTGTTATGCATCATCAAGAACACAGTGGATAATGTTCAGTTATCCACTTCTTTTCTACTCCAATTCCATCCCCTTGGATGCTCTCAACTCTTATTTGAATGACCCCAGTGTTTTAGTCTTAATAACCTTCACAGCAGTCCATTCCAAACATTTATTACTCCTGGGTTAAAAAGTATTGCTCAGCTACATCTGTTCTTAATTTGCTTTTGTAAAAGTGGTTCAGGGTTTTTTTTTTGGTTTGGTTTTTTGTTGTTGTTGTTTCGTGGTTTGTTTTGGATTTTTTAAATGCACTGTTTTCAATGGAAGAAATATACCCAAAAGCTGTACTTAGAGAAAAAAATACACAGGCCAATGCATGTAAAAGTGTGCAGCAAGCATGCCTTTTTTCAGAAACCCTCATTAATGGGCACAGGCTGATATTAAGAGCTTGTGGGCTTCCTTGCCAGAGAAATGTCTATCATTGCTCTGGACGTCCTTCACTCAGAAGTTGAAATATATACACACAAAGGAAAAGGTTCATGCTGGGAATCCTACTGTTCCTCTTATATAAGTATGTGATGAACAAGATATTTTGGACACGTTCAGCTCTTTTTCCTTGCACACATACCACAGACAGCATGTGGCAGACAGGTCGGGTACTGCAAAGATACCAGGGTAAGTAGGGATCCTGCAGCTCCAGCTGCTGTGGGCTTTGGGCAGCTATGCAGACCATAAGCAATGCCAGGAAATCTGATGAAAATTAAATTCCCTGAAGCTGTATTAATAAAGCTATCCTGTGAGTGTGATGTATATACGACCAGCTTTGCTCCTACTTGCTCACTCTGTTTTAATGCATAAGCTGCACACTACTGGGGACTGGACAAGTCTCTGATCAGCTCAAGAGGGCTGGGGAGGTGGGACAATAACCACCTGGGTGCTCCTTTGCTCATGGGCCATCTGCAATTAATTGGCTTTTTTTTCAGCATGGGAAGGGCTGTCTCACAGATAACCCGTGGGCACGGTCACACATCAACAGATGCTGCAAGTGAACAGAACTGTTCCTCTCATGGGCTGCCCTGGATAAGCTGTAACATTGGGTGGGGGGGAAAATAAATAAAATCAAAGTTCCTGCTAAGTTACCTAGCAAAACCAAGAAGAGTCACACAGACACATTTTCTATTCCATTTCATGTATCATGATTAGTAACAGCTTCCGCTTTCCTCTGAGTCACTCTTTGAAAGAGCACTTTTTAATGCTTCATGGAGCAAAAAGGACCTTGCCCACTGAGAGGGAACTTTATGAAAGTTCACATCAATCGACAGCAGCAAAGCAAACCTTGCTCCATCTTGCTTCAGTGCCCTTCTGGCACTGCTGTGATTGCAGGGCAGACAGTAAACAGTAGTGTGTTTGTGTGCAAATAGCATTCTCCTGAATGATGTCTGCACCTGTGTAAACTGACATCACTATCTTTTTTTCAAATTCAGTTTATTTAAGGAGTTCACAAGAGACACCTGTTCCATGCACAGGCACAAATGACATTCAGTGAGCTGAAAAAAAGCCTAGGGGGGGCAGGAGGGCAAAATGGGTTCTATATGCAGGCATGTTTATATCTCCTGGCCCTGCAACAGGCAGCGACTGCTGCTTGAATTTCTGGTGTCCCTGGCCTAAGCTGGTATTTGCAAAAGAAACTTCAATTACACTGAGTTTTAAAGACTGGCATGTTAAAGATGAATACTGGGAGGGATGGAAGAGAAGGGCTTGAGCAGGCAGAAAACAGCCTGGTCCTGGTTGTCACCTCGGGACGGCAGCCCTGTCTCCCAGAGATGGGAAAATAAAGGTGGCAAAGGCGTGGGCATGACTGCTTTTTAATCCAGCCTACATTCACAACAGCACAGCGTGCTCTGCATGGACTCAGCATGCTATATTCAGCATGCTGCAGATAGACACTCATGGAAATTGAAGACAAAGTTCCTTTCCTTTGTCTTTTGCCAAAGTCAAGGCTTTGACCTTTTTGCAGTGATTTATTTCATTTTTTGGTGTTTTTTTTCAAACATGCAGAATTGCCAAAGTCAAGTCCAGTTCTACAGCAAGAGCCCATCTCCCTCTTGAGGATATTTTAATTCTTTGAGATGACAGTCTGGAGAACACGATTCTTAGAGCTCTCATCTCAGTGTTTCACATACAAACCCTTTTGTGTCCTGTCAATTTTAACACAGTTTATTGGGAAGTTCAATCTAATCCAGATGTTTGCTGACAGAAATTTTACAGGTGATGACAAGATTCCATTAACTCAATGCGCATGATGTTAGTTAATGTGAGTTTCTGAAATCTTAGTCTATGCTCCTGGCCCTGTGTCCTCATCTACTGCTGTGCAAAGCCTTTTTACTGAGGCAAAAGATAAAACCAATGTTTGCTTGAGTTACAGAGATTTACTTACACATATATTTCTTCTTAGAGTGTGAAGCAGACATGTTATGTGATGGTTTGTGAAATAAATTACTAGTCTGACAGCCAGATTAAAAATAAGAGTAATTGCATGCATAAAGACACAGAATTAGACAGCCAAATAGGATTTACAAAACCACTGAAGCAAGCTGGGATCCTAAGTTTTCTCTAGGAAATACTGGTTTGGTCTTCCATTTGATTTCCTGACTGTAACACTCAGGCTAAAGGCAGCAGTGACTTGTCAGTAATGGGAATCCACTACCTGGGGCTGGACCAGCCTCCCAATATCTGCTCTGCTGAAAGGTTTGGGCTGTGAGGGCACACAGCACTTCTGGAAACAAAACCCTCCTTTATTATCTGAACTATCTCAGCTCAGCTTGATAAACTAAAAATGTGTATCGTTAAACTTTCTGAACTATGACAGGGTAGTTTTGTCCAGTGTGAGGAACATACGCCTAATTCCAAACCCAATACAGTTACTCCTCTTCCAGGGCACATCAGGTCTCTAACTATATGCTCCTATTCCTCCTCCTTTCTCACCCTCTGAAATGTCCTTATCGCTGCAATGAGGTATGGCAACTTACATATTATGATCGAGTAATGACACTTTGATTGCTCATGGCACAAGGCCAGACAGCTCCTGAGGCAAGTCATTATTAGACTGCAACACACACCAAGTCAAGTTTCACCACTGAGATGGATGATGGAAAGGAACACAGCAAAATGAAAGCAGAGGTACTAATTTAAGGCTGTCATTTAAAGCAGCCAGGGATCCTGCAGCACACAGAGAACATGCTTCTCACTGTAGCTTGGAACCCTTCAACACCTGGATGGCAGAGCAAAAGAGATGCTACCCTCACCCTCTTAAATACATATGGCATATATCAACTACACATGCACCTCCATCACATGGAAGTGGAGCACAAGAAACACCTCTTCTTAAAGAGTATTAATTCAGACTATTGATTGCCTCCAAAAAAAACCCAACAAAAAAGGCACAGCAAATTCAGATTCTGATGAACGTAAAACTGATATTTAAAACAATCACTACAGCACACCTGAGTAATGGTTTAGGTTTATTGTCACTTAGAGTTTCCTTGATTTAATGTTATTTCATTGTCATTTATCTTAAATTTAATTATATTATCTCTGGGGTGCAACAATGTCTCATTTCTTGACAATTACTCTTTCACATAGAGACAGAAGTTCTTCAACATACACTACCTCAGAGAAACGGATTATCTCACAGCTCTCCCACAACCCCATAAATTACATGGCAGTTATGAAAAAAAAAATGCTTTAAATGCCTGGAAAAGGTCAAACAAATAATGTGCTCTCACACCCAGCTCTTACCTCCAGTCACAGCAAATACAGTAAGTCAAAGTCGAGGGATGACACTTGCAGGGGGGTTTTTAAGCCTCCGTTTTGACAGTGATGTGACAGGGGAAACCTGGCAACTCACACTCATTTCCTGACCTTTCTCCAAGCTATCTGTAGTGAAGAGTTTTTAATGAAATATAACACTAAAATATTCCTAGTGACCCCTGGTTTCAGAATTAGGTCTTTAGGTGGAAGAAAAAAAAAAACAAAACCCAAATGTTGTGAAAATTTTCAGTAAAATCATAAGAACTGTATGGCCTGAGCAGAAGCTGAGACTTAATTTTCTGTCCCAGAGAGACTCTAGAAATTAAAGGCTCCCAAATCTGTGTGTGTGCTAACCGAGCTGGTCAATGGTAACAAAAGCCTCCAGTATTGTTTGTTGTGAGACTACTGATTCCTACATTTAAACTTTCTATGTGCAGTGTAAAGACACGTTAGCAGTACAAACACAGGGTGGGAGAAAACAGAAAAGCAAGCAACACAAACTGCATGTCCAGCCTTTCATTTAACTTTTGGTAGGAATTACCACCCTTCTTCTAATTTCATTATTCCAAAGAAAGGCAAGGAGGTAAAGAAGCAAAGCAGAAATCTGAGGAATGTTGAGGAGTGATTTGACAGTCACATTTTACCTTCAGCCAAGTAAGACATTAGTTTTCAATGATGAGTGAATTTGACCCATTTGAGTGGAAAAACCTGCCTTACTTTCTCCTTAAAAGGCTGAGCAAAGTTTTCAGCAGAGGACCTTTGAAAGTTCCTAAACACATGCAGATCACTTCTTGGTTCTAACTGTTGAGAATACACACATGCAACACATGAGAATGGGCTTGGTGAGGGAGACTTCATCTATCAATTAACAATTTTGCACCTTTTAAGTGGTAACATAGCAGTCATTTCACAATTCATAACTCACTATGGCTGCCCCATTTAAATTAAATATATCCCCAAATCCTGCCTCAGGAAATAAGTTGCGAGTTCAGTTAGTTTCTGAACAGCTTAAGTATACCATTAGTATGAAAATGATCCCTTTTTATGAGGTGCTGTTATTTCATAGGATATACTTAATGTTTAGGAATGTGTACATCATATACTGAAATTATATACAACATATAATGAAACACATATAAAATCATAGGAGCACTAGGAGCACCACTGCAGTTAAGACTGACAGACTCTCCTTTATGAACTTACATTTTAATAATAAAGAATTCCAAGATGAAATCTGAAAAATAACCCCAAACCCAAAACATTTGGAGGATATGGGCTATGATTTAAGTTTTCTTCATACAGAAGCAAACAAAGAAATGCAAACAAAATTTCTGTCCTTATTCTGTGGTACATTTTCTTGTTGGAAGGTCAAAACAAGCGCTTTGCACATTACCAGGTTCCCAGTTCCTGGATTTGAAAATATATATATATTTTTTTTTTAGTATAATTCCTCCTCTCCTTCCCTCTCTATTTCCCCCCTGCCCCAGTAAAACTCAGCAAATTTACTAAATGTGTATTTTTATGACCAAAAGCAGGATGCTAAGTACATAATCTAAGGTGGTGAAGGGCAAAGAATGTTTAGAAGCTGTCTGTATGTCTGTAGGCAGGGATATTTCTCATTTTGGGGGCTCACTGAACACACATCTCTGTTACTTTCAAAGATCTGGCTCAAGTCACCTTAACCAAACCAGATAGAAGCTGCATCCTCTAGTGCCCAGACAATTCAGAAAACCAACTACCTTGGAGTAATGACACACAACCTCCTGGAAAAAGGTTAGTGAAGATTAACTGTAAAGCAGATTTTTCTGCAGTGACTTTAATAAATTCCAGAAACATGGAAGCTGAAAAAACTCTTGCATGTCTGATGTCAAAACCAAGACTATTTACGCCTTAGTACATTGGAGAAATTGTTCATGCCTACGTAAAGATTGCCCCCATAGTGTTTCCAAGGTCAGTAATTTGCATGGAATTTGCATCAGAACTCAACAATGCCTGTGGAGAAAAGAGACTACTTTCTCTCTATGGTGAAGTTCAATACTCAATATTTTTTCGAAGTTACATTTTCAAGTATAGAGCACCCCTAAGAGCCAATTTTACACTGTCATGTTCCAGATAACAATTCTATTAATTTTATAGAAAACTGTTTATGTACCATGGAAGTGGGCATCTGATTAACAAACTCCAAGGCTTCGCATCATCCCTTGGTGAGAAGGACAGCAGAATCATGTTCCACCTATTCACATTTTTTCAAGAACCAGATTTGCTGTCCTTTACTCAACCAGAAATCAGCCACCAAGGACAAAGGCCTTCAAGTAAGAAACCTCTAAAAGTCCAACCATGTGTACAAAAGCAAGTGCACGCGTAAATGTTTTGCTGAATCAGGTGAATGGAGAGAAGCAAGCTCCACTGCAGTTACACAGGGAGCACTTCCTTAAAAGCAAGCCCTATATAGCTCATTTTCACCAAATTTTGCTAAAATAAATCTACCCATGTGAGCTACAAAGTGAAATATGTAGCATACTTTCTAATTAAAAATAGGACACAGTAGTGATCTACAAGTCTCTTGAACAGGGAGGGGAGTGAATCTCGCCTCATGTGTCATACACCATTAGATCATTTCCAGAAAAAGAGTATTTTTCAAAATTGGATGTATGATATCACTCTTCCTCAGTAACAATCCTAATTTTAATCATTCATTCGTTCTTACAAAATGTTCTATAATAGATTCTTCACATTTCCAAACAAAAATTGCCACTTACTTGCCTATTTATAAGCTAAATTTCAGAGACTTGAAATGGAAAGTGCTAGGTAAATAATTATAAACCATCTAGAAAAGTATTTAAAGTGTTATGTTAAACCATGTCATGTAAAGTTGCTTACAAGACTCAGAAGATTTCCAGAATCCAATACTGGAAGTTAGTGTTTTGTTCCTACTGTTTCTCTTTTGATTCTAATACTTACACAGCACTCATCAGCAGGCAAAAATCAACAGTGTGTTTAACACAGCTCCTGAAGCAGGGGCAAGCATGTTTCTTGTGTTGTAAAAGGATAAAAAGAGCCTACATCAAACCAGTTCTAGCTAACTGAAAGGGGGTTCCTGGAAAAGGTCAGTCCTGAGCAATCACCCTCTTGATGGCATTGCCTCCAGGCAGGTCAGCTGGGCTCCCTGCATCACTTACAGGCTGGGAAGGAGCTGCCATGCTCCCCAGCTAACCTGGTGACACAGCCTGAATGTCTGCTGGACAAAATGGGGGTGTTTTCCTATGGTCCACAAAGAGAAATGATCATGCTCCTGCTTAGCGTTAACAATAAAAGCAGAAAGTAATTGCTGGTCCATTGATTTATCAAGGGAAAGCCTTAGATTTTCTAATGTCCCAAAATATTATTGCACGAGAAATTCTGCCAAGATTCAAACAGTGTAAGGAACTGGAAAGCCCAACAGATAACCTCTTTCTGAAGCTCTTAATGTTACAGATATTCTTGCAAGTTACATCACTGGTGACTTTCAGCCCTTAAGTGCACGCTCAGGCTGTATTTCACAACAACCAGAGCAGATCCTGTGCCAGAAAATGAAGCAGAGAATTCTAAAAAAGCAATTGTGGACAAACTGAAAACACAGCCAAAAAAATGTCAGGGAAAAAACAAGGGAAGAATCAAAACATGTCTTAGATACTAACAAGTCAACAATGCCTCAAAGGTATCATATCAAAAATATGATACTGCCCTACAAATCTAAAACCAGGTCCAGTATTTCACAGTGAAAATTAATGCAACAGGTTGTATGCTACACAGTTTTAAGACAAATTTGTTTTCCATTTTTTGGCTCCCAGACAAAGCCGTTTCTACATCCAAATGTAAAATCCAATACTCTATCACAAAATTTCTCCTTCTCTTTTTCATTGTGGTCTACAAAACGCCCTGGAAGAGCCCCAAAAGCAATGTTTTCCCTTACTGCTGAACTTTGTTATGTTGTGCACTCTGCAATTATTTAGATGGTTTGAAAAAAGGAGAGGGAGAACAACTGTGAAATGCATTGTGCAACCGCAGATGACTTCATGTTAACCCCTGTTCCTGGGTTCCACCCTCGGGTCAAATGCCTCTGAGTCAGTGTCTAGCACAGATGAATGATGTCATCCTCACACCACCTCTTTAGCAAGAAAATGTGGTGGAGCCTTTCATTGTCTGATCTTAAGAGACCCTGGGTTACTAAATGAAGTTCCCAAGATAAAAAAGAATGTGCCTGAACTTAAAAAGACAGGAAATGAGCACATCACTCCAACACCTTTGAAATACGTTCTAAGAAAAACATGGTGAGGGATCATAATACAGCAAAAATGACCAACAGGAAGCATTGTTAAGAGTCAAAAAAGATTTGCATACCCTGCCCCAAACAAGCCAACATACAAGGGCCATAAGTATCTCATCTATCCATTCTAATACAGGCAAACGACCTAAAATAAAACAAAATTAAATTAAACTAAACTAAAATAAGGCAGTGGATGTGATCTCTCTTTCAGGTACTCGAGCGCTGGTAGATCAGGTATGCAAAGAACAACTTGACCCGAGTGAAACCTGAATATCACAGAGGTAAGGATACAATAAAATGTACTCCTGGATGAAGAACACATAAAATGACTCAGAAAATATTTCAGGTGATATTAGGTGGAACTCGATGCAACTTTCAACATGTTCCACAGTGCCCTCCTGGCTGTGAAAGCTCCTCTGCAGGAAGGCTAGCATGACATGTCATTGCAGGAACTGAGATCTGCAAGGACATCCTAATCTCCTCAGCTCCAAAACTGGAGTTTCACAGGGGGAGGAGGAAGATGCAGAGGGGAGCCTTTATATCATGGCTTTATAAAGCCTGACTGAGAGTTCAGAATTATGGATTTAACAGAGTTCTTACTAAACAGATGTAAGGTGATCCAGCTGCACATGGAGAGAAACCACAGCAACTACTGCTTTCTGTACAGTTGTGAGAGAAGGACATGATTTTAATTTTTTTTCCTAAATATAAAAATATAAAAAATGTTATTTCCAATATGTACTTTTAAATAATCATAGAATCATAGAATGGTTTGGGATGGAAGGAATCTTAAAGCTCATCTCGTTCCAACCCCCCTGCCATGGCAGGGACACCTCCCACCAGCCCAGGTTGCTCCAAGGCCCATCCAACCTGGCCTGGAACACTGCCAGGGAGGGGGCAGCCACAGCTTCTCTGGGCAACCTGGGCCAGTGTCTCACCACCCTCACAGACAAGAATTTCTTCCTAATATCTAGTCTAAATCTCCCCTCTTCCAGTTTAAAGCTATTGCCCCTTGTCCTGCCACTCCACGCCCTTATAAAAAGTCCCTCCCCAGCTTTCTTGTTGGCCCCTTCAGGCACTGGAAGGTGCTATCAGGTCTCCCTGGAGCCTTCTCCAGGCTGAACACCCCCAACTCCCTCAGCCTGTCCCCACAGCAGAGGTGCTCCAGCCCTTGGATCATCTCCATGGCCTCCTCTAGACCCACTCCAACAGCTCCATGTCCTTCTCATGCTGGGGGCCCCAGAGCTGAGCACAGTACCCAGGTGGGGTGTCACAGTGACAGTCTGTAAAGGTGCTGACAGGCTGGTGTCACCAGGAGGCTATCGTTAACGTAACACTGCCTAGGGATACTGTTAGGGCATCTGCTCTCTCTGCCAAAAGAAGTATCTTGTCTTCTTTTACTCTATGCTCTGCTTTCTGAAAACAAATAACCTTCAAACCAGACCAACATGCAAACAAACCATCTTTCAGAGGAATTCCAGTAGGAGTGAAATACGTATAACTAGGGATAGAAAGTATCAAATTCCATTTCTGTCTGACAACGTTGGCAGCTAATAAATTCAAATATATACATACATAAAAGTCTGCCCTTATTTACATTTTCTTTTCTTTTTTGTCCAACTGCCATTTTTTGGTATATAGAAAACAATCCTCCTCTTCTGAGTTAGATTCCTCTGTAACAATGCTCTTTCTTGGTAGTCCTCCCTCTCACTCTACACCCACAAATCATGACACAAAGCTCTTCAAAAATCAATCTACACTTGGGCAAACACAAGCCTGTTGTCTTTTTTTCACTTGTCTCTATTCATACTAGGTTTTTTTTCCCCTCAAAAACCCAATCAACTGCTTCAAAGAAGAAAATCCGTGCAATTTGCCTGGATTTGCAGCTTTCCCTTTCCATTGTCATGACAATTCCTACCCCTTGTTTTCCCATCCACCTGCAGTAGGTCTGTGGTTATATGGTCTTTCTCTGCTTCAACAGCTCCTGCAGTTGGCTACAGCCTGTCATTCTCATCCTAGGTCTGGGTTTCAGTCTTTCATACTATACTGAAAGTCTTCCCTCATCCTTCAAACAGGTTAGTATTTATGCTAGACTCTAATTTTCACATCCCTTGAGCTCACTGTCCTCCATGAGCCTTTACAGCTACCAGACTATCTCATTTATCTTCTCCAAACTGAAGTCTTCTCCCAGTCCATAAAGATAATCTCCTTCCCTCTCTCTGCAGAGTGTTTTAAAAGATGAGCTGTACTAATGAACAGAGAAAGGCTATTTAGAATCAAGGCTCACTTTAAAAACGAGCTGGATGTAGCTCAACCTCCACAGCACAGGAAGTGGTCCCTGATGATCTTCCAGAGCTTGGTTACGTGAGTTGTACATAAACAAAAAGATAACTACTGTGGTGGCTGCAGGACATTATTGTCATTTTAAAGCGACCAGTATCAGATGAAAAACACTGAGGTTACATAATGCAAATTATTCCTCTATTCTAAATCACTCAGGCCATTTAATTTTTATGTTTATTTTTCACACGGCATCTCTCCTCCCTCCAGCGGTGACCTCTGTACAAAGATGAGATCAACACAGGACTAAGTGCATAGGCTATTTAAAGATATAATTGTGTACTTATTGCTAATTTTAATATAATGCCAGGTGATCCGAGTGTGCAAAAATTCATTACTAATGAACTGACACTAACATCAATAATATTTTTTTGGTTTATGCATCAGCTCACACACCTGTGTTAACAAAGCAAAATGTAGTAGCTCTGGATTTGGCTTAAAAAGATTCTTAACAATTTATTGTGCATAAACAAACGAACACCACTTTATCTCAAGTAGAAAAAAATCTCTATTTGCAGAACTAAATGCCAAGACGTGAGGTAGCAGAGTTTCAGGTGTAGGCTCTGCATCATCCCTGTGGTAATTTCATCTTTCTCCCCAACTTTATAAGTAGATTACGCTTCTTGAAAACCAGCTTCAATAAATTATAATAACTGACATGCTAGCTGGGGAAGGGAGGGTTTCATAGAATCATATCATAGAACCATAGAAGGGTTTGGACTGGAAGGGACGTGAAAGCTCAACCCCCCTGCCATGGGCAGGGACACCTCCCACCAGACCAGGCTGCTCCAAGCCCCATCCAACCTGGCCTGGAACACTGCCAGGGAGGGAGCAGCCACAGCTTCCCTGGGCAACCTGGGCCAGTGCCTCACCACCCTCACAGGAAAGAATTTCTTCCTAGCATCTCATCTAAATCTGCCCTCTTCCAGTTTCAGGCTTGCTGCTTTATTCTTAAATCGAAGAAGCACGAACACAATAAGATAAATCTATGCTCTGCTCAGTTCATACATTCACTGTTCCCATATGCAAGCTCTTCAGTGCACAGCTCAACTTAAATAATTTAACATAGATTAACAACAATAACATAAAGTTACTATACCAAACTTGTGTTAGGTTTCCAGGATCAAATATTCACCTTTGAGAAGAGCAGATGCTCAAGTTATTTTGAGGTCTAGTAAATTTTATCTCAGATGATTTTGGTATAGGTAAGGAATTTGGTGCACCTGATGCTCTTACCCTTGGCACCAGTATGAAACACTGAGGGAGGGCTTGTGCAGTCTGGCTCGAAAAGAAGGAGGGTTTAGCCTGTGATGTCTCAAATCTTAGTACACCTCTCAGATGAATTGCAAAATACAGCTGGCAGTTCCAGCCTACTCAGCTTTTTTTTACTGTAAATTTCAGATGACAGTCAGGCTGAAAAATTCCACTTGCTTTTTTCTGCACCTTGGTATAGACCTGAACTCTGAGCACTGAAAATGTTAATGAGGGCTTTCAACCTAATAGGACGCCAGAAACTGCAATGCTGGTTTAGAGGCAGACAGGGATGTATAAATAAGACTATTGTTTCTAAGGACTAAAGCTTAAATATTGTTATATAGTAGTTAAAGTGGAGTATAATAGTCTATTGTTTCTATGAATAGGTTTTCCCAAGCACCAATCAACACCTTATCGTTAACATTAATCACTGGGATATCTTCTCCAGGATCAAACAAACACTTCTGGTGAGTTCAAACTTCAACTTCAGAGAAGTTTCGGTGTAATAACAGATTAGATTTAAACATTGGCAATTATACCCTTATTCAATGAATCTTATTTTAGTGATTAAGCTTTACATAAAGCTATTTGAAAAGGTGTAGGAAGATTTTCTCACAGTAAATGTGCAAAAAAAGTTTTCCAGCAATCAAAAGTCTGTGTTTGCCAAAGGATCTTTGGTTCTGCTCTTAACGTCTGGCATATGGAACCATAATCCTGATTCTATAAGGTAAGATTTTTAGGCTCTCAGGTAGGATGGGAGACCCATCCCATATAAAATATTTTAAGTTTTCTGCCAGAAAACTCCTTAAGCTCATCACAGTCTCACATAAAGTTTTGCTTTTGCTGAGAGTGCATTTTCCACTGATGGAAATTCAGCTGGAAGTTTCCAACAGGATCATTTTTAGGATGTATGCCAGCACAATTTGATGGCCATGACATCATCTGGGTTGATTAGTCCAAATGTGTCAACCACAACTGAAAATGAATCCAGGAAGAAGTATCAGTTGCCTCCTGTAGCTAACCCCAACCAATATTTATAACAAAACAAAACCACCTTACGCCTCCTGCAGTTGAGAGAGTGAATAAGAGCACCTGCAGCTCTGAAGCCTTCTCACTGGCTTCTTCATATCCTTATGCATACACTACACCGCCCTGCCAAGAACTTAGTACACTGTTTTTCTTTTTTGAGCCCTCAGTCTCAAACCTTTCAATTTTTTTTCTTATCTACTACCTGTTAGCCACATAAAACCAAGCATGAAAAATTAACAGCCCCACTCCCTCAGTCTGGACTGAGGATCCTTGGTTTTTACCAGTATGTTTGTATGGAAATATTTGCCTTAGCCAGCCACGAAATTCAGCAAGATTTTAAGTAAAGAACATCACTCAAAAGACACCATATCAGGGGTCATCCAGCTGGTATCATCCAGCTCCCATGATGGCAACGATGTCTTTACGTTTGTTCTCATTCGTCTCCAACAGCTGAGAAGAAATATTTTGCTCTGGAAGTTCTCAGAACCAACATACATTGCTCCTAAAGAAGTTCAAAGCTGCATGACGCACCTTGCAAGCAAACATACTCGACACTTTGTGCCACGAACAAACAGGATTTGAGGCAAACAGCTGCTTTTCTCTCATTCTCATCAGGCTTCTCCCAACTGTGAGAAATATATGTCTCTAAACCACTGGATGAGTTTCTATTTTTGGAATTGCCAAGTGAGCAGACTTTTATCTCAGAAGAAAGAGAAAAGAAACAATGTCAATAGTTTTGGGTTCAACTCAGACTAAGTTGGCCACAGTCAGGTAAAGTGGCAACTATTTAGTGGTCTTCTTGTCTGAACTTAGAGCAACTGGTGGTCGCCAAGTTCCAGCCAGGCACTGGTCCAAAGGCGACCCCTGGCTGGGGTGATGCATCACGCAGTTGTACAGACTGCAGCTGCTTGCAGCAGGGATCATTTTTGTTACTACCAAATCACCATCACACGTATTTTAGAAGCCCTGCTGCATTTATACATGGATATGAAGGTATTTCAAACACTTGAGAGCACTTGCTGACTGGTCCTGCTCATTCACATAGTACCTGCTGCTAAAGCAAGGAAAGCAAACAGGATTAAAAACTTCCAGAAGGTGCACATTGACCAATGGAATGATTTAAGGTGATGCTTTTAAGTTGAAATACTGGACACAGCATTTAGTCTGGCTCTGTTGAAAGCCACCTCTGACATTTATAAAGCTTGTAAGCTGTCAAAATTTCACTTAATGCTTCACCCAATAATGAGGCATGAAGTAGCACAGTGCCTTTTCCTACACCTCAGAGCAGGAGC
Source organism: Podargus strigoides (assembly GCA_028020825.1). Taxonomy (NCBI): domain Eukaryota; kingdom Metazoa; phylum Chordata; class Aves; order Caprimulgiformes; family Podargidae; genus Podargus; species Podargus strigoides. The sequence goes on from CM051633.1 coordinate 4,854,121, forward strand.
TTAAACAGCATGGGATTTAGCTGCAAGCAAAGGCATGCAGTGCTATTTTAAGCACTTCTATAGTATCCAAGACACCTGCATGGGGTTGGCAGATATGACATCAGACCTTCTGGAGACGTAGTTGTAGATCAGGCAAGATAAGTTAGGTCACCTAATATGACACTAGGTGTTGACACTTAAATCTCTCCCAGCAGAGTCACCTTCTACAAAGCCATCGAGACTGCTAGCAAGTTCTTTAAAGCAAAAATCCTCATTTGAGTTTTGTTTTTAAAATCTGAAGCGATTTCCATGAGGATGATTGCCTGCTACTCACAGAAAGCTTGCTGCACCTATTTGTTGGTTAAAGTGAGATATCTGTTTTGCCAGTATTTTGCCAGTGCCTGAAAGGTTAAGCCCTGCATAGGAAGGACAGCTTGCTGTAACTCTATATTTCTTGCTGTTTTCTGCATTGTTAAATATAGTTGTTCTTCTTAAAATACTGAGCCTTGAGTTTTCAAAAGTTGGCTTGGCACTTAGCTAAAGTGGGAGGGATTAGTGTTGTGTGCACACAGACTGTCATACAGTCCTCTCTGTCCGTAGATGAGGGGGAAAAGAGGGGACAGGGGCTGAAGCCAAGAATGCATTGAAATGAGCCTGACCCCAGAAGGAAGCTGAAAGATGCTGGCAGCAGTGGGAATGAGGTGGCTTCCTTAATTTTGAAGAAATTAAAGTAGCAGTGCATGAAAAATACAGAACAGAGTTTATTCTTAAGGGAAAACAGCATACATGCCTTATTCACAATGCACACATCATGCTTTAAGCACGATGCCAAGTCACTCATTAGCATCAGCACACTCACAGGCAAGGGTCACAGCCCACGTGTTTCAGTGTGATTCAGGGCTTTGCAGTTTCTCCTCTTTGGGAAATGATTACAGGAGACTGGCTGCCAGGGAAAGGGGATGTCTTGGAACAGTGGGCAAATGGACACTCTGGGTGAGGAACGACCATATCAGGGGTGGTGGGAGCTATCCTGAGGGAAAGCAGGGAGGTTTAAGCAAAAAGGTCTGGCAGCACTGAAAACACAAAGCACGTGCCATACATAGGCCTGCCCTTCCCTTACACAAGATTTTGTCAGGCTATCTGCTCAACTTCCATCTCCCAAAGTCCTAGCTGAGGTGTGTTTGAGGTGCCCTCCCTTTTCCCCAGTTCAGAAACTGGGCAGTTTTTCTGAAGATGCTCTCTAACTCTTCTCCTGCATGATGGCTTATTTCACATAGCATATAAACTCCCCTCCGTTGCAGGGGCTTTGTTGAGGTGTGATAGACTATCTAAGATCTCCAACCAGAAAAGAAGGTTTGTGTTTCAAACTGTGAAGGTAAGTGGCTGTGTCAGCTTGCAGGCCTGCTGCAGGCTTCTACAGCTTTGAACCACACTGGAATGATTGCACGAGCCCATCAAAACATCATTGCTGCTATGCTCTCATCATGGATTTTTCTTTCACTCAAGTTAGTTTTGTCCTTTTTCTGTGAGCATTGTTTTGAAGGCATAAACAATTACACCAGTTTTACACATATGGTAATTCTTGGGTTCAAACAGTTTCATAGCAAATAATTATCATCAGAAATCTTACAGCCACCCAACAGAGATCCAAGTAATATCACTTGCATCTACTGGAACATTAATTTCTGGGAGAAAAACGTAAGTTCTTTTAATAACCACAATATCTAAGGACTTTTAAATGTGTTGGTCATCCCCCATTTTGCATGACTAGACTGAAACTTGGAAAATGGCTTTTCTGACATTTGACAGTGTCTCTTCTTGAATGCAACTGAAATAGGAGACAGATAGGGACAGGAAGGACTGTATGACAGTCCATATGCACACAACACCAATCACACTTGACATGTTTGTTTAGAGATCTACTTGTATACTTCAGAGCTTGGATATACACATTTTTAAAAGCCTTAGGAACAATTATTTATCCATGGTGCCACAGCTATATGCGTGAAGTAGCTCTTTGACCTGGTAAAATACAGATATATTTTGTTCCTCTGTATTTGTTCCAACCAGGCTGCTCTTTGCTAGAATGCCTCGAATGAGGACGTACCCTTTCATATCCTTTTAGTTACACAAGCAGGAGTTTCTATTTCCTTGTTTATCCTCAATGAAAGGGTGAGCAGTCAAGTCAAGCATTGGGCAATGCAGCAGATGTGCACAAAGCACCCATCTGACAATGGCCAGGGTTCCCACTGAGACTTTTGAGGAGAGAATAATTGTACTTTCTTTTGGCATGAACCAGGGGTACAAAATCACATTTACGTGTGCAAGCCTTTGCCCTCTCAACATGTGTTCTCAGCTGCTTTAGAGTAGCTGGTGAAGGTCAGTTTGATTTTCAGTCCTAAAAGCAAAGAGTGATGGTAGGAATGTGGCAGATAGTAACATTTTAAACTACAGTATTTCATCTCCCTCCAGCTGCACTTAGGTTTTCTTATTAGGGTTTGCAGGAAAAAATATTTTAGAACTACCACTCAAAAAACAAGCTCAGTTATTTCAAAACCCAGAGAGAAAAAAAGAAAAAAAATCTGATATTGCACAGAATTACATTTTTTGTACTCTCACTTTCAAAAAATCCCTCAAATTGACATAAAAGTTCAGTATTTATTTTCAGACTATGTGCTGTTTTCATATAATGACCCCTCCTGTGGGTTTGGGTTTTTTTATGTTATTTCCCTTCCTGCATCTCAATTCTTTCTAAGCATAAAGAACTCTCAATCTAATCTTCCATCTGTTACATTGTCTGCCCTCTTTTTCCTTTCCATTTTCTTCCATTTTCCCCGCCTTGATCTACCTTTTTTCCTTATCTCCTTTCCCCAGCCCCTGAATTCTCTACTACCCCTTCCCATTTGGGCCCCCAGTCCTTAGCTTTTTCCTGTCCATTAGCAGCACAATAGATTTTACCTGGATCTCACCTCTTGAAATGGAATTGAGGTACATTTTGATTTGCTACGTTCTGGATTAGAATTAAACTGCAAACCAAGAGCCAGAAATAAAAACACATTCTGCAGACAACCATATACACAACACTCTGGAAGTAACAATACTGAACATATTTATGACACAGCAGAGTTCACCCTTCGAGAGAAATGTGTGTGCTAGTTCCAATTCTGAATAGCTACAGATTTGAAAGCAGCACTAGGTCAGAAAAAAAGTGAAATTTGTATGATTAAGTTCTCCAAAACCTAGTGTAAGATTAGTTCACTTACCTTATAATTAATAGTAAGAAATAACCTACTTTTCATACCTTTATAAAAGACACAGAACTTCTGAATTCCAATGGTATACTTAATTTTCATGCTGTTTTGATTTTGTATAGATGTGACTTTGAGAAGACAGTAGCAGATAATCCATCAGACTCCCAACTTTTTTACTTGGTAAAACCTAATCACATATGTTCTTAACAAAACAGAAACCATTAGAATGCTTAGAGGTTATCATAGAATCACAGAATGGTTTGGGTTGGAATGGACCTCAAAGATCATCTAGTTCCAACCCCCCTGCCATGGCAGGGACACCTCCCACTAGATCACACAACCCATCAAACCCAAGAGAGAGAAAATAGATATATTTCTTGAAAAGTAGATGAGAAGACCAATTAGAGTGAAAGCACATGACTATCCAGCTTCTGTGCCCTCCCTGCAAACTTCTCAAATGTCACAAATTGGATATTCGAGACCAATCTACCAATTTTCCGTCCTCCTAGTGAAGAATGCTCAACCCTTTAATAGCAAGATTTTATCTCAGCTCACTACTAAACTGGCAGTGCTTCACACTTCATCCAGCCTAACACTTTCTCCTGCACCAGACCCCTGTCTTGCTCTCCCTCGAAGTAACACACTACCCTATACTCCTCTCACCTGCTTCTTGCCTGTGGGAATGCAACCACTGCTCAGTGAGATAGGCAGCATCACCACTTCATTTTAAATGACTTCTAACAGAAACTGCAACTGTTTTAAGCTCACTTGCAAAGGATGTGACTTGCAGGCCATTTAACAATTAGGTGAGTGTTTAGAGTAAGTTTTGTGGAACCTGTGCCTTGTCTTTTTAAATTTTATTTTAAAAGCTCCCTCTGGCTCTAGACACGACCATGTCAATGTTTGTCAGGACAGCTGTTCTGTAGTCAAGGTGCATTGACTGCGCATGCCCACTGCTCCCAGATCGCTCAGTGCTGGCCATCCTACCAGTGGCAGCTTAGGGGTTAAGCAGCAGAGGGGCACAGAACAAGCCTCAAATAGATCTCCCTAAAAAAGAGCTGCCCACATGGACTGAAGCCTGGCGGGCAGCGCTGTGTGCCCAGCCCTGGCCACCATCACAGGCACCCGATTGTTCCCCACCAGAAGGCGGGAGATCCCCCTTCTTCCCCCTCCCCATCATTCTCAAAGCTCTTTCTAGGTACAAAGGCAGTAAACAGTACCTTGCTGGGCTGGCAGGGCTGGAACTGGCAGCTGCTCCCTCAGCATCAGACCTCATGGGTCTCAAAATTAACCGAACATCTCCCCAAAACATCTCCTGCCAAATCTGTGATTTGCCAAATGCAAATCACTTGGCATTTACAAGTCCAGGTACTGTATTTTAGTCTGGAAAAGCAGGGGCAGAAAGAACAGGCAGACAAACAAGTTACTAAATGATCAGTCACATAATTGGGGACTGAGGGGAAAGGAGACAGATCAGCCAAACCCCACCTGCACAGAATAACGTGTCTTCATGAACAGTTCAGAAGATCTGACAGATTCATTTGGGTAAAAGTATCCTCACATGCATAAGGTGCTTTAAGAGGGAAGGAGATGTGCATTCAAAGCACCAGACAAAAAGACAGCAACAACCATCAAAACTCTCAGCTACTGAAATGTTTCTGGCAATTCCTACGCTCTGACAAAAATTTCCGAGCAGGCTGTTAGGAAGCTGGTACATTTATAAACTCAGGCACTGAATGAAAAAGCTCAAATGCGAGTTAGATACACCATGTATTTAAGAAAAAAAACGACTCACAAAGACAGGGAAAGGAAAGCTGATGGAAGCTGAACTGAAGTTGAATTAAGAGTGAACTCAAAGCTTCACAGCATGGGATGGTTTATTAGCAGCCTGAAGACAAAGGCCACAAAGCAGTTTTACTCCCTTAGAGAGAGGAGCCCTATTATGGAGCCTTTCAACTCCCTAAGAATTGCCTTTTAACTCTCCCTCCACAGTAGGACAAACAGGGGAAAGAAATTAGTCTTGGATGATGTTAGCTGTTTTGTAACTTGTAGTGCTAGTCCCACTGGAGCTCTGCTGACTCCTGTCAGATTTATCCTCTTGACATTCAAAATGGACTAACCTAAGGCATCTTTTTATAAATAAAAAACCCCAAACAAACCAAACCCAAACCATACCCATAGCACTTTCTCCCTCTGCCTCCAAAAATATGGGGATTAGTTAGAGGGCCAAATGATATTTCCTGGACTTAGTAGTAATCTCTCCTTGACTGTAGTGCTACTATTAAAGGAAATGCTCTATGCTAACACAGAATCTGTCTGATCAACTACGTCACGCTGTCACCTACCTACAGTGTAAAAATATGAAAATATCCAAAAACTCCTCATGCTTTCAGAGATCTCTAAGTCATTGAGCCTGAAACACTGCCTGTAGCAAACCCCATTCAATAAATCCATATATCCCATTCAGCTTCTTGCCAAGAAGAGAGATAGATATTACTTTTCAAACAATTTAAGAACTCAGACAAATTACTTAACCTTCTTTTGGCTATTTGGTGCTGCTTACTAAAAAGAATACTCTTTAGATGTGCCCAAATTCTGTCTTGCTGAGAACATCTCATCCTTAGGTTTTTTTGCTCTAACGACTAACATAGAGCTTGCATTATTTTGTTACTGTAGGAGTGTTAGAAACAAAAGCAACGTGCTAACTTAAGCATCAGTTCACAGCAAAAGTAGTAAATATATACATCTTTGATCCTGTAAGAAATGCATATACCATAGAAAGTGGTGTAACTCAGAATGAATTTGCTTCACCTAGGTAGGTAGAGCTCAAAGCCAAATTTGGCCCACACAATATGGAAAAATACATTTACTGTTGTGGAAAGAGCTAGCTGATCAACTTCCCAACTTTTATCATGCTCCTGTTTGTAAGCACGCCTGGCACCACAGCATCTGCAAATGGTAACTGTGAAAACAGTCAGTGTGGATGTTTCCATGTGATTAGCAGCTACAGGATTCGTGGAATAAAACCACTGCACAATGCCCTAAATATCTGAAGTGTGAAGATAAGTTGTAGCAAGACAATGGTGTCTTTCTTATTCAGAAGAGGTGCATAAACATTCAAGCACTGAGCAAATATACCATGTATTTATATTTTAATAAGAAACACACAGTGTTTCAAACACCCAAATTTGATGTGTCTGTTGCAAGAGACATCCTGAATCCCTCCACTTTCAGCTATAATAAGGTGCTCTAGTCCGAGAGTCTTGTCAGTAGTCTGAGAAGAAGGATTGATGAATAGAAGTTGAAACTGCACAGAAACATGTGAATGAGGGGAGAATGGAGAAAAAACCTGCACTGGCAAGCGTTGTCTCACATTTAAACGGGAATGTGCTACAGGAAGAGTTAAACAGAACTTGTCATCATGCCTAGCCAAACCAAAATAGTATGAATAAGCAAAAATAATTAAAAAAAATATTACACACAGTGTAAATAAAAGCTTATTATGTTTTTTACACATATACACGTGCTTCCCTATGTACATCCATACCCAGACACGACAGGCAGCCAAACCTGTTTGTCACTTGGGTGACATTTCTTTAAAGACAAAGATGCTACTTTCTGAACCCTCAAAGCACATGGTGGAACTGCATTGAACCTGTGAGGATTTAGGTCAAGAATAGACCCCAGGAAGGACTCCTCCAGGATCATGGCATGATGAGATGAACAGGTTAAGTCCTGTGTAGTAATACTCCATGGGAGTATTTAGGACTCCACAGCCGGCCCCAGACCTTTTGGGTTTTGCTAGCAGGTCAATAAATTTGTTTACTAACAGCATCTCCTCTCAGTGTCTGATTTGTTGTCCCTGACAAAGCTTCTCTTCATGCAGTTATATTCCAGCAGCCCCACAAAATAACACGCACCAGTTTGGCTGGTTTGAAGCCCTATTTAGGCTAACCTCAAGATTCACACTAACAATCCCCGTTCAAGCCTGATGCTCATAGTTCACACCAGCATTTATGATGTATCACTTTGCTGAAACTTTTTCACATGCATCCATACTGTTATTTCAAAGCAGGGATTTCAAAAATCTTTTTAACAGTCTCTGCTGAACAGCTAAGCGTGTACTTCATGTTTTGATCAGCACTCATTGCACAAAGCAAACCACTGCAAAGTTGGTCATGTACAAAAACACCCTCCAAATCATCTGTATGAGAAGTGCAGAGTTTTTAAACTGGATTTCATTTCTTAAAATGTGAGGTCTCCCACTTTTATGACTTACTATAATTGCTTCTCTCTTCAAACTGGTGATTTTGTCTAGTAATGTAGCAGTGGAACTGATCAGTTAAATGAAGCATGAACTGCAGCCTGCAGAGAGCTGGATTAAAAACTGCTGAGTTTTCAACATGATCCTTAATCAGAAAGGCTTTCTTTTAGAGGAAAGAAAATGTTAAACAAAGGGGGCAGGGAGAAAAAGGGTAGGGATGGGATAAGAGTGTTCTTTTTAAAATAGCAATGCATTTTAAATTTTATATAATACGTAAACCCACGGCACCACAATTCATAAACATGTAATTATTAAAGACTACAGCCATGGCTTAATTCTGGCTTTTTATATGTTCATACTGCAACTTGGCACACAGGCTGCCCACAAGATTTAGGCAAGAAATTTAACAGCAGCAGTGGTCTTAGCCTGTTTTCACCCATTCTAGCTATAGCCATCATAGACATTCACAGATGACCCCAAGATGCTAAACACACAATGTGTATTTTTGTTTAGCACTGCCCTGGAATGAATAACCTTAGAGGATCAGGAGGCACCTCTAAACTGTGACTTTTGTGCTGATGACTGAAGTCCATTTCTCGACTAGCTGGCAGAGTGAAAAGAATGGGACAAGGAATGAAATGAAGAAAAAAGAGAGAGGAAACATCACATTGCTTGCCCACAAGTGCTGCCAAACGGACATACTTGGAGAGCAACCCATTTCCCCAGTTAATGCTGAGGCCACTTGCACTACTCCTGAGCTCCTTTTTCATTTTGTTAACCCTGTTTACATAGAAAGGTTGGGTCAGTCTGACATGCTAACACAATGCATATATATCTTCACATACACATACATACTTCAGTTTCTTTTTAACAAGCTTTCCAACCAAAAAAAACCAAAACCTGGAATGTATGTGGGATTTCTAGCCACTTCATATTAAAAAAAAAAAGAAGTCTAGCAAATGTAACACTCTTACAGAGACAACTAAGGAAGATGCATGAACCCACAAGAAACCTTTCACTGATGCTTGCTCCCTTCCTTCTCTATGGTTGTAGAGAAGCAGCACGTTACTCCAACAGAATGGCAGCTACAGATGGACCAAAACACCTCACCCAAAGGGGCCCCAGAGCACAGTATTAAACCCAAAGACCAGTGCAACTCCAAAGCAAACACTGCACTGTAATTCACTGGTTTACCTGGGGCACAAAAGGAATGCTGCAGCAATTTTCCAGTTGAATGCCTCTAAACCAGTACTGGTATCTGGGCTAATGCAAAACAATGTTTTGAACACCTCTGATTTGATACAAGCATGTGAAAGCCTGAGCTTACCTCAAACAGAATCCTGACATGGGGCTTAGAGATTTCTCCCTCACGGGCTACACTAAATGACATGTAATCATGTTGGTTACAAGGGGACTCAGTGGGTGCCTTCCACTGGGCCTGGAAGAGCTGTGTTGACATTTTATGAGACCTGTGCACAAACAGAAAGGGATGCAACCCAAATCTAAACTCACTTCAAATTGCAGGTTTTAACACTTCTGGCTTGGGACAGGATGAGAGCTCAGAGGTCTGCCTCTCAGGGAGCACCACGACAACAAGTAGGGATAGAAAGCAGTTCCCCAAACAGAGAAGCATCTTTCCCTAGAAGGTAGAAAGGTGGCACTGCCTTTTCACTTGACGGAATTGTCCTGTTTTTTCGCAGAGACTGGAAACAACCCAACTGATAGATCTATCAGTGTGCCTGTGGCACTCTCTGGGCTTGTCTGGCAACACCCAAAACGAGCCTCCAGCAGGACTGTTGTGATCAATGCATATCTGACAGAGGTATAAATGAGTGACTCCTAACACAAGCCATTGGCTTTGTTAACCAAAATTCCAGTTTTATGAGATTTGCAGGCTCCTTCGTGTGGGGTAGTAAGAAACCAAAAGCTGTTGAACAAGAGCTGGGTATCAGAGGCACCACAGCCCAATGTTGTACACACCCAGTGCCCAAAGAAGAGGAGCATGTGTGGTTTTGGAAGTCCCTTGAATATTGCTGATTCAACAGTTCAAGGTTCTAGAGTAATATATAGACCTGTGCCTAAACATTAGCACAGCAACAATCTTACTGTTTATTCATCAAGTCTCCTACACTGAATTACCTCAGCCCAGTGAGGTGTCTGTTGGTAGGCTGCAAAAAGGTATTTGGAGAATGTACAGAGAGCCCGTTTGTGACTTTGCAATAATACTGTCTGTATGTCTGGATCTTGCCAAAGTTCACCTGAGTTTCTGGGAGGGAAAACTGCAGTCAAATTCTTCATAGCCAGCTCCATTATGAAAAAGAGAGAAAAGAATAGGATACTGATAGGCAGATCAGGTACAATTCTGCTCCACAATAGCCTTGTTTTAATTAAGTCAGTTATGATCTCATGGCAGGATAATTCTTTAACGTTGGTGTTGAGGAGAAAGGCTTACATTGAGGACTAGTCTGGCTGCCTTTAGTCAAGAATGTGATTCATGTGAGTGGGAGAAAACAACACAGCAAAAATCTACATTTTTGTGCACACACAGAAAATAGGAGATTTGTATGCCAGAGAAAGAAACCAAATAATAGAGCATACATCTTTTGTTTACTTACACTGTAAGGAAATTCCCTGCAGGCAGTGACAGTCATCCCAACAGCACCATCACAATTAACACACCACCAGCTCCACGCGGGGTATTCAGGTGCCACAGGCACTTGGTGCTTGTTTAAACATCTCTGTCATCCGAATCGTGCACATTTGTTTCACTGCTCTGAATTAACAATAGTGTACCATCTTCTATTATTTACATTTGTGAATACAAAACTCTGACCCAGCATGTGATTTTTTAAAACATAATGTAGTCTGAACTGTTTACCAATTCCTATAGTGCACCTTTCATTCTTTATAGACAATCTCCTTATAGAGAAATTCTGAATATTTCATTATTGAGGCTCATTCATTTCTAATATGAACAGATAATCTGATGGTTTCTCAAACCATGTGTTTTAAATTCTGAATCTTTTAATGTAATCCGTTTTCAAGGCAATAACACATCTCTTCAAATAGCCAAGCTGAACACACTGTCCCATGCAGATTTCTGCTGGTAACTTATACAAGCAAATTGGATAAATGCATTAAGACACATTTTGTAGCTAAGTAGAATGTAAGCACTGAGTTTCACTGGCCTGGAACTCCTGACTGTAATGAATTTCCACGTACCTATTTAATACAGAGGGAAAAATCCAACTTTTCACTGCAAGGCAAGCAGTATCATTTACAATATTATTCTGTCACTGATGAAACTTAGTATTTCTCATCTGAATTTTTAACTACAACCAGATGCAGAACTGATAGGCAGAAAACCTTAAAGCAATAATCATCTCTCCTAAGCCACTTAGTAAAGATAATACAGAACTGTTCAGACCCACCTCTTCGTTTGAATTGTATTGAAAATTGCTGTATTGCTGAACATTTTTCTTATTTTGCATCATATTACCTGAAAAAATCCCAGATACCCCTTATCTAGCTTACAACATCCAAGACCAGCTGGGACTTACATGTTTTTTTCAAAACAATACTTTGGATAAAAATATTTAGATTGTCCCTTAATAACACAGGAAACTAAGTCATGTTTTCAGAAATGACTTAAGAACTTGCTAGATTAAAGGACTGCCTACACATGGAATTATTTAGTAATGACTGCTCAAGAACAGCTATTCCTGAATAACTCCATGTGCAGACACACTTATTCCAGAATAAGGTTGCCTTATTTCTGTTTAATTTAGCCCATCAAAGGGTGTTAAGCTAAACAGAAACAAGAGTGTCAGCACATGGAGTTATTCAAGAATTGCTGTCCCTAAATAATTCCATGTGTAGCCAAGTGCTTGCAAAAACTGAAGATCAGCTCTGTTAGCCCCAACCACATTATCTCTGGTATCACAATCAACACAAGGCACCTTCTGGTGTATGCACTGCTGCTTATTCTGTTGCTTTCATTATTTCAGTTCAAGGAAAAAAAAAAATCTTTTTAGATTCAATGCTCATTGTTAAATGTGGGCTGAACAAATACAATTATACAGTCACTCAAATACAATTCTTTTAGAGATTTAGCAAACACTTTCGCATATTTTATTTTCTGAACAAAGAAATCTTTAAGGATGATGTTTATTCTTGCAAACTGTGCACAAAAAAAGATGACTCTTTATGAGGTTCTAGGGACAACTGAAAGTAATTGGGATTTGCTTTGCCTGAGATGGAACTAATACAGCCACTGCTGCACTGACATTCAGATAGATGTTCTGGTTTGTTTCAGGTAATAAAATAAAGAATTTGTTCACCTTGTCAGAAAGACTCACCACCAGGTAATCAATCACAGCACATGCTAAAAATCACATCTTCAGCAAGGTACAAATCTGTCAAAGAGCAAAATTATTACTGGAAATTTTTCACAAATACCTATAATTATTGGACTTAACAGTAACACCTTAGGCCTGGCTGGGACACAGCATTAGTGACCTCTGGGCTTTTACCTCTGGAGACCAAAGTGGTAAGAAGTGCAAATGGATTTTGACAGTCCTACAGCACCCAACGGACCAGACCACAAATCCACAGCCCCGCTGAGTGTCACTGGAGGCCTATGGTGAGGAAAGGCCCCTTGCTGGAATATCAGAGGTAAAGCAGATGCACTTCAGTGCATCTCCAACTCCCACGAACTCTGCGTGACTCTGGTCATCATTTTCAGTGACGTTTTCCACGACCATGTGAAGATGTGAACTACAAAATGACATTTTTTATGTTCACCTATAATGCCCTATGTAATAAAACCAGAATGATAGTGCTAGTATTTTGTCCAACTTGATCACTGTTTTGTATCACCTCAACAAATTTACTTCCTAAAAACATTTGTAACTTTATTTTAACTTTGTGTCAAAAGCATGTGCTTACAGCTGAGAATGAACATGTGCCCATGATTTGCCCAAATAAAGAGAGAATATTAGAAGGGAATAAATAGTTAACAGACAGAAAAACCTAACATTGTCATTGTTATAATAATTTCATCTGAAATTGAAATTAACTATTTTTATTATTTTTTTTTTTACTGAGAAGATTTACTACAGGTACACAGTGAAAAAAAGTGCTAGAAAAGTTATTATATATAATCTCCTAATGCTAAGACATGCACCCAGAAGCTGAAAAGCCCTTAGTACCAGGCCTCTTCCCTTCAGTGTTATTGTCCAGACTTGAACTAAATGTTCACTCACCTCTTGTGCAACAGCCCTGGAAATCTGAGTTCACAGAGGTGACCACTTGTTCTATAAGCATTTTGTTTTCTCCTGCTCATCAACTGTGAGACCACTTCTTTATTTGTTTCTCACTCTCTGACCCTTATGATGAATACAGAATGATTAATTACTTCCAGGTCCCTTCCATGAGTGAGTATAAATACTTCAGAAATATCAATACATTTAGCTTCAAAACACTCCTGGCAGCTGACTGGTATGACAACACTCTCACTTTGCAGATCAAAACTAGAAAGGCAGCTTGATTATGACCAAAAACATCAACTAACTTCAGATATGTAAAAGCTAGATTTTTCAAAATGAAGGTACCTCTCAGTTTCCAAGATCTGATCGACCCAAAGACAACTGCAGATACTCGAGATTTCTCTACTAGAGTCAGCACCAGGACCCACTGACCATCCATGCTGAGCCCCTTGCATGTCTTTGCAGTGTCTTTTTCAGTACCACCTTAGAGTATATCTGCATTTTTGGTCATGAAAATGAAGAATCAATTGCAGTTAGAATCATAGGACAGTTGATAGAGTCAAGTACAACTTCCACTGATTTCAGCTGCAACTATTAATGTCAGCCTTTCTCAAATTCAGATCTTTAGATCTCACATTCCAGCTCCAGAAAATGGGAGTAGTTTATATTTAAAACAGTTCACATCATAAAAGAATTCAGTAACAGAGATGGAAAAAAAAAAACAGTGAATGCTTCCCTGTGGAACTAGAATATCAGTGTTTAACTTTTTATCCTAGCACTATCCCAATACCAAAAAAAGAGTGTAAAAATATTATAAAAGCCACACGTGCAATACTGTGTTATGAAATTTGAAAGCAGTGTTGGTTTCCAAAAGGCTAACTAAGCTTACACAAGAAGATACCAGGTAAAACTTGATAGCCTCATAAGCACTATTTTAGGAGGAATCCCATAAAGAAAGTGTCGAATAACAAGTACAGAACTATTTTTTTTTTCTAGTCGGCATTGTGACTTAATACATGCTTTCTAAAAGCTGAGCAAACAGAAGATAAAGGACTAACTGGGGGGATTTCTATAAAATGCAAGCCTCTATTTACTTACTCAATCTAGGAATTCATTTAAAACAGACTACTGCAGTGCAAAGTGCCATTAATGCGCTGCTAATTTCAAAATGCTGTTAGATCACAGGACAGCCTTGGTTGGAAAAGACCTCTGGGACCACCAAGTCCAACCATTAACCCAGCACTGCCCAGTCCCCACTGCCCCATGTCCCTCAGCACCACATCTCCACGGCTCTGGAATCCCTCCAGGGATGGGGACTGCCCCACTGCCCTGGGCAGCCTGGGCCAGTGCTGGGGAACCCTTCCAGGGAAGAAATTCTTCCTAATATCCAATTACCCTCCCCTGGCACAACTTGAGGCCATCACCCCTCGTTCTATCACTGTTACCTGGGAGAAGAGGCTGACCCCTGCCTTGCTACCCCCTCCTTTCAGGGAGTTGTAGAGAGCAATGAGGTCTCCCCTCAGCCTCCTCTGCTCCACACTGAACCCCCCAGTTCCCTCAGCTGCTCCCCATCACACTTGTGCGCCAGACCCATCACCAGCTTCCATGCTTAGTACAAAACACCTTATATACCAGATCTTTCAATCATTGCTCTCATCAAATCCAAAAAGGAATGCAGCTTAGTGGTCCACAACGCTTTTAAAATGAAAAACTGAGCACAACCTTGTGCAATTTCATGAAATCTATTCACTACCAGAGATGCTTAACATGGTTATTAGTAGCACTGCCATTTCTGTGTTTGAAAAAATGCATTTATATCTCTCCATTTCTGAGATCTGAATTTTACATTTACGATTTGCTGGGTTTTTTTCCAGCCCAGAGCGCTTACTCTGAATGGGTGCCTATAAAAACAGAGATGAATTTAGATTATCCGCCTCGTAATTATATATCAGAACTACCTCCTCAGCTTAGGCTTTGAGCAAATTCCAAGAGATAATATCTGAATAAACTGCCAAGATTTTCTTATGGCAGCATTCAGAAAAAAAGTCAGCGTTAGGCAACTTTGACTTAAAAACTTTCATAGGCCACTGTGGCACAGTAGTGCCCAAGCCAAAGGATACTTTGCTAAACCTGAGAAAAAAGAAAAGAAAACTGAGGCTCCCTACTTTGGTATCTTGATTGAAGCCAGGACTAAAACCAAAACCTCAAAAAAACCCCACAAAAAAAGAATTTATGTATTTTATATGTCCATTCTACTAGTGAGAGCTCATGTACCACAGAAGCCTGGCTTGTCATGAAATAAAACATGCTAATTACACAAATGGAGTGCAATCAAAAGAGATAATACCTATCATCCTAAGAAGAAGGGAAAAAAAAAATCTCCATCTCGTCTTTTGTCAGGTAAGGATCCCAAACCTGGGTGTTTACAGTCAAATTCCCTTATTTGTAGATTGGTATTTAAAGAGCCCAAACAACTTAAGAGCCAACCATATATGAATCCCAAATGTATTAGGGAAAAATAACTTGTAGCACTTATATTATTTTTATTCATTATCTACAGAGAAGTTTAATTACCTGACTCTACCCTCCAGGTTGGAAATCACTGCCTCTCTCATGTATTTCCCGAGCAGCTCTAGGTCATATTTCCAAATTCTACGCTTTCAACACCCAAACAGGTCACCCTCCTGCAAGGACTGGCAACACTAGCTAAGAACCAGATGTCTCTTACATTGTTTGCTCTCATCTTTTACGATTCTTCTCCAGTAGTCTAACAGCAGCTTACTACCCCACCTCTCCTCCTACTCCATCCAGGAAAAAACATCCCATTCTCACTTCATTGCACTGAAAAGTGGACGGTACAGCCTGTTCTCAACACTTCACCCCACCAAAACACATCCCCTCTCTCTCCTCCTTCCACTTCCAACACCACCAAGGCTTAGTCCGTACTAAGTCTCAACTTAACCTACCTCAGTATGTTCAACACTGATTTTTAGGTTGAAACCAAGAGAGCAAGCAAAAGGAGCAGCAGGTAAATGCTTCTATCAAATTCTCAGTAGTGCGAACTCCTCTGCTCTGTATTTAAATTAGGAAAAGAATATTTATCTCAGGAACAGGCTTCTTCTATCAGTTTGGAAGTAGGCAATGTAAATTATTTATAAAGAACATTGAAAGAGAAAGCATGTCAGAGTGAAATGTATACATTAAATATTTTTTCTGACACGGAATCTAATTCATTGTCCAAATTTTACCTTTATTCTCAAATATACAGGCTAGTCCTCCCATTCACTGTAGTTACCTCCCAACATGCAATAAAATTCCATTTCCACCTCATTCTCCCCTCCAGAATCCAAAGAAATGCAGAAATGAAAGCACACGACTCACTCCCACTGCTAGCAAAATGGCTTAGCATTTATATATTAAATCAGAGTCCCCTGCATTACCTCTTCTGCCAGACAAGCTTTGGGTTTGTTGGGGGTTTTCTGCATATAAAACATGCCATAAATTCTTACTTAATCTACTAGAGTGTATCTATAATTTACAAGTAAATCAAACAAAAGCTAACATAAGGGTGAATTTGAAGTGTAACTATTTTATTTCACTATTTTTCCTCTAAGTATAACAATCACTGGATTTAGAAGCAGTTAGCTGAAGCATCAGTCAAGTTCCACGGCCAAAACTAAAGGCATTATCTTTGGAGTCAATGAAGTCTGCAGCTGCTGGAATCTGGAATGGAATGCATCCTTTCATTAGGCTGGTGCCAAATTAGAAATGCCTGCTCATCCAAATGAACCATGAATGCAGTACTTTAGAAATATCTGCTCTTCGCATGTAACTCAGCATGCTAGAGAATGTGACAAGCCTAGTAACACTCCGCCTTTGGCACTCCTGAGGGAATGAAAAATGTCACTGCCGGTGTCCTTGACTGAGCGCTCGCACTGCTGCCCTGTCCTAGAGGTGCAAAAGCAGACTGGAACTCAGCCTCCACCCTCAGCTCCACGCTGCTGATCAAAATAAAATGTTTTATTGTTAGAATGCTTACACAGAGAGAAGATCATAAAGTCCCAGATAACTAAAAGCAGAGCTGGTAACCACAGTAGGAACCAACAGGATGTTACCCTGCTTAATTAAAGAGCATGGAAAGATGACTTGCTATACATCAAGGCACTAACAAATCTCCCTGAGCTGACACACTGATGCTTCTTGCTGCCATAGCAGCCCAAGGACTCAATTTGCTCTTGCTCTCTCTTTCTCACAGCATGTTAGCCCAGAATCACAGGGGCAGAAGGATTCAAGGTATCTAATTATGCCTTTATTATTATTTTTTCCCCAAATAGCCTACAACTTGCTGCCTCACTAGAATTTTACACTAGCTGGAATTTCTTAGGCAGTGAGTCCAGGTATCTTTCCATAGGCACAGGCAGAAACTGGCAGCAATCTGCCAAAAAACGATAGGGGAGGAAATGAAATTAATAAATTTTGTCTGCCTCTCAACCAATGTTCAATGTAGATTATCCATGAATACTTTAAAGGGTTCAATTTTAAAAGACTCTAAGCACAGTGATTTCTCTGGGGAGATCACTGCATAGGTTAAGGGCCTGATGAAAAAGCCTTTCTGAACTCCTGAATTACAAAAAAAAAAAAATCCTTTAATTTTTATCATGTACATCTCAGCGGATCAAAACTTGGAGTTTGTATGCTCTGGACCATATCCATGTAACTATAATAAATTAAAAATAAAAGAGTTATTTAACCTAAACTTGCTTGCACGCAATTCTGCTGATATTTTACTGATTATATCTAGACTTAATATTAAGCATTAGTCACAGAGTATGGTTAAATTTCTCTGACACTTGCACATATAAAATACTCCTCTTAGCTGATGCAAGAAACTGTAAGGGCCAGAGCATGCAAATGTCTATGAAACAGTCGTGGTGTTTATTATCACAAGCGGTCCCACTGAATGTCACAATTCATAATAGTCACTAAAAAAGAAAGTGCTACCACAGTGAATATTACAGCCACTTTGACAACGCTCATTTGCAACAGGAGGTCATTAGAGAAAGTCTGGTCTTTGAACAATTAAGTCTTTACTCACTCCTTGTTGTTGTACATATATGACAACTTATACTATGAAACAAATCTTAACATTTGTTCAGTTATTCCCAGAATGACTGAGAATTGATTGTAAGTGGTATACCACGCTGCTTAGGAGGAAAAATACAGCAAAATAAGGGCAAGGAACCTGCCAGCACTTTCAACAGACACCTAAAAGAAAAGTCAAGCAAATATTTCCCATAATTATGGCTGACAGTACGAAGACACGGCGTGGCCTGCTCTCAAGAAACAGCAGAAATCCAACCCTGAGAGTTTTTCACATGTTTCACATCACGGTCATCTTCAAACAGCCAACCCTATTGACACTACTTTGCCAATATTTTAAATGTTTGTTGTAATGAGAAATTGAAGGAGAATTCAGTGTGCTCCTTTCTTTGATTTTACACACTCTTACATAGACACAGAGACAAATGAATCAGAACAAGAGGCCTATGTTCCTGATGCCACCAGTGGAAGGAAGGACACTGACAGATGCATATGAAGTACCAAGTGAGCAGCTGCTGCTTGGCAAACACCCGTTAGTTTGGCAGACTGATGATGGCTAACAGTAAACATTGCTATTACTTACCTCTCATACAGAGCTTTCAATCAGTAGTTCAAAAGCACTTCCCAAAACAAGATGCATCACTTCCACTCATTCAAACAGACAATTAAAAGTTGCCTACTGCTATTTCTTAATGGCAACAACATGCAAAACTAGAATTACAACTGACACAGCCTTATCCTTACAGGAACCAACAAAAAAACTGGATATTGCCAAAGAGAGAATATATAAGCCATGCAACCACTGAACATGGAAGTGGAAAGAGATGATCTAAGAAAAATCTCAACAAATAAAAAGACCAAACCCAAATCACTGGTTAGTTGCAGACACTGAATTAAGAGTCAGTGCACCTGAGCTCTGCAGTGCCAGGGATGAGGGCACTCTTGCCATGTCCTCTGTCACTAGCAGGAGCTTCAGAGACTGCTTAAGAAAGAAATATTCTTTCCATTTAGGAAAGAAGTATTTTGTAGAAGAACATAGATAAAGAAACAGTGCTCTTGTTATTCCCACAGAGCCCCAGTGAGCACTGAAGCATGGGAAGCTGCCCATGGCACGCAGGAGGTGCCTCCCTCCTGTACCACAACACAGAGGGATATCCCCTCCTATTGAGTCACAACCTTTCTGGCCATGCAGCAAAACCCAAAAATTGCCCAGAAAGGTGTGCACAAAATTTCTGTTCTTAATACAAAGCCAGACACTTCAGAATGTGCTACAGGGTATCTACAGCATGAGACTAAAATAAGGATAACCAATTACAAATGTAATTAAACGTAACGGTTGGACTTGATGATCTTAGAGGTTTTTTCCAACCAAGGCTGTTCTATGATTCTAATTAATTTTCAACTCCACTGTTCAAGAGTCTACAGATTTTGCTAATTATCATACAGTATTACATCATAATGATAGTTATTATATCTTGTAACTATCACTATCAATAAAAGACCACATATTGCCATTTAATTTTTAAGAGATTAAGAAATGGATTACTCTAGTTAGGTATGTGGTTTAGCAGGTGACAAATCTTAGGGTTTTTTTATGGCTGGAAAAATCAACCAGAATTCAAGACATATTAGTTCATCTATGTCCAATAAGTTTTACCCTTTGGCATAAAATTATTATAATAGACATCATTCCAATCAACTATGAGCTAAAGACATTACAGAAAAGAAGTTACACTCTATACAAATATATAACAGCTTCACTAGGCATAAAGATTAGATCCACATGCGACTTCACTAAATGTTTCGAACGTTACATCACTAATTATGTGATACTGTCACTTCTGGTAAACCACAGATGTAACATGAAAAATATTCAGCTTGGTCTCATGTAGATCTTATCTCAATGTGCAGGTTCCAAAAAAAACTGAATCAACCCTTTTGATCTCTGCACTGTATTAGCTGCTAGCTTCAGAGTGAGCTTGCTGAGCAGAGGAATTTTTGCAAGACTTGCTTCAAATCTCCACATGATACAGGCAAGAGGTTGCACTTATAATATGAAATGCTAACTTTCATTTAAAGCACATATTGTAGCATTTATGTAAATCACTAAGGTTAGCTTATGGTTTTGATATTAGATACAATGTCCCTTAGAGAAGTCCTTGTCTTGCTCACTCCTCTGGATTTTGTGTAAACAAAAGCAAAGTTCAACAGCTTGCTGTCATGTAACTAGCTTAAAATTAAAACTTCTCCAAAGGTTTCAAAATTCAACAGCCACAAAAGTATGACAAGAAAACTGGAAAAAACTGCAGTTACAGATAATACTGAATTAGCTGTACCTCCTTTGAGTAACAGCTTCAGTGAGGTTGGTATTTCATCCTTCTGTGTGCCAGTGCCACCAACCTCCAAGGCTGCATTTGCAGTGGACATGAATGAGGTTTCAGTGGACAACACCTGGACACAGCAAGTCCCAATGCAGACACTAATCCAGCACGTGGAATGAGGCTGCTGGAGGGGGAACAGGGACAGTGCAAGAAATAAAACATGTCCCAGTAAAGGTGCAGAAAAGGGAGTCAATGTTTAGTGGAAGGAGAAAAACATCAAATGAGCAGAGCTGGGAGAGAGAAAAGGAAAGGGGTAACAAACATCAAACTGAATGAAACTATAGGAAGAGAACCCAAAAATTTCAAGTTTTACGTCCAGTGATTAAGACGACCATTCCTAACAACTACAAAGCCTCTACTCTTTGGAGCACTCCCTTTTTGACAATCCAGAGTAGTTTACACAGACAGTACTTGGTACCAAGATTTCATTATTTCCCTGGGAGTTCAACAGTGCCAGAGTGGTGCAAACAGGTTTTCACTCCCTTGACCACTGGCTATAAACACACACAGGGGAAGAACAGTAAAGAGAGCCCATAAAGCAGGGTGCTATTAATTTTTTCTGTACTGGAGAATAAAGTAAACAACATTCACCAGTTACTCTGTTTGGGGTCTTCAACCCTTTGGTACAACAAAGTAAAGAGAGGAATAATGCCAAGGCACTGGTCAGGCAGTGCAGAAATTCTCCTGAGAACAGCAATCTGCAGAAGAACCAGCCAGGGGCAGCTTTGCCAGGCCCTGCTGATTTTTGCCAGGGGTTTAATAATGGTGCTACATCCTCTGCAGCAAAGAGAGGAATAAA
Organism: Podargus strigoides; assembly: GCA_028020825.1. NCBI lineage: Eukaryota > Metazoa > Chordata > Aves > Caprimulgiformes > Podargidae > Podargus > Podargus strigoides. The sequence continues at coordinate 4,875,162 of CM051633.1, forward strand.
CACAAGGAAGGAGTAATCACAAAATAAGGAGGAATAAAAAGGTGCACTACAGCAATCAAAGAAGCAAAGAAATCAGAAAAAAAAAAGTATTTCTGAAGTTTCCCCTCTTCCTCTTTTTGCTGCAATGTATATTAATGGGGGCTCCTGTCTCTTTTTGGGACCTTGATGAAGATGAGGTGAAACCAAATATGTTTAACCATGTCTGAAATGAGGCATGAAATTGAACCATTGTTTGATTCTGTGTTGCCTTTGCTTTCCTAAGCAAGGCAGCTCCTCAAGCCTGGGTGGTGCACCAGCAGTCACTGGGAGACTGCTGAAGGGAAATATATTTCCCTTTCTTGTATTACATTCTTTTTTCTCTTTCCTTTCTAAAGCTTAAATTGACCAAATCATTCATATTCATCACCTGACCCTGCTGCATAGATGATAAAACAATATTTAGGAGATGTAGCTAAGGACACAGAAGCGTCACAATTTCATAAGCTGACAGTAAAACTGGAGAAAGAACATGAACATAAACAAAGAAAGGTTATCTAGGAAAAACTCACCATGAAGTGACCTAGAATGAAAATGCTAAATGCACTGGAAAATTTTGGAATTGAGGTTAAATAAATAAAAATGAATTTTGATACCTTTAAAATACCGCTCTGATACAAAAGCTTAAATTGGGGGAATTACACTCAACTAAATTTATATTCATCTGCCTCATATTTGACTTGATTTTTAAAGATATCTACAGGAGAGGCCTGGATGGAGTACTCTGTAGTGATTTGTTAGTGGTTTATGTCAGCCTTAACACTGGGATTAATAGCATTACAATGGGATTAATAGCAAGAATCAGATATGGCTCTGGATTTGGTATAATTTGTGCTGGAAAAGAAAGCAACAATTGCCATTTTACAAAAAACTGTAGGGTAAAGGAGGTGAGGACCTGCTGTGGAGGCTGGGGTTAGACCTGCAATTCCAGGAGGGACAGTAAGCTTTATGTAAGAAGGATGCATACATTTAAAAGAAGTTAAAATTATTCCTTTAAATGTTTTGTTCCCATCTTTGTTACTTTGATTTAAGACATGCCAATCCTACCATAGGTTACCAACAGGAAGGTTCATCTTGGTTCCTACCTCCATTGGAACCTTTTGGGGAAGCATAGGTGATGCACAGAGTATGGTGTCCCTGCATGTGACAAAACATACACCCGAGGGAAGGACCACCTGCACTGCTATCATTTCAGCAACTACATCACAGAATTCCTCCAGCAACTCACTCAAGAGCTGTGCAAGTACTAGTTTGGTTCCTGCTGTTCAAATTCCTGTTGGAGGGCACCTCCAGAACCTCACTTTCTTGTACTCATGTTTTCTCCCTTTTCCAGCCTCAGTTCATTCATGGCTAGCTGATTCCCTCTGCAAGCCTCTACACTTTCGGGTGCTTTTTCAACCATGGCTACTGGTTTTCTCACATATTCTTCAGGTTTGAGGCCTAACACAAGGACAGCTCTCCTATTTCTGGCTGACAAACAGGCAGGAGGTGCACACAGTTCAGCTCACTGTATTAACACACAGGACCAATTACTGCCCGGTTAGAAAAACAGCCTGAAAAAATAAATGTAGTAGAGTTCTGGATAAAAATAGCATCAGCAATGTCAACTGTCTGAGAATGTTTGCAAACAAGCCTTCCATCCCTTCTGAGCCACAGAGTACACACATCAGGCAGAAACATCAGGTATGTAAGAAATGCATGTTACATTCACCCTGGCTTTTTAATTTTTATTTAATGTACATATTTACATTAACTGAGTACATATAGATGTACACACATTCTAATATGAATTTTTCCTGTTTAAACCCTGCATATTTACACATGCAAATGCAGCAAGTTTTCCCAAGGATCGCAGCAGTTAAATTTGAGGAACTCAAGTACTGTGTGTTCGCATGCAAATGAAAGAAAAACAGAGAAACACAGCAGGAATTGGCATCTTCCATACAAATGATGTGTTGTGTGTATTAACAAATGAACAGCACACTCCCAAGGGAGTTCAAGTGCATGGACCAGAAGTTCACTTCCTTGCCAATTTATTTCAAATATTTCACTAGTTGTTCTTGCTGCAAAGAGGACACAAACACATTTGATGTCCAATCAAATCTCTTCGGTTTTTAAACAATTTGTATTCTATTTTTAGAAAAAAAATACTCACTAGAGAAATAAACAGAACATTAAAAATTAATTATTCCATGTCCTGTGGCAGCATAACATGCATGTGCCTCCGATTAGCTGATGTAAGTGAAGTTAAATGTATCAAAAGGCTATATATTATGCTTGTAATTAATTAATAACAATGGATTTGAATAATTACCCGAAGCAATGGAAGTCACAATTGAATAATAAAGCAATTCCAAAAGTCATTTGCATGCATAGTTTACAAAGGTCCTAGAACTCTTTCAAACATATTTCTTTGATTATAAAAAGCTGACATCCAACAGTATATTCAATTTTTCCAGCTCCACTTCCAAAGAAGTATTACATTCATAGTATACAGTGAACTAAGTCATACTATAAACACAGGTTTTGTGCCTGATTTTAACAAATCATAGTCCAGCTGATTTTAAGAATCCAAAATATATTAATGCATGAAAAGATCAATATCCAAAAAGTTATAAAATTTCCCAAACATGTTCAATGACAGCAGCTTTCCTTAAATGAGAAGCCTGCTGGATGTTAGCAAGGTCTTGAGAGTCAGTAACCAAACTCCCATGGCTAAAAGCCTTCACCTGGCCCACTGTCCTCACTTCAGAAGAGCACTGCTCATTGAAGAACCACTCTCTGAGTAAGAGCACATCTGAGACAGATCCACTGCACCTCAGAAGTTTTTTGAAAACATCCTCTAAGGTGTCAGAACACATCAAATTGCCATTGATGCCAAAAGATAATAAGCTCCTACTTGCAACATGATTTGAAAGTCAATATAATGTTAAACTCCACATAAACCAAACCTTTCAAATACAAGTTACATTCTATTACTAAAATAACATCAAAAAAAAAAAAGCATGTGTGGCTGAGCAGGGGGTGGGCAGAAAGACTGCACTTTCTTGCAGCTGTTGATCCTTAAAATAAAGCAGCATAACATCAGTGAATTCTTCTGCTTCTTGTCCAAATGCATTTTAAGTGCCATTTGTATGTAAGGATTTTTAAAAATTTTGGTATCTATTTATGCTGATGAAGACTTTCTTCCATTCATACTTTCTATGAAATCAGTGTGACTTCTGGGCAGCACACGGCACTACTTCAGCGTGAGCAGGGACATCAGAACGTGACCCTACATCACTGCTTCCTTTGAAAGTGATACAGCTCACCCACACTTCAACAGGAGATCAGGTTAACGCTCCAAGGGGCTCATGGAGCTGCACGGGGCAGATCCTCAGCTAGTGAACAGATTCAAGAGCTGAGTGAGAAAGGGTCTTTTTGTTCTGTGAAAACATATATGATTTCAGAAATTGTTCCCATCCCAGAAAACAGGGGGAGAAAAAAAAAAAAAAAAAAATCAAAAGAGGATTTTCAAATAAAAATGTAACAATGCTCCAGTTTTGGTCAATCAAAGCACTTTAAAAGGTGGTTTTCAAATTCCAAGATAGGTTAGCTTGTACTTCATTACAAAGTGTTGCCTGAACATGAAAGATCTTTTATTTAAAAAAATGTCAACAGGGACATTTGAACTATCTCAGATCTTTTTTTTTTCCTCAGGTTTTTTTTGAGTTGAGCCATAGATCAAAACAGACTGTGTTGTAAAAGCTTTTTTGAAGATGAGCCAGATTTCTTTTTTGACAGCTCTCCTCTCTCAGAAATTCACAACAAATTGCCGTCTAGTTCTAACGATTGAACTTCCCTGTGAAAACTTTCCCGAATCTATTGCTGAAGCCAATCTTCATCAAGAGTCACCCACGAGCAAGCCAAAAGTCTCTAAGTAATTGAAATTACATTCTGTGATCAGTAGGGGATTATCATCATTGCCAGGAGGGAAAGAGATGTTCTTTCCTGGAAAGTCCTGACCAAGTTTCTAGAGAGACCTTCGTACTGAGAAGTCTAGACCTCAGACTATGTCAATAGGGGCTTTTTCACAATATGGAATGTGTATTTCGACATTTTTTAAGTAGTTCTTAAAATAATATTTCAAATTTCAAAGCTTCTAAAGAAGCCCATATATGCAGATACTAGGAGACAACAAGGGATTTCAGAGCTGTGTAGATGTGGTGCTGAGAGACATGGGGCAGTGGTAAATTGGTAGTGTTAGGTTAATGGTTGGACTTGATGATCTTAGAGGTCTTTTCCAACCAAGGCTATTCTGTGATTCTATGATCTTCAGGGCAACTACTGTGGAAGGAAGCTGAAGGTGCAGGATGTGCACCAAGTTGAGAGCAGTCCTCCTGGAACACAACGACGAACAGGAGATGACAAGTCAGTGTTAGAGCTTGTGAAAGGATGACAGTAATAGTGCTGTGCCTAAGCTAAATACCTCATCTGATGCTGTTATGAAGAATGAAGAGACATCAGAGAAGCTTGAAAGAAACAACCTAACATTCAGCAGGACATATACACACAATAAGCTTATAAACCTCCCCAGAAATAAGGTCACCGCATAGTCAAATAACTGTACAGCCCATTAACTGTGAGTTAACCAGAATCTTTGAGCTCATATTATCCTAGATATTAGGGTTCAACAGTTGACAATTCTATCTTCTATCTCCCTCTCCATAGCCACTGGAACTACAACAGCCTCTGTACATCACAAAGACCTCTGGCCCCTTCAGCTCCAACTCAGGAGTCCAACAACTTCCTCAACACTGTGCCATCATCACCTCTTTCTAGAGATTTCCATCTATTTTGAAAAGATAACTGGTAAGAAAACGATGGTCACAGACACCTGGTTACTGCTAGGCAGAGTATCTTTTCTCAGACAAGCTACCTGAGCAACAAACAAAGCCCTTGAGCTAGAACACCATCAAAGGAAGGTCTGTTACACTAGAGAACAGCCTGCTCACAGATTCTCCACTAAAACCCACGAGGCATTTGTCGAGTATATACCGCCTCTGGATACTTCATCTTGTCCAACTTGCCTGTTTCTCCTTTTGCTCACTTATTTTTCCCCCTTTTACTGTTTAATGATACAGGTTTTATTGCACAATTTCTTTGAAAATTGCAAGGAAGGGAGGAATAACCCATTTAGTGCTTTAAAAATCCCCAACACAAGCTATGGCAGGACAGTATATTTTTTAGCAGAGCATCTGGTACAAAGATGTGTACTTAGACATGGTCCCTGTGCCTGAATGAAGTTCAGAACAGAACAAGTCACCATTCACTGTGGAGATGATGTACACAGTTGTGTTCCTGGCTGGCATTCCCAGGATTCTCCTATAAACATTTTTGACATGCTGTTGTATATCAGGCCAGACTCCAAGGGTGACAGAAAAGGACTCTGGTCTGGAATTCTTTGCGTGGGCTGAAGCAGAAAGGCAGATATTTTTTGATGTAACCAAACTGTCCTAGAAAAGGTACATCATGATTAATGCTCTTCTGCCGACTTCTTTTAGCTAGTTGGCTGAAATGACTTTTGCTTCCCCATGGAAGCAAAATGCTGTTTAAAGGGACACTCATCTGAGTCAAAAATATCTGATATATTTTCTCCTCAAACCAACTGCTTTTAAAAAAAAAAAAAAAAAAAAAAATCAATCACCCAAACAGTGTTTCTTACACCATTACCCTCCAGGAAAAAAAAAAACAAAAAAAAACAACACAAGTGAATCTGAAATACTGAAAAATGTAAAAAATGTTTCACTGGAATTGATGAAGAATATTACTGAGTTTAGCAGTGATTTAAAAGCTGCAGTTCAAATGTGTACTCTAGGGATATAAGCTACTGTTGTCAAACCAATTGCTGAAACCCACTTGAAGAGGAATTATGCTAAATATTTGATTACTCTATAAAGCCTAGATATGCAAAATTCTATCCACTAGACTAGGAAAAACTGTCAGAGGCCAATTCTGAAACGTGACATGACAGAATGAAAGACAGTACCTCCTGTACTTACATATTTGGGTATTTATGACACTTATGTACATCTGTGGGTAGGATGCTGAGTCACAGTGCTGATGTTCCCCTCTATTGGTAAAGCTTTTTGCAGGACTGCAGAGTCATACTTCAATGAAGAAGTATGAGACTGGCATACTACTGAGGTGTGTTATACTCTCTGTATGAAAATTAATAGAGAAACTTAATCTCTGGGCTTATTTTACAGATTTTGATTACCCTTCAGAAAGATTTTGAAGTTTAAAGTTTTATAAAACAAACTGAATAATGAAAGTAGGAAAAAAAAAAATAATCATGTTAGTGCCCTAGGGCACTGTGGCCTACTCTTGCTATAAGGATATACACAACTTGGTTTCTGCTGCAGATGATCTGTGATATCCCTTATATGCTTTATTATGAAGCTGATAAATTACCCAGTAGAAACATGGTGAAAGCTTTTGGAATTCATTGTGCTATGGAAAACAAATTAGAAACTTAACTTGTTGCATGAGGGATTGCCCTTCACAGCATGGCCCTTACAATGTGAAACTAATTATTGCAGGGAAGATTTATGATGTTTACAGTCAAGAATTCAGGGTCAGTTTGACCAAATTCATGTAACTTTAGACCTCAGACTTGTCTGACTCCAAATAGAATGACAACTTCAACAAATTTAAAGATAAAAATACTATTTTTTTTTTTCTTACTGAGTTGTTTAGCAAGAAGCTGGGAAATAGGGGCTAAACAAATCTATGTTTAAGTATTTACTCTGAAAGCTTTTTCTTTCTGAATAGGCACGTAATGCAGTGTGTCAGGAAAAAGTATCTGAATTTCTGTAGATAATTTCATAAGAAACCACCAGAGTATTAAACCCTGGAACTCTCCAACTGTTTTCATACAATCATTCAAATTACAATCAAAATATACACTACTGATCTGGAAATATGGCTGGCTGCATAATAAAGAGGCTAAGCCTCCTTAATTATCTTGAGTAGATAATTAAAAATGACTTGAATTTTAGGAAAATTTTAAAAGCCAACATTTACTACACAATATCTCTCAGGGAAATTGGTTTCTCCTAAATTAGAAAGCAAAACAAATACTTAACAGAATAGCAAGCAATTTGTGTGTCAAGTAATTGTAGTAGATAAATATTTATTTATTTATTAAGCGTAGGACTACTGCATTATATTTTGTTCTTAAGATATAGCAGATGTTTTCTAACCGATTTATCATCCCTTGAAAATTATTTATTGTTTGCTACTAGCAGAACTCCTAGCTCATGAGCACAACCTGAATGTGCTTGGAACAAGTGTCTTGTATGCCAGAGCATCCTATAACATCCTACTGGAGCTCTGACCTACTACACGTAGTCAGAAATATCCTAGGCCTCTGAACTAATAACTGCATCCTGACCATAACACCTTCAATGGCCCCATGAACTGAAAGCTGAAAGAATTCTTATTATTTTCCCTGTTACTTGTGTTGAAGTGTAGATTTAGTGACTAGTAGAAACATCCTTATTTATACAATTTTAACTTGGCTACTGAAATAATTTATTTTTATATATGAAAGCTATCAACATGTCTTAAGAGAACTTATCAGCTATGTTGCAGGTAGATTCTAGCACATCTTAAAAAATAATACCAAGTTCATCTTAATTTTATAACAGTTGTCAGAGTTTGGTTCAAGAAGCTCATAATGATGTATTCAAGTCCAAGATATAATTTAACCAGACAGTACTCCACAGCCCTGAACTGGAAACACTTATTACACTTAAATGCTTTTGTAAGTGAATAGTGTTATCAAATTATTCTTGCTATTTTCCAGAACATTCAGAGCTAAAATAGAACTGCAATAGAACAGACACAAGAGTAATGCATTGAAGTCATTTGTTATGTGTATTAAAAAAACCCTAACACAAATTTCAAAGTATGTAACAAAAAAAAATAATCTTCAAACTGACTTTTTTCTGCTGTACACAAATTCCTTTGAAGAAACATTATTTTTAGCTTACCAACTGAAACAAGTATTTCCTAGATGAAACCCCCTAGAATGGATGCTGTTTTGAGTGAGGTGCTCCAACACATAATGTCAGTAAACCTAACAGGCCATATACTGGCTACTCCCACCTTACACGGCATCACACATTTCGGTTATGAATCACCAGAATCAGCTGATGACCAAGCATCATGCTCTTCATATGAGAACCAGACACTTCATAGCAAATTTCCTATTTGAAGGGAAGGCACAATGCTGGCAGAAGTCCCAGAACTGCTCACACCACCAAAGGAACAACAGCATGGTAGGTTTATGATAAACACTTCAGAAATGTGTCTTTTAGCAAGAAAGGATTAATATAGACATTGGGGATTAATATATTCCCAGTAGCATCTAGTTGACAAAATATATGCAAAATAAAAATAACACAGTGCAGAGGGTAATTTGTGTTTGAATGCAAACTCATGACTTTTAGGACCAAAATAAATTGTAATTAATTTTATGGTCTTTCACTGGGAAAATCTGAAGAAAATTCTGTCATTTAATTTATTGTTCTGAAAAGCTCATCTGTGCTTTTTAATGTGCAACCAGTGCCAATGAGCAGGAAGGAAAATCACCTTGATAGGACATGGGGGAACAGTTCACCATCACCATTGCCACCATTTCACTTCAATATCTGATTTCGCAGTTTCCACTTAACGGAGAACAGGGGTCATACACAAGACATTAAACCACAGAGGAGCCCTGCAGCAAACCCAAAAGGTGCTCCATTCACAGCTGCTTTGCTAGTCACCATCATGACCTTGTATCCCCATGTAAAAAACAAATAACCCCCTCAATAAAACAACAGATAAAAGAGTATTTACAACATTAAGATACAGTAAAACAAGCTACTGTCAAAACTGCAAGTGGTTCTGTGTGTATGGAGTGAATATTGCTTAATGGAAGCCCATCCCTGTCAAACTGGTGATGAATATGAGATGGTACTATTTGGCTGTACATCAAGAACAGCTGTCTGAAAAGTAAAAACACCACAAACCAGATCTAGTTACAATCTGGAGGAGGTACACTGAACATACCATACAGATTATATTTTTCCTTTACACAAAATGAAGGCTCTGTACTGCTAACTCAGGCTCACAATGGCTTTAAAATTCACTAAAATCTCCATCAGCATTTCAGAGGACCTGGAGTTGCTGGTCAACAGCAGCTGAACACAAGCCAGCAGTGTGCCCAGGAGGGCAAGAATGCCAACAGCATCCTGGCCTGTGTCAGCAATGGTGTGACCAGCAGGACCAGGGAGGTGATTGTCCCCTGTACTCAGCTCTGGTGGGGCTGCACCTCGAGTACTGTGTTCAGTTTGGGCCCCTCACTCCCAGAAGGACACTGAGGGGCTGGAGCGTGTCCAGAGAAGGGCACGGAGCTGGGGAAGGGTCTGGAGCACAGTGTGATGGGGAGCGGCTGAGGGACATGGGGCAGTGGGGACTGGGCAGTGCTGGGTTAATGGTTGGACTGGGTAATTTCAGGTCTCTTCCAGCCAAGGCTGTTCTGTGATTCAATGATTCTATGAAGAGTGCAGCCTAAGAAGCAGCTGTCCTTCACAGTGAAGTTGCACTTGAAACAAAGTCACACATCTCCAGTGTGGTTTTTTGCTTTTCCCTATTCAAAGTCCACATTCACTCAGTGTTAGGCAATGTAAAAAACATACCAGAGAGAGCTGGTGAACAGCTCACTCCAACTAAAGCACAGGTATTTCGGTAACAAAGATGCTTTAAACTGAACTTCTACGAGCAGTATTTATTAATAACGTGGGCTTATACATGCTAAACTTGTGTTTCACTGCTGTACTGACACATCACCTCTGAAAGATGTAAGTAGAAATCAGAGCTCCCAACAGCCTGGGGGAACCTGGAAGGGATATGTGCAACTGATGGGGATGCTTGCAGCAGTAGTTTTCTATGGCACAGGTTGCTGGATTGTTCCTCTGCCCTGGAAAAGTGTCTGCTCCTAGGAGTTTGAGCAATCTGGTCTAGTAGGAGGTGTCCCTGCCCATGGCAGGGGGTTTGGAATGAGATGATCTTTGAGGTCCCTTCCAACCCAAACCATTCTATAACTCTATGAGTTTAGCTGAGATACCCAGAGCTAAAAGCCATTGCCCAGACCCAGGAGTTAGGGAGCTATCGCTGTGATCCGTACAAACTAGTGTTTTTCCGGGAAGCCAAACCAGGTTGTGACATCAGCCTTCCAACTTTTTATTCTCTTCCAAACAGAACAAAACCTAGAAGCCATTTGATTTTTTTCCAAAATACAATGCTCAAAAACAAATCGAGCGTTTCTGAAGACATCATTCTAAATGGAAGAAAGGAAACTGCCGACAAAAATGTTGTTCTTTGAAAGAAAATAGTAAAAGGATCTGACACTGCCGCACTCCCTGACTGTTGCCAGCTGAATTTAAACAAAAGGTTGGCCCAAAAGTAACTGTCAAGTCTATACATCCTCTAAACCTGGGGGAGCAGAGTTTAAGATTTGGATCTGAATTCTGCAGCATGAGCCCATCTCTAATTAAAATGAATTAGATTTAAGAAGGAGAAGATAATAAATACATAACTTAGACTCCTGTGTTGACAGCAGTCTGTGTGCCAAGTTCTTGCCGAGGGCAAATTTCTATGGTCAAGCTATAAGGCTATAAAAATAAGGGTTTATAATGAAAGTACTTACAGATGCTTAACTACAGAAGTGCTTTCAGGCACTACTATAACAAATGCCACCTTGAAAAGACAAGGTCCACAGTCCATTCCCTGCATGGACTTTATTTAATTACAATGCTGATTCAACCTTCCTCTTCCCGAAGAAACAGCAGAGCATTGCTATCAACTCCAGCATCTCAGATGCGGTACGTTCCAGCAATTCCCCAAGGTTCTTCTACTTATCCATCAGTTCCAAGAACATTTCTGAACTGGCTTTTTTTCCTTCTAAAGATAATGTAGGTAAAGTATGGGTATAGATCAGCTCTTGCAAAGTCAAATATCTAAATCAAGCACAATGATTCCACAAGAAGTACTGGATAAACACACAGCAGAAATGAAAGCAAAAGGTTCAGCCAAAGACATTTTAGAATACGGAGTGTAAACTTTTTATAAGTCTAAGTTTGGAAGACAAAGCTTTTCACTTTCTAATGGGACACACTGTTTATAACAGAGCAGAGAGCCAAAGGTAATAAAGATGAGGTGTTACAACCTTGAAGGTTATCTGCCAGGAAGCTTCTAATTAAGATGAGCCATTTCAGCCAGTAATCAGAGGGCAGGCAGTAGGGACATGCTACCACAGTGGCCTTCCATCTCCAGGGCTCTTATCAGGCCCTAATTCTCTCTTCCTGACTCTACAATAATCACCTCTCCCTTCTCTACCAGGGAAACACAATGCTGGCTCTGTATTAGGCATAGAGATATAGATTTAAAAAAGACATCCACAGCCAGAGATGTGGTTTTGAGAGTATTGAACCTTTGGAGGAGTTCTCCTAGAAAGTAGCTATGAAAAATGATTGCAGATGCTTTTATCTACTCGCAGTCATGCCACATGGTGCTAAAAGGTACCTCCAAAAGCTGAGCTGCCAGGCCAGTGCCAGCTGTATGCCCACACAACTTGCACAGGCAAATAAAACTCAATGGGGTCTACTGCAAGCATTGTGAATCCTGTCCTTGTGTCTATCTAGATCTCTGTCCTGGAGATCTATCAGACTCACAGAATCATTTCCCATTTTGCATTCGCCTGCAGCTGGGGTTGAACCTAACACAGTCTGGGAACTGCACTTTGGTCTCTTTGCCCATGTATACCCCTGTGTGAGGGATACAGCTAGGGGGCAAGGCCAATGGTTCGAGGAGATCTGATGGATTCCCACTGAGTTGACAGAAGTACCAACAACTGTTTGCTTTACCCCTTTTTTTCTAGACTTCTTTCACACCTATATGTCAGAGGTGCTGCAGAGTCTATGTAGATCTCCCTAAACTGAGAATATGCCAGACAGTTTTATGGCTCTTTTAAGTTACCAGGCTATAGGGGCTGCAACTCCTTTTAACATCTGGATCAAAACTAGACAGTTCAATGTGTGATGCAAAAAAACCCAAACCAAACCAAACAGACCACCCTTGCCTGCAGCTTCATATGTCTTCTGTATTTTTGATACTCTGTACACTGTTACCTTTAAACCAAATCTATAACATAGCCCACATAGTTGAGCCACAAGTGCTGTAATAAACATGGGGTTGAATTTTATCAAGAACTTTACATAGTTACAATAGAAAAACATCAGGTTGATGAATACTTAAGTGGTATTTTGGCTTTGATTGTTGTTGTCTTTTTTTTCCCCAGTGAAAAAATTCATGCAGTAGCATGGCTGCTTTAATAGCACGATTATTAGATATACAGGTACTTGAGTGGTGTAAACAGCCAAGGACAGTGATGGGAATTGCTGGAGATTTGTCTCACAGTAACAGTCTGAATTTAAACAAAGTAAAATTTAGTTTAAAGAGCAACAGAAAACTTCCTAACAGTGAAATCTATTAGACTGTGAAATAGTCTCTTAGGGAATGTATTATCACTTGAGCCAGATAAAAAAATGGACAGTTTAACACCACAGGGAAAATACAGTAGAACACAATCCTGCATTGGCAAGAGTATTAGCCAACATGATGTAAATGGATTTCTTCCTTCTTTGATTTCTGTGAAGTATGAATGGTTTATAATGTGATTGCAGTAGAATATGTTAAAATAAAGTATTCAGGACCCCCCACACACATCGGCTACCAGTCGTTCCCTTTCAGTTTTCCACAGCCTCCTCCCTACCAAATGTAACAGCACCTTTTAACCAGTCCCAAAGGAACAGAGCCTTTCTGCAAGGCTGCAGCATCACCCTTTCAAAGGCTGTGCACCCCAGAGTCACTGCATCCTACCGAGTACCCACACTTTGAACTTTTCAACAATTCTCAACACCTACTGTGTCTCTGCTTGGTCTCTTGTAGTAGGATTAACACAAGTATGTGTGACAGGAAAAGCTGCTTTGATTTGCTTGTCTTCAATTCAACGGTCAGTGCACTATTTCTGAACTGCTCAGACTGCAAACTAGCAGTGCTAGAATAACCATCAGAAGTTAATTATTTCACAAGCACCACCAACATTTTTTTGGTTAATTTCAAGTCAGCATTTGAATTAAACCTGAATTTTGATATTTTCAAAACAACAGCAAAGATGAAACCCAACGAGCCTGGTTTCTGCTTTGCAATATAAACATTCTTAATCTCTGCTAAACCAGGTACATACTGTTCATCAGCCTCCTTCTTGCAGAAGGGTTTATCTTGGTTATGAGATACTTACAGCAACAAATCCTTTCTTCCATTCTGCTTGCAGCACTGACTAAAATACTAATTCGAAGGAGTAAAGTCTCAGTTCAGAAAAATATTCAAGAATGTGCTTAATTCTAAGCATATCAATCCCATTAACTTTAATTAGATTTAAGGAGATGCATAAGTTCTGTAAGGATGTGATTTTTAATGTGCTTAACCTTAAGCATATACCCATATGCCCTACAAAAGGTACATACCACTTCAGAAATTTACCCAGAAAGCATGCAAAAAGTATGGAAAGATGCCACAGAGAAAAATTTTCATAGAAATAACATTTGCAAAATAAAGACCATTCCTACTTCACTTGAGAATACTGCTTTAAAAAGCTCTTGTAGATGTAGAAAATTCAGACACTGGAGGAGACACAGGTGACTCAACAATTCTTTCATGCTCAGAGGAAAGAGAGAGAAACAGTAGAGCAGTTCAAGTACAGTTCTCTGCCTGAGGCCACAAAATAGAATTCTACTACAAAACAAATGGTAAACATCAAACATTGTTCCTCAAAGCACACAGGAAAATAGTCCAGGACAGTTTTTGGCTTTGCTGTCAGCTCCTTCTCAAGGTTTAATGTACTATAATAATCTGTACAATATAGTTCACTGACAGAACATAAAAGGATAGTAAAAGTGGGTATTCTCCTTAAAATGAGGTAGGAGCATCAGTCAGAGTTTCCTATCCTGAGGCTTTCATTCTATTTTTTTTTTAAGGAAAATTTCATCACATTTCTCTTTAAAACCTACTCTAACATTTGCTAAATTAAGATTTTAATGAAAAGGTTAAAAAAAAAGTTCCTATTCATCATTATCTCGATTATATTTTACACATGTTCCAAATGGACAGTTTGATTAAATGTCTTCAATTAGAGTTTAACTTTAAAATTTCAAGTGCTAGGAAGCTCTGCATTGTTCAGCAACTGGAGGGAACACTATGTGCATGGTCAGTGCAAACTTTTCATGTAACTTTGTGTTTAGCAGGTGTTCATCATTTAGCAAGTATTTCTTATAAAGCAGCTTTTAAAAAAAAAAAATTACAAATTTAAATCTATGATTAGCTTAGAATACTCTTTAGGTACCATGAGAACAAATGAAACTATGACTGCTGTAAATTGCAACTAAGTCATGGCAAACCAGTACTGGTAGAGTTACTAAGAATAAAACCTGTATTTTATTTCTCAGTTCATATATGTTCCTAATTTTGCATGAAGTGCTTATTTTATTGATGCTTTGTTGAACAGAGACTTACATCTTTGAACTGCCCTGTTCTGATGGTTGTATGCACTCCAAAGCATGTGTCTGCCCTGCCTGGAGCAATATCATGCCAAGTCCTGATTCAGAAAACTGGATGTGTTAGATGTTTCTGGTGTCCCTAAGGAGAGTACATCAAGATTTTTATTTTGGTCTGTATCTTTATATCCAGCTGTCTGCAGGCTGGTTTCTCAGAAACACATCCATCGTGCTTACCTGCACTTCTACCCCACTCATCACCCCCCACCCTTCCTGCAGCACCATCCATTATCTCGTGACAGCTGTTGGGTTGTTCTCTGGTTAAGTTCAATTTCAATTCCAGCTTTGGTACTAAAGCAATTCACAGGACATTGCTTTCAGGTCAGTTAAAAAACCATAAGCACAAGCACACAGATCCTATTTAGATTAGCACCATTTCTACTGCAGCAGTGTCCGAGAGGCTCAAACAATCCCTAAGCTTTGATTATGCCATCTGCATAACGATAGCCCCGGCACGTAAGCTCACAGTTCAGGACAAATCCTGGAAACATAACAACGCTGAAAACTGTGGATAAAATCCTGCCTGCTCAAATTTCTGGCAAAACCCCCACTGACTTCCACGAAGCCAGGAACTACCCACCTCCTATCTCACAACAAAGGAATGCTATCACTGAATGGGAACCGAAGTGCTGCCGCGGCCGGTTTTGTGCAGCACGCAAAATGCACATCACTGCTTTGCAGCACCGAGCTACCAACTCCCACTGATGCTGCTGAACTAAACCCAAGGTAAACAAGTGTCAGCCAAACTTTTCTTTTCTCCTTCCCTTCCCCGAGTGCTCTATTCAAAACACTCGGGGAAGGAGAAGGGGAGGAGGCACAGATTGTATTACAAATGAAAATAAATGCAGTTGTTCCCAAACCAGTCTCCAGCTGCCCTTTGTCATCTTCTTGGAGCCACAACACAGGTTGTCACTACTTGGAGGCAGTGACTGCCAGCTCAAGGGTTCAGGGACAGGAATACACAGGTTAGAGTTCTGAGATACAGAAAAGCTGAGTGTGGGAAGCCCATAGCAGCCACCTGCACCATGTACTTGGAATTTCCTTAGCATCCTTGAATTAAATTACATTAATGAACCGAAATAAGAAAAGCTGAGGAGAGGAGGGAGAAACAAAGAAAAGACAGTCAAAAACATATCCACCAATGGGGATATGAAAAAAAAGGAATTCTAAATTATTTTCACACCTTTTTTTTAGAATGAATTGGTAAAGAATACTTTAAAAGCCCTTTAAGCCATTCTATTTAAAGGCAGGCTGCACTGAATACACTATTTCTCAATGGAATGCCTTCTACCAGGTTTCACTCTACCACGTAACGCTGATCACCTCATTCCTGGTCCGAGACTGCTGACTTCCCATCAGCATTTACCACCAGGATTATGGTCTTTAGGAACTGCAGAAAGAACTGTAAAATAAATAACGGTCAGTGAATCAGGCATGACTTCATTGCCCAGTGATGCAGTTTCCCTGACAGTTGCCTACACTGAGAACCTCACAGATAAGAAAGTTTAGCAAGAGTTTAGAAGTGCCATTGGTCATAGAAGACACATTAGGAAATTAAAAAGCTTTTGAGCTATTACTTTAGTTTGCTTCGAATCCCAGACAAAGGGATGGAAAAGGCAGCAACTTTTTGCTCTGAAAATAAGAGATTCTTACTTTTTTTTTTTTTTTTAGTTTTTAACCAAACTCCCAAATTGCAGTTGCACTGTTTAGAGAAAAAATGCTTTCAAGGCCACAGCGTGTTGAAGAAATGCAATGAAAACTGAAAGCAGTGTGGATCTGCACTTTGTAAAAGAGGCTCTGTGGTTACATCTTTGATAACTCACAGACACACAGAGTGGTGGGGTTGGAAGGGACCTCTGAAGATCACCTAGTCCAACCCCCCTGCTAGAGCAGGATCCTAAATCAGGTCACACAGGAACACATCCAGGCGGGTTTTAAATGTCTCCAGAGATGGAGACTCCACACCCTCTCTGGGCAGCCTGTGCCAGTGCTCTGTCACCCTCACAGTAAGGAAGTGTTTTCTTATGTTAAGCTTGAACCTCCTGTGTTCCAGTTTGTGCCCATTGCCCCTTGTCCTGTCACTGGACACCACCAAGAAGAGTCTGGGCCCATCTTCCTGACACCACCCTTGAGATATTGATAAGCATTGATGAGATCCCCCCTCAGCCTCCTCTTCTCCAAGCTAAACAGACCCAGCTCCCTCAGCCTCTCCTCAGATGGGAGATGCTCCAGTCCCTTCATCATCTTAGTGGCCCTGTGCTGGACTCTTTCCAGTAGCTCCATGTCCCTCTTGAACTGGGGAGCCCAGAACTGGACACAGCACTCCAGATGAGGCTTCACCAAGGCAGAGTAGAGGGCGAGGAGAACCTCCCTTGACCTGCTGGCCAGAGTCCTCTTAATACACCCCAGGATGCCATTGGCCTTCTTGGCCATGAGGGCACATTGCTGGCTCATGGTCAGCCTGTTGTCTACCAGGACCCCCAGGTCCTTTTCCCCAGAGCTGCTCTCCAGCAGCTCAGCCCCCAGCCTGGACTGGCACATGGGGTTGTTGTTCTAAGGACAATTCCATATAGACCTGATTCCCCACCCAACATTCCTATTGTTGAACTAGCACTTCAGCCACAGCTGATGGCAAAAGGTACCTGTACACACACAGACACACACCAATTAATGACCATTAACTCTTTAGAAACAGTCATCACCATTGGCAGTGCCAATATACAAACGCTCTACCTGAAACACAAGTTGCAGAGTGACTTTGCTGTTATCAGAGCTCCATATCAACGAGTAAACAACATTACTTCTGGAAAGATTTGGGGAAAAAAAAAAGGTGATAATTTATTAAGTGTTTTTCACTACTGTTTCTCTCTATTGTGGACTTTGCTTTGGCTGGTTTGCAATGAGAGGGAGTAAGGGCAAAGCAGCTGAACATAAACTGTTTGATTTGAAAGCTTGCATCTGTAAACTTCTGAGGCAGCCTGAGGGAGGAGGTGATAAATTCAGTACCTTATAACAGCCAGCAGCAGAGAGATCAAAGAGAAGACTTGGCTGAAACTAACTGTGACTGCTTGACTGTGTGAGGTACTGGTAAAAATAAGATATTTTTGATGCTTAAGGAAGACTCTGAACTGTACACCTTCCACTTCTCATGCTGTTTGGGCTCTGTTGCTGCCAGATGTGTCTGTGATAAGAGTTTGGGCTGGATGCAGAGGCTGCCAGGCTGCCATTGCTACACTTGCACAGTCTTTTAATTGAACATACAGTTTTGTGTACAATTAAAAGCTGGGGCTGTTTTTTTCCCCAGCATACAAAGACAGAAGCTAGGAAAGGATGGAAACTCGAGCTCCTTGTGGTACAGGTAGAGACTGTCTTGGTGTGTAACACAGCAGTGGGTTCCTACGCACCACCTCAGCATGTGGACTGAAATCCCAGTACTGAACACTGATTTTTTCTAAGAAGTCAAAGCAGATATTCCACAAATCCTGTGTTCCATTTAGGTGTTGTTTCCCCCAGTGTTCATTAATTATGCTGGCCTGCAAGCCTCAGGGTGTGAGTTTGTGCATCTCTGGAAGACTGGAGGTCTCCCTTCTGTAAACCTAAGACAATTCCATGCCTAGTGCTGCATATGCTTATCCAAATTCTACTGACAACTTTGTCCTGCCTTTTTTTCAGGGCATGCAACTGCCAAACAGGGGTGAGACTACTTGACTTCAGCTTTCCACCTACATCCCACCACAACAGCAGAACAGCGAGTGATCCAACCCAAAGGCAGACGTTTCTTGAGATCAGAGAAACATATTCAGATGGAATACACAGGGTGTGGGATGCCCATTCAATTTCATACACACATCATGCTGCTTCTTTTAAATCACAAGGTATCCACAAGGAATAGGGTCTGATTGCCTTGAGGTGCTCTCTCCTTTTTTCACACCTCACTGTGTTGGACAGTGGTGCTGTCAGGATGGGCAGATCTGGGGTGTCACACATACACATGGAAATGGATTTTGACATAATTCATATCCAACATGTTATAGACATGAACCCAGAAGGAAAAAAATAGCATTTGCTTATCCATAAGCTACAAATCACTTGATACTCCAAAAAGCACTTAAGATAGTGCTTAAATCCTACCCAAGCCAATAGCTGCCTAATATCCTTTGAGCAAGCACGTCAAAGCATTTTGCTGAACTATGGCTTTGGAAAACAATCCAAGGCCCACTGAATTCCACTGGCATGACCTCAGTATGTGAAAAATACAGGAACAAATTTCCTCCCCCCAAAATAAATAGCAGTATGACAGAGGCAGAAGAAGTGACATCACCATAGACTTGTGCCAATTCTGGCCTAGGTGCTAAAATGACTTCACAAAAAATAGCTATGAAAAGGTGATAACACATTGTATTGATACGCTGGGAAAAACAATGCAAAAATGGGTTTTCATCCTATATCAAGACATCCAACGTTGTTACTGAAAGTTAAACCATTTGCAAGTCAGATGACACCACCATCTCAAGGCCCCACGCAAAAAAGAGAAATAACTTATCTGTAAAAAAGAATTTATAATTAATAACGGTTCTTTTAAAAAACATTTCCTGTCCTTCTGTGGATTTTTCAATACATATGCTGAAGCAAGATTACATGTTTCAAATCAGCAAGGCTTTTTTCTCCCCCTCTCTTTTTTTTTTTGTTTATTTCCAAGATGCTATTTAATCTAAATTACTACATATCAAACTTTTAAATTGTGAATGTTTTCAAGCCTTACACCTGCATTCCCATTTAATATATAAGTATTACCACAGAAAATACTTTGGATCGAAGGCACTGAAACACACACGGAGTGGAGAAGAAAAGCCTGTGTTGTGTGTGCACGGCAGACAAACAACATTCCACGGCAAAACACACACTGTAACCTCAGTGCCTTCCCATCGAGGCCAGCTGCTGGAACACAACCCAGGGTGCCTGCTGCCAGGATTTTCCACATGAGCGCATCTTCTTTTAACCGCTGCTCAAACACTGGCTGAAAGAGGAGCTGCTAGACTGAACATGTGTCTGTGCTGGGCCGGCAGAGCCGCGGCAAAGCAGCGGAACGCAGAGCGAACCGCGGGAGCTGGGTGGGAAACGGGCGATTTTCAGTGGAATTTAAGTAGAAATTGTCAATAAATGAATCACAATTTATGACATCAGTGCAAAATACACATCTTACATTACTTGCACTGGCAGCCGAGTAGAAAGGAAAAGTAACCCTACTGGAGGGAACTGGGGGGTTCAGTGTGGAGCAGAGGAGGCTGAGGGGAGACCTCATTGCTCTCTGCAGCTCCCTGAAAGGAGGGGGTAGTGAGGGAGGGTCGGTCTCTTCTCCCAGGTAACAGTGACAGGACAAAGGGTGATGGCCTCAAGTTGTGCCAGGGGAGGTTTACATTGGATATTAGGAACAATTTCTTCCCTGGAAGGGTTCCCCAGCACTGGCCCAGGCTGCCCAGGGCAGTGGGGGAGTCCCCATCCCTGGAGGGATTTCAGAGCCGTGGAGATGTGGTGCTGAGGGACATGGGGCAGTGGGGACTGGGCAGTGCTGGGTTAATGGTTGGACTGGGTGATCTTAGAGGTCTTTTCCAACCAAGGCTGTTCTGTGATTCTGTGATTCTATAGCGATGACTAGCTGCTGTATTTACTTTTATCCCAAGAGGCACCCAGTAACCACAGACCTGGGTGTGATACAGGAAACTGAGAAACACACAGACCAAAACACAACCAGGAGCAACAGGTCAGGTGCTTAGCTTTAGTTTGCTAAGAGGCTGACAACTACTATAAGGTATTTAAGGTATTTTGTCTGCAACACAATGAAAATGGCTTTAGCTTTTCCCAGTTTAACTTCCTGTGGTGAGTAAAACAAAACATACAGCTCTGCCCAGGGGAAGGACAGAAAATCTCCAAGACATTGACTGAAATCACAACTATTTTCAGGCCTTGCAGTCACATGAAGAGGCATTTTCCTTCAGCATTGCTGTTGTGTTGCACCATTCTGCAACATTTAAACCATCTGTTGGTTTCCATTTTTCCAACATGATGCACTTTGCTACAAAAGATGCTCTCTTTTCCAACCAAGGCGATTCTATGATTCTATGACACATTAATTTTCTTAAAGAAAATGGATCTTGGCAGAAAACTTCAGGGATATAAAATGCTGAGGGGAGGAGGTGAGCATGGGTCACTGCAGATAAAATGTCCATAACATTAACAAACTGCAAAAGAAGTCATAGATTAGATAGCAAACGGAGTAGAGTTGCCCTGCACAAAAGGCACCTCAGCTGCCAAAAGGACAAGAGCAATTAAGGAGCACAAATCAGCTTAGAAGCGGAGAGGAATAAATGGTGTAGAAAAAGGGAAGTGCTCACTTGAATTAATGAGTTTGTAAATGAACATACACATTTATACATACACACCCCCCCCCCGAGCCTTCCACGCCGGCAGGGCGAAGTGTCCCACTGGACACACACCAGGCTCGACACTGGGCTCAGGTGTGCTCTCACCCCCTCCACCTTGAAGGGTTGAGGTGTTGGTTTTTCCCTTGACTTCTGCTCCACACTCCCTGCCACACCACTGCAAAAACATAAGGCTTTTACCCAGATATCCAGGCAATACAGAACTACTGTGGATTCTTGGCATATTTCTCACAGCTCAAGCTCATAAACATTCTAGATTTAAAATTCTAGATATGTACCAGCCAAAGCAGACACAAACTCATAGCACAAGTTGTCTTAACTGGTGAAATAATAAAGGTTTCCCTTTTCTCTGTGCCTCAGTTTCTTCACTATCCTATAGTCTACTTTGTGTATAGATTTTTCCACGAAGCCAGAACCCTCCTCCCTCTCCAATGCCACCAGCTGATCTGGTTCCCTCTCTCCGGGTGATGAAAGGAAACAAAGACATAGGATGTGTGTGTGAGGAAGGTGAGATGCAGACCAAGAGAAAGAATTAAAAAACCTTCAGGATTGAAACTTCAAGTATTTATGTGAACATCTTCAATTTTTTAAGTGTATTTGTAGCTTTGCAGAAGGGATTGAGACTATGTGTAGCCTAAGTGTTAAGAAAAGGTTAAAAAGAGATGCAAATACTTCCTTGAGCCTAAGCAGGGCCTAACTCACAATTTATGACCTTTTGGAGGCTGGCAGTGCTATGATTACTCAAGCTGGCTCATAGCTGGCAGACACAGTCCAAACAAGAATCTGAGAATCTCAGTTCTAATCCCTGATCTTTTACAGGGATTCAGCTGGATCCAATTCAGCAACACATGCAGGCACATGCTGCATGTTAAACAAGATGTTACCTCCATTGAAGCTAGGAAGACTCAGAAAGCACTCAAAGCACGTGCTTAACCACTTACCTAAATCTGGGTCTACATGTTCATAAGACAGCTGCTCCCATAAACTGTGTGTTCTTCCTTTGGCTTAATTACCAACTCAGCTGAGTTTGGCATTTTGTGGGAAGAATGGGATGGTCAATACAAAAATTACTGTCTAATAAAATACATGGTACAATATTTAGTTGTAGTAACAAACACAATTATCAGTTACTAGGGCAGAAGCAGCAGAAAGCACAGCCTGAAAACTTTCTGCAACCTTAGAACAGCCCTTTTGGTCCCACTGTATCTCATCTAAGAAAATGTTCCCCAAAACTTCCACCTCTGCCACATCTTCTGGTCATTGACTAACCCTGAAGTCTAGTGGCATCAGTCTTGGCATGATTTAGTCCTGCCAGCTCTCAGCTTCAACAAATGGGGGGAAAAACCATGAAAACAAACTGTTCATCATCTTAACAGAAGCCAGAAGGAATCCTACGTTGATATTAAGCTTCTTTTGGCTATAAATGGCATGAACACATAGGGTAGAGCTAAGAAATACATGAGCTGTGAGATCCTTTTTAGAAATCTTGGTGAAATTTCATTAAAAAAGAAAACTAAACGAAAGTACGATGTTGAAAAATTAAAAATCTGAATAGAGGAGATGGATAAAGTGATATAACACAGAACAAAATAAGCACAGGGTGTAAGGTCACAACTTCCAAATATATGAGTTGTTGAGCACCTCTTGAAATACTAAAAATCTATGCTTTACTTTAATGTTAGAGTTGCTCATGGTTCTCTCACTGACACGGCAGGGTGAGTAGTAGGCCAGTAAACACTGGCACTTTCAAAAACCAGAATCAGATACAGTTGGAGATAAAGTTCCCACTTTTTGAGTCTCTTAGAAGATCACCTAAGAAAACAGAAGAGCCTCAAACAACTGAACAGAAAAGTAGTAAGAAGCAATATGTGTATGGGACCACATTCATTCTTCTGTGAAGCCACACCATTTAGAGACCAAATTCCTTTCCCATTTCACACAAAGTGAACTCTTGCCTATGAAGTTAAAGGGATCATGGCATACTTCACTGCCAGGAGGAGCAGTGAAGTCTGCATCCCTGTAAATGAATATCCACAATATCAACCAGAGACGAGGAGGTAGCTGGCGGGGGGAAAGCTCAGCGTGAGCACCAAGGGTCAGACGTGGCTATGCACAATCAGACATTTAATGAATTTCTGCAGACAGCTGCTTGCAGAACCGTCGAGCTGTCCCACGAGCCCTTCCAAAGCACTGAGGCATTTCCCCTTCTTTAAGGAGGGGAAAAAAACCCACACCAAACCATCCCACTCTGAAAGATAAGAGAAGCAAAACTCCTAAGCTGCAGTAGTCACAATTACTTATAATAGCTTATGACTACATGGATTAAGCTTTAATTATTACACTGTTGCTATTTGTCTACTATTGGATGTGCGGAGAAACCAGTTCAAACCTGTCAGATACGATGGACTCATGTTTTCTAATGCTTAGAGAGTTATAGTTTGCCCTCGCCTTTTGCCAACAGTATATTTCCACAATTAAAGGAAGTTATTTTATACTATTTTAAACAAAGGTTGAAGAAATTTGCCGTAGGAACAAACTTCCTGAGTTTCATTATCCAAAGCTTTAAAATGACTGGCAAGCTTCACTTTTGAGTCATACAAGTTAATTGATGACACCATAATCATGAGGAGTAATGCTAGTCTAGTCAGGTATTCTTTCTTCCTGGTAAATACAATCCAGGATACCCCGAGGGATTCTGCTAAGCACAGATGTAGAGAAAAGCACACAGAAAAAGAGGACAGGAACACATTTTTCAACATGTCTTTTCCCCTTATTCAACTGTCGAAGAGAACAAACGCATTGTCCAACGGGGATTATAAATGAGCCTCTGCCCAAAGTTAAAGCTGAACTTCCGAAAATAGGCATGCTACCACTTCCAATTTCATCCTTCAGATATTGACAGCTTTTCTGCGATGATTTACAAAAGAAAAATATATTTTTAAAAATCATTTAAATCCACAAGAGAGATTATGAAATTACATACTTTGTCTTTCCAGTGAAAAGAAGGGACAAAAGGACAAAGGATTCTGGCCACCTATTTATCCACGGATTTGCACGTCCCATGACAAGCTGATGAACAAACCTTTATTTCCATTCAATAAAAAACTGTAGAGTAACGGCGTTACAGGAAGGCCCATAAGACCATATTCACCTACTTTTAATTAACCAAGCCTAAATTAGCACACTCTGTAGCTTACTTCCTGCCCATAATGCAGCAGCACTTTCCCTCTCATGAATGCATCAAAAACATGGTTAAGAACCATAGCTTAGAGGAACAAGTATGGGAGAAAAGCCAATGGTGGACTCCTACACAATCCTTATGAGATATAGTTTCAAGAAAAAGGCAATTCTTCCAGCCCTATCAGAGATTATGGATATTTTTGGCATGTACACCTCGCTTGTGCTGTCCTTTGCTGGAGATAAGTAAAACATACTGCTGTCAGAAAAATTAATTACTTTGACTGATACTCCAAATCTTGAGATTAGAGAACTGCTACACTATGTTTCTGCCCATCTGTCCCAAACAGAGCTGTTACACCTACTTTTCCCTCTATAACCTGGAGTACCATACACAGAGTTTCACACTGGGAGCTGACAGATGCTGGAAGTGAAAACACCTAGTTCAAGATTAGTGAAGTCTCACTAGTTCAGCTTTGAGTGAGAGTGAAATATTTGTTCTCTGAACCGAAACACCCATCAAAGTGTCATATGAAATCAATCTGAACCTACTTATCAAGAACAGAAAAATCAGGGGGGGAAAGAGGTTGTCCCCAGGTGTCAACCACGTAACAGCTGTAAAGATACTGGCTTACTACAAGACGTGCAAACATCGTTGAGAAAACAGCCTGTTGCTGTGCTTTTCCCTAACAGTTTCACAGCTCATGTGGTGCACACATGTATACTTACTGTAGGGTTTCCTTCATTAAATTATAGGCATTTCCCAACTTTCAAGCTTAGATATCTCATCCTCTCTCTAATAGAAGAACTTGTTCTATGCACAGGAGAATTTACAAGACGTGGTTTCTTGTGGCTCCCTGTGTGGATTGTGACTTGTCTAACAGTAGGACTGACTGCAGACTAAAACCTCACTTCAGTGGAGGAACAACCTGTGAGCTTTCCCTCTTCCTCCTACACCACTGCTTGTTTAATGAAACTGAGTATCATTGAGACTTAACTCCTATGAAATTAAGGTAAGACTGGGCAACATATCCAGCAGCTATCTGGGGACCAGTGACATGCAGACAGGAAGATCACATTGGCCCTGTATCCTTGCTAAAAAAAACCCCAAGATGATTTATACAGCACTGGATGCAAATCTGCATATTTTTTTCTCATTAATCTTACCTGGCTAAGGTGGTTAAAATAAGGCAACTCATGAATGAGAAATCATCTGAATTTTTTTCTTTCCTGACAGCAAAGTATGCCATACATGATGAAACTAATACTCAGCCTCAAAAAAGATATATAACAAAATGCTTTTGGCCATGATAAAGAAACCATTAAAAAAATGCAACTTCCCAAGTACCACAGTTTTCCAAGTAAAAGCCCACATTCTACAATAATGACCTCAAGTGAGACACACTAGGGGATGGCAACGTAAACTTTAGGATTATCACCCATCTGAGTCACTTACACCCTGTTTACGTCTAGTTGAAGGCTCAGTGGTTCCAGCACTATTTATAACATTTTGTCTTATCTTTCAAGGGTTTTTCCTCCTTCTGTCAATAGTTTCCAGAAACCAGGGAGATTTCTGACATGCTAAAGTGACAGAATGCTTCAGGTAGCCTTGTTCAGCAGCAGAATACTAATGATCAGGTCTACCAGCTTTTAAATACGTGATCTCTCTTAATAGGAAACAGGTTCCAAACCTAGAGTTAGATAACATGCTCAGCTGCTAACTATTTTTCCTCCCTGCATTCTCCTCTGAGACCTATTCTCACCATGGACCTATGTGTGAAACTTGTTTGCAAGGCTGGGTTTGAGACCTGTGCTGCAAGACTTGTTCGTGATGTGTCACAATAGATTAGGATTAAAATCACTTCACTTTCAAACCGCAGTTCTGGAATTCTGTGCTCATGCAACCTCACCTACAAGGCAAACCAAGCAGATTCAGTTTCATGTTGAGAGTAGTTGGATCTTTCAAGCAAAAAAACCCACCAAACCAGAAGAGGACCATGACCCAGGTAAAAACATTATCACTATCTGCCAAATTTAAATTTTAATGCTTCCCAACAAGCAGTGAACACAGTAATTGCACTGAGTCTTCACTAATTGTATGGAACATCACCCAGCTGGCCTTTCCAGTAATGCAATGAGCAGGGATGCGGAAGAGGGAAATGAGGCTTGCAGAGCCTACCTCCTGTCCAAAACAAATTTGGAGAGATCTCCTACTCAATGCCTCTCACAGAATCAACAGTCTTTAAAACCAAGTCCACTTTTCAACTAAAGTCCTCTGTATCCAGAGTTTTTCAATGATATATTGTGTTTAGATTTCCTCTTATTCCCCAGCCCCTAGGAGATATTAACACTTGATTGAGACACCTGTAGGTGACAAGTGTAGAAAGCACTGCGGTCATCTCATTATGACCTACATTATCATACATATAGATATTTATTTAACCTTTAAGAACAAAACACTCAGTTTATCGTATATATACAGACTTCTTACTTTTTTTTTTTTTTTTTTTTTTCCCCAAAAAGGATTACAAATAAATCTTTCCTAAAATTCTGGCAGCCATTCTCCTTGGAGATCAGTGAATCCTGCTGAAATGTAAGACTGAACTCATGTCACCCTGTAACACTAATTTTGTCATCCAGTTCACTGTTAACCCATGGCTGATAATTTCATATATAACATGACTGCCCCCTTGTGCCAAACCCGATCCCGTTCCTTTACCAGGGGGATTTCTCACAACATCTCTACTTATATTTCTCTTTTCTTAATAGGGAAAAAAAAAATTAAAACTAGTTTCTTGAGCATGAAACCAGAGCTCTTGAAACTATGACAAAACAGAATGTAGGGTATTGATGATAGAAAGCAATTTGGAAAACAGCAACATATATTGCCAAAGTGATACACTCCTAGATCACTGACAGGTTTATAAGCAACAAAAAAAAAGGAAAAAGTTGTTTCCCTCTCAAAGGCTGTTGTGTTGGGGTTTTTTACATAATCCTTTTCTTTTTTTCTTATAGGTCAGTTTTACAATTAATTATATGAAATTGTATAGAAAGATTGTTAGCCAAATTCACCAGGTTGGACATACAGTGTAACTCACTAGTAGCTCTGCATACAGAAGCCTACATCAACATGTGCAACATACACTACTACAAGCAGAAAATTCACAAAGGACATCAAAGGTCCAAGTGGGCACATAGATGTATACAGGATATATGCTTATATTTTAAATTATTTGCTCAAACAAAACACCACCTTTGCTGAACACCTTCAGTTTGCAGGTTCTGAGGGATTCATAAGGGCTTTAATTTTTTTAAATGAGAATTTGGTCCCATGCATAATTGACATCTATTAACACACCATGCATGTGTTTGGAGACTTAGAAACCATTGTCAAGGTGTTATGAAACGTTAAGTTCTGTCCTTTAGCATAATGGGCCAAGATAGAGGTGTGGGGTTTATGCAGGTATCAGTAACCCAGGTGGCACCTGTGAAGTGCTACACAAGGCTCTGGACACAGGCCAGATAAAAGAGCACTGCCATTGAGGAAACATGGACAGATTTATATGCTTTTTTTGCCCTTTTTTTTTTCCTTAAGCCGAGAGGGTGACTGCCAGTTAGAGCCTGTCGACACTGGCAGAGAGCAGGCAGAGCTAGATCAGATGTCTGCCATTGAGAACCAAGGGAAGAACTGGGTGCCTTATGAATAGGGGAAAGGAAAAAATAAAATTAAAGGATAAATTTAAAAAAAAAATGAGAGGCCCTCTGGCCAAGGAAAACAATCATCCATAAAAATGAGTCAGATGACTTGACTAGAATTTTTCCCCCTCAAGAATCCAGGCCACAATACAGACACAGAAAACACCTCATTTTTACCCATTTCACCCATCTATGGGTCTTTGGCAAAGCCCAAACAGAAAGCACTGTTAAATGAACTGTTAACCAAACTCCCAGTCAGTTTGCCCTTTGGCCTTCAGCACTGACTTCAGCTCATGGGTCTCTACTTCAGCTTTCCCTTGGTGCTCCCTCAAGTGTGTGGAGCCACCAGGGACTCCTTTCTTCTAAGGAAGCAGCCATCTCTCTGGCACATGCCCTGTGTGAGCACACACGTTAGGTGGGGGTGATGGTAGGCAAGATGGACAGGGAAGAAAGAAATCATTTCCTATCTGCAGAACTCCAATGTCTTCCCTACGCAGAAGTCTGGGGGCAGGACGAAGCACTGGTGCTGGGGGATAAATGCTGGGCCAAGGTGTTCCACTGAACTTCAGAAAAGGGAAACACTAAGGGGAAAAGAACTGAAACAAAGCAGTGAAGAACTGAGTTGAACTGATGGAAACAGGCAGCATGTTCCTAGCAGATCTCACAGTTCCCTATCAAGAAACTGAAATCTTTTGGATAGAAAGGTAGGAGGAAAAAGTGACAAAGTTAATTTCCTGGAAGTTCCTTCTTCTGAACACACATCCACATGCATACAGTCCCTAGAGGAGTACCAAGGTGTCTAGAATGCAGCATCCAAATTTAATATCTGAAAATACGAAGCCATGGGGACACCTTTAATAATCTCAGTCTCTGGAATACACCCATGCCAACAGTTAGAGGCATCCCATTGCAAGCATGTGTCCCATGGTGTCACCAAGATGAGCCAACTTTTCACCCATATCCTCAGCTCATTTCCTCCTGTCGCTGCTGACATGACTATCCTCCCTGTTCACTGAAGCTTACATCCTTCAAATTACTCTCTTTCCTCCTCAATCCATCTGCTTCATCACAGCATCTCCAAGACTTGTCCCCTTCCCCTCCAGCCCTCCCCTAAAAAATTCATTTAGGTATTTGTAATGCTTTAGCCTTTCATTGAGCTGACCAGGGGAAGAACAGATGGGACAAGGGTAAACCAGGAATTAAGGTACAGTTTTCCGACTCATTTTACTTTCCTACTATCAAAACTATTTCTCTTTTTTTCAGACTCTGCTGGATCTGTCACTACTGCTACCCGTGATGGAGAAAATGTTCAGAGCACATATACCTCCACGCAGCTATCAATCTCACTACTGCACGTTCCTTAGGTTCTGCATTCTACACATTTACTCAGAGTGAAACTGAACTAAAAAACTTGCAATTCAGATGTGAATATTCCCAGACTTCAGACTCATATCTTACTTTTATCTGTTCTTCACTTTCTCTCTTATTTTTTTTTTCTCTTTCAGTTCTGACTTGGGGACACCTTGCACGCATAAAAAAGTCATAAACAAATGACAGACTCCTGCCATCCAAATATTTCTAATAATTCATACTTCTCCCAGGGGATCTGCAAACTATGATGACTACAGCTCCATTAGGTATGATTTATATTGAACTGCTTTTTGAGAAGTTCATACCTTTAAACTGTACTTCCCACAGAAAGAGCTCCTAGGTGCACTGTGTCTCAAATATGCCACTCGTGGTATTGCTGCCAGACCAATGTATACATTATTTGCCAGTTCATAATTTACAGTAAAAGACCAAAAGCCTTCAGACAAAAAGACAGAAACAATTAAGAGCTCTAATAATCTGATCCTGCTGTTTGCAGCACACAGTGATTTCAAATTATTCATGTGTTTCAATATGGAAGTGATTTAACATAATTTAGCAAACCTGAGCCCTACATTAAGATGTAATAATGACGAATGGATGAGACACAGCACAGACGGTTACAGAAAACCTCAGAGTCCTGCAGGGCAAAGGAAGAATCCCTGAAGACCTGGCAGGTGCCCCCATGTGGGTGGCCTAAAAAAAAAAAAAAAAAGACTGCAAATAGCCTTTTTTAAAAAAAAAACCAACCCAACAAACCAAAAAAACCACCCACAAAATATAAAAGATGAAGACTCTAGAGTGTAACAAAGGGTGTGGATAAGAATGCATTCCAAATTAGTATCTGAAAATTTTATATAGACAGGACTGGATTAGGTTTCTGAAATAAAAAGCAGATGGACTGAGAACATTTACTAAATTCACCAAAGAACAAACACACTGTGGTTGCATCCCTCCATTATTTCTAATCCCAGCAGCCATTTTAGGAGTCAAACACAGCTATTTTGCATTACCCAGTCCTCAGCACAGGCTCCACGTGCAGCACAAGCACAGTGCAAACCCTCTTGGACAAAGCACATCACCAAACCTCTACCTTCCCTTCCGAATGAAGTAATTAAACAACACCAAGAACAATGACTGGCATTTCATTTTAGTGTACTTATCATGCCTAGAACACTGATAAAGTTTTATATCATCTATTTAATGATGCACTTCCTATTTCCCTGCATTACTATTCTATGGAACAGGCAATAACAAGAACCATTAAATGTTGCACAGTTTGAAAAATAGCTAAAAGTATAGGGCAGAAAGAGAAGAAAGAGGAGAAATGAATGTTTTTGCTGCTGAACCAGAATTTCTCAATATCAGAGTGCATTTTTTTTTCTAAAAACAGATGAGTACAGGAGAACAACAGCCCATGATACAGTTTGCCAAATTTTCCTCAATACTGTGCTAAGATAGTGCTTTCAAACCAAGCTTTCTGTCTCAGCCCCTTTTCAGGAGGAACAGGTACAGCATAACACCTCCAGCCAGGACCCATTTCAGTTGTTTGGACACATACTGCCAACCACAGCAGCATTCTAAACCCAGAGTGGGGTTTCTGGAAACCAGTACACTGAAAGCACACACCCATGGCAGAGCAGCACCCTCGACCTCAGATAGGATGGGAGAAGAAAAGGATGCATTTCACCTCTGTAACCTCCCTACGCGCCCAACACAAAGCTCTTCAACACTTCACATTAAAGAACAGAAGGAATTTGACTCCTGACTTGCTCCCCTAGGTGAATAACGAATGCTCCATGCTCCAAAGCTTGTTTCTGTGGTTTTTCCACTCCAGCTGTGGTCATCTGCTGCCAGCTCCTGTCGCTAACAAGAGGAACACTGCCACCCCACACTGCTCTGCTGCTGCCTTGCATGTCCCACCATCTGTGGGACACATTTTGTGTTAAAGCTAACTTGAAAATAACGGATTGTGAGGATTTTCAAACCATTCACCACAGCCTAACACCTGTGAAGCCCATATACCAAACCTACAACTTGAGAAGAGTTATGCTCGTACGAGCAGTCCTGGATCCCACTCTGCTGCAGAATGTTTTTTAAACAAGCAAGATAAGGCTCAGCAGTCCATGAACAGAGGCTAACTTGCAAGGAAAAAGCCTGAATGGCAAATATAAGCCTATGGGGTCAAATTTTCAAAAGCACTCATGTGACTTTGGTATCTATGATCTGTTCTCACATTCTAGCCAGTTTCAAGTAAGTTTCACTGTCTGTATCTGAAAGGTTTGATCAATGTGAACTTACTGTCAGGTGTAATCAAACAAGTCATTTCCAAATGGAAGATCTCACCAGACACAGCTCTCAGGTCACCTCCCTTCATATTCCCACCTGTAAAAAACCTTTGTAGTGACTGCAAAACATTTTTTGGTATCCTCTAGTATTTGTTCCATTCATACACAGGGTTGTGTTATGGACCTAGCCTGCCTGGAAGTGCCACCCCTCAAAAATACACTGTACCTACAAAACGCAGAGTGACAACCTCTCATAAACCAAGAGCCACATAATGAGTGCTGAACCACTTAATGAGTGTAATGCTTCTGCTGTGCTCAGCTCTCTACAGGACACTGCGTCACACTGAACATCCTTGTCTTTATTTTCAAGGCTCTAATTCATATGGCCTCAAAATTCCTAAAAGACCATGGCCCTAGTGCCCCCTTTTCAAGAACAGTGACACTTCTACTGTGACACTACCAGTGACACTTGGCTGCACAGGAGACAGGACCTGGTGACACAGCAGGCCCCCAACCAAAAGGACATGAAGACAGACCGACAAGAACAGTTACCACTTTCTTATCCACTTCCTTTTCAACAGTGTATTTATGAATTTTACACGTGGAGGAAAAGAAGGGGAAAAAACGGATCACAAACACATCACTTCTCCTTGGGAAAGATGGATTAACTGGTCTCTTCTCCCAGGTAACAGTGACAGGACAAGGGGTGATGGCCTCAAGTTGTGCCAGGGGAGGTTTACACTGGATATTAGGAACAATTTCTTCCCTGGAAGGGTTCCCCAGCACTGGCCCAGGCTGCCCAGGGCAGTGGGGGAGTCCCCATCCCTGGAGGGATTTCAGAGCCGTGGAGATGTGGTGCTGAGGGACATGGGGCAGTGGGGACTGGGCAGTGCTGGGTTAATGGTTGGACTGGGTGATCTCAGAGGACTTTTCCAACCAAGGCTGTCCTGTGATTCTATAGTGATGACTAGCTGCTGTATTTATTTACTTTTATCCCAAGAGGCGCCCAGTAACCACAGACCTGGGTGTGATACAGGAAACTGAGAAACACACAGACCAAAACACAACCAGGAGCAACAGGTCAGGTGCTTAGCTTTAGTTTGCTAAGAGGCTGACAACTACTATAAGGTATTTAAGGTATTTTGTCTGCAACACAATGAAAATGGCTTTAGCTTTTCCCAGTTTAACTTCCTGTGGTGAGTAAAACAAAACACACAGCTCTGCCCACGGGAAGGACAGAAAATCTCCAAGACATTGACTGAAATCACAACTATTTTTAGGCCTTGCAGTCACATGAAGAGGCATTTTCCTTCTGCTGTCCTGTTGCACCATTCTGCAACATTTAAACCAGCTGTTGACTTCCATTTTTCCAATGTGATGCACTTTGCTATGAAAGATGCTCACACAAGACCTTATTAGATATTAAATATTAACCAAGTATTAAAATACAAAGGTCCCTTGGGTCACATGTGCTATTGTTTTTTAATACCATAATGTTTCATGCCTGGGTTTGATAGTTGAGCCTGGAATTAGATGATTAGGTCAAAAATACATTAGACAAATTATTTGCTTGTTGCACTGTGTTGGTTTCCAGCTCTGTCTGCCCCAAAGACAGGCAGAGATGTCTGTAACTACCCTCTCCTCCACAGCCATCATTTCACTAACGAAAAGAAGTATTTCCCAATGCTAACATTTTGACCAATGTTATAATTCTAATTTTGCTAGAAATGCTCATTCACTGGTTTGTACCTGCATACGGAATAAATCTCAGTGGTCAACTTGGTTGGCACATCCTGACCCTGAGAGGGATTCCTACAGCCTTGTACTGACATCAGATTGAGCCTTGCTGGAGAGCTGTGATGCCAAACCCAGGTATGTTTGCTACACTCATTGAGCACAGTCCACGCAGCATGTGTGGGCATAACACTGCCTGTAGATCTTGAAGTATGCTAATTTAACTGCTATTTAAAGCTATTAAATTTTATAACTTCATAATGAATATTTCTTTAGTTACCACATTAGTAGAAAACTATTATTTGACGTATAATTAATAAACCATTAATCCAAATTTCTATCCCAAGAAAGTAATTCCCACCAAAAGAAGCAGGCACATTATGAACTACTCAAGTTTTTAACTTCTTTGGTACGTCCACCACATCTAGACAAAAAGTAAGGCTATCCTCCATCCTCATAACAGGAACAAAAATGTTTATTTATGCTTTTAATTCTGGAGTTAACTCCAGGTGATCATAAATTTCGCTTTGTAAAATGCTACACAAAAGTAGGACATTTTTATTGTCTCCCCACCCCCATCACCACCACCCCAAAAAAAAAAAGAAAAAAGTTTTTGCACTTCTGCATAGTGCCCAAAGTAAACAATGATAAAAGTTAGTAAGTGGGGAGTTGCTTGTTGTTTTTACAGCATAGGAGCCCTGTACTTCTGAATCACTAAGCAGCTGGAGTCTAGTTTAATTACTTAACATCAATCAAGATGTAAAGCAGCACTTGGAGACCAAGGAATGCAACGCTCATCTGCCACACAAAAGAAATAGCTAAGCTATCTTAGCTTCTACTGACACGGTTTGTACACTAGGAAAAGTCAACTCATTACTTTTATACTATGTCAGTAACACAAAATAGCCAAATAGTAATTTTATGCTGTACTTGAATACATCTGTGACAATTTGTAGTAAGGGAGAAAAGATCATGAGAATATTTTTTCACAACAGCTTGTAACCACTAACACACAGCATATTTGCCCAGTACTACCTTCTGGCAAACAGCAGCACCAGTAGATGATAGCACTACCCTCTCCACAAATAAATAAAAAGAAAAGGAGAGAAGAAATTGCAAACTCTAGGTTCCTGCCTGAATTTTCCACTTGTTCACTCTCTAAGCTTGTGAAATAAAACTCTTTTATTGTGTTGTTGCAAATATTAAGAACACAGCATAGCAATGCTGCATGCAACTTGATGGAGCACTACAGCCCGTCTTTTACAAGATCAAAGGAGATGATCTAATTATCCCTTCTGGTCTTCAGATCTATGGATGTAAACTACACTCTATCTAATCTATGAAAAAAGCAACCACCCACCATAGTACACAAGAACTTCTCCCTGAAGATAAAAGAAACAAGTAACCACACAGGACAGATGTTGGCCACATTGGTTACTGCACTGTTGGAAGCAGCTCGGTTACTGAAGTGCTGGAGATGAAATAAAACACCATGAAGATCTGCCCAAACCTTCAGCACATCTCAGGTAACCCATCTATAAAAACAAAGATTACAAATTACTGCCTGTACCACGGTCAATTTTAGTCACCTCTGTGGTCGACAGAACACCAGAACAGTCTGTGTGCTGGGATCCCACCTGTGAGATACTGTGCAAACACAGAACAACAGTCCCTAACTCAAAGAGTTTCCCCTGGTGTAGGATGACAGATCAAATACAGACAGACAGATGCAAAAGCACCTGGAAAAAAGATATGGCATTTGTCTCAGCACAGCAGGGGCTACAGCACTGCTCAGGTGCAGGGAAGGTTTTACAGTGACTTTGAATCGGGGCAGCTGCATGAGAAAATGCAAGACACTGGTACTCTCAGCTCACTGCTACAGTGTGAATGCCATAGCTGTTTTGGGAGTGCTTTTCTCTGCTATCAATACCCATAAGCCAGAAATAAAATTCTTAGGAAGTATGACAAACATACCAAAACACCCATTTGCCTTTCAACATTTAAGAGACAAGTTTGTTTATGTCCTCCTCTACCACAGCCACCTAACTCTTGAGCTGCAGACAAGATTTGCAGCCCCCTAAAACTCGATTGCCTAGCAAACTAATAATTTCTTAACTTAAATCAGAGATGCTGTGAGTCCTTTTCGATGACTATACTGTGTTGATCATTGCTCGCTTAAGGGATTACCACACTTAGGACTGGATTGCCACAGCTTTCTTCCCCTCCCTGCAATGAGAAATCCCAATGGGATGATAATACTGAAATGACACATTGCAGTATCTCATTTACCACCACTCTGGGATTTCCTTCTGAAAAAGGAACTTTCCTGATTGCTTGTTAAACCACCTTTAGGGACATTTCACATCCTCAAGTGGCTCAAAGCAGCTGCAGGTGAGAAAAATCAGATTCCTGGTATGCCCAGAGTTCTAGGGTCGATTTCTATGACCAAATTTATGGTCAATTTGTAATGAAAGCACAGAATGTAATCATGCTTTTCCATACCAAAGGGAATAACTCAGGGAAGCAGCCCTCTCCCTTTTTAGTAAACTATGAAATCAGCAGAGATTGTAAGCAGCATTCCTAAGGGAGTCTGGTGGCACAGTGACATGTACTGAATGAAAAGGGGATGCTGCTCAGTGTACAGCCAGCACTGAAGACTTTCCTGTTGCAAGTGAAGTAAATGTCTGGAGTAACAGCACATAACAGTGCTTGTTTGTGGTGTTCAAACACTGAGCTCTGGTCTTATCTCGAGCATGTTCTTACAGACAGTTGCTATCACTGCTGTTCTTCTGACATGTCCTGTTACTAATGATAAAATGAACCCCCTGCAACTGAAGGTTTAAATATTGTTAGCAGCGTTTCAGAGAGAATTCTGGTGACAGCCAAAGTCACCCATTACAGCTGGCCACTCCAGAGTGAAAAAGAAATATTTGCTCAGACTTCAGAGGGTTATTTTGATAGAGAAGAGGAAGATAAAAGCAGGAATCTTTTACAATATAAGCTAGCAAATCAAAGCAAATAGGGGTTCCCCTCACTGATAATCCAGCAGAAAAGAGACAGTTATAAACCACATTTGATGCTGTTTGTTCTAGGCAACGTGGGTGTATCTTGTGCCAGGAGATTCTATGCTGGTAATTAAAACATAGAACACTTCATAAAAATCTTAAGGAAAAATAGAAAGAAAATATTATTTCTAAGAAAAGCCAGTGGTAAGTGCAGCACCATGGACACTGCACTCAGTGATTACCAGCACACTTTATTTTG
The DNA here is from genome assembly GCA_028020825.1 of Podargus strigoides. Classification (NCBI taxonomy): domain Eukaryota; kingdom Metazoa; phylum Chordata; class Aves; order Caprimulgiformes; family Podargidae; genus Podargus; species Podargus strigoides. The sequence goes on from CM051633.1 coordinate 4,911,867, forward strand.
ATTATTTCAATTATATTTCAAAGTGTCCAAGAGCATTCATTCCAATCATTCAGAAAGATCTGTTCTCATTTCCTCTTAATCTGGAAATTACTCAAAAGCACTAAATTTGTTTGCTTAATTATTATTTATTGTGCTGTTTATCAAAGAAGGGTTTATTTTTAAAAACACCTCCACCAACAACAGTGGGAAACAACCCACTGCCTAACGAGCTGCTGAACCCTGAGAATGGGAAACCATTGAAATAACAGACAGGAACTATGTTTGACTCAGTGGCATTTCTGAAATATTCACAGAGAATGCAGAGCTCTTGTTAAACTTCTTAAAGAGGTGAGAAATATTTATATAAAGATACATTAGAAGGTTCTTCATTCTTTGCCTCTCTCCCTTTTCCAGCTCAGTGCCACCCATCTCACTTGGACACTTAGAAGCTGGGTTCATTTCTTTTGCTACTTCAGCTATGCCAAATGTAAAGTTAAAAAAGGTGCTGAAATTAATCACATGAACACAAGGAAAGCACCTCTTGGTGGCTGAGGCTCAGCTACAAGTAGCATCGATTTTCCACTGCTTTAAAATGCAAATAGAGCCAACGAAGTGGAACAGGAGACAATACAGAACAAACTGACTAGAGAGAAGGAGAACAGTGAGAAGTCCAAAGGAGAGATGTGGTATTGCTACCCTCGAGTTTCCTATTTCACTTTTACCACAGACCAGACCACACCAACCATTCAACGAACCACTGAAGAGCAGAGACTTCTCTCAACCAGCACACTGTGCACTGCATTCTGCTAACTGTGACGGTGCATTTGATAGGCAGGATCCACAACAGCTAATTACAGACTGCTCTGCCTGAATCTGCACCTCCTGCTTAGGAGACTTCTCACGTAGAAGGAAAAGTGCAGTCACTCTTCCATGCACTGCCATCTTATTCTGCTGCAAATCTGTCTTTTACTATGACATTTAAATCACTTTCCTGTTTGAACATCAGGTGTCAAAGTGCCTCTATTATTATTTTTGTTTCCACGTGGTAGTGACCAATAATTAACTGGTACAGTAATCTTTCCACATGAAAGATTTCCCACGTCCAATTCCACAGAAATAGGGCTACATTTAGTACAAGGTTTATTTCAAAAAAGGTTTCAGACACAGCCAGAAGCATGTCCTGCAAAAACCCCCACACCTGCATTTTTATTATTACACACAAACCCAGTGCTATTGAATTTGGTGAGAATATGCACCAACATTTTCAAAAAACAAATGAGTTTTGCATAAACAAGCAGGGCACTGAAATTCAATTTAAAGGGGACCTTAGGCCTGAAAGACAGCATTTTCTTTCCATGCCCTAATGCAAGCAAGGAAATAAACTTAGCCTCATTCTTTTTTTAAGCCACAAGGATGCCAAATGTTTGCCTGGCAGTAACCCACTGGGTACCCCACGCTTTTGCCACATTTACACCACCTGTCAAAAGGAAATAGTTTTCATGCTGTCAACTAAAAGTCACCTTCCAGTTGCATGTCTCCAATTAACTGTGTAATACTTACTCATGTATTTATGACCTTCAGAAATGAATGTTTATTCTGGAGTCACCTTTCTGTGGTTTATGGATAAGCTAATTCATATGCTGCAATAAGTATATAAATGACCAGGAAACAGTTCTATGAATTCCAAATCCAAGCATCCTTAGATCAAGTATTTTATATTATGCTTCCACTCCTGAAACTCTCTTTATGCTTCTGTTCCTCTGATAGACTATGAATTAAGACCCAAAACTAGAAATATTTGCAGTTAATTTGACTTTCCCATACTAATTTGTTTTCATAGCTGGTGCTGTATTTTTCTTAAGTACTTGGGTTTAGACTTGCATGTGTTTGCTTATTTCCTTATCAACAAATCTGGAGCGATCACACTGTATACATGACAGCTTCAAGGAAATAAAATCCTGCACAACTGGGCACATCACAACAAAATAATTCCTCCTAGATTCTCTCAGGCACAGCATAACTTTCAAGCCTCAATTAAAAACACACAGAGACAGATCTGAAATGACTAACTGCTTTTATTTTACAGAAAATCAGTACATGGCCTCGCAGACTATTGCACAATCTGATCCTTAATTCTGTTCCTGCAGGTCCTACTTATGTGTAACCAGCTCATAAATATTTGTTCCCTAGGACTTTGAAATGAAGAATGAAAAGAAGCATCTGTCTAAACAATTCATGGAAAGGGACTGGTCTTTAGCCTCCAACAACATGGGTCTTCAGTGAGCCACCACCCAGCAGCTCACTTTCCAACCACCTCAAAGGCAAGCAGAATGCATAATCCCACAGTAAAACAAACGTCAGAACACTTTTCATTTCCAAATATTTGGGAATATTCGTTACCTGGATGCCAATACTCCAACTGATGTTACAGAACATGGGGTTTTCACCAACTTCTTGCCAAACCCTTACACCTATAGGCTGATCAGGCATTGTCTCAGGCCTTTTAATCAACTGTATGCAAAGTAAACGCACTCCCAACTGAACAGTTCTCAGGCCCTACACCATCTGGGCACTCATGCTTCAACAGGACACATTTCAAATAATATTTTATCCAGTTTTGCATTTAAACCAATGTATCCAGTTCTGAATCTAAAACAAAAGTCTTAAAAGAAACAATGACTTCATTTTCTTCCACCCTAGCAGAGACTTAATTCAACCTATACCTGGAAACATATTTTGCACCATCCCAACACTCATGACCCAGAGCAATCTAGGGAGGTTTCAGTGAAGGTTACAACCAAAATTGAAGGAGGTAAAAGAGAAATATGTAAGTTACTAAAAGATTTGAGTGCTAATTTGGTAAGGTTCTTCAGCTGATACACATTGCCTATATCCTAAGGTCTCCCACAAGTAGTTCTTAGAAAAAAAGAATAGTATTACACAAGTTGGACTGAAAAGTGATGGAGCACCTTATTATTCAAAATGTATCATGAAAGTGACAATGAGAAATAACTAAATCATTCCCAAATCCAAAAGAGATAATGAAACCTCCTAGCACCAAAGCTTATTTCTCTTAAAGAAAGCCTGTAGTGTTGTGGGCAAATTAAAGTTTAAAAAAAGCTACACAAAGGAAACTTCTAGATCTGGTTTTGCCACTCTGTTGTTCTTGTCTAAGGCTTGAGGAAATTCATGACTTTCTCCTCCTGCCTGTACCACTAAGAAATCTTTCAGCATACAAGTCCCCTGAATCCTCTGCCTACAAATGTATGCACATTTAGGCAATTTGGCTGAAAACACAAGTCCTGTTGCGTGGGGGCAGAGGAGATTGCCCCCAAACCTACTTTTTTAAAAAAAACACCCTTCTAAAGTGGCTATAAAAAGTACATTCATGCTCCTCTGCTATTTATATTCTATAGGAAGAAGGCCTGAAAATTGGCAGCAGGCATTGCTGCATGTTCTGTACCTCAAAAATATAAGTATGCCAAGAATTTTCATCTGTGGTTTCACTGCAGAAATCCTCAGATTTCTAGGAATAGGAGGGGAAACAATTGTCTTATTGCTCTGCTGGAGGACACACTGTCACACATCTACTCTGGCAAATAATAAGCCTTTTTCAGGAGCTGGAAATCAACAATGACAGAAGATTTTTTTTAAAAGGCATTTGAAAAAAAAACTTCTGAAATTCAAGATTTTTTAGAATAATCCAAGAACCTGGGGATGGCATTTTAGCACAAAAGGCATGAGGAAAATCTTTTAAAATGAAAAAAGCCAACAAAATAAAAAATACAGGCCTATTTGAGATCATTTTTATATACCACAAAGCAGTAATAAAGATCAAAAGAGATCTTTTCTTCCAATGCAGATCATACTTTGACTGTTAGAGAAGGTGCTGCTGAAAAGGAAAGGTTGGTAATTCTTATAAGCAGTATTTCATAATTTGCACTTCACAGCTGGAAAATGGTGGAGGGAGGAATATAATTCTTAACAGGCAAGTACTCCCACACACTGTCTCCATGTGGAAATCTTGAGGCTATCAACCACCCGCTGCCCACAGCTATTAGATAAAAACTAAAGCCTTGTGTCACAGCTAAGTGAACTTTTCTTTGGGTCAACACAAAGATTTACTGGCACTCGGAACAGTATACACCAACTTCAAGGTAAAGAGAGTTTGACACAAATATCTGAGATAGCCCTATCAGCTCCACATTTCAGCTCCTCCCACCTGAATTGGCTTCTCTTGTCTAAGTCAACTCATGCACAATTCAATAGCCTTGACTTACTGTGAGATGTGAGTTATTGGGGTCAACAGTGTCTCACCCTCCAGGTCAAGCTCATCGGCGAAGCTGTTGGTCCTGATGAAGGGTCCTGTGCTCACATCTAAAAACGTCGGGTTTTTTTTCACTGTGAGGAAACATGCAGATAACAGTTAAAGCCACAGCATTTGGCTTTTTCAAGAAAGGTCTGCCACTCATTTGGATCTCTGAAACACTGTACATTTGAACAGAATATTGAAAACAGAATTTGCTACCAAAAAACCCAGACATGAGACAGGTGGCAAGATGTAGTGGCAAAGCAAGTTCATCCAAGATGAGGTCCTTTGTGGGAAGGCCATTTCACAAAACTTAACATATTGAAAGTTTTTAGTGGCAAGGTTACTTGTTAACCAACACTTCCATGCATCCAAGAAATCAATGTTATACATTCCATTTTTAAACTCAGGCTCATAAATTCTGCCAGACTAATATTAAGGACCTTAAGTGCTTTTTCCAGCATGGTCCTAACGTTTGTTAGAGAAGCCACAAAACTGGCCTATAAATAAAACCACTGTTGTATTTATACATGACACTAAATTAATCTCATAGAGAATAAAACCAAGTGAAATTCTGTAGAAACCATAGATTGTGACACCTCCATAGAAATCTGTATCTGTGCAACTGGTTGGTTCATTCAATGAAATAACTGTCATGTTTTAATTTATGAAGTCTCTACAGTATTAAATACAATACTTTATAATACAGCAGTAAATAATGTCCTGCCAAAATGCAACACGAAAGCTAAAGGAATACAGCAGAAATAGCCAACTTGAATGCAGTTGAATTTAATGGGAATAGAAGTGGGGATATCAGGAAACAATTCTTTTTTTAATGCAATCATTTTACTCAAGTAGATATCTTCAAAATGGCAGAAATGGATTTGAACTTTTACAAATAATCAAAGAGAAAATGTTATTGCATCATCAGGCACACAGCCATTCAAAATTACAATGGGAAAGTCTGCTCTCCAGAAAGTGTAAAAGGAGAGGAAGACCTCAGAAATCACAGTTACCAAGACACTAAACTTGTAAATAAGTAGGCTGAAGGAACAAAAAAAGGAAGCTTTAGAAACCCATTTTCAATGCATAATAATGAGTGAAAAGAAACACAAAACAGATGCAGTAAAGTATATTTACTATAATTTAGGGGTCCTCAAGCTTTATTTTCTCTATTTTGATGGGTAGCAGGACCAACTGTGGTAACTGGCATGACTATCCAACTGATGATGCTGAGCCAAGTACTGCTTTGAAATGGCAGAAAACACGCTCCCCACAACATGAGAAACCCTGACTTTCAAACAGAAATTCTGAACTTTCTGGAACCACTCAAGGTCAGGCTGGCCAGGGCTGTGAGCATCCTGATCTCGTTGAAGACATCCCTGCTCATTCCAAGGGGGTGGATTAGATGGTGTTTAAAGGTCCTTTCCAATCCACCCCATTCCATGATTCTATGAATGTTCAATCAAGGATTATAATCACAATAACAAGAAATTACTGATGAGTTTTCTATATTGCCAACACAACAATTTTAAGGACAGTATGACATGTATGCAAGATGCTTTTCTGGTAGTGGAGTATTTGGCTAGAAAGACAAAATATTTTACACTTCCTCTTTTGCAAGCACATATAAAAAATTTAAAAGACTTGATTTTTCATAGAAAATCCGAGTTTTAATTAATGCATCTAAAAACACCTCTGTTCTGCAGAAAATTTCTTTCTTTTTAAAATTTAAACATTTGCAATTTACAACCTGAAAAATTTTCCAAACCCAAAATTCTACTGACACACCTATGCTTTCTTTAAAAACCAGCACTATAAGTTTCTGTGCCATAGCAGGCAACTCCAGACAGAGCACTGCAGAGATTTAGTAATTAACAAAGGTGATGGAGCAATGAAATATTATGTATTATGAGTTTTACCTGGAGAGGAAGGAGCACTGGAAGACTGCTGGTCTGTGGAAAAGGATGGCCAGGAGCGCTGACAATCTGAGTCAGAGTAAAGATGAACATAAAACAAAGAGAAATAGGAGAGAGGAGAAGAAAAAAAAAAAAAAAAAAGCTCCAGACAGGCAGCTGAGGAGATGCAGACATACCTAAAATACAGCATGTTGTACCCATAGCTTTAAAAACAAGATAAAAATAGTGTGGAAAGGGTTTGTGTGGATCTCTTCTAGTGTGTAACACACGTCAGCAGAATATTAAACCACCACAGGGGGAGGCATCACGTCTCTTCAAACCCACTCTTCATGAGTGTCAAGATATCCCTCCCTACACACCAGTCCCACTTCAAGCAAAGGAATTTAGATGTTTGCCCCTTCCTTCCTGACTTTAGAGTTTCCTCAAGTGTTTCCCTTTCCAAAGTGTACAACCTCAGAGGGTCAGACCCCTCTTGCTCTGGTTTGGACTGTTCATGGTGTAGCTGGTCAGACTTCAGTGCTGTTGGGTGACAGACCAGTGCTGCCCCCTGTGTTTGAAGCTGCCTGACACATTCCATAATAAGCATTTGTAGCTGCCCACTTCAAGCTTTGAAGCCAAGTGCCTCAAGCTGAATTTCCTGGGGAAAAAGCACCAGTCAACTATGAGAAAGACTCAGCAAAACAGAACTTTTGAATAGTGTTATTGTTTTAACACCTATTTCATTAAAATATGCCTGGGGACTCACACATGGGGACAGAGTGACACCTTTCAGAAGTGCTGCCTTATTTTTACACAATGAGAAAAATTCTCAAAATACAAATGTATTGGAGTTTAAAAATCTGAACCCCCCCTCCCACATTTTGGAAGCATTCTGTCAGTGCTAGGCATGCTCCAGCCATGGCTCTTGGGTCTCTGCTGAACTGAAGATGGAGGGGAGGGAAAGAAGGAGGGGAGAAAAGGAGGTGGAAATTGCTGGTTGTCCAAGGAAACCAGATGGGGGATCCCAGAGTGTGAGGACCTGAACACAAGTGGGCAGCCCAAAGAGAAAACCAGAATTTACTGGGTATGAGAAAGCAGTGTATGTGACTAGAGGCTTTCTGAGGACCAAATTAAAGCTGAATCTTTTATTCTTCTATTTCCTAATTTCTTTTTCTGAGCTTTTGACTTGGCAGCTCCAGTTTTCTCTGTAGGTAATCACCCACAGTGAGTACAAATGCACTTTCTCCTCTTTGTTTCTTTGAGTCACTGTGAGCACAGTGTTAGGTAACCTCACGTGTCCACTGAGCTCACACTGCCTGGCTAGGAAATAGAAACCCACCCTACAGTGGCTGCCAAAGCTCCTCTGGTATTGCCCTAAGATGAAGGAATTTCTTGTTCATGTAAAATAGGTGACTTTATGGTTCTTGCTACTCTCCTGAGCCTGTTCCACCATGCTCACCCCCTACAGAGATGCACCACTTGGAAAACGGGCAAAAAGTGGAAATGGGCAAATTAAGGACTGGTCAGGGGGTGTCAAGGAGATTCAATGTGGTTTCTGCTCTTTTACCACCTTAATTACACCTGTGTTCCACATGGGTTCAGAGGAGAACCTGAACCCTGTATTTTCAGAAAATTTAATCCAAGCCTGAGCATCCTTGCAGTCAATTACTGAAAAGAAGCCTCTATTGTCTTTAGTGGATGCAGAACAGACAACTCACAGGTGGCTCATAGCACTCTCACTAAATCACAGCAGTTTTTCACCCAGATCTAGCTCTAATCCTGGAGTCTTTGGGGAACACTCAATTGTTAAGGAAGTGCCGAAGCAAGCGCATTAGATACATCACAGGACTACATGGCTGCTTAAGTGATCACAGAATCCAGACAAACAGTAAAATAAATTATGTAATTTATGGGTCCCCATCTGTTCACAAATATCTGGAGAGCATTTTTACAGGAACAGATGCGTGTACTTCAGAACACACAATATTGGAGGTCAAATCTGGACATTTCTCTTCCATCCCAATCTATTTGCTTAGAAATTAATTCTCAGTTTTATGCTCTGATAACTACTGGATGAATTATACTTTATTTCTATGTAGATTATCTTTTTCTATTGGGTATATACACACGAGCAATTTTTCTCAAATATAAAAAAAAAACAGAGATCACCTACTTATATAAACAAGTACTCTTCTCTTTGTAATGCAACTGTGATTACAAGTGTGAGGACATACATTTTTGTCTGTCTAGATCTCCTTGGCTGCAAAAAGATTTCTTACAAACTACATGGCACTATACACACATAAAAAGCACTGCAAACATTACACTGTCATAAGCTGGCATGCCATAGATAAAATTAGTTTCCTCGACTTACCAAGCAATTTTAACATTCCTGTTTGTCCTGTATACTTGTAACAGTTTAGAGAGGGCAGAACACAGATAAAAAAAAGAAAAAAAGATAAGTGTCAGAAGAAATTAGAGAATTTTATTGAAAGCTACAGAGGTGATTTTTGGAGGGCTGGTAGTAGGCTGCCTGCAAATCATATTGTCCTTTAATCAGCTTAGAAACGTAGTGAGAAAAGGTGGGACTTCACAAATCTAAGCATTTGCACAGTTCATTCATTGGATTTTTTGAAGAAAGGTATCTGTACTCAAAGACTAAACGTAGCACTTGTCCACCTTTTAACACCCATGTCATTTCTACCACCATTCGCAAACATTCCTTAAATAGAGGCCAAGAAAGAGTGGAAAAGCATAGATGTTACAGAAGACAAGACAGAAGCATACCAAAAGAGTACATGGAAGGTGAGACTTTCTGCTTGAATTAAAATACACTTGGTGCCAGCCCACATTGCTGCCTTATTTTAAAGGTCATTAAATTTAATCAGGTCAGCTAAATTTTTGAGGAGAAAAAACATAAGTACTTAAGGTATCTATAATCAATAAAACACATCTTAAAAATTAAAACTCATTCTTGCTGCCAAAATTTGAGCAACACACATTAAAAGCTTCTAATAAAAGTACATTTGTAAAAAATCCACATTGTAAATTCACAGTTACTTTGCAAGTTCATTACAGCTAAAGCAACTATAAGTGATTAATTATAAGGTGACTATGAAAGTCCTTTCTTCTTTATCCTCACACTGCACCATTTTTTACAGTGACAGTTAATACAGATGGATCCACATATATCTTAAGTACTTCTGCTTTCAAAATTTGATTCACAGCCTACTCCTCTGAGCAGATGGCAGGAGCACGTAGTAGTTTCATGTAGCAGACTGTTCAGTGCAGCCAAGACATATCAATCCTTTTTGGTTGAGGTACAAGCTCAGTAGTAAGACATGGTGGGTAAATTTCACATAGAAAAGCTGACAGCTAATCCCTGTAGTTTCAATCAATTGCAGAGTTGGGGAATGTATGCACCAGGCTCAGAGACAGTAGCTCTTCTGGTAGGCAAAAATGACAAATAATCCTAGTTTGTCTGAAGTGGAGCGCACTCATTACAGGAATGACTCAATCTCATCCAGACAAGCTAGCAACCAAACTCAAAGAGCAAAGCATTCCTGCTTTAGAATGACAAGAGCTTGTTCTGTCCTCATCCTCCCTCCTACAGACATTAAGGAGGACCTGTGTGTAGATCACTAACAGGAGCCATTGCAGTTACTGGCATTTTATAATGGAATTTCTTACCAGAATTTTCGTATGTGTCAAAAGTGAAATCAGGTTTCCTGTCCTCCGTCACGTGGTCATAAGTGATGTGTGGAACAGTTAACATCCTATCTGGAGAAGAAGGCCCATTGTCCTTGTCTAACTTAAATTTCTTCTTTTTAACCTAAAAAGATACATATATTAAATTACTCAATCCAAGCCACATTTAGTTGTCTCTTCAGTAATGTCTTCAACAATAACGCAGTCCCCAATGAGCTATAACCAGTCACAAGAATGCCTGACCAGTTACATTTTCCTGATGCTCCACTGTGTTTCTCACTAAGATTGCCCCCCATCCCACCAAAACTGGCTAATCACTACAATTCTACACATTGTCATTAGCAAACCCTTTGCCTGCAGTAAAAAAAAACCCTGCTAGCTCTGCAACAGTTTGTATAAATCAAACTGTTCTAGAATATCTATATGGATGTAATAAATCATACCTTCAGCAAAAAGCAAATGGATATATTGCTACTGAATTCAGGTGAACCTGGGTTACTAGGGAACTTTTTTGCACAAGATTCTCCCCTTCCAGCTTGAGACTACTGTGCAATAGTCTTACAACAGAGGGGATGAAGTATTACATAATCTAAAGATTTGGACAAATGCTTTTTGTTGCTATTTTTTAAACGAAGAATTTCTTAACTTATGGAATCAGGTGATATGAAAATACTGCCATATATAGGCACACAAGATGTCTTCACCACAGAAGTTTAGAAAGCATGAAATCAACAGCTGAGAGAAGCAGCAGTTTCGTTGTTTGGGTTTTTTTTAAAAAAGAAAAATAATTAAAAGTTACTGGTTTGGAAATATTAATTTGCTTTTTGCCTCTGTTTATGGTTTTCCAAAAAACAACAGTAAGACAACTGATTGATGTGCCTGAGCCATTATTGCTCATAGATCCACTAAAAAAAAGCCTGGAAACCAAGCAAATTAAGTAAGAGTTTAAAATGTCTGTATATTTAAAATCTCCAACTTGAACTGAAAATGAAACTTTGAAACCAAATAATAATCTGTAAAAGAAACACAACAGGTAGTCTGTAGAGAGCAAACAAATTCAATCTAATGTAAAAGTTTTCAATTACTCCAATAGGAAATGTTAGTTACTGGTACCATCACTGATTTCTTCGGCTTTGGACTAGGTGACAGCAAATGATAATTTCTGGCAGGTTTTCGAATGTATATTTTCCAGGTAGAAGAGTCTGGGTTTTCTGCTGCATAGCATCTCCAGGCAGTCTGCAACAAACCATTTAAGCAACAGAACAATTAATGCAATCGGAGTTGTAGCTATCTATACCACACAGTAACTCCCAAGGAGCACATTAGTCATTCTTTATTTCATAGTACTCTTGAATTTCCTCACTGGAAATACAAACTCAGCATGGGTTAGAATCCTTATTTAGTAACCAGAAACCACACAGTTTGAACTAGGCAAACCAAAAGGAAGATCAGTCTTTTCAAGAGCAACTTTTGTTCACATTAGCAACAAACAATATGAAGAATCCTAGACTGGACTCAAAAGATTGGGGTTGAATTTCTTGCTCTGCCCCAGTTTTCCTCTCCGACTTTGAGAATTTTGCCTATCGCATCCTGTGATTCAGGCTCCTATTCAGATAACAAAAACCTTTCTTCCCTGCCTTACAAGAGTACTATCAGAAAAAAAAAAAAAAGCAACTGTGATGTGGTCAGTAGGGCTATATTCATAAGAAGAAATAGGACTGAGAGCATGAGGGAACAGCATCTCAGAGCCAAAAGCCAAACCCCATCCTCCCTCCTGCCAACCACCAATGACCAAAGTACTGCGTTCTAAGACAAAAAGGAGGAAAAGCAGGGCTAGGAAACAAGACCAACCAAACAAAAACCACTACTGTATTATCTCTGAAATGTGTAAATACATCATAAGAGCTGATTAACAATCTGTATCCAAATTATAAAGGCAGATGTTATGCACCATATGAAAAAGGACACATATACACACACAATATCTGAAGTGGAAAAGGCCAGAAAACACTAAATGAAAGAAAAAAGCAAGGAAGAATGACAGAGGGAAACAGAGAGCAGCTGGAGAGTAAAGCATCAGACACTGACCATATAATTCCCACCATGATTAATACGATAGCAGAAGAAACAACTGACTTCTAGAGGAAAGCAAGGAGGAATACAGGAAAAAAGTATCACTCGTTTCAGCTGTTGTCTTGTAATGATTTCATAAACTTCTTCGTTTAAGAATAATATTTTGGAAGTTATTGGTAGGGTACTTATTAAATTGGGTCTTTAGAAGTCTGAGACTATTAGTAGATTGTAATTACAGCTATTAAGAAGAAGTCACAATTCATTGTTTATCCTCACTCCTCCTCAACATCTCAGATGGAGCCAAGTACAACACTCTGGCCATGCAATCTCAGGCTACCCAATAATTTAGGGTTGATTCCCCAAAAGAATCAGTGGAAACACTAAAAATCCATTCCTTGCAAAACCATCCCTTTTTCTGACCATGCAATCCAAACGAAACACACCGAGCCTGAAGACTTTTGGCTAATCTCTGGCTATAACCAGAGCCCTGAATTTCAACCTTTTTCACATTAACTCTGGGACTGTTTAGTTTCAAGCATAAACTTTACAGTTAGCTACTGTTTCCATAAAGAGCCTGACCTGGAAATCCACATTCACTCATGAAGTTAGAGAAACAAGGCATATGAGAACCCAAAACCAATACAGCTTAGGTGTACACCTACACTTCTTTTAAATTTGATCTCTGTGCTACATGCAGATAGTGAGGGAAGGAGGAAAAACCTAGAATGAAACAATATTAATACTTCTCCAGGGTGAAAGGCTCCATCAAAATAAAGGATAAAATCTCACTGACCTTACACACACTGAACTGCAACTGTATTTTCAACAGGGGATCAAAATTTTTCTGCCTGTATGTTATCCTACCCAAAAAGACTGATTTTGCAGAATCCCAGTGGTTCCCAGTCACCTGTCCTGTAGCTGAAAAGTTCAGACAAGACTTTCCTATTTAACATTCTGACTTAATTCTATATTTGAGTTTTTTAACAGTTTATTTGTTCCATGGCAAATGAAGCATATCTGATTTTTGTCTTTACAAGCAACAATATATTTTTTTAAAAGTACAATTTTACATGAAGCCTCCTCTCTGGTTTTCACTACTGCCAGCACAGTATTTCATAACATTTTCTCCAGGTACATTGTTCAATAATTACAGGATAACCTTAAGTCTTGATTTTAACCAGCTCAATTAAACAGTTTGCACTGATTTGTGAGTGAACATTTCCACTCATTAATTTACATTAAAGGTGGGATTTCCAAACCCGTGTAAAAGACTTGAATCTCTAATTCCTATAAAATTTTAAATGGGAATCAGGCATGGAAATACTGCCAACAGTTTTTGGGGAAAAAAAAAATAAAATAAATGGAAATGATAGTATGCAAAATGCAGGAACTCAGTACCTGTATAAGAGAGGCAGCAGCTGGAATCTGACGGTTGAAATGCTTCTGTCTTTGTTTCTGTTGTACCTTCAGGGCAAAGCCTGAACCAAGAATTCCCTGGGGGAAGAAAGAAAACACAGATCTATGTTTTTTTAAGGGGAAAAAAACACCCCACACATAAGCTTGCCAAATTATGTTGCATTAATAAACTTGTATTCAGCATCATAAAATCCAACTAATTATTTAGAGGAAATGACATAATACTGTTAAGTTTTTAGACTCAGTTAGTATTACTTGTTGAAACAAACTATGAATGCTATCGTGCCCTGATCCAAAGCCTATTTATGTCAGCTGGACTCAAACACTAAAGAGCAAGCAGAAATGGTATTTCCTACCCTCTAAAAGCCTCATAAATGCTTGTACAGAGGAATGACAGAATAGGCAGAAACATTAACGTGATGTGCTTAACTTCATTTTTATGAGAAATAAAGCTTTGGCATGGCATGATTCAGGTCAGAAAAGCCCTCTTAACTGTAGTATGGTAATTTCTGTTCCCATATGTTAACCCCTGCTGGGAGGGGAGGACAAAGAAGTGGAAAATGAATAATACAAAATGGTCAGTGAGTTCAACACAAGGCCATCTAATCCACTCTCAGGACAAAGGACACAGGGTAATGGCACTGGATGGTGTACAACCCAAAACAGCTTCCAAATGTAGTGTAACTATTAAGCCCAAAATTAAGAACAGAGTGAGTCATTTAAGTAGTCATTTACATAGCTATAGAAATATTTAGCAGAGGTTTTAGTAACACAGATAAAAATGAGATCTTCTATAAATCTTACACCTACTAATAAAAATTACTCCTACTCCACAAAAGCATAATTCATTTTCTACATACGGTGAGGTGTCAGAGCAGCCAGTGATCTTGGCTCAACCTCTGAGAACCATATTAATCATCAAATGTTTTGAAAGAACAGGAAAGGCCCTTCTTATTATGTAAATTTAGTAAAGATCAAAGAGTTAATGATGCTCGAACCTCACTTATTTGGGAAATGAAAGATTGTTGCTAGATCCAGAACGTGCAGCACTTGTGTTTAGCCACAACTACTTTGACTGTGATCTCAGCCAGCTCCCTTTATTTAAGATGGCAACAAGGCAGCGTGCAATAGTTACCACCTATCAACTGTTTACTGCTAGTGCTTCAAACCCTGAATTTCCCCCGTGGGCCAACTCACAAGAACAGCTTAATTCAGTAATAAAATCACACTGATAAAGGGGTGTTACAGTTCTACAAACAACTAGGGAAATCTGACACGTGAACCTAAAAGCACTGCTGTGAAGGTAGGGCTGCTACACAATGATTTATAAAACATCTTTGCTGGCACTCAAGTCTGGGGATAAAAACCCAACTCTTCAGTCAAAATAGTAGCTTTTGGCATTTTTCTTACAGATCATTTAATTTACCAGATCTCTCTTCTAAACAAGGAATAAATGTGAAAGAGATCAGAATGAGGAGGGGGAGGATAATATACTTTAAAGGCAAACTGATGCTAGAGACTCTAAACACTTACACTTCATTACCCTCCTCTGCAAAAGGGTGCATACCTTTAAAGTAATCGATTAATTTTAAAAAGCCACTAGAGTTTTCACAGTTCCTATTTCATGTTGTGAAGAATTTTTGTGGCTGTAAGGGCATACAAGTATTCTTCTCATACATCCTGTACATGCACTTCCCTGCCACGACTACACCGACACCTGCTAACACAACCATTGGTGTCACTGACCTGAAAAACTGGCTGAAAAATAAACATTTTAACAGCACCTTTCAGGTTGCACAAACATTTTAACAGCACAATTCAGGAGCACTGCTAAATTTGTGAGAAAAAAAATATCCTTAACTACCCTTGGCACTGAATGTTTTGGGTTTTCAAACCATAGTCCAGGTTTTGCTGACTTTGAGTTGACCCTTGGTACTCAAGTGCCTTGCTGCTCGTTAGAAAGTACTTGGGAACCTGTTTTCAGTGCAAACAAAGTGCCATAACACTTTTAAAAGCCAAGCCCTAGGTCACTTTTGAAAATGGAACTCTGGCCATGGACAGATGTCAGTTTGGCAGAGCTGCATCAGCGTCCCTGGCTGCTTGTTGTTGTCTCTCTGCCAGTGACACCTTTTCAGCAGCTTTGCTAGAAGGATGTGTATGAGAACTCTACAGTTCTGGACCTGATCAGTTGAGTAAACTATAAGTGAATGCCTTAAAAAGCCAAAACATCACTAAGTCACTGAGTCCAGAAGTACACAGCGTGAGAAATACTTCCTTTTACACTTCTGGGTAGAAGAAGTATTTTGAATTAAACACCTCTTTCTCAAATACATACCAAATCTAGTGTTGCATACAATAAACACTGCATGTTTACTTTTTTTAGCTACTTATGGAAGCTCTTTTGCTTCTACATGCTAAACATATTTTAACTACAATATAAAAGTTGAATACAAAGCTTTCGTAACATCAGGTTAAATGAAAGGTTAAAGAATCAATAACAAATGTTTCCTCTGATGACTAATGAGTCAACATGAAATTGCCAGGCAAAGCACAAGATAACCTACCGCAGGCAGTGCAAAAAATGAAATTGCAAACACTGAAAAACAAGATGCAATGGTCTTTCCTATCCAGGTCTGAGGCACTTTATCCCCGTAGCCAATAGTTGTGACAGTCACCTGTAAAGAGAAGTATACAGAGTATTACAGCAAGCATTAATGTGGCAGTTTTGGGTTGTTGTTCTTTCTTCCTCTTTTATTTATTTTGAAGAAACTTTAGTTGCATTCCTAACTCTCCCAATGACTGCATGACATTAATGAAGGTAACTCTCCTCTCTGGATTTGCTTCCCTGTCTATAATAGATGGAAAAAGGTACAGGAAATTGAATTACAATAAAATACATGCTTAAAATCTTGTAAACTAAAACCATTCATTTAAGTCTTCATGGCTGAGGCAACTTTACAGCGTATGAAGTTAGTGGGATATGGGCTGCCTGCCCAGCACATACACTTTGCTTAGGGGGAGGCTGCCAACAGTTCTGAATTGCTGTTTTTCTTTATGGGCAGGAGCTGTTTGCTCAGAGTATTGCAGTATTGCACAGAAAGAGTATATATACACACACTGTAACCATGGACTAAGACTGGGGTCAGACATGAAGTGTTCTAGAGAATAATATTGGTATAAATAGCAAGAGAAGCTGAAAAATTTCCATGTAGCAACTGATCCTGAAAACAGCCTAACGAATCACTAACTCATACAATACATGGAGAGCAAGAACAGATAATTTAATGCACACATGCAGGAAACATCTGTTGAGTTGGGGTTTCAAAACACTGAAGTAAAGATTACCACCACAGTGATGTAGCATAACAAGGCTTAATAAGTCATTATTTGCATGAGCTCAAGGAAAGAATGGATTTGTTTGAAGCAGAAGGATACATTCAGCATCTGAGAGCAATTTAAATTCACCTATGTCACAAACTGTGTCTGAATTTGGAAATTAAAGAGATTTTTCTCCGTGACTTTGAAGAAGGCTAACCAAATCGGAGCATGTGAAACCACATGAAGCTCTCAAGCAGTTGAAGGACACCTCAATTGCTGACTGTTCAGATTTTCTTCTGACAGGATGGGCTTCAGCTGCCCAGGACACAGAGGATGTTAGTCCCAGATGATAATACACACAGGCCATCCCCATCTTCTCCTACAGTTGCTCCCAGTTCACCTGCCTGCTGGAATGCATGCTACCCACCGACTGCAGAAAGGTGGGCAATGCCCAGGACAGCAGCTCCAGGGCAGGTGAGAAGGGAAGGGGAACACTTAGAGAGACCAGATGTTTCTTAAGGGGAGTCTCCCCAAACTTGAGTTTGGGGAAATAAAATGTCATGACAATTGCTGCAGGAAAAGAGGGTCAGTTTGAAAAAAAATAATTAAAAAATCCTAAATTCTAATTACAATTTTCTGTTCAAAAAATATGGTACAGAAAAGGAAATACAATTATGGGTAAAGTGATGGCTTCCAACACCTTCTAACATAACAGATAAGAGAAGATAGTGGTTTATGCCTCAGTTTTTTTAAAATATCTACAAATCCTTGCCATTGAAAAGTTTTATCAACTGCTCTGTGTTCCAATCACAGAATCACAGAATGTTGGGGATTGGAAGGGATCTCAAAAGATCATCTAGTCCAATCCCCCTGCCAGAGCAGGAACACCTAGATCAGGCCACACAGGAACACATCCAGGTGGGTTTGAATGTCTCCAGAGAAGGAGACTCCACACCCTCTCTGGGCAGCCTGTGCCAGTGCTCTGTCACCCTCACTGGGAAGAAGTTCTTCCTTGTATTTATGCAGAACCTCCCATGTTCCAGCTTGCACCCATTGCCCCTTGTCCTATCATTGGATGTCACTGAGAAGAGCCTGGCTCCATCCTCATGACACTCACCCTTTACATATTTATAGACATTAATGAGGTCACCCCTCAGTCTCCTCCAAGCTAAACAAACCCAGCTCCCTCAGCCTTTCCTCATAAGGGAGATGTTCCACTCCATCATTATGGCTCTGTGCTGGGCTCTCTCCAGCAGTTCCCTGTCCTTCTTGAACTGGGGGGCCCAGAACTGGACACAATACTCCAGATGTGGCCTCACCAAGGCAGAATAGAGGGGAAGGAGAACCTCTCTCGACCTACTAACCACCCCCCTTCTAATACACCCTAGGATGCCATTGGCCTTCTTGGCCACAAGGGCACATTGCTGGCTCATGGTCACCCTCCTGTCCACCAGGACCCCCAGGTCCCTTTCCCCTACACTGCTCTCCAGCAGGTCAGCCCCCAACCTGTACTGGTACATGGGGTTGTTCTTCCCCAGATGCAAAACTCTACACTTGCCCTTGTTGAATTTCATTAAGTTTTTCCCCGCCCAACTCTCCAGCCTATCAAGGTCTCGTTGAATGGCAGCACAGCCTTCTGGTGTGTCAGCCACTCCTCCCAGTTTGGTGTCATCAGCGAACTTGCTGAAGATACATTCTGTATCTCATCCAGGTCGTTGATGAAGATATTACTTAACATCATGTTTAAATACCTACATTAACTAGAAATGTGAAAAGCAATAGATGCTTTTGAGCTGACTGTAGTATAATGGAAGAAAAATTCATATACAACTAAGAAGTATTTGTCTTCCCTTTCCCACCTCCCCACCCCCCATCCCTTCTGAACTGGGCTATAAGAAGCATCAGGGGCACAGGAAAAGCATTTTCTGTGCTGTTTGTTTGGGAGGTTTTAAAAAAAGCATTTTGGAAATTGGGTTGCAAATCAAAGTGTGTGTTTAACTTTTTTCTCTGCCCTCATAACTCCAACTCATCTACAAATGCATTGTATTCCAAAATTACATTTTCTTTTTTCCCCAAGATATATGCTGTTGAAACCTTCCATGCCAAGTTTCTGCCCTAAGTGAATTTTTACAGCCAGATTATAACCCCCTACAGAGTACAATACTAATTTTACAGTTGTAAAACAGGATCTTATAATGGAAATACTGACTCAGCTTCTACTCTGGCATAGTAAATATGTTGGCGTAATAAAATTAAATTGATACAAGAGCTCACACATTAAATTTTCATTACAAAGCAGCATGGAAAACTAATTGTTTTAATTAGGAACAAAGTTATATTCATCCATTGACTATTTCAGAACTTTGATTTGATGTACATCACCACAGGTTTTGGTATTGAGACTAACCTTGTTCCTATTAAATATGCATCAATAGTCTGAGGGAGGAAATATAAAGCAAAAATCCACAGAGCAAGAAGAAATAGTAATGTTTGTCCGCACTGAATAGGGAGGGGATTTTATTCCAGGTTATCAGGCTAAAGGAGCACAGCAAACTAATCAGGTGAGTAACAATGCTCTGTTGATGAAATCCTTGCTGTGTGTCTTGCAAAGACTTGGATAGTTAACCAGCTAAAAAAGACAAGAAGCCATGATTCAGAGGTATCAAAGGGGCAGATATCACAGGACTGGGGGAACAAAGACAAACTAAAAGATTAAATCCCCCAAGCGTTAAAGCCAATAAGGGAAAGTCACCTTAACTACTTTGTTTCTAAATTTGCAGTACTGTGACTTCAAAATCAATTGCACTAAGTATGACTTTGCATACCAAATACCATTCAGATTTTTCCAACCCACTTGCAACAACCATCTTGGTTGCACAAAGTGAAACAAGAACACCACCCAGAGATACACCAGAAATAGTGACCTGCTCCCTGACTTCTTTGCAACTCAAATACAGTCAATTGCAGAATGGATTCAACGCTCTCCTGTACACCTAAGTGTATCCAACACGCTAGAACATCTTATTCAGTCATCTGCACTAATGCAGGTTGAATAGCAACTACAATCTTTCCACTTTGCACAAGCACAAACAGATCACAGAATCACACTTCTCTTTTACTCTAAAGTATGTGACTGGCATAAAGCTAAAAACACCCCCAGTGATCCTCCAGTATTTTGAATTCTTTTCCAAATGACAGTATTTTCCTTCCTTGTGCACATAACAGGAGCACAATTTGGGCTAATTATGGAAATTTCAATGAAAGTTAAATTCCTTAAGTATAATTATTTTTTCTAGAATCTGACATATAAAATTCATCAACATTATGAAATACTTTACGTGCATTTCACCAAATGGAAAACAACTGTTGAAAAACCCATGGATTCTTCTAGATTTAATTTTTTTCTAAGCTCCTTGATATCTTTGAATAGAGGTTTAGAGATTTGGGAATTAAGAAAATAAGTCCCTAGTGTGTTCTCTAGATGTAAGAATATCTACATCTGTAGTCTGTAAGTATTTTAAAAGGTTTCTCCACATCTACCCCACAGATCTTTATTAAATGTGAACAAACATAGTTGGAACTACTCGTGGAGTTCAAGCTCAGAGAGGAGAAGACAGCTGCAAGATGCAGAGCTTGCATGCAAACAGCACTGAAAAATACTAACCCTTACATCTTCCCATCTCTGCTCCAAAAATTCTTAAAATAACCAACTCCCTCTAAAAGCCCCACACACTTCACCCAAAAATTAGGAAAAAGAAAGGATATAACAGGCCTTGGTATTCTTGACTTGTAAACCACAAAAGGTATAAAAATGAAGTGTGTCCTTCTAATATTGAAGTCAGTGTAAAGTCCTCAACAGCTTTTTTAATTTAGAAGGGGTAAAAAAGGGGTTCTGAATAACACAAGACCCCTTTGATGTGGCAATTAGTCAATATTTATGTTCAACAATTTGTCCTAATTTAGCAAAAGTTCTATGCATGTGTAGTTTCAAGTGGTATTTCCTGCAACTTTTCAGCAAAGCTTTCCCACAGTTTTGATGTTCAGTTTACATTAAGCACATACTGATAGGCTTTGCTAAATGAAACATGGTTTTCTGAATGCTTAGAAGTAAGCAAACATCAATATTTTGTTGAATTCAGTCCTTGGTGAGAAATTATATCTTGATGAATTAAAGGAACAAGAAGCTGTTAACTAAAGCTGTTACTTGCAGGCAATGACTCAAGCCAATTCAAGCCAATTCAAAGGAAAGGCCAGAGTGTAATACCCATGCATGGCTATATTCTATAACCACTTGTGACAAATGGTGGTCATGATCAAAGAGACCGTTAGCACAATTCACATAAGGGATTTCCTGAAGGATGTTTGTTCAGATGTGAAGGTTGGAAATTGTGTATCATTCAGTGGATATCAAAATGAGAGATCCCCTCAGTCTGCCTGAGGCATGTCTGAATTTAATCCTTAAGGAGGGGGGGGAAAGAAAAAAGAAAAGAAAAAAACCAAAAACCCCCCACAAATAAAACAGAGATGCTGAGGTGGTAACACTGCCTGAGTGTGGTAATCATTGATAGACTTAGTGAGGATATTTAGCATCTTAATTTTTTTTTTAAAATTCTTGTTTTTATTGTGCAGAATCTATAAAAGGTCTTCAAGATTGTAAGTCTGGACATGAAGGACAACATAAGCAGAGTAATTTTGAATACTTGCACTGGGGAGCTGGTTGGACTTAATGGTCTTAGAGGTCTCTTCCAACCTAGGATATTTTATGATTCTATCATTTTACTTTCAAATATTAAACTGGTCTTTTGAAAGACATACAGATATGCAGCCATTGGCAGGCTTATTTATAGAACATGTGCTGCACTGAAAACCAGCAATAATACAGACAAATCTTTATGCCACAAGGTAACCTTAGGTTTCTTCAAGAAGCCCATAAACTGGAATGGCGAATAGCTACAGCCCAGAGTTCTCAAAGGAAAATCAAATAAAGCCCAGGAGGCCAATTAACATATGGAAATGGAAAAGCAATATAGATGTATAAATAACAACAATGACAATGAAGAACATTTAATTAAAAGTTATGCACCCTATGGGTATGTCTATAGTCAGCAAAGCACAGCAATATAAAAGTATCCAATTCCAGATGCAGTTTAGTTGTGGTTACACAGACCTTTTATATGATTTTCTTTATGCTATCCTATATATTGCATTGCTGCTACCCAAAGAAATAGTTTAGCAGTGTAGACATACACTGAGATAACAAAAAAAGTGCAGTGTTGTAGAGCAAGAAAGGGGCTGTGAAAATGTTATCAAGTACTTCTCTTGTAGAAGTATTTTCTCCTACATAAGATCAGCTACATTACCAGATAGATTGTGTATCTGTGACTGTCTGAGACAGAAGCTGTGAATTATCCTCTCCTGTGTGTTCAGGCTGAGACAGGTTTTCAGTGACCAGAATTTCATAGAATCACAGAACAGTTTGGGTTGGAAGGGACCTCAAAGCTCATCTCATTCCACCCCCCTGCCATGGGCAGGGACACCTCCCACCAGACCAGGTTGCTTTGTGGTGTATAAATGATTCTGAGAATTCTGACTAAAATATAACCAAAAACTTTTTGAGATCAAAGACTTTAAGAAGGTTTTTGTATGAGTTTGAGACCTTTGTTAGGAAGCATCCAGAAAGCATGAAGAATATTACAGCAACAAAACACCAGAAATGGATGGACCTGAAGCCATTTCCGTTTTGCTAAATTCTTTTAGCAGTTACCAGAAGAACAGTAGATGCATTTAGAGCAGAACTAAATTTAGGGCACTAAATTCTATTTTTAATATTAAAGAAATTACATTTTGGATTTGTTGAATGCAGTACCACACTTCAAGTGGCATGCTGCAACGTAATAGAAGTTACAACAGAGAAAGAATATGATCATAATTAAACCTATTGTTTAAGTTTATTGTACTTAGGAAGACAAAATAACTGGCATGGCTATTAACTGAGCAATAGTCCCCCCAAAGGACAATATTTCAATATCCTGACAGATCATATTGATTCCACAGAAGGTTTTACTGTGTTTTCAGGAAGTCAGTCCAGTCTGTCACATATGCAATTGTCAATGCCAACGCCAGCATGTGTTTTTAAATGTAGCCACATTTGCCACTATTAATTACTGAGTCATCTGACCCCTGTACTGTGAAACACTCTGATGACATGAAAGCTTTGAAAAAGCTACTTGCCAGAAAGCCACTTTCTTGTGCTACACAGCAAGTTTTCTGATCCCAAACGAGGCTGTATTTAACCATGGCAGGCAGCAAGGGGAAAAAAAACTGCAGCAGATCTTAATAATAACCTCAACAAAACTGGCTGGACTCAAGAAAAGTTACACATGCATTTCAGCACCAGCAGACCTGCAACAGACCTGCTCATCAATAGATCCTTCTTTCCTGAAATGGCAAGTACAGTGTGCAGAGAGGAGACTGTATAAGCACATATCCCCAGCAGTTATTAAAAATATTTCTCAAAAATATGTTTTATTAGTAAAACAGAGGGTTTAGTCCTATCATTCTTGTATATAAGTCTTACTAGTAGTCTCATTTTTAAAGAAAAAAGAAACAATGCCTTTTGACTTGGCAGTGCTGGGTTAACAGTTGGACTTGATGATCTTAAACGTCTTTTCCAGCCAAAATGATTCTGTGATTTAAAAAAACAAAGAGAAGACTCTAGAATACCAGTACATTTTGAAAATGCAAGCATGGAATCATTAGCAATGCCTGTGCACTTTAAAGATCTGTAGTGCTTACTGATAGCAGTTTGCTTTATTAAGCTATCATACAATTAAAGCAGATAAAAACAAGCCATTGCTTGAATGCCAATGATAAGGAAAAACAGCTTCCAAAAAGTACTTTTCTTTGAACTGCAATAGGAAAAGGAAAGGGAAACAATTACAGATGGGAAATCCCAGAACAGAGAGGCCAACCTAATATTTGCACATCATAGAGAAATGAAAGAGGCAATTGTTACCAGCAGAAGCAACAAAATTAGAATGTTTAGTAAAATATAATCCCAGAACAGAGCTGCCAAACTAGTAAGCACATACAATAAACAAAAATAGAGCGACAATTGTCACTAGCAACAGCAGGAAAGCAGAACTAAAGATACATCTAGTCCAAAGTGTGGCAGCACCTTAGAGAAACCCAAGAAATCTGAGCCAGAAGGTATGATGACAAATGCCACATAATGATACTAAGTGGGTTCCAAAGCAATATAATAACTTTAAACAGTCCTGTGCCTGGATTTCTTAAGTATCCCTGATGCTCCTTATTCTGCAATTAGTCCATTCTGAATAAACAGGAAATTACTGTCCCAGACCAAACTGCAAACCATAGATACCTGGTTTTGGGGTTGTTTGTTTTGTTTTAAAAAAAGGACAAAACCCCTCCAAAACACACACAAAAAACCTCAAAACATTTGCCCTGATCTAGCAAGACTCTTACCACCTAAGCAGATAGATGTTTCTACACCCTGTATACATAATTTCATCACTTTGGATCACATAAGACTATAAATACCAAATAAAACTAGTGATCATTTATAGTATTTTCTTAGTTTCATACATCTACAAACCCAGGAAGTGTATTGAATTATACTGACATATAAGAGGTCATTTTAAAGGGCTGTTCTTACTCCATGCTTGC
This sequence comes from Podargus strigoides, assembly GCA_028020825.1. NCBI lineage: Eukaryota > Metazoa > Chordata > Aves > Caprimulgiformes > Podargidae > Podargus > Podargus strigoides. The sequence continues at coordinate 4,936,257 of CM051633.1, forward strand.
TTGAACTTTACTCCACATTTGGAGGTGTTAACTACTTTTTGTACATGTAAAATTGCTATACTTACTACTCCCCACCACAGGGCATCTGCATAGCTGCCAAACTCTGTTTCTCCAGAATCATTTACAGCATCTTTTTCAGCCAGGTACACAAAATAAGAGGAAAAAATCAGGCCCAGAAATCCAATGTAGAGTGTAGTTATCAGTTCCTGTAAAGAGGATCAAAATAATGGCATTATGATATTGTTGAGACACTTGAATTACCTATCACTGATGTTTTTTAAAAGACAATTGGAACAGAAGAATTTCAGCCATTCATAAACACTGACACTGACTGTTGGCTGTGCAAGTTAAAAAACTCCACAGAGCTCAACAGTGGAAGATTTCACACCATAGCTGATGACTTGGTCCAGCACACACACCTCAAACAGGGTCAAAACAACCTCCTCACTTTGCAAGTGTGACTCATTAACCTTTTGGTCACCAAAATGTAGTTGGGTGATTTTTTCCTAACAGTGCCACATTTAAAACAACTTTGGAATTTAGATGCATGTTTTTAGATATATTCAGACTACTTTTCAGCCTTATTTTCTGTGGTTAAGTCCAAATACAAGTGAAAAGTTTACCAAAGCAGAGGTGAATATTTTTAATCTTTCAGGAGTTTTTTGTCCCTTGAACAAGGCAGAACCATACTTGGTTAAAATAAATGACTGCCTGCCTCCACACTAAATGTATTTGACATCAGCAGCGTGTCTGCATACATGCTGTTCTCAATATAAGGGCTTTTGCATAAATGATGGTGCTCTTCCTCAGAGTACTCCAACTTACCTGTCTGTGTATGAAGACCACTGAGCCCAGCAGCCTCCACGTACCGCCCTGACGGTCGACATGCAGCATCCGCAAAATCTGCAGGAAACGGATGCCCCTGGAACACAATTTTTAAATGAATGGAGAGACTAAAGAAACAAGAGAAGAAATAGAGGTGGAGAGGGGAAGTCTGTCTCTTCCAAAGGACCATTTGAAGAGAGAGACATAGTATTCTAGGTTAGGCTTAGCAGTCTCTTTTCACTTCACCCACCCATCTTTCATCTTGGTTGTTATAAAGGCAGCATGGGAAGATTGCACAAGAGAAGGACAGCCCTTTGTACACATGGCTAGGAAGGATAACTCAAGGACTCAGGAATTCTGGACACAAACTGTGAATGCTCTAGAAATCATTCATTAACTCATATTTGACCTGCTCACCAGGATGGGAAACAGCATATAGAAACAGCTAACTAAAGATCTGAGCTCCTCACCTTTAAGGAATCTGAACTAGACAGTGCAATAATATTTTAAAATATTCTATTTATGAGAGTCACTGTAATCCTAGAGCATTGCTGCAGCTAGTGCACAGAGCACAGTACACTGCCCTGTACTCCCTCATTCAGGAAAACCAAGTGGTGTGACCTTCCTGAGCAGAAGGTGGATTCAGTCCATCAGGAATTCACAACCACTAACCCCAGGCACTTTATGAAGAAACAGCTTGAAGACATCAGACACACAAAAGCATGAAAACTGAGCCAAGAAACTAAACCAGGATTTGAGTAGAACCCACCTAGCTGGGGAAAGGGGTCAGGAGTACGTGCACCTCTATCCCCACCAGGCATAAATGCATTACGACCAAACAACACGCAAAATTTTATTTCCCCCACACTTAATGAACCACTGTTCCACACCCATCCATGATCAGTGATCTGCTCTGTTATACGACTCTGAGCAGCAGCTTGTTTTCTCCTGCAAGAACTGAAATAGGAAAAAAAAGGAAAAAGGAAAAAAACCCCAAACCCCACACCATAGCACTATTTTCTTTTATTGCATATAATTACCTGATAGCTGAGGTTGCAAAGACTTGACCTTTAGAGCCCACACAAAGAACTATCATGGAAGCAACAACTACAATCAAATCTGGAAAATAAAAGTCAATTGAAAAAAGGAGTTAGCAGCATTTTGCAATACTTCTGCAAGACTGTTACTAGCACCAACACCAGTATTGCTTTAACAACTTGAACAGTCACCCCAAATTGAGATTTTTATCTATCAAGACATCTTGATTGTAACATATAAAGAAAATATCATTTTGTGATATGATAGAAAGGTTTTACTGGGAAAGGTCCAAGATGGTCACATTCTAGACAAATGACAAGAATGATATGGGTTACTGTAAAGCAGCCTCAGCAGCCTGGAATCCTTATTAGTTATAACCCACGAGGAATGTTTCTACCTATTATCTCTTCTGTTTATCTTATTTTCTCTGCTGGTTTAGACAGTACTTTATTTATTGACAGAGGTTTTGGGGTTTATTTCATATGTAAGACAATTGCCTTACTATTATTTCATCTGTCCGGGTCTAAAAAGGGGGAGTAAAATCAGAATTAGTGTATGAGTCTATCTCAGTTTAAGTCAGACATTACCTTAGGACAGTACTCTAAATCTGTGATATGCCCAGTTAATTTAGGAAGGGAACTCTGTATTTTGGAGAATGAAATTGTTCTTGAAACATAGCTGGGAAAGGAGAACTTTGTTTTGCTTTCCAAGCTGAAATGAAATGGATGGTGTTTCAGAACCCCTCACAATCCAAGAGAAATGGATTGTGGACAGAGTGGAAAGATGCAGTCGAAGCTGTGTTATAGCTGCAGTCACATCTAAGATACAGTTGTTATTTTTATATATGCACAGAGAAGCTAAACTAAACTATTTTATGACTGTAAAAATGTCCAGGTACAAACTTTTGTAGTTTATATTCAGGAAAGTTGCAGACAGTTTATTAAAAACTACATCCTCTACTCAAACAACAAATAATGTTTCTGAGTAGTGGAAAAAACTGTCACAGAACATGAATTACTATGCTTCTATAACAATACTCCTCTTCAAGATCTGGTTTGTTTAATCTATTTATATTTTAAGCGCTTCAGGGCAGGAGTCTTTATATAGTTCTCTCAATATTGGCCAAAAAAATACAGACTGATTTTGGATTATTATGTTTCTTTCAGTGAAATTGTTAAATACATGATAAGCATTCTAAAAAACCCAACAGCTTGTGACATACACAGAATATATGGATGCAATTTCTAAGAGCACTGAAGTCACATTAGGAAGCCAACTGCAGCGAATATCCAGGGAAATCAGGTGTCCAGTTCCAAATGCATCACTGAAAACCATATTTTAATCCAACAGATACACAAAGTAACTACAGTGCATCTACCATGCTCCACCATGCAGTACATGGCTCACTCTGAGTGCAAAATAAACTCATAATAAATTATTCAAATGGCTACTGGGGGGGTGGGGAAAGTCTGCTCAGTATCTTTACAAAAATACAGTTGCAGCTATTGTACAATGTCTGGGATCCTGAGGTCACAGGAGACAGGACTATAGCCAAGACTTATTTTTGGCAAAGCTTCAGATCACTTGTGAAAAGAAAACACTCTGCTCTTCTGGAAAAACAAACCCAGCTACGTTTGTTCTCAAATGACAGTGCCATGGATTCCTGAAAGGAAACTCAGATCTACATTAATGCTAATGACAAGAGCTCTGGCTCTGACTTGGCTCCAACTGCTGCAGAAATTCCACTGCTCAAAGCTTTCAAGGACAACTTTTACTTGTTGTTTACATCAACTTTGCAAGCTGTGCATACTCACCGATGATGGAAATGGGCTTCCTAGCAAAACGAAGCCTTCCCCATATTCCAACGTATTTACTGCGGCAGCCTGCGGACCATAACCGAACCACATACTCTGTTCCAAAGAATACCACTAATACAATTTCCTAAAAGAAACAGAGAACTGGGTTAATTCTCTACTCCATGTCTTTCATCTTTTTTTTAATAAAAAAAATTAGGAAACACTAAGATAAAATGTAAAATATGGAAAGTGGAAGAAAATGTAAACTATATCAAAATGATCTAAAGTAACAGAAAAACCTGTATGAGTAAAAAAAGAACAGATTAAAAGCAAGTTTAAATACTTTAATTGCATGCAGTTTGGCTTGTCTACACGTACTAAAACTGAAAACCATTCTGTGCAACTCACTTGGTCTAATTCAAACAAAAGGTTTCCTGGCTGAGCCAAAGAAAACAAGCACAGCCTGCATTGAGAAGATGAGTATTTTGCTAACATATTTAATTTCGGGAAGAGGTGTGCTTCACATTCCATTTACTGTATCAGCTTAACCTCCTCCTTAATTTTTACTTTTTCAGTCTTCCTTTAATCTCACATGGATTGAAGAAAGATTTCTAGAACCCATTACCAGTATGTTCATCTCCAGGTGCACTGAAAACATAGTGAGACCTCAAGCACATCTCTCCCATCCCTTTGTCAACAATTAGAGACTTCAGCGGGAACAGAGGTCTTGTCTTGGAGCACTGCTGTTACCAAGATAGGTGTTAACCACAGACCTGTGCTAAAGTATGACTTTGGAAATGCCTACAAAGTGATGGATGTCAAAGACATCAGGCATTCTTGTTGATTAGACAGAGGTACAATCATGTCATATTTGGAACTTGGTCAATGTGCAGATAAACCTTGCTTTTCTACAGACTGGTTGAGCACAGCATACTCAGCATAGTTTCCTTGAGTACCAAGGAGCTTCAACACTGCCTTATTGGCCAACTTAATTGATAACTGGTCACACTCTATCAGAGCCAACAGCAAAATCTACTCATTGGAATGGTCACAGTGGTTTGTACCTGAAAACACACAGCACATGGCATATGGAAAGAGTAAAGCTGAGAAACCAATCATATGGTATCATAGGTACATAGGATAACGCAGATTAAGAGCACAAGCTGCTCATTTCATAGAGTGATTTAATATAAAGAGCAGCTGCAGGGAAGATGACATGCTGCTGAACATTTTATCCAGCCTCCTCACGTTGCTGCAGGGCTCACTGCTGTTTTTCATAACAGACTGGCAAATGGGATTCAAGATGATTATTTTCTAAATTAACTGAAACGAGAATACAACCTCAGTCCAGTCAAGATGAATGGGAGTCACATTATCAGCTTCAAAAATGCATGGGACATTGCCCTGAACATTGAGTAAAATAATAAGTAAGTATGCAGCAAAGAGGGGTAAAAAATGTTATGCATCAGTTGACTTCATTCTTTTTTGGCATAACAAACTGCTCAACTCAGGGCACTACAGTGAAGTTCGACTCTGTGACACTCCTAGAAAACCTAGGAGAACATTAGCCAGGACTCTCCCTTAGTTTTGACAATTTTATAACCTGTGCAAGATGTCAGATGCAGCAGAACAGCTACCTCAGTTGTTTATAGTCACTTGTATTCCAGTTAGATTTTCAAGCTATGAAACTGTCCAGATCATTGGTTGTAGCTCAGACCCTTCGACCCAGCCAAGAATCTCTTCTACAGCTTTGTCCTGAAAGGATCTACCAGAACCCTTCACCTTTTTTCTTATTGGACTATCATTAAATATTTTTCAATAAAATTAAGTCATAATGAATATCATAAAACTAAAGGAACAGCATCTGCAGCAGATGCTTTAAGGAAAGCCTGTGTCTCATGATAGAAGCTTCAAAACACAATGAAACTCTGCTTTTGTCCCATTTCACCTAATGTCATTTACAAACCTGCAGTGGATGGAAAAAATTATGAGCCCTGCTTTACATGAGGTGAATGGTCACAGGAAAACAAAGCACCAGAGGCCATCTTTTCTGATCAGGTGACTGCATTTGTTTCACAGCCAGTCAATAAACTCTAATATCCAAGTACTCCTCTGGATGCAGAAGGCTAGTGCTTCTCCTTTCATCACTGCCACGAAGGCAACTCCCTTAACAAAAGACAATAGCAACCATACAGGGGGCAAAACCTGCTCTGCAGTCCAAATAACTAATTTGAGGAAAGGATCTATGGCCTAACCTCAGAAGTGTTAGCACAGAACAGTGTTCAGACATCCCCAAAAGCAATTACCAAGAGAACAACAGAAAAAATTTCTCTTGGTAGGCAAAGCAAAACCCAGAGGAAAGTGAATGTTTCAGCACAATGAAGTCACAAGCAGCACCCTGAGCAGGCAACCCCGGCCTTGTCAGGATCCCAGTGTCACTTTTATAGCAAGAAGGTAGGAAGTGAAAGCCTGGATTGTGCTTTAAAGCAGCGAGTGTTCTCCGCGCAGGAAATTTGCATCGGAGCTGTGCGCGTATGTTTTTTAAAGGCCCTCCATGGTCCGTTGGATAAGAGGCACACCGGCAAGTATGCAAATGGGGGCTGTCCCAAAGACAATGTGACAGACACACAGTCAATGGTTACTGTCACCCAGCTCTTTGCGTGACATGCAGACAAGCTTAGAGAACATTGATTGTCCTATAGACTCCGGTGACTGGAGGGAACGACCAGTCGGCTTACACCAAGACACATTTTTCACTCCTGACGTTTTGATAAAGGCTTATTGACCTAAAAGAGACCCAAGTTATTCAGGGAACATCGGGGGTGAAAGTGCACAAGCTGTTCTTCATGGTCATACACAAAAACTCCAGGTATCCATTAGCAACTGGCAAATTCCCCCTCCCCTGCCCGTGGCTGTGTGACAGACAAAAGTGTTTTTAATATCGGGCGTTGCGTTAGTCTAATAAGGAGTCTCTTGGGGGTGGGGGAGGCTGATGAATTTCGGTCAGTACACACTGACACTAGTGGCCAGAAACTTGCAGACAACCAGGAAAATAACACATTAGAAAAGCATGCCTTCCTGAGCTAGTAAAATATCACCTCTATTTTCCTATCAACAGCTTAACATGAAAGTTTACATTAACTAGAAGGATGCCAACCATTTATGCTGGTGGTAATTAGGGCTAATTCTGTTTAACAGGAGTCACCCTGGCAGAGAGCAGCAGTGCCTCACACCTGAGAACTTCAGCAAATCTGAGCTGCACTACAGATTAATTTAGTCCACTGTTTCTTCAATACCTTCTCCTAATTGCCTGCTTAACACCTACCAAGTGCACTGTGTAAAAGTTAGTGCTTCTCACTATAAATCAGCTAGACTGAAACATGGGTTCGAGAAGAAACTGATAGCTAAAGTGCCCTTTAACTATCAGAAGCAGAAGCTGATACAAGAAAATGGAAGGATAAAGTGCTGAGCAGAGAGGATGTAAAGAATGAGTGAAACAAGAAACAAAGCAATATCCAGCACAAGGGGAAAATTTAAATACAGAGAAAATAACTGCCTGCAAAACACTAGTGAGAGTGGGGGTTAGAGCTCAGTGGAGGAGTTTTCTTGGTTAAAATTATAGACACACAAGAGCTGCACTGTGCAAGGACTCACTCAGCCCTATGCAACTTAATTGTGATCTCCTGTCTACACAGGGAAAACTGAAATACAACACAGATAAACTTATACTGACATGGCAAGAAGAGCCCTCTGAGACGTGACAGTCATGTACCTTCATGTGGGCACACAGGAGCCCTCTTGCTTAAGAGGAGAGACTTTTTTTCCTTTTAATCATTGATTTGTACATGGTACCCTCAGTTCTGCCATCCCAGACACACAATTAATGCCATCTTCATGTCCTCTCAGCCACACAGTCCCACTACAGCCAAGTACCAGATTAACTCTGGATGGAAAAGTAGAGAAGATGAACATGAGATACATGTGTAGATCACTTCTCTTGGGTAACTCTCCAACTGCAAGCACCCTCACATGTAACACTTTCAACTACAAGGGACAGGTAGACAAGACTAGTGTAACGAGCCTTGGGCATTTCTACTGTGGCACAGTGCTTGGTGAAACTACAATAGATCTCCAGGGAGCCATTTAGCACATGCCAGGGAATGAAATATTTCTCATAAAGACCAGTAAAGGAGCTTGAGTCCTCACTGGTGCATTGGTGCAGGAGTGGGGTCAGCATGTGGGACTCTCAGAAGTCTCACAATAGATTTTTCAGCGCATCTTCTACTCACTTTCATGGTTTTGACATGGAAACAGAAGTTCCTTTGAGTCGATCAGGTACTACATAAACATCTTTGGCAATTACCTCAGTGGAAGAGCATCAGAACAAAAATTATCCTCAGCCTGAGACAGATATGTCATAAATTAATCACCTGAGCAGCTCTCATCACTTGACAAAGAAACTTAGGCAGGATCCACAAAAACAGTCCCCTGACAAACATACCCATGCTATCTGTCACTACAGCCCATATCTCCACAGCTCCCATGGATTAATCACAGTTTCATAATAAGCCCACACAGGGAACACACAGAGTAGGGCTCAAAGAACAGCTGTGATGAAAAGTCCATGTATTAGGTTTGACTTACACCACAGAACTGGACCTGCTATGGGTAAGGACACTTTAACTATTGCTCTGACAAACTTTGGGACACCATTAAGCAAAAGAACAAGAAAATCCCTCCCATCAGAGGACAACAGAGAAAAGTTACTTATGAGAAGGACTGTGACTGAAGGAAGGACCAGACTTCTTCAGCTGTGTGACTAAAGTGTCAGATCTACGAAAACAAATACACACAAGTGTATTAGTAAAAAGAATATCTGGTTTATTTTGCTAATAAATGCATCTGAAAAGCCCTTCCCTTACTACTCCAGCCCCTCTGGATCAGAAGAGCTGCAATCCAATGTTGGGAGGCATCCAACATCCACACTGTGAGATAAAATGCAGTAGCAACTCCAAAAGGAAAGACAGAGTCTGTAAACTTAGCTGAAGGAGACATTTTTAAGCAATTAGACAGATTAATAGCTTGGGAAAAAACCCACCACAACAAAACCCTGCCATAGAATGGATCATGACACCATAACAACAGCCATTTAACAGATAAAGAAATTGTTCCTGGAGGGTGAGAAAGCATCTGTGTAGAGAATATACTGCCTGAGGCTCTGCCTGTAGACCTCAAAGCTGTGACTGGTCATGGAGCATCACAGAAGTTCATGCAGCCATTTGATGTGGGAGGACTAGATGACATCATCTGAAACCTGTTAGGAACCACGCAGCCTTTACTTTGATGAGTCAAGACTTTTTTCAATGAACTCCATAAACATAAGCAAGGTAAAATACATGCTTTAGGAGCAAGAACACAAAGCATATCACTATGTTATTCTCTTCTCTTGGGCTTCTGAAGACTGAAAAAATCAAAGATGACATTCAGTTTACTCCATCTACCACAGAGGTGTCTGCCCTCAGAGGAAAGGGAGAGAACAAGCACAGGGAAACAAGAGGCATTGATGAAGGGGGTGACTTTAAGCCTTGTAAGCACACACTTCTTGTACTGTAAGAATGTCCTCCCACCCCAATGTTTTACTGGGAATACAACTCCTACTCATCTCTGCCATTATCACCAGCTCTATTATTTTATCCCCATTAGAGGGATCAACCACATTATTCCCCACGAATCCTTCAAATCTGGCTTCTTTCAGATTCTACCTTCAAGCATAATAAAGTTCCCATGAACCCCTTGAAAGAAGGAAATAAGCTCTCCCATAGCTTACACAGGGACTGCATGCCTCAGCTATGAGATTCCCGTGGCACCAGTCGCACCGACACCTATTTGCAAGGCGAGGCAATGGAAGAGCTCTGCTAGAGAGCTGGTGTGCCAACGGTAAAGGGAACAGCAACCTCCTCACAATCACAGGCAGCAGTAGCGGAGCGAGGACACTGCCAAAAGTTTTGTTCAGAAGTCGTGACAAGGAGGTCTCTGAAGGGAGCCAAGGGAGGGGACAATAGATCTCCTGATGCTAATGCGAAGTGACGAACGGGGCACTCGCCGTCAGCCAAGGGCTGTGGAGCTGGACTGGGCAACAGAGAAACAGGCTCAGCACCTTCACAAGCAAGGGCACAGCATATCCTCTACAGCCACTGAAAGGTCAAAAAAAAACAGGAAGGTGTCTCCTGTAGAGCAATAGCTTGCACGTACACTCAGAGAAGGGCAGCACGCAAAAACCAAACCACTGCACGCTACACGTGAGTTCAGAGAGAGCTGGAGTCCACTTCACAGCACACTGTTCACCTGGCACATCAGGGCTTGCAAAATGCTTCAGACAGCACTTGTGTAGAGCCCGAGCAGGGTATGCAAATTAACAGCAGCGAAGGCAACTGTTTCTTCTAATCTCACTCACTTTGTATAGAGAGGCCCCTCTTTGTTCTGTTGAGAAAAGCAGGGTTTTTTTCCTGAAAGCTGTACTGTGTTTTCTAAGATACACAGAAGAGCAAAATCAGATGGCCATGGCAAACAGACAAAGGCAGGCACCAAGCTCAATAAAGTAAAAATCCCAACTTGATGAAGTACAGATCAAAAATTAAAAGATAAATGTTTTTTCACATATACATAAACACTTACTGAGCAACAGCAACGGCGCTATTTAGGATTGGGGATTTTTCTCTCCCTACTTAATCTCCTCACTTCCAAACATCTTGTAAACCATGTCTTTTCAAGTGAAAAAGAACAATGGTAAATTTAAAACAAAACAAAAAGCCAACAAACAAAGCAACATTTAAAGCCACAACACTTGGTGTTCCTTTCCAAAAGCCTAGTGTCATTTGCTGAAGTTCTTTATCTAGCATATTTGGCACCAAATGATTAAACAGGCAATGGAAAACAAAAATCGTGGTATCAGTATCACACTTCTATCTCCAGAGGCCCATAATTAATCCTAAGTAGTTACTGGACATCATTAAAGTCCCCTTATGAATGCTTTGAAATAATAGTTACCTAAGTGTTCATGTTCTGAAAAAAAGTGATGCTTACTAGGAGACAGAGTAAGAACAGTTGATTGTGCCAAAGCTTTTCTGTTTTACCTTACTCGGTGCTGAGAGCACAGAACAATAGCACTGGGACCAATACAGAGCACTGGGACCAATACAGAGCACTGGGACCAATACAGAGCACTGGGACCAATACAGAGCACTGGAAAGCCAACAACTTTAGGTTGAGGTTTTCCAAAGGCACCAAGCAACCAAATCCTACTGAATTTCAATGGGAGTCAGGCACCTAACTCCCTTAGGTGCATGTTCAAAGCCTTGAATTGATTTCCTTCGCTCTCTTCTCAAGGGAGGGTTCAGCCAGGTCCAAACACAGGCAGCTGAAGTTTTTCCACCACCTACGGAAGGCCTCAGATGCCAAGGGTGTAACCTTGCCCACGAAGGCATGGTCTCAGAGCTGGGCTTGCACATGTAGCTCACGATACTTGTTTTATTGTGGAGTTCTCCCCCATCACAAAGTATGCTCAAGAATTAGACATTAAACCCAAAGTATCTGGCAAGAGAAAGGAAGTGTCAACATGCTAACGCTGGTGCAAAAATGATTAAAAAAACCCCACTCCTTTCTGTTTATTTCATGGACCCCTTATTCGGGCGCCATCAAAGTCTCCAGAAGGAATTCATACAGGAGCCTCTCCCTTCTCCCCACTGCAGCACATGCTTAATTTTATATCTCACCGAATTCAAAAGGACTATTCACCTACTTAAGATGAAGTACACACACACAGTTCACAGAGATGCACACTCGTTCATTAGCACATACAATATGCTAATACAAGTAGAAAGGAACTGTTACTTACTATTAAAACAACCCCTCTACTAAGCCAAGTAGTCTACTTTTTTGTTACAGAGAACTTCTCATATTAACACTATTTATACCATGGCTACTTTCCCTGATCTGATTATTTTTATCCTGTCAAGTATCTTGTTGCATGCTTTTTATTAAATAACCTTCCTCACTCATTTTTAAAAGAAGCTACTTCATATAAGTCTTCCCTTTGCTCCACAGCTAACACTGGATTTATTGGGGGACCTCAGGATGACACTATATTTTCCACTTATAAATGATAAGGCAATAAAAACTATTGTGTCTTCCAGCAAAGTGGAAGTGTTCCAGGCCAGGTTGGATGGGGCTTGGAGCAACCTGGGCTGGTGGGAGGTGTCCCTGCCATGGCAGGGGGTTGGAACTGGATGAGCTTTGAGGTCCCTTCCAACCCAAACCATTCTGTGGTTCTATGAAATCATGTTTCTCTCATACCCTTAGACTCCCACTGTTACAACACTATTCCTTTCTGAGAGAAAATAAATATTGCACAATATCTCCTACCTGAAAGCTAAGTCACACAAAAGGAAGAAACTGGCCATTACCAACCCAGCATATACTCCAAAGGGGATGTCATGGTAGATGGCACCTTTAAGATGTAATGGCCAAGCTTTGGTCACCTGCTACACAGTTTGGTAACAGCAACACTTGACATCTAGTGGTTTCAGACAGACTCATGTATATTTTTTTCTGAGGACACACTGTGATAGCAGCCAGGAAACAACAATACCTTTTTAAAACAGAAATTTGAAAAATTATTGATGAAAAAATAATTTTGTTCCACTGGTTTTGAAAAGTAGAAAATAACTAAGCTTTCTGTGAATACTCATTTTTCCTCCTTACTCATCTCTTTTCATCCTATTAGAAAAGGGCAGAAGAAAAGACAAAAATGACTGGTAAGGATGGGAAGGTAGAAACCTCTACTTTTCAATTATCTTTTACATTAAATCAATGTATGCCTTTGAAAAATAACATTTTTCAACAGTTCTATTTTACACAAACTGCAGCCAGGTTTCATTTTATATTTAAGCTTTAGTGATTTTTTTTTTTTCTTTTTTTTTTTTAACGTACAGAGTTTTTAAACACAAAACGTAAGTCAGTAGAATCCTCTGTAGATTTCAGGCATGAAAGGGAATACGTTTCTATAATAAAGTAGAAAATTTAGGAACTACATTTTTCATTCTAGAAACCTGCAAAACAAGGACTGTAAGAAAATAAGCTTTAATGAAATTAATTTTCCCTTTTTGTCATTTCTCTCCTCCTGTACAGTCACCAATCAACAAGGGATGTCTACATTCCCACTCCACAATAAACCCGAGCTCCAAAGCTCTACTAGATCTTGGAGTGTCTCTCTCCTCCAAAGTTGAAGCACTGCATATGCATCTTCTCAACCCTACCCACAGCCCAGATATTCTGACCTATAAAGATTTCTCAACTCAAGAGCACTACCCAGAGTCCAAACAAAGAGGAAACACACCCACAAGCTGTAGCAATGTCCCTCTTCCTTCCCTGGGTAGGCAGGACTCAGGATAACTGAAGCAATAGGGGAGATCAGAGCTTGACTTGCTATTCAGCTACAGGTTGAGCAAACCACATGCAGTCTTCAACTCTACTGCCACCACCCTCTCCCACACAAATGCTCCAAGGCAATGAGATAGCTGCACTGTGGATGGAAGTATAGCTGGATATGCACAGTGACATCATGTCTACAATCCCCACATCTACATCCCATGAGCTATTATGAGCTACTTCAACAACTTGCTCCTGCAAAAACAGGTACAGAGTTCACCCAAGAGGAACTCTTTCTGATGAAGTTCTAACTTCTAACTCTCTTGTGCAGACAAGACATCCCTCCCAGCCCTGTCCTCCCTCCAAGAAGGGAGTTACAACATGGTACTGGGTGCTAAACAGTCTTGCTTCAGAATTGTCAGCTCCACCTTTCCAGATCCTTTACGTGGTTTTCACCTTTATGAGACCTTCTCTGGGATGTGGTTTGAGTTCCACAAGTAAGACATTTCCAGAAGAGTGAGAGATCACCAAAAGCAGGACATTATCTCTACTTCTAGATATACTCACGATATCCTCTTTTTCTAGAAGCAGTATGTTTTCTAAATTCACCCTCCAAAAGTAACACTTCTGAGCAATGACTGTGCTCTTCAACAACAGTTTAACAACTAAATTGCCAATGGACTCATGCTGGTTTCGATCACCTCCAGATAACAAAGGGAAAATGAAAACGATCATTTCTTCCAGACTGGCAGGACAGCATTGTGGGACAGAGCTGTCAAGTTCTGAAACCAAATCCTGCGCGGTGAGAAGTTGGGCATTGCCTTCACGCACCTGGGTGACCGCTGCTCAGTCACCAGTATCAGACTCAGCCTTGATTAAGAGTTCAAGTGCCATATTTCTGTTTGACGTTCCCATAAACATAACCTGCTTTTGCCTCAACATACTTGAGCTCTCTCCCAGGCCTGCTCCAGGGAATACGCATCATGCTCTTCCACACAGCTGCAAAAACAGTCACACACTAAACCTGCAGTCCAGGCACTTAATACCCCTCACAGGAAAACACGTGTGCTAGTTTAAGCTCATAAAAAACCTCTCAGATGCCATATGGACACAGCCCATTCACTCAGCATTTTACAGTTGCCTCTAAAATTCACGAAGGAGGAGAGGAGAATTATTTGACGTGCAAAACAAACCCAACCGAAGGCAACAAAGTCAGCATTTTCAGCTAAGTGGCAAATACATTTCACATACTGAAGGCAAGTAGTTCCCTCCTCGTGCCAATTTCCTGCGAGCGTTAAACAGTTGTGGCTATGGGGCAGCACATCGGGATTAGGGCATACCCAAATGGGAAGTTAATTTATACCTACCAAAGCACACCATTAACTCAGTGCAAACTCTCCCTAGAGCTTTGATAACGTTCCAAATGGACCAAACTAAACGTACATTTGCAAAATGAAGATATAAGCCAGGTCTCTCTGAAGTTGCATACCCCATTAACCAAGCTACCGTTACGTGCAAAGACTTCTATTTTCACTCGGATTCATGTTTCTATCAGTTTGGGGTCCAACATAAATAAATGGTGCAACAGAGGCAGCTCTTTGCAGAATTCAAAGTTACGAAAGGAGAACTGCAGCTCTATGAAACTCCCTTCACTCACTATCACCTTACCCTGCTCCCTTTACAAACAAAGGACAAGTGCACTATTCATTGCTGGAAGAAAAAAAAAAATTCTTAAAAAAAGCCACGGCCTTCTCAGTGGCAGCTGGTCTGAGCTTCAAGGCATCAAATACCTCAGGAAACTAATAGGCATTATATGGAATGAATTTAACAAAAAAAAAAAACAAACAACCCAAACCCCAACCCAAACTGATATTTGGCAGAATTCAGCAACGCTGTACTCCAAAACTCTTTGGAATAGGAGAGACCTCATAAAAGCAATGCCTAGGATGTGTCAAGAATAAACTAAAGGCTCTGCAACAGTACATAGGCTAGCAGGCAGCTGATGCAGCAAGCAAAAGGCACCCAGCCAGAAGAATCTCTCTGTGAAGTGGTACTTCGAGAGGGAAAAACAACTGCAACTTAAAGGAAGGGGCACAAGGAACGTGGTTTAGGGACAGATGAGCTTTTTTTGCGTTGAAATACTGGGAAATGCAGGATGGATTTAGAGTCTACTTGAAAATATACATTATTAGAAGAACCAAAGCATTGGTTATGCATTTCAAATGCATCAACACAACAGAACATCCAACTGGCAGCAGTGGAGCAGGACTTCCTACTATGGTGCTCCTATTGTGCTCATTTTCCTGTGATTCCTAAAGTCTGAGGCATATCTGCTCTTCACACGAGCTCTACTTTCAGGTAATTCATGGTATGTTTTTTTTCTAGGAAGAGTGGAACTTTCTAGGGCCTTCTCTTTTATCTGAGATGTACTGTTGCTTAAATTAGGAATTAAACTAAGCACATCTTTGGAAATGCCTGATTTCCAAATGTTTTTTCCCAGAACCTTGTGTGACAAAGCAAATGGCAGTCTCCTACTCCACAGCTAGACAAATTCTGTCAGCAATTATAAAAACTTTGTAGATTTGGTTTTTTAATATCAAAGGACCATCCAACTTTTTAGCCCTCTATTTACACTTTCTCTGCAGTTTTGATACTCACCGTTTCAAAAAGCTGGTGTTAGTATGTCTGTCCTGCTTAAGCCTCTCAAGATCCCATTGTGTTAGATGCAAGTCTAGCCTGGACACCAAAGGTCTTACTGCCAAACCAGAGGGCTGAGATTACCCACTGCAACCAAAGATGATTGTCCCACCCAAAAAGATACTTTTTCAGCAATGGAGGAACTAGTTAGAAGTGAAACAAGAGATTACACTCAAAAAACGTGACTCCTTGCTTTAAAGCCACTCAACCTTAGGATTTAGTAACCCAATATACAAACCACCACTCTATGGGACAAAAAAACCCCACCTTAACTGTGCTGAAATTTTTTGCATCATGTCATTACTGAGAGGTCATAATGTTCTTTCCACTTTAAGACATTCTTTTAAAGCAGTATTTTCTCAGGATGCAAAATAAATGATTCTCAGGCACAGTTCCTTTCTAGGACCAAGGGGAAGGTAAAAAAGGGAGTCCTGATGCATAGCAACCAAATACTGACACATGAATTGTGCATGTAATGAGTTTAGGTTACTTCATTTTTTTAATGGGTTCACAAAATTATCTCAAGTGGCCAAGACCTCTAGAAAAGATCAAATGTCAAAGGTTTTAGTCAACCTTACAGATCTTACAGAAGAAAGAGGCTACTTAAACTGAAGTTTAGTTTGGGTAGTTTTCTTAAAGCATCAGTAAAGGTGGCTGCAACACCGAAACCAGAGTGAGAGGTCTGTCCTCCTCTGCTGAGGGGAGCAGTTACAAGGCAGCAAACCCAAACTCACCCATTTGGCAAGTTCCTCCTCGGTGGATGAAACAAGTGGGTCTGCCACACTGGGATCTGCGTCCTATTTCCAGCTCTGCTAAAAATGGCTTTAATGACAACCTCGTGTTTCCCCTTTCCTGAACACATAACACATTGCACATGTAGCTTTGTACAGAAGTGTCAATTGCTAGCACTGCTCGGGGTGTAATTAATAACAATTACATTACACTATAAAAGCACATAAGGGACTATTTTGTGTACAATGTGCATTCCCTCATCAGCTGAATGGCCAAAGGAAACCTACTAGACATGAAAGTATGGTACAGCTGTGTCCCATAACTGAGTATTTGAATATTTATAAGCTATTGCACTTGGGATACCAAAGCTGATGACATGAATGTGTGTTTTAATAAGTCCGTCAATAAAGCTTTCCTCGTTAGAAATCTGCCCCTAGCACATTACATCAGAGAATTCTGTTATCATGAACCATATTACTTGTCCCAAATGGCTTATTGTGAAAGCCAGAAACACTGTGCCTATTTAAACAGCATGCTTTACAGTACTCAAAATCTGGTAGAAACTCTATGGTAACACTATCTGTGGTTTCACACCTTCTGAGTAATAGTAATGAATATTTTATGCTATGGAGACATGAAAAGTGCTCATCTCGGGTACTAAATCACCCTGAAAAATGCTACAGAATCCCTCTCCATAAATACTTTGTGAATGATGTGCAGCCTGTGGGGATTATCTTTTCAATGAACTTGATTTTTTATGTTTAAAAAGATAGCAAACAACGATGGCTGTAGAATAAGCAATCAGTTCTCAGTGCAACACCGAGCAGTTACCACCCTGTGACTCCTGGTATTATTATAAGTCGGATTTGACTGTTTCTATCTTGAGCTTAGTGTTAAACACGGATACAATTTTTTAACATGGAGAACAGGGTGAACAAGCTTTGAGGTGGGGGGGAGAGGGGAAATCTATTGCAAACTGGAGGTGTTTGTACACTAACTGGCTACTGCACTGATGTTTTCCATGGAAATTCCAGCCACATTAGTTTTGGCAGCAATTAAAGACTACTCTTGGAATCCCTTAACAACATTCAAGGAGTTCCTTTTAACTTTACTTCATGTTCTGTAGTTCTTTCTACTCTTTAAAGCGGGGCAAGCAGGTGTTGTTTTTTTTCAACCTTCAACCCATTTTAATGTTAAAATAAATACAAAGATAAGTCAGTCAGAATTCAGGCTCAAAGGAACCCCACTGAACTATTTCTTCCTCTTTGAGAGCCAAGAAGCTCCTCTTTTGCTCAGGTTGTACCACTCACTGCTGCTCAGTACATTGTGCAACTCTGCCTGGGAGCCAACACAATCACAGGACTCGACGATAAAAGACACTATTCAGAGTTTTGGCAGGAAGAATACCTCTGACATTTTGTTTCATCTGGATCACAGGATTAGACTTCAGGGCTTTAACACTAAGCTGCCCGTGCAGCACCACACAGAGCTGATTTCTGACACCTCTCCCACTGTATATCACTTTATTCTTGAATATTCCCATTCAAGCCAATGGGATGACCCTTGAAGGAACCTGCAACCCATAAGAAGCAAGCACAGTTGAATCTACCTGTTGAAAAGGGAAGATTACACCCTTACACTACATATCTGAGCCACATAATCAATGATTTATGCTTCTTGAAAGGAAAACACAGACAAAAGCCAGCGTGTATCCAGGCATCAGAAATGTTATTGCACCATATTTCAAATACCAGCCAAACTGTTACAAACTTCCGTGACCACATCTGATGTATTTCAAGCATGTTCATAACTTCAAAAGCATTATACAGACATTAGTATTAATGCTGATTAAGTTAATATTAACTGCCTGGCTAGAATGTGTCTGCATGGACACTGAAAATTCCAAGTACTTGAATACAGTAAACCTGCACAGCTTTTACTAAAGTTAATGGGGAAAAATAGGCACATACAAATTCATCTCAAGTGTCCTAGGCACCTTAAGGTACAATGAACTATGCTCTCAGCATGACCTATCCTTTGCCATGAAGGGAAACCCTATGTGAGCACAAGTCTTATGAGCACAAGTCTGATGAGGAATGGCTGAGGGAACTGGGGGGTTCAGTCTGGAGAAGAGGAGGCTGAGGGGAGACCTCATTGCTCTCTACAGCTCCCTGAAAGGAGGGGTAGAGAGATGGGGACGAGTGTCTTTAATCAAGTAATAAGCAACAGGACAAGAGGTAACGGCCTCAAGTTGTGCCAGGGGACGTTTAGATTGGATATCAGGAAGAATTTCTTGGACCTGATCATCTTCAAGGTCTTTTCCAACCTAGATGATTCTGTGACTGGCTTATACTACATAACCTAACTTTTAGACAGCTAAAAATGGGGAGAAAAAAAAGAAAAAAACAAAAGTCAGCCTAGAAGAACTGCTTTGAATTATCCAATAAATTATTCTCAGCTTGGAGCAATGGTATAAACAGCAGAGGAAATTTACTATCAGCTCTCACTTGAACGAGAGGTTTATGAGGGGTTTCTATTTTGGGGCTGGTCTCCCTGGAGTGGTCCACGTGATTACCTTGTCCACCTCCAGTTTCCCTCTCCAACTTCCCAAATCCACTAGTTGATCTGGACAGATCAGAAGGTCAGGCACGTCAGAGGAGATTTAAACTTCCTGAAAGTGTTGTGAAAATAAGGGGCATGGCAGAAAAAAAAAAACAAAACACCCTCTGTATAGCCTGAGAGAAAAGATTTCATGTTATTAATCACACTCATCGGGGTTCTCTAATCTTTATCATCATTCAGCTTCAGGAAGACTTACTGCAAGTTTCAACTGAAGCCATTTAGCTTCCTAAAAATGAACAAACAAAAATATCTAGAAAGGCAAACAAGCATCAACCTCAAGACCCTCAAAGCCCTCAAAGTAAGTTTTCTAAAATGATATCATTTTTCTATGATTAAGTTAATTTTTCCTATTGATTCCTGTAACATATGTCTACAAAATACAAGTGACTAAATGCAAATCACTTTCAGAAAGAATTTTTTTTAAAACTATGAAACCAAGAGGTTTCTTTTTCCATTTCAAGGACAGTTCACTTACAAAGTTAAGAGTAGAACAAGAAAGACTTCACAGAATCACAGAACGGTTTGGGTTGGAAGGGACCTCAAAGCTCATCTCGTCCCAACCCCCCTGCCATGGCAGGGACACCTCCCACCAGCCCAGGTTGCTCCAAGCCCCATCCAACCTGGCCTGGAACACTGCCAGGGAGGGGGCAGCCACAGCTTCTCTGGGCAACCTGGGCCAGTGTCTCACCACCCTCACAGGAAACAATTTCTTCCTAATATCTAATCTAAGTCTCTCCTCTTCCAGTTTAAACCCATTACCTCTTGTCCTACCACTCCATGCCCTTGTAAAAAGTCCCTCTCCAGAGTTTTTGTCAGCCCCTCCAGGCACTGGAAGGTGCTATCAGGTCTCCCCAGAGCCTTCTCCAGGCTGAACAACCCCAACTCCCTCAGCCTGTCCCCACAGCAGAGGTGCTCCAGCCCTTGGATCATCTCCATGGCCTCCTCTGGACTCACTCCAACAGCTCGATGTCCTTCTCATGTTGGGGGCCCCAGAACTGGATGCAGTACTCCAGGTGAGGTCTCACAAGAACAGAGTAGAAGGGGAGCATCACCTCCTTCGACTTCCTCCACATCCTCTCTACCATCAGCCACCCACCCACCTACTTCTTCACATTGTTACATGAGTGTTTCCACGTAGAAAAAAAGCATTTTGGGGAAAAAAAATCTGACACCTAGTCTCAACGGTTTAACTCCAGAAATGCAACTCTTGATTCATCAGAGCACGAGCTCCACTGAGAAAGCAAACCATGTAATTCTTCATTCAATAAGGAATATGTATTAGTCACTTCTTGAATCAACTCAGATTAATTAAACTTCTTTCATTAACTGTTTTCAGCTCATCTGGTTTATTAAGATCCACATAACCCACCTGGGGCCTTCGAACATCTGCTGCCCTCAGCTGACTTGTTTTACAAAGCTCAGGCCTCTTTGTTTATTATAAGCATTTCTCAGATTTCCATTAAGACCTTTAGATTCTCCTGATCTTCCTTAACAACTACGGCAGCTAGCAGCTCTTAGTCTCCATATAATCATTTATTGCTATTGATGCCTGTTCACACATTTTTGTTTTCTAGTTCATGATGGTCACAACAACCCACTGAGTTCAAATATTTACAAACAGGAGTAGGTGTCAGTAGTAGGTGGTGGAATATCAAGCATTTGTGTCCTACACATCCAGGTTGCTCTTGGCCCTCTTCTAAGACACTTGTTTGCATGCATTATACTTAGAGAAGCTACTGTCCACTACATTCATTTATTGGTATATAAGAAATACAGAATGATGTCCTCACGTGTAAATAGATAAAAACTTCCATTCTTCAATTTCCTTCAGATTTTCAAATGTTACACAGGATAGTATGAGCTGATAAACTTTATGGTAAACAGAAAAGACCAACAGCATAGCCAACCACCATGTCCTCAGTATACTCTCTGTATACTGGATGCAGATTTTGTTCTGCAAAAATCAATTGGGAATTTTCCTGTACTGTCACAAAAAGTTATGATCTTTAATTGATTTCAGTGATGTTAAATAGCTCAAGAGTTTTACACATATTCACCAGTTATTTTGAAGGTTTATTTGTAGCCACATGAGCTGTTCAGAACGTTTCTTTTCAAACTAGTTGAGAGTTAATTGGCTCAAGATTTTGGGGGTGGAGGGTGGACTTTCTAGAATACAAGCCATAGTATGTTAACACAGTACCTCACATGATACTGAGCTCCACTAAGATGAAAGGATTAGAGGATAAACTGTGTAATAAAAAGAGCTCATGTAAGCAAAAGAAATAAATATTTACAAAGAGAGAACTGCCTTTAAAATCCTAAAACCCACTCCACACCAAAGAATCACCATCATATTGAACAGAAACAGCACTGGAAGAGCAGGGAGTGGGGCAATGAGCACAAGCAACAGCCTTCCTTAAAAAAAATATTTATCAAAAAATAGTGAGATAATCTTTGACTTTCAAAACTGCTGAACCAGTCAGTTCTACCTCATGTTCAGCATCATACTATTAAACTAAGTCAAAAGTTTCTGTGGTTACTATCAGATAAAATGAGCTCATTTCCCCGGAGAATTTGCTACACTGACCAGATGTCTTTAGCCAGCTACTCCCCCGATGGAGCAGGAGCAGCACATGCAATGCCTTCCCCGTTACTATGGAGATGGGTTTTCCCATCCACTATGCAGCCGGGCGTATAGTAGCTACCAGCTGTTGTCTGGACTCGTACTCCATCAGGACAGACCGAGGAAAGAAAGTGGGAGATGTAGGGCTGAGCTTCTCCCAGCCCTGGACCTCATAAACTTTAACATCACAGCGTTCAACCCTCAATCTTCTCAGCTGCCACTCGGGCTCATTGCTATTGTTTAAAGCCACTTCCTTCGCTGGTTTTCCAGCTTTGTAAGAGCTCAGCAGCAGCACACAACCCCTTGGTATAACATCTTCGATTGCTGGGCTGGAAACTTCAGGCTTTCCCAACTCAAGCCCAACATTCCCATCTAAATGGCTTTATGAGCTTAAATCTAAATCTCCAGCAGTAACCCATTTCAGGTTCCTGACATTATTCTCGCTCCACACTTTCAAAGCAAAACTGGATTAATGGCTCCCTATCCTTCCTGCGAGGCTGGTTAATGCCTTCTATTCCCATTGCTTTTTAACTCCTGTGGAACTTTAATCCCTCTCTGACCATGCTGATGAGCTGCAGAGAAACAACGCTGGTTAGGATTTTCATTCTTGCATTTTCTTTTTGAATGCAGCCAAGTTCAAATGTCTAATTATAACATTGCAGAGTTAATGACCAATTTATCAAAGGCTTTAGAGTATCTTTGAAGTCATAACAACAAGCCAAAGGGGGTTTTAAAACGTTAACTGCACAGGAAGCCTAGGTAGAGAGCTTTCTTAGGATTATCTCTTTCACTTAACAACAAAGTTGAGTCGTTTCAGAATACTTCCAGCAACCCCTCGGCTCGATCTGGTTGCCACATAGCACAGAGCTCTAGCTAGTGTTTATTTTATAGCTCTGAGCAGCACCAATCATTACCCTATTAATTCAAGCGTGTTTAATACAATGTCCTTCAACTACTCAGTCATGCCTATTTGTAACTTTTAAGCAACTACAGAAAGGTACAGCTTGTCACCACATTTATACCTAACAGGCACTAATCGTTAAGGTTAGATATACAATGTAAGTAGGGTATACATTAAGACAGCTACAACCAATGTTCATTTAAACCTACGAGAAGCAGCCTCTGCTCCTTTTGCTTCAGACACACTTTTTTCCACTTAGCTGAATTTGCCTTCAGATGTGTGCAGCTCCTGCTGATGTCAGTGAGCTATAAATACACATCAGAGGACACACTCAGACCCGTTTACTTTTTAATCTGACATATGTAGCCACTCATATTTTGTATATATTACACACCACTGCAACGCTGAATCAGCACACCCAGCAATAACAATAAGGGCATGCTCAGCCCAGAGCAGCACACAAAGCACTCAAGCTCTTCCTCACTTTCATTTCACAGCAATCCTGCCAGTCAGCATTACCAAACATGTTTTGCAGAGGGGTTTTTGTGTCCCTCCACTAAGGTACCAGACAAGGGGGAAGGTAAAAGGCACTATTCACCTGTTGATAAAAGGTTAATGAAGGAGTCTTAGGACAGCAAAGGAGTTCCAGATGAGGGAAAGCCATTGCTGGTCTTCCAAAGTGAGCTGAGGGGGGAAAAAACCCAAAACCTCAGGCTGCTTGCAAGATCTCCACCACCGTTTTCCTCTGAACTATACTCAGAACAGGGCTGGCCATTTGTCCCCTATAAATTACAAGTGAGGAAAACTTCCACAGCAAGAAGCAGAGACAGTCTCTAGAGCTGGGCACTGTAAGAGGAACATCTCACAGCTTTGACCAGTCAATTTAACAGCCACCCCGTGGCTTTGCAGAGTGACAAGGCTGTAATGAAGAACTTCCAGGCACAGAGGGCCGTGGGGCATTATCAACAAAGAAAATTTATGTATTTTTTTTCTCCAGTGCCGTAGTTGTAGACCACAATAATTGTATGGTGACATGTAGGATAAGTAAAAGCTGGATAAACTACCTCACTGAAAATCAATGTTTCCTCTCTAAATCAGCCAGTGCAATCAGATTTCCTTTCAGGTCTCCTGGGAGATTACATCTTACTGCTTTCTTCATTTAAATCTAACTTCCCCAGACCTTATCTATATGGCAATTTCCACTTCACGGTGAGTTTGTTCATTACATTCAGGTACTTACCCTTACAGCCCTGCCACAACAAAGGATTATGGATGCTTGAGCCTAAAGATCACTTAAGCTCTGATAAAATGAAAAGCAATAAAGAAGTGAGAGGAGTTGCATCATGTTTAAAAAAGCTTTCAACGAATAACCGAGTACAACACTGCTGCAACAAGACTATGGAGTTGGCTTCTCATTTTGAGGGGAGTTCACTTAAACTCCAAAGAATGCCAGTCTTTCCAGAGATGATCAGGGCACTTATATTCCACATAAATAAAGGGATGATTTTTTTGTTCTAATCTTAAAGCAATTTTGCTGGAAAAATCACGGTGAATTGATATTCGGACATTCTATCACAATTACCCCTACTGTTCTTTCCAAGTGTACAAGACACACACTGTACTGCAACAGCAGTGCAGAACTGCTTGTACTTTTAATAAACTACAACTGTATCCAACAAAAGAGAACAAGGTGTCAAAT
This sequence comes from Podargus strigoides, assembly GCA_028020825.1. NCBI lineage: Eukaryota > Metazoa > Chordata > Aves > Caprimulgiformes > Podargidae > Podargus > Podargus strigoides. Next base: position 4,960,616 of record CM051633.1, read on the forward strand.
TTGTTTTCTTCTCCGTGCTTTGAAAGCATAAGGACTTTGTTTAAATCAGAAAAACAGGCGAGCTCATTAGCACTCCTGAACACATACAGGCCCCTGAAATCAGGGCGTGCATCAGAGCAGTGGAGATGTGGTGCTGAGGGACATGGGGCAGTGGGGACTGGGCAGTGCTGGGTTAATGGTTGGACTGGGTGATCTTAGAGGTCTTTCCCAACCAAGGCGATTCTATGATTTTTGGTTGCTACAGCTACACAGCAGCTATCAATATGTATTATCTCCTGAGACAAAGTCTTCACAAGTGTTTCAGTGGCCTAGTAACCCCTACAGTATCTTCCAAAGCAATGTAAGCACTAGGAGCAAAATTAGCACACCTGTAAAGAAAGTTGGATTCTTTAAGCATAAACCGTGCCAGAGATGGTGGTGACAGGACATCTGTCAACTGACACTTCTTCACCTACATTTACTCTGCCCTGGTGAGGCCACATCTGGAATATTGTGTCCAGTTCTGAGCCTCCCAGTTCCAGAAGGACAGGGAACTGCTTGAGAGAGTCCAGCACAGAGCCACAAAGATGATGGAGTGGAACATCTCCCTCATGAGGAAAGGCTGAGGGAGCTGGGTCTCTTCAGCTTGGAGGAGACTGAGGGGTGACCTCATTAATGTCTATAAATATGTAAAGGGTGAGTGTCATGAGGATGGAGCCAGGCTCTTCTCAGTGACATCCAATGATAGGACAAGGGGCAATGGGTGCAAGCTGGAACATGGGAGGTTCTGCATAAATGTGAGGAAGAACTTCTTCCCAGTGAGGGTAACAGATCACTGGCACAGGCTGCCCAGGGAGGTTGTGGAGTCTCCTTCTCTGGAGACATTCCAAACCCACCTGGATGTGTTCCTGTGTGACCTGATCTAGGTATTCCTGCTCTGGCAGGGGGACTGGACTAGATGATCTTTTGAGTTCCCTTCCAATCCCTGACATTCTGTGATCAGGAAGATTCACCCATGCTTTTGAGAGATTTTAGAAGCTATTTCACTTCAGAAATGCAATTAGGCCAGCATTCGTCCCACCTCACTCTATCCTCTTAGCTGGAAAGCCCACAGCTCCATCCTTAAATCTGTGCAGAAGAGGGGCACCTCCAGAAACACACTGAGACCCTAACTATGACATCTCAGCCTTAGCTTAGATGGCATGTTCTCATACTTGAGCCTCAAGCAAAAGCAGCACTCAAGTTCCCAAAAACTATGAAGTACGAACAAAAAACCCCACCCAAACCAAAAGAGCCTTGCCGTACCACAGTCAGGTAAATGCACTGATTTTCTGCCAGACCCAACAGCAGGGATAAGAGAAGTGCATGCCCGCTCTTCAGTAGGCCATAAAATTCTCATTCTATTGTATTACGTTAACCTGAGACCAACAGGAGTTTAAACCAATGATTCCCACTGTGAACAACTGCAGCAGGAAAGGAGCCACTGCAGATGACTGTCTCCCACCTCTTACAGGAACAACTCACACCCAAGGGGACAGGCAGGTGAGTTTTTGCATCTGTTGATACCAAACTCAACAGAAAACATGCCACAGATGTTGGATCAAAGGCTTCTTTTCCAGACAGAACCACCACAGTGCAACTCAGCACTTTTGAATACCTAAAAAATTCAGGGAGAGATATTCTTCATTTTTTAGGCATTATGTTTTGTGGTGCAACGTATTTTGAAAAACCTGCTACTGCTAGCTTGTCACTTTTTGTGCCAATTTATCAAGTGGTTTATAACAAGCAGATCATAGCTTTAAGTTTTTGGCACAAGAAAGCACCTTAACATATTTATATGATGGCAAAGGCCTCTCCCTATTTAAAATCAACAGTTATGTCTTCCTCTGTTCAAAAGGGACTCTGTTTTGAATCATAATCACTGCAGCCCCTACAAGTGCAAAAGAAGAAGTGGCAGGCAACACAACACTATGTCACAAATGCTAAAAGAGAGAACAACCCATTGTACAAGGCTCTTGTAGCTGCAGGCTTTAATATTTCCCTCCAGAAGGTTGCAATCTACAGGTGCTCGAGACAGTATAAACACTATCAAAAGCTGAAATCTCTATCCAAACAGGAATAAGCAGGGGAGGTTCAATATGCATACAAGAGATTAAACAACAGCATCATTTTTCTTAACCTTTTCCTTAAATTAATGGTTTGGTTATATAACTAGATGATGTATTTATTGCCAAATGTGTTTTTAAATGCACTTACTAGAAGACATGAACATTGCACTACTCTAATTATTGATTAATCATCTCCATTTCTAAAACAGATAGATATGTCACTTTTAGAATCCATTTCCACAGCAGTACATTTGTCAATGACACTTGATCAAAGCACTGGCTTTGACTGTGCTGTATTTGTTTAACTACTACTACTGCTTATTTTAGCTCATACCAAAGAGTTTGGAAGAACACAACCTGGGCACATGCCAGAAGAACGAAGCTTTTAAACATAACCTTATATTCAAAGAATGAAATCAAGCTCTAACAGCATCAGCAAGCAAAATTCTGCCATGTACACAAAACTTTCCTGTGTGGTTTGTTGTTTTTTTTTTTTTTTTTCCTTTTTCGCAAGATTTAGTGGCAAAAACTGGATTCAAGTAGTTTTCCTTATAAATATTTCAACAGACAGTAGAGAAATTCATGCACGGCTGTTGCTATTGCAAAAGCTATTTGAACTTATTTAGGAGTTTTACTTTAGTATTTTGATAACCAGAAAATTAAGCATTTCACATCAGAGTAAACTTCACTGACTTCTGCGTGGTTTGCTTTCTTGAGGTCAAGTTTGTTGGGAGGGGTTTGTTTGGTGTTTAATTTATCTGTTTACTGGAATCACATTCTCACACTTCGAGGCGTTTTCTGACTTTATTACACAACCAGTAATTAATTGCCATCATTTTTCATTTGATAATGGTCATTGATTCTGCCACATTGCTTAGAATAAATATTATGTCTTTCTACACTCAATGTTCTCATTTGCTCCTAGCTGTTCTTTCTAAACTACAGGGTACACTAATACAAACGACTGCAGGATAAGAATCACGTGAGATTTAACATCCAAAGATATGCAGACTGTGCACATGTACTTAAATTGAAGGGCAAAGAAATGTTTACAGCAAATCACTAGGTTATAGGAAAGTCTTCTTACCCATTCATTTTGGAGAAAGACGTAACCATATTTCTTTACTCTGAACTGGCAGTAATGCCACTCTGAATCACACAGTAGCAATAGTTCTCTGAACCCCAAGGCTCCACAAAAAGTCACAACTTCATTTCAAGTGCACTGCAAAATAGAAAAGGGAGGTACCAAACCTGAACCTAAAATCCCACCCGTGTGCCAAGAGGGAATAAGCATGTGTAGCTCACCATTTCAAATTACAAGTGAAACCTTTGTACCTAATAAAGCTTAACAGCAGCACTGCAGGCATTGACATTCTGGGCTTAGAAATTTATTTTCAGGTCTGTCTTCCAAGTTTGACATGTTTCACACGGTTTCCATCGCTAAGAACCAATCTGTGCCTGCCAGCTCAATCAATCACACCAGATGAACACAGATTTCACAGTGCAAGACCACCGAAACATTTCAAAACTTGGAAAGGTGCTCCAGCTTTCAGGTGGTGACAAACACATGGGAGACTTTCAGGGACAGTTCCCTACCCACAGGGGTAGTTACCTGTTCAGGCTCCTGAGGGCAACCTCCCTAAACAGCACCTACATCAACACCGCTGTTACTAACCCTAACAGCAGCATTACAGGGAAAGAAACCAACACAAATATGACCAACCATTCTTGAAAGCAGCTGCTAAAAGAAAGGTTTTACTGTAGTAGTTGTAGATCACCCCATTAGCAGTGTATCTCTCCTTCACACTCATATTAAAGTGATGTTTTATACAACCCCACTTCACACAGAAGAGGCAGTCCAGGAGTCAAAACCAAGCTCGCAAATATTTTTGTTTCTCGTAGACAAAAACAAATCTCCTCCAACCAGACTGCAAAGAGCAAAGGCCTTTGCAAACATAGTAAATGCCTTCAGCTACTTAAAATACAATGTTTATTTTACTTCAAAGATTTTTAGACTAAATTACCTTAAAGCAAAAAGTGCAAGCAAAATAGTTTCATCTTTTTTTTCTTCTCTTTCTGAACCTCTTAAAACATGCCAGTTGGTCTAGACCTACATATCACAGGCTAACAGAAATAAGTGCATCTTTCATAAAATTTCTTCCACAAACAGGAGCCAGACCACTGGACAGATGCAGCAGTTACATTTTAAACATTTCGGCATCCTTTTCCCCCCCTGTTTCCGTTTCCCTGCATGTCCCTTTTGATCTGGCCCTACCCCAGGAGTGGGTCACCTTCCCCTGGGGGTGGATGTGGTGGCAGAGCTCAGCTCAGCCAGACAGTTTGAGGGAAGTTTCATTCCCTCCCTGCTACTTGCTCAAGACACAGAAGTACTGCTCCAGGCTGAGCTTTTCAACTTGTGAAGTGATACCTAAAATAAGAAGCCAATTCACAGACGAAAATAGGGACAGTGTATGAGAAAAGATCCCCTATTTATCTGATGGTCATTAGTGCTAACAGGTACTTTGCTACCTACAAAACAGAGCACAGATTTGGGGAAGTGTCCTTCAGTCCAGCCCACCTACTGTTTTTGTTCTTCAATACTTAAGTCTCCATATTTTGTTTGAGCCCAAAGCAGAGGGGTCCTTATTTACAGCCAGTTCCCAGGCACCACCAGTAGCATGTGAAATAGCAGCAGCAATCACAGAAGCCCATTCTTGGAAGCTCACAGGAAGCCCAGGGTACAGATCTATGAATTTTTCTCTTGCTCAAGGACAGGCTTGCTCCTTTCCTCCAAGGCCTTCCACAGCTAGGAAAGCATGGAATACCTACAGGCACATACCCAGAAAAGCCTGACACCCATAAAGGTACTGGAGGAGGTGGAAGACAGGTCACAGATTTTAATAGCATTTAGTACATTCATTCACTATTACAGATTTTTCCCTCAAGAACTGACTTTGTCAGGGAGGTTGAAGACCCAGCTACAGACTCTAATGCTTGTTCTTAGTCTTTCCTACAATCATACCTTATTGTTCCATGGAAACATTAGCTTTCATTTTGTAAAACATTAAAGGAGACTGAAGAAACACTTTTTCAGAATTAGTCCATAAAATAAAAAGCTATATGTTCATCTCAGAGAAATACCCAAGAATAATCCCACAACCTTCTGCTTTATTATGAATTTTCTGGCTTTGGAAGTGAAGGCAATGTATCTAGAAGTCTAGTACAGTTTAACAAGTGATGCAATTAAAAAAAAAAAAATTTCTCTTGGGAAAAGGCTTGTCTGGTGACATTGGCAGCACTGGTGACTGACCCCTAGGGAAGTGGGACAGTCACACACAGATGGGAAATAGCTGGGAAGGAACTACATGGGAGCACTGAAACATCAGACCCTACCTAGTGGCTGGAAACTCAAGTGCGAGGTCCAGATGCTGAAGTCTGAATGTGTTAGCATCATTGTTAGGGAACTGATACCAAGTGACAGATAGATTGTATTACATAAAGTTCCATTTCTGGCTGCCCACAATGTCTCCTAATTCAAACAAAGGCCTGACAAGCTACTGACAATAAATAAATCAAAGTAAAAAGCACATTGCTTTGAAACTTTAGCCTTATGGCCAGGAACATTACAGTAAGCTCGTTTGTTAAAAAGACCTCTTGATTTTGACCTACTACTACTTTACCAGAGCAACTGAAAATTATTGATTTCCTGTGTTATGAATTGAGATGAATAAAAACCCTACGAGATTACAAATAAAAAGCCTTCTTTGTTCCGTATATCACTTCCACTATGCTGGTCAGTCAGATGCCATTGTTTTTCCTCCTGGTCCCATGGCACATGAAAGTTATCTTACTGGGAAACAAAACTAAATGAAAAGTGAGAAACAGAAATCTTGCCAAGATTTGTACTGTTTGTTTTCAGCCTCACATCCAAACCCAAGAATAAACATGAAAAACAGCAGCAGTTTTAAAGAATGCCCCACACTAGTTCAATTTTCATTTTTGTTTTAAAATGTTCACAATTCTTTTGGTCCTGAAGCCTCTTGGGACAGAGGCTGGGATTAATACTTACACAAAAGTGATTAAAGACATTTTGATTCAAAAAAGCTGATGCAATTTATTAGCTGCCTTTTCCATGCAGAGTTTGTTCCTGCTCTTCACCAACAGTATCTGGATGCAGCTCTGGACCCAGTAAATGTTTCTGTACTGGCCTTGAGCCACAGAACACTGTAGGCTGTGGGTGGCATAGATCGAGGAAGCCAGAGGACAGCAAAAGGACGCTCCCTACCCCCATGCAAAAGGCATGCTGGAGTGACCTCTGTCGCATCCCCGGCCTCTTGTAGGTGGCAGGCAAGGGACACAATGCAAGCAAAGTGATACTATGCATGAAAGCCTAAATGCACATTCAGAAAGGCAACACACGTCACTCACAACTCTAAAAGGGCAGAAGTCCCCCCAGATTTTAATCAGAGTCACAGAGTCAGAGTGGTTGGGGTTGGAAGGGACCTCCAAAGATCATCTACTCCAACCCCCTGCTAGAGCAGGATCCTAGATCAGGTCACACAGGAACACATCCAGATGGGTTTGAATGTCTCCAGAGAAGGAGACTCCACACCCTCTCTGGGCAGTTCCAGTGCTCTGCCACCCTCACAGTAAAGAAGTGTTTCCTTATGTTAAGATTGAACCTCCTATGTACCAGTTTGTGCCCATTGCCCCTTGTTCTGTCACTGGACACCACCAAGAAGAGTCTGGCCCCATCTTCCTGACACCACCCTTGAGATACTGATAAGCATTGATGAGATCCCTCCTCAGCCTCCTCTTCTCCAAGCTAAACAGACCCAGCTCCCTCAGCCTCTCCTCAGATGGGAGATGTTCCAGTCCCTTCATCATCTCAGTGGCCCTGCGCTGGACTCTTTCCAGTAGTTCCTTGTCCCTCAATCAACATTGGCCTTCTGTGTTTTTGAATTCTCTGCACCTTGTAGACTGCTTCAGTCAGTTATGATTTTTAAGTTCAAGCTAGGGAAAGAACAACAGAAGATGTGGCTCCACAATGAGTGACATCTGCAAGTCATTAAGGAATTATAACACTCAAGAAGTCCCTGTTCCAAGAGGTGACAGAAAAACAGAAATGATGAGAAGTACCTGATCATGCACTTCATCCCTCATTCAAGCCCCTTAGCATTTCTTCCTCCACCTCGTACACCTTCACACAAAAAGTTTCACTGACAGTCTCCACCATCTTGCTCCAACTCTTAAAGCAACTTGGTTTTGTAAGTGAAAAAGCTCTAGCTCAACATCTCCTTTAAATATTAAGAAAAAAGAAATACCTATTAACAACTTTGTCAGTGCTACACTAAATTTAAGAGCAAGGAGAAAGAGACAGCTCAGAGTGATGTAATGGTCATCAGAAAGAAGAGATGCTTCTCCTGCTTGTCTGCTTGTTTTGAAGAGTGAAACATCCCTGCACATCAGCTACCTGGGACACAATACCTAACAGTCCCTTGTGTCCGAACACTTAGGAACCAGAGTTCAGATGCTTTCCAAAACTGGAATCAGCTCCTGAAACAGCTTTCTCTTAACAGCTTCACTAGAATTTCAGAGCCACAGTTTGTTGACCTTGAGAAAGGTAAGACTGACAGGCTGCCTGTTTGGTTTGGGACTTGTTAGAAAGGCAACAGTGCATGTTTGTGTGCAACTTGATGCATGGCTGGGCCTCTCACCTGTGACTCTCGCTGGCCATTACCCTGACAGAAGCAATTAAGAAAAGGAAATTTCCTGTTATCAATATACTACTTGAAAGTGTTTTTCTAAATTTTAAACACAATTCCCTAATTTTGTTACCAAAATATAAAAATAGGTCTTTGCTTACAAACAGTTCTTCGTTTTCATCACTGCTGCAAACCTCGTTTTGCTTTCAAGGTCTACAAGATCCCAGATCTATTCCTTCCACCACCCCCACTGTATCACAAATCTATTCATAAGTGTACACAAGTGGAAAGTTTGAATTCAATATAGTTAGCATATTGCCCCTAATTTTCTTGCATTTTTTTTCTTGCAGATGAGATAGCACTCACTAAGTTCAGAACTGGGAGTAAGGGAAGAATCTTTTCTTTACATCCTTTATAACTCTGCTTTAAAAAGGCATATGACTCACAGTGGTTAAATATTTAATTGTTTCCCTAATGAGCTGGATCCTAACATGCAAATATGAAAAGACATGTCATTATGTCTGAAAAATCCCACTCGTATCCAAGCAGCTTTATATACATATACACACACACACTAGGAATCTATAAAGGAAGTTGCCATCTCAGGACTAGTCTACACAAACATTTAGTAGTGGTATTCTGTGCAGAGATATGTAGGGGCTAGGGCTTGGTTGGTTGGGTTTTTTTTCCTTTTTATCAAAATAGTTGCAGTAATTCAAACACAAATATACCTGTTATTGTACTACCACTAATGATGACATAATAGTACAATTATACCCTACGGGACTGGGCTATACTGACACGTGCAACCACGTGCTCATGATCACTTCAAAGACAGGAACAGAGATGGAAGATATTACCACACCCAACTCCTCATTACTGCACCTCTCATCTCACAGATTACCACCCACAACGCTGAACAACCATAACCCGTTGTGGAAGTGCTCTTAGCCCTCTTCAATCTAACCAAATTAGTTTTAACCATCTTTGGTGGTAAACAAAGGTTTCTGGGCCAGCTAGGCACTGCAGCAGACTATGAAAGCAAATTCAGTGCAATTCCATTCTGGGCAGAGTAAACTCCCTTTGAGGGGCAGCAGTGAAGAGCTAGCAGATGACTGCTGCTTAAGCTTTTCCAGAGAGACATGCTTCTGCAACCCTATCTACACCCTGTCTGTTCTAGATGAGTTTGAACAAAGCAGCTTTTGTTTGTAGGGATGTCCTAGCTGCCAATTCGAGTTCAATAACTGGCTCTGGATTATAGTAGGCATGCCTAGACCTATAAAATAAAAGTAATTTCAGTTGAGTTGGTCTTCATCAGCTGTCAGGCTGATAGCCTGCTGTCCTGCAGCAAAACAGATGCAAAGTAAACAGAAAATGCTACTTATTTCATTATTCAGTCAAATCAATACAAAAGAGGCACAAACAGAGATAAATACATAAAATAAGGGCCAAAACCTCAGCTTTCATATAAAAAAAAAATAAGCTTTCAAAGTTCTAAATTAAGAAATGAGACAAGAAATTAAATGTGTTCCTTCCTCAGTGTTATGATTGCTGAGGCCCATCACTGAACCACAATGCATGGCACAGGCCAGAGCTGGGACTTCTGTAAGTTATGTTCTTTCTTTGCTTCAGTGCCAGGCTGTGCAAGAGGCTGCTCACACTTCTGCTCACCTTTCCACCACGTCGCCTGTTTAGGCTGCGAGGTCTACGAGGGGAGGAACTATCTTTTAGAGAGTGCAGCCCTCTGCTCTACTAGGTGTTGTAGTTACAGGCAGAGCCCTTTGAATGGGCTGTAATGTAAAAAAACAACAAAAATATCCTTTCTCAGAAGGACAGCACACAAGTCTGCTTGTAAACTGTGTTGCAGATAAAAGTTTCCATCACAGTTTTAACTAGCAAAAGCTAACAAATCTTACTCTACAGTTCCACAAACACTTTAAGCCAGCACTGCTGCCAAAAGAAGCAATCTCATCTGGCCAAAAACAAGGTTAGTTTGAACCCATCTGGGTTCTCCAAGGCAGTTTACAACATAGCTGCATAAATGCTTGTGTTGGCAGAAGGAATGGAGCAACAGGACCATTTCTTCAGGTGGCAGTGCCAGTTTATGCAGGGTGAAACCCATTCTTGAAGGTGCAGCCCAGGTTCTCTGAAGGATTTATCTCACAAAGCCAAGTTAGGGTGGAAAAGCTATGAGTTACCCAATTTTACTCATAAAACTGCTAATACCTCCCAAGAATGCTGCGAGGTTAAGTACATTCATGTTTGTAAGGCATCACAGAAGTAAGATTAGTAAATATTTAATTTTCTCTCCTCCCTTTTCCCCTGCCCTTGCCACTAAGTGTAACTCGTTCCAAGTTTCATATCTTAAATCAATGACCTGGAATAGCTCCTAGAAGGTAGCTGTCAGGCTCCCTGCCCGTAGGCCAGGTGGAGGTCAGTCATCATACACACATATTGGGACTCAAAACTGTTCTGCAACATTGCAGCCAACACAGTATCTAAATACTTTGTACCCACCCTGCTGCAGGGAACCATGGAAGAGTCAGATGTCCTCTAGAGCAGACATCCTTTCTCACCTTGATCTGGGGAAGAGCTGCAGAGGGATAAAGGACAAGGAAGTCAACTCCTTTTGCACGCACTCCACGTGCAAACACATCCTGTCAAGCTGACAGAAACAACAACAAAAAGGAGTGTTTCTGAAAGGCACCTTAATAAGGATGTTAACAGCATGCTGGAGGAAAAGAGTCAGCGTCCATGTCATTAGCATAAGGGAAACCATCAAAGTAAGGCAGCACACAGCTCACTTTCAGAGACTGGGTGTGAAAACAGGCAGTTCCGTTATTTTGTTAGTTCTTCAAAGTCCTGCTGTGTCTGAGGCCTAATAACAATTCTGGGCTCCCCACCATCTTAAAAACATGCTAATGTTCTCTGGGTTAGGTAGAAATACCTGATGTAAACGATACACTAAGGTACAGGTCCCTGGAACCAATGAACTATCAGCACAGCTGAGCAGCACAGATGTTTTAGGACATCTGTCCCAGTGTTTGGTCCCTAGAGGCAACTAGAGAACTTACTCCATTGCATGGCCTCCAACACTGTCACTACCAGGGCATGTGGGCACCCATCCCTGTTTGCAGCCGAGGCTCGGGCCGTGCCAGGGATGCAGAACAACGTGCTGTACGCAGCAGCTCTCGCGGCTACCAAGACTCCGCCAACAGCTCAGTACAAACACCAAGTTCTAAGCTCTACAACAAAATTATTTTATAAGCTGGGATAAAGTGTAAATTCCCATGCTACGTGTTACTAGACACTGAACCACCAGCTCTAATAAACCCTTTCCCAAGACTTTTCTGATTATTGAGATAAAATAAGACTGGGCACCGTATTACAACAGGAGCAATCCTAGAAACTCTTGTGCAAGACAAATCTAACTGAACCGTTGCTTCAGTCATGCTGATACTTGCCATACTACCAAACCAAAAGTAAATTAGATAAAAATAAATTTAAAACATTAAATGTGAGATAAATACAGCTTGCAGTTATATAAATCAAACTCTCATGCTTCCTAGGTTATCCCTAAGTACAAGCAGACACTGTTCAAGAAACCTTTCCTATTACGCCCCAATCCTGTTAATATTTATGTCCACAGGAAGCTCTGCTGAAGTCAGGATGACTACTCACATGCACAAAGTTAAACATACTGCATAATTGCAAGTCTCGTGCCATAAAAACTTCACTTATAAATGTAGAACCTAATTTGGTCACCTATACCCATATACACAAAAAACCCTGCATACAGAGTCTTGGGTTTTTTTTTTATTCTCCTCTCCTAATAGCATGGAATAAACTCTCAGCAGGGTGGAGTTGCCAGAGGCTCTACTCAATACAAACAGAAGTATTTTTTCTAATCATTGCTAGAAATAGAAATATGCTCTATATATAGAAATACATATATGTAAAGAAGCATACGTATAAATATACATTAAGATAAAATAGGGTGACCTCTATACCTTCTTGTACTTTCCCTGTGCACAGTCAGGTATTGTCACTTTTTTCATGGCGTGGCAGCTTTCTAACAGGATGTTCATTTACTCATTCCCCTTCCGAGAGCAGTTAGCACTCATGCTGAGATGCCCTTTCCTACCACCCAACACAGAAGTCAAAAATTGAAATAATGAAGTTTTTAGCAAATGAAGTCATAAAAGCTCACTTTAGAAACTCGTCAAGAAAAAGAAAGTTACCAAGATGTCCAGTTGCTTTTGGTTTTTAGGCAGTTAATTGAACTTGCTTAATCCAACATCACAAAATAAAATTCTTAATGCATTCAATTTATTTTCTCTCTACTAACTCCTGGAACCTCCTTTCTTCTAAGACATTGGCACTCGCTGCTCTTCTGTGCTAAAGCGACACCGCACCTGCAGAGTTTATTCCAGTTTTGCCTACGAAGGGCCACTTAAAGCCATTCAAGAGCCACCAGCTAGTGACAGCTGGCAAACTCAAACCTGTCTCAGTAGTCTATCATATGTAATCAATTGCAAATAGAACAGACTCATCCCATTATTTCCCAGCTAATTCCCCCTGGAAAACAAGCCAGCAAGCTTCCACTTTGAATCATGAAGCTAGTTTTGTCCCTGCCCCTCCCTCCCAACCTCTCCCTTTCCCCTTCTCTTTGCACCAGCTCACTGCACTGTTCCAGCCTTTCAGCTTGATATCCGTTATGTTATGTCAGCTGTTACATTACGCTTAAAACAATAGACTCCAGCTGGCTGAGGTCAGATGTGAAAACAAGGACCTAACAAAGCCAGAGACCCTCCAGTTATACTGAAATTGAGATACACACTGAATGTACCACTTAATGACAAACTCCTTTCCAGACATTTAGGCAAAGCATAAAGGAAACACCTGTCACTGCAAACATTACACACTAATCCAGATAAAGCTGAAATTTTAAAATCTTTCTTTTCACTACTCACCAGTATTTCACAGTTTTAATTTTTTTTTTCCAAGATGGAATTTATATTACTCTATTTGCTTACTAAAATATTAAATAGAGAAAAATGTGTATAATTTCAAATAAAACATGTTTACCGTGGAGTTAAGAAGCAAATGCTCTGAGCTTGACATGGACCTCAGAAAAGTTGAGTCAAACTTTAACCCTTAAGTAGAAAGCTCAATAAAAGTGAACAAAAAATCTAAGAGTCAATGAAACACACTTTTTTCAGTGATGGTATTTTCCTGGACACACCTTTGAATAGAATTTATTGGAGTGCAGCTGTACTAAAAAATAAACAAACAAAATACCTGTAGACTTATGTGACTTAGGAGAGCAAACAGCAGCTCTTGAGAACAGGTGAACTAACAACTCTGGGGCACATGTCCCCCTATTTTTCAAACCACTGCATACAATATAAAGCAATGTTTTCTGAAAACTGTCACACTGCTGTAGTTTATGTATGAAAAGCTGGGAAGCTCATTGCAAAAGGACAACTTGGTGCTGTGCTCAACTTCCCCCACACTGCCAAGCGAGGGAGGTCACCCAGCAGATTGCATAGGCCACCAAGCAGCCAGCAGACAGCACCAGTCCATCACCAACCTATCACCAGTGGGTGGTGCTGGCCTGCAATCTGCCACCAGCTCCACCATCAGCTTGAGGTAGGTCACTCTTCCCAGAGCCTGTCTCAGTCTTCAGAGCTTAAGCCCCAATAAATGCTTGGGGCTTCACAGCCATCTCATCCCACTGCACTGTGGAGATAAATGCCAAATTCTGATTCCTTTACTCACAGTGGCTTAGTTGCAGACTTCATCTTAAATGAGAGCATTAGGGTATGTCACCACAGAACTCCAGGTACAGAATCACAGAATAGCTAGCCTTGGTTGGAAGTGACCTCTAAGGTCACCCAGTCCAACCATTAACCCAGCACTGCCCAGTCCCCTCTACCCCATGTCCCTCAGTACCACATCTACACAAGAGGGACTATTTTTTTTTCATAGTTCCTTGAAAATGCAGAAATGGAAGTAAGCAGTTTGCTCATCTTTATCAAATACACACTCCAGTGTAGCAGACTAACATCAGAATTCAAACCCAGAACATTTTGAACCTGCTAGAAGACGTGTATGCAATACATGTAAAAAGAGTTTTCTTTTTTATAAAAACCCACTGCTTATCATATACATCTGAAAGTCATTTCTGGTGGTAACTTCAGAGAAGTTTAGCCAAATAAACTTTTTCTCTTTTCTCCACTGAAAGGAAACATCTAAGACAACAGCAAGAGCATACCTGGAAGGCCAAAATTACTGGAAATCTCACAGTATGTTAACAGGTTTAGTGTCTTTTTCTTTTTCCTCTATGCAAATACTTGTCCAATTCATTTCACTGAAAGCTTTGATTGTTCTCACTTTCTTCTAAAAGCCATCCACATTACAAGAAACCAGGTAGGCTAAACTGCATGAATTTTGTGGCTACAACCACAAAGTGGCCAGAGTTGTCTCTGGCAGCAATATTTACACAGCGTTTTCTTCCACCCCTCTCTCCTAGAATTACTTTTTGTTGATTACTCGTTTAAAATTCCCCAAGCCCATGTGAAAAAACAACTCTTCATTAATAGTTCACTTCTTCCAAAAGATATTTTTATCTACTTCAGGACATGGTCCAAGGTCTGAAAGCAGCCACCCCAGATGGGACACAACGTGGGCCAACGCTGCCCTCTACAGATTCTAAAGGGAAACTATCACTCCCGTCTAGAAGCGTTTGATTTTTAGCACACTTTAAAGCAAAAAGCAGCTCATCTTTCCCTTACTGGTCCTGGCATACCCTCTTTCCATATCGCCTCTTCATTCCTTCCTGACATTCCTCTTCACCCCAGACTTCATCTACAGCAAACATTAACAACAGGCTTGGCTTTTTCTTCTTCTTTTTTTTTTTTTTTTTTTTTAATTTCATTAAATTTGTTGAGGTATCCCTAACAGACAATCTTATCTCCACTTCAGAAGCATCTGATTTGGCTCCCTCAGGCTTGTACAGAATGGACATAAAGCAGAATTTAAGCTGGACTAAAACCATGTTCACACAACCTTCTGAACCAAATTAATTAAAACCCTTTAACATCACATTTAACACACAATTCTTACACAGACCAGGGGAGCTGACACAGGATTGCTTTGCCAACAGCTGAAACAAGCTAAGATGTTACTACCAGCCACATTTCAAACCACCACAGTCAATTTTGCAATGAAGCAGACTAGAAGCACTCACATTGTCTGCCAGCACAGCTCACCTACAAACATCAGAACCACAGACTGAAGTGCAGTGAGAAATACCTGGGTTCAGAACCAGAGGAAGCTCCTTGGTCCAGCTACTAACTATACTGCCACCACACCTTGAGTACTGTGTCCAGGTCTGGGCACCACAGGATAAGCAGGACATTGAGGTGCTGAAGCGAGTCCAGAGAAGGGCAACGAGGCTGGTGAGAGGTCTGGAAAACAGCCCTTATGGAGACCGGCTGAGGGAACTGGGGGTGTTCAGTCTGGAGAAGAGGAGACAGAGGAGACCTCATTGCTCTCTACAACTGCCTCAAAGGAGGTTGTAGTGAGGCTGGTGTTGGTCTCTTCTCCCAAATTACTAATGACAGGATGAGAGGAAATGGCCTCAAGTTGCATCAGGGGAAGTTTAGATTGGATATTAGGAAGAAGTTCTTTACTGGGAGGGAGGTTGGGCACTGGAACAGGCTGTACAGGGAGGTGGTGGAGTCACTGTCCCTGGAGGTGTTTAAAAAATGAGTGGATGCAGCACTTGAGGCCATGGTCTAGTGGTTAGGGAGATGAGGGGATAAAGGTTGGACTTGATGATCCTGGAAGTCCTTTCCAACCATAGTGATTCTATGATTCTATTCTATGATTCTAATTAAAAGAGGGGAGAGAGATTTTCATTTCTATTCGTGTTTCCTGAGCCTTTGAATCACTAATGTTTGGCCTTTTCATTACTAACTGCTCTGTAGAGAAGCTGACTTTAAATGAAAGCTGGGACTCTCAACTTCAGCTACCAATGGAGTGGCAGAAAGGAAACACTGCAGTGAGTGATTCCCTGGACAGGTCTGCCTGCAGGTCCAGCACAGGAAAAGGACTGAAGGACATGAGCCCACCCCACACGTCTTCTATACCATCTGACCTCACTCTAGGTCAGACCAGGGGACGTTGCTGAGGCTGCAAAGACAAATTTTTCACTGTCTCAGCTACAGTTGTTCTGCAGACTAGAGTCTACAGAGAGAGTGTAAACTAGATCACAGAGCTATCACCAGGCATCCTTTACAGATATTAATCCCATTTAATTTATCGAAAGGATGAAAATGCACCAAAGTCCAGACTGTAAATCTGTCTTGGCCTTCTTAACCAAGTAAGATAATTAAAAAAAAAAAGTGCTGGAACCACCTCGAACTAGTTGAACCACTTGTTCACTGTGAAGACCATCTCCAGAATCAAAAGCTGTGGGTATTTTTGTCTGTCTTTGTCAAGACCCACAAAACACTCCAGCAAACAAAACCCAAGGCTTACACTCACAACATAAGATTACATTAAAAGCAATAAAACCTAGACTTCTTATAGGCCTAGACTCTGTGCCACTTTCTCTTAATTGCAGGAATAATTTCAACACTAATAACATAAATGTTAACCACCCAAAATTATCTTTTCTCTTCATTGATAGTCTTTTTAACGTTTAAAAATTGTTTAATGTCTTCAAGCAAGAAGTATGCTAGAGTAGACAAGGTACTCAGAAAGCTGGAAAGAGCTTATTCTTTCATCATAAAAACATGCCCTTCCTTTTTTTTTTTTTTGTTGGAATCAATATTGAAATGAGATTCCTACAAGAAAATAGCTTTTTCAGGCACACTAAATATCCCTTGGTTCAGCAGAATATTTAATCCCCTTGGATCAGGCACTTGGATTTTCTTAGATCATGCTGAGATAACAGCATTCTGCTGTGTTCTGGCACCATAAAATCCTTGCTTATGAAAATAAAAGAAAAATATGGCCTCTCTGGGAACATACATCTCTGAATTATTTTTTTCCATAGTTTAAATACTGTAGTCTCAAAATCAATTTTTACACAGATATACCACATTCTCTTTATGAGTCATGGCAAAAGCTCTCCCGCACCACTATTTTAAATGGGCCAAGTGTACATATAGCCTTCAAAATGATGATCCTTTCAGAGTCTTGGCTCCGACTCCAGCTCACGCTGGGCAAGTGCCAGGGACTAACTGGAGTCAAACCCCTCCAACAGCACCATCTAGTGAAAAAGAAGATAAAATAAACACATGCAAATTTAAACAGTTTTCACTGCATTCTGCAAACTAACAAAAGGCCAATTCTCTCCTAATCTCCCATTACAACTGCATTTAGGTATAGCTTTCATCAAGGCTCTTTGCCTTGTGAAGTGTGGTGACAAGTAGAGAAAGATTCAGCAGCTAATTGTAAGCTTTTTGTCTAAAACTGGAACAGCACTTGGAACACATCTAAACTTTCCCTTGTTTATTTTTCCAACGTTAAGCTTGCATTTTTCTTGTTGTTACGAAAAACAGAAGCATTTTTAAATGCTTTAAAATAATTGATAACATCTTCTATTTCCTTCTCTGGCAGTGGGAGGAGATATAAGACGACAAGCAGCTCCAGAGTAAAAATGAAATAATACATATATATAACTTCAACAACCTTTTTAGATCTTATTTTTGTATAATTGCAATATCTTGCATGACTATGTTATTGAAGCATGAAAGTGTTGTTCATGAAAACAGGCACAGTGAGCTTCCATCTGTAACTTTAACGTGACCAGTCTCACTGGTTTCAAAAAGACTCTGCTGAAGTTGTGTTGGTGCTTACATCTTTCCCAGGGTCAGAGCAAAAAACTTTGGCTATGTGGAGGAAATAGAGCAGTATAGGTCCTAATTGTGAGTGTTATCAAGGGCCTTGTTTGAATTTCAGTCAGGAGGAACAGATTCTGTACTTTTCCCAACGTGCATCATCAGTGGAATGCAACTCATGAGTGGGCTGTAGAAGGGATTCTGTAACAATGTAGCTTACAGATACACACACAAGTGTGCTTTTATATTTATTCCATCTCATTTTCAAGATGAATCACATTTACATTGAGCACGATATATCAATTTCTTGCATTTCCCAACCTGCCTGGTCAAAGCCTCCCCCCTGCCCAAATGCAAGAAGTCCACCAATCTCAGATAGGCAAAATTTCAAACCACTGCACATTTGGTACCACCATCTATCTCAGCCTTATATTTGATGCACTACAAAGTATAATTCAGAGAGAATTCTACCCTACATAGAAATTATGTCTAAATAAAAGGCAAACTGCTCTTAGACAAAGCTTCAGTCATTTTCCTTTTGGAATGCAGATAGGGAAAGATGGACTCAATTTTATAATCTTCAAAACAAAGAATTAAAGGTCTCTAAGAGTTACTTTAATCTCACAGAGCACACACTCAGGCAGTATAATTCAAGTATCATGGAATGACTTGAAGTCTCATAAACCTGAAATTCCACATGGCTTATGTTCCCTCCCACTTAAGCCCAAGCAGAAAAGCCTTCTTCAAGATTCCCATACTCCTCCTAGTAGGTTGTTGCTACACTGCTACTCCTTTGAGGTCTCTCTCACTCAGTATTAGTTTGTAAATCAACTGGTTTGCCCTTCTTTGCTCGCCTACAACGTTTCCTACTTTGTCTGGCTCCAAGAGCCAACAATTATTGTGGTATAAGTCCCTCTATGAACACAAAAGAGAAATTAATTCCTACTGCAAAGCTTTAATAAGTCTCCTTACATCACCGTTAGGGTTGGCAGCTTGCACTGTCTTTTTTCCTGTTTCGTTTTTTAATCCCTGTATGCTGTCACACTTTTACTTCTTTCTTGCATTTTACAGTTTCCTTTCAACCAGTCATTTGTGATTACCTCTCTCCTTAAGAATTCAGTTACATCTAATTTTTAACAAGTTGTAATCACACATTAGAATGAAAGCAAAACCTTAAAATAAGAACAGAATAGGACATTTTACTGAGTAGACTCTAACAAGAACCAAATTCTAACATTTATATTTGTGTTGCAAGGTGCCACAAATCATTTGAAAGTCCCACCCAAACTGAATAAAGCAGAAAGCATGTTGGGCCATCTACTGCTTTGCATGGATGGATAACTGTGAGCCCCTTGAGTTTCTTGAAAATTGCCACAGTTAATCCTTTAAGAAAACAATATCAGAATATGCCAATACTGAATAAACAAACAATTGCTGAATTCCCAAGAAACCATGACAGTAGGATTTCAATGTTAAAAATTAACTGTAGTTTTTCTCATGATATAGAACAGGAACTACTTAGTCACACTACTTAGGAAGCAAGATAATACAGACTAGTATGAACACCCAATACATACTGGATATTGCACACATTGTATGTAAACACATTGCATATATATCACACTAAGTGTATTCCACACAGAGACAATACTTACTGCACACAGCATGAACACACAAAATTAGTTCCATGATTTCACAGGGGGAAAAAATGAAGTATCACTCATTACACTGTCACTAGAAGTTGTTTCACTGAAACAACACACAGTGTCCATGTAAAATATTATAATATATTGCAAAGATGAGTGAGGTATTACTGCAAGTGAAATTCATAAACAATCACACATTTAAATCTGTGTGACACTAAAACCCCAAACCCCAAAACAGAAAAGGTACTGGATGCAGAAATACACATACAGACTCTCTTAGCAGGCAGCTGATGATTGTTGTGAGCCCCTTCCAACTGAAATATTCCATTCTATTCTAAAAATAACATACGAGGCATTAAGATACCTTAAATAGGAATAGTGTGATTGACACTAAATTTAACATACTATATTCTTAATTCTTACAGTATTCATATTAGGTATAAAACCTTACCACATCGAATAGATAAACTGAAAACATTTTAATTGATGGAGTTTTTCAGTGAACTTTTTCTTGTTTATAATGCTATCATACCTAACAATAATATTACTGGTGCACAGCTACAAGAACTGTTTTGAACAAACATTGAAATTGCTAGTTAGCATTTTCTCAACACAGTGACAGTGTTTGTCTCAAGTAAAGTAATGGTCATTTATTTACAAATAAATGATTTAGCAGGGGGTACCCCACCACTGAGGTACAACAAATTTATACTTTTTTGTACATTTAAAATCATGCCTCTCCAACTTCAAAAACTAAGGCTCTTGAATGCAATCTAATCTGGCAGGACAATAATGCTCTCAGAACATTTCCTGATACACATCTGTTGCACATTAGTGTACTGTAAGCAAAAGATAACTACATTTTCTCTACTGAAGTGAAAGCACGTAAGACAGGTAGAGCAAGTTTTAACTCCAAAGTCAATGACAATACATGAGTTTTCCACTTCTGAAAGAAAGTTGGATCTGACATAACTAGAAGGACTTTCACTTACTTTTTTTCCCCGCTATGGTCAGGTGTCTTGCATTCAGTATGGCTGAAAAATGGATTAACCTGAGCAATGTGAGGGATTCAAGCTTTATCAGCACAGCCTTGTATGCTGGACACAATACAGATGCTCTCAGTACAGGCTATACAGGGTTACACTTGGGTTTTGTACTACCATGACTTTCGGTGGTTTTGTGGCTTTACAGATTCAAAAAGAAAAAGTAGAACAGCCTCTTGTCAATTAAACCATAAGGAAAATTCTGCTCTATTATGGTATTATCTCAGGAAGTCAGAACTTGCACAGTAAGAACCAACATGCATCAATCACATTAACATCCCCATACATACCATCCAAAATAACGTCCCTGTGGCAAGAGCTGCATACTGTTCAATTGTAGAAAGGACACTGAAGATAAGGCATATCAGCACAATAAGGAAGCTGTAAATAAAAAAAATTGAAAAATAACTTTAAAATGTAATGCAGTCTAGGAAGAACCTAGAGAGAGTACAGATAATTATGCCATTACAAATTAACTGTACACACAGAAATGTCATTGGTATTGGATTATCTTAAAACCCAGCTGGTAACTATTGAGTGATCCTGCTTCACGTTGGAGAGTTTATTGCTCTTCAGACACTGAGCTTCTGGGTTGGACATTATCAGCTGAAACCACACAATAACATTAGCTTTAGCCTGCCTCTAAGACTTGCTGTTTCCCAGCCTCTCAGGAGAGCAGCACTCCTTGCTCTTTCCAATTGTAAGGGCTACTACAGCTGAATCACCACCACTCACCCCCACCCTCCCCAAACATGTTTCAGATATTTGCTTTTTTGTTTCTCCAAATTCTAATAAAATGCTAAGAGAATTCCCAACTAAGCCAGAGCTTACTGGGCTCTGCCCACACTGTCTTCTACAACCAATAATAATCTCCAAAAGGCCTCAGATGAAAATCTGGCATTTGGCATCTGAAACATAACCTAGGATGGATTCCACCTTCAAATAAAACAAAATTTCAAAGCAACTATCAGATAGGGAGTGGGAATATAAGGGTGTGTTCTGCAGCCTCCCTGCCTGACTCCTTAGTGGCCTTGGTTCCCAAGGGAAGACTGGGGACAGGCAGGGAGCTGCAGCAGAATCACAGAATGTGGGGGACTGGAAGGGACCTCAAAAGATCATCTAGTCCAATCCCCCTGCCAGAGCAGGAATACCCAGATCAGGTCACACAGGAACACATCCAGGTGGGTTTGAATGTCTCCAGAGAAGGAGACTCCACACCCTCTCTGGGCAGCCTGTGCCAGTGCTCTGTCACCCTCACTGGGAAGAAGTTCTTCCTCACATTTATGCAGAACTTCCTATGTTCCAGCTTGCACCCCTTGCCCCTTGTCCTATCATTGCACTCTCAGCCCAATTGCCTGTAGCCCCCAGGAAGCCTCTTCCACCGGGGGGGAGCACGGCTGCCCAGCTCTGCAGCCTCTGCCTCCAGACCCCTCCCTGAGCAGCTTCAGCTGCCCCCACCACCCCACAAGCCCACTGCTTGCCTCGAAGGGACACACCACACCTGGGAAGCAAAGCATTTAAGACCCAAGCTGGATGCTATCCACTACACACCAGGCACAGGAACCTTCCAGCTCCCAAACAACTGTGTGTTGCCCTTTAAAACATAAGCAATGAAGATGCCTTAAAACATTCACTTATTAAACACAGAGCTAGTTGTTAGGGATGTATTTCATAATCCTGATGAGATGAGCAATACCAATCCTTTGCACTTGACAGAATCTTGCTGCAAAATCCAGTAACTAAATCATCCCCTCCACTACAGATCTCTAAAATGGTTAATCAGGTTTTTTTTCCTCAGAAAAACAACAAAAAAGAACTGACATAATAAACAACACCGAACTCAAGAGGAAATTAAAACAGGACATCAGTGGCATGGCTCAGTCACCCAGAGCCTTTATCTTTTTTCACTGGGTGGATCTTTTGAAAGGCCAAGCACTCAAGAAAATAAGAATGTGTCAAGGCTGACATTATAAGCTAGAGTGCCCAGTGATTGCTTCAAAATACAGTGCCTGTGAGTCCAATGCACACATAGACAAAGGATGTTGTAGACTCATTAGAAAACCATGGAGAGGAAGTTTGTAGGTAATTATGTACAAAAATCAAATTAGTAAGTGATAACGAACTGGAGTTAACAGGATAGAGATTATCACATGTAGACACACATATGAGAACATACTTTTACCTAGGTAAAATATGAAGATGTGGGTGTTTCTGATTTATCTCTAAAATCTTTTCTTTTTACCTTCTACCTCTAATTTTGGCCATTCTTAAATAGAAGGTGGGGAAAGCAGGGGACCACAAAGTTGAGTCAGGCATTTGAAACACAACACACATGTTCCCCAAGTGTCTGCAATATTCCCACAATCACTTATGCCCAATACACATAACAATGGGTTCAGATACACAGAGGTAGATAATGGTCTCTGGATAAAAAGTCCAACATACATAGAAGCACTAGTTCGATGCAAATAAGTTGCATGGTATGGTGTAAGCTGTCTGAATGCACCTTGAGCAGTAACAATTAATACTTGCTATATCCCTTAATAGCAGTACACTTGTTAAAAGTGTAACCCGGCCAACACAAGAAACCACAAGAGGGCACCAAAGCAAAGATTATCCCATTTCTGTACTTTGCCTAACCTAGCACAACTAAAGAGAGCCTAGTGAGGATTAAAGGTGGAAGTTTGTGTGCCTAAATGACAGGAAGATAAGATTAGGGTAAATTGTTCAGACAAACTAAACCCCACCTGCGTGTCAAAACTCTGTCGTTGGTGGAAAGACACTGGACACCTTCAGGGAGCAATTTATGTTTGATGTGAAACAAGTCACTTTGTAAAACATTCGGTTATTCCAACTGTTGGGGGGTGAAGGCTCTAAACATAGGCATTTAAATTAGGCAAATTGACTGTGGGCTATTCAGTGTACCTGTAAATCCCAGAACACTTGTTAGATTATTATAGACTCCACAGAAGGGTCATTTACTCCTCACTCTTGGGTTGTAGCCAAGCTGTTTCACTGTAACGTAACAGAGAAGCACGTTATCCAGCCAGCCTTGCTTATCTGTCTCACAGGAAAAAATTAAGAACACCTTAGCTTCCATATAATATCACTCAGGGACTTAAAGATCTGAGACAGACAAATGGTTTAACCAGTAGCATCAGCCACTCAAACACTTTGTTAAGCTTACACTCCCGTGCTGATTTCATCCCTTGTTTGTTCTGCTGCCCCACATACACTCACCATTGTATCTGCCCTAATGGCTCCAGTATAACACCTTTTTCCTCTAAAGCAGAGGCAGACAGCAGAACACTGGAATTTCTTTAAATCTAGCAGTCAGAAAAGGCTTAGTCTCTTGGCAAACACAGATCTTTCAGCTCCTGAAACCCGTTGCTTGTTTACCCTCTATGAAAAATGTGACCATCTTTAAGAAAGGAAGCAGAGCGATAAGGAGTTCAGGCTCTCATCAGCTCTGATCTCACTGTTAGATTGTGGGGCCAAGCAAGCATCAGAGATGAGGTGGAAGTGTGTGAAGTCTTTCATATTGCCTCTCCCAGGCTACAAAGTAGCATCTGCCTGCATGTAGATAAATCACAGATACTGCATCAGTAGATGCACTCAAAAACACTTGGCTTTGTGGTTAACTCACTTCTAACGGTGCTAAGTTTCTTTTAACCCCAAGAATTTTGAAAGTGTTTGATCACCCCTGTACATTTCATGTGAAACCACTATTAAAGCAGCACAGACACTAACACTTACAGAGCAGCAGATGTTTTCTTTCATGGACTCTGTTTCCCCTCAGCCATCAGCCCTGTTTTACTAGAAGCCAGTTTCTGTGGTTGTCTTTTCAACTCAGTTTTTACAGGCACTGCATAGCTGGAGGAGTCAAACCCAGAAGTGGAGCTATCCCAGTGCACCTGAAACCACATCAGCACACAGCCCTCCAGCAACCCTTTGAGCTCAGGTACATCCAAGTCTGTACACAGGCTTGAGGTGTGTGTCTGTACTATCCTACTACAGACACAGGTCTATATAGACTTACATGAGAGTGTGTGCACTGTATGTGGGTAAGCATAAAACTAATAATAAGAATTAGCTTACTCTGTGAAGTCAGCCAGATGATTTAAACACTTTGTTGTCTCAAATAGGTTTGAGAAGTCAGAGTGTTTCCAGGAAAGAATCATAGAGCTGACAGGTAAACATGACCAGCCTTAATGTGCCCCATAGTTAGCAGTATATAGGAAATATATTAAGAACTAAAGGTGGATTTCATTGCTTCTGAATATACTAGGATATATTTTGACTTTCAGAACACACCCAGACATAGAGCTTTTCACTGACCTCCATAGCAGCTGCAAGAACTTGGCACATTACAGGTAGCTATCAGTACTTTGCAGACTCCAGCCCTCAGCTGCTGCTTTTTTTCTGTATTTAACTAGGGGGTTTTGAACATTAGCATGTCTTTTTTGTGGCTTGAAACAAAGTGAGGAATGATCAAAGGAACAATTAACCACTTACTGAGAGATAACAATGCTCATTCAGTAAATGTCACAGGTAGGAGAACTGATAAAGGTTTATAAAATATGTCCAGTGATACAACCAGGAACATTTTAAAGAAAGGTGCACAAGACAAGCTGGAAGTACTTTCTCACCAGATTAATAAAGTGTCATGAACACACAGCCATCACCATCACAACTAGAATTAAAATGCAGGTAGATTTTATTCCTCCTTGCAGTGTTTCTTACATGCTTTGAGTGGGAGCTTTCCATGAATCTGGAAAAGGTTGGCATTAAGCCCTAAATTAAGCTGAAACCTCAAGAACATTTAATAGATGAGAACAGAGATGCAAAGTTCATCTCAATTTATATAAATCTGACTTGGGTTCTAACCCCCCAGGAAGACAGCCAGTTTTTTGTTCAGTGTCACATGAGAGCTGACTTAAGTCTGCTCTTTACTTCTGAACAAATTTTATTCATTCACAGCTATCAAGCTTGAAGGTATCCAACTATCAGTGCCCATGCATACAGGGAATACTATTTTAGCTTATAACTGCTGGATCTGTGCTCTTCTTTTGGCATGAGGTCAGTGGTTAGTTGTAGTTCATCCTCTCTGTCTACTGGAGAAAATGACTGAAACTAAAAAAGCCACATTCTGTAATCAAAAAATAGTCTTTTGGGTCCTTCTGTCTATGCTAACGTTCTCCCTCAGCCTCCTTCTTCAACCTTTGTCTGCAACGTCCTTCTGGGCAACTGGATTGTCTTTCTTTGCATGTACAGCTTTGTTCAGTCACATGCATGGTCAACCACCAACCCTGCAACTTCCTCACCAACGCTGCAACTCGCGGGACGAGTTTGGTTTTGGTTTGTGGGGGTTGGTTTGTTTTTTACAGAGTAAAAAACTAAATGGCAAAAAGTTTTTAACTGTGATAGGTTTCACTGGTAAACAAAGTAATATAAAGTCTAACCTTCTCTAAGCACACAGCTCTAGAAGAACTGGAAGGATGACATTGAGAATAAACAACACGAGTGTGCAGATTAAATATGGACAGATGCTTATCTTCATCATCATAATTTGCAAACTATAATGCTGCTGCACATCCAGTTCATGTCAGTTCATTAAAACATGACAGCATCATCATTTCACCTTTCATCTGCACTGCTTACACATACTGACACTTTCAGATTATGAACACAAAGGTCAAGGGTATCATAAAAGGACATTTTCATGCAGCTTTCCAGGCAACAATAAGAATTTAGATAGCCAGCTTCAGGTTAGACACACACTGAAGACAGGGAACCACTCTTTCTCTTAGTCATATATTCTGTCCCATTCCAGGCCAAAGTCTTTCCTTACTTCATTTTCATCAGGAAAATCCTGTACTGCACAGTCATTTCCATGGTGCAACGAGGTAAAAGTTCATACAAATCAATATCAAGTAATTTATAAGTGCAGACAAGCACAAGGCATTTCTTGTTCTTTCATTCAAGGCATTTGGGGATTGCTTTATGATAATAAAAGGTAGAAGTTAGAAGGGGAATAGACAGAACTTCTCAAATGGAGGACAGCTGACAATTAGAGAGGAAAAGACTCTAGACGAGAAACAGCATCACCAGGAAGCTAATGCAGGATGGCAATTTATTTTATGGGATCATCATCAAGGTGTAGTGTCAAGTACAAATAGCTGGAGGAGTCATACTGGTGCTTTTAAAAGTGAGAAACTGAGATAAGGCTGGGTTTTGAAATAAGAAACAGGATCTCACCATGCAGAGAACACTTTCATCCTTAATGAAATTCACACACAAATATCCTGTATATGTAGGTCTTACACTGAACTCTTCAGCAAGTTTGAACTGAACACTGTCATGACTATAAAGTACCAGAGCCCAGTGCCAGACTACTAACTGAAAACTAAATGAGCATTCAATTATACAACTGGTGGACATCAGAGGTTCTCCATCACTTCCTCCGTTAGAAAAAAAAAGCGTTTGTTTTTAAGAGAATGGTCTGGTGAAGGTACATGATCAGAGAGAAGTTCTTTATTTTAGCTGGTATTTGCCCATACCTATGGCCAACTTTGAAATTTTTATTAACACATGTATTATACTTCCAAAGTATGGCTGTGAACTCTTCTAATCCTTGAATGAAAATTGCACAATAATTGCACTAGCTGTGCTGCCTAACCAGGTCAGCTAACTTGCTTAAGAGAGAATCATTTAACTTCCAAAAATACATACATTTTAATTTGAGTCTAGATCCATTAAATAGGGCAAAGTATGGGGAAAAAAAATAAAAAAAAATCACTGTAGCAAGGAGTCAGAAGAGACCAGCAACTTACACAAACCACAGCTGAAGATGAAACAAGGGAAAAAAAAAATACCTTAGTCCTGATAACAAAAAAATAAAGGTAGGGGGTTAAATCTCCGGCCACGCAGGCTCTTTGCATGGTTTTCCTCTAAGGATTTGTCTTATCTCTTTCTGCTTTGTTTTTGAGGCAGGGGAAGGAAGGAGGGGTACAGCCCCTTCCCATCTTCCAGCCCCTCTGCAGCACAAGGATGGCCAGCAAAGGGGAAGCATCCTCGCACTCAGGCAGAGAAGCATGATTCCCTCCAGGAACTGGCTACACCAGTTTCCTGTACAACACACTCTTCCTCTCTGTTACGTCCTCCACAGGTCAAGCTAGCAGACAGATCACTGTTCTCAGTTGTCACTTGCCATCAAAAAACCTTCAGCAGACAAAGTGCGAATGCTGTTTGTGTTCGCTTAGGTCTATCAGATGGAGCTTCCTGTTAAGATGTATTTGTTCCAAGTGTAAGTCAAAGTATAGTTGGTGCTTCCTGAAGGAAACAATGGCATAATTTTTAACCAGCTCCTTGACTCCTTGTCAAAGAAATACTGTCTTCTAGCTCCTGTGTGAGAAAGCAGTTTTATTGTACAAGATCATACACAATACAGGGTAGTCTGACACTAAGAAAAACAGGGTAGCTATACAGCTAAATAAGCAAGGCTTCTATCACACCTCCATGGCTCTTCTGGGAGAATAGAGTCTGTAAAAGTAATTTAAATTATGGGCAGTGCACCAAGGCACAAAGCACATAATGAATCAAAAGTCATTTAGGATACAGCACCAGAATTATTGCAGGAAAGGCCTTTAAAGTCTTGGCAAAGAGTATGATTGCAGTAGAAATGCAAGCCAGACGTCAAGATGCTTCAAGAGGAAAGGTTAACTGCTCACAAAAAGCAATGTTATTGCATCCTGCCACGAGGTATTGGCTCCTTTGAGAACAGGCACAGCTGAACAGCGAAAAGATGAAACCCCAAACTGGAAAAAGTACACACTACATTTAAAATAAGTGCATGACCCAAGACATGTGAACCACTGGACTGCAGAAGATTCATCAGGGCTCCTCAGACAGTTCATAATGAGCTGCTGATGTGCCTAATCATTGATGTGAAACCCCAGCATAGCAACTTGACAGCCATGGAAGAAGTGGACATGTGCAACGGGGAAAGGATGGCACCCAGTGCTACAAATGAAAGAATTTTTGTGGTTTTTTTTCACATGTACCTCAGGCTTAGCAAAAAAAAAAACAAACGTCATTAGCTCTTTTACTTGAAGACTAGAAAAGTATAGTGAATATACCATAAAGTAATGAAAAAAATTCACTTATTCTTGTGGTATGATGAAACACTACAAAGCAGGAGAGAAAATGTAATCTTCACATCTTATTTTGCTTGAAATACCTCGTCCTCACTTTCTGTCACTCTAAAATACCACCAGGAAACCAGACCTGTGTACTGTCCTCGTCCTCTCAGTTCCACATTCAGGTTTGCCTAAGTCCTGTAGCTCCCCCATCACTCAAAGCCAAACCCACCATCCACCACCATGTCCCAGAAGAGATCCACCAAGCACCAATGCCAAATCCAGCCTACACTCGGTTTAAGGCACACATAAGCAGAGCTGAACCATGGCTTTTCAGCTGCCCATGCCCAGTCACTCAGTGGTGGTGGCACCAGCAGGAGAATAAGCAGCATCCCTCAAAGGTTTGGAGACTTAATCACCCTTACACTGTGCTGCAGTCAGGGTGGGGGTGGCCACCTGCCTTGTGTTACACAATACACAGATTTAGGCAAAACCAACCATGCAGGGACTTGGGACAATACATCAGTCACACACCACTGCTGGAGTCAAACTGTTTGTTCCTACTGCAACAGAGGACTTTCCTTTTCATCGGCCAATTCTGGATAAAGTTTCAGTTCAATGAGAGGGGAAGGAAGACAGGAGAGAGGTATGTACTAGAAACTGAGTGCCACATCACCAGTAAAACTTTTCTTCTAGGTAGAGTTTTATACAGTCTGAGGGCTCACTACATCACTGTTACTTTTCTTGTAACAGCAGATTCCAGGCAGCAGAGTTTAAAATAATTTAGTATCCAAATATTAAAAGAAAAATACTAAAAGTTCTCGGAGACTTTGTAAAACCCAGCTTCTGAAACAATGCCAAGCCTAGACTATTGCTCTGCTTTGCTGTTATCAACACTCAATTAAATAAATCTTTCTAAATAAAATACTGTATTTTTTTAAGTAAATTTGAAATCACTTTCTGTAAATACACAGTATATTTTTAAACACGCAACAATATTTACTCCTAATGGCTTCTCTTGTTTGGGCTGGCCAGACACTATTTTGATAGCTTCATCTGACAGAGCATTGTCAAGAACTGTATGTATTACCCCTTTGTTTTCTTCCCTGTTTATTTTCATCACAGCAGTACTGCTACAAATCACTTTCCCTCCCTGCTTAAAGGTCAAAGGACACTGTATCATGCCTCCTAAAGCATATGCATCTTATAATACAGCAGAAAAGCTAGACTTGGTCAGCTCCTCAGCTCACAGCATTGCTTGCTTAGTAACCAGCTTCTGGATACGCACGTAGCCAAGTAAGAATGCTATCCTACCCCAAAGGAAAGCAAGGCAGGAGAAAGGAAATATTGTCTCCACATCTCAGGAGAGAGGCACCATCCCACAGTGTTGTACAACTGATTTACTAGTGCATGTGAACTTACATAGTAATTTTATTGCAGTATAGATCAGGACTTACACTTCTATATGTTCTATAAAGAAACATCCACATGGCTAGCTCACCAAATACCTTCCATGACACACAAAAAAATATTGACCTTTTTTACAGTATCCTTTATCTTTAGTTGTGAGTAGAGTGAAACAGGACAGAAACTTAAAAGGCACAGGGAAATAAATATACAAATGGGGTAGAAGTAAACATACCTTGAGATACTGACATGGCTAGATGCTTAATTTGATTAATATCACAAATATCACAAATATCACAAAATATCACAAAAGTGATACCAGACCTGAGAAACTCTGGCCAACCACCTTCACCTGATCCCCCAAATGCCTTTTCATGCTCCTGTCTGCTGAAGCAACTGTGTCTGAAAGGCACTTTCATCACTGCTGGCAAGTAAGATGAAGACCATGAGAAAGATCTGAAGCAGGGATAAATACTCTCACCACCATTTCCATTATGATCCTCTGCTTTAATTACCTAAAGGTACAGTTGACAGATGCTTTCATAGAAAGCAGTATTGCTGCCTTCTGTTGAGCTTTTCCACAGTAGTTTTCCACTGCATGTTTCTAGGAGTGTTGGGGGGAGACACATGGCACCCTTAATGCATCACAGCTTAGAAACAAGGAAGAGAAACTGTATGACAGGTTAACATTCCTAAGGTGAAAGCAGAGGAATTCAGCAGACAGACATATTTCCATTTCCAGAGAGGAGAAAGAGTTTACTGAAGGAAAGGCGTAACACTTGGAAGCTACAGCTACTTGACTTTCTTAGTTTGCTTTAAGCATGATGGAAATTTTGAGTGCCCCTGGATGAAAGAATGAAAAGAGTCTAGAAAGTGACAGGCAGGTTTTACATTTACAGCAAACTCTGTACAAAAAATACAAAATCTCTGTAAGTATATGCCATGAAATACAGAAACACCCAATACTCCTTTTCCTCAAAAAAGCCTAACCACATTAAATTCCCAAAATGCAATCCATGCTGTATTTAAAGAGCTTTAGCCTTGTGCCCTCACCATACAACAGAGTGTTTTCCAGGTTGAAAATGACCAAGATAATTATTCCATCATTCCAGCAGCCAGGTTAGCTGTTTGTGGAAATTCCAATTGTCTATGACTGGGCTCAAAATTCTGCTGTATAGTCTGAACTTGCATTAAAACCATTCAAGACTTATCTATAAATTTATTTTACCCTTTCAGAAAAATAAATCTTGTAAATCTCTGCAACTTTTCCATGGACACTGGCATATTTGTTAACACCTTACACTTCATGAGCGATAATACAAGAATCAGTGAGAATATAACCACCCATAGATGAAACTGAAGCAAAACAAGTTTGGCTGTATCAAAAGTAATTTCCTGAAAGTGCAAAACCAGCAAGACCTGGGTCAACTGTTTTTATTAACTGCCACCACTGATCATTTGTCAGCCAAGAGCAGGTTGGCAGTGTTAACATATGAGAAAATCTAATGTTCACTGCAAAATAGTAAGAAAGGTGATATCAGGGTATCAGTAGCAATCATCTATTTGCCAGTCTATGTCAGTAGCTGTGGTGGTGTGACCTTAGCAAGCTGAGTACATGAGTGAGCTCAAATTCACAAAGAAAAGTAGCATCTTTTAAAATGAACTGATAAAGGTGGAAGAAAATTAGGCAAACTCTCAGGCACTAAATGGAAGACTCACTTGACTTTGAGCTTATCTGTCTTTCCAGCCACAGTCTCCAGCCAAGGTACTGATCAGAAAAAAATGGATGAAATTCTAATAGGATACTAAAGGGAAGCAATAAAATTAAGAAAGAGAGAAAAAAATCCTCTGCCCCAAAGAAAACAAAGTAACATTAAAAGAAAAAGAAAATTATAATCAGTTCTGAGGCCTGCATCCAAGGGACGGGACATGGTGAGTCAGTGTCCAAAATACTTAAGTTTCAAAATGGGACTTCAAACTTGTACACTCAACCACCAAACAACTTCCTTGTAGAAGTTGTTCAGATGAAGTAATCAAAGGTGCTTCACTCAGGGCAGATTCCAGCTCCAAAGTGTATCCTTGTTGGAAACAGCAGGGGAGCTTAGCTATGAAACTCAGTTTAGGACTATTTAGATCTTCCAATACGTCTCATAATTCTGATGTATCATTGCAAGACAGTATGAGGAGGCAAGGGTGCAGTGCATGGGAGACAGCACACTGCAAAGTCTGCTATTCCAGTGTTAACACAGACATGTGTTACTGTATCAAAATGATTATAAATCCAGCTCTTACTAAGGCTTTCAAACTATACATAGCAAGTGCTTGCTAACAGCATGGAATCTACTTCTGAAAACAAAGTGATACAAGTCAGAAAAAGGAAAAAAAACTATTTGAATTATTTGGCAAATTAACTGACTTGAATAATAAATGAAAGTCCAGTTAATTGTTAATGCTGCAAGGCCAGACATTATACATAAAAGTTGGAATATGACTTTGTTTCAGTTGCATGGAAGAAAGCATGCAGTACATCTGCAACATTAACACGTCACAAATATTAAATTAACTTAGGACTCAAAAGAATTCCACCTCATTTAAGCTTTATAAACACCAGAATTCAGAATTCCAGTCCAGACCACGAAGACTTTTGTTTTTTTTTAAATAAAAAGCTGAAATAGTGCCATGCTCCATTTCCTTGAAGTCCACAGGACCAACAGGAGACATAAGGGCTTCTCTTTCTGTTCATCAATGTCAAAGCCCAACCTGCAGTAATTAGTATTGTTTTTAAAGACACAAAGCACTTTGTAAGCTGCAGAAGGCTGAGGAACACTAGTTATGCCAAACAGCACTAGAAGAAAAGTCAGCAGGACAGAGTAAGCCTGAAGGACATGGTTTGATTACAGACATTACTGGAATGGCACCTGTGCCATTGGAGAATACTGCTCTGTGCAGTTTCACCTTCGTCAGTACAAACAAACACATTGTTCTACTTGGGAAGTCTTTGGCAGCAGATTTGGGAAAATAACAAACTATCTCTAATGAGCACAGCACACAACATTTGTTTCATAATCTGATGGAGTAGAATTAATTTCTTGACCAGCCGACAGGATATGCTTAATTAAAAAAAAAAAATATGTAAGGAAAGTTTCTTAGCCTAGGTACCTTTTATTCTTCTCTACACAATTGCCTGGGCAGTCTGCATGTGACTCCCACATGAAGCAACACTGAATGCAAGAAACTGGATAGCAGTGCAAACCCCTGGCCTTTACCTTTCTTAGGTGTTATTTATATTTCTTCTTAATATTTCTTAGATAAATACAGAGGATGGTGACACAGATTTTGACTCTCTGCTGCTCAAAGGGCCACTATCATTAAAAATACAACCAAATAGCAAGTTCCCATGCTCAAAAAAAAAGAACCTAAGGACAACTAATTTATAAACTTCACAGGAAAACCACTGTGAGATATCCAAACAAATTCTGTTGATATGACTTCTTAATTGGGAAGGAAGGAGCAATTTCACATCACCCACCTTCGACAATGATCTATGTGAGAACAGTATTTTGTAATAACAACATACTCTTTCCAGTAGAACTATGGCTCCAGACCTTCACTCAGAAGAACCTAGCACTGCAGATAAAGAACTGAGGCACATCAGCAAACAAAATATTTGTTTGAGCAGTGAAGTCATGAACTCCCTCAGCAATACACTTAAACAAAAAACCTCAATTATTCTTAACAGTGAGAAGCTTCTTTCTCTGCAACAATCCCTGAACTTTTAAAAGTGACCCATGAAGTTTTTGTGCCTTGGCACAGAGACACATTTCTCATTCACCTCAGCCACTTCAGCTTAAGTTAAAATAATACTGTCACTCCCACAGTAAAGACTTCCAGAAACAGGCTCCTTTTTAACTGATAAAAATCACCTGTTGGAAAGATTTCTCTTTCAAGACTGACTCCTTCACATAAACTGTCAGATAAATTCTTGCTGTTCCCCATCATGATTAAGGGACAGGAGCACACGAACAGTTTGGGGACAGAAAGTGCCAGAAGTTGAGCATCCATAAAAGTTGGGGGAAAAAGGTTCAGTGAAGAAATAAAGTCTGTCTGGAGTACCACAGGTGTGGGAGAAAGGAGGCTCCTGAGGGCAGGCTCCAGCAGATGGCCCCAAAGCAGCAGGGAGTTTTCTCAGGACAGCTCATGGACTTTTCTGTACACTGCAAAGGCAAGTTGAAGCCCCCGCTCCAGTTTGGTCTGCTGGTACTGAGGCATTCGAGAAGGCACCCTTGTTAGATTAAAATGAGTGAAAGTTTTATTTGTGTGTTTCTTTTTTAAGAACAAAAATTAACACACAAAACTAAATCTGGTCAAAAGTTGTGCTCATTTAAATGGAAAATTCTTTTTTAAACTTAAATTTTCTCTGCAGGTTGCTTCTATTTTTTTATCCTTCCCTCTTTCTGGCTTAGATAATAAAAGATTAGCCATTAATTGTAGGAAAAAACACACATTTTCCCCTCGCTTTTTTCCATAAAAATGGAAATTTTACATTTTGTGGAAAAATGAGAATATTTACAGTAAGTTTTCTTTCGAGACAAATGCTTTTATATTGCAATGTTTTTCAATGGTTATCCTGATCCTGCCCATCATAAGCCATTAAATCTCATTTCAATGTGACAAAAATCACCTGGTTACAGCGCTGCATAGCTTTGCAAAAGCTTCTTCCATTGCGATTCAAAAAACCTTCAAATCACTGTAGAAAGTATTTTAGGCAGATATTTTCCAGCAATAACAGGTCAGAAGGAGGGTACTGCACATATTTCATTACATGTCATTACTCACACACTTCCAAGGTCAGTTGTCTCAAAGCCCTTTTAAGAAACTTGGGAATGATTTCTCCTACAAGAACATCTAAAGGACCCATGCTCAAAAGCAATGCATTCTGCTAGAAAACCACTGCATTCTGAAATGGGACTTTCAGGTATCTTGTGAAAATGTCTTCCTTAAATCTATTCCTTCAGAACATTAGTTTAATTAGTCACAGCTGAAAACCACATTGGCCTTCCTCTGTTTGGGAAGGCCCACGTGGCCCCAGTGCAGCTGTGCTGATTAATGAACTTGCTGTCTAAGAAAATAAAAAGGTTAAAAAGAAGTTTCCATTTTTTCTTTTTCTCTTCTGTGACAATGGGATGAAGAGCAGCAGATGCCAACAGATTGTCTGGTTCATCACCTATATATCCCTTAGGCAGACAAGTCCATCACAGGGTGAGAGAACAATGGACAGAGGTGACTGCAGCACTGCATCAGCTCAAACACTGCCTGCAGAAAGCCTTAGAAGTCTAGGAAAGCTGCTTTTTCTGTTGGGGGTGTGTGTGTGTTTAATGTTTACTCAGCCTGGTATTCCTGTTTACGTCACAGCCACCACTTGTTTTATTACTGTTGCACCATGAGAAGGCTTGGAAGAGAATTTTGTTTGTTAACAATCAGCCTGTAGTTCATTAAAAGCGGAAACATCTATTCATAAAGAGCTTCTTACAGTTCTCTATCTGTAGCAAACATACACACACTAATGATTATAGAGAACCTCAGAGCTACCAAAGCAATTAACGTATATTAAGGATGCCCATCTTTTCCATGCTTTGCAATATATGTGCTGTGACAAGAGAGGTCTAGTTCTAGGTGAGCTCATTTACATTAAGGGATCTCCCATTCCATGGCCTTCCCTGCTTGGTATTTTAAAAAAAATCAGTAGTATCGAATTCTCTTACTCTACTTTCTCCTAAAATTCCACCACCTTTATATTTGCCAGCCGTCAACTAGTCATGCATTAAAGTTTAATACTTCAAAAATATGTTACAAACTAAGGAATCAAAGTTCTGCCCCAACACACTTCCTGATCTCTGGTAGTTCCCTTGCTCCTACAGACTGACCTTTACTGAAAGCATACTGCATACTATACATTGCAGGTTTCAGGCACAGAGCACATTCTTTGGTCACGTTAACACTGGAAAAAAAAATAAAAAAGGCTGCTAGCTGCTTCCTAAGTGCATGCAAACTCCCACTGCAGTGACCTATGTAGCAACTACTGCCTTCATTTGATAGCAAAGGAAAATGAACAGCAGAGAGATTTAGTGACTTATACAAGGTCATATAGCAAGTCTAATGCAGAGCTGAAGACAGATCCCCAAGGACCTGGCTTCTAACAGTGAGTTTCACACAGATTTCTACACGCTGTCTGGGCTGAAACCAGCAGGCAGGGGGAGAGCAGCTGCCTGTCTTTGCCCCATGTAGCTTACAGTTAAGTTAGCATCCCCCAGCCATTCACCAGTTCCAGTGCAGGCAGCACCAAGCCTGGGCCCAGACACTGCAGGAGATGTTTCTTGACAGCTCAGCAGGAACAAAGGTGGCTGCATCCCAACAAGTCCAGCACACCCACCAGCTTGCTGGCCGTACCCTGGTGCCCACTGCTGAGCACCTTGCTGGTCACTAACGGCAAGGGGCGAAGCCTGAAGAACTGGGATCACCCTCAAGAAAGACCCTGGCCCAGTCCATATGAACCCCTGGTACACTCTCCTTGGTTTTTAGGGAAGGGCTCCATATGAGGAGGGCAACTCCTGGCTAAGCAAAGGGGAGACATCCTGCCTGGGAGCTTGGTGCACGGAGCATGTGGGGGATGTGAAAATGCTTTGGCCTCACCAAAGGTTCCCACTGTAATTTTTAACATCCATCTCTGTATTTTTTCCCTCATACAATAAACACCACTGACACTCCCCACAAAGTAACTGACTACAGGCAGTGGTTTCCCATCAGAAACCACTTAACTACTTTGTCATGACAGCTAGGAAGAAACTTGACAAGCTATTTAAGTGTTCAAATACTGAGAAGTTTGCATCTTCTAGAGGAGGCTTACAGAGAGTCACTCATAAGCACAGGGAGAAAGTATTTGCTTGATGATTTTACTCAAGCAGAAGTTGATAAGAGTCCCTAAGCTGGCCTTCTGACATTGAGAGAATGATACAGAGTGGATAAGCTGAAGGCTTTAAAAAACAAAGTCATGTAGTTTATATCTGAGACAAACTGAAAGGGAGGGACCACTGATAATGCTAACAGAACAGAGAAAGGACAAAATTATCTGATTTTAAAAAGAAAAAAAAAATTTAAAAGGAAAAAAAAAAGTGCTTTCTAGCAGCATCATGTATGTTCACGAGCAGAGCAAGGCTGCATTTGTCAAGGACAAAAAGTAGTAACCCAAACACATGAGAGTATTAACTTGGATGAGCTTTTTTGTGCCAAAAGGGACAGAGAACACCTCATCCCTCCTTGCACCTTATCTAGAAAATGCTCAAGGTATTGACATATGCAAGGACTTAAGAATCCATGCTGAAAATAAAACCCCACGTTTCATGCTTGAGCATTAGGGAGGCATCAGTGTTTCCTATCAATGTTTGGAAAGACGACTGTGCAGCACTGTAGCCACATGATTTTTATTTACTAAATATTTCGAGATTCAGCTACCAAAGGGCTGAAACACACCATTCTCTGAAGAAGCCTTTTCCATTCCATTCCCCTCCCAGATACCAAGGGTGTGTTAATTTTGCACACACACTGCGCAAGTCCATCGTTTGATTCAGGATTTTGGTGTAAGCATAGGAGAGATGTCTACTTACACAGAGATGCAGTCACACCACTGCAGCAGGCACAGACACAGATCCTTATTATAAGGGAGTCAACAGCTGTTGGGGTTTTCATTTGCTTTTTTTAAACCTGGGTGACCTTTGTTAGGAGGGATAAATCTTCCAGTGTTTCTTTCTGGCCTTGTTAACACTGTCACAGGTTGTGGAACCATGCAGTGAGGAAATAAGCATTTGAGCAGGGGTCAAGCCCATCACAGAGATACAGAGTGCCAAGATCTTCAAGGCTGTATCACCTACACAAGACATCTAGGGTGGGTGTGAAATATGAAAGGTGTTTTACTTCAAGTAAATGACAGGAAGATTTAAGTTTTCTGATTTTATTTTGGGAGAAGGGGATCAAAGAAGGAGAGAAGCTAAAGCAGTGACTTCACTTCAGGTATTTTACCCAATAAAGCCATCTCTAATCCAAAGCCAAAGTAATACAAATACAGATTGACTTGTATTTGTGCACATCACACAGAGAGAGAGAGAGAGAGGCTGAGCTGCAGTCACTGCGGTGTATGCCAATACAGAGTTCTAAGTTGTTACAACATCACACAGTACCAACATAGAATAACTGGCCACTGTCTTGTCTTTACTCAGAGTTATGTTTAAGGTGTAGATCTGTTGTGTGTTAAAGCATAGAAGGAAAGCAAGGCTAAGGACTTCAGCCATACATTTGTTCCACCAAAGATTAAGCTTCGCAGGAAATTACTGTATAAAATCACAGATCAAATTATGTTAAAGTCAACTTATATCATTTCCACAAACCAGTGTTTATGGATCAGTGTCCCAAGTCAAAATCAATCTTTCCTCAGTTACAGGCCTCCAGACTTACAAGGTAAAAGCTGGTTGCTGGAACTGCACAGAGCCTGAAAGGGAAACCACAGCATACCCATACGCAGGCACACACTTATATTTTATATCACATTTCCTTTAGAAGCTGATGGATTATTTTACTCTCTGAAATCACAGAGTGTTCTTAAAGTTTTATCTCTTGTGGTCTATTGTCACATCACCCTGAGCACACATGATATCACCCACCTTGGAAACTAAACAGGGTCAGTCCCAGTTACTGCTTGGATGGGAGACAGCTTATGAATACTAAGTGCCATAGGATCCCAAAGCTTGGCTGGAGTTGACACTTGGATGTTATGTCAAGGGCAGACAGAAGAGCTTCTACTCCTACATTAGTAGTAGAAGACTAAACAAGAGAAATACAGGCTTATTGCTGAATGGAGTGGGTGATTTAGTGGCAGCAGACACAGATATGGCTAAGGAACTCAATGCCCTCTTTGCCTCAGTCTCCAACAGCAAGGTCTCCCTGACCTCTCTGCTTAGATGCAAAGTTCAAGGAGGAAATAAACTACTAGGAAGAAATCAGGATCGAGTTAGGGATGACTTGAGAGAACTCATCCTACACAAGACCATGGGACCAGACAGGTTGCATCTGCTGAGAGGAGACTTCAACTCCCTGAAAGGAGGTCACAGTGAGGCAGGGATCGGTGTCTTCTCCCAGGTAACAGTGACAGGACGAGGGTGATGGCCTCAAGTTGTGCCAGGGAAGGTTTACATTGGATATTAGGAAACATTTCTTCCCTGGAAGGGTTCCCCAGCACTGGCCCAGGCTGCCCAGGGCAGTGGGGGAGTCCCCATCCCTGGAGGGATTTCAGAGCCGTGGAGATGTGGTGCTGAGGGACATGGGGCAGTGGGGACTTGGCAGTGCTGGGTTAATGGTTGGACCTGATGATCATAGAGGTCTCTTCCAACCAAAACTATTCTGTGATTTTCTGAGGGTGCTGAGAGAGATGGACTGTGTCACTGTGATTTATCACTCTGAGGGTAATGGAGGTGGGTTAGAGTCCCCTGACAACTGGAAAAAGGTAGACATTGCACCCAGCTTCAAAAAAGAATACAGCAGAGACTTCTCTCTATGCAACAGCTACAGCTGAAAAAAGTCACAGCCTGCACCACTATTTTGAGTGTCCTGCTGCAGCTAAGACTGCCACAAACCATAAGCACTCTCAACTCTACTGGAAGTTCACCCTCAGAAGCTATATCCACTGAGCCACAGACACAAGGGCAAGAAGCCAACAATGGAGCAATCAGGAAAAAGGAAATCCCTTGCATCACAAGATTCATCTGCCTGAAACCATCTGGAAATTGACTCTTCAGGATATAAAGTTCACAGCATACTTTCTAAAGAAATCCAAGCAAAAAAGATGCACAAGTTTCCTGGGCTTTGACCCAGAATAGACTCGAACATCCTTCACTGGTTCGATATAGCTCAGAGGAAGATTTAAGTGAGAGGTAAAAATTTTCCATGCCAATACAGACAGCCCCTTCCTCATCCTTCTCCAACCAGTCCCACTTAATCTACTTATTTCCATTTCCATTTTCTCTGGGGTGATATGGTGAACAACAGAGCTCCATGAACCCAAAAATCAGGGAGAAAGATGCAACAGCTACTCCCTTCAAACCAGAGGTTTGGAGGAATACTAGGAGTAACTTATCACCCAGCATGCAATCAGGAAGACTGTTTGCCTGGAGTAAACCTGTTGGTATTTTGCAACTTCTAACCTTTTTTAGCATGAAAGACACAGAGGATTCATGGTGTCAGACTGATGATGCTAATAGTGTCTCAAAAAATCCTAAAAATCTTTTCCCATAGGTTTTTGGAGCTGGAAAAGTCACTTTTGTTTCCACCAGCAGAGAAATCCCTGCATGAATGAGCCCATTAGATTTAGTATAAGAATAAAGCCATCAGTGCCTTTACCT
Source organism: Podargus strigoides (assembly GCA_028020825.1). Classification (NCBI taxonomy): domain Eukaryota; kingdom Metazoa; phylum Chordata; class Aves; order Caprimulgiformes; family Podargidae; genus Podargus; species Podargus strigoides. Next base: position 5,000,941 of record CM051633.1, read on the forward strand.
TTGTCCACAAATCCAACACAAATACAGCAGGAAGTGATAACTGTCCTTCCCCCCTTTTTTCCTGTGTGAAACAGTATGTCAGTCCTCATAGGCACCAGAAAAGGAAAAAAAAAAAAAAGCAGCACCAATTTTGTCAGAAATGGCTTGATATTTTTCTTAAGACATGATTTGTTGATGGCAACTCATCACAACAGCTACTAAAGCTTAAGAGATGCTTAAGAGAACCAAGGATGCTTAAAAACAAAACCTCACTTCAGACCAAAGAAAAGAGAGTCACCATAATGTGCTTTAACCAGCAGGCCTAGAAAAGTGTCCTGAGGGTAAACAGGACAGACTTGTCAGGTAGCATGCAGGGGTTAAAAAAATTGCATCAAGAATTTCCAAACTACCAGTTATTCCTCCAGAGAAGATCAGCCTGATATACTGCCAGGTCACAAACGTTTAAACACACACTTCTCTAGCAGCACAAGTTACCAAGAGGTCTGACATGGTAAGTAAACTTCCAGGGACTGCCTTGGTCATGTTCTGAGGTGCCCCACCATAAACTGTGACCACATCCCACCCAAGACATTCAGGGCATTTTTCAAAAAGTTGTGGGACTTTAGGGGGAAAGAGCTGGTGATAATTTTCTTTTCTCCCTCTCCCATTTTCTAGTCTTTAAACTCACTTATTTCCACTTTTTCTCCTGCTCTGTCACTGCTGCAAAGGGAAAAAGCAAGCATGGAAAAGTGACCAACTGAAAATATTTTTTCTGACTCACTTTTGGTAATTTTAAAACTAAAGAGAGAAGCAGAAATTTTCAGAAAGGGAATGTTCAACAGAGGGGTGGTTTGGAGGTTTGCAGTGTGATTTGGGTTTTAATTAGCTCTCTAACAGCAATGTATAGAGTTAGGAAGTCTTCAAGCCAGGTTAAAAAAATGCAGATATAGTCCAAGGTGGTACCCTCAAGTGTTCATTGTTTGGTATCTCTGGAAACGAAATCCAGTGTATCTGGGGAATTAATGGAATTTTTGGGCAAAAGTAATTCATTTGGTTTGGCTCTTTCACACGCTGTTGTTTATTCAGTCTCTCAAAGTGAACTAACTTCACTGGAGTTTTGATTGTAGGCAAAATAGATAACCAAATGCTCAACCAAATCCATCATTTCCAGGCAAGTTCCTCTCTTAAACAACTGATGAGCTGCAAAGACACTGCACACTCAAGTATACACTGACAGACCACAGCCACAGAGAGAGCAACCAGGGATGACTCCACTGAATTCTGGCAGCTCTAGTAGGCTTTTAGGTTTGCAGATGGCAACAGGCTAAGGGCACACCATACTTAGACAGGGCAAAGGGAAAAACCCCTCTAAGGCCAGAGCAGTGAAATGCAAGAGCATGTGTATCTGCAAAACACCACCCATATTTACTCCTCCCAGGTATGTTGATGAGACTCAATAACAATCCAGTTTAGATGAGCACACATTAGATGAACAACCCGTTCTATCATCATGTGCTATTGTTCACACACAAGAGTTCTTCCTAACACCATTTAAATACACAACGTGGAAACTCTTGACGCAAACGGCCTTTGTTTCTTCTGCAAAAGATCTGCAACATTAACTCATTAACCATAAATATTTAAAGTGCAGCTCATAACATTGTTTCCCCTAGACCACTATGCTGCTGTTATTAAGGTGCCGCCTTCAAACTTGTGTTTTATCCGAATGGCTTTTTACCAGCAGTTCCCAAACGAGGCAAGGAAGCCAACATGTTCAAGGTCACTGTTTGCATGTCAGATTGCACTGATGGTTATAACTGTTGCAGTTTTCCACCTTGAGAGGGCAGGAAACTAAAGGTCTTCTGGGTAATCAAATGCACATGTAGAAACAATAAAATACACCCATGAAAAGATGAGTGCCAAGCTGATTAATACAGTCAGCTTTGCCAGGAATGGCAGCTAGCTCTAAGTGTTCTTGGATACCTTTTGCCTGATTGTTTGGGGGATTTTTTTTTTTAAGTACTACAGAGGTGCAAATGATCAATTCCCCAAGAAGCCACCACAGCAAAAAGCAGAAAAAGGACATCTGAAACTTTCAATGTGTGACTGTTATCTATCTGCATGCACTGTTTTCCTCATGCCTGGAATATTGTGGTTTAACACAACACAAGGTGGATAATGAAGGCTACACCTTGTTGTCGTTTCTGCTTAACACTTGTTAAACAACAGGTGTTCTGAACAGGTTCCTGTGAACAGATATGCCAAACCAAGCAGAAGAAAGCAGAACCTTTTTGAAGGAGAGTTTATCAATTCCTGATGTACCTGCTTTTCCAATACACCACCTCAACGGTGCTTTTATTTGAAAAAACACTTATAAACTATCATAAATCATTTGCAACCACAGAAGGCAATAAGGAAGCACAGGGACTCCACTCAACTAGACATCCTACATGAACACTGGGAACAGAAAGATACTGGCTCCTCTGAGGAACTCAGGAGTCTAAGAAAGGAAACAAAACTGCCAAAAAGAGGCAGGTAGGGGACTGAAAAGCAACACCACAATATTTGCTAGGGACTGATGGGATTTCAATGCATCATCAAGTTCTTTTCTAGGCATCACAGGACAAAAGCCACAAGAAGGGACTTGAACAATAAGGTAGGATGTTAAATGTATTCTTCCCAAGCCTGCTTCTTTCAAGAAGTTATGGGGAATTGATGATCTGTGATCTCCCCTCAAAAATATTCCAAACATATTTTAAAAATACCTAGAAAAAGTCTTTCTATAGCTTTTGGTCTTTCTTGAAGACTGGGTTTTTTTGTTGTTGTTATTCATTAGCTGAAAGATGCAAGAGTTTAACTTGAACATATACTCAAAGTTCTTCAAAGAGAGGAACACAAGTGTATACAACTTACCTAGGGATGATTTTCACTTTATTCATCCTGTTGAACTTTCAATCACTAGCATGCACTTATTTTGAGGTTAAATTGACAGTGCTAAAAAAAAAAAGTTTCTCATTCCAAATTAGTTTTAATTAATCATTACGTACTACTTAATTTCTTATTTGTCTGGCTTGAGGAGTCTTAAAATACACTTCTATTATCTTATAATTTCAGTCACCTAATTAAACAATTTGTGGAGGTTTGAGTTTTTAATTTTTTTTCATACCTCCTTTTACAAGTGTCACTTGTTTCATGAATATAGGGAAAAGTTCACCATTGCTTGAACTGAGCATATTGTTCTTGGAGGTCTGATCATGAGATACAGGCTGCTAGAATTTCTACTTGCTTTCCCTTTTCTCTTCCAAAGTATCCTCACCCAAAAGAAAAATGGACACTGAAAACAGAGAACAGAATGCAGGCCAAGTACAATTTAGTTTTGCTAAGGTTTTTTGTTACTTTAGAGAAATAAAACCAAAAACACTTTTCCACATTTTGAGTCAGTTTTCACCATCAGCAAGACTGTCTTTACAAGAGACTCAACAGGGCATTCTAGTTCTAAGTACCTGAAGAACACGTAACCATAGCTATTCAGCCTGGATTCTTTCAATATGATTTCCTCCTCCCCCCACTTTTGTCATCTCAGCTATTGTAGACTCCGAAACTAGATTTAAACACAACTCTTCCCCATCACCCCAAGCAAATGGGAAAAATAAGTCTGAAGATTATGCAATGAGAGGTAACTCGCAACATCTTAACTGTCAAGATTTAAATCTACAACACTAATGATTGGAGTCCCAGTGCAGCCTGGCAAGAAAAATCAAGATCTGGTAATATCAGAACACTCTAAATATTTAGTATATACACTAGGTAAGTCAATAATTCTAACATGTAGGTACTTCCCTGTATCAGCTGTAACACTGAACTGTGAATATAAAAGTGAGGTTTTTAGGGGTTTGGCCTGTCATTTTGGTTTTTTTTCTTCACTATTTTGGGTTTGTTTGCTTTTAAGTTATTCAGGATGGATTTTTTTTCCAAACTCCTAAGTGCACAGATCCCTTTAATTGCCAGAACTGTGTTCTCTAAGCAGCAATGAAATAGGATCCACAGTTCATAAAAATCAATTAAAAATCTGTCCATTACACACAGTGTAACATTTATACTCTAGATGCAAAAGTACAGCTTCCTGAAACAAATGGAATTACTTAAAGTTCATTTATCATCACCACCTGAAGCTTTGCTGATCCAAAAGCACACCAGAACCTGAACCACTGGCCAGCCTGGTTCCCTGGTCTCCATTTGCATCAGGGACCACAAAGAACATAGCCTTGAGAACAACAGATTTCTGGATCTGATCTTTGTCTCAGCTGATACATTCTCAAGTAAAATATTTGGAAAATATCTCTGAGATACCAGTACAACATACACATATTGAGTTCCAAAACCATTTTTAGTTTGACCTAAAAGGAAGCACATTGTTTCTGGGCACGTTTTCTCAAATAAAACCAAGGATGGGTTCATACAGGGACTTGAACACTGATTACACACAGGAGGAACTGATGATAGTACTACCAGTGGCCAAAAGGTTCATACACTGATAGGTGATTTAGGCTGAAGCTCTGCAACTGCAATAAACCACGAGTGAGACCTACAGTTCTCATTCAAGTAGCTCAAGAATTTAGAATAAAGATGCCTTTGGACTTTAAGGTGCAGGCAGCATTAGCTTAGGATGCTTTCAAGTGTGTGTAAAGGGAGAGATGGCAAGATGATGATCAACCTCATTACGAGTTTCACTGCAACTAGTTGAAAGCTGCATGCATACACAAATCTACCTGCCAGGCAGCACAGAAATTAGCCATATGCCTGCCACTGCTGGCTTCTAAGTACACACTACAGACACCCTACAGCAGTATTACAGCTGTACATACACAACACCTACTCACCACCCAGTAAATAAACAGTTGCTGTACTATAGGGACACAGATGTTTTAAAGAGATCTGAGAGAATGTATAAGCAAAAATTAATGATGGGTTCTGGCCTTCTTTAAGTTTGACTTTGGTGGAATATTTCTCTTGGAGGAGGGCTTAGTTTGATTTTGAGAGCTTCCTACTTACAGAAACTTTAGACTTACCAGAGAGAGCGTTCCTGCCAGCTGCCTGAAAACCACACAGTAATAGTGGATTCTAAACACCTTCCTCACACACCTGAAATCACAGCTTTTAAATGGCTCCAGAGTTAGAGGATTATAAAAGAATTTAGATAGTCTTCAGGTGTGGTAGCTCCATCCAGCAAACACCGAGGAGGATTTCCAAGCTTTTACATCCCTGCCTCAGCCTCTAGCTATACACTGGAACAGGCTTTCTGTGCTGTGGAAACACATATTGAGATGGTAAAGCAACAGGGATAAAAAAGTACCCCCTAAGTGTGTTAGTGCAGTTATCTCACCAACAATGTTCGAGAGAGCTTGAAGAGCTCTCCAAACAAGGATATCTAGACTTAATCACCTGCTTCCTGTTGGGTTAACTGACACCACACAAAACACTACTCTGTTTAACTTCACTGCTTTACCTGGTATTACACACACCTCTGCCCCTTCTTCACTCTGCATTTCTACACAGCTTTCTATCTCCTCAGATATGTATCATACAATCCTAGAGCAAACGTGCCTTTGGCAGACCAACATGGAACACCTACAGGTCAAGAAGATGGAAAACAAATGAAAGGGCATCTTATCAGAGGGTAAAGTATGTTTGAGTACTGTTAATGAACATTTATAGAATGGCTTTTGATTTTTTTTTTTAATATTCAACATTTCAAATAATGTATCACACTGAAATCAGCAAGAGTCTCACCTACAGGGGAGAACTAAAACTGAAATACAAGTTAGCACAAAAGGAAAAAATATAAATGTATTTTTTTTTTAAATCACTGAAAGCAAAACAGATTGCCATGCATAACTCACCAGCAGAACTCAGAAAGTGAATTACTCAGTAGCCTGGAACCCCCATTCTGCTGGCTGGGCTGTAGGGCTCCACATTCCCCAGGGCGCAGGCTTCAGCTCACTGGGCTGGCTCTAGGCAAGGTCCCTTTCATAGACATCTAACACTAATGCCTTCTGGTTGCTTACAGCACCTTTCATTCCATGCCCTGCACTCTGCTTTGAACAGAGTATGTCCCAGCCTTACAGAAGGCAGCTGTGGTTGAGACTAGCAATAAAGGAGCAACTATTGTGGAGCCTGTCCCATGCTACACTTCATCAGGAGACTCCAGCATGACCCCTGTTATTTATTGTTTGCATTGCCCTAGCACCTAGCAACCTCTACCACGAAGCAGTGTGATTTGGTGGTAAACACTGCACACCACCCCTCAAAAAAAAAAAAAACAAAAAAAAACAACATGGCAACCTGACAGTAAAGTTGTTTAAAAGATCAGCTGTGCTCCAAACAGATTACAGAAAATCCAATATCAGCACAGGCCTGAGAAGGTAAAGACTCAGTGCTTTTCAAAAGGTGTCTATGTTCAGCCAATTAATATTCAGAATATACACTCAGATGGACACATCTACATGTACAACACCTTCTGCAGAGCTCATACTCCTGGAACTCTGAGCAAGGCTCCTGGCTGACCAGACTGGGTATGTAGACACATTTGTATTACACACTGGGTTAGGGAGAGATTTTCCAAGCCAGAAACAGCACATGTATTAAGTATTAAAGTTTGCTCCTCAGAGTTTCTTTCAACACCTGAGCTCACAAGCGGTTCAGAAAGTATCTGGCTGTCAAGCTGTTGACACTACAGAATTGCTGTACTGGTTATTTCATGGCAGTTACACAGCAGAGATCCGGTATCTTTATTAAAAAGCCACTCCCATTTCACCAGTAACAGGAACTGCTTGCTCCAAGCAAAAATGCAAATCCAGAATTGTAAATGCTTTGAAAGATTTTCCTTGAAAGGTAAACATTTTGTATTTCATGTCAGAAAAATAAAAGCTAACAAACACAAGGAAACAGGAAAAGAAAAAGCAAGATGAGAAGTGAAAAAATACACACACCTCCCATCCATTTAAGCAGAGGCAGCAGCACAGTAATGCTGCCAGGGTACTCTGAACCAACAGACCTGAACAGGGGACTTGAAAACTGACTGATTCCACCTCCTGCTTCTGTTCAGTCACACACAGGGAGCCAGCCACCAACAGCTTGGCTATGTATTATTCCAGCAGTAGTGCTCCTCTCCATAACCTAACTACAGAGACACCAACAGTTCAGCATTTCAAGCCAAGGCAGTTTCAACGATGGAATTCCACATGCAGAAGGAAAAGAAAAAAAAAAAAAGCCAACACTAAAATCCTGGCAACTGGCAATCCCAAGGAAAAGCAGTTTCCTTCCACTTGAAGTGTGGACAGTAACACAGTAAGTAAACAACTGCTCTAGCTTCTCACCACTGCTTTTTCTAATCTAACAGACAACTGCTCTCCCAAGAGTCCAAAGAAGTTGGGATGCACACACACACACAAAAAAAAAAAAAAAAAAGAAAGAAAAATAGTGAAGGAAAAATAAATTTCAAATGAAGACAGATATACATACCAAGAAAGGAAACAGAGAAATCATGTTTGAATGCTACCTCAAATACCAGCCATTGAAACAGCTCAGTACCAGGCACACACATTTGTAGGAGAGGGAATGCAATCCATTCTCCACATGTACCTGTGTGGCACCACAAAGATGCCCTCGTTATCACCTCTTTTAGGTGCCAGCAGGACTGTTCTAAACATTATTTTCTTCCCCCTCCCCAATTTGTCTACATGTCTGTTGGCAATAGACAGCTGCAAACAAATTGCCCATCAAAACAACCAGCTTCCTTCACCATCTCAACAAAAAGGAGAAGCATTAAATGCAAACAGCCACACTCACACTCCTAGAATTCATTATTTCTGGCCAAGTCTCATTTCAAGACTTTCAAAGCTGCTAGAGAGAAAAGTGCACAGAGCTCTCATTTCAAGTCAGTGAGGGATGTTCCAGCATAGCTTCCCTAACCATGTGTGAAAATCCCACCTACATACCACACTGATTACTCCAGGACACAGCTGCTATTTAAGGGGTAGAGTTGAGATCAGAGAAGTAGCTTCCATTGCATCCACTCCTGATTAACTAACTGCTGTCAATCTGCTCCTTGGCAGCTGCCATAAATTACATTTTTCTCCTGTCAGCTGCTTCTTTTAAAGTTGCAGTCCCAGAGCCATTTTCAAACTAAAATCCAAGGGGTTTTCTTATTACTATTTTGTTTTAAAATAATTCAGATGCACTTTTAGTTGCATTTAAAATGCTTGCTTGGCATTTCAAAAACCTCCACACCCACCCATTCCTACTAACCCAGACCCACGAGGAATTTGATGCCTGCTCAGACCCAGCAAGCTTTCTTGAAATACACATGAAGAATCTCTCACTGGCAAAACCATCTACAAACGTTGCTGCAACTGTTCAAAGTGACTTTATCTCTGGCCCAGTCCCCTAAAGGTGGCATGAATTTTTGCTTTACGTGTGTGCCATGAACGTAGGACCACTCAGTGAACGTTAACTTTGAAGTTTCTATTTTTACATAAATGCATAAGCATTGATACTGTGTTTAAAAAAGCAGTCTAAAAAGATTAGGTAACACAGAACTTAGTTTCAGCAGCAATGCAAAGTAATTACAATATAGCATCTATTTTTTTTCCTAGTTAAATAAATTTAGCTAGGAAAGACATTCAAAAAAAGTCCTAAAATTCAACATCTTAAAATTGCACTATGTACTTCCAGTCAATCTTTTCTCAAGACTCCATTTTGCATTTCTTTACCTGTTGAATTCCATTGTTCAACCAGACTCTTTCCTGAATACAAACTATTTCTGTTGAATTTAATTTTACATCCAAAATATTGCTTACCAGAAACACCTCTCACACACAGAGTTGCTAATACCAGATGACGTTAAACAAATGGCAGCTCTCCACTACCAATTAAAATTGATAAGAAGCCTGTGTTCTTCAGGACTTCTTTTCAAGTCTAACAGTAAGCTCTGGAATTGCCAGCCACTGAAGGTTTTTATGACTTTGCTTTTTCTGAATGCATGGCCTAACAGGAGATAAGAGCTTTTGTACACTTGGCTGGTGTTTGCCCACGATGGAGACTGTTGACTGGGGGTTTATTGCTGTGAAAGATGCCAACAGCACCCCAAGGACAGACTGGGACATTCCAGCTCTTGTCAGAGAGGTGCCAACTTCCCCCTAAATCAAACACCACTGCGACTTCACAGAGCCACAGCAGTGCTGATAACAGCTTTAGACTTGGATGCCAGGGGAGAGAGCAGTCAGATTGTGTTGTTCACTACAGACAGAACAGCCTACAGCTTCCCTTATCCTTATCACAGAGTGGTAGGGGTTGGAAGGGACCTCTGGGGATCACCTAGTCCATCTGTGATAGAATTGATCTGTCCCTGATGCCACCACATTAACACATATCCTGGGGTACTGAAAGCAAAGTGCTCTAAGGTACTTGTGCAATATGAGGGCAGGGTAAACTCAGCAGTACAGACCAGCTACCTATTTGTATTGTCACTTTACCTTAGAGCCATGAGTATTCCTACAGTACCAGATGCTGTAAAGACACACAAGGCATGAAGATCCCTGCCCTAGAAGATTACACTGTGATTATAATGGCGATGTCCACCCAGCCAGCTGTAGTCACTCCCTCTGTCAGGCTCAGTGCCAGCTTTGGTCCCAACATCAGCTCAAATTGTTAGTGCCTACCTGTGCTAATAAGACCTGCCTCTGAGAGGCTTTGCTAGCACAGGCACAACCCTGCACTGTTGCAGCTACCTGGCTTCTGGGCCAGAACCAACGCACACCCTGCCAGTTGGCACAAATGCACAGTTTGAATGTGTGGTCCCTCTGCCTTCATGTTTAACACAGCTTTATCCAGCCTGACCTAGCAGTCACAGCTCAATTATAGTCTGCATTTAGGTGTAGGAGAGCAGCAAAGACACATTTTTAAAACCACCTGGACTAATACCAAACTTAGAGATATGGAGTGGAGAGAAAGCTGCAGCCAGTAAATCTCATTGGTGCACTCAGGTCCACGGGGTGTTGATAACAGAGCCAGTCTCTTCCTCTCCTCTCCTGTAAACAAAGTGATACGAAGCAGACAGTAAAGCTGACTGGGAGTTGTTGTGAGGAAGAAAAAAATTTACAGGCATTCCTTAGTGTCTAGGCTATTTTTCTCCATCTCATTCCAAACTTACTTCAGCTCATTAATATAAAGAAGTCACTTTTACACTGTGGGAATGCAAGCATATATTGTCGGGCTTTCCCATGGCTGCTTATCTTCCTCGCATTGCAACAGCACCACTTTCCCTACCAGTGTCCTGTAAACAACACTTCATTCTTCCCCACACTTATCACAAGATAAATGGAAGAAGAGGGAAAAGTGAAGAAACTACTTTCACCACCACAGCCTCTCCTAACTATTTAGAAAAACCACTTACTCAAAGCAGAGCTCAATTACTAAATATCTTTTAAAAGACATGCCCTGTGATACTAGTTTTATTTTACAAGGTAGGTGCTAATCTCAGTGGTGCAGCCAAATTTCATTCTGGTTAACCCTTTGCCAATAGTAGCTGATGGGTTAGATCAAGCTTCCTGGTACTGAGTTTTGGATCATTAAGTAAACAATTTTAAATGAAACTGTATTGATTATTGTTTTTCCTTTAGACAACTGGTAATTGAAACATGAGTAGCTCATAAAAATATCCCTTTTAACAGAGGAGATATAATTGACAAAAACAAACAGGAGGCATGACTAAATTATTGTTTGAATATTTAAGATCAGCCAAACTACCACCAAAACAGGGTAAAACTTGAGTTTAATCTTATGCCTTGGGTTCTCACTTGTACAAAAAAGAGAGAATGATAGCCTCAATCACCATTATCATGAGTTTTGCAAAGTGCTTGGTAACACTCAGAGTTAGGTACACATCCATGCACATATAAACACACAGTCTGGGATGTCACGTAGCTTATTGCACACCAGAGATTTACCTGATGAAGAACCAGAATAAAAAAAATCTGTTATTATTTCCTAATACAGCTGTGGCAACAGATTTTTCTTTTATTAGGTATCTGGATGATATTTTTACCTTCACCTCCCTAAATTTCATTGATAAAATTATCAATTCAGCATAGGCAATCCCTAGTTAAAAACATCTATAACGTTTCAGTGGGGGGAGGAGGTATTACAAAGTCAAAATCCAATTAATATTCTTACTTTGTTGTTTGGTTTGTTTGGGTTTTTTTTAAATGAGAACAAAAAAAATCCTTAAAAAATACTTAGAACATGCATTTGTGTATTTTTTGCCCCAAAATTGACACAGAAAGTAGTAATCACAGCTCTTAGACATACATAATTCACATGTACAATCCATCCACTGTAAACACACAGGCAGCCCACCATAAGAGGAGTAACACTGCAGCTTTGTCATATTTGGCAAGTGAGCCCATGTGGCTTTCCCTCTGCTCAGGACATACGTATATCTGATGAAAGGTTTATCATTCCTTTCAACTCCCTATCAACTACAGAATCCAGCACAGACAAATTTGCGTGGGAAAGTGGGAAAGCGGACTCGGTGGAATTTCAGCATCTCAGAAGCCTTCAGCTGACAGTAAAGTTATTACACATTGTTAGAAACGGTTCTTGATAAAAACTTTCAACTAGCAATTTCCACATACTAAGTCCTACCGTCAGAGCAAGAGGAACCACAGAACCACTTGGTGAAGTACCACAGGGCGTCTATGCATTGGTGCACAGCACAGCACTTGATAAAGGTAAGGACACTGCTCCATGCCACCATTTGACAGGTCACAAAAAAAGGAGACATTAAGATAATCAGGTATGTTGAAGTCTGGTGGATTTTGACAACAGAAAGATACTTCATTTCTGCAGTCTTGTGAAAGATCTTAACATATTGCATTAAACTCAGACCCTGCAGAGAGATTACTATGTTCCTCGATCTCATCAAGAAGGCCTGAGTTTATATACCATGGAGCATCATACAAGTGCATGCCACCACATACCTGTGACAACCAGGCAGTACCTGGTTAAAGCAACTTCTGCACATAGGTACATCCCAGCTGGGAAGGACTGGCCACCAGTGAGTCAAAGGATGTGTCAATTAACTCCAGTGACTGAGCAGGAGACAGGGAGATTTTGTCACCTGTTGCAACACAACTCTCCATGCTGGGTAACCAGTCTTGTTGACAATCCCATTAACCAGCTGTATTTCAGAGACACAATCGCTACCGTTATTACCCTAGAGATGGCTCATGGACTAATGGAAAGCCTAAAAGAGCCTCATAAAAATAGCCACATGCCATCAGGAGACAGAAGTACTGCTCATAAAATGATCTGCTGGTAAAATGAGACTCAGAGGCTGAGAGACACAGAATGCCCTTCTTATGGATTTTCAAGGGTGCAGCTATCGCCCATCACTTCTGGATGAGAACATTCAGCTCTGTTAAGTCCTAGATGGGTTGGCACCTCCTTTCATGCCAAAATTAGAAAGTTCTTGCGACAAAACCCACCAGCTCTGACATACAGGAGAATCTGTTCAATAGCATGCAAAACTGAGTCTCTCTCTTACAAAAAGGGGTACCAGAAAAAGAGTTGGGACCAACACAGAGACCCCCTCAGGGAGAGAGCCATGACAGAAGCACTCTGAAGAATGACAGAAATAAAGCAAATTATTTCTGGTAACTCTGTCCAAGATCCAGGCATCTGATATTTGCTATCAAGGATAACAAACTTGCCCATTCTCAAATAGATGGGAAACTACTCTGAGGTGGAAAAAAACCTAAACAATAGTGAACAATGCAGATCCAACTTCATGCATGCTCCCAGGTGGAGGAAAGCTCTAACTGAAGTGCTCTAAACTTCCCCATAGTGAGACCAAGGCATAGATCCACTTCTCATGAGATACCCAAAGCATGCAAGGTCTTTGCTTCAGCAACAAGGTTGTGACTGCTGAGGATTATGGTGCCAAGAGAAAAAACAGAAAGGAGACATTTCCTTTGAAACTGTGATACAACTGTCACTTTCCTTAGCTATGTGAGAAGAGTCACCCACCCACCACAATCTGCTAGGTTTCCATCAGCCACCCGCTGTTAAATCATCCCATAAACTCAGATATGGTGGACACAACTAACAATCTGTGATATGTAATATTTCATCCCAAATATCTTTGCCAGTTTCAACAGCAAGACAGAACAACCAGGAAGGGAAAGGAGCAGTTCTTGTTACCACAGCAGCAACACACTGAAAAGCCTTAAAGGTTGAGTCCATCTTGCTGCAAGGGTATTGGAAGGATCAACAGAGGAAACACCTAAAGAGCACATGTCCTTCGTGTGTCCATGCAGCTAAAGCCCTCAGAGTCAAACGAATCTGGCCATCATCAGTAGCATAAAGGGCAGATTACCTGCAGAGGTACCACCAACAGCAGAGAAGGTATGCTTAATAAACCCATTCTCAAAACATTCATAGTGGGTTTTGGATTGAACTAACGAGGGGAGCAAAGGTACTTCAGGGGAAGAAACAGAAAGGCTGGGGACAGAGAGAGCACCAGCCCTCTGCCTTGCACACACACATACACCAAGTGCAGGAGAACCCCAGTGACACAAGGTTAAAACATTGCCCAGCTCCCAGGATCTGCACATATTCCTTTCACAGTGTGAATGCAGAATCCTGGACATCTGTCCCACCACCAGGTCAACGACACCTAGATGAACCTGATAAATATTTGTCTGGCCCGTGCTTAAGGCCTTGCAGCGAGGAGATTCTACAGGCAACGGAGTTCATTGCATCCCTCCCATGAGACATGAGAAATGCAGTGTGCTTTAAACACCATTACTTCTTATTTAACAACTTCTTATCTTCTTCTGAACATGAAGAACAGATCTTTTTACTCCTACCTAGGGTAGGCTTTTTTTGAAGACTTCAAGTCATCCCCCTTTCACTCGCCCACTGTTGTTCTTTATGCTAAGCTATCTTGCCTCAGATCACTATCTCGTTTTCCAGTCCTTGGGTGGTTCTTATTCTCCCCCAGACACTTTTTCCAGTTGGTCTATACCTTTGCTGAAATACAGTGCTCACAATTTTCCTTTCCTATCCACACAGTACAAATTTCATCAAAAAAACATGTTCAGAAGCAAACAAGGGAAGAATCAAGAATCTGATAAAAAATATATACGGCAACATCTGGTTTTCCTCTAGCCACAAACCCTTTTACTCCATCATAGTCTGAAATTAAATTGACAGATTATTGGGTCTTGACAAATCCACGTTGACTGCTAACACATGTTGTATAAACTAACAGACTGATTTCCTCCAAGTGCTTACAAATAGTTTGATTACTTGCTAGGTATTTTCCAGCAGGATCTCTCAAGAGAAGAATCACATGGCACTTTGTATACATTATTTCAACAACAACAAACAGACCACATGGAGGTTTCCTGAAATGAACACTGCTTGTTTGAAAAGAAAGGCATTAGATCTAAAACTTGCCTCAGAAAAAGAAGACCACCTCAACAGAGGCTAACAGCTAGTATGAAAACCTTCTTGAATGTTATCTACACTATTTTACATTTGAGATACCAGCTAGTGTCCCTTTACTCTTACAGATACTGTCCACTGAAAATTTCTAAAGATTATGCTTTTCTCACAGTACAGCACATTTTCAGTCTGCTCAATTTCTCAGTCTCACTTTACAGTGAGACTTGATGAATGTATAATGTTTTATATTAAAGCCACACCGAAAAAACCTGTTACAGAAGTCATCAAGAGATAACCTCCGTGTTTGACAATCAGAGTGCAACAAGCAACTCATGTCCAAGAAGGACCAGCATTAACACAGTGCAGCCATGGCCTTGCATTTTCTGCACAACCTGCAGGGTGTGAAAGCCTTGTTTCCTCCCTCAATAACGTTGTGGTATTTTTCTCATTTTTACAGTTCTAATACATAGTTGTGCAAACAAGATCTGTCATAATGACAACAAAAGCTATGAAGAACTGTCTTGAATGAACAGAACTACAAAGGCACACAACTATCATGACCATGTAAGACAAACTTAGATGTCTGTGCCTGTCATACTTGACATGCTGCTGAAACAGGGAGCTCAGACTGCTCAGCACTAGGATGCTGGATGACCTGTTGACATAGAACACATCAAGTGAGCAGCTTTGTTTTGTCTGAAGTGCTGAGATAACCCATTATCAATACCTTCTGGGTTTCAAATAAGATAACAGCATACAACCACATGAAGTTTACTCAGACTACAAATATAATCAATACACATTTATTTATTTACTCATTGTCAGGTTTGACCACAATTCAATGATTTCTAAGACAGGAGTGAATAACAAATCAAATAATCTCAACTAGATCTACTTAGGAAGAATAACAGGGAAAAAAAATATCAAGAACTATTTGCTAAAGTTTGTAAAGGACAGCTAAAGCCTGTTCTACACACTGCAAACACCACTGGTTATGAACATGATCAGCATAGGGCATTCTCTTTTTTTTTTTGAAGCCACAGGATGGAAGATCTCCCCTCTTGTCTGTCCCCTATCTTCACTGCCCTGCAGAGATAATTGGGCAGAGGCATTTGAAGGGTGCAAGCATGAGATCACAAGCAGCAAATATTTCCTGCATCCATTCTCTTTTGCTCTACTTGTCAACATCCTCACAGGAGATGAGGCACCTTTACTTCAGCTCTCAGTTGGGCTGTGGTGCCCTCAAGACTTATTGTGAAAAAAGAAGAGTCTAGCCAATCTCAGCCCATTTTCAATCAACGCAGTTTTGCTGGGAAGGGGATGGCTGCTGCAGGAACAAACACATCCTTTGAAGGTCATTCCTTACCGTTCAGGATGAAGATACTTTCAAAGGCTGCAACCTTTGTTGTACTAGAGAAGAGCAAGGGTTCTGTAATCTTTGCCTCCAGTACCGTGCCTCTGCTATCAAACCTAGTGCCTTTGGAGGGAATCCAGGGAAGTACCCTGATGGATGATTTACATTCTGTTCCTGAACTGCGACACATTTTTCTTCCCTATGCAACCTATAAAAAAATATGTAATATTAACATTGCAATCTAAAAATGATGTTAAAAATTGGAAAGAGTTAAACACATCCTCAAGACTTCAGGTAGCACATTTGCAGAGGAGACTAGTGACTTCTGAGCACTGGAGTTGTAGATATCCAAGCTAGCACAATGTTTTTGTGCCAGTTCAATAGTCAACTTGCTGGAGGGAAGGGATGCCATCCAGACAAGCTCAAGAAGTGAGCCTGTGCAAACTGCATGAAGTTCAACAAGACCAAGTGCAAGGTCCTGCACATGGGTCAGGGCAATCCCAAGCACAGGTACAGGCTGGGTGGAGAATGGATTGAGAGCAGCTCTGAGGAGAAGGACTTGGGGGTGTTGGGTGATGAGAAGCTCAACGTGAGCTGGCAATGTGTGCTCACAGGGCAGAAAGCCAACTGTGTCCTGGGCTGCATCAAAACCAGCGTGGGCAACAGACTGAGGGAGGGGATTCTGCCCTTCTACACTGCTCTCATGAGATCCCACCTGGAGAACTGTGTTCAGCTCTGGAGTCTCCAACATAAGGACATGGACATGCTGGAGTGAGTCCAGAGGAGGCCACAAAGATGATCAGAGGGATGGAGCACTTCTCGTATGAAGACAGGCTGAGGAATTTGGAGTTGTTCAGCCTGGAGAAGAGAAGGCTCCAGGGAGACCTGATAGCACCTTCCAGTGCCTGAAGGGGCTACAAGAAAGCTGGAGAGGGACTTTTTACAAGGGCATGGAGTGATAGGATGAGGGGTAATGGCTTTAAACTGGAAAGGGGAAGATTTAGACTAGATATTAGGAAGAAATTCTTGTCTGTGAGGGTGGTGAGACACTGGCCCAGGTTGCCCAGAGAAGCTGTGGCTGCCCCCTCCCTGGCAGTGTTCCAGGCCAGGTTGGATGGGGCTTGGAGCAACCTGGGCTGGTGGGAGGTGTCCCTGCCCATGGCAGGGGGTTGGAACGGGATGATCTTTGAGGTCCCTTCCAACCCAAACCATTCTGTGATTAAAAGTACAGAGAAACTCTGTGCTAGGTTTATTTTGGCTTTGGTTAACATTTTTTATAAAATATGAAAACATCACATCAATTGTGAAGAACGTATAAGAAAAACTAAAAAGACCTATTGTAGGCACATTGCTGGGAATATCTACAGGCCACCTCACAATTTGCAGTATAATTTCCTATTTTCAGTAGTTTATAGCTTTCAAAAGAATAAGCTTCCAAAGCTGCAGCTTTAGTGCTCAATTTATTCCTTGCATAAAGTCCCACACACAGACACTTTCTTTTCTTAAACTCAAAAAGGATTCAGCCAGTTTTCAAAAAATGTGTGTTCATTAACTTACACCACTGGCAGTTCTGACACTAAAGCAGTTCATTGTAAAAGCTTGGTTTTGTCAGAGTGGCTATCCTAAGCTTTAAAAAAAGTCATTGGCTTCCCCCGTGTCTTTACTTTTAATTGTAATTTTTCCAGGTTCTAAGTTTTCTGTTGAAAAGTGTGGCTGGTAAGGGAGGAAAACACCCTTTAGGAAATGTGGTGTAGTACTTTTTAAAAAAAAAACAAAACCAACCAAACAAAACCCAAAATTGAGTACTTGCATCATACCTACACACTTATCAAGGCCCTGCTTTGCACTCTGTGCAATTTCTTACAGCTCCTTAAACACAGAAAACAGCTGTTACTTTCCCCAGGAAGTGGGGAAAAGAAGATGAATATTCACATGTCCTTAAAAATTAATTGTGCCAGACAAGGGAAAAGTTCACACCAAGCACCTCTCGAGTCTTCCAGGTATGTACAAACTGGTGGCCAAAGAAAACTACTTGATTTAGAGGAGCTTTAGAAATTCCAATAAAATCAATCAAATAAATATAAAATCAAATATAAAATCAAATATAAAATCAAATATAAAATCAAATATAAAATCAAATATAAAATCAAATATAAAATCAAATATAAAATCAAATATAAAATCAAATATAAAATCAAATATAAAATCAAATATAAAATCAAATATAAAATCAAATATAAAATCAAAATCACTGTCTAAAAGCATTCAGTAAAATTAATATCAAGTATGACTACTAAAGCATTGAGCATTCCTTCTGTTATTAAAAATATATATACACACACATACATTTTTCTGGTAGGAGGTGAAATACAGTACTTACTGCCATAGCAGAAGCTTGCAAATACATGTGCTCCCTCGTTATCATTGCTGCTATTATAATGGTTCTCACAGGCCATTATGCCAGGTGAAGCATGACTGCATGAGGAGAGCCAGTACCTTACTCCCTAATCTACACATCCTCCTCCTGTAACTCAGCCTCCCCATCAGGCTGATTTGCGACTGGCAGCTTTCCAACACGTTTGAAACTCGTGTTGGACCTCTTGGTGGCAGGCAGAAAACACCTTGCCCCCAACACGACGCTATTTTCCAACTGGAACTGAATGGGCAAGTATTCACAGCTTTTGTGTCCGGTCACTAATGCACATTAAACAATCTATTAACACCCAAAATTAATGAGGTACTGCCAAGTTTAAAGTCAGCAAAGCAGTGTGCCTGTGCATAGTTCCCTACAGCATATGTTGGCACTGTTGTTTGCAATACATCCAGTGCTCAGGCACTTGGAGCTCAGCCTAATTAGTTCAGTGCAATTGAATCTCACCCCTCGCCTTGATTCAGCTGCCATGAAGGATTTGAAAGAGGCCTATCTACACAGCCTTGCACGGTTTTTCCTGGCACTTGAAAAGCCAGGACAAGGAAGTGTGCCAGAGCTGCCCAGCCAACCGTTTGACAGATGTACAGAAACGTGAATACTGCACTTACTGCTTTCCTTAACGTCGGTCATGTGCAACTTTTAAAGGTAGAGTAATTTTTTCCTGGAGGAAAGCAAACAGCAGAGAAGGACTTGAAATGTTATACTGGAAGGATGCTCAGAAAAGAGAGAAAGTTATACATTTGTAACCTATGTGGATATTCCACAGAGCTGTTTCTCCACTGCACCGAGCATTGCTCTTCAGAAGTTTACAGCCTTCTACTGCCATCAGTTATTTGAAAACCTAAATATCCATACATTACAAGGTCTTTTCTGTCCCCCCCTCCAGAACTGCCTCCCCTCATGCAGCTCTGTGTCTGCCTGTGGACCACGGGTCAAGATGAGACTCAACAAGCTCCTTTTCCAAGTAGCTGACCACATCTTGCCATGGATTTAAGAACAGAAACTGAATTTTCATAATTACTGCTGGACATACTGTGTGCCTTCAAAAGGCATTTGAATTTGAAGAAACCCAGCTTTTCACCATCCTTCCCCTGCACCAATCAAAATACGTTTCCAGTCATTTTCATGCAGCAATCATTTAATGGGACAAATGATGCAAAGGTGGTGGTTTAGTCAAAGTGACTTCCAGGCATTAAATACTAGTGGTTGACACTGAGAGGACCTGGTTTCTGATACTGCTTTTCTTTCTGATGCAGTCAATTCCTAAGTAAACTTGGACACTTCTTTTTTTATTTTTAGTCAATTTTGTTGACTTTTATTGACAATTTTAGTCTTATTTTATTTTTAGTCAATTAATAGCTGCATTTCTTAACCTGAGAACTTCTACTGTCCGACTGGAAGAGAGAAATGGGGACCCCTTCTGACCTGTAACTACACTGTCACTCCTGAGGTCTTCTTGGCACAGACTTGGATTGGTCTCAGTCACAGGACAGCCTGACAGTTCTCAGCAAACATGAAACTTCTTCTTCCAAAGAAGCACCTTCATGTAATATTGTAGCTAAGGGGCTGCACTGTGGCATGCAGCAGGGAAGCAGGAAGCAGCAAAACCTTTAAGTCACTTCTCCACCTCACCTGTGTCCAAAATCTGCCAAGACTCCAAACTTCAATACCTGGCTGATCAGCAGACAGGGCTGACCCTGCAACAGCAACTCCTCAACATCAGCAGTGTCTTACGCATAATGGGACAGGCAAAAGGTCCTTCCTCCTCTCTGGGAATAGGTAAAGTTGGCTTTCCAATCTCTTTTTGTCTCAGATAAAAGTGTCACCAGGCATATTGATACATACACAGTGCTAGGTTGCAAAGATGTCCACTCTGCCACAAGTCAAAATGCTAGACTGGGGAGCAGGGCTGAGAAGAGAGAAGAAAAAAAAAAAAAAAAAAGCTACAAATATCACCTTGTTTCCACTTTATTTTTCCCAGCTGTAGTCCTTGAGCATGTGTGTGACCTCAAAGAGCTAACTAAGCCGCTGCACAGCTGTAGCACATCATGTTCCTGAAAAGGTGAAGTGACAAAGTGGCAGATTCCTATTATTACAGTTGTATTAGTTTTATCTAGCATGAAGGGATGGAAGTCCCAGGTTTCAGCAATACAAATAAACACTAAATGCTGGTTGCAAGCAACAGGAGCTCATAGACAAAAGTCACACAGCAATAAAATAAACATTTGTTCACTTCAGCCTCTGCATGACAAGAAGTATAATCTCTCACAAATATGCCAAAATGAGGGGGCCAATCTGACCTTAACTCATCTACCTCACTCTTGACCAAAAAAAAGCTAAACCTGGGTCTTCCTGCAGTTGACTGCAGCTGAAAGAATATAACTGTGATCAAATTATTTTTTTCCTTCCACTTCGAAAAACCCATGCTCATTTTGAAGAATTTAAATCTCCTTTGTAAAATAGAAGTAATACTCTGAAAGTCTGACTCAAGCCACAAAAATCTCTAAACACCCCAGTGTACATGTCCCAAACACAGTGCTTTGTGTGTTTTGCCCCTTCTTTTCACTCAGTTTACTCAGTCTGAAAGAAAACTTTCATGTGTGAGCACACGCACAAACTATTTTATGTGTCTTTTTCTCTCCTCACCAGTTTACACACCAAGTATGAACCAGTGGGTTTGGAAGTATATTTGCAGTACATCTGGAAACATGACCAAAATGGGATTTTAAGTTGGAGTTCTGCTTCTTCCTCACAGTAGTGTGTGTAAACAGACTTTGTAAACACTGCATTGCCTTTAGTAATTGATTACTGCAAGCCCTGATACACACACAACTGGAATATTCTATCTATCTACCCTTGCTTCTTATCTTTGCATGCGTACACATGCAGCCACACTTCTGAGAGTTTGCCTTTTTCTAGAGACCAGTCTCCCAAATCTCAACCACAGGCCAGTGCAAGCTTATGTAAACACCTCGGGATTCGAACAAACTCAATGACAATCATTGCTGATTAAAGCCAAACGCACACAAAGGCAAAGCAAACTGAACCAGGTACACGCATGCAAAGATAAGATAGAAGCTGATTATCTTGCATGGCAACAAAGGAGAGCTGCCATACCGGAACAGATCAATGGCCCATCGGTTTCCAAACTGTTCGCTCTGGTAACTGCCAACATTTCAAAGAACGTGGGGAGTCAACCTGCAGTGTACGTGGCCAGCAGGCATTATTTGCCATGCTGAGAACAAGAGAAATCACCAGAAAGCATGGAACTTAAGTTTCTTCACTCATTTTAACATGTTTTGGTTTAAGCTACTTAAAGAGGGTGAGAAGAAGCTCTTCCCTCATGCACTTAAATATAAAATAATTTTTTAAAATATCTGAAGACTTCACTTATTCCTTAGAGTCCCAGGATTTCAGCACACCACTATGAGGACAGAACTCAAGTTTCTTTTATCCCTCCACCTCTCTTCACACAGCCTGAAAGCTTGATTCATTAAGGCCACAGAACACCTCTCAAAGCCACCATCCCAAGGTGTACTACTATGATAAGTGTGATAAGGTGCCCTAGCTCCGAAGGTCATTGAGAACAGTGGCACTCAGTCATTTCCTCACCTCTGACAGCCAAGGGGCCTTTGGTGGCTCTGGCAGAACACTACCATCCATGCTGCCATACCGCAGGGCAAGCTCTTGCTTGCAAAATCCAAGTTTCCAAGCAACCACCAGTTGTGTTTGCAGAAGCCACACATGTAAATCTTCAGCTATCAAGCACAATTTATTTGCACTGGTAGAATTAAGTGTACCTATACTATGTACTTCATATATTTAAATGAAATTTAATACAACATCAAGTCATGTAGCTGAAATGAAATTTTCTATCACCTCCACTAGTATTTTTATGCAGGTTTTTTGAGTGGTAAATTAATAGCCAATTCCCCATTCCTTCTCCCCATAGAGACTATTTCCACAGCCTATAAAAATATAGTATAAATGAGGCACAGTAATTCAAGTTCTTATTTTGCTCACTTGAGCTGTTTCTGGTCTTTCAGCTAAGCAAATGAAGACATATCTCAAAGAGACCCACGCAGAGTTCAATTGATTTAATCAGTACCTGTGACATCAAGTTATCTTAGAAGATGAAAAATATCAACAAGAAAGAACATATATTTTGCATCTTGGAAAACTGCTATTTCAGCTGCCTTTTGAAAGAAATAATTCAGAAGTAAACAGGTAATTGGCCTAAACTAGCACAGCAGCCCTACATTGCTGTACAAGATACCCAGATTCCATTCTTTACATCAAGGGGTATACGAGGGGCTTTGAAGCACACCAAAACATACAGCAATCTAAACAATACGAAAAAAACCCACACCAACATAGAAACTGTGGATTAAACTTGATGTTCAACTTCCCTTCTCTAGACATTATAATATAAAACTGAGGAAAATCAGTTCTGAATAGCCTGTTAGTATTCTAGATACCACTGACTAAGATTCCTGGGCAGGAAAAGGGTGTGACAGGCAATCAGTAGATGTAGCTCTTATCACTTGATAAACAGCGTTTAAACAACCAGCCAGAGATACAGCTCCAGAACAAGTTACAGTGCCTATTCCTGGAGCTGCTTCAAAATTTAATCATTTCAGCATATAATTAAGAACACAGACACACATTCCACACAACATAGGACAGTGCAATAGATAGAAAATGAAGAAGCCTGCAGCGCTCGTTGCTCCCATCTTTCGGCTAGATCTTGGCCAGGACCTTCTACTCAGCTTTGGTCTTTATGCCCTGATTTCAGACCATTCCTGTTCCCTTTTTTCCCCCCCTCTGAATCTTTAAGATAGCGACCGAGACCTCCCAGGCAGCTGAAATCCCCCATAATAAATAATCCAGTTACTTCCTCCCATGTGAGAGAAGTGCATGCATGACAGTGGTGGGGCAGGGGGTGAGTGTCTCGTAACTCAGAGTCCTTTTTAGCTCTGTAGCTCATTGCTTGTAACTAAGTGCTTGCAAAAAGCTAGCAAACCAGATCCAAAAATCAGGTCACAGAATATTCAGAGTTGGAAGGGACCTCCAGAGATCATCTAGTCCAACTCCCCTGCTTAAAAGCAGGATCCCCTAGAGCACATCACTGAGGACTGCATCCAGGCAAGGCTAGAAAATCTCCAGAGAAGGAGGCTCCACACCCTCTCTGGGCAGCCTGTGCCAGTGCTCTGGCACCTCACCCAAAAGAAGTTCTTCCTCGTATTTAAATGGAACCTCCTGTATTCCAGCTTGTGCCCATTGCCCCTCGTCCTGTCACCGGGAACCACTGGAAAGAGTCTGGCTCCATCCTCCCTCAACCCACCCTTTGGTATTTGTAAACATTAATTAAATCACCCCTCACCCTTCTCTTCTCCAGGCTGAAGAGTCCCAGCTCTCTCAGCCTTTCCTCACAGGGGAGATGCTCCAATCCCCCACTCATCCTCGTTGCCCTCCTCTGGACTCTCTCCAGTAGGTCCCTGTCCCTCTTCAACTGGGGAGCCCAGAACTGGATGCAGGATTCCAGTTGTGGCCTCACCAGGGCAGAGCAGAGGGGGAGAATGACCTCCCTCGCCGTGCTGGCCACACACTGCCCTGTGCAGCCCAGGCTGGCATTGGTCCCGTGCCTCCTCCAGAGCAGAGGCTGACACACAACAGCTTCTCTGGATCAGACAAACTGTCTGCTTTGTCAGGTGATTTTAGTAACAAACTTCTGCTTTGTATCAACTATTTATCTGCCAATACTCAGCATCTGGCTGGCAGGGGCTGTACTCGGAGAGCATTCCTTGGCACAGCAGAAAGCAAGCATCCCAGGAAGTTGCTTTGGGAGCTCAGAAAGCAAGAGAGTTAGAGAGGTATGGATCAGTAACATAAAACATTATTTAATGGGCACAAAAAGTACAAGCTTATCTACCACAGAAATAAGGAGAAGCTGGGATGGATGAGGACAGTACAGACTCAATTCCCTCTGCTGGTGGAAATTGGAGTGAGGCTG
Organism: Podargus strigoides; assembly: GCA_028020825.1. Taxonomy (NCBI): domain Eukaryota; kingdom Metazoa; phylum Chordata; class Aves; order Caprimulgiformes; family Podargidae; genus Podargus; species Podargus strigoides. The sequence goes on from CM051633.1 coordinate 5,025,226, forward strand.
CCTAAAAATACACACATGGTACTTGCAGATTGCCTTGCAAGAAACACATGAGGGTGTTAGTACCCTCTTCTGTCTCTTCAGAGTCCTAAGAGAAGCAATTTGCACTATGCTTAGTAAGAAGCTTGAGAATATTTACTGCCACTGTCATTCACCATTGCATCAGAAGAGCTCTTCTGGAGAGAGGAGAAATGCCAGGGCTAATGCTTACACCCTGGATAAGCATGTACTGGGGGGAGAGACAAGCAGTGACCTCCTGTACATTATCACAATCTTCTTTCCTAGAGCAGAGTTACAAAACCTTAATTCTTGCACAGATGGGATTAATCCATACTGCTAACACCTGCAGAACAAAAGTTAAAATCAGGCTAGAATCTCAGGTAGCTAAAGGGATCTAACAGGGGTTTTTCAGGATTTTCCTAGGTTTATGGAAGATAAGATACTGAACACAATTTACTATCTCTTTTACACATAATTTGAGATACTGGAAAGAGGTGAGAAACCATAAAAGACAGCTACCTAAAACTTCTTTTTAGAGGGAAGGGGGGAAAAAAAGGAACTCCTATTCCTGAAAGTGGTTTACATTGTTCAACCACAACTATTAGACACTTCATAATCATGGCTATTAGCTGCTTTGTCATCTAATGGCATTATCCTAATGCTAAAGAGAACGGAGCCCACAATTATCTCAGCAGCTGTACACAGTCATCTCCCAATTAAACACATTCAGGTGACAGCTGTTTCCCCTCCACTAAAATAAAATTGGTACCACTTACCTGATTACCTAAAAACTACCGAATCCTCTAATATGGAATATAAGCACACAATTTTGAATTGACTTAAAATCATAGTTAATTTGAGTTAGAATTTAAAAGCAGAATACAATAATTAGATCATAAAAATAGATTTTTATCAAAGTCTTAGGATGCTGACCATAAAACATCTTTCCCTCTAGCTGCTGCAGTACACATGTATGTATGTAGTGTGTATATATACACGTGTATGCGCGTTCCTGCATGCATAAAACAGACACCATGATCCTGCCTGAACTTATTACCTACATTTAATATATGCAAATTGCTCAAGGGTCATGCAAGCCTTCCATGAGACCTCGGTTAAAAAGCACTGTGGCACCTGTCGGGATCCTCGTGCACCACAGCCCCACCAGGCTGGCGCAGGGCAGGCTGCGCAGTGAATGTCACACTCCAAGTGGTTTTCAACTCGCAAAGTGGCTTTAACATCCTCCAAACGTCACCGTTCTCATTCCTGTCTAAAAATAACAGCGGTGGCATTCAGACCCTACAGGAGGAGGAACTGGAGCAAGGGGCAGTAAAAGAGGGCAGGAGGATGGGTGTCACCTGTCTCTTGTCCCCTGGCAGCCACGCCGCCGATAAAGCACCGATCCCGTCAGATGCTGAGCAGTGAGCCAGAAAATCAGGAGCCACTGCTTTAAAAGCCACTGAAGAATGTCACCTACTTCATTTCCACGCTCAGAACAATTTATCCCAACTCCCAGGGTAACTTTTCTGAAGGGGACTGCCTGCGGGCACCTCCTGCTCTCACACCCACCTGCGAGCTCCCGGACCGAAACACACTTCTGTTTAAACCGAGACAGCCTTTCCCCCGAGTGTGACTTCGGTTTTACCTCAAAAACCACGCCGGCCCCTCGGACAGCTGCCCGAGCCCGGGGAGCGGGACCCGCCGCGGCGGAGGGGAGGACGCTCGGGGCCGCGGCTCTGCCGGCCCGGGGACGGCGGGCGGGGGTCAGGGCAGCCCCGGGAGCCCCTCGCACCCACGGAAGGTTTCCCCGGCTCGGTTGCCGCTGTAACGGGAGCGGGGAGCGGGGCAGGTACTCACACGGTGAAGTGGTACACGAAGCACTTCCAGCCCGTGGGGCGCTCCAAGAAGTTGTAGACTCTGCCCTGGATGCTGCTGCGGCTCAGCAGGGGCTTGCGGAGGCTGTAGATGGAGACGCGGGGGTCGAGGCTGATGGGGGGCCGCGGGCAGTCGGCGTTCACCACCACCGCCGCCGCCTCTCCCCTCAGGCGCAGCGGCCGCTCCGGCTCCGGGCTGCGGGCCGCCGGTGCCTGCCCGCCCTGGGCGGCGGAAAGCGGGGCGTAGTGGGCGTTCGGGGTGCTCTCGGCCAGCTCCAGCGCCGAGGGCTTCTTGCAGGGCGTCATGCTGCCTTTCCTGGGCAGCGACAGCCGGCCCAGGCTGCGGCTCTTCGGCTCGCCCGGCGGGGAGCTGGAGGACATGGCTGGGGCAACGCGGCAAGGCCGGGCGGTGTCGGGGCTGCGCTGCCCCGGGGAGCTGCGGGCCGACGCCGGCCGCCCTCTCCCGCCGCCGCCGCTGGCCCGGCCCCCTCGGGGGCGGCTCCGGCCGGGAAAGGTGAGGGGAAGCCTCGGCGGGGGCGGGCCCGGCCCGGCCTGCAGTGCCGGTGCGGCCCGGCGGGAGGCGCTGCGGGGCCTGCCCGTGGTGCGGGGCCTGCCCGGCCGATAGGGACCGGGCACCGAGCCCTGGCTGGAGCCTGGGGCCGCTCTCCATGCTTCCCTGGCCTGCGCTCTGTGCCTGGAGCCCGTACCTCAGGGCGAGGCCACCAGGGCCTGCTGCTCCCCTCATGCACAGAACGGCAGCGTCTGGGATCCCCCCGGGGGCTCTTTTTAACACAAGCACCAAGAATAAGGGCCCGGCCAACAGGCCTTGCAGTCCCCGGTGTTACTGTACAAAGAGCTGAGTAATTGGGCAAATTGTAGAATACAATAGAATCACCTTGGTTGGAAAAGAGGTCTGGAATCATCAAGCCTAACCATTAACGCAGCACTGCCAAATAAACACAGTTCAGACTCACATCCTCTACCAGTTGGGTCTCTCACCAACACCAAAAACGTATTGTGGAAGGGGGGCGGTGTTTGGCCATTAATAACTGGTTGTTTTGAGGGCTTGGATAACTTTCCTGAGCAGTGGAGTAAGTTATAACTTACTTACCTGTGGTGTGAATCGATCTGTCATGGCAGTAAGAGCCTTTGTTGCACCAATTAGTTAACGATTTCTATTCCCAGGGCGAAAGAAGAGGGTGTGCTTTCATCTGGAGTGCTGGGGCTTTTTCCTTCTAGCCCAAAATAGAACAGAACTAGCAAGAGCTATGTTGAGTTCATGGTTGATACTGGTACTCAGACAAGAATGTTGCGGGGAGATAACGTGCTAAATAAAGTTAAACAAAAACAACTCTGCTAATTGCAGTCCCATTGAAATGTCAGGCTGCACATAGGGTAGGGGAACTGGGAAAGATCCTTCACCTAAACAAGCAAGATGGTTGGCTTGTTGGTAAAGTACTAATTTACATCCTTAGCAATACAAAACCAGAAGTGTTAAAAAGAGAACTTTCAAAACTTGTTCTAAACCAACAACATATGTTGCTTTTCCCCCCTCCACCAGAGCAAGAAGAACAAACCAGCTTAATAAAAACAGCATTTCAAAGGAAACCTGTCCTGCATCAGACCAAAATAGAGCCACGTTTCTCTATTCTGAGAAAGTGTTCATTCATGCAATAAGCCTGCAAAAAAATGACTAATGGAAGAAAGAATGTCATTGCTACCCTTGAAGGCTCACTGTTTGAGGACTAGCCTGATAAAGTCTTGATATTAAAGTTAACAAATGTGTTTCTTTATGTAAGTGTTCCACTTTAAAGACCAACATATTGTCTAGGTTATACAGGACTTTATCCTGGAGCCAGCTGCAAAACAGAATTTACAGAGTTCAGTGAAACATGAGGCTGTATGTTCATATGTTCCTTAGTTGTTCTTCAAAAACTGCTTTCAAAATCTTTTAAAAATATTGTGGCATTATGTTGTTATTTATCCATTAATTAACAAAACAGAGAATAGAAACCCCAATATATCAGAACCTAAGAAAACTGAATTTCTGTATTACTTACACAGTTTCCTTCCAAAACAAAAGTTAGAGGGTATGTACTTAAATAGCTAAGCAGAGAAGAAAATTGTTAAGAACTAAATTTGATCCTCAGTGTTCAATGAGAAACTGTTCCACGCAACCACAGTTTTTTTCTCTAATTTTCTCACTGCAAAACAAGAAAAGTCTCAAATATATTCCATAGCCCAATATATTGAATTTTTTTAAGGTCAGAACTACTTTCATAAGGTTTTGGTTTGGACATCTAATGTTCGCTAAATCTTTCAAAGAATCATCACAACTAAAGGAATTTTAAGTTATAAAATATCTAAACTGAGTATTTAGGCAATAGCTAAACATCTTTTCCCTGGAGTCAAGGAATTAATCAAAATCCACTTTTTTTAATGTGTTACTGATGGATGATGATGTTTATTTTATAGAGTAAAAGTCATTTTGTTAAATGATTCCCAGCTAGTTCATGTTACTGAATGCTAAAACACCTGTGTGGCACAGGGGAAGGCAAGAGCACACTTAAATAAAGTGTCAAATACATGACTACTTAGTGATGAGAATCCAGGGAATAATTATCCTTAATATATATTAAGGAACCAAAACTGTATTATAATTTGCAACATTTTTAAGATTAATACTTAAACATGGTAATGGCAGTTCCTGGTTTTCCCTTCACAAATAGCCATGTCTTGATATTAATCATGTTCATTTTACAAAACAACATAATTAAGTGGAAGAAGAGAAAAAGAAAAAATCCAGAGAGTATGGTGTATACATGGGAGAGCTAAAAATGGGAAGAGGAAGCAGATGAGTATTAAAATATGTTTATGGACCCAGGTAGCTAGACTTTGATAGTGAAGAGAGTAGGAAAATGTGTTGAGTAAAAAGGATATAGGTTTAATAGTATTTAATATTAGGGTGAAACTACTACACTGAATTGGTCCTTAGAACAATAATAACTTAGTCTACTTTGAGTATTTACAGAATTGTAGGAAAATGAATAATAACCATGATATTTGGTATTTCACAGATTGCAAGTAGTGTTTTAAATCTTACATCTTTAAGAGGATTTTGATTCTAGAAATGAGATGTGCTAAGTCACTAAAGTATGATGACACACTAATGAAGCTGATGGTAAAGCTCCCAATTCTAGTAATTTAATTGGAGCTGGACTAGTAAAATATTTCTGAAAATCCCACCACTGGGCTGTAGTAGCTCAGAACTGTTTGTACCAGCTTGGGGCTGTGTTTCTGTTATCCTGTACCAAATCAGTGCCAGTGTTATGCATGCATTGTCAGATATGCTCATTACATGCTATCTTTTCACTCTGTGCCTCCCATAGTGTTGTGTAAGATCATACTTCTAAATCACTGCTGTTTACAAGGCGGAATTGGTGCAGCCGGTTATAAAGAGACACCTTGATCTTTGATGTGATTACTTCCCTGTGGAAGCTAGGACTCAAACAAACAGTCAGGATCCGAGTGTTCTCTGTTTTCTGAATGCCTTTAACACTTCCATTGCAATTAGAGGTTGCACTAGTTCTCCACTGGCGTGGAAATCATCTTGTTTACCATTAGATTGCTTTGGAGGATGTTTTTTGCTTGTTTGGTTTGGTTTTTAAATGCCACTTCCCATTTCTGCCCAGCTATAGTAGGGGACATGTTACCTTTTTTCAAGGAGAGGAAAAAGACAGTTATTTTGTCTTAATTTTTGAATTATTTTTCTTGAATTAGAGCAAGTAATTTGTTGCATTCCATTTCCTGGAGGGTCCACGGTTTAATCAGTCAGTTGATCATTTTAAAAACACAGCCAGTGATGAAGGTAAATGCAGCACAGTACTGAACTTAGAATGAAATCCTAGATTGTTTACATACTTTCATATAGCAATATCTGTATGACAATAACTTTTGAAATAGTCTCTATCAAGTAAAAAATTCTGTTCACAGAGGCATGCCATTACTTTAGAAATATTCCTGTTAAAGCTGCAAAACAACTACGTACTTAGACCTCAGACACAAAGAAAAGCTTGAAAACACAACTATAACCTGTTGAACAAATCAACCTCAGCCTTATGATTCAAAGTAGAGACAATAAAAGTGGAAAGACATAAACCAGTTTGCTTCATTTTTTAGATCCTGAGAAGCCATTTCAGTGGGGAGATGGGGAGATATATGTAAGTTTTCATTCATTCTTCAACATGCAATTAGGAACAATTTTGAGTACCTGTACACATTTTTCATTGGACACCTTGGTAATCTTATTTACCATTCTTTTGAATTGATCACAATTGATTAATATACAACTGATACGCTTTTATGCCAGCTTAACATTAGGTTTTCAATTTAAGCAGAATGCTTCTTGTGTATAAATCCAGCATATTTTCCCTGATGACAGGTAGCACCCCAGTAAAAAATCCAGATACAGAGAGTGTACATCATTTGAAACTCACATAGCTGTGCAGGTAGGGAGAATCCTCATGTTAGTTCAGCTCACTTTTTCCTTCAAGTGAATTTATACCAGCTTCCTTGATCAGGAAGATCCTCAGTTACTGTGTCATTGCTCTACCTGCAACTCAGGCATCTATTAACCATTGCTGTCTAGGCTTTCTCTGAGTCAACAAAAGCCGTAGCACCATCAAGTACCTGGGTAAGAATGTCTAGGGAAGGTGACACCTCTGCATTTCATTCAAAAAACACCACAGTCCAGTGGTGGTAATTAGGACAAGTGCTGCATAGAAAGATACAAGAGATGTTCATCCTTAAGCATTACAGAGATGACAGCAGCCTAGTTGATGGGCAAAGTATGTCCCGGACCATACACTCAAATTGTTTCCTGAAAACTGGACAATATAGCCTCATCTATTCTACAACCCTGTGTTCAGTGGGAAATTAAGTATCTACAGAGACTAGGACTTGGAAAAACAAAAACAAACCCATGTTCCTACTCTTGAAACAAATTAACAAAGCAGGAGCAACCTAACAAGTCAGCAGCTGATTAGTCGTAAATCAGAGACCCCATTAATGAATCACTTCATAAAAAGACTAATCACCGTCCAAAAAGACACACTTTTAGAAGGTGTCTGTGCAGTCTGCTCTTCTATCAGTCTCTTTCAAGACAGAAAACAGCAGATAACTTTCTATTCAGAAAGTTTAAACTGGCTTTTAATTCTCCTGCCTCTTTGTCGTTGGGTTTTTTTCTAACAGTGGATGCAGTAAGTTAAGGACTCTGGTCAGCAGACAGAAGTAACACTGCAGAAGATATCTGGAGTTTGGAGGCTATTCAGTCCAGCACCTGACAATCGTGGTTAATATTATCTGTTTGAATGCTATCTTACTGCATGGTTATGTCTGCATTTCTAACCTCTTCTTACATACATAGGGTTTTAAAGCATCTTGGTGCTGTTCTAAGAATGTTATTGTCTACCAGTGCTCAGGTTTTAACCCCTAAAGCAGTTCCAAGAAATGCTCTGCGTGTATATTTAGACTTACAGCACACAAACCATTTGTTTTGGTTTGTTTTCACGTGTTCAAAGTTATGTATACGTTTAAATGCTTAACTGCTCTGCAAGTTAAATTTGAACCTTGCAAGGTGGGGGAAAAAAAAAAGAGATTTGCTATTTGTCCATAGGATTAGTCCTGCTATTTACCACAATATTTCTGTTCTTTGTCTTCAACAAAGAAAGTGTCCAAAAGACAAAAGTAAAAGCCCTTCTAAATCAGACTGAGGAAGCATATATCTGCAACAATACTTGCTAGACTCTTCATTTTTCTTCTCAATGAACATTCATTTATATGAAAGGCCAGTATCAGCCAGCTGGAATTTTGGTTTATGTCAATAAAGATCCAAATTTTTTCTACAGTGTTCATGTGTTCTATTTGCTATTGTTGCTGATTGACCAAAAGCTTCCAGGTATAAGTGGTTCTGAAGAATTCAGGTCCTAAATGTTGATTTGTTTAGGAGCAGGACTTCAGGGCAGAGCCCTTGAAGGGCTCACTGGCAGTAATAAAAAAAAAGTGGAGCTGGAAATGTAGCTGAACTGCTTTGGTGCATCACATCCTGTAAATCTTCCTCTCAACACTTCTTTTGCACTCCCAGCCTACTTGCAAATCTTGAATAAAGTGTCAGTAGGAAAAACAAAACCCTAAAACTTGTGAAAGCCTGATAGAACTAAGAGGGGATACCTTCAGGAGATCCCAGTTGTGATTTCTGACAGCCAGACACACTTGTGCACACACGCATGTGTGTTCTCTCCGGGCTGGTTCAGCAGTTGCCCGTGGTGATCCACCCTCCCCAGTTCTTTGATGTCGTTAATCATTCAGCAATTTTCATAACTGAAAAGGGATTCTTCTGAGGATCACTCCAAAAGAGAAGACTAAAGAGGCTGTCCAAATGCTGCAATGTTCATTTTCTTCATCAGTAAGGCAGATGTGGTGTAATTTAATCTCAGAAGCATGTGAGACTCAACAGTTGATTACTCACGTAATGGCATACAGGATACAGAATACATATTCTTACACACACAAAGGTATCTGAGGGCAGAGTGACTAACTGCATTCCTCAAATGAAGGGGAATTACATCATCTTCTTGCATCAAACAAAAATTCTGCCCCTTGCATTAGTCACAAACCCTCTCTTTGTTAGACTAAAATCAGTATCAAATCACCACTGAATAAGCTTCAAATAAATTAACTGAAATTCTGAAATCCCCCCCAGATTTTTGCTCCATAGCTATTTATAGAGGGACCTGTGCTTAATAAATGCATGTTCTGGTATTTCAGGAAGGATTTCACTCTTAGTAGGTGAAGCAAGTAAAGAAATCACTTGTTATCACTAAATCTATTTCTGGTCAAGGAACACTTCCTGCCTGCCACCGTGTTAATCTGTAACATACAATATCCTACTCCACACGTGTGGAATGACATGGGGTAGATAATCATTATTCTTCAGCAGGGCCCACTTGGCAACCCACTCCTGACGTCAGGAGTCATCAGCCTGCCAGTTAAGCATAGCTGTAGCTGAATGTATCTTCTAATTGCAGGTAGTTCACTAGAAAACTTCAGTGGGAGGTTATACACGTGCAACACAAGGAATATAATACTAACTCTGTGGCAGAAGCAAAGATTTTTCAAACAATAATTCATCAAAGAGCTTTCTAATGCCCCCAAACAAAAAAACCCACCTAAATAATAATAGAAAAGGTGCTAGCAATGTCTCCTCCCCTGGCACTACACCTTTTTTGAGAGGAAGTAACCTCTCAGAGCAAAGAAAATGGAAGCTATGAAACTCAGTAGATGACCACAGGAGACCTCTGCAACAATCAGCTCTGAGAAACTGGAATTTCAGGTTGCTTCCATCTCACAAAATAAGAGGTTTTGTTTGTCTAGTACCATTCTAACAGGCAAAGCTAAACAATGCAGCATGATTTCAGGTCTTGCAAAAATTCTTTTAACTTGTTCCATAATTGTGACTTCATGCCAAATTCTTGTCCCATCCCTGACCTTTTTCTAATTGGGTTAACTGCAGTTCTTGTCTTTGTGTCCTTATCTTCAGTGTCTCAGAAACACAGTGCCTCACATTAGCAGGATTTAATGTTTTATGGTAGCTATGCTAAAGCTTGCTGAGTTTGTGCTCTGCAAAGACCCAAAACTTTGTGTGAGAAGAACACCACAACTTCTTCTATAGTACTGCAGAAGTATAAAAGGGAACATTAGAGTGCCCTTGTCATCTCCCTCACTGATTGCTAATTACAAATCCAAGTGGTAGCATAACTACTTTTTAGAAAGCACTTGCATGCACGGTGAGGCACTAACATTTGTTAATTGGGCTATTAAACTGCTGTTAAAATTTGAAATAAGTTGAGGGCTCTGCTAAAGTACCATTCAGTGAGAAACTAAACTTAGTGATTTCAGACTGTCTGCACCAAATCCTGTTCTTCTCAGAAACTCTGAGAATAACTGCATTTGCTTTGTACTGCTCAACACAGCAACACAAAACCTTATTGCTAAATGACAAGTCTCCTGAAAACAAATGTGCTGACCTCCCCGATGCAGTGAAGAGGAAACAACCCTCCAAACTCATATCCTACCAGGAGAAAAAAAAAGTTGCCTTTTCTTGACAAAATCTATGAGATAATTAGCTAATTAATATCTCCTATTCTTTCAGAGCTCATTATACACAAACAACAATTTGTTTGACCTGCAAAGCTTTCTGTTTTACTTTAAAGACTGTAATATTTCAAAATAGCCTATGCAAATGTTTGTGTGTATTCTGTTCCTGGAGGTCCCTCTAGTGGCTAAAGTATTAAGTTTATCTGGTCTGGTTTAATAGGCTACAGGTGTTTTGTCTCATTTTTTGGTAGATATTTCTAGTAGTAGACAAATACTTTCTTCACATTGATAATTCCTCCTTTGAAATAGACTGAAAGTAAAATAAAAAGATTTGGCACATTAAGAAAAAGGAAAAATAATTGTCACTTTAAGGAAGCTATTTCATACAGTTAGAAAATTATGTGTTGTTGCTGCTCAACTTTGCCATTCAACCACAGTCACAGTTGAGGTTTTTTGGTGGTTTTTCCCTTTTACAGGTCTATTTTAAGACACAGATGGGTAACACTTTATTATCAGAATATGTTACCCAGATTTGCATAATAAATAATAAGAAATTGTCAAAGAGAGCACCAAATTCCTGTAAGTATATTGAATTTAAGAAAGTATTTTCAATCCTCCATCAAAGAGGAAAGTTCCTGTCTCTAACCTTGGACTTGAATGATCATTGCTCAGCTCCCAGTTCTCCCACAGACTTCCTGTGTGACCTCTGGTGTGTCACTGTTCTTATTTGTGCCTCAGGTTCTTAATTTGTAAATGGGGTAATGGCACTGTCCTCCTTTGTAGCTGTGCTGATAAATGCAGTTGCATGTTAAGCACCTGGATTTGCTGGGGAAGAGGAGAAACAGGATCAGTCAGTATAAAGGTAGGGATGTTTGGAATACCACATAATGTTCTGGTGTGCAGACAGAACTAATAACATTGGGATTTTAAATCAAGAGATTGTGTTTTGAATGGAAACACAAACTTGAATGAATGCTTTAACTGCTGCTGATACCACACAGAGATTCTTCCTCTTCCTTGTGTTTGCCATGGCTGTGAAACTTCACCATGTGAACAAACATGGAAATGGAGGTAACCTGGTTTACAGCCACATAGTAACAGGTTTAGTTGTCACCAATAACACTGATCTTTTAAGTTACAGGCCAACCATTGTACAAAGCAAAACCAAACACAGCCTGTCACCACATCAGTGTGAGGTTGATAATCGAAGGGGGAGGAATGGGAATCTGTTGAGGATGCAGCAACTCAAACATTATGTTAGAAGACACACTTCAACTCAATGAACACACAAATACAAGTTTCACCTTAAAAGACAAAGGAATGTGAGCAATAAGTCATTGCACATACACTGGCAGAGTGAACAAGACAGTGGGAAGGGGTGAATAAACGGTGCCAGGAATTTGCAGTATAGCAGGTGCATTCAGCAGCTTACAAAACCTTTAACCTCAAGCATCTGTAAGATAGTAATTAATTACAAATCTTCATTACTGAAGCATTATTTCCTTCTTAGCAGACTGGCATGAAGGCTGGAAAGCTACCAGGAAGGTAGACAGATGCATGGGTGTGCTGACTGGTCAGAGTGGCCTGCAAGCCTTATTAGAACTCTCCAGTAATGAACCTGTCTAGAAAATGGGTTAATAATAAACACATCTGCTTTAAGCAAAAGGAAGAACATGCAAAAAAAAGGTTTGCCTGACAGAATACTCTAGTTTAAATAGCACTTAGAAAGATTAAAAACATACAGGATTTCAACAGAGAAGACACTTGCAGAATAGTCCAAAAGGGAGTGAGATGGTCTTACTCAGGGTCTGGTACATGAAGAGTTTAGCCTCAGACCCAGTATTTCTCCTTAATTAAAAGCTAAGCAAACCACTCAGTTCTACATCAGAGGATAACTTCTGCTTGGGCTGTGACTTTAACAGTCTCAGCACCTAGTGCTTTCTCTCAAACTCGCCAGTCAAATCTGGACAAAAATAGCCAGTGCCTTCAACACAACACATTACAAACTGGTTCAGCTTTCAGAGAACATTTCTTGATGAAGGTGCTGCTTAATTTCAGGTTTTTATACTTTGAGCAACTGTCACTGTTGTAACAAAGATCAAAGATAAAGGACTTGTTGGCTATGATGCAATGGGAATTAACACAATTATATTCCTAAAAATATAAGCATTGACAGAAACATGGGTAGTTAAAATAGTGACATATGGACATATAAAGGAAATTTTAAAGCAATCTCGAATAATTACACAGGTCATCATGAGAGAAACAAAATCTGCTCTCTTGAACAGATAGAATATCTTACTGGTTTATATCATTTTATATTCTACTCTATGTATCAGAGATCCATTTTCTAAAGGTTTTAGAAACAAAGCATAAGGGAATCCAGACTTGCAGAAGAAAGGTGAATTTAAAGCCTATGAAAATAGGAAAATCTTATTGAGGACCCCAAAAATTTATGACATACATCAACTTATGCCAAAAAAAACCAAAGCCCCAACACAAACAGTTCTACAGCCTATTTTGATAGCAAGGACAAAAATATTTGAAGAAACACATTACTGTGATCAGGAAAAAGTTGAAAAGCTTGGGCATATCTTTGGCTTCTTCAAAGTTGATTCACAGCAGCCAACTGAGCTGCAATCATTTATACCAAATGCAGTCTGTTATATATCAAGCAAGCCCCACAAGCACGTTACCCAAGGAGGCATGGTGATGCATCATTTGTGCTCTAAATATAGAATAAATCCCTTAAATGAGTTCACTTTTAAGGCTGACATGCTGTGCACCAAAATTGGAAGTTATCAGAGAAGACAGGTGAACAGTTGTTGTTTGGAAACCTTAATCATTAAAAGATTAAGCTGTACACATGTGCTCTGGGAAATTTGTTAAAGATTCTGTAGCTGGGGACAGCATGTGGCTGTTAAAGGGAATGAAGGATTAGTTACTGATGCAGTTACTCAACATCCAAGTTACTGCAATAATCTGAGAAGTTAATTTAGAAAATACATTCACAGCTAAAGTCCATTCTTGGTTGTCTGTTTCTGTACTCAGAGTTATCAGAAACTCAGCACTGCTGCAGAGAAGTGCATATTATTTGCATCTCCTGTTTCACAGGGCTTATTTTCATGCCAGTGAAGAGCTCCCAATATCATTATACACTAGCAGTGTTTGCATTCAGGGACAGGTGTGCCAAGTCATCTGGTAACATCTTCCTCTTCCCAAACAGGAAAAGGGAGCAGCAGCAAACAGCTTTGGCAAGGACAGCCACCTCAGTGCGACTCAGCCCTGCAGATGGACAGTTATGCCTGCTGCAAGGACAGGCAACAGGTAGGATCACTAACTACACTGCATAAATTAAGAGAGGTTTGTGATTCAGCCAAGAAGAGATCATTACTTACTCCACAATTGCTTTCCCCTTCATCATCTGTGAGTAACGAGCAGCGATATAAGCCAGTCACTGCTACTCTTTCTTCCTTTTGAATGATGAAGTGTATGTAAAACTCCCAGATTTTCTGTATCAGGAATTTCACAAGCTGTTTGTTGCTGTCCTTTGTCTGTGCTCTATACTGCTTTCTGTTCAATACTTTGGTTTTCTTACCTAAAGAGCAGCTAACTTCCTGTATTTATCCTGTTCTGCAATTAGACATCAGCAGTGTTCTATCATCGTGCTCTCCACTGTTTCAACAACCTTTTAGCTTGCACTAGGAACAGTCCTGTGACTCTTCATAGACTTTGTATCTAGCTGATCCTTGCCTACTGTTTTGGCCTGGTGTTAGCAGACTGCAGAACTCTTACAGTCAGGCAGTTGTCTGCAGGTGTTTCTGAGACAGAAAAGTACAGAGATGCACCCATGACTTCTGCTCTCCTGCACTGTAGGTTTCTACTCTATGGGATTCTTCTCCCAGCCCCATGAGTTTAGGACATGAGCATGTGCTAACATAACTGTACACTGGGCTACTCTCTTTTCCTCTTTCACGTGTTTACTGTTCTCTCCCCATCCTCCGTCCTTCAGTGCAAATCCCAACGCTACCTTGGGGCACAAATGATGCCTTCAGCTCTGTGTCTATTTTAATATTTGTAACTTTTATTTTACAAGATTGCATTCAGAACAGCAAGTTATCTGAATGTTACACGACAGAGTTAAGGTAGAAAAAGCCCTCTTTATTTGAAAGTTTCTGACAAAAGGCAGTCAACTGCCTGTAAAGACTCTAGATTCAGACAGGATCAGAGGGAACACAGCCAGAAACGCTGACCAGCCAGAGAGTTTGGCTAGTTTTATTCTTCATTAACTCTTCATCTGGGAAAGCATCTTCTCTTAGTGAGTTAAAAAAAATAAAATCAATACATAATAAAGGTGAAAGTGATCCTTGTCTTTGGTATATTCTTTGAACTTTGTAGAATGATTTTTATTCTAACAGATAGCTCAAGGGAACTGCTCATGTAAATGAAATTAAGTATACACATTCTCAAAACACTAGGTTTATTATCTTCAAAACAGGCTTTTTCAGACCTTCATAGAAGTAAACTGAATGTCTGCTAATTAGTATCACCCCAGATGAGTATGTAGCCTGCTTCAGTTTTATAGGTAGCATTATTCAGCATTTTATGCTACGTGTGGTTTTGTTTCATCAATATTATAATCACAGCCAATGTGGAATAGGACACAGCATAATGACAGTAATGGTAGAAGTTATGTTAACTTTGCACTTCAGTAGCCAATACTAATTCCACAGAGTTCTAGTTTTTAGCTGTTGTCCTGAGACTTGTGGCAAGTGAGAAAGTGACTTTTAAATCTTTTTTAGACTTGCATTCTATAATTAGCTGGGAGTTACATGTTCTTCTACATGAGTTTTGTTCTTTAACCAAAGGTAAATAGCACTGTTGTCCACAATATATAGCTCCACACCCTTGTAACTGTAAAAGCTTTTCCCCAGCTATGTTATGATCCAACTTTATAGCAGAAATATTAATAGGAATTCTGTTAAATTTCAAACATGAGCACCTCTGACAACACAGTAACTACTCAAGTGCTATTCTCAGCTCTTGCCTCCTGCACAGCCCCACACTGTGATATAACCTACAAGGAGATGCCTCATGGATCTACCAGCAACTGTGAACCCTTCATCTTCCTGGAATAAAAAGCTTACTGGTCAGGGTGGGTGATTTAAGCTTGTGTGTGCTTACCTGAGGAAACCTCAGCACCATAACGTACACTGTGTAAAGCATATTTCTAGTTTTCTTTAACTACTAAGGGCATTTTACTGTATCTTGATTTATATGGGTTACTTGGAGTAAAAAAGTTGGAAAAGATAGAGACATTCATGTCTATCAAGGGAAAAAGAACAGCTGATGAATAATTTTGCCACTTCCATTTTTGCACAACGCACTAAGTTCAAAATTGTGTCTGCAGTTTTGCTATATTTAAGAAACAAAACAGCCTAAATTATTTTCCTAAGGTTTGGAGTTCTCAAAGTACACTTTGTATATGGTTTATGCAAAAGAGATCTTTGGTTTTGAATGTATTTCCCCTTTGAGCTTACAAAATTTGCATAAAGCTCTTCCAACTAGGGGATGATGAAAGCAGTCCCACAAGGAAACACAGCAAAGGGGCTTTTTCCCCCCTGCTCTTTTCTATAAAAGAATGCATGTCTACAGGCATGAAATTGAAAAAGATAAATAAATTGTACACATGACAAACTTGAAAAGAGGAAAAGATTATTTTAGCATAGTTTGCAAAGTGGAATTTGTAAAAGTTGGTACTTAGCTTAATACTAGGGGCTGACTTTGGGAAGTCGGCTGTTGGCATCAGGAGAAACACTTGTGAATTTTTGCAGATCCTACAAGTATAATATATGAAGATCTTAATGAATGAAAAATACTAGCTGATCTGAGCAAAATCACTCTATGTTATTTTATCCTTTCCAGTTCCCAAGTGGTGGTCCTTTTTATTTTCTAATTCTTCTGCTCCCCCCAGTTCAAGGAGGACAGGGAACTGCTGGAGAGAGTCCAGCACAGAGCCACAAAGATGATGGAGTGGAACATCTCCCTTCTGAGGAAAGGCTGAGGGAGCTGGGTCTCTTTAGCTTGGAGAAGAGGAGACTGAGGGGTGACCTCATTAATGTTTATAAATATGTAAAGGGTGAGTGTCATGAGGATGGAGCCAGGCTCTTCTCAGTGACATCCAATGACAGGACAAGGGGCAATGGGTGCAAGCTGGAACATAGGAGGTTCCACATCAATGTGAGGAAGAACTTCTTCCCAGTGAGGGTGACAGAGCACTGGCACAGGCTGCCCAGAGAGGGTGTGGAGTCTCCTTCTCTGGAGACATTCAAACCCACCTGGATGTGTTCCTGTGTGACCTGATCTAGGTATTCCTGCTCTGGCAGGGGGATTGGACTGGATGATCTCTTGAGGTCCCTTCCAATCCCTGACATTCTGCGATTCTGTGATTCATTGTGTCCTTTGCTTTCAGCAGTACTCATTTGCCAGTGTCCACATACAAGCCAGCTTCAAGTGAAATTTTCAGGTGTGGTTTTGTCTGCTGTATCTGAACATTGCCCTTCCTGCAGCACTTGTTTGGAATTGGTACCATTCCCACATTCTTGTATTTTCTTTCAGCATGGACTATGGCTGTGGTTTCACACACGTTATGTCAGGGCTGTGTGTGTCATGCTCTGTACCACAGCAGTGAACTGATTTTGCTGAAAAATGACCTGGCAAAAATGAGTTCTTTTTAAGTGAACTCAGCCTGAGCCACGTTAAGAGTTGTGTTGGCACAGCTTCAAAGTGGCATGCCATGCTGTGGGAACTGAGCAGGGAAGGCCCAGGAGTATTTAAACTGGTGTCAGCCTCTCCCCACACCCCATATACAATGTGCTATGTAAGCACAGCCAGTTCCTTCATTTTAATCCAGCAGTGTTGCTGTGTGTTTTCTCTCATCTGTTCCATCTGCTCCTTCCATTGTTTGCTTCCCTGATGTCTACATTTCCCTATTATCACGTCTCCACCCTCTCAGGTTTTCTCCCCAGAATAAATCCACTTCTATGAAATCTGGCTGAGATCCGCATGCAAATTTCTGCAGACTCACTACAAGTACATTATTCAAAGAGCCTCTGCTGCTCTGTCTTCACCTGCTAAACACAGTAAAAACAGAAAAGACAAAGTACCTATATTTGCATTAGCATTTTGCACATTCATTTGTTAAAGGTGGGTGCTATCCCTATCCAAACCAAAGCAGAATCTACTCTCCTAGAAACTAATGGGAAGACTCCTGCAAATACTTGGTTTGCCTCACACCCTCCTGCCCTGGCAGTTACAGGAAGGATCAGGCTCCAGAAGCATACCCTAGAAATGTTAAAACAAAGCCTACGCTGGTTCAGTGACAACGCTCTCTTCCCACACATCTTTTTATATCTTGCTGTCATTGATGGGGATTTTAAAATCATTTTTCCCTCCTCTGACTTCTTGTTCTGATTACTGACTATGCACAGATACAGTAGAGAGGAATTACTTGAAATAACATCCTATCACAACTGCTGTTCTAGAAAGGAAACAGACAACACTGATGTTTTTGAAAGCTTCTCGTGTGGCCAATTCACATAAATATATCTGGAAACTTAACTCAAACTCCTATTTTATTCTGCCATTTCCATGCCTCACTTCTTTGCATGATTATGCTTCAAGTTCCTTGTTTCTATTAACGTTTCCCCCTGTCCAGCCCTGCATCTGCAAACTCGTAAAATCCCTGGTTAGTGAACACATTGCCAAGGTTGCTGTCAACCTTAACTAGCCTCTCCCTCTCTATCCTAGTCCAAGTATGGAGAAATCTCCCCATAGGTTATTTCCCATCTACTTGTTGCATCCCTCCAGCTCTCATCTCTGGCAGTTAATGACTTTTCTCAGCCCTCCTGTCTGAACACGAGAGAAGTGCAGTGTACTACAGTTCAAGCTGCACTTGTGACAGTGCAACATTTCTTTGGTTCCCTTTTCCCAGCTGTGCAATTCTCAGCTTTATTTGCTGCAGGCACCACAAAGCCCTGTGCAGGACAGCTGGCCATGATTTCTACTGCTGTATTTCACCATCCCTAGGTCTTTATGCTTTATTTAGCAATGCCTTGGCAATCGTGGCAGATGATTCTGCTTTGTCATTAAGCTGTGATGCAGAAACATTTTCATGCAATGTTACCTGAATGTGAATGTGCTAACAAACCTTTTCCAAAGCTGCAACATAAATATAAGCAAGATAATGTGTATAATTGCACTTAGATGTATATCACACATCAGCCTCTCACACAGATATATATGCATTTATTTGCCTTAACAAATGCTTGTTTTTGTCCCACATCATGTATTTATATTCCCAAGGCAGGTTTAGATATTTTTCCCTTCCTGGGTTGTAGTTAATGCCTTCTCACACCTCCTCTTCTTTGTTGCATTTACCCTTGATTAAAACACTGGGTTTGTTTCTTCACACTTAAATGTACACACCAGTTAGAGCACATCCATTCAACTTTGGAGCACGTGCTGAAACTGAGTATGAATTTTGCAGTCTTTACTCTGCCCTTCCCTTCTCTGCTTTTCTTTATTCTGATCCCCTGCATCTGCTTTGTTCTTCATATTTATTATGTTTTAATTCAAAACAGGAATGAAAACGTGGCTACTATTGGAAGCAAATAATTTCATTACACTGTTGCTGGCACTGGCCCAGCAAACTCACTGCTGGAATTTTCCTTGAGTGAGTACTTGCACTAAAGTCAGTAGGAGCATTTCTATTAGTAAAGTTACCTAAGCTCAGGTGTATCTTGAGGATCTGAGCTGCAGATGCACATCCAGCTCTTAGGGTTGCAATATGATGCAGGTTAAGGTCAAGTTCTTTGGGCCACACAATATGCAGGTTCCACCACAATCAAGCACTGCAGTCTGGTTGCTTTACTTGCTCCCTAACCAGTGGTTATAAGGGTTTCGTTCTTTCCAAGGAAGTGTTTGAGTGTGGTTACTATCATATCCCTGGACAACCTTGTTACCATTCCTCCCTTGAGCCCGTTACTTGCTGTCCTAGCCACAAATACAAACAACACACTTTTCCTGTCATCCATTTGCACTGGTAAGCCATTACATTCTCCTTTTCCCTTCCTGCAGTCTTCTCTGCTTTTGGTCACACAATTCTAATTTGCTCAAGCTTTCCTTCTCTGTTAGTGCAAGGTCTCTGCCTGTTCTTGTTGTTGTGCCTGCTCAAACCTTCTCCAGCTGGTCCGTAATTCCCTTGAAACCTGGCACCCAAACCCAAACAGAATATTGCAGCTAAAGCTGTTCTGACAAACAGCTGAGTGACATCATCACTGTCCTGTTTATCCTGGCCTACATGGCATTCCTCTATTGCAAGAGCAGCACAGCATTGCTCACTTACGTTTGCTCTGCTTGTAACCCTCAGATCCTTCCCAATACTGCTATTCAGCCGTTATGTGTGTTGGAAGCTGATTGTTCCTGCTCAAGCAAAGTTCATTGTATTTGTCTCCATTGCAGTTTTACCCTTACTATTCACCTGCATCATTACTGTGCACCCTCTCTTTTTCTGAACCAGTAATTGCAGCTCACTTTTCATTAGGATTGCTAGCTCACCCTGCACCAGTAAGGGCACAGTAATTGGTGTGGTTTTCTTTTGCTCCACATGGAAGTTTCCTTTAAAGTTTATAAACTGATGGATTTGCTCCATCTGCCACCGAAGCTAAGGTGGGGGCTTTGTGATGGATTTAACATCAGCAATACTGCACCTACTGTATTACTATATTTAATCATTTCACCTACATATTTAAATGTACTCCTTGAGTGGGTAGAGGAATTCTGATAGTGATTCAAAGCCAGGGTGTGTCCCAGCCTGCTGATCAGCATACTGGTATGCAGGAGAATTCCTACTACTACATCCTGAAAGCTAATGACTCCCATACACCTACTCTCTTAATCGAACCATTACCCTTGAAGACAACAACTGAGATCAAACCATTCCTTGACTGGGCCCATTTTCACATGATACCTTTGAAAGGCTCAAAATTTGACCTCTCTTCCTTCCATGGACACAGCCTAACCCTGGTTAAAAAAATCTAAAGGAAGGATGAACCCACATTCTTGTCACCCACCTGGAGATGAACCATCTGTCATTTGTTACCACACAAGGAAGAAGAGCTGCATGCTCACAGTGGGCTAAGTGGCAGCAACAACAGCTGAAAAGCAGGTGTGGAAAAATGGGGAAACAGCAAGAGAAGTAGTCAGGGAAAAGGAGGCTGGGGAGAGAAGGCATGGCAGAGAAGGGCTGAGGAAGCAGAGAAGGAGGGAGAACAGTCCAGAAAGGCATGTACATAGGTGTCCGAGTGTTTCTCTGTGGTTCATGATCTCATCACTTTTTCTGGATAAATCCCTCAGGAAAGAATCTCTGCAGGGATCCCCCTTGTAAAGTTTCCCTACAGCCATCACAACTGTGCCCCTGAAGTTACACCTCCCTATCAATTTCCTACATCCCAAAAATCTAGAATGCCCAAACAAGAAGTTAGGACCATTCAAAATGAAGAACTAACCAGCATTAGGACCTGCAAACTCCAGCATCACAAGCACTGGTTGTACAATGGTACAATTCTAACAGCTCCCATTTACAAGGTTAAAGAAACAATGATTCATGAGACTGGCTGACACCTGGAACGATTTAATCAGGCCATCTCTAATGTCAATGACATTGACTCACATTTCCAGATGTAGGTGGAACTGGCAATTGTCTTTTCCTCATAATTGTCTTAACGTGCTTTGCTAGTTAGAAATAGTTTTCTAGGTTATATATCAAATCTGGTAATCATTAGAGGTACATTCTTTCCATAGATGTTTGTATTTATAGTCAATGGGAACATCTAGGACAGAATTTGACCTACAAACTTAAATATGTAGCAGCAGTCTAGATAGCAAAATCTGTACTTAAGTCTGAACAAGAACTAAAGTAAGACTACTCGATATAGACATATGTACCCAAAATTTAAAATATGAATGCACAGATTGGGGCAGGCAAGATTTCTGTGGCTTCTTTTCCTCCCACTTCTTAAGTATTTCTGATTGCTTGCTTTTTTAAAAAAATACAATGCCATTCTCACAGATAAAGGAGGGGAAAAAACTTTAAACATTAGGATAAAAAAAAAAAGTTGGAATTTTCTAAAAAGCTTAACAGAAAATAGTATATGGAAAGGGAAAGACTTATGAAGTACTGGTCATCCCCCATTGGTTTTTCATCCAGCTGTGTTTATAGTCTTTGTCTCTTCTTTGCTTTCCTCCCTACCTTTCCTCTCATTCAAAAATTGCTTAGGTCACACTCCTCTTGCTGGCTATCTGCCTGTTCTTTCCCAAGGCATGGACTTATTCCAGACCCTTGTAATTAAACAATACTCCGTCATGTTACAGTGATGCAAGCTGACTGTAGTTAAGCTGACTGCAGTGGAACGTCATGACTTTGACCACAAAGATTTGACCCAATTGCTGTGACCTGACACACTTGCAATCTAGTACAGCCCGAATTCTCAAAGCCTCTGAAACCACTGTAGACTTATGTGAAAGCTGGAACCAAGCAGAACAAGGCTGAATTAAACCCAGGAGAAAGGCACTCAAAAAAACCTGTAATTATATTACATAGTTTGTTAATACATACTTACTTTGCTTGCTAGAGGACATCAGGCAAGATGTCCACATGCTTTTTAAGAACAGAAGTCTTAAAAATCCAGGAGGAAATAACAGAGCTGGCTATGCCCTCTTCTGAATGTATATTCAAATATTAGGGACATAAGGTGGTCTGTGTGCTGACTGGTCAGTGTGCAGTGAAGATCCACTGCAGAGTGCAAAGTGGTGGTAAGGTGATGTGCAGTCCTTGATGTGCAGAACTTGCAGTTCTGCCCATAACAGCGAGGGGTTACACTGCAGTAGCAGAGACAGCTGTAGAGGAAGGTAAGGAAACATTTAATGTGGTTTGCCTTTGTGCTTAAGAACCACATCTGCAAATCTCATACAGCAGGGTGGTTTTTTTCTGGTGATTTTGCAACATTCATAATATAAGGAACTCCTGGTTTTGTTTTGGTTTTTTTTTTCCTACTTGTGTAGTCTCTATAGAGCAGCCTTTAAAATCTTCCCCACTCTTTTAAATACCAAAGGAACATTTCCTTGCTCCGTTAGCACCATTAAGTGGAATATTGCACTGATGTGGAACATTGCCACCTGTACACTACTGCAATCATACTGAAAATCATAGTTTCATCCCATTCCTTGGGATGCAAACCACAGGTGGAAGATAAAGCAAGAAAAACTGTCAGTGTCAAATCTCACATAAAATAAAATAAAATAAATTTAAAAAGCACAAGCTACTTGGCATTTCTCATTGGCTTTGTCTGTAAAAGCTCCTGAAAGCTGCATGCAGAAACTTAGGAAATATCACTCCATAATAGTCCAGGATTTCATCTAGTGAAGCTTTGCAGCTCCATATAGGGCTACACTATATCCTTCCATGGATACCAGTCAGAAACCTGCATCATTTTGGAACCTGTTTTGCCATTTTGTCAGTACCACTTTTCTGCTCTTGATGCTGGAACACTTCCTGGCTTGGAATCTGAACACAAGAGCAGCTGTAGAAGATCATAACAAATTCCATTTAGCTCTGTAGCCCATCACAGGGATGCTGAAGAAGTGGTATAAGTGGGGCCCTTGCAGTGCCAGCTACCAGCTGCCCTCCTTACTTTTCAGTCTTATAAAAGCTTGTGAACAAAGCTTCTATTCCTGCATCGTATCTGTTTTTCTCTCCTTCACCCTCCTACCCCAGAGAACCAAAATTCCTAAAATGAAAACCAAATAACATGTTATTTCTGGAAAAAATTACCCAAATGTAAGAATATTCCTTATAAATCTCAGCTGTTCAGTGTCTTTATTCCAAAAGAGAAGTCACACAACCACATGACCAAATTTTGCTAGGGTCTGGAAGTGAACTTAAAATTAACCACTTGGGGACTGTCTGAGGCCAAATAATCCATGAGATTACTTTGTAAATTGCTATCTATTCCAAGTGCATTGCTTGTGTGTCAGTATAAATAAGTGTGCACTACCCAGGACAGTGATGAATGGTGACTGAATGTACCCTGTGAATTAAGTCCTGAATAGTTTTTTTCTAATCAAATCCTTTCTTCTGTCACCAAGTTCTGGGAAGTGATTTCCATACTTTAGAATAGTCAAAATGTGTTATTATGACTCTGTATTAACTATTTTTTCCCAGAAAACTGTCTTCTATGCTATTAGGAGATAAAGCTGCATCACCAGTGAAAAAGAGAACTCAAACAAAAAGGTGGGCTTTGCTGTGACTACCATTATTGATTATACAGAAGTAGTTTTATAGGTGAGACTCTTAGCCAGTCTAATCTGATATCCTAGTGCTCAGAATAAACACTGAATTCTCTCCAGAAGTGACTGACATGCAGGCAGGGAGAAGAATGAGAACAGCATCTTTAAAGCAGTGATCTCTGACAGAAGTTTGGGGGATGGATACAGAAGTGTAGAGTAGCTGCAGGGGAAACAAATCATGAGAGGGTCCATAACCACTTTTCAGAGGCGGATCAGTGAGAAAGGCAGCTCCAAACAACATTTTCACAGAAAACATAGGAGGAGAAGAAAATATAGAGGCAGCAGTGGTGAAGCAACCAGGATACAGGCTCCCAGGAGACTTCCCAGCCCAAGGGAAGAGCTGGAGGGCTTGCTTGCTCCCTCTACTGGAGCATCCTAATAGATCCACAAGAGACTCGCTAGCTTGACCCGCTTTTAAGACGCTCGGACTAGTGATAGGACGAGAGGTAATGGCCTCAAGCTGTGCCAAGGGAGGTTTACATTGGATACTAGGAAGAATTTCTTCCCTGGAAGGGTTCCCCAGCACTGGCCCAGGCTGCCCAGGGCAGTGGGGGAGTCCCCATCCCTGGAGGGATTTCAGAGCCCTGGAGATGTGGTGCTGAGGGACATGGGGCAGTGGGGACTGGGCAGTGCTGGGTTAATGGTTGGACTGGGTGATCTTAGAGGTCTTTTCCGACCAAGGCTATTCTACGATTCCATGATTGATACCGTGTTGATTTCCATTGCTGGCTTGCTATCACAGGGATTTTTTTTGAAGGACTGAATATATACTTGAATACGCAGGTGAAGGGAGATAGTTCAGTTCAGTCAAACTGGGACACAGGAAAAGCAAACAGACCTTTTCTGTGTCTCATGTAATGCTGAAGAACAAGTCTTGTTATATGACCTTTGCTCAAGGACAGATTTCTTGCCATCATTCCTGTAGCCACGCTTAGAGAAAACCACCTGTCTTTTTGAACTCTGTGTTCTTATCAAGTACAGCCTGGCCTTACATACTTTGGCATATGAATAAATAGCCTATTCCTACAGCAAGCAGAGAGTCAACCTCTCCTAAAGTATCTTCAAATGAATACAACGTCATCACTTAGTTATTTAGAGTTCCTGTTGGGTAAGGTGACTCCTAGTGGCATGATGCATAACGACATCAAGAAACCACGACTCAGGCACTCACTGACACAGCTCTGCTCTTGCTTGCTTGTGGCTGAGGCTCCTCCTCTGGATTGCAGAATTAGGTTCACCTTTGGGCTCCGAGACACCCCACATGACTTCAGACAGACTGCAGGATCTTACACCTTGCAACTCAGCTTTCTGTCTGCTAAATGAGAGTCAAAGGCACCTTACACCTTGATAACTTTTTGTAACTTAAGTTACATAGCTTTGCTGTGGAATCTGCCTCCTCCTGTACAAAATACCCAACATTTGCCACAAACGCCTCCAATTCTAGCTGAACATTATAAGCATAATAGTGAAAGAGTAAAATACTTGACTAAAACCTCAGCTAGGTGTAAATTAATGGATTTTGTGGCCTCTCCAGTTTAAACAGCTTCTCATTTTCCAGTTTTCTGTCATCTCAGTGAACACCTCGGTCCACTGGTGATCACCTTACAAGTTCAATGGAGGAAATGGAAACCAAGCTCTGCAGCAGTGACAAAGAGGAAGCTTTCACAAGAGAACTGCCATATTGTACAGGAGAAATAGACTTCACAGCTTCTGGGAAGAAACGTGGAAAGGTAAAGCACTGAGGAGATTTAAGCCTTTAACCCCATTGCTGTTGTTAAACTGTTAGGTCTTCGCATTAAATGTAGAGACTGTAACAATGAGGGTCAATGTGCCACAGTGCAAGGCACCACGTTGTACTCAAAGTAGGGACCATACCTTCCTGAGCATGAATGTGATTTAAAATAAGGCCTATTAATATCATTTGCATCATTTCACTGTTTTAACCTCTCTCTGCCAAAAATTAATCACTATGGATTTTAAGATTTTAAACATACTTTTGAGCCTTCTCAAGCCTCTCCTTAAAGTTCTCCCTCTCTGTTCTGCTCATGTGCAGAGAAAGATGGACATGGACAGACCCACCTCCTCACTAGTCCCTTGCATACAGAAGTGCTAGGGCAGGAGGCATTCCCAGGATCATAAACCTGCCTTAAGATTTTGTTTCACTGTAAAGTCTTAGGCACAAAGCCAAAATTCATACAGAACAGGAAGAAGAGATAGATTCATGTAACTTGTTCTTGAAAAACAGACGTGGAATCAGGTCAATATTTCAGCTAGTGCAGAAACAAGAAATGCCTAAGAAATTTGTTGGCTTTGCTAGACTGCCGTGGAACTGAAGGCAGTCAAGAGAAATAGCAGCATTAAAGGAAGGAATGATCTGTCAGGCTGCAACACAAAATTAACCCATGGAACTGACCCAGTTAGTGAAATGACAATTGTACAGAAGGCTGCTAAATTCATCCTGGTATTTAGTTCTCTGTCAGGTCTTGATCAAATAATTTTTTCTTAAATAACCAAGTTAATGATAAATTTCCCTCTGCCTTCACAATGAACAATATCTCTGCTGTATCCTGCTGTCCCATTCTTATTCAGTGCTTTTTTTGTTTTGTTTGTTGAAGTTTATTAAGGTGCCGTGTACCATTCATCCTGGAATTATATTTGAAGTTATGCTCAATAAATGGAAGCTACCTGCCCCCAATTTGGTTGTCTCTTTAGTAGGGGAAGAAGAAAATTTCCAGATGAAGCCTTGGCTACGGAACACCTTAAAAAAAGGACTTTTAAAGGCAGCTCAAAGCACAGGTTAGTGCTTTAGACTTTAAAGACAGATTTTATATTCCTACTGGATTCTCACACCTAGCATCCAATGATCTTTTAATGTCAATGGGGCTGCTCACACAATTATTTTGGGGAGTTCAAGGCTTTACTGAATGCAACCTACAATCTGTATTTAAATAGCTTTGAAAATGAAAGTTACTGTATTAGAAAGAGCAAAAATAATTTATTTCAAATTAAATTACTCTAGGCAACCATTCCTCAAGTGTAAAATTACCTGAGGTTATTCCTTCAGGGATGACAAAAGATGAGATGGGACCAAATACATTGTCCCTCTTTGGTGCTATAGCAAAATAACTCTTTAGAAAGCATGGCAATTTGACTTCAACCAGAGTAAATTTAGGTGAAAAGTACAAATTTTTGTTTTCTCCATTCTCACTTTTTAGCCACCAGTCAAAATCATGTTACAATAGTTGTTTGGGTTTGGTTGGGGTTTTTTTTAAACATTGTTTTCTTCAAATCTAAGAGTTGAACAGCCTTTGTTAATAAAACAGCCTATGATCAGATTAAAATTTAAACAAAAAGACCTTGGTAATGTATAACACACGTCCAACATGTAGCAAAAAGGAAAAAATAAAGAAGAGCCAGCTCCCTTTCTCCCTGGCTGTTCACATGAATGACAAGGGTAGTGAAAAGCATTTAAAAACAAAGCCAAACAGATCAATGTTTGGGGACGTGCATGGAAGTGGCTTTCATTTAAGATGACATTTTTTTCCCCATGGTTTTATGAAAATATCTGCAAAATTAAGTGAAAGTACCTGTAAGCATTTCACAGCAAGCTCTTGGTTTAGCTTTACTAGTTCAGACAAGGCTGTATCAGTTTTGTTACTTGTAATGAAACAGCCAAGTACCAAAGCTCTTTATGTAGCACACAGATATTCTCCATCTCCAGCTGCCTTCCACACTTGAGACTGGACAGCACCAAGATCTCCAGTTCCTTTATGTTTCATATTTGTAAGTCTGGTTAGCTGTTTACCGAGGGTTCTCCAAATTCTTTGTTCCTACAACACCACTGCTATAAATCCTACTCTCCTGAAGAATTCACTCTCCAACACACAAGAACAAGAGAAAGAACACCAGATTAAGCAGGTTATGCCCAAGCTCTTCTGTGTGGGACTGTTTAGTCCTCAGTACAAGCCAACAGCTTCCTCCACCCCATCCCTTTGCTCTTCCTCGTGTGACAATCAGACCTGCTTGGTAAAGTGAGGTTTCTGCTCATATTTAGACAGTAAGTGACTCTAGACTGGACACAGTGTTCTTGATGGGTGTATTGACATCAGAGTAAAGGTGGCAATGTTGCATCACATGATATATGAAGCACATTTCTTCTTGTTTTCCTTATTAAATAAAGGCTTATGTACTTTGTATTTTAATTATGAAAGTTACAGTCCATCAAGACCTCTCTACAATTTATCTATCTAAAAAAACCTTAAATCCAGTGCTGCAAGTAATGTTAACTTGACACACAAACATGTTCAATTATAAAGAAATTACATAACTATTTTTTAAAAAAATCATTTCAGATGCCTGGATTTTCACTAGTGCTTTACGTGTGGGAATAACAAGACACTTAGTGCAAGCAGTCCGAGACCATGCCCTGGCTAGTACTTCATCCAAAGTAAGAGTGATTGCCATAGGAATAACTTCACTCAGAAAAATTCAGCACAGAGAAATTCTGGACAACACAAAGGTATTTTTTACTTATTCTACTTGTGAGACAGGATTGTTCAGAAGTAAGCTGCACCTTTACAAAATTTGGAAGTAGTAGGTAGAACAACGTTGTTCTAACTTAAAAACAAAAGTGGAGTTTAAAGTGTGTTTTGGAGGAAAACAGAAATAAAGAGCAGGGAGAATTGTCAGCCCCTAATGATTGTGTGCCCAGGCACTCGGTGTACTTGGCAGCAATTCTGCAAACATCCACAAGGTGACAGCATTAGACATCAGCTCAGCGACCAGAGTAAGGATGACTGTCAGGATAAAATCATGCCTGATAATATTTTTTTCCCTTGTGCACTTACTGCAGGAGCACTGACTCCAAGCTATTTCTGAAGTACTGTAAAAAGTATATTTTCTAATATGGAACACAAACCACGACTATTTCAAGCCAAGTTTTCTTAAGTAGTCATTGAGTTGGTGTCTAATGAGTAAAAACTTCTCAATGCACCAGGCCATGCAGGATTTTGTCTAGTTATATGGAGCTATAGGGACATCACAACTCAGGTCAAAGCAATTTAAGTTCATGAAAAAAAAAAACAACAAAAGACCCAAACAAACAAAAAACCTCACCCAACAAAACAGCTGCTGAAAATGTCACGACAAGTTGCTGAATTGACCTGGAGGTGGAGAAAAATTATGGCATAACCTTCTTGTCAGTGGATATACTGTCTGTCCTAAGCAGAATATTATAACAACAAAGGAGATGTGTAAGGACAACGAATGGCAGCTCCTCTGTGCTATTTTATTCCCCGCAGAAGCTAAGAAACAAATGACAAACTTCTCCCTTTGAAGTCACACCTAGGTCAGTTCTGGGCCCCCCAGTTCAAGGACAGGGAACTGCTTGAGAGAGTCCAGCACAGAGCCACAAAGATGATGAAGGGAGTGGAACATCTCCCTCATGAGGAAAGGCTGAGGGAGCTGGGTCTCTTTAGCTTGGAGGAGACTGAGGGGTGACCTCATTAATGTCTATAAATATGTAAAGGGTGAGTGTCATGAGGATGGAGCCAGGCTCTTCTCAGTGACATCCAATGACAGGACAAGGGGCAACGGGTGCAAGCTGGAACATAGGAGGTTCCACATCAATGTGAGGAAGAACTTCTTCCCAGTGAGGGTGACAGAGCACTGGCACAGGCTGCCCAGAGAGGGTGTGGAGTCTCCTTCTCTGGAGACATTCAAACCCACCTGGATGTGTTCCTGTGTGACCTGATCTAGGTGTTCCTGCTCTGGCAGGGGGATTGGACTAGATGATCTTTTGAGGTCCCTTCCAATCCCTGACATTCTGTGATTCTCTCAGGCCAGCAAGTATCACTTAGCAGCTGGGAGACTGCCAGGCCATATCAACTTATTGTCACTGGGCTTCCCCTTTTTCTATCCTTTTTGCCAAGGACAGCTACCTGTGTGCTCTGCCAGGTGGGAGACTTTAGCTGGAAGACTCCAATGTATTTGTGTGGCTGAAGTGGTTCAAAAGGACCTCAGAGGAAAGAATTTTGTTCATTGTGTTTGGGAATGTTGTTCAGGAAGGTTGCTTCGGCAAGTGCAAACTAACTATTTCTCCCCCCTCCCTGGCTAGGTGATCAAAACACATCTGAATCTTTCCCATCCAGCAGCTACAAAACAAGTGCACTGGTCTTTTTACTGCATTAGATTTTCTCCCCCTTAACTAAAGCCTGAATTCTTTGTCAAGGAATATTGTGTGTAGAGCATTCCTGACCCTGTGACTTCTGGCACTGCTTCCAGCCAGAGACATTCTGGATTTCAGTCAGTAACTTTAAGACAAAAGAACTACAGACAGGGATGTTGATCTAAACCCAGTTCTCTTTATACTTGGCACTAACACAAGCAGCTTGTTGTATAAAATAGAGCTAACAATCCACACTAGCAAGGGGAAAAACAAGCCCAGAAATCAGTGGATCCCTCCCATCTCTTCTGTGTTATTGGTATGCTTTGAACATCATTGAAAGATCACTTCCACATTTTCAGAGAATAAATAGGAAAATCTCCAAGGACCTTTTCTAATTGGTTGTTGTGCCTCTGGGTCCTAATCAAAGGCCAGATCTTTGGCGAGAAGGCTCGATGTTAAATGGCAGCAGAATATATGCACGCCCTCTGTCAAAACAAAATTTGAAGGTAAATTAATTGTGTCAAGAAGCTTTCACAACAAATGAGACACAGAGAAGGAGGCAAAAGAAACTCGTGGCACTTGCTGTTGGTGAAAGACATGCAAATGTATTGCTTTTTCCCCTGGAACAGCCTCTGATGATTCTGTTCTTCCCTGAGCTGCTGACAGAGAAAGAAGACATAGGAACACACCTGATTATAGTGTTTTTCACCTTGCTTTGGAGGAGATTTCTCGAGTTTGACTGTATGCAGCTTCATTTCAGAAAGCCACTTAGGGGCGATGAGCTCCTGGTGACACGTTCACTGTCTCTCCAGCACCAGCCTTAGCCCTGGCTGTGGAGAAGAACCTGGACAATGGCTAGGTTTGACTTCCCCCAGGATTCACCTGGGCACCTCTCTTCCTAGCAGACACTGCCAAAGGCTGAGATCAAGAAAGGCTCCACATAAGATCTGGCTCTTAAAAACCAGAAGTGTCTCTGCCATACCTTCATGACAACTGTGTTACTTGCACAGTTACAGCAGAGCCCAAAGGGGAAACTTCAGGGACTTCAGCTTTCAGTCCTGTCAAATCTGGCACATTCTCCTTCTCCACCCTTTTCAAGGAGTCTCTCCAAGCATCTCAAAGATGGTGAGCTATGTTATGGTGCAGACAACACAAAAATGGAGATGAAGCACATAAAAACATGGACTGTGTTTTGTGGAGGACACTAATATATCTCTCCTCCTCTCTCTAGAATGAGAGTCTTGTACACTACCAATCAGATGATAACATCCAAGGCCCACTGTATTCCCTGGACCATAACCATTCCCATTTTATTTTGGTGGATCATGTAACACCAGATGAGCCAGATGGAACCACTAAGCTACGTCTCACCTTGGAAAAGCATATTTCAGAACAGCGTACTGGGTATGGTGGTAAGTAGATTCTATGCAGGCATGCTAACTTGATTAATACTGATATTAGTGATACTTGTGGGCCCTGGCCTTGTCAAAGGCAAGTCCAATTCCCAAGTTGGACAATCATCTACATAGGCAAGATCAAGTAAACATATTTGTCATTACGTAAGAGGCAGAACTAAGGTGACTTCTGCAGCTGAGAAAGCTGCTCTTTGAACCAAAAATCCTGACTTTTATTGCATCTCCTTAAACATAGCTCAAAGTTGATCTTCAAAGCATAGCTCAAATGGCCTTAAAATACAACAAATGGAAAATAAATCCAGCTTTAAGTGCCTTAACCAGTGGCTCTAGGAGGTGGATGTTCGCTGTTATGTACTTCTATCCCCTCATGCACACAAGGTCTTGAATTGCTCCCACACTGGAAGAAAAAACTTGTCCCAAAGCCCTCTGAAAAATTTTAAGCCATTTTATTTCAGGATAAAATCTTATCCTAGGTAAACAACGTAGCATCTAATGGCCATCTGAATCTATGTGACCTTTGTTTATAATGAGAACCGAGTATTGGGCAGGCCTCCTACTGCTATTTGTGGAAAGAATTCAGTCATAGTGCTAATACAATTACTTTTACCTTTCCTTTGTTTCTGTAATACCTGCAATGCTAGGAGAGATGACACAGAAGGGAGAGCTCACTAATTCACACTTGTATGCATCAACAGAATATGCAATTACATAGCCCATAGCATGGTTGCACAGATGTACGAGAGAGCATGAGTGCACCCAAAGAGTGTTTGTCTGGTGACTCAGGGAAGACCACAGGTGGACTGTAATGGTAGGCTGAGGCTGCAGTGCTGACAGTTTGAAAGCAGCCTCTTCCTGCTTGCAAACAAGATCTGATTGAACAAATCTCAGTGGAACAATTTACTGTCAAAAAACGCTGATTCATTTGACAAATATTTCACTGGAACATACTGAATTCAATGATATCTTCTACAAACAAACCCAATGTTGTTCATTTAAGATCATTTATATTCCAGCTGAGCAAAGCTGTGCGACTTTACTGAAGTAAAACACTTTAATAAGGTCATGCAGAATTTCCCTATTAAAAAAAATTACCTAGCAGTGATTCAGAGGTAATTTTTAATATGCTGAATAATCTTTGCAATTAAGGACTTCTCACCTTCCCAACATAAAGTCAGATGGACTCAAACAAATGAAGTTACTTGCCAATCATGTCCTGACTACAAATCAGTTCTATCTTATCTCTGTAGTCATCCCACAACAGACCCAACAAGTACTAAGTGGCAATCTGTACACTGCTCTGGGAGACCTACAAAGGGAAACATCAAAAAATTGTTTGAACCAAATGCCTTTTATCTTGCAACTGAAAGAGGCATTCATCTCACGATGCTACTGTTTTGATGGAGCTCTTTGTAACCCAAAGGGGACTGCAGACTGGCCTAAGAGTTCAGCACTTACAGCACAAACCATCTAGAAATAAGTGGGCCCATGTGAGAGGGTGGCTAAGGACAGAGGTGCCTACATTGTTTCTTCCCCAGCTGCCATAAGTTGAATATTTTATTAGCATTTCTTTTAAATATATAAGGTTATGTTATTAATAATCACCACATTAGACTGTGCTGAATGAAATTTGAAGCTGTTTAAGCAGAGTAGCAAAGACCATATGGTTCCCATCAACTCATATCATCCTAGCTGGTCTACATAGTCAGCCTCTTGGTATTCTTGAATCCTCCTTTTCTCAGGCTTGTCTCTTGGATTCCACTACACCTTCCTGCACGTAAGGCACATGCATAACACACTTGGGATGCCCTGACAGCTTTTCACATCTAACTGTATTGTAATATAAATAGTAGCAGCTGCTCTCTGAAAACCTAACCACCTTGTCTTGCACCCTAATACAGCTCCATTACTCCACTATCTGATCACCTTGCAGTAAATAAATACCAAAGTCAGCAGTGCTATGACATACAGAAGTGCCAATGTCCATATTTTGCAGCTGAGGTGTGCTGAGGTGAGAACAGACTGGACTGCTTGTCAGGGATCACGCAGGACGTGCAAGGCAAAGGTGCCTTCATCCTGATCCTTAGACTAGGACCCTCTCTGTTAGGTCACAGTGTTCCTCTCTTCCTTTGCCACCTGCTTCTGCAATTGTCTGCGTTCTGCAGGCTCACATTCTGGTAGGTACCAAAACAGCACATAAACAGGAGAAATATTTTCAAGGGGTCAGCAGAAATACAATACTTCTGTGAAAGCTGTTAACTTTTTAAAAATTAAACCATCTCTTTCACAGGAACAGGTAGCATTGAGATCCCTGTGCTTTGCTTACTGGTAAATGGAGGACCAGGCACACTTGAGGTAAGAAGCTGCTTGCAACTTCAGAAAAATAAATCAACTGGTGCTAAGTAATTAATGGAAATTTGGCTGGATGACAAACACATGTATTGGCACCTTACATAAAGTCAAAATTCATATCTATACCTCATTAAGAACAGAATTCTGTTAATATTAAATTTGCCAGTATTTGTTTGGGAGAAATATTTCCTTTTGAGTAGGTGCCAGCTGATCATTAAAGCATCCACTGCCAGCTCATACAGTGGGAAGAAGGAATTCAAAACAAACCCACAGAAGCCAGCTCCAAATCTGGTGAAACAGAAATAGTGCAATTACTCAAGATCACATACAAAAAAAAGATTAACCATTCAGTGCTGTCCAGCAACAGCGAGACAACTGTCTGTGTCACAGAGCTCAGAGGAAGCATCAGACCAGGTGTGCAAGATGTGTTATTTGAAACAATTATGTCCTAATTCCACTGAGCCAAAATAGATCGTAGGACAGAAGACTGGAGTCATCTGCTAACAATCCCGTGTGTTCTTCAGTGAAGGCTCAGTTTCGAGTTTTTCCTGAGTAGTTCTAGAACTTAAAGAACCTGTTAACTAGGAGATACCCTTTGATTTCTATTTTACTTTTAGTGGTATTTTATTTTGCTGCTTTGTAGCAGTCTGTATGTGCACATGACATTTTCTTTAATAATCCTCTCAGATGAAAAGGAACACTCTAGAGAACCTTTAGAGAGACATCTGACCATCATTTAAAGTTTCCAAGTGAGCAGACTCTGCCACACAAGCTGGTAACCTCTGTCAGAATAATGACTCATTTATGGTGACATTTTCTAGTTTCAGTTTCCAGTCTCTGTATCTTAGAATCCTGGAATCATTTAGATTGGAAAAGACCTTTAAGATCGAGTCCAACTGTAAACCCAACACTGCCAAGTCCACCACTAAACCATGTTCTTAAGTGCCACATCTATACATTTTTTAAATCCCTCCAGGGATGGGGACTCCCCCACTGCCCTGGGCAGCCTGGGCCAGTGCTGGGGAACCCTTCCAGGGAAGAAATTCTTCCTAATATCCAATGTAAACCTCCCCTGGCACAGCTTGAGGCCATCACCCCTCGTCCTGTCACTGTCATCTGGGAGAAGAGACCGACCCCCCCTCACTACCCCCTCCTTTCAGGGAGCTGTAGAGAGCAATGAGGTCTCCCCTCAGCCTCCTCTTCTCCAGACTGAATCCCCCAGTTCCCTCAGCCATTCCCCATCACACTTGTGCTCCAGACCCTTCCCCTTTTGTAGTGATCTTGTCATATGTGTCAGCTGGACTAAAACACACACTGGTATTAGAAATCTCACTGTCTAAACTAGCAGTGGGTCACCTCTTGAGCTTTCCTTCTAGAAGCTACACATGGCAGCATTTTCTGTATCTTGGATGTTGAAAAATCACATATCACAACCTATGAATCCTCTCTTCATAGTTTTAGAGAACAAAGTGTCTTGGAGACCAAAGGTAACTGACTGGAGCCACCCTAAATTTACACATGCTGTGAATGGATAACTGATGATTCTTTTTTAGAATATCAATTTCTTAAATACAAATTGGAAGATAATACACGAAGGACTACAATAGTCATTAAAAAAACCCCACAAACTAGATTTTTTTTAAAAAAATAAACTATGCAACAACTGAATTGATAGATTCTGAGAGTTTCATTAGCTTCTTGCAGAACTCCAGAGTAAGAAACAGATTGGCAGCAAATAGTCATTGCAATTGTGGTGCCATGGCCTCTGCGTTCCTCTCTCAGCCTGCCTGACTCACTCTAATTGCACAAGCAATAGAATTATCAGCCTTTAAGTCTTGCAGCTGCCCTGTGGCCCAATGTTGTATTCCCACAGGCAAACTCCTGATTTTCAGAACGCATTGCCAGGTTTAGCAGCCAGAAGAGCCTGCTGAGAACTTCTGTATAGTGCTCCTCCTACACTTCACTGTGCTGAAACACAAAGTGGGGGGGGTGTGTGGAGAGGACGTCAGGGACAAAGAAGTTTTATGCATTGTTTGTCCAGTCAGGTTGCTTAGCTGCTCAGCAGATGCATCATGAAAAGAAGTACATATACATGGACAGCCTGCTACAGAATGAGAAAAATCCTAATAGCTTGGAGGAGTCTGGACTGACTCCATAGTGAATCTGGTTTAGGTACACATTTATTCCTAGTTCACAAGAAATTCTTCTTTTGAGTAACACTTTATTTCCATATACTAATTCTGAAAATGTGCTTTAACTACAGAGAATTTGCAGCGGTTTGGAAAATTCTGCTCCCTGGCTTATCTTAGCAGGATCTGGAGGTACAGCTGACATCTTGGCTGCATTCATCAATGACCCACAGCTTATCATGCCAGAAGCTGTTGAAAGGCAATTTAAGGATAAATTCCCTGCAGAGAGCTTCTTGTGGAAGGACATTCTCCAATGGACAGCAACAGTGAGCTCATATGTTTGATAATTCCATGCATCATGTTCACAAGCTCTCTCCTACTGTTTCTAGCTTTGATAGTCCATTCAGCACAGGCTCGACAAGAAGATGCCCAGAAGCTTTAGGTACTCCAGTGTTCTGACACTAGGGTCACAGAATCTCTCTCTAACATTAAAATCAAGTGCTCAGTTGATCATACAAACTACTCTGTCCTAGTGATTCAGCTGAACACTTAAGGCTCTGTCTTTCCTCAATTATTTCCTCAAGTAACAGCCAGCACTCAGGAACCCCACCGTCCTTCTGGAGGACATGAAGCATTATTTATACTCCACAGCTGTGGAGCTCGTGCAGCTGTGACAGAAGAGACCTAATTCATGATCTACAGCTGTTATATGGAAACCTAATTGTGGATAAGCATGAATAAATTAAAAAGAATGAAGGGCATTTAGAAATTATCCTATCTATTGTCAGTTATCTGTGTTCTTAAAGAAAGACAAGATAGATTCACAGATTTTCCTTACTCTTCGTCCTGAGGCACACTTGCTGGACTTCAACCACGATGAATAAGTGTTTAAGAAACAAAACAACACTTTGACAGTGTCGTTATGTGAAGACTGAAGAGCACTGTGTGGCTCTGAGATAAACTGAGTCCACTCGACCTGGCCCACTACTTATTATTTGCAGTCCCTGCCATAATTCTGTGTTTTAAAAGTTCCACATATTAATTCCATTAGGGAGAACTTTGCCAGATCACTAACACAAGGCGATGGAAGGGCATCTAGAAGCAATACTGGCAGATGCTCACAAAGTCTCGGTGCAGCTGCACTGTGAGAAAGGAAACTCAATAAAGAGAGAAGCAGAAGGGAAGAAAGGAGTGCTGTATATATCAATATTTGATGACTTTTACTCAAAGAAGATTTAGAGACTATGCTTTTAAATAAACAACTCTGAGCAAAACTTAAATGTCAAAGCAGGAAAAAGTAAAACAAAACTAGTGGTATGCTGGCCACAGCATGACTATGAGTCAAATAAGAATGTGAGTTAAGGAAGGATCTTTTAATTAAAGCACTGCTCTGGTTCTCAGGATATCCAAGTTCTGTTCCTCCTGTCCTGCTAGGTGATTTTGGAAAAGGCAGTAACTCCCTCCTTGCCTTAGGACTTACTTATACATATGGGAAACTAATAATGTTTGTCTTCTTGCCAAGCCTCAGCTGTACCATCAGAACATAAGTTTTTGGGAAATACTGTATGGGTACACTCCACTGGGCTCTTAGGCATCAATATACAGCAGTAGGACAACCCATAACTGATTTTTGTTTCAACTCCCAATAGATCCAGAATATTATTTCACACCAACATCTTCTAACTCTGCACAACTTTGAGCAAGATGGTTCAGAAGAACTAGACACAGTCATTTTAAAAGCTTTAGTAAAAGGTAAGAACAATAAACACAGCACAGTGCAATACTTGTCCAGAGCAAGTTCAGTTGGTTGTTGGACCAGATTTCATTTCTGATGCAGAGTTCTTCTGCTTGCTTATTGACAAATTGACTGTGGCAGTTACCATAGCTCCTCTAATCTTGCTTTAAACTAGTGTTTGCTTTTTAATCTCATGCTATTGTACAGTACTATTTTAATCACTCCTTTATTTCACTTGCTTCTCTCAGTAGTAGAGGATATAAAAGAACTAAAAGGTACTGGAGCAGTTATTCCAATTACAATCCATTTAAAAAACCCCTCAAAAATCACAAGTAGACCACAGACCTGAGCTGCCTTAGTTCTAGAACAAACCATTTTTCCTAGAAGAAATCTTCACTGTATCTTCTGAAAGAAGACATCACTTGCTCTGCCACCATTTCAGTTTGTGTTAACTTAACTGTTTGTATAAGCCTAAATTTGACATAGGGAAAAAAAGACATTCTATTTCTAATGTGCTAATTGAAACAAGACAAAAATAATGGCCAGCCCTGTAGACCCCTCTCTGCAGGCCAGGGTCTCTCTTAAAATCCTACAGACATTTAAACTTAATGCTTTAATAGAGAATTCAGCTAGCAAAAATGAGTATTTTTTTAATGTTAATTTTTCTTAAATTAGGGGGGAAAATGCTGTGAGGGTTCCTGGTTAAACAACCCACAGATCTGTGGTAGCTGAGGATGAGCTTGTATTGCTAATCAGATTACCAATGCTATATGAAATTAAACGTAACAGGTGTAAAGCACTGAGTTTATTTGCATTTTCTATTTTTGCCAGCCTGTAAAAGTCAGAGTCAGGAAGCTCAGGAATACCTGGATGAACTGAAGCTGGCAGTGGCCTGGAATAGAGTGGACATAGCTAAAAGTGAAATATTCAATGGTGACGTGGAGTGGAAGGTACCAGCTTTTATCGCCTTAGAGGACAATTGGTGAACAATCCAATGTGTACAGGACACTGAAACATCCTAATGGAATGCTTCAGTTTTTAACACTCCCTGCATTCTCCACTGAGAGACTGGCCAGTGGTAGTATGCTTCCTTAGGCTGTTTGTCTTTCTGGTCCCCTGTTTGATAATGGCTAAAGACAGAGGAACGACTCAGCAGTCAGTCTCTTTCTTGAGCTCTTTGGGGGCAACAGTCTTTCCCTTCTCCTTCTGTGCAGACCTTTAAAGCAAACAAACCTGAGTTTACAAGCAAAAGCAGCACAGAGATATTGCTGCTAGAAGATGGTAGGAAGAATGTCACTGTTTCCACCTGCTGTAAAAATACTCTGTGGTGGGTACCTAACATCACCACAACTCCTACAGCATGCTGTTTGTGTTGAAGTTTTAACATTAATGCTTACATCAACATTTTGCCAGAGAAACCAAGAGAGTTCTACCTCTCTCTCTCATTGTACCCTCTGCTGACTGGGTGAAAGACAAATGTGCATATCCTTAAGTTAAATCTTACCTCCCTCCTCATCTGTCCATGATTGGATAAGATTTTTTTTTTTTTTTTTTTTCCTCTTTTTCAATCTAGTCCTGTGACCTGGAGGAAGTGATGATGGATGCTCTGGTCAATGACAAACCAGAATTCGTAAAATTATTTATTGACAATGGGGCTAACATAGCCGAATTCCTGACATACAGTCGTCTGCAGAGACTCTACTGTTCTATTTCTCAGAAGTGTCTCCTCTATGAACTTCTACTGAAGAAACATGAAGAAAGCAAGTTGACCTTGGCAGGGCTCACTGGTCAACAGCGTAAGGAGCAGAGGGAGATCTGCCCAATCTTCACTCTCAGTGAGGTCTCTAGAGTTCTCAAGGATTTTCTCCATGATGCATGCAAAGGTTTCTATCAAGACCTCAGATATGGAGGCAAGAAGAAATCCGTGAGTTACAACTTTCCATCATAGCCCAGCTCCCCTCTAATTTTGAATTTGAAAAATTTTAACTAGGTCTAGCCTTTGGGGTTGAGACAGGGAAGGAAAGGGAAGATGAGAGAAACAGCACTTCAGTTTCTCAGTCAGCTAAAGCCAAGTGCTGTAAATAAGACCCAATTCAGACACCAGATCACAGTGCCTAACAGCTTTTTTTCCTTTAAAAGCTTCTTTCCATGGCTGCCACTAGTGGCTCAATCCCATTATCACTGGCAACAGAAAGAGCACCACTGTACTGGGACACCAGTGTCACTGCTGCTAAATTGTGTGTCTTATTTCAAGTTAGGATCTAGTGGTTACAAAGACTGATGACACTTTTGAGATATCTTTGTCTCCTGCAAGGTTTTCAATGCAATTCACTGGATTAAATAGCCCACTACAAACAGGAAAAAAAAAAACAACACACCAACACCTCCAAAAATGCCATTAAAATAAATTTGAACAGAATCCCATTGCTTAAGTGATTAAAAAATAAATCCTCACAAAACTTGTTTTATATATATATATAAAAAAATTCACTCTAGCTGCCTCTAATTAACACTACAGATATAAAAGCAGTTTCTAACAATACTTAAAACTCAGAACTTGACCCAAGTTGCCACACTTCCTCTGGAGAGTTTTTTATCAAATGCTAAAGGAATAAGTAGTGTTCTGCTTAAAATACTCCCTGCATGAGGGAGAGGCTCCTCAAAGCAAAGACTAAAAGAAGGTATTGACGTACTCTGTTCTTGTCCTGTACAGGGCCTTGGCGAGATTTATTTCTGTTGAAATAAAATGCCTTTTGTTCCCCTTTCTCTGAAACCATGTCCTTTGTGGCAGCTGAGCAGAATCCAATACAAGTGAAGGGAAGCTCAGATTAGTTAATCACAGGTTTGCCTTGTATGATATTACACACCAGCAGTGAAACCCTGGCCTTAATAAAGTCAATGAGAGCTTTACCATCGACTTCAATGGAGTCAGGGTTTCATCTAGAATGTTCTCACACAGATTGAATTACAAGGGGGGCACAAGGGTCCTTTGTTTCAATACAGAATTAACTAATTACCTCTCAGCCCTACAGAAAAGAAAAAATCAAAAGAATATGAAGTGCCTGGCAAGGCCAAGAGCAGCTTATATCATGTCATTTGCATGGAATGAGACTGCCACGCAGGTTTTAATTTCTACAAACCATATTTCAGGATAAAATGAACATGAAGCAATTACCTGAGCCCTTGGATATGAACCAGAAAAGCGAAAATCCTTGGAGGGATTTGTTTTTATGGGCAGTACTTCAAAACCGGCACAAGATGGCAAACTATTTCTGGGCTATGGTAAGCATGGAGCTGCAGCTGCTTCAGGGGACAGGCTGGCATATTTCAAGTATATGAGATGGTTTCTGCTCGGCCTTGCAGCTCAAATGACAGATAGGTTTGCTTTTAAAATACAAGAAGTGGCATTTCTAGGGGCCTTTCATCTCCGTGTGGCTCCTGCCAGCGGGGGCCTGACAGGGAGGGAGGGCAGAGCAGCGGCAGGCGTAAATCAGCACAGCCTGGAACACTGCAGAGCCAGCCCTCCTCTTCCCTGCTGCTGCTGCCTCCCTCCCCCAGTCTCAGGTTCTGTTCCGTTGACAATAGGTCAATTGTTTGGGTTCTAGCACGATGGAGAGGGAAGACATGCGACCGAGCATCTTCAGCTTACATGCTGTACCCACCACCACACTCCCCAAGGCCGAGCTTCCAGCTGGCACAATTGGTGCCTGTTCACAGTCCTCCACAACCGAGGGCCTGGCTCGTGCATCTGCAGGGCAATGCCACAGCTTCCCTCTCCCCACAGAGCCAGACACAGCTCTCAGGCTCCATCCCCGAGCTTCCAGACTGCTGCATCTGGCACTGGCACAGTCATCTGGAGGGACAGACTGCAGCACAGCTCTTCAGCCAGCACACATGTGTGTGTGCAGACACATCTGCACCTCGCAGGGCCTTGTGTTGGTGGAGCCCTGTTGGCAGAAGGCACGTTCCTCTGCTGTGTGCCACTGTTCTGCCTCTGCCAGCTGTGCTCCCTCCTTCCCCATGCATCCCGATGCAGGGGCTCAGCACGGCCACACGCATGGCACTGTGACACTGCTTTGCTCTATTTCTGCAACACATTCTTTTCCTTTCAGTCTTTGCTACCCCACATCAGGCCCCTCTAAGGTCAATGAAACCCAGAAGTCTTCAGCCTTATAAGGCACAAGAACTACCAGCATCTGGTATTTAGTGCTCAGGTATCACCCAAACTGTCATTTCAATTTACATTTTGGACTTTCCCATCTGTATTAGAGGGAAGATTTTTTTGTTAGACATGTTCTTTAGTGAAGTCTCCCCAATTCCAAAATGCCCTTCAATGTATGGTAACAGCAGCACCTCTTGCAATTCTCCAGGGTCAGGAGGGTGTAGCTTCAGCTCTGGCAGCCTGCAAGATCCTCAAAGAGCTGTCCCGCCTGGAGACAGAGACCGAAGTAGCACGTATCATGAAAGAGGCCAAGTACGAGCAGCTGGCTGTTGGTAAGTAACAGCACCTTTTTAACAGCATCCAAAATTTAAGAAGTGACTACCACTGGAAGGCAAGCAAGTGAAAAAAACACTCCTTCAGTTGTAAAAGGTCAACTGTCATAAATGATTTAACAGCTTTGCAGCACAGGCAATCCCAAACATTCAAGTAGCACAGAAAGGGGACTTAAAAACCAATCATTTTGGAAAAATCAGTGTTCCAAGACTGGCCTCGGGGATGCATGGAAGAAATTACTCTCCTGTTACATGTTGGTATTTTAAGTTCTGACCTTACTACAGCAATGGGCAAGATAGAATAACCAAACCACTTCCAGGCTCACAGCAGCCTGGTTTTCCTGCAGTATCAAGCTTGCTCTGTAAGGGCCACTAGAGCAACAAGTTTTCAGGTTTGTCTTCGTTGCTAAAAATAATTTGAGATTACCTCACCCAGAAGAGGGCTAACAGCACTGCAAAGCTGCAGAGAGGCTCAGACTGGTTTCGCAGCGGACAAGCCGCCCCTCCCTGCAGCAGTGAGTGTTTGGGCATCTGCAGTGCTGGAGTGCCCAGCCCTCTCCCCTTTGCCTGGTTTAAAAACAGATGTCTGCACACAAGCTTCTCTGCTGATCTGACTTGAGGCTAATCCGTCCCTGAAGGTAGCACTGCTGTGAACAGAGGGCTTTAAAGCACAGCACACGTGGAAATGCAGAAGCCCTTCTTCTCAGGGTAGGACATCAAGGAGCTGAAGGCTCATGCAGACACTGCCACATTATCAATACACAGGTCACAGTTTCCCCTCTTCTCCCAGGGCCATTATTATTTACAAAAAATGAAAGCCAGGTTCTCATGTAATCACAGGACTCGACTAATTTAGTCATGGAATTACAGAGCCTAATCCAATACACAGAAGCCTGCCCCTTGGCTTTGGTATTAGATCAGGTCCTCAATGTTAATTTCTGGCTCAGATAACACTGTCAATATTAAGTAGAGCAAACGTTCTTTAAGAGTGATAAATACCACATCACCTGCAAGAGGTCTGTGTACCAGCTTATTTTAAGGGAACTTGATCCTTTCCCATGCCCTCACAGTGTAACAAGGGGTAAGCTGGCCTAGGAAAGGTCCTGAGATAATCAAGTGAACCAGCAGAATGAAACGGACACAAGAAGTCAGATCTTGTCTAATGAGACAAACTTGTCTTTTTGGACTGTTTATCTTAGTTTCTGAGCTCCAGGACCAGCTTATCTGGAAACAGAACTACACTACAACACTCTACCAAGTC
The DNA here is from genome assembly GCA_028020825.1 of Podargus strigoides. Classification (NCBI taxonomy): domain Eukaryota; kingdom Metazoa; phylum Chordata; class Aves; order Caprimulgiformes; family Podargidae; genus Podargus; species Podargus strigoides. The sequence goes on from CM051633.1 coordinate 5,068,207, forward strand.
TAATATTATTTTATGTCAAATAGCTATGTCTTAAACCCAAGGTTTTGTTGACTACAAGCCAAAGCTGAGCTGCTCCTTTTGTTTAGTCTGTTCAGGAGAGTGGGGGCAGCATGGCAGCTCAGCCTTCAACGTGTCAGAGGATCACCCAAGAGATACAGCTTTGCTTGATGCTGCCTAAAGTTCCACATGGGCAGCTACAGATGGAGGACTGCCACAAACACTGACACGTTTCCAAGAAAGTTGCTGTCTGTAGAAGAACCGAGAGAAAAATTGCTCCTCAGATCAAACAATAAAACCCAAGCCTGTTAGAGGCCCCAGGCTGAGAAGTGAGCGTGCAGACAGAAAGAGGCAAGAGGGAGGCAGAGATTTACTCCATAGCTTTCTGCAAATAGTGGGAATTTTAAAATTACAGTGATTTTTTTTTTTTACCAAGGCAAATCTATTTCATCTGCCCTCTGCCCCAGCTCGTGTACACACATGCATAAAGTCACAGCAAGTTATTCTTGTGTCCACCATTGTTCCTCTCTCCCTTCCACCTCCTCTAAGCTCTCTCAGGCTCTTTTCAACTACTTCAGCCTTGCAGAAGTGTCTGGTGCAGCAAGGAGCATCTGGCAGCGCTCAGGCTCTGCTGCCACCATACTGCACCCTACCCACATTGCTCTCTCGCCTCACCGTCATTTTTTTAATTTTATTTTTTATTTTAAATCACCAGATCTGCTTGTTTCATTTGGCAGAACTGTTCAGTGAATGCTACCACAACAGCGAGGAGAGAGCATTTGCTCTGTTGGTGAGGAAAAATCAGTACTGGAGCAAAACCACCTGCCTTCAGCTGGCTACAGAAGCAGATGCAAAGTCTTTCTTTGCACATGATGGTGTCCAGGTAAGTTTCACAGACCCTCTCCTCACCACCTCTGTCCCCAGGGCTTTTGAGCATGATGTTGGACACAGAAGAGGATAGCACAGCAACTAAAGAATGCCATGAAATGTATTCCCCTAAGAAAGAGGGGACTCTTCCCCTCCCTAGTACCATACAAAGAGGACACTATACTGCATGCTAGACAGAGCAACACCATTCCCCTTCCCCTCCCTTCCATCCAGCTGGCCCACAGATCAGTGTGCTGAGGAGAAGGCTTAGCCCTTAATGCCTCCTGTGCTTTTTCTTCCTTCCTTGCTCACAGAGAAGGATCAGGAAAGCACTTGAAATCTGCCTGAGGCATAATGAAGCTGCTCCAAGATGTGAGGTAACTCCTTGTTTGATTCAAGGAAGAGCTCACTGATGAAAGTTAAATCAAATTACTATTCAGCTTTGCCCTCACAATCCAAGTTCTCTCCACATACACAAAGCTAAATTAAGAGTGATGGTGCTTTTAGCTCCCAGTGCCTGACTTGCACTTTCTTAGTACTACAGTTGTTGCTTAATTCCACTTGACTTGCTGTTCTTTCCACTGTCCTCTCCATAACACTTTGCATACAACATCTGCAGAAGGACATGCAGAGCACATCTTTGCTCTCAAGGTGTGCCTGCTCTTTAGGTTTCCAGAGCATTCAGTGACTTAGGAGCCACAGAACATAGGTGCACTTCATCTGCAGGTATGTTTTGGTGATGTTAAAGCCATCTCTTGTTTTCTTGACTTTCAGGCCTTCCTGACAAAAATATGGTGGGGAGACATGTCTACAAGCACACAGATCCTGAAGTTAATCTGTGGATTCTGGTGTCCTTTCCTAATCTTCACAAATTTAATAGCATTCAGGTACAAACATAACTATTTGGTCGCAAGAGGCAAGTAAGGTATGAAAAATAAGACATGAAAAATATCCAGACTCAAAATTTCTAAGTGATAAAAACAGTAATGTCACCTCAGAGTGTCAACAGAAGGACTGTTCCACTATTTACCAAACCAGTTTTCTATGGGACTGAGTGATTTCTGTGTCCTGTGCTAGTGCCTATGCTAATACTTAAAAGATCAATGCCATGGTCTCACATAGATCACTTCTGTTTTGCACAGTCCACAGAAAAGCCTGTTGAAATGCTGTCAGCTCCAGATTCTACACAGTAATGTGTAGAATATCTCCAGGTATAGTACCATCTGTTTCTAGATTTGGAGACACCTGGTTCAACCCTCAGTATCTTATCAAGGAAGACAGACAGCCATAACAAAGTAGTATTGTCAGCCACAAGCCTTGATAGCCTTAAGTCAAGCTTAAAAACACAGGACTGACATGAAATCAATTAAGATTTTCAAATTCAATGTCTTACAAGATCTCTTTTGCCAGTCTTCTGCAGGTATAGCTTTGGAGTCCATAGCTTTCAGCTTTTTGTCACAGTGAAGATGGCTAGAACCTTAGGCTTTTTTAAGAAAGAAAAACAAACAAAAACACGACAAAAAACCCCAAACAAACCCAAACAAACAAACAAAAACAGAAAAGAAAAAAAGCAGCCAAGATGCTCAGGCAGTCCTAAGAATCCAGGAACTGAAACTTTAAGAAAGCCTCCTAATATTGTAAGGATCGTATAAAAATAATCAGAATTGGCACTATGGAATGACATGCTATTATGAAATATATGTTTGTTAACTGTTAAACTATGTAAAAAGCAAGAAGAAAACTTGTTTGGCACTGCTGACCTAAGAATTTTCTTCTGCCAGTATCACTAAAGGTGATCTTCTTGTCACAGTGGCCGACAGATTCACAAATTCAAGTAATTTAATGTGAAATCTTGGTAAAGTTTCCATGGAAAGGTTTAAATTGTGATTCATAATCAAAGTAACCCTTTCTCAATTTGTTCTGTTGAAGACATTTTATACCTCCTTTCCCTGGAAAGGCAAGTGTGGACACCATGCTTCCTTCTGCTTCTGGCACTTCCTCTCTTAATTGCTACTAAGAGTAACCGGGAACGGAGCACTAGGGCATTATCTCCTAGGACTGACTGAGGGGTTTATTTCTGCTCAAATCCTAAAGCAATTTGAGGAAACTGAGCATCCTGCTCCATTTTTGTGAAGCATGCCAATTATCACTTCTCTGAATCTTGTGGGTGACTTCAGCCTTCTCCTTACAAATAAAGTCTGCAGATGTATTAGGCATTATTTGATAGCTTCTCAGTGGAGCAAGTCCAAGACAAGTACATACTACCAGTTCTGTATGAATGCCAGCTTAGTAGTGAAAAATTGTTAACCATCATCATTCAAATAATGAGTTTATTTCCTTACAGTGAGGAAAAGCAAACAAAGAATGAGCCAGAGCCATTTAGAGAGCTGGAGAGTTTGGATACAGAGAGGACACTGTTTTTTTCCAAGGAAGAAGATAGGTAAGTTTAAAGCCATGAGTTAATATAACTTTTGTGATAACAATCAAAGAACAGGTCACTTCTTGTGGATTAGTGAGCAGCTAATGATCTAAGGAGCAACTGAAGGGCCAAGAAAGTCATTACTCCTCAGAAAGTGCTGTGCCCTCTGATTACTGCTGTGGCTGCTCTCTACAAGGACTACAGAAAATAAACAAGGCTGTCACTGTTTTAAGGAGAAACAACTTCACTTGTTCTGAGTAGGCGATTTCTACAGAATGAGGAATACGTTTAATACCTGGGGAATGAGAAAGCATTTCCTGAGATGCCCTTCAGCTCGTGATGGCTGACATATATTGGATTTAGGAACTAAGCCCCTATCGGATTACTGGGCTGAAAGAAGGTTCTCAGCAAAACCTTGCATTATTTGAGTGCATCACTACATACTGTCCTACAAAGGCAGCAACAGAAGGACTTGCCAACATCAGTACCTGGGAATTTTATATTGTCAGCTTCCCACCATACTAGTGCTCTCTATTTGTATTTTAAAAGATGGGCCCTGTAGTTTGTAACTACAAACAGGAGTTAGAGGGAGCGTTACACAAATGGGTGAACTGAGCACAAAGATTTTGCCAGTTCCTCATGGTCATTCATAGATCTGTGATTCACAGCTTCTGAATCTCACCCTATACCTCTGCCACAGCCTCATCACCAAAACCTGGAAGGCCACGAGAACTTAAGTCAGGACAGGAAGATTTTTGATTAACACAAAGCCCTCTTAATGGTTAAATAGTGCTAAATACCCACTTGTATGAAGCATGTACTTTTCAATGAATTAAAGAGAACTTCACAAATATGAGAACAAGGGTAGTGAGGAAGCATCATCTGCAGTATGAAGTGCTGGACCAAGTCAGAGTTATTAAGTTCTATTTTTAACTCTGGCATTTAACTGCTGGTACACTGGAGAAAATCATTAGTTCTTCTTTCTCCCTCCCTAACCTATAAAATAGGTGTAAAAGCATCTGCCTCTTGGGAGCTATTTGTAAGCAAAGTCATAAAGCACTTCCATATCCTGAGTGAAGCATGGCTTGCCCATTACATTGTGCATTCCAATTGCTATTATCTTAGCAATTTATTTAAACAAAGAGGCTCTCTCCCTCCCTGATCTATTTCAGCATCTTACAATAAAGCTGCAATTATCTGTTTATATTAGCCTGTTACCATGGGAATGTATCTTATGATGTCATCAATTAAGAGGTAGTACAGAATCAGACACATGGAAAAGACTGGCTGCAAGGAGAAACTTTTCCTTGTAACAAATGCATTTAATAATTAGCAAAAATGTCAGGGGAAATTAAAAACCAGCAAAGAGTCACTGTTTATTTGTTGTGAGGTGAAATTGAAACCATACCCTAGTGTGCACATTAGAGATCTCACCTCTCAGAGTCAGAATCACAGAATTAAAGATCCAATAACATCCCTAGCTTACACAGGAGAGCAATTTACGTGGAAACAAAGCCTCACACTCAGATCAGATTGCTATCAAATACAGGGAACTTGCATTTTCTGCACAGGATCATTTCCATTGCCAACAGGCAGCACCTCACATGCCAAAACACAGCAAAACCAGCTGTAGAGGAACAGGTCAAATTTCCCTTCAGTTACCAAAATACTTGCATGATTCCACAACAGCCAAAGACTACCTCAATAAATAAATTATGAGCTCAATTTTTATTTTTTTTTTTTGCTAAAAGGCCTCTATATTACTTTTTCCACAATTTAATTTAATCATAAAGGGCAAGGTGCCCACGCTTACAGTTGTGTGAAGGACTGAAGTATTCCTTCAGTAGTTCTCTGACTTCAGCAAAGAGGGTCAAGGAACACATGCTTAGTATGATCCAGTGCTTTTGAGACTGGGTCAAAAAGAGGAATTGTTTAAAGTCACAGCAACAACAAGAACTTCTGTGTGCAAACACTGCAAGAAATTTTTAGAGCCAAAATAATTAAGAACTGACTCACAAACTACATTGGCCATTTACTTTTCTTTCCTATTATTTAGGATGATGAAGAGCAATTAGCCCAATTCCTCCTTTTCTTGTGTATCTGCACAGACTTTGTATTACATGCAAGAACACAATGAAGTTACAAATCAAAATAACCCAACAAAACTGAAATAACAAGAATTTGTATAAGTCTATCATGATTTTTTTTTCCAAAAAAAAAACCCAACCACCTTTCTGACTTGAAATATTTCTGGTAGGGCAATGTGATTGTTCTGACTTCAACAGCTTTCCTCCTTGCCATCCCCAGCATCAGCCTGATACTATCTCCCAAGAAGGTATATATAGAATAACACTGAGCCTATTCCCATGAACTAATTTTAGGAAATCACCCCCAAGTCTATATTCTTTTTGTTTTGCAGAGGAAATGGTAAACTGGAAAAGCAGAACCCTTCTGAAAACACAGCGTGGGCGACATTCATGTATACACGGTGGAAAAAATTCTGGAGTGCCCCTGTAACTGTATTTATGGGCAACGTTATAATGTACTTTGCTTTTCTATTTCTATTTACTTATGTCCTTTTGCTGGACTTCAAACCACCTCCACCCGAGGGTCCATCTGCTAACGAAATTATACTTTACTTCTGGGTTTTTACCCTGGTTTTGGAAGAAATCCGACAGGTCAGTAACCTACACTATCTTAGCAGTGACACAGTAAAACTCAAGGCAGTATATTTGAATAGATTTACAATCTGTATAACAGTACAAGCTTGAAGATTTCAAGTGTCAGATGCAGTTTTGCACAGAAGAGCAATACAGAACTTACCTTATCCAGAACACTCCACCTTTCTTTCCCAGAGCAAGCTCTTCCCCCACCACAGAGACCTGGAGCTCCATCTGTTTCTCCATCCTGCTCCAGCTGTAGCCAAGTGAAGTGAGCTGTTAAGATTCAGGTGCCCTTCATTTTCCAAAGTATCTCTCTGATGTCACTCTCCAGACCTAGGTCCTCCCACCACAGTTTATCTAAGTTGGAAGTTATGCTCTACACCTGAAAACACAGCTGACAACTCTACATCCTTTTAAGAGATTCTTCCCTGCTGGGGACTGCTTAAAAAAACCCAAATAGATGAATTTAGATTATTTGTGTTGTTCCTAAAATACTTTTCAACTCAAAATATTAGCAGATCTCTTTTTGGTTTGTTTTTCTTCAAAAAAACCCACCAAACTTCTCCACTACTCTCCCTGGTACTGGTTTTGGAATGCCCTCAGCCCAACAACCAAAATAAGGTGTGAACAATAGTGTTAGTGTGCTGCCACCTGTGGGTGCATAAAGCTGTCCTCTTTAGACACAAAAAAGCAGTTATAAACATTTAGTCTGGAAGAACAAATAGGTGTTCATTATTTAACCAACAGGGACAGTGAAGAGGATCCCAGTTTCTTACAATTTATTTGAAATTATGCAGCAAGGCCATAACCAGAGGAGGACATGGAAAATATTTGGATCAAAGACCATTACATTATAAACCTGTAAAACATGAAGAGTGCTGGGCTAAAACCCAATTAGGAAACCCAACTCTTTGGCTAGGTAATCACATGTGCACTCACTGACAAGCCCAGTACACAACTGCCAAATCTGTTCGTGCTGTTTAGATAGCAATGTCTAGGAACTGAACTTTGACTGGAAGTTGTATTGTTTAACAGCCTGAATGCTGACAAAATCTTAAATCAGGCCTTAAAAATTCTGCAGGCTGATATCACAAAAATAAAAATATTTTATTTTTTTCTTTTTCATCCAAGTTTTGTGTTTTAAGACAGCAAACTGAGCTTATATTTTCAAGCTTTTTTTTCCTATTACAGTAGAAATTTGGTTTTGCTCTTTACAATGAAAGAGAAAAAGGAAACACCTATTATGTTACACCTCACTATGAAATAGGGAAACTGGAAACAGCTCAATACCAATGATCATTTCTCTTTTTCAGAGTTTCTATAGAGATAAAGATACAAATTTAATGAAAAAATTTAAACTGTATGTGGAAGATAACTGGAATAAATGTGATATGGTGACCATCTTCCTCTTCATAACTGGGGTAACCTGCAGGTATATATCTGTTCCATGTGATGATTAGGAGGGCCATAAAGATGATCCAAGGGCTGGAGCACCTCTGCTGTGGGGACAGGCTGAGGGAGTTGGGGTCATTCAGCCTGGAGAAGGCTCCAGGGAGACCTGATAGCACCTTCCAGTGCCTGAAGGGGCCGATGAGAAAGCTGGAGAGGGACTTTTTACAAGAGCATGGAGTGGTAGGATGAGGGGTGATGGCTTTAAACTGGAAGAGGGGAGATTTAGATTAGATGCTAGGAAGAAATTCTTGGCTGTGAGGGTGGTGAGACACTGGCCCAGGTTGCCCAGAGAAGCTGTGGCTGCCCCCTCCCTGGCAGTGTTCCAGGCCAGGTTGGATGGGGCTTGGAGCAACCTGGGCTGGTGGGAGGGGTCCCTGCCCATGGCAGGGGGTTGGAACGGGATGAGCTTTGAGGTCCCTTCCAACCCAAACCATTCTGTGATTCTATGTGGTCAGCATCAGTAGCAAGGGCTATGTATGTCAGCTGACAGGAGAGTCTCATGTGCACACAAGGACGTTTACTTTTACAATCTTTGAGACACGTTTCTGCAGTAAAAGCCTCTAAAATTCTGTGGATTCATAGAAGTTGCTTCAGAGACCACAAAAAGACATATTGCTATATTCCATGTACAGAAAAGCTCTAGTCAATGTATATATATATATATTTAATTTTTTTTTTAATAAATCTCATTGAAGCCAAGACAGAGAACACAGGGCCCTTCCATCTTTTTGCTGTTTCTCATCAACATACAGACATTATGTTACAAACCACTTACAGGCTTATGCAACCACAGCCCTGAAGCACTTGCCTTTTCCTAACTAGGCTACGCCTGGAAACTGATATTTGAGAAAACACTTCTCAGCAGTATTTGCTGAGATCTGATATTCCATTTTGTGTGTTCTGCAGGATGCTGAACTCGACTTTTCAAGCTGGCCGTACAATACTTGCCATTGATTTTATGGTGTTTACACTTAGACTTATACATATTTTTGCAATTCACAAACAACTTGGACCAAAGATCATAATTGTGGAAAGGATGGTAAGTGTGCAGTCTCTCTCAGATAAATACTTGGGCTCGCTCAAAAATAGAGAGTAGGAAATCTTCTCTTTACAAAGGAAATCAGTTTATAATCTATATTTTTTTTACTTTTAAGGTTTGTCATTTTGCATGTATTCTGTTATTTATGATGAGTATTAGATGCAATAAATTTCATCCTTCCCAAGAGCTCTGTAGGGTAATAAGTTGGTCCCAATTTACTAATCCTTGTACCTTACCTCATCAGATCTGGCACATGAAGGGTAGAGTGGTTTTGACTTACTGCTCTTCCTCTTACTTCATAAGCTGTGTGCATTCAGAGCAAAGACCTCAGACACAGAGACAACAGGGCACTTAGAGAAGGGCAGGGCATTTACTGAATGTGCTCTGCTTGCAGAAACAAATTATGTAATTTGCAAGAAGTGGGGAAAAAAAAAAAACTGTGAAAAAGTACAGTTGCAAGTTTCCCACAGGAGTTTTTACTAGTACTTTGTAGCTCCAAGGTACAATGAAAACATATTAGTATTTTGTGAGCATATGTTGGAAGATGTTGATAAAAGATTTTTATTTAGTACCACTCTCCTGCAGGAAATGAGGCATTAGGAGTAGAGTTACTGTTGTTGGGTACATGTTGGTACGTTGAAGTAGCTTTTTATTTAGGCATGCTAATCCTCTGGGCCAATTAGCTCATGGTAACTGATTAATAGGAGTCCATCTAATTGTAAGTGCTATTATAGAATCTATAAATATTTGATTTGTGACTCACAGCAGAGCTCAGTAAAAGCTCTACAGTCTAAACAAGCCTATACATTGAATAAACATAACTACCAAGCTATTTGGATTTGTCTACAAATGCAATAACTGGAACTCTAACATGACATTTGCTTGGAGGAGCAAAAGGGTAAATGGCAAATAAATATTTGTTCTTGAACATTATCTAGCTTACAGCATTAGCAGACTTCTGTTGTAAGAGAACAAGTCAGGTCTACAGGTCCTAACCCCTCCTTGCTGCATACCAAGCTGAACCAGGGCCCTGAACAAATATGGTGATGTGTCTACTGTGTTGGCATCTGAAGTCATGTGAGGTAACATGCAGATTAAGAAGATGCAAATAAGAACATAAATAGCAGCCCAGACAAAACCATAAAATGGGGCCTTTCATCTTCCCCCCCATCCAAGCCAGCACAATCCCTTAGCTTTGGTAGTTCAGTGTTGAACCTTACATCAAATGAACAGTGAAAGTTACTTCAGTAAATGATAGCTTCTTGAAAGGTTCTTCAAGTGGGTTCAAGCAACATCATTTCCCTTACTTAAACAGAGAAACAATCCACAATTGTCTCTTATTGTCTTTCTCCTTTTTAACCTTGCTACAGAACTGCTGAAACAAGCCTGGTAGCTGCTAAGATGGCAGTTCAGTGCTCACTGCAGACTGGAAAAAAGTATTTCCAGGCTTGCCACCGCTCTCTCTTAACTGTGACACCATTACAGTCCTGCAGCATTGCTAAATTTTAAACCATCCAGAAAACAAAATAGATTGGTGAAAGTCAGAGAGACATCAACTATCTTGCCTGGCTTAGATACTGTGTTTCTTAATAGAACTCCAAGAGATCTGAAATGCCTGTGCTTTTGGGTAGCTGCACAATCCAATAATCTAATTTAAATGAATCTACAGTCCCTAATGAACTCTGTCAGATTAGATAGGAAGAGGATGAAGTGTTCCTCTTCCACCAGGGAAAAATTATTGCACTTGAAATTCATATTAGATTTTTTTCTTTTTAAGTAAGTGTTTCAGGATTCAATTACTCCTGCTTCTGTAGAGAAATAGTGTTTAAAAGCTGGAAGTCCTGAAAACAATCCCTCAGATACATTACTTAGCTTGAAAACCCAAGACAGAAGCTACCTGATCCTTACAGCTCTCAGTGTCTGCTGTCTCAGGGGTTCAGAGCTCCTCAGTGAGCACGGGCTGTTGCCAGGATTCACTGCTGCAGCAGAACTCTTGTAATTCACAGGACAGCAGTCAATGGGACTGGGAGATCTCACAGAAAAGCTGCATTTAAAAGGTACAATGAGATTGACTTAAAAGGTAAAATGTGTTTCATTTTTAAACGTTACATGATTGAGGAGCAAGGTTTTAATTGAAAACATGACTTTGTCTAAACGAGCTGTGGAAAAAAAAAAAAAAATGCTGATTACAGGCCAAGAGCAATGTAACAGCAAGGCCGAGAGGAATTCTGTGTGTGGAACTGTGTCCTATTCCACCTCCTTCAACCTAAACAAGCTTGTGAGGAAACAGAATTGTCTGAACTATTTCCATATAGAATGACTACCATTCTTTGGCTATGCTATTACAGTCATTTCTCCTCCTTTTCTCCCCTCCCCCTCTCTTTTTCAGATGAAGGATGTTTTCTTCTTTCTATTTTTCTTAAGTGTGTGGCTCATTGCCTACGGTGTGACAACACAAGCTCTTCTTCACCCCAATGACAGCCGAGTGGAATGGATATTCAGAAGGGTGCTTTATCGTCCCTACCTCCAGATATTTGGCCAGATTCCACTGGATGAAATAGACAGTGAGGAAATTTCTTCCTGCCCCCCAACTTGGTCATTTTTGAATGCACACTTCTGATTAGAGCATGGAATTCCTTCCTAGCATTGTCTTTTTTTTTTTTTAATTATTATGCTGCAGGCCAAAGCTTTCACCTTACTATCACACAAATAGTGTATTTGCAAAGAGGTAACATGCAGTATGGAGATACATTAGAGCATAAGGGTTGGCCCTATTTAGACAGGCTGTCTGAAATACTCACACAAGGATTTGCAGTTCTAAAGCCAGACACACCTTTTCTCACTTCAATCCATTTCCATTCACTTTAACCTAGACCCAGATAACCCTGTGTAACCTGAAGTAATAGCACCTCCATACATTTTTGGCAGTAGTTTAACGTGACAGTGTTAAAGCAGTAGAGCTCTGCCCATAAGCAAACACTTATGTTTTAGAATAAACATTCCTTTAAAGCATTTATTGACTCTGCAGGTAAAGCTGCCCAAATCAAATAAAGCTAGGAATTGCACATGTGCAACATTTCAAACAAAACAACATAAAAAAATAATCACAAGACACAGAAATACTTGGACATAAAGGTTCAAAGGCAACCTTTCTGATAGGCAAGCAGGTAAAATACAGAAGAGGTCATCTCCCAAAGAAGTCTGAAGCAATGCCACAGCATTTAGCCAGAATGCCAGTGCTAAATGTCACTGGCAATATTGAAGTAGGATTCAAACTGGAGGTAATAGAGATGGAACAAAAAAAATCCCATAGACAGAAGCAAACCAGTCAGCATTCTTTTATGTTCACTCTGCTTAGTAATAAAAAACATGTCTTAGAAAAGCCAAAAAGTCTGAATGAGACAAGAGAGCAGGGGTGTGATTCATCTCACTTAACTTTAACCGCCTACAGTGTAAGCATGCACAGCACAACCACTCACTCTTACTTCCGTTGAAGTAATTGGAGAGAAACAGATATTTCTGGAATGGGAGTCATCTCATTAGGAAATAGGTCAGATGGAGCATTCCCTAGAAATGTGTGTTTCTCTCCGCTGAGCCTCCAAAGAGTGTCCTCACCTGGATAAATAACTGGGTAAGAGAGGCGGAAAAAAAGAATTAATTACACGAGCAGCTTCCAGAAGGGAGCAATTTGTTCTGAGGCTCTCTGGGACTTATTCTGTATAACATCTTTATGAAGCATATGGAAAAGGAAATGGGCAATGAAGGGGACAAAATTTGCTGATGAAACGACATTACTGGGTAGTAAAGACTAAAGCTGACACCCAAGAGTTGCCCGTGGCCCTCATGAGTGCTAAATCATCCAATTAAATTCAGTGTAGATACAGATAAGGTAATGCACTTGGTGAAAGCAGTCCTGGCTGTGGTATAACTGCATGCTCTAAGGAATATGATTGTGGGGTTATCTGTGGCAGTGGGGAAAAGAATTATTAGGGAAAAAATGGAGAACAAAAAAGTAAATATCATCATGCTACTGTAAATTTGTGGATTTAATTTATAGTTGGAGGCAGGATACAGGGCTAGACCTCTAGTCTGATGCAGTAGAACAAGTTGTAATAACCTCAACTGCAAGTTCAGATGTAGAAAGTGGCTTAAATTTAGAACGAGGAACTCCATTCCCTAGAGTTTTCTCCTCTAACACACGTACCAACATGAGGACTGGAAAGACACAGGCATGGGGGGAACACAACTGCTAAGTACTCAAAGGTAGTTTGACTTTGGGAGCTCAAAACTAGTCTTAAAAGGTTACAGCCTTTTCAATACAATCCCCTTTTTCTGCATGTTATGAAAAAGCCATCCATGTCACTAGCTCTTAAAAAAAAGACATGTTTAGAGATATTAATCCAGTGTTTATTTGCATTGAAATAGCTACAAAATGCATTACTTCAAACTCAGGAACAATTTGTCATTCTTGCCCTTCTTTGTTGAAAGTCAGAGATTTTGCTCACCAAAACGCAAAGCTTTTGTCTCCACTCTGAGAAAGACATGTGGCAACAGGATTTGTCAGGACTAGTATTTCTCTTTCTTCCTTTGCAGCATCACGAATGTATCCCAGGAACTGTACATTTAATCCACTGCAGGTTCTGCAGGACAACTCCCCATCATGTCCTAACAGCTACGCCAACTGGCTTGTCATACTTCTGTTGGTCACCTTCCTGCTAGTCACAAATGTTCTCCTTATGAACCTCCTGATTGCTATGTTCAGGTAAGAGCAATTTCAGTAAGTATCAAGTCCGAGGCCGCAAAGGTTTAACTGAATGCCCATGTTTCACTACATTGCTGTTGGCTATTCATTTTGCAACACACTGGTCATTTTCTTAATGAATATTATTTGGGGATTGACAGGTAGGCTTCTGTGATCATATAGTTCTTAAGTTCTGATCATCCTTACTCTAGCCACACTGAAGACAAGTAGAAAAGAAGCCTCTTTTACTGCTAAAAATTCAATTAAACGTGCACAGAAGGGTCTGGATCCCTGGCTGTGCGGTAGGTTCACAGCAGCTGTAAACTTGGCAGATTTAGCAGTGGATAATCTGCACATAGGGGAAATGCTTGGTGTCAACACAGCTAATAAGGATTCATTTGGTTGCAGAACTGACATGGCATGTTTGCTGATCTTGCCTGAGTGCAGTTCAATTACCTTTTTTTGAAAAAAAAAAAAAACCCTAATGGATTTTTTAACATTTGAAGACTGCAGATGCAATTATTTTAATATCTAAGAATCTGCACAAACTTCAGATTAAATTAACAATACTTGATGAACTTGCTGTTCCTTTTACAAAGTAATAAGCTCTAGCTTGTTGAGGTAAAAACAGTAATATATTTCCCCCCCCCCCCCCCCTTACAGTTACACTTTCCAGGTTGTTCAGGGCAATGCAGACATCTTCTGGAAAATTCAGCGCTACAACCTGATTGTTGAATATTATGGCCGGCCTGCCTTAGCACCACCATTTATCATTATTAACCACATAACTCTGGTTCTCAGAAGAATTTTCAACAAAATGGAACATAAAAAAGAACACCTGGGTGAGTTAACAAGCACCTAGCAACTGGAGACCCTGGCACTCTCCTAGGACAAGCTGCATAGGAAAAACAATGGTGTCAATGGTGTCAATATAAAAAGGGATTTGATTTCTTAAGGGATAACAATGGATGGGTTTAATGAATAATGAATAGGTATTTCATTTGCTCCTGAATTTTAGTAATTATTAAGTATAGACAACTCTAAGAACATAAACCAAATCTAAAAATCTACGAGGATTGTAGATTACTTAGAGAAATGGTGGTCCCTTAAAAGTTGTAATTAAAAAGGCAGATGAAGTTCACCTGATTACAGAAGGCATTTGGGGGCTTTTTACAGTGATGGCAAAACTTGGCCCTTCTCGTGTAATAGTGCCTGATAATAAGCCTATTTACTCCTCATGCGTGGGCTGATAATGGGCTTTAGAGCAGAACTGCTGTCAGACTGGACCAGGGCAGAGCCCTTGGACTAAGCTCCCTTTCAGACACACCACTCCTGGCTATCAAAGCATACTGCTGAAGCTTCCTATTGAAAAAATAAATAAATAAATACTTTCCCCCCCTAAGAAGCAAGTACCTGACTGGCCAGGTTATAGATTCAGTAGTGTTTGGGGCACGTGGCAAGTGTGCCCTTTTAACAATCTTTAGGAAGATACAAAACTAGTATGTCACATTCCAAATATGTCTGTGAAATTGAGGTCTGTTGTCAGCTGGGACACTTGGTAACGACAGCATTCATACCTCAAGGTGGAGGGATTTATTAACAGTTTTCCCTTCCTATTTATAATTGTTCTAATAAAGAACTTTGTCATCTAAAGTGCATCTGAACATAAGGCTGTGCTCATTAAATGCTTCAGGGCTACAATATGTCAGAAGTGCAGTCAGGTCATAAGTGAGTTTCAATGGAACCACTGCAATTGGTCCATGCTGTTCTTTAGAAAACTCAGGACTCATATTCAACTGCAAAAAGGTCTAGTGCCTTCTGGCACCTGAAAAAAAAAAAAAGTAGAAAATACTTATTTTACACTACATTTTCATAACAGGACAGTCCTGCATTAGCAAACTGCCTGCAATGGCAAGATTTGATTTTTCTTCAGCCTTCCCTTACTAGTATAAAAGAAAAGGGAGTAAAATACAATTCTTATTTTTCAATTTATTTTTTTTTTCCCCCTACAGAAAGAGATCTTCCAGTTGGCCTGGATCAAAAAATCATAACATGGGAGCTGGTGCAAAAAGAAAATTATCTCGTAAATCTTGAACAAGAAAGGAAAGAAAGCAATGAAGAAAGGCTGAAGGCCACGTTTCAGAAGTATGTTACTGTGACCCACAATGAGTGTGCCTTGCAAGTCTCAAGCTTTGAAAGAGATAAACATTCAGGTGCATGTAAAACTTACATGAAGAGTCCAACTAGAATGCAATTAGGGAATACACAGACCATGAAAAAAATGTGGGAAGCCAGCATCACTACAATATTAGAAGTTCTTTTGTCAGCTTCAGCCAAATCTGTAGTCAAGCTCAATGAAAATCACGTTCCTGAAGAAATGGTGGCAGAATAGTTCCTTTGCTATATTGCAGTGCATGTACTTCCATCCCCTGTCAGAATACAACATCGACTTCTGAATGGAAGTTTAAGATATCTTGAATTACCCCCAGCCCACAGATGCAGAACAACAATTATTTATGGCTTTATGGCTTGAGACTACAGTTTTCCACAAGAAATTGATGATATTGGCTCTAAAATTGTATTTAACCGAGTCTCCATTTAAATACTTCTCTAAGATATCTCCCCACTAGGAGTATCACTTAAATTGGTTTAGTATTCTAAAGAGAAAGTCCTGAATTATTATTCAGAGGTTTACTCCTTTAAGTGAGACACCAAGTAGTTATACACAGGGAAACCAGAAACATCTAAGGCGATGCTGAAAGCCAGACAGCAAAGCATTCTTTAAAGAAGCTTTTAAGACCTGATTCAGCTGTTTCCTCTCATGATAAAACTGACTTCAAACAGAGGCACAATGAGTGGGAAAGTCACCATCATAAGAAAGTTCTATAGAAATGTTCTGTGCTGCCTTTCAAACCAAACCTCCATCTGTCTAACTCACAGGAGAGCAGAACGGACTGTGTGAGTACATTCACAGAGAATACTCTTCTCCCTCAAATCTACATGGACTCTTAGTTCATAATTTAGAATTATTATGTTGGTTTAAACTTTATTCTCATAAGCAGATCACCGACAAACCCTAGGAATGAGAGCTCAATTGTTGAGATCAAGCAGGAAATATGTGTGTAATTGCTTCCAAACAAAGGGCACAATTATTCTTTCGAACTTTCAAGCTAGAAATCTTTAAAGGCAGTAAAGTGTAGATGAAGTTACTGCTTGGAGGGGAAAAGTAAGAATCCATCTGACTTCATCCAACTGAATCACAGAATGTCAGGGATTGGAAGGGACCTCAAAAGATCATCTAGTCCAGTCCCCCTGCCAGAGAAGGAACACCTAGATCAGGTCACACAGGAACACATCCAGGTGGGTTTGGAATGTCTCCAGAGAAGGAGACTCCACACCCTCTCTGGGCAGCCTGTGCCAGTGCTCTGTCACCCTCACTGGGAAGAAGTTCTTCCTCACATTTATGTGGAACCTCCTATGTTCCAGCTTGCACCCGTTGCCCCTTGTCCTATCATTGGATGTCACTGAGAAGAGCCTGGCTCCATCCTCATGACACTCACCCTTTACATATTTATAAACATTAATGAGGTCACCCCTCAGTCTCCTCTTCTCCAAGCTAAACAGACCCAGCTCCCTCAGCCTTTCCTCATAAGCAACCTCAAAAGGAGAAAACTTTCAGGGGGCTCTGGGCTGTCTCAGCAGCACAGAATTGCCAGCAAGGTGTCATGGCTCTAGTGGGGTTTGGGGTTCAGGATTTCTTCCGAGGCCTTTCTCTTTGGCTCAGCCCATCTGCTTTGTTTCCACAGGGTGGATAATTTGTCTAAATATTTTAGTGGATTGAAAGAACAAGAAAAGCGGTTTAAAGCCATGGAAGCCCAGGTAAGTAATGTTTCTATAGGCACTTACATCAGTGTTAAGAGTTCACCATGTTTCTCTCATTGAACGGTGGCTTCGCAGACCCCATTTAGGGATAAAGTGAAGGAGAAATGGATCTGTATTACCATTTCACTTTCCTTGTTGTTTCCTCTCTGGTGATAGACATACGTGAAGAAACATTTCTGACCTCCATAGGAAGGGGAATACAGCATTTCTTGCTCTCTCTGCTAGTCTGCTTGAGAGGCATTTCTTGCTTTCATTAAGGATGCTTCTGGAAAGAAATGCTTCATCTTCCTCCCTCTGGTCTCTTCCTTCACCCAACCTTTTATTGCTTTAAAGCTGACAACTTTGAAAATACCCCCGTTCTGTCTGATCTGACCTAGACTAATCTCCTGGGATATCAGTTTTTCTCATTTTCTTAGACACCAGATACCAACGGCTCAAAGGGAAGCGTGTAACATAAAAATGTGAAACATAAATAATAGAAGGAAACCCTACCTTGAGCTTTTGATGACAAACCCTCGAAACATAAACAGACATTTTTTAAACAGTCTGAAAACGCTCAGAAATGCCATGAGCTCCACAGCACAACTCTTATCGTTTTCTTTGTCCCTAGAACTCTCCAGTGTAATTTTGGCCTCGCTGAAAGTTTCTTATCTTAATACTCCCATTGCAGTTTCCCTCCCCTTTCTTATCCATTTTATGGCTTCCTGAAAAGTTGTGCTATTCAATGAATGTTGACACGGACTACAGCTCCAACAGGAACACACAAGAAATAATAAGTTTGTGCCAGCTTGAGATAATGCAATCTACTCACCAAAAAGGGAAGGTATTTAATACAAATTTTCCTCTGAGACAGTTCAATTATTTCTTTAAAATAAAAGTGGTAGTATCTCTGACACTGCCTCAGTCTGCTGCCTACATTATCTTCCCTGCAAATTTAAGAATGAATAAAGTACTACAAAAATTAGCTGCTGTAGAAATCACTACGTGTTTTGCAGATTTGCCACTGTACAGCTGTTATCTCCTCAATGGCAGAAGTCTTAACCAAAACCAACCTCTTGTGCAACCAACCAGCTCCAAACTATACACGTAAGTATTGGAAACAGTCATGGCAAAGCTAACTAATGCAGCTGAACAATTTAGTGAAAAATATGGAGGAAAAAAAATGGAAAAGAACCACAGAAGGAGGTGCAAAGGAGTAATGGGAATACAACCACAGAACAGAATATTCATACTTTGGAATAAAAAAATTACCTTTTGCAAAGTATATGTAAAAGGTTTGTGGAAAGGACTGTCACTTCGTGTGAGTTAGAAAGATCTCACCCAGCTGTAAGCATGGAAATAAGTATCTCTTTGCCACAGGGTTTCTTGAGAGGATTATGTCTTGGGGTTTTCTTGAGTCAGTGAGCTAGTACTACTGCAGCATTACCAAAACATTTAATAGGGATAACAATAGTCATTAAAAAAAAATATAATAAACTGAGCAAGCCTCCTACTTTGTTTTAATCAACACAGCCCATTTGCCTTCAGAGCTGCAACTATTTCTGTCAGTTAAGAATCTTGTCCTGTGTCCCAGGGCTCCACAGTCTGGAGTTTAAAACACTGGAGACAGGAACAGACTATTCTCAGTCACCACAGGATATCCAACACAACACAGATTTTAGATGATCTTCTTAATGATCTATTTCAATACCTACTTATTACTATCTATTACACAAAAAGCCCTCCAAAACCCATAAACTGAACATTTATCTATTCACACACTATAGGGGAAAAAGAAGTAACTGGAAACTCAGCAGTCAGCACATGACAGAAGACCTCAGATCACTCAGACTTGAACTAACATCAAACTTGACTTAATTCTGTTAGAAGCTTATAAAACACCTGTGTAAATTGTTTCATTATCAACATTCCAGTGAGAAAACCCATCCTGTAGCATGTACCCCAGACATTTTAATAGTGTAACTGCATCAAAATCAGAAAGTTGAATAGCTGAAAAATAAAGGAGACCGAGCAAATGCAGAGCAGTAGAACCTACAATATCTTTTTACTGTAAATTATTGTCAACATTTTAGCTTTCTAAGTAATTACTAACACATGCCCCTTGTCCTAAGGTTTTAAACAAGCACATGGCTTTTACAATCCCACTAGGTGTGATGAATGCCAATGCAGAAGTGCCTTTGCCAGAAAGAAGTGAAAGAGAAGAACATGCAGATGAGTCCGAGACTGACATTGCATACATTGACAATTGAATTTTACTCTCGTTTCTTCAGATTACATGTTCTGTCCTACTGAACTGCTGTAGAGGTAAAACCCCCAACCTCCTGAAGGCCTCAGGCCCAGCTCTCAACGCCTTTATGCCAAGCACTGCCAGTGTTTGACACTACTGAGCATTTCTTGGGCTTCCTTCCCTCCTGCTCCTGTGTCGCTTGGTCCTTTCCCCAAATCTCCATTCCACAACTTGCACTAACAACTTTCTCCTCCAGAGTGACTCTACTACCTTCTTTTCTAAATACAATCTGCTTTGCACTCTCCACATACCATACCCTCAACTCAATGCCAACATTGCCCATTTCCACATCCCTCTGCCCAAGGAGTCTCTCTTTTGAAGGGTGATCACGTACGCACTACAGAACAAGCCACTTCTTTGCCAAGAAAGCAAACTCATATTTCTGAGTTGCTTAGAAAGGAAATAAAGAAATAGTTTCCACAGGAAATGGCCTGTGATACTGAACTATTACAATCCATACAGTGCCTGGAGTTCTTACAGCCCTCAAACGATTGCACTCACCGTCTTCTCTTCCCACGCTGGCTCCTGAGTGTTCCTTTGCAGGTGTTCCATAGCAAGGGCTCCTCACTCATCCCTGGAAACTCGAATCTCATGGTGCAGTCCTCACACAGGTGGCCCTTCCACAGTCAGTCCCCCAGCCTTTGCTGCTTGCTTTTTGTTTTCATTGTTTTCATTACTGAAATCGGCATGTACATTTTTAGCAGACAAGTTAGCTGGCTTTATTAGGACTCTATATGATAGACCAATAAAATAAATATTACTACCATCTTTAAAGGGAAATGTCTTTGGAATAATACAAACAGCTTCAGAAGGGGAAGTATTGGCTTGTGGTCTTTTTTATAAGCTTCAACTGAACTTAATTTCCTCATGCATATAACACTGCTTCAACACAACAGAAATGTAGGTTGTCCAAAAGCTTTCTGCTACCAGAGGCAGAAAAAAAATCTCAGATCTGATAAAAATACCTTTCCAATATGAGTCTTTTATTGATAGATATTAATCTTGTTATGATGTCTTCATCAAATAGGCATCTGTCCAGTTTATTCAGCTGTGCCCAGACCTCAGCGACCCCATTAACAGGGATGGAATTTGGACACTGTCCCACCTGTTCTTCACCTTAGGCAAGCAGCAGTTATAACACCACTAAGTTTGTACTGAGCTACATTTTTTGTTGGGAAATAATGAGTATCATACAACCAGCACGCCTTGCTTTGGCAGCAGCTTCCCTTCTGAAAGGGTTACTATTTTAATTGTAATCAGCACATTAATTATCCACTGGAAACCAAAATCTATCCACTGGAACAACTGATGTATTTAGCAAAGACCCATTAATTAATGTGCATCAAACTGTACACTTGTGAGAAAATACATTCCGCTTTTAAAATTAAAAGGTGAATTTCAAAAGAGGGTGCAATATTGTTCATTTTATATTGTTTTCTGCTGCCAACTGATGCATCTGTTCAAACATAAAGACCCAAATGATTTGGGCCTACCAGTCAGTTATTGATAAGATGCTGCCACCCTCTCAGAGGAAGGAACCTCCTCAAATATCCTTCAGAGTTTGAGCAAGCAGAGCCTAGCAAGAAAGGTCACAAATTCTAAAGCAGTCTTTCCCTACACAGTTATAAATACTAACGTTGGGGTTGGTTCATTTAGAATACCAGCAAAAAAATGTCAGTCCAAACTGACCTGAACTAATTTGAGTTTCAAATCATATAACCTTTCAAAAAATTTAATCTTTCAAGCTTATTTATAAAATTTATTAACATTATGTGGGAAAAACTACTGTATTTGACATTCATTACAATGTGATTCATTCTATGAGGTGATTCATCCTGTGAGGTGATTCTCTATATATTGTCAAATGTTTGAAAATGTTAAAAATAAGAATTTTAGAATCTAAAATATAAAACTTGAGGGAGAGGTTACAGAAGGGTAAGCTCAGAGTAACATTCTAGAAGATTTTCGAGACAATTCTCAAGTCAAATAAACTGAGTGTTTGTTAAAACTCCTATAGCTGCATTAATCAGCATGGTTCAAAGAGACAAAGAAACCAAGCTACAACTGAAGGTTTATTGAAAGAACAAGAGAGTATCCAGGACTGGTATAAATCCCTCATTCCCATCAAATCCACGCACAGAATCCATGTGGAAGCAGTGCCACCTGGAAAGGATGTACAAATGTGCAGGCCAAGATGTGGTCATCATATTACACCAGTAAGTGGAAAAGCTGCTGCCTACCTTAACAACTGAATTCTGATCTACACTCATCATGGGGAGACTGCTGAAGCCACCCGGAATGGTTCTCCACCAGGATGTGTCCAGAGCTCACCAGGACGTATCAGAATTGTACCTACCCACGGGAAACATTGTGGGGTTTAAAGTCTTTATCATGTAACATTAAATGGGGTAAATATTAAGCCAACCTTAAAAAAATATTGGGTTTGCAAGTTCCCACCTGGGCCCTCCAAACTCATTGGGCACCGCTGTGCTTTCACTCAGTGGCAAGGAGAGAAGGATGTATTAAAAACAAACAAACAAACAAACAAAAGGTTTTCATCCCTGGGACAAGGCCAGGAGAAACCACATCTAGTGGAAGACTTGGTTTCACTTTCATTGTTTAAAAATCTCTAGATAGTGAACTCATCACCTTTGTTCCAGGATTCTACAGGATTGGGGAAGAGCTCTAAATGTGGGGTTAGCAGGAAGCCTTGCAGCCTTTTAGCTAACACATCTTTTTCTTCGGGCACTCAGGGCTACTTCAGCTCCAGAGCAAGCCCCAGGGAGCTGCTCAAGCAAACAAAGCATGGTTTATTCTCTCCTGCTAGGGTGCAACTACCCTGTGCCCACAGACTTCTCACAAACAAAAAGTCTAGAGTGTATTCTAGGTAGCTTAATTTCTAACAATATAAAATGTTCTCGGTGGTTACAATACAAACTGCTAGACAAAAAGCTACCACATGGTTTCCAGACCGGGGAAAAAAAAAAAAAAAAAAAAAAAAAAAAAATCAGAGAAAAAAACCAAACACATCCAAAGACAATACAAGCCCTTGGATGTCTCCAATGTGCTCCATCCTTCAGGACTCTTCCTCCTCCCCTACATCATCTACCTTAGGTCGGAAATTTTTCCTGTTCTTCTTCTTACTGCAGTGGAATCCAACTGTTTCTATCGATGGCTCTTCACGTGCACCTCTAAACCTTGCACCAAGCTTTCCTTCTGCATTCAGGTTCCCTGCCATCACGCACCCCTCCTCCTCTGTTGCCTTTCCATACACACTATCTAAGTGCCCCAGCTCTACCTTATTCTCCTTCAAGTCATCAGTCTTCTTAAAATATTTTCCTTTCAGATCTATTTTCATGTGTTTCTTATCATCCTCCCCTGCTGATGTTTTCTTTTCAAGTCCATCAACACCCCTTTTTATTGGTTTGCTGAAGACAATCCTCCCAGCTCCACAGCTGGAAGGGTCCTGGTTGAAGTACGGGGTGTAGCTATCTTGGGTAGCTGAGCTTTGTTCTTCCCCTCTTTTCTTCAAACCCTCTAGAAATTCCATGGCCACTGCCCTGTTAGTCTTGTCAGTAGACTCTGGAACTTCACCAAGGCTGTATTTGGTCCAGCGCTCTGGGTGTGCCACGTAGTCAGGCACTGCAGGAGAGGTTTTGGGAGCCTGCACTGGTTTGGCTTGCTTTCCCAGGTTTTGGGGAACCACGTTACTTGAAACTGTGGCTGGAGGCAATGGACGCTTAAACCTCCCATCAACAACATTATCTTCAGGCATCGAAGGCACAGACAACTTGGCCGCCTCTTCCAGGCAATCAAAAATGCTCTGGCTACGGAGAGAGAACGTAGAACTCACGCCCCTCAGATGGAATGACTGGACAGGAGATCTGTGACTGCTGCTTGAAGAGTCGGGGGTCTCCCCTGATCTGGAATCCCCATCATCTACAGAGGGCTCCTCAGGAGATACTGTATCAACTTCAGCTTCATCCGCTAACCCCAAATCATCAGAATCTGAATCGCTGAGCGACACTGTGTCTGAGGGCAGAACTCCTTCATAGTCTGTGGCACCACCAGCCACTACCCCCAGAAAGGGTTCATCTCCATCTTGATCTCCCATCCTCAAGCTATCACTCCACTGAGGTCTTTGATGTAGGCCCAGGAACAGCTGCAAATATGGTTTTCCAAAAGCCCAGCGAGTTTAGTGCCTAGAATACAAAGGAGCATAAAAATTCAACTGTGAAACGAGAACCAAGGATGAGACTATCGTTCTGTGCTGTGCAAAATAATTATTGCTGTAATATCACAGGCAGCTGCACTTCAGGGATTCCTAAGCGATTTTGCTTGAAACTAAATTATTTAAGGAATGAATGCACATGAAAACCAAAGACTTACACAAGACTCAATATAAGAATAAGAAGTAATTAAAAATAGCGTTGCACACCAAATTTCATTAAAGGTTACAGCAGGTCCCACTACTAAAAGATGCGCATAAAGTTTCCAAGCAAATCTGAATACACCCGTAACTGTCTTGCACATCTTCCAAGAGAAAGCAATGAACTCTCTAGATTACAGCCTGCATCTATCATACTGTGTAAATCCACAAAAACACACTTCCTTTTGGCCATTACAATCCTTTATCTCCTGTCCCAATAACCATCATGTTCTGTCTATTATAAAGGATGTTATCACTGATCGAGGTCAGTGGAAGAGAAGCCACAAAAATATCCAGGCTGCAGTTTCAGGATTGCTTGAAAGTAACATAAAGTACAAGCTCCACTCCCTCCTTGGCTTTAAGATCTCGTGTCATTACTAGATTCATGGAAGCACAAAATGAGCCAGCTCAAGAAATAAATCCCACTGGATTAAGAAAACTAATCGTACATGCCATGCTTGTGCATGGAAACAAGGGGAGGGTGCAACCAAGGGTGTGCAAGAGCTGGCCCTTCAGCCAGTGAAAGGCAGTGGGATCTGAAGCCTGGCTTCCAGGAGCAGCTGGAATACCGGATTCACTCTGGCACCTGCTTGAAGAGAGCCCTGCAGAGCTGAGGTGGTTGATGACCACGTTACTGCTTGTCAACCACTCGGAAACACAACTGGCAAACACACACTTCAGTCCAGCTTGCAAAAACGTGAAGAAACAGTTTTAATATATTATTAGAATAAGCTCAACTGCCTAATTATAGGTTCTTCTAAAACGATGCAGTAAATAGACATGGGAAGTCTGTTAGTCACTCACTTTCTCTTGAGACTGAGTCAGCTTCCCCTCCTGAGGGTCAGTTAAAGCCACCAAAGATCTCAGCACTTCCACCCTAGAAAACAAACATTTCCATCAAGATACTGGAAATGTAGTTTTAAAATGAGTTTTAAAAATAATTCCTTCCCCCTGAATCATCCAAAGCTGCAAGAACCGAGTTCTAAATCTGATACAAACCCATGCTTGTATAAAAGTCTGCAGATATTCCTGGACTTTTGGCAAAACAACAACACATGACCTAATAAGGTAGACACAACTCTACTCAGTCTCCACATTCACACTGCCAGCCTTACTCTGTAGAACAGAAGAGAGGTTTTAAAAAATAAAACTGTAATTTGTATGTGCAGTAAACCATTACTAAATCAACAGTATAAAATGCAGCTAAGAAAATATAAGTTATACATTGCAAGTACTAAATGCTGCAAAAAAAGAGACCACAGATACCACAGAGTTGTGTATTCAAACAAAGGTCATGTTCACAGTTAGGGACAGATTTTTGTGAGGCATTAAAACATAGAGAAACTTCGGAAGAATTCAACAGACCGAGTGCTGTGCTCCAGGTGAAGTGTGGCTGTCTTTGAAAAAAGGGATCTGATGACTGCTATTGAAAACATTGACCTCAGTAAAACCCCAATAATCTGAAAATCATACATCCTTCTTCTTAGTTTTATAACACATGAAAGTAATGACTACAACCCAAAAGAGACATTGAAGTGCTTAACTGACTACCAAACCAGCTGTTTTCAGATGGCAGTATAGGTGTTCAGCACAGGCTGTGAATCACAGAATCACAGAATGGCAGGGGTTGGAAGGGACCTCCGAAGACCTCTAGTCCAACCCCCCTGCTAGAGCAGGAATTGGGCTATCTCTTGTCTGAGGACAGTGTAAAACAGAAAAAATTTGCTCCTATGATGTTTTAGCCTTAACAGCATTAGTAGCCAAGCATACTGCCCCTTAAGAGCACACCAGACAGACTCACAGGTTTGTTACGGTGATGTGATCACAGCACAACTCGGACGGGGCGGTGTCTCTCTGAATGGCAAGGTCCCCATTAGACTCTTCCATCCCGGTCTTACACAGGCTCTGTGCGTCCTCCTGCAGCCTGTGAGGAAAAGAGGCCCCAGTCACTCCGCAGCATGGCCAGGACTCTGCTCTCAGGGCAGAGACAGCCCTGCAGCAAGGCCTGCCAGCAACCCCAACTGCAGCGCAGTCCTTGGGGACAGTGCCCACAGAGGCTACCAGGCCAAAAGAGAGGACAGCAGCGCCCAGGCCCCGGCCACACCTCCGGCGGGTACCTCACCCCGGAGCGGGGGAAGCGAGAGCCCACGGCCCTGCCCAGCACCTCGGGTGCAGCCCACAGCCGCGGCCGTCCTGCCTGCCCCCAGGGCCCGGCTCCCCTCCCCGGGCCGGGATCCTGTTGGACACAACCCCCCCACCCGCCTGGGCAGGCCGCTGCGCCCCCAGGGGCTGCCACCCTCCTCCAGCCCCCACACGCTTCTCCTCACGACACCGGGGTTACGGAGTCCCCTCCCTTCGCCCCCTGCTCCCGCTCAGCGCCGCGCACGGAGGCCGCCGGCCCACTGCCACCCCGGGGCACGGGGCGCGAACGGCGGGGAAAGGGGAGGGAGACGCCTCGTACCCCGACACAGCACAGGCCCAACGCCTCCTCACAGCGGCCGCCCGCCTTTCCCGCCTCTCCCCCGCGCCCAACGCCGCGGTGACGGGGAGGCGCGGGGCACGCTGGGACACCGAGTCCCTACAGCCGCCTCGGCGCGGCAGAAACGGGCGGCGAGACTACAACTCCCAGCAGGCACAGCGGCACGGCGGGGGGCGGGAAGCGGGGGCAGCTGCCCCGTACTGCACCGCCTCTCTCCTTTGCGTCCTGGGAGTTGTAGTCGCCGCTTTTCCGCTGGCGGGGGACATTTTGAGAGCCGGGGCGTGGGGAGAATATCGCGGGCCGGCCGCTCCCCTCCGGGGCGACGGGAAGACTACAGCTCCCAGGGTGCACCGCACCGGCCGCCATTTTGCAGCCTGCGAGGAGATGGGGTGGGGGGGTGCAGGCCTTGCCGCGGCGGGCACTCACGAAACATTGTGGAAAAAACGGCTCACGATGAGCTTTTTTCCTCTTCAGAAAGGCAGGGTTTGGCCACAGTGAGAACTTCAGAGGAACGTCTGGTTTTCTGTTTTGTTTGATCTTTTTTTAAAAAAGTAATTTTATGTATTTCTTTTCTAACCAGAAAGCCCCAAGTCTCTTGGGGCATAAAAGCACTATCCAGCAAAAAACGCCAAAAGTTTCAATTTTCTGTCCCAGAAAAACAGTGTGTGTGTGTGTGTGAGATGAGAAGTGTAATTCTGTCTTAAAATGTTTTACTGGTGTTGGCCAAAGATGCCTAATCCATCTCCCGCCCCTCCCCCCAGAAAGTTTAACTTTTCTGTGGAAATATATTTCCCAAGTGGCTTCAATATTTTGCTTGTTTACCCTACATTAAGGAAAAAAGCTTTGCTGTGCCAGCATGTGGCCCAGCCTGGCTCCACCTTAGCCAGGGCACAGGCTCTCTTACAGCCTGGCCTTGGGGCTTCAGCATTAAATTGCTTCATCATCAAATTAAATTGCTTCATCATTAAATTAAATTAATGCTTGCAAAGGGCCTGAGCCTTTAAAGGTCACAGCTTCACCTCTTAAGATCACTCCACTCGGAGGGATTTGCTATAGACCTTGAGTATAAGCTCACCTATGCCATCGTTTTGCGACAAAATAAATTACCATGTAGCCCCAGTTTGGTTTTAGTGGCACTTTAACCCCTCCCCATGGCATCCCCACCCTGCCGCATCGCTGGAGCCCTTCAAGCAGGGCCTCACTGTGAGTCACCCACAATGTAAACTGCAGCCACTTCATTTGCATCGTCAGTTTTTAAATAAATAAATACTTTCTCCTGCTGGAGTGTGGCTAACTACAGTAATTTATGAGACAAGAGCTGCGTTTGGAATACATTTGGCAGCGATGATGGGAGTGGAGCAAAATGTCTTCTGGCTGGCTAGCGTTGTGCTGTAAAACAACTTAAAATAACAGCTCTAGAGGTGTTGCCCTGTTTAGTGATCCTGTTTTTTTAATGTACACACATATGGTAGTATGGCCAGAGGCATTCAGATGGGTTCCCAGCTGGAGGGAGGAAGAAAGGCAAACGAGTCCTCTGGTTGGTGAGCAGGAATGGTTAGCAGGAGAGTAGTAAACAGGCGAAGGGAGAGAAGAGTAAAGCATGGGTGAAGGCTACTAGCGCTGTGTAACACTGCCTGGGGTGCAGGGACACACCAGGAGTGAGTCAGGGTCCCAAGGAGCAGGCAAGAACAAGCGGTGGCATGCATGGTTTTTGTAAGGCTGGACACAAGCTGGGTGCACCATGGACTGCAGCAAACAATGGTGCTCTTCTGTTGTGAACCCTGGTTTTAATGCTAGGTTAGGGGCTCAGAGGGAAGAGCAACACCACCTCCACCATTTCCATCACCTGTGGATGTGGGT
Organism: Podargus strigoides; assembly: GCA_028020825.1. Lineage (NCBI taxonomy): Eukaryota > Metazoa > Chordata > Aves > Caprimulgiformes > Podargidae > Podargus > Podargus strigoides. Next base: position 5,096,322 of record CM051633.1, read on the forward strand.
GTCTTCAGGGACAAGTCCCATCCCTACAAACTCTCGGTTTTACCTGGATGATGTGTATCCTGATGACCAAGGTCACCTTCAGAAGCTGACTCTGCCCTTTTCCTCCTTCCTGTCTTCTTGCAGAAGATGGAGTACCACACGCTGTGGAGGACTGGGGATGAGTTTTTCGCTGGTGGCTGAGGACAAGACAGTTTGCAGCAGTGGATATCCTGGTGTGTTGGGATTTTCACCATTGCTTGGCGACAGCTGAAATGAAAATAATGAGTCAGACGCTGAAGACGAACAGATGGTAGAACGCTTTCCCCTTGCCGGCATGAACTAAGGTGGCTTGGAGAGGGGTGGGGGCCTGGAAGGCGGATCTGAGCTGCAGCACAGGACATCATCCAAGCGAGCGGGCCACGTCCGCTGTGCAGGTCCCAAGGGGCCAGCTCCTTCGCAGAGACGGCCCCACGCGTCTGCAGGAAGCCAGTGTGTCCCCGCGTGTGCGAAGGCACACCAGTCTCAGCCCTGTTACTGGGCGCCTCGTGCTCCTGCCTTCCAAATAAATCTGTTGTTTGGCCCCCATCTGGTAGCTGTTCCTGCTGCTCACTGGCAGGCTCCTGCTGCTGCTGTGCTCCCAGCCTGGGGTGGCTCCTGGCAGGGACCGCTGGCCCTCTCCTCGCTGCCATAGGGAAGTGGCAGGCAATTCCCTAGCAGCCGTCCAGGTCCTGCAAGCCAGACAGAGCAATCGGATGCGTTTTCACCATCTCCTGTGTCCGGGAGGAGCGTGGAAGTGAGTCTGGTGTGGCCACACGGAGGTGATGCTGGAATTCCTCAGGGGAGGTGGGGAAGGAAAAGAGTCTTTTCCTGCAGGCAGAAAGCAGCAGCACAGTGGTGACCACTGCATCCTTCTCTGCTGGGAGAAGGCAGTCACACCAAGCCAGAATGGGCACAGGCTGAAGGAAATAATTCGAGTTGCCGTCTCCCGTTGGCAGGCAGGAAGGCTACAAATGGCCTTGAAATCCCCTGTGGGGTGGGTTTCCTGGATTCAGTCCTTGAACCACCTCTCTTCGACACTGAGCTTCACTTACCTGTCTGTCTGCACTTTCCTTTGGTCCTGGCTCACCTGCTAGCAGGTATGATTTATTCCAGTGTTGTTTACTCACATTGGTGCTTTTTCCCCCTAAGGTAACTACATAAAATGAGTTCCTGTGGAGTGAGTTTTAATGCAGGCGGGCTGTGAAGGTCTTTATCCCAATAACAGTGTTATTGCTGGCCTGGAGAGGTACTGCAGGGAGAACCCGCAACCCCTTTTTTGTTAGACACTGTATGGGGGGGAGGGAATTGAGGTCATTCAAGAGCAAAATTAATACTCTCTGCAATTACTTGAAATTTTAAAAAGAAACAAAACCAGTTGGGTGTCTCTGTTCATTTCAATTTAGCTATGGAATATTTGTACTAAAAAACTCTTCTTGTTTTTTTTTTCTTTCCTATCATGGGCCCCAGCGTGCCTGATATTAACAGCAGTAGTGAAGGGCTGGATGAGGTCATTGGAACCAGCTGAGAGCCTTGAAGTTAACATTAAGGAAAAACCCCAAAACCCTAAAACTCCCCAAACCTCTTGTTAGAACATGACCTGTAGGGAGCTTCATTAACCAACACAACTTTGCAGCCAACACAGGGCTTTGCATTTAACACCAGTAACTCTTGCCAGAGGAAATCTTACCAGTTGACTGGCAGCTGGCAGGCAGGGTGTTGCGTGCGTGCCATCTCACCTGGCCTGACACCAACACCCCTTCGGTGCTCAGCAAAGAGGGAATGCAGCAGCTGGGAGGTGTTTTCTGTTTGCTCAGGTCCCTGGGCTCTGAAGGGCAAGCGTCAGGCTGCCTGCGTCAGACGAGCTGCCAGAGGCTGGCTGAAGTGCTTGCACCAGAACATCATGTCTTCATTCTGCACCCTCCTGCCTGGGCTATGCCCTGGGTGAGGTAATGTGATGCTCCCAGGATGGAACTGAGAGGAGTGGTCAGCAAAAAAATACACAGAGTAACACTGCACCTCTAGTTGAACTGTACACCATGGTACCAATGGGATTTGGGGTTTCTAGCCTGTGTCTATCACTTCATCAGGAGCTGGTCACGTAGTTAATTGTTTGCCTGTCAGCACCCACTGGTGGTGGATGTTCCCTCCCTGGGGGCTGTATTTCCACTCACGCCTCCTCTCCAGCGCAGCCACAGCTTCCCAGCCTTCCCATGGCCCTGCCAGTAAATGAGGCTGCTGAAATCACGGGGTTTTTTTCAGAACAGTCTTCTCTGTTACCAGCAGTTTGTGCTGGAGCTGAAACCCCCTCCTCCCCCCTCACTGGAAGGGCCACACTGCCATGCCCAGCAAAGGAAACACGGTGGTTGGGAGCAGGAATGTGAGCACAGTCGCTCTCATCTAACACATCCTTCATCACGGAGCCTGGCAGTGGAGCTGGCAGGCAGAGGGAGGGTGCTTTCCTCTACAGAAACCTCCACTGTGAGAGAGCTGGCTGGGATTTTTGCCTCCTGGGGGAATACTGCAAATTTTGGTTAGAACTTAGCCAACCTCTTATTAGGGAATGGACACGAGCCATTTATACCTGTTAATCCCAGCTGTTTTAGTAGGAAACAACTGGGCACACTGCTACTTACAACACAAACAGCCCAGAAGTTTATGAAAGAAAACTTGCCAAAGCAAAAAAAATAATACCTCCAAAACTTCTCATTAGAAACAGTCGAGAGGGTTGGTTTTTTAAAAACAGTTTGGGAGAGGGGAGGAAAATAATTCCACTGGACAAAATCCCAATTTAGTCTAGCATAGAAAAACTCACACTTGTATTTTTGTTTTGTGAAAATTCTTGTTTCACCAAAAAAAAAGACTCCACAGTCCTATTCCTGGGAATCAAAGTCCACAGGAAGGTCTCCCAGTGACTTTCCAAGTCCTTCAGGCCTCAGGAGAAAAATGTTTGAGAGAAGCACAAGCCAGGGTTGTCAGTGCAGTAAGAGAACAAGCAGGCTGCAAGCCTTCCACCCACCCCTTCCCCTCAGTGGTTCAGCCATGTGGCCTCACATGCTCCTACAGAGCAGGACTGCTGTTTTCCAAGAATAATCCATGTCTCCATTTACCAGCACCTTAAAGGGGCTGGGTTTGCCCAGTTCTCTCCCAGCACCTCAGCATCACGTACAACTCATCTGTTTCGAGCACAGCAGTGTTAATACTCAGACCCGAGGTGCCAACAGAGGGGACTGTATTTAGCCAGGGAAGGTTTAAGATCCCAGCTATGCTTCCAGGCTGAGGTCCCAAGACACACGCCCCGGATGCCAAATATGCACTGTGCTCTGCCAGTTTGTTTCCACTGCCTTTTCTCCTCCTGTTGAACACTAGCCTGAGTCTGACAGTGACTCACAGCAGCTTAATCCTAGCTCCAGAGGCAGGAATAACTTTATCCCCATCTGGAGCAACAACACAGCACCACAATCCAAATGTTTTAAGGCATGAAGCAAAGCGCATCACATTCATGGGAAACCACCTAGAGGGTCAGCTAAGGACTGCCTTCCCTGCAGCCCAAATTTTGCTTGAATACATGAACGAGACAAGCCTGTTCCCTTGGAAGACGTGGCAGAAATCTGTTCGCAATGGAAAGAAACAAGATCTGACAACACATCATTAAAAATCCACTAACAAAGGGGTTTGCTTTGTTTCTTTTTTTTTTTTATTGTTTTTAAATATAATTTTTTTTTTTTTTTTCTTTCCAGAAGTCATTATGTCCGACTCCATTAACATTCAGGTAAACAAGTGAAGGAACAACAGATGAGCATGATCTCTAGCACGGGCAGAGCCGCTGGGAGCAGGGCTTGCCTTTCATTGCAGCAGCTGAGCATTGCTCTCCCTGTCCTGGCACTCCCTCCCTCTCCATACCAGCACGGGCTGGTGGCTGCCATGGGACATCCCTGCTTCAAACCCAGCTAGAAGTCCACGACAGGGCAGAGAAAGGCAGGCAGCTGCGGGATCACAGCCCTTGGCCTCTCCCTTGCTCTCAGCTGAGCTCTCCCCGATGGTGCGGAGGGGCAGGCAGTAGCAGCAACGGTGGCGTCACCAGAGCATCCACAAAAATCAGACCAGCCCCTGCCGGATGGCAACAGAGGGCATTTGGGGCCATTTGTGTTCACTTTAGAAGCCCCTTGAGTGTGTGCAGTACTGCCACCGCAGCCCCCCTGAATTTCAGCACAGTGACCCTATTTTGCAATCCACATTAGCTCCCCCACAGCTGTGCCCCCCTGCCCTTGGGGGGGGCACAACTGCAGCAGCCACCACTGCCAGCGAGCGACCTTTCTGCCTTCCCTCAGCACCATTCTGGATGCATCCCCAGCCTGCCTGCAGGCCCCCCTCCCAGAGGCTGGAAAAAACCCATGCTGTTGAAGCCTGGATCACAAAGCATCCTGGTGTTAAGGTTAACTGGTTGTGAAACTGCAGCGGTTCATCACACTATGCACACTATGAGAAACGTTTATTAAATTGATTTTTGTTTCATTTCTTTTTTTAAAAAAAAAAAAAAAAAAAAAAAAAGGCAGAAAGAAGTTAAACACACTGCTTTGTGGCATGCTCCACAGTATGAAAAAATCCCAAGCATTCAGTTAAGCTGTCAGCGGCTCTGTTTGACTTTTCCATGTGGTCTTTGAACTCAGACCTGGACAGTTGACTCTCCTCTTCCCCACCAGCCTCTCTCCTTCTCCCTGCCTCAGCTCACAGCCAGTTTCTTGGCTCTCACTAGCTCCAGGAGGATGTGTCCCTGGCGAGGGAGGGGGTTGTATTTACAGCCCACAATTTCATCCTTAGTTTGTTTTTTGCGGGTGTGGGGAGCAGGATGGGGCCGCATGTTGCACACACAAGTGCACAGGTATGTGGGACAGGGTCTGAGGCAGGGCAGGGGTCCTACCTAGTGTTTTTTTTCCCCTTCACCTCAGCCAGCTTTGGGGCTGAGCAGCTGGGAGAAGAGCCCTGTTGCTTTTGGATCCTGAGTGCCTACAGCAAGGCAAGTGCCCTCAGCCCTTCACAGCTCCCTCCTGCTACAGCTGATGACCATTCCATTGAACATGGGGACTCTCAGTAACTCTAAAGGAAGCACTACCTTCTCCCTGCAAAACTCCTTCTGCCCCCTCCCACAATCTTTCCAGCTGCTGGCTGTTCCCCTCCCACACCACCTTTCCTGCAGTAGCCACAGGGACAGGAGATGGCCCAGGGAGCTGCCTCTGGAGCTCCCCACAGTGACAAGCCACCTCTCAAATGAGCCAGAGAGCAAATTACAGCCCATGTGGGACATGGTCTGAGCAAACATCCTGCTCTTCTTCCTCCCACAGCTCTCAGACTCCCTCTCCAAGTACTGTTTCCTCCCAGTAACTCCTGCCTGGGACAACCGAGACCCCTAAAGCTGCAATGTCCAAGGACACACCTGACCTGCATCGAGACCCAGTCCATCTTCAAACAGAGCTCCAGCTACATACACAGCATCAACTGAATACTGAACAATATCAAAAATACGGTATAAGGAAATAAAACAGAACTGAAATGCTTAATGGCATATTTATACACATTTATCAACAGTCAACAAAAAAAAAAAGGCAGCAAGTTACACATCTGTTCTGTATGCTAACAATCCCGATGCACACACATGTAAACACACATGCTTGGGTGATGCATATACATATAGCCACATTACAGAGTAGATGACCTGAAGGAGCTACGCTGGGGAGCAGGGGAAGGGGTTACCTACTGCAAAACCTCATCTCATTCTCCATGTGCACAACGTGGACATTCAGGGCAGTGTTGCTTTAAGGCTATTTCTAAGGCTGAATCTCTTCTTGTCCAACCTCTCAATCTGAAGTTCTATTGAAGCACTTCCTCCTCTTACCCAGCATAACTTGATATATATATATATATATTTACGTATATACTTTTTAAAGGCCCTATATACTAAAAGGCAGGAAGAGGAAAGGGGGGAGAAGCCTCCAAGTGGATCAGTTTGCCCCAGTGCAGGAATTTCCTGTCCTGTCGTGGCAAAGGCCATGGCAGCCACGTGCAGTGGACAAGGTACTAGTTTAAAATTATGATGGGTCTCCCTCCCTATCTGATCTCTTCATTGCAACAAAGGGGGAGAGCAAAGTACTTTAAAAAACAGAAATATTCCTGAAGTGGGGAAGGTGATCACTAGCTTCAACTCCTCCCCTTTCCTGCTTTGAGGTGGCAAAGAGCTGAGAGATACTGTCATTTCCAGCTCAAGTGCCCGTACAGCTAAGGAAAAGGCTTTGCTTAAAAATATATATCTATAGAACTATACATATAGATCATCTTTTTAGAGACACTCTGATTTTATTACATAGCTCCTGGGTCACCCTCCCCCCCTCTATCTACACAGTAACAGAGTGGCATCCAACAGAAGTACATCAAATTGGCAATCAAAGCTTACCAGGTCACAAGAAAGTGTTTCAACTGGTGTAATCTAAAATCCTGAATTCCCTTGCTTTGATAAGCTCATCTCCTGCCGTTGATGTAACTGGAAGATCTTAAAAATAAACATTTTTTTTTTTTTTTTTGCAAAATCAGGTTCTGACAATTTCCCAGCAGTGTGCGACGATATGCTCTAGGTAAGGAAAATATCATTGAACAAGAGAATGATGCAAAGATGAAACTTTAAACATGTATGCATGTGGCTGGGAACCCCCTGGTGTCATCCTGCAGTACAGAAATGCAGGATTTCTAAAGTTAAGGACTTTTTTTTTTTAAAAAAAAAAGTTTTCTTCTTTTTTCCCAATAACATTTGTATGCAAGCATTAGCTTAACAGTGGCAACAGTACAGAACTAGACTCTCCCCAAAACATATGTCTATAAAGAAACAAGGAAGGAGGTTAAAAAAGTGACGTCAGTTTGTTAGATTTGAAAAACTGGGACTAAAATTCACCCCCGGCCACTGACCCTTTTAATGTAACACATCAATGGAAATGAGCCAATTTCATAAAGTTACAACCCCAGGAAAAAACCCCACAAAACCAAAAAAGCCAAAACCAGCCCCACTCTTCAGAGAGTAAAAGAAAAAATGTAAGGATTGACGTAGTGATGTAAAGGGGTCAGAGAGGAACACCAGGGACACATCACACCCAGGTGACAGGGGCTGTTCCCTCTCCTCTCTGCCAGGCTTCAGTCAGCCAGGCTTCCCTACAGACAGCTTGGGAACGCCAGGGAGCTGGGGTGATGGTAGGAAAAGATGAGTACAAATGAACAAAAATGCTAAATCCTGCTTCAGCATACAATCACTTATATTAAAAAAGGTGGTGCTGAAAAAAAGAGTAAAAACCAAGGTAAAGTTTTCTGGTAACAGGCTGCAGCCTTCTCCTCTGGACATCTTCCACCAGTGCTATTTCTGAGTTATGGGGGGGTGGGGAAGGGGGAAGGAAGGACTCGACCTCCTGCTACAGCAACTTTCCCCATCACACAAAACTGATGTGTAACTAACTCAGCCACAAGGATACGGGAAAGTTTTATTTATTAACAAAAAAAAAAGTACTTCAAAATAAAAATGATAAGTACTGTATGGTAATATTGGAAGTATTTATATACATAGTTTTCTTTGTCTTTTGTTGAAATGTCTCCTGGTCACTTGGTGGCACTTGGGGTCCCCTCTAGCGCCGTCCGCCCTGCTCCCCCCTTCCCCTCCCCAGCTCTCATGGCTCAGTAGACGGAGCTGTTCCTTATGCCACAGCACAGCACCATGCTCAGGATCATTTCGAAGATCTGTTGGGAGACAGACAGTGAGGCACTGACTGGTATGATGCAGGAGCTCCCCCCAGTCCTGAGGTCCCCCACTCCACATAAAACACTCTTGTGCCAGAGGTAAGGGCTGAGATGCTATGTCTTTGCTGCTGTTTTCATTAGGAGTTGGCCAGGGACACAGCAAATGCTTTGAGATCCCTCCAGCATTACAGCCTGGCCTTGCCCAGGTGCTGGGTTACCAGCCCACGCCACCCACTGCTCGCTGGGGAGCAAACCCACCGTGGCACAGAAAGCAAATCCCTTCCCACTGCAGACCCCAGCGACCAAACACGGCAGCCTGAGAAACGAGGGGGTTTGGAGGCAGTGAGGAGGCTCGGCAGTGCTCTGCCCTTCTGGATGGGGTTTGCAGGTGCTCCTGCTTCACCACGCTTGCCAGGCATCTGCCCCAACATCCTGACCCCCCGGAGGGATGATGGAGCCCTCAGTCTCACCACATCCCAGAGCAGCTGGGGTGCAGAGGGCTGGTGCTGAGCCCCACGGGCATCCAGAGGAGAGGGACGGATCCAGCCCAGCTGGAACAGGACTGGGACACCCCAAGGTGACTTTTCCCCATCCCACCCCAGCAGGGCACCACGCAGTCAGGCTTACCATGATCACCGCGACCACGATGGCAGCGATACCGATCAGGTACAGCTTCCCGGAGAACAGCTCATCGATTTTTTTGTGGCAGTTTGAGGACTGCAGCAGAGAAGCACACTGGTCAGAGAGCCTGCTTTCCCCCCACCTGCCCCCCACACCCAGAAAGGCAGGTCTGCTTCCCCCTGTCCTGCTTGCATTCCTGGGTCTTGGCTCTAGGACTTCCCACCAGACTTCACCCCTCCACACCTGCCAGCCCCCTCCAGCAGGAACAGCAAAGGAAGAACCAACAGGAACCTCTGACATCACTCCATACCATCCCCAAATAAATGAAATCTCTACCCTTTATCTAATTCCCAGTAGATCCCCAAATGTCCCTGGCAGCTGAGTTTCCTTGCAGGACCTGCACTGGGTGCCTACCTCAAGAATGTTTTTCAGGATGGAGCTCTTCTTTGGGCAGAGGTCTTCCCTCCACAGGGGAGTGACAGCTCCTATTGCATTATCAGGACCACAGCAGTCCAGCTACATGGAGAGAGAAAAAAAACCCAACACAAAACCCATCAAAACCCCAGCATTAGATGACAGCAAACACTCATGCAATGCTCTCCCCACCATTAAACATTCTTGAAGCCACTCAGGACTGAAGTGGCATCTTGGAGGGGGAAATAAGGGAGAGGGGATAACTGTCCAAATTCAATTTTTTCTTTCCATGCAATGCAGCTTCTTCCTACCACTGTCCCACCAGCTCTGGCATTGGTATCCTGGAAGAGTGAACCCAGCTCTCTCCAGAGATTTTGTTTCCTGCTGAGCCGAGGAAGTGTTTGGATTAGTTCCTCAGAGCTCAAGCCAGACTTCCCAGCATGGCACAGGGGACAGAATATTGCAGAGGGCACAACTCTTTCTTGACATGTAGGAACAGCAAACTTGACAGGCTGAGATCTGCATGTAGCAGCATCTGCTTTACAGCCTGCTTTTCCCATTTATTTTCCTGATCTCCATTTTTAATTCTCCTTCCTCCCACATTCTCATTTCCTCTGGCTGCACAACACTCCAATGGAGAGGAGATTTCTACATATTGCTGGGAAAGCAGGCAGCAAAATCCCAGTGCTGAGAACACACTTGATCCAGTTCACTCCTAAGCATCAAAAAATCCAGCATTGCCTTTATTCCCTGCCTGGGGACGCGTAGTTCAACTCAGCACCTCCGCCTCGGTGGGGAGCATCAGTCTACGTGCAGCACCACTTACCCCCTGACAAACCACACGCAGAAGTGAACTGGGTGCAATTCAGTGGCTGCTTTGGCCAATGGCATGTAGCCCAAGCAGAGCATGCAGCCAGACCATCAACCCCTTACCGTTTCATGGAAGGTCTTCACTACGGCTTTCGCGTTGTTGGTCTCCGATTCTGCCATGAGCGCTTGTTGAAACGCTTGGTCGTAGAACTGCTTCACGTCTTTGGCTATCTGGGGAAGACAAGGGAAGAACTCCCTTTCAGCCAGAGAAGGAGGAGAAGGACACCCATCCAGCAGATGTGCCTGAAGGGGATAGGTTCCCTCTAATGGCACTTGCAGGTAGATGAGCAGTTTTTAATTAGATTTGGACCCTATTTATTTGCCTGTCTTTCACAGAGCTCAAGTCTCTCTGTGTGAAGAGCAGCAAACATTAAGAAGCTCATCCACAGGCCAGCAGGTTCCAGCCAACGCTATCCAAGTGCTCTGCAAGCTGTCTCTAGCAGGCAAAGACAACCAAGGCCAGGAGGGTGAACCACAAGGTGGCTCATTTGGGTCAGGAAGCTTAGGTGCTTTTAGATGGACATCAAATTCTGGCTGGGTCCCTGTCTGGAGCTGGGCACCCCCATTCTGTAAGTGGTGAAATGAGAAGTCTCATCTGTACTCAAGCCCTGTCCCCTGGGCTGGTAAACTGCACCCACCCATGGGGGTCTGTTCCACAATGCAAGAACCCCCTCATTTTCAGGGAGACTGGCCTTGTGGTTTCTCCTCTAACACCCTCCAGTAATTTGGGAGAGAGATGAAACGAGGACATGCAAGAGAAGCATAAGAGCGAAAAATAGGAGTAAGTACGAAAGGGAAAATGCTTTCCAGCACATCTGCTCTTGGCAGCACAGGCTAGATTAGCACACGAAAAAAGAAACTGCAGCAAGGAGTGTGATTTCAATCAATTATCCCAGCATTTCTCCATCACTGCTCAAAAAAGTTTGCTTTGGAGGGCGATGTTCTCCAATAAAACCATTTGGTTCTGGTACATGGAAAAAAATAAAATAGTAATCCCACTTCTTGCTTCCTCATCCTGTATCTAAAGCATCTCCAAGGCAGCAGGCTGAGGGAGAGACTGCCTCCAGCTTGGTGGAAGAAGCCTGTGCAATAGGAGATGGCTGTCTCCGGAAGGGGCTGCAAAGCTAGGTGGAAGGGAGCCCCTGCTGGGAGCAGCTCTCGGTGGCTGGGATCATCCCAGCCCATGATGCTCCAGAGATGCCCCCGACCAAGGCAGGGAGAAGCAAGCTGTCTGCCTTGTGAGTGGGGACTTCCAAACAGCCCGTTCATCATCAGGGCTACAAAAGCAGCTGAAGCCAACAGACTGCCACCGGCCATTTGAAACTGCAGCGTTAATTTTAGGGGCTGAGGTCATCACTCTCATATTGGCAAATCCTAAATTTCACAGCTTTATGCTCCGATGGCCAAGTGCCTTCTCCTCAGCACAGAAAGCAACTGCCATGGGGTTCCTCCTTCCTCAGGCTTCACTTTTTTTGCTGTCGGTCCAGTCGCACATCTCGGACTCTTCAGGATTCACAGACTAACATCTGCAGGAGGCACAGCCCCTCTGTGAAGGTTAATTAGCTCACCAGAGTTGCTAGGAAACAGCACCCTGTCTGCATAATAATATGTTTAGCCACGGAAGAGTTTATTCCGGTGAAGTCATGCTCTCTCCAGTGAATGACTACAAGGGTGTTCCCATTCATGGCCGAGCTGGTCATCCGTGGCTACATGCATATGAAAGCTGAGCAGGCCACCACCTACGTACACAGCTGGCTGGTGTCTTTCAGTAAAGTAAACACATTTCCTGCTCTGCCAGGGGGTCTAACCATGGCTTTGAGCAGAAGCAGTCATCTTCTCTCCTCCAAACCCTTGACAGCCAAGTGATCAACATCCAGGCCGCTGCTTGCTGCAGCACAGCCATGGTTCCCATGCAGGTTCCCATGCATTGATAGTTTTGCTCTTACAGACCAAGCTCCACATGTGTGCGAGCACATGTGAGCGTAGTGAGGGGAAGATGAGCAGAAAGGGAAGGTGGAAAGCTGCAGTTTTCAGCCCTGCCCTTTATCTAACCCCCTCCAGCCAGAGGACCTCATCCGAGCCGTCCCTAGGAGGGTGTCTGGGACTAACATGTGACTTCTACCCTTGTGTACTGATCAGCAGCAAGCTTAGTCCTGGCAGCTAAACAGCCTGGAGTGGGTTATATGATACTGGCAAAGAGCAGGAAATGTCAAGCGATCCCATTAATGCAGACACAGGCTCCCCCTGGGCAGTATTCCCTCCCTTTGGGGCCACATGGCTGGGTTTGCTCTTTGCTCTTGGCACCTAGGATGTGCTTCATTTCACAACTCCATCCGTGAATCAACTCACCCTGCGACTGCCAGTGTGGCAGCAAGGAAGAGGCACAAGCAAGACAGCTATTTTCATTCCACACGTTGCACTATATACCGTAAGGGGCAGCTGCTGCCATCAGGTGCTCACATTTAAAGTTCATCAGCCCAGCCAAGAGGAGTTAGGTGACCTGCCCAGATCACACCACTAATCCAAGCCCCCGTGACTCCATCCCGGAGCAGCTCACGAGCAAAACAGCTCACGTCAGGATCTGCTGTGGTTCTGCCCCAGCCTCCCAGTCCCACACAAACAGTATTTGGAGTCATCTTACTTGGTCTTTGTTGACAAACCCCCAAATTCCAGCCGCAACTTCGCAGGCAAACAGGATCACCAGGCAAGTGAAGAACTGCAAAGACAAATCAAGAGAGGGACACTTAGCATGTCTGGCAGCAAAAAGCAGCGATTAGGTGGGTAGATGTGTGGAGCAGCACTTCTGCTGATGGAGATCAGAGCAAGGTGTCGCCTGATTTCACACCATTTTACCTCTCATACATGTGCTTAGCCCAAACACACTTTCCTATAACTCACTGGTGCCACCCCACATCCAGGCTTCCCACTGGGACAGCTGAGCAGGGATTAACAGACCCCTTCCCACATGGAGACTGGCAGGGATGGGGATGCCCTAGGTACCACAGACACACTGCTCCTCTTCATGCACCTGCAGGACCATCCAGGCAAGCTTCTTGCTTTGCCACAGATGCTCCGAGGATGGGAATTGCCAGGACAGGGTTAAAAGCACATTCCAGCTGCTGAGGAGCTGCGGGGCGTCAGGGTGTGATTTATGGCCAGCTCTTCTGGCATCCACAGCCCTGCAAGGCTACTGCAGTTTTTTGCATAAATACTAACACTGATGTTTTCCCACAGTCCCACCCTGTTTGTGCAATTCCAGCACTCCTCCCTGCCATTCCCCCAAAGCCTCCCTCCATCTCTTTGTTCCGATCCCGGGAACACGTTGTGACACTCGGTCTGTTAGACTGGGAATAGGAACCTGTAAAGCTCATACATCAGAGTCATGTGGGAAGGCATGGACAGGCACACTCCACAGGCAGCCAACATCACCTCTGCAACATCACCCTCAGTGGCTTCTTCCCGAGAAAAGCCCCAAACTGGGAGAGTTACCATGGAAGTAAAGAAGCACAAGAGGTGAATGCAGTCAGGGGAAGACAAAATCACAGTATGGGATGGGACAGCAGCCCCTGGCTCCTGGGCAGTCTCTGTTCCAGACACATTCAGGACATTTTCTTCATCAACAGAGGAAACAAGTTTCCAGCATGATGCTATGACCTGGCTCTCATGTGCAAGAACCAAGGGTTATCAGCAAAATGGAAACAGGGCTATTGACCTGACAGCAGGAAAGGACTTCCAACATCCTTGTCCAGTCTCCAACCAACCAACTCCTATTTAAACACCTATCTATCCCTGATTCTTCAGGAACACCTTTGGGGGACTGGGTCCCACTTCTCCCCCAAGGAATCACTCTAAAATGATGGGCATGATGCTACTGTAGTTCTCTGGTTAAGCACTAGGGCTCACTCTTGCCGTGGTTACCCCTCCAGTGCAGGATGGCTCGTTTATCCCAGATGTGGAGGTACAGCTTCCTGCAGACTCAGTTCTGTGAGCTGGCTGCAGAACACTGGTACCTTCCCCTTTTGCAGTAAGCCTACAGCCACTCCATCAGCAGGCAGCAGGGGAGGGGAGAGCAGCTGCTTCCCTCCAGCACCCTCAGGATGTTGCTGGGAAATGTCCTTGGAGCACGGTGGGAGCCTTGGCCAGCAGAAAGCGTCATCATGAGGTGTCTCCAGCCTGCTCTTGGCAAGCCAAGGTGTGAGCAAACACGGGCAGTACGCAGCAGTGAGAGCTGCTAATTTCAGCCAGAGCAGCCAATTTCCCTGTGGGGCCTCAGGTACGTTGTACCATCTGCCCTCCTAATCCTCTTTCCAACTTCAGGAGGGAGCGAGGGGTAATTCAGGTTCTGTAATCGCTTACGTTAACAAAAAAAAATAATCCAAAGCTGCCAGACCTCGCTACAACACCCCGTCGGATTTGTGCCTGGGCTCCTCCTCTTCACAGTGATAATGATAATGCCTGCAAGCTCCTGCAGCAGCTCTCATCCACCGACACTCACTGGTGCTTTAGGAAAGCTGGTGAGAAGCTCCCCCTTCTTACTGGGAAACCAAAGTGACTGGAGGTGATGGCACCTGTGAGAGCAAGGCAAAGCAACTCCACATCCCTCTGTCCCAGTGGAATCCACACCCAGGGGTCACTACACCACCACCAAGAATCTTGCAGTCCAATGAATCCAAGTGCTGCAAAGTCCTTCCAAATTATTTTTTTTTAATTTCTTTTAAATATTTTTTTCCTTATGTTTTACCCCTCCATTTTTTTTTATTTTTTTTTTTATTTTTTTTGCATGGAATTTAAAGCTGAACCACATGTGAGAACTTGCTTTACATCAGCGGGTCTCCCTTACCCCCAAAGGAAAAGCTTTTGGTGTGGCTACAGTTTATATAATTAAGGTTATCCCATCCCAGGAATCCCGAGCTGCTGCCTCCCATCAAGCATGCCTGTAGCACTTCAGTAATGGATTTTCCAGGATATACCTAGATGTCTTCACTACAATATTGTGGGAATTCTTTGCCGTTTCCTTGAGCAAACAGATAAAACCAGTAGATGATCCCTTAAAAGAACTGGAGTCACCACAGGCAGCCTTGAAACGGAGTGAAAGGGGAAGCTGTAGGGGAGTACTGTGTCCAGTTCTGGGGCCCCCAACATGAGAAGGACATGGAGCTGTTGGAGTGGGTCCAGAGGAGGCCACAAAGATGATCAGAGGGCTGGAGCACCTCTGCTCTGGGGACAGACTGAGGGAGTTGGGGTTGTTCAGCCTGGAGAAGGCTCCGGGGAGACCTTAGAGCACCTTCCAGTGCCTGGGGGGGCTGCAAGAAAGCTGGGGAGGGACTTTTGACAAGGGCATGGAGTGATAGGATGAGGGGTGATGGCTTTAAACTGCAAAAGGAGAGATTTAGATTAGATATTAGGAAGAAATTCTTGTCTGTGAGGGTGGTGAGACACTGGCCCAGGTTGCCCAGAGAAGCTGTGGCTGTCCCCTCCCTGGCAGTGTCCCAGGCCAGGTTGGATGGGGCTTGGAGCAACCTGGGCTGGTGGGAGGTGTCCCTGCCCATGGCAGGGGGGTTGGGACAGGATGATCTTTAAGATCTCTTCCAACCCAAATTCTATGATTCTATGACATCAGGTAAGAAAAAGAGTTTAGTGGGTGCTTGGTAAGACAGCCAGACCATGGCGGTGAAAAAAGCATGTTTTTTTTTCACATAACAGAGCAAGGGAATCACCAAGCATCCTGCTGTTCACACCTCTGCTGGCTTCTGCCTCTGTCCTGCATCCCGGCACGAGCGGGACTTTGCAGAGATGCCCTCAGCCAAACAGCCTTGCTCCTTGCAGAGGTCCCCTCGTTCCCACCTCCACGTCACGCATCCTCCCAGCCCCGCTCACTGCAGAAGCCTCCAGTGAGAAAGGCATGGTGTCCGTGTGCCACCCAGCAGGGACATGGCAGGGACACATTGCCATGTCCTTTGCACCTCTTACCGTTCCCAGAAGGCACTGAGACTCCTGAATAGCACCGTAGCATCCCAGGAACCCCACGAACATCATGACGGCTCCGACTGCGATCAGGATGTAGATTCCTGCAAGGGAGTGCCAGAGGCAAACACGTTACTGCAGAGCTGTGTGCATCCCTGGCCAGATGGGCTGGCTCCCAGGGCAGCTAATTAGGGGTGTGCACAATTAGGAGATACGAGTAGAGGTGGTGGCAGACATAGCAGAACAACACAACATACATGAGTCAGATCTCTAAGTGTCTGAGAAACTCAACAACCCATCACCCCCAAAACCCGAGGAAGTGCAGAGAGCTCGAGCAGCAAGAGGCAGAGGGTGTAACAGGCAACACAATGGCATTACAGCATCCTCAGAGCTGCAGGATGGAGTTCTCATGGCAGACCTACTGTTTTAAATATTTAAGCAAAGGAGATGAAAATTATTACTTTGCATATCTTTTAAAATAAACCATAAGGCATATGGTTTATTTATATTAAACAAAACTAAGGGGAAAACGCTGCTTAAGCATCGAATTTAATGTAATCTGGCTTTTGTTTGTTATAGGTTCTTCTCACAGGGAGGAAGACATTTTTTACTTTAACTTATTAAATTTGCACAGTCAACTTACTCCATAACTAGTTCAAAGCTTGGAAACTAGGCATGGTGGGGAGGAGGGGGCTCAGAAAACAGAGGGATGAAAGTTTAGTCATCCAGGAAAACAAGAGCTTAGCTCAAGGCTCAGCTCTGCTGCCACTAGTGATCACCAGGGTCTCACTAACCACGGTGAGACCATGGTGATTACTTGGCCAAATGCTACCAGCTCAGTTAAATCTGCATCCCTGACGTAACAACAACGCAGTGCATCTTTTGCTAGTGCTTGGGAGACACATCCCTTCAATTAAACGTTTTCTTTTCCTTCAAGTCAAAATGTTTTTATGGTTATTAATCAGTCTGCCAACTCTCCTTCAGTTATTAATCAGTCTGTCAACTCTCCTTTAGAAACAGCACAAAGTATAAACAGAGCTCAAGATTAAAACTGCTTGTACATGCTCATCATGCTTAAGGTTTTTCTTATCTCTGTAGCTTTTAAACAACCTTCTGATAATTAAAGTGCAAAGTCTACAGGACAGGCACTGAGAGCAGAGTTAAGCCAAGTTAAAACCAGACCCCTAATAACGGTCTCGACTTGTTTAAAATCCCCTTATGGACACGTCAAACGTGGGAAAGGGTCAGCTTTACCTCCTGCTTCTTCCCTTTCTGACACAAAAGTCCCCAGCAGCCAAGCAACGCAAGCATCAGCGCGAGGGCCAACTCAGCGAGAGCCGGTGACGGAAACGGGGACCCTCCGGCCGGCGTTCCTTGCCGCCACCACGCTCACACAATGCCTCGCGCTATATTTA
The DNA here is from genome assembly GCA_028020825.1 of Podargus strigoides. Taxonomy (NCBI): domain Eukaryota; kingdom Metazoa; phylum Chordata; class Aves; order Caprimulgiformes; family Podargidae; genus Podargus; species Podargus strigoides. Next base: position 5,113,391 of record CM051633.1, read on the forward strand.
GGGCTGCAGGAGGGAGGAAGCCAGCTGCAGGGGAAGCGCCGGCACAATGGAGCACGCTGACCCCACAGGAAGCCCCTCTTCACAGAGCCTGACGGGCTCGGCGGCCGGTGACACCCGTGTCCTCACGGCAACGCTGCCAGCAGGAGGGAGAAAGCACAAGTTGCGCCTCCTGGTCATAGAATCATAGAATTGTTTTGGTTGGAAAAGTCCTCAAAGATCACCCAGTCCAACCATTAACCCAGCACTGCCAAGTCCCCACTGCCCCATGTCCCTCAGCACCACATCTCTGAAATCCCTCCAGGGATGGGGACTCCCCCACTGCCCTGGGCAGCCTGGGCCAGTGCTGATGCACAAGGAAGGGGCTTCAGCAGCACCCTGGAGCCACAAAACCCCAACAGGCAATTGGGTTGTTGAAGCTCCCCAGGAGGAGAACAGGACCCCTCTTTACTTGAAGGTGCAAAGAGAGGGGAAAAACAAGCAAAAGAACCCCCCCAGGAGAGCTTCCTGGAAAAGACAAGCCAGCAGTTAGAAGTTTTGTGGGTCCACCTGAAGTAGAATTGGGTGATTTTTATCCCCACAGTTGGAGATGACGTGGGGTGGAGGGAGCGGCAGTGGCAGCTGGGCAGAGAGCCAGCGTGGCAACCAGTGGGTGTGCATGGGGAAGAGGGGCCCCAGAGGAGCTCGAGGTGATGGGAAGGCATGAATGCATCCTGTAATGCAAAGGCTGTCTGCTGGACGCCTGCCAAGCTCCAGAGAGACTGATGGAGATTTTCAGAGCTACATAACTGCTGCTTCAAGAAAAACAACAAATTAGTACCCGTCTCCCAAAAAAAAGATCTGCTTATTATCACCAGAATCTGCTAATGCCCAAGAACCAGCCCTCAGTGCTCCAGCTTGTACCAGTGATGCTGCTGGTGTACGTTTTCAACCCAAACTACATCAGGTTTTTCCACCTTACAGCCTTGGGTGGCTCCATTGCAGAGTCTTCATCACAACTCCCTCTGGGAAAATCAACTTTGCTCATCCCTGAGTGCCACAGCTTCTGGCTTCTCCTCACATGAGGTCAGCAGAGAGAAGCCAAAGCTGGGCTGGGGGCAAGTCATTTCAGTGTCTGAGAAGTCACCATTCATGCTAACCACCCCGGTAGGTGGGCAACAGGCAGATGCAGCACATCTGGAGACCAAGCAGCATGATGCTGCAGGGACCCCCAACAATCAGGTCACTTCCACAGATGGACAGAAGATTTTATTCTCAAATTCTTCAAAATAAACACTGAAGGCAACTTCCAGGCTGAACAAATACAGCCATGAAATCACAGAATCATAGAGCAGCCCAGGCTGGAAGGGACCTCAGAAGATGATCTGGTCCAGCCTTCTGTGAGAAAGGCAGCCTAGATGACACTACCTAGCTCCCTGTCCAATTGTAACTCGAAAACCTCCAGTAATAAGGATTCCACCACAGTCCTGGGGAGGTTGTTCCAGTGAATGATTGTTCTCACTGTAAAAAATAGCTTTCTTATATTGAGATAATCAGGAAAATTTTAAGAGCCACTGGCAGCTACTAAAGTTTTGCTCTGAAAAGGAGATAAAAGCCCAGCGAGAACCTCAACTGATGGAGGAGACTAAGAGGGAACAGAGACATTTAAGTCCTCTGGAGGCCTCTGTACTTGCTTCTTGCTGAGATTTGTGCAGCTTCAAAAAAACCAAACCCAAACGTGCCCTGCTGAACTCCCACCCCAGACAGGCCACGCAGACCTTGGGCAGACAAGGTCCCGGCTTCCCACTCACGCCTCGCCAGCTCCTCGCCAGAGCCAGGGCGCTGTCAAGTGATCAGCAAGAGGCAAAGGAAGGAATGGAAGGAGACACACACCACGTGTGGTTTCCTGACCAGAGCTTGGTGGATGCGACTGGTGGGGCAGGAGCAGCAGGAAGGCACAGCCAGGCAGGGGAAAGGGCAGCGATGACTGCCTGAACTCTGAAACCCACAAAAAAAACCCTGGAAGGCTTTTGGGATAAAGGCCAGCTTCATTCCCGGGCACAAACAAGTGGCCATTATGGAGCTGCCTTTTGTTACTGAGGGCCAGAGCACTACAGCCTCCTGGGAGGCAATGGAGGGGGACTCTGCTCCAGAGTTTATTTAAAAACAAGCACAGAATACTTAATGCAACAATAGCATCTTGTATGATGAATGCTAGTGGTGTTTCTTCACAGAAACTGAAGGCTGCAAAAGCAAACAAAGGCAATCAAAGCACCCAACCCCATGCTTTGGATGGTGTTTGTTTTCCCACACCCATCCTTCCCCTCAAGGGATGGGGCTGGTGGACCCACTCCAGACTGGGTGCCAGGCAGCTGGGGGACTATTTCACAGCAATCCCAGCCTAGACTGGAATGACCAAGCCCTTTTCCCAGAAAGCAGCCTGACACATCCTAACTTTCATTCCTGGCAGACGGTGAGGGCGATGGCCAGCAAGGTTTTGGGCTCCGTGTCTCTGTGAGCAAGACACCTGTCATCCCATCCTGAATGGCACATCGTCCATCTTAAAGCCAGAGGAGACTTCCCCCAGCCCAAGCCTCCTCACTCTTTAAGCATCAGAGATGGGATTAACTCCTGCTCGCCAATCCAGGGTGGGAAACTCTTCACTGAGCATCTGCTCCTCCAGGGCTCCACCCAAACTGGCACAATTTTGCATGAGCAAGGCTCCATCTGCCTTTCACATGCCTCTTCCCAGCTCATTTGTATTGCAGCTTTCTCAGGGGGTTTTAAAACAAGAAATGCTATTTGTCATAAACAAAAAATAAAATCAGAGAGGTATGAAATGCAAACCACTGTGCCTACAGTTACGCTGCTCCATCCTGGGGATGGCCAGAGCTGCAGCAACAGGCATGGTGAGCAAACTCTTTCTAGGTGTTCATGGTACCAACATGCCTCCACATCCTTGAGCAACATTACAGTGCAATTTCTAACCCTACGGCACAGTTCTTGGACAAAGCACTGGTAAGTATGATTGCTACAGCTGCCACGTGTAACCAGCCGCCCACAAAGTGAGCTGTGAGCTGCAGGACCTGAATCTTGGAGCTGGGGAAGTCACAGGAGGACTCACAGGGATGGGTGCTGTCGATAGTGCCTGGAGTCCTCCATCTTCCTTTTGAGATGGAGCCTTAAAGCAGAAAGCTTTAGGAAAAAGGGCCAACCAGTCTTAGTGTCACCTCCTCATTACAGAGAGATTCAGGGTCCTGTCTGAACTCAAAGCAGGAGCACAGCAACTGTGACAGGATCTCTTTACTCAAGACCATCAGGATGTAATGCATCAGAAAAAGCAGCAGCAATGGACCAAACATAGAAACACAGAATTGCCTGGTTGGAAAAAGACCTCTAAGATCATCAAGTCCAACCATTAACCCAGCACTCCCTTCCCTGATACCACCAGGGCATGTGCTGCTTTGGGCTGCAGGGGCCTCCTAAAGCTTCAGCCACAAAGAAAGCCTCTGACCACCAGACCCAGGGGACTGATAGTTACGGAGTGATCTGGATGGGGGTAGGTGGGAAAGGAAAAAAAAAAATCTTAGCTCCCAGCTCATGCAGGTGACACCTCCAGAGAGGGCTCTTTGTCTCCTGTCCAGGTAGGAAGCAGGATGCTCAGTTCTGGGAGCAGAGAAGGGAGAGAAAAAGGCAGTATTCAAAAAAGGCAGTATTCAGTATCAGTCCTTGCTCTGGCATTAAAGCAGCATAGCTGGTGCCTGCAGGGCTGTAAAACCCGTGTCCTGTCCCTGCTGAGAAGTAAAAAAACAAGTAGAAAAAACAGACTTAAGAAAAAAGGAAATAATGAAAAACAAATAAAAGGAGGAACAAGCACAGCAGAGTCCCTCTGAACCAAGCAGGGAGTGGGCCAGCCCTGGCCAGCCCTCCTCCTGTGTGCCACCATCCCCCTCGGAGATGCTGTGCAGCTCCAGCCATGGGCACTCCCAGGCAGCGCCCTGCTTCTCCCCCCATTTCACTCCTCTCCCAGCAGCTTTAACTTGTTAAGATAATGGGAGCCAGTCTCTTCCAACCAGTTCACCATGGCAATGTTTCCAAAAGACAAAAAAGACAGGAAAAAAAAGGAAAGAACCCCCCACCCCAAGCACCACACCATGCTTCCCAGGACACCCGGGCAGCTCTCCAAGCCGTGCCTGCCCTCCCCATGGGATGTGCTTTAAAAAGGGGCTGAGAGCAGAGGGAAGGGAGACTTTGGTGTTTGCTCTCCTGACTCACAGCTCCCGGGTGGAGACTCCGCACGTCCAAGAGTTTCACAAGGCTCCGAGGGAGGGCGGGCTGTGGTGCCAACCCTGCCTGGGCTCCTGGCTTGGAGATACTCAACATCACAGGGCTTGGTACCACCCCTGCTGCAGGGAAGGGTGGCACCATCACTGGTGGGGGGAAACTCCTTCCAACATCACCCCCTACTTCTGGAAGAACCCCGTCTCCATAGCCAACAAGTCCTGACCAGGATGTGCTTCCTTGTGCCTTGGGGGCAAGATAGGCAGGGAGTGGAAAGTCCCTGCAGGACAGGGTGGGAGTGGGCCAGGAGGGGCTGCACCAGCCAGCTGGTGAGGGAGGGTCTCCTGGATGTTTTTGTCCAGCTGCCCAGTGGAATTGGCCCAGCATAGCCAACTCCTTTCCTGGAAGTGGGGTGAGGGGCTGAGGGGGGGGAAAGAGAGGGTTTGCTGGAAGATGACAACTGGGAAGCCCCTCCATTCCCCTCCATCTCCTTCCCCAAGAAAAACATTGCTGCTCTGAGGCTGCTAATGACTTTCAGATGGAGCAACAGTGCCACAGAGCATGGGGAGCTCTCCTGGGGCTCTGTGGCTCATGCAGGGAGATTAAAGGCTGTACACGCTGCCCTTGTCTGCAAGAACAAAGCAAGGAGGAAGCATAAGACACACCTCTGTCAGAAAAGAGGTGGAGAAAATCCAAAACAACATCCTCGTGCCCAAACCTGTACCCAAACAGACTGCACAGAGATGCCACAGTCAGATCTCTTCCCTTCTGCACACCCGGGAATGGCTGGAAGGAGACCTGAGTTTCGTAACATCAGCGTACCTCCCCAGAGCTGGGAGGAGGTCTGCTGCACATCTCCAGCGCTGGGATGGACAGTGGTGATGCAGCACAGGAGACCCAGGCTGGAACACACCAGCCCACCCTCTGCTGCCCCAGCCTACACCACTTTGGATACCTCTACGTGCCCTGGGGTCTCACCCACCGACAGCCCAAATCTCGCTGGAGGATTTCTCGTGGACTTGGCATGCCTAAATACGTGGCAGGTTTTCAAAAGGAAACTGTCAAAGCTATGGGTTTAAACAGCTCTGAAAAGCAAGAAGCCACCTTTGGCACAAGCCCCCAGCAGCAGAGCCAACGGGAGGGGACAAAGGAGAAGGACAACTACAGTATTTGTAGTCAGACAGATCTGAAACCAAAATAACCTGATGGCACCAATTTATAGCCTTAAGTCATAACTCATTTTAGCCTGCAGAGTAAATGAATCACAGGAGTTGGTCACAATGATGGTAGACTGAATTACAATTAAATACAAGTTGGTTTTTTAATAGAAATGGAATACTACGATAAGAATACAAAAAAAGGATTGTTTGTATTGCCAGCTATGTGGTATAAGCCAGATACTTAAGAGGGAAATACTGACAAGGTGTTTTGCCTCAAAACTTTTTTAAAAAGAATTCCACTATTGTTGAGTTGATCTGACAGTGATTAGATGAAAATCTAGAACCAATAAATCTCAGCTTTTTTTTTTTTTTCCTTTAAGGGACTAAATAATTAAATTATCCTTAACTGTAAATAAAGTTATTTCCAAGAGAGAAAAATGCATGTACTTCTATTTTTTAAAAAAATCCACACATGTATACTATATTTTAAATAATCCATCATGCTCACTGTGTTTCAAGGCCAAATGCAAACCTTAGTTTCCTCTCCCAAGCACGCAAGCCTGGCCACAGCTCATGTCTGTAGTGGTAAAGCCACCAACATGCAGAGCTTTGAAGCAGAGCACGCACGAGTGAGGGAAGAACCCAGTGTGTGCATCTGCAGGGATCGCTGCAGCGCCTCACGCCAAAAAAGGTGGGGGTTTTTTGTGAGTGTTTATTATAGGACCTGGAGACCAGGACTCTTGGACTCTTCTCTAGCCCTTTCACAAAAACTTGAGCTAACGATTTGCTGTTGAGTCTAACCCCATGACACACAGAAGGTGGCACCACCTTTAAAAGATGCCTGATGTTTCTAGAGGGATGGTGACAAGGATGGGAGCGTGAAGAGAACCCAAGAACTCCCCACTTGCCGTAGCATACTGGTTTCCAGAGCCTTTGCAACACACTGGAGAGCTCAGCACAACCCCCTCTGCAACAAAATACACATCTCTGGAAATCACTACATTTCATCCAAGGCTGTCCTGAAAAGGGTAATTAAGAAAAAAGCTGCTGTTATGGATAGGAGGCACAGCTCCTCGAGGACCACTTAGCCAACACAAGTCTGTTTGGATGGTGTGTTGGGATGCTCTGTGCTGCAGGCCACATCTGGGACCCATGGCAAGAGCAGCCCAAGCTCCTCATATGCTGTAGGGAGCAGTAGGCATCCTGATCCCTGCCCACGTATGCACATCCCTCCTCTCCGCGAGGGGCAGACCCCCCTGAGCCCGGCAAAGCCTTCCACAGCACCCGAGGACACTTGTGACATCCTGCCAGCGATGGATGCCACGCTGACTTCAAGGACAAGCGTGCAGATGTGACAGCGGTTCGACTCCGACGCGTGCTTGTTCGTGAGAAAGACTTCAAAGCATCCCTGCGCTTCCTGGCCTGTTTCTTCCCGCCCCAGCTGCGTGAAAAGCAGCTTGAACTCATTTCCAGGGCAGAAATTATCATCCTGGGTTGGGTTTGCACAGAGCAGCCTCGTTAGCGAGCCCGTGCTCCCGTTAGCCCATCTCCCCACAGCACAGCGAAATGAGCCCGATGCCATCGCTGTCCCCAGCTGTCCCCCCCTTGTCTCACACAGGCTTTGCTGCTTGGGAGCCGGATCTACCATCATCAGCCTGGTTGCTAGGGAAAAAAACCTAAAAATAAAAAAATCCCGTTGCCTTTCTGTCGGGGCAGGGACACCCAGCAGGACAGTGGGGAATGGCAGCAGTGGCTGCAGCCTCGGTGGCCGAGTTTAACCCGTGCCTGTCCCCAGCCCTACACCACTCCCAAGGCTGGCTGGCGCCGTTGTGCTCTGGGGAGGAGACACTGGCCAGCAGAGGATTTACTAATAAAACACACACAAAAAAAAAAACCTAAACAGAAGGAAAACCAACCCTCTCGTCCCTCCCTCCCAAAGCCACAGGGAAAACCACACCCCAGCTCTGGCTGCCTCTGCCCTCTCCCAGGGCCAGGCTGACCAGAGCTGCGGGCTGTGTCACCCTGTCACTCACCAGGGAGGCACACTGCCTAGTTTGGACCTGGCAGGTGAGAGCAAAGCCCAGCCTGTCCGGCTGCCACGCTCTGCTCCTCGCTGGGCAGCGGGGGCGAGTGCCTGGTGATGCTCCCAGTGCACAGGGTGGGCATGTGAAACCCAGGGGTGGGGGTTTACGGCAAACGAGAGCCATCTCTGGGCATCACACAACCAAATCCTTGAAGGATATCCCCATCCCTGGCTTTCCCCTCACACAGTATCTTCTCTATCATCCCACCAAGATGGGGCAAGTGCAGTAAGCCCAGTGTCACTTGCCTCTTCGAGATCCCCAGGCGTTTTAAAACCAGTGACTCCGCAGCAACTTACTGCAGAGCGATCAGACCGCTCCAGTTTGTACTGGTACCTGCAGAGATGGACCAGCTCAGCCTTTTCCCCACAGGCTCTCACAGCTCATCGAATCACAGGGGGTTTTATAAAAAAAAAAAACAACACAAAAACCCCAAAACCCACAACCAAAACCTCCTTGATGTGTAGGATCAATAAATATCTAAGAAATGGTTAACCACTTGCTAGCATCCAACTCATCAATGGCTCCTGACACAGCGTTATACAAGGGTGAGAAGCTAGAAGGATTACACTTTTTCAAGTACAAATAAAGCAAATAAATGCATCTTATACCTAAGTCTAGCTCAGATGGAGAGCAAACATTTTCCTTTACAGTCACAAAAGCATGGAACTGTGGTGCTGCAGCTGTCCCCACCCCTGGTCCCAGCACTGAAGGGGTTAACCTGCCCTTGGCTGGAGCCCTTGGGTCCGCAGCCAGGATGGAAGTGCCAAAAGCCAAGACTGCAACAAGTGGTTAGGGGATCAGATGGTTTGTGAGCCAGGCTGAGGAAAAGCCCAGGAAAAAGAACTCATTTACTACCCTCCGCAGCCAGCCCACAAGACAGCTCCTTGGCTGCACTGCCAAACTGCTGGGGGGGCAGAACGCTTGCGGGAAACCCCAACCCCAGGAACCCCCTCCTTGTGGGCTGGAGGGGTGAGTGGGGCAGCAAGGGCAGCTGCCTGTGGCCATGCAGCTGGAGGGGAAGCTCAGAGCAGGGACTGCTCCTCTCCTCCTGCTCCCTTGCCTGGGGGGGCCCTTTCCTTCCCCGTGCTGGCAGCAGGGTCTGGGGGAAGCCTGATCCACGAATGAGAGCTGCAACCAAGGGACCTGAGCTTGTCGTGGTGCAGACCTGCCTCACTGCTGGGGAGAGATTAAGCTGAAGGCAGAGGAGCATCACACCTGGCAGCCCGGTGGCTGCCCTGCTCCCCACATCCTCCCTCTCCTCCATTGCCATCAGACCCCACAGACCAACTGGCTGTGTTAAGTAGCGCACACACCCTGGGAAAACAACCTTTAACAAAACAGCTCCAGCTCTGGGGCAGGGGAAAGGACACAGAGAGAAATGAGGAGACACCGAAGCGCCGCTTTCCCACTCCCCCTCCTCACCAAGTACAAACTCCACAGTGCTATTTTTCCTCCACTGGCAGTTTTTATTGCTTCCCCCTGTCCTGCAGCACCATGGCAAAGCCTGGCCAGCCTTTCAGAGCCTCCTGACAGATCCTGGGACCAGAGCCCTGTGCTAGACACCAAAAAAAGTGGTTTGCAAGGGGGGAAAAGAAAACTCCAGCTCTGGAGGCCAAATCCAGAGAGGTTCCCGCTCCCGAAGCAGGAACATCGTGTGCATGTGTATGTTGGATGCCAGAGCAGAAAAAGGAGGGAGTATTGGTTCGGGGGCGGGGAAGGGAAAAAAAGGAAAAGCAAAAAGAAATCCCAGCCTTCAGACTCCAGAGGGCTGGCTCGGAGAGACAGCAGCTGAAAGAAATGCTCTGCTGTTATTACTGCATGGAAATTACAGCTGCCAGAAGGAATCCAGGCCGATCTGTTGCTGAATATAACTTGTAAAAGACAGCCAGCCTCAAATCATGGGCGTTGGGAAGTCAGCGCAGTGGTGGGACCCACGGTCCTTTCCCCATTGCCTTCTAAAGAGCAAAGGCCAAAGATGAATCAACAAGGGGTGGAAGACCAAAGGATGCCCAGCGGGCAGGAGGGGAGGACTTGGCCCCTGTGTTGTGTTCCAGGTCCCCCTGGTTTGGGGAGAAATAAGTTAACTAGGGAGACATCAGTTGCTGGCCCCCAGAAGGAAGGAGATGTTTGGGATGGTTCCTGGAAAGGAAAGAGTTTGACTTCTTAAGAGTTCCCTTAAGAGTTGCCTTTTTCTAGAGTTTCTCTTTATAAAATTGAAAATCTACAGAGGGGAAAAGGTGTGGATACAGCTCTGGGTGTGAGGCAGGAGAGGGGAGACAGCAAGAGAGGAAAACCCACCACTATTTACAGCAGGAACTTCTACTGTAACCTGGTACAGCCAGGGAGAAGGGCTTGGGCATGCCAGGAAAAGCAAAGGAAAACCCTTTCCAGAAGGTAACCTCAGCTACAGGTGAGAACAGGACATGGAATTAGATAGGTCCTCGCCCCAGTGCTGGCAGCTGGCACCCTGAGCCAGCCCCTCCTGCGAGCTGCTCCCCCTCGCCTGCAGCGGAGCATTGGAAAATAGGGCAAAAATAGGGGTTTCACCTTCCAGCAAGCCAACCTGCTGTCAATTTAATAAAAATCACGCTAAGCTTAACTGTAACGCACAGAGGCTCTCCCTGCCCCTCCTGGAGAACATGAGTCACGAGTTCGCCCTGTTTCCACTGCCAGCCACGCCGTCGGCTGCCTCGACACCCCCTCGGATAGGAAACCAGACGGGCTTCCAAGAAGTTTTCCCCTTCCCAAAAGTGCTCCGGGACAGACTGCAGCCGAGAACAGCACTGGAGAAAACTCACTGTGCTGCACCACGTCTCTTTGTGCTTTTAGCTGCCGTGACTTTGGGTTCTGCGCTTGGGCCACAGCCAACATTTAGGGAAGGCTTTGATTGGCACGGCGGGGGATATTTTGGGGAGCAGGGGGGGAGTGGGAGGTATTTTTAGTCCGATTTCCTTGCTGCTCACCCAGAGCTTTCCACGCTGCAGTCCGCCCTGGGGCACGGCGCCCACACCAGCATCCCCCCGGGACTACTCACCAACGTAGAAGGTGTTGGGGGCCTGCTTGTCCCCCAGCTGCAGGTAGAGGATGTTGGTCGTCTGCGAGTCATGCCGGAGCCAGAGGGCCACTCCCAGGATGATGCCTCCGGCCAGCTGGGGAGAAAGCAGAGGGAAGCAGGAGGCTTGATTTTCATCTTTCTGCAAATTCTTACTCCTTTCGCATAGAGAGCATCATTCCTCACCATCATCCCACCCTTGCAATGTGCCTGCCCCACATGAGCCCCAATTTATGAGATGACCCCTCGTTGTGGGGATGTGCAAAGCCCTTCCCAGTTCCTGCAGGTGATTTCTTTCCTAAGAGCTGTTTTATTGCTCTGTTAAAATGGAAGGCTCAGCCTTACCCAAGAAGTAGAGATGTGTGACTGAGGCTTTTAGGAGAGCTTGTCAACAGCAGTTAGGATCAGCCCCAAGGACTCCCTTTTCCCAGCAGGCTGTTATCACCCCATTTCATTTCTCTGGGATGTACAAACAGGGTTTGGGGCTTTATTTGACCTGCTGAGAACTGGGTAGGAAGGATGGGGAGACTGTGGCTCAGAAAGTGGAGGGACTGCCAGTTTTTCCCTCTGCCCCAGTCTCACGTGCACATTACTTCCCATCCAGGCTCAAGCCCTGTCTGAGAAGACCTGGTGGACAGAGCTTTCTGTGCTCCCCAAAGCCACCCTGCCTTGGGCAGACCTGTCCAACCAACAGGACACTAAAAAAGGGCAGTAAACCTGCTAGTGATGCAGAGCAAGAGCAGAGACACTGTGGCTTTGAGCTGCTGCTGCACCCGCTCACAGGGGATCCAGAACGCCTCCAACCCCCCAAAACACACTCTTCAGTGTCCACATCTTGACATTTAGCACATGACTAAGAAACCACACTCAGGGGGACTCGGTAACACTTCCAGCAGCACCTTTGTGTTATATCCCATTCCTACCCTCCCCATGGGTCTCGGGGATGTCCCACATCAGGAGGGGACAGACAAGGATTCATACCACAACCCTTGCAGCATCACTTTGATTATATCTAGTCTTCTTCTAAGGTGTCCCACGAGCATGCAGCCATCACTTCCACTGCCTGGTTCACTGCCCGTTTAATTTCACAACAGGACAGAAAAAAAGAGTAGCGCAGGTGCCCACAGGTGGGGCTGTGAGCTGGGACCACAGTCTCCTGCTCCTCCAGCACACAGGGCTTCCCTTAATGACCAGAGCAGAGCAGAGCACTCACACACACACATGTGCATGCAGACATGGATGACAGAGCCCCCCGGGCAAGGATAAAAACACGCTTCAAACATGGGAGGAGATGTTCTGCATATGGAGCATCAACCCAGCTTACCACTGGAATATTTATGTCCAAATAATGGCAAGTTTTATGACTGACTTCCTCACTGTTTTCTCTTCTAGGGAAGGGTGGGGAATGGCAGCGGAGGACGGGAGCAGACCGGGTGCACCACAAAGGGAAAGGTGTCACTGAGAGGAACTCGAGCCACAGCATTTCCAGCAGCACTGTGTTCTCCATGACACCCCCCTTCCATTTAAAACCATAAGAGAGTGGGGGGAAAAAACCCCAAACCCTTAAGAACTCAATATCACTTGTAAGAAAGAAACAGGAAGCGCTTATTCAAATGCTGATTTAATTTTGAGTGTCCTAAATCCTCAAAGCCATTCATTTTAAAAAAGGGAAGATAACTACCACATAGTAGATAAGTAGAAACGTGATTTTTTTTCAGAAGGGTCTGAGTCAGGTCAGATACAGATGTGAGAGGCACCATGAAGGTCACATTAAAAATAAAAGAGTTGGTTCAGTAAAAGTGCAAAGTCTGCTGTTGTGCAAGTGGGGTGAGCGCACGAGGGCTGGGATCTGCCAGCCAGGCTGTCGGTGGGAGCCCAGCTCCCACCAGTTCCCTGGAGAGGAAAGGAAGACTTTACAAGCCTTTCCCCAATTTCCCACCAAAATCATCAGCTTTTAACACTTCTCCCACAGCAACCAATGCAGCTTCCCCGCTGGTATGGTCCGTCATCCCTCTCGCACTTGGGAGAGCCCAGGGTTCTCCAAGCACTGGCTGTGGGGAAAAGTCACGAAAGCCAGTCCGTGCTCACATCCACCTCCTAATAAGGCAGCTCGTGGCTTCACAGAAAGTCACCCAAATCCAGCCTGGCATGGCTCGTTCATTGTCTGAGGGCGTCACCAAGCCCATGTTTATCCTCCCAGCAGAAGGAGAATGTCCCCAGATCAATCAGTGCCACTCTTAGAGCAAAGGTCTCTCAGTGGCTCCCACCCCGTGTCCCTCCCGCACCGACTCCATTTGCTTTTTTAACAGAGCTCAGAGAACCTCTGAAGGGAAGTTTTAATCCAACAGCAGCTGGATTTCTTAAGAGAAAGCAACATTCACTCACTAATGAAAACAGGGCTTAGGCTACGCTGAGTAACTTTTTCCACACAAACCATACATCCTTCCGCCACCACGAAGAGAGGAATGCAATTAAGGCATCTTTCTTCCCAGAGGGAAGAAGACAAGAGGGAGATGGGTGCAGATATGTGCCCAGCACAGCTCTCCATTACAGCACGCCAGCACTGCACTGCTCTTGGATGTGCTCTGCACAAGCCCACCTCCCCTCCCCAGCTCGTCCTTCTCCTGCCGGCACGCAGGCGCTTGCAGAGGTGGAGGTCACTGAAACTGCTCAGACTTGGAGCATCCAGATTATTTTCCAGCATTTTAAGCACTACTAACTTTCTTGGCTTCTTTTACAGCCTTGCACTTTGCTCTGGAGTGCCGTAAGCTGTCATTCTGCTGCCTTCCCCTACCTGCACTTTTGTATGCTTTTGTTTACATAAAAAAATAAATAAATATCCCACAGACATACTTCCCAAAACCCAAAAGAAAACAACCCCTTGATGAAAATAACACCTCCTCCATCTTCTCTGTCCCTTCAAAAATTCCCCACAAGCCTAGAAGGGCATGTGGTCCATGTACCCCCACTGCATGGCTCATGCACCCCAGGACGGGGCCGGCCCTGGAGCAGCCCAAGCAGCCCCCCAGCACTGCAGAAGTGGTGCAGTGGGCTCCAACATTCCCTCTTGACTGCTGGTTTCCAGCTTCCAGAGATTTATTGCTTCTTCCACAGACAGCCAGACTTTTCCAGCTGGATCCTGCCTTCCACAACTGGAACACAGGAGGTTCAATCTTAACGTAAGAAAACACTTCTATACTGTGAGGGTGACAGAGCACTGGAACTGCCCAGAGAGGTGGTGGAGTCTCCATCTTTGGAGACATTTCAAACCCATCTGGATGTGTTCCTGTGGGATTTACTCTAGGATCCTGCTCTAGATGATCTTCAGAGGTCCCTCCTGCCCCCCACCATTCCGGGATTCCGTGTGATTCCCAAGGCTTCCTTTTCACAGTGTACCCTGAGAGGTGATGGAGTGGTACCCCACGTGATGGGTATCACTGCCTGAGCATCACAATGATGGCAGGTGTGCAGCTTTGGTTTGGTGCTACATCCACCGTGCATGTCATGGGGCTCCCTCTTGGATTGAGCCTCACTGACTGACACGCCATTCGCCCTGAAATTTCCCAGATCCAGCTATGGGGCAAGGGAACAAGCCTGTCTCACAGCCCAGTCTCTCCACCCCTCTCCAAAAAATCGCCATGATTTAGGGGTGCAAGGAATGGCCCCTTTCTCCCCTTTATTGCAGGGCACCCCATCTGAGCTGCCCCCACCTTCAGCTGCTCCCCAGACACCCGCATACACCAGGATGTGCATCATCCCCCGACCCTTCTGCTGCCCCCAGCCCTCTTCCTCCTGCTCCCTTCCCTCCGCCCCCCTCCGAAATAGGTTTCCTGGTGGGGAGGAGGAGGAGGAGGAGGAGGAGGAGGAGGAAGTCGTGGCCGTGGGGCGGTTTGCGGGGCATGTCAAAGCAAAGCAGACATCCTGCGGCTCGAGGCGGCGGAGGGGGAAGCGGAGGTGCCAGCAGTTTCACAATGCTGTATTTTTAGCCGTGCTGCTTCCCGCGGCCACGGCCGGCAGGGACATCACTTCCCACCCCTCGCAGGCTCCAGGGACAGGCGAAGCTCCTGCTCTTCCTGCACAAACGCCGCCGCCACGATGCCTGTGAAACACCACAGTCGCTTACAAGAAGCAGGATGCTGCTGAGGAAGCTTAACAGATTTTAGCTGGTTTACAATTCAAGTGGACGATTAGAGGTGTTTTAACGGGTTTTCACGTTACACAGGCTTGTGGCTTCCCTTACTGCCTGGAAGCTGAGCCCTTTGGGGGGATGGCACTTGGGGATCCAACCATGGCTCCCCATGGCTCTTCTCCAGCACGACCCACAAAGCAGCAGAGACGGGCTAAAACCAAATCCCCCTCCTTTTAGGCATGGGGAGCCAGGGCACAGAAGGATGAAACAGCTCGCCAGAGGTGAAGCATCTCGCCATGCAAGAAACCCACCGCACAGCCAGGAATTAATTGCTAATTTGGGGTCATTTGCCTGTCTCTAGGTGGAGCAGGAGATATCCTGTTCTCTGGTACGTGCAGCGTCAATAACAAAGCATCACTCGCTGCTGCACCCAGCACGAGTCGGGAAAAAAAAATCACAGAGCTAGAGATTCATAACTCAATGAAAATTACCTTTGGAAGGGCAATATTGCAAGATGCGTAGGAGGACCTAACAGGTCCTGTGCTACCATCTCGAGGACCAAGGCAGGCAGGAGCAGAGAATGTGACCGTTGGTGGCAGGCACACGTGTGCAGGCAGCGCCGAGCCCACCTGCACCCTGCACCTCACTTCCTGGAAAGCAGTTCAGTTTCTGTTGTTAACAGATGTGCTCAGCAGAAGTGCAAAAAGGGCTCGGGGTGCTGCAGGGGGTGAGAGCTCAATGGCAGCCCACGAACATGGGGACGTGGGTTTGATGCTGCAACAGCCTTCATGTTACGACGGCAGGACGTCATGCCAAAAATTCACTTAAAATTTCCAGGTGAGATGCACTACAGATCACCCCCACGCTGCGTGGCAGGGTGGACGGTGGGATGCCCTGGAGCACCAACATGTCAGAACCCACCCCCAAGACTTTTTTGGGGAGGTGTAAGCAGGGGGAATGACTTCAATCAGACAAATGTGGTTGCACACTGACAGCCACACAATGTAGAAGCTTCTCCACTGAGCTCAGCCAGGCACTGGGCAAACCCCAGTGGCAGACAGGACCCTTCTTGAGAGCAAGGTCTCCCCGCTGCCTTCCGCAGTGCCCGTGCTCGACGGCTGCCAAAGGTCAGGCTGAAAGCTTGCAGGCAGGGCCTGCCCAGGGACTGGAAAAGGGCATTTGGGAAAAGCCTGGCGCTGGGCAGAGGAAGGCAGCCTGCACCCCGTGCTCCGCTCCCCGCAGCGCAGCCCCACCACCTTCCAGCAGCCGCTATTAATAGAGCTGCCGGCCGGGGTGAAATTCCCCGCTGGTGCCTATAGTTACCAGCCCCACAACACTGCGGGGCCGTTCAAAACAAGCTCCAGAGGAACGCTCCCAGAGGAGCAGCACATCAGAGGCCAAATAAAGCTTGATGGATGGGAGGAGAGCACAAACCTGGCACCAAATCCCAGGGGTGGGGTTCTCTGACAGAGCCCGATCCCTGCTGCGGACAGAAGCATCACTACACACTGACACCAGCACCTAATGGCCCTCAGCAGAGAGGAAAACAATTTCAGGTATTGCTTTAAAATTAATTTGGCCCCATACATAAGCATTTAACTACAACAGTAATACAACTGCTTTCCCTTTTTAATAATCCAGTGAAAGGCACTTGCATGGTACAGGATCAAAGTGTTTCTCAAGGCACTGTACGTGGGTTAATGCTCTTGCAGGAGGTAAGCAGTACAGAATAACCTCAGGAAAACAGAGCAATCCCCCCTCCAGCCACCAGTGATGCTCCCTCCTTGTGACTGCAGCCCAGCCTGTTACCTGAAACTGGGGACCCCCACAGGGCACTGGTCGCTTCCAAAGACACACTGAAATAAACTTCTGCATGCTGAGACTTCAGAAGGTTTCATAGATGATGGCAGGGCTGTGCTCACTTGACAGAGAGCCCAGAAACACATCCCAGAGAGCCATCAGCAGGAAAACTTCAGTCCAGGTACTAAGCCTATTAAGAAAACCTCTCCCTTGCTCTTCAAAGACAGGCATTAAGTAGCTGCAGGGTTAAACACATATGGAGATACGCTTGGCTGTACATCATCTCAGGACACCAAACCCAGTCACTGGAAGAAGCTGCTGGGCCAGCATCACATCCCTGCTGCTCACAAGGCTCTCTGCAATTCCAGGAGACCAATAACCCCTGCTAGCTGCTATCACTAACAGCATTTCAGCAGCTCCCAGTGCCAGCCTGCACCTGGAACAAAACACAAGCTGCTTTGTGAGTTCAGGGAGTTATTTCAAACCTGCACTTCAGAGCTGCACGCCGTGTGGACCACCAGCTCTTCCCTTCTCTGTTTAAACCCATGACCAGGGGTACACCCAGCTGCCCTCCTCATCACATCGGGAGGGTCACGAGGCGTTCAGCAGAGTTGTCACCGTGGGACCACCATCACAGAGAGCTGCCACTTCCCTCCACCGTCAGCAAAGCCAAATATTTTCATGCACACTTTGTGGACTCCAGGGGACAGCCATCAGATTTTCCAGCATTGCACAAGAAAATACTCCTCCACCCCTTCCCTTCCGATCACCACTTAAGAGACAGACTTCCACCTTCCCCTGCTCTTGCCCTTCCTCCCTTTTGCACCCTGACTGCACCACATCCCCTCCGCACAACCAAGGGAAAACAGCTACACAGTGCTGGGAAAATGGCATGAGGAGCAAGCTCTTCCTTTTAATTAGACAGCTCTCTGCTGTGGGCAGTCAGCAGTGCTCCAGATCTGGAAGGCTGCCACTGGCTGTATTAGCAAATAAGCTGGGTGATCCTTCTCCGAGCAAGCCAATTTCTCCTTGGTTATCACAGAATCACAGAATGTCAGGGATTGGAAGGGACCTCAAGAGATCATCTAGTCCAGTCCCCCTGCCAGAGCAGGAACACCTAGATCAGGTCACACAGGAACACATCCAGGTGGGTTTGAATGTCTCCAGAGAAGGAGACTCCACACCTCTCTGGGCAGCCTGTGCCAGTGCTCTGCCACCCTCACTGGGAAGAAGTTCTTCCTCACATTTATGTGGAACCTCCTATGTTCCAGCTTGCACCCATTGCCCCTTGTCCTATCATTGGATGTCACTGAGAAGAGCCTGGCTCCATCCTCATGACATTCACCCTTTACATATTTATAGACATTAATGAGGTCACCCCTCAGTCTCACCCAAGCTGAAGAGACCCAGCTCCCTCAGCCTTTCTTCAGAAGGGAGATGTTCCACTCCATCATCTCTGTGGCTCTGCACTGGACTCTCTCCAGCAGTTCCCTGTCCTTCTTGAACTGAGGGCCCAGAACTGGACACAATATTCCAGATGCGGCTAATTAAATTCTAAAATAGCTCTCTGGCTTCCTCTGGCCTCTCCAGGGACTCTTTGCAGCAGTGGTCAGTCCAGCCCCAGGCACTGAGGTTCGGATAATTCAGGAGAGAGGTTGAAGTGCGGCCGTTTATGGAGAGTGGGACGGAGGAGCAGCTCCACCCCACTGGGTGCCCAGAAAAATCACCCAGGAATGGGCACTGCTACTGCTCCCGGCCACCTCATGGGTTCAGGACAAGTCTGCAGCACAGAAAAGCTTTAGTTTTATCTGCCCTATGTTACTACTGGGTGAGATCCCGAGGTGATACCCATGGGGTGCTACCCATGGGGTGCCTCCACCACTTTGGCCAGCGAATGCCACTGTGCAACATGCAGGGACCCTTTCTTTCCCAGGACGGGCACCTCTTTGTATGTGTGGGCTGTGCAGCAGCCACTGCTCCCCACTTGAGAGCCACCCAGGTAACCCCAGCATGCCTGCCATCTTCTTTTCAAAAAGGCACTCACAAACGAAGGACACCCCCAAAAATAAAACAAAAACTCAACATCTCAGGCAGAGGGCTGCCTTTTCCTTTGGCTTTTCAGCACCGTGGCTTTGTGAAACTCCCCCTGCACTGCCCAGGGAAGGAACGGGGGGAAGCCAGAGGGGTGTCAGTTTATTTGTGCCCCAGCAGGGCTACTTAAAAAAAAGTTATCAAGAGTTTCTTCCTTATTTGTTAACACCATTAAGGCTGAGAATTGCTTCCTTTCTTCCTCTCGGGCGCTGGAGTGAGCTCCTGCACAGCACGGGGTGCAGCCTGCCAGAACTTCGGGCCTCCTGCTTGTTCTCAGCAGCAGCACTGACCTCCACTGGGCACAAGGCAATGATAAGCAAATGATAAGCAAATAAGCGTGAGGAGCCCAGCAGCCCTTGCATGCTAACCAGCTGGCAGGACCTCAGGGCTGCGAGTGCCCCATCTCCCTGGGGTACCAGCACCGCCACCCTGCAGCAGGGGTGCTCAGCACTGCCGTAAACGCCACCCCAAAAAAAGGACCTTCACACTTCGGTGGGGACCAAGGCACCCCTCCCCAGCTGGGATGCAAAGCTGGCTGCTAACCATATTTGCATGGTGGTAAACCTAAAATTCCCTTTGACTGCTGGTTTAAAAAACAACACAAAAGGGCTTGAAAGCCGTAAGACATGGTGGTCACCCACCCCACAGCAAGCATCCGTAAATCTAACAAAGCCCAGGCTCCTCATCCGCACCAAAGGTGCTGGGAGGTGTTTTGGGGAGCCAGTGGGTTGCAGCTCACAGGGACCCATCCTTGGGAGGAGCTGGAGCATCTCCTCCCAGCGCTCACAGGCATCAGGCTCCCTCCGAGGGGTAGGGCACGGCACCCCAACTCCTAACGGGGATATTAAACACACCGGCTGTTCCTCTTGGAAGCAAAATGCCTGTTCGTAAGACATAAGGTGTTTTGCAAAGGCAGGTTGGGGTGAGCAAGGGAGCTCACTCCAGAGCCCCCAGCATCCTTCCTGCTGCCCAGGAGACCCTTCCTCCCTGACACCCCCACCCAGAGGCTTCAGCAACAAGAATAGCAGGAAACTGGGACCAGAAGAAAAGAAAAACCCCTGGCATAAGCGTGATAACTGGGAAGGAACAACACTTGAGAAGAGCCTGCCCACCTCCGTCCTGCCATTTTAAGGGTGGAGGAAGAGGTTAACCTCCCTGGGACAGTCTTGCATTCATCTGGCAGCTGGCAACACATCAGGTATCAATTAACACCGCTGCGTCAGAGCTCCTCACCGCTCCCTCGGTCAGTGTTATACCCAGGAACAAGGCGAGGCGGCCCGAAATCAGCCCGGGTTCAGCAGTGCTTGCTCTTATCAGGAAGAGCATCCACTGCTGCAGGCGAGCATTAAGAGATCCCCCAATTCCCTGCCAGCAGAGCGGGGTGTCGGGCGAGGGGCCATCCTGGCCATGCAGCTAGCAGTGCCTTCCCTGCGTGGGGTGGGGCTGGGCTCGCTTGGGAGAAAACCAGCATTTTGGGCGAGGGAAAACAGCCTATTTTAAAAAAAAACCATTAAAAAAAAGCAGCCTGCTCAGGCACATCGCGTTGCTGGCGGGCAGAGAGCGCTCCTTGGCACGCCAGCCCCGCGCTGCCAGGGGGTGTTCCTAACCGGGACAGACGTGGTTCGTGGGAAAACGGGGATGTGCCGCTTTGTGCTCAATTACCCGCACGTCTGGGTGCGTTATTTCAGGAGAAACTTTCTCGGGAAAGGCAGCCGCTCCAGCCTGGGTAAAATCTGCATCCTCAAAGAACTTCCCAGGCAGCAGAGGCAGACGGGTCCCCGCTCTGGGTATGCCCCAGGCGTCGAGGCTGGCTCCCGGCGCGGTGCCAAGGCCGTTGCGCCCCATCTGCTCCCCGCCAGCTCTTGGGGTGAGGGGGGGGAACCAAACCATCCCCCATGGCTCGTATTTTTTGAGCAGCCTCTCCTGTCTAGCTCCTCTGCAGTGGATGGCTGGGCCAGCCCCTCTGCCTGGCAGCATCCCTCCCTCCCTCCCTCCCTCCCTCCATCCTCGGCTGGCTGAGAAACACCGCTCTCCCCAGCGCAGAGCCACAGCAACAGGGGGTTTGGGGGCAACAGCCCCGGGAGGCGACACCGACACCCCCCCCCGCCGCTCGGAAAGGATGCGTATAAATAAATATATATATATAAAAATATAAATAAAAACATGCATGCGCAAATTAATCAATATATACGCATGCATTAAAAAACCCACAGGACAGGCGGACACTTTCCCCCCCCCGGGCACCCAGCGCTAACGGCAGGCGCGGCAGACGAGCCATATTGGAGCCCCGTTACTGCAAGCGCCGGGGTGACTCAGCCCCCCCACCCCTCCCCAGGGCGCGGGGTCTCACCCAGAAGATGAAGTTGAAGACGAAGAGGAGGTATTTGATGCACTTGGTGCAGCCTTCCACTCCCATGGCGGCGGCGGCGGAGCCCCTCAATCTCTGCTGCCGGGCTGGGGCGGTGGCGGCGCGGGCGGGGAGAACAAGCCACGCCCCCTGTGCCCTGGGCCACGCCCCCTGCGCCCGAGGCCACGCCCCCCGCGCCCGAGGCCACGCCCACAGGGCATGCCCCGCCCCTCCGGGGACTGGGGTCGGACCCCCGCCCCCCCCGGAACGGGGCCGCCTGCGGTTTTTTTCCTTTTTTTCTTTTTTTTTCTTTTTTCCTTCCCCTTTTCCCCCCCCCCCCTTTTCTTCCCCCGTTTCCTTTCCCCTTTTGCTCCTCTTTTTCCTTTATCTTCCCCCTTTTTAAAATACTTTTTTCGTCTATATTCCCCCCTTTTTTTGTGTGTGCATGTTTTTTCCTTTTCTCTTCCCTCCTCCTTCCTCTTTTTCCCTTTTTTTTTTCTTTTTTCTCCTCTTTTTCCCACCCACCAAGGGCTGCTCACAACGAAGTTTCCTACGTGCAAGCAGCAGCCACAGGGTGTGTGGGGGTGTTGGGGAATTGTAGCATCACCATTTCCTAAATCTGACCACTTCCACCTCACCACCATCCCCTAAACCTCACCAGGCAGCCCAAGGTGGGGGAAGAAACTGCTCGAATGGGTGCAGAGTGCACAGCAGGATTTGTATTTCTATACACAGAAGTTTTAAGATGCATCCATGAGGGAAACCCTTCCCCCTCAAAAAAAAAAAAAATAGAGAATAGGATTTTCACATTAAAACTCACAGTTTGAAATTCAGAGAAGCATTTCCTCATTTGTTTCCCCCTCCTGTTTTATCCTAAGCTCTGATCAGTTGTACAATTTTTGCCCAAGCTTGTGGCTTTGTTACTGCAAGCAATTGCATCACGTTCAGTAGAACCACTCAGATTGTTTTCCCTCGGTTACTGGGTCCCAGCAGCATCTGGGGGGCTTCAGGGCTGCCCACCAAAGAGATCTGGGTGCCACATGTCCACAGTTCAAGCAAGCTTCACATTATGGCTTAGAAATTTTAGTGAAATGTTAGGGTTTTTTTAAAAAAAAAGCTGTGCCACAGAAGCATGATGAAATTTCCCAATCTTTTGGCTGAAACCCACTCCCACCCACTTGCTCATCCCTGGAAATATAAATTGCTCTCATCCTACGTTACGCTTCCAGCAAGCTCACTCGCTGCTTCTCGGGGCAGGACAGTATGTCACATCATGAGAGCGTAAGAGGACTTCTGGTAAAAGCAGCCAGCAGCTCCAGCCAAGGTCAGGACCTTTCCATGCTAAATCTGAACCTTGTACCCACCTGCAGCCTCGTACGTGCAAACCTGGCCTCGTTCTGCCCAGGCACTTCCCTCTAGCAAAAACAGCCTCTGAGCCAAACATTTTCACGCTTGGTGGAGTCTTCCCTGCCATGCATCCCGTGAGCAGGAATTTGATGTTACCTTAGCCCACATTTCCTACAGGTGTACACTGAGTCAACCTGTTCCAAAGCCATCCCATTGCCCTCGGGGATGAGTTGGTCCCGGGCTCTGTCATGTTCATCAAACCCTTCTTTGCCCCTCAGTAACAGCCCATGAGTAGAAGTTGGCTCCGTTCCCCAGTTACTTATGCTGAGTACATCCCCGATTGCAGGCTTGCCATGGATGCATAAACCCTTTGTCTCTTAAGCCACATTCACTCACCCAGCTTTACTAACAAAGCTGGGGGTTCACGAGACCATTTACGCATGTAACTGCTACCCCAAATTATCAGTAGGACACATCTGGTCAGGGCAATAGCTGTAATCCTGTGCAGCTCCTGCTCATCAATCCAAAGGATAACGGCAGCATCCTGAAGCTGCTCACTTGCTACATCATAGCATCCCACAACATTTTTTTTTCTGCACCTTCAGAAGAGGTTGAAGATGTGTGAAGAGGCTGTGTGAACCCAGGAGCCTCTCATGCACTTAGGGGGCTGTTTCCATAAGATCTCTCGGAGGTATCCTTAGAGAATCTGTGTGAGGGGAGGAAGGGACCAGCTGCAAACGGATAGGGCCTTCAGCAGCAGCCCTGCTGGTGATGAAAGAAAACGATTCTCAAATCAACTTTTGTGCACTGGAGAGCGAGCAACCCCAGCTGCAACCACTGCCACAGAGTTGGCATTCAAATTACTCCTAGGGAGCTCAGGATTGTTTCCCCCTCATTGTTGCTTTTGTTTTCTTGCTTTCTGCCTTTTTGTCCCCTCTTCTGTTGGAAAGTGAAAAAAACACAAAATAAGAAATGAACCTTTTCAGTCCCATTTCTGGGACCTTCCTTTTCAGGTGGTGTTGGAGCCACGTGCTGCCCAGTGCTCAGATGTGGCTCTGGCAGGAGAAGCACAGCCCCACCATTGAGTATTGCATTAAGTATCTCCCAGTTAGAGTCTAAACTGGGTTCACCCATCTGGCTATACCAACAAAGTCCTCTCCAAAACTTAGAAGTGGAAAAGGGTTTCAAGCTTTGTCTAAATATTTGTCATTTTTTTTAAGCAGCTCAGCTGAGTACATTCTGAAACTTTGACCTTAATGTACAGGAAGACAAAAAAAACCCCACAATGTCAAGATAACGTATACTGTTTCCTAAAATTACGTGTGATTTCAGATGTTCTGTATTCGTCATGCCTTACTATTTGCTGCACAGTCCATAAAGCACCAAAACTGTGTTTCAAACACTCTCAGCAGCTTTATCAGCTCTTTATAAAATGCTGCTGTATAAATAAGTAAAACTAATTTGCACGAATTCAGTTCATGTATCGGTGTCACATGCTGGTATCGAGTGTAAGTGCTATGAATAGGG
Source organism: Podargus strigoides (assembly GCA_028020825.1). NCBI lineage: Eukaryota > Metazoa > Chordata > Aves > Caprimulgiformes > Podargidae > Podargus > Podargus strigoides. The sequence continues at coordinate 5,137,185 of CM051633.1, forward strand.
CTGATGACTTCCCTCTTGAGGAGGATGGGCTCCCTTTGAGTGCTCAGCAGTGCTAATGCATAGTCCTTTACCAAGCAGCCAGCTGCAGGCAGCTCTGAGAAGAAGCTACCTACCCCTCAAGCCTTGCATCACTGGAAGAAAAAAGTGAAGTAAAAAAGTAAATAACCCACCAAACCCCCAAATAAATAAAAAAAATCCCCCTGCTCCCAGGTGGCCATTTGAATTTGCTTTTGCAATTGGCTTTGCAGGCAGAGTGAAGCAGCAGAGAGCAGAGGCGACCGCAGTGTTTTTTCTCTGTCTGCTGGGCTGGGGTTGTTGGGGATTTTTTTTATTTTGTGAATCCATTTATAAATGTCAGTGTCATGCCTGTGGGTTTTGGCATAGCTGACATCTCCAGGGATGACTCACCAGGGTCCCTTAGAGCAGATGGGGCTGGAGCTGCTTCTCAGCTTTGGGCTTAGTTGGCAAGCCCTGTCCCCAGGACTTGGAGCCTGCTTCTCCCAGGGAGGTGCCTGCCAGCCTTCCAGCAGCTCCACCTTAAAATCCCCTTGTGTTTTGCAAAGAGGGATGAGGGGAGAGGGCACACCTGTGTCTTCCTCACCTCCTACACGTGTCTGGAGAGCTGGTGACTGGGGTGTGAAACAATTAGCATCAAGGCAGGCTCTAAACACCTAACATCCAAGCTCTAAACACCTAACACCCAGGGTCTCCAGAAGATTTGGGTGAAGAGATGGAAGTCCCTCATCCAGCAGGGACTGTGGGATGGCTGCTGACGTGGTACTCTGGCTGCAGGGCTTGGGTTTGTGTGGCAGTCCCCCTGCCCTCCTCACAGCCAGTGCATAAGTGACAGACAAACCGTGGGAATAAAATGTATGTCATTTTGTGGGTGAGCTCCTAGTTAGCTTTGAAGTGTTTTATTTTCTGTGGAAAATATGACAGAAGTAGCCTGGGTTTCCAGTTTACCTGTGGTGGTAAAAAAAACCCAAAACACCAAAGAACAGCAGCATCACCAAAAATCTTTAAACAGGACATTTTGGAGACACATGAAAAGAAGTTCAGAAATTCACCCTGCAGGAGGCTAATGGTCCCAGAGCACACAAGAATAACTTCCTAGGCAGCCAGCACCTCACCGTACTGTTTTTCAAGGCAGGGCTTGAGCAAGAGCAAGGTTCAGAGCATGGACTGGCCTATGGCAGTAGGGAGATGGAGCTCCATCGTCTCGGGAAAGGCCCACCAGTGACCCTGGGGAGCCAGCCAACACCTTCATTTTGGGTAGAAAAAATAGTATTAAGAATCTCATCCATGTATCTAAGCTATATCTCCAGAATATCTTTTCTGGGTCCCAGTGGGAGCAGCTGACGCCTGCTCATCTGAAAATCCCTGTTCCCAGCTCTGCAAATTCAGCTGAAGCACTTTTTTGTGGCCTGGGGGGGGTCACGTTGGCCTCGCAGCCTCTGGGGGAGGGATGCAGCAAGCAGAGACTTGTAGCTGTGCCTGAAGTTTCTGTTTCTAATAAACTCAACAAATGGTTCCTGTCTGCAAGGTCTGCCTCCCTGCCATCTTTAAATATTTATGTCAACGTATCTATGGTGATGGGTCAGGTTATATAATAAAGAGGAGGAGGAAGGGGGGGGCAGTGGGGAAGGACAGCATCTGGAGCTGTGGCAGAGAGGGAGCAAACCTGAGTGGGTTTCCCCATCCAGCCCGAGCTCTCTCTCTTCTTCAGGCTCTGCTGCTCACTCACCCAGAAAGTGAATGCTCATTTTTCTCAGGGCACCGGAGAGGGCTGAGCTGCGCTTTGCGAGGTGCCATGCGGGAGAGCGAGAGCCCAGCCCATCGACGCAGAGAGCTTCTATTGTATAATCAATGTATAATTCATTAGGAGGTGAATAAAGACTGGAATAGCTTCTTGCTGATGTAACGGGGCTGAAAAGAAAGCCAGCACGTCCATGAGCAAGCTGGTGCAGCCGGGGGTTAAACAATAGAGCTCAGTGATGCTGAGGGGAGAGGGGGGATTTTGCCTTGGGATAACACAAACAAGGCAGCTAAGGGCTGCCAGGGACGCCAGGGAGAGCCATGTGGGGATGTGCATCTTCCTGGTGAAAAGTCTGGGAAGGACCTTTCTATTTTGCTTACTGGAATGGAAGGGAATAGCACTGGGCAGACGGGAGGGTACGAGCTGTGGGTGGGCACCTCCAGGCTCCACACAAACCAGTTCTCCCAAGATGCTGAGTGACTGCCCTCTCTCTTCCAGATAAAGAGATGGTTTGGAGTTTTTTTCTCATGACCCTCCTGGCAGGGGTAGGTATGCAGATTGCCTCCAGGCATTAATTGGTTTGACGGACCCCCAAAACACTGGGGGCGAGAGGGACAGCCCGGCAGGGAGCGGAGCAGCCTGGCTGGCAGACCTGCAGCCCGTCACGGGTTTGGCAGCTGCAGCTGAAAGCTGCAGAACATACACCACATGTATTTTTCCAAAACAGCCTCCGAGGCTGCTCCAGGGCTCCCTCTCCTCGTTCTGTGCTCTCCCACACCGTCCCACCCGCTGCTGCGTCTTCCAGTGGACAGGGTTGATGCTCGTGGCCAGTTGCTCAGCCTCCCAGATGAACTACACAGTTGAGAAAAAAATCCCTTTTCACCCCAATATAGCATTTTACTAAAAGAGAGAACTTCATGTGGAAGTTGCAGGGCACATGTGATCCAACTGTGTATTCAAAGCAGCTTCTGACCATACGTACCTGCCTTCAGCTGCGCTGGTGGACATCTCTTTCGTGGAGCATCCACCACCTCTGGCTGCACTTCCAGAGGAGAATCGTAGCCAGCTGCTTCTGCAAACACATTGCTTCTGCACCTCATTAAAAAAAAAAAAGATGTCAATCAACTATTTCTTAAAAAAATATTTCCTATGTCTGCGTCTGAGCAGCTTTACCTTGGCAGGGGATGGCTTCCTCACCACCCCGGTGCTGCTAAGGTCCACCTAAAACTGCTGGTTTAGGTGGCTTCAGAAGGACTTGTTCAGCAGTATCTCCTTTAGGAGCTTGCTGCTGGCATGAATCAGAGTTGCACAGCAAAGGGGCTGTTGCATGAGGAAGTCATATTTTGACAGCAGTGGGAACTGGCAGACACACAGTCAATAGGGCAGGAAGTAGAAAAACGTTTTGGAGCCAAGCCAGCACACCACCAGGCTGAAAGATTCCCACTCTCCACACCACCGAATCCCTCTAGAGAGTCAGTAAATTGCTTGACCTGTGCTTTTCACAAGTGCTCAGAGCTCCTCAGGTTTTTGCTGGGTACTGAAAAACCCAATTTGCAGAAGCCCTGAGCATCCCTGGCTGCTGTGCAAAGCTGCAGCCTGCTCACCTACAGCTCTGCATGAGAAGTGCATTGAAAAAGTGTCGTCTGCTGCCTTTGGAGCAGGCACTGGGAAAGCTCCCCTGGCTCATAAGCACCCTGTGGGTGAGCCACCCACGGGCACGCAGTGAGCCCCATGTAAAGCCTCAGGGGAAATCACTGCTCAAGCTGGCAGAGCAGGACCTGAGTGGTGCATGGGCAGTGAAGGATGGAGAGCAGCACAAAGAGCTTCTTTGTTGCTGCCATGGGCTGATGCTCCCCAGCTCTGGAGGTAACTGCCTGGCCTTGGGTTGTTCCCTCTTCCCATGCCCTCAGGCAGAGCTGGGGGTCTGTCTAAAGTAAAATGAAAGGGGTAACACATGAGCACAGGCTAATTCACACCCACAGAGAGGCCAACCTGTCATTGCCCAGGTGACCTTAGTGGAACTAATTCATAGTTGCTGGAGCTTAATTGACAATTAATTGGAGCCAGTTCCGAATTAAATATTTAACTTTGCACCTTTGGTCTCTCTTTGTTTTTTTTTTGTGGTCTTACCTATGCATTATTCCCCTTGTGAGACAGTTTGGCACAGGTCACGTTCTCCCTGCTGCAGAAATCATTACAGAGGTGTGAAAACAGCAGCTATGCACACGCACACCTACGTGGCCAGTGCTGGGAAGGTGCCTGCTTCTTCTGATGAGGTTTCAGTGATCACAAGCAATTCAAGGATAACAAGAGCTTGGGGAGGGGGATATGATAGCCTTTCAGGTTTCTTTATCATATATATGCTACTCCTGTCCCTAATCATCCCTTTACATTATAAACTGACCCAGGAGGAGGAGCAGCTAAAGCTTTAGCAGTCCTGGTGGTGAAGTTTTAATAGAGATCTTTTGTACTTGACTTTGGAGTTGATGAGGCTTAAGTAGGTAACCCCCACTGCTGACATACACCCCACCCATTTGCTCAGTCTCCAGTGTTTTTTGGTATGGCAGAACATCATCAGTTGTCCTGCCAACACAGAGCTGTGGGCAAGACTTGACTACCTAGTGTTTAAAAAAGCAAAACTGTAGAGATTTCTTTCCTATAAATCACAGAATGGTTTGGGTTGGAAGGGACCTCAAAGCTCATCTCATTCCAACCCCCCAGCCATGGGCAGGGACACCTCCCACCAGCCCAGGTTGCTCCAAGCCCCATCCAACCTGGCCTGGAACACTGCCAGGGAGGGGGCAGCCACAGCTTCTCTGGGCAACCTGGGCCAGTGTCTCACCACCCTCACAGCCAAGAATTTCTTCCTAATATCTAGTCTAAATACTATGGTCTTTATTGCTAAAACTTGTCTTCAAGCCATTTCCTGCCCCTGCTTGCATTACTCCTCATGAGGTACACGCCTGCTCCCCCTGCAGCTGGCCAAGGGCAGGATGAGGCTGATGAGCGAAGGGCCAATGCCATCCTCTCCCTCTCGGGTGCTAAGGCACACTGCTGGGCCAGGCAGCCACCAGCTGCCCAGGGAATATCTCTTCCCAGCACTGAAAGAATTACTGAGGGATCTCCATGACGCAACCCCCACCCCAAGCAATGCAGGCAGCCTCATGCACGGCAGAAAAAGAGAAAGGATGATGGCCTTCTGCAAGAAATTCATCTTTATTGAAGCAACCATGAGTCACAGGAGCTGCCAGCTGGCCTGAGGAATAACAATAGCAGAGGCCTGGACAATAGCAGCTGGAGCTCACAATGGAGATTGTCCCTCTCCAGAGAGCGATATACTTAATAGTGCATCTATACATCCAAGTGAATCTGTCCCCATGACCAGAGAGTGGGTATCTTGGCAAGTGCAGGTCACCACTGAATCCCTGCTAGACCGAGGCGGGTTGGTGACTGCCAGGAGATAGCCTGAATAATACTCTGGAGCACATTGGACTTGATCCTGCTTCCAGTGAAAGCAATTGTGAAGATCCACTGGTTCCAAGGGAGCAGGAGGAGCAATAGCCCTTCCTCCCCCACCAACACAATTCTTTCCAACTCAAAAGATCTGCAGCCATGTTAAAATGCCAACCAGGTGCTGTTGGCTGCACTGCTGTTTTCACACGTGTAGCAGCCCCTGCCTGAGGGCCAGGACCTATCCTGAGCATCAGCATGGAGGTTTCCACGTTTATCTCAACAAACAATTGCTACTTACTGTTTTTCATGGCTAAAAGCCACAGTGAAGGAGAGGGGTGAAAGCTGCTGTTGGTTCAGCAGCCATTTCACACAGTTACAGCAGGTGCCAAATCGATTGCAATGATGGGTTTGAGCTCAGAAGCAGCCCTGCCTCCTCGCAACGAGGGCAGAGCACGGCAGGGAGCCAGCATGTGAGCTAGACTGAGAGCAGAGTTCTTCAGTTGATTGAGGCTTTTAAAATTTCTGTTTATTATTGATAAAGTGATGTAAAGAGGACGTGGAGTTGGACATTGTATTGTTTGACCTGGCTGGAGATCAGTCCTGTTCTCTTAAATTTAAACTTCAGGCCTGCGTGTGTGTGTAATATCAAAGTCCTTTTGCATTGCACAGCAGCACGGTGGGTTAGTGACACTGGATAAACACAGAGCTAAGGCTGGAAGGTGAACAAGCCCCTCTGAAATCAGTGTGGCATCAAGCTCTAGGAGGCTGACTAAATCCTAAGAATTAAAAAATAATGGTGTACTGCATTAGCAAGGAGGAATAACAGAGGGATGTGCCCTTATGCTGGTCATTTGTTTCAAAGCTGCTGCACTGCTTTCTGATTTTTTTCCCTGATCTTTACCAAAAGCTCTGCAAATCTGGCAGTGTTTGAAACCAGGGGAGAAACAGTCGATGGTCATTGGATGCCTACATACTCAAGCATGATCAGAAACGTGCCCAAAGTCAATCATTATGAGTGTCCAGGCTAGGAGAGCACATTTCCCATCAGCAGTGACACACTTCGTGTACAGGATCAGTCCTGGGCTGTGATCCAAAGCCATTTCCTAGAAACATTACATCTTTGGGGATCACAGGGAACTGCTCAGATGACAGCACAAGAGGAGTTTGGTTTAATGCTGTGATTTTTGCTGGGCTTTTCTCTTCATTTTTGTCCTAAGGGGCTCTTTGTGTTGTGAAGCTGTAGCCCAGTGAGGCAATTTGCATCTCCAAGCCCAGGCACATATCTCAGTCCTTGTCCATTTTCAGTGCAGGTGTGGGACTGCTCCTCCTCAGAGCATCGTCTGCTCTGACCAGCTCGGAAACACAACAGCTAGAAGTGCAGGAAGGGGAAACACATGACATGTCCCACCACCTGACCCCGTGTAGTGCCTTCCTGGGGGAGTTTGTGGGTGACTTCAGACATCTTCCTGTGCCAAGAGCTGGCTCTACCTGGTAGGGATGCCCGGGCAGCAGGTTTCTACCTCTCTCGCAGGATGTATTTGCCTTTACGGTCCAGGTTGCTGCTGAAGTGGATGGAGAACCAGAGGAACGAAGTCAGAATCATCCCATAAACCTAAAAGGAAATAAACAAGATGGGCACACAATTGAATGCCAAACTGATTATGATGCTCCATCTGTGCAAATAAGTGATGATAAATGTTGCCTGTTAGTCCAGTTGCCACTTCTGAATTATGTATCAGGATGTCACATTTTTCTGTTTTCCAGTAAAATGGTGAACACCAGTTCCAACACGGGGAAAAAAAAGAACCCAACACGTGGTTAAAGCACCTGATTAGAATTAGCACAGTATGGCTCAAACCCAGTCCTAAAAATATCAAGAAATTAGACGAAACCAGGAAATTCAGATTTAAATTTCCTGCCACAAAACACTCCTCTATGCAGACAAACATCTCTCTCTCATAATAACAGCCTTTTGTAAAGATAACACAGGGAGAAAAAAACCCCAAACCTCATGTATTGTTTGGAGTAAAAAACACCACAAAATGAAAAAAAAAACCTCTATCAAAACCCAAACCCCATGCACGTGCATGGATGTGAATGCAGGGACAGCATACATCCTCTGGATTGTGCCATTCTGCCCAGTACATCACACAGCAGGGCTTACACAGGCAACCTGTCACAGGTAAGGCTGTGGGAAGGAGAACAGGGGCTGTAACAATGTGCTCTGTCCTAGAACTCTGCCTTAATGTGCATGTGCCTCTGCTTGTAGCTTGATCTGGGGATGTGTGTGCATTGTTGGCCGAAGGACGGTGACATCAGAGCAGCCATAGCCCTCATCCTGCGCTTCCTTTGCATCCTGCCATCACAATAGCGAACCGTGCAGCGAGATTTCCTCCAGCACGTGCTTCAAAGACAGCCGCCTTATCTGGCTGCAGCATCGAGCTGTGAAAAGGAGATTATATAGAATAAAAACGTTCCAACTTTGGTCTGAATGTAGCTGCAGTGAAATTCCTCCTATACCTGAGAAAAATTAGAAAGCGACACCAAATATCCACGTGACTTTTTATTTACAGCTCCATAGCAATGCCTGAGGGTTTTCCTAATTTAGTAGTAGCAGTATAAAATACAAGAGCTTTTGTTCCTCTGGGTTTTACTTAGATGGAGAAGGGTGCTCTAACTGATAACTGTGCCAAGGTGGACACAAGCAGTAAAACAACTCCCAAATACACATTCAGTCGGGAAAGGTCACCCCAGCTGGGGAGCAGCATGGAGGTATCACAGCACACCAAACCTCCCTTCACGGTGAAGAAACGAGGCTCCTGGTGTGTACTCTTTTCTGGCACACTTGCAGGGCTCTCGTGTAGAGGTAATTACAGTAACACACCTCTGCCAAGCAGTGGGTGGGCATACAGACAGGCTGGTTTTAATTAGTGGCACTCTCCAGCTCCGAAGGGATTGTCCCCATGCAGCCACTAAGCCCCCTCACCACTGAAGGACACATTCCTCTTGCAGCATTTCATTTTTTCCTTTGTCCTCCCCCAAACAGAACTCACGAATTCAGTACAGACCCTTTCTACCCAAGCCATCCTCCGAAGATGATCCTACTCCTCCTCTGCAAGATCCTCTTTCCAAGACAGTGCCTGGGACCCAGGCACCACGCTCTGCTCCTCTCCTTTGCAGCCTGCTCCTTATGAGCCCATGCTTCACTCACCCACTGCCCGAGATGCACCTTATCAGCTTTGTTAGTGATCATTAATTGGATGAGACCTTCCCTTTCTGCACAGCTCTCCAGCTCTAATGCTGGTGCTCGGTAGCTTTCAAGACCTTCCAGCTCCAGCTGCAGAAAGCTATTTCCCTTGCTGTGCTGGGCAAGGAGAGGCAGCAACTTTCCTAAAATAGGGAGCTGTTACTGCATCTCCTTTTCCACAGTTGCTGCTGGCTTCCTACCTGATCCACAAGCCCTGTGCCAGGTGACACGGCCTCTCCCTTGCAGGAGAAGATGCACAGGTAAGCCTGGGTGGATGAAATGTGAATGCTGCTGCAGCCCACTCCTGCTGCTCCCCACTCTCAGCTACCATGGGGTAGCTAGTTTGAGCAGAAAAACAGTGCAGCAAGCCTATTCCTGCAGGAAAACCCCTCCATCCATCAGCCTGGCAAAGACAGGTCCTGGTGCTTTCCTAATTTCCACGGTGGAGTCTACCACCGCATGTTTCTCTGCTGCTAGTCTCCAAAATCACCCAAATCTTAGCTTCTGGGGGCTATTTTAGGATATGCCCCTCAGGGCCAAAATGGGAAGGAGCAGACATAGGTACCGTGAAGCCGATGGTGATCTCCAGGATCGTGAAGACAAAGTTCAGGTGCTTCTTCAGGAAGTCCTGGATCTCTTGCAGACAGTCCTGGGAGGAGAGAGACACCCCTTGCAGCACTGCAGCAGCTCGGTGGGGGCTTCATGCCCCAGACAGCAACCCCAGCACAGCCCCAGATAAGATGGGAGGCAAGAGGGGGATGCAGCATTGCACAGATGGGCTGCTCCAAGGGCACCTCTCCTTTTTTCTGCTGCTTGCTGCAACTTGGGAAGACAAACACCTGTGGCATGTCTTCTCTTACTATAATACACCTACAATTTTCTTAGTATAATGAATTTCAGACTGGGGGGGATGTGTGCACACACAGGTAAGTGTGGTCATGGACAAATCTTTTTCCTTTCCACCCACTGGAAAATGGAAAGCAGGAAAGGAAAAGATGGAAAAGCAGAGCACACCACAGTGCTAAATATGTTCCCCAAAGATAGTAATGAACAGCTTGATTTTGCAAGGTGTCACAAGCATTAATATGCATTAGCCTTAAGCATGCCAGCAGCCCCATGGAAATCTAGGAGGTGTTAGCCAAGAAAGCCATTTCAAGAAAACAAGAGCATGCCCTTGATGAAGTGATTTGCAAAGCCAGAGAGTGAATGTACTGCAACCACCAGACTGCAGTTTCCTGGGTTGCAAAATGCATCCTCCCATCCACCTCCATGGGCTACAACTGGAGGAAACACAAACCATTAGCAGGGTGGGAACCCAGTCACCCCTGCTGTGCCTGCTTTTGCTCTGCTCTCCCTTCCTGCTCTTTGAGCAGAGTTTGACCCTGCTTTGAGATGTGATGCTCCCGGAGGCAGAGCTTGGAAACACTGCCCTGAGGGCTGACACGTGCCTGCGCATCACCGTGTCCTGCTAGAGCTTGACACCTTACCTAACAACAGTGTTTTGGTATAGCTGTAGCAACATGGTTTTGTTTTGCCTAGGGACAATTTACATATTGATGCTGGCGGCTTTAGCTACTTCAGTGGAAGAAAAATAATCATACAATAGATTTGCTCAGAGAGTATGAAGTCTACGTTGTGGCTTTAGCACAGAGGCAGTCTAATACTGTGCTTCTCCATCAACCCCACGGAGATACTGCAAAGAGGAGGAATGAAGTGTACTTGATGAAGCTACTGCTGGGCATCATCATCATCCTGCTTCATGAGTTTCTCATTTTAATACTTATTTAATGCCCTGGAAAAAAAGGAATTACAGCGAATTCCATATTTGCTGTTAGTGGGACACTTTTAAAGCTTCAGAAACTAGTGTCATGTGGAAAAATCCAACAGGTTTTTTTGAGCTCAGACACATGCCTGTGATGTCTCACACTTTGCAGAGGCAGGAGATGAGGAGGAAGCTGAAGAGAAGCAACAGGCTGCAAACAAAAGCATTTCAAAGGCTCTCTAGAATCACAGAAACATCTAGGCTGGAAAAGACCTTGAAGATCATCAAGTCCAACCATCAATCGCATCTACAGGTCTGAGACCTGCAGATCCACTGGGGCTCCTCCAGCAGGTGAGACACCTCCTTCCTGAAACCACAAAACCCCAGCAAAACAAACCCCAACCCGTGGCAACCCCAAACCATCAAAAAGTCACAGTTCTCATTAACACACCAGTGAGGTTTTAACTCAACCCCACTGTGGGGTGGAAGAAACCTTTCTCTTACCTGTCCCTCATCAGGCACCTGGCTGGATGGGCATGTCTTGTGCTCAACACTGGCCGTGTCCCCAAATGGAGAGTGCTTCCCACAGCACAGGAACTGGAAGAGAGGGAGAGGTCTGCCAGCTGCCCACTGAGGCTCTCCCCTCGCTGCCACTGCTGTGGCAGGAGGTGCTTGCAAGGGACCAGCCTTCCTCCCTGCTGCCCTGGGCAGGGCTTTACAACCAGGGCTGCGAGGAGCAAAGCACGTAGGTATACAAGCACCAACTGCAGCAATGGAGGTCACAGTCAGAGGTGGATGAATCTGGTGCCAAATTTGCCCATGCTCCTCCAGGACTGCTGCCTGGGGCCTGGGCCAAGCCCTCCCTCCATGGTCCCACCAGCTCTCATGGTGGCTGCTCTGGAAAACCCAAGGATGCACAGCCTCAGGTTCTGGTTCTCCTTGCCAAGGGGGACTCTGCAGATCAAGCACCACCACGCCTGGTCATGGCTCTGAGGGCCACCACCATTAGTGCAATGAGAAACATTTGCCCTCTTCTGCATTTTGAGAAGCACAGTTGAAAGCAGCTTCAGAAAGTACTTGTTACAGTGATTTGAGGAAACACAGAAGGATAAAAGGAGCTGCAGGGGAGGTGTCGAGTGGAGCTGACCTTCCCACCCAGCCCTGCTGCATGCCATGAGCTCACTACCCAAACAAGCCCTGCTATGTGAGGAGATGTCATCTCCCTTCACTCAGTGGGGACGTGGAGTTTCTCACCACGGGGGACATCCTCACTCATCATTTGAGGGCAAGTGCCCTCCCTGTGCTCTGGTAACCACCCTTGCCCACCTGGCATGCTACTGAGGGGTCCCCTGTGCCAGCAGTATCCTGGGTGGGGGTTTTGGGCTAGCAAGTAGCCTGCAGTACTCCTCAGCCATAGGCTCAAGGGTGAAGTCCAAACCAAGTCCAAACACTCCTGCTGGACAGTGTGGGATTCGCCCCCTCTCTCTGCCTCACTGGGGACACCACAGAGGTGCACATTCACTTTCTCATACCACACACAGGAAGCATGGCATAGGGCCTGCTGAGACAGACAATAGATATCTATCAGCTACAGTGTGGAAGCTATGAAGATCTCGCCCTGAACAATGCTTAGGTAGGTGGTCCTTTCCTCCTGTTGATAATCTGGTTGGTCAGACCTGGGAATGGAAGAGTAGGAAGGGAGGCACAGACTTCACAGCAGGCTGGAGGACTCGGTTCCCGAGGGAAAATGGCATTGCAGCATCCACGAGGCCGAGCACAGGCATCAGCCCCAGCCTGCTGAACCCATCAGGAGGGTACCCCAGGGCAAGGCTTTTGCTAAGGCTGAAAGACAACTTACTGCTTCGTGGATGGCAGTTAGCTCGTGCCTCCTGAGGCTGGAGGTGTTCCTCCTCACCTCTTCATACACAAGATCGTACACATCCATCATGCTGTCTTCTACCTGCAAGGAAAGCAGAGATCTGTACATGGAAAACACTCACTGCAGTCATCTCTGGAGGGAAATATGCTCCTCTTGCATCCCCCCAGAAGGTCTCCCAAGTACAGTGAGGCAAGTAGTGCAGCTATTAAACAACCACCATGCAGCAGCAGGAGCTGGGGTACAACCCACCAGGCACCAAGGGGCACCTACAGCATGGTGAGTCCCATGAGAGAGGCTGAGATGCTGCATGTGCACAACCTCCTGCCAGGAGTGGACTCTTGGGCATCATGCCAGGGTCTCACCAGCTGATGGCTGGAGCTTTTGGCCAGGTTTGGATTTAGGGTCAGAGAAAGAACTCTGGTGCCTGTGACTATTGTGACTCCAGGCTCCTCTGCCAGGCAGGGATGACAGCATCTCCCTGTCCTGATGGGTGACTGTGAGGACAGGCACACATCTGACTGAGGTGCTAAAATAAAAACGTAAGAGAACCTTAGAGGGCTGGTGTTATCCCAGTGATGGAGGAGTTCCTCCAAATAGAGCCAAAAAAATAACAGCATGATTCACTGGTGAATCAGACCCTAAATATTTACCAAACGTGTGAGAACTCGCAGCTTGACAGATCCCAGCCAACTCCTGCTCGGGTTTCAAGGGGAAAAAATATGACAGTTGCCTTCAGTGCCTGGAGTCCAAACCTTATTTCTTCCTTTCATTTTCCCTCACTTCCTCACCAGCATCGATCCGAGCCTGCAGGCAGCGCTGGGCTTTCAGGAGGGGAAATTGATCTGCGAGATGGAGTGGGTGGCCGTGTGGGGAGGGACAAGAGCCACCTCTCAGCGAGGCTTTCCAGCTCAGTCTTAAGGGGCTGTGCTTGGAAATTATTCTAGGGGGAAAAATACCCCAATGCTGTGTGCTTGGGGGGTGAAACCAGGGTCATTCGAGGCGATTACAGCCATCACTGCAATATTGCTCTACCCAGCCTGGCTGTCCAAAATGCAAGCAACCGATGGAGGCTGATAAACAGGGAGGGGAGGGAGGGAGGTTGAGGTTGTATCTGGCTTGACTCTGTGCCACCAGGAATAGTTTACAGGCTCACATTGGACCGTTTTCCATGGCTATCAACATGGCACAGAAGTGGAGGGGCTCGGGGGCTTCTCTGCATTTATCTGCAGCAAAGCTGCTGTCCCCCCAGGATGCCCCATCACCGAGCAATCAGTAGGTGAGGCAGGAGCAACCCAGCTTTAATGAGAAAGGTCCGATGATGGACATGACACAGATATTGTAAGCCAAGGAGAAAATCCTCCGTAGCAAAGGGTATGATGCTGAGCTGTCCCATGGGGGTGAGGAGGGAGGATGCTCATCTTGTCACCCTCATGGGATGGGTATAGCAGTAAGACAAGATCTCTAGCAGCTTGTGAACCATCCTTACCCTGAGCAAACCTTAAACCTCAATAAAAAGGGAAACATCCAAGCTTTGCTAACTTCTTGTGGGCCCTGAAATAGCTTTCCAGCAGCAGCAATTAAATAAATGGATTCAATAAAATGAGTGTCCCTTTCCACTGAAGAATTGGATTAAGAATAATGAAAAATGAATAATCGTTTGACCTCCTCTTGTATTGCCTCATATTGCTGAGGAAGGAAGGAAGAACAGAACAGCTGGCTTCTTAACCCAAGAGATTATTACTGGTTGAATATCCCAACCCTTGTTTAAGATGCAGGAATAAAAACAATCCTGTGTTGTGACAACATACATATGGATCTCAGTGCATGTCCAATTTTCCCCTTTTCATATTTATCATAAGGCTCGAGATGCTGAGCTTCCCTCCAAAAGGCCTACATTTCAAAGAGTTTAAAAAAAAATAATAAAAAAGGGGTTCAAGCAAGTTGTTAGGTTCAAGTAAGGGTTCAAGGACTGAAAGCAACCCAGAAGTTTAACGTTAAAGGTCTACTGAACACTGGGCCAGGAAATGCTGGGACAGGTAGTTTTAAATCCTCTGCCTTGCCTGGGCACATTCCCCCAAACCTCACAAAAGCTGGCAGAAATGCTCCTTTACAACCAAATTTAACTTAAACCAAGGTAAGACGGGACTTTGTCCAGCGATGTTTCACCTGCAAAGACCATCACAGGCTCCCTAACAACAGGGCAGGCTCTGACCACCCCACCAGAACCAATTCACTATGCAGGAATGTCAGTGCTCAATAGTGGTTTGTCCTGATGATAAGCCTCAGGGCCCAGCTGAGGCTGATGTCTTCTTCAGCAGCTTCTCAGGTGGTGGTGCTGTGCTAAGCAACCTGGGAGGAGGGCAGGTGAGCTGCCCAGATGTTGGCAGCTGCTGACTGCTGCCAGACTGGCAAGCTCCTGCTGGCTGATGAAACCACAAGAAGATTGGAGCAGGAGAGGTCCTGCCTGATGCAGTGGTGCACATTTCTACCTTCCTCCTTATTTTAGGTACCATGCCATGACATTGAACGTTGAGACTAAGTCTGTTTGAAGGAAAAGAATGGCTAGGAAAGAACTGAAGGAACAAAGCTGCATAACAAAGCTGTAGCAGAAAATTATTCCAGCTGTTGGAAACAATAAGGGGAGAAACTGTGAGCAGTCACCATTTCACATGCAGTGATGGTGATGATGATGAGGGTAATCTCCAGCTACGTAATGACTGCTAAAGACTTCAATTGCACCCTGTTTCCTAGCTTCTTTCTGAGCTGGCTTCTCAGTTATTTATGGATTTGATTCATTTTGTCAAGCAGCCTCCAAGAACTGAAAGCACAAAGGATTAAGTGTAAAATGTTTTGTAGCAATAAGTTCCTTTCAGAACGTGTGTCTGGGCAAGCCTGAGAGTACGATTTGCTGATTAGTTGTTCTCAGCATTTCCATCTATCAATTATATCTAGCATTTATATACAGCTATCATCTAAATATGCTATTCAGGTTCTGCAAAGGGAATATCAAACTACAAACCCGTTTTTTAAAGAGTGAATTGACTGTAGCTCCTGCTCTTTCTCATTTTTTCTAGGATCATTAGATTTTGGAGGGGAAAATTGCTATATTCATACAACGTGGAGGTCTGTTTTCAGAGATTACTGCAGAGAGCTCCCTCATTTAAATATTTCAGAGGAAGGTATAAAGTACTAAATCTCAGTATTTATCACTGGCTGTTTCCTTCTGTGCAGGAGATCGTGCCACAGAGCATACAAGCAGTCTGGATTAACAAGGAGACATACAAAAGCAAAAAAGATTGCACTAACAAGCCATCATCTTAGCAACTTCTCTGCCTGGGATGGGGTTATGTTTATACTCAGCTGCAGCTGAGCTCTGAAGCACTGGTCACACACAGCAGTGTCTATCCAGCCCAAAATGGCATGCTAACTCATGCATGCCTAATGGGGTAAAAAATAAAACCTGAAAGCACGAGACAAAGTCACCAGGTGGTTTCATGACCTATGATTCTATCTTTATTTACAACATTATTTTTATTCAGCAGACACAAATTCATCCCTGTATTTTCGTTTGATGTGGGACATACCACAGTGAAGAGGCAGACTGCAGCACTGCTTTGTGCCATCCTCAACAGTTTCCCTTTGCACACTCACTGACGGGCAACTTGCAGTCCATTGCCTCAAAATAAATTTCAATTTCCCTTTCTTATACCAGGTGTTGGAGAAAAAAAATACTGTTAAAAAAAATCAGGGTGCTTTCTCTCACAGTTAAGCAGCAGGATGCCTTGTGAGTCTGAGTGGTTATGCTGATAGTGCTAATAACATGCTTTAAGAAAACCACAGCTGTGCCCCATCCCTTAATTCAGACAGTAGTTAGCATGTAATGGACCAATACAGCTGGAGAAGAGAAAGTCTGTCTGGGTTTCTTTCTGAAAGACCTTACACTCCCCCAACACATTAGCATCACTATGGTCAAGGGAATTTTCCTGCTCCTAGTGACTTGCTGTGACCTCCTGCTGGAGGAGTATTTCTGGATGAAGCTCTCCCTTGGAAGCAGACTGTAAAAAACACCGAGAGCTGAAGATGAAGCATCAGCTGGGCTTTGGCTTAAGAAAAATCTCCAGGTTTAAGTGATATGGAGGTCACACCTTACAGTCATTCTTTTCCTGGAACATGCTGGGTGAAATGTTCCAGCTCTAAATTAGTCAAGTAATTGCTGCCTCCCATTTCTGTCTGCATTCCTTAATGAAACATTAATTTATGGATGGTATCGATGGGTTGTTGGATACAACAAATGGAAAATCACCACTGAGATTGATGCAGCTGCCTCCAGCTGACTCAATAGAGTAGCATTTTTCACTTAAAGTAAAAGAAAGAAGAAATTTTGAGATTGTTTATCATCCTCCAAATCCCCTATCCCCAAAGAAGCAGAATTTATGACTGCAAGAAGGCATTTACTCTAAGCCATTAGTGTTCTTGCCCTTGGCTATTAGAAACTAAAGCAAATTTCAGTCTTACCTCCTTCAAGAAGAAAACTGACATTTTGGACTCAGGTTATTTATCAAGGATAATTTTTACCTGTAACTGGATTTGGAACAGAAAGATCAGTCGAGCCTTCAGTTCCTGATCCTTTTGCAACCCAGAGGTGTCAATGAATCCCTCTCCCACTGCCAGCGAATACCCCTGCCTAGGCAACCTGAGCTACCCACTTCAGTGTCTGTTGGAAAACCAATGTACCAAGGAAAACAGTCTGAGACCTTCTCAGTGAACCATCTTTGCAACAGTCGCTGGCCAAAAATCTCTCTGAAGAGCTGGAGCTCAAAGAGAACACGGCGAAAGGAGGTCTCGGGCTTCTCTCAGAGGTGGCACAGGAGGAAGGCAAGCATGGAGAGCAGAAGGAGAACCCTCCTCTCCTGTGGCTCTTTGTGTCCCTGAGATACCAAACCAAGCACACATGCCACAGCCTCAGAAGAAACTGCAACCTCAGCTCTTCATATTTTTTCAGCCTTGCCAAGAAGGATGCACAACTCACAAATATTCCTTCAGCAGCAGCTGCTGCAGACTCCCTTGCTTAGCTATGAACTGCAGGTTAGTCGGTTCAGATGTGAAACTGGAGTAAAGTGGTTGACCCACTTGAAATCCTTCCTTGCTCCAGTAAGAAAAACACTTCTGTATTTCTCTGTCTCTGCCTTCCCTTCCCTCCCCGGTGTGCAGAAACACTCATGTTCACAGCGTGTCAGAAAGGGGGGTGGGCAGGCAGCTCCAACTGGAGCCCCCTGGCCCATGCTCAACCAGGCCTTCATCACCATGTCTAACACAGTCATTACAACTTGACTCATGCACTTCCCCCCACTTCTGGTACTGGAAGAGGTCCAGGCAACCTCTGACCATCTTTTGGTCCATCACTGAGTGAATACACAGAAGGAGAGAGAATAAAAAAACATAGTGGAACAGAAAATTCAGGAGAAGTGAACCCTTACAAAGCTGTTTCTCTCTGATCTCAGCACTTCCATCAGGTCCTTGTGCAAAACATGTAAAACAGGAGAAAGTGCTGAGCTGTTACACTGCTCACCTCCTCCTTATTTCCCTTCTCCATGCCCCACAACATCAGCAAAAGTCCAGCTGCATGGGCACCACAGAACTTGCTCAGCCAGCAGGCAAAGGGATGTTACAGCCTCATGCTCAGCCAAGCCATAACCCCCTGAGGCCACCTCTGTGCTACCCAAACGCAGCCGTGAGCATCACTGTGACAGAGCACCAGATGCTTTACAGGGAAGCATAGAAAGACCAGGCAAGCAGTCAATCAACACCAACAAGTTTTTTTCCTTAAATCCTCCAGATCTGGGGCTGTATCCCTTGTGAGTAACACCAGCCTCGGTGTACCAAGGTCCTCTTTGGGTTTTGTGGGGGTTTTTTTGTTGGTTTGGTTTTTTTTTGGTTTTTTTTTAAACAAACTTGAAGTATTTCAGTCCATTTTTTAACAGAACTGCAAACCCAACACGCTGCCAAGGTCCCTCACTGATCCTTTGCACTCCCATCATTCAGACACACGACCCAACAACTCATGAACCTCCCAACACCATGGTCAAATTACCTCAGTCACCCCCTTCTCTTGTCTGTAGCACTTGAAACCACTGCCAGGCAATCTGCTTCCGAACAGAAAGTATTGAAAAACACTGAAACCAGTTTTAGCTTAAAAAACAGTTGTATCAGCTATAGAGCTAGCCCCAGGGCAGCCCTGTCACCTCCTAGCTGGTGGTGGCTGCCCGGCTGAGGTGAGCATCCTGCAGCCACGGGAAGGTCGGATGTGTGATGGTGACAGCGACCATCCGAGTGGCCTCAGGTCCCACAGCTGATGCTGCTGGAGACACTGTGCCATGGAGGGCAGCACAAACGGGGCCGCGTGGGTTCAGCGCCAGGGCAGTGATAAATTATGAAACCCATGAGTGTGAATGCCTGTGTGGCACGTCAGACAAAGGAGAGCAGGGTCTTGCTGGGGAGCAGGCTGTTATTGTGTGATGAGAATATAAATGATAGGAAAGAGTCATGATATTTAAAAACACTAAGGAAGGGGGAGGGTGTTTCCCCCTTTTTTTGTTTGTTTTTTTTTCCCCTAGACTTCAGAGACTGGGAAAAGCTCAGTGCTGACTTTGAAGTGATTGTGCCTGGCAGAATAATAAGAGCAAGGGGGATTAGCCACTGTTTTGGCAGCCAAATCACTGCTTTTTGAAAGTGCTCTTGAAAGACACCCATGGGTGGCTACAATCCTGATCCAACCCCACTCAAAAGGAAACTACCTGTGTTCTTTGGGTCAGGTTTCAGAAAGCACCTGAAGACACCTTCAGCTTGTGTTTAAGTCCCATTAATATCTCTAGGACTTAAGCCTGCCTTTAAGCATGACCTTCAGATGAGACAGGCTGTACCCTGTAAGAGCTCACCCAACACACACTGGTGGTGGGAACAAGAGAGACAAACAGATCCTGGGAAAGCCACAACCTTGGTTTGCCACTGGAAGGATCTCTAAAACCCCACCTAAGAAATCACCTGGGAGGTGCTGGGTCGCCCCTCACGTACCTGCAGAAACACACGGTGCACGTGCAGACAGGATCCACCTCCTGGGCACCCAGCAATGCTGTGGCTGCCATTGCAGAGGCACTGCAAAGAGGGAGAGCTACAGATGAGAGCAGGGCAGCACTGATCCCACGTGCAGGGAAGGGAGCAGGGAAGCTGCTCTTTTCAAGAACAAGCCCCAGGTGTAGCAATGCTCATCATTTAACAGCTGTTAATCCCAGCTTGGCACCCCACGCCCTGTTAGAAAATCACCACCTCAAAAGATATCTTGCTCACTAACAAAGCAGAAAAGACTGTTTCTCTGCCCCAGTATGAGGAGGGGAGAGCAATAGGTTCCTCTGAAGAAAGTTCCAAGCAGAGCAAGACTGCAGGAGAACCAGAGTGGGCATGGGTGGTTTGTGTTCCCCATCCCATAAAAACCCCAAATCCTCACATTTATTCTCTGAGTCTATGCAGTGCAGTGCAAAGAGGCTAATGCATTCCTCTACATGTGGAGCTGAAGGCTGCTGCTGAAACCTCCTTTAGAAATCACCCAGCAACACGAGAGACCATTTGAAAATTAAGAGGTTGCCATACCATTGCAGCCAGTGCAAATCCAAGCGCCCTCTTCACCCAAAGGAGGTGGGTGAGACATCGGGCCTTTGTGCCAGAAGGATGGGCAACCATTTGCACCAGTGCTTAGTTTCAAATTCTCCCCTGAGTCAGGAAATCAAAACTCCTTTCACGTTGCAGCAATTTTATTTTTGCTAATTCACCCTGCCAGCCTGACCAGCCTATGGGGCCGGCATCGCAGGGCTGCTGGGAGGATCTTCTAAGCTGATGCAGAGAAGGGGAACAGCAGATGACATGACATTGAAACTCCTCTGGCCTCTTTCACAGCAGAGCCCAGAACTAAACTCCAAATCTCTTTTTATGTTGGCTAGCAAGGGTACCAAAAGCCTACCCTTTGCTCCAGCCTCTGCAGGTAGGTTTTTAAAGCAGCAGTTAATGGGTGAGGAGAGAAGCAGAGCTGGGGAGGAGGAGGAGTAAGCAGTAGCCTTCCTCACCAGCTGTGCCAGATGTGGCATAAATCTCTCCTACATCCTTTTCCACATCCCAGGTCACAGCTGCATTGGGCTGTGCTGGCAATGACTGAAAGACCTCACCTAAACAGGCAGTGGTTTGTGGTAAAGAAGCTGCCATAAAAATAACTCTGGAAAACGAGACTCAGCTCTTTGGCAGCAGGAATCAGAACTTCCTAAAGTGGCTGCAAAACAGCTGAAAACTTCATCATTTCCATGGTTACCACAGCTGTTACATCAAAGGTGCTGGTGTAGAGTTCATCCTCCCTGCCCTCCCTCGTACGTCGTTCTCATTCACTGATTGCACCGCCGGTGTCAAACCTCAAACAGGTTTGTGGCACTTTCCGACCGAGGCCACATTTCCCACCAAGACCCCATTTGAGCCAGATGGCCCACAGGGAGGGCAACCAAATGAGTAGTTTATTAGTTCCTCATTAAAAGTACTTTAATGCAGACAGATGAATGCAAAGCAGCCTGAGAAGCCACTATGAACTAGACCTGGACCTCACCAAACCCATTCATTGGTCACATGGATGGGTCAGTACAACAGGAATAATTATGATGATGAACAGAGGGATCAGCCTTTTAGGGCAAAGCACAATAAGCCTCAGATTGATTATTTTTGCATGTCTGGTATATGTTATTTTAAGGATAAAGACAGTGACACTGAGTCTATCGGGATGCAGGTAACTTGCAATTAAAACACAAGGCACCTGTTCTGAGAGAATTTGTTCAGGAGCTGCAGAAGGTCACAGAAGCAGAAAAGAACAGGAAATAAGAAGACTCACATTTTGTTTACAGTGCCCATGTCTGAGAATATTGAATATTTACAAATAACTCTTCTTTTCCTCCTGTCCTGCGTAGCTTCTCTGTAAGAAGTACTGTAAAGAGGTCTCTAAAGGAGTCACAAAGGCAAAAAGGACATCTTGCTTTCATCGTGTTCAGACAACATTTCCATCTACTGCCTCTTGAAAAAAACCATCAAAACCATTTTTCAACTGAAAATAATTGGGCTTTTCCACTTCAGGTGATTTTCTGTAAGAAGGGTCTGCTTTATGAAGGAAATTTAGACTATTTTTTTTTTTAATTTTTTTGATCAAAAAAGAGGGAGAGGGAGAGGACGGGTTCTACCGATGTACCAAATGGTTGGACTTGATGACCTAGTGGTTAGACTCTATCATCTTAGAGGTCTTTTCCAACCAAGGCTATTCTATGATTGATTCTACAATGCCAGCCCCCAGCTGGCGTTTCCAGATGGAACAGGCTGATTTTCTGTCTGGCTCTTCACTGGAAAGTCAACGTATTTTGCATGAGAAAAGTGCAAATTTCTGTTTTAGGCACGAACATGGGGGCAGTAGCCCCTTGGTGCTCTCAAAGGCACTGATTCAGGCACGTGTAATGGGCATGTTCATCCATATTCAGTTTTACATCCCCAAACTCTCAATGGTCTAGTGGTTAGGGAGATGAGGGGATAAAGGTTGAACTTGATGATCCTGGAGGTCCTTTCCAACCATGGTGATTCTATGATTTCTTTCTTAGTGGCTGTGTACATCCCATCAGCCTTACAGGACACTCATCAATTTAGCTAAGTTTGATTTTTTTCCCCTATATTACCACAATTAACTACTCCTGACAGTACCACCAGGCTGGGGGAGGACTCCTGCTTTAATTTTGCTCTTTATTTTGAGAAAGTCAGACAATTAACAGCTCTGCAATGAGACTTCAGGAGCCTTCCCTCTGCTCCTTTTGATTTTCTGTGCCACTGCACTACCTGTCCTGTCCTGGAGGGGCAGTCACATCTGCATTTCTCTCACACATCTGCATTTCTCTCACACATCTGCATTTCTCTCACTGGTAAGATAGGTTACCTTTCAAGTGAAACCAAATTTCCATATGTTTTGTAAGCAATACATTTATATTCCCTGTTTCTTGCAGCATTTTAGAGAGCAGAGAAACCCAAGATGATCTCTAATGGTATTATAATTTTTCTGTTGTTTGAAACACTGATGGTTTTCTTTACCCAGAAAGTAAGCATTTTACAAAAAAAAACCAACCAAACACCCCTCATTTTGCCTGGTGGAAACTGTTTTGCTTAAAGAAACCCAACCAACTGCTAAAGCTAACCATAACACATGGGTGCATTTATGGGCAGGGCACTCAAAGCAAAAAAACCAAGAAAATAATTTGAAGTAAAAACAGATGTAGTGATTAAGAGATATACAGAGAAAGTAATTCTCCTTTAACCATTTTCAACAAAATATTTTTCAGAATCACTCTATTAACCCAATATACAACCTTTTATTGCAGACTTTTTATAACCTACTGCATGTCTGTGAATTAAAAAGTATAACTAAATAGTCTATTTGGATAATGTAATTTCACAGGAGCAACAAGACACACTTTCTGGTGCCATTTCTCCTTTGCTAACATAGCTTTTTTCCCAGTCTCTCATTACAAACTTCTGCAGAAGCAGGAAACAGTGCTCAAGGCCTTTTGCGTTGGTCATGAAAACAAAATTATTTCCTTATTAAATTGTTAGTGTGAAAATAATAAATTTTGGTGGTTTTTCCTGAAACCAAGGAAAATACATGCAGAGGCTGTAGAAAGACTCTTTTTCATGGATGTCTCAGCTCTGATTGAATCTGCTTTCAGTGTTGAGATAAAAGATGCTGCTGTGCCATCAGCACTCACCCTAATGTTTCCAAAGCAGCTGGACAAATTCACAGAGGAAAAATCCACTGAGAGCAATAAAGGCAAAGGCACCAGCAGGTGCCAGCGGCAGGCACTTGAGCCACAAGCTGTTGGCATCTGCAAAAGCATTGCTCTGTGCTCCCTGGGTCGTTAAGCTCCTACCTTGGCCAACAGTGGGCGTGCCTGTCTGGCAGTGAGTACCTTTGGTCTGATCCTGTGTACCCATCTCCGTATTTCAAAGGATTTTCAACTACTGTGGCCACTGGTTAGCTCTGGACAAACTTTCTAGACCTTACCCCTCACCTCAACCTTGACTTTGCTCTTTCCTAGCAGGTGATGCTTACCTCTGTGCTGTGTGTGTATCTCCAGAAGGCAGCTGGGATCAGTCCGCAGAAGGCCAGAGCAAAACAGAAAAACCCCTGAGGATAAAGGGGAAAAATACCATCACTTACAGCATGGGGAGAAACATTTCCATTTGAAAACACCGTCGGGAAGTATTTGATACACTCATTTGAACAAGTTTAGTTAAAGTTAGAGCTAAACATCACCTTCTTTTAACGACTTTCATAATGGTGGTTACTTAAATGAAATTAGATGGATAATAATGTGCTTCTCCATCAGGACCCCTCTAATTACACTGTGGCCATTTGAAGGAGCTGACCAAAAAAAGCACTTGGCTTCCTGTGGAGCAGTTAAGCTATTCTGCCCAAATTCCTCTTGGGGAAAAAAAAAAAAAGGAGAAAAACATTATATTTACAGTATTCCCCTTTTCTGCAGCAGGACCATGCCTGGAACAGCACCTCCTCAATCATGGGATTCAGTCCCCTGCAGTTAAAACTCAGCTATCCGTTTCAAAGAAGGGAAAACCCACATGAATAGTCCATGAAGAAGAGAGTAACTGGGATGGAGAGCAATCTGCTCTGGAACAGGAGCTGGAGTTTACCCTGTTAGCAAAGTGGCAGCCACATGGCCAAGCTGCCTTGCTTAACTCAGCACCATCCCAGTTAGACAAAAGGACAGCAGAGAGATAATCCCAGCCAACAACTGACCCTGAAGTGTCTAAACAACAACAGCAATGACGCAGGAGGCAGCTTGACTTTTGCCTTCTTCTCTAGGCTTGCAGAGCTGGAAGTGAGATGTGCTGTCTCTTTATTTGAACAAATCCAATCCAGAAAAACCCACCCTGATATAAACAGCGCTTGCCTGTTGTGACAGCTGGACCAAAGGATCTTGTTCACATGAAAAAAAAAAAAAAAAAAAGGTTAAAAAAGGAAGAAAAAAGTGCCTGTGAAGTGTTTGAAGGCCAAACGGGCTCATCAAATGTGAATCCACAGCTTAGTCCTGGAATGGCAAAAGATGATGAATAAGCACCAGCTAAAAATTATTGACTTACAAGTTTTTCCGTGAAGCTGTCCCTCTTCCAATGAAGTCATGGAGGAGGGGAAAATTACCTGGCTGAGGGCAGCTTGTTTTGGTTTCTATTTTTTTTTCTATGAGCGTGTTGATGGTATGACATAGCTGAAATCACTTTAAAAAGATTAAATCTTTCATGAAAGTTTACCAAATCCAAGCTTGAGGAAAGGAAGAAGAGTGTTGCTGCTACCAGTTCTGCTTCACCAAAAAACTTCTGCTTAAAAAGTGTGGTGTTTTTTTTTTTAAAAAAAAAAAAAAGCCCCAGACTCATCCATATGCAGCAAGAAAGGAAAATGTGTTACTTCAAATCCTGGAAATGAACAGGAACATGCCAATAAACTGCCTTTTGCTGGTTCTCATCCATCTGCTGCATCTCTGCTCGCAGCAGAACGATGCCCTGCGCAGGGGCTTTGCTCCAGGAACATTTCCCCAGCCTCGTTTCACGCTCTGCATCAGGCACTGGGGAAAACCCTGGTACAGCTCTTACAAAAACCTTAAATTATGTATGTCCAGCCTCTCCTTTTCCTTTACGTTCTTGGCAGCTGCCTGGCCGTATAGGTGGTGAGATCACTTGCTGCCTTGCCAGGAGCCAAAATGGGATAACGGGAGAAATGGGACCCTGAAGGAAAGGAAAGTCTGACCGAACGCTGGTGTGACAAAAGGGAGACAAGTAGCCAAGCTGGGGAAGTGCACACAGGGCGAGATGCCACAGACCAAAGCACGGCAGGACTGAGCCTCAACCTTGTCGGGGTGGGCGGTTCAACCCCTGCAGGTACAGCTGGATGGGAAGGGGGATGAGGTGAGGTTACACGAGCATGTGAAGTTGCTCCTCACTAGGACCAGACCCTGCATTTTGCATCTCCTCCAACAACTTCCCCCTACAAACAGTATAATGAATTCAACATTTTCACCAAAATCAAGCTCAAAGACAGGAAAAAAAGAGAAAACTATGGCAGATGAAAAAAACAGCACTGATAGCAATGTGAAAGCTCTTCCATACATCATCCCAGTTTAATCCAGAGGACCCACCATGAACCTGGAGAGTGGGAACAACAGCGTGCCAGTGGTATCACCCAGCTTTCCCCTGCCACGCTCTCCCTTCCCCCAGCAGCTCCAGCACTTACAGCATCTCCCTGGGGCCAGGAACCCTGCCAGGTTAAAATCCTCCTCCTCACCTTCCCTTCCTTGGCTCCCCCCCACGTCTCAGTCCTTTACCTCCAGCATAAGCTTTCTATTTCTGTCTAGCTTCTCTGGGAATACTGAGACACAGCCCTGGAGAAGCTCTCCCTCCATCCAGCCGGTGTGGAGAAATTATGTGGCTCCGAGAACATCTTATAAATGAATTATAGGCTGCTTTCCCCCTTCCCAGCCAAAAGGCTTTTGGAAGAGCAACTTTCTAATTACATTAGAAGACATTTGGAGGAAAAAAAAAAAGAAAAAGGCAATGTGTAGTTTGCATACAAAACATGTCAGGGTCAAGGCTGGTTCACCATCTCCCAGACCCTCGGAGCTCCTCGGAGCCGGCCGCAGGCAGGAGGCAGCAGCCTCAGCCCCGCAGAGGGCTGTCACCAAACGGACATCAATTACTCTTTTATGAATGACCTTGTTTTCATCCTTGCTGCAAGGAACAATTTGTCTTCGAGAGGCTTGGCAGAACGCACAGGAACAGCGCCTTGTCTGCCGGCGGGTGGATCTTTTAATGCACCTTTCTGGTGCTTCCCCTTTGGTTAAAGGGGTTCACTTTGGACGAGGGAGGGATCCTTTGGCTCAGGCTGGGTTTGGCAGCTCTGCCAAAGCCCTGCACTGCCAGGGAAGGAGCTCACCTGTGCTTTGCTCAGCTCCAGCTGCTTTTGGTGCCACTGTGGCCATTGCAAGGGACAGCTCCCTGCCAGACTTCCCAGCCCAGGGGCAGGGAAGGGGGGAGCTGATTTCCAATTGCATCCCTCAGGTTGCATCCCTCCCTCCCTGACCCAGTTCATTTAAAAGCACATGAAATTTTTGCCTTTCCACAGAGCAAACACGAGCCAGTGATCTCAGTCCAAAGGAGGAACTGTGCTCTGGCTGACCACATGCTCTCTGCCCACGCCTGCTCCTGGGGAGCACCAGCACATGGATGCCTGGCTCAGGAGTGCTGCACCATGAGGGAGAGCACCACAGACAGACTGATTGCAAAAGCTAGATGCTGAAGTGCTCTGCGGTGTTATTAAGGACCCTCTGCACACTTGCCTACAATGACACACCTGGGAACAGTAAAGCCAACAGCCTGTGCTGTGTGCTGGCCCTAATGGCACATCAATCTCCCTGAAAAACTGGCTTATTTGGGGCATTCACTGCAGCTTTTTTACTGCAGAAATTGTTTGGAACTGCTCCTTGGAACAGCTGCTCCATCCTGAACTCAAATTTTGCTCTAGACGAGTGGTTTTTTAGGTTGGAAAGTTCAGGTATAAGAATTCCAGCTGGGATATTCTGGTTGACATGTTGCTCCCTGCTTTTCTTTCCTCCCCTCTCTCCTTCTGACCAGATACCAGCACATGGTGCCTTAAACCCCACTGGAGCTGGGGCCTTTCCTTTGCACAAGCAGAACTGTAGTTTTCCTTCCTTCCTTCTCCTTCCCTTCACCAGAGACATGGCCTTCAGGGGCCGTGAGAGCTGCAGGATGTTTACATTCAGCCCTGACTGCAGGATGGCCCACGGATCACCAACAAGCAGGGGCTGCCAGAATTGCAGTTGGAGGATGGTCAATAAACCTGTCACTACTCTCCCTGTTTAAGAGGAGCTTTGGGGATAATAGTCCAGGATGTTAGAATGTATTTTTTAATCCTTAAATTCTCAGTTACTCTCTAGAAACCAGCTTCCTCACGAGCATCAGTGAGTGCACAGGGGTGTCTGTCAGGTCTGGTGATGCTGCTCCTGACATACGTGGGCTTTAACCAATCTGATCTGTTCTGGTTTCTAACCACTGTGCACCTGTTATTGTTATTAGGACAGCACCAGTAAAGCATGCAAAGACCGAGGTCCCTCTTTTGTATACACACGAACCTCCAGACAGCCAGGCAGGGTGAGCACTTACAATTAAAATAGACAAAAATAAATGTACATAGGTAAACTGAGGCACGAGAAGGAGATGGGATCCACCCAACAGGTCAATGACCAGGGCAATGTTCCTCTAAGCACACCTGCATCCTGGCTAGCATTTCCCCAGAGTGGCTGGTGTACCAAGCAGCACTGTGGTGGGTCAGCCACGTCGATGCAGACAGGAGCCTGGCTCGGTTTCCTATACAGCCACAGACGTCAGGCACCAATACCCTGCTGTCTTCTCTCTTTGATTAAAGAGTGAATTAAATGGTCTTCTAAACAACACACACGCTTTGCAGGGGAGGAAAAGTCCTTTAAAATCAATAGTGGGGGAAGGTGGAAAATCCTCTCTATTAACAAGCAGAAAAAAAAAAGCTACAAGCAAGGGGGATGTTTCTGCCAGTGACAGCCCAGCAGGGATCAGCAGGGTGGGATTCAACACCACCACCAAGCTTCAGAGCCCCAGGGGCTGAACCCCACTCCTGCCTGCGACTGCATCTCACCGCAGCCGTGGGGGCTGACCCCCTCTGCCTGCTTTTCGTGCTCGCAGCTCAGAGATGGAACACGAGCCTTGGGAGGGGGTAGGAGCTGGTGGGAAAACAGCAGCGGGCTGGGCTCTGCTGTAAGATACGGACAGTTAGAACAGGGGGGGTGTAGGAATGAGCAAAGCTCCCCTATGTGATTTAAGACGCCGATGAGCTGCTTGCACAAGGAGGAGCAGAGGATGAGGTCGCTGGTGCCCAGCTCTCGGGTGTTTCCCACGGCTCCCTCACCCAGCGCATCCCCCGGTGCGGAGCGCCACAGCCCGGCGGGCAGCGGGAGCTCAGTCCCCTCCAGCGGCGGGGACACAGCCGGGCCACCGGGCCCTGCCTCGGCTGCCACCGGCCCCCTCTCCCCTTGCCCTGCACCTTCACACGCCCCGCGAGCCGCTCACGCTGCCGGGAACGGTGGAAACAGAGCTTAAAGGCAAGCCAGGGGCATCCCGTTACCCCTGCGTGGGATGGGGGTCCATTGGCACAGCCACGGGGAGAGCACTGCACACCCTTCCTCCTCCCCCCACAAGGACATGATGCCGTGTCTTCATTGCACTGGTGTCACCAGAGATCCAGAATGAAGATGGCCACCTCCCCCAGAGGACCCAAACTGCGCACAAGTGTGATGGGGAGCGGCTGAGGGAACTGGGGGGTTCAGTCTGGAGCAGAGGAGGCTGAGGGGAGACCTCATTGCTCTCTACAACTCCCTGAAAGGAGGGGGTAGCGAGGGGGGGTCGGTCTCTTCTCCCAGGTAACAGTGACAGGATGAGGGGTGATGGCCTCAAGTTGTGCCAGGGGAGGTTTACATTGGATATTGGGAAGAATTTCTTCCCTGGAAGGGTTCCCCAGCACTGGCCCAGGCTGCCCAGGGCAGTGGGGGAGTCCCCATCCCTGGAGGGATTTCAGAGCCGTGGAGATATGGTGCTGAGGGACATGGGGCAGTGGGGACTGGGCAGTGCTGGGTTAATGGTTGGACTGGGTGATCTTAGAGGTCTTTTCCAACCAAGGCTGTTCTGTGATTCTATGAAAGTGAACAGGATGCCCCAGAAGCCCCAGAGAAAAGTAAACAGCTTTTGGGGGTTCTGCCAGCCAAGGGTTTCTTTGGTGGCCAGAGCCTGGCTGTGTTACACCAAACTGGCTGGGCTGGGGGAGTCCACAGGAGGCTGGAGGAAAGGACCTGCTCGTCCTCACAGCAAGGGCAAAGGAGAGCAGCATCAGGTGGCCCTTAGAGGAGGGACAGCAATGCTGGAGTTCACTGGGTATGTTTTTCTTCAACTAACCCTTCAGGAAACAGCTATAATTTTAACAGCCTCTTTTACCTAGTGGCACGTCCCAAACCATACTGCACAGGGAGCAAGGCAACCGAATAAACATTACAGAGAAATTCAACAGTATTTTCAGGCAGCCCTGACAATCTCCCCTAGCCTGCACATACCCATCTTCTGTTTCAGATGCAGCAATTGCAGGCACACACTGCAGTATACTTCAGCAAAAGAGAGGGGAATTACACACACTCTGCTAGCAGTATTCATGGGAACTGTGTCACTCAGGCCCCTGTGAGCATCACAGACAGAGAAAGACTGCATACTGAGAAGAGGCAAACACTACCTTCAGTAGCTGCTTTGCCCTAAGTTTTAAAGGTGTCTAGTTCTCATTTCCACCATCAGTATTGTTCTCCACAATTACACAGTCCAGTCCAGTTTACTAACACTGGCATTGTCCAGGCCCAAACAGGCACTGCACTGTGGATGATGGAGAGGAGAAAGGGGACATCCCAGCTCTTGTGGTACCCCTCCACCTCCTCCTGGGAGGCTGAAACCAAGGGTCCAGCCCAAAGCCCCCGTGCCTGCTGCCATGATTTGTACGCCTCACACCACCACTCTGATGGATGTGTGCAGGAGAGGGGAGGGAGAGGGAGCTAACTTTGCTGTCACAAGTCAGAGGGTCAACGTGGGACTCCAAATCTCACTGCTAAGGTTTCCCCACACAAACCATGTCTTGGCTTGGTGAGAAAAAATATATGGTGGGAATCGTCATCACTGCAATTGCTTTGGCAGGTGAGCACCTCCCTTTGACCCTGCTCTGAAAGCTGCATACACAGCACCTTGGCAAAAGAAACAAGGGGCAGAAGGATGCAATCCTCAGCTGGAAGAGCTCTGCAAGGTCATGCATTTTACAAAAATGTCCCCTTGCAGCGCCGGGTGGAGCAACAGCATGTCCTTCCCCAGGTGTACCTGCTCCTGGGAGCAAGGCAAAAGAGCCCCCAGCACCACATCTGATGGGTATCAGCCCAAGGTCACAAAAAGGCCCCCCCAGGCAGTCCCCGCCCGATACACACCATGGTGAGGAGGCACTGTGATTCCCGCACCGTGGCAGCAGAACTCAGCAGGGCTGCGAGGATCAGAGTCATGCTGAGGCAGATCCCAAAGTAGAAAGCTGGAAGGAAGTCAGACACGGGAGCTGTGGTCAGACACCAAGGCTTTAGGGCTAACAGCAACCTGGGCTGATGTTTTTGCCCAGAGAGGGGCCAAAAAGTGCATTTTGGGGAGCTGCTCCAAGAGGAGCAGGTTGCAGAACTGAAATTGTTTTATAATTTATTCAGTACCCCTCCCATCTGTGTGTGCTTTCCTTGTCTGGTGGGGCTGTAAACCTCTGGGTGGCTCCCACAGCTCCAGCAGAGCCAAGCACCCTAAAATGGTGTCAGTCCACCCAACGGACCACAAGCTGTCAATTATTTCAGCACTCTGATAAGGATCCCCCCAAACAGGGGGTGCTGATGTGCAGCAGCTGTCCCACAGCCCCTATCAGGACCTGGTGCACTGCTAATCTGGTGCAACACTCACCCTCTGGTTTCCTCCTGGCTAAGGCAGGGTCACAGCCGGTACCCCAGGGCAGGGCTCAGGAACCACAGCGCTTCAAAGGGCTTTGCAACCCTTACTCTGCTTCAGCTCCTGTAACAGTCCCTCTCCCCACACCTCCAGGACCCCCCTTCCAGCACCTTTGGGTCCATCCATGGCTGAGCTCCCCTGAGCTTTCACTGCAGCATGGGGGAAGGGTGGGGAGATGGTCACAAAGGGACAGGAGCAAATGCAGCAGCACCCGAGCACCCTTCAGTGCCAGGCGTGAGGGTCTGATACAGAAAAAAAGTGTCTGTGGGACTGTGTTAGCCCTAGTACAACCTCCAAAATCCAGCCCTTCTGTGATGCCTCTGCCTTTCCCTTGGCTGCTCTGGGGGATTTTGCAGGTCCTGGGTTCACCAAAGGTCTCACTGGGATGCAACTATAACATACCTGCGTGGTGGATGGCTCTGTAGGAGTTGCTCTCCAGAGAGATGTTGCTCATGAGGGTGAAATGGAGCCCATAGTGGGTGACTGTGCTCAGCGTGGCAATGGACAACCCCAGCAGCTGGAAAATAAGTTTTTTAGGAAGGGGTTAACATGGCAGCAGCTCTGCTGAGCACGCACAAAGCTCTGAGGAGAACCTGGATACTCCTGAGCCCTACACATATGCAGACAGCCTGATCATCCAAAGACCACTGCATGTACCCCAAAATACACATATATGGAAACACAAGGCAGCTATCCCTGTGTCAATGTGACAGTCTGGTGTCAACATAGTCCCCACTGTATGACATTTTCTTCCAGAGCAGACTAATAGCTATTGATGAAGATTTATGGTTTTGGAGACTAAATGCACCCAAACCACAGCATTTTCTGCTTATTTATAATTTGTGGCACTCCTCTTGATCCTTCGTGCTGTGCGTTCCCGCGTATCTCGACCCACGCCCAGCAAAATGCTACGTGCAACACCAGTTGGCTCAGATTTCTGAGAAACACCAGTCTAAAATCCTCCCAACAGCAATAACGTGATTCTTGCTACCCACGGCGGCTGTGCCTGAGCATCTCCTCTAAACACCCTTGGCACCAGAACTCCTGTGACCTTCTCCAGATGCCACTGTATGGCCACTACAGCCACTGGTCCTGAGATGTTGAAATTTGGACAAATTACAAATTTCATAAATAAGACATCACCTTCTAATTACACTCTTTCCAAGCCACCAACCTTCCTTGAACTAAATATAGATGATTTTTTTTTTTAAATTTGCAAGTTTTGACGAAGTGAAAAGGCAACAAGCACATACAACTCAAAGCCATCCAGCAGAAGCATTCCCCAGTGTCCACCACTTCCCATCAGCTCTGCCAGCAGGTGTCAAGAAGCTCCCCTTGAATTTCCTTCTAAAGCTTATTAAAAGGATCCCTAGGACTGCTTTTGCTTTGCAAAAGGTCTCTCACAGATACTTCCATCCAAGCCTTGTGGTTTCAAACCCTCACTGATCCCACCTGCAGCCGACCACCCTCCCAGCAACAAGGTGTACTGCAGCAGGTCCATCCTCCCGTTCTGCAGACCCCTCTTTCTGCCAGCAGTGACCTTTCCTTTCCTCCTCCGAGGCAGCTGCCGGGTGGTGACAGCCCTGAGAAACCAGAAGTCTATCAGCGGAGTGGGGGCGATGCTGGTGGCCAGCGATAACCACGCAGGGCACACCGATAACTCAGGCAGTTGGCTTTGCTTGCCCTCCGCCCGCGAAAAACAGAACGTGAGAAAGCCAACCCTCTCCGAGCGGGGATGGGAAAGGTTCACCTCGGTTCTGCAGAGACCCCCCCAAACCTGCCCGCTCACCATCACACAGAGGCTGGTCACCAGCAGCTGGCACTTGGTGGTTCTCATCCCGCACCTCGGTCCCATGGCTGCTTGTCCTCAGAGCGAGCTGGCAGTTGGTCCCTCCGGCTCTTGATAAAGCCTGGGTTTCCACCTAAGGGAGGCATGGCCACAGCGGGGCCTCTCGGGAAGTGTAGTCCCCACCACGTGCCGATGCACCTCCTCCTCCTGGTTATTAAATCCTGTTTAGAGCAGCCGCCTTCTGCCAGGGCTCTCAGTGGGCTGCCGCCAGCTCCCACATGCAGCCAGCTGAGGAAGGACGAGAGGCATGCAGAACAGACTTGCACGGAGTTTAGCTCCTTGAAGCTTTGAAAAAACAAAGCTCCTTGAAAAAACTTTTTGAAACTGTTCAGTCAAAAGTCAGTATCAAAATACCTCGATTTTCACTTTCACTGGGATGTAGTTTTGCTTAATGATCATCATCACTGTTTGTTTTTTAATCTGCATAAAGAGTATCATGGGAAAAAGTTTAGGAAAATGTTATTTAGAAAAAAATAACCTGTTGTTTGAAGCAGACACCAAAACTCCCAAACAGACCTGCAGAAGAGTTTTCCCTCCCCACTTAACAACCACCATGTGGCAACAAACTTTGGCTGAGACTCTATTAAAACTTCTATTTGCAGACACGGGAAAAAAATCCCTTCAGTAGTTCTTTATTCAGGAAAAAGGCTGTATGTAAATGTACCCCCCTGCTCAGGAGACCCTCACCATCCAGGGGCATTTTTCCTCTGTCCCTTCCCCTCTCCTAGCACTGGGACACAAGGCTACAGAAGACTCAGGTGACTTCTGGTCATCAGACCAGCTGTCTGATGGATGCATATTTCCCAAAAGCAAATCACAAAGAAGCCTCAGGAACAATCTGCCCAAAGGGACGCTGACTGAGTGCCTTAATCACACTTAGTTTGGGAGGAAAACAGGTGAAACAGAATGATGAAAAACACTTGCACTCCCCCCAGGTAGCAAAGAAAAGGGGGGAAAAAGGTAAAGCTATCCCACATCAGTAACTGTAGCTACAGGAAAACAACAAGCAGGAGGAGAGGAGTGAAAAAAGGAAGATGCATTGTGTAGAGCAAAGAGAAGCAAGAGAAAGTGAGTTGCACAAAGCCATGGGCACAGGAAAAAGCGTGTCATGATTTTCTGAGTACATCACTGGTTTTGTTGCAAGCTTTCTTGCAAAATATCGCTGCTGCAACCTCCCGAGACACCACTGAAAGCTGCCACAGCCGTTCCCCAAAACAAGTGCCCTCCATGGCTCGTGGGTTCCTGCCCTGGCAGAGCTCCCTGATGCCCAGTGGGAGACACTGGTGCACCCATGTGCACACAGAGACCTTCCTGCTCCGGCCACCAGCTGGGAACCACCTGAGACAGCCCGACAGAGGGACAGCAGGGAAGGGGAGCAGTGCAGAGAGGGCAACAGGCTGGGGAGGCAGCTGATGCCCAGCCACACATGTCCAGGAGCAGGAACCAGACACCATCTGCAGCAATGCAAACCTCCTGGGGACAGGTGTACAGCTTCAAGGTGACCATGTCCACATGGTCCCCACCATGGCCAGGTGGGGAGAGTGCCTTATAAAACACTGCGGTGGCATTAGGACTGCGTCCAAACGCAGAGCTGTTAGCACCCGGCATTTCTTCTGGTCCCAGTTTCCTTCCCCGTCACTAAACGAACACTACCAGAGAGCTGTGCAAAGCCAGATCTCACACTAGAGGTCCCCACAGGCCAGCAGAAACCCTTCCCGAAGGCCTGGATGATTCAAGTGGGCTTTCTGAAGGGAGCAGATGGGCAGTTCCCCTCCCAGTGACCCAGAGGTCTCCTCTGTCTGTGCAGGACCCTCGCACCTCACTGCAGGACCCCCTGAGAGGTCACAAAATCACCACCCACACCACTTGGAAGCACTCCTAGGCTCTCCACAAAAGATGCTCTACCACCTCTTGTCTCCAGCACCTTCAGTGCCTCACCAAGCTCTCACAGCAGGTCTGTGACTTTAAACACCTGGGTTTGAACAGATGTTTCCTCTGGTTTGGTTGCGAATGCTATTCCTGGGTAGTTCACCCGTGTCCTCTGATGATGCTTCTCCCACCTCCAGTGCTTGGCACTCTGCCCTCATGCCCACTCCCTTGGTGACCTGCTCCAGCACTGCACTGGATTTGGGGGTCGAGGCATTTTCTGCTGTTTCTCTTTCCCCCACAGGTATGGCTTGAAAGGTTTCCCTTTGGGGCAGAACAGATGTGGCTTTCTAACATCAAAAAATAATAAAGAGCAAAAGAAGTTACTCCCTCCCTCCCATTCCTCTGGGGTGGCAGCATGGCTTTTCCAGCAAGACTCGGCCTCCTGCCCACCCTGCTGGGTGTTATCAGTTGGTCACCTTTTGCAAGAGCACAATTTATCGCTCCCAAATGTGATGCAAAACCCCACAGGTGACCATGGCTCCCGCCTGCGGCTCCTTCCCTTATCTCTGGTTATCAGCCGGAGCACGGAAAGAGGGTAGGGAGGCTGGAAATACCCTGGGGAGCCCAGGTGCCCTCTTCCTCCAGCCTTGTGGCAGCTTGCAGCCTTCTGCTAGGCTGTGAAAATAAATACCAGCACCCCCAGGTGCAGGAATATTGGAAGAACCCTGTCCAGAAGGAAAGGATTGATTTAAAAAAGGGAACAAAGACAGACCATATATTTTTGCAGAGCTAAAAACCTCCAACCTTCTTCTGAGCTGGAAGGAAATGCTGATTTATAAGTGTCACTGGCTCAGCCCATTGGGTCCTGGACCATGGCTATATTCACCCTAGAGCTGGCTCGTAAATAAAACATGCCCATATCAAACCACACCGGAGCAGTTTGAATGACGGGAAACTGGGGAGACCTCACAGCCCGCGTCTGCCTTCCCGGAGCATCACAAGGATGCATTGTAAAGGCTGCTTAGCATTCACATAGCACATACGCACAATCAAAGCGAAAAAATCAACTTTTAAACTCCAGGCTGTCTCTATTCAAGAAGAGGAGGAGAAAAGGGGGAGGCGCTGGGCTTGGTACGACACAACTCAGCTGTGAATGGAAACACGGCTGGGCAGAGGCTGCCTTGGGACAAACAATCGTAAAGGCTCCAAAGGAGTTTTTTATTTATTATTATTTCCAAAGCGTGTCTCAGAAATCCTCCAGTGATTCCCAAGCACTTTGAAATTGATTGTAGGTGAGTAAAAAAAAAAATAAAAAGTCAGAAGAGTTATTAAAAAAAGTTCATCAAGGCCAAGAAAAAATATGTTTGAAAAGAGCACAAGATGATGACAGGGAGCTCCCTTCAAAGAATAAAGTCAAACAAACTTCTGTCCCCCTCAGAAGTGAAACAACTGTACCCAGAGCTCTAAAGCACACCCTCCTACTTAAACTAAATTTGTCTTTTCCACACGTATCTCCTAGCAAACCACACCTGCCCGGGAGCCAGCCGTGCTGGGGACAGACCTACAGACACAGTGCCAGAATTTCTCCACCCCCCCAATCTGGGGACGGGTAGCACGTGGCTGGATGCTCTCTCTCCCCAGATTACCATCAGGAAGTTGACTGTGAACACAGACAGTGTTTAACGATGTCTTGTTCTACTGGATCCTACACAGTCATTAACTTTATAAAGAGATTCCAAACCCGATTACATTTCTCCAAACACGAGATGTCCTTACCTTCCTTCAGCCTAGGGGGAAGCCAGCAGGGCTGTTAAGAGAGCATAAGCAGTTGGTTTGTGCCGTACCCACAGCCACATCTGGCTCGAAACACGTCGCCATCACCAGCCCTGAAGCCAATTTGGCCAAATTTCTTTCATCGCCGAGCGGAGCGCGGAATCACTGGGGCTGGAGGCTGCACGCTCTCCCCCAGACTGGATTTATTGGTGTTTGACTGGTGTGTTATTAATGAAAAAAAAATATTCCCTGTCATTTTTCAAAAAAAAAAAATCAAATCCAGTTATTGCTCTTGAGTGTGGCTCTTCCATACAGAAGGTTTTCTCCTGAACAGCTTCCAAGAGAGCACCTTCCCCTTCCCTGCGAGACAGGCGTGCAGCAGAAATCAAAGACGGCGCAATGAAAGAACACGGGTTTACCCCACACAGTAATGTCCTTGCTGCCCAAGCCACCACCACCAGTGAGCTCCTGCAGCCCACTGCAACCCAGCCCTGGGAAAAATCCATTGGAGCCATGCTGCTCCCTAAATCCTCCATGGAGGCAGGAAAAGCCTCTGGGTCACACCTAGGAATCATGGATGGCTCTGTGTAGTACTAGTTCTGGCTTAGCTGCACCCCAGCATCAGCACCAGAGCGGCTTGGGGCAGCCAGGGGGATACAGACCCTTCCTTTGACACCCACACCTGGCATCTGCCCGTGCAGTGACAGCTCTGCCGTGGGCACACACACGTCCCTGCCACCAGGCTGGCACCCGACACCCCGACTTCCAGCATCTTCCAGGTTCCCTGCCAAAAAATGAGGCCACGTAACTGAACCGCCCCACACTTCTGGGTGGGGGGAGACCCTGCTGATGGCAATTAGCATTTCCCTCACCCCAATTAACAACTGCTGCAAACCCTCAGGTGATTGGGCACCCTCCTGGGCGGTCCCACGGGGGGGCTGCAGGAGCACCAGCTTGGTGGCTGGCGCAAGGGACATGGCCTGAGCCGACCCCACTGGGGCTGTCAGAGGGGTTTCAGCATCACACCCTTTTTTGGGTGTTTTTTTTTAAGGCTGTGCAGGAGCCAAGCCCCGGGCCCGCTGCTCGATGGCGGGGTTGCTCCTACTGCCCCCCCACTCCCCCAGCACGAGCCTGCTGTTGTGTGTGGGGGGGGTGGGAAATGGCACATTTCGAAGGGACAGGACCCAGGGCTGGCACCGCACTGGGGGCAGGGAAACCCCCGGGGAGAGAGGGGAGAGAAGGGAGCCCCCCCCCCCGAATAATAATATAAAATAATAATAAAAATTCCATAATAATAATAATAATAAAATAATAAAACAAATAGATAATAATTTAAAAATTAATAATAAAAAGATAAATTAAAGTATTTAAAGCGCAACACCCGCAGCGGTGATGGAAGGGAAAAGTCGCAGACGCGGGGACGGGCGCACGCACCCCCCCCGCGGGCGGGGGAAAGGAAGGGGGGGGGGGCGCGGGTTTGGCGGCGGCACGCGCCGGGCGCGCGCGGGGGCGGGGGCGCGCGCGGAGGGGGGCGGGGGGGAGGAGGAGGTCGGAGGGCGGGGGGGGGCGCGGCGGCGGTACCGCGCGTGGCGCGGCGTGCGCGGCGCGTGCGGCCGGCGGGGGCTCGCGAGCGGCGGCGCGTTGATAAGGGCCGTCCGGCGGCGGCGGCCGCAGAGCGGCGGCGGGAGAGGACGGGGAGGGGGTTGAGAAATAAACGCCCCCCGCGCTGCACCCCCCCCTCCCCCGTTGAAAACTAATTTTATCAAAAAACATTTTTCTATTTTAATTAATTTTTTTTAAAATAAAAGTTTAAATTATTTTTTTTTCGCGCGGTCCCCGCCAGCCGCCGCCGTGGCCGCCCGGCGATGAACGGCGCGGCCCTGCCGCCGCTGCCCCCTCCCGCCGCCGCCGCCACCCGCTCCCGCCGCCGGCCCGCCTCCCCCGAGCTGCTGCGCTGCAAGCGCCGCCTGGCCTTCGCCGCCTTACCGGGCACCGGCGGGGGGGGGGGTGGCGCGGCGGCGGCCGCCGTGGCCCGTCGGAACGAACGGGAACGCAATCGCGTCCGGTTGGTGAACCTGGGCTTCGCCGCGCTCCGCCAGCACGTCCCGCACGGCGCCGCCAGCAAGAAGATGAGCAAAGTGGAGACGCTGCGCTCCGCCGTGGAGTACATCCGCGCCCTCCAGCGCCTCCTCGACGAGCACGACGCCGCCGCCGCCTTCCCCGGTGGCTGCGGGCGGGTGGCCGTGGGGGACGGAGGCGGCGGTGGCGGCGGGGGTTACTCCTCCGCTTCCCCATCCTTCGCCTCCTCCGTGCCCGGCTCGCCGTGCTCCTCCGAGGAGAGCGGCTACGAGGCGGCGCTGAGCCCCGAGGAGCGGGAGCTGCTGGATTTCACCGGCTGGCTGGGGAGCTTCTGACCGCCGGCAGGTGAGGGGCGAACCGGGGATGGGGGACGGGAGGTGCCGCCGCCCCCTTTCCCCCGCCGCTCCCCGGGGGCAGCGGGACACGCACCCACCGGAGCTCTTTGCCCATCTCTCCGCAGCCTGCAGGACCTCCGCAGCAGCCAGCATCACCCCCAAAATACCTCCCCCACCGCGGCCGGACCCCGCTGGCTGCTCCCCTCGCCGGGTTCGGCCGTCGTCTTCGGGCTGTGGAACGTGCAATGGTGTAAGGGGCTGCGGGACCTGCTGCGGGGCGGTGGGACCTGCGGCGGAGAGGATGCCCCAGCGACCCCGCCGCCACCCCGGTGCTTGGGGGAGGGTGGGAAAAAGATGAGAAAAAAAAAAAAGACATTAAACACACTTGATGCTTCCTTGTTTCTGGAGTGGGAGGGAAATGATCATGTCAGGCTCTATTTTATACAGAACTTGAACTGCCTGTGGGAACACTGGTGTATGAAGACTTATTTTTGTACAAGAAACCTTAGAGAGAATGGGTGAGGAGATGGTTCTATTTTTAGCAAGTTCTATTCCCTTGTTCTTGAACACTGCCAGCTAGAAGGTTTTGGGAACGTACACGGTTTAGATAAAAATATGTTTTTTCTCTCCAAACACTTT
Source organism: Podargus strigoides (assembly GCA_028020825.1). Taxonomy (NCBI): domain Eukaryota; kingdom Metazoa; phylum Chordata; class Aves; order Caprimulgiformes; family Podargidae; genus Podargus; species Podargus strigoides. The sequence continues at coordinate 5,176,555 of CM051633.1, forward strand.
GATAGAAGACTGTAAAGTTATATTGTGTCTTAACGTGGTGTCCGAGTTTGCCTGGTGTGAAGGTCCACTTCTCTGAGAACTGAAGTTTGTTTTTTTTTAAAAAAAATAATGTATTGAAGGCATTTTTGTATGCACTTGCTAGGATTTCTTAAGTTGTACATATACAGTTTTTAAAAGAGTATCATATTTTATGTAAATTGACTTTATAAATAAAAATCTATTTATAAATGACTCGGGGGCTGTAAGGTGTATCTGTTTGCCCAAGGTAGTTTCTGCCTGAGGGGGTGGGAGTGGAGAGGAAGGAGTGACACAACAGGGAGGCAGTTCTCCTGGACCAGGTTTGTGTGCAGGCTGGACTAAGGAGCAGCACAGGGTAACCTCCAGGCTTGTTTTTTTTTCCCCATTCAAGTTTTATGAACTCAGCACTTGGTGCAAGAACTGCAGAGATGATGTATGGAGAGATGCAGGTGTGTGTAGGAGACAAGGCACATTCAGTGCTGGTACCTCCTTTCCTGGACATGCAGAAGGTTCTGCGGGCTGTGCTGCCCTCACCCATGGTGACAGAGTCATGGGAAGGTAAGGAGTGGGCATCTGAAGATGTTGTGTCCTGGGGGTTACCCTCAGGAGTTAGGTTGGGGTGCCTTTATCCAGGGGAGCAGCATCTTTGAGAAGTGTGGTGCCATTCCAAACCCACACATAACCAAGTGTCCCACTCTCACCTACTCTAACTTCAGCTGTATGTACATATCTGTTATCTAAAGGCAATAAGCAAACATGAATTGCTCCTTAGAAACTAATTTGAGAGACTCCTAAGCCCTGTCCATGAGTTTTGGGCTCATGCTGAAGACCTGCTTCAGTGGAGGTGCACCAGAAGTAAAACAGATTGCTGTGAAACAACACAGTGATGATAAGAAAAACTACAGCAGAGGCTGTTCCTTCCCTGAAATAGCTCCAGTGAATGTTACTGGTCAAATGGAGCAAAATGGGCTGGCCTATAGAATATGCTGAGCAAACACAAAGCAGAAAGGGTTATTAAAATTGACCTACTTTGCCAGGACTGCGTGTATAATCTCTGTGCTGCATTAGTACTGGGAAGGTAGAAGTTTTCGGGAGTATGATCACTCTGCCATCCCAAATTCAGTAAGCCAGATCCGTAAGCATTCCAAGTACATGATTCTGTTTGAAGAGCAGGAGAAACCCAGGGGAAAACCCAGGCTCTAACAGCAAGTAGCATTTAGGAGGCTGCAAGCAAAACCAATAGTTATGGTGCTTCAAGTTCATTCCCTAATCACAGTTGCTCTAACAAGCTGTCCTCTTCACAGGCCCCAGCGATGGAAGTGCTTGGTAAATTGCTTGCAAAGGTTTTGCTGTGTGAGCACTGACCTGGGCATTAAGCAATCTGTCACACTTAGCAGCAGCAGATAGGGCTGGTGGAGTGGGGGGGAGGGTGACATGGTACCTTTCCCCACTGAGGATTTATGGGCTTCATCCTTACAGATGACTTCCAGAAATTCAGTCAGGCATAAACCTCTGCCCATGCCCACATTTTTATTCTCAACCTCACCAGCATTCTATCTTTTCCAAGATACTTGGTAATCAGAACCGCTGTGTCTATTTGCACAACTGTCCCATTCTGGTAGAATGCATTTGTTTAGAGGGTTTTACTACTCCTTGGCAGGGTGTTTGTTTTCCTTCTTTAGGAGCACTGATTGTTTTCATATTTCCAAAAGCAACGTTTAGCACTCAGACAAATGACTCCCGGCATCGTTACTAGGTTTGTTGGATCACCCGAGATACTGTTGCAGCAACATTACAGAAGCATCAACTGTAACCATATTGGTAAGAAGTTAGCTGTGAACTTAAGCAATATTAGTGTGGAGAGGGTGTGTGTGGAATAAAAGCTCAGGCAGCATCACAAGTTATCTTAATGCTGTCTGCCAGTGTTTTGAGTAGAAACTACAGAATGGAATCATCAATGTCCAAGTTTCTTTGGAAAAACCCAATGTATAGGATCATTCTGCTCTTTTAAGAAAGCATTAGGGAGGATGCAAGGCAGGTTCTTGGGACACAACAGGTACCTTCAGCCAGCACAGTTTATTTCTGTTCTCTTCAGCTGACACCATCTGAAAACTGCCTGGACCAAGTGGAGAAGGCTCCTGACCATACAGGCTCACCCCTAGACCTCTCTGCTCTGTTTATGCAAAATGCTGCTGGAGCAAAGACTTGGAGATGAAAGTCTTCTGACTGTGAGAGTCACCTGTTAGCAGCAAGAGTAACACCAGGTCTGTTGTCTCAGCCAGGTGCTTCCTTTGCCTGGAGGAGCTACTTCGACATGACAGTGGGTCCTTCAGTGTGTCCTAGTTAGCTGCCATTAACCAAAGACTGCAGTGGGGGCTTCCAGGAAACCTGGGTACCTGCCTCAACTGCTACCCAAAACACTTGTGGCAGGGATGGGGAATGCCTCTGATGAGCATGTGATTCCTCTTTAGATGTATAACTAGAAATTCAGTGCCTAAAATGCAAACACCATCTCTGCAGGCAGACACAAACCCAGCCCTAAGGTACAGGGCTGCAGGAGAGTCAGATTCAGGCAAGAGAAATACACTGAAGAGTTCTGAGAATTCAGAAAAACAACAACAACAAAAAGTAGGCAGCAGTAAGCCAAGGGCACCAGAAGGTAAGGGCTTTTCAATGTGTAGCTACAAAACACACAGAAGACCTCATATCTTCATCCACCGACGGGTCCCCTTTTTCCTATGCAGAATTTCACAGGTCACAGAAATGTCTAATGAAGCAGAAACAGGTTGCAGGATGGTGTCAGGATTCAATTTTTCCCCTTCAATTTTCAACTACTTTCCCTTCCTTTGGCATTTTGAGTTGCTCAGGCTGAAGCTTTTCTTATCACCCAAAGCCCACGAAGCCCAGCACATGGCAAGAATGATTCCTTGCCATGACCAGTGCATTACTGCACTGTAGTGCTTAAAGGTGCTGTCACCCCTTATGGGCAGCCTCAGGTTCAGCTGCACTCCTTCCAAATTTCTTCACATGTTATTAAAAATGTAATTTTGTAGGAGAGGGCTGTGCAGCCTGTTTGAAGGCTTGTGCACCATGAGAAGTGCTAGGAAGCAGGCACAAGGATGCCCTGCAGCACCTCCAGGGCAGGATGGCGTTGCTGGTCCTTCTGGCAGGGCAAGTGGCTGCAGCACCACAGTGGTCTCCAGAAGAGCACTGTTAGGAGATAAGAGTCCAAGGGAAGAGGGCTTTCTCCTGTTCCTACCACCACATGATACCACCAGCAAACACCAGCTTTACCACTGATCCTCCTGCAGAGAACACCCAACAGCTGGTTTCCATTTATAACAACTCACTTTTCCATTAACACCTCATAGAGCTCTTGTTCCAGAGCAGGCAGCAAGGTGAGCTTCTGCATATCAGCTTGCTTCTGCCTCCCCTCCTGCCTGCAGGGAAATACTTGCCCTGCCACCCTTCGGTCTGCGTACGGAGGCTTTTTGCCTGCCATGGTCTGTGGGCAGACGGCTAAGTCTAGTCCCGAGGTCATTTCACTCTTTACATGCAGGTCACAGAATAGCTGGCTAACAGTAACGATTTTCAGTCATTTCTTATCTGGATTGGATGTGGGCCAGGAGCCTGGGAGCGTGCGTGGTTAGGAGGGAAAGGTGGCCCCTTGCACAGTCAATGGCAGGCAGAGCTGGCCCAGCTTTGCCCGGTTTGGGCATTGGCCAACAAGGGTTTGGTTTTCTTCCCAGAAACTACCATCAACTAAGCATCAGCCAGCAGTATACCTGGGAGTAATGGGATTGACAATATTAAAGCAGCAGCAGCTGTAATCACAAGTTAATGTTGCATCTTTAAGAGGCTATCAGGCAGTATAACAAACCACTTAAAATCCTGGGGACACCCTGAACCCCTGGCTCCTTTTGAGCTCTCTGCTCATAGAATCACAGAATTGCCTTAGTTGGAAAAGACCTCCAAGATCATTAAGTCCAGCCATTAACCCAGCACTGCCCAGTCACCACTACACCATGCCCATCAGCACCACATTTCAAAGCATCCCTTGGGACCTCACCGTGGATCTTCTCAAGCTGGTCCCTGTGGCTTGCTCTTTGGATAAGTGAGTTGCTGCTCCTGTAGCTGAGCAAGGACATGGAGAGGTTTTACACATACTAGGGCTTAGTCTTTTTATTATATCCAAGCAATTCTTCCATCCATTATTTTCCCATAACAAAGATCTACTGAGGAAGGGGCTAAAGGAACAGGAGAAGTGACATAGCTAAGGCAATTCTCAGAAAGAGGGGCTGCTTTGCACCTCTGCTGTCACTATCATTAAGAAGGGAAAATTAAAGTGGAACATCAGCATCCTTAGCTTAGGGAAAGTGTGGGAAAACCATCAAAGACTGGTATTTCCACTGTATTTTGAATTGAGATTCTCCCCTGTTCTTGAGAGCCTACAATCAGCCAGAGATCATAGAATCACAGAATGGGTTGGGTTGGAAGAGATCTCAAAGCTCATCTCATTCCAACCCCCCTGCCATGGCAGGGACACCTCCCACCAGCCCAGGTTGCTCCAAGCCCCATCCAACCTGGCCTGGAACACTGCCAGGGAGGGGGCAGCCACAACTTCTCTGCACAACCTCACGGTAAAGAATTCTCACCAGCCTCGTGGTAAAGAGTTTCTTCCTAATATCTAGTCTGAATCTACTCTCTTCCAGTTTAAAGCCATTACCCCTTGTCCTATTGCTACAAGCCCTTGTAGCTGCCTGCCCCCTCGCTCCTGTTGTCACCTCTTTGGTCCCAGGGCAGAACAAGGTGGCAAAAGAACAAATGAAGTGACACACACAGGTCCTAGCATGGCTGTGCTGCATATAAGTGAGAGATCCTCTGAGAGAGTCCAGCCGCCTGGTAGGCTCCAACACCAGCATCCACACAGGATGAGCAGGAAAACCAAGACAAGACAGACATTTATTATCTGCCCAAGTTATCAGTGTTGTTTTACAATGGAGGACAAATAAACAGTCATGTAGAGGAACATGGAAATAAAAGGAAAACACACGTGCAAGAAAGTGGTCAACAGTGGAAAGCATAGTGTGTTAAGTTAGAGCAATAAGCACAGAGAGATGACTTCAAGTATTAGGCTTTGACCCTCCAACTGTATAAACACTTCTGTTTATGGGTAGATGTTAGTGAGATCAGAGGTATAAACAGCAGAAAAGGAGAAACTTCTGGTAAGACCAGGGCAGCACTTCCAACTTTGACCTACAAGCATCCACCTTGCTGCTGGAGAAGCCTCAGTTCTCTCCCCTCTTGATCTCCTTTCATCTCCTGGCCTCAGCCCCACCACTCAAAGCCTGCAGTACAATAGTAGCCAGCCACCAGACCCAGTAATTGTGCCTGCTTTTCAAGTTGTTTGTTTTGGTGTTTTGGTTTTTTTTTTAAAGGGGAAGAAAAACCAACAGAGAGAGGCACGATAGCCCCAAGGGGAGTTTTCTGTTAAAGTCACTGCCAAAAGAATGACCAATTTGTAAGTGGAGTGTTGACATTTTTATAACACAGCAAATACCTTTCCTTTGAGTGAAGCACTTCAAATTATTTATTTTTTTTAAAAAAGATGAATTTTGTCAGTATCTTAAATACTATGAGGAAGTGTTGCAATACTGTAACATATTTTCCCTTTCTCTCTGTTTCCCACTTTCACACACACAATTCCTTCAAGGCTCCACAAAGGAGCCACAGTCCCTTTAGCAGAGCTATAGGCAGGAAGAGCAGGTGAAACCCACTAGGTAAATACAAATCAAGTTCAGAAGTATTAGTAAATACCATCATCCTCTTACCAGCACAGTAACTACAAAGCCCTCCTCATGAGTTGCTAGCTCCCACATCCCTGGCATGATCCTGAGCTTCAGCATGGCTTGCTTCTACAGAAGGGAAGCCAGCTGGTGTGGGTGGCAGTGGCTGCCCACCCCCAGTGAAGCACCTGTGGGCAATTCCCTGCCAAGGGGGCTCTGTGTAGGCCAGCTGGCCCCTATCATGGCTTCTCCTCACCCAGGAGACACCTGGCACCCGAGCAAAGTGGGCAACAGAGAGGATGAAACACGCTTTGAGCAGCTTGAAGTTTGCAATGTGCACTGTGTTTGTGTCTGATTTGAAGGGAGGCAAGGATGGGGACTGGGACTCGGTGTGCCCTGGCACTGCTCTGCACTGTTGCCTTGCCTGATTTCACAGAACCACAGACTGGTGGGGGTTGGAAGGGACCTCTGGAGATCATCTAGTCCAACCCCCTGCCAGAGCAGGGTCACCCAGAGCAGTCACACAGGAACGCATCCAGGTGGGTTTGGAATGTCTGCAGAGAAGGAGACTCCACCACCTCTCTGGGCAGCCTGTGCCAGTGCTCTGTCACCCTCAAAGGAAAGAAGTTCCTCCTCTTGTTTAGATGGAACCTCCTCCATTTCCCCAAAGCCCCTCTCCAGCAGCCTGATGACTGTCCCGCAGGCTGCATCCCTGCACAGGCCTGGGATGCTGCTGAAATAGTTTATACCCTTCAATCTTTGGTCTTGGGAGAGGACAGCCAGTAAAGAGAGGTGAGAGCAGAGAGGCTTTTGAAGTGGGGAGACCACAAAGCTCATTTAGGATGCATACACCACCAAAAAAACCCCAACCACCAGACAGTAATAACTTCAAACCAGTGCTGGCTGGAGTTGAAAACAGTGATGTACTGGCAGAAAATCTAGTGCCCAAGCCAAGTTCAGACGTGGTGTGCTGAAATTGACTCTGTTTATGATGCTGAAGAGAGCTAATGGTTGCCGGCAGGCAACTCTTGCCATTAAAGACAAGCACACAACTTGTTAAAGGGACCTCTGAGCATTCTTTCAGGCCCAGTAGAAATCATAACCAACCCTCTCTGTGCAGCAAAGCTCACTGGAAAGCAAGGGCAAGTGTCTATGTCTTGTACATCCCATGGCTGGTTGGGCCTGAGCTACATGGACAGAACCCTTGGTGGGATCTGGGGGATAGGACAGGGGCTGCACTTGGTGTGCACATGGCAGAAATCACCCAGAGCTGGACAAGGAGCAGAGGACATGGACTTCTGAGGCTGCCAGGGGGCACAGGCTGGGGCAGGTGAGGGGAGCTGCCTGCAAGCTGTTTGCCTCTGCTGCATTTGGGGGCACAGGACTGGGGACTGTTCCTGTGAGTGAACCAAACAGTGACCCACACTGTGCTGCCACCTTCCCATCCCAGCTTCTCACCACTGTCAGCCTTGACTTGATGAAGCATCCTCATCGCTGTGTCGGTGCACCACTGGCTGACTGCATCCTTGCACAGGATACAATAACCAGGTTTGTGGCTGCTGTCTTCAGCCTCTGCACAGGGCACTCGGTACAGAGGCAGCAAGGAGCAGCTTGGGCGTTGCTGAAGGAGCTCAGCGTAGGCTACTTCATCCTTAGAAGGCCATGCTTCATGGCTGGATTAGCCCTGGCTCTGGAGAGAGCTTCTGCACAGCTGGGCAGCAGGTCACGATGCACGCCTGCTTGAACAGAAGCAATGTAAACAGCTGTGTACCTCTTTTCTAGCAAATTGTCATAAGCCAGAAGAGTTAAGTGCAAAGTTTTGTGTTAATTTATTTGTGCCCATTTAGATTTGGTTTGTTCTATTTTAATAAGAGAAGTGAGCTGAGACTTCTGTTGGAGAGTTAAAATAATTCAAGCATTGCTTGTTAGTGTGCAACAAAGCAAGTAATGAGCTTCCAACTAAGTTCTGAGCTGAGCATTATCACAGAATCACAGAATCACAGAATCACAGAATGTTAGGGATTGGAAGGGACCTTAAAAGATCATCTAGTCCAACCCCCCTGCCAGAGCAGGAATACCTAGATCAGGTCACACAGGAACATGTCCAGGCGGGTTTTGAATGTCTCCAGAGAAGGAGACTCCACAACCTCCCTGGGCAGCCTGTTCCAGTGTTCTGTCACCCTCACTGTGAAGAAATTCTTCCTCACATTTATGTGGAACCTCCTATGTTCCAGCTTACACCCATTGCCCCTTGTCCTATCATTGGATGTCACTGAGAAGAGCCTGGCTCCATCCTCATGACACGCACCCTTTACATATTTATAAGCATTAATAAGGTCACCCCTCAGTCTCCTCTTCTCCAAGCTAAAGAGACCCAGCTCCCTCAGCCTTTCCTCATAAGGGAGATGTTCCACTCCCTTAATCATCTTTGTGGCTCTACGCTGGACTCTCTCGAGCAGTTCCCTGTCCTTCTTGAACTGGGGGGCCCAGAACTGGACACAATACTCCAGGTGTGGCCTCACCAAGGCAGAATAGAGGGGAAGGAGAACCTCTCTCGACCTACTAACCACTCCCTTTCTAATACACCCCAGGATGCCATTGGCCTTCTTGGCCACAAGGGCACATTGCTGGCTCATGGTCATCCTGCTGTCCACCAGGACCCCCAGGTCCCTTTCCCCTACACTGCTCTCCAGCAGGTCAGCTCCCAACCTGTACTGGTACATGGGGTTGTTCTTCCCCAGATGCAAAACTCTACACTTGCCCTTGTTGAAATTCATTAAGTTTCTCCCCGCCCAACTCTCCAGCCTATCAAGGTCTCGTTGAATGGCAGCACAACTATTAGTTTGCTAGAGCTGATGAAATTATTTATTGAAAATAAATTAAGTGAAGAATTTGTTGTTGCTTTCTTTCCCCTGATAATTTATTGTCTGAAGTGAGATTTTTCCCATATAGCTTTTAATTCTTCAATAAAAAAGCAGATGCAATGAATAAGCATTTTAGAAGTGCAGCATTTGGGTTACAAAATGATCCATTTGGGACCTGTTTGATGGAATGACTTTTAATTCCAAAATGTTCAGTGTTTTATTGAAATCTCCAAAGTTCTGCATGGTCAAAATGTACAACAGACTGTTTGCTGAAGCAAAGACTCCACTTTGGATCAACTTCTTTTAAAAATTCAGTTTTCCAGAAATTTTGAAGGACCTCTGAATTATAGAATCATAGACTAGCCTTGGTTGGAAGAGACCTCTAAGATCACCCAGTCCAACCATTAACCCAGCACTGCCCAGTCCCCACTGCCCCATGTCCCTCAGCACCACATCTCCACGGCTCTGAAATCCCTCCAGGGATGGGGACTCCCCCACTGCCCTGGGCAGCCTGGGCCAGTGCTGGGGAACCCTTCCAGGGAAGAAATTGTTCCTAATATCCAATCTAAACCTCCCCTGGCACAGCTTGAGGCCATCACCCCTTATTCTATCATTTGTTACCTGGGAGAAGAGCCTTCTCCTCCCCATCAGTACTTAAAATTAACTTTGCATCGTATATCACCCCACTTTCTCAGTGCCTTCACCATGGGAGAAGGCGCTGGAAGCAGGAGGTGGAGTGGGGGAGCAAAGGAAAGAAAGAAAATGGACAAAAAAAAGGAAGAAAGTGAGAGGCTGGGGGGGGGACAGGAGGTGGAAGGGCTTGAAAGGGCCGGGAGGGGGACAGGGGCAGGCTGGCCCCTGGCCACCCCGCATTGTGCCCAGCTCCATCCATCTAAATAAAAGGACTGTCCTGACTTGTGTCCCAGCTGGAAGAGGTTTTGTTGCCTTTCGGGTTTTGATGGTCATCTCCTCCCCCTGTTTGCTCCCCTCCCTCCCCACATTCGTCCAGCCTGCATCAAAGTGCCCCTGTCTCCCTGGGCCTTTCCACCCCCTTCCCTGAGGCACAATGTCCCCTTTTGTGGCCACCACCCAGGCAACCTTTTCTACCTCCTTATCCCCATTAATCCCTGCGCCCCTGGGTAAATAAACCACGGGGGAAGGGGGGTGGGGGCAGCTGGGAGGGAGAGTGCCCGCAGGGAAGGGGGCAGCCCTGGGGCAGATCACCCCTTTTGCACCCCCACTTGCCCTGGTGATGCAGGGGTGGCACTGGGGGCACGAGCACGGGGACATTATTAGGGGATGGCGTGTGCCTGCACAGCATCCCGCAGGTTTGGCTCCAAAAGAGAGCACATCCCCTTTTCCACCTTATATAAAAGCCCAGAGCAGCTGGCCCCCAGGGGGGACAGAGCCAGGTTTGGGTTGAGATGGCTGAGAGCACTCAGGCATGAGCATGTGGGCCTTCGAGGAGCAAATATTCAGCCACAGCCCACACCAGGGATGTTTGCTGTGGGAAAAACCCCACGTTTGCTGGTCTGGGCACAGCTCATCCTGCTGTGCCTGTGGGCTGCTCGCTTCCCTCCCAGCTTTTCTTCTCCTGCATTGGTTTCCCTTTGGTTCCTGCTGGTTTATTGATCTTTGTTAGTCTGCTCCTGCTTTGGTGGAGCTCAGTCATCTGCTGGGGCTGTGATGCTGCGTGGAGGCTTCACCTTTGCTGGTTCAAGGGATGGCAGTGCAATGGGGACCCCTCAGCGAGGACCACAAACAGTCCCACCACTCCTCTTTTATCCTCAGGTCACCTGAGGAGCACACCCTGTCCTGCCAGCCCCTTGCTTCCCTGCAGGCAGGCAGGCAGTGGGGTGATGCAGGGCACCTCGCTTTCCCATTTACCAGGCAGGGATGAGTCTGCCCATGGGAAGCTGCACCCACCATCCAAAGCGATGGCACAGCATTAGATGTGGTGAAGAAGGTGGTCTTGTTAACAAATGTTTCCCATGGAGTTATTTTTCTCCTAGAACAGTGTTGAAGCATCCATCATGCTGGGCTCTCCTGGCATATGATTTTTAAAGCTAGTGAAGAAATGATGCCCTGGGTCTCCCGGCTGGAGGAGCAAGAGGCACACGGGTCTGATCAGCCAGAGGCAGAGCCACCCTCCTGCTGCCCAGGCTGCATGCCTAGGGCTACAGCTCTGCATGAAATGGAGTCAGCCTTTTTCTCCAGGATACTCAATAGGCAGCAAGATCTCCAAGACATGGATAACACCTGTGCCCTGAAGTTTTTCCAGTGAGTATTTTCTTTTAGAAATCCATGAGCAGTTTTCAGCTTTGAACCCCATATTTCCCAGCCCCCTCAGCCCAGCCTGTGTCCCTGAGCAATCACAAGCCTGATACAGCGCTCCAGCTATGAAATCTCAGTAAAAGCCCTTATTCTGCATGTTTGATGCTCTCAGGCCTTGACATTCCAGTGGCTGTGCCTCTGCTAAGCTCTGCTCCAGCTGTGCACGCTGTCTGCCCTGCAACAGCAGGGCTGGGATGGGTGCATGAACACCTCCTGTCCCCCAGGGCAGATGGGGACATCATAGCAGGCTTGGGTGGCTCACTCTGGATGAGCATCTGGATCATGTTTTTTCACCCTCTTTATTTGTAAAGGGAGAGCTCAGATCCACTCGGTGCCCCAGGTTGTCCAAAACAGAGAACTCTCCATCCCAAAGTCCTTGTCTCCATGTGTTTCAGATCCTATTTTGGCTGCCCAGGGTGATACAGTCAGATCCTAAATTAGCCTCTTATAATCTAAATTGAATTTAGACCCAGAAAATCCCCTGCTTTCAGATGTTTCTGGTTACACAATAACCCTGGCTCTCCTTCTCAGGGGAGTGAAATGGCAGGATTTTGAAATTCCTTGTTGGTTCATGTTTGCATATAAATGCTGATTTTATCTTTTCTGTACACAAAGTAAACATAAAGCTGTTTTACAATAATGTTGCCGTTGAAACATGCACCCAGGATGGCAAAACAACCCTGACTTAGAGATGTTTCCAGGCCCAAGGACCATGCCTCCCTCCACACAAAGAAGCCACCCGCTCCGAGATGCCCAGCCCACCCTTATCCCTGTTGATGCAGTTCAACGAGCAGATTTCATAAGACAGAAGTAAAAGCAAAGCACTGATGGTAAAGGATGTTGATTCACCCTGGCTGCCCAAGATGGTGAGCAAGCTCAGGTTCCCTATGGGGCTGAATTTTTCCATAGACCCTCACGAGCCATGGATCAGGCTGGAAGTGCCCAGACCCACTGCAAGTGGGAGATGATGGCACTCACTTTAACACAGACTTATATCTCTTATCTTTTTTTTTAATGCTGGTCTGCACAGGGAATGTAATTCAGATTAAAATAGAAGCTTGAAGTAAGGTAGCTGTTGATGATTAACTATCTGGGAGAAAACTCTTATGCTAAAACATCCTCATTGTGAAAGGACTAAATGTAGTCCTGGACAGGAGCATAAAAAAGGAAGAAGTGCTGCTGGTAGGAGATAACTGACATTGAGTAAGTTATTCAGCATAATTCCAGAATTACAGAGCCCTACATGGGCTATACTTAAAAACCAGCCATGTCCACAAGCCTGACAGCCTCAATTATGGAAGGAATATCATAAAATCAAAGCAAACCACATTTTTCTGATAACTTCTTCTCTGTCAGTGGATCTTGCAGAAAGTCCACTTGAAAGTCAACAGCCTCTGGTGAAAGAGACGCTCTTGGGTGCAACGGGAGAGGATAAAAATCCAGCCCAAACAGCTCCCCTCGGCCATCTAGGAGTGTGGTGTCTACTTTAAGTTAGTCATTTGACTAGTCATCTACTTTAATAGCCCACAAAGACAGAGGCATCTTCTGAGAGCAACTCACTCTGCTTGCCATAGGATGACTCTGACATGGGATCAACCACCCCTGGGTGGTGCTTGTCCTCCCTGATGGCTGTAGGTGGGTCTGTGGTGAGGAGATACGTCAGTCGTAGGCAGCTTTAGGTGGTCACAGGTAGATGAGTTGCCTCCTGCCCTGTATACCTGAGTGCTCATGGACCACTTCACCCTGTCCAAGAAGTAATCTCGGACATAACACGTATTCAGCCCAAAGTTCACTGAAGTCCAGGTTGCTGTAGCTTTCAGTGGCATTTGTATTGCATCTGTAGTAATGCATTTGAGGCAGAAAAGGACCCCACTTTATTGCTGGTGGTCACCGTACGTGATCTGCCACACGGATCAGACTGAAAAAGCATGCAAACTCATCCACTGGCCATCAAGCCTTCATCTTTAAACAGCACTAAATCCATCCAGCAAAAGCTGGGCAACATGTTTTTCATGTCCTAGCAGTCATATGGGATTCAAATGCCTTTGACCTTGCAGGAGCAAAACCTGAAAATGTCACAAAGTTGTCTCGTGAAACAATTAAAAAAGTGAACTTGCAGGATATTTCTATTAGAAACCACACTTTCCTTCTCATTGCTTTGGGCAAGAGGCTTAGGAAAAGGACTGCACACGTTCTTGAGGCACTAACTCCTGTGGCCAAGGCCAGGAACATCAGGAGGTGGGATGAAGAAGACAGTTGAGAGATGTCAGATTGTTTAGCAACGTGAGCTGTCCTGCAGCCCATGTCAGAAGCAATTGCAGTGGGACAAGCAAATCATCCCAAGCCTCCTGGCACAGCTGCTCGAGCATGGCTTATAGCTCTGCCCTGGAAATCATGGCTTGCTTCCATCACACAGCAGGTTACAAGCCCTGCTGCAAGCCCTCACTGTCATCTGCAGCCAGGTAGTTAACACTGATGCAAATCTGATTACTACAGGCAGAACCTCAGCCTGTCTAGAAATGTGAGCATTGGCTAGGACCAGAATAAAAGAAAAAGTATGTTAAATTGTCAGGATGATAGAAAATTCACATGAGTGTATCCCATCTCTAAATGGAGTCACTTGCCCACACAAGCTCCTCACCTGACCTCACTCGGGTGGCTTTTACTGCCTTCATTGTTCCTATAAAAACCTCAGGTAGATTTCTGTCCAGAAAGAGGATGGAAACTCTATTAATTGCCTTACAGCTCCAAGAGAAGCTCACCCCTACCTTCCCTTGAGCCCTTTGCCTTGACAGAATCCCAACCCTGTTCCCTCACCAAAAGCCATGGGGAATTTCAAAGGGATGGAGAGACCTTCTCCTCTCTGCCTGCGCTTCTGTCCTTTGCATTGCAGGAGGGTGTGCACATACCACACGGCGAGTGAAGGGACACATACACTTCTCTGCCTTTAAAGAAGCCCTGTAAAGTGCATTTTCTGTAGGAGAGCAGATGTGGCAGCTGTATGTCTCCCAGCCTAGGCTGGCTGGGTGTCACTGCTCCGTCCTGGTACCCCCTCCCTGTCCCCGCAGTCCCCCCTCCCGGGGCTCCAGCCTTACCTCCAGCCTCTGGGCAGTGATTAATGGTGCCCATCAATCAGGCACCGCTGCGATGAATGCGGCAGGCAGTTTGCGATTAACCTCGGGGAACCTTGTGTAACCCCCACTCCCCCTGACCGTCCATCCCCCTCCAGAGCCCCCCGCTGAGATTATCGGGTGAAATGAGGCGGCATGCGGCCCTGGAGGACAGCTCTCTTGGTCTTTTCATATTGAAATGATGAGGTCTCAATTGCTCCTTTGAAGTTTCTTCTGCAGGGGTTAAAAAAAACCCCAAACCTCAGTGTTTTCCTTCAGTAATGCAGGAGGGAACCAGGACTGGGGCAGTCGGGGTTAGTGGTAGTGGCAGTGCTGGAAGGAGTCAGCTCTCTGCCTTGTGAGGGATGTGAGACTTATTTGAAGAAGAGAAAGTGTAAAACCATGGGGAAATTATCATAGGGGACACAGTTTCACTTGACCTTCCCCTGTTTTCCCTCCTGCCTGGGCAGTATCAGGCGACCCTCACTCTGCTAGTGTGGTACCAGCACAGGAGGAAATAGTCTTTGCTTTCAAGAAATAATGGCAATGATTTCTTAGTTTATTACAAGGCCATTTAATGGCTTCAGCTGAGCTTGTTCATCCCTGCCACTGGAGTAGGGGGGGAAAGGAAGGTGCCCCCATTTCTGCTTATGCCAAGTGTTATTCAGGGTTGCTTGGCTGAACCTAGACTGATGAAAAGATTCCCCAGCACTGGCCCAGGCTGCCCAGGGCAGTGGGGCAGTCCCCATCCCTGGAGGGATTTCAGAGCCGTGGAGATGTGGTGCTGAGGGACATGGGGCAGTGGGGACTGGGCAGTGCTGGGTTAATGGTTGGACTGGGTGATCTCTTGTAGGTCTCTCCCAACCAAGGCTGTTCTATAATCCTATGATGGCCTTACAACCATCAGCGCGGCTCGCCTCGATGCAGCACGGTGCCTATCGCGTGCTGTCGGGACAGAGGCAGTGTGTTGATATCAAAACAAGTCTCCTGTGAATTTTTGAGGCTCCTGGTTAAAATGGAGTGGCTGCCCTGAGCTCGTCCTGGCCTCAGCAGCCTGCGTGGGGCTCCCAGGCGCTGCGGCTTGGCACACCGCGACAGGCTGAGGAGGAAAAGCCGACAAGACCGTTTGAACTACAACTGCACTTAACACCCATGCTCTGTGTCAGGGCAAGGGATTTTTTCCTTGAAGGTGTTCAAGGCCAAAGTTTACACCTCTGGGTGAGAGGGTGGCGGCGGCTCAGTGCAGGGTTTGCATTTCTGGGGCGGGTAAAGCTGTCGGTTGTGCACAAGCATCCGCTGGGTCACATACAGTGGGTCACACTGCTGTGGCAGCAGGGGAGGGTGTGAAACAGCCAGCACCTTCAGTAGGGACCAACTCAGGGCTGGAAATCCCCGGAGGGAAGCTCTGATGGGAGAGGTCATGCTCTGGCAGGTGGGATGCACTTCTCCTTTCCCTCCTCCAACAGTCCTTAG
Organism: Podargus strigoides; assembly: GCA_028020825.1. Taxonomy (NCBI): domain Eukaryota; kingdom Metazoa; phylum Chordata; class Aves; order Caprimulgiformes; family Podargidae; genus Podargus; species Podargus strigoides. Next base: position 5,192,140 of record CM051633.1, read on the forward strand.
CGCTCCTTCATTTGCTTATAATCACCAAGAGGCTTTGTTGGTAAGAAATAAAGCTGCACATGCTCCCATTAGAGGCCTGTGGGGCCCTTTTTGGTCTTATCCCTTGCTGATAAGTATGCAAATTAACAAACGAACTGCAATTAATAGCCAAATCCCTTTCAAGAATCAGCCTCGTGCTCAAGCATTTCTGAAGAGGGTTTTACCAAAATTTGTCTCTTATTTGAATGGACATTATGACCATTTTGAACTGAGTTGTGTGTGTATATATATGTATACATGCAGTCCTGCATGCATGCAAATGTTGGTGCATCCAGTCAGTGTTTTCATATTCAGGAGGAGGAAGGCTCACTTTGCTCATAGATTTTGGGGGAGCCGGTTGGATTAGCATCAGGTCAGGGGATGGCCTCCAGCACAAGCCTGTTTCATCTTCTCTGGCCACCCCATCCCTCCTCATCCCAGATCATGGGTACCATGTGGCTGCCCCTCGCAGGTGAGTGCTGGGGGGGGTGGCTAGGCTGACTTGGAGCCTGCTGAAGAGGTTGGAAAAAGCGAGGCTGAGCTTCGCCGTGGCACCCGGGGAAGTGGGGCGAGGCAGGGAGGGTGCGTGGCTATTAAGATCACCTTTCAAATGTTATTAAATAATATTTTGCTGCTGCAGCACGACAGGTGTGGAGACTCAGGCAGGTAAACACCGCCCGGAGCGAGGCAGCTCGCCAAGTCTGTTTCCTTACATAAATCTCTCCACTTCAAGGTATGCAATTAATCCCGGCTCCAGCCTCCATTCACCACAGACCTTCTTTGTACACATGATGTATTAATCACCAGAAAGGACTTTTGCACCTCTGCTATCATTCCTGCTTTGCAGGCTGCTGCAAAGAACTTCCAGGCCCAGCAGAGCCCAAAGGACGTGGTGGCAGAGGTGGGTTGGTGATGGTGTCTCACACCAGACAGCCAGAGGACAAGTGTGCACGAGTGTGTGGGTACATGCACACGCAGGTGTGTGTACCTCTCTGCCATACCACGGCATGCTGCAGCCCATCTGACACTAATTTTGCCAGCAGATCCCCTGTTCCACTTTCCCTGGAGACAATGGATGTTAATAAATAACAGCTCCCCGCCCTGCGTTTTACAGGGGCGATCAGAAGCAGTTCTCATTAAGAAGCCAGGAGGACAGCAGATCCCCATCAGGCAGCCTGAGGCTGCAGGAGCCTGCGTGGACGCCTGCATCCCCGGCGTACCCAGGCGGCCGGTGAGCCGCAGCCCTATCTCCTGCATCTCAACGGAGGGAGAGGGCACGGCGGGCAGGCTGGTGGAGCCTGCCCACACCACACCAGTCCCCAGCAGCCCTGTCCTGGCCCCATTTTGGCAAGCCCAAACCCTTCGTGCTGCCCAGGGTGAGCTCTGCTGGGAAATGCCTCTGGGGCCACTGCAGTGTCCAGCTTGGACTGAGAGCCCAGGCAGCTCAGGTGTCAGGAGCCTTTTATTTTCCCGTATATTCCCCATTTTGCCCTCTGCAATGCATGCTGTGTATGCCTTACATCCCTTTTTGAACAGGCAGCAGCAAGACCCTGGCACCAGCTCTGATGACACCTCTGGTCCATATTCCCCCAGTAAGCCCTGCAGCAGAGCAGGTCACAAAGGAGGCACAAAGCATAGGGTGATGGCAGGATGGGGCCAAGCATGAGACACCTGAGCGCCAGCCTTACTCGTCCGCTTGTCGTGCCACCCTTCTGTCTGCAGATGCTGCCTGGGCTCTCCTTCTGCCATCCCTCTGCTCTCCTTCCCTTTATTACCTCCTTCCCAGTTGCCTTAGGAAGGAGCCCAGGACCTTGCATTTACCTGGTTTGCTGTCGACAGGTATGGCTCTATAAACCCTCACTGTGCTGGCGATGAATGCAGCTCGGATTGGGCCAGCAGGGAGGGATGTGGGGGAAAGCAGAGGGAGAGGGGAGTAGATGGCTGGCATGGTTTAACATGTACCCGCAGTGCTCCTATTTCCAAGGCCTCGTAAAGATTACAGACATGCTTCTTCAAAGCGCCAGAGCCCGGAGCGTGGGGCAGGCGAACACACACCCTGCTCCCGCCGGGCCATGGGAGCCCGTGGGGATGCCTTTCCACCCCATCTGCTTGCACGGGGTCAAGGGCTGAGCCTTCAGCTGCCCCGATAAGTGGGGTGGGAGGCAGTCATGAGCAAGGCTGTGGAGTTCCTTACACTCCCAGCTGTCTCAGCCTGGGGTTCTGTGCAGCCAGCGCAGTGTCCCCGACTGGGAATACATTTGCCTGGGGCACCTGCATAGGAGGTGTACTGATCCAGAGATTTTACTCAAATGCTGCTCAGAGCCCCTCAGAAAGCCGACTCTCACTTCAGGGTGAGGACTCAACACCTAATGCTTGTGGCTCCCCAGATATACCTAAAGATTTTTTTGGATGTCTCCAGCCAGTGCCTGCTTTATGCTGGGGAGGTTCTGCAGCACACAGATAACGCCCCCCCTCTCCTGAACCTGCCATGCCCCCCTGCAGCACTGTGCTCCTTAGGGGAAACACGTATGGTGCACAAGCATGTGTCCCTTTCTCCAGGGGCTGCCAGCTTCTCACTTCAGGCCATGCATTATTTTATTGAGCCTCTTTCTAAGCCTGCTCACCCAAAAGCTTTCCACTTCTTGTTCACCTTTGGCTCTAATACTTGTCCCTGGATGTACTCAGCCTCTATGCCTGGCAAGACAGACAGCTACCAGGCTTCTCTGGCTGCTGTTCTCTTGCTGTAGCCTTTCTCTCAGATGTGATTCTGGTTCAAAGTCAGTTGGTAGGAGCTTGGGCAAAAAAGAGACTCTCCCATTTGCACGGCGAAGACTTGCCCGTCCCAGCCACAGAGGGCAAGGCACGGTGTGAAGGCAAAGCACCAACAAAGTAGCCACTCACCCCAAGATAAAGCTTTTGAAGACTGACATTAATTAAACGAGGAGAACATTTTTGTTTCGGCATGTTTATTAATTATTATGATGACTATTCACAGTTTATATTGCAGTAATGCCTACAGGTCTGAATTAGCAGCGTGGAGTCACTGTGCTGTCCAGTGAGAAAGCACCCAGGCGGGCAGAGTCCCTGCCCTGAAGAGTTACCCATGAAAACACTGCGAGCTCAACGCAGCTTTTCAGCCCAGATCCTGACAAACCACCCACAAACTGTTCTTTGCACCTCGGGATGCACCCTCATTGCCCTGTTTGCAGCAGTGGGGGACAGATGCATGTCAGTGGATCTTGTCCTGAGGACCGCGCTGGACCACTTGTGCCATGGGGCCACCAGTGGGGACCCAGGGTAGGGGAGACTTGCAGAGCTCACAGAGTGGCTGGGAACAAGGTCCAGAAAGGACACTGAGTTACCTCCTCACCTATTTTTGCCAGTCATTAGGAGCAAAGGGCTCATCTCCTCAATGCAATGTTTTCTCCCCTCAGGCTATTTTTCACTGGGTTGTGTTGCAGAGGCCACAGAGAGGGAGAAGCAGGGAAAAACAAAAAAGAAAAAGGGAAAAACCAAAGAGGCATGCAAGCATTGCAAAGTTTTGGAGCCATTTCTCTCCCACCTAGGGAGCCTGTTCTCTCTCCAAACAGGGGCAAGACAAGAGTGGAAAGTGGGAGTGGATGCAAGACATCATGGCAGTGCAGGCATGGTCCTCTGCAGTGCCCCATCACCACTGGTTCCCACGCAGGACAGGGTGACAGGGAGCGAGTGGCAATGTGGCTCCCTTGCAGGGCAGGAGGTAGCCAGGGGATGAGTGAGTGAATCCCCACAGCCTGTGGCTTGTAGCCCTGGGCAGTGGCAATGGGTGATGGTTCCTGCAGCGTCTGGGGGTTGAAATGGCGATCTCAGAGCTTGGGAGATGGCAGAGGCCAGAGCACCTGCTGCTCTCTAATTTCCTGGGCATCACTAATTAAATTGGGGGTGTTTCCTCCGGCTGCTGTCTGTCACCACTGCAAAGGAAGGCAAGCCCTTGCCTGGCACCTTGAGCAGTGATGGAGAATTGCTGTTGAATTGCAAAGCTCCTGCATTTCTGACCCTGTCTCCCAGCTTCCCAATGAGTTGCTGCTATTTAAAAAGCAGGCAATGGCCTTTGTGGTGTGCCCAGGACAGCAGGGGAACCTGGAGGGCACTGGGGCTATGCAGGCACCTGTAAGTCCTGTTGCCCTCCTTGGGGAGCTGTCTGGATGCTCCCCACCTTCCCCCTTCTCTTCCAGGGCAAGCCCTCCAGCCCCAGGACCTCTGTGTCCCACAGGGTCCCCCCACCCCCTGCAGCTGACTCTTCAAGTAGAGCTGAGAGGAAAAGGTTATCAGCCTGTACCTCGAGTCCCTCCAGAATAAACAGCTGGCAAGCCTTGGTCAACTGTTTAGTGAGGGCATCTTGGAAAAAAAGGTTGAAAATGGGAATTTTCCTGATTTTTGGTGGGTTTTATTTCTTTTAAGAGTAGGAAGGAGAATACAGCTGTGCCCTGGCTTTTGGACAACGTCCTTGCAGTTGGGGCACTGCTGGGGAAGAAGGAGGCACGGATGCTGTGTTAGCCTTGGGCAGAGGGCTGAGTGCATCCCAGTGGGACAGAGATGATCCCAGCAAGGGGACACCCACCCAGTCCTGGGCAATACCTACAGACCTCAGGAGCAAGAGGAGGAAGAGTATGCATTTCTTCTCTCTCCTCTGCCTCCCTTTGTCATGCTAATGAAGAATTAGTTCTTTCTTTTGAAGTCTCTCTCCTCCCATCCCAAATAAGCCACCTCTTCACCCTTGTCCCCCCTCTCCCACCACCTGAGCTTTTCAAGCTCAGCTTCTTGACCCGTGCTGGGCTCTGCACCACCAGCGGGGAGCTGGAAGATCCCTCCTGCTGCCTCCCTTGCGCTGCTATCAGGTTCAACCTGTTCAATTAGTGGTGCCCCAGGCGCTGCGGGTTCCAGCTTTCTCTTTCTGCTTCATTTAATTTGAACACACGCACCTCTCCCTCCCTCCTCCTCCCTGCTCCCTTCGAGGCCCCGGGCTCTGCGCTGTGAAAGGCGCAAGGCAGGGCATCACTTACACACTTGGAATATGTTGCAACAAGCCCAACAGCCTTTTACAAGGAAGTCTTGGGCCCAGAGGATGAGTTAGAAAGTCCTTTGCAGAGCTGCCTTTCTTGGGTAAAAAAATGCACAGCTAAACCCCATCCACCAATTTCCATTGCTCCTTGAGGGATTGGTTTTTTTTGCCCTGCTTTCTTCTTTTTTGGGGAGGTTTAACATTCCCCCATGCACACGTGGAGAGCCAGCCAGCCATGTGTGTGCTCAAACAACACACGTGCCCAGGGAAGGATTAGCTGAAACTGTTTCTTGGCTTTTTTATAAGTGTTTCAAAAGGAAGCCACTATTGAAACACTTCAGTTGCTTGCCTGGTTGTAACAGACATCTCGCCATGCCCTGGAGCTGGCATGGAGATAGCCACAGAAGATGCAGGATGGCTCCTCAAAAACAGATCTGACTTGCCCAACTGTCTGACCCCAGGATTAAAGCCTCTGCCTGTGGGGTGCACCCTGGAGGACCCCTTTGCTCCTGCCAAGAGTGAAGGGAGCTCCCTGAATAATGTCACAACACTGACAACTTCTCCTCCCAGAAAACACCTACCCTCGAGACCCATGCAAATATGCAAACAGAAGGATGCACACATGATATATATATGTAATGGAGGACCAACATCTTGACCTAAAAAGAAACCTACCTGCTCAGCAAGGAACATTTCTGCATTGCAACTGACCCGTTTCAAAACTCAGCAAAAAGAGAGCGAGGACTGCAAGGGTAAGGCTACACAGATGATGGGCAGGCACCACTGGCTCCAGCACGAGGAGGGATGCTGTGCCCACGTGCAGTGTGTCAGAGCGGTGCTGCTCTCGCCGGGGGAAATGGGGTGGCGGCGGGTGGGAGCACCGCGTGCTTCGCGTGAGCGACGCGACCTGACAAGCAGCACCCTGCTGCCGAGGGCCTCGCTCTGCTGCGGGGGTGTGTGGAGGCACCAGGCTGAAGCTTTGAGCACCTGAGCCACGCAGCAATCCCTCCCAAAGGCACAGCCCACCGTGCTCTGGCACGAGTGAGAAATGAAACGCCAAGCTGAAAATAAAGAAAATAATCTGACGCATGAAGTGGCATGTTGGGGTGCTGCCTGGCGTCGGCAGGGAGGAATTGCTGCTCTGGGGAGCTGCTGGTGGCTCCAGAGCCAGTTCCCTGCCTGCAAGGCCAGCTGAGAGCCTTGGCCGGGCAGAGGAGCCCCTTGCAGCTCGCTGGGCAGTTCTTTGCTGGCTGCCCCAGCTGCTGGCTGCCCAGAGGGCTGCGGGGTGTTCGCTCTCGTGTCTGGCTGGTTGGAATATTTCTGCCATGATGAACCTGTCGGAGATGTTGAACCAAAACCAATTTTGCTGGGAGAAATGCTGGCCACTGGGCTAGGACCAGCAGCAGCAGAGATAATGACCTGACTATAACGAAGCAACAGAAAGTCATTGGACCTGTCACTTCGAGATAAAGATTTAAACATCTCTCTTGCTAAAGACCCAGCCAGAAATATTAAACCAGTCTGTGTAAATCTCTTCTCCACTGCCACTGTCCCCACCTGTCCTGCTCACGTGGTGGCTATACATTGCAAAGCATCAAAGCTTGCATGTCTCAGTTGGTGCTGGGCAGTTTCTTCATGTGGTTTCTTCATGCCTTGGGAGTTTATTCTGCAATGTGCCATTTTTTCCTACTGATCAGCTTAAACAGGTATTTCTTTGCTTATTTTATAGGCAAAGAAATATTTGGCCAAGCTATATTGCTGCAAGTTTATCCAGAGCATCCTTCATTGTTTGCCAGATCTAAGCAGCTGGAACAGGAGTTCAGCCCAGCGACCGCTGCTTGGGAGCCTGAAGGAGGAGCTGAGTGGACACAGATGCCATTCAAGGTCTCCTTCTCCCTCTGAGTGGGTGTTAGTGATGCTCGCTCAGCAGTTTGTGATGGACTCCTTCAGACCAGGAGCTGCTGGAAGCCCCTCTGCACTGCAGGGAGGAGCTGCTGCTGCTCAACAGAGTCATCCCCAGCACATGGGGTGAAATTTTGGTGGGGATGGAGTTGGGGGTTTTTATGACAGATTTCAGTGCCACCAACAACTTCTTTCCTTTTTTTTTTTTTTTTTTTTTTTAAAAAAAAGAGTGCCTTGTTGCCTTTTTTCTCAATCTTTTGCAACCTTCAAATGCTGCCTCAAACCTGTTTTGGCCGCTTTCTGTTTTGAAACCATGAAAGGACGGCCATAAAGCTCTCTGTAATCTCTCAGTCTCACCAGGGTGACTCACTCTGAAATGCCACGGGCCTTGGTGGTGGCTCCATGGTCCCCAAGGATGACTCAGAGCGAGGAACAGGCAGGGGCAGAGGGGTGCTCCTGAAGCCTCACCCCCTTCCGCCCAGCGCCTGGTGGGAGCGATGGGTAGAAATGTGCACCCAAGCGAGCAGATCCGACAGGCAATAAAAGGTTTTAATGCAGGAACTCGGGTGATTTTTCTTTTGGTAAATCCCTGGTTTGGCTGTACATGCCTCTCAGGAAGGTGATACAGCCAGCTATCTAATTTTTCATGCATTTTACCATTATAAAGGCATGCTTTTAAGAGGGTTTGAAGAAAAGAGGCCGTGCTTATTCCATTGACCTCGTGCTATCTCTTTATATACATTGCTGAACGATTTCTATGGCTGAGATGGGTAACAAAGGCAAGTGAAAGGCTCTGCAGAGCCACAGCTGGGATTTTTCATGCTCCAGGGAGAGATGAGCATCCTGCATCCCCCTGAAAGGCTTTGGTTGGAGCTGCCTCACTTGTTCTCATCTCCTTCCCCTCTCTTTCCCCCAGGACAACCTGCGCTGGTGCTCCCTGAGCTGGAGGAGGAGAGGGAGAGGAGGAGGATGCTGAGGCAGGAGGAGGGCTGGAGGAAGAGGAGAGGAGGAAGGGCAGGAGGGATGAGGAGGGGACAGGCAGCCTGAGCACACACAGCTAGGGAGAGAATAGTGGAAGGGGTCCAGTGGGTGAGGTGGGGGTCTGCAGCAAAGCAAAAGGGACAGGGAGCAGCCCCTTTCACATGAAAATGGCTTTTCAGATGGAAATGGCAGGGTCAGCAGCAGCCCTTGGACAATGGTCCCCTTTGCTCCACTCCCTGCCAGCCACAAAGAACTGGGGGGGGACATTATCGGAGAAGCCCCTCTCCACTGTCCCCCAGCCTGGGGCAAAGAGAGGGGCCGAGGCCCCGCTTCCCAGGCTGCACAGGGCTTGTCACCCAGGGCCCGCCAGGCACGAAAACTGGCTGGAAGAATGCTAACAGGATGGGGGGAGGGAAACGAGAGGGGGGGCGAAAAAAAAAAAGAGAGAGAGAAAAGCCAAAAGATTTCAACACAAATAATCTTCAAGGAGTGTTCTGTAAACAAAACGGAGGGCATCGCGCCAGGAGCACCTGCCTCTCTGCACTGACATTAATCGTCGGGGGACGGAGAAGGGAAAAAAATTCCTCTGGCCACGTGTGCGGCCGTGAGCCGGTGTGGGGCTGGGTCACCCTGGGTGCTGCACCCACGGGCATGCCCTGCACCCAGCATCCCCTCCCGTCCTGCACCCACTGTGGCAAAGCCAGCCCCCACCCAGAGCCACCGGGTGCCAGCTCTGCATCCGCTCTGCCTTCCCCTGCCGCTCCATCCCTGGGTGGTGCGTGAGGGTCTGCGTGCTGTCTAAAGCTCTCGGTGGTTTAAACCTCGTAGTGTCTTGTGTCACTCCTGGTCCCTGCTATTGTTTTCTCGCCGTGTACCGTGTGTAATCCCCCGCTGGGTGCTGTCAGGCTCCTGACCTCGCGGCTCTCCTGCATCACCGAGTTCCTCGGGCGCAAGTTTTGTCCTGTTCTGGGGGTGGGTATAAAGGAGCTGGAAGGCTCCTGCACCCACACAAGCAGTGGAGAAGGATTAGACCGTGCATGAACAAGTCCCTAATCATCCGGTTTGGCAGTGTCCCGGCGAGCTGCCTCACTCCTCCCGGCGGGGAGTTGCTCTCTGGGTCTCAAGTGGGTGACACCTCCAGCAAGCAGCACCAGAGCTTGCAGGGGTTCAAGGGCACATGATGCTGTGGCAGCTCTCATGCCATTTCCCCTCCCTCCTTTCCAGCCCCAAACCTGTGCCAACCTCGGCTGAAGAGCTCCAGGGACCTCAAGTGTTGAGACACCAATTTAGGTTGAGACCCCAAGGGCACCAGTTCTGCACAGCATCTCCAAGCAGCAATAAGCTAGGAGCTGCTTCTTCCCCTTTAGCCATGAAGGACATGAAGGCACACAGGGTTATGTGACTGCAGTAAGTACATGATACAAAACCAGGCAGGGCACAGGGCTGAATCCTTGTCAGGTGCTTGGAGTGTAACCCAGGCTGCCAGAGCTGCCCCTGGGGCACCTCTTCTCTCCCTGCTTACACAAATAACGCTTGCCTGAGGCACACAGCAGGCCCAAGCAAAGCAATCAAGAAATCATCCACTGGTGCTGATGGATTTGTTAGCTGGTGTAAACGTTATACTGGTTCCATCTGAACACCGTGGGGCTGATTACAGCTTGCTGAAGAGCTTTCCTGGCTATTACATTCAAAGGTCTTCCTACAGATGCAGCTAATCCCAGCAAAGGGCCAGGAGCTAATGCTTGTTTGCTGCTCTGCCTTGGAGCTGGACTGCCTGACTGAATTTTGGAGGCATTGCTCAATTGCCATGAAACAGCACATGAAAAATTCTGCATTCGCTCATCTTATGCACACAGAAGTGTCTGGGTAGCCTGTGCCACTGGAGGTGGCTGACTGTCCAAAACATCTGGTTTGGCAGAAAAATGACCAGCCAAGGCCCTGCGGTGTGGAACAATTCTTGTAGTGCTTCCCTGAGGGAGAGAATTCTGCTGCAAAACTGTATTTGTGGTGGCATCACCCACCTTAAAGTAGGGTTATGTGGGTGCAGCAGAGCGCAGGGAGCAATGCAGTTATCTCTTGGTGTTGGATTAGTCCAAGGTTTTGGCATTGACCAGGTCTCTGAAGTTGGAGGAGAGCTGCTGGAGGAAAGTGAAATGTCTCCTCTCCCTTGCTTCAAAGCTGTTTGGTTATTTTATGCCCAAGCTTTCAGTGTTCTGTCCCCAACTTTCTCCTCTTGAGAGTCACCCATCCTTACTTAGGACACTCACTTTCTTGGCCTGCTCCTCAGTCTGCCTTAACTTTTCTCTCTCCTTTCCTCCTCTGTACACCCTAAAAGTGCCTCTCCCTGCCCCATCACTCCTCTTTCAGGGATGGATGTCCTACCCATGCCCTCATGCTAGATGTTCCCCACTGAATTGCATGTCCTCAAGCAGAGACCACGCTTGGGGTCCCCAGCTGACAGCAGGGACCCACACAGAGCTGCGAGCCCCCGCAAAGCACGGGGAAAGCTGTAGGTTTTGGGGGGGGGGGTGTGTTTTAAGGCTGCCTGTGGCTGATGCCTCCTTCCCCCCATCCCACCCGCTCCCAGTTTAACCATTAACAGGCTGGCTGACCCCGCCGAGACAATGGTCTGTTTGTTTAGCTCCGAGGGAGCTCCTATCGGGGGCCTGGCAGATTTATCAAAGCGGAGTGATTAGCTCTATTAGAGAAGGGATTTGTGTAAACAAAAAGACAGGTGCAACGAGACGATTCCAGCTGGCAGAGGCTTCACAGAGCTTCAAGCATTTCAGTGGCAATAAAACTTCTTCCAGGAAACAAGAGTCAGACTGGAGGGACTGTGTGTGTTTTTAAGTTATTCGTCTGGCCCTGCCGACCACTGCCCCCCCCAGCCACTGTCCTCCCTGCCCCAGGTGAGGGGGACATGGCCTTTGGTGCCCCCATGTCCCTCACTGCTCCCTCAGCTTTGCAGGTGTCTCCAGGCTCTGCAGGTCCCCTCCATCCTGGGTGGGAGGAGGATGGGTTGCAGCACTGGTGCATGGTAGCATAAGCTCTCCCTTGGGGACGTGCCACTTGTCATCCCTGAGCCAGATGATGGACTCCACTTTGTGGTGGGAAGGCTAAACCCAATCGTGCTGTCCCAGTGCTCTTCCTTCCTTCATCTGAGGAGGTCTTCTCCATCCTCACCTGTGTCCTGCTAGAGTGATGCTGGACCACTATTGTCCCATCAGTCGTTGGGCATTTGCTTCCCCTGTGCAATGTGGTGTGTTACAAGCCTGGTGCCAACCTCTGCGAGAAGGGATGCAAGCTGAACCCCAAAAACCCACAGACCTTGTCCTATCTTGAGAGCCTTCTTTGAAAACAGAAGTGGAAAGCCCTATTGACAGCATGAATACCATAAGCTACTCATTCAAAATATCTGCTTCCACTGCATTTACTAATTTATCGTAATAACTGCTCTGAAATTATTATTGAGTTCAGACCAGAATAAGTGTGCTTTTTATCCCCATTGCCAAAGTGGATAAAGCTTACTTGTAAGAAACCCTTCAAAGCAGAGCATGCAGCTCTCCCAGGCCAGCTCTTTGGAGCATCACTGAACAGGAACTGAAGTTTTGATTTTGAAAGATTGCATGAGTGAAGCAAATCAAACTGGAGGAACCTCACTAAGGGCAGAGCTTCTGCTTCTCTGATTTGAGATCTCAGCAAACCTGACCCAAGAATGATTCAGGGAAGATAAATTTGTCACCCCCAAGCTGCAGCTCATCGTCACAGCAAAGGACCGCTAACACGAGTCTGTCATTTCTAATTCTGCAATAATCATTCCTGCAATAAGTTTTGTGCTTCCCATGCTCCTTGTGTCCTTAAAGGATCTCTTCAAAGGAGCTGTGCTGATGCTATAACATTTTACTGGGTGTAACATGGATGGAAATGTTTCTTCAGACATGTTGTACTGGCTAAGGGTGTATCAGCAATGCTGACCCAGGGCTGGGTTTGCTGGCTCATTCAGGTCCATATGGCAGCTGAGCACCTACTGGGTTTTCCAGAAGCCTGCTAGATTATAATCTACATTTTTAGGTCCTGACTTGTCTGTGTCTTTAGGCATCCAAATCAACACTTCAGCCCTTAAACCTCTTCTGACTACTCCAAAGGCTTCTAAAGCTTTGCAGTGTGTGGGTGCATATATATATAGTTTCTTATACGACTCAGTTTTTGAATTTTTAAGAAGTCCTTTAAAACAATCTCCCTCCAATTAACCCCAAACCCAGGCAATTTCCCACTGCATGCATGTCCTGCTGGGCTAAGGGAGAGGCAGGTGCAGCCCTGTGCAGGAGGCTGGAGGGTGGCAGCTCCAGTCCTGCTCCTCACTGCACACATTGTGGCCCTTAAGGAAAGTCCCCAGCAGCTTGGTTGGGCTGGTGCAATTCACTGGGTGAGATCTCATCTACAAAGGGGTGAGGCAGCTGTGTTATAAGTGTGCTCAAGCCCTCCTAATGGGATAGCTGCAGAAGGATCCCTGTGCTTGTTCTGGTGCTCAGTGAAAAATCCAGTCTGAGGGGTGGCTCCTGAGGTCTCTTTTGCACACAAGTCACTGGTGCACCAGAAGTCACACTATGCCACTGATCTACTGCACAACCTTTGGGGCTCCATTCCACCTTCCCCTGCCTTGTGGTTTTTTATACCAACAGGGATGATAGGGTTGATCTCTGTTTGCAAAGCATCTGGAGATCTTTGGAAGACCATGCTCTATAAAGAGCCTTCATGAGCTATTGCTCTGCTTGCAGCCAGCCACACTCATAGCTGCATTCTTCAGCTGGTTGGAGGCAATGTTTATCACCCAAGGCAGCTATAAAATAAAGCCCTAGGGTTACGTCTTCAAAAACAGGTGCCTCAAATGTGGTCACCAAATATGCATATCCCCCAAAAGAGCTGTGCAGGACACACTGGGCCCTGTGCACACCCTGCCCACATTCCCTGAGCAGTATGTTTTGAGTGCCCAAAGTCTGGTGCCAAACAAAGTTACCCCTTCAGAGTCCAGCTTCTCTCTGAAACGTACCATTTTGGTGAGTGTAACTTTAATAAGAGATGCAATGGCTCTCTCACTGGTTCTGTGTCTCTGTTGTACTTGCTGGATGGATGATTTGTGTGTTTGTGTCCCTGGATGAGAATGATCATCATTTGTCCTGCTGCATTTCTGCTCCCTAATGATGACCTCCTAACATCTTGCTCCACACTGTTTCTCTGTTTATGGGATATGTGGGGCTAATAGTGGCACCAATACTAAAAATAACTCTCTAAGCCTAAACAGGTCCCTCTACCAGGTCTGCAGTGGTGCCTTTTGCACCTTCCTTCATGCTAATACTGTTTCACCAGCCCAGAGTGTGCACGCCCTCTCTCTTTCTCCCCACATTGCTGGTTTGTGACCATTTGCTATTTACCTGAACTGCAAACCGAATGGAGATTAAAGATGTGTGTGGGAAATTCGAGGTTCAGGCAGTGAGAGCAGAGCTAGTGTCAAACCAGAGCGTGACCTAAGAAGAGCCATGGTGCTCCTGCTTTCCACCCAGCAAACAAACCTCTCTCCTGCTAATAGCTAAAATCTTTTGTGTAGAAGTGTTTGTTTTACTGGTATCACATAATTTGCATGGACAACGAGGAGGGTCAGTTCCACTTTATTGTGGCATTATATAGCTGTTCAGAACAGAAAGCTCAGAGGCTCTGCCCTTGCATGAGTCTTCAAGGAACAGAGCATATTTTACCCCATTAATGTGAAAGCATCAGTTCTCTTCTGCATTCAAATGGCAAAATAGATCCGTCAGCATGACAGAACTATCTGAGGAATCTTCATTTATGCCTCTTCCCCAAGGGTCAAACAGTGGAGATAGGCAAGAACAGAAAGAAAACTGGGCTCATGAAAATTCATGCAATTATTTCTTGGCAAGTCATGGCTACCATTTTGCCTCTAAGTCAGGAGGGTGTAAAAATGCTGTTGGCTGGGCAGAGACCCTGAGAACCTGGGCTGCTGGCTGCCTTGCACACCCCACCGAGGAGCCTGAGCACAACACACCAGGGTGAAGAAATGGCATGAATGGCAAACCTGTGATTTCCCCTGGCCTGCACTCCTGGGCAACACTTTGCACTATCAGTCAAAACCTTAGTTTGCACAAAGGCAGGAAGTAAAAAGGAGGAGAAGGCAAATGAGATGCTCGCTGTATGGCTTTTCAACAGAAAGGCTTGAGTCTACTCTGCCACATAAACAAATCCATGCAAATGCTGGGCGTCAGCTGTGTCTGCTGGTGGCTGTTCCAGAGAGGGACAAGGTGCTGTTTGCTGAAACGTGCAACAGCACCTGCACGTTATAGCCTATGGATGACCTGCTGGCAGCCCCAAGAACTGCAGTGCAAGTGCAAAAGGTGCATTTTGCATCAGCTGGATGTCACAGATCACACTGCTTGGGTGACAGGACAGTGGGAATCCTGGGGGCAGTCCTGGGACAAGGCTGACATTGCTCTGGGTGGACCTGAGCTAGCTGAGAAGATGCTAGTGGCACCATACAGCCCGTGCTTGATATACAGTAATGTAACTTACAGGTTGGTCATGTCTTATTCTGAGTGCAACCCACACTGCTACCTCCATCTCCCTCTTCCCCCAAGGGTTATATTTTTGGCAGCCTGTGGCTGCAAGCAAGCTGGTAGCCTACACTCACACAGGGGGAGAGATGGGAGTTGGGATCACATTGATCTCTCACTGCAGTCAGAGGGATCCCAGCCCAGGACAACCCTCAGTCTAGGGCAGCCCTGCTGAAATGCATTACTCATTTCACTCTCCCCGTGCCAGGCACCAGCAAAGCCATGATTTCCTTTGTTTCTAGGAATGGAGCAGTGCAAACCTGCAGATGCCTTATTCCTGGGCACAGTATTTGTATTTTAGCCCTCCTTAGACAAGGGCAAACCACAAAGCAGAGAATGAGCCTGATGCAGCCTCTCTCCTTAAAAGCCATCCCGGTGCTTCCCAGCAGCACAAAAAGGCAGTGAAGCTCCCACAGCCCTGCACACCTCTCATCAGGAATATATGCTTGTGTGGAGAGGTACAAGTGCTTCCTATTCGGTAAGTGCTCTTAAGAGCTGATTAGAGCTTGCAGACAACTGCAGAAATCCCTAGGAGGATGGAGAGGGAGCTGCCACCCGAACCCCTGCTACTTGGAATTAATTCATACTCTGTGGCATGCTTCCCTGATGGAGCAACAGTGGCCCTGGGGATGCATCTGGCACTTGCTAACCCGCTGGCTGGCCTCAGCCCCGCTCCTCCTGCAGGCAGAGGGCTGCTGCCCTGTCCCTGGTTGCTGCATGGCCCCCAGTGCTGGGTGTCCATCAGAAAGGATCAGCTGTGATGTATGGGCTGCAGGCGGGTAACACAGCAAATTAATACCTTTCTCTTCACTGCCTTGGAGGGGTGAATGTTTCCCAGCATCCTAATGGTGCCGACACTGCGGCTCGTGCCATTGCAGGCTGTGAGAGCCCTTCAAGGACACCCCTAGATCTCAGCCACCCCTGGGGACATTTGCAGTCCTCCTTCTGGGAGGACAGCCTGGGTCCCAAAGGGCACCAGCACTGCAGCTTTGTGATAGAGAGGTGCTGGGCTGCTCTGAAACCCTCCTGCCAGGCACTCAGCACCTTTAGGGGCCGTGTGAAGACCTGCTCAAGCCCTGGTGATTAGGAAGAAAGACTTTCAAAAGAAGATACGAGAATGTGGGAAAACACAGAAGTTGTGAAGGCAGGAAAGAGTTCCCTCACTATCTTTTATGTGCTGGCTTATGAGTCTGGGTTGGCTGCTCAGATGGTTTGTAGGGAGTGAGCATCAATGATTGCAATGGCCTCTGCTGGTCTTAATAAAACCCTGAATTTAGATCATTAATCTCTAGCCTTGCCTAGGCTTTCCTTTCCCTTGTCTTAATTACTAGGGATATTCAAGCAGCTTTGCTTTGCTCCTACGTATCAGCAGCCAATCTACAGAGAAAGGTATGTAATGGAGTGCTGCAGCCTGAAGAACCAAGCTGTGATGGAGGGGTAATTAATACTCCTTATGCCAGAGCGTGGCATCGAGCCTGATGGACAGCAGAGCACAGCTTCTGTTTAGAGAGGGCATGTTCCCAAGTTCCTCCATGAAATCACACTCATTGCTTGGTGCAGTTGTTGGGCTGGAGAGCCAAAGCTAACATGTGGAGCCAGCATCTCTGGGGCTGAAGGGAAGAGAATGGTGACACAACAGTGATGGAGACATTGGCAACACAGCTCTGCTCTCATGGGTGTTTGGGTGAAGTGGTGGCCCTTGCTGAGGCAGCAACCAGCCTCTCCTTGTTGCAGCATGAATGCTTGACCAGCTCTCTCATTCTCAGCAACCTAGGAACCCCTGTGGGCCCTTCCACCTCTGTCTCTCCATAGGTGGCTGTGAGTTCTTCTTGTATACACCTGCTGTTGGCTTACTGACTTTTTTTGTTCATTTTATTTTATTTTATTTTATTTTATTTTATTTTATTTTATTTTATTTTATTTTATTTTATTTTATTTTATTTTATTTTATTTTATTTTATTTTATTTTATTTTATTTTATTTTTTATAATAATTTTTTAAAAATGTATTTTATTCCAGGCAGCCCCCTTATGGTTTGGCAGCATCTGCAGTGAACCATCCTGCGATGGGGGCTCCAGTCTGGCCGAGGGCTTTGCTGAGGACCAGCTCCACACTGCTGGTGGAGCATTCCTCATCCACCCTTTCCACAGAAGTGTGCATGCCTTTTGTTACCTGCCGGGGAAGCGGAGGAACAGGATTGCTCAATTAACATATATGTACCTTGGCAGGGCACCAGCCCGAATCGCTGGCTCCACCCTGCCTTCCCTTCCCCATAGCCATATCGCTTCCCCCCCCTTTGACATACCATTCCTCCTCACTATCTAGGCTAATCTTCATCAGTCATTGCCCTGATGCTCTCCTGCTCTGACACGCTCCCAGTTTCAGTACAATTCCTGCGGCAGGTCGTGTCACGTCCTCTCACGCCGGCTGCTTTGCGCGGATCTCCGCCGAGGCACCACACAGCCTTGAGCAAGACTACTTCTGCTCACAGTAATTTAGGGTGCCTCTCTTTATTGCTGGCTGTTCAGCTCCCCGGGAGGAGGAGCTGGGGCTTTTGGTTTGCTTTGGAGAGCCGGCTGAAACGCGGCGCAGGGCAGAAACCAGCTAGCGTGTTCCAGCTTGAGCTCCCTCCTGTGTGATTTAGACACTGGGAGATGCAGATTTGTTATTTCTGGAATGTCAGAGAGTTTCACTTGGGGTGTTTTTTTTGTTTGTTTTCTAGAAGGACCCAACTGATGCCCTGTTTATGGCCAGCACACCCTGCTCTTTTGGGCAAAAGGGGTCTGCTGCCACATGGCCGCTGCTGCGGGAGGTGCATCACTTCCCTCCCCCTGTGCAGAGGCAGTGATCGGGGCTCTAGCAAGGAAAGGAGCCAGGCTGTGCCACCCATTCCTCCCTGCACTACCTATCCTGTCCTGCCCTGCGCACCCCAATCCAGACCTTCATCCCTCTGGGCTGCACCAGCCCCTTTTCCCCATCCTTCTCTTGCCCTCTGTTTTCATACATCCTTTTCTGTTTGCTTCATATCTTTGCGAGCTGTGCTTTGTCCTGTTAGGTGACAACTTGTCACCTTGCAACTCATATGTGCAGCCCTCAGCATGGCATACAGAGGTGCAGCTCTTGTTTTGGTAAGGGCTCTGTGTAGATCTGCCCTCTGCCCACTTGAGCCATGTCTTGCTGGTGGAGGTGAGTTTTGCAGAGCACCGAACAACGTGTTACACTGAGAGATCAGTGATGGGGCAAACCTTGGTAGTTTTGATTGGTTGTGGGGGTGAAGGGAAAGTACCTGAGCCAGTATAAGGAGAAGCCTCCCAGGACTGGAGGACACAGAGGTGAAACATAGAGTTATAGAATAGCCTTGGTTGGAAAAGACCTCTTAAGATCATCAAGTCCAACCATTAACCCAGCACTGCCCAGTTCCCCACTGCCCCATGTCCCTCAGCACCACATCTACACTGCTCTGAAATCCCTCCAGGGATGTCCCAGTACAAGCTATGGGAGCAAAGCAGGAGGCTCACTGGAACTGAGCTGGCATGCCTGTGTCTGTGATTGCCCTGGCTGCTCGGTTAACATGCAAAAGAGATCGTGCTGCCTTCGTGTTTACATCTGGTATCGCTTCCCCGGGCAAGTGGCAGGGCTGGGCAGTGCCCGGTGCCACGGGCTGTGATCTGCGGTCTTTGTGCTTTGTTAGATAGCGGTTATGTGAGCTGATATTGCAGGGTGCTTTGAATGCTAACAACATGTTTGCATGTTATCTTTTGCCCTAAGTAATTGCAATGGACCTGACAGACGTGGTGTGAGAAGGCTGCCCTGGAGAGAGGACATGCTGCACGGAGAGGGGTGCAGCCATGGAGATGGGGACCTGTCCTTACCCTTTGGTAAGTTCCCAAAGGATGTTTAGAGCCAAGCTGAAAAATATAATCAAACTAAGTTATAAATATACCTAATTATAGCAGTCCCACTTGAAATTTCCAGATGTTTCTTTCTGGGTGGTTTTAGCACTGCGGGGTAGTGAATAAACTCCTGTAGACACCAGAAGTCCTCTCTCTTGAAGGACTTCAAGTTTCCCAGATATGTGCCCTGTCTGACCTGGAGCTGTTCTCCCTGTGATCCTTTTAGTTCAGCTGAAACCTTCCACTGTTGTGCTCTTTTGGGTTATATCTCACCAATGACATGTAAAACTCCAACCCCAAACTGCAGAAGGTGGAGCAGATCCCAAGCCCTGTGGCCCCCATCTGTCTCACCTGCTCCATCAGGGGAGGGAAGGAGCAGAGGAAGGAGGAAGAGGACATCCCATCCCTGATGGGCAGTAATTTTGTGCCTTTCCCCCCTTATTTCCACCCCAGCAACAGGCAGTTACTATTATTTTAATTAACAATAAATAAGGAAGAAGGAAGTTCTGAAGCCAGGCATATAAAAATGCTTGGCCAAAAAGCAGAAAAGTGAGAGAAATGACTCTGAACTAATTTCCTTTCACAGTGACAGTTTTCTCCCCTCCTGAAAAGAAAAAAGCAAGAGCAGAACATGCCTAGTGCAACAACTAAACCACTAAAAAGACCAACAAAAATTAGTTGCCTAACAGCTGATCTTCAAACAAAGGTAGAACAGAGCCGTGCTTGTTGCAGACCCATTTGCCTGTCTTTGCTCACGATGACTAAGATGTTTATCACTCACTAACCCCAGAGCAAGTTATTGCTCTGTGGGAGCAACGATGACCCTAAATCTGGTGGTACTCTGTGGTGGTCTCTTTAGACCTGCAGTCCCAAAGCCAGCCTGATGTAGGTGCTTAGCTTAGGGTCACCCAACCAGCCCTGAAGACCTTTTGGGACCTGCATCCAGCCTGGGCTGCAAACCTGATATCAAGGGACCCGTTGAATCCTGCTCCCCTTGTGCCTACTTGAGTTTTGGCCAAGCCTGGACAAGGAGCAACCTGGTTCTGTCCCTGGCTCCTCTGCTCCCCCTCCCTCTGCAACCAGCCGCTGCCTGGCCCCTGGGACGATGGGGAGGAGGAGGGCATTAGGCAAATATCCCCAACTTCTTAAGATTCCTGCTTAATGAGCACATTTGCTCCTTACCAAAGTTTTGCCCCCATATCAGTAATCTTATCATGCTGAGCCTGCCTCTGCCACCTGCAAGCAGAGATATCAGAGGGGGGGGGGGTCATAAACCAGTTTGTTTTAAGTTCCTAGGCGCTAAAGTCAAGAACGAGTTTCAAAGTGAACTTATCGTTTTATTTTTGTCATAAAATAAAATAAAAAGGGATAAAACACGACCGGCTTGCTTTATGATTCACCGATTGCAGATGTTTCCTGCCGGGTGCCCGCCGTGTGTGCCTTTCTGTTTGCCACTACCCGAAGGAGAAGGCGCTTGGCACCATTCCGGGCACGTGTCGTGCGACTGTTGAGCCACCGAGCCTTGCACGCTGCCTCCCCAGGGGGTGCCAAGTCCTACAGCTTCACCTCTCTACGTGCCTGCGAGCGCGCAGAAGGACTTTGGTATCTGTACTAAAACCGTGTTTCCAAAAGGGAAACGTAGGGACTAGCAGAAGAAAACAAGGTGTGGTAACATGGAACTGCCCACTGCCACTTCAAGTGGGTTTTTAAATATTTTCTGGCCAACTGCTCAGACGCCTTACTCATACCAGGTCCGGGCTGGATCCTGAGCAGCAAACGGGCAGAGGATTGCACATCACCTCACCTCACCAAGCCCTGCAGCCTGGAAGCCCAGGCACTGTCTGGGGGCTCTGTGGTGACCCTTTCCTGACTGCATTTTCCTTTTGGCCTGACACGGGTTTTACCACATCCAGGCACAAACCAATACACTGGCGCTATCTTTGTTGTTAAAGAACAGAACAAACCATAAATCCCTTATTTCTACAAATATATTGGAAATATGGAGGACCTCAGGTATTTGAAAGTAATCTTGATCAATTCTGTCATACCTTAAACAGATGAAAACTATGTTTTTTAAGGAAGTTTTGAAGCCACATTCTTTTTTCAAACAGTAAGTTGCATCAAACATCTCAGAGATCTGGAGCAATAGAAATCCCAGAGAAGACTTGTGCTGGACACAGCACTGGTGACATGAAAAATGTGGTTTATCTCTCTTGGAACTGTTTATCTTGTGGGTACCACCAGCATCACATTTAGGTACTGCCTAGCTCCCTCATTAAGCTTGCCATGCCTGTGTTGAAGGGGTGTATGGAAACAGCACACGTTTCCAGGTGTATGTTTGGCTGAGCAGCAAAGTTCAGCATCCCCCAGCAAAGCAACACAGCACACACATGTGCCCAGTGTGTTGCCACTGAGAGCATCACAGCCTGCACAAGCACAAAAACTCAAGTGCTTTCAGCACTTCAGCAGGGTTTAGTGGAGGATGAGCAGTGGCAGGGGCATGCAAAGCTGGATGATGAAGCAAGAAGGGGATTTTCAGTATCCAGCCCTAACTGCCAGCCTGTGCCTCTGCCTGGGCAGGCACGCTGGTGCCCAGCAGCTGGACTGCAGGTACGTTGGAGCGCTTGCAAACCCGTGTGTGCACACAGAAGCTGCCCATGTGGATCAGGATGAGAGATGCCAGCCTGATTTTGGAGATAGTGAGGGAGCCTTTTCATCTCAGGGATCGCTGTGAGCTGAACACATCACTGAGTTGCCTCCTCAGAGCCAAGACCTGCATCCAAACACCATCTCGCTGCTGTATTTGAAAGGGAAAAAAACCCAACCCTGAGACAGAAAAATGTGAGGCTCTAAGGGTTGTTCTTCCCCAGTTTCTCCCTCGCTGAGCCATGAGGACGTGGGGTAGCTGGAGGCATCGCTTGCTCAGGATCTGTCAGCTCCCCAGCCCTACCCTGTGCTTTAAACAGGACAAACAGGTTATGACATTAAATTTCAAAACCTGAGGGGTTCCTTGCACGGGAGAGGTTAACACAGGGGCACTCCAGGCCCCCAGAGAAGGGGAGGGGATGCTTTCAGGTTTGAAATGCAGACGCAACTTTTCCTAAATGGATCTGGCTCAGGGGAAAACCAAACCTGCTCTCCCCACCCACCCCTCTCCTCCGGCAGCTCTGCGCAGCACTGCACCTTGGCAGGCAGAGGCTTGAAAACCCATCGCCCCGGGCCAGGCTGGGTCTCACCCTGATCTGAGCAGCCCTGGCTGGGGCAGCCGCTTCCAGCCCCAGGCCAGGCTTCATGCACCCAGTTGGGGAACCTTGAGCATCCAGCTGCCAACCAGCTGTGGGGCGCAAACTGTGCTCCCCTCCCTGGGTACCACCTGAAACAGCCCAACCAGACCCACAGGTGGGCAGCCTTACACCCAGAGCCTGCAGGGATGCTGCCAGTCAGGTCTCTGTGCCATTCCCACCACCATGGTTGAAGTGATGCGCTGGAAACTAACGGGCACAAGTGGGTGTTCATTTTGTTACTCCAACTACACGTGTTGGCATGGAGGGCTGTGGGCAACCTGTGGGGCTGCGAGATGAGGGGTTTTGGTGGGATCAAGGGGAAAGAATGTGCCCTGGGAAGGAGGGAGGAAAGCTCTTGTCCCAGGGCATAAGTTCTCTTTCTCCCCATGCCCCAAGGACCTTGCACAACCAACAGTTTATAGAATCACAGAATAGCCTTAGTTGGAAGAGACCTCTAAGATCTTCAAGTCCAACCATTAACCCAGCACTGCCCAGTCCCCACTGCCCCATGTCCCTCAGCACCACATCTCCACGGCTCTGAAATCCCTCCAGGGATGGGGACTCCCCCACTGCCCTGGGCAGCCTGGGCCAGTGCTGGGGAACCCTTCCAGGGAAGAAATTCTTCCTAATATCCAATGTAAACCTCCCCTGGCACAACTTGAGGACATCACCCCTCGTCCTGTCACTGTTACCTGGGAGAAGAGACCGACCCCCCCTCACTCCCCCCTCCTTTCAGGGAGCTGTAGAGAGCAATAAGGTCTCCCCTCAGCCTCCTCTTCTCCAGACTAAACACCCCCAGGAAAACTGCTTTTTGGCTGCCCCATGGCCTGGGGAGCCTCTCAGCTTGTGTCCTTGCCTCCTTGCTGCAGGTCTGGAGCACAGGGAGGCACCCTGAAATCCAGGTTGCCCCGATGGCCCCAAGGCAGCACCCACTACCATAGTACAGAGCTGCCCCGGTGGGGCCAGCAGGCAGGAGCTGGGTGCCCAAGCACCTCTTCACTGGGAGCATCACTGCACCCACTCTGACAACCCCAGAGCAATCTGCCAAAAACCCATGTTTTTGCTAAACAATGAGAAAAGCCTTAGAGAACATGGAAAAATTGCTTGCGAGATATAAGCTGCATCACAGATTGGGCAACATGCCTGAGAGTTGCTGCAGTGGGAAGGACCTCTTTGGGGTCCAAAACAGCCTCTGGAAGACTCCCCAGGAGCAGCAGTGTCCACGCAGGCAGCTGATGTTCACACACAGCCAGTGGCTCGGGAACTGCCTGCGCTGCCTGCGCGTGAGGCAGAGGGGAAAAGCAGCTTTTTGGGACAAGAGTGACCACTAAACATACGTATTTTGCAGGCTGCAAGCAGTACTTGTTATACTCCAGCAGCACCCGTGCTGGACTTTGTTTCCTTAAAACTGCTAGGAGCCTTCCTGTGGGATTTAATACACGATTTTACAAGGGAACGTGATGTTTCCAGCACTTTACAGTGCAAAGGGGCATGGCATTAGGCAAGTAAGTGGTGTGCATAGTCCCAGGGCTGTTTGTTGCTCAGGGCATGGGGTGTAGAGTGGGAAATCCCCAGGGACTCCTAACAGGAGGCTGGCCATGGACCTGGGCTCCCTCCGACACGATTCCAGGAGGCCCTTTCCTGTGCTCTGTGGTAGAACAGCATTTCCTAATCAATAGGTGGTGTGCTGGGGAGGGAAGTGCTGTCTGTGAGTGTCCCTTGGCTTGGCTCAGCCATCCATGGGTGCCAGGTGCTCTGCATGTACCTCTGAGCATCCCGTGCTCTCGGATAGTGGCAGTGGAAAGGGCAAGCAGAGAGAGAGCTGCCTCCTTACTCGAGCTCCCCCCGCTGCCTGTCCCCCCAGCTGATGGGTCCCTAGGCCCCAGGAGAGTGACACCCTGACATTTCCCTTTCTTCTTCTGTCTCCAAGTGTCACATGTCAGCCGAGCTCCCTGTCCCCTGGGGTGCTTCGGAGGGCACCCACCGCAGCCACCACACTGGCGGGAGGGAGGAGGAGAAATGGGTCAGAGAGGGGGGGGTGTGGAGATGACAGCAGTTGGGAACCCCCCCATCTGCAAGCAGCTCAGGCTTTCAGTCCCAGCCACTGTGGGAACTTCCTCATGGATCTATTTTTTTTTTTTAAAAAGAACAATTGCTTTGAGCTTCTGAAGCCCTCCAGTGCCAAGCTGTCATTTTACTGTTCTGATCATATTTTGTGCCTGCTCTGCTCTCTAGGCGAGTCTGCAAGCTACTTCCAAGCTCTCTCAACACTTAACTGCTTAGAGCCAGAAAGACATGCTGAGATGTTTTTCTCCTTTCTGGAGGAGGGATCCTTCCCCCCTTTCACCTCCCTTTCAGAGGCTGCTGGAGCTGGCGCTACGCTGCAGTTCAGTAGCAGAAAGATCCCTGTGAAGGAGCAGGGAGAGCATTTGGAGAAGAAAAGAAGGCAGTCCTCAAGGAAATGCCCTTTGTGACTCCTGGTGTAGCTCAGATTTAGGGCCAAGGGAAGTAAAAACTAAATATTCTCAAAGTTTTGCTGTTCTTAGCAGCTCTCTAAAGGAAGACAAAGGCCTGAAATGGTGATGTGGAAGAGAAAGCTAAAATGGATTCAGCAATATGCATTTTCTGTTTGGTAAGAAGCAGTTACCAGAAGCCCCAGGAAGAGGTACCCAGCTCTTGGCATCCCTCTGCCCCTTCAGCTGGGTTTGCTCTGGTACAAGTTGTATATTATCAGCAGAAATTCTTGAAGCCCAAAGGACAGCCCCTGCTGCCTTCCCACTTCTTTTAGCCGTGCCCCACATGCTTCTCTGCGGACCTGAATACTCTGCCTGCCCCTCTGAGCCTAAAGTGAACAGGTCCTGTTTACTCCTCATTATAATAATTAATGCTATTACTTTTATTACAGGGCTACCTAGAATCTGCCTTTGAGGGATGTGTTAGAGGAGATGATGGCTAAACACATGGGATAGGAGAGGCTCTGCCCAGCAGATTGATAGCCAGGGGTGTACGTCTTCCTTCACTTGGAAATGTGCTGGTCGAGCTTCTAATTGACTGCAGGTGCCAATTAGCCAACACAGTT
The DNA here is from genome assembly GCA_028020825.1 of Podargus strigoides. Classification (NCBI taxonomy): domain Eukaryota; kingdom Metazoa; phylum Chordata; class Aves; order Caprimulgiformes; family Podargidae; genus Podargus; species Podargus strigoides. The sequence continues at coordinate 5,216,961 of CM051633.1, forward strand.
GTTGAACACAGCTTTATGAACGTGTTCCTCCTTTCAGGTTCTGTTTCCCACTTCCCTGAGCGAGTCACAGATAAGAAGTCCTTGTCAATGCTTGCCTGAGACTTTCCAAACCTGTTTATTCTGGTCTCGTTCTGGTCATCCAAAGAGCGAGCTGCTGGGATGGAGATACTCTATGTGCAAACACATAGTAAGAGCAGAGTGAGGGCTCTCTTTGGACCTCAGCCTTTTGCAGTCAAACCTGCTACATCAAACAAGAGCATTTTTAGTGAGCCCTGAGTTGCATTAGGGCTTTCTTTGCCCTGTTATTGGAGCTCTGTTTCAGCAGCTGAACTCTTTGCTGTCCTGTAGAGAAGGTAAAAGGAAGGAGCGTGTGCTGGGGGAAGGGAGAACAAGAGGTGACAGTGTGGTGGGGGACCCCTGGCTGCCCTTGCCAGAGGAACTGCACGTTCATCAGCTGGAGCTGGTGCTATGGGGTGACCGTTTGCCCTCTCCTGGGCGAGTGACAAGGGAGCTGCATGCTCCCCAGCAGGCCCTCTGCTTGGCAGAAAAGACCGTAACACCATCGCATTCATGGCGAACTTGGCGTAGTTTTCTCTGTCTCGCTTTCCCTCCTTCCCTCCCTGCACATTGCAGCTCCTGAAACAGGCTGCACTCCCCCCCCGTAGCTCCAACAAGAAATGCAAAGGGACGTGAGCCCAGCGAGTCTGCCTGCCAAAAACAACGGTGAGGTTTCCCACAGTCCTTCAAGCACTCAGACAGAGATGGGGAAATGCTGCTACCAGCAAGGAACAGAGGTGTGGGACATCCTAGCAGGGGCTGAGAAATTCATTGGTGAGTGAGAAGGGCTCAGATCCTGCAGTGGTGACAATGGCGTGGGACAGATGGGGCGCATGGTTAGAGCTCACAGCTGAGATTGAAATCCAAACCCTCAAGACAGCCTTGCAAACTTTGAAACAGCTTTAAAAAAAAACCAAAACTTTGAAGCCAACAGTAGCCCTGGCGCCTTGGCCAGCATCCTGGCAGAAAATGTGCCCTCTTGGGCAAATGCATCTGCCCAACGTGTTTACAAAGCACCAGCCAGTCCCACTGTGCTGGCAGAAGGAGCTGCTGTGGCCATGTAGCCCCAAGGAGAGCAGAAACCAGGAATGACCATGTTCCAGGTAAAGGCTGCTTTCTTGGGGTTCAGAGGGTGGAAGAGTGGGCTGTGAAAGGCTGGGAGCATCAAGAGAGGAGAGGTAGCACTAGGTATGGCTCATGGCCACCACTGAAGTGCCTTTCAGGGTTGTGCCCAGGTCACCACTGCTCTCCTGTGGCTGGCCAAGGGTAAGGTAGCTGGCCTCACTGGGGCAGTGTCAAAACAGCAGGGACAGCCTTACTCGCAGCATCACAGAATCACAGACTGGTGGGGTTGGAAGGGATCCCTGGAGATCATCCAGTCCAACCCCATTGCCAGAGCAGGGTCACCCAGAGCAGTCACACAGGAACACATCCAGGCGGGTTTGAATGTCTCCAGAGAAGGAGACTCCACACCCTCTGGGCAGCCTGTGCCAGTGCTCTGTCACCCTCACTGGGAAGAAGTTTTTTCTCATGTTCAGATGGAACTTCCCGTGTTCCAGTTTGTTCCCACTGCCCCTTGTCCTGTCACTGGGCACCACTGAAAAGTCTGGCCCCATTTTCCTGACACCCACCCTTTAGATATTTATTAGCATTGATGAGATCCCCTTCTGTCTTCTCTTCTCCAGGCTAAACAGACCCAGTTCCCTCAGCCTTTCCTTGTCAGAGAGATGCTCCAGTCCCATCATCATCTTTGTACCCTTTGCTGGACTCTCTCCAGAAGTTCCCTGTCCCTCTTGAACTGGGGAGCCCAGAACTGGACACAGTACTCCAGATGAGGCCTCACCAGGGCACAGTAGAAGGGGAGGATCACCTCTCTTGGCCTCTTCCTAATGCACCCCAGGATCCCATTGGCCTTCTTGGCCACAAGGGCACATCACTGGCTCATGGGTAACTCATTGTCCACCAGGACTCCCAGGTCCTTCTCCACAGAGCTGTTTTCCAGCAGCTCAGCCCCTACCTAGCCTGTACTGGTGCTGGGGTTGTTCGGGGGGGACTTCACTGTGATAGTCAACAGGAAGGGACTAAGGGGTGTCTGAGACGTAGACATGGGTGCCCACCTCCTATAAGCCTGAACTTTGACTGTCATGGCTTGGTCCCTTGAAGCCACCCACCCCAAAGGAGAGGAGGGAGCCAGGCTGCCATGACCGTATCCGTTGAGTGCCAAAACCCCCATCTTCCCTTTCAGGGCTAATGGAGGCGTCACCAGGCATCCAGAGAAGGGACTGCTGTAAATCATCATCCCACTACCTCTTGAACAGCTTGTCACCTGTACACCATCCATCTTTCTGCAGGTCCCCATTGATCAGAAACAACAGGAGCCTGGCAGTGGCATGGGGTGCCCAGGGAGGAGGGAGAGCACAGGGAAAAGAACTGGCTGAATTTAGTGGGAATTTTGGTTAAAGTGAATTCGGATCAAAATTCCTCAGAGACTTTAAGGCAGGTCTTCACAAACAGGAGACCACTGTCAACCTCAGGAGGCTGACATAGGATTACCAATACTTTGTGTTATATTTTAGAAGTCGGTCATGCTTGAAGCAATAAACTCATTCCTGGGGTTATTTTCCCTATGAAAATCATTCTGCAAGCGAAAGCTGTGCCCTAGGACATTTGCAACATGTAAATTGAAAAGGCAAAAAGCACCGTCTTGTGGCAAACCATGAAATGCTTTGGGTGTAGGGAGTGGGGCGCTGCAGCTGTACCCTCACCCTGACAGCAAGAACAAACGGGGACACCCAGATGTTGTCACCCGCATGGCGTGCCGCGCTTTCAGCAGAGAGGCTCCTCATCTGTTTGGCGTTAGCAAGGCTGGGTGCACTCTCGGGGGTGAATCCCTTCTCCCTAGGCCGACCCGCAGCTCCCCAAAGCCCGGGGAAGCGGCGGGGGGGCGTGCGGGGGGAGGATGCTGCGGCCGCCGGCGGAGCCGCAGCGCCGCCCGGTGCGCTCCTGCCGTACTGCGGCCGTGAGGGGCGGGGCTGAGGTGGCATGGAGTCATGGAATCACTTCTAAGGTCACCCAGCCCAACCATTAACCCAGCACTGCCCAGTCCCCACTGCCCCATGTCCCTCAGCACCACATCTCCACGGCTCTGAAATCCCTCCAGGGATGGGAACTCCCCCACTGCCCTGGGCAGCCTGGGCCAGTGCTGGGGAACCCTTCCAGGGAAGAAATTCTTCCTAATATCCAGTGTAAACCTCCCCTGGCACAACTTGAGGCCATCACCCCTCATCCTGTCACTGTTACCTGGGAGAAGAGACCGACCCCCCCTCACTCCCCCCTCCTTTCAGGTAGCTGCAGAGAGCAATGAGGTCTCCCCTCAGCCTCCTCTGCTCCACACTGAACCCCCCAGTTCCCTCAGCCACTCCCCATCACACTTGTGCTCCAGACCCTTCCCCAGCTCCACTGCCCTTCTCTGGACACGCTCCAGCCCCTCAGTGTCCTTCTGGGAGTGAGGGGCCCAAACTGAACACAGTACTTGAGGGGCAGCCTCACCAGAGCTGAGTACAGGGGACAATCACCTCCCTGGTCCTGCTGCTCACACCATTGCTGATACAATCCAACGTTCTGATATGTTCCAACACGCAGAGCCATGTGGAGGCCACAAGATGATGACATCCTCCTTTTGTGCCCCAGCACTTCCCTCCTGCCAGTGCCCCCTGTCCTGGTTTCCCAGGAGCAGCCCCCAGCCCAGCCAGGAGCAGCCCCAGGTCAGGGGGAGTTTCAGCCAGGGCAGCTGCCCCAAGCTGCCCCACAGGTGGATCCCGTACCACTTGATCATGCTCAGTATAAAAGGAGGGAGTCTACAAAGGGCAGGGGTTCTTCTTGGGGCTCCTTCCTCTTGGCTTTCTGCTGCTGATTCCCAAGGACCAGGGTGAGTAGAACCTTGTATACTTTATGTTGGTGATTGTATCAGTTTTGTTATTTCATTAAATCTGTTTCTACTTCAATCCACAGAGCTTTTCCCATTTTCCCCAGTTCCCTTTCTCAACTGGGGAGGGGTCATTGGGTGGTAGAACAACTGCTGCAGTTTAATCCTGGGTACAGGTGCAGCTCCACCTGGGCAGAGTGTGTGAGCTCCAGGTGGAACAAAAGCGAGCCCCAAAGTGGAACAGAGTTTGCTCATGCAGCCAGCTTGGTCTCACAACAGGCTGGGGGTACCTGCCAAGGGAAGCAGCCTGTAGGAGCAGAAGGATTTTAGTAAAGGTGTCCCTGCTGCTGGGATGGCACCTTCCAGCCCCTCACGGTCCTGCCCTCACACTGGGGCAGCAACCCTGTCTTTTTCCCATAAATAAATCATGTCTCCCCATTTCCCTGTGCCTTCCAATTGCAGCTGCCTCCGGTGTCGCTGCAAAGTGCGACCAAAAATCTATACATCTTTAATACCTTGTGCATCGCCCAGGAAAGGGCTAATAGGAGAGGCAGACCACTTGAGAGGCCGATCGATAGACCTGCCTGCTTTTGATGGTAGGTGTCTCACAGAGCAAAACACTGTCTAAACCCTCAATTACCCTTCCCTCGCCTCTCCCTGCCTCCTGACAGCCCCAGTAGTTAGGCCCTCTTCAGCACCTGTAAGTAGACCATTGCTTAATAAAAGGCTGCAAAATGCCAGCACATCCCTGAGCCACTTCAGGAGGTCACTCTGTAATGCAGAAAAGAGATGCGGTGGAGGATAGCTGCCCCATGCCTCCAGTTTTAAGGAAAATAGGGAAGAAAAGAAAAAGCAGTTTTTAAAAAATGCATTAAGAGGAACAAGGGGGTTAAGACATTTTAGGAAGTTTCAGGTGAAGCCTGTGACCCCAGCTTCCCTGAAAATCACACCCAGATCCATCATTTCAATACGGGTGTCTGAGCTTTTTGGTGGCCTGAGTTTTGACCGTGGAGAGGCTGCACTCTGCCATGGGGCACACCTGGCTTCGGAGCCATTCCCTGTCCCCTGCTGTGACACGTCCCAGGGACGAAAGTGGGATTGATGGGGAGGGAGTGGCAGGTACCCACCACCCCCAGACTCTTTTTTTTTTTTTTTTTTTCTTTCTTTTTTTGCTTGGTTTGTTTTGTTTTGGGTTTTTTGTTTGGTTTTTTTTTTTCATTTTGGAGGTTTTTCAGGTGGGCTTCACAAGAAGATCTTTTTCAAGAGCTACTGTATTTTCTTTTCTTTTCTATTTTCTCCATTGATGATCCCAGAATGGCAGTATTTGAGGCTGGAAAGGATCTCAAGATCGCCTGGTCCAGCCCTCTGCTCAGGCAGAGAAGCTGCATGGACCTGGGTCCAGCTGGGTCCCCCAGGACCCCCAGTGCCTTCCATGCAAAGCTGCTTTTCAGCCAGTTGGCCCCCAGTAGGTGCTGGTGTGTGGGATTATTCCCTTGCAGGGGCAAGACTTTGTATTGTCACTTGCTGAGGTTCTCATCTGACCACTTCTCCAGCCTGCTAAGGTCCCTCTGAAGGGTACCATCTGGGCATCCAGTGTGTCACAGGCCATCTGAGGAATGGAGGTTAACCTCGTTTCGAGTCTAACTTTTAAGCTCTTGAGCATGAGGAGTCCCCTTGGTCCTTTTTGGGGCCATAGAGGTGACTAAGGCCCAAAAGGAGACCAGTAGGAACTACACACAAGGTATTTTCCATCTTTGGGCATGGACTGTCTTGATAGAGAAATTCAAAACACATTCTCACCTGACCAGCCCCAAACATGCTGTAAGAGCTCCTTGCACAGGAGGCTTTTCAAATATACCTGGACCAGGGGGAGATGTTAATTTGGGAAAAGAAGAAGCTAGGAAAGATGCTCTAATTGGTCTCACCCTGGCACCCAAGTGGCTGTTACCACTCTGTGCCTAAGCTGCACGTGCTTTGGTGGCTGCTTGCTGCTCTGTAGGACAGAGAATAGTGCCAGGAGAGGAGGTCTTGCACATAGCTGGTGCATAGCCATACCCCACTGCTGAGCCCCTGAGTTATGCTGGAAGAGAAGAGCATGTTACTTTTCCAGAACTTTATTCTCAAGGATCAAAATGGTGAGCAGCATTGGATTTCAGCCTCGGGTCTCCACTGCCTGGCAGCTGCAATTACCATGGGGACACCCCAGGAGTGGAAACGGGTGCCCCAAATTGGGGGGGACCACGAGGTGGAGATGGAGACCAGTTTTCTGCCCATCTGAGGTCCTGTTGACCTGTATTGCCTCTGCCCTGGGTGACATCCCTGAGACCATGGGCTGCCACATGAGAAGGGTCTGGCACTGGGAGCAGGGGTGATGAGGGTGGGATGGTGACCCAAAACAGACAGCAGGGCCACATCAGCTCTGCATCATTTGCTCATTTAAGGTACCCAAAGGTGTTGGCCTCCCCCAGCAGGGATGCTGTCCAAACAGTGCTGGCTCTGATCAAACAGGGGCTTAATGGACACCCTCTCCAGGCACTGCTGGGGCTGAAAAGCAGCCCTGCGTCACAGGGCACGGGGAACAACAGGCAGCTGTCTCTGCTTATCAGCAGGGCAGCGGGAGCATCTCCATTTAGGGATGTTTGCTTTGCCTGACTGCGGCAGTGCGATAGGGGCTGCGGTGAGGCATGGAGGTCCCTGCCACCCCCCACTGCCACTGTCAGTGCTACGGACGCCTGTGTGCACAAGCAGAACCTTGCTCCCATCCCAAACCTCCACTGGGTCCAGCTGATGGCTGTGTGCCCACCTTTTCCATGCTTTCAAATGTCTCCACTGCATAAATTTGTCCAGTCTGCTTCACCCTAACCTTGACCATGGGGCGTGAGAAAACTCCCGTACCACCTCCTAACCCTCCCATCCCTTGGAAAAGCAGAGAGAAATGCTCAGGTTTTGCTCAGTCATTTGCAAAACTCCGGCACCAGGGTGAGAAGCTGGTCCTGCATGTGGTGCTGGGATTGCATCCCAGTCTTGGCCCCCTCGGCTCCCCCCTTTGGCTCCCCCTCACCCCATCCTCAGCAATTTCTTGGCCAATTTCAGGAATAAGCGGCTGGATAATGGCAGGGCACTGGAAGGGCTGATCTGGCTCAGCACACGCTGTAATGACAGGTTATCAGGCACATTGATCCTGCTGCCACTTCTGAGCACTGGCGAGAAGGCTGCAGCATCCTGCAGCCCCCAGAGACTGAGCCCTGTGACAGCCTCCCAGAGCCTGCGTGTCCCAGGGCTGCCCTGGAGCATCCTCTGGGGCATGGAGAGCTCACTTGGGATGACCAAAGCTTGGGGCTGGATCTCTGTTTTGTGTTGTCGTGAGGGGGACTGACTTTCTGCATTTTGGGTGCCCTTTTGAAGCACTGCAATGGGGGGTCTGTTGGGATATTGCACACCTGCAGTGCTGTCCCTTGCCTGCTGGGTGGTTTCTGAACTGATGGAGAGCTTTGATTAGTGCATGTTCTCCCCCAGTGCTGCCACACTTGCATCTCTCTGGGATCAAAAAGTTCCCTGAGCTTTCTTTAAGGTTCCTTTGTGAAGATGATAGTCAGCATCCCTACAAAACAAAATCTATTTTAGTATACAGAAATCTACTGTAAGATGCCTTATGTGAGGACCCAGAGGGATAAGTCGAGTGCAGTTGTGCTGAAGCCAATGGAATAAGTCCTTTTACATCCAAAGCAGTGAACTTCCCAGTATGCGAAAGCTTGTGCTGAAGAAAAATTTGGAAAAGGTGACAATTCAGGGAAAGATCCTTGTTTTTTTAATCATGGGAGCCTTTGTTTATCCCAGCCATGCTAAATGACTGACTTGGGAAGCAGAGATTTGGTTACAGTCCTGAAGAGCGCTGGATCTGCAACAGCCAAACAAACCACAGGAAAGTGTTAAACTAACCTTCTGCCATCCCATTATCAAAAAGAAAAGAATAAAAAAGGAGATAATCCTTGTTTAAATATCACAAGCAGCAGCTGAGTCAGTGGGAGCTCTAGACTGGAAATGTCAGGGAGGAATTTAGATTTTCAGAGCAGTTGCTGCTCTGCAATTATCATAAGTCACTTACAAGGACCCCTTGTCTCTCGTTGCCCTCAACCACGCATCTGCAGGGAGGGAGAGCAGAGAGAAAACACATGGCCCTACCGGGGACAGATAAGGGAAACAAACGCCATCCCACTGAAGGCACAAGGCAAACCCCTTCGGGCTATGGCCACTGCGAGGGTCAGACGTAGGCGGGAGGAAGGGGATGGGGAGCTGGGGGAAGGCGAACCCACGGGAGAGGCAGGGAAGCAATATGAATGAGAAAGAGGAGATTGTTGGAGAAACCCACACGCTGGCTCCCCCCAAAAAGGCATTTATTTGCTTCTGGTGATGTTTTGGGGGTAGGAATGAGAAGGGAGACAGAACAATGAAAGTCTTGGGGGGTTTTAGCTTCTTCTTCTTCTGTGGTTCTTTTCCTCCTGTACCAGCACACCTTGTTGTCCTCTAGCACGTCCCTGATGTAAATTAAATAAGTGAAAGCACCATTAACTCTCCTGAGGCAGGCACTGCCTGCACCAACAGGGGAAGGGGGAAGGATGAGCGCTCAAAACACACAATTTCCACCACATTGAGTGATGCAGAGACACGCATTTTCCCAGCTGGTACATGTGGGAAGGTTAAGACTTCATCTGCAGGGATGATGTTTTCTTACCTGTCTTTTTTTCACTAAAAATGTGAGGTTTCTAAGACCAGTCTTGACCGGGTGCATGGCAGAAGGACCACAGCCATGCTGTGGTGGCGGGAATTGGTAGGGGTCTACCCTGCCTGTCTGGGGACAGTAGTTACCCCTGCTCTGACTTTGAGCTTTGTGAGATGGGTCATCACAGCCCTATCTCCTCCTGCACAGCACATGGGCTGTGCCATACCCATTAGTCTTACCCTGTCCCATCTCTGTGTCTGATGGACACAATCTTCAACTGTGGTACCTGTTCTGATGAGGACACTTCAAGCACAGAGGAACGTGCCTCTCTTGATGCCCACTGGGCTTGCTAACCATCACTGTTAAAAATGTATGTCCTACTGCTGACTTGAACTTTTCTTCTTTGCCTAACTTTCAGCTACTGATCTTTTTGTTCTCTTCCCCACTAGATTAAAGGATCTGTATGTGTAGAGGGCAGTCCTGTCATTGGGAGGACAGGAAATGAAATCTTGTAGACACTGCTTTTCCATCGTGTCATCCCAATAGCTTAATGGCAGAATTACTAAGTCAGGCATATTGTACCAGTACGGATCTCAGACTCTTTTCTTTACTTTCCATGGCTGTGGATCAATAAAACATTGTTGATACACCTTGAAGATCCAGAAGAGAAGCACAGGGCTTTGATGAGTCATCCTCTTAAGCCTGCTGGGTGGAGTGAACCTTGTCATGGGTGATACATTTACATTCATCCTCCAAAAAGGAGAAGAAAATATTTTCTCATGCTCTTTCCTATGCGTTTTCTTGATGACTACCTGTTAGGAATAACAGATGAGATCCTGAGCAGATATAAATTGATAGGAAAGCAGTGACTTCACCATGAAATGCTGGTGACAATTTCTGATTCAGAACTGGCTGTGTCTCCATAATAGATCTCATCCATTCGATGCTGAATGCAAAACATCTTCCTGCCTGTAAACAGAACGATGAATAAACATTTGTATGAAGTCAATATTGTGACATTTGCATAGGTCTGAGACCCTTTGTGTGACTCCTCATGCTAAAATCACATCAGACCTTTTGTTTGACAGGCGGATGGTTTTTATCCTGCAGTGCCTGAGGAGAGGGAATTGAGTGGGTAAGAAGTTGGTGATGTTCTGTTGATGTGGGAGTAAGACTGAGCTGCATTTCGCTGGTCCACCTCGCTGACCTGGAGCTGCCGTTACAGAAGATGAGCAAGGGAGTAAGAGGAGGGGGAAGGAGATGTCTGTGTCATGTTCTTGAAAAAGGAGTGTGTTGGGCAAACACTGACAAAGCACTGATGGAAAATCCTTGTCTGCTTCTAGCATTGTTTGCTTCCACTCCAAACAGTGAGAGATGGGTGACTGGGAAACAGGAGGAAGAGCAGATGTGGGGTCCAGATCCATCCCAGCCACACTGTGCAGCCTTGAAGTGCAGGTCCTAACAGTCACAGGGGACTGGTGGCAATGGGACAAAGTCCCTTCTGGTCTCACACCATCAGCTTTGGTCATGCTAAAACCACACCAACACACAGTGATGTGTTTCCAGACCTTCTGAAAGGGTGATGGGAACTTGCTTTAGATCCTTCACCATGACTTGTCTTTCTCCATTCTGATGCCACCATGAGTTAGATAAATTACGTCGTACTGTATGGTGTGGATGGATAAGTAAAAGGGTTAAACACATCAGTCACTAGCAGTGAAGAGACTAAGCGCCCCAAAGGCCACTTTCAAGAATGACTTAATACAGTAGGACTGGGACTAAATGTACCTGGGGATAAAATGGGGACATGCACTCAAGTTTCTCTATTCATCTAAAGAGTTGATGGATCCAGGCCATTGCAAACCTCTCGGTGCTCGGACTTCCAAGGGTCTGGAGGAAAAATAAGCAGTAGCATGAGTCCCTTTTCCATATGCATTCAGCAATGTGAGGGCCTGATGGGCAATTGGACTACAGATGAGAGGGCTGAAAGGAGGTGAGAGCCAAATATTCTCATTGATTTCAGCATCTATTGCCCACTGTTAAGTGGTTCTCAGCAGCTGAAGGTTACAGCAATTACCAGCCTTGAGGCAGAAGGCAGGAAACGGAGGCAGTGAGTTAAACGACTTGCCCTCAGCCATGTGGTGAGCAGTCAGAAAGGCAGCAACCTGTGGTGGTTGTCAGCAATAGCATTAGTGCTGGATATTTGATTTCTCTTGTCATAATGTTTCTGATTTTCTGATGTTTTCAGCCAGTTATTTACCTGCACAACCTTTTTTTTTTTTCCCCCAGAAAAGAAAATTCCCTTTAAAACTCAATGTTCAAAAATTATGTCCTGGATCTCCATATGATAACTATTTCTGGAGGGTTTTCCACCTCTCTGATTGCTTCTAGACTCCTCTTCAATCTTTCCTCCCTTCTCAAAAGGGCTGCATTTAATTTAATTTAATTTTGTTTTATTTTTTAAGCAAGCTGACTCCAGGAGCTGGGAGTAAAATATTGGGTATCACAGACATTAATTAAAATCACAATGACTGCTAGTGCAGGAGACCTGTTGCAATACACATAGGCTACCTTTCTGCAGGAAGGTGACATCCCCTGATGTCCTTGTTAAAGAAGTTGCCTACGAGTTGCAATACAGTGGGCCAGAGGTGTCAGCAATAAGTTTACAGCCCCACAAGATGGCATGCTCCAAGAGAAGGTGCATTTTATTCCTTCACCAGCTCCTGTCTGTCTGCTTGCTGCCCACATTTCCAAAGAGAAAATTGCTTCTAAGTGCTTCCCCATTGATCTGAGACGAGATGGCTGTTTTGGATTCTGCTGCAGTGGGTGAATCATCAATACAATATTTCTGAATTTTCACTCACCTGCTCCATGTCCATTTCCTGAGAGAGAGGGAGATAGCTGCTGCATTTGTTTCTGAAAACTCAGGGCTAAATTCTCCCCAGTTCCTGGGGAGAGGCTGATTTTTCTCTCCATCCAAGTACTCTCCCTTCCCTGTGAAAACCCTTTCCCCAAACCATTCTCTGTTTTACTGGAAATCAGGTTATTTTCCTCTGCAAAGTTGCTCTAAGAACTTCCCAGAATTGCATTTTCATTGTTCACCAGCCAGAAGAGGTTTGATGGGTTTTGAGGCAAAATTTGAGCAATACAACTACAAAATTTTGAATCTGAGCACGGAGATGAAAACAGAGTTATGAGACCAGCTGTCCCCATGCTTCAAATTGAGGGGTGAGAGGTCATTTTTGGGGGGTAATAGGCAAATTTAGCTAAAACTTGACCTGGCCTTCTGAAATGTGAAATCTCAGACACAGAGGTTTGCATTTAGCTGCTGAGGGTATTGGCTTTGATCCTTAAGTCATTGGTTTGCATCTGTGGAGCAGATGTATCCTGCACACTGCACTGTGAAAATATACAGAGGCAAAAAGACACTAGAGGAGGTTGCACAGCTCTGCTCCATCTTCTACCACTTTTTTTTTTTTAACATAATTGGCTTTATTTTTATTTTTCCTTGGGTTTTACCCACTGTCTGGAAGAGCAACCCCTGTACTGGGGTTCTTCATGTCCCAGTGGTCACCCCTGCAGTGGGGGGAATGGAGGGCCAGGACCAGGTCTGAAGCTGCTAAACATCATCTGATCTAGCAGAGCTTTTCTCTGAGGGTGGCAGGAAACATTTCACTGCCCTTACTGAAGAGACAGCACATCTTTGCTGCCTGCAGCCCCCCTTCCCTCCAGGCTCATCAGTTGTAAGAGAGCATGAGCACGTAAGTCAGTGTTGTTTAGATAACAGGAGGCTGCATAGTAAAGAAGGAGATGAGGATTTTAATTATATTTTTTTTTTTCTCCTGCCACTGCCCCAGTCCTAAGGAGGCTGCAATGACGTGGAAGCCTGAGGTGTCATTATGGGTTATTAAACTCCTTTGTGGCACTCGGGGATGTTGAACAGAGCTGTGAAGGGGAAGAGAAAAAAAACATCTCTTGATAGAGCTGGCTAAGCCCCCCTGTAATTGCTTCATGTGACAGACTGTAATTATTTGGGCTATGAAGGGGAAGAGGGAGAGAGAGAGTGAGTGGGTGGGAGAAAGAGCAACAAGGGGACCTGGGCACCCCATATGGCCATCAGGGTTGCCGTGGTTGTGATGGGAGATGGCAGCTCGCCCTCACATCAGCACACCTTTCTTTGGCCCTTGATGGGGTACTCTCACAGTGCAAACTCTGTCCCTGCAGCTCCCTGGGCCACTGCAGAGACCCCCACCCTCACCAGGCTGGGCAGCAAGTGCCTTTGCCACTGGTTCACCCTGGGACTTCTATCAAGACCACAGGCTGTTGCATGGAGATCTCTCCAACTCCCACAGTGAGGGACAGTAATTTGGCAGATGGGGTTTTCCTCTTGGTCCCCATACCCAAGGTGCTCAGCAACAGTGATTATTGCAAACAGTGCCTGAGGATGCTCAAAATGACCACGTGGATCCAACCAAAGAAGATAACATCTTGCTCTTCTCTCTGTGCTGCCAATCCTGCATCCCGTGGCAGATGAAATGAACCTCCCAATGTCCTGGTTCCCCAGGCACAGCCCCATGGCCCAGCCATGCAGGCAGCCATGAGTAGCCCTGAGTCAGTGGGAGATCCAATCAGGGCACTGACTCACAGGTGTGTCCCATACCACTTTATCATGCTCATTATAAAAGGAGGGAGCTCAGTGAAGGTGGAGTTCCTCTCCCTGGGTCTCCTTCCTTGTGGTCTTCTGTTCCTGCTGTCAGCATCAAGGACTGGGCTGAGTAGAACTTTCTGTACTTTATGTTTGTTGTTGTATCAATTTTGTTATTCTGTTAAATCTGTTTCTACTTCAACTCAGGGGCCTGAGGAGAGAGGGGAGATCTGGGGAGAGAGCATTGGGTGGTGGACTAACTGCTATGGTTTACCCCTGAGTACTGGCTAAACATAGACACCCAAGAACCAGCAGTGCTCTGCACCTTACTGCCTTTTCTGGATCCTTTTTAGGTCTTCTTTACCCTTGAGAGAGGCATAGTTGGAGCTGCCCAATTTATGGGCTTTCCTGTCTGGGGACTAGTGCAGTGAAGCAGTGTCCAACAGTGTTTGCAGTTTCTACTTTATGTCAGATTAATCCCTTAAAACACACAGCTGGATACACATGGCATCTGCACACATTCAAGGACTGTTGTGTGGTTGGAGTGTGAGAAACAAAGCAGTGATGAAGGCCAATCCATCTGTTATATTTCCTCCATAAACCTTCCTAAAGGCTCTTCTTCATTAGCAAATCTGATAGTCAAACATGACAAAAACTGAGACAAGCCTGGTTTGGTTTAACCAAACAGGCTCCCACTCCCTAGAAGTCATGTCTGGTAGCAGCAGAACTTAAACATGGACCCAAACAGGTGGCTTACAGAGATGTTGACACGGGAAGAGATGGAAATGTCCAAGCTGTGAGTGGTGTCCAGAAAGTTGGGACTTTGGGAAGGACATAGGTGGAAAATGCATTAAGGAGCTTTGCACTGGACTGGCTGGGAAAAAGCAATGCCTGTCCTGATGACACTGCTCTGCAGGACATCCACCCACTGCCCACCTTCCAGCCCAAAAGGAGAACCTGCTGCCATGCGGTTTCTCCCAGTTCATCTCCTCTCTCAGCTCCTCCAGGTCAGGAGAATCAACCTGATTTTTCCACTCTTACCAGAGGGAGAAAGTCTTGCCATAAGGCATGGCAATCTGGAAGTTTTGCCCTTGGTTGCTTGGAAAAGAGGACTCCACTTTGGTTCTCATCACCAGGGATGGGAGGTGACAGATTAGCAGGGCTTAAAGAAGAAAAGTTGTATGCCTAATTTATCATCCATATAATGAAGAGGGATTAAAAATCAAGGGCTTTGGGATGGATAACTAAATAGAACAACTGATGAGCTTAAATAAAGTACTGGTTTTCAGAAGGAGAGAAACAATACGTAAGGAGACAAAAGGAAAATGGAAAATATATTCAAAGAAATTCCATCTAACCATACAATTGTCTTGAAAACTTGTGTGATGTTACTGGAAATTTTTAAAGCCACTGTTTGTCAGAAGAGCCTTCACATGTGATCTCTGAACATGTTACAGCCTGCAGGAAGGCTGAGCGACTTGTTCTGTTCCCATATTTGTTGAAGTACTTTACCCATTTTCTCCATTCTTTACATGAACTGACATTTTAAGGCTATCCTTCCAGCAAATTGATTACAAATTTGGATAACTGGAACTTGCTTTGATGGCTGATTTTAGGTTTGTCATCCCTGGCAAATGCTGTTCTATAGACCTTTAAACTAAGTGAAGGAAAATAAAAGTCTAGTAAGATGGTTTCTCTTTCTGATTTTCAGGTAAGAAAACAGTATGAAGTAAAAGAGATTGCACATATTAAATTATTTGAAATTTGTCTTTGTTCTAAAATTGAACTAAACACCTCACACAAAAAAATGCTGGAGTTCCATATTCTACATGCTGTTTTCAGGGTAGAGCAATCCAGAAGAGTTCATCCAGATTAAAAGTTTCTTTGATAAAAGTATTCAAATGCAATTCTCGTAACTCTCCTCCTACCCGAGTTCCTTTTTCCTTCCTGAAT
The DNA here is from genome assembly GCA_028020825.1 of Podargus strigoides. NCBI lineage: Eukaryota > Metazoa > Chordata > Aves > Caprimulgiformes > Podargidae > Podargus > Podargus strigoides. Next base: position 5,232,261 of record CM051633.1, read on the forward strand.
GAAATCCCAGTGAAGTTGTCCCAGTCTTGGCAAGGTCTTTCAGTGACAACGCTCATATTGTAACAGTGTGTTTTAATTAAACATTTCTTGAGTACTTAGCCTAACTGTGGCCTTTTGCAGATTTGCAAATTCATCCTAGGCTAACACCACCATGGCGTGAAATGACCTCGTGTGGCTGTAAAGTTGCATAGGACAACTTCTTCAGCAAAGCAAACACTCAGTGGCTGCAAGAGGCACCTTCTTTGCTTTCTTTATATGTTTGCTTTAGTGGCATTAATAGAGTTAGAGAATCCCCAGTGAGATCTCATCATTGATGAAAGATATGTAAGCTTTATGTTTGTGGCCTCTTGGAGGTGGTTCTTCTTCCTGCCAGTCATCATAGATTATCTTCAGATGACCAATATGGTCCTAGTTTGCTTTTAACTTATATATTTCCATATGAGATCTACAGCAGAGTGGATTCAGTCTTCCTGAAGCAAGACACCGGTGCAACCTAGGACAGACACCTGCTTGTTTGCAGGAGCTGTTTCTGACAGTCTACTGACTTACTGCTTGTCTTTAACGTCCCCCTATATCAGAAAGAGTACTGAAGATAAACTTAAAACTCCACAGAAATCCAAGAATTTTTCCCCTTGGTCTCTGGGGAGGACCAGATATCTTGCAGGGTAAAAATCAGAATGAATTACTGTGATTGACTTCTATGGGATTGTCTGGGGTGGGCATCCTTCTTCACACCCTGTGGCTGTGGTGGGGGTAAAACAGAAATGTTCCAGCATAGGAATGAGCATCACACTGCTTGAAAGTCCTGTCTATGAGATCCCTGAGAAAAGCCTTGCTTCAGAAAAGTCACAGCAGAACATGGAACCACGAGACAGCCTGGGTGGCAATCTGCATGAGATCCTAATCTTTTTAAGTTTCATGGAAAGATTAACTTCAGCAGGACCTGGGTTGTGTTTTAAATGAATGCTGCCCCACAGTCAGCCCCAAAACCCTTCATTCCCTTAGCCAGGAGGCAATCAATTCCTGAGCAGCTCAGCGAGCCTGGCTGTCAAAACCAGCCATCACTGCTTAGGTGACAGTGGTCTCTCGGTGGCAGCATCAAGCAATGCTGATGGTCTTCTGTTGTGTGCACCTGCTAGAATAAACAGGCTCAAAAGGGTTGTGAAAAGGTGCAGCCCACGGTGAGCACAGCTGGGACACCTGGCTAAGGCAGCAGCATGGAAGTGAGTGCTGGTATCTTGGTGTGGTGTTCCCCATTCCCCAGCTTGTTCAGCTACCATGGTCCACTCAGCCAGTGGCACAAAAAATGCCAACTTCAGGATTGTGCTAATTTGTATCCCTCAGTAAAGGGTTCCCAAGGCCACCCCAGGGGCCAGGAGATGACTGAGCCTGCAAGGTTGCTCCTTGCCCAGCTGCTGGGCAGTAGGGATAACTTGGGACCTGCCCATAAGATGTTTTTTGAGAAGATCCTGCAACACTAGACAGCATTCCCCTCCATCAGTTTGGTGGGATTTTATCTTGTGTTTTGAGCATCCAGCATTTAGCAGAGGGCAAACAGAAGGTTTATGAGACTCAGAGGGGATTAGGGATGAAATTAAAACAAAAGCAAGGGCTGCTCTTGGTGTGTGAGGTAGTACCACACCAGAGGATGCAGAGGCTGGGGAGAGAGGAGCCCCGATAGCTGCTTAACTCCTTCCTCTGGTGTCCACTGTACTGAACAGCAGGGTGTCCTCAGCACCCCCAATAAGAGAAGCTGCTCCACCTGAATTAGAATTAGATTTGGCTTACCACTGGGCAAAATATTTAGCTGCTGCCAAGTGCTCACTTTAGCTTCAACTTCTACCAACCTCTAGCAAGCTGGGGCTTCCCAAGCTGCCTCGATGGGGCTGGCAGCATTGATGATGCTGTCTGTTCCCCAGTGTTTGCAGGAGCTGGCAAACATCAAGAGCTTTGCAGCCTTGAGGAGGTCAATGGTATGTTGGTTCTCCAGGGCTTTTGGCACTGCAGAAATCATCAGCCCACTGCCCAAGCTCAGCTGTCCCACCACAGGAAGGACAAGCCACTGATGCTGACCAGGTGTCTTCAGCAAATGTCTTCCAAAGCAACACTGTGATCAGCAAGGTTGCAGGTGAGCCCTCCAGTAGTCAGCCAGTGAAATGCCACCACCTTCCCCAACACAGGGATTTGTGCCAGCCTGTCCCCAGCATGGCAGTGGCTCACACAAAGCAGGATTCCCACAGCTGCCACCCACTGCCACAGCCCCAAAGGTCCTCGGGCATTTGGTCTCTTAGGAATTATTGCAAGAGGAGCAAAGCCCTTGGGAAAGCAGGCTTGAGTGGGGTTTTTTTCCAATTTGTTTTCTGTAAAGCCTTTTTCATCTCTGAGAACTCAAGGGGCCCGATTCTGTAGTGCTGCTGTCAGTGTTACATGGCCAAACTGAGACGTGAGGTGGTGGGAGAGCAGCAAACGCAGTGTGTGCAGGGGCCAGGCGCTGGGAGGTGTGCACATGAGAGCAGCATCCAGTCTCACAGCTGCCTTGGGGGAATCAGTGTTATTTTCCTATTCATTTACTGCCTCAATGACAAGGCAAACATGGGGAAAAAAGAGCTAGAGAGGGCTGAATCTCTCCCTTCCTTTGATTTTTGTCCTTTTACAGATCAAAATCCTTTCATGCAACTCCCAAGCTGGGAAAGCAAACGTGTCGGACTGAAACACTGCACGAGAGTGAACTCCATCAAGAGGAAGGGGGGTGAAAAAAAGCAGAGTAGAAATCTTTTGGGTGTAGGCAAACAGGTGGGGGGAGTGTCTGGTCTGCAAAGACAGGGTGTCTGCAATCTTTATAGCGATTAGATTTAATGGGACAGAAACGTTTCTCTCCTTCACGTCCCCACCTCCTCTCTGCCCGAGGGGGAGAAAAGGAGGGAGGTGGTGATGGGGAGGTGGCAGGGGGGAGACAAGATTTGAAAGAGTCTTTGACGTCAGCCCTACCCTATAAAAAGCTGGCAAGGAGCTGGAAAGCAGAGATCAGAGCTCGTGGAAGAGCAAAGATGCCAACCCCGAACATGTCCACGTCTGCAGCCAAAGGCTTCCGCAGGGCGGTGTCGGAGCTGGACTCCAAGCAAGCTGAGGCCATCATGGTAAGACAACCCTATCCCACTTCTTCCCCCCCCTCCAAAAGCTGCAGCCTCTCCCATAGCTACAGGCAGAGGCAGGCAGGGATAGATGGACCAACACTGCCTTTGTGGGAGTTCCCTGGCATGGGCACCTCCGGGCTCCAGGCTGGCAAAGGGAAATGACCTGAGCTGTTCTCTCTACATCCTGATACACATGAAATGCAAACATTTAGGGGAATGAAAGCTTGAACTAATACAACACCCCCCCCACCAAAAGCAAGGTGAATAACCCATAGACCTAAGGCAGAAATAACAAGGAATCCCTGGCATGAAAGGCAATTTGAAAATCTAAATGCTCTCCTGATTTCAAGGCAATAAACTGCAGCGATTTCACCTGTCCCAGCATAATGAAAAGGTGTGGCTGTTATTTCAGACGAGGCACAGGGAGTTTAATCAGTTTACTTGCTGCTGCTGTGTCTGCAGTTTTGCCTTCTCTCAGCACATCCTTCCCCTAGTTCTGCTCCCAGCCCTCCCATGATGTGGTACCAGCCCAGGGGATGTTGTGCACACACCAGATCTGTATGTGACAGGGAAAGGAGAGGAAAACTTCCTGCTGAGCTGCCAAGTGTCTTCAGAAAGCCAAGTCTGGCCAACCCATTGGACTGGCTGTAGGGACAGGGACATTTCGCCTCCGAAGCCAAATGCCAGGGCAGGCAGGAGGAGTCTGGAGGCTCCTGGCATGGGGCAGTCTTGTGGGTTACAGATGTGGCCAGGCTGTGGGTGACCCTGGTGGAGCTGGAGCAGCTGGTGGCAGTGGGTGCACCAGGAGAGGACCCCCTCGGGATGCTCAGCAGGAGGAAACCCAGGAACTGAGCTGGGTTAGGGAGTAGATGTGTTGGGCAGACTCCAGCAGGTGGGTTATAGGGCTCCCTATTTCCCTCCCTATGCCTACTGCCTTTTTCACCCCCTCCTCTCTTAACTCTGCATGATGCTCTGACTCATTAAAATCAGCCACTACATAGGCAGGGAGAGGTGGTTTGGAGAGTGAAGTTGCTGGAAAGGAAGGGAAACATTTAGGAAACAAGGAGGTAAGCTTGCTTTCTCTGATAAATGGGAATCAGGGTAGGCTTCCCTCTCACATAACCATTCTAATTCTGGCAAAATAATGAACATGTAAGTGGTTCTTGAAAACCATTTTCCAGGCTGCTTGTGATGCTCGTTGCTGTCTGGAGAAGCAGTGAGTGTTTGGTTATTACACACTCTGGGGTGCTGCTTCGTGTTTGCTGGGAAGGAATTTGTGTTCACCAGGTAGGAGTGTGGCAGCCTGCTTGGGGCCAGTAGCTCGTCCAGCCTGGGGTGGACATCAATCCTCAGCCCATCTTTGCATCCCTTCTTTGAATGGAAATTCTCAGAAAAATAATTAACCCCCCCCCCCAACTTAGCCCTGTGAGGATCACCCTGAGAGCAAGCTGCAGGAAGGGCTCTGCCCTTTGTGTTTACCTAGCATAAGAGCTCTCCACAACCCTCCACTTAATTTGCTCACTTGTACCAGGCAGGAGGCATGACTCCACATTTGTATGTGACATGGTGTGTCCCCAGCCCTTGTGATATCAGCGTGGCCCTGGGAGATCGGCCACCCAGCCCCTGCTCACCACTGCACCAGCTCCAGCAGGTCTGAGGTGTTCCTTTGCCATTAACCCCCAGGGACCAGCATCCTCCTACAGGGGAAACTGTGCAAACTGGGGGGGGGAAAAAAAGACCTTTGCAATGCCAGAACTCATCTACACCAGTGGGTATTTTACATGTCAGCTGGGCCAGCCAAACATTAAACACCATGGAAAAACCTTTTCTTCCATAGTTAGTTTTTCTGCTGCTAATAGTTGTTACAAGCCACCCTGGGACTCTTGCCAGAGCAGGGTTTTGTTAGGGAGCACACAAGCAGAGCCAGGTAGAAGACAGCATCTAGAGGCAAACCAGGGAAGCAGAGGTGGGACCTTACTGTCCCCATGCTGCAGGGGGGAAATTGTCTTTACAATCCTTTCTGAAAATAATGAGTTGGGAAGAAAAAAGCCAAAATACTCAGAGCATAGTATTTTTAGTGACACTGCTCAGGCAGGGCACTCTGAGCTGCAGCAAATTCAAAGAAGGAAAATGGAACTAACCCTTCATAAGGGATGAATGACTGTGTCAGGCTCAGGCCGTGGTAAGGCAAATAAATGCTTTGCAAAATCAAAATAAACTTCTCCCTGTAGCTAGGTATGCACTCAGGGAGCTCCTCTGCAAGGCAGTTTGGAAACACCCTGTAAGAACACCTTTGGAAGGAAGGCAGGCATTTATCAGGAGAGATCAGTTTGGTTAGTTTATATGCCAGATTCCTAATTTCCAGCAAAAGGAGGCAATAACCCAATACAAGTAAATGTGAGGGGCAGAGGAGAGGATGATGAGAAGGGGAGGGTGCAGTCAGGCAGGCAGACCCCTCCCAGCCCTCTTCTCCCAAGCAGAAGTCAGCCTTTTTATTTATTTTTAAAATTATTATAATTTTTATTTTTTATTTACCCACCCCAAACATGCCAGCATGGAGCTGAGCAGCTTTCAGGGCCCCTCCACAGGGATGGAAACCCCCTGCTCCTGCCTGCCAAGGGTCACCCTGCCCCAGTACATGAGTCTAACTGGTCGTGGATGCCTCTCTTGATGTGGCTTTCCAGTCACAGAGGTCTTCTCAGTATTTAATCTCCTTCCAGTTGGATTTGAACTTGATTTACAGCCTAAGCATGGGGGTCTAATTTCCCTTTGCTCTCCTACTCCATGCCAGAAGTAAAATACTGCTCCACCTCTGCTCCTTAGGGCACAGTGTGATAAAACATCCTTAGCTTAAGCTATGCCTGGCTTGGGACCGCTGCAGAGCCCAGGTACTGTGGCTGTTTGCCCTGCTTATTGCAGGCACTTGAAAGCAAACACTGGCTCAGCTTTAAGCACAGTAGCAATATAAAACACACACCTAAAGCTGAGCACACCTCACAAGCTTTTAAAAGTTATGCCTCAGGTCACTTATTAGATGCCTTCTCTTTGAATATCATCGATTTAGACAAGCAGCAATATGTGCTTATTTGTTAGAAGGTGTTTTTTTTGTGCCACAAGGAATAAAGGGGCTGAGGATCAGCAAATATAATTCCAGAGGGGTGTTTTTATTAAAAAGAGGACTGGATAGAAGTGCGTGGGCTGGCACCTAGATGTGCTGCATTTTTCAGGCTGCTTTTAAAATGTCAGCTTTACACTGCTAAAACATCCAAGTGGATTTTCACAGGCGCTTTAGTTATTGATGGTGTGCTCTGAAAATCAGAGAGAAAATGGGGTTAGTAATTGAACAGGCTGTCTTTTTAAAAGGAAAACATTTTTTCACAAGGTAGGGAAGGCACTGCTTGGTTAGCACCTATCTTTTCCAGGTATTTTCAATGTAATCAGAGGGAAAACTTCAGCCAGTCCTGCTCTATATGCAGGTGCTGGATGGCTTTATGTGCTGTTCTTTCCTCAGTGAAGTCCCCAGGTTTCTTTTAGCAAGTTCTGAGGGTTTGTCATCTGGTTTGGGTATTGAACACCGAAAATTGGAACCAGCTGAGCTGCCTCTAAATGGAAAACTGGTTGTAAAAAGACCAGTTTGTATATTTGTATAACAAAAGAAGCAGCAGTGATAGAAGTAGTTTGTAGCTCACTATAAATATGAGTGACCTAACATGACCCCAGGCACAGAGCTGCAGCATTTTAGGTGCAATTCCAAGTAACAAAAACCTGCAGGAAGTTTGTTGGGACAAAACAAATCTATAGATCAGTGGGAGGAAATTATTTTCTGGGGTATACGGATGCAGTTCTACTTACAGTTCAATGGGCAGGCATCCACTTAATGTCAGACGAAATGTCATGTTGGATCCTGGGAGCAGTTTAGCTAAGCTGCCCTGCTAATACACCTGCAAACAGTTGGTGTTTCCTTGCCAGGCCACAGCTGTGGGCTTCAGCTGTCCCTCGTAGTGTATCTTTTCTTAGATGATTTCACCTTTATTTAATGCCTCTGGAGCACAAGTCCTGTGAGGAGCAGCTGAGGGAACTGGGGGGTTCAGTGTGGAGAAGAGGAGGCTGAGGGGAGACCTCATTGCTCTCTGCAGCTCCCTGAAAGGAGGGGGTAGAGAGGCAGGGTTCAGTCTCTTCTCCCAGGTAACAGTGATAGGATGAGGGGTAATGGCCCCACGTTGTGCCAGGGGAGGTTTACATTGGATATTAGAAACAATTTCTTCCCTGGAAGGGTTCCCCAGCACTGGCCCAGGCTGCCCAGGGCAGTGGGGGAGTCCCCATCCCTGGAGGGATTTCAGAGCCGTGGAGATGTGGTGCTGAGGGACATGGGGCAGTGGGGACTGGGCAGTGCTGGGTTAATGGTTGGACTTGAAGATCTTAGAGGTCTTTTCCAACCAAGGCTGTTCAACAATTCTATGATTCTCTCGTACACCTGAAAACTGCGTAAGGCTGGATCTGATTTTTAGTTTTTGAAGGATGTTGAAACCTGTCACTAGGGAAGGTGAGAACCCCATTCTCTAGTAATGCTACAAGGATATTTTACACAGTTTTTTCCTAAAGCTCCACATTTCTGAAAGTTCAATTCTAAAGCCACAGTCCTCATCACCAGATCTTTCTCAACAAAGCCAGGCAAGTCAGTCTAACCATTCCCGTCTTCCACTGCTGAGGCACATCGGTCACACCTCATCCAGCGACCAGGGATGCCTCTGATCTCCCCTACAGCTCTATCAGAAGTGTTATTTATTTCTGTTCTGTCTTCAGTCTCCGCGGTTCATTGGCAGACGTCAAAGCCTCATTGAAGATGCTAGGAAGGAAAGAGAGGCTGCAGCTGCGGCCACTGATGCTGCAGAGTCTACAGAGACCATTGTCTTTGAGGAGAAGGATGGGAGAGCCATGCTGAACCTCTTCTTCATGCTCAAGGGAGCCAAGACTTCACCACTGTCCCGTGCACTTAAGGTATTTGAGGTGAGTGCCTAACCTGTTGCTTGGGACTCGGGACACACTACAGGTTTCATGGCTGTTCTGTGAGAAAGATCACTTGAGTCTACTAAAGAAGACTCAGACTAGGTCTGCCTCCTGCAAATTATCAGTTGTCTGATGTCCTCACAGTCATGCTTTGCTCATGCCCCAGTGTGCTCTCACTTTCCATCACTGAGAATGAGCTATATATGGATGAATTTGATTCACGTGTTAAAGGTTCTGTTGGTTTCCCTCAGAGGTGCACCCTGTATATGGCTTTAATACCAAGGAAAACTGGTAACCAATTGAGCTTTTTTCCCCTAGCTGGCAATATAATATTGCATTATCTAGGATCTCAGTACCATGAATGGAAAGACTGAGATAAGTGCTGTCTATTTAAAGGGCAACCAAAATATGGCAACTTGCATTTATGTGGTACATTTTCATTCAGAAGGATTCAAAAGTGTTTTGTAAACTGAGGCTCTGAGGTACGTTTTATCTACAGCAGTTTAATTTCATTGACTTCAGCAGTGAGAGGAGAGGACAATTTGTTCCTATTAATTAATCATGTGGGTTGTAAGGGGCCCCTGGAGGTCTCTCATCCAACCTCCTGCTCAGAGCAGGTCCGGTCATAGTAGGTTGCTTGGGGCTGTGCTTGTTACATTTTGGATGTCACCAAGGTAGAGCTCCCACAGTCTCCTTGGAGTCTTTGAGCAGTGTTTGACTACCTTCATGGAAAAAATTTTCTTTTTCATTTTAATGTCCTTGCTCCCAGCTTGTGCTCATTTCCTCTTGTCCTCTCAGTGTGTATTCTTCAGATGAGTCTGGCTCTGTCATCTTTACACTCTCCCACCAGGGACAGTGAACCTATCTCCCCTGCACCTTCACTTCTTAAAGCTGAACAAATCCAATTCCCTCAGTCTCTCTTCCTATAACATTGTGCTCCAGCCCCCTGAGCATCTTGGCAGGCCTCCACTACACCAGTTACAGCACATCAATGTCTTCTGTGAGACATGGTACCCCAGATGTGGTTTCCCTCATCCCAGATAGAGAGGAAGAATCACTTCCTTTGACCTGTTGTCTACAGTCTACAATTGCCACTACAATTCAGTATGTGGTTGTCCTTTCTTGTCACAAGGGCATGCTGCTAGCTCACATATTAATATGCATGATAATTGTATAACATCTTCTTCCCCATGAAATGAAGCCACTTCTGGGTAAAACAGATCACTAGCAACACTATAGAGAAAAACCACTACCTAACAGCTGTAACCATACAAAAAGTGTGTTTTGGGGTTGTTTCCTTGAAACTGTAGGGCTTTCTAGCTATTCATTCCCCAGGAAGTACTATCTCTGATAATCTTATGAAAGGTGTTTAAGATCTCCAGCAATTACAAAATATCTTGCATCTCCTCTAAGAGGACCGTTGCAAGAAAGACTATTTTCTGGGCAACATGTGGTTCTTGTCTCAAGACTGAAAGAATCTCAAAGACAAGTTTGTCAGACAAAAGCCTTGGTGTTGCCGTAGTTGGGGTCTCCTTCCTAGAAGTGCACAGCTGCCAGATAAGGCATGAAAAATCCATCACTAACATTTCAAACGCAACAAACTGCTTAGCAGGTATGAAACATAGAGAAGTGTAGGCTCTTGTACCTGGTAGATTTTATGTTACACTGGATTTAAGTCTATAATTTAAACAATTTTTTAAACATCAAGCAAGAAGCAGGGGCAGCTTATGTTCAAATATTATTTATTTCTTCCTGGAGCAATTTACTTGCTGAATCAAGAGCTTTCCTGGTAAAAAAACTCTTTGAGCTTGTCACAGAGAGAGCTTTAAATATAATAAAAAGACAAGCATGTCAAGTCACAACAGAGGAAGATTCATTTCCCAGATCCCTCTGGCAATGCAGGTACAAGATATGAAAGCAGACGGGCATAATGACATTTGCCTCATCATGAACCAGGCTCCAGGGAAGCTGGTTTCACTCTTCTGTATGTGTTACATGCAGCCAAAGCATAGGTAATGCAATCACAGCTGTCAGATTAATGCAAAGGTATTGATTGTTGAGGGGACAATGTAATAGTGAAGTTGGTAGGTACATTAAAAAACACAGTCCTAAATTTAATTTACCTGTGGCATCGCATCTGTTCCTTCTCATCTTTATGCTTTGGATTAACAAAAAAAAAAGTCGTGTCCCTTCCTCTACCAAAGATCTTGTAGAGATGTTGGAAGGGTTGGGCCATTGCCCAGCGCCTTGGGCTTGTACTGCCAGTTATCACCGAGATAAAGAGAATATCCACAAATCTACCAGGGCTCTTTTGAAGACTATGGACTGCATTTTGTCTCATTCGTTGGGGGAGGTCACTTCCAGTAATGAGCCCAGATGACCTCAGGTCTGATGGTGAGCCCCGCGCTGGCGCTGGCCGGGTGGGGCTCAGCACCATGGACAGCGCCACCACCCCGCACATCCCTCTGCGTCGTGATCGCCACCCCTCCAGCAAAACCCCACCTCTGCCGCCACTGGGAGACCTCCATTTCCCCCTCCTGAGACGGTCTTCTGTGGCAGGCTTCCATTGATAGTCACTGACCCGGCCCCTGCTTGTCTGTCCAGAAGGAAAAACTGTGGAATTAATGGATTAGTATGTTTATCCCAGTGGGGAAAAAAAAAAGAAGACAAAAAAGTCCATATGGACATCTTTGGAGTACCAGCACGTGTTTCAAATATTGTTTAAAGTTTTTCTTTTTTCTCCTTTTCCATGTCCCAAAAGACATTTGAAGCTAAAATTCACCACCTGGAGACCAGGCTGAGCCGAAAGCCCCGTGAAGGGACCGCTGAACTGGAGTACTTCGTGCGCTGTGAAGTCCACAGCTCTGACCTCAGTACTTTCATCAGCTCCATCAAGAGGGTGGCGGAAGATGTGAGGACCACTAAGGAAGACAAATGTAAGGAAATTACAAATTGTTTCACTTCTGTGGAGAGGCTGAGGGGGGAAAAAAAATGGAAAAGGCGACTGCATGCTGAATTTGAGCAAACCAGAAAAGGTTGTCCCTGGGACACCTGAGTCCTGAAAGCCACTTCCCACCTTGTCCATTTCTCAACAGACTCTGGAGTCCATAGCCCATTCTTTTCATGCCAGATTGAAAAAAACAGAAATAGGAGGTGATATTTCATGCTTTGTGCACACCTCTCCTACAGAGATCCTCATCCCTACTCCAGTGGTTTACATTATAAATGTAGTTTCCTACCTATGTGTCAGGAGCTCTGTAGAGATCCAGCACTAAGCTACAAAACACTCCCCAGACCATCCTGCTCTGAATACAGGGTGATTCTTATTGTAAAATATCCCTAGAGATCTGCCGTAATCACTCGACAACCAGTTGGACCTCTGGATTTATTTTTAATGTGAAGTCTAGAATCTTTAAAATCCAACTTTCATCTTCTTGTTTACTTTTGTCTCAAAATACTCTGCTGAGAGATGGGCAGGGAAGTCATGAGATGTAGATCATGGCATTAGACCTGACTCTAGGACAAGAGCATTGGGAGCGTGGAACTATTGCCCAGAAGGCGCAGCTGTCACGTGCTGTTTGTTGTGTGTGTGTGCCCTTGATGCACCAGGTCTGATGTATCTTATTTAACCTCACAACCCGTTCCCAGCAGAGCATGCTCCATCTTCGCTTCCACAGCCACTTTTTCTCTTTCTCTCTTCCCACAGTTCACTGGTTTCCCAGAAAAATCTGTGAATTGGACAAGTGCCACCATTTGGTCACAAAGTTTGACCCTGACTTGGATCTGGATCACCCGGTGAGTTAGTTTGTGGGGGCACATCCTCACACTGGGGTCCTGAGCCTTCCCTCGCAAGCAGGGAGCTGGAGAACACCTATTAGTGCAGCTGGTCAGGGAACTGCAGTGCAATCACCACCATGAGAGAAGTTCCTCAAGCCAGTGATGAACTTTTTTGGGTGAGAAAGTTTAGTAACTGGTTAAAAAACCTGCCTCTGTTCCTATTTGTCATCACAGGGCTACTCTGACCAAGTGTATCGCCAGAGAAGGAAATCGATAGCAGAAATTGCTTTTCACTATAAGCAGTAAGTGTCTTTCCTGACATCCATGCAGGGATAATGCCATGTCAATGCAACCTGTTGGGAAGTCATTGTGCTACCTGCATGAGACTTCTTTTCTTTTATGTTTTGTCTCCTCATTCAGCCTTGCCAGCTCTTTTTGTGTCCCTCCTCTCTATATATTCCAGTCTCTTTTTAATTAGAAAATGTCTATGGTCATTAATTCATACATTGATAAAGCCAGAATAAACCTCCTGCATAACAAAAGCCATGTATAATTCCATTAGACCTCAAACTTCATTTTGAAATGTAGCATCTCCTTTAGAACGACATCTGATTTTGACTTCAGTGTTTCAAGTACTGAAAAAGTTACCACATGTCCAGAAAACTTGTTCCAATGGTTCATTATCCTGGCTGTGAAAAAATGTGGGTTTTATTTCTAAACTGAACTTTGGTAGCTCTAGCTTTCACCCAATGGATCATACATGCCTTTCATCTGCTAGATTGAATTCTGCCATCAGAGGTTTTTTTGCTATGAGGATATTTATAGACTAAATGGTTCAACTCCTAACTCTCTCTGATAAATTAAATAGATTCTGGTAATGGTCACGTCATTGTCTTATCTAGATTTAAGACTATCTCTTGTACTCTTACTTAATACTCCTGTTCTGATATATGCAGTGATAGCACTCAGCCTCTTCACTACAACATCAAACAGAGCTCTAATATTCAGCTGGGTTTGTAAAATACTCCCTAGATCCTATTCAGTAACACTGCCTTTCACTGTAGTGTCTCCCTCTCCAAGCAGGACGTTAAATGTAGATTCCTGTAGCGAGCTGTGCTGAAAGCCAACTATGGAAATTATATGGGTCACCTTCTTCAGCTACCCCTGCAACCGGGGTGATCCCAGAATGGCTTTCTGCTCTCTTGGGTTTCGTGTTCTTTGCGGATGTGAAGCCCAGAATATAGACATGGATGTTTTTATCCGGTACTAATACTAAATGCACAGAAAGTCACTGTGCCAGCAAAAGAGTCCTGAGAGACACAGGAAGAAATACTGTCCTAAGATGATGCACCCATTTAAGATAGTCTCTCACATCTCATCCACAGGTTAGCATATATGAGCCACCATGTAGCATCCCTTCAGGCTCTTAATGAAAAGGAACTCTGCTTTATCACTCTAATATGTGAATATCTCATTTGTTCAAATACAGAGCAGAAGGATTTAGGAAATACAATTGCCAATTATGATGCAGAAAAGGCAAAAGTGTCAGTCTTCTTTAGTCCCACTTATATTACTGTTAAGATTTCATTTTCTTGCTGTCCTTAATCTTACTGGCAATATATTTTTCTGCAGTTGTAAAGCATTTAGTTTTCCTTATTAGCTGCTTTAATTTCTCAGCCACTGATTCATTCTTGGACCCATCAGTCCTCTGAAGTTCAGGCACATGAAATTAATTTATTTTCACACAAAGTTTCAATTTTTTCCAGTGAAAACTAAATTTTCTTTTTCTGGAAAATATCATGCCTGCTAAACCTTTGCTCATCGCTTGTTCATTTATAACCTCTGGCTAGAGTAATGCTTTTCTCTGTGTCTGTGTATTTGTTGCACCTGTACAAGTGACACAGGACTAAGGCTTTGTCTTTCTTGTCACTCCCTTGTTTGGTTTGGAGATTGAGCAATATCATGCAGAGCTTCTCCAAAGTGCTTCCTTCTCCAAGGGAAGAGGAGCCTCTGCTGCTGTCAGTAACGGTGTGTTTGCCTTGCAGCGGGGACCCGATCCCTCGTGTGGAGTACACAGCGGAGGAGATCGCTACCTGGTGAGCGCTGATTTAATCTGTGACCTTTATTGGCTTCACCACTAGAAGGTGGGAATCAAAAAGAAAATAAGTATGAGGCCTGTGGTGAATATCTGCATGGTACCTCACTGGCCTCACTAAGGAAAATGCTTCCTTTGAACATGATTATTTCCAGGAGCGTCACTGTAGGAGCATCTCTGAATACAAGGCCAGCTCATATGAGGCTCCTAAACAAGGTCATCTCCTGGTTGTATTGACTGTCTTCATAGTACAACTTCAGGAGCTAACCTACAGGGAATATTTTAATTCCAGTTAATACCTTTTATACAGTCTTCTGACCTTCAAGGTCAGAAATAGGTCTGTGCAGGTAATACCTGCTGACTCTGCAGGCTCATGTGTGTCTGTGTGCTTACATACCCCTATCCATGCACACAGACATGGACTTAGTGGTGGAGAAAGGCAAAAGGACAAGAAACCTAGAGACTTTGATAGTGTCTAAAGGACAGGAGAGGACTAGACACATCAAGCCACTGAATGTCTTCCACTTCTTGCCCTGAAGGAAGGAGGTGTACAGCACCTTGAAGAGCCTGTACCCCACCCATGCCTGCAAGGAGTACCTTGAAGCTTTCAGTCTGCTGGAGAAATACTGTGGCTACAACGAGAACAACATCCCTCAGCTGGAGGAAGTCTCTCGCTTCCTGAAAGGTGGGTACAAGTGTGGGATACCCAGGTTCAGGGTCTGCCAGGGCTCCAGCACAGTGGTGACAGCTACAGCCTGGAAGCCTGAACCCAAAGGACGAGTGTGTGAGCTGATGTTTGTGATGAGCGCTGGTGGAGGCTTGTGCATTGTCCACAGAGGACAGGGGTAGACCCCAGGTAGTGGGGACTGCAGCTAAACACAGTGGGCTGCAACTGGAGGGTGAAGCTCATATTCAAATGATCCCAGTGAGCACCTAAAGAGCAGATGTTGCTTCCTAGCAGGAGCAAAAAGACTAGGCTTGGCATGGCAGAAGCCCTGTAGTCTCCAGCACTGATCCTTTTGCTGTCCATGCTGGGAACATGGGACACCAGCACAGCCCGTGGGCCATGCACCCCCACCCAAATGCTATGTGTTGTTTCAGAGAGGACTGGCTTCCAGCTCCGGCCGGTGGCTGGCTTGTTGTCAGCACGGGACTTCCTCGCCAGCCTGGCCTTCCGTGTCTTCCAGTGCACACAGTACATCCGCCACGCATCCTCACCCATGCACTCCCCCGAGCCGTGAGTATTGCCCAGCCCTGACATCCCAGCAATTAACCTTTCTCCCTAATGGACAAACTCTGTCTGCTACTGACCATGTTTTCCTTCTTTTCCCCCTGTGCATCGTAAGGGACTGCTGTCACGAGCTGCTGGGGCACGTCCCAATGCTGGCTGACAAGACGTTTGCCCAGTTCTCTCAGGTAAGGTGGGGGTCTGCTTCCTCGTCCCTGAGAGGGCAGGGCATGAGGTGGGAACATAAGCTGACCCCAGTCGTGCCACCTGAACCCTGCATGTTCTAGAATTTATTTATATTAAAGACAATGTTCAGGAGCCCTAGTGATGGACTGAGAACCCTAATGCAGAGTAAAAATATCTGACTCTGCAGCAAAGCATTTTTCATCTGAGCACAATGAAGCCCCAGCTGATGCATGGCAGAGCAGGGTAACAATATCTCTTGTGTCAAGGCAGTAAAACAGAGCAATCCATGTACAAGGCCCTCAGACCAAACCTGTCCTACATTCATCTCTTCCCTTCCCTTCCCAGGACATCGGGCTGGCGTCTCTGGGAGCAACTGATGAAGAAATTGAGAAACTCGCAACAGTAAGTCTTCCTCTTTGCTGGATGGGGGCCTCGACCCCTCCAGCAGCATTTCTGGGGCATCAAGGGGACTGAGCCAGCCTGGTCTCCCCCAGTTTGCTCAGAGCCCCTACCTGAGCTGCCCCAGCCCTGCTCTTTCACGATGACTGTGCAGAGCAGAGATCAGTTAAAGAGCAGAGCTTGCTTGCACATTAACCCAATTTTCTCGGGCACCAGCGTATCATCAAGCATCATATTTCTAACGACAGCACTGCTGGGACTCTTTGGGATGGGATTAAATGACATTCGCTTCCTTTGGCTCTCCCTCGGCAAGGTGACCTGTCCTCCAAGGGCACTGGATGGCAGCACTGCGCAGCAGCCAGAGTGTAGGGGACCTGCCCAGGGACACAGTTTCCATCTGTCCCAGCATGGCAGAAACTTAGTTTGGCACTTTGCTCTGGGAGCCATGGGTGTGGGGTAAGGAGAGAGGACATTGTGCCAGGCACTTATTCATTTAAACAACCCCAGACCCCGGCTGCCATGCAACGGCTCGGAAGTGACGGGGAGATGAAGATGAGGAGCTGTGTCCTCCATGCATTTTTCTTTCTACTTTCACAGCTTTACTGGTTTACGGTGGAGTTTGGGCTCTGCAGACAGAATGGGATAATCAAAGCCTACGGAGCCGGGCTCCTGTCCTCCTATGGGGAGCTCATAGTAAGTCCCAGCATAACTTACCTCTCTGTTCTAGACCATGTACAGCAAAACACCTTCCTCTTCACAGCTCTGACTGTACCCAATCTGTTCTCCACCTCTGTCACATAAGTGCTCTCCAATCCCCTTAATTTCATGCTGGCATTTTTCTGCTGTGTCCATAGCACTCCTTGTCAGATGAACCAGAGGTGCGGGACTTCGACCCCGATGCTGCTGCTGTTCAGCCCTACCAGGACCAGAACTACCAGCCTGTATATTTTGTGTCTGAGAGCTTCAGCGATGCCAAAAGTAAACTGAGGTAGGACTGGGCAGCGAGAGAGACCCAAACAGAAGGAAATGAAGCTATAATATATTGAAATAGGGCTTGACACCATGGCTGCTTTCAGTTCAAGGTTTCAGAAGTACTCTGGAAACTGTTGTTAGGTCTTTCAAAGTGATTCTCCAGTTCCTACAGGGTCCAACTTCAGTCCCTTGGATTAGCCCAAGAGCCCCCCCAAAATATGCTGGACTCAAAGGCATGGGTGTGGAGGAGACAAGACTGAGGGAGCGAGAGAAGGGACAAATCTAGTTCATCTGCCTAGTTCTCATAGGAAGGAGTTACAGACTATCTATCTCCAGTTCCCAGAGGAGGCCAAGCAACATAAGAGGACTAGTGGTCCAGAAATTGGAGACCCAAACCACCCACCAGGACCCTCTATGCTTCCTTGCTGCAGATGGGCCAAGTGATACAGGTCAGGTGCTGGCTGTCCTTCACAGGAGCACCTCAGCAGCACGTGTCCTTCTGAAACACAGGCTTCTGCATCATGCAAAAGTTTGCTCTGTGGGTGAAAGTTTTAGGAGACAGGTGAAAACCTGCACACAACAGTGGCATTCTTTGAATTTAGGATGCAGAAAGATGTTTGTCTTTCTGAGTAGCTGCTGGGCAACTTACCCATTTATCATTTAACCAGCAAAAAAACCCCCAGGCATTGTTAGTAGCTTGTATACAAACAAAAAAGATTTGCTTGACATGGATAGATTTATCCATGGGAAAAAAGGAACTTTTGCCTCCTAGGCTGGTTAAGGGTTAGCAGACCCCAGACAGCATCTCACCAGGGTAACTGGGTTTCCCCATCCCATGGGACTGCAAACAGAATGGAGAGAGGCAGCTCTACCCACGGGCATCTGTTCAGAAGAGCATTTTCTTGGCCATACCACAGGAGGAAAGCTCAGTTCTTTAACATTTGACTGACAGAGGAAAACTTTGCCTGTACCATTTTATCTTAGCTTGGGAAAGAGATAGGATGGGATGAAGTTACACAATGTACATGAAGTTGCAGTTCCTGCAAGTGGGGTATTTCATATAAATAATGTGGATAGGACTGCTATATTTCAACTTCCACTTTTATTACCCTCACTTGCACTGTTCATACAACCCAGAGTCCAGCTGCTCAAGAGCAAGCACCTGGGGAGCTCGTCTGCTCACACACACTAGGCTGCTTTTAAAAAACCCAAACTGTTGCCTAATGAGTCATTTCCTTGCATTTAAAAAGGAAAAATACACCACATACACAGCCAAGATTAGGCTAGAGGGTTTTGACAGTGACAAGCACTGTAAATAATCCTCTTTAAAGAGCTCAGAGACCACACAGATGTTACTCTATGAGGTGAAAACATTAGAACATCTATATTTCTTGCATCACTGGCAGCTCCCACCATGGACCTCATTATCAGTGTTATCCCTCAAGAAAAGCCTCTTTTCCCAGAAAGAAAACTTTCCACCAGCTTTTTTTAGGGTGCACACACCCCCTCAGTGCCCTTCCAGGCTCCCACATTGTACTTGTGTGCTTCAAAATGTGTCAAGTGAACACACCCGTGTTGGAGAGTTTCTAACCATTAGCAGCTATGCTATGGGTCATCACCGTGGCTGACAGCCTTGATAAGCGAGATGAGCTGGACCTTGCCTGGTAGAACTGAGATAAGCCACATCTTTTAGGAGGTGGACCATGTGTGTATGCAGAAAACCCCTCTGTTTGCACTTGGTTCTGCTTCCCTGCAAGCATGGCAGCTCTCTGCAATCTCCAGCCTGTGGTTTTGACCGTGTTGCCCCTTGGACCTGTCTGGTGTTTTCCCCCAAGCCCCAGCAATTCAGGACTCAGCTTCCCCGCAGCGTGCAGTATCAGCCAGAGGAGCATCTATCTGAGCAAAGGATGCGCTTCCCGAGCCCTGCGCCGGAGCAGAGCCACGGTAGCCACAAGAGGGTATCCTAAGCTAAGCAATTCAGGAGTGAAAGGGTGAAGCCTCAGCAGAGGCCTGTTGCTGGTGCTGTTTGTCCCCTCATCTTCCCAGGCTTTTCCAGCATGAGATTGCAGCCATGAGTACCTAAATATAGATCCCCAGGTCCTTATTTCCACAGCCACTAAAGGAAAAAACCATACCTTGTCAAGCATACAAATCTTAGTGTTGGAGGTGAACACGAGCAGCTCTGGGGGTATCTTACCCTCGATTTGTTTTCACTTGACCATGCCCTTCTCCATTAGAAAGGCAGCAACAAGGTATTGCTCTTGGGAGGTATCAGGTAAAATCAGGCTCATCACTGAGATCTAGACTCGAGTTGGCTTTGGGTACAGTAGTGCGACTCTGCTCAAGCTCACAGCTCTGGTGGTGTTATTCCCATTCTCTCACACAGATCTGAGCCACTGCCTGTCAAATCTATCCTTAATACAGCTTGCAGCTAGTTCCCCCCTTCCCAAGCAGAGATTAGTCAGTAAATGAATGTCAGAAAGGATTTAGGAATATAATACTATAATACCACAGGCTTTCCCTGCAATTAGCTTCTAAATCTCCTTGGCATTTTTGAAAAGGAAAAAAAAAAAAAAAAGAAATTGGAATAGAGGATGCCTGGTGATGGCTACAGAGGTGATCAGTTCAGTGTACCTTCCAGTTTGATGCAAGCCCATGGAAACCTGCAGTCAAACTCATAGTCTTCCTTGCTGAACATGAGGGATGTCAACTACTCAGTGCTATAGCCCTGTAAGGTAGGAAACCAGAGGTTTTGTGCTAACCTAGAAACTCTGCCTAAGGCATTAACTTGTTGTGATCTGGGTAAATGGTGATGGGCGGGAGGACGACTTGGGACCCATCTCTTGTACCCTTTCCTTGCAGGAGCTACGCGGCGCACATCAAGCGGCCCTTCTCGGTGAAATACGAGCCCTACACCCACAGCATCGAGCTCCTGGACAGCCCTCAGACTATCTGTCACTCCCTGGAGAGCGTAAGGGATGAGCTTCACTCGCTGATTAACGCGCTCAATGTTATCAGTTAATAGGAGAGGTGGGCTCTTTCCTTCCCCTTTTCCCTCACAGCCCCCAAACCATGCTCTGACCTCACCTAGTTCCCAGCTAATAACTCCTCCCTGTCTTCTCCAAACATTTGCACTGCTGCCTGTCACCACACGACCCCAAGAGCTTTCCACTTTTGTATGTAGGGCCAGCTCAGAGGAGGACAGAGGGATGGACCCAAGGTCTGCTAGCTTCTCAGGTAGCTTTTCTATTGACTGCTGGAAGAAGCTTAGCACAGGCAAAAGCATGGCCAAGCTACAAAGTTGAAGTCGAGCTGTGTGTGAGGATTCTGGGTGCAAGGAACGGGAGAGAAGCTTCATTATTATTTAAACAAAAACAAAAAAAAAAAAAAAAAGAGAGAGAGAGAAAATTTATTTTTTGCAGTTTGAGAGAATGAATTAATCTGCTTTTTTAGCCTGAAAGCAACTCCTATAGCAACTTGACAAGGGACCCTCAGTCCCCACCATTCCCTGCCTCTTACAGCCTCGTGCATTTGGGAAATGCAGAGCTCCCCCAAAAGCTTTTCTACCTGAACCAATCCTATGAAGTTTGAAGTTTCAGCTCCCAGCCTCCCCTCAGCTTCTCACGCAGGGGGATGCTTAGGCAGGAAACCCCTGGCTGCCATAAGCATCATAGCTCACCTGAACCTCTAAATTGACCTAAACCAGGAGTTGCCTGTCTGGCACAGAGGAGCCCTGACCTACCTGCATCCTCCCCAGCCCAAGCACCACAGAGGAAGCCCTGGCCACCCTAGACCAGTGTGTGGGCACCCCCTTCAAGCCCTCTTCTAAAAGCTCCCACAGCAGGGAGTGCTCAAGCACCAACCTGCTGTCCTCCACAGCAGATCACAGTCACAGCTATTGGTGTTCCCGCATGCTGGTGGCCCTGGGCAGCCTCAGCAGCCTCTTGGTGTCCCGAGTTTGCCATTTCTTGGGAGGATTTCACTTGCTTTCCAGCCTATTACACAGGTACAGCATCGTCTTGTTCTTGGATATCCGAATATGATTGTCACCTGGTGTAACTCAGGTGTGTGACCAATGCTATCGATGGCCACTTCTGAGGAAGGTAACAAATGGTGAGGATGCTCAAGCCCAGTTTCATCCAGCTTTCACTGGAGATATTAATGGCTTGATCTGACCCAAAGCTCTCAGTTTTCCTCCCCCTGCTCCTGCCCTTCTTATCTTCTTGCAGGCTGTCTCATAACTTAGCGGTTTGCTCAGAAGTTTGGCCCAAGGTTATGCAGCTGTGCAGTATCAGAGCTGGGCTTGGGATGTGTGGAGGCAGCTAAACAGCTGTGGGGGACAGCGAAGGGGAGAATTACACAGTTGTTTGCATGATCAGTTATAACATTTCTGTATAGACTTTCACCATCCTTATCCACTATATATGATTTTTATAATTTCCTCTTTAAAGAAATGCAAGGCTTAGCAGTTAAGTTTTGGCTGTTAGGTGTAAATATCCTCCAATACTCATATATCTCATTGCTCTCCAGTGTTACTTCTACTGTGGCTCAGTCATAATAGTTTACAGTGTGTTACACTTTATCCCATTTCAGACCTTCACATACATATCCTTACCCCAGTTCTCTCAAATTTTAACTGCTTAGCTACTGACAGCACTTAGTCTCCCACCTCCTTCAATCCCTCCTTTCTTATTTGACTCACCCCCCCCTTCTAAATTCCTCCTAAATTGCTTAAAAGGCCATTACTGAAATCAGCAGTTCAACACTAGGGCGAGCTGCTTCTCTTCAAGTTGTTCCTCCTCAGAGGATTGTCCCGTAAATGAATAAAACTACTGAGTTCATTCAGTTATTGTAATTTTAGAGCACTTTTTCCAAAGCTTCAGCTATGATTTCCCAATCTGGGTGGATCCAGATCTTGAGCTGTAACTCTCAAGGCTCCCTTAAGAGCTGTAACAATTTTTAATTTGGAGTCGTCAGTTATTGCTATTAGATTAGCTAGAGCAAGATATGCAAGATTAGGGCAGGTTAGGTCATAGGTTAGCTATCTAGCAATGAAAATCTTATTGGTAACTCCACTAAACTAGACTAAAGAAAATAAAACTCCAAACAGGCAAGAAGTAACAATGAAGCTTGTACAGTTAATGCATAGCCTATGGCCTGTTAACAATAGCAATGCCATGTTACTGGCCTGCAGGTCACTGTTCCTCCTCTCCTTTGGTAGTCTTCAGCTCCTGGGTTACTGCCCATGAATGCAGTAAGGATGCTGCAAACCCTGCAGTGACACCAGGCTCCTGACCAGGACCAAGCAGGGAGTCTCTGTGGAGTCATTCGCTTTCTGGTCTGGCCTCAAAACCCATAAAGGTCTGAAGGTGGTCGCCTCTAGTTCCCCAAAGCACTTCACAGTCATTATCTGCCTTGTTAAATGTCTAAAACTAATGCAATTTATAAAAAGACCAAAGGTACTAATATAAAGTGAAAAGGCAAGTTAAAAATCCTTGCAACTTCAGGAGCCCTCAAGTCCTCTGCCTTACCTTGGGGTTGGCACTGCTGCTCTGTGACTCTGTCAGCTCGTGCTTGTTCGAGGAGCTGCAGTAAAATTTGTTGCCCTAGAAAAATAGAAAATAAGCAAAACTCGAAGCATAAACCAGCCCTGTTAGTATGCAAGCATACAAACAGCTCTACTGCAGCCCCATGGGAGGTGAATACCACGTGGGCTGCACCCCCTTAATTTCAAGAGCTGAGGTTGCCCTGGGGCGTGCTGTGAGTGAGGGGGCTGAACAGGCACCAGAGGTTCCTCGTTGGGGCATTGGCTGTGTCTGTGTTCTTGACAAATTCATGACAGATTCCAGAATTTTTTGGCCCCGTAGGGGGACATCTGAGAAACCTGAAGCCGTTTCTATTTACCATTGCCCTCATCTATTTAATATCTTAGAGGATTTATCCTATTAGTAACCTAATAGGTCCCTGTGCATTGTGTCTCTAAGGCTTGTTCCTTTTTATCTGATTCCAAGTACACTACTTGGCCCCTTATTTCATAAGCCATATATGAATTGCATTCTTCCTTTCTCATTTTACCTATTTTTCTCATGTTGCTGCTTCTACTGGAGCCTTGTTTTCTTCATCCTGCCATATTTTAGAGTCTGGGACACAGGGCCACCTAGGAACAGGCTATCCAAACAAAATATGGTAGGTTGAAAACCAGTCCCTAATCTGTCACTGCTTCTCAAAGCTACTAATATCAAAGTTAACTTTTCAGCCCATCTTTCGATTGTTGTCCTACAATTTTCTTTAGTCTATTTTTAATAGTCTGACTCATTTCTTTCTACCAGTCTGGAGGATTGCAAGTGTAGGGTATATGCAGTCCTCGCTTAATCCCTAGGTTACTCATTAAGGCTTGAGTTACTTCACTTACAACCCTCCCCAACCCCCTCCACCGTTCTTCATCTCATCCTATCTCAGCTGCTGTTCCATACCTATGGATAATTTTCTTTAACTACATTTTTACAGTTGGAGTGGCTGTATTCTTTCTAGGTGGAAGAGCATCAATCCATCCTGGAAAGATATTCATGGTGACAGAGATACTGATACCCTTCTTCAGTTTGTGGCAGCTTATCTGGATGATCCCTTTGCAGTATTTGCCAGTGTCCTTGGTTTAGCCAATGCAGTAGAGTTGGCAGCTCTCTTTTAGTAGTCCACTTTTGCATCACTGCACACCTTATGCAGTTTTTATTCATGCCCTCTATTTCTTGCTTCATTTGGGGCCAAATAGAAATTCCTTGCACTCTTTTCAGAGTACCTTGTACCCATTTATGTGACTTATTATGACAGTCTAAGACAATTTGCTCTCACTCAGCCAGCCACAGTATCTATCCCATCTTCTCTTTTAACTGATTCCTGGTTGGGGCTGCAGTAAACTAATGCTGAGTCAATTTATCTACTTGCTCACTGAATTGTTTCTCAGTATTGCTTTCAGTCTTCCCATGTACTTTAACATCCTTGATACATCTTTTATTCCCACTCTCCCTCCAAGCTTGTAAAATAAACCTCCTGTTTTCTTCATGGGTGTCCCATTATGTGCTTGCCACTGCCTTTCTCCATATCATGCATCCAGTATTTTATTCCATTATCAGCATAGTAGTTATCTGTAGAGAGATATTGTGTAGAGGAGTTTGTCTTTTACTGACAGCCTGTAAGCTCCTTGGCATGATCCTTTCTCTAGTTTCCCACTATTTGTTCCCTCATTCCACTAATAGCAATATCTTGGATTATTTTTCTTCCTTGTTCAAATTTAGCACTTCTGTGAGTGCACAATACCTTTGGATTATTACCAGTTTCCTTTAAAAGGATATCCATTAATATCTATTTCTTCTCTTTATGCTTAAGAGCAGAGTATGAGTAGACTGGGGTACAAGTGGGATATCAAAGGAAAACTTTGAAGACCATCACAGTCCAGACTGCCTCTTACCAGGCTTTCTCATGGTCAGGGAAATTTTGGCCCAGCCCTTGGAGAGGGGTAGACTCATATGCTACTGGTATCCATTTTCCTTCACTGTTTTTCTGTAACAGTCCCACTCCCACAGAATCAGCTCATGTTGAAATTCTTATTATGAATAGTTTTCCTTTGACTGGGAATTTTAGCGCAGGAGCTTTTCAAGCAGCTTCATTCACGTCTGATAAAGCATCATCTTCTCTTTGCTCCAGCTCCCTTCCTGATTCTTTTTCTGTCATTTCCATAATGCTCTGCTGGTAGTAGTAAAGATGGATACGCTGCCATAAGATAGTAGCACAGTCATAGACATGCTGCCATAAGAAATTAAATCCTCCCAGCACTCTTCAGAGCTGAGACTGACTAGTGGGAGTCTTTATTTCACAGAAATCTTAACCTTTCTAGCATCCATCCATCTTCTTGTTTCACCAGTTCCAGTTCCCAAAGCTGGGGCTGGGTTAATTGTGTCGTATTCAAACTGACTTTGAATCACATTTGGTCTATTAATTTTAAAGCTCATCTACTTCTCTCTTGTACCACTTCTCAGTAGCTGCCATCCCCCAAATCATCCACATAAGACAATTTATTTTCTTTGTGTGTGTGTGCAGTGGGGCAGGTGCTGGGCCCTGTGGGATGCAAGAAAATGCATATTGTTTGTCTCTTAATGTGAAAGCTACTCTCTAAATTGCTTCTTCCCCTGCATTTTGCCATATGGGAGTTTGCTGTGAACTGTAGGGGTGCATTTGTACCACTAGCTCTCCTGATTCATCTGCTGTCCAAGGAGCCTGACTCAGCCTTGGGGCTGCCAGGTGGCAATGGAGATACCTGTGCTCCGTTGGGAGTGGGTGGTTGGTACATGGTATCATGTCCTGCTGGCATTCGAGCAGCTCCCCATCAGTTCATAAAATCATAGAGTGGTTTGGGTTGGAAGGGACCTCAAAGATCATCTTGTTCTAACCCCACTGCCACAGGCAGGGACACCTCCTACCAGACCAGGTTGCTCCAAGCCCCATCCAACCTGGCCTGGAACACTGTCAGGGAGGGGGCAGCCACAGCTTCTCTGGGCAACCTAGGCCAGTGTCTCACCACCCTCACAGCCAAGAATTTCTTCCTAATATTTAATCTAAATCTCCCCTTTTCCAGTTTAAAGCCATTGCCCCTCATCCTATTGCTATAGGCCCTCGTAAAAAGTCCCTTCCCAGCTTTCTTGTAGGGCCCCTTCAGGTACTGAAAGGCTGCTATATGGTGCCTCTGGAGCCTTCTCTTCTCCAGGCTGAACAACCTCAACTCAGCCTGTCCCCATAGCACAGGTGCTCCAGCCATCAGATCATCTTTGTGGCCCTCTGGACTTGCTCCAACAGCTCCATGTCCTTCTTGTGTTGGTGACTCCAGAGCTGAACACAGGTGGGGTCTTGTGAGAGCAGAGTAGAGGGGCAGAATCCCCTCCCTTGATCTGCTGCCCACGCTGCTTTTGATGCAGCCCAGGACACAGTTGGCTTTCTGGGCTGTGAGCACACATTGCCAGCTCATGTTGAGCTTTTCATCCACCAACACCCCCAAGTCCTTCTCCTCAGGGCTGCCCTCAATCCATTCTCCACCCAGCCTGTACCTGTGCTTGGGATTGCCATGGCCCATGTGCAGGACCTTGCACTTGGCCTTGTCAAACTTCATGTGGTTTGCACAGGCCCACCTCTCCAGCCTATCAAGGTCCCTCTGGATGGCATCTCTTCCCCCCAGCATATTGATCGCACCACACAGCTTGGTGTCATCGACAAACTTGCCGAGGTTGCACTCAATCCCACTGTCCATGTTGCCCACAAAGGTGCTAAACAGCACCAGTACCGATCCTTGAGGAACACCACTTGCCACTGATCTCCACTTGGACATCAAGCCGTTGACCGCAACTCTTTGAGTGCATACATCCAGCCAGTTCCTCATCCACCGAGTGGTCCATCCGTCAAGTCCATGTCTCTCCAATTTAGAGACAAGAATGTCATGCAGGACAGTGTCAAATGCTTTGCACAAGTCCAGGTAGATGACATCCATTGTTCTTCCCCTATCCACCAATGCTGTGACCCTGTCATTGAAGGCCACCAAATTTTTCAGGCATGACTTGCCTTTGGTAAAGTGTGTTGGCTGTCACCAATCACCTCCTTATTTTCCATGTGCCTTAGCATGGTTTCCAGGAGGATCTGCTCCATGATCTTGCTGGGCATAGAGGTGAGACTGACTGGTCAGTGGTTCCCTGGGTCTTCCCTTTTTCCTTTTTTAAAAATGGAGTTATGTTTCCCCTTCTCCAGTCAGTGGGAACTTTGCTGGACTGCCATAACTTCTCAAATATGATGGACTAGTGGCTTAGCAACTTCATCTGCCAGTTCCCTCAGGACCCATGGATGCATTTCATCAAGTCTCATAGACTCGTGCAACTTCAGATTCTTTAGATGGTCTCAAACCTGAGAGTTTATTAAAGACTCTCCATCTTCCTCAAGCTTGTGGACTCATGTTAATGCTGCCAATTGAATCCTTATCTTACCATTCTTCTGGGCAATCCGATTAAATGCCCATGATGACATCATTAAATGTTCATCAAGGAGGTGCCCACCATGCAGTGAATAAAAGCTGGTGGAGCACACGCTCTCGTCAGCTTACCACTTAACTCCATTTAATTCAAAATTTGAAGCAGTTTCTCTAAGTCCTACACACCACTTTACTGTTGTACTGTTTTCAGTGGCTTCTTAGTCTGCAACTACCTGCCTTGGGGGTCACTCTTTTTCATTTTAAGAGCTACAGCAGTTTAACCTGCCGTACCTGCCTGCCCCGAGACTACACTTGTAGTCTTTGTGGGATATGCTGCTATTCTCAACTTCTTTTTCTCGTCCCATTTGCCCATATCATCCTTGAAATCATCTTCCTCTGATGGCTCCCGATCCAGTTCTCTCCACCACTTCCTGCAGCTACAGCAGTTATTTTTAATTTTTGCATCCCAATCTGCTTTTGCAAGTGTCTAATTTTAGCTTTGCATTTACTATGATCAGGTCCCTTTTGAGCTCTCCCTTGCTCCAGGATGAATCACTGCACTATATATGTTAATCCCTCTCCTTACTTCTGCAGTTTTTCCTTCTCTTTTTCTAAATTCATCTGATTCTCTAATTGCCATTGCACCTCCTTATTGCCTTTTTGGGCCACTAGATGGTATTCCTTTTCTAAAGACAAACTTATTTGAAGTCACTTGGTAGACTCTTTTAAAACACAGTTTTCCCACTGAAGCAGCTGATATTCTGATGTTGCCTTAGCTCTATCAGCACAGATTATTGCTACTTCCCATACCAGTCCTACTAATAGAGGCGGTGTATCCTCAAGTCTCCCTTCATCCGCTCTTCCATATCGGGGAACATTTGGTCTCTATCACCCATCGGCTTCCTGTGGGCTGGAGAGGCACCCACAGCCCCTGCTGTAATCTTTGATATTGTTGGGATTTCCTGTAGCCCGCCAGTATTCCTGTTTTTAGGCTTTTTCCTGAGTCTTTTTTAGATTTTTCTCATGCTTTCAATTTCTCATAAGGTATCCCTGAAGTATTGTGCACAAGGCTGGTGAGATTTGTAGAGTTGCCTTGAACTAGATTGCTCAGAGGAAAAGACTTTGAGGATGTGCTCAGTCACACCCTCCACCAAAAGATGTTATAAATTTCCTTTTCCTGACAGTGGAGCATATTTGTAGGATTATGTGGCTGCTTAGAGCTAAGCAGGAGCTCATGTCCTTTGGGTAGGTCATGGGAGCTTTCATGCCATTGCCCCAGACCTCACCAAACGTAGCTGCAAGCTCTATAAAAAAGTGACCTGGAAAAGGGCAAGGTGATGGGTCAGCCCAGGTTAAACCTTCCTGTAGGTGAAGCATGGGCTGGCAAGGAAGGAAGAAAGGAGAAAAGCCTTCCTCAGAGCCAGGCCCCACCGTGCCCTTTGGTATCTGCGTGTCCCAGTGCCTCGCTGAGTGGTCTCTCGCTATTGTCGCTGCTGCTGCTGTGGGTGGATCTGTCTCTCTGTGTAAAGAAATACGAAACAGAATTATTTTTCATTTTGGAATCGTGCTGCTGCTGACATGATATTAAGAATAAAAAAACTATATTTCTGGTCTAGCATCCTGAGTTTGGCTCTTGCATCCTTCTGCTGTCCAGATTCAAGTAGACCATCTTGCCTGCAGGCAGTACACAAAATCCAACCTGGGGCCCGTTATGGCAGGAGGTCTGCAACTTGTGCTCATGCAAAATGTTGACTTGGAGGTGGAAAATGGTCCCTTGTTTGCAGATGAGCTGATCTAAGCCTTTATTTGACTGGATATTACCAATTGCACAATTATGCATGCAACAGTAGTTGGGAGGTCTATTTTAAATAGTAACACACCAGGGGGTTTGCCTTCCCTACGTGCTTTCTCTCCCAGTTTTTCACACTATTTCTGTTCAGTTCCAGTAATGCTGGCCATGTAGGAATGCCGATGTATGCACTGTAATGTAGTCTGGTTTGTGTGTTACCAGGCTATGCAACCCCAATCCTAAATGTGTTGAACATCCTTCTACGAGTAATTAGGGGTGGATCCTGCTTGCTTAAGCATAGGGACTATTTTAGATGACCTAAGGCATCTGCTGCATCCATGTGGGAGTGATGGATGGGACACAGGATGCCCAGGAACTGGAACGCACCCCTGGAGACCAGAAGAGATGCCCAAGGCCACGTAAATGTTTCCTACTCCAGAGTTATCCTTATGTTTAAGGAAACTAATTCCAGCCACTGCTGCAAGCTTGGCTTTTATGTGAAAACCAGCCTCTTTCTCTGGTTAAATCCCTTCCAGAATCACGGACAGAGGTGGATTAATGTATTGCCGACACAAGTCTGGACCATGCACCAGGCACCCCAGCACTGTCTGAGAGGGAGTTTCCTCATTTAGGACTTGTAAGGATACCCTGTATCTTCACAGTGCCTGTTAAAGTGTTACAGCTGTAATGAATTCATCTTCATTACACGCTTGGGAGGTAGAGGAGTACTCTTGTCCCTGTAAAAGGCTGACAGATAAAAGGAGGCAGAGAATCAGAGAGACTCAGACCAGGCACAGAGCCTGAAAAGTAATTACATGCCTAAACAGCTTTGGGAAGAAGTGTCTAAGTGGCAGATCTGGGGCTTGAACCTCTGTCAGCCCCCTCAGGACCAAATCTTTCTTCTTGTGCTGTGACGGTACGGATCAGAAGAACTCAATTATTTACAGATCCTACAGCCGCAGGTATGCGCGCACACACGCACCACCAGCACCCCCCGGAGACGGAATTGATTCGGATAAGGCTGCGGCTGACCTGAGCTGTCATTCGTACTGCTAATCCAGCTCACATCAGACTTGTTTTTCCCCCCAGGGACTAGAAAAAGTACCGCGCTTTCCACTGCAAAGAATTTGTTTTCAGTTTTCCTCTACTTGTTCATTACAAAGTTTGGGAAAACACTAGGTTTTTGAGGGGAAAAACAACCTTCTGACAATTTTCTGGCGTGGCTGAAATGAGAAAGCATCTGAAATGCCTTGAAAACTGATTAGGAAATTTTTGTTGTTGTTGTTTTTTTGTTTTTTAGCTGGATATAGAGGTTTGCAAAGATTAGGTAAAGGATTTCAAACTCCAGGTGTGCTGCTCTCGTTGTGCAGCTGATAGGGTTGTTGGTGGCCAGTCAATGAAATGAGCATTTGGAGATCAGACATTTTTCAGACTTGCAAGTGCTGTGCTTCAAAGGAACGAGGATTTCTTCATGTCTCTGTTAACAAATTCACCTCACCCATCTTGTACATCGTGTACATCACCCAGGAGGAACTGGAGCATGTGCACATGTTGACTTGTTGTACTGCAAGCCTCCCCAAACCACATACATCCCAGCAATGATGGAACCCAACCAGGCTCCTCGTGCATCCTCTGAATCTTCTCCTCCAGAACTGCAGAGGGTTTGGGTCCTGATCTAAATTTCCCCAAATGCAAAATACTTCTCCCAGCTCCAACCACCCACTATCACATGTTTCTGTATGTGATGTTCAGAGATTTAGCTTGGTTTTGAAATTCATGTCACAGGTTTGAATTAGACCTGGACCACAGCGATGCAAGACTGGACAGGCTCAGTGGTGAGCTCTAGCACTTGATGGGGTCAAGGCCCATGCTCATTGATTTTCCTGGAGGTATAATGATGCAAAAAGCATTTTTTCACTCCTGACATTAGTTCTACTTGGTTTCTTTGTGATTATTTTCTCTGGGCACAGCAGGGTGAATTGATCTACAAAATATTTGTGGGGATGGTGGAGGATTAAGTATCTCACACAGATAGTTCAATGCAACAGTTGTTACCCAGCACAGAGGAGAGAAAAACAGGGTGGGGTGCGGGAGTTGTTCATTTTCCTTCCACTAAGGTCAGCCTTAAATAACTCTCCCACTTCCCTCGGACGCTGAGACAAGATAATAAGGACAAAAATGTCAGAGCAAAGTACAGGGCCCCTCTATTTACAGCAAAGGCCAAATCGCTAACCAACAGATCGGAGCTTGCTTTCTAAACACCGATAAGCGGCAACTTTGAATTAACAGCCCCAGTTCCTCCACTGCTGTAAATCAGCCTGACCCTGACTGCCCACAGCACCCCAGTGCCTCCCCCCGGCCAGGGGCTCCCTGGCTGGAGGAGGGGGCTGCAGCA
Source organism: Podargus strigoides (assembly GCA_028020825.1). Classification (NCBI taxonomy): domain Eukaryota; kingdom Metazoa; phylum Chordata; class Aves; order Caprimulgiformes; family Podargidae; genus Podargus; species Podargus strigoides. The sequence goes on from CM051633.1 coordinate 5,263,246, forward strand.
GTGGGCTCACCCCTCCTGGCCTGCAGAGATCCCTGTGCCTGGCTCCAAACTCCCCCCCCGCCTCCCCCTCACCAGTTCCCTAACACTAACAAGCCTTATCAGTAGGATTTACACCTCCTTGTCTAGGAACCCATAGGCAAGCCTATGGACCAGTTACTGGTGTGCATCCAAATCCTTAAAGTAGCTTTAAATGCTCCAAACAAACCATTCACCTAGTGATAATTAATGATATTGGACCTGGGAGTCCCTATGCAAGGGAGATCAGAGCACTCTACAGTGGGGTCAGTCCTTCTGCAAGTCCTTGGCACCTCTTGGCCCCAGCAGAACATCCTGGGAGCAAGGAATAACCAGCGTAGCTGGTGATAATGCCAGGGGGATGGATGCCTGCGAGCAGCTACTGCTCACAAGAGCAATGGTGGGTGGGTTTTATTCACTGCCAGATGCTGTGTTAGGAAAGGTCCTTTGGCACAGAGCTGTTGCAGTCGGTGAAACACCAGTTCCCATGTGGGTGACACTGTGGGAGTGAGGGGGAAAGAAGAAGAAATCACACCTCCTGTCTCAAGTCCCAGCCCAGCTGGAGGTGTCTGAAGGGCTAAAGCTTGGAGCACCCTGCAAAAGGTAAAAGAGTGATGAGCAGCACCTCCAGATGGCAAGCCACAGCTCCTGAAGAAAAGTGGGGCCTTGGGCAGTGGCATCAGCATAGCATCAGCCAAAATCTCCAGGAGCACCCTAATAGCAAAACATGGATTTTAAAGAAAACAGAGTCTCAAAGCTTCATATTTAAGCTCAGCAGAAAGTGTTGTGTGAGAACGAGTATGTTGCTCTTTAATGTCCTCTTACAGTATCACTTGCAGCCCCTAATTTTATCACTGGGGAAATTGTGCACCCACAGCTGCAGAATCATAGAATGGAATCATAGAATGGTTGGAAGGGACCTCAAAGCTCATCTGGTTCCAACCCCCTGCCATGGGCAGGGACACCTCCCACCAGACCAGGTTGCTCCAAGCCCCATCCAACCCCATCAGAGATGAGTAGTGGCAGAAAACACAGAAGTGTGTGACATGATCATTTATTTTCAATCCATGGGACCACAGCAGGGGACAAATCCAGTTTGAGCCAGCAAAAAGCGTTCCTTAATTTTTTAGCATTTCTCTCTTTATCCCATTGCTGCCTCGGCTGCTTTATAAGTGCTTTTATATATGGGTGCTTTTATATATGCACCCATCACTTTCTGCTATGTCTGCTGCTCTCTGGTGGCCTACCCATGTTTTCCAGCATCATGACCTAGGACCAAGTTTTCTGTTTAAACAAAGGCCTCTCCAGGTCATCCTTGCCTTTGCTTTCCAAGGGGTGCCTGTGACGCCACCTGCTGTGAAGCCATGGTGGTGGCACCATGAGACATTAGTGCTTGCCATTGTGGACACTGGAGAAAACACGCTGATGGACTCAAAGGCCCATCTCCTGGTTGTTTCCTGAGAACCAGGTCAAGATCCTCTTTGGTTGCTCTCGTGGATATCCACGACATGAAGGACAGATGTGGTACCAGTGACGAAAATGTGTATTTTTGGATTGGTGCTGATCAAGCTGTTTTTCCAGTGCTTCTCCACTCTGTGGAAGTTATTTGTTACTTTTGTTGTTCGTTACTTGTCCTCTAGCAGGGTGTCATCACCTCTTCTAATGTTTCTCTATCTACGCCAAGGATTACTTTTGGGCCATTAATAGCCACAGATTTCATCTTCTCCTCATTGATAAACAAACTAATTTGTTCTGCTGCATCTGCTAATAGCTGTGTCTAGGAACTATTAGCAGCTCTCAGGTGCTATTTTCTCCTCTACCTTCTCAAAAATATGAGGCCAGTAATATTTTAATGGGATTAAAAGGAGCATACCTGTTTTTTGCCATCTATATTTATAACCTTGCATATGCTCAGATTTTGGGAGCTTTACTCTAGAGATCATTAAATTTGGTCTATTTTGCTTGGTTAGCTGTACTTGTGCAGAGGTTTGAGCCTGCAGAGGCCAGGGGAGGTTTGAGCAAGGTGCAGACAAACCAATTTGTAGGTTCCATGGTCCCAAGTGAGCTGGGCTAGCCAAAGGTCAGCATTTCCCTGCCAAGAGGCATCGTGTACTCAGGAAGGGTGACCAGAGGGTTTGGGTCACAGGAGGCCGTTCTCAGAGCCATGGCACACCTGGGAAACTCCTTTGTTCTCTAATGAAAGCTACTGGCTCTTAGGAGTTGCTCTCTGGAGCATCTTCTACCAGTGAGCTGCATCTCCAGAGGTGTGGATATACTCATGAGCCTCTTTGCTGTTAGCAGCTAACCCAAAAGTGGTGGAAACGGATGGGTCAGACCTGGTTGGTTACACTGGACTTTGGGTTTTATGAATCAACCCTTTGTGCTCTAAGCAGCAAGATAATGTCCCTGGCCTGGAGGAGCCTGGAAAATTGTGAAATCCACGGTCTGGCTCGGGCCCGGCGGGTGGCTGGGTGACAGTGACAGCTCACATGCCCTGCACCCAAGTGGCCACCTGGATTAGTCTATAGAAGCCGCTGTGATTGCTTGTACCCCAGTGAGTGTCCCCCAATGCCCCTTTTGAAGCAAGGGCATCTCTTATTGCGTGGCTCTAGATAAGCCACAGAGCCTCACCCTTTGCTATAGCAGCCCCCTCTCCCCACTGAGCCCATGGCAGCTGCCCCACCTGCCACGTATCTCTGCAGGCATTGCAGGATTTGGTTGCAAGAAGCACCCACCTCAGTGCCAGGTTCACCTCCTCACCCTTCATCTCACGACACTGCCACTCCACGGGTGCTTGGACATGCCAACAGGAGCACAGCTGCTGGAAACTACAGGGAGACAAGGAGCACCAAGGATGCCAGCTTCCCCGCTCCGTGCCATGCCACTGTCTGCTGCTTCACCCCGCACGGGGAGTGGAGCAAAGCCTGGAAGGGGCAACTGCTGAGCCCTGGGATGTCCCATCCCCTTGTGCTGAGCGAAAAGCTCCACCTCCATAGCTCAAACAGCCCATGTACTTAAGTGTCTTGCCCCAGCTACATATCCCCAGCTACAAGTGGCCATACTGGGGCACCTTCCAGGGGCTGGCTGCCCCCAAAAGCTGCTCTTGGGGGTGCAGGCCCCTCTGAGTGCCTTAGGACCATGTTTTGGCAGGCTGCTGGTGCAGCACAGGGGTGTGTTGGCAGGCAGCACCTCCTCCAGGGCTGTTTCACAAAATCCACCCCCCAGGGAAAGGAGGCACACAGTTAGTGCTCTCTGCTCTGCTTTTAGGGCAAGCACACCCGGGGAAGGGGAGAGCAACCCTGGTGGTGGCTGCCAAATGCGAGAGCAGCAGCAGGGACACGGGTGGCATTTTGGGGTCCCTCTCCGAGAACTTGCTCACCTCCAGGCCTGACCTTTGCTGTCAGTAAAACTTGCACAAACTTGTAATTGTTAACTAGTTCCCCCATAGAGGGCTTGTTATTTTTTCAGGACAGGGTTCGAAAATGCTAGACATCTACAGTAGTAAAGATTTTATTGTGCTGGCAACAGACTGTAAAACTTGATTACATGACACTGGGGATTGCCTAAACCTCATTCCCACTGATGCAACTGCTTGGGGTCGGAGGGATGTGAGTGAGGGGGGTGGCTTTGAGTCACATCCAGAGGTGGTTTAGCATGAAGGGCAGGAGCCAGGAACAGCCCATTCCCACCCAGTTGCTCCCACCCTTTGGCCAAGTGAGCCCAACATGGAGCTGAGGGGACCATGGGAGGCACGTGTAGTGGAAATGATGGATAAGCATTTGGCCCATCACTGCTGAATCACATAAAAACCACAGGGATGCCCAGTATGGAAGGAACGAGCTGAGATTTTTCTGTAGAAAAAGCTTTTCCATTGAGAAAAGGGCTCCCCTGTTGGCCCCCTCTCTGTTTGCTGCTGACATGGGAGTTTTCCATCTAAGACAAAACTTTCAGGAGTTTATATCCATTTCATATCCATTTATATCACTGCTAGCATTTTTCATATTCCAAAGGACCATTTATGGTAAGAAAATATGACTTTCAATAAATAATCAAAGTGATCATATTTTGGAAGGGGAAAAAAAAATCATAGTAGGAATCTTTTGAAAAAAAATTGGCCCATGCTGAACTTTGAGCCAGTGTGATACCTATTTTCCTTCCAAAAAATCTTCTGGCTTATTTCTGTGCCCAAACTACAGCTATCCAAGAGGGATTCCTAAACCCTGGGGTACGGTCAGCCCTTCCCCTGCCGGGGCACGCTGCAGAAATACCATGAGCTTTTCAAAGCTATCTCCAGGATTTGGTTAGGCAAGAGTAAGAAAAGCAACAGACTAATAACATGGCACTTCCAACACAAAACAAATTAGCTTTTTTTTGCTACATCAGCGGGCTAAGCCCTGGGGAAGGGGGAAGCCAGCAGGGAAGGTACCCAGAAGGGAGAAGATAGTGGATAGAGGATCCTTCTTACAAAGTCACACTGTCAATAAAACATGAGTTCAGGTGAGCTCAGTTACTGTTCAGAAGCTCAAGGAAAACCCTAAATGGCAAATCTCAGCCTGTGATTAACCTGGGGAACACAGAGCCTTTCAAGGAGACCACTGGCCTAAGGTCCATCAGACCTCAAGCAGTGTGGTGACAACAGTAGGGTAATTCTGCAAGTTGTCTCCTTTTTGTGAGATGCCAGGTGGGGGGCTCCCTGCTCTGGAGGAAGTGTGAGTGGCACAATGCTTCTGCTCCTGGCTTTGACAACCTACTTCAAATGGGGTAAACTGACAGGTTTTATCCTGTGTAGCTACTGATTCCCCATCTTCTGGTACAAAGGAGGTCTGAGTAAGTGTATTCCCTGTACTCATATCTTGCTGAAACCTGAGACCCTCTTCATGGGTATACCACTAGGTCATTCAAGTACATCCAATATCTTTTTTGAGGGGAAGGGAGACAGAGATAGTGTTACCTATTGTGCAGAAATGCTATTAACTGTAGTTGAGCATCACAACTTGGATTTATTAGCAGGAGGCCGAAAGACCTACATGGCAGGGGATGTAACTGATAACCCTGTCTCGCATCCATTTGAGCAAATGAGACCCCTCCCTGTACGCTCATCAGAGATTTAGCACTTCTCAGGAGCCTTTTTGCAATCACAGTCATTTAGCAAACATATGATACTTCACACTTAAAGCCATGACAGGGGCATACAGGACTTCCTACCTCCTAGATGCTGATGGATGGAATTGCTTTGGCTACTCAACAAATCCAGGGTCTGGTTTGAGTCTGAAGGAATCCTGCTGATTTTGGTGAACTTCCTTCTGATTTATACTGCGTATGGAGGATCAGGTGTGTTCTAAGTTAAACAAGCAGCAGATGAAAACATCTCCTTTTCAGTGGTACTGAGCCCTTGTGGTCTGAAAATTTAGAGCTATGGAAAGTTTGAAGATCATTTCATCTCCGGCGTTTAAAATAGAGGGGGGGACAAAAAAAAAAAAAAAGTACACTTTCAGCTGCTATCGGTGGCAGAAAAGTTGAGCACAGAGGTATCCAAAAAATGGGGCAATGTTGTGAAAGAGAGAGTGAGCTAGATCTGTTGCCAAAATCAAACCCATGAAAAGCAGTGGACCACTCCTCGCCCATCATCTCCTATTAAAAGCAAACTTACCAGCCAGAAGGGAGATAACCAGCGATCTCCTGGTTTTCACTGGGGTTTACCAGAAAAGTTTCTTGGTGCTGAAGACACAATTTTGGGCAGAGGCTCAGAGAGAAGAACTGAGGAGCTCAAAGCTCTCACTTGCAAACAGCAGAGTCTGAGACTCTGCTCTTCTTAATCCCAAACAGGAATTTGAAGGGGGACCTGGCAGATGAAGGAGGGGACCTGTCTTTCAATGGGCAAAGGGAGAAAGGCTTATATTGTCACATAGAAAATTGCAAATGCTCTAACTCTGGCCCCGTGCTGAGCTAGAACGACCACTCCAGGTCTCCTGCAAAATGCAGATGTTATTCCTGCCCAGCCCAAGCAGTGGACGCGTGTCTCTCACCATGCACTGCGTGGCCAGCGAGCAGGGCTGCAGATAGCCTCAGCACAATAATGTGTTTTCCTTCCTCTAACACCTGACAGCAGCATGGTCTCACTCACAACTTGGTCCCATCACTGCTAATTTCCAAGGTGATACTAATCAAACAGGTTAACATGTTTGCCTTTAATTTTACATTTCAGAAACAGCTGTTGAGCCCCTTCGATGCCAGCAGTGCCTATTGCCAGCATTAGTGTCATTAGTAATCATTGCAGCTGTAATAGCACCATTATCTCCTGCTAAAAGGGTCACTGATGGCTCAGGATAGAGCTTCAGGGAAGCAAAAACAGGTCGGATGAAATGAGATGGAAACTGAAAACTGTTGCTTCGATCTTAACTTGCATAAGACCGGTTGATGCTACGTAGAGGGAAATTAATGTGCATGAGCAGCAAAAATTTTGGCTAAAGTGTCATCGAGGAGGTGGGGCTCCCACTAACTCTCGTGTCACTTGGGCTAGTGTAAAGCATATAAATATGGGAAAGAGAGAATGGGGATACTACTACCAACCAAGTAGTCTTCATCTCTCAGAGCAAATTTCTCTCCATCTCTTGCAGCCACTTCTTTGGGTAAGTCTGATTGTCACCCTTTTAGCTTCTACCTGTTTTGCAGAGCTGTTTTCTTAAGTTGCTGGTGACAAGTGCTGGCCTGCTAGACCAAGAAAATGAGGTGTCCTCAGGTCTTTGAGCACATCATGCTGGTTTTGGGCCATCATCATAAATAACAGCCCCTTCTGACTTGGCAGAGAGAGTTTTCCTCTGAAGGTGTCTCCTGATCTTGGCTCTCCTGGGCACGTATGCTACAGGGTTCAGCAGAATGGCTCTTCCAGTCTAGTTTGGCCTTTTGGAGGAAGATAGCAGGGAGGACAGGACTGATGTGAGCATTGCCAGGGGAGGTTTAGATTAGATATTAGGAAAAAATTTTTCACTGAAAGGGTTGTCAGGCATTGGAACAGGCTGCCCAGGGCAGTGGGGGAGTCCCCATCCCCAGAGGTATTTAAGAAATGTGAAGGTGAGGTGCTAAAGGACATCGTTTAGTGGGGAATTGGCAATGTTAGGTTAACGGTTGGACTTGATGATCTTAGAGGTCTCTTCCAACCAAAGCTATTCTGTGATTCTGTGATGTGGACAGAGATGGACTTCAGGTTATAATTTTTAGTCATGTACTGTGACTTGGAAAGCCTGATGCAGAAAAATCTCTTTCCCTCTCAAGCTAGATTATCTTTAGAAGGTCTGTCTCCTGCTTTGGTCCCTTTTTTATGCCAAAGGAGCTGAAGAACATAAGATGCTTAATGAAAACCTGTTTCTCCCTCCTAGATCTCCCTGTGTCTCCTCTGCTTCTTAACCCTAGGTCTCACTCTGCTTACCATGGCTCTCTGGATCCAGTTGCTGCCTCTCCTGGCCCTTCTCGCTCTTTCTGGCCCTGGGACCAGCCACGCAGCTGCCAACCAGCACCTCTGTGGCTCCCACTTGGTGGAGGCTCTCTACCTGGTGTGTGGAGAACGGGGTTTCTTCTACTCCCCTAAAGCCCGACGGGACATTGAGCAGCCTCTAGGTAAGTCAGGCTGACCTTGAACACAGTCGTATGCTGTGAGATGCAAAAGGCAACAACCATCTTTGACAGTGACAGCAGGAATGTCCTTGATGGGGAATGCCAGGAATACCTTTAACATACCAAGAACGTCACATTGACAATGAGAAACTCTTCAGGTTAAAAAGGCAGATGGGAGGGCAGGCAGGGAAAAAGGATTTATGAGGCAAAGGAATTGTGGCTAAACCCTCAAGCTTGTCTATTTCTTTATGTGGCCACTACACCAGCCTGGGAGTGTCCACAGAAAATAAAGGTGAAAGGAACCAAGGAAGCCTCCTTCTGCCCCAAGACAGCATCAGTTGTCCTCATCCTATTCCTGGCCCATACTTGTCTAGTATGTTCATAAAAACCTCCAGTGAGGAAGCTTCTTCTGCCTTATGAAACTACCCATTCCCATGCTTAACTGATCACCTTCTTAAGTGTTTTTCCCTTGCTGTAAATTATTTATTGTCTTCTTCACAGTGGACATGGGGAAGAGTCTACTTGTTTCTTCTCTATGGCTGCTTTTCAAAATATTTGAAGGCTGTTCCCAAGTCTAGTTTTCACCTGCTCTCAGCTAAATCTCCTCTACTGCCCCACCTCCCCTTTGTGTCTGCACAGCAGTGCAGGTGGGGTGAGGCAGTCCAGAGAGCTGCCCTTCACCATGGTGTTTGTATCCAAATGGGGTCAGGACCTGTAATGCACCAGCTGTAATGCAAGGATGATGTCTCTCCTGGGGAGGAGTACCTACAGTTCCCCTCAGCTTTAGTTCCTGTATGAATCCAATAATTACACTCTCTCTTCTGTCTTCCAAGCTACTAATGGAGACTTTGAATAGATGCAGAAGAGACTCCTGCCAAATCTCAGTCATTTCAATCCTCTCGTTTCAAGATGGACCATTACTTAACTTCCCCTTACTACAATGTGCCTCTCCCACCAGTCCTCTTCCCATCACACACTGGTTTCATTTGCATCCGATTCCTTCTCCTGCTTGAGCAGCCATCCCATGAAACAGTCTTATAAGTCTTCAGAAGACGAAGCAAAGTAATGTTATAGCAGAGGGTTTGCCATGATTTGTTTTGAATGGCCAGCTGGGCTGTTAGTTAGGCTGATGATTTGTTTCTGAAGACCACCACAAATGGGTTGGAAGATTTGTTAGCCAATTCTCTAAATACTGTATTGAGAATTTCATCAGGGCCAACTGGTTTGAAAGTATCTGAGGACTTTCTACCTCTTGTTCCAGGATTTTTGCCTGAGCCACTGCCTCTTTGTCACACAAGCTGGCTGTGTTTACAGTCTGTTCACAGCTGGCTTGAAGGATGAAGAAAAGTAAATCACAAAACATTGACTAGCTATTTCCTCTTCTACTTAATGTTGGACTAAACCTTTCCTAAATTTTCCTCCTAGCACACTAGCATAATGATTTCTTGTTACTCCTGTGCCTCGTTCATTGCATCACGCTTTAGGGGCTTGGGGATTTTGCATCTTGTGCTGTACTTTCATATTGCCCTAGAAACCTCATCTCATTCTCTCTTTCTAGGCATTTTCCTTTTGTTTTTAGGGCCTCTTTTCTTCCTAAAGGAAAAATCACTGTTTTATTTGTGATTTTCCATATTTTCATCAGGCAACTAAAACCTGAACAGTTCTGCCCACAAATTTTCAAGTTCCCACCAGCAAACAAGACATTCTGCTGAGTTTTGTCTGTGTCCAAATATACCAATTCATCATTCCTTCTAAAGACTTGTCCCCAGCTCTGAACACAGACACACGTGAACGCATTTGCCATCAGCTTGAAGCTACATCCAGGTAACCAACAGGAGCAGGCTGTTCAGGACCAGCCAGGAAATCCATCCCACCCCAGGACTGGACTGTCCTTGCAGTCCCACAGACATCCCAGTTGTTTGTCCAGGCTCCCAGAAGAGTGGGTAACTGCTCGAGGGTGGCTGCAGTCCCCAGCAACTCATCTCTCGAGCAGACCAGCCCATCTTGTCATCTTATTTACTAGCTGCTCAGCCCAGGGAGAGTGCAGTTTCTCTTCTCCACATGCCTGCCTCAATAAAGCCCTTGTGTTCCCTTGTCTTTAACACTGCTGATACTCAGCTTGGCTCCTTCTAAGCACCACAGGATTATTTCAGGAGAAGAAACAGAGCCTGAAGATGCTATAAGCAGCATCAACTCAGGGAAACCTTTGCAACTTCCTCGTTTTCCAGCCAACTCTGGCTTAAAAACCTAGGAAGTGCTGTAAAGTGGTTCTCCGTGGGGCTCAACAGCCAGGGCTAGTGCTGCGTGATGCCCCACAGCTTCTCTTTTTCTTCCCTGGCAGTGAGCGGTCCTTTGCACGGCGAGGTAGGAGAGCTGCCCTTCCAGCAGGAGGAGTTTGAGAAAGTGAAGCGAGGGATCGTTGAGCAATGCTGCCACAACACGTGCTCCCTCTACCAACTGGAGAACTACTGCAACTAGCTGCCAGGCCAGCGGTGAGGAGCTCGTGGGCCACCAGCAGAAACAGGCACTTAACGCTACTGCACCTTCAAAGCAATTGAATAAATGTTGTGGATCTATTCGAAGGACTGTGCTGGTTCATGTGTCCATGTCTTGGGAAGGGGGCAGTGATGTTTTCTTTGGGATGTGCTTGGGTAAGGCAGTTTTAAAAGATCATCACATCACACTATCCTTCTGCTGTCCAAATGAACTCCCGGAGAGGGAGGAGGATTACTCAGTGCTGGTGTGTGTATGCAGAGCACCCGGTACCCCTGGGTGAGGAGGAAAGGGCAGAGAGGTCTGAATGAGATTTCTCTTTCTAGGAAAACATTACAGGGAAATATCTGAGGCAATGTCGTGCTGAACAGCTTCCTGCAGTTCACAGCCCAAATATAGCGAGGCAGCTGGGAGACTGAACTTCCTCATCTGCGTAATGGAATCAGTTCAGATTAAGTCACCTATCAATTGTACCCAGAAAAATCGTGGATGATGGCCATGACCAATTTAGAAAGGATGTCCAGTTCCCCCTTCTGCTTGTGGGAGGCCCAGGCAGAGTCCCTGCTATGGGACGTGCTCGTCATTCACAGGTATTTGACAACTCGTGTGCAGAAAACTGATTCCATCCAAAAGTAGTTTTGGGTGTATTGGCCAAGAGCTGGGCACTTCAGGGCAGCATCCCTGCTCCTGTTGCTGCAAACCTCTTTCAAGTATCTCGCCCCAAAATTGACACTTTCTGGGAGGAAAAGTGCCCCAGCGATGCCAGCTGGCCAGGGTGGCAGGGAGCATGGGGAAGGGTCATGTCCCCTCTGCTGAGGGACTCCTATGTCAGGATAGTGGAAACCCTGAAGGAGGTCCCAGTGGGATGGGTGCAGCCTGGTAGAGGTGGCAGCAGTGGCCAGGGCTGCGTTTTGCTGGTGGCAGATTTTACAAGCTGGTCTGGGAGGAGGCTGTGGTTTTAACAGCCTATTTTCTCAAACCGGATCCAACTGCCTCCATTGGAGCCACACGGATGGAAGCTGCCATCTCATCACTGCCAGGATGTGTTTCTCTCTTTCCTAGCACGAGCACAAAACTGGCAACACCACTGCAAACTGAAGGGCTGGAAAAGCAGCTGGAGGAGCTGTGGAGAAGAAGACACAGCCATAAAATAAGAAATCAGAAAGCACCAGCAATTCCCCATGGTGACCCTCCATATGGGCTTCCTTGATGCATCCAAGAGCCTGTGATAGGAGCCCCCTCCTGCAGCTGTCACCAGCACTACTCTGCTGGTGCTGCTCCCCCCAGCCACCCTTCCATCCCTCTCCATTTTCCCTTCCTCTGGGCCTCACTAAATATTCCCAGCAGCAGAGCTTGCAGCTGTGACAGGCATCCTTGGGCCAAAATCTTGTGGTTATGAAAGCATTACAAGACATTGGCTGTTTCTGAACTACTACCATCAAACCTCACAGCATAGAGCTCCAGCAGTTTCTACAGGAGACTCCTTAGAAACAACTCTCCTACCTGTCCTGGTGCCCCATGGGATCAGCACTGGTGTTAGCACAGTAAAAATAGCACAGCTATTGCTCATGGTAAGGCCACCGTCACATTCAGGCACACTGGAGTTCCACATACCCATCCACCCCAAGGTGATGACACCCTGAACCCAAAGGCAGAGAAGAGGTGTTGCTGTTGGGTCTGCTTGTACATTCTGGAGGGAAAGCACATCTAAGAGCAGTGCTCCCCTCCACAGCTGAAAACTCAAGGCTTGTTGCTGTCACCCAGACTTGTCCTGCATCACCTAGGACCGAGATGCTGCACTCAGCATCAGGGGTCCATAAAAGGCAGGCTTGTCTGAGACAGGGCTGAGGCTTTCTAGTGCAAATCTGAGCTTTCCATCTGTACCTACCTGACAAATCGTACAGGTCTGCTGATGGGAAAGGCTGGATGTATGACTACTGGAAGAGAAACACGTGGCGTAGGAGGAACCTTGAGTGCCTCACTGCCAGACTTCTCCAAGTGCTGCATAGCAGTGATGGTAACCACTGGGAGAAGAGAGATATAGCAAAGTCTGTGAAGATACCTCTGGCTTCTCTAGGAATGGGACACATGGGCCGTGCCAAGGACAGGCAGACAGGAGTGGTCTGGAGCCCTCACTCGTAGTATCAGAGATGCATTTTGCATTTCAGAGGTATTCTACATGTGTTCAGCACCGAAGGGACCAGCAGTCACTTGCAGCAAGGCTGGGCTCCCACAGCAGTGCATGGTGGTTCCTGCATCCACCCCAGAGCCATTTATCTGCTGGCACTCCTGCCCCGGCAGCAACGCTCGGGTGAGGACAGCTCTTTGGAGATGCCCGGCTCCTTTCCTGCCCTCTGCCATTGTTTGATTTGCTTGTTTGTTTGCTTTTTCTGAATGCTCTCAATTAGGACTGGTTGGGAAATTGCAAATGCCACGTTTTTCACTGGAAAATGTTGATTCATCTAAATCAGCACTTCCCGCAGGACCGGACTGGTTTTAGCAAGGCAGGATTCAAATGGATGAAGGGACACAGGAGGTTCAGGTGCCCACGCTGCAGGCATCAGAGCAGGGATCTCATCCTCTGTGCTTGATTGCCCATGACCACATGCTAACTGCCAGGCTCTGGGCTACCCCAGGGTGGACTCGTCTCCTGCTGCTGAAAAATTCCAGGAGATTTCAGCAAACACAGAGTTGGAATTGTTTTGAAATCTTAAGATGGGGCAGGACCATCCTCTCCTTTGCAGCTCAAGATGCAATCTGATATTTTCTCATCAGGTTTGGATGTTAGGTGAGATGGGGTTCTGGACACATTGGGGGGTCCAGCTGGTATTTACCTGAGGCTGGAGCAGAGAAGGTTGAGGAGCAGCAAGGGGTTGAGATGGCCATTCCTCACCATTCCCCTGCCTTTGTGCCTCCCAGGAAGAGCAGACAGCAGGTCCCTTGGTGGAGAAGGGAAGAGGAGGGAGTGGTGACCACCTAGGGCTGGGGAGGGAGGTATGGTCCCATGTTTGATTTGGGGACCCAGGCAGCCTGAGCTCTCTGCAGAGCACATGCAGCTGCTGTTGCTCCCTTCCTCCCCAAAGCAAGAGCTGTCCCCTGGAGACACACAGCATGTGGTGAGCCACACTGTTCTCTGGGAGGTGCAGGAGAAAATTTAAAAGCTGTAGAAAACCTAAAAAAAAAAAAAAAAAGTCCTTATGAATACATTTTGCTTTCCAGAACTGAAAATAACATAAAGGGTTCGGACAGGGCCAGTGCTTCACTTTTTAAAAGCTGCAGCAAAGTGAAGGCCAAAGGAGAACAAAGGTACTTTTCCCCTTTTTTCTGGGACCCCAGGGAAGGAAGCCTGAAGGCAACCCCACACACTTTCCACGCTGGAGCACATGGCTCCTCAGCTTGCAAACGTGATGCTGGCAGCTCACTGACCCTGTGCTGCGGCAGGGTGGGCAGTGTTAGCCCCCTGCCCCACCTAAACCTGAGGGTGGGCAATAGCCCAGGGTGTCCTTAAATGTGGTCCTGGGTGGGATTCCTTTATAAAGCACCCCTCAAACCCCTGTGCTCTCACCCAGGCCATCCCTTGCTCTCAGATGTGCTTGGAAGATGCCAGATCTCATGAATTCCTGCAGGAGAAGTGACTCAGGGACAGGGAATGCTGCATCCATTGACCTCCCTCCCCACTCCCCCTCCTGACCGGCTTTGCATTGCGATCTTTGGGAAGCAAATACATCCAACCCCCTTTATTCTGACTCAGCAGTTGCTTTGAAGCCATTTTTGTGGTAGCGGTGGGGCATCATGCCCGGCTGAAATATCTTGGCTCTGCTACTCTTGCAACAAACTTCCAAAGGTCTCATGCTAGCGGCGGAGGGCAATTTGAAGAGAATGCAAATAAAGGCTTCGGTTCATTCATGCTGCCTGAATAGAGAATTGAAAGCTGAGCAGCAGAGGGGATTGCAAGACAAATCCTTTGGGCTGCTGAGTTGTTAACACTGCCTAGAAAGGAAAGGACCAAATTTGCCCCCGTTTCCCGCGTGTGTGAGCCCTGACCCAAACGGGCCCTGCTCGGGTCGTGAGGAAAGGGGAGGGATGTGCACAGGGAAGGGAACGCAGGTGAGCTGCTGCGGGGCAGTGGTCAGTGGGGTCTGGGGTGGCTGGGTGACAGACCATGTCCTCAGGGTTGCTGGATGGGCTCTGCTGCTCCGGCTTATCTGGAGAGGAAGGGAAGACTGCCACTTTCCCGGAGCTAATCCGACCGTATTATTTCCTTTTCCGGGAAGCCACAGATAGAAGAATGCTGTCTATTACCCTGGGAACTCACAGATTCACTTTAGATAAGGAATAGCTAGACTATACTCTGGGATTTATTTTTTTTTTAACCATCTTATCAGCTTTTTAGGAAATTCTAAACCTGCTTACAGCCTTTCTTTTTATCTGCAGCATGATTCCTTAATAACTGACTTGCAGCACTGACTTGAGTTGGGAAACATGCACTGAGCAGATTCAGTGTTAACATCCCAAATCCCCTCTGATTTACACCAACCTCACCGAAGACACCTATTTTGAACAAAAAATAGCCCTTCTTCCTTCTCCTTTCACCCTGGGCAGGAAGAAAGTCAAGCTACAAACTGACCTGGGCAGTCATTGCCAGCACATTGTCTCGGGGTGAATTATTCCTGCATGTGGCAGGGAGGAAGGAGGCTGGTTTTTTTCCAAGCCCAATGCCAGGCTGGGGCTTGTGTCCCCCCTGAGTTGTGTTGGGCAGAGCAGGCGGGAGCACGCCCAGGACAATAACGGGAAGTGAAACAAGCCCGTAGGAGCACACAAGGAAATTATGTGAGCATTAATCCTTTCCCTCCATCACCAGACAGCTTCAGGACAGGAGGTGGGAGGTGGGTGAAGCATTTGGGCTCCTCCAAGCTCCTTTCTGTTACTGAAAGAGCCAGCCAAAATATGGCATTTTAATTTTTTTTTCCTGCCTGGTAAATGCCAGGATTTCCAGGATGCACATGGTTGCTCACACTGAAGTTTCCCACAAAATGTTTTTGGATTTTGGAAGAAAACGGATAACGGAAATAAATTTGGCTTTTGATTTCCGGGCTGTTGTCGTTTGGGCTTTGTAATGTTGGATTTTGGGGATGGGAGTGTTTTATAGAACTGCCAACTTCTTGAAATGTAACTTTTTGTCGGAAAATAATGCAGCTTCCTCTTTTCTAATCAGAAAACGGAAAATCAAGTATAAATGACACCACCCACCCTACATTGACGATAAAACATTCTGTGGAGGTTTCAATGAAAAACATTTCTACCCTTTTTGCCACTTACCAGAAACCTCCTCCACTCTGGAGTCCGGGGCCCAGCGTGGCCCTGGCTCTGCAGACGTGTCTGCTGGCAGATCTTGCACACCCAGGTTTCCAGCTTTTCCTACCTAATATGGGAACGTTTGGGAGGATTTTTAAAACTTATCCCAAATAAATGCCACCTTGGCCCCTGGGCTTCCACTGATTTCAGTGATGAGAGAGAAATCACAGCGAAACAGCTCGAGACCCAGGCTGCAAACCACAGTGTGCTTTTCTCCTGCCTCTGAAATTGCTTTTTCAATCACTTCTTAAATGTCTGCAAGCTAAACCTGGTCACATTTTTCCAGATCCCGGCACTTTGTCCTGAAGTAATGAATTCTAACCCCAAGAACTGACCCCACAAAATTCTAATGAAATGTAGACAGATTATTTTTCAGACCTAGCCCCAGTGCAGGTCTTACAAGGCAGGTGTCCATAGTGCCTCCCTCTGCACCCATGTGCATTTTGGCTGACCAAAGAATGGATGCTTCTTTGGTGGTGGGGAAGTGGTAGTGGGGAAGGGTTGAGGTCACCCTCTGGCTCATGCAGCTGGGATGGGGAGGGGGCACCTGGCTCAGCCTGGCTTATGTCACTGGCTTAAGCACTACTCCAGCAACAACTTTGCTCCTGCAAGATCGCTGACCTCACCTCGGGGACACTGAGCAGCACCGAGCAGTGACGTCATGCCCGGTTTTCCTTTATGGTTTTGACTATAGAGCCCCAGTGTCATTCTTGAGATGCTTTCCCTTAATCTTCACCCTGTGGAGCCGTTGCTTTGACTGCCCCGTTTTGCTGTGCATCCCATTTAAGAACATAGGACTGGGAGCGACTTTCAAGCCCTCACTAACCTCACATCACTGTGCCTGCTTCATCTCCAAAAAGGCTTTTTACATCCTGATTTCTTCCTTTAGCCTGTGTGCAGCTTTATTTTCTGGAACCTTTCCTGAGGAATTCATCCGCTCCTGTTGGGCTTCACAACCTGGAAAAGATCCTGAGGTTTCGCATATCTGTTCAGAGCAAAGCAATTATCTGTGGCTCTGCCACTGAAATAGGGCATCACAAAAATGCTGGGAATCTGTTAAGGCCGGATTCCTACGACAGCTTTCCCTTCTCCTGCAGTCCCAGCTGCTGCCAGGGGATAGAGAGCAGGGCAGCCCACAGCTGGATCCAGCAGCTCTGCCTGCAGCCGCCTGGCAGCACCATCTAGGGCAGGGCAAGGTGGCATGGGCACCAGGGACCCCCCAGAGCAGGGAGAAAGATTAACAAATACAAACCATGCAAGATGTTGGAGGAAAACTCGCTGGAGATGTGATGTTGGAGTAAGATTTTGCACCAAAACCATGGGACCAATGGAGCTGGGGCAGCATGGAGATGGCTGGAGCACTGTGAGCAAACTGCCTGTCGACCCATGGGCTGCTCCGGGAGGTGATGCCAGCCCTCCTGGAGTGATGGCAACTTGGGCTGCTGCTGCTCTTGCTCTGGTCTTTGTTTAAAGGTGGTATTTCTCCAAGCAGGATTTTGGTCATGTTTTTGAACCTCCAGGCTGTTGAAGCTGGGATCACCAGTCTGGCTCTTACACCCCAGAGCACCCTCTCCAGCAGTTCAATCACCACCCTGCAGCACTCCTCCCTGCCGTGTGCTCTGGGGAAATTTTACCTGCCTGGTATTTCCTCGGGTGCAGCACATACCTACAGAGTGTTTTGGGTCAGATGGGCACATGTTTTCAAGTCAGGAATCCTAGGTTTAGGTCTGCAATAACCTCCTGCCCCCAAGAGCCTGTGCTGTGCAACAAAAGCCTGGGCTCTTCTGGCTTGCCCTGCCCTGAAGGACTGCCAGAGCATAGATATACATCCTGAGTATGGATATTAATGCTTCAAACAAAGCTGGGATGTCTCCCCACCCAGCATTGCCACCGAGCTGGTGCTCAGATCCTCACTCCTGCACTCTTACAAGGCATTTCCTGGCATCACGGTCCTCCTCCTCAACGGTGACACAGCTTTGATCAGCTATTCTGCTGTTGGGGATAGCCAGTACCCCAGCCAAGATCTCTTCCTGGCGGAGACAGGCCCTAACGAGGGGCTCTGACGTGATGTTGTAGCCAGCAGAGGGAGCGCCCAGAGCTTCAGTTGTGCACAGGATGGCTTGGGAAGCATCGAAATAACATATTCAACCCTGGCCAGAGCAACGGGGTGCTGAAATAAAGGTTTGCCCTAGCTCAGCCACCAGCCTGGTGATGCTCAGCTGTGAGAGGATGGGACAATGGGTCTGCCACGAACTCCCCTGGAGAACTCGGGTACCGCATGAGCCAGAGATGAGGATCCCCAGGGAGGGACACACTCGAGCCTTTTCATCTTGGGTCATTTTGCAGCGCTCACTCCAAGCCATCAAGTGAAGTTCTCCCAGTAATTCAGTTCTAGGTTTGGGATGTTCCAACTGCTTTTCAACTCAAGTCATTTCTGCAACTCAATTATTAAGAAATCATTCCCATAGTGTTTTATTTCCAGAGCAATTTGTACCTCCATCCCAGCACCAGTTCAGTGCTGGTGCCTCACGTCACTGCCAGAGCCAGGTGGGACTCGGCAGGCTGGGAGCTGTGGGAAGCTCAGGTGTTTTAGGCAGACCTTCATTTGAATTTAGGCCAAACAGAGCAACACACAGCTAATTTGTATTACTTCAGTGAATTAAAGACTTAACAGCTGGCAGTATCTATAACTGCCTCTTATCTTAAGAAAAGGGTCTAAATTATTCTCCATGAAATGCCTCAGTGGTGGTGGGACCTCTACACTCACCTACAATAATAGAAATATAATTAGTTACCCAAATGCACATCGGCAAAGACTTGTGCCTGGTCCCCTCCTAACTGTGCAGATCCCCCAGGTTTTTAAATGAAGGCTCTTCAAGCACCAATGGGCAATTTTGCAACTTGTGTCTACACAGATAAGTACCTAGATAGAGTAATGTAACGAAGTCAGGTGTCTCTGGGATTGAGTTAGGACAAGCCTGCGAGGGGATCCTGATGTGGATGAGATAAATATGTCATTAAATCACTTGCAGAGCGATGTAGGGAAAGGGGAGTGCTGAGTGTTAGGAAGATGTTGTGTTTGGTGAGCACAGCCACAGGCTAATTAACACCCCTTGTGAGGCTGATAAAAGACAATGGGCCCCATTTTCACCGCTAAATACATCAGGGATGAAAGGGAGCTGGGGGAAGAAGCAGAAAAGTGCAGCAGGAATGACCTGACCTGCCTGAAATCCTGCCTTTCTACCGGAGAGCAAGGAAGTTGGCTGTGCTTACTGGAAAAAAAGGCTGAGAGACTTGATTACAACCGAGCTGGTGGGTGTGAGAGGAGTCCTCATGGTGAACAGCAGCCAAACACCTTATGAGCTTTAATGTCTGGAAGGTGAAGTTAAGCCTGTCTGGACTGGAGTGGTGTTTGGTGGGCAATAGGCAACTACTCAGTGGGACAGTCCAGCTGTTGACGTAAAAGATTTGCATTGCTTAAATCAATGGAAGATGAAGCTTGTTCAATGGGACCTGGCTGCTCACTCCAGTACTAGGTGCTTGCTCTGGGAGCAGGTGGGTACAATTCTCTGGCCATGGCATGTAGAAAATCCCCCTTTTCTCCACTCAAAACTTGTGTTTGAGGCTTCCCATGTGCCTGATGCTCCCACTGCTGCCTCAGACTCATTGCCTCTCTTTCTGCTTTGTCCCCTGAGAAGGTGGGGACAGCAGTGAGTATTTACACCCTATAAGGAGGGGGTGTGGGAGTCACCACATCACCAGGGAGTGATGCTATTGCTGCAAGGGGCTCCTCTGCAGGGCAAAGCAATACATGGATAAGGGCAGAGCCATGGGCAGTGAAGATCTCTGCTGGAAAATAACCCCATTTTGCAGCCTACAAGCCTCACAGCCGAGATGTGTCAGTGATCCATGCCACCAGCCCAGGCAGCCTGCTGGTGTTACTATTCTCTTCCCAAAGCCAGGATCAAATGAGGAGAATAAATCCCCAGGAAGGAAAAAAAGAGAGGTCCTTGTTCTCTTCTCCCTGTGCTTGCTCTCCAATTAATCTTCCTCCTAGGTCAGGAGAAATCTCATGCAGCTCTGCAGCAGAAGACACTCTCTGCTTCACCGACTGTCCTGTGCTGTTAGCTGTCCCAGCTTTTAGGTGGCAATGCCTTGACCCAAGACAGCCTGGTATTTCCAGTTTATAGCTACTCGAAATAAAATCTGAGAGGAGAGCCAGCACTTGCCTGTGATGTGGGTGACTCCTTCAAATCCTGAGCCTGTCCCACTCACAGCAATCCAGGAGTGGCAGGCTTTCAGAAAGGTGGTGTGGCAAAAGCTGTGATGGGTTCAGTAAGGCAATAGGGGAAAAAAAAAATCAGTGCAAAATGCCTCAAGCAGTGACTTGTTTGGAATTTTGTTATGGTTAGCTCCAAATCAGCAAGCACAACCAAGCTGTCAGCAAATCCATTTTAGATATGAGCAGCCCTCTATAACTTCCATCAGTCTTAGTCTATAATATCCTCCACACATGCTAAATACAAATCCCCTTTTTGACAACACCCGATGCCTGGTGCAGAAGCAAGAGAAGACTTCATCCCCCAGAGCAGTGGGAACTCTGAGGTGATGCCACACTGTGCTTCTGTAACAAAATCCACGCTGCAAACCATTTGATCTGACTACTTGTGATCTCCAAAGCGTGTATCCTCCAGACAGCCCAGCAGAAACGTGGGCACCAGCACAGCGAGGTCCAATGCACCAACAGAAGTGTCTGTCCCTGCTCTGTCTAGGATCCCAGCTTGCACACTTTGCTTTCCCTCCCTGACAAACTTGCAGGGTGGCTGCAGAGCCCATGAGGGAGTCCTGGGGGAAAGTGGTTGTCTGTCAGAGAGCCCCATAAGAGCTCGTATGATAAAAAAAAAAAAGGCTGTAGTTGGGAGGCTGGCTCCCCACAGCCTGTGCCATGGCAAAGCCAGGGGAGAGGCAGGTGAGGAAGCAGCCACTGTTTGGGTAAACGTGTGGCAGTGACGCCTTCTCAGCCAGGCACTGAACACCAAAGACATCTGGAGCATGGCCAGGTTAAACTGAGCAAGATGCTCACACCCCAGATCCCGTTGTATCTGGCCTAAGTGGCTCTTGCAGCCTTTTGTGGGTTTCCTCGCCCTCCTGCCACTTCTACCTCCAACTCCACAACTGTGGAGTCCCTGTGCCCGGGGCAGCCAGGTTCGGGATGCAGGGATGCTGCTGCCTGTGAGAGAGCTCCATCTTCTCTCTGGGCTTAAGGGATGCTCTTGCCCCTAGCACATGGTCTTTTAAAAGCATCACAGGATCAATCCTGGTGCTGGAAACCAGTGGGCAGAGAGGTAAGTCACAGGGGCTGGCATGGTTGGTAACTGGAGGCCACGTGCTGGTGGCAGGGAGAAGAGCAGCCCAGAAGGTTGGAACCACTGCTGAAATCCTCCAAGCATGGTGGAAACTACTTCCTCTGCCCCAGCCTTCTGTGGTGGCCTCACGCAAACCATGCAGCCTGCTTGCATGCTAGCACCATTCCCTGACTCTTGCTTTCCCATGAATTACCCATCGGCCAGGGCAGACCCTCCAAAGCAATTACTGAAGCTCAAGGGCTGGTTTCCTATTTTATTGCAGGGATCTGGGGCTGTTTTCACTCCCAAGACCAGAACTTGGCTCCAGTCATTGCTACCCTGGCAGAATCATGCCCAGGAAAGCATGCTTAATTTAAAAGCCAAGTGCCAACATCCCAAGCCGGTTGTTTAGACTAAATGAAAGGTTTTCACAAAAAAAAATCAGTCTGACTTAAATTCCACCCCCCTTTCCCAGGAGATTGCTCCCTATCTGGTTGCCTCCCGAAAGTGGGAGCAAAGGCTTTGCAGTGAGTCATCTTTTACTTTGTATACCCCGACAGTGCTATTACTGCTTTCATGTGGGTCTCTGGGAACGGCGAGGGCGGCGGTGGGTGGGAGAAAGCGGCCGTGAAACAGGCATCAGCCACCGGAGGGGGTTTGTGCCCCGATTGCACTGCTGAGCGTGGGGGGATCAGTGAGGCATCCCCAGAAATATTGAACTCCCCATGAGGGTTCTGGCTTGGGGCAGGACCTGCTGCCCTACACAAATGGGTCTCATCAAGGGATTGGGAGCTCTTGAAACACCCTGGTGACATGGGCAAATATGAGATGATGCTCATGTAAGTCACTTAGGGAGTGAGGGCAGTACTCAGCCTGCCCAAATGAGCCTGAAGCCCCTGGGCTGACTCACTGGAAATGGCAAGGTTCACCCAGAAAGGGAGACCAAAGCAGCCTGTAGGAAACAGTTGCAGGCACTCATCGCCTCTGATGATGGGAGTCCTGGAGTGGGACCCAGCAGGTCTGGCTTGAAATCATTCCCCACCTCCAGCACTCGGGATTCTTGGAGGGAAAGCAACTTTCCTCTAAAAGTCCCTTTTAGGGGATGCCTGCTATCCATTGCTAGATTTTTCTCTCTCCTTATATCACACACAGAGACAAAGGAATTCATTCTATCTCTGGAAAACATATTTTTCATTTTTTTTTTCTCTTTGGATTAGGTTAGTGGAGAAGAGGTTGTTCCAGTCTGGCACCTCTTGTGGTTACAGTGCTTGTTTTGACTAAAAAACATCCGTGTGATGTGTACATATTTGAAATGGTTGCCTTTAATGCAAAAAAATCTAAACAAAATTCTGTGTAACTTATTTCCAAGTGAAAAAAAAATCTTGTACACGAAGATCTACCTGATGGACTGAGATGGCTCAGTAAAAAACCCACCTGGAGAAACAGAGGGAGGAGTGGCAGGTAGATTTGAACCAGGGATGCTAATCATTAATCACGTCCAGGTACTTGTGTAGCTACAGAGTCTCACTGCAGCCACCTCTCATAGCTAGGGAAGCCCTAAGCTGGGAACTGATGAAGTCAAGAGCACTATTTCCACTAATTTTTGTGTTGCCTCATCAAACATCTGTCCATGCAGGTGTTTTAACTGCTCTCCAGCTACCGTGGGGTGAGCAGCATGTCCCTGCACTCAGCTCAGATCAAGGCAGAGGGACCACTGCAGGGTGAGGGAGGGCCATGCACTGCGCACAAGCGATGTCACAGCAATGGAGGAGCCACCTTCAGCTCATACAGGTTGAGGCATTAGGGCATTGATGGTAGGGGCTGCATCCCACAAGCTCCACCGGGAGCAAACTCGGTGAGTGTGAGGAGCCCGGCGCCACGGGAGGTGTATCTGTGTGTGGGTTACGCAGGGAAAGGTTCGTGGGGGGTCTCCCTTGGCCAGAGTGATATCTTGCATCGCAGTTTTCTTTAAACTGTGGGGAAGTTGGATTAGGTGAGGAATTCCACAATTTCTCAGCTTTTCAAATAACATGTCTGCGATATCACCCAGCCTGACTCGTGCTCCCACCTGCCTTGGGAATTCGGTTAACCCTTTGCCTGTTGACTTCAGGACTTCTACCAGGGCTTAAAGGAGGACCGTTTTGGTGATGGTTTTCTTCGGCTGATGAAGAGACGAGGACTCGAGTGGCACTGCCAAAGCGGTGCCAGAAATAGGGTGCAGCATCTGAGTCACCTGCCATTTGGCTCTACCTACTGAGCCAAGCACTCGCTTCCCCCTCAGCACAAAAATACATGTGTGCTCACACACGCACGCCTGCACGTGCTATGTCAGCATACCACCTGCTGTTTTCAAAAGCTACATGTGTTTTTTTTTGGTAGGGGTTACCTTCCTAGTAACTGGTAATTAGTTTAGCAGTCCCATGGGTCCTATCCTGTGAGGTCTCCTGCTCCAGGAGTGCTGGGATCTCTACAAAACCCTTGCTTCATCCACCAGAGCCTTTCAGGAGCACAACTGGCACCATAAAAAAGCTTCTCCCCCCCATCACACAGGGTTGCATTATACTTAGTTGCCCTGTGACAGTATTTGGAGATGCCAACCCCATCTATACACCTGTCCTTAAAGATTAAATAGCCCTGAAGGCCAACAGGAGGGAGCAGAAATGAGGCTTTTGAGGGTGTATGGTCCCAGGTGGAGCCATACACGGAAAGCCCAAAGCTGTCCCCATGCACTTTCTCCACCTGCTGCCCCCATGTGAGAGACCCACACCTCCAAGCCCACCCTGGGTGAGACCTGGCTCGGGGCACAATCCCCACCTCGGCTGCCCCTGCTCTGCCAGCGCTGCGCCACGCTATCGCCTCGCTCGGCGGATTTTTCAGCAGCAGAGTATAAACATTTCTAGTGAAGTGCACTTAGTGCAAGTTGCTTTGCCAAGTGCTCTTGCCTCCCCTCTTTCGTTATGATCATGACAGTGTTTTGTTTAAGCGAGAAAACAAATTGCCCACGCTTCCTACGTCCCCATGGGCGTCCATCACACACGGGAAGGGTAGCGTGGTCTGGAGGGGATGCTGGCAGCACAGGTGTCCCTGTGTCACCTGCTTCAGGAATGGGAACGAGGCGAGGGTGCAAGTAGTGGGGATCTTATTGCAAACTCCTGTATGCCCACTGCCAGCCACAGGTAATAAAAGTCCCAGCCCCTAAGGGAATGAGGCAATGGGGACAGATTTATTTCTGCGCTAGGCTGATGGACAGAGATGCAACTAGAGGGAAATTAAGGGACTTGCCCAAGGTGACATGCAGATGCAGTGGTGGAGGAAGGCTGCATTTGAGCCCTGTGTGAATCCCAGGCTGCCCCTTCTCCCTGTGTCCACAGCCTGCCTGTGGGACCCCAGCCCCATGTTCTCTTTTGGGATCTTCACTGCTCAGCGCAGACCTGAGGGCACCAGTGGCTGGGCCTGGCAGCCCGTTTATCCTGCCCAAAAAGCCCCTGGCCTGAAGGAGTGATAGGGTGGCCCCCACAAGGGCTGGCAATTGGAGTCGGAGATGGAGGTCCCCGATAAGGGGTGAAGCCCTGGCCTGGGGAGATGCTGCCACCCAAACCTCTGCTGGAAGACAATGAGAGCTGCAAACAAAGACCTGCACTGAAGCACAGCAGCAATGCAAAAAGACAAAAAAAAAAACCAACAGAGGAAGAAACGCCTGAAAGATACATAGTTGGGATTCCTGAACCCCTCAGAGGTATTCGGGCTTAGCCAACAGGCTCAGGGTTTCTTTTTTTTTCAAAAAGTCATTAATTACACAACAGAGACGTATCTGCACCATTCGACCTCTCTGTGGCAAATAAGGTATTCCCTAAAATACATCACCCTCTGCACTCAGTGCCATCACTTCGCTTGGGCACTTGGCAAAATAACCCATCCCAGGGTGGTATTTCCAGCTGTCTCTCATGTCTGCATTTGTGCCAAGTATTGAAGGGGTGCTCACAGCATGTGTCTCCAAAGGGTGCAGCCGAAATAAGTGAGCTGCATCAGCAGCAAATGCTGGAGGAGGTGGCAGAGGGTTGGAAATACCACCCTGCTCACCTGGGCAGCTTTGCTGAGTGAGCTGACTGCTTGCTGAGGCCAAGGGGAAGCTCTCCAGCAAGCTGCACCAAGGGAAAAACAGTGCAAGGACTGCACTCACCTCCAGCACGGTCCGTCGCAGGCACTGCCACTGGCCACTCTGCCACGGCTGCTCTGCTGAAGCTGCTGGAGAGGACCTCAGCAGTTACTGCTGTGTCTCTTTTTTTGAGGAAGAAGAATTTATTAAGAATTCACCTGCTTTCACTCATGAACCCAACAACAGGCAGCCAGACTGACCAGTTCATACCGATGCTCCCTGGAGCAGGATAAAACATTTTTAAGGGTGAACTCTGAGTTTTCCAAGTGAGGGCAGAGCGAAGCGCTGTGGGTGAGGATGCTGCACTGGGGTGTGAGACCCAGACACCCTTAGAGGGCACGGTGTGCTCCTGCTCAGAGGCGGTAGCATCCCTGCAGCCCACCTTCGTGCTGCTCCCCTCCTCCTTAGGAGAAACGAGGATGCTTGCTACCAGTGCTGCCTTCCCAAAGCGTCCTCATCAGGCCATCCCTGCAGGGACATAGCTATGGGGTGCAGCCTTCACCCCAAAGACCTTCTAGTCCAAAGGAATGCCCACCACCTCCCGCAATGCGTTTCATTCACAAGCTGTTTTGACTCAGAGCTTGCTCTGTAGACACACCTATATTTGCACAATGCTGCAAAGAGACAACTTCATCCCCTCGTGCTTGGAAGAACTAATAGTACCTCCTGGAGCTTTTACTGGTCCTTAAATGAGCTTGGACCTCTCCTTCCCCATGACATTCCAGTGAGTTTTTTCATGGAAATGCTTTAAAAATAAATAAATAAGGAAAACAGGAAATGGTGATGTGCTTAGCTGTTAATATAGGCACAGACCCATCTTCCATCTCTGCTACTGTGTTTGTTGCACATTTTTGACACAAATCATCAGACAAAACTTGGAGCCTTCCAGGCTCCCTCTGCAATGAAAAGAAGCTGGGGAGAGGGCAGGCATTTATCCTTATCTACCCTACTCCACCCTTCTCAGAAACCTCTTTTGGGAAGCTGTCAGCTGAACTGGAGCCCACTGTGGCAACCAGGGATGACCAACACACGTTTGCTGTTCCACAGATGACGGGGAGAAAGGAGAAGCCTCTTTCTAGGACCATCTTACCCTAGGACCCTTTGGCCTCCTTCTTTTGGGCTGCAGATGGCATGCCAACAAACAGACCCACTGAGTGTCACCTGCTGAATGTCATTCGTGCTTTTTCATTTTCCACCTTGCACATGGCTGCTGTGACACCTCCCTATGCCATGTCCTCCTTCCTGCAGCTGACTGAGCCAAGTGAGGCTGCTCAGGCTGGAGCTTTTCTTTATTTGCTGGGGATGCTGAATTTTAAAAGTTGCTACAGGAGTACCAAGTCTGTCCAGCCCACAAAAAATGCATAGTTTGCCCTCCATATAAACAGGGGTGAAAACACTTGTGCCTTTTACTGCTGTCACAAATTCCTCCGGCACGGTGCAGTAACTCACCTTGGAATAACTTCGTTTTTGCTATGCTCAGCACCCTCCAGGTGCTTGGGATGCATCTGCCAACACCCCTCCCGAACATCTGAGTCCAACGGGTGCTCCAAGGCATTAGGAGACTTGGGCAGGAGTTGCTGCAAGAGTCCCTCTTTCACTCTGAACATGACAAAAAAAGCCCTCTGCTGATGCTTAAGGGCATCCTGCTTTTCCCCTGCCCATATAACAATCCTGCAGCAGAAAACCTATGGGCTGGGAGCATGGCTCCAAAATAGTCTCCCCACCCAGGGGTGTCAGGAGTCCTGAGCTGACCTGCCCAGCCTCTGCTCTTGTTTGTTACTTCTTGACCAGGGGCCCCAGGTGAATTATTTCTCCCACTCATAGTTCGTTGACTTCAATTTCACACAAGGACCTTCCGTATATCACATCCCCTCTCGCCAATGAATCTCTTCTGTTCCAACAGTTTAGTGTGCCCCAGGATCAATATATTTTAGCAGGATGCAAGGACGCGGTGTCATTGCCAGGTTCCCGGGTTGTACAAAACAAAAGGTATCGCTTTCTTAAAGCCACTGACAAACACCCTGGGCCAAGCATTCCTCTGCCATTAAACAGCTATGTAGAGGACGCTGGCTAATCACTCTCCATCCTCACCAAGGATGACTTTTTCTCTTAGTCTTCAATGTCAGGAGACCCAAACCTATGGCCCACCTCACCTTCCTTTTGTCTTGACATCTCAACTTGTGGTGCCCAGATCTGTTGGGCACATCAGAAAACCAGTATGATTTCTCCTCGCTGTCCTATTGGCATATGAGAATATAAGGTGCTTTACAAACTGGGGTACTTTTGTAATGCTGCAGGCGTAGCACCTGAACCACCCACCTCAAATCCCCGTTCTGCCCACCCTGTGAACTGTGGTGTAACTGCAAAATAAGGCAAAGGAGCACCACAGGGTGTCTGGGTTGGGATTAGGTGACCTCTCCCCTCTTTGGATTAGAGGTGGAGAGGATGGGGAAAGTCATGTAAATGTCCCCTTCCCTGAAGGTATCTGCTTGGCTCAG
Source organism: Podargus strigoides (assembly GCA_028020825.1). NCBI lineage: Eukaryota > Metazoa > Chordata > Aves > Caprimulgiformes > Podargidae > Podargus > Podargus strigoides. The sequence continues at coordinate 5,290,719 of CM051633.1, forward strand.
CTCCCCAGCAGCATCGCTAACAGCCTGTGACCACTGCATTTCTGCAGCTATTTACATTCCTCTGCCTTTGCCGAAGCTCACATCCCTGTCTGCAAGGTCCAGGCTGGCCTATGCCTTCCTGTTCTTCCCCCTTTCCCTGGAAAGCTTTCCGGCCCGTCGCCACATGTGGGTGGCCACCCACGAGCCGCTTTGATCAGCTCGGATGGACAGCGACGTCAGGGGGGCTTTGCAGCCTGCCCGCACACTTCCACAGCCACTGCAGCAGCAGAGGCTTTCTCCCCACGTCCTGGGCATCCCCCAGTCACTTTGGGGCACCTTTCAGATGCTGCTTTGATTCCAGCTCCCGCTTCAGATTCATTCAGTTTCAGCTGCCTTTGGCTGACTCTGGTTTGCGAACGCTGTCCTTGATCCCTGTGAATTTAACAGGACCCCATGACCAGGATTTCTCTCCCGGATCCCACCAGTGACTGGGGAGGTCAGACAAATGCAAGATGTGGTGGGCTATTTTTTATTGAATTTCCAGTGGTTTCAGGTGATGCTTTGCTGCAGCCCCATCCACTTGCAAACCAAAATGCTTCCTGGGATGCTATGTTTTTGTAAGCCCCTTGGTGGCCAGTGCCATGGTCCAGAGGACCTCCCCTCCCTCTCAGCCTCCCCATCCTCAGGTTAGCTGTGTCCTTGGCTTTACCCGTCCTCCTCCCGCTCTCCTTCCCAGGCTTTCCTTGCAGGCAATGCCAGGAGCTGGAGTTTGGGGTGGAGGCAGCTATTGTTCCAGCTATCTGCAGTGTAATGTTCCTTATGACTGTATTAAATGAAGGGCGGAGGTCACACATCCCTAGTTTAAATTAGGTTTAGGCTGACCTTTAACAATATTACACTCCTGGATCCTCTCATAACTCACCGAATAAACTCCCAGGGGGTTTTACCACCTCCCTCTTTTCTTCCTACTGTAAGGATGCCCGAGGCTTAATGTGCTTCTCTCCAATTTCACTTTGATTTCTAATCCTATCTCCTTCTCCCCCTTCTCCCCCGCCCCAATACAGATATATTCACTCCTTTAAAGGTGGGGGGAAAGAACCTGTTCCTTTTCTCTTCTGGGCGACAGCTCTTTCTTTTGTGTCTCTTTCTTCCCTTCCCCGCCCCCCTCCTCTTTCTTGACACAATGCACTATTTATTTGCACTGAAGGATAACTAAGAAGCAATTAAAAGATCAAAAGGCACAAACACAAGTAGATCCAGTGGCAACTTGTGGGGTTTATTTTGCTGCTGCTGCAGCTTCACCAAACTGCTGCCTTGTTTTTCCCCCGCTGGAGAGACACCTCTCTTAGTGGGTCGCCTCTTCCTCCAAGCAGACTTTTTTATGATCGCTATTTTTCACCCCCATTGTTTGCTATTGCAGTTGTTTACTGGAAAATCACTTGTTTTTCTCAGGGAGATTAACCCTCCAAGCTTTCTTTTGTCTACTCTCAGGAGGTCCTTGCGTGAGCTGGGGGAAGGGAGCGAGGCTCCTTCAGCTATTACCAGTAGCTTACAGCCCTGCTTGCCCCCCTGCCAAGGTTGGGTCCTTTCCTTTGATGGGGTTTTGCTTTTGCAGTGAGGAAAGGTGGATGCTCTTTGTTAAGGAGACCAGCTCTGCTGAGTGGTTTGCAAGGACCCACGACTGGGATTTGCTAAATCCTGGGCATCTAGGAGAAACTCCTAAAGCCAAAGGTAAGCACCGATGGAGATGCCTCTTTGGGAGAAGCCTGGAGCTCTGACACGTACCGGCAGATGCTCGGTCTCTTTGATGGAGAGGCCACTTCTTTACATGTTTAAATACGGATGTAGGAGCTGAGATTTGATGCCTGTGTTCGAGACTGGTGTGCAGAGAACCGCTTTCTCAGCATCACGTCTCTCTCCCAGGTGTGTCGATGTTTTGGTTGAAGCCCGCAGCTGTGACACCAGGTCTGCGGGATGGGATAGGCACAGCCCAGAGGACAACCCAGAGAGAAGAAGGATGCTGGGGAGGGAAGGATGTGCAAAGCCTAGTGAGAAAGGACCAGCGCTGCTCCCATTGTCATGGGCATGTTGAGGGCAAATCCGGGCATGTTCAAAGCTGCACCAATCCCCCATCCTTGAAAGAAAAAAATGCAAAAAAAAAAAAAAAAAGATAAAAAAGTTTTCTTTATTGCATGTTGAGGTGAGGGCTGCTGCATCCTTGCCCTTTCACACCACTACCTGCGGCAAGGCGCTGCCTGAGATGCATCAACCTGCTGCCCAACCCCTGGCAGCAATGCTCCTCTCTGCTCCAAGCAGGGTGCGTGCCCATGGCACAACCCGGGCTGCACAGCCCTGCAAGGGGGCACCCACCCGGGCAGCGGCGAGGGTGCGGGCACCTGGGGGCTGGCGGAAAACACGGGGTTCCTTTCCCTGGGGCAGGCAGGGCTTTGGGAGAAGGTGAGTTGTGCTGAATGCAGCAGTGCCATGCAGCACCGGCGGAGCAGCGGGAGCGCGTCCAGCCCGCGCACTGCCGTGCGCACCGTGAAGCCTGGGAAAAGCCCCTTGGTTTAAAGGCAGCCGTGCTCGCTTGTAGAAGCAGAGGCGACCAAGTGAGCAGGAACCGCTCCGGAAAGGTGCTCTGCAGGATGCCAAATCCGAGTGCCACTGCCCTGTGGAGAGGGAGCGTCCATGTTGTCCACATGGACACGCACGGGTGGACTCGGGGGCTCAGTGCCTGCCCGCACTGGGGTGCAAAACATGGGGGGGGAGGGAAGTGTGCGAGCCCAGGGGGACCGTGCAGCCGGCACCCCTCACTGCCCGTGCCTTGGCCGGGCAGCCCAGTTCGGGGGCTGATGTGAGGCAAGGCAGACAGCACGGACACCTGTGCCCTGTGCGCACCTAGAGAGACCCCCCCAAAGTGGGCGGGCAAGGCAATTTCCAGCTGCCCCCCCCTCGCCTCCCAGGTCTTGGGGCTCACCATCCGTTAGGCAGAGGCACTCCGGGGGTGCCCCTCAGCATCCCGGGATGCGGACCCCCACTTCTTCCCCTCACCTGCGGAGGCGGTGGGGGATGCGCGCAGCCCCCTGTCCCCCCGGGGCCGGCCGGGGTGGGTCAAAGCTCCCACTCGGGAGCAGCCCACGAAGAAACGGTGCGGCAGAAACTTTCTGTCCCCTCTTCCCTCCCCGAGCTGGACTCCGGAGGGTTACGAGGGAGAAGGAGGGAAGGAAGGGAGGGAGGGAGGGAAGAGAGGGGGTTAGACCGCTCTGCAACATTATTGGCTGCGTGGCCGGGCTGGTGTTCGCTGGGGAAGTCAGAGCATGCCCATTGGGGGGGTATAAAAAGGGGGCAGCCGGAGCGCCCTGCCTGTCTCCTCGCTCGTGGGGCAGCCAGCCGGGAGCAGCGGGCAGTCAGGCAGCCGGCCCCTCCGCCCCGGCCAGAGGGAACCAGTCAGTAAACACAAAAGTGAGAGCCACCCAAGGGGCAGCCAAAGCAGGAGGAGAGAAAGAGAAGGAAAAGAAAAAGGGGGAGAAAACCAGAAAAAAAAAAAAAAAAAAGGGAAAAAAAAAAAAAAAAGAGGAAAAAAAAAAAGAGAGAAAAGGAAGGCGCTCGCTCGCTCTCCAGAATAACAGAATACCTGATCGTAACAAAATAACATCCTTCAGACAAAATCCAGCAGGGACTTGACATACCAAAGAGGCAAGGCGAGGAGAGCGAGCCAGGGCGCGGGGAAGGCGAGCCAAAGCCGCGATCGCTGCCAGGGCAGGAGAGCAGCAGCATGTCCAGCGCCGGGGCAGCCGCGGATGAGCGCTGCCGGCAGCCCGCCTTCCTCCCCGGCCCGCCGCCGCCAGCCGACACCGCCGCCGGCAGCGCCAAGGTAAGCGCCAGCTCCGCTCCGCCGCGGGCAGGGCGGCAGGAGGGCTCCGCCGTGCCGGGCAGAGCCGCGCCGGGCAGAGCCGTGCCGCGCCGTCCCCACGCGTGTCACTAGAGGGACCCCGAGAGCCGGCCGAGCCGCGGGCTGGCGGGGTGGCCCGCTGCGGTGGGGTGCGCGGGGGATCCCCGGGGGGCGCCCCGCATCGCGGCAGCGGGGAACAGCCCGCGATGCAGACCCCCTCCCCCGCGCCGTGCAAGGGGTTGGGATGGATGCTGGAAGCGGGACGGCTCTGCGTGCCCGAGCGGCGGCGGTCCCGCGTGGGGACCCGCGCAGGGGTGTGCGGGGCCGGGGCCGTGCGGGGTCAGGTCCCACCCGCGGGGTGGGAGCGGGGAGACGGCTCGGAGCGGGGAAGGGGACAGAGAGTTCCGCGGCTCCGGAGAGCGGGGAGGCGATTAAACTCTGTCCTGCAAAACACTGCGGCGCGTTGGGTCCCGGAGGGATAAAAATACAGCGAGGAAAAACAAGAAAGCGGAGCCAAAATGGAGTGAGAGTTAATGGTTGGCATGCAGCTTTTCTTCTCCTGCCTTCCCAGTCGCTTTTCCCTGCAGCAATTGTTGTGAGAGCGCGACTGGGAGAGGTTTTAGCTGAGCAGTGGGGAACTGGGGCACGCGGGGAAAGCCGATGGAGCGGAGCTGTACCAGCAGATGTGGCTGCCTCGCCTGCAGCCAGCGGGGCTCGGCAGGCTTTCGGATACGCCGGGTCTCGCTCCGGCGGCGTGGAGCGATCGAGTGTAAAACCAAGGTTTGCGTGGGTGGTTTTAAATCGACGCCTCGGGAGAAGCACCGCTTTCAGCCCCGGAGGCAAGGCGTCCTCTGCGAAGTCTGTGGTTTTCTCCCCGAACGCTGTGATGTGCTCGGGAGGCCACGGCCTGGTTTGCTGCGGGTTTGTTTGCTGTCACATTGCACACCTGTCTGCGTGGGGTGGGTTTTTTTTTTCCCCTTTTGGGTTTTTTATTCCTCCCTTCGCCTTGATTTAGAGGAGTCGAGGAGCCCGGGTCGCGGGGTTTTGTGAGGGTGACTTTGTGCTAAGGACATCTGGAGGAATAAAACTGACTGACACTTCTGATCCGAGCTTCGCTGAGCTGTTTTGGACCCAACTTGACGATTTTGGTGGGGGTGAATGGGTCAGGGCTGTAAATCTCGCTCCGTGTTGTCGACACCCACACAAGTTCACTCAGCCTTTCAAAGGGGCTATCCCGGCTCCTGTGAAAATTCATTAAGGGATAAAAGATTTGACACCGCGGGTCCCCTCCCACCGCCACATGAAATTTGAGAGTCAAAATGTGGCTGCGTGTGTGTCCCAGTGCTTTTTCTGACAGGTGATCCTTTTTGCAGCCCGGCTGGAGGGCTGCTGCTTTGCCCAGGCAACCCAGAGGTGTCAGTGCACCTCTTCCCATCGATCCCTGTAGGCTTCGGAGCAAGCCCGGCTTGTCTCGTGGAGCACCAGAGGAAAGCATTTCTGTACTTTTCTTTTTTTAAATAAAGCAAACACAGCAGGTGAGGTCTTATTTTTAGAGGGACCCGAGGAGTTGGTCTGTTTCCAGCAGTGCATACGAGCACCATAAGTGGCCCACCCTCTCGTGTCCTGGGACTGACCTCTCCGATCCTTCTTTGGGTTGCCTTTGCTTTTAAAGGTTGCTGTGTGTCTTAACGGGGCAAAGAGATCCCGGCTTCCCTCGACACGTTTGTGTGAGGGTTCAGGACAGGTGGGGGGCACTGGGGGAAGGAATCTGCCTTGGCATTGCAGCCCGGCTCTGAAAGGGTTAAAGCTGCTCTGCCAAGACGTAAACCAAGTTCAACGTGGTGTGGGAATATCACTTGCCAGTAGACTCCAGTCACCACAATTTCTGATTTAACAGCTTAACTTGCTGTTAACTTTCCCTGATATACTCCAGGTTTTGGATGGGAATGCAGAAAGGAGAGAGGAACAATAAAGAAAGGAGTTAAGTGAGGCTACTAAAATGGGCTTAAATCCCTTCCCCGGGTCCTGCCAGCTGTCTTTAGAAGAGTTAAGCAAGACTGCATTTCCTTTTTTTTTTTTTATGCAATAAATCAAATGTTTCTGGGCTGCATACCAAAATTTGTGCAATACGTTCTTACTCCCCAGTGGGGTGAGTAAATGGTACTGAATACCCCATTCACCTTTTTCAGCTTGATTTTTCCACAGCTACAGTAGCCCTCGCTGCAGCACGGAGAGGTGTGGGGTGCAGGCAGTGCTCCCCTGCCCATCCCGGTGCCTGTCCTGCAGGTGGAGGAGGCAGGTGTCCCTCCCCTCACAGGATGGTGACCCACAAAGGTGACCCCCAGCGCGGGGCAGAGAGGGCTGCTGATGGGGACAAGCAGCGAAGACAAAAAAGTGAGGGCTAAAAATAGCAGCAGCATTGCCAACCTCAGCCATATAAATGTCATGCGAGCCAGGTGCCAAGAATCAGGAGGGTTTTTTTATTTTTTTTTTCAAGACTGAGCTAAATAGCAGAACCCCTGGTCCTGGGTCGGTTTTATTCACCTGACACCTCAGTGGTCCAAAGTTTGGTGTTTTAAAGCTTGCTTCATCCAAGCTGCAGGTTGGAAAGCTCATCCTTCCTCTTTGAGATGAAGAGGAAGGCTCTTCCACAGCATGGCCCGGGGTGGCTTCTCTCCCTTTAGGCACTGCTGGGTGCCTCCTCCTGGTGCCTCTGCCCAAGATGCAGCCCCAGGGTGTTTTTTGGCTGCCAAAGCACCTGCCTCTCCCTGCTGGCATCCTTTGCTACTTGACACCTTGAGGCGCCGTGGCCTGGTGCCCTGCACGAGGTTGCCCGTGGGCAGGGGTGGCACTCGCTTGGCACGCGCAAGGTTGGCGCCTTTGGGAGAGCCGTGCTTGAAACGGGGTCAGCTCCCTGCTCTCCCAGGGCTGCCCTCCGAAAGGAGTGGTGCAGAGACACGCTCAGCATCTCGCCCAGGCAATGGTCAGAGGAGCGAAGCATCGATCTCTTTTTCGGCGGGGTGGAGGGTGATGGAGGCTGGGAGGTGCAGACTGCGTTTGTCCCCTCCTGCACACACTGCTGGGTTTGGGCCGGTGGCTTTTTGCCGTGCTCCCTTTTAAATGCTCCACAAAGAGGCAAGATTTTATTATTTTTTTTTCTTTTTGCTGTCCAAATCCAAATTTTGCAGACTGGGCCATCTGTCAATTCCCTCCTACGTTGTTCTGTTCATATTAAATTGTAATGAAGGCCAGACTGAAGAAGGAATTAGGTCAGACAGGAGGTTTAGTCTCTGTTTTTGGGGAGATGTTTGTTGCCCAAGAGAGGCATCGTGGTTTGGTTGGCTCAGCACAAGCTTGGATGCAAGGGATGCCTGAGCTGTCCTCTGAGATTTGGCAACAGGGCCTTGTAGCACATTGTGACCTCTTGGCCCCCAACTCCCCAGCAGCTGGACAGAGGTTGTGGATCCAACTGATTCTGCAGTAAATCCTGAAAAAATCCTTTCACGGCCTCGGGTGGGAGGGTGGCTGTGCTGCAGACCTGCCCTTGGGCTCACTCCTGGCACACTGCAGCCACCCTGAGAGGACCCTCTCTGTTGGCGTGTCCCTGCTGGTTGGGGGTGCCAAGAGGTTTTTGGGGGTCCCTGACCTTGGACGCAGCAGCCTGTGCTGCGAGGGGGGAATACACAGGAGTCCCGAGGCAGCCAGGAGCATCCTGTGCACAGCAGTTCCCAGCTGAGCTGGCTCCAGCAGCAGCCTGGCTTTGTGTGGGGACTGGGGATGAGGTGGGATAGGGACATGAAGGGTGGAGAGCAAAGCAGATCTTCTCCAGGCAAGGACAGGCCAGCGTCGTGCTCTGATGGCTTGTCTGAGCCTCTCCTGCACCAAGAAGGCTGCTCTCAGGTGTGATTCCCAGGATGGTACGGGGCATCCGTGCAACCCGGAAATTCCTCCTGCATCACCCCCTTGCACACCGTATTGGGTCTGAGCCCTCGTGAGGAGAAATTCGGCGCTCAGGCTGTTGGTACCCAGCACGTCTTGCACTGCCGTTCCCACCGCCCCGGGTTAAAGCTGCATCCTGAAGCATTTGAGCTCTCTGCGGGCATGTGATGGGGAATGGCGGCCGTCATGGCAGATCCAACTGCTTTGGCAAGAATGAACCTTTGTTAGTTGTAGCCTCTCTCCTAGTGGACATAGGACCTTGTTCTTTAGGAAAGCACCCCACTTACCTCTCACTGCCTTATTCCCATTTCTAATAAAAACTGAAGGGTTGTCCATCAGTCGGAGTGAATTTATTCCTGTCCCACAGCTGAGGGTTCTCTCCCAGTCCTAATGCTTGGAATAGAAACCAAAGGCAGTGGTGTCCCATGTTTCCAGGAGAATGAAGGCTCGGAGAGCCTTCACAGGGCTTCGACTCATGATGCTGAGCAGGATTTGGCCGTGACAACTGAAACCTTGTGCAACCTGGGCAGCTGGCATGGTGCTTGCACCAGGTTGTGCACTGTGGGTACCCAGCTGTGCCCTGCTGCCCTGTTTTGGGGAGCAGCACCGGCTCCAGCAGCTGCGGCAGGCTGGGTGTGAGCTCTCCTGCATGGGTGCTGCTCATCCCTGCTAAGGAGGAGTGGGAGGGGGGAAGGATTGACTGAAAGGTCCTGAGGATGCTCTGCACCAGTGGCAGCACCTTGGGAGCCTGTCTAGCCTTTGGGTGAAGCCTGAGGGCTTTTCCTCTGCAGGGTCAGTAGGGCCAAAGCGAGAGGGTAGGGCTTATGTGGTTGGGTTGAGGCTCCACCAAACTGGAGAGAAACTGCAGCACTGAGTAGTAAATAGAGATTTTTGCGTTGCTGCTCAGTTTCTCATGACACAGCTGCTGGAGGGAGCGGGGAGACGCCAAGGTGACAGCGGTGGAAAGGGCTGGGGGTTGATGCACGAGCAAAGGGGGACTTCACCACATCGCACACTTCCACGTTAGCCCTGGATGACAGCGTTGGAGCTGTCCCTGTCTTTGTGGCTTCAGGGGTGCTTTCTGGCTGGAGTTATGGGGTGCGTGGGCACCCTACGAGAGCTCACAGTGGAGGCAGGGGGAGCTGCCAGGAGCTACCTTGTGCCTGTGGTGCGGGTTGAGCAGGAGGAGGTATTTTCTGAGGAGCACAAGTTTTTTTCCACAGAAGGTATCAGGTCTCCCCAGCATCAGATATCGCCCCGCTGACAAAACCTCACTCTCCCCTTGCTTCAGAGCATCTGAATCCTTTCTTTAGTCTGGATGTGGAGGAAAAACTGCGTTTGTCACCTGTGCCACCGAGGAAGCCCCATCTGGGGGACTGGCTCTGGTTGGGGGAGGCCATCGCACAGCCTGCTCGTTAGCAGTCTAATTGGGGACGGGGGATTATTTGGATGTCCTGAAGTCCCATGTCAGCGGCTTTGATGGTGGCACTGGCTGGCATGCATCTGCCACCCTGGCAATGAGCTGCTGGCACTACCTGCGCCCTGGGAACACCAGCAAGTAGGAGCCTCTTGTAAAAAAAAGAGGAAAAAGGGAAAAGATAATAATGAAAGGGAGGGGGATCACTGCTGTCTTGTCAGTTGGAGATTTGGCTGCCAATGGTGCCACACCAGGGGTGTGACTCAAGCAGCGCAGGTGATGCTGTGGTGGAGCTAGGGAGGCCCAGTAAGCACTCCTTGGCCACTCGATAAAAATCAAAGAGAGAAGGTGGTGGTGGCAAACCACTGTAACTTGGCAGTGTGGTGCAGCTGCAGCCCCGTGCCATCTCTCTGCTCCTGGTGTAATATAGACCAACACTCCCCAGGTGGGCCGAAGGGTCTGGCGGTACTGGAAAAGCTGGTCCCGGTCCCATCACTTGCTGGTTGGAGCCCAGTTTGTTCCCAGGGTCGCTGCCTCTGTTGTCCAGAGTTTTGCCAGCCTTGCTGATCTCTGCCAGCACAGGCTGAGCAATACGATGGGCATCAAAGCTCATGCAGGGGGGATGCCCTCAGCTCACCCAGACCTTGCAGCCTCCGTTTTGGCTTCTCTTGTTGCTGATCTCTGTCCTCCCGCCACTCAGAAGAGCTTGTGACTTGTAAGCACAGCACATTTCTAGCAGTGACGGTTTGAGCTACGTGCTAGTAAGAAATTGGTAGCAAGGGTGGCTTTATTGCTGGCAGGACCGTAGCGGGGCCCTGGGGGAGCTGGGCTAATTTCCTGGCTGCGCTGCAGACTTCCCCCGTGACCTTGGGCGAGTCATTTAATCTATCCTGGGCTTCAGCTCCATCTCCGAGCATCCCGGGGGGGTGAGGTAATATTCATTAACTGATATTATTCTCGTGTTGCTTAGATGCTATGGTGATGAAGGCTGGATGTGAAACCCAGCATCTTGGCTGAGCGTTAGCAGGGAGAGGGGATGCTCCGCTGGAGATACAGCGCTGCCCCATGCCGGCTGCTATTTTGCCACGCTGCTCCTTGTCGTTCTGAGCTGACCCGTCTGACCACCATCGTTATTTGGCTGCATATATACAGTGATGCTCATCACTGAGGGACTCAACACCTTGAACCATCCGTGGGTTTTGCTTCATGCAGTGAGGCAATAGCACCCTTGCTTTACACCTGCAGGAGCTGACATGGAGGTAAAGCTGTTTGCTAGAGCCGAGTCAGGGGAAATCTTTGGGTTAGTTAGTGAATATCCAGGGAGTTTGTTTTTTAATCCTCGGCCCTCCTTGGTGATGCCTCAGGTGTTTCTTGTGGGACTGCTCTGCTGAGGGATATCTTCTTGGTCCCGGCTCTCATCAGCAAACACAGCTTGTGCAATCAGCCCCTTGATTGCCCGAGCCTGGGCAGGTTTCTCCCTGGCAAAACCCAGCTTTCCTCAACAGCAGCTCTAGGACAGGTTGAAACTTCATTTATTTCTGCTTTGGGGGAACATGTGTTCAGGTAGGGCATGAAAACCCATCATCAGAGCTGAAAAAAACCCCCAAACCTCCCAATAATCATTTGAGTGATTTCCCATGGAAAAGAGGGAAAAAATAAAAAAATCACGCCGTTGAAAGAGCAGGGGGAATAAAAGCCTTTCAGAGGTAGGCTGAAGTGGGATTTTCCAATGGAAAAACTGCTTCAATGCAAACCTTGTCTGTCCGGAGTGGCTGACAGGCAGGGCGAGCACAGGGAGCCAGCCTCGCACCAGCGCCCGGCTCAGCACTGCCCGTCCTTCCCTGCAGCATCCCGACATGTCCCTGCATCAACCCCCAGGCGTGCTGCGGGCGGGGGGCTTCGCCCGGGGGAGGTGGCAGAGTGTGGTCCCTGGCTCCGTGTTAAAGCTGTGCCTCTGTCCCCAGGTGCAGAGGATGTGTGCGGCGAGGCGGATGCTGCTGCTGCTGCTGGCTTTCCTGGCCTACGCGCTGGATTCGGCGGCGGCTTACGGCACGGCGGAGACCCTCTGCGGCGGGGAGCTGGTGGACACGCTGCAGTTCGTCTGCGGGGACAGGGGCTTCTACTTCAGTAAGTGCCGGGTGGCCAGCAGCAGCCGGGATGCTGTCCCCACTCCATGCCTTGCTTGGCTGGAGCCAGGCTGGGGGGAACGGAGGGGTTTTCCAGCCTGGTGGTTTTTCTGTGATTGACTTGTACACGGCGGTAGGCCAGGAGAGGAGTGAGAAAAGCGACGTGCTCAGGGTGACATGCACCCACCTCGTGGCGCTTCTGGGGACTGGGCAGTCCCATGGGGAAACTGGGTCCTGCACTTGATGCTTGGGGGAAGTCGAATAGCGCTGGGGAGCTGTAGGTGATTAGCTCAGCAGTGATGAGGGCAAGTCATTAAAGTAATGAGGATGTCTACAGCCAGCTCTCTGCTGAGCTTGAGCCCTGACTTATTTTTTAAATTGCTGTTTAAGTGCTGCATCGTGAGAGCAGGCAGGGAGCTGAGCGCTCCCCCTTCCTGGGCAGGCTTTGCTTGGCTATAGCAGCAGCTTCTAGGCTGCTCCCAAAACACACTTCATGGCCTCCTGGCTACCTGCTGGCGAACCTGTCGCTGAAGAGGGATGTCTTACCCCTTTGCAGCACAGTTAGTGCAAAAAAATGCAGCATTGCTGTTGTCCACGGAGCGCAGGTGGCTTCAGGACAGTTGGCTGGAGCAGGCTTTCCACCAGGATGCTCTGGGGGTTTGGACCGTTGGCATTAGTACAACAGTTTAGCTGGTGAATGGGGAGGAGGAGAAGTAAACCAGTAGTGATGGATGCTCAGTAATCTATGGGTGAAGGTGCCTGGAGTGTGACGACTTGTTCTGGGGTTTCAGTCCCCTGCTGTGCCTGGGAGAGGGAAGACTCTGTGTCTTGGTGCCCGCTAAGGACTGAGCCTCAGCGGGACTGACTACAGGAAAGATACAAAGCCAAGGGGGTGGGCAGAGGATGGAGATAGCAGCTGAACATGGGGCCATGCATTTGGCAGTCTGCCTCTGCCTTGGGAAAAGGAATTCAAAAGTCACTTTTGAGTAACAGGGTGTTTTTTGGAGTAGTGGAGTCAAGAGCCAGCCTCCCTCTCGACTCAGTCTGCCTGTGCAGGGAACAGGCGCTGCAAAGTTAGGAGATGATCCTGGGTGTCCCTTCCCAGCCTGGGTGTCCCTTCCCAACCTGGATGCTCAGCCAGACTGGGCTGACACTGCCTGCTGTGGTTGGGCAGGGAGAGGCGCAGGGATCCCACACTGAGTGGCAGCCAGGGTTTGGGCTGTGTAATTCTGGGCAGGAGGTTGGGCTGCAGGTGGCTTTGCAGCTAGCTGGGGGCCATCGCCCTGCCCTGTCCCAGCTGAGCAGCGATGTCTTCACGGCCCCTGGGGTGTTGTGGGCAAGCAATGCTTTGGGGGATGCCCTGGGCATGCTTCCTTCCTCTCTCTGAGCCAAGTAGTGAGGGTTTGCACGTCAGCTGCCCTTCCTCTTCTCATCTCCCCTTCCACCTTTCCTCCGCCAACGAGCCCTGCGCCGGAGCTCGGCCAAGGCAGCAGATCCGGGGCTGACCTTACTGGCACGGGGAGGAGGCAAGCTGCTCTCCTGCTCTCACACCTCTTCCTCTCCCTCTATATATAGAGGAGCATCCGTCTCCCTGCCGTGGTTTCTCTTCCCTCCTCCCCCTCTCTGGGGATGAAAGGGAATGGGGCTTTTGTTTTACAGACAAACTGACCTCCTTTCACCTCAAATAACCCAGCCGCCCAGGCCAAAATCAAAACACTTCTGAAGGCAGACAAGTTGCTTGGTGCCAAGTGGCCAGTCTGGTGCTTGCAAGGGGATTCTACCTTTTTTTTTTTTTTCTTTTCTTTTTTGTCCTCTCCCATCCCACCTTCTTCTTTTTGAATATTTCTGGAAAGCCCAGGTGCCAGGGGATTAATCAAAGTCCCCCCAGTCCCAAATTTTAACCCTTTCAGCACCTGCCCAGCCTGTGCCATACAGGGCTGAAGATGTTTGGGTGATGGCTCTACTTGATGAGGTGTTTGGACATCCTCAGCTCGCCTTGTTTTTTCATTCTACCTCCATCAGCCTCATAAAGTGATTCATTCTCCTTCATCTTCACTCCTAAAACCTCATGGATACACTATTATCACTGTATAGGCTTGATAGGGCATGGGTTATGTTGCATGATCATGGGTTTACATCTTAAAACCAGCCCTGGGTTTGCCATGAGCACTTTTTGGCATGGGACGTGCAACCTGATGAGCAGCCTGTGCTAATGCAGTGATTCATACGGGAGGTAAACATCCTTGTCCTGCAGGTACAGGTGGGCCCCGCTTGCTGAACAGGCTTGTTGCAAGCATTCAACTGGTAATCTTGGAAAAAACATAAATGGTGTGAAAACCTGTTGTCGGTTTTCTGCTGCAGCAGTGATTTAAGTACTGAAATGATGCTGTGCATTCTTACAAGGCAGGACTTAGCTAGCGAAGGTAGCTCTGAAATACAGTGCTGTTTGCATCCTTGCAGGTGGATGCAGTGTACTGATGGTGTTCATCCCCCTAGCATCTAGCATCTGGTGACAGGGAAATATGCAACCTAGACTGAGGAGGGTGCACCCCCTGATAACCAGGATGCCCATCTGTCTGCTGGTGTGGGGAGTGGGTCCCAGCCCCCCAGGTGCCCGTGGAGGCATTGTGGCTAGCAGGTGCTTGGGGCTGAGAATGATGAAGCTGGCTCTGAGAGTGGGGATGCAAAAGAGTTGCACTGACAGGAGCAGGAGCTGGCAGTGCCGGGGTTGCCCTGCCACGGGAAGCAGGGTGGGCACGGCAGTGTGCACCATGCCAGCCCCGTGCTTCATCCCGGGGATGCTTTGGCAAGCTGCAGCTGGAGCCATGAATGCTTTGCTCTCTGCCTCTGCCATGATTCCTCCCTGCTATGGCTTTTAAGGCTTTTGGGACTGGCCTGCAGGTGCCGGCAAGGTGGTGGCATCCTACTGTGGCTCTGTGACAAGGTCGGGACCCCCTGGGGACGGTGGCACGGCCCGTGGAGAGATGCTGAGCACAGCCCTGAGTGTAAAAAGCGGAGCAGGATGAGAGGAAGCCCCAGCCACGAAGCTGCTGTCATGCAATGCTGGCAGGGAGGGCAGAGGGGCTGCAGGGGGAGAGGCGTCCGACTTCTCTGTAAACAACAGCTCCTGTTTCCTCTTTTCCAACAGCTGATAAGAATTTAGCTCTTTGCAGCCGCTTGTGCTGACGGGGCACATTCTTGCGCGCCCGCCGCTCCTCCGAATAATACTAGGAAAAAGCAGGGGGGAAAGCGCAGTGCTGGGGTGGGGGAGGGCCAGGCTGGGGGCACTGGGACGGGGCCCGGCGCCGCACAAAGGCCCCCTTGTTGCTCCCGACATTCCTGCGACAGGGGCACGGGGACTGTTTACACCCAAAGTCCCCTTCCACTCGGCTTGCCGCCTGATTGACCAGAGGAGAGGGGACCCGGCTGGGGTGGCACCGGCACCGCGCACCCCTCCCTGCAGCATCTGTCCGGCCCCAGTGAGTGTGGGGAGCCTGGAGCAGTGGGGTGGCCATGCCAGGGAAGGGACTCCCATCCCCTCGTGGCTATGGTGGTGCCACCACCTCCGGCGTGGAGGCGTTGCTGAGCTGCAGGTATGCGGCCTCCGGGGTATCCCGGGAGTGGGTCTGGCTTTGGTGATGCCCAGCTCTCCCTGTCGGGGTAGCCTGATGCTGGATGGGAATAACCCTGGGCAGCTGGAGGGCCTTCATGGCCAGGCTCTGCATCCCTGGGCTCTGCATCCCTGGTCTTTGCACCCCTGGGCTCTGCACCCCTGGGCTTTGCATCACTGGGTTTTGCACCCCTGGGCTTTGCACCACGGAGCTCAGCCCCTCCACAGAGCTGTGGGAGGTTTTGGCAGAGCACAATTTGGGGAGAAAGAGAGCCTAGCCATTCATTGAAGGCCGAGAGGAAGCGTGTTTCCACAGGAGGAGGCGGTCATCACCGCAATGGGAAGCACCTTGTGTGCCCCGTGGTGCTGCAGCCCGCACAGCTCTCCCCTGAGGGCAAGGGGTGGAGCAGCAAACCCCTCCCTGGTAAAGCGAGGTGCCACCCATGGGCAAAAGCCAGGACGTTCGACCTTTAGTCTGTGGATAAATGGTGTTATGGAACAAATGCTTTTCCCAGCAGTGTTGCTGTTAACCAGAAATGTCCTCGTGTCTCTTCCCTGGGTTGTCATCTCCAGGTGTTTTCTGGGACTGTTTGTTGTGTTTGCCTGTTATTTTTTCCTAAAGTAACTCTCCCGTGGAGGATTGTACTGGCGCTTGGCGAGGTCTGTACGGACAATTATGTAATGGGAAATGTGCCCTATCCGACCGTCGCAGCGGAGCTGTGGGTGGCACCAGCGAGGGGAATGGCACACAGCAGCTTTGTGCAAGAGAGAAGGGGCAGTGTGTTGGGGCTGGGGGCTGCGCAGGTGCCCCCCTGCTGGGCAGGGGCAGTGAGTGGGGCAGGAGGGGCTGTGCCCCTGCAGTGGTCCCTGCTGGGAGCTCACCTGTGCAGTCCACACCTGGGCATTTGCAGTGTGTGCTGCTGTGATTTACACACGCTCCTGTGCCAGACAGTGCCCTCGATGGCAAGGCACTGAAAATGGTCCTGCTTTGCTGCTTGGTTTTTTTTCCCCCTCTCTTCTTTCCAAACAAACATATAGCTGCAAGTGGGCAACTTCTGTTTTTGAGAGGAGACGTGTAACCTTTCGAAACCTCAACTTCTCCCCAAACCGTGCGTGTCGTCACTTGTGCATCCTGTCCAGTGGGAGTGTGAACGCAGCCCTCTGGGGGTGTGCTAGCGAGAGGGGCTCACTTGAATTTTTCCTCTTTTCCTTCGAAACACTCCTTCTGCCTGTGCTCAGGATGCTTTCTGGAGCAGCCTCAGGCTTCAGCAACCTGCCACGCCTGCAGGTCTGGGTGCTGGGGTTGGTGTGTGCTGAGCAGGGGCCATACACAGTGCGGGATGCTGGTGGCAGTGCAGGTCTCCCATGGACCTCACTGGGTATCACATGCCTATAGAGGAAATAGATGCTCTCTATATAGGTGCATATAGAGATGCACCTATAGATGCTCTCCCCCGTCCCCCTCAGGCATTGCCACCTGGTTTGTCTGCACCAGCATCACTCGTATGGCTGTGGGCACCCAACACACCTGCCCTGCCTTTAAAGGGAGAGCCCAATCCAGCGTGCTTGTTGGCCACAAACATTTATAGAGAGCAAGTTAAACTCCTAACAGTGCTCCTTTTGCTGAGCCTTTACCAAGAGGGAACCATCCTTCTCACCTGCCTGTGGCTAAAGGTTGCACCTGAATTTTTTCTGGAGAAAAAGAAAAGGAGAGCAGTGGAGCAGGGGGGATGAATGTGGAAAACAGAGCATTTTACATGATTCCCGAAGGCGGGCTGCACGGTGGGAGTCAGCTGCCCCATCGCCCTGTGCCCCAGTGCCGTGGTGGCGATGCACCAGCGCGGAGCAGGGCTGATGTGAATAGAGAGCAGGTGCCGTGCTGCCAGGGGCTTTGCCCTTGCAGAGCCCGTGGTGAGGTACAGCCCTGGGGTTCTGCATGCTGGCATCGCACGCGCAGGGCTGCGCTGTGCACACAGGGCTGTGTTGAACGTGCGGGGCTGTGTTGCACGTGCATGTGTGCATTGGGCATCTGGGGCTGCTTTTGATGCCTGGGGTTGCACTGCCTGCACAGAAAACTCTGGGGCTTTGCACTTTGTCCCGAGGCACTTTGGGTGGGCGCTCAGATGGGACACCCCCCCAGAGAAATTGGTCAGCACCTTGCGAGCCAGGGCCCTTAAATCTTAACCAAGGCCAAATACTTGAGTGCCTGCTTCAGCTGGAGCGTGCTGGGGGGCTGCAGGTCATGCATGGGACCATCATGGATTGTTTTATGTATTCCTGCAGGCTGGCTGGGAGGGAGGGACTTGGCCAAGCACAGTGAACAGAATTAAGCATCGCACCTCCACAGCTCACTCTCAGTTTTTCCCATGCCCAAATTCTGACCAGGATGTGGTACCAGATCTTGTTTGCAGTCCCTGCTGGTGCTGGCCTCAGCTCCCCTCCCTCAGAGCACCTTGTGCTGGGAAGAGATGCTCATGGCAGTGAACACGCCGCACACGAAAGCCCAGAGAAAATCCTTTCATTTCAAGCTGGTTTATGTTTTGGAAGTCACAATTCCCAAGCAAATTTGTTTTGCATCAGAAATTCCAATTTGCCCATCTCTTTTATTTCAAGACGGGGAGGAAAATCAGTAAAACTGATGTAAGCCTTTCCTCCGGAGCACTTTGGCAGTCATTAAGCCGTGACATGAAATGCACTCGGTTGTTGCTGCACCGGACATGGGCTTTTGCATCCTTCTGCAGGCAGAAACGAGAGAGGAACCCTTATTAAAAGATTAAATTTAATAGCTATTCTTGGCGGATGCGGGAGCCTGTATTCTTTCTGCAGCTGTCTCAGAGCTGTCCCATCTGGTAAAATTTAGCTGCCTTGGTTCGCTTCACCTGCCTGAGCATCGACCCGACGGAGGGAGGTTGGCAGCCGCAACGCCGCGCTGCTTCTTTCTAATAAAACTCGCTTGCCAGGATCAACACGGGAGATGGTTGCAGTAATCGGCGCAGCACTGGCGGCGGGGCTGGGCTCGAGCTTCCTTGCTTTAGCTGCGCCCCAAAAGGCCGCCTGCGCCAGAGGTATAGGAGGGGAATAAATCACCACCGTATAAAGCGCCTTTAATTAGCGCCGCGCGCGCGCAGGGAGTCCTGTTGGCATCAGCAGCGTTTGTCTGGGAAAGCCTTAATGCGGAACCCGGCTGGTTCGCGGGTGCGTGGCGGCTGGGATGGGAGAAGCGCTGCTATTTTTGAACCGTGTGGGACCCACCAGCATCTGGTGGCTGGTGGAGGGGTGCCTGCAAGGGGATGGGTGCTGTGGAGCGGAGGTGAGGGTCTGGTCCACGTTGCTGGCTAACACCAGGGTGTCTGCTGTTGCAGGTAGACCGGTGGGACGAAATAACCGGCGGATCAACCGGGGGATTGTGGAGGAGTGCTGCTTTCGGAGCTGCGACCTGGCTCTGCTGGAAACCTACTGCGCCAAGTCCGTCAAGTCC
This sequence comes from Podargus strigoides, assembly GCA_028020825.1. NCBI lineage: Eukaryota > Metazoa > Chordata > Aves > Caprimulgiformes > Podargidae > Podargus > Podargus strigoides. Next base: position 5,309,160 of record CM051633.1, read on the forward strand.
GAGCGTGACCTGTCCGCCACCTCCCTGGCGGGTCTGCCGGCACTCAGCAAGGTGGGGACTGCACTGGGGTGGAGGCCCTTCTCCGACATAAATAGCAAGAGAAAAGATGGGAAGGGCATGGGTGGGAAAGGACAAACCCCAGATGCAAGGTCTGCTGCTTCTGCAGAGCCTTCAAGAGATGGCCACCATTAGCAACTCATTCCAAGTACCTGCAGAAAGTCATCTTTTAATAAGGTGGGGGACCAGAGGTGGGCTGGATCGTAGAACCATAGAATGGTTTGGGTTGGAAAGGACCTTTAAAGGCCATCTAGTCCAACCCCCCCCCCCCGCAATAAGTAGGGACATCTTCAACTAGATCAGGTTGCTCAAAGCCCTGTCCAGCCTGATCTTGAACGTTCCCAGGGATGGGGCAGTGTTTCCATGGGATGGATGGAACTCAAAGAGGGGAACCCCTGTCTAGAACCGGGCAGGCTTGTGGTGAGGCTGACCTTGTTATCCTGTCCCTTGCAGGAGAGCTTCCAGAAGCCCTCGCACACCAAGTACTCCAAGTATGACGTGTGGCAGAAGAAGAGCTCCCAGCGGCTGCAGCGGGAGGTGCCTGGCATCCTGCGGGCTCGCCAGTACCGGTGGCAGGCGGAGGGGCTGCAAGCGGCCGAGGAAGCCAAGGTGCTGCACCGTCCCCTCATCTCCCTGCCCAGCCAGAGGCCCCCGGCGGCGCGAGCCTCCCCCGAAACGGCCGGCCCCCAGAAATGAACCCTGACCGGCTGTCTCGATTTTTGATCTCCCGGGGGAGGGCGGGAGGACTGACGAGACCCGGCCCCCGAGCCCCTCCGTCCCCGGGGCTGCCGAGCCGAGGAGCGGGGCGGCGGGGTACCCTCACGCCGCTCTGGCCCCAACCAAACAACTGACACAAGCAAGGAGGGGATGGCGGTGGCGACAGCAGCGCCGCTCCCACGGCATCGTCCTTTGGGGGGAGGGAGGGTTGTTTCGTTTCCCAGGCCTGTTTCGTTCCCCTGTGCCCCCAGTATTTCCAAGCCTGTACTTGCAAAGGGACAGTTTGGCACTTGAACTTTTTGCTGCCGGGCGCTGCGTGACATCCCGGTGCCAACGCCAGAAGACAGAAGAAAGAGCAAGAGGGAAAAAGGATATGAAGTCAAAAGTTTTTTTTTAATCTTTTTATTTTTCTCAAGAAGAAGAGTCCATTCCGTGTCTTTCTTGACAATAAAGTGAAAAAAATAAATTAAAATGGGGAGAAATATTGAGGGATATAATTTTTTTGCCTCATTCCCACCCCACTTTTTTCTTCAATTCTTTTTTGTTTCTTTTTTTTTTTTATTTTTATAACTTTCTTTTGCACCTTTAAAAGAACAACGTACCTGAGAAGAAGTTCCGAGGAGCCCCCATCTGCATTTTTGTGTGTGTGCTTCATTACAAGATTCCAAATTGACTTGCACCTTTTTGAAATCATTGATGACATGAGAAAGAGAGGAAGAGGAGAGAGAAAGAGATAAGAAAAAGGAAAGGGGAAAGAAGAAAAAAAAAAAAAAAACAAGAAAAAAGTGAGCTGATGCTCACTTTAAATGGAGGAGGCGTCTGCATTGCACATTTGCCACGGATTTAGTTGATTTATATATATAATATATTATATAACTTTTTTGGCAAAAAAAGCACTATTTTTATGGGACATTTTGTGTAGTATCTGAAGAGGGATTGTAATGTTTAAAATGTGTTATGGTGCTAAAGTAAGTTGGAAGGGAAAAAACCCAGAAATAGCAAGAGAGGGTGGGGAGGGAAGGACAAGATAGCGAATACTGAACTTGAAATTTTAGCTTTTCGTTTTAGGAAAAGTGTGATAAATGTGTTTCTTTTCTCTTTTGAAATATAGCTTGGTCATGACCATATGAGCTAGTTGGCTGTTACTCATGTACACAGATGCACGCACACACAGAAATACATCGACACACATCCTTTTTTTTTTTTTTAAAAAAACCAACAAGAAAAACCACACCACAATTTCGACTCAAAGGGAACTGTTCTAGAGACAAGCTATTTTGACTGGTGAAGGTGTTGCCAGTTACAACTCAAGGCCCTGCTTCTGCCCGGACCCCCCCGGCACAGCGTGGCTTCCCGAGCCGCGAGGGACGACTTGCTCACACGTGCCGACGCTCCGGTGAGCAGCCCTCACCGCCCAGCCCCTGCAGAAGCGCCAGCTCCATGCCCCATCATCTCCTTTTCCTTCTCTTGCCCTTTGCGTCCTTCTCGCTGGACCTCCCTCCCTGCCCCGTGCCCCCTGCCCACCTCCCGCTGTCCCCCTGGGGCCGCGGAGGAGGAGGAGGAGGAGGAGGAGGAGGGCTGCACCGGGTGGCTGCAGGGCTAGGACCGCTGCACGGGATGGGGGAAAAGGCAAGTCTCTGGCTTGAGGCTCTGGACTCGGTGAGCGGATGGGTTTGAGAGGTGGGCAGAGGGCTGTAAAATAGGTTGGTTTTTAAAATAATATATATTATCTGTCTAGGAACCGTAAAAAGGGGGGAATCAATTACATCTCCCTATGATATACTCTCACTTGCTAATAAAATGGGGACACTCTGTTAACCAGTTCTGTACTTGCTTTGTCTTATATATCCATACATTTAAAACATAAAAAAAAAAAGACTACTTGAATTGTATTCTATTTCGTGGTTTGGAGGGGAGGGCTAGGGGGAGTCTTGAGAGGGGGAGGATTTTAATGTATAATCCTTTTGTTTGTTATTACCTTGCAATGTTGAGCCATGAAGCCTTTGTTTAAAAAAAAAAAAAAAAAAAATGGCACTGCAATACACGACAAAGAAAAATCCTTTATTTATTTTATTAAATATATATGGAAAAGAATGAAAATTGGTCCAAATTAAAAGGGAGGGGAAGGGAAGTGGGTGGGGTGGGGAAGGCAGAATAAAAACAGAGCAATTGCAAATAATTGACTTTTTTTTTTTTTTTTTTTTTCCTTTTCGTGTGTCTTTTTTTAAAAGAAACCTAGTTTTTATTTTTTAAAAAGAGAAGTAAAAGCTTTCCTGGATGCTTTGTACCAAAACAGAAAAAAAAAAGGAAAAAAAAAAATAAAAAAAAAAAAATCTGTTAAGCAAATAAATATCCATCCAGAATATGAAGCCTGACTTTTCTTTTGCTTTTCGCTTATTTTTGCTGCGGGGGTGAGAGCTGGGTGGGGAGAAGGCCACGCCAAGCGCCACTCTTTGCGGAGGAAGAGTGCGTTGCAGCTCCTCTTTTGGGGGCTCAAACCTGCAAGAGAGGATGAGAAGCTGTGATGCCCTTAAACACATCTCTGAGACCTCAGTCCTGTGGTGGATGCCCCCCGAACCTGCAGAGATAATTATGTGCCCAGTGGTTCTTGGTGAGATTCAGGGATGTTTCCCAGTGGCCGTTGGGATTTGCTGAGCTTCAGCATTTTACCAGTTTGGGCTGTCCCTGGAGACCCGAAAGCTGAACAGGAGCTGAAGATGCACAAAAGGCAAAAAGAAGGGAAAAAATGGTTTGTCTAGATTAGGTCTCCTGGTAGACAGTGCTTCTCTGGTTTCTTGGTGTAGATAAGTTTTGAGGGATCACAAAGAGCTGCTCTTCATCACATACAACCATCGGGCACCAGTGCAAATGGGAAGTAAAATACTGCAGTTCCAGTTTGATAGTAGAGCAACTGCTGGGCAAAGCAGTGCCCAAGCACCCCTAGCCCCCCAGATCAGCCAGGCACCACCTCACCTGCACAGTCCCACTGGTGTGGCCAATACCTCCTGTGGGGTAAGGGACTGGAGTAAGGACCTCACCAGGTCCAACCTCTTGCCCCAGACTTGGGCTAGAAAAGATTTTCCACCTCAAAAGCAGAGTCGCTGATTTAGGCACTTAAAAATAAGTATTTTAAAACAATTTCTTTTTAAATTTTGCAGTAAGAAAAAAAATATTTCAAATTTTCTCAGAGTTTTTCCTCTTGGGATTTTTGTGGCTGGTCAAGAGGGGTTTTGTACAGATGCTGGCTGCTTCCTTTGCCCATGTACTTTGTTGCAGGTGGAGAAACGATGTGTTTGCTTTCCTGTCCTCGTCCCACCACCTGCTGCAGCCTTTTGGTTTTCTTTGCACCAAAAGGTGTCCCTATGAAGGGCTGAGGACTGACTTCATTGTGGCTTCTGGTGGCCACTGCTGGAAATTCTGCCTTTGGGAGATTTGGTTGCTTTCTGCTCTGTGTAAACCACTACCTTGGGGAACATTTAGAGGTGATTAAAAACCAAGCAACACTTTACCAACACCTCTTGCCTGCCTTTCCCAGGGTGATGGCAGTGCCATAAGGGTGATGATGCTGTTTCCAAGCATGGCTCATCTTTAACCCTCCTTTTATGCCTTATTACCATGTGGCCAGACCAGAGCAGCTCAATTTTTTTGGATACTAAGAAACTGTTCAAAATGTGCCATCCTGCCTTTTGGCTTGGCAAGGACTGTGTTTGCTTGAAAGGAGAGACCCAAGCAGCCATAGGGACTTCTATGCCTTGGTCCTGGCCAGTGGGTGGGAGACTGGGTGAAACTGGTCCTTTGCTTCAGCTCAGCTGCTTCTGTTGCCTGCAAAGCCTCTTTGCAGGTTGGCAGATAAGTCACAGGCTTGTCTTGGAAATCCCAGACTGTAGGCCTGGGAACAAACCCAAGATGCCGTGTTTGCTCAGATGGATGGGCAGAATTGACTCTGATTTTTGTTATGATGCCTCCACACACAGACACAGCTCCCAGGGCTTAGCTGCTGGATTGCAGAAGCATGTGAGGCTGCAACAGTGACCGGCAGTGCACATGAGTGACAACTGGCAGGACTGGGCACCCAACTTACTCCTCACCCAGCCCCACTGGTGCAGGGACCTCCACCTGCTGCTCTCTGACTTGCAAGAGTGTGGGGAGGCAAAGGGTAATTTCAGCAGAGAAGTCCTACATGCTGCCTAGAGCCGCAGGAAGGACTGGAAAAGTCACCTCCTTGTCCTAGCCTGGCCCCAGCTCCAGCCCTTGGGTCTCAGTATTATCATGTAGTTCTGCAGGAAGCAAAAGGCAAATGGTTTTTGCATAAAGCATCTCTTCAGAGGGCATTTTTCCCATGTCATACACACAGGGATACGGGGAAGGAAGGAGTGTGCAACTTGCTTTATGGAAGTAGCCACAGTCTTTGCAAGGTGTGTAAACCAGTGTCTCTGGCTTTGGATACAGGGAGATACAGGGGAAAAAAGCCCCAACCAACACATACTTTCCCCCTTTTTCCCCCTTTCTACATTACATTACCTCTTAGCTTTTTTTTTTTTTTTTTTAAATCCAGAAAGCAGCTGGGCGGTTTCCCTAGCTTCCAGTGAGTCACACCAGTGCCATCGGGATGGACTGAGCCTCCAAACTGGTTCTTCTACCTCTGTACCTTGTAGCAGCTTCATCCCGTTCATCCTGCCTGCTCTCAAAGCTCCGTCTTTCAGTGATGTACCTACGCTAAGTGAAGGGAAGAAACATGTTTGTTGTTTTTTAAAAACATACCTGATTTCCTTGGTGCATGTATCATTGCCCACTGGTGTTTCACGGGGCTGTGGGGAGGCCTGGGAAAGGTGTTGATGTATTGTGGAGTCTCTCTTGCGTGCACTCAGCAGTAGGCAAGACTCAGATGGTTCCTGCACCTATTGCACTTCCCATTTGTTATGCAGTATGAATAAAGCACAACAGTTATAACAACCTTGTGGCATCTGATATCTTTTTTTCCCCTCCACTTTATTTATTTTTTTAAAGAGCAGGTGAGATGTAAAACACCCCGAGGCTGGGGTAGCACAGCAATTCCACAGCTCCCAATGCAGGAGAAGGGGAACCTGGGTTTGCAAAGACAAATAAACCCCATGTCCTAGGAGGGGTCTGGAATTGCCACTGAGGGGCTGGGGGTGGCTGAAGGATGCTCTGGTTGTCGGTGGGGAGTGCACTGTGGCAGACGTGACTTCAACCTGCTGGAAAGGCACGGGTCCTCGCAGGAATCTTGGCTTGCTTCACTGCTGTGCTCCCAGTTGTGTGCATCCCAAGGAATGCACTTGCTCATTAAAATAAAATCATGTCAGCGTTTGCAGAGAGCCCTGCAAGAGCCTCTTTCATTGCCTTCTCCTTGTTCTGCCAACAGTGAACCAAAAGCTGAGGTTTCCAACCTGCCACGCTCTGCCTCAGCCACCAGCAATAGCCTGGAGGCAGGAAATTTCTGAACTAGGGTGTTTTTTTGGCTTGGGCAGTACGAGAGGTCAAACCTGACACTCAAAATGGGCCATTCTGGTCTTAAGCCAGCTACTGGCAGCTCTCAGTTTGGGTTTCCAGGAGAGGCAGGGCATGCAGCAGTGATCAGAGGTTAGCACCATGGTAGAGCATCCACCTCCATGTGTGCTCTCCAAAGAGCAACATGGCAAGCAGCATTGGCTGGAAAGCATTAAGCACAGCCCAGTTTCAGGTGGAAAACAGACACTACTCAAATATCTGAGTAATTCACATGTAGCAGCAGCAGAGACAAGTGCAGAACTTGTGCCCTGTCACCAGCAATAAAATAGCTGCTTCACTTCTCAAAATTGCTAAACTCAGCTTGTACTGACTTTTCAAAGGTCTCACATATATTTCGTGGACATGTTTGTGCTTCTTTGTTGACCAGCTTTAGAAAGAGCATAGCTCACAGTTTTAGGACAATGAGATGAAATAATTCCAATAATTATAATGTAAAGCAGAGTGTTTGCATGCTTTTCCATGGGAGAATTGCTGGGACAGTCTCTTTGCCCTCCTGTTCTCCCATCAGTTTGTTTAGACGAAGGCTATGCTCCTTCTGTACAAGACCACATCCTTCAGCTGTGTCAGACTCAAAAGGAACTGATTTAGGAAGGCAGTCAAGACTCAGGGATCTTGTTATAAAGCTTGTTATTGCAAACAAACATTATAAAAGAATTTAAATAATTTATTAATAGAGATCTTCCCCCAAAGCATCCAGGTTTCTTGTCTCATTGCCTCTACTGGCAGGCCACTGGTGTCTTGTCACTTCTGGTGGCTAGAAACCATCTCCTAATGACCAGATGAAGCCACTTGTGATGTCATCTGCTCTAATGAAATCCTTCTCTTTTGCCTTCTCTCCCTGGATGGGGGAACCATCTCCATTTCACCAAAGTGTTAATCTAAGCTCTGCCAGCATTTTGGGTACAATTTCCTTAAGCTCCATGTTAGGAGCACAGGTACCTCTCCAACTTCTAGGAAAGAGTATCTCCCCATAATTCTCCCTCACTAAAAAAAAAATAAATCACCAGGAACAGGAATTTTGGAGACTTGATATTCCTGTCTCAAGCCAGAAGGGCACTCTGATAATGGTAATTGCTGTTTTCTTCACAGCTGGGGCATAGCTGCAAAGGGAGGGAGGCGATTAAGAGAATATTAAAACTTCATCTTCCAAGAGGTTGTTGCTTCTGTTCCTCCTCCCTCTCCCCTCTGTCCCCCATGCTTAGCAAAGAAAGCGGCAGGAGTATTATTTCTCAAGGCCTACAGTGACGTCAATACGCAGGGTATTTATTTATGAAATAGAATCTAACAGTGGGGGAGAGAGGAGCGGAGGAAGATGGACGCACAGAGCGAGCAGCTGCCAAGTTATAATAGAGCAGCAGCCTCCCAGTATTTATCTACCCTCTTTCTGGGGGAGGGCTGCGGTGCCCAGAGCTTCGGAGGCCCAGGGAAAGTGAGATGGAAGAGCAAAACAGAAAAGGCAGGCTTAGCGTTGAGAGCAGAGGAAAGGTACAGGAAGGGGAGGACCTAAACAAGTTAAACAGCCCATTTCTGGTGCTGGGATATGCAGGTTCAGTCCTTAGGCAGCGAGGGTAGCGCTGCAGACACTTGCCTTCAGGCAGGCTCTCACCAGACTCTAGCAGCCCTTTCCTCTCAACCTCTTTGGTCTTTACAGAGACAAATCAGAGGGAAATTCCAGCCCAAGAAATAATTTCTCCTTTTGATGCCCCTTCCTCGCTCCCTGCTTCAGGCTCAGGCAGCAAAACAGCTGTCTGGGAAGCCCAGCACTGAAGTTAACGTGAAGATTAAGTTGTCCCATGCAGTGAAATAATTTTCCAGAGTAGGAATTTTGTCCATTGATGTCACTATATGCAGAAGCATAAAGAGACAAAACTTAGAACAAGAGAGTAGTTTCTTTTCTTTCCCAATGAGGATACAAGCCCCACTGCAGAGCATCCTCGGGGTAGGGGGAGGAAAGCCCAAGGTGCCTGAGGAGCAAAGATGGCCATGACAACATGGTGCCTTCAGCTTCAACTCTGGCAAACATTGGGAGAAGATGCCTTTGGCTGTCCCTCACCAGCCTGGAAGTCATGCATGAAAATTCGCTCCCTTGAGGATGGAAGTAAAAGATGACAGCTTTTGCTTTTCCCACGTACAGCCAGTTAGCATAGGATAGGACTGTGCAGGGGAGGGAGGGAAAGGAAAACACCCGAGTGAGCATGGAAATCAAATTCCTCCTCTTTAAACCTCTAGAATCCTCCAGGTTTGTTGCTGGAAGCACATAAGGAAAGTGTTCGCTGAACAGCTCCTCTCTCAGCCTGCGGGAAGCCTGCTGCATAGCACGAGGTGCAGCCAGAGGAGACCTGCAGGTCTCCAGGTTTCTTGTCAAAGCCCCTGCTTTCCCTGAGATTCATCTGTCGACTCCCCATTGCCACACACAAAGAGGAGGTGATGCCCTGGACGAATCCCTCCCTGCAACGGCTTGGTTCGTGCCCTTGCAAACAACATCAAGGTGTCAGCCAGCTCTAAGCTTATTGTTCCTCCAAAATATGGGAAGACATGTTCTGGAGATCTGTTTACAAGTCGGACTATCTCCAGTTATATAATGACACAAGCCTGGCTGCCAGCAAATTGTTGCTCCAAGCCGGGGACGACAATTAGATCTCCTCTCAGGGCGGCGAGCGTGCACAATGCAGGCTTTGTGCCACCCTGCCACCAGCCCTGGCACGCGTGAGTGAGTCTGGCTCGCTCCCTGTCTTTGGAGGGAGAGGTGGCAGAGGGAAAGGAAAAGCCCCCGGCCGTGGAGAGGCAGCACCCACACCTCAGTGGGTGCGCCAACGCCAGGGCAGGGATCACCGCCGAGGGCTGGAGGGCGCCAGGGATGAAGCCCGTCTGCAAGCGCTTTCCTGTCCCGGCAGCGAAGGGATGACAGTAAATTGGTCATCACGCTGCAGGGCAGAGACAACTCTGACCCCTCCACTGAAAATGGGATGGGAAGTGTCGGTGTTTGGCTTCCTGTGCTTCCTGGTGTGCTGATGGATTTAGGCTCTTGCTGAAAGCCCTGGCACTGGCTGCAGAGTCAGTGGAAAAAATGTGGTATCTAGAGATGGGAAATACCAAACCCGCTCAGAAATGCGCTCGCTTAAAAGGGAAAGGTGGTTTCCGGGTGAACTTGCATTCCTGTCCTTGATGGACGTGGAGGAGAGCAGGGCTTTGGAGTCTGCACTGCTGCAATGCAACCTGCGATGAGCGTTACCTGCACCCCACTCAGAAGCACACACAGGCCACGACCCACTTCTGTGGGTGATGCTGCCAAAACTGCACTCCAAGGGGGAAGGATCCCCCAAGGGGAAAGGACTGGCCACTGCTGTCTACCCACGGTGGGGCTGGGGCACACCATGGAGCTGCACGTGAAGAGCATCTCTCAGCTCTCCTACGTGCAACAGCGGCCCTGGTTTCTGCAGGCAATGACGCATGGAGAGGAAAGATGGTCTGAAATAAAATACCCGATGTCGTCAACAGCCACAGATTAATTCAGTGAAATTGCTCGTTGCTGCAAGGAGTTAGTGTAAGAAAAACACTGGGAAGAGAACGCTATCTCTGTGATGAATAAGGGTACGTGTAGCTGCGTTGCACAGGGGAAGTGTTGATAAACATTGCTAAACCCTCGTGCTTCAGAAGAGCTGAATGCTGATAGCCTGGGGGGGGGCAGAGGAGACTGCTGGCAGCCTGCTAGGGCACAGATGCCCAATGCTGAACACTTCTACCTTGTCCTTCGCAGTGCTGCCACCAGCTGCTCTGACCCAGTCTGGAGATTCTTACTTGCCTGGACAAAGGTGTCTCGTAGACTTATTTCTGTTGAGTGCATGGCAAGAGTCCTTATGTTAGTGACAATGGCTGGAAAAGATATGTGTGAGTCCACACTGCAGATAAACAGGTGCACCCTCCACTTGCAGAGCACCCTGGGTGTGCACAGAGCACACTTGCTCTGCGTGCCCATCATACAGTTTACTGGATGTCCAACCCATCCATACGGATGTCAGTGAAGCCCTGATGGCAAACTGTGTATTTGCCTAAGACACAATACTACTCTCAGCCCAGCCCAGCAAAAACAGTTCCCTCTGGAAGTGAGTCATATTTCTTCATCTTTCAAACCACTTCAAGCAATTTGTCTTGCAGACTTTCTGACTACATTTACATAAAATGCATCCTTCCTTTCTTTCTATTCCTGGTTCCATGCACGGGGTTATTTTAGATGGTGCTCTCAGAGGTCGCTGTGACACACACACACGCAGCAGGGAGCACACTATGCTTTCAGTAGGTGCTCAGCAATGCTTATGCAGGTGGCAGGCTCTTGGTTTCCCTGAGCACTTGCAACATGCCAGCACAATGAGAGAAAAGGTTAAGCTGCTCATTGCTGCCAGAAACTCCATGAGTTTGTCTACAAAGTGCAGCTTGCAGGCATGAATAACCTCACAAGACCCCTGGAAGTATGGGTTACTGGCAAAGTTAGGGAGGTGTAAGGGAGAATGGGAGTGTGAAGAGGCTTCCAGGAATGGCTTGTGCACGCGTACAGCATGGTTAGGAACTGTTCCTCCCTGGAATTTGAGTGCAGGCTATTATTTATATCCTCATAGCTCTGCCAATGTGTGATGCGTGCAGCATTAGAGCTGGAACTCAAGCTCTGAGCAAGCTGGAGGCTTTCATTCACAACCACAAGATGCAACAAGACCCTTTGGAGTCTGAGGGCAAGTGAGGCCGTACACAAAAATAGACCAAGTCCCTCAAAAGTTCCACCTTACAACTTAATTTCCATAAAGCAAAACCAGATATCTTCAGGTTGGAAAATAAATGACTGGGAGGTATATAAGAGAGGTTTCTGATGTTGTGAGTGGCATGGGAGCAGGGATGGGGAAGGCTTGAAGGCACAGAAGAAGCCCATCCCCGCAAGCTGTAAGACAAACCAGAAGGGAAGATGACTGGCCTGGCTGAACAGGGAGCTTCTGGTGGAACTCAGGGGAAAAAAGAAAGTTTGTAGCCTTTGGAAGAAGGGACAGGCAACTCAAGAAGAGTACAAGGATGTCGTTAAGTCATGTAGAAAGAAAATCTGAAAGGCAAAAGCCCAGCCAGAACTCAATCTGGCGTCTGTCATAAAAGACAACAAAAAATGTTTCTACAAATACATCGACAGTAAAAGGAGGGCCAAGGACAATCTCCATCCTTGACTGAGGGAAACACTGCCACAAAGGATGGGGATACAGCTGAGGTACTAACTGCTGCCTTTGCCTCAGTCTTTAATAGCCAAACCAGTTCTCCTCAGGGTACTCAGCCCGCGGAGCTGCAAGACAAGGGTGGGGAGTAGTGTAAACCCCCCACAACCCAGGAGGAAGCAATTATAGACCTGCTACATCACCTAGACCCTCACAAGTCAATGGTGCCAGATGGGATCCACCCAAGAGTACTGAGGGAGCTGGCAGAAGAGGAGGGGGTAGTGAGGGGGAGGTTGGTCTCTTCTCCCAGGTAACAGTGACAGGACGAGGGGTGATGGCCTCAAGTTGTGCCAGGGGAGGTTTAGAGATTAGATATTAGGAAAGAATTTCTTCCCTGGAAGGGTTCCCCAGCACTGGCCCAGGCTGCCCAGGGCAGTGGGGGAGTCCCCATCCCTGGAGGGATTTCAGAGCCGTGGAGATGTGGTGCTGAGGGACATGGGGCAGTGGGGACTGGGCAGTGCTGGGTTAATGGTTGGACTGGGTGATCTTAGAGGTCTTTTCCAACCAAGGCTGTTCTGTGATTCTTCCTGTACAAGAACAGGCAGCACTTCATGAAGTTAGTAGGAGCTGTGCTGAAAAACAAACAGAAGGAGATGGCTCTTCATACAACAGGTAGCAGATCTGTGGATCTTCTTACCAAAGGATGTTGTGGATAGGAGAAGTTTACATGGATTCAAGGAGAGTTCACGGAAGAGAAATCCACTGAGACTTACTAAATACATAGAAACTGTATCTGGCTCAGGAAGTTCCTGAGCTGAAAATAGTTGGAGGCTGGAGAGCACTGAGGGGAAGTATTGTATACGTTTGCCCTTGTTTTTACTTTTCCCTGGGCTTCTACTCATGGGCTCTGTTGGGGTCCGGATGTTAGGTTAGACAGACCTTTGGTCTGGCCCAATGGAGCTGTTTTTGTGTCCTTATGTACCTTCATATTCACGAGGGATGGCTTTATCTTGTTCTTGCATGGTTGCTTCCCAAAGGTCACCATCTTCAAGTATCCTCACCCACTCTACGTTCACTGCAGCTCAGGCACCGCATACACCTTTTTCCAGATCACAGTTGACCAAGCAGCTTCAGATCTCGACTGCTGGTAGACAAATTTGCTGAACAACTTAAGATTTGTGATGCCTTGCCTTAAGCATCATCCTCAAGCAGTCCATCACTCTCAGGGTTTGATGTTATCAAGTGTTTAGCAATAATATTGATGTTGGACACCGCTAACCCTCTTGCCTCCTCGTTGTCCCATTTGTTCCCACCTCAGCAAACAATGCCACAGCTGTTGTCAATCCAGCTGTTTGCAGTAAATTATAATTGTGCTGTGGTCACCAGTTTATCCCTTTGGTCCCAAGTTTGGCTACTAAAATTGAGTCCTTATTGGCATCTGTGCTTAAAAATGCTGAAGCTGCCGCTACAGCACATATGTCAGATGAATAGCTTTGGGACTTTTTTCATGTTACTCAGGATATGGTTTTAAGAGTTTATTTGTAGCAATAATAGTCAGAGCCTTTCTCATTCCTCTCCTCCCTGGAAAACAGTATTTGAAAGATGGGTCTCTGCATAACAACCAAGCAGCCTTGTTAACCTTCCGTTCACATCTTCCCAGCTTCTGCTTTGAGGTCTCCTGTCCTGCATCTCTCACTATGACCTTGAGAAGCTGCTGAAAACCAAGAGCAAGCAGTGATCCCTGAAAGGGGAATTGGGAAAAAATTGTCTGGAAAAAATAAGATTTTAAAAAAAAGGAGAAAATATGTATACCTTGAGCCCATTGGTCCTGTTTTCTCTCCCAAACAGTTAGAGAGCAAAGCATGCATGGCTACACCAAGAGCTATCTTCTAAGATAAACACATCAGTTCAAGATTTTGGGGACTTCATAGCAAGCCATCTGTTGTGGAAACCAAACACCTAGCTCTGTCACAGTTCGAAGCATGCTGGGGTTGACGATGTCTGATTATCAGCGTGTTTGCAGTGCTGGAGGGGTTACTCAATGCAGAACGATTCCCCTAACATTGTTATCTCTTGTGTCACACCAACTGTGGATCCCACTGAAGAAGCTTCAAAATTAGCCAAGCGCCACCCAGAGATCTCCAAAAGCGGACTGCTGTCGCGACGGGTGGAGTGGGATTTTTGCCTCCGGTGACATTCACATTGTTGATACTCTCTTACTTTTCACTGCTGCTCGCATAACGGCAGAAGCTATTCTTAGCCACAGGGAGCCTAATCTTTAAGAAAAGAGAAAAAAAACCCTCACCCCTCTGTGAGCCATTTCCACAACAATAACTTGTAGCAGAGTGGAAAGAGAGTAGGCCAAAATATGTAGCCCTCTTCACCAAATAAGGACCCTTGTAAAGGCGGCCCTGAGTGCTGCAACGCTTAGGAAGGACGGGGAGGGCTTTGGAGTGGAAAAGTGAATCAGCACAGCCATCAGGTCACACCCACATAAATAATACCTCTCACTTCCTCTGAATTGTACACTGTGATACAGACCTAGCTGCCTTTTTCGGTATTTCAGCATCTGCCCGAGAAGAGTCAGATGTGAAATTAGGTTTCCTGTACCTTAATAGATTAATTTAGTTTGAACTAAAAATGAGGGCACGTGTACTGTCGGGAGCCAAGAGGCCTGAAATGACATAAGTCTCCCTTTTTATCCTTTCTTTGTGTGTACTTGGTGAGTCTCAACGTTGATTAAAAAGTGTTTTCTCCCAAAGTTTAAAAGTTTACCACTTCAAGCAGCCCCACTGATTTTGTTCCATACAGTGCAAGTGCGTGCAGAACCACAGGTGATGTCCACATTGGCATCTGCTCAGCTTCTTGGGACCCTGTGGAGGCATTTCTGTACCACTGCAGAAATATTAACTCCTTCTTTTGTTGACCTTGAAGTTTTCTCTCTAAGTAGCTGTGTTGGTCCAGAATACATCAACTCTCCTGACTTCCTTCTGACCATCTGAAGGAGAACCTCCTGGCTCGTGTTATCCTTCCAGCGTGCCTCATGGCAGGAAAGGTGCTGATTCTACATCTTATCTACTAATGGATATTAGAGCAGAGATCTTGGGGGAGAACAGGCAATGAAGCCAGGGACAAAACTGTACTTCCAGTAAGGAACTGCAAAATCCTCACGCTGAAATGTTGTATGTTCCTACAGACACCCATAACAGGCAGAGGGGACATGGATGGGAATTTCCATGGTGACTGTGAAGACACCATCTTTATCTGAAGGTAACTCAAGATAAACTTTTCCATGGAAAAGTTTTCCATGTGACCCAGTGAAGGCTGCTAAGCGTCTCGGACAGTCCTGACTGAACTTTCTTACACTTTTAAGGTCTGTGCTGCTAAAAGAAGCATATGCAGTTTTACCACGAGATTAGCTCTGTCCTTTTAGTGTTACAGATACAGAACTGGCAGGAGACTGCTGTGCCCAGTTAAAAAGAAATATTTACTACTGCTTGCTTTACTCAGAGGATACCAACTTGAGCTTTTAGGACAAGATATAACAAGAAAAAGATGGAAGAAAAGTTTTAGAGATAATAGGGTCACTGAGTGCAGAATAAAGGGACTGTATCAAAATTTCTTCAAGTCCAGATGACTTATTGCCTTCCCATCTTAAAATCAATCAGTTCTAGAAAATTTTAAGTCAAAATTGGTGCCAACTCTGATTCATGGACAAGAGTCTATGGCATGAGGTCTTTCCAGACTTTTCGTATCTCAAAGGATATAGAAACTGGTACCTGTGAGTCCGATGATTCCTTCAAATACCAGAAGGAGACAGAAGGTTTGTCACCAATTTTTCTGCCATCTCCTTTTTCACCTGTAAATCCCTGCCACATTCATCAACTCACTGATACGTTTAGAAGTGGACAGAAGGCTCTTCCCCTGCCAAGCAGAGTCTTGAAATGTTACAAATAAAACATAAACCGTTTATTCCACTTACTCTATATTTTGGGAGGTGGCACCAGCTAACCCATTGGGTTTATGGCACAGGTTCTCCTGCATTGGTTCTCTGGTTGCAGTCATAAAAACTTCCATTAAGCCACTCCTGTTACAGTCATCACCACCAGTCACCCAGTACCACCTACTCAAGCAAGTGGCAGAGCACCAACTGAGGGTGTTTCCCAAGTCTCCACTCAGGGTCGTGTTGTACAGTTACATATTGACATTATTTCCTGAGACAGAGCAAACACAAACCTGATTTTTAATAAAATGTTATTTCATGCTGTTAAGAAATGCACCTCCCCCAGTGCATGGCCATCCTGTATCAACTTATTGCTTCACCCAATTGTAATAAAAGATAAAACGTCCTAGCTCTTGGGCTGCTTGTGGCTTTTGCTGACCATAGTTATCTCCTCTGGTTTCCTCGCCTCTGAACAATATGGTTTTGTGGTCACCCACAGGCTCAGCTTCTAAGCCTGCAAGGGCAAGGTCCCCCCACCTCTGGACGCCCTGAAGAGACCAAGACCTGGGGCCACAGCAGGAGCCCCTGCAGGGTACCACGCTCATTGCCACCACCTTCTCCTCCCAGCCGGCTGGAAGGAGCCGAGAGTTTCCAGCTCTCTTGTCCTTCTTCCTTCTCAAAGTGGAATTCCAAGGAACTGTGTCAAGTCAACAGTCTGGGACAAAGACAAGAAAAAAAAACCACAACAAAAACCCATCAGGAACACCCTGGAATTTCCTAGTGATTGCTGATAGCAGATGAAAGCCACTGAAGAACAGCATCGAGGATTACAATGATTAATGTTTCTTTCCATGCGAACACTACTGACGGAGGAGAGCTTGTGTGCTTTGAGAGCAGCATTCCTTTGTCTTGCTCATCTGCCCCTCGCACAGACCTTCTTCTGTTTTTTAAATCCAAAAATGGCTCATAAGAAAATAAGTCCTCCCAGCCTCACAGCTTGTGTCGCTATTCTAAGCCTGTCCTCTGAAGGCTGGTCAAAGTTAAACCGACAATATTTCAGGTCTTCCTCCCCTTTATTCCCCGCTCTGCTAAGGGGACCCCATTTTAATTATTATTTAGGAAAAGACAGCTGCTTCCTGTTTGTATCATTAATTTATTTTGTTTCCTGAAGGGAAGCTTCGGTGAAAAGAATCTGTGGATAGCTGGAACAACTCACAAAATATTACTGGCTGCATGGGCCAAGGTTAAATACAATAGCTAGGTTTATTTTTAAATGATTATTATTTTTCTAAGTCCATGCCAAAGCAGAGACTAAAATTCTAGCACATGTAACTAAGCTTTTACAGTAAATTCTGCCTTTCCTACATAACTCCCCAGAAGGGAGACCGGCATTCTTAGTTACAATGAAAGCTAAAGCACCAATTTCCCTCCAACTATTATGAAAACCAAGGCCAGAGGGAGACAAGGTGCGGTTCCCTTTCTCCAATTACTCAAAACCTCACACTCTGGCGAATTTGATATGCAAAATCATGCCTGGCCATCATGATAGCTTTCTACAATGAGATGAGTGGCTCAGTGCATGAGGGGTGTGCAGTGGATGTTGTTCATGTCAATGTTAACAAGGCTTTCAACACTGTCTCCTATAACATCCTTATAGATGAACTGATGAAATATGGATGAGATAAATGGACAGTGAGATGGCCTGAAAGCTGACTGAACTGCTGGGATCAAAAGGTTGTGATCAGTGGTATGAAGCCCATCTGGAGGCCAGTCACTAGTGAGGCACCCCAGAGGTGGATATTGGAGCCAGCACTGCTTAATGTCTTCATTAATGACCTGGGTGATGGGATTGAGGACACCCTTCGCAAGTTTGCAGGTGATACAAAAATGGGAGGAAGGGTTGATATAACAGATGGTTGTGGTGCCATTCAGAGGGACCTCAGGAGGCTGAAGATATGGGTCAACAGGAATCTCACAAAGTCTAAAGGGAAATGTGATGTCCTGCAGGTGGAGAGGAATAACCTCAGACACCAGTATGAACTGGGGACTGACCAGCTAGCTGGAAAGCAGCTCTGCAGAAAAAGACCTTAAGGTCCTGATGGACAAGCAGCTGACCATGAACTAGCAATGTTCACAGAAAAGGTGCCAAGAGCATCCCAGGCTGCATTAGGAAGAGCATTGCCAGCAGGTCGAGGGAGGTGATCCAACACTGGAGAACTGGGTCCAGTTCTGGGTGTCCCAGTCCAAAACATGTTTGTGCTGGGATGAGTCCAGCAAGGAGTCCCAAAGAAGATGACTAAGGGATTGCAGCATCTGTCATATGAGGAGGGGCGAGAGAGCTGGGATCGCTCAGCCTGGAGAAGAGAAGCTTCAGGGAGGATCTTATCACTATGTATAAATACCTGATGAGGGGGAGGAAAGATGGAGCCAGACTCTTCCTAGTGATGCCCAGAGGGAGGATGAGAAGCCATGGGAACACACTGAAAGAAATTCTATTTAAGCTTTTCTTTTCCCCCCTGTGAGGGTGGTTGTACACTGGCACAGGTTGCCCAGAGGGGCTGTAGAGTCTCCATTCTTGGAAACACTCAAAGCTCAACTGGACAGGGGTTTGGATCTGTTCTAGATGATCTTGCTTGAGTGGGGAACTTGGAGTATATGATCTCATGAGATGCCTTCCAACCTCAGCTGCTCTGTGATCTTGTGAATCCAAGACTGTGACAAGAGGACCTGGAGCAAATGAGGTGTCAGAGCTCTTCCAGACCAGGGGTGAGACATACTGCTGATATCATCGACTATGTGAGGAGCTTCGAGTTTCACCTCGCATGCAGTCAAGTTTGTTACAGCACATTTGAAAGCTATTAACACCATCCACTTCCAAGCCCTCCACTCAGCCCCTGTTCAACATCTCACTATTTTGGCAGCCTTGTCCTTTCCATCCCTGTCAGCTGAGAGGTGCCCACCGGCCCCAGCAGCCTCGCTGCCGTCCAGTCATCCTGCTGCGAGGAGTTATTTGGCACCAGTGCTATTGACCTTTTCAGAAGACTAAAGATTATAGGAAGTTTTATTTATTGCACATGAAGTAACCCCTCGCCCCCTGCCCTGTTTTTCCTGGTTTCCTTACTCATGCTCAGTTTTCTCCTTCACTAGGAGCTTTCAAATGCCAAATTGCTTTGATGGAAACCACTACTTGAGAAAGAAAAATTGTACAACCCCTTTTTTTCTACTCCCTCTTCCTATACTGAGTGGAGCTTAAAATTGAATAATGAGTATTTGTTTCCTTAGAAGAGTATTTAATTCTGCAAAGTCAGCCATGAGAGGTAGGATATGCTAAGATATACTTCAAATAATGAAGTTACAAGCAGACAAGCTTTTAAATCTAGGGAAAGCTATACATTACTCCTTGCACACCCAATGACTAAAATGACTGAAGGTCTGCTGCACCCTTCCCTTGGAAAATAACTTCATCTTGGAGGGGACACTTATTCTGGAAAAGTTCAAAACTACTGAAAAAAACTTATTACAAAAGTACCAGATAACTTTTGGTCTAAGTTAACACTGCTGACAGCAAGCTGGTGCAGGATTTTCAGCAGAAAGGGACTGCTGCACATGGGCTTGTGTAGAGAAAGAAAGGTAAGTTGAGCAATGAGCTTGAGAAGGCATGTCCTCTTCTGCCACAGAAACGTGGCACCCTTCAGCTGCACATGATGAGCAGAATGAATGAACGAGTACTGCAACCGCACGCAGAATTAATTTCTGTCACATCCCAGGAAATGGCTCTTTCCCCAGGAAAGGAACAATATTACAATGCGCATTAACGAGTATTCAGTGCAGGCAAGAATCATCGTTTAAAACTGTGATTGAATTTGAGGTTTACCCCCCCAGGGCTAACTGTAACCATCTGACAGGGTTTCCAGCGTTGTCTGCTGGGTCACGGCTCGCACCCCGCCGGTTAACACATGCAATGCTGCTGAGCCACTTCGCAACGGCATCCGCGCCGAAGGCTGCGCTCCGACTGGGTGAGGCAGAACCCTTCAATTATAAAAGATTTGAACTTCCTTTTTATCCAGGAGACGGGTGGGAGTCTTTTGATGGTACTATTTCCTGCTGGAGGGACAGAATTAAGAAGAAAAATAAAACTTTAACCTCGTCACTCAACTATGGAGAAGACAGACTTGCCATTGGGCAACGTTTATTCTGCTGGGAAGCTCAGGCTATTCCCATCCTGGGTATAACACAAGGTCAACAGCAGCAGTCTCCAGGAATATTAATCTTTCACCCCTCAGACCGTGCCACAGGTAATTAATCACTTGATTGCATAACTTCTTGTAAGACAGGAAAAATAAGCTGCCTTTGCCAGCTTTTTGGACAAGTTATTTCACATACATTTGAACTTTCTTCCAGTACTTGTTGGGTTTTGATTGCAATGAATGAATTGTATCCAAACCCTTTCCCAGCCACGGAGGAGCCAGACAGCATGGAGGCACGCGACGTCCCAATGCAACGCTGGGGAGTGGGTCACTGCGCTGTTTTGGGGGGACCCCTACGGCCTCCCAACAGGTGGGGGGAGGTACAGCATTCAACGGGGTAGCTCACCCCAGGGGAAAAGCAGAGCACTGCATTACCCCGTGTTTTACATCTGTATGTAATTGAAAGCAGGATCTGGCCAAGTTGCTGTTGACTCCACAGGCTGGAACTTGCTTAAGAGTGGGGAAATCCTGGAGTTTAATCCTAGAAAGTGAAATTTTGTTGTGCTACAATCACCTGGGACGGGCCCAGCTGCAGGAGACCTTCAGGCCCTGGAGCTCACATAAAGCTGCAAGGGGTGTTGAGCCAAGTGCATTGCTGGAGTGGCTGAGTATCAGCTAGCCCCATCTCCCCAACAGGCTGCGAGACTCACTCTTCCTTTCTACAGCTTCATTAAATGGGGGTGAGAATGCAAATTTTTTTCTTTAAACATATTGTATGTCATATGGGGTGGTGAAATGGGAAACAAGATGCCCAGAGGCTACCTTGTGCCTCATGCTTACACGGACACCAGCCAGGTCACTTCCAACCCTGGGTCTCTCACTTTGGGTGGAGGAGAAGGCATCCCTGTGTGCCCCAACACTGATGCACCCTCCAGCAGCACCAAGCATCTCATCTCTGTCTCCTAGAGCAGGTGGTGGCTGTCCTTCAGCTTATTAGATTGCCCCAGCTAAATATTAGGTGAAGCTTCACCCTCACCTTTGAGTGGCTCAGACCATTTTCTCCCAAAGTCATTCAGCTTGAGGCTGGTGGCGATACAAAGGGGCTAAACCATGGAAAAAGTCATGAGTTGTGTCCTTCTGAGTCCTAAAGTGGAGGGCCCTTGGTGACACACTGAGAGGGAAGCTAGAAAAAAATGTAGTGGCCACAAGAATCAGAACTGGACCTGGCTGATGGATGAAAGCTCCTGGAAAAGTAGTCAGAAAGCTTGGTTTCAAAGCATTGCTGTGAAGATCACTTTATCCTTTGGCTCTAGGTTGATCTTTGGTAAAAATCGAGAGAAACATTTCCCTTTATTAAGTGTTTTGAGAACCTTGCAGGAAAGATCCTAACAAAGCAGATGGCTTAGTTGTTAAGAGTTACAAGTGTTAGGGGTGACATGTGGGGAACCGACATGGTGAAATGTAGTTTTCCAAGGCCACAATGAGAGGGGACAAGAAAGCAGAGCGTAAATCCCATGAAAGCACAGGCACATTGCACCCACTGCTGTGCAGTGTTGTGCTTCCATCTCGTCTGCTTCACCTAAGACTTCTTGGTGCTCCCCACTGCCACCTCTCTGTCCCTAAGCCTCTCTGGAAGGAAGGAGGCAGAGAGCAGCTCCTCATTTGTGTGGGGCACTGGCAACCTCCAAGAAGCACCCTACATCTTTTTAGATGGTTACTCCGGCTTACACTTTGTGAAGTAAAACCATCTATCAAGCGAGATGAGAGCTCTGACGTCTTCCCAGCCGTGCACATTACCACGTGCTCCTCACTGTGCAATGTGTGGCCACAAGCGGCTCACGCTCCATCTGGCCATAGTTAAAGGGCTATCAAGAACAGGTCATCCACATGAATTTCCTCCAAATCTGGTATTGCACCAGTGTAATGACATGATGCTGCTGAAATACAGGCAAATTAAAACCAAGGCCAGACGCAGCTATTCCCCAGGTACCGTTCACATGAATAAACAAGATAAAGCCTGGGAAGAAAAGCGCAGGAAATGGTTCTATTTACAGCTTGATCACACATCTTCCAAAAGCAACTGAGCCAGCTGGACAACTTACTATCTTCAACCACTCTCCTGCTGCAGGATGCTGCCCCTCCAGATTGGTTGGCAAGGAACTGAAAGTAGCTTAGAAAGCAACCACCCAGGCAGTTCAGTATATCAAAAAAGATAATAACTTCCAACAGATGATGGTGAGATTCAGGTAAGGACAGAATATAGGGGCTGATGCCTTCAGCCAAAAGGTGAGTAACAGCAGGCAGCTAGATGATTTTGAGGCAGCAGAAGAAGAACCAGTAGGAGCCAGTTCACCCAAATATATCATGGACCATGAAGCATTCCAGTTTCCATCTGTGGAAACCCGGCTGCCAGCTCAGTTTCCTGGAAGAAGAATCTGCTTAAACCAAGGTTCAGCTACTCCCATGACAGGCAGTGCAGAACCATCTTAGGTCAGAACTTAGGAGGCCCACAGCAACTGTTAAATGTCTCAAGAAATAATACTTCATGTTCACTTGATCAGTGCAAGAGAGCTTTACCCCTTCTCTTCCTTGCTTTCTCTACAACTAATGGAGGAGAAGGAAAGAGGAACGGTTGTGTGATCACCTTGTCATGAAGAGGCTATGGGGACTTTGGAACAATAGCATGCTATAGATGGGTGCAAATCAGCTACACTACATTAAAAATAAAGTCATTTTCAGCAGGCTGAATTAGGAGACAACCATTTAAGTTCCCACACTTACAGCACTTGCATCCAAGCTGAGCAAGCCAAGGATTGTGTCTCCTTAAGCAAAATTCAAATAGACAGCTGAGGGTGCGGTTGCTGGTCCCTGCTGTGTGGCACCTTTACCTTGACTCTTGACCAGTGGTCGACAAAGGTGGCTCTCAGCAAGGTGTCCACTAGCACCATGTCCCTGTGCCAAGAGGCTGAATGTCAAAGTCCCATGAACTCGGTTTGAAGGAATTGCCTTGTTAAGGCAGATCAAACATTCTGTTTTGATAAAATAAAGGTTAAATCACCCTAGGTTTTGCACATGTGTGTAAGAGTGTGTGAACATGTGAGTGTAGGCAAGAATTGTTGAGGATGACATAATTAGGAAAGCTTCAAGTTGCATAACGTCTGGAGTTGATATGGGACTGCTGCTGCTTCATGCATTACAAGTTTTCCAGATCGACTTTGTAAAACATTGGTGGAGTAGAGGAAGATTTTGGTTTTTGTATTTACACAGCAGTTTAGCCAATGAGGCAACTGAATCAGTGGCTTTGGTGGGACACCCACTGCCCATAGCGGTGTCCCAGAAATAAAAATATCTCTGGAGTCCATTTTGGGAGGGAGAAGAGAGAGCTGTGAGCACTCCATAATGCTTGCTTGTGGATGAAGATGATGATAAAATGCTGACTTTACTGATTTTTTTTCCACACCCCTCTCCCCAAGATGGTTGCAGAGAAATTCCAGACTCCTTAGGTAATTAATCTCTAAATACCTGCCAAACATTTTTCATTGCTACCTGCTTACTAGGGAATGGAGAATAAATATCAAGATAATTTCCAACTCAAACAACATGAAGTTGGGTATTCCCTATGTAGGACAGTGTTTCAGTTGGGTCTTCAGATTGTATTTACCTTCTACTCTTGTTTGCTTTGTGTGAGCTTCCAACAAGTATTTTTCCCATTCCTCCTAGAATTTTGCCATTTACATGAAGACTTTGACACAGAAACTAGGAAGGATGTAAAGACTTGTCAGCAACCTGCTAGTACGAGACTGCATGGCATTATAAGGGTTTTCCTCTCCCATGATTTGCCCAGAAGTGGAGAAGTGCCCTATGTGGCTGGAATGTGACGAGTTCAGGAAAGTGAATGGCCACATCAAACCAACATGCACATCATTTAAAAGAGCAAAAGAAATAGTTCCTTGAGCAAGGCCTTCAAGGGTGTTACTGTGCTAGAAAGGGGTGTTTGGGTCATGACTGTCACTGCTAGCTTCCTTTCTTCAGAAAAATCCTACAGCTAGCAATGGAATTCATGGAGGTAGAAGAGGACTTCCAGGAACACATGTGTCTTTCCAGGGATACCCATTAATTATCTTACCTCCTATGTATTCTAGGCCAGACAGTTGAAAATAATAAAAAATAAAGCCTCAAGCAACTTCGCTCAAAACAAAGTTCAGTAACCAAGAAGAATCAGTATTTTGGCTGGGAAATTTTCAAGTTGCTGGTTTAGTTGGAAACACTAGACATCCAGTTTTTCTGCTAGGTGCCATTAAACCTCTTACCCTCCACACCCCAGTCTACTCCCATTTGAACTGGAGGCCCAGTATGCAAGCTGAACAGGGCACAACTGCTCAACAGTGTGGTGGGTTGGTCAGGGTGGAGAGTCCCCTGCTAGTATGGCCACACAGTCACCATTTGTGTATCTCAAGGTCTTTAAGTGACTCCAGTGGCTTTGATGGCATGGCATTCTGCAAAAGAAAATGCAATTAGCCCACCAGGCTGACCTTTACAGAGCAGCTGCTTCCTGTCTCCACTGCTGGCTGCTCACTAATGGGCTCCAAAATGAAGGAAAAAACCCTGTCTCTTGGACCAGAGCTTTGAGTATTCATAAGACAAAGTCAGTCATAAAATTGTTACGACGCCAATCAAGGGCAGCTTAGGATCTAACCACAACCTTGGCACTGTGCTCCTGCCGTAATATCCCCCACCACTCCAGGGTGTGGTGCCTTTGCTTCCAGCCCTTTGCATGCCAGGAAAAATGGAGGCAAGAAGAGTAAAAATAGGCAGTAAACATAGGACAATTGTTACCATTGCATGATAGCACCCTCACCTCCCTGCTGCTGCAGAGATGGTGCATGGAGGAGACTTAGAATCATAGAATCATCTAGTAGCTTTGGTTGGAAAAGACCTCTAAGATCACCCAGTCCAACCATTAACCCAGCACTGTCCAGTCCCCACTGCCCCATGTCCCTCAGCACCACATCTACACAACTCTTCAATCCTTCCAGGGATGGGGACTGCCCCACTGCCCTGGGCAGCCTGTTCCAGTGTTTGATAACCCTTTCAGTGAAGAATTTTTTCCTAATATCCAATCTAAACCTGCCCTTTCTTGGATCACTTTGTAGGTGGATATATTTTCTGTGGAGTGATATACATGCTTTTTCAAGGAGAGAGTATTTGTTTGCCAAAATGCTTCTGGAGCCTGTGCAAACCATCCTGTAAACTCAACTGCTCACATACATGCTCACACTGCTATTCATACCACCTTGCAGCCAATGCAGCTACTGCAGCACCAAGGAGAGCTTGATGAGCCAGGCTTTCAAACATGAAACCCATTATGAGTGGTCTGCCTGCCAGCAATTCATCTTTGACACAAACGACCATGGGGTTCTCCTATTCAGACAGTCATCCTGTCATCCTCTAGCTATCAGATCACAATTAACATATCTGCAACCACACATGAAAAAAAAAAAGAGATAAGATTTTAATTCTTTTTGGCACCCACAAAAAGCTGAAAAGTGTCCAGAGAAAGAAGAAAACTCCACTTGGTCATTTTTTTTTTTGTTTTGTTTCTTTTTTGAAAACCATGTGTTAAAAATGCTTTCCTGTCCAAGAAGACTTCGTATGAGGGAAAAGTAAAGCTAGGTTACAACTTCTTAAAAATAGGACAGCGTTTTATAATTCCTTTCCTCCCCCCATTACTGTGCAGAGCCACCCCTCCCACGCCAAACTGCTGTCTGACTCACTCCTGTGTCTCACTTGGAGAGAAAGGTTTTCCACCAGTGGGGGCACCTGGTCAAGAACATGACATTCACGGTGGTATTGCTTCTTTACACTTTGGATCATTCTAAATAGCTTTATACCTATGACTACAGCGACCTTTGCATAGACATAAGCACTGTATGCATTACCAATGGAAGAGACATGTTGTCATATCCTCACAGCAAGTAAAGAGATCAGATCTGGAAAATTAGTCTTCTTGGGCCAAGCTGACTCAATGGCTTGGACAATGAGGCATCTCTTCTGTATCGGTTCATCTGTGGTGTTACGCTCCTCAGGCAGTGAGTTACTCTCTGCTATTCTGGGAACACACATTTGACCTCTGTTACAGGGGTTTATTGTCAACATGTGTCCATTGGGAGCCGCAGCAACTTCTCCCATTGTCTATTGTCTTATAAACAGGCTTATAAAAGCACTGCAGGAAAGCCAATAATGCACCAAAGTGGAAATTGCTGGTAACTCAAAAGCTTAACTTTCAACTTCCGTGTCTTGCAGTGGTAGGAGAGGTGAGGCATGGGGGAGGAACCTGCAGCTTGCTCTCCCTGGTGTCCCTAAGCCTTCACACGTAGCCGTGTTGGGATGCAGAGCTGCCGTGCTGCTGTGAGTTTGCTCAGTGCACGGCGAGAAAGAGTTCATTGATGCCACAAGCACTCTGTGGAGTTACTGGTTTGCAACGGCTTCAAGACAAAAAAAATTTTTAAAAGAGAGAAAATCTGGTGGCAAAGAAACTTTGCTGGCTGACCCTAAGGCAAAGTGTAATTTCTTCTTTACCAAAACTCCCAGCTTGTGGCTGAGCTATTGTAGTAAGCGCAGAAAAGCTGGGGTTTTTTTTTAGTTAACAACATTGAAATCACTCAGCTTAATGCATGAATGAAACAAACCCTTGGGAGCGTGTTCACCCAAGGGAAGACAGCATCCTTAGGAAATATCCCAGTGTGACCAGTTTAGTCATCTTCAGTTTCATAACATTCAGCCTCTAAACTGTGATGCTCAGAGGCAGAATCCCCTCTGATTTTTGAGATGGTCCCACCGCTTCCAATTTTCTGCTGTGGCCAGGGAAACAAAGGACATTTGCAGGCATTTTTGGGAAAGAGAGTCAAGTTCCCTCCCCACGCAGAGCAGAGCAGCATCTGGCACCCAAGCAACAGGCGGGGATGAGCCAGCAGCTCACCGCTTTTCCTGGGCCAATGGACCTGACACAGGGGGCAGGCAAGGAGAAAATGGGACAACCAAAGACTTAGGTTGGTGCTGCTGCCAGAGACATCCTAACCCCTCCAGTGTCAGGGAAGGGGACGCTGCTTTCCTCAATAGTCAGCGGTAGGTTCCAGAGCTAACCAGATGCCAGCTGCTGGTACACACTGTGCTGCCAACTAGTAATGCTCATCCAGGGCAAAGAGAAGCCACCAGTGTGATCAGGGCTACACAAGCATGAAAAGAGCAGAATAAAAAAAAAAAGCAACAAACTTACTGAGAGAGGAAAACAGCAGAAACCCTGAAAAAACCGACAAGCCGCCATGGGCTCCACCAGCCATACCTGTTGCATCTCTTCCCACATGCCACCAAGGATGGTGAGGTCATGGAAGAGTTTTGAGCTTCTCTTTCTATTTTTAATGCACATGATGGTCTCCTGCCTTTGATGAAACCATTGTCTTCCTCCGAGTACCATGGATGCTGACACACCATCCCATGCACACCCACAATGGATGCGTCCCTTAACTGAGTTGAGTGTTGTCATTGTTTGGGAGAGCAGGACTGGGATGCAGCCCTTCCACCTGCACCATGCCCTATTCACTGTCCTTGAGCTGTTTACTTCCCATGGTGATACCTCTTTCACCAGGAAAGCAAAGGCTCCCATCCCAACAGGGACCATTTAAAAGTTGCTCAAGAGCCTGCAAAGGTTACGCTGCCTTGCTCTCTGAAGGCAAAGCAGTTTTAGCTGGAGAAGAAAGAAAAACACCCAACAGCAGCAACAGCAACAACAAAAAAATAACAACCCATGGTGTTTGTTTACAAGAGCACATTCATTGGTGTCTGGAGGGTTGACTCAGTCTAAATTGAACAGGGGTGGCACTAGGCAAGTTGTGCTGATAAACAAGTCAACCTCCCACTGTGGGGTGGTCTGAGAGCTGTCTTTCCCCACCAGGCAGCCCCAGCTTCCTCCCTCAACAGACCCTTCACACCGACAAAACCCCGGGGAAGTGTGGCTTTGGGGTGCTGATGGGCGAGCAGCTGCCACCCTTCACTGTGCAGCCCCCACAGGGCGGAGAAGGGTCTTGGCATGAAGAGCAGGGGTGGCTGGCTGCTTGGGTACCACCATGGAGGAAACCAGGGTGGGGTTCACACCCCTATTTGCTTTGCTACACAGGGTGTGCCCCTCCTTGGTCCCTCGCATGCCTGGCTGCACAGAGGAGACCTCAGCGAAGCCTCCTTGGCACAGAGTGGAGCAGAAACTGCTGCAGACTTTGTCCAAATCCATCTGCAGACATTTCACCAACCACAACTGTGCAGGCAAGAGAGAAAGGTGGTGCTTCGGCTGCTCCTGGTGCATAAGTCAACATCACGTAACACAGCCTGGTTCAGTGACTAAAGGGACATGGGAAGACCATCAGGACATGTGCCAAGGTGAGTACAGCATATATTTAAGGAAGGATAAATAAAAGCACTGGGGGGCTCCTGAAGTCTCAGTAATAGCATCTATGATTGACTGTCCATCCCAAAATATATTTGTATTCGAGTACAACTCACATAGCAGATGTACAATTCAAAACACCTCAAAAGGAGTAACACCCAGGCACTCTCTAAAGTGCCACTTTTAGCTACAACTAATATCTGAATTTTGGAGTTACTGATGACCTGGTTTTTACCTGTCAAAATACTATGTTGCTTCTCAAAAGCAGGGCCAACTTCCTTAAACTGGGCAAGTGCATGAACAATGAAAATGAATATTTTTAGAGTCGCAGAGTTATAATGTTGAAAAAAAGAATCCAATAAAAGGATCAACTCTCTAGATCCATCACTATCTTCACACTTCACTGTGCCTACAAAGAAAGAAGGGACCATTTTTGCCCTAAGCCTGGGCAGTGGGAGTGTGCCTTGCTGATATGCCTTCCTCTAGAAAAATGTCTTCTTCACATCCAACCCAACAGAAACTGTGTCCATGTCGTGATGCAGGTGAGGAGAAGGGGTACAGGCTTTTGGAGGGGAGATACTGCCTGACTTCAGGACTGCTCCCACCTTGCTGTAAGTTGGTATCCAGCTTTGGTCCTGCAACTGCACTTTTCAGTTGATTTGCTCTCAGTTCTCATTTTGCTTCTCCTTAAAACTGTGTTGGTATTAAACCATGGAAGGAAAGCAGCCGTTTGGACCCTAACACTTAAAAACCTCAAGAGTCGCAAATCTTCCATTTATGCCTTTATTATGTGGTCCAGACACATTTTTCAGGCTTGTAGCATCGTCTGAACCCTGTTTTCCTTTATTTTGCCTCTGAAATTGGCACTGGAGTCTGTTTGCACTGGGTAATCAAAAGGTATATTTGTCACCGCAGCACTACATCTCTCATGGAAAATGGTCTCTCTCATTTCTTCCCCCTGTAATTCTCAGAGTGGCTTGGCACTGTCAGGGACAGGTGCTTAAGAAATGCTGATATATGGCAATTTTATGTTATTGCATGGAGCTGAAACTTGTTTGCAGTACTGATATAACAGAGGACTACTGCTGTGCTTCAACTAAACCTTTGATTTACTTACAGCACGCAGGCTGGGAATGTGAATAGCTGGCAAACCTGCATCCTCTAGCATCTGTAGGAAGACATTATGAATTAAAAACCTCTTATTCCATTAAGAAATTATTTCAGAAATCCAGAGCACAAGTGGTGAGCGCTGGTTGGCTATCGGTGACATCAGACACATGTCAATAATATTACTTAATGGGTTTTCCTTGTCTTTGTTCATAAGTTCCATTTCATGCAGCCGTTGCCCCGAAGGGTAATTATTACACATTTTGGGTGGTTTTGCTCTTTTGGCCTTTGGCCTCATGCCTCAGACAACCACCCAGGGTATCCAATCTCTTAGAAAGGCTTTGTGGCCAGTTATACTTTCTGGAGTAAGTACTTTGTTTTCCTTTTTTGTTTTCCCCTAACTTAAATAAGCCACGTAAACATTTCAAAATATCCTTGGTTTCCATCAGTCCTATGACATCATTGCCCACCCCAACGGAGAGCTACACCCCGTGCCTCTGGCCAGCTGAGGAAAACAGCATCGGTAGGATGCTCATTTTTCTTGGAGGGGAACAACAGATATGAGAGCATGTTTTATGTGAAAGGACGTTTTGGAGCAACTGTTTTACTTAACATTGAATATTTACACAGTTCCAGTGTCTTCAAACATATGACGCAGCTAGGAGCTTTGGAGTTGATATTTACCTATTTTAATACATCTCAGTATATATTCAGGGTTGTTGGTTTGGGTTTTTTTTTGGAAGTTGAGTGACAGGACTCTTTACCCATGCACTTTCAGTTTGCTTCAAATTTGAAGTTGATTTTCATACCATATTATAACCATATTTATTTAGGTTCCCACATTCTGTCAAAGTCTGTTTACACAAAGAACATTTGTTTTCACTACTGCTTGCGAGGAATGAATATAATAAGTGCCAAGGGATTTTAAGAAGTTGAGAGAATTAGTATTTGGAAACAATACATTCGGCTATTTCTTAGGGGAAGATTCATGGAGCACAGACACATGCTCCGCTGAATCTATCAGGATGAAGTAGTTCTTATGGAGACAAAGCATATTCAGTCTCTTCTCAATTTTCAAACATTTTATGAAAATCAAGAGAGTTTCTGGAAAAAACGACGGCTGGGTTTTTGTTTGGTTGGGTTTTTTGGGTTTGGTTTTTTCTTTCCTCCAGAGAAAAATGGATAAAGTAGGTTGAGATAATTTTGCTTGTTGAAATAAAAAAAATCTGAAGCCTGGTACTGAAAAGTAGCATCCACGCCTGCCCACCAGCATCCCCTTTCCACTTTCACCACTTTGCCCTGGTGTGTGCTGAAATAAGAGTTACAACTAAATTATTTGTCAGAGGTTGGTTGTTGATTTAATGCACCACCATAAATTTCAGCATGTACTAGACTGGGTAATTCTCATTTTAAGACTACCATAAAGAATATTTTAGCTCGTTGAATACTGCTCACAGCCCTGAATATGTAGGGATTTACTTTAACATTTCTGAGTCTCGGAGGCTGATGTTACAAAATATCAGAGGTAATTCAAAGCTTTGGTTTAGAAATAGGGAAAGGTAAAGAAAGGGTCTATCTATGCCTTATTTTGTGGTATTATTTAGGAAATGAACAGAGCAACTGCTTGTAAGCAAATCCTCATCTCATTTTCTATTGAGGTATAAATTGAGTAATGGCTCCCAAAAACATCAGCATTAGCATTACCAGTTGCAAGTACTGACACATCATCAAAATTCATGTCATTTGATTTTAGATATTATAATACCCTTTACATTTCAAATATTCCTAGGAGATTTCCTCTGCTATCTGGAAAATAATGAAGTATGTAATGGGTTATTCCCTGACTGTGTCCTAACAAGCTAGAAACACGAGGATGTTTCCATTGAAGCATTACAAAGAAGAAAAAAAAAGATAAGCCTTTTTTACCAAGCCTTCAATTGAAGAATTATTCTGATGCAAATATACAGTTGATTGTATTTAAGCTATGTGTGAATACTGGAGAGCATTCCCATATTCTGTACTCTAGATGAGTGTCTTTAAACATGACTGTATTATACTGTGATACATTTGCATGCCTTCTCTAGGGGACATCTCAGGCTTTTTGTATTTAAAGTCCCCAAGCACCAACCAACCAAAAGCTGTTTCTGGAGGTCTGTTGCTAGAGGCTAAGCTAGAATATATTTATGATCCATTTTGTTTCCCTGCTGCCTTAAACCTGGCCATCCATCACAAGCCAACGACTTTTTCCTGCAGAAAAAGCTAGGTGGCAATTACCTTTTCTTTACTGATAAATAGCAGCTGCTTTATCTACTTACTCCAAGCCCCACAGCCCTCTCCTGCCCCATGGTACACTGACTCTTACCACCCCATCCAGTGCCAGGGTCCCCACTGAAAATGCTTTTAACTTGAATTACATTGAGTGTAAAACAGGAGAGGCTGCAGAAGACAGGCAATGCCTCCCAACAAAAGCACTTGCAGAAGACTCAATTATTACCTTTTATCCACAGCCTTCCTTGGTCAGAGAAGCAATACGACTCATCTCCTGCTTTTCCCAGAGCAGCCCCCAAACACCTGTAATTACCATCAGTCTTTACCCATGGAAAAATTAAAGTCATTCCTGCAGGAACACAGGCATCACAAAGGATGTTCACAACATAGAATGGCAACAGGAGGCCTCAGTTGCCCAGAGAAAGTCACCAGAAAGGGGACCAAGACTCCAGATCTTCCCATTTGAGGTGTGCTGTGATGCTCAACATCATATTAAATATTCAGCGATCATTTCTGTTGCTGGAGGACAGTTTCTCTCTGCACTCAAGACTTGGCCTCTCTCCTAATCAAATTTGCTCAGGCAATAAATTAGTGACAGTGCATGAGTCTCATATTTTTAATGCATAAAGAACATATAAATTTAAAGGGTTTCTTCCTTGAGTTGCAGGGTAAGAAACCAGTTAGATCCTTGTCCACATTTAGCCAGTACCCAGGGCTAAGCTGTAGCAGTTGTTCTACCACCTGATGCCCCCTCCCCAGCTGTTTTGCCAATCACTAAGCCTAGCACAAAGGACACAGCCAGCAGTAAAACAAACCAGTAACCAGATTCTGTTGCACACAAGGAAGTGTATGGGTGAACGCTGGGGATACAAACAAGTCCATCAGATTACACATAGCAGACATCAACCCCAGCAATGATACAACACAGCCAACCATTGGTGGAACAAACAAAGCAATGAAGTCTCCCATGGCAGAGATGGGAGACAGCCAAGCCAAGAAGCTGATAACACAGGAGAGAGGTAGCCGCATGTTGTTCTCACAAAGCCCACGCTCCCAAGCACCAAACCTTACCGTGGCTCAGTTGCAGCAAGGGTCAGGATGTCCTTCCTCAACAGGGAAACTCCACAAAGTGCATCCACCTCACAGACAGACAACCCACCCTTCCTGCAAGTGGTCCCAGCTTTTATGCCCAAAGCAGGACACCTGGCACTCATTGACCCAATGCAGGGCACCTGGGGCTTGTTTACCCAAGGGCTTTCCCTACAAGGTCAGCCCCACCTTGGAGGAAAGCCAAAAGGCAAACTCATCCCCTCCTCTTAAAGGACCATGGGGCCCACCCATATGTCAGCCTTAATTCAGGGCTCGGGGTTCAGACCCCAGCACTTCACCAGCTGAGGAGGGGGATCGGGGGAAAAAGGGAGAAGCCCTGTGGGTTGAAATAGAAACAGATTTAATGAAACAATAAAACTGAGACAATCACCAACATAAAGTACTCACATAAAGTACCAACATAAAGGTTATACTCATCCTTAGGCTCAGGAGCAGAAGGCCAAGAGGAAGGAGCCCCAGGAAGAGGAACTCCTCACCTTGAACTCCCCTTTTTTATCATGAGCACGATGAGGAGGTGTGGGACACCCCTGTGAGTCAGTGCCTGGAGTGGATCTCCCACTGACTCGGGGCTGCTCGTGGCTGCCTGCATGGCTGGGCCATGGGGCTGTGCCTGGGGAACCAGGACAGTCCTGCTAAGGCCTTGGCCAGGGTGTCTTGTGAAGCTTGGGAAATGAGCTCGCTCCATCATGGCTGTGCTCATGCTCTTCTCATCCCAAATCTTGGTCTGAAGCTTATTTACTCTTCATTTCTGGAAACTGGCTTCTAAAAGGGCAGTGCAGGTATCTCCGATATTTTCCACCCCATATGTGGCTCGAGACCCATGAGGTAGGAAGCCTTTCCAGATTTCAGATGGTGCACAGAGAATAATGCAACTTGCCTGAAGTGTCAACTGAATTGAAACTTGCTGAGTCCCAGTCCCTAACCGAAAGCGCTCACCACCACTCGGAAAGCCAGCAAAGAGCCTCATCATTTAAGCCAAGTCACACAACATATTTGTCTCATGACTAGATTGACATGAGCCCAATTCAGGGATGTTTTTTCCAGGCCACAAGCTGGTGCAAAGCAAATTTAATTGTTCTATGAACAGTCTTCTGCATTTGTTTAGGGTTTGTCATTTCCACAGGCCTCTTGTTAGTAAATGAGTACACAGGAATATTCGCGTAACGTTAACAGCCAGAGGGCATTTGCTGGAAGATTTGAAGCAACCAGTCATAGAAAAATCATTTTAAGTCTTTCCATGGGTTAAGCAACAAGCCTGCTGGCTCCACGCAGCTGCCTCAGTTTGCTTTGCTGTTGTGCAGGTTTGCAGAGAGGTTGCACCACCCAACAGCATCTTGTGCTCAACACCAATGGCCGTGCTCAACCATGACAGTATGCTGCATGGATTCCCCATGGCCCTGGCTCCAGGGACCATGCTCTAGGAGGTTGCATTAGGAAAGTGCCTGGTGCTGGGCAAGGCTCCCACTACCCTCTGCACACCCATCCCTGCCCTCTCCAATAGGTGTGGCCCCCTCTCTGCTGCTGTTTATTTATCCTGGCTATAGCATAAAAGCTATAGAATAAATAGCCTGGGTGGGGGCAAAGCGAAGCACCAAGCTAAAATAAGAAAACTAGTCCCAATGAGGAGGGGAGAGAGGCAGACTCCTGCAGCTAATAATTCTCAGCATGGCCTAGAATGAGCTAAATCGGGGCCGTCGGGAGGCATCCCTGGGGGTCTGTGCTGCCTGGCTCTCCAGGCGTGAAGAGAGGTGGGAGGAGCAGCCGAAGAGCTTGGCTAGCTGGGCAGATCCCTTCCCTCACTTCGTTAAAGGGCAAGACCCTTCCCTGCCTTTAAAAGAGGAAAAGAGATTTCAGAAATCCTCTGGTGGTGTGGGCTCAGACTCTTTGGCATCTGCTTCACTACAGCACTTTGGGACCTCTGGTAACCCGAAACAGGGCACCCACAGCAGAGACACCCATTTTCCCAGGCTCAGCATTCCCACCACTACCTGCCACCTTTCAGGAGCTGCAGCCCTCTCCCCCCACATGTGTCTCTGCAGCAGCCCATGCCAGTTGCAATCCCTTGGGTTACTCTGGTAGCAAGTGGTAAAAAGGGCAATAGTGCTGGAGGTGGCAAGAAAGCCGCCAAGAAGAAATCACGCCGAGACTGGGGCCGCTCGTGACACTAGTGTTCCTCAAAATTGGAGGCAGCCACACCTCTTCCCACACACGGCTGAACCCCAGGGCAGGCAGCACGCCGCGTCCTGTTCTTAGAAAACCTTGGGATGCTCTCGCAGGAGGCAAGCTTATTAGTGAGTGAGTCAGGAGAAAAGAGCATTACCCCATGCTGCCCCAGTGGTGGGCTGAGACTGCCCAACTCATCTCACTTGTGGGCTCATGCCCAGGGAGCATGGGGGAAGAGAGGGAGCAGGTGCATGGTGCTGGAACTGTCGTGGCAGAGCATGGCGAATACCTAGGTGCAGGAATCCATCTGAAATTCCTAAGAATTAACAGGAAATCCAGGCACTAATTTTCCATCTTGCTTGCTTTGGGGCAGGCGTGCACCCTGCAAGGCACAGAGCTGGGCAGCTCAGACCCTCAGGGTGAGACACATGCAGACGAGATAAACGTGCACTCCTCAGTCACAAGAGAAGAAAATAATAATGATAATTAAAAAAAAAGAAGCGACTTCCCTGGCAGACAATAGCGGGGAGACTGAGCACCCACACAGCTGCCATGGGGAGGGACAACCCCAGCCCTGTCCTCCCTCGGAGGGGACCGGGGAGGCTGTGAGCACCTCAGCTGCTGCTGTGCTCACTCGTGCCCGCTTCTCCCCATGGCCATGCATTATCATCATTTATTCATTCCGTGACCTTGAAATCCCTCTCCCTTACCAGAAAAACAACAAATCCCTGTCAGAAAAGTGGGCTCTACAAAAGAGAGGGGAAAAGAAGAAAAAAAAATAACCCTAAAGAAAAAAAAAAAAAAATCATCATGCAACCTCCCATGTTGCTTGTATTAGGTCAGATGGGAGAACTTATTTAATTAGTGACTTTTATAGGGCTTTATTTTTCGATGCCCAGTGGAGTAGTTAAGATTGGTAATAAGAAAGAAGTCTGGTCCCGCGCCAGCCCTCCTAAGACAATGGTGCGGGGAGGAAAGAGCCGAGCCTTATATTTGAATGTGTTCAATGCCTTGGGTTTTGGGGGTTTTTAAACTTTATTTTTCAGTGCTGTATTCTAAAACCATTTGAAGAGTGTACACGGAGGGGAGGGGAAGGAAATTGTTTGGGGTGGCCTGAGGGGACGATAATGATGAATAATGGAATGAACCCAGGGAAACTGGTTCTTGCTCTGGTTTCTTCATGGCCAGGGAAATTTCCCCCAAATGAGACTTGCTCCAGCACAGAAAGAGGATGGCTGGCAGGTGGCCAAGTGCCAGATTTTCAGCAGAGATGGAGATGGATGGATCAGGTGCATAATCATGATAGATAACTGGAGGAGGAGGGATAAGAAAAGTGCCAGTTCCTACTCTGTTCATGCCAGCCCTTCTTGTGGCCCACTTCTACCACTCATCCCCATCAGAAAAAAATACTGCAGGCTTTTTCCTCCCGTTTGTTCTACTGAAAGAATAAGGAGAGAGGGTTCAGGTTTACAAATTTCCCACCATGGGACTGTGCATTTCTCAGCACACGGGACCACAGATGCTAGGGAGTGGGACACCTTCCCTGCACCACGCAGCACATGTCCCGAGTGGCTCGGGGCCACTCTCCTGGGATGAAATGCAGCACACACAGAGTATAAACCAAACCAGATGCTGCATTAGAGATTCTGCAGCAGTGTGGTTTTGGGCCCAAGAGCTGTGCTACCCGCTCATTGCCCATTGATAGGGGAGCTTCCAGAGGCTGACGGCAAAGCTCTTCTATGCCAAGTGTTTGAAAGACTTTCATAGGCCACCATCTAAGACAGTAGCCCCACCAGTGGCCAAAAAGGCCCCATGCAGCCTGGTTGCTCAGTAGCCAAACTTTGCTACTTGGGAGAGGAGTCAGCCTATTTCCTGACAGCAAGAAGAATAATGTAACGGCGTTCAATAAATTCCTAGCAAACATAACAAAAAAAAAGCAAGCCAAAAAAAAAAAAAAAAAAAAAGCACTGTTGAGCTTTGTCCTTTACAAAGTGAAAAATATGGTTGTTTTGCTCCACGGGAGGAACAGCAGAATCAGCTTTAAAATTGACAGCGGATTTGGCCAGGTGCCACAGCCCTTTTGGCTTCAGCTTCCTTCCAATAGTCTTCTCCCTGCCAATTCAGAGTGCACAGGACACAGCTACACACCTGATGATACGCTGAGTAATGGCCTTGGCTTGCAGCTATCTGGTCCACGCAGCAGGGAAGTGGGAGGGTGGCCATTCATCAAAGGCATTCATCTGCGTGGTCATGGCTTCCCAATGGCCACAGCTCCCCGGTGCGGGGGCCGGCACTGCATCACACAGGAAGGTACCTGAAGGTACCCACTGTTGGTACCTGAAGGATGTGCAGTGGTCCCTTGGGGTTCAGCAGGTTCTGGTTGCAGAGACACAAGCTTGCAAATCAACTATGGCTTTTACTAGCATCTCACGACTTCAAAGGAAAGCAAGGTAGGCATCCTGGCATTTAAAAGTTAGGTGGATTTCTACTGTAGGGGTGGTGTTTGGAGGAGCTCATCCTTCTTCTGGACCTGTCCTTGGTGCAGGTGTTCCCATCACTATTGCGGCTCGCTGCAGTATGCTAATATCCCACTACTAATGGGATTCTCCCCCTACCATGTTAGATATCCCACTGTAATACTGGGTCATTTAGGCTTCCCCCCACGAAGTGCGTGCAGCATGGGAGTCAATTCAGCCCAATCACTGCAAGCTGCCTGTGCTCCCTCCCAGCACCCAGCCTGCCTCTTGCTGGTGTTCCACAAACCCTACCTGCCTCTCACTCCATCCTCACCAACTGTTGCAAAGCAGCAGCACTCTCAGTGCCATTTTTCCATCTGCAGGGGAAGGATTTGCTTGGGAGAGATGTGGGAAAGTCAAGAGCAGTGCATTGCCACAGCAGCTGAGAGGCCAGAAGGGCCCTTGCGCAACAACAGAAACTTTATGAGCACGTCCTGGTATCTATACGGTTATTTGTATCAGAGCGCTGACAAGAAGGAGCTTTCAGCACTGCAGCTTGGGTGACAATATTTCTTTCCTCACTACTCCTGCCTTGACATCAGCGAGAGAGTCAGGGCTCTGCAAGGGCATCGTAAGATAGAAAGACAATTAGAAGAACTTCGAAATGGGAAAGGACAAGTCGTAAAAGTCATTATCAAGCCTTCCCTTCATTCCCTCCACATTTTTCATGGGGAAAAATGTTCCCTCTGCAAAAAGAAATTTGGAAAATTTCCACCTATTCTACTGGCTGCACCCATGAGAGTATTTCTGCCTCTGGCAATAGCTTCTGCTTGAGTCTTGCTGTGCCGATGAGACATACGGCTCCGACGTATGGCTCCAGTATCTTTCTTGAGCAAGGGCTGGTGTGAGCAATACAGCAGGAGGTGCTACAAATAGGCAGAAAGTTTTGCAAAAACACGGAGTGGGAAGAGTGTGCTGTTGCAGCTGAAACCTGCGCTTGCTACATCTAACGCAAACAGTCCTCGGCTTCCAAAATTGCACAAAGCCAGCAGCTAAAATAACTGCTTTTTGACCTTTTTATCTTCTCCCATCTCCCTGAGCCTTGCCATTCTCCTTTTGCCCTCCCCGGCCACCTGCCTTTGTCATTAGCAATAATCAGCAGCAATAAATAGGTGGCATTTCATTGCTGCGGAAGCAGCCTGAGATATTTTGGGCCAAGCCAGCCGGGCTGGGGTTCTGTGGGCTTGTTGGTCGGTGAGAAAAGACACTGCTAAAGTCACTTTGCCACCCATCCT
Source organism: Podargus strigoides (assembly GCA_028020825.1). NCBI lineage: Eukaryota > Metazoa > Chordata > Aves > Caprimulgiformes > Podargidae > Podargus > Podargus strigoides. Next base: position 5,347,615 of record CM051633.1, read on the forward strand.
GAAGTTACAAGGTCTGTGGAGAGGAACCTGCCCACGCGCAGTGGCTGGGAGGGTTGGGGATGTCCCAGCTGGAAGCCGTCCGGGCTGGAGAGGAGTTATCACCTGGCAGCAGCTTCTGGATCAGCAAAGAAAAGAAGGAGACAAAAACAGAGGCACTGTGGCTGCGAGCAAAACTCAAGTATGAAGCAGCTCTAGTCGGACTGGTGGAAGGAAAGAGAGGAGATCTCCATGTGGCGACAGATGCTCAGCAGTGATCTGCACAGGTCTCTGCAGGACTTGCAAGAAGTGTTGACCTGTTGGGCATCAGGGGCTGAACCAATGTGACTGAAAGGGGAGAGGACCCCAGGCTGGTGGAAAGGATGGCTCTCCAGGGTGGTGGGATAGACGTGCTCAGCTTTTAGGTGCCCAGCGCCACAGGAGCTCTCTGCAGAGGTACCTTTAAGGGTCCGGACCTCGCGTGCTTCAGTCACGTTTTAAAAATAGGACAGGAGGCTTCTACATCACTTAGGTATTTTGGAAAATTTTACTCAGCCTTTCTGCAGCTCCTGTCAATCCTCCTCAGAGCGGTGCTGAGATGCATACATGGCACATACACAAATAGCACGCTTCCCTGGCCCCTCTCAGCCATGGCCAGACACCTTGGACTTCCCCAGCCCTCCTCCACACCTCGGCTGGAAGGATCTGGGGGGGATGATGCCTCTGGCTGTCCTGGCAGCAGTGCCCCTGTGTCCCCACAGTGTTGAACAGCACACTGAAAAGCCCACAGCACTGGGATGAAGGGTGTCGCAGCAAGAAGATGCTTTTACCTCCAGGTGATGCTCGGGTGCAGCCTCCTCTGGGTCTCCAGGAACATTCCCACCACAGCAGGCGCTGACCCAACGCAGAGCCTCTGAGGTCTTTGCTGCAACCCAGCAGAAACACGACGGCACGTGATGTTGTGCAAGTCCCTTCACCTGCCCTGCAGTCACTGCTGAACCACAGAGAAGCAGATCAGGGCGAGAGCACTGCCCAGTACGCTGCCAGCTCCAGGGAGTCAGGAGTGGGGAAGGATGTTTCCTATTTGGGTTTTTTCAGATCAGAAACCTCCGCAAAGTTCAGCTCAGACAGTGCTATCCAGATTGTAGGGACTGTTTGTTCCCAGTTTTGGCAGGGTCGTGAATGATGCATGAGTAACAGCATCCCTTAATTAGTGTAATATGCTGTACCAGGTTAGAAAGCAGTCTCTGGTTTTGTTTTTCCTCTGTGTGTGTGTGTGTATTTCTCTTTAAAGGAGAAGGGAACGAACAGAAAACATTGCAGTTGTGTTTTTGTTGGTTGGGGCACCGATGAACCCTGTTCCGATTGGGCTCGTTATGAATCACTGGAGAGCCATATCCACACCAAGGAGCGCTGAGCCAACCTGATGTCTGCTTGGCAGTTGTACTGAGCAAAAGCTCTTTAATTATTGTTTTCACTGCCTGAATCTTAGTGGAATAAAGAGAAAAGAAAAAATACTACCTTTGAATTGATGAGACTGGGTGTGTAGAAGGGTGTGCGTGTGTATGCACCTGTGTGTGAACACATGTACAGACACACACATGGTTTGCTTTGACTCTTGGGATAAAGGAGAAAGCTCCATCACCAGTTTTGTTTTCCTTTGTCTATCTGACTCCCTTTCTTCCCTCCCCTGACTGTTTTGTTTGGGATGTTTGCAATATGCCCATCACATCCTGGCCATCAGGAATGATGTTTTCATTACTGCAACCACCAAGGACCACAAAGGACATCACCTGCCTTCCCACCCTTCCTCGTGTGGCACATTCCCCCAGCGCTGCTGTACCCAGGAGCTGCTCTCAGTCCCCAGCCACCGCCTCTGCCCTTCGCCCACGTGTCACTGGCACCCGTCCTCCGCCTCGAGCATCCCTCCTGCTCCCGCACCAAGAGGAGTGCTGCCACCCACCCCAAAATCCCAGGCTTAGCCCCTTCTCCTCTGACTCATGCTTTTTCCAGAAAGGGATGCCTCGAAATCTCCCTCCTTCTTCTCCTTTCCTCCAGGGCCTGCAGGAGTCACCAGAAAGGTGTCACTGGACGATGCTGAACCTCAGCTTGGGTCAGCACCACTGCTGCTTTTTCCCATGGGACCCCCTAAGCCTCTCCTTGTACAGGGACCAGGGTGGCGGGGGGAAATCACCGGCACCAAAGGCTGTGGAGCAGAGCAGCACCGGGGTCTCGGACCAGCGCGGAAAGAGAAAGCTCTCTCCCACTGGGTAACCCGGCAGCAACTGCTATTTCAGTAAACATATCATTTTGTGCTCAGTAAACACACATTCCAGAGGAATGCTCTCATTGTTTTTTTGCTCTGTAATGCATTAATGAAGAAATAAAGTTTAGGTTGTGTAATGGTGACAGCTTGAAGTCATTTTGCCTAGTGTTATTTCTCAGCGAAGGCTCAGCTCTCCCTGGAATGGGAGGAAAAAAAAAGAAGACCAGATTTTGCTTCAAACTCACCAACATGTGCAAAAAAAATCAAAACACAACAGCAATTAACTTCCTTCCACATGCCCCAATAAAACTACCTCTCTCGCTCGCTCCGAGCGCTGTCACGTATGGGGCTGTTTATGGAGGAGACAATACAAAGTGGGTTTATACAAGGCTCTTGTTTTAATTTTTGTTTTATATCCACTGGAACCCTCAAGTAGTGAATTCATTTCCTGATATAGTAAACATTTCTGATGGCCAGGATTCTTTCTCTTTTCCCAAATGAACACAAACCCCGGGTCTAACTCACCAGCAGTGCAGTCTATACAAACAGACCCATCAGCTACGTTTTCAAAGAACGCGTCGTAAGCGTGCAGCTAGGGACAGAAACAGCAACACCTTCACGAGAGCCTGGTGGACCCTGTCACAAGCAGGAAGCTTTTCTCCCCAAAATTTGCTCGAGCCCTCAACTGCACATGGAAAAACTATCAGCTTTTCCTCATATTCCAGGAAACAATCTTGTTCTTGCAGTCGCACACCGATGGCTGCCGGCTCACTGCTAAATGATCGGCGCAGTCCTTCTGATTTGTGACCCTATTTGCACTATGCAAATGTCTTCTGACAGCTCTCTTTTCCTGTCATTAAAACAAACAATGGCCCCTGTAACCAAAAAGGAAATCAGTAACAGGCGAAAGCTGTTCTCTTTTTCTTTTTGCCTTTTTTTTTTTTTTTTTTCTGGGACTAACTGTTAGTAATTACCCTGAAATATTCACAAACTTCTTCCTCTCCCAAACTGTTTTACTCATCCTAGTGCCAACTCAACATGTCTTAATATCATTGCTCTTCTAAAAGATCTAAAAATGAAAAAAAAAGCCACAATGATCAACCAGGTAAAAACCACCTCCCATCTAATTTTTTATGTATGTATCTCTCTATCCATACACATATAGATAAAAAATAATCGATTGGCTGATTTGAGGACCTTTTAAAATAATTCCTGGTCTGCTGGGAATAATTTAATATTGTTCTGAGAATGGAGAAACATGAACTAATGAGAAATGAAAAGGTGTTGTGGCTGGGGGATGACGTGCACAGGGAGGAAGACACCCCTTTCTCTCTAGTCATCTCTCCATTCTCCAAAGCATCTATCCTCTTCTAAACTCTGCATCCAGCCCAAAAAAGTGCAGTGCTGGTGGCCATGCCTTCCCAATGGCAGGTAGGGGACAGCCCCCCCCAGTACAGGGATGCTCTGCCTTTGATTTCAGTGGGAAAAGGGCTGCATTCAGAGACTTCAGGGTACTTAAACACTCCTGGGATTCGCTTCTTTGTCTTTTAAATAATACGGTATACATAATCCTAAACGGGGCGGTTCTCCACCCCATCACACGAGCTTTGTGCCTGTAGGGCTCAGCTGAAGTCAATGGTGTTAATGTTGACATAAGACCATGATGACCAAGTGGGAAATTAGTCTCCTAACACTTGATTGTCTTTTGCAAAAATTTTCTAAATGGTCTTAATGGTTTTGTTTGTGGTACGTGTTGCTCACTCCTGATTGTACTTCTGCCAAGTTGTATTTTTAACTGTAAACACTGGCCTCTCAGAAAATTTGAAGTAAGGCAAACCAGAAAAGATGTTCAAAATAATGTTACAACCTAATTTAATTTATCCCTTGGTAATTGCATTTGTAGGAAATGAACAACGCAAACGAAACAGAACCCAAGCCTTTCCAGCCATCACAATTGCTCTCACATGTGGATGCATCGGTTACAGCCAGCACATGGTTAAGTCTCCAACTGCATCAGGAGAGCTGCAGCGGGGTGCTCAGAAGCTGCAGTTGAAGGTGACACCTGCCTTGGGTCCCTGCTTGTAGATGCCACCTATTGAAAGTTAGCCTGTCCGCCCACCTTGGCGAGCCAGCCCGGCCAGCTCTCCCATTCCTCTTCCTTTTCCTGCAATTCCCATCCTTAATTTTTCCCCTACCAATCCATGGGTCGATCCCCGAGGAAATACAGCCGGATGACTACTCACCAAACTCAATTAACCACGCAACTGTAGTCCCTTCTCCTGGCCCTGTTCCAGTGAGATATTTACATGATCACCTAATGTTAATCACATGAACTGCTCTGAGTAAATCCTGTTGAACTTAGGTCTCTGTTTGCAAATGCTGTAGGAGCTTTACAGATGTGTTTGATGTGCTGTCATTACGTGAATGGTTTCTGGCCATTTCTCAGTCTTTGGGTTGCTTGTAAACTACACAGCCCGACTGCAGTTCAAGTATTTGCTATTTGCCTTTTTTTTTTTTTTTTAAATTTGTGCTCTTCTTGATGAGTTCATGCATGTGTCTCTGTTTACCTCAGTCACATGGCAGAGCTGCTCTGCTTTGATTCGAGGAGTCCCAAACCCACAAGCAGCTCTCAAAACCAGTTATGCAAATCCCTCACTGCACAGACCCACAGATTTGCACAAGCATTTATCCAATGGCTCATATTTACACAACTATCTGCAACATGTCCCCATCTCATGAATATTGCAGCAAGTGGTGTTGTACCTGCCTGATTGTTTGCCAGAAGCAATCACTAGGAGAATCGCTGTCACTGCCAAAATAAACTCATGGTTTTTATTTGCGGGAGGACTTGTAAATAGTATTTTTCTAGCGTTCACCCGGTTCTAAGTGGAACTCCCTGTGTGATGAATGCTGTTTACAGCGAAGCTCTGTTTGTTGTGAAACGGGGAAAAAGAGGCAGATTCTTGCACTTGCCAGCAGCACGCCAATGCGATGGAGGAAGGGGAAGGTACATCCCCTCCTGCTGTCACTGTTGCATGAAAAGCCAATGCCCTATTTCGTACTCTTTGCACCAAAAGCCCATGTGGATACGCAGGGCTTTCAGGCTCTCAGAGTGGCAAATTGTAAGAAAGACGAATGGGGAAAGCCCTAAACTGGGTAGAGAAATTTTGACATTTCCCCTACAAGTCTTGCTGGGGCTCCACCGCTCAATGAGCCATTAATGGAAGGTCATGATACATCCTCCAAGGAACGATGAGCTGCATGTGTCAGCAGATTCAAAGGCAGGGGAATCTCATCCCCAAATAATGGAAAATGCAGGTAGCAGGTGAATGTGTGGTCCAGCTCTTCCTGGACCAGCATAAAGCTGTGGTGACATGAGGGGCTCGGGAGTGGGGCAGGATCTGGTGCAACACCAGAGAAAGGTGGATCAGAGAGCCAGAAGCTCCATCTCCACTGTTTTGTCTCTCCAGGTAACTGTGGCTTCTCCTACACACCCCAAGAAACCCACAAGTCACAATGACGTAATCACACTTATCTCCCACAAGGGAAAAGGGAGTATTTTTCTTCCTGCTTTTTCCCGTTTTTGCTGTGTTCAGAGTGAAAGGGAACTCTCTCTGCAGATGGAGCGTAGGAACAGGAGTGTTGTGATGTCTCTGCAAACGCCACATAGTCCATCCAAAACCCTGCATCTTCAGCTATTAAAGACCTGCAGTTTTCCTCTCCATACCATCCTCAGGGAGGAGGAAGAAACATCTGGAGGCTACTGGTGGCTCCAGGGTGGTTTGGAAAACTGGAGGATTATACAGGAACACCAGCTCAATTAAGGCCAACGCTGTTAGAAATCAAGAGCAGCTGGCAGTGCAAATGGCATTGCTCCAGATTTCTGAGACCTGAAGCTGCTTTTACTCTTATGTTTGACACAGCCCCAAGGATCGATCGCTGCTCCCTCTCCCCCACTAATTTCTTAAATGAGAGCTGGGTGCAAGCCCATACTCCTCCAGGGAGTCCTTTGGTCCCCAGGCTGGAAAGTAGTTCCTAGCTTTAGAGACACTTTAACCCTCTTTTTTTTTTTCATTGGAGGCGTGTCCTCTCTTCACCTTCACTGTTTCGCTTTTTTTTGTAATTCATGTATTTAAAGCTGATTACTTTGCCTGCTACATTAGCCATTCACCTGTTCCTAAGACTGAGGAATGGCTTAAACACTCTTTTGACACAGTCCCTTGAAAGTGGGTTGCTCTGCTGCGGTCAATGAACATAGCGTGGGAAAAATGCATTAATACTTCCACTGGTAACATTGAGGATGGCTATAAATAAACCCTTCATTACAGTATTTATATATTATTACATCATATAGCCACTTAAAACAGAGAGCAATTGGAAGTGTTGAATAATGTAAGGATAATCGCCTCTACATTAGTTCCACTGTCATTGGCATTATGTACTGCTGGGTGACATTGCCATGCTCGTTGCTTCGCCCAGTGTTGCGTGACATTGGTGGTGATGTTCCAGTATCAACGGGCCCTCTGCAAGTGACATACAGTGCTTTGCACGGCACATGTAGCCCGGTGTTATATAATCAGGGTGCTTCACTGGAGAATTTTGGCAACACATGCTTTTTTCCTGGCCATTTCATTCAAATGAGCTGCCCATTTCTCGAAGGGAGTTTGCTTTAAAGCAGCCATCTAAACATGCCCACCATGCAAGGCTCCAGCACTCTCGGGCATGGAGAAGGAAGGTTTGCATCGTGGTGGCCAACTGTGCATCTGAGGAATCACCTCATGTTGTGCTGGTGAGGCACATTGGGTCCAGGGTGGCCGCTGCCACTCTGATGCCTTCTCCAGCCAGAGACATAGCTGAGAGATGGTGAGGGCAGGAAACAGAGATGCTCAGAGCTTGGCAAGAAGGCATTTCAGTGGTGAGATTCAAACTCATGTTGCTTGAATCCAGTTCTGCAGCATATAGGGGGCTTTCTCCCAAAACAAATCAGATTACTTGAAAGTGCTATTAAATGATGCAAAAGTATCATGATTCCTTTGATGTTTTTGCCGTTGCTGCTCTTCCTTTTTCAGAGGAGAGCGTGTGGATACATGCTTGGTGTGAGCATGCTTAGACCGTGGCTGAGTAGCTTTCTTGCTGACTGTGGATTTCAATTTCCTCAGTTTTGACAGGCTTCCCCTTAAGGAAGCCCAACAAAACAAAAATCCTTTCTCTTGACTTGAATGTCTCACTGCTGGTTTTCATGGCAGGGATGCCCGTCTCAATTACACTGCAGTCAACAGCCTTCAGTGCCTCACTGCTCGTCACTTGTTAAACCAGCTCCTGTGTGGCCTTGAGGACCAAGTCCAGGGGAAGATCTCCACCACAGTGCTTGGAAGGGGCTGCTCCAAAAAGCAGTCATTTCAGATGTTGAGAAATCGCTTCTCTGAACCTTGTCCTCACATGACATCTGATCAACTTCTGCACAAAGATCTGCAGTTGACTTTTATTACAGATCTGATTTAGCTACTTTGATTTATCGCAACAATGCACATTCAATATCTTTCTTCTGATCTGGAGGCCAGAAGTATAACTCTACTCATATGTTTGTATTCTTAGGACTTGGGATTTCACAGATTCAGAAACTCATTCATAGATTCACGGGGTTTAAGGCCAGAAGGAACCATGAGAACATCTGGTATGACTTCCTATATTTCAAAGCCATTCAGTTGCAGCCAATTAGCCCAGTACTGAGTCCAGTAGCTTTGCTGCATCTTCCAGAAAAACATCCAGCTCCGGATATACCAAGATATGGGAATGGGAGGATATCAGAAGTTGGAGACTCACCACCTTCTTTGATTTTGAAACTCACATTAATTTAAAAACATGCCTCATTTCTCATATGCTTTTGTTTGGCTTCACATCTAGCAATCAGTTTTGCACCTTTCTCTACTTTATAACCGAGCAGCGTAGCCTGGCAAGCTATATTCTTCAAATTTTGGAGTTGGTTTGGTTTTTTTTTTTTCCCCTGACATCTGGACAAAAGGCTGATGTATCAGAAATATTTGTGAGTCAACTTTACCGCAGTTTTGGCTATTTAAAAACTTTTTGCACTGTTGCTTGCATTATTATTTGTTCTTAAATAACACAGAGACAATTCGCTCTGAATAAGGGAACAGAAATTTGCCTTTTGGAAAATGTTGATGTGAGAGCTTGGGATATTTAAAAATATTTTCCAAAAGACTTTCATTTAGAAAAATGAACAGAAATTCAACTTGCTGATGCAAAACACAAACTGACATTACTTGGTGAAACAAGGACTGTGACCAGCCTTACCAATGGGCTTCTGAACACCCCCTCCATCTCTCTGCACAGATGCATTGTATGTTATTACTCTCTCCCTAACCCCTTTAGACACAGAGGTGGAGATAAAGCTGTGTCTCACACCAACAAGTTGCATTTGCTAGCTTTGAAATCAGTTGTGCAATCTTACTGTGCATCCTTTCTATTTTTTTAGGAGCTATACCTGATGCTGAAGGGCTTGGTCATTGCTCTGGTTTGTTCTTCTGGCTATTTGTCAAGGACACTCTTTTCTCACTGTTGCAAATTTACACCAGAAGCTTTTAGGTTTTGTTCAATATTATCCTACTTTCTTTCTGAGTGGGCAGAAATTTTAATGCTACACGAATGCCCTTCTGAAAGAGGCTCATTTCAATTTCTTTTCCTGAACTCTGTGACTTTCTCCCCTCCATCCAAATGTCATTGGTTTTCATTATTTTTAGTGTACTTAATAAATAGCAGTGGAAGAGCTGGGAAGAATCAGTTGCTTGTCTCACATGGATTTCTCCATCTTTCGCAGTATATGAAATTCAAGAAAAAAAGCTGTTCTTTGGGCTGAGGAATGCAATAGCTGCACGCTGGCAGGCAGAAATGCCGGTGACGTTAGTGACAGGAATGTGGGTACCACCTAGCCACTGTGTTGCTAATACTTCTAGCTTTTACCTCTGGGCCTGAAGAGCCACGTCATCTGTCTAGCTGGAAGTCATGCTCTGAACTTGTTTTGGAGAGCTGGTGCGTGATTGTAAAGGCTTATAGCTAAGGAATGTGGTGCCTCTCACATGGTGCTGTGTAAAAGCATCCAGGCTGGGGCAGGAGGGCCCATTGACCTCCCAGGAGCCACAGAGTGTGGATGGGGAAGAAAACCATTAATATTAATAGCACCAGCCTTGGAGGAGCACCCTGGGGCTCTGTTAGTGAGTGTGACCCTAGCAAGTGACATGCAGAGCAAAGAACACTGTCCCTTTGCTCAAGGATGGTCATGAGATGAAGTACCTGATCACTGCAGGCATAGCCAGTTACTGCATGTTTGTAGGCTTCTGGAAATGAGCCATCACCGGGCACTTCTGTGGGTTCATTTAATCAGCAGAGGGTACCCAAATACAAGGCTATAAAAAACAAGTTTTTGCCTGAGATCTCATTTTTTGCTGGTAGGGGGAGAGTGTTTGGACAGAGGCAGCCTGCCTGCTTGTGAGGAAAAAAAAAAAAAAAAAGGATGTAAAGTCTGTGGTAAAGCCTGTAATTTCTGGAAAATTTTGACTTCCTTCTTTCTGGGTATTTCTACAGATCCATCCCTTAAGAAATAGCTGCACATCCCATGCTGCAAATATAAGATCCTCACATGGCTCCTATCAGTTTTACAGGCAGGGAGCCGAGGTACAAAAGAAAATGAGAGGAGCTGAAGGACTGAACCACTGGGGAAGCCCCTGGTGAAGGAAGGAGTTAGCTTGCTTTACCTCAGCCATGCTTCCTTTTTCTTCCAGTCTTGCAACAGCCATGGGGAAAAAATAGCCAAGCCAGGCAGAGCTGCGATCTGCTCCTGTGGTTCTAGGCTCAGACACCTCCAAATGGCAAAAGCATTTTGGTGTGGGTGTGCAGGCTCAATCTCTTCTTCATTAAAAATAAATAAATAAATAAATATAAAACTGCTGTGAGGAAGCCAAAAGGGATTTTTCTTTTTTTTTTTTTTTTTTTCTTGGCCTTCTTGCTCCTTCTGTGGGAACCCAGCAGTATTGTTTCCAGAAGGCTCAGTCTCTGTCACCCAAGTCTTTGGCATGTTTGGGGACACCCTTACTACTTCCCTTTCCTCCCCTGCAGAAGAGTCCAATGCAGCTTTGACCGCAAAGCCCAGGAGGCCTTGGAGTTTGTCTAAAACAAAAGAAAAAGATTGCGAAAGGCGGTGGTGTCAAATAATACTTCCATTTAGTAGGAATTTTGCTCCCCTTGCATTCCCAGGCAGCACCTGCTGTGTGAGGCTCTTGGCCAGCTCCTCTGAGCCTCTGTGGTAAAACAAACAAAAACAGCAGGGAAAAAAATTCCTCTTTATAACGCCTGTTATCCTCAGGCTACCTTCCAACACTGCCTCGCCTCCCCATGTCGAGGGGACTCTCCAGGGAAACAGGATACTACAGGGCCAGAAAGCCTTGTGCAAATGAGCAGTTGAGCAACGGAGGAAGAGACCCTGTCTTATTGAAAACAAGACTGTTTTCCTTCTTTTCCTTCATGTCTAAAAGCAGAAGGGTCTTTATTGATGTCCCAGCCAAAAAAAAAAAGGGAAAAAAAAAAAAAAAGGACACGTTGTTACTTCTGTGGCAAAAGTAATTAGGAATTATTCTGCTTTAGAGAAAAAAATGATTGGGAAGAAAAGGGATGGGCAGTCTGTCTGGAGGTGCTGGGGGTCGTGGTCCGTGGAGATGTTTATAACCTGCTGTTCAACCCTTGTTATCCACTGTTCCTTCTCATGTGCTGCACTGTTTCAGGGTGGTTTTGAAGCAGTTTTGTGTTTTAGAGCATGGTGGAACTGTCTGTGCTGGAGCTTGTTCATGTTGATCTGGTGTCTGGCCCAAATGGCCCACCTGCCCTTTACCTGCTCAGCCACCAGTGTCGTTGCACCACCAGTGATGCTGGTGGGGGCTTGTGTGGCCTTCAGGAAATGGGCAAATCTATCATGGGGGTTTAACAACATCTCTCTCACCTCACATCCTCCATGTGGCCTCTGCCTGCTCTGAACATGCTCAATCAAGGAATAAAATGACTTTCAGGACCTTGGTTTTGATCCTACACCCTCTGGATTGCTCTCCCTAGGCCAAATAGCCCTGCGTTGGACACGGACAGAGTGACATGCTGCTGTGGTCCCCTGGCCTGACCTTCGTAGCAGAGGCTATTGAATTGCTGGAATCCAAAGCAGATACAAGGAGCCTGTAACCCTTGCTCTGTGCAACCACACTGCCTTGATCTCACCTCAGACAGAGCTCCAAGTCAAATGTTCTCAGCAAACCTTCAGGTCTACACCCTTACCAGTCTCCTTCCCTTCCTTCCCTCCTGTTGCATACCCAGGTGAGGGTAAAAAGAACAAAGGTGCAGGAAGATGGAGGTACATGCTGGGAAAATCCAGGGTTTGTGAAAGTGATGGGAGAAGTACATGTGACCTCCTCACCAGAGCTTTCCCAAGACAGCTCAGCTCCTCATTTTGTCAGAAACAGCATTTTAGCTCTGCAGGCTACCAGTGTGTCTGCCAAGACATCTCTGCACCCTTCAAATGAAAGAAGCTCTACAAAGGTCTCCCCCTTCTTCTGTGGACTTCTGTTCTGAGCAGCTGTGTTTGGTGTCCAATTTTCCAATTATTTTTTCCAAATAAGGTGGTCCTTATTTTCAAATGTGGTGGTGTCTACATTTACCCTGTACCCAGAGCAGACAGAGATAAACTGTAGCAGCTGTTCTACCTCCTGATGACCTCTCCCCAGCTGAGAAGGGGAATAGGAGAAAAAAAGGGAGAAGCCCCATGGATTGAAGTAGAAACAGATTAATGAAATAACAAAACTAATACAATCACCAAGATAAAGTATACAAAGTTCTACTCACCCTGGTCCTTAGGCACAGCAGCAAAAGGCCAAGAAGGAGGAGCCCCAGGAAAAGGAACTCCTCAGCCTTACTAAACTCCCTCCTTTTATAATGAGCAGATGAGGTGGTGTGGGATCCACCTGTGAGTCACTGCCTTGATTGGATCTCCCAGCTGACTCAGGGCTGCTCATGGCTACTAGCAGCTTCTCACAGAATCCACTCCTGTAGCCCCCCTGCTACCAAAACCTTGACACACAAACCCATTACAGTGTTACTAAAAACACCACAGACAAAATACAGATGCCACCCAGAGACTGCATGGTCCAAGAGTGAGGTTTTGCTTTATTCATTACAGAGTCTTTCTTGTCTGAAAGACTCTGCCTCAGGAGATAGTTTCTGTTTCTGAACACAGTCCCTGTATTTACAACCTGAGATGTAAGTCTTGTATTGGCCAAATCTAGCAGTGATGATGACAGAGCTGCAGCCTCCTGGACACAGTTATTCTCTACAAAGTTATGGGACAGTTCCTCTGACCTGATAGATGTAAGTGTCCACTTTAGGATAACGTGAATCACTCTGCAAACTTCCTTGTGTTGACTAGACCACCTGTGACTATAATGGGAGTTTGGATGCCTACCTCATTTGTGAAGACTTACACTGGAGACAGCTGAAGTGAGGCAGGATGAGTAGAGGATGCCTCACACTGGGTATCCCACTTTTGGACTGTAAACATAGTGGAAATGAGTTCAAAACTGGCACTGAACTGCAGCCATAAGATTTATTCCTGGTAAGGACATCAGTAGGTGACGATGAACCACCTCTGTGAATCCAGAGTCAAACAGGTCTGTTTGCCTGAAGCAATCTCGACATTATTCCCGTGACATTTTGCTGGCACTATTTGCTCACATCCTCTTGAAACTCTCTTGCTTTTTTAACACAACCCTAGTGATTTGGGTGCATGTTGCATTGTTGACTTAGGAGTTTTATCCACCACTTCATTTTCTGTAGCATTAACACTAGCATTAGCACTGGAATTACAAGTGGCACTGCCGAAGAAGGTCCCAAGCCACCTGCACTGCTCGTGCTTGCAGAAGCGAGCATCCCACTCTAGTGTATGTCCTCCAGCACAGGGCTCTTCACCAAACCACCACCACCTGGTTGCAATACCTTCTCCTGACCCCCTTCCTCCCTCTACACCCCTAAAACCAGTCATGGCACATTGGCTTTGCTGGGCAGCCTTGTGATTTCAGGTGAGAGTTAGCATGTAACTGGTCAGAGTGGTGCAAGGAGCCCGTATAATTACTGCTGGGATTGTGCTGCGTAGGGCCCGTATAACGAACTCTCCTCAAATAACCCAGCTTGAATGTCAGAGCCCGTGCTGTATTGTGTTTCACATTCTGGCTGTGGGAGCGCTTCCCCAGCAGGAGTCAGGGTAACAAATCCCTTGCTCTCGCAGGAGGGCCCCATAAAATGAATGATTCTGGATCTCACGCTCCTGAGGAGGTCTCGGTTACTCCAGCAGTCGCTGCTCGTAGGGGGAGTGACTGTAGGGGACAGAGGGAGGGAAGGGTGGTTTGGCAGGCTTTGTCGTATCGTCGCCCCTGTGTTAGAGCAGGAAGGAGCAGCAAGACCCTGCTCTCCCCTCCAATCTATACTTTTGCATAGATGTTAAATTAAAAAGAAACAAAAAACCCCCAGAAAGTGGATAAACCCCCAGGCTGAGATTGGACCAAACGCATCCCCTGGTAATCGTGCATGACCGCCAGTGACGGGAGGCTCCCAGTTCCTCCCAGCTCAGACTTCCCTGCAAGCAGCACCAATGTCAGTATGTTTATGAGGTGGCAAAAACTGAGACAGTTCCCCCTGTGTTCCACATGCACCGGGGCCAAAACCCTCTGCTCCCTCCTGGAGCAGCTGGTGACATCCCCTCCGCCAAGTCCTGCAGCTCAGCAGCCAGCGTGGCTGCCTCTCCACCCGTGTCAGAAACCCGAACTCCCCCACTTCTCCTTGGGAGAGGGAGGTTGTTCCCTGAACTATCTCCCGTCTCTTGTTATCTTGCTCTCCTTGTCAGCCAGTGAACTGTGAAGCGGCAGCCGAGAGAAAAATGAACTCTGACCTCATTTTTTCCCCCTACAATTAGACAGAACTGTGCCTTTTATTTTTATTTTTTTTTTTCCCCTGCCCACTTTTTAAATGATTAATAAGACAATTTGGTCCTTAGCTTCTGCAATGAGGCGAGTGTGCTGACAAAGCACTGCGATGCCTCTTCCAGGTCACCCGGCAGCAGGCCATGTCTTTATGAAAACATAAAAATTGGAGGGACTTATTTGAGGAATTTGGAGACTGAGACGCAGGAATTTTGCCCTTCAGACCCTGGCAACTGCATGTCTGCAGTGGTCTCTGAGCCACAGCAACTGCCATGGAAAGGAGCAGCTGCTTAACAGCAACCTGCAAGTTCTGAAAAACAGATTTTTCTCTTCTTTTGTTACGTTTCTTTGAAATATGCAGCCACTGCCCTTCGCCTGCTTTATGTAGCGACAGCCTCAGGGTGTGCAGCAGGCTGGATCCAGTGGCAAAACACAGAGCTGTAAACACCCTGGATGGCAATGCACAGGGGGATCCTCGCTCCTGCCTGCTCTGCACCTGAGCATCACTCTTCCATGTGTGCTCATCCCTCTCCCGAGTTCCCTAAGCTCCTGCTGGAGGAAGAAGGGAATTAAAGCCAGGTGGAGTCTCTTAGATCATCCATCCTGTGTCTGTGCCTGCTTCATGCCACCTGATGCATTTGGAGACAGAAGCCCCTGTGCACTCCCAGGCTCTGATAGGGTAGGAAGGACTCACACCACGGGGATGCTCCTGCAGGATGCTCCTGGCTGATCAGCGATGGGCAGGCAGAGAAAGGACCTTCACCGGGGCAGCCATAAATAGACAAAGCACCAGAGAACAGCGGGGGTGGGAACAATCTTGCACCAGCCCCTGGTTGATCGCTTAACAGCTTCAGGAGCACCGCTCCAGGAGCTGCTTTTCACACTGCTCCCAGCAGACCCCTCTGTATCACTGGGGCTTCAGAAAGCCAATACCAGGCCAATGCATGCAACACGTTCAAGACATTTTACAAGTGGAGTTTGCCAAGCTGCAGGCTGCTGCTGGATTTTGGCCTTTTTGAAAACACACTTGATGCGTTAGAAGAACAATCTGCTCTTAGCTATTGTTGTGGAGTGGCCTGTAGAGTAAATGATGTGATTCGTGCCGTATGATGATGTCCTTGTGTGGTGGCCTTGGTTCACCCAGCGGGAGGAGAATGGCATGCTCTTGGCTGAGGGTCAGTGGTGGCACGGCTGGGAGGTCTCACTGAGCGGAGCAGAAGCCAGCGGGTGAGCATGGAGACTCCTCCAGAACCATAAATGCAATGGCAAACCTTTTATTACACCTCTTGATACCATCCATACGGTTAAAAGGATTTCAAGGCTGCAGCACTCGCCCAAAAGATGCATGTTCTGGGATCAAGGCTCTCATGGTGATCTGCCCTGTAGGCTTTTGGTGGCCTTGGTTTCATTCATTCCATTCCCGACCTCTAGATGACAGGGGTGGTGTTACCCCCACAGACCCTCTCAGACTTTCTGCCCTTTGCACTGACCAGCTCTGAGGTGCAGCATTTCCCTGCCCTTTCCAGGAGGCCTCCCCTGCTCTTTCAATCTTTCTCAGAACCACTGTTATCTGTCCAGATGTTCATGAGGGGGAGGACTCCAAGAGGAGCCTTCTTCATTACCTCCAACAAACTCTCCCTTTTCTCTGGCAGATGCTTCCCACTCCTCCCACTGCGCAGCTGGGGCAGGGAGCAGGGGATGTCAAAATTCATGGGGATGGTAGACACAGCCTTCAGTGTGGCCATGGAAAAGGAATGAAGCAGCAATCACTGCCCCTGGACAAGCACTCTGAAGTGCCAGAGATGTCCCACTAATTCATGTATGCCACTTAATAATTAAAAACTCCCATACAATTGTTTAGCAAATGCTAGTTTTTAGTCTTCATTATGAATTTTTTACTGTAGTACCTCCCAAGAGCAAGTCCAATCAGGCTCCCGTCATGCTATGCAGTCTGCAAGCAGCCAGGGAGGCTGAATTCCTTTCTCTAGGAGTTGACAGTCCAAATAAACAAGGCAGACAAAGGAGAGGAGGGGAAACAGAAGCTCAGGGGAGGTGAAGTGAGTTGTCCAAGGTCATGCAGCAGGTCAGTGCCAAAGCTGGGAGCAGAACCCATGCTGCCAGCTCCTGCTCTCATGCTGTATCTCCTCAGGGAAGACTGGGCCAAAATAATTTATGAGACAAAGAACTTCTATCACATTCCTCCTGGCACCATGAAGTTCTTCAGCTTGTGCAAATAAAGCAGAGCCAGATAAAGAGGCAACTGGGCACTAGTTATATTTTGGTTTTCTATGTCTTTGTTTCTTCACGTTAGTAATGTTAGAAAAATTCTTTACCATCTTGAACCCTTCATCTGGACAGAAGTATCAGAGAAGAAAAGCATTGCTTTGGGTCACTGATCTAGAGATATGGCTGGTGGGGCTCGAGTTTGGATGGTATCTGCTGGAAGAAAGGTGCTGGCCTCCAGCCTCTAAGCCAGCATGGCTTGGAGATGAGATCCCCTCCTGCTGCACGCTGGCACCAAGACTACAGTGTAGATGCCAACAAGCAGCCTGGGCAGCTGCAGGGAGAGTGAAGGGGAAAAGAGCAGTGAGTTGAGATGAAGTAAGGAACCAGCCATGCTCCATCATGATTTCCCTCTGGAGGGGGAGATGAAGAAGCTGATGAGGCCCTACCAGGACATCTTCTTTGAGTTCAACCAGGCAATGGTTACAAAGTGTGGTGGAGGTGGTGCGGCTGCTGCTCGTGGGGCCATCATAATCTCAGGACTCTCCCTGTCTCATGTGAGAAGTAGGAAAAGCCAGCAAGGAAGCAAAGCAGCATCCTTAGGGACTCACCTGTGCTTTGCCTGGGCCAGAGCTGCTGAATCTTGTGCTACTGGAGGCATCACTGCTTTCATGTTCCATAATTCATCTTTCAGTTGTTTCTCAGAAAACAGAGGGTCCTGCTGTATGCAGCACCCAGGTGCACATACCTTGCCATCAAAATTGTATCAGCCAGCTGTCCCTTTGTTCCTTTAGGTGACTGGGTGTTAGCATAATACTTACATGATTTTTTTTTAATTTTTTTTTTACTGTCTTTTACTAAATTCTGGCTTATACTAGTAGGGACAGAGGGCTGGAGGCTGGACTAGGACATTTGACATGCATGTGAGGGGCTGTCAAATTCAGGACTCAAGCCCTTGTCTCCCCTGTGTTAAGAGGCAAAAAACTTCCTGAAACTAAACTAAAACTGCCCTCCCTTCCTAGCAGCATCATCTGTTAGGGAGCACACTTCTGAGAAGGGCCGCAGCATCACGTGGACATGTTTGGGAAGGTAGAGAAGTGACTATTCTTTTTTTTTTTTACAGTTGATTAAGTGATCTTTTGTTAACAGATATTAAACACAAGAACTTCCACGTCCACTTCCCTCTTCCTTCCAATCTATTTTTTGCAGTGCAAGGAGGACGTGATCTTGATGGCAGGGCTAGGCAGGTGGAAGCTGCTCAAGCCATCCTGGCTGGCTCAGACGTCACTGGCATTGTTAATTATCTATGAAAGGTTCACTGTCTCCTGTGTAATGTTTTGTTGCTCAGCTGCTTGACTGTTCTAAGGACATGTGCCACCCCTGCCCTGGGTGGCCCTGATGCCCTCAGACCTCCCTCAGCCCATCCGAGGCTCAGGTGTTTCTAAAGGCAAGACAAGGACCACAGCAGCATCTGCAGAAGTAAATCAGTGTTGGAATAGGAAAGAGACCCATTTATGCCATATGAGATGTCTTTGTGTGGAAGACCACTTGTATCAGCCCATCTTCCCAGTGTGCTGTCCCAGGAACCAGTCTGCCTGCCTGATAAAAGAACAAGGTCAAAAAAAAAAAGAAAAAGAAATCATAAAGCTAATTAAGTAGCATGGCAATTTAGCAATGGACTCCTAGAAAGTCTCAGTGATGTCCCTGAGGTCAGGTTATCACGTGCCACATCTGATTGAGGGGCTGCCACAGCTGTCCAACATTGCCTCACCTCTGGTAAAGCTCATTGCAAAACCTCTTCTGGCTGCCAAATAGAAGCAGTGAAAACTGTCAGGATCTGCTCATTCCATCCTACATCAGGCTTTGAAATGGTGACACTGGTTTGGACAAGCAATGAGAAACGCTGGACCCAAATCTTCTGTTGCTGTAACTTTGATGTGGGTGCCACCAAACTCAGCAGAGAGATTTTTGACTGATCAATTGCAAATGAGAGCACTCGAAGCTGCTCACCTGG
Source organism: Podargus strigoides (assembly GCA_028020825.1). NCBI lineage: Eukaryota > Metazoa > Chordata > Aves > Caprimulgiformes > Podargidae > Podargus > Podargus strigoides. The sequence continues at coordinate 5,366,114 of CM051633.1, forward strand.
ATGTCCACCTGAACCTTGTCCAAATGGTTTTTTGGCCTGGAAATCACAGTATCACAGAATAGCCTTGGTTGGAAAAGACCTCCAAGATCATCAAGTCCAACCATTAACCCAGCACTGCCAAGAGTTAAGCAGAATCAGACTGGTTTCAACAGGGTCAGAAATTACTGCAAGACAGCATTCCTCAGGGTACTGTGGTGCCTCTACCTCCAGTCAAATCCCAAAGAGGGCAGAGGAATGAAAAAGTTGAGAAAAATGTTGACTGAACTTTTCAAACTCAACAGAAGGGTCAAGTGTAGTTTGGTTCAAGTCTCAGACGAAGGCCAGGTAGCAGTTTGTGTCTCCTGGAGGAGGTTCACGCATACCTGGTTCAAACATAACATCATGCCCATTGGGCAGGAGGGACACTGAGGCAGTGGACTCAGCTCAGTCCTCATTGATCATCTGACTGTAGCATGACAAATATGTGCTTTAGCAAATCTGTCACTCTCAGCAGTTTCCATTCAGGAAAGGACTGAGATGACAGCAGCCAAGCAAGGGCACGAGTTACCTGCCCACAGCACCGTGGCGAGGCAAAGCCCCTGTGACTCCAGCCGTGCCATGCATGGGTACCCATGGGGCACGACTTCATCCCACCCCTGTGCAAGAGGGAGCGCAGGTGACCAAGGCCAAAGGGCTGCTGTGAGATTTGGGGTGCACTAGAAGGACTTCATGGTGACCCACCTGCCATGCCAACAAATCCTTAACTCAGTCCTCTGTGCTGCTACCAATTTTTTGTGTGACTTTGAGCAACTCAGTCAGGACTCATTTTTTAAGAAGTCCTCAGGAGACTGTGGAGATAAATAAGCAGAAAACTCAGGCTCTGAGATGCCATGGAGATGAGGGAAGGATGCCATGTAAGCACAAAGGATGAGAGTTATGCACAAATGGCAGTTCACCCATTTCAAGGCAAGACTAAGGACCCTGCTCATTCATGCACTCCTGAACTCACTTAAATATCCCTTAACAGGAAAGCAAATGCCATTTACAGGTAATCTGAGGTGCTGTTTAAATGGGTGTCTTGAGGAATACAAGCGGGTCTTTGCGGTTGCTCTCCCTCTGTTATTCACTCTCCCTCCCACTTGAAAGAGTTTGAATTGGCCGGAAAGAGCAAGCAATGACATAGAGAGAGCTTAACCATTAATGAGGGTGGACAATGGTTAGGGAGGTAACTAAGTCCTCTGGTTATACTTAACCAGCTGGCTTCTTGTCTCTGTGTCATTGAGTTTTGGGTGGGGTTTTTTTGTGAGCTGGCCCTGGCTAAAGTCTTTTCAGGAGTTAATGAGCCAGAGGAGAGTCATTTTCCCCATGGGCATGCTTTGAGCCTACGGTTCTTGCAGGTTTTCTTGTCTGCCACGTGCAGGAGTGCTTCTGTGACTGGGGTTGCCAGTCTCCACCCAGCTCAGAGCAGCCCTCGCTCTCTTCTCAGCAGGGCATCAAGGAAGAGCTTGCCTTAGATGTAGGCCAAAGCAATTGGTGTTTGGGAAAAGGCAATATCTGACTCAATGCAACATGAGCTTCAGGTGTCACCAGAAAGATGTATTTCAGGGCTACTCTAATGTACATCCAGCTGCCATGGCTGAACTCAGTTGCGGGCTCTTGGGGGCATAGGCATGTTGCAGCCTCTTCTCCCATTCTTTGCCTTCATCTGGATCAGTCCCTCCTGGGAAAAGGGCTCAGAGTCCTCACAGCACAGCAATGGCTGATCCTTTGTCTGCTGGCCATGGCCACAGAGGAAGAAGGACAGCCAGCAAAGCTGCTCACAGCAAAACCACCCCCCATTTCTCAAAGAAACCCATTCAGAAACACCCCAGGATCCATACAATGTCACTTGTTGGCACTGAAACCTGGGTTTGTTTTTCAGCTGTCTGTTTAGGATCCCCAGCCTGTTGGTAAAAGAAGAATAAAAAAGGTGCTCTGATGTGCACCTGATGGATTGTGTCTGAGTTGCTATATAGTAACAAGAGCAGAGAGAGCGGATTCATTATCTAAAAGAAAGAAAAAAAAAGAAAGAAAGAAAGGAAAAAACCCCCCACAATATATAACACTTGCCAAAAAGCAGGGAGAGGATTGGGAGGGAGAAGCTGGGCAGTTCTTTTGGGGCTGGAACTAGAAATTTGCATTTTGAGGAGGGATCAGAGTTTTTGGTCAAAAAAGTGACTTTAACCAGTTCGGGTCTACTGCCTCTCTGCCTCTTGAGTAACATGCAAGCAGCTTTGAACACTGACAAAAACAAGTTTTCACTAAAGTCAGCACTCCCAAGCTTGTGCAAAGCTAAAAGAGGGAATTGCAGGCCCATTTTTGCTTCTTTCACCAGCAAGGCCACCAGCTGAATCCTGACCTCAGCATGTTTTTGGTAGGTGACAGCTTAAAAGGAACAAGGACAAGCACAGGAATATGAATGCACCAAGAGCCACCTGAGTCCTCCTCTCAGATGTGAACTGAAACCCACAATCAACTGTTTCAGAAATTCTAGCAAAGTTCAGAGCTCTGACGTGGCCCATATAGCCTGGAGACTTTGAAATAAATATCCTGACTTCTGAATTGCACAGAAGTCTGGAAGCAACCTCACTTCTTGTTCAGATATTATGTGAGACTTTCAGCATTGCCAGGTAGAGGAAAAAAAAACAGCTTGGCTTAACCTATAAACAGTGCAACCTGGTAAAGGCAGGAGTCACTCAAAGGAATTATATCTGGGATGTAAAGCAGTTTTGCTTTATTGATTATGATCTGTCATGAGAGGTGCTTCAGATACTCACCAGAACCAGTTGCTATGAGAATTGCTTTCCGACGTTTTGAAAACCCTGTGCAAGCCACAGATCTGCTCCTGCTCTTGTTGGTGTTGCTAGACATGGTTGTGTCCTAATGAAGTGATGGAACTTGGAAAGCTGTGCTTAAAATGCAAAAGGCCTGGTAGGAATAAGCCCAAACTGGGCTCAGAAAGAAGAGTGAGCAAGCCATGCTGCATCGACAGACTGGTGGTCTTCCTTTCTCAGAGCCTTACATCAGGCACTTAAAATGCCCACAAAACCTAGGAAAGGAACACTCAGAGGATTTATTAACACAGAAAAGAGTGTCAATCACTTCCCCTTACCACTCCAAAACACGATTGTGTTTTAAAAACACTTCTCAGCATGGAGACAATCTCCATGCCTTGCGTAGAATCTAGCATTTCCCAAGTGCATCTGAAAACATGCCCTATGTTTGTCACAGGTCTCAGCCTGCTTAGCAGCTGGATATGAAGATGAGAAGAGCTGTAGCTCTGATCCAGTATGCATGTGTATTCCTACGAAGCACAGCACGAGGGCAAATTATTCACCCTGCTGCTTGGTGAATAATCAGTAGACTAAGTGGGAAACTCTGTTTCCCAATCCTGTGAAAATTTCCAGAATATCAGAAAAGTTTTTTTCTCTTTCCTGAATCAGGACAAAGCTACAACTTGGAAAACCTTATTGAAGCCTGAGTTACAAGGAATACGTCTGGAGAAGATCAACGGCAACAAAACATTTCAGTGTTGACCTTTCTGAATTTTTTTACTCCACATTTACTGTATTCGCAATACTATTACGGAACCTAAAATATTTTCAGTGCAGGATTCCCCAGAGCTGAAACCACTGACCAGAGACTATTTGCATTCACTGATATCAAACCTCAACATTTTTTCTGCAGAGAGCTTTGCTTTGGCCTGTCATTTTCAAGTTAAAAAACCGTAACTCTTTCAAAGGAAAACTCCTGACCACACTGGAGAATGAGATCAAACGAGGGCCCTGCCACTTGCTCACCCAATTAGCCTGCAAAGGTTTGTTTCAGCATACTCCCCTGAGCAGGAGGAGCTCAGACCAGTTGTAGAGGAGCTGCTTGCTGTGCCTCATCGTCATCCCTGTGATTCACCGAAGACCCCTGTGGAGGGACCTCCGGGAACTGGGACCCATTCCTCAGCCAGAGCGGGCAGGTTTTGTGTTGCAGAGGGGGAAGCACATGCAAAACAAAAGGCATACGCCAGCTCCTTCGGCCGTGGCTCTGTGAGCACCTGGCAGGGCTGTAGCCACCACTTTAGGATGCGTGGGACCTCCAGCGTCCGCTGGCTTCCTGGCGAGTCGCCATGGGTAGCTCCATCTCTCTCCTCCGCCAGCACACCCAGGCAGACTTTCATTTGCCCCCTTTTCTCTCCACTAGCCGCACTTTGGGCCAGGAAGAAGGAGCTGGGGAATGTGCTGAAATCTCTCTTTCCCCAAACCGCAATGTTTGCTGCTGCTATTTGGTCCTATCTGATAAAACACAACAGCGAAACCTGCTCCACTCGCTTCCTCCCTCTGACGGGGGAATGAGCTCAGCACGTCCCGCCGTCCGAGCCAAATCCCGCAGGGGTAATTTAATCGCATTCCTGCTCTGTCTGCCTCAGTTACCCCACTTGGATGTGTTATGTCTCTGCGTTTCCTGTTGTGGCATCCTCAGCATTCCCCACCGCGCTCCCAGCCGCATTGCTCCTCCGCGTACGTCACCGCCCGGGACTCGTCGCCGGCGCACATGCGAGCTGTCAGAGGCAGTGCAATACATTCCTGGGACAGATAGATAAAAGCTCCTTCAGACCTCATCAACCCAGGACCCCTTCAGCCATGGCAGGTTTAGGAGTGAGCGCGTGTTTGATTTTTGCCTTGGCACCACGCTGAGAGAAGGGGGCCAGGAGGCAGTTTTAGGTTTAGGATTGATTTTCAGGGATTGATGGGACCTACCAAGTGGATGATTCCCTCCTTATGAAGCTTGCTGTCAGAAGTTAGTGAGAGTTGTAAAGCACAGAACTCATGAGTGTTGAAAGCCACTGTAAAAACACCTCCTAATGAGCAAATTAACAGCAGATTCCCAGACCTCATCAGCCAGGGTTCTGCATGCGACCCTAAATGATGGAAAAATCTATTTTAAGAATGTTCAGGGAACTTCTCAGAATGTGATTTTGGGTTTTTTTGGGGGCACTGTATGTAATATTTTTTGCACTGCTGCAAGTACAACCTCTGCTTGGTACCCAGAGTCCAGACACACAAGGCACAGAAAGATGGTGGGTAGGGGTCTCGTTGGGGCAGTGTAAGAGATGAGACTCCCTTTAGAAGCATCCACTTTCAGCCAACAGCAGTTACTTGCCTCATAGGTGGAAATATATTAAACAGAAAAGGCTTGATATTCAATGTCCAACTGATCAGTACCCTTGTCCATTTAAATACGTGGGTGAACGAAGGAGCGATTCATGAGTGACTGGGATAAAAGGTGGGAGATGGTGAACATAAGGGCATGGGACAGAGTGCAAAGAATGCCATCAATTAGGGTATTATTTACCTGTCTTGCTGAAAAAGTCACATAGGCAAAATACATTATTATTACTACTATTATTATTATTGTTAACAACTTGCAAATGGAAAACTATTTTTTCCATTAGAATTTCCAAACATCTTCAAATCTGTTCGTAAAATATTCATCAATTGCTGGCTTGTTGCTTGTGTGGTTGCACCTGGTCCTGGGGCTGCATCCTGCAGGTGGGGCTGAGTTGGTGGGCAGGATCCCTCCTCATCCCATCCCCACAGAGTACTCTGGTCCTCTTTTTGTGCCGCACGGATGCTGGGAGGTGCAATGACATACGCAGGAGTATGTTGTGTTGCAGGTCACAGTGATGCTTCTTGGGCTGTTTTCCATCACTGCAGAGATAATAAATGGATTTAAAAAGGGGGAAACAGCCAAATAGAGTGGATAGAGGAGGTCTGGCTTAAATAAGGGAGGTGTGGCTCAGCCCTAGCTACCACGGACATCACTAGAGGTAGCTAGGGTCAGGCACATGAAGATCACCAAAAATACTGGGCAGCAAGAGGGTGATGTCTTCAGCTCTCTGCTGCTCACTTCCCAGCCAGTGCTGGCACAGGCTCGCCTCACCGAGGAGAGCAATTAATTGTTGCTTGTATGGCAGAGCAGGTAGAGGAGAAGCAGAGGAGAAGCACATGAGGAGAAGCAGATCCCAGCCCTGCTCCTGGGCATTGGAGGAGGGAGACCTGGGGGGAATAAAAAAAAAAAAAAAAAGAAAGCAAGCTAGAGGTAGGCAGAATAACCTGTTCCCAAAACCACTGTGAGATGCTCAGCCTCAGAAACTGCCAACTTTGATAGTCCCAGAGCTTTAAAGTGCAAGAGGGGAATGGCTTACCTGCAGTGTGAGTGCCAACCTTCACGGTGCGGCCAGAGCAAAGTCCTGCTGCATGGGGAGGAGCTGGTTGCAGGTGAGGGGGATGTTTGGGAGGGCTTGGGGACCTGGGACAAACACTGCCTTGGCTTCTGACTAGTTGTCAGGGCTTAAGACATGCAGGAATCATTGCTGAGAACTTCATTCATACCTTGAAAGTGCCCTTGTGTCCCAGCTGAGCATCACCCAGCAAGAAGCTGTGCCAAAAACTGAGCCAGAAAAGGGGATTTTTGTAGAAAGGAAGAATCCAAGAGAGGAGTCTGTCTGTCCATCCCATACCTCCTCCAAACGAGCTCATGGGTACCTGCAGCATTCATTGAAGTGTCCTGGGAACTGTCCACCCCAGGCAGCTCCAGCATTTCTGTTCCCAGCCCCGGGCACATCAGCTCCGTTTTCACTGTGGCAACTTCTCAGCACATGCTCAGTGCTTGGAATTGATTGCCCTTGGATGAGAGGGCTGGTTTGGATTTACCAGACCCAATGCTACATGTCTCTTACATGTGCAAGCCAAGCTCTCTGGGGTTTCACATGCCATTTGTTGCTCCAGACCGTGCCAATTTTGGCAATTCCTTGCTAATAATGTACGTTCAGTCTCCAACCTCAAGCAGCTAGCTCATTTGGGAATGAGGAAGGTTTTTCATTACTGAAGTCCCTCTTGTACCAAAGGGAAAGGACTGCTTTCTCCAGCCAGCATGTGAATAATCCCAGGAGAGTAGAACCCGGGCTTGGTGGCATGAACTCCAAGGCAGTGTCTCTATAAAAGCAAATGTGAAGGCTTCCTCCAGCCCCATCACACAGAGCAAAGATAGTGGGATGGGTCTTTCTTGAGTCCTTGAGGGAGCATCCTTGCAGCCACCTTTGAACCTGGTCAGTTTGGCAGCTGAGGAGATAACCACAGGGCTGCAGGGAGGGAAACGGAGAACAGACATGGGAACAGGCAAGGTGCAGGAGGCCTCAGTTTTGCAACAGTGGCAGAAGACTTGCAAGTGTGGAAGGGCATGAAGATGCCTGAGGTGTGGCATGGCTCCCCAGCGTGGAGGTGAGAAGGTGTCAAAGGGTTCAGCAGAAGCGTAGCTATCACTGAGAAGTTCAAACTAGACGTATAAGTTTGATGAGGCACAGACCATCCTCCCTTCTCATCTCCTCAACTTGCAAACTCCCAGCAACCAGCTGGGACTGGGGACAGGTGCAGATGGAGAAGGTTGTAAGAAGTGTGGGGACTTTCCTGACCTGGACTCCAGCAGCCCTGTTTTTCTTCATGTTGAAAACTCTAGAAGAGAAAACAGTGTCCCATGTTTGTATTTCATGAGTAGCACTGGAGCAGTTGGTGTGGAGTTTGGGGGGAAGAAGGCATAGGTACAGCTTAGTCTGAGTTTTGTTTGATATGCTCAGCTATTATAAATCTTGCAAGATGCATGTAATGGCCAAATTAGCCTTACCACAGGAGTCTTTGAAAATAATAGGCAGTTCAGAGGTGATGCCAGCTTTACATTAAACATAAATGTAAACTGAATATCTATGGCATGCATGGAAGCATCAGGACACCAAGGAGGCAATGTCAAGCCCTCACAGGTTAGGGAATAAGAGAACTGAGATGTGTTGCATATCCCTCATTTCAAGTGCCAAGTGCAAGATATGAGAGACTGGATGTGCAGAGGTTGTCAGCCTTTGGGACTGGACCTAAGGGCAGCCAAAGCCATGCTGAAGATGCATGAAGAACTACAAAAAAACTAATCAGGAAAATTGAAATTCATCTGACTCGTGTTAGGTATGAAAAAGAGTGGTTACACTTTGCTGATTATCTCTTGGTACCTCATTTCCCCCACTATGAAACTAGGGTGATAGTTTGCTCTTATCTCACAGGTAAGCCACAAAGATATATTCATTAAAGTCTGGGTAATATTTGTAAAGAATGCAGACACTAGGGTGAGACCATCACAGAAACACCCAGAAACTAAAGCCTAAGTTAAGACAATATTTTCTAAGTGGGAGACATCGATCTTGTGACAATGTTTAGTTACAATGACTTTTATCTCTGCCATGCCAGTCAAGCCACTTAATCATTTTATTTGATGGATGCTGGGGCGGCATGGCCGCAATTGCTCATTGTCAGGCTGATACAGAGGTCACAGGCTTTGCTAGGCTTTGGATCAAAATCCAAACCAGCCCCTGTCACATCTGTTAGGTTTAAAAGAATAATAAATTTAGTAATTTAGCTTTGGTGTTGGGTAGTAGCTGGTGCCACCTTTATCTGTTTCTCCTGAGAAAATAAACCCAGCACCACCATCCCCATCACAGCACAGTGGTGCTGCAACATGCTGTTAATCTTCACAACGTGAGATGAAGGCTTGGGGGGAGGTGAAGGAGGGCACAAATCTGTGGGATGACTCAAAGGCTCTGCAACACCTCCCTTGCCAGACTAGAGACAGCTTTGTGGAAGTGGCTGGGCGCCCCTGGGTTTTGTGAGGGGTGGTGATGCTGGTGAACCACAGCCTGTCACATCTGCAGTGCAGTGGCAAGGACACCATTATTGCAATGACAGAAAAAAAGGGATTGCCATACTGTGGCTCACCCTTAATCCTTTAAAAATTAACATGAAGTCTCCAGCATTAACTAGCTCAGGTAGTTCAAGGAAGGTGCAAGAAGTATACAGAAACTTACCAGCTCTGGTCCTAGCTGCTAATACCAAAATACCATTTAAAAAAAAATAATTATTTCCCAACTTCTGTTAACATTTGCCTTCATGAAGTTGTTGACACTACCGTTTCCTACACCCTCACCCTCATTCCCTCTTGAATCTAGTTGTATTCTCCGAGGAGCCCAAGGCAGCTGCTGAACAGCACCACACATCCAGATGAGAGATGGAGAGAGAGGGGTGAGGATGAAGCCAGAGGAGAAGTAGATGGGACAGAGGAGACGGGAGGCTGGGGCTGACAAGAAGTTACGAGCGTGGCAGAGATGGAAGGAGCACCATGGACTTTATTCTCTGGCTGCAGGAACATCAACACTGAAATCTCTGCTTGGATCTGAATTTGTTGACACAAAATCCACTGCCTGAATGCGGGGGGTTGGAAGTTTTACCTGTTACATTCCCAGTGCTATCTGAGGAACATAACTCCATGGGCTGGAGCAGTTGTAGTATATCTGCCTGTCTCTTATCTAATGTGTAACCTCCTGGACTGAAGACATAATGTACTGTCTACCCTTTCTGTGATAAAAATAAAGCATATAAAAACACACACACACACGATCTCAGGCCAAAAATTCCCTTAGGGGAACATACTGTGACTAGATAAGAAGGTACTAGCTGGCACGTAGTTACCTCTTCGCTTCCTAACTGGGACAAGCAGGGAAAGGGTGGAGTTGGGGCTGTGGGGGGCCACAGGAGGAGAGGGGGGAGGGAGAGACATCATGGGAGGGATGGCAAGGGGAAAAAAGTGCTGTGGAGAATGACTCAAGGAAAAAGAAGTCAAAAGCAGACTGGAAAAGAAAAGCCTTGAAAAATCAATGCTTCCATAGCCCTGCCAGCCAGCCTTAAAATCTGAGCTCTTTGGGACTGTGGGCATCAAACCCTTGGGACTGAATAGGAGATCTTCAGGGTTCAGAGCATCAGCTTCTACAGAAAATGAAAACAGGGCCTGGAAAGCTCCTGGAAGGTTGGCACGCGTGTCATGCGTGACAATGCACACCACGTCATCCTGGTACTTTACCCACCGCACCCCCTGAAGATCAGCCTTCCTGGTGGGAGGGATCTGGTCTCTTCTGAGGGCTGATTTTTCTCTCTCTCCTTTGCCACTGATTCCCTTCAGTGGTCCTGGGCAAATTTCCTCATTCCCTTATTGCAACATCTTCTGCTGAATGACGGGTGTGACTTGCATCACCTCCCAGGCACGTGGCGAGGCGCTGGCACCGGGTCCTGCCAGCCGTATCCCACAGGTCAGAGGCTGCTGGGACTCAGGAAGTGCTGAAGGAAAGAGAGCTTTGAAAGAAAAGTGGCAGCAAAAGAAGAGAAACCAGATGCTCAGCACCTATATGAACTGAGCCTTGCTGGAGCCCCCAGGCCCTAGCATCCAGGATCACCAAACACAAACCCACTGCTCAGATTTTCACTCACTCCGGGTTCTCTTTTTATATCCAAAGCCATATAATGGATGATGGAGAACTGCAATTGTATTCAACACTCATAGCTAGCACTTACACAGGAGCTTAAAATCTAGTCAGAGCCACAGCTTCCTACCAACAGCTTCTGCTTGCCTCAGGGTTTGGCAACAAGCAAGGCAGTGGTAGTCCCCATGCTGTGCTCCTGTACCACTCTGCATCTAGCAACCCCCCCCAGGTTCCTCCCTCCCTCAACAATTCTTGCCCTTGAGCACCTTCAGAGAGAGCAATTCTTAGAAGTCAAGCAGCTTGATTAAATTTTTGCTTTATCTTGCTTTCAGAAACAAGGTGATAACCTGGGTTGCAGCCTGCCTCCACCTTTACATTCCCTGTGTGGGGAAGCCAATGGTGGCAGTACCCTGCCAAGGATGCATTTTACAGGCAGATGCATGGCTCAGCTGGCAGGAGGCTGCTGACAGCCCAAAGGATCACCAACCACCAGCACAGCTCTTTGGAAACATTTTCACAACTAACTGGCTTAGCCAGTGGGGTAAAACATGTATTTCCCAAACGAGGGCATCTCATTTTCTCTTTGATGAATGGGCTCAAGTCTTGAGTCATGTTAAAAATTTAAAATTTGTCAAAAGCCCAAGTACTTTAAAAGAACTTTTCTTGCCTTTAGTCTCTTTGTAGTATTTTAATGAAAAAGTTAATTCAAATTTCAAGAACTGTGCTAGGATGAAGTAGCAAAACATTTGGTACTGAAAATGTCAATATTATGTATTTGGACATTTTCTGTGTTTGGTTTCTTTTAAACAAACAAAACAAAACATTGAAATTTATACTGGCTTTGCCAAAAATGTCAGTTCCATCAAAATGACATTCTGCAATGAGAAATTGTTTTATGCTTTTTCCCCCCTCTTTTTGCTGACGGCTTGCACTGAACTCTTCAGAAAAAGCAGCTGTCCGGGTGTTCCTGGGAACCAACACTTGGTGTGCAGGCAGGGGTGTTTGCACATGCAGAAACACCTTTGGTTGTGGTGCCTGCACAGAAAGCACCAGGTCAGGAAAACGCAGCCCCTGCTCAGGGACCCTTTGCCTGTGACTTGCTCAGGTTGAGTGAAGGAGCTTGTGGCCAGCTCAGGAAATAAATTCAAGCGCCCTCTGCCTCAGCCACACGGACCAGCCTTACCAGGAGGAAGATGCAGCCATTTACACCCGTGCTGCTGGATCCAGCGCTGATGCTGCCCTGCAATAGAGCCACCCCATCAGTGGACCCTTGGGCAGGGCCAAATCCATGCTTGCCGTGGGTGCTCTGGCAGGAGGCTGTGAGAAAGGACAGCTCGGGGGCAATCATTAACACAGGTCGCGCTGCAAACACCAGTCTTCAGACCATTTGAGTCAGTGAAGCGTACTTCCCATGGGAACTCTTAGTCCTGGCTAACTTGAGGCCGGACCAATTAGAGCAGGCAATAAATACACTTAGCATGCTCAGGAAAATACATCCAAAGCTGTTTATACACATTCCTTTGGACCAGGCAGCAACAAAAATGCCTTTACAGCTGTTCCCTCCTTCCCTTCTTCCCTCTCTCTCTGTGCTGCTTCAAAAATAAAACTCGCTAGCCTCACCTAACCCTTGCTGGGTTTACTCCTACTCACTCCCAAGACCACCAGGTCTCGTGTCCCACCAGCCCCTCAACTTCTAGCTTCCTGCAGAATCCAACTGTTGTGTTTCTTCTGGCTCCCCCTGAGGCTTTAGTAATGCAACAGGAGAGGAAAAAGGCTTGCACGTTTCCTTATCATTGAGGAGCTGATACCTGGTACCAAGTCACCTTCATCACCTCCAGCCACCTTCGTCATCAGGTTGGGGCTTTGCGTACATAGTGCACTTAATCAGTATTAATGGCACGTTGACAGCCATTGCCAAGGCAATAATAGCCCTGGGGGACTGCTATCTAACAAGGATGATCTCGGCTGATGGGGTCGTGGCCACAGGGACAGTTTGCAGGGAACAGAGAACCCACATCTCACATCTCAGACCACTGCCCTACCAACAGGGTTTTTCCTCTTCCTCACTTGATGCCACATTTGATTCAATCTGTGTGTTGCCTGATCAATCACATCAGCTCCATGGCACTTTTCCCATTTCCAGGTGGGGGCCTAAGCCTTTTGTAAGAGGACTTCAACTGAACAATGTGGGTTTACAGCATTAAAAGGGTTTGATCCTAAAGCAAAATCTTCCCACTAAGTTCTACAGCGGTCCAAAACTTTGTTTCACCAAAAAAGTGAGGGTCCGTAATTTGGAGTCATTCAAGATCAGAAGGATTTTCTCTTCAAAGCCAGGATAAAACCTGAACACAACCAAAATCTCCGTGGGAAATAAAAAATAAATAAATCTTTCTTTTCAAATCTGGTCAAGACTGGTTGAACTTATTTACTTTATATTTTATATTACCTAATGCTCCACATTTTTAAAAGTTATTTCAGGATTAAAAAAATAGCACTTTTCATCCTAAAAATGTTTCAAGACATTTAGAGTTTTGACAGAACTGCATTCTCCAAAGGAAAACACGCTCTCCAGCGATGTTGTGCATGGCACAACAGAGGTGTTGGAGTGAAGCCCCACCCTCCCCAAGGTTCACACTTACCAAAACCAACTCATATGTCCCCTTCCCAGTGCCAGTCACAGAGACACGGACACACGAGACTGGAAGAGAATGTAGGAATCTGAAGACCTGATGGTCAGCTCTACTTCTGGCATATTCCATTGTCATTATCTGGTTTATGGCCCCATGGCTCTCTCCCCATTGATGCAGTGTGATGGCTGGGGGGGTCTGCAGCATCATCACGTCCTCCCCATCACGTCAGCCTGCAGCTTGCCCACTGTCTCCCTCTACCTGTGCTGCCGTGTGATGAATCCTGAATCCAGCAAAGAGATAAGAGAGTGGTCAGGCACAAAAAGACATGGTGAGATGTGCCTCTCTCCCTGTCCTCTTACTGCTTCCGCTGGTACTCCACATCGACCTGCTTCCCCTTGCAAGAGCAGCTTGTATGGGGCTGGAATAAAGCAAGCATGGAGCAGGAGAGGAGCCTATCCCTCTTCTGTCAGCTTTTCAATGATCAGTCTCTTGGAGTCAAGCTACTTGGCCAGAAGACAGCTGATGGACATGCCCTCTAGGGACAACAAGGAGCCCTGTGGCCAACAGGCCACACAGCACACACAGCCAGGGAGCAGCAGGTATTTTGTTCCTGGAGGTCTGCACCTCTAGAGTGGGACAGGCAAGAGGAAGTGATCTATCTCCCACAGCTGACAGTAAGGGCAAGGCTCTTTTGTTTCCAAAGCTTTCTCCTACCACTGCAGGTGCTCCCAGAGCAGATGTGTGGTTAAATGACTGGCTGATACCTGCCAACCAAGCTGATACACCAGCTCAGAGGAAGACACTAGGTGCTGAAGCCACAGGTCCAAGTTTCTGAAAAGAGCCCTCTGCCAAGCCCAAGGAGGCTGAGCCAGAGCATCTGGCTAAAACACACACACACACACACACACACACACACACACACACACAAAGGCAATTCTCAGAACTGGGCTAGGACAATATTTGCTCAGAATATTTTAAAGCTTAATTCCAGTGATCCCAGTGGCTTTGTAAGCACATCTCGCTAATGGAGCAGTTCCAGGCTTTATCTGATCAACCGTCTCCACCTTCTCTCACGTTTGTACAGCAGAGCAGAGCCTAATGAGCTGGATGTGATGCAATGCCTCACTTTCTGATCCATAAAGTAGGAAGCCTGTGGCCTGGATAAAATCAAAGACATGCTCTGCGTGTGTTTATGACTGGATGGGTTAACAGCGGACAAGGATTTGTTGGGAGGGGAAGACAGGACCAGATGTGCTTGGATGAGCAAGAAAGGACAATGTTGTGGTCAAGACTAGACACCTGTGTCAACTCTGCCACAGATTTCTGGACATCTCGACAGCAAGTGAAGTGAGACCCCCTGTCTCGGGTCTAAAGTGGCAAGGAGGGCTCCCTTTCCATTCAGACATCGTCTCCCAAACACAAAGGAGCAGAGACTGCTTATGGCTTACATGACCACAGCTAGTCCACACTGGAAGAAGGAAAAGGCAACTAGATCAAGGGCTTTCCCGAGACGAATTTAAGCCACGCAATTCCACCTGTCTTCCAAATTGCACCTGTCTCCCCTTCTGAAACAATGCTTTAAGGCCATCCAGATGATAAGGCAGCCAGGAGACTCCATCAAGAAAAGGGGTTATTTTCATATGTGTCAAGTCAACCAGCAATGTAGGACAATGATGTGTCCTATGGGGGTGGCAAGAGGTAACCAACACTGCCTAAAAAAGGAGATGGCAATGTATGTCGCAGCAAGCCTTACAGTCATCCTGCAGGAGAACTTTTATGATAGGAAAACCATTCAGTCACTAGTGAACACAAGTGAAGAGCAAAATCACTGGAAAGTAGTGAAATCCATGTATTCACAGTGATTAGTGCCTTTCCTTCAAAATTTTCAATTATTTCTCTTTTATTGGAAATCTGAAAAGCCCTAAAGTGAAAGATCTTCAACAGCTGAAAATATCTTTCATTTTCCAATGGAACCTGTAAATTTCCGTGCAATAAGTCAATGAAAACAAGCATTTTGTCACTCACATCAACATTTTCCAGGGAGGAGGGAGAGGAGAAGGGGAAACATTATTTTTGACAAGGTCTGCTGATTGGCAGAGCTCTTTAATAAATAGATCAGGCCAGAGTGCAGGACTTCAGGCCACATGGCAGAACTGCTGGTCCTTGAAAGGCTGATAGAGATCTTGTTGGCTGCGTTTTCCCCTGTGGTTGACAGAGCATTAGCTAAAGACAGGATACAGGCAACCAGTCCTGCTGAGAATGACTGGATGCCAAACCAATGGCTGGCAAGATCTCTAAAGGCTTAATGACAGAACGCAAATGCTTGCACAGAGACCTGACCAGCAGAGAATTTGCTAGCTGGGGAACTGCAGGCTAGCAACATGCCATAACACTAGTTTGCTCTCAAGGAGTGGGAAAAAAAAATAAGTAATGCAAAAAAAGGGAGAAGTTCTGCTCTGCAAATATTTCCAAGGTGGCTATAACCTTCCCCCAAAGAGGCAAATCCAACATTAAACATCAGGAGAATAAATCAGCTGCAGGGACTGGCAAAAGGCTGAGAATCTAAATTACAGCAAGGTCAAGAGAAAGCAAAGGGCTGCTCAGAGGGAGCCAGAGTGAGAAATTCAGCACATCTGGTAGGTACAGAGCAATGCCCTTCGGGCAAACTCAGCCCCTAGCGCACCCCTACGTGGTGCCTAGAGCTTGGCAGAGGGAACAACACGTGCAGGGATGGCTGTGGGGAGGTCCTGTCTGAGGGGAATCCAGCTGTGAGAGGATGGAGAAGGAAAAAAAAAAAGAAAAAAAAGAGCAGGTGAATAAATGAGAAGCAGCAGCGCTGCTGCCTCTGCTGGCTCAGGGGATGCTCTCCTGCTCCAGAGCTGGAGCTGGCCATGGCACGTTTCCTTGGTGTGGCTGCATGTGTGTCACTGGCGTGGCTGTGCATCCCCTGGCACGGCCAGCTCTGCCACGGACCTCGCGTGAGAGCACGGGGGCAGTCATGCGCGGTCCTGCTGTAAGGCACAACACACTTCGACAGCCCTCTGCTTCCCAGGGACCTGAAAATCAATGTGGGGCATCCTTAAAGCTCCCCTAAATGTCCGTGGGGAGTAGGCAGACCTGAACATTGTCTTGGAGGAGGAGGGAGTCCAAATGGATCTCCGGAGAAGAAAATGAGAGAGTTGCATGCAGTCAATTTTCCTGTTGATTTGGAGAGGCTTGCCAATCAAGCATCCTTTGGATGTGTAACAGGCAGATTGCAGCCAAAAAACATATTTACAAGAAAGCAGCCATAAAAAGAGTATAGGCCCTAAATATACACGCAGAGGCACGGCATGGGAAGCAAGCAGAAAACCAGGGCAAGGAGCAGGAAAAATAAGAATAGAAAAGGTTTTGTTGGAGACAAAAGTAGGTCAGGGACTGACGGTGTGTTTTGGGGAGGGGGAATGTATGGAGGCACAATTAGCTGGCATTGCAACGCTGAGCCTACTCGGGGTGCAGGGCCACCAGAAGTTAGGTGGTCAGGCTCCCTTGGAAGCATCCTTGCTGTCTGCACACTGGTTGGGAAGCTCTGCAGCACTTCGCTTTGCTCTTAAATTCGGGTGGTCCCAGACCAATCCCATGACTTCTGCCTGTGTTTAGACTTGAGTTTGTCAAGACATAAAAAAAAGATAAATTCAAACATTTATCCCAAATGCCTCAAAGACTGGGGAAATGTTATCAACACTTCGAAGTACTCCATCAACATTTCAGTACGTTGCAGTATAAATGATAAATGCACTGTTAAAAGGAACTTCTTGCTTGCATTATTTTTTGCTTTCATTTATCACTTAGTAACATATCTAAAGAGATTGCCATCTGTAATTTAATAAAAAAGAACATGGGAAGGGAAATATGCTTTGAGGAGGACATGGATGAGAGAGAAAAAAAGAGAATAAGAAACATTAAAGCTGAATCAAATCTGGAGATCTGCTTAATACAGGAGCTTGTATCTGATGGTGGCAAGGAAGGTGAAGGAAACATGGCAGATGGCAGCTCCTGTGTGACCTGCCCCTGGGGAAAGCCTTCTCCTAGGTCCCAAGAGAGCTGTGTGATGTTTTGTGTCCCTCCCACTGCTCCCAAAAGCAGGTGTTGGTACAATGACAAGCCGCTGTCACCCATGAGGGTGTCACCCAGCATGGACCAACACCAGGAATGAATCCTTTCTCCCCAGCTCAGCTGTGATCTAGTATTCCCCCCAGGACGAGAATAATATGTATGTCTAAATATATAGAAACATACAGGGATATCTATATTATTTAAAGATGAATATATATAAATGTTTAGATTACCTTATTGTTCAGCTGTAGCTCACACTGCCAACCTCTGCTTAGCCCATCTTGCAGTGACCTCCTGAAACAGCAGCTCAGGTGATTGCTTTGCTCAAGGGTTTGGAGGAAGAGGGGAGCTGCCATCAGCCCCTCCTAGAGCCCCTCTGCACAGGGAAGGGAGGCTGAGGTGCTCAGCATCGCCAAGACGAAGCCAGTCAGGGTGAGAGTCCAGCTAGAAAAGCTTATAAAGAAGCATTTATAAGTTCTCCAGAGTGGATTTAAAGCTGGCTGTGGATGCAGTGACTAAGTCTGTGATCCTCAAAGGTATTTAGGCATTTGATTCCCCAGTCAAGCCAAACCTTTGAGGATCTGGGCTCCAGCACAAGGGCTTTCTACCTAGACAAGTATGAATAATAGTTTGGGTAAAAGTGCCAGCCACGTGACCCTCAGGTCGACCTCCCAGTGGACATGGTCCTAATTAATGGCTTAGATGCTCCAGGCAGGTGGGTCCTAATTCCCCAAGCCTCTCTAAACTGTGCAGCTTTCCCACATGTCTTGACATTTGCTTGTCTCTGCCTTTGCTACCCTGGCTGTCCCCCTGACCTTATGTTCCCGCGGCAAGGCTGATGTTTTGCAGCACTAAGAAAGGTGGGGAGCCTTTCTGGGAAGACAGAAAGATATGGAGAAATGTGGAAACTGAGAAAAGACCAGCTCAGTTAAGGGAATTGATCCAAGAGCTGCTTTAAGGCAGGATGGTAGGTGCATCTCGGGGATGGAAAGAGCCACTAAAAGTACACAGGTGATAGAAATATTTTAATTAGAGGTGGTTACCACCTCATCTAATCAAATATACCCATTGGCTAAGGTGGACACATCCCTGTGGAATATTTCAGCTTCAACCAGTTTTATCAGGAACGTTTTCTTGGAGAAAAGGAGAGACTGACTGATGCTGTGTAGTTGGTGTTTAGGACATTGGCCATGCTTCAAATCCCTGTTCTGCCTGATTCAGAACGACCTCAAAAACCTCTGCGAGCAGAAAAAAAATGAGGCTGGGAGGTGATGGTTTAAAAACGCTGCATTGGAATGTTTAAAATATGTCAAAACCTTTTCTTTTTTTTTTTTTTTTTTTTTTTTTTTTGTTGGTTTGGGTTTTTTTTGTAAAATGGAAAATTCATCAAACTTAACACTTCCCATGAAGAGTTCTGGCTCCAACAAATCAGTGTATTTGGACACCTCTTGAGTCTCCCCTCCACCACCATTTCAGCCAAATATTCTTGGCTGGTTCTAATTACATAGCCATATATTTTTATATACACACACACCCAGCATGTACACGTGAAGGCTCAGTAATCATGGCTTGGACAGGGAGGGAAGTGTTGATAAGACCTCAGTTGCTCCACAACACAAAAAAAAGTCTGAGAACTGCTTTTTTCCCCTCTTCTCTTCACCTCACCCTCCCAATAAAAGCTCAGCACCAGGAGCTGAGGACTCTGCAGATGGCAGCCACATGCAATGGCTGGCTGAGCCCCCGTCTCAACACTTCTGCACTTCTCTAGTGCCCTCCTCAGGTTTTGCAGAAGTTCACCTTCCTCCAGAAGAGAGGCTGCATCTGGCCCTGCTGTCCCACTGCCAGGTGCCCAGCACCCTTGTGGGAAGGTGAGAATTGGTCTTTTCTGCACCCAGCAAGGCCAGGGAACCTGAAAAGCCACAGGAAGGTGATGTCCTCAATGATGAAATTCACTGTCAAGAGTTTCAGGCCTTGGACTCTGGAGCACAACTCTGGAAAAGGGTCCCTGCCTCCAGTCCTGGGATCACCAGTGAGAGCTGAGGGCACTCAGCACCCAACAGGATGCGTCCAGCATCTCTTCAGATCAACCCAGGGGTTTAGGGCTGCTAACACTATGTGAGCCCAAAGCTGCTCATAAGGTTTCAGTGAGGCTTCCTATGCCACACACACCGGGACAGAGCCTCTCGAGGAAAGGGATTAGGGGAAAGGGTTTTCTCTGCAAATGATGAAATGGTTAAAGTCGAGAGCAAACAGGCCACCCAGCTCTCTCTTTAACCCTCCTGCACCAGGAGAGACCCAAGGGCCAGCCAAATCTACCAGTTCTAGGAAATTATTTTTAACAAAACAGACATATACACATTGCGGGGGGGGACACAGACCAATCTATTTTCACAAGAATCTGTCCTTGATTAGAGCAGAAACATGGCAGTGGGGAAAGAACCGATTATTCAGCAGCAAGTTCAGAAGAACAAATAAAAACAGACAAAAAAAAAAAGGCATATTTGTTCAGGGTGTGATAGAGAGACTTCCAAAGCTCATGGAGACAATTGGAAATTACGTCTATTGAAGCAGAGGCATTTGCTGCTCAGGGTGAGGAATCAAAGGGCAAGTCCCGGGGAGGCAGGAGGGTGGGGTGGCCACCCCCGGGTAGCCAGTGACAGACAGGCTCGAGTGTGTGACCTCTCATAAAATCCTTCCAGGGGGCTTTCACATATTGTGTGGAGCATAAGCTGATTTCCACACACGGAGGCTCCTAATGAAGATGTCCTTCAGGAGGCGAGGGGTGGAGACGGCGTAATGAAACCAGCCTGTTTGCCAAGCAGATGCTGCCCCCCCACCGAAGGTGGCACAGATGTATGATGGGAGATGTGAAGGGATGGGAAAAAAAATGCTGTTCGCCACAATGCCATACAAAAAGAACTCCACATGCATTAAATCCACAGTATCCAAACACCAGTGGCTTGAGGAAAGGTCAAAGATCTGCAGACCACTGGTTTCTTATTGCAGACCAGACCTGGGCAGCTTCCCCTGGCTGGTTCGCAGAGTGTCTCTGGTTAAGAAGCAGTTATCATCTGCCTCATATTGACCTGGCCAGAGTTTGAACCAGGCTGAACAGAGATTTATTAACCCTCACAGTCAGAGATCAATAAATAGCTTCCTTTCGAGCGGGCAAACTGCCTGGAATACAAAAACATGAAATGAGCCCACCACCAATCTGCTCTCCCCCCCATCCAATAAAAGGATGCTCTAATTCCCCAGCAGACAGCAATTTCTAATTTCTATAGCGTTTCAAAGCCAACTGTAATATTCACATCTAATTGCAGGGCCCTGGATCGCTGCCACGTAGAGTATGGTTGTTAACAACATGATTTCTGCACTTCTCTTGGGGTCATTTGGAAGCTATCCGTACTTACACCCTCCCCATCTTCTCTGCTGAGCGTGTGCTGGTCACTCAGTCTCACCACATCGTAAAGGGCAAGGTACACCAGTGAGATTTATGTGCGGGAGCAGAAAGAGCAGATGATGTTCTTCAGGGACAGAGCCACGCTGCGTTTCATCTCTCCAACCACCCACTCTGCTAGGGAGAGGGTAGGCATCAGGTTAAAAGTGGAGTGAAATAAATGATTTAAATCTGCAGGTTGAGGTTTGTTTTGTTTGTGGTTTTTTTTTTTTTTTAATTGAAACTTCAGTGGAAGAAAGGGTGAAGATTTACTCAAAAAACCCCATTTTTCAGACAAAAGTCAAAACCACCAGGCTGGCATGCTTGGTCTAGAAGGCAAGCTGTGGATAAGTGACAGGTAGGGAAAAGAAAGATGCTCTAACAAACAAGGTGTCACAGAATCTTTTCCATTAGCCCCAGGGAGCAGTTCCACTTGACTTCAAAAAAAAAATCACAAATAGGAGATTTTTATCTGAATTCACACTGCGTTTTGAGATTTCTTAGCCATGCCTTTAAGCAAAAAGGTGAAGCTCCTGGCTGAAGAAGTCAGCTGAGCTGCAAACCTCTAGAGGCTGAAGTCTCCACTGGAGACCTGCTCATCCTCTGCTTCAAAGCTTCCCCATGCATTTACTGTCAGTCACAGGTCCTTCACACCAAGTCATCCCGATCTTGGATCCTTTCCTACATGTCATTATTCTTACTCATTGACTCCCATCTTACATAATTCTGTTTATAAATTCTTCTGGCTGACTCGAAGCTCCTTAACGCATCTCCCTCTCCATAATTCAATATACTCTATTTTGGAGCAGGTGGAAACTGTCAGGAATTCTGTTATTCCATCCAGAACCCTGTTATCCACTTTTCAAAGGCTCTTCAGAGTGGTGTGACAACATAAGAAAACCCTCTCTGGTAAATCAGATCACAGCTTTTAACAGTAAGTGTTTTAAGACTTACTCAATCCATAGCTAGAGCTTGGCAAGGAAGACTTTCCCTTTCTCATAAAAGTTCTTGAAATTACAGTTGATGTTCCTCTCCACATCAGAAAGAAAGCTGGAAGGAAATCTCAAAAAAGTTCACAGACCACCAGGCAAAAAATAAAACCAAACCAAAAATTGGTAAAGATAAAAATAATTTGTAAATATTTGATTTGGACCTTTTCTTCTTTGTTTAATCTCTTTTCTAGCAAAAATTATTTCAATGTAAAAAAAAAACCCCAAGCTGCTAATCATTTAAAAAAAAAACCCAACAAAACAAAACCCTAAAATGGTTTTAGAAGACTTGCAACCTTTTTGTCAGCTGGAAAAATCTGTTAAAACCATCCCCATTCCCACAAACAGTTTTAGTTTGAATATATTCGCCTTTTGTGGCAGAAAAAAAACATGTAAAATAAATTTTCCAACCAGCTCTAGCTATGACTTCATGTTTTTGTAACACTTCTCAAGGTGAGAGATGCACCAAAATAAACTTCTGACCTTGCTCAGCCCCTGAAACCAGTTGGATGTGAGGATGTCAATCAGCCCAAAGAAACTGGTGGACCCAAGAGTGTTGATGGGGGAAAGAGAGAGGGTCTGAACTGAACCTGTGCCAGCAAGAGAGGCTTAACCCTTCTTTCCTGAAGCTGGCTGGTCCTGCTGCAGAACATGCCCATCTACAAGGGGATGTGGCACAGAGCCAGGAGCCAAAGGTGGCTCAGTTGACCCTGAGCATGCACCAAATTCATCTGGGGCTCAGAGGACACCAGGGGAGCCAGGAGATGTGGTACTTGCCCTGGCACTGGCTGCGGTGTGCTTTTCCAGCAGATAAATAATGCTGCTTTCTAGCAATTTCCACCAGCTTTCCAGCATTTTTTTTAATCCGTGTTCAGTTCTCAACAGGACATCTGACACTTCATAAATTCTAAAAATTGATCCATTCAGGGCAGAAGGGTTGAGGAAAAGAAAATGGTCGGCAGATAACGTGCAAGCCAGCTGCAGTGTTGACGTAAGCGGGAGGTTGCCAAATAGCTGCCGAGGGATGGGACAGTGGTGTGGCAGTCAAACCTCCTTCAGCAGAGCTGGCAAATGGAGACAGAACATATCCAGACTTGCACTTGAGGGCTTCCAGGATTCATTGGCCCTGACATCTTCTGCCAGAAATAGAGGGAGACATTCTGGAAACCACATCCCTGTCGAAAGGCCATTGCTGTAGCACCTCGGCTCTGCTGCCTGCCTCTCCTCCTTTCCACTGCCCTCTCCTCTGACCTATACCCACCTCCTGGCCACTGTTGAGGAGGTACCCACATGCCTTCTCCAACACAACCAAAAGTGGCTGGGATCAAAGCAACAACTAGTGGAAGAAATTTTGAGGCCCGTTTTACATGGAAGACCAGATGCTGTGATTGTAGCAGCTCCTTTTGGCCACTAAAAGTAATCAGGATTTCAGGGTCTGACATGTTTCACTTGCACAACTTTTATTTACGCTAGTGGGACTTGTAGCCCTATGATGAATGCACAACATACACCCAGTAGAGACTTTTAGGGTGGGTGGCAGGGAGCTCAGTCAACTGCTGACCCCACTGGAGGCAGGATTGCACAGAAGAGAAAGTGTTTAAGAGACACATTTGGCAGAAACAGTGAATTTGCTGGGGTCATTTTGCATGTTGCCTACTCAGCGGAGACCACAATGAAAATCAGGAAAGCTCCCAAACCTCATAAGAACATAAACGCCATATTACATAAGACCAAATGTCCAAGCAGAGCAGCACTTCGTGTCTGACAGTAGCCAGTAGTGGGTATGTAGGGAAGGATGTAAAGAACAGGGCATGGACAGATATTTAGCTTCTAGGAAACAGCAGTATAAAGACCAAGCAGAAATGGAAGCCTGTGTCCTGTAGATATGTCAGAACATGTTAGGGAACCTCCTCCTACCCTGGGGAAAAATAAAAAAAAGTCACCCAGGGAAATGTGCCTGGTGGCAGTGAAGAAAACGTCATAAATGACTTGGAGCCTGACTCCAGCTAACCACAGGGTGAGATGTTTCATCTAGCCTGTGCCTCAGTTCCCACCATGAGATAGAGGTGTTGCGTCACCATTAGACAGATACGATAAAACCATGCCATGACTGAACTGTCCTGAGGTGCAAGGGATGAGGACTAGATGGCACAGCCCCAGATGGGTAGGCTGTATGGGTGTCTCCTTTCAATCACTTTCCCTTTGGCATCTGGATTTTAGTCCCAGTAATGTGGAAGCATTGCAAAGACATTTTTCATTACACAAATAACTCACATCATTGTACAACATTTCCTCTCCCTCACTTGCTATTTCTTATTTTTAAGAAAGATAAAAACTATTGCCCTCATCCAGGCAAGAGAATCATAGAATCACAGAACAGCCTTGGTTGGAAGAGACTTCTGACATCACCAAGTCCAACCATTAACCCAGCACTGCCCAGTCCCCACTGCCCCATGTCCCTCAGCACCTCATCTCCACGGCTCTGAAATCCCTCCAGGGATGGGGACTCCCCCACTGCCCTGGGCAGCCTGGGCCAGTGCTGGGGAACCCTTCCAGGGAAGAAATTCTTCCTAATATCCAATCTAAACCTCCCCTGGCACAACTTGAGGCCATCACCCCTCCTCCTATCAAGACTTTCAGCATCCAGTCAGAATGAGTGAATCAACTTTGCACTCAAGTCGTTATTAATCTGGAGCTGAGACTCATCTGGAGGAATGATTTGACCAAGCATTGCACAGTGGGTAAATTTAGGAAGTTCCTCAAAGCACCTGACTGCATTAAAGGAAAAGACATCTAATAAATGGCTCCCTATAAACATTTCACCCAGCTGTAATATCAAACATGATTAAGCAACACAAGAGCCTGAGCTCTCCCTCCCCAGCACATCACTTAGTGGGTAACAGGAGTGATGTGTGCTGCAGGTAGGAAAAGGGGATTTTTTTGTACTCCAAGCCCTGACTCAATAAAACCACGGAGTAGGGTTTTTTTATACTACCATGTTACACTTAAGCATCTTGCACTTAAGTGTAATACCCAGGGCATACGCACTGAGCACCAAACCCTGCCCAAATTGCTTAGAATAAGTAAGAGAGGCAAAGGCAGCAGTGTTGCCAAGTGAGGAGCTGAGGTACACAGAGGGGATCAGTGCTTTGAGCAAAGTCCAAGGGACATTTGGGAGTCCTGCACCCAGTCCCTCATCACCGTGATGGGAACACTGACCACAAGTGCCCTGCAGCCATCCACTGAGAACATGTCAGTGGGTGTTGCTGGGTCTACAGAACCCTGCTAGCCCTTTCTCTCTGTGGGAAAGCGTCACAACTAAATAAATGTATTGATTTGCTCTTGGTGGGGGAAGTTGAGCTGTAAACACCTTGCTGATAGATGGGGAGGGAGCACACAGCCTGAAGAGCCAAACTGTTCTCTAAAGCATAACCAATTTGCATCACTTCTAGATCCTTTTTCATAAAAAAGGGGCACTAGATTAAATTCATCCAGATATTAGAGGAATCTCAGCTCTGCTAT
Source organism: Podargus strigoides (assembly GCA_028020825.1). NCBI lineage: Eukaryota > Metazoa > Chordata > Aves > Caprimulgiformes > Podargidae > Podargus > Podargus strigoides. The sequence continues at coordinate 5,391,149 of CM051633.1, forward strand.
AGATAAAACCAAGCATTGCTTTCTGGTTTTAGGTGGACTATTCTAAGTACTCCTAAATCAGCACATCTCAGCATCCCAAAATGCATCCTCTCTCCTAAGCACACCAAGGTTAGCAGGCCAACTTTGTGGTGACTGTGCAGGGGAGAAGCAGAGCCAAGACCCCCTGAAAACAACCAGACAATAATTTCTCTGCCTGAAACTACTGTGCCTGAGATCTGAACTTGTGTCTTTGTTGAAAATGCTGTGGACAATCTCTGTATTTGGCTCCATACAGATAGATTAGAAGAAGTCTGACTAGGTATAAGATATAGATAAGGTCAGACAGTCTAACAAGGTCTTCCTAGCTTTAAAGCCTATGAACTTACAGGAAGTGGGTATGAAGAAACCTAAGAGAACACACTGTTTCCTCTTCCATCTCTCTTGATGGGATAGACTCAGACAGAGACAGTATTAGTCTGTACTGGATGCTTTTGTGTTTCTTGAATTTTCCCTGAGACTTAGTCTGTATGAGCCTATAGAGCAGCAATTCTGGAAGAGGGCAGAGTTAAGGTTATTTTGACAGTGTAGCATAAACCTTTATATTTCCTACTTTTCAGAAGCTTAAATTTGCATTAATTTTTCATATCCTGCTAAGGATTAATCCTCTGTGCATTCTGGAACAATATGAGACACCATTAGGCAACGTTAACTTTGTGCTCAAGATTTTGGCATAAGATGCTGTATGCTCTAATCTATTTGCAAATCAAAAGCCAGTGCTTTGCACACTTCAGGGAAAAGCCAGAGGCAGCCTACCCCACTAGAAAGGTCACCAGATTAGGACTCAAGGGAACTCTTCGAAGTTCTGCCACTGATTTACTGCTCAATCTTGGCCAAGCCATCTCTTTTCTTTGTGCCTCTAGTTTTCCTCCCATTCTTTGTGTTTTCTATTCAGGCTGCAAGTTCTTGAGGGCAGGAGCAGCCCTCTCGTTACGTGCTGGTTCTATGCCTCGCACAGCAGGGCCCCCCCCAGCTGGAGTGAAGCTACTAGATGCTACTGCAACACAAAAAATTCAGAGCCTTAACAGTTTAAAAGAGTTTGGCTTTCACTCCCAGGTTCTTCAGTCTCTCTCACTTGCTTCCTTAGCTTAAAGCTTTTCAGAAGAGGTACAAGCCACCAACTGACTAAGTTCCCAGTCAAAGGGTTAAAATAACCAATTCTATTGGATAAAGAGGAGAAAGGTGTAAGAGGAACTCAGATCATATGGCAAACTAGGTACTAGTTAATCAATAGTACTCAAAGGTGAAGGCCATATGGAGGAGCCAGGAATCATTGCACAAGTTAAGCAAAGTTTAGTGAACAGCAAGCCTGATAAAGCAAAGCTTTAACTATTTTCTGTGAAGAGTTCCACCTTTCCTCTAACCTGGCTCTGGAACAGGGACCACAAGCATCGATCTTCTCTGGGACTGACTCATGCACTAGAGGGTCCAGTGGAAGTTTTGAGACCAGCCCATGGACAATACCTCTTTATTGCCCTGACAGTTCATATACTACATGTTAAGTATAATTCTCCTATTCACTGGACTCTTGATCCAAACTTTTCTGGTAAAAGGGCTTGTGGGCAGTTTACTTTCTGTCCAATGACTTCATTGCAAAAGATTTTTCTCCTCTGTTGAGCTTGCCATGTGCAAGCTTTCCTTCCTCTTGTTTCCCTCCTCTTGTTTCCCAGTTTCTGGAAATAATTTGTGGTTTGGAAATGGAAATGCCCTTGTAGGCTTCAAAGAGCTTAAAGCCTGCCATACCAGATCAGTTCATTGGAACTGGATCTATTTAATCTGCTCTCCTCTTTCCAGCCATGACCAATACCTGGGACTTCAGAAGACAATGCAACTTCATAGTGGCAACAGGACACTTCAGCTTTAGACAGAGTCCCTTCTCTGAACGGGTGAGAGGCTGCTGAAGCATCCTTCCCACTTCCACTCTGAACTGATTTTCTGGGAGGGCTCCTCAAGGAATCAACTAAAGGGCAGACATCCCCCACAAAGATAAAGAGACTTAAGGGGGACAAAGTACATCAACACATATCAAAAGAGGGCTTCCCAAAACATAGCACAAGGAACACAGCTCAACCCCTTCCAGGACTGGCTTGGCTCGCTTCCCCTCTTCAAAGAAGTTGGCAAGCAAATCTTTATTGTAAGAGACAGAACAGAAGCCGTAGGGGAGGTACTGAAATCTGGGGATAATTCACAAAATCCTAGCCTGTGGTGTAGAAGGAAGCTAGTGTTATGTATCTATCATTTGTACTTCTTTTGTTATTGCTGCTAGATTTAAACAGATACAAGCAACCTATCCATGATCACATCTTGTTTTCAGCTAACAGCTTTCCTGGCTGCTTTTAAATTAATGGGAAGCAGGTATAAGCTAGGACAGACATTTTTTGGCTTGCTTATTCATGTCAAGGTGATCGTGGGCTTCACAGATACCCTACATACTGCAGCAGGATTATTTGTTCGATAAACACAATTTAGTATTACAAAGATACCAGATTTGGCCTCTTAAAAGTCTGCCATTTTCCCCAAAAAGCACCATCATCGTTCTCCAGGCCTGGTGACTCCATATGCTCATCCCTCATCTTTTCCCCATGGCCAACCAGGAGTGGTAAAGCCACGTAGTTGGACTTTGCTGTCTCTCTGGAGACTTAGCAGAGAACCATCAGGCAGACCACCTGCATTCACCTCAGTCTGAAGTGGGCTTGCATTCCTGCCTGCAATGGGTGTACGTAACCAAGGGCACCACTCTTGGGGTGATGGAAACATCAACCAGAGGACATCTGCCAGAGGAGATGGTGGAATGTGTGGTGTTACATTGCCACCTTGTGGAGAGCTCCCACTGGAGATGAAGAAAGATGGTTGACCAACGAGTTGCGGGTCATCACGTGCTGCAAGAACAACTCCTGCTGTTGTGTGCCCATGGCTGGCTAAGCACTTGTGCCCTTGCTGTGACTGCATGGGCCACTACGCATTGCTGCTATTTGTCCTCCAAGTGGTGAAGCACAGGAGCTCCATGCAAGGCCTGGAGGTCCTACACATGGGCAACATCAACCCACTGCTTTAGCACCTGGATTTGCAAGCTTAGTATTAAATTTGAGTATAGATGCAGCCAATGTGAAACATGAGTCTGGTCCTAGGTCAGCCTTCAGGGGGTAGGAGTTTGTGTTACCACAGTTGCCAGTAGGTCTTGCAGTGCTACCTATCCACAAAAGAAGAGCATAGCTAAGCTCTCTGAACCCAGGCCTCCACAAGCTTGAGGAAAGAATGAAGGAAAATGTATTTCCTTTCGTTAAGTGCAGAAGAAGCCTCTGGTGGCAATGCTTTTTATATTAGTGGTGTCCCCAGGGAGGTTCAAATATACAAACCCACAGCATGCTTCTCCTGTTTGTGTGATGGAGTACGGCGTTGACAGACTGGAAGAGAATTACTGACAAGTGCTACCATGTGGACTCTTACAGTGATGCCATGTATTGATTTCCATCTGGTGATGATGTGCACTTTTGCGATTGCATTGACACTATTCTGTCTCATAAGAATCTGCAGACTGAGTTTTTGGAGTGAAAAGGATTAGCGTGGTTTATTATTTATTCAGTACTAGAGGAGGTCTGTGACTTTTATGGGCCTTTACAATTACAATGAGAAAAAAGGGCAAAAAGAGAAATCACAGGTCCCTGCTCTGAGGCCCTTAGCAAGAGAAATTAAACATGACAGAGCAAGGCAGGCAAACCCTGAGAAGATGGGAAGAAGGGTTCCAAGAGCAACAACATATGAAAAGCGTGACACACTGATAACTCCTTATTGCCTGTGCATCACATTGGGCAACAGTAATGGCTCGGGAAGAGGTAAAATACATCCAGAACTGATTAGAGGGAACAAGCTGTCCTCCCAGGTTGTCCAGTGCAAACCAGACCTCCACTGAATATCTTGAAGTAAATAAGCATATCCCTCAGATCTGGAGAACGTGGCAGATCATGCTTACAAGTATCTGAAGTGTGGGCTAAAGTTTTCAAGACCTTGTAAGAGGAAGAGACTTTGATTTCAAGGAAATCTGATACCTCCTCAAAGAAGAGGTCACATTCTTTGAAATGCAAGATATGGAGATGCTGGCCAACAACAACAGGACACGAATGCCAACATCTCCTGGTGGGAATAAAGGCAGTCAATTCGAGCTCCAGAGGTTTGTGATGGGACTTTTGCTAAAACCCAGTTGCCAGTATCACTTAGAAATAGACCTACTGAGATGTGAAGTTGACCCTGGTACTCAGGAGAAGTACAGACTGTTACCTTTCTTTGGACAAAGATCTGTCTTTGTAAAGGCAGTGGTACTAGCAGAGTATTTTTGTTTTTCTCCAAGGCATATAATTTGATATCTCATGAGAGCTTTGTTAAGAAAGAAATGCTTTGCACTCTGTGGAAATAGTAAGGCATGTATTAAACTTACCAACATGTGTGTCAATGATAACTTTCAAAACATAATTATTAATGGGGAGGCGTTATAATGAATGGGACCGTTATTAGTAAGACACTTTAGAAAACTGGTTGTTATTCCAATAAGGTTTGGCTTTTTCAGCAATCACCTAGATAATACAAAATTTGTGATAGTGGGATTTGCAGATACTATATAAATTACTGAGATAGTAAAGAAGAAATAGAACAGTCTGGATCAGGGGAGTACAAGAATTACCTGCTTAAATTATCACAATTCAATATGCACATTTTACTAAAGGCATGTGAATAAAGGCTGAGAGTCAAGCCCACTCATCTTCTGCTCTTAATACAAGCATCTGACCTAAGAGCATAGTTGACCTAGGCTTCCTTTACAGTCAATGAAGAAAAGATGGCACCTCCAGGGGGGGAAACCTGGCTGAAGTTTGAAGGGCTGAAGGCAAAGCCTTACATTCAGAGTGAAAACCTCTGTCTTGCAAAGCTGTACATAAAGAACATCAAAATTAGCCACCTCAGCATGAGGTCTCAGTGCAGTGTTTGATAACTAATATGATACTCAGGTGTATAGAAAAGGGCTTATTGAGTAGAAATAGGGAAGTGAGTTTGTCCCTGGGTTGGCCACTATTAAAATCATTAGAAGATCCAGTCTTGGCATCCCCAATTCAGGAAGGATACAGACATCTTGGAGTTCAAACTAAGGCCACAAAAATGATAATGCAAGAGAAAACAAGTCTTGCAATGTGATGAGTATAAGCCTTTAATCTTCTGAGATTAGTCAAAACGTGACTTGGTATTTTTATATGTAGGTGCTTTCACACGGAAAAGACACCTTACAGACCTTTCAGATCTTGCAGCAAGAGACACTGAAAGATTCAGGAGAATTCAAGCTGCTGTTAGACAAATGCAACTGTGAAGCAGGATATGAGTTCCTTGCTGTGCGTGTAGTTTAATGTTAGAGATGTAATGAAATCACAAACCCTTTGGAGTTTGTCAGATGCAGATGGACATTTTAGCACTTTGACACATACGATTACATGGGAGTACTTAGGTTTAAGAGCATGTGCTTGGACAGTTAGTGCAGACCAGCTGATGCATGGTAACTCATCATTTTAAGGTAACTTGTTCTTGGATCAATATACTTCATAGAACATTCACTCTGTAGCAGCTCCTACAAAAAATTCTGCAACCTAACTATACCTGAGGAGAAAAATACAGAGGCTCACCACAGTCTATTCTTACCTAGGGATCAAAGAAAGAGGAGTCCACATTAGAAATAGTGGGATGTTAAGAAAATGAAAAAATAACAGTCTGTAAATCTTTATAGCAAAGCAGTAAAAGTCACTACTGGAGGGTGAGGGTGGACAGCTCTGTTACTCCAGGCTTAGTCTTCTACGCCATAGGAGCTCCATGCTCTCCTGAAATACCCTCCTGTGCTGCCAAACTTCAGTTTGTGATCTTAGACACCCTCAAACACTAAAATAATGTCTGCCTGAAGAAGCAGCTCTGAGGGATGGGAACTCTCCTTTGTTTGAACCAATGGTCTGGCAAAACCTGCAGGCATTAATTTCAATGGCAGTTGGTATGTCTTTACAATTACCCCAGCAACAAATGCAAGTTTTACACGCTTCCTTCTGTTCTTAGCCTGCTTCTTAAGCCTCCCAAGCCCTACAGGCCCTTCCTATTCTCTTCCTCCATGGCTGAGCCTCCAGCTCTTTCCGGATAATCTCTTCAAAACAGTACCACATTCACTACACAGAAATTTGTGCGACCCTGCAAGTCAATCATGCAGTGACAACAGAAAATAAGTGGAATTTAATACCAAGATGACACAGAGGAGATTGTACTTGGGTGTATTATTCATTTCCATATTTAATTCATTATATTTCTACTTTTTTTTTTTTTTTTTTTTTTAATTCCCCCCCTTCAATTTATACAGAGCTGCAACACATTTTCCAGCCTGCTGTGCTGGAACACTGCAGTGTCTAGGGACTTTGCGGTTAAATGTAAGACCTTGTTGTCATATTGTGCACTGGGCCTTTGTCCTCAGGAAACCGACAGCTCCAAGTTAGATAACAACTAGTAAATCATCATCTTTGCTAAGCGTTTGCTAAGGCAGGTAGGGGGGCAGGAAGGAGGTTCCTTTAGAGCAGGAAAAGAAAGAAACCTCTCTCCTAAGAGATTAAGAACTTCTCTGACCACCCATCTTTGAAGTCTCCTCCTAAATCTTTGTCTTTCCTGATACTGCTATTTCTTGACCTGGTATTCAACCTGGCTATCTGTCTGGGGGCTCCCAGCAGGGTGTGAAAGACAGAGGAAAGGCTGATCAGAAAGAGGAAAAGGTGCCTTTTCTGCTGGGGGGGGCAAAAAAAATAAATCAGAAATCCAGAATTCAATTTAATTTTGTACTTCAGCAATGATCATTCACTACTCTCTAAGAGTTGAAACTTGCCTGGAAAGCCCATGGGAGAAAGACTACATTGGTTGGTTGCAAGGACCAGATAAGGTGACTTAATACAACATATTTTCTTTTCCAGCTCTGATTCTTATGATTTTGTAACAAGTCAACCTTGAATCAGAGAGTGAAATTTCCCTTTCTTGTTCTCCAATTCTTCTTGAAATTCACCCTTGCACCTCTGGAATGACCCAAACTTTTACATCTTTTCCCAACAAGCAAAGAAAGCTGCTGACTGCTCCCCACTGCCTATGACTCAGTGCTGTGTTCCTTGCACCTCTGCTTCAGCCCTGAGCAGTTTCTACCTCAACCCAGCTGAGGTTCCACTTGAGCACTGGAAACTTTTTCCTTATTTTTGTTCATCTGTGTATGAAGTAATACAGACCCATGGTGGCATGTTGATGCATGTAGAAGAGAAAAACAAAATACTTAATCCTAGCCAGATGAAAGAGAGAAAGAAAACAACCACCCTGAGTTCCTCTACACTCTTGCTTGGTAAGTTTTTCTTCTGAAGCCAGCTGTTTGACAGATGGCTTGAAAAGTGAAGTTGTGTTCACTACTCTTAGATAGGCTGAGGGTCTCATTCTGTTTGTTCTTTTTTTGGTCTGGAAAACTGCAGTCACAGCTGGATGAGAGTCACTGCTCTCCAGGTCACAACTTCACTGTACAGCAAAAAAAAAACCCACTGCAGTGACATAGGTTGTATTCAGGATACAGCAGTCTGGATCTGGAAGCAGATGAGGATGTGGAATAGAGGCAAGTCTGAACAGGGCTTTTCAATTGCATTTCCTGCTCTTGAAATGTCCACAGGTTTGACTTTCAGATGGTAGGAGCTCAGTGAGAACAAGGATTTCTGTCACCTTAAAAAATGATGTAATCTTCTGAGATCAGTGGGGTTTTTATTTTGTAGTATCTCTGATCATTTTTCAGTGGAGAAGAAAGAATTGCTAAGTCTCCAAATATTTTGCAATCCAGTAAATTCTAGTTAGATCAGTTGCAATATTTTATTTCAGTAATTCCAGGATGTTCTGCTTTGTTTTTAGGACTTAATCTCACCAGGGTCCCAGACACTATCAGTCCCTGTTCTCTGCCTCTTCCATCACTTCCATACACTTGATCAGGCTCCTCACCCTCTTCATAGCCTCCTCCCGTTCCTGCATGTCCTCCTAACAGCTCCATTTCTTGTGGAAACCCCAGCAATCATCTCTCTCCACACCTTCCCTTGGCCACCTTCTCCTCAACAGATCCCCACAATTTTGGTTGAAGGAGCAGTTAACCATAACCATTAATAATACCACCAACAGTTACCTGGTCTTTTGTGCTCTTGGAGACTGTCCTGCTCCCCACCCTAGTGTCTGTGGTTCACCTGATTAGATCACCAGCTACTCAAGGCAGGAATATCAGACACTTACTTATGCTCAACACCAAAAGAGCAATGTGCTGGCTCCAGGGGTAAGGATCTGTTAGATTTGTATTTCTACTGAGCACAGTAAGGTGAACCATCACTTGGGTAACAGTAAAACAAGGGGACTGAAAAGAGAGTAGGATGATGCAATTCAGCTTTTGTGATATGGAGAGAAGAAGACCATATGACTGTTTTTAACTTCTCCCTTTGTTCAACCTGCCACTCAGTCCTGAAGAAGGACCTATCTCAAACCTTCCCCCCCTCCCCCTAGCCCTTTCAGTACAAGGACTGTATTATTTTCTGCTTGCACAATATCTGTGGTACCCAAAAGGCAGTTCTGGGCCAGTAAATGTCAGTGTAGTACTAGCACTCATCATGGAGCTGGGAGGGACAGAGAGCAGGAGAAGGAACAAAGATGGCACAGATAGCACATGTCTGCGGGATGAAAAATGGACAAGGGTGGAGAAGAGAGGACAAAAAAAAAAAGCAGAACAGAAAAGCCATGGTGGAAAACTCTCAGGACAGCCTGAATGGATCTGTTTGAACAGTGTCATACAGGGACAGACAAGGATCGCTGTATGGCCAGCCAATGGCAATCGCTATCCACCAGGGAAAGAGGCACCTCTTATGATGGAAGAATATGGATCCGACACCTCCTGGGCTTTCTCTGCTCACAGAGCTTTTTAAATTGCAAGATATGTTTTATTTATTGGCCACTGGAATCAAGAAGACACTGAACTGAGCCACCCCACACCCACATATTTTCTGTAATACTTCCACACTCTGCTTCCTAAACTCTCTCAGAACTACGTGGAAAGACACTACAAGTCACTTCGAGAATATTATATGGTGGTGAAAGACTCATGACACAAGACCTGTTTCTAAATGGTATTTATCACGCTTTTAAACTCATCCTCAGTACTAACAAACAATGTATTTTCTTGCTTGCCTGCTCTTACAGAGCAAATACAGAGCAACACAGATCAGTGAATCTTGTTTATCCTTTAATTGACCCAGGTACTGTTCACTGGACTAAAGTCAATCACAAAGCAATACAAATGTTAGCTGTGCTTAAAAGCTTTGTGAAAGAAGTGTATTTTGCAGGAAGTACTTGAAAGATGAGATAAAGGTTGTTTAGCATGCAAGGGATTTGCTCCAAAGCCCACTGAAGCTGGTGGAGTGAATTCGGTTAATTCTAATGGTCTAATGGCTCAGAACCAAGGAGGGAAGAACTAGCACCAAGCAGAGGGAAACACAAAAGAAGACACAAAAAATAAAACTCAAATTAAAAATTACATACAGTGGGAGAAGTCCTAGCCATACAGCAAATTATTAAAAGGTACTGTTATGGCTGTATTGCTCAATTGGCCCACAGTGGTGAAAGGTCCTAGATCCAAACCTTCTCCATCAGCATGATTCATCCATTGACACTACAAGTCACAGCACATGTTCCTCAACCAGGAATAAGGAACCATGCCTTATAAGAAGAAAAAATATCTCCTTCGCCTAAGAGATGATGTCTCTGCTGAAATAGCCAGTGTACACCAGCTGTTGTATTTTTCATCTGTCCCACTACACCGACACACTTATTTAATACAGACTGCTGCCATCAGATGCCAACGGCTGTAGCTAACGGGCCTAGGGTTGTTTCTGATAAAGTGCTTTCCAGATCAGAATATGCCAAAACTTTTGATGGCTGGAGAGAGCTCCCGCCAGTGTTAAATTCCATTTTTTTTTTTAACATTAAACCACGGGTAATAAAAGAGTAAAGCACAAAGAAGAAGTCAATGCTGCTATCAAATTTTTTAGCTGATGCTAGAGGAAAAAGATTCAGAACCTGAGTTTTCATTTTGCAAAAAAAATTTTTGAAATTCTGGCTGTTGGCCCAAGTTTTAAACCCAGGTTTGGTTAAAAAAAAATTAAAAAAAAAAAAAAAAAAAAATCCTGAAAATGTTCACAGGATAGGAAAACCGTTTCCTGCCAACTCTATATTGGCTTACAGTTCTGACGCATGCAAGCTGGATTTGAATTAGCAGATTAGGCCCACATCCAAAAAGGGACCCAGGCACTTACAGTGGGACTGAGGTATGCGAGTCCCAGACAAAGGTCCTCAGTCCCTGGAAACCACCGAGTTTTCAAATTTAATAATTCTGCTTTGGAGCATGCCCCGAAGCACCGACAGCTTGACAAGCAGCCCTATGCCCACCTCGCCTCTTCACCTCCGGCCAGGTCTCCCCAGGAGCATGCCCACCAATGCCAGGGCCCCTCAAACATGCAAAGGCAACTCCATTTTCTTCCAAAACACAAACAGAGGAAGAGGTGGTACCACCTTATCGTACAATAGCTCAGTGCTTGGAGCACACACCCAGGCAGAACTGGTTTCCCTCTCCCGCTTGCCCTGTGCTGCGGAGGGTGCCCTGGCCGGACGCCTCCCTCGCCGTCCCTCTGCATTTCAGCCCCACGTAAAAAAGATGCTCTGGGCCCTGGTTTCTCCTGCCAAGTTTTGTTTAAATATCTGATCTCGTTATTTTCAACACGCGAATATATAACGCGCTGTCAGAGGGAAAACAGACCCAAAAGCCATATGCTTTCTCTTCAGGAGAGGCTTTTGGATTTAAGACATCCTTTTGCCTTTCTCGGGCATCTCCACAATCAGCATTGGCCTTTCTGTTTCCTATCTGTCCTCACGTTTTGTGAGAGGGGCTCAGACCCCCCAGCTCAGTGGGTCAGGATGAGGCTCTTTGGGTCTCAACCCTTGCACCCTATGACAGGCACAGGGTGGTTTCAGCTCGCTGTCACTCCTAGCTGGCACCCCTGGGAAGAGGGGACAGCCTGCTGCCAGGCCTCACAGGCATGCAGCCCCACTGTGCTCTTATTCCTGCCCGTGCATATACGGAGCAGGGAATTAGGCTTCCTTGTTTACATCTCCTCTTTTCTTTTTATCTTCCCCACCCCCTCCTTTTTTCCACCCCCCTTCTTAAAGAATGTTTTTTAAAACAAGTGCCTGCATTTTAGCTGCTGTGAACTCTAGTTTCCTTGGAGAAATGTTTGTGCTCTTTAACTTAAAGAATTTCTGAAACATATAGAAAAGGAATTTCATAAACTGCTCATTGAAAAACATTCCATACATTCCCCGCTCATCCAGAGACACCCGTGTGTGGTCTCCAACAAGGTCAGGTTTGGGGCTACGTAACGGGGACAAAGATTCCAGTGCTCGGAAAACAACAGATACCACAGACCATGGGACGGGGGGGAAAGGACCTCATGACTCCTGTTGCTGGAGGCTGGGAGACCACCGGAAAGGCAACAGACAGTAAACACACTGCGTTATCCCGGGGAGGAAAATCCCAGCGAGAACCTCCTGCATATCTGTTGAGAGAGTGACATCAGGCTCTGCAGTGCTAGGGGATGGAGAAGTGGGGGGTTAAAAAAAAAAGGAAAGAAAAATAAATAGAGGAAAACAGGGTTTCCCACTTATTTTATCTAAGAAAAGTGAAAACACTGAAGGAGGTCCTTTAGAGGCAGATTGGATGCTGGCTGCAAATGGTGAGCAGCAGATAGGGAGATGATTACGGATGGATGCTGGGAAGGGAAGAGCACCCTGGTTTTGTGTTGCCACCTCCCTGTTTTGAAACAAGGGAGGCTCATTTGCCAGCTCTGCCATCCCTCGGGGCACTCTGAAGCTCGAGGAACGAGCATTCCGCACATCTTCAGTTTACACTGTTTGCAGAAACCATAACGTTATTTCCAAACCAAGTGCTCTGAAACATGCCAAACGTACCATTCCTAATCCACTACCATGGACATGACTCACGGCAGGTCTTAAAACAAAATTATCCAAAATGAGGGAAAAAAGCATCAGGGAAATAGTCTCTTGGAGAAAGTCCTTCTCTAGTACCTGATGAAATGTCACAAGATGTGTTTTATTACACAATTTTCCACTAAAGTCTACATGCTAGAATTGATTTCTGAGTTTAGATCAGCTGGAGACATGACAACTAGCAGGAGATGTTCTGAGAAAGTCACGTATATAAATAAGCCTGAACTGGATACCCACTTTTTGTGGAAACTGGAAAACAAGCCCACACCAGGGCCATCCTTCACATTGCCCTTGTATCACTGTGCACATTATCATGGATTATATACAGCCAGTGGCACTGTAGAGTGCAATTGTTTTGATTTGGTGGAGTATCACTGTTTTCTTAGAGCTCGTTAATGACCACACCAACTGCAGGGCTCGCTCAATGCAATCAGGATCCAAATCTTTTCACCTGCTCCTCGCATCACTTGTGTAATTAAGCAAATCCTTCATCCTCAGCAGTCATCAGTGCACTAGAGAGACTTGAACCTAGGCTATGAATCCTTCCTTGGACTGAGGTCTGTTCATGAGTGTGGAATAAAATAAGCTTCAGCTGGAGATGTTAGATCTTTGGTCACCTTTACAAAAGTATCACATTGCAATAAACCAGCCATAAACAACAGCCTGTCTAGATTTCTGTAGGAAACCACAAGGAATGAAAAATGGCTGACAACAATTAAGCACTCGTACTATTACAGTTGCTAAACCTTTAAATTTGGGATCCTGAATCAGGGGGAAAGAAGCGCAAGGAATAATTACAAATACCCAGCTTCATCTTGTGCATCATCTTGAAGGAAATGGCTGGCAGGAATAAAGCTCTGCTAGCAAAGCACAATGGATTGCCCTCGTTGCTGCTGTGAAGGTTGTCTCTGCACTCCTGTTTGTTCTCTCCCAGCTCTTTATAAATTCAATCCAGCTATTAACAATATCCATTAGCTTCTCCAGAAGATTATCTCAGCTTTAGTGACTGGAATGCAGGGATTAGAAAAAAAACCATTTGGTTTTGTTTTTAATAAAAGTATATGTTGATTTAAACTGATGGCTTTTAACATCTGTTGTGCAAGTCTTTGTGGTAATAACCCTCAGAGATTGTTGGAGAGAGAGATCATTTAGAAGGTAATAAACATCAGTGATTTCATTAATAAAACATTCTAGCATAGACATTACAAAAGAGTAGAAGCAAGGCTTCCACCTGCTTAATAATTGCATTGCTGAGGCTAAAACTCTGGCTGTGGTTGGCAGGGCAGGAGATGCCCAGGTTCCTCTCACCCCAACTGCAGGCATGGCTACGTCAAGGCACGTGCAGTGGAAGAAGAGCTGCATCCAGAGCCCATCAGGAAGCTTCTGACTATCTCCATATGAGGCACTGATTTCGAAATGCCTTACCAATAAGGGGTTGTCCTTACTTCCTGACATTGCTGTAACCCAGCTGACAACACTTTCTTGGACCACTGGATGCCTGTTAGCTGGAAAAGGGTGACAAATTGAGCAGGGAGTATGGGAAGCCGTTTTGCCTGCTGATGGGTCACTTGAGCGATTCCAAAGAACCGCAGTTCCTGGCAGAAGAGTTGAAAACCTTCTGTAGCAATCTTTTTGTCTTCCTCCATGAGGAGAGGTTTCAAACACAATTTCCAGCCAAAACCAAATTTCTTCTGGAAGTCTTTTTATTGATCATCTGTGTGAGCGTGGAGGGGGGACCGCTGAGAGACCAGCTTTTCAAACAACAACAACAAAGTTGAAACTTTCAAAGGCAAAATGATAATGGGGTAGGGGAGAGAAGTTATTTCCTAGATGGGGCTGTCTCACAGCCCTTCAGAGAGCCAGACAGAGACTGAGTGATGGGAAAATGCCCCAGCCCACATGAGGGCCCAGGTCACTCAGGGCACATTGTGGTGCCCATCCACAGCGGGTCTCCTTTCCCTGCAACAACAAGAATCAGGGCATGAGGGAGGAGGGCTGTGCATTTGGATCCAAACCCATCATGGGACCTAGGACCTATCAGTTTAGGCACAGCCAAAGAGGAGCAGTAAGTTTTCTCCCTCTTCTCCCCTTTATCTGCTGGTCAGCAGAAACAAAGAGAGCTTGCCAACCTACTCCTGTCCTACCTGAGATACTTGTCCTATCTCAAGCTGTCCAAGAGAACGTTCAATCCCTTTTTTGTACCCTGCTCTCTCATTGAGAAGGAAGAGAGCTTTGGGGTGCCTTTCTCCAGCCTTGGTACTGCCACAGACATCAGCCCCACACATGCAGCACCAGGGCAGGCTCTACATGCTGGGGAGAAGCACCGAGCTCAATGTTCCCCTTGAAAAAGCACATGAAGGGAGCATGGTTTGGGCCAGAGCGTGCTGAACCAAAAGCCTCTGAAAGGTTGTCCTCCTCTGTGGCTTTGCGGTGAGCGTAAATGTGACAGCTTGGGAAACCCTTTCTGAGCTGTGCTGAAGGATCCCTTTGAGGCCTCCTGCAGCCTTTTCCTCCCCAGTGGCTGGCTGAGAGGAGCTCCCTCCCACCCCAGGACATTGATTGCTTTCTGGTTTTTGGGCAAGTGTTCCCCCCCTTCTCAGTGTCCAGGGCATAACCCAGGCTGCTCTACACACCTACAGCTGAGCAGAGGAAAGAGATGCTCAGATCTGCAGGGAGAAGGATCACCTGCCTGCCTGCAGCCCTAGTCTCTCTGGCTGTCTCTGTGGTACCCAGCCACAAGGACAGAAGACACTGATCATTGCTAGAAAAAAGCAAGAGCATTACCTAAGATTAATGAAAACAAGTTAGTGTGGGTGAGACCACGTAAATGCCTTCATAAGACAGGACTGTGTACACGTTTTCAGATGAGCTAACAGGCCAGCCCAAAGACAGCATTTTTTCGATCTGGAAAATTATGCAAAAAAATACAGTTTCTGTGACTTCCCTGGAATTGCAGGGTTTGTTTCTTTTTACCTGTTACTCAGTGTAATTTCAGCCTGTACCATCCCATTTCCTTCCAGTGAAGACCAAGCCAGCCCTTGCCATCAAGGCTACAGCTAGGCAGGGGATGTGAACAGAGAGAGATGGATCACTCATTTTCTTTGTTTAATAAGATCTGACAAACTGTCAGTTGTCCCAGCCATTGAGGAAACTGTTACCCAACATGTTTCATGCACTAAGTCTGTGACCTTTTTGTCACACAGTGTTCAGCGAGAACATGCTGTCCCTTGACTCAGACATGGGTGTACTGAGGCTGCATCTAAACTGCATGGCAGACCCATGTCGTGATGTAGCCTGAGGTCTTGTTGTCCACAGACATCCAGGACAGAGGATATGGCTCGAGTAGGACCAACCCATGTGTATAGCTTTCCTGCCCATGTCCACTATGATGTGTGGAGGAGAAGGTGGTGTGTGCCCTGACCCGAAGTCAGGGAGCTGAGGAGCAGTCCCAAATCCATTAGTTAAGACATATCTTATCTGGATACATCATTTACATGCAGCAGCTTCTCAAGGACCACTCATGACCATACATCCCTGTCTGTCCTAGCCAAGTTCTGGGCATCCCAGGTGGTCCCACAGAGCAACCATAGCCCTGCTGCAATATTTTCCACTTTCAATGAGTGGGCAGCTTTAACACATATTGACTAGCAGAAACATTCCTTATCCATCAAAGCCAGTCCCATTTGAGGATAGACTCAGTGTTATCCATAAAGCTGTCAAGAAATTTTCACAGGTTTATCAGGTTTTCCAAGCTGGATGAATCACTCCTGAAGGCTTTTGGGAATGAGAGAGGGAGGGGAAATCCCTGTTTTTCTGTCTGACTATAGGGAGTTTTCACATTTCAAGATGTGGCAAAAACTGCCACCACTTTCAACAACAAGTACAAAAATCAATGTCGTTAAAAGATGTGATGCTTGTTTGTTGGTTTGGAAGATTGTTTTGATTCTCTCTACAAGACTAAACAATTATTTAGGCCTCTAGACCATAAATAAAATGTTGGCATATACACAAAATATTACATCACTTGCTTCTTCTGCTAGCTATCTGCAATGGCAGCTTTTGCCATCGATGCATTTGCCACCTACGTCCCTGGTTGCTCCTGCAAGCCTCTACACTCAGTAGCATGGGAAGCAATGGCACAAAATTCAGAGAGATTTGCCATTTTTAATAAGCCATTAAGAAGAGTCACTGGAATGCAGTGTTTCATCCCCTGAATATTCAATTTGCAAGTAAGCTACTGATTTTCTTTCTTGACACCTGTATCTTAGCAATTGTTGCTTTGCTCCTGTTCCCACAGGAACGACCCTGACCAAGGGATAGCTGCGGAGATCCCAGGCAAAGGATGCTGCAGAGACAATACCCATTGCCTCAGCTGCCCAATGTGTTTCGCCTTCACACTTTGCAGCAAGGAACCTGCATCTCAGAAATGCATTTGCTGTTCAATCCATCACAAACTGCAGAGAGAAGGGGACAAGAACAGCGAGGTGAAATGGTGAAAAAGCGGTCAGTCACAATGGGAGATGCACAAAAACCCCTCTTTGCTCTTCCACAGGGACTGGCCAAAGCCCTTTGATCTGATCATGGCTCTTATGAGAAGAATGACTCAGCTGTCCCCAAGCACACAACACCACTGCTGCTGGTGGACTAAGATACCCAGGGACCAAGGCCACAAAAGAGAGAAGGAACCTCAGCAAATAGTAATTGAGAAGGACATGCAGTTTTGCTGCTTCTTTTATCTCTTCTTAACAGCCTAATTGGAGTGTAATGAATTTAGGGTTGGTGCTCACTGCCAGCCTCACTTCTTTGATGTGTTTTTGGCCTCTGCGCTACAAAAATGCGATGGAAACCAAACCCAAGATATTACACCTCCATAAAGTGTCTCTGGGTTTACCATAAGATTCCGCCGTTTGTGCCAAGTGGCCAAAGCCACTAACAGGCCCCTGCTCGCCAAGATGTTTGGGTAATGAATAAGAAGCAGAGAGAGATGCCACTGTGAATCAGGGTGAGGAATGTGCGCTAACGGCAACGGAGGCGGATCCCGGTCTGTAATGTGGAACAGAAGAGCACTGTGGTTGTGCTCCTCTGCAGCCATGGCCAGTAGGAGCTGCTGGTGATGTCTGAAAGCCTGCTGCGGGCAAGGAGGATTTGGGTTGGTAGGTAGAGTACCAGCAGGGCAGGGACATGCCAGAGCAGCACAGTGAGCTGGTTGTACTGCCAACAGCCAGGTCATTCTTGGGTCTAAGAGTCTTTTCCCTATTCTACGTTAACCTGCCTTAGCTCTTTGCAGCCAAATCTCTTTCCCACGCGAGCCTACCATGCTACTCTTGGCTCTCAGCAAGGCATTCCCACTGGCAAATATTAGCCACTATACAATATGTGTGCCTCCAACACACAAACTGCCCTGGTTTGAATGGTGCATGCTCAGTCACCACCCGCTGCCTGCCATACCCTCCTGCCCAGGTCACCATCCTACCACTGGAGAAGGCAGAATCAGCAGGATGCAGGTGCAAGTGGCAGGTGAGGCTCTGAAAAGCCTTCTCAAGGGACATCCCACCCTGCAGACAGGTCCCCACCACCTCACTTAGACCCCCAGATGTGTGATAACCTGTCCTTGGGCACACCTGAAAAACCTGGTAATGCTTAAGAATCAAAATATCCAAAGGCCTCATGTACAATTTGCTCCAGATAAATTATGGAAGGCTGGTTCTGAAAAGACTCCATGAAGTATGGATGTCTACTTGTTTTTATTCAAACACTGACTAAATGAGCTCACGTTAGACGGACCAATGCACCTACCCCAAAAATCACAGCCCAAAATAAAATCCAACTGCTTATGTTTCCCTGTCTGCAATGATCTTGCTCACAATAAAAAATGATGTGACTGCTTGGGAAACTCCAGGCCATTGATGGTTCACGTACTTGCAGAATATCCAGGGCTAAATTCCTACCCTATTTAAATCAATACAGCTACATCCATTTTAGGGAAGCTACCCCCAATTGACAGATGCTGGGAACCCAGCCCCTAGTCTGCCTTTTACTGAAACAGCCCTTACCCTGTGACTGCACGTTTGAGACATGAGCTGCTGCTGAGTTACACTTCTAGTTAAACACAGCCCTCCTTCAGTGATGGTTCACATTAAAGAGCAGGTAACTAGTGCAGCTGCCCTGGACACAAGCCTGCCCTCTGCAAGAAAGGCACTTTCTGGAATAGGTGTACATGCACAGCTTTGCTGGTAAGCAATTTATATACCCAAATGCTAGGAGCTGTGCTCCTGGAGCTTGATGCTAGAGGCAGGGGACAGGCCCTCTTTCTGCCTTGCAGTGACCACTTTCACCTTAGCTCTATCAGGTGCAAGTGGACAGCTACATTCCACCTTGCTCATTACTCAGGTGTGAGGCAAGGGAGAAGGCAGAGAGGCTGTCACCAAGTCTCTCAGTGCTCTGAAAGCCTTACGTACCCTCACCAGCATCGTGTGGGTACCATTTAGTAGGCTAGTAGTAAATTAGTGTCCCCTGGGATTAGCAAGGCAGCCCCTGTGACTGAGTCACAGTGTCTTTAGGGCAGAGGAGCTCTGGGGCTTCCCCTGTCCTGCCAGTTTGGGATGCAGCTTCTGTGATCAGAAAACATCCTCATCCTCTCACCAAAATACAGCTGTGTCAAAGCAAAACAGAAATGAGGCACTGCCTGACTGTTAACCCTGTGGTTGCCCTGAGTCCCACAGGGGACTTGGTGCCCTGTTCACTGCTCCTGGGGACCAGGAACCATTGCTTGGCCACTGCCCCAGGCACACCAGACCATACACGTGCAGGAAGACATACACAGCTGAAGGGTTGGAACAGCTCCTTCTACTGAACATCTGGACTTACACATATAAACTAGTCAACACTCTCATCCAGAATTACAGTCTTTCATATCTTATCTCTCAAAAACCACTTATCAGCCCACAGCTTTCAGACTGCAGTCTCTCCTGTCTGCCAAAGTGGAACCCAGCCACGTTAAAAACATGAATAACAGCAGCCCCTCTCTCCTCTCCCACGCTAATGGCTGCAGCTCCTCTGATGGGGGCTTGAACTTCAGGGGTAGCAGGAATAACTCCATCTACCCCACTGCTGTGGACTTCTGGAGGAAGTTTAGCAGAGTTTAACCACAGGGCAATAGCTCACTGGAGCATTAATGCCTCCTTGCATCCCAAGACGAAGAAGGTGACAAGCTAAATGTACATATTTATGCTCTGCATCGTGATGATAGACAGTAAGGAAATATTTGTAAGCTAATATTGATGCACATCACCCACGCTGCTGCAGCACTCGAAAGCTTCAGACATGCCCTAGGGTCCCCATATCCTTGATGCTGTTCAAACATGGGCAAAAAAGACAGGTTTGTGCCCATAAATGAACATTTGATAATGGGGACTAGTCTGGATTTTTTGTTAAAGATTTATTTCTTATGATATATCCCTTTTGTTTTTAGGTCTTACAAAAGGCTTAAGAAAAAGTTTCATTTATGGTTTGACATTTTGTGACCCTTGTCCAGGAGGGGAAAGAATACCTTTTCTTCTGTTTTTCCTCTCTCTTCTCCTTTTAAAGAAAAGAAAGGCAGAGAGGAGGAAGCACAGAAAGGGCTTTTCAGCTTGCGAGCCATGAAAACACTTTGGGTTTCAGATTCATCGGGCATCAAAACTTCCCCCTCCCCCTCTCAAACTTTTCAAATCTTTCCACAAAAATTCTGAAACGGAATGGAAGATTCTTCCTCCAAGCTGTAAGAGATGACATCATTAGAGTTGAGCATGGTGCTAAAAACATGCGTGCACACTGCGGCACGAGATACCAGTCCAGACATGGCAGTAACAAGAACTGGAGCAGACTACGGGGGCTCTCGGTGAGCTATGGGGGCTGGTGCCACATCAGGCAGGAGGTGGACAGAGACAGGGCTGGGAGGATGAAGGCAGTGATGATACAGAGGAGGAAAGCTTAACACAAAACGTGATCATCACTAGCTTAGCTAACGTCGTATTTCTCAGCTGTATGGACCGCACATGGGTTGTACAAGTTTTTGTTCAGTCCAAAAGAGGTCTGTCGCAAGAACAACTGTCTCTGCTTTTGTTATGAAACCAAAGTTCAGGCACAAATCTCAGCCAATGGGTCTCGTTCCAGCGGCCGATGATACAACCCAGGGAATAAACGCAATCATCAGGCACCGACTGGGAAACAGTGGGAATGAGATCCCTAATAGCAGTGGCAGGAAGAGAGGGTACAGGTGCCTTGCCTTCCCTTCCCTTCCTTTCCCTGAGCGTCCCCCAAGCCCACATGCACTTTGGCCCCCATCAGCCAGTCCTTTTCTGGCAAAAAAACACGCTTTCAGATGCTGCTGCCAAACCTCAGAAATGTATATTGCTGTTCTGGCTATGTTCAGAAGGAAGGAGAAGGGAAAGCAGTGTGCAATTTTCAACAGTTTCTCCTCAGAGAGGGGCCCCCTAATTTTCTGAAAGGGGCCATGGAGGAGGGGGGAGAAAAAGAGAGAGGCTCTGTCCCATTTTAATCCCTTTTCCCAAATTAGTTATGCATGGGGAATTCATGATGGAGTTCCCCCTTTGGGCTTTGAGCCTCAAAACATTTCATAACACGCAGAGCCCTTCTGAAACCTTTTGATCGTATCGCTTCTGAGGTTGCTGTGTTTATGCACATAGCTGTGCACGCGGGCAGATGCGAAAGAGAAAGACGGGGAGCGGAGGCATCCTGCAGTCGTGGCACTGCAGGTGGGGTTTGGGGTTTGCATGACAACACCAGCAAGGAAAAAAACCCAACCAAAAAAAAAAAAACCAGAGAATGAAACAACTGCGGGACAAAGCCTACTGATGCTACTGTGAGAGCTCAACAACATCAGCTTCCAATCTTCTGTGCCACTGTTAGGATGGGGCTACCTGGAAACTTGCAGCCTGCTATTTGCCTCACTGAAACCTAGCACAAGGACTGCTGAGTGCTGTTTAATCAATGGGAAATTACCCAGGCTGCGTAGAAACAACCCAAAACAAGGGCGTTCACTCAACCTGATGGGATGCGTTGACTGAACAGGTTTGACATCAAGCAAGCACCATTAAGCCCCAAGCAGGCATGCATGGAGCTGATTTCCACAAACCCACAAGGGGTTACGGAGCATCACCCTGCCCCGTGTGTTTTGGTTACAGTACATCATAGTCTCAAAAGCTAAAAGATAGCATAAACTGCTACCAGACTTCAGTCATTTAGGATCCTACAGCTCACACAAAGTTATTCAGTTGACCAAGAAGAACAGAAACCTCCCCTCAGGTTAATAGGAATGAGGTCTGTGAGCCAAGATCCTCAAAGGCACTAAATCCTCTTTGAAATCAGTGGTCCTTAGACATTTTAATAAGTGTCTTCAAGGATCTGGACCAAAACACCACTGACCCCCAAAAAATGATGTTAAGGGTCTGGGAAAGTTTACAAAGGTGACTGGGAGACTCTCCGTGTTCCTGGGAGCCTAAGCAGGGGTATCAGTGTTTTGGCAAATTGTACTCGCTGCTGGTTATTAAACCAGAGCTCAACTGGCTTAATTAAAGTTCACGGTAAATAGATTTACTTTCTCCAGTGCCAGTGCTCTGTATGGACACATTCAAAGGCACTTACTTCCATTTAGTTAAACTTGGTAACTGGCTCTTCTAAATGTTTCCACATGGTGGCTTAAATTTTTTGTTGTTGTTGTTTTGTTTTTTGAACTAAATCAATTTTAAACCAATTTTTGTTGCATTGGTGGTTTTGCATGTCCACAAGGCCTGCGGGCCTCTTGGATTTGAAAACCTGGCATGAAATTCAGCCCAAAATGCCAAATGCTGAAACCCAATGAAAATGAAACCACTGTAATCTATAGGGGAAGCTGCCTGCCACCCAGCCCTGCCCACGCTGCCGGCCAGGGCAGGAGCACCTTCCCTGGGGCAGCAGTCCTACGTGGAACCTGGGGCCAGGCACAGCTGACACCCACCTCTTGACATCACTGCTGCTCCATCCCAAGCAGGTTTGGGATTTGGCAGCGGTGAGCTCAAATCCTGGCTGGTAGAACTTGCTTGAAGCATAGCCTGTGGGAAGATCAAAATCCTGATCAGGAGCCTCTTTCAAAAATGTGGCTTCCAAGCTAACTGGAAACCTGGCCCAGGGCTTCTTCCAAACCTGGCCCAGGGCTTTCCTGCAATTCAGCCTGGTTTTGCAAACTTGGCTAGCATTAGGTTTATTGCACCTAGTTTGGGGCTTTGCTGTGAACATTTTGTGGAGATTCAGCTCTTGAAATTAAATGGCCTCTGTTGTTCAGAGCCTGGACCAGTGTCCATAACATCCATAAACTCTGCACTGTTCTATTTATCTTCTTGTAGAAACTAACTGAGGGTCAGACACTTTATTTTCAAGGAAGAGGTCATTGCCATGTATTATGAGTAAATCAAATCATTGAAATTAGATGTATGAATGGATGAGATAAGGACTACTTACTGCTGCATACTGGAGGGCTTTGACTTATCAAGCAACCTTTTAAATTGGTAAGGAGCCAGGTTTGTTACTGTCCTGTTTCCCCACCACTTTGCTTGTCTATAGTAAGCAAATCTCAGAAGTTTTGTAGAAGCACTCAGCACTTGGGATACTTCAAAGCAAGGCAGCATCTTTAGAAGAGACATTTCCCTTGAAAGACTCCAGCAGAGATTAAGATTTTCTGCCTCCTAGTAGGTTTGGGGCAACGACGAAAACCAACAATACTTTTGGTTTCCCACCACTACTGCTTTTAGTACCTCTAGAACTAGAAAAGAATGGGTTTATTTACTGATGAACTGCTATACTGCTATTCTTCCCCCAAAAAAACCCTCAGAAATGGTGACCATTCAGAGCAGAGCCAAGCTGGTTTTTGGCAAAGGCTCAGCGTGGCTCTTATTACTGGGGGAATGTGGTCATGTTGCTAAGATAGTGGCCTGGGAGTCAGGCCACTGTTCTTGGCTGCCCCACCACCCCACCGTATAACCTTGGAAAGTCACGTCTCCCCTCCACGGCTCCACATTCCTTGCCATCCTGCACCTCTTGGCTACTTAAGCTGCCAGCTTTATGGTCCAAGGTCTGTGTCTTGCTATTCTATCTCGCACCATAATTATGAGAATTTGATACACACTGCTTTCCAGTACCCCTTCCCACAGAGCTTCATTAGAGCAGCTCTGTCTTCATGAGCAGCAGAGGAGAGATGGGAGTTCAGGCATTTTCTTCATGGAGGTTTCTCACTCCCATCTTGACATGTCCCCATACTCACGCTTCACCCAGGGACAGTCATCCTTGTCATCTTTCTCCTTCCCACCCAATAACCCTTGGAGTCATTGACATTCAACATGGTTTTCTCCTCATTCACATGTGTGCCAGCTTCTGCCATCCCTTCCTAGGACATACACGTGCTGTAAGGGACAACCTGCCTCCATCACTCACTAGAAGCACCCCAACATCCAGCCCCAAAGGGACTATGACCCAGAGAAGCACTGTTTAGCAGGGACAGCCAACGCAAAGGTATACACTTAAACCAGAAGAAACCTGAGGTTTGTGCCCCAAGGTGCACCTCTACCCTGGCATGCATTGATCATGACTGCTTATATAAGGCAAAGGTTTAAACCTGACCTTGGGGGGCTGCTGAACTTGCTGGTATTCCCTGCATGAAGACCTTTCTGTCTCAACAGAGCAGAGACACAAAGGGAAAGAGGTTAAATAGTATTAGTGAGATCACCCTGCAGGGAACTGGTGGAGTTGGGATTAAAACTCAGAGAGCACTAACTAGCTGCCTTGCACACTGGGACACTGTCTTGACTCCTTGACATGGCACTTCCATACATGTACATCAGTACACATCTGTGTGTATATAGATGTGTGTGTTTACATTTTATATACATAAATACTCATGGACACACATGCATGCTAGACAAAGACTAAATGTGCACACACATGCACATCACCACTGTAAGCAGCACGTCGTGATTTACTCTGTGCTACCTGCCAAGTGCTCACAGCCTCTTGTGGAGTGCCCCTCCTGTTCTTACCTAGCAGAAACCATGCATCATTTCAACTTCTCCAGGTTAAGCCAGCACAAACAAGCTGGGATTTCTGAAGGTGCAAGCAAGACTGGCAGATGATCACACCCAGATACTGTCTATCTCAGCTCCTTCTCAGAGTTTGGCGTTGTGTGTTTTATTGACAAATATCATGTCTTTACGACTGCCAGCCCTGCTGAACCACTGTAGCTGCAGACAAGCAAGCTGTGTTTGCTTCTCTTTCATTTGTCATCAACACAATGGCCAGCCAAGTTCTCATTCCAGCATCTTACTTGTTGGTAACAACAAACACAGGCAGAAAGAGAAAAGCTGAATTTTGGCTGGCTGCAGGGATGCAGAAGTTTGGATAGGTAAAGTGAAAAAGCCCCAATATGAATATCACCAGGGGAAAAAAAAAAAGCATAAGAAAGAGAGAGTTTAAACCCAAAGAAGCAGGCTAGTTCAGGTTCTCAGACTCTCGTCATTCTGCTTTTTGGGAAGGTGTTGCATATGAATACTCTTCCTTCACCAACACATAGCCAAGTCCAGTTTGACTAGCAGCTCCAACAAACACATGGGATTTGCAAGCAATTCTGAAGACGTTCACCTATTTGTTCACAGAAGCAGTAACCTTTCCCTTTCCCACCCCTCCTCCTGCTGCCAGCCCCCAAAAGCTGTGAGGATGGAGCTTACATCCACATCACATCCAGGACTGCCCTGAGCTTTGTTGACACTCGCAAAGCAAAAGATATTAAGAAAGTAAAGGAAACCAGGGTGACTCCCTCTCCACAGTTACCAGCTCAGATTTCACTGCTGTCTGACTGCAGGAGAGGAGAAGGGGGTGGGAGAGGCATCAGGCATGTTATCATCGGAGACAGGACTGCAGCAGAGGGGAGTTAAACACCTTCACCCCTGCACCCAAACCACCCAGTGTGCCACCGCTTCCCCTGCGAGCAAGCTGAGGAAGGCAGTGATACCTGGGCAAAGCTGGGGAAGCACAAGAAGGAAGGGGAAGTTCCCTATAGACTCCGCTCTTCCCCTCATCCCACTTTCTTAGTCCCTTCTCTGCACCCAAACAGATTCCCACCTGCAATCATGAAACTAGAGCAGGCACCGTGCACCTGCCTGCAGAGAAGAGCTGATGTACCAGGGAGCTCTGGATGTAGGTGAGGGCCAAAATGAAGGAGACTGAGAAAAGAAACTTTTCTACCCAGTTCCTTTAGACAGGAAGGGTATCCTGGCCTGAGATATAAAAAAACAAGACGAGAACAAAACTCAGGCAGAATCTCTCCCTCCCTGGGGTAGCTGTTCTTTGCCAGATGCTTTACCAGGCTCAGAAAGAAAATGTGGCAGACATACAGATTGCTACAGACACAGGAGAGAGAGCTCAAACAGCATGCCATGGACACAATCACACTGCTTAATGTGTTTGTCAAGTATTTGGGGGACAGTGCAAGAATAGTACATACAGTACAGCATAAGAGTAGAAGAGGGGCTCGGATTTAGGTGACAACTGAACTCAGAACCACAGAACAGCCTTGGTTGGAAAAGACCTCTAAGATCATCAAGTCCAAGCATTAACCCAGTACTGCCAAGTCCCCACTGCCCCATGTCCCTCAGCACCACATCTCCACGGCTCTGAAATCCCTCCAGGGATGGGGACTCCCCCACTGCCCTGGGCAGCCTGGGCCAGTGCTGGGGAACCCTTCCAGGGAAGAAATTCTTCCTAACATCCAATCTAAACCTCCCCTGGCACAACTTGAGGCCACTACGTCTCATCCTATCACTGTTACCTGGGAGAAGAGACCGACCCCCCCTCACAACCCCCTCCTTTCAGGGAGCAATGAGGTCTCCCCTCAGCCTCCTCTGCTCCAGACTGAACCCCCCAGTTCCCTCAGTCACTCCCCATCACACTGTGCTCCAGACCCTTCCCCAGCTCCATTGCCAGAAGATCAAGAAACCCTCTGTGTTTCACTTCCCAAAGGCTGCATCCCGGTCCTGCTGTTTACAGGGCACAGAACTCAGAGCAGAGTGCTACAGGGAAAACACAGGGAAGGACGACAGGCACCACTGACTGGAAGGTCCCTGGAGTACCTCAGTAGGTTGCTGAAAGGGAGGAACAGTTTTGAAACATGAGCACAGAGATAAAAATCTATTCTAAGGTGAGGATGAGCTAAATATGTCAAAGGCCTTTCAGCACAATCTGGGCACATGTGAAACCATCTAAATAGTAAACAGAGCATTTACTACTAATGGCCTCCTAATTTATTTATGGAGCCACATCACCTTGCAAATCTCTTTGCACACAAATTGCCCTGGCACTGGGATACAAGTGGTACAAGAGTTCTGCTCTGCCCAGACTTTGCTACCTGTTTTCAGAGATAAGCACTAAATAACAGAGTCCTGCAAAATATGATAAGGTCCACGCTTCAAAATGGTTGACTGAAAAGATTAATTTCCCAGCCCAACAGTTTCACCAACTTAGTGCCTCAGAGCACCTCAAGCAGGGGAAGGAAGTGGAAACACAACCACAGAAGCACACAGAAGCCAACACAATCAACCCCAGGCTTGGGGAATCCCTCCTCACATATATACACACGCATACGTATATATATCCATGTTAGTCACTGCTATGGCAACTAAGACAACAAAGATATCCTTTTAAAGGCCCTGTGGTAAGGAGGAAAAATATTTTGCTATATATATCGTTGCCTATTGACGTCACAAAATAATTTGAAATAAACTAACCTTTAAGTTTGGATCGCGCTGGTCCTCATTTCTCCTCTGTAGATATTGAAATAATGTTCACATCATAATGAGCATCTGTTACCTTTCATAGAAAAAGTAACCAAAGAGAGCTGAGCTAGAAAGCTTTCTATCAAGCCCTCTCCCACACCCTCACTGAAGCAACACAAAAATATCCCTTTCCTAAAAGCTATGGAGAGTTGTATCCTGAGGTTCTCATTTAGTCGTTGCTCAGGCAAAGCCCATTCTATCATCAGAGGGAAATTGCCAATTTTGGCAATTAGCAAAAATTAAGAACCTGAGTCAGCTGTGATGATTTAATTCAGCTGAGCATCTAAGGAGTTTGCTGGAAAGAGGCAAGCTGACAGAGCTGAGTCTGGGCTGGATTGTAAAAATAAAACATTCCATGTGAAAGTGACTTTTAGGAAGTTTGTTTCCACAGCCAAGACCTTGTAGACTGGAGTGTCCCTACCTCTTGTGTGTGTTTATGTAACACCCTGCACCATGAGCCTTTGACATGACTCGAGGTCTTTGCACTAATGTCATCAGTGCAGTTATTTTATTAACAGCACTAATAAATTAGCTGCTGCTATACATCCAAGAAGTACAGGTAAATGGATTTAAGAGGCAGAGAAGAAGGTAGAGAGTTTAGGCCCTTAGTTTGCACTGGGCTGTATCAGCACATCCCTACTGAAGTCAAAGTCCAACATAATCAAGCGCAAACAATGCAGTGAGGCATCAGCCCCTCAGGGAACGGGCTGGATGTTGCTGATGGTTCACATGTGCAAGGTATGGGGGCATCTGTGGCATAGGACAGCTCTACAGTTCCTTCCCCAGTGCCCAGAACCAACAAATGCAGCATCTCCCATCCCCTGGCTAGCAGGAGGAGGTGAGAAACTCGATATACTCCTACTTAAAACCATCTACTTCACTCCCCTTGGGAAGATCCAGGGGAGCTCTCTCAAGTCACTTTTGGCTCAGTGAGTATTTTAGGAGGCTTGAAGGACACTGATCTGCCTGCATGTCCTACCAGAGCCCTGCAGAGTGGGCTGAGGCATTCTCAGAGCATGAGATATGCCACACGTCTCTCAAAAACACCACGGATATTTCAAAGCAACAGAATTTATTAGAGTGTTTTTGATGGCAAATCTCTCTTACTCAACATGGTGAGCTTGAACAGATATAGCAAAGGCAATGAGTCACTTGAGCATTGTGGGCCGGTATATACTATTAAGTCATCCGCAGTCCCATAGTGAACCCATTTGCAATGTGCTATCACATGGTCACTTGATGTGTTGTAGATTTGGGTATGTTCACCTCCTCATTTGCTTTTTTTTTCCCCCTTTTCTTTTTTTTTTTTTTTTTTTGATAAGCCAAGCTACAGCCTACAAGTACAACCAAAGAGAATTCAAGCAGATTTGAATTAGTCTGATGGAGAATCAGAAATCCTGTGTGTTTTTAGAGGTTTAGAAATTTGCCTTCTCCCATCTTTTGCCAGGTCACTTGTTTTCCAGAACCTGTGGAACTGCTGTTATTCTCACCCCTCCTGCCCATCTGTCAAGTTTCCCTCTAAGCACAGGCAACCAGAGAGCTCAGTTTCCTCTTGGGCTGCTGAGAAGCACTGACAGCCCACCCCCAGCAACACGGTGCTTCAGGTAGATACAGCATCTTCAGATTCCTTAACCCCTAACTGCAGTGCATTAAGATACACATCCTGCTTTTCTCACATCTCCTGTTATCTCCCAAACTCTTCTGCAGCCTCTTGTGCCATCAGCCACTTCATCTCTCCTCTACAAAAATTTCCTGAAGTACTTTGCATAGAGATTGACTTCTGTGGCTCAGCCTGCAGACCTTCACTTTGCATAAAAGACACAATGGAAGAGCCTGTACTTATTTGTAATTCTTTACACTGTCCAGTCTCCCTATGTATTTTCTCTCATGATAAAGACAGACATCTCTGAAGCACCTTTCTGAAGATCTCATCCCTACCTTTCCTTACCTGCCTATGCCAATTTAGGAAGACAACACACTCATATTTCTTCTAACCATAGTCTTCTTCAGCCCTGCTGAAGAAATGCTCTGGGAAGCACTTCTGCCACATCATTTTCCCAGAAAGCACCTTCCTTTGCCTCTTCATCTACCCCCATTCCTTACTCCCTCCTTCATAGGAGGTCATGCAGACATCCAAAAGCCCTTCTTGTTGCTCTTTTCTCCTTTTATTAACGCCAGGTGCCACCCCTCCCTCACCACCCCAATCAGGTCCAGATGGGACATGCCAGGCTCTCAAAGGGCCCCTGCACCCACCTTTCCAAAGGGGGAGTCATCCTTGTCAAGGGCTGTTACTGTTGAAAGGAGGTATAGCTGTGACAGGTTTATCTAAAGACTACGCAAGCGCTAGGGGGTTGCTGATCACCAGAATAAGAAAAAAAGGCTCTAGACAGGCTGAACAAAGTAGTTGCATGTTTTACCAAGGCTGAAATACTAAAAATATGGAAAAATTTTATAGTACTCCATGCTGTACCTAGAAAGCTATAGGATCACTGTGGGATGAGTCAGACAGGCAGCCTTATGTCTGACAGCTGCTAGTCCTGAGGTGCTTCATCTACTTGTCAGGAAGAAAAGATAGCTCTGATACCACAGGCCAGAAATCAGAGGAATGAATGCCTTTTTCTCTACCCACAAAGAAGAAACATATAAGTAATATGCTCTAAAGCAGAGACTGTGCAAAACAGGCTGCTCACACTTACAACTGATCTCAAGCTGAAGACTAAAACTGGTTGCTTTGAAGATGTCTGTCAAAGCCCCTCATTGCAGCCCCAAGATCCAAGAGAAAGAGGAACAGAGAGGTGATATGGAGAGGCCTGGACTGAACAGAGCCATTTGTCAAGAGAATTGAAGTAGAAAGGCAATGTGGAGTTCAAAGCCAGCATCCAGCAAAATAAATGCTACGTACAGCTACAAACACGGCCAAACAAAGCCATAACAAAGACTTGGTGGGAAAACACCACAGCACAACCCCTGTTGTATGTGGTCTGTGTGGACAGCAGCTCCCCTGCCCCATTGAGTTCCTCCTTGGCTGCAGCAGAGCTACCTCGCTGGTGGAGGGAAGTGCTAAGGGAGACAGGCGAGCTTGGGTGGGATGGTGATGAGGAGCTAACTCTGCACATAGTTGATGTACATAGTTTGACACTCTCTTGACCTTGGGAAAATCCAAAATGAGTAGATTTGAGGAGGTTCTCCTCTTTGGGTGAACCTCTTTGCGTAAAACTGCCCAAATCCACCCATTTTGGATTGTTACCTTCTTTGAGGTGAGCCTCAGCTTGGCTGTGGACATTTTTGAGGGCTCGCGTGCTGTGTGTGGCTTTCTCAGCCCACCAGTAGTACTTTTCCTTACCTTTTTTACTCTAATTTGCAGCCTTACAGCAGAGCACTGGCTTGCTCATCTAAAAGCAAATGGGGTTTGTGTTACCTGAACTTGGCAACAGTATTAGCTTAAACACCAGTGTCCAGAAAACAGTGGCTTATGCTGGTAAGGGGATTTCTTTTAAAGCTGTATGCAGACTAAATGCACTAACGTACGTAAGTACAAACTGTGGTTTGTGGGGAAGGGAGTGCTCACTGAAGCATTGGATGATTGTCATACCCTTGATGAGAGAGTATCAAAGAAATTGAGGAAAAAGTTGAGACTTGCCTTCAGTAGACAAAAAAGCCCTAAATAGAGGATGGATGAGCCCTGAAGGCTCCATAGAAACAGCACACTTAGAAAAGCTCCCCTTGCCTTAAGGCACAAAGGATGGGAATTGGATAGGTTCAGTCTGGGGACCAAATGGGGCATAGAAGGACTAACTGGCTTCTCGTAAAATAGAAAAAGATGGAGCCCTCTGCTTCTGTATGCTAAAGCATTAAGTATGTTAGAGGAGAAACCTTTCAGGATATAGTGTATGCCGGTTCTTTTTTTATGCTGGATGTGTCAGCAAGGTCTTGGCAGGCTGTAGGGAAAAAAACACAGTGTCTATAGGATTTCAAGGTTGTTACAGATCAGTAACCTCAGTCAAGGTCTGTTATAGTCATTCAGAAACGACCCCATCTCTTCTTTCATCTTAGAGATTCCATTAGTTTCATCCCTTTGCTTGCTTTTTTCCCTTTCTGTGTTGGTCCTGCAAAAGGAAACACTGTACCATGTTCCTTCACTGGAGCTTCATCAAGACTGGACCTTCTCAGTTGAGCTTTGCCAGGTACATCACAAAGTCACCACGTGGCACAACATGATACTGAGGACCTGACATGAAGGCAAAGCACTTTAATCAGGTTGGTTTATAAGATACGGGTAAGGCTCTGCAAAACCAAGCCCTCCTGGGTGGGTGTCGGTTGAATTGGCCAGATCCTCAGAGGATATAAATTGTCACAGTTCCATGCAAATCATCTGGAAAATGATACCACGGTTGGCAAGCTGCTAAGGTAACAAGTATACCACAGGGCAGTGCCAACTAATGCTGGCTGTAGATCTGGTCCATTAGCTGTACTGGTAGTATCAGCTTATGTGAACATATTTGCGGCTCTGGTAAACCTGGAAAAAATGACATTTCCATGGGTTTGATGAGAAGTGAAACATTTGATGCTTTGGTCTCAAATTTTCTGCTGTCTTCCACAAGAAACAAAGAGCAATGTTTCACAAATGGCCTTCTCTTTTTTTCCCCCTTTTGGGGCAAATATAGGAAAATGTGTTATCTGTGGAATTTCAGAACTTGTTCTTTAATGCAAAACACCAAAACCACCAGAAATAACATTCTCCTGGAAAATGGAAGATTTAACTTTGCCCTAAGCCAAAATTGCATACTGATTGCTATTCATCATTCTGCTCCCCTCCTATGTACTCTATACATCTCCAAAAGCCTTACCATGGCAGTCAAGGTTCAAGGAGCAGCTGGATGAAGTCATTCCTTCCAAAGCAGGTTCTCCCCACATCCATGTTCAGAAGTGTCCTTCCCCAGAAGGACAGCTGTTCTTTATTGATATCCAGTCTCCCAGGACATTCAGCAAACACATCCAGGAATCTGGATACAGGCTAGGATAACATTTCCTGCCAGACTTGTCAGGATATGACAGGTTTTTTTCCAAGATACCAATGCATGCATGCAACCTGAAGTCCAAAGCACAACTCCATAGCTCTTGTGCTGTTTATTGAGCCTGCAACTCACCACACCTATTGGTCTGCAGGAAAAACCCACCAAAGGGTGACGGTCCAGTATTGGATCTTGGGAAAATCCAGAATGTGATAAGCTGCTTCTCCTCATTGTGGCAGTAGGAAACTTCAAAGGGCAGGTGTGCATTACAGCTTTGTCCAACAGCTTCCACCAGCAGTGCTTTTCTTTGTCCGTCTCTCCCTCTACTTCAACATTTTTAAAATGGGAACAGGAGTATCTCTCTCCCTTCAAGCAGACTAGATTAACTAGGGCTCTTGTCCCATGTCTTAAGTCTTATTTACCCCTGTGAAATAATTCCTACAGGTGCCAATATAGTGTGAACCTCAAGAAAGGGCCATGCACAGCTTTATAGGTGTGTCCTATATCATCACTTACCCTAGGGAGGTCTGAAAGTGGGCACTGCTCAAAGCCTGGCTGCAATAGTGTGGGTATGTGTGCTCTGCATAACAGGACACCATGAAAGGCTGTCAAGGCCCAGCTTAGTCAGAGTCTATTATCTCAGCTCACCACTGCACTGCTGTACCTCTATCCTCTGTGCTGTAGCACATTCACAAGGACTGGAGACCTTCTGTATCGCACTGGGCTCTGTTGTCCTCTTGGTGCTCAGCAACAACTGAGGACAGATCTGCGCATCACTTTCATCTCTTCTCCCTGCGTTTATTCCTAAGCCAACCAAAACACTAAGCTGCAGAGTGAGTCACCTGTGACATGGGACCTTTATTTTTGAGCTAGAGGTGAACCGAAGATATGAGTCTGCCAGATCATCTGTAGAACATGCTGGTGGCAGATGGTATATAAACATGTGTTTTCTTATTACTCAAGAAGGGAAAACAGTTGGGAAAGCAAAAGTTTCTTCATTTTTTGCAAAAATTTAAGTTAATGAATGGAAAAAATCAACAAACTTCTGAATTCTTTTTGATAAACAGGATTTTGTCCTAAAAAAAAAGAAAAAGGGGACTTGGCAGGGGTGAAGGCTGCTACTTTTCATTAGGACAAGATGATGGTATGGCAGGAATGCAGGACAGAGGGGTGCAGATGTGTGAAAGCATTTAGGAAAAGACACCCAGGGATTAGAGAAGTGCCTGTTCCCAAAATGGGTTGATCTGAGGTAAAGGAAACCTTTGGGATAGGAAGATAGTAAACCCCCTCCACCCCTTTTATAGTGGATATAAACAGTTTTACGGTATTTCCACCAAACAGAAGAAGAAGAAAAAAAAAAATAAAACAAAACCTAAAAAGGTTTCTGCAACACACACATGTTCCCCATTAATTAGGAGGGCTGTTGTTAACAACACGTTGCGCCAGAGCTGCCAAGAACTGTCAGACGCAGGACAGGGAAGCCCACGGCGGAGGTCCCTCCCTGGGGACAGCCCACCCGGCCAGCAGCCCAGTTCCTGCTCTCTGGCTGGGTCAGCCCCCCACCATGGCAGGGTGGCAGGGGGTACGGCGGGCAGCCAGGCTGGGGGCAAGGCGAAATGCCCAGGCAGCCCCTGTTTGGATTCCACCTCCCCCGCCCCACTCCAGCTACAGACATTTTCCACAGAAATCCTGGCTATGTTCGCTTTTGGTTGAGACTTTGGGACTATTTTTGGCTTTTTTAAAGCATGCTTAGGGGAGGCACCTTCAAGTTTTATTCACATAAAGGATCTTTATTTTTATGTATTAAGGGACACAAAAAGAGGAGGGGAGGCAGGGCGAGGGGAGAGCTGCCTTACGCTTTGTTTCAACTGTACACCACTAAAAATCTACATCCAAGCTGCCTTTCCCCCTTAGCAGGCTCCAAACACGCACTTTGCTGCAGCAGAGACCACCTCTAGCATCCTGATTTTCTCCAGCCATCACTGGGACAGAGCGCTGAGCACTGGCTCTTAAGCATCTCTCACCTTGGCACCTCCTTGCAGCCACTCCAAGGGCTGGGAGCAGTTTTGTCCTTCTCCCACTTGATCCCCTTTTCTTGACTCCCTCCTGAACTACACCCTTCCTTCAATCACCCCAACTGCCAGTTTGGATTCCCCGCTGGATGTGACCAAGGCTGCGCACTGTTATGTACACACAGGACTGACTCACATCGGCGTGGAAGCGGGGTCCTGAATTTTTATTTTTTTTTTCCTCTTTAAACTAATGTAGGAAATAATGTTGCAACAATGCAGCAAAGTTCAACTCAGGACCTTGGAGGAGAGGGAGATGATCTTATTTTTAAAAAAAATATTATTTCCCTTGCACTTGCGTACTCACAGGCACTAAGCCGTGTTCAAGCAGCCAGTCCATCAGCAGGCACCAACACGCTTGTCTCCAAGGGGCCAGACCAGGATCCCTTGCAAGGATGCCAAGGATCAGAGATGCCAGCTATTGTGGTCTCCTCATGTCTCCTGGACTCTTTGGAGGTTGGTGATGATGTGCTTGTTTTGGATCTGCCTTTTTGTGTTCTAGGAGCTCACAGGGATTAGCCCCTCCATCCTGTCCCACCTCGGTGAGTCATCCGGATTTACCCACCATCCTCTGTCTCCACATCTGGGCATCCTGAGAAGTTGCACGTAGATGTGCTGGGATTTTGATGACCTGCTAATCAAGGGGCTTTCTTGCAACCCTTCTGCTGCTGCCTGCACACCAGACACTCCCTTTAGCCTCGCTCAGGCCAAGAAGAACCTCTACTAACAAGTCTTCATGGCAGAGAGTCAGAGAGGGGAAAGCTGAAGATCACTGTACTTTTCAGTAACTGCCCTGCAGATGCCCATGAGCCGGTGGCATTTCTGCACAAACTCCAGCCCTCTCAGTGCTGGGATGAAGGGCTCTATGGTTGCCTACCTACATTTCAAAAACTGGGCCCAGCAAAGCATCTAAAGCACAACATTCATCTGTGCTAAAAAGTTTGGGATACTGGGCCACTTTGCCATTTTCACCCTTCCTTTCAAATCCCTAAAATACTGCTGTTGAGAACTGCAACCCTGTGGTTTTGTGGGGCTTTATAGCTGCAGTGGTGCACGTGGGTTTATGCCAATAAAGCACCACTCTGTTAACTAAATACATTCAACATCATCTCTACAAATATCACGTGAGGAAGTCCTCGTAGATGTTGTCCAAAGCATCACTGACTTGTTCTTAGAAGGAAAGTCCTTTCAGACATGCAGCAAACCCCCCTGGTCCGGATTTCCCAGAGCAGGTAGCGGTATTTGTGGGTTCCTTCTTGCACATCCAAGGCGAGGACATCCCAATGGCTTTATTTTCAGGTTATACTATGAGTGCCTTTCTGCTAACAGCTTTCTTTCTAGGCATCTTGAACTCAGATGGATAAAGCCACCAGAAGCATAAGGACTCCTGAAGAGCTAGAGCAGACTGGACTTTTTTCCAGGGTGCAACTCAAGAGGAGCCATTTGACAGCGTGAATATAGGACTGCTGGACCTTGGTGCATATTGGGATTGATCCTCAGATCACCCGCTCTGATCCATGTGAGATGAACTCCAAAAGGGCACAACAGTGCTGTTTTGCAGAAAATATACTAAGGCTTTTAGTTAAAATACTTCCATTTGGGATAGTTTATGTTCTGGAAAATATAAAGAATTTCTGTAGAAAGCTGACAATTTTTCTCTTATATACACCTAAACCTTTTATTAAAAAGGATTTTATTTTTTTTTTACAGGAAGAAAAAACAAGCCTATGTGTAAACTTTCAAATATGTCTTCACATACCCCTTCTAATGACATCTGAAAATCTAATTTACCATTTGGGACACGTTGTAAGAATCGATGATAGTAACAGTTTGACGTCTGTCTTGTTTCAGTCCCGCAGCGGGGAGGGAGGTTTGGCAGAAAGCACTATTGTCATGTGGGAGTCTCAGAAATGAGTTGTCTCCTGGTTAATATTCTTCCACTGCAATGGTAAGTCAAATAGGCTAGTAGCCACGGCAACAGCCCAGAATCCTTAACTATCACTATGGTTATTTCACATCACTTCAGGGCTACCCCAGTTCATACCACTATCGCTCAAGACATTATTTCATAGTGATTTCATTAAACTAGTGCAATTTGATATATGAACAACACCCACGTTCATTTTAACAGGGATCATGTTCTTGTGCCTGAAAATGTAGAGAAGTCAAGCTAAAACAATGTCACAGTGTTAAAATAAATATACAGAGACGGTCTGTAGTCCATAGACCAGAACAGCCATTTTCTCCTTTGTCTGACCTGCAGTACATGTCCTCCTGAGGAAGGTATTGGGAAGAAAGTGGTGGCTACATAACCCCACACCTCTCATGAACCCTGCAAGGAGGGCTGTCCTGGGTGAGGGCATGGTGTGTGAACAGCCAGCCTGACAAAATGAGGAGCAGCAGAAGGTGTCTGTGGCTCCTCTGTCAGCCCCACCACCTTTTAAAAAACTAACAGCTTCTTCAGTATCAGAATCTGATGTACATAATTTGAAGACGATACAAACCACTACAGACTGAACAAACATTTAGTTTAGGAACTCTTCCTGGTGAGAAAATGCAAATAAAAGACAGAGGTGACCATGGCCATAGCTGATGGCGTAACTTCACCACGGGCAGAGAAGAAACCAGGAGCAAAATGACAGAAAGAGCCCAAGTTTCCAGGACACCATACTGCAATGGCTCAGCATTGATTAGCTGGGCACTGGCATGGTCTCCCACATCGGAGCACTGATGCCCAAGAAAGCCCCAACACTCCAGAGCTGGTGTTTCTTGCCAGCACTGCACAGCTGATTAAACAACAGGAGACTCCTGGTTCATCTCCTATGTCCATTTGTATTTCCATTTGTTACTCTTTAAAAATGTAGACCAGGTTTCCCAAAGCAAACCTTTGAAGGACCAGGTGTCCCCCTCCAGTGTCAAATTTAATTTGACGGTAATATCTTGGCCTTCTCTAACCAAGAAATAGCAAAAAAACCCAAACAAACAGACAAAAACCCGAACAATAGACAGCAGCAAGCTTAAAAGAGGAGGAACCAGACCCACGTTTCAGTGATTTGAATAATGATGTATTCTGCAAAGTCAAACCCTTTAAAGTGTTTCTGGTTTCAGAAATATTTTTTAAAAACCCACTGTGCTTTCCAGAGTTATCTGAATTCCTTCAAAAGCCCACTCAAGGTTAAAGAAGAAAAACAATGTTATTCTAACAGAACAAAGCATTACATTTTTTGTGTTTCAAGACTAAAAACACGGTTGTAAAAGAAGAGCTAGAAAACCGGAAAGACTCAAGTTTAGAGTTTATCTTGTGTTAATCTCCTGCTCTTGTGTCACTTGGAATTTTTTCTGAGGTGTTTCTCCTCCAGGGAGGTGCTTCAAAGCAGCTCTCAAAACACCCCGTTGTTGCTTTCCTATTGTAGGGGACCCCACTTTATTCTGCAGCCTTGCTTTAGCAGCTTGAGAATAGGTAGAAAAGTGACTGCCCTGCATAAACTCACTGTTTCTTTTAGGAAGTCAGAAACTGCAGCTAGCAGCTCATATTATAAATACACTAATTACATGCCTTAAAATCAATCCTGTGTACAAACAATTTCAGTTCAGCTTTAGCTCCTGCAATTTCCCCGATAACAACTTCCCATGTTTACACCCATCTGAAATGTTAAAGCTCACTGAGTGGGTTCCTGATTATTTCTCTGTTTGATTGACCTGAACAACCTACCCAGCCAGGATGTTTTCAAAAGGCTGACTTCTCGGCAGCTCCAACGCTGGGGTTTTCAGTATTACTTGTCCTTCTCTCCACGGCTGCCTAATCTCCCTGCCTGCTCCTTAGTGAAGATGTTAATTCAGAGCAGAGTTGGCAGCAATCCCCCTGCCACCCCAGGGGGTTCCTCTTAGCAGTATGCAGGCAGTCATTAGTCTCTGACTAGAGTCTGTCAGCCAGTCCAAGTCACCGGTCCCTCATCCAAGCCAAACGGGGATGTCACATCATGCCAAGTCATGCCATAAAATAACAGTAGAAATAACTTAGGTTTTAAATCCCTGAGGGCAGCTACCACATCAGGCTGGCTGATTAGAAAACAGGAGGTAAAGCCTAAGGAATGGTACCGGGGTCTCTTGCACAGGAGTGAAACAGTTTCACACCAAACAATGACAGAACAAAAGAAGTGCTTCAGCCAGGTTCAGCCTAAGCCATTTTAGGCACCTAACTGATCTGCCTAATTGAGGACCTCACTTAAGTAAGAGAATAATAAACTGCCTCAGCTGTCAGGAGGTGAGCAGCTACAGCCAAGGGTCATCAGGATCTTGGGGGGAGCAGGGGGGTGAACCACTTTCTAAGAGTGTCTATCTCTTTTCAGTGACTATAAGGACCCCTGGACATTTTGTGGCCTGCAGGACAAATCCAGGGTGAATGTGTATTAGAGTACTCCAGGCATTCTAATATACTGGAAAAATAACATGCAGTTAAGCACAAGAACGTGCCCATAACCTTCAACATGCTAGTGCTATGAGCAGCATCCCACAGAAAGACATACTCATTGTAAAAGGAATACATGACAGTAAGAGGAAAACAGGGAAAGAAATGCAACCTGGAACAACAACAAAAAAAAATCCAATAAAATTATATTTTTCCCCTCAAATTGAAATATCTTTTCATATTTTTTTAATGGGAAACTTTCCCAAAGTCTACAGGGTTTCAAAAACAAACTGGGTACTCTTGAAAAGGGATTTTCTGGTAGCAAACCATTGCTGTAAAAACGTGTACATAGCTGTCCCAGGGATCTGCATGAGCCAGTGCTGTTGGAAATGTTTAGTAGTTATCTGTGGTGAGATGGCAATATCTGGGTTATTGAGACTTCTTACGAATATGGATCATTACAAATAGCTCATTATGGAGCATATAAAATGAGGTGGTAACTGGATAACTTGACAACAAATTATTTTCACTTTACACAAGTGCAAGACAACCTATATTGGAAAATGATAAATTAAACCAGTCTTGTGCCCTGAATTCTCTGTAATCTCTCAAGAGGGGGAAAATCTAGGTTAAATAATGGGCAACTAAACAAAGACATATGTTCAACGTGCATCA
The DNA here is from genome assembly GCA_028020825.1 of Podargus strigoides. Lineage (NCBI taxonomy): Eukaryota > Metazoa > Chordata > Aves > Caprimulgiformes > Podargidae > Podargus > Podargus strigoides. Next base: position 5,430,318 of record CM051633.1, read on the forward strand.
CAGATCAGAAAGGCAACGAGACACTGGAAATCCTGCAACAATAGCTTTTCTCAAGCCGGAGCTGCCAGCGGAACCAGAAATGCAGTCACTTCTTTTTCCCTGATAGATCCTCTAAAAGATCCACCTCTCCTTCCACTCTGTTTAGGCACCAAGTTGTTAGTGCCACAGCTCTGACTGCTGTGTGCAGGGCTGGCAGCTCACCCCCATCCTGCACACCCCATGCCACAACTCCAGCTGTCTGCACACTGCCAGGTCCTCACAGGTGAGAAAGCAGGTGCCTGACCACCTCTGCCTAAAAGGGAAGGGTGCAGAGCTGACCCTTGGAAAAAGAGGGCTCTTGCCACCCGTGGAGGCAACACTCTATGCTGACACTTAGAGGCAGATGCTGTCCAGATTGCTGGGGGACCAATACGAGAGGCGGCTCCTCCAAAAACAACCCAAGCTAATGGAAAACTTCCCAATTTTTTATCTCCACGCCTTCTTGCAGGGTGCACCTCTGGGTTCCCCATCGGCATGGAGGGAGTGTTCCAGGGGGGAGCAGAGGGGCAGGCTGGGCAGAGGGGACGGGGCGAGCCAGCCCTGGGATGCATGCGTGGCTCTGGCCCGGCGCTTCGTCTGTGCAGGAGGGGGGCCGGCGGCGGCGGGTGAGCCAAGTCAGAGCATAGCCAAGCGAGAATGTTCTGGCAGCCCTTCCTGGCGGCCTGAGCGAAGTTATTTATCACTTTGTGCATTTTCCTTCTCATCTGTGTACAGCCGGCTCCAATGGCTCAGCTTGCGTTTTGCCTTCCAGAGCCAAGCCAGTCCCTTGGCTGTGCTCGGTCTTGGCTGTCCATTCACGCCTTCTGTCTCCTCCAGCTCTGCCTGGAGCAGCGCAGGATCCCAAATTAGGGGTAGGTGTCTACAGCCAAGCAAGAGATTGAAGCATCAGCAACCTACCCCAATGGCAAAGAGCACATCTCTCCCCTGGATGGGCGAATGCCGCGCTGCCGTTTACTCTGGCCGAGGCGCCGCGCGTGGTTCTGTCTGCTGCTCCAGGCAGCCTCTGCTGGGGAGCTCCAGCGCCTGCTGATGGCTATAAGACATATTCTTTCATTTATTTTAGGGATTGTGCCTTCATGCTGATTTTTTCCAAATCGGTGGATGTAACAACAGTGAATTTACAGCAATTTTTTCCAGTTCTATGGACTCTTTTCCATACTGCTGGTGTCTTTTGCCAAAATGTCTAACACAGACATCTAAATTGGGCTTGAAAATAATACCAGCTGTATTCAGATATTATAAGACTCACATTTGCTCTTGGTAAGGGCAGACCACACTCTTCCAAACACTGAACACTGCAAAAGCAGGTCAATACTAACTTTGTTAAGTTTTGCATCATCAAAGGTCCAAGCTACAGTCTGTCCTAGGTTCCAGGACTTTGCTAAAGAGAGCACCCCTGGACTCAGCTGTCATTCCTCTCATCTTCCCTGAGTCACCTGTGCAGTTTTATCTGGAGCCAATAGGCTCAGCAGCAAAGCTCTCTGAGTCAACAACAAGAATGCGTTTGACCTTGCCAAGCTTTGGGCAACGTACTTAAAGATTTTTCTACCTGATGTTGCACTCTAGAAGTTGGTAGATAATTCTCATCTATGCAATGCCAGATCTTGATTACCTTTGAGCCAGTTTGGTCCCAACAGGGCAAAGCCTCCCGTCATTTTCATCAGATACTTTTTCTGACGGAAGGATATGAATCAGAACACAGAGGGGCTGAGCGGGGCACCTGGCCTGCAGCAGATTCCCAGAAGCACACACAACAACAAAGTGTTCAACAGCAGCTTCCCATCATGAGCCCCTAATTTGCACATCCTGAGAGCTTTCCAAAATTGGGCTGTAATTTCTCAGATTTGGTCTCTGCCTGAAGGTAGAAGAGGAAGTTGAGTAAAATCCCTTCAGACCTTCTGAAACGAGGAAAGAATGAAAAATTGCATTTTCTTATTGTAATAAAAATTCTAACCATTTTTTTCCTCTGTAAAAGGTCACATTAAACTGCTTGAAACTTGAAGCTTGTTGTGGGTATAGCTCTTGTTACAGGCCAGATCCAAAGGAAGCTGAGGTCCACAACTGTGCCTCCTCTGATTTTGCCTGTCTCTGAAGAAGACTCGACAGGTAGGCAAACAAATCGTAGAGAAAATCGTTCAGAACAGTTGTGCCTATTTTCTCCTTGGGAGTTGCCTGGGAACAAGCTCAGATTGTTTGCAATGTGTCTAGGGTTTGGATGTATTCACTAAAGCCCAGCTTTGCTCCATCCTCCTCAATTTTTATTTTAGAACCTTGCTCCATGAATAATCTCCTCGAAGAAAATATCCACCAGCAGACGAAAGGACATCTTTAGGTAAAGAATTCATAACTAAATCGTTTCTACACCACTTTTTTTATAGCTGGGTCACAAGTGGATGATTTGTCAGTATTATGCATCCTTCATGCAGACCCCATTGTATCTGAGGTCCTGAAAGCAGTTAGCCTTTCGGCGCCCTGCAAGGTAGAGTGCTCCTACACGGGGAGTTGAGGTGCAGCACTTCTGACTTCCCACCCAGCAAAGCCTTTGGTGGGACAGAGGACTGACCTCCACATCTCTAACCTCTGGGCCATCCTTTCTCTTGGCATTAGACCTCCAAGGTCTTTCTTTGTTAAATTCTACTTCAAGTGGTTTAATTCTGTTTTCTTGCTAGAGAAGGATTTAGCAAAATCAAAACAAAAACATCTTACCAATGTGAATATTCACAATTAATGACAAAACTCTAAAACAGGAAGGTCATTTCTTGGGGAGGGAGACTGGTATTATTTTGAATGAAGGAAAGAGTGCAAAGATCTTGCAATATTTGCTGTAAATGGGTTGTTATGGTGAACATTCCTGTCAACAAGTTCATTAGCTCAGAGATCCACGAGTGAACAGAGACCAAAAAATATGTTTAAAAATTCAAGAACAGATTAATGGACAATATTTTGCAATCTTTGTCTAGCTCTGCTTCTCACTGAGAATTAGTAACTTTACTCCAGGGCAGATTCAAATAGTCTTACTCATGCAGAGCAGCACCATGTTTTATGAGTAACCCTAGTGATATTTAGGGCTGTTTTTTGGAATAAGATTGGAATCAAAGACAGACAGTGGGAGGTATGGACTGAATCACCTTGATTAATAAGTGTAAGATTGTTGTGTTTATATGTGTCTATATAAATAAACATAAGAGGAGTAAGGAGGGATGTCTGGATTGACAGGCATGTGAGGGAATTTATAAATATCTTTTTTGCAACATACAGCAGACTCCTCTTAACAGAAGACGACAACACCCAAAAGTTACTTAACATCAGGAAAAGAGGAATTCACACCTTCAGAAACAATAGAAGATGGGGCCATTTTGCGGGTTTTACTCTCAACAGTTCTGGCTGCTGCCTGTGACATTACATAAGGTCTACGCTGCTCTTCATAGAAGTGATGGATGACGTTTTCAGAGCTGCCCAAACGCCTTGAAAGCATATGGTCCATTTTCCAAAGTAATAGAGTCCTTGGGATTCTAAATCCCATTGAATTTCAACACTTTTGGGAATGGTCTCAGTAGCTTCTAAATCAGTGTGTATTTTCCAGTTCATTATGTTCCCCATTTCATTTTATCTGAGGACTCTATCTACCACCATACATCAATAACAAGATCATCAAAATGTGGTATTAAAAATCAAAAGCACAGTTGTGCCTGACTGCTTTGTCAAAATACCTCCAAGACCCACCGTGGACTCCTGAGAGTCTGTGTGGAAGGAACCAATTCAAAGCTCACTGATGTAAAGGAAAGTCCACTCATTTCTAGGGACTTCAGTGGGGCTTGGATAAGACCCTGGAAGAATAAGGATGACATAAAAATAACATGACGTCTGCCAGATTCACCAATATGCTCTGATGTTTTGCCCGGCCCAGTGATGCAAAGCAGATGGAGTGTACTGACAATCCTGGCCCACTTCAGTCCCTTATTCTGTCTCTCAGATTAGTTTTCATCAGGCACTTTATTCATGGCATAAATACATTTATCTCATTAGTGCCTCTGCTACAGTATTTCAGAAGAAAGATCACCACTTCTTAGCTTTATCAGAGGAAAAGTTTCCATATTTTATCACTTGGTGACTACCAATTTTCAACGGGGTTTCTAAGATGTTTATTAGGGAGTTTTTGAGTTTTCCTGTACTTATGTGGGGTTTGTAATTAATTGGGTTTAGCTGTCTTTGTCTGCCGTGCTACTTTGGCCCAAGCAGATTGCGCAACTGAGCAGTTTCACAGTTGCAGCCTCAAACAAGGCATTATTCTGCAAAATATAAAGCTTCACTTAAGTTTAAGCACATGCTTAAATCACATCAAAACCACTGCAAATAAATATCTATACATTTTGCTGAATCAGAGCCAGCAGATGCATTTAAAAGAAACTAGCCCACCACGAAAATGACCCCGCTCTGTCTCTACCCTCTCCTGCCTATTATACACGAGGAGTTTGGGCACTCAGTGAAAGCAGAAAAGGCATTGCCCTGTCTAACATTCTATGCCAGTAACAAGCAAGAAAGACACAAGACAGGATGGGCTTTTGAATGATTATACGAATGATTATATGAATTATTATATGAATTATTATAATAAATGCAGGCATTAATACACATTCAAAGTTGCTGAATGACTGCGAGCTTAAGTAGATTGGATGATGTCCCTCAAAATGAAATAATCTATATTTGGCTGGAAATTCATTTCTTCCGAGATGGTTTTTGCTTAACTCTGCAAATGTTCCTCATTGCAGAAATAACTTGGGTGATTCCTGCCTGGCTCTAACCTCAAGCTAGCTAACCCAGGAGTGAGCATTAGTGCTGAAAGGCCAGATCTGAGTTTCTGTATCCCCATTAGATGCACCTCCAAGAAAATGTCCCAAACTACCTGGGTAACTCTGCACTGCTCAGAGCTTGCTCCCTGGTACAAGGACCTGACCACAGTCACACCACATAAAAGTTGGATTTGCCCCAATGTGAGAGCCATCCTGTATAGGTTTGCACCCACATTTCACAGGCGTTTCCAGTCCACAGCCTGCTTGTCAGATGAGTGTGGCTTGGTGTGCCTTTTCCAAGCCACTTTCCAGCATTTACCTGTCAGACCGGGGAGGTCCTGACAGATTGGAAGTCAGCCAATGTGACGTCCATATATAAGAAGGGTCAGAAGGATGATCCAGGAAATTACAGGCCTGTCAGTTTGACTTCAGTGCCAGGGAAGCTGATGGAGCAGATCATCCTGACTACCATCACATGGTACATGCAGGACAACCAGGTGAACAGGCCCAGTCAGCACGGGTTTATGAAAGGCAGGTCCTGCCTGACAAACTGATCTCCTACTACAACAGGGTGACCACTTATTGGACAAGGGAAAGGCTGTGGATGTTGTCTACCTTGACTTTAGTAAGGCCTTTGAAACCATTTCCCACAGCATTCACCTGGCAAAAATGGCTGCTCATGGCTTGGATGGGCACACACTTTGCTGGGTAAAACACTGGTTGGATGGCTGGGCCTGAAGAGTTGTGGTGAACAGAGTTAAATCCAGTTGGAGGCCAGTCATGAGTGGTGTTCCCCAGGGCTCAGTGCTGGGGCCACTCCTGTTCAACATCTTTATTGATGATCTAGATGAAGGGATTGAGTGCACCCTCAGCTCAAGTTTTACGAGGAGCAGCTGAGGGAACTGGGGGCATTGAGTCTAGAGAAGAGGAGGCTGAGGGGAGACCTCATCGCCCGCTACAACTACTTGGAAGGAGGTTGTAGAGAGGTGGGAATGAGTCTCTTTAACCAAGTAACAAGCAATAGGACAAGGGGTAATGGCCTCAAGTTGTGCCAGGGGACGTTTAGATTGGATATTAGGAAGAATTTCTTCACAGAACGGGTTGTCAGGCATTGGAATGGGCTATGCGGGGCAGTGGTGGAGTCCCCATCCCTGGAGGTGTTTAAGAGTTGCGTTGACACAGTGCTCAGGGATAGAGGACTGTCAGTGTTAGGTTGATGGTTGGGCTCAATGATCCTCAAGGTCTTTTCCAAGCTAGATAATTCTGTGATTCCCTGGAGGGACAATCTGCTGCCAGGTACAGCACAGGTTTTGGCCCACAGTGGCACGCATACAACTGTGTTTTGCACAAAGGGATGAGGGACAACATACAAATGCATGAGATCAGGCACACCACTCATGCACAAGCCTGGCTTACCTCTAAAATGAGTATTTACTTTACAATGATCATTCAGATTTTAGAGGTAAAAACTAGATGGCATAGAGAAGGAAGGGCAAGGCACTGAGACGGGACATGCCACACATACCTTGGCCAAATGGCTTACAGTGAAACTCTACTCCTGGCTGCAGCAAAGGTCCTGCTGATTTACAAAGGCAAAAATGTAACTGTTTGTATCCAAATTCTCCCTCTGAAGAAAAAGGATTACAATACTTGTCATATCTCACTTGTCATCTCTCTGCACTGTAAACGCAGCTGGGGCAGGAACTGTCTCCCTATGTGCACAGCCTCACCGCAGTCAGGTCCTAGCTATGGCTGAAGCATCACACATCATAATTCTTCTTCCTTCAGACTGAACTGCAATTTTGCTATGTCTAATTTTGTCCTGTTGCTCTGAACGTTATAGCACTTGGCCATACTTCCTCTCCCCTCCATTCTGTTTATTTGTAGAAAGGAAGAAATGCCACAGGATAATGGTTTCATGCTGCTACATAAAGGCTAAGGCAGAGTCAAGATATTGGTGGAAAACAAAGAGTGAGACAGATCCAATATGTTTATTTTCCTGTCAGGGTGCAGTGATGCTGAGATCACATCTTATCACCATGCATTTTAACTCTGCTGCACCAGTACCACCACCTAGACCCAACCAACCAGTGGAAGTCCAGTTCCTCAGTCTTTTGGGCAGATTCAAAAGTCCTAGTGCTGGGCACTTCACACGAGATGAGATGTAGGTGCAGCGAATAAATGGTTGAAATACAATGGTGCTGACCTAAATAGACCAGCAGAGAGTCCCTTTACTATATGAACAAGTACACCATTAGCAAGGGATCAGGATGCATTACCTCCATGTAAGCTAACGGCATGGTCACTAACTCTGGGAACTCACCAGTTCTGAGGGAATCCAGACAAGAGAGCGATTTCCCATCTGATCTCCTACAGAAATCTCTCTTCTGGTCTCCACTGCGCCTGGTCCGATCCTGGGCACTATGGAGAAACAAGAAAAGCTTCATGAAAACACCTCTATGTGACAGCTATGCTGCAGTCTCTGTTCAATTTGAAAGCAAGTCCTCGGCCCCAGATGCCTCAGTGACTCCTGCTTCATGCCCTGGCCCAGCCACGTTTATATATCTTGTTTATTTTTGGAGGCAGAGTATATTTTACATGTTTTGCATGACCCTGGGTGAAGCAGCTTCCTCCAAGGTTCCCCCATCCAGACAGGACTATAAAACAACTGTCCCCATTTTCCATGAAGACTCTGCCCGGCAGCAAGAAAAGCACTATCAAGAGATTATTCAAAAGCTCTCAGAAACAGCCACTGGGGTAAATTTAACAGGCAGCAATGCTGAGACTATAAAACATGTTTGATGGGGCATTTTACACTGCTTTAAATTTGGAATTCTTCAGAGAATGGCTCAGGGTTTTTCAAGAAACAAACACAACCCTCATCCCCCATGCACATCCACACAAAAAGCTCCTTCATCCTGAGGCTCTGACCTCAGCTCACTCCCCAAATTTATCAATCACATTACATAATCAGTGTAGACTGAACAGCATTTGGAAAGTGGGCTGGGTTGGGTTTTTTCTTTATCCCCCCCTCCCCTCCATCTAGGGTATTCAAGGAGTCTGTAGCTGGGATGTGGCTTGGGAAGGATCTAATGAGAGCTCTTAGCTCACTAAAATGAGTTGCTGTGGCAGTATCTTAATTGGAGGTTTGGAGGTTTCCTTCCCCTGGGGTAGATTCTCAGAATATTTTGAGGTTGTCTCTTTGGAAATGTATAATGAAAAGGTAGTTTTGCCGTTTCACAGATTCTTTGCATCCTTGTCTCTCTAATCAAGTGAGAGCTAAAACCACCAGGCAAGATAAAACCCAAAGGGACAGTCCAAGTTACAATAGCGTGAACCAGCAAGATGCTCAGAGTCAGCACATCAGGATAGGACCCCAGCAAGCACAGCACCCTGAGTTCTGCAGCTGGGAGGGGCGAGCCCCACCACCTCCACTTCCACATCCAGCTCTGTGGCGTTACCAAACCTAAGCTTCCACACTGCTTGCTGGAGGGTCCAGCAGACAAACATCCATTCTCTTTCCCTTTGACATTCTCACAGGAAAACCAAAATCAATTGGCTGAAGACTGGAGATGTTTTGAGTAATTTTCACAGCTCACCCTTACTTCAGCCTTCCCCTGCACATCCATTCACAGCCACTCCGAAGCCTTCCCAAGCCTCATCACTCAACTTTCTCAGCTCTCCACACTCATGGCTTGGTACAATATTTCCCACACACTCTCCCTGAACTCTGAAAACACACTTTGCTTCAAGTTTGTGCTCGAGCCTTGTCAATAGCAAGGAAAGTGCTCACATCTCAGCATTCAGTGCTTTATTAGAGGCTTTCCCAAACCAGGGATCCACTTCACCGTGAGCAAAGTGCTCGCGGTCTCAATCTGGTGGCAGCTGCCTTGAATTACATACCACTGTATTTCGACTGACTACAGGTTGATTTCTCTGCTTAGCTCAATTTGCCACACATTAACATGCAAATTAACAACAGATACTTAAAATATGCCCTCTCCATAAAGCCACCACTATTACTTTCAGTGTAGGCAGCAGGAGTGATGTTTGCTGCAGAGCGACACGGACCTCTAGCAATCCTGCTTAGAACTTGTAGTTTATTATACAGTTAGAGATATGTGATTACTACAGACAAAACAAAATCAGAGCCAAAACTTCACTTAAAATCTCCAAAAATCCAAATCTTTATTATGAGTCAAAGATGTTCAACTAATTCCATTGATTTTAAACACATTCTTTGTTACTTCCTCTCAGCTGGAAGCAGATACATAGAGGGAAAAACCCTTCTCATATACTCGCAGCCTGACCCAAGTTGTTCTTACAAGATTTCCAGTTTCTGTTCTGCATCAAAGACATGTATTATCCACGAGCCATCAGCAGGGATAGAACTCAAGACTTTGAGCAATAAAAACCACAGGTTGTTTTTTTTTTGCTATTGGAATTAAAGAGCTAAAAAATGGGGTAAATCCTTACAAGTGTCCTCTAGATGCTAGAAATGAAAACCTTAACCACTATGGATACTAATGACAATAGGGGAACCTGATGTATCTTAACTAATAGATGCAGACACTATATTACATTAGTCTTCCTTATTATAAAGTGGCTTGTCACTCAGGTCACTGAGAGTGGTCCAAGATTATGTATATGTGTAAAATTGGACCCTTAAACCACACAGGAGTGCTGTGGGGTCACACTACTGTCTCCATCTTATAGGAAAGGAAATGCAGGTACAGTTTTGGATACTTCTCTGGGCCAAGGTGATTATTTTCACCCTTTCAGTTTGGTTTATTGCCACAAAAACCCAACAATGTGGCCTTTTTGTCTGACATTTCTGATTTATTTCTGTCTTCGCACACTCTGCCCCTTCCCAGAAACCTTCACCCTCAGCACAGCACTGATCCTGGCAGCAGCTGGGTCTGCACCAGGCCACTGAGTCCCCCGCTGCCAGCAGGGAGGTGATGGGCAGTCACCCAGCTAAGAACCTGCTCAGAGTCAAGGGGATGTGAGCCCATTTCTTGGGTCTGCTCTTTCCCTCTTCTGAGTGGCCACTGATGGGACCTCTGTTCTTCAGCCCTGTGGACCAGATAGTCCTTCATTTCTCCTAATTTTTACACTGCCCATCTCGGTGACAAACTCTTCTCTTCCCTGCTTTTGTACAGCAGGGGATGACATGAAGCTTTAACGTCAGCTGGAGCCCCTTGGCACTATTAATAAAATCAATGATAATAAGGGAGGTTTGCAAATTAGCAACCCTTGCTACAGACAGAGATACACCCAATTTAGCACAAATCATTGCAGGCTCTTGCCTGCTTAGTGGCTATTTTAATCACTGGTGACTAATGCCTGTGAGGGCTATTCCAGGGTTTGACGTGCCTCAAACACAAGAAAAAAGGGAAATCTTGTGGAGAGAGAAGGGAGACGAAGAGGGGGAGAGAAGGAATTGACTGAAGCCAAAGGTTCATCACCAAAAAGTGTTCAGCTCATACCACCCATTTCGCTGCCGTTGCTACTGCATTTACTGGGGTCACTGGCTAATTCCTCCTCTGAATAACAGCATCGTTTCTCTTCTTTTGGTGTGAATCTAAGAAAAATAGTCATGCTCTGGAACACAAACAAAGGCTACCTGTCCCTTCCTTGGTTATGGAAATGGGGGTCAGCCTTTTTATTTTTGAAGGGGACAGAGTAAAGGAGCTGGAATGCTGCTTGGCACACCACCAGAAAGGAAATCTCTGCTTAAATATTTGACAGGAAGAGAAATAAAGAGAGGAGAGGAAACAATGCAAAGGGGGGGTGGGGAGAGGGAACTTTTGTTTCATGCATAGGAAAAAGGGCTGCATGGTAAACGAAGCCACGGCTCACCTCTGCACCAGCGTGGTGCGCTTTGCCTTCACAGAGTGAGCTCCTTTCGGTCAGACCAGTCCACTTCTTCTTTCTATCCTAGCTTTTTAAGGACTAAAGGAGTTTTCCCAGTTGAGCAAAGCTGAACAAAGAGCCACTGGGCACCAAGTCACTCAGATAATGCACATGCATTTACTTAAGCCACACTGATCATTTTTCCTAGAGTAGGTTAAGGTTTAGAAGCACTTGCTCCCATCTGACAACATCCAGATAACTTCAAGCAGCACTTTGAAAAAAACTTTCTGAAAAAGCTTTTTTAAAAAAATGTGAATTTGGGGGGAAAAAAAAATCAGGAGAGAAAAAGACATGATTTTGGAGCTAAAGGGTAAGACAATATTTGATAATGAGTGACCCAAGTAGGATTTGGTAGCATTCAACCATCATAATTCTTTATGTGAAGGACACCAGAATAGGATACCAGGACTTCTGCTTTCTCTGGGGTACTTCACCTGACCAACCGACAGCATAAAATCCCTTTACTCAGGTCATGCCTGGGTTGAAAGCCACCCCTGAGCACCCAACACCACTTCCTTCAGTACTTGCTAGTTTCAGGACAGCTGAGGAACCCCATGAACTCTACAGGGCCAAGGTGGTAGAGATGCAGCAAAGTAAAAAACTTGGCAGACAAATATTGCAAATAGTAGGGCAAGAGTTCAAAAAAAGTGCAGCATAGCATTCCTGTCCTTTGAGGGCTAATGTGCAGCATAACTTTCAAATGGAAGATGTGAGAAGACTGGTTCAAGTCCTTCAGTTGGCTTATCCTCTCTATCACAGCATTGCAAACACACATGTACCTTGTGGCCCTATAAAATCTCTGCATTCACTCAGGTCACTGCAGGTTTAGTTTTACAATGTTGAAGACTCCAAACAAGACTGATCATGAACAGCTGCTTCTGGTTTTTACTAAGGGGGAAATCATTTTGGTTTATTGCTCTTGTGGCTACTGAGTACTAGCACTGGAAAGCTAGTCATCTAAGTTGCCTTGGACCTATTTCTCAAAGCTTTGGGGTTGGTTTTTTTTTTTAGTACATGTTTGTTTACCAGTGTGGCTCCAGATTGTTGGCTAAGATTTGTAGACCCCTGGTGTTGCTACAGGAAATATTTTTAAAGTGTTCCTTTTCTGAGAATTCTGCAGCTTAAATAACCATCTCTTTTCACGAGCCCTCTGCATCAGCTAGTTGCACTAGAAGTGCTTTCTCTCTCCTTTCCCTCCTCTCCACCTCTCTGTCCTTCTAAGACATATTTTGCAGGTAGTGAAGGTATTGCCTCTGTAGATGTTGGTAGCTTGGAGCTGTCTCCACCCATTGTGTGAGGGAGCCAAGTATAAGTCCAACTTCCGCTCTCACAATTCTTGAGCTGTTTCACTTGGCTCTTCCAGTTGTTACTCTCGAATATTTTTCCTCAAATAGTAGAGATGACAGGCTGCCTGCATATACTTGTACTTCACAGATCAGACATGAACCTCCTAATCAGACAAGAGGAGAAACTGGAAGTTCTGTGAGTGGCCATGGGTGGGAAAGTTCACATGTTCACTGATAACCACTCCAGGGAAATGTACCCTACAGCTTGTTCTGGCCTGCAACTTGCCAGGTACTCCTGAGTACAGCATATTCTGTGGTCACTCCATCCTTGGCCAGATTTTTAGAACTCAGTGCACTGAGATGTGGCGTTTGGGCTTTTTTGAAAGGACCCTTTGGAAACCTGGCCTGTATTTGCATGCAAAGAGGGTATCTCTTGCAAATCCTGTCCTAACAATCATGGAGAACACTGGTGAAACTACTTGTGCTTGTTTTGACAACAAGCATGACTTCTGCAGGTGCTGCAAGCTCCAATTTAGCTGTTTCATTGAGGCCTGTGCTCTGCAAGGTAATGATAAAAACTCAAATTTCTTTTTTTTTTTTTTATCATCCAGAGATGCAGGGTTTCCATGTACAGAACTGTATCAAAACCAGGAGGTTCCAGTCCTAACTCAGCTGAACTTTCAAAGCTGCTTGGAAGCTCCACTCACATTAAACTTTATGGGAACTGGACATCCAAATTCCTTAGGTGGCTTTGCAAAACACAGCTGTAACTAATTGCTGCACAGAAAGGTTTGGGGAAAAGATTTTGATCTAGAAAAGGAGAGAGATTTCAATGCCAAAAAAGCTTTTGCAATATATCCTCACATGGTATCCACAGAGCTGATTCTGGGCTACCTCTTCAATGAAGTAAATGGAGACATTTTACAATAGCTAATCCTTTCTCTGTAACTCTTTATGCGCCTGCAGAGGTTATAAACTAAGAGGAAGAAAGAATTTCTTTTGCAGAGTTTCTAGTAATCCCTGCCACTGCAAACTATGGGGCTGAAAGGTTGAATAAATCAAAACGACTGATGAACAGTTCACGCCCAACTCATTCCCATTGAAGAAATTGTCACATTCCATCAGTGAGGCTGGTAAAATCTGTGACCATCTCAACCCTTATCAAGCCTTAATTTCTTCTTCCTGTTTTGGCAATAATTTAACGTTAAAGGTCACAGAGCGAAATGCTCAGAGTCAGGAAGCGGAGAAGTTCTGATTTGATAACAACATTATTTAGCCCCACGAAACCCCACTTGGTATTTTCTCCTCCTTTGTTCCTTTTCAAGACCATGATCCATCTTCCACTGAAGACAATGGGAGTGTTTCCACTGAATTTAATGAGACTTGGATCAGGCCCTAAATGTCAGTATTACTCTATTAATATTTATGCTGTTGGAAGTATGTCAGAAAATATACAGGATGTGCAGAGTGGCTGAGTGAGCTATGAGAATCATAAATTTTCCTGACTTAGTCATTTCTTCACAAATCCTTAACATTTCTAATCTAACCATGGTAATAATAAAATAGCAGGATTCTAACCTTCTCCTCTTACTATACAAACCTTTCTCCACTGTAATCTGTCTGAGTTGGCTCTGGAGCTGAAAAATCATCTACATTGCAATTCCCTATCTAGCTCATGTCTAGTCTCTCTCTCTCTCTCCAACACATACATAAAAAAAAATAAAACTGTTATTTTAGAAGTTGCACATTAAGTGGTCAAAATTAAAAGGCTCTCAAAACCAACAAGCTGTATGATTTATAGTCTTTAAAGATCCTTAGCTTAGCAGCCTTCAAAAGTGGGGAGCTGAGGAACTAAACATGTTATTGCAAGGCTCCCACAAACATGACAAGTGGCAACCGCTCTGAGAAGGTTTCTCCAGGCTGTTTTCCTTGGGGTTTCCTCTCAATGTGAGGAAAGGGCCAAGCAGTGTGGCAACAAGGAGAGCCTGCTAGTTTGCCATGGGAATGCCTGTCACTGCAGGGTGTGTGGCAACCGCAGCGGTCAGACCCTCTTCGTACAGCTGCTCCAACCGCCCCGTCGCTGCAGAAGTGATGGGCAAAACAGTCCCAAAGGCCTGGAATTTTTGTTTCGCTTGAATAAGTCCCCGGATGGTTGGATTCCTCCCCGCCTCACCGCCCCTTCTCAGCAGACAGTGCTTGCCTGAGTGGGTGGAGGAATGCGGGCAAGCTCGCAGCATAATAGTCAACTGACCACCAGAGCTGTAGAGTAAGGTCACTGGGGAAAAACAGTCATTGAAGAATGTGGCTGAGCTATGCCCAAGCTATGCGGGAGGAGGCTTTGTCTCCCTTGGCATTCTGAGCCTGGCCAGGGCCACAGACAGGATGGCAAGGGGCTGGGAAGCACTGAGAAACAGGCAGGATCTGCTCTAAAGAGATGACCTGGAAGGGGTGGCTGCCAGATATGTCTGCAGGGCATCACCTCCTAACCCTGCTTAGCTACCTAATGGGTTGGTCAAGACTGAAGCGTAGTGTGAAACATGAAAATTGCACACAAATGAGCTAAGCAGAATATCAAAAGCTTAATAGAAGGCAATTCTGCAGTACTGTTGGAGATATGCTGCTTCCAGAATCCAGACTAACCCATTGCAGACTTAGAAATACACGCCGAGTTAAGAGGCTGGATCATACCATGGTTGAGGCAGAAAGGGACTTCCTGAGGTCATCTTGTCCAATCTCCCCTGCTCAAGCTAGAGGAGGTTGCCCAGAAAAATATAATGAACTTCAAGAGAAAGCTGTTCAATGTGCCCAACTGCCTCCAAAAAAAACCAAATCCAGGAGACTTTCAATGCCCACAAGACATTGGTGTGGTATCTCGCAGTCATCTCAGGGAAACGGGGACACTGCCACATGTTTGGAGACCATGGAAGAAGATGAAACAAAAAAAAGCTCTCCATAACCTCCTCACAACAGTATCAGAAATAGAACATAAGCATATTTCTATACCTCAGCTTGATATTTCAACCACCCTTATCATCTCTTGAGATCCCCCATTTGTTTCCTCTCTAAATCTTTAGGACTCCAACCTCCAAAGCACGATTTTAAGAACACACCCAAAGAAGAACATGGGCTAGGCTGGGAAGGATGGCAACGCGGGGAAACCAACCAGAAAATGTGCCTTTGCACATCACTCTGTTCATACTTGCTGATTAAAACTCCCTCCATAAATCAACATCCTTACTCTCAAGATTACCAGACCTCACCATCCTTCCCTCCTCAGCATTCAGCAGCTCGAAGGCAGATTTCTCCTTATGTGAGCTGAAACATGTACACCAAGCTATGTTTTCCAGGCTCAGCATTACTTGTTGTTTAACTTGCCCTAGGAGTAGCTTAATTTATTAAGTGAGGCAAGGTTTGAAGGCAAAGGTAGTATCTTTTATCGGACCAACTGATACCGCTGACCTTGCTACAAACTTCTTGCTTACGATCATAGACAAACACAGCTACAGCGACACTTCCAGGACACCTTGGCTTATCAAAGCAGTCCCACAGTTCACAGTGAACAGAAATATTGCACAAACCAACTTTTCCTACTGGACCCACAACAGAGCTCTATCTACAGAGCCCTCAATTTAGGAAAACAGAAAAACAACGAAACTGGAGAAAACCACTCTCTCTCTAATCCAATATCCCACCTCCAACAGTGACCAAGATCAGATGCATCACAAATGCCAGAAAGTCCACATCTGGGTAGATTTTCTTTTGTATCTGGACAGTGGTCTGTTCCTAGGGGCAGTTTCCTCTGTTCCTGTGAAGTCAGCAGTCCAACTTCTCAGCTTGAGCCTATCAATCCAAAACCCCAAATCTGAAGGATCCATTCCTTGAGGGACATTTTTGTCAGTACAAACATGACAGTCTTAGACCATTTCTCATGTGGCTACACAGCAGTCTATGTAAAAACAAAATCTAAGCATTGAGGCTATGTTTTTCATTGGAGCGTAAAAGATTTCAGACAGCGAAACTCTCGAAATGTTGGGCAGCTCTCATCAATACAGTCCCTTTGAAATTCCCACGTAAACAGATTTTGCAACATTAATTTTAATTTCTGGAAGTAGAGCAGAGCAATCAGTTGCTCAGCACCTTCGGATGGGTGTTTTATCACACTGGTGATGGGTGAAAGGGCAGGAAGCAGAGGGACAGGATGGAATTTGGAGCGTGACCCAAGTCCTGCCAGGACACAGGGGAGGGACGCTTTCTGAAAAAAAGAGAAGCTTTGCCATGGGGGAAGTGGGCTGCCTTGCCTCCATATCCTGTGGACCCAAACTTCCCCCTGAACATGACATCTCTTATGAAAACATGCATGCAGACTTCTCCAATCTGCTTCCCGCTCCACTCCTGCAGAAGGGCCAGTTCTTAACAGCCTGATTTTTTAGCAAAAATAGGTCTGTCCCTGACACTCAGACCATGTTATTGAAGTGGAAACGAGGGAATAATCACAACTAATACTGGCTGGAGATTTCCTGTGGAAGCCTTCAATGGGAAGAAAATAAAGTGTTTGATGAGATGTTTCACAGAAAGTATCAGCTCTCCTGACTGCTTGAAACCAAAGATTCAGATAATGGCAAAACCCCCACAGAATCACAGAATCATCTAGGGTGGAAAAGACCTTGAGGATCACTGAGTCCAACCATCAACCTAACACTGAGAGTCCTCCACTACAGCATATCCCTGAGCACTGTGTCAGCACGACTCTGAAACACCTCCAGGGATGGGGACTCCACCACTGCCCTGGGCAGCCTGGTCCAATGTCTGACAACCCATTCTGTGAAGAAATTCTTCCTGATATCCAGTCTAAGCCTCCCCTGGTGCAACTTGAGGCCATTACCCCTTGTCCTATCACTTGTTACTTGGTTAAAGAGACTCATCTCTACCTTGCCACAACCTCCTTTCAGGTAGCTGTAGAGAGTGATGAGGTCTCCCCTCACCACAATGGTTCATACCATCTGGGCGTGAAGTTTCTCCTTTTCTCCTACAGATTCAACATTTCCTTTAGGAGGAAGATCCCAGACCAGTTCCCTTCACTGCGTACCTCTTAAAAGATACTGATGCTTCACAAAAACAGTCTTTGGTCCTTCTCTTTTTTTCATGCAAAACTGTAGTTTTATGGATCTGACTTTGGAGCATTTGACAAGAGCTTGACTCAGAAAGCATTAAAAGCCTTTCAGAAGTCTTGGCTAAAACTTTGAGAAGCGCTTATGTGACTTGGGTTAGTATTTCAGCTCCTGCAACAGTTCATTGCTTATGAAAAATATCATTCTACTTGAAGTGTTCCATTTAACTAAAACTACTGTTTTCAGTAAGAATAGTTTAGAATTGTCCATTGTATCACTGAAGGCCAGACTACTAAATAAGTCAATTATTTCTTAGTTGTTTTGGAGCCCACCCTCTCTAACCATTCACTAAGTATTCAATGAACCTCCCTGAAGTCCTTATCAGGCCTGTAATTATACTAAAACTTTAATTTTGAGCAATTTTTGCCCAGTTTTCAAACTTGTGTTGAGATGAACTCAACATTTACAGTTATTCTGGGCCACCAGTAGGTCTTACAGGCTTTTTTTTTGGTTAGAAAACATAATATGCTAGGAATTCAAACAAAGGTGATATACCAGCAAATGACCCTCAGACAGTGTGATCTCATCTCCCAGTCACTCAACATTTGGGAGCAGGAATGAAGTTTGTTGCCCTTTAGCAACAGACCAACAAAGCAGACAATAGTTAAAGTGCCCATACCATTTGAAACAAATCTTCTCAAATCTGCCACCTCCCTTCCTTTCCCACCCCACAGAATATAGAAATAGACTATTTAGCATCTAATAAAAGTTCTGTGGAGCAAAAGGAGGGACACAGGCAATCATTTTTGGTTTAAACATGGAGGCAGATACTCAGCACCTAATTTTCAAGCATTAACTGCAGGAGGGTAACACCAGCATCATAATAAGCTCAGTTACTATCCGA
Source organism: Podargus strigoides (assembly GCA_028020825.1). Lineage (NCBI taxonomy): Eukaryota > Metazoa > Chordata > Aves > Caprimulgiformes > Podargidae > Podargus > Podargus strigoides. The sequence goes on from CM051633.1 coordinate 5,448,361, forward strand.
GTGAGCCTTTGGGGTGTTCTTACAAGCGCAGCTGGAACCATGTGGCCCCAAGAGCTCTTGCTCAGGAGAACGCAAGTTCAATGCCCTCGAGCCTGGCGTGTCAGCTGGTGACCCAGTTTCAATCCTCAGCCTGGATTTGATGTTTTAAGCACTTCAGACCAGGGATTGTCTATTATTGTGTATGAGATGGAAAGTACCCAAGACAATGGGATCCTGATCTCTGTTTGGGCATCCAAGATCTATTGTAATACAAGTCAAAAATATAAATGTTTTCCTGCTGTTTCTGAGATTCTGCTTCCATTCAGGGCTTGAACCTGGATAAGTAGGGGTCCAGGGAAATAACACAAATAAAGCAGTAGAACTAATGAAACTTGGTATCCAAAATACTTGCTGAGTCCAGGAAGCTTTTCCCATGGCTGCAGTTCTTCCTAAGACCTTCTGCCTGTGTCATTTTTCATGTCTCAGTAAGTGCTGAGATTCACATCCATTAGTGGGACATGTCTCCTCACCACCTCTACATTTCATTGTATTAGTAGAAACTGGATTATCCTTGAGATCTCTGCCCCCTCCCAAATCAGGTTGAAACCAGCTAGAGTCCTGAGGAAGAAGATGGAGGGACAAGCAGGAGCACGAGTTCATGCACTGAATACATTTGCATAAAGTTTGCTTCCTTAGGAAATTGGCTAGAAAAAACAGACAAAACACTTTCTCAGCTCTGGGATGCTGGAATTACATCTGGTCTGGTTTGCCTACATCCACCAGCCAAAGCAGCAGGGTTATACACATACCCACTAGTGCACATCACAAGAAGTTGTGCCTGGTAACCTCCTTCAGAGAGGGGATCAGGCCACAGAAAGCTAAGGCAGATGTAGAAAATAAAGAGTAGCCTTACTAAGCCAGACTGAAAGTTCACCTAACTCTTTTGTCTCTAGCAGTGGCCACAATAGACATCTAAGGAGGAATAAAGTTCAGCAGACATACTTGATACTTTCCTCCAGTGTCCACTTCCAACAAATTTTGCTCAGCACCTTCTTGAGAAGAACGCAATCATTACACACTTAGCAACCTCTACGGATTTCTCTTCAATGAAATTTTTCTCCTAAACTTATAATTCAGAGAAATTTGCTGGGATATGAAATTTTGATGGGCTTGCTGAAGACATGGGCCAGTTCTGAAACACAGCTCTTCAGCTTGCTTGCTTCTGAAGCCTTAGCAAGGAAGCAATGGCTACCAAGCCATGTCCCAAATTGCTCCTGCCCTCCTGCAGCACACCAGAAGAGAACAACTCAGGCAACACAGTGCAGTGTTAACAACCCTCAAGCTGGACTGGGCTAGGAAGAATTGAACCTACAAAGTCTTTCAGACACTAGACAATGAAGATAAGAAGAGGTCTTGCCCTTTTGCATTTAAACTGTCTCCCTGGATTAGATAAAATGAAGCAGTTAAAGGATTCTCATCCCAGTGTAGGCTGCACCTACAAAGGGTTTTGCTGGCACAACCAGGCGGGTCGAGACTGCTACTCCCTGCTGTACTTGAACTTATGTAACCAAGCGAGTAAACCTCTGGAGTGGAGACCTGGCTGCAATTCAGCCAAAAAGCAGACATGAGCTCTGAGCAGGCAACTGAGCACCTATGTTTGCTTTCTGCTTGTTTTCCACAAGCCTTTCCCCAGACAGGGCTCTGACCCAATTCCCACTGCAGTCCACAGAGGCGGCCGACCAGCTTTAGGAGCTGGATGGCACCCAGAGCCTGGCTGAGCGAAACTCTACCCACTGTCCCACTGCTCCAGGCCTCCTGCCCCCACAGCTCAAAGCCATCAGGACTTCTACATTCCACCCCAGCTTAGCGGGATGACCAGCGCCAGCCCTGGCGCAAACACAGCTGCTCAAACCCGATGTTACCATTCACACAGGGCATGATTGCCACCATCCCCTGGCACCCTGACCTCTCCCCTCCTAGCCAGCCACAAGAGCATGCCACATCTTGTGCCCGCGTTTTATTTCCTAACAAAGCCCCGAGGGGCTTCTTTGGCATGGCTCACATTGCTGGTGAACAGCTCCCTTTGGCTTCCATGTTTACATCCTTGCGGTTGTTAATTTGAGAGAAGCCTTTTATTTTAGACACACACCCCCCAACTCCCTCTGCAGGGGGGGAAAAATGTGACCTTTAAGATTGTTTATACCAATCAACAAGAAGCCCTCGCGCTGCCAGATTCCAAGAAACTCGAGACCATCTTGGAGGTTGGAAGAGGGAGGGGAGCACGGGTGAGGAGCAGGAGCAATCAAGGTCAGGAGTTCACAGACAGGGTAAAGCAGAAGGCAAGGCGAGCAGGCAGGGTGGTAGGGCATGCCCTCTCCATTCAGAGAGGCAAGGCAAGCCCTGGCAGCTCCATCGATGACGTGCAGCAGACCAACCTTGCGGTCCGGGGAGATAAAACCCTGAGGTGACACGAGGAACAAGCTGGTTGTGGTGGTCTTGGAGAACAAGGGTGGTCATTTCTGGCTCACAAATCCCTTGTGGCCCTTCTCCCAGCCTCACAGCATTTCGCTGAGGACCAAGAGAGACTCGGGACAAGGAGAAATTGTTACAGTCCAGTTTCACACTCTGGTGCCCGCTGTGATGAATAAAGTGGTTTGACAAGACAAGGAGGAAGATGAAAATATTTTTCCACTGTTGAATGCAAAAGTAAATAAATAAGTAAACAGACAAGCATTCAAATCCAGGAATTTCCTTTCATTGCCAGCATCAGCCTTCAAGGGAGTAGCACCACAAATTTTTTCCTACCATTGTACTGAGCCAAATGAGCAAAGGTTGTGGCTTCGGGGATCCAGACTTCAAGTGTCCCAATAGGCAGAGGAAGCGCTGGCAGCTCAGGGCTGGCACAAAAGCCATGAGTGCCTTCTGCACACAATGCCAGTCTGGCAGCTGGGAGGACCCGTTTCAACTTCAAATGCAGCAACACCAACATCTCAGTAGGTTCAAGACCGAGGCGTTGGGAGGAAGAAAAAGGGCAAAGGATCAGTAAAAACCATAGGAGGACAAATGTGGTGGGACAGACAGAGATGCTGTGATACAGCACACCACTTTTGGGCAGCTGGCCCAGTTCAAGGCAGGGGAGGTTTTCAGGACAGAGGTATGGTTCTTCCTTGGAGTCCTCTTCCTAACTGACACATCACAGTGGATGTCAAATTCAGCCCCAAGGTATCTGGCATGGAGTCAGGAGTCTGACAATTTCAGTTGCTTTTTTGTGGTCAAAGCTCTCTATGAATCTATATATTTACAATTATTATGACTGCATCTTGTTCTCATTTTCACTTATCTTCTCCATTGGGTTACACAATATAACCAGAGGTGGTATTTGGCCTATGCATTCAGTTTTTTATGTTGTCTGCCCAGATATATTATTTATGACCCATTAGATACATTTGTTGGTTAACTAATAAACCTCAGAAAATATTTTTAATGAAAGACTACTTTTTAAAGAACCATGTCACCGCTCCTCTATTAGCACTCGAGGATTAAACAAGACTGTGAGTAGTTGTTAACTAACAATTGGTTACTGAAACACATGAACTGAGGTTTTTGTCTTCCCATTATTGAGGCTAAAGAAACAACACTTCTACAACCACACTGATGTTGCCTGGCTGAGTTCTCATTTCAAGGCACGTGCTGAATTTTAAACCACCACATGGATTTCTCACCCATACCTTCAGTGTTGGACATGGTGTGAAGGAGAAAAGCAGATGGATGTCACAGCTGGCTGTGCAGACATCAAAAGTAATTCTCTATTTAAAGACAATTACTTAGTTGTTTGGTTTTTCTTTTTTTTTTTCTTTTTTTTTTTCTTTTTTTTCATTCTCTTTTATTAAGCAGTGCTACTACTCCATTTTTTCTGCTGGGCAGCACAGGGCTTTGACAGCATCTGGGATTTGCGTGCTAGGACAATTACTCTGTGCAAGCCCTACAGAGCTGCACTGCTGGTGGAGCGACAATTGTACTCACTTTCCTTGATTGACCAAACTACCAGAAGTCTGCTTATGAATACGAGCCTGGAGTAACATTTGTGGGCTAATGTCAGTCATGTCTTCTCTGATACTTATGTCCACTTATCCACCAACATGTTGTCTGCCATCTGAAATGTGCTTTTTATTCCTACATTGTCTCATTGATGAAAGAAATTTCCAAGAGACCGAGCTGGCCTACAGAGTCAGCAGTTACTTGTTCTTCCCTGGGTCCTGTTTTCAATATAAGTCCTTGGTTTAGGTTATTGTTTCTCCTTTTTCCTCTTTATTCATTCTAGCATTCCATCTTGCCATGCAATTGGAGCTATTCAACTCAAAGATAAAAAGGATTCATGAAAATGCTCAAAGACCAAGCTGGGTTGCTCACTGACACGGACTCTGTGTCCTGTTTCATATGACTTAGGGAATAGCAGTTCCTCTGAGAAATTATTATCCATTCAGATCATCAGAAATTGTGTCCTGATTGGATACAAATGAGAGAAATGAAATGCAGATGATTTTTGTTTGGCTATAGCTCCAAGGAGGTCCAGGCATCAGGGCTATCTTTGGTCAGCTACCTTCTGGTTTCTTCCAACTCAAGCGCTGTTCCTACCTGCTCACATCTGCAAGCATTACCCATGTTTCTTCTGCACCACCAAGATGGACAGCGAAAGAAACCAGGCATCTCTGCCTCTGGTTTGCAAGTTCTAATTCTGTCCAAAACCTCTGAAAGTCCCAGTAACTCAGTTCCAGGAGTCAGCTCATCCTTATAAATGAAAATGCAGATTCAGCCTGCCTACATATTGCCAAACTCCATGCACACAGCATTTCCTGTTTGCTGGCACTGGCTCTTGGGAAGTGCCTGTGCAGTGAGAAGTACCCAGACACAGAGATTTAGCTGGAAATCAGCAGCGATCTCACAAACTGCCACTTCTGCTTCTCTTGCTATTTTGACTTCTCTCACAGCTTTGGAAAGTCAAAAGGAAACAACGTAAAAGGAAAGAACACTCAAAAAACCCACAGACATTGACACAGCAAAAATTGTGTTCCTCTTTGTTCCCCAAGATACTAAGATATGACAGCCAAAAGCATACTCTTGCTATTTCAAGACAAACATTTAATGGAAAACTGTTACTCCATCCTATGATGTTTGTCCATCATTTCATGAGACAGCATGTACCCTCATCAGAGGAAAGATTATCAAACACTGTCTTGTTTCACTTGTTACCCCATCCTATTGGCCTCTCCGATTCGGTAATCAGGAGGAAACACCAGAAAAACTATTGCTGAATAAACCTTTTCGTTGCAAGAACAAGGATGCCCTGCTCACACTCCCCCTCTATCCAAAAAATGCCAGACAACCTCGTGAAATAAACCATTCTAAATAGAATGGTTTCTATTTAGAAAAAAACAAAACAACCCCAAAAACACAAAAAACAACCCCAAAACCCACAAAACCCAAAAAACTCCCACAAAGACACGTTTCCCCTTCCCCCCCAGTCAGCATAATAATAAAACTATCCCCAAAACAGAGTATTAATTCCCCAAAAGCAGGGCCAGGCAATGGACTCCAACATGAATTTCATCCCACTGTTGAGTTTGAAAGCATTTCACACAACATGAAGATGGATAGTGGCATAAAACTAACGTAAAGGTAGATAGATCAGCAGTCTGGTCCACGGCCAAAATCTGGTTCCACCCCTGGAAACCCAAAACCGCAAAGGACTAAAGTAAAAAACGTAATGATATATCAAAGCTACCTGATACCTCCCAAGCTCTCTAGCTCAACAATTTTTACAGCCAGTGAAGGGGCTCAGAGCTGCACTTTCTTAGTGGCCAAACTCTTAAATGTCCAGTTTAGGTAAAAGAGTTTATGATTCCCAGGCTATGATGGATCTCATAGCTGCAACCACAGCTGTAAAGACACAGTCAGGATTATTTTGAGCATCCATCACCTACCCGACTTGAGCCTTGTGTCTCATCTGTCACCTAAGTAGGGGGTGCAAACCTCATTATAACCACCAGAGTGAGTCATGTGTTACAACTTCTGTGCACGTCCATTATGTTCAAGAATAACTTCCCAGCTCCTCCAGACAGGATGGCAGAGATGGATGGACATCTCTCTTTGATCTGGGGAGTTCTTCCTCTACCTCCAGTGTGTCTCCAATTGCCTCCAAGGTCACGCTGTCAGGACAGGGACAGCACCCCCCCATACCCCTTCCTTATGAATCTCATCTCCCCTCCTCCAAAACCACAGTCTACACGTGTTTGCTGTTACTTCCAGATGTGTCCACAACTTGAAAGCAGTGATTTGAGAGGAAAAAAAAAAAAACAACCACTCAACCCTTAGAGCTAGCAGAGCCGAGTCCCCCTTTCCCTCCCTTTTCTTTAGCATCTGTCCAGGTCATCTGTGCAGGCAACACCCAACAGTTCTAAGGGTCTCAATAACGCACCATGGAAGCATTTGCACGTGGATAAATTAGACAACACGACTCCTCTTCTCCCCATTGTACTTAAAGCCTCTCTCAGCTCACTGCTCAGAATTCACTCCTAGAGATCTTTGGCTAAAGCCCTGCTAACAGATATCTAACAAGAAAACAGTTTGGTGCCCTTCCCCATGCTGGAATGAAACAGATGCCTGCAAAACAATGGAAGTGATGGCACTGACTAGGACTTGATTGTCTCGATAGATGCAACAGCACGTACAACACTAATATATCTTAATCCTTCTGTCCTCACTCATGCAACCCTGGAAAAAGGCTCTGTCCTGCAGACATCTCCAGCCCTGGGTCTTTCTTCAGTAGCCAGACTGGGGGTCTCTTTTGGTGGCTGGTCATGCGGATTGTGGTAGGCAGGCACCCAATGTCACTTCTGTGTGGTACTGCAGGCTTTGAATTTTCCCTTGAGGAGGACAGAAGAAGGGAGAAAGGAGACAGCCTGACTCACGCCAACACCTGGAGCATTTGCTCCACAGCCAAAGTGCTACTGACATGAGAAGGGTTTCCCCCCCTGGTTTTGGGAGTTGTTCTCAGAGCAGCTCTCTTCCCCATCAGCTGGTGACAGTCCACCCCCTCCACGCCCTGTGCTGTGGGAAGTTAATTTAGAAGCCAGCTTTGCCATCTGTGGACTACCCCATGCTGGGAAAACCCTCAGCTGGGGAGATCTGTTGTCTTTCCAGAGCAGCGCAAAGAAATCGGAGCGTGGGAGAGAACATGGACCTAAGAATCCTTCTAAGTCCTTAGCAAATTTCTCCATGCAGACTCCACCTCTTCCACCCAAAGTACCTAAATGTGTCCCTATAGTGATGTCTGCTGTTGACATCAGACTCATAGCAGCACTCCTGCTGCTGCCCTCAGCTGAGTCATGACTCATGAACAAAGGGGATTTTGACCATTGTTATTTTATTATTTTCATTATTTCATTCATCATCTTAATTTCCCCCTCTCACGACTGGCCAAGAGAGAAGGACAGACATACACACACATACACACACAAAAGAAGAGGGGGAAAAAAAGAAGGAAAAAAACCGCCAACATGGTCCACATCTGGAAACTGATTTCCCAACCCCAGAACAAAGAGCTCTGAAATTGTGGCTCCAAGTCTCCTGTTTGTGTTCTCCCATTATGTAAAAAGTCCTACAATAAAATCTAATGGAGAAGCAGCTGAAGAGTCAGCAAGAATTATTTGGAATTTATTAGTGAACGAGATCTGTTTGGAAGTTCTTGCAGAACTGTACATTGGGCTTACAAAGCTCAAAAAAACTGCAGGACACGACAGCTTTTGGTTGCAGAAAACTTCTTCCTATAGATCAGATTTGGCTCAAATCACTTCTTTAATCCCAGCTAAACTACTGTGCCTTTTCTGTTACTTTGCATGTTCAGAAATATTACTCTTACCAAAGTTTTGTGCTATGCAGGAATGGTGAAAAATTATGGAGACAGGAAGAGAATGCTACAGGGAGAAAAGGGAAGAAAAACAGTTTTAGAAATCATCATTTTTCAGTGAGGGAAATGAGGACAAACAGTTCCTAAGAGAGTTTGGGACGTCAGTCATTTTTAATAGCAGGAAGTTTCTTAGAATGGGTTAAAAAGTCTACTACTGACACTTTTAACAGAAAAGGATTTTGCAAGTCAACAGAAATGTCCATGTGGGGAAAAAATTTCAAAAACATTCAGTTTTTAATTTGAAAAAAAACTGTAACCCCATAGCATTTCAATGGGAAAAAAAAAATACGTGCATTGTTGAGAAATGGCACAGTGCACCCCACTGGGACAGAAAGAAATGCATTATTAGTCGAGAATTGTTGAGGAGAGGACAATTATTTGAGGGCTTCAAAAGAAGATGCTCCTCTGACCTGCTTGATCACATACAGATATGCCCAAGAGCCATGTGCACTTCAACTCCCATTTCCATCTCGGGTCTCCCAAACAGCAGCCCAATACACTGGCACTACACTGAAATTTGGATTTGTCCTTCACACTCCATGGATTTGTCCTTTAGCTCCAAGCCAAAGTGATCTAGGAAAAGACACCACAACTGGATGCACATGAAGGAGACCACATTGTCCAATCTCCTGGTCATAAACCCTTCCCACCCTCTCCCTTTTCTTTGATGTTACTTAGCTCTGCTTTATGTTCACTATTGAATCATTGGACCTAGCCTTTCATCCAGGCCCTTGGGATGCATTACAGGGATGGAAAGAGAAAGGCACTACTTAATAACACTTTCCAAGTACAAGGGAGAGTAGATTCCTGGAAAATCAGGTTAAGACTGTCCAAAAAACTTCTTCGAAGAAATGTGGCAAACTGTATATAGCTATTTATGGTGGAGATGGAAGTTAAGACTACCCTTGAGGGCAAGCGGCTGCTGTCCAGACAGAGGCCTTAATCATCATTCCAGTTAGTCACTGAAAACTAAACACATCATAAGAAGGTGGGGAGAAAGGGCTATTGCAAATAAATAGCCTCATTATTCTGCAGGAACTGTTCTAGCTCATATATGTTCACCTACATTCATATTTAAAAAGAAGGCATTGAGCCAAACCATGGATCCAGAACTTTAATTCTGAAACAAGCCTTCTTTCTCCATGGGTGGAATTGCTCAAACAAGAACAGAATTGGTCAAAACATATTTTTTTTTTTTAAATGAAGAGTGGTTTTTCTTCAAAAGAAAATTAATTTATGAGCATTTTATTCTCCCCTCCCTCAAATTTTTCTAATTTTTCATTTAAAAAAAAAAAAAATCAAGAAACTGCTTTTCAGCTTTGTTTTTCTTCATTCTTTCTCTGTTGCCTCCCTTTTCATAGCAAAAGAGAATAAAAACTGATGAGAAGGTGAGGAAGAAAAAAAAAGAGCACTTTAGCAAAATATTTTAATTTATGTATTTTAAAACTGGAAGTTCTCAGAGCTGTTTTCTGCTGCTTTTCGGAGATGGTTTCCAATTTTTGCCTTGCTTGCATTTTTACTGTCAAATCAGAAAAGTGAACTGTATTTTTTGAGCAGTGCTTAAAAGCATGTCCAGGAAATGCTATTAGGAGACGATCTGTATTTCTCCTGCCTCCCTTAACACACACTGTGAAATGCTCTTGCTGTCTGTGGGTATGTCCAGCTCTCAAACACAGCCCAGATGAGGTCCAGCAACTCAGCTCGTAGGACACTACACATTATCTGTTTTTCTGCGAAGCATTTTAATGCCAGATCTCAGAAGAGCCATTGGTCTCTGTAACATGAGGTGACCTCCCATTACCAGACCTACCTCTGTCGTAGTTACTCTGCCCAGAGCAATTCTACTTTAGCCAAGCATATGTTCACCCTCAGGCCTCCACAGCCTGCAGCCTCCTCCTCTCCAAAATCACCATGTCATTTATGAGCAGCAGAAACACACTGAGCTCATTGGTTTCCAGCCCAGAGACCCCAGTTAACCAGCTGAAGACAAGGTCTTGCGTCCCCCTGTCACTTCCTTGCGCTACTTGCGTCCCTCCCAGGCTGCCAGCTCACGTCAGCACATAGCATAACTCTCATTTTTACTCCAACTGTTGCAACAGTCAATCCATTTCTCACACTCAAAGTCAGGTGAAATGTACAATTTTTGTTAATAAAAACCTTTTTCAAGCCTTTGTGCTCGTGCAGGAAAAATTTTGAGATGACATTTGATTGTAGTTACAGGCTGACAAACCAGGCCACACCAGTAAAGAAGCAGGTACAGATTTCAGCCTCGTGATTTTTCATCCAGCATCACAGTTTGTCAAGACTTGAGTCACAATTTTTGAATGCTGCCGAGGGCTGGCAATACTGCCCATGAATTTTGAGAGGTTTCAACAATTTACTGAGAGGGAAGGGGGGACTCAAGCTCGTCATGCTGATGCCTTTCAGTGCTGCAAGCAAGTCAAGTCTACTACACATCCTGGCAGAGCACTGTTCCATGGAGACAGCACACACAAGTCCCATTTCACCGGCTCTTGTCCAAGCCAGCCCTGTCCCTTGAGGACACACATGAGCTAGAACAATCCTCCACGGGTGCAAAAATAAAGACCCAGTCCTGCTTGTCACAGGAATCCATGAGAATTTTTGCCTTTAGCACATTCATGGAGACAGGGTCTTGCCCAAAGAACATACCAAGGGAATGAATCTTCCAGAAATATGAATTCTCTTTGCCTCATACCAAAACATTCATAGTAAGACCAGGCGACACTGCAGCAAAACATTGGCAAGAGGAAACGCTAATAAAAAAACTAAGACACTAAAAAACACCAAGAAAAACCTCCCAGAAGAAACAAACATAAGAATATGCAGTCTATTCAGTGAAAAAAAATGCTAACAAATTAATGCTGTCTCATGATGATATTGAAATATTTACAGGAAGAGAGCAGAGAACTTGGCTGGCAGATGCAAAAAGTATCTATCACGAATATTTTCTGTGCAGAAAATGGGAAGAGGAAACAGAGTATGAAAAGTGGGGGTAGGGTGAAAGAAAGGGGACAGAAAAGGTGGGAGAGGAATATGGATTAAGAAATTGATAAAAAAAAAAAGGGAAGCAAGGTGAAGAGCGAGAGGGGGACAGAGAGCAGAGTTCAGAATAGGAAGTCATGCTGCTCCCTATTTACCTGTCAGTAGAGATTCATTAGCATCTCCCTTATGTGACAGAGACTTGTTCACTTCCCCCACAAAAGCAGTGGATTACCAATGAAGCCTGCCAACGGCATGCACAAAATGATAGGCTGCCCAATGGGACAACTGGGGCCAAATGAACAGAAAGGATGTCAGCTCTTAATTAATTTGTTCTATATTCATGTCATTATAGATAATTACACGAGTTGAGCCTTCCTCAGCCAGTAATCCCTGTGATTCATGACCAACAGTTGCACAACGTGGCTGTCAATGACTTCATCATGTTACATGGAAAATGTTCTCTAGATACGTGCGTGCACAGCGACTCACTCTGACACCTCGGGTTGACATTTGCAACCTGGGTGAAGTCTGCCAGTAAGACAAAGACACTTCTTGTGAGGTTTCCAAGCCATAAGGGTAGGTATTGAACAATGGAGCACACAGAAGAAGGCAGGAAAAGGTAGCCCTCAAATATTCAGTAAGCGTATGCAATGGCTGAGTGCATGGCACAGGAAAATACTCAAGACAAAAGGCTCTTCTCCAGGAACAGCCAACACTAGTACTAAAGAGCACAAGGCATATAGTCCATTTTGATGCCATAAGCAAGGAAAACAAAAGAAATACTCTGCACGGTGCTTGAAGACCACAAGGAAGAACATCCCAGGAAGTTCTCAAGAACCAACGTGAGCCTTTGCATTTAGAGAGAAGAAATCAGAAGAAAAAACATTATGCAAAATACTACTCAGATGTTACTCAGGAAGAATAAACAAGATGGACTGTAAATCCAGGCACGTGGGATATGGGAACTTCCAACCAGGGCCAGACACCAGAGCAGCTCTCTACAGCCATCTCCGCTCTGGAGACACACTAGAAATGGAAGCTCTAAATAAAAGATTAAACATATGCTTTCTCCTCTCCACTGGAAGAGACTGGGACTGAGAAGGTGTTGATCATTTTTCCCAACTCCTTCTGCAGTCCTTTAAGTCTTTAAAAAAATCAAAAATAAAAGGAGGATCTTGGAAACGGGGTAGCACAAGCCCAGCCAAGCATGAAGAAAGGATGATGCACAGAGACACCCAGTGTGAACACCAAGGGAAATGTTCCAGGGAAACATTTTCACTGATCAATGGTTTTATACAGTGGATGAAAACAATCACCATGCTCCTACGGGCATTGGTGACTTGGTTCTTTCTGGAAGAACTGAAGCATAAGCAGGTAAAAATCAAGCCATTTTGTTTTGCTGAAGAAAACCCAAATTTTCTGTTTGAAGAAAGATTCCACCTTCATATATACTTTTTTTCTGGCTTTTGTGGGGTTAAGTCTTTACTCCAGAGCCTTGAGTGCTCCATTCAACATGGACAAGAAAAATCCCTGCAGTTCTTAGTTCAGCAAGGAAGCCAGGAAAAAAGTGTGCCCACTTCCCAGGCATCCTGGAACTGAGGAACCCATGGGAGTCTCTCAACCACAAGAAAAAAAAACAAACTCTGGCAACTATGTAAGATGCTGCAAGGAAGCACCAGGAGCTCCAAGAAACCCAGAGTCAATGCTAGGAAGATATGAAGAAGCAAGGCCTATTGTAGCTGCTAGGATTTGCTGCTGCTCTCATTGTATCACCACAGGTGCTCTACAGCAAGACAGGGAGGAGAAGCTGAGGGAGGACACGCATCTCCTAGATGAGGGTTTACAAGGACCCTGCTGCTCCTTCATAGGCCTGCTACTGATTGGACCTGGACTTGCATTTGTCCTCACCTCATCGTGTCATAGCTACAGGGGAAATAGCTTTTTCCATCTCAATTTGAACACTACCAAGCTGGCCTTAATCCTATGGGGAGAGAAATCCCTACTGCTGATCACAGCATCTATTTGTTCACATTTAGCTAAGCTAATCATGAGCCAAGGGCAATATGCAGTCACTTCAAGGAGTCTTAAATGGCACTTTAAGGTTCTCACATTTTCATAAGGGCACAAGAGAAGGCATGACAGAGCCAGATCTCCCCGCTGTCCCCCAGGGAATACTCTACTCACCACAGCCATGCCCATTTCTTCCTGCATCCCTCTGGCCCTGGTGCAATAAGGGACACCCATTCACATGCCAGGCAAGCCATGCTGCTGCTCCCCTGCCTGGAGCTACTTGTTACCTTAGATCAATACCAAAAAAAAACCCAACCAACTCTTGGGTGTCATGCAGTGCATTCCAGTTCCTCCCCAGTCAGTGTTTGTGCAGTGTTTTAAATACATGAAGCGTTATATAAATGCTAACTATTATTATAATGTTCCCCTCCTTCCAGTCAACTCCCCCCGCAGACCCACAGACACATTCCCCACCTCCTGTTTTAGCACGTTCACGGCATCAGAAATTACCCTGTTTTCATTTACCCTGCCCTTTGCCATATGATCCTGGCCCTCAGAAGCTTTAAATAGTCTGCATTATTATGAAGGCTTGTTAGAACTTGTCCCTAATCACTCCAGGAATAATCCTTGATGGCTGGTTTCAGACTGTGTGTGTGAATATCTGTGCAACAACAGGGATCTGGCTTGATTAGGTCACTCCTAGAAGGGGAGTTAAAGCTTTGTGCCCAATACAGGATGAATGGCACATCGTGGGGGCTCTGCATGGCACTGAACCCATTGCTGCCTCTGCATATGCTAAGGCTCTTTTCAGTGAAGACCTGCAATGAAAACCTACATTTCAGAACAGAACAGGCTGACCATATTATGTTGATAGATACCGAGCAGCAGAAATCAACCTGCCCTTTAAATGCAGGGACACTAAAAATGGTGCAGTGAATGCTTCCCAGAACTGTGTGTGTTACAGCTGGTCCCAGGGCTCGCACTGTTCGTCTGGTGCACAAGAATTTCAGAGTTAGATACTGAAATATAAATTCTCTCTGCCGAGGTTACAATCCCTGTTGTCTACCTTATAATGGTGGTACAGAGAGAGAAAAGAGAAAGAAACCTGGTGGTTAATAAATCTGTTTCTCAAAGGTTGGCAATCATGATTTCAATGTCATCCTTGGGAGAAAATCCAAGGTAGAGATAAATTTGCTTTTCTGGTTTGGGTTCCAGCTGCAAACTTAAAGGAAAGTAAATCACAGAGCAGCATGACAGCACAGAGCCTCATGCCATGTAGGCTGCAACAGTGTCTACCTTGAAGATGGAGTATTGGGCAGGGTGAACAGATTACCAGACCTTTGTTTACCCTGAGTCACATTAGCCCACCAAGATAAAGCTTCTGATGTTTGGAGATTATGTATTTGTACTATGCATTGACAATATTATCACACCCATTGCATTCTCATGACACCACACGTACCAAAATGATAAGCAAGGAGCAGCTGATAAACACCTGCTAAAATAATATCACAACAAAATGCCTTTGCACCATAGCTCAGCATCCAGTCTGCCCAACCATGTGGCATTCATGGTTTTGGATGATCTTGGAACATTTTGCTGGGCATCTCACCATCTCTAGGGCTCTAGAAGAGGTATCTGAAGGAACTGAGAATAAGAGAGGAGGTTTTGGTGTTTGCTTTTCATCTCCTAAACTCTTTACAGGTATCAAAGAAGTGAAAGATTCTACAGATGCTTTTGGAATAAGGAGATGCTGACCATCACACCACCGGGCTGATTTGGGATTTTAGCTGAGATTAATATCCTGTATCTTAGTGCTTTGTCAAAAAAACAATGGCAAGTCATTTGCAGCACTTCTATTTATTATGTGGGCTACCAAGATGAAATCAGTCCTTGAGAAAAAGGGAACAAGGAAGTTGTCTAAATGCCTGGGCAGAAAGTGAGTGGCAAACTGAAGGAGGTGCTACATGAAGCCATATGGACTGGAACTGAGATAGGTGTTAAACCCTGAGACATTGGACACCAGGGGTGCCCATGCAGTAGGACTACTGAGGGCATCACAGGCTGCTAAACAAAGATATCTGGAAAAGCTTCCATCCATACTGGAGAAGGTCCATTTTATGGATGTGGAGTTAGCTCACTCAGAGGAGTGCTTGCCTTCTAACATGGACAAAGCAGGCAAAACTACAAAATAATACTAAGAAAACTTTTTAAAGGGAAAATCCTTACGTTGCCATAGTCCATAGAGGATTTTGCAAAGAAAGTTTCACCATTCTGCACTGCAGACAGCCACACAGAGACAGGCAGAGGTGAATTTGTCTTATCTAAGAGCACCCAGCAAAATCAGCGAAAAGCCAAGTATGGAGGTGCTTTGATACTCAGGTCACAGAGCAAAATGTGACTATTCAGTCCCATTTCATGCTTAGGCCACAAACCCGGGGTCACAGGAGTGGGAATACTCAGACTCTTTAGGAAGCCAGGAATTCGTGCTGTAAATCAAAGGCAGGCTCCAACCAAGTTACAGCAGACAATGGACTTGGCTTCTTGATGGGCAGAACAATCCGAGGGCCAGCACTGTCTGCCTTCCTTAAGCAAAGGTGTTGGCAAGCAGGGAAGGAACTCAAGCATGCTCAGCACCAAAGCCCGAGACATACTTCTCCAAGGTGCAAAGTCAAATTTTGCACAAGGATAAACCTGTATCAGAGACCAGCAGAACCTGCAAGGCTCCTTGCAATTCTGCAACAAATGGGCAGGTACAGAAACTATAGCAGTGACACCCTCAAGAAAACAATGTTCTTCAACATATGCAAGGAGAACCAAGCCTGAAGAGAGAAAAAGAGGTACCCATAAAATAAATACATACACAAATCTGTGAAAGCAGGTCCTACTTCAAAGTTGGACCTCGAGATGAAAAATACAGTAACAAGCAGTCATTCCTAGAGAAGCTCGCCTCGAAGAGCCTGAGGGCACTACGAGCACAGCCGGACTCGAACGGATGTTCGAGCAAACACACAGGGGGGTCCTCGCAACATTTCACCACGTAGACCTCACTGATGGCCAAATTAGAAGCGAAGACTCCCTGCAAACTCCACAGAGGCACAGACATTTTTTGAATGTGATTCAGAGCCCAGAGGGTAGGAACCTAGCTCCTGTTCCACTTATGTGGTCCAAACCACCCCCAGAGGTGCCTTCCCCTCTTCTCAGTCCGCACTCAGAGCGCAGGCAGCCTGACTTAGGCTCCTACACTGAGTATTACACAACGACAGCGAATCCCTGAAATCTTCTCTATGTGGCAAGCATGGTATGAGCCCAGAGGGAAATGACAGAGAATCTGAGATTCGGAGCCTGATGCTGCCTCATAAGCTGGAATGGGAGGCTGTGGCAAATGCTACTTTTCTTTCTTTTTTTAATTTATTTTAGGATTTTGATGAAGTCTGGCATGTGCTAAAGACGGAAGAAGGAAAATCAACTTCATCCATCAGTAGACATGCATATAAAACAGTCCTATTGTCAATGAGAGAGTAAAAGCTCAGTGAGACCAGATGATAAAACTGGATCCTCTATAGAGCTGCTACAGAGAGAGTATATAATAACTGGAAACAAGAAACAGAATATTTTACTGGGCTCACAGACTAAAAGGTGTTGACTAAATCCACGCAAACAGTTGTGGTGGTCATGGATGAATTTGAATTTTAAAAGTGAGCAGTTTCAGCTCTGGATGCTTTGAGCATCAGTTGCCACTACCACACAGCACACTCATTATTTAGCCATAGTTAGCTATTGTGCTATTGACAAGTTATCAGCCAGGAAAGCCACATTCTCTTCAAGCATAAAAAGAAAAAAAATACAGGAACAGCAGAGGTAAAACTGCTGAACAGGATTTTGTACATTGGACATTGTAACACCTTATCAGGCCCCAGACGTATGAGATCAGAAATGCCAGCTGGAACCCACAGGGCTTATCTGGGCACTCAGAAGCATAGGAAGAACGAGAGCCAGAGGAGTTTTATTCTATATGAATCCCTGAATGCTGCTGCTGTAGATAAGGAGTGAAGTCGCAGGTTCCACTAAGTCAATGACAAATCTTTGTTTGACTTCATTTGGGCTGGGATTTCCTGCCCAGCATCCAAGGGTAAAAAGCACACCAAGCATAGGAAAAAGGCAGCAGAAACTACTGAAGCTGTGCATGGCTCCTGGCTGCACTTGTGAACCTACCTGCATTGAATGGGAAAGGTGCCTGGGTTGGGTTTTTTTACTCAGCCTGGTTTTCTGAGGTTTAGGGTCAGGCTTTCAGGGGGGATTAGGGGTCAGTTTTGGTATATGAGGATGTTTCCCTACACGCAAAGTGACAAAGATTAACAGCTCGCCTGCTGTCAGAGGAAGCTCTCGGCTCCTGGGGCAGGAGCCCCACGTGATGCAGTTTGGGGAAGCGTCAAATCCCAGTGATATGCCAAGAGGAAAGAGCCGTTGGACCACGAACAAATGAGAAAATAAAAAAAGCAAGCAGCAATCTGCCAAAGCAATAGCCTGCCATCTTACACAAGGCACTGATGTGCTGGAAAGAAGACCAGGGCTCGCAGTGAACTGTGCCAGGCTCAGTCTCCTGCAGGTGGAGGCTCACAGCATCACCCGTGGGCTGGGGCTCGGCCACAGACAGCTCTCTGTCCAGTGGGAAATGGAGCTGGCATCCACACAGAAATAAGGAGAACAACCTCCCTGTCCTTTAAGAGCATCTGAAATGCTGCAGGCTACACTTGCCACAGTGGTAAGGCGCAGACCTCAAAGACAACAGGAGAAACAAAATAGGTGCCACTCCAAGTATTAGAGTGAAAAACCCACCTCTCATTCAGTGCTAACTTGCTGCCTGCTTGAGGAGCCTTATCTGCTGCTGTTGGTCTTGGGGCTGCTTTTGAAAATTGTCCAAGTTTCAAGGGAAGGAGACGCAAGCACTTCTCCAGTTTGCTCTCCCTGTTTGTCATGGAGTAGCAGACCTTGACTCCCTGTTGTGGCTGTGACAGCAGAAGGAAGAGAGGAAGAGGAAGCAAGCATGCCTGAGTTGCCCATGAGCTGTGCCTGGAGAAGCCATGCCAGGGACCTGGGGAACCTCTCTCACCTCTTCCCAGCCACCATGGTGACCTTCCAGCCCACTCAGTCCAGCACCTCCCACAAAGGGGCTCTCCCCCAACCACATCACAGCTGCCCAGAGGAACACAGGACACCCCGGTGCCACCAGGAGAGATGGACGAGGCTTGTTTTCACCCTTCCTCAGTGCCCCTCTCCCTCACACCGGGTGTGTGGGCTTTTCACAGTGCCAATTAAGTGCACGCTGGGGTGGGAGCAGCGGCGCAGCACGCCGAGCCCCCGTCTCGCTGCCTCCGCGCTGTCACCTTCCATTAAGCAGCTGGTGGCCGGGAGAAGGGGAGGGAAAAGCCAGCAGCCTGTTTGGCTTGCTGTTTTTGTGGGCACTTTACAACTTCAAAGGCTTCCCCGTGGTTCACAGGGGGCAAGGGTCAGTAGGCACAGTTTGACCTCCCTTTCACCTCCTCCCCGAAAGGGAGACGCACACACACACACACAGTGGAAGAAAAGGAAGAGGAGATCCTGGCAAACACTTTTATCCTCTAATCTTTCTTCGCCTTAGTGCTGCGGAGGCATTGTCCAGCAGACAAAGTACCCTTCGGAGTCTGACACTTCCATGCTGGACTCTTCCTCCACCACCTCCTCTCCAAGGAGGAAATAAAGCAAAACAGCAGCACCACAAAACAGGAGGGGAAAAAAATAATAAATAAATTAAAAAAAAAAAAATAGAAAAAAAAAATGCTGCTCTTTGGGGCTGGGTTTTCTCATTTTTGATTTGGGGTTGTGTCGTTTTTTTTTCCCAGCTAGATATCTATCCATCTCTCTATAAGCCCCACAATTGCTCATGAGGGAGGGAGAAAACAGGCATGATTGTTCAAGATCCAGCCCAGGATGTGAAAAATGCATTTTCTCGTCTTTAAAGACAGCATTGTTGTATTTATTTATTTATTTGTAATGGCGAGGTCGCTAGCCTTGGGGCACTGAGGAGTAAGTTCGAGTTTCAGAAAGCTCTCCACAGCTGGTGATTATATCCCTTGCAGTGCGTACAAAGACATTGAGAAAGCAGCAGAGAAAGTAAACAGTATCACTTCTGGGGAAGGAGGGGGAGAGGAGGAGGGGGGCAGAGGAGGAGAAGAGACACAGATGAAATTTAAACTGGCGACCAGCCCAGCCACCAACTTAAAACAATACAGCGAGAGGAAGCCAAAAAGGAAAGAAAAACAGAGAGGGGTGTGTGTGGAAACACACTCTGTGTGTGCGCGCGTGTGAGAGAGAGCGCGAAGCAAAGCAAGGGCAAAGAGAGGAAGGGATGAAGCTGTAGGTAAGGTTTGAGGATCTGCTCCATGATGGACCCCCAGAGATGGAACAGCTTGCAGAGGACGGTTTTGGGGGCACAGCCACCTTTCCTGGTGTAAACATATCTGTGAGCATTTCTAATCAAGCTGGCAAAGCCTCTCTCAAGAACACGAGGAGGAAAATCACAGAAACAACAGTTGCAGCCTTGTCACCTCCTGGCATCCCCAAAACCAAAAGGGATAAGAAAGTGGCAAGCAGGTCCAGACAAAGATCTAGTGATTTATGCTCTCCGGGCTGGCACAGTGCAGGTTCATGTTAAAAGTTAGCACCTTTCTCAAGCATTTTGGTTTGACAGTACAGGAGAAAAAAACCAGAGTCACAACCGCGTGGTGCTCTGGAGCTCCAAATGTTTTGTGTGTTTACAGCACAGGACACAAACTAGATGCAGTTTGGTCCAAGCCTGTACAAGCTCTCCTCACACAGACTGCTCCTGGATGCTGGCTGAGGCTCAATCCTCACCTTCCAGAATAGGTCTGGCTGTGTTGGATCTTTTCTGGTCACGTTGACCGTGATCTCACTGGAATGAGGTTAGTCATCTTAGCACGGGCAAAGGGAGAGACGAGTTTCTTTGGAACATCCATCTGCCTGGGAAAGGCTAACAAGCCCTCCTTTATAGATGTCTATATGTGGACCTCAGCAGGAACACAGCTGGAAAGCCTGTGGAGAGTCAGTGTACCTTAAAAGGACCAGGCCAGCCTGATCTTCAGGCTGCCCATCCAGCTTTCTGCTGCCTTTCACATCAGGAGTCAGGCATCCTGCAGGTTGATGTGTCCTCTGAAGTGCTCCAGCAATCACCCCCTTCTCCGAGAAACACCACAAATCTTAAAGCCACAGCTGCAAGCCCCAGCAAACCATGGCTCTAGCCTCACATGGGAGAGCAGTGATGCAGCTACAGTTCTGGGTGAGCTCCAGCACCCTTGGTGGTACTCAACAGGACAGGTTGGTCAAGCACCATGAACTTGGAGTGCTTACTACTTAGTGTATTGCTCCTTTGAGAAGAGACAAGCTCTTCTGCTAACCTCACTGGCTGCCTTAGCATCAAGGCTAGCTGGCACAGCCCTTCTCTGACTGGCAGTTAACCCTTCACTGTCTGTCACCAGTTTGGGGAGAGAAGATGCATTGTCATAGGGGCCCATTTGTGCTACACTTTGCAATTTCTACATACAGCCTAGACCAGAACCAGACTAGGCAGACATCACTGATAAACACAGTCAACTGCACTGCACTCTACAGAGGATTCCTCAGTTCCTCCCACCTCAAGTCTTCATGAAGATTTGGTATGGATTCAACTGATCTGGCAGCTTCTCCAAGGGCTTCTTGCCCCCTGCCTCCTTGACACAAGGTACATTTAAAATCTGCTCCCAGAAAAAGTTTCAACTGCTACAAATGACACTTCAAGGTACAGGGTGATGATAAAATAGATCCTTAGCATCCCATTGGGAATGGCCAATAGTTTAACATTTCTTACAGACCTAAGTGACTCATGGTACTAAAATGAGATATCATTTCATTTCCACTGCAGACACTCTAAAAGTTATGTACTCACAGGTAGCTTTGTGATTGAATGATGCAAACTGCAACAGGAGAAAATCTAGTTTGATATTGGAAAAAAAAGATTAATATTTAGGGTTAGTCAAGCGCTTGAACAGGTTTTTCAGAGAAGCTGGTGGATCTCTATCCTCAGAGAGGCTCAAAATTGGACTGGGCAAGGCCCTGAGCAACCTGAACTCAGTTGGCCCTGCTCTTGGTGGGGCTTGAACCAGATGACCTCTGGAGGTCCTTTGCAATCTATGTTAGTCTGTGATCAGGAAGACCACATCAGAACCTGCCCAAGATACATACAGTACCTCATGTCCAAGCACAAACACCAGCATGGAGGCACCCCTGTTGTGGGGTTTCCAACACAAACATTGCCGTGGTTACCTTTTGATTAAAACAAACTCAGTGCTACTTGTCTGCTTCCCCAGGGTAACTATGCAGTCAAGCTGAAATAAGAGAATTGAGTGCATTAAACATCCAGGTGTTCAGTCTGTAAGCCCACAACCACTGTATTCATCACCAACTGCATCCAGACCCTACAGAGGGGGAGTCCAGATGGCTGAACCCAGCAGACCAGCACTAGCACACTTTAGGTGACCCTGCCACCTCAAATGGGCAGAGCCTGGTGTGTAGATGAAGGATGGGAGCAGATCACCAGCCTCCTCTCCATTCAAACCTTGACCAAAAGCAATCTCACTGTCTAAATGACAACTCCATTCCTACAGTAAGAACAAATTGTTTGGGTTTCAACCAAGTGGGCCCATGTTCACTTTCCTCTCAGGAAGTGCACTGAGGTCTCTTTGCAGGGTAAAAAGAAAGGTTTTATAGAAAAAGTAGTGTCTTCAGCTACCTGGGCACGTGGCTAACGTATATAAAGATCACCATCTAGTGGCTTACAAGGAAGATACCATCTGTCATATGTCTGCAAGTTTGATGACCAATAAAGTTGTTGTTACAACATATTACAAATGATTCTTGCATTCAACTCTTAAGTAAGATAGGAACCTACGCAACCACAGACGTGGGCAAGTTTCTGACACACAGAAAACTGATTTTCATCCCTTGTCCCAGTCAAACATTTACCACTTCCCCATCACTCTTTCCTCCATCTCCCCTACATAGGATTTGGACATATGTTAAGAGATTTGCAAGTTAAAGACCAAGAAGTTAGGTGTAAACTAGGCAAACTCCTATGCAGTTAACACCAGGAGTCAGATACAACCAGAGGTTGATACATCCCATCCTTTCGTATGGGGAAGAAGGCAGATACGATGGATCTTATTTATGAGATCCCACAGCCTGGAAAACCAATTACTCAGCAAACATTGAAACCTCTGGAAAGCTTGGCCTACGAGCAGCCCATGGGATGATCTACGCCAACCCTCTTCCATTTGCTTCACTGGAAATCATTCAGGTTGAAATATTCCTGAAATACTCCCCAATGGAAAGACAGGTGTGTAATTTCTGACCTTTGTTGCACTGAAGTAGTCCTGATGAGCTCTACTCATTGTTCTTTGAGGAAAGATAAGGAGAGTCATCATTATAGGTACCTCTCTAAAGCCCTACTTGGCCCAGGGAGTGTCTTACACTAACACGACTGTGATGCTCCTAGTACATGAGGTAGCCCAAGTGTTTCTTCAAGTCTTTGTGCTGGGCCACAGAGACCATCCCTAAAATGTCACTTGACCATTTACTTCAGAGATGCATAAAGAGGTGAACTACTACCAGTGTGTCCTGGTTCCCCAGGCACAGCCCCATGGCCCAGCTATGCAGGCAGCCATGAGCAGCCCTGAGTCAGTAGGAGATCCAACCAAGGCAGCTGACTCACAGGTGTGTCCCACACCTCCTCATCGTGCTCATCATAAAAGGAGGGAGCTCACTGAGGGTAGGGTTCCTCCTCCTCTCCCTGAGGCTCCTTGTTGATGGGCTCTGTTCCTGCCATCAGCATTGAACCAGGCTGAGTAGAACCCTTTATGCTTTGTGTGGATTGTTGTTTCCTGTTTTGTCATTCTCTTCAATCTGTCTATACTTCAGCTCATGAGCCTTTTCCTTTTTTTCCCCAATTCTCCTTCCCAGCTGGGGAGGGAGTCTTGGGTGATAGACTAACTGCTACGGTTTAGCCCTAAGTACTGGCTAACTGTAGACACAGTGCATGGGTCAAACATTTTAGTGGCACTGAAAGACACCAGGCAAGGCCATATTTGAAGCTAAGAGAGGACACAGTTTAGTTTTAGGCTGCATCCTCCAGGTACTCCACAGAAGCAGCCCACCACATTTTTATCAAGCCAATACAGTGTCTTAGTACCAGCATCAAATTATAGATCTGAAGTGCCCTTTTGGTACACCTTCACACCATGTTCCCAGTTTTCCAGACTGTCAAAACATACACTGCTTTGCTCTGGGGAGAAGAGAAATTATCTACAAAGTCTCAAGCACAAACTACAGACTTGTACACACATACTTCTGTACAGAAACTCAGTTATACTTCACATTTCTAATGGCCTCCTTTAAAGCTTTAAGCATGCTGGAAGCCTTAACGCAAGTAGCTGGTGTCAGACTGCTGACTTCTTTGCATCACCCAAGATTAAAATCCAGCTTCCCATTACACAAATCTGTGGTTAGCTGGAGATAAAAGAAACCAGAGTTTCAAAATTCATGTTCCTCTGTGAACATACAAGATAAGAAGACCTGTGATCACCAAGACACAAGAAAAATCACTTACTGAAGCCACCAAATTTGTATGGCATTCTTTATCTCTAGCTGACAAAGATATACATCTATGCTAGTCAGCTATTGTCCTGTTATAAGCTCTGCAGAAATGAAGTCCTACAGAAGAAGTTATCTTGAACACTTCATGTAAACTGGGACAAACTAACCTCTGGGGGTGGCCATCCCCTCCTCCCTAGAGGGTAGAGAGCCTAGATAAGCAACTTCAAAGGTTGAGGTTAGAGAGGAACTCCATGCTTTGGAAGGGATATGGTATGTGGGATCTGAGCAGCAATCAGCATGAACAAGAAGGCTATGACACAGTTGATCAGCACTTCTAGTGGCTACAGTGGCCTCCAGGGGGCTTTGCATCCGTCAAGCGATGGACAATTTTCCATAGTCTCAGCAACAGCTTTTGTGGGGCTTAAAGGCAGGTCCCCTGCAGACCAGAAGTAAGGCTCGACTCAGTAGGCCAAGAAACCACTGCATGCCTTTAGCTAAATTTGGCCACTGAAGGGCAGCTCTACTGGAGTGAGGCAAAGAAGTGCTATTTTCCCTCAGGAAAGTTAGTTTTATTTTCTAAAGGTTAATGAGAAATAGAAGAAAATTAGGCTAGCCAAAAGAATGAAAATAAATGTTTTTTCTCTTCTTCTTTCCCCCTCGTTTTTCAGAAAAATGCATGGCTTTGGTTTTTCTGCAGGCAGTTGCTTCATATCAGTGTACCATGTGGTGACTCAGACATTTTGTTATTATAATCCGAGCCAAAGGGGAGATATATTTTATGAGATCCATGTCTGCCCCTTGTCTCTTCATACTGTATGTTTTCCTGAGTGAGGAGAAACACAGTCAAAACTTCGAAGACAGTTCATAGAGTCTCTTGGCAGGTTGTAGACTTGCCTTTTCTTTCAGCTAGCAAAGCTAAGAGAAACTCAGGTTTGCAGTGAGCTCACATGCAGCATCAAGGGCAGAATTTGTTTCTGAGTCCCATAAAGCAGGGGCAGCAGATATACCAGTAAATATGTAGAGCTCCTAACACAAACCTAAAGAGGACTATGAGGAAAGGGGCCTTGGTAAGAACAGAGCTAATGCATATAGCCTCACAACTGGGATTCAATTACCTTTGCTCAGCTGACAAGCAGTAAAGCATTCAGATGCAGTGACTCCAATGCACTCAAAATGCACGTCCAGAAGAGCCAAGACCACCTGTAAATCAGATTGCTCATCCTTTATTTCCCCCTCCTAGGAAAACCTTAACTGTGTCTCAGTTGCACTCACAGATAAGAACACCAAATCTGGTTATACATCCTGAAAACACTCCGTGAAGCACTGCAAAAACTCTCAGCAATTTGAGTGCAATGGCCAAGCGTTTGCCCTAGATCCACTCCTCCAGTTGTAAACCCACAGTGAGTGACTACTGTGCAAAACTGCTCCGAGGCAGGGGAAAAATCTGGCCTCTGGATGACAAGTTTGTTTCCTAGACACAGGTCTGCCTTTTGAACTCCAAAACCTTTGACCATTGTGAAGCCACCAGGCCTCAGGACCATATGGAATAAAAATAAATAGAAGGCTTGAGGTACATCTGGTGAAGCCAGTGGTTTCAGAGAGAGGTTACAGAAGAAGCGTTTTGACTGTGCTTGAGGGCTGCACAAATCCAAGAAGGGTTAACAAACATCCATCCTTCACACACAGGTGGAATATGAGACCTTTTAAAGTTTAAAACAATCATTGGATCAGGGGAGATATCAGATGGCTCCAAGTAAAAAAGACATATACCCTTGAGTCAAGTTATGAGAAGCATTTCCTAAGGGAATGCCATACAAATCGTCTGATCTACTAGATGTTTGTGGCACTCACCACATGCTTTATGTTCTTTCCCAGAGATGATGTTTCTCTGGCACTAAGAACATAATCGTTCTCTGCTGCTCAGCCTATTCTGACAGCCAAGACATATGCAAATAAAAAGAAAACTCAATAAAAATCTACTTCCCAGACTTAGATGCCCGAGTTCTTTGTGGAGAGAGAATTCCCCTTGCATTTCAGGAGGGCTGGGCATCCCAGCACATATCCGCACAGGCCAAAGATTTCGGATAAAGAGCAAAGGAAAAGTTTTGAATTATTCCAGAACTCCTTCCACTACCTCACTTCCAGACAGATATGAAGTGACAACACCCTGAAACAAAGCAACATGATCGAGGAGAACATTATCAGATTATTCAGAACAATTCCCATTGTTAGTGACCCAGAATTCCTGATTTAGAGTAGCCTAGAATTGGGATCTCAGCAAGTCCTCAAAGCCACTTAACTCTTACAGTGGTGTCCCCCACACCACCACAACACAAGGGCTTTATTAAGAAGCAGCATCATAAAAGGAAAACATCTCTTATCACAACTGGTGACAGACTGAAAGGAGGCAGCAGATGACTTTTACTAGACATAGCACATTCCCCAGGCAACATCACTAACCTGAGTGTGAGGAAAAGCCAGCGATTCCAGGCCTGCCAAATTATTTGGGATTGAATAGGATCCCATATCGTGACAATGAGTGGTAGTATAGAGCTCAAAGACACAAAGAAATACTGTGTGTTTTAAGTAACTGGCAGGAGCAGATTCCACATTTCAGTGTTTTGGCAGGAGAATATAGGCTTATTCTGGGACTATGTATTCAAACCCCTCATTGATTTAAAGATATAAAGTATTGCTAATGCAAACTCAACATGAGGAGGACCTACCTAGCAACCTATCAATAATGCTCTTTTCTTTGCTGTCTTTTGCATAAGCACACACGACACCCACATTTTTTTTCAGCTGCTAACTTACAGTTAAAACTCAATTAATGGGAAAAAGAAACACTAAGACTTCAGGTTTTATTTTAAAAGGGCCAAGCATTAACGTGACATCATGTGAAACACTAAGGTGAAGGCTGGCAAAACTGCAAACTTGGTGTTATTCAAAATAAAAGGTGAAGAGTAAGGAAGAGAACTGCAGCAAAAGCAGCCTGTAGCAACCCAGTAGGAAAATGCCTGAAATAACCTAGTTCTGACAACACCCTTCTCTCTGCACAAGAGGGGGATCAGAAGCATGCTTCTGTGACTTGCATGCTACTGATCTGTTGAGGAGCAACAGGTTTTGAACTCCAGCCAGGACACCTGGACTTCAGCACTATGATACACATTACAAATTAGCACTGACTGACACAAATAGGGTACGTTACCTCACCTCTTTGAAGAGTAGCAGCATAAAAATCTAAGTACCCTGGAGACTTGAAGTGAGTGGATGAATTCATGACCTACTTGTGGGTAATGCAAGTCACAGCTGTTAGCTGAACAAGGTTGTGGAGTGGCATGTTTCTGTTGTTACATCTATTCAGTTCTTTGGTACACAGCAACTTAACACATATTTTAAGCTAGTAGGTCCTACCCTATTTGCTGCCTAATGCACATGCTCAAACACCCTCCTCACTTGAGGCTAGACCTGAAATCCACAAGAGCTTTAGGTACAGTAGAAGTTTCAC
Organism: Podargus strigoides; assembly: GCA_028020825.1. Taxonomy (NCBI): domain Eukaryota; kingdom Metazoa; phylum Chordata; class Aves; order Caprimulgiformes; family Podargidae; genus Podargus; species Podargus strigoides. The sequence goes on from CM051633.1 coordinate 5,475,510, forward strand.
ACAAGACATTCTCAACCCACCAGTGATGGACTCGGATTCAGTTGGGTACCTGGCACACTCTCCCTGCTCACATCCAAAAAGGTTTCCAGCAGAAGAGACGACAGACCATGAAACACCAAGATCTATCCTGATGAATCAATATAGCTATGTAATAATGCTACAAGACAATCACAAGAGATGCAATACTATGAGCTGATCTCAGTAAAACCCCAAAAAGATGTATTCTCCCAATAAATGCCTCTTTTTTCCCATAATTCTTTACATGGTAATGAGCAGGTTGGCTATTACTCATGCATGCAAAAGATGCATACACAATAGACATGGATGCACAAGACAGAGGACAAGTACTGATCTCAAGCCATGGCAGCCACCAGTACCAGCTGCCAAAATCAGACCAGTCCACTGTGACAGATGTCTTTGTCACACTCCCCTGCTCATGAGAAATGAAGATCTTAATGGAGAGCAGAGTCATTCTATCTAGGACTGACTCTGGGTCATGTATTTTATTAAAGCAGTTCCTCGAGGAACCAGAAAGTGGAGCAGGAAAGAATAGAAACCTCTTAAGAAAGATTAGTACAAGAAGTTAAAATGCAAACATGGCACAAATGCACAGCAGACTTCTGCTCCTCCGTTGGCGCAGGCTGCACTCACATGGGTTAGATCTTTCTTCACCCAAAATTAGTTGATATGTGAATAAACAATGACAACAACAGGGACCACAAGACCAAACAGTGACTGGCTAATGGCTCCCTCTAGTATTCTGCCTCCTCACATTATGCATCACATTGCAGGAAAGACCTTCCTCAATAAAAGCCAGAAGAAGCCACACTGCCACTTTGCAGTGATACATGGGAGACATCTCACCACCCGCTCCTCACAGAAGGTCAGTGTGGACTGCCATCCTGGACCCCTGCCCGGACAGAAAGTCATTGTGGTGAGCAGAGTGGGAACAAACTGCTCTCTGTAAGAAGTGCCTTCATCTTCATACAACCTAATGAGAGATTGCCTGACTTCAAACAGCCACACAGTGTCTGGGGCACTTACAGCCATTTCGGTACTGAGTCACACAGCAAACAGAGAAACGGGACTGACAACAACCTCTCTGTGCAGCTACAGTAGAGCTGAGGGCCCCACATATTTATAAGACCACTGCTAGCCAGAGAGACTTCTGAGCCTGCCTTGCTGCCCAGAGCTAGGGAATGATTGCAGCATGCAGTGTTCAGCCAGGCCCCCCAGCAGATTTTGTTTATGCACCTCCACTTCCCTCTCCCTCTCAGGAGCTTGAACATTGTCTCCATCCTTAGTCAGACAACTTGCATATCTCCAAACATCTCTTCATCTTAAGAGTACAGACAGGCAGATTGCTCTTTGGCCATTAAATTCACTCTTATTGGATGAACTGACTACCATATAACCCTCTCATTTTATTTATTTTTAAGGAACAAACAAAAAAACCTGATTTCTGGTGTCAACAAACAATCCCAGAACCTGATTTCTTGACTGTTTAGAAAACCCATGCATAGCCTTTTGTCCTGGGCAAGCACTCTTTGTAGCTAACCAGCACATGCTTTTCCCTTGTGTGTTAATTTAAGCCTGGAAACCCTTTCCCAGCCCTCTCCCCTTACCCAAGGCACAGATTCCCAATAGCTGCAGTGCCCTGTACTTGGAGAACTCTTCCACATCCAAGTGGCTGGCTCTCTGAGAAGTTCATCCTTTTGAAATCAATAACCTGAGCTGTGAGGGTAGCTTTATTTACTCTTCTGTTTCATTTAAAAATTAATCATGTCATGGTCACTAGCCTTTCTACAGCTTTCTAGGTTCTATACCAAAAAGAAGCAGTACTAAAACTGACTGAAGAAGGAAGAACTATGTGGAAAAAAAGTAATTCATAAGCTACTGCTGCTAACAATTTCCTGAGACTTTTCAATCTGTACCTGAGAAATCAAAGCCACCAAAACACATCAAACAAGTCTGGGCCTATGAAAGAGTCGCAGCACTAGAAACTCATAGGTGAGATTATTTTGACCAACACACACCCAGTTTTGATCCATACAACCATTACCAGTTTCTTCACAGAAATATAGCAATATTTCTATGTACATGGACAAGGTTGCATTTCATCTCTGCCTCTCCTGAGCAACCAACCACATCCAAAAATACTTCTGTTTCACTGTCCTTTTGTTTACCCCTAGATGCTCACTTCTGCACCTAGCATAATTAATCCAAGTTCCTACATTTCAATACCCACAGCATTTCACAAAGATATATTTCAGCCATCTCTTATTGATCCAACTCCCTACCCCAAACAGATTAGGTACTATCTCACCACTAACACACCACCCACTCAAACAAGCATCAGTGCTTTCTTTCTCCCATCTACTCACTGATATTTATCCATTACCACATGCTTATTTACCTGGTTTTCTTTCCTGAAGCTGTAGACATTCTCCTCTGTCTTCAACATCCTAGTTTCTCTGTATCCTTGTTCCTTCTCAAACAACATTTCCTCAGCTATCACTGTGGGCTACACCTCTCTTCTTGGGGGAGGCTGGTTTCTCTTCTCCTTTTCTTTATTGACATCTCTTTTGCTTCTGTTTCTTTCACCTCTTCAGCAAAACCAACCTTTATTTTTAGGTCTCATCTACTAGTAATCCCCTTCCTCCATTCTGCCCTCACAGTCACACAAGCACAGGTTCTTCACCCTAGGTGGACACCTACCCTTTGTAGCCTCCTGCTTGTTACAAGAAGTCCATCACACCTGCAGCATCCTCGCCTCCCTAGCACACCAGCTGAGGACAAGTGCTCTCAGCTGCAGCTCCAGCCTTCAGGTCTTCTGTCCCATGCTCTCCAGCTGTTCCAGGTCTCCACAGCCTCTGCCAGAAAACCCTCAGTAGGATAATATCTATCCACAGCACTTTCCCCCAGTCTCATTCCCATGCTCCACCAGCCTTTGAACCTTCCCATTAACTGTGACTATAAACATTGTTTTACTCTTTTGAAAAGAAAGGTGCAGCCACATCATGCTTTTCCCTACCTACTCCGTTAGCCACAAGCCCTCAATGAGCCCTAGCTAGTCAGTGGTGAAAGACTTCTGCCTGGGTCAGTTCCACCCCTTAATTAAGCTCATCTAGGAGCACAGGTAAGGCTGCTGTCACTCTCCAAGGATCCAGCAGACAGGTGACAGCCTGTGTATCCCCCCAAAATAGGATCATCTCCTTGTTTCCAAGAGCAAGTCCCACACAGCCCCTTTCCCAAGCATGAGGCACTTGCTAACCTGCTTGTTGGAGCTTCTTCTACCTCTTAGTGCCAGAGAAGGGACAAGTAAAGATGAGATTTGCTGGAAAGATATATGGGAAATTTCAGTCCTTTCTCACAAGGAAATCTCTCTGTTTCATAAGGTAGTCCACAGGCCCTTCTGATTGGGGGAACCAGAAAGGTGGCAGTACCCTCTGTTAGAGACACCTCCTCTCTGAGCAAAAAGGCATGTCTGGTGCATACCATGTCTCTACATGGACTTCAGAGTTGACCCTGTGAATGAATGAGGACAAATGACACCAGCTTTACCTCCACTAACAGCTGCTGTGTGCAGACCAGAGGATACAGCACCATCATCCAGTGTAATCACCAGCTCAGACCCCATCCATCACCCAGCAGTTCAGAGTCAGATGGAAGTTCTTGTTTACAGGGGTGAAGGGAAATGGCTGGTTACAGCCCCATGGTCTTCTTGCTCATATTCATAATTCAATACTATCATCACAGTCAGTGCTTCCTCCTAGCATCTACAGCTGGAAAAGGAGAAAGCAGATACCCTGGCTCCACATTCCCTGCATGGCCCACTACTGTCAGCAGGCCCCTTTTGAGCAGAGACTTGACTGAGAGTGGACAGGAGCTTAGACAGTCCTGGTGAAGCGACAGCAACCATGCCCATTGCATGTGAAGACCCAGGAAGGAATCAGAGGGAAAGGAGAATACGATGAAGAGAAGCTCCACGGTACAAAGGTACATGTGTCAATCTTCTCTATAGGAATATTTCAGTTCAGTTAATCCCAGCATCTTGCAGTGCTGAATGCAGCAACAGGATGAAGAGGTAGACAAGAAGCAGGGAAAAAAATTAAGAGAAGGCAACAGAGGTGAAGAACTAAATGAATAGAAAGCATACAAGAGAGAACCAGAAGTGCTGAAAATGTCAAAGAGTGACAAGCCTCTCAATGTATCACAATAAATACATTTTTTAAAGGATGGCAGATCAGAACTAACGTAAGAGTAAGGAGGAAGTTCACCACAACGTTGCCATCAACTGGGTGCACACAAAAGGTCAGATTCTCCACTGATATTGCTCCACTGACTCCAATAAAACTACTAATTTGCACTGCTGATGAGATTATACCTGGCCCTATATCTAACTACTCCTTCTTATGATCTAAGATTTACTGGCGAAGCTCTGTTGAAGTCAATAGGGCTGTGCTGCTATGCATTTACACAAGGATTCAGCCCAAGTCTTCCCCTCTTTATCTGGAAAACATAGAAAATGTGCCACTTTTGATGGTGAAGAGGCAATCTGAGGAAATTTCCTCTTTTCTGGTATGGCTGGGCTAGGCCTGTTCTCTTTTCTTCTCTCCATCTGGGTAATTGCATTTCAAGTGAAGGCTTTCTAGCCAGCAAAAGGAGGCCCTGAAAAATGAGTTAGAGGAAACCACACGTTTGGCATCAGAGCCAGCATCCTTCTCTGAATCCTCAGGCTGAGTCTGGCTGTCTGAAAAGCTCTGCTTGAAAAGGAGCGCAAGATTTCTTCACATGCATGTGACAACAGCTGCAAATATTTCCCCTTGGTCCATCACATGCACACAAATCCATGCTCCATTGAACCCCCAGATATGTGAAAATATAACTCATGTTAACAGATACAACAAACACCTAGGCACTGAGGAACACGTGGTAGTCCATAGTACCTCCTTGTGAAGACATTTACACATGGAGCTTTCACCTCAGATGCAACTGGCAATCCAAATGATGAGCACACACACAGCATCTGTGGACACCAGGCTGGACTGTGACCTCTGCTGCAGTGTAACTCCTGCTGCCCGGGTGGAGCTTTCATCCTTCTGTGTGGCAGAGGGGTGCACAAATGAGGCTGCTGTTACTGATGTAGGAAAGGATTTCAGCTTCTAGCTCTAACAATAGAGGCTTGTCCTTTTGGATCCAGAGGCTCCAGGTTCAGTTCCCACAGATGATCCGTCCAGAGTGGTTGTCAGAGCAACCCTGGCCTTAGAGGTATGGACTTACTGGAAATGACTCTGTAATTATTTGAGCTCACTCAGGGGAACAGTCTGAAGTTGTGCATACGCAACCGTCTCCAGAGTGGAGCTGAACGATCTGAAATCCCACCTGGCCACCTATCTGCACAAGCTTTTACACAGACCAGAGCCAGAACCAAATCCTGTGTGGTGAAGCAAGAAATCTTTCCTTGGCACCTCCTGCATCCTTCTCCCCCTGCATTTACTTCTCAGCGAATGCTGTGGTGGTGGAACTTGCCAGCCCAGCAGCATTGGCTTTTTGTGTTTATCCACACCAAGGGGAGCTGCTGCATGTGATCCTCTTCTACCAACATCCAACCCAGCCCCGTGGGGAGACAGCTGGGGGACCTCTAGGACTAGCCAGCCACCCAACTACCATAAAAATAATGGAAGGAGCTTTGTGAGACAAACCAAGCTGACTTGGGAAACCAATGGACAATCTCTCACGGGAAAACAAACAAGCAACAACAAAACCAAAAAGAGCGGGGTTAAAAATCACTTCAAAACCATGAAACTGCTGGTGCTAAGCATGCTGTGAATCTGTTTACTGTGTATTTTAATCATGAAACTGATCAGTCCACTGTAACATACACCACATGTTAAGATAGATGCAGCAGATAATAAAGCCAGTCTGATTTCACACAGTAAAAATGTGTACATGCAAACAGAAATACGTTAAATGCATTTCATACAAAGCGTTTCTTCTTATCATTTTAAATACATATCCCAATTGTTTTGCCCAGTTTGGAGCCCACTTGAACATTCTGGGACTGTCCCAAATCCCATACGGGTCAAGAGCTCACTGACTCCAGTGGGTGTTGGATCAGATCCTACGAGATCAAAATTCCTGTAAGGACTAGTGTTTCAGTGTGGTGGGGCTTGCATTCCATACAGAATACACTGTAGTTACACCATCCTTACAGTGTAGCTACAGCGTAATGTTAGAGCTGAACTGCTATAAACTGGGAACAAATTTAGCAGTCTGGATGATGAGCAAATCCAAAACACAACATATCTGTTGTCCACCTCTGCTGGGGCTCCTGTGAAGCATCACCAGTGGATATTCAGCGAGCGAGTTTTGGCCCCTTCTCACCCTTTCGAGTCGTTAATCACTCATCTTAATTATCTTGGTGGTATTTTGTGCTCTTCCCCCACCCACGCCGCCTGTCTGTTTGTGGTATCCATCTGTTGTTTCCAATCATATACTTGGACTGGAAGATCTCTGGAGAAAGGGCCATTTACTGATGACGTGTGCACAACACTTCACGCACTCCAACCTCAGCCACCAGTAGAGACCTCACATGATGTCTCACCGTGCATCACAGTAACTAATGATAATCATCAGATTTGCTGTGCACACACAGACACACACACACATATATACATACAGCACATGTACCTTCATACACATGAGGAATGCACATGCAGGTAGAAGTCTACTGAAGACAGATATGTCTGCAATTAAGGCAGGTGCCACTGAGATCAGGGGAAGGAGGAAGGAGAGGGGCAAAATGACAAGTTTCCAAGCTGAAATTCCAGCTGAAACAATCTTCTGCCTGCTCACCCCCTCTAGCTGCAGTCCACAGCCTTGCAGCACCGAACTGAGCAGGAGCCACTCGCTACGCCTCAGTTCCAACACAGCTACTCAGTGCATGAAAACACCTTTCTGAATTGAACCTACTGCACTGTGCACAACGTCAGGGAACGTGTAACGTGCTCTGGAGTCTGGTGACAAACACACTAACACTTGCACAGACTTCCACAGCAGCAGGGTTAAGGAAATGCATGCTTCTGCAAAGCTCACCATGTGCACCGTGGCACAGAAGGTCACAGCAATGTCAGTGAGACTGAGCAAGTCTTCTCTGGCTTTAAGCTACTTGGCATTTCAAAACTTCCTTTTGTTTGTTGGATATAGTAAAAAATGGCTTGAAATGTTATTGAAATGTATTTATATGGGATCCATACCTGAAATGGAACATTTAGCTGGACCTGACCTGGAATGAATGATCAGATAAAAATTTCCAGAACTAGTTGGCCTCCACTGATACCATTTTCCTTCATGTTTTGCTCGCCGAGATGCGCTTCTGCTTTCCCATACTCACAGACACACAGCTATCAAGGCAGGCAAAGATAAAGTGATCTTCTTCCTTACTCATACTGCAGATCAAACTAAAGCTCACCCACATAGCCTCTGCCAAGCCCCAAGACTTAAGTCCAGTCTAATATTTCAAGCAAAGACAAGCAAAGTCTAGGAGGCACAGAGCACCAACAAAGGTGAAGCCCTTGTGTAAAGCTGAGGAGACGTGTGCTAGCTCCCTCCAAAATCCTGTGCTCCACATCAGCCACATCTGGGATGTGCATGCTCAGAGCTGGTGGGAGAGGCTGTGATTCTGCATTTCTGTTGGGCTGAGTACCTAGCCAGTGCTCGTAGCTCAGTCTGATGGGTCTTCTCCCAGAAAAGGATGTTGAGGCACTCTCCATCACTTGTGGCACCATCTCCCATGATGGAAAAGACAACTGAAGGATCTGTTGGCAGGGACAAGGAATTGATTCTGTTCCATGAAGAAACTCCCTGCATGTTTTGGGAACAAACAGAGGACTTTGAAGAGCTGTCATTCTCCCTCCAACACTGAAGTCACTTCCACAGAGATGGAGCCAGGGATTAAAAAAAATAAAAATAAAAATCATCAGGACAAGGCATATACAATGGATCTGTCTGGCACAATGCTAATGACTATCATCTGGGTGCAACAACGATAGGATGAGAAACTATTTTTTAATGTACACAGAGCAAAGGAAAACCCTTAAGCAAACATACCAGCAGAACAATTAGCTGGTTAATCACAACGTTGGCCATGAGAGGTTTTCTCCATTTTTCCACTTCAAAGGAGAAGTGATTAATAAACAGTGTTGCCTCTTCTGGAGAGATGAGTCAGCCCCCTGCCCACACTGGGGTTATCCTCACACTGCTGCTGCTGCTTTTCAGAGCATGTGAGTGTTCCCCGGGGAGGACAAATGCTTCATTTAGCTTGTGGTGCTCCACACCAGATCACACAGCTTTGCCCTCCACAGCCTCCCTCCTAGCACTCCCGAGGAGGCACCATGCATGTGGATGGGGAGGGATCTCCAGGGGAGGACAATGGAAGAAAAGCCACTGGACAGAGCAGAGGAGCTATGGGACAGTTCAGAGATTTTGCTACCTGTATCCAGCTTGGATCTAGGACAGCAGCAGCATTCACCATTAAGTCTGTGAGATGAAGTGAAGGTGTCCTGCTTTTTATTTACGTTAAAGACGTATGGGTGCTGGGTAACAGAGTGGACCAGCAAATTGAGAGAATCCCTCCCTTGGTTGTGGCTAGGCCTGAAGAAACTTACCCCAGCCCAGCAGGAGGTGAGCTCAATCAGCTGTGCACGAAGGGCACTCCACATGAGTCTCACCTAACACTTTAGAGGAAAAGGTCCAACCACAGACACGCTGTGATCACAGAAGACAGACAGGTCCCACTCTTCTTTCCACCACAAGGAATAAGTGCCAGTCCATGGTCTGTATCAGTCTCTGCTTTTCTCTCAAGGAAAGGCAGATCCATCTGTGGGGAGGATGACACCAGACGCCCGGGCAGCAGCAGCAGGCGAACACACGGTGTTGCTGTTGCCTGTCTCAGGAGACACACCAAAGAGCTGAGAAATGGAAGGGAAAGCATGCCTGTCCTGGGAGGACCAACAACTCTGTGTGTGTGTTTGTGGGAATGTAACAATGGCAGGGGTCCAAAGTGAACCCTCTTCTCCCCTCACACTCCCTTTGCTTCACGCCCTTACACAAGCAGTAGTTACAGAATCTCCTGCCTGGCTTTGGTGATGACACCCACGTGAGCTACCCCACCAGTGTATGCCTATTCCCTGCCTCTGTAAAACGACTCCAAGATGTCACTCACCATCCACTGTGCCAAAGGGATGACCACTGAGCTGGCACACCCTTCTCACCCCGTTCCTGCACTGCCTGTGCTCAGGGGGTCCCACCTAGCCTAAGGTGCTCTACAGAGTGCTGCCAACAAACCAGGTCCTCATCCAGTCTCTTCCACCATGGAACTATCCCAATCAGTGGAGAAACAGCAATCCATGCCAGCTGCAACATCAGCCTGATGTTTTAATGCACTCTGGTCCTGTTACTACCCACAATAACTGTGAGATAGACATTAGGTCTGCCGCAAATTTCCTCCCTGCCTCTGTTCCCCAGAGCATCGCTGCCCCAAGTGCACTTGCCCAGCAGCTCCCTGGCTCTCAAGAGGATATTGCACTGCAGTGACACTTGTTCCCTTCAGCTGCTCACATTCTCTTAGCGGAGTTTTTCTTTCTCTGCTGGAGCTCCTGGCGGGAAGAAGCAGCCGCAGAAGAGCTGGCTTTGCTCAGCAGGGCCTCTGCTCATTTCCTGAGCACTTCTTGACGTGTTCCGTTTGTGACCGAGCTTGGGCTGTGATCCCAGCTGATATTTTAACTTCAGCCTCAATAGATTTCAAACTTCAGCCACTGTAAATAATTCCCTGACATGCACTCCGCCTGCATTTTAGCACTTTTGCTTGTGTACAGTGTATTTAATTTTCATTTATTTTAAATGTTTAGTAGCTTTCTCCATATCAGCTGTCAAGAAGAAGACAGCATCTTGGTGAAACTGCCTGATCCTTGGTGAAGTCCGGAGACATCAGATTGGTTTGACAGCTCTGTGCATAATAGTAATCACATTCTCTACTTAACGAGAGACAGATGAAGCGGTGTGCCATGTTCTAGGAGATGTTTACAGGACAGAGAACATTGGAACAACCACAGGGCTTCAAACCAGGGAGCGATCTACATGAGGAACCTGGTTCCAGCAGTCACCAGGACGAGAAACTACGCAGTCTGTAAACAAAATGGATGTAAAAATTCTCTGTTATGGTAGTCAGTAAGAAATTTCACCCACTCGGGCTGCTTCTTCCTAAGTCTTCTCAGAGTTGGCTTATGCCTTAAGACATCAGAATTCCTCACTCAGCCTAGCACTGCACTTGCTAAGCATTTATTAACCTTATGCTTAATATTATATATGCAGATCCATTTGGATCATTACTGTGTTAAAAGTTTATCAATTTCACAGAATCACAGAGTGGTTGGGGTTGGAAGGGATCTCCAAAGATCATCTAGTCCAACCCCCATTAGAGCAGGATCCTAGAGTAGATCACACAGGATCATGTCCAGATGGGTTTGGAATGTCTCCAGGGATGGAGACTCCACCACCTCTCTGGGCAGCCTGTGCCAGTGCTCTGCCACCCTTCATTGCTTAGAAATCATCCAGGCTGGATTTTGCTTAACAGAAGTGAGAGAGCTCTTGCACTTTCTTTGTGTGTCTTGTGCTTCTATTGTGTCTGCTAGACAAGAAGGAATCCTCTCACACGACATACAGATAGGCACAGATCACTCAGTCTCAGCCTTTAGGCTCTCCTGTGATGTAGGTGACAACCATCATCAGGGAAACATTGCACCAAAGAGGTTAACAGACATTTGCCTTCCCCTTGTGACTGCCTTTCCTAGCCATCACAAGGAGGGTTAAACTCTCTGGAAACAAAGACTCAACAGCAAAAAGCCATCAAAGTGCTGCACACGCCTCTTGTTGGGTGTCATCCATCCCACTGCCTTAACCTTTCATCAGGGTTCCTTTCACAGCATCTAAAAGCTGCACAGACATCTGAGGCCTCCTTCCAGGCTCCCCCTTCTCCTGGAGTTTGATCTGAGGGCAAAGAGTGGAAATTCAAAACAAAGAGTAAACAAAAACAAGCTCTCCTAAGTGTAAGCCACACGTTCATTTGGAAGCTCCTCGGCTAATTTTACTCCCTGTCTCCTGCTCACTCTGGAGTTTCTTTCTTCTTCTTTTTTTACTTCCCTGCCTCAGTAACAAGAAAAACAAAGAAGGGAGCAGGGAAGAAAAAAAAGAAAAATTACTCCATCAAGAACCCTTTGTCCTGTGTCAGGGACCTGCCCAACTCTGCAGATGTAAAGCCAATGGATGAGGCAGAGTGGTCTTGTCTCCTACTAGATGTCCATCAGGTGTCTGATGGGAAGCCACTTTAAACATTGCTGCTTGCTCCAGATTCAGTAGGTAGATCTGTTACTGGATAGCCCAAACCAAAGCCCCAAACATCTGGACAGTTTGGCTCCAAGTCAAGGTCTGATCTGAGCTATCCTAGAAATTCCAGTTTTGTCTGGCCCAGAAGTTGTTGGCCATCTGCAAAATGGAAATGGGAGTGGAAACCTGTCATCGCAAGATGGGGGGAGTTGGGAGTGAATTCTAGGCAGGCTGCTTTAAGCTCTTCAGGCTGGCTTCCCAGCTGGCAGAAATCTAACTTAGCTGCAAGACAGTCAGTGGAACCACATAGATTCATACCACCCAAGAATCTAGCCTTCTTCACAAAAATTCACAGCACTCCAGGGTCTAATGGACAGCTGACAGAAAACCTGACATTTATTAAAATGCAATAGCTCTATGCCTTCAGCTTAGAGTGGGAGGACATTCCCAGTACTCATGAGAGAACTCCATGAAGTCCTCCAGCAAGCTCAGATTCCTGACACCTGTATTGCTTGGATGCCCAGGCACATCATCTGGGAACTTGACCCCTGTTGTGCTTGGTGTGACTCAAGAAGACAGCAAAAAGATCTCCAGAGAGTTTGAAAAACCTAACTTTCAGGACATTTCCTTGTACATTATAACAGAGTAAAGAAATACACAACCTCTACTCTTGTATCAATTGTATTACTTGAGGGTCTATCACAGTCTTTGCCCATGGTATTAAACCATTCCCATAAGGGGAATGTGGAGAGGAAAGGAAGGCTTTGGAGGCAGCTGTTTTTAAGCCAGGACAGTGCTCCATCACACTGTGTTGCTTCCAGTTTCAGTCAGAAGTCAAAGTATTTTGATGCCACCTTTTTCATGTCTCCTGAAGCTTGTGCTGTCCCACATGAGGCTGTCACAACCTTCATGCCTCCTAGCCCACATTTGCCCATGATTTGCAGGATTATTTGAATGGGGATTCTCAGACACTGAAGAAAATCTCTAAAGCTTGACTTCTTTTTTAAAAAAAGAAAATCAAAACCAACTAGCTATACAAGGTGACTCTCCATACATGTTATAGTTGTTTGCACAGGTTAAGACATCATTAATGTATAGAGTCAGAAAGAAAAGATGCCTGGCATTGAGCTATCATTGAAATGAAAAGCACAGACAGAGCCAGCAGTGTTGAAAATGAAAGGGAATGGAGTGTGCAGTGATTTTTTCTGGGGGTAAAGGGTGAGCCAGCAACATATCAATGCCACTGTCACAGGTCTTCCAGGATGTCCTTTACGACATATTTATGTGTCAACTGGTTCTTTCAAAGTTTCATCACCAAGAAAGAGGTACAACTATTCGGTCTGCCTTATCATTATACTGCTCATGAATTCTGGAGGAGAGTCCTAACCGAGATCCTTAAAGTAACTTAGCCTTGCAGAAGTTATTCTGAGCTGTTTTTCTTTACCCAGATTCACCAGCAGGGAAACTGAGGCAGCAGGAGGTAATACACAACACAGCAGTGAGTGAGAAGAGAATGTCTCACCCAGACTTCCAGCCGTTTGGCTCTGCCTACCAGACAACATTGGCTCCTAGGTAAATAATAGAGCTGTCACACCCAAATGTTATTTTTAAACTGTGGGTATTGGGTTTGGCACAAACTCCAGCAAAGCACAGCACGACCAAGGGAGTCCTGAGGAACAAGTGCCCTGCACAGATGGAGCTGCTTTGGGGAAACCTTTTTGTTCTGCTACATTTATGCAATCAGTTGAATGGGAGCCCAGACTCCAACCTATCAGCTGCACAAGAGCACAGGGAGAGCCTGAACAAGGAGGACATGGCAGGACAGTGGAGCTGGCTCCACCACAACCCATCACCTCCACCCTGGTGCCCTGGCCCAAGCCGCGCCGGTCAAATCCATAGGGGGGCAGCAAACCCTTTGTAGTCATGGGACTTCATTCCCAAAATGATCCTCTTCCACACTCTGTGCCTGGGCAGCTGGAGAGCCCCACACATACACAGCACCCTTGGGAACATCAGCATGGGCTCCACAAGCTCAGGGGAGGGAAGATGGAAGTGCAAAGTCTCTTTGAACTGGACATGGGTGGCCAGTTCGGCTCAGTGACCCAGCTGGGGGGGGACACATCATGTGTGTGTGCCCATCGGAGGGCTAGGAGGGCTCTGGGAAAGTCTGTGAGTTGTGCAACACACAGCTGGGTTTGGGTTTCAATGTGAAAACACACACTTCCATGGAAGAACCTTTCGTGGTTCAATGGACACAGGCTCACTTTGAGAGATCTGGGGCATACAGGGTCCAAGACACTCAAGGCTTCTATAATTGCATCAATATGGTAACAATGCAAGGACAACCACACCAGCTCAGAGCAAAGGTCTGTCTGCCTCCATATCCAGCTCCTGTGGTGACCAACAACAGAAATGGAGGAAAGGGCATATGAGAAGAACACACATGGACTTACTCCACCCCAGGATGCTCTCCTGTCTCCAGAAGTACACAGCTCCAGCCAACTTCGTGGTACTCCATGCCCGTATGCTTCTCTCTCAGAGCTGCAGTGTTGGCACAAAGCGAGCCTGCGTTTGAGAACGGGGCCAGAACTCACATGCAATCTGTTCATGTAGACAGAGCTCGGATGCAGCAGCAGGTGAAACTGTATTAGAACAAACACAAATCCCTTGTCAATTAAAACTCATTAGCCCCTGCATGACCCTGAATCTCAGGGCACAAACTTTGTTTCCAGATCCGTGCTACCTGTGCCCTCTCTGTCCTTTCAGGGGTCTCTGGTCAAACATCTCTAGAAACTTGCATTCATGCTATGGAGGGCAGGAAGATGCCCTTGTTGCTATCTGTATTGTGGTGGTGCAAACGCACCAGTGCAGGGCAGCATTTGCAGATCCAGCATTAATAGACCAAACAAAACACTGTGCTACACTCAACTAAACTGGGAGCCAGATTTGCTGTCCAGACAGGCAAGAGAGAACAGACTGGGAAGGCACACAGGTGACTTACCCAAAAACCCACAGGCAGCCAGCAGTGGAACTGGGATTAGCTCATAGCTTTCCCTGCTTCTCCCCTCCCAAGCTCCAGCCACACTTGTCCCTTTCCTGCTCGGTTTTGTTTCTCTCCACCCAGCTGTCTTTACTGAACGGGCTTCCTACAGTGCTGTTCAGGCAGTTGTCAGGTTGGGATGAGTGTCTCCACTCCATCGAATGGGCTGACTCCCTCTGTGTGCCCCTGTGTGTGCTGTTAACCCTGATTTCCCACTGAAGCAAATGAGAAAAAAGCAAGACAGATAGCTCCATGGCAGCTGGATGGCAGCTCGACTCCCCTCCTCTACAGGAGACAGTTTTCTCCCCCTTTCCCCCTCTCCACTAACAGCTTTCCTCACAGACCCTTTTGTCTTCAGCTCCCTCCCAGGAAAAAATTAAAAACCCCTGAATTCCTCCTTTTCTCTCCACCCTCCTGAAAAAGAGCTAATTCCCTTCCTCCCAGTTCCTCCTCCCACCAACACGCTTCAGACATGGGGCTGACCCTAAGGAGTGGTGGACAGGTGACCAACACGCTCACTCTTGTTTCTACTTTTCTCCTTAGCTGGGAAAGGAAAAAAAATAATAAAAAAAAAATCCTTCCCACCCATTCCCTCAAGCTGCTCCATCTTAAAACAGACATTTCCCCTTCCTCAGCCCTCTGGTTGCTGCTCGCCTCCACTAATAGCATCCCAGACTAAACAACTCTATCCCTCTTTCCATGGCTCACCTGCCTGCTCTGGCTACTGCCTGTCTGAGCTCAGGGAAGAGACATAATCACTACACCAGCTCTGAAGCTGTACTGGGCTTCCAGACAGGGGAGGAGAAAAAACCCCTAGGAAGTAAAGAGAAAGGAAAAAGGAGAAGCTTTGGAAGCAGGTTAAGAAATGAGCCTGCAGATGCAGGGCGATGCAGCCCTAGCAGAAGCCAGCCTTGTCAAAAGACCTCCCCACACTAATGCTTAGCAGAGGGGTGCCTGCCATCCCCAGATTTATCTCAGCCCCTCTGCAGCAATAACCTACTCAGTCACATCTCCCATCTCCCTTTACCTTACAACAGCACAGCATCCTTCCCCCAGGATCCCAGACAGTGATGTTTAAGCAGCCTTGTGTCTGGCCCAGGTGTGCAGACAGATGCCCAGGATGAATGTAGGAAGAGAGGGGAAACTGCCTGGATCTAAGCACTGAGAGTAGGGATGGGAGTCCACGCAGAGAGCTCCCAAAGCATTTGCCTGAAGATACCTGACTTGCTATTCTCCAAAACTCCACAAGCAGAAAACTGCCCTGAGAAATACTAAGGTTCAAGGGCTCTGAGGTTCAAAGATTGGGCTAGATGAAATTTCCCTCAGCCTTGCTCCCCGTGGTGGAGAATGAGGCTAGCTACCTGGTGGGTGAGGGGGAAACAGCCTCCAAAACTCGACTGTGACAAAACCTGGGGCTGGATCCAAGAGACAGGCTGTACAGAGTCCTCTGCAGGAAAGCAAGGTTTATCAAGGTCTTTTCTGTCTATTCCGAAGCTGGTTTTGATTGAAGAAGGAATTACCACCCTTCCCTTGCCCCAGTAACACGTAACACACCACCCCCATTTCCCTTGCTGCCAGTTTGCTCTAATAAAAAGAAGAATTATGCCTGAAAAGCGTGTTGCACGAAGATGGACCCGCCAAGCACTCAGAGATGCACTCGCCAGCAGTCAGACACATGCACACACAAATCCCTTGCTTGCCTGTAGACAAGACAGATCACTTTCTCAGCTGCTGTATATGAATTTCAAACTGCTGTGGAAGAAACCTCCCTCCTCCTGGGTTTTAGAGCTGCACACAGGTGATCTGGAAGGGCAGACTTGCAGAGCTACCTGTGCCTTTGCAGAGTCCTGGCACCTCCTCGTCTGTGTAAGCTCTCCACAGATGCCAGTGGTTTTAATTTCAGACTCTAATATTTGAATGGGCTTTGCCTGAATGATCACACAGGTCAGCAGCAAGCAGAGGTAACCTCACTGGCATCCATGTGACACCTGGCAGTCACCCCGGTATTAGAACAGCACCCCAAATGGCGCAGCAAGACCTCGCCATCATTCAAAGCAGGCTTAGTTAAGTTAAGCACTTAAAACATCATGCTTCTCAGATACCAGCTATTTAACACATTTATGACACAAAGAATTAGAAAGGGGCTGAAAGGAAAGTGAGGGATGGTTTCCTCCGGGGCTCTCCTGAGTAACTACCAGCAGAAAAGCTTTGACAGCCAGAGAGATAGAGTAAAACCCTTGACAATAGCCATTTTTACCCTGTTACAAGTTTACAGCCCAGGGTATAACTTCTGAAAACCATTCAACAGCATCTGCCAGGGAGGAGAAGAGAGGAATGAATCCACTGAATCCAGACCCAGTGCCACTGTAAAGCATGGCAGTGAACCAACGAGGCAGGGAACAGCCTCTAAATTATTCATAGCACTGTGGCACTGAACACAGAGCAAAATGGCCAAGTGGCACAAGACCTCCCTTGTGAAGAACACCCATGCAGGTGCCAGCAAGCAGCAGGAAAACTTACCAGGACAATGGGTGCTCCCCACCAGCCCAGCCAAGGAAAAGGTGAGGGCTACAATCTGTGCACGTTCCCAAGTGCCACTGCCAGCACGGAACAGTTTGTTCTCCCCGGTCACTAATGGGGCTAGAGCCACTTCAGCGATGCAGGAGAGATGCTCCAGGAGGGAATAACATCTGAACAGCACAGGGACAGACTCACAGGAGCCATGGCCTCTTGTTCAGGGCAGCCTGCAGCTCTTTGTCCCTCAAGTGCCACCAGCAGAGCAGCAGCTGCCCATCACACGGAGGTGGGGACAGTAGCTCGTGTGTGAGACAATGGCAGCACTAGGCACCACCAAAACCTGCATAAAACAAAGACACATCAGGCAGTTTGCTCTGAGCCACTTTCCTGCCATGGATCTCAGCTGGGCACAGCCCAGACATGGCCAGCTGGAGGCTAAGGGAGGAAGGCTGGGGTGGCCCAACTGGAGAGGCTGTGGGGAGCCTGGGCAGCCCAGGCACAGCTCTCTCTTCCCTCCCATCCTTTCCAGCTTCTCTTCCCCTACTCCTTCCCCCTCTGCACCAGCAAACACATCTCAGCAGTCAGGAACTGATCAAAGTTCAGCAAGCTGCCTGCTCTCCTGTGCGACGAGCCCCGAGGCATGCTGCAAAGGGTGGTTTTCCCCTCCAGCCCCCCTTTTCTGCAAGCAGGCAGAAACACGGGATCTTCCCTCTCTTTCATCTCCTGGTTTGATTTTCCTTGCTCTGGTTCTTAGAGGTTGAAGTCAGTGCTCATTAAAAGAGAGGGAAAACAAAAACATGTCAGTGCTCAAATAGCTCCATGGTGAGATTCCCCCACAGAAAGCATGAGTGAACGTAATGGGAAGGGGTCTCTTCTGAGAGTGTTTTTTTAATTTAGCTATGAACTTCGGTGAGGGTTATAGAATCATAGAATCACAGGATGGTTTGGGTCGGAAGCGACCTCAAAGCTTATCCCATCCCAACCCCCCTGCCATGGGCAGGGACACCTCCCACCAGCCCAGGTTGCTCCAAGCCCCATCCAACCTGGCCTGGAACACTGCCAGGGAGGGGGCAGCCACAGCTTCTCTGGGCAACCTGGGCCAGTGTCTCACCACCCTCACAGGAAACAATTTCTTCCTAATATCTAATCTAAATCTCCCCTCTTCCAGTTTGAAGCCGTTACCCCTCATCCTATCACTCCATGCCCTTGTCAAAAGTCCCTTCCCAGCTTTCTTGCAGCCCCCCCAGGTACTGGAAGGTGCTCTAAGGTCTCCCCGGAGCCTTCTCCAGGCTGAACACCCCCAACTCCCTCAGCCTGTCCCCACAGCAGAGGTGCTCCAGCCCTCTCATCATCTTTGTGGCCTCCTCTGGACCCACTCCAACAGCTCCATGTCCTTATGTTGGGGGCCCCAGAGTTGGATGCCGTACTCCAGGTGAGGTCTCACAACAGCAGAGGGGGAGCATCATCTCCTTATACCTTGGGTTTTATTATATTGCCTATAACCAGGGATGTTCTAGGGAGCAATCTAGGCATTTTATAGCTGCCTGGTTGGCATCAACAGCTCCACACATCCAAATATCATGAGACACGTTCAAAACATTGAGAGACCAACTCTAAATAATCAAAATTCCTTTATTATTTAAAACCCCAAAAGACAGACCTTCCTTTCTTTGCCATCTGTTTTTCTGAGGTTTTAAGATTTATGCCATCAAACTCTGCATGTATAAGGGCAGGGTTTGTTGTTTTGGGGTTTTTTCCCAAGCTTAAAATTACAGGTCTCACATAAATCCCGTGACTCCAGGAGCTTAGTCTTTGGAGAAGAAAATACAACAAATACAGGAAGATTGCCCCAGAATTGACAACCCTGATTGCTAGCTTCCTTCCCAATAAATTATTTTGCATCTTTCTGACAGCAGGTCACAGGTTGCTCTAATCATATGGCCACAGCTATCTAGAAGGGACAAGCATTTGAGGCAAGGTTTTGAAGAGGAGCATTCACATACATATATCAGAATAACAAAGTCAACATGTTCCCCCCAAACTGCATCTCTCCTTCCACTATTTCAAGCCACATCATGCATTATGAGATTACGTACACCACATCCATCCTCTTAGTACTTAGGTGTGCCTAATTTCCTCCCAACATTGCAATCTCACCACTGATAACAGGAGAAATCAGGCTGGACTTTGCCCTCACTCCTGGTACTGCCCTCATAGACAGCTCCACAAATTGTGCAGCCTTCCACTGGTGCAATGAGCATAAAATCCATTCAGCCCTGGGAAACACTGCTAAATTCTCTAGGCCACAAAGAGAATGCCAGAGTGCCTTGAACAGGATTAAGTGTTGCATGAACTTCACAGTCCACTTTCAGAAATTCAGAGTGTTGCAACAAGAACCAGACAGCACGAAGCAGCTGGGTGATGCTGTCTTACAACATAGGTGGAGGATCCTCCCCCAAAAAAGAAACCATCAGGGCACAGAGCCACTGCAGTGATACCTAAACTTAGCATCAGCCACAGAAAAGGAAAGAAGCTGTGGCTGGGCTATTTGTATTCCCCTTTGATCCTCGCCTGACTCCCCAGGAGTCACTGGCAACCAGGAGTAATTTATAATAAGCTTTAGGCTGCTCTGATTTATTCTGGGAGCTGAAGCCAGGTGCAAGGAAGCTAAATAGCCAGCATTTCTTGGCTTTCACTGGGGGAGTAACACACCAAACATTACAAATCCCCAGTGTGGCACACTTCAGGCCTCGCCTACAATGGGCAAAGAGAGCACAACTAAACATGAAGAGACCACATAGAAAGGGAACGGCCTTTTTGCAAGTAGGATGCACCAATTGCTCCTGGGGAGTCATTTTTCTAGCTGCAAATACTGACCTTAGAACAGCACTCAAATCCTGCTGGGGTGTTAGCAACAGGAAAGTAAAAAGCACTGAAAAAATTAAGGATATAAAAGAAGAACTTTGATGACTTTCAAAAATAAGAGAATGAGGTTGTTTTTTTTCCCCTATGTATTTTCAGTTTCCTGAAATGGCAAGTGAAGAAATGGACAACTCAAAGTCTGTTGCAGAAAGTAGAACTGCAGAAGTTATTCATTATCAGTAGGGCTGATTGGAAATTCAGCCACCGCCTTGGTTTTTAATCCCACTTACAAATTGTTCACAAACTGATCCTAATTTTTCCCAAGTGAATCTACAACTTTCAAAAGTACACCCCTGCGGGTGAGGAAGTCCACAAACATCACGGGTCAGCACTACCTAACTCCCTTTGACTTCTTCGAATAACTCAGCCTTCACCAGCCCATTGAACAAAACCAGCTGCTCTCACGGAGTTACTCACATGCTTTCCACTTGGATTTTCACTTTTTGCTATTTAGGGCATGAGACTGCTCATCTGCACTACATGGTTTGATTCTACAGCTCAACTGGATGACCAAAGGCTTTTAAAATAAGAGAATAAGCAAGGCTGAATGATGAAGAAGTCACAGTTCACATTTTTTTGGAGAAAACAAGCTTTTGTGCTAAAGTTTGTGAAGCCTTTCAGATTCATAAACATTTTCCTCCCTGCCCAAGGGTCATCCGCATACTCATAAATAACCAATAATATCACTCTTTGGAGACAGGCAAAGCCAAGTCAAACTGAGAGTTTGCCAACATGTCCACAATGCTGTTTATTCCATGTAGTGCACCAGACCCTGCACCAGACTCTGCCCCTTCAAAATCAAATGAAAGAAATGAAAAAGATCAAAGAGAAATCAAAATCCATCTGAATGAGTCAGACCACCATGTGATGACTGTCCCCTTGCAGACCACTCCACAGCACGTGCTTCCACCAGTCTCTATATGACATGTCAAACCACTCAGTCTATAAACCCCCTTCATCAGAAATACCAGCATCACGTCTCAGTGGATTTGAGGATTTCTTTTTTCTAAAAGAAGTTTTAATTCAAGCCTAGCTCCATCAAAACAGCAATGTTACAATATTTCAGAAGTGAGTGGGTTTGATTCCAAGCATGCCAAAAGGCAGAGGGAGGGAGATAGTAAAGGGAAACAGCTAAATCTTTTCGTTTTCTTTCCTCAGCACCATTGCGAAATCGTTCTCCAGAACATAAGATCCAAGTGAAGTTGCCATGTTTTACACAAACCACGGGCTGTTATTGTACTACACTTCTGAAATGGGGAGTGCAGGTTAAGAACTTTTGGGCCTCTCAGATTTTAAGGTGTACAAACTCTGGCAGCAATGCTATCTGCACTTTTTCTTTTCTTTTCCTCCCTTTTTTTCTCTCCTTTCCTCTCCCTCTCTTACTCTTTTCTCTCCACTCTGTTCCTTTTCCCTTTCCTTCTCTTCCCCTTTGCCTCACTTTGTTTTCCCTTCTCTTCCTTCTTCCCTTTTACTCTCTATCCAGCCCTAACACTGGAAAGCAGCTGCAAGCTGCAGCTTCAAATAAAAGGCTCTGAAAAAACCCATTATGTTTATCGACGCATTTTCCATTCTCAGGTTTTCATCCTGTAGGACACAAAACAAGTATTAAAAAAAAAAAATGCATATGTGTGTGCAAACAAGCATGCATAAATACATGCATGCACATAGAGTATGTGAAAACACACGAAAAGCATGTTTGCACATGTGTGCTTCTGCTTGCATATATTTTTTCCTTCTGCAGCCTTAGGGAAATGTGCAGGCTGGATGCCACAGGTTGGCTCCGCGCGTTACGAACCGTGTCAGCATGAATAATGGGGGCAGGCAACTCTGCCAGAGGGTCATGGAACAGCAAGTGCGTAAAAAGGCGAGATTGTCCAACAAGTACACGCAACGCCGGCCGGGGTTTGAAACGCGCTGCCAGACAGAAACCCAGATCAAATTGTAGACAACTCTAAGGCCAGGAGAAGCACGATGTCCATTTCTGCTGACCCCCTGTGAGGGCGTGAACCACACATTGCCACCCAGGAATCCCAGAAGCTTTTTCCCAGCAACTCAGAAGTACAAAAGCACTTCAGCAGGTGTTTCAAGTCAAGCTGTACCTCCCACCTTGTAACAGTCTGCTCTTGGTGTCATCGTGCTGGAAGATCAGGGCCAGATCTGCTGATGAAGCCCCCTTGATTTTGTTTGCTGGATTGTCATTTAGACGAAGATCCAGGTTTAATGCAGATGCCCAATACAGGGGCCAACAGCCAGAACAAATGACTATGTCCTAGTAAACAGATGATAGGCTCTTCCTCAGAATTCCAGGGGTAGTTTTCCTGGAAAACATTTTCTTATGTGTCTTTACTCCAGCTAGTGAAAGATGAACACACTTCACTCAGTATTTCAAAGCACTTGAACAGCATATGTTTGAGAGTTCAGCATAAACCTTCTTGGGCCCAAAGTTTGCACATGAAAGGTTGGAAAAAGCAGTAGAGAAAAACACCGAGGAAAGGTTAGCACAAGAAATAGAGCAGAGAGAAAAATCCAGATGAAAAAATACATTCAGTCTATACAGTATTATACCCACAAAGGATGTTATATGCCAGGAGCCAGGTTATTAATGCAGCAGTAACTGGTTCCCCTGAACATGGTCATTGTGACACAGACAGTTTTTTCCACAGGACATCCCAGATCATTCTTCCCTGGTCCCCATCCAAGCCTGAATTTTTCTGCCTGTCTCCCACAGGCTATCCTTGTTCTGCCCCTTTCTGTGCTGCTGCCTCCATAACTGAGTTTCTTGTCCTCTTGGACTTGGTCTTTCTTGAATTTTGAACCTCTGCTTGCCACCCTGACGTTCCTTGCCCTATCAACAACTTCAGTTGCTCTGCTTTCTCATGTGCGCTCTCCCCATCTCTCAGTCTCACTTTGTCTTCCCATCCTTCCAGATCCATTCCTGGTATCAGCCTCCTCTTCTCTCATGGCTTCCAGTAGCATTTTAAGTCCCAGACCTCCTGCCTGCCCTCACTTTCTCCTTGTGTCTATCTGGTCCTTTTGCTGCCTTCTCCACCATGTTCAGCTCCCAGTATTTCCTTTGCATTTCAACACTGGTTGCATACCTCCTCCCTGCCTCCTAGACACAAGCAGAACTGAAGCTACTAAGACTGCAGGAGAAACAGACAGCTTCTTCACCTCCTCCCTAACACCATGGTCATTAGGAAGGCTCATGGATGAAATACACCCTCCTACTTTTGGGCTAAGCACCACAACGACACACTATTCAAGTGGACTCAAAGCATTTACCAGACTCTCACCAGCATGAGCAAACTGAGGAATCTTTTTGGTTTTCTTTACTCCAAAGCATATAGCACAGCTGAAAACAATCAGCTTTTCCCAGGAACAACAGCAGGCGCTTCCTCAACCTCAGAGGGTTGAACTCTTCTGTCTGAAAATGAGAAGTCTACTTTAAACAATTTTTCTAAACTGTCTCTACCATTAACCTCCAGGATGCAACTCATTTCACTTCCATTAGGTACCCACCTTCAGATGGGCTGACTGAACACCCCCATCTTTCTCCAGAGAGGATGGAAGAAGGTCAGCTCAGACAAATTACCTGGAACGAATGCCTAACAAACAGCCAGCATTAAAAATAAGGTGAGCTCCAGCTCCCCGTCCTTCCTCAGCAACATCTCAGCCTCTCATTCAGGAAGAAGACATCAGGAAAGTGCCTTAGCAAAATGACACCAGGGGAAAAAAAAAACAAAACAAAACAACTTTTTGTCTTTTTTCAAACATGGAAGAAAAACAATTAGTTTTTTCTTCTTGTTTTGTTCTTAGAAATGGCTGAACCATTTCAGATTGCACCATCCCAAGAAAAATCCAGCCTGAGTCACGTGTGTGGCACCAAAAATGCCAATGAGAACAGTTAGAGATTGGCAAAGTCATAAGCAACTGAATACAGTGGTCTTTCTTATGATAGGAAGTGTGGAACAGCTTCCCAAGAGGTACTAGCCCCACCTACACCTCAAGCAGGATACAAGGAGGCAGCTCTCCCTTGCCTTGATTTGCAATTGTTCTTCAGGGCACAGAATGTCACCTCTGTTTCCCTTCAGAGACAAGAATGTAGCATGAAAACAGTGGTATCTCCCTTTTTTTTTGAGTGGGGGGCGAGAGAAGCAGGAAGGAGAGTCACTAACAAACTTGGATTCAGTTACAAGGAAAAATGTGCCTGAAAAGCGACTTTCCAAAGCCAAGAGCTTCACAGGATTCAACAGCTCTTCCAGGATATACAGATACGTATCACTCACAGTGACATTCTGCAGGCTCCAGACTCCGCCGCATTACCAGGCAGGCTCTCCGACAATTAATGAGGGGGCTGTCGAGTGTTTAAAACACATCACAGCAGCTCTTTCCAACGCAGCCTGCAGAGGTGCACAGCACATCTGCGTGCTTCAGCACTGGGAATAGAATGAGCTTTGTTTCTTGTATGAAACTAAAAGATAGTAAGACCAAGGAAATAACGTTCCCCACACTCCCCTCTGAGCTAAGTCGGTACAATAAGTAATGAAATACGGTGTTGCAGGCTCACCCCTGCCTTCAGCTGCACTTGGAGAGGACTGCCAGCCTCAGCCTTGGGTGCTTTGATGGTGATGGGTCTACTAGATGCTTTGCAGCACTTTGGCCCATCGGCAACACAGGCACTAGCCAGGTGAAACCATGAGAAACCTACTACTGGAGTAAGAGCCCACTTTGGTGCCATTCTGCACATGGAGATGGCACCAGGGATACCCCAGTATCCATGGTGGTGAGTCCCATCCATTTCTCCACTGGGTATCTATCTCTTTTTACCAGTAGGAAATGGAAGAGTATAACCTATACACAACCTGGGAAGCCTGCAACATTCTGGGCACTTCTGGTTGCCACCAGACAACACCAGAAAGCTTTGTATGTGCCTCACCAAGCTGAGATGACCCTGATCTTCAAGAGCAGCTGCCTACAAGCTGCTCTGGCAGCCAAGACTCGGCTGTCAGCCTTCTTATCACAACAGTGTCAACTGTAGTTGTCTCATTCAGCAGGAAGCCCTCCTCTATAAGAAGGAACACCCAACACCATTACAGGGGAAGGTGAAGAGGCTGGGGAATCCTTAGATGCTGTCTCATGGCAGGTTTGAGACACTCTTGCTCCACAATAACAGAGCAAGGGCAACTGGTGTGGAAGGTCCTGAGAGCTGTGTTGGGTAAAAACAGTAGGTGCCAGGAAGGGGGGGATGCACCAACAAGACAGGCTCACAACTAGTGAAAAAAACTTGGATATAGCCATTGCCAAGAAAATCCCTTTTGGAGGAATAAACCTGTTCTGTTAGCTGTCTTCACCTAGCAACCTCAGCTCTACGCTCTGTGGCCACTCCAGAGTGTTCACCGTGGAAGATGTGGCCTTTGACAATCAGAATATTGGGCACTTCAGGTACTACTGCAAACCCTCCTGCCTTGGAAAGAGCTGATGAAGGTCCTACTGTGCTCCTGGGCCTGTGAGCCCCAAGACCTCATGCCTGTGGCTTGGTGGTACGTAGGTCTGCCTATAGCAGCCACGCTCCTCCGCCTCACCCCCCCCTCCCCACAATCCCACAGCCCCTCAGAGGAGTCCTCTGACTCACAGCACTTTTTTTTTTTTCCTTTCTTTCTCTCTCCATCTCTTCCCCTATGTAGTTTGGTTGCTGACATCCAGAAAAGGGTCTTTACCTCCTGGAAAACAGACAAGGCAGCTGCCAAGGGCTGCCAGCTGCACGCACAGGATGACTTGCTGTCTCTATCTCGTCAACTGGTGACACAGCTTGGGATGGTTTTTGGGGGGTGGGGACAGGGTAGAAATCAGGCACCAGGATGCCACGGTGATTCTTCAGACAGTGGGGCAAACTCTCACAGACTGTGCCTGGGAGGCACATGCCCTCTGCTTTCACCCAACACATCCCGCACGTGGTGGGATGTGGGAGCTGACCAACAGTGTGCAGGCACAGGAGGAGGGTGCCTCCAGATCACAGCCTTAACGGCACCCTCCAGGGCAGCACTGTCACATCCCCATCCCAGCTGTGCTGGCCAGTTTTCTCTCTGGCTTTGGGAGAGATGCAAAAGGGCTGGATCACCACTGCCTTGCTCAAAGACACTGCTCACCTAAAGTCAAGTCCAGATCTCCCTTCATCATGCTGTAGGAGTTGCCTGGAAGGCACAAGAGCCATGTGCTATGTCTGTATCCTACTATTTGACACCTTCAAGCCTTCCAGTTCCAGCTCTGCTCTGGTTTTCACCTACTACTACACTTTCCTGTGAGGAATTGCCACTACCCAAGACCAAGGGGCTGTGGGAAAAGCCACCACGCTAATTTTAAAAGAGAAGAGCAAGGTCTTTAAGTCTCTCTTTTTTTGGAAATCACTCCAAACTCCCCTTTGTATCTGTTCTGGGTTAGGGTCTCCCACATTGCTGAAGTCAGAGGATCCTCTTCACCTCCCAGAAGCTGTGCAGCTGCCTCCTCACACCTACATTGGGCAAACTCACCCAGCTGAGCGGACAAAAATTCAGCAATAGCAGAATTGTCACAAAGGGCGGGCACTCACTGAATTTTGCTGCCAGACTCCATCATGAGTGACACAGGGGCAGGTCACTGTCCTGAAGATCACCCTTGGTTCTGCTCCATGAAGAGCATATGATGAGCTAGAAGTAGAAGGAGGTCTTCCCTCCTTCTGATGGGGGCTTCATCCCAGTCCCTGCCCCAGCCTAGTAAAGGAGCAGATGCTGCACATGAAAGGCTGCTGGGAGAGGACTGACTCCCCAACCCTGCGGTGTGGGCATCCATACCACAGGGAGACTGTCCCTCCTCAACAACAACCACCCAACAAAAAAAAAAAAAAAAAAAGGTCATTTTTCTTCTTCTTCTTCTTCTCCCCTCCTCTCCCCCTCCTTCCACAAAGTCTTGGTTTCATCCCACCGTGGAACAAAAACAAATGCTCTAAACCGCAACATTTTTCACAAACCGGAATTTCTTGCAGTCTAGCCAGCCTTGGTGGATCAATACCAGGCATTTCTTTCCTCCTCTGCTCTGGCCTTTCCCTTCCAGCCTCACTCCTCCCCCCCGCCTCACTCACCAAGGGGAATAAGGGAGCCGGAGGTGTCGAACGGAGGAGTCGGGAACACTCCAGCTCAGTTTTTAAAAGGGACAGAAAAAACACTGGCGTCAGCCGGAGCACCAGGGCAGGCGCTGAGACCTTGTTTTGGATTTCGCAGAGACTGTCCCTGGGGAGAGCTGTCTTTTTTTTTCTTTTTCTCTCTTTTTTTTTTTTTTAATGCATGGTTTTGTTTGTAAGTTAAAAGTCTCAGGATCTGCAGTCTTTGAAGTGTGGTCAGCCTGCCAGATGGAATTAGTCAGTGCCTTTCGGTCAGAAATCCCAGGCAGATGAAGCGGGATGGAAGGACAGTGTTTTTCTCATTTACCAGGAAACCCTCTGTGTTGACCCCCACAATTCAGCCAGAGAGCTCCCCAGGACCCCAAAAGCAGGCAGGACTGAAGGCAGGAAAGCAAATAGAGGGCCAAACCTTTCACATGCACAAATCGGTGTGGCACTGCTGAAGTCAGTGGCCCCCAAGCAGATTTATACTGCTCAAGATCCAGCCCAGATGTTTTTGCTGGTACTTGCTTGAAGCTCTAAGATGTCAGTGGAGTTTCCTCTTCTTAAAAGCAGTGCTGAATTTGGCTCACCTTGCCCCTGACTCATACCATCTTTCTGTCTCTTCCCATCATGGTCTCATCAGGTGAGCAGCCTTTTCCTCCCATGTTCCTGAATGAGTCTTTGCCTTCCTTCACACATGCCCTCATCTCATGTCCAAGCCCAGTAACCCAAGTGCCATCTTTGAAGCTTTACCAGTCTATTTTTCTCCTCTCCTCTTTGTCTTTCTTTCTTTGCTGAGCCCACCCTTCACTGCTCCCCATGCCTCTGCTAAAAGCTTCAGGTCATTCCTCAGGCAGTCCCCTGACAAAATTATACTTAGAGAACATCCATTTATTTCCACATCATCCAAACCACCACTCAAGAGGAGAGTTAGTACCGCTTGTTCCAAGCATGCAGTGTATGGATGACAGCCCATCAGAAAAACAAAGAGTGACACCAGTAGATGTGGAAAGAGCTCACAAGTGTCAGACAGGAGCCGACAGCCTCCTTGCAAGAGACCAGTGCTAATCACTCACCAGCGGAGACCTCAAATTCGTTTCTCACGATGGATGGAAGGGGCAGAGAGGCTTGCTGTGGAGTTGGTGCACTGTAGTGCTATCAAAGCAACCACACGGACCCATGCAGAGAAACAGTCTGTTTTACCTTTGGACTCTCCAGATCTCTCAGCAGCATGACGATTACAGCAACAGGGAGGTCCAAGCAGCACACCACTAAAGTGATCGTGGTGCTCAAACACTTGAGGAAGGGACCAAACAAGGATCTCTGAGTGAGGTCCTTTTTAACAAGGCAACAGGCAGTATCTCAAGAGCAACAAGCGTGAGGCAACAAGCATTTACAATTAATACTGGCATATTATAAGTAACTGAACAACCAAAATCAAGGCCAGTTTTTGAAGCCTTTTTCAAAAGCCTTGCAGTCTGCAAAGGTAGATGGAGAAGTATAGAGGGGACATAATCATACTGCAGGTGAGTCCTAACTCCAAGAACTCAAGCTGCACTCTGTCACCCTAGAGAGGCAGCATACCCAAGGGGTTAACAGAACAAGTTTGGGAGAGAATTCAACCAACAGGTGTGAGCTTCAAGACCTGTCCCAACAAACCTGTGGAAATTGCTGCTTGAGGATTCTGGCTGAATCAATATAGCATAAACTGAGTCCAAAAGGATTAATACTCCACATTAATAGGAGCACAAGAGAGATACATGAAGCCAAGCCATCACTTGTGATAACTGCAGGGAGGCCAGTGTGCAACCAGGCTGAGAAGTGCATATGCTGATGTAAGACTGAGCAGGGTGTACCAGTTGCATCAGACTGCAGAGTGCTTTGACTGCCAGATAAAGCTAAAGAGGAATCTTCCTTTTTAATACCATAAAACTCAAAAGTGAATTGGGCATCTCCTTCCTAGAGAGCAAGACTGTTCTTCACAGAAGAGCCACACCATGGACCTGTCCTGCCACAAAAAGTTCCACATTCCTGAGCAGATGGGCAGAGGGGGCATAGACACATAACAAACCAGAAATCCTGAAGCAGATGTTCTCTTCCCCCACCTCCTGATGGCAGTCCCTGTAGAAAAGACTCATCTTACTACCATGTGAGCCAGGATACTGCTCATCTCAAATAAGAGCTCAAAATGGTCACAAGGACCTTCTCTACAAAGGATAAGGTTTTGCCTACCTTGTCTGAACTTCAGCATCAGCCAATCACCAACAAACATCTCCACCATCATGTCAGCAGCCACTCTGTGGGATGAACGCTGTCTCTCTGCAGTGACAAACATCTTCCAGCTCCTATCACCCTTCATAGCAGAGCCCCCTGGCACATCCACAGGGTAACACTGCCCTGTGGTGACTGCAGCTCCAGCCAGCTGAAACCCCACACCACAAACTCATCTGTACCCCTGAGAAGGTAAAAACCAATTCCAAAGAGCTAAAACTAAGCCAATAGCATTGCCAGCACCATTCTTGCTATTGGCAAACACCACAAAAACCACTAGCAATCAAGACCAGTCAAAGCAAACCAGGCCTATTTCCTCTGCTCAGAATATGTGACAACTCAACACCTCCATCCACCTTATTCCATCAGGTCCATCCATGAGGCCAAGCTACTGCTTTTTCACTTCCCTGCTCCTCACTGTCCCTTCTCTAGGCCTCTGCTGTGCCATTGCTGAGGCCTGACTAGTTCTGGATCTCCAAATACTGACTGCAAGCACAGACAGCTGTCTTGGAAACCTCAATTTTTAAAGAAGAGAAAGCCTCCAAAAGAGGCAAAAAATGTGCAGCTGACAGTTGGGTTATTTGCTACTATAGGAGTAATCTGAGGTTTGCTCAACTGAGCAAGCAATGCTTGCTCAGCGTGGATAGAGCAGAAGCTGGACTCCCACCTTCTGACTACATCTGTGCTGCTCAGAAAGATAAGCCACGATAGAGCACAGCATTTGGCTTTCACCCACCTCACACCTCCCCTCCACCCTGCAGCCTCCCAAACAGCCTGGCCCTGCACACACAAGGAGTCCATGTGCACACGTAGGGGAAAACCACGGCTGGGCAGGGGCTGTCCCTACCAGCCAGCAGAGGGGCCCACATGGGCTGTGTTTTGTCACTGCAAACACAAGGAGAGCAGGGAGAGCAGTGGTGATTTTTTATTTTTTTTTTTACTGGAGATCTGGCCCCATTTTGTACTATTTTGTGCATATTTAAGGGATGCTATGAAGCTGCCAACATGGCCCAGGGCTGGGCAGAATATGAGTAACCTTGGTTTAGAGGAAGAGGCAACAACAGAACCTAAGAGAGGTCTGAAACCAGGAAAACAGCCTTGTTTGTGAAGCCAAAAAGAGAGTGCAGCATATTCCAAGGCCAAGGGAATTTTTCTTGCAACGTTACTTTGCCTTGGCTACCTGGCCACTCTCATATAAACAATGGAGACACACCAAGAAAGCAAGGAGACTTCACAGAGGTTATAAAAATATCACTTGTGCAATTAGACTGAATCAAAACTCATGACTTTCTGGTTGGAAGGAATGCTTGTGTTTCCCCTCTCATTTCTTTTTCTCCTCTTTTTTTTTTTTCCCTCGTAAAAATCTAGATAAACAAAAGCCCTAGGATATTGGATGGTTCCTTGCATATTGTTTTAAAAGATGAAACAACAACTGCAACCACCATGGTGAGGAGGAGTGTCTGTAGATTGGCACTGTGTAGCCCCTCTTTTTCCTCCCTTTGCAGGAGCTGTTCTCGTCCTTGCTCTGCCCCGCACAACGTTCAGCTGCAAGTCCCATCCCAGGACATGATGAGGCACCACCATCTTTTGAAGTGCATCACCTCTTCTCTCTCAGTGGGTCACATAAATAACTGCAGCAAGCTGGATTTACGTTCCTACCTCTCTCCTCGCCTTCAGGGGCAATCCACTTACTGCCTCCTTAGGAGAGGGGATGACAGCTCTTTAGATGCCCTTGCCTACCATGAGCAGTTCATGAACTCTGTGAGGCAGGGGCTGCACACCACAGTGCACAAGGAGTCCACAGGCCCACGAGACACCATTTGCAATATCACCCCCCTACACCCACGACAGTCGCTAACATTCACGCACTTTGTAAAACCCTTTGGATAAAAAGCATGAGCGTTGCCAGCTTTCAGCTTTCAAAAATGTTGTGTGTGGCCCTAGAACAGAATGATATAGGCTTCAAAATAATAAGACTTAACTAACCCAAAAGTATTTGGAGTATTTTTCATCTGTTTTCTCATTTGGACCCTCGAGGCTTCATATTTTCAAGTGAAGTTGTTTTCTTCCAGGATCAAGAGAGCTGGAAATGCTAGTTTAAAAAAATAAAAATAAATAGAAAGCTGAGAATCTCATTCAGCCTCTTGATTCCAGGAGCTCAAATAAAGACCACAAGTCTCAAACAAAATACACAAACATCACAAGCTTCACAATGATATTCATCAAGAGACGGCAATGTTCAGAAGCATAAAACGGTAATTCCCACCTCGCTGGATCTGGTTTTATTTTCTTTTTCTCACCTCAGCTCCTGTGGCTATTTTTCTCTTCTATAGGGACTCTATTTCTGAGCAAACAAAATGGTTTCTTACCATACAGCAGAGGGTGTAATCCTATCTATCTGTCAATTGCTTTTAAAATTCTTTACTCCTGGAATTTTCACGAAAACTCGTGGTTCAACAGAGGAAAAAAAATCAAGTAATGTTCTTAGTGAGGAAAGCTGCATCAAGAGTTCTACATTAATCCCTTCTGTTACTTTGCTGCTGCTCATTCAGCTCTTGGGTGCCCCTAGGTTGCTCTCTCCCAAGCTAGTGGATAACAGATGTAGGGACAGGGGACTGGTGAGCAGACTCCTAGGAAATGAAGAGACCCTGAGAGGGAGGAAAGGTATCACCTCACAGACTCAGTATCACCTTTGGGGGCTCAAAACAAGACAGTGTCAGGACTCTTAACCCTGCACAGGAGATCTTTTTACTTTTTACTTTTTATTTTTTTGCCACACCATCATAGATAGGCAGGGGAAAAAAAAAAATATCAAAACAAACCACATTCAGAATAAAGACCTTCCTGTGTTTCTGTCACCAGAGCAGCAAAAATACTTCCCTCTTCGAAAAGGATTTAGAACAATGGTGATTCCTACCTCCCTTATACATCTGCCCTAAACACACTTTAAGATCACACTGTGCTACTTTGGGGCACATGTGGCAGTAGACAGAGGCTCACAGGTAAAGGACTCCCACTGAGAAGGACATAGAGACACATATTTCAGCTGGGTGACTGCATATAGACATATCATCGCTGCCTTCTAGAGGTGAAACCAAGAAAAGATAGCACGGTGACACACTGTCTCCAACTATTCAAATACAAGCAGCTTTAATTGCTCTCAAAAGGTGTTGATCCAACAAAAACATGAAATAGAAGTCAATGGATCTGAGTGGAAAATATTATAGCAGTCAAATCGGCTGCTCCAATAACACTACCTCTACCCACAGGTATGTTTGAAGGGGATGGGGAGAGAAGGGAAAAAGAGAGAAGGTTCTGTGCTGAATATCTGAAAAGTTTGGGCTTGTTTGGGGACGAAGGTTTTTTCTGCAGAAATCTCATTTACTACCAGGGAACTGTGCAAGTCCCAGAAGGCCAGAGACCGATGGGTGATGGAAATATCCATCATGAACTGCTACAAGCAGCCACAAGTCCTTCCTGTAAATCACTGTAAGCTCAAATTAGAGTCATTAACATAGAACAAGGTCATGGCCCAACCATTTCTGAATGATGATGGCAAAGCTGTGATGAATAAAGTCATGCAGCACCACTCCTCACTGCCCACCAAGCTCCAGCCTCCTGCCAAGGGGCAACACTCTGGGTAAAACAGCCATGTGCAAAAACTTGTGCTGTTCCACAAACAAATCAAAACAAGTTTTAGGCTTCAAAACTTGGTTTACAGGCTCTCTCACTCCAAGGAGCAGCAAAATCAGTTTTGTAACCTGTAGAAGTCCCTCTCTTTCTAATACCCTCACACACACACACTTGCACAGAGACATCCTCGTCAAGCTAGATGAACCCAAGCATACGCCATGTGTTTGTGTAAAGGTGGCCAAAGCACAGCCCCACAACAACCTCTGGGATTCACTGGCCAACAGAGATGGCCAAAACACACTTCATGAGAAGAGCAGCTCTGCTTGCACAGCAAGGGAGTACAACTGCTGTGGCAATGACATTTTAGCAGGTCAGATCTGAGTCTGAAAAACAACATTCCATCTTGCATTGACCCATCCTTGCCTGGAGGGTTAACAATTCACAAGGGACCTTGTAGTACGAGGCTGCAATAGCCGTGCAGCACATCTCCTTTGCTGTCTCAACACATGGACAGCTCCCACTAGTACGATCCATCCCTTATTTTTACGTGTACCAAAATACACCGAATTCCTTTCTTTCCCCCTTAGAAATCCAGCACTGGCCTAGCTTGCTGCCTCCCTGTTGGACAGCTCAGTCACGCCGAGTTCATCCCGCCAATGCTGATGAGAGATGAAACCAGATCCTGGGGCTCCACAGCCGAAAGCTGGTCCCATTCCAGGTCCCTGAGAAATCCTTTGCGGTCACAGAGACGTCACCACTGAGGTGGGCTCTACCTCAGACCAAGGAGGGCTGCCTCTGGTTGTTATTAGCTGTACTGAAGATTTGAAGGACAAGGAGGCATCAAGCCAGCGTCTACTCCAAAATGCAGCAATCCTACATGTGCAGAACATGCATCTGGCCTTCATTAATTCTTAACTGGTCCAATGTGGGTAGAGGAATCGGAGGGCGGGGGAAGGGAGCTAACGCACTGCGGACTGAGCAGGGCGGTCACGGCGGACGTTCATGCAACTGGCTGCTTTGTTTTGGAGATGTTTCGGATCAGGGAGCATCGAGCATCTTATCCATGATGTGCACAGCGTAGCACCAGCAGGACCGTGCGTGGGCCTATGCGTATGTGGGGGGACAGAGGGCCTCCAGCAAGGGCTTGGCCTCGAAGTTTCTCATGGCAGTCATCACAAATGTTAGGATGATAGGCTGGGGGGCAGGCCAAGGACACTGGAAATTCAAGCCATGAAATGACTATGAGATGGTCTTTCATCCCACCAAAAAGGGGCACCTGAGTTAAGCGTGCTGGCACCCTTCAAGAGCAGATCTTGAAGCATGAGGAGGCTGGAAAATGAACATTCACCCTTCCTGTCCACATGGCTGGAGGCATCACCGTCTTTTCCCCTGGCCCTCAGAGCAAACAGGTGGTTGAGCAAACACACCACAAAGGTCTATATTTCATACAGGAGGGAAGAGCATCCTCTGTCTTGAGATCACAGGGGTGGCAGATTGAAGGAGAACTTCAGTCTGGCTTACGAGGATCAGAGTCCATCTGCGAGCGTGGCGATGAGTGTGCATCGAAGGGTGATTCAGCGTGTATGAGTATCTAGAGAGGTGGGTCGCTGAGCACGCAGCTGAGTGTGCTTGTGTGGGCAGCAAAGCACATGGCAGAACACCAGGGTGCAGGCAGCCCGTGGATAAACAAGTGTGTCAGAAGTGAAAGGACACAGCAGGGCAGGGGACTTGTTCTGAGGGACAATACAAGAGCTGTGTCAATTTCTGTCTTCCATTAAACCTGAGACGTCCCATTGCATTGCTGTGGCATGGCAGCATGCAGCTAATGGAGGAGGAAGTGGCCAACAGCCCTTATCTCCTGGGTGGCATCAGATGGAGACACTTGCACTGATTTGGTGCTCAGAAATGGGGCAGACCTTGGGTTGACCTGACCTCTAAATGAGCAGAATGGGAGCTGCGGGAAATGACGCTGTAAACAGGAAGGCATGAGATAAATAAGAGATGGGGAGGAAAGAGAGCTATTTAAAGTGACAGTTGCTTTTTAGCTCCATTTCCCCTCTTCTGCTCAGCTGGAAATGAAGGCCCTCACCTTTTTCTGCGCCTCTGCCAAGACAACATACACTTAACACAACTCTCTTCTAGCCAATGCAAAGCCCACTGCACACCCCTGTGAACACAACTGCTGAGGCTGTCCAGGAAACTGGAGAGAACACGTCTACATGCTCCAACAGCCTGAAGGAGAACACTGGCTGTGAGCTTTCCTACTAGCTCCTGTCTTTGGTTTGCCAAAGCTGCTACATGCCAAATGACAATGCACAGTGATCTCCCCTCTACATCCTCAAGCGGAGGTTGGACTAGATGCTGCACAATCACATGATGCAAGATGGTGCCACCTCCTAAGCATGTAGGGCAGTTAGAAGCAACAAAGCACATCAGGGAGAAGTGACCAACTCCAAGTGATGCAGTGCAATGGAACAGAGGAGACAAGAGGGAACAAGTCCTCTTCTAGCTCCATCCAGGGCTTGGTGTCTCTAGGAACAGAAACTTGCTCAGCATCAGTCCAACCTCAACTTCTACAAATTCTGATCTGTGCCCTTTAGAGGCATTACTGAGACCCAGTGATCCAGAACAAAGATCAGCCTTTAATTTCTGTGGCCTGAGGCAGCTCTAATTTTAAGCCACTTAAACAAAGCAAATCTACATTCAGATATTTGACATCCAGAGCTCTGTGCTCCCATTCTCAGGTCACAAGCACACCCTTCTCCTGCTCTGATGTAGTTACAAGTAAAAAAGAGGGGGAGGGGAATCTTTTGGTTAGCATAAGTGTTCTTGTTGTATTCTCAGAACTGGATGTTCCTTGCCTAGAATGAGTTTTTAGCCTTGTAATTTCTGATCACTCCTGTTGGTAACTGCCTTCCCCTTTACTAGGCTCTCCCCTGATCTTGTTGATTAGGGAAGTGGTAGAAGGCTGTGCCCTGCATTTCCAGGGCCAGACACAGAACTGTCCCAGGACAGTTCCCATGTAGAAGGGTTTGACCCCATTTATCTG
The DNA here is from genome assembly GCA_028020825.1 of Podargus strigoides. Taxonomy (NCBI): domain Eukaryota; kingdom Metazoa; phylum Chordata; class Aves; order Caprimulgiformes; family Podargidae; genus Podargus; species Podargus strigoides. The sequence goes on from CM051633.1 coordinate 5,511,462, forward strand.
AAGAAAAAGAAAAAAAAAAATAAGAAGAAAGGAAAAAAACCACCAACCAACCCAGTCCTGTTACAGAAACCCAGTTAAGTAGACAAGCTAAACAAAATACAGTTAGGTTTCCTTTGGCCAGCCTGGAACATATGGTATTCGTCAGCCAGTCGTGTTCCTCTCTCAATTCTGGCAGGAGATAGGTAACTTGTTCCAAGCACTAAGAAAGCTCCTGGAAAGTCAGCATGCTGAGCAAACTTTTGGAGGGGGGCTAACTGGGGATATAATAGCTCACACAGACACAGATCTGACAGTATTTCTTCCACATTGTTCACTGCGGCTCTAGGTTACAATGCCTCTGGCTTTAGGACATGCCTGGTTCACATTGTTCCCTGTGGTATTGCATCTGTAAGTCCTCATTTGCTAAGCACACACACCGAGTTCTGGGGTTGAGGGCTCCTTCCAAGTAGGCAGACAAAGGTATGGAAGGAAGAGAGGTTCCTGTGGATTTGGGCTCATAAAGAAATCCTAAAAAGGCAAATTGCATCCATGAGCAGTGCAGCAAGCTCTTCATCACATTACCTTTCTGAGGCAGGCAAAAATGTCTCCTGCCATCCCAGAGCAGAGCAGCAAGCACTTCCCCAGCAAGAAAATGGCAAGATGTACACAGCATCATGGACATCAGTTGCTGCAGAAAGAAATAGCCTCTGAATCTGGTCATCAACCAGAAAACTGTGTGAGGAGCCTGGTTCTGCGCTGGGAATATTCTGCGCTGTTGTAGTTTGCAAAGAAGTTAGCAAAGAGCTGATTCACAGAGAAAGGAGCCCATGTTTTAACAGAGGGAATTGGAAACCATGCTGTGGTAGAGCAATATCCACGAAAGAACTGCCCCAGCAAAATCAGTTATGTCTATGGGGAAAAGAAGCTGATAAAGGACTATTGATTTCTTCCAGTAACAACAGAGAATTCAGACTGGAAGTGAGCAGAGCGCTTCCCACCGCACACTCTGTGCCTGCCTGAGACTTTCAGCTGCTTTTTGAGTCCACACAGTTCTGCCTCGCTATTGCCAAGGCTGGTTTGACGTCTTTCACACAGGTTTGCTTGATCTGCTATAGGCCTTTTTTCAGCAAGGAAGCCAATTTATTCCCTCCAGGGCAGTTACAAGCCAGCACTGCCCCCAGGTTTCTGCATGCCTTTTATCTTCCCATCTACAGTTGGCCTTGCTGCGTATCCATTCCTCCCCTATCCCTGCTGATGGACAGCCTGGCTGGCTCAGGCCACCACACCCTCAGCCTAGAGAAAAAGTGGGAAATGTGATTGTAAAGAAAAGCAAGAGCACTTCTCCTAACTGTTCCTGTGCTCTTTGGTCCACCTGTTTGCTGCTACAGTCAGGCTTTCTCCCTCTTTTACCTGCTAGGCACAGTCACTCTTGTTCTCTCATTGCAGAAGACCAAGGCATTTCAACCTCTGTAACACATGGCTCTTCAGTGACATTCTTGCCACTTCAGTCAGAATACCTTGACCTTTTCCACTCCCTCCTTGTAATCCTATACCCTTTGTAGCAGGAGTTATTCCCTCGCTTCCATTTCCAGCTTTTTTGGCATCCAAGACCTGGCTCAGGCAATAGGCTTCTGTGTGTCCTCACTGCATCCACCACAGACCTGCTTGTCAGGTTTACCAGCACTGAGTGCATGGGGAAAGCATTTCCCACTCTTCTGAGTTGCTATTAGGAATCAGGAAAACTTGCTGTGATCACCAGCAGTGTGCTGGAGCACATCAAGGACTGAAGTGCTTGCAAAAAAAACTTTGCATCTGTTTCTATTCCTTTCCTACTTAGCCTCACCACATTCAAAACCTCAGCTGCAACGCACAGCTCTGATATGGTGTTTCTTTGGGGTTACAGGTATGCACTGTCAGCTCATCTCTTCCACATGCTGGCCTATCACAAGTGGTCCTCTTGCTCTCTACCTTAAGATTAATGGGAGAGATGCTCCATGGAGGTTAATGGGCGTAGCACATTGCTCACAATGCTGCAGCCAGAGGAGCTGCCTGTCCTTCACAGGGAGAGACCAGCTGAGTTCTGCTTTCAGGAACTGAAGAATCAACTGCAGCTCCATCCTTCGAGAACACCATCCATCACCCACCCAGGAGCTCCGTGGAGTGAGGCAATAGCACGTCATCATCCCCTCCCCACAACGTGGAGCCAAGTGTGGCTTCCTTTTGTTCTTACCCACATCACACAGACTTCAGCAGAGCCTGGTCACCGAGGGCCATCCATCTCTTTTGCTCTCAGGTCCTGCTCAGCAGTACCCTACTGGGCTTTCCTCATCCATCATTACTGGCAATTTAATCTCTGTCTCTTGCTGGGCACTTCCTCCCTGTGTCTTTGAATCGGAGGGGTTTTTTCCTCCCTCAAAGGAGCTTATAACATTTACTGCATGGTATTGGAATCTCTGGACTGAACTGAGTCATAGTTCAGCAAAATTAGACTGGTTTCATCTTCCTCACAGTAGGAAATTGGACATACTGCAGCTGCCTTTCTGTTTTCCTGTTTAAACCATCCCATCTTCCTGCAACTCTGTCCTCGGTGGCAGAATAGCTGAGGCACATGGCTTCCAAAACAGGAGATAAAATGGCTGTTGCCAAAGGTTGTTTGCAAAGCCGTTCAAAGCAAGAGAGGACTTCACAAAGTTTCCAGTCATTAAGCAGAGTTACAGCATTTGGCTCCTTCCTGCAGTCTCCCAGTATCTCTCATTAACACCAGTTTACTACCGCCCTTCTGAGAGTCAAGAGTGAAATTTCCACCAGTTTCCAGGATGGAAGATGAAGCTCTCTAATGCAAACCCTGTGCAATGTCCCTGCATGCCCTCTTCCGGGCTATGTCACTTCACCAGAGACCACAGCAAACCACAGCACCCCCTCAGTGTGCTGCTTTTAGCACCGTAGGACTCCATGCATTATTTAGGTTATTTCACACGTCGGAAAGTATCACGCGATATTTTTAAGGTCTTCAAAACCATAGAACAGATAAACAATGAAACCACACATACAGGGAGATCTCAAAGGGCACCGTTATGCAGCCTAAGCCTGTGCTGATGGCTTTCAACCTGCTGTGCATCCAGGATTCCTCCCCTTCCCTATTGCAGCCACACAATTTTACGCGAGAGGGTAGTGCCAAACATTCAGGGCTGCCCAGCATGGGTTGCCTGTTGGCACGATCCAGAAGGGCACACTATACAAGCTGCTCTTTCATGCAGGGATCCACATTTCTCTGCAGTGAGCGAGGTTAGCTTTCAAGATGGGCATGTGCAAACATATGCCACGTTTGTTTGTTTTCTTGTACCCGCATTACTCAGTAGTATCTGCTATGGAAAAAGTGCTTATATTCTGTGAAAACACACATTACCTTCACGTACATGAGCAGAAGAATTTGAGTGTTAGCCACTTGTAAATGACTGTGCCCACCTCGCTTTAAAAACTGGCACAGCGTGCGAGTACATGTAAGCATAATAAAAAATAATAAGAAACAGACAGGCAATAGAATTAAGAGCAGCAGCCAGCTGGGATCTTCTAACCAGTGACATCAAGGGATTGCTGAGGTAATACACTGATGGGTTTTAAATTAACTGTAACCACTCAGGAAAAAGATCTAGGCGTCACTGTGGACAGCTCAATGAAAACATCTGCTCCATGCACAGAGGCCATCAAAAAAAAAAAAAAAGAACCCAAAAATGTCAGGTTGAATAGGATAAAGAACAATACTAAAAATGTTTTAAATGCCACCACATAAATCAATGACACATTCATACTTTGAGAAGTGAGCTGAAGTCTGCTCGCCCCATTTCAGAGCAGGGATAGTAGGAACAGAGGCCAGAGAAGGCTGCCAAAAAATCATTAGAGGCACAGAAAGTTTCCCAAGGTCATCAGGAGGAGAGATTAAGGTCCAAATGCTTCAAAATAGCTTGTGCTAGAAGTGTACAAAATGATGAGTGAGAGAATGAAGGTTTTCCCATTTGCCCTTTCTTATGCTAAAGAAATAACGCCCACCTAAACCACTCCAAAAATATTATTATACAGGAAAAAGGAAGCTCACCAATCTTTTGCAGATTGCCCTGTTAACATGTGGAACTTGCTGCCACAACCTACCAGGCTGAGAGCAGAGCCAGTGTGCAGAGAGGCATCTGCCATCTCTCACCACGCTGCCACCACACGAGAATGAATGAAGTGTATGTGACACACATGTGCCTGCTGGCTCTCATGCCTGGGCAGGCACTGAGCTCCTGGGGCTAGGAAGAGACATAGGCAATGAAGAAAGCCAGGGAGGAACCCAATACTGGTGGGACTTCAGGGAGAGGCCAAAGAAGAAAAGGGCACCTGCAAGAGGAAAATGGGAGATAAAATACTTATAACAATCAGGAAAAAGGGAAGTGTTCCGTTCACCCTTCACATGAGAGAGGGGAAATTAAGATTCTGCTAGGCTGTCAGAGCATTTACCCCAGTCCTCTGTATAAAAGAAGAGACAGCAAATGCTGGCCACAGGTGAATGTTTACATTCACAGACAGACCAGCCAAGCCATGACAGACCTGTCCCATTCACACTCCAAATACCAGCATCCCAGTCCATCCCTTGGTACCGCATCCTCTTTGCATCCCAGTTCACTGTTCAAACCTCCAAAATAAACTGGCAACATCTGAACAAACTGCACATGGGAAAATCTCAGGCAGCATTGCATATTCTCCCTCTAGGTTTGATTTAGGCTGATGTAGAGAGACCTGCTTCGGCCCTGGCCAGCCAGAAGGGCCAGCAGCACCACCAGTATTCATTTGGAGCGGCATGCAGGAGAAACCATTTTTTCTGTGTTACCCACAAAGCCTCCAGCTCCATCATCCAAAAGCCTCACAGTCTTTGAGTGTATCTGATGGGTTTCCCTCCGCCACACAGGGACCTGTGACAGCACAGAGCAGCAGCAGCAGGCACCTGTGACACAGCAGATACCTCTGTTAGGGCAAAGCTTGCACATCACTGTGCACAATCCTAGCAGCTACCTAACTAGAAGGGCCAACAAACCTCTTCAGGGAATGGGCTCTGTGGTTGCTAAAAGGCTCAGCCCGAGCTGCACATGGCTCTGACCCCCTTTTCAAGAACGAGCGTATGGGCAAGGATGGCAGAAAACACCCTCATGGACACTGAAATGGAGCAATTTTTGCTTCATGTTCAGGGATTTCCCCCAAGTTCTCCTCAGCTGCAAGAGCGGTTGGGGCAATAGCGTGAACACATGGAAAGCATTAAAGCATGACACTACCCAGCACTTAGCCCCAACCACATGTATATATTACAGAGCACAAGGCCACCTGCTCCTCTGTGCATCAATGTGCCTGTGGGATGCCCATGGCAGGGCTCTCCTCCACTTATGCCAGCCTGGCAGTGGGCTTTTTTGCTCCACTATGCATGCCTCTTGGTGTGGACACCCACCCAGGAACACCACCACAGGCCTGAACTGGAAATGTGTCACCAGGGAAGCCATCATACAGATATATGGCAGTGGATTTACAAGCACGTGCAGTTTGAGCAGCAGTCCTGGTCCCTGAATGAGACAATTCACCTCCAAAGGGATGGCTCTTGTCAATCTTTTCCCTTGGAAACAGCAGATGGGTAAGAACTTGCCCTGTGGTCCTGGGACAGTGAGATCCTTTTTCCTCCTTTCCCTTCAATGTGTTCACCTCCACCTACCCTTCTCCTAAGAAGCACAGAGCATCACAACCAGACAAAAAACCAACAACGATGCAAAACCCCCAAACAGCCCCATAGCTACTCGTACAACCTTCAGCATCAAGCTGCCCAGTCCCAGCACCCCCTCCCAGACTGGGAAGCAGGAGGCCCAGCGCAGCGACCCACAGCACGTATCACCCATTGCCCAAGCCACTCTTCTCCACACCTCCTGCTCCTCATCCCATCTGCCCTTATTCCCCACCACAGGTCAGCCAGTGGGGAACCTCGCCACCAACATACCGTGTGCACAACATCATAAAGCAACAGAGTCCAGTGTTAATCAAGACTTTTATGTGGAGCCAGCATTTCAAAAGGCACAGTACATGCTGTATGCTCGGTGCCGTCAGACTCCAAGGCTGAATTCTCCAGTGTTTTAGGAAAAAGGTAGGGCGGGAGGAGAGTGTGAGAGGGGGGAACAGACCAAGCTTTGTGGAATTCTTTTTAAGAGTGTATGTATGACTGTATAAAAGGACTTTTTTTTTTCCTGACCTCAAAAAGACAATATTATTTCACACAGACCTATTTCCAAGAGTGGCCAAGCTATTTCTACATGAACTGGTGCCTGGTTGAGGCAGAGGCTGTGAAGGGGAAACCCTCTCTCCAAGTACGACATGGAAATTCCTTGACCTCAGCTGCGAAGCTGATCAACACGCGTGCGATGGGCCAATGAAAAATAAATTAAAATACCACAGTGGCCAACGCAGATGAGGGCAGGTGGGTAAGGGAGAAGGCACAGCCTGCTTTTTCCAGGCAAAGGGCCTGACAAAAAAAAAAAAAGGAGATGTGCCAGGGAGGGAAGAAGAGGAAAGCAGGGCAAAAGCAAAGGTATTGAGACATTGGTCAGAAAAGCAAAGACTTAAAATGCCAGGCAAACAGGTTCTGATACATACCCTATAGCCTGAAGGTAGAAAGGCAAAGTGAGCAGGCATAGAAAGCAGAAATAAATATGTATTTTAGGCCATGCTATCATTTGGTGTGCTTCACAAAAGATGTTGGGTGTTCACTTTGAGCCCAGATAGAGACAAACAGGTTCATCATCACTCTAGACCTGGTAACACCAAGTGGTGACTACACCACAGACCTGTACCCTACGGCTACTCTATAGCTGCGTTTGCCACCACAGAACATGGCTCCACAGTGAAACTACTTTCCCTGCCCAGAACTGAGGACATGCCAACCTACTGTCTCCAGCAAGAGTCCCACAAACAAGCCACCACTGGATAAAAAGCTGCACAGTGACAACTGACTGGTGTTAACTTTCCAAGTCAAGGGAGGTTAACAGAGCCCTTGAGTTTCCTTCTTGGAGTACTAGATATCTAGAATTAATGCTTCTGAGCCCTAAAACCCACTTGTGATCAGGGCTGAACTCTGGGTTAGGCGAAGCATATAATTTCTCCCCATGGCAGAAAAGTGGCCCGTACCACAGCCCCTCCATGACTCTGTAGCAGGACAGTCAGGTCACGTGGTGCATACATGAACTCGTGCCACTTCTGTAACACGCCAGATGCATAGCCTGCTCTCTCCCTAGGATAGATGTCAGTCAGGGGGGATCTCCCACTGCCAGAGTCATTTGTCTTTTTCATGGCTCCCTCCCAAGTTAACAGCGGGAAAGAGGACTGTAAGGTCTGGGCCACAGACCTTCCCAAACTCCAAGCAACCTGCATGAAGCAGAACAGCAAATGCAAGAAGCTCTAGTGGCATCCATAGATTAGTTTAGGTACACGCACAGAGACAGGGGTGCCAAGCTTCATCAGGGACATGAGCCTCTTCTAACATCAGCCATGGCTGCAGGCCACAGCTACAAACCTTATCACAACTGTGCTCATATTTAGGAGGAAAAGTAAAAGCAGTCTGTATACTTCCATCATTTTCAGAGTCCCAAGAAACTCCACTTAAACATTCAGTCCTTACAGGAAAAGTGATGTGCACTGCAGGGAAAGAAAGTTTGGTGGTGTTTAGGTACTCTGCATTAAGAATAAAAGCAACCAGATCCAACACAAACTAGGCCTGTGCTCTGAGATGTAAAATTGGGTCAAAACCCAGCCCATTTTCAATGGCTTCTCAGAAACCCCACCAGACTGCTCTGCTGCTCATTAGCTTTAGTTTCAGTATCTTCTGGATTTCTCCAGTGAAAGACAAGCCCTTGAAAAACATGAGGGACATCCAAGGAACTTGGTTCTTATTGACTCTCCAACATAGGCTTCTTTGAATGCAACACCTGTTTGGGAAATATGGCCTATTCCATTAGGCATCTACAGGCATCATGGATACCAATCCAGTCTCTCCTTTTCTCCCCTCACCTTCTGCTAATGTCAAACTTTCCAAGGTCCCCCAGTGCTCCTCGTCTAGGACAGAAATGTATTTATTAGGGCAAAATGAACAGAGTGTGTATGAATTAGAAAATGAGCCCAGTCTGTTCAACTAGGGTTGGGCAAGCTTGTTTTGCCTAATTTAGAGGCCATTCAAACATTGTGGGTTTGAACATTACTGCATTAGTGTTTCACTTAGGAAAAACTGTGAAAAAAAAAAAAAAAGGTGAAGAGAAGGGGAAAAAAATCCAATGGAAACATAAATAGCATATAACGTATATGGGGAACCCACTTGTGCCAGCACAGACATTCTAAGCCCTAACACACCATACAGACTTCCCTTCAGCTAGAAGTTCCCTTTAAAACTTTTAAAAAAAGAATCCTGAATCACCATAGAGGGATGGAACAGGTCAAAAGAGATGGATAAGCATGCCAAGGACAGCTGGTCCTAAACCTTGACCTGTCTTCATTTACACTTTGAAATTAAGGTCATGTAGATCGGGACTGGAGAGTTAATTTGCAAAGATCCAAGCCCCTCAGACTGCCTCAGGTGAATTGTCACAGCCCTCTGCATCAACAGGACATGCTGCAAACTCTCCATGAGTCCTCCAGTTGGTTCATTAGCTTTATCAATACCTCAGCTGCACTTGGCTGCATGTAGGACTCCCAACAGCCCAGCTTTCTGGAGATAATTAGCATCATTCCTTTTCCATCCCTCTTTTTCTTCTGTTGTGTCTTGGTTGCATAATTTATGTTTGGGTGACAAATAACAAATGGAGAGCCCCTTACTCAGACAGGGTAAATAACTCATTTTGGTGACATCAGTGCCCATCAGGTAAAGAATAAAGCCTTCAGGTTCAAAAGGTAACCCTATCTGAGAGGACAGCTAGACTCATCCAAACTGCACCTCAAAAGCATCAGCGAGGAAAGACATAAGACATCCTTAAGGCAAGGAGTGAAAACAAACAGAGGACACATGGTGAAAGAGAGAAAAGTGGGCACCAGGGAAGAAACTTCAGGTGCTGCAGGAACAAGGCTCTTCTCACCAATCTGATCACATTAAACCACCTCCTCTGTCACATGTCTCCGAAGCCAAGAAAGCCACAAGAAACCAGGTGGAAGCCCAACTGAGAGTAGCCTACCTCCACAGGCATTTTCTTTCTCATCATCCTAAATGCTGCTTTAGGCAAAAACAAAGAGATGGGAGGGCTGGCAATAGATGCTGCTTATGTGCCTATGAGCAAGATCTACCCGCATGGAGCATGGCCTGACCAAGCAGCTCTCCCACCACCAGCAACCTGCAGCCCTCACCATGAGATCTGCCATCCCTCACTCAGGGGAATTGAGTCCACCTAAAACACCACTCCTTCTGCCTCTCCCTTCTCCCCCAAGCCCTTTAAAGCCCCACCACAAGGGAGGGTTTATGCCCTGTTCCCATTTACACCTAGGATACACCCCTCCTTCACCAGCAGGTCCCATAAACTGCACCGCTTGGAAGAGACGGGTTGTGTTTTCATCAAGAAACTGCAGACAAGACACAACCATCATGTCCCATGTTACACCATCCTTTCACCTTGGCTCCAGGCCTTTCATGCCCAGGGGATGCCTTCAAGACCAAGGCGCAGTCACACAGATGTCAACAGTGCTGCCCCAGCCCTGCCCTCGTCTGCAGGGCAGAGGAAGGTGCTGCAAGCCCTGGATGGCGATGACCCCACACAAGAGGAATCCCTTTTCTTCTCCACACCATCTCTGACTTCCCCCCCACCTAATCTATATTTTTTTTCCGGCCTCGTGTATACTTTCCAGCTCGTTTCCTCTTGCGGTTCTCATTTCCCGCTCCTAGGAGGTGAGCTCATGCATTTCTCAATTACCAGCCAAAGAAAGGGAGAGGGAGAAAGCAATCTTATGGAAACAGATGAAGTCATGCCTCTGTAATGCCATATTATGGCTCGTGCTCACAGAACCAGGATGCAGACCTCGCTGCCCCCCAGCCCTGGCAGGGCAGGGCAGCCGGTCCCCACCTCAAGTTGTTCCCCTCCTCGCGCCGAGAGAAGATGCTCCACCGAAATGCAGGGAGAGTGGAGTGTGTTTGTCTCACTGCCTTTTCCCTCTCGTCCCCCCTCCATCTCTGCTTTCGATCCTCCCGCCCTTTTGTCCACCCCCAGCAATCCCCACGGATCTTTGACTCATTCACAGCACGCCACTGAGTCAATAGTGAGCCCACAGACCATGTGCAAGGCTCCCAGTGCTGCACGCTCTGCCTACGGCTATGCGGACGCCGGAGAAGTTACACAAGGGAAATCTAAAGGCAATTAAAAGCATAATACAAGTGGTTGTTTAGAAAAGGTGGTGGGGAGGAGAGAATAAAATTAAAATAAATAAAGGAATGTTTTAACGAGTGCGGCAGTGAAAGTGGGATTAGAGGTGCCTGAATGGCATCTCTATATTTCCCATATGGAAGGGAGGGCTGCCCAGCACAACCAGAGCTGACAAAAAAAAAAAATTAGCTGGGCCTCAGGCTCAGAGAAACATTTGGCTAGAAAGGAAAGAAGGTAATTGCTGCAAATGGAGACTAATTCAGGAAGCAGTCAGCCCAACACGGGGTCGATTCTTGTGCCGTTAGAGAGCTCGGGATGCTTCATGAATGCTGGGTTGAGGGGTGGAAAAAAGCACAGGGAAATCTTAGGACAAAACCAAAACAAGACAGAAAGACAACAAATCTCTCCTTCCCATGGTCCACACGTGCCTAGTGTTTCTCTTCCCTCATTCCTTGCCCCCCAAGGACACTTAGAACCTGCTGGAGGTCCTACCCAGCCTTGCCTTCATCAGTCTATCTGATGGCCATGGAGGGAGCGAACTTAGTGGCTCCCAAAGCACAGAGCACAGCCCTCCCTTCCCCCTGCCCCAGGAGAGGAACAGGCTGGAAGGTGAGACACAGGGCACGGAGGATGTGTTTACTCTCATAACAGCCCTGTGAGGTGGGGAAGTCAGAGCCTCATCTGACAGATGAGGAACAGAGGCAAAGTGAGATTAAAGGATTAGCCCAAGGTCACGCAGGAAAAGTTTGTAGCAGAAGTGGAAATTAAGCCCAGGTCTCTCGGTCCAAAATCAGTGCCTTAAGCGCAAGCCCAGACTTTCCTAGAGTTGGTCAACCTTTCATATTTGATAGCTTGTTTTATTTTCAAACAGAAACTCAGTTTATTTTCTAAACACACATTTTCATAAAAAAAGGGAGATGGAGGAGCTCATTTCCTGGAGGGAGGAGCTGCTTAAGATCTTATTTATTTCTTTTTAACTTAATTTCTTTTAGGTTTTAGCATTTCTGATGGGGAAAAAAAAAAATGCTGCAGAAATTTCAAAGCATAGGAACACATTTCTTTTCATTCATAATTCATCACGGGAAATACTTTCCACTTTCCAACCAGTTCTGCCCTGCCTCTCTTTGCCTTGCAAGGTTTTTAATACCTTTTCATTATTATTTTTTCATAGCCTCTACTAGCTCAGAAAGACCACATCTTCTAAACTGAGACCTTTGCTGGACAAAGCTACCATTGCGATTGGAAAGGAACTTTACAAATGGATACAGGCAACAGGTTCATGCCTTGACATATGTAAGCTGCAGGGCCAAATCTGAGCCAGACCTCAGCTGCTGCTGACTCTGCTCATCCAGTCCCTGCCCAGGCCATGCCTCCCTCTGCCGCTGGCTCTGAAACTCCCTATTTTCTTCCCTTTATTGTACCACCAAGCCCAGTTCTTCCCAGAACACATCTCCCCTGTGGCTCTGAAAGCCCCTCACTCCCCTTCACAGACAGAGGAGCAACTACTTGTCCACAACCAACCAAGAGACCAGCAGCAGAGCTGGGGAAAGAAGATGGGTTTCATCAATACAGAGCCTCTCTCCATTTAGACATGTGAAATCCAGCCCTCAGAGAGGCCCCTAGGAATTTACCATCACTATCCAAAATGGGATGTTTTTTACCCCAAGACACTAAGCAGCAGGAAAGCCATGTGAAGTGAATGCAACCTGAGGCTGGCATATTTAAAGGTGACTTAAGGATGCAGACGCTTGATTCCCATGAAAACAAATGGGAATCAGTAAGCAGAAAAGGGCTGGCTTGTATTCATGCCAACCAAATGGTTAAAATTAGCTAAGATTGGTAAAGCATTTTGAAGAAAATGTGGAACACTTATATACAAGCTGAGTGCTGCTCAGAAACAAAGATCTCTTTTCCTGTCATTGTGTTTAATGATCTCTGAAGAACAAGAGGACAATCCACAAGAATGACTACCACCATCACACATGTTCCTGTGACAATGAGGGAATTAGGCTGAAACAAAGACTAATACACTATCCTTACAAGGCAGTTTTCACTCCCAGTTTGCTCCCCCCTTTACTTAAAGACTTATTTGTACAAGAATGCAGACTTCATGTTTTAATGAAGTATTTCACCAGCAGAAAAGAAAGCATGTTATAAACTTATGGCTGGTATCAGTGCAGCTTATTTCATGCCCTGGAGATGCCTAAATACCCACCTACCACACACAAAAGGGTTTTGGTCCCTTCCCTGGCTCCCAGCACAGCTGGGCTGTGTCTGGCCCATAGCACATACCCACTACTCTCCTCTGGGCTGAGGAAGGCTAACTAACCTAAGAGCAGAGCTTCAGCAGGTCTCAGATCTCTTAACTGACCTTCATGCACTGAAGACTGTTATGCGCTCCAAGAAAAAAAAAATTTTTACTCAGTCCCAAGGGAGGGCAGTTTATCCCCTCTGGGACAAGCTCCTTGAGGGTGGCCAACTTCTGCAACAGCACCCTGCACTGCCAAGTGAAGAGCTCGCTTAGAAATTTTGACTCACTGCAGCCTGTACAGCTCAATTAACACCAGATGAGAAACTAAATTTACCAGAAGCCCATGTGGCTCACATGTAGGTGGCATAAGAGCAGGGTCCTTCCTCAGCTCAGTTGATTTGTTGTGGTCTGTCCCCCATGGTCAATGCTTGTTTGCTTCCTGAGGATATGCCCATGGGGAAAAGATGCAGAGAGACCTGAACACACTCACAGGGCTGACTGGGAGAGGTTTGGGAGCTGCTGGTCCAGGGAGACAGCCGGGTGCTATTCTGTAAATCAGGTCTGGATCTGGGACAGAAATACCTGGAGGAAAACTTTGCAGTCCTGGAGCTAGTGCTATAAAGGCTGAATGCGGTTTTCACTTCTTTGTCCCAAGTTCTGGGTAAGATGAAGTGAATTCCTGGAAACTGAAGGGTTTGGACACTAGAGTTGTAGACTTGGAAAAATACTACTTCTGGCTACGATGATTTATTTATAGTTGCAATTAAGGACAAAAAGGCTCTTTAGAGAGGGAGGATGAAGTGGAAACAAGGCCAGGCCTAGAAACCTAAGACTATGGGGATTCCCAGAGCAAAATTAATCAGGGGACTGAGTTGTTTTCTATTTATTTTTTTTCCTAAATGGTTATCTCTTTGTTTGGCTTATCTGGCCCAGAGCTTTGCAACAACTATATTTCTAGGCCCTCCCCATAGGCTTTGGAGCCAGGTCAAAAACTGGAATTGAGATTGGGGATGGGTCTTAAACTCACAAGAAGGGCTTGAGAGACCTCTGCCAGAAAGGCCACTCTACACCTTAGCACTGGAGCCATTCTCTGCTTGGCCACAGCACAAGTAGTGATGGCTTTGGGACATGGCCGTGGAGGAAAAGAGCAGAGCCAGAAATCACCAACTCTACAGAAGAGTAAGAAAGTGCGAGAAAGCAAGCAGGAAGCCAAAAAGTCCTTGCATGTACAAAAAGAAATAGTGCATGGTAGGATTCTCTCTATGCAGGACTTTGATTTACAGCCTGCCAGGGTATATATTATTCCAGCTCCTAAAAGGGTGGGTGTGGTGCAAATCCCTAGACAACATCCAGTTTTTGACCCTGCAAATATCCCCTGTTGAAAAAAGACCTGGCTACAGCTATCATGACCTGGCTAACAAAGGAGGTGGGGAACTGCAGACCGATTCAGACAGCAAGACAAGTCAAACGAGGTGCTCTTTGCTGCCCCAGTGGTTAACAACCCCTTCTGACCAAGAAGTCCAACCAAAATCTCCACGCTGGATAGGACCTCCAATCACTGCAGCAATTGGAAAAGTGCCCAAGCAGACCAAAACTAGGGACAATCTTTCCCCTGGGGGAAGTTTCAGAAAAAGTGGTACAGCTTTACTCCAAGAGACACTGAAGTCACCTCTGTTTGTCCATCCACCAGCCTGGACTGTCAGGCCTCAACTTCCCTCTCTGGACTGAAGTAAGAGCCCTGGGCAGCCTCCCAGGGCACTACAATGTGTAAGTGCCTTTAGCTAAAAGGCTGCTACAGGTTCTCCCTTCAATCTGCATTTCCTTTGTTTACTTATTGTATTCCAACCTGGAAGAAGAGGCTGCTTACATACACTTTCTTCCCAAAGAGGTTTTTGAGTCTGTTACTGTCGCCCGACTTCCACGGTGCTATAAGGAGCTGCACTGTACCATCTCTATGCTACTTTTCATACAACTTTCTCCCCATGCTGCATCCATGAGATGCTGAAACACGTGTGGACTACTAGCAGCTGAACAGATACAAGAACCGCAGCTAAAACCCATGGCAGAGGCGTAGTACGCCAACCTAAAATGGGGAAGGAGCAGGACCTGAAGAATTTTAACTGACAGGATTTAGAGAACTGGCTGAAACAATTAGCAATTACCAATGCCTCTCTTGTCAAGCACAGCTGAGGTGCACAACAGAGAGAACAAACCAAACTTCATGCCCTAAATGAAGTAAGCCAGTGGACTGCAGAAGGAGGAAAAGTCAGGTTAGCTATGATTCCCTGGAAAAAAAGTCTGAAACATAAATAAATAATGAATAAATACCACAAACTATTTGTAAGCACAGAAGATAACAAAGCAAAGACTTAAGCTAATATGGATTTAATCAGAAACAAATTGCATCCAACCAAGCTAAATTGCCTCTGTGACAGCCCGCGTGGATAGCGGAGAGGCTGTTGACGTTACATGCCTCGACTTGCAAAGCTTCAGATGCATAACATCCTCGTAAGACATCCAATAAATGGTCTCAAATAAACTTTCACATAGCAGATGCAAAACTGACTGGAAATATGATACTTGGACGCAAACTATCAATGGGTCACTGTCAAAGCAGAGGGATTAACCCAGCGGATTTATATTGTGTTTGTTGTGAGTCCAGCTTTCTTCAAAGTTTTCTCTAAGAACCTGGGCCATGAGATAGATCGCACGCTTGTAAAACACACAGCTGCTCTGTAGCTGGGAAGGACTGTCTGAAGACAGGTTTGAATTCTGATCTTGGCAAAGTGAAGAAAATGTATGGAAAAAGAAACCTGGATCCCATTCAGTAGAGATAAGGATGGGGAAAAACTGCCCAGAATTCCTCAGAAAATTATGGAGGGATTTGAGGTGGACTGCAAGCTGAACGTGAGTCAGCTACATCTCACTGCTACAAAGGACAAACGTTGTCCTGGGTTGCACAAACACAAGTCCAGCCTGTAAACAATGTGGAGTAACATTGCAAGGACAGCTTTGAACAAATCAGGGTTGTCCATCATAAAAGAGAAACTCACCAGGAGACAGGGCACAAGAAGAGACTTCAGAATCCTGAAAGTCTCATCTGCCTTTCTAAGCCTGGGCACTGGGGAACCTCTGCCTTGGAAACACGCAGCAGATAATCACTGCATGCTTTAGGATTGGGGGTGGTCCAGTGGAGACCACAGTGTATGCAAGAACTTTTGGCCACTGCTTGCAAAGAGCAGGAGCTATTGGTACCCTTTGCCTCTGACAGGCCACCCAAAATACGTCACAATGGAAGGCAGTCTCTGCATCCTGTGAGAGCAGGCGGGCCGACGTGCGTGTGAAACCTTGATTGGAAACAGGCTGCTCTTCACATTTCAGCTCTGCTTCTGGCCATGTGTGAGGACTTCCTCATTCCTAGATGGTCTCCTCATCCCAGATGAGGGAGCTGGTGTCTGGGGAAGACCTTTAGTGTTCATTACAAAAATGTTTCCACCCCCTCACTGGTCTCTCCTCACTTCACCAAAGCATGCAGACAATCTTATTTTTCAGAAGCACCCACCAGCTATCCCTTGTTGGCTCTGGCACTGCTACTCAAACGCCTGACTCGACTCCTGTTGCCGTCAAAAGGCTTCCATTGATGGAAAGCACTCCACTGGTTTCAGTGGGACCTGAACAGGACCCCAGACAAAGTGACAACAGTGAAACATGATGAACCCATGTCTTCCACAAGTGATTCATCAGATTTAGGAGTAGGAGGAAAATCCTGAAATACAACTGGGAGAGCGTTATGCTGGACTGGAATCATGCAGAAAGCACAGGAAGACCAAGCTGCATTGCTGTGTGGGTTTGAGAGTGATCTCCCCTCCCCAGACACCCTGAAGAGTGGAGGCAACGTGGCTGCTCTCCTGGGGAAAGGATGAAATGCTGTCCCCGGTGGAGCTGTGGGTTCCTGTCCCCAGTCACAGCAGATGGAGCATGCCATGCTCCCAGCTGGAGGGAGAGAAGTGTCTCCAAACACGGAGGGAGGGGCGTCTCCGGTGCTTACAAAGCCTAGAGGAAGGTCCAGACGATGAGAACAACAAACAGCAACCAAAACCCCGTGCAATATGAAAGGGAGAAATAAGTAAAAGCAGATGGAGTTGTGCCACTGAGGGCTCTTCCCTCGCATTCCCAGCATACCAAGAACGGTCACCTCCCCTGCTCAGATCATTTCTGTCCTCACTGAACTGGTCAACTCTGCTCTCAGCTCTGTCTGGCAGCCCTTGCCCACAGGGAATGCTAAACCTCACATCCCCAACACACACACTGCAGACAAACTTTTAACCACCTCCCTTGCTCCAAAGCAAAGCCAACTGCACTGGAGCCCCGGCACAATGAAAGCACAACACAGGTACAAAACTGAATGTATCAAAACCCTTCAAAATTCCACACAGTACTTCATCTTCATTGTTTTTCCAGGCAGGTGCAAACCTGGTCATATATATTCTGGCCTAGCCTTCTATTTAATTAGCACTTAATGCAGAATTTTACCTTGATTCAGGGCAAAGACCTATCTGGACAGGGTCCATATGGCCTACTATGCAGGGATTTAACCGAGTTCATTAACAATAACTTCCATTTAACAAATGCAAGTTTGTGTATAGGTCAATCCTAACCAGTGCTTGATCTGGACTGGAAAGATCTCTGCATGTTGCCTACCCTGGTGTAGATGTGTTTCTAGTATAAAGGTGGCATCTTGAGCATGCACAGACCACAACCATCCTCTCAGTGAGATACTGGTGTTACTTCATCACGACCAGAAAACATTGCTTTAAAAGCAGCAGCCCAAATAGAGTGGTATAACTTTTTTGCAGAAACCCTCAGACCTTTCCCTGAAAGCAGGGGCCAGCAGTTACTTCTGAACCAAGTCGACCATACAACAGTGGCATTGGATGATTTCATTATTTTTTTTCTTCTAGAAAATGCTGCATTCAAGCCAGACCAATAAAAGCAGTCCAGTATCCAAATGGCATTTTGGCCATTTGTTAAAAATGCCAAATTGTCTTTCCAGTTAATTTACTAGCGCAAAATCCAGCACATTTTAATTGCTGACCAATTAGCAGAGATCTCACTGGGCCTGTGCCTTAGGCCTGCTCCGAAGCAGGAACCTAACAGAAGTGTCTGGGAAAGACAAACGAGGCCTTTGCAGTTTCAGAGCTGCAGCCATCAAGGAAAGACCCCACAGCATGAGAAGCTTGGCTGTATCTCGCTGGCAGGCTAGGGGAGTCCATGAAGAAGCAAGTGCACTCGTAAATGTAACTCCATGCCAGCCCTTGGCCAGCTGAAAGTGAGGAAGCTGTATGCTGCACAGCCAAGATTCTACCTCAAAGACATCATTCCCCAGGTGAGTATTTTATATACACACACAGCATTTGCAAAGTCCCACTGCTATGATTTGGTACCAGTAAAAAAAATGGCTTCTGAGGGATAAAGACACAGGCTCAACACAAAACATGAAACACTCCTGCTTGACTGTTAATCTTCTTGCATGGTGTTTTGCCAATCACTAGGACACAGCCAGCAGCAAAACAAACCAGTAACCAGATTCTACTGCACATTAAAAAGTCAGTATATGGGGGATCACTGGGGGTACAAACAAGTCAAACAGATCACACGTAATAGACATCAACCCCAGCCACCCCAGGAATGACACAGCACAACCAATAATAGGTAGAATAAACAAAGAAACAAAGGCTCCCATAGAAAAAAATGGGAGACAACCAAGTCAATAGGCTGAGCATATAGGATAGAAGTAGCCCCATACTGTTCCCCCACAAAGCCCACATTTGCAAATGCCAAACCTGACTGGGCCCAGTTGCACAGAGAGTCAGGAGGTCCTTCCCCAACAGGGAAACTCTGCAAAGTGCATCCACCTCACAGACAGACACCCCACCCTTCCTGCAAGTGGTCCCAGCTTTTATCCCCACAGCAGGACACCTGGCACTCATTTACCCAATGTGGGACACCTGGCACTCATTTACCCAATGCAGGGCACCTGGGGCTTGTTTACCCAAGGGCTTTCCCTGCAAGGTCAGCCCCACCTTGGAGGAAAGCCAAAAGGCAAACTCATCCCCTCCTTTTAAAGGGCCATGGGGACCACCCATATGTCAACCTTAATTCAGGGCTCGGGGTTCAGACCCCAGCACTTCACATGGATATCTTGGAAATAGAGGCAAAACCATTTTTAGGAGATTTTAGGTGACAGTAGCTACACTTCTTCCAATCACAACTTAACAGATGCATTTTATCAAGTGTCTGGCAAGGACCAATTGGTGGTGTTCCACCATCTTTGGTGGTGATCTCCACTAGCAGTCAACACAGGTCAGTGTTTTTAGGTAGCTGTCTGTATCCTGTGCAAGCAGCTGCAGCACTAGACTTGACCAAACCTTTCAAAGTAGTCATACAGAGAAAGTTCAAGTACGATTAATGGTTAGCATGAGGGTAAAAGGAACTGACACTCCCTTCTGACGTTGCACTCTCCTATGCAGATATGGCAAAGATGAGCCCAGGTGTATCAAGTCTAGCACATACATGTGTCTGGAAGACTGAGCCAAGAAATGAACAGCCCAAGAGAATTACCTACCACCTTCTGGCCACCAGGGATTCACATGCTCAGCTCACAGGACCACCAGTTCCTCACAGACATTCCCTGAGCTCACTCCAAGCAAGCTGAGACATCTAGCCAGTGTGATGGAGGCCCGTATGGAGAGCCTAGAGTATTCCAAAGAATAGGAGAACCACATCAGCATGGCCTGTGGCCAAGCCCAGCCAGCCTGCTTGGCTCAGCTGTGGTATCACACTGACATGACCACATTCCTCCGAGCACTGGAGATACCTTTGGCATCTCCACAGGGCGATGCATCACAGAGGGGAGAGGCGCTCAGAAGGATCACAGTATAAACAGACAGAGGACAGGAAAGGGAAGAGAGACATGGAATCACATGCCTGAGGTTACACAGCTGGTCAGCCACGGAGCCAGGTGCCCAACAGGAGCCTGCTGTCCACTTGACCACACTGCCAGTCTGCCAGTGGAGGGTTCAATACACAGTTTAAGCAGCTCACACACAAATGGTTGCTGGCATGTTGCTGAGGAGGAGGAAGACAATAATAGACCATCTAAGGATAACATAATACTGTACATCAGATAATGCTGAGAGGGGCCCAAGCCAAGTATGCCTTCTTCCCTCCTTCAATGGAATTTTCTTGTGTATGGATGCTTTATTTTGAAGAAGCCATTGTTTGCCTAGGAGAAGAGATTATTCTGTGGACTATTTTCTTTAAAAAAAAACAAACAACAACCTTCCAGATCACTAGAAAAGTTTCTCTTTTTTTTAAATAAGGAGAGACTAAATGCAAGAAAAGCACACAATAAGAATAAAGTGAAATAACAGAAATAATGGGAAGAAACTCATCCTTAAGGGTTGTAGATTAACCCTGCATTTTCTCAACCATTTTCAATTCATGTGTACTTTAATAACCTATTTCTCTTCTGCATCCAGGTCCACTTGGCCCTGACAGGGAAGTTCCTTTCACACTTCCCCACTGATAAGGTGAAGCCTGAAGAGAAACACGGATGAGTCTCACCAATAAGATAAACAGCCCTGAGCAGTTTTCATGGGTTTTATGTTCCCAGCCAAGACCATACCTTCTACTTTTTCATCTCCACTGCCATTTTCATAGTCAAACCACAGACAAGAGACTCACTAGGGAGAGATATGTTCATAGAAAAAAAAAAAGGACCTTCTCTCTTCTGTGTCTAAGATCAACCACCCCCTTTACCAGGGCCATTTGGGACACCATGCTCACTGTTTCCCAGCCTGAAGAGTCCTACTATATGTTTCAGCCCCTTTTGACTGCTAAAGGTTCTCACAGTAGGACACATCTTCTCCACAGTAAATGGAAACCTGCAGACAATACCTTTACTTTTCTTATCAACCTTTCACCCCTTGACTGGAGGTTATTCAAACATAGGTCACAAACTTGCTTATCCAGTTCCTCTCCCTCACATCCATCCAGCACTCAAGCAATTTAATTCTATTCATCATGCTTGTCAACTATTTCTGAACCTTGTGTAACTTAACTACTATTTTCAGTCGCATCACATTCTCCCTCTACAGCTCAAAAAATGGTACACCTTACTATCACAGGCTACTTCAAGTTGCAAAGGACCTCTGGAAATCATCTAGTTCCACCTCCTGCTCCAAGCAGGGCCAACTCAGAGCAGGTTGCTCCAGACCTTGTTCATTCAAGTTCTGAATGTCCCCAAGGATATCAAAACCACACCTGTGGGCCCCTACTCATGTGTTCCACAATCCTCAACATGATGGTTCAGGGTTTTTTTCCTAATATCTAGTAGGAATTCCCCTTTTCGGAACTTCTGTCCATTTCCAGCCCTAACATTGCCCATCTTTGAATCAAACAGCCTGGTTCTCCAGCCTCCCATTGGGTACTTCTAATGAGTATAACTGCTCACACAGCAATTTCAATTTAAACTGAAGACAAAAGTTGAACTTTGTCTAGGAAATAAGAGCAGTTCCTTCCACATCAATATTCTTCATTACTTTCAGCAAAGGAAAGCTGAATGCTAGATAGACAGTGCAAAAGAACTCCTAACCAAAAGTGAGGGAAGTAACTGGGAGCCTTCCCATCATGGTCAATAAGCTTTAAATTAAATCCAGGAAGTGGACAGATACCACAGTGAGAGGAGGTTTAGAGATGCATTTTCTTAGTGGCTTAAAGCAAACTGTTTTTAAAATTTGTCCCTGCATACATGGATTGCATAGCAGATCCCTTTTTAATTCCTACTTGCAAAAGCAACAACAAAAATTATCTCTCGGAAATATCATTTGGTACTCAAAGAATGCTTGGCATAAGTTGGGGAGGATATGGTATAATTTTTCACAAGTAATAAATGTTTAAGTCATGCTCGAAGCACAAAATTCAATTCAACTTTAATTAGAGAGGCGTCACTAAAGCTCTTATTATGATTTTATAGGCCACAGAGGAGATCAGATCAAATTCTCAAGTTACACTGAATGGGGCAGAAAAGACGAAGAACAGATCACACGCAGGACGATTCAGCTGATCAACACTCTGCTAATTTGTGTGTTACCATCCTAATTTACCTGATCCAGAGGTGACTGCTCTTTAAGGATCCCTGGTACAGGCTGCAGTGCTACTGCACAGGAGGGCTTCACAAGCACTGTTGCCTGGCCTACAGTATGCCAGGGAGTCAGCCTTTGGGAGGAGCAGGGGCATGTGGAACAAACTCTGCTAGGTTCTTCAACCAAGCATGACCAGATACCTTTCCAGCTGCAGCAGCATCAGCTTTGCTCTAGTCTAAGGCTGTTGCTACATGTGCCTTTATTTTTTTCTCTCTCCCAAATAAAAAACACACACCTGCATTAGCATAAGTATGCAAATATGCATACATCATCCTCCATAGGCATCAGGACAAGCCATCTCTCTGTGATAAGGCAGCACATCAACCCGCAGAGCGTAACCAAGCGAGTGTGAAACAGTCGAGGTGGTCCTCCTATGTGCAGAGCCAGGACTCCAGCAACTGCAGCCAAGGGAAAGATACAGTAATTATACCACAATGCACTGTCTGGATTGTTTTACTGAGATTAGGAAATAGTATTTCTGCTGAAAACTAAAGAGCTGGGACCAGAGGGACACAGCCGTAGGTATGACATCACTGGTGACCCCCAGAACATGTGCATTAGAGGGAGACAAGGTTCCACCATTTTTCATTCCTTCTGCCACTTAAGGCAATAACTCATCTCTTAACTCTGGCTGAAGACACACAATTTTATGGGAACCACAAATCAAGGCACTGCGTGTTTTAAAGGCTGACAGGATTACTTTTTTAAAATAAGATTTCTTCTTTGATTAAATAGTTTTATTTCGCAAAGGCAAGTGAACTATTGTGTTTGCAGCAAAATGGATAGGTATCCACAACAAGCCCTACAATAATATTCGACAGTCATGCACTTTTTTGCATGCGTTGCAAGAATAGCTGGAGAATAGGGAAAAAAAGAAAAAGAAAGCAGAGAAATGTACAGTAAGCCATAGAAAACAGGAGAAAAATGATGTTACAGAAAATCCAAGTCAGGGGAAATATTTGGACAGCCAGAGAAATGTCATCACGCAGTAATGGCATCAGTCTACAAGTGTCTGCAGCACTGTTATACCAGTAGGTGTAACAGTGACCCAGTTAAGCCAGATGACGGTAGGAAACCATACCTTGGACAGGCCCCATCAAAAATAGAGAGGCTCATGTTGCACAGGCCTATCCTGGAGTTCTTGAGAAGTCAAGCAGTGAAGTAGGCTCTCCCTAGCTCCTGGGCTCTAAGCAACACTCAACGACATGCAGTAGGAGGGCTGAAGCAAAAGTAAGATATACAGAAAGGAAGACTGGAGCAAATAATATGAGTTTTAAAAAGCTTTCTGGAAAAACAGAGGTTTAGGCAAGGCTTTCCCTAGGATCTGCCCGTTCATGCAAATCGAGAGGAAGTCAGGGCCTTAAAGCACCCAGCTTGCAATAGTGAGAAGGGTCTGGACTATGACTGGCACCTGGAACAATCAGAGGAAAGCACCCTGGTCAAGTGGTTAGCAGTCAGCCAGCCCAGCACAAACTTTCTGGCAGATAGACAACGCTCAGACACTGCTGACATGATAGAAAACCCAAAATATGCCACAGAGAAAGGCACGGAGGCAGAAAGGCACAGGAAACGCTAAGCCAGAAGCCACTGACACAACACCAGGAGTAGGCAGGAGGTGGGAAAGATCAGACATCTGCAAAACAGCATGTGGCTTTGGAAAGTGCCTGCATACGTAGAGGCTGGAGGAGGACAAGAGGTCCACTGAAAGATGAGCTGCAGCAGGAGCCAAATACCTGCCAGTCGAAAACACACGCCAGGATATCAGCCCCTGTTCTCTGGTGTTGCTGTGCAAAGATACCCAAACCAAGGAGGTACCAAGAACCGTGATGGTTTTCAGATACTGCAGACAACAGGCAAAAGAAGATGAAAAGCTCTGATGATGCTCACCAAAGAAAGACATGAAATATATTGGGGAAAGGCCAATATTAAGTGGCTTGGAAATAAGCTCTTTGCTACATTAAGAGGTGGAATTGTCCACAGATAAAATCAGGGAATGACAGATGAAAATCCTTCTCTTCATGGTAAGGGCAGACTCCTGGTAGCAGTAGTAGCACTAGCCTATGGTTATCTGTAGCATGGAGTCTAGACAGAAAGGTGGAGGAGGGGATACAAGTAATTTATTTTGCATATAGGTTCAACCTGCAGAATTATGTCCACTACCTTTACTTTGCAGAAGCCACCTACAAGGAGAAGACACTGCAGAGCATTACCATAGCAGGAAGGACAAAAGCTGTTGGATGTTTTCCTTTTGTTATTCCTACTTTCTCATCACATACCTTTGCAGTTGCTGTTTGCTCCGTGGCAGAATTCCTAACAAGTGCTGACAACAATGTAGATCGGGAAGGTTATTCCCACAAAAATTCACTTTGAAAGAAGCTAATCCCCATGCTGGATCTGCCTTCTCCCATTCCACACACAGAAGAAGTTATGCACATTCAGCATATTTCCTTGGTGAACTAAAGCACGCAAATTTTGCCACCAAAACAGGTACTAAGGCACCAGATGCTGTCATGCACCAGTCAGGAGGAGGACTCAGTGCTTTGATCCACCTCACCCATCCAGATCCCATTGCGACACACCACAGTTCATGATGCCTTCCTCCCCCCACCACATCCCGTTTTCCACTTGGTTACACACTGTGCTCCTACATCCCCTCCCTGCTTGCTTAGATGAGGAACCAATTAGTTTAAGCAATACACGGAAACAATTAGGCAACTTGCTCACCTAACCCAAGAGACCTGACTAGTAAAAGAGAACTAACTGAAAACTTTGAAGACAGACAGACATGTAAGAAAGATCACAGCGTTTCTTACCCAACCTTTCTCCTGGGATCAGAGAGTATAGTTGTGAAACATATCAGAATTCTGTTTTCTTCTTGCCTTTCCTAAGTTTGTGTCCGAGGGCTTAATTTTTATTGGGATGGTGTTGCAAACAAGCCAGCCAGGGGCTTCAGGAAATGTCTCTATCCTTGATCCTTCACAAGCGAGTCCAAATGTTCTCTAGTTGGTCTTTGGAAATTATCTGAAGCAAAGGGGCTCTAGCTCTGATGTGGACATGGTTAAAAGCTGCAAGACGCTCCCTGGGCTGGAATGGCACTTACAGGCTTAGCATATTTACACTAATCAAGATGCAATCAAAGGCTTATTGGCACTCTGAGCCCCTGCGCCTGCATTACAAATAGCAATAGAGATTTCTGGGAAGGTTTAGTCAAGGCCTTAGCAGAACTTGCAGCTACAGTACAAAAATACATAAACCATATAAGGTTACATACTTCATTAAATGTTAGCAATATGCTTAAAAACTAAAACTATGGCATGCACTTTATATACAATTTTGATTGTCTATAATCCATGTCAACACAGCTGTGCTACAGACCTCCTAAGTCACTGTTAGCAAGTCCATCTGCTTCACTGAACTGTGTCTAGTTTTCAAATAATGGCAATTTCTTTACTGTTTTATGACTCCTGACTGTGAAAACTGCCTCTTGCGTGAGCCAGTGTCAAAATCTGACTAATGTTGCAAACTGTGTGGTGCAATGTGATTTTGTTGGCAGTTGGAGAAACATAAAAATGTTAAGACACTTCGCAAAAGTTTCAAAAAGGAGTCACTGAATAAATCTTTTAATCTCAAGTAGCACGTACTTCATTACATCAGCATTTTTCAAGGAATGTTCCTATTGTCAATGAAAATTAGCGCCAAGAATCTGAAAGCATGAGGACTTAACAAGGGAACCAAAATCCCAGAATTATGGCTTTTGTGTCAAGCATTCTGTAAAAAAACAGACTTCTGAAAAGCTGGCTCTCCCGCTTTACAGACACAAGCCTTTACTGCCCCAAGAAGACCAAAGCAGATAACCTTTACAGGAAGATTTTTGATAGTTCTCAGTTAGAGCAATGTCATCACGCCCATCTGTTTTGCTCTGTACTACATCCACAGAAACTCCAATGGAAAAGAGAGGACAAAACGACGTCCCATCACTGGTGACAGGACTAGGACCTTAACTGCCAGGCTCACCTCCCTACATACTGTACAACAATAAAAGCTTATAATGGGGCTCAGTTGTTTTGTATTTTCCTCAACAATAGCCCCTATCCAAGTTAGGAAGGAGATTTAACCATACGAAAAATTTGAAAAGCTGCTGATGAGTTGTTTCTGAGCAGAAGGAACACAAATATCAAATTCTTAAATCAAAATATTTTTGCATAACTTAGTGACTGACAAGCACGTTGGCCATTTTTTCCCTCCCCCGACTCGATTCAGATGACATCGTTCACTTTCGGAATTGTGTAGCAAGTCCCAAATCAAACCTGGTTTTCCCAAGGACAGAGAAAAGCTTTAACAGAACATTGTATAGAAGCAGGTTGCAACTTGCCTTATAGAAAAGTCAGCATTTCTCCATAACAACGAGAACTTTAGACACACAAGAGGCCGTGTAACTGCCACCTCTTAAAAGTGCCCTTTATATTACAAGCTAAATAACAAATCTAACCCATTTGCAGACTCAGCAATGGCTGTGGACATTTGTCCTGCCTGATCTATGGGCATGACTCAGTGCTGTAGGTGTGCTCTCAGAGACAGTCTGTTGCACAAGTTACTGTATGCTTTTTGGATTTCACTGGGTTCCTTACAAGAACCCTCGGCATTTATACCTTCAGTAGACATGTCAGTTATTATTTCAAGTAAAATGAATAATATCTGGCCAGCTCACTGCTCGACTGAGAGAACCAAGTGATGCAAGTGAGTCAGCAGCTAGGGCTATTGCTCATAAGTGGATGCTAAGTTTATGTCCGAGGGCAGTGTAACACATGCATGTAGGTCTGTCTTCCTGTGCCATGTGCAGAAAGGGCTGATCATTACTAAAAAGGCCTCTCTCCTTGCCAAGGACTAACCTTCTGGGTGATCTACTCTTCACCTGAAGGCCAAGACAATGCTGCAAGGGCTTCACAGCTTGGGAGGACGTAGGAATACGTGGGGACTACCACCCACAGAGCATCCCTGGGGAGAGGGTGTTTCAGTCACCTCTCTGCTCTCTCCCTATTTCCTTGTCCTAAGGAGAAATACTCCACTGCTTCACCCTTTCACGAAAAACAACTCCCCCCACCATGGCCCTCCACTTTTCTCCTTGGAAAAAGAGGGGGCCGATCAGGCAGAGCAGAGGCTGTCTCCCCTCCTCCACCCACCTGGCTCACCACAGGGAGACATCGCAACCTCCAAGCTGTGTTGTGACCAACCTCATGCTCAGAGCAGGACAGCAGAGGTAGCTACTCAGGCTTGCTTCTTGGCACTGCTGTCAGGTGTGGCAACACATCCTTTCAGTACATCATCTGCTTCATCACACCCCGACAGCTTCGCTGAACGCGCACAGAGCCGAGCTGGACCATTAAAAAGGCATAACTCAGGGAAGAAACAATGTGAATGTCCACTTCTGCTCTTCTACTTCCTCCACCCTCCCCTCCCATGGGAATGCATCCATCTACGACTTCCCCCACACTGACACTTTGGATACCCAAGGCAAACATCTACTCAGCCGGGGAGATCCCTGCACGGCTGCTGCTGTGCGCCGGGAAAACATCGAGCACCCAAACCCATCACGAGACATAAATCCACCTCGCTGAAAGGCTTTTGCACTTCTCAGAAAGATGATGCACTTGGAGTAACTGGAAAGACCTTGACCTGGATGCAAGGGCCCAGTGGTACTGCTCAGGCTGGGATCAGAGAGAGGCAGAGGCAGCGCTCCAAGAGGGCTGCGCTGTGAGCCAAGATACACACTGAGACTTGGGACCTGTTTTAATTATTGTTTCATTTCTTTCACTGCTCAGGAACATGTAACAAGCTGAAATGCGTGTTGTGCCTGTAAACATTTACTTTCTTTTGGTCTTGTGCAATGCTATGTCTCATTCTCTTGGATGGTGTCTGGAATGCAGGAATAGCCATAACACATCCGCGGAGTGACTGTCGACTCAACTGTCCGGTTCCGACAGTGACCAGCACAAGCTGCTTTGAAGGAAGTTGCTAGAAACCCCACATTGGGCAATTGTGGATTAGGTTGCCTCTGAGGGGAGTTTCTTCTTTCTGCCATGCGATTGTTGTTTGACTCATGCCCCAAAAATCAGGAAAGCCTGCCTATCCATCCAGTAATTCCTTTTTCCCATGTCAATTCATGCACCCGGGGTGCTTTCCACTCACGCATGTGCCGGTCCCTCCTGGCAGTGTGCTGCACAGGGCTGCCCTGGTTAACCAGAGGACCACATACCTTGCACAGACACGCGGGTAAGCCTGACTGCACGCAGACACAGAAACGTGAGTCACTCTCAACGCATTCTTTGCAGGTCACAGATGCACTCTGGCCCTTTGTACCCTGCAAGCACAAAGCATTCGGGGGTCCTGCCCCTCTCGGGTGTTCTTGAACGGTGCACACCATCAACAACTTGTGATCTTCTCCAGAGAAGTTCTCACAACTTGGCAAACCTCTCCCAGATGCACACGAGGCTGGCTGGGGCAATGGTGAAGAGTCAGCTCGTGCGGGAGCGCGCTGGCCTCCCCCAGCCCTCCGGCAAGGGAACCTTTGCCCCTTCTTCTCAGTCCGAAGGAGCATCTGCAGGACTGAAACCAATCAAAGCCAGCTGTGAAAAATGAAGCAGGGAGGAAGGCAGGGAAATGCTGATTATTATGACTAGGAAAAACGCTATTAAAAAAAAATAAAGAAAAGGGAAAAACTGATCCCATATGGGAGGCAAATGAAATACAAATGCAAAACAGGCCATTACACAGTGTCTGCTATAAGGCTGCCGCACCGGGGGCTGCGTTCGTGTGTCAAGATGTAGTGCCCCTGGGACCTCTGGAGACTCCCCCCTGCTCTGCGGCGGGCTTAGTGTTACCTTGGAGCATCCCGGGCTGCAACCAGCGCTGGGGCTGTTGATCAGACAGCCTCTGCAGACTGACCGAGAAGTTACGCGACTCCTCCGCAGACACACATAGAGAATAACCTCAGGTCTGCCAGACTTAATCACCCCACCAACCCTTTTCTGCCTCAGCTGCTTATTTTAGGCAATTTCGTGGCTGGCCCCTCACTCCTTTTGAGATAAGTTATTGCCCTCCTCTGCTCCCACGGGGTCCCCCATGCGGCTGCCCGTTTAACGTTCCCCTTCTCACTCCACACTTCCCCTTCTTCCGCAGATCATCTCCATCACCCGCTCCATCTGCCCACCCAACATGTGCCCTTCAAGCTGTTCCTCAGTCAGAGCCAAGACCCTGCAGCCAGGCTCTCCTGGGCAAAACATCTTCAGCATCTTTTTGGGGTGCAGGCAGCAAGCGCAGTCCAAGCTCAGTCATCTTCTGCGCTCCCAGGAGGGAGGGAAATGCCCACCCTGTTCCAGCCATACTGCAATGTTACTGGACCAACAGGGCTGAAAGCCAGCTCTCATTTCCTTCTCAGCTGTTCTGCTGCTGCTCTCGAAGCACAAGGAGAGTCAGTACAACGGGGGCTCATTTATTTGGTGGTGGTGCTCATTCATCCACAGAACGAAAAACTGGAGGACAGCAACATGACTTCCCATGTCTGTGGGCTGTGCTTCTCAGAGATAAAAGGCTCTCCAGATCTCAAGGGACAGATGGTTAAAGGGTGGGTGGTTCAGTCTGCCCTGCTCCTGTGATTCTCTGAAAGATTCACGATATTTAGTACATTCTTTTCTTTTTTTATTTTTTTCCAAGAGGCTCCTGTCCATATGTGAGTCTCAGCGGCTATTTAAAAGACAAAAAAGTAATTTCATGCATACTGCAACAGCGAGAAAATATACAGAAATCTGAACTTCAGAGTTCAAACCACAGAAAGAGAAAGGAATCCCTTTAAGAAAATTCATAGGAAACCCTCTTGTTATAAGCCAATCTCACTTTTTTGGAGTACAACTCAGCTGTAGTAAAATCCCTATATCTGCTTATGTGAGGGCATAAGGCAGGAGGCACTTCAGCCATTCAGAGGCACTGCTCTACAGACATCCTCAAGCCCAGCTTCTTCATCCACCCTTTGCCAGGGCCTGGACAACTTGGACCTGCTTTTTGAGAACCATGTCCCTAGTGTCTGGATTTGGAGGAGAAGTAGGAAGTGAGGGGGCCCTGAAGACACTCCACTTCTCAGTATGAGTGTTCCACAACACACCCAGGGCCACAGCCAAACGCATCAGACCACAGCACTCCCAGATCCTACTCAAGAGTCTTCATAATTCCTCTTCTCAAGCCAAGAAAAACAGAGCAAGCAGAAAACAAATAACAGTGGGCAAGCAGGAATATTTGTCCCTTACTACAATGGCCTTAAGCAGTTAGAGAGGTAGGGCTGATGAACCTTTAATCACTTGTGCAATAACGGCCTCTGTTTCCAGCATTCCTTGGCAGGCAGGAAGCGGCTGGAGCAGTCAGGGACCTGTTATGCTGTCCTCTCCACAGGCTTGAAATCCATACGAAGGCCCCTCACCCAGCTGGTCACAAGTTTTAAGACGTACTCCACACAGAGGTTGTTTACAGCTATTAAAAGCAGTGAAGAGAAAATACAATAAAAATAAACAGCTTTTTTACTGAGGAGTTGTTACTGAGCAGCGTGGCTCTACAGCCAAGGTGTTCAAAGCTCCCATACTACTTCTTTCCAGATAGTTAAAAGAGTGATTTAAAAAATGCAAATTATGAAACCAGCCTTCAACTTCAGTATATCAGTATTGTGTAGTGTGTCAAACTCAACCACAGAGGGAATGGAAGGGGGCACTTTTCTCTCAGGACCCCTAGATGCTGGCCAGAAAGACAAGTGAGGGCAGAAGAAAGTGATCATTCCTAGGTGATTTCTGTGACAAAAAATGAGGGCAGAAGGAGAGATTAAGGAATTGACTCAAGCTCAGCTGAATAGTTTGGAAGTTTAGTTCATTCTCCTGATTCCCAGGCCACAGAAATTACCTTTCTTTTGGGGGGAAATCAAGACATTCACAGCTGACAGCTGAAGAATGCAGAGCGTGCTCTACCTTCCCGCAGGGTCTAACACACATCTAGATGTCCTGTAGCTGAGACAGTTGCCCAGCTTGCCATCTTTCCCAAGCTCCACCTCGGCTGGGATACTGCAACACAACAAGGAGCTGATCCAGAGGTCAGAAAAAGAAACCCTGCAAGAGACAGCTCACAGGCTTTTTTGCTTCCCAGTAAGTCTCTTCCTATCCCCACCTCCCATCAGCTGGAGTCAGCTTGTGCCTTGACGCATGTGGCACTGATGACTTCCCAAAACTCTTGTTCTTTTAGTATTACCATTAGCTCTTTGATATCTTGGTTATCCACAGAAACAGCCAGAGTGTGTCTGCATCCAGCAAAGTTCTTGGCCCTGATATTTTGTGGCAAAGAATTGCACAACACTAATCTAACCCAATGCTGAATGAAAATATTTGTGTCAGATTCCATCTTGCCCTCTTTTTTGTTTCACTGACAGAACCCACTCACACATATCATAAAGGGAGGCACTTCTGGGCAGCCCCTCTCTGATCATGTTGCCTCTCACTCCTCCCTCCTCTACAATGAATATTTACAGGCTTTTCAATCACTTTTCACAAGAGATCGTTTTTTTGTTTCCTTAACTACAATCACAGCTGGCTCCTGAACACCCCCTCAAAGTGGCCAAAACAACATGGTGTGTCCCAGTAATTATTACAACACAGAAAGATGTTCCAGGATTGCTAGGCTGCTTTCCTGTTGGTTAGAACATGAAACATGGAGATAAAAGGAGTCAGCTCCCTCTGTCAACTGAAATTTCTCTGTTCTGCTATGCATTAGGGCAGTACAGAACTTGGTTAAAGAAACAGCCGCTTTGAACACGAGACTGAGGCTACAGGCAGACCCATCAGTACTGTGTCATCTCTCACAAGCCAAAAAGGGTAAGAAAACTCCAAATAGCAGAACACTGCCCAGCTCCAAAGCCTGCTCCAGCTGAACTACCCATTGCTCTCCTCAGCCATTCCCTTCACCTCCCTCATGCTGCAGTAAGCGTTCTGCTACATGCCACCACTCACTGCCCCGAGCCTAGAAGAATGCACATGCAAGAAGTATCCCCAGGGATGTGCCCATCTGTTAATCTGAAGACATTCACCCCCCTCCTTCCACAGCACCCTTCGTTTTCTCCCCACTGTCCTTTTCTAGTTGTTTCATCAGCGTAAGACGTAAGGAAGATCTGGCTGGACAAAGCTGCCTCATCCACTGGGATGCCAGCAAGCAAAAGTAATGCAGATGTCCACTTCCCCTCCTTCTGCTGGATCTCCAGTCAGGTCACAATCACTATTAAGACCAGCTGAGGAAACTCAAGCATTCAGAAGTTGACTGAGTCATCTAAAGAAACAAAGAGCAGCAGCAGCAGCAGGCTGCCACACAGCTCTGGAAAAGTCCCCTGTAAAACAGTAAATCCCTGGAACGAAGGGCTGCATTGGCTCATCCATGAGAGCATCTTAATGGCAAGGATGAATTCACCCCTGACCTCAGGGCCAGTTCATTCAGAAGGGTTAACAGGGAGGTGGTGGGAGAAAGCAGCACCACCTCTGCTTTGAAAGCAACCTACCAGGAGAGATCCCACTCCCACAGGTAGAGTGGGGGGCACTGCTGTGTTAGACAGCTACTCAGAGCTTCAGCATCAAGTCTGAGTGCTTCTCAGGCCTCCTCACACTCACCCCATAGACATCTGACTGAGCCCTTAACAGCAGGCCCCATCTCTGAAGTCCGTGCCCCAGCTATGTCTGCATAAGCAGTAGCAATATCAGGCCCAACATGCAGTGGGCAAAGAAGCAAAAGAAACAGCCCACAAACTCTTTCAGCTCTATTTCAAAAGGCTTGGAAGTTCCTCCCCTTCTATTCCCCTAGCCCCTTCCATAAAAGCTTTGCATGCAGAGCAGCGTCTCTTGGGTCCCTCATTCTCTTGAGCAAAGTAAACAGACCTCCCGTGCAGCAACAAATGAACAACAAACAGAGGGAGAAGAAAAAAAAAAATCTCACTGCCAACTTGGAGATATTTTTTTTTTTTCTGGCATGCT
This sequence comes from Podargus strigoides, assembly GCA_028020825.1. Classification (NCBI taxonomy): domain Eukaryota; kingdom Metazoa; phylum Chordata; class Aves; order Caprimulgiformes; family Podargidae; genus Podargus; species Podargus strigoides. The sequence goes on from CM051633.1 coordinate 5,544,337, forward strand.
TAATTTAAAAAAAAATAAAAAATTAAAATGTGCAAGCTATGCCCCAAGGGTGACCCTGCACAAAGCTCTCTGGCAGCTCCAACATCCTCCATCCCCCCTCACACCACCACAGACACCCCATCTCTCTCCATGCTCTTCCCCTGATGCACACGTGCACACACGGAGCCCTGAGAATCCTGGCACCCAAATGGCTTTTTCTTTTTCAAGCATGCCAAAACAAGCTGAGCTCCTAAATCCCTTCTAGAATCTGGCCTTGTGTGGAAATCTGTTTGCCTCCATCCTATGTTTATTTTCTTTTGTTTTCAGGTTTGTTAGCCCAAGGGCAAATGTTGTTCCTAGCACTAGTTTTGGGGTTGGTTGGGGGTTGGTTTTTTTTTTTGGTATTTATCTTTCAATCAAGTGTTCCTCCTTGCAAGGATAAACAGGATGTTTAGAGACTCTGGGTATGACGACCAGTCTTTGACAGCTGTTGTGACACACCACACACTGGGTCTGCCATGTGTGCAAGCACTGGCACAGCTCGATCTGCAGCAGGCTCTCTTCCTTTGAGGAGATGGACTATATGATCAAAAAGGCCTTTGGCAGCTCTGTTTCCAGCACAGGCTCACAGGAAATGCACCACATGATCCAGAACTCCTTGGCCTCTCCCTTCACTGAGAAGGGTATCACCTGCCCACCCCACAGCCATTCCCTCTCTAGTCAGCTCATTTCACTTGCTTATCTACACTAAACTACGCTCTGCCCCCTCTTTTCCAGGTACACAGAGTCAGACAACAGTCAAACTACTTGTAAACCACACTGATTCAACAGAGGGAGTTTCCCAACCCTTTTTTTGTTTAGGAAAGAAAGATTTCCAAGCCTCGAATCACTGATACTGGTCTGACTACTAAATCAAGAACTTTGGAAAATGAAATGTTGATAGCACTAAGCGAGGGTCACATCCTAAGCAAGCCCCACCTAGCTAGAATACCGTGTCTAAAGTCCCAGTCATCTCAGAAGAAAATGCAGTGCCTAATTCTGTACTGCACCAGTTCTGCAATATCTTAATCATTTTTCATTTGCAACATTTACTAACTGCTGAAAGGAAAGGTTAAGAGACTGATAATTAGTCCTGGCTTGTAATTAAAAACAATTAGTTTTGCACCAGGCCCTAGTTACTGTGTTCTCAGGACACAGAAGAAGTGACTGTGAGGCATCTCTTGAATTCTGCAAGCTGGGTGTCACTAGAAGAGCAACGTGCACCTTGGTAAGCCATACTATATACAAAAAGCTAAATTCTGTCTAAACAGCCATACACCACTCTAAAAGAAATGGCTCAGCCAGGATGTCATCTTAGCTAGCTTAAACCTTTGGCATTTAAAGGGAATAATATTTATAATAATTACCTCTCTTCTCTACAAACATGATTCCTGAACAGCAACGCTCAGTTTTCCCCATTACAACCACTTGAAGAAATTCACAGGACAGATGACAACGTGTTGCTGACTTTCACACTGTTTGGGCACAGCTTATTCAAGGAAACTTACTTCGTCCTGCAACGCTCCTCAAGTTCAAGCCTTGGAATCCATTCCAGGTAACGTTCAACCGCAAGCTTCTGGACTACGCACAGAAACTACGGCATGAAATTTTATGGTCTGTGTTATTCAGGAGGTCAAAAAGGATTATCACAATGTTCCTTTTTAGCTGTGGTACCTATGAGCCTTGGCATATAAGCCACCCTGGAAAGGCATTCTCAGACAACTGTTTTAAATTGGACTCTGAGCAGTCCTTGAACTCTGCTTCAGGAGAAAGCAGCATTGTCAAGATAAAGGATTTACAGCTTTCAGTCCTCCTAGCAAAAATAGTGCTTGCTTTGTGTACCTTGCCCTGTTTCACACACTAAGCAGACATCCTCTATCCAACCCTCACCGCTCTCTGCAAGCCGTTCCACAAACACGCCAGAGCAAAAGAAGCAGTAGTCTGTCCTACAGCCTGAAAATTCAAGTAAGTAAAATAATTTTCTTAAAAAAAAAAACAAAACAACTTTGATATAATTGGGATAACCTGGATGGATAAGGAACTGCCCAGCCCTGAAGACATTTTCCACAACATGGTGGCCTTGGATAAAGTAAGCAAAATTTTCCTACTGGCCTTCCTTTGCACAGAGCAGGAATATTTGCTACGTGGATTTGAATATGCCTTTTCTGGAATCCACCACAAGGTTGTCCTTACTTCTTTCCTTATCATTTATTTTATTTAGCCTTTTTTCTTAACCACCAGCAGACTGACACACAGGGAATGATGCTGAGGACTGTTAAACTGGCCACTGATGTGCAGGCAATACTTAATCTTTGACACAGCATGGCTTACACACAGAAGAAGCTACCGCAGCTTTGTGTCTAACCACTGACCAGCTGAGCTGCACTATATGTTACTTCACAGTAACACTGGCACTATCTGAGGTCACATAGCAAGGCTCAGGTGGCAGTGGTTACAAGACACAGTAATTTTGTCACCTGCAGACACCCACACATTCTTATGGGATCCACTTCAACCAAGAAACCTGTTTTTAGCACCCAACTGAGCCTGACTTATAGCATAAAACTCATTCAAAGCAGTAATGTTAGGATAGCCACTGTACATAGTCACTTCACTGACTCTGCAATTCTGTTCTGGCTTGTTTTAAAAAATAATAAATACAAGCAAACAAAAAAGCAACTGCGTGTTCCCCCTGAGGTGTACTGGTGTTGCTGGGACAAAGCTCATCGTAGCTGGATGCCCTTCTCCCCCAGAGTGGCCAACGCAGTCAGTTGAGCATCCACTGACTGTTCCAGTACATTTCTCTCTTTGGGGGGTTGCACACGCTCAGAGGAGAAAGAAACTGCGTTCAGCGTCTCCCCTGCACGTCAGAGAAGACAGCAGCTGCAGAGCTGTGCACGCCAAGTGCGGGACGTGGCTTCTCCTGCACCACAGCGGACATCAGCCTCTTCGACCAAGTCAGTGCTTCCGTCCTTGGAGAAGTTACTCATACATACATGCAGATCCTTGGCCCACAGGTATGGCTGCTGACATAGCCAAGGACAGCTCAACACCTCTGATAGCAGGGCTAGATGTGGCCCCACAGGATCTGTCAGTCCCTTGCATCACCCACAATAAACATCAGGACGTGCTGGAAGGAGCACAATTTAGTGAACAAAACTACCTGAGCCTTTGTCCTAGTTTCAGCACTCATTTGCTGTATGTCTCTCTAGTACATGATATAATCTCTGCATTCATATTCAAGTACCATCTCTGTTATCTTCTAGCCTGGACAGTTTGGGGGATGGGACTTGTGAAGCACCAGATCACATTAAGCACCAGCACTTCCTCAGAAACACTGGCCAACATGGGACTGGGAAAGACTTGACATCTTTTTAAATCCACTGCCATGGCAATCAGGAGCACTAAAGAAAAACATCGGTGGGTCAGGGGCTTTGAATTTTCTTTTTTTAGTCTTACCTTAATTTCACAGGAATACTATTTTAGAGGTAGCCAGTAGCAGTGCTCTCTTAAGCAGCTTGAGTATCTGCCAGAATCTGGTTGCAGCAACTTCATATAGAGAAACGAGTATCTCATGTCTATTTCTTCCCTCCTGTGCCACTCCTGACAGAAACCTGCCTGGAACATGAGCTAGAAATTAATTACTCATGGAGAAATCAGAGTAGCAAAGCACGGTAGACCTACCCAGGGGCTTTGGATACTCACTCAGCCTAGAGCATATTTGGGACTGCAAATAAACTCCTCTCAGCTTGGGTCCTCAATGCCAGTACAGAAGCTGGTGACTCCAACCTCTCCTGAGGACCATAACAGGGAAGGCAGAGAGGCTGAAGGTTAATATATCTCTTGCTGTCACACCTAACACGTGGAATACAGCCTCTTTTATCCAGAGCTATCACATACCTGACTGTTTGCTTGCTCAAGGCTGACCAATCAGTTAAGAAGATACATGGCAGCAGCAGATGAATTCTTTTCATTTTATCTTCACCATGGTGAAGAAGATGAAGTTACCTATATTGGAGGTGACCACAAAGGAAAGTGAAGAAAAAATAGCAAACTCCATAACATTATATTGAAGGAACAAAGCCCCAGCTCCAAAGTGAGCTGGGAGTTTGAAAAACAGTCCCTTTTAAAAAATACATTTAAAAAAGGAGGGGGCAGTGGGGAGGCTGTGTACAGCAAAGACCTTTGCATCTAGACAAATTCAGTCGTCCTACTTTAAAACTGCAGGCCAGCTCCTGATTTAACCTGGAGTTTCACATGCAACTACAAAACTCTGGAAGTGTTGGCTTTGCAGATATGCCAAACATAAGAACCATTTTCAGTGAACTCAGTATTTTTCCACATCTACTATTGTAAGTCTGCTGGCAGGCTGGGAGTAGCAAATCCTCCGTTGTCTGCCTCCTCTCCGAGAGCATCTCTCTAAGCACCAGCTAACTTAGATCATCACGCACAATCCCCCTTGGAAAATGGACAAAGGGGGGGGTGGGAGAGTCACTGAGGTTGTAAGCAACAAATCACAGAAGGAGATGGACTGTCGTGCAGAAGGGAAGTAGCAGGGGGAAAGAGGCGACTAATGAACAGAAGGGGGTGCGTAAAATCCTACTTGGATTGCCTCTCTGGGGAACAGCTGTTTCCTTGTAAACATCTCACTAGCTGTCCAAACAAGAAGTTCAGACACAGAACAATAAAGGAGAGCACCCGGGTGAAGCGTGCAAGGCATGGGCTCATTCACTACGCTGCCAATTGCTCTGAGTGGCAGAATTCAAAAGGGGAAACCTTAGCCATACGTTTAACCCTGCATGTGCTGGCATCATAGCCAACAGCCTGCAGAAACCCATCCTTGCCTGTCTGTGAAGTCCTTCCTAGCCCTCCTTTTCCCCCCGCTGTTTCTGACACACCAACAGAGCACATTACTTGACAAAGAGGATATATCCTCATTAAAGCAGAAGCAGCTGCAGAGCCAAGAAATGAAAAACCTGAACGTGGCAGCCCTGAAAGCCTAGATAAGTTCTACCACTGCCCTGGCATCAGCAACTTGCAAGTAGAGGGAGTTGCACCAGAAAAAGTAAAAAGAGTCTTTTTATTAGTCCCAAGCACAAAACAGCCTATACTGGCAGAAGCATTTCTGTGCCAGTACAACTGTGTCCACACAGGACTCCTGCCAGCACTGCAAGGTAGCTGTGGACAGGGGAAGGATTACAAGCCCTGCCATGCCAGTAAACACTCCTAGGGCAGGCTGGCCACAGAAGGCAACTACCTGCACTGCACACAGCAAGCAGAGAATGTGCACACATTTGTCTGTTCCTTGGTGCTTCTGGGGATCAAATGCACACACGCCTGGTCACAAGCCTGTCCAATAAACTCTGTCTCCAAAATGCCACACAACCATTAACAAAGGAGTGCAATCAGATCACACACACACCTCCAGGAAAGGGGGGGGGTTACTTTGCAAGGAAGGCAATTCACAGTATAGTAGGACACCTTAACTGAGTAGGGGAATTGAGCCTATAGTCCAGTTATTTACACCTTTGTGCCTGCTCCAACTGACCTATCTTGACTTTTACACATTCTATTCAATGCAAACTACACTTTTCCTGGGAAATGAACTGCCTCCTACTTCCACTCAAAACAACCCATAGAAGCAGAAAGAAGGAAAGCACAAGGGCACTCTCATAGTCAGAAACACCACCAAGCAATTCCACATTTTAGGAACAGTCCACAAGTTCACAGGAAAGACCTGATGCAGTCAGATTTATTTTACCTTTTTATTTCTTTAGGGCCATTTTGTTGTAGTCGTGCACAAACAGCCAGGAAAAGAGACACGCTCGCAAGGGCTGCTCAAGAATAAACATTTGATCACTACAAGAAGGGAAGAGTGCAAGTTCTGCTGATCAAAATCCCTCCGAGCCTAAAGAAAGGCAGCTGGCTTGTTGCATCAAAGTCAGAACCAATCAGGGACTCCACCTCGTCTGAGGTCACCTTTCACCTTCTGCTTCTCTCTTTCTATATATTTATTCCTGAAGTCATCAAAAGAGCGAGTTTCTGCGTCTTGTTCTTTCTCGGGAAATAGGTTGGGAAACTGAAAGGTTTGTCCTCGGCCCTAAAGAGAAAACAAATGGTCAGAGAGACATTCCAGCCTTTCGGCAGTAGCTATGATGCATATCATTACAATGAAAGACCACCCTGAAGTTTCAGTTAGTGCAAAATGGTACCTCTTACCTCCCAAGATCTCTTTCTACCCCTCTCCCCAAGATACACATATATTTCCCCCCCCCCCCCCCAAAAAAAATCTAAAATATCTAAAATATCTAAATTTCAGCCTCTCCTCTTTTGTGTGCTAATTAAGACACTGACATATTTTTTTTTACAGATGAATGGTCAGGAGATGGACACCTCTTCAAAGACTTCAAACCAGCTCAGAGATGTTGTATGAGTCATACAGTAAAAGCAACATGAGCAAAATAAGTGATTTTTTTTAAAGTAGCACCATTGGGCAAACACATGATGGAGCAGGCATTCATTATGTTAATACTGAGGATATGGGTAGTGGTTATAGTTGTTTAGATCTCAGCTAAAGATAAGAGAGAACAGTCCTAGCAGCTGTTACTGTAAGGTGTAATGTGGGAATACAGAATAAGAGATATGTGAGATCTCTTATCAACAGGAATAAAGACTATAGTGTAAAACAACCACAGTGGGAACAATCTAATACATCACTGATAAGATTGAAGTGATTACATCTGCATCAGTCACTCTGCCTAGCAGACAAGTCATTTTAGTGAAACATCATCATCAGATCTGTGTCTCCCACTTGGAAAATAAATGTTTTCTTGGTCTCTGTTTTTTATCTAACAGCAGGAAACCATTATCCTGTGGAAATATTCTACCCCATTAACATTATCAACTTACTTTTTAGTGGTGTTTGCACTAAGCACAACTTCATTAAACTCAACAATATCAGTCCTTCCATTCTGTATAGGACTTTGCATAATAAACTGATAGCTCACAACTCTAAAATTACTCTCCAAAATACTTGCAAACCTTCCCATACATTAACTCCTTTGGCAGAACACCACACACAGACATCTCAACAAAAGCATTTAATTGCTTTAGATGAAAACAGAGGGTTTTTTTTTCAGATTCTTTACATTTTTGCAATGAATATAACCAAACAAGAGGTCCAGTTATGAAATGGTTCCACAAAGGACGCAAAAGGAGCCTTCCACAACACAGCTACCTCTACTACATTTGGGGATCAGAAATGTGACATAATTAAATCCAAAAAAAACCCCATCACCATGCCCCTGACCCAGCTGAATGTGTGCTATGTTTCATTTAGTCATATACACTCAACTTGGTAATTTACAGGTGTGAAAGAATTTAAACCTCAAACATACACTTTGGAAAGAAAAAACACGACTTCTCCCACTTGAGCTTATCCAGACTAGAATCTAGGAAATATCAACTCATACCCAGCAATGCTCCGGTTGTTTTTGTAGCGCATAGTTCTTGGGGGTTTCCTAACAGCCTGACCATACTACAAAAACAACAAGGGAGCTGCTGTGTACATTGCTCTGTCCTCGATCCTAGCCTGGATAAGATCAACTGGAACAAATCAAGGTTTTCCTTTCCATGGTGTACAGTCTGGGGTTTCAACTCTTTTGTACCTTTAAATTACGAACAGGTATGCTTATAATAGCTGTCCTATGACAGTTAAAGCATAGTTCCATTTCAAGAAACTGGCCCTATCAATGTCCTTGAGCAATCCCAAAACTGTAGCCTACTGAAACTCTTCCTGTAGTAGGATCAGCAGCAAGCACCCTTGAGGCCAAGCACTGCCCAAGATTTTAGCACACCAAAGCATGTGGAAAAGAATTTGTTTATATTACCAAAAAATTACTGTGTTTTAACTGCACTGCCCTGTCACACCTACAGAACAGACAGGGCCAATTCTAAGGACTCCTCTGCCCTGGAGAGGAAGCCATTTTAGTTAAACAAGTCAGAAAACAATTTGGGCTAACATGGTAGGCATACCACCTACACTGAAAATTTGAGAACTATTTATATTGGTAACAGTGTAGTAAGGGACTGTTCTTGTTATGCAGCACTTCCATTCTGGTATCCCTCCAGCACCAATGCACTTCCCTTATTGGAGAATGAAGGAAAGCTGTCCCTAAAGCATACTAACAACATCCATGGTAATTCACTAAGCATTGCAAAACAGTTATTATTTTAAAAAGAGGAAAAAAAAACCAAAAAAATATATGCACAGAGGCTATAACGAAACCAGACAAACCTTTCAGCTGTTTATCAGAGTGCTCACAGTTCCCATTTCAAGGTTGGTGAAAGTCAAATATTGAGCTGAAAATGTCAATCAGTATCTGGAGTCTTTTAATAAATCAAAATCAGCTCAGACAAGTTGGCTCTTTCCAGCTCTTGTTTTGTGAAGAAACTCTGATTTTGGCTGGCAGCCAGACACGATTTGAAACAGCCAAGACATTACACCCTGAGAACCGAAGGTTGATAAATCTTAAGTAACAATACTATGCAGTAATACTGCACTGTAAGACTCTGAAGTGATGAAAGCTGTATGAAAAATAGCTGTTGTGCATGCTCAGTAGCTAGTTTTCAGAAGAAGCCTGTTTCTTGGGTATTTCAGAATTGCAAAAATACCAAAAGGCATCAACTTACATAAAGGACTGTGAGTCTGTCCAGGCATATTTACATTCAGTGCATCTTCCACACAGTGCCAGAGGCTGCTGAGGTTCAAGCTCATATGCCACCTTCTCAAAAAACTGTCTAGCAAAGGAATGGAGGGATCGTGACTCCTTTATGCAGTGCTGCTTTCTCTTACACTTCTTCTTTGTAAAAGTTTTCCCTTCTATACCGCAACTATTGGACAACCCCATGATAAATGTAGCCTCAGAATGAAATCCTAACCAAAATAAAGCAAACTGAACGTCTACCAAGTTCAGCGGGGTTTTATCTGGTTTGCTAACTGCTAGAACATGAAATGCTGGCATATTCAACCAGAAAGCAAAATTTTGGCTTGTTCCTAAATCTTGCATTTGTTTACTGTTTTACCTTTTGCAAGCCATTTAACCAAGGTCATCCTTTGAATTACTGAAACTCACATAAGCTGAACTGGGTCCAGCTAGGTCCTCCTTTAAAACTTCTGCCAGCATAATTACCTCTGTTACAAGCACAGAGAAAGAGGGAGAAAGGAACACCTTCCTACCTGACACAGCTGTGCTAAAAGAAAATCCTGTAGAAAAGATAAGACACTGGCAAAAAAAATCATTTTGCTCAGATAATTTAGTCTGTCTTGGAGCTGGATGCTGCACTGCCAATAAAAGAACTTTTTGACCAGTGTGAGGTGATACACTGATACTCTGGAGTTTGAGAGCTCTTCTACCTAAGTGAGCCCTTATAACATTAAAAAAAAAGCAAAAACTAAACAAAACAAGTCAGGCTGTATTAAAACACCTCAAAAATAAAGGCAATGTGATGGGTTTACACATTGCTGTTCTCAATTTAGGGTCTTTCTAGAAACCTCCCTTTTTCCTACAAATTCTAAGATGATGTACAAGTGAGATGTGTGGTCCAGTGTTTAGATTACAGACATGGGAGCCATTAAACTTCTATTCCTGAGCAACTCTAATCCTGGCTTCAGCGTTACCCAAATGTAAAACTGATTTATATTACAAGGTCTTATGAGGATTCATTTGTTAAATGCTAACGTCCTTCAAAATAAAAAGTGACCTAAGCATCAAACCTGTATTTTCCCTTTAGATTTCAAGCCTTTTTCATTAGAAAGGCTGAAAACACACCTTGTTCTCCGAGTCTGTAGAAGGAGTGATCACATCAAGTGCTACAAATTGCCTCCACTCATTTTAATGAGAGGTTAAGTGACCATAATTAGGCCTATGAAGTCAAGTGTTAGCCTTTCCACTGCTGAGCCTCATGTCAGAAAATTGCTGGAAGGATTATCTGGCACATACTCACTTCTCTGACCTTTGTGTCCCTTGAAAAGTTTAGGAATGGAAGGTCAGCAGAGATACCATTATGTAGGAATGACGCAGCAAACACTGATCATGTAAACAACTGTGAGATCTTCTGATTATTTAGATAATTGAAGCACTTACTACTGTCCTTCAGAATTAGGAGAAAAGTGATGTTTATAGTATTGTTAAATAAAAAAATGCTGGACTTCCAACAGCACGGGACTCAGTCCAGCAGTAGCAGCCACTGCAGTGAAGTTTAATCCAGTGCATTTGAACAATTCTCCTACTATCTGATGTTAAAACGTATGGCAAAACAGCACGGAAAGCAACTTCAAAAATCCACACAGGAACGACACAGTGTACAGAGCACCAAAGTTTCCTCTGAATTCACTACATGTCAAGAGAAAACTGCTGTCACATCTGTGTAAATGGGTTAATTACTATGAACGTATGGGACACTCTAAACAGGGTTTGAGGAGAAAGCATTTACAAAAATGTTCCCACCAGTGCCATCATTCATGCAGCTAAAGAGGTGCTAGTCCTAACGCTGAAAAGGTCAGACTCCTTTTTACAGCCACCTCCAATAGGTTTCTCAAAACAGGTTTAATTAAAAATAGGCCTGGATTCCAGAGACTTGTCTACAGTTGTGCTCCCACGGGTGCTAACACCTGTTGAGCTAAACCAGTGAGAACACTGGAGGAGGAGGGGATGTTGTTGGGTTTTTTAATTTCCGTGATGTTGATGCAACTCTGAAGTTTCCCACTGGCTTTCTTTTCTTTTTTTAAAAAAAAAAAAAATAAAAATATTAGGATAAGTATAATTGTATTGGAGTAAGGAGGAAGGTTGCTGTATTACATTGATTTCATTTACTCCTCGAAGATATATAGCTTTGCTTTTAATTAGAAAAATAAAGCAGGGTGAAAAAAGTAGCATTTGATACCCAGGGCCATTAGTCTCCAACTAAAACCTTTCTCACCACATTCCAAAAGGGGAAAAAAGACAGGCAGGCTCTGGAATGGCAAGATATTGTTGATCTGCAGCCTTCTATGATTTGAGGTATTTTTTTAGCGTGAAAATATTATGCTTGGACAGCTCATGTATTTGTCCAGTTACAGCCTGAGAATAAAGTAAACAGCACTGAATCTCCAAGAAATAGTATTTGGAGAAGAAAAGGACAACAATTCTTCCATGTGGAACAGCTGGGGCACTAATCTGACACCTAAGGGTATGTTGACTATGACTTCATACACCTTCCGCCTTTGAGACACTTGCAATAAGTTAATGGCTATGTATGTTGTGCTGGGACACATCAGGTGATGTTTTATAAAGCAGGGAAGCGTAACTGGTCATGAGAAGATACACAATTTCATTCAAGTAAACCACACCACAGCTGCTACCAGATATGCTGGAAAGAGCAATACCTCCACCTAGTGGGCAATAGAGAGATCAACCCAAGACCTTCCAAAAACACATCCTTATTTTTCCAGTCATAAGCAGTTTTAACTTGAAACTGGATTAATGAGAGAAAACACAGCTGGTAAAAATGGTGGGAAAGCCCAGCTACTCTGACTCACGGCAGATGCAAACTAATTCTCATGAAAATAAGGATTTTACAGTGGTTACCAAAGACTTTCCTCAATTAGGCAGATATTAACAATGGACTGCATGGGGCCTGTTACGGCCTGAATCACACCATGAATGAGAATGAAGACAAAACCTTCAGTTTTCAGTTTCAGAAATGACACTGGGTTTCTGGCCTCACCCACTGTTTAAAGCTGGTGTGAACACAGAACTGGGAGCTCATTGTCTGAGACACCAGAGCTAGTGATGCAAAGCAAAGAACAAAAGGAAGAAGAGAAAGAAAAAAGGGGAGGAAAAAAAAAAAAAGGACAAACCTAAATGTTAAAGATATTAACAGACACCAACAACAATTAAAAAACAGATCAAAGAGACTAGGAATGAGGTGAGGGAAAATGCACAGACCAAGCTTCACTGACAAAGAATTTAGTAAGTGGTCAGGATTCCCTCACTTGGGATGAACTACAATACCAAAAGGTGGTCTCCTGACCCTGTTCATGGGTCAGACAGAAAACATGGCATTCTTCAAAAACTTATGATGATACTATAGTACAGGGCAATGCAGTAAGGGACACTTGTGTCTCACGTACCACGAGCAGTCAGCCACAGTACCACAGGTCTCTGTGCAGGTTAATTTGCCCAGCAGACAAAATGAGAGCTGGAGGAATGACCAGTTCCTGCTGTCCAACTGCCTCCAGTACCAAGTTAGTTTGGGTAATTCTCCTCTCCACCATGGAGCTGCCCTTAAGGTAATGGCAACTATTCCAAGTTCAGAGGTTTGAAGTGAAATAAATGCACAAAGGCACTGCCTTAAGTGAGTGCTTCTTTCCCCTATCTGTGGGTTGCAAACTACCTCTTTCTCAACTCAGCAGAAAAAAGAAACAAGACTGCATTAAATACAGTGAAATAAAATTTGAGAACTGACCACAGCTCACTAAAGATCCACGTCTGCTTCAGTCTTGAGAAATGAGTCTCTAAAAGCAAGGAAGCCACCCTGACAACAGAAAGTGCTTGCAACTACCTACTAAGAACACTCAGAGAAAGCAAATTGTAAGATACAACATCATTTCTGGCACTCAGTTCCTCAGCTGTGTTCTTAATGAATCGTTCATACCTGATCTCTCACAGAGAGAAGAATTTGCCCACCACAGCTAAGACTCTTCCTTGAAAAATGAATGTGTTTTTTAGCCACTGTAATGCAAAACCCTCACAGAGATGAGGCTGGCTTTAACTTCAGCACAGTAAATCAACGTTAGTCTATATCTAAATACAAATATCTTACTTTCTACTAACACTGTAATTTATACTGTTCTTTTAAAGGTAAGGGCTGTCTAGAAAAATACCCTCACTTTTTTTTCCATTCCCCTTCCCAGAAGGGACCTGGAAAAAAACTTCTAAGCACATTTAAAGTTTGAAAAACTAAAAAACCATCAGATTTCCCATTGTCTGTGCCTCTCTAGTTTGACCCCAAGTCCATATGAAGTCTTATGCAGTCCTTAAGATCACAGTGTTCCCCCACACTGAATCCTTGTCCCAGGATGGAGTAACACTGAGGTTGTGTTGCCAACAGCAATTTTGAGCTTATGGTTTTACAACCATAAATAGCATTCCTTTAATGTAATTTTGGTATGTGAAGGGGTTTTCTGTGACTAGTTGCATTTCTTTCTTACATAGAGACAGGTAAGCCCAAGAGAAGTCAAAACTATAATATGCTCCTGTTATGAAAGAAATTCATAAGAACATGAAGTTTCTTTTCCACTGGGCAACCAACATACATTTCAGAACCTGTTTCAGCCACAAAGCACGCTTGTTAGACATGACTAAAAGCTCTCCAAGGAATATGCCTTAATCTTCTCTGAAATCCAAAAAGCTTTAATAAGAAGTTCCCTACCCTTACAATATATTCTTTCACTTACTGGACATTTCAGTAATTAACCACACAAGTCGTGAACCTTCCAGCACACAGAGTACAAGGTCAGCATGAAACTCACTGGCAAAGCAGCACCATATGACATCAGACCATAACTCACATAAATCCTCAAACACAGGACTTGAAAACTAACCATTTGTTTGAATTTCATTTTTAAACTAAGTATTTAAAATCTCTTTATACATTCTGGAATATATTAAAGAAACTGTCATTATTCAAGGATTGGCAGAAATACTCAGCCAACTGGACAATTCACTGATCATTACTTCTAGCTTGGCTGGTTAACAGTCCCTTCTCTTTCCCCACAGCCATCCATGTTAACTCACCAGCTGTACATAGGCAACCTTGTAATCTGGCTTCTTCACTCTCTGATTCTTGTGATTCCTCTTATTGTTTGCACCTGCAGAAATGAAGAGTCCCACCTTTTACTTCCCAGGACTTCCAAGTTCCCCAAAGTATTGCCAAGCTAAAGGGGGGGCTTCACTAGTTCTGGTTTATTGTAAAGAGGAATACTCTTTTTTCAGTACCAACACAGTATCACAATTGCTAAAAGGTACTGAAATTGGTAGACAGTACTCTCCTCATTTACAAGTAGGGAACTCAGGCATCATCAGGCTCAGCCACGGTGCCTTCACATCACACACAAAGTTTGCAAAGAAGCAAGGAGATAGTCTCCTGAGAAGGGGGCCAGGAGTGATAAACTGTCCTCCCAACATTAACAGCTTCAGGAAGACAAGGACAAAATGACCACTAAACTTGTCAATTTTTACTACCCAACTAACAAGCTGGATCTACTACTTTTCACTATTACAGCTCTTTTTTCAAAACATCCCTACTCATAAACACATCAGTTCCTTTGCTAGAGTCACTGCATGAAAAAAGAAAAACCCAGCCACCGAAGATGTTCTAACCAACAAGTCACTCCCCATTTAATGCACTGCCTGGTGATCAAAAAGGCATCCAAACTGCAGTCAGAGAAGCTCTGGGGAAGGCAACATTCATATGTAAAGGTGACCTTATATAAATTCAGCTTATTTCGGTTAGAGGTGGGTCCCTCTGCTGCAATTCAGAGTTCAGTAAACTAGCAAGATTTTTTCTTTTTCTCTTGGATTGGTTTTCTGTTGGTTTTTGTGGGGGGTTTTTGTGCAGGGTTGGAACAGGGGAGAAACACCATGAGTGGAAGCATACGAGTCTCTAGTAGAAACATGGTAACAACAGGTGATAAAAAATTGAAAGCTTGTCAAGATGGCTTTTTTGACACTATGTACTAGTCTAACAGAATATTTTTCTTTGCTCTACAAACTGTGCCTTTTGTTAGACCACAACACATCCTCTGTGTGCATGCAGGGTAATCTCCACTTACTTTTTTTTTTTTAAAAAAAAAGCTATGGGTGAAATTAAGTTTAACTACTAATTTTATTAAAATACATGAAGCAATTCCTTCTGAAGTGAGACACCTACTGGTCTTCAAGGAGAAATCGTACCAACTACAAAAGCACACAGCACAAGCTAGATAACTGTCAAGATTATAAAGCTTTTTAGATTCAGATTTTTCTTCTTAAAACTAAACAACTTGTGACATAATCTAATGAAAATATTCAAATATGAAGTGGTGCATATTCATTTGAAGGGACAAGTAAACAACTAAGCTGATAGACGTCACTAGTTAAGCACCTGGAACCAAAGCCTGTGGATATCTAATCTTTTTGAGAGGAAAAGTCTATCCTGGCAGCACAGGGATGCTGTATTCATCCTTTTGGATTACTCAACTGCACTTACCATACTGTATCCTGGTCCTCACAGCAGCTACTGGCACGTTGTATATTTTTTCAAGGTAATTCTTGATATCCACTTTTGTCATTCTAGGCAACGCAAAAACATTGTGGGAAAAGAAGAAGGAAAAGTATAAACATTTAAATAACATAAAACAGAGACAGAATATCTCTAGACTGGTTGATACTCTGGAATAAATCCATCTTCTTTTAACCAAGGTAGCTTTACTGCACGAAAGTATAAACTCAACACAGATCTCACACTGCTACAGCAACTCATTATCCATAAACTGCAACAATGACAAGTATCTTATCCTCTGTAGCCCCAACAGTCAAACCCCCAGATATATGCTGTATTTGCCAAGAGTGGGTAGGTTTTAATGTGGAGAAGACTGAGGGGAGACCTCATCACCCTCTACAGCTCCCTGAAAGGAGGTTGTAGAGAGGTGGGGATGAGTCTCTTTAACCAAGTAACAAGCGATAGGACAAGGGGTAATGGCCTCAAGTTGCACCAGGGGAGGCTTAGACTGGATATTAGGAAGAATTTCTTCACAGAATGGGTTGTCAGACATTGGAACGGGCTGCCCAAGCAGTGGGGGAGTCCCCATCCCTGGAGGTGTTTCAGAGTCGTGCTGACACAGTGCTCAGGGATATGGTGTAGGTGAGGACTGTCAGTGTTAGGTTGATGGTTGGACTCGATCTTCAAGGTCTTTTCCACCCTAGATGATTCTGTTTTCTCACTGCCCAAGCCAAGAATCCTTTCTAACATTCTGAACAGCATCTCCTAATCATTTCAGGCCCTGCCACAGGCTTGTGGGCTTTAGTATGTGCAACCAGATGAGTCAGGATTAGAGAAGCCTGACAAACGCCTGGACATCACCTTGTTTTGGCTGGATCGTTTCCATCAGCACTTCCTTCTTCCTGGGAAGGCTGAGCCTCACTAACACTGGGGGAAAGGAGCCAAGCAGAACTTATACTTAAGTTAGTGCCCTCACAGCCCTCTAAAAAGCCTTCCTGGTGCAGAACCCTTTCCCCCAGCCCAAAGGGACCTCTGTGGCACCCTGCCTCCCCACCCCTCGGCTAACCAGGCTGCAGCCTTGGAGGCGACAGGAGCCAGCGTCGTGTGGCACCGGGGGCGGTGGTGCTCTAGAACCGGCGGCGCCTCCTCCGCCGCTCCCGGGCAGCGCTGGGCCCTGTCCGCGGCAGAGGGGGGCCCAGACCCGTGATGGGGGGGAGCTGTGCCGTGCCGTGCCCCGTTCCCCCCGCACTCACTCCATGGAGACGCGGAACTGGACGGTGTCCTCGGGCTGCGGCACGCCGGGCCGCACCGCCAGCATGTAGAAGTTGGGCCGGAAGATCCGCAGCTGCGGGCCGCCAAGCTGGAACAGCGGGTACCTGCGGGGAGAGCACACCGCTGACTGACCGACCGATGGACCGGCACCCCCGGCCCGGCCCGGCCCGGCCCGGCCCGGCCCGACCCGACCCCGGCCCGGCCCGGCCCGGCCCGACCCCCGCCGCGGCCCGGCCCGCTCACACCGCCCTCCTGACGCGCGTCGCCATGGCCGCGGCCCGGCCCGGAAGCGGCGCGGTGCCAGAGCGGCTCCCGGCGGGGCGGTGGCGGCAGCTCCCGCCCCCTGCTGACGGGGAGGACCACCGCTGTGGGACGGGGCTGTGCGACCCCTCAGCATGGTGGCCCCGTCCTCACGGCTGCCCCCCAACAGTCACAGCCCCCCCTGCGCCTACCTGTGGGGACACAGCCGTGGGGTGGGGAGAGTTCCCCAGGGGAGCACAGGGGCAGGGGGAAGCGCCTGAAAGATGGCGCCTCGGTGGGGATGGCAGCCTTGGCTGTGTTTCACGCAGTCTTTTCCTCTTGGCTACAGGAGGGAGGGGATTCCCCTCCTGTGCGCCGGTGAGACCCCAGCAGCGGTGCTGTGTCCGGCTCGGGGGTCCCCAGCACGAGGGACGTGGGCCTGTGAGAGTGGGTCCAGGGGAGGGCATGGGGGGGGGCTGGGACCCCTTCCCTGAGAGGGAAAGCAGAGAGAGCTGGGGGTGCTTAGCCAGGAGAGAAGGCTTCAGGGGGACCTTATTGCAGCCTTTTATATATAAAAGGGGCTTGTAAGAAAGACAGAGACTTTCCACAAGGCTGGTTGTGACAGGACAAGGGGCAACAGCTTTAAACTGGAAGAGGGGAGATTTAGATTAGATACTAGGAAGAAATTCTTGGCTGTGAGGGTGGTGAGACACTGGCCCAGGTTGCCCAGAGAAGCTGTGGCTGTCCCCTCCCTGGCAGTGTCCCAGGCCAGGTTGGATGGGGCTTGGAGCAACCTGGGCTGGTGGGAGGTGTCCCTGCCATTGCAGGGGGTGGGACTACATGATCTCAGAAGGTCCCTTCCAACCCAAACCACTCATACGAATCTATGATGCCACAGCATGAAAGCCAGGCTGGGAACACAGGCATCAAAAAGAGACAGAAGTTTAAAACACTGGGGAGAACCACCATCGCTGGTGGGCGTTCCTCCAACAGGGCATTTCAAGGGTGGGCAAAAAGACAGCTGGCCCCACAGAATAGCTCACATCCCAAATTTAGTAACAGCCATTTGTGTTTTGACATCTACACCGAGTTAACCAAGTGATTCACACTTCAATATTGGGCTTTAATATTATATAT
The DNA here is from genome assembly GCA_028020825.1 of Podargus strigoides. Taxonomy (NCBI): domain Eukaryota; kingdom Metazoa; phylum Chordata; class Aves; order Caprimulgiformes; family Podargidae; genus Podargus; species Podargus strigoides. Next base: position 5,562,307 of record CM051633.1, read on the forward strand.
AGGTTAACTACCTCAATAAACATGTTAATGTAATACTTGTATGAATCATTCTCTATATTCTACTGTGACTTGTCTTCGTTTAAGAAAAGCTGTGTGCTGAAAACTACTGCTTCTATGGATTTGTTCCTTTATTTCCGATTCTTTGATTCCCTTCATTACTCAAGCTTTTAAGTTAATTTCAACTACATTTGGCATCCAGATTATGAACTCCCCCCCCCCAGAACAGAATTGGCTTTTGTTATCAGCTTGTATGGTGGCTGTAAAAGAGGCCTCCGATCCTGGGTCTTTGTTAATGATACTGAGTCCCAATCCCAGCTGGAGAGCTGGATCAAATTATATTAAATAAGGATTTGGACCAACTCTCCTTGAAAAATGGGATGCCATTAAATAAACTGGGAAACACCATTCCAGACAGCTGTCATTGGAGTAGGTACTGGTCGTGCTTTATTTACAGAATCCAGAGATTTGTACACAGCAATCTACAGGACAGCATAGGGCTGGGATCAGGAGGATAAAGGACATGCTCAGCAGGAATTGAAGATGCCAGCAAGGAGTCATCTCAGTTTCACGGGAAACCTGCTTCCTTTTGATTGAGGAAGCCACCAGACCCCTCCAGGAAGAAAAAGAAGAAAAGCAGCAGCAATAGCCAACCCAGGCTGATGTTGCGATTTTTGTTATCGTTGAGGCATGAGAACACAAGTGATTGCTGAAGGAAGAAAGAGGAGACCAGCAGGGTTTCGGTACAACACTAAGGGCCATCCTGCCTGGTTCTTTACTTCCAGCGCCCGCCAACCTTGCCCTTGGCTCCTGCCTTCTTGCTGCTACAATACAAAAGGAAAGAAAAACACATCAGCATGATGGAAGTGGTGGGGCTCTGTGACTGCTGTACATTTCTGACTCTCAGATGAGGATTGAGCTGTTTTCACTTCTCACATGTTGGCCACACCTGCCCTAGAGCACATCCTGAGAAAAATACTGTCATTATTGTGGAAAGAGATTCCTCCTCAGGCTCTACAGAAGGCCAGATGTGCATGCCTGAAAGAGGTGGACTCTTCCAGATTCCTGCATTATCAGGACAGAAGTCCAGGTGGTCTCAAAACTGACAGGCCTGTCCAGCCTCAGATTTTGTGTTTCCTGAATTCAAATCTGTTATGATCTGGACTTCGGGATTTAGAGCTGGTTTTGGAGAAAATTTCCTCATTATCAGGGAGCTCTGGTCAAATTCCACAGATGCTCTAGTCATCCAGTAGTGGAGGCAAAACGCTGAGCAATCATTTAAATACAACTGAGAATTGTTTTGCTCTATCAAAGGCAGAGTGGCTTCTGCTATTCAGCATGAGAGCATGGACTCCAAAACAGTCCAAACAACTTTTAGGCCTCCTCTCCTATCAGTATCCCCATCTTGTTGTGGTGTGGGGGGAGCAGTCCAGCTACACTCCCCATGCAAAGCACCTGAGGCAAACTCTCTCCAAATAGTATCTTCTTGCACACAGAAGGGCAGTCCGACATGCAAGCCACTTACCTTCTGACTGAGAAGCAGGCACACCTGGAGTCAGACAGGGGCCAGGTGTGAAGTTAGTTGGGTTAGATTGTGCTCCCGTAGGCAGCACCTTGGCTTTTGGGGCTTGGCACACCACCAGACCTTTCCATCTCACACACACGATGGTGAAGCTGCTTCTTGAACCAAAGCACATGCAAACTGGGGGCAGCTCTTTGACATGGCAGAGCATGGGGTTGGGGGCCAAGCACAAGGTGATGGGGCCTTGCTATCAACAGAGAGGCCTTCTTCAGAACCAGTGGTTCCTCCAGGGAGCAGAAAAAAATGTGGACAACAAATCTGGGGAGATTTTTGTGGGGCTGCCCCATGGATTGGTTCAAGAGCGCTAGCCATATTTACGGAAGGTTGTAGCACAGTGACACAGACACACACATAGTGGATACTTTACCTTTTGACCAAGTTAGACTTGATCTATTGGAAAAAATTACCTTTTACATGAGAGAGAGCAAAGCATTTACTGCTTTTCTTAAATTCATCTCAGTGTCCCCTTTCCCAGCCCTTCCACAGGTTTTGAACCTGTGGAAACAGGAACTGCGTAGCTCCTCAAATGAAGGCAAAGTCCTTTTATCTCCATAAGCGCCTGTGATGTTTGATGTTATGACTAACCTTTAGAGTGTGCTTAAGGAGACTTAATAAAGTCTGAAGCAAAAGGATTACTTGATCCTTGTATAACACATGAGCAGACATTGCTTTGGAACGATACAGTCTGGTGTGGATAGAAATTTAAGTACACAAAAATCTCACAGGCTGTGAGCTACCCAGTGCAACCTTTTCAGATGATGTCCTGAGAGAGTATCATGTCTTTTGGGGGAACAAGCATGCAGCACTGGTACTGCCTGTTGTGGGTGGTGTGGTAGTGGCCCTCAGAAGAGCAGCAACAGCCAGACAAACCATGGCATCCTTTTGCAACTGCACATTCTGCTGAGGCTTATCAGCCTACAGCTCTGTACAGAAAATACCACGAGAAGGTCAAGCCTTATGTTTGGCACCTACAGACAACTGAGCCCCCAGTGCTATATCTATCTGATAGGGCAGGGTGGCTTGGGGAAATGGGAAGGCAGTGTCTGGTCATCACTGTCATCCAAAGGTGTCACCAAAGACCACGACTTCATTCCTGGCATGATTTTACTAAGAGGATACAGAAGCACAGTGAAAATCAAATCCCACCACTGCAGAGCTCTCCTCTCTTGCATCTCTGCAGTTCCTTCTCTGTCTCTGTTAGTTTCCTACATTCCCTAGCTCCCAGGCTTCATCTAGCCCTGGTCTCTCATAAGTTCGCTGTAAACACTTAGAATAGTTAAAGATATAAGACTATGTAATGAAAAAGTAGTCTTGTGCGGAAGGAAAGTGGGAGAGAGATGATGAGTGAAAAGAACTCACAACAGTAATCCCGTGATGTTAGTCTTGTTACACACCATTCCTTAGAATCTTAGCAACCACTTGTTTACCCTTTGTAAACAAGGGTTCTATTCCCTGAAGTATTCAAAGCACCTCAGTCAGGTGTTTGAAAACGCCAGCAATAAGCAGATGGAAATTTTGCAGGCATGGTGTGAAGAAACCTGATTTTTTTCTTGTTAGCTGTTACATTCACTTCAGTTTTCCCTTCATTTTCTCAATGTGAGGCAGGATGGGAGTTGCTCTTCCATCTCTAGCCTCATTTCATTGCAGCAAGAAAATGTTGGTGTGGAGGCTGAAGCAACTATTTTGAACACTGAGAAGATATCCCCAAGCCAGGAGCTAGGAAGGGGATATAGGTACTTACTGCTTCTGAGCCTGATCGATCCGGTTCCTGAGGGTGACAATCTGCAAACAACATACATGACCAGGGTTTTTAGAGATAAAGAAACCTTATTCCCTCACAGAGAGGAGAGTTTTACCTGCTGAAGTGCTGGAAGCAGGTCCCTATGGTAGGGATTAATATTTCCTTTGAAATAAAAGCTCACTCTTGCTTGAAGAAGATAAATGTTACTCCTTGGCAAGCCAATTTCATATGTCAAGGGAAAGAAGAGCTAGAATTTTATGACCCTTATTAGAAGAGTTCCTGTGTATACAAATTAATCTCCCATGAACTAACATGTCAAACCACAGGCAAGTGAACTGGAACAAACGTCACCTTGGCCAATTGGAGAGCTCTTGCATGGCCCATCCACCTGTATGTGTCAACCTCACCTTCTTATTCTTCCCCTACTCCTACAAAATTCAGAAGTGTATAAGCTCAAAGAGCTTCAGTGGACTTTGGATAGGGACCTCAAGAATGGGAGATGGATCACACATTCTGCGGGAGTGTCTTTGTTGGTTGGGAGAGCAGGAGGTGAGAAGCTTGTGGCAGTCACCACCTTCCCAGTCACTCCTCTTATTAGACAACTTTTAAAGGGGCTGAAGGAGAAAATACTCAAGGAGAGCTTGAGCAACGACAGAGGAAAAGGTTGGGGCTGGGGCTCTGAACACCTTCCCAAGCTCTGTTGATGACTGCAAACCACTAGAGTGTCCTACAAGACAGAGCTTCTCTTTGTTTACCATAGGTAAACTGCATATTTCAACCTGATGCATGGGAAAGCAAACACCTACCTTGCACAGGATGAGCACTTTATGACCTGACAGCACTTCAGTCTTGGCCCACAGCCCTGGACTCACTACTGAATTCCTGGGACTCTTCCAGCTCAGTTACTGGAAAAGCCCACAGGAACTAGGGTGTGATAGAGAGCCCTCTTTTGTCCCTTCACCTTCCCATTTGTAACCAAGGCAAGGTTCTACCTAGTTTTCCTGGGGTGGAAAAATTCACTTGCCAAGATTTATGCTTTGCCTCTGCTTTTGGTGTAATTCCAAGTTCTCCACTGGCTCTGCAGATCCAAGAACTGATGACCCAACATTTGAATATTTAAAGTGGCACTTGACATTACCCACATGTGAAACAGGAAAAAAAAAAAAAAAGTCATGCATTCAGGTTGGCCCAAAAATTGGTGTTTCCTGGCTCGTGCCTTTCTGAAGCAAACAGAAACCAAATAAGAGACTGAAACAATAGCGGGAACAGGACAACACAAGGAAAGAAAGATCAGCAGATCAGCTGCTTTTGTACTTACTCATGGAGGTTTTAATATCTGCAGCAACGGTTTAAATTGTTTTTGTACAACCGAGTATTTTTCCCAAGTGTTAGGAGAACCAGCTGTCGTCACTTTGACCCAAGGACTTAAGACTTACCTTCGCTGATACCCTTGTGATAGTGACTGTAACACTCACTCTCCAGTGAAGCACCAAAGAGCAACAGACACTAGAGCTAAAGAACAGCTCCTCTCCTGTGTGTCCCAGTCCCTTCCTTTGTCTCTCCCTTGCATCCTTCCCTGTGTCTTGTTCATTCCCTTTGCTGTTTTCACTTACCTTTCTTCACACCTCTTTTCCTGCCATCATCTTCCATTTTTTCTTCCACTTTTCTTCTCCCACCTCAGCTGTGTGTTTTCCTTCTATTTTGTTCACTCTTTGTACTTTCTCTCCTTGCTTTTCAGCAGCAGCCACCCAGCTCTTTGTTTATGCAGAGGTTTCATTACCATAGCATGTATGTCTCCCCTGGCACTGCCTTAATTCCTGTTGTTCCACACTTGTTATCCTTAAACTAGCTCTCTCCAATATTTTTGATCTGGATAAGTATGTGGTCACAAGGTGAAGAATCTTTCCAAACCCCATAGCATTCTTTTCTGTGGAGTCCAGGCAATTACACATGCATCCCTAAGCTTCTGCATGTATCCCAGGTGCATCAGGGTGACTCGCCCATGCTCGTAACGCCAGAGGTTTTGACACAGAATAATTTTAGAGATAATCTGAGTGGGTTGCATGCTCTGTTCTTTAACCACGTCCCTGTTGGACCCTGCCTTTTTTCCTAAATGACTGCTTCATCTCTTTTCAAAGAATGGAAAGGGAGAGATAAAGGAAGTGAAGGGAGGGACACAAGATCCATTTTTAGCTTTTCTCTCTGCACTTGGAGCCAAGTGCCAGTTTCTGTCTGGCACCTGGCCTCTGACCATGCGGCAGGCTCATGCATTTGGTAGCCTTTGCTGCTGCTGTTACACAGGCAAATTCATTGTACTTACAACTTGGAAAGCTCCTGCAGCCTGCAACGCATTGTTAAAATCTAAGAGAGATTGAGATAGTTACATTGGTGTTTCTCATTCCCTGTCAGCATGTGTCTGTGTGACTGGGAATTAAAAGGAGAGTGAGACTGAGAGAGATCCATTAGGATTTCTCAGCCACTGAAACCTGATGTAGGTGAGTGCAGCCCTGTTCTGTGACGTGAAGGAAACACGTCCACTTTCTATTACCATATGACACTTCAGTCAGATGCTCCTGTCTGGAGACACTTTTCAGTGATTAGAGAGCTCAGTCCACAGGGAATCTGTCTGGGATGGGAATAAAACTTAAAACGTTCAAGCGTAAAATCAAAGATGGGTTCAAAAACATTACTTTGCAATGGAGATGAGTGAACTGAGTTACTGATTTTTCAGGCCACAGTTACCTATAGATAAACAAGAATGAACAAGATGTGTTTGGGCAGAAGGGGGAGCATCCATTTTCTGTTGGGATTGCCTTTCCATGGGGCACTGAAAACACTGAGAGTGGTCTGTTCAGTTTCAGCCTAAAACGTGAAATCCACCAAGTTCATATGTTAGAGGAATGCAGTTCCAAGTGTCTTGCTGCTTAAATATTGCAAAAGGGCATTGGCTTATGCCAGAGGAGTCACAAAGAGTTTTACATTTTGAACCCAGTGCTTCTCAACTCACCTCATATTTTTTCCTCTTGATCTGCTCTGAAAAGTCATACTTTTCAGTCTCCAGCTGGTACAACCAGTCCCACAGTTCCTTAGCCTTGTCCCTGTATGTTTATGGAGAAAGGAAGATGGGAGCAACACATCACATCATATATTTCCTACTGTTTTCACATCACCAGTAATGAGTCTTTTTACGTTTTATTTAATGCAGTTCACACATCTTTCTGCAAACCCTTTCCATCCTCTGAACGCTACTCAGCATTTTCATGGTCACATTTTTCTCACCTTCCCACCTGAGAACCTTTTAGACCTGCACTGTTGCATGCATCATACACTAACATATTTCCTACAGATTTAATTTTCCTTCTCACTTTTATGGAAGTCCAGAGGAATCAGCCGAGAAGGAAGGAGGATTTTGAAGGCCATCCAGATGAGCGGAGCAGCTGCCATTGCACAATCTTTTCTGTTTCAGGGCTGAGATGAGCCAACCTCATCTTTCAGTCGTGTAAACTCCAATGTGTGGAGTCCAGACTATCATCTGATGCCTGCTCTGCAGCAGAGCACTCAGCTCCCAAGCCTTCAGCCTCTGTAGAAACTGGTACTCATACCTTAGCAGCTCAGTGTACCCCTGGGAATGCTACACATACCAATCTGTAGGTTTGTTCAACTAATGTCTGCTCTGGGTTTAAAGTTTGAACCTAGTCCCGTAAATGGCTAATCCTAGTTAGCAGGAGAGGCTAACAGAGCTATGCCAGGAGCATGACTAGAAGGCTACCAAACCATTTAAACAATTCCACATGTCCCCGCTTCCCCTCCATTCTCCAGATCAAGGAAGGGCACAACTTCACATTGTCTCATGATGAATTTCAAGAAAGGCCCTCTCCTCTATCTCATTTTTTTCACTAGAGAAGGCTCCAGGACAGTAAGACCAAATTTCAGTGGATTACATTCAGTAAGTTAGTATAAGCCTGTTACCTCAGCTTGTCTTCATTAAGGTGGTCAATGTTCAAGGGCTTGCGCCTCTCTGCCAGTACCTTCTTCTTCGTCTCTCTAGCTGTTTGCTTCTTCCCTCTCTTCTGATCAGCCTGTTTTCAGAACATCAGTTAACATCAGACTGCAAAGATTCACACTGAATGAAATTATTTCAGTGACAGAGCATGTAAGATGCTAGGGATCCAGGAGGAGGAAAGGTGAGCTTTTTTCTCAACTTGTAATAAAAACAGTTGCCAGTCAACCCCATAGTTTAACACTTCCATATTTTTTCCACCAGTCCGTGTTTTTTACCTTAGCCAGATAGCTGCTGTATGTGGCACCCATGGAGGACAGAGCCTTCTTCTTCTTGAGATCATCCTCAGCTTTTCTCTTGGCATCTTCTTCCTCTCTCCGTGCCTTTTCCTCCTGTGGAGTGTGATACACAGAAGCAAGTTACTCTAGGGGGGACTCACAGCTTCTCCTGCAGCCAGTGTCACTGCAGGGAACGTGACCAGACAAGTATGTTGATGAGAACTGGCAACTCTTGTTTCCTGCCCTTGCTTTAAGAGGGTGGTCATTTCTTTTCCAGACTGAGACAGGCCAAACCTGTAGATTTTTCTGTCTCTAAAGATCTCCTCCAATTTGTTGCTGAGACAAGGAGAGAGATTTGAAGACACTTACCGCAAGCCTTGCTTGACGCTCCTTCTCCTTCTCAGCCCGGATTCTCTGTTGCTCTGCTCTTTCAGCTCTGCGCTTCTCCTGCAAGAAGCAGTGGCAGAGGCACTGAGCAATCATTGTGGCTTTATCTACTTCCAGTATTACACCCCAGCACCAAGAGCTTTGATTCTCAGAGAATGAGCCACCTATACCCTTGCCAGAACATGCAGAAGGGTCTCATGTGCAATTCCCAGATGTAAAGCAAGAGGCTGTGGGGAAGAAGCCATTTGGTGGTGACTTGAGCTGTCACTTCTGTACATGGCAATACAGCTTTCTGCCAAATTCTGACAGTGGACTAATGGATTCAACTTCTCATCTACAGAGGATCTCTCAATCTAGTACAGTAAAATGGCAGTACAAGGACTCACAATCCTCTCCTTGAGGGCAACCAGCTCTTCCTCTTCCTTTCTCCTGGCTTCAAAGTGGCTGTCAATCAAGGCCTGCAGTTCAATCAGGTCTTTGTTCTGCCTTTTCTTTTGGATGTCCTAGAAGAGCAGGAAAATGCATTAAGACAGCCCATGTTGCTCTAGGAACATGCCCTGGACATTTCCATCACCCTGCTTACACAAAGAAACAAAAGCAGAAAGGGTCTGCAGATATCCATGGAAAACTATAGGATTAGCTTAAATAGCTGTTGATGCAGATCAGACACAGTCAGAGGCTCATCCAGGTGACAGAAGCCCAGAAGGGAACAGAATCCACATCTCCCATTCCCCTTCACCATATTTTATCCCAGGCTTTGCTGAGTTGCCTCCTTTTCACTTTGGTGTTGAAAATCCCCACAGAAATACCTGCTTTGCCCAAAAATGCAGGAACATTTTCTAGGTAAGATTCATATCCCAGAGTTTCTTAATTTTTCTATCAGCCTTCTAGGAAGGTGTTTGGATCTCTGTTTATTATTAAAATTTTGTTGTCATTTTAGGCAGTTTCTCAGCAACAGGTGAGTATAGACCTGCTTTATTTCAACCTACAACTTTCAAACCATTTACAGCAATGGGACAGGGGGATCCCAGAGCTCCTAAAACACTTATTTTCTCCTTTCTTGAAATATTGGCTTCAAAGATTCAAGGAGAAAAAAAAGAAATACATTAATTAACATTTTAGCTTAGTCTCCTTAGCAACAAACATATCCAGAGAGTTGCAGGGAGCAGAGAGCAGCCTTTAACTGAAAAGTGGTGGCAAAACATCCATACATTTGTCCTTGACTTTATCCTCTGCAGTATCCAATACAGGAGGAATTATGTGGGCTTGCACATATGTGTATGGCTCAGGTACAGACAGACAGACAAACACAGGCAGTCTCAGGAATACTTACATCAAAATCTACTTTCTCACCCTCTGGTATTTTAGGAGCAGTTAGTCTGTAGAAAGTAAAAAACAAGAACAAAACAAACAAAACCAACAAAATAATAAAAAAATATTTTCATCTCAAAGAGCAGGCAGCTTTTTAAATAGCATGTCCTGACCTGCCCTGCCCTCAGGAACGATGCTGACAAGGAGAAATGTTGACGGAGATACAGAGGGGTGAAACAGCAAGTCAATGAAAAACTGCTCCAGAATAGCAATAAGAACCATTGTCCTTCGTGGAAGGTCAGGCAGGGCAGGGAGTTATCCCTAAAAGCCCTTTTCATTCCCTACCACACAGAAAGACATTGGCCCATGAGGCTGTCGATGCAGTGCTGCACGCTCCTTTTTGGACAGCTGGCAGAGTGGGAAGGGAGTGTACTGGAGTGTATCCCAGAGCCAGTAGGTCCATGGGATACCTTAGTTAAGCTCAAGTCAGCCCAGCCCAGTGTTTGCCATCCTTCCCACTGTCAGTGAGCCTGGATGGATGGGTAGTTTCCCAGTCACAGCCTCTCACAAAGGATTTAGTATTGAGCTACCTATACCTAGGGGTACTGCAAGATGACTCTATCTTGGACATTTGATGAGTCCTCTGATTCTATCAGAATCTGGTCTTAAGACCCTGGCCAGTAACTACTGCTAAGGCATCTGGCAGAAGCAGGTATCCTGGAAAGGCAGGCAGGAACAGCTTGATGTTGCATAAGGGAGGGCTGGATAAAGGCTTCTAGTGGCCATTTGCCTAACAGACAATCTAAGGGCTTCTGCTAGATCAGAAAAATGATCCCAGGGTTTTGAAACTCCCTGCTCCTCATACTTACTTTATTCTGGGCTTCTCCTCTGTATTTGGAAACATGGAGCAAAACAGGAAGGGGAAAAAGAAGGAGGACAGTTAGAACAACAGAGATCATGCCAGCTGCTAAAGTAAAAGGAGGGAAAGGAAATTTAATCTTAGGGGAAACATCCCAGAGAAACTGGTTAAATCTCAAGCACTTCCAAAAGAAATACACACACTCACACACTCCTTTTGCTAGGAGTGAATCTGTTTTTACCCTTGAAACAGAATTTGGCAGAAAAGAGTCAAGAGACTGTACGGAAGTCTCAAACGTAGCATCTGGAAGGCAATGGTTTCATATAAATGCTAAGTTCTTTTTCTCAAACCATCCTGACCAAAGCTCTAAGGAGGACAGCTGGGCTGGAGGGTAGAAAAAAATGTGGCCTTTTTCAATCAGCATTTCTTTTGCTGAAGTTAACCTGAATTTACAGTCGTGTCAATGTTAACAAGGCTTCGCCAGTTTTGCTCAAGTGCCTCACATGGAGGCCAGGAGGGAAAGAGCTTCATGACACATTTTCTCCAGGTTCATTGAGTCCCAAGATAGCTTAGAGCACATGTCCCTGAGATACCTTGGTGGAGAAGATGCTTATTCTTCTGCACTGTATTCTGCTCCTCAAACCCAGCTTGGAAAAGCCATCCTCTCTTAGCAAGCATCCTCTCCAGCTGAGCTACATGCAAAATTCCCATAGGTGTTAATGGGAATGATCTTTGCACCTCCAGGAGAGGCAGGCTAAACCATCCCAGAGACTGTCAACTTGGGCCCTCTGGCAGTCAGAACTGTTCCCTGGCTCCCAGAAATGTGCTGCCTTAGGAGTTACTTGCTTAATATTTGTGCTTGTGATCAATTCCCCTCCCTGCTATGCTTTTTAAACTTTAGTTATTAACTCCAGTGTAATGCCAGTAAATTCAGCACTGTTATTCTCACAAACAGAAGTAAATTAAACCTGTGTGTTTTTTCTGGCCCAGTCTCACAGGGACCCAGGTTGACTTTCATAACCACACGCTACGTTTGAACTTTCAGGGATGCTGCTGGATATTGCAATACAAGACTCTCCCTGTGTTGGTTCGGTGGGAGGAACTGAGGTAAAAAGCTCACAGCCTATTGAATCTGGTAAAAACAACTGGCTCTGTAAAGTAAAAATAAAAACAGGCTCCCTCAAGAGCTGCTACCCATATCATGATACAGAAAGCTATTATATTTTTTTCAAATGCTTATTTGCATCCAGCTGTTTTGGGACTGATGGAGGAAATTGGGAATAGCAAATGGAACAAAGTAGGGTAAAATAAAATGAAGCATTATAAGAGGAAAAAAAATAGCAAAAACTGATACTGGAAAATATTTAGTGGAGAAATCAGTTGGATGTTGGATAATAATAAAAAAATTGAGGAAGTGGCTGGAAATGGGTTATTGAGATAATTAAGAGAAAAGATATGAGAGATCAGAAACTAACCTTTCCTTTCTCTCACACTTTCCCATACCAATATCAGTAATGAAGTTTTGGGGGGGTGGACTTTTCTCATTTACTGCAAGAACACTGCCGACCAAAACAGATCTCAATTGAGGTGCTAGGGCAATGCTAATAAAATAAACAGCATGTAATAAACAACGTGTGATTAGAAAAGTGGTTTAGAGCATTCGTATAAAGGAAGCCACAAATTGCTCCTGAAGAAAAATACCACAGCTAACAGTGTACTTATATTTTTCTCCCATTATTTTTTTTACTTGTTTTGCTTTTCAAATAGCCAGTGAGCTTCTTAATGCATTAGTTAAATCTTTTTTTTTTTAATCTGGAGAGAGGAAAAGTAATCACAATTAACCAGTCTATCAGGGATGTTATTCACACAAGATTCCCTTCCCTCATGACATACCCAGGTGATTTTCAGAAACATTCCTCTTTAGCTTAAAGCTGCCCATTAGTAACATTTCAGAGAAAGGGAGGGAAAAAAAGTAGACAGGAAATGATTGGTTTTGTTTGTTGACCTTGATTGCCAGGATCATATTCACATACTCTGTGAATTTGGTTTCAGCTGCCACCAAATCAGCACTTTAAACTTAATTAAACCAACAAACAGTTGCAAAAAAGAAAAAGAAAAATGGAGGTTAGTTGTTCTTGAAATAAGAAATTGTAGTTAGAATATTTAAAGGTACCTCCAGAAAACCAGAACAGGGGATAACAAAGAAATAAGAGCCTTTCTTAAAAAATGAAGAGTAATATATCTGTCTTTTGCAGTGCATAACCCAGCATGGTCCATACTGTCTGCACCAAAAGCAGCCCAGGGATTGATTTATTTTGAAATGTTGCTTCTTTCAAGACACTGAGTCAAGGAACTGGGCCAAAATTTGTTGACAAGCAGGAATTGTCATAGCAATTCTCTGGTGGATTTTGACTGACATTCTAATCATTCTGCCCATGAACCATGGGGCTGTGACAAAATCCCCACATGCAACCCTGCCAAAAGAAGGCAAGAGCCACTGGAAATCCAAGTTCACTGCCCTGGTGATTAGAGGTCTCTGAGTTTCTGGTTTCCAAAAGGGTTAGCACAGGGGGAGTACACACCACCATAAATACCACCTCACTTTCTCCTGCCCAATCTGTGAGATATTCACACAGTGCTCTCCCCTTTCTGTGAATCCATCTGAACTGCCTTTACTTCAGAAATCTCCAAACACCCTCCCTTAAACCGACTTCTCAGAAGCAACAGCTCTAACTCACAGTGTGTCCTTGGGGAAAAAAAAAATCAAGCAGCTATTAAAAATAAAAGGAAAAAGAGGGAAAAAGAAAGAGAGGAAGGGGCTCAGAAAGGTCCTCAGGGTATTTCCCTAAATAGGAAAAAAGCCTGAAAAGTGAGCAAGATAATTAAAACAAATGAACAAAAGAAAAAAAAAAATCCACAAAACCAAACCAAACCAAGCAAACACAGAAAGTGCAGGGGGGTTTCAAGTGGCATTGGGCTTTGTCTTTGGAAACAGCTGGCCAGGTGTTCTAGGGGTTGAGGCACTCGGAACATAACTGAGCTCCTTCAAAAAGGCCTGTAAAAGTCCGTGAGAGTTTTTCTGTACATTTAAGCTGGTTTTGAATTTGGCCTGGGGGCCTTACGTTATCTTGCCCTCAAGAGCAAAACTCACCCTGCCTACATTTAGATTTGGCATTTTTACATGAGTCTTGTCCCCACCCATGTGTTCAAGCACTTACTCAACCAAGTATTATGAACACACCCTCTTAAGCACATGGCCTGCCCCACCAATATGAATAAATTTATTCCCATGCTTGATGTTTAGCACAATTTTAAGTGCATGGCTGGAGCAGAAGTTTAAATAGCTGTAGATTCAGGCCTGGAGACAATGACCTTCTAAAGACTGGGTGAGGAAGGCACATCTATGCAGGGCTCAGCTCCATTTTCAAGCATGCCACTGGGATTTAAGAGATTCTTTCCTCATCTGGGGGGAATAGAGAAGGTTTGCTGACGAGAATTATTATACAACAGGTTCTAGCTAAAAGATAAGTCCAGAGCAAGCTTCTAGAGCTTGGTTTTCACCATCTACTATCCTAATGAGGATGTACAGGCTTCTCAATACAACAGTGACCCCCCAAGGGTGACTGGATATACACAGTAAGCAATTCTTTGCGGCAGAGATGTTTTGGCCCAGTTCCTGAGTTTAAAATCAAGTAAGGAACAAAAATGAATGCAGGGGGGAAAAAAAAAAAAAAAGTGAGATGTTAGAAAGATGACTTTGTTGCCCTAAGACAACACTGAGCTACCATCGTAGTATTCGCCTTCTTCATCAGCTGTAGGTTGAAGGATAAAAGCAAAAGAGAAGAAGCACAGTAGTCAATCCACAACCATCGCTGTTCTCCTAAGAGCAACTGTCCCCACTCTCTCCCTGCTACACTGGGAACCTTGGACTCTCCAGAGACTGAACAAGAAGAAAAAACACCTTTTTGGTGATTTGATTTGGCAAACATATAGCCCTTTTGTCCACATTCATCCAAAGCCATTTCCCTCCCATGCTGTCTTTGCTCTTGAACAAGGTCAGTGTTTTTAACACTGTTTCCCCAGCACTGAAAGAGAAAAAGAGTGAGAGTCTGTAGAGGTGCATCACATACCTTCTTCATGGGCTTCTTCTGCTGGTGTCATGGTACGAGCAGTGATGGAAAGACAGGAAATAGGAAAAAAGAAAATAGATCAGATATGTAAAGCTCTTGGAAGCCCGAGAAAGAGACCAAGGAATGCATGAAGGGGGGGGGAAAAATAAAGGAATTAGTGAATTAAGGCAAGGAGAGAAGGCATCTGGAGAGGCTGTCAGGAGTTAACGATGCTGTAAGGTTAAAGTAGTAGTAAGCGTGGAGATTAAAGAAGAAAAGGGCTGCAAGTGATCATTGTGGTTAATATTTGTTTCTCTTGTTTTGTTCTCTTCTACCAACCCAAGACTCCTGTTCTTGGCTCTCTCAAACACACACTCTCGTGTTGCAACTAGGTGGAGTAAATCAGAAGTCATGTCACATACCTGGCTCATGAACTTCAGGTGTGAAGTGTCATGGAACAAGGAGCAATGGAAAATAAGAGAATGAGAACGAGAAACCTGTTATTTCACACACCAAAAGAGCTTTTGAGCCAAAGGGGAGGAGGGGAAGAGAGGAAAAGGGAAGAGGAGCACGAAGTTAAGAAGTAAACCTGGGATAAAATAAATTAATTACATTTGAAATAGCATATAAACAGAAGTCACAGGAGAGGAAAGGAATTCAGTCAGGTGAAATAGGCAGATTTATAATAGTGCAGTGCTTAAAAAGAAACTTCTGAGCATTATATGACATAAAGCACAACCTGACAGCACAGTGTTCCAAGGTTTACCTTGGTTTGAAATATGCACATGAACATAGTCAGCACTCTCAAACCACTATTAGAGCCATCCTTTTCCACAGCAGCACTTTGGACACTCGAAATAAACAGAGTGTGGTTCAGAAACTCACTCAAATACCTCCAGTAACTCTTCATCAACATGCAGCTAGCTTCCAAAGAAGCTCAGGGGTTTTTTTTCTAGATCTATGGCTAAGGCCATTTTCTTCCTTGAAGACAACTTGGATGACTATATAAGTCTGCTGCTGTTCTTCACATCCATTTGCAATGTAGGATTACAGATGGATTACTTCATAGGAAGAAAAAGGTCATTATAAGTCTGTGCAGGTCTACATTTCATTCCTCTGGGGTTCTTTTTTGGCAAAGCAAGAATCAGTCAGCAATGCGGATTTGCGGAGCACATTTTGCTTTTCAGCCATCCACGTACTACTGATTATTTTACAAAGCAAGCATAAAAATAATGCAAAACTCACAGTGTTTATATTCCCAGTGTACAGCCAATGGGTCAAATTCTGCCCTGAGATTTGAAGCAAAGCTTTTGCTATAGGAAGAAGCATTCATTCTCTATCACAGTGCAGAATTTAATCCATTTCACAAGGACACTTTTTGCTGAGCTACTCTTTCACAGTGGTGTATATGTTCCCCTCATTTTTAGTAAAATTTTCGTGCAACAGGTAAGTTTCCTCCTACTTAGTACTGATT
Source organism: Podargus strigoides (assembly GCA_028020825.1). Lineage (NCBI taxonomy): Eukaryota > Metazoa > Chordata > Aves > Caprimulgiformes > Podargidae > Podargus > Podargus strigoides. The sequence continues at coordinate 5,578,045 of CM051633.1, forward strand.
ACATTTTACTGAGAAAAAATAAAATTAAACTAAAAAACCCAACAATCCTAAAGGCATGCAAGTCACAAGCTAGCATTAACAAATATGTTATCTCCTATCACCTTGTATTTGCTTTCCATTCACACTGTCCCAGCAGGCAGACACTGGGGAGTTTAGAAGTTAAATCACATACCTGGAGGGGGGGCTTCATTTAGTAGGAAGTGTCAGGGGAAAAACATAGGAAAGGAAGATAAAAGAATTAGAAATAAGTTATTCAGGAGGGGATCACCTCAAACCTTGGTAAGACCAGATGGAAGGAGTATCATTTGTAGGTTATAGGAATAGAGTGTTAATAAGAGTGGGAAAGGAGAGTATTTATAGTGGGGTATGAAGTAGATAGGGAGGGGATGCCATAGAAATGAAAGGTAAAAGTAATTTGAATGTTGATGAATTGCAACTATTTAAATCATGCAAATATATAAACAGTGGGAAACTGTAGTAACACTGGTGATCCTTAGATTTGAAAGAAAACACACTCAAGAAGAGAGTTTTACAAGTGTGCAGTGTAACCTATGATGTTTTAGGTGTGCACATGCCCTTTTAGCTGTTGGAGCAGGTGTGGGGGTAGGAGAGTTACTGCAAGCTACTAGCAAATGTGAGGCTCAGCTCTGCAGCTCGTGGGTCTGCAGCTCAGGTACCTGCTTTCTGCCCTGGCTCTGGTATAGTCACACCCCGAGAAGTTTTCAGGGGCACTAAAATATTTCTTCTATGCTTTCTTAGGTGACTCTTCAGTTACAAACAATAATTATACTTATTTCCTATAGGGAAAATAAATTTTAGGGAATCATAAAAATGGATTGATTCATCATGACTTTGGTTTTCTTCAACATCTTCAAATTGCTATGTACAGGAATGCTTCAGATTAATACATAGGAATTTAGATGTCACATGCACACTTGGTTAGGTGGAAAGTGTCAGTGAAGAAAAAGAAGAGAATTAGAGCAAGAATCACACAACAGCAACAACTCTGAACTTGTGCAGGGCTGTGGCTTAGAAGATGTATTAGGCAAAGAGGCAAAGACAGCATTAATAACAGAGAAACTAAATAATCATACAGTGATAAGAAAAGCTGGGGCAGCCTCCCTCTGATGTAAGTTTTCTTTTAAGCTTGTTATATTTACATCTTCTTTATAAACTGTTTTGTTTTTCTTTTTTTTGTTATGCTTTATGTTACAGAGGGAGAAGAAAGCATGGGGAGACTGTAGGTATGGCTTTATTGTTAATACCTGGCGTTTTGCACAAATTTCTAGCTCATATCTATGTAAAAGCTTTAGACCAACAGTCAAATAGTGAATAGCAATTCAATTAGTACCAGGGCAAAGAAGTACAGAGGCAGGCAAAGCAGCTGGGATGGTGACAATGACCTTTAGCTTGTGCAAACCAAGGTCAGAAAAACCTTAGGAGCAGATAATAGACAAGAATGAATACGGTTAAAAGGAGAAGGACATGAAATGAGAAGTGACGAGAACAGAAGGCAGATGAGAAGCAGCACACGGATGAATGTTGAAGTGTAAAGTCATGCAAAAATCAATCAGAGAGCTTTCACCTCACTCCAACCCTGGCAAAAGTACTGATCTCATCTAAACTAAGAGGCTGGTCTCCCACTGTGGACAGCGGGGTGAAACAGCTGAGGTGGGCGCTGCCGAGATGTGGCTGCTTTGATAAAGCTGCTCCAAATGGCACAGAATAATTTTCACAGGGTGCTGCAAGCTCAGTTTCTGCTTTTCCAGGTAATAAACACTATGATGTTCCTGTATGCACTGTAAGGATGGCTCTGAGTCCACTCAGTGGTGATTATTACAGCTTATACAGCGAGATATTTGTTTACAAAACTGTTATTACATTTTTCATGCAACAGTTAGCTCTTCTCTTCATTATTACACATCACAGAGCAGAGGAAACTATTACTGGTGGAAGGTGTAAGGAAGCTGCAAGTTACAGTTTATCATTAATATTTGATTTTTATCTGTGTTCTTCCACCATCTTTGAATTCCTGAGTATAATATTAGAGTTACTGGCATAATTTTCCAACAGAAACCGTAGTTTCCATTAAATTTCAGTCTTTCTTATGTAGATTTAGCTAAGGTTTTGGTTAAAAAATAGAAACAGTTTCACAGCCATGAAAGGCTGCATAGGCATTAACATCTTTAGAACAAAACCTTTTCATTTTTTGCCTTGTGACAATCACTCCTTCCATGTTTGTTCTTGCATTACACTATATATACCCCACATTATTCAGAAAGTCAGTGCTTCAGAAGCATCTCAAATAGAATTTTCGTTTCAAAATTTGGAAACCTTCCATAGAGGAAAGCAGAAAAAAAAAATAATCAAAATGTTGGAACAAAATGTTTTGTTTCAACTAAATTAAAAAGTAATTTTCAATAGCTTCTAAACAAGGCATTCCTCCTTTTTTTTGTTGTTGTTGTTGTTGTTTGCTTGAAAAGTTTCCATATTGTCCCAATTCAGAAAAACGACCCAATTGTGAAATTGCCACGCACGACTGAATTTCCAGCACACAATAACCCTTCAGATTGACGCAGAGGAATTCAGAAGTCACATACCTGGTTCATGGACTTCTTTAAGAGGGAAGTAGCAGGGAAGGAGATGCAAAGAAAGATAAGAGAATTAGAGCAAGAAACAGAGGATGATTAAAAAACCCTTACACTTTTTAGCCAAGGGGTGAGGGGTTAAAGGGATAACACCATTAATAAGATTAAAAGATAAATAGAGGACACATATGGATGTCAATTAGAAAATCATGGATAGGAAGGACAGGGGGTGTTGGGAAATAAAAGATATAGATGACTAGCATATATTCATAATGTCATAAACCAAGTGCTATTGGTAGCCTTTGGTTGACAAAAATATTTACTTGTTTTTAAATCAAGTCCATTACTCATAGGTTTGAATGTGCAAAAAGGGTACAGACAACCTGTTCTTATTCATGTGCATAGAAATCCCAGTCCCTGTGGAAATCAATGGGCTTGGAGGAGCTGGCATTGATTTCCTTAGTGCCCAGGATTTCACCACTGGTGTGCAGGGCCACACAGCAGTGTGGGAAAGTAAGTACGAGCATGTTACTGCTCTCCAACCTGCAGGGTAAATTATCCATTGAAAGCCTAGGTGGACATGCTGGGGGGGGCAGAAGGGCAATTGGAAGGTAAATGGGTTTGGGCTGACAGGCTGATGCTTCCACAAGCATGACCTATTATCTTGCTAACCACTCTGATTGTCTTACCACATCTGAACTTTAATTCACCTTATAAAATCAAGCAAAAAATGCAACCCTGCTACCCCTGTATTTGCATAATGCTCATCAACCCAGGAAAATACCAATAGTTATGGGAAAAGCATGCAACTACATCTTTTCTCTGAATTGACATTTTCTGCAAACACGCTGCAACCAAAATGATGCCACTCAGTCCAGTCCTTAGCCCGGCTGAACACTAGGTATGACACGGTGTCACTTGTTGCTTGTGACTTCAGATGCAAGTCTTCCTCCACACCATCACATCACTGCGAAAGCGAGTTTTGTCTCTGCACAGTGGCGTGGGGACAGGAGGAAGAGGTGTGCGTGACCGAGGGACGTAGCACTGCCACAGGGCACGGCTGTCCCACCTCCAGCCCTGGTGCATGTTGTAGAGGAAATGGTTTTGGGAACACTATGCCCAAATCAACTGGTATCCGTACTGATAGCCTGGTTAGAGAAATTAGGGAATATCTAAGCAATATCCAGCCTGTGCTCCAGGCATTGCTTTCAAAACAGCAGTTAGTACTTATTACTCATCATGCTGCTCATCCTATGAGAGCAAAGTAGCCATCAGCGAGCATGCAGAGGATAGTTCCCCATCCTCTCCTCTTCAACCACCTCCAGAATTCCTGCACGCATTACCACTTCAGACAGAAACAGAGGAATTTACAGGTCATGGCACATACCTTCCTCATGAGCTTTAGTGGGTGGGAAGAGTCACAGAGCAAAATGCAAAGGAAGACAAGAGCGTTAGAAATGTCAGAACAACCTTTCACTCAAAGTGGAGGGGGAGGGAAAGCCTGAGAGTACATTACAAGGAAATAAAATGAATATGGATATGAAAAGCACTAGTGGAAGTGAGGGCACGAATGGTCTGAGATATTAAAAACATAAAGCTGATTTAAGTGGCTGTATCAGATGACAGTTGTCTCACACACACATTCCTGCAGTCCTGCAGAAAGCCCAGAGCAGCATGCCATTACACAGCCCTGATGCTCACCCCGGTGGATTTACAGCCTGAGGCCAGCAGGATTTTGGTGGCACATGGCTGCACGTACTACCGTGAGACTATGGCCTAGAAACTCCATTGTGTGAAGAAGAAAACCATCTTGAATCATTTGCAAAGCTAAAGCATCAAAATTATATCACCAGTTGCTTTATACAACAGGGTGTAAGCTGAAAAAAGGGCATGTGGAAAATCTATTGTGAGAACATCAGCCCAGTAAAGGAGCTCTCTGCAGCTGCAGCATCAGCCCCTGCTGTAGCAGCAGACCAATCATGGGCACATCTGCACATCATCCAGAGGCCTGACCCACCCCGAGTGGTCCAAAATAAGCCTCCCAGGGAGACCCAGCCAGTCCCAGAGCTTTTCAATCTTCATCCTGTTGAGAGGTTTACATTTCCCAGAAGTTTTCACTTCATGCAACAATTACCACGGAGCATCACCAGTGCGTTCGATGTCAAGACAGAACATGAAGGATGAGAGTACAAAAACCAAAATGGTGGCGAGGTTTATTCTATATTCATATGTCTATTTTTAACCTCCTGTTTCCTTTTAGCACCTTATGGCTTACTGGCTAAACCAGAGCTTACTCTGAAAGATGGAAATTCAGGAGTCATGTCACATACCTTCCTCATGAGCTTCTTTGGGTGGGAAGAGCCACAGGACAGGATGCAAAGGAACATTAGGAGAAACACATTATCACACAGGCAGATATTACACAGGCTGAAAACACTGTCAAGCCAGTTTTATCCCAGTAAAGGATGCACTAATGGCCAAGAGGGGAAGGAATTTGAGGCACGTGTGCTTGGGAAACAACTACATCATGTAAAAGGAACAGGGAAAACCATATTGGAGAGGGAAAAGTCTAACACTAAGCTCAAATAACACATGTGGAAGTCATCCTCTAATTCCAGTTTTATAGGAACAACCTCCTGCCATTGCCCAGATGGGCTTTATGGCGAGCTCTGCACACAGCAGGAGAGGCTGGGTTATCACCAAGCCCACATCTGCCGGACCTTGCACTAAGACCATTCCTGTGTGTTGGCCGGTGGTGGAGCTGGTCACAGAGGAGAGGTGGACAGCAAAGACAACAGAATGGATAAGGCAAAGGAACTGGGTCCTACTGCTCTCACATCAACCTTGAATCCCCCCACAGCCAAGGAGACAGTGGGGAGCAGTTTGGTAGGTGATGGCACATACCTGCTTCATGAGCTTTGTCAGGTGGGACGTGGTAGGGAGCAAGAGCAACGAGATGGAAAACAAGAACAGTTAGATTAAAGGGTGTATGAATGCAACAGGGGGGTCTACAAAAACACAGGAGGTACGAAATAAAGTAATAGAGAAGGAGATGAAATGGAGACAGGCAACCAAAGCACACACAGATACAAGAAATGTAACCTTCAGGACCTGGATGCTTAAAAACCCTGCAGACTGCTCAGAGGGGGTCTCCCTCAGCGTTCTTAACAGGTTTACCCTTGTTTCAAACGTGCCTGTAGCACAAAGCTTTGCAAATGTGGAACTAACACACCCTTTGGCTCCTCCTACCTGGAGCTCCACATCCCAAACCTCTCAAGTGCAAAGGGTGGGTTTCTGTTCCATGCCCTTTTCTGCCCTGCCTGTCCCACTTTGCTGCGTGCAATGCAGGGAGCTTGCTGGGGTTACTTGCCAGCATCTAGATATAATTAATAAGATCTGCTTTCTTCAGTATTATTATTCATATTATATATAATATTATATATTATAGTCTAGAAACATAATATATACAATATACTATATATAATATTGCATATTGTAGAATATGTACTATGTATGGATACACACACACCTTACCACAGATGGATTTTGATTTCAAAATCCATCCCATCACTATCTGCCAAGCTATGTAGGAGAAACCAGTTGACACCTGATAGAAACCTTTATAACCAGACCCCAGTTATTCCACGGTGTGCGTTACAAACACCCAGGGCTAAAAAAAAATCAGCCTTGGAACCTGCTGTGGCATGGCTGAGGGGATGGTTATCCACATTCCCCCTGCTGCTCCCTCCCTGAAACCACAGCAGAGGTGTCCACACAGATACAAGGGACAAGAAAAGCCCTCTGCCTGCAGGTCATCTGTCACAGCATCTTTCTCTTGCCTCTTGTTTTCTTCTACCACCTTGCAAAATCGAGGTGCACATCAGCACCGAGCCCTGCTGTGAGAGAGGGCTGAGAAGCTCTTTCACGTACCTTCTTCTTGAACCTCTTCTGCAGGTGGGAAAAGACAGCAAAGGGAATAGGAGGAGAAAATTAAAACAAGGAATATCACATTGGAACATTCTTGAGGTTTGCCAAGCTCCCAGGTCATTATGGGTAAGGATACATTATGATGGAGTTACAGGGTGAGAGAGAAGTAAAAATAACATTTTTATGGGCGTATTATGGGGTTATAAATGTTACTGAAATATGGGAATGTGACCACATCCGAGAACCACATTAAAAAAGGCATCCAATATTTTATTCTTTATTAGAGCTGGCTGAAATTTCCTAAAACTGACTTTTGGTGAATTTTTAACCAAAAAAATAAAACTGCTGCATTTCTTTTGTTTGAAATCTTTTCCCAAACAGTGAAAAATTTCCACCAACATTTCTCAATTTTTGACATTTCAAAGAAAGTCATTCCTGAATTTCAACAGATAGCTATAAACTTTGCAGAGTATCTCTTTCCCTTGTAAAAAAATACAAACTTTTGGAGAGAAAGGAAGGGACTTGACACCATTGTGACCAAAAATAAGGCAAGCAATTCAGTAAAAATGGTAGGCTAAAACAAATATATGTATTTTTGTTTCCATATACATATACACACACATATATAAAAATATATATTATCTATATATTATATTAGTTTTTATATACATGTGCATTTATATATATAATTGTACACATAAAAATATGGGGGTTTTTTTGTTTTCCTGCCAGCTCAATAAATGACATCAATGTCCATTATTGCATTGATGTCTGGGGCTCAGGACCAAGCCCCAGCCACCACGTGTGAACCATTTGCTCTGGATTTCTACACACACATTCTTCCTCTGCATTGAGAGAGAAAGAAAGCAGAAGCCATGTCACATACCTTCTTCCTGAGCTTCAGGTGGCAAGTGTCATGGAACAAGAAGCAACAGCAAGCAGGATAATGAAAACAAAAAACTGTTAGAAACTGGTATTGGGGTGAGCTCAGGCCTGGAGGAAAAACGTGGTTAGGAAGTGATGGAGAGAAGTTAGATGGAAATGAAATGGATGACTTGAGAAGATAACACAAAGGTCAAGCAAAAGTGGAGAGCAAGGTGAAGGTACACCTCAGAGGAGGTGGTCATGCAGATTAAAAGAGAAAAAAGTCACCTGCCTATTAATTTCATATTAATCATTAAATTCTTGAAACTCAAAAGGAGACAGGGAAGAAAGGAGAAAAGCAAGAAGAAATGCTTTTCCTTTTAGGAATGCTTGTCTGTAGGAGCAACACCCTTTGCTTACTCTTTGGATATTTGACAAGGCATGAAGGATGGAGCATGAACAGCACCTTCACCTCCCTGGCTTTGCCCCTCTGGGCAGGACAAGAGAGACTGGAGGGACCTCTACAAACCATTTGGCATCTCTGTTTTCTTTCTTTTAGCCTTTGATCCCCTCGTGTTCAATGCTGGGGGAATTAGAGACATAAGGATAATGTCCCTTAGGGCAGGAACTACTCTGAGCATGGCCACAGTCACACCTCTGTTCCCACCACTGCTGATGGGAATTAGCCACTTGCAGCAATCTGGGGGAATCTGTGGCCAAAAAAACCCAACCCTGCTGTGTATAAAATCCCCAAGATGGACAGTTCTGCACAGGGGCAAGCCTCTGTCTCAGAGCTGGTCTGATACCCTCCACATGTAAATACTCCACCTCCCAGTAAAGGGTTTTGCTCTTGACTCCTTAGAAGATGTCTCAGACACTAAGGGCAGATCCTGGGAGAAAGCCCAGAGTTTGGCCCTCACCTCTGTCCCAGACACCTTGGGAAAAAGGAGGATGACAACCAGCAGCCACACTTGCCTGAACTGAAGCCAAAAAGCACCCAGCAAAGACACTGATACATCTTCAGAATCTTCCTCTCCCTGCCACCTACAACAGCTGTAACAACTCAGGTGAGAAAGGCTTTCCATGCTCCATCTTTCCACAGCTGCACTCTGTTTCTCACAACTTGTCAAATAACGTTTTGCCAGCTAAAAGTGCATTCAAAAATTTCATCTTTGCCAGTCAGTTCTCTGATTCTCCTTTTCTGTCCTCGGCAGAAGGACTGAGTGCTCCTCAGGAGCTGGGCAACCTGCTCTGCTGTTCAAGCTGCCAAAAGGAGAGTGGCAGGATTCCACTGACGGTACGTTGTGTGGGCTCTGCACCAGTCCCTGCTCTACAACACTCTGAGTTTATGGACAGGTAAGCTCCAGCTTTACAGCCATCCCCTATGATTCCTACAAATACTGCGTTTCACCCTAACGTGAAGGTTGGCCACATCACAGCCCCAGCTTAGCTTGTTTTATGGTTTCTGACTGGTTTACTGATCAAGTGTTTCATCACAGAATCACAGAATGGTTTGGGTTGGAAGGGACCTCAAAGCTCATCTCATCCCAACCCCCTTCTCTGGGTAACCTGGGCCAGTGTCTCACCACCCTCACAGGAAAGAATTTCTTCAGATCACCTTTAGCGGCCAGTGCCAAAGAGAAGGGTGAAATACAGACAAGGAAAAAGCAGGATCAAGAATCAAAGAAAGATAAATTACATTCCAAGTTTTTTTGTTACCTTCTTCTTCGTATTCCTCTGCATTGAAAAAGAGGGGGAGGGGAGGGCAGGGGGAAAAAAAAGCAGACAAATCAACCATCAGCCTTGATGCATTGGTAGGACGTTACCCATGGCAGAGCCCATTGGGCTCACAGGGATGCTGGGCAAGATGGCCTCTGAGAGGCTGCTTCCAAATAAGCAAGTAAAATAGCAAATAAAATGACTTTGAGAAATAAGAAGAGGTATAAAAGGGGAGGGGGGTGATATTGTATCAATTTTTTTCTTGGGTAATGGAAACTCAGGGGTTCCTGTGCATTAGAAGGAAAGAGGTAGCAGAGAGGGCCTCCAAGAATCAGAAAAAAAAAAGCAAAGAAAAGAAACTTGCATATATTGATATCTAATGTGGGTTTCTATGTCTTAAACCAGAAAATGTTATGTATACAAAAGCTTCAAAATAAATAGCCAGCAGATGGCAGTGCCCCTACAAAAACCAGCAGCGCTGCCCACAAGCAAGGCATCACTTTGGTGCTACAAGTAGTGTAAAATCACCAGAAGGTGGTGACAGTCAGACAGGCAGATATGGAAAAAAAAAAAAAAAAGATATTAGATTTGTCTGACTGTACCAGCACTTTTTGATAAAATATCGACAATGGGCAGAAAGGAGAAGATGGCCACGTGGAAGCAATTAGAGACAGAATTAAGACTTACCCTCTCCTTGCTCCCTGTGAGAGAGAGAAAAAAGGTTATTGAAACTAGATAAATATTCCTTCCACTCCATATTATCACCAAGCCTTAAACCATATCCTGAAGCAAACAAGTCTGTTGTTTCTTCTTTACCCCATTCTCCCTTTGGTCTTCCAGGAGCCATTTGGTTGTAAGATGAGTAAAGTGACTGGGTTTGGGTTTTATTTTAAATTAATAATGTTCCTCATTCTGATGGTGCATATGGATCCATACCCAGGAATAATCCCACTGCCACAGGGGTATGACATGATACCTGCACGTAAGCACTGTGCGGGGGCTGATGAAGCTGGACCTCAGCCCTTGTGTGCCAGGCAAGACAGCCTGTAGCCAATGGCCCATGCCAACCCAGATGTGCTACAGGGTCCCTGAACCTTAGGGATGGCTAATAAAAGTTTGGAATAAGCCAGGCGCTGCTCAGTGTTTACACTGTGGCTGTAGCAACATCAGTCTTGTGGTCAGTTCCTGCTCCTTGCCCCCACTTGCCAGCCTCTCCTGCTCTACCATCACTTTGTGTGAATCCCAAAGCCCTGGGACCAGACCCTAAACAAGGGATGTGTTAATTAGAGATTGCTTGAAAAAGGTGCCAGATCTCATCTTTGGAAATCTTTTTTTTAAGAGCAGGCTGGAAAAAATGACACAGGTTGAGCTGAGCCTGCCTCATAGCAGAGGAGGGGACTAAGTGACTACTGCAGGTCTGTCCATGATGCCTTTGGTGCTGTGATTGCCCTAAATCTCCACTCTGTACCTACTGATGCAGAAATGTCAAATGACCCCATTGGGTTTGGTGATATTACTCTAGATTCATTAAATCAGGGCAGAAAGTGGCTCCTCTACTACACTGTGTGTTTGAGTCTCCCTCCTCCAGGTGTAGTGCCATGGCCACCAAGGAGCTGGGTGGAGGTGTTTGGAGGGCATCCCGTGTTGGACAGTAAGGGCGTCAGGTGAAATTCAATGGACCCTTTGACATCCAAAATCCAAGATGCTCCTTCCCCACTGCCTCAGGTGACTTCAGGCCATGCAGGGAGTGGCACCCAGCCTCTCCTCCCCATGGGGATGCCCTCACTCCACTGCACAGAGCCAAGCTGAACAGACGAACACGCAGACGGCTTTCTCTTTACTTACACTTCCTCGGTATCAGACATGTTGGCAGAGAGTTTCTAGACAAAAAATGAAAAGAAGAAAAAAAGGTGTGTGTGTGGGGGAAACAAAAAAAAAGGTGTTATTACTGAGAGTGCCTCCTAGAAAGTGCCAAGGCAGGAGCAGATGGGTTGACATTCAAGGACAAAAAAAGCCAGGCACCTGCGTTCCCACACAGCAGCCAGCCCCCCCAACACTGCCATTCTGGGAGCAGCACAGACCTTTGCCAGCCAGGTCAGAGGAGAAGGAGCAGGGAAGAGGAAAAGATCATCTGGAGAGACATGTCCCATCAACCTGGCTTTAAGTTACAAGAACTCCAAGGCTCGGGGAGACAGGTGTCCTCTCGCACCCATCTGACATTTCCATCGCTCCAGCAAGATCAGAGAAATTTTTCCTTCTGTTACACTACTGCCAGTGGGAAGGTGCCACCTCCAAAGCATCAGAGCTAAAAAAAAATAACTGAAACTACCAATACACCCAGAGATAACTATTTGTCAACACCCAAAAGTGCTTAAAGTAGTAGTGTCTGGCTTATATAGGTGATGAATGCATGAACTCTGTTGAGTAGTTTAGGATGAGAACTGGCCAAATGCCTGGTTAGGCACTTCACATCAGTATAACCAGCTGTGTTTATTACAACTGCTCCTTGCACTGCAGGGCAGAAGTGAACCCATCCACGGTGCTGTGGTGGCTTGCATTTCCGTGCAGTCCAGGTCCTGGCTGCATGAGGACCACCACCCATGGAGAGCTGCAGCCAGAGGGGCTGGGTACAGCCACTCTGTTGATCTTTGCCAGACTCCAAACGTGTGTAACAGAGCCTCAGCCAGAGGCAGAGGAAGCAGTGCTGCTATTTGGGGAGCATCATGGTACTATGGCACACTGCACCAGGTTCAATGATGGTGGTTCAACACTGCAGTGGTGCAAAGCTGTGGCTCTCCTAAAAGCATCAGCTGCCCTGACGCCAGGGGGAGGAGGTGGGGAAGGGCCCCCAAAACTTCCTCCAAATCCACAGCAAGTCTTAAATTAGAAAGCCAGGCTCCTCCTCACTGGGAAACCCTAACTGTGACTGACTTCATTACTCAGCTGATATATGAGAGATGTCTTGAAGGAGCAGGTGGGCTGACTGAGGTTCAAAAGGAACAACTGCAGCTCTGCAGCTTTCTATTTCAGAGGAAAGGAGTAATCCCATAGGCTCCAACCCAGCCCTATAAGGGATCGTCTCCATTCCCCAGCAATGACCCTGAGCAGCACACGTACACGATCTGAGTACACGATCTGAGTAGCTGGACAGGAGGGTGATCTACTGCTAGGACACATGAGATTTGGGCTCAGTGATCTCTTGGTCCTAGGCTGCTTTTAACTTGGTAGCTGTGATTGCCCACTCAAGTGCAACAGCCATCCCAAGGACTACTCTGGGGACTCTAACCCCACCAAGCAGGAAGAATCTGGGAGGAATTTTGTGTTTGGCAGGAATTTCAGCTCTTCAAAAGGCTTTTCTGCAGCATTGATTCCTGCTGCTTCTATTACTTGGATGCTACAACACCTCTGGACTCTCTCCCATGGTTCTTTTTATCTAGATGCTCAAATCTTCAGAGTAGAGACTTCCACTTGCTATCTTCACAGTGGCTATAGATTTGCACTGTGCTGTCTGCACAGTATAACAGGTTTGCAGTCTCATTTCAGCCTCCAAAAATAATTCAAGCTATTAGTAATAATGCTTGACACTGTGTTGGTTTATGCAGTGGGACAGCAGAGTTGCTCCTGGCAAAAGCCTGTAGAGGGAACCTGGCAGATACCCAGCTCATGGCTTCTTCTAAAATGCCTGATCTCTAAAGATTCAGGGCAATGGCCAGTCCTCCCACAGATTATGCCTTTAATTTATAAACCCTTATTTCTTTCTTCCCAAGGTGGAGGGAAAAAGAAAAAAAAAGGGCTTTGGGCTAAACTCTTCTTTCCTCTCACTCCAGTGGCATGGAGAGTAATACTGCTCAAGGCTGGAGAGGAAATCAGCTCGAGAACCCTGTGTATGCACACAGAGAGCAAATGGCTATTCGGTGCAGGACAGGCATGTAATGCGTGTACGCCGTTCTTTCCAAGGCAACTGAAGTCAATGGGGGTCTTTGCAATCAGGCTTTCCATTAACAGTTATTGGAATGAGCTCATCTAGTCTCCAATTTAGCTCTAAGGACATCTTGCCGACGGTTGTCACATTGGCTGTTCCCCTACACCCTTCCATATTTGTTAATCCAAGCGCTACAAATGCGAACGGGATTTTGCATGGCATCTGTCTGCCTGCTATAAAAGCCCTGACACCACATGACCTCAACCCTGAGGGGGTTCCTGGGCCCCGGATAAAATGAATTAATAACAAGCGCATTGGCAGACTCTGTGCAGAGATGAGCCAGATGTAGAAACCTCACAGGCTAGGGCAGGGGGGGACAAAAAAAAAAAAATCGAGGGGCAGGTGCAGATTTCAGCCTTGCATGGGCCAAATGCTCAGTCAGGTTTGGTCACCTTCTTGGGAAGAGCTGGCATTTAAGGCTGTAGCTGACTGCCACTGCCCTGGCAGGAAAGCCAAAAAGGTCTCACCTCCAGAAGAACAAGGTGTCTGCTTTGTGGCATTCAAAAGCCATCTGGTCCCTCGAAGCCAGGGGCAAAACACAGGCCATCATAGCAACAGCCACCAGAGAGGAGAAAGGCTCTTTGATGCCCAGCACCATCCACATAGCTAACTCCATCATCAAAGCAGCCAAGAAAACCAAACCATATTTACATCCCAAAGGCAATAAAACAAGCAATCTATTAAGAGCGGTATTTTTTGCCATTAGGATTAAGTTTGCTGAAGGCAATGGAAAGTCTCCAGCTGGTTTGGGATTACCCTTTGGTGGAAATTACTTTACACACAGCAAATGCAGTCTAAGGCTGTTAGCACCTTAAGGCAACGACTGGGTTTGGTTTGTACAGTGGCAGAAAAATGGGGTCTGGTCTTGAGTGAGGTTTAAGGATGTAATAAAATCAGTTAGTTAAACCAGCCCACAATTTGGAAGGAAATCAAAACACATGGGAAAGTTTCACCAGACTGAAAACTTCCTGCCTGCTTCCACCCCTTTAAGGTGAAAGCAAAGGTTATTTATTTTCTGCATTTTGTTCAAGCTAAGCAGGTCACGGCTGGAAGGACAAATACCCTCACATCCCCACCAGCCCCAGCTAGGCAGGAATGCCGTGTCCCTTTTGGCCCCAAATGCTCCTGCCCTTGGCTGAAAGAGCAGAGCCAGCACATCCCAAGAAGCCTCTTAGCAGCTGAGAATGCACCAGGGAGGAGGAATGGGCTGCCTTGCACCTCCAGGCCATCCCTGGCAATAACCCACCTGTCAATCATCCCCTCCCAAGCAGGCCATACAAGGGAGGCAAGGTAGCAAGAGCCATACGGAACAGGGGGAGGACAAAAGTGGCCATGCATGGGGGATGGGACCTGGCAGGGACAGCTATCAGGTGAGGACAAGGGGTACGATCCACCAAGCACCACACGGCCACGCTTCCCCAGCAGGAGCCACTGCAAACCCACTGCATCTAATTTCTTATATACATACATATATATATATTTAAAAATACATTTATTCTATATCCTTTAAATATATAAAATATAAGTATTATATAAAAAGGTCTATTAAATATATTAATATATACATATACTTTTCTATATAAGAAGTATATATGTATACTTTTTTTTATACATATTTTTTCCCCTCCCTCTGCCTCCTCCCTTTGTTTCTGAACTGCTTAATAGTTTCCAGCAGAAAGTGTTCCTCTCTCCAGGGGCTGGAGAGCAAAGTGCCCACCTCAGCACTGCTGCTGAAACAGGGTAGCAGGACTCAAATGCTGCTGTAAGCTCCACTGACACAAAGCAAAACCCCCCTTCCCTGCCCCAAATTGTGCCCTTCACCCTTGTCTTTGGGGTGATGTGATCTGTCAGATCCCTGCATGGGGTTTGCTAGATACAACAAGGCTGAGACAGAGGATGAAAAGGCAATGATCATGTTTATCTTATAGCCCCTGCCTTTCCCCTGGGCTTGCCCCCACGAAGGATGTCTGCCCACCCTGGCAATCACTTATGGCCTCACTGGATCTCCCCCACACCAGTAACACGGCTCCCACTCAAACCACTGGCATCAAAGCCACCTGTGCTGGTGACCCTCCTGCCTTTGCAGGATACCCCCACGCCAACAGCGAGGAGCCATGCATGCAGGGAGTGTCCCACCACCCCTCCTCCTGCTCCTCCGTGTGCTCACTGTTCTCTCCCCATTTTCTTCTTTTCCATGGGAGGTTCCTCAGGTGTTCCACATTTGTGTTTCTCAGGTCTCTCCCTAGCCCCACGCCCCCCAGCACTCCTTGCCTGCAGGTATCTCCCAGGTGGTCCTGCCCTTCATCCCTCCTGTCTCAGCCGTCCCTTTCCCTGGGTGACAGGGGAGGGAGGGTCAGCACTTCCTTCCCACTGCTGGACTGAGTTTCCCTGAATGCCCCAAAAGCTGCCACTTCATTCCCAGCCCCAGGCTTTGGTTTTGAAAAGGTCTTTTCTCCCACCACCAATCCTTGAGAGGTCACAGCACCCAAATATCTGGGTGACACGAGCCTCACATGGTGCCCAACAAAAGCCAGGACGGAAAAGTGCCTTTTTCTTTGGATCCTGCGCTAGATCCTGGATCCTGTGGACCCCAACCCTCCCCTGGCACTTCTCCATTCAAAGCAAGGCTCAGCCCCTCTGCAGTTTTGTCCCCTGGCAACAGCCCTCACCAGGGCTCCCTCTTACCTGGGAGGAGAGGAGAGAAGCGCAGAGCTCCCTGCTGAAGGGGACGGGCAGGCTGGGATCTGCGAGCGTCCCACGGCAGTGCAGCTCTCAACTTATAGTGACATTTGATCGTCTGGAGATGCCCATTGGCCCCAGACCCCCTGCGCTGGGCAGGGAAGGGAAGGGAGCAGGGATGGGGTGAGGGGGGAGGTTGGAGGGGGGGAGCAAGGGAAGGGGCAAAAAAAGGTCATACCATGTATAGGAGCAGCTGGTGGAACTGCACAGATGATGCTGAGATGGGAGGGACATGTTTGGAGAAAAAAAAACCCAACCAACTCCAGGGCTTATGTTTCTATATTTATAACCCCATCGGGCAGGCAGAGCTTAAAGAGGGGTATCTGAGGCAAAGGAACCTCCAAAATCAATTGGGGGGCCCCCACAGCTCTAAGGTGCATGGTCACTGCTTCAAACCTGGTTGTGGTACCCTGGCTCTTGCAGTCTCAACACACAGCAGCAGCCTCAGCTCTCCCAGCTGGGCAGGAGCTCTTCCCTCTACACGTAAATGGTTTCAGGTGTGCTGCAAGGTTAGAGCTTGCGGAGGGCTTGGGGACCTTCTGCCATCCAGTGCTCTCTGAAACGAGCAGTCCCAGGGCATGTGAGCAGTCAGAAGCACGTAGCACGGGTTGTGTGGCTGTGGTGGTGTGTGGCACACACCCACCTCTCGCTGAGACTCCCAGGGCTCTGCCACGTGTCAGAGCTTGGGGAGACCTGGAACAAAAAGCAAGAGAGCAGGAATCACACATTAGCCATGGTTGGAAAAGACCTCTAAGATCATCAAGTCCAACCATTAACCTAGCGCTCAGCTTGGCTGACCTCAAGCCATACTTGGAGCCCTCCTTAGAACGACACAACAGCATTATTTAGGTAAGAACACCTTAGAGAGGGCAAACCCCAGGTGGCTGGACCCCACCTAGGACCCTCTACGTGCCCGGAGGGTTTTGCCGCAGTTGCACGGCTGTGCCAGCAGAGGAGTGCAGTGCCTTGGAGAACCCTCTCACGGTTTCCATACCACCGAACCTCGCAGGCTCCAGCTCCCCATCCCCTCCCTCCTTGGCAGGGCTCCCTGGCAGCTCCAGCACCCCCTTTCTCCTAGCCTGTAGGAGCAGAGAAAACCTTTCAGAGCTGCAGGGCGGGCGATATTTTTGGCCCGGGTCACAGATTGATTCCTGCCCACTCTTTCCCTGCCACTTGCAGGAAAGGGTCCCCAACCAAGGATGTAGAGATGAGCTTTTAAAGCCGTGGAGCCGGAGCAGAACGCTGCAGCCTCCCATTCACCAGGTAACATGCACGAGTCAAAATCCCCTCTCCAGCTTGCATCCTCTGGCTGTCCAGGAGCTTATCCCCTCGCTTCCCTCCTGCAACCCAGCTCGAGCCAATGCTTTTGTAACTCATCAGGTGGGAGGGGGACAGCGCATCCATCCTCGGCACCCTGGCGCCAGGAGTTTGCCAGGCTGGGGAGCCAGGGTGCTGCTGAGGAGAGTGGCACCTGCATGGGGATGCACAGCCAGACCAGGTATTGTAGCCTCTGACCCCCTACCCCAGCTCTGCCAAAAGCACTAACACAGCAAACCAGCCTGCATGCTGCATTTTCAGCACCACCAAGCGTTTTTGCCGTTTTCCACAGGCACTGCACCAGCTGGGCACGTCTCCAAGAAATACTGTATTTGCTCAAAGTGGCAGCAGAGTGGGGATGTGTGGGAGAGGAGTCCCCCAGCTATTTCTCCTTTTATATTTGCCACACACCCGGTTTGGCGATGGCATTCACCGGCCTCCTTCGCCTGCCTGCCGGTTATAGACTGTCCCCACTGCCGATGTGGCATCGTGACTCAGGTCTCCCACACCAAGGACTGGATCAATCAGTTCAAAAGGAAATTATACTAGGGTGGTTCTCGGCAGGTGTGAGGCTGAACGCTCCTGGGGTCCTGTCTGGCCAGTTTGCTGCCAGTCAGTCGGCAGGAGCAACGTGAGCACCTTGCAGGGTTGCACAGCCTCCACCAGAGGGGTGCTGCTTGTGCACCAGCAGCAGGGAAGCAATCCACGTCACTCAAATTCCCCTCTAAGCATCTTGACAAATGTGATGTTGATGCAGGCTATGGGAGGGACAGGTAACCAGATGTTTCTACCTGCTGCAGCTCTATTTTCAAATAGATGAGATGCAAACATTGCTCCCTGCAGCATCCCCTTAGCTCCTGTACACACGCGCTCAGTTCCTGATCCGGACAAGCTGGGCAACTGCTCCATACAATGTCCATCTTTACAATATGCATCAGGTCTGTGGTCCATCTTCCCCATCACGTCCCCCCTGTGAACATGGCCCATCTGCTTAGCACTGTCCCAGAGGATGTCTGTGCGAGCCTCTGTCAGAGTGCTCGTGTCCATGCCATGCATCTTGTCTCCAGTCCCAGTGTGATCCAGTTCCCTCTTCCCAGAGGACTGAGGGGATCTGCTCCACCCCTCAGAAAGAGGGCTTATCTGATGCACACATCCTTCATTTGCTCTGATATCATCTGGTTCACAACCAAGGCTCATTCCCCACATCCCGTTTTACGTTTGCCCTTCCTTCTCTTTGTGGGTCTCTACCTGCTTTGGCACATAACTATAATCCTCTCAGGTATTTGTTTCATGTCTTAGCTGCACACCCTGTGCTTTTCATACCTACCCTACATCTACTCCTTATTTCACCTCTTGATGCCATCACACACCAGTTTCATTCATTTTCATCATTAGCTTTGCCTCTCTTTACTGTAGACTGTTCTACTCTAGGATATATATTTTGTGCTGCCTTGACATCACCTCTTCTCCCTGCATCAGCAGCAAGGTGTACTTGGACTTGCCTTTGAGCTGCTGCAGTGTGGCCACACCAGCTTAGAGATCAAGCAAAGCACCTCAGGCTCTCTACTGATCTCGGGGACCAGATGAGAGAGATGATCCTGGCTGCAGCTGCATTTCTTCCAAAAACTATCAGGTTTTGTTAGGCAAGGGTGCAACGAGCATGTGTCTTTGGAGAAGCCCCTCTCACCAGCTGCCAGGTTAGAAAACAGCACCAAGGCCAAAGAGAGCATGCATGCAGGTCATAGACATGAGCCAGGGCCTCAGACTGCAAAAGTCCCTCCCCCTACTGACCTCGAGCCAAACCCTGGCATGCTTTTACAGTGACAGCATCTCCACCTGGGAGAGGATACAGCAAACCTGCATTCTTCCTTGAATAAGAACTGAAGGCTGAGACAGAGATCTAGAGAAGTTTCCACTAGGTAACCTACCCCGATATTGCATTTCTTTTTGGTAGGTAAGAGCACCCAGAGTGGTTATTTGAGATGGGCCACAGGAATATAAGGCATAACAGGGCCACTTGCAGGGGAGCTGTAATCAGCCCTTCTCATCTTTTCTGGCTGTTGACTGACCTACTGCAGCAGCCAGTGCACTGGGCAGGAGATTGCTCACACATTAGCCCTAATAATTTTACAAATTGCTTAAAGATGAGCACTTTGGCCAAATGCTCGTGCCTTTTCGGTTTTGTTTTTTATTTACACCCTCACCCCCCATGCTCATTGCACACCAGTCAGGGGGCAGCATTTCAATGGATCACTGCCTCCTGCAGCTGGGTGGCGCCCAGCCAGCGAGCTGAAAAAGTGCTGTAAAAGTGCACCTAAAAACCTCCACAGCTGTGGCAGTCTGAAATCCTACTTGTGGCTCCACGATCATTAATGACTACAGAGTTTGTAAATAAAATCAGCTACATCCTTCCCATAAAACAGGTGCTCTTTCACAGCCCAGGAGAGATCGAACACCTGAAAAGAAACAATCCCTATTCCTTATTCACCAGCTACTGACCAACACCAACAAACTGATCTAATACCAAAGCAGATGCTGCTTTGGTGCACAAGTTGGGCCAGAGGACCTCCTGAGGTCCTTCCTCACCCAAACTTGCCCGTGACTCTGCACTTACACCTTCACACTAGAGCTACAGAGGAGCTTCCACTGACATCTCCTTTCATCCAAAAGTGGTTATGGTATCCAAAGTGAAATTGTTTGCCAGGCAAATGTGTTTTACTTGAGTTGTTCCATCATTCATAGCCTATGTGTTTCTTCCCCCCCCTGCCCTGAAGTCACATTTGAATTCAAAACAACATCTTTTGGATTTTTTGCATGACAGCTATTCTGGGTTTGGTGTGTTTGTCCACTTACTTATGCAGACATCAGCACTGAAACACTTGAAGCTATCTATGAATATGTGTTGATTAAGCTGACTGGGGAAGGGTGGGGATGTGTTTTTCTGTTTTGTGACACTTTCAATTATAAACCTTTTACCATGATAGTGGGCAGATGGGGAAAAAAAAAAAACCACAAAAGCAATTTGGGAAGGACAACTAAATTCTTATCCAGTTTCCCCACCCTTTCTTCTCTTAATCCCACTCCAGAGAAAGGGTTTCTGCAGTGGGGTTTAATCAGCAGTTCAAGGTTAGAGGAGATACACTATGTTCACCAAAACACTCTTTCCAATTTGATTGAAGCAGTTGCCAATAAAAAGGGAGATCGGACAGTGACTAAGAGAGCACACTCAGAGAAAGGAGAGAATATATAACTAATTATTTTCTATTCCTGGGTAAAATCCAATGACCTGTTTTATGCAGCCAATCAAGCAGAGATCTGAATAGCCTTAAACTTTAACATCAGCTCTTCTATTTAAGTATCAGCAGACTGCTGCCATTTCACTGGCCATGATGGGATCCTGAGGAATCTGAAACACAGCTCAAATGGGCCAAGCAAAAACCAGGCTTTCTCCCCAGCTCCTCTAATACCCTGCTTGGCATTTGGGCTCAGGAGCTTGGTCCTCTGCTCGCCTCTTCCTCCCCCAGCTAGAAGAGACCTGGTGCAGTGCTTGCACAGCGATGCACCTCTTGCAGCAGCCACTCAGAAACAGGGGAGAGCAAGTATTCACCAGGTTGTGGGTTCACCTACCTGAGTCCTGAAGGGTGGCTGGAGAACCTCAGGGTGCTGACACCTTCTCCTGATGGGGCTGCATGACATCTCAGAGATTGAGAGGCAAAAAAAGGAGAATAAATGGCAACAAACAAGCTTTCTCACCTAATTACCTATGTATGCCTCCATGCACCTTCCTGATGCTGCTCTTCTTGCATCTGGAAGGAGGGAGTCCATGTCATCCCTTCTGTGAAATTTGGTCAGTAGGAGAATCTGCCCCCATCTTATCCCCTCTCAGCCTGTAAGAGCAGAAACTCTGCATGTCTGCATAAGAAATAGGGAGGGATCTGAGCACCTCCTTCTTCAGCAGGAGATGCAAACATAAGCCAGCCTTGTGTCATTCATACAGTGTCTGCTGCAAATAATACACCGATTTGACTGGAGTGGGTTTGGTGGTGACAGTGGCAGAGCAGGGTATAGTGTGTCCTTGGGCATTTTTAAATTCTGCTGAAACTTTCTTATTTATAACAGCTTTTTTTCTAAGTTTTCAGTTGGGTTGGCTCTGGTTGTTATTGTCTG
This sequence comes from Podargus strigoides, assembly GCA_028020825.1. Classification (NCBI taxonomy): domain Eukaryota; kingdom Metazoa; phylum Chordata; class Aves; order Caprimulgiformes; family Podargidae; genus Podargus; species Podargus strigoides. The sequence goes on from CM051633.1 coordinate 5,599,348, forward strand.
GGGTTTTTTTCCCAGCAACATTTTCAGTGTTCACAAAGTCATGAGTGCTCCTAAAAGACACCAGAAGTCTTGAGTTGTTAAAGTCATCAGTCAAAGGGGAACTAATTGCATCAGGGTATTTGCATGAAAGATTGAGCACCTACCCTCCAATCCTTCCACAGGTCAGTGCTGCTCTAAGGAGCAGTGTGTCCCGCAGAGCCAAGTGTGATCTCATCAGTCATCAGGGAGACAGCAAATAGAGAGCTCTCCTCTGACACCAACCCAAAGATGCATCTGCATCCCCTTCCACGAGAGCTGGCCTCATCAGATGGGTCACAGCTCTGATGGATGTGGGAAATGCTTTGCTATCTTGATCCATGACAGTGACACAAAGTCAGATTAGAGACACATTACTGCACAGGGTCGATGAGCGACAAGGCTTAGCAGTGTGGTACTGGAGAAGCAGCAAGAATTTCCCTTCAGGTCGGCTTGCTGGCGTAGCTCACCAGCATTCCAAAAGCCAGATGGAACAGCCCAACCTTAACCTGGGTGTAAAACTGCTTTGGACACCTCCAGAGAAACTGCTCTTGCATACCCCCATCTCCCTGTGAGCACAGTTAACCTACCAGCTGCCTTGGCACCCACGTTAAAAGGCTCCTGAAAGGCTGTGCAGAAGCAAAGCCCAAACTGGGATGACAGCTGGTTGAAATGCCCAAGGGCCAAGAGGTGGTAAATAACTGCTTGGCACACATTCAGCCAGGGCAAAGGCAGGTATTGGTGCCATTCTTACCAGCTCAGCCTCCATCTTCAAGTCAAACTGCCCACAAACCCCCAACCAAAATTCATCAAACCAGTCATCTCCAAACCCCCTCTGCTCCCAGCACAGCATTTTTGCACTTGCATGCCCCGCATACAGCACATCTCTCGCCAGGAACAAGCAGAGACAGAGCCAGAATTTGCACTCTCCCTCTCTGGGGATGGCAACAGTCAAAGCACAGCTCCAAATTTGCATTTTGCAACCCTGACTTTTGCAGAACAGTAAATCTGACCAGCAAACTTGAAAAACCTCCAACTGATTTCATTGCCTGGAGCTACTCTGCTAGAATATCTGTCCTGGCAACACCACCATCATCTGCCCTTCATCTCTCCAGTACTTCAGATGCTGAACTTTGCAGGTCCAAAGCTGTATGCAATGGTGTTACTCAATAGCTCTTCTTCATGCTAATTTTAGTTGATGGAACTTTTCACACTTTCAAAAAGGAGTCACTTTATTTATTTTTGAGAAATCTCTTGTACTTATTGGCTACTGTAAATACTCTTTTCCATCTGATGTTTTGAACTTACCTACAGGGCTCTAAAGACTGCAAGAAAACAGCACTGAAAATGATCTCAAAGGAACAATGACCTGTTAATTTTGTAAACCAAACCAAGTAACAAGATGCACCCAACATGCAAGTGATTGCAGATGGAAACAAATTACACATCAGTAAGTACTGAATTTCATCTTTCTTCAGTTAATATCGATTCCTGATTTTTGTGGTAGGCTATTGCTCCATCAACTCAGCTGTTTGGTTTGGGAGATGTGCTTGCTCTGTCTACTTCAGACATCTAAGACACAATCCCTGTGGGATTCAGGAGATTCTCCTTGAACACCTCAGATCTAGGCTAGATGTCTCTGAAAATAATGGATTAGGCTGGACAACTTGAGACATAGCCAGGGGCTTATCCTGGGGATATTTACACCCAAATGGATGAAACAGACAGTGAGGATGAAGACTGACCAGCAGAATGGGAACCAGGACCAGTGCCTGGAGCTGCTGTTTTGGGCTGTCCCCAGAGGAGGTGAGCAAGGCAGGAGACCAGCTGAGGTGCTCACAGCAGCCACCCACAGCCTCTCTGCAACCTTGGGGAAGGACTACCTAGCCAACCAGATACCTTGATGCTTTCATGCTTTAAAATGCTTGCTCATAAAAATTCCAACAGTATTTTCCCTTTACCTCCTCCCCTGTTCCTCCCATCACTCTGAAAAGCCCCAAGCCCATGACACTTTTTTCTGTTTATTTGAAGGAAGAAGAATGCATGTCTTTAGCATTGCTAAACCACTATTACTTAGAGGTATTGTGAAGAGATTAAGCTCTTTTCTGAAATTTATGTTCTAAATCAAATTGTTCCACTGCAACCAAAACCCTCAGGGGACCCAATGCAAAAATCACAGGGAAATCCCTTGTGGTCTGTTTCATTATCAGGATCCTTGTAACAGGTCCATCATTCCTGAAGCAAATGCTAGCTCCAATTGCACTTCTTGTCTCTGTCAGATCCATTCTTCACCTGCTTTAAAATATATATATATATATATATATCACACAGCATTAGTGAAAGTGTGTTGAGCTGGCAAGAGTCACCAACAGACCAACCTCAGAGCCTTGCTCAGTAGCATATCATTTGCCACCTCATTATTTATAGCTGCCCCGCTCTTTGAGCTTGTTTATTTTTCTTCCCTAAGGTGGTGGTGGCAGGAGGGGAAGCTCTGACATTCAGGCCCAGGTGTCTCTGAGGCTGACCTTTCCTTCAAAGAGCAGAAACTGCAGACACATTTCAAGGAAGAAAGTCATTTGGAAACTTTAGACCCTCACATCCATCACCTCACCAGAGGCCCCGTGCAGAGCTGCAAGCAAGGGTTGAGCAGATCTGTTAATTAGCCAGCTCATGTACATAAGGATAGTCATAGAAATTAACCCATAATTATTTTATAACTAGAAAGAGAAGCAGAGGAAGTCTAGCCCCCAGGCTCGAGGCAGAGCAAGTGCTATATAAAAGACAACATTCAAAACAGACTTGAGTTTTCCATTAGCTAAGTTTCCCCCACATTTAAATAATGCTGGTTTATGACCTGCAGGAAATAGGCATTACAATGGTCACAGGCCATGTTTTTCAGTCTCATCTCACATACACTCATGTAGAATCATCTGGTAAAGCCTGTCAAGAAAAAAGCAGCCCCAAATCCTGCTACAGAAAGATAAGCAGCCCGTTTCAGTAGTACTGTAGCCCCCAAAGATTCATTTAAGAGTGGATGCTGTACAAAAGGACTTTCTAAAGTCTAAATATACAGGGCAGGGAAAGAAGAAATTGAAGAGAAGGAACACACACCAACAGCACCTGTGCTGCAGCATCCCCTTTTTGGGGGTGTGGTGGGGTGTGTCTTTCACCATTCTGGTTCTCCCCTGCACCACATGCACACCATGTTACTTCAGGAGAAAAAACAGCACACTGTAAAGTTAATTTAATTGTGGAAAATTTTCCCCTGGCAGATATAGGTATCTCATAAACTATGCACATCTGCTCCAAGCCAGGGCTTTCCTTTGTTCCTCACCACCACTGGAGTGCTCTGGTCTCCCCAGAGAGCTTCCACAGAACCTGCTCACTTCTGTGCTGCAGCCAGAACCTGAACTGTGGCAGCTGTTTTTGTTGAAACCACATCTAGGGCCACATGGACTTTAAGGAGGAAAAATACACCCTGCAAGTTAACCCTCCTTAGAGAGGGAATCTCATACAAGCAGCCTTTGGGGCCTTTTTTGCACTCTCCAAGCTGGCAGGGCACAGGAATATTAACAGAAGTTTCTGGCCATTCTTTCCATCAGCCAACTGCAAAACAGCATTGAAACAAATGGTTGCAGCCAGTTTACACACATGCAAGGGCACAGTAGCACTGCTTTCATCTCCCACCAGGACAACTCTATACACCCCCATTGCTACTGCTCTGGCCTCACTTGAAAATCTCAGCATGGCAGAGGAAGGGATGGAGAGAAGATGATGGGGCCAGATGGTGTCTGTGCTCCCCAGTGCTCTGAGGCACACTGACTCCTTGAATTCCTACCTCCAGGAGGAGCTGAAGCAGAGGATGGAGAGGACAAGGGTACTAAAAAGCAGAAAGGTGACAGCAAGAAGTGAGATCTGAAAAACATTCCTGTTCCTAGCACTTTACAAAAGAATATGTATGGATAGCACAAACTATTTGCTGTCTCTACACCACAGAAATGTTATTACTTGGAAGATCACCTCCATAAAAAGGTTTTTAATTAGATGGTTCCAGATGGGGTAGTCAGCTCATTAGAGTCCTGGGCTCCTGTACAGACAGCTACATTGACCTCATCTCAGCTGTATAAGCAGGCTACAGAGGATTATTTTTTATAGCTGACCTCACCAGTAATTTTGGTTGAAGGCTGTGACGCTGCTCAGGTCTATTAGATGGGGAGCTAAGCTCTCTGCTTCTGCTAGCTGATCACTCCATAGAAAGTCTTCTGCATGCTGCACCATCTCTCACCCAAGCACCACTCATTCCAATTTTTCAGTCAATTACCCACAATAACAATGAAGAATGCAGCAAGATGACAAGGCTCTCCTAAATGGGGCAGGCAGACAGAAAGCCCCTTTCCTGCATACATCAAGCTCCTTTTCTTCTTGTCACTCAGCCTGATGTTTCTTCTCCTCCACTTTCCGCTCAAGTGGAAAGCTGCAAGGTCTTAGAAAACAGCTTTGCTTGCTACAGCAACTCCTACATCAACAAAATGAGGTCCTCAGAATTGCCATCATTAGAACATCCTCCTCAAATTTTATTAAATGGTTACCAAAAAAATAATAAATCCAGGACACACAGTAAGTTTAAGCAGAAAGCAAACTGATGCAGGAAGAGAGAGAAGCTGCCCTCCCTCTAGGAGGGCAGAAAAAAGTTTCAAAATTATGCTGATGTGGGAAGAGGGCAGGAATAAGACTTTAAAGAAGGGATGGGGGACATAGTAATACCATGAAGTATGAAGACGTGGGAGAGCTCAGAAACAGCCCTGGGAGCTGATTTACAGATCTCGGGTCCAAGGCCAGAGCACCACTCTCTGAGGGCTCAGTTTCCCCATGTTCACAGCAAGCCCTGACCCCCAAAACACTCATTAGGATGCCTTTTCAGTGAGGCAGCTTCCAGCAGAAGAGATGCAGCCACTTCCCAGATATCCTGTTCACCTCTGGGAGCATAGCAGGCAGGTTATCAATGTGTCCACCACCTCTGGCATTCAGGAGTTTTTCAGTCATTGGCACTGGAGCCCACAGGCTAGAGAAGAAGCAAATCCCTTCCCAAAGAAGGGAGATCATGGCAGTGGTCAGCACTCCTTCCCTGGGAAAGGAGACCTCCAGCCCATGTTAGACAAGGAGAGGAAGGCAGCAATTTGGGCCAAAGCTGCTATTGCCACTGTCAAGACAGAAAAGTGGCAGGAGCGTTTTGGCATGGGTATATCACTGATTACAGAGGATCTGGGAACTAAAGGAAAAAACAGGACTAATTTGCATGTGGTTTGGTGTACACAGTAGCTGGAAGTCCCTCAAGGCAGATGTTGTGAAGGGACAGAGGCTATGCTGTAAACAGGGGAAGACTTTACTCACAGCTGGCACCAACAGGGTGACAAGTGGTCCCTGCAGTCTCCTCACACTCAAGATCTGCCCATTGCAAACACTGATTCTTTTACCAGGTTTCTGTTCCCTCTCTCCCACCACCCAGCCACTAAGAGCCACAAAAGTAAAAATTCTGGTGGGGCTTTTGCTATGTGATGAAGCTCAGCAGGGCAACAGAACCTTCTCAGAAAGAAGAGAGGGAGAGAGGGAGCAGAGCCACAGCCTCCCATCTCCATAGCAGAGCCAGATACAAAGTGAAAAAAAAAAAAAAAGGGCAAAAAATGAGTCACATAGAAGGTTAAAAGAGGAATGGGTTTTGCCAGCTGATCTAGTTCCTTTCATCCAACTAGAGGCAGCATGGGGTATTGCTCACACCCTGAGAGGAGTCAGGCTGTACTGAAGAAGGCTGGCATCAGGCAGGAGAAGAGAAATATCCTTCAATTATCTTCTGTGGAGCACAGGAAATCATGGCATTGAGGGCTGCATCGAGCCAGGGCCAAGCTCAGCTGCAAAACAAGAAAACAACAAGTTTATGCATAATGTTTGGCCTGCCACAACAATACCCTGGGGCTGTACAGGGGCAGCACCTTGTCAGGAGGTTACAGGTGGTTTTCTCCCACCCAGTTCCACACAGCCCATACAGCTCCAGCACTGCAGGACAGCCAACCATGCTACGTGGGCAGAGCAGAGCACAGATGCTGAGGGCTGCACACCCACCAGAGGTCATGACTGCCCAGGCAGAAGGACAGAGGTGCTCCTGCCCAGCAGCCTCCTCCCAAGAAGATTCACAGCTTTCCTTCAAGCCCAAGAAAGCCACTAAAGGGGGGGGGGGATGTGTTCCTACAGCCCCCAGCAGCTGCAGCTCTCCACTTGGGACCATCTGCAGCAGTATCAGGTTCCTGCAGCTCTCGATCTGCTCTGTGCATGACAGCTGGTACAGCTCAGGAGCTCCAGCACACAAATGACTTTTCCATCGCATGATCAGTGACACTCCCCCCACCATTCCCAGTTTGAGGTTGATTGCACATGGAGTGAAGTCCAGGAGAACAGTTGGGGTCCAAGAGGGGGTGACCTCCCCTCCACCCACAGGCACTCAACCAGCAGCAGGGAAACTTAACCCTTTGAAAGACTCTTGACTCAGCTTCTAGCCCAGTTTCCTTCCAGCTTATCACAAACCCACCCAAGTTTCTCAGGCAGCATTTTCCCTGTTGTCCCTGGGCTTTGAGCTCTGGCCTTTCTGCTGGCAATAAAGCAAGTCCAGCTGTCCCTTTGCTTTTGCTTCATTACACGGCAAGGGGGAAGATACTCACAAATCTTGCTTGTTGCAGAATTTCTCCTGAGCACACAAAGCTCTGATGGAGACTCAAACAAAGCCAAGCATGACAGGGAAAGCAAATAAATTAAAAGCTGATTTCCTTTTGCTGTCTCTTAGCATCTCTCTGCCTCACTAGTCAAATGCACAAGCTCTGGAACAGTCACATGCCATGGAAGTAACCACCCACAAGGTCTCCAAGACCCACAGCACAGCAGGTTTCAAGTCAGATGGGCTGCTGAGATAGTAGCAAGAATGATTTTAAGAGCATGGACTATTGTAACAGACCAGAAACCTTGAGGTTATACAGCACAAAACAGCCTTTAGGAACAGAGGGAAGGTTTCCCTGGTGCATGCAGATTATATCTAAACTTCCCACTCTAAGAACCCCCAGTGCCCTCAGCAGCATCCAGCAAATCCCAAGCAAGATCCTGCTCTGATCCATGTGGGAAGCTGCATTTTCCTGGGGTGCAGCAGTCTGTAGGACAAGGAAAACACTCAAAGAGCTGATCAGTAGTTGGAAGTTCACTGCCCTGCCTCTTCAGTATTCCCAACACAAACTTGAAGCAGGTCAGCCTTATAACTCTGGCTTACTGGTGCTGCTGGACCACAGCTCACCTTGCAGTACAGGCCACGTCTACTACGTGGGACCACATTAAACAGGAGTAGATGAAATCATTCCACAAACAATCCTAATATCAGGTGCATGTACTAGCTCACCTCACAGGAGATAAAAATCACCCAAACAATTACCAATTATTATACAAACAGAACCAGAGTAATGCTGCACAAGAGCAAGTATGCAACTCTCCAACAGAGGCATTTTTGGCTTTCTGACCCAGAAGAATCCAGAATATCTAGAGGGCTGGGGAAGAGAGCAGGTATATGATGGAGGGGGCTCTCAGCCTTATTTTGGGCCAGTGCAGACTTGTTTCTAAGAGTAGCTCTTGGAATAGAGCAAACCCAGCCTTGTGCCTAAGGCATGAAGCTGATAAGCCACTGGGAATGCCCAACAGTTGTCACCCACAGCTGGCACAAATCCCCCCCAAGCCCCTTGCCAAAACAGCAGGAGGTCTCTTACGCCTGTGGCAGAAATAAATGCATCAGGTGGTAGCAGTGTACCACTTGCTAGGCACTCCTCAGACACTGCCCTCCACAGCCTCTGCTCTGGAGCACAGCTCGTCCACTGTGGTGAGGGCTGGACCTTGAAGGCTTTGTGCCCCACATCCCACCTCTTCAGTGCTTTCATTTGCTGCTGCTGCTTTTTTTTCTTCTTGTTTTTGGGTCATCCTTTCCCCCACCACCACCAAGTTTTGGCAGATACACCACCAGTTTGCTCAGTACAGCTCAGCTTCCCAGCCCGGTGCTGACAGCAGCACTGCAAGCCCAAAGACAACACCAGGCACTCAAGCACAAATAGCTGTTTCTGCACTTTTGAGAGTTTTATTCAGGATAGTTTTCCTACACAGTAGGTATCACACTACACACCCACACTAACCAGAGCGGGTTGGGAGCCACCAGGAACTGAGCAAGGCAAATACAATAGCCCCTCTGGGCAACCCTGACATCACCCCACCTCCTCTTCCTCATTTCAGGATGCTCAGTTGCATCCAGCACCAGGGATTAAGGGGCTCAGTGATTTATGTCTCATTTCACAGCAAAACTCGGCAGCTCTGTGCTGAGTGAGAGCCAGGGCAGAATCAGATTTCTTTTGGGGGACTGCCAAAGAGTCACAGCAGGTCAGGAGCTGGGTGCTTGGTGTTCCCCAGCCTTGCTCAGGAAGAGAAAGAGGCAAACTAAGGCTGGTTTTATCATTCTATCCCCAACACAGACCCTTAGCTCAACTGCAGGAAATCTGATTTGTGCTCACCAGAAAGGAGATCGTGGTGAGTTAGCAACAGAGCAGGAAAAGCAGTCGTGCATCCCTCCAGGAGCAGCACAGTGTTCACCAAAGGGGATCCAGCTGCAACTGCCTTTGGGGATAAGACCCAACTCAAACCACATCCCATTTCTCTTTCACTGAAGAATGGGAGATACAGATAGGACAGTGGTACTGCCCCCAGGGGAAAGAGAAGAGTAGGTTTTATCTTAAATTGAGCGCAGAAGGTTGCTGCTGAGCTGGACACAGCAAAGAAACACCAGCTAACCAGAGTTAGTGTTGTGACAAAGCACTTTCTCATCAGATAAACACAGCTTTTAAGTACTGCATTTCACAGGGATGCCCTTCTGCCAGCTGATATCAATCAAGGCCAGTGCTGACTTCGACTCAAGTGACACATGTAGTTTATGGCTGTTCTGTTGTACATAACATTGTATCAGGGTATTAATAACTGGAATTTGGAAAGCCATTCCTCATTTGTGCCTCTGGAGAATGTTTCAAAGCTTCAAAATTTCAGACCTACTTTGTTTCTCCTTGACATTTCCTTCCAAATCCTGTTAGGACTTGCCAAGACACGAATGTCTGGGGTCTCAAGGAGCTCTCACTGGATTTTGTGCTAATGTTGGGAGCAGGATGACTCTAGGTTTGGCAATACAGCTTCCCACCCAGTACATCCCTTGCCCTGCCACACCACTCTCAAGACTGGCTGAGGCTACCCTGGGAGACTAAGGAAACCAACACTGATACTCTTCTCCCACAATACTGACTCCATGCTCATAGCTTTTGGAGAGAGGAAGAGGAGGCCTTATGTATGAATACTTCAGAGTCCAGCCCAGGGCTAAGCCCACACCAACTCTAAGCTTTGTGTTTTCTTCCAGGAGATGACAATGCTGATAACAGTATCATCCTCCATCCAGCCTGCTCCCGTCCACCACCACCTTTCTCCCCCTCCCACCCTACCAAAGCCTGGGAAGGACAACCTGCGGCTCCAGCGGCTGCTGAAGAAGGCAGCCAAGAAAAATGCTGTCCTAGCTTCAGAGCAAGCCAAGTCCTTCCGATCCAGTCTCTCACCTGTGAACGAGGCCAGCTCCGACCTAGAGCACAATGAAAGCACTCCCACAGCAGAGACCACCGAAACCACAGCAGCCCCTTCTGCCAGCCTGCCCACCCACCTCTCCGTCAAGCCCATGGCCCACCGTGTCCCCTCCCCCTTCCGAAAGAGCAAGCCTTTCACCCTGAAGGTCACTGAGCAGAGGCGCATTGCCGAGCACCTCCGGCTCACGACCTCCTCGGCCATGCCCATGCTACACAAGCCAGGTGCTCCTGAGACTCCACAGCAGCCTGCAGGCACAGACACCAACCATCCCCCTCCAGGTGACACTTCCATATTTGTTGTCCCCCAGCCTCCTTCTTCCAGTATGCCCAGTAAAGAAGAGACACCAGAGGTTACCTATGTCACCAAGGTGCGCACTTATTTCCACAGTGTCAAGGCACCCAGGTCTAAGACACCCGTGTCAAATCAGACCCAAGCAACTATCAGCCATGAAGAAAAAACACCACCTTCTCCAGCAGCTCAAACAAGCCACTCTGAACCACCTCCAGAGCAAATACCCACCTCACTTGATGACAGCAAGGCCACATCTCCCACACTGGAGCCTCCCCCCATTTCTGCTGTAGAGGCAGAGGCTCCCAAGGAGCCCAAGCCTTCTCTTACTGAAGAATCCATTAAGGCCCTTTCACTTGAGCCCAGCACCTCTGATGTCCATGCCAATAAGCCTATGACCCATGGAATTGACACAGAAATACCTGGATCAGAGATAGCTCCTGAATTACCCAAGCAAGATGGCGACATCCTTGAGCCATCATCACCACCCAGCACTCCTTCTAAGCAAGCACACCCAGAGACAGCGATACCAGCACAAGCTGACAGTATAGGGGCCACCTCCACAGACACCAAGGCAGAACATGCCATTCAACCTCATTTGACCCCCAGCTTACCAAACACCAGCCCTCTCCACAAAGATGAGCCAGCATTACCATCAGTAGAAGCAGCAAGACCTCCTGGAGCCAATGCTGGTGGCTGGCATCGCCTCAGGAAGCACTTGATGGTGCAGCCAGAAGCATCCAACTTCCCAGAGTCCAAGCCAGAAAAGCTGGGACAGGAGGAAGGGAGCAAGGAGAAGGACAGCTCTCAAGCAGTCATCAGTCAAGACTGCAAGCCGTTCAAATCAAGGGCCACAAGAATGTGGGATGCTATTTTATACCAGATGACAGTCAACAGAGAGAAGAAGCAGCAAGCAGAAGAGAAGAAGCTGCGGAAGGAAGGCAGCTTCTTTCTTCCCCGTCGCTTACCCATCCTTCTACATAAGCCACGCTTCGATGCCCGGAAACTGAAGGAGTTGGCTGCCAAACCCATGACAAAGATCACCACTGTGTTTGAGGTGGGCCGGTTTAGACCCAAAGTGCCTGAGGATCACACCAAGAGCTTTAACAGAACAGCATCAGGATGGTCAGTCAACTGAAGCCAGGCTGCTCCACCAGCCCCACATCTACAGGGCACCAAGCAAGAGAGCACCTAAGTCTAAGATTATTGCCCAATAGAACCAAGTGTAAGGAAAAAAAATAAAATGAAATAAAACTCCTCCAAGCCAGCAGCCTCATGCTGTGGGTTCAAGGGTTACTCTCCACATGTATATAAGCTTAAATGCAAAGCATCCCACATCCACAGGTCATGAGCCAGGAAAGAAAACATGCACTTGTTTTAAAAAGAGCCAATAAACAGCACTGCTTGCATTAATATGGGGAAGAGAGGGGAGGCACACAGTGAAGATGACAAATTGCCTGTAGAAAAAGCCTAGTTTAGAGAAGGATGATGGAATCTGAATTTATTTTGTGTTTAAGACCAAGAGAAATCCTAGAAATAAAAGCAGTTGTACATGAGACAACATGAAGGAATCTGGATTGCTCCACATCTCTATGGATTCTTAGAAACTGAACTCAAAAGAGGGTACACATCTCTTTAGCTTCTCCACTGAAAGCACTGTGGAGGGCACCTCACACCCATTCACTGAGAACAAAGTGGAAGCTCATCCTTTCACCCAAGGCAGAGCATCAGTTATCCATCCTGCTCTCATGTAAAAGTTCCTCTGCCTAAAACGCTGCACATCATCAGATGTCCATCTGATGAGGTCAGACTACAAAACTGTAGTGCAGAGAGGACTAACTTTGTTGCAGCAATCAAGTTCAGTTATGTATTTTACAGTGGGTTTTTTTAAGTGCAGCTGGGGGTTAATGTTTTCATGGTAACCAGCAAAAGCCTGCTTCAGTGTGTGGGTATCCAACTCTGTTTAACAAAATGCGGTTTCCTGGGGGTTCCTGCTAACCACATGTAGTCTTGTTTTGAGAGGCAACATCATAACAGTTGCATACCTACTGGTGCCTGGTGTCCTGAAAAAAAAGGGTATTTAAAACAAAATCCCCAACTCAGTCCATCCACAGAAACAACTGTGCTTTCCAGCATTACAGTCACCCTTTGTATCTCCATCACCACCAAGCTTATAAGCATGAAAGCTGGAGACCAGCTATTTTTGTTTCTCAAGGGACTTGGTCATATGCTGGGATATTCCTACACAGCTAATATAGGATTGCTATGTTTAGTCCAAGTAGGAAACTCGATACACAGCTCTTTACATTCTCTTCATGTGCAGAGGATATGGAGCTGACCAAAATTTCCCCAAGCCAAACTGCAAATAGACTTAGAAACAAAACCAAGAGCCCCTTTTGCCTTTTTGAAGTGTTCCAATTTCAGAGTGTTGCTGTCAGAAGAGCTCAGTTACAATCAAACCATCACTGAACTTTTCACTTTGCTGGTCTTATCCTCTGTTTTGTAACCCCTTCCCTTTTCCAAGGAAAAAAAAAGTAAGGAAGAATAACCCAAGTATCTAAAGCTTGGATTTCTCCAATCTCCTACTTTTCCAGGAAAAAGCTGAAAAGATGTAGGCTGCAAATGCACCAGTAATCACAAGTGGATCCCAGGAAAGTCTTTGCAGGATAATTCAACATACTGCAAGAGAAGGCTATAGAGGAAGATCCACACAGTCAAAGAGAGTGCAGCTTAGAACATGCAGAATGTGTAATGCAGATAAAGATGACCTCAGCACACAGTATAAAATGGCACCTTATTCTAGCACAGACAGTTGGATGCCCACACACAGGAGTCTGTGTTCACAAGACCCACAGCATTAGTGAAGCAGAAAAGCCAATATTGATTACACTTGGGAGACCAAGTGAATGTGACCAGAGAAGATGGTTTCAGAAGCAATTATGCTTTAATCCACTTTGTCCTGTAGCGAGAACAACCCCTCAGAACAAACCAGTGACAGTCACACACAGCGATGAGGACAGGCTTATGTCTTGCATCTACTGGGATTCCCACCAGGCTACACCCACAGCCCAGCCCCACTGCACAGGGATGGAGAATGGAGACTCGCCAGAGGGGAGAGTGATGCCTGCAGTGGGAATCAAAGGAAGGAAAGTCTGGCTGCATGGTTTAGCCCTTGTGCCCCAAGAGTGAAGGGCAGAGGCGTACAGCAGGCATGGCGAGTCCTGCAGAGACAGAGCCTGGCACAAGAGCATTGCAGAGGAGAGAATGGATGCCTAGAGGCAAGAGGAGATTTCCACCAGTGGTTCTGCGTTGGGAGCCACTGCAGCATGTCGCAGCTTGAGCCACCGTACTGAGCGAGGGAAGGGGGACACCACTGGACACAGAGTTTGGTTGTGTTCTAATGTCAGCCAGCTTCACGCAGCTGGTAAGAGCCCAAACTGCCACTTACAGAAAACCTCTTGCTCCACAGCCTGCTCAGAGGTCCTGCAGCTCAGGAAGGGAGGAGGAAAAACTGTACCTGTGCTCAAGAAACTAGAAAGCTGATAAGGTGGTGTTGGGTGAGTGACATGAGTGTGAGCCAGAAGGGTTTGGGAGCAAAAAGGCAACCATGAATGGATCTGTCAGTAGGGAAAGAGGATGCACACAGTTCAGGGGAGTGGAGAGGAGCTGGGGAGCAGGGACCTCTCAGCACACAAAGCAGTCAACTAAAAACCCAAGAAGAGAAACAAGCCAAGATCCTCCAAGCTGTTGCAGTCATTTTGCTATTCACAGTCAAAAAGCCTTCCCTGTGAATGAGCCCCCAGGGTAACAGTGCTGTGCAGTGGTTGTTTGGAGTACTGGGTGGATCCTGGAGGACATCCATGACAGTCACTGGCCTTTCAAGGAAGGATGGTGGAAAAAGATCACAGCTGAGGGCACTTTCCTTTGAGCTGCTTGCAGAAGGCTGAGGTAGGGCAAACAAAACCTGCTGACAGCCTAGCCAAACCTGTTGGCTATAAAGAATTGAAGCTCAGTAGAATCCCACCTGGCACATCAAGATAGACTTCAGGAAAAAGAAGAGAACTGATCAAGGAGGAGACCTTAAAGTAGGTTTCTGAAAGCCACAGGCAGAAAAGCAAGTTGAGTATACAAGTCCAGTGGGCTTCTGCTTTACATCTGAAAACACAGCCTTGAGCAGGCTTGGGTTTGTACTGCTGCACATCTCAAAGTGGCATTCAGGAGAGCTTCACTTCTAAATGGGCACTGCAAAAGGAAAAAACCCAAACAAAACAATATGCTGCACTCAGAAGCCAGCTCCTTAAGGAAAAAAAAAAAAAGGAACACAGCCCCCAGAAGAATTCAGAAACAAAAGGTGTTTTGTAGCAGACAGAGCTATTTATAAGCTTGGCTTTGAAATAAAGCTTCTTTTTTATAGTAGGAAAAGAGAGAACTGGCTTGTTTTCACCCCCAACAACTTCCTCTCCTCTCTCAGTGCCAGATGCTGCCTGGTTGGATCCAACCAGTTATCACCTCCCTCTGCTCCATTCCTCCTTATTGCCACTACCCTCTACTATCATCCACTCAAGATAACACCAGGATATCTATTAACATAAACACAATATGAGCAGGAGATCCAAAGACCCTTTCAAAAGGGCACAGAGACAGCAAGCAAGCTCTGCCTTCTTCCTTGCTACACATTAGAGGACGGTCCTTTCTGCTCTGTTGGTCTACCCAGCACAGCAGATGTTCATGTCCTCCCTACTACAGCCCTATTATGGACTGGTTCCAAGAGGTTACTGAAATCATTGAAACATTTCCCCCTGATTAATTCAGTAAACCAGGGAATTGTACTCCTGAAATTCAGATGCTTCTGGGGTCTATCAGCCCCATGCTCAGCTAGAATGACCTCCAGCTACCTACTTCTCCTTGCAACATAAGAGAGCATAAGAAAAAACAGCAGATAGAGTGTTCCTTTGAACTAGCAAAGGTGAACACATCTTCACCCAAACAGCAGCAGCCAAGGGACTTATTCTGCAGATTAAACTAACACAGGTGTCCAGCTTCCTAGCAGCAGGAGAAAATCAAAGACCAAAACAAACCCCTACTGTGTACCCACTCCCTTCCAGCTCAGAAAGTCAGACATTTGCCCAGAAGCAAGGCTCCAGCTGTTACATACAGTACCTTCCAACTCACCCCACGTGGAGCTGGCAGAAATAACCCCAATGTCCTGACAGAACAGCGCCAGGAGCTTCTAACACAGGGCAAGGTCATACCCCACCTACCTGGGTGATGAGTCCTCCAGGCATGCTATTGCTCTTCTGCAGCATCGTCTATCAACACCTTCTTGTACTGGCCATGGCCTGTTGCAACAAATTTATACTTCTTGCCAGAAGAGGTAGACTAAACAGGAGAGAGAGCCAAAAAATCAGCATTTTTCTCCTTAAATAAACACTCAAGATCAAATAATTAAATCCAGAGGGGCATGTGATATGGTTGTCTGTAATCCCAGGGGGCTTGGGGACAGCCTGTTCTGTACTCCCTTCTTGCCCCTTCCACATAATCTCTTTCTGCAGACCAACCACCGTCTGCAAGTGTAAGCATGGGGTGTGCAATAGGAAAGGGAAGATGTAATGCCAGGCATGGTGAGGGAGAGCTCACCTAAGAGCCCCAGCCCACCAACCCAGGGCTGGTTTCACCCATGGCAAGAGCCAGTTTCATTCACCCCATATTGGCAGCAGCAGTGATCCAGGAACAGACAAGATACTTTGGTTTGCCTCTCCCAGCCTGGACAGTTCAAGCAGCAGCTGCTTTCTGCATTTTAATAGACATTCCCACGAGTGTACCAGTAGGTCCAAAACCCCAAGTGTTCACACTGTCTTAGGTTCAGTTCCACTTAATTTTTCATGTTTCCTTTATTCTCAAAATGAAAAAGTACAAGAGCAAAGTAACTCACATTTGTGGTTCAGTTTTAGCCCAGGAGGCTGGGGCTCCCAACCCATGGCCTGAGAACAACATGCTATTCAAGAGACCCTTCAGTAATACTGGTTATAAAATGATTTTTGCCCCCATTTTCACTCGGGCTGAGGCATTAGCAGCTCACTGTTAGGAAGAGCTCTTAGGTATGCAATTGGATTCATAGACACAGGCAGCCCCTTGCCCCTAAAGAACATCACCATCTTCTCAATACCTCCAACTCAGCTAAGAGCCCTTTTCTTTTTGACAGCAGAAAAAGTGCTTCCATACTCACACAGATGCTAACTCACCTTGATGCTGGTCTCGGGTTTGGGATTGCCCTTCTGTTCCCAAAGGCTTCTTTTACTCACAATGTCTCCAGCCACAATATCCTGCAAAGATGATGTTCTCGTTACCCTTCACCACTAGCGCTGCTGAACGTGCCTTTGTTCACATCCCTTTCACATCTGACCTCCTTTTTTTATTTATAATATCACATCATTTATAATATCACATCATCTGACCTATGACAGCTGCAGCCAAAACCCATGACTGTGAAAACTTCCTCCTATTCCCAGTATATCCTATGTTTTCCTCTCTTTACTTTCCTCAACAAGAGCCTGGATCAGAGATCCAAGATGTTTATTTTCTTAAGTTTAACTATTTCAGATATGTTAACATTAAGGCTTTTTTTTTTAAGCAGAAGGAATTTTGCTCAGATAAACACAGATTTGCAACCCATGTGTTACAGAATCAGCCTCACTCAGAATGACCAGAAAGGGGAATTAAGAGCAATACATAATACACTCAGCATTTTCCAATTTTACAAGATTTATCATCTTGGTACTAGATCCAACTTTGTGCTCAACAATTGGAGCTCAGCTCTAGCCCCTGCAGAAAACATACACATTTTCCACCCCAGCTGAATTTATTCCCAATTCAAAGCAGAGCCTCAACCAGCATCGCAGAGCCTTTCCTAGCTGTACCACCAAGGAACAGCTCAGCACCCCAGCACAGATGAAGCAAAGCTCTGAGGTACAAGGCCTTGTGCACAAGAGATGAGATCTCTAATATAGATGCCTTTCGAGCTGCTGGTCACCACTGATGAGCCACACCAACAGGCTAATGTAAGCAGAACACAAATTGTGCCCAGAGGCCAGCCCCTCTCCCCCTGCAAAAGCAAGGCAAGTCCTGCAAGTGTCATACCTTACAGGATAGGGACTTTGTGGAAGACTGAGCTGCCACCTCTCCAGTCTCCCAGAGGCTTTTTGTGCTGGCTACCATCGTGCTTGTGGTGGGAAGGTCCATACAGGGCTGTCTGACAGGTTTGGAAGTCTTTGAGGATGTCTAGAAAATAAATGGAGAAATCACTGTTAGGGAAGATTGTGTGCTTTTTTTTCCCCTGCCCTGTAATTAGAAGTCCTCAGGGATGAGGGGCTGTAAAAGGAGACTTGTAGGAACATGAGGACACAAGGATGGGGCTTGCTTTATGCTGTGAAGGGAGATAGAGACAGGTGAAAGTCTGCTCCCATCCAAGGGGAGACAATTCCATCGTCACCTTCCAGACAGTAAGACTAAGAAGCATGCTGGGAGAGCAATGCCTGGCAAAGAAGGCTCCTTGGAGGGTGGGGACAGAGAGACAACACAGCAGCCTACCTCAATAGCCTGTGTGTACTGCTCCAGCCTGTCATTGATCTTCGACACAGGGAGGGGAGGCTCAGTCTTCTTTATGCTGTTACTGGAGAAACAAGAGCAGCATTAAGGTGATCCCCCAGGACCTCCAGCAGAAGGAAGGACTTTGAGGGCCACAGGCAGCCTGTCACTCCCACCCATACCCACAGCAGGGCCCTCTGGCATCCTCTGTTTGGAGGAAGGGCTTTACCCCAAGGCCCACATCAACCCTAGATACCTTTTCTCTACTGAGCGGTTCAGTGACTCAGTCCTGTCCGTGATCTAAAGTGGGAGAGAGAAGACAAAGACATTAATTTTCTCCATGGACATCAGATGGGTGTAGGTTTTCTTGGCTGATCATGGTTCCAACATTTCTCTTCCCTGCTGCCTCAGTCAGATTTTGGTTAGAAGTGCCTCACTCAGTCCCATGTTCCCACACTGAGCATCCCTTTTCCTTTCCTTCTCCTTGCTAAGGCAAGTGAGCAGAATCCCAACCAAAAGCACCACTGCACAGTAGCAGCCAAACCAGTTTCAGAGGCAAACCAACAACATCCAGCTTGGCTGACAGCTGAAACAGCAACTAAGACCATTTCCCTGTTCAAGGACCAGGTATCTTTCTCAGACACTTGGTTTCCAGACACAAGAGAGAAAGTGACAAGTGTGGAAAGACAAGGGGGAAAACTAGAGGCACTGTCAGCCACATCAGCAGACAAGGAGCCAAGCATGAGTTATATTGCAGCTTATCCACACCAGAGAAGCTCACAGACAGCACATGGATCCACCCCCAAGGCAGCCCTTTAGGTCAAGCCATGAGGAAAGAGTTTTGCACAAGAAGCTCCTGTGCAAGAACTCTTTGGCCAAGACAGGAAGGCAAGTCAACATTTCAGCTTTCCTTTATTCAGTGGTTTTGAGATGTTGCTAAACCTCACAGCTCTTTTGTGCCCCAGAAAATGAGAACACAAAGAGAAAAATCACCTTTGAAGTCAAAGGGGAGGCAGTTTCTTAACAGCAGCTCCTACAGAGCCAAGGAGCAGCAACCAAGTGACAAGGAGCCTTCCCCCAACAAGCAGATATCAATAGGAAAAAACCTTGCCAACCCTGCCATAAAGATGCTGTGCAGGTGCAAACCATCCACAGGTGCTTCCAAAGGTCATAAATGAGCATCAAATTAAACACAGAGGGGCCCAGAAACAGGCTGCAGGTGACAGGAGATCGCAGCATGGGATCTAGGTGGGAGTCTAGGTGGGAACTATTACTGAGCTATTTGGAGACCACCTCCCTCTGCCCTGTAGAGAAATTCCTTGCAGCAAGAGTTGTGCATTTCTCTGGTCCAAAGCACTTTCCAAAGGCCAGAAGAAACCACGAAGAAACCATTGATCACTCAGCCAACCTCAAAACTCAGAGTTCACGAGCAGCCTGGGACCAAAACGGGCCTGGTACAAGGCTTCCCCCACACACCACACATTCATTTCAGTCCCCAGGCCACACTGGCCCTCTGAACCCCAACATCTGCCTGCCCCAGATGTGCACCTAGCCTCCACCAGCCACAGCTGGCAGGGGAGCTCACCACCCACTGCAGATGCTCTTGTCTTTACACTGCAAGCTGTGTTCCTGCTGAGCAATCCTGTGCCAAAACACCTTCTTGGTGGTCAGCGTGTTTAATTCTTAGTGCTCACATAAAGCCCTGCTAGCTGGGGTGTAAAGAGCCTCCTTCCTCTGGAAGGATCCCAAGCTTATATTTTTCCTGAACAGCTTTACATTTGGCTTTGTGCATTGGTGCACTCTGACATCACTGTTATAAAGCACAGACACTGTATTTCTCAATCTTTCCCTGGGCTAATCCCAGCAACAGCAGTTAAGTTCAGGTCAGGAAGCCATGTGTGTTTTGGGGTTGCAACAATGAGAGTTCCAGCACATAAAAGGCACTGGAAGCGTTTCCCACGTTTCCCCACCATTTCTGCTCTGGGGATATGCTTTGGCCATCCCCACCTCACTTTGCAAACCCAACATTAGCACATGGCCTGCATCCAAAGCCACCCTTTCTGATTTGCAATAGGCTTCTCCATGAAAACAAGAATCTCATGGTTGTAGATGATGAAACCTTCCTCTTACAGCCTGCTTACTGGTGCAAGAGGAAGTGCTCATACAATCCTCCCCATCCAGGAGATATTGACTAAGAAGCAAAC
Source organism: Podargus strigoides (assembly GCA_028020825.1). Lineage (NCBI taxonomy): Eukaryota > Metazoa > Chordata > Aves > Caprimulgiformes > Podargidae > Podargus > Podargus strigoides. Next base: position 5,619,126 of record CM051633.1, read on the forward strand.
AGCACACATATAAATGCAAAAAAAAAAAACCCAAAACAAAGATAACAGCAAGAGCAGATTAACAGGCTACCCAGGCTCCTCACCATTTCCTTCACTGCTATAATTAACAAGCTTAGGGCTTACAAAGACAAAAAGCCATTTGCTACAGAAACCACTTATCTGTAGCTATTGTATTTAAAAGCACACACCCAGAACCAAGGACTGGTAGCAAAGGCAACAGAAGTCATGAGATGCAATTCAGGGAAGTTTCACAAGAGCATCAATGCAGACAGATGTGATTGGGAAGGACACTTCAGAGATCAGGAATCCTAGTTTGTTTAACACATTGAAGTTATACTTTCTGGTTTTATTCTAAGTAAGGTAGGGAAATTCCAGTGCTTCAAGTTTTAGGGGATTTTTTGGTTGGTTTGTGGGGTTTTGGGGGTGGTTTTTAGTTGATTGTTTTTTTGGGTGCTTTTTTTTAGAAGGGAAATTTCATTTTCTGATTAAGTTCATATGTCATCTTTGACCAAATTCACAAGCTCAAAGCACTGACAGCTTTCTCAGTATTACAGCATTCCCCTGGAGTCCTCAATGAACTTTAGACGTTCATGGTGATTGGCAAAGTACACACAGAGGCAGTTACAGTCTCCAACAGCTCAAGCAGGCGAAGCAGGAGAGGAGATGCTCCATTGCTATAGCTGCCATCACCTCTGGAGGGGCCCCAGGGACACAAACCTTGGTGAAGCACACTGCAGTGTGGTCCGAGCACAGCTCCTCCTCTTCCAGGCTGGTGGGGCTTGGAGCCTTCCGGCGTTTTTCTGGTGTTTCTTCTTCTTCTTCTTCTTCCTCATCTTCCTCCTCCTCCTCTTCTTCCTCCTCCTCCTCTTCCTCTCTCCTTCTCTTCTTTTCCTGAGTGCAGAAAATGAACAAGCCAGGAAGTGAGCTGGTCAAAGTCCTTCTACACAACAAAAAGTGATTTTTTCCCCCATCTCCCAGGCTTCCTGCTTTACACTAAACACACATGAACACAGAAACTTTGAGTTCATATAATCTAATTTTGAAACACCCAGGAAGAAGCTCATATGTTAACTTGGGGGGGGTGGAAATCAGAGAAATTTTGTAGGTTCAAGGTTCCAAAATGATATGGAAATGTTTATTTACATCAGTTAATAAAGATTTCTTACCACTATTGAGATAGGAAAATGCAAATTTCTCATTTAGATGCCACAAGGAGAGAAAGCAGCTGCCTTTAGACTAAAGTGCTAGAAAGTGTCACGCACACAGTTCAAATGCAGAAAGCACACCAGCCTCAGCAAGTCAAAATCCATTTACTACAGAAGATATCTGCAGCTTAACCACCCTAATGGACTCACACACCACTCAAGTTCCAGCTTTGTCTCTCTTGTTTACCAAGAATTGCACCTCATAACAAGAGCAAAGAAAGAAAAGCTCTGCTGGCAGCAGCGCAAGATTTAGAGATACATCAAGACAAAGTGCTCCAAAGGTGCCATAAAGGATGAGGAGAGGAAAAACAAGCAGTAAAATTTAGATTTGGGTTCTCCTAAAGAGCTACTCACTGCCCACAAAACCACAGGAGCAATAGTACCACTTTCCTCCTCAGTATTGCAGGGACACAACTAAACCACCACAAGCTCTGGGAGCAAACACACCACCCTCACAAGAGGGCAGAAGTTGCCTGTAGGGATCCCAACAAGGAACACAGGCAAGAGTGGCACCAGCCCCAGGTTGTGCCAGGACAGCTTGTCTACATGGGCTCAACACCCAGCAGTGTAAGCACCAACGGTGAGCCCTCAGCCCTCCCACCAGCCCCATGGAGAGGAGATGGTCAGCTCCTCCTTATCCCACCTCTTGCTTGGTTCTCTCCTCTTGCTCAGTTCTCTCCTCTTGCTCCTGCTGTGGGACTCGTTCTTCCTCTTGGCACAGCCTCTCTTCCTCCCCTGTAACCACGTTCTCCTCACGGATCTCCTCCATGCTTTCCTGATCCATCTGGATCTGCTTCAGTTTGACTTCAGCTTCCCTCACACCACTGTCCTCTTCTTCATATGACTGTCGTGGAGATCTAGAGGTGGGGGAAGGAGGTCAAAGAAGCAAAACACATTGTTATGAGCCTACAGACACCATCAGGTGCCTCACACCTCTAGACCCAAGTGTTCTCTCTCCCCCAAGCCTACAACTTGCTAGGTGTTTTACACCAGGGCTCAGCCACTCCAGTTCCAGGCACCCAGATGTAATGGCAGTCACATCACACTCCCACACTCTGAAGCCCCAGGAAACAGCTCAACTAAGAGCTGTGGCAGAGCTGAAGGTGTCTGCACCTTTCCAGCCTCACCACAGGAAAACAGGGATCGGACAGACGTGAACACCAGTTCCTGGCCTCCACTCAGACCCCAGGCTGAAAGGACACCATGTGGTGCTGTCTCAATTCTCTGCTCTGCTCCAGCCAAAAATCCCAGGTCCTGGTACACAAACACCAATCTGACACTGCCCCCACAGCTCCCAGCATCGATTCCATGTGGAGCACCAAACACAGCCTTCCCCTCCCTTTAACTCATCTTCCATGTTAACAGAGCCTCTCGCTGGAAGAGGATCCAACCAGTGACACATGAACATGTTTCCCAAGATGCCCCTAGCTGAAGCTGAACTGCAGGGCAAGGCTGCACAGCCACTTGTGTGGGGTTTCTCTGCAAGGCACAGTGCTTCACAGGCACCCCCACCCGACCCCACACCCCAGTTTCACCCACCAGAATACATGACACCCCTACTCGTGTCACAACCCAGCAAAACAAAGGAGTCCCAAAGCAGCAAGGGTCACCCCTTGTCTTAGGTTTAAAAAACCCACAAGGTTTGTACAGAGGATTCCTCCAGGTCTCTGAGGATGCAGAGAAGACCCAGGAGTATGTTTAAGCAATCAGGTTTGCAAAAGCAGAGCAGCCCATGCCTTTGGGCACTTAAGTCACTAGGAGCACATAACCCCAGAGCTCTCACTGGCTCACAGTCATGAGCCAAGGTTTTATTGCCATCTTACTTTCCCTGGCCAGAGAATAGCTTTCTCCTCCCACCCATTTCTTAGAAAATCACCTGGCTTGTGACAGCAAGGCTAAGAGAACTGGCTAGCAGGCAGTTGCCAAAGTGCAAGGCTGACTCACCACTTCTGCCTCATCAGCCAGCACCAAAACACAAAAAAAAAGTTCCAAGTGATGCTTTTCCACCCACCTCTCTGCTGCTGGAAAGGCAGCTTGAAGGACAGCCACTGTCCAGCCCTCCCAACCTACCACACAGGGAAAAAGCTGATGCATACACTGGCTCGCTTGGCTTGCTATTAATCATCCTCCCACAACAGTGCAGTCACCAACAGCAAACAGGCTCTGAAGGCTTTATAGCCCAGGTAACTAGTTTCTCTTAACCAGGATGCCAGCAATACTTTCAGCTAAAGTCAAACTCTTATTAAAAATTTAGGGCAGCAGATATCATAGAATAGCCTTGGTTGGAAAAGGCCTCCAATATCATCAAGTCCAACCATTAACACAGCACGATGCAGTCTATAGGATGTCTTTTGTACCACAGCAATTTGGTATGGGAGGCAGTAAGTCTGACGCAGCTCCCATCCTCTTGAATGCAGCTGATAGCTGTGGGGGCATGGATCTCCCCCCACAAAATGGGGAACCAGAACCATCTTAGCACCAAGGTCCTCAGAGGATGCACAAGCTAGCTGAGCTCCATCTAAGGGAGAGCAATTGTCTCCATCCCCTCAGTCATAGCCAGGACCTCAACATCCTTCACATGAAAAAACAGGGTTTGCTCCACATTCAGTTGAGGAGAGAGGGGAGTTAGGAAACCCTGGCCACAGCACTGCTTGTTCCAGCATGGGGCATCCCAACCAGACACAACCTACCTGGGCTCATACCACACTCCAAGCCTGTCCTTTGGGTGAGGCAGGTAAGCAAGGGAAAAGCTGCTGAAGGGACTTTACAGCACACAGCCACCTAACACAAAAAAAAAAACCTCCTCCCAGCAAACCCTGAGGCTCTGGACCCCTTCAGTGGCTTTTAAAGCACCACCCCTCTCTGATGGGCTTCACCTGCCATGCATGCCACCTCCCCTGCTCAGCACACTTCTGCCTGGCTACAGAATAATCACAAGCACCACGTAAAAACCCAAGAAGACATTTCTGGAGAGGACAATGCAACCCTTCCAGCTAATTCTCTTTTAAAGGCCAAGAAGGGAATAGCAGCAGCCTTTCTCTCCGGACAAGCTTTTTGCAAGGGGAGTGGAAAAAGAGGCAGCGTGCCAAAAAGCAGATGGGGCTGATCTCTGATTGCTCTCACAGATGTGATAATCAGTGCCACAGCGAGGTGCTTGAGCAATGCTTGTGGGGTCAGGGCTGTGAAGGTACAGCTTGCAGAGTGGTTTAGGAAAAAAAGTGTGTTTGGAAAAAAAATTAAGAAAGAGGCGAGCTCTGTTTATTTGTTCAGCAGTAAATATTAATCTTAGGCATTTTTTTCAGTCTTGGGGATGAGGAAGAGGCTGTGTCATCACAGGGTAAAATTCCCTATAAAATCAAGCTGCCAAGAGAGCTGAGTCACAGTTCACATGCAGGTAGACGGTGTCCAAGGGAAGTGGTTAAGGCAGGAGTTTGGTTCAGCAAGGGAAGAGTGATGGGAGATGGGGACTGAACAGCCAGCACACAAACACCTCTCGGGGCTCTTTGCGGTCTGGTTTCCCCTGCTGAAAGAGAAGTCAAACACAAGGTGGGCTGGGGCCATAACACCCACCGTGCTGCCATGAGCCAGGAAGCAGCAATAACTTAGAACAGCTTTTTAGGGTGGCCTGGATTATGTTAGAGGCCGTGTCAGCCCCTGCAGCAGCTCAGGTGGCTTAAATCCGCCGTTGTCACTCCTCCAAGCCCAGGCGCCCTGGCAGGCTGCCATCGCTTGGGCTGCAAAACTCAATCCAAACATCCCCGAAGGCTGGGGCAGTCCCTGAGCCCCTTCCTCCCAGCTAGCCCAAGTGGCAGGCAGAGAGCATCTGTCCCAGTGGTGTGGGACCCGTCCTGCCCCTCCTCGGGGATGCTCCTGTTGCTGGGCACGTTGGTTCCCCTCCCCTCGGTCTGGCTGTGTCCCACCCACCTCTGTTTGCGCTGCTCGAGCTTCTGGGACCAGTCACTGAACCCCTCATCCTCCTCCAGCTCTGAAGTCCCGGATGGCTTGAAGTCATAGCTGAAACACACCAAGAAGAAAAATAAGGATGAGAGATGCCAAAAAAAAAACCCAAACCCAGCCTGAAACCCAAACCAAAGCCTGATACCATCCTTCTCTCCCTCCATTTACTGCATCTTCTTTCCTCTGACTGCTCCCAAGTCCCACTTGAAGCCTTACCCTGTGCTACAGGAAAGATGTCTCTGCCACATGCATAGGGGCACCCTCGTACAAGGGGAGTCTCTCGGGGCATCATGGAGAGGAAGAAGCATCTCCGTGTCTCCAGCAGGAGCACCCCACTGCCTGCCTGGTCTCTGGGGCCACATGCAGGTGAGCAAAAGACAAGGAGCATATCAAAACCAAAATGTCCATGGTCATCTTCTGCACTGGAGCTGGCCCCAGGTTGTTGAGACTAGAGGTGTTTCAAACTCGGTTGCTGCTTGCCCTACGTTTGTACACAGCCCCAGGGAAATCAGCAGGAGTCAGCCTGAACAGATCGGTGGACGAGGAAGGCATGAAGACACCAGCTCAGGTTCTGGGTTGGATCCTCACGTTCCCTTACAGCTCTGAGCCAGCCACGTGCACTCACACGACTCTGGCTCCCTGTCTGTGAGTAACCCTGCTGCTGTATGGAGCCACAGCCCTCCCGGGGTGCAGGCTGCCAGCACCACATGTGGGCTGGCTGTGCACAGGGATTGTTGGTGGTTTTCCTATTTATTTCCTTGCATTTGCAAGAATTACCTCCTGGGTGGGGGGCCAGGTGGGCAGCCACGTTGCAAGCATCAATCTGAGAAGGTGGCTTCACAGATGTTTTTGGGACACAGGGCAGTCACATTTGGGAATGGAAATTAGGATGTGGGACCCACAGATTAGGTTAAAACTCAGAGATTCAAAATACACAATAAACATGAGTGAGTCTTTTCGTTGCCTTTCTGGGCTCTCAGAGGGTGTCAGGAGATGCTCAGCCTCCTCCGTGACCCCAGTGGCATGAAATACAAGGACTCTGCCATCTGGGAGTCTCATATTGAACTGACTGCAGGAGCTGAGGGTTTATGAAAAACACATGCCCTCACCAGGGAGGGCAGCAGGGGATGCACACCAAAAATGGCTGCTCAGCCACAAGGTTGAGCACGGCCCAGCTCCTGCCACGCTTTGGCATCCCTTTAGATGGCTGAGCATGATCCCATGTTGGTCCAGGACGTCGCAGCCCAGGCTGGGTTATCTTCCATGCATGTGTAGCAGTGGCTTGTGCATGCCCCAGGACAACGCTCAGGAGATTGGATACAGAGCCAGGATGGGACCACAGATCTGCTGTGTCCCAGGTCAGGGCTTCAGGCAAGCTGCAGCGCTGATGATGGCCAAGGCAGAATCACTCCAGTGTTTGTGGCCCTGACCACAAACGTGTGCTCAGGCTATGAGAAAAGCTCCCAGGGAGCAAGGGAGACTGGCTGAATGCTGTTTGAAAACTGGTGGCTTCCCTGCGCCCCTCTGCAAACCCAGGGGAAGCACCCAGCCAGCACAGCCCAAGCTGATGTCCATCCCTCTGGTTCCCAAGGCTACCTGTGTCTTTTCTGAAAACCAGCCGTTTTAGGGGTTATTTATCTTTTTTTTTAGTGGGGGAAGGGAGGAGAGGAGCTTTGCTCTGTCCCTTTGGTGCACGGAAATGCCGAGGGCTGGTTTGCACAAACAGGAGTGACATGGATGGGATGAGTCCCAGCACAGGAAGAGCTGAGGGAAGGAGGGGGACGTGTGTTTACACAAGAGAGAGCGAAGCTTTTCAGAAGATGAATAGCCAGGGCTGACCCCAGCTGTATGAGCAAGCCCAGGTGGCTGTCAGCAGCTGCAGAAGAAACCAGGGGGTGGCCAGAGAAGAAACATCCTTCCCAGTGGAGCCTGGCCCAGCAAGCTCAAACACTGCAAAGCAGGGAGCAAAACCCCTTATTTTAGTTCTTCTTCTTGTCATTGCCCCCTTCACAGATGTTTAAGCACTCAATTAAATTTGGGCACTGCCAACGGTCCCATGGGGACAGCACTATGGCCAGAGCCTGCAAGCTGGGTCACTGGGGCTGCTGCACATGCTTTGTGCCTGAGGCCACTCACAGTAACTCCCAGCAAAGCAGAGACCAAAGATCATGTCTGCCGTTTTAAAGACTTTTGAGAATTATTTTCCATCCCCCATGTGAAGGGGGGTTTGGAAAACCTAGCAATTATTATTACTTTTCAGATCTTCTGTCTGCTTTTAGGACAGACTGCAGTGGGTTTGTCTGCAGAATATCACTGGGTGTATTTCCACAAAAGATTCTGAGCTTCTTTGCAATGCTTTTAGATACAAAAAAGAAGAAGTTCTGAATAATTTTGAAAGCATCTGAGAAAAAATATGATCTTTTCATGGACAAAAATACATTCTTATAAATAGCTTTTGCTATTTTTCTAGTAAAATAAAGCTGCTGCTTCTCTCTGACTGTAATCCCAAATCCTGATGCCACTTTTCATAGAACCATAGAATAGTTTGGGTGGGAAGGGACCAATAAAGGCCAGCTTGTCCACCCTCCCTGCAATCAGCAGGGACATCTTCAACCAGATCAGGTTGCTCAGAACTTCATCCAACCTGACCTTGAATGTTTCCAGGGATGGGGCATCTACAGCCTCTCTGGGTAACCTGGGCCAGTGTTTCACTACTCTCATTGTAAAAAATGTCTTTATATCTAGTCTGAATCTACCTTATTTTAGTTTAAAACTGTTACCCCTTGTCCTATTGCAACAGGCTCTGCTAAAAAGTCTGTCCCCATCTTTTGTATAAGTCCCCCTTTAAGTATTGAAAGGCCACAGTAAAGTCTCCCTGGAGCCTTCTCTTCTCCAGGCTGAACAACCCCAACTCTCAGTCTTTCTTAACAACCCCATCCTTAACAACTCTTTTCCATTGTGTTTCATATATTTAGAAGCAAGTTGAAGACATAAATAGTGGGAAGACTGGGGGCCTTCAGACAGAGTTTGGCAACTCAGAGTGCTACTGAACCATGGACATGGGCAGGCTGCAGTGGGATGCTGAGGTGGGATGCTGGAGATGTGACTGCTCATCCTATCCCTTCTCCAGGGGTTTTCTCTCTGACAGCAGACAGCTCAGCATCTCCATAAATGCCTCCTGAGATATTTTCATTTAGGACCTGCCCCATTAAAGCATCAAATTAACTTTAACCCTTGGAGCTGTGAACTGCAGCAGCTCAGGAGCTGCTCCATGCTCCAACTGCCAGGACAGCATCCTCTGAGGGAGGACTGGGGAGCCTGGCTGGGAGAGGGGACTGCTCGCTTGGCCGTCAGTGATGTGATCTGCCCAGGGTTGTGCATCACATCCTCAGACAGGTCTGTCTTCAGACATATCAGGAACTTCTGTTAGCTTCAGTGGAAGATGATTCACAAGGTGAAATCCCTGGCAATGGGGATTCCCTCCCTGAGCTCAGCCTTACCCGAGCTGTCCTAGTTTAAACTCACAGGGCAGTAAAACACCCAGCCTCCAGCCAAACAAAAGACCAAAGTGGGGATTCCGTTTTTTTCTGCCAAAACTAGAATCACATTGTTTGTTAGTCTGGGCTAAAACCCCCAATCCAAACCTACAAGGGAACTTCCCCATCTCCCCAGACCACCCTGAAAAACAGACAACCACTCCATGGATGCAGGAGGGTTTTGCTGCAAGGAGAGAGCGTGTTCCTGAAGGATTTATCCACAGGTATCTCTTACTGGTTTTCCTGTGCAGGACTCGCACTCTCTGAGCAGGAGCCAGTGCCATTCAAGCCCTCTTCTGCCTGGGACCTCAGCTGCTTCTCCCGCTCCCGCCGCCGCCGCTCTCTCGCCGCCTCCTCCTCGTCTTCCACGCTCCACTGTGCTGTCAGCCTGCCAAGCCAGAGGGAAAACTCATCCTTAATGCCACTGGGCAGCACCTGCAAATCCTGGTGGTACCCAGCCCCAGGATGCCTGGCCTCTCCCACCATGAGTGGTGGTCTTCAAAGCAGCATCCTCGCCTCCATCATCACAGCTCCGCAGCGGGACCGACCGGTGTGCAAGGATAAGGTGGGACACATGGCCTGGGAGAGAGGTGGAGGAGAGCCTTTGTCCCCCCCAGGAAAGATATGGTGCATATCCCCCTCCTTCCAGACCAGCCACCTGCCCATGGGCTGGACCCATTCCCTGCAAAGCAGCTTTGCACCCCAGGAGGGGTTTGTAAAGGGTTTTGCAGTGCTGCAAGAAATCCCACGCCTCCATCTCAAGCTATGGCCCAGGGAGGGTGAGATCTGCACCCTGGGGGTGAATTTCCTTAAGCAGCTGAGCTGCTCCTGCCTGACCAAGAGCAGTGGGAACAGCGGTGGAGGGCAGTGGCTGTGTCCCACTCTGCCCTGCTGAATTTCCTTCCTCCCCTGCAGAGAAGAAAAACCTGTCCTGGCTTCTCCCAGACATCTCAGCTGCTGGATGTTACCACTTCCCTCTGCAATACAGCCTCTCACATCCCCGAGGAAGCGATAAGGCAGCTGCCACATTCCTCCTCCAGCGATAACACCAGTCTCCATGTGGGACTGGCACCTGCGCCAGCACTGGTGGCACCAGCAGGAATGCAAGCAGAAAGGGACATACCGTGGTGGCAGGGTCACTGCTGACCCAAAGGGCCTGCGATGGCAGCTGGAGCAGGGCAGGTCTGACTTGTGGTACCCAGGGCTGATGCCAGGGCAGATGCTGGGGCAGATGCTCCCTCACCCCACTCACCCTTGGCTCAGCCAGGTCTGAAACAGACCATGAAGGCTGTTTCTCCTGGTGTTTGCAAGCCAATTTACAGAAATGCTCTTGTGCAAGGCACGCACACGGGAGCCAGGAAGGCGATCTCCCACCAGCAGCAGGACCCAGCCTGACCTGTGTCTCCTCACTCCCTTTGGGCACATCCCAAGGACTGCCATCCCTACAGGATGAATCTGCACGGTTGGAGACGCGGTGTGACATCAGTTCACACTGGGGCAAAGAGCTTGTGAAAGGAAAAGCTAAAAAAAAAAAAAAAAAGCCTTAGTTGAGACTTGTTTCAGCCCAGTTTGAGTGAGCAAGGGGCAGTTCCAGCTGACCCCAGAAGTGCCGCTCTGCCAGCCTGCCCTGCCCACAGCCTGGACTATGAAATGTGAGAAGGCCTCACTTCACCAAGGGTCTAATTTGAGGTTCAGGACAGATCCCCACCTTTCCCAGCAAAGGGGAAAAAAAAAAAAAAAAGCAGGACTGAGACATTTTGTTAAAGAACAATTTGGCTTTTCTAATCCCACTGTGAACCTTGCCAGCCTTGCCAGGAGAGACTCCCTGGGAGCCCATTGCACTCCATGGCACCAGCAGGACCACCGAGCTTAGCCCTGGCAGCATCCCTTCACAGAGTGACCCATGCTGGCAGGCATCCCTGCCCTCCCAAACTCCCATCTCCCCCAGGGTACCAGAGCCTGGATGAAGATGCAGGTGGAGACAGGTCACCCATCCCTGCCGAGCCCACGGGGAGCAGGGAACAAAGCAGACCCCAGACTCAGCCACGAGACTGCTCTGCTGCCATGTAACAATTACTGCCTGCCTTATTTGGGGTGGGGTCTTTCTGCAAGCAGTAAATTCCCCCCTCATCACCCCTTGCCACCTTGATTTCCATGGGGAGCCCAGGCTTCCCTCCTCCCTTCCCTACTCATCCCACACTCCTATTTATTGTTTTCCCCCAGGTTCCCATAGAAACCCTTGTCTGTGGGCCTGGCAGGAAGCCATCACGTTGTTGTGTTGTTTGGGGGGTTTTTTTTAATATATAAATGAAGTCATTCATTAAACTCTGCCACGATCTCCCTCCCTTGTTCGACAGCTCCAGATAGTCCCCGATTCAGAAAGGCTCTTAACCCCCACTCGCCCAGATCGCCCCAGTTACGAGAAGCGAGGTCCATGTCTATGCTAGAACAAATTTGATTTTGATTTAATTCCTTCCCCAGCTCCTCGGGAAGCCCCTGCAGAGGCAGCGCTGCACTAAGCCCCCAGCTTGGCTGGGGTACCCGGGGGAGCCCAGAGGGGGGTCTCCTCCAAACCACGCGAGCTTTCCACGGGGTGAGAGCAACATTGGTTGGCAGCCCTCTCCCTTTCCCAGTTGGATGTGACTAACTCTCTCCCCATGACCTCACCGGCTCGCTATTCTGTCCCTGCATCCTCCACACTGCCTGAGGACAGCGCCGGGGGCGACCGTTCTGGGGAGAAGGATTTTTCTGCAAAAGCTGGGAAATGTCTTTCCCAGATGCCTTCACCACGGAGCAAACTGGTCTCTGAGCTGCCCACCGCCGCACTGGGATGCGGCTCACACACACTGCGATGCTGGGACCTCCAGACCTGCTCCTCTCAGGAATAAGGGCTGTGGATAAAGCCCCCCCAAAGCCCCCACTCACCCTGGGCTCAGAAATATCACCACCTTCCAGAAAACACCTAAAACCAGTTTATTAGGGGATTCAGAGCTCTCTCATGTTGAAACAGGCTGGTGGCAGAGCAAGGTTTGATAAGCAATGCTCTGGAGTTCAGTAGTCACACGGAAAAGCAGAGGGAAAAGGAGGATTCCTTTCCAACTGATCTAGCAGCACAAATATTTGTCTTCAGTGAAAAACAAACATCAACAACTATAAAAAAAAAAGAGAAACTAAACCTTGCCAAAGTCCTTGCGTTTGGGTCAGCCACGAGGGTTTGTTGGACCGCAAACTGAACGTGCCATTTCACTTTGGGCAAGCCCAAGCCTTCATCGGTGTGAGGAGGGGGTCAGCTGGTAAATTGCCTTTCAAAGCCAAAACGTGGAAAGATTTAATTCCCAAGCAGTTCCGTTTCCTGAGAAGGGGCCGCGGTCTCCCGTTTGCTCTAATTGCTCACAATCCCCCTCAGCAACTCGGCGTGCTCAGCTCACAGCAGTACGGCACAGCCATCTCTCCCAGTCCTAGAGATAATTACTTGGGGATTCAGGACAGGGCTGATCCCACGTACCTCCACCTTCACCTCTGGCCAGCATCTTCCCAGGTCAGTCCCAGCCTGGGGAAGTTTTGGGAAGAAGCAGGCTCATAGCTGCTGGTGGGACTGAGAGCTCCTCACTTCATTTCACCCAATATAGGACAGGGAAACGGAAAGCAAGACTTGAAGCTTGAAGATGTGCCAGATGAGCTACAGCATGCCACACTCCTGCACCCAGTCACCTGCCTGGACAGAGGGTTTGTCCTGCGAAGCAAAAGGACATTCACCCCCGCACACGAACATTAGGGGGACTGGAGAAGGAAGGGAGGATGGAGTGCTTTGCTGCCCCAGCAGCCAGGAGTCACAGGTAAGGGTTGCTCTGGCAACACCTCATCAGAGGGCCAGGTCGTTTCTCTAATGCAGTCCCTATGTCTCTGCCAACAGCTCTTGGAGATCTTGGTTTGGGGTGAAACGCTCTCTGTGGAAGGGGTTTATCTCTTCCTGAGGAAATCCTGTGGGTCTAAGGAAGGGCTGAAAGCACCTCAGTTCAGCTTTGGCCACAGAGTCACAGCTTGCCAAGTGTCTGGGATGCTCAGACTCCTGCTCTGACCGAGGCTGGCTGCCTGTTTCAGATCCAACTCTTGACTTCACCTCCCTCCAGACCCCCAGCCAAGGGAGGAGTTTTATTTCCATCTGCCCTACAAACCACCTCCTCCTCTTCCAGAACGATGGAGGCTGCACCGTTCCACATGGCCACAAATGCCCGCTCCAGACAAGCCAGCGTTGCTGCAAAGGTCACATTTCCTTGAGCAATTCCTCACTGGCAGTTGAGAAGATTATAATATTCAGGCGAGGGAAATTTCTGGCACCAGATGAGCTGTGTTTAAGGGAAATGCTGCAGACTCGGGGAGTCTTTTGCATGGCCGATAGCTCATAGGAAGCTTCACTGGCCCAAACCCAACCTTCAGCACTAAAGCCAATTCCAGAAAGGAAAATGAAATGCCTCCCAGAGGCTTTGTGCTTTGCAGACCCGTGCCAGAAAAACTCAGGAACCCTCTACCAGCACACTGGACATTCCTGTCTCCTGAGCTCGCCAGGGTATTGGGCCAGGGCAGTGTTGACTGCCTGTCAGGTGGGCTACCCCCTCAGAGCCAGGGCTCACAGGGGAAGAGGTTTTAGGAACAGAGTTTAGGAGGAGCCATGTGCAACCATTGGCAGGAAGGCTGCTGTTTTCCCAGAGGACATATAGCCCATCAACCCAGTGCAAATCCTATTGCCATCAAGGGTAAAGCTCCCATCACCTGCGAAAGCAACAGTGCCCACCACTGCTGACAATATCACCCACAAGAGATGGGGCTGCATGAACTAGAGAAGAACTAGGAAGGGTACCCTGCATCCCCTGGCAGGCCATTGGCCTCTCTGTTGAGGTTAGGGGAAAGGGAGATGCCAGAAACTGTGCAAGGGACCTTCCCCTCACCATGTAATCCGTCGTAGCCTTGACACGGTGCCAGGTACAATATCCATGCCCTGCTGCCCACCAGGGAGAGAGATCCCTCAGCACACTCAGGGTAACGCTCTCTCACTGCCGTCCAGCAATGAGCTACCAAAGTTGGCTAAGCAACATAAACCAGAATATGGCCTAGGAACAGCAACAAGTTCATCCTGCTGCCGAGCAGAGCTGCCAGGCTTTATTTCATATTGCATTTATCACCAGTTTATAAAGGGCCCAGACACGATTGGCAGGAGTACTGAGATCTGAAGTTCACCCCATCACATGAAATAGAAGAGGACATCCTCAAAAGGCCACAATGGAACAACTACCTCACCCACTTGACCTTCCACCAACAAATTAATCACTTATTAATCTTTTATAAACGTCATATAATGGATCTGTGTGACTGAGTCAAGGATGCTGAAATGGCCAGATAACACCTCCACTCACGTCATTCAGGACAACTGGCAAGAGGCCACCGCTGAGGACAAGTGTGTGCCACGCACAGTCACGCTGCCATGGCTCAGTTTCTCTCCATCCCTGCAAACCACATATGCTCTGGCTCAGAGCAGTGTCCCAGGGGATGCCTCCCACCATGAGCATCAGTGGTAGGCATCAGAGAGTTCAGCATCTTACCCCTTTCCAAAGATCCCTCCAAGACCTAGGTTTACCTCCATGCATCAAGACACTTTCAGAAACCTGTCCCTAAGCCCAAGGGTTTGTCCAAGGGCACCACAAAGCCAGGAAGATGTAGGGAACAGAGCAGAAGTCCAGCTGGCATCCCAACCCCTGGATTACCACTCTGCCAAGAGGCTGCTGAACGCCAGAAACCATGGCTGTTGACACCAGGGACATGGGCTGGCAAAGCATCTGCAGTAGGGTCATCACCGAGTCAGACAGCAGGCAGCGGTTTGCACTTCTGATGGATGGGTTCCTGTGACTTGTGACTCTGTGACTTGGTAATGTGGCTTGATAGTAAAGATTACATATGGGTAATCACCCCACTGGATAAGGGGTGTGGATAGCAGTATGATACAGGGAGACTGGGAGAAGACATAAAATCAGAAATTATTATATCACAGCCTGGATTTTATTGCAGCCTAGTCTCGGGAGAGATGGTTATCCTAGCTCTGAAAGATAGGCTTGTCAGTCAAAAGCAGCCAGAGATGCTGCACAAGCCTCTCCCTCCCATACATTCATGTAATTCCTCAACTGCATTGCTCGGTTCAAAGTCTGGGCCACAGAGTTTGAACAAGAAGGGGGGCAAGGGGGAGAGGAAAAAATGTGTAGATATGCTTCACCCTCAGCCTTTTTCTCATACCAAGCTTCCCCACCCCACCCATAGCTGCACCATCTCAGCCACACCCCTCTGTCCCCCCTATAAATCACGGCTCGCCTTCGAGATGCAAAGAGCAGGGTAGAGCTGCTTCACACCCACGGGTGGCCGCAGAGCCCGTCCCCACCGACCCTCTGGAGCCAGGGCGTGCAGAAAGGCATCACACATGGAGTGATAAGGACACGCCAAGGCATCTGAACAGAATATGATACGGCCCAGACTTTCACGGAGCAGAAACGGAAGAAAAACCACGTGCAGCACAGCAAAGACCTATCTCCCCCTTAGAAATAAAAACAACTCTTTTTATAAAAAAATTAATCTTGGGTTATTTCTACAAAAGGACATCCCATTTCTGCCCAGAGAAGGATGTGCAGATGTGCAGCCATGCATCCACACGTGCCAGGTATAAAACTCTGCCCGGTTTAGCCTTCAGTAAATCCCCTGCAAAGTCTGACCCATCACCGTGGTGTGAGGGGCAGAGAAAGCCCTGCACCAGTAACGTACAGCTTCCACAAGCAAAACGAGAGGCATCTGAGAAAGCTGGTGGCAAATGGCAGAAGCAGACCTTGGAGGAGGGATGCAGGCAAGGCTGGTCCTTCAGCACGAGCCGTCTGTCCCCTCCTGCCTCTCGCAGGACGGCAGCTCCAGAAAGGCACACGGGATGATGGTCTGTGCTCTCAGATGCTATGGGTGATGCACAGGCTACTCGTAGAGGCACGAGGCAGTCGATGGGAACAACTGCTATTTTTTATTATTATTGGTTTTAATCGTGGCAGACAGAATCCCAACACCTCCCTCACAACATGATGGATTGCACCCCCAGGACCGTGGGTCCGTAGCACACACAGGCTGGTGCAGTAATGTATTAACATCACCGGTGAGGAATTTGGCAGGGGGGAGGAAAGGGCTGGAGCTCGAGCCCTCCCAGCACTCCACGGTATTCAGTAGGTGTGAGAAATTGGTGCTGCGTACAACCTCGCACCGCAGCCTTTCTCACGGTCTCTCCATTCCAGCCCTTAAGGTTCAAGAAATCAGAGGGTTTTTTTCTAAAGAGCAGGAAGTCTGGTCTCTGTTTTTGCAAGGGAGAAGCACACCAGAGGAGAAAACAATTCTTGTCAGAGAGATTTGGACTGCCTTACCCCACTTTTGTATTTTACTTTTCCCCCCTTCCAGAGGGCAGCAAGCCTCTGTAGCCTTCCTGGCTTGCCTACAGCCAGCCAGCATCCTTCTCAACACAAGTCTGAGCCTAGGGAGGCAAGCAGTAGCCTTACCCCTGTACTCTTGTGAGATTCATACCAGACATGCTGCTTTTTATAGCACCGCTGCCTTGGCCACGAGTGCATTTTGTAGCCCTCAGGGTGACACAGTCCCCCCAACCCCTGTAGCCCCCAGCAGCAGGAGGGAGTTTGCTACCCGAGCGCTGGCAGGAGGCAGCAGGGAGGCCGTGGGAACACGCTGCTCCACTCCCTGGGAGAGATGAGGCTCTCTTCGTTTATGGCCATCGCTGATGGGGTTGTGCTGCAACAGGAACCGGAGTCAGCAGCAAGGCCCTGGTCCCTGCTGCGCTAAGGCAGCGTCTTCATGAGAAAAAACAGTCTTTACCCCAAAATACTGATTGCAACTCCCATGCAATCCAATGAGTTCCATACCAGTGATGGGACAAGGCAAAAAAAAAATCTGGAAGATGAAAATTTGTTCTCACACACCATTCCAGCTGCAAAGCCTCACACCCCAGCATCCCCATCCAGTGCCTTTCCCAGCTGAACTATGCTCAGACATGTGGTGGTCCTTCTCTGCCCCAACAGAGGATGCAGATAACCTGCAGCTGCAGCCCTGAGGGGCTCAGAGGCTTACTACAGCTCCCCAAAATGTCCATGGGCTCAAGTTCAGGCCCTAAATATCCAACTGCTTGAGAGCAGGTAGAAGTCTTGGACAAGCAAGGCTAAAAGCAAACAAAACCCATCTGCTGGCTCCTGGGAAAAGTCAGTGGGAGGTGGAGTGCTCCTGATGAAACAAGCCCTAAGGCTGGGAAAATCTAGGAATGGATCCACAGAGTACTCAGAGGTGATGGATGAGCTGCTTCCATTGGAGAGAGAAGGATGATCTGCTCTCCTTGGGGTGAAAGCAGAGGGTGGGCACCCCACAAGGCACCCAGGAATGGGGTTCCCACGACATACCAGCTTGGTCCCTTACCCCTACCCTGCCCCATGGCTCAGCTGGGCTGCAAAGCCCCAGGTCCTTCCTGGCTTGTGAAATGTGGTGACATCACACTGCTGTGCTGGGACGTGGAAAGCCCCCAGGCATGTCCCACCAGCACCGGGCGATCAGTCTGGCCCAAAAGGCTCTCCAGCTGCTCCTCCCCACCAGCAGCGTCTGGTCACCTCTCCCTTCCTATCCGCCCTCCGCTCATGGGGCTCACAAAGGTCCCCATCAGCTCTGACCTGGCCCTGGTGATGGGACACAGAGGGATAAAAAAAAAGCCACTAATAATAACATGAAAAATAGGTAGGATTTGGGAAGGTGAGCACTGTGGTGGGTAAGCCCTGCAGGGACCATAGGCTCCTCAAGAAAGCATTGCAAAGTATGAATTGCACCAATGAAGGCCCTGTGTCCCCCATTGTCCCCACGTCAGCATCCTTCCCTCTTCTCCCCACGCAGCAGCACTGCTACTCGCTCATTCCTGCACGTTCATTTTCCCCGTCTCCCCCTAAAGAGCTGCCCCACTTCACAGCAAGCTTTCCTCACTCCTGGTACCTATCCCCAGCCCGGGGAGGTGGAGTAAAGAGATGCTGCAATAGCCCTTGGAGGCTGTAAGCACTACCTCCCAGGCAACAAATGGTGCTCAGAACATGTCCTGGCATCAACCACCCCCCCCAAAAAAACAGTCCTGCCCCTTCAAAGCACCATCCAGCCCCCCCAGGCACTTCAAGCTTCTTGTTCCCAGTCAGCACTCAGGAGGTCAGGACAGAAATACTGGAGTAGCATCTTCCCTGCTGAGACACATCCTGGCAAGCTCCAGGAAACATTGCACACAGGCAGAAGGGAAGGCATCCTGCAGAGGTGGGCAAAGCCCCTGGATCCCCGTCCAACTAAATATTACACTCATGACATACACCAAAATTCAAGGAGTTTGGGGAATTGGAAAGCTACCCCTAATGCTGGGGGGCTCTGAGCATTGCCAGGGCACTGCTCACCGGTGCAGCAGCACGGTGCAGGGAGAAAGAAGGGTCTGTGCTGCCTTGTGGGACCAGGACCACGAGTGCTGGCGTCTGGAGGCGGAACACATCTCATCACGTATGGCAGGCCAAAACACAGGGGCGTGCAAGCATGACTTCAGACCTCATAGCTTGGCTTCCCATGTTAATGACTCCACAGAAAATAAAGAAGAAGCCCCATCCTACAGAGGAAATAATTAGGTTTATCACCCGATCTAATTTTCCGACTCGTTTTCTTCCCCTGAGCTTTTCCATCCTCACGATTCAATCCCCCTTCCCCACAGCATTATTTGCACTTCAGACTCCATGGCATCGCAAAGACATGTAATTATAGACACTCATTTATTTGTTGCCTGAGCAGCAGCCATGCTTTGGAGCCCCTGTTCTGGGCCAGGACCCACGTTGTGCTAGGAAGTGTGCAAGAAAACGGGCCTTTCTCCCCAAAAACAGATCCCAGGTCACTTCCTAATGACACCCAGGGTTCACCCACACGCTGAATAAAAACCAAACCAGCTGAGACGAGAGTGGCAGCTCTTCTAACACACATCCATCTGTAGTCACACTTCACCCCACAGCTGCACACCCCAGGTGGGCACCAACAGCCCGACTGTGGGGAGGGGACTGCAGCAAGCCACCGCGGCACGTAGTGCGAGTGGTGTCAACCAAGAGCCCCAGTAATCCAGTTTCGAGGAGCGGCACAGATCATTTACAGAGAGGCTGATTTGTAGGTTAATTAAACAGCCATATTCTTTTGTGGAACACTCAAGGCTTGATAGAGGGAGAGCAAAATTCCAGCAGGAGCAGATAACGAACTGAATGAATCGACGTGACAGGCGCTGGACCCCTATCTTATTTATCGGAGTTCATTAGAAGGATAAGGAAAAATAGACTGCCATAACAAGATAAAGTGGCTCATGTTTGGAGAGGACTTTTAAAAATACAAAGTCTTGTGGGAGGGTGAGGTATCACCACTGTTAATGTGCTACAGAGAGAAAGATCTTTCCCCAGGGATATCCCGACAGAGAGGAGTGCCCAGGCACGCAGAGCAAAGAAGGGGAGGCAGATAACCCTGGGATTACTCATTCTTCCCTATGCCTGTCCCAGGTAATTACTCAGCCCCTCATGATCTGTGGTCCAAGTCATAACTCTGGGCTCTTTTCAGCCTCCAACCTTTCAGCTGTAAATGGCACACTTCTGCAAAGCCGCCCTGTCCCACTGCTGGCAGCCACCGAGGAACAAGGAGGGCTAATCCTTCCAGCCCACTGCCAGGCTGGGGAAAGATGCTGACTCAGCACTTCAGCCTGTGGTGCCTCTGACATGGCCCACTGCTCTCGAGCACACCAACTCACCCTGAAACCCAGCACAGTCTGTGGAAAAGCCATTTCACACAGTTTGGCTCCTGGGACCGGTGTCTGGGTGGTGGCAGTCAGTCCTGCTCCACACACGGCCGTGGGCCACCTTTGTCTGAAATGCTAGGGTTTTGTCTCAAGCACAAGGCCAGATGCTTAAGCATCAGGACTCAGCTCTTCAACCCAAAATCCACAAGACTTTAACACCGGTTTCAGCTCAGGATCCCTTAACCCAGTTGTAGGACAGCCTGGCAAGCAGCTCCCTTGGCTGAGTAATGCTCAGAGAAGGTAATTCCCTGGGTATCCCTGCTGATGCTGTGCAGCAGAAGTGGCTGGGTACATCCAGGGCTTGGAAATCCCCGGTGCTCACCAATGTGGCTCTGAGCAGCCGTTTTCACTCTTGTGCTCCAGGTCACCGATGCACCTAGGCACATGAGAAGAGCTTAGGACCTGTGCAGTGCCTGCTCTGCCTGCAGGCACCTTGGGACAGATAAAAGCGGAGCATGGCAATCTTGACAGCAATATATCCTCAAGCCAGGAGCCTCAAGCCACTCACTGACTGCAGGAGGTTGTGCCTGTACCCAAGCTGGCAGGGCTTGCAGAGCCAGCTCCATGGTCAGGCTTAGAAAGGAAACTGCTCTGGCAGAAAATACAACTGCAAAACAGGCTGTGCTGTGCGTGGAGCAGATCCTGCCTATCCTCCCGTTGACTCCTGCGAACGTTAGTGCCGTTGTTTGGGTGTAAACCATGGATGAAGTCCCTCACCCATCTTCAAACCCCACCTCCCTCCTCGTCTGTAAGCAGGATGGGAAAACACAGCCACAAAGCCAAACCTCATCCAGATTAAGCATAATAGCCCTGCACAGGACAAATGTCATCCCAGAGTTCCTCTGGCGAAAGCTCCTGTGAGTCTCTAGGGCATAAAGTCCCTTATCCACAGCAGGAGGAACTCAGAGACACCATAAAGGACGGGAAAACACTTCTGGCTTGGGCTGTGCCAAGGACAGCTCTTTGGACACCCCTTTTCTGCGTATGAGGCACATGTGCTCACCCCCCATCTGCCATCCTGCAAAAGAAGCTGCCACGCAGCTGTATGCAGGTGATTCCCACCCCAGTTCATTTGCCTGGCCCTCCTCAGTACCACAAATCCAAGCCCATCCTTGCCTGCTGCACACCCACACGGAGGTTTCTGTACCCCTGGCGAGCCCCTGCCCAAGCCCCGTTCTGAAACAGGGATCTGTAACCACGATCCCAGTCCCTCTGGGCTGAGACCGGTGAAACAGCGCAATGGGATGAACAGCTGAACAGAGAGAAGTCAGCTCCTCCTGCCCGCTTGCCATCCCACGACTCCATGCAACCAGTGGGAGCTTTTCTGCCAGCCCTCTCGTGTCCAGAACGGGCCCCAGGAGAAGGCAGGAGGGACTGGGTGGCTTTAGGAGCCAGTTTCCCTTCCAAGGCAAGAACCTCATTCAAGGGGTGAGGTTTGGAGGCTGTCCAAATAACCCTCACGCCCCCACTTTGACATCTTCTACATCCCAGTGGGAGACCAGCAGGCATTGGCAAGCACAAGGGAGCCAAGAGGTGCCTGAGATGTGGGATGTGAGTCCAGCACTCCCTAATTCCATCTCTCTCCCATCCAGCTGCTCAATTGAATACAAAGAGGTGAGGAGCGCACCTCTGCTGCCTGCTCAGAGCCATCAGCGTGGCACAGAATAAGTTCCCCCAGCAGCAGCAGCCAGGGGAGGGTCTCAGAGACCCACAGAGGAGAGCAGCATTTAAAAACAGGATTTCCATCCCCCAGAGAAAAGCAGAGTGACCGCGTGGAAGGGAATCCCAGCGCCAGCAGACAATGTAAGCCACCCTCTGCAGCTCATCCCCGGTGGACAGAGGGGAATAAACCCAACTGACCCATCCACCTCCCTGCCCCGGCGATTACGCTCGGAGAGAAAGGTTCAAAGCACTGTTACGATTAATTAATCAAAAGAGCAATGTCAGCTCGCAGCCCTGGGAAGATCTGGCCCTTTTACAGCTCTCTGGATGGAAAACACACATCACAGCACGCCCGGCGTACATCTACTCAAATAAATAAAACCCCCTTTTTCCTAGGCAGGAGCCTTCCTGGCTCAGGGGACACAAAAAGCCCCATCCCTTGCAGAGCGGGGGGAGAGCTCAGGTGAGTGTCACAGCACAGTTGGTCTCCGTTGTTCAGTTCTGCTCCTGGAAAAGCCATCAGTAAGTTCCAGTCTGCTTTCCCCGTACTGCTGATGGGGAGGATGGGGGGAGAGGGCCGTATATCTATTTTCCTTCCATCGCATCGCGGCTGCTGGAGAACCGGGGTGAGGAAGCAATCCAGATTTAAAGGGACACGAAGATGGTCGATGCGGAGTGCCTGTCCCTTTCCCTCCCCGGTACCCACCCCCCCTGCGGGCAGCACCCCCCGCCCCCCCAAGAGCCGGGACCCCCGCGGGCAGGTGGGCTCTCACCTGATGAGGTTCTGCAGCCCCTGCTTGCTGGAGTTCCTCCTCAGGATGGCGCTGGTCATGGTGGCAGTGCTGGCGGCGGAGACCCCCGGCTGTCCCCCCCCGCCCCAGCTGCCGCCCGCCGCTGCGCGCTCCCGCGGACCCCTCTCCGCCCTCAGGAAGTTCGGCAGCTGGTTTCCTTTTGTTTCTGCTCGCCCCCCCTCCGCTCCACACCCCCGGCTTGTCTCCTCCACCTCCACCTCCTCCTCCTCCCCCCCGTGGAAGTGTCACGGGGGAACCTCTCGCAGCGCAGAGCCCGGCGCACCCCGCTCCCCTCCCAGGGGCTTCTCCCCCACCCCGCTCCGCTTGAACCCTCCTCTCTCCCTCCTCCGGCTCCTCCAGCCCCCTCCTCTTTCCCTTATTCAAGCCTTCCCCCCCATATTCCCGCCCTCCCCTTTTTTTTCCTACCTTTACCACTGCTTTCCCGGTTACACAAAGCACCGCGGGAGCAGAAACCCGGGTGGGCAACTCGTGCTGAGCACTTAAATCCCTCCTGGTCCCTTCAGAAGTCACAGAACCACAGGATGGTTTGGGTTGGAAGGGACCGCAAAGCTCATCCCATCCCAAAACCCCTGCCATGGGCAGGGACACCTCCCACCAGCCCAGGTTGCTCCAAGCCCCATCCAACCTGGCCTGGGACACTGCCAGGGAGGGGGCAGCCACAGCTTCTCTGGGCAACCTGGGCCAGTGTCTCACCACCCTCACAGACAAGAATTTCTTTCTAATACCTAATCTAAATCTCCCCTCTTCCAGTTTAAAGCCATCACCCCTCATCCTATCACTCCATGCCCTTGTCAAAAGTCCCTCTCCAGCTTTCTTGTAGCCCCTTCAGGTACTGGAAGGTGCTCTGAGGTCTCCCCAGAGCCTTCTCCAGGCTGAACACCCCCAACTCCCTCAGCCTGTCCCCATAGCAGAGGTGCTCCAGCCCTTAGATCATCTCCACGGCCTCCTCTGGACCCACTCCAACAGCTCCATGTCCTTGTGTTGGGGGCCCCAGAGCTGGACCCAGCCCTGCAGGTGAGGTCTCACCAGAGAAAAGGGACAGAATCCCCTCCTTTGACCTGCTGCCCACGCTGCTTTTGATGCAGCCCAGGACACAGTTGGCTTTCTGGGCTGCACGCACACATTGCCAGCTCATGTTGAGCTTTTCATCCACCAACACCCCCAAGTCCTTCTCCTCAGGGCTGCTCTCAATCCATTCTCTGTTCAGTCTGTATTTGTGCTTGGGATTGCCCTGACCCAGGTGCAGGACCTTGCACTTGGCCTTCATGAAGGGCTCACCTCCAAACAGTCCCTGAACACCCAGAGGTGAGCCAAGAGCCAGGTTAATGCAGGTTGGGTCTTTGTGCTGGGGAGCGACGCACCAGAGAAAAAACGTTCTCCTGGGATGGAGATAGCAGCTGGATTTGGGGGGGAGCCACTGGGCTGCTGCAGCAACTGGCTCTCCCATGCCTCAGTGTCCCCAGCCATCAAATTGGGCCAGAGCAAAACAATCTGACTTGTCTCCATGAAACACTGATATTTCAGGAGATGAAAGAAGTGCATGAGTGTTTGATGAAGGACTAACAATATTGCAAGCTGCTAAAATGCCCATCTGCCGTTCATTCAGAGAAGTATTCATGCTACCACAGGAGCAGTCTTGGGGAACAAACAGTCTTTTTCCCCTAACCTGCATCTCCTGGTCCACGTGTGCCTGTTTTGGGGAAGAGATCCTCTGCTGTGCAGGAGGAGTTACGATGGGACCGCCCTGCTTAGACCCTTGCCTTCCTTCTGCTTTCAGTCCCTCTCATCTCATTTACATGTTTCCTTTCAATCACTTCTGCAGAAGTGTTTCTTGCTGCCTGGTAAGCTGAAATGGGGAAGCTGCCCAGGAAATACACCCAGAAATCTCAATAAAAAGGAAGTGTATTAAAGCCAGATGAGAAGGAAGTGCCTGCCCTCCTCCCCACTGTCTCTTCATTACAAAACACTTTATTTTTTCCGCAGATATTTACTAAGCATCCCCTAGGTGATCAGGAACAACAAAAACCCACTAAGCACAGACATTGGTGCTGGCCTCACTGCGGGCTGCTCAGATACTGTCACACTGCATTTGTCCTTTCTAAATTTGGTGAGAAGATGCAAGAGATCCACCACAAAAGGTTTCTGTTGCTCAGAAAGAGCCTGCCCCAGCCCGGCAAGTACTTACAGGAGCAATTAGGTTTAAGCATGTGAACACTCCTATTGACTTCACCGCAGTTGCCCATGGAGCTGAAATGAAGTATGCACCTACAGGGTTTTTGTTCTGGAGAGAATTGGTCCAAACCTGCCAGTGACTGCCATGGTCTGAGCCAGCCAAGGATGGAAGATGGAGAAGCCCCAGCAGGCAAAGACACAGCTAGAAGCCATGGGCTGGCAACAACTGGGGCTGAATGTAATCACAGCAGCACTCCTATTTCAGACAGAGATGCCAGGCGATCCGCAGGGAGCTGAGGGGGGCAGGGAGGAATGCAGCCACTGTCACCAGGAGAAGGCAGGAGCTTGCTGGGCGTGTGGAGGGAAAGAGGTGATGGCACACCACTACCCACTTGAGGCGAGATCCTCTGCATAAAGGGGCAGGGAGAGAAGCTGTCGATACCCCCAGCAAGAGAGCCCTGCCTTGACACCAGAGTTTGTCTCCTGGAGGATGCTGGCATGAGCTCCTCCTCTTGCAAGCACTTGGCAGGCTTCCACCCCAAGCCCAGGACTGACTGCCTCTCAGAGATGGGGACCTTCAATGAACAGGGTGGATAAAAACCCTGCTGGGTGATGAAATCCAGGACCAGAGAGAGGTCACAACATTAGCTCTTACTGGTCTGAGGTGCTAAGATCATTTGGAAACACCAGAAGTGAAGCAGTCAGAAGAGGAGTCCCTACATCACAACAGGCTGAGCTCTGTATTGCTCCCGGGGAGAGAAATTCCCAGGGCTGAACTCCGCCTGGAAAACCTCCTGCCTTGACAAGGGGGCTGTGCTACTTGACCTCTTGGGAAGGTTTCCTGCCCTTCTCCCTGGCTTTCATCTTTAAGACAGACAACAGATACAACAAGAAAACTTATCCCTCCTCCATCATCAGCAGGGTCCTGCAGGACCACAGGGAGAGGCGAGCAGAGCAGGACCCTCTGTCCAAACTCACAGCTTGCAAGGAGGAGGGAACTGTGCACCCTCAGTGACACACTGACACTATCCCATCTCTGGGGGGCAGGGAGCATTGAAACCCACCATTCAAAAGCACAAAGGCTGGGTCTAAGGGACCACGGAGAGGGGTGCAGGAGAAATCCCCCACCATCACTCCGCAGAGCAGAGGCGCCTTCTGTCCCCTCCCCTCCCTCACTTGCTGCTGAGCCCAGGTGCCTCAATCTGACTCACGCCACGTATCCAAGAACAGCCAGGTCAGCATCAGTCCCACAGCTGCTTGTATCCTTCCACATTAAAAAACCCTCCTGGTCCCACCAGGAAGTGGGTAGGAGTACAGCGGACACAGGAAGAAAAACAAAGAATTAATTCATCTGTTATTTTTTGGCACAGTTTAAGCTAAGATGGTTTCTAAGAAGAACCATCATAAATCCCTGCAGCAAAACTGCACCCTGCTAGAGGAGCAGGGATGCCCGGAGCACCCAGAAACACATTGCAGGGTACCAGAGAGCTTCCTGGAGCTCTTCCCAGCAGCAGGGGAAGCGGAGAGGGTGAGACGCCAGGAGGGAGCGAGTCTGGCTCCATCGCTGCGGGGAGGAGGGCGGGAGTCCCAGGGAGATAGGGCCGCACCAGTTCCCATTAATTACACAATCACTCTGCTATGTAGGACTAGTTGCAAAATCAGTTGGAGGCTAACACATGGTCTAGGGAAAAAAAAAAAAAAAAAGGGCTCTAGTCCTGCTAGCAAAGAGACACAGCCCAAGCAGTTCTCTCCGGTATGGCTGGGATGCAAAGCACTGTCAGTGTGAGCCCCAGTGCACAGTCGCTTCAAGGACCAGTCCTTTATAGGTGCCAGCATGGTTTCCAGAGGTCCATGCAGGTATATCAGTGGTAGGATCCCACCCAGAGTTCTCACAGGAGCAGCCTCACCTCTTCCGCAAGGACTGAGCAGCTCTGTCTCAGCAGAGACCCTGCACTCCCACCAGCAGCCCTCCTGGGGATGATGGAGTACATGGGGGTCCCTCTTCTGCCTTTTAAGTGATGCATCCTTCCCTCTGCCATACCAAACCTCTTTCCCTGTCCAGATGCCTCCCCAACCTCTCTTCACCATGCATGTGCAACCCCCACTTGGAAAGCAGCCTGTCAGACATCAGGACTTGCCCTAGGAGCCCCAGTTCAGTGAGAAAGGCACACCAGTTCGTACATCAGCTGTGTAAATGGTGTGGTTTATACACTAGCCTGATGGATAGGGCTTGCCCATCTCACCTTCAACCCTAATTCCCAATTAGTTCCATCCAGCTTACTCTGCCAGCACTCACTTTTGGGCAGCCAAACACAGAAGCCAGAACAGGCAGCCAGAGATAATCCCAAGGAAAGAGGGTTTCCAGCAGCCAAAGGCAGCACATTGTCTCCTTCGCAGCAGTGCAGCTCCTTACAAGCTCCAGAAGTGTGCTGCAGGAGGGCAGGGCATCTCATCCGTGCAGTTAGCTCAGGGTGCAGGGGAAGGAGCCCAGTCCCTTGGCAAGCCTTCCTCAGCCCTGGTCATGAGTCAGGAGGGGACGTTCCCAGGCCAACGCGTGACCCCATGGGTGTTCAGGGAGGGAGTGCTGTAAGCAGGAGCTGTCCTGGCTCAGAGTTTTTGCCTGGCCCATGCGCTCAGAGGAGCACCATGAAGAATATATATAATTGTGGGCTGGGTACAAAAAGTCAACAAACACCATGTCATACTAAATATGAAGTACTTGGCTTGGGATCAACAATGACTTGCTTCCTATGACATCCAAAGAGGCAGAAGTGAGAGGGAGAGGAAGCCATGTCTAGAAGGAGCATCCCTCTTCCTCTGCCCAGCTTCTACCCCTCAGCCTCACGCAGAATGGAGGAGGGAACATCCCTGTGGGGCACTTCATGGGTACATCCACGAACCTAAAGTTCCAGGGGTTTGCTTCACCTTGCAGTGGGAGGAGAGACATGAGCTTATACGCCTTGTAAGAGAAGATGCTTTTGCTCCAGGAGTGATACAAATGAGGACAAAGGATGAGGGAGAAGGAACCCAAAGGAACATCTGAAAGCTGGATTTAAAAAAGGGGGAGAAAGGAAGCAAAGAGAGATGGTCTAAGCATTAACCGGGCAGCCCAGCATGGTTAGAGGAGATCAGAGCCCCTGTTGCATGAGGGGCTGTGCAAACAGGGAGGAGGTACTACCTGAGCCACTGTGGGGAGCTGCCACCCAGCTTTTACAGACCAGGACCAAGGCCAAGTGACTCAGACAAGCCCTGGAGGAGTGCAGCCCGTCCAGCATGTCGAGCCAGCGTGGTTACTGCAGCCTGCACCATATCTATATATTAAGCTAAATCAACAAAGCCATTGGGAAAGAGACAGGAAGACAAAACAATGGCTGCAGATAAGACATTCCCAGCCCACTCAGGAGGGTCATTACAGGACAAGAGGAGACTGGCTCCATATCTTTGGGATGCTTCTCCAGCGCAGGGCCAAGAAGCAGGACAAAGGATTCTGGCTGGGATGAATAAGCCATAAGCAACTGCTGCCAAGAGGTTATCACCTCACCAGCAGACACTGTAGGGAATGTCTAAAAAAGGACTTCTTACAGCATCACATTGCCTTGTCACTAATCTTCACTCACCGAGGTCTGGAAAGCTGCTGAATGAATTTGAACTTTGAATGTCCATTTAAAATAAATGGAGTGGCCTTTGCTTTGGCTGGGTGGGTGAGATGGACAGTGGGCAGCTGAAGACACCTTCATACATCTCCCATGATTAGCATAAGAGGGGCACAACCTGTAATAGAGGTGCCACCTTCTTTCACCAAGTGGTGTCTGTGTGGGGTGTTTAAGCATCACCCAAAGCCAAGCAACACATTTGGTTGATGGACTGCTGTGTGAGCACAGCCCTGTGCCCAAGCCATGCTGCTCAGCTGACCAGCACAGCTTTCAGGAAGTGAAATACAGCTTCTGCCCAATATAAACATATTAGCTCATCTGCAGCTGGCTGGAGACTCTGATGTAGCACTGCATTGTGCAACACAAGCAGTTTTAGCAACCATTAATCGTTGCCTCGCACTGCCGGGCTGGTTACTCCACCTGGGGTCAGGATAGACTAATGGATAAGAAGGAACCCTCCAAGCATCATCTGACAGTTCCTGCTTCCAAGCTATACCCTCACTTCAAGCTGCACCTTGTCCTGGGGAAAGGCATCTCAGCTTTCCAATATCCACCCATGCCATCTGCACCAAGCTGGGCAAAGGATGGGAGCTGTTATGGAAGGACAGGAAAAAATATGATCCTGTATCCAAAAAGCCTGAAGACCAACACGTGCCTCTGTTAAGGGAGAGAGTAGTCATTAATGCTCCAAAGTGAGGCCCAACAAAAAGTTAAGATGAGCCTTTCTGGCCAAGGAGCAGCTAAGGTTGGATGCAGGAAGGTGGCAGCTGGGGTGGAGAATCACAGAATCACAGAACAGCCTTGGCTGGAAAAGACCTCTAAGATCACCCAGTCCAACCATTAACCCAGCACTGCCCAGTCCCCACTGCCCCATGTCCCTCAGCACCACATCTCCACGGCTCTGAAATCCCTCCAGGGATGGGGACTCCCCCACTGCCCTGGGCAGCAGAAGAGACAAATGCCACTGCAGGGAAGGACAAGCCCCACCAGAGCAGGGGGGCACACTCTGTATATCACAATACTCTGTCCTTGAGGACAGCTCAGCTCAGGCACGCTGCTGTCAGCTCCTGTCACATGAAGCTAAGTGACAACTGTAAGGAGGCACTTATTTTAAGAGGAAATAATTATTGCCATCAATTTTACTGGGGGAGAACTTTGCCCCTCCCAAACGGCTGGCAGCCATGATTGTTTGGGGTCTGTCAATAGTTCAGGGTTTATTGATGCTAATGGCTCTGGAGCAAGCTTTCACTGGAAAGGAAATGGCTTTTGCAGCAGAAAGGCACGTGCATGCACAAGCACAGAAGAAGAGATCATATTTTCCAAACTGCCTGGCAAGGGCTTGATAAAAGGCACTGCACATACTGTCTGTTTAGCTGCAGCAAGCAATAGGTACCTCGAGCTGGGAGAGAGGCTGCTTGGTAATGCAGAATTAATCCCCAGCAAAGGATCTATTTTCAAAACGAGCATGTAAGCGACAGAACCAAAGACCTCCAGCTGATGCAAACTGGCACAGCTTTATGGCAGGCAGTGGGATGGTGCTGGTGTACACTAGCAAAAGCATTTGGGCCTGCACATGCATGCAATAGCAAGAGAAATCCAAATCAACTGAGCTCCAAATAAACTGAGTCTTGCACATCTCAGCACCCAATTTTTACACCGCTGGCTGCAAGTCACCAATCAAGCTGACAATGGAATGTATATTCCTCTTCACCCATGTGTTCCATGGACAGTTACCAGACACACCAGGCTGGTATGACCCACCACTGCTCCTTTGAGACAGGGTGAAGCAGCTCCTGGGTTTACCACTCACCCCATATAACTCAAGATGGAGCTATCAGCATCAGCTCTGCTGCCAGCCCCAGCAGCCTGTCCCAGCAGTGACTTGTTTAAAGCAGCAAATAACAGGAGATATTTCACCCTGCCTTGCTGCAAATTTTCCCGTGGAGGATGGGGGCTGCCAGCCTCCCTGCTCAGGCGTTGGACGAGCAGTGGTGGAGCCTCCAGAAAGCCACTGCAGACCTGCCCGTGAGAAAGACAACTCCAAGTGCTGAAACCTGGGATTAAGACACTCCAGTGGCTGCCTCACACATCTGGTGTGTGTTAGGATGGATAGACTGGCAAGGAAAACACACACCAGCTCCAAGCAGGGCTGGTTAACCCATTCGTGACCAAGCCACTGTGGAGCACCTGGACAGGCTGAGGACCATGAGATACCTGGCCAAGCCTCAGGAGAGCTCAGCTCAATCTCAGCAGTGGTCTGTGCTTCCTAGGTGATATTGGGAAATCAGGGAGCAATTCAGGTGCTCAAGCATAGGTGTCAAGTGCCCCTGAGGATGCCTTGGGTTACCCAAGACACCTGCCAAGGCCTGGCAGATGTCACATGGGTCCACAGTGGGTGAGTCCTATGGTTAGGGCATCCCTTCCCTTTCCCAACATCTCAAACTCAGTTGTCTGGCCTTGCAGTAGAGAGAACCTGTTCTCCTTGCCCTGCGGCAGTAGGCCATTGGGATAACCACAGAGCGCCCACCACAGTGACACCCTGACCTTGGGTGGGCACTGTAGGTGCTGCTCTAGTACCAATCATACTGCAGTCATGCCATGCAGGACAGCTGCCTTCCCAGCACATGCAGCACCTCCTGGGACCAATTTTTGACCCATACACCAGATGACCACGATCCAGAGCACAACCTGGCTAAAGAAGTCCCTGAGTCCCTATCAGACAAATACACACCTGTATCTTCCTTTCATTGACATACATCCTCAAGGTTTCTCCTTATGAAGGGCTTGAGGAGAACGGAGCCACTCCACAAGAACAGCTGGGCACATGGGTCGTGGGGGTGATGGATGTGAAGGAGGAATGCAGGCAGGGCTGGGCTAGCGGGGTCAGAGCAGAGGGGCTCAGGATCCCCAGGGCACACTGAGGTTAACCACTGGCCATGGAGCCAGCCATGATACCTTCTACCCTTCCAATTGCTGCTAGAAAAAGGGCTTCTAGGTTTTGGGAAAGGCCTGAAATCACCTGAGGAGCACACCTTACAAAACCTACATGTGGATGGAGGATGCCCAGGCCAGGGGGGTGGAAAAATCTCTCTGTTTCTTCTCTCCTTCCCAAACCATCCCTCCACACACTAGGCTTAACTCAGCCATGCCCATGGAGCAGCACTCATCCTATTTCAGCAGCAGCAAACATCGGAAAGCCCATGCAGCTTAACCCTCATGGGCAGCATGGCTGCAAACACGCTCCATCCCAAGGCCAGGACACCACCAGGTCCCAAAGTGCCATTATATTCCCTCACAGCAGCTCACCCTTGGGGACATCTCCACCCTGGGGGATGCTCACCTTCTCCATGCAAGCAGTAAACCCCTGCTATGCCCTAAAACTCTGCCTGGGCATCTCTGCATTCCTCATTGCTGCAGATTTGTTGGTGCTGTCAGACAAACCAGGCCAAGGAGAGCTTGCCCCCTTGTGGGATGCACCCAGAGGGTTCCTGGGACCCCCACAAGCAGAGGGGTTGGGTTATCCAGGGATACAGGCTAGGCTGTGCCTGTCCACCTTCTTCCAGAGAAGCAGAAGCCCCAGCACCACCTCAACCAGCACAAGTGCTTTTTCACCCCATTCCAGCAATGCTGGTCTGGAAAAACATCCTCTTAACAGCCCCCAGGATGGTCCCTGAGACAGCCAGCCCAGCCTTCCTCACAGCCAGGTCTCTCTAAAATCCAGGGGCAAAGGGATTCTCACAGGCTTCAAAGCCTTCAGACTTCACTCCAAGAGTTTTAAAACAGCCAGCCCTGCAGCCAGCAGAGTCTCCTAAGGGTTAAAAAAAGTAAAATTCAAATAAAAGCTGCTGGGAAATCCCCTACTTCAACACATGCCTCCAAACCCATAGCTTTACATTGCAAAATAAGGCAATGTAAAGGCAGAGGCAGGCGAGGAAAGCCAGA
This sequence comes from Podargus strigoides, assembly GCA_028020825.1. NCBI lineage: Eukaryota > Metazoa > Chordata > Aves > Caprimulgiformes > Podargidae > Podargus > Podargus strigoides. Next base: position 5,650,974 of record CM051633.1, read on the forward strand.
GTCATTTTTTGCAAGGAGAAAGGGGCAGTGAAGGCACCTGATACCTCCCTATAATTAGAGTCAGTTCCTTATCCCTAATGCCACTGCCAGGGCACCAACATCTAATTTGGAAATGCTAAAGTATTGCTCAGCTTCATTAAATTATCCATCTGGCCCTCCCCTCTTCATTTCCCTACTATTTTTCCACTTTAATGAGCCTGGCTGGGTCAAACTGTGACCAGTTACTCCTGAGCTGGGATCAGCCATCCCTCCCCCAAGGAATCCGGTGTGCTGAGGGGTCCAAAGACTCTCCACATATCAGTTTTCCAAGGCAGCCTCTTTCCAACCATGGGTATACTTAGCAACAGGAGTCATCCTAGCAAGGGCCCTTGAGACTCCTATAAGGATCTGGAGAATTCAAGACAGCTGGGGATAGACATGGCAAAGGAAAGCCTGGGGCTTGCTAGAGCAGCAGAGCTTCTCCCCAGGAGGTGACCATACATGGGCTGCCAAGGGTGCCCTGCAGCTCACAGGGTGGGAAACCCCAGGAGGAAGGCAGTGGGGGAATTTGGGAGAAACTGATCTCTCATCTCAGACCCCATAGGTGAGAGAAACCTGCCTCAGGAGCCGTGTTCCTGCTCAGGTGCAAATATCCTGCAGGGCACAGCCCAAGCTGTAGGGATGTGCACAGCCATGTAGCAACTAAGGGGCTGCCCAAAGCCTCCAGAGCTCTGTGGAGAGTGCTCTGAGTAACAGACCCAACACATACTGAGTTATCTAGCCCTGGTATAAGGCAGGCTTCCCCCATGCCTCGGGCTCCCAGCCTCCCACTATCAAGGCAGGAGGGCTGGCTCCTTCATCCTGCACCATATTGTCCCATCAGGGCAGGACAATCCAAGCAGCCACCTCCACAGAGCCCACTCCAGCTTCTCACTTCTTTTGGAAAGGCTTCACATCAGGCTTACACCACAGTGGTTTCCTGCATAGCAATTCCAGGTCACGGAAGAGAGCATAACACCAGTTTGGTTGAGGTGGTGTTACACTGGTATCAGCAAGACTTTGCCAGCATGTCCCCATTTGTACGGGGAAACAGAGTAAGGTGTGTAACCTTTTTTCTCCCCTGTATGTCCTCACTGTGCTTTTACACCAGGGAGCCTTGGGATTTACTTTCCTGGCAGCTCCATCACAAGACTCACTGCTCCCATCTCCAGCATGCCTTAGGAGCACTGTCCTGATTCCATCCATACACAGCTCAGCTTGAAAAAAGCTTTGTCCTCAATGCTGGAGATCAGAGAGCTAGCTGAGTGAGCCACAGGGTGAGAAAAGGTAGCCCCAAACAGCAAACAAACCCTTCCTTCCTCCATTTTAGGAGTGCAAGTCACCAGACTAGCAAATGATCAAATAGTGAGAGTAAAAGCAGGAGAAGTTTAGAGCTGCACACGAAACTATTATAGAAGTTGGGGGGAAAGTAATTCTCCATATTTTAAAAACAAAAAGGAAGTTGCTTTTTCTCACTACTTCTTTTCCATCAAGTTTCATATTTCATTAAAATTCTAAAATGCAGCTAGGGAGGAAGGGCTGGGCCACCCTGCCATCAGTATTCATAGACATGTTTTTTAAACAAGCTTCTAAATGCTGGGAATCCCACAGACCACAGTAAGCAACCCCCGTGCTCCCCCAGCAGCCAAGGCTTCCCCTTTGTTTCAGCAGAGCATCATGCACAGAGCCTTCCAGCACTTTTTGAAGCTTCCAGTTAAGTCTTCAGCCAAGGCTAATTGCTGTCAGGTGTCAGCCAAAACACTGCAACCACTCCTGACAGGAGATGACACACCTTTCTCCTCTCACTGTCATTCAGGGGTTGGTTGGGTTTTTTTCCTATCCATATTAACTGTGTGTGCTTTCAGAAGCCTTGGGGAGAAATGCTAATGCAAGCTTTGAAGCTGGAGGTGAAAAATCAGGCAACTCCCCATGGTCCCTTGGATGCTCAGCCTGAATCCAGTCCAAATCTGAGTTCTCCTGGGTGACAGACCTCGGCCAGGCTTATCCACAGACTGATGTGGTCACTGCTACTGCTCTATCTCCTTTTCACCCTCACGGAAATCTGTCCATGTTGGAGCAAACAGACCCCAAATTTTACAATCTCTGCTGATAAAACAGAGTGGAGGCACAGGGAGATGTAAAACCTTACAGCAACTAGCTTGAAACACTGCCTGGTTAATTCAATTAGAGGCATAGGGAACACAGCAAGAGATCAGCCGTTGCTGCAAGAAGAGGAGGCAGCTGATCTCCACCCACTCGTCTTCAAGATGGGGCTGGTTTCAACTGGGGAGCAGGTCCAGATTGCCAGACCCCTTGCTGAGCTTGCCTGCTGCTGGAGCTGTGTTTCCCTGCTTGATCAAACCCCCTTCCCAAAGGAAGTTCAAAGGAGATGAGACCTGTAGGAAGTCTAAGCCTCTCCCTAGCTGGGGGACCTTGTCAAAAGGCATCTGACCCATTTCAGCCTCATGGGGCATCATCGGTTTGGCCACGCATCCTCCTTTCCCACCGTCACCCCCTCCCAGTTTCCCAGCCTCCCAGTTTCCTGGGATTGGAAGGCAGCCATGGTGTTGGGGTACCCAGTCCCCAGGCCTCACCTCTCACTCTCTCTGGGGGATTCATCTCCCACTCTGCTGACACCTTCTGCACCCTCCTGGCATCCCTCCGAGTCTGACATCTTCTCCCCCGGCCGGCGCAGCAGCCCTGCAGACAGCTCCAGCACAAGGGTGCTGCCACCAATTCTCTTTTCCTGTGCTCGGCAGAAGTGAGCTGTGCCGGAAACTTCATGGGCTGAGGGTTTGGGGGGATGGGAGAGGGAAGGCAAATTTGGTGGTTTTGTTTTAAAAACATCGCGTGTGTTTTAAGTTTTGCCTCTGCCGGATGGTTGAAATGGGAAAGTGCTGGGCCAGCCCAAAGGGAAGGCGGGGGGCACGGACATCCCCACCATGGCAGGAGAGGGGTGACCCACCGCTCCTCCAGCTGGCCATGGCACTTTGGGGACAGCCAGCATCTCTAAACCACAGCACCCTGCAGTGCACCAGGTACGAGGGTGCTGCTGCAAGAGCTGCTGAGGTTCTCCTGACTTTGCACCTCTCAAAGCCCACTGGAGCCACAGGGTCTGCACCTGACCCACAGCTGCCCACTGTTGTCACCATGGGTGGAGGTTCTGCAGCACCTCCTGGGGCTTGGACCCTCATCTCTTTGTGCCTTTGCCACCAGTGAAGGACATAGTCAGGAGCTGGTGGCACAGCCTGGCCTGAGGATGCCAGCAGACCATGGTGGCACCACCCCACACTTTCCTCCCTGCAATGAGGGGGAGGAGCATCCTCAACTTCAGAGAGGGACCAACAGCAGAGAGGTTCCCCATGCCCACAGCACCCACCAAAGCCTCCCCATCCCCACCAGGACCCCCACGGTGGGAGAAGACCCTGCTGGCCCCATGGCACGGGTCGGGGTCCAATCCCCCAGGCTGGCAACACCCGCCTCTCCCGCCAAAGCTTTATTTACACCGCTGCTGCCAGGACACAGCTCTTCACAAAACCAGAGAGAAACAGCACCCAGTCGGTGCCTGTGAGCACGGGGGCGCGGCGGGGACAGAAGAGAGCGGAGGATGGGTGTGGAGAGGCAGGTGCTTAGGACTCGCCAGCCTCGAACATCTTCTTCCTGCCCTCCATGCCAGACTTCTCCTCAATGTTCTTCCTCCAGTCACCAACATCACGGAGGTCCTTCTCCTGGGGGAGGGATGGGCACGTGGGTGTAAGCGGTGCCTCCCATGGTAAGAACCCACCCAGGCAGGGGTCTTCACCCATCCACCCATGGAAAACCCCATGACAGCTAGAGAAACCCAATTCCACCCATGCTGTACATCTTTTTGGGCTGCACTCTCCTTTTTCAACATCATGGGTGCCAGAGGAGGATATATCGAGCAGGAAGAACGCTACAGAGAGAGGCTCACCCTCAACCCTATCACTCAGGGAGGCATGAGCCCCAAAAACCAGGGACCAACTCCTGTATGGGCAGAGGGGAGAAGGAAGGAGTACCTTCTCAGTGTCCTCCTTCTTGACTTGCTTCAGGTTGGCTCGGAGGTCCATGCAGACCTTGTGCTTGGAGCCCAGCAGGGCCCGCAGCATCGCATCGGCGGACATGCGCACCCTGCGCAGGGGCGGCCTCTTGAACTTGCCTCTCAGGTCAAAGAGCTTCTGGCTCAAGTCTTCCAGCTGTGGGGAGACAAAATGGTGGGGTGGGCAGAGAGAGAGCAGGGCATGGATTTTGTGAGATGGACCTAAGCGGCACAGAGAGGCATGAAGGATGGGCTGGAGACTCCCCTGAGGGATGGCTCCATCAGAAACTCACCTCCTTGCTAGTCTTCTGTAGCTTCACCTCTGTGTCATACCGCTCCTCATCCACTGACTCTATCTTGGCATGAAGCTTTTTGCACAGCTCCTGAGAGGAAAAGCAGAGGGGGATGTTGACTGCTAGGACACACACACGTGACTCCTCTCTCCTGACCTCAGTCCAGAAGACCAGATTGGGTCAAAACCAGATGGTGAAGGGTGGCTCGCAGGCCAGCTCCTGGTCTCCATGCTACCGGCTTCATCCAAATGAGGCCTCAACACATCATTAGAAACAGCTTTCCTGACAGCCAGAGCCCCTTTTTTTTTTTTTTGGCAGAGAGACCCCAGCTGTCCTTCAAGTCAATTCCACATCCAGGCAGCTCCTGGGCACCCACACCGAGAAGCAGGTGAAGATGGGAAGGACAATCTTGATTCACCAGGCTGACTGATGGAGCCAAATCCTTTCTGCTCTGGCACAGTGAAAGGGTTAAAGTCTTTACCTGAAGTTCCTGCATGGATCCTGGGAGTGACAGAGGAGGGCAATGCTCTGCCAGGTAGTTTTGCTTTTCCACTTCTTTAGCAGCTGCTTCTCTTTCTATTTCAGTGGCAGCGAGCTGGAGCATAGCACTCTGCAAGGCAACAGGAGGATGGATGGTCAGCACGGAGTGGAGGCAAGGGAGGAGGACATGGAGGGTTGGCAAGGGAGGGAGAGCCCTGATGGAGAGGCAGCTTGGGGAGCTCCCCATCAATACCAGCATCTCCAGGCAAGGGATACTGGTGGGGACACAGTAAGGAGTGGGGAAGGGTATGAGATGGCCCCCAGGTTGTGCATTGTGGCCTCTTCCAGAAGGGAGAGTGCTGAGAGCTGGCTGGCTGGGGATAGGAGATGGGATGGTCAGGACACACCTCACCCAGCCCGAGCAGTGCCACGTACCTTCAGGTGCTGCCGACGGGCAGTGGCTGCCCTCCTTTTTTTCTGCAAGTGGGAGAAACAACAGAGAAAAGCAGGTTACCTGGTGCCCACTCCCCTTTCCATTCCCTTTCCCCATACAACCCCACAGCCTGCTGAGGACTTGCAGCCATGCCAGGGAGCTGGCACCAGCCAGGATGCACGGCTTGACACACAGTTGGTCCCCAAACCAGCAGCACTCAAAGAAGAGGCTCCCTGCTGAACCCAGCTTTGCCAACCTCAGGTAGCTAAAACCTACAAAGTGCCTCAGGAAAAGATAGTGAGGGTGATGAACTTGAAGCTGTGCATATAAAATATAACTTCACACTTGGCTTCTTGGGACTTTTAGGTTTTTCTCTGATTTCCTCTTCACTCAGACATGTGTTTTGCTTTGCACTCAACTGCCCTGATGCCCCTGGGCACTCGGGAGCTGTGGGATGTCTGTCCGAGCGGTCCCTGGCACACATGGTGAGAAGGACAGCCAGGCAGGTAACACATGAAGGCTGTGTAACTTCTGGAGCTGAAGGACCCAGCTCAGGTGATGCTGAAGGTGATGCTGTGAGAAACAGCAACCCCTTTTGCAGCTCTGCCCCAGCCTGGCAGTGACAGGTATTTCAGTGTGCTGCATTAGGACACTGGGGAGGTGGGTCCAGGGCATGGGGTGTCATCACAGCTGGAGGACAGACACAACCACGGGGTCTGCAGGCCTGGAGGCTGCTCTGGACAGGAGAGGTGGAGGGCCATGAGGCTGCAGCTGCAAGATGCAAACTAGCTCCTTCTTCCCTGGGATGCCAGGTGAGCCTGGAAGACCAAGCCTGCCTTTCTGTACCTGTGATGTGCTGGAACAGCAGCAACAGGTCTTCTAATTACAAAAGAAGCCACAACCTTGATGTGCCACTGCACTGCAACTATTTCCTCAGCACTTTGCCCAGAAGAACAAGCAAGGCTGAGTGTGGCTGTGGCAAAGGAAGCACACCCTGACATCTGATATGCTGTGGTGGGGGAGTAAGAAAGCAGCATTTGGGTGTTTGTGCTGTATAGAGGAGGAAGTGGATAAGGATCTGCAGAGTGAAATGTAATAAAATCTGATTTGTTTTGCATATGCAAATGGTGCTCAGACCCTCCTGACAGGGCTTGAAGGGCTCTGCAAAGGAAAGGCATCCAGCTCAGAGATGCAGCGCACCATTAACCAGCTAGATTTTGCTCGTATGAATCTGGCTGTGGGCCATGAGAGAGCAGATCCCTTGAGCACTGTTAGCCCAGGGCTTATTCTCCATATGAAAACTGGTACCTTAGCAAAGAGTACCCTCCCAGCCTTCCTTGGGGCCACTGGGTGTGATGGGGAATCAAGGCACCTGTTGGACATCAGCACCACATTGTGGAGTTTCTGTGTGTTCCTGAAATACTCTCTTCTCTTGGTGAGAACAAGCTTGAGCTTGTGATGTTTGGGACATATGGGGAACTGCCAGGCAGATGAAGGATAGAGCAACTTGCTAAGAGGAGATATGGAGTGACAAAGCCATGCATAACTCTCCCACACCTTCTCTTGCATTTCCGCAGCCACCCTCAGGCTTCAAACCCAGCCCCAGAAGCCAGGGAGAACACACCAAAGATGCAACCTCCACCCTGCTCACGCTGCCCTGGATCCTGGGCTCACCAGATCACCTCTGAGAAACAATTTTTCATTGCTCAGTGGGCAGAAAACAAGGGTCTATGTGTGGGGATGGACGAGAGGATGCTCAGCCAAGGGCTGGGTGGTGGAGGGATGATGGATGGGTGATGGAGGAGAGGCGGCCCTGGACCACCACCTTCCCAGCACCATCTCGTGGCCAGCTGGGGAAAAACAGGAAAGGAGGGAAAAAACCACCTAACTCCAAGCCAGGAGGCAGAAAAGACCTTCGTATTTACAAAAAGATTTTCGTATTTAACAGGCATGGAGATGTGCTGAGGGACATGGGGTAGTGGTGACTTGGCAGTGCTGGGTTAATGGTTGGACTGGATGATCTTAGAGGTCTTTTCCAACCGAGGTGATTCCATGATTTACCAGAAGGAGTCAGCATGAAAGCCTTGCCGTGAACCATTCTTCCCCCTCAACCACCAGCAGCTGCTTTTCCTGAAGAGGAACTGTGAAGCCAGGATTGATGCCATGAGCATTACTAAAGGAAAAAAACCCAGCAAGACACACTTACCTCTTCACTGTTCAGGATGAGCAGATGGACAAGGAAGGGCAGGAAGAGAAAGGGGAGAAAAAGGCAGTTAGCATCCTGATCAGAAACAAGCAGAGGAATCTTAACAAGCATAAAAAGTTGGCGGTTAAACAAAAGCTTTTAAATGCCAACAACATATTAGAGACAGAAAAATGGGAACTTACTCAGACATCTTGCTTTAGATGGTTGTGAGCCTGCAAAGAAAACCAAGGGGAAAAAAAGGTTCACAATTATTCATGCTGGTGGTGACTGACTTGGGTTTAAAAACAAAGCAAGATTCCTCTAGAAAAAAAAATAAAAGAGGAACAGGTTTGCTCTTATTTCCCAACTTCTCCAAATTTTCATCATATGGGGAACTAGGCTGCAGTTTGTGGATGAGAGCCAAACACATGCCTACTCACTGACACACAAACCTCAGCACTGGGGGACTTCTGGCCCAGCACCACTTGGTCTGCTCACAAAGAGAGATTTGTGACAGTAATTCCTGCAGGCGTGTTCCTTGCCTGACCCCCAGGAAACCATTTTATGCAATGAAGGAAGAAGAGAAAAAAAAAAAGCTATTTTCCATTTACTGCTTCCCTTTGCCATGCAGACTTGGCCCACTTCATGAACAAGAAATATTCCAAAGCATGTGGAGGGGTTGGGACACCCTGGGAACAGAGCCAGGCAGTGACCCCAGGTGACAAGTAAGGACTTGGGAGGATGCTGCTGTCAGTATGCAGCAGGCTCCTGGGATGGAGCAGGTTTCTAGGGATGCTGCTTCCAGTATCTCCTTCAGAGAATGCTGCTGCCATCCATTGCGTAGGGCAGGGGAGCCTGTTGTAACAATCCCAGCACAGATGACGTAGAACGGGGTAGAAAGTTGTTGTGGAATTGGTAAAAGCACAAAGAGTTTCCCCACGCAATTCCTTGCATTTCCTTTAAGTGGAAATTTTACAGGTACAACACAGCATATTCGGGAAAAAATGAAAGAGCACCTTTGTTTTGCTGTAAATTATTTCCTCATAAATAGAATTTTACTTTCCTAGCAGAGCAGAATCTCCTGCTTGCATCTCCTAATGGAAGGATGCAGGAGAGCCAGCCAAGCCCAAACTGAGCTGGCCCTCTGCAGAGCAGGCAAGCCCCCAAGACACAGCCATCTGCAGACCTGGGAGGCTCTGTCGGGAGGTGAAGTGTTAACAGGGGCTCATGCCCGAGGGAGGAGGCACAGCTTCCAGGGCCAAGGAAACTTTATCCTGGAAAATGTGCAGGCCCATCATATTATTTTTGGGGGGGGGGAGGAGGAAAGTGCTTCTAAAAATGGTCAGGGAGCTGCAGAAGGAGCTGCAGCTGTCTCCTCGGATGGCAGCCTTTCCCCGGTGCCAGCCCCCGTGACTCGGGAGGTAGGGGCGATGAGAAGCAAAAGCCACCGCAGGTGGCTGGGCTACAGCTGAGGGACGGGGAGGCTGAGGAACACCAGCTATTTTTACTTGGGTCCCTGCCCCGCGCCCGCACGCACCCACTGCGGCGGCAGCGATGCTGCGAGCGCTGAGGAAACAAGGGGACAACACCAGGCTGCAGCTCCATGGGCTTTAAACAACCCTGTTCCTGGGGGTGAGACACAGTAAATTTGGCTGTCATCCCTGTCTGAGGGTGTTTTTTGGGGAGGAAGGTGCTGCAAAGCCCGAGTTGGGTGTAAGTAGGGAGCATCGCTAAGTCACCGCAGGCAAGGATCCCGTGTCCCATGGCCATGGGGAGGTCAGTGTTAGGGGGCTTGTGGCTCTGCTTGCCCTTCCCACTCAAGCAAAACCAACCAAGGGAGGGGAAGGCAGGAAACTAAAGAGAAAGAAGGTCACTGGAAAAGGCAGAGGGAGACTTTCCAACGCACAGACTCTCTCCCGCAGGCAAAGGATGGAGAGGGTTTTATTAGCACCCCCGTTTTCCCAGCAGGTCACCCCACCTGGCATTTACCTCCCTAAAACTCAGGTGAGCGTATCTGCTCCCCCATCACCCCCTAAGAGCAAGCGGGGTCAGTAAGAGACATGCAAAATGGCTCACCCAAGTCTGGAGGAGAAAACCAGAGCGTGCTGCGGGCTGGGCAGGAGGGACTGGAGAGCCGCAGGCAGCTGGCTGAGTAAGGAGGTATAAAAGGGCTTCTCGGGTGGCTCAGCAGAAAATCCACCTTCTCTTTAAGGGCATGGAGACCTTCTCAGACCAATGATGTGCAAGAGCCCCTTGTGCACCTCCCTTGGCTGGGGCAGGCCAGGCAGGCAGCCCTGGAGGAGAGGGGACGGAGGGGTGGGGAGGACGAGGATGAGGACGAAGCAGAGCCACCCCAGAGGAGCAGGGGAGGTGCTCTTCCTCAGGAGTGCAGAGGAGGGAGCCTTCCTCCCGTCGACCTGTGACATTAGACATGGCTTCAAGGCTGTGGGGAGCCCGGGCTTCTTGCACACAGCCATCTGCAAGGCCTCTAATAAAATTCCCTGTTGGAGGGAGAGTGGCTTATCCATGGACAGGGGCACAGCTCCATTCACCTCCAAGGGCTTGGGAGCAGCTCTGCCCTTTGGGAATGAAGAGGGAAAAGAGCCTGCACATCCCAATCCACTGCCAATAGCATGTGCAAGAGTGATCCCTGAGTGAGCCATCCATCACGAGCATGCTTTTTTAACCTCACAACATGGGAAGCATCTGCAGCTCCTCCACGTGTGAAATATTTCAACACAACTAAGGTTTTTTTTATAAAACAAACCTGTGGAGCCACTGTGGGCAGCCCCAAGGCTCACTGCATTGCAGGGGCTGGGGAGATGCAGCAGAGCATAGGAGAGCAGCCCCATGCTACCAGTAAGAAACATAACCCCCCCCACAGCTGCTGTGGAATCCATATCTCCATGGGTCTGAGGGAGAGGGAGGTGGAAATGTAGCTGGAAATATTCACCAGCCCCACTCACAGCACATGTAGTGAGTGTGAGTAGGGGATCCCATGGAGACAGGAACCCAAACAGCTCCTGCCCTCCTCCCCCAGCCCAGGCACTCCATCCCCTTGCAGCCAGGGTTTTTTAGGCTGATTCAGATGTGGCCCTGACAATATTTTCCAGGCACCTCTCAGAGGTTATATAGACACAGCAAATCTGCTGCTGCAGGCTTCCTGTTTCACCACCTTTAGCACCATGCAAGCAATGCTGCAGATGCTCGTGAAGGAAAAGCAAGTCCTTGAGAAGGGCTGGGGTCTTGCAGGGGTTTCCCCCCAAAGCAGGTAGAGGAGGGAGAAATTCCTAGTGTGAGCAAGGCTGTGTCTGCTCAGGATTTATCCCTCTGAAATATCAAGTAGATGGTTTGGGTAGCAAACACTTCAGTGTCAATGTACGTTGACCTGGAGATCTGAGCTACCCCTTTGCAAATCCATTACAGCCACTGGTCCTCTAAAGAGCAGCTCAGCTCTTGGTGGAGGGATCAAAACTGGAAGGGTTATTCACTCAAAAACTCCCCACACCCAAGGAGTTTCCTCCAGCCCTGTGAAATGAAGGCTTTCTGAACCTCCTGGAGTTCAGACACGCAGCACAGCAAAAGAGATTTGTTCTGAGTTCAAGGTTTCAGTTATCACTTTGCAATAGGGAAGTGTTGGCCTGAAATAGTTGAATAAAGAAGTTTAAAGAAAGAAGTCCCATAAGTAAAATTTTGGCTAAAACAGATGTGTTTGTAGGATACGGAAGGGAAGTGGGTGGTGAGGTGCAGTAATAGGGTGAGCAAAAAGTCAAGCCTCTGAGTCTGCATAAGGCTTTCCCTGGAGCTGCCTTGCACAGAGGTGAAGCTGTAGGACAGCTCTCCCATAAAAAAAAACAGACCTAGAATGTCATGGGGAAGAAACTCAGTGAGGACCAGGAAGAACAGAATAACAAAAACATCCCAAAGTAGGAGCTATGGTTAACACTAAGAAAGACTGAGGTTTCCAAAAGAAGTAGTGTGTTTGAGTGATGAATGAACAAGTTCCATGCAGAAAAACTCAAGGAAGATGTAGGGAAGCCTCAGTCAAGTCCTTCAGAGAGGTGCTCAGCAATGTGAATATGAAGAATGAGTGAAGGTATTGCACAGGGGACATACCATCCACACTTGGGTACCTTTCCTGTGGAGCAGATGACCTTCTTCCCTTCCTTCATTCCCCTCCAGAGGAATGTACCATGAGTATGGCCCACCATTCCCAGAGCACTTTCACCACCCTGCAAAGCCAGACAGAGGAAAGACCTGGCACATTCAGGATGTTCTGCCCTATGCTTTAGAGAGACTCAGGTGTATCACTTCTGGGCCAGGCTCCTCCAGGGAACCACCACGTGTTGGAAGGACTAGGCTGATGGATCCATGCAAGCTGTCCCTCATGGCTATCTCCTACATCCTTATACCTTGCCTTCTCTTCAACATCCTACAAGCACCAAGTGGACAGGCAGTATGGAGTGGCAAGACACCAGGTGACACTACAGCTTATTTTCAAGGATGACAGTGTTAGCAAAAAAAAAACACCAAGCCTTCTGCTCAGCAGCAGTTGATCTCATGGTAGAAGCTGAGGCAAGACCACTGAGCAAACCAGTGTCTGACTTCCCTTTGCTTTCCCAAAATCACATCAGACCAAAGCAAAGCACATGGCTCCCACCCTGCCCAGAACACTCCCTGTCTCTCCAGCGTATTCCTAAAGGAGGTTCCCATGCTCTACTTCTGCCCACACCAGCCTCTAGGAACTACAAAGGAAGGCCATCACCTTTGCATCGTATGCCAGTGCTGTCAGCCACCCTGTCCATTTAGTTCCATGCCATCTTCCTTGACAGGGAGTGCTTCAGGCATGGGATGTTGATCCCCCCAGGCTGCAGGGACATCTCCAAACCCACCAGCAGGTCCTGATGACACTCCTGGATGTTCAGCGGGTACCGTGCCCTCACGAACTCATGGGCTGCCAGCAGCCTCATGCTGTGCTTGACCATCAGGTACTGAATGATGCAAGTAGGACCTAGAGAGTAAACATCCCTGCAGTGGATGAGGACATGCTTCCCTTTCTCCAGCAAGGCTTCAATGCACTCAGTATCCCAGGGTTGCCCCATTTTGTGATGATCCCCATGGAGCAGAGAACCTTGAAGCCTGACCAGCTGTGCCTGAACCCTCCCCGTGGGCACGTGCATGGGATGATGCTCAGGCTGCAGTCACAGGGCAGGCTGCTCATGTCGATGATGCTGTCATTGCTGTTGGTGCACAGTGCCTGCCCACTGTAAGTGGCATTGAGGTTCCCCATGTAGATGCAGTTGGTTATTTGAGTCAATATAAACACTGGCCTTGAGGAGAAAAAAAGGCATTTTAATGATCCCTTCCACTCCAGAGGGACACTCTTTGGTGCGGGCTGCTGGAGGGGTTTGTGACACATTGCAAGCTGGAGCCAGAAGGAAAGATGGCATTTCAAACTGAGAACACAAAGGGCAGCTGCAGGGAGAGGGCAAATAACAGAAAACCCCTCTGGATGAAGCCCCTTCTGACCACAGGAGCACCCAAGGGCTTCAGTCTCCAGCAATGGAGAGGCTGTGTTCATAGCCAGGGTTAGGATCACTCGGTTCCCAGCTCAGCCCCGGGCACAGATCTCACTCCTTGCAGGAGTATTTCCCACTTCCACGCAGGACACTTGGACCAGAAGGTGCCTCAGACCCTGCCACAGCCTGGCCCTTTCTCCACAGCCCCAGGCTGAGTTGGCAGGCCCTCTGGAAAGCCAACAGCCAACACCTCTGCCCAACGGTGCTCCGTGCCCAGGCCTCCAGCAGCTGAGGTGATTCCTCCGGCATTCCCACCGAGCCAGCCCCTGGATAGCATTACTGCAGTGACCTGACACCTGATCACAACCCTCCCTGTGTCTGCCCATCCTCAAACCCTTCCAAAGATCAGGGCATGACCCAGAAAGAGTCTGGAGAACAAGCTGAGACTTCTGTGTGCTCAAACGAGTACGGCTGCAACGTCTTCGCTTTCAAAAGGTCTTTCAGGCTCTCTGTGCCAAAACCAAAGCAGCAGCGAGAACACTGTTAGTAGTAAAAAAAAAGTGGCCATAGAGCTCCAAAAAAAAAAAAAAAAAATGCAATAAAGCACATAAGTTCTTCTCTTCACAAGGTCAGTGTCTGCCCTACAATTTGGTGGCCACATAGGGAATGATCCTCCAGAAATTATCCATTTCAAGCTCACTGACTTTTTTCAAGCACTGTGTGACATGAGACACTACATTTTATAAAGAAGCTGGGAGCTGTGAAGACCCTCAGCAGCCTCACCTACCTGCACAACACTGAGAGAGCCATGGGAGAAGACAGCTGAAGGCAATGGGCCTCTGGAAGGTCTTCTGGAGATGCTTCACAATCAGGCCTGGGAAGAGAGGGGATGGACTCAGATTAGGAGAGGGCTGAGCCAGGAAAACTCAACATCCAACCCCGTCAAGCATCTTTCAGCACCATCCCTATGCTGCTTACTTTGGGGTGTACCTGAGACAAGAATTTTCCTACAGAGCCAGACCTGAGTTCAGCACATACCCAAAAGTCAGAGGTGGTGTGGGATGAGTGCAACCAAAGCAGAGACCTTCAGAGGGTTTTGTTTCTGGCCTTTGCAGATGTAATTGTGTCCTCTGTCACATCCAGAGTAAAGTTCCCCACCAGCTTTTTATAACACAAGGCCAAGTGTTTTAACTGGGCTGTCTTAAGTGATGCCCTTCATGCCAAAATTCAGGCTCCTATGTCAAAACCACTCTGAATTTAAGAGAAAAATATTCTCCATCCAAGGCAAACCCAGATGCTGACTGGGCAGAAGCCTCCACCTGAGCCAGCCACCTCCTTCACAAGCGATGAGATCTGGCTCTTCCAAGGGTGCAATTCTCCTCCTCCTAAATGAACAATGAATGATTCACTACTCAGAGTGCCCATTTCTCACAGAGGGCTTGTTGCCCCCAGATAACTGGCTCAGACAGGGACTCCTGCAATGCCCATGTTTATGAGCAGGGTGATGAAACACATGTTTGCAAAACTACCATCTTCCCAGACATTGCTCACAGGACTTAAAATAAGATACAGGTTGGGGTGTTTGCAGGTCAAGACCTCATTTCAGCTCAGCTGAACTCCTATTCCTAATTGACTTTGTGCTTGTTTCTGCTCAAATTGAACTACAATAAGTGCCTGCAGGGGTTTCATCACCTTTGTGGGAAGTTCATAAGGCTGGTTGAGAAATCCCCATCTTGCCAACACGCAACAAGTCATCACAGATGGGCATCCACTCACCCATAATGCCAGCCCTCTCTGGGGGGCATTTTCTCTGGCAGTGTAACAGTGATTAAATCCTTGTGCTGCTTCTCCCCTGACTCCATCCTGCCAAGACCTGAAATATGGAGAAATGGGAGGTTTAGGTTGTTTAGGTCTGCCCACAAAGTTCAAATGGAAGGAGCCATAGGGGAGCATCTCTGTGCACTCATTACTGTTTGAGGCAGGAGGCTGGTACCCCATGGGGGAAACCCTCCTCTCTTCCTGTCCACAGCAATGAAAGGTGCACCAGGACGTAAAGTGCTCCTAAAAACACCCGTGTGACCAGACTGATCCAGAGCAAAACAAGCTCAGTCTGGGGCAGGAACAGGCCCAGATGTGAGAGCCCCAGCAGCAGTCAGGGCAGGGGCAAGGGGGCAGAGAAAAGGGGTAGGGGCGGGGGAAAGGGAGGAAAGTGTAGGAAAAAGAAGATAGGGAGAGGAGTAGGATAAGGGTAGGGATAGGGGTGGGCTCCTTGCCTCTCTCCGAGAAACTGGAAGTTACATCCTGTTACATACCTGGAGGTATCCCAGTCTCACTTTGCTTTTTTCTCTTCCCTTTCTGCAGCCACAAGGATAAAAATGTTCTTTAAAAGAGAAAGCTGCAAACCTGCGTAAGACTGCAAATCCAGGAGCTGGGACTTGTAAAAAGGAACTGTCACATGGCAAAGCACACCTTTCACTATATAATTGCAAGACATAACGATGCTAGTTATCGAATATTTGTAAAACAGGCACGCTTGCTCCTTGTGAGAAAAGCTTAGATACTCTCCAGCTCTCCAAAACTGCGAGACTAGCCAAAAAATCTGTGGCTGGAGGACAGCCAGCACATACCCAGGCTGAACAATGACAGCTCGTAATCAATTTTTATCTCACAGCAGATGACTGGCAGTGAGCACGTATAAGGCCCAGCCTTCTGGTGCGGCTCCGGTTTGATTTCCTGGACCGCAGGGATAAATAGTCATAAAAATCACTGAATGGGGAACAATTCAATTTGGGAGGGACTTCTGCAGGTCAGAAGTCTTGGATCTGGCTGTAAATACTTGAGATTATAAATCTTAATAGCAAACACCTCCATTTTCAGTACCCCTTGTCTCCTGTAACAGACCTCTGCCTGCCCCAAGCCCTGCTTTTTGCCTTGCCAGCAACCTGCAAAGCTGATAATTAAATGCAGAGGGACTGTCCCTTGCCTGGAGCGAAGCAACAAACTCCCCATCAGCTGTCCAGGCACAGAGGACTGTGCAGACTGACTTTGGACACCTGCTTTTGCTCCCCTTAACCCACCAGCAAAACCCCCTTTGTCCCCCTGGTGCAGGAACAGGCATGGGCTGGCTCCAGCCCCCTGGAAAAATCTACCTGGACACCCCCAGCCGGTGCCAGCCAGCTCTGTGGCAATGGGAACAGGCTTGCACCACAGCTTTCTCCCCGTGTTCCATCTCCAGGAGAAGAAATCTTGGCCGGTGAGGCTCTGACAAGGGCCACAGCCCAGGTGACACCGGTACCCAGCTCGGAGCGCGTACCTGCCCTGCCCTCTAGGGGCAGACAGGGGAATCCAGCATAGACCCAAGCTGAGGAGGAGCTGTTTTCCCCCTCCTTTAATTTCTCTTCACTTTGCGTTTTCCACTGGGGACTCATCCTGCTCCGGGCCCACGAGGAGCATCAGGCAGGCAGGAGATGCTCAGACGTTTGGTCTTGGTGGACGGGGGACAAGTGGCCTTCCAAAGTCACGGGGAGGGGAAAGGGAGATGTTTGGATGTGAGATGGGGACATCCTCCTTCCCACAAACAGGCTGTGTTCACTTTGGGTGAAATAAGCCATGAAATGAAGCCCAGCTCCAACAGCCCTGCTTCAAACCGCTGCGAGCAGATTCCAAACGGGTCCTGCTGGAGAAGGAGAGCGCACGAAGCCTTGCTGAAAGAGGGAGGGAGGAAGTAGCCTTGGCAATACATTAAAAAATGGAGCTGGGTGGAGATCATCCCCACCCACGCCTCTCCCTCTTGGGCAAACAAATCAGTTTGCTGAGTTTCACCGGCCCAAGGCTCAGCCCTGGAGCTGGCCCAGCCAGGTGCTTGCTCCTGGGTTCCCCACCTTCCCCCCCAAAAAGCACCACAGGTTTCCCTCACTGGCTGTGGTGCCCCAGGACTGCATCAGTGATCTGGGCTCTGAGTGGAGAGAGGAGCAGTAAGCAGTGGTACTGGGGATAATGTTTTCAAGGAGGGGATGCCCCTGCACCTTCTTCAGCCTTTTGGGTGCTTTTATGCCCGGCCACATAAATTATGTAGTGAACCTCAAGACCACAACATCAAAAAAGGGGGCTGGAATAAGCACACACACACACAAATAAATGACTGTTCCCAACACCTCCAAAAGCCCTTCTGGGTCCTGCATAGCCCTAGGTCACCACCTAGGTCAAAAAAACAACCTGGCAATGGATTCAGGACCCCCAAATCCAATTAAGAGATGTTCCCTTCTGCATAGCCCATTCCAACTTGATTTAAGGCTGCGACTGAAGGTTGAGACTTTATAGCATCCCTTTACAAGTCTTTTCTCAGGTGACTGATTTCCTCCTCCGTCTCATTAGCAGCCGCCAGCAGATGCTGTTTCCCCAGCAGAAGCCACACTTGATTTGTCACAGCCATCTCAAAACCACCCTGTCATTTCTTCCCTCATCATGGCCATGGCAAAGCTTGGAGAATATTTATCAAAAAGCAGATGCAGCAGCTTTTTATAGTTAAGCCCAGAACATTAATCTCTAGCAAGATTCTTCATAATCTTTCTCAGCCTCACCGTGTTTGTTTAACTCTCAGATGGTCACCCTGTGGAGCTCTGGGTAATTGCTGATTAACTGCTTTTCAATATTAATGGCTCTTCATTAATGCACCAGGCTCTCTTTCCTCCAGAGCTGGGGCAATAGCTATTATCATTATACTTTCCTTTTATCTTTTAGGCCAAACTACAATGATATGAGCCCAAATCTTCTGTGCTATGGCTGCTTTGTAGCAGAAGTATTTTGGAGCAAAGGCAATTCCCTTTTCCAGCCAAATGCAATGAGCTTCTGTGGAGGAGCCAAGCCACCCCAAACTGCAGTGTACTCAAGGACAGGTAGGGACAGTGGCACCTCTCTGATGTCCTCAGACTTCTAGGAGGGATATTTACTTATGTATCCCCCGTCCCAAGACCCACAGAGCAGGGCAGGGCAGGACATGTGCCCACAAGAACCTCCCAGGTGACATGAAGCCTGCCTAGAAGTGATGTGAGGGCTGCAACCCAGCCTTCATCAGGGTAGTGTGATCTGATCACGGCATGAAAGCAAGATCTCCATCCCCTCCACCCTAGCAGCACCTCCAGGTGCTGAGGGTGCAAACCTTGCTGCACCAGCACAGGAGAACCACATGGAGTAGATGGAACCAACACTGTGCTGCCTCATTTGCATGGTCCATGGGGATGGTCACTGGTGAGTTCCATCCTCTGAGTCACATCTTGGGGTGCACAAGTCAGCATGGGCTGGGAAGGGGCTACGAGGGAAGCCACGTGGACAACCAGTGGCTGATTTTGCTGTCTCACTTAGCCTCTAGCCAGGACAAAGAGCATGCTTATCGCAGAGGCACTGAAGAGCTAGTGCTGTATGTCCAGCACCTTCCTTGCCAGCTCATCCTCTTTCTCTCCTCTCAAGCCTCTTAGGGTGCTTCAAGATCTCAGTCTTGTTTAAAAGCCTTCCCAGGAACTCACCTCTTGCCGAGTTATTCACAATCAGAGAAACTGCCCACCCCATGCTGCTGGCACATTAATCCTCTGCTTTAAAAACATCAACAGACTCAGTGTTTTTGCATGAGCTTGAAGTTCTGTGTATTTGTCCCCCCAGCCTGTGAGTGACTGGGACGAGCTGGTTCCTGCGCCCATGCTGTCCCCTCCAGCATCCTCTGCTCCACATCCAGCCTTGCTCCAGGGTGCTGAGCTGCCCCACTCCAGGTATTACACAGGGCATGAGCTGCGCTAGCAGCCAGATCATCTCTTGGCCAAAAAGAGCACCCAGTCCCCCGTCTGCTGACACTGAGCTGCACCAACACATCCAGATGCTGCTGAGCAGAAGCCCCTCACCCCTCCGCAAGCCCTCTGTCCTCCCCTCCAGGTGGTGGAGGAGCCTCCCAACTATCTGGTGGGCAGGGGCAGCTTGAGGTGAGACTTCAGCCCCAGGGCTTTGTCGACCACATCCGGGGGCTGCAGGATGTGCCACTGGGCGAGGGGCCGGCGCGGGTTGGACAGCATGTCGGACCAGTGGCGCAGCTGGTTGCCTGTGGCCCGGCAGCCCAGGAAGAGTTTGCCAATGGGCTCATTCTTGGTCACTTTGTCGTGATCCCAGACGGAGATGACCACGTCCACATTCTGGGGTGGAGGGACACAAGAAAGAAGGTCAGTGGGAGGGGGCTCACTGCAGTGGGGACCTGGTCAGTCCTGGGTGCTACAGGGAAACTCACCTGGATCTGATGGAAAGGCACTTCAAAAACAAACACCTCGTTGAAGTAAGGGCTTAAGGTGTTTTTCTTCACGCTTGTCTTCTTCTTCTTCCACTTCTTCCTGTTCAGGATGAGATGCACCTTGACAAAAGGATCTGAGGAGAGAAAGGACACAGTTGGCACAAGTGACAATTTTCATTGAGGAGCTCAACTACACAACAGCTTCCCTGGGCCATTCCCAAGCAGAACATGGCACCCCACTCCTCATGGTGAGCATCCATCCCTCTTCCCCTTGCCAGCCAGAGCTCACTTCGTCCTGCCTCCCTCCTGCCTTGAACTGCCTGTACCATCCAGCCATGGCATCTCCTTCTGGGAGATATCTCCAGATCTGCCCAGAGCTGGCGTATCTGTGCTGGGGAAGGCTAGGAGCTGGCCAAGGGCTGGGTATGGTGCTGGGAGAGGGAAGCAGGTCTCTGTACCGAGAGCTTTCAAGGCTTCGAAGCTCTGGGTGCCATCATTAAGGCCTGGGCAGGGATAGGGAGATCTGAGCATGAGCAGTCCCTGCTGACCTGAGAGCCCATGGGAGTCCATCCGCTTCAGCTTCTTGGCTTCCAGGATGAGCACCGTTAGTTTGCCGGTGCTGGGGACATAGCGCAGCGAGAAGCAGATCTCACCCAGCTGCTCTTCCTGATGGAGAGATGCCAGTGATGAGCACCTGACAGAGGAGCCAGCTCACCTGGGACTGCAGCACCGGGCTGGACCAAGGTTTTTCAGGTCTCCCTCACCCTCATACTTGCCCCCAAGGGGCTGCTTCTTGGGGTGGTGGCAAACAAAGGAAAAGCAACAGCACATCCCTCTCGGCAGAGTTTTCCCTGCAAGGACCAACCTCCACTTTCCTGGCCACCACCAGGTCACTCCACTGCTCGATGACATGCTGCAGGTTGACACTGGCCAGGGGGAGGCGGACCTCACCGATGATGTTGTGCTTTGCAAAGCGGTTGAAGTCGTAGATCTGCATCACCAGCGTGGATTCAGGCACCTCCACCTGGGGTACCTGCACAGGAAGACCTGAAAGCCTGGACCCACTCCTCGGTGGCAGCCCTGTCCCATGAGATGGGGCAGTGGACATGCTAAAAGGTGTTTCTCTCTGACATTTCCCCATCCCGGCTGCAAAAGCATGTCCCTGACTGAAGAGGTTTGTGCCTGGGAAGCAGTGCCCATGCAGTGCTCTTGATGGGACCAAAAAACCATCATCAGCTCTAGTTTCTTACCTGGAAAGTGAAGCTCTCATTAAAGATGGGGTTCAGGGTCTTGCGGTAAACCTTGGTCTCGTACTTCTTCTTCCTGTCGGACGTTAGGTAGACGATCACATATGGATCAGATGTGCCTCCGCTGTCCATGGCCTTCAGCTCAGCTGCCTGCTTCACACCAACTTTCAGCTTAAAAGGAGTGATGCACAAGGTCACCAGGTGGAGGGGGATGGGGCCAGATGACCAGGGGCTGAGTGGGAGACAAGTGAGTGCAGCAGGGACGATGCCTTCACACCACATGGGTGTGAGAGCTGGCAGACTCTGGGCAGGGGGGGAGGTGCAAGAAGATATGGTCCACCTCGGTGGGCAGCAAAGAGAGACCACACAAGAGCAAAGCCTTTTCCCTGCCATGCCACAGCCACGAGCATCCCCACCTCCTGCGCCCGGAAGTTGTACTCCAGGGAGTACTGCAGCTTTCCTCGCCGCCTCTGCTCCACAGCCTGCTCCAGGTCCTCCATCTCGGGCTGGACCTGCAGCAGAGAGCAGCACTATCCTCAAGACATGCTCAGCCACGTCGCCAGCTGTGCCATGCTCACACCACCCCTGTGACAGGGCAGCACAGCAGAAAACCTCTCAGGGAAGAGGGAGGTGGGGGAGAGGGGAAGGCAGGACACACAAGGCTGGCCGTGGTGGAACCATTGACAGCGTGCAAGCTGACTCTCTCCTTCTTCTTGGGCTTCTTCTTGCTGCAGCAGCACCTGACGATGCAGATGAGGAAGAGGAGGAGGAGAACGGCCACTGCCACAGCCACAGCGATGAGCGCCCATTTGGGTACTGGTGAGATATTCAGGGAGCAAAGATGGACAGAAGTTAAACCCAAGCAAAAAGGTGTAGAGTGCATTTAAACACCTTCCTGGGGCTTCAGCATTAAGGAGTTGTACTTTCAGAATTGCCCGTATAATCCTGAACAGGCCCCGTGCAGGGAGGCTGCAGCTGGACACCATGCCCCAAACGGGGAGCAAGGATGCCCTGCATCCCTGGAGCAGCACAGTATCACTCTGCAGCATCCCCACCCTGATGGATCCCACTGGAAAAAGGGATTTAGAGGGAGGAAGAGAGACTAGGAGAGTCCTCAGAGAGTGGGAACCCCCTGGATAACACAGCCCAAGAGACTGGGGCACGCACTGCCATACTCACATGGGATCCGGCTAAGCCAGCTGCCCAGGAAGCCCGGCTGAGCAGTGGTAGCGATGGCCACGGGGCTGCCGGTGAGGGGGGAGGCTGTCACCTTGCCTTTCCTGGCTGCCACCGCCATGACTAAACTGGAGTGACCTGGGGACGCAAGCAAAATGAACAGGATGGGGATTTCCTTTCCAGTAGCGCCTGTGCTGCCAGTGGCCCAGGGCTCTAATGAGAACAAACACAATTAAAACGTAGAGCTCAGAGCAAGCATTTAGGGCTTGGCCACTTGGGCAATGAGGTGTGAAACCGAGCAGGAGGGAGCCGCAGGCAGGGAGGACTCTGTGCCAGCCAGCCCCTTGCCTACCAGCTCTTCAGTTACATCACTGCAAGCCTGCCTTTGGGAAGGGGAGGGAGCAGGGGAGGGATTAGGGAGTTTTCCCTCATTTTGGAGAAGAGGAATCACCTGGCTGCAGGGAGAAAAAAAAAAAAACAAGAACTGTTTTGTGCTGGCTTCTCCCTCGCCAAGCAGCTGGAGCTCACCGAGGGTTTGCTCAGCCCCAGGCAAGCCCTACCATTAGCTAACGCCCTTTTTCAGCTATTTTTCCCCCTCTCGCAGGGCTGAGGATTCAGGTTTGCTCCTCGGCTTGTAGCAGTGGTGGCACCCGTGTTGCAGGTGGCGGTGGTGCTGCCAGGATGGGGTCACGCCAGCTCGGAAATGTTGTGTAAGCACGACCCGTGCACATAGCAACACTGACGTGGCTTAAGGGAAGGCTTCAAACCTAAAGCAAAAATGTTTTTCACTACTTCTCTCCCCATAGCAAGGCTCTTATTCTAGTATGAATGCTTCCTCATAGCCAAAACTTCCTTCCTGCCTCCTTTCAGGTGAGGAGCGGCAGCAGGAGAGGGGCATCAGGAGCCGGGCTGCGTGGTGAGCAGGTCTGCAGCCACACGGCACTGGTGGCACTGGGCCCCAGTGCAGTGACCAAGGCTGGCAGGTATGTGCCTGTTTGCCTTGGCTGCCCCACATCCAAGCTGGTTCCTGCTCAAGCAGCAAACACCATCTTGCTCTGCCTGCGCTCTGCCCACATTCTGGCACCCTGCAGGGCCATGGCTCCTCGCACGGGGATCCTCCTGGGGAGAAACCACCTCTGCACTTCCCTCCACTGAGCCTGCAAAGCCAGCATGAGCCTTTGATTTTTCCAACAGTGGGCTTTGCTACGTGTGGACATAGGGTTGGAGGGACATGGGAATTGCTGCCATCCCTGCAGCATCATGGCTGGGGCAAAGAGGTGCAGGTTAAGTGACTTGCTATGGCCACCTGGGACATCGGTGCCACTGAACACTCGAGCTCTGCTCACAGCCTCACTACCAGCAGCTTTAATGACCAGCTTCTCCTGTCCCTGCTCACAGAAATTGGTGGCTGGTGACATGCCTGTGATATTTAGGAGGCACTGGGCTGTGGCTTCAGGCTGTGGCAGTGGGTGGACACAACAGCACAGGTGAGCAGGCACCCACCCAGCACAGAATTAGGTGTCGCAGCACTTTTTCCCTGCCAGATCCCCATGGGTTGTGTCACATTTGTCTGATATTGGCCCTGGTTTAAAAACAAAGCTCATCCCAGCTCGTGCAGGGTGACCTGAGCCACTGTCTTGGGGAAAATGGGAGCAGCCCTGCTATGGTCTGGAAGGAGCAGCGCAGCCTCAGTGGACTCTGCAGAGAGCATTGAGCACCCCTGCTCCTGGAAAAAGGCCTAGGAGAGCCCCCGATTCTCACCCCCACCCTGTGCTGACCAGGATCCCCAAACCAGACTTACCGACACGTCTCCTTCCCAGCCTCAGTCTCCCTTCCCCGCTGCGCAGACTCCTGGTCCAGCCACCACACGTGGCAGGGGCACGCTGTGGGGTGAGACAGGACCCTGCCAGGCACAGGGCCGAGGGTGCAGCAGGGATGGTGGCTGCACAGCACGGCCGAAACAGGAAAGTCTGCTTTGCCAGCCCAGCAACCAGGCGGCCCCAGCAGCTCTGGTGGCCCCACCTCACCGCTGACCCAAGCGGTGCTCACGCAGGCAAAAAGCCAGCAGGGAACTCCCTGCTGGACCAGGAAGCAAAACCTGCCCTCCTGCCTGTGAGAAGCCAGCAGGCATCACTGCCCAGCTCTGTGCCCCAGCAAATTCCCTCCTTCACGTTATCTCTGCAGTGATGCTGGGCTGGACCGCATGGCTGCAGGCACCTAGCACAAGGGGACAGACACTGGCAAGGGGATGGATACTTGCAAGGGGACAGGACCATAGCTGCAAGCCATCCCTGGTGAGCTCTGCACCCAGGGAGCACAGCTCGTTGGCCTGTGTGGGCACACAGTGGTTTAATGCACCATGTGAGGGCCCAGAAAACGCATGCAGCAGTGGGGTTGAACAGGGATGCTCAGCTCCCACGTGGCAGGGAGGAGAGATGAGGCAAAGGGCCACTGCTTGGGTGGCTCTGTCCCCCAGCACAAGGCACACAGCCAGGAGCAATTTCACTGGCATCCCTGTCACATTAAATTTGTGCTTGCACACTTCTTTCCTTGCTGCCAATTCAGCAAAATCAGCCCAAAACTCACCTTGTCACGGTGGAAATTCGGGGCAGTGCCAGAACCAGGGAGTGATGCCACAGGTGTCCAGTGGCTGATGCTGATGTGAGGGGAGAGGCCTCAGAAACCAGACCCATCCCAGCTCTACCCAGCCACCCCAGCTCACGAGTCCTACCAGATTTTCCTGTGGCCACCAAGGCATTGCCACACCAGGCACCCAGCCATGGGGGACATGCTGGGGCTGCCACTCAGCCACCTGAAACACAGCTTCACTTGCAAGCACCCTGTGCTCCTGCTGCTCTGAGGAAAAACATCATCTCCAGGAGCAGGAGATGCTGTGAGAATGATGCTGCAGCAAACCTCTGAGGGGGGAAATATACAGATGGCAAAACACTTTGCTCTAAACTGGCAATCCCAGAGGATGCACAGGAGAAATGCACAGGGGGGACAGGGAAAAGGGAACATGCCCAATAAAATCAGTCAAAGGGGGTTTGCACACACATGCTAAAGGCTGAGTATATCAGGAGTCAGGCTGGGAAGGCTGCTGCTCTGCGCCATCTTCCAGCAGTGGGGCAGGGATGTGTGCTGGCTGGGCAAGGGAAAAGCTGCAGGATGGCAGCAGCCCCTCTGTGCCAGCCCCCCACCCCCAAAATTCCACTGTGGGGCAGAAAGGGTGTGTTGAAATACCCTTCCAGCATGAGCCTCGCAGGGCTGGGTGCTGCACAGGGGAGCAAGGTCCCAGCCCCAAAATCACCCCTGACAGGCAGCGTCTGGAAAAGGGTCCCAAAACCACCCCAGTAAAACTGGAAATGTGGCGAGCCCTGAGTGCACCCTACCACACTCCGCACCAGCTCAGCTCCCTCCACCCGCCTGCATACTCTGCGAGCCACCCTTGAACACGTACCCCTGTATTTTCGGTCAAAACCACAGCCATTATGTATTCAAGGGCTGGTAACTGAGAGGTGTGGAGGCACACTATAAATACCCCGGCTACAGAAATAGACATCACTGCAGCACTCGTGGCCATGAGCCGCCTGTGCGGTGCCGGCTGGGAAATGCAGTCCAGCCCCGGCACACCACCAACCCACCGGGCTGCCTACAAATCCCAGCACGCCGGGGAGCGGAGCTGCACCCCAGCCCTGCTCCTGCCTGCTTCCTGCCAGCCTGGGGAGGGGGAAATATAAACAGCAGCATCTTGGGCAAAGTTTGGGTGCCAGGCCTCGCCAGGGAGCAGGGGCAGCGCTCACGGTGAGTTTGGGCTTTTCTCTCTCTAGCAAAATGCTGGCTGTGTGCAGTGGGGTAGGAGCTGCTCCGTGCTACGCAGCTGTAGGATGAGCAGAGGGTACCGGCAAACATCTGTCTGAAATGCTTTCCTGCACATCTGGCATTGGGTGCGTGCATGGGGGGAGCTGGCAGGGGAGATGTGCATGTGTGTACACACACCTGTATGTAAGCAGTCCTGCGGCTGGTAGAGGCAGGTAGCTGGAAAGGAGAAGCCAGGCTGGGTTTGCAGCACTTGGAAGGGCAGAGCAGAAATTAGAGGTGGGGTTCTCCCTCCACAAAGGGCTGCTCAGCTCTGTTGCCTCCTCTCATTTCATTTTCACTTTCAGAAAAGTGCTTGGCTGAAATTCAGTCAGAGGAAAGCTTCTTCCTGCTCAGCAAAGGCTGATGGTTGCCCCCCCACCCCACTCTGTGGGAAGAGACCCCTTCCCAGCATGGGTTCTGGGGGAAGAACAAAGGGATGCTCAGCATCTCCTGGCTTTCCAGGCACCCCCTGGTTGGGGGAACAGCCCTGCCAGCAGGAATTCCCACCCCAGGGGCAGTTGGGGAGCGCATATGCAAGCATCAAACCCCCACAGCAAGGCTCCAGCTTTTGGGGCTGGCATCAGCCAAGTGCATTTCCTACTAGCCCAGGCAACACTTTGCACAGCCCCCGAGTAATAAAAATGAGTTAACAAAAATTGGGTCAAAAGAAAGATCTTCCTGGAGACTCTGGCTTGCCCTTTACACTGCATGCTGGCTGTGGTCTATGCTTGAACAGCCCCCCAAGCCAGTAATCAGGTAGGGCATGACCTGGTAAAAGAGGTTTTAACCCCCCTGCCATTCCCAGCACATCTGTGCA
This sequence comes from Podargus strigoides, assembly GCA_028020825.1. NCBI lineage: Eukaryota > Metazoa > Chordata > Aves > Caprimulgiformes > Podargidae > Podargus > Podargus strigoides. The sequence continues at coordinate 5,677,328 of CM051633.1, forward strand.
GAGGCATTGCTGCCTCTGCTCTCCAGAGAAACCCCACAGTATACTTGTAGGAGCTGCTGGGTGGAAACAACCCCCATGGGATGCCCCTTGGTGGGAATGGGAACAGTTGCTATCCCACAGGCTGAATCCTAAAAGCCCACTTCTGACAGTGACCAGTGCATAGAAACGAAGTGCATAGCATGGTGGTTACAGAAACCACAGGACCTGAGTGTACAAAAATAAATGCGACTTCTTATTCAGCTGCTAGGCACAGGCAGAGCATAAACCCCCATGATGTTCACCTGACAGACCTGGGTTAGCACAGCCTGCACCACGACCATCAGTGTAGAGGCTGGCTGGCTCACAGGGCTGTGGAGGAACAGACCAGCCCCATCAGCACAGTCCCAGCCTGCACCCAAGCCCTCCCCACGTCTCTACTTAGCCCTTTCACAGCTGCAAATGAGCTGCTCCCACAGTGAACTTATTTGTGAATACAAATTTGCCATTCAAACAAAAAGAAAGAAGCAAGAAGAGCAATAAGGATGTGAACTAGAAGCCTACCCATAAGATCTGACCTATTTATGGCTTTGTAGACCAAACCAATCTCCAAGCCCTAGTTAAGTTACACAAAGACAGACTTGTTTTGCTGGGAAAAGAGCTCCACAACCACTGTCAGCAGTCACCCCTAGAGAAAAATACACTTGGGTGGGGTGGACAAAAGCAGTGATCTGTGGTTGAAAAGCCACTTCATCATATTTAATTGGAACTAACAGCACTATCAGAGCAGAGCTGTTGTCAGCAGAAACAGGTTCATTTGGGCTGCTCCACTTGATGGGTAGGATGTCCCCTGTCTCTTTTCCATTCTCCTCCTTCTAGATTGCCTGTATTATAATCTATCAGTTTAATTGTATATTTTCTCTTTGAGGGTGAAAGTAGAAGATGGCAGAGCCTGGAAGCACAGTCATAAACACCAATGTGAAACAGGTAAAAGGTGGTTTGTTATAAAATTCACATCCTATTTCTAAAGCAAGTTCTGAAATGCCACCACAGGAGAGGACACACCACAACCTGGAGCTGTGGTGGCCCAAATTACTCATGCCTAGGGTTTCAGCAGAAGGGGCTTATTCCAGGGCTGCTGGGCACCTGATCCCAGTGAGGTCCATGGCATTTCCACATGGGGTGAGGTTGCAGGGCAGAACCTCCAGTTCTATGGACAGGATGAGTACACTTGCTCACACTTAAATTTTGGAGCAGTCAAGGAGAAAGCAGCTTCTGTACATACACAGATGCTTTATTAGACTCTCTAGAACAGAAACAAGTGAAGGGTAAAACCACCAGTGTGCACAGAGAAACTCGGCAGTCCCCAGCTCATCGCAAACAGGCAACCATGGCTGTGCTGTGCCCACAAACTCCAAACGTATGAAGCAATCCCCTCTGGTGTGTGCTGCCCTCACAGTGCATGGCACTTAGCAGACAGGTTAGGGTTTCACAACTGCCTGCCCCATCCTTGGTGGCCTGAAGATGAAGATCAGGCTTGGTACCTCTTCTCCCTCTGGCATCAGGTAGGTGATGGCTCCAATGCCCAATCCTACTACCCTAGTTGGTGGAGCCCTGTGTCCCTCCACTCACTCCAAAGCTCCTTCTTTCCTGTCTCCCAACCCCTCTTTCCTCCCTGTCATGCAGAAAGACCCCAGCAAGGCACTGGTCATTGCAGTGACCACCAGAGCCATCTTCAACCTGGAGGAGGAACACCAGCTCTACCTGAAGAAGGGCAAAGAGGAGTATACAAGGCACCAGCAGGCCAACCAGGACAAGCCGCTGCCACCAGGCACGGCCTTTGCCTTCATCCAGGTGAGCTCCACACCTGCCCAGGGGCACATGCAGATACTCACAGGATGGGGTGAAAGCTCAGCTTTCCCTGCGTTAGGTCTCAGCTCCCATAATGGGGTGCAGATATGCCTGTCCTGACCTCTTGGCCTTGTTGCAGGGCACCAAGACCTGTGCTCCTCACCAGTCCCACATGTCCACCTCCCCTGGGCAGGGTATCCTGCTTCCTGCCCTCCTGGCAATGGCTTTTGCAGGATGGTTGCTCTATCTGACTCTCCATAACACGCTAGCTTTGCCATAGTTGACAGATGCTGCACAAACCACTAACCTCTCCATTGCAGAAGAGCCCTGGCAAAGCCATCGCAGTCATGCCCCTCCAAAAGAGTCTCATTTTCTCCTCACAGGCAGCACAGTACGTGAACAAGAAGATCCTGGAGAGCAACCCAGCAGAGAAGGACCTCTTTGACATCCTGGTGCTCTCCAACAACAGCCCAGAGAGCAGCACACGCATCATCAACAGTGCCAAGCACTACGGTGAGGGGGACCCCATCCCTGGGGGTGTCCACTTCTCCCTGGGAGGCTGCAAAGCAGTTAAAGCACCACAGTGGAGCATCAGTGACAAATACAGAGCCAGGGGATAGAAGGGGAAGGGTTATTTTGGAATCCAGTCCAGTTCCTGCCAGCCCCATGCAGCTTGCTCAGGGTGCCAGAGAACACCCAGTGTCCAGGCTCCTCGCTAGAGCCCAGCTCCCTTCGGCTGTATCCTTCGCACCAGGGTGTCTGACAGCATTTTGCACAGCCTGGGTATCCTCAGGCAGCTACTAAAGTGAGGTCTTAAAAGTCTAAATCCCAGAGTGCTGACAGGAAGAGTCAGTTAAGGGAAGGATGAAGGGAATATTTAACTGCACCCTGCAGTTTTACAGGAGCAATGAGGCAAGAAGGTGCAGTAGGAACATGGGTGGGTTCCCCCACAGCACTGGGAAATGAATTGCCCCAAGCTCTGCAGCAAAGCATGCTGAGACCCAGGGAGGGAAGGGGGGTTTGTGAGGAGGATGTTGCCCATAACAGACTTTGCTCACATCCCCTGATGCAAAGGCCTGGAAATCTCCAAGTTCTGCTTTGTCAGCGATGAGGACTCCACGCAGTACCTGAAGTCCCACAGGGTCAAGCTCTTCCTCTCAGCTGACAGGACGGATGTCTGCAATGCCCTCCGGAGAGGTGCGTTCTCCCCTCCTTCCCACAGCCCCAAACCCACCACACTTTTCCCAAGAAGCTCAGTACCAAGAGGCAACGCCAGAGCCTGTGCTCTTGCAGAGGCACAGAGGTAAATGCCATGTTGATTACCAGTACAGTCCTGAACAATTCAGTCTCCTGTCCCCACCAGTAGCCTGCAAACACACTAGGGTTTCTCAGATGCTTTCACAAGTCACTGAGTGATTTATGCATAATTCTGTCTATAGCTCTACCATGAGCTAGGCATCCCCTTCCTGACATTTAAGCCTTTCTAACCAAAGATGCTACCCATTGCTGCTCCCTGAATCAATGATTCACCTGTAATTCCCAGGACTTTGTGAGGATGCTATAGAAATTTGCTTTCTTGGTACATAGAGTTACAACATGCTCACTGGTAGATGTGAGCACATGCTTGACCTGGATCAGAAGGGCTGCAGTCTCCCCAACAGCTCTAATGGGGTTAATTGCCTCCTTATTAATTCATTTGGATATAAGCACATCAGCTGGCCAAGGTCCTTTAAGGTAAGGAACAAGCCACCTGCAGCCTGGGCTTTCCTTTGCTACACAGCATATTCCTGGAGCCTCCTTGAAGAGCATCATTGCTCTGACAAGTCTCTCATCCAGGTGCCCGGGTCCATGAATGAGGGCAGGCAGGGAGCAGCTTGTAGGGAGAGACCTGTAATTAAGCCAGTGGCACCAAGTGGTGGTGCCAGTCCCTATTACTCGCAGCACAGAGTGCTATATCTGGGCATTAAAGCCAGGCTTGGCAGTGTGAGTGAGCACCAGGAGGAGGGCTGCTCATGCCTTCACAACCACCCATTACCTCTTAGCAGACCTCAGTGCCTCTCCAGATATCAGTCTCTGACCAGCAGCACTTTCTTGTCCATCCTCATGGGGGGATAACACAGACCTAGAAAGGCTGATGCCTGCAGAAAGCCCCCTGGCTTGGAGACCCCAACATTTGCAGTGTGGGATGGGGCTGCAGTAGATACGCAGGGAGGAGCTGGCCATACACAAGGTGCCCCCAGGAAGGGGGTGTCCCTTCTGATCCCCACCTTGATCTGTCTCACAGGGGTCTCAGCAGCACTCGTCTTCCAGCAGGAGCTACAGGCCCCCAGCACCCCACTCCGTGTTGTCTTTGATGGAGATGCTGTGCTGTTCTCTGATGAGACAGACCAGGTCTTCCAGGAGCAGGGGCTGGAGGGGGCAGTGCAGTACGAGCGGGCAATGGAGGCCGTGCCCATGGGAGAGGTGAGCAAGCCACCCCACTTTGATGGGCACCCACAGGCACTGCTCCCACTGTGAGCATCACTCCTGCTAGGGCTTTGCCATGAGCAGCCAATAAAAGCACAAATCCTTACTGTTCCCTTTGCATCCCTGGAGTGGGCCTGATCTGAGTCCCACTGGAGACTGACCTGGGCCACTGTCTCCTATAAGTGAGCATCAGCTCCCGAATATCCAGGGTTGTGGTTACCTCCAATGTCACCTTTCACAGACTGGGACCTCTTCATGTGCAAGTCCCTGGAGGACTCAGACCCAGAGGCACTGCTCGCTGGAACGTACCTTCCTGGTCACTTTGGGATTAGGTGGAGCACCACAGTGCTCACCTTCCCCCCAAGCACCTCAGTGCACAGCACTAGTCCCAGCACTGCCCAGTCCTGCATCACACAAGTGTCCGTGTGCTCTGCAGAGCCCTGAGAAACCCTGGAAGAGGAATAACTGGCTTGTACAGGCAGAGAAGTCATGTCCTTATTTCCCACTCAATCCCAAGTGTCTTGCTGTGCTTCCAGGGTCCCCTGAAGGCTTTTGCCATGCACCTTGGGAAGATGCGCAAGAAGTTCAGCCAGGAAAAATCCCCCATCCGCACCTACCTGGTGACTGCCCGCAGCGGCCGGGACATGGGCATCCGAGCTCTCAAGACACTCCGGGAGTGGGGCCTGGCCATTGATGAGGCTTTCTTCATGGATGGGGCTCCCAAGGGCCCCATACTCGCCCAGATCCAACCCCACATTTTCTTTGACGATGGCCTTCAGAACATCCAGGGGGCTCAAGACGTGGGTGTACCCTCTGCCTGGGTCCCTTCCTGGGCAGCAGGCCAGCAGACCTCCCTCCCAGCAGCACAGGGGACTGGGCCAGTTGAAGGTAAACCTTCTGGTGGAGAGGGAAGGATTTCCTAACCTGCAGCAAGCAAACTTCAGGGAAAAGGGGCAAGAGCTTTGCACGAGAGCACAGGCTACAAGGCAAGACTTGATGCTCATTTCTGCTCCTGATACGAGGTTCTTTAGGTCTTTGGATAAAGCCAAAGAATGCAACTACTCCAGGAAGAAAGGACATCTTTGCTGTGACACTGAGGACTATCACCCACATACCCAGTAGGACCTGTGGACTTTTCTGCAGAGAAAAAATGAAGTTATTGCCCCCCAGAAAAGCTAAAGGAAGCATGAAACCAACCACTAAAAATGCTAGCTTTGGCTGTGCTCAGTCTCCAAGATTTATTCCCAGGACGCCAGCCCTAAAGAAGTCCTCAAGAGCCTGCCTCACCATCTACCTCAGCTTGGTTTCCTGAGGAAGAAGATGTGCTAGCAAGTCTTTCAGGCAGCTCCAGCCAAAATCAGCAGAATCAGAAAGACTTCAGAGCTGTAAAAGACCTAGAAACTGTTTAGCAATGGGTGACCAGGTTCAAGAAAGAAAGCACAAGTTGTTCCCCCTTATAGAAGAGATTATAGCACAAGTCACCTTAGTTTATGCATGCAGGCTGCTCACAGAGTACCTTTAGGAGACCCAGACCTGCAGGACACTCAGCTCCTGGAGCTGCAGGAGATGAGTAAGGGACAAGACTGCAACCCAGAGCTGAGGTCCAGCCAGAAAACAGAGCTGCCACGTAGCTCTGGTGTCCCACCAGAGGGGGGCACTGGAGATGGGCTGCCTACAGCACAACCCATGCAAGGGGTCAGGGCTGCAGCCCAGGAGCCAGGACAGGACTAGGAGCTCGGGCCTGAGCTTAAATGGGTCTCCATGGCCGTGGGTTTGGGCGTGGGTGGGGGTCCCAGGTGCAGCTGCTCAGGGCAGATGGGCTCCGTGGGTGTGCTCAGGACCCTGCCTGGCACCAAGCCACCTGCCGTGCAGGGCGAGCAGCCCCCCAGGATCCATTGGCAGGTTTCTTTCTCCGGGGATGGATCTAAGCAGTTGCCACTAGAGGCCACTGTGCTCCCCGGGGTCACGGCACCCCAAATCCCTGCGAGCTGCCCAGAAGACCCTCATAAACCAACACAAACTAGCTGCTCTGGGCTGTGCCTGCTGGGTGTCAGTGAGATTATGGACAGAGGATGTAAAGATGACAGTGTCTTCGTTTTTTAATCTCAGAGTAATCAAGAAGGTTTGGTTTTTAAAAGGTTTCACAAGTGTCGCTCTCACCAATGCTTTTTCCCCCCCCCAGTAAATAAATAAATAAACAAACAAGCATCCCTGTGTGAGCACTTGTCTCTGACACCCATGTTCAGCAGCACACGAAGAGGGCTGGGATAACTCAGTGCTCCTTTATGGGCATTCAGTTCTTTTAGCTGGTCTTACGTGTGTGCATCAAGGTGGGTTAAAAAGACAAGAAACCTTTAGCTGGCTTTGGATTGTGCCTCTGAACATCTTGCATCCATGTCCCCCCACCTTGAGGGGCTCTGCACATCTCACCCTAGCAAGGGAAGCTGCTGGCCCTGCCATGCCACCAGCACAGGTCCTGTCCCTCCCACTGTGGCCACTGTGTAGTCCACACTCATCACTGCCAGGGCAGGGCAGGCGTGCCTGTGTGCAAGGCTTTGCTAGGAAGCCACCTCCAAAGACACAAAGCCTGGCAGGGCTTTGGCACTGGCAGTCTGGGCCCTGGCTTTGTAAGTCCAGATCCTGAAATTAGATGTCTCGAGGTAGCAACATCAACAACATCAGCTACTCATCATTCGCTAATAACGCTAAGCACTCGTCAGCCTCAATCGCTGAGCAAACATTAATTATGGGATGCTCAAAACATGCCCGGTGAGCAGGTACAGAAGTTCGTCCCATTTTTACCCAGGTCAGATACTGCTGGGCTCAGTGCAGGGATCCAAGGACCATCTCCAGCCCCTCTCACCATGCACAGCCAGCTGCTTCGGTGGCAGCTGGTGGTGGGGACACAGACCTGGTGGTCCCAGACATCCTCCACCACTGCAACCCATCGCCTTGGCTGATGCCTGGATGGCACCAGCAGGAGCTTGGTCAGTGCCTTGGGCAAGGGGGAATTAGCTGAGTCAAGGGTGGTGGGGACAGGCCCACGTGAGCTGTTGCAGGGCACGAGCTGCTGAGGCAGGGGGAAGACACCGCGTGCCTTCCTCCAGCACTGTCAGCATGGTGGGGGGTGACATGGTGTAACATGCCCCAAAATGGAAAAAAAAGGAAGGAAGCTCAAGCTCTGTGGGGTTGCATCATATGGGGTCAAGTGCAGCTGCTTGGGAACATGGCTCAAAAGTGTAGCATCAAATCTGCCCCTTATTGCCCTGCTCTGAAGATGGAGCATCCAAAACTGCCCTTTTCTGCCCTGCTCTGAAGATGGAGGATGGAAACACCCTCTGGCAAAGACTGCTGCAGCTCCACACCCTGCTGCAAGGGCACATTTGCTGTTTCTGTCTTAGAGACATGTGTAAGAAGTTAATCAATGCTTGGGATGCTCTTTGGATCTTGGCTTTCTGAGGCATTTTGTTCTCCTTCCTACAAAGGGTTGCTGGTACCCAGGGCTCTCCTGCTGCTGCTACAGGCCCAAGGGAGTTTAGCTGCTGGGGCTGGCCGTGGGATGCTTCTCTGATACCCATGTCAAGTTTGAGGGGCCAAGGCAATGCAGGAGCAGGTCACATCACCATGCCACCCACAGGGACAGACTCCCTTTGAGCCCTGCTAGGCTCCACACCTTTCCACTCTGGAAAGAACGGATGCAAACGGGTACAAAATGGGGCTCCAAGGACATGCATTTGATTCTGGCCACTGCTTTCCAGCAACCCCATGCTGTACCAGCCAAAGCTGCAGGCAGGCCAGCTGTCTCCTCCACTGAGCCCAGCTCTGCCAGCGGTGCTGAACAAGCGACTCTTGTTTCGGGGGGGCGCGTGACCCCAGGGATCACAGGCTGTGGCCAGCTGGCCCCAAGGAGTTTGCAGGAGACCTTTGCCCAGGAGCGTGCCCTTAATCCCCCACTTACTGCACCAGTGAATTTAGAGCTGCAATGCTAAAAAAAATCCAAATGACTTAGCCCTATGAGAAAGGAATTTTTATGAAACAGTGGCACCGCAGGGAGGGAAGTTGGTGAGTATTTAGCTGCTAACAGACATCTGCATTGGCAGTGTTGAAGCAGCTCAGTTTCATCAGCTCCTGGCTGCAGGGAGAGGATGCTGGAGGCTGCAGGTCCAAGGTGCAGCTGCAGTGTCCACCAGGGATGCTCCCACACCTCCCTCCACCCATAACCTACAAGGATCTTTGACCACAAGCACGGGGCAAAGCATCTCCACATTTTTTACCTAACCCTAAACCACAGCAGTGACAGAGCTCCTTGGGAAAAACTCAGGGGTTCCCAGCCAGGGAGGCTGAGATGCCAATTCCCACGCTGCAAATAATTATAAACAGGGTGTTTTCCATGCAGAAGCTCAGACAGAGGGTGTGCAAAACCACAGACTGTGGGTTCAAGATCTTAACCCCAGGCAGGTGCATTGGAAAATGCTGTCTGTAGCAGCAGGTGAAGCCAGTGCTTAGAAGAAAGGCAACAATAAATATGTGGGAATTACAAGCCTTTATGGGCATATTCACATAGCAACACCCACCTTGGGAGGCTGGGACTGATTCACCAGAGAGGAGCTGCGTGTTTGCTCCCACTCCAAGGAAAAACATTGCAATTTTAAGCCAGTCTTCGGGACACCATGAGGTGTTGACCGTCATCTCTCTGAGCCCACCTTCCTCTCAGGACCAGAAGGCTCAATTGCTTTGGTGCTTTGACACACGAAGAAGATGTGATTGCATAAATGATAGCCTTCTCAGGGCAGCTTGGGCTGTAAATTAAATGAAATAATTAAACGGCATCTAGTGCTGGCAAAGAAAATGAGATGGATGGCATGCCTGGATGAGGCTGGAGGCACACCTCTGCATCCTGCACGGAGATCCCACCTGCAAGGTGGTACCCACTACCCCAAGCTGGGCTTGTGCGGTCCCAGGGACCATGGCAGGGATTGCTCAAGGCAGGTGACAAGGTGAATCGGGTCCCAGTGTTCCCCATCACATCCTGGCGTGGGAGGCGATGAATCGATGCCATCATTGTCACTTACCACCCCATCCCGTCAGCCGCCGGTCACGCTGCCTGCTGCCAGTGCCTGCCAAGGTTGTTGTTGCCCGTACACATACACAGCCCCAGCAATTTCAGCCTGCCACAAAATAACTCGGGTGAGGCAAGCACCATGAGATCCCTGCCCCAAGGAGTGGATGGAGCCGGCAGCCAGGGTGAGGCAGGTCCCCTCCTCCCCAAGGTGGGTGCCAGGCGTGTCCCCTGCTGCGGGGGAGGATGGGCTGGGGGATGCGGAAGGACGTCCGATGCCCAGCGGGGTCAGGTGCAGGCAGGTGGCGCGGGGGTGGCGGGGATTTGGGCAGGGCCACGGAGGACATGGGACACAGGGATGGGTGACGCCAAGTTTGGCAGCAGCCTGGCAACACACAGCAGTGTACGAGTAAACCCTAGTGAAGCCACCAGCGCAGCTCATGGGCTTAAAGACCATAAGCATTTTGCTGCGTAAAGGGTTTTTTTTATCAAATAACTAGGGGAAAGGCTGGAAGAGCAGCATGATGGAGAAGGTCCAGTGGACTGAAAGCACCCCACACTCAAAGGCTGCTGCAAACAGCCCTGATGGGGATGGAGCCACACTCAGGGCTCCTGCCCATCGTGACACTTGGCCACAGGCGAGCCGTCCTCCCCTGCCACCTCAGGGTTTGCGGTGTGAGAGACATCAAGGGAACAATTACCACCCAGCCTAAGCCTTTTGCAACTCCACTTAGTACCCCTCCAAGGTCACTACAGCCCATGGTGGCAGCCAAAAAATGTTTAAGCAGGCTGACAGCCAGCTCAGCCTCCAAACCAGCCCCTGACAGCCAGCACCAACAGCCTAGGGATCACCACCACCTGTGATGCCCAGGACATCTCCCCCAGTGCCTGCAGGAAGTGGTGGCCAGAGCCCGGATGAGTCCCTTTGCCATACTCAGTGCAACCCCTCCCCTGCTCCTGAGTTTCCTATCAGCCAGAGCTTCTACTAAAGCACCTCCAGGTTTGCGTTTGCAAGTGTCTCCCAGAAAAAGGGTGTCATTTGGGACTTGCCAGTGCAGCTAAGAAAACGCACCCTCGCCTTGCAAACCGTACGTTGGTTTAGGGCATGGCGTTGGGAGTGGGTGAGCTCCTGGCACCGCGCCGGGAAAAAGTTACCACCACTTTGCTCGGGGGCTCGGGGCCGGTGAATCAGGCTCCGCTAATTAGCTGCATCCAGCAGCTTCACACCGGCACCCAGACCTTGAGTTGGAGTCAGGGTGTTTCAACCAAGCCTGCCCGGGCCTGTGTGCCTGTCGGCTCTGCTCTGCTCAGACTGAGGAACAGTCTTCTTTTGTCCTTGCTGCAAAATCCCAAACGTGTTTTGCTGAATTTGAAGGAGACGCGCTCGCAGCTTTGTATGGAAAACCTCTTGGCCAAAAAATAATCATGTTTTAAACTGAAGCTTCCCTCGCCCTTTAGGTCACTGCAGTTCGGGGCACTGGCTACTGCTGTGATAAATAAATTAAAAATAAAAACTTGGATGAAAAGTTGAAAGCAAATGCAGGGCCAAATGTGAGGAGAAAGAGGAGCACTGCCAGACTGCGGGTGGAACCCCCCCTAAGAAAATAAAGTGTTTGAAACTAAGTGGCATCAAGTCCCCATCCACATGGTAAAGGGCAGGTGGCACACCCTGGTGTCACCCACGGAAAGGACCCATCTCAAGAGGCTGGGGTGCACCTCCCTGTGCAAGCTGCTGAGGCTGAGTCATTCAAACCCCCCCAGGAATTCTCTCCAGCAGGGATAGAGGTTGCGAAAGCGTGTCCCACTCCCAGGGGCGCGTCACCCCACACCCACGGCTGTGCCTGGTGGGGACAGCGCTCCGGCTCACCCCCTGGAGCTGGGGGGATGTGGGGAGCGAGACAGACCCTGGTGCACAGGCACAGAGGGGTCAGCCCTGAGACCACCAGTGCCAAGGGCTGGAGCCGAATTAAACACTCTGGGAATAAGCCCCCCAGTCCCTTCCCATGCTGCGAGCACCCACGAGAGGATCAGTATCGTAATGTTCCCCACACACAGCCCTGTTCTCCCATTTTCCCAATAAAGCATTGGGAAGTGTCTGGGCTCACTGGTGTGATGGACACGTAAGTCACTGAAGAGAACACGTCTAAAAGCAGTGACCCTCTCACGTTGGTACGAGAGCAGCTCTGGATGCAGACACAAGCTCTGCTACCATGAAGCCCAAGCAAAGGCTCGTTCACAGCAGCTTTGCTAATAGCAAAGCTTGCCCTTAATCCATCGGAATTAAAAAAACAGACACAGACTGGGTCTGGACTGCTTCACCCTGCTGAAAGACTTTGCTCTGCAGCACATGATGATACGGAGCTAGCATGGAGTGCCTTCCTCACCAGCCCATCCCTGCACACCAAAGCCTGCTCCATAGCCATGAGATGCTGGGAGAGACTGGCCAGACTGGAAATGCTCGTAGAGGAGCTGCCGCAGGTGCCCCAGCCTGGTGGCCAGGTATGCGTTGCCCAGCCAGCTATGGTTTCCTGACCACTTCAAAGAGGTGCGAGGAGGATTGGTACCTTATCATCTCCCCACGGGCCCTGGGAGAGCCTGAAAGGGTGTAGTGGAGCCCCAGGGCCTGGCGTCAGGACTGTCCCCTGTCTGCAAAGCACATTTGCAAAGGGGTTCAGAGCCCCTGAGAAGGGTGGGTTTGCCTGAGTGCAACTGCAGTTGGGTTAGTTCATGTCTGACCTGTTCTCACCCATGGGCGCTCAGTCCCGGGGCTGCCACACTCGAAGGGACAAGAGGAGCATACCCCTGAGCCGCAGCCCACAGCAACAGTGATGCCTCCGGGCTGGGGACCCGCCATGCCTTGGCCCCTTGCCCAAGAAGAGACACGTGGGGTTTTGCTGAGTCACGCAGCGCGGTGAGGCCGGGAAGGCGCCAGGTTTTGCTGACTCAGGGTCAGTGGTACTTGCCTTGACCACACAGCCACGGGGCAGGAGGGAAGCGGGGGCTGGCCAGCCTCCAGGGAGGCACCGCCAAGCCTGACCGAAATAACGGGACCCAGTGGGCTCACCCAGTGCCTCCGGCCACCACTCCAGAAAACCTCTCCCTGGTGGGCACTGTGTCCCATGGGGAGGCAGTGGGTTTCCCAGTGCCCCCAGCTAAACCAGGGCACGGCAATTTGGACAGCAGGTGGGAGAAGACACAGCCCAGGGCAGAAGTACCCCCTAAAAACCCTCAGCACAGACTGCAGTGGGGGGCAGCGGGCACAGACCCAGGGCAGTGGGAAGCTGCAGGAGGATGGAAGAGCCACAGGGTGGGAGGGTGGGGAGGAGATGGCACAAGTGAGGTGCCAGTGACATGACCCAGTGATTTTCCAGAAGTTGCATGAACACAGAGGAGGCAGGTGAGGGACAGGGACCCCACCACCCCAGCAGTGCCCAGCTCCTCCCACAGGCTGCTGTCCTCCTGTCCCCAAGGCTGATCACAAGCAGGAGCAGCAAATAAGCACCCCTAACCCTCAGGACTTGGAAGGGAAAGCGTCTGTAAATCCGATTTTATTTATTATTTTTTTTCCAGCTGGTCTCGTGGCTCTGTAAGAGCTTGGTCAGGGCAAACGGGACAGAGATTAGCTCTGTCCACCACCTCCCAAGCTGGTAGGGTGGCACCTCTGAGCCCTGCTGTGACACCCCGGGGGTGGCAAAGAGCCTGTCCCAGTGCTCCCCGACACAGGATGCTCAGCCCTGCATCCTGCAGGGGGGGGACACCTCAGGGTCTGCTGATGGACAGTGTCCCCCTCTGGGCTCTGCCTGGCACCATCACCACCCTCAGTGGCTGTAGATGGCCTGGTACCACCATGGTGGCATTTATAGGGGGGCACATGTGGCTTGGCAGCCCCCCAGCACCTCCCAAAAGGTCCAGGATATGCCTGTCCCCCCCAGAAAAACCCCAGCCTGGAGGGACAAGTCCCCACAAACTGGGGGTGTCCTGGGGCCAGCGAGAAGCGTGGGGCAGGGGGCTGTCACAGCCCCTGGCCGGGGGGTGCAGACATCCAAAAATGCAAACTCAAACCCCACTGGTGACAGCTGAGGGCTGAGCCCTGGCCGTGCCGGGCTGGGGGGGCTGCGCTCAGCAGTTTGGGGGTGCTGCCGGCTGGGGGTGTCCGGAAGGACAGAAGAAAGCCAGGCACAGCAGGAGCGAGCATGCGTGGCCTGCCGGGCTCCTCGTGATCCCTGTCACGGTGTTTGTTCCCCCCGTCCCGGAGGCTGAGTCACGGGCCCAGGCGCCGGGGGTCAGGCCTGGGGCCCGGGGGGTGGCGCAGCGGCTCCCCCGGCCCCGCACCCCGCTGCCGGCCCGGCCCGCCCTCACGTGACGCCGGTTGCCGTTCCAGCCCGTCAGCTGACTCGGGCAATCCCTGCGAGGGGCGGCCGCGGCTACAAAAGCGGGGAAGGCGGCGGGGCCCGGCGTGCGGCCTCCTGCAGCGGGACCTGCGGCCTCTTGTCCCTGCAGCCACCACCACCGCCATCGCGCCATGGGCCCCCGCGGCCTGCTCCTGCTGCTCGCCCTGGCGGGGCCCTGCGCCGCCCTCATCAGGTGAGCGGGGGGCGGCCCTGGGGGGCTGCCGGAGCCCCCCGGGTGGGGATGGGGGGAGACGTGGGACGCACGCCCCGGGGGCCGGTTTCAGTGGCAGGCACCCCCCCCTCCATTAAAGCAGAGGTGAGAAGGGCTGGGGCCCCCCGAGATGGGGGTTCGGGGCTGCTGCTCTGCCTGGAGGGGCGTCTTGCCCCGGCTGTTTCTTTTCCTGGTGATTTTTGGTGCGCCCCCACCCCCATATCCTCCAAGCACGGCGAGGGGGGCTCAGCACAGGGTGCTGGGAGGTCCCCTGGTTTCAATAGCGCCATGCCGCCCCCCTCCTCGGGGGGAGCCCCCCACCCCCATTAACAGGTGGCTGTTTGCCCTCCCCTTGCAGGATCCCCCTCACCAAGTTCCCCTCCATGCGGCGAGTCCTGAACGAGGTGGGCAGTGAGATCCCGGACATGAATGCCCTCACCCAGCTCCTCAAATTCAAGCTGGGTTTCGCTGACCTGGCTGAGCCCACTCCAGAGATCCTGAAGAACTACATGGATGTGAGTAAACCCTGCTGACCCCCCCAGCACACACTGGAGCAGATCCCAGTGCAGTGCTAGCCAGGCAGCTGGCACTTCTGGGGGTACTCAGCCCAGGGGGGTGGTGGGACATGCCAGCCTTACCATTGCACCACAGCCAGGCAGGTGAAGGAGGGAGAGGTATTGATCCCGAAGGAGAGATTCGTGCACCCCCACGGCTTGGTGGGTGGTTGCTGAAAGTTGCTTCCCATCATTGCTAAACTAAAAATACTAATACTAATAATTATAATAATAATAAGACACTGCCACCCAAGCAGGAGCTTTGCAGTTTAGGCGACCTATTTCTGTTCACCTTTGTCACTAATTAATGATCATAAATAAGGACCTGCTCACTTGCAGTTGTTCCTAGCATCTTTTGGTCCATTTGGGCTCCACTGTCTATGAGACAGAGGCATAAAAATCATGCTCCACTCCTTGGGGTGTGTGACTATAAAATGGCACAGGGCAGGAGGAGAGGGCTTGGACTGGGCACCAGCTTCCTATGGGACTGGAGATGCAGGATCCTCTCTCTTGCTATCCATCTTCTGCACCGTCTTGGGAAAAGCCTCCCTGTACCTTCTTGGCAGCTTAGAGACCTTACTGGGAGGAGCAGTGATAAAAGGAGAAGCCAGATAAAGGACAGGAGGTTTGCTCTTGCCCAGCTACCAGACACAAATGAGGTTTCCTATTTCTGGGCTCCCCACCAGGTACCCTTGTGGCTCTTGGTGGGTGGGATGTGAGTGCTGGCCAGCAGAACAAAGCTGGCACTGGATGTTTGGGCATTAATTCAGGATATTCCCCCCTGCTCCCCTTCCCTGGGAGCTGTTGTCACCTAGCCAGCACCGTCCTGCTAGGGCTGTGCTGGGAAGGGCCACCAGTGTTTTAATCGGTGCCGAAAGCCAGGGCGCTGTCAGTTTCACCACAACGTTGCCTCTTTTGCCTGTGGCTTGGGCCACTGCTCAGGGAAGGACTTTGTTCCCTTGTCACAGGGGGACCAGCCCAGCCTGTGGTGGGAGATAAGGAACCACTGGGTCCCTCCTGGCCCAGCTGAAAATGCTCTTGCTGCCAGAGGAGCTTTTGGAAGGAAAGGCACAGCCTCCCCTAGACTGCCCTGAATGGTCCCCACCAGCCCCTGGCACCCCTGGTGGGTCTGTGTATGTGATTTATGGGGCCCTTATACTGGGGGTTAATTTTTGAGCCCCAGCAATACTTACAGGATTGCTGGAATCAAGTGCTACCTCCCCATTACAGCTAATTGCAATGGATTATTAACTACTTGGTGATCAACCCCTGCAAACTAAGCACACTGGAGGTGAGCAGCTTTGATAATCTTGTTCTATTTTTTTTTCCCCCCTCCTTAATTAAGTACACTGGGGGGCTGGAGAGGCCTTTCCACCCCAGGGGCTCGCCAGCCTGTACCGAAAGCCCCAGTGGCTGTACCCAAACCTGGAGTGGGCAGAGCTGCTGCTTGCTGCAACCCACAGTTCCTCTGCAAACCCGCCAGCAAAGCAGCTTTCCAGCCAGTTTCGGCTTTTCAGTAACGCAGGTGTTTTACCTGGCTTCCTCCCATCTCTTCATATAGTGAACCACATGTCAGCCTATAGCCCTTCCCCCTTCCCTTCTGTCCTGTCTCCCTGCCCCGAAAGTCCTCCCCCGCAAGGGCCCATCCTGCTGCTCCTCCGTGATTTATTCATTTTCCCACATGCTATAATGAGGTGTGAACACCAAAGGGGAGCCTCCCTTCCAGAGGACAAAGGCTGGGAGCCAGCACTGCCAAAAACCAGAGGAGAGCAGTGTCTAAATGAGAAGCCAGTCACTTTTATTGATTTTTAAGAGATTTTTTTTGGTCTGTAATTTGTGCTTTTAGCCAGTCACCTCTGCTCACATCTCCCTTCTCCTTTGCAGGCCCAGTATTACGGTGAGATCGGCATCGGCACCCCCCCACAGAAGTTCACCGTTGTTTTTGACACTGGCTCCTCCAACCTCTGGGTGCCATCTGTGCACTGTCACCTCCTGGACATTGCCTGCTGTAAGTGTCACCATTCACCATTGCCAGCCATGGTTTGGCAGCTGGCTTCTTCCCTGCAAAATGCAGGTCCTGACATTGCAAGAGGAGAGACTGAGGCAGCAGTGTGAAAGGGCTTGCCAGAGGCTGATGGGCTCTTTAGGGTCAGAGCTGGAAATAGGATCCCAGCCTCCCACATCCAGCCTTCATTACTCCCTTCCTGTTTTTGCCTCTCTGCATTACCCACATGCAGCTTCAAACCTTCCAACCCAACCGTCTCAGTCAGCCCTGCAGCTGGGGAGCAGCATTGCAGGTTGTGATGTTTCTCCTCAAATTATAGACTGGCACTGCTGTTGCCCCATTGCACAAGGCTGTTGGGGAAAAAAAAAAAAAATTAGCCTCTTGCCAGATCTGATACAAACTGTCCTAGTTTCTGGTTTATTGCTGCGTGGAGCATGTGCGTGCATGTTTATGGATTTATAATTAACGAGAGCCAGGTAGGCACAATGAGACGAAAATGTCTTGGGGACTGCAAGTTTTTTGCTCTGTGGCATTCCTACACAGTGAACCTCCACAGCTGAAGGTGTCAAACCCGGCTATGGTGAAGTGCCATTTAAAAGCCACTGTCTGTGCTGCTCAAGCAGAGCAGTGAAACCTGTGGGGCCAACAGATGCAACCATGAAAGGCAGCCCACAGTGCTTGTTGGGGGTAGGGAGGAAATGTGGACTTGTACAGCCCTGTAGTGCCCAGAGAGGAGACAGACCTCCTTCTTGCATAGGTGAAATGAGATTTAGCACACCAGTCGGGTGGTGAGGTCCAGACCTGTCTGTCCTGGGGGTCTCTGATCTCTGGCAGGGAGCTGGTTTCTCAAGGCAGCGTCGCCGGAGTTGCCGGGACCAAAGGGCTCGTTTTATGAGTATGCTATGAGCCTAACCTCTGCCAGACTGGGATCCAGCCAGCCCTGATGGGGAAGTCCCTTTAGAGCCTGTTGTTTTCCATAGGGCTTGGCTGGTTTGTCCTCAGCCACTGTCTGCCCTGCTCAAGGAGCAGCCATGGGGCCAGGCTGGCTGAGTTTGCCACGTGCCGCTGCCCAACTCGTGACTCGGGAGGAATCTGCGGAGGAGGAATCTGCCCAGCCATAAACCCAGGGATATTTTATAGTTCCCAACCCTTCCAAGGGGAAAAGCAGCTTGGGCTATGGGAAAGTCCTCCTCCTCTGCAAATAAAAGAATGTTTTGAGCCCTCTCTGTGCAAAAAGCAGTGATCATAGAAGAAAATTTCCAGCTGTAAAAGAAACAGATAAATCCATAAAGTGAAAATGTTCATGCCCAGAGCAGGCTGTATTTAAAGCCACCCTGGTTCTGCATGGCACAGGGAGGGTGTTTCACTCTGCTGTCTAATGCACCCTGACACACTAGCTACGTAGCCTCTAGGCTCTTCTTAATACCTGGTGGCCAAATCCGATTTAACAGCCAAATTAGATCTGCCCACCTAATTCCCCAGATGTTGGAAATGCTTTATTAAGCACTCTGGGCTTGGCAAATGCTGGGTTCAGACCCACCTTTGTCTGTTTGCATGAGCTGAGCGGTGCAGGGTTGGGTATCAGGGAGCCCTAGGTATCAAGGAGCACTGATGTTGTATGTCTCCCTGTGTCCCCCTCCCTGGCTGCAGTGCTGCACCACAAGTATGATGCCTCCAAATCCAGCACCTACGTGGAGAATGGTACCGAGTTTGCCATCCACTATGGGACAGGGAGCCTCTCCGGGTACCTCAGCCAGGACACGGTCACGGTGAGTACCAACCACCCTTGCCCTGAGCTGTCCCAGCCTGCAGAGCACTCAAATGGGTTTCAGCTGGTCTCACTTCTTGAGTGCACTACTACTGAGTATGCTTCAGTGCCATGTTTCCACGTGCTTTGAAACAAGGTGGTGATGACTGAGAAGATGATGATGACCAAGGCAGGCAGAGAAGAGGGGAAAGTATTAATCAGAAGTTCAGCAGGCTAGGAGTGTAGACTGCATGCATGGTGCCTCTGGCCATCCCCCCAGTCCTCTTCCCCCTGAGCCAAGAAATTTCCCAGCCCAAGCACTTGCCAGCACAACTGTGCAGGCTGCTGGTGGTGCCCAGCTTGTTCCTGCCCAATATCCACGTGCTAGTGGATGTCCACTCAGGCAGCTGCCCAAACACGGAGCAGAATGGGCTCTTTGCAGCCCCATCCTGGTCTGGTGTCAAGTATGGTGCTTATGTTTGCAAAGGTTGTGCAATGCCTGGGGGAGTGGTTCCCCAGCAGCATTCAGGGCCTAGCCTGAGGTAGCCAGGTTGCTGGTAGTTGTTTCCCATCATTTCCTTCTCAGCGAGCAAAGGCTGAGTTTTCTGCCCTGCAAAGGATGGGCACCTCTTGTGACTGCCTCCTGGGTGCAGATGCTCGTGGGAGTTTGCCAGCTGCTGAACGTCAGCGGTGCACGTGCTCCCAGATTACTTGGTCTCCTGGCAAGGGTAAGAGCATATGTTTGCTTTGTGGGGGGGAGACAAAGCAAAAAGTTTTGAATAAGCACATAAATCTAGGGATTTGGGTTTTCTGTGTCAGGTTCAGCTGTAAAGTATTGGTTTACCAATTTCACTGGGATCAAAAGAAATATATCCAGGAGAAGCCCAAAGTGGGTGGCTCATGCAAGGGGCACTCTTTAGCCCATCCTTATAGCAGGAAAATTTCAGGCTAGCTTGGAAGCACCAGCTGATGCCTCTGCACCGCACCCAAAGATGCCAGCAGCTCAGGCTGGGTGCAGGACCCTCTTTGGGGGAGAGGGCTTTTGATGGGCCAGGTGAACCCTGAAAATCAGTGTAGATAAGGCTGTGGAGGAGAGCTGCGGGGGGTTGCCAGCAGTTTTGCACCTCGGTTTTTGTTCTCTGCCCCCTGCAGCCCACTGAGCTTTGGGACTGTTTCAGTTTCGTTTTGTGCTGTTTGTTTCCTGCATCCCTCAGTTCACTTAGGCAGCTTTTTTTTGGTGGCAGGATGTTTCTATCTGAGCCTTCCCATGGCTCTCACTAAATGAAGGCACCCTGCACGTAGCACTGATGGAGTCTCTTACATTAGGTTTGCAAAACACAGACAGAGCAGGCAGAGGCATCTGCATTCACCCCAGTAATGGAGCAGGGCAGTGAGGCGAACAGTGAACTTTATTGTCCTGTGAAAGTGTGGGCTGGTTTAGGCACTTTCTGGCTTAATGCAGGGGCTGAAGTGAGTCAGAAGGAAGATTGCAGCTTTTTCTTTTTTGGTTTGTAATTATCACCCTAATGCCTGCTTACTAATTAGCTCTCTACTAGGCAGTTCAGAGGAAGGATTTTGTGCTTGAGCTTGTTTGGGAACTGGAGATGGCTCTTGGCAGCCAGCATGGCTTGTAGCATTTGATTTCTGTCTGGGCAGAAGCAAGAGAAATCTTTTGCTTGGAGCCTGAGGAGTGTCATGCTTGCAGTATACAGGAGCAGGGGCAACTCAGAGGGTCAGGGACCTTCAGCTTGGACACCAAGATGCTTCCTCTGATGCACATCCCATAGGCAAGCTCCCAGTTGGATGTAGTCTGGAAATACACTGAAACAGCCTTCAGAGTGACCCCCTCGGTTGGAGCCATCCCAATGGCTGGAAGTAGTCACAGCAGCCTGTGGTAGCACTGACATCTGACTGAAAAATGCTGGTTGGCAGGTGGTCCAGATTCCTTCAGCCCTGATTTTTTTTTTTTTTTTTTTTTTTTTTTTTTTGGAGAGGATGATGTGCTCATGTCAAACATCTTCTCTTCTTTTGTGGAGGAACGATGCCTTGTAGCACTGCAAACCTCAGTGCTGCACACCCACCTAAGAGCAGCGAGTTCACCCAGCCCTCTGCTGCTCAGGATGTCAGCCCTTTATCACAGGCTGACCTTGGGATGTCCTTCAAGGACAGCAGAGGAAGCATTGCTGGCTCTGGGGCACAAAATCTCTCCAGGGGCTGCTGTGCAGGTACAACACGCAGGAGATGCCCATCCCCACCTCTTCCCTGTGCCTCTGCAGAGGAGTGCCCTGAGCCTCAGTTTCAAGCTACCATGGAGGCCCTCACCTCTAGTTTGCCTTCACCATCCTGCACTTGCCTGCTCGGCTCAGGCTGCTAACAAGGAAGCTGGGTGAGCTGCGCTGTGCCGACACCTGTCTGTGAAGTGCTGGAGGGCGGCCACCACAGCCATCCACTGGTAATGATTTTTGGTTGCTTTGTGTCTGGGCAAGAGCCAGCTGAGGGATGGAGATCAAGGACCTGGCACCAGCGTTCTGCTAAAGATGCTCTTGAGTCCTCGGTCCTGCTGAGGATTAAGTGTGGGCAGGGTCTGCTGAGACCCCACCACCGGGCAGATACCTGCCTCCCTCTTGGGGTGTGCAACCAGGGCAAACTTCAAACAAACCTGGTGCTCAGTTTTATCAGTCCATTGCATTTGTTATTTTTAAGTGGAAGCCTTACTGAACTTCTGAGCTGCTGCAGGAGGAGCTGTGCCCAGTGGTGGAGCGGTGGCTTTTGTAAACCTGTGGCATACAACTGGAGCGCTCGCCGTGTGCCTGCAGGCGGATGCGTTGCTGCGAGCTGTTTCGCCCCACATCCTGCCCTGTGGCTTTTAGCTTTTGCAAGGCTTGGTTGCCCTTTCGTAGTGTGAGCCTCTGATACCATTAAAGCCAACACCGCCTGTCCCAGCCTGGCACTGTCTAACCCTGGGGGGATATTAGTAATTTACAGGGATCGTTATCTGCCATCAGGTAGGAGAGGTCAGCTTTTTAGTCCAGCCCAGTTCACTACAAGGCTGCTAGCTGCAGGCTGAGAGGCTGAAATTGTCCTACCACAGATGCTAAAATTGCCTGTGGTCAGCCAGAAGCTTGGAAACCTCCTGACCTGCTAGAGCCTGGAGCCAGCAGACACGTTCTGCTCCCTGTCAGCAGAGCTGTCCTGCTTTCTGCGATCTCCTTTCTGGGGATTTGCCCTTGGGGGGTATTTCAGCTTTCCAGTGGGGAACACCAGTCCTTTGTGTGGCTGGCAAGAGAGGTGACCTTTGCATTCAGAGTACTCTGCTGTTTTCATACTTTGCTTTCCTGGCTGGTTTTTCTCCCCTCCCACAGGAGGTCTCTGCAGGCTGGTGGGTCTTCTCGGAGATGCAGCAATATCCTGGGGATGTTTCTCATGTAGGGGAGATCACAGGGGTCACTGGCAGAGGTGAGAGGGATTTGTGTTCCTGGCTGGGGACAGGCACAGCACCCGAGGAGGTAGGGCACAGAGCTGACTTAGAAGATGTCCAGGGTGGAGAAGAGGATTAAAGGCACAGCACAAGAGCTTTTCAGACTGGGAGGAAAGGATGCAGGGCTGACAAAGTGATATAGGGCCCTCTGTTCAAAGAGGAGGAGCTGCAAAATGGTATGGCTGGTGCCAGGACCCAGCTGAAAGTGCTGAGTGAGGTGGGCGAAGAGCAAAGGGGATCTCCTGCCCATAGGAGCGCACTGGGCTTTGCAGGGACCCAGGAGGTGCCACTGTGCGGCTAGAGTGGCCTGTCCCCTCCCCCCCGCTCCTGAGGAGCGTGGCACCAGGGTATCTGGTTTCTGCAGCTGCCTTCAAATGCAAAGGTGAAAGCAGGCGGGAGTGTGGCAGTGTGCTGAGGGATGTGCTACAGCCTGTCTTCAGTGAGATCCTGTTTCCACCCTTGTCTCTTGAGTCAGTTTTCTTTACAATCTGCTTTTCCCTTCCCTCCCCATCTCCCCTCAGCTTGGTAACTTGGAAATCAAGAACCAGATCTTTGGGGAGGCTGTGAAGCAGCCGGGCATCACATTCATCGCTGCCAAGTTTGATGGCATCCTTGGCATGGCGTTCCCGAGGATCTCTGTGGACAAGGTCACCCCTTTCTTTGATAACATCATGGAACAGAAGCTGATCGAGAAAAACATCTTCTCCTTCTACCTGAACAGGTACTGTTGGGTTTGAAGTGTTGGGTTTGGTGGCCCATCCCTGGCAAGCCCAGCTGGGCATTTCTCCCTGCCTTCCCAGTAGCACCTCTTGCTATGTGCCAGTTTACACCCTGGCCAGCATTGTTGGGGAGGTCTTGGCAAGGTCTCCTTGCTGGAGCAGTCACACCAAAATCTCTTCTGTTTACTGCTTTGAAGTAAGAAGAAGGGAAGTAGAAATGCAGCCACTTTACTGATAAAAAGCTGGGCAGATCTGCTACCAGATTTCGTAACTGATGAGGAGACAGAGGATGTATGCAGACGAAAGAGAAACAAAAATAAACAGTGCTGTGATCATGAGATTGCATGCTGCTAATGCAGTCCCCATTAGGGGGGTAAACACAGTGTCAGTCTGCTGCCAAAATCCATGAGCCACGCGGCCACCAGTGTGTCACACCCTAGGCAAGCATGCCCCCCACCAGTCATCACTAATGATGGGGCTAACACTCCTTCACCCCCCCAGAAATCCTCCTGCATAGCTCCCAGCACCTTCCCACCCACTGCTGCTCCCTCCAGGACACCCCACCTTCCTCCTGGTGCAGCAGGGTGGGACTCTGAACCACTTCAGCCCAAAAAGTAGCATAGGGAGGGCAGAGAGTGCTGCTGCTGACCGCCCAAGTGCCAGCCCTCCCCCATCACCATATTTCTTCCCATCTGCTCGGCAGTGAGCTTTTATCTGACAGTAACCTTGAGGATTCAGCTCCGAGGCTGCTGGCTGGCGCGGAGTCAGGTGCAGATAACCTAACGCTGCATCAGCCACGGCCAGCCCTGTATGGGTGCTCCTTACAAGCTGAGTATTCGGGGTGTCCCTGCAGCAGTGCTCAGTTCCCCTTTGCTGTCCCCCTTCTCTGCAGTGAGTTTCTCCAGATGTCCATGTGAAAGCACAAGGCACAAAGCTGCAGGATGCTTCATCTGGGCCAAAATATTCTCATTTCCCCACCCAGCCTCTCTCACAGTATCTGTCCTTATATTGACACGTTATAGCAGGATGTAAGTCTGTCTCCAATGCTGCTAATGCCGTCCTTCACCCCCAAGCACCCTGGCATGTGTTTTGGGGGCATGGGGAGGTGGTTGTTCTCACCCTGCCCCTGATGTTCATGGCTTTGTGGGTTTTTTTTTTCAGAGACCCCAGCGCACAACCTGGTGGCGAGCTGCTCCTGGGAGGGACCGACCCCAAGTATTACAGCGGCGAATTCAGCTGGGTCAACGTCACACGCAAGGCCTACTGGCAGGTCCACATGGATGCGTAAGTTCCCCCTCCACCCAACCACCTGTGTGGGGACACAAGTGCAGGCAGCTACACCTGGGGTTGGGCTGAGACCCTCCCTGAAAGGGAAACCTCCTCCATCCCTGCAACATACCCACACCGTAAAAAGCAGATTCAAATCCCACCCTAAGGCTGGATCGTTTGTTGCTGCAAGGGGAGAGAGGCAGAGAACAGCAGGAGATGTTCTATGAAATCCTTTCGTCTTGTTTCCAGTTTGGCCCTTGAAAACACCTGCTGCGTCCTGGCAAAGCAGGGAAAAAAGCCAGCATATCCTCCTTGCAGGCAGGGTGAGCCCCATGGATTAAATCCTGGCTTTGCTCCGCTCTCAGAAAGGCCCGAGCTGTGTGGCTCACTTGCACACAGCTCCAGAGGAGCAGGATGAGGCCCCAGGAAGCCAGCCCTTGAGTGAAGGGCACGGTGTGGCAATCAGCACGCATTGTTGGAGGCAGAGGGGAGGAGAGTGGGCTGAGCTGCCGTCCCGCCAGCCCTGTGGTCTATTCTCAGCCCTCCCACGTGATGGGAACTTAAAAGTGGCCTGTGATCAGAGTGTGTCCTTTTCCCAGGGATTGCATCCCTCCCCAGTGCAGGGTTTTAGTTCTTCCCCCAGCCCTGCCGCGTTGGCAAAGCGTGGCAGGCCCTTGGCCGAGTGGCTTTATTTGACTGTGCTGCTATGAAACACAATGCAGGTGAGGAAGCCAAAGCAGCTCCTGTCTTGCCTCTTCAATGTACATGAATCCTTCCCTTGCCCATGATGCCCTCAGCCATCACACCACCCCTTTAACCCTTTGCTTTTTGCAGTAGCACAGGTTACACAGTCCCTAGTGCATTGCCCTTACCTCGCTCACGTGCTGTTAGTCCCGGCGTTCAGCAGGCAGGGTACACAGGCAGCAGTCCCAGCTGCCTGCAGAAATGCAGTAACACACCAAGGCACCCACTCGGCTGCGAGCCAGGGGCTCTGTGCACCAAGTCAGTGCTGCATCAGGATTTCTCAGCACCTGTCCTTCCTGGGTGTCTGTCACAGCCCTTCCTTGCATGCCTACATACTGCCCAGGCTCAGATGTCTTCAACTCTTTGCCTACTGCTCTCCACAGCCTTCTGTGAGAGGCCTCTAAGGGCTGTCTTCTGTCTGGCATCTCTCCCCAGGGTGGATGTTGCCAACGGGCTGACTCTGTGCAAAGGGGGCTGTGAGGCCATTGTGGACACAGGAACCTCGCTCATCACTGGCCCCACCAAGGAAGTGAAGGAGCTGCAGACGGCCATCGGTGCAAAACCACTCATCAAAGGCCAGGTGAGGCTGGGCTGGGAAAGCAGGAGTTCATGGCCATCGCAGCATCTGTGCTGACACCCTGCTTTGCACCCAGATGCTTCTAGAAACCCCAGTCTTCTGCTCCCTCTGCTCTCTGTTCCCAGCCAGTGCTTGTGGAAAAGCCCCTAGCATAGCAGGGACCCTTCTGCCTTTTGACCCCAGGAAGCATTTGACACCCTGCTGATGCTCTCAGTAGAAGGCACAGTCCATGAAATTCAGGAGGTTTTGAGTCATCTCTGCCACCCATCTCTTGGGGATGGAGGAGAAGGAATGTAAGCTGCAGCTGAGGCCAAGGGTTCACGTTAATGTGAGTCCAGAGGCACTTTAATACAAATATATGTAATGAAAATGACAACTGCTCCCTGCCAAGTTTTTAACTATCTTAGCTCATCTCACAAGGTCATCTCTCCTCCCTGAAATTGTGGAGGAAGAGGAATTATAAGGAACGTCTAGGAAGGATGCTCTGCTCTGAAACCCCTCCCAAATCACAGACCCATGAGCACTTGCAGGGCTTTTTTTGCAGTGTGGGAACACCCCATGCTGCAACAACAACTCTTAGACCTGCCACCCTCCCAAGACTCGCCAGTGCTAGTTAAACAGGCTTAGTCCATTCACCACCCTGTGAGTGTCTGTGTCTCTGGGCTCGACTGAGCCATGTCTCCCCTTCCTGTGGCAGAGGAAAGACCCCAGCCCTGCTGCATGAGGTGCTGTGCCATGGGGCTCAGCAGAGCTGAACCCAGCATTCTTTGGCTCCGTTTCTATATGTAAAACCCTCTGGCCCCTCAGCTTGCAGCACTGGGCAGGGCGCAACCTGCCTCTTCTGCACCCTGTGATGAGCAGTTCTAAGGGAAAACCACAGCAAAGACACGGTTGTATCTGGGGGAGACCATGCCCTTTCCTGAGGGCATGGGAGCTGCCTTTTAAGTCTAAAGCCTTTTACTGTTTCTGTTTCAGTACGTGATCCCCTGTGATAAGGTGTCATCTCTGCCTGTCGTCACACTAACGCTAGGGGGGAAGCCCTACCAGCTCACTGGAGAGCAGTACGTCTTCAAGGTGCGTCGAGGCAACTTTTGCCAGCCCTACACTTCTCCCCCAAAGCCTAACTTTTGCCTTCTCCACACAAACCTCCATCATGAAATCCAAAATGCAAGAGCAGCAAAAGCAAGGCTGGAGCTGACACTTGGGGGAAAAGTCTGAAAGGTCAGGGTGACAGGGTGGTGGCACTGACTGATGGACCCAGGCAACCTCACCAAGCCCTGGAGGAATGGAACCTGCTGCATGATGCTCGTGAGGGACATCAGGATGGGAGAGAAAGGACAGGCAGGCTGTTGTACCACTTCCTACAAACATTTTGCCCTTTTTCTGGTGGATCCTGGTGCCATCAGGCCAGCCTTGTCATGGTAGAGGCCACCAGCCTGGCATTTAAGCCATCAGATCAATTTGCAAGGGCCATCTTGTGTAGAATTTCAACAGCAGCTCTAATTCGGAGTTGTGTGGGCTGGGAGGTTTATGGGCACATGTGGCTTTACTTGATGCTTTGCTGTGTAAGGGCTCTGGGAGGAGGAGCTGGGTTTGGAGCCGTGGGAACTGCAGGTTGGGAGTTACTTTTGCAAGCTGTGGATCTCGGGCTGGGAGAGGCCGGAATGCAGCTGGCATTGGCCAAGCCCGCGAGGTTGCGGGAAGGGGAGGACCTGCTCAGACTGAAGCTCTCACTCTTCTCTCTAGGTTTCTGTACAAGGAGAGACCATCTGCCTGAGTGGCTTTTCAGGCCTGGATGTCCCACCCCCCGGGGGCCCGCTCTGGATCCTGGGAGATGTCTTCATCGGTCCCTACTACACCGTCTTTGACCGCGATAACGACTCGGTTGGCTTTGCCAAATGTGTCTAAGCGCCTGACCCCCGCTGCCTCTGCCACACACACACATACACACACACATATATGCACAGGAGCCATAGAGAAAGATTACCAGGATTAGAAACCCAGTGAGTGGAAAGGAAAAAAAAAGAAAAAGAAATGGAACTAGATTTAAAATTATATGGAAAATAGTCATTAGTGCCCTGCTAGCTACTTTTTCCCCTCTGTTGAGTAAGTGGTGCTGGGAGGTCTCTAGTAGACAACTCCAGCTGGAGTAGCCCCTTGCTTTACTGCTAGGTCTTCCAGTATTTGTTTATAAGAATGATTTTCAGAGCTGAACAAGGCCCTCTCATGTCTCCCAGCCCTGGTCTCCTTTCTGGGGGGGCACCTGGCTGGAGCCAGCCCTCAGCACCTCTGTTCCTGCAGAGAGGCTGTGTGGCTGCTCTTGGGTTTGGGCTCCTGCACTGGGGGAGAGGGACAGGGAAGACTGTCTGGCATGTTATTTACTTCTTGCTTTTTCAGTGATGAAGTGGGGGAGCAGGATGGTGGGGAGAGTCTGTCATCATCATCCCTTCACAGTGGATTGAGGCAGCAACCACTAGGTCATTTCTCAGTGGGTTTGTGCTGGCTTGGTCCTAGGAGAGCATGTCGTGGGCTGGAAAGATGGAGCATTGTGGTAGTGTGCCCAAGGGTTGAGTTTCAGAGCCTGAGGGCTCTGGTGGTGTGTTTCTGTGTTATGACAGCACAGTGAGGGAGCTGGAGGCATGATGTCTGTGTGCCTGACCTAACAAGGCAGGGATCTGTAGGAGGGCTCCAGCCAGTGGGACTCTTCAGGGAGTAAGAATATAAAGGGGGTCAAGACAGGATTTAATAGAGGTCACTTGAATTCATGGCCTGTCTTTCTGCTGAGCAATGTTACTTGACATGGGTTCTCTCAAGTTTGGTGAACTTCTCCTGGGTTGCCCCAACTGCAGATCTTCCCAGTTCTGTCTGCAGCCGGTGAGTTGAGAATAATGTTTCCTGAAGCAACTCAGTGGTCTACAAGCCGAAATCACGCTCTTAAAATCCATAGGTGTTTGTCAGCCACATGAGACCTTTTGGAAACATTATTCACAACGTTCAAAACTGCCCAAACCTCAGTTGGCAGAGCCAGCAAGCCCCCCGGGCAGGAGGGTGCCATGGCAGCTGCTGGACGTGCATGTGCTCTCCCTGCTGCCCATCCTGAAACCCAGCTGCCTTCAACATCCTCCTCACGTGCTTTCCACCTTACTGATGCCAGTAAGAGCTCTGTTCATGTCCACGCTGTGTTGCGGATGGAATGAGGCAGAATCCTGCTTTGGAGAGATTGTAGCTGATTTAGCTCACAGATCCTCCTGGAGAGCTCAGATCTGCTCAGATGGAGCCTCTCACTTCACTGGGCTGGTGTCAGTAGGCAAACACTGGTGGAGCTATGAGGATGATAAAGTGACTTTAAAGCAGTACTGGAAAGCAGAAGAGAGTCTGCCAAGAATCCCAGCCTGTACTGGAAGTAAGTCTCTTTGCTTTCCCAGTGCACTGGATCAGGTCCTGAAGTTAGGGAGTGGCAGCAGGGGAGGGGCAAAGCTGAGGGTGGCAGGAGGACCAGATCAGCACTGGTGTGACCCCAGACCAGGCAAAACAGGTGGTAAAATCCTGGCTCCCCAAAATTCACTGATAATCCTGCCAGCAGAACTAGTGGGCTAAGGAAGCTCCTGAGAAAGGTCTTTGGGTGAATAGATGGTTTTGCCCAGTGAAACACATATACATCATCCCCAATATTGAATTCACCATGAGCATCAGAGGCACAGGTAGGGAAGAGGTCCCGAGATGAGCTGTGGGAGGACTGAGCATGCAGCCTGTGGATGTCCCCTGTCCCCACCCTCTGCAGCTGATCAGTTTGGCTTTATACCCATGCCTCGGAGGGGTCTGGCGTGGGCAGTGGAGACAGGCCTGGGCACACTTCTGGGGTGTGTATTGTCCCCTGCAACCCTGGATGTGACAAATGCTGCTCCCAAAGCTTGCTTCTGCCTGCTTGCAGTCTTCACCTGCAACCCTGCATCTGGACACCTAAGGACTTCTGTTGCAGACTGGCTAGAGAACAGTAGCATGTTACCAAAAAGAAATCATCCATAGGTACTCCAAAATCAGCAGATATTCAGCACCTCTCTGGAGAGTCCTGCTTTCACACCAACTAAGTGCCCAGAGCTCTTCCAAGTCCTCCTACATTGTTTCCCAGCTGCAGGATTTCTCCAGTGTGGCAAGACAGAGACAGCTTCGCGGGTACCCGCTGACGAGGCCTGGTGCAGGGGGAAGCTGACGTGGAGCTGGCAGTGGGTTTTGAACATCTTTGGCATCAGCTGTAAGTGGGACGTGCAGTGCAGCCCCAGAAGAAGCTATTGGGCCGCGGTTCTGCCTGGCATGCAATGCCTTATGCCACCTGTGGTACCCCAAGGCCGGGCTGATGTCTGTCCTCCGGCAGGGGAAAGGGCGCAGCCCGGAGCCATGCCCTGAGTGACACACCTTAGGCTAGGCTGGAGGAGCGGTTCAGCGTTGTCTTCCCTGAATGAGTCTCCTCCCCTTGTTCTTTTATTTGCATTTTTAAACCAAACTCTAACTGTGTGACTGTTGGGTTGTTTTTTTTAAATCTAATTTGCTGTCAAAATTACTGTCTCATAGAAAATTGAAATGAAAATACAGTATTTCCCCACTTAACTCAGAGTGGTCTTTCCTTAAGCACTTTGAGATGCCAAACCCTTTCTCAGTGTCCAGAAACTCTGTCCCCTGAACGTGGTGGCTCAGTGTGTCTCGTGAACCACTCAGGTGGACCCATATGTGCTTCAGAAGGGATCCTTCCCTTCTCTCTGATCAAGAAACTGGGAGTCTGTCAGGTTTGTCTTCTTCAATATATTAAAACACAACTTGCCTTCTTCAGGTTGACACGATAGTGTCACATGTCTGGCCCAGCACCATTGGGGGTGGCAGCCACTCCCAGCATCTTTCCTAGCCTACAGCCTTCTGGGGCCACATCTCCCTGGCTGAGTATTACCAAGAGCAGTCCCACAGGGTACTCTGGCTGTCCCCTGGGCCAGCTAGAACAAGCTTCTGCTGGACTTGGGACATAGGGTGGTCCTGTAGCGGCCAAAGCAGGACTCATTTCTAAGTCCAGCCTAAAACCCACCAGGATGTGGGGTTTATACTCTCAGAGCCCAGTGATGAAGACCATGTTTGGTTTTTTCCAAAATGTAGGAAAAATCCATCCCTCTTGCCTGGCTGTGCAGTTTTTAGTCCTAGCGCTGCTGTATGGGAGCTGGAAACTCTGATGCAGAATGAAGGCCCCATGTGCCAGGTGGAAGATAAGAGCTAATCCCTACTTTGAAAAAAGCATCATCTACATAAGCAAGACGGATGCAGCCAAGTCCCATCCCGTTTTCTGAGTGCAGATCTAAGCACGCAGAGAGCTTAACTGATTTCCCCACTGACACATCCCGAGCCTCTGTGCCCCCAGGATGCCTTAATACCCCAATCAGCTATTCTCCTATGTTAAAGTGATGGATTTCACCCCAGAAGGGCTGACTAGGTCCTGAAAACCCATCATGCAGCCCACTGTTCTTCAATAGCCCAAGGGGAGAACAAGTCATCCGCTGCCAAATATTTATCGACAGGAATACGGGGACGTTTCTGCTGGGGGGATTGTGCAGAAGCCTTTAATCGTGCTGTGAGCGCTGAACATCGTGTCTCAGCAGGAACAATCACAGGCTTGGTCTTGGCCAAGAGCTGGAGAAGATTGTCCACCCATGCTTTTCCAGCAGGGAGCAGAGCACAGCCCACCCTGTGAGCAATCTGCACGTGGCCCCACGTTATCTTGCCCAGCAAATCCTCAGGTTTACACCAGCCCCCCATTTCCTGCACCACCTCTGCAGAACTCCATGCACATGGCAGTTTCATAACTCACTCTTGATGAAATGTCTCCACTGATGCAAAGAAAATAAAATTTTTCATTATACATCCCCTTGAGTATCAGGGCGCTTGGCCCTGGACCTCAGGGCTGTTTTCATGGGCCTGATCCTTCTCCAGCCAACTCTGCTCAGGGCTTTGCCAAAAGCCCCCTCAGACAAGGACATGTCCAAGGAGAGGGAGGATGAGACCCCTCATTTCTGGAGATGACTTGCTCATCTGGTTGGCTCAGCAATTTGTTGCTTTGGGAAACTATTTTTACTCACTCAATGACGAAGAAAGTTGTTTTGGGGGCTGGTGGCTTTTTCTTTTTCCGTTCTTTCTTGGATTTATTTTTAGGTTCCTTTGGGAGAGAAAAGAAGCGGAGTGCAGACTAAAAGCTTTGAGGATAGGAGACAGAGCTCAAGGAAGAGTGGGGAGATGGGATTTGCCCCTCCGAGCCCCAGGCCACCTTACTGCTTATGGGGCTTAGCAACCCATTGAGGAATTTTGCAGGAGGAATAGGAAAGAGCATTCAGGAGGTTATGGGCTTTCTCCTTCAGAAAAAAAAAAAAGCAGGAGCAGGTCCTGCTAATGATTTTCCAGAAACTTGGAGTAGGATTTGAGATGGGAGACTTTCTCACGGGTCTTACAGCACTTGATTATGCTATAGCCCACGTCTTTAATGATTACAGGAGAACTGCTTTGGGGCAGGAAAGATCTTTCTGTTCTGTTCATCCCATGCTTAGCACAAGGGGATGCAGGCCTTGATGCCACAGTAATACAGGCAATTATTTATACTCATCCCAGCTTTTATTTGAAAGGACAGTGGTCCTAGACCTTATGGGTGAGGGCTTGCATGCATAACCTTTAAAGACTCCCAGAAAACAGGAGGAGTGTTAAAATAATGCAGAATATTGAGGTGGTTTCAGTTCTTGTGTCCTTATTTTTTAAGCCAGTTCCCTAATTCTGAAGGATCACATGAATGGTTTTTGAACTGGTGGTGCTGCACATATGTCATTGTAGTTCAGGGTAATAAACCTCTCACTGCTCATACTTAGCACTGAGAAAGATGATGAATTACCAACCCAAAGACCCAAAAGTGCTCTGCAAACTGTAGGGTTGACCTGGTACCTGGAGAAGAGGAAAAGCAGCCATCCAGCCTCCCTGACCTTTCAATCCTATTCACACCAGGGAACATAGCTGCCTCTGTGACCCCACGTTCCCCTACACCACCCTGCTGCCTCCTCCACACCCCGTTTGACCCTTTGCTCACCCTCCATCCCTGCCTGACATGCAGAAGAGGAGCAGCCCTACCTACACATCTCCCAGACAAATGAACAGCAAGCTCATCCACAGCTCCTACAGCAGACAGCTGTCTGCATCCAAGGGGTTTCATTGCCCCTCCTGAGCCTGAGGGAAGGATGCTCTGCACAGCTGAGGGTTGTCCAAGCCCTCCAGAAAAGCTGACTGACAGCTGGCCACAGCTCTGCCTCTCCTGCAAACATCTTAATCCCATGGGAACATCACTCTAACCCTAGTGCTGCTTTTGCTCCTTAGCAGCTTCTTGGAGGGAGACCTGGGTCCCATCACAGGCAGCCTTAGCACCAATAAAACCCTCTTTACTTTGGCAGGACCCACTCTGACACCAATGAATCTCAAACCAAAGGGCAATTTGTCCTTTTTTAACCAGCACAGGTGCCTTCAGAGGGATTGAACCATCTTCAAGCTGGCAGAAGTGCATACTGGACCTGCCCCAGCCTGGGAGCACTGTGGTGGCAGGAGGACTCCCCTCACACTCACCCACAGGGATGGACGCAGCGTGGGTGCCCTGACAGGGGAGCCAAAGCTGCCTGCAAACAGCCGAGTGAATTACCATTGTTATTTCTTAGCTCAGCACTTTCTGGGTAGGCTAAAGGCATTTCCAGAGGATTTCCTTTCCCCTGCGGGTACTGCTTGCACAAACTTTTGTTTTACTCAGCCTGTTTCCAGTACTCTGGGATTTATCTGCTCGCCTTTCCCAGTGCCTCAGCCAAACTGGCTGCTGCCTCAAGGCCACCTGCACCAGGCCGTGCTCTGCTGCTGCGAGGTGACACGGCGTGTCTTCATGTCCTCACCCTCCCTGTGCCACGGCTGTGTCCTCCCGAATGACCTGCAAGCTGTCCCGGCACAGCACCAGCTGCTCTCTGGCATCTCTGGGGGGATGCTACTGCAGCACCCCAGAATCAGGTTTCCACGCAGCTCCCAGGGCACTTGGCAGCGAGAGGCATTTCCCTGATGCTGTGCCAAGTGCAGGCACGGCCAGATCCTCTCGGGCTTGTCCATCCTTTGTGACATCCCCACCTCCCTCCCCTAAAGCAGCCACATGCCCTGTGTCCTGCTGCTGGGGTGCTCCCGCCCCTGCCCGCACTGGGATTTGCTCAGTGCTGGCAGGATTTATCTCCCCACGGACAGGATGTATCCCCTTTCCATCCACTCCCCACAACCAGAGCACTTTTTGCCCTATAGCACTTTATGACCCCCACCTCCCCTCGCCATGCTGTCCTCATCATCCCCACACACCCCTGCCACGCTTGCTTTAGGTTTTTCACCCAGGCCCATGAGAGCAACCCAGGCTGCAGCAAGTCCCCACTGCAAAGGTCTCTGTGGGTAATGCTGGAGAGAGTGGGGACGAGCATCCCCTCTGGAAGCCGCTCAGCCAGGCCCATGGGAGATGCTCTTCTCCAGCCAGGCTCTACCAGGATGCTCCAAGCAGGAGGTGACGTCCCCGTAGGGGGGACACGAGCTGGGCTGGAACACAGAGGAGTTCTCTCTTGCGTGGAGCATGTTTTGTGGGAGGAGGGGGGCTGCAGGTTGACCTTCCCAGCCCCTGACTCTCTCCCCCTGCCCACTCGAGCCCCATGGGTGGCCGCCCCCCCGCCCTCCCCTCCTCCCGCAACTCCAGCGCCGAGGAAGCAGAGCCGGAGGCAGTGCGGAGCCGGATATGCAGCGACTCCCCGCATCCCTCCCCGTGAGTATCCCTCGCTCCTCCTGATGCCTTCCGAGAAGGATGGACAGACAGACGGACAGCCAGAGGTGGACTTGTCTCTCCTATTTGCAAAGCTGGGGTGGGAGGGGGGGACCTCTTCCTACACCCCTTTCCCCATCCTCTCTCTTCATCCCCTCTTTCCCCTCCTCCTCCTCTCCGGCCACGATATTCTTCCCCACCAAAAATAAAAGGGAGGGGAGGGTAATCTGCTGGCAGGTGGAAGGGATCAGGAAATGCGATCCCAGCTGGAATCCCGCAGAGATGAGGACTCATCAAAAAAAAAAAAAAAAAAAAAAAAAAAGCCCCCCCAAAATAAACCCCCCCGGAGGGAAGGGAGGGCGAGGGGCTGCGCTCTGCCGCACCGGGAGAGCCGCTCCGCCCGCAGCCGAGCCACCCGCTCCCATCCCAGCACGGGACAGACAGCGGAAGGCCCCGAGAGACAGACAGACCGACCCACCGACAGACAGACCCACAGGCGGGCGGGGAGGGCTGCAGGGGGCGGGATGCAGCGCGGATAGCCGGCAACTCCCGGGACCCCCCCGGCTCCTCCCAACTGCTTCTTTCTGCTTTTATTTCTTTCCTTTTTTTTTTTTTCCTTTTTTTTTATTTATTTCCCCACTCGTGACTCCGGCGTGGGTCACGCAGGACAGCGGAGGGAGGAGGACGGGGGAGAGGGGGAGGGATGCTGTCCCCGCCGCGGGGCCGGCGGCAGCGGCTCAGTGGTCCCCGGGCGTAGCGGTGCTCCCTCCTCCCCCCCATCCCTGCCCTCCTCTCCTCCCTCTCCTCTGCCCACTCCCTCACTCCTCTCCCCGCTCTCTCCTCTGCCTCCCGGTCCCTCTCTCTGCCTTCCCCCCCACATCTCCCCTTTTCCATTCCTTCCCCCCCTTTTTCTTCTCCCCCCCCACTTCTCCATCCCCTCATCCCCGTTTTTCACGGGGGGCTTTTTGCTTCGCCAGGGCAGAGCGCGGTGACGCCGCGGCAGCCACCACGGAGAGGACACAGGACCCCCCCCTGGGCCTGCCGTGCCCTTTCGAGGCCGTGGCCTGGACCTCGAGACCCCCCCAGGGTCCCCCGCAGGGCTGCTTCGCCTGCATCGCCAAGCCCCCGGCTCTCCGGCAAGCTTCGCCTGTCCTGTCCCCTTCCTCCGCCGTTTATCTCATGGAAAGCAAGGGCTGCAAGGGGGACAGCCTGCGGCCGGCGGTCCCGTGCAAGCACTCGGTGGAGAAGAAGACGATGACCAACCCCACCACCGTCATCGAAATCTACCCCGACACCACCGAGGTGAACGACTACTATCTCTGGTCCATCTTCAACTTCGTATACCTCAACTTCTGCTGCCTCGGCTTCATCGCCTTGGCCTATTCGCTGAAAGTGAGTGCGGGGCAAGGGGCGGCCGGGGAGCACGGGGAGTGTTGGGGGGTCACACCTGATGTAAATCATACCTTTGCCACCCAAATGAGAAGTTGCACCTGCTGGGCGTGGGGATGGGGAGAGTCGAGGTGTGTTCTGGAGCTGGGGATGTTGCTTTGGGTGGGGAAGAGGTTCTCTGACTTGCTCCGGTGCCCTCGGAGGCCGCTCTGTGCCATGGCAGCGGGGTGACAGGCAGGCAACACGGGGCTGGCTCGGCTCGTGCTGCACCCCAGGGCACCCCGGCACTCAGTCCCTTCTTCAGGACCCCGTCCGTGGGTTAGAGATCCTGGGGTAGGGTCCAGCAGCACGGGATGGTCAGGCAGCAGCAATAAGAAGCAGCTGGCCAGGATCAGCCAGTGCCTGGCGAGTTGGGAGGGGGGGAGGCTGTCAAGGTGCAGGGCAATCCTGCCTGTTTCCTTCTTGCCCTCTCCCTAATTAAAATACTGGAGCTAGTGGCCAAGCTTCCCTTCCCTGGACCCTGTAAATCCCAAGGCAAGCCCTGGAGACCTGCCAGCATCGTGGGAACGAGCCCCAGGTAGCTGAGGAGAGGGAAGACAGTGCAGGGGGGCTTTGCACAGCGTGGGGGCTGGGGGCAGATAGAGCCGTGCTGATGGAGAGGGCGATGGCACAGAGCACAGCCAGCGAAGGGGATGGGACTGGGTCACTCCCAGGAGCTGCAGGGAGAACAGCCAGGCACGGATGGTGCCCCTCAGCACCTGCCAGGAGAGAGGGGCCTGGGTTACCCTCCCCTGCCCTGCCTGCCAGCCTCACAACTGACTGAATGGATGTGCAGGGAGCCCGGGGGCAGCTGCGTGGCCCAGGAGAGGAGCTAGCTGATTTGTTTTGGCAGGCAGTGTTTAGAGGAAGGCCAGGGCACAGGCAGGCTTCGTCACAGAAGCAGATCAATTAACCCCATCCAGCTCCCGCGAGCTGGACTGCGAGTGCCCAGCACTGTGAGGAGGCTGCTCCCAGGCCCGCCTGGCAGAAAGGCTTGGGGCCAAGCCCACCGACACGTGCCCTGGGCTCGCCCAGCGCTGGCACTGTGCTGCCTGCCTCAGTTTCCTCTTCCCTGAGATGGGTGATGAGCACCCATCTGCCACCCATGTAGCAGGCTTCACTGCTGCCTGGGCGAGGCATTTAATAGATTCAATCATGCCGGGGCTGAGCATCACCACAAGCAGGACTGACCCAAGGGCAAATCCAGGCAGCAGCAGCCTAACGCAAGTGGGGGGAGGGAGTCCCTTAACACCTCCACTCATTTAGCCAGTGAGGGAGGAAACTGGCTTCCTCCTTTTTCACGTGTCTTTGCTCATCTGATCATTAGATCAGCATCATTCCTGTATCACAGTGGGCTAGGATCAGATCATGGGGACACGGCCGTAGCCACTGCGGGTATCTGGGTAGATGTGGTCCCTTAGCTGCAGCCAGCAGTGGGGGCAGGACAGACTGGGCTGACCCATCCCCAGGGGACAGGATGGAGGAGGGTCTGCCACCTACAAGGGTTTTATAGGCTGGACCCTTCACTATCCTTGACATGAGGAAGGGCAAAGCCAGAGCCTTGTGCCGGGGCAGACGTGGGCTCAGCATCTGGCTGGAGGACATAAATGCCAGGGTGAAAAAAAAAGTAGCGGTGGCGAGGGAAGGCAAATGGGCAATATGCTCCAAATAAGGGAAAGTAAAATAGAAGATGGCTGTCAAAAACCAGCCTTGGCTTTTGGACTGCAGAGACGATAGCTGATAGGATTTAACAGTGGTACCCAAACAGATGCAGAGCTGAGTGGGTAGAGATAACCCTGCTCTGGTCTCAGAGCTCCCCAGTGGCTGTGACTCTGTGACGGGGCAAATAGAAACAAACCCCCCCTCAGAGGCACGGGACAGAGCTAGCAAGTGGTTGAAGGGATGGCAAATGCCCTTGAGGGCTGCTGTTGGGATGGGCGGTGGGAGGCAATGGGGATGGAGGTCTGCCTCGGGGAAGGCCACTGGGAGGTGTTAAGAAAGATGGGATCCTTCCTCACTCACAGCTACTGCAGAGACATTCACAACATCACAGCCAGGCTGGATGTTAGGGTCATTTTTCCAGAAGCCTGTTGTTTTCATCTCTTTTACAGTCAATAAGGTTTTTCCCAGAAGTTCAGAGGAAGCAGAAGCAAGGAATGCCCTGGGGACAGGTGTCCCTTTAAACAGACTTCTGTTCCTCTGCAATGAAATGTAGACAATTTAGAAGCAGGTAACTTAAGTCCCAGCCTTTCTAGGATGTCTGTGCTCTGCAGAGACCAGCAGAGTAAGGTGTTGTGGGAGGGAGAGGAAGGGAGCAGCACCTTCCCCTCCCTGAGCCCATTCTGGGACCTCCGACAGCAGAGCCCTTGGCCAGCAGAGCACAGGTTTCCTGGCTGAAGGGCCATCAGGCTGCTGATGGCATTGAATGGTTCCCAGGTTATGTTTTTTTTCCATTTCCTTTAAATAACTGAAACATCTAGCAACCTCAGGACTCATAGTTTTCATTATCAGAAATAGCATTTTCAGTACCCTGCCATAAGCATCATCTGCTTTTGCCAGACTCATACTGTTAATAAAGCAGTAGCTCCTTCGTGCCCCAAGTCCATGAGATGTTTCATTATGGACCTTAGCACATCCTAGTATTTCCACTGGAAGCCAGATGTACGCTGATGTACACTTATTCCTGTAAAGCTGTCTCCTTCCCCATGCCCACTTTTATTGGCTTCACCCGCAGCTGGAAGAACAGTGCCTCCATGGCTGCCTGGCTTTCTGCATGCGAGCTGCAGCCTTCTAGATTTCTTTCTGCAGGAAAATGCTATTTCACGGTGACCACCACTTACTAAAAATGCCGAAAAACGCACCCCAGCACCAAAGAATTTATGGTCTTACTCAAAGAACCTCATGAAGTCAGGTGAGGGCAAAGACTGTGACATCCAAGCCAAGTACTCTGTGTGACAGACACCCCAGCCAAGTGCTCTGGATAAGAGTGTGAAGGCACACTTCGTCTTTATTTACACACATAGCAGGCCAGATCCCCAGCAGATACAGCTTGCTGGGCTGCAGCAGAGTCACAACGACTCACATATCCCTCCGGGAGTTATTTCTAGCTTCTCAAGGTCAGTCTCCCAGAGCACAAGCAAGGAGCTTGCATGTTAGCATGAGTTGGTGCTGGGGAAGAAGAGATAAACAGCAGGACCAGGGAAGTCAGAAACTCTAAAGTAACCTTAACCCCAGCCCAGCACAGATGCGAGGATTGCTCCAGTGGCAGCACTTTGGATTCAGTTGGTTTTCATCAGGAGCAAATGCTTTGGCCTGATAGTCAGCAGCTCCTTCACCTCCTCTTTCACAGCTCCAAGCAGTAATGAATGATGCTCCAGTGCCTGGTGGCAGGAGATCTCACTTCTGTCATTAGCAGGTCCGGCTCTGGAGTCCACCAGGGCGAGCCAGGTCTTCCCCAGTGCCCATTACACCACGATCAGAGGAGCTGGGATCTGAAATGAGCTGCAGTACAGATGCCATGTTGTGGCTGTATAGAGATGAATATGGCAAGAAGCCCTGCTGGCTTTTTAAGCCCCAGCAGCAGCCCATGGGGTTCCTCACAGAGTTTTCTTGCCTCTTGAGGCCACCAACATTTGTGGTGTGACAGCACCCCAGGAGAGCTGAGCTCTCCTGCCTCTCTCTGCCCAGCCCTTAGCACACATCTGTGGGCACAGCTGTTTACCTTCCCCTCTCACAATGTGTTGACCTTCCCCATTTCAAGTGGAAACTGACCACCACAAATCCGTAGCTATTTATTAACCCCAAGAAGCAGAGAGGCTGCAGCATCTGACCTCTCAGGCAGGCTCTCAGCCTGCTGTTCAAAAGGAGCAATGGTATCTGAAAGTGGGTGAAACACAGAGGTGACAGCCTCCTGGCACCAGTGCTGGCATGGTGGAGGTATGCAAGCTGGAGAGCTCTTGACCAACTCACAGAGCAAATAAACCCAAGGATCCCCTCCAGAGCTCCTTATGTGAAGGGACACAGAGCTCTGCACAGAATGGGTTTACAGACAGACAGCTGTGGGCTGCATGCTAAAAGCCAGGCTGCCTTAAATACAGCCTCATTAGGCTCATTATCAACAAACCATTTGTCTCCTCCTGCAAGCTGAGGCAGCACTTTGTGCCCACACAGCAAGTTCCTTGCTCCCAAAAACCAGAGGGGTTGAGCCCCAGAGCAGAGAGGGGAGATGGCTGCTGGGGAAGGGACTGGGAAGGAGCGGGGAGTCGAAAGAAAGAGCCCTGAGGCACTGGCATGCTGGAGATGGTGGAGGACAAGGGGAGCAGCAGGGACGTAACAAACAAGCAGTAACAGAGGGAAAGGCCACCACTGCCTTTTGCTGGTGGAAGTGGGGAGGAGGAGAACATGTTAAACCACAAAAGCAGGCTGTGTTTTGCGGAAGTCGAGCATGGAAGAGGAGAGGAAATGTGTAAGTTGTCGAGCTGGACCAGAGATGAGCTTTGCCTTGTCCAGGGTGGGAACTCCAAAAGGGCCACTGTGCAGTTCTTTGGGGTGCCTGGGGAAACCCTGCAGTCAGCAGAGATGCAGGATAATTCTCCTTACACACCAGTCATCTCAGTGCAAAGCAAGGCCAAAAATCCCCAGATAACTTTAGGCAAGGTGAGAAGGGTCAAAGTGACAATGAGAAAAGAGTCTGTGACTAAGGAAACACCACACTTGGGTTTGAGGAGGTTCAGACTTGTGACATTGTGACCTTGGGGACCTGTCTCCTCTGTGCCTCACCTCCTCAGCTGTGGAAGGAAGCAGCTTCCAGGGCTCCCAGAAGCTCATGCACCAGCTGCCAGCACATTATGGTGATGGTGGCCACAGGAGCATGAAAATAGGAAAAGCTGTGGCCAGGCTATGAGAAAGACACTGGCATCTCCTTAAGGACAGAGCGGGGATGGAGCCGAAACACACATCTGCTCTCCAGGAGAGCTCCTCCTTCAGAGCCCGGCTCAGGTGCTGCAGCAGGACATTGAAGGGAGACATCTGTGAACATCTGGGGGTGCAAGGCCAGGTGGGAGGAGGTGAGGCCACCCTAGAGAGATGTGGGAGGCCGGGACTGTGAGT
Organism: Podargus strigoides; assembly: GCA_028020825.1. Lineage (NCBI taxonomy): Eukaryota > Metazoa > Chordata > Aves > Caprimulgiformes > Podargidae > Podargus > Podargus strigoides. The sequence goes on from CM051633.1 coordinate 5,717,745, forward strand.
GGTTTGGAAGGAGAAACGCCTTTTCATTGCACTTGTGTGCCGCAAGGGCCCTTGGCACTTGTCCAGCACTTAGAGGCTCCATTGCAATAAAAATTATAATGGACAATAAGGGATGCTTTGCATGAGAGTGACCACTGAAGCCATAGGGTGTATGGGGAAATAACAAGGGAGGAGAGGAAGGGGACCGAGGACTCAGCAGGGATGAGGGATCCAGGCAGCCAAGGACAGAGCAACTGGAGGAGAGCTAGGGGAGGGAAAGGGCAGGGGGCTGCTGGAGATGGGGGCTGCCAGAGACGGGGGATGCAGCGGAGCACCATGTGCCACAGGGGTTGGCAGGAGCAGGCAGGTGGGACTGGCTGGAGGGGCAGGGAGAGGAGGCAGCTGGGTGCCCTTTGACAGGAGTCAAAGGCAGCTGTCTGTACCTTCAGGTGGGTCCAAACAACAGGAAAGGCGAGATGGGAAGGACAAAAAAGGAACTGGGAAGAAATGGTGGCACTGGGGCGAGCGCAGCCCCAGGAGCCCCTTGCTAGAGATGCTGAGGATGAGCAGACTGGAGCAGGGCCAGAGGGAGAGCCACTGGGAAGGCGAGGGCTGGGGCTCCAGCAGTGTACCATGGGAGAGAGCTAAAGTCCTGAGTACAAACCAGTGTCAGGTGGGAGAGGCTGCTGGGAGCAGTGGGAGAGGGCTGGGCACAGAAATTAGGGTGGCAGAGTGCTCCAGGGACAGGAGGAGCAGGAGATGAGGAGAGGGGAGAGCTCCTGGGCACAAGAGGAACTGGCAAAGCAAGTGGCTCAGTGGTGGGAGGGTTGCAGAGCTCGGTGTGCCGGCCATGCTGGTCTGCTGGAGAAACTTCTGGCTGCCTGGCAAACGCCAACGGCAAACACCAGCCTGCCTGCAGCTGACAGCAGTGCTGCCAGCACGGCTGGGTTACAGAGGAGGAAGAGGCAGAAGGCGTTTGCTCTGTGCAGGGTTTGCCTCCAGCAGCCCCACCGCTGGGAAGCGGAAAGCGCGTGAGAGCTTCAAAGAGCAGCGGGTGGGACTGCAGGCTGAACAGAGCACCCCTGGGGCTCTGGCTGCAGGGACCTCCTCCCTGCTGGCTGAGGAGATGCCGGCTGCCCGGCGCTGCTGTGCCATGGGGTTTTCAGGAGGATGCTAAACCTACCGAATCATTCCAAAGGTGAGTCATCCCGGACATGCAGCTGACACAAGCAGGCGTGTGGGCTCCCAGGCTGCTGGCTTGCTGCCATGCCAGAGGTCATCTCTGCTGCTGGGAGCACCAGCCAAGCATGCCACAGAGCCAGGCATGGTTTGTGACTGTCCCCTATCCCTGCTCCCAGAAGGATGCCCTGAAGCTGCGGAGCTCTCAGCAGCGGGGTGATGAGTGGATGGCCCCAGCTCCAGTTGCAGGCTCCCAGGAGCAGGGCACAACAGAGGCTAAGGACGTGGCACGACAGGATTTAACATGAGGACGAAAACAGAGCTCTCATTCTTGCCTATGTGCCGGCCAGCGCTGGCTCCTGTGGGCCACGTGCCAGCAGCAGCCTCCCTCCCCACGGTCCAGGATTAATGAAGAGCAGGAGGTGCTTGTGCAGAGAGGTCCTCACTGGTGTGTCGGAGGAGGGGACATTGCTTGAGGGTCTGAGACATCACTTTGGAGGTCTCATGAACCAGCATGGCTCAGTGGGAATGAGGGGCTCAGCAATACTTCCTCATATCCTGCAAGTCACAGAAGGCTTTCAGGACAGCCCTGTGGATAAGCACTGCAGGAGGGAGAGAGAAAAAGTCACTAAGACGTGGTCTGGATCCATTGCAGAATCTTTTTTGGAAAGCTCCTGGTCAATAAAAGCCTGTCAATATTTTTAGGTAGGACTCTGGGGCTGGTTTTCACAGCCTGCCACCAGCACCTAGTGTTCAGCCAGCAGTGCCAGGACGGTGCTCACGCAGCCAGGAGACAAGGTGTGCTGCAGAGGACAGGGCACCACAGCCTGGGTGCTGCCATGCTGTGCCAGCCCCTGGATACCCTGCTCAGGTACGGGAAAAGGAAGAGGGGTAAAGTCTCCTGGTCCTTTCACCCCACATCCTTGTGGCTCCAGCTGCCTGGTCTGCTGAGTGCCAGCTGACAGGGGACAGGGGCACGTCCCTGCTAGGAAGGGATGGAGCCTGACCACTGATCTGCTGGACTCAAACTGCAGAGCTACTGCTGGCGGGCTATGCCATCATTACCGGGCAGTGCCGTCTGCTGCCTGGTAATGCCATCCCTGCCTGCTAGTTGCATTCTTGCCTTGCAGTGCCATCTGCTGCCTCGTAATGCCATCACTGCCGGCTAGTGGCATCACTGCCTGATGATGCCATCCACTGCCTGGCAGTGCCATGCATTGCCTGGCAGCCTGCAGGAGGTGGAGGCATGGCAGTGACATGGGCATACACAAACCTTACCCACTGCAGAGCTGTCCCAAGGCAAGCCCACAAAAGTCCCAGCCTGCAGGGTAGTGAAGGGAGCAGACTGCTCTGTTAGGATTGAAAACTGCCAGTGTCAGAGATGCTACACGAGCCGCATCAGACCTGCAAAAGGAACTCATTAACCCAGGACTACTTAATATGCTGGAGGCTCGTGTGCAGCCCTGGAGCTGCAGTAGGATGCCGTGCCAGGTTTCACCCGCTCAGCCCCTCAGCACAGACAGAGGCACAGGGATGCACATCAGAACCACAGCCAGCCTCCTTGCTCGCAGGCCTGGCGAGCCAAAGCCCAGCGCTGCAGGGTCAGGGGCACCCCAAGAATTCAAATGTAAAGTGGCACAGCCCAGCTCTCATCTGCTGCACAGGTACCCTCCAGTGTGGGTGTTACTTGAAACAAGTTTTCTACATCTCCCAATTTTTTAATTTTTTTTTTTTTGGTCTCAGGTCCGGGATAAGAAACTCCTCAATGACTTAAATGGAGCAGTTGAAGATGCCAAGACAGCCCGGCTTTTTAACATCACCAGCTCAGCCCTTGCCACCTTCTGTATCATCCTTATCTTCATCTTCCTGCGATACCCCCTCACTGACTACTAGAGGGAGGCCAACAGCAGCGGCCGTCGCCAAAATGCCTCTATGCCAGAAGTGTCTGCAGTTGTTTCTTGTAGCAAGGACGCAAAAAAAACCACTCCACCTTGATTGCAAAAAAAAAAAAAAAAAGCCAATTAAATACATAAATAAAAATTAAATGAGTTGATCAGCCCAGCTGAGCATACCCTTCCTGCCCCCAAACAGTTTGTGAACTGCTGTAGGAGGGTCTCACTCTTACACATGTACAGGGAGAAAAATAGACCAAGAAATATTTATTTTATGGCCAACAAGCTGTGTGACAAGAGTGTGCAAAGCTGAGAGCAACACATGCCTGGCAGCAGAAAGGTGAGCTGAGGGGAGCAGCGGGGTCCGGCCGAGCGGGAGGTGCGTGCCGTGATGGATGGTGACCGCGGCAGGGCTGGCTCGCAACATATCAGACGTGTTCAGACCGCCCCACCACCCCCGACGTACACGGGGTTCTTTTCCTTTTCCTCTCTTGAGTTTCATCTGCTGGTTCAAACAACTCCCAGTCCCTGGAGAGCTGAGGATGTTAGGTGGTTCATGCTAGGGAGCCCCAAAGCCTCCAGAGAGACCCCAAAGCATTAAAGGGCAGGTTTCTCCTCAGGATCTCCCGGCAATGCTGAGAAGGAAGGCACCTTCTGGAGAACTGCCTAAGCCCCCTGAACCGAGTGCTACTGTATTTCTGTAAACAGTCAATAAAGATACCTCTGAGATCTGATGCTGCTGGGTTAATTCCTTCCTTAGGAGGGCTCAGCTTCTGGTCCCTACAAGCTGGCAAGAGAAAATGCTAATGTCACCAGCAGCTGCTTGGGAGAGATTTAAAGCAGGAGTGAAGGATGCTGCTGCAGGTCGGGGCCGTATGCAGCCATAAAAGAGGGCACAGATCCAGATTTAAGAGCAGAGACCTCAGTGACTCCCGTGATGGTCGATCAATCGCAAGCAAGCAAAGGCAGCCAAGCAGGCAGATCCCCTTTCCCTGCTAGGACCAGCATTGAAGGTGATAGAAATAAATCATGGCAGTCTGAACCTGAGTAGGAAAATAGATGTTTTAGCTTTTTCATAACCTCGTATGCGAGATGAAGTGTTTCATTGTGCCTTCAGCCTTGAACAAAATGTGCAGGCTAATTTGGTGTGCTTACAAAGAGTAGGAATGAAAGGAAGAATCCATTTGCTCACCTAAGCTAAGCTAAAACCCAGGTACCAGGAGTGGGGTGGCCTGACAGTTGTTGCAACTGCAAACTGTATGACCAGCAATTAGCATGACTGCTGGGATGGAGCGAAGGCTCCATGGTCAGAGGTTGTGCTGATAAGCCAAAATCCAGGCCCCGCAGGCCAAGTGTTTCACCTCACTGTCCCCAGAGACAGAACTTGCATGGGAAGCGGGCGACCAAATTCAAATCTGCATATGAGACCATCATTAGATTTTTTCCCCACCTCTCTCCTAATTAATATCCATCATTAGCCTGCTGAGAACCAGTTAATACATGTGTTATAACCTAGTCCCACCTCATCAATAGATATTAAATTAGTCTTTAGAATCCTTTGGTTTTGGAGAAAGAGAACTTCAGCTGATGGGGCTGATCAACAGAACAGCTGCCACTCTTCTGCACCGAATTTGGACGCCTCTTTGGTAAGATTTGCACCTCTGACTCTGATGGATGTTTACCCAGGAATTACTAACTCAAGCTTGAACTTCTGCAGTCAGTGCATTTATCAGTGGCAATTCTGAACTTAGAATCATAGAATTGTTTTGGTTGGAAAAGACCTCTAAGATCATCGAGTCCAACCATTAACCCAGCACTGCCAAGTCACCACTGCCCCATGTCCCTCAGCACTTGTTATATCTGTCGCTTTAATAAATTACCTATCTTTGCAACTTTGCAAAACCGTCTCGCTGCAAGTTTTGGGCACTGCAGATCTTGCAGCAAAACTGTGAAACAGGCAAAGGTTGACTTTGATGAGCAGCTACACACATATAATCCTTTGGTCATAAAGCGCTGACCAAGTCTGGGACTAAAGGTGGATCCAGCCACACCGAGGCTCCCCTCTGAGGAGGAGTTTAGAAAGCAAAGGGATCCACTCTGAACCTTGTGACCCAACGAGAGGGCCTCCCTCAGCCACGTATCCAACTTAGACCTTTTAATGCAACAGCCTGCTGCTACCCCAACACTTCCCAGGGTCATTACAGAGAGACAGATTTTGGAGACACGGTGCGTTTGCAGCTGAACGAGGCAGGAGCTCAGAGCCTTCCCAATAGCTGGCAGTGGCTGCCGTGGTTCTGCAAATCAACATGCTCTGACTTGAAAACACCACAGCTGAATGGCAAAACCAGGACTAAAATACAGCTTTTCAGTCTCTCTGACCTGTCATCTCATCTCATATGTCGCAGGTGCCTCATCTTTTTCCAGCCGTGAGATGACCTCACACCAAGGGAGACAGGCCACTGCAGACCAGCCATGGAGCCAGGAGGAGGCAACAGCATCCACCTTTGCACCCACCACAAAGGTGTAGCAAGAGATGGGGCATGAAGACCGGCCACTGTGGGACGCTTCATCCTCTGCTGAGTGCATGGTTAAATCAACGTGCTGTCTCTGGGCTGTGCTCAGTGAGGGCTGTGCCATAGTGAGCTGTGGGGCAGACCATGAGGATGCTTCCCTGAAAACCTCAGGAGATGTCACCTCCTTCCTGCCCAGGTCTCCACGCCTTAACCCCAGCCTGGAATTCATTTATGGGGAAAGTTACAGGCAGAAGGACCTGCAGTCCTACCTGCTCCCCACTCACTGGAGGGCATTTCCTCACCAGATCAGGGGTCTGTTTTGCACTGAAGTTTCTGCCGGCACTGCAGTACATGTTGCCCTGGGAAGTATCTCAGCCATGAACTGCTCTATGATCACTCATCCAGAGGCCAAGACTCTTCCCAACCTCTCTTGGTTACTTCTTGCTCCCTTCCCTGAAGCAAGAGGGGTCATAGCCATTGGCATTTCCATCCAAGCATATCGAGGGGCTGTATCCAGTCCTTGTCCCTGGCAGAGGAAGGAGGTGGCCTGCCATGATGGCAATGCCTCCAAAGAGGGTGCAACCAAAATGACTCACATTGCAGTCACCCTGAGCTGGCACCTGATAATTGGAGCAAATTAAAGCTTGCTGGGACAGTGCTAGTTTAGGCAAGACCTGGACTAGTCACCCCAAAATCCTCCAAGGGTTAGGAGGAGCACAGAGGTAAGGTTGCATCACCTTTTCCCTCCCCCTGTACCTGCACTGAGCTCACGTTGTCCATTCCCAAGGTCTTGGCTCAATAACCTTCACCATCAAGGGTACCCATTGTACCTGTCAAGCTTTTCAGCCCAAACACAAGACCAGCAGGATGGACTTGGGGGATAACACACTCAGGGTGACCCCACTTGCAGTGCAGGGGTTCAAAGCCACATGTTTAGGTCACTGCAGGACCAACGTGCCTGGCTGCTCTTGCAATAATGAGTGTGTTCCTCTCTATGAGCTGGGACTTGTTGGAGCCATGTGGCAAGCGCTTTTGTACTTGGAGTCTCCCCCAACTCTGTGAAATCTCACTGCCATCCCCATCTCTCTTGCCACACAGGAGAGAGCTGCCCTGCTTGGCATGCAGGCGCGGGGCTGCTCAGATAAAGGCAGAGCTGACACAAAATTGGAAGTGACCCAAAGCCAGCCTTTCCTACATTTAACAAGTGTGACAAATGAGCTACCATCATCCCTTCCCCTGACGGACCATCTTATCTGCAGGAAAATGGATGCTGGTTTAATGAACCAAGGGGAATATTGAACTGACTCTGCAGCATTTTTGCATGCATGAACCACCAGGGATAGAGAGGGTAGGCTATTATTAGTAACCATCATATTTATTATTCGTTGCCCACGTTGTAGGAGGTGTGAACACTGAAATTGCTGTGCTGCAGCAGGTCAGAGGTCCACCCAGACCTGCCTCGGACAAGAACAGGGTAGCAGAGGAGAATGCAGTAAGCCCGTGGCTGAAGGATGGGTTGATCAACCCCAGGCAGATGCTCAGCTCCAGCACAGCCCTGGGATGGGAGCAGCAAAGCCCCTGTGCTCTCCCCATTCATTTTAATGGAGTCCCTCCAAACTCACGGCAGTAGGAAAGCACTCCCCAAATGGGGAAAATGAGGGGGACACATAGATTTCCAAGCTTGCTTAGGGAAAAAAAAGTAATTTATTCATGCAGAGGTCTTCCAAGTGCAGCAGCATCAAGGTGCTTAGCATTCATTTTATCTTGCCAGAGTCAGGGAACCCCAAATTGAGATGGCAAAACTGCATCCCCATATACTGGCAGGCAGGTACATCCCAGATTGCACCAACTGTGCTGTTAAGTGAAAGAAATAACTTTATTTCATTTTGAGGCAACAAAGGAAAGAAAAGCAGCAGCTAAATCTGACGGGTCCTCTAATTGCTGCTTTTTTTTTTTTAATTTTGCAAGAAAATTCTGGAAGTTCGGGTTTTGCCAAGGCTGACACTCGATGCAGCAGAAGGCAGGCTTTCGAGGGTTGCTTCTCTGCCTTTTCACTTCTGCCACTCACAGCGTCGCGCTGCGCTCTCCAAATCGCACCTTTTTTTGGCAGCGAAGCCGCAGCCTCTGTTGCACTGAGCGGCGGGAAGGAAAACCGAGAGGAGGGGGGGAAAGAGAGGAACAGCCGAACGCTGCTTGAGAAGCATCTTTTGAGCTGGGGAAGAAGTGACGGCCACATTGCCATGTAGAGATTTAATTGTATTCCTTCAGGAAACGGAGCTTGACAGCTTGACGAGGAATTCTTTTTGCTTTTTCTTTAGCTCGATGGGAGAAATGGGGAAGGAGGGAGGGATTCTTTAGGATATTAGGAAGAATTTCTTCCCTGGAAGGGTTCCCCAGCACTGGCCCAGGCTGCCCAGGGCAGTGGGGGAGTCCCCATCCCTGGAGGGATTTCAGAGCCGTGGAGATGTGGTGCTGAGGGACATGGGGCAGTGGGGACTGGGCAGTGCTGGGTTAATGGTTGGACTGGGTGACCTTAGAGGTCTTTTCCAACCAAAACTGTTCTGTGATTCTGTGATTGTGTCTAGAATATTGCTGCTGGTTTTGTGCTCCTGGCACACGAAGGCCGCCAAGCCCGGTGAGGGTTTGCCCCGGGGGCAAGGCCGCGGGAAGAGGGCTCCTTCACCCGGCGATGAAATGGCGTCGGGGGGACCCTAACGGCAGCCCCAGCACCCAGGAGGTCAGGGAGGGAGGACCCGCATCCCCGAGCCGAGGTGGGGCTGCCCTGCGAGGAGCCGTGCTGCGGCAGGCAGGCAGAGGGCCCCCTCACACCGCGCCACCGCAGCCGCCGCTGCGCCGCCCGCACCCCGGCCTCTGGGCAGCCCCGAGGGCCTCGGGCCCCTGGGAAGGGAGCAGGGGTCGGTCCCCGCTCATCGCCAGCGTCTCACCCCCCACAGCCCCACCGCGGGGAGGTGGAAGCCCCCACGCAGGGCAAGCTCTGGCCTGTGCAGGCAGGACCGGGGCGGTGGTTGTACTCGGCTCTGGTGGGGCTGCCCCTCGAGTACTGTGTTCAGTTTGGGCCCCTCACTCCCAGAAGGACACTGAGGGGCTGGAGCGTGTCCAGAGAAGGGCAGTGGAGCTGGGGCAGGGTCTGGAGCACAGTGTGATGGGGAGCAGCTGAGGGAACTGGGGGGTTCAGTGTGGAGCAGAGGAGGCTGAGGGGAGACCTCATTGCTCTCTGCAGCTCCCTGAAAGGAGGGGGTAGTGAGGGGGGGTTGGTCTCTTCTCCCAGGTAACAGTGACAGGACGAGGGGTGATGGCCTCAAGTTGTGCCAGGGGAGGTTTACATTGGATATTAGGAAACATTTCTTCCCTGGAAGGGTTCCCCAGCACTGGCCCAGGCTGCCCAGGGCAGTGGGGGAGTTCCCATCCCTGGAGGGATTTCAGAGCCGTGGAGATGTGGTGCTGAGGGACATGGGGCAGTGGGGACTGGGCAGTGATGGGTTAATGGTTGGACTGGGTGATCTTAGAGGTCTCCTCCAACCAAGGCTGTTCTGTGATTCTGTGGAGCGATGGCAGCTCCTGCAACCAGCCAGGAGTGGGTGGGGGCGAGACGACAGCCTCAGCCCCCCATAGGGACCTGTCCCCTCCCCAGCCAGGACACGTGCCACGCGAGGGCCCAGGCGCCGTTACACATTTACCCCCCACGCTGCCAGGCAGGGGCCGAGCAGCGCCGGGGCGGGCGCCGGGCCCGGGTGTGAGCAAACCCCACTGCACTTACACAAGCCTTGGTGCTCACCTGTGGCTCTGCCCTGGCTGCCACACAGGGCTCGGTGATGCCACCCCTGAGCAAATGCCACCAAGCCAGTTTGCAGACACAGGCACATCGAATCCCAGCTGGGGTGAACTGGCTTGTGTTTGGGTTTCGTTGGTAACCCCACAGCTGTCCTGTGTCTAGGGGCTGGCAGTAATAAACATGGCAAGCTGGAGCTAATTCAGGTAACGACCTTCCAGCCCAGTGCCAGTTCCCATGCTGGGGGTGAGCTCCCTGGCATGCAGGCAAAGCAGGGTGAGTCAGGGCTGGAGCAGCCCTCAGCCTGAATACCCAAATTATCAGTCAGAGATGCAAATGGCAACCTCTGTTCTTCTGCAGGGTGTGTAAGCCGCCAGCAAAACCCAACACCGAGCTGAAGCATCATAACCTTGCTTCCCAGGTGCTCCGTGGGCCAGGAGGCAGAGTCACGCTGCCAGCAAGTAGCACCTCTGGCTTCTCTTCCCAGCCACGTGCTGATGTCCTGGGTGACCTTAGCAAAGTCCCTTCACCTCTGTGTTTTCCCCTCCAACACTGTCTCATCGGTTGTTGGCTTCTCAGAGGAGGAAAAGCAGCTTCACTTTGTGCCACCAGCTCCGGGCTTGCTTAGCCCCTTGGCACCATGGGCATCCTGCGACCAGTGCAACCACAGCAGTGCCCAGATATGGTTGGCGGACACAGGGGAGGAGCAGGGCACTGATGGAGCTGCCTCTTCCCTCCTCTCCATCCCTGGACGCTGAGAGGCCTGTGCAGGTTGGACAGTGACGAGCACCCAGCTCTGCAGGCAGACCACAGCAGTGCTGAGGGGAGGAGGGAGAGGCACAGATGGCAGCAGATGCTCTCATCAGTGAAAATGATTGAAGGAAAACACAAAACAAAAAAAACCCCTAGCAACTGGTGAGCAGCCTAACAAAAACCAGCACACGGGTAGAGAAAAAGGGTCTAGACCTGATGGGCACTTACACAGTCTAACTCCATGCTGCCTTCTGGCATGGGGTAATGTTTTTCCCATCCCCAATTCACATACAGAGAAGAAAGACCATGCCTTGTCCCAGAGCACTGGGCAGTCATTATATTTTTAAGACTTGGATATACCAAAACGAAACTGTTCTGTGTCTCTCTGCTTCCCTTGTCTCTGTCTCCTCTCTCAACCCCCTCCCACTGCCTTCAGAGGAGTGAATATGACCCTGGACAGCTTCTAGGCACACCAAAGCCACTTGCCCATCCTCTCTGCCCAGGGCAAACCTATATGTGAGCCAACACTGCATGCTGTTTCAGCTCTAGGGGCGAAGGAGCAGGCATGCTTCCTGCACCTGAAGGATGCCACTGCAAAGCTTCTGCGTGGCTTAGCTGCTGCCACTGGCCTCGGCTCCTTGGCGTGGTTGCTTCATGCTGGTGCAAAGGTCCTGCTCCTCCACCCCTCCCATCCCCTGACTTTGACCCATTGTGCCAGTACTCAGTAGCCATGCCTTGCGTTTGGCACATCTCCACACTCCTGCCCAGCTTTTCTCAGACATGTCCAAGGCAGAGCGAAGCAGAGGGAATTTATTCAATGTATGATGTGGGTTTTTTTCCTTTTTCCCTTTGGCAGGAGCACCTCGCGGCACAGTCGGAGCCACAGAATGAATGCTTCTGCAGCATGCACTGAGCTGAATGGCACAGCACGCAGCCCTCCAGCCTGCTACTTCTGCAATTAATTGCACGGTAGCTGCTTTTGCAATGTGCACGCGCAGCTCTGTGCCCTGCAAGTGCTGAACCACACTGTGCACGGGCAGATATTTCCATCAGGAAAATGGAGACAGATCTGGGGCAGCCCCTGTGTGAGAAACACAGCTGCCTGGTGATGCTGGAAGTGCCTTTTGCCTGCACAAGCACGTCAGTTCTCTTCGCTAACAGAGTGACACCATTTTGGGCTTTCAGGAAGAAGGTGGTGTGCTGGGATTCACCAGGAATCTGCTGGGCTCCATCCCAACCATGGGGTGGGAGAGCTGGAGACCTGGCTCCTGGGGAGCACATGGGGAGCAGCCAAAGAGGGGAGTGATGCCCTTCGCATGGTGGGGTGCACAATTCACCACAGGTAATATATTTCTTTACAGAACAGGGTGATATGGATCCTGGAAAACCCCTTCCTCCAGCACCTTTCCGTGCCCCTCTCTGGGATGCCACAGCAAGGGTGACAGGCACGTGTGGTGGAAACAGCCAGGTCTGGAGCCATGTCAGCCCAAGGGTCGACTCTGGCTTCAGCCATCAGCACAGTTTTGAGGTGCCAGTACCCCCTGGCGTGGGAATACAGCACCCCATGCCACAGCCAGCACTGCCAGCTGGAGGGTGATGAGAGACTGGCTCAGCCAGTGGCACCATGAACTGCATCTCAACACCGGGCAAGGTTAAAAAATTAATTATTCGGCCATTTAAATTAATCACAGGTTGGCAAAAAGTTTTTCCTTTTTGATGGATAAGAAAGTTGGCTTGGCAGCGATTTCTTTTTCCTTGTTTTAGTTTCCTTCATGATCAGGTTCCAATTTTAATCCCTGTAGGATGCAGGAGGCTCCACTGGGCTCTTCTGCAGTCAGCCTGCCTTGGCAATCAGGGGGCCTGGAAAACGTTTTAGCAAGAACTATTACGTGTACAAGCGTAACTTGCGTTTGAAACACGTAGCTGGGATGCAATCCATCTTTGGATGCTCCTGAAATCTGGGAAAGAGATAAAAACAGAGTGGGATGTATTATTTTTAAAGTGCTTTACCTGAAATAAAGCAATTCCCTTTAGCAATAAGCAACTTGCTGCATAATTTTTGCTGGGCTCATAATGGTTGTGACTGGGGGGGGGGGATGCCGGCCCTGGGGCTGAGACAATAGATTCACATCTGGTAGATGGGAGCTCAGAGCATGAGGCTGCTTTGTTCTGCCTGCCTGACCATAACAGCATTGCCCCCGCTCTCCCTGCTTAATTTCCCGCAGGGAAAACAGGGATGCTGCTCACCCCGAGCCCAAGCCACCCAGAGCCAACGGGGTGTGCTCGCAGCACTGCCCTCACGCAGGCTGGCAGCCCTCTCCCATGCAGCCACAGATCTGCACCCGAATGCCAGAATTTCAGGCTGAACGGGATTAGGATCTAAATGGGTTTAGCTCCCAGCTTCGGGAGGCAGGTGAGGTTTTGCAAGCCTCCATCGCCGCCTGCTCCTGGCCTTTGCCATCCCGGGAGCAGTTTAACAGCAGTGAATCATTTGTTTTGGTTTCTCCCCACAAGGCGCTTGGCTGCAGCGCCTCGCGCAGAAGCAGTGGGCGTGGGAGAGATGCAAGGCTCGTGGGCTGGAGCCTCTCCCACCGGCCGTGAGAACCAGTGTCCCACTGGTCCCCAGCCCCGCCGGAGCATCTCCTCCTGTTTGCTGCCATTAGGGACTTTGTATGGGTCAAATCTCCCATGTCCACGACACCCAGGGATGCACGAGGGGGTCCATGGGGTGGCTGAGGAGAGAATGCTGGAGGGGAAAGCACAAGGGGGAGCTCAGCTCAGCCTCTTGCTGGAATGAACAGTCCAAGGCAGGTGTCTGGCAGCCCCTTGGGACACCTCATCCTCTGCCTCTTCCTCACCACCTCCCCATACGCCTACTGCCAGCCCAGCATCCTTCTCCCATCTCCCTCCTCTCACTCCTCCTCGCACCGTGCCACCGGCCGGCCAGGGAGCGATCTCCCCGACAGCCAAGCTGGGATGCTCATCGGGCAGCGGCGTGCCAGGCCCAGGGCTGGAAACACCAATTTTAACTGGGGTTTGGAAAGAAACTCTTGAAATCCTCTTCCTTCAGCAGGCTGCACGAGCTCGTGGCTCTCTGCCTAGATAACAGCTTTTACGAGGAAGCTTTGGGATTTTTAAACTCATTCCTTTCCCTTTCTTTTTTCTATTTTACCCCTGAAAAGGGGTGTTGAGCAGGGGAGGAAACAGCCCTACGCCAAAACAAGAGAAGTTGTTCTGTTTCTCCCTGGCTGGAGCACTCCGCGTGGCTGTGAGGAGGGAGCTAGGCAGGAAAACCAGCAGGAAAAGGCAGAATGGAAGAAAGACCCCGGCACCATTCCAGCCATGCCAGGCACGGCGCTGCTCCTGCTCCCACCAGGACCGAGTGCTCCAGAGCTGCTCGAGGAGCGAGCGGCTGTGCCACCCCAGCATCTTGACACTGATTATGGTAAACGGGCCGAAACCCATGTGGGTTAGGTAGGGTAGCCCTGGTTGAGCCAAAGCTCCCCTGCTGACAGCTTTGGGTGAGCTGATTTTCTGCAGCAGAAGGGTATGAACTCAGCACTGCTTATGCAACGGGGACACTGAGGTTTTTTAGCATCCCAGGGTTTTATACTTCTGGTGTTCTACAAGATATGACCTTTCTGGGAAAGATTTTGCCACCAGTAACTGTGGGAGCTCAACACGCTTCTTGAGCAAACTGCTGGCTGCACGGCCGGAGAGATGAGAGTTAATTTTAAAACATCCGGCATCCTTATTGGCGGGGAGGAAGGGTCCCTGGATTTTCTAAGCGCCAGCAAAACCTAAGCTCCTAAACCCTAATCCCTCTCTAAGCTGGAGCTGCCAGGCCAGGGCCAAGGACAGAGAAACCCCTGCTTGCGTTAGCCAAACCAGCCGCGCCACTCTTCGGCGGGTGCCACCGCAGCGGGACGGAGGTGAGCCCACCCCGTCCAGCCAGGACCCACCCATGGGCCGGGCTCCCCCTGAACCCCCCAACTTTTGGGCCACTCTTTGTCGCGCTGTGCCCTGAGACTGCGCTGCGTTTGTGTCTGTCCTTCCCCAGGCTGGGTGTGTCAGAGCGAGCGAGTCGGGGGGTCTGCGGAGCCGGCAGGTGGGGGGACAGGCAGGGTGGGGAGACAGGTGGGAGGGGGGACCCTGCCTGCGGCAGAGCTCCCGGCTCCGAGCTGTCACACCAGGCCCCAAGCGCAGCCCGGGAACCATCTATGAACCAAAAACACATGAAAGCGTGTTTTTTTTGCCGGGAGCAGCACGGCACGGGAGGTGTCCCGTGGGAACCTCAGCAGCCAGGAGGGTCACCCCAAATAAACCCTTCGCAGCTGGGGGCGCACCCTCCGCGGGGTAACGCATCTCCCTGCGGAGGGCATCACCCAGACCACCGGGCACGGCCGGGCCGGGCCGGGCAGGGGCTCTGCGCAAGGACCGCGCAATTCCCGCGGAGCCCCGCACTACCGGGCCGGACCGAACCGGGAGGGGAGGGCGGAGCAGCACCCGCTCCCTCCGCGCCGCTCCGCGCCCGCGGGGCTGACGTCACCCTGCCCCTGCGCCGCCCGCGCTGATTGGCTGCGGGTGACGTCAACGCTGTCTTTTTTTTTTTTATTACCCCCCCGTTCCGAGGCATGACCTCATCGCCGGCGCATTCCCGGCGGCGCGGAGCAGCGCGGAGCAGCGCGGAGCGCCCCCCCCTCCCTTTCCCCCCCCCTCCCCCCCCCCGCGGCATGCGGGCCCTGCGGCGCCGGCAGCGGCCGCGCCAGCGGACAGCCCGCGGAGCGGTGCGGCCGTCCGCGCCCGCCGCGCCGGGTCAGTGCATCCCCTATAGATGTCTACAAGCGCCGGGTCTGTGCGCCCCGCGGGGGGGGGGGGACGGGACAGGCTGGGGGTGGGGGGGTGTGGGGGGGGGCGGTGCGGAGCAGCGCGTCCGCATGTGCGGAGCGGAGCTGGCATCGCGCCCAGCGCCGGTGGACAGCGCGGAAACATACACCTATGTGTACGTGTATATGTGTGTGTGTGCGTACAGGGGCTGGGGGTTTAACGGGGGGGGGTTATCCTAGTGCGAGGCGAAAAATGGGGGGAGATGCTGAGGAGGGAGCAGCCCTGCAGAGCGGGGATGGGGGGGGGGGGGCTGGCGCTGCCCTCGTTTTGGGGAGGGGGGGTTTAAAAACGCCCCCGTGCCGTCGCGGTGTGCGTTCGGCGGGCGGTGGTGCAGGTGAGGAGGGGGTTCGGGGCACACCGCAGGGGTGCTGGGCCGGGGGTGGCGGGGTCCCCGCGGGGGCCGAGGGCTGTGTGTGCGGAGCCGCTGTTGGCAGCGCGGTGGTTTTGCTGCTGGTGATGATGAAAGCGGTTGGAGTGTCGCCCCGTGTCCTTGGCGTTCCAGCGGAGCCGGCATGTGTGCGGCGGCGGGGCTTTTCATGCGACACTTCGCTGCTGCTAGCCATTAACGAGTTAAACTGCCCGTTTCAGATAATCCCCTCCGTCCCCCCTAATGTGCATGGACCGATCGATCACCCCCCCTCAATTATTATTTAGCGACAAACGCTGCTTTCCGTGCTGAGCGCTGGTTGTTTATAAGGATTCCTAGTTATTTCCCTTATTGATAAATAAGTTCCTTCTCCTTCCTGCTCCCCCCCTCCCTTTTCTCCTCCCCCAGAATTAAATTCCTGAGCAACAGCAAAAGCTGATGTCAGTGCTTCAGCTTGCATTGGGGGAGCTCTGTGCACAGGTCAGTAATTTGCGGTTTCGTGAGAAGGCAGGATGCACTGCAGCGCTGCTCTGCTCAGGATATTTGGGTTTTTCGGGACAGGGATGCATTTATCTTTCATGTTGCGGTAGTTGCCAACACCTCCCTGGTGGGAGCTGGGTGCTGCATAAGCATGTGTGGCAGAGGTCGTCCCCATCCCGAGCAGCTAGCCATGACAGATGCGTTGGGAATAGCTGCCGGAGGTTCCAGTCTCCCTCTGATTTGGGGTGTAAAGGCAGACCCCCCCCAAGGTGACGGTCAGGATGCCCAAGAAGCCCTGAACAGGTAGCGCTGAGGGTTGTGCTTAGCAGCCTAGGGGCCATGTTAACCTTGAAAGCAGCTTGCCCGTGGAGCGGTGTTTAAGGTTCGCGTGCATTGTCTCGTCCTCCTCCGCTAAAGCGACGGGCTCGGGGCTGCCTACGCGCCCGAATGCGGCTGCGGAGAGCTTTGTTTTCGGAAGGGTTTCGATGTGTGGGGAATTGGTGCTTACTGGTTTGGCCTTGCCTCTGTCAGACGGGGTTTGCTTGCGCTGTTGGAGGGTGTCTGTGCCCGGAGGACTCTCTCTGCGGAAGAGGTTTGCTGGGGTTTGGGGGTCTGGCTGGGGGTTCCTGTGCTTGCTTTGGTTTTGCTTCTAATGGTGCCCAAAATGAAATAAGCTGCAGCACTGAGAAAACCCTCCTCCTGGCCATAGCTGGAGGTTTTTGGTATTTTAAAATGCCTGCAAGGGCCGTTGCAGGTGCCTTCTCCCCAGTTTTGCCTGGCACAGGCAGAGGGATGCCCAGACCTCTCATTCCCATGATAGGAGGCAGAAATTCCTGCTCTCAGCCCATCAGCAACAAGCTCGAGCAGCACAAACCTGGGGCTGGAGGGTCTCCGAGCTGAGATGGCAGCATCTCGCACCAAAAGGCTTTTAACCCAACAGATTTGCCCATCATGGCTCTCAGTTGTCCTTGCCTTGATGCAAGGTAGGGAGTAGGGAAGGAGAACCTGGCTTTAGCATTGCTGTTGGAATTCTAGCCTCAGCTATGCTTGGGAGAGCTGAGCAAAGTGGCCAGGGTCCTTGGGAGCATTCACTGGGGGCTCTGCATGGAGATTATTCTTGCAAACGCTGCACCCTGATTGTCTGCAGAGCATGTTTTTGCTGGGTGCTAGGCACCTTGCTGGGAAAGCCTCTGAGGTGCCTGCCTTTGCAGAGGTTAAAGTCACCTAAAATTAAATCCAACACCACTATTACTACCAAAACATTCTGGAGGGCTGGCTAGGACTTTGCAGTAGTGTCTGTCCCACACTGCCAAACTGGATCTTGGGGGGTGGGAGAAAATGATCTTCTCCCCCTGCAGCCACGTCATCCCCCCTTCGAAAGACCTCCCCAAGGGCTGGAAACCCATTGTGGTTCTGGATTTCTGAAATGAATTTTCTTGGCATGAATATGAGCAAGCCCCAGCTCCATCCCTACCCCTTACCTCTGCACCAGCTGCTCTGATCTACGTAAGAGGTAGGGAGTGTGTTATAGGTGCTTCGTTGCCTTTAAGCGAGGCTGTTCGTAGGGATCAGAGGTTAGTTTCTCCGGTGTGCAGCTTGGCTCCCAAAGCCTTGGGTGCAGGCAGGTGCAGAGCATGTGAACGTTGTCAGGGATGAAGGGAGGAAAAGGAGGTGCTCCAGCACTTGGCAGCCTTGATTTATGGTGCGGAGCTGCCATCATACTGAGCCTTGTAGGGAAGGAGGTGATAAAGAGGAGGAGGTTGCGGATGCTGACTCCTCTCTGCCTGGCAGGACAGCTGGGAGGTGGCACTAGAAGAGACCGTAGACCTTTTTACCCTCCGCCATGGGTTTAATGGCAGTGTTAAGGGGGAGATGGCTGCAGAAACACCCGGGTGCCCCAGTCCTCCTGGGTCTCACCGCACTCTTTTTCTTGCTGCTATGCAGAGGAACTCCTGCAGCCAGAGCGGCAATGCTGTGCTGTCATCCTGTGGGGAAGGCTTCCGCGTGCTCCTCTGCATCCCCATGCCCTCTGGGCTTTAAAACCTGCTTTTCAAGCTTTACATTTCTTCTCTGAAGATACACCTGTCCTGCCTGATGCTGAGTGGGAAGGAGGCACCTGACGTAATTATGGGCAGGCTTAGGGAAGGGAGGTGAGTGGCCTGGGAGCATTCATCAGATAAGAAGATAAACAAGCTCTCTGCTCAGGATTTTCTCAAGCTTGCTCAGGAGACCTGGGTGTATTTCATGTGCGAGGTTATAACACAGCCAGGGGAATGTGAGGGGGCTAAAAGCTGTGCCAAGATGCTCTGCACTAATGGTATCGGCGCTGGTGGCAGTGCAGGTTCCTGTGGGGACAGCGGGTGGTGTATTGCACACTGGTGATGGCCTGATGGCTTTGCCTGCTCCTCTGATGGAGGGGGAGACCATGGCATGTGGATGTGTCACATCCCCATGGGAGAGATGCTCTGCTGGAAGCAGGACAGTGGCTGAGGTCACAGTGGGACATACCAAGCTCTGACTGTGGTGGGCACTGTGGTTGCCCCTTCTGCTCTTTGGCATGAGTTAATGGAAAGCAAAACAAGCTCTTATCTCTTCCAAGAGCAGTTTGTAGACTTTCTAGCCCAAGCCTTTGGGTCAATGCTGTCCAAGAGGCTCCTTTGGCTCTCAGCCATCTCTCCTTTGAGCAAGGAGAGTAAGATGAAGGGAGGGCCATGCTGAGGGGCCGTGCCTGGCACAGAGGCCTGCCCAGCACATGCTGCAGAGTGCCATGGCTCCTGTAGGATGGCTTGCTTCATCTCTCTGCTGTTTGTTTCTTCCTCTGAAGTTTTCTAGACCTAGCTGGACAAGGTAATCTAGGCTGGTGTGCAGGGGACTTCTTCCTGTGCTTTGCCCAGAGCTTCTGGGGGTTTATTGCTGCTCTGGACCTCCAGTTTCCAAAAGTGACAGGTAGTGCTTGTTTGCATGATGCCTTGAAAGGACTGGTATTTCAGAAGATGAGTGCAGTGGTAGCCTCAGAGGAGAACGTGAAGATGCTCCCTGGAAAATTGTCCAGTACATGGAGAGTCTCCTAGTGCAAACAGGGAGCAATAACAGCACAGAAGTGCAGGTGCTGCATTGCTTGAAGGTGAAATAAGTGATACATTTTGCACTGACTTAAATTGAGAGCACCACAGCAACCTATCTGGAGCTGAAAATCCTCCCTTGATTCCTTCTTCCCACTCCTCTTCTGCCTTTTTCCATGTTGTTTGCTGAGCATGGAAAGCCCTCACAGTTCCTGTTTGCCCACCTCAATGTGTACGTGCATGACTTGTCTGCCTTCACTGTACATTTTTTAAACCCTGCCTTCAGGTGTCTTGGGGCAGAGACCTTGTGTTCTTCTAGAATTTCTCCAGAGCCCCTCAGGGTGCTCTTGCAATTTGCAAAAGAGACTTTCCGTGGAGCATTTCTGCATGCCACGTTATGGGGAAGCATAATTTCTGAGCCTGCTGATGCCTGGGAACAAGTAATTTGGTGACCAGAAGGACAAGACAACCTGTTCTGATGTTGATGTTAGCTGTTAAGGGAGAAAGGGATTGGACCAGATGAGTTCCTGAGGTCCCTTCCAACCTAAATTATCCCATGACTATTCCATAAATACCCACCATCCTGCTTCTCCCAGGCTTTTGTACAATACCTGTTATTAAGCAGTGATGGTGAGGGGACGTGAAACAAGGTGGCCCACTGCTTTGATCCTGTGTGGAGATTCCAGTGACAGCATGACCCTGGCATCCTCTCCTCCACAGCACCCTCCAGCCCTGCTAGCGCTGCAGTGCGTCGTTCCGGTTTGTCCCTGCCTCCCCGTGTTACTCATCCGGCGTGTAGGTGCGCGGTGTGCCCACGTCCACGGCTTCTCATCTCGCCTTTTTTTCTTCTTTTTAATAGGGGATTTAGTTCTTTGAGGAGCGCTGCTGTCTAAAGCTAGCACATGGTAATTCAGCTGATGCTGCAGAAGCTCTGGTAGAAATTTCGGGCTGTTTATTAGGTGATTGCAGGTTTGGTTTTTTTTTTCATCAGGCAAGTCAAGCCGTTCCCATACATTAAACCTGCATCTGCTTAAATCACACATTTCCCATTGAAATCCAGCCCCTCCTGGGTAACGCCAGGCAATCTTTGCTCCAAACAAAGGAGTCCGTCAGGGCGTGCTGTTGAAGAGAAGCATCTACAGCATATCACTGTTTTTGTGTTGCCTCTAACGACCCTCATTTCCAAGCCTTGCGATGGCAGCCTGGTCCTCCTTGAGCCGGAGCTTGAGTGGAGTTATTCATGCCATCTTCATCTGCCTTGGCCAGCAGCCCTGCGTGGGGAGCGGATGGGCACAGCCTGAGCCACGCTTGGCACTTGAGGCTGCTGAGTAGAGGGCTGGTGCAGAGAGGGTGCCAACGCTGCTGACTTGTGAGCTAGCCTGTGAAAACCCACGTTAACCTCTTTGCTGCTGTCGGTGGACCTTGCAGAGATGTCTCTGGCAGCTTTGCTCGCTCGGTGGGGCTGAGACCCAGAAGCCAAGCGAACCTGGAGGTCCCCTTTACATCTTACCTGCTGCTCACTGCAGGTTCAGCTCTTCTGGTAGAAAGTCAGAAGGACTCAGCAGGGCAGGAAGGTGACCCAAAGGGATGAGCTGCCAGCTGAAACTGAGCTGGGGCTGTCTGAATTATTCTGTGGGGTGGTGAAGGGACAAAACGCCTCCCGCGCACCAAGCGAAGTTGACTGCTGCAAAAAACCCGAATGCAAATCTCTGACTGGGCAGAATCTCCCCAGACACATCCTTTTGTAAAGCACTTGCATTGTACCATTAAAAATAGATCGGTGCGTTCTCTGCTTGCTTGCTGAATGCTGATGCCTGTAATTCTGTGTCATCCTCGCAATCCCTTCTGCTTTGAGCTTGGCTGCCTCTTTGTCTGGCACCTGAGCAAGGTTCATTCAGCAGTAACTGATATAAAGACAAGTGTGAGCTCTGGTGGAGTCTAGCAGGATGGGCAGGAGGGTGAGGAGGAACAAACTGATCTTGCTTAGCTGAGGGGTCAACCAGCAGCCCTAAAGGGGCAAGGCTTGGTGTCAACACACATGCTTTCTGTTGCGTGGTGCAGAAGCAGAGATGAGTGAGACCTGCTGGCATGGAAACGAGTTGGAGGATGTTGAAGTTCTGGGTGGATGTCATGATGTATCTCTTACGGGTTTTTTTAAATCTAGGATTAAAAAAATGTATATTGTGCTTCAGTTCAGTGTCTGCCTGGAGTTGGTGAGGGAAATATTGTTGGTTGTTTCCCCCAGTGAATGATTTCACCTAGTTTGCCACCCACAACAGCAATGATGATAAGGGTTAAGAGAGAAGGCCTGTGTTACAAAACGATGCAATACCCAGCTCCCAGTGAAGAGGCAAGGCTCTAGGATTTCATACGTGAATGGCTGTGGCATCTGACCAGCAAGCCATGGCTCAGTGTGGTCAATGGGCATGTGCTTGTCCAGGGTGGTGGGGGTGGAGGAAGACCTGGTAGTGAATCACAGCCCCCAAGGGGAAATGAGAGAGTGGGGCAGGAGCATCACCTGGGGCTTTGCCTGTCTTGTGTGTTTTTTCTAGGTTAACCCCTTGAAACTCAGAGCTGGTGCCTCCTCATGGCTGTGATCGGGGTGGAGCCTGAGCTGGCAAGTGCTAATTGGTCCCAAACCTGTGAGCAATTTAGCTATTGTGTACACATAGGAAACTTAGCAAGCCTTGAACCAGGTCAGAAAAGCCTTGCAAAGCCTGCGTTACTGCCCTGGGGGATGTCTCATCCTGTGGGAAACCAGCATAGCCCATTGCATTTGAGTTGACTTCTGGGTCTCCTGAGGAGGGCCAGAGTTTCAGCAGGCGTAGGGTGGCGTAACTGTGGACATTGGCCTCTGCTGGCAAGGGACCTGTGCTGGGATCTGCACCTCAGTTTGCACCGGTTGTCATCAGAAGCTGCGTAAAGCCTGCCACGACACTGTGCTGGGCAGGTGCCAGTGGACTGCCCCTGTGCTTGCTGGGTGCTTGCCTCACCAGCCTTGGCCTCACCCATGACTGTCCCGGGTGCTCTGCTGACACGGACAAACTCATGTCACTTGGGATTGTCCCTAAGAAGTGAAATACTGGTGTATTTATCTATCTGCAGCCTTGAAGAACCACAGCTTAATCCTATGCTTTTTTTTACTTAGCATGTAGGTGTTGTGGGACAGCAGTATGCAGGAGACCCTTTCTCCAGGAGACTGCAAATGTACCCAGCAGGTATTTATGGTGTCTGGTGTCCTAGGATGAGAGAGCCAGACCAGCCCTGCAGAAGTATCTAACTGCATACCTTTGTGGGCTGCCTCTGTCTACTCTTGTTGCATAAAAGGCAAACAAGCTACTGGAGGTCCCCAGGATGAGCCTTCTGGGCTCATGGGGTCATGCAGCAAATGATGGGGCTATCAGGCAGTGGGCAGCAAGGGCCCTTGAAGCATCAGTGGGGCTAGATTTCTCTTCTCTAGTGTGAAATGTCTTCTGTGATGTGTGCCAAGCTGCTCAAAGCAGAAGGTGCTTTCAGCTCTGAGATGAGAGTCTGGCCAGCTCTTGGCTTGGCAGGGTGAGGATAGAAATGGGGTAGGTTTGGTATTAGAAAGCAGCATGCTTGGGAGCTCCATCCTCAGCATGGGCAAAGGCGGCGATTAAAAGGCTGGCTGGTCATGGATAACCTTTGGTCTTGGCTTTTGTAGGCTTTAAAATGAAAGCTTGTGTTTATACTAAAGGAGAAAACCATACAAATCATGTTAAAAGAGCAAGTCTAAGAGGAGGAGATACTGGCATTGTCATCTAGACTCTGGCTAAATTTTCTGCCCTGCTGTCCCCGTTGGCTTTTCCTGACCAGATCTCCAGCCTGACCACCACGGCTGCAGTCAGACATTTTTCTGGAAATGGCCAATCTTCAAATCCTTCCATGCACCTGGGCTGGGTCACTTTGGTGGGAGCAGACTAGGAGGCCATTGTGTTTGCAGTCACAGCCCATCCAAAGCTGCTGCCACAACATCAGGTGGAGGGACGGGATGAGGGACCCCTTCACATGGCTCAACTGCAAGAAGAGCCGGTCTGTCTGCCTTGCAGGGTGAGGAATGCATGGGAAACGCTCCCTTGCAGCTGGGTATGACCTGTCCCCTTTCCTTTGATCCCCATGTTCCTGCCTGCATCTCAAGTGTGAACAGCCCCATGCCACCAGCCACGTACTGGAGGGTGACCACCCCCAGGCCAGTGCTGTCACGTGCCTCCATGCCGTGTCCCTCATCCAGTACCATCTGGCACTTTGCTGAAGGACATCCTGATCTTTCAGCCACGTCCTCTGCTGGAAAACATCTTCTGGACCAACGGCTGCAGGTGCAGAGGGGAAATGGGAGGTGAATGGGTGCTGCTTGGGCATGTGCAGCTCCTAGCAGGGCTCCCCTCCACGCTGCTTCCAGCCTACGGGAACTGAGACTGCGGCATAGAAAGGAGGAGGGGAAAAAAAACCCTTAAAAAAAAATCATGAGATCAGCAAGCAGCTGGGCCTGAAACCCTGGCAAAGGTGCAGTGGCTGCCTCCCAGCGATGTGCTGTGGGAAGAAGGGGAGGCTGCCCCTTTCCCTGCATGGAAGGGGTGTGCAGGGGCTCTCATCCCGGGGTGAGGATGTCTGCGGTGTGGGGGGAGCAGAGATGGGGATGCAAGCTCAGCATGGATGAGGCTGGCAGGGGGCAGGGAGTCCTCTCTCTGCCCTGGGAAAAACCCCTGTGGGTCTCAGGGGGGTTAGAGCAGGGCAGCAGGACCCCATTGCCATCTCCCCTACATCTTCATACTGCTGGGGCTTGGGAGATGTCATTCCTCCCCACCTTTGAGATTCACCAGGGAAAGGTGGACAAGCAGACTTTCTCCATTGTCAAGCAGAGAAATCTTTTGTGCTGCCTTTTAAAGAGACCTTGAGTAGCTGCTGAGAAATCATCAGCAGTTACATCACCTCCAAAGCCACTACTGCAGGCACCTGACAGCTTCGTCCCACTGCCACCCTGGGGGATCATTAGTGCTCCAAATTCCTCGCCCTTGGAGAAAGCCTGCGCCTCTCGCTGGGAAGGAGAAGCCATTATGCAGTCGATGATGCTGTGAATGGCAGAAAGGGGTCAGTAGATGGGCTGAGGTTCACAGCAGATGGGATAGAGGGGGGGACACATCCTGGAGTTCCCTAACCCCATCCCATTTGCTAAGCTGGGTTCATCAGCCTGTGCAGGACCTGAGCATCTTTCTGGGAGCGAGCCGAAGGCACTGCAGTAGCATCGCCTGGGGCCGGAGACGCAGCCGTTGCCTGGCAGCTGTGGGTTTCCAGGGAAACCAGAGGTGCTAACTTGTTAATGAGCCCGGCGTCCCTGATTGCTGCTGCAAAATAATAATAATTAGTAATAGGCCTGTGATTTAGGAATCCCTCAAACAGCGTGAGCCTGCCTAGAGGAGTTCACTAAGTGCCGAAGCACTTGAAAGAAATGAGGGAATGGGGAGGAAAAAAAAGGGTGGAGGGCTTGGCAAAAGTGCCACGTTTTACATAAGTGTCTGGAGAGCTGGGGGCTGCTGGGGTCCTCCCAGTGTCCCAGTGGTAAGCCTGGGGCTGGTGGCACAGCTGACCTGGATGGATGGAGGAGCCCTGGCCAGGCAGCATCTTGCTGTAGGGCTCAGAGGACATGGACGTTTTTCCAGGTGGGCTGCAGGGGGAAAAGCCAGATCACTTAGCTCAGTGGTGCTGGGTCCCCAGTGGAGATGACAGTTCTTTGGGAACAGCTAGGGAAAAACAAGCAGGAATTCTCTGTGGTGCTCTTATCCGTTGGTAAACTCAAGGTGGAGATGCCACCAGAAGAGTGTGCTCCTGGGATAAGCATCACAGGGAGTGTGCTGTAGATCCAGTCTCACACGATGGAGAGATGTTCATGGGGTTAGAGCTGTCCCCGCAGCAAAGCTGGCCTGGCCAGAGCAGCGAGGGGAGCATCTCCTCAGCTGAACCACGTGTGGAGGGTAGAGCTCTCCAGGACACAACTACTATCTTGGTACAAAGAGTGGACATGCCAGTTAGTGAGGTTTATGGTTGCTGCAGAGACATGCTGGCCTTCCAGCTGATGTCTCCAGTACAAGAGAAACCAGTTCTGCACCCTTCCAGTGCCACTCAGCTGGGGGCCTTGTGCAAGATGAGAAACAGAGGGAAGTGACCCCCACCTCGGTGACCCATGTTGGGCCAGCACAGGGGTGAGTTCCTGTGGTCCGTCATCCATGCAGATAGACTCAGGCTGGGTGTGTTTAGGGTTTTCTTGCTCTCTTGCCTGGCCTGACCAGAAGAGGGTCACATCCAGGTTGAACACTTATCCTTAGCCTGGCTTGCCGTGCACATCCGTCATGCTCGTGACTCATGTGGCCAGCACCACTCACCTGATACGTACGTCCGTGGAGGTGACGCTGGGGACAGAGTCCCAATGAGCGGGCAGTTGGCCCAGCCTGTGTGCTAAGCTCTGCCTGTCTTTCTGTCCCTCATCTGCAGTGTGGCCTCTTCTGCTTGGCTGTCCCCATTCAGCTAAGCCATGTGCCCATCTCCTCATTACAGGCACTCCAGGGAGAGGTGGGATTAAAGGATTATGGTAATGTTCTTCAGGAACACTCAAGAAGATTAAGATGGCTTTAATAAACTGATAAGAGAGGGACACAGCTATGTTTCTGAAACCCTAATTTAGGTTCCAGGTTAACCTTTTCCCCTGGTCTCCTGTCACCATAGCGAGAAGATCTCTTACTTCAGCAGCTCTCCATGGCTATGCCTGTTCCTTCAGTTTTCCTTTTGGCCCATCTGAGCAGAAGCAGAAAGACATCTTCCTACCTCCTCTGGTAGCCTTCCCAGATGCGGAGTCATTGGAGCTCGTTCTTCTCAGAGACCATCTCACACACAGCCTATGAGGTATTGTGAAGGTCTTGTAGGCTCTGCTGTTAGCTGGGGGTGAACCCACCACCCCTCAGGTTGGCTTCAAAATGTCCTGTGGTTAGTGGCAAAGAAGTGGCTCATCTGCCTTTGACCTGGCTGGACATTCTCTTAGAGAAGTCTCTGTGTCTTGGGTCTAATGCCAAGGTTACAGCTACCTATGACCACACTCTGGTGGTCATCTCCACCCCCCATAAAGGCTCCTGGAAAAGGGGGCATAATGGACCAACCTTGCCTTGCCTTCCCCCATGTCTTTTGGGTGGAGCTGGAACTGGGACCTGGCTCATGTGTCACGTATGTCTGCCACCAGGTCCACCTGGGCATGCTGGAGTGGACGTTTATCCGGTTGTTCTGCAGGAGGGCAGCTATTAGCTGAGCTGGAAACCTCCTCGTCTGTCTTCTCCAGTCTCTTCCACCCAAGCTCCCAGTCATCTGCCAGAACTTCATGTATGGAATGCCTCTTCTGAACAGGTTTCTCTCAGAGCAGTTAGAAGATCAAGGATCTTTTATCTTTCCAGACCCATCTATTTGTGCCTTGAGACCCTCCAAGTTTACCCCTTGCTCATTATCTGGAGAGCAGATACCGTGTTATCTCTGGAGGTACTGTGCAATATGTCCCCCTATATTGGATCACTCCTTCCTCCCACTTCAGTCTTTCACTCTGATCCCTCTGCTGCCGTATTATTCCCATCTTTTTTGTCGTGTCTGCTCTCTCCATTCCCCTTTTATTTCTTGGATGTAATTGGAAGAGCTGAGAAGAATTCGCAGCCTGCTGTCCTGATGGAGAAGGGAGGCAGAAATTGATTTGGGGAGTGGGGTGTGAAAGGAAGACGAAGGGGGAAAAGCTGGCTAATTTGCATCCTTTCTGAGTGCCCTGGCTCTATAGCCAAGGTACAGCAGGGGGTCTTCTGGCAAGGCTGTAGCGACGTAATGAGGTGTGTCATATCCCAGCAGGAGCCAGCCTCGCTCCCCCTCAGACCCCCTAATTAGAACTGTTTCAATTTTTAAGCCCCCCTGGAGGAGTGGTGGGGGGAGGCGAGGGGAGTGGGGTTCCTGCGGTGGGGGGACCGCCAGCCACCCGCCGAGGGGGCAGCTCTAATTGGAGTCGCCGTGAGGAGCCGCAGAGCAATGCAAGCTGTGGGGCTGGGGACAGCGATGCCCTAGTGCCGTGGGGCTGCCAAAATGCTTTGTGCCAAGTGGGGCCATCGCTATTGCAGCTTTTAAGGGATTTCCTTCCCCCCCCCAGTTTGAATTAACGCATTGGCAGAGGCAGCAGGGGTGTGAAACGGGCAGGGGAGGATTGCACACCCTGTTGTGGCATTGTACTGGGAGCCTGGATCCTGAGGGGTAAAAGCCTGGGACATCTACCCCCTGCTTTGGGAGGCAGGTCTGGTAGCCCAGGGAAGTTTGGGGCTGTTAATGTTGGAGCCACAGCAAATGCTGGAACCCCTGTCCTCATATTCTGTGGCTTTCCATCCTTTTCCTGCAAGCTGGCTGTGTCCTCCAGGTTTAGTGACAGGTAACAGAGGTCCCTGTCATTTCACCCAGCAGCATGTCTTACCCAAGCATCTCTTTTATGTCTTGAGCTACCAATACAGTAGGTGCCTGCACCACAGGGGCTTTGGGTTTAGGAGCTTCCAAGAACTGCTGACTTGCTCAGATCAGGGTGACTCGTGAGCCTCCTCTAGTCCGTGGAGCAAATCCTGGCCCTGCAGAAGTCAATGAAAATCTTTACGCTGGCCTTTTCAGGCATGGTATGCATAGTCCTCCTAATTCAGATGCATTAAAGCTTTCATGGAACAGCTTGTGGGTTCTCTCTAAAACACCGTCTGGCAAGAACAAGAGGAGCCTGGTAATAGCCCAGGCTTATTTTCTGAATGACTGCAGTGACATTAAAACCTAATGCCATTAAAACATGCCTGCAATGACGTGTGCCATTAAAACCTAAGAAGACACTCGGAGCTGAATGCCTCCCAGCGTGCCTATTGCTCTTGCAGACCTCATAGGCTGGGCATGGAAAAGCTTGTTCTTCTGGTAGCACTTCAGAAAGCACCAGGCTCGACCCTCCTCAGCTCCTAAAATGGAGCCCAGATATGTACTCCTGTGGACCCCCTTTCAAAGTCTGTGCAAGTTAGATGCTGGAAAGTAGTAGCTGCTTTGGGGCCATCTCGGTCCAAGCAGGGCTTCCCAGGGCCTCTGCCCTAATGCCTGGCCTGTTTCTTGAAGGCATGAATGAAGGTTAACTCAACGTCTTGGCTTCCAGGAGAGGTCATCTTCTCTTGACTTGCCAGGAGGCAAGCTGACAGTATACCCATGAGCAGGCTCTGATAAAAAGGCAGGTGAAATCCAGTGTGAAGTGATGGATGTGGAAGCAAACCTGGTTTGGTGGTGTGGCTCATGGGCCCAGAACTAGCTGTTACCATGTGGCAGCAAAACCTTAGAGCTGAGCTAAGCTGCTTCTGTGAAACCATTAGCTGTGTGCTCAGCAGAGGTCAGAAAAAGCAAATTGAGTGCGAGGAGCTGTTGGGCTGGGAACAGGGAAGGGAAGAGACATCTTGCCCCGTGCAGGTCCCCAGCGTGCCTGCCTCTCAAACATGGCACATCAGGGCTGGCTGGGGTGGCAAAAGGCATCTGTGCAACGGGGTGGCTCTGCAGATGCTCTGACCTGAAGGGCTCCTAAACGAGGTCGAAATGTGGTGAGAACTGTGGGGAAGGTGATTAGGAAACAAGCACATGTGGCCTTTTCTAGTGCAAGTAGGAAGGGTCATCCAGAGGAGCCATCGTTTAGCAGATTTGGAGCAAACCAGGGGAAGGGCTTCACCATAGCTGGCAAACAGTTCCGCTCCCTGCCATTGGCCACTGTGCCTGCTAAAAGCTGACACGGCTTCAAGAAGCAATTAGACAAATTCATGGAAGAAAGCTCCACTGAGGGCTATTAAATACGAAGAGAAAACCTCTGGCTTGGGCAGCTCTGGAGCCACAGATGCCCACGGGCTGGGAGAACATACCTGGAAAGTGTGGCTTGTTGCACTCCTACGCTCTTCTGAAGGCCAAGCCCTTGGGGATTTGGCCCAAGGTGAGTGTCACATCCTGACCAGTTTTCTTCTTTTTCCTCTCTTGCCAGGTTCAGCAAAATGAGTTGGCATCCTGGGTGCTAGCAGCGTGAGGATACCAGCACGGGTGCTGCCCTGCTCACCCCTTACCCCCTCACTCGTTCCCCTCGGGGAGACGGGTGCTGGCGTCCCTTCCCTGCCCTTCTGCCCCTTGCCCCCACACGCCATAGAGGGCACGGGCCCGTTATGGCTGGGGACAGGCTCCCACGCAAGGTGATGGACCCGAAGAAGCTGGCCAGCCTCCTGAGGAACGGGGCGGAGGGCACCCTGGTCATCGACAGCCGCTCCTTCGTGGAGTACAACTCCTGGCACGTCCTCAGCTCTGTCAACATCTGCTGCTCCAAGCTGGTCAAGAGGAGGCTCCAGCAGGACAAGGTGTCCATCACGGAGCTCATCCAGCCTGCCTCCAAGATGAAGGTAAGGGATCTGGTCCTCACCTTTCCTGGTGGATGCTCACGCCCTCTTCCCCAGTAGAAAGGGGCAGAATGGGGGTGGGATGCACCTACGGGCTGGTCTGTGCCTCGTATGTGCATCCTCTTCCTGCATCCCTTGACCCCAGTATCTGCCTGGCACCAGTCTCACACCCTTTGGAGAGCTGGAGGGTGAGCTCATGGGACCACAGGGCTGTCCTCGGGGACCTGTTCATTGCCCCCACCCCAGTGACATGGCTCCAGGAGCCCTTCCCAAGCAAGTCTAACAGGTATATCAGCCTTAGAACTTGTCCTGCACCAGCAAACAGCGCCCCCCCCCCAAAGCTTTCCTGGAGCTGTAAACTTAATCCCCTGCTAAAAACTCTTCCCCTCCCCTCTGTCATCTCTAACTCCATTCAGGGACATGTAATCCTCCTCCCCTGTGACGCCAGAAGCTCTTATCCAGTGTCATGGCATATTATCTCTCCCAGGCTCCTCTCTCACTCCTGGTTAAATAATAGAGGTGGCTCTGAGCCACGGAGCTGGGCTGGAGCCATC
Organism: Podargus strigoides; assembly: GCA_028020825.1. Classification (NCBI taxonomy): domain Eukaryota; kingdom Metazoa; phylum Chordata; class Aves; order Caprimulgiformes; family Podargidae; genus Podargus; species Podargus strigoides. Next base: position 5,747,664 of record CM051633.1, read on the forward strand.
GGCCAGGTCCGGGACGCTGCCGGCGGGCGCGGGGATGCGGGTGCCGGGATGCGGGGTGAGCCAGTGGGTGGTTTGCCATCGCAGCCTGCCCTCCCGCTGCCTCGCTTTTACCGTGCGTCCCCCCCCCGCCTTGCGATTTTATGGCAAAGCGAGGGTAATTCAGGCGATTAATCAAATGCTGGGCCCAGCTGGAGCCATCTGCGGCCTGTCCCCCCCGCCGCCCCACGAAGCCACCGCCGTCCGCATTGGCTGCTGGTGACATCACCGCGCCGGGATCAAGGGGGCTGGCGCCAATCTGCTGCGGGGATGCTGCGGGCTGGGCGCTTTGGAGGGGATTGCAGGGACTGATTCCTGAACGGCTTTAGCTGCTCTTAAATCCCCGGGAGAATAAAGCAGAATAATCAGTTTTTCGTGAGCTAGGCGGGAGTGCGGCGCGGCCGCCCTCCTCCCGGTGAGGGTCACCTCTGCAGTGGCCGCCATCACGTGGAGCGGCGGCGGCGAAAGCGATGGGCAGGGGGGAGGAAGGAGAGGAGGATGCTGGGGAAGGGGGAAGCATGGAAGAGTTGAGGTCAGGCTGCAGACCTGCAGCTCGGCAGGGTCTGTCCCGGCTGTGCCTGCTCTGTCCCCATCGATGGAGCAATCCCCTCCTCCCCGCTCCTGGATCATTGCGTAATGGTCCAGGTACCAGCTGGGGGTGGGATTGTAGTCAGGGATGCTAAGGGGGTGGAGGAGAGACTCTGCTTTCCTTTCCTTCCTTCCCTCCCTTCCTTCCTTTTTCCTTTTTCCTTTTTCCTTTTTCCTTTTTCCTTTTTCCTTTTTCCTTTTTCCTTTTTCCTTTTTCCTTTTTCCTTTTTCCTTTTTCCTTTTTCCTTTTTCCTTTTTCCTTTTTCCTTTTTCCTTTTTCCTTTTTCCTTTTTCCTTTTTCCTTTTTCCTTTTTCCTTTTTCCTTTTTCCTTTTTCCTTTTTCCTTTTTCCTTTTCCTTCCCCTTCCCCTTCCCCTTCCCCTTCCCCTTTCCTTCTCTTTACAGCTGCAGTTTCTCCCCGTGCATCCCCCCTGGGAATTCATTAAGCTTCAGGGCACCCTTGTGAGGTTAAGCCACTTGCCCTGGGAAGCTGGAGGGGAGGACAGGTGGGGGGTCACAGCTGTATCCTCATCTGCCATCAAGCAGGTGTGGTGGCTGTGGCTCAGGGTGTCCAAGCCTTTTCGTGCATGCACCTGCGAGTTTGCATTTTGGGGTGATGGAACTCCTCTCCCCCTTTCTCCTTCCCCCATGTCTCCCATTGCAGCCACTCAGGTCACGGGCGTGTTTTGGGACCCCACATATCAATATGTTCTGCTGCCTGGAGGACCCTCAGAAGGGGATGCTGTGAAAGGTGATTTACACCTCTGTCATCCCCCCCTGGCATCGCTGGCCAGCCCTCCCCTCGCCCCCAGCCCTGCTCTGCTCCTGGCTCCCCGCGTGGGGCTGGGGGAGGCGGTGGGGCGAAGCAGGGGGCACGGCTGGCGTTGGGAGCAGATGGCAGGAAGGGTGACATCAGTGGCGCAATTGTCCAGCCCCATTATTCCTCCTGACGGGCCTCCCGCCCTCCTCCCGTTTCCTGCTCCCGGCCGGCCGGGGCTGCCGAGACAAAGGCAGCCGGCAGCGATGTGGGGCTGCCCGGGCAGGGAAGGGCATCCTGAGCCCCCACCTCATCCCGCTGCTCCTCACCTGCCCACTGCAAGGCGAGCTCAACCTGCACATCCAAGCCTAACACTGCCCCAGGAGGTGATTGCCTTTGGAGGGGCTGAGACAGAGCAAAGCTTTTGGGCAACCCTACCTGCTCTCCCCTCCGCTCCTCCCGCGTGTGCCCAGGCACGGGGGATGAGAGCATTCACCTCATTTCCTTTTCCCAGTGCTCACACCCCTCTCTTCCATACCGCTGTTAAGGAAGGGTACCATTCACAGTGCTTCTGGATGCTGCGGTTTGGAGCGATGCTGGGGGATAACAGCAGGGGGTTTTTGGTGCAAGGACCATTTGGTAGGGGGAAAAAAAAATGGGGAAAATAAAAATCCCTTTGTTTTTTCAATGCTATATGTCTGTGATTATGGGCACAGCTGAGGCACCGCTCCTGAGCCCCATTGTGCACCGCATCCCACTGGGTGTGTGCGTCTTCCCGTAGTGCCCGGCTGGGAAACTGCAGCAGCAATTCATTTCCCGACTGGCAATGGTCTCCCTCTGTACCAAAATGGTACCAGTGTGCTGCTCTGGTTTTGGTTTTGAACCCTTCTCCCAATACTAGCAATAAGAAATTCTCCCAATAATAAATTCCAATAACAACTGGAATAATTTAGCTCCTCGGTGCAGGTTTTGGGGGCAGAGGTTATGGGAAATTCCTGCTTGGGGTTTTTACTAGCGTTTCTTGAGAGAAATGTTGAAATTTTCACTTCTTCAAGATCCCCCTGGAAAGTCTTTCCACCTCTTCTCACTTCCTGCAGTGTCTCTGTCTCTGGAGCCGCGGTGTGAGGCATGAGCAGGGTCTCTTTGGGCGATGGGAATATTTATTTATTTGTGTTAGGAGCATGGCTCTGCAAGCAGCTGTTTTGCTTGAGGGAAAGCCGGGGCTTAGTTTTGAGCTGTGTGCCTGGCTGCTCTTTATGTTGATGGAAGCCTGTTATTTCAGTGGGGTGATTCACTGTGTTTTGAAACAGTATGTGACTGAGATGTCGGTAGTAATTGGGATAATAAGAATAGCTTGCTCTTATCTTAGCCTGGATCACCTGTAGAGCATCACCATCCCTGGTTGGCAGCCAGGGAGAGGCAGAGCCTGGGACCAAATGTCCATAAGGGAGTTACCCCCAGCCAGAGCTGGAGAGGGTGCTGGGGAGCACTGGGCTTGGCGTGAAGGTGATGGGTGGTCTCAGCTGCAGTTTGGTTGGAGCTGTTGCCCGGGTGGTCCCTGCTCCGGGCTGGCCATCCCCTCCAGCCGAGATGCTGACAGGGAGGAGGTTTGTCCCTGGGGACAGCTCTGGGGTGGGCCAGCAGCTTTTCAAAGGCATGCATGAGTTTGCAAGCCCCACTCAGCATCTGTTTGGGGCCAAAAGACTTGCTGTGCCTTGGCCTCGCTGTCCCCTGCTGGCTGAATTTGGGGACCCTTTCTGGAGGGTGATGCCTGAGGGTTTGGTTACTTCAGCAGTCTTGGGGTGATGGGAAACCCCCATGGGAGAGCTCCCACCATGGAAGTGCTGCTCCTCACAGGGACCCCTCTGTTGTCAGCTGTGCCCCTGCCCTGTGCCAGCCCCTGGCAGAGGCACAAATCTGGTCCTGAGCATCTCCTTCAGCTTTATCTTCCTTCTCCACCCCCGTTACCCTTTAACCCCCATACTTTCAAGGCCAGAGGTGGAGCTGTGCCTTCCCCCATGTATCAGGAGCACATGAAGTTAATGGGAGACCCATGGACCTGATTAAACATCTCCCTCTCCTTTCCCCTTGTGGCAGGGAGCTGGGATGCTGGTACGGGCTCCTTGTGTGTTCCACGAGGGGCTCCTCTGGACCATCCTGCAGGCATCCCTGCCCCAGCAAACAGGTTATTTATTTTCTGCAGCCAGGCTGTGCGAGGCCAACGCTTGTTTGGCATTTACGTTGCGTGAAACCTTATAACTTTAATAAGATGTAAACCGTGTCGCACATCTCTGCTGTTGCTCAGCAACCCTGCAGTAATGGCCCAAACAAAGCCTCCCCGTGCAGAGGGAACACTAAATCCTATTGTGGGATAATTCTGCTCGGCCAGAGCTGGTATCTCCCTTGCAGCCACCCTGGCGAAGGCTGCACAGAGGGATGAGCCCAGTCCCTGTCTCAGTGGGCTTTTAGGGGAGATGCTTTTGCTGGCATGGAGCTTCAGGCTGGGAACTGGGTTTTTGGGATGTGCTGTGGGCATGATAGGAAGAGATAGTGGCCCTGCTAATGACCCGCGGGCTCCTGGCTCCAAGCTGGCTTGGCAGCCACCGTGTTTCCCTCCAGCTGGGCTGGGGATGGCCTCCTGCACAATTCCTGCTGCAGGGATGGCTGAGGAGAGATGCTGGGGTAGAGCCTCAGCTGGCTTACCCCCAGGTGGCTTCAGTCATTTTTCAGTGTCTTATTTTAAAATTCCCACATCCTTTTCTCTTCCCTCTCATCCTGCCGCTGCCTTTTCATCCATCCCATCATCTCACTGACCTGCAGTGCCAGTTTTGCTCTCTGTCAGGTTGGGGACAGGCTTTGAGCTCCCCCCTTCCTATTGCAGAGCCGTGTGCGGTGCCCCGGCGGGGATTTCTGGTGGTGCGGGGCCGTTCTTCCACTGCGGCGAGGAAATGTGATGAGCTCAGCTAAATCCGTGTGCCCTGCAGTTTTATTTGGATGGCGCTCACGTTGCTGAGCAGGGAAGCACCTGCAGCAGGGTGTGAAAGCAGCATTAATATCAACAGCAACCCCGAGCGAATCCGCTCCGGCGGTACGACCGGGCACGGCAGTGAGACAGCAAAAGGAGATGGGTGTCCATGAGTGGTTCCTAGTTCAAGTGGTCTCCTAAAGGGATTTCAGAGAGGGACAAGCAGGGAGTGGGTGATGGGCAACTCCAGCACCAGCTGGAGGAGAGAGTGGCTCGGGCATGCAGACCTTCCCTCCCTGCCCGCTGCTGCCTCCTCCTCCTCCCGCAGCGTGATGGATGTGCCTTACCCCGCTGGCTGGGAGGGCAGGCGTATGCCATCCATCAGGCTATTCAGTGAACGCGCTCAGCCATGCCTCTGCAAGGGTTTTTATCTTCTTTTCATGCACAGACCTTCAGGTAGACGTAGGAATGGCCAGCTATGCCTTGAGTGCTCTAGCTGCAATCCAGGGATGCAGGGATTCCTTCCTGCCTGCCTGCAGGGTACCACAGCATCTCACCGGCCCTGGAGACCCTGCAGCAGCATCAGGGCTGGGTGCTGTTTGTGGCATGTAAAGACACATGAGAGCAGCCTGGGAGCTGCTACCCCAGCACATCTCTGCAGTGTGCAAGCCCCACTGTGCGTTAGAAACAGAAGAAAAAGCATCCCCCTGAACATCCACTGAGCTAAAGAAGAGATTTTCCCTCTCCTTCAGCACTCAGGGGTGATCTGCAGGTTTGGGCTGAGCTTCCAGAGGGGTAGTGCCCAGAGATGTTACTGTGCTGGGTACAGTCTCTCCAGGCTGAGCCCTGAAGAGCTGTTGCTCTAGCCCACTCGCTCCAGCTGCAGCACACAGGCTGTACTGGGACCACCCCTGCCTGCAGAACCACCTCCAAATCCCTGTGACACCAGCCAGGCTGTAGAGGAGTATCTGAGGGCAAAGGTCAGGTGGGGAGGAGGTGGTGGCAGAAGTCATGACAGCTTATGGGATGCAGTTAAGTAATGGCAAGCTGAAGGCAGGCAATGGGGAGGAGGGATCCTGTTTTGGGTAGGATGCTCAAAAGCACTCACAGTTGGTGGAGCTGCTCTGATGGGCATCCGTACTGACACACTGATTGTAGCCATGGAGCAGAGTCCCAGCCTGGCTGGACTCCTCATTTGGTGAGCAAAGCCAGCTTGTGGTGACAGCGTGGAGCTGGGGTCTCCCACTTGTGTGAACACTACATTCAGCTTTCCTCTCCATAGTGGTGTGGGCAGCAGCATCCTCACCACTCAGCCTATTTCTCTGACACCTGGTTTTCACTGTTTCCCTGCAGGTGGAGGCGGAGGAGCACCAGGATGTGGTGGTCTACGACCAGAGCACACGGGACGTGACCGGCTTGGCTGCCGACAGCTTCCTCTCCATCCTCCTGGGCAAGCTGGACAGCTGTTTCCACAGTGTCTCCATCCTCACAGGTAGGAGCCCTGGGTTACCACTTCACCTGGTGCTCGTGCCCTTAGTCTGGAGTTATTGAACTGTGGCCATGTGTGTGTCCATCTGCACCCAAGTTCCCAGCCACTGGTGGCTGTGGTGGTGGAGCACAGTCCTGCACGCGAACCGAGGAGGCTCGACCCACACCAGCATTGCTGTGTCCTCCCCGTGCATTTGTTCCTTGAACCATCCAGCTCCCTGTGACTGTGCCCACCAGCCAGGGTGAATGGGAGAGGAGGGCACAAAGGGTTGCAGTGGCATGGATCCAGCCCCCCAAAAGCTGCCCTTCGTTCCCTCATCCCTGTGCTGCATCACCCCCAGTGAACGTGCCAAGGGCCAGAGCCAGTTCAGGTTCTCTGCACCCTCTCGCTGCTGTTGAAGGGAGGGCAGGAATGGAAATCCATGGATGTTCTGGGAAAGGGAAGGAGGGCAGGAGCAGAGGGTCATCACTGGGTAAGTAGGATCTGCTGAAGGTGATGCTCTCCAGGCGTGAGTGCACAGGCAGGAGGAGGCACGCACTGCCCTAATTACAGCCCTTCTGCAGAGCAAAACGGGAGGCAGGCGACTGATGAATGAAATGCTCCAACCCAGCAGAGGAGAACGAGGCAGCGAGCTGCTGAAGGAAGAGTTAAAGCTGCCTTTAATTCCCCGTGGCTGGGACCACTGGTCTCCTGCCCGGCTGGCTGCCCACCTCCGAGCGTTCTGCCTGCAGAGGGGTGGGCAGGCGCTGCCCCACGCAGCCCCTCGGTCCCGCTGAGCTCAGCCAGGCTCCTGGGCAGTGCTGAAAACACAGAGGTGGGGATCATCTCTGTTCCCCAAGGACATCCTCATCCCATGGAGATTGGTACTGCTTTGGGGCTGAGACGGGGAGGTACTGACTTCTGTGTCCCCAGGGCATCACAGGGATGGAGGGAGCAGCCAGCAGCATGACAGACACTGGGAAGGGGTACTTGTGATGGGGAAGGTGGCACAAGCAAGTGGCATTCAGGGAGCCTTGCCCGTGCCAGGCATGGGTAAGTGCTGTTGAATTACAGCAGCTGCGTTGTGATGGGGAGAGCAAAGTAGAGAAACAGTGGGAATAACCCCCCCGTCTGAGGGTTTCAAAAGCAAGCAGGGACTACATGAAATCATGTTAAATCTAACTAAGGTGGCCTGGGTTGCAGGAGCTCTGCTGAGGCCAGTGCTGGAGGATGGGGCCATGAGCTCGCTCCAGCAGCCCCCGGCCCCCCCCAGCAGCCGTGCCTGTGGCTCCAAGGTCATGGCAGCACAAACAAGGGCACAGCCTGGCACGTGGTGCAGGAGAAGGAGAAGGCGGATTCGGTCACATCTGGGAAGGAACCTGCTTAGTCACCGGGACGGGTCAGGAAACGGCCTTCGTGCGTGACCCCTGCACCTCCCAACCCGCTGCTGCTTTCCCAGGGCTGGGCAAGGGGCAGTGCTGTGCACTGGCTGCAAACCCCCACCCCCCAAGTCCTCCTGGAGCAGGGACAGGGCTGGGTGAGGTGGCCCTGAAAGCCCTGGAGCCCTCTCCTCCCTAGGAAAGCAGGGGAAGGCTTGGGGGACCCCCATAGTACCAGTGCACCCCAGTCACATGCAGAGCATGCCCTGTGCTGGGTGAGCACCAGCAGCATGCCACCCCCTGGCCATCAGCATTGCCACCACTGAGCCCCCCACGAGCAAACCTGCACCCTGCTTGGGCACACGTATCCTCCATCTTCTGGGCAGCCTTTTCCACCTCCCTGGGCTGCAGGAGCCCAGACCCCCAAGCAGGGGTGCTGCTGTGCTAGGCACCAAGCAAAGCTTAAACCTCCCTTGTTAGAAGTGCTGCAGGGCCCCAGCGTGACGGGGAGCACGGGCTGGCAGCGGGTGGGAAAAATGGGAACCAAAATGTAGAACAGTGGGTCATGGCGGCGGCGTTTGACATGGAAATCGTGACTGGAAGCGGCTGCGGAGAGCGTCCGGGGGAGGCTGGGCACGCACAGCTCCCTCCTGCCTGCATGGGCAGCAGCCGGGCCGGGTTGTTTTAGAGGCAGCTCTTGGGAGGTCTGAGAGGGGATGCACAGCCCAGGCCTGATTCTGACCCCTCACCCTGGTGGGGTTTAACCCCTCGATCTGTCTGCTCCGGGCTCAGGCACCTCATCCTACCCCAGCCCATCCCATGTCCCAGAAGAGGTGCCTGGATCCTCCCTGGAGGTGGCTTCTGACCCCAGCAGGGAGTTGGGCGAGCAAGCGTTGCCTAAATCCCAGGGTCCTGCCCTGGAATCTCAGCCTTTCCCTAAGTAGATGCCAGCACCCCAGCGAACCCTGTCCTGAGGGTCCCCAAACCCGTGTGCCAGCCCTGCACAGCTCCAAAACCTCCTGAGCCCCTCTGTGCTCCCCAGCTCTCCTCAGCCCCAGCAGATGTTTCTCTAGGGGTGCCACACACCCGTGCCTCAGTGTGCCCATCTTGTGCAAGTGCTGTGCTTGGTCATTCTTGCTCGCCACCAACCCACCAGACCCTCAAAGGGGGCCTGGGGTAGGAGCTGGGGGTGGCAAGAGCAGCATCGGGGACCCCTCAAGGGTTAACAGCCCAGAAGCAGCGACTCCAGTGGGGCTGGGAAGGAGGAATCTGAGTCAATTATTCCCAGTCTTGGAAATCATCGGCTTCTCTTCTTTTTTCCCTTTTTTTTTTTTTTTTTTAATTGTATAAGTATAAATAGTGCAGCTTGCTGCCCTCCATCCGTGGGAGCAGAAAGCCTGTTGATTTATATGGTTTTCCTGACATCACATGAAGTGGTGGAAAACTGAATGGAGCCAACATTTTTCCTGCATTACGTAATGCCCCCTCCCTCCCTCCCGGCCCAGCTCTGCTATTCCTGCAGGAGCCTGACTGTTCTTTAACCTTTGTTTACTTCAGCACAAACCCTTGCTTTTTTCCTTTTTTTTAATAATTTTTTTCTTTTTTTTTTTAATTTTCTTTTTTTCCCCCCCTCACTTTGCTTCCCCCCACCCCCTTGTCCTTCCCCTTTGCAAACTCCCACTTGGTTTTTATGAACAGCCATTATCTGTTTATGAAGCAGCAGCAGGCTGGCTCCATCGCTCCCTGATGGCTCCCGTATGCCAGCTCTTGTGTTGGAGCCTGGCCAGAGCCTGTAGCGTGGTGCTGAGCTGCTGGGTGCTGAGCTTCACCAGTTCCTCTCCCTTTGTCCAGCTCCAGTGGAGGGTGGGGAGATCTTCCTTTGCTCCCATTCAGCGGCTAAAAGCGAGAGATGAGGGCTTGGGATGCTCGCCTAGGTGATGCTCAGGCACCCATCCTGTCCCTGCTCCTGGTCCTTGGGCCAAGCACGGGCTCCTCTCTCCCACACCCCAAGCTGCATCCCAGAGATGAAAGCAGGGTGGCAGTGTGGCCAGCAGCAGCGGTCCCCGCAGCGTTGGGACCCTCCTTGCACACCAGAGGCTCTTTCCATTGTGGTTTCACGCGCCGGGGGAAGCTTTATCATTGCGATACCCTGCTCCGACCTGAGACAGGCCCCTCACTTGCTTTCTGAACTCCAGTCATGAGCTTTTCATCTGGCTCGGGAGCGCGTGTGAGATCATCTTCAGCCCCCCCCCTTTTGTACCAATTCTGCAAGGAATGTTTAAATTTTCCAGTCCTGTTCTTTCTAAATTTGGAGCGTCTGTTTACTCCCAGGATTCGGAAAGAATGTAACAATATCATCAGTGAGAAATCCCTCCCAGCCCTCCACTCGCCATCCTGCTTCTCGGCGAGCGGGCTGGCCCCGGCGGCGCTGGCCGTCACCCAGGTCCTCTCCAGCTCGGCAGTGTCGCCACCAGCCTGCCCAGCCTGGGAGAGTTGTAATTGCGTGGCGGTGGTGATCTGGAGGGGATGGAGTTTTGGGGGGGGTTGGAGGAATCTACCAAATGCAGGTGACTTCGGAACGGACAAAATGCAGTAGTGAAAAAGGAAAGGGGATTTCCATCGCAGGAGCTGACTTGAGCTGCCAGGGCAGGAGTGGGTTCAGCACTGGCTGGAATTATTTTAGTAACAAGGACTCAGGGACAGATGCTTTTTCTTTTTTTTTTTTAATTAAACTCACTTCTTTTCTTTTTTCTACATATAGTACTAAAAGGAGGTTAAGCATCAGGGCAGCTGAATGTCACAGAGTCACAGAATCACCTAGGCTGGAAAAGACCTCTAAGGTCATTGAGTCCAACCATCAACCTGACACTGACAGTCATCAACGACACCATATCCCTGAGCGCTGTGTTAACCCGACCTCCAGGGATGGGGACTCCCCTGGGCAGCCTGTTCCAATGTCTGACAACCCATTCTGTGAAGAAATTCTTCCTGATATCCAATCTAATATCACGTGCAATGTGACATTGTGCATCCTTGGCTGAAAATACTGTGATGCTTCTGCGTGTTGTGTTGGTGTGAAGCCACATGCCAGCATCACCCTTGCTGCCTGCTCCTCTTGAAACACGTCGGGCTGGGGCTGGTTTTGAGGAAAAGAGAAGATGAATGCAAAAAGCCGAGTTGGGTGGGTACAAAAGCAGCACATAGGCAGGGCAGAGCAGAGGGGACTTGCTTTTAGTCAGAGTCCCAGGAGCTGGAGACAGCATGTGCAAAAATACAAATGAATCTGCAAAACTTGTCACAGCTGACGCTGAAGCTAAAAGCTTAGCAAGATCCAGAACCAGGATTGAGGCATCTTTACAAACCCAGTATAAGAAAAAAAAAAAATCTAAAACCTAAGAAAGAAAAAAATTCAAACACCCACACTTAGGTTGTCAGTCAGAAGCTGTCTGGTGGGAGTGGGAAAGCAGGACCCCACTGCTGCTGGTTATTTCATAGTCACCTTTCTCATTGTCCCCTCTGGACAGCATCACAGTTTCATCTGACAGCTCTGGGGTGTGAGTGTGTCTCCTGGGGACACAGGACGTGCAGGATGCACAAACTGGTGGCCGTTGTCCTCTGACTGCAGTAGAGTCCCTGCTTGGTGCATTGGCGTGAAGATGCACACGCAGGTCAAGTGTTAGGGCTGTTTCAGGCACCCTCAGGCTGCAAGGGCTAAGAGTACTTGGGGACTTACTGGCATGGATCCATCAGATGTACCCACAAGTTTCTCTTCTAAAGTCTAATTACTGCCTCTGAACCTCCCACAAGCACCTCTGCCCGTACGTAGACGTCTCCATCCCGTATAGTGATGAACTAAAGCAGATCCTCAGCTGGCAGGAGTGTGGGTATGAATAAGGAGGGTGCAGGGGTGGGATGAGGCAGAAGGAGCCCTCACGGGGGGCTCTCCATCTCTTGCATCTCCCACATTTGGGAGTTTTGAAGAACCTGCTTTGCAAATAACCCGAATGGGGATACTGGTTGTTCTTCATTGACAAGCTGCCTGCATGATGCTCAGGAAGGGACGAAGGGTAAGAAGTGCCACGGAGGGGATTACGCCCGGCTTTTCTCAGGCCATTCGTGGTGGGGTGCAGGGGGACTTCCTGCAGTGGCTGTCCAGAGGGATGGAGGTAGGGTGCTATTGCCAGCCGAATGGGAGAGGCGCTTTTTAAAAACCATAGTGTTGGCTTTAGCCACCTGAAATTGGACTTCAAATGGTAACACCAAAGTTTATGATTTTTACAGTCCTGGAGATTTAGGTAACGCTCCAAACCTCCTTCCCCCTTGCACAAAACATCCCTGGGTCCGTGGCACTGGAGGAGTGGCTTTCATTCATCCAGCAAAGCCATCTGGGACCGCTTTGGCCAGGGCAGGACCATGTTTTCTCACCCTCCAGCCCCCATCCAGTGGGTGCTGGCATCCAGCCCCAGCCACCCAGCCCAGCGGTGGCCCCAGGCACTGCTGCCTGTCTCCACAGCCCGAGGCACGGCGGTGGGGTACGGTGCCCCCTTCCCACCCTCTGCCATGACTGGGAGATGCCTGGGAGGGTTTCAGCCCCAGCACAACCGGCGGCTGCATCCCTGGGAAGGGTTAAGCCAGGTCACGTATGTGTGAGCTGATTGTATTCCAGACCTATGCTTTAAACTTCCCTGTTTAGCAGCGCTGTCGTCACACAACTTGTTTTCCCGATTCTATAATTACCTCGAGGAGCTTCCCCTCCCCCTCCAGCCGCCTTTTTAACCATCGCACCCAGAAAAGGCGAGCGCAGGGGCCGAAGGCAGAGAGGGATGGAGGAGAAGGGACTTGGGGAAGAGCAGCCCTCTGGTTGCCAAGGCTTACAAAACCGCCGTGTAATTTTGTTTCTCATTTCTGGAAAGCCAACGGGAAGAAGGCAACTTCCCCCATAAGAGATCCCCGTGGGCAGGAGCCGCTGCCCAGTTATGGTTTCCTTCCTTTTGAGAAACCTGCCTCCCCTCCTCTGCCTCTCCCTTTCCCCGGGCCCGTGCTGCACGCTCGCTGGCAATTATTAGAAGGTCCAGGCAGCGGGTGGAGAGAGGAACTGCTGCCCAGCTGGGCTTGTGCCAGGCTGTGGGTACTGCCACCATGGGGATGTAGGTGCTGAACAGGGTCATTCTGCTCCCTGCTCTTGCAGGTGGGTTGCATGAGTCTCTCTGACCCGTTGCAGCAGGTTTTTTGCTTTGTGGCGATGAGAGCGAAGCGGGGCTGGTGAGGCTGGGCATTGCTGCCCAGGTGATGTGCAGAGGCACATCTCCTAAATAGGGGCTAGAGGCAGGATGGATGACAGCCTGGTCAGGAGGAGCACCTGGGGAAAGAGGCTGAGGGACAGCAGGCAATATGGGGGATGTCTCTGTGCTACAGATGTTGCCTATCATCTCTCTACTTGCCAATGCCCCCCTGCTCCAGCACCCAACCCCTATCCTGGTCTTGGCAAAGGGGTGAAGAAGATGGGGAGGACGGTGTGGGTAGCATCTCCATGTGGCTGTACCTCACACTGATGGAGGAAGGGAGTTGCTCTCTTGTCTTTTGGTGGGGGTCAGAGGGACACAGGACACCAGTGAGCCTCCTGCATCAGGGACTGCTTCATGGTGTCATGCCCAGCTCCCTGGCTGCAGCCCTGGGTTGAAAACTAGGTCCAGATCTTGAAGGAACCTTCCAGTTCCAAAGTAACTCCAAGGGAATCAGGCAACTGTAGGGCAGCAAGGGAAGGGAAATTCATGTTTGTGGACTTCTGGGTGGGGGACAGGTAGATGATCGCCCCCTCTAACTCACCACGTGCTTCCTGCAGCATCCCCTTCCCCTGGTACAAAGTGGAGAGCCAGCCGCTGCCCCTGCCCAACCGGGTGATGGTTTCCAGCCCAGTGGAGCCCCAGGCACAGCCGACGGAGCGGGTCTGAGCTGAATCGCCTGCCAGCGTGGGCAGAGCAGTGGCAGTGGGAGATGGAGGTATCTCCATTGCTGGGAGCCGTTGGCACAGGCCACCAGCATCATGTGTCCTCCCTCGTAGGGACAGAGGTGGCAAATGTGGGGGACCACAGCCTCCCCTGAGGAGGTGCTGGGGGAGCTGCTTCCCAAGCATGGCTCTGAGGGGAATGCTGCTTCTCCCTCTTCCGGCCTAGCTAGAGCACGCTTTGAATTTTATCCAACCTCTGACCCACATCTGATAATAATCAAACCATATTTGTTACAACAACAGGGCTCGTTAGGAGGCTGGCTCCGCTCGGGGGGAGGGGAGAGCACTTAGTTAATGCCGATGACCTCATCTCATGTGATGTCATTCAAAGGAAAAACACTGAAGTCACTCACATATGGCTCAGCCTGGGGTTTTTCAGCCTGTAAAGCTTCATAATTTCAAAGGCACAATGCATGCCCCCCCTCGCTCCTCCGCTTGCTATAATCCTGAATGATTTTCTGGAGGCCTGGGCTCAGACCAATAAACTCGTAAGGCGCTGCGTGGAGACATATTAAGGAGTCCCACGGGTGGGGAGGAGGGGACAAGTAATTCTCTCCCCCAGGACAAGGAAGAAAAAGCATCAACCCCCAACCTACTTTAGAAGCCATCGCCGATGGACAGACCCCTGGGAAAGCCCATTCCCACGTATCCCTTGGTGGAGTTCTGCTCATGAGAAGGCTTTGGTGGAGGGTGCATCTCCTCCAGCGCCCAGTCCTTCTCCAGTGGGACCGGGCAGATAACCCCACGCGATGTGGCCATGCGCAGGTGTGAGCAGCCCAGAGCCAGCCCCTTTCCCCGCCAGCTGTTGGGGCCCATTTGCCTCCAGCTGTTTGAAACCAGGATGAGCATCCTGGGGGATGTTCTCAGTGGAGACATCGAGAGGAAAGATGACCTGGTGGTTAGGGACCTTCTGTCAGGTCCGAGCTCTGCCCTGTACCAGAGAACCCCGGAGAGGTTATTTAATCCTTTGTGCCTCAGTTTCTCCCTTGGGAAGTGGTGATCGTGGCATTGCCCTTCCTGGTGCTGGGGTTCAGAGTTCGACACCCCCCAGGGGATGCGCGTTAGTCCTGCTGGGAGCGGCTGTGGGGAGGGGGCCGGGGGGTGCCCGTCAGCAGGCAGGGGGGAGCCACGCTGCGTCCCCCCTGGGCGCAGGGGTTTGCCTGCACACTGCCCTGGCTGCTGCAGGAACGAGCCGCGGGCACTGGCTTCCTCCCTCCGAGTCCTTGTCCCCGAATTAACTCCGCGGGGCCAGATCCGGCACGGTGCAGCCATCCATCTCCCTGCTGCGGCCGCTCGCTGCTGGGGGTTTGGGGCGGCGAGAAAATCGCGGTTGCGCCTTTAAGCAGCGAGCGCAGCATATGTCAGGCCCGGCGTTCTCCTGCGTGTCTGTGTGCTGAGTAAGGAATGCGGCCGCATGCCTGACCCGTTAGCTATGAGCGGCTGAGCGCGGCGCTGGATGGAGCGGCGGGGCCGGTGCTCGCGGGCTGAGCTCAGTGCGGCTGCGGCGGGCGGCGAGGAGGAGCGCGGCCGGGGAAACGGGACTACGCCGGACCCCCTACCCCGCTCCATTGTTTTTATGCTTTTTGTTTTTTCAGCCTGAAGGCTGGAGCCTGGGGAGGCTGGCGGCGCTCTGCCACGGCGGGGCTTTTTTTCCTTTTCGTAGTATTTGGTTTGCCCGCCAGCGGTTATCTCGCTAAGGGGAGAGGTGCCGCCGCCAGCCGCAGCCCGGCTGCCTGGATGCCCGTGGATGTGATGATGATCGCTCCCTCCGAGGACCAGTTCTGGACAGACATGCGCGAGGGGCAGATGAAGCTGAAAATAAGGGTGCGGAGGATGAAGGAGAGCAGGGACATGAGAGGTTTGTCAGCCGGCCGGCTCCTTTCCTTCCGATGGGGATGGAGGGGGAAGAGGGGGCTGCGCAGAGCCCCGCTTTGCCGGGGGACGGAGATCGCCTTTGCGGACGGGGAGCGGAGCGTGATGGCTGGCGATACAAAGAGCGCAGGCAGCTGGCGAGCGGGGAGATGGAGGCGAGCGGAGAGCGTGCGGAGGGGGAGCGATCGGCAGTGCCCAGCCACGGGCAATGTGCGGCAGCGCTTGCGGAGGCAGCGAGCCTGGTCCCGCGGGCAGCCGCAGGAGAGGAGCTGCGTGGAGGGGGCAGCTCCTCCAGGCAGGTGAGAGGCTGCCTGCAGCGGTCCCACCTTGTGCGGGGTCCACTGAGGCTGCCTGGCCGGGGGGGGACTGCTCCGGGGTCCCCTGAACCCTTCTCCATGCAGGCAAGCTTGGCAGAGCAGGGGAGGAGGGAAGGAGGAAGGCTGCAGGAGGCAGGGCAGCTCTGCCACTGGCAGCTCTGCTCTCTTCTTGGAGGGGTCATCGAGGCTACGGGCATCCACAGCCCGGGTAGAGGGGACGTGTGCGTCGGGGAAAGGACGAGTGAGGATGGCGAGGTGTGCGAGGAGCGATCGGCTGCCAGAGCGCTGCACGGCTGCCCGCACCCAGGCAGCTGCCCGACGGAGCCATTTCGCTTCCCTAGCACGGTCGCTGCCTACCCATCTTCAGGGGGATGCCTTTCAGAAAGGGGGTTTGCAGTGTTTCCACCGCCCCGTGCCAGGGTGAAGGGCGAGCGGAGGAAGGGGGTAGTAACTGGAGCAGCTTAAAAATATGTCGAGCCTGGAATGACCTAGATTACTGAAGGGTTGAATCAAGAAACTTCCCCTCCATCACCACTTAAAATGGGAGTCTGCTAAAAGTGCTTGACAGGTTTTTGTGGCATGAAGCACATAACCCAGTGATGGTGTCATTAGTAATAAGTCACTCCTGGAAATGACACATTTTTCTTTACTTAGAACGAGTAAGGCTGGTCCAAAGCAGTCACAGTCACCGGAGGAAAATCAAGCCCAGCAGCTCGGGGAGCGTGTCTGTGGTTGTGTGGGTGGAGGGCTTCCTTTCTGCTGCCTTTTTTTTTTTTTTTTTTTTTTTTTAAGGACGTTTTCTGCTTGTTTGGGAGACTGGGAGGGGGTCTGGGACCAGCTTGCAAGGCCAGGGGGGCTGGTACGGGTTGGGAGGCAGCAGCATGATGTAGCAGCAGATGGGCAGAGGCTGTTTGGGGTGACCATTGGGGAAAGGGGGAATTCACATGAATCCATAATAGGGCTGATTCATCGGCTTTCTCATCCCCACTGCTCGGGGGAAAAAAGGAGCCAGCAATCGGGTGATGAAATTTGGTGCTGAGCAAAGGGAGGGTGAAACCCAGGCTGAGGGAGAGCACAGGTGCTGGGCAGGGAGGCACAGGGGGGGCACAGGACTGGGTGGGCATCTCTCTCCAGTGCACTGAGATGAGTGGAAGCACGAGAGCATCAGCCAGGAGAGGGCGAGTTGGCCAGGCTGCAGAGCACCGGCGTTTCGCTCGGGCAGGTGGGAAGGGCATGCAAGGAAGCGGGTACCCGCAGCGGGCATCGCAGCCAGGGCTGGGGAAAAAACAAAGGGGGCTGCAGTGCCGGGATGGAGGCAGGGGGAAAAGTCGGGAACACCCCAGGCAGCGGGAAGCGCTGACAAAGCCGCGGAGCTTCCCGGAGCGCAGTGAGTAAGGGCGGCAGTAAGCGGTGTTTCATCACGCCGCGTTTCATCACGGCTTAGCTGCCGGCACCGACAGGCTCCCACCAGCACGAGAGCCAGGGAGACGGGGTTTTGCAACGAGGGATTTTCCCGGCGGCTCCGAGGGTTGCGTGCGGCGTGCCCAGCCCCTCTGCTTTCCTTCCTTCAATTCAACCTGCCGCAGAGATGCTCGGCCGCGCTGGGGCTCACTGCCCTGCCGGGCTGAGCAGGACACAGGTGAGGTCTAGGGTTCTGCAGGTCCCCCCCCGGCTCTCGTCATCTCCTGCCATGCCTCAGTCGGGGCACTGGGAGCACTGGGGAAGGGGCATCCAGGCACCATCCTGGCCATGGAGCCGGCACAGCAGTGGGAAAGCCATGCTGGCGTGGCGGGTGCTCCAGCAGCAGGCAAGGCACGCGCTGGCTTGCATGCCCCGCTGCCCCTCGCCACGTGCCGCCCTGGCAGCGGCTCCCAGCCACCACAGGCATTTTAATGAGAGCTGGGCAGAGCCCGGCCTCGCTCAGCCCCCTCGGCCACGGGGAGCTTTAGGGGGGCAACGTGTCCACCACAGGTACAGGCACAAAACCCACCAGTGGGGCCTTGGGCTGCTGCAAAAGCTGCGGTGCCTGCACAGGGAACTGATCTCTGAGCAGCTCCAGCTGCTGCTCTTTAACACTCATTATAGGAGCAATGAGGGTGGGCTATAACCACCTATTTAATATCCCCCATAGGTCTCCTGCCAGCTCCTGGTGAGAGAGCTGGGGGTGAGGAGATGTGGTGCAGTGGCTGCTGGCCCAGGGAGGGTTTGCAGCTCTGGCTGTGCCTGTTCCTCCCCTCCTTGCTGCTGCAGACTGATGGCACAGTGGGGTGACATGTCACCTCTTCTTCCCTATTTTCTGCTGGGGGGACTTCCAAGGTGGATGTGCTCCACCTGCACATGGGAGACTGGCAGGATGTGTCCCGGCTGCTCAGTGTGCCTATGGGGGGAGCATTTAGGAGATTTGTGGGGCTGGGGTTGTTCAAGGGGCACGTGGCTTGCCCGAAGAGCAGCTTTGGGGTGAGGCAGGTGCCTCCACCTTTCATGGCTTCTTGCAGGATGCAGCACTGGGGGCAGAGCTGTTGGGTTGCTTCAGGGCACTCTGAAGGAGGTGAGTCCGTGGGGCCAGAGGTGAGTGGGCAGTCTGCAGCCATCGGAGCGAGACGTGAGAGGGTTTTCAAGTCGTGTTGTTTCCCCGTGTCCACTTTATGCCTCCAGCCTGGGAAGATGGCCTTGGTGCAGGAAGGGACGCAGGGAGCTGGGATAGCCCTGCTCAATGTGTTCCACACCTCCCTTTTATCCCCAGATGCCTCTCCCTTAGCGTTCCATGCAGCTCAACAGATTGTAAATCCCCAAAGCTGGGGCTTACCACCAGTGGGAAAATGATGCCACACCATGTCCCTGTCCCTAGCCAGGACTTTGTCACCTTCTGTATCACCTTCCCTGCACCACCACTCCTGCCCTGCCTTGGCAGAGAGGGGAGCATGGCAACTTGCAGGAGATGGGTGATGCCTGAGATGATGTCAGTGTCCCAGATGTCCCCATAGACCACCTGAAGGTGACAGCCAAAGCAGTGGAGGGGTCCCCAGGTGTGGCAGGGTCCCAGCTCAGCAGTCCAACACCTCTCATTCTACCTTCTGATCTCCTGCCATGCCTGTCAGCCCCGTGCCAGCACTGGGACTTTTTGTTCATTTTGGTTATAGCCATCTCATGGTCTTACGCAGCCACTAGTGCAAAGAGAGACTGACAAAGGGACTCCTCACGGTGCAGTGTGCTGCTCAAGGGGAAGAGTCGCAGGGTTCTCCAACTGTTGCAGCAGTGCTGGTACCACAGGGGCTTATTCAAAGATGCTGCTGGCATCTCCCCCTGGGCTGATGGATGGGCTCGGGAAGGATTCCTGGGCTGGCTGCCTTCCCTCTGCGTCGTCTGTTATCCCAGCAAATCTGGTTTCACTGGGAGGTTGTCATAGGTGTTCAACTGGAAAATATACAGAGAGAATGGCCTGGCAAAAATTGGGGTAGGAGAGAAGTTGTGGGGTTTTTCCTCTTCTGGTTGCTGCCAGGACCACAGAGCAGGGCTGGGGGCTGGCCCCGAGGGGTCTCTGCAGGGCAGAGCCAGAGGTGGAAGCGAGGGTCAGTGAGCGAAGCCTGGGATGGGGGAAGAAACGAGGTTCCAGTTGTTGCACTCTTCTGGCACTGAGTTGCTGCAACACCCCATGTCTCAGTTTCCCTCTTTCCTTTATGGGGGTGACAGCACTCCCCTCCCTCCTGAGAGCTGTGTTGCTTCTCAGCCTCACCTTGCGCTGGACAGCACGAAGGGTTTTTATGTCTCTGGGGGCATTGCTGAATGAACCCCCCCAAAGCTGGGGAGTGATTTTCACCTCCCAGAAACCTGCATGATCCTGGTTTTTGGCTCCTCCTTCCTCCATCTTCAGCAGGAGCAGTGAAGGCATCCCCACTTCTGGCCTGGTTCCCTGTGCCCAAACATCCCCCTTCTCCTTCTGGGCCCCCCCTGCCTCAAGGAGGCAGGAAGACACTGAGTTTTCCAGGGAATGGTTTTGAGAGCGCTCAGGAGCACTGAAGCCGTGAGCAGCACATGGGCCGTGCCGTCCAGGGACCAGCTCCTGCCCAGCAAACCCTCACCAGGCTCGAGGGGAGCATCAGGAAGAAATCAGAGATCACCAAGCACCCACTCCATGTCACATACAAAGCCTTCCTGAGCTTAATTCTCCACGTGCCAAGAGAAGCGGCGCTCCCTGGCACCAGCACTGCAAATAAAAGAGGAAAGAGTAGAAAGACCCAGTACTGCCCTGGCTCCTCACCCCGTGGGGCTCTGCTGGTCTCTCCCATCAAAAGCTGAGATCCATGGCCTGGGGTATGGAGAGGGGAAAGCCCAGGTACCGCTTGGAGCCCAGCCAGGGACATTCACTGCCTTTGGGATTGTTTTGAAGAGCTTCTTTGCTTTCTAAAAATGAAAGGCATGCTAGAGCAGCCGGGGTGGGGTGGGGTGAGCGTCGCTTCGAGGTTGGGATGGCGTTGAGTACCCGGCTTCATCTCTAAGGTTTCCCCTGGGCTGCCCTCAGCAGCTGCAGGCATGGGGAAAATGAGGACAGGCAGGATGGGGGCATGCATGGGCTCCAGACACAGGGCTGAGATTTGCCTGGGACAAGCAGGGCGAGCTGTAGGCATCAGTTTGGGTGCCGGCATCCTCCAGTTGCTGGCAGCGTGCTGGGGTAGGCACTGTGGCTGAGGGTGCTGCTGCCACTCTCTGCAAACATCAGCTCCTGCTTCACAGCCCCCTCTGTCCCTGCCTGGACTTCCCTGGGCAGGGCTGGCAGAGGATCTGCTGCCGGGCGAGCGCCGGCAGAGGCGGGCAAGGGGGAGAGAGCAGCATGCCCTGACCTGCTTTAGCTATGAGATCACCCTGCACTCCCAGCTTTTAAAGAGCAATATGAAGTTGTACACAGCCCTGGGTGGCTCTTGACTAGTAGGAGTGAGCACTGGAGGCTGGGGACCTGGGGACCAGAGCAGGCACTGATCCCTAGGGCTGTGCTTGCATGCACCCTGCTCCCCAGAAACATGCTAGGTTCCTCCAGAAAAATTCCCGTGTTGTTTTGCACAAGTCCAGGGGTCAAATCTGTGCCCCACTGTGCCCCATGTGCTGCAGGCTTCCCTGGGGGCAGCTGAAGGAAACCCTTTCTGCAGGGTTTCTGCTCGAGCATCCCCCAGGCAGCAGCGGCGTGTGCTTAAGCGCGGGGCGAAGCAGGGAGGTCATGTGTGTCCATGCAGGGCTCTGGCCGGTGATTTACGCTCCTTGGCAATGGGGACGCAGCACGGCGATGAGCAGTAACCAGAGCTGCGCTGCACCTGCGCTGGGCCTCCTGCTTTCGCTCTGATTTAATGTCCCAGTTGAGAGGTGATGTCATTTCAGAGGGAGCCAGAGAAAAGGAAGTGCTAGAGAAGATAAGGTGCTTTAACTCTACCCCTGCCGGCTTAGCCAGGTTTTGAAGCTGGGAGCTGTGTTAACTGCCAGCCAGGAAAACATGGGAGAGGGGAGGCGAGAGGCTGGTTGAAGGACACCTTCCTCTTGGGGCAGTGGGAGCTGACACCAGGAGCTGCTGAGATGGAGGTTGGTGGAGGACCTTGGATGTTCCCAGGTGGTATGAGCACAATTTTGTGTGTTACTCTGGCTTCTCCATCACCTTCACCTCCCAAACACGTGGGGTGGGTTGTCTGCAGCACCAGTCATACCCTGCCAGAGCCTGGGTGCCACACCAGCAGCCAGGGAGGTGCTCCAGGAGGGTCAGCAGAAATGCTGGCAAGGTGCTGCAGAAGGTAAATTGAGAATGTGCCAAGGCTGCTTCCAAAGGGGGGAGAGACTGAATGGAAAGTTTGTTACTAAATGCTCATTAAAAGGTCTTGTATAACTGTGGAGATGGGCCAGGGATTCCCATGGTGCTGAGTCCAGAGACTTGGACTTTCAGAAGGATCTCGTGGGGGCATCTTGGTCCCTCTGACAGCCAAAGGTAGTCAAGCCCCAAAGTCTTCTCTGCACTTTGGATGATGTCAAGCTGCATCTGCTCATTTGCATGACTGGGAAAACCTCAAGGGAGACTGGTTGGGCTGATACAACCCAGGGTCCCCTCTGTGGCATCAAGCTGCTACCCAGATGTCTTCAGCTGGAGGGGAGTGAGGTTGGGCCACCACTAGCCAGACCTAGCTCTGCCCCAGAGAATGGGCTTGGTGAGTGAGGGCAAATCAGGATCACCAATGGTCTTAGACAACTGTGCAGGACCTGCAACAGCACTGGGGGTTTCCAGCTCTCTGAGTGGCCCACCATGCAGGCAGGGTGATGCTTGCTTTTGACGATGCCAGACACTGTGGCAGTAGCTCTGGCTGTCAGATGCCACCTACCACGGCCCCAGCTGGGGATTTTCTCTCAATACTGGGCTTTGAGGTGCTCAGGCTGGGTACGACTGCCCAGCAGCTTGGTGTGATAAATTGGGTGCTGCTTGCTGTCACATTCAGTAAGGTCAGAGCATGAAAAAAAGCAATGGCCTGCAAGTGCTGGTCCGGTCCCATGTGGCAGAAATCATGGGCTTGGCGGGGCTGGGCAGAGGGGGCATCTCTCAGAAACCACAATGTGTAAGTGCAGCAAGGTTTGGGCTGACCTCCCCAACCTGGGAGCTTTGCACCTTGGAGGGCTTGCTTGTCATCATCCTGCCCTGGTGGGTTTTCCTATCAAAAATTTACCCTGGTTGTCCTCAGAGTAGTAGACAGCCAATAAAAGGACTTTCTCTTCCCGTCGTTTATCTGAGTGAAGTTGGGAAGAGCTGCGGGATGCCTCACGTGTGCGTTAATATCCAGCTCCAGCAGGAAAAATCAGAGATGGGTCTCCATTCCTTTCTCCGTGTGTGTGGCACGGTCATCACAATGTGTCTGTGCTGGTTAGCGATGGCTGGTGGCTTTTTGCTCCTTGAGGCTCTGTTCTCAGTGTTGCAGGGTTGTCACTCCCTTGTCCCCAGCCTAGGCCTCGGTGTGCCAGGTGCTGATGGTCTCAGCCTCGCTACTACAAGCTCAGTGTCCCCATTTTCTCTGCAGGAGGCTTTGCCACCTTCTCGTCCTGCTTCCCAGGGCTGTGCGAGGGGAAGCCAGCTGCCATCCTGCCGATGAGCATCTCCCAGCCATGCTTGCCCGTGGCCAACGTCGGCCCCACGCGCATCCTGCCACATCTCTACCTGGGTTCCCAGAAAGACGTCCTAAACAAGGTATGGCCCTGTTGAGTGGACACGTCTGCCTTGTCCCATCTGGGACCCCAGCCATGCAGGGGGGTGAGGGCATTAAGGACTCTTCTCCTGCCTGGTGGGAGGACCATGCTAGCAAGGAGGCTGAAGGCCGGGAGCCCAGCAGGACTGGGGAGGGTGCCCACAGGCTGAGTTGTCTTATATTGATGACCTTTGAGGTGGTTGGACTCTTCCCATGTGCCCATAGGAAACTCAGGGGCAGGAGGAGCACAGCTGGGAAAATACCTGGGCTTGAAGGGGGAGTTACCACAGCTGGAGGGAGATGTGGAACAGGAGCCAGCTTTGCACCCACCTGCCTAACCAGCCAGGCTGTCAGATAACACCAGTTTCAGGAACACTGCGATCCTCTTGGGAGCCAGAGAGAGTGGGAGCAAGCTGGGGCATTCAGCCACTGCAGAGCGGGGACCGGCCACTCCAGCCAGGGAGGGGGGCTTGTTCAGGAGGTCCAAAAATGAGCAAAGTTCTGCTCTGTGGAGAGAGGAGAAAGGGGGACAGTACCCTTTTAAAGGTGCTGGAAGGGCTGTGCTGTGATGTCACGCCAGGGAAGCAATTTTATTTAAAGGAAAAATAACGGCGAGAAGAAAGAAAGAGAAATTGCAGTTAAAATGCTGCGGGGTGCCTGCCTACCGCGGGCAGGAGGGAGCCAGCCAGGCGTGGGGCAGGCAAGGGGGGAGAGGGACCACGACACCAGAGTGGGGCTGGAGACAGAAGGAGGGAGAGAGAAATTACATACAGGGAGTAGAAGGAAATGAAAGAGAAAAATGCCAAGAATGTGAGCCCGGGAGCTGGGCTGGCTCCACCGAGCTGAGGCCGGGCTCTGCAGAGCCTGCTGGGGTGGGCAGGGACCAGCCAGGGCCAAAATCCCAGTGCGGTCTCCTGAGGAGCCAGTGTCAGGCAGGGAAATTGATGGTTTCCTTCCCCTCCTGCCTCCTCAGAGGGGCTGGTTCATCTTTTGGAGCTGTTTTTGGCCATCCCCATGATGTGGCCAGAAGATGCTCTATTGATAGGCAGCAGAGCAGGGTCAGTGTGAAGGCCACGCATGGGCGATGCTTCTGTTCTCCAGCATGTTGCAAGGGAGAGATCCCATATGGCAACTCCACACATTCTGACGTGTGGAAGGACTCTTTTATCTCCATTTTCTCCTCCTGTTTAATTCTGGGTCTTCCCCGGAGTAGTGCAGACCAGGCACTGAGACCCAGCAGCTTCCATAGGTGTTCCCCCATTTTTTATAAGCAACCTGCCCCCAGTTATACAGGTGAGACCTAATCTGATGGGACAGGGAAAGAGATGGGGGTCAGATGAGCCATAAATTTGGTGTCAGCACTGCATATAGGTGAAGCTGGCCATAGCCCTGGGAGGAAAGGAGTGGAGGTTGGTGTGGATGTGGCAGTACACACCCAGCAAGCCAGGTCCCTGATGGATAATCAGTGGGTCAGACCTCACTCCCTCATTGCTGGTTTTCACCTGACCCTATTTACCTAAGGTCTCCCTTGTGCCATTGCATTTTATTGAGTCAGAAATATGGGCAGTGACGGTGGCCAGTGAGTGGCAAAAGCAGAAAAGACATAGAAAACAAGTCCAGGTTCACTCCAGTGTCAGAAAGAGGGAAGAGGTGGTTCCACTTGCCACCTGCCTATGTCCCAACACAAGAGCTAATGTTCACAGTGAAGAACTGTGAGCAACTAACAAATCTGTGGGAACTCCAGATGCATTTCTGAGGGATGTGGGAGCAAAGACAGGGGTTGACATTGGTTAACATCAGCTGCTACCAATGACTCGCCCCACTCTGTTGGTGAGATGCCTCCTTTCTGCCTCAGCTGAGACTTTCAAAGCTTTCAGCCAGAGGTTTTGCTGATATTCTTTCTTGCATTTTCCTATTCCTCTCATACTGGGGTTCTTGGGTTTTCCCCTCTGGGACCCCGTTTCAGGTGTCTTTGGTCTTGCTTACTTTTACTTGAACCAAAGTAAAGATCTGCTGTGGTTCAAACCTGTGTCATATTGACACAACCTTCTCAGCTGGTCTCTGCTGTACCACCATCAACTAGGCCAGCGCAGCAGTGGGAGACCCACAGGAGAAAATACTGGGATAGGAAAAGGCAGGGAGTGCATGGTAGTGCAGATCTTCAGCACTTGGTGCTGGCTGAACTCAGCCAATCAGTCCATCGCTTCTTTCCCACCAGGACTTGATGACACAGAACGGGATAAGCTATGTCCTCAACGCCAGCAACTCCTGTCCCAAACCGGACTTCATCTGTGATAGTCACTTCATGCGCATTCCTGTCAATGACAACTACTGTGAGAAGCTGCTTCCCTGGCTGGACAAGTCCATTGAATTCATTGGTAAGCTTTTGTTACAATGGTTGCAGACCCTTCAGTTCTCAGCCTTCAAAACCTGAATTATTCTTCTGTCCTCCACGGTCTTACTCCCAGCAACACGTGTTCTTTCACACAAAGGGGTTGAGGGTTGGGGAGGGAGGCTAGAATCATTTTGCTCACCATCTCTGACCACGTTGACTCTTTTCTCTCTGTTTCCTCCACGGTGCTCCAGACAAGGCCAAGGTGTCCAGCTGCCAGGTGATTGTGCACTGCTTGGCCGGGATCTCCCGGTCAGCCACCATCGCCATCGCCTACATCATGAAGACCATGGGTATGTCGTCAGATGATGCTTACAGGTGAGTTTTCCCCGGAGGGCGGGGAGGGGTTATGCCAGTACATTTCACTCCAGGGCAGGAAAGCAGGCTGAGCCCAGAAGGAGAGGGTGGGAGCTCATTGAAGTTCTGTCTTGCCCTGACTGAGTCCCAGTGAAACCAGACCAAACCTCTCTTCATAAAGTGCATGCAACGAGGAATGGTTGGGAGCAGTAAAATGGAGGAGGGAGGCAGTCCCAGCTCTACCCCTGGGGCATCCTGAGGCCTCATGGTTCCCCAAGACCCCTTTCTTCAGGGGGTCTGGTCAGAAGGTCCTGGATGATGTCTCTTCTCCCCAAAGAGGCTGAGAGAGTAGGGGTGACCTGCTGAATGAGAAAGCACCAACCGGGGCTGTCTGTGCCTCTTGTCAGGTTCGTTAAGGACCGTCGTCCATCCATCTCACCCAACTTCAACTTCCTGGGCCAGCTCCTGGAGTACGAGAGGAGCCTGAAGCTCCTCAAGGCCCTGAAGTCAAAGGGCGACCGGGGCGAGGGGGACGCCCAGCAGGACCCGGCAGAGGCGGCTGAGGGCAGCCGGCACCCCCCACCACCTACCTCAGAGAAGGCCGAGGAGGTGCCGCGCGGCTCCGGCTCGGTGTCCCCCCACGGCGACCCCGAGCGGCACGGCGGGACCCCGAAGGTCCTGTCGCCCACCACCCTGCAGCAGGGGCTCAACGGCTTGCACCTCTCCTCCGAGCGCATCCAGGACACCAACCGCCTCAAGCGCTCCTTCTCCCTGGACATCAAGTCTGCCTACTGCCCCGGCCTGCGGCAGGACCCCCCCGGGCCCCCCGGCCCCGCCGACGCCCCCAAACTCTGCAAGCTCGACAGCCCCTCGGGCCCCGGCGGCCTCGGCCCCTTCTCCCCGGGGGCGGACAGCCCCGACCGGCCGAGCGCGCCCGACCTCCTGCTGGAGGCCAAGGTGAGGCAGCGGCGGAAGCACCGGCACCCCGCGGGCTCGCCGGCCCACGGGCTCACCCTCAACGTCGGCGGGGCCTGCGCCGCACGCAAGAGCCCCGGTGCCGAGGACGGGCTGCCGCCACGGCTCGGCCAGCCGCCCGCTGCTCCCGGTGCCACCACCGCCGCCGCCGCCACCTGGAGCGGGGTGCACCTGGAGTCCCCCGGCACCCCCTCGGGCGAGCCCGGCTGGTACTTCGGCACGGACTCCGGCGGCGCGGGCGGCGGCGGCGGGAGCCTGTTCGGCAGCGGCGGCCCGTACGCAGCGCCCTTCGGCTGCAGCGGGGCGGCAGGTGGCTGCGAGATCAGACTGAGGGACAAGGCGCGGGCCGAGCCGCGGGACGGGCGGCACAGCTGGCACGAGGAGCCCGGTGCCGAGAAGCAGTTCAAGAGGAGGAGCTGCCAGATGGAGTTCGAGGAGACCATGTCCGAGGGCAGGGCCCGGGAAGAGCTGGGCAAAATCGGCAAACAGTCCAGCTTTTCGGGCAGCATGGAGATCATCGAGGTGTCCTGACACCCACCCGGGGCGCCTGACGAGCGGGGACGGGGACGGGGCGGGGGGATATTTAAGCTGCGGGGAGGGAGGTGACGGGGTTGGGGGTGGGGGGCAGTATTTATACCCACGTGTGCATTTTCGGGAGCGCACGCGCTGATATCGAAGTGAAGGCGGATGAGTCTTTCCAGAGTCAGGAAACACAATGGCGGATGCTTAGCGTCCCTCCTGCACCCACCCCGGTCCTGCCCCCGTCCCCGGGGGATCCCAGCCCTCCAAGACCTGCACTCGAAATTCGGGGGTAAAACTCAAGAGGGAAGGGGCAGAGGTTGCAATTTTGGCTGCAGGGATGGGGCACAGCACCTCTGGGGGGGACCACGGCAGCCCCTTCCCTGCACCCCGGGGCACTAAGCATGCTCCCCCATGTTTCTCTGGCTAAGTATTCTAAAAATGCTGCACTGGAGCAGCCATATACATATATAAATATATATTATATATAATATAAAGAAAAAAAAAAAACCCCGAAAATACACACACAAAGGAAAAGGTAAATGGTTTTACTGCGATTTTTATTGAGACGTAAATAATATTTCGATTTTTTTGTTTTGTTTTTAATTTATTGAAGCTGTTCATTCTGGCAATGATTTGCAGACAATGTGGGGCGGTACTTTCAGCTCTATTTTTACTGTGTATGGTATTTAAATCTGAAATACGAGTTTCTAAGCAATATCTGAGGCCTGTGGCTCCTTCTATAGCTCATGTCGACGACAAAGATTTTCTCCCTCTTCCCTCCGGGCACAGCAACAAGGGGACAGGAGACTCTTCTGGGCACTTTTTCTAGAAACGAACAAGTGAACGAGCAAACCATAAAACCTTCTTAAAACACAAACTGAGCCAGAAAACTCTTCTGGAAGCTGCTGCCGCTTCTTCACCCCTTGGTCTCTGTTTGCTTCTCATCCCCATCCCAGCCATCATTCCATCCCAGCCATTGTCCCCATCCTGGCCGTCAGCCCATCCCAGCCATGCCCCCCTCCCCTCCCCTGAGCTGCCCTTCCTCCTTGGAGAAGGGCAAGGAGGGAGTCACCGAAAGCAGAGGGAAGGGTGCTGGGTGTCACCTTCAGCTGTGCAGGGAAGGGGAAGGTGTCAGAAGCTGCCAAAGCAAAGGCAGGGAGGGGGAGGCTGGTGGGAGTTGGGATTTCTTGTTGGGGGGCGCCTTGCCTGCCCACCCCAGCCCCTCAGCTCCCCCTCACCTCAGCCACCTTGCTTGGGAGGTATGGGCACTGTTTTCTCTTTGGGGGCAGTGGTTTTTCAGACTTCCCCCACCCTTTGCTTCGCATCCAAGAAACTCATGGGGAGTGTGTTTGCAGGCACTGGGACTCCCCTGGCCCTGTTCTGCTCTGGGCCAGCTCCCCTCCTTCCAGCGGGTGATCAGCCAGCCAGCCACAAAGCTCTGCAAGCACACAGGGGACACAACCGACTTATTACAGAGGCGTTTGGCTGCTTCCCCCTGTCCCTGTGGGGAGCCAAGCTCTTGCCGCTGAACCCCAATGTCAGGCTTGCTAAGAAGCTGCTTTCTGGAGCTGTAGGCACTGAACTGCCTTTGCTACAAAGCACATCTCTCCCTACGGCTGTCTTTGCTTTCTCCCTCGTCTCGCACTAGTTTGCAAAGCTGATACCTCAGGGGTCTCCGTTCGTGCATGTCTGTGTCCTGTGTCATCCTTGGAGTGATGTTTTTTTCGTTTCCGGATCCACACAGTTTCTCTCCCTTTCCCTTGTTCCTCCTCTCATCGTTCATTTCTATCTTTAAATCAAACTACACATGACAAAACCGAATTATCTCAGGTTTAAAACTGAACACAAAGCAGAGGTGTGGTGAGCTGCAGTCACGTGAAGAGGGGCTGCTTGCTTCAGCTGGTTGCTTCCCCAGCCACCTCTGTGCCCACAGTCAAGGGGAGTCTCCCCAGCAGCTCCTCGCGCTCTCCAGGCCAGCTTTAGTTTTTCTGATTTTCTGTGGGGCCATTTGGTGACATGCTGGGGACCCCCACGTGCTCCTGCCTGGTTCCTTGAGGTGTGGCTGGGAGGAATGGGGGTGTCTGGAGGGCCAGGGGTCACCTACCTCTCTTCCCGCATTGCTTTTGATGAGGATGAGAGATCTCATAGTCATCCCTCAAAAGCCCACCACCACCCATCATTGCCTCCAGCAACCACCTCAAACCAGCTCAGTGTTGCCACCCTGAATATTTCTCCCCTCTGGCCATGAAAGGACAATGACACTATTTTCTAAGCTCCTGTTTTAGATTCCAGTAAGCATTTGGGTCCATCCCATGAGCCAGGAAGCTACTCAGGAGCTGCACTTGAAGCAGGGTCTCCTAAGTGGGCATCAATGTCAACTCCCAGGAGGAAGGAAAAAAGGCTTTGTCCTCCTTCCAGTAAGCCCCCCGAGCCCAAGGTTAGTGTTGCCTGCTTCCTGCCCAAGCAGTGCTGTTGGTCCCCCTTCCCCTCCTGCTGCCCTCAGCGGTGGCATCTCTTCCCAAGCATGCCAGAGGTCATCACCTACCGATCTCTGCTCCGTATCGCTCAGTTCCTGCCCATCTCGTAGTGCTCCA
The DNA here is from genome assembly GCA_028020825.1 of Podargus strigoides. Lineage (NCBI taxonomy): Eukaryota > Metazoa > Chordata > Aves > Caprimulgiformes > Podargidae > Podargus > Podargus strigoides. The sequence continues at coordinate 5,777,034 of CM051633.1, forward strand.
GGGTTGGTGCCAGCACAGATCAACTGAGCTCAGGTCAGGCAAGTTGCTGGCAGGAGCTCGTTAGTGTAGCATTGGGCAATGGAGAGGGGGCTAGATGACTTCCCAAGGGATTTAATAAAAAGAGGACAACAGGTCAGCACAGACAGGTGGGGAGATGAGATGAGGCACTAGCAAGTTCTCACGTAACTCATCCCGTTAGCTGACACTGTGCATTAACAAGTGCAAACAAAGCAGCTGGAGTAAGTGAGGAAGGAGAGAGGGTGTGTTGTAAATGAGAAACAATGTCTGCAAAGAGGCAGATACGTGGTTTGCTTTTTGTCATCCCCGCTCTGCCTGCCATCCCCTGGATGCTCCTCAGCCATGTTTGAGGCTTTGGGCACTATGGACTCCTCTCTCCTCTGGAACCAGAGCAAACAGAAGCAGGTTTTAAGATCAGTACATCATAACTGCCAAGAGACATTCACAACCCACCTTTGCAGCCTTATTTTGATGTACTTTGCGTTCATCCTTCCCCTTTACATTGGGTGTGTGCACTAGAGGCCCTCTCATGGGCAGCCCTGCCTGGGTGTCTCCTGCCAGTGCTGACACCCAAAGCCGTCGGGGTCGCCGAGTGGCTTGCAATTAACTCAAATGATTTTCTCAAATTAAACTCTGTCTAATAGACCCATTTGTCCATGAATCAGAGAGCTGTGAGTTACCATAAGGATGCATGTGCCAGCTGGTAGCCCTCTCCATCATCTGTCAGCCAGGTCTTTGTATGGGCTCTCACAGCCAGACAACCCAATCCAAAACCTCACTGGAACCAAAAGTCATCTTCTCATGCCAGTCTGACGAGGGTGCATTTATTAGTAAAGACCCACAGTGACAGAAGTGTGAGCAAAGGAGAGGAAAGGTTTCTCCTTTCAAGGGAGGAACCAATAAAGCTGATGGTGGCAGCAGGGGCAATGGCTGAGCTTTCCACTACATGAAGGACGGAGCAAATCACAGCTTTCCTTGAGGCTAGAAGGGACACTGCGCCCTTCCCTCCAGCCCCTGCCTGTCCCCGGGGCTGAGCCCCCAGCCACCTCCTTTCCAGCCACCTTTCAGGGAGCTGAGCAAAGCTGGCAGAAGGGCAGCAATCAGGTCAGCAACACTGAGCCAGAGGCTTGGGTTGGAGCAGGCTCATCCCCGGCCTCGGCAGCAGTGTCCCCAGCCCCTGCTGCCTTCCTGGCCCTTCTCTTTGTCTGCTTGTTTCTTTGGATGTCCATCCCCATTACATTTGCCCCTTAGGAGACGATGCCCCCCCGAACCCCCTCCTTCTGTCCCCTTCCCCCTCCCATCCTTAATACTAATGATAATAAGCTATCAGTGTTGTCATTGCAATCTATGAATGATAGATTTGAGTATTTATGATTATTATTATGATTACTATGGTTATGATTCTGTACTTTTTTGCTTCTTACTCTTTGTATGTTGCTCTTTGTTTCTCTGTTGTGAATAAACGCAAGGCCCCATCACACCTTCTCTCTGCTCCCGCAGCCCAGCTGGCTAACCCTTGTCAGAGGAGCTGGAGGGTGGTGCTTCCTAAGGGTACAAAGAACCCCAAACCCGGGGCAGATGCATTCTCTTAACTCTTCCCTTCCCTTCCTGTGGCTCCTCTCCCCCGTACAGGTGCCTGCTCATGTTTGCAAGAGGCAGGAACCCACTGGCACCAAGAGTGGAGGATTAAAGGGCAAAAGCTTAAAGCTTTTGTAACAGCTTTAAGGAGCATTGGCCAAGCATCCAGCTCATGGAGTCGGCTCCCTCTAGGTTGTGGTCCTCTCACCTTCTTCTGCTGGCTGTTCCTACAGGCTGCATCTTCACCCCTTCTTGCTCTGCCATCACAGCAGGTTTGCAAAGCTCCCCCTGCTCAGCCGAGCCTGGGTGCTGGTGCCCCGTTGGGCTTTCTTGGCTTGAGAGACCTCCTCGTGCCAATGAGCTCCCCCTGCCCAGGGACAGCACAGCCTGGGGAGGACACATGGCCGGTGTTAGAGCCAGCCCAGTGGCAGAGCACCAAGGAGAGACGTGAGTGGCCTCCAGAACCTGGAGGGATTCAGAAAGGGGCTGGGAATGGCTCCCGACATGGGACTGGATGCGCCCTTTATCCAACACTGATAAATGGGGGTGTCATAAGCGGACAGAGCCCGGTGCTACTTTTTCACACCTGTCACCTGGGCTCCTTCTACAACCTGGAGGGTTCCACATGACTGTATGGTGAAGGAGGAGACACTAGGGGAAGGGAAGAGGAACCCTGTCTGCACTGTGGTATGAAACACTCTGTACTGTGCCAGCCACGTGAAGAGTCGTTTTAATTTGCGGGGTTTAGCACCGCCCTTCTCCAAGCAGCCTGGGCACAGTCTCATGTCTCTGTCGTGACTTTGCTTCACCCCGGGTTGGGGTCCTTCTCATCATGCTGTGCTGAACTCATTTCCGAGGTTGCTCTGAGACCACAACAGAGAGCAGAGAGCTCAGGTCTCACCCCTCTCTCGGGGGACCCTGGCAGACCGCCGTTGGGGTCCCGGTCCGGCGTCATCCTTCCTACCTCACCTGCCTTTGGGGCAGCCGTGGATGGGGAGGGAGCAGGCAGGTCCCGACCATGCTGGGGCTGAGCCTCCTCAGCTCCCCCTCCATCCCTGCAGGATCAGGCCCTTCCTCAGCAAGCACAACATGGGGAGGGGGTCTGCGCCCAACCTGGCATACCTGGGGACTCCCGAGCAGGGAAGAGAGGCTCTGGCCACCAGCCCCACCACACTCCCTTTCTTGCTGCCTGTTCGGCCAGTGCCAGCATTGGACCTGGGGAGAAACCCTGTCCCTGCCTCGTCTTTATTTATTTATTACCAGAGGCTGTAAACAGCAGTGCTTTTCTACCCTCTACTTTCTTTTCCTTTCTTTTGTATTTTGGAACAACGTGTTGTAATAAATACCCAAATAGGTGTTTTAAAAGCTGGTGTCAGCCTTGGTTTTTGAGGGTCAGACCTTCTCATGGTGGGGCTGGAGGGTCCTCTTTGGGGAAGGCAATGGATCTTTGGCTACATCACTGGGGGCCAGAGCCAGTGGAGAGCTGGACACACAGCCAGACCTGGATGCACAGCCAGACTCACGTCTAGGTATAGGACCCAGTGGCTGGAAGCTGCAGCAGGACTAATTCAAGGCAGAAAGAAGACTCATGGCTGAAGGAGTAGGGGGATAAAAATTAATTGGGGCATTGATGGGCCCACAGACTGCAAATAGCTGCTCTAGGGGTTTCTGATGGTCTGGTGTGTGGTTCCAGCTCTGAAGCTGTAGGCAGGCACTTGAGCAGCCCCTTTCTAGTGGAAAGGACTGGCCACGTCCTGCTCCAGATGGGTATATACAACTGTAGGGGATGGTACAGACTGCCAAGCTAAAGAGCACAAACCCATGGTGTGTTTGCACTGAAATACATTGTTATTAATAGGGATTTTTGGGGGGGGGGTTTGCCTCGCAGCTATGCTGTGCTCCCACCTTCCTCCTGGCACGGTGGCAGCATGTACCTGCACACTCGCTGTGCACTATGGCTAAACCCTATAAACATCCCTCAGTGCCCCCATGGCCAACTGAGGCCGTGCCGTGCTTGGGGAGCAGCCAGCGGGTGCCGACCAGCAGCCCCATTTCAGCTGGGCTGTGCTCAAGTGGAGGCTGGTGGAAGCATTTCCCCACTTCCCCCCGCAGCAGGTTTGCTTTGGAGGGAGGAGAAGGCGTGAGCAAGCTCCCTGCAGCTCTGGCTCCAGAAAGCCGCAGCACTTATTGACTTAAACGCAGAAGGGACGTCCATCCCCGCAGCTGTTTTCCACAGGCTGGGCTAAATCCTCTGGTCTTTTATAAATCCATTCCTCTCATCCAGCTGCAACTGCTGAGTCTTTTGTAAAGCCTCTTGAAACTACTGCCATCGGCTGCTGCTGGCGTAGAAATCAAACTGCCCAGCGTGAAGCCTTGTCCTGCTCAGCTGACCCCACTTCAGAGGGGCTGTTTGCATGCCCTCCTCTCTCAACCGCTCGTTGCTGTGCATGACATGAAAAGAGAAAATTATTTAATACAGAAATGTGAGCGTTGCTCGCATGTCCCTCCCCATTTACCTGCTCCTTTTTTCCAAACCCGCTGCCCTGGGGAAGATGCTGTAGTGGAATCCCCAGGGCTGACACCTCGTGTCACTGATTCCAGGGGCACAGCTAAATCCCCTCATGTTTTAGAGAGAAATTCCCTCTGGGCCACTGAGTCACCAGCGGTGGCACCCATGCAGGATGGGACCCAGGTGATGCTGTGGGGTATCTGCTCTTAGCTGGGACTACAAGTATGCAGAGGCTCTGTCCCCTGGCAGAGGCACCTATGGGTGCACACATAGTTTCCTCCCCCAGCCTTCGTGCAGAGGCTGCCTCTCCTCCTCCTCCTCCTGGTTTGCAACGAGAAACCCAGGAACGTCCTTTTTCCAGCTCTTGGGTTTTTATTGACTCAGAATGGCTGCCAAGCCAATAAATAAATGTTCCTTGAGCTAAATATAGCAGCCACTGAAATAGGCTGCTGGCTATTTATTTAGCTTGTGGCCTCTTTGAAAGCTTGCCAGTCCATACTGCCTCTACCTTCGTACCATCCCACCCCAGGCTGTGGCCACCCACCACGGGAGCACAGCTGAGTCAGTGTGGGGAGAAGGGGTCACAAAAAGTCAGCCCTGTCTCTGCAGGGCTGGAGAGCCAGGGTGGCAGGGTCTGGCAGCCGGAGGAGCTTCAGCCCCCCATACCCCTGCCCAGAGAGCTGGGGGGTCCCCAGGAGGGACATTTGCTGGAGCAGTTGGGCAGGGGATGAGCCAGGCACAAGCTGGTTTCCTCTCCTGGGAGGACCTGGGACCGTTTTCCAGCACTGGAGCTTGGAAGAGAGAATTTATCATCTCCCATGGGCTTTCCAGCGTTAGGTGATGTGCACTGCTTTGCCACACTTTGCTGGAGTGTAAACACTCCTGGGGCAAAGGGATGCTGTGTGTCAGGATCCCGAGGGCATCCGGGGCATGAACTGACCCCCACCCTGCTTGAGTCAGGACACTCAGACCTGTACCCCAAGCTGTGCCACAGCTGCCACCTAGTCTGTCCCCGACTGCCGGGTGGACCCACATGTAATGCTGCAGCCGTGTCCCTGGCTGCTCCCAGCAGGACCCCTGGCTCAATCCCGCTTCATTACGTGTCTGGGAGATGCCATTCTCACGTCGGTGAGATGAGTCCTTATTAGGGCACCACACTCTGAGACCCTCTGTGGAATGTGTGTTCCTCCAGAGCCCTGCTGGCTGTGCAGCAATGCAAGAAGGGATGGGCTTCACCCCTCCAATGCTGATGGGAAGCGAGGTGAGGACTGCTCTCCTGCTGCAGACGCTGCCCTACACCCTGAGCCTAACAGAAATAGGATGCTGCTTACCTTGGGCTGTGACGACTTCGCTGCAGCTCCATGCCAGCGAAGGGAAAAACCCCGTCACTCCCTGGAAAGCCACATTTGCTGCTGGAGCAATCCAAGACATTAATAACGCTTAGCACTTACAGGGAGTTTTGCTAAACATGAGCTAATCCTTAAAACACCCATGGGAAGAAGAAAAGTAATTATTGTTATTGGGCTTGACTTTTCCTTTCCCATGTACCCCTGCAGATGAGGATGAGCTCTACCAAATCCAGAGGGCTCTGGAAATCAGAGGAGAATCCCACTCGCCCCAGCTTGTACAAATAGGAAACCTGGAGCAAAGATGACAGGTTATTTGCCAAAGGCCACCCAGGAAGGTAGAGCTGGAGCCAGACTAGTGCATGGGGGAAACCCTGGCCCCCAGTCCTGCTCCTGTGCCACCAGGCTATAATTCCCCAATTGACAGGGTAATTCTGGTCCCCTTGCAGGTCCCCACCTGTGGAATGCCAGAAGGATGTGGATGCTTTGTATCACTGCTTACCTTCCTCCACAGTGTCACTTCACAAGGTGGTGACACACCCTGCTGTCACTGGCAGTAGGTGCAGACAAGGCTCATGAGCACAGGGGTTTGGAGTACCACTGCAGTGAGTCCCAAAATTCCCACTCGTGGCCTCCCTTCTGGAATCACAGCCCTAGACCTGCTGCCATGTGTGGTTGACCCCAGCAGCCCCCAGCCACTGGGCAAGCAGCACCGTTGCTGTGGCCAGCACAGCACTGGCAGCATGAAGGGAAATGAGTGGATGGGCTGGTCCTTGGTCTCATCCCAGCCACTAGTGCTGGAGTGAGACTCACTTAGAGATCTGAGATGCTGCTGGGGTCTCTCTGGGATGCAGGGTCCCTCTCAGGGCACAGAGGGTCTGGGTTGGGATGCTCTGGGTGAGAGCGGAGATCAAAATGGTCAACTGCCTGCCTGGGTCCTTTGCAGGGAGAAAGCACAATTTTAGGGGTTCCCTAAAACCAGCAATGCTCCCTGGCCACACTCTGCTCTTCAGCTGCAACCCATGCACTTAGTGTCTGAGTGGAAATGCTGTCTGTCGGCGGTACCCAGATGATGTCACTTAGTTTTCCAGGCTTCTGGGCTGAGCCAGCAGCTCGAGCCAGTATGACTGGAGATGCTTTATTTAGAAGGAGCCCAAGTGCAACTGAGCCCAGGCCTTCACATTACCCTTCTGCCACCTCCCTTCCCTGCTGATGCAACCCAGCTGCAGCAGGGACGTCAGGCTGCCTCAGAGGAGGTCACTCGTGGGATGTTCAAAGTGGGACCCTGTGGGGTGGGTGAGAAGGGGTGATGCTTCAGGGGGCAGGTGAGGGCGATGCTTGTTCTGTGCTGCCCACTGTCTCCAGGACCAGGGAACCTCCAAGTCCCTCTGGGCGATGCACACAGCCAAGGAACACCCATGTTCCCAGGTGCCTTTCCCCTCCCTTTAGCTCCCTGAGAGACTCCTCCCAGGCTCCCAGGCACAGCAGCAGCCACCCTCCTCATCCTCACCCTTGCCATCTCCAGGCTGGGTTACTGCAACCAAGCCTCAGGCTGACTCTAGGGGCTTCTTAGTTGGAAAGCAAATGCTTTCCCCTGCTGACAGCCCTTAACCTTCCTCCTCTCCCTCGGCAGCATCTCCTGACAAGCGAATGGCTAAGAATAGCCCTGCCGCCAGCTCCAGGCTGGTGCTGTTTGCTCAGTGACTCAGAGCTGGCCAGGCAGGCACTTACTCAAAGGGCCCCATTACTCATCCGTCTGCATTGCCCCAAGGATGGGGTTTGTGTCTCTCCCTCGCCTTTCCTTTAAAGAAGCTTTATTTGTTTCTTTTTAATAAAGACACCATCCACAAAGAAAGGTAATTATCCTGCTGTGGATTTACCACTAAATATGTGTGCCCTGACCCAAAATCCTGCAACCTCATCGATCACGCTGGCAGCTCCTCTGCGTTGTGCCTGCTCACTGCCCTGCCAGGAGGGAGCTGTGTGGGCAGGAGCAGGGCAAGAGAAAATGCCCCCCAGAATTGCATTTCATGGCACCAGGGTAAGCATGCAAACAAAAATCCTCTCCTCCAGGAACCATCTGTGTTGAATGCCAGTGTGGATCTGGCTGTGTCCAAACCCTGCTGGCCCCTCGGATGCCCACAGCATGACCTGGTTGCTCCCATCTTGCCCACAACCCACACTAATTGAACCCTCCTTCCTCTCCACAGAGGGTCTCATCACCCAGTGGCTGCTGCAATGTCTGCAAAACACCTTGGTGAATTAAAACAGGGCTCTATGTTAAAAAGTGGCTCCATTTCCAAACAATACAAAGGCACCATCTTCCCCATCTGGTCTGCTCCCCTGAGGTACTCTCTGAGTCACACAGCCAGTCATGCTGGGAACAGAGCTGCATCCTGATGGGTGCACATCTGTGTCTGCAAGGTGCTGCCATGCCAGCACTGCCACTGCCAGTGGGGGACATGGCTCCTCTGCCTGCCCCACCACTGCAGGGACAGTTGCTCAGGATGTGGCAAGCACAGCACTGGCAGCAGAGCTAAAGGATGTGATTTGGGATGACATTTTCTTCTCCAACTGCTGCTTCAGCCCCATAGTCCCCCTCTTTTGCTGTTCTTCAGGCTCTTCTTCTAGCTCTTCCAACCCTGCCACTTCATGGTATCACTTTTCAACCCTCCCATCATCAAGAGGCCCATTACTCCATCCCAAGATGTTTCATGCAGCCTCAGCAGCACCAAGTGGACTACCTGAGAGCAGACACAGCCTCCGTGCTGGGGCACACCTGGGGTACCCCAAGCCAGGTCTGGTTTGTGTCTTGCAGAGATGCCTGTTGGGTGCAAATAGATCCACCCCGCATGGAAGTGGGCAGCTGGTCTGGATTTGGGCTGTGGCTGGGGCACCTCTCCTCACCACCCTGCCCTGGGTCTCTACATAACAGGTGCTAAGTGCCTGATCCTGCACCGCTAACACAGAGGGAGCCTTTCCATCCATCTGGGATAAACAGGCCCCCAGTGCCTCTCCACAAGGTCCTGCATAGGAGAGCTAGGGGCTCACACCTCTGAGGAGATGGTATCCCCAGTTCTGCAGGACCAAGCTCAGCCAAGGCTGACAGCAGCCAGAGGTGCAGGACAGAGGGAAGCAGGAGCCTGGACATCTGCTTGCAGGCTGGAAATGAAGCCCCTGCATGCTCTGATAAACACATATTTGTGTACTCCCTCTGTCCCAGTGACATCCTCTCAATGTCAACCCATGGGGCCATGTGGCTGGGCATGATGTCACAGGAGAGCAGGGCCAACCTGCCAGCCTTGCTCCCATCTCGCAGACCCCACTGCTGCCCCATGGCACCCGTCACACCACCAAGGGCTGGTGGCAAGCCCAGGAGCCCAGGGCATAACAAAGCCAGGCCATGCCAGAGGAGGCAACAGGGCATCGGTGGCTCAAACCAGAGCTTTGTGGGACACCTGGTCTCTGAGCAGAACTAGAGGGAAATCCTTGAGTAAAGCCTTGTCCTGGCCCTGCACCCAGCCTGCAGCAAGGCATGCGAGCAACCTCTAGTGGCAGCTCCCGACGGCTTGGGAGCTCTTTAAACCACCACAATTTTGTCTGTGCAACACCAGGCAATGGGAAAGGAAGTTTACCCTCATTTCATGTCCTTCGGGAGTGCTTGGGGCGATGCTCTGTGCTGGACAAATCCCATTTTGCAATTGTGTTAAAGCACTGCTGCAGATGTTTGGTATGAAGAGGAGGAGGAGAAGGAGGAGGAGAAGGAGGAGCAGAGGGATGAAAGCCAACAGCTGCTCACACACCTTGTCGGACAGATGCAGGGCAGAAGTCTGGAGGGTGAAGCTGTCTGCAAGACAATAGCTGACGGGACAGGAGCCCCCAGCCTGGCTCTGGCCCCCCAGGCTGTGTGACATGAGGAAGGGCAGGTGCCCTCCTCTGTGCTTCAGTTTTGAAATCTTTGGCACCCTATGGGTGCAAATTACTGCATAAGAGCAAGGTCATGCAGGCTCAGTGTCTCTGCAAGCCACCTGCCCTCCTGCAGCCTGGCTGGGAGGGACATGTCAGTTCTGGTGTCTGTGGTGTCTAGCTCCCATCTTACCTCCAGCACACTATCCACACGTGGTACCAGGGAAAGGAGGGGTTCCATGTGCTCCTAAGAGCCACATCTGTCCTGCTTCATCCACCTGAACCATGCAGTTCAAGTCTTTTGCATCTCTAAAGCCACCAGGGACCGGGTTTGGGTTGGGGCACTGGCAAACTCAAGGCACCAAGTGTTGGGCTGCTAGCAGGTGGCTGTACAAGATGCAACAGGCCTCTCCACTTCTAGGAGACCCTGCTCTTCACCCCAAAACTTCCTTACTGACATCTCAGCCTGTCCTCTTTCATCAGCAAGAGAGGTCAGTGACAGGTCTTCACTGCTTCTAGACTGTGTGTCCCACCTGTGACCCATGTGCATGCTCCTCAACACCGGGAGCTGAGCGAAGCTCAGCAGGAATCCTCCCTGGCTCAGCCCATCAGTTCAAGGTGTGCAGGAATGCTGTTTCCTTCAGCCTGGCTTCAAGGCTTGGCTTCAGCTTTGCCCTGGCATCCCCCAGGCGCAGCACAGTGACGAAGGGCTGGCATTTGGGCTGAGGGAGCCTCTGCACAGCTGCTGCTCAGCAGACTTGGTGGTGCCCGAAGCAAGGGCCAGACAGCCTCATCTCCAGCCAGGGAGCATTAACCTTCCCCCACCAGAGACGCTTCTCAGACCTTGCTGATGCCAAGCAAAAGTACATCATAAAGTCAAAGTGCTGCCAGGGCTGCCTCTCCCTGCCCTGCTTTCCCCGTTAATTGCTGCACAGGCCATCCATTAAGGACAAAGGCCAGGACGTGCAGGAGATGCTCCCCGCAAGCACCTGGCATGCCTGCCTCTGCTCGCTACAAACCTCTGGGACAGACTTGCATGTGACCAGCATATTTTGGTCATGCAGCCCCTGAGAAAATGCCCAGGTACCTGGGGCTTTGTGCTGCTTGTCCCTGCTGCAGGGTGAGCCCAGAGAGCTATGGGTTCAGCCCTGCGTGCTGCGCTGAGAGGGGGGCACAGAGGGCACAAACAAGGCAGAGATGGGAGAAGAGCAATTTCCTTCAGGGTGAGGGCACTGGCTGATTAAGCAGTGCCTGTGGGGGCTGTAGCTGAGGCCATAATGTCACTGGGCCAGCACTGTGCAATATATTTGGAGGACTGTGAACTTTCCATCCTCCCCTCTCCCTGCTTGGCCGCAGTCCTCTGGGTCACACGGGGTTCCTGAAGTGCTTTCAGCTCTGAAGAGTTTGCTTGGTTGTGGGAAACTGAGGAAAAAAAGAGGAAAATTCAGTATTCCTCTGCAAATCCTGTTCACCATGCTCCCCCAGCTCCCCATGCTGCAGCCCTGGGCACAAGGCTGGTGCAGAGGGGGCAAACCCCACCAGGCAAAGCAGGAGCAGGCAGCAAACAGGAATCGCTGAGGCTTAGGTGCCTGATGGACTAACTGACTTCACCCCAGTCCCACCAGTGTGCCCCTTGCACCCCTCCAAAGCCAGGCAATCAGGTGCCCAGCACGGCAGCAGTGGGAGCACAGAGATCTCTTAGGCAGCAGAATAACCTCCTTGGGCAGGAGAAGCCTCCTTCTTTGGGGCATTTTTATATCAGAGTGGATTAAAGGGGATGCAGCTGGCAAGATAACGTGGATCACTGCAAGGAGTCATCTAGTTCAGACAACCTCTGGGGTTTTGCCAGCTCCACTGCTTATTTGATAGTACCTGGCCAAAGACCAAGCCTTGATACCCCTCCTCCTAAGCAAAAAAAAGGGTCCATGCACAGAGAATTAATGAAAACCCCTCCTGCACCAGGCAGCACTGCCAACAGAGCTGCAGAGACAATATCAAGCCTTTTTCCAACGTGGACTGGCTGCCCTTGGCTCTCTCACCCACCAGAGCTATTAGCAATGAGCTCACCCCTCTGTTATCGCTGATCCAGGGAGTCTGGCGGCTCTGGGAAGTGCAGCTATTGATCCACGGCTCTTAGGCATCCCCTTTGGGGCTCTGGTTTCAGGAAACCTCTTTGCCTCTCCTCTCCTTGTCTCTCCTCCACAGTCTCCAGGAATGCTTGTTTCAGGGACCTTGGAGCTGGGAGTTAAGGGAAAAGCAACTGGGGCTATGGGGAGAAGGTTGGGAGTTTAGCTTCGCCAGCACTGCCTGTTTGCTGTGGCTGACTGTGTGCTTTATCCATCCTCTCCAACTTCCTCAGGGGAGGAAGGGGAGGACTTTTGCCCCAGGCTAAGGCTGTGGTTTAAGAGAGGGAAAGCCTGGTGCCTTGCATGGGAACCAGCCCTACATGGTCTCTGCTCCTCCATTGCATGGACTTTGTGAAGGGGCTGTGCCCACAGTAGTTTCCTCTTCCCTCTCTCCCACGCTTGCAGAGCTGTCACCATGACTTGTGCAAACCAGCAAACAGCCGACTCTGTGCAAACTCACCCCAGAGGCACAAGCAGAGAAGCCTGTTAACCTGCTGGGAAGTGCTCAGTTATGGCAATGATCAACTCAAGCAGCGTCCTGCTACCCCTCAAAGGAACAATCCTGCACTTGGGCCGCTTCTCCCTTCCTTTCAAGTCCACCTTGCCCCAGCAACCAAGTGGCTGGGTGAGTCAAAAAGACTGGCAGAGCTACAGCTCTGTACCACATAATCTGCTCTAGGCTCCTTTCCTAGGTTGGAAGCAAACAACTTGCTGCCTGACCCCTGATAAAATGGACTCCCTCACTCCCCCTGCATCCCCAGGAAGAATTCCAGATGCCTGGGTGCACTTCATAAATTACCAATGAGCCATCACAAACATTAGCACTAGTGCTGGCTGCCAGAAGCAGACCAGGATGAAGCCCTCCCTAGCAGCTCCACCCAGGATGCAGATTTGCCTTTGACAACAGCCATTTTTTAGGTGAAGATTCAGTCATGGCACCATTTGATCCTCTCACATCCAAAGAAATTGCCCTGGGCAAAGCTTTCTGACCGTCCTGGATTTCATGTAGGAGTAGCACATTACGATGTGCAGGGGCCAGGATTTAGCTGAGTCCTTGCACTTACTGCCCTTGGAGACATCAGAGGAGAAAAAGGACAGGCTGTCTTCCATTGCTAATGCTGCAAAGTTAACATGGAACAAACCTGGCCTTCATTTACAGTGTTTGCTAGAGAAATCAACACTTCCTATACATTAAAAAAAAAATCAATGAAATCCCACTTACCAGAAGAATCCCCATTGATCTGAACTGTCTGCATCAACAGAGCCTCACGTGGCCACCCATGCACCCCGAGTCTTCTTCAGCAGCCCTAGCAGGAGCTCAGCCTCCCCTTCTCCAGGCTGTTTTGGCAGGGTTTTTGTTTCTGCCAGCACACCAGCTCTGGCACAGTGCACTCTGCCCTGAGCTGGGCTTGGGGAGCCCCAGCAGCAGACATTTTTCCCAGTTGCACCCTGAAAGTTGACTGTTGCTCACCTGCCTTTCCCACCATGCTCCAGAGGTGCTCCAGGAGCCAAGTGAGGAAGAGGAGAGGGTTCCCACCACACGGGTGAATTCATCCCACCTCTCAACACTCCTGACCCCCTCCCAAAGCCTCCTTTTCTCTCCAGCAAGACCACTACCCCATCTGCGCCCGGCTAAAAACCGTGTTACTGGTTGGGAATAGCTTTTACATGAATCTTCCCCCTCAATTCCATCTCCAGGAGCAAACAGCTTTTACTGTTTGCTTTTCTTATGGCCATCAGATGGTGCCATTGAGTCTTCTTGGGATGCAAAGACTCGAGGACAGCAGGCTGGCACTAGGGATCACGCTGCTGTCTTGCTCCACCTCACAGGCAAGGAATAGAGCTTTATTGCCCAGTTCCAAATACGGCAAAATAAAGTTTTACTGGTTTCGGTTGTTTGTTTTTTTTTTAAAGAAAGAGCAAAAGTGAGGTTTCTGCTGTTCCAAAATACATTAACAAACATCTGTGTCACCATTTCTTCTGTTTTTCACGCAAGACCTGCAAGACTGGCTATCTTCTTGCAGCTGAACTCCAGTGATACCAGTTTAGGAGCAAGCGATAACACCACAAGAGCACTTCAGCCTCAATTCCCAGCCCCCAAAATAAAAAAGGTGTGTTAACTGCTGGAAAGATTTAAAGAAGACGAACTGAGTTCATGCAGCAGGGCCAGAAATGAAAGAGAGCAGCAGTGCCAGCAGAAGCTCCCTTTCCCTGCAGGACAGTGATGTGGGACACAGGGTCTGCCCTCCTTGGACAGCTCGAGCGAGCAGGCAGCAGGCTGTCCCATGCTTAGGGGTGACTGTGTCCCCTCCATGTCACCCTGCCTCTTCCCTCTTTTTCTAGCCCAGAGTGCACTGTATGGAGAAGAGGCTTGTGCATCAAGGCACGCTGCTTGAGGTGTGCTCATCACATTTGACATCTCCCTTCCAGATGTGGAGCCAGGACTTCCGAGGCTTTGGTCTCAGTAATTCTCTTTGTGGATTTCTGCAGTGAGCTGAGGCTGGCACAGGCAGCCCTGCTGTCCAGTTGAGGCCTCTACCTGGCATTGCAAGGATGCATGAACAATAACTGATTAGTGCTTTTCCTGAGTTGGTTTTAGGTTTTAATTGTGCAAGGTGAAAGAGGAAAAAAAAGCTAGCAAGGTGAGGAAAGAGGGAGAGGAGAAACAATTACAATTGCATTTAGTCAGTGATAAGAATGGCTGCTGAGCTGGGCTGGGTGGTTTCCAACCACGGTGGGAGCCAGCTTCCATTTCATAGCATAATCTTTCCTGTGCCCTTAAAATAACTTCTCCCTGTCACAGGAACCAAAGAGCAACGTGTGCCCCTTCCCTGCCCCACGCTGCTGGGGGCTCGGTTATCATCCGGGGGCTGTTCTGAGAGCAGCAGTGTCACACGTGTTGTGACAAGGCAGTGAGTGCCAGCGGAGAGGGCTGGAGCAGGAAGGAGGGGATGCTTTGCAGACCCAGAGCCAGGTCTCCCCAGGAAGGCTGGGGAGAGCTGGTTGAGCTCCTCCTTGGTGCCCGGTGAAAGAGCAGCTATCCTGACCAGCTCGGCAGAGATGAGACCTCTTTATTGTCGGGGCTAATTGCTCATGTGAGATGTATTTACAGAAGGGAATGTTTGTGCAGAGCGTGGCAGACAAATAGACTCCTGTTCTGCCAGGCACCCTTTGTAATCAGTGGGGGCTGGGAACACTCTACTGCAGCCATTGGAGGCCACATTTGTACCGCAGGCACCAACCCTGCACTGGGCTGGGCAGCATGGGCAGGATGCTGAGCCCCTGGCGCGCTCCCCGAGCTCAGCAGCAGCGGAGGCACAGAGCTGCTGGCTGGATCCACTGCTTGCCCTCACCCCCGCGATGTGAGCAGGCTGAGGGCACACAGCTTGCTCCGAGCTGGGCACGCAGGACTCACAAAGCAAACCCTTGGCAGTGACCCTGGCACATGAGTCTCACAGTCATCCCATGTCTTGCAAATCCAGGGCTGCTTCCATTTGGGTCTGTGGCTGCGGGGAGCAAACTGCCCTGCAGGAGAAGCACCCCGTGCATGTAGAGATGGGCTGCCCATCTCCTTGCTCTGAAGGGGATGTGTCACAGGCTCAGAGGTCACTTTGGAGGTCACAGGGTTGAAATGCTGGGGTCTGAACCCTGTGCCCTGAATTAAGGTTGACATATGGGTGGTCCCCATGGTCCTTTAAGAGGAGGGGATGAGTTTGCCTTTTGGCTTTCCTCCAAGGTGAGGCCAACCTTGCAGGGAAAGCCCTTGGGTAAACAAGCCCCAGGTGCCCTGCATTGGGTAAATGAGTGCCAGGTGTCCTGCTTTGGGCATAAAAGCTGGGACCACTTGCAAGAAGGGTGGGGTGTTTCTCTGTGAGGGGGATGTGCTTTGTAGAGTTTCCATGTTGGGGAAGGACCTCCTGACTCACCCTGCAGCTGGATCCTGGTCAGGTTTGGCATTTACAAACGTGGGCTTCGTGGGGAGACAACATGGGGCTACTTCTGTTGTATATGGTCAGCCTATTGACTTGGTTGTCTCCCATTTTTAGAATGGGAGCCTTTGTTTATTCCACCTATTACTGGTTGTGCTGTGTCATTCCTGGGGTTGATGTCTATTATGTGTGATCTGTTTGACTTGTTTGTACCTTCAGTGATTCCCCATATACTGACTTTTGTATGTACAATAGAATCTGGTTACTGGATTGTTTTTCTGCTGGCTGTGTCCTTTGTACTAGGCCTAGTGATTGGCAAAACAACAGTGACCTGCTTTACGTGTAGTTGTACCAGAGGGAAAGACATGCCAGAAAGTTGTTCTTTGCCTTTGCAAATAATGTCAAGGACTGGTTAAAAGTGTTCAGGACTGAAAAACAGACTTATAGGCTCTTTACTGCCTGCTGGTTGTTTTTGAGGTGGAGGCCTCCTGGGAGAGAGATGCAGCTTTAGGAAAATAATGCAAGCAACTTCTGTCACTGTCTCCCATGTTCCTGCAAAACCAGTGGGGATGGGCAAGCCCTGACTCCCAGTTACATACACCACCTTTTGTTTGCAGGTAGCCTACAAGCTAGTCGCACTGAGTGGATGTCCCTCTCCAAACTTAAAAAATGTATCTCCTGTTTCTCACTCTGTGCCCTCTTCTCCACCCTGACACAGGCAGCAGCATAAGATACACTTGGGGAAGAGCTTATCTGTAAGGAAAAGCAGCATCAACTGGAGCAAGTGACAAAGGAGCTGGTGTGTGGCTCCTGCTTCCCCTTTCCGAGGAGCCATTCAAATTGGCTGCTGCTGGTGAGGCGAAATGAGAGCACAGGTTTGGTTACAGCCCACAGTCCACAACGGCGAGGTATCACCAGCACTGGGACAAGAGGAAACCCACGCTCATCCAGCTTACAGAGCTCTCTGACACGCAGGTCAGCCCAGGCATACTGACCCCACGGGTGGCCATCACTGTTTCCTAAGCTTCCCAGCTGAAACTAAAACTCTTGTGGCTCCTGTTCAATTCACCATAGCATGTATTTTATATTCCCCACTTGGAAGAACAGAGAAATCCACCTGATTTTGAGAACTCCTAAGCAATGTAGGTTTCCAAACATTTACACATCGGCTCTCACAGACTTTTGATGGAGAGGGAAGTGTTTGTTTCATTTTCCAGCTGCGGAAGCTGAGGTGTGAGGCAGGCATTGCTCAGTAATACCAGTAAGTGGGGGGAAAAATAAAACCCAGTCACCACCAGCCTCATGCTTTAACATCCACTCATAAGTTCTTGTCTAAAAGAGGAAATGCCCAATACTTCTGTTTTGTGTCGGGGCAGAGAGACTGAACTTTGTTCAGCATCTCTAGAAATGCAGACCCCTAAGGACAGTTTTTTCAGCCCTCCTCCCTGAAGCTTCAGCCCTCTCTAAGACATTTGAACACAAGCCATATTTCCCAGCTAGTTCAGGACCCAAAATGTCACCTTTCCCCCCCCCCCCAATCTGGTCCTTGGCAGGACTGATGGTCTTGTCGCAAGACTGTATCTAAAACATCTTACTATTACTGGCAGCAGTCAATATTTATAACCACTCACAGTGTTTATTTATAAAAAAATCAAATGTTCCAACCAAGAAGAGATGCTGTTATTAATATCCAGCATGATTAATAATCACATTGAGTTGCAGGCAGGCCCACGCTGTCAGACTCATGCACTTTGCTTTTTCTAATCGCTCTGCAGGAATTTGAACCATAAAATGTTTCATGCCCAGGGACAAAGGAGTTTTGTCTCAGGGAAGGAGTATTTGGATGTTTTGGACTTAAAGAGCCAGTGTCACATTCAGAGCTTCACAAACACACCATTTTGATCCCGAGCCCGTAAGTCTGCCACATCTTCCCAGTGAGGGTGTATCTCCTCCTGTTGTTGAAGACCCAGATCTGAGCAGATTTGCAACTTGCTGAAAAATGTTACACCCCCTCTGTGTCAGGGCAGCCAACACCTGCTTTGCTTCTCTGCCACCCACTGGAAATACCTCAGCTAGGCAAATGGGTTCACAGCTCTCTGCCTGCTGAGGTTTCTTAGCTGCCCAGGCTAAGATGGTGCTGCATCAGATCAAGAGAAGGAAGACTCACACAGCCCTGAGCAATGCTTTCTTTCCTCCTTTGCCTGTTCCTTCAGTGCTACCACATCCACTTAGGCAGAGAAGAGGGAACATGCAAAGCTGTTGTGAAGGGATCAGATCTGAGGCTGCTCGGCCCCACACCAAATATTAGGTGGTGAAGGAGGGACAGGTGTTTCTGATGCAATAAGCCAGTAAGGGAGCAAAGTTCGCTCCCACTCCGTAGTGCTTGGCTGTGCAAGGTGATGTTTGCCCACCTGCGTGTTGCGCTTTTCCTGCTGCAGGAGGTAATGACAATAAAACCTGAGGCAGTAAAGGGACAGAGCTGCAGAGAGACCAGTGCCTTGATTACTTCCTCATAGCTGCATGTTCCCTGCAGCACCGCTTTATTACCAGAGCAGCAAAGCAAGCCGACTGAAAAGCCAATATAAAAGTCAGCTATATATGACAGACGTTGTCTGAGCTGCCATCAAATGTCCTGTTTTGCACAATTCTGGTCATGAGAACTATGGGAGGGAAAAATAAGGGAAGAAACCTTCAGGCTTGCTGTTCCAAGGCAGCTCTCAGCCAGCACTGAACGAGTCTCAGTATGGCAGTGTCTCTCTTCAGGTGTTATGGGACCTACCAGAGCCCTCTGATAGACTGGGACAGCCCTCAGGTCCGTGCTGTCTCGTACGTTGGCTTTTAGACTGAGCTCTGCAGAGCTGCACATGACTGCCAGATCCTCATGCAAGAGGTTTGTCTGCCCTAAATCCTGTGGTCTGGTCTGCATGGGATCCCCCCCAGCTGCCCATCAGTTCCTGAAAAGCTCTGGTGCTGCTGAGGAGCACCTGGGGAAAAAGCCACCCTATGCCTGGAGACTGGGAAGAGCAGGGCATGCACTTTTTCAGGGTGCTATTGTGGCAGCCAGGCAGGGGATCTGGGTAGCAGAACAAGGAGTGTGTGAATGCAGTATTCTTTGCAATGAACCCGGAAGCCCATGGGGTGCACTGAAGCCTTCCTGCCCAGACTGTCTGGCAGTAATCTTGCATTTTAAATCCTGTTAGACACAAGTAAGCTGCGGGACAGTAATCCAGGGGAGAGCCGGTGCAAAACCCTCCAATGTCAAGCATTATAAACCTCCCGGATCCTCTGCGCTTCCTACCACATCTGTATGCCAAGAACCGTCTCTTCTTAAGCACCTTACATTCATGTCCTACAGGGTCTCACAAGCCTGTAGCCCTGAAGGAGGAGCACCCTTTCTTTATGCATGTGCATAGGGCTTAGCACCAAAGAGCCTCAGGGCCTGCCAGGTGTGCTATTGTCAAACAAATAATCACTTAGAAGCACTTTTTAGAGGGTTTAGAAACAGAAGGGGAGTTGCAGGACAACCACTGGAAATGGCTCTGGGATTGGCACATCCTTTGCTCTTCAGAGCTGCTCATGGAGGGCCCTGACTGAATGGGGATGAATGTTAAATGCTCGGTCTGCCAGAGGGACTTGGGGCGTTTCCAGTGGCTGAGGGGAGAAGGAAAAAAAGCAGTAGGTGTAATGTCAATTTGACAATGGAAAAAAAATATAAAATTGGATAAAATTTACGATAAATTATAAAATTCATTGTACCTTGCCATTGGAAGGTACAACACAAAAGATAAATGAAATAGATGTTTGTTGACTGAGTTTCTTTTGCACCAGTAATTCTCCTAGTGCCAGTTGCCGTATATTTTCCTTGGTACAACCAGGAGGAAAACAGCTAATCTGACATGACAAACTCATTGTATCAGAAGTCATCTCTGCTTTAAAACGTGTGTCATATGACTAAACACTCTACTCCTGGTACAATGCACCCCACAGTAAAATTGGATGGAGCTCATCCTCAAATGCCCTGCCAAAAATACTCCTAACAAAGGGCAACAAGAAAACATAATTCAAATGAGGGACATCTGTTCTCAAATGTTTGCAGATAATGACTGGATCAAGTGTCTGCATAAAGGATAATTATTTTCTGCAGATGGTTTGATCTGGTATTTTAAACATTGTAAAAAATCCTCATCCCACCCAGCCACTCAGTGAAGTATGCGGGGTTTTGCTGCAAGAGACCTCCTTCCTATCCTCTGCTACGTTTTCTAAATGCAAAGATAACTGAAACTATAAACAATTAAAAGATAAAATGTAGGTGTTAAATATTTAGTTTGAACACAGACAACATACGTTTTCAAATTCTGGTCTTCCATTTCTTATCCTACACTGCTGGATACCCAAATAATTCTCAGGGTGAGGCTTGGTTACAGAATGGCAAAATAAAGCAGTTGTGCAAAGGGATCCCCGGCAGACTTCAGAGGGAAAGTCAGTTCCAAAAATGACAGCACGATATGGTTTTTAATACAAAATAATTCTACTGCCTTTCCTCAAGACAGAGGGATACAAACCAACCATGACCAAGACAGTTCTTATTAAATCACCCCCGTGACGCCCCTTGCGATGCATTGGTAGCCCTGGGATAACGCTGCTCTGTTGAGTAGGGGTCAGTGCGATGGCTGGAGACTGACTCACCCTCCCTGAGCAAGCGGGGCCGCTGGTGGGTGCCTGTGGGATGAGGGGCCCTGGGAACCCCCACACCAGCAGCACCACATGGCTGGGAGGACCCTGTGCAACCCCGGCGTGGTGGGGTGGAGGAAGCAGGGCAAGGGGGGAGGATGAAGGCTCAAACAGCCCCTGAATAGATGGTCCCTCAGAAAGCTGGTGTTGCAGGGGGTCCTGTAAAGCAACCATCACTCTCCCATAACACAAACAGCTTTTAATTAATACACGTGCCCAAAGCATGGGATCACCCCCAGCACGTCTGCCTCTGTAAACATCTCTGCCTGAGCAGGTGGTGCTGATGGGGAAGGTGGTGAAGAGCACATCTGCCCCATCTCCCTCAGCCTCAGTGATCCTGTGGGAAGGACTTCTCCTCTCTAAAACGGTTAGGATTATTTACACCTCAAAGAAGCGTGGTGTGGGCTGTCTGTAGCGGTGAGCAGGTATTGTCCTGTCTCTTTGTAGAGTTGGTAGTTGGTTGGTTATTTTTTCCATCAGAGGAACTGAGAAAGGAAAGATTGAGTCGGGAGCAGAGTGTGTAATGCGTAGCCGCAAGGCTGAGGCAGGTGAGGGGGACAACCCACCCACCCAAGGCTCCGCCACTCTTTCGGGGTGCCCCGGGCGGGGTGAGAGGAACAGCAGCCTCAGTGCAGGGCCGCTTGCTTGGGTCAGTGCCTGGGGGAGCTCCAGGCTTTCACCACCCTCACGGATTAACGCGGTTTGTCTCGCACACCAGCGCTACCTCAGGGGCCCTGGCATGGCGCTCCCCTCAGGGAGCCTGTGGCATTACAAGAACCAAAGCACCGAGGCCCAGTCCCGGGCAGTGAAATGCCCCCAGAGGGGGGTGAGCAACGCGGAGGACCCCGGCCCGGGGACCAGCAGCGCCCAGCCAGGAGGAGGCCTCTGCGGGGCCCCCCAAGCCGTGAGAGCGTCGCCGGCCCCGCCCGCACTACATTTCCCGGCGTGCCCCGCGGTGGCGGGAGGGGAGGGCCGCTTCCGGGTTGGCGGCTGGCGGCCGCCAGCGCCCTGTGTTTACTTCCGGCCGCTCCAGTGCGCGAGTGTCAGGCTGAGGGGACCCGGCGCAGCCTGGCGGCCGCCCTGCCCGCACCGCCCAGCCGCAGCCGGGCAGCGGGGGGGGAAGCGAGACAGCGAGCGACCGAGGGAGGAGCCCGGCCCCCGCGCCCGCAGCGGCGGCGGCCCCCATGAGCGGGCGGTGAGCGCGGAGTCGGCGGCCGCGGGAGCTTCCCGGCGCGGCGGGACCCAGCCATGGACTGGCTCATGGGGTGAGTGGGGCCCCCTCTTCCCCCGCCGGCCGGCACCCACCGGAGCGGCTCCCGCCTCAGCAGCCGTCCCCGCGCCCGGGCGGCCCGCAGCCCTCGGGGGCAGGCGGGGGGCCCGGTCGGGTGCGGGGCGCCCCGCGGGCGGCGCGCATGACGAATCAGTTATTGGCGGTGGAGGCGACAAGCGGTGCGCTCGCGTCCTGCGGTGACAGCGAGGGGAAGCGTTACAGGAGGTGGCTGGACCGCACTGAAGAGAGCGTCTCTGGGGGTGGGGAGCGGAGGAGGAGGTGCAGGGGGGGTCCTGGCCCCCTCCCAGCCGGGCACTCGCTGGAAAAAGTAACTTTTCCTTCGTGTTTTTGGGTGTAGGAAGGCCGGGCGTTGCAGGTCTCCGTGCTTCCCACCAGTGCAGCCTGGGGCTGTATATACGCGCATACCTCGGCAGCAGAACATCGCTTTAAACCGAAAGGCTTGCCAAGGTTTAAGTGGTTTTCTGTGGAGAGGAAGAAGAGACCTCGGCAGAGATTAAAGCCAAACGGGAGCCACGCCAGGGGGCTTGGATCGCCTGGGATTAATAGTGCTAATTACGCAGAGGCAGAAGGTAGAAAGTACTTTGCTGCTTGCTGGTTTTAGGACTGTAAACCTCAGTGCAGGAGAGGGAGATGGATTTGATGGGAGTGACCTGATATGCTACCAGTATCCCAAGGCAGATAATCTCGGTTGCTCCGTGCATGAATTGTGCTAGCGACCTGCACACAGGTGAACTGTGAATAATTATGCTTCAAAATTGCATGAGCAGTAAGTTTATGCTTCGGCAAAACTGCTGTTGCAGTGATAACTTGCTTAGTTACAGCAGTTCAGCCCGGTTCCTGAATGTGATCTTTACCATCTAGGTTGCCTCCTTTGTGACGTGCCATCCTTATGTGATGTGGCTAGAATGCAGAATAAACTATTTTGTCGCAGTTGTGAGATGTGATGTATTAGAAATATCTCTCGTGTCTGCAGCTGAACTGTTTGCTGGTGAAAGTACACCACTTGTTACTTACCTTCTAACTAGGTGTGGCCGACTCTGCAGCCCGTTGTCAGTACCAGTTATGTCTCACTGTAAGTTTGACCCCTCAACCTGATGGAGTGAATGCTGAGTATCTGTGGGTTGGTATTAATGGCTGGGTTTTCCTCTCGCAGGCAAAGCAGCGAAAATGCAGCATTTGTGGCATGTGAAGGGCTCTCTATGCCGTGTACTGCAACACTTGTGTCTTGCAAGTCAGAGAGCTGCACTCTGTTATTACATGATCTTAATGAAAATATAAATTACGAGCTTGTTTTGATTTGTTTCGTAACAGCCACAAAGCACAGGTGGTCTGTTAGATTTCCTTGGTAAAAGTAAAAGTGTCAGAAAGTGCCACTGTAATTACAAAAAAAAAGTCAAACCCAGGACTTATGCAAGGCAGTTGGATGACTCAAAATGCCTCCTTTATGCAGTTCTTATTTTGTGTGAATTATGTTGTAAAGCAGAAAAGAATCAAGGTTTAGTTCAGTCAGACTCTCAGTGTGTTGAAGTGCTGGTTTTCTCATGAAAAATATTTTGGGCTTTTTGAAGTTGCTGTGAAAAAATTGGCATTTGTTCTGTACTTTTTTACCCGGGGTGGGTGGGTCCGTCCCTGTGTGGAAACAGACTTGCCTGTTTTCCCCGTTGCAATGGGAATGGATCCTGAGTCATTTGTGTGTTGCTCGCTTGTTCTCTGCTGTTTCCTGATACCAAACCCAGTATTGTCCCACCCATAATCAATATTTCCTCCTTTAAAACTCTGCGAGTTCTATTTGTGTGAATTTGGGTGGGGGTTATGGCAGGAAGGGTGAGCACTGATGTTTTGAAGGGGGAAGGGTAGAAGGCCTGAGGGACCCTTTCTTATTCTGTCCAAGTTACGGCTGCTGTTAGCAGCTATGTGTCTACATGGAAACATCCTTCTCGCTGTTTGAGAGAGAAACCGAGGACATTCATCTGCCAGGGCAGAAGTTTGGACGGTGTCACTCACTTGGCCTTTCCTTCAGTGAAAACTGCAGCTGTTTGGGTCTCTGTGAGAAGGGAAGGGCTGCAGAAAAACCTGCAGAAACAGTAGGAAAACGGGTCACTCCCAGGAACGCATCAGCTTCTGTCGGTGCCTCTGGGGAGCAAATTGTATTCCTCTGCTTCCTGGTGTTGTCACTCTGTCCCGAATAAGTGTCACCGCTAATAGAAGTACTCTGATGGTTCTTATTCCTGCCTGCTTTGGCAATGTACTGGTTTGTGGGTACAGCTTTCCGTGTGCTTTCCATACCCTTCTTGCATGTCTCGTGTTATCAGTTGTACTTTCTTAATGTTCTGGTGTTGGAAACACCCTCTGTGGTTTAACTTTGTATTGCTGAGAAAGTAACCTTCGTGTACAGTGTGTTAAATTAGGCAACAGTAACAGTTGTAGATCTCAGCCCTTCAGGCTTGTGTCACATTTATCCGATAGACAGTTTAGAGTGAGGTCTGCTTTATTCCTTGCTGGTCCTCCCCTGCACTTGTGGTCTCTTGGAAAGTGGGGGAAGGGTAAGTTCTAATCATACCACAAAGGGCAGCAGCCCAAGTGTCTCTGATCGCCTCAGAGTGCTTAATACACAAAAAACGGAAGCTGAAGCTTATAAACAATAGTGAATTTATTACAGATTAACAAACTGCTATAGGCTTATGTGGTCACACAGCAAAACTTCTCCGAGTGCTGCCTTCTGTTCAGTCAAGTGCTTCAAAATCCAGTCAAGTCCTAGGGAAGAAAGCTGAAAAAATGAGCTGCTGGCATGTTACAGTGCTCAGTTTAGCACCAAAATAAACCCAATGTCTTTTCTGTGGCTGGTTAGTGTCTTTTACCTTTCTGCTGAATGTAGATTTAATAATGATATTGGTAGAAGGCTGTGGTTTCTTCAGTGCATTCTCTCCATTAAAAAAAGACCATTTTGAGCTTTTTTGTTGTACATAGGATATATTTTCAGTGCAATTTTGACTAAGAGATCAGTGTTGTTTAATTGCTTTGCTCACCCACATCTGACAGAGATCTATATTACACTCTTTGGCAGAGATTCCAAACTTTTGTGTTACAAATAGCATTGATCCACTCTTGAATTTCAAAGTAGCAACAAAGACAGGCATTGTTCCTTCAGTTATGAAACTTGCTTTTTATTTTGTTTTAAAATTTCTAATTAAAAAGGGGTAAAACATGTTAATGCTACTAGTCAACCTGACACGGTGTCAGTTAATTTTATTCTTCAGCTGTGATGTCTGATACTGTAACACATATTTTCCTAAGAGAGGAGCATTGTGTACTGTAGCCTTTTTTTGTGAATTATTATGTAAAAAGGAGGAAAAAACCTGTTTTACCAACAAGTACCTGTTAAACACAAAACATAATTTGGGGCTATATCTGTACTGTGAACTTTGTAGGTTAGCAGGTTAATAGATTATGCTCATTGAAATTAAGAAAACTGGAACAGTTTAACGTAGTTGTGATGGCAAAACACCTGTAGATGCACCTTAAACTGTGAATAAAACTACCTCTGCAGAAATGAGCTGTAGAGCTCTGTACATGCTACTAGGAAAGCTTTCAGCATGTAGACAAGCCCTATAAAAAGGGACTCCTAGTGAAGGAAATGAACAGGGGGGTAGATCTTTCTTTTTTTCCTTTGAAACAAAGCTGCTGTTTCCATAAATTAATGGCATTCCCTTTCGACTTACTTGAGTGCCTCTGAGCACAAGAAAAACTCTGCATCCTCCAGAAGTGAAATGCTACCTCTGAACTCTTCAGTGAAGATTGTTTTCTGTTTATCAACATGTTCTCGGCATCGGAGGACTCTCTTATTCCAAGGTCAGTGTAAGCATCTCTCATACTTGTGAGCTGCAGTGTCCACTCCTTCACAGGCACTTGTGGCACCAGTAAAATGTCAGTGCCCTCTTCGATGTGGCTTGGTTTCACTGTGGTACTAAGGACTCTTTTTCTCAGGGAAGGCTGCAGAATGTAGCGGCTTGATAAAAACAAAATTTTAGATGCAAAACTTCTGTTGTGTAATAAAACATTTTTCTTCTGGACAGCAGGGTGTGTAGTTCTTGGGGGAGGGAGGGATTTATGACCGTAAGAAATAAGTTGTGGGAGTATGCTAACTTTACACAAGTGTATTATCTCTCTGTCTTTCTGTGCCTTAAGGTGACTTGACAAAAATTCACAGCTCCTTCTCTCAGACTTAATTGGAGTCTAAGTGAAGTAAAAGAGAAGAGGCTGTGTGCAATAGGGATTCCTCCTATCTTTATTTTTTAAGTTGTAGGTCTTGCTATCCATACTGTCATACCATCCACTGCTCAATTATCTGTTCTTTCATAGGTTGCCATGGTGACTTGGAAAGGGGGGCCTAAAAATGATTGAAGGCTAATCCTTTTCTTATATCTCCATCTTCAGCTTTGAGGACAGTTAGAAAAGCAATGGCCTAGAAGGATCAGGAAAATACATATGGCAGAAGAAAGAAGCAAACTCCTGATCAGAATATTTGTGCCTGAAGACAGCACAGACAGGTTTGGTCTACCCAGATGCTCTGTGATGTGCAGGATAGAGCAAGTGGCTCCAGCTGTAAACTGGAGAATGTCTAATCCAATGTAACAGCCTTCACACTTGCAAATTTTATTTTGGGAATGTCAGTTCATCCATTATAAACACTACACGTGTTGCTGCCTCGCCTGCTCTTCATCCAACCAGGACAGGTAGCTGGAAATTATGTTGTATTAAGAAAGCAGAGTAACTATGCAAATTCAGTCTTTTCAAGTATATGCTATACTGATAATTTTTAACAAACACTGCAAGAGCTTCTTGAGGTCTGCACACTGCTAGATTTGTCTAGTACAGAAGGCCTGTGTGTCAGGCATGTATTTTATTTAGCTGTAATTGTCAGGGGCTTAAAATAAAGCTAGCAGTTTTTCCACTTGTTTTGGATATAGGATTTTGCCACATTATCCCAGCAGTGATTTTTGAGGGCTAGAAGGAAAGTATCATATACTGCTGTTTTGTGGTCTTCCGTTCTGCATTTGTGGAAGTGTCTTTAAGAAATGGCCTCATAAAACCTGAAGATACTGTCCTGTTCAAGATACACTACACTGAGATATGAGTAATATTGCTAGACAGAGAAGTCCTAGCCTTCAGCTAGAACAGCTAAGGACTAGATGTGAAAAAAACACACTAGTGTTTTAGTTCTGAGTCAGTAAAAATCCAATATGCTAATTTTTCAGCTGTTAAACTAAATCCTTGTTGCTTTTGAATGGGATGCATTATCATAGAATCATAGAATATCTCAAATTGGAAGGGACCTCTAAGGATCATCAAGTCTATTAATTGTAAGGAATGTGTCTTGTAGTGGGAACACTGAGAAATCAGGCAGCATACTTAGCTGTCAGCTTGGCTGGTGTAACACAGAGTACTGCTGTCTTTGCCTAGCAGACCTTTATATAAAAAGGTAGCTAGGGATTTTTATTCTAGGTACTGTTTGGAACTTCTTAATTATAGCAAATATTTCTATGAAAAGGAAGAACAACACTGGAAGTTCTTCAGCTTTGGTAACCATAAGGAATGCTTTCCCCTTTCTTCCCTCTAGTCATGTTCAGTGAAGAAAGTCTCCTGCCTCTCTAAGGCAGTCTTCCCCTTAGACTCTGCTGCAGCTCTCGCCTTTCACACCCTGCACAGTGTGTATATTTGTTCAGTTTTTTAACTGACCTCACAACAGGTGTTTCCCTTGCATTACGTTCCCTGCAAATTCTTGGCTTCACAAACCATTTTCCCTGCTTTGAGGGAGCTGAAAATAACTCGGAACCGGTAAACCAGACATGTCCAGTCCCATTGGGCAGGAAATAGCCATGTGTTCCTTACTTCTATTTATAGGTGTAACATTACCTATGGCGTCCCAGGTTGTTCTCCCCAGATAAATCTAGGTCTGTTTGTCAGCCACTTGCACTCAGTTCACTGCTTACTTATGAGACTTCAGTATTATGATTATTTTATACACTTACCAGACATGAGCAGTAACTTTGTTAAACCAGAAGTTAGCTGTGAAAACAACTAGTATAACATAGTCTGCAGGTAAAAGAATATCTCCATTAAATATTAACTTGTAATATTCATTAGTATAATAGTGGAAAGGTGCTGTTAGTTTGAAATGTGAGTTTCCAGGGCTCCTATGTGAAGATAAGGAGTCAGGACTGGATGAGAGCAATTTAAACTTTTCAGACATGTTGTTCCCTCGTATCTCTCTGGTTCTGAAAGTGCTCAGTTACATTACCCAGATTGTCACTCTTGAGGCTTTTCTGCTGTAATGCAAGACAAAAAAATAACTGCAGAGCCTAGCTCCCTGAAGTGTCCTGGTATAGTTAATTATTAATTTCTGCCAGAAAATGCCAAATAAATCCTGCATTTTGAAACCTGTGTTACTTTAGCAAACCACAGAATTTGTATCAGTTAGGCAGTGACTTTCCTTTGGTGAGTACCATGTGTGTGAATACTGGTTTGTTCTTAGGACAGCATTCTTTTTCCAACAAGGGTTTTATTGAGGGCCAAGAAGAGCAGATTAATCTCAAGGTCCCTAAAGTAAAATGAACTGTTGCTTTCCTTAGGAAAAGAGTTGAACATTCTGAAAGAGTAGCAATGCTCCTTCCTTGTGCCATTCTGTGTGTTACCCTCTTTGTGCCAGCATCACTATTCAGGAAGGCTGATAAGATGCTCATCTGACAGAAAACTAATTTTTTTCCTTTTTTTAACCTTTTTTTCCTCTCCTAAGGTTAATTTTCAGCTAAATGAGTTCCTGCAGCCTGTTTATGTAGCTACATGAATAATGTTAATAGCACTATGGAGCTGGTGAGAACACAAAGCTTAGGGAACACTCTTTTTGGTGGCAGCAAGGACTTAAATCAATTGAATGTAATCATGTAGTAACGTGATTATTACTGGTAATTACTCTGCAAATAATTAGCAATTTTCTGATGATGTATCCTTCTGCTTGAACTGTTTGGCAGAACTGCAGAGTGTCTGAAAACAAGATGCTGTGACTAGGCTGGTATTGTGGGTTAGGTAATGACCTCAGACCACTGTCACAGTGGCTGTCCTACTGTGTTACGTTCAGTTTACACCTAAACTGTAAACATAGTCGTAGTGAACTGGATGTTTCTGAATAACTCAGAATTTATAATTTCCTCTAAATCATGTTTCGTCTACCCGAGAAAAGTGCTGGCTCTGCCATGGTGTGAATGTGAAGGTAGGTGGTATTTGGAGTGCCTGCCTGAATCCAGCAGTCTGATTCAAGAGAGTTTTCGGGAAGCTTGGTTCACACACGATGGCCTACATGCCATATTTCACTGGCAGTTTCCATCTGTTACATCTACTGGATGTGGGCCCAGTGCAAGCATACTTGAAAGAGTGAAATTAATAAGAGACTGCAGTTTTTAGATAACTGTGTATACAAGTTTGAACTTGGTGGTGTTAGATCTGCATATTCTGCAATTATTGCTGACCTATTAAACAACTTTCATGTGGGTTTCTGCTAGTGGAATACTACTGAAATAATCTTGTGCATCATTTTTAACCCATGTTTAGCCTTTTACAATCAGTGATAAAGCTGTGAAACTGTCTTGCTAGGTTCAGTTTTTTAATGCTCTCCTTAGTAATTTTTTCACTCATCTTATTCTTCATTTAAAAAAAAAAATAGACTCTGTCCCTCACTGTATTGGGCTTTAAAATGAAGAAATGTGATTTTTTAAATTGATTTTTGCAAACATGTTTATAATATTACTAGAGACTGTTGTGTCAATGAGACTACTTAAGGAAGAGCTGTTGCTTCTTAACTTTGTTCCAGCACTTCAAACAGTTGCCCTCTAGGAGTTTCCCTGCTCCTGAGACAGTGTGCAGTAATTTAAAATATTTTAATTTTGGAGTTAGAATGATGAGTGTGACTATAAACGGCTGAATAGCAGTACTATGAGTTTAGCATTTGGAGGGGGAAAAATGGCAGTTTTGTCTGAAGTTTAGTTTTGTTTTATTCAGCCAGCCAAGAGAAACTGGTCAGGGTGCAAGTTCTTCACACAATCCACAAAGCTCTGTTTCTGACTGTGCAAAAAGAGCATTGAACACACTTCTTTTTTTTTCTTCTTTTTTTTTTTAAAAAAAAAATCAAAATGAAAACAAACCCACCAGAATTTAGATACGATTTTCAAGGCCCTGAAGAATGCCAGAAATTAAACCAGAATCAAGAGAGGAATGACTGTCATAGATCGAATTCCTTCTTCCTTTGAATGTTCAAAGAGTAAATTCATTAAGCTAGAATGTGAGCATGCAGAAAAGTGTGTTTTAAATGGTCCCAGCCTGGTAACTCAAGCTCTTCAGAATATATCTGCATGCTTGCATTTGATTTTCTGCCTCTTTTCCTTCTTCACTGTTCAGGTTAGGAAGTTGTTCATTGAATATTTTTATCAGTGTTCAGTGACTGGGTCACTGCTGTCACCTCTCTACACTGAAGTGTGTAAATAGTTGGGACTTTTAGCTGAGAAGTCTCCTAGTGTTTATACATAAAGCACAGGATTTGTGTGAAACAGGTTGCATAGAACTGACCTTGAGACTGATTTATTTTTTTTTTAACTGCTTTGTTTTACACCCTTAACTATTCCTTCAGTCTAGAATTTCCGAATTTAGAGAACTTCTTTCTTTTTGTATGGTTCTCCATAAAAGAGCAGGGAGTTGTTCAGGAAAGGCTTTGTTCCATACAGTGTATCTTAACAGATCATGCAAACCCCCTTTTTTTTTTTAACAAGGGAGTGTTTTGTGTCCGCTTTGCGGATGGGCTCAGGTTACAGAGTTAACTCGGTGGTTTCAGGTTTGTGTAGGGTGTGATAAATGATAAATAGCTTGCTTCTCAATCGGTCTTTGATGGTATCCTGGTGTTGCTGGAAGTGCTGGTGTGTGACTGCTTTCCATGGGATGCGAAAAGTTTGTAGTGAGGGCTAGTAACTTGTATGAGACCAACTTGAGGAAGAAAGAAGAAACTTCTGGGCATCATGTATCTCTTGTTTATGTTAATAGGCTGCCTTCAACAAAACCATGTTAGTGCTACAGCTCCATGTCACTGGAGAAATCTCACCTGCTGATTTAGCAGGGGGCTGGTACCTTTTTAAGGAGCTGACCAGCCTACATTAGAAAAGCCATAGGTGGGCACTGGTCTTGCTACTTCAGGTTATCTTAATCCCTTCCGGGAAAGGAAAGAAATTAGAAATGGGAATATTTGCTGGTTCTGGCTTAGGGTTTCCAGATCCTCCGCTACACCTAATCCTTCCAATGTCGTTTTCTGTTTCATGAGCCAGCCTTTCTGGATTCATTTGTAATTTCTAGTTGAGGTGCATGTGCTAACCTGCCATTCTGACATATTTACAGGTCTTGTATGTGTCTCCTTTTTTCTTGTAGCCAGATAATGCCACTTTTTGAATTTCAGGTTAGGAGAAGTCTGACTGGTAAGAAATGGACAGAAGAAATAGCAAAGGGGATACTTCAGCCTAATGACCAAGTTGTTTTTTTGTTCAATTCTAGCCTTAATCTTTTAAGGCAGAGGGTCTGTTGGATGCCCCTCTGCTGCTTGATTTTTTGGGCATTAGGGGGTACTTTTTCTTCTGCACAGTATTGCTCAATGGGCATTTGACAGTAGTTGTTATTGTGTCCCTTCCTCAGTTATTGTGGTGCTGTTGGTTATGAGCAATTATTGAACACTAACCTGAAATTTTATTTGTTTTTCAAATGTATTTATTAATGCTTCATATTAGGTATATGATAGGTTTTTACCATGTGGTCTGGCATAGCACAGGTTTTAGGTTTGAATTATGGGTGCTATTCAGAACACTGAATTTGGTGATTTGCATTCTTGCAAGCCCAGAGTGTCTGTAATGAGGTTGTCTCTTGCCCCACCCTGCTGAATATGAAGGGACTGGCCCGAGTCAGTTGAGCTTGTTGAGGCTTGAGTTGGTGGAGTAGAGTGCTATGAAAACTCATCCGTGTGAATTCTGTGTGAATGCTTGTAGTGCACAGCTAGGTATTTAGCTGCAAGTTTATAGGCAATGTGGTTGGTTTACTTTAGGCATGGCTTTCCTGTTTTCATGCAGTACTATAAGATGATGGGTTTGGTTTTGTTTTCTTTTCATTCTAAACTGTTTATAAGTGTTTTCCAGGTTTATTTTCAGGCAGGATGTGCTCAGTTATCCACTAAAATGCAGGCAGCTGTTCTATATGTGGTATAACTTTCCAGGTTGCTGAAGTATTACTTACATGTTCAGACTTGCATTTTCTCATTATTGTTAATAGAATCGATACTTTTGTTTAAATTGAGTTCATCTTGGTTTTAGGTAGAGTGAAAACTTACTAGGCTGACTGGTTTGAATACTTGAAATTTGTCATCTTGTTAATGGAGAAATCTTTTCTGTAGTTTATGAAACAAATGCAGTATAATTATCTACCACCTTGCAGGACAAAATCATTTGATGATTTATTTTTTCAGTAGAAACATATATAGTCCTTTTTCTAAGTAAATAAAATAAGAAATTTTCTTGCTTAGCAGATCTATTAAATTCCCATATTTAAACTGAAACATGGACTCTTTCTTATTTTCTAGTTGGCAAAAATTTCTTGAGAAGGAAGTAACTTTATAATAAAGACAGACTCATTCCAACACATTGGTTCTACTTGTTAAGGGTGTGTCAGCTGCCCGCAGTATTTCTGAGCCAAGCCAAAAATGTAAAATAAAAAGGTGATAAAATATTTCTGTGGGCATCACAAGCTAACATGAAGGTTGCTCAATTTCTGAATGACAACTTCCACGAAGGTTTTAATGTGTTTTAGCACATACATTTCAAATTCAATGTTTTAACTTGATTTAAACAAGTTATTTTTTTAACTTGATGCAACTTCCTGTGTAGAAAAGCTCTCTTGCAATGGCAGACAGTAAAAATAAATAAATAAATAAATTTTTTAGGAAACAAACCTGAGAGTGCATGAGAGATCACCAGGCTGATGGTCCCCAGTGTTCAGAACAGCCACTGCTATTAGAGTAAGCAGAATTTGAGCAAAGAGAAGGCAAATGTAGGAATAAGGATGGTGCTTATACATATAGTAAAATTTTGGTAGCACATACATCATCACCTCTTGTCTGGGTATAATAAAGGATTAATAATTGTTTTCCATTATTAGTAAGACCTTGATATTTTCATCAAATACTACACACAATATTATCTTCTGCCGAATCAGTTTGTAACTGAACTGTAGCTGACAAAGCAAATGCACAAAGAACTTGGATCTGGGGAATTCCAGTCTATGCCTAACGGAGTAATTTATCATTCATCCAGATAAACGTCTTGTGGCCTGATTCACCACACATGCCCATTTTGCAAATAGATGCCTGCAGCATGCTACCCATGTGTCACAGTACGCTGTCTGTTGTGACTTTTCGGTTGCCTGTGGCTGTGAACTTTATTGCCCGCCCTTTAATCCCTTGGCCAACAGTTCTTGTCCCATGGTTTGTATGTAATTTCTTCTACTTGTGGATTTAGCACACTTCTATTAGAAGGTGTGGATGTTGTTTGTTTGGGTCTGTGACTTTACAGACGGCGTTTTTACTCCTAGTTATGCCAAAAATCAGTTTATACAGTTTGATGGTATCACGAGTCAGGCCAAGGTCAGTCTCAAGGGCTAAGATAGAAACACTGATGTCTTCTGAGTGATGTGAGATTTGAACTTTGGGGCACCTAACTACTGGATCAGTGTGCCCTTTGTGGACTACACAGTACCTGAGTGGGAAAGAACCCTTGCTTTCTGGAGGACTTGATTTGATAGTGTGATGGAAATGTGATTGGGCTGAAATGAGCAACTTTGTGCAAAAATTGTATCCTCTGCCATTTCCTTTGGAACTAGAGTTTAGCAACTGCTCTGTGGTTGCTGCTTTTATGTTGATTGAGTACTCTAGAAGTCAAACTAGACATCTGTTAAATGAGCTATGAAAAAGTACAGGAGGCTTGAAGGAGGTCAAAGGCTGTTGTGATAGAGAAGCCAGACTGCACGTGCAAACCAAATCCACCCAGAACTTTTTGTTCCTAGCAGAGTGAAGGGTGAAGATGTACTATCCTAAATCTTATACTGTTTAAAAATATCACACAAAGTTTTACTAGTGAGATGGAGTTTCTTTTACCTGTTTGGTATTGCTGACCAAACAATGAAGTAGATCTGGTCTGTATTAGCTAAAATAAGGGGGATAATGCATCCTAGCTTTGGTATGTTTTGGATGAAAAACATTGCATTGTTATGAAAGGCTATTGCCAACATGAAGTTTCCCAAAGAGACTAACTGAAATTGCTGTCCCCTTACACTTTTACTAGTATATGCCCAAGTATATGGACTTTTTATATGCAAAAAAAAAAAAAAGAGGCAGGACCAAACAGCTGTGGAAACAACTAATCCAAATTGGATTCATGTTCCCACTGAAAGTAATAAAGTGGCTGCTTACAGGAACTCTCCCTGTGGCTTGTTTCCCCAAGTTCCCTGGAGACTAGCAACGTGGGTGGAGTGCACAGGACATGAAGTAAAAATACTGTGAGTTAAACCTGTCCAAAAAGGAGTCTAGTCTCTGAGGGAGACAATGGTTATCTCATAGCCATGGTCTACTCAGTAACTCAGAGTTCCTAAAACAGATATTATTCTAGAGTGACAGCCAGCTACTAACATGAAACTGTTACTTTTTAATCTCATTTTGGATATGCTTCTTTGTGCCAATTTTTTGGAGTTTAGTAGTGAAATGACAATATATCACAGCAGGCACTGTCTCAGACCTCCAAAGAAAGAATGAATTCTCCAGTAAGCTCTTGTTACAAAATCAAATCCAGAACAATTTGAGATTAACTAGATTTCAATAAATACTTGTTCTGTTTCATCATGTGGAAAAGCAACTGCAAGTTCAAAAATGGGGGGGGGAATAGGGCAAAAGTGGGTTTAAAGACGATTGACTCGCCAGCATAAAGAACAATTTTGGTGTCTTGTATTCTGAACTTCTGTTGTTATGCTAATAAATAGGAAGAATTTTTGTATATAGCCCATAGTTGAGCTGTGGGGTTTAAATTGTATGATTCACTAAGGTAAATACTACAGTTCTGTAAAGATTAACCACATTAGCAAGTGTGCTAGCTGGGATAATGCTGGTTTTCAGTCCAGGCATCAACGCTGAGCAGCCA
Organism: Podargus strigoides; assembly: GCA_028020825.1. Classification (NCBI taxonomy): domain Eukaryota; kingdom Metazoa; phylum Chordata; class Aves; order Caprimulgiformes; family Podargidae; genus Podargus; species Podargus strigoides. Next base: position 5,811,730 of record CM051633.1, read on the forward strand.
GAGCCAGGAAGAGATTTCTCTTGGGATATGGTGTTGGGCAATTAGCTGCATTTCCAGAGATTTATGGAGTCTTTGGAATCGCTTCAGTGTTGGCCATTGTCAGAAATGGAATATTGGCAGGTTTCTTGCATTATGCATGGTCCTGTGATACGGAGGTAGATATCCTGAACATATTTACATAACCGCATGGTAAAGCTTACTCTTTTCTTCTGTTTGCAAATACCTCCCCTTTCAACATGCAGGAAGTTAAAATGCTTCATAAAAATCTGTTGTAGAAGGACAAAAATGTAACTCCCTTCTAAGGTAACTTTTGTAACACTAATTTCCTGTTTTTTTCTTACAAACGTGCTAAATGTGTGAGTTGGTGATTTGATTTTAAGAATGGAAAACTTTAAGAAGTATTGATGGAATGCTTTTCCTCCTGACTTTTAAGTCAGGGCTATTTGTGCATTTGCATCTCCAAGATGTGTCTTACAGAAAGATTAAAAAATTGACCTCTCCTCTTCTTTGCTTTAAATTACTACTTTTTGAGCTAAGGTCAGCTTTTTCGGATTTATTTTTCATGAAGCCTGCAGTCTTATTAGCGTATTTCATTCTTGCATTTGTTTATAAGCCCCAAATTACAGCATCTGGTTCCTAAGGATGACAAAGTCACTCTTTTTCTGGTATTTACTGATCCCTATTGTTGAAGTGTCACCTTTGGGACTGTGACCATCGTTAGACATATGTTAATCCTTGTAGTAACTTTTAATGATACTGATAATGCAATGATAATGAGGGAAAAGGACAAAATTGGTTCATGGTAGTAAAGATTTGAAATTTCATGGAATTAAAAGTATCACAGGATGTTAATTTTGACTCATGGTGGGGCTCTTCCTTTTATTACTAGTTTTCTAGAGGTGAAAATACACCAGCTTTTTTCTTCCTTCCCCAGAAAGGAGTAAGAATTAAGATGGAGTCTATTTTAACATCAGCAATAATAGAATGTAAATTTGGAAACAAAGCCACTTTAGTTTTATGTATGAGTTATATTATTGATCTGCTGTTGTTTTTCTGATCTGTACTTGCTTGTTTTTTTTATTATAGCTCTTACTCAGAAACAAATATCTGCTTGGATCCGGGATGTGTTTTCAGAGATGCCAGATGGTACATTGCCCTTGGTCTTCTAGAATCTGCACTGCTTCCCAAACAATTTAAATACTTAAAACTTGCATATTCCTCTTGATTATTCTGAGCTGAAGATTCTGAAGTTCTAATAAACTTCTGTCACAATCTGAAGGGTCGGTGTCAGTGTCTTGTAAATTTTTGTGGGTGTGTTTTGTTTTTTTCTTAAAAAACCACAATTCCAATTCCAACATAATGTTTAGGCACAGTTTACTAATTATAATCCTTCAGTAGGAATTATTTTAGCATCTGGAAATGCAAAACAAAAAGATCATGGATTGAAGGTGCTTCCCCTAAATGTAATTGCCACCTAAAATTATGTAAGTGATAAAGTGAATTTTCTCTCCCCCAAAATGCTAATGGTGAGGATCCTTTATAGAAAAGAATGATTGCTTATTATGGTGTCATTAGGTGAGTGCTTTACTTGGTGTTTTTTTTTACCCCTCATATGCACAAGAGAGATCTCAGCATGTGATCTAAATATGCTTCATATTTTTGAAGTTTTTATGGTAACACACTAGCTCAATAATCTTATCTTTGTTTTATTTATGTAGTATAAATACAAGAGAAGAGTCTTGATAAGGAGACATATGGATAGCATCTAACTATGTATTAAAAAAATACTGTTAGGTACTGCAAGAAGTACTACATAACCAAGCCAGTTCAAACAGCTGATCAGTTGAATGCTGCCTCTGATTTGTTGGTACCATGCTGAGAATAAATAAGGTTTATGTAGTGACTGGAAATGACCTTTTCATATTCCTTGGAACTGTTTTCACTTTAGGCTTTTGAAAACCTACTGTTCTTCCCTGCCTTCGTTCTTTAGGAGGTTTTAATCAAATTGTTACAAAACCCTTGTGTACACATTATTGTTCACATAGATTTTATGAGAATTTGCATTGGTTTAGCTGACTCAGTTCAAAAAATAACTTAAGTGTGACAGTGTCCAACACCTGAGTCTTGTACCTCAGCTCTTCTCAGTGAGATTCCATTTCCTTAGCAATGTGGTAGTACTTGGCTCATTCAGGTATTACATTCTCCAAAATCTCTTGGAGAAGATTAAGTGCTTTATCATCTAAAGGATGACCTCATCATATGTCAAGGGAGTAAACGAGGCTGTAGCAGCTCTTAGGAGCCTTTATTCTGATAAATTGTGCAGATTTTATAAGTGCTGTCTCCTTTCTTCTTCTAGAAGGTATAACTTTTACCAAGACAAGTCAGTGAAGAAGTTGCTGATAAATTCTTTAGATAATTTCAAAAATAACTTTGAAGGGAAACAAAGAAAAGTTAAAAATATAGCGCCTGCTTCCTCAAATGCATTGTGGCAGCAGCATGTTTGTAACCTCCATGATGTAACTTCAGCATGATACAGCTCGTTGAAAGAAAAGCTGTCTGGATTTTTAGCAGGGCTGTGTCAAAGCAGGAGATTCCCTTTTTGTAGGGGAGAACTATTGCTTTCTATTGCTCCAGTTGTTCCTTCCAGTAAATTTACTGAGGGCAGCATTTTTCTTGCTATACCTTGCAATATTAAAACCCAGAACTGATATATTTATGAACTAGGAATGTTTCTGAAGACTGATTATCTTAAAAAAACCAAACCACCAAGTAATGATGTTGGTATTTTATGTTGATCCATGTTAGATTACATGAGCTCTGAGTGCTCTCAGTGTTTGGGTGCCTCACCAGATAAATTTGTGTTCAAAAATTGGAATGATTGTCCATATGCCACAGTAGCCTCTGCTGGCTTTAATGCTCATTACTGTACCTACAAGGGAGATATTTTTACCCAGTAGCTGACAAGTGAAAACAAATGTCTTTTGTGTGTGTGTCATTGTCATAGCTCCTTTGTCATAGCTTGATATTATGAGAACAAAAGAAAGCGAGGGACCCTAGTGAGAACGTTGGAGGGGGATTAACAGAGCCTTGTAGCTATGGAGTTAAGCTGGGCTTCTGTTTTCGCTGCCAATGACATCTTGATTTATGCATACTGGGGATGTTTTTAAACACAGAAGCAATAGGAAATCAGACATTTTGCTTCTAGCCTGTGTTTCCTGTAGGGCTTCTTGGCTTTGCCTTCTGGTTAGACAACAGCATTCGGAGCATAATCTTGTTGTTCCGTTCTCTTATTGCTGTTTATTTACTTTACCGGTTATGTAAAGCTCCGGGCTTGAATCTGTTCTCCCCTTGCCCAAATCTTCCTTCAAGATGTAAGTTGGGAATGTGCATGCAAAAAAAAATTCTCTTGTACACATCCTGTTTTCAGATTGTGTTATTTCCTTCAGTCTAGTGTTCCTACTGAGAATGGGGCTCAAAGGATGTCTGTGCCTGTGTCTGACAAAGCTGGGGAATGCTGAGGGTGAAGTGCATACGTTCATAAATGGTGTAAGAGCTGAAGAACTAGTAAGGTTGTAACTAATGGATGCATCTGTAGCTTTTTAAGAAGTTTTGTGGTGATACCGATATCCAGTCTAAATTGTGGTTCAGGCTTTTTTTTTTTTTTCTTTTTTCTTAATACAAGTAGTCTGGTAGCAGTTTGAATATTCATGATGCCATTATGGAACAGTGTAACCACAGATGAACTTGCACAAATACTGAAAGCAACAGCCTGGAATAGAAATACAAACTTCTCCCTTCCTCCTGCTTTATTTGTTTCAAATGTATGGGTTGCTGAGGTAAGCAAGTTGAAATGGGTTAGCCCTAATGTAAGCCCTTCTTCCATTACCAAGCACTGCTCGGTGGCCTGTTGCTGGTCACTTGCTAAAAGGTGACATAATTTGCAATTCTAATATGTAATACCTGATTCCTGCCATGCTGAAATACTACTGAGGATTTCAACATAGGCTGACTAGAAATACATTCATATGATCTTGCTAATGGGTTTAATACAAAAGCTGTGGAACAGTTGATGGACATGAAGCATTACAAAAGGAGGAGCTTTTAGAATGTGTCAAAAGAGTTTTACTAGGAAGATGACTGGTATTAACCTCTGGCCCTGTCCCAGTGGTCTCTGGTATTAAATTGCTACTACAAGGTGCTGATTAGGATCTTCCATTCAGTGAAATCGTATTGCTTCATCTTCTTTTGTAGGCTACTGTAAAGCAACCTCTTCGCCTAATGCAGTTACCGGGTTGATGTAAAGTAAAATATGCCTTCATCCGTGTTAAAAAAAATAAAACGAAAGCATAGAAGCTTTCCTTGTCCTTTAAGTGCTTTAAACCAATAAGTCTATTTTTTTTTTGCTACAGATACAGAGGATTTAACCATAATACTGCAGTATGGATTTCATAATTCAGCCCTTCCATGATGTTAATGTCACTCATTTCTAATGTTGCATCTAGAATTTGTACTGTAATGTCTGAAAACTGTGATATCTCTTGGTTTTGAGCTATGCTAAAATTTGGGTAATTTTTTATTTCAGCAGTGTTTGAGGCTGGACAATACTGAATGAAATGGCCAATTTATAGCATGTAGTTTCTTGTTTAATTTTCTCAAATTCTTCCTATTTTCCCCTCCTATTTCTCCTATTGAGAATATTTTGCATCATTATACAGGAGAAATGGTGCTAATGTTTGTTTTGTCATACAATGAATAAATCTGGTTTGGAAAAGTTCCTCTCCCTAATTCCTATCTTTAAAGTCTTTGTTATGGTTCTAATTAGTAGGTATTAGCATATGTATCAAAATGCAGAATGCGCAAGTACTATTTGGAAAATTAAATGCTAGGTTTAGCTCATCATTTTGTATAATTTGAATTTATTTTGAACAAAACATTAGCACACTGAAGTATGAAAACTATAAAATTATGGCATAAAATCAACATCAATAAAAATCTGTCTTCTACACGGCTTTTCCTCTCCTAGTATCTGTGCAGCTGGGCAAAAAAAGAGCAATATAACCAATGTGTTGGTATTCTTCATGACTGAAACTGGAGAAGGTAAATGTGGAAATACCAATGTGGAGCTGCAAATGTCAAAACATTGAAGTGCTTTTGTTATAGTGAGGAGGAGGAGGAGGAAATGGGGCGGATCACTTTGAGGAGGAGAGTTTTCCTCTTGAGGCAAAACAAGCAGGTGTTTATGCCAGTCGCTATAACGTGCCACCCAACACAGATGTTGGTCCCACTGTGCCTGTAGTAACCAGAGCCATAGGGCTGGAGGAGAGGGCCACAGCCCTAGGCAGCTCTGGCTGTGGGAGGAGTTGTACCCCGTCACTGCGGTCCTTTCTCTGCTTTTAAAAACTCCTCTTCTGGAGAAGGTGAGAAGAGAGGTGACTGCTGTGGAACTTCGTAATTTCGTTAGGCTTGGCATAAATATCTCGTGTTTGGTACCTTGTTCTGCTGACTATGCACTACATCTCTTGATTTTTTAAAATTATTTTTTAGTTTGCTAATTACATGTATCTTACTTTCCAGAAAGAGGATTTTAGCAACAACTGAAGGATTTGTAAAGACAACCTTGAAGACTGCTCTGTGGAACTGACCTTTAACTATACAGATGTACGAGGAGTAATGGGTCCTTATGAAAAGCACCACAATATCCTATAATAAAAATCTTGGTATCACACAAAGACTGTATTTTATGCCGTGGTTGGCACTTTGGGCCAACTGGACTGCCATGAGAAGTGCTCTCTTCTCACTACTCCAACTGCTTATTCCCCTCTCTTTGCCAGCTCAAGTGCTTCAGGGAGCTCTAGGAACTGGGTCCTCTAGGAACTGGGTCCTGCTAGTGATGCAGGTTAAAACTAATGGAAAGAAAACAGCATTTTGGTTTAACTGGGATCAGTTCCTGATCCAATTCACTGTACTACTGCACGAATACCTCTACATGGGAGAGGCATGGAGGGAAGATCAAGAGACCAGGAGTGATGGAAGGGGACTGGGATCAGCTCTAATGGTGGTAGTGACATTTTGCTGGCTTAATGTTTTTGTGGAACTGTGACATTAGGTGCTGTGGTCTCTCTCAGAAACTTGTTATGAATTAGACAAGATGAAGCCCATTTTTTTTTTTCTATAAAGCAGGCTAAAAGAATGAATTTTCAGCTAAGTAATATGTCCTCTGAGAAATAAATAGTTGTTCAAATGTCTATAGAGTTGTTTCTCTCGTTTGCTACAACTGTGGATCCAGAAGTGTCACCATGAGAGTATATGCTTCTGCTTGGTGGAAGAAAAGTAACTTCAAATCTGATGACCAAGTGTCAGGATGGCAAAATCAGGCTGCCCTGGGTTTGTGGTGATGGTTTGTACATATGTGTGTGAATTTTTTTTGAAAATGCTAATTAAAGTTGGTATGCTTTAACAGATGCTTTAGCAGACTTTCCATAAAAGTAGATTTTAGCTGCGATTTAGCCTTTCTAACTTGATTATCATTGCTGGAAAAATAGTTTGTACATCAGGTTATTTTCTTCTAAAATTAGACTAGCTCTCTTTTATATTCAAGTTGCTTTGCTACAGCAAAGTGAATGCAAATCAGACTCGTTCTGTGTCATTTCTTTTGTGTTCTTTTACCCTCTATGGTAATAGCCAGCAAAAAGCTCAACTCCAAGTGAGGTCTCTCTGTTGCTAGTATTTTTCTGCTGGCATAACTCTCTCGAGCTGGGATGCTGTGTATCCTGGGGACAGGAATGGATTCCCTTTGTAGGTCGTCAGATGTAATCTTTTGGTAAAGGACTGGCTTGGAAAAAACCACACTGCCTGTTGCTGGATGCAGCTGTTACACATGGAATCCTGTTTATTGAATATTTTATTATAGAAGGATAATGATAAATGTCCTCCCTCTCTCTTAGTGCCACAGATGGCAAACTCGCCCTGGTCACTGGACCAAAGAGAAGTTAGGAAGCAGGATGTGCATCACATCTTGTCTGTTGCCACGTGCTCCCAGCCAGATGTTTTGTGATGTGAAAATCCAGCGTGTAACTTGCAAAACAAAAGTACACTTTAATATGAAATGACATTAATTTCTCAACTAAAATAAACTATAACAGTTCTTAATTCGCTTTCTTTGCAAGTTGTACTTTTTGTGTGTGACTCGCTGCGGATGACTAATTTTGTTCAACCTGAAGTTGCCTAGCTGCTGTTCAGAGTACCTTCATTCTTGTGACTCAGTTCACTCTTAACATTTCTGATTTTGTGCACTTTTTTCCAGTGATATTTGTGCTTCCAGGATGCAAGGGATGATGTGTTGATACACTTGTTACAGGACCAAGCATGCTGTGCTGAGACACAGTGGGTTGTGAAATGCAGCCATGTAGGTTTATCAGGAGCAGCTGTTTCTGTTCTGTGCACGGATCCATCCGAGGGGGGAGCATGCTGGTGACTTTTGGAGATTAGCTGGTGGCAGTTTTGTTTGGGACGTGTACCAAGTTTTAGCAGAGCTACTGTAACAGAGACAGGAGGTGAAAAAACCACAAGCTCTACTAATCTTTTTGTGCCAGAAGCAGCCTTCAGGATTTGGTTGTCTGCATGTGGGTCTAATTGCAACCTTGCTTACCGGAATGCCTGATGCCTTCCTACTTCCGTAAAGATCTGACGGAGCTGTTACAGATGACATTTGGACATCCAAGGCCTAGATGAGGAGTCAGAGCAGCTGTGTCCTTGTGCAGGCAGGCTGGAGGCTGTCTGGTTTATTGGATTACCTCTTGTCAGATCATGGCAATGCATGCTTCTTAAATCCCTCGGGGCAGGGAGGGAGTGTCGAAGAAGTGATGGCTTATTTTAGGTAAAGTGATTGAGACAGCAGTCCATTTTCTTGTTCCTTTTCTGCTGAGAAGTGTGGGAACATTCCACAAAAGGGTAACTTTCAGTCTTGGAAATGTTCACGTCTGGTGTTGTGGTGTTTTGTGGGCAGAAGCTGCGTGGCAGGTATGAGCTGGGCAGAGGACCTACAGCAGCACAATTAGTTTGTGCCTTTTGTTTAACTTGAGGAAGTGGTGGGTGGGTGCTTGCTTTTAATGCTGTTCCTACTCTCCTGCTTCTCCTTCCATCATTTTTCCTAAGTTTATGCCAGTTAAGAGATGACAGTAAGCATTCATTCAGCTTACTGTTTCCTTTTCTATTAAAGGGTACGTGTGAAATCTTTCTGTAGTGAAAGAGCAAGGAAAGATTTCTGAATTTCATTCTTGGCTGTAGGAACATCATGTATTTGGAGAAAATGATACAGGTTTTGTGGGATCTTCAGCACTCTGTAGTCTACTATAGGCTTATTACTGTGCTCATTTCTTCTGTCAGCTTCATAATATATGAAGCAAACACTTCCCTCCAACTGAGCAGAAGGGACTTGGGAATAATTCTTTTCAAACAAGTACAGTATTTTGGTTTTATCTTGGAAGGAACAGCCTTGCTCCTGCATGTCAAAGTGTAGTTCTGTATGGTCTCTTGCTTGGAAAATTTCTAGTTATTACACAGTAATGGATTCCCCTTTCTTGGAGAGGAAGGTCTCCTGTCTTTTGCCACGTAGACCCTGCTGATCTGAGAAGTGGGAGAATGGTAGATATATTTTAGGACCATAAGTTAGACATAAGAGGTAAGTCAGCAAATACAGTCTCTTCAGAGGAAAACATGCAATAGACATAGAATAATTCTGCAGTGTAAATGAGTAAGAACTTGTCCTGTGTGTATACTCTATGGCTGTGACAGTCAGCTTGGTGTCCAGAGTATTGCAAATGATACAACTGGAGTTCTTAATCTTGTCTTTTAAGTATAATGGATGCTTGCTTGAGAATGCTTTTAAGTAGCATTTTTCACTCCCTCAGAGCACAGTCATACAAAAAGGCTGATTTAGGCTGTGGTGCCACTGAGGAAAAGGAGGATGGGATTTTCCTGAAGCAGTTCTGCCACTAGCAGGTTATTGTTTGATTAGTTTGTCATCTTTAGGAGACTGCAAGCTGGTGCACCAACAATTTGTGTCCACACTCGGTGAGTGGGGAACAAGAGCTTTGTGGTATGAGGGACAGAGTTAATGGGGGGCAAAGAGATGTAGGCATGCCTGTTAATGTTGTTTACAAACTGACTGTCATTTGCAGAACATGGTGATAAATCAGCTATGACTGAATAGTCCCAGATATAAAACTGTAAAGCCTTGGAAGCTCTTTGGAAGGGGTTTGCAGAAGATCACTAAATGGAGAGGCTGACAGCACTCGGGTGATTCTTTAATTTAACAAAAAACTTCATTGAAAAGTTTGGAAGAAATATTTGGAACAAGTGATCTGATCTGGGTGGATTTGAGCACTTAGGAGAGATGTGCTATATCCAGCTCTCACCTGTTTCCTAAAATCACGGCTCATAAAGTCCTGGAGTTTAATTGTAAACTTTACAGGTTTTTTTCCTCTTGTCTGAGGCATGCACTGCTCAAGTGTAATTGGGAACATTTTACAGTGGTAATGAACTTGGCAAGACAAGAGCCCTTTGCTTGCTGCCAGGGTAAAGCAAATAAATAAAGAAAACAAAAGAAGATCCCTGTCTGTCCCCTCGGCGGGCTGCAGGAGCGGCTGGCACCGCTGGCCGTGCTGGTGGAAGGGTGGAATGTCCTGCCGTGCATTCCATGCAGATGGCCTGGACCCCGGCCACCCCAGCAGAGCAGAAAATACCCTGCTCTCAGCACTGCCACTTGTGATTTAATTGGAACCGAAGCTAACTTTTTAAAGAGTAATGCCTCATCAATTAAAGCTGTTTTTCTGTGTTTACAAAAATTACACAACAGTCTTGGTATCCTCTAGTTTGCTCACGACAAGCTGAATTCTTCCATCAGACGAATGTTAGTGGGATCTTCATTTTAAGGGTATCTTACCTTTTTAGGGCACCTCGCCACTAAGACAGTCCCAGTATCCCCATCTGAAGAGAGCACAGGAATTGCCTAAAGGGAGAAATTTTTCCGTGGTCGCCTCTTCTGGTTCTCAGCAAAATGTTGGCCTTCTGCTTTCAAGAATGGTGAAATAACACTTCCCGTGTAGCAAATACCAGTGCTGCTGCTCAGGAGCGTTTGGGACAGCTGGCTGTACTTCCAGACTGATCTATTTATATTGTTGTGATGATCAGTGCTAACTCCTAATAAAACAAAAGTGAATACACCTTGTAGTACTCATGCAGAAACTTGCACTCACTGACTCTGAACTGGGGGCTGAGTATTTTATGTATTAAGATTGCAGAAGAAATGTGCTTATTCTTGCAAGACCAGCTACTTATCTGAATTTATCTGGCATTTTTCTGCAGGTAGCACTGACTACAATAACAGCTTCTTACCATTAAATCAAATCTGCAGGTAGCATGCAAAAGGAATGGCGCTCTCTTCCTGTAGTTTGTGTTGTCAGTCACCATTAAGGAAGCAAAACACTGTAACCTTAATTGAAGGACACAATAATGACGCTTTGTAGTTATTTAGCAGGCAAAATCTGAGACCATTAAGGAAGTAGAACACCCTGCCCTTAATTGAAGGATGTGATAATGATGCTTTGTAGCTGTTTAGTAGGCAAAATCTGTGATTAGTGTCATGTATTGTTTTAGAATTTGGAGAAGGAGTAGCTAATGTTTGTGGGATGAAATAATTTTAGGAAGAACATGGAAAATTACTTCACCTAATTCTACAGTGCAGTCTTTACACTGTGAAATGAAGGTTGGTAGTTTAATGCTACCTGATGCTTGGTAAGAAATTGTTCCTCCTAGCTGATGGAAGTATAAAAACTGGGGTGTGGCTTCCACTAAGTGTTTAAAGACTGGGATGACAGTGCTGTTCAGAAAACTAAGTTCAGGTAGTTTTTTTCCAGCAGAATATCTTAAGAATGCTATGCAAATCCATATGTTAGAACCACAAAGCACAAATCGGGTTGTATTGCTAGAGGCCAGTGGCAGTTTGAGGCCAGTGCTGTCTAAGCCATTGAAGCTGGGATGGACCTAGTGTGCCCTGGGTGCTGGGACCTGCCACCTCCATGTCCCCAGTGCAAGAGTACAGAGGGAAAGGTGACACTCTACAATATCCTTTGGCATGCCCTGATGTATTGGTTCAGGGGGCCTGCACAGCTGTGCAAGAACAGAACTGTAAGCTGGAGGTATTTCCATGTGGTGAAAACAGCCAGCAGCTCTTGGATGAGTGTCTTTTGTTGCTCTACCAGAGTTTGATCCGAGTTGGAGTATCGCAACGTGGACCTGTTTGAAAACTTTGTGTGGCACAGTGGCATTTTTCTGTGCAGGTGAGTGTGTGGTAGCTACCACTGCATTATTTGCACACTGAAAATGCAAAAAAACAGCTCTAAAACCGGCAGTACGTAACAAGATTTGGTGTGTTGCTTTTCCAGTATTTGTACTTTAGCTCTTAAATTCTTACTGGTAACGTTTCCCAAACCTTCCCAAGAGTAAGTGTTGTACAGATCAGTTTGCTTTGCTTTGGCATAAACATCTAATTGTTCAAGTTTCATACTAATGTTGGCTATTGCTAGGACTCTGATTTACTATGAAATGTTTTTTCCTCAGTTTAACATTTCTTTCTGATACAAACAAGTGGACAAATTACTTTCAGTCCCAGATAAATGTGTGCTTGGCTGCCTGATGAAAAACTATCTTTTTTATTTTTTTTTTTCTTCTGTATATATTTCCTAATGTCTGTTGTTCTAAAATGTCCAAAGGCAATTACCAACAACAAATCAATGCTGGATAATTATAAGAGAAATGTACTGCCTGGAGCCTCTTATTCTAATCTCACCTTCCTGCTAACTGCAATTAGAGGAAAAAAAATTACATTAGCCACTTAAAAAGGGCAGCAATCCCCATTTTAACAAGCCTTGTAGCTTTTTCCACTGTTCTCAGCCTCCCTTTGCCTGCTTGGTCAGGCTCAAGTGAGAAACCTGAAAGCAGCACTGTGCACTGTGTTGTGAATTGTTGTTTCTTCGTTAGCCAGCGTTCTTCACCAGTATTTATAATTATGCTGCTGTGAATTCTGTTAACTGATGAATTTTAGGTTCTGTTTAGTTTAGCTATTCTTCTTGATAATGAATCCGTGTATTTCTTGCCCAAGTTGCCTGGGGGAGCACCTGTGCAGCTATGCCATCAGAGCCCTCCAGGGGAAACTAGTCTCTGAGCTCTTTTCTTTGGGCAGAACCTGATGGCTGTGGGCATGGGGGCTGACAGCTTCAGCCCAGGGTGACACCTGGGGGGACTGAGCAGATGAAGCTGCTGCCCCAGTGCAAGCTTCATCCAGCAGGCCATGGAAGGATTGGTGGTACTGAGGATATCTGATTACTTCAGTGGTACCCTTGGGGAGCAGAGGATTTTCAGTTTCTTGTGTGACAATTTCAGTGGTATTTTTCAGCACAGGCAAATCTCTGAACTTGCTTTTAAGAGTGAAAGAAATAGAAAAACATACTATCCATAAACACAAATGTTAACAACGTGCACTGGGTCACTTACTGGAAAATAAGAGTACGTTTATGAGGACATATGATATTCCATTCAGTTAAGGACTGGGAGGTGTTTGTGCACATACATTTGAGAGACCATAGGCTGCTCCAAAATATGCCATAGTTTTCAATAGTGTCTTGCATAAGAAAGTTTACCAGTTCGTTTTCTTGACCAACTGGTGGTCTGAGTTCTTGAAATAACTTGTCCATGTGAATAAATGAAGGAGAAAGTATTTCACAACGGTATTTTCATCAGGGTTTTTTTATAAAAATGTGTAAAATAATAAGTAACAAAGTAACCTCAAATATGTAAGGTTTGGGTTTGGCTTTTTTTATAGTTCTTAAGTGCAGGTTCCCTCTCTCAACCCTGTTCTTAAATAACTGAAAATAGAAAAAAACCAAATAAATAGTTCATATTTAGTCTCCGAAGACATTTCCAAAGCTGCTAGATCCTCAGATAATGAAATGAGAAGGCGAGACATGGAGTAATATTGCTATAAGAGAAGGATGGGGTTTTTTTCATAGCCTTTAATGTCTGTTCTTCCAGCCCCCCATCCCCAGGAGCCATTTGGTTGCATTTAGGTACTGTAATGCATCGGGGCCAGAGGGCACTATGGAAGAGAAATGGGGAGCACTGTTGGTGCCAGTGCTCTCTGGCTGCAGGTAACTGGTGCTTTGCAGAGTAGGAAACGTTTGCAGTCGGGGCATAGCTGTTGTTGGGGAAATACTGAATAAGAAAAAGTAGTGAAGTATTTTGTACAAGACTGGATGGTATTTAACTTTGTTCAGCATAACTAAAAAAGCCCAACAAACGTTGGTGTTCCTGGAAGTTGTTGAATTTGCAGAATCACAGAACAGCCTTGGTTGGAAAAGACCTCCAAGATCAAGTCCAACCATTAACCCAGCACTGCCCAGTCCCCACTGCCCCATGTCCCTCAGCACCACATCTCCACGGCTCTGAAATCCCTCCAGGGATGGGGACTCCCCCACTGCCCTGGGCAGCCTGGGCCAGTGCTGGGGAACCCTTCCAGGGAAGAAATTCTTCCTAATATCCTATGTAAACCTCCTCTGGCACAACTTGAGGCCATCACCCCTCGTCCTGTCACTGTAATCTGCATTTGATTATGCTGAACTGAATCCTTGAAGAACTATTTCTGATGAGGATAATAAAATACTTCTAAACTTGCTCCTTAAAAGTAAATTTCCTTGCATTTCCAGAGAAAGGGAGGAACAGAATTCTGCTGTGTCCATATTGTTATGAATATTTGACAGAATTTATTAAGACATGTTTGTGCACGTGGAATCAAATTCTCTTTCTAAAAGCAGGGCTGCTCTTGTGACTCACTGGATTTCAGATTTTCTTGCTGTGGCTACAGAGTTCTAGTTTAGGACTCTGAGATTTGTATTTTTATTTTAAGTTTGGCAGTTAGCATGCTAGTCACTGCAGTCTCTCCAGTTCCCTTTTGTCTTTCAGTTCCCATCGCTAAAATGGTTAATTCTCAGGTAAGTCATTGAGATCTGCTAATAAAATTAATTTTAAAAGACTTGGATATGGTTATGTCTTTGAGATATTTAGTCTGCATCTTATTAAGCTGGTAAGAGGGCTGGAACATTGGTCGGTAGATAAATATCTAGATAGGCAGAGGGACAAATGAGCTTCTTTTTTTAAATGCAGCACACCTTTAACGTCAGGAAAGCGATGCCACCAGTAACTCCAGACTGTGGCTGAATTTCATACTGTGTCTTCCCTCCCCAGTGTAAGACTGGACTACATAGGTTGCAGTTTGAAGAGACAAGCTGAGATTTCTGTACTGTGCAGATGTATTTATGTGGGTTTCTGGAAAGTGCTACTTTATAAATGGACTCTTTTCCCTGAAATAGCAAAAATCTGACTTTTTTTTCCGAAGCCATGCTGCCAAAAATGCTTAAATTTTGATTAACTGGATATGAAGAAATTACTGTTGTAGCCCATGAAATAAGTGATAGTGAGGATTATGTTTTGAAACAGTGATTTCAGTTTGGTTTGACTTGTTTATACATTTAAAAGGTAAGTAAGAGTTGGCAATAGAGGTACTGTTGTATTTTGGTTTTAAGTTATCTGGGAAACCCTACCAGGAATTTAAAATACATCTGGCATTACTGTAAGATGAATGAGTTCTGACAGCATTTACAGTTGAAAGCTCTAAACAATGTTTTGAGTACTTCTCAGGGTAGAAATCTCCTCCTTGTACCTCTGAAAAGGGCAGTGCTGCAGCAGGTTTGTCTAAGAAGCATACTTTACCGTCCTGGATGTTTTTTTTCCCTAGAATAACTCCAGGCCTGAGTCAGAGGGAAGAGAATGTGGTACTCTAAGGTCCTCTGGCTTCAGCTTAGATTTCCATCTATGTTGTTGCTCAGGCTTTGAGTTTCTTATTGTTGCTTTACTGGTAACATGATAACTATGAACACATTTCTCACTAATAATTTTTCCCCAGTGGTCTGGGACATGCTTGTCTGACAAGAGGAGTATAATGGCAAACACCATATTTAAAAGTAGTTTAAGTCACTTGTGTTTAGTTATCTTTGGAAAATGTAGTACCCTGATTTTAGTTTAAAACCCCTCCATCTTCATATCAACTTCTAAATCAGTAATACGTTTCCTGTTAGATAATGCATGACTTAAATGTGTTATACATGACTGAGGGTTTTCAAGGGTGATTTCCCTCTGCTGTGGATTGCTGCAGCTTCACAAACGTTTTTCGCAGTCCTCAAGAAAGTAGTTCTTCGAAAGATTCAAGTGTCTAAAAAAAGTGATTCCCTTTAGAAGGAAAGTGATTTGAGCCTGAGAGCTTTCTCTAAGAGGAAGACCACCACTAATATTAAGGATGTGAAATAGTCATCTCTTCCTGACCTATAGATGAATTGTGATTCAGTTTTTTACTTTAAAGCCATTTTCTGCTTGTCAAGTAAGATTACCACCTAATGTGTGAGGCACATCTCATTAGGCTGTGAGGTTTCTGTGAGAGAACTGAGACCTTTATGAAGGGGGAACTTCTTTCACCTTTTACTTTACTGCTGCCCTGTCTTTAGCTGCTGCCCTAAATTGACAGCTATGCAGAGCCATATAGCTTCTTAAGCCTAGCAAGTTGTAAATGATATTCTTCATAACCACCTTGAAGTGAACAGTGTGCTTCCCAGGCATGCATAGAGAAGCTGGAGAGTGTGGTGCTTTGGGACATACTTCCAAAGGAACACTGTGCAGCCTCAAGCAAGTGAAGAAGACACATGTTTACATGAAGGACGCTGCTGTTTCTATCGCAAGTATAATTCTGGAAGTGTAATGAGAATGAGAGGAAGTGGAGGACTTCCTGCATTAGTCTTTGTGGCTGTGTGAAGGGGCTCTCTAAGTTGCAGCTGTGTTACACAACCTATGAAAGTTATGGTAGGCTCGGATAAGTCTCTTGAGATGTGAACTAACATACCTCTTTGTGCTGCATGCAGCATGGTTAAATTTTTATTAACCTGGAAGTCAAAACAACAGTAATAATGGCTGAGCATGCTACTTGTCTCTGTATTTTACCTTAAGTCTGCTGCTTTCCTGTGTCATGTAGTATTGCTAGACTTATGTCCTTAAAATACGATTCACCCCTGCAGGAAAAGCTTCCATAGTAAACTAAGTACTTAGAATGTGAGTAAAGGGTCTGCGTAAGGTGGCAGAAAGAAAAGGGTAATAGGGGGCCTTTGACATAGTGCTGATAGATCTCCCTTAGAGGGCTCTAGGCAAGAAAGGGAGAAATAATAAATTCATTTTATTTGGGAAAAAGCTCAGGATATATGCTAGAGGGTAGATAGTTACTTAAATTCCTTTCTGAAACATCCAGGCTGCTTTTATCTGATTTCTAGATTTTATGTTGTGCTGGATGAGACTCCCTGATTAACGATTGAATTTGACTCCTGCACTGTGGATTTATAAACTGAATTGATGAAATGTTGCTAAACATATTTTATTGTCCTTTTGATGATGAGTATTAAAGTGTTAATCATGTTTATCTGTTGAATGTTTTGTTTGTACAATATCTTTACAAACATTGGCTTTAGTGAGTGTTCTGTTTACTCAACTTTTTACAGTATTAGTTTCTTTTTCAACTTGTAAGTTTGCCTATAAGACCTTTTTTATTAAGATCTGGGGCTTTGATGAACTTTGCCGTAGGGCTGAAGGGTGATTTTTGAGGCCACTATCCAAGACATTTATTTAAGGTGTAAGGAGAAATGAAGGCTATTTCTCTTCTGCCTGCGACCTCTGGCTTTTATGAGGGTGTGCTTTTGCACCCTGTACATAGCAGGGGAAGTGCTTTGGGAAGTGCATGATTTTTGTGTATCTGTGTATGAGAAGTATTACTGTGCTGGTCAGTGAGAGAGCTTTTCAGAAAGAGTAAAGCATGCTGGATTTAATCAGCTCAGCCTTGCTGTCTGACACTGATCTCCCCACACACCCCCCTCCCTGTCTGGTCATAATGATCACTCATGAAATAATTTACAGACTCGAATGTACTGTAGACATGTTAGGGGGAAAAAAAAAAAAAGCCATAGGTGAAAATGGCTTGTTGCTTCTAGCTAATTATCAGAGAAAACAATACTTTCTGAGAACCACCTTGATTTTCCTGTCATTGTGCTCTACTGCAGGTGTGGATATCCTGTATTAAACCAGGCAAACTAGAACAGTACTGGTTCCCAGCAACCCAAAGGGTGTGTTAAATGTGCTGCAGTATGGTTAGGATCACATATTCAAAGGTAATTGAGGAGTCCTCTACCTCCGATGCAGAATAATATGGATTAGGTTGGAAGATACTGATCTTGTGGTTTAGGTTACTGTAAAAAACCACAGAAAACTCTTTCAAAGCAGAGACCAAAGACAAGGATGGCAGTCCTTGAATTCCCAGAGTCCATCTGCTTCCCTGTGTGCAATGCTGTTGATAATGCTGGAGAATATTAATATAAATGTGCATTCAGAAGAATGTTTAAGTTTCCCAAGTGCTCTTTAAGAGACTCATTCAGGAGTTGTCCCTTCCCCACAGGCTGTATCAGGTGGGAAAACTAACTTTGCTGACAGTTCTTCTCTGACTGTCTTTAAGGTTTTAGTTATTTTATCTATGTAGGTGTGAATGTTCAAATCATGGGCGAGTCTGCCTGTCCAACTGTGTGTGTTACAGTTCTTCTCTAGCACTGGGCAAGGACAGTGTTCCAGAATATGTCAGTCTTCTCAGGCTTCATAAAAAAGATCTCAAAGGTCAGACAGAATGAGTGTGCTAATTGAGGAGAAAAATGGATTTTTTTTTTTTCCCCATATGTTCATATATCAGTATAAAGTCAGCAATATTTTCCATTACTTGTATTATAATTTCTATTTATTGCATCACTATTACTTTGCAAGGAAGTGACTGAAACTACCATTTAGTATTTTCTCCAGATAGTTTCCTTTAGGAAGCTTGTTCTGATTGACTATTTGAAATTACAGCAGTCAGATTTTGTCCCAGTATTACAAACAAGGGTTTGGGGTTTTTTTAACTGTTTAACCTCCTTTGCTGGAGTGGTGTTTGATTCATGTCTTCCTCCTTTTTTTATAGTTGAGAGCTGCAAACACCATAACTGCACTTTGCATGATCTCAGGTGAGGAGTATCAGCCAGGATATGGCAACAGAATTATTTGATGTCATCAGTGAGGCTCATGTAATCTGTCCTTGCAGTCCACACTTCTAACCTTATTTCTTTTTTAAACATACAGAAGAGGCCTACATGGATTAAAGGTCACAGCAGGTGTATTGCTGTCAGAGCACATCATTATGGCAAACTGATGCATTTTGTTCCATGCCCACAGTCTCTATGGGTTGTAATTTCTGTGAAAGGTGGAGATGAATAAAGTTGCTGTAAGGTGAAATGGGCATAAATTTCTTGTGGTTCCAAACTCTCTACCCAGTTCTTGTACTTTGTGTGAATTATGTGCCTGCAACACTCTTCTTGTAATCATAACATGTGTAGGTAGTTCTCTGTATAGCCTGGGAGCCTGAGTCCAGCCTTATTTTTATGAAGTTTTGTTGTTTTAACTGTTGATGATGGAGAGGATGTGCTGAAGAGTGGATTTAGGATATGCTTCTGTTGACAGACAGGTCTCTCCTGAGGTACCTTGGAGGGATCTTTGGAATTTAATGAATTTTTATTCTGTAGGATGTTAAATCTAATTGAAGTTGTGGATTTAAAAAATTATATGTCAGTTCCTGATAACCCTTTCATGCGATGGATGCTTTTCTTATGCTTGCAGAGTAGGTGGTTCTGCAGGCATAGTATCTCCCAGCCCAGGAAACGAAGCATATGGCAGCTGAAGTAGAAGAGTGATAAAGCACAGTGAGGCTGCCAAGCAGAAAGGTACTGCTATAGTGACAAAGCATGTGGCAGCACTCAGGGCTTTCAGGGAGATAATCTAGCTGCAGCGTTTTTGATTTCTAAGGAAGAAATTGCTGGAAACGTGATGCAGTTTTATCTTGACAAGACTGACTTAGATAGGTGAGGTGTGTTGTTGCTTCTCCTGTATCAGGAACAATTTTGCTGCATCTGTTTTTTAAACTGTTATATATAGCCTTTCTTAAAAAAAAATAAATGAGAAAAGGAGTTTCTATCCTCAGCTTCAGTGTATTCCTTCAGTTCTGTGGTAATGAGGTGTACCTTTCCATCAGTGAAACGTGGGCTGTCTGTTCTTGAATGCAGTGATCAGTGATAGTGGTTGGACTTGATGATCTTAGAGGTCTTTTCCAACCAAGGCTGTTCTGTGGCCAGTACTGCAAGTAAACTAATCCAAACCACCACGTCTGGTATTTGCACACAAGCATATCTGAAGTAAGGTAGGCAGCAACAGGAGATTATTCAGTAAAAAATGATAGTTCGAGGTGAGAGTAGTGTTTTTGATAGGTTCATACGGGGGTCAGAGTGAGAACAGTGGCTTTGAAACTTTTTCTGTATTGGATGTCATTTTTAGACTGAAGTTTCGATTTCATGAAGAAGAATTAGCAAAGCCTAATTTAAACAAGGGATTTTCACGTTCCAGTGATGACAGATGCTTTTGCTTTGGCACGCCACTTTTTTAAGGTCTTCACTTCATCGTTGTTAATGCACAAATGGGCTTTTGGCTCCCTGTCCATACAGAGTGGTTTTGTTATCAGCCATTTTGGTCCTGCTCCATGAACTATAAAAATTAAGATACGCTTCTATGTTTTGGAATAAAGACTATTTGAGTGATATTATTTTTTTTTTTTATAAAGACTCAATAGTTTCATTTTGAAGACCACAGTGTGGAAAGATGAGGTAAATTGGTTCAGGTTATGAACTGGGGTACATTTAATCTCTCCTGTTGGTTTAAAAAGATCTATTAATAAATTTCATGTTGTTTTGTTCTATTGTATGTGGACTCCTTTTGGGGTAACAGCCACTAACAGTGAATATATATACAGAGGACTTCATAGAGGCTGCAAACATTTTTCTTGCAGTAATAGGATGCTCCTTTTTTTTTTTTTTTTAATTGTATTAAAAGGGGCAACGAGGATCTGTCTTGAACAACCTAGGATGTGTTCAATTCTTTTCTTTAAAAGAGTAAGTCTGTCCTCCCCACATAAACATTGTGTGAAGTGAAAGGTCATTCAGAGTAGGAGCTGGTATAGTTTAGAGAACAGGAAAAATAAAATATTCAGTGTTATTTAAAACAAGCACTACTTTTAACGTACGGAGTTTAACATGCACTCTAAGAGATCAATTCAGAGGGTACCATGGAGCAACAGATCAGGCTCTCTTCTCCTTGTTAGTTCAGTAATTGCTCTCTAATTTTTTCCTAATATGATCATTGCTGCAAAGTGAAACTGGGACTGGACTCTGGGTCCCTGTGTGTGACATGACGGTCACTGCCTTTTCGGGAAGGGGACCTGACGAGCGGACAGCGGGCTTCAAACTTTGTGCTCCTTGGTGTTCCAAGCCAATGTATTGTTCAGCCAAATTATATTTATGTTGCTAAAAGTACTGCACTCTCAGATTGTTGTACAATATTTCAGTCTTTGAGTTTCAGGTTGTTACGAATGATTAAATCTCAAAGTGGAGCAACTGATTGAAAATCGAAACATTGCAAGGCTTTTATCAGAGGAAGGAATGCGATTACTGTTAGTAATCAATTACTAAGAATGGTATATTTATTATTGCAAAGTACTGAATCAATACGGATATGTGTTCTCTAAGTATCTTGTTTTTTTAATATGGAAGAACATCCCATGACACTGTTGTATGACTGGCATACTGCAGATGACAAATTTTAAACTCATTTTCCTGGAGTTATTTCTGAACAGGTTGCTTTCTGGGGTTTTTTTTGTTCGTTTTTTATTTGTTTATCTGCTCTTATGTTGCTAAAAACGTAAGCTGTGTCTGCTTTAGTGTAGCAGCTCTTTGATTCCTGGAGTCTATATGTACTGGTGTGGTGTTATAATATATAAGCTTAGAAACCTATCTGATGCCTTTGTAGCCCTTCTGGGGAAAAAGCAGCAGGAATAAGCATGATAAAACAGAACCCTGAATATTGTAAAGGCTTACAGAGAAGAAGGAAAAACAAGGAGAACAGAGGTACGAATACGAAGCAGAAAATTAGAATGGTATAAAAGTTGGTACAGTTTTCATGAACAGGCTCTTCTTTCGGTAGAGGGCAGTGCTGGTTCAGCTTCCTTTCAAGTCCACTAGATGCACAGTCATGGGCAGCACAGTTGTGCTCTGCTGTTCTCCATACAAGCCTTTAGGAATGGCTGAATGTGGACACTGAAATGGCTGGAGGAGGATTGTGAAGTTTTCCAAATACCCATGTAAAGTTACAGTCTAGTATCACAAGATGAAATTCTGTCATTTATCTATTCTTAATGGCAGGGTTGTTATATTCTTTGGCTATCTGCCTCTCAGCCTGATAAATCTGTCTGTGATTCCCTGTTTTCCTTATTTTATTCATAAATCCAGTGCACAGGAGTGGGCAAACGTCGTGAAAGCAAGACCTGCTCTGGACTGCTGCGTGTACCATCTGCTGGTCCAATGCAGGATGACTTCTGCCACGAAATAAAACCAGCTTTTGCTTTTGTTAGTAATCCCCCACTGCTTGTTTTTCTACTGGGGCAGAATGCATTAAAGAGTCTGTTTTACTGTGTGACTGGTGACACAGTGTGTCAAATACTTTATTAATTGTAAGCACTGTCCCCCTGGAACCTGTTTAGATATTATAGGCATCTTCCACAAGGTGGAGCTTCAAGGCTCTGCAGTGGGGAATCTTTCCCTCCTGACTAATAAGCAAAAAGATGAATGGAGTTTATGAAATCTTTTAAAACGGGTTTAAAACAACCATTTCATTGCTTTTCAGGAAAGTGGGTGGGCTTTAGAAAAAAACCCAACAGACTCAATGGATCCTTTGGACTCTTTAATATGTCTGAGTCATTGGAATTAATGTTGTAAAAGAGGAAAGGAAGGATTGGAAAAAATAGTTCTCATTACTTATTTATTCTCTTGGAATTGCTGGTTCTTTGCTTCCAAACTGACTTGAAAGGTAGGCAAAACTAGATAGAGAAAAGCATTACCAAAATGCTTGCTAAATCTTCATTTATTGGGAGGAGTCGTGTGGGTTTTTTTTAACAGTCCTATCCTAAAAGAAGAGGAGGAAACTTTAGATAACAGCTATTCTGATAGATAAAAGAAAGGCAGAAAGCATATTCCTTTCTTTTGTGCAGCTGTCTTTTCAAGAATGAGCTATGTATGCCCTTTCTCGAGAAGAGAACCTTTTTCTGGTTTTCCCTCTGCCTGCCAGAAATTGCATCTTGCTGAATTCTGGAAAAACACTGCCAGTATTTCAGGCCGTGGTTCAGCGATTGGTTATCTTGGGCTTCCTACGTTTCTTTGAGTATCCGAATTGTGTTTTACTCCATTGCCATCTTGTTGGAAATCCCCTACTGTTCGTTTTGTTGGAATGGAATTCATCATCTACCCGCTGTGCTGCTGCTGGTAAGACAATTTTATACATGAACTAGCATAGATGTGTGTGGACATGAGCTGGTACTGTGCCCACAAAAACTGGGAAAGAACTTAGCTGGAGGGGGTGTGGGGAGAAGGAGGACTGGATGGGGGGTAGCAGCAGGGAGGGAGAAACCAAAATCTGGAGTGTCTTTCCCATCCAGCTTTTCTGCCTCAAACTAGCCTTTTCTGATGGTAACAAATATTAGTCGTGTATGTTTGCCACATTTCTTTCTCTGAGCAAAACTTGTGGATAGAAGCTTTACTGAGCACTGGTTACAAGTAGTCTTTCCCCTTCACCTTTCTTCAGTAAACTCCTGTGTTACTCTCAGTATGTTTAGACCAAGAGATGCATTAGTATTTTCTGCAGGGTCTACACTGTCACTTTGTGCTTGAGTTGCAGTTGAAGGTTGTGAAACATTTTCTCAAAGTAAATTATTTATGTTGTTTCTTTCCTGCTTTGCAGGTGGTGTGCTGGTATGCAAGAGATAAGAAATGGGTTCTGATTTTTCATTTAAGTCTCCTTATGTTAACAAGTAGGACCCTTAAGAACTTGGATCAGAAACTGCCTATCAGGAATCCACTTTCTCCCTTCCTAATGTTGTTACCCCCCATCTGATGGTCCTCTCCAGTTGTAGGGGTAGAAAATAGCATATGGCAAAGGCAGTAAAAAGCAGGTGTTCTTTATGCCTGATTCCAATGAGTTAAGAGCCTCTCTGGACACATGCACTACTACTGATTTCTAAGCTTCATGTAGGCCAGTGGCTGAACCAGTCTGTAACGCTTCTGCATCTTACTGTAAGTGTAAGGTCCTGCACCTGGGTCAAGGCAATCCCAAGCACAGATACAGGCTGGACAATGAGTGAATTGAGAACAGTCCTGGGGAGAAGGACTTGGGCGTGCTGGTAGATGATAAGATCAACATGAGCCAACAGCGTGTGCTTGCATCGCAGAAAGCCAACTGTATCCTGGGATGCACCAAAAGATGGGTGACCAGCAGGTCGAGGGAGGGGATTCTGCCCTCGTGAGACCCCACCTGGAGTCCTGTGTCCAGCTCTGGAGCCCCCAACACAAGAAAGATCTGGAGCTATTGGAGCAAGTCCAGAGGAGGGCTACCAAGATGGGCAGAGGGCTGGAACACCTCTCCCGTGAGAACAAGCTGAGAGTTAGGCTTGTTCAACTTGAAGAAGAGAAGGCTCCTTGGAGACCTCATAGCGGCCTTTCAGTACCTGAAGGGGTCTACAAGAAAGCTGGGGAGGGACTTTTTACAAGGGACTGTAATGATAGGATGAGGGGTGATGGGTGGAAGCTGAGAGAGGGTAGATTTAGACTAGATATAAGGAAGTTCTTTACCCTGAGGGTGGTGAGGCACTGGAACAGGTTGCCCAAGGAAGTTGTGGATGCTCCATCCCTGGAAGTGTTCAAAGCCAGGTTGGATGGAGCCTTGAGCAACCTTATCTAGTGGGAGGTGTCCCTGCCATGGCAGGGGAGTGAAGTGCTGGGGTCTGAACCCTGAGCCCTGAATTAAGGTTGACACATGGCTGGTTCCCATGGTCCTTCAAAAGAAGGGGATGAGTTTGCCTTTTGGCTTTCCTCCAAGGTACAGCTGACCTTGTAGGGAAAGCCCTTGAGTAAACAACCCCCAGGTGCCCTGCATTGGGTAAATGAGTGCCAGGTGTCCTGCTTTGGGGATAAAAGCTGGGACCACTTGCAGGAAGGGTGGAGTGTCTGTCTGTGAGGTGGATGCACTTTGCAGAGTTTCCCTGTTGGGGAAGGACCTCCTGATTCTCCCTGTAACTGGGCCCCAGTCAGGTTTGGCACTTGTGAAGGTGGGCTCTGTGGGAACAGCATGAGTTTGCCTCTGTCCTATGTTATCAGCCTCTTGGCTTGATTGTCTCCCATCTCTGCCATGGGAGACTTTGTTGCTTTGTTTGTTCCACTGGTTGTTGGCCGTGTTGTATCGTTATTGGGGTCTTTGGGGTTGATGTCTGTTATGTGTAACCTGTTTGACTTGTTTGTACCCCCAGTGATCACCCATGTCCTGACCCTTTTGTGTGCAATAGAATCTGGTTACTGGTTTGTTCTACTGCTGGCTGTGTCCTTTGTGCTAGGCCTAGTGATTGGCAAAACAGGGGGTTGGAACTAGATGATCTTTGAGGTCCTTTCCAATCCAAACCATCCTATGATCTGCTGCAGGTCCAAGTTAAGAACTCTTTAAATTTCACTCTTTCTCAGATGCTATCATAGTCTTGACATATTAAAAACTGTCTAAAATTTATTTTTTTTTTTTAGTTCCACCTCTTACTTTTTTCAGGTATTCTTGTCATGCAATAAGTTTAAGTATTGGTTCATTACTAGCTGAGTAGATCTGTCTGTTGGCATGGAAGATGTGGTAGGCCATTTGGACAGTTTTATGAAGAGCCCTTCCCTGTAATATAACGTTACGTTAGATTTCTGAACCACAACCTCAGAATAGATATTTGACTTGCAAAAAACCTGAAGTAATATGAGCAGGGTGTTGCAGTGAGCCTGAAATCATGGGGGTTTTTTGCCTAGGTCTCATGAGACATGTGGTTGAGTATGGGCAAGAATTTTTGCCCTTCCCTCTCACTGCTGCTGCCAATGTGGATGTCGATTTTCCAAGGACTCTTAAGTATTCCACCCCTTCCTAGCACTAGCAAAAATACCTTTTTTTTTTCTGAAAGCAGTAGCAGTATCAATTACTTAAAGGTACTGTAGATGCAAGCTTTTGCATAATCCTGAAGTTTTGTTACAATGAGTGATTCTATAGCAGTCAGTTCCAAACTCCAATGATTGTCTATACAGTTGGTTAAAGAATTATTAATTTTCCATACATCTTTACAGAAACAGTGATTTTGACAGGGAGTTTCGGGGTGAGTGGAGATAATAAAGCTAAAGATACTGGGGGTAAATTTGCTTGGGGTAAATATTTGGTTTTTCTGTTACTCAGGCCAGTGCCCCACTGACAAAACCACCCTGAGCAGACAGTTCAGAGGCATTCCTCCACTGGTAACAGAATATGGTTGTCTCAGAGCAAAGATTTTCTTAGCACTTATTAGCCAAAAGTTCATAGTTGCTTTATTTAAACGAACTTTGGTATGAAGATATCAAAATAGCGACCTAAACCAGATGCTTCTGGGGAATACACATGGAGAGGGGCTAAGGGTAGGCTAACCACCCTTAGAGAACAGAATAGGCAGTTGGTGACTATCCAGCTGGATTTCCCTTATGGTCTCTTTTCACTGCAAGTCATATTTTAAAACAAAACGTGAAAGAAATGCAATGTAGCTGATGGACTTCATTTTAGTACCTGGCTCACTCCCCCTATGTTTTATTAGCTAGCTCATAAGCTAATTTGCAGTTTGTGGAATTAGATGGATGTTCTAGTAGCAGCCAGCCATTGGTTGTGGATGTATAAATTGTATTTAAATGATTTCTGATGAAGCTACACCTTTTAAAATTTGTTGAGAAACTAAAGAAGGGAGGAGATAAAACAGGAACTTCAAACCAGTTCACCACCTATAGCTATTACACAGTAAATGACTGTAAAGCGTACACTGGATATTTCATAAGAGCAGATAAATCTCAATTAGACAATACTAAATGTTTGTGGGAGGAGCTACAGATATCATGTGCTTAGTATATTGCCCTAACGAGCAACTGGCTCACACACCTTAAAAGAAAGGGGTGATCTGAAAAGGATTTGAACTATTTTAAATTAATTATGAATCTTTTCCGCATCTCTCTGAAAAAGATTTGTTTCTAACAATGTACCAGTGTTAAGGAAAATAAAAATACAGTATACATGATAAAAATCTGGGCAGGGTATCTAATGTGTGTTATTTATAGCATTTAGTTTTCAAACTCTCCCATAAGAGTGTGGTGAATTTTCTTCAATATATTTCTTGTATGATTTTTTTCTTGGTCAAAATGAGACTGAAGATATCCCCTCACAGGCGTTATTATGACAAATGGAAATGATAAAAGGGACAGAACGAGATAGTTGACTAACTTTTAAAATCAGTGGTAAACCTGAAGAACAAGAATTTGGCTGAACACCATTGCAAGTGTGATAGTGGCACTGCAATGCATAATACTGCCTCTAGGTTGTGTTGCTTTTCCCACCAAGGAAGATGCCTTTTCTTTATTAACCTTCAAAGAACAAGGCTGTGTTTTGCCTGATTCTTCCCATTGCTTCACTGTTCTGATCATTTACTTCGAGGTGCTGGATTTTTTAAGGTCCTACCTGAAACTGGGAAGTTTCCTGTGCTGCTGCAGCTTCTCTGTATCTCCTGGCTGGGTTTTACTGAAGTTCTGTGATTTGTTCTTTCTCTTGCAGTTCATTTCCTAAATTAATCTTTCTAGCCAAGAGCTACATTAGAGTTTTCCTGATAGCTTTAGTCTTTAAATGGGGAACTGGCTCTGCGTACTGCATTTGATTTTTAGAATGCTTTATGCCTGAATATATTCTACTCTGAGGCACCAGCTCTATTTCAGATTTAAGCCCTCTTGGGTTTTGGAAGTATTATACATTTATACATATAATACACCAAGTAATATCATAGCCTTTTGATATGAAGAGAGTTAAAGGAATCCTGAAGAGATCTTGCTAAAAACTTACGAAACTTGTTCACTGAAGCTTCAGTTGGAAACAATTTTATTTTTTTTTTTCATTTTTCTACTTATTCTGGCAGAACTTTGACTCGCTTGAGAGACATCAGTCATTCTCTGAAGCTTATATATGAATGTATAGCTTTGGTCGTAACAGTGTGTTGGGTCTTTGTGACCAAACAACAGTCTGATTCTGTTGTCCCAGTGCAGAGATAAGAAGGAATAGTTATCCAGGGGAGTCACAGTTTGAAAATAGTTCATTGTAGGGTGATGAATTTGGGTACGTAAACTACCGTGTTTCTCTCGTGTTCAGAAAATCTCTTGCAGATGATGGGGATCAACAAGACCAAAACCTATCAGCTACATTTTGCTTCTGCATCTGCTTGTCAAAATAGCATCTGCTTGGTACATAATTAAAACTGAGGCTCTTGGTTGTCTGTTACAGTGTTAAGACCCCTTTCCTTTGCCCTTTTATTGGCTTTCTGCAGCTTTGTAGGCAGTAGATTGTATAAAGCATGCCCCTAGAAAGCAGAGGCTGTTAAAAGGTTTAAGACAAATTTGTTTGAAGACAAAGAGGGCATTGAGGAAAACTGTGGAGAGGGATTGAAGGGCTTTTGGAGCGCAACAGAGCCTTGTCTGTGCAAGACTCAGCCTGCCTCTGAGTTCCAGCAGGCTGCTGAGAAGCAGGCCAAGAAAAGACTCTCCAAGACCCTGCTCCCTTCATCTGAAGTCTGCCATCTGGACAGAGGATGGCTAGAGGGTTCCTGGAACATATAGAAAGGAATCTTGAGGGCTGAAAATAAATGCCAGTGGAGACAGGAAGTGTTTGAGACGTAGGGTTGGAGGAGGGGAGCTGCTTAGCATCACTGCTCTGTAGGTCATGGTACTGGTAAGGATGAGAGGCAGATACAGAGAGCCTCTGTGCTGCACTTGGAGGTGCACAGCCTCTCCTCCAAGGCCTGAGCCCCCCTCTATTTACTGCTTTATATATGTGAGGGCATTTTGGTTGGTTGTTCCAGGGGTTCATCTGAGTGATTTGGATCTTTTTCCCTTATGGGAAGGGGTGCTCTTAGCATGCTAGGGATTTCAAAATAGAAAAGGTTTATAGAAAGACAGAGTGGTGCCAGCTGGTCTTTAATTTTATCTTGATGTTTGAGATGTTACTTCTCCACGGTGTCTGGTGGGGTCTGTTGCAGTCAGGTCCAATGATGTTATGAGTCGACTACACTGCCTGCCCTGTATGATTTCTTTCTCATGTAGTAAAGCCAATGAGCTGGGATATTTTATTCCTTTAGTGTGCTTTAATAAGTATTTTAATACCGGAGAACAATATGCTTGCTTTCTGGGTTATGAGGGTTCCATGGTCTTTGTACTCTGCTCAGAATGGAAGTGTCAGCTAATCACACCACCCATCTTTTCTTCCCATAAGAACCTCTCATGCCTCCAACGAAAGCTTACAGTGAAAATTCTTTGCATCACATGTTATGTGTTTTTAAGGATAACAACCCAGATAATGGTGAATGTTTTTGCTTTGTCTGCTGTCCTGTAAGTATTAAATTGAAATCGGGTAAGTTTTTATTTCTCAAGATATTTCAAAGAGTGTGGTCATGAATCAGCTCCTTCCTATTAGTGAGCTTTTCAGTGCACAGAATAAATGCCTTTTCACAAGATTTCAGGGCTGTTATCATCTAAAGAATGCTCTTAGAAGGCCAAGACATTGATTCTAGGGAAAGTTGGACTCTATGCATCACTGAGCTATTTTCCTTTCCTTAATGCTTCTGAAAAATGAGAGTGTCCTCAAATGTTTGCTGTATATCCCATGTGAAGGTGGTGGTACATTTCTTATCACTGCCCTTAGAAGTGGAGTGTGCATTAAGTGGCAGCACTCACTGGCCTGTTAGAACTGAGCGGTAGCAGAAAGTCTTTTCTGGGTAAAAGAAGAGGTTTCCAGGGCTTTAAGAGAGCTTGTTTTATCAGATACGTGCACTGACAGCCTCCTTGGTGAGATCACTGCCCATAGCTTGTTGTTTGATTGAAACTTAATGGGGTAATGAGGGCACAGTATTTAAGAGAAGAAGATGCAGGTTTGAAATGAGGATCATGTTGATCTAACAGTAGTTTTCAGGTTCTTTGTGGTACTTATTCAGTAAATTAGCCCCTTAGCCTAATGTTTTAATACAGTTCCCTGGTAGGGTTATATAGCTGAAAGACCATATATCTAACAGAAAACTAGAAATTCTAATTTACATAGAATCATCTCCACGGCTCTGAAATCCCTCCAGGGATGGGGACTCCTCCACTGCCCTTGGCAGCCTGGGCCAGTGCTGGGGAACCCTTCCAGGGAAGAAATTGTTCCTAATATCCAATCTAAACCTAAACCTCCCCGGCACAATTCGAGGCCATTACCCCTTGTTCTATCACTAGAATTTGAAAACCATATGATTATTATAAACTACTTGTAATGGAAAAAGTAGATCCTTCCACAGCAGCATCTTCACTGCTGGAAGATTTGTCTTGTATTTGTTTCACAGAGTCACAGAATGGTAGGGGAGGGGTTGGAAGGGACCTCCAAAGATCATCCAATCCAACCCCCCTGCTAGAGCAGGATCCTAGAGTAGATCACACAGGACTCGATAGATCATCACTTACAGTGTACCAGTAAGGACTGTAATTATCTCAGAGGCTTTGCACACAGCTCCCACTTGAATCTGTAATTAGGGATAGTGCAGGTTATCTGTGCTCAGGTTAAGTTGTTCTCCAGCTGCAGTATGTATTTCAAACTCCATAGCACAGAGTATAGCTGCACAGCATTGCAAAGTGAAATACCAGTTCACAAGTTGAAATGCATCTTCCTCTTGAGGAAGAAGTAACTAGTGGATAACATGATCTCTGTGCTAGCTCATTACCTTACATATGGTTGTTTTTGTAAAAAAAAAAATAAATCCTTAAATGTTTTAGGACTAAATAGTGGTAAGCTAGATTCTTTGGTAAGTTTAAGAGGAGCGTGGCATGTTCTCTTCTTTTGCAAGCTTTTTCCTAAATGTCATTTCCTAAATGTCCTGTCATGGGGCAGCAGCTTGCCAGAAAAGGAATTTCAGTAGTTTGTCAGTGTTAAATGAGTCATCACTGATTCTTCACTGAAAGAAAGTCTGCCTTTTTCCTATTGTGCATATCTTTTGCTCTTATTGTTCTCAATGCCAGGATTTTAGGTTGCTGCCAGTTCTGCAACAGTAACTTCAGAAATTTTGTAACCTTTCTTGGCATATGATATATGTGACTGGAGCACAGTGCAGTATGACAACATGGAGAGGGCAAATCTTTCTTTACATTGGAGGAAAGAGCACAGAAGTGAGTTAGTATAATTTTGAGCTAGGCTTGAAGAAAAAGCTGTTTTCTCAAGAAGCTTGGTGAGTTCATGGTAGTGTTTTTCACCTTTCTGTCAGAAGAAAGAGTATGGAAAAGATCTTTTAAATTGAATCTTTTTGCACTGTCTGTAGAGAGGGACAAAACATAGTTTAAAGATTATGACACTTAATTGGTTCTAATACCCTTAGTCCAAACTTACTACAGTCACTTGTCCTCTTTGAGCATTTGCTGTTGCACTTTCATGGAGTTTGTGAAATTTGTCGTAGAGTTTTTGAGGAGAAAAATGATGGGATTTTGTTAAAACACCTGCAGTTGAAAGGTGGAATTTTATGTGAAATGATTCATGTAAATGCACATAGAATCATAGAATTGCCTTGGTTGGAAAAGACCTCTAAGATCATCCAGTCCAACCAGTAACCAGGCACTGCCAATTGACCACTAAACCTAATAGCACGTTACTGCTTTATGCCTGACCCACAGTATGAACTATTTCTTTGTTGTCATGGAGTCTCTGCCATGGCAGGGTTGCTGGTCACTGATACACATAAGGGAAGCAATTAGTTTTTGTGTGATTGTGCCAAACTAAGCTTGATTCTAATGCATGGTGGGAAAACCTTGTAGGATGTGGACTTAAATTATCTTGGTCAATAAGTTAATGAAAAATGGTGACCTGTATTAACAAATATCCAAGTGTTGCAGTGACAGTCCCTGAATCTGGTCAAGACTATAAAATACCAATCACCTTTTAGGACTTGGGAGAAACTGGAAGAGGCAGAGACATTAAAGGGGAGAGGCAAGGACTCTGGCTCTGGACTTTAGTGTTTCGTAGGTGCTTGCATAATCTTTTAGTTGGCAGCTTCAGAGGTAGAGGTAAGACATCTCACTTGATTATCCAAATTCTTTGATTTATATTATTACATAACTGCAGTCTGTGAGAAAAAGTGCTGTAAAAAAAAAATAATGCTGACCTGACAACCTCCAACAAAGCTTTAAGAACTATTATGTCTGATGTAGGACCCAAACTGGCTTATGCCCTGGTAATGATTCATAGAAAGCTGAAGAGCCTTGGTTTTTCAACACTTACAAAGAATAAAGCTTTTTGTCACTTAAACTTCAAAAGAATATGTTTCCAAAGGTTAACAGTGGAAGTACAATACTATCCCTTTCTAGCTTTCATTGTTCTAACCTGAGCTTTATGTTATTTTGTGGCAATGTAGTGAGGTTTTTTGTTTCTAAAACAAGCAGATAAACCATTATTATACTAGAATGTGGAGAGCCTGGTGGTATACATATCAACAAGAGTATAAATTTTTCATGAATTAGTTGTCAGAAGGGAAAAATCGAACAGGAATGATTTTTCTGACTGATGATCTAGCCTGAGTTTTATTATAAGAAATGGGGTTTTAGCTGTTGGTTTGCAAGTTGATTTGTAAATAATGCGTAGGGTTAAAGCATGATGCTTATTTGATGCTCTTCATATGACTGTAAACACCTGTTCTGGGAATGCAGCAATGGGTTCTGGTGAATCCCTGGGACTGAATTTAATTGGAAATGGAGAGCTCTGCTAGCATGTTTAAAGATTTTTCTTAAGAAATTTGGAGTAGCTGGAGAAAGAAATAAGGGTTGCAGGATGGAGCAAAAGGCAGGTCAAAGCTGATAAAGCCATGCACAGTTAAGTTTGCTTCATAGGCTCTTTCTGTTGTCAGATGGGCACCCTGTAGAACTGAAGGATCCTGTGCTGGCATAGGAGCTTGAAGGGTAGATGTGAAGGAGAGTACAATGTAAAGGTTAAATATAATCATAGAGTCATACAGGTGCAAATTACAGATCAGGAGAAAGCTGGATAGGTAGGGGAAGAAGCTCCACTGGAGGCAGATAGGCTTCCAGTTACTAGAGGTTTTCTTCTTTCATCACCTGGAGCTGAACCCAGCAGCTCTCTTTGCCTAGCTTGCCCATTTAGGCTAGCAGAGCAAATGCTGTTGTAAAGATGCTTACGTATTGTACTGAAAGCGAGCGTGGTAGCAGTGCCTGCTCAGGTGGCAGAGGTCTGCCACGGATCCAGAACCCCATACTTTTGTGCACTCCCAGGACTTGAAGATGATACAGTTTTGCAATATAGAAATTACTTTTCAATGTGTATAATAGGAAACAATGTACAAAATCCCTCCTTTTTTGGAGGGAAGAGCACAGTATGATAATTAGCACTGGAAAAAAATGGTTTACAATCTCTATGTGCAACAAGGCTGCTTTAAGTCGCCTGATGCTGCATGCTCAAACTCACTTTAACATAGATCTTGGGTATGTACCATGTGGTTTAAAATCCAGGGGAAAAAAACCCTCTAATTTATTACACTGGTGATAACCCTTAAAAGTTGCTCTCACTATCTACTTTTAAAAATTTTGATTATTGAACTAGAAGCAGGTTTAGGACAAACTGTACTCAGAATTTTTTTGGTTTTGCCTCTAGATACAGGTGCTGATTATTCTTTATGCTTTTACTTTTAAATTATATGACTGCAAAGATACAGCCAGACATTTTTTGCTAATTGGTCCTTTACTTTTTTTTTTTTTTTTTTGAGGTAGAGAAATTAGGTTAATTCACAGTACAAATGCCCGTTAACATTCTTGGTAGATAAGCTTGCTCTATCTTTTTAAACATCTGACAGAAGACAGTGTCAGCTGGACAAGGGCATAGTGTGAAAATGGCCCATTATGAGCTACTCAAGCTACTGGGGAGCTTAAACTCTTACTCAGCAGCAACACACTGTGGTATTTGACCCTAAGCAATTTAATCCTTTTTTTTGTCCCATTTCACTGTCTAAAATTGGAGAATACTCCACATTGCAGACATGTAAATGGCTTGGCTAATGATGAGATAATTGACCTTTGAAAATTGTATGCTAATTAGTGTAGTTTTTACTTGCATTCTGTTCACAGCACAGTAGGCAAGACTGCTTTTATTACTACAGCTCAGTAACTTTAAGCAAAAGTATATTATCTTGGATTAAAATTCCAAGCAAAATAAGTAAATAACAACAACGTTAGATAAATAATAGATATTCCAGAATAGCATGTAAGGAGAATCAATTTGCTGTGCAGCCTTTCTTTTGCCCTCTCTTGCCCATCTATTGGAAATCTAAAGTCAAGTTTAGAGTGGGTTTAATGATTGGCTTTTGAATTAATTCTTCTGAATCATGAATGCAATCTAACAACTTTGTCACTGTGACCCTAAACAGTGTGCTTTATACAGCCAAGATTTAGGTTAAATCTCCAGGGTGGAAGTTGAAATTCTATAAAAGGGCATGTGCACAGAAGAAACAGCTCAAACAGGTACCCAACCTCCTCTTGAAAATAAGTTCCCAACCTCCTCTTGGATGTCATGCCTGTGTTTCACCCACCACAGTTTATGAAGCTGTGCTCTAGTGGAAGTATATGGGTAAATACAACTAGACAGGTTAAAACATATGACTGTAGTCTTAGTACTCCTTTTGAATCCTGGAAGAGGTAAAGATGGAATCCATAAAGAAGAGAAGCATAACTCAACTGCAATATTAAGTAAGCTGGATATGTTGGCAGGAGAGACTTCTTGGGGGGGGAAAAGAGTGGGCTATGTGAGAGATGTACCCTTAGATATGCTTGAAGGACAAAAAAAGTATTCAACTATTATATGTGTGTGTGTGGATGTATGTGGGGCTGGACTGATGATGGTTAAAAGAGCCTTTCAAATGAAAGGGTGATACCACCTGGAAAACACGGTGATTTTGAGGCAGCTCTCACCTAACATATGAAGTTTGGCGACTTCATTAATTTAGCAGTCAGTTTTTCAAGTTTAAACTGAGTTGCTTCTTGGTTATTCAGAGTTTTCAGCCAAAAACTGGTTTTCTCATCTAACTTAGGTCTTTGGAGCAAGATTAGTCACTCCCCTTAAGTTGTCCTCCTTCAAGGTAACAGCACAGTAAAAGGATAAAAATTGTGGTGGTGGTCAGGAATTCTGCTTTTAACTTTGAGTCATTCCATCTTTTGCCAGGAAGAAAATGTTTCATTCCTCAAGTAGGATTATTTTGCTTTGTTCTCCCAGATCACCTATTGGCTACTGAAGAAGTACATTGCCATATCTCTGAAGGCATTTAACATCAGCTGTCTAGACTAAACACT
This sequence comes from Podargus strigoides, assembly GCA_028020825.1. NCBI lineage: Eukaryota > Metazoa > Chordata > Aves > Caprimulgiformes > Podargidae > Podargus > Podargus strigoides. The sequence continues at coordinate 5,846,472 of CM051633.1, forward strand.
TTTAGGACATAAGGCTGCGTATAGGGATGGGATACATGATGTAAGTGAGGAGTTAGGGATTGCCTTAGGGATTGCTTTGGATTGTAGGTTTTCCCATTGCATCAACTAGACAGACTGCTTCTCACTGGAAGCCTATAAAACCAGAAATGTGACCAGGCAGCAGTTGTGCAAAGTTTGGATGAAATATAGTGGTGGGTATACAATTTTTAAATTTTCTTGGTATACAATTTTAAAATTTTCTGTCTTAAGAAATGGTAGCATATAAAATAAGAATCTAGTAATTAGGCTTTGCCTACATTATTGCCTCGAGAGCTGAGCTCCATGTTCAACAAAAACCTTTAGAGAAAGTATGTGTGTGTGCACAAATGAGAGAAGGAAGGACAGTCATTCAGAACTGAAACACAGCTTCTCTCATGTGAGGGGTATTTTAAAAGGCACGATGTCTAAGCAACGAGGTTTGAATTGAGAGCTGAAGACTTCTGAATTATGTTCTTCTTTCATTTGATGCTTGGCTTTGAGTCATTTCAACTCATAAAACCCCGAGCTCAGTTTCTGGCTGTCTAAGTGCTTCCCAGAGTGTTACTGGCATTTTGGGAAAAGGAGACACCGAAGTGAAAGGCATGAGCTAACTGGTAGATGTAGCAGATTCTTCATCCCTGGCCTTAAACTGTTTTAAGTATTGGAGTGCAGCATTTATAGCTACCAGCTATGTGATATTGCAAGCCCAGGCTTCTGATCTTACTAGAGTTGTGCTTCACATTCACTCCTGTGCCTTAGCCCATACAATGAGAATGCCCAGTGCAGGTGGTACCCTGTGTGTCTTAACCGTGGCAATGTAGAAAGACAGAAACAGCACTGAGATTTTGGTTCTGTCTCCAAACAGTTTCCTTTAATCTGCTCTACTTTATGGCCATTTCCTCCAGGGTTTTCCCACTCTGACTGTAACAATCACTGACATGACGCAGGTCGTGGGGATTGAGGGCTTTTTTCCAAAGTGCTACGAGATTTTCCAAAAGTGTTATATAAATGTTAGTTAATGTTCTCATGTCCTCAGATAAGGCATGCAGACTCTGACTGAGGGGAAGTATTTTTGCGTTTCTTTGAAGGATGGATGACTAGGGTTATGCATGGGATTTGTCTACAAAGACTTTTTTGTTGAACACTTAGGGTCTTGCAAAAATGTGAATAACAGCAGCTGAAGTCCAATTTGACAAGGGCTTTGTTAGCATCACCTAAAAAGCCAGTGTTCAAATGATTTATGTTGCTGCCTTGGCCGTTGACATACATAGTGTTTTTCACTCTGCGCTTAATTTCAGAGAAGCAGTTTTATTATGTGCATTAATTCAGGAATACAGAAGAATATGCAAAAGTAATACTGTATTTAACTGTTTTGAGATAGTAAATTAATTCTCTCTGAAGGTGTATCACATAAAGCATGGATGATAATGCAGGATGTTAATTTTTATGATCAAAACAACTTCTGAAATGTTCACTTCTCTTTTTTTCATATCATTCATCACCTGATAGATCAGCTTAAAGCTTCTGGCTATACTTGTCTTCCTGTTTTACCTGTTTGGCTTTACAGGTTTTTTGGCTCATCTTTTGTGTCCAGCCACCAGTATTCACAAGCCCCATTTCCCATTAGTTGTATATCTTACTACCTGTTGTACTCACTAACCTATATATAGCATGCAGTCAGCCTTATAAAATTTATACCTTTATTATCCAATTGTATTTCCTAATATCTTGTTTTTAATTTCTGTATTTGACCAAAATTACAGCCCTTTTTTAATATTTAAAGAATTTTCCTTCCTTTGTTAAAGGAGCTATATAACATAAGTTTTACTTGTGGAATACCAGCTTTCTATGTTGGAATCTGAGTAGTTTCATTATTAACAAAACCAATCTAGTTTTAAACTTTTTTTTAGTAGAAAAATTGCTTGTAGCTTTTAGCACCTCACTGTGAGACCACTTAGATAAATTTAAAAAGAGAAAAGGGAAGAGGCAAGTTCTGCAGTAGAAAACTTCACTACTTTTTCTTTCTGCGTGTTTTATAGGCTTCAGGGATTTGTACGTGCCTGATGGTGTGTAGTTAAATTTAGCTAAAGTCTCTTTCTCAAAACTTTCTCTCCTGTTCTCCCTCTGCGGTATTTCCAGACTTCTCCTGGACTGGATCATTAGCTAAATTTTGCAGCAGACACTTTTATACGGCCTGGGGTTGGTGGGTGGGGCGTTTTCCTAAGTCATACAGTTGTTTCCTGTTCTTGGACTGAAGGGGCAGTGCCTGCTCTGAATTACCTGCGTGCTGGCCGTGCCAACATCAATATGCTCTTGCTATTTATTATGTTATTTTATGAGCCTTCCTTTGAGGTGGACGAAGTTTTGGAGGCTTATCTGGATGGGGGTCTTCGTGCTCGACAGGCACTTGCCATAGCACAAACTGTTGTCCACATGGCTGTCTGTGTGAAGCAGTCCAACTTTCACCTCTCCCTGAAAAACTCATTTTGCCACAGTACTTTAACCTTGTGTAAGAACCTCCCTTTAACACTGAAACTAATTATTCAATTCTATCTATCTGCTTCTCGTTTTAAAACCTAGAAATCATTCAAGATAAGTTAAAAATAATGCAGTCGAGCTCTGTGAAGCCCAATACCAGACTTGCATCACATTAACTCTTTTGGAGAGCCCTTCCAAAGAGCGATCTGTCCGTGTTCGTTTGCTCCAAACCCACCTCCAGGGAACTGACTGCCCCAAGTGGGGGATCAAAGCAGGCGGTGTGCCAAAGCTTTGTGTTTCAGACACTTTGGCACATGCTGAAAGCTTGGGTCTTTCCTGCACTGAGCCATGGGCAGATGGCCATTAAGAATGATTAGGCAAAACTTATATAAGGCCTTGCAAAATGTTACGTGGTTTTATGTCCCGTCTGCCCCCCCCCCCACTTGAGAAGTTTTGTGTGGGTGTGTATTTTTTTCTAAATTTATCCACCCTGGCTTTTGCCCTGGTCCGGTAGAGACTGCTCACCCACCCTTTTCCGTTTCCAGGCGGATTGCTTTTCTGTTATTTCAGTTCTGTAACTTTCTCCAACACTGTCCTGTTTTGCTTATTATGAAGTCCTTGCAATAACCCTTTCAGTGCTGCTGTCATCTTTGCTTTAAATCAGGACTGGCTGTTGAATTCATTCAAAAAAGCCCCTTCATGTGTTATGGCTCTCTGTACATAGGGAATGTGATACAGCTTTCATTTGTATATTGACCATTGTAGTGTCCCCACACAGGTTTTTTTTTCTTCAATACTAAGCCAAACCCCCACTGAAATGGGATTTCTTTACAGCTTTGGCAAAGAAATCCCTTCACTATGAAGCTGATGCAGCACTACCTTCATGTGCAGAATGAATTAGCAGAATTTGGGGAAAACATTTATTTCTAGCTATGTGTCTCAGTCAATTTCCTCTTGTTCTCCTCCTATTATTCATTCCCTATCCAGCAGTGATTGATACTGACCTGTAAGCTCCTTGTTTCTCTAATATCAGTGTTTAAATTAAGCCTGAATTAGCTAAGTAGTTAAGTAGAAGTGAACCTGACTGACCCACTGTTTGTGCCCTGTGTGATATATGAACTAATACAAAGTGCTGTAAGTGTATAATCAGACCAGAAAAGTAGACTTAAATTTGCTTCTAGTAACATTTCGGGATTTCTTTGTTTGTCTTGGGAATTAATCTGGCCAGCCCTTAAGTGCAAGTTATGATGCAAGACAGTAGAAAACAAGGTTAAACGTTAGGTTAGTTAAAACTTCTGTTTTCCAGAAGAAAAGGAGTAAATTGTTCTCCTCCAGAGTGGGACAAATTGAAGTAGATTTTTTTCAAAAACATTGGAGGGAATGGATTAAGGATATATGTATAAAATAACACTAAATGCTGTAGAAGTAACTTTAACACTTGTGAAAAAGCCATGGCTCTGGAAAATAGGGTACATGTGGGCACACTGTCTCCTCTCTTTCCTGACCAGATGTGGAGAACTGAGGTCACTAGTGAGTGTTTCTTTTTAGAAGTAGAAAGATTTTTTATTCAGATGCAAAACTCCCTCTGGATGAATAATTAAGCTCTGAGGGTACTGTAAGACTTTCCAAGTAGTAGAGGACTAGCTATTCTCTTCTGTACCCAACTTCTTACTTAACATCTACATTTCCTTATTAAATGGAGGGGTGTTTTTTTGTAAATAGTAATTGAAGTGGAGATCTTTTAATGCTGTTTTCAAAGTACAAAGTGATTGGGAGCCAGTTGAAAATGGTAAATCATCCATACTAATTTCTGTTATCTAAAGAACCGTACTTTGTGCTGCCATCCAGAATAACTGGGACAAATGGTCCTGTTGCAATTCCCCTCAGCAGCAGAGCAGTAAGGGGATGAATGTTTCGCCTGAGAACAGATAATCCAGGCTAAAGTTTATGGAGTCTTCTTGGTGAAGTGAATAAAAGGGAAGTGGGCTGTAAGAATGCTTTATTTGTCAGAAGGGATCTTAAGGAGACGTAAAGATGTTTTCCCTCCTCCCATGTGTTTTCACCGCAGTGATGATGATTCAGCTCGTGTATGCTCTCTGGAATGCATACGTGGAGGGAGGGAGAGAGGGGAAAAGGCTTCCTTTAGGTGCAGCTAATGGTAAAGACTGTAGGAGATACTGTGTGTAGCATGTTGCCTCACCATAGAGTTGCCTACTTCAACAAGTTTATTGTCTTTATTTTCATGTTGACTAAAAAGAAGGGATTTTTAATCTTTGTTAACCAACCACACTTCTCCAGAAGACCTCTCTGAGGCAGGAATTCATTGTTTCTGAAGCAATTGTGTTGGCAAGTAAGCTCTAGCTGTGTTTCTGTGGTAAGTTCTTTTGTCCATGACAGCATTTTGGGATCCCAGCATCACTGTGGCTGGCTCTGGCTCCGATTGGACAGTTTATATTTAGTTGCTGGTTTCCTATAATAGCTTTCAGATGGAGATGTTAAAGAACACATACCCTTATGCTGCTGTAATCCCTGAAAGAGCATGAGGGAGTGGAAAAGAAAAAAGCATTGATGTCTTTCAGCAGAAGTAGAGTTTGGAAAAAAACAGCAGCTGCTTGCAGCAACAGAATACTGAAACTTATTTCTAAGAAATTAGGTAGCCAGAATGATCAGAAAATCTGTGGGCACATCACTTATATTTTGCATTCAGAAAGGACCTTAAAAAAGCTGTGGGAAGATCTGCTCTCTTTAAATTACAAAAATTGTGATTCTCCAGTTTACAATAGTAGTCAATTGCTGTTAAGTAATAGTCATCAGACACCACCTTATAATAGCTCCTGTGTTCCACCACATTGGTAGTGCACTTCCAATGCAAATTAGTAGATCTCCAAAAAACCCCAATGTCATATATGCTTTAATTATATTGGCAGATGCATCTTTTCAGTGGGGCATGATTGATTTCCATTAAAACTGAAGACATACTGGATTTACTCTGAGCCTGTGTTTAAAACCTCTCCAGAAATCTTGGCTTCCAAGGTGGTTTGCAGAGCTTTCAAAAATGATCTTTATGTAAAATTTTTGATTTATTAGCTTAAACTATTTTTTCTTCTCTAAATGATTAAACAGATAAATTGTCCTGTTTTCCTTTGATAAGTTTCCACAAATGCGTGCTTTATCCCGCGCTGGTAGGTAGGTCACTACCTGCAGGGACCAAACTTGTAGCTTTTTGTTGGCCATAGTGAATCTTCACTCACTCCTGAGGGACAGCAGGGCCTGACTACAGTAACTGGAAGAATGAGGCCATGGTGCCAGCCAGCATGTAGGTGGGATTTTTGCAAAGTTGATGGTTGTGAAGAACATGAAGTATAATTCTTGCCTGTGACGTGTGTGATAAAAGCAGAGTGCTGCTTCCACTGTGGTGGTCATGTACTGGGCCCATTTGCAGTTCTGGCCAGTATAACTTATTCTGAGGAAAAAAAAATCTAAAGCAGTCTGTAGTCTGGTTTGACATGAGCTTCTTTGCCTCGTGTGGTTACACAGCTCAATTTTCGTTCTTTCTTCCGGCTAGTAATGGAAGCAAATCATAGAAAGCTACGTATGAGAGAGGTCTGCAGAGGTCACCTAGGTTGGAGCAAGGTCATCTCAAAGACCTGAAATACTGGAGACTCTGTAATCCATTCCTGTACTTAACAAACAAATGAAAAAAACTCTCAGACAAAAAAATCTAATACTAACCTGTTTGTTTCTTGCTTAATTCAAGTTCCTTTGTGATGGACAGAGCAGGAAGAACATTTTGTTTCCTTTCTCAGCAGTATTCTACATTCTTGGAAGGCATTATCTTGTTTTCCTCCCTCAGTTTTCTCATCTGTGAGATTGATATTCTTCAAGGTACTCTCTGGGCTTCAGCTAATTCTACATCTGTCTTCAGATAGGGTGCCAAGGGTTGGGCATGGTACTCCAGATGAGGTCTGATGGATGCAGAGAATTCCTTTGTCTTGCAGACACAGCATATTTGTACAGCTCAGTCTTGTTGCTTTTTATCAACAGTCTGACATTGCTGATTTCTTCAGCCTGTAATTCATTGTAACCCTTTTTTCTCTTTTTATTTGTGATCCCATCAGTCCCTATGGATGTATATATGATTACACCCAACTGTGTAATCCCAGGCACCTAGAAATAAATGAAGCAATTCTCCTATTTTGAGGCTGTTTTGCTGTAATTGTTAAATTTTCAAATGATAAATCTGAAAGAGCGATGCAAAGATGGGATCAAGATGAAAATTCAGTTTGACAAACTTGTAGTCTTTAGACATTTGGGCATTAAAATACAGAATGATGTTGTACTCAGGCCAGAGTTCTGTGTGACCCTGCCCGTTGCTTCCCTCTGCTTAGGTAGTGAATATTTAATCCTTATATTTGGCTAGCGTGTAGTTTTCCCATTATCCCACAGTGGTTTCACCTAGGCCACAAGTGACAGTCATTCAGCATTCACTGGTAAGTGTTTTTCATGTGATTTATTACTTGAGTCAGTGTTGAATATGCTCACAGGCAATAAATGATCAACAGTTATCTGGAGTAATTTTTGCTTTGTGTGGTAGATTCACCCCTCTGGTCCAGATGTGAAGATCTGCAGCTGTTTTGTTCACAGCTATCAGGGAGTGTGAGGGTGAACAGAAAGGGAAGGAGCTCATCGGAGGCAGTGTGATGGTGTGATTAATGCAGGGCAGCCTGCCCAGGACGGGGCTGCTGGAGGGTATTTTTCTCTGCAGCATTACAGCGTGACTTTAGATCAGCTTGTTTGGAACTTCCTACGAGGAAAATAAACCTTTTAACCACTAATTGTGTGTCCTTTTCCACATATGTAGTTTCCAACTTGATATTAGGGGGAGAAAAAACACGAAAAAGTCTATTTGTCACGTAGGGCATCTTGTACAGTTGCCTTGTGCTCGGAGGGTAGTGCTGAATACTTGAGTGATAGTCGCAGCAGGGCTCGTGAGAAGGAGGGAATATATCTGAAGCTGCTGTCAGGCTAATTGGAACAAGAGCAGCTCACCAACACGGTACAGCTATCTACAAGATTTATTCTCGCACGTGCAGGGAGCGGTTAAGGTGTTTTATAAAAACACCTTCTCTGTGAATTTTTGCTGCTTTTCCTTGGCGGGCTCCAAGGTTTTGTTGGAGGTGTTTTGAGGAGATTTTACACCTCCAGGCTCTTGCTTGGCTGCAGGCAGTTTCCTCCGGGCTTCCTGCAAAGTGGCTCTGGTGACGGATCCGCATTGTTCCTCACTGGTGACTCAGAGAAACAGGAAAGAGATCCTCTGGTGAACAAAAAGCACAGCCACCAAACAGGTGCCTGTATTCTGGTCTAGCAGAGGACAAACCACCTCATTCTGGATTTTTTCCTAAGATTCTTATCTGCAAGTATGAGACTCAAGAGGAATGGTTCATACACGCTGAACGGGTAAGAGAGAGCCTGCATCCTTTCGTACCTTCATCATTAAAACTGCACGAGAACAGGAGCCTTTGTTTTTCTTTCTAGTGATGGGGTATGTCAAATAATGACCAAGGCTTTTGTAGAGAATCACAGCATGTGAAATACGCAGCTTATTCAGCTTGCTTTCTTCTGCATTTTGTTAGATTTGCATTAAAAGTGTGTGCATTTGGGGGGGGCAGTTTGTCTGTGAGGTAACTGAGGTGGATCTGCGCAGTAAAACCACCACAGCGTGAGGAACTGTGTGAATCCCAAAGAGATGCCTGTGGTAATTATTTTAAGCATTTGCCAGCATACACTGTGTGCTTTTGATAAGAGCAGGAACTAAAATCATTGATTGTGATGCTCCCTGATAGGGAATACAAATGGCTTTAAATGTAGTCAGTCTAAAAAGTTAGTTTAAGTAGTTTCAAGTACATAAAACTACTCTGAATTACTTTACTAGTTTTGTGGGTTTAAAAATACTTTTTCTTCTCTGATTGACGTTAAATCCCATCAGTAACAGAGAATATACCAGTACTGTAAAGAAGATAACTAACTAGATACTCCTTGTTTAAGGAATCTTTTTGTAATAATAGAAAATAGAGAATTTTCACCTGAAAGTTGTGTTGTTGTTTTTTTTTTTAATAGTTGCATTTGATTTCAGTAAAGCAGATTCTTGTGTGTCTTCATATGATGCAAGTTTCATTTCCCAGCACAGCATACCTGAACTGAGGACTGGTACTTCACAGCGCTGTGTTAGCTGTTTATTAGTACCCAGCAGGCTGCTATGAAATGAAGAAAGTTGTTAGTACTGGGATGTCATTTTACTTTGCTGCTGCTTTTAACCTTCTGTAACGAGTAAGCCCTGTGATAAGTGTTTCATGGTGTAGGTCACTTAGTGCTGCATTCCTGCAAAGCCCAGATACACTTCAGAGTACAAGTGTGCAAACTAGCCCCAGACTGCCTACTTGCCTTAAACTCACGCCCGTTGTGCACCTGCAGATCAGGTAGGAAGTACTTTGGCAGTGGTGTTCAGCTGCTCTGCCCACTGTTTTTGCATGCACAATGCCACTTAGAAGGGTCCTTTGCTTTGCCAACATATGTGTAAATTTGATTTAAAAAAAAAAAATTGTATGTGGATTGGATTTTTTAATGGCAAAGTAGATGGGTGCTAATATCTTCCTGGTTTATCCTTAACTTTTTTTAGTAACTGTAATAAAAGCACCATTATCTGACTGCATACAAAACCAAACCTGATTGAAAGTAACAAACTTACAGTATTTGGTGTTAAGCTGTAAAATGAGTTTGTCACTCAATGGGACTGAGTTTGTGATAGGTAAAAATTAAGAATATATTAGCATTGACTTGTTGGCTTGGGTTTTTTTCCAGAGGTTTTTGACCCTTTGAGGGATTATCTTAATTTAGAGAGTCAATTAAGAAATGGTGCTGAAATGCAAAATGTAATGGATATTGCTTCTGTTAAAGGAATTTTTTAGATTTTAGTTATGGGAAGTACAATCTTTAATTGATTTGAGGATTATTAAAAATGAATGCATGATACAGAACTTCAGGGGAATAAGTTGTGCAAGATCACCCTGTGCATCTGTTCTGCTTTGTTCTGACTTGCAAGATGCTGCATAATCATTTTAAGGAATTTCACTTCTTGTGGCCCAGTGCATACCTGGCATTACATTTTACAGCAAGCATTTAACTGGGAGTATTGTATTACAGAGAGTAAAACCAGTGGCACCCAAATGCTTGCATGAAAAAGAAGCTTCAGCTGCGAGTTTGTGGGAGACTCCAATATTATCTGATTCTAACATGCTGATATGCTTTGCTCTATTAAATAACAGATGCTGAGCAGTGAATTTACCTAATTAAAGAAATTCCTTTTATGTTTATCTCTTGCCTAGATGGTTTAATAATGCAAGGTAATGGAAAAAGAGCTTCAAGTATGCTTTCCTGTTTAACCTAAACTTTTGGCATGTCAGCAGAAAGGCTTGTTTTGATCTTTAGGGGTTTTTGTTTGCGACAGCATGTTCCACTTGTCAGGTGGAGTGGCACCCTGTTGCACAGGTCACTTGAGGAGAGGGGAGCTCATTGGGGTGGAATATTGTAAGGTAAATACGAACGCTGCTGCAGGAGGTACCAGCGCATGGTGGGGACATAGTTCCCATGGGATTGCTGTTTACAGTGTAGGGCATGAAAACTGTGAGCTTCTCTTATTTAAAAAAATTAAGGAAAAAAGGGATGGCTTGTACCTTAAAGTAATCAACGTGTTCAGAGGTCTAACTGCAGTAAACTTTCTGAGCATGCTCTGAATTGGACAAGGTGGTGTTATGCTAAATGTTTAATATGGTTAAAACACAGAAGTTGTGCACCAAGAGCAATAGGAGGGAATTCTTCACATCAAAAGTCACTTTGTTTGCGTCTTCCTACTGTATTGAATCTTCTTTTGTGAACTGGAGCTACTGAACTTGCAGGAAGTTCACGTTAAAGGATGTAACTTAGCGTTTGTGAGGGAGAACAAGAATTCTGTTTAAACCTTCAACTTTTGAAATGAAAGTGCAACCTCTCCTTATGTACTGTAGCTAAGTGTTCTTAAAAAGTAAATAAATCATAAGTAGTAAAAGTGAATAATTCAGTAAGTTCTCGCAGATTGGTTTATCAAGCTCTAGATGGTGGTGGTGTTTTAGGTGATGCTGGTATCTTGGATGAGGCAACCAAAAAGGGTGATTGGAGCCATCAGATCTCTAGAATACAGGGGTTATGTGAAGGCCCTTACATCTTTTGCATAAAGATGCTTACTTTTCCTTTGAATAGTTCTCTTTGGCATTGTAAAGTATTCCCAAAACTGTAGATGTTCGATCTGGTTTTCAAGAAAATCTTGATTCTTGCTTTGAATTTCACTTGTAAACAAGGAACTGTAGCAAGAGTCATCACAAGAATTAGTTTTTCCTTTGGGTATGATTTGGTCAGGCTCTGATTGCACTTGTAAAGGGGGAGGAGGACTGCAACGGGAGCCAAAGATATTTGAAAATGTTTTCTAACCTAATACCAGCAAAAAGCTCCCCCTGCCTAACCTTCCTCCAGTTCCATTGTACTTCAGTTGATACTAGTGCAAGAACTGTGTGCATAAACCTGGAAATGCACGTAAAATCCAGAGTTTCATTTAGAAACAGTGATTTGTAGGTATTCCTTGAGCAAGTCTCGCTGGACATGGGCATGTTTGCTCTTGCTTTTTGAAGCAGGTAATGGTTACATGTGTTTGTGGAGACAGGGGTCTGGTGCTGAGATTCATCAGAGGACACTGACTTAGGAGACTGACTTTATCTTGCTGAGACTGAGGCAGGAATCTTACCTGCCAGCATCTCTTTGACAGTGTTGTTAAGTCAGCTTTGCTGTTATGTGCTAGCCTGCAGTGTGCTGATTATATTTCATTGCATTGCAAGGTTTCTTTTTATAAATGATCTCTTTTGAAAGTCATCTTACCTGGGGTGATATCCCTTTATTTGCTTGGTGCTGTGAAAAATGCACTGGCACTGTAATCATTTCAGCATCATTTTTTTCTCTTTGCAAGTGCTATTTTTTTTTGTCTTGTCCCTTTAGCACCTGGAATTTCTGATAGTCAGTATAAGCCATTGCACACTGGTATGGTGTCAAATAACAAATACTGTTTGTTACACATCTATTTCCTCTTTTTCTCCTAATGACTTTAGGGAAGGGTGTAAATCCAAGCATGCATTTCACAAGAGATGACCTCAACCCACCCAAAACAAATATGCAGCTTGAACTTTGGTGGTGTGATCCAAGCTTCCTGTGCCTTTTAAAATCATTATGTATGGGCCTACGCATTCCTATAACCTTTGTAGTGGTGCAGACAGAACTGTGCCCCTGCTGGTTTACCCTCACAATGGCCATGCCCACTGCAGGAAAGCTTTGCTGCAGGGTGAAGTGGATTGTGCAAGTGAAGACCTCCTGTGGGCAGCTGGCAACTTGCTGACTTTGATTCAAATATCATAGGATATACTGAGAAACAGTCTACTAGGTAAAATTGCATCCGAATTGGGATTTCTGATGACCCTGGTCAGTGAGCCACAGGATGCCTCATCACACTCTTCTGTTTGGCACAGCAGTTTTGACAAGGCTCTGCAGTGTATACACAGTCTGCAGTATTTGCTAAATCAGTGCAGGTTTAGAACCTTGGCACCTGTCTGAAGATGACTGTTAAAACTAAGCGGGGATCTCTGCAACTCCTCCGTAGTGGCCATCCCAAACTCATGATAATGGAAACTGAACAAGAGGTTATTTGTTGAATCAAACATGTAGCACAAATTAAAACGTTTAAATGTTAATTAAATAATTACCTTCTCACCATGACAGTACCTGACTCTGCACTGCGGAATAACTGTGGTGTGGCATGTTTTCCTGGGACACTAAGTGCCAAAGGAACGTAGCTAGGTCATACATTCACAGGGGTGAAAGGTTTGAAAATGCAGTATTTGCAGATAGCATCTCTGTCAGTGCCTGTGCTGAGGAGCACTTGTTCTCAACCCTCTTGAAAAGTTTGTGTTTGACTTGTGATGTTAGTGTTTCAACTGAGAATTCAAATAGTTTGATATCTCCCTTCTGCCCAGTGCTGCCCTGGGCCCTTCTGAAAATGCTCTGAGTTCTGCTCTGCATGAAGATGTTTGGGTTTTTTTTCCTGTGTTGGTCTCAGGACTATGTGTACATGATATTTTATGTAATCAAAGGCAGAAGATGATGTCTTGAAACAAATTCAAGTTGGATAGGGACAAAATACTTAGGAATATCTTAATGATTAATGGATGCTCAACTGACACTAATAAAATATTGTTGGCCTCAAGATCTGTTTCCTCTGCTCCAAGCCACTGCTTTAAACTAATGACTCTTGATTTTTGAGCCAAGCACTGAAACTGAAAAAGAATTTATTTTTCTTGTGTGCTTCTGTCTTGTACTGATGCAAAGCAAGCCAAGGAGAAAAAGTAGTATCTTATGTTTGTTTTGCCCAAAAAAGTAGAAATTGGAAAGAAGATCGTAAGTCTGCTTTAGAAGGCTTCTTTAAAGTATTGTTGCAACTGCAGGAAAAACAACATTAAAGGATGTGACAAAGAGCTCATGAAAGCCTGTTGAAATAGCTCATCTGGCAGCCAGAAGTAGCATGAACACCCAAATATCTTATCTGAGGAGAAGCAGCTGTTTGAACTGCTTTACACTCCTCCCAAATTACCACCGTTTGTCATGAAAACAGGGAACATCTAAGGGTAACAGTACAGGCTGTTATCCTTGGAAAGCACAGATTTGTCAGATTAAGGCCAAAAACGTAAATTGTCCACTTCATTTTTTTGTTGGATTGGGAATTAATTTTTGGAGAGTCTTCTTTAGAATGCTTTATGGTGTCAAAAAGTGTAAGCCAAGGTGCAGTGCCAGCACTGCTGACTGAGCTCTGCCCGACTCGAGGTGATTTTGGGACTTTCCTGGTCAGTTGTAGTCCCGTGTGCTCACTGGTAACTAGTTGCAGGTTTGCTCTTCTGTTTTGTGAAGCTGACAGTGATTTTCATTCACTGTGCTTCAGTCACAAAGTGAGGTGGCTTCTCGTGTGTCATTAAAATCCCTTTTTGGAGGAGTGTTACTGCAGTGTATGCAAGGATGACATTTCAGTAGTGCATTTGGATGTAGACTGAGATCTGAGGATGTCTGGACTGCTGGGTGTGTGTATAGAATCCTAGAATTGCCTTGGTTGGAAGAGACCTCTAAGATCAAGTCCAACCATTAACCCAGCACTGCCAAGTCACCACTGCCCCACGTCCTTCAGCAACCTCTGAGGACAAGCAAAATGTGACAAATCTTCTGCTCTTTGTGAATGAGAATTTGACTTTTATAACATACTTTTCCCCCCAGGCTCCCACTTCACTCCCCTGCATCCCATGTTTGCCATCACATCACCCCTTGGTGACACAACCAAATGATGAGGACAGGATTTCAAGCTAGTGCCTTTTCCCTGCAAGCAGTGGAGCAGGAAAGGGCTGTTTCTGACCACGGCTGTATGCTCTGTGCCTCGGGGGCTCCTCAGGGCACGTTCTGGCTGCTGTGCCTGAGAAAGCCCCCTCTTATTCTTGGCTCTGCTGTAGGAACTCTGGAGAATGGGTATGGAAGCCTCAAAAGCTGGAGGAGGAGCGTGACGATGAATGCAAGGGTCTTGAGAGCAAGGTGGAGGGCTGACAGTCTCACTGTCACAGTCTGGTGACAAGAATTTACCATTTGCAGCAATTCCACCACATTTTGGCATTATTTATGTATCCTGGGCAATCCCACTACTGTCCAGCTTCCCTGAGAAGGTGGCAGTATGTTTGCCAAGTAGAGGGAGATGGAAATATGGTGCAAAATACTGAACTGCTTCTTCTAGAATTGTAATTCTGAATCTTTGGAGTTAATCTTCACCTTCAGGAATGATGTGTCTTCTATAGAGATTGTGGGTATTATTTTTGTAACTCTTGTCCCCTATACTCAGCCTGGCTGTTCTGGTAGCATCTGTCCTACAGCACAAGATTTATGATCACACATGTGGTTTCTTTGGGATTTTTTTGCATGTATGAGGAGGCAAAAGTAATTTAAGCATTTTTATATTCATTAACTATATATGCATAAAGATTTGAACTGTAAGCCTTATATGGGGAAAGTATTATAAATGTAATGCTTCTAAATAGGAGATTTCATTAGAACTCGCACTGTGAGTCATTGTTGTTATATTAATAGAGCTGTGTCCAAATATGGATTTGGAACTGGGCATTCTCCATGGTGAATGCTGCAGTTGACTTACAGAAAATAAGTATTTAAATTGAATATAAAATTTTTTTTTGGGGGGGAGTAACCTCTTGATCAGTCAGTTGGAGCATATAGTGTACACTAACCTTGTAATATAATTCTGAAACACTAGTACTTTATGCCAGATGGTATTTTAGTCAAAAAAATGTTTGATGTGGAAAAGTGGTTAAGAAATAAAAATCTCAGCTGTGATAGAGAAAGATGCTGATTTTAATATATACTCTTAAAACTGGCCTGATCAGTTATTCTCCTACCCTTTGGAAATACTGAAATCAAAGAATAGCCTATGAGAATATATGTTCATTATCATAGCTTATCTATGTGCACCTCACAGTAACTCTTCACAGATATTTTATTAGTCTCTGCCAGCAGCAAAGATTTAATTCAGAACTCCAGAATGTGCTGTTGCAGGTCTTGTGTGTGTGTGTATTCTTCTTCACCTCTTATATATATATAATTTTTTTTCTTCCTCCATACTGTATGTACATAGTTACTTAAGTTAACAAACTTAACTTTTTGTTTTGGTGTGTTCTATGCCACCTTCTTCCCCCAAAGTAAATTGCTTTGTGGAGTATGTAGTGTGAACAGGGCTTATAATGAAAATAGTGTAGGGTAAGGAGTGCCCACTAAGAATAGCCAGAGCTATTAACATCCCTATTTATAGCTCATTAATAATAATTAGGGGCACTAAACTAACTCTAAACTTTCACACCAGTTACTGTGAATTGCACATTCAGTAGCTGGATATGCAATGGACAGTTTATTTCTGCTGCTTCCCCCTAAAATGCTCTGAGGAGTAGAGCTTTTTAATGGGATATTACTCTAAAAGCATTATGAACAAATGTGTTAAATACAGCCATCTTAAAAGCTTTTTTTCAGTGAATACAAGCTTTCTGTTAAAATAGAATGGAGCAGGTTTTCTTCCTTTACCAGCTATCAAACCATACCTACAATAATGGTGATGTAAATTGAAGTTTCTTTCCTCATAGCTTTATTAAGGAGACTCTTGATTATGGTCTGCTTTAAAGTTAAGACAGAAAAATAAAGCAAAACCAATTCCCAAAGCTCTGTCCTGCCAGCGATGCAGGATGAACCATCACTTTGCTGCTAGCTCAGCTGGAAGAATATGCAAGTTCTTTAAATTGTTCTGTGTGGCCCAGGACAGCAGTAACGCCAACAGACAGTAAAGATTGCAAAGCATCATGTGCTGGCAGGAAAGATCCTAATGTTGGACATAAGTAGCTGCTAGCACCATGCTGACTTGGTGCATGTTGGGTTTTTTTGGCTTGGGAGCTTTATTTCATGTCAGTTGTGCAGCTACGTTACTCAAAGGTGTTGAACCTATTCTTTTTGAAGACAAGTCTGCTTTCCCAGTCAGTTTTAATTATGAGTATATTCTTGATAGAGTAACACAGCAGTTTTCTGAGGGGAATTGGATAATTTTTTCATTCTAATTTGATTTCATGGAGCTTGTTAGGGGATTTTTGTAATGAGTGATGGCTTATGGAACACTCTGAAGAGTAACTGTGTTGACTACTTATTTTTCTGGGGTTAAATGCTGTGTTTTGTCATGTGCTCAGGGCTCTCACTGCACTTCAGATTATTAATAAAAATATATTTTCTTTGGCTCTAAAAGACTGTTCAGACTGACCTTGACAAGACAAATTATGGTAACTTTTCAGGAACTGAAAGAAATCGTATTTTTTTTTTTTTTGCAGGTTCATTCCATCTTTTCACTAAAATAATTTGATTTCTCAGTGATTGGAATATGAGGTTTTGAGAGACATTGACTCCCATCCAGTTTAGCACTCTAATACTAAGCAGTCTGGATGTTAGATGCTTTCTGTGGAGGTGGATAATGTGCCAGACTTCCTGTGTGATGCAATCAAGTGGGGAAAGATCACTCCAGAGGAGGCCATGTGGAGCTCTGTGCTGCATCTTAGCTTGCCCAGTGCCAGGTGACACTGGGGGTACTGGAGTTACCCAAGCATTTCCTGTGCTACTTAGATTTTACATAAAATCACCCATGTTGCTAAAGCAGCTTTTCTTTTATTTGTGCTGGTTGTACTGGCCATTCATGTCATGAGGGATCTCTCTGTGTTCCAGAGTATGGTTTAGAAAAAAAACGCTGTTTTAGAAACTGTATTTCTTTTTAGGTCTGTAACACCTCTTTCATGGAAAAATATTGTGCATTTGCTTTGGTTGCCCTCCTGTCGTCCGACATAGAAGAGACTGGGAAAGTTTGCATATGGGCTGACTGTTGTTTTAGAGCAAATTTTGTGATCAGAATACGATTTGTTAATAGCTTTCTGCAGGTGTGCTCCTTGCCACTGTCCTTGCAGGTGGATGGAAGGCTCAGGAGACAGAGAAGAAAAGGTAGGCAGCTATGGCAAAGAGCAAGTTGGGAGAGCCTGTTACCTCGGGCCAAGTTGGAAAACTAGCTGAGTCGTCTTTGCATACTTGGTGACTCCTGGAAAGGGGTGCAGAGCTGGGGATTTTGGCATGTGGGGAAGGGAGGGGAACTGACGGGGAGATGTGTCAGAGTACACGCATGCACTGCACTGGCATGAGCTGGAAGTCATGATGTGTATGCCATGATGGAGGAATATGTGATACAGGCCTATTATGCACATTTATGTTGGAGGCAAGTGCTGCAGAATAAGAAAAATGTGATTTAAACCCTTTTGAGAGCTGCTAATTAATAGCATTCCATTGAACGTTAGCGTTTTTCTTAATACAGGCAGTATAAACTCTGAAAGAGCTGGATCCTGAGCACATTCCAGTTGTTTTTTTCTGCCACGTAACCAATATGGGATCTAAATTAGATATAAGTTAATGTTTTTAACAAATTGTGCCATCCCTGTGTCATGAAAAGCTTTTTTAAAGCTCTAAATTTGGAGTGAGTTTAGAGCATGTTACAAAGAGTAACCTCATGCAAAATTAAGCATTTTAAAAGTAGGCTATGACACCCCATATAAAAACAAAAGGCAAAATATGTGTATGTGCTTGGTGCCCACTGAGGATAGGCAACTGTGACTGTATTCCTTCAGCATCTTCTGTATCGTCCACAGCTGCTCCCACGGTTCAGCTTTTTGAAGGATGGAGTTGTTTTCCCCATGAACAGTGTCTAGAAAGGCCTTCTACAGTACTTGTATCAAACAGGGTCTGGATTTTTGATGTAGGTGGTCAGAAACATTAAGGCTCTGGCTAGTGAAAAAAAAAAAGGTCAGATAGGTACTTGACTTAGGGATTTAGTAAGTTATTTTAGGATTTTTTTTTTGGTAGTTACAAACCAGCATCTCAGGATTTTTTTTCAGTGGAGAGCCTTCCTTCTGTTCATGCTAATTCTTTCCCTGTTAGCAGTTTTTAATATATGTTCCTGCTATACATACAACCAACAAGACCTGTCCTTTCAGACATACAAGTCACAGTTATCAAGTGACTGACGTTCCTAGAAAACCTACATGCTTTCTGACCTAATGATTTTTTTTTTCCCCCCCTGAACTAAAGACTATATTGCTACTAGCTTATGGTTCCTGAAGTGAAGGTGTAGAACTTTCCATGTGCTCTGGGGAGCTATATTCTGCACTTGAAACAGTATAGTCTCATTTATAAAACAGGGATAAAAATGTCTAGCCACTTTATAAGGAGCTTAAGAACTAATTAACTTGTGCAGTTATTTAAAAAGGCGTATTTCTTTGCATTTGTTGCCTTTATGTAAAGGTAAATAAAGTCTGTGCAATGGTCTAACCACCTGAAAACGCAGGTAAAAATAACTGATTTTTACATTTAAGTCTGCATGGAATATAAATACATTTGAAAACAGCAGCACCAGGGTGAGTAAAAATTAGCAAGCCCAGCCATCCTGTCGCTTACCTTAGAATAATTATGAGTCTGCATTTGAAGAACAAATCTTAATGTTGCCAAACTCCACCTTTTTCCTGCCCAGTCTGTATGTGGGAGAGTCAGTATAAGAACCTATTTCCTGTTTCCCAGACAAGGGAGGGGAAAAATGTGTTTTCTCCTTGTTCTGAAAAACAAAAGACAGGCAGTGACTGCATACCCACATCAGCTGCCAGCCTCAACAGCCTGAACGTGGCCATGCAGACAGGTGAAGGCTGCAGTGAGTTCCTCGGTCTGACCACTGGCTCTGTCCCATCGGGACTTACCCTCCAAGCCTTGTGAGAGAGAGAAACTGGCTGAAAGGTGATAAAAACAGCTGGATGGGTGTTTTCTGTTATGTCACTTGGACCCAATCTTTGAAGCACAGAAAAACTGTCGGTGTGTCTCCCCTTTCCTCGCAGGATTTCTTCCCAGCGTCCTTGTTTCCAGTTTTGTGGATTAGTTTTTGTCACAGATTACTCAACTTTGAAGAAGAAGTTTTGCAAGGAGCAGAGGACACAGTGGCAGGGAGGGAACGTGTGCTTAAACCACTTACTAAGTAATGGTAGCTCTTTCCAAGTGCAGTGCTAACCAATTTGTAACAACAGTACAAATGTACAGGGTAAGAACAACGGAATGATTCTTCTTCTTTTTTTTTTTTTTTTTTTTTTTTTTTTTTTTTTTTTACTTAGATATCTGTGTAGGTGTGGCAGCTGTTTCTCCAAGACCAAGTCTGTTCATTCAGGTTCTGATGGCTATTTCAGTTCTGTCCCATATTATGTGAACAAGAGTGGCTCCAGCCTTTTCCCACCTTCAGTCTCAAATATTACTCATATTTGTGTGTCCTGATTCCAAATAGTACAAATTGGGCCTGCTGTGTGTTGAAGTCAACTCCACTGGTACAGATTACAAAAAAAAATTTTACTTTCATAGAGACAGCTTCAAACAAGTCAGAATTCATGTCTCTCTATCCTCTCCTTTCAAGAGAAAAAACCCTACTTTGGCTCTCTGTGGGAGAAGTTTGCAGTCAATAATGCAGGATGTGGTCAGTAGTGGAACAGCAGTGCTCAGATACAGGACTAGTAGCAGTGTGTCACTGTGTATTCTAGGTCAATGAATAAGCAACAGCTCTCCTTAAAAAGGTTCAAGAACTAGAAGCAAGGTTTGGGGTTTTTTGGAAAGTGGTTGTGGAATTATCAGTTCTGGTCTTTTATGCTCCAGAAAGGAGTTGTGTTGTTTGTAAGTTTGCTGGTTTTCCTCTGTCCTTCAGCTCACACTCTGATTATAGTGGCTCTGAAGGGCATTTGGTGGAAGGGAGAGAATTTCTTACTGTTTCAGAGAAATTTAGTGGACTGAATAAATTGAGCTTTTGATATTTTACACGTATTGAAAATCTATGTAGATTAATAAGTTTTCAGCTTCACTGCCATGACACTGTCAATAGGAGTTAAGTGTGAATTTTATGTACATATTGGAATACAGCAATGCAGTTTTAAATAGAATCATAAAATAGCCTTGGTGAGAAAAGACCTCTAATATCATCAAATCCAACCATTAACCCAGCACTGCCCAGTCCCCACTGCCCCATGTCCCTCAGCACCACATCTCCATGGCTCTGAAATCCCTCCAGGGATGGGGACTCCCCCACTGCCCTGGGCAGCCTGGGCCAGGGATGGGGAACCCTTCCAGGGAAGAAATTCTTCCTAATATCCAATGTAAACCTCCCCTGGCACAACTGCATTGACTTTCTTTATTGTTACTACTTAGAGAGATCCTACAAAGGGTGGTCAGAAAACTGCAAGACTGGGAGGAGATTATTGTCTTCTGGTCACCTATGACCATGGTCCTTGAGCCGTTTCCTGACACGTGAGTGTGCGCTGAACAGCTCCACTTGCATTGCCTGTCTCCAGTCTCAGTTCCCTGTTTCACCAAGTGTTTTCCTGTGTTCTGGAGCACTTCTGACTTCCCCCTACAGCAGCATTTAACACCACATCCTGACAGTGTGGAACAATGGAACAAGTGTAATTTTTCTCTGTTTACAATCTTATCGCTCTCATTTAGGGGAACTGATGTAGTTACACACACTGGGCATTGTTCTTTACAAGTGCATGTGTGAAACTATTGGCATAAGGATGTTGTTCAGCAGTACAGCTCAGCCACTATGGTGGCAAACCTCCCCTGGAAGGATCTTCCTGTCCTGAGCTAGGTTTCTGCTGTTCCAGTGACTCTGAAGTTGCTCCATGGTGAGCTGCATCACAGGACTAAACTAGCAGAAAACAAATGCTATGAAAATGCACGATTTCCAGTTGGTTTGGGCAGGGAGGAATGAATGGGAATAACCCTCTCTGAAGAAGCCACCTGACAGTGGCTTAGCTGTGTCACCAGAAGATGCCCTTGGAGCAGAAGATCATAGCAGCATTTTGTGTTGGTAGACTGCTGAAGAACACTGTTAAGAGAGGAACTGATGATGAGTCCAGACAAGGGCTTCAAAGGTGATCCGAGGGCTGGAGCACCTCTCTTATGAAGAAAGCCTGAGGGAGCTGGGGTTGTTCAGCCTGGAGAAGGCTCCAGGGAGACCTGATAGCACCTTCCAGTGCCTGAAGGGGCCTATGAGAAAGCTGGAGAGGGACTTTTTACAAGAGCATGGAGTGATAGAACGAGGGGTAATGGCTTTAAACTGGAAGAAGAGAGATTTAGATTAGATATTAGGAAGAAATTCTTGGCTGTGAGGGTGGTGAGACACTGGCCCAGGTTGCCCAGGGAAGCTGTGGCTGCCCCCTCCCTGGCAGTGTTCCAGGCCAGGTTGGATGGGGCTTGGAGCAACCTGGGCTGGTGGGAGGTGTCCCTGCCCATGGCAGGGGGAGTTGGAACAGGATGAGCTTTGAGGTTTCTTCCAACCCAAACCATTCTGTGATCCTATGAATCTATTTGTTGACTGCATAAGCACTATTTAAACATCGGTTTAATGTAAATGAGGTTTTAGAAATTAAAAAAATTCACTTGGAAGTTCTCAAGTATCTGAATGTCCATCTAGTTTGGTTTCTCTGTATCCATTCAGCCAATTTTTGAACAACGTTGCAGCTTTTGGATGAGCTAGTATTTGTATGTTGCTTTCATGGAAATGTGAGGCGGTTTGTGAAAGGTTACACAAGAAGAACAAATGCCAAGCTGCTGATCTGTTTCTCATTGCCAGTCTGTTTTTCTTAAGCAACAAGCTGCTAATAGAAGTTGTGGTGCAAAGCAGATGTGTTCAGTGCAGGAGGGCAGTCTGCCTTCCTTTGTTCCATGGTGAGGCAGCATGGGCTTTCAAGTTTGGTTGGAAGTTGATTATCTGGAATGAGAAATGAGGCAGTAAATGAAGCCCCAAAAAGGGTAAGCTGCAGGTTTCACTTTTAGTAGAGGTGTAACATGTTGAAGCTGGGAAATGTCTGCAGGTCCTGACTTGCATACTGACAATGTTAAGCCTTGGGTTTCTCCTCCATTAGGCAACCCAACAGTCCTTGAAGTATATGGAGTGTGTTTATGGGGAGGGTGAAGGTGGGTAAAGTTTTTCAGCGAGGTCAGGTATGGATGGATATATTTCCTCTGAGTTCTGTACGTTAAAAGTAGCATTGTTAAAGTGAGACAAGGGACAGTACTGAGGGACTAGGGAGGCCCAGCTTGTTTTGGGTTCTTCAGCTCTCTGAGCATCCTTGTGAAGGATGAAAGGAGGCATTTGCTGTTTCTGAGTATAATGGGGAGAATGAGGAAGGCATTGGAGGCAGTGGGCAGTAAAGGGGCACAGAGTGGCTTTCCACACCAATGGTCATACTAAGCAGACACACTCATTCAGGTTTTAGGTGGCATCATCTTCCCCACTCCTTTCTACACAGTCTCTTGGGTCGGGTGATTTGACTCAAATCAATACTGCTCTTTGCTCAAGGGTGTTCAAGGATCACAGAGGAAGCAATGCAGTGATAAGGAGCTGATTTTATGTGAAGAGGCCGTAACGTTTTTGCCATGTGCTCTCCATTTGTTTCTTACAGTCTAATTTTGAATGATCATGCTGTGGCTTTTCCCCCCTGCCACGGTTGTGAGTGAGAAAGTGAAGAAAATGAAAAGAAAAACAAGCTATTTTTTTTTTCCCCTTGAGGTTTTTAATCAAAGGTATTGCAATCTGTGGGATCCTAATTGTTTCTAAGCTGATTAAATATTTATAAAATAAAGGTTATGCTATATTTATAACTCTTCTGTCTGCAGAATGTAAATAAATTGATGATTTTATAGATTTTTTGTACTCAAGTAATGAATACTATCATTCTTTCTGTTGTCTTGGGATGCAAATATTCTCTGAATTTCTAAATGTTAGAAACTTAAACATTTTAAACTTGCAACGTTATTAAATGAAAAATGATCCTTTAATTTGTTGGGGAATGAAGATCCAGATAAAGTTCTGTGTGCTTGTTCATCCCTATTAAGATTTTAAGAACTTTCCAGACCTTTTGCCTTGGAGTAGGCACTTGGATCTCTTCTAAATTAGAGGCAGAAAAGACCTGTGGTATTTAGAGATTGGAAAAAAGATTTCTAATAATGAGATATAAGGAGATGTGTTTAGTTTCTCAGAAGGTCAAGAGGTGAATATAATATCTAGCTAATGAAGATTAAAAAAAAAAAAGGGAGGGAGAAGAAAGCTCTAAGAGAAAGGATAGCAGTCATAATTGGAAACATAAATGGATGTTAAAGCTAGGAGATTTGAAACGTATTCAAAGGACGTGGGCTTTAACAATGGAACGTGATCAGCCATTGAAACAAATTACTGAGCAAAACAACTGATTTTTCTCTCTTGTCAGATACAGAAGTTGAAACCAGCCGCCTTTCTGGAAGGTGTGCTGTAGGGTAATGAAGCTTGGAGTTCACGACAGGGGCAACCAGATGGAAGGCAGACAAGAACTGGAGGCTGGTTCTAACCCCAGAGCCTACCACTCTGGTTACTGTGGTGTGCTGGCGTACGGCGTACCTGAGCATCTCGGCTCTGCTAGCTTGTTCCGTGGCCTGCACCTAATTGTCCCTGCTTCCCCCAGGGCCTCTGGAAAGGAGCTGTGGAGAGGGGCAGCCGCCCTGCCCTGACTCCTGAGCAGGAGGCAGGTGGCTGTGCCGTCCCCTGCACGTGCAGCGTGTTTGATTTGTGCAATCCCAGTAAATCAGGCTCTTCAGGGAAGCGTTGGGGAGGTACTGCGGTGCACGAGCCTTGCGTGCCACTGGAGGAAACCTGTGAATCACCCGGTGGAAAAGTCGGGCGTTACCCACCTATGTTTTGTCTCTGCTCCAAATGTCTTCTGGCGTTGCTGGTTGGGGTAAGAAGAAGGTTTTTTGAGAGTACACCTGCACTGGAAGAAAGTCAAGTGTAGTTATAGGCAAAAGGTGGGTTTTTTTACCAGTATAGCTTGTTTTACTTGGACAGCTCAGAGGCATGGGTGAGGGGTGGCTTCGAAAAAGTGTGTGCAAAGCCCAGGTTTCGTAGGAAGTGCTGGGTCTGCAGGAGCAGCTCTTTGCTAGCATGCTGTATTTGTGTAGGCCAAATATCTTCTTGGATCAGAAAAGCACACCTTTTCATTGTGAACTAATTAGAACGCATAAGCTATGAAAACCGTAGTGGGGACACAACTATTTAGTTTATCTGCAAGGTTAAGACAGATGAAGTCAAGTCCAGGAAAGGGTGTGCAAGGCTTGATTGTACCTACCTGGCAGATCTTGTCTCCATGTAAATTTTAAGCTGTGATAAGCATTGCATATTTTGAGTTAAAACTACAATAGCAATGTGTTTTGAATGTTGTCTCACTAAAAGCAAGAACTGTGCTTTTATCATAAAATAATTATTTTCAAACTTTGCAATTAGTTGGCCATGTGTTCACTGCAAAAATGCAGAGCATACATTGGGAAGAAAATTAAAATTTTCTTCTACCCTGTAGAGCTAAAATACCATACCCTCATCCCCTCTCCTTCCTGCATCATATTGCTAACGATTCTCAAAGAGGTTAAGATCCAACCTTCCAGTTTCCAGTTTAATATAGCACTGCATATCTGACAGCCTTGTTGGATTGGGAAGACTGGAACTGGATCCTTAACAGCATTTATATATTCATTTAGATTTAGTAGTGAGCATATAGGAGAGGAACCAGAGCCAGAATTTATATTCCGTATTTTACCATCCTCCAACCAAAGAAATGAAAACCTGAATTCTGAGGTATAATCAGAAGCTTGGATACAGAGTACAAATCAGTATTCCAAAGTTGGCTTTGGCATGCTTGATTTCTTAGCTGTTCTGTGTCCTCTTTTAATGTGACTATTACTCAGGTGTGGTTACTCTGAGCTGGCCGACTCTGACATGTGTACAAGTAAAATGGTATAAGGCTGCATCTGTCCAAAAGAATTTTGCATGGTTCATACTTCTGGCCAACATATAGAAGAGCATGTAAAGTTTAGATGATATTTTCAATAATCTGCTATGTTTTGTTCCTGGTGCTTCTGGTTAATGTGTGTGAACTAGGAATACATCCTATTTCTTCTTTTGTCGGATTCATACCTATCCATTTTATGAAAACATGGGAGAAACTCCCTGACAATCCCCTTTTCTGTTGAATACGTATTTAGAACTGAATTGTTTTACTGAAGTTTTAAAGATATTTTGGAATTGGCAAGCCAATTTTTTTTTAATTCCCATTTTATGGTCTTGCCTTACAGAAAGTTAAGTCAACTGCTGTAAAGATGAGAAGAATAATAGTGAAGAAAGCTGAAGGAGAAAAGTTAATACTTGTTTCATAACAGTAACAAAAATAAAGCTACTGAAATGGAAAATAACTGTTCCTAGTAAAGCAAAAACAATGAAAAGATTGATTGTGCTGCCCATGTGTGGGTGTGTGTGTTTATGTAATGTGGGAAAAGTTTCTAACAAACTAAGAATAGTGCTTAAATGTTTGTCCTCTTGGTAGTATCATAGTCATGATGCAATTCTCAGCAAAACATACTATAATTACAGAGGGAAGTTGCTATTTGCATAGTGGAACATAATGTATTTTCCCTAGTTTCAAATAATTTCTAGAGCAGAATGTCAAAAGAGAAAAGTTCACGTACTGTGTACTGAAGCACGTTTGCTTGATGGATATAATGGACCTTCAAGGTGCAGAAGTAACTCAAGATACAGGGTGAATACATATTCAAATGTTTGCTTTCACCTTCCCAGTAAGATACCTAGAAAAATGCTGAAGTATTTCAGGTAGTGTGCATCACTGAATTGAGATATAATCTGATATATATTTATGTTGCTTTAGAAAGGGGATCAATTCCACTTGCACCTCAGAGGCAGCAGTGGCAGAGTTGGAATTTGAGAAGTCTGGAGTCATCCTTCCCCTCTTCTCTTATCATGTAGTATTTGTCTCTCTGGCACTCACCTGCCTGTGCAGTAACACTGCAACTTCAGGGTCTTTTCCTAGCGATGAAGCAATTTTCATTTGAACAAAAGTTGTCTTTGCCATGTTGACAGACGTTGTATTGCTCAGCAGCTAAGTAGGAGCTGGGATAGTATGACATTATCACTCATTGATCCTAGTCTCAGTGCATACTGATATGGGTAAAGTCCTGAAAGCAGGTAGTTTAGAAAAGGTGTGTGGGGTAGAGACTTATTTAGCACAGTTCATGCAGAATAGTCTTGGTAGGCACAGTGGCATCCTCTCGTAGATCCCTGTCCAGTACCTTAAGTGTGACCTTTTTTTGGTGCTGGAGACCAGGCAAGGGTAATTTTCTTATTGCATTACTAAAACATGACAACTGACAATCTTGTCTAACCAGAACAGCAAAGCTCTCCTGTCAGTCAGTGCTTTTCTTTGTTTCCTAATAAATAAACATCCATTCAAGAGTTGTAATGAACTGTGGGAGAAAAGGTGTAAATCTAGCCATAGAACAAATTCTAGGCAAAATGGAGATTGTAAGCAAGACAGCATCACAAAAGCTTTATGTACAGCAGTGTTGCTCAGAAACAGATCTATGCTTAATGGTGTTATTTCTAAACCTATGACTGGCTTAAACGTGGGGTTCTTCCATTCTGATTTCTACCATTTCATTTCTTTTTCCTTGATCAGATGAGATTTAGGTTCATAGAAACTTACTGTATTTTATGGTGTTTCTCTCTCCAGATGTAATCCATGACTACCAGGGTTTACAGCCCTGTAAGCATGTCACACTAATAAAAATACTTGTGTAGAGTGATAATTTAGCCATAATTTGGAAGGCAGTTCTGTCATAAGTAGACCTTCTCATCACCTCTGTGTGCTTCCAGGAGGGGCTTTTAAAAAAAATTGCTTTTGAATATAATGAGCCTAGAAACGAAACTGCTGATGGTTTGAGATAATTCAAGTAGTTGTGTTTTATAGTATTTTTATATAGAGAAGTGATATTTTCCATAAATTTTACTCTAATGTTGGTTTTGTAAGGTGCTTGAAGTTTACCATTGAAGTTTGAGATTCAAATCAAATGTGTACACGAATGCACTAAACCCATTTTCTTTATCAGGAAATCAAAGCATGAAAAGTGGCTATATTTTTGTGTCAGGTTTTAGGAAGATTACAAGCAGGTTCCTTATGCTGTGCAGTGGATGTGTGGCTGTGCCTCCAGAATTGTGTGCAGAGCTCTTGGACAGGCAGGACACAAGTGCAGCGAAGAGCCAGGGCAGTGCTGCTGGGAGAATACTGTGGGCTCTTGTGTGTAACAGCTTGCCTATAACCAAGGGTCAAGAATTGTTCAATAAAATTGCAAGTTTGGGTTTTTTTTAGTAAATTTGTAGCTCCCTCATTTGTACTAATGTACTGAAAAAGAACTGTTAATTTTTTTTCAAATGGCTTGAAATGCTTAAATTAGCAGTATGTGAGGTCTGAGGATTCCTCCAAGTCAAGATCTTCGTGCTTTTACTTCAACTGTTTGAAACACAGCCGTGTAACTTCAGCAGAGGTGAGTCCCTGTGTCCAGCCCCAGTGCACACTTTTACACGCACGCTGACCAAACAGGTTTTACTTCAGGGCTGTGAAGTGGTCCCTCCTCTGGGCTGAGCTGCCCCAGTGCAAACAGTACTTACACAGCTTCACAAGGCTTGAACAGTCACTGGGAGGTTTTTTCATCTGTTTCATAAATTTGAACTGTTTCAGGTTTTAAATTGGGTACTTTATGGCATCGTTTGCATGGCAGAAGCTGTCACTGTGCTGGGTCTGGGGAGTTTTGAGAAATCAGATGAGCTGGGATGCAGGATGAGTGTTTGGAATTGTATGTGGAATGCAAACACGCACTGGTCCGGGTGTGAATCAAGTTAATTTTGTGACTTCTGGATTTTGTGGTCCTGCTCTTTAGAAGCTAAGGAATTATTCTGTAAGTGCCAGGAATTACAATGAATTGTTTCCCCTGTTTAATCTGCCATAATGTAAGCTCTGTGTGTTACATTTTGTAATGCATGCCTGGAGAAAAATCTCCTAGAATAAATTTCACGCTTATTTCATGAATTGTTTTTCCCTCATGCTGTCATCTAAACGTGACATTACTAGATAAAATCATTAGCTGTACTAAAATGAAGCCATTCTTAGCACCAAGAAGGAGGGAAACTTGTATTTCCTTAGTGGCTTTCCATCTGTCTGGGAAAGCTCTGCAAGTTCACTCCCAGCATCTCCCCTTTTTCCTTGTCTGTCTTTCCCACCCAAGCATAGATAGTCCTGACCAGTAACAGTGCTGCCACAGATACCCTCCCTTCCTGTGCTGATCACACCTTCTACTCCTTAGCCTAGAGTTCCGTGTAAATTTGCAATTAGGGTTTTGTTTTCCCTGCCATATTTACCCAAGTCTGTGAAAACAGTAGTTGTGTTATAAAACTTACAGGGAGAGTTCTGTATGTATGTAGCAAGTAGCTCCAAGTATGTTAAACAATCCCCGGGGGAGAACTTCTTAGCCAAGTTTTAGAAGTTTTGCCTCTTTATATGAAGCTGGAGGTCCAGTGAACGTGGGGGAGAGGAGGAGTCTTTCATTTCAGCTTTTCTGTATCAAATGAATATTGCACTAATGTTTCCCTGGAGTGCAGCCTAGTTAAACTTCAAATTAGGGCAAGAAAAAAAAAAAAAGGAATGTTAAAAAGTGAGATGACATTCTCACTTGTGTTATCTCTAGGAAGGAACTAACTGTCTGCAAGGGTATAAATGAAGCATCTCAGTCTTTACAGTTATGCTATGTGCACCCCGTGCAGCCTATCAACAGGTACTCTGCTTAATAAGACTCCGTCCTCTGAGTTAATCTGAGATGCATGTGCCAAAAGACATCCTTTTGGGCACTTGGAATGATAAATGCATTCACTTCATTGGCACATCTTTACTTGTTTGTGTTTTCTTCTCCTCCAGCACCACTAAAGGAGAAAAAGAAAAAAGATTTCATCCTCTCTGAGACAGATGTTGCCTGTCCCTTGAGCTTCAGTGTCACTTGGAGCTATTGCTAGGCTCTTGCCCAGCAATTTTTGTCTATATGGAAGAGAGTTTTATGAGGGTGATAGATTTGAGCTGTTTGTTTGCAAAGATTTTCCAGTTTATTGTTCCTTTATATAGTAGTGCCAAGCAGATTGTTTTGCAAACGAGAAAGAGGAAAACTCTGCCTCCTGAGGCTGTGTCATTGTGATGCTTTATTGTTTTGGAATGAACTATGGAAGAAAGGTACTGTATAGGGACTGCTTCATCTGTCACTGCAGTGGGGTGCTAGGGATGCCATGTGATGGTGTGTAACAGCTTAGTAAGAAAAGCAAGGAACCTTTGCAGTTGAAAGCAGGGGAAGCTTTAAGCAGAATGCAGTGATCTTGGAACTTGCCTGGGATTCTGCATAATAACTTTTTAAAACAGAAATTGTATTTTATTACAGTGTTAAGTTTTCAGGGATACTACCAACTAAGGTCTGAATCTGATTTTTCTCTCCAACTCCATGGCAATTCATTGACTCAAAACCCACTCGCCACAAACTCGCCTGAAAGAGCAGCTCAGGAAACAAGTGTCCTGCCAGTGTGTGTTTTGCAAAGGGCTTCTGTCACTTGAGGAGGGCTGACTCAGGAGGACTGACTGGAATGCAGGTGATAAAAATCAGCTCTGTCCTCTATTTCACATCACTTCTCCATGTAGTGTCTGAGTGTGACCATCCCATCCTTTCTTAATAGTTCTTGGGTACTTGTTCAGTGCTGGTAGAGTTGAGTATCTCCTGCTGAGCTGCTGCTAGTGCTGCTTCCTTCCACACATTCTTCAGCTCTCATCCATACACACTTCTTGATGAACCTGGCTTAAATTGACATTTCAGGGGATTTCAGAACAATAGATGTGCCTACCCGTGACAGAAATATGGTACCTTTGAGATCAGGATTTCTGTTTGGTACATACAGTAGCATTCACTTTCCTTTTTGTTTTTTTTCTTCATTTATTATTTAGTAAAGTGATACTTGATAAACCATTGGTTCTTACTTTGTGTATCCTTTCCAAAACACCATAATATAAACTCTTTGAAGTTCCTGGTGAAGCTTTACTGATACTTTGAGGTATTTTGCTATTCTTGCTGCAATGGCTGATTGTTTCTCATGTTGTGGATTAGATGAGAATGTTGTGTACCACGTTTTCTCTCTGCCTATTGCAGAAAAACCCGCACGGTACTGATGAAGCCAAAGGTGGTGGTTGCAGGATAGACACTGGGTTGCTGTTACCAGAGCTTTCAGTAAAGCAGCAGATGCAGGGACCTTATCACTCACAGATGTTCTGCTTTTAAGCTCAGTCTTTCGTGCACAAACTTTCTGCAGCTGTTGATAAGACTTGTATCACAACACGCTCTGTGGTCAGGAAGACTGATTTCTACTGCAGTTATCTCAAGAGTGGAGCCCAAAGTATACCCTTGAAATCCTTTGTTCCCACATTCACTATGACCACCTCCAAACTGCTTTTTGAGACTGAGACAACTTTGACTTCAGTCTGTCTTCTGTGCAAAGTCCATGCCTTTACTGTCAATGTGGAGCAGAGCTGCTCATGACACCTCTCCTGCCATGTGAGGGTGACAAAATGGAAAGCAAATGTACTCTCAGTATAAATACTGCTTAGAGGCAAGCTAAAGGACAAAATGTTTCATTGCTGATTTTAAGTGGTTCCAGAGAACTGGGGATGTGCTGTGAGGTAACTGGAAAGGGTACTTGGCTAGGTGGTAGCAGGGCACACTAAACAAAAAGGCTAATTAGCTAGCAAAATTGAAAGGTTGTATGTCAGGCAGGGACACACAATAAATTTCAGTTTAATTTAAAACAGAACTTTACAATCTGATGTTACAGGGCCTCATTTCTGTACATATAAATGCTGAATTGTACCTTCAGCAAAATAATGGTTATGATTTTTTTTCCCCCCCTGACATTATTTGCTTGTCTGGGCTGATATGACTTGCTTTCTTTGCCAAACCTCTGGGTGCTAGTATACATCCCTGTGGTGGCTGCTTTACACTTAATTTCTGTGGAACTGTGAAAAGGGCAAATAAATATCCAATTGTGTAACTGCTGCTTGTAACATCGTTAGAAATACAAAGCATTATTCATAACATTTATAAACACCATTACTTGGCTTGGTGGTTGGGATCAGCGTAGAAAAGTTTCCATGAGTGTACCATAAGCACATAGTCTTGTGTAAGTGGTGGGAAATGGGGCTCTGCTCCTCCCAGTGCAGCGTTTTGTGCCCTCGCTCTGTGCCACTGGAGACATCAGTGATGTGTCTGTAGGATAGATACAAGTCATAAACCTGTCTGTAGGTCAGTTCACGGGTATTTCTGTTAATGTTTTCATGATTTCAATACACAAATCTGTGATCTTTCAAGCCTGGCTGGTAGGTGAGGGATGTGCTAGAAGCACACTGCTACTGCTGAAGCACACTTGTGCTAAGGTTGGATCCAGCAGTTATGTGCAGAGAAGGTTGAGGAAGTGAGTGAAAAGAAGCTATGGATGGATGTAAATAGGAGAGTGGATGGTGTAAGACACATCCTTGAGGAAGTGCAGATATACTTCCTTCACAATATGCACGTGTGGAAATCAGACCAGTAGCTGTGTTCAAATAAATACATTGCTTTTAAATTGAGTCCTGCTCTTTCTGGATGCAGCAGCTTTCAAGTAAACCTATTTGTGCCTGCACATGTGCTCTAAATCTTGTTAAAGTGTGAAAATCTGTACTCCACATGTCTTTTAAACTACTTACATTGATGCCATATAGTGTATGTGCTTAAAATGTGCTTGAATAGTTTCCTTTTTATTATTTTGGAGCATTTCAAATTGACTTTGAGATGCTGGGTTTTGCCACAACTTGCATAAAATTCAAGTAAAGTACAGGTAAAGTGTAGCATGGGGTTGATCCAAAAAGGGGGAACTGCTTGAATGGAGGAAAGGTGATAGGTGGAGGGAAGGCTGGCAAGGGTCCTGTGGAGATGTGTGGTTAAGAAAATGGAAAGGAAAGCACTGGTTTGATGCAGAAGCTAACAGAATAGAGACGCAGGTCATTTACCTGGTAATCTAAAAAGATTACTGGGTTTAAAAATTGGTTTCAGCTGATCTATAAGTTTTAATGGCAGAGCATCAGTTCCTAAGTGGTGTGAGATCGCTGAAGCTCCATCTCTGAAAGTGTATGTTGAGCCATCGGAGTCGTGGCGAGGCTGCCTTTCCCCGTACAGCTGTAACACCCCAGAGCTCTGTTTGTTTTGGTTTGACCCCTGGATTTTTCTCTAATTTACTTTGGATGGACAGACTTTTAATAAAACTTAAGCTGCTTTATATCACAGGCTTGTTGTTTTTAGGGCGGTTTTTTTTAATAAACAAAATTCTCTCTGTGCACATTTCACTGGTGAATGAAAGGAGAGCCACTGCCCTCTTGGCAGGGTCCTTCCTCCCTTTGCCAGGACTGTCACTTTTTAATGTCACTGTGACAAGTCCCTGTTCCTTTGGCAGTTTGGGGGGGTTTGTGGGTGTTTGGTGTCGGAGAGCGGTGCTTTGCTGGGCCCCTGGCCGGGCGGCAGAGCGCTGGGGGAGGGGAGGGATGGACACCCGGGCCGCGGCTCCTCCGCCCGGGAAGGGCCGGCTCGGGGCGGCCGCCCGCCCCCCGCGCTGCTCGCTGCCCATTGGCGGCTGGGGCCGGGGCGGGCGCTGCCCGGGGAGAGCGGCGGAGGGACAGCCCGTGCCGTGCCCGCCGGCCCCCGGCACTGCCCCGGCTCCGCTCTGCTCGGCCGCGCCGCGCTCCGCTCCCCGCCGTACCATGGTTGGGGATCAGGGCAGCCTGCCCGGTGAACGGCCCGTCCTCGCGCAGAGCCCCAAACCCGGGCTGAGCTGCAAAATGGTCCTGCAGGCGGTGGGCAAAATGCTGCGGTAAGGAGGGGTCCGCGGGGGGCGAGGGGGGCCCGGGCGGCAGCTGGGGCTGGAAATGCGTCGGGGGCGGAGGAGGGAGCGGGAGCTGCTCCTGGGTCCCTCGGGAGGCGCTGTGCAGGCGGGGGGGGCGAGACATGTTTGTCCGGCCGTGGCGCCGCAGCCGGGTGTTTGCCGTGCCGAGTTCCCAGGACGCGGGCGGGCGGCGGGGATCCCGGCTGCCCGGAGCGAGGACTCCGACCAAGGCAGCGACACACGCTTTGGCGTGTTTGCTGCACGAGTGTCGTGAGACGAGGGGACAAAACGGCTCCGGCAGCTCGGCAGGACGCGTGTGAGCAGCGGGGTGCGCGTGTGACTGCCCGGACCGCAGCGCTCCTTGGCAGAGTGCGGGGATGTGATTTGGAGAGTTCGGACCCGCTCTGGTTTGCAGGGAAAAACGTCCCCGCGAACATTAGGATCAGCAGCCCGGTTCGCCAGCCACTGCAGCTTCTTGTTGTGGTTAAGCGTGGTCAGATATTTCCTGGGACCTGTGGAGAATGGCAGTGCTGCCCCAAAAAAAGAGCCTTGTTCCTCCAGCCGAACTTTATTTGGCAAGCTTTCCTTTGTCCCCGTTTCCTACTGCGGGTTGCCAGTTGTGAAATGTTTGTCAACAGAAACATTATCCCTCTCTTCCTCTGTTGACTCACGTCTCCTCTCTCCCCGGGCGAGTTTAGGGGAGCCGGTTATTAAAGCAGAGCTCGCATCGCCCAGCGGCTGAGCTCTGCCTGGGACTGCGGCTGGAGAAGTTCCCTGGGCTCAGGGCAGGCTCGGGCAGCAGGACTGCTCTTAAACAAGTGCTCTATTGCAGTGCTTTTGAGTTTGGTGGTTTTTTCCCCCCCCTCTGTTAAAAATACTTTTCTGTAGAAAACATTAGCTTAAGGAATTCAAATTTCTTTTTCAGCTTTTTAATAAGTTTAACATCCCTTCTCTTTTTTTTTGGGTGGTGGTGTCTATAATTCAATACGGTGTTACACAGCTGGTCATATCATAAACCCTCTTGGCTGGTGCCTTGCTATTCATGCTGGGAACCCTTTGAAGTTGTTGGTAGCTGCTCTGTTGGCAGTGCTCCCAGATGTCAATAGATGGGTGCCTCTGTAGGGAAGAATTGCCAAACCTTTTGTTCAGCATCTCTGGCAGTTTATTTTAAAGAATAGGTAACTTCCTGTCACTTAGCAGCGAAACATGTATTTTTATGGTTTGTCCAGAGCATACTTTTGATAAAGTATAACATAACTTCATCTTTTCTCCTCCACCTGGAGTATATGCAGAAATTGTGCATAATTTTATTTGCTTTTTCCCCCCAAGGCTTATTTTTTGTCTATAGTATAAAACTGTTGTGAAAGCAGGAAAAGGTTGTTGTCATACATGAAATATTTTGGGCTCGGGAATTAATAGCATAACTTTATTTTGCTAAGCTGTTACTGGGTGGGAGTATTTCTGGTTTGTAGTAGAATTTTTTTTAATGTGTCCTTTCATTCTGGATTATCTCCTTTTGCACCCAGTTGGAAAGAAATGTGAAATCACAGAAATTTAGATGCCAGATGGGTTCTCTTGCTTCTCTTCCTGAATATGCTTCAGGTGCCTTACCTGACCTTCTGTGTGTTGCACCTTGCTTTTCTTCAGTTTTTGTTCTGTAAAACACAAACCCATCCTATTCTGCAAAGAACTCGGCGTAAGAGCACAGGGACTAGCTAGGAGCTTAGGTTAAATGCTAAGTCCAATCAAAATGTCCTTGTTGCAGAGGTCAGGTATTAGTGCTTAAAGTGTGAGCCCATTGATGGTGAAAGAAGGAACCACATGGGACCTTGTTTAGGCCAAAAATGGTGGCATGTTGGTGACAGCAGGCATCCACAGCTGAGCTTTGTCTACTTTATTGTTGGTAGAGAAGAACAGGGAGCTTAAAAGATGTGGTTGACTGCAGAGGTGCAAGGCAGCATGATACAGAGTAATCAGCTGTCTCGTTAGCACTTACATTGTAGTTACATGAAGTTAAATGAGATGAATCCCACATTACTGTAATGATTTACCACCTATTTCAGAGTAGGTGTAGGGCGAAAGGTATCAAATACCACTTTTAAGCCTGCCCCGCTGACACACTGCTGACTGAGTTTTCTGCAGTCTACACAGGAGGTGAATCAATAGTAGACTTTGGATGAATCAATACTAAACGTTGGATGAAGTAATTTTTCTTCTGTTGGTCAGGCTTACAAATAGCTGGGTGAGAAGATCAAAGGATGTCTTGCTTGTGCGTAGCCTGCCGTTATGAACATTTTAGGCTTTTTTTTCTCTGCCGTGACTGGGAACCATCATCACCACCATTCCCTCCCAGCACTCCGCAGGCTGCCAAGGACCTGCAGAAATTCACAATGGACAAGGGATAGAGTGCCTGTCTTCTCTGTAAATTGCCCTTCATTTCTGCCTGTCTCCTGGTTGTGAATTATAAAGCTCAGTTGTTCCACTACGATACTTAATTGGTATGATTTTCCTCCATAGATTTGTTGTCAGTTATTTACATGAGTTGTATGTACTTATGAGTAAAGCAGTCTCTTGAAGCTTTTAACATGCAAGTTGTTTGGTTAGTAGGTCCAAGTCCTCCTAGCTGCTGGGTGCCAGAGAGTGTCTGGGTCACACATTGGTAGTAACAGCTGCCAAAGGAAAAATCAGTGTGGGGAGGGAAAGAGGAGGGAAGCGAGAAGAAGCAGCAGCCCTGAGAACCTGAGAAGAGCTTAAATGAGCGTGGGGAAAGACAACTGAAGCAGAAAGGGGGGGAAATGTAACAAAAGCAACAGATGTGTACTCAGCATTTCTAATTAATTTTTTATGAAGGCTACTGTTAGGTTTACTACTCTCTTAAATTATTAGTGATTCAGCTATGAAGAACTCTGGAGATGCTTGTATCTTTCATCACATGGGTTAGTAAACTGTGTTTAACACCTCAGGGATGGGACCAAGACTACACACTTGTAAGGAGTAAAAAAAATTGAAATACCATTAGAAAAGTGTCATCTCCCCTTTAAATTAATCATAGCATAACTGAGATGAAGTCCTTTGCACAGTGTTTAATTAGGGCTTTTGTTTCACTTCAGATGTTTTTGAAATATGTTAATCTCTTTTTTTCCTCTCCCCTGTAATGAATTGTGTAATTATTTAGCCCATGGTTAGGGAGGTAAAAACCAAAATAGACTCTTTTTTTCTGTATTTTTGTTGTTTTATTTCTACAAGTTGATGGTTCTGGAGAGAGCTAGAAGGGGAAAGGGGGGAAAAAAAGTACCATATAAAATTTTGATTATTCTACTTTTTAAACAGTATTTAATTAATTCAAGGTTTTTTTGTGAAGCAGCTGCTTACTGTTAGCTTCCTTGCAGAGGTGTGCTTTTTAGTGGCCTCAGGCAGCACAAGTGGAAGGAAGACTCGGGTACAGGAGACATCTCCCCTCTCTGGTCCCAGCGGGTGACTGAGCTGGCCATCACTGTTCTTCAGGGCCACGTGCTGGTGACTTCAGGACATTCTGTTCACTGCCTGTGCCAGTGCTTGACTCCCAATTCAGATGCTGGAGTGCAGCTCAGAACTGCAGCATGTTTGCTGTCCCGTGGCACTGAGTCCTGTGCAGGCCATTTTCAGAGACTACCCATGCAGCTTCATAGTCAGTGTGCTTCTTTCTAGGTCTCCACTGAAACCGAGTCCCTCTGGGGTAGCTGACTAATAACCAGTGATGCAGTGTCAGGAAATGATGCAGGCTACAGAGTTGTGATGTCACTGTGTGGTGACTTTATCAAAAGTACAGTATGGTTTATATGTGCACAGTGCAGGATGAGTGTGGGAATAGATAAAACTCCTCTTTCTCGTAAGAGCCTCCCTTCTCCCAGCAACGTGCAGGGATTGATTTGCATGCCAACCAAAATAGCAAAAATAAATAAACCAGCCCCACTCTTTTTGGGTAGGTGTGTATTGGCATTACTAACAAAGTGGAATTTTTACAAGGTCTTTTCAGGCTTTCAGTGATAGTGTCATAGTGATTGCTTCAGTCTGAGAAATTAGCAGGGTTGTGTTGGCATCCTGGATGGTGCTGTATATTTTTACATCCAGCACTGAGAGATTTTTGACAAATGAAATTCCTTATCTATTCCTCAAATAATTCATAGCAAGATCAGAGAGACACCAGGTTAATTTTGACATTGGGTTCTGTTTTTTAAGTATTCATGCAAAGTCATCCTAAACATGTCCATGAAACAGGACATGGGTGGGTAGCAGCAGAACGTGTTTGGTGTGGCTGCCTTTTCTCCACTGCCTTGACCCTCATTGCTTGAGATAGCTGTTGGCCATGATGCTCGTGTGTATCGACAGGACTAAAGCAAATATTTAAAAAATCAGTCCTGTTTTATCCTAATTTAGGTAGAAACATTTTTTGGTAATTTACTCCAATCTGCAGTCTTAGAAAGTAATTAGGAAGAGCCTTGATGAACATTAGCTCATCTGATTGATGCAGAAGCCTGGGGCCAGGCAGAAGAGAAGGGGCAGTGTGCAGGGAAGGGGCTCATAGGCAAAATGCTCTACACAGAACCATGTCAGCTATTTTTATCCTGTTCTTTTTCTTTCTCCCTCCCACAACTTTCCATAGTACCAAAATAGTTCAAAATGTTTATGGTTCAGGGCAACTGACGTCACTAATTGTCCTGCTGTGTCTTGCTGAATATTTCTGTAATAGGAGCTGGTTCTTTGTTCAGTGACAGCCTTTTGGGACTCTCACTCAGCTGCTTGGAAAGGACTGATGTCACTATGGGGCAGTAACATCTTTTGCTTTGGCAAGATGTGACCGTGCAGGAGGGGATTTGTGGTAGCTCTTCTGTGCTTGTGAAAGCACAGATGTGTTTGTGGACATGGTTCCTTGACATGAGGGTCCTGCCCTCAGGGCAGAGCAGGTTGCAGGGAAGGTAGATCTGAGTGGCACTCAGGAGAGGCAGCTCTCCCTGCTTGTGCAGGTGGGTGTTCCCCAGCATACACAGGTAGCAAAGTCTCTTCTGGTTGTGGCTGTGAAACTTGTAGTGCTCTGCTTAATGTTCAGCCCCACTACAAGCTGTTGGGTACTTCTGACCAAGCCATCTAACAGCCTGGTCTCCTTTGGGAGCTCAGGACTTGGAGCTGTGCTGTGGAGAGATGCTGTGCCTCACTGGTGGTCCTGTGAGCTGTGCACTCCTTCATTTCTTTGGGACAGTCGTCTTGTAATCACCGCAGCAGTGTCACGGCCCTGGTGCCTTTATGGAAGTTGGTGAACCATGTACAGTGTAGTAACTTAATGAAGAAGTCAGTGTCTGTCTTCAGAGAGATTTACAACACTGAGCTGTATTGTGGTTATGTGTTCTACATCCTGTGAAGCGATAGCCAGAGGGAGAGGACTGCTAAAATTCTTCTGTGTGTTGAAATAACCCTGTAAGGTATCTCCAGAGCTAGTTCAGGAAGGGCACCTGCCCGAGGTTTAACAGCATTTTCCTCTGGTGTAGGGGCAACAGTCTGCTGGGTTTTTTAATGAAGATCCCTCCTGGACACTTTAAAAAGAATAGGTTTGATTGTAATCTCAAACTTCTGAAATTATTCACCCTTCTTTTATCTTGTTTCTTTGGTATGCATGTATTTCATGGTAGGATTTGCTCCAGATTTTAGCTGCTTGTTTCTGCCTGGAAGATGATTTCAGTTTATATACGGTGCAAAGTCTGAGTGTGCAACATTCATCCTCCTGGGAGATGACTGCAATTCCTGGTTTGACTCTTCCTGTGTTGTAATAGCCCATGTTTCTGGTGCTGCTCTTTATGGAGAAAATATCTGTTTCACACTTAATTTCTATCCGCTGTTCTCTGGCCTCTCAGACCATCTGTGCATCCCAAAGTCTTTACCAGGTAGGTTTGCAGGAGAAAACAAATTTTAGAAGAACTTTTCTCTTTCCACTCTTGATGATCTTTGCTGCAGAGGTGCATGTGGTGTTAGGAATGTTGTCTCCCACTGGTTCTTGCCTTGTCTCAGATGGCTAAGACAGAATTTATCTGTTCCCCTATCACACATATTTCTCTGTGACTACACCAAAACTGAGTTTGATAAAGTGTTCTTTGGTTGAGGGGGATTTTCTAATCCTTTTCCTTAATCCCTGGCGCTGTGGGGCTCAACAGAATTTTAACTAAGACTTCAGCAAATTGCTATTAGAGAAGATGAGATGTTACTTTTCTTTTTAAGAGCTGCCAGCACCTAGTCTCTGTCAACATAAAGGTATAGGGTGCATGGATTAACCCTTTCTTTCAGATTTCTGAAGAAAAAATACTGGAGCTAAGTTGAGCTGGTCAGAAAATGCTGCTCTGTTACTTTTCTAAGTTCATTTCTGTCTGGTACTGAAATAACTTTAGAAATGCTTTTGCTCAGCCAGCAGGGACTGGTGGTAGCAGATGCTCCCCAGGTGAAAGGAACATTGTGGATGTCTGTGTAATTCCTTTTATTTTTAAAAAAAGGAAGAATCAGCAGTGAGTGCAGCTGTCCTCAGGAAGGCATGTAGTGACAAAATATTAAAACTCCTAGGACAGCTTAGTATCTGAAAAAAATAATCCTGGCACACCATACAAAGTACGTGGAGTTAATGAAGAGAGAAGGCTTGGGCTTCTTCATGGTGATTTATAAAAATTCACACAGGGGAGGGATGACGTTAGGTGCATCTTGGGAGCTTCACCCACACTCCAGGCACCCACCCAGATCTGCTCTGCAGTCCAGTGTGACCATAAATCCCAGATTCAGACCACCAAAGCCGTACAGGGATAAGTGCTGGCAATCAGCAGGATGCATTTGGCAAGACAGGGAAAGGAAATGGTGATAAACTGGGCTTGCTGATTCTTCATATACAAAGTCCTCAGTTTTGATGTGACTGCCTTATGTCTTCCTAACAAACCTGGGCAAGGAAAAGATAAAGCTGGGGTCTTGAGACCACCATCTGTGTGGGACAGAGGGGATGCTCTGCTCTGTCTCAACTGAAATATTTATTTTTCTGTTGTTTTTCAGCACACAAAGCTGTCTGTTGTCATCTGAAAACACAAAGTGTGGTGTTGTGGGTGGTATTTTAGTAGACTAATTTAATAGTAGCTCTTCTTTAGTAGTCAAGCTAACTAATCTGTTGCATGGTTTTCAGTTGCAAGCTTTTTGAGAAGGGTTCCTATTGATTTTTGAAGTAGAGACTTAAATATTGAGAAGTAACTGGATCACCCAACAGCGATAGTGAACTGCTCTCTTGAGACTTCACTGGTTTGGGACCATCTTAGCAGGGAAGCTACGCTCGAGCAGTGTGGTTATGTCTCTGCAAAGCCTGTAAGAACTGTCTGTTGGTGCCAGGAATTGGAACAGGGCTTCCCAGGCCCTCTTTGCAGGCTGTGTTTGGAGAGAGTCAGCTGGTCATAACCAGCCCTTGTTTTGAGGTGTGATGTTGGATTTCAAAAGCCAGTGTAAAAATGTGTTTTGAGGAAGAATCTTAGATGCTGGTCTCCGCTTGTGTGAAGTGATAAATTGCAAATCCACAGAAGCAGTTAAAGATATTGGTTGTTATTTGCACGTGCAGCCAAGGGAATGAAGGAAATTCAGCACACAACTGTGCATCTAATTTTAATATTTATTTTTGAAAATTACTAGTCTTCCTTAAGCAATCCTTGGTTGCGCTTTCAGCACTTAATTAAAATAATGAATTTGTATTTCAGCAAGCCCTTGGAGATAACACTATGTGTTTGAATACCTATGTTTTGGGTTTTTTCTGACTGCTAGTGGATCAGTGTGAGTCTGTAAAGGTGCTTCTACTTAAGCTTTTCAGTCTCCCCTGGAGTATCCTGAAAAGTAATAAATTAGGGTTGGGAATCACTGCTGTCTCATGAGCTAATTAACAGTGGCTGATGTAACTGTACCAGTAATTAAACTATTATCCACCCTACTATTTTTTTCAATCAGTCACTCAGATATTCTTTACTTTGGCCCATGATTCCATAGAGTTTGTATTTTAAATAGGTTTTTCTTCCTCTATTGTACAGAAAGCAAAACTTTAATGTGCTGTTTTCTAGGAAATGCTGAAATAGCTGTGTGCTATTGATGGCAAAACTGTCACAAAGTTTAAAAATTAACTACGTGGTTAGATGAGTGAATGTTTTGTACATATTCTTCAATGAAAGTTACCTAATTACGATAATGCTTTGATTCCTTTTACCTTCAACTCTCTCTTACCCTGTGAGGAGACACTTTATGCCTTCTAACTATGGATTTCAGGTTTTTTGTTTAACAAGATAGTTCATACTGAGACTGAAAGGTGCTGTTTCTTATCAGAGGACCTTATCTAAGGCATGCAGAAGAGGTGGGACTTCCCTGAACTACCTTTGGTTTAAATTAAAGCCAAAATATTAATAAAAGAAGAAAAAAAAAATCCATTTTTAAAGTTCAGATCTGCCATTGAGAGAGAACTGACCTCTACCCACAGTAATTTCTAGTAAATACATATCCTTCCAAATTAAAAAGCTGTAGTTAATTTAAAGTGTGAGAGATGAGTTTGTGGAGCTTGATACCGTGGATGAAAATTTCAGGTGAGGCTGCTGCTTCACGTCGGTATTTCTTTGCCCAACCTGTTCAATAACTGATGACTGGGTAGGTAATTGAATTCCTCCTAGCTGTGTGTCTCAACACAACTAGATGCACGTGTATGTGCTAGTACAAATGCTTTAAAAGTGAGTTTACAGGTGCAGGCATGCAAAATTGCTTATGAATAGTGAAAACAACTGACAGTTTTTTCCCATGCTAGATATCTAATTGAGTTTATATTGTTTACTGAAACTCCTACAAAAAAGCTAAGGTGTTTGAAGCAGCTATGTTGTTACCTGTGTTTCTACGTACACTCCCAGTTGTGGTGTGCCCTAGCACTTTTCTGTCCCATTAAGCTTTTTAGATGTAAACTGGATTGTGTTTATGTGAAGGATTCAGCTGTTGAAGTCCTCCCTACAGTGTGATTACATATAGATGACGTTTGCAAAGATGGAATTGTGGTAGCAAGGCAGGTCATGAATTTTTTCATTCTCTTCCCAGCAAAAATAACTAACTTATGCTTCCAATGCAAAGCACTTTTTGTGCCTAAATGGTTGTAATTTGCCCCGTCTTGCCAGAAGTAAAGAAGACAGTCCTTTACTGTTCCTTGCCTCTGGGGAGCTGAGGAGGGAGACAACAACTATGCCTGCGCTCAGCTGCAAGCTGACATGTTGCACCATGTTGAAAAATACTTCTCTATTGAGAGCACAGGCTCTGGGAGTGAGTATTCTCACTATTTGGGGACTGTCATGCAGTCCATTTTGCCTTCTTTCATACTGCACAGTGTAATTATAAAATAGATTTTAAACATTTTTTTGTAGACTTTCAAAAGTTGAGAATTGTAGAATTCAGATTGCAAGTACAGTAGATGTTATAATGTACCTGTCCTCCAAAGCACAGTATATGCAGGTAAGGTGGTGAGCTTGCCCTGCCTATCTAACAGCTTCCTTTGTTGCAGGTTTTCTTTAGGCTACAGCTGTACTTAAAACTAGGTGATATTGTTAGGGAAATGTTTTTCGTTGAACAAAGAGAGCTTGCAAGGCAAAAAGGCAGTGAGGAAACTAAAACACTTCTTACAAAGACAAACCTGTCTGCACCCTGGTGGTTTCTGAGCAGAGGAGACTGCGTTTGTGTATCTTGGGCCTTATAGCAAGAAGTCTGACTGCTGAAGCCAGGTTGCCATGGTGAAATAATTCCCAGCAATTAAAGCACAGTTCTACCCTGAAAAGCAACTCTGTGCAAGGTACCTTGTGAAAACCCACAGTTGGGAGGCCAGGAGGTTTCCAAATCAAATTTCACAGGATCACAGAATAGCCTTGGTTGGAAGAGACCTCTAAGATCACCCAGTCCAACCATTAACCCAGCACTGCCCAGTCCCCACTGCCCCATGTCCCTCAGCACCACATCTCCACGGCTCTGAAATCCCTCCAAGGATGGGGACTCCCCACTGCCCTGGGCAGCCTGGGCCAGTGCTGGGGAACCCTTCCAGGGAAGAAATGTTTCCTAATATCCAATGTAAACCTCCCCTGGCACAACTTGAGGACATCACCCCTCGTCCTGTCACTGTTACCTGGAAGAAGAGACTGACACCCCCCCCCTCACTGCCCCCTCCTTTCAGGGAGCTGCAGAGAGCAATGAGGTCTCCCCTCAGCCTCCTCTTCTCCAGACTGAACCCCCCAGTTCCCTCAGCCGCTCCCCATCACACTTGTGCTCCAGACCCTTCCCCAGCTCCGTTCCCTTCTCTGGACACGCTCCAGCCCCTCAGTGTCCTTCTGGGAGTGAGGGGCCCAAACTGAACACAGTACTCGAGGTGCAGCCTCACAGTCACCTCCCTGGTCCTGCTGGTCACACCATTGCTGACACAGGCCAGGACGCTGTTGGCCTTCTTGGCCACCTGGGCACACTGCTGGCTCATGTTCAGCCACTGTTGACCAACACCCCCAGGTCCCTTTTGGCCAGGCAGCAGTGAGTCCTGGGGATCACCATTTGTGACCGGCCTCCAGCTGGAGTTAACTCCATTCACCACAGCTCTCTGGGCACTGCCAGCCAGTTTTTCACCCAGGGAAGAGTCCACCTGTCTGAGCCATGAGCCGCCAGCTTCTCTAGGAGAATGGTGTGAGAAACAGAATCAAAGGCTTTACTAAAATCCAGGTAAACGACATCCACAGCCTTTCCCTCATCCGCCAAGCAAGTCACCCTGTCATAGAAAGAGCTCAGGTCGGTCCAAGAGGACCTGCCTTTCATGAACCCATGCTGGCTGGGCCTGATCCCCCTGTTGTCCTGCACATCCCGTGTGATCACTCTCAAGATGTCCTGCTCCATGACCTTCCCCAGTACCCAGATCAGGCTGACAGGTGTGGAGTTCCCCAGATCCTCCTGGCCCTTCTTGTAGGTGGGCGTCACATTGGCAACCCTCCAGTCATCTAGAACCTCCCCCATTGACCAGGACTGCTGGTAAATGATGGGGTGGCTTGGCAAGCTCTTCTGCCAGCTCCCTCAGTACTCTTGGGTGGATCCCATCTGGCACCATTGACTTGTGAGGGTCTAGGTGATGTAGCAGGTCTATAATTGCTTCCTCCTGGGTTGTGGGGGGTTTACACTACTCCCCACCCTTGTCTTGCAGCTCCGGGGGCTGAGTACCCTGAGGAGAACTGGTTTGGCTATTAAAGACTGAGGCAAAGGCAGCAGTTAGTACCTCAGCTGTATCCCCATCCTTTGTGGCAGTGTTTCCCTCTGCATCCAGTCAAGGATGGAGATTGTCCTTGGCCCTCCTTTTACTGTCGATGTATTTGTAGAAACATTTTTTGTTGTCTTTTATGACAGACGCCAGATTGAGTTCTGGCTGGGCTTTTGCCTTTCAGATTTTCTTTCTACACGACTTAACGACATCCTTGTACTCTTGAGTTGCCTGTCCCTTCTTTCAAAGGCTACAAACTTTCTTATTTCCCCTGAGTTCCACCAGAAGCTCCCCGTTCAGCCAGGCTGATCTGATAAATTTGCTCGGTTTAGAATTAAAAAGATAGGTTTGCAATCTGCCAGCTCTGCAGACTTCCTAAGGGTTGGAAGATAACAAATGATGTCTATGGGGGTTTTTGTGCTCTGGTGGTGAACTCCCCCCCTG
This sequence comes from Podargus strigoides, assembly GCA_028020825.1. Lineage (NCBI taxonomy): Eukaryota > Metazoa > Chordata > Aves > Caprimulgiformes > Podargidae > Podargus > Podargus strigoides. The sequence goes on from CM051633.1 coordinate 5,891,312, forward strand.
CAAAGGTGGACCAAAGTACTGCATGTGCTCTTCTAGAAAGATAACAGGGCTGCATTGGAATAACCAGGAGGAGCAGTTGCTGCCAGAACTTGAATTTAATCATGATGCAGAAGTCAAAATAACACTATTTAAGTGTGTTCCAATAGAAAAGTGGGGGATAATAAATAAAGAAACTCCTGTTTGTACTACAGTACATTTACATTTTCTTTCAGTTTGCAGAGTCTAAAATCCTTGTGAGATACGGACTTTTTTGCCAGTTGTGTTATTTTTAATTTTCATTCTTTGCAGGCAGTTTCTCTGGCCTCTAGTATTTCAAATCGTGTTGAATAAACACTGTTCTGAGTATTACAATAATAAACCTGGCAGGCCTGTATTTGCCTTCCCCGATGTGAAAAAGATGTTAAAAGCCACTCCAAAGCTTACTTGCTTTCAACTCTTGGTGCAGATCACTGGTTCACCTGGCTCTGTAGTGTGGGAGCTCTCCCCATGGCAGCATGCAGCACCTGTAACAGCACCAGGCTCGGTATCTCTGCCATAGTCTGCTCTCAGCCACTTTTCTTTTTTGCCTGTGTGTTTTAATGAAAGAAATGTAAGGTATGCTATAGATCTCTGCCTTGGACTGAAGTGTTTTCCAGTATATTTATCTCTGCAGACTTTAAAAGGTCCTTATAGAGCCAATTGAGATATAAACATTTACATATGCAAACATTTACGTATACAGATATCTGTGGCTAGGTGAAATGAATCTTGTTTGTACTCTCCAGCTGCAGTATGGGAGTGTATTTAACAATGGAGGATGATGAGAGCATTTGTGTTGCTAGAATTGAAATGACATTTTCCCTCTAAGGGTGTCAAGGATACAGGAGCATCCTTATCTTGGTATTAAGTATGGGCCTGATGGCCACCTCAAGCAGGGATTTGCCCTCTTTCTCCTCAGTTTTTGCCTCCTTTGTCAGACAGCCAGAGTTTGCCTACAACTGGAGATGTAGCAACAAAAAAAACCCAAACCCAGGAACCACCACTCCATATCTGCCACAGGCTCAGGACTTAGTCACTTATGATGTAGTGTTCTGCTGCATGGTATGTTCTAAACATTGGATAAATTAATTGTTGCAACACTCTTACTATGACCTACTGAATCTGTCTTACCACAGACCTAATTTGGCTTCACATAGGGCTCTTGAAAATAAACATTAGGAAAGATTTGTGTCCTTTTTCTTTCCTAATCCCCAAATTACCAAATATCTGGACTGTAGTAAATCACTTGGGAAAAGAATCTTGCTGAGGCTTCATGTTGGCACATCCTGGTTTTGGATATGAGGGCTTTCTGGCACTAAGGTAAAAGAGAACATTTCAAAATGAAGAACAACAGATATTTGGTAAGGTCATTTTCTGTGTTTCTACTAGTGAATGGCTCCTTTTAAATTGCATCCCTGGCTCCTAGAACTAAATAATCTATTTGTCTTCCATCTGACATCACTTCCACGTGTTCCTAGGGCTGTGTCCCACTCAGCCCCTCTCCAGTGTGTTGACTGGAGGGGAACCTGGACCAGTGCAAGGATTATAGAGTCAGAAGACCCTCCCAAAGGCAACCAGAGAGGCTGGATCCCGCCTCTCAGTCTAGGGGAGGAGTTCTGGCAGGTACAGCCAGAGAAGAAAGGAAACTCTAGTCCAGCGTGTTTTACCGCAAGAATGCACTCTGTGCATTTTTGTAGCATTAACTGAGCTGTTTGCATGCCTGGCCTTGCCTTTGCAGCCATTCTTCCCAGGGCTGCCCTGAAGATGGGGGATCCTGAGGAGAAGAGAAGCAGCAGCAGTGGTACCTGGCAACCAGCAAATACCTGGGAGTTTCAGCACTGCACTTGGAAAGGCAGTTAATGTGTGGCTGGCACGCCACTGTGGGCAAATGGTGTGGCAAACACTGAGCTAGCACTGGGAGGTGACATGCAGAGGAAGAGAAAAAGAGGGAGAGAACTGGAATCATAATTTAGGTTGGAAAATACTTTTAAGATCATAAAATCCTACCATAAACCTAACTGCTGCCAAGTCCACCACTAAACCATATCCCTAAGCACCGCACGTACATGTCTTCAAAATCCCTCCGGGGATGGGGACTGCCCCACTGCCCTGGGCAGCCTGGGCCAGTGCTGGGGAACCCTTCCAGGGAAGAAATTCTTCCTAATATCCAGTCTAAACCTCCCCTGGCACAACTTGAGGCCATCACCCCTCATCCTGTCACTGTTACCTGGGAGAAGAGACCAACCCCCCCTCACTACCCCCTCCTTTCAGGGAGCTGCAGAGAGCAATGAGGTCTCCCCTCAGCCTCCTCTGCTCCTCACTGAACCCCCCAGTTCCCTCAGCTGCTCCCCATCACACTTGTGCTCCAGACCCTTCCCCAGCAGGTAGATGGAGAGTCCTACACAAGAGCATGGAAAGCCTGATGTATCAGAGGCAGTGTGTGCAGGTACCTCCTGCTCTCCCTTCTTTGCCAGCAGCACCAGCTGGAACTCAGTGTGGCCCTACAGAATGTTTTGGGCTTTCTGTTGAGAAGCAGCATTATGAAATAATGTTATGGCACTTGTCATCCTTAACATGCCTGCCATGCCTTGGCACCGACTGTTTACAGCAGAGCATCCGGAGGCCAAGCAAAGATTCCCTTTTAAGGCAAAGAGCCACTATGAGAATCCAGAAGACAAAGTTTCCCTGGCATGTAGGGTACATTCTTCTTTCCTCCTCCTCTTAAATAAACTATTAGTAACTTTTAAAAACAGAACAAAAATGAAGAAGGAGGGCCAGAAATGCTGCCCAAGACATTTTATTCTGCGCAGCCCCCTTAGACCTGCGCAGCAGCCGTGCCCTGGAGCTAAGCCAGGGCAGGAGAGGGGAGGAATGAAACTGGGGTCAGAGGAAATCAGAATGGAGGCTGTTTTCAGAAGCTTAGACTTCTTCCCTTCCCCAGGCCCTGGAGAAACGGTCTGACCGCAGCAGTCCCTGAACAATTGTAGTGTTTGCTGCAGTGGGATCTGGGCTTTCCAATACCTCACACAGCTTCCTTTCCCATGCTGGTGTTCTTTTCGTTCCTAGTCCTGAACACGTATGTGTACATCCAGGATTTGTGTTCTGGGTGTGCTGTCACGTGGCTTTTCCAGCTGAAGGTTTAGCAGTGATCTGGGTTAAAACAGGACACGGGATTGCAGAAAAAGCTGCAGAGAGATACTAATCTTGTACGGTTTTAATGAAAGAGAGGGATACAAATGGCATCTCTAGTTTTTACCCAAAGGAAGGGCAGCTCTACTGATGTTCAAATGAAACTCGCTGTTCCCCTTTCCTTGCCTGCTATACAAATAAAGATGTTGCATTACCAAGAAGTGATTTTTAAGCTGCCCAGTACCTCTAAGCTTCCAGTCCTTGTACTTAACCGAGAAGAGCGACGGGGGGCTGCTGGGGAGGAGACTGGACAGCCTTCAAGGGTTTATTCCTGTCCTGTAAAAACTGGTGTAACCTGCTGCTTTGTTGTTCTTGGTGGGAGTTTGTCACTAGGACTCATAAATTTTAGCTCATAAAACTGTTTATTTCCTGCTATGAATGGGCTCAGGACTCGTGTACTTATGCAGAACATTTCTAAACAGAAATGAACTGATAACTTCTTTCCATTAAGTGCCACAGGACGAACACAAAGGTAACAAGTGTATCTGTGAGCAGCTGACCTGGTTTTCCTTACAAAGCTGTACCCTTCTGTTAATGGCTGAAATCTTTGGGTTTCTCCTCTCTGCGAAGGGAGTATATTAGATGGAGAGAGGCATATTCAAATTTTTTACCTTAATATGTTTTATTCCCTCGTCTGTTCCACTCATGCCCCATTTGGCTCCTTACCCAAAGAAGGGAAGGGGAGAGAAGTTCAGATGAAAACATCTAGTATATCTTTAATTTTGAATTGCAAGCTCTTACTCCCTGGAAAATATAAACCCATGAAAGTGTCTATAAAGGTTGACCTAAAGACACTGTTACAGATGTTGGCTTGCTGCCTCTGTAATGCTGTGTGGGGTTATGTTTGAAGAAGCTAACCCCCAGCCTCAGGTTACCAAGAACGTGGGTTTTGGCAGGAGTACTTCACTCGGTAATACTTCATCGGGGAGGATATTTTAAAACATGACACTTGGAAAAGAAAGTAAGAAATGACAGGCTGGAGATGAAAGGCCGAGGTAGTTGGATGTATCTGGTGGCTGGGCAGTGCAGAGGCACACCTGGGTGAGGTGCAATATGGTGGTGCTGTTGGAGACTAAAGTTTTCCACGTAAATATTTCAGTTGGGGATGTACCATTGCAACCCCTGAATTCTCCAGACTGTGAACTATACAAACTATAAAGCTCAAATTATTTGAAAATACCCCCCAAAACCTCAAGTGACTTTTAAAATAGCATCCAATAACGTTTCTGTGGGCATCTTATTTTTTTTATCTTAAATTAGATTTTTCTTGTTGTGCCACTTTTGCAGGCACTGCTGTGAACCGTGGGGCTTTTACTCTTCTCTCACCACCCTGACTGAACCTGTCACAGCTGGATTGTCACAGTGGAGACATGCTCTCTTCTGAATTTGCAGGGGATTGCTAGGATTATACCTCGGATAAGAAATAGGGTCAGTTACTAAAAAAATAAATACTATTAATCACCACGAAAAGCACATCTTTGTCCTGTAAGGTTCATAATCCGCAGCAATTTTCATCCCCGCAGACTTGAGATGGTTTGGGAGTTTTGAGGTTTGCAAACAGGGAGACAGATTTGCCATGTAAGGCCTGTTGGACCTGTTCTGTCGATTTTCAAATGGAAATGAGTGTGCTTAAGACTTGGCTGGAACCTGCAGCTGGTGCTGGGATCCAGAGGGCACTGAGTGATTGGAGTTTTGCCTGCAGCTCTGCTCCTCACCACTATAGGGTTTTTTAATATTCTGAAGTTACTCTTGTATCTGTTACTAAACCCACTTTTAATGTGCCACATTAAAAAGAGAAACACCACTGATTACTTGTATTTAAAAAAGAAAAAGTAAACAGTCACCCCACAGGTAGTTAGTTGAGTAGGAGATGGTGATCGAAGCATCATGAAGTCCTTGAAGAGGTTTCCATTTCAGATGCAGTGTAAGAAACTGCACAACTTTCTGGAGACAGCAAGAAATTATTATAGCTGTGCTGGTTCCCTCTGGGAAAAAGGAACCCTGAATTGCTAGAGATAATCTGAAATTGCACAATCAGTTTTAGGGAAGTTTGGCACTTAATAAATCACTAGTGTTCCCCCTGTGTAATCAACCTTGTAATAAATCAGATTCTCATGACCAAAGCCATGGCTGCCTGGCACACTTCCAAAGTGGTGTGAGCTATATCTGGTTATGAAGCATGTCCACATAGTGGGCACTGCATCTTTGGTACTTCTTCAGCTGCATCAGGTTGCTCAATGTGGGATTCTTTCCAAACAAATCATGTCAGTTTAAACTGAAGCACATCTTTAGTATTTGTTCCACGAATAAATTTTGAACCTTGCAGCCAGTTTCTGCTAGGAAATGGGAACAATACTTTCCTCCTATGGTTTTAAAACTAAATTAATACTGTGATGGTGCTTTGAAGATGCTCCAAGGTGTGGGATTTTTTTAAACCAAGACACTTCTGGGCATCTGCTCAAGAAGGAAATGAGAGTGAGAGATTAGAGGAGTATCTTTATTAACTGAGATGGGATAAGAAAACAAGCTGGGAAATTGGCAGTTTTACTTGATCTTAACAAAGCAGTTAGACCAGGGGAAAAAATCATCACAGCTCATGGGGCCTGTCACTTGGTGGAGTGTCTTACACATCTCCTCCAGTGAAGTCCAGGCAAGCTTCCAGCTGCTGTGGTTTCTCAGCTGAATGTGAGGCTGAGTGTGGAAGCCCTGCTAGAAGCATTAGTGAATGTACTGGCTTTGGCTGGAGCCACTTTGCTGGGCTGTCTGCAGCTTCAGACAAGTGATCTCTCTGCTGCCATCTCCCATTGCTTTTCCCTCTCTGAAACTTATTTGTGGGTGTGACTTGGCCTGTGGCATCATATTCAATGGAGTGCCTAGAACCAAACACACACAAACCTATCCTGGGAGTTATCTGAAGCATTAGTTTGTACCTGGTTTGCCTGTCAATAAAACCTGCTGAGTGCTGTGTCCTTGGATCCCCTAAAGATGGTTCTTCCCTTAATTAGTAGTTAAGCACTGACAGACAGGTTTTGGTCTAACCTCTTCACAGACCTTCACCAAATTGCTGCTTAACAGCTGTTCCTCCTGCTGCTTTGGAGATACAGTTGATCTGACATGGATGTGTTAAGACACATTTAACAGAATTCTCCTGGTTTTTAAGAAAGACACAGGTAAATATGAATCAAGATGTTGGTTTGCTGTAGGGTGCCTGTAGCAGTGTTTTGAAAAGTGCTGCCCTTTTTGTGGTCTTGTATGACATTAACTTATGTTTTCCAGTAAGTAATCATTTACAGTCATGGGGGTGATGGCCTCAAGTTGTGCCAGGGGAGGTTTAGATTGGATATTAGGAAACATTTCTTCCCTGGAAGGGTTCCCCAGCACTGGCCCGGGCTGCCCAGGGCAGTGGGGGAGTGCCCATCCCTGGAGGGATTTCAGAGCCGTGGAGATGTGGTGCTGAGGGACATGGGGCAGTGGGGACTGGGCAGTGCTGGGTTAATGGTTGGACTGGGTGATCTTAGAGGTCTTTTCCAACCAAGGCTGTTCTGTGATTTGATGATTTTGGTGTTTCCTGAATAGAACAGTAAAACTCTACTGTTCTTGTCACTTTTCCTTCCATTGAAAAGAGGCTGAAGGAGCTGTTGCTGAATGTGCTGCTTTATGCTCCCTGCTATTGTCTTCACTTACAAGGGTGTTACAGGTCTTTGGAACAACAGTGAACTTGGAGGTAGGGGAGAGCAAAAGGAAGGAAGCTAACTTGGAAACTTTGCACTGTTTGGTAATTCTGGTAATTGTGAATGTATGAGCTTTGGTTTGTCTAGAATATGGAACTATTACCTGTTGATTCTTAATCACGTGTAATCAGATTATAAAACTCTTTTCTCCATACTGCTGTATGCTGCAGCTTTGTAAATCTGTAAAGAAAAAGCTTGAATATTGGCAGTTTCCAAACTAAAACGCACGGTTTTACAGCCTAGACTGAGCATGGCTCAGTTGATACAAGTCTGACTTTACAACCTAAGTTCTGCCTAATTGAGGGAAGATGTGTGCTCCAGTTCAAAACTTGACGTTTTTAAGACTGGATTTTTTTTTTTTTTAGTTTGTAGTTAAAATTTTTGGGCCATGTGGTGTCCCAACTGCACTGCATGCAGGTCATGAAAATCTGCTGGTATAAACAATTTCTGTGGTCTTGCTTTAGCTCTCAGCAGCTGCAAAAGGTTAAAAAGAAGTTTGTACTGCACATGGTGATGTGGCATTCAGGTGTCAGTGGTGTGAATAAACCTTTGGGTAGCAGTGATTATGGGAATTTTGCAGGTTCAGTGATGACACCCGTGAGTTGGGGTCTTTTTTAAATTGACCCAAAGCTTTGGAAAGGGGCAGAGCATGGGATCCTTTGGGAAACTTCTGTTTGAAGTTGGCTGCATGTACTAATCCCACAGAGAACTGACATTTGGAAATGAGGGGTTTGGGCTTTGTGAAAGGACGACGTATAGTCCTTTGCATTAGCAAACATATATTTAGTGACATATATTTAGTGTTGCATTTTTGTTTGTTTTCTTGAAATGAGGAGAAGATGCTGAAGTGAGAATGAGGTACACACTATCCATTTCTGCTCAGTGGAAGGCTTGCATCAGCCTCGTACATCTGATTTCCTCCTGTGGTTTCCCTCCACAGTCTGGCTCTGTGTCAGGCTGTCTTTGACCTCTTCATCTCTCTCTTCCCCTCCTCCTACTCCTCCTCCTCTCAGAAGACTGCTCTTAGCTGACGTGGCACAGCCCTAACCTGGGGCCCTTGGTTTAAGTATCCTGAAGTAAAGCAAAGATACAAACTCTGTTCTATCCAAACTACCTCTCACTGGTAACTTTTCTCCCCCAGTGTGGTTGATGCAGTTTGTCAAACCAGTCTCTGAAGTTGAAGGTGTTTTCTGCGTGATTGTTACTGAACTATAATATTCTTAAAAAATCAATTTATCCTTGAATGCCTGAATCCTGCCCCCCAAACCAAACCCCAAAACCACTAAACCCAAAGAGCTGAAAAAACCTCTGTAGAGTATATTCTGAATAGACCTTAATATTGTCTTTCAGAGGCCCAGCAGGTACGAAGGAGCTGTGTGGAGCATGCCAGGCTTAGTTTCAGCAGCGTAGGAGTAAGGCAGCCTGTGCTGTGATTTAAGCAAATCAGTGGCCTGGAGTATTTTTTACTAGCTCAGGGCCAAGTGCGTAATCTCAACTGGATTTATGCTGTTGACTGTCAAGGTAAGGTAGTTTCAAGTCTTAACATGGTCTTCCTGCAAAAAGAAGTCGTCAGACATGTTGCTTCATCTGCTGTGAAGTCAGGTTACAGACTGTCGAACAAGGCTGTTGTTTTATGCCATTACATTTCCCTTGAAAGTCATCTCAAGTTGTGTGAAAAGCACTTGACACTTCAAATACCATTCCAGGAAAGATGTGCATCCCATCCTCACAGCAAAAATCAAGCCTGCATGTATCCCAGACAGGGGCACAGCTGGAAGATTATTTAAAGTGTGTTAAGAGCCAGAATGCGAGGTCAGGTTCCTTTGGATGGGATCTAGATGAGTTTAAACAGGAAACTTAATGCAATCATCTGCAAAGGTGGGCTTGGCTTGGTTTTACAGATCCTCAAATACATCTTCAACCGAGAAAACCTGACATTAAAAAATCCTGGCATCTCTTTGCATGTAGTGCACAGCAATTACCTTACTGCACTTGTGTCTCACCACTAAATGTATCTTCTGCCTCTGGTTAGGTGGATTTTTTAACTGCAGAAACACACAGATATGGAGCTGTTTGGCCTCATAGCCTGAAAGATCAAAGTGCTTACCTGTGGTCCTTCCTCAGAACTCCTCACTGAACCCCTGGCCCAGGGATACAGGTTGAGTGTTCCTCAACCCATATTCATCCTCTAGTTTGAGGGTGTTACAAACAGAGCGGGAGGAAAACGCTAGTGATTACAACAAACACTTCAGAAATGGGAGAAAAGTCACAATATACCATAGAGACAAATGCATTTTATGGAATGCGCTTTGTCGAAGGTTATTTCATAATGCATCTGATTTTAAAGGATTTTCAGAAAAAAAATGAACTCTGTTTTTCCTGTCTCAAGTATCCTGGGAGCTGACAAAGCAGGTGTTCTTATAGTTACCAGTTCTAGTTGCTTCTAGCTGGAGCCACAGACCCTCACTTCCAGGCAGCTTCTGGCATCTCAGAGAACGTAGAGCTGGAGCAGTGAGGAATGCTGCAGCTCTGAATGAGCAGTGCCAGCACATTGTGTGGAAAGAGCATTTTTCCAGCTGCGAGCTGCCTTCTCCCAGCAGCCCGCTTTCACTGTCCCTCAGGTGCCCATTTTGCAGGTTACAGTTACTGGTACCACGCAGCAGATTGTTCATCTGCTCGTGCTAGAGTAGCTCTGTCGGGCACAGGGCTGTTCTGCTGTCACGACTCTTTGTAGGCATAAAGAGACTGTCACTGTCCCACGAATTTGTAATCTAAACTGAAAAAAGGGCAATGGAGATGGAGCAGCTCCGTCTCAAGTTTCTTAATGCCTTTCCAGTGTGAAGTGACAGAGTTAAAATACAAATACATATTTTTAAGTAACTATCTTTTGCTTTAATTAAAAAAAAAACCCCAAACTAAGGGGAGGGAAGGCAGGAGGAGCAGTGTCAACACAAATACAGAGTTTGGATAAACCAGCTTCTTTCTGTAGTTGTTCATCAAGGTAACCTTTCTTCTCTCTTTGTGCTCTCTTGCAGGAAGTCTAAGGGAAAGCCAAATGGGAAAAAGCCAGCACCAGAAGAGAAGAAACTTTACCTAGAGCCCGAATACACAAAATCCAGGATTACTGACTTCGAATTTAAGGAGCTAGTGATGTTACCACGAGAAATAGACCTCAACGAGTGGCTAGCCAGCAACAGTGAGTATTGTGATCGTACAGCTCTGAGCTTGCTGCCCACACCCAGCAAGGCATTCATCCACTGTTTCTTTTTACTGTTTTCAGTGCTTAGAAAAACACTCAATGACTATTTATGCTTCCTGCATAATGCATGTCATTATACCTTGAGCAGTAATTAAGCTGTCTTGCGTACAAACCAACTGTGCTCAGCAGCATGGAAGCCTTGATGCGTTTCCTCCTTCCAGCTCCCTCACTGTGGCTCTGAGGGCGTTGAAGTTTTTGATGCCCTTTTGAGGACCATCAGATTCCTTTTGACTGTTTGCTACACTGGCTGGTTCAGCACGTTTCTGACTTAGGCTGTTGGTCTTCAAGAGGAATTGTAAAAATGGTAATTTATTAAGACAAGCAAGTTATGCTTAAAGCCAGAATTTTTGAAGGCTTTTGTTAGGATTTCTTCTCCCCACTCCTTCCAAGCTTGGGTGGAATTACTGTGAATATAAACTGTAGTCAAGCTGGAGCTCAGAGATGTGACTGACTACTGTGGCTGAACGCTCTATCTGTGCATCTCACTTCAGATTTACAGTTCTTTCCTGTGCTTCTGCTTCATCTGCCAGTCCTAACCTGCAGTGATGACCCAGTCCTGTTTACATTTTCAGCAGTATGTGGTAGTAGCAAGAAACCACTTTAAACTGTGCACTAGGAAAGCTCATAGAGACTCATTAAGAAAAAGCAAGGTGCCCCCTGAGGAGTATTAAGATATCTCAAGAGATTTTTAAAAAGTAGAAGTGTAGTAGTTTTCATGCTGTTTTTTTTAAAAAGGAGATACATCATGAGAACTATTAATGCTGCTTTCTAACCACTGTACATTTTAAGTCTGACTTCAAAAGAACCTAGCAAATTGGTTGCCTTCAGCTTCTAGTAGAGTATTCTGCTGTAAAGGTGAGGCTGATGACGGAGACACTTTCCAGTCTTGCTGCTTAGTGAGTAATAAGAGCTGATGCATCATGTTGCTTTCATCTTCAATCAAAACAAGAGCTTTCATTCTACGTACCTCTTTGTTTTGCAGTTCATCATTAGACTCATTTAGCTAAATCATGTTTAAATTTGTATGCACGCTCAAGGCTCTGAGGTCACTTCACTTGCTCTATTTAAATAATTGTCTGGAGGATAACCAGTGTTTGGAGATATTTGACATCTGAATTTCTTTCCTTTGTGTTTATTTTTCAGCAACAACATTCTTTCATCACATCAACTTACAGTATAGTACAATCTCAGAATTCTGTACAGGAGAGTCGTGTCAGACCATGACAGTGTGCAATACGTAAGTCGGTATTAACAATTACAGGGTTTCCATGAAGTCTTTGGAGTTGCTTGGGGGAGGATATTGCTATTAGATGGCATTGGGCAAGTGTCTCACAGCCAGTCTCGACTTAGCGAGCATGTGGCAGCTGCACATCCTCTTCTCTCCCCTCAGCAGTGAAGGGTGGTGGAAATCTGTTTTTCTGGAGGACTGGAAGGATGAGAATCTTTGACTGTTCTGAGCTGGTTTTATAAGGTCAGATCAGAGAGGCAAATTACCACGTGTGTAGCTCGGGGGGGAGAGGGGAAGAAAAGCAAGGCACAACTGTCCTTACTGGTAAGAGTGCTGGGATTCCATAGAAGGCTGGGGAGGATAAACGAATTGTGAAAGCCTCAGAGGGTGCTTTTGATAGCTGGAATGCTGACAGAGCACCAAGCTGCTGACGGATAACCTCTAGCCTGACGTGAGCCACTGGCTTTCTGCCCGAGCCCCTGGGCACAGAGGACACAAGTGGCAGCTTTGAAGAGAATAAGGAAAACGTTTTGGTTTGGCACTTTCCCCCTGTAGGACTTAGCAGGACTTTAAACATTGACTAGCTGTCACTTATGAAAGAAAGCTTTGTAGTTTTACTCTACATGCTGAATATAAGAAAAAGTTACCATGAACTCCTGCTCTTGATTAGCACAGTCCAACATGATAGAATATGAGATCCAGTCGAGTATGAATAAGCCTGTTGTTTTTTTTTCTCCAGCACATGTGTTGATAGTCCTTTTCTTCCCTCCTCTTGCATTTCCTGGGATTAATTCGGTTGAGATGGATTTTAAAACAGAAGACTGAGCAGTTAATGTACATCAAACAAACATCCCAGGGAATGATGCAACAGAACGAGAGCAATATATCGTAGCTCTGACAATAATTACGTAGTGCTTAGAAAGGAATCCTTGCTTAATGCACTGGGCTATCTTGTACACTTGAATTAATATCAGAGGCTTTCTTTGAGAGCATGGAGGAAATTTCTGCATGTAGAAGTTGGAAAGATAACTGTCAGTAGAGAAATAAAAGCCCTGCTAGGGACTTTGAAAGCAGGCTGGAACAGCAAGTAATAAATCTCTGCTGGACTGAGATTTTTATCAAAAGGAGACAGCATGTCTCTAAATGGTGATTGGTGAGATGAGCATTTTGTTGATTCTTGCTCCCAAGCTGTCCTGTGCTTTAGTTCCTGATGTCCAAAGGACTGAGTTTAACAGTTTATCCATGGGAAATAGTGGCTAAAAGGAGGTGGTGGGAGGGAGCCTACAGAAGTGTTGCTCCATTCTGCTCTAGTGAGTCTTAAACAAGAGTTCTGTGTAAGCAATTGGTGCTGCAGAATAAAGAAAGGAAGTGCCTGTAGGTGGCTCCAGCTGAAGCCTTGATTTGTGGTGGTGAGGACTGATAGCAGAATGTCATAGCCTTTGTTCTGGAAAACTGAGAAATTGTGCTGCTTGGGAATAACAGGAAGCATGTCTACACTTGGGTGAAGCACTTGAAATGGTTTGTGTTTAATATCTTCCCCTACTTGGGGCAGATGCCTGATTTATGTTTGCAGACTGTAGGCTGCATATTTCAGTCTTTGATCAGGTGTGTGGGTCTGTGAAAAAAACACACTGGCCACACGAGATCACCGAGCTGCACACCTCAGTGCAGCTGAGCCTTGAAGGCTCTGTTCAGGCCATGTCCTCCAAATGTTTTCAGTGACAATTCTGGATAATCCTTATCCTTATGTTCTGCCTTTCCTAGCTCTTCCATTTGGGAAGAGATATGCCTAAAGGGGACATGGAGAACTGCCTCAACGATGCTCATTTGTTCATATCCAATTATAACTATGACAAAGCCGTATCAAAGTCTTTCCCCCCCTGCCCCCCCCTTTTCTTTTAAACCTTACCCTACTGAATTAAGGTAAGGACATGCCTATTGTGTTGGAGAAGCACCAGCTGATATGATTTATTGTGCTCCTGACCTGTCTCCAATACATAAAGGGTATCACCTAAACATTAAAGTCAGTTGCTGATGAACCTGATGGGCACTGCAAATTTCACCTTCCATGGCTGTGATCTGCTTATTTGGAATACAGTAGGATCTCCCTATATTAGATTGCCACAGAATTACAGTACCTTGGAATAAGGGTGCAGTTTGCCATTGTTTTCAGTACTGATTTCATAAGTAGTTCAGTGTGAAGGTCTGCTTTCTGTTCCTTTTATGTTTCCCCTGCCCAGTTTCTCTGCAGAGTGTTTTGGATCCTAAGGAAGGCTTTTTGTATTTAGGGTTGAGAAGTTGAAGTAACTATACAGAGGAGGTTGCTTGTCAAGTTACTTTGTATTCAAATGCACTGCAAACACTCAGTCCGAAGTTTAGAGATTTGCTGGCAAAATAAACACCAGTTGCAGTTAAATATTTGAGGTAAGGGTTTAACATCTCGGAGAAGCTCCAGCCAGCTGACAAACTGCAGACAGATGCAGCGTTCAGCCCTCTGTCAGATATGTGAGTTAGCACAGCCATCTGCACACAATGAGGAGGAGAATTTCTGCTTAGGGTTACTAAGAGACATCTGACCAAAACTTAGTCTCCTTGTAGAACAGGTGGAAGCATTTGCTGGCAAGGTGGGATAATGCCAAGAGAAATACCAGACTGGCCAGTTCCCTTCAAAATTTAACGAGGGTGGCATGACTGTAACTTAGTTTTGCTTATTGGTGTGTTCATCACTTGCTGTAAAGCAGGTACTGTCTTTTTAACACAGTATGTGTAGCTTATTATTCCACAAAGTAGCTTTAAAGCACCAGGAGCTGTAAACTGGTTTTCCAGCTGACATCTGGGCAAAACTCATCAAAGGTGCTGAAGTGAGTGGAGTAACTAAGAGCGTATATCAGTTCATGAGGCTGAGATTACAGACCTGCTGCAGCAGAAATGAAGGATGGATTCCAACTTCTCAGCAGCCCACAGATAAGAGAGAGAGAGAGAGAGAGGTCTCGTTTTGGTCCCGTGAAATCCCTTAACTGAACATTCCTTATCGCTCACTTTTTCCAGTCCTGCAATCTTCCTTCTCCTGTCCACCCTGCCCTTAGTGTCTCTGCATATGGAGGGCCTTTCCTTTTAGAAAGCTTCACTCAAACTTGCATGTTTTGCATTTTCTTATATTGCAGTTCCCTGAGCTGTATGCTTCTACGTGGTGGCTCTTTTTCCAGCCACCCCCTCATCTAAATGTCGCTTTGCCCCCATCAAACCATCACAGCCATTCCCAGTTGCTGACAAGCACTGTATTACTGTCCTTGCATCTGATACCAGTTGCAATCCTGCGTTCTCCATAATCCATGCTTTGGTATTTCGAGTAGGACTGTGTCTTCCTTTCCAGACCACAGAATCCCCACAGCATTTGTCTTGCCCTCCTTCCAAAAGCTTTTCTTACATACTGATGTAAGTAACTTCTGTTCTGCCTTGGCTTCTATGTCACCAACACAAATGCAGAATGTTTTAGGGGAAGAGGGATAAAATATGTACATACATTAAGATGCAGCACTGTGATTCGTATGTTATACTTTATTTGCATCATAGGCTTTTCTCTGATAAACCCATAGTTGTTTCTCCCTGGGATTTTGAACAGAGCTGCAAATTCCTAATGCTCTTCCATAGTGGGGAAGTTTACATCTGCCAGAATATTACATAGAAATAAAATAATCAAACTCTGTATCATGTGAGCAATTGTGAAAAGTGCTTTTAAGTGTTGTCTTGTCCTTTCTGCTTCCCATCCATTGCCTAATACGGGACTGTGCTGTCACAGTGCCAGTGGTGGAATGCAGTTAGGCTTCTGTGCCCAGCTGAGCCCTTCGGTGGCCCCAACCTGCTTCCTAGCTTGTTAAGGGAGATAACTCCAGCAAGGGTGGGAGCTGCTACCAGGCATGAGATGTTCATGGCATGTCAGAGGCTCCTCTCTTCCTCCAGGACCTGTGAAGTCTCTGTTCACAGCACTTGAAACATGAGGAAGATATATGATTCTAATCAACAGGGCAATCCTTGTAGTTATCCCCTCCCTCACTCTTAATGATTCTTCTTTTCAATTCCTGTTTTGCATGGTTAGCCTAATTTTCAAGGGAAGGCAGAAAGGGTATGTTTGTATGTATTCAGTGGGATGTTACAGCAGATTTATTCACTTATATTTTCATGTAAGTGAACTTGTACAGTTGCCAAACTGTTTCTTTTAACTAAAATCCAATTACTCAGACCCATTTTTGCACCTAAGGGCAGCTGTACACTGTGCTTTCTGTCTTGCAGCTGAGGATTTCTGCAGCATGAGAAAACTGCTGAGGTACAGACAGTCCAGTCTGCTTCTGCTCTTGGAAACAAACAGTGTCCTAAGAACCAAAATAAGTCCGAGTTGCCTAGAACTGCCTTGCTGCAGGACAAGACAAATGAGATGGCTTGTGTCTGTGCACTACGTTGTATAATTCCTTCTATGTGGATTGTATAAAGGAAGTAAGCAGTGATGAAGAACACAGTCTATGCCCAAGGGCCCAAATTCTACTTTTGATGCCTGACATAGCTCTACAAAGAGCTTTTACCTCCTGCTGTTTCCATCCACTTGCTCACCTTTTTATGCCCTTTTGCAGGCAATCCTGCTTTCTCTAGTAAACAACAGAGTGAGCAAGCAGCATGTGCTGAAAATGAACGGCAAGAAAAATTCTAAACCTTAAGTGTCTGCAGAACTAGGTGTCATTTGCCTTTCCTTTTTTAAAGTTTGAACTACTCACTTCTGCATCTTCCTCTGTTTTCATACAGCTTGGGGCATTAACAGTATCACCAGTGTCTTCACCTCACCGCCCTCAGGTCCCTGAAGAATCTTTTGGGGCAATGAAAACACATTATAAATCAAAAATTCTCATTTGCTAGTTCACATTTGTCTTTAGTTGCTTCAGGACTGCTGTGCTGCTCAGTATAGATAAAGCTTCACTTTCCAAGTGGTATGTACTGATCCTTCCAGGTCAGTGCAGTCTCATCCTGTTAGGCACAGAAAAAAACATTTCATCTTGAGTATTTATCTTCCATGCCAAAAAGAAAGAAAAAAAGTCCAAAGGTGGCTAAACTGAAGTGGTGTTTTGTTGAGGGCTACAATGAGGCTTGTTCAGAGATTTGTTTGAGGAATGTCAGATAACATCATTAGCCAACAGCAGCAGGGTTGGAGCTGAACAGACAGGCAAGAAGTGGTACCTTGGCTTTGTGGGCTCATGTGTTGGGTGAGGTGTCTCTCTGGCCGGGTTCTGATGCTCAAACCACTTCCAACCTTGCTTGCAAAGGCAGTCAGCAAACCTCACTGATGCTGTGCTCTGGGAAGACCAATACAATGGATTTTTTTACCAGTCCCTGTGCCTGGAGCTTAGACTGTTTGAAGGAAGAGTTCAAGAACTGGAACTCAAATCACTTCTAATGTGAAAAAAAGAAAGAGTTAAAAAGTGTTTTGCCAAATTCCTTCTCTGTAAAACATTTCTCACTGTGTGTGCCTAATGCAATGGATAACTGCTCCTGGCAACAGTTAGAGGTGCTTTAATTAACCATGACTTCAAGGGAAAAAAAAGGAGCAACCCTTTAGTGTTTTTGAGCCTTCAGATTCTCCATGAGGTGAGGGATGGCTGCAGTTAATCAAGATGATTATTGCTGATTGACTTATGGTCACTTCTGAAGAGCCAGACAATATGCTAATGTCTCCTGTTCCTTATGATCTGACAGGATTATTCAGCTGTGGCAGAGTCAAATGTGAATTCGGATGTTTTGGGGAGTCTGTAACCAAAGGAGCAGGGTTCTAAGGCACACTGGTGGGGGTGTGCAGAACGGTCCTGAAAACTTTCCCCACATTGAATTTTGGAACACCAGTTGTAGTGCTTTAAAGTGCTGACAGTAAGCACCAGCTTGAAAAAGCTGGTGTTTTGGAGCCACCTTGTGTCTGTTTAACAATATTACACTACAAGACGAATTCGTTTTTGTGATGAGCATCAGATCACCCATTTATCATTGTGCAATACTGTTGCCCTTTAAAGACAGTTACACAATGCTTTCCTGTACAGGTCTGTAGGCTGTAAGTAAATCCTCAGTGTGTCAGGGATGGGGAGTTAGCACTGCCTCAGCAGAACTCCTCCATGGAGACTGTCAGGGTGGAGTTCTGTACTTGGTACTACTACTGAATTCATAGGGGCAAGCAAAATTAGCTAACAGCAATTAAAGATTTTTGATGTAGAATCTCTTCTGTAGCAGGTATGATGTATTTTGGTAATGTTGCAGCTGTCATTTTATATTATTTAGGCACTACACCTCTTAGGAGCTGAACTGGGAAGCCCAAGTATAATGTGGTGACAGTGTCAATTCTCTCCACAGACAGTACTACTGGTATGATGAGCGGGGAAAGAAGATCAAGTGCACTGCTCCTCAGTATGTTGACTTCGTCATGAGTTCAGTGCAGAAACTAGTGACAGATGAGGACGTCTTTCCAACAAAATACGGTAGGTCTGCTTTTGGACAGGTGTGGCTCTTTGCAGGTGCCACAGGTAAGGTGAAAGTTGGCTTTCAGTGTATGTGTTAATAGCAGACAGCTTTCTCACTTGTTCCTGGGAGGTTTGTGGTTTAAGTTTGGTTCGTTCTTGCAGTAAGAAAGACTTGCACTGTTGGGATATGAACTGGGGCAGAAGGCTCACAATCCTGTCCCCTTGGCTTGTACTTCAGCAGTACATCTTTTTCTTCAAGCATTTTGAGATTTTCCAGCCTGTATTTGGAAAGGATAAAAATTTGAAAACTGTCAGCACATACGTGTTCAATCCAGGCTGCTGCTAGTAAAATTTAACCTTGTTTTACTGTTTCCTTTAGAGCCCTGATGCATTAAGGGGGAAATCAATTGGATTGCCAGGAATGCAGCTTGTCTTCCTTCCCCAGCCAGGCCCAGTCTCACAGATTGTTTGCAGTTTCCCTTCCAAATATTAAAAAAAGAATGTGATTTTTAAGATTTGAAAAGCAATAGGGAAGTAACTTTAACTCAAAGCTGTATCCTAACAAGCTTGCTATATGCAATGCCTTTGGTTAAAGGGAAGAAAGTAGAGATCT
This sequence comes from Podargus strigoides, assembly GCA_028020825.1. Lineage (NCBI taxonomy): Eukaryota > Metazoa > Chordata > Aves > Caprimulgiformes > Podargidae > Podargus > Podargus strigoides. The sequence goes on from CM051633.1 coordinate 5,909,838, forward strand.
GAAGTTATGGTAGGTGGGCTTAATCACAACTAAAAGCAGCTGGCTTCTTGAGCCCCTTCAAGGCAGAACTGGGGAACCAGGACACTGATAGCAAACGTTAAGCTGGCAGCCTTTGCTTACGAGGATGTTGGTCTGGGAAGAGACAGGGTGTGGTGAGACAGCTGCAGGTGTCTTAGTTTTGTTTAAATATGCTCGTTCAAGGGCAGTGAGGGCCTTTGGTGCAGGTGAATTGTCTGTGTGGCCAAGGTGCACTGTCCATGACGTGACTATGTCACGACACACAGGGTGGCAGGGGTTGCTTTCACTTGCCTCAGTGCCAGTGTTACCAAATTAGTTGTCCAAGAATTACCTTTTACTATGCAGGCACAGTATAATTTCAGCCCCACCAGAAAGAACACACCCAGTATTTCCTTCCATTTCTTTTCCCATTTGATAGAACTTCAGCAATGAAATGAGGGAAGTCGTTACACACAGTCCGAGTGCTGCACACTACCAAGGCCCATGTACCTTAGCTTCCAGTTCAGGGTCTGTGTGAATTGGTCTCCCAAGTATTATGTATTTCCAGGGGAAAAATCTGCTGCTCCTGCACAAACCAGATAAGGACCCAGAAGAACCTCTCGTTATTTTTACAGCCAGTAACAAAAAGTGTTGTGGTTTTAAAGAATGATTACACTTGCTTCCTGATTTTTGAACCCCTGGGGTTTAAAACTTAACTTCAAATGAAAATGCTTTAAACCTCCTTAGGTTTTTTTTTTTTCCCTTGAATTCCTGTGAAAGGAACTAGATAATGATTCAGGGCCCACAGCTGTCTGCAGGACAGGGTGGGCTGATTGCTCTTACCCACAGCTTAGCCCTAATGACTGCTGCAGGTGAGCTGCTGCATCTATCATGGTGTTTCTCTCTTCCTTTCAGGCAAGGAATTCCCAAACTCGTTTGAGTCCCTAGTGAAGAAGATCTGCAAGTACCTGTTCCATGTGCTGGCCCATATCTACTCCTCACACTTTAAGGAGACTTTGGCACTGGAGCTGCACGGACATTTAAACACGCTCTACACACACTTTATCCTATTCATCAGGGAGTTCAACCTCGTGGACCCTAAAGAGACCACCATCATGGACGACCTCACAGAGGTCCTGTGCAGCAGCAGTGGGAGCAGCAGTAACGGGAGCGGCAACGGGAGCAGCAACAGCGCAGGAGCACAGAACCACGTGAAAGAGAGATGAGCCCTCCTACAGGATCCAAACTAACATTAAGAACAATATTATATATTCTGTGTGTATGTGTATGTATACGTTCAGATATACATACAGGCATATACAGCAATGAAAGCTGAAAGAATTATGCTGCCACCACAGGACGTGTAGTCGTATGGGACTGGATGGAGCTTTGGTTTAATGCGCCACCTGGCGAGAAGTTGCACCAGTTTTATTTTATTTTCTGTCCACTCCTCCTCTCACCTATTCAGATGGATGATGAGTGCTGTTTTTTAGAGAAGACAGGCTTCAGCGTGGGGCCGTTCTTGGGGTTTTTTTGGTTGTTTGTTTGGGGTTTTTTTTGTTTTTCTTTCTTTGGTCTTGAGTGCAAGCCCATTTGTCTTTCTAGGATGGTGGTCCTGCCATTTAAAAAATATCTATTATATTATAAGAAGTGACTTTTACTTTGAAGTGGCTTAAACTGCAGGTTTGTTTGGGGTTTTTTTTGGGGGTGGGGGTGGTTTTTTGGTTTGATTTTACATAGGCTGCCCCTTACTCTGCCAAAAACTCCCCAGTTGAGTGCATCTTGCCCTTTGTTAGCTTGGAATGGGAAGAAACTCCTGGCTTGACTAGAGTAGCAACTAGGGGCTTTCTACATCTTGAAAGTGAGCGTGATTCTCCAGTTGTCCCATCGACCTGGTCACAACATGTGAACAAGAGGATGCACAAGCCTTTCTGCTTATTGCTCCTACAACATATGTACTCTTTTCTCTGCTCCCCCACCCTCTCTTTTCCCAGGCACACCTCTACAAATAAAATGAGTAAGATCACTGGAGTCCAAAACCCATGTGCAAAAGCCACCACCATTTCCTTCCCGTTGAACAGAGGCTTGGGGAGCAGGGAGAGGGGTACATTGAGTCAGTCACTGCCTGTGCTAGAAAGATGGCTGTTGGCATAAAATTATATTGTTGGCTTATTTTAGTTCATCTGTTCTATAATAATAAAAACAAATCTATCAGCCATAAGCTCTGTTTTTGTGTTTGCAGTGTCAAAAGTCAGTGGAATCCACACAAACAGCTTCCTTTTCACCACCGAATGCTCTTGGCCATGCTGTCAGCCAGCCTTATAAATACTGGTTTGTCTTCCACCCTGTAATCTTACATTGATAATCACTTCCTTGCACTGTCTGGTAGTGCTAGGAACCTCCTCCCCAGGTAATCTGAAGGTAAGCAACACTTGGAAAGGAGCAGGTTTCCTGTTTGTACATACTTACATTCTGCAAATGCAGAGGGGTCCTGGATATTTTGTGGTGAATATTGTATTACAGTACCTGTGGATACAGTATTGTATCTGGGCAGTGATATTACTCTTCCTTTCACATTTCCACTGAATTCTTGCAGTCAGCATTTCCAGGTGGGAAAATGCCAAATATTGCTTGCAATAGTGCTTCTATCAAATCTGTGGCAGCCTCTGAGAGTTGTTTGTTACAGTTTTGGGTCATTATCCTGAGGTATATACATCAGTCATAACTAGGTGTGAATCCTAGAAGGTTTTCCTGAATGAGGTCTGTAACTGTATTAAAAGTCAGTAGAGAGAACAAAAGGAGAGCATGTGCAAACAAAAAAAAAGAGAAGGAAAAACAAAAGCAAGTGGAAAAAAAAAAAAAACAAAACCCCAAAAAAACCCCATGAGCAAGAAAGGAGGGAAAAAAAAAAGAGAAAAAAGCACAAGCAAGAAAAAAGCTGTGAAGAAGTGTGCAAGAGCAACAACAGGTAAAGGAAGAAAAACATGCAGGTGAGGAAAAGAGCAAGGGGGGGGTCACGAAAGTGAAGGGGGGGGGGGAACAAAAGTAAAAAAAAGTAAAAAAAAAATAAAGTAAAAAAAAAGCATGAGTGCAGGAGAAAGAAAGTGGAGGAGAGAAAACAACCTCAAACTTTGTGAGCCCAGCCTTGTCCCATTGTTTGGTTCCACATTGTGGGTACCTGGTGAACCCACAGGCAGATGTGCTGGAGTCTCACCACACTGCTCATCTGGGTGCTGTTAACAGGGACTGGTCAGGAGCACTCCTTCCCCACCACAGCCTCCTGCCACGGCCTCCACATCCAGATGTTCCATCTCCATTCATGCTGATGTGAGCCTTTCTGTCACAATTCCCTCCAGGAGTGTCTGGAGGGAGAACCAGAGGTCAGCAGAAGCTGTTGGAGCAGTGCTGTTTGTAAGGCCCCAGTGCTGCTTGCAGTGGGAGCATAGAGTGGTGGTCAAGGTAAGAACGTCATAGCAAGGACAGCCACTCAAACCCAACTATTTATGGTAATTTGTTGTCTACTTGTACAAATGTGTTTGCAGTCTGTCTTCAAAGAGTCTGTTTAGAAGTGATACACATCTGGGAAAGGTTTGACTTGACTGACTGAGGTACAGCTCCTAAGTTTCAGATCACAACACAGTGACATCTGTATCAAATGCAAGGGTGACTATACCTTAGCTTCCCTAGGAGAACGGACAGAAGTGTAGGAACCCGTGTGTTGATGCAGAGCAGCAAACCATTCCTTCAGCTACCAGGAGAACAGTGAAGTCACAGAATCACAGAATGTGGGGGATGGGGCCTCAAAAGATCATCCAGTCCAATCCCCCTGCCAGAGCAGGAATACCTAGATCAGGTCACACAGGAACACATCCAGGTGGGTTTGAATGTCTCCAGAGAAGGAGACTCCACACCTCTCTGGGCAGCCTGTGCCAGTGCTCTGTCACCCTCACTGGGAAGAAGTTCTTCCTCACATTTATGTGGAACCTCCTATGTTCCAGCTTGCACCCGTTGCCCCTTGTCCTCTCATTGGATGTCACTGAGAAGAGCCTGGCTCCACCCTCATGACACTCACCCTTTACATATTTATAGACATTAATGAGGTCACCCCTCAGTCTCCTCCAAGCTAAAGAGACCCAGCTCCCTCAGCCTTTCCTCAGAAGGGAGATGTTCCACTCCATCATCTTTGTGGCTCTGCACTGGACTCTCTCCAGCAGTTCCCTGGCCTTCTTGAAGGACACAATACTCCAGATGTGGCCTCACCGAGGCAGAATAGAGGGGAAGGAGAACCTCTCTCGACCTACTAACCACCCCCTTTCTAATACACCCCAGGATGCCATTGGCCTTCTTGGCCACAAGGGCACATTGCTGGCTCATGGTCACCCTGCTGTCCACCAGGTCCCTTTCCCCTATGCTGCTCTCCAACAGCTCAGTCCCCAACTCATACTGGCACATGGGGTTGTTCTTACCCAGATGCAGGACTCTACACTTGCCCTTGTTATATTTCATTAAATTTCTCCCTGCCCAACTCTCCAGCCTGTCCAGGTCTCTCTGGATGGCAGCACAACCCTCTGGTGTGTCAGCCACTCCTCCCAGTTTGGGGTCATCACCAAACTTGCTGACAGAGCACTCTATTCCCTCATCCAAATCATTGATGAATACATTGAATAGTACTGGTCCCAGTACCGACCCCTGAGGGACTCCACAGGATACAGGCCTCCAACTAGCCCCTGTCCCATTGACCACAAGTCCCAGGTTACCTCTCGAAGAGCCCACTGTTCCTCATGGCAGCTGTCCCACCTTTGCTCTGCTGACATGGGATACTCTGAAAGCACAGACACTTCATCTAGCAGGGTAATCCTTTTATGTTTTACAAGCAGTTAACAAGAACACAAATCATGAATCCTGCTTTAGTGTAGCCTGTCTCTCTGGTTTTAGCAGTGGGAATAAGGGAAACGCTGACACAGTGCCAACACTAACGCTCTTGTCAGGCGTGAATGTTGCTGTAAAGCTCAGCATCAGGGCATCCAAGCAGAATTCAGGGGTTACTGAATTACACTGCAGTAACATGAGATACAGAAGTGTCACTCAGTCTTCAAACTCTGCTCCGTTGATGCCACTGAAGCCTGTTGGTGACCTTCTGTGCTGCAGCATGTCACTGACTCTGCACACGGTAAGCACTGAGCCTGAATCCCCCTAAAAGACAGGCTTAGGTCTTCTAACACTGAGGAAATTGTCATGTTCCTGCTTTAAGTGTGTGATGTAAAGGGTTTAAAGCACAACAGAGGCACCTTAATTAGGCTACGTTCAGCTGCACCCCCCCCTTGCCTTAAAGATCACAATACCATTGTTTAAGGGTTGCTAAATAACCAAACCCCACAAAACACCCCAGATAGAAGACACCTTTTGAACTCTCTCCACACACCCCTCCCCCTGGCACACACACCTTTTGCAAGCTTTGCTTTGTCAAACTCCCAGCTTCACACCTGCCATTGCAGGATCCCTAACCACCTTCAGAGCCTAAACCCACAGCAATGGGCACCAGCTGTCACAGGGCTGAAGCCTTTCCCCTAAAAACAGCAATACTCATACAAAACCATCTCTATGACTGTGTTCCCCACACGTGGTGCACTGGAGATGAGCGATGTGCTAAAGAGCTGAGGCTGCACAGATTTATAGCAGTGAGGTGAAATGTTTTCCCCTTCCATTTTGTCTTTATCAGTCTTTGAACTGCAGTGGCCTTAGGAAATTGAAGCATAAGCACTTGTCAATAAAAACAGGAGGAAAATAATTTCTTCATACATGCTATCTGGAATAAATACCAGTAGCAGGTAGGCAAGCACCAAGGTCAGGAGTGTGTGTCCATGGCCTGTGGCCATTCATGGGAATGGGACACAGGGACAGTACCACCAAGACTCTGAAGCGTGGAGATCATGGGACCAGCTTCACCCCAACCTGAGAAAGGTCCTGGAGTGGCAAGCTGTGAATTGAGTGGAGCATCTTCTACTTCAGCTCAGCAAAATCAGAGCTGTGCCCTTCTTTCTTGCCCGAAAACTGCAGAAAGTTACCAAGTCTGAGACTCCATAGAGCACACCCATTTTATATATTAATAACAACATTTTAACTCAGAATTTTAAGAAAATCGACCTTGCTTCTCAAGGTACACTTTTCTGATGAGAGGATCTGAGGAGGGAGAAAGACAAGTCCTGGCTCTGAGGTACCAGCAGCACATGTGCATACCGAGGTGCTCCTGGAAGGGATCAGCGGCTAAAGGGGGATGCTGCCAGGCAACAATTAGCTCCTGCCCATCTGCAGAAGGCTGAAAGACTCTCACAGAAACAAGCAATCCCACAAAAGAACAAGCCAACTTTATGAGCAGTTACTGAGTATGCTGATCTCATGCAAAGCCACGCTTCCTCAAACAAGCCCTTACATCTGTCATGTAACTTGTCCCAGCCAATCCTTAGCTCACCACTTCAGCTGTGAACAGAAAGACTCAAATCCAGAAATACTCTTCCATTATCTAAACTCAGGACAGAGGAATAGGTTGTTCTTTTATTCTATTCAACAAATGAAACCAATGTTTGTGTCTGCAGCACGTGTGGCCACACCAGACAGGTTAAATGTACTTCTCATACCCTGTGCTGGCAGTAGGCACAGCACAGAGTTCAGTAAGGCCATGCTGCTGTGGCAGTACCAGTGCCTGCACACCAGCTCAGTACCTGAAGGATTTGACAGATGCAGTATGCAGTACAGACAAATCCCAATATTCCCAATGGAACTGATGATACAAAGTGAGAAAAACACCACACAGCTGGCAAAACCCCTCAGTGTGCTAATGGGGTCTCCATTCTTTTCATGGACAGAACTGTTCTGGTTGTGACAGCTGACGTGAACAATAAGACTTTTCAAAGCTAGGTTAGCATGTGACTTGGAGAAAACAAACTGTGGCCAAGGACTCTGATGAGAACATTCAGAGAGCTTTGTCTAGGAAAAACCACAACAGACTAGCCTTGCTTCTCTGTGTGCCATAATGAAAATAATTAGCAGATGATACCTAAAAAAAGAGACCTTAAAATACTCCAGCACTTTCCCATACACCAGCACTGGTAGTTAGAATTCGCTCACAAAGTGGTGCAGCATCCCTTACGTAATCCTCCTCCTTTTAATGGTCTCAGGGAAGGGTGCAGAGAGCCTGGACCACACAGCCTTTCTGCTGAGAGCAATGCTCTGCAACGTCAGCTCAGGTCCTGACAGGTCAAACGCCGTCCCACAAAGGACTTTGGCTTCTGTGAAGCCACTGCTTCACCTGCCATCAGCGAGGCTTAGAAGGCACTTGCCCTGAAGCAAGTGCTGCCCTCGAGGACTGCAAAAAGTAACATAAAAAAGGAAAACAAACTGGTCCTTGGCACCAGTCACTCATTTAACTACCACACCGAACCACCGTCCCCCCAGAAGGGCTCTAATGCAGGGGTACAAGGAGTTCAAGGTGAATCCTCAGTCTGATAAAGGGCAGAAAGGCTGCCCAGCCCTCCAGCACCGCAGGCTCATTACACCCCATAAAGCCACACAGCAGCTACAAAGTCCCCTTCTGCTTCTTTCTGCATGGACTGAATTCCTTTAGGACAGACCTATACTTGAAAGCTCTATTTCCAAGCAGATGAGACTTCCTAAATGACTTTTTTTTTTCCTCCTTCTTAATTGCATTTGACCAAGTATCAAACACAAAACCTGACCTCCACAGGATTCCTTCCCAAAATCACCTCAAGGAATATTCTTTCTGTTCCTAAGCATCAAAGCTTATGCAGTAGTTCAGGTAGAAGTGCTAATTCTTACATAAAAGGTCTGGTGGACAATGAAACAGCTATTAATAAAGAAATTCATCCCAATTCTGTCTCGGCCAGCCTGGGGTTCTGTTTAGTTTCATTGCAGCTAATGCTAGAGCCTTTCCTGTCTCTGTCATGACAGAGTGCAGAAGCAGAGGGTATGTCTGCTTTTGGATGACTAAATCTAAGGGATAATTTTACTTTGCAAGGTGGAAATACATTGATTTTTAAAGTCTCCAGTAACAAATCTGGGGCCTCTGGTAGTGCAGGCTGCCAGAACACTTACAACTGCCTGTTGAAAGAAAAAATTACTTTTATGAATAAGAACTCTGTGCTTGGCTCCACTTAAAAAAGGATAATCCAGAACTGGGAACTGACACTGAATAATCCAAGATTTTTACAGTTACATGAAATCTATATGAAACCTGTAACAGAAAGAACTCTGTGTCCTTTACAGCCATGTTTACTGACACCCAAAAATTTAGGAAGGTTATTTTCAATCCTTCTGGCTACAAAACCCATCCCAGCAGGAGAGGATAGGAGAAGCAGAAGACAAACTGTGCCTACAGACCAGCTGTGCCCACTGCAGCAGAACTGTGAAAACTTCAGCAACCTGAAGAACGTTTTCAAGAGAGCACAAATAATAATAAATGTCTTTGCATAATCTTACCAGGTTTTAAAAACTGGTTTAAACTGGCTTAAATGAACTCTAAAGAACAGATGCTGTGGTAAGGACATAGATCCCAGCATGTGAAAAGGATGGCAGCACAGACAGGTAGTTCTAGTAAATCTTAAGGTGAGATGTGCATCAAGAACTCCATATTATTCATGGCTGTGAGTTCATTCATTGTTACACCGGTGACACTTGTGGTCAGCAGAACAGCAAACAACCTTCCTTGGCTCTGCACCTTGTGACCCAACGAGGTCTGTGCAGCAAGTCAGTCCCCCATTTCACTCCCAGAAGGGTGACGTCAGGAAGCACAGAGCAGGAAGGCAGTCAGGCACTGCAAACCAACCTTTGTCAGCATCCTGCTGCCAAACAGAAACCACAGTTTGAAGCCCAGACACTTGGGGAGAGTCAGGTGAAATCTATAGAGCAAAAGACTGCAGACACACAATCCCCAGCTGGACAGGGAAGGCTCCCTCCTCCACAGGAGATTCTCAGCTACAAAGCCACTATGTGAGTTCAGGGCTTCCACCACATCAGCTTGAGCTCGCTCAAAGCTCAGCACTGAGATACCATAAGACCTCATAGCGTCACCTGAATCACAGAACCTTGTCCCCTGCAATCACAAGTGATTCTGCAATGGATGTTCAGCACAGAGATACAGAGCACATCTGTATCCCAGCTCCAAACTCCCCCTTGTACGCTACAAGGGTCAAAAGCCACAATCAGAACACCCTGCAGGAACGAATCACAGCATTGTGGAGGTCAGATACCCTGGAACCACCTTTCTCCTGCCTACATCAAACCACTAGGCTGAACTTGGTAACAAGATGGCAATGCTGTGAATGAAGTTAATCTTGAGCTGTAACCACTGCTTAAATGTGAAAGCACAACACACACTCCAACCCATCATGGAATTTTGATTGGATTAGAAGCCCGCTGTGCTTTATTACAATCTCCCTGATGAAGGCAAAAAGCAAAACTACAGCTGGAGAAGAGAGATTAAAAAAAACATTATAACAGTTTAATTATCTGTTATTACCGGATAAACATTCATTTCTGATCCAGATGCTCCTCAGACAAATAGCTCAGGTGGTTTCCAAGAACGCTGCTTTATTTTGCAGTGAAAGACTTGTGGCCCATTAAATTAAAACATAAGCCTTTTTTAAAGCCAAATATCCAAAATGAAGAAAGTGTAAGCAAGACTCCATCTGCCTGTCCCTTTCTCTTGCCTGCCACAAATGTTTGAACTTCTAGCTGATTTCACCCAACCTGGAAGACAGGCAGGAATCTCAAGGTGATTAGAAAGTTTTTATAAGCTTTGCAGAAACAAGCAACCATTGGAAGGGGAGAGCCTGTAAATGAACCCTTGAGTTTCCTGAGCAAGGAAAAAACTGCAGCCTGTGCTTCACTAGATGCCAAAGAACCTGCACAAGAACACACACTCGTAGACGTCCCCAAACACAAAGGGACAGAAGAGCTCAGAAGCGACAACAAACCACAAATTGTACAACTCTAGTTTCTGAAATGTGGGCACTTGTTTCACTGCTTGCACCACTGGGACAGTCTGTGTGACCCAGACCTCCACTGCAGCCTCTCAGTTTACAGACACCAGGATGGATCTTACTGCTGTACCACAAGAGAGAGAAGAAATGCCAGAACAACTTTCCTTTCATTATCAAAGAAAGAAATGGAGCATTTGCATCTGAAAAGAGCTGATCCAAAGTGATGTGCTGAGCACTGGAAGAAAGTGTCTTTAGGGACAGGTCACCAAGGAGGCTTGCAGACCTGCTCACTGGAACGTCCTGTTGTTAGGTTCAGATCTGGATTAAAGTTCCAGCTCCAAGCCACAGAGTTTGTACAAATAACTGAGAGAACTGCTCTTCATCTCCATTCCTGAATCTGCATAATGTGGACAACATTTCCCTTTTCCTTCTCCTTGTCTATTGCACCTACATGGACTCAGCTGTCCCCTGCTACACTATCAACAAATGGAACAGAACAGAATCATAGCTTTCATGTGCAGCTGAAATAAGCCTCAATAATATATGACAGTATTTATCTGTCCTGTTTTGCCAATCACTAGGCCTAGCACAAAAGATGCAGCCAGCAGTAGAACAAACCAGTAATTAATTTCTATTGTATACAAAAAAGTCAGTACATGGGTGATCACTGGGGGTACAAACAAGTCAAACAGATCACACATAACAGACATCAACCCCAACGACCCCAGGAACGACACAGAACAACCAATAATAGGTGGAATAAACAAAGACACAAAGTCTCCCATAGCAGAGATGGGAGACAGCCAAGGCAGGAGGCTGAGCATATAGGATAGAAGTAGCCACATATTGTTCCCCCACAAAGCCCACATTTGCAAATGCCAAACCTGACTGGAGCCCAGCTGCAGGGAGAGCCAGGAGATCCTTCCTCGACAGGGAAACTCTGCAAAGTGCATCCACCTCACAGACGTCTGCTTTTATCCCCACAGCAGGACACCTGGCACTCATTTACCCAATGCAGGGCACCTGGGGCTTGTTTACCCAAGGGCTTTCCCTGCAAGGTCAGCCTCACCTTGGAGGAAAGCCAAAAGGCAAACTCATCCCCCCCTCTTAAAGGACCATGGGAACCACCCATGTGTCAACCTTAATTCAGGGCTCGGGGTTCAGACCCCAGCACTTCACCTTCAAAAAAGAAGTACAAACGTGTCAGCATCCTTTTCCCAGAAACATAACAAGCACAATCCCCCTCTGTCCAAGGCAGAAACTCGTGGGACCGGCCCTCCAGCTCCATCCCCACAGCAGAACCTGCTGTCCAAGAGCACCCACACTCCTGCAGGTGCATTTTTGGGGCTGGAGAGGGGCTGCTGTGCTGTCCCCAGAGCTCCCAGCACCCAACCACTCACACCACAGAACTTCTACATATCAGGGTGAAGCCTCAAGGGCTCCTCCTACTTCCTTCTCTTGCTGCCAAACCAGACAACACCTCATGAATGTATGCCTGGTCAGGATGCAAGAATAGCATTTACCCAGTTAGCCACTGCTGAGTCATTATTTGTAAATGAATGATGACCAGGAAAAGCAGGTATAATGCAGTACAATAGCTAAGGAAAAATTTTGGGGGGGTGTGCTGCAAAGTCACCTATGTGAAATGCCATGTTAGTACCAATGTACGGAGCAGCAAGCCTGCCCCACGTGTGCTCCCACACAGCTCTGCTGTTGGCTGGCAGCCCTGCACTGGGACAGCAGCCTCCACAGCTCACAGAATCACAGACTGGTGGGGGCTGGAGGGGACCTCTGGAGATCACCTAGTCCAACCCCCTGCCAGAGCAGGGTCACCCAGAGCAGTCACACAGGATGGTGTCCAGGTGAGTTTGGAATGTCTGCAGAGAAGGAGACATGGCTCTGTGGCTCTGTTACACCTGAGAGTTGTGCCAGGGGAGGGTTACATTGGATATTAGGAAGAATTTCTTCCCTGGAAGGGTTCCCCAGCACTGGCCCAGGCTGCCCAGGGCAGTGGGGCAGTCCCCATCCCTGGAGGGATTTCAGAGCCGTGGAGATGTGGTGCTGAGGGACATGGGGCAGTGGGGACTGGGCAGTGCTGGGTTAATGGTTGGACTGGGTGATCTTAGAGGTCTTTTCCAACCAAGGTGATTCTATGATTCTAAGAGTAGGGCTGCTAGTGTTGTCTAAACCATGGAGTTACAAATTTGCAAAACCGGTTGGATGTCTGAAGTGTAGAGTTAAAGATTGCCAAAACTGGACAACCATAGCAGCAAGAATGGGAAGTCCTTAGGACTCGGTATAGCTGGTATAATAGGACCTGACTTTGTGGTTACCTGTTGTTCAAAGAAGCCCAAAGCAGGACCTGACCAGGATATGTGGCTGAGCAAGAATTTGGGGTTAGCTGAAAAGATGAAAGAATGAACTTTAGTTACCTTAGGTGATTTAAATACTAAAGCCCACACCTCTAGGGGGAGATTTTAAATGTAAATATAGGACCACCTTAGTATAATAAATTAAGCAATAGTATAATGAATTAGGTAATGGATAGAGCTTGCATATAAAGATTTCTGTGATGTCAAATCATGTATCACTACTTTGTCATTTGTACTGTATATAAACCTCTGCTATTTGAGCTAAGCTGTGCTGGGTTTGTGATTTATCACCTAGCTCCAGTTCCTGCAGAATGGAAATAAAGCAAATATCTTGACTCTGTGTGTTGACTGGCTTTGCACACTGAGTGAAGAACCCAGATTTGGGACAACACTGGCACCAGGAAAACAAGGAGCTCTGATGTCAGGCAAACTGCACAGTCTATTTTACAGCTCTAAGTTATGAACTGTTTAGCCTCACCCCCACCGCTTTCCAGGTTATACATTCAACACAAGGCAAGGGGCAGAGAAGGGAAGAGAGCTGTGCACTCTCTCTCTCTCAGATATCTGCTCTCACTTACAACCTCAGCAGAGCAAGAGACATCCTTCTTTACTGCTCTTATCCAGCCCAATTAAGATTTCACTTATCCCCTCTGTAAAGTGCTGGCAAAGCCACCATTGTGACATCCAAATAAAATAAACACCTTCACATCGAATGGGTAAGGTCAGTTGTTATTTGAAGCTACATTTGAATTCCCTATAGGAGAATAAACTTCAGAAATTTAAGATGAGGACACTGCCAAGCCACACCACGTGCCACAGACCCCTGTGCTGGGTCCTGCTCCCCTCTCCACAGAGTCACTCCAGAGACATTTCTGAGCTGTCTTGGTGCAAGCCAAAGAACGTGCCCAGCTCTCACACGAAGTGTAACAGCATCTGGATAGCTCACACCGAGATGTCTCTACCAGGAGGCAGCAACTTCAGGGACCCCCGGCAAACTCGCCGTGTCACAGACAAAATGTCAGTTCAATGCCCAGTGTCTGCTCCTCAGCTGCAGCAGAACAGGCACAGTCCAATAAAATTACCTGCTTCTTGTACCATGCTTTTCACAGTGGTCCCCAAAGCTCCTTGCAAAGGAGGTGCTGCTGCCTTTCTCCGCAGCGGTAAGGAAGGGGAGATGCCCACTGCCACACAGCAAGCCAAAGCCAGGGCACACTGTAGTCCCAGCCCAACTCTCTTCTCACCATCCTATGCAGAGGCCCTGCTGCAGAGAAGTGTCACAGCCCATCAGAACACCGGCCTAAAGCTCAGTGGACAGGGACCAGATTTTGGGACTTCAGTCCCAAGGCTTTTTTTTTTTTTTTTTTTTTTAAGCTTTTCTACAAACACAAGCTCTAACTACTCCACACCCATTTCTGCTCTCATTGTGCAACTCAGTGCTAAAACTGAAGGCTCTTGGGCACAGAGAAACAACCCCCTACACCCCATTTATGCACAAGTGGAACCTATATGAATTGGAGCTCGTGAGCACTCCCATAAAGTGATGTGAGGTCTCAGTCAGGATTCCATCTGTAACACAGTCCTAAAAATGGCTTTTCACGTGTCCTCAAAGCATCCCTAATGTATGTAGCTCCAATACACTCCCCGACACATTCTCACACCTAATTATACAGCATAATTCAATAGAATGTATCAGAACCACGGAAGTAATTTGCTTCAGACAGGGGAGAAATCACTATTCCACTGTACTGTTTATATAAATAACAAGACTTGACTGAGCCAATTGTCACAAACACCATAATATTGGAATCTAATTCCAGGTAACTCCAGACATACAGAATGTATAACTCCAGAATCAGGGGTGCCTTGTTTCAGCTTTGTTTCATCCATTCTGAAACCTGATTTTGCTTTTAAGAACGAGGATGTCCCACAAAGGAACTATCCAGGACAGCAACTCAAAGCCACTGTCTCAATCTGAATACTTTTCAAGGGTATATATGACTTTATAGCTGCTTTTCTGGCAGTTCTAGCTGGAAGTGCTTCCTATACCAAGGCTTGCTGCTTCCCTAGACCAGCCTGTTTTCCTTCTGTTCTGGACAGCGTAGAGAGAAATGTGCCACACTAGCAGGGCTGGACCAGCACTGCCTCCCAGTCCCAGGTACATCCACACAAGAGGTAACGCTCAGCAGAAGCACAAAAGCCACCACAAAGAGCAGGTCAGGGAGAAGCTGAGGACCAGAGAAATAAATTTCTCCCCTCTCCCCAGCAGCTGTTCCTGGAACAGGCTGTCCAGAGAGGTTCTGTAGTCTCCACCTTGGAGGCAATGAGAACCTGAGAACCTAATTGGACTCCAGAGGTCCCTTCCAACCTCCACTGTTGTGTGGTTCTGTGATTCACACAGATTCAGGCACAGAGGTGCCCGACTACACCAACTACCGAAACACTCGCCCTGACTACCAGCAAATTCTTGTTCTGCTAATGCTGTTGGTGAAAGCTTGTGTCTTCCTTGACCTTGAAGCTGTGTTATCTGCTTTGGCTGCAAGAAGGCGATAATAGCTCCTGACAATGGCAAGAGTCAGCTCTGAGCTGGTGGAACAGGAAATCCCATTTCTCAAGCCCTTCAAAGCCTGCCAGCCTGCTTGGCACAGTTTCTCTCAGCAGCACTCTGTGAGATTACAGCACTAAAAATAACCTGCACAATAAATTGTGCATTTAGAAGAAGAAAGGACTTGCCCTCAATGTGGGTTTCCCTTCCACTTGTGGCCTCAAGTTTCCCCAGACAGTTGAACTGCTAGGGTTTTGTTCTCCAAATTAAACAGGAGCTGCAGCTGTTGAAGTGGTTTTAAATAAAATAAGAAGATTAAAGGGTACAACAAAGAGCTAAGATACTTTCCAGTTTTTAAACAAGTATCTCTCTCCCCTCCCTGTTGTTTTCTATAATAAGAAACTCAGCTAAATCTGCTTCCTTACCAACATACCCTGCCCTTCTATCACGAGCTCACATGCAGTGGTTGTACACAGCTGAAATGAAGCCAAGGTAGGAGGACCAGTCCTGCAGACTTTTGTGCAGAAGACAATCCCTGTGGGCATTCTGCTGCAGTATTTCAGAAAATGTCCAAGCCTGTTGGGTTGAATGCACTGTCCAAATCAGCAGGAGAAAAGGCATACCTTGTAACAGCAGGCACTCCAGTTAGCACTCCCTAGGGGCCTTACACAAGTTTCTCTGTCTTTACTAACCCTGGTCTGTAGGCTAGGCCTACGCCTAGCGTGAACCATTAAAGCTCAGTCATTTGTATCAGATCACTTGCATTAAAGCCAGCCTGACTACTGAGGAAATTTCCATGCATCACTTGCAAGGCTTGGACTATTTGCACGAGTGCTCTCGAACACAACTGGCTTTTCTCAGCCCTCAAACAGACTGTACACTGACATGGAGTAATGAAAATTCCTTTCATGACTACAGGCTCAGCTGCTCGTTTGATGCATATACAAAATTTATTGCTCATATAGGATATGTCAGGCACTGGCTCAATTAATAACAGTTCACCTTGAGCACAAATAAATACATTTACCAGGTATGCACGTATCTAAACAAAGTCATTATCCACATGCACGCAGACAAACTAGTCCTACACATTTGCCTTGCCTTCAACTTACATGCAGAAGGTCACATGCTGTGCTGGTTTACCCAGAGGAAATCAGACAGAAGAATATTAAACATAGTAAGTTTTTTAGGTACCAACGGCTGGGCTAAGAGACCCGGAGAGCTGCAGAGCTCAGGACCACAGCAAACGAAGGACAGGTGTCACAGCATCTCAGCAGCCATCACCTGTTAGGGGGTTTGCACAAGGACAATAGCCACCACCTGGCAGCAGTTTACCTCAGCCACAGAGGCACACCCAAATCCTCTGCTGCATTTACTACTTGCCTTTGGGTTTAAGCTACAAAACAGGAAGGGTGTTTTGCAGAGAACAGGTTAAAAATAAGCTCACTTCACTCCAAAGCACAATCCCCCCTATGCCCTACAGATGACAACATAACATCACATAGCTGGTGACTCTAACACAGCCAAACATGAAGGCAGAATAAATGTGGGTGGGCCCTAAGCATGAAGTCCTTCACTTTGCAAACTCATGGTTTTCTTCTTACAGTTTTGGAGACCATAATTAGCAATACTGGGGACCCTAATCATCAATACCAGTAGAGAAATAAAAAGATCACGTAATTTTATGAACATTTCTGAAAACATAGGGGGAAACATCAGATGCCATTGCCATTAAATCCCATCCCTCGTTATCACGCTCCAGCCCAGCACATCCTTTCACTTTCAGAGCTGCTAATGAGACACAGCTAGTTCCCAGCTCTGGGTTCCCAGCGTTCCAGAGCCCCAGTCCTGCCGTGCTTGTCATTCTCCTCAGCTTGCAATCTGTCAGCGCCTCCACTCCCCTCACACTTCTATCGCTCCCTCTCTTTCAGTTTTAACAGACCAATAAATCCTTCAAAGACCTTAAAAACCCACTCTGGCTTTTCCCTAGGTGAGTGCTTTGTATGAATGACACGCATGACACTGAAGTGACTGCACTCCTGTCCCCCTCTGCACCTTCTCCACAAACACAAACGAACCGGCCCGGAGCCACTGCCAGCCAGAGCCACAACCGGGCCTGCGCCCTGCTGAGGCCTCACTGCCACTGGGATGTCCTCGTGGGCCACCTCCTCTGCCAGCCCTGCCTGGGAAGCTTCAGAGACCAGCTGAGGGAACTGGGGGTGTTCAGTCTGGAGAAGAGGAGACTGAGAGGAGACCTCATTGCTCTCTACAACTGCCTCAAAGGAGGTTGTAGTGAGGCTGGTGTTGGTCTCTTCTCCCAAATTACTAATGATAGGACGAGAGGAAATGGCCTCAAGTTGTGTCAGGGGAAGTTTAGGTTGGATATTAGGAAGAATTTCTTTACTGAGAGGGTGGTTGGGCAGCACAGGCTGCCCAGGGAGGTGGTGGAGTCACCGTCCCTGGGGGTGTTCAAAAAACGAGTGGGTGAAGCACTTGAGGCCATGGTCTGATGGTCAGGATGATGGGTTAAAGGCTGGACCTGAGGATCCTGGAGGTCCTTTCCAACCACGGTGACTCTATGGTTCTGTGATTTATCACCACCTGCGCCACACGGAGCTCCAGAGGCTGATGCACGCAGCTGTGGAAGACACCACAACCATCCCCAGGCCACCTCTGAGAGACCACAGCTCCTGCGATGCCCCAGCACCCCTGAGGCACCCTTTGCCTACCCCTGTCCCCCCTCCTGCACCCCACCCAGCAGCAGAGGCCAGCCTGGGCCCCCAACCCATGGGGGGCAACTCCTGCTGCACCCCTCACACCGTGGCCACACACACAGGGAGGCGCTGGGTGGTGACTGTTCCTCTTGCTTACTCTGTCACCTCCTCTCCAGGGATGCCCGTCATGGTGGAGGCTTCCAGATGGTGCCTGCCCGGGGACAGCGCTGCCCCGGCCTGCTGTGTGTTGGGCCATGGCCCAGGGACATACCTGATTCACCTTTCCCAGTGGGTGTGACAGACATCCTCCCCGCGCCGCACCGGGCAGCGACGTGAGCGGCTCCAGGAGACGCGAGGCCGATGACAAGAAGCAAGAGTTTTTGGTACCATCATTTCCATCCAGACCACGTCTGGGGGAGCGTGTGATTGCTCTGTACTTCGGATTAACCTTTTCCCACACCTTCCTGTGTTTGTCCCCTGGCTGCACCCACCCAGCCCTCCTCATGGACATAAACAGCACACTGGACAGCTGCTATCTTTACTGAATGAATTTATTGGTTTTTGAACTAAAGTTGCTCACAGTTATTTAACAAGGGATACATCAGATTTTTTTGTCCATTTTAAACCATTAAATAATGTCAGTTTGTGTCTGTATATGTGTGTGTGCGCGCGTGTGTGTCTTCCGAGTACAAAATAGGAAGGATAACAAGAGGTATTGCTTTCGTTTATTCTTATATCTTGTGTAAGTAATCCCCTTCCTGCTTGTACCACGTGGGTTTTGCTGATATAGGTATTTTTAAATTATTATTATTATTTTGTATTGAAATCCCAGCCTTTTGTAGAGGTACAATGTAACAGAAGCATCAAAATCTATACACAAGGGAAGAGAAAAGAGGGAAAAGAAGGACGGGGGTGATGGGAGGGGAGCTCGGAGGACAAGTAGAGAGAGGGCAGAGGCAGGAAAGACAACGAAAGCAAAAGAGACTAATTTACAGCAATGTCATGCAATTAAAACTGCCCCCCTCTCCTGCACCCTTGCCTCCCCCCCTCCCCAGCCATCACCCCCTGGTGTCTGACATGCACACAGCAATACGAGAGAGAGAAAAGTTTAATAGGGAAAATAAATAAATAAATAAAACAAGAAAATAAAATAAATCCCTCCCATTTGGGGGAATGGGGAAACGGGGCAAAAGTCAAAGGTCTTTGCCCCAGTTGTGTCTTTAAAAATTCTTTTTAATCTTCAAACCTATGTACAAGTAAAACTGGTCCAAGAAGGGGAAAAAAAATGATTAAAAAAAAACCAAACCCAACAACGACAACAACAAAAAAAAGAACTCATCCAACATTATCATTAAAAAAAAAATAAAATCTTGCGATACAACACACACCCATAGGAACCCAACGAGCAGCAATCGAAGGTCATAAAAGAGCTGAACACTAACGCTAAGCCTACATTCTTAAAATCTCAGTCAAGAAGTACTTCTCACTGTGTTTTATCTTCCACGCGTAAAACCACGTTGGTTTTTTGTTTGTTTAACCTTTGAGCTTGGGCCAGAATAAGTTACACTTGGTCACATAACTCTCGAGGAGGAGGAAAAAAGGCGGCGATTCTTCTTTCTCAAAGTCACAAGATAAACACTTACAGGGTTTCTGTGTCTTTTTTCCCCCTCCTCCCCAAAATAAATAAGAATCAATGTTGCCTCTACACAGTTATTCAACAGAAGATATATCTAACAGCTTATTTTTTTAAATATATATATATGTATATATAAATAACCAAGACCTAATAACTGAAACACAAAAAAAAAAAAAAAAAAAAGTCCCCATCCACCCAGTCCCACCCTCCTCCCCTTCAAAACAAAACAAAACAAAACAAAAACTTTATAAAAATATCTTGCAGTAATTTTTAAAGTTTACAGTAGCTTCGTGATTAAGTCTCCCATTGCCCTGACTCCACCTTGTCTTGCTCTGATGAACTAAGTGCCAGTGAATTGCACACACACACACACAGGAAATAAAACCCAAGATAAGTCTCTTTTCTTCCTCCTCTTCATCTTCTTTTTTTTTTTTTTTCTCCTTTTTCTTTTTCTTTTTTTTTTTTTTTTTTTAGAAAAAAAAAAAATCACCCAAGCCCAAACTGGTAACTGAAAGAAATAATAATACTGATACCAATGCAGCACTAAGCAACACAACAATTGCCTCTAAGTGCAGGGTGTGGTGGAGGATCCAGCTGGTCGAAGAAGGTCCCAGCGCGGTGGCACAGTGGCAGGGAGTTGACAGGTGGGGAGGAAGGTGTCGAAGGAGGAGCAGCAGTAGCAGCAGTGGCAACTGTGCCTGGTGGCGGGAGAGACAGTCCTTGGCAGAGTCTTGTCCCTCTTCTTTGCTACCAGAAGTTGCCTTTTTCCCTAAGTTTTAATGTTTTGTTTGTATGTGTTTATTCACTGAACCCCCTCTCCCTCCTAAGTTTACTCCTTTCCCCTTCCAGCAGGTCAAAAAGCAAAATGATACAGTATAAAAAAATAAAACAATTATTTTGTATATATATGTATGTATGTGTGTATATTTATATATAAATATACACTCATAAATACATGTATATATAAAAAAAGGGGGGGCAAAAGAAAAGGAAAATGCGGTGGGGAGAAAAAGAAGGCTAAGAAAATCCCGTGATGAAGCTCCCCAACATTGTCTTGGTTCAACGCTTAGTTTTGAGTTGCTCCTGGCTGGTTTCTGATGAGAACGCGCTCTGGGTTCACGGAACACTGCGCTCCCCCTACACCCGTCTGCGTCCCCGCACCCGCCCGCTCCGGGCTGAGTTCACCTGCGTGGACAGAAGTTGCCCAAAGGTAAAGGTTTCACTCCAACAATTTGCAACCTCCTTTCAGCCCAGGCTCTACAATCCCATAACTGAGCAGATCTCTCTTGTGGAGCACCAAAAAAAGAAAAAGAGAGGGGGGGAAAAAAAAAAAAATAATAAAAAAATAAATGGCGTGCATTGGGGAGGTGTTTGGGGAGAAGTGGGGGAGAATCCCACTTCCTGAAGGGAGAGGGGAGGCTGGGAACCTCAAACAGGACTGGTCCTTGGACAGTCTACATCGGTTGCCTTCCGTCAACAAGTGTCCGCAGAGCACAGAAGGTGAAGCCGTGGCTGACATGTTAACTTTTCGGGATAATTCCTGGTAGCAGAGCGGAAACAAGTGGTGTCGTCAGAAACACAGAGAGAGCATGAACAGAACAAGAAACAAAACAAAAGGAAACAAAAAAAAAAAATAATAATAATAATAATAATAATAATAGTAAAAAACCCAAAAAATCAGGAAGGAGAAAAAAAAAAAGCAAAACATTCAAAAAAAGGGAGGAAAAAATAAAAACAAAAAAAACCAATCAAAAAAAAACACAACCCAAGATCTGGTGAACTGGGTTTGTCATCTGTGCTACCTTTGCTTTCTTTTCTTTTCATTTCATTCTTTCATTCGTTTGTTTTTGTGTTTGTTTTTGAGATATATATTATATATCATATATAAATATATATATGTATATATATACAGTCATTCCTTCATACAAAATTTGTCTATAGACAGTTTTGTACTGTTGTGGCAAGGTATATACATCCTTCTAGTTTAGAGGCTAGCTTGCTAAGGAATATTCTTTCATTCTTTCTTGCTTTTTGTTTTGTTTTTGTTTGTTTTGTTTTTGTTTTTGTTTTTTTTCCTAAGTTATTTAATTTTTTTATGTGTTTATTTAAGGTTGGTCTTGTAGGCCGACTGATGAGACCATCTTTGCCTTGTCTTTGCCAGCGGGGTACTTATTGTCTCCTCTAGACCCATAGTCATTAGAACCGGAATCGCTCCGCTTGCTGTTTGCGCTATGCTTGGTTGGCGTGCCGGGGGGATGGCTCACCTGCCCGTTCTTCTCGTCTGAAAAAAGTTGTTTAATTACGTCAAAGAAGTTACTCAATGGGCTGCCTGGGTACACAAAACAGAGGAGACAAAAAAAGAAAGGAAGAAGAAAGAAAGAAAGAAAAGGAAAAAAAAAAAAAAACAAGAGGGAAAGAGAGAGAAAAGAGGAGAGAAAGAGAGAGAACAAACAAACAAATGAACAATGGGGTTTTTAACGAGAAGAACATGATGAGGAGATCCAGAGCCACGTGCGTGGGGGTGTGTGGGGGATGAAGACAATGAGCAGGAAGAGGAAGAGTGTTTAGGATGGAACACCTACAGAAATAAAGAGGCTGGGTGCATAAAGCACCCAGGGGGAAGGTCCTAGGTTTCTCCTGGCTGGGGGAATACTGATGTCTCACCTAGCAGGAGGACACAGGTCCGTGTGGCTGCACCAGGTCGGTCTGTCACCTGGAGTCACTTGGTCACTCCACACTGAAATGTCAGTGACTGCAGTGCTACACACGGGGACATCCCATTCTGCTGCTGCTGCTACAAACATGGGGTCACCAACTGGTGCTTTGCTGCGCAGCCTTGCCAAGCTTTGGCTGCACCAGGCATTAGGCTTTCTTTGCTTGAGTTTTATTTCTTTCTCAGCATCACCTGAGTGCTCCAAGGGAAACAGCGTTTGAAAAATGAGCTACGGGAACGTCAGTACTGCCATCGGTGTGTGTGCTTTGGGGTGTGCTTGCAAGCCTCTAAGCACCTTCAGATCCTTCTTACAACAGGTACCTGGAGATGAAGATGCTGAATGCATTGCAGAGGCAGGCTGTTATATATCTAACTACTTCTGGGACCTACCCACTACTTCCTCATTTTCCTGGCGTTGCGTTCTTGCTACAGTCCATGGCACTGACGTTCACCCTGGTGGAGGAAGGAGCCAGAGAGGGGGGTAGGGTCCTATGCAAGCTGCAGCATGAACACAATCTCTCATGCCACGTGGACCTCCGGGCAGCAGGGCTGTATGCTGTTAACCTAGGTATGCTGTGTCAGGATGTGTGCAAGGCCATGCCTGGGGAAAGGTTCTGGGGTGCTGTCAAGGGAAAGGGACCAGCTGCTACTGGAAAGGTGGCCTTTTGAGGGCATTTCTAGTCCCTTTTAATTCTGTTGGAGTGGGGGATTAATTGTGATCAGACATAGGAGGGGTCACACTACGTTCTCTGAACACAGATACTGAAGGTGGGCTTTACCTAACGTACACCACGGACGTGATGCCTGTTTGTGATCATTAAAACCCACGACGTTTTTCTCAATATTGGGACTTTTGGCTCCATTGTTCTAACAAATTCAAATCATTTGTATCCTGCCTAAGGAATTTTGTTCTCTGCCTCCCAGAAGGAAATGGGCTCCTTGTATCTGCCTCCCAGTGCTGTGGTATGCTGTGAAGAGTGGCACCTTTCGTCCCCGAGGTGGGAACGTTCAGTCAGGAGCAATCTCACAGCAGAGACTGCCACTTATCCACAGCTGGTGGACACTGGTGGCTTGGTAATATTCTATTTCCCTTCACTTTCAGCACAAACACAAGCAAACCAGTGACTACAGCAGGCAAGTACTTTCAGTGCATGGTAACTTGTCTGAAGAGCTGGCTGAGTGCTTTCTTATTCTTTAATGGAAAATGGTAGACAGACATCAACTGCTCTTATACAAAGAAAGAGGAAATATATAGTGTTTGTGCCCAGCAAAACTGAATCTGTTGGTTTTTTTTCCCTGCCCCGTGCTAACCAGGTCGTTGCTGCTTTCCTCTGCATGTTACAGGCATTGAGCAGAATCAAATGGCTGGCATATACAGTGAAGGATCTCAGTCTTACTAATCTAATTCATTCCTTGTCTTCCTCTACTCGCTGCTCTGTGGTTAACTTACTGCTGGCCCTGGTTCTGTCTGTGCATGCAGTTAAACCAATGCCACAAGCAAATGGCTGTTAGTTTCTGGAAGGGCTTCATTCACCTGACTGAAGCCTCAGAGATGTACCCAAACAAACAGCCAGGCAAAGCACCCATCTCAATTTCTGGCTAAGAAGAGAAGGGCTATCAAAACTCTCAGTCATTTCAGGGTCAGACCTCCGTGGGCTCCACCTGCTTCCTTCCACGTGCATCCAAAGGCTTTGGAAGGGGGATATCTGTTCCACATCTATGACTTCTATTTCAGAAATTCACCTAAGCCCCTCTAAAACTGTTTTAGGTTTGTGGGTGCATGCTCTGCTCACCCTCATTTCTATCTGCTCAGACTAATTCCTACCTCTTTTAGGTGGATACCCTTTTTCAATGAAAGAAAGAAAAAAAGAAAGCAAACACTCAGCCTTGAATGCAGGAATGTGGGCAGATCTGGTTCTTATGTGGCTTTGGACCCCTCATCTTCATAAGCAAATGGAGTCAGCAGAGAGAATGAAAAAGAGCACTGAAAAAAATGCTGGAGAGGGAAAGACTGCTAGGTCAGGAGAAAAGGGGAGGGGAATATCTCTAGTTATTCAGCTGAGCAGTTTATTCAACAAGCTTAGAGGGAAAGAAGAGGGCAGAGTAAGCAGGGCTCTGCAGGAACCGGGGAAGATGTTTTGTTTTCACGGAGACAAGAACAGTAGACAAAAGTACAACTTGCAAGAATGGTGCAATAAAACATTTTAAAAATTATATTATGTCTTGCATTTGCTGAGTCCCTGATACAGGATTTTTAATCATCCTATTAAAATATGCAGCCCCTGTTTCATCCACCCTTTCTCCTTCCCATGCCCTCCTGGCTTTCAAGAGCCTGGAGATTTCTTGCAGCAAAAGTATTTAACAGTCTGCCTTTCTTTGCCTCTATCACTACTGGATTCCTTACAATCAGCATTTTCAGGTAAAATTTTAATGGGACATAAGAAATCCTTAGGGATGTTTAAAGAGAACTACTGAAAAATAAAATAGGCCATTTCACTAACCCTTTCCTTCCTTTGCCTTTCGTAGCATCTGGACTTGTAATTAAATACTGGGTAATAACGCTCTCCTGTCCTGCAGTCAAGAAAGAACTGATCCTGCACCATGCAATACAGACAGTCACTGCACTGATGTTGTCTACATGACAGCTTGTGAGCCCACTCTTGGGCTGGTCTTTGGGTAGACAAAGAGTCCTCACATTTTCCTCTGGAGATGTGTAAACATGGGTCAGCTATGCTGGAAGCATGAAAACAGCACGTGGTGTTGCTCCTCTTAGTTCTCAGTTCCCTTTGGGCTTATACATCCAGTAAAATAAGACTTGACAATGCAGGTGATGATAGATTAGAATAGCTTTTTCAGCAATCTTCTACTCCTTGCATTCAGTGCAAAATATGTGATAGGCTCTTACACCTGTAAGTGCACCTCAGAAAGGTTGCCTCTCTTATTTCAGAAAGCCAGATGACATCCCATTCCCTCTGGACAGGGATGAAGGTTTGGCTCACTGATTCTTCAAACCTTCCCTGGTGTTTCATGCATCTGTAACTAAGGTCTTCTTTCCCCTTGAGAGCAAATGTTCATCAACACAGAGCAAAGAAGGTGTGAAGGGCAGCAAGGGTGAGAAACCGTGCGAAGGATCAGAGGCAGGAGAGGAGGTTCAGGGCATTAGGTTTACATCTATTAGGAGCAGATGGATATGTGAATTTTTGGGTTAGACCAAGGAGCTGTATGCTGCAAGATGGGGAGGGGGAATGGGTTTGAAAACAAGCACTGAAGCTTATGAAAGCATCATGTATTGAAGGGATGCTGGAGAAATATATTTATGGAGAAGGCACTCCCTTTATGGTTTGTGGCACCTGTGTGCAGCACTGTCATGGCCAAATATCATGAAAGAAGTCAAAACTCACAATGCATTGAATACAACAGGCGCTAAAAGGAAGAAACAGTGCTGGAGACAGAGACAAAAATGTAAAAGGAAGCTGGGCAGGTGGCTTGTATCAACCCTCACAACCCTTGGTATTTCATCTGCTCTTCTCAGGAAGTCTGTCTGACCTTGACCTAGCCCAGTGGTGTCACAGGTTTGAGAAGCAAAGAGTGGAAGTGGAGCAGTCAGGTAAGAAAGGAAAGAGAAAATGAGGTGGTTCACTCCAGGCACCAGAAGTGACACCAGGAAAGGATGCACCTTGCAAAGCCCCTGCCCTGACCTTGCAAAGACCCTCAGTGTCCTCCACGGAACACAACAGGAGGTGGGGAACAAGCAGCTTCAGGACAAGCCTGCAGGCTTCAGTCACTGATTAGAGCCTGCTGTTCTGTAACATTTTAAGACAGTCAGATAAGGACTTGGTCCTCTTTCCATTGAAGCAAACAGCAACATTCCCATTGACCTAATGGAAGCAGACCCTGAGGCACTTCCTTCTGCAGTGAAACCATCTCTCAAGTCTATGTATTTTTAATGCACTAATCTTTGTGCTGCTGAACACAAAGTTGTACAAAACAAATATGCCACCTGTGGGACTGTCCTCTGCCTTTCCTTTCTGTACAGCCTGAGAAATTGTGGGTTCCTGCATTTTTAGCTTGGGCTCTGGGAGAAAGTGAATGGGAAAACATCGGTCTCCACTGGAAACAGACACCCTTTGTCAGCCTCACTTCCCATACTCCTTCCCTTCTGTCTTCTGCCTGCCTTTGCTACTGAGGTTTTCTTCCTGCACTCATTCCTTTCTCTTTACTCCTTGTCTTTTTCATCCTGAGCTTGCTCCGTATTTTGATACCAGCTTTTAGTGACTCATGTAACAAAACTCCAACTCCTTTCACATAGAGCATTTGAAACACTCTCTTGATGGGTGATAATCCATTCCCTTTCAAATCCATTTTGCCACTTTGACAGAGTTCTAGCCCTCTTTGTTAAGACTAGGCATTTTTTGCCTGTTTGCTTGGTTTCTGTTGGCAGAGTCCCTTCTGCCTTCAAAACCAGAAAACTTAAAATAGAGAATCCATTCCAAGAGTTTATACAGTGAAAGGGATGACAGAAAGATAAAAGTGGCCTATTCCTCTTTGTTTAGTTGTAAATATCCTCTTTGTTTAGTTGTAAGGACCCCCAGAGGGGTCCTCCTCTGGACTAAAGAGCCCCTAGCCTAGGCACTGTACAAATAAAAATCAGAACTATGCCTCAGTGAGCTCACCAACTACTGAAGAAGCCTACAGAAAGAATTTTTTGCTCCTTTAATGGCTGGGTTTATGAGGCTTCCCTCTAGACTGGAGAAAGGTGACAGAAAGACCATTGCACTGTCTTGCTGGAGGGCATCACAGAACTTCATCCTAGTCTATCAACACATCCTTGGCCACTTGAAGTGAGCTGAAGAAACTGCAGAAATCCCAAGATGAGTACTTGTCTAAAAGTATAGGAAGTCAGGAAAGAATTTCAAGAGATATGGATGTGGTTTTTACTGGATTTATAAACTGTCACAACTCATTGGCCAGAACAAGTTTTCCCATTTATTTTTTTCCCCAGTTAGTTACCTAATGGGACAGTTGTTTTGATTTTATTTCAGCTTAGGACTAGAAAAAGGAGACAGACAGTCCACAGAAACAACTCCAGTTTCTTAGCAGGACACCTGAATTGCAGCTGGGAAAGGTGACTTCCAACAGAGCTTATTTTCCAGAGTCCTTAGACTCTGCCAGTAAAAACACCAAATGAAAAGTGTTTGCAGAAGAAGACTTCTGGTTATTACACACTGTTAGCATGGACTGTTAGCACAGGTGTCCGTGCTACCAGCAGAAGGTGGGAACCTTCAGTCACTACATACCTGGGCAGATCTGAACAACCAACCTGACATTTAAATGCTCTATAACCCATCCTTCTTCTTACTCCCCTAACGCATCCCGTCTCTTCTGCAGGAGGATCACCCAATAGTGGGGACTAGCCAGATGCATCCAGATGGCCATTCTGCCTCTGCACATTTTCTCTCTCATACACACAGAAGCTGAGATGCAGTTCAGCCTCTCCTGTCACAGACAATAAAACTGAGACAAGGTAGCTCTTGGGTAATGAGTTAGAGAATGGTGAGCACAGGCAGCAAAGACCCAAATAGATGAGGCATGTTTCCTTGCTGCTACCTTCTACAGAGCTAAAGCAGGAGTAATTAATCAGAAAACAAACATGTCCATTACTGATGAATCCCTCTGGCCAGGCCAGCACCACCACATAACATTCAAAAAAGGAGACAAGATGATGGAGGGGAGGGAATCATACATTCGTTTGGACAGCTGGTGGCACTGAAAGAGCAGGCAAGGACAGTGGTGGGATGAAGAGATGACAGATTCTGTTGTGGAATCGTGCTGTTCTGGCAAATTGGCCAGTAAAGGACTCAGCTCAAGAATTCTTTGTATCTGCCTGTCCTTTTACAAAGATCTGCCAGCACAAGAGTGTGCTGAGAAGGGAAGCTGATGATCTACACTTGTAAAGCCACAGCAGATGATACTATTGCTGCTACCCATTCTCTCAGAGGCTTCTGCTGCTCCATTCCAATTTTTTGTCTATAAATGTCAGAAATGTTTGGCACTTAATAATATGATTCTGTCCTTTCCTGCCAGATGGATGTTCGAGTATGATCCTACGAGTTTTAAGTTCTCTGACCTGTTACTAAGGAGAGAAACAACCTGTGTCTGCTCATGAAATGTTGCCTCCTCATTTCCTCTGAATCAAAATATCATTTAATATTCCGGGGAGGCCATCTCAAATTTAGTTTAGTACAGCAAGCAAATATTCACATGGAGTATCCTGAAGCACTGCCTGCCATAAATAAAGTACTGTGATCTTAATTAAGAGAGAGATATGTGTGTTTCTGCATTAGATATTATTACAAAGAAAGAGGAAAATATCTTGTACAGGACAGTAAAAATCTAGCCATACCTGTCAGGATCTGACACTACCAAATAGTTCAATGTGTCTGGATTCATTTTTAGTGTCAAGTTGCCATTTTCATTGCTACCTTCTTCTACAGTGCAAAACCATGACTCATGAATTGGAAAAGAAAAGTGTCCCCAACACAATACCAGAATGAAGAGACATGACTACAGTGTGGGGGGAGGAAGCCATCCATTTGGACTGCAAAGGATACTGGTAGAGTTGGCAAGGATAACTGGGAAACCTGGCTTGAACCCTTTGGAAAATCTAACTTAGTTTACTTATCATGATGCCCCAATTACGAATGAATATGTGATCTTTCGGGTGGGTCGTCTTCCTTTTATCTCTCACTTGAGTCACAATTTAGACAGAAGAATCAGCCATGCCAAGAAAAAGCAGTAGCCAGCACATTTTTCAGAAATGCTAATTAAAAACAAATATTGTTCTGGCTCCCTCACAGTATACTGGTGGTGAGAAGAGCCTTTCAGCTGGGAGGGCAGCATATGTTTTTTCTGCACGTTTCAGCATCAGTGTTTCTGCCACCAGTTACGACTTTATGAATGCAAATCACCAACCTCCTCTTCCATCAAACAGCTACTTCATGAGAAGCAGGATTACTCTAATTAATGCCAATATGGATCAGGATCTCTTCCAAGAGCACCAAATCAAGGTATTTGCTGCTGCTAGGAACACCAACAGTCTCTAAATCAACACTCACAAAGCTACATGCTGCAACTGCAACCCAAATGTGATGTAACCAGTTTTAAACTACAAAATGTCTCCTTGTTTCTCAAGTAGCTTGGGATGCTATTGACATGGGCTGGGGTCTGTATGAATCAAACTGTGATTGGAAGGAGCTACGAAGAGAAGCCTTTACTGCAGTGCAGTTGCTCTGTGTGCACAGAGGATGATTAGCCACGGGGGACAAAGTCAGATGGCTCCAAATAGGAAGCTATGTCAAGTCCTGAATATTGGAAGCAAGAGATTTGAGTGAGATGCATTGGAAAGATATGAAAGGCAAGTGGATTTGCTGGGATTCTGCTTTGATCAGATCATTTTGTTGATAGCCACTGGTATCCACAAGTAAAGCTTTTTGTTTAACTCTGGTGCCAGGAATCAAGGTTTCGGATTGTAAGTGGCAACACAGGATGTTTAAGAATAAACACGAGGTCTTCTGGCCAGTCTGTCATCACAGAGTTATGGTCTAAGCCTTTGCAGGAATGTATGTTTGTGCATTGCCTAATGTGATAGCAGGATTTACTGGAGCTGCATTAGTTACACATCCTAACCTTTTCCTCCCCTTACCATCACTCAGTTCCATGGAAGTGCCACTGATGTAACTGAAGACTTTCCTGAGAGTCATGAGGGATGGTAAAGCAACATGCAAAGATGGCCTTATTTGGAAATAAAATTCAGCCCCAGACAGCTACAATGTGCAAACTGGGAAGTTTACAGGTTCCCTGGTAAGTCTTTCTCAGAAGGTAAAGTCAAGAATAAGGCAGGCTTTCCAGAGCTTTCTGCCAGCAGCCAGCACCTTGGTGAAACATACTTCCTAAGGACCCCAAAAGACAGTGGATGGCTGGGAAGGGGAGCTACCAAAGGCTATACACCAGCTTTACTACCAAGTCAACCAGCCAAAGAAATTCTCAGTTCACTATTTAAAGGACTTAAAGTCATTAAAGTGTGTAAAGACAGACTCTTCTCTGAACAAGGATTACTGAAATGGCACTGTGGGCTTCTGTGTGGTGTATATGAATAGCTGCAGATCCAATGTGCTCCATCTACAATGACACTTCCTTTCTAATTCCCAGCTTTGTGGTTGAAGCTTTCCAGTTCATGTATTATCTTGATTTTTGTATTTAATGTAAAGGCTCTGCAGAACCTATTAGAACCTTGTTGTCAATTATACAACCTATTCTTCAGTGAGATAGACATAAATACCAGATCAGATGGTAGTAAACAGTTCTCTCAATCCTGCCTCAAAAGAAACAGAATCCAGCTCGTTGTTTTACAGCTGTGTTGGTTTTATAAGGCTTAACAGCAACACAAAGTGGTAAAGCTTATTTGTCACTACATTGATTTGGCTCTGTATACACTGCAGGAATAGATAAGCTAAGTCAGAAGGTATCACTCCTATAGGCAGTTTTCAGGTTACAGCTGCACTTTAAATGCAAAGGTTTTAATTTCTACAAGGTAAATTTAATCTTATGAACAGATATGAAAGACTTCAGGGAAACCAGTCTAGCCTTTCTGACAACAGAAATGCCCATTCCCCTGCTGAAATGGGAATGGAAACATAAAATATTCCACCCCGACATGCATTTCAGCTTTCCTATGAGCCAAATTATTTTCTTCTTAATATTGTGAAATATTAAGAATTCACAGTGGTTTTGTAGTGTGCACAGGTAGGGTTGATACAGGAGATGTTACATCATTTGAATATTGGCAGCTCCTATGACATACCTCTGCTGTTCAGCATTAACTTGTTTTTCACTGCCAATGGCTATATGCAAAATCACTTCTCAGATTGATGATCACTGCTAGCAGAGGAGGAGATAACATTTAAAGGACTAATAAGTTTGTCTTTCTGTTAATTACAACACTCAATGGTTTCTGTTGGATGAAAAGATATTCCTCATTCCCATGAGAGCTTTCACATGGCTGAGTCAGGCATAAAGCATCTGATTAGCTCTTCTCACTCCAGTGTTAACTCTTTGGCAGAAATGATCCCCTGTGCTCACTCCCAGAACATGGAACAATGAGGTCAAAACCCCCACACAGCACAGTTCTTCTTACACTATCTCTTGTTACTAGATAAACATTGTGTCATCCTCACAGAGGGTTCCCTGTCCTCAAAGTCATAGAGGACAGTTCACCAACAGCAGGCTGAATGCTGGCATCATTCCCTTTGGCTCCCCTGTCTAAATCATGGGTGAGCTCCCCTGCACACAAAATAACTCCTCACCCATACAGGAGGGTGGAATTCAGCACGGTGCAGTCACCACTGCTTATGTTGTGTGTGAGCACACCATCAGGAATATGATTTGACAGAGGCAGCTCCATTAAACCCCTGCAACCCATCCTTTCTCTTCTCTGGATGTATGTATGTGCTCTGTCTGTGCTGTAGCTGCCACCAGTCTCCCTGCTGGCCTTCCCCTTGTCCTCTTTGTTCCTTGTTGGACTGATGCCCACACTGTGACAGGTGGGGGTCCTGCCTGAACTGGGGGTAAGCAGTAATGCTCTCTATCTAGAGAGCACAGAGTACTGGCTGGTTATCTGAATAGCTCAATTAACTTGCAAGCAATCAGAAGAATCAGCGTTTCAGTATTTTCCTATGATGTGAATGCCAGATCCAGGCAAGAAAAAAAGGCTTGAGGGAGGAGAGGGGTTTGCTGTCTGATGCCTTCAAGAAGAAGCTGGAGGTCTGCCTACAACTTAAAAGAGTCTTCATGAGGAGATCAGAAATGGTATAACCCAGAAAACTCACATAAGAAATCAAATGAGCTCCTTTCAGAGCAAAGGAAAAACTCCCATCAGCAAAGCTGCAACTTAAGGGAAAGAGGTGATCTGAAATACAGGAAACAGGTCAAATTCTGCCTCAGCCACACACACAGAAACCTAGTATTATCTCCACTGTGACAATTTTCCTTTGTTGTTACAGATTCCACAACAACTCCAGAACAAGTTTCCTCAGTTTACCAAGAGATGACACAGGAGTCACAGCCCAGCTGGAGAGTGGTACTAGCTCAGTGATCACTTCCTCAGCAGCTTGTGTCTCCTTTCACACAGGTATCTTAGTTCAACCTAAAGACCAGAGTGGAAATCTGTGGAGAACAGAGTTCTCCTGTACAGAACCTTTCTGCACAAGATATAAGTAATAAGACAAAAACCTCTCTTACAGTATTTGGGTATTTCCACCATTGTATTTGGAGGAGTCAGTAGGGGCATGGGGAATGAAAGAAGGAATACAGTCCATGTGCACAGAGAGGGGAGGGAAGGCAAGGGACAAGTTAACCAAAATTCATGGAACCCCAAGCAAGTTGAGCTGCAAGTTTTGCAAGATTTTTTTTTTTTTTCCTCACTCCTAGCAAAATTCTGAATCTCCAGGAGGTTCACTACTCCTCCAGCTAGAAACACAACATCCTTCCCCAAGACCAGACTGGAACTATGACAACTAAGTGTCTGACAGATAATATGCAGTGCGTTTTATGGAAGATTTAAAAGGATCTTACCCCAAGGATATCTGGGGAAGAAGGGAGTGGATGCAAAAGGGAATTAAAAACCATAGCAATCCTGTCTCAACAAATAGCAGGGAACCAAGGGAGACAGCAGCTAGCAGGGCAGCATTCAGCTTCACTGCAGAAAAGGGGCTGAAGAATCATGAATCAAAGGCAGCAAGTAAACAAAAGAGGGGGAAAAAAAAACAAACCAGGAAAGAAAAAGAAAATCACTAGCCTGGGTTACAGTGAGGGAGGGAATCTCAAGTGCAACACCACACACTTGTGCTATGAAGGGGAAAGCCGTGGTGGAGCCTGTGCATCTGTGCATGGATGGGGAGGAACAGAGTAAGGAGGATATGCTTGTGTCCACCAGGCAAGTGAAGGATATCGTGGGCTGTCACGGGGTGGGCAGTCTTGAAAAGAGCGTGAGAGAGCAGGGGTAGGGGAGGGGAACGGGTGGAGGGACAGGACGGCGCGTTGTTATGTTGCTCAGCAGGGGCTGGGGAAGGAGAAAAGGCAGAAGGGAAGGAAGTTCTTACCACATTTGGAAAGTCTGCCAGTCATCAACTCCATACAGTTAGTGGTGTCTGGATCATAGAACGGAAAGAGGAAGGAGGGAGGGAAAAACATAAAAAAAAGGTTTCCATACCTCTGTGCATAAAGTAGTAACTTAGCACATTATTACCTGAAGCAGGAAACATATACACATCTTGGTCTTTACACAACCCAGGCCAAATTCTGCCACCCACTGTATGCCAGTGCAAACCTGGCCCTGTGACTGAGCGTGGACGCTGCTTCAGTCCCACTGCTTCCGCTCACCTCTTCATCATAGCTGTAGGTATTTATGAGATGGGGGAAATATTCTGCCACCACATTAGCAAACTGAAAGCTTTGAATATATTGGTTCCCTGGGCCAGCTTTGCAAGTTAGCCTGCAGCAGCCAGGAAATGCCCAGCCAGCTCATCTATGTACATCAGGAATCTGGAGAGAGGGAGGAAATGCAGCGCTATGCCACTGGACATGGAATGAGAAGGCTACTTACACAGCTCAAAAACATCTTTTAGGCCCCAAAGGATAATGTCCAAGTCCTCAACCTAACTCTGCCTCTCTCATTCCTTTGCAGTCTCTTACTCCTCTTGATTTCAGTGTCACTATTCGCAGGCAATAGAATTGCTTCTGAAAAGGGTGGCAGAATCTGGCCCAAAGACATTACTGTCCACTTTGTGTATAGCTCCCATGGCCTCAGCCTCTGAGTGCTTCTTACTCAGATGTGATAAGCAGAAGGAGCTCTATGTGTTAGCTGTAAAGCAGAAAGGACCAGCCCTGCTGGATGCTTCCATGGGGAACCTGCTGGCAAGGCAGGTCTGCTGCTGCCAGCCAGGATTCCCTTGCATTTGGGATCTAAATCACTGCATCCGTGAGTGCTGGGCAATGTGCAGCATCCACCTGCTGCTGAGCAAGTGGGTAACAGTTAAAGCAGTTCAGCCTCAGATCTCCTCTTGCCTGGCTTCTCGATGAACACTTGGGTATTCAAGAAATGGGATTCCTGGAAACATGCACACTGTGCTGCAAATCCCTAACTGCTGGTAAGCTCTAACTGCTCCCTATCTGCTGAGAAGTGTGAAGGAGAGAGGGAAGGATAATTTCTCAGCATTCCTCTGATTAAACACCAAGAAAAGTAATTTCAAAAAAGGGAATGGGGGTGCTGGATATGCTTGGGTAAGCTGAACCCATGCTAGAAGAGCATGGATATACGTGGTTTGTGATGCAGCCAGGCCTGTGCTGCACCAATCCTCTGGGAAAACAGTGAGGGGACAGGTGCTCGGTCGTGTGACACGTGTCAAAGCATTATATGCTCTGCATCCCCAAGGTTAGAGGTGGGCTGGCAGAGGTTAATGGGAGATGATACCCATGGAAGGTCTCTCAGAAAAGGACAAGACTGAGAGAAAGAGAAAGGGGGAAAAGGAAGGAGGTGAAGGAGAAGAGAGGACTCAAGAACTGGAACAAGCTATCAGAGGTGTCAGAGTTTACCTGCCTTTGAAATTCTTTGGCTTATCTGACTGGGTGGAGGCAGATTAAGCTCCCCAAACACATTTCTCCCTGACAATGCCAGGTTTAAGAAGTGCCTACAGCTGCTCACTGAGCCAAAGACCAACAGTCATAGTCACGAGTTTGTATGAACTTTTTTTTTAATAACTCGGAGAAGTTTGTTGTCTCATGCCTTTTCGTGGTTCCTGTCCAGCCCTCTGAGCCAGCTACACCTTGTTGTAATCCAGTGTAATACAGACCTGTAGTGGCAGAGCTCAGAGCATTCACCCCATCGTTAGCAGAACTTATGCTTTGAAAAAACACATCAAAGCAAGGAAAGTCTCAAATATAACTGAAAGATTGTTTGGGACTCACACCTCCAGCACCTGAATTTCCCCTTAAATGTATCCAGACTGACTGGCCACACAGTGACCCTGGAAACTAAAAAGCTAGTACTGGGATAATGTCAGAGTGGGTAAACATTGTGGCTGGTTTACTAAGATTCTCCTGAAATGGGAATTTCTGTTTTCTTGTTAATTTTAACAAATTAAAAACAATCATCTCTCCTTAAGTTAATACTTGATAATACTGTCTTTTTTCTATGTCACTTGCAGTCAACATAGCACTTTTTAGTATTTCATTTAAAGCTAATTGTGTAACGGGTCTATGTACACTAATTGTGTGATCAGAATACAAACTGACAGCTCTACATGAGGAAAAAGGGATTGAAACATGGGCTTTTTGACAGCCTAACACCTTGGGCTCTGTACCCCCTTTTGTTCCTAAAAACCTACATTTGCAAAACCAATAGAATTAGTTTTGATGGACAAGAAAAAACACAAACCCTTTTTGGAAATAGAAGGCCATGGAAAAACATCAAAGGAACACTAACAAAACCTCTAATTTGTCTTTCTTAAAAGTTTTGTGCACAACTATAATTTGCATTCTTTATACTGCCATGGCCAGTCCCAGGAACTGCACAGGGATTTATTTTTAATGGCTTTCCAAGACATGATCAGGTTGTTTTTCCCCCATTCCTAATGCACAGCAAACATGAGCACGCTGAGAACAGCAGCTCATAGCACGTCTCTTGAAAGCCTAACAGAGTTAATATGCCTTCAGCTTCTCTTTTATAATAATTACTTTAGTACTCCTTTCATTTCCATGATGTTGTAACATCTGCTTTAGTAAATACTCTATATGATAAAATATTTCATCATTTTAAAGTAGAATTTCCATTCTAATTAGAAAGCCTTAGATTCTTGGTAATTAGCTTCTGCTCATGGATAATAATCCCTAACCCAGTGACTGTGGGATCCAGGTCTTATGTGAGGTGAATAAAGCCAGGGTCCAAAGGCCTTTATCTACCTGAGAAGCATTGATGGGTCATGTAAGTGCATTTTTAATGTGTGCTGTTTAATTCTTTAATTAAAGCATAGTGGCAGTGTAAGATCTCAGTCCTTCTGATGATAAGGCAATCCCTTATTTCATAGGGATTGCTGGCAGTCAGTCACACTTTGGATTTGACCAAGACTCTTTCATAAATGACACCCAGTTCAGTTCATTAACAGATGGCAAATACTTTGGTTAAAACAAGACCTCCCTTCAAAAGGCCAAACAAGTCCTGAATCCATTAAAAAAATGCTAGTGTTCTGCTGAATTTTCTGTTTTTCCTTTTTCTTTAATTTCTGTGTTTCTATCCTACATAAATTTCACAATCAAGCTGCCTGGCTTGTGATGTTTCTAATATCTCTATGACTGAGACTTGTCCCAGCCCTGAAATCTCACCCAAACAGCTGCTCCTCTGAGATCTCCAAATCCAGGGCTAGATCCCAGAAAGCACCAAGCATCTCCTGCCAGATGCTCACAGTCCCCAGTAAACACTATCATTCAGGGAGATGATGTCAAGGGAGCCACCAGTTCCTCTGGTCCAAGGCAATCATCATTTAGATTGGAATTCCCCAGTGTTTGGGTGCTTATTTGAAATGCACTCTTCTCCTATCAAAACTCTGGAGATCTTGGACTGTTTTCTACATGCTTTATTTCAGGACTACTCAGTTAATTTTAATAAGGTCTGTTCAGTAATAATACTAAAGCTGTTTAGCAAAAAACCTGCTCTGCCAATGGAACCAGGCATTACCTGGCACCTTTAGTAGGTGGGAACCATGACAGCCAGATGAAGTGATTGCCCCAGACACTACAAGAACGGTAAGACATAAAGGATCACACAAGAATGCAGGAAACAAGATAAACCTGGGACCTGGATGAGCCCTGACTTGCAATCCAATTCCAAACTGGCACCTATATAGCCCTGTTTTGAGGCTGCAGCTGGAAGTTTACCTTGCAAAGCACTTCATTTGCTCCTTACTCCCTTTTCTGTCTTGATGATAAAATCATTCGCACCCTTGAAAACTATAAGTTTCTTACTCATTTTTTTTTGGTAGCAAATTAGCCAACCTACAGCTCTTGTGAGCCAAAAATTCACAGATCAATACTGTAGCAAAGTTTTTTTGAGTCACACGAACACATTTTGCTTTCTGAGATGTACACCAGCACAATAAGAGAGCTTGGGGGAATATGCAGAAGATATACACACTGAGCAAGAATTTGCACTGCCCTACTTTGAAGCTGATTATGGTCTCTAAACACTTGTTTATGCTGAGGAAAAGCATTTCCAGCAGTAACACCAAGATGCTCTGAACTTTGAGATGCCAATGGCTAAAATCTGACGTGAAGCCAGTAAATACAATAAAGAAACAGAAATTCTGTTACAAAGAAGTTCTAAAGGCTATTTCAGTATTGCTGATTGCCCAGAACATGGGAAAATGGGAAAAAATAAGAATATGCAGCACCCCACACTTAAAAACAATGCCCAAAGAGACAAAAAAATATTAGGGAAATAAAAATTGATACCCTGTGAATGATCACAGATGGCTTTTGCATGTCCCTATCCACCATTTCTATTCTTCTTTTGTGCAAAGGCACTGGAGGAAAACAGATTATGATTTAATGGAAAGAGTATTGGGCTGAAACAAAGGCACAAATCTGAGATATTTTATTCCATGGGGAGAGACCCTTTTATCTCACCAAAGTCCTGCCCAGGGATCACCTAAGTAGAGATTCTGAGTATAAGGCTCCTGGATGGAGCCCTACATGGATGAGAGACAAGGCCAGCTGCCCTCACAGACAGTGATACTCACTCTTGATCCAAAAGGGACTGTCCCTTCATGGCCTTGCTGGGCTTAATGGATTCTGTGATACCAGTAACAAGAAAACATGGATAGCTATTCTGGTTCAGATCAAAGGCCAGAACCATCCTGTGTTCTGTCTCCATCAGCAGCAACAGCAGGCCAAGCATACAGAACACTTCCTCCTCACACTGCCTCACTCTCTCACCACTTTCAGGTCAGGAATTTCCTGAGCCTGCTGCAGTTTCTCTGGTGAGCAATCCTCATGAAGATTTCTCTTCCAGGGAGTTGTCCAACCTCCCTGTGAGTATGAAGTACTCAGGGGAAGATGAGCTGCTTGCATTCAGAACCTGCTTGAGCTAGGACTTCCACAGGTCTTACTTTACATAAAGAGACACCTTCCAATATTTTTTTCATACATGGCTTTCACTAGTTTCATATGATGGCCTCTAGTTCTTCCACTGGGAAATAAAAAGGAACAAACAATCCCTAGCTACTTGTTCTATGCCAGTCAGGAGACTGTAGACCTGGTGTTGTCTCAGCAGTTATGCCACAGAGGATTTAATGTCCTGAAATGTTAAGGTAGAAGGCTGACATTTTGCACTAGATTGGCCAACTGGATTTAGTGGTATTACATTAGCTTTTGGGATAGGTTTCATTTATTTACAAATTTATTCAGGTAAGGGAGGGAAGCTATTTTCCTGCTTCAGAGTATGTCAGAAGATATAAGCACAGCCAGTCTTAGGAAGGAAAAATGAAGTGAATGGAGGTATGTTCAGGGGGAAGGGAGATTATAAGGACACAGAAACACACCTGCCTAAATCAGGTATGTACCAGGCTCACATACACACACACACACACAGATGCATGGGCAACACGACATCTACAAATACTGTTGTGAGCTGGAGGAAATGAGAAAGAGGAAAGTGTGGTCTGAAACCCAGGCAAGCCGGCTTAGGGGGCTGACATGGTGCTCAACAGATCAGAGAGGAGCAGGAGAGAGGACAACTATCAGTGCCATAGGCTCATTAGATCTTGCTGTTCTGCTTTATACTGTGTTCATTGCATCTTCCCCTTCTGCAGGCCTCATTTTACATGCATGCACCTTTCACAGATGATTTTCATCATCCCACCTGTAATGGCATCTGAACTAAAAGGCAGGGGAGACAACCCCAGAGAGGATGTGTGTGCACAATGAGCTAGGAAAACCTCCAGTGCTGGTGTTGCTGGTGAGAGCCAGCAGCATCCTCAGAGCCATGGAGGATGAGTCCAAGTGAACTCTGAACTCGTTCTGTTGCAGTAGGGGTCTACCCACAGAGTAACCTCAACCATGAACCTGGAGTCCAACCACCACAGTCCCTGTGAGGTGTTCAGGGCTGGCAATATGGGAGAAGAAGAGGAACAGAGAAGAATTTGCCTTGTTTCTAGTAAGAAATGCTGAGTAATTCTATGATAATTTCTGGAAAGCTCTTGTACACAGCTTCCCAACCACAGCCACCCAGCTAAGCAAGGTGCTGAATGTGAACCCTTGTGCTCCCTTTACCCCTTTATTTCCCCTCACTCTCTCACTGGCTGGGGATGTGAACCACAGGGCCTCCCTACTTTGATGCACAGGTTGTCTCTTCTTGCTAACAATCATTTTTTTTCCTCTTCCTTTTCTCTTTTCCTTGTACTCTACTCTGACCAAAATTTTTCAGGTTGAATTCCTTCTCTCTTTTTCAAGAGACTTGCATATTCCTGATCAGGCCAGGTGATATGATACAGGATAGTCTGGCACACTGTCTCTTGTGAACTGTATTGCCTGGATAACTCCCTGGTCGAGGGGATTCTCATTTTTAAGTTTCTAGAGTCCATTCACTTTGGTTTTGCTCCATGTGGAGTTATCCATTCCACTCTGGCATTAAAGATCAGGCTGGGTTTTCCCTGCTAGACCAACATGCTCTCATATAGCTTTAGGCAGTAGAAAGAGATTTGGTGTCTCTAATATGATTTCTCCATTCCAGAAACAGAGCAAAACTATAA
The DNA here is from genome assembly GCA_028020825.1 of Podargus strigoides. NCBI lineage: Eukaryota > Metazoa > Chordata > Aves > Caprimulgiformes > Podargidae > Podargus > Podargus strigoides. The sequence continues at coordinate 5,949,662 of CM051633.1, forward strand.
GTCAGACACTGTGCTCACAGCACAGTTTGCCCTAAACATCTCCCTGAGCCTTAGTCAGATGAATGGTTTATATTCCTGCTATAATATGACTTTCTTAGGGAGATATCCTGCTTTACATGCAAGTGTGCAGCAGGGTACAAGTCTTTCTAGAGGGCCTCAGCAGCTAGCACATACTAGGGTGAAGTAGTTAAGAAAGATCACCATGTTATTTACTTTTTAAATATGTTTTTCCTCACCAGAAAGTAAGGGTACATTTTTTTCCCTAACAAAACAAGGAATGCTTGAAAATTGCTCATGCATCAGGGGTAATATGGACTAGACTCAAGGGATGTTTTTCTATCTATCTCCCCTCACTCCCACTTGGCCCCAGCATTTCCCAAGAGAAAGAGCTGCCAGAAAATTCTGGCTGCTTCCTTAAGTTTGATTTAATTTCAGAAATCCAGACAGCAAAAACCTGAATCCTCACCTTTCCTGTTTCCTAACTGAGTAACCCATGTGCTGGGCACCCTTGCAGTCCAGCATGCAGAAGGTCAGCAGTGCTGGAGGGCAAAAGCAAAGTGGAAACCAGTACTTCCTGAACTGAGCATCCTTCTCTGTCACGTAGTGAGCATACACTCTTCTAGATGGGAGTTATTTTATCTTCAGCTGATAAAGCCACACCAGAAGGATGTAACCCATATGAGCAATGAGACAAGGGCATCTGGGATTTAACTGCAGGATGCAATGCTGACTTCTTTCCTCCACTTTTCTCTTGGCTGGCACACACAAAGGTCAAGCACAGAATTTGGCTCTATGTATGATGTTTACTTCCTACCTTTTCATTATCATACAATGGGAAAATTCTTCCCACTCTTCCTGCCTCTTCTTCTTGCAGCCTCTGCTCTCTGCCTTGCTCCTATTTCTTCCCTGTACCTGTACATTCTTTCTGCTTCAACCTATTTTTCCTTCCTTGAAGCACTCCCAATAACTAAGCTTCCTTAAGTTCTCAATTTTCATCTTCTTCCTTTGTTCTGTCCTTTTAAAGGACAGAAAGGTTAAGACTGATTTATTTTTTTTGCTGTGTGTCACCTCTAGTGTTCATTTGGTACATAATGGTGGGATGAGGCCAGTTGCTGTATTATCAATTCAAGCTGCCTGCAGACTCAGGTTGATGGCATTGCACTGGGTCACACAGGCAAGACTTTCTTCACCACCATGAGGAATTGAAATTTACTTTAAAAACAGATAAAATATAGCTTCTGCAGAACCTTGGTATGTGATTTGTGCTATCACAGTATTGGGCCAAGAATTTGACCACACTGCTGGAAACTATTAGCACCTTCTGACCATCTAAAAATGCTGCTGTTAATGGGTAAGTAAAAAGTAGCTCTCAGCTTTGTTCTGGGACTCTCTGAAATTGGATGTTTCTAAAGCATGCCTGAAGGGTTTGAAAATCAGGTATCTTCTAGAGCATTTTCCTATTCTGGGAGATTTTGGAGAAAATCTGGAAGATCTATTGATGATGCAGCTTTTGATGGAGAAGTGGGCAAATGGCTCTTTGGGCGGGAGGAGGGCAAAAGCTGTTCAACTGGGGAATGCACTGGGAGCACTGGAGTGGGAATGAGAGAGGGAGGAGTAGGGTGAGTGCAGGGAGTTACTGCTCTGTCTGAATGGAGCTCATTTCTTGCTGTAATCAGAGGGATGGCCTCCCTCAGCCTCCTGGTACTGAGAGGCACTTCACCTTCCTGTCCCTGCTGAAGCAAGGTGCTCGACAGTAGAAACTACTTACCTGATAACTGCTGCACTGAAGGCTGGTCATGTGTGCTTAACAACTGTGCCTGAATGGTTTCTACTACCCTCTTAAAACGACGGCTTGGACCTGTGAGGAGAGAAGAGGCACAAATAGCTGTGAGAGGAATGGGAGGCGAATCCTCGTACAACCCAGGCTGGAGGGGAAGGATCACAAACATCTTCCCTTCGGTCTCGTCCCCAAGAGCCTACTGACAGTGTCCTTCAGCCAAAGGCATGGCTTCCAGGAACGATTATGCAGTCCCCATGTTAACAGGGACTGTGGTGTGCTGGATTAACAGGAAGGATGGCTTCTGGGCCCTTGTGTAAAGACAGACAAGATGTGTGAGGGCTGTTTTGTTTGTTTGTTTGTACCCCTGTGAGGGGCATGTGGCCACCCAGAGGAAAAGAGTGATTGCATGTTTCTGTCAGAAGGAAGAAACCAGTGGCCTCACAGCTGACACTGAGACCTTTGAGGGAAACAAGGAGGCAGTACAGGGAGATACTTCAAATCTGGTGCACAGAGCAGCCATTTTAGCACTAATCATGTGGTGCCAACTTCCCCTCTTTGGGAATCTCTTTCCCTCCCAGCATTTTCATTCCTACCAACACCACTGTTGTTCCCAATGTCTTCATTGCCCCTGTCTGACAGTTACATTCTTTCCCCTGGCAGAGCTCTCTCTGCAGGTCTCTACATCAGCAGGGACAAAGCCTGCTTGCACCCATTTTACAGCTTTGCCATGCTTACCTGATAAGAGTGTGAAAGTGACAGAATAGATCCCGTTTTCCTTCTGTGCCTCTCCCCCTTCTGTGTATGTTATGTCCACCTGGAACTTCACTGGCTTCTGGAAGACAGCAGGACCTCCTGTGGACTTATATTCTGCACGGAAACTTGTCTGTGAGATGACACTGTGGCTGAGGCTTGGAATCTGAAACAGGTCAGTAGAAGGAGGTGATAGAACCAGAGCACAAAGGGACCAAAATTGCAAAATTCAAAGTAGAACAATGCACATTTACAGAGTAAATAAGATGATTTGCTTCTGGGCTTGATTTTGTAATGTACAGTGTTCTTGTGAAATCACTAAGAGTGTGGGTTGCTTGCCACTGCAGAAGAATGCACTGCTCCTTCAGGACTGACCTAAATTTAAAGGTTGAATATTGGTAGAATACCCAGCGTGCTTATCAATTTACACATGTCCTGGATTCCCAGGAGCAGCCCCCAGCCCAGCCATGCAGACAGGCCATGAGCAGCCCCAGGTCAGGGGGAGTTTCAGCCAGGGCAGCTGCCCCAAGGTGACCCACAGGTGGATCCCACCCACTGACACCACGCTCAGTGTGAAAGGAGGGAGTTCACTGAGGGTGGGGGGTTCCTCTTCCTGGCCTCCTGCTCCTTCTGCTGCTCACAAGGACACTTTATGTTGGTGTTTGTGTTATTTTATTAAATCCATTTCTATTTCAACCCATGGGGCTTCTCCCTTTTTCCCAATTCCCCTTCTCAGCTGGGGAGGGGACATCGTGTGACAAAGCAACTGCCACAGTTTAGCTCCGGGTACAGGCTAAAAGTAGACAACATCTTGCCCAACTTCATACACTCTGTCTTTCTTTTCCTACTCATCTATCAGGTTTGAGAAATGCCTTTTGCTGAATAAAAACTGATACTGAGGGGGCAGAGAAGTCAGAGGGATGTTAGACTGGACATAAAAACCTTCTGAGCAACTTGGTCTGATGTCATAGCTGAACCAGTTCTGAACAATCTCCTGAGGTCCTTTCCAACTTCAATTGTTTGGTGATTCTCTGATGTCAAATAGACATCAGGACACGGAGCAGACACTTAGATAAGTGCCTGGGATATCCACAGGGAAAGCATGCCTTCCCCAAACCACAACTCCTATCAATATGTAAAAGAACTTTGAGAAGCTTTCTGGTATCATCCAATATCTCTGTCTTCAGACCCATGGTAGAATTTCATAACTGCCTAATTTCCAAGCATTTACTATTCACAGTTCCTGCCAAAATTTAACATACATTCTATTTATTGCTTCATAAATGACCAGAATTAAAAAAAAACCAAATCACTTTGAAATCTGGCCTCTAATTTAGGAGGAAAAATGAAGATGAGTTCTTTGAGAAGCTGACCTTAAGGACTCACTTAGCAGGCTGTGACAAAGCATTTAAGTTTGAAGTTGGCTGTAAGAGGCGATTTATAGGGTTTGCACACAAATCATGACATCAGACCTCAACCCACAGGTGTGGGGTATGCACAGCATCACCAGTATAGACAGTAGTGCACACTGTGCCACAACATAAACCCACAAGCACAGCTAAATGCATGAAACTGCCACAGTAACATGGCTGCTTCAAACTAATCCGAGATGGATACCAGTGTCTAATGCATGCTACTATACTGTACTTGCTCCATGTATGCCTGTACAGTTATAAGGACTATTTCTGGGGTTTTTTAGAAGAAATTCATTGCAGCATTATAGAGACTGAAAATTATAGAGACTGCATTTTGTGGAGAACAGTATCAATTCAACATGTGGTATAAGAAATTAAGTCACCTCTTAATTCTATTGAAAAGAAGTCTAATTATGTTGTTGACTACCTTGAATTGAAAAATCTCTCAAATTAACTTTACTGTGCTGACTTTTTCTTCACTGGAACTTCTCAGTAGTAAGAATAAGGACTTTTTATAGGAAAAAATTACAATTTCCCTCTGCTTTCCTAGACTGTAAATGAACTGCACCTGCAAAAACTGATACTCTGGTCACCAGAGGAAATTACCCTCCTTTCTGCCATATGGCTTTGAAGAGGATATTTAAAGCAACAAAAACAGATGTGAGACAGGATTTTTGCCTAACTGAAGTGGTAGAGGGCATACCCAGCAGAGGGAGACCCAGTCTGATGCCCAGATGGTGACTGTAAGGTTAGTCTGACAAAGCAGCAAATCACTGTCCTGATACAGCAGCAGCAGTGTGCTCTACCTGCAGTGATATTCCAAGCACTGGCAACCTGGAGACTCTGCCAAGAAGGCTGAAATCTTTTCTCACCTTAGAGAGTATTATCTATAGTTAGAAATTCAGAGAGAGTCCAGTGCAGGCCTGACTCAACAGGCCATGTAAATTAAATCCACAGAGGATGTATTTGGAGGAGCAGAGACCCTGCCCAGTAACACGTGGCACAAGGAGTCCTGGAACTGGGCAGTGAGCAATGCCTCCAAAAGGCAGCTGGGGTGACTTACCGAGAGGAAAGCGTGGACAATATCAGCCTTAATGGAGCTTAGTGGTTTGTCCTTAATGACCACAAAAATCTGTTCTTCTTTCTCCAGGTTGATGAAGTTACCGAACCAGGATTTTTTGGCAAGCCTGAAATGATGAAAAGAAAGAGATGGTTTAGAATATTGAGCACTATTTCTAACATACCCCTGGCTAGAAAATATATTAAAAAACACAGAAAAAAGTTTTGGTAACACTTCAGATGTGAAAATATTACTTATAGTGAGTGGAAAACAGTGTCAGAGAACATCCAGAGCAACATTCTGCTTAGTGCAAAGTGACAGACCACACAGGTCTGGCAGCATGTGTGACCAACAATGAACAATCAGGAGCAATGGCAACTCTTTTGACTGAGCCAATATACCAATTAATGCTGCATACATAAAGTGCATATCAGCCAGGGGACACATTTCTGGTTTGTCTCCAGGGATCTCTCCACTTCTTGTGACAATATGCAGATGCTGGTAACAGAGAATTCCCAGCCAATTTCAACCCCTTTGTGTTCTAGGACTTAGAAAGTTCTTTTGCTGAAGGTGTCCTGTTGGGCTGACAGTACAACCTTGCTTTTTAATTTATTCTGTAGTTTCCTCCAACCTGCCAGTGAATGAAATCCAGTCCTACACAGAGGCCCAGGACAAAGACTGTTCCATTCATTAGTTCCATTCAGGGTGTCTATACAATGAGTGAACTCTGGCCATCCTACAAAGGAATGGATTTTCAGTACTAAGAGAGAAGATGTCAATACCATGCAAAACACAGTTCAGGCTTTTCACTGAGAGCAGTCCAACTTCACAGTTCCTTTCAGCATCTGATGGTGGTTTCATTATAAAATGAAATTGCTCTGTTTTTCACACTGAACCTATCAGCAAGTGTTTGATTTTGCTTATTGTTTCACCATCTCAATGCACGTTGTTGATATTCCCTTTTAAGTTAAACAGGGTAAAGAAAAAATGAAAAATGCAGGGATGTGAATGCTATTGGGGGATACTACCCAGAAGGTGAAGGTAGCACCTCTGACAGGTGTAGTTTTGAGGGGAGAGAAGATGCTGTCGGCCATGAGATACAGCCAAAGAATTGCTGGACCAACCTAAACACAGGGAAAATTCTACTGAAACCAGTCATATTCTAGTAGGGAAGAATTTAGCATGAAAATATCAGACATGAAAAGACCTGCCACTGAGAGACTGCATTTTTTTCCCTCCACAGGGCGCTCTGGAATGCCATGACAAGTCCAGTTTGCTGTATGGCAAACAATAGGCTTTCACTTGTTTTGGCGGACATTCACCACTCAATGGAAGATGACAACCTCTCCAGACAGGGAGAGCCATCTGCAAAAAGGATAACTACACAGCAGCTTTCCAGCAAAGCAATAAACAGCTGAAGAGTGTTATTAGTAGGTTCACTTCCCATGGCAAAGACTCAGAGCGAAGCAGAATGAGGAAGGGCAGAGATGAGGGGAGAGAGGAGCAAACCAGGAAACTAATTTGAAGTCCAGACCTTCAGGATGAAGAACAAAGCTTGACCTCAGCAGCATCCAGCAATTTGCACTCATTCCCCATTCCGGAGTGCTCCCTGAATCACACAATTGTCCTCTCACTGGGCATTTAATGCACACAGCAGAAAGACCACAACTGGAAGACAGCTCAGCTGTGCAAATAATCATTTGCTTCTACTTACTGCAGGCAACCAAAAAACAAGAGTCCAGAAAGATTCACTTGCAATTTGGTAAAACAGTGCCCCCCACTCAATTAAAGTGGGCTGGAAAACCATCACTGCCTCAAATATTCATAGGCAGCTGTAACTAAGGCAGTGAGGCAGAGATTAGCATAGGGAGCAGTAAAGAGAAAGGGCCTCTCATTTAAATGGGTCGTTAAGGAGCCAGGGTTAGAGTGTGATTCTGTGAAAGGAAATTACATACTAATTAGCTCATGTGTCTCACACACCATAACAAGTCCACAAGCCCCTGGAGAGTTGGGGCAAGAGCTCCCTGCATGCAAACGGTCTGTGCTCATTAGTAAATTACCACCTGGTTATCCATCTCAAATGCCTGGTTGGGTTAGGCTGGTATGTATCATAATCTGAACCAGGGCTGGCCGTATGGACTCCAGGGGCCCAGTGTACATCCCACATGGAAGCTGGGCCTGGAAGAAGTCTGCCATGACAAAACACTGCTTTTAATTTTTGTATTTTCATTAATGACTTTGTTGGCCCTTCATTTATAGGAGCCTTAACAAGCACAGGTGAGACACAGGGAGGTTTTCCCCTGTTCAGCTTGGAACATTGGTCTGGAGTCTCCAGAGTCCTCTTTCCTTTGGGAAGGTTGTCACCAGTGACACAGACCCTGGAAGATTCACTGACAGCCTGGGCTATGCTCCAACTTGTAAATCACTGGAATTCACTAAATAATTTTGCTGGTGTGGTGTAAGATGGAATAGATGCCAGTGGCCTCTCCTGTTTCTGGAATAACAGAATCAAGAAATAGCACACATGCACTGGCTTTTCTCTCTGAAATCAGCAGAACTACCCGTGCTCACACAGCCAGGGAACAGGCCCACTGAAGAAGAGGGGACAGCTTTGGAGGAAAATGACACAATAAAAGTTTCCTTCCCCTTAAAGGGTGTTAAGTGCTAGTAACTTGGGCTAAAATGTGTCCGAATCAAGGATCACCAGCACCCTGACTGAGATGCTCTAGCTTCTCACAAGATCAGGCTGTAAGCAGGAAAAAACGTACTTAAAATTAACAATCTTCTCTTGTCATGGCAAACCTCTGAAGGGGGAGGGAGATAGGAGATATGTGTGGGAGGCTGGCTATGTAGATTACTCTAGGGAATCTAATCAGGTGTCCAGTTGATGAAAAGGCAAATAGATTAGCATGAAAATGGAGGCTGGTGCTCTATGACTTCACACTGAATTTCTCACTGCTGTCATGTTGTTCCTTTTCCTACTTTTGGAGTGCCTGCCTGCATCACCTGCTGAAGAGCCTCACTGTCGTCCCCATCTGTCCCTGAGTGCATGGATCTGTAACCTCCAGAGGTTTACCTGCCTGGCATAAATACCAGCATTTCTACTCAAGCAAATGGAGCTTTGCAGGTTTGAAGCAGCTGGAGCTATGTCTCTTTAAATGTCATCCCTAACACGTTTTCTAGGACTTTTTCATATGAGAAAGAACAGCATTACCCAGACATGTCAAAGTGTATTACCTAATCCTCAGGTCTGTTAAATGGATGGCAGTCATTAAAGAATGCTGCACCAGGGCAAGGACATGTATTTTGATTGCTCACCCATGAGGTCAATACAGCTCTTGATAAGGACATCTTATTTCTTACAGAAAGGAAGAAAATACGAGAAAAAAGTAAGACATGTGGAAGTGGGCACTGAGCAACAAGACATCTATCGTTAAAATATAATCTAGTTCATTATTTTTTATGACTTTTATTATGTTTACTGCAGGGTGCAGCCCAACTGAACTCATTAATTTGGCAATTATACAAAAAAAGAAAAAAGGGCCTTAGGCTTTGACTTGCATCCAAACTGCCTCAAATGACAGGCACTACTTTTCTGTACCAGCTTTTACAGAGTGAGTGGGAAGCAGAGAAGGCAATAAATTAAGAGAAGAACTTCCACCAGCATACATGCATTAAGAGAAAAGAAGAGGAGAAATTTAATTCTGAAGGTTTTCTGCTTTAATGACCTTAAAAACATTGGAGATGAGAGTATCATATATTTCTTTGATAAGGATGGGTTAATTTTATGAAATTCTGTCATGCCTCATTATTAGTAAATGCTCCAAAATGTTGAAAACACAATTTATTCCATTTTCATCCTGGATTTATTTTACTAACCTTTACTATTCCCTATTTTTCCCTCTCCTGAAGTCTTTATCCCTCTCCATTCTGCAGCATTAGATATAGAGAGCCCATCTCATACCAGATAAATGCCAGGTCTGGGGAAAGTTGTCAAGGCAATAGCATTGTCACCAATTAGAAAACTTTGGGCCCAAAATTTCCATCTACAACTCATGAATATTTCACATAAGTATCTTGACAAAAGACCAAATTGCCTTGGTTGGCAGGGTAAGTCTATGGGCATTGGGTGCACAAACACAAGCTGCGAAAATAAAAAGGAATAATTTGGCATCTGTTGCATATATTAGGAAGTGTTTGGAGCAGCACTCTCTGGCAGGGACTTCCAAACCTGCCATGCAGTGACAAACATTTGTGCAGTGAAATGGTGGAAATCTACACTGACTTTTAGGAATGAGTCTGGTGAATATGAAACAGCTTCTGCAAGTCCCAGTGCTGCTGCCTAGAATTAACACTGTGTTTACTATTGCAGCCAAAGATTCCTCTGAATTATCTCAGCAGAGGCTTCTGCACTTTACCCTGAGGATGCAAACTCTCCTGTATTAAGAGGAAGACTTTTTAGTGCATAGTTAGTGCCAGTATAAGCCATTGATTATCCTCCACTCCCCAAGAGTGATCTGCTTGACAACCAAACGAAAGAAGAGAAGGAACATGTTATAAATCTAGTAAATTCAGCAAGCCATGAGAAAACCAAGAAGTGGGCCCATGTGAACTTCATGAGGTTCAACAAGGCAAGGCCTCCACTGGATCAGTGCAAATCCCAGTATCAATACAGGCTGGGGGATGGAGGGATTGAGGAGGACTTGGTGTTGGTGGATGAAAAGCTCAACATGAGCTGGCAATGTGTGCGTGCAGCTCAGAAAGTCAACTGTGTCCTGGGCTGCATCAAAAGCAGCGTGGGCAGCAGGTCAAAGGAGGGGATTCTGTCCCCTTTCTCTGGTGAGACCTCACCTGCAGGGCTGTGTTCAGGTCTGGAGTCCTCAGCACATGAAAGACAGGGACCTGTTGGAGTGGGTGCAGAGGAGGGCCACAAAAATGATCAGAGGGACAGAATACCTCTCCTACGAGGAAAGGCTGAAAGAGTTGGGGTTGTTCAGTCTGGAGAAGAGAAGGCTCCAGGGAGACCTTATTGTAGCTTTTGAGCACTTAAAGGGGGCCTATAAGAAAGATGGGGACAGACTTTTTAGCAGGACCTGTTGCAATAGGACAAGGGGTAATGGTTTTAAACTAAAAGAGGGTAGAAATAGAGTAGAAATAAGGAAGACATTTTTTACAATGAGAGTGGTGAAACACTGGCACAGGTTGCTCAGGGAGGTGGTAGATGCCCCATCCATGGAAATACTCAAGGTCAGGTTGGACAGGGCTCTGAACAACCTGATCTAGTTGAAGATGTCCCTGCTCACTGCAGGGGTTGGACTAGATGGCCTTTAAAGGTCCCTTCCAACCCAAACTATTCTATGGTTGTATGATTCTAAAATGAGATGGTTACTGGGAGACTGTTTCATCACCTGCTGACCCCACTGCCGTTACTGAGGTACAGATTTTGTCCAGGGTACTTGGCAGAAGAACCATTTCACATCTCTGTCCTACTTATGGGATAACAGGCTACAGTCAGATACTGATCCAGAACAGGAATATGTCACCCTATGACATTCAGGCAAGAAAATGACACTGGTATGTGGTGGAAAAAAAAGTAGTGAACTGGCAAATTACTCACTCTGGGGATGATTCCGGGGTTAAATTAGACATCTCCTCTGGTGTAGGTACTGCCCATGCACGCACAGCCAAAGAGAGGGAGGGAGAAAATAAATTGATGATTCAGTACGTCTTCTATTTTCTGCTTGTACACCAATGAAGCAATTCTGGCATTACACCCTCTTTCATTTGACCACCGCCTCTGCAGACTCGTTCTGACATTTGAACGTTGGTCAGATATCTCTAGAACACTGCATCTAATCATGTGCTGCATTTCAAGGCTCACCCCACCCTTCCTTACATTGTTATGTAATCTTGCACTGGTTTCAATGGTTTCTGGTTCAGACCCAAACACTGTGCCAATTTGATTGCAGTCACTGCTGCAATTCTTTGCAGTTCTCAGACCATCTCAGAGACAATGTCCCTGACCATCACAGTTCAAACCCCAACTCTTCCATGCTGTAATTCTCCTTTCCCACGGGATCACATCCCCGTACCCTGTAAAATCACAGGGTGTTGAGACAGCTGATGCTGACATCTGAGGATAATGCATGTGACTTCGGGTGACCTTTGCCTGAGTGCAAAAAGCCACCTGGAGCTTGAAGAATTAAAATTTGCACATCTCAACACTCTAGAGACTCTGAAAATTGAAATAGGCCAGCAGACATGAAACCACTGATTGTAATAAGGAGATTTTTACACCAATTACCAAAGCATTAACCAAGATCAGACAATTCCAGCCTATTGCCACTGGTTATCTTTTTCCAGCAGAAAGCTCAGCCTGTGGCTACGGAGAGGCAGCGGAGTACAGGCACTGGGGAAATGGCAGAGCTATAGGTTCTCTGACAAAATGAGTGGAGAAGCTGAAGATAAAATTTTCATGTGTTCTAAGACCCACAACAGGGACAGTACGAGCTGTATGGCTAAAGTGTGAAGTGGGCTCAGGAGATGCTGTTGGAGAAGGTGCACTGGGCATGACAGAGCCTACTCACATGTGCCTTGGGTTAGGGCTGGCTGACACTATCACTTTCATTTTCAGGACTAATAGTCAGTCCTCAGCACATGAAATTTGCAGAGCCACAAAGAGGTATCAACTTGCTGCTGAATGTCTGCCCAAATGAGAACCACCCCGTATGTCTGGCTGAGTACTCACCTTGCAATTTCCGGCGATGGAAGCGAGGAGACCCCAGGAAACTATTCTTGATTGAGTTGAGCCGTGTCCTCCATGGCATTCCTCCAATGCTGGGGCTGGATGGTGGTGTTGGGTTGGGTGTGCCTGCTGGGCTCTCCTTTGGCGTATGGACAGGTGTCCCCTTGGGGGTAGGGAGGGGACTTCCCCTTGGAGAGGGGTGAGGGGTGACCTGTATGATGGGGATAGATTTGGTGCTTGGGTCAGTACTAGAAGGGAGCAATCTAACAGGAGACATAGGGTTGGTCTGCACTTTAGGAACAGCCAGCTGTGGGTTAAAGCCGGCAGCAGGCGAGCGGCCCTGAGCATTCTGCACAGGGCTGTTCTGGGAAGAGGGGGCGCTGGTATTGCTGGTAGGGAGCGGGTTGGATTTAGTAGACTGGAGTGGTTTTTCGGCCAATTTGCTCTTGGATGGCAAAGTCTGCGTCTTTGGGTTGGGCTGAAGTGCTGGCTTTGGTTGGAGTACATGTCCAGGCCTGGAGGCGTTCCTACAAGCATCGGGGTCCAAGGAGACTTGGGGTCGGGGAGAGAAAGGGAGGTCGGAGGTCTGAGGGGGGATGAAGAACTTTCTGATAGGCTACGAGACAGACGCAGAGTGTCCATGCACACCAAAACAGTGAAATACGCACAGAGCGGGCGAGCAGGGAAAGGAAAGTCAGAATAAAATCCATCCGAGTCAAAAAGATGCACCATGTCACAGGGAGACACAAGAGATGGAGGTGAAGGGGTAGTGGGGGGGGAGGGATTTTGCAAAGAAACAAAAAAACGAACAAACAAACAAAAAACAAAAAAAAAAAAGACATGCAGTTAGCTGGGAACACAGCATAATCAACAACAGCAGCAGTGGCAGCAGCAAGAACAACAGTGTCATAACAGGCTTCATCATATTAACCAACCACGTGTCAGCAAAGGAAAACAACGAAAAGTAAAACAAAGGAAAAGTACAAAAAAAAAAAAAAATAATGAAAGAAAGTAACCAAGAAAAAAAAGAAGAGAGAAATGCCATCTCTCTGGGATTGTTCTGATTGCCCTGCAGTGAGAGAAGCACGATGCCGTGGGGAGGTGAGGGAGGGGAAGAAGAACCACTCAAGCCACAGACAAATTGAGATGTGCCAAGAATGGGACCACCTCTTTCAGCTCCAAGTGCCCATATGGAAACCCAGCAGAGAGATGAAACTCAGCACAGGTGTGTGGTACGTATGGGGTGGCAGGCAATACACACAGGTTACTGCACACACCACTCAGAACCTCTTCCCTTCCTCTTTACCCCCGACTCTGCCTAATGCACACGCCAGTGGCAGCCACCCAGTGCAGACAGAGGGGCAAAAGGGAGAGTGATGCCATGTGGGCATCCCCTCTCCTCCCCTGGTCTGGGAGGTGAAACCACTCGGTGGTCACTTGGAGGCTTCAGAGCACACACCGCCACCACGAGAAAACCATGAACTCAGGTTGGTGTTGGGTGTGTAAACAGCTAGAGCAAAAACTTCAGAGAGGCTTGGCAAATTTGTTTATCTGGGAAGAGATGAGGCTTCCCACCAGACTTTATGCTTCTCCTGCCACGTCCCTCAGCGTACTGAAGGGCAGCTTAAGAATTGGGATTTCTGTCATAAAGCCCCAGCAATATTTGCCATTAAGTCCCAGTTCTATGGAGGGGGGGAGGCGAGCCATTGTTTTATAAGACACAGTTTAAAAACAAAAAGACAACCAAAGTTCATAACCCATCACTGAGCTATCAAAATGGGATTATGATTTTTTTTTTTTTCCCCAAACAAGAACATTTACATATGTTAGAGGCATTTTGGGAAACCATTCATATATCCACAGCAAACCAATACACAGACTATGGAGGATAGAAGCCTTTTAAAGGGATGCTAGCAAGCTAAAAAAATCACATTTAAAACATAATGAATGCCCTTACAAAGCATGGTTGTTAACACCTTAGGTAAGAAGCACTGGCAGAATTGTAAAAATAAAAACCACTACTCAATATCTCTAGCTTTGGTCTGCATTCAGATTCCGATTTCTATAAATTATTACCTGTTATAAATTATTTATCATCAGCATGTTATCATTATCCATTCTTAACACCTAAAAGCTGTGATCAAGCACTGTCCTGACAACCTCAAAGCTCAGGCCCAGGTAAGCACACTCACTGCTGAGTTTACTTTCTGGGTTTGATGGATCAGCACAATGTTGCCAGATTTAAAAAAAAAAAAATGCAGAAATGTATTCAAGACTTCATTCCTAAAATTGTTTGCATCAAAATTTTTGTAATTATTTTAAAGGACTTAGGGTTAAACCACCAAAATTAAAAGAAAATCGCTACAGCGAAACATCTGTATTATTATTAGGACTGTAAAGTTAAACTGAAGTTTGCCATGTTGATAAATTCTGATCACAACGAGAAAGGAAGGGGGAAAGATGAGGAAAGTGGTTAATTTATGGAAGTCACTATCAGCACCTGACTATTAACTATTTCCAAGTGACATCAATGGATAAAAGTCAAGGGCTGTTGATTGCAAATGTTTCCTTGCAATTTTTGCATCTTACGTGTGTGATGGCTTGAGAAACATATTTGAAAGAAATAAAGTCAAATTCAGCTCCCACTTAAGCCATTAAGAATCTGAAGAGGTGTCATTGATTACTACACATTTAATAATGAAATAAAGAACAAGATTAGGTCTGTATTTCAGCTGGTGCAATGGGGAACACAAGCAGCAGATCTTGTGAGACTGAAGAACTCTGAGCTGCTGTGGAATTCAATTCCTTATGGAACTGAACCTGAGCAATGCATACAGTGAAACGTGTATTTGCTTTATAAAGTATGTTCCTTTCAATAATCTGAGGTGCTATTAGAAGCATAGGTAAGGACATTTAAAATAAATATGATTTTTATTCCAACACTTCCTTTGAAGCCTCAAATGTGACTTGCCTTAATATTGTTACGATCTGCTGACAGTGCCATCTGGTTGCTAAATCCCTTTGAAGACTATTTCATCAACTGCCTATTAAGTAATAATGGTAAGATACAGCAACTATGCAACAGATCTTGTCATCCTTATTCTTTGATGTAGTCCTACTGAGATGTCAGAAATTGATCCCAAGGGATCAATTAATTAGATCAAGATTTAGGTTTGCTGCACTGGATTCTCATTTTGTGCACAAAACTGCTTCCATGCTCTTTTTCAGCATGGTTTGCAGTGGTGTAAGAGTTCTTAGACCTCTGCTTCATTTCACTGACACCCAGGAGTTCCAGTGTGGAAGCAAGGAAATTAATCTTCACTGGTTTCTCACACATTAAAGATGCAGAGGAGACCACAAACACATTTATGGGAGTTACAAAACAGGGTAACACTTGACAGGAACCCAGAATATGTTTCAGAAAATAGTTCAATCAAGCAAGGAGCTGGAAGCTTTACTAGCCATAAACTTACACCTGACAGTGTGTCTTTATGCATAAGAATTACCCACAGTGTTACTGGGGAATTACAGTTTTAAACACTTGGAATACTGATGTTATCTTCACACACCTAGGAGCAGGTCCATAGGTATATCCATACCCCAATACATGGAACATATCCATTTCCAGTGAAGGATGGCATCTTCCTTTGTGACTCTGGGCCAGCCAATTAGGGAACATGGAGTGCCTCAGAAGCAGCCCTACAGACTTCTTGATGAGGTCCAGACTTTTTAAAGGACTGCAGTCTTGGAGTGACCAAGCTGACCTTGTCAGACACTAGGAATACTGACTCGTACCCCTACAGAAGTTACCAAGGAGAGGGAGGCCTCTGTTGTTGCACTTAGAAATGGTAATAACTTTGCAACAGATGTACTATCAAGGATGTTTTGTACTAGCTGAGTATCAGTGTTAGTTGATTATTGGTACTTAGTTGACTATACATTGAATAAGGCCATGAGAATGTACCTTATTTATAGGGGTTTGAGTGGGTTTTTCTCACTTTAATTAGCCAACTTCTTATTTTCTTTTAAATTTGCTAGCGCTCAAATGTGTATAATTTATTTTCTCTGACTTTCTAATACAACCTATTTGGAGGCAAACAGAATCAAGCTGGTTGTAACCAGCACAGTTTAGTGCTCTACTGTGACCTGATGGAAGGTGGCTGTGAAATGGTTCCTGCTATTTGGTGTGAAACAGACCTCAGCTGGATATGGCAGTGTTTAGTCATAGCAACCTTCGTGCTTATGCTTATCTTGCTTAATGCTCTGTGCTTACGAGATGAAAAAGGTCAGGGGGAGAATGAGATCCGTGCTAACAGTGCAGGGAACATCTATGAGAAATTCTCTGCTTGCATTTGTAAATAACATTTCCCTCACCACTCATGAAAATTTACAAGCTGCCACGGAAAAAACAAAACATCCCAGCTAAGAGCCACAGCTCCACAGCAACAGATGTCAGAAAGCATCAAGCATGTGTGAGTGAATTGGACCAACAGATCTTGAAGCAGCACCACTTACCCTTGGACTGCTGAGAGGACTGGTGGAGAGCCCAGATGATGCTCCGCTGATTGACCGAGACCTGAATGGATACAACAAGGAAAACAGCTCTCAGAAAACATGGACAAGTGATAACCCTGAACACCAGCCACCAAAGGCACAGGCATGAAGTGAGGAGGAGGAGGGAGGCTGTCACTGGAAAAGCATGACTCTTTCACTATTGTCACATTTTTCAGTTGTCCCACACTCAACACAAAGAAAAGCTGTTGCTCAGGGAGGATACTAGAACTCCTTTTCATTAAGGGAGTTGCTACCTTCTTTTTGGTCATCAAGCACATAGAAGCTACTATGTCTGACCTGTGCAAGCTGAGCTGCTGAATTCAAAAAGGACTGTCAAGGCATTCATGTTGGTGCTGAGAATTCTCTTCTGCGCAGTGCTGGTGGACACAGAATGGGACATTCTCTGTCACGAGCAACATGGAAAAGCTCCATGTGTACAAGGCACAAAGGTAGGGGATTCTTCCAGATATGAAGAAAAAACCCAAGTCACCGTGCCCCAGGCACACAATAGTTTCCTATGTGATGAAAAGCTCACATTGGCTTCACCCTTTCCAGCTTTCCACTGAGGGACTTCACCTCTCTGCTCTCCAGGAACGTTTCCTGCTGTTGCATTAAACAAGCCAGGTCTTCTCTATGGATAACGAGTTCTGCTGTGGATGATGACTTGATTAATATCAAGATAACAGCACAGGAGCCCTCAAAAAAAGGCCAATCAGAGGAGAATAAACTGTCCTATTTCTGACAAGGTCTCCTATACTGTAATGGTATTTCAGAGTTGTGTAGATGTGGTGCTGAGGGACATGGGGCAGTGGGGACTGGGCAGTGCTGGGTTAATGGATGCACTTGATGATCTTAGAGGTCTTTTCCAACCAAGGCTATTCTGTGATTCTATGATCATATGCTCTCCAGCAAAGGCCACCTATGAAAAATGTCAGCTGTACACGATAAAAAATACAAATCTGCTATGCTAAATGTGCTGAAAGGGCAGACAGGCCAAATGCACAAACATTTCAGCAGCAGAAGTTTCCAGGAAGGGGGCTGCCCAGCAGGAAAAAAACCACCCATCCGTGTGACTGTAAATGAGTAAGCCCCAGAGGCAGCTGCTTTCTGTCCTTTTTAAATAGAAAGAAAGTTGTCTTGAAGACTGAAACATCTTATAGGAGAGGACTTGGCTAAGAACCTAGTTGTTCAACAACCACCATGCAACATATCAAAATAGCAAACCTACCAATGCTTCCCCTATAGTAAGAGCCAAGAAAGCAATTACTTGCCTTCAGGTAACAAACATGAAAGGCTGAAATCCTGTAGATGCTTGAAAAACAAGAGTGCATGTGTGTATGTATATACATACGTGTCTATGTGTGTGTGTACACATATATATGTTTAAAATTGATTAGGGTCAGATAGTTAATGTCAGCTTATACATAAGAGAATATAAAACAAATTTAGACCATAAGCTGTCTCAGTTTACTCTCTTCTACTGTTATAGAAGAATAAAACAAAAAAAATCAGTTTATAAAATGGTCTCGCAGACATATATTACTAAATAAATTTGAATAATAGAATTATTAAAAAATATGTGATCTGCAAAAGAGGAAATATTTCCAAGGAAAGAGTAAGCTACAACTGAACACCATGGCAGGTCCTGTCCTCTCTGCCTGTACCCTCTGCAGAAACTACTCACTGATGGTTGTCTTTGTGTCTCACTGCAGTTTCTCTGTCACAGTAAGGAGGTGAAACCCAGAAGCCCAGTCTCAGCATGCTTTTTGGTTTGGTTTTTTTTTTTTTTTTCTCCAGATTAAATCTAAATGTGCCCCATGAAAATCTGGGGCACTCATCCTGTGCAGAAGGATGACGTTTTCCCTTGTACCCTGCTGCAGTCTGCCCATCATCGTACGGCAGTCAAACACCAGAAGCTCAGTCTTGACATTCTTTTGCACTAGATTAAACCTAAATTTGTACCATCAAGATCTGGGGCACTCATAAAGGTTTATGCAAAGTAATTTTAAGGGGAGAACTCTCTGCTCCATTTTTGAGAGGCTATTTTATACGCCTCTCCTGTAGCTGAAGTAGCCGAGTGCAACACAGATGTGTCATGCATATGGGAAGTCAATTTAGTTAAAATCTTTCTTGTATGAGTCATCAGGAAAAGCTTCTGCCAAACCATAAATTACAAGAGAAGCCTATAGATTTTCTTGGACAAATTAGGAAGGCATTTAGGTGCCCAGAGATGCAGTTAAACACCTACTCAGGAGTTAAACTCCCACTAGGAGCTGTTCCCACCAACTCTTAATCGTGGTGGGAAAGTCCTCTCTGACACTCACCTGAATTCCAGGATACTTGATTAAAAGTTCCAATCTGCTATTTCCTCTTTGCAATCAGGTGTTTCCAACAGTCCTGAATTCTCCCCTCCCAACCCCATTGCCTCCTATGTTTTTATAAAAACGATCACACGCGTGGAGGGCAAACCACGGCAGGCCCCACCTCCCAACTCCCAATTCCTTATTGGAAGCAATATTTGAAAAAGAGTTGTTGTGTACTGTGTTTTCATCCAGCCTAGGAGCCTGAGGTAGGGGACAGAAGAGAGAGTTAGTGTGAAATCCTCCTGGAAATGCATTCAGTATCCACATGATTGCTATCGAACAAGCTGCTGATTTACATGCAAAATATGTAAGAAGTAATAGTTTGTCCACACTGGAAATTGTATATAGGAGCAGTGGAAGGAGTTTAAAGAATCCTGGGTTAATTTTAAGTGTTGGGGTGAAAGGAGAACTGTACCTTTTCCCCTTTACAAGAGAGGGCTGGTATGGCATATGACACCCAGACTGAGGAGGTCTTCCTTGCACCTTCTTCAATTTAATAAATCTCCCATAATTTACCTTTACAAATGGGACACAGTTCCCAAGCTGGCTGTAAAAACTCAGTACAGCAACAGGTTCTATACTCCAGTACAAAAATGCTAACAAGCAAAGCCAACAGATTTGTCTCTCCCATCAAGATCACCTTATCTGGGAAATGCTAGAATTCATTTTTTTCTTTTAAAAAAACCAACACATGCACTGCTCCTGTATCTCAGAATCAGGTGGACAGAACTGGGACAGGGCCAAAAGAAAGTAATGAAAACGTTGCATTATGCTGAAATGCTGTAATGAAAGACCAGAGGGAGTTTAAATTTGCATCCCTCTCACCAGAAAATGAAAGCATGAGGCCTTGCAGGCAGCACTTTAGTATGGCAGACCCCGGATGATCGTATGTGGGGAAAGAGGAGAGAAATATGACGGCATCTTATCTCTATGGCTATGAACTAAGTTTATTTAGTGGGAAATATCTATTAGTGAATAACCTCCTAAGAGTCTCTACAGGCATTAAATGTCATTGGAAGCATTCAATCTGTAATTATTCCAAGAGTTTAATAGACTAAATGCAACAATCTAGGGAACTATGACCATCATGTGTGACTCATTTTGCTCTGTGTTTTGCATTGTTGTGTGCTTGGGCGCTAACTCAATGGAGGCCATCAAGAAGTTGTTGAAAACACAAGCAGAAAAGCTAATGAGCATTCCCTCCAACACAATTGCCAGATGTAGAGACACAAGAAGAAATTCTTTAGTCCCTTCCGAAGTGACATAGTTGTTCTGCCAAGCTTAGAGGGAGGAATTGGGGAAAAAAAACCAACATAAGGGAGTTAGACTCAAGGTTTAGGAGAGGGAAGATGTAGAGGGCACTCTAAACAGAAGGTGAGACCACTGCAGGCTATGCCTCCCATCTCATAGACTGGCAATCATCTGGAGACATTTGAGCTATGAAAGAGAGAGGCAAAGGACAGACACGAAATGTGCATGTGTGGGCTGCAGTT
Organism: Podargus strigoides; assembly: GCA_028020825.1. Lineage (NCBI taxonomy): Eukaryota > Metazoa > Chordata > Aves > Caprimulgiformes > Podargidae > Podargus > Podargus strigoides. The sequence continues at coordinate 5,969,822 of CM051633.1, forward strand.
TGTAGATGTGATGGTTTTATACCTTATCCAATCTATTTGATGCTTCAAAGTACCAAAGTTAAGAGGTCCTTTGTTTTAAAATAATTTTGGACTTATTTTAGCCAGCTGCTGACAAAGGGGAAGCCATGCAAGGCCCAATTCCTGTTAGACCAGTAGTCTCTTACTGGTGAAACTGAGGAGCTGGAATCCAGTTTCCAGCTGGTTTCAGAGAACTGCACAATTTCTTGAGAGCTGCAAGAGCTGAAGGGCTAAAGCCTCACATTGCTGAGGTGTAGGCAGAGAGAAGTGCAAGAAGGAAAAGCACAGCTGACCTGGTAACCATACTACACATGGAGCACACGTACAGAGCACCTCTATACAGTCCTTCACTCACATTCATTTTCAAGTGCATTAGGCAGTGCATCTGCTAGTACACACCAGTAGAGTGGAAAGGCTTCACAGCCAGCATTAAACATTTGGGTCACATTTGGGTCACATTTGTTTCTTCAAATAACCATCTCACAGAAATGTTTTCTTACAGTCCAAGGGGAGTGTGGTACCTCGTTGCAGTCCCAGCAGAACTTGCTTTCAGAGCACAGTTTTACTGGGATGCTGAATACAGCCTCGTAGCTGGTCAAGCTGGAGCCATGCTTCCACGAAAGGGAGCCTGCAGCATGCATGCAGCGTGCAGTAATGCATCAGACTTGTGTCCCTGGGGGAAATGCCTTCAAAATTTTGAATTGGTTTGATTCCATGTGTAGGTTTGAAAGGAATTCCCAAAATATCCAGCCAACCTCTTATTTGCTTCAAGCATAAATTGGGTGGAATTTGATACTCCTCTTTGCTTGCTCACTCAAATAAAATAAAAAAAATTCTAAATTGTATTTCAGGGTATGAGACCCTGAAAATGACCTGAATTAATATGCAATAGGTGAGTGGTCAGGCACTGGGTGTTACAACATTTCATCACTATTACTTCTGGGTGTCCGAAAGATGCTAACTGTGCCTCCCTGCTCCCTGATCTAAGGAACATGAATACAATACCTGGATGTTCCACTGCCTTTCAGTCCTGACCCTGCAAATAATCCTAACTACAACGCCTCTTACTGGGAATACTTATGCTCAAGTCAGAAGGTCTGCTCATGGTAATAACTGCTTGTAAGATGAAGCCTTACAGAGAGCACAGAGAAGGGACCGCAGGTGTTGGGAACACACCTCTTCTTCCCTTCAGCACACACAGAGGGTGATGTTAAACACCACCACCTTCCTTAATTGGCCAATTATACTAAAGTTCCATGTATAAATAGTTTAGAAAGAATTAATAAATATTAAAGCATGCTACAACCATCAGAAGTAAATGTTACTGGTGCTAATTCGCTTTCCCAATATGTACCCTCTCACTAAACTTTTGCTGATCTGTTACAATGTGTTTATTAAATCATTTATTAATAAAATATTCTCCTTCTGTTAAGCATTTATAAATGGATCTTTAATTTGAGCATGGCTGCATTCCTAGTTGTACCTATATCCACTGTCTCTATGGCCATCTGTTCACCTCTTCAGAAAACATATACTAAGAAGAGAGGGAATACCCAGCATTTTTTTAATAACACAGATGGGATTCAGCTTCATCTTAAACAAAAAAAAAAAAAAAAAGAAGAAAAAAGGATAAATCAGGATCAAAATTAACTGGAAGGTACCAAACAGATACAAAAATCACTAAATGGAGAAGAGGGTTTCATTCTCAGAAGGTGTTCTGGTACCTGCACAGTGTCTGAGGATAGTTCTCTGTGCCCACAGACAGTGAAACATAGAGACAGACAAGAGAACGAAAAAGAACCCAAAAATAAATCATGTGGAGTGTGACTCCAACAGAAAAACACACAAACACATATGAAAGCACCAAAAATGCTTCTTCCCACATCTCTCTCTCTCTCTCCCCCTGCTGTAAAGCCTCCTTCACCGAAGCACCTCAGCCTGCAGTGTGTTTGGGAAGTGCAAAGGGAAGGTTTCTCTACAAGATACAACAGGTCCCGCAACAGGAATAATCCAAAACTAGAGCTTACCCCAAGGGATCAGCACTCGCCATCCTCGGAAAGGGAAAATGAAGACAGAGGGAGAGAGAGAAAGGAAGAGAGAGGGATGTGGAGGCAGGTGGAGAGAAGAGTAGGAAAAGCAGAATGAAATACTGTTCGGAGAACTGAATGGTCATAATTATCGCCGCCGGTGCCTACACCTTCCGACACCAGGAACACTAGGGGGACAGTTGCATTTACCAGAAAATAACTTTTGTCCTGCTCACAGTCTTGCAGACACGTCCAGCTTTGGCACTGGGGAACATGGAGAGGGACATACTAAGGCTGTAAAAAAAAAAAAATTCCCAGCCAAATGCCAATTAAAGCAGTCAGTAGAGCAACGGGGTTCAGACTTCACGCTGCATTTCTTTTCTGCCTCTTACATAAGGCACAGTTATATCAGACCGTTATCAAGGAAATTGTTCTTTTTGTCTCCAGTTTGCTCAGTGTAGTGTCCCCTCTGTCCCCCAAGCTGGCCTGGCAAGAAGTACTTTTTAACCACAAATGAACTGTGAAATGTATTGGTTATTAAAGCATGCATTTCTGAGCCAGCTTGGGAGCCCAGGGTACAAGATTGTAGCTCAAGCTGTGAATCTGCTTTGGTACTGGCTTATTAGGCATGATGGTCTTATAGTCAGGAGTTCAGATCAGCTAGAACATACCAGCTCAGCAACCCAGCACTTATCTCTGTGGACGCCATCTTGTGCTCCAGGATCTCATTTTTCATTTAAAATAAATTCAGTCTCTGGGTCTTAAAGGTTGCAAAGAAAATCTTTCAAATGTGAATGGAGAATAAATCAATGCTGTGCTGAAAAGAGTCTGAAATAGCAGTTCTAAAAGCAGAACGAATCTCTGGCACGTTGACTTCGAAGCCTAGCAACAATCAAAAACTTTGGTGTTCTTAATTTTTCACTACTAACCAGAGCATTAAAAATCAAAAAGAACAGGCAGGTAATTGAGTTTTCAGGGGTGCAGGTAAGCAAACTCAGGGAAGTGTCCCCACCTTTTCACATTAACAAAGATTAGATTAGAAATAAAAAATAATCTGGTGTGTTATTAAGCCAAATTATTTTCAAGTCAAATTCAGTGCATTTTTTCCTCTCTGTCTTTTTCTCTCCTTCATTCTCTCCATTTTCAGTAACAGGCTCCCAAGCTGCCAGAGCCACCTCTGGCTGGGTGAGGAAAATCCATTCTCCATAAGACAGTCACCACCAGAAATGCCAAATTTAATATCTGCCCAGTAGATTTCACAGTTTACTGCTCAGTGCAAGTAGCCATGCTTTCGGTTACATCAACATTGCAAATGCTGGGCTGGGCAATGCAAGGCAGTTTTTAGAAAAGTTAAAATTAAACCATAGTTAGAATAGAAAGAAAAAGCTGTTGTGCTATGCATTGGTAGAGAAGTGGAAAGAAGCATTACAGTAAGTTCTTTTTTATGTGTTTGAGTGACACTCCATTTGTACTTCAGCCTGGAGTGCAAATTTGGGTAAGATCTCATTCATTTATATACAAATATATGTATATGTATATATTTAGGGACAAATGCTGTCCTCAATTATACCTGTAAAAATCTATCTGCAGTGATGTAACTGAGAAGAGCAAATTGACACCCATTGTATACTGGAACGTGTGTGTATATTTATACAGAAAACACACCCATATTCACACATGCAGAATATTAAAATGTTAATAGAATGGGTGCAAGAAGGTTGATAATTTTTTTTCTTTCAAGTCATTTTCCCAACAGGGAAGGCACTGAAGAGGTTAACAAAGAGAATGGAAAGCAAATTGACAATAGGGAAAAGGAAGAGGGAAATGAGGTTTAAATAAAATGAACAACCCCAGGACACAATCGACCCAGAAGCGCAGACATGTGCATTCCCTACAATACTGAAGCAAGTGAACTACAGAGCTGCAGCAACCCAGATAAAGAAGAAGAGAAGCACTGAAAGAGGGGGTGAAAGAGAAAGTCAGAAAGAAAGAAAAAGAAAAAGAAAAAAAAGGGACAGTGGCCTCAGCTACTAAGACAACCATGTGCATCTAGAGGGAAGGGACCCTTAAAGATGCAGTATTCCTTTAAAAAAGACATCATAAAGTTGGATAATTAAACACTGGCCAAAAATTGAATGGCCACCATGATTAGCTGGCCCCCTTTTGCTGGGGTTCTCTTTGCTGCCTATCCCGTCCTCTCCTGTGGCTGTGCACAGATCCAGAATCCAGGTCCTCTCACTTCCCCACCACTCAGGTCCTTCATCCTAACTCTTAGAAGAGGGAGGGAGGTCAGACCACAGCGAATGTGATCCTCCAAAAATCAGCCTGGGCCTTCAGTAAGGACCCTGGATGATCCTCGTGCAGTGCTCTAACCTTCTCCTCCTGTGCTCTGAAAAACATAACCTTTGAGAGGGAACACAAAATGCTCAATGTATTTAAGAAATTCCCCTGGCTGTTACTGAAGGGGCATTTCCTCTGCTCCCAACACAGCTGCAGCAGCTGCTAGAGAAGGACAGAAGGACAAGGAATGGTGCTGGGAACATCTCCTGAAAGACCCTTCTCCTGCCACAGGTAAGATTTCTGCACTTCTCTTAGTGGATGTGACTTTAATTAATTTAAAAAGCTCATCTTCAGAGGAATTTCAGACTAACTTTTAATGCAAGTGCCACATGTTCAAGAACACAACTTACGTACGTGGGGAACTGGAGAAAGGAACGGGAATTTCCATGTCTGTGGTATCAGCCTGGGAAAGCCCAGCCACTAAACACTGTGTAACCACTACTTCTTCATGGCTGTGAAACTCAGAGGTTTCTAACAGCTCGGGTCCAATGCTTGCTCCTACCTTGGCATCTCAAAGAGGGTGCCTGACACCCACCACGTGAGGCACAATCTCTCCTGCAGGTTCAAGACTTGAAATGCTGCCCACAAAGGACTGCCTCAGCCTGCAAAAGGCCAAAACAGGGGCTGTCCCTTACTCATCCTACACATCTCCCAAGGCTTAAAGGCCACATTTATCTTTAAATAAAAAGGTTTCTATTAAAAGGGGAAATGGAAAGAAGAATGGCTTGCCAAGTCCATAGGTTCCTTTAAGGAACCCATTGCTTCCCCCTTTTCAATCCCATGGAACACTCCTAAGCTTTGAGTGAGCTAAGTGTTTGTCCAAAATGGATAAGGATTACATTTTGATGAAGAATTATCCACTGGAATGCCAGCTTTTAACATTAGAGAAAAATTCTTTTCATTTGAGACCGAAATTTTAGGAACAACAAGTCCACTAAAAACCTTCCCCAAAAGTCTAAACTTTGTTGTTGCTGTTCATGGACCCACACGAGTCCTCTTGAACTCCCTAAATCTGGTGGTCTGCAAGTCTTCCCTTGTGCCTCTGTTCACTGTTGGGAGTTATCCTTTTTGTTATTCACCATCTGTCACTTGAACTGCTGCACTGGAATCACTCTCTGATAACTCTATCTTCGATCACCTTTTCCTCTTGCGTTCTCTGGTGCAGCCAGGGTAGTCTTGAGGAATTTGTCTCTTACCTACAGGCACTTAATATTTTGCTCTGTCAGGATCTCCAAAGTTCCCTACCACTGTTGCCACTGACTCAGTTGTGCTGCTGTTTCTAGTGCTGGGAGTGGAGCACTCTGGCCTTTCCTAGTGTTTTATATTCCCATCCTTCCCAAAGCAGTCTTAGCAATTATGTTTTCCCCCCTGGGCATCCTCACTCATGGCAGAACTGAACCAGAAGTAGCAGCAGGATGAAATTTTAGTGGGGAAAATGGTGGTACAGTCACAGGCTGCATTGGAGAGAGCCTCAAATGAATGGTACTGTACAAAAATGTGTGTAGTGTGGGGCTGTAAATATCCCACCCTCTTTGTTTCTCTCTCTAGAGAGACCAGCTGTGTCCCCACACAGAGAAGGTAAGTACTGCATCTTTAAGGTCTCAGCAGTGAGGTAGAGGAGAGGAACATATTGTCAGTGTTTATACCTTTCTTCTTTGTTGAATTTGGGATTGGCTTCAGAGATATCCAGGCTTTTACTGAACATTGTTTTACTATGGCAGGAACAAAGCGAGAAAACAGAGTTACTAGTGTGGACATTTATAAAAGAGAGTCACCTGAAGCAATGCTGGACACCCAGCCCCCCAACCCATCCTCCCCTTTTTAAGCAATGCTCTGAAAAACCTTGCTTTTACTTTCCAACTATGGCTTCCAGCCTACACACGTGCTGAAGTTCATTATCTTCCCCTGACTTTTGAGGTCTAAAATGACTTCCCCCACACATAGTTGTAAACCCTGCTCTCTTTATCCAATTGAAAACCCAGGTACCATCTACTTTGTCACATTGTCCAGGGAAAACAGAACATGCCTGAAGGCACAAACTGCGAAGTGCTCATTACTCAGGCTTTTCAAGAAGACCTCAACACTAAGCACAAACTGGGAAAAGGTTAAACCAGACCACAGAACCTCTTAGAGGAACAGTAATCCATTTTGTATTCTAATTTGTAGGGTCCATTACCACTTACTCCCAACTCTCTTCCCTACACTCAGTGTATAGAGAAATGCCTTCCTTTATCATCTTGGGTATGAATCCCTGAAGCTTAAAAGCAAAATTCCCTGTGCTTTGCTAACGGGGCAGCTCTCTGTAATATGTTTCACTGGTAAAACACTTCACTGTTTCACACCACACTGCTCCCTAATGTTAGCTGATCTTTCAAGCAAGGTATCCACTGCAATAACCAGAAGAAAATGAATAGTTAATGAAGCCCATTTTAGAACAGGTTTTGGACTTTCACAGCAGAGCTACTGAAAATTTCTGGCATATCCCCAAGGGATTCTAGCTCCCATGGAATTCTTCCTAGTCTGTGTGATTTTGGCACAAGGGACAAATTAGCTCTGAACCCTTTTTCTTTTGACATTTCAATAAAATACCAGATAGTCTGAGATGTGTGGATACCACAACAGCAAAAGCAATTAAGATGTAATTATGAACCCGTTGAGTTGACAACTAGCAGGGAAAACCAAGAATTAACAAAACTTAGTCACCAGTTTTAAGGTGGCTGGTGTTTGTGAATGCCAACTTTGCCATATACAAAAACCCAATGGAGAACACTTGGGAGAGGTCAGCACAAGCATTTCAAGGAGTCTGTAACCTCCACAAGCAGCCTTTGTGCCGAGTTCCCCTCCTCTGTTATTCAAAACGAAGTCACTGCAGGACTCTGTTTTCCACTTGATACTTTCACAGCCTGTAGGGTTGAAGGCTGCCAAGTTTCATATCTCAATGGAAAGGTGTGCCCTTAAACAAGCCAAGACCAGACACTTGTAGGGTCCCCACGTGGTTACCAAAAGCACAGTTCATCACACAGACACATAAACTGGAGGTTATAACATGAATCCCCTTTATGCAAGCAAACATCTGTTTACTACTGGGAAAGAAGACAACAGGACTAAATCACAGGACACATGGGTGTGTTCTGCCCACTGGTTAGAAGAGTATCTCTGTCAGCTCAAGAAGGAAGCAATGGCTCTGTGTCTCCAGGTGTTTACACAAGTCATCTGTGTCTAAACTGGAGACCTGTTTCCATGGTCCACCTCCCTGTCTTCCTACTACTGTAGGCTAAAAGCACTGAATAGTCATCTGGTGAGACCAAGAAATGTCAGTCTTAAAAAAGCATGCACCTCTGGGATCTAAGTCCTGCTTCTGTTAAAATCCACTGCCAGTGGGTCATCTCATGGAGTGTAATGTGTGACTAGCCATTAAAAGTCCCCCACTCCTGGTGGAAGACACTTGTCACTTCGTTACTGACTGTTCTGACAGATGGTGCCCCACCAGCAGTGCGTGGTCCCCAGACAGTCCCCAAGCAGTGGTGTTTGTTAATGAAGCCAGTTCATGTTCTAAACAACTGTGCTGCCAGCGACTCAGAATGTGCCGTTGTCATCTGTGGATGTGGATGGTATGAATTATGGAAGCTCACACATGGAGTAAAATAACATCTTCCCTTTAACCCCTTCCAAAACAAACCCTACCAAGCTCATCATCATCAATCATGGTGTTATTACATGCCTTTCTCCACCCTTAATCACACCTTTATGTCCAGCCCTGAGTTGTGGTGTGCATTGCCCTGTATCTCCCCTGTGCCTGTCAGGATTCACTTCTTCCTTAAGCCAAAGCCCTTCCTTACTGGTATGGATATGTCTCTGCTCTGAACTCATCTCAGACCTTTTGACTTCAGCTGTTTCCTCATGTGAAGAACTGAGTGAGACATTTAAAAGCAAAGGAAATACTTTGGATAGCAAGACACAGCTTTGCCTCTTCAGACTTCTGAATCCAAAGTTGAAGCTGAGAGCTGGAAGAGAAGGTTTCAAGCTCTCTGAAAACTCTGGGATCAATCTAAGACCTCCTGTTTGTTCTGCCCAGTTGGATACTTGCTATAAACAGCTGCTGAGTACTGTGACTCACTGGCAGCCTTGGGGTGGGGGAGAGTAATCCACCTCTCTCTGGCTCTGGGAGCCTCATGGCCCATGCATCTACCAGTAACCAGCTTAAATACTGCAAGGTGAATCAGGAGTGAGCAACTGTCAGTGTTGTGTTCATCCTTATCACTTTGAAGCCTATGAGGAATGCTGAGCACACCCTGTCCTGAACACTTCCTTCGCCCAGACCTCACATTAAAGCAAATCATATATGCAAGACAAGTTTCCAACCTACACTACAAAGAAAAATCCTTATGGCAGCGTATCTCAAGGCCACATATCCAGGCTGAAATAAGTCCTAGCAGATTCTGGAAATCCCCACTTTTTCCTCACTGTAGATAGAACTGGAACAACTGCCAGCAAAACTTTCCAGCAACCCTAGGGGCCTCTGGACATGAAATTATTTCACATTCTTCACCCAGTTCTCAGTCAGCAAAGGGAATTTCTGGGAACAGCAGGCTCTTTTTGAGCAGATCTTAACAGCTGAACAAAAAAATCATGTCATAAACTGAAACAGAAGTTACAGCATCATCAGCATACAAGTATCTGAAGCATTCTTTTAAACTGATTGATTTATGTGAGTGTGAATCCAAATGCACGTGCTTCCCCTAGGCTAGTGTCTACGTTTAGTCCCATAGGGACTGAGGAAGCAACTTCCACAGTTCACACAAGGGAGCTTCCCCAGTTCACTTGCTCTCCCAGAACCTGGCTTGAGGAGACATCATTTTCCTCTGCTGTTTCTCCACAAGACTGACATTTTCTTTGATAGAAAAGAGGCAAAATTATACATACTCCATCACTTTGTAGATGTGGTAATTTATGTGGGTCAGATGTATGCTGGCTCTAACAGCACATTTTAGAGGCATCTGCAGATGCTTGGACAGGGCTTTCCAGATTCAAGCTGTTCTGATGACATGGAGGGTGGGGTTCATCTCAGTTAACTTTGGGTGCCCAAAATCTAGGCACCTAATCCAAGATAGTCATCTAGATCCCTGTTGTGGGCTATGGAGACAGAGAGGAACAACCAAGGGGTAATTTATCCCATTTAAGATTGCTGGAACAGGGTACACATGTATCTGAGACCTTCCAAAGTTCTCATCTGTCCCAACTGCCTGGAGTAACAGCCTGTATCACAAGCTTCGACTGAATGCCTATGTTCTGGACAGTTAAAAAGAGGTGAGATGAGTCTTGCCCGGAAGATGTGGAGGTTTCCTGAGCAATAGCTGCAAGCAAACAGAACCCTCAAGCCCCTGGCATGACTTCTGCTCCTGTGTGCATAAGTGCTGCTGGCTGCCAGGTCATGTTGCAAATGTGCTCGGGAGTTGTAATGAGTGCTGGTGCAAATAGAAAAGCTCCACAGCTCCTTGGTATGTACAACATGAAAGGGGGTAGCAAACCCAGACAGACAGGACTCCTGGGTAAAGGAGAGACCCACCTCTGTCCGTGCTGTGCCATTTCAATAGCTCTGCGAGCAGGGACTGGGGAGCCACCGTCTGTCACACTGAGCACCTCCATCGACTTCCTCTCCGGCCGCCGCTTCCCATGCCTGTTCAGCATGGGGGAGTCCACACGCTTCCTGGGGGGGTCTGCACGAGAAGGAAACACTGTCAGCCGAGCTCACCTCCGACTCACCTCGCACAGGTCGGTTCGACTCTGCCTCGACAACCTCACTCTCACACCTGCCCTACAGAGACAGACATCTCCACGATGGGGATGAACGTGTGCAGTCCTTCCCTTCTTCCAAACCTGCAAATGTGAAGACATCAGTTGCAGCCCAACTGCAGAGAGGAGGAGTGCTGCTGCTGCCCGGAATGTATGAGCACTGTAAAACGAAGGTAAAACCACAGCAGAGCATGCAGAAATCCCCTTACAAAGCTGAGAGCAGTAATAACAAGATGTCAGCGTGGGCTATAGCAGAAGCTGTTGGCCAGTGTAAGCCACCCAGGGATCCTGTGCATGCATTCAGGTTGCTAGAGCTTGCCTTCGATGTCCCTGCTAACCCGATTAAATGTGACAGAGGGACATGAGCACACTCTGAACTCAGAATCACATTCTCCTCTGAAAACACACCTTTTTTTTGCATCTTTAGGATTAGATTCCAGGTTTTCCCCACTGCTTTATATTTCTCCTCCTTCAGCATTACCAATTAAACCTATTTGTCTACCTGAGATGACTCTCCAATGAGAGCTACTAAAATTTATCTCGGAGGTCATCGTACAGCTTTTACTGCTACAGTGACTGAAGTGCTTTACACTTTTTATAGTGTAACATTTCTATGAGGTATTGAAGTGCTATTTTCAATTTGCAGAATGAAAACTGAGGTATAAGAATGAGATATTTAAAGGCAATTCATTCCTAAAGGTGCTGACAAACATTTGCTAAGGTTCTGAGGAGCACCTACATGGAGAAGCGTCTTTAGATACCAAATTGCATTGCAGAAGGTGACTTGCCAAACCATACACACCTCTGTGGTGAAGCAGGGAACCTAAAGCTGACCTGCTGAGGTGTTTTATTACTGTTACTATTTCAGTTCCCTGCCTCTATCTATGCACACATTTTTAATTTTAGTGGAGTGACCACCTATAAAAACAGGCATCCTTCACCCTGCTGTCAGAAAGCAGCTCATGGTGCCCAGCCCCTACGGCTGCTTCCTCTGCCAGGATTCCTTTGTGAAACCAAAAATATCACATGTGACAATTCCACCTCTACTCCCTAGTCTGACAGCATTATTTCTATTATCCTGCCCTCCTCACAACACCCTCATCTTCTTGCTTGTTTCTTCTCTCTCTCACATCATATTTTTTAGAACAAGATCCCTTTAAGGCAGAGCTTATTCTTGCAACAAAGAGCATGAGCAAAGACAGCTCAAATGAAAATTGGCTAGTGATAACAACTGACCCCATTACTGCATAACCCAAGTACTCTTTGTATTAATAGTAATAATGTTCCAGCTAAAAATTAATTAGAAAAAAAGCAGTTGTATTTCACTCCATTTCAAACTACATCCAGTAATAAAAAGATAGTAGAAAACACTAACAGGGGCAATGACCTGCAGATTAGGAAAAATATACAGTACAAAAAGTTGGGGGAAAAGGGTATGTAGTGATAGGACAAGGGGCAATGGCTTTAAACTGGATGAGGGGAGATTTAGATTAGATATTAGGAAGACATTCTTTACCACGAGGGTGGTGAGACACTGGCCCAGGTTGCCCAGGGAAGCTGGGGCTGCTCCCTCCCTGGCAGTGTTCCAGGCCAGGTTGGATGGGGCTTGGAGCAACCTGGGCTGGTGGGAGGTGTCCCTGCCCATGGCAGGGGGGTTGGGACAGGATGAGCTTTAAGGTCCCTTCCAACCCAAACCATTCTGTGAGTCTATGATTCTAAAACCAAAGGGAGATAAACCTAATAAAGCAGTTATACTGGGTGACTTCAGCTGCACACGTGGAAGTGGTCAAAAGTAAGGTGGGACAAGGTTTAGACATTTCAAACTCCTGCTTCTTCAAACAAGTTCAAAGAATAAGAAAGGATTCATCCCACAGGTCAACTGCTGGTATCAGGAGTGTGACTAGAGCCAAGTAACACATGTAACAACAATGTCATTAAGTTTGGTATCAACAACAGAGAGTTGATAGAAGTTTTGTGGAGGGATATCAGACATTAGAAAGGAAGGTGGAAGAGTGCAAGTTTGAAAGAAAGGAAAAAGAAGGAAGAAGAACGAAGATGGAGCAAGCAGCTAATGTCAAAAGAATGGAGATGAATAAGCTCAGACTGCATCAATGTTAGTTAATAACAGAGTCTAAACAGGAAAGATGGAAAAAAAGCAAGAAAAACACTTTCTGAACTGAAATTTTAAAAGGCAATTTGATCCAAGCATGTTCAAAACAGAACACTTCAGCAAATGGAAATTCAGCCAAGTGACACGAAAGTGACAGGCCAAATATAAAGTGGACATTAAAAGACAGCCAAGAGGAAATTTGAAGAGGAATTAGCTAAAGAGTTGAATAACAGTGGTTTGTACAGCTAACAGAAAGAGAAAGCTTGAGAGAAGGGCAGTAGCCAGAGGGACCATGAGGGAATCAACAGAACAATTAAGGAGGAGAAGGATATCACTAACAAGCTAAATGCTTCTCTTATATTAGTCCTTGCTGCTCAAGATGCTGGAAGACATTGATTTCCAATCTGTATTTTAAACTATCAAAGAGAGAGACTAAGCAAAAAGAGCAGGTGGTGAAACACACCTAGAAACTCAACAACAGCAATTCACAAAAGTTTGTTGGAAAATACATCCGGAAGCTTGCATGAACATGGTTCAGCTTCTAACAAAGCTATTTGATTCCTCTTTAAAACTGGCTACAATCCTACACTATCAATGGCTGAGGGTAGCAAGGATTGTACATATTTTTTAAAAGGGTCTGAGTAAGAAATGACAGGGCACCGAGTCTGTCATCACTGCCAAGTCTAAAGATACTAAAGAAATAGTTAAATGCACAGCCACCCTGCCATAAAGACTGAAGTGGTGTCATATAAAAGCAGGAGAAGATTTTGCAGAAGCAAAGAAATTAAAAATAGGAAAACTTCCAGTGTTTGCCCTTCTCGATTCTGGAAGTATTTCACATGGGGAAAAAAAAAAATGAAGTCCTAGTCTGGATCTGTAATAGTTTTGAGGATGCATTTTCCTTTTATTTCACATCAGAAAAGCGAAGCCATGCCTAAGGATTTTACAGAGGAAGAGAGAATTGTATAGGCAATGATCCATTGTAAAGGCATTCATCTGGAAGGTGGGAAATAAAGGTTCAGCTTCTGAGTTTGAATGAGGCCCCTATTGCCCATATGGCTATCCTGGCCCAGTATTTTGTTCTCTGGTTTATTAAGAAACTCCACCCCACAAAAGCCTTTTCCTCAAGGAGACATCAGTTGACATTCCTTCATTTTACTGACAAGTTTCTCATTTCTGTGTTTTCAGGTAAAGAAAATAGAGCTGGACTCGAAAGATGGTGAAGGTGGCTCTTCCCTGGCCCTTTGAGAAAGCTTCAACAGACAAAAGGGACACCAGAAGAGGGTGCTGGTCTGAGCTAGTCATATTTTTACTGACATCCATCCTCTCTGAGACCTAACATGCAAAGAAAGAGGAAAAAGCAAAATACTCTGAGATGCACTTATTTTTTTTTTTGGCAAGAGCTCAGGCAATGCACAACTCCCATGAATGTGGTTTCTTCAAGCTGCTATTATTAAATCTCTCACTTTTTCTCTGCTCTTCTTTGTGCAAGGCCATTGCTAATGGCTAATGACGAGATATTCATCAGAAGCATGACTGCTCTTAATTAAACCTTGCCCCATGTTCTCAGAGATACTGCTGGGAACAGAGGAGGTGGAAACCCCCTGTGGAAAAGGAAATACAATCTACAAACACTCAAAGAATAATGCTCAAAGAGTCTAAAATGTGCTGATGAGCCACAGTGATACATTCAGAGTAGTGCTTCCCTGTTGGAGAACATTTTCACTCCTTGTACAAAGAAATACAAGAGTGCAGCATAATATTTCAGTTCAAACCACGAAAATGCTTTGGCACGTGGAAGAGAGATACATGATGTACTTAGGGCATAGCTATGTATTCACTTACATGCTGGATATGAAGATTCTAGAGTCACCTTGCTTCTTTTCTTAAGACAAAAGCATTTCTAAAACAAGATGATGGTGTCCTTACATGGCAGGATAATCTGTTTGAGTCAAAAGCTGATTAGGAAAGTGCTAGATGACAAACTGCACTGAACAAGGGGCTTTTGACCACAGGACCTGGAGTTGGCACATCTACCCATCTTCATGAGGATCCCTGCTGACATGCTCTCTGTAGCTCCATCCAGGTAAGAGTTTAAAAATTACTGTGTTGACTATGAATTTCCATCTCTTTTCCCATAGAAGTGATCTCCCTGCAAAAATTATAGGGCCTGGAGTCTGGAACTGGATAAAATAATAAGTCAATGGAGTATTAACAAACTTACAGTTCAGCATACCAGTGCCCTGTAGGCTTGGGAGATTCCAGGCTTTCTAGTGAAAATACAGAGCACTTTGCTTCTAGCCTTCAAAGTGCTGAAGTACAACACCTAAAAATCACAACACCACTATGTAAAAATCCTATTTCAGGTCATTGATAGAAGTGACTGATCCTTCATTAGTTAAACTACTGTCACTCTGCACAGCCAGGGTCACTTACATAGTCACCTCCTTAGGAAAGCATTTTTCCTGTGGTAGTACCCTAAAATACTAATGAACAATTCTTCATGAATAAAGTGGTATCACAAGAGCTTTATAAGATATACAAACTTACTGTATATTAAGCTTTTAAAATCTTTCTAAGTCTAAAAACATGGGTGTTTGATGTGTGTACTATAAACAGGTTATAATTCATACTTTCAACAGTGTATGTATTTACCCACAGAGAAGAAAATGTGTACCTATATAACATCATAAGGATGCAATGCTACACAGTCTCACTAGCTCAAGTCCAGAAGCAGCATTTCTGCAATACTGCATGTAGGTTAGTAACTGCAAAATTCTGCCACTGGACTATGGCAGGTAACTAGTTTCAGGTAACTAGTGATAGGACGAGGGGTGATGGCCTCAAGTTGTGCCAGAGAAGGTTTAGATTGGATATTAGGAAACATTTCTTCCCTGGAAGGGTTCCCCAGCACTGGCCCAGGCTGCCCAGGGCAGTGGGGGAGTCCCCATCCCTGGAGGGATTTCAGAGCTGTGGAGATGTGGTGCTGAGGGACATGGGGCAGTGGGGACTGGGCAGTGCTGGGTTAATGGTTGGACTGGGTGATCTTAGAGGTCTTTTCCAACCAAGGCTATTGTGTGATTTGATGATTCAATGATTCTACACTGCCTCTAAAGCTCATCTGCTTGCATAGAGCCAGCTTGTGGGTCCACATGATATTTTTTAAGATCTGGTTCAAGACCAACTTGGATGTTTCTGCACTGTGAGACAGACATGTCCTGAAAAATGAAGCCTTGGAGTTTAACCACAGAACAGACCTGCCTGCCTCAGGCTGAGGATTCTCACCACTGCTGTAAGCCATTTCAGTGTGAAGGTAACAGTGATGCTAGGCTTTTGGTAGATATTTTAAACAAACAAACATAAGGTGAAGAGGAACTAGTTGAGATGGGTTCAAGGTGACAGAGGTCATATCTGTAGTACCTATTTCATTTCTAGGGGGAAGATCCTCATCTTCATGACTGGGATACCTCTCCTTCCGGTCAAGCAGAAGAAAATAAATCATTTTCTCTTGGTTTTCTCTGAAAAAAAGAAAAAAAAAAAATCTTTAAATTTGAAAAGAAAAAACTATCAATATGTAGATAAACTCTTCTCATCAAACAGACAGTTACTGTTGCTCTAAATAAGCTGGAAATGGTCATGTACCTGCCAGTGAGATACACAACCCACAGAGCTTTTGAGAGCCTTGCTGTCTTCAACAAGCAGATAGTGAGAAAAGAAAATACTATTCCCATGGTACAGACACAGGACAGAGGCACAGGACAGATGAGGTAACGTGTCCACATGAAGTCCAAACCAGGAGTGGCAGCAAGACAGGTCTCCTGAGCCCCTAAGTGCTCTTTCCACTGCATGTCCCTCTTAACACCTCAAGAAAAACACCAGCTCTCAGATGTAAGCTTGAAATAAATAAAAATTTGCCAACAAAGGCATACCCAACAGCAATGACACCTCCCCATCCGGCCTGCACGGCCCATCTTCTCATGAAGTGACCTTGGCTGGCAGCACCATGCCTCTGTTGCTGGTCAGGCTTCTGGCACACGGTGCAAGGAAGGCTCAGTGCTTGCTCCCAACACCTCACCATCACATGAGCAGGCAGAAGGTGAGGAGGTGCTACTGGTGCCAGACACAAGTTAAAGCCATCTCAATCTCCCCAGGTTTATAAGCACCCCAGCCCATGGATACCCAACTGATAGGAAGACTGAGCAAGTGCTTACTCTTCCGACAACAAGTCCTGTAAGAGTTTATTTCGGTCACGGAAGCAGCCTAACGAGTGCATGCTATCTAACACGTCTGGGTCAATATCCTCCAAGGAAGGGAGAGAACGAATCTGCACCTTTCGAGGGATTGGTTGCTCTGGTTCTGGCTCGTTCTTACCCCCTCTGCAGAGGAAAGAAGAGGAGAGAGAGAAAGGGGGCAGGGAAAGGAGGAGAGAAAAGAAACATGAGTCACAAATGAACCCGTCCTCTGAAACACAGCCTGCAGCAACAGATGGAAACAGCTTGTTAAATTCCCACTGAGAGACCAGAGCTCACAACCAGACAGATATTATTGTCAGAAGAAACTGCCGTGAAGGCTAAGAGTGACCAGCACCTTGTGGGTTTGGGCTTTAATGAGAAGTGTCTGCGTTCAGGCAGAGAGGCAGTAGGAACTTCACTTACCAGTGCCCTCATAATTTAAGCAGCTGTGCAGCATCCTAAACATTTATAAAACACTACGTGGTTTTAGAGATGCTGTCTCATCAGCAGGCACGACCTAGGTCTATCAGGCTGAAAAGTACAAGCTGAAGGATTCCCTTCCAAAGCAGCAGCTGTGAACAAACCATCACTGCTTTCCCCAGTTCTGGTTACAGCTGGCACTGCAGCAGGTCCTTTCTTCAAAGCTTCTGATGTGTTTAAGAGACCTCAGTGTTCAGGTCCCCACTTGACAAACTTTGAAAAGGTTTTGGGGGAAACCAGGCTGTTTATTTACACACCCAAATACAATAATCTCCTCTTCAGACATGCAAATTTGAAAGCTGTGGCCCAAGCGTGATGCCCAAGGTCAGTGGCAGACCCAGGAACACACCATCAGTGGCAGAGCATATTATTCTTTTAAAAGTAGTTAACACAAGCTTTCTGCACAGTTATCTCATTCACCAGACTCAGGAAATATTGATTATTTGTTGCAATAAAAGGCCCTGGCTGTCAGAATCAGGTGTCAGGGTATCTATAACTGACTGAATGATATATACTGCAGGCACACTGAATATCCTTTGGTTTTGTTTAGGTAGGCAGGGAGCACTCACACACACCCTGCTAAGTTTTATTCAGTTTAGGAGGCTGGAAGCAGAATACACAGGACAGAGAAAGAATCTGCTCCTTGGGAGTTGTTCTGCTGTGTCAAACCACTAAAACACAGCTTCTGATGCCTGCTGTGAGTCTCACAGAAGGGTCTATGTGCTCTGCAGTGACACTGTGGGCCTGAATCTAAGGGCTAGATTCAAAAATCCTTGTTTGACTGGAGAAACATATTCCTTGAGTGTCCTGCCTTTCAGAGGTAGCTACTCATGTCTCTTAGGGTCAGGATCTAGCTCTCAGCAGGTAAGAAGCAATGACTAGATCACCACCTTGCACCATTAAAACCAGTGATGTCATTAAAATAAAATGACCTTGTCATTAAAATAAATACTTGCAGAATGGACCTCTGAACAGGAGCTGAGTGCTTTTGCTTTTTAATGATTTGCAATTCACTTTTAAAAAGTACTGACTTAATTAATCATTATGTCACAAGCAGATGTCCTTAAGGTAATTCAAAGAGAGAAAAAAGAATTATTGTTTTTGAAAATTTCCAGAAAATCTGGGTTTCCCACCAGTCTATAGCAGAACATCATCTGCAAGCTTGCATCAATCAGTGTGGCAGTCATTCCTAGAGAGCACAGCTTGCCATCTCCTGTGCAATTGGCTTTTCCTTACACCCTGCACCTGGTCAGCCTCAGACATCTGCAGGAATTTTCACATCTCCTCATGAGGTACCAGCAAAACCTGCAAAGAGGCACCTCGTCACGGGGCATGGCAATCCAGGGAGATGCAAATCCCTGGGTCTGGGCCCTGATTGGCATCACTGTAGTGCCTGTTCCCTTCTCAGTCTAGCAGAGAGTGACAAATCTGTTGCATTTCAGCCCACATTGACACCAAACAATGTCACACGATGAATACTGCAAATCACGTATATTTTTTAAAGGCCCCCATGAATGTAATTGCTGCTTTAAAACCCATCCCCTTTCTGTGAGGATCGGGGCGTACAATGGCTGTGATTCCAGACCAGGGAGGACTTTTTCAGTCCCTCCATGAAACTCCCCCTGTGAATCTCACCGAGATGCACATTTGCATCAGTGCAAAGCAAAGAACTGGTACAGCTATTCTTTTTCTGATTTTAGTAAATTTGTAGAATTAGAAATTTAGTAAATTTCTGATTTTAGTAAACCTTCACAACTAGGGCAGTAACTCAGGAGCATGTATTTACCATAATAGGTAATTTTATTTGCCCTCTTGCTTTATTTAAAAAAAAAAAGTGAAAATAACTGTTGTTTATTTGCTGATTTATGATAACCTGCGCTTGAGGTAAAAATAAATTGTTTCAATTAAAAAGGCTTAAAAAAACCCTCACTGAATTAATTTGGGTGGGAGAGCAAGAAGAACTGGAGGCTGGTGATGAAAGGTTTCTCTTGGGTTTCTTGTTTCCTTTTTTTTAGGCTTGTGAATCATGATTTCAACTTTCCAGACCTCTCTCTCTCTCTCTACCTAGTCTGCAATTAATTTTTTTTCTCAGTTTTACAGTAGCCTTAATATTTGAAGAATTAAGTGAAATCACTTATATGTTCTGAGTACAACTTTCAGGTCAGTAACCTATATATGAGACAGAATGAAAATTTTACATCAAATAGTAGTGTTACGTGAAATAAAGAAAAAATGAAAGATGTGACCAAAACAGCCACAGAGTAAAACATTTATAACCCCTCCTTCTCTGTCAGCATCCATGTTTCCAGGCAAAATGAATGCAAAGAGGCTGTGAAACATTACCAGATGAAAGCAGTTGAGTTTTGGAGGTGGCAGGGTTATTCACAGACTAAATTTAGCCAAAGGAGGTTAACCTCCTTAGGTCAATCCATGGCTAGTATAGAGAAAATGAGAGAGAGACTCATTAAAAAAGCTATTTTGAGCAGAAACTTCATTCTAGGCAATCTGAACAGACTTCTGGAAGAGCCCTTCTCTCTCTGCAGTGACTACACCGGGAGTCTAGGGGAGACTTGCTTTTGCAAAACTCAGTTTCTACTTTTGAAAACAGCCCCAGATGCTACTTCCACTGGGGTAAAAAATTGTTCACTGTGTCAATCATCAGAGAGCTTGATCTTCATCAAGAAGTACATGAAAATGTTCAAACACCTATGTCTGCAAAGAAAAAAATCCTCACATTCTAAATCTAGAATAAAGTCATGAACTAATACGTGTAATTGTGCATGTGAGCTTGGGACAACACAACAGTCCTCCAGCAGGTGGAAACTCCCAGGCAAAAGTCTTGAGGAGGGTTAGAATACAAGTGGTCATTGACATTTCATTTTATTTCCTATTCCAGTTCGGATCAAAGCACAGAGAAAGCTGATTTCACTCCATGAACAAAGAGAAGGGATCAGCTGTCCAGTCTGCTGTCAACAGCATTTACTGGTGAATTGCTGGTGAGACGTTCCAGGAGGGGTATTTCAGAGATGACAGTTAGAGACTTCCCCCTCCTCCATTTCTCCTGCATTTATTCATGAGAGTTTAAAAAGAAAAATACCTACAGCAAACAACACTCCAGTCCTCCTTTGGTTTAAAAAGGTGCCATGTAACTGGTAACTGCAGAGAGCATGAAAAGCAGAGTGCTGCCACCATTTCAGGTGAGCTGGGAGAAAACCATGCTATCCAACAAACTGTTGAATGCCCTCAGGTCCTATGGAAGTCAGGTAAATCCAGAAGTGAACACTGTCCATAAGACACAATTAGAGGAAACCAAACAAATCATAACAAAGTTGTGGTGGTTGGTTTTTTTTTTTTTCTGGTTTAAATATCAGCTCATGCCATCCTCAAGTATTTCCCAAGAGCAACAATAGGATTATTAAGGCAGGACTTTCATTCTCACCCACCTGGGGAACCTGCAGGTATGCTGACCCCGAGAAGCACGTATCAAAGCATCATTTCCTTGTTTAATCTGTGAAGTATAC
The DNA here is from genome assembly GCA_028020825.1 of Podargus strigoides. Lineage (NCBI taxonomy): Eukaryota > Metazoa > Chordata > Aves > Caprimulgiformes > Podargidae > Podargus > Podargus strigoides. Next base: position 5,990,343 of record CM051633.1, read on the forward strand.
TCCTTACTTTGATTAGGTCATCATCAGTACAAAAAAAAATGTTATTTACTTAGGTTTCATGAAATACTATGAGGGCTACACAAAGTGCAAGGTCACTTTTAAAAGCCATCAATCTTCCTTACACCCAAACCACCAGACAGGCGCGTGCTTTTCTCACAGAGCTGTTTCACTGTCAAGACTGCTGCTTTTAATCAAGCCACAGAACTAGTCTCACACCAACAGGTTACAAGGTCAGCAGCAGCCCCTCGGCTTGCTGTGAAGAAGCTGGAGTAGGGATTAGGAGACAGAAATGCTCTTGTTCACAGGTGCTCACTTATCAATATTGTCATTTTTGTTTCCACTTCAGAGGAAAGCCAAGATACCAAGAAGGAACAAACAAAAGCTTTCTTGTTTGAGAAGGTGTTACAAGGGATAATCTGTAGCACTTGGATAGCAGCAAACTAAATATGGGTGATAGTGGGGGGTTTGCTGATCCCTTGCAGGTATCTTTTTAACACAGCAAGTTGCTGGACTGAATGTCTTGTTTCAATCAGTTGTCTGTATAAAAAGTTCCTGGCTTCACCTATATATGAAATTACACACCAAAGGGTAGGATAACCCACATTAGATGCCCTTCTGTCCTCTGCTCCTTTCTCCACCTGTATGAAAGCTGTTTTCAAACTCCAGTCTCTCTCTTCAGAGCTCACTGGAATATCAGCTAGAATACCAATACTGAATATATGAAAAAGTGAATTAAAAAAGTGTTACTTACATATACCATATGTGTTTCTGAATATGTTCTAGCTGTAAAGGAAAAGAAAACAAGGAATTAGAGCTGCAAAACAGAAAAGATAACTCCATGAGACATCCTTATTCAAGGCTTATTCAAGTAAGTCCAACATTCCAGAGATGGATCTGTGCAAACAACAGGAATGCTGCACAAAGAGCATGCTCACCCTCACCCACCCACTGGAAATGGGGCTGTCATTCCAGACAAAAGGAATCAGTCAGGAGCAAATCCCAGGAAAATGCAGAAGTCCAATGCTTCAAAGCAAGTGTTTTAGCAATTTAAGTTTTTCCCTTCCTGAGCCCTTCCCCTCTATAACCTCACTAAAGCTAACAGACCACTCCTTTCCATGTGTGTAACAGCTGATTCTTTACACCTGCAGTTCATTCCTAGTTTTGTTTTGGAAAAAAAGACACAGAGAAGGAAATAGAAACAGGTTCAAACAGATAATGTGAATAAACAAAATACACTGTGCATGTGTGATATGACCTTCTCCCAGGACCCATTCTTGATTGGCTTCACATTTATCATTAAAATCAGAAGACCAGGTAGAATAAGGTTCTATGTCAGAATAATACCATCTGTTGTTCCAGTACTCCAACACCAGACTGGAAATTTCATTTACTTCCCCCTTTGCTGTTTCAGAGCATTTTACCACATAATGAAGGACTGACCAAAGCTGAACAGTGGCCTTGTCCACCTATGGAAGGCAGATCCCAGCAAAAGCGACCACGTTTTCCACAACCATGGGGAAAAGAAAATAACACCTTCTTTCCAAGAGAGGTTTCCAAGAGAAACTCGTAACAGCAGAGAGAACAAACTGTTCATATGACATACTTACAGCAGAACCTTCCTAATCTGTGTTTTTTAAGCATCATCACAGTAGAAAAGAACTTTCCATAGATACCTAGGGATTATTCATTATGGACAATATTTCTCACATTCCACATTCTGATTCTAAGCACCTTAGGATGGTTTTGATTGGAAAAGACCTTTAAGCCCACCTTTGCATGTGCAGAACAGTATGTGCACTCACTGCACACAGGTTTGTGTTTGTGCAACGTGCAGGGGAGAGCTGGAAGGAAACTCAAGTGCTAACAGCCATGAGATGAAATCACAGACCCATTAAACTGGTCAGGAAGAACGGAGACAGCTGTCCTGCTTTTACTACTTTTCACTTCAATTCCAGAATAATGAGACTCAGAAAAAAAAAGAAAAAAAAGAAGAATGGACAAACAACAAAATCTCAGAGACAGAAAGTAGGTGTTTGCCACAGAGAGCAAGGAATCAGAGACCTCTGTGCTATGAACAACAGCTCTGTGCCTGGGGAACCAAGCAGATCTGAGGTTGGCTCTATATGAGATAATTTTTTAAGTGAGACAGGGCTTTTCTTGAAACAAATAAACAAGGGAGTGCAGCTTTGGAAAGCCTGACAGGAGGCTGGAGGGATCAGTATGAGAGACAAACAGCCTCCTTCAAAACTGAGACTCCATCAACACTGCAATCAGAGGTGCAGTTGGTACCTGCACATCTAGCTGTCTTCTAACCAGCCCCAGTGCTGGGAGCACCAGTGCCCCCCAGCACACACATCCTGGGGCCCAGGCAGACTCGCACAGCTTTCGGCTGTGGCCTCAGCTCTGCCACAATAATTCCCCTTCATCACAATTCCCCTGGCAGTAGGCAGCCCTTTCTTCCCTGCAGTATTAAGAGGAAGGTGGGGTATTCCTGACACTGCCATCTCCCCTGACCAGCTTATTTCTCATAGTTCTTGTTATCATAGAATCACAGAACAGCCTTGGTTGGAAAAGACCTCTAAGATCACCCAGTCCAACCATTAACCCAGCACTGCCCAGTCCCCACTGCCCCATGTCCCTCAGCACCACATCTCCACGGCTCTGAAATCCCTCCAGGGATGGGGACTCCACCCTGGAGTTATTTCCTCAAGGAAACAAGATACACATTAATGGTGTTCCTCTGACAGCCTGGGGATGCAGCTCTCTTCCCCTGGGTTCTTTGCAAGCTGCTGTACAAACACAGAACATAAGAAGAGTCCATTTTGTACAGTTTCCATGGACAGGATTTTAGCACGGTTATGTATCAGGTCCACAGCACTGTGAGGACCTGCTAAGGAGTGTACTGTACCTCCTCTGCTTGGTAAAACCACCCTAGGAGATGCATATCTACTGGTTGTCTCCTACCCACCACACGGAGGCTTAGAGACAGTAATGATTTCAGACAAGATGCAGATGATACAGCTAAGTGATGTCCAAGCCACTTTCATGCCTGCTTCTCCTGCTGCACATTCTGTCTCCACGGGTCACTCTGCTCTTTTGTGCCTGTGTTGTGCAGAAATGCCATGGCGAAGCAGACAACAGCACTTCATTTTCTGAGTCAGAGGAGGGGAAGAAAGGAGGGTCACCAGTTCATGCCTCAGACACAGAACCTCTGGGCTCCTTCGGAGAAGACGTCAAAGAGAAATCCCTTCTGCCCATCCCTGCTCATCAGCATCCTCCGAGCCAGTGAAACCCTGGCACTTTCCTGAAAGAGAAACCCTTAGCACCTTGATATACATTCACAGGTACAAGAGCTCTTGAGGCTGCTGTTTACCTACACATCTGCCATTCAGTCCACACCTCAGCCATGGCTGTGAAGTACGCTGCCACACGCCAGACACGGAACCAAGCTCTGCTCTGATTCAAATGTAATTGCACTGAAATGTTACTACAGGCATGCTTGCTGCTGCCAACATCCTCACTGCTTTTTTAAAGGTAATTAATTAATGCTTTGTTGCTTTTCATCTGCATTAAAGTGACAGGAGGGTTATGGGAGGGCGATTGGTTTTGACAAGAAGAAGTCTGTGTGCTTTTTACTATGCAATGCAGGGGAGGGAGATACACAGTGGGAGCTAATCTCACTCCTCCTGCCTTCATTTAAACACAATATTTAAATGCATTTAAGTGACGAAGGCATTTAACAACCCTTCCCAGAGGGTTCTTCTTGCTGTTTGCACATGAGTTTGCCAAATTTAATGCCATTTTATGGAAGTTGTAAAAATGCTGCTTCCTAATATCTCCTAGGTACCGCAGGCAATTGTCTCATGATGCCATCTCTGAAACAACAAAACATGCTCAGATCCCTTGCACGTGCACAGGCAGAGGAGAGACTTCTGCAAGCTGAAATGCTGTAATGGAAGGAGAGGGGGAATTCCTTTATCATAGTTTTACGTTAACAGTTGCAATATACATTAAACTTGTTTACTGAACTGGCATCTAGGAGCCCCTCTTACAGAGAGACCCTCTGTGATAAAGAGCTGTACGAGCTCATCAGAAAAAGAGGTTTCCTCCCCCAAGGAGCTTACGTCTGAATTCTAAGGCAGGGAACAACAGATGGAGACAGACAAGCAGATGGAAGACAAGACAGCGCTGTCTACATCCTCGGCACTGATCTCAGCAGAGCAGTTGCCAAGCTAAAAAGTTCTGACCTGAGGGAAAAACTTTCTCAAAGTCTGTGGATGTGGATGAGGGCTTCTGGGCTCGAACTAGTGTCAAATTTCAAACTTCCCTGGCCAGAAAGAAAAGAGTCTCAAACCCATCTGTGCACTAAACTGACCCACACCTCACATGAATCTTCTCATTCAGAAGATCCTCTACTCTGAGCTTTAAACCTACTGTATAATGCCAAAACAAAGGCTTTCCCTGACCAAAGGATTCAAGCTGGCAGTGCAAACAGCACTGGTAGAACCATTTTCTGTGTCAGCACTAGCAGCTGTACTACAGCAGCCTCCAGGGACCTTGACAAGGGCAAGGTGTCACTGTGCTACACGCACGGTGCATGAACAGGCCCTTGGCAGCCAAAAGCTTACAGACTAAATATATCAACTGGGCAATGGCCTCCACTCTACTGGTGGTGAAGTGAGATAATTTAAATGTGATAGGCACCTTACCATAAGACCTTCTAGAAAAATGAAGAAGGAATCCTGTGAGTTTTCCCTTCTTCATTTTTTTAACATTCTTCAGATGCTGTGGTCCATCATTAGCATGCATCAGACCCCCAAAAGCCAAAATCAAACAGAGAGCAGAGAGGAGATTGTGGAAATGTGTGTAATTTAAGTTGGATAATATTCAGGGACAGGTATTTCAGACTATGTGGATACCCAACATGGAAGACAAGTCATTCTACTCTGGAATAAAATGTCAGCACTGGAACAATAACAGCTTTATCAGAATAGCTTATTCTGCAGTATCTGCTCTGATCCACCTTGCTCTACAGACAAAGTTGTGATGATGCTCATCCACCTTCAGAAGGAAAGTGGACCAAAAGCTCCTTTCTCTCTCCCTTTTGCCTTTGAGTTTCTGTAGAAGAAAGTATCAGCTGAGAATGCAAATGAATTCCACTCCAGGAGCTGTAATTCTCCGCTGTAGAGATGCTGAACCATTTGAAACCTCCAAGGGAAAAAACATTCACTTCCCAAAGAGCACATAAGTAAAAGAAATCTCACCCTGCAGTACTGCAGGTACTGAGAGCACTCATTCCCTTCCATAAACCTTCTCAAACTTAAACCCAGTTCACTTTTCCCTTCTGACACTACTCCTACTACAAAGCTGTCCCAGAACCCCACTAATTTGGCTAAAAAGCTTCTTCTAATTCCTAGCCTACTTTCACCTAAGGCCATTTGGCATTTGTTTTTGCACCAGTATCTTCCTTTAGTTTAAATAATCCTTCTCTGCCTAGTAATTACCTCTAATGAACATGCAGACAACCAGTACAACCTTTCTTAGACATCACTGGTGTAGCCTAAGTGGAGTTTTTTTCAGACAGGCTCTCCCAAACGCTGACCACCTTCGTACTCATTCTTTTATTTCATCTTTCATGAATATGGGTGGTCAGAAATATCAGGACCAGCAGCTAGGATCAACTTTTGCAGTCTACTGAAAGAAAACCATGGATTCTTTTAAAGCCTAATTAGTAAAACAGGCCCAGAACAGGAGTGTGGTCATGGATGTGCCACTAACCATATCTGAGGCTGTGTAATAATATGGTGAGTATGAACAATATTCCACTAAGACTTTATTATGTCTTCTTTCCATAAATGAATCATAAACAAAGAAAGGTAATGCCTATTTCTTAAGGCAGGAAAGGGCCAGCAACAATAATTCTGTGTACCCTCCTCTCTATTAATCCTCTGGAGCTCTAGCACTGGAGCTGGATGATGACAGTTAAACGTGAATGCTAGTTCTGTTTTTGTTGATCATTTTAACAGATGGACTGGGGAAGGTGTGGGTGTGCTGTGAAATGGCAATTACTGCAGGGAGGGAAATGCAGTTGGATGAAAAGGAAAAGAGATACAAATCAAAAAAAGGGACAAAGCAGAGAGGGGAATGGGAAAATGAAGGAAAAAAAATTGGAGTGACCTTACATTTCACTGTATTTTTCTGCTGAATTCACCAGTGAGATATTGAGCAAATGATCAGTGATGGGAACAGCTACATCTGTACTTATCGTACCCAAGCCACAATTTCACTCCCATCTTTGTATAAATATCAAACTGATTCAAGTGAGATATGTTCTAGGAATAGAGGCTTCCAAATAAACCCATATTTATACCCTTCTTCACTGGACACATCTAAAATAGAATTCAGATCTCTCCTCAAAATGAACTATATATTCCCAGCTCCCATGCAGTAAACAAAGAGCTGCCTTCTGCCTGGCAATCCAAGTGACCAGCATGCAAACAGCAGAGAAGTGTGACAGCAGCAGGGGCAGCAAACCGAGAGACCCTCACATAATGAAAGTAAGATTGCAGCTAATAACAAAGAGCTTTCTTTTTTCCCTCCTGGCTCTCAGCTCTTGAATACGTTTTATGTCAAATTTTTATTCACAAGTCACTGGTTAGTGCTTGTCAATAACTACCTGATCTGGGGTTTTTTCCCTCCCTAAGGAAATAAGAGCTTCATTTTGATCAAGAAAAGAGTGTGTGTGTGTGTGTGCGTGCACGTGTGACTCCGGGACCTTAATTTACTTTAACTGTTTTCTCTCTTATGCACATATGTTCTCTGCTGTACTGCACAATTCAAAACATCTAGGGACTATCAAGCACTGGCCCAGGCTGCCCAGGGCAGTGGGGCAGTCCCCATCCCTGGAGGGATTTCAGAGCCGTGGAGATGTGGTGCTGAGGGACATGGGGCAGTGGTGACTGGGCAGTGCTGGGTTAATGGTTGGACTGGGTGATCTTAGAGGTCTTTTCCAACCAAGGCTGTTCTGTGATTCTATGGAAAAGCTCAGAACAATCTGGAGAAGATCTAACATCTGATATCTGCTCCCTGGCATACTCAAACCAGCAGCACTAAGATCTTTGATTGAAAAAAAACCATCATAAAAACTGTTATGTTTACAGTGCAGAAAGGAAACTAAGTTAGAGAGGGACTTGGTTACTTTCTTGGTCATGAAGAACAGCTGTCTCATGTCTCAGGGTATAGCCTGAACCTTTACAGTGTTCCTTCCATGAAACTACTTCAAAAAATACTCTTCCTTTCTTTAAAAATCAGTTTAAAAAAGCCCTTTTGAAGTGCTGATTTTTTTTTTCCTTTCCCAATCAGTGCTACTCGTGTACTGCAAATGTGATGGCTACTGGGTTGACAGAAGTAGTGATACTAGTAATAGCATGAAGAGCTTTTCACCTGCGTCACCAAATAGAGCATGACCTGGTTTGGTAATGACTGAAAGAAAAACCCAGCTGCAGCTGGCAGGTAATACTGTAAAGAGAGTTTCAGTTCCCTTCCTGGCAGACAGGTGTCTGCATCCCAAAAGCACCATCACAGCTGGCAGAGACTGCTGCTGTTGTTAGCAATCTCAGCAGAGAGGCCAAGCACTGCTCTGAGAGTTTATTTATAAATGTTTTAGCAGACTGAAGAACCAGGAGGAGTTTTAAATTTACATTTCTTTATACATACTCCCACTCAGAATCTGTGAGCTCAGTAAATCTGTATAAAATCATCACCACAGCCTGACAATAGGACTTACAAGGGCAATGGACCCATAAAGGCAGGAGCCTCCACTGACAAGCAGGCATTCTTTTTTGCAAAATGATTTTAATCACTAATTTTTTTTTTTAATTCCCCAAAACATTAACACAGTGTTAATGAAGGATACAATCACTACACGGTGCTCACCCTTGCAGGGTCTCTGTTATAGCAATGGGATGGGTCCTAGATGCAAAGATGCTGACTGCCAGGACCTCAACACTGTGTGCCTAATCGTGCTCAGGACCACAGGGCACAAGATGAATGAGCAAACTGCAAGACACTTGCTCTGAAGGCTGCTGGGGGATAATGCAGAGTGGATGGGGGATAGAACACAATGCAGGTTGCATGGCATGAAGTGAGAAGCCTGTCAGAAGTGTAAGAAAAGCACACTCTGTTTAATAGCAAAGCTTCAAATAACAGGCCTAACAATTTGGATCTTCAGTTACATCACACCCCTGACAAACTGCTGTGCCAGCCAGGAGAGCCAGACAGCTCAGGTGGGCTCCAAAATGCGCTCCTGGGTCAGCAGCACTGTGATGATGTTATGAGGGATTGCTTCTAAATGCCCACTGTTACACATGAAGGAGAATTAAGAGGCTAGAGAAGAGCACAAGGGTAATCTGCCCTCATGATTCAAAATAGAATCACAGAATGGTTTGAGTTGGAAGAAACCTCAAAGATCATTTTGTTCCAACCCCCCTGCCATGGCAGGGACACCTCCCACCAGCCCAGGTTGCTCCAAGCCCCATCCAACCTGGCCTGGAACACTGCCAGGGAGGGGGCAGCCACAGCTTCTCTGGGCAACCTGGGCCAGTGTCTCACCACCCTCACAGGAAAGAATTTCTTCCTAATACCTAATCTAAATCTCCCCTCTTCCAGTTTGAAGCCATTACCCCTCATCCTATCACTCCATGCCCTTGTCAAAAGTCCCTCCCCAGCTTTCTCATCGGCCCCTTCAGGCACTGGAAGGTGCTATCAGGTCTCCTCAAAGCCTTCTCTTCTCCAGGCTGAACAACCACCAACTCCACTCATTCTTTGTTCACGAGGAAACACCCAGGAGCAGCAGCAAATCAACAAGTTACCTTCGTTATTGAACCACAAACGAAGCTTTGCAGCAAATGCCTCCTTACCGTGAGACGTTTCGAGGCATCCACTTCAATCATCCCCCGCAGAAGGTTCTGACAGTCGGGGGGGATGAAGTGGGGCATGTGGAACACGCCACGTTTCACCTTCTCCAACAGTTGCCGTAAGTTGTCATCGTCGAAAGGCAGGGCACCCTGCAGGGGTGTGACAGAGGGGTGGGTGGGAGAGGAGTGACAGGGAATTGGGAGAGGGCAAAAGGAGAAAAGCCAGGGTAAACATGGGAAGGGAATGGAAAACAGGAAGTCAGCATTATAATAAATGAAAAAAAACTTTTTATCCAATGAAAATAAATAATTTCTTAGTGCTGCTGTATGTTCTCCAACATAGGAAGCAAAACTGAGGACATAGGGGGTTTTTATTAGATTTTTAATTAGGAAATGACTACCAGTATAAAGCATAATACAAAATATGAAATCGCCTTTCCAGGCAAATTCACCAAAGATGCATGGATTCACTTAAATTCAGCTCAAGCTTTTGATCTGCTGGTATTCCTCCTGGGCATACTTTCACAGCAGCAATGTTTAGCGTCTCCTTATTTTTAATCTTCCTGAGACACATTTATTGCAGACATTGAAAAGGAGGTGAACAGCATTTGAGAGACTTTCAGTAAAGAGCATCCGTTCGCTGATGGAGCCGTGGAATGAGACAGCTGAAAGAAACCCTAACCAACATTAGGCTTTGGAAGCAGCAGACGTTCAGCCTGTTTAATATACCCCATCCAGTTCCCATGCTGTGGTCAGGTCATCAGTTCCTATTGCTTCCCTACTGTAGCTCACTTACATGAATGGCTTGAGGTTTTTTTAGCTGAAATTACATTTTGAATAGATCATCAGCTTGCCACAAAAAGGAGCAAAAGACCTATCCTTGCTGCAAGGACAAAAGGGAAAAAAAAAGAAGCTGAAATCTTTAGGGTAACTCCACTGAGTGAAGCTGATACCCTTTTAGAGCACGTCTGCACCTTCCTAGATGTTCTCACTTCCTTCTTTCACTCCCTAATTCTAGTAGGTGCTGCGATTCCTTGATTTCCAGGATGGTTTGTGGGAAGCTGAAAGCTGTCAGCTGTGTGATAACGAAGCCTGAAGTTGTCAGTTCTGGCACTGCTCTTACTACAGCGAGTAGTGCATCTGTATAAGCAATCCTGTGGTGTACAGAGACCAACAGCTCCGCTTACAGAGAGCTCAGAAAGCCCACCTGATGGCCACTGGGCACTGTTTACTGGTGTTTGTTCATTCAAGTGGCTTGGAAGAGAGTCTCCCTGCCTCCTGTAACCAATCTCCTGAGTTACCTGCTTTTTCCCTAACTGCTCCAGACTTAAAGGAAAATCAATTCTGATAGTTCAGTACTTTGGCTAACGCAATTTAGGGCACGATGAAGTCAGCCAGGCTGCTTTGTGGCATTTCCTGAAGGTAACAACTACAGCTCTTTTATTACTACCACCTGCTATTATAGCTTGAGACTTTTTCTAGAGTTTGTCCTGACATAATGAACTGGAGGGCTCCACGCTCTCCATCACTAACAGACTTATTTCAATCATTTTGTGGGCTCGTGTATATACGTAGGAACAGATGAAGATGCAGCAGAGACACACCAAACCTTGACAGAGAGCCCTCCTGAAAATGAAAAGCCCACTCCTACAAATCCTAACCATCTCGACACATTCTCTTCCATTCATACAAATTCAGGAAGTTACACTAAGAGCTCATTATACAGCTCTATTTTATCAGCCATGAAACCAGCTGCTCAGGAGCAATAGATGACCAGGTGCTATCGAGTGAGACAGTTAAAATTCTTCCCCTGTAACATCAAGATAAAAAATTGAAAGCTTCCAAAGTGTCAGTGAATTGTAATGACTAAAAAGAAAAAAAGGGTAAGGTTGGTTAAGGTGAATTAAAGTATCACACCGAGGTTACTCCAAGGTATTGTGATTGGGGCCATTAAAAAATTATCAGCATATTTTTTGAAACAAAACTTTAAAGTTTTCAAGGATGTTCAACAAAAATAATGCACAGAATCTAACTCTGATTGTACCTTGTACAAATGCCTTTGTCAAAATAACACATTTAAGGGAAGTAATTAAGTTTACTAATAAATGGACATCAAAATTTGACTTCAGGCTTGTTATGTCTATAATTGTAGATGATCCTCTGAACTACTACAGATATAAAAACCAACACATACATAGAATCTATTCTCATACACAGTATTCACATGGTATGTGCTTATACGAACATGAACTCTATTTTCCTACATTATACTATGGAAACTGATAACAAATGCCAAGCCTGTCTGCCTTCAGCTGGACACCCCATTGCTGTATGTTTAGGAGTATTACATTCCCACTGCAAACCAGAATAAATTCCACAGAGGAGTGAAACTTTGATGGAAAGAAGGATAAGTTACAAAATACCACATTTTGAATACTAAAGAAAGTATTACTGAGCCAGATGGAAACTAATTTAAACTTTGGACTACTGGCTCAGTTCTATATTCCCAAGTGTACCAAATTAAAATGTAGCTCCATACTTGCAAGAAACCAAGTTGTTGCACTCAAATCTTCTCTTGATAAAACACTGCAGTTAATGTATACATATACCTACTGAAACACTTATATACATACAGCAGAAAAAACAAACACTTGCCAAACTCAGCCCTATTATCACTCTGTGAAGGACATCTGTCTACATTTAGCCAGTACTCAGGGCTAAGCTGTAGCAGTTAGTATATCACCCTAGGGCTCCCTCCCCAGCTGGGAAGGAGAATTGGGGAAAAAAAGGAAAAGGCCTGTGAGTTGAAGTATAGACAGATCTAATAGAATGACAAAACAGAAACAACAATCCACACAAAGCATAAAGGGTTCTACTCAGCCTGGTTCAATGCTGAGAGCAGGAACAGAGCACCATCAAGGAGCCTCAGGGAGAGGAGGAAGAACCCCACCCTCAGTGAGCTCCCTCCTTTTCTAATGAGCATGGTGAGGAGGTGTGGGACACACCTGTGAGTCAGTGCCTGGAGTGGATCTCCCACTGACTGGGGCTGCTCATGGCTGCCTGCATGGCTGGGCCATGGGGCTGTGCCTGGGGAACCAGGACAACAACTTATTTGACACCCTCTGTATCCTGGAGTTGTAACCCTGCACATCCTTTCCAGTCAAAAAATGGGCTGCAATATCACACCACAGCAAAGAGCATTTATGGAGACAAGTTTCTGACGCTTGTCTATGCTCTCCTGTGCAGGGCAGTAGCATTTCAAAGAGAAAATGAAATATTCCTCACGCATTTCCTTTGGGACTGATGCAGAAATGAGAGGCAAGGATGCAACTGAGAGAGACAAAAATAGGGGAACTAAAAAAACCCCATCTGTACATGATGTCAAAGAATCACCATTAAATACAGCAGCATTTTCGATTTTGCTTTTCCTTTTAGAGGACAGCACAAGGAAGATGACTCACCACTAGCAACGCAAATAAAATGACTCCGCAGCTCCAGACGTCGGCTTTCCTCCCGTCGTATTTTTCTCCCTGCGCAGGAATGACACAGAGGTTCAAAAGACTGCTCACTAGTAAATTAATTCATCATCCTTGAAGAACAAGAGAGGGGAGAATGGGGAACCCCACATTTCAATTCAGCCACCCTTCCCAACTAGGGGGCCGTGGCACAGCCCATTAATTGAATTTTTAGGATCACAGTCTTATCTGGGATGTGTGAGAACTGGCTCAGAAGTGGGGAGCAGGGCAGGAAAGGTCCACAACTCACAACTAGTCACACCTGGCACTTGAGCAGTGTCAAAGGTGCATTAAGGATGTCAAGAAGGTGTTTTTCTCATCCCTGGTTCTTCAGGGAGCTTGTTACCTGCCACATTATTTACAAACTCTTAGCATAGTCCTGACAGTCTCTTCTGAATGCTTCCTGCTTGGCTTTACATTAAAGATATGCTTTAAAAGAGGGGAATCTTGGCCACTGAAATCTTGGGTACTGATTTTCAGAGGACAAAGGGAGAGTAGAGGGAAAGGACAGTTCGTGTTGTTTAATGGAAACCAAGGTCACCAACAGCCAGCCCTGGTTCTTCTACTGAAACGCCAGCTACATCAGGGACAGGAAAGCGTCGGGGACTGCACCCCCTGGGTGGAGAGATGAAGTTAAACGAGGCGACTGGATTTCAGTCTGATCACATGGCATGAAGGGTACTGTGAGAACAACACACAATTATGTCCCTCATACGATCGATGTGGCTTGATTCAGGGCTGAGCCAAACAAACAAAACCCTAGTTAGGTTCCTCCTGTCCTTTCCAGAGCTTTCTGCCTTGGACACATTTCCTGTACAGAGGGTCTATCTTGCAACGAGTGACACTTTCAACAATACACTTATCCACACTAATGTTAACCAACTTACCCGGATGACTTCAGGGCAAGCATAATGTGGTGATCTGAAACACAAAACACAGTCAAATGAGCATGTGACAGCCTGGCATTTATGGATCACATGCATTTCCATTTTGTTGAGCAGAATCATGACTGGCTTGCTTATACAGAATGCAAGTGTGCAAAACCAGAACTTTTTTCCTTACCTCTGTGAGAACACATTTGTAAGAAACTCAGAAAATAGTCAGGAACTAGGGTCATTCAAAATTCTATGGCTCTACTGTGAATGTCTTAAGAGTGAGGAAGGCAGAGAAGAGCAGGATATTCTGTGCCTATATAGAATTCCAGCCCCCTGATCCCACCCTTTAACTTAGCTGTGTATCTCATTAGAAGGAAGGGCCACGTTGGACAGCATTTTACAAGAAAAAAGACAGAGCAGAGTTTTCAGACCAAACACATGCATCCCTAAATCACATCTTGCATCTCTTCTGCTAAGATTGCTCTGAATTACTCCAGCAGTCATAAAAGCTGCTGATATATAATTCCAACATACAGCTTTTTTTTCTTTTAAAGAACTAAAAAGGATAGACAGTAGCACTATCACCTATTGAGTTAATATATTCTTTTCGCACCCTTCTACCCATATATCTCTGGTTTGATTCCTGGCTGAGAATAGTTAATTACTTCAACTTGCCAGGTAATCATTTTAATTCCTAAAGATTATAGCCATGGCTATTTATTTTATAGCCTTCATTAAAGTAACTTGACAAGTAAAAAGGATGCAAACTGTCTGAGACCTGTGTGCAAATCATGCTATTGTTTATAGTGACACCTCCCAGCAGTCCCTGAGCCTGTCTTCATTTGTGCATTTGTTTCTTGTGACAAACGCAATCATGGCTGGGCAATACCTGTCTCACAAAGTAATGAGCGAAACAGAAGCACACTGAGGTTGGCTTTGTGCTAGGATGCTACATTAATGCCCAGTGAGACAGCCCATTAATTGAATTTCCATACACACTACACTTATCTTAAGGCAAAATATCATCCCGTGGGCATGGAACGCCCTGATTTGGTATCACAGCCTTTGGCAGACCATGATAAGAAACTCAAGGTACACTTGGGACTGCAGCTACCTTGACAGCAAAGCTTAAGTGAGGAGAGAGAATTGCAGCTGATCCCTCACAAATTTTAGGAAAAGTGGTATTCAGAACTTTAGTACAATATTTAATCCCCCTCCCACTGCAGAGGTTATCACAGGTATTCTAACCAAGTGCATCTGCTCAGTAGTGATCCCAAGTGTCTTAATTTAGACTGCATTTTATAAATCTCAATTTGAGAGTCAAAACAGATAATGAAAACCAGAGCCTTCCCTCAGAGCTGCCCAGAGCAGGCCCTTGGGAGACCACAAAGAATGGATTTGTGTGTAGGGGGTAGGCCAGACTACCTGGGCTCTCATGGCAGCTCTCTCCCTGGCAGCCACATGGACATGGACAACAGCTGCAGTTGGCCACAGTTTGAAAAAGGTGACCAGAACCTCACCATGAATCTACTCTTCTGACTAAAACATGAGCAACACCACCACAGCATCCATACCTCACACAAGCTGGTATGACTGAATTCACTGGGACTGGTACGAGGCTTTAACAAGGGCAGAAGCTTCTATGTTAACAAAGAGCATGATGGCAACAATCACGAACTAAAGCTAAAGCAGTCACTAATGTTAATAAATTGTTGTTTCTTGACTAAGTGGGGGCTGATCTGGGGCCTTGCAGCATCTTGCTGGCTGGAGAGAAAGTGAGGCCAGTGAGACACTGAACTGCTTAATGTTACGCACGTGTTCCCAACCCTCCAACATACCTGGTTCCCTTTATACCAATCCAACAGCTACTCTACACCTGTTCTTTTTCATACCTTCAAAGTCTTACCCACTAGCCAGGCCTGTCACTGGACTAATGCATGATTTCACAAGCTTTTAAAAGACAAGTTAAATTATTTGTGTGAGTATACTTGACAAGTGGTGCTGTCTTTTCTTCATATCCAAAATGGTGTGGTTTACAGGCCATCCTTACAGTACACACAAACTGGAATCAAGGAGTAGCACCCAAACTGGGACTGTGACCCAGGACTGGAGAAGCACAGCCAGCTGTCACCAGTGCTAGATTGCTCAGACAGAGTGGTGACAGAGGGTGGTGTGGGAGCTGTAGGGAAGGTAGGAATGCAACTATAATTTGGAAAAAAAACATGGTAGCAAAAAGAGTACATGAATTACATCAGATCATGGATGTTCACTCAGTTTAGCCACCTCAGCATAGAAGGACCAATTCTAACATGTTCTGTACAGCTGAGTCACACTAGGTTTATTGGAAAACATATCAGGGGGTACCAAAAGAGTGAAGACACAATCTAGTTGACTGTTGAGCTCCTGTCACTTGGTGTGTCTGAGTTTCTCAGTCCTGCATGCATTTAGCTTCTGGCAGGTATGATGCTACCACTGCATTCTACAAAAGGTGAGCCACGAAGGCACAGTACATGAAATGGCTACTATAGGAGGTGTCTATGGCTGAGCTAGAGACTTCAGACAGACCTCTCAAATCCTGCATGATATCCTGACAGCTCATCCCTCAGCACAACCCTTTTTGGGTGGCCATGCCATCTGGTGTGCACTGAAAGAGTCAGTATCTCAGAGTGCTTCTGAGTTTTTATTTCCACACAGTGAGTCCAACAAAGATTTCAGAACTCTTAACTGTGGATGCTGAGCAGTGCAACTGCCTTGACAGCTTCCAGTATTAACATCCTTAAAAAGAAGTTGTGACACCCTCAGATAGGTACATACCTATTTATGTGTCCCAATAGCAAATGCTAGTGAGACATTTACGTCCCTGAGGTCAGCTGGAGTGCAGTGGAATCTGCTAGGTGTCCTACAAGGCACCACTGCTAAAATCTAGGAGAATGGGTGGAGAAAATGTTGTAATAAATCCTTTGAATAAGTTGGATTGATTTTATCATTCAACAGCTGCGCTGTGCCCAGAAAGCACGGGTTTCTGGCGTAGCTGTTCTGAACTCTTGCCAGCACACACTGCCTAGGTATCTTGGCTAACTGCTCTAAAAGGGATTCTCCAGCCAGCCAGAATCCATAGAAAACTCATTTCCACGCTGCCAATCACAGAGCAACTTCAACTGCTTTAAAGAGAAAACTCCAAATTAATCAAAAATCTATTTATCTTTCTACAGAGTCATGACTATTTCTTTGACTCTTAGCACTAATTATTTGATATATGTTTGTCAAGAGCAACATTCCCTGCCCCTTCCCCTAGGCCATCTCCTCATCCTTCAGCTACATCTCTGTGCAGCAAAGCCACAATCTACCCTTGATAACAAATAAGTGTATTGCTCAGCAAGATCAAGAAGCAGTTGCTGCCTGTGGGTATTGCTGCAAAAAAAGCACTGATGTTGGCAGTGTTTATTTCAAGGGGGATATGGATCTTCCCAAGCTAGTCTGCCTGGGGCAGGAAGGGCTCTCTGAATGGTCATTCACAGCTATGACTCTAGGACACAGTAATCTTAAGGATCTTGAGGCACCTTAGCAAAGCATTTCTGTGGGATTTCAACCAGAGGTAATAAGCCAGAGCGCAATGATGAAAGCCAGGACAGCCCTGGACAGGTAAGTCAGGCATTCAGAGAGAAATGTATATACCCTCGATATATCTACCCTGAATTTCATCTGAGAAACTAGAAAAGTAGTTCTTGGTCTGTGCACATCAAGATACAACGCAACTACAGTAAATCTGAGACAACCAGCCTGGACAAGGGAAAGCTCCGGGGAAAACTTATAGCTCCTTCCAGGGGTCTGAAGGGGCTGCAAGAAAGCTGGGGAGGGACTTTTGACAAGGGTATGTAGTCACAGGACAAGGTGCAATGGCTTTAAACTGGAAGAGGGGAGATTTAGATTAGATATTAGGAAGAAATTGTTTCCTGTGAGGGTGGTGAGACACTGGCCCAGGTTGCCCAGAGAAGCTGTGGCTGCCCCCTCCCTGGCAGTGTTCCAGGCCAGGTTGGATGGGGCTTGGAGCAACCTGGGCTGGTGGGAGGTGTCCCTGCCCATGGCAGGGGGGTTGGAATGAGATGATCTTTGAGGTCCCTTCCAACCCAAACCATTCTGTGATTCTATGGTTCTATTCTGTATCTTTAGTGCAGATGTGATGTACCTGTGACCTACAGGTCTCATTAGGCAGGTAAGAGAGACCTGCACTGTGTACACACAAATCAACTGCCCATGTATGGTTTATCTGGGAATATACAGTAACTCCTTTTCCAGAGAAGCAGGTGGTTGATCAAGAAGCACAGAGAAAGCTGTGTGATCCTGTTCCACAGTGTGACAACTCATGTGTTACACTTCCTGATGGGTTCCCAGGTCCCATCAAAGATGAGTGTCCATGCCTGGGTCCTTTGGCCCCATGCCTTAAGATGGTAGTATTTAGGGAAGGAGAAAAGCTTTGAGTGCCATTCTTTAGACCTCACAGCTGGAGGCAGAGTTCCTGCAGAGAGGGAGGAACAAGAAGTCTCCTTCCCTCTGTTTTTCTAATGCATGAAGTTACCTTGATACAGGGGTTTGTACAGGTGCACTGAAGTTCTCCCACACTGAGCTGGTTTTGCTGTTGCTCAGATGCTAGAGTCCCTTCTTGCCCCCCCTGTTAATCACTGTCTCCAAGCTGGCTTTCAGGGACAGAAGCTACCCAGCAGTGCAAGAGGCTGCCTGTGCTTCCCCCCATGCTGGGCAGCAAAGGGCTGAGATGAAGGGGAACGCCAGAGGAGTAGCAAAATAAATAAAGAGAATTCTTCAGGAGAAGGACATAGGTTAGAGCATCCTGAGTGGATAAAGTGATAGCCACAGGTCACACAGGAAAGGAAGACAGGGACAGACTGAAGAAATGGTTCCAGTAGCAGTGGGTAGTTAAGGCTGCAGTGAAGGCAGTAGCTATAGAAAAGGCTGTAATTAAGGTAGTAGCTGCAGTTAAGGCTGAATGCTATTTTGCCAATAAAGCTTCAACTCAGTCACTTAGCTTCACATGAGAAAACCCAGTATCTAGCCCTCAGCCATCTTACAGCTGTTTACTCCAGTGCAATTACATTTTTGAGGAATCTGCAAGTCAGTTCATTAATCCACCTATCAGTTCAAATTAGCAAGACTTGGAACCTTTAAGAGATCTTATTTTAAAAAATGAGACAGATCCCTGTGTTAAAAGGGCATAAAGCTCCAAAGCTGGAGTTACAGCATTTACAAGCACAGGGAGCAGCAGCTGCAGTCGGTGGGCACTCTGCTCTCCAAGTAAAGGACTGTGAGCAAGTACTGAGTATTCTGAGACAGTGAGCCCCAGAGTATCCAACTGCACGCTCAAAACTGGTTGATAATTTTGAGTCTCACTTTGTATCCTCATATAAATGGAGATGAGCAGATCAATGTGGCAAACATAATATGGAAACAGCGTGATGAACATTTGTAAACTGAAGATATCACGATGAAAATCCTACCTAGCATTCATAGCAAGGCTTGAATGCAGCGAGCAGAAATGATGAATGGATCCATAAAATGAATGATAAGGACAAATCAAACATTAAATAGCTGTTTATTCAAAACAACCCACACCATCCAAACACCAAATGAGGCAAAGATTTGTTGGAAATAACCCATAAAAGTTTGTAATTAATGGCCATATCCTAATGTGCATGGGCTAAGTGAATGTTCTACTGGCAACCTGAAGAACAGCACATCTTAAATTCTCAGTGCTCCATTTTGCAGACTTAAAGCTCTTGGGATGTATTATAGGTGAGGCTGGTATTAATGGTTATTAATAAGGCTGCTGGTAGTTCCCTTTACAATCCTTATTTTAAGTTGCTTATAACTTCCCATCAATTTGACAACAATTTTCCTTGCTTTTCCTCTGCCTTGGACTGGTTTCATGTTTGTGTGTGCATGCATGCTGTGCATGGGCTGAAACCCTTCCACTACCTAAGTCTAATCTAAATTAAATGTTATTTCCTATAAAAAAGGAAAAATTCTAATATCCTCAACTGCAAAGGGAAAAAATTACTCAAACTGCCACTAGAAAGCTGCTGTTTGCATTTACTAGCAGGAACTCTCTAGAACATCAGGATCAAAATTCTACCTGCACTGGCAACACTTCACAGAACAATTTTTCTACCTAAAGCTGATACTGTGAGCTGCTGTGGCTGGGGTTATCTCAAGGTACCAAACTTGAAAGCAAAGTGAGTACAAAACCAATGGGAAATAGATCTAGGACTAATAGTAACTGACTGGGACAACCAGGGAGGGGAAACTAGAGCTGGAACCTAGTGGAAAAGAGAAGAGGATCTGGGATCTGGGGCCAAATATGGAGCATAAATGACTGGGAGAAGTTGGCAAGACTAGAGTGCAAATCAGGGAAGGAGATGGGAACAGAGTGCTGGGAATGGAAGCTCTGATGAGATGGAGTAAAAAGTACTAATTCTGGTTTTTCCAATTTTAAGAGTCTAAATTGGCAACCCTAGCAATAACTGGATGTGGGACACTTGCATGTGTTCAGATGGTGCTTGGCCACTGAGGTGTGTCTGAATATCACTCTCCTGGATTATCTGCTCATCACAGGGGTGCTCATACACCAAATACAGCTGTAAGGGAATCAGGAGCTAGATGACCTCTGCTACACACAGTGCATTGGTTGTTAGAAATATCCTGAGCTCAGAAAGAGGCAGTAATCAGTCTTTCAGTCCTAATGAGAATACATGCCTTTTTTTTTTTTTTTTTTTTTTTTTTTGATAGATACAGTCAATCTATGGCTCTGCAAAGTGTTGCTAGGAATTGCTAGGGAGAGCTGAGGGCAGAGGAATTGACTGTGCTGGGACTGGAAGTTGCTGGTTTCCTCCATTCTGCCACCGACAGGTGCAAGGCTTTCTTCTCATGCTCAATAAAATCATAATCAGCATTGCTCTTCCCACATGGAACAGCTTTCAGATCAGGTCAGGGGTTCCCTAAGGAGACACCAACATGGGGGACCTGTTGCATACAGTTAATTGTGGGGCTGTCAGCAGTGGTGACTCTGACAGAGTCTGGGTTGGGTGCTGGAGCGAGCTACATTTCCATGTCAGCTCTGTCCTTGTTCTTGGTTGGGACAGAGGTTTGGAGGCAGGCAGCACAGAGACTAGCACTGCTGTGGCTTCTCAGTCACCTGGCAGCTGGCAGCAGTCTCCATCCAGTAGGACTCAGTGTTTCAAAGCTGTGATGAGTGAAATGGAAAGAAGTGAAGAGATGGCAAAAATTTGCTTTCCCAGGTTTCTGTAAGGAGCAATGGGGAATTAGGAAGGATCTCCACAAGCTCCCAAGAATTGTAACTCAACAGTATACTCTTTCAATCCTTAATTTTAGCCGTAAGTCCTCTCAGTTCAAGAAGAGGGAACAAGGTCCAGGGAATGCCCTAGCCCTTCCTACTTTTTCAAGACTCCTATAGAAAT
Organism: Podargus strigoides; assembly: GCA_028020825.1. Classification (NCBI taxonomy): domain Eukaryota; kingdom Metazoa; phylum Chordata; class Aves; order Caprimulgiformes; family Podargidae; genus Podargus; species Podargus strigoides. The sequence goes on from CM051633.1 coordinate 6,011,135, forward strand.
GACTGCAATTTATGTTCACAGCAACTCATGCACTGCAATGACTTGTTAAGATGGAGAACTGATGCACAGAAAGGGAATACATCTTCTCCAAGACCACCCTGGATGCCTTCAGCAGAGACAGAAATCAAGCTCAGATCACCTGGGTGTCAGTCCTGAGGTTTAACCATAGGGCACTCACTCTTTCTCCCTAGTGACAATTCAGGATGGATTGGACAGTATCTGCCATCCTGAAACACTGAGGCAGAATGCTGGGAAGAACTGCTGTGAAAAGAGATGGGAGCATCTCTGCATGCCATTGCCTGAATGGGTAAAGAGAAGGAAGAGCCAAAGAGATCTAAAATAAGAGAAGCAGCATTCTACCACATCTTCCTCCTCCCTCCTTGCACAGACTCACTGTTACTTTGGCATTTCAAGGACCATCCCCCCATGAGACAGCCTTGCTGTGCAACTTCTGCAGTAAGCAGAATTACTCCTGCAGATCCTACACACAGCTCCTCTTCCCCTCAAGGGCTCTAAAGACACATTTACAACTATGGGTTATTCCTCTGAGGAATGAAACCAAGCTGTCATACTAAACCAAGTTAACCTGACCAAGGTGAGAGGTATTATACCAGAAACTGGGCTGTCATTTAGGGCTTTAATTTTCTGGGCCAACTATAAGGCTCTCCTGTGTTCTGGTATCCTTACCAGGTTCTTAAATGCTATAAAAGAAAATGAGACTTTGCACACAAGCACCTAGAATTGCCCTGGCTCTGTGGCCTGCCCTGCCCTGAGGGTAACCCAGCCCAGGGTGGGCTTCCTGGCCCAATGCTTGGCATGGGCAGGGTCTGCTCAGTGAGTCCCTCGGTGGTGGTGTGCTCCCTGTTTGTGTATTAAGTAGTGAGAGGCAAAACACTATCCTTTATTCTGTAGGTGTTGGAAGGGTAATTCTTTATTTTGACTCTTGTGCAGTGTTTGGTGGAAGTGGCAGGAGCTGGCAGCTGAGAGCACTGCATTTCAGGAGTCAGGGTGAAGAATGCTGCATACCCTCAGTGTACCTTCAGAGGAATGTGCATGATTTGTGCAATACACATTTCCAGGAATGGGGATTCATTACAACCAAGGTCCAATGTGCAGTCTGTCAGTGACAAATTACATCAATGAAACAGCAAGCCCATCCTTCCCTTCTCGTCCTACACAAACACAACTGGACTGAACTTTCATTGTCTCATCTAGGGAGCCACCAGTGCTACAGAAGACAGCTACAAGGAGCAGTTCCTAGAAAACCCTGACTCTGAGGTATGCAATTCAGCATTATCCTCATGAGGCCAGCTAAGGCTCTGCAGTGACCTAAAGCCCACCCAACCTATGGACTAAACTCAGTAATTCATTTGTGACAGCAAAGAATTTTGGGCTGCACCCCAACTGCTGTGTCACACAGCTCAGCCCCCCCTGATCCTCCCACTCTGGCTGACAAAGACCTGGAGACCCCTTGCCTGCCTGTCAATGGAAATGGTACAGTTTCATCTCATTATCAGCATTCACAGCACAGATAAAATAATTCTGAAAATTAACTTCTGGGTGCATGGAGGAGCATCTCATTAAAGCTGAGTAGCTCAGCCATGATTCACTCTGTTTTGTTCCTTTTCATGCTGGCTGAAAGTACCAACTACAAGGGCAGGTAAAACAGTTGCCTTGAAAAGCTCTGAGGTTGGTTACTGTGTGTGCTCCAAGGGAAAGGGTGTCACAACTGGATTGCCTTTCTTTGTGAACAGTGTGGCATACTGTTACATATTCCTTCCTTCTTTCCTCCCTTCACCCCCCAAACCAGAGAGATCACAAGACACCAGTATCAGCCACGCTGGGCTCCATGCCAGGAGAATTAATGAAGTGGTGTAATAGCTCACATGGAGGCCTAGTGATTGGCACCACGCTTAAAATGCATCTGCAAGGCAGGAGATCATAGTGCTGCTGCTGGGTTCTGTTTATTACAGGCACGTCTCTTCCGTTCCATTGATTTCTTTATTAGCTCAATGTGGGGGCTGGCTCTGCTTGAAGCATGGAGGGTTGAATTCCAGCACAGCTTATGGGAAGGAAGTCTCCCTTGGAGACTCTAGACCTGGATGCCAGATCTCAGTGCTAACAAGAACAGGAGCCCTACTGAGAGGTTCTCGAGGAGTTTAAAAAAATCCTACAGGCAGTGTGAGGCTGGGTTGGTTTTTATACTTCCTCTTGGTTTTTTTCGTGGAAGAAATGGGGAAAAATTTTACCTAAAGAGCTTGGAAGCTCTGTGGTAAGTGCAGGGAGGACTTCATTTCCTAATCTAGAGAGTAAGTCTGAAAGCAGCCACAAGCAACAGATGTGCAGACTCATAGCTCTTTGCTTTTCATCTGTGCTGCTGAGAGGACAAATCTTGGCTTGACAAGGACAGGAAGGAACGGGTGGGTCTCAGTGGACTCAGCAACCAGCATTCCATCACATCATGAACTTCAAATAATTTTGATACTTATTATTCCTGACTTGGAAAGCAGAGCCATACAGCTCAGGACTGAGAGGCAGTGGCTGGGCTGCACAGAGAACAAGGATGGCTTCACATCCACCTTGAATGCCTTGGCTCAGAGCACAGACTGCAAAAAACTCTGTGGCAGCCCCCTGCACAGCCAACAGGGCACCCAGCCCCAGCTATGACAGGGGGGCATGGCCCAGTGGTGCCCCTGGAGGTGATGGTGACGAGAGGGCAGTGCCCTGGAGGGCACATCCTGTCCCTGGCCAAGCACCCGGGCTTAGCTCAGCTGTTAGGCTTACTGCTGGCTCCCTTGGCAATTCCTAGAAAGCTGCTGGCAACTGAACTGCCATGGAAATGTTTTTACATTGCCCCTGCAGTATTTCTCCAAGCAGCCTCCTTTGTACCTGCATTTGTGCCCTGCCTGCAACAGCAGAGGACCCTGCTGCCTCCCCCTGGCAGTCCTGCACGTGAGCTGAAACGAAGCAGTGTGAAGCACGAACAAGCAGGCAGCCTCATCTGGACATGCAAATTCCACTTCAGATTCCCTAGATTAGGTTTTTTCCCCCCTACCCCCTAATATTTGTAAAGCCTTTTCTTAAAATGGCCAACACTACTGGTGTCAGCTCCCCAAAATTACACAGCCAGTGAAAGCAAACACACACCAGTGCATGCAGATGAATGCAGACCTGAAAGCCTTGATATTTATATCCATATGTGACACCTACAGATGCCTGCTTTTCACTGCAAAGCACTTAAACCCCCTTTTAGCTATCTCATACTCTACATGCATCATACCAATTTATTTACTGGGAAATAACACACAGTGTAAGTCTGCAGGTCTCTATTGAAACCTACTACAGGCAACTTCTATGTCTGGAGTCTAGCACTCATTTTTGCAGTATGTTCCAAGACACTCACCCACAACTGGTTTCTAACAAGCTGTCCCCAACCTGCAGTGACGCCATCCCGAAGTCTGCTATCCGGATGTTGTTCTTCTCATCCAGCAGTAGGTTTTCTGGTTTTAAGTCCCTGTGGCTGAAAAGAGAGGATCAAAAAGTGAGTTAAATTATCCACCACAGCTTTCCCATTCCAAAACTTGTTCTTTATCCAGCATAGCATCCAACCTATTATATTTTCATTTCCTTTTTTTTTTTTATTCCTGTCCCAGACAGGAAAACCTCCTTGGTGTAAATGCTACTGCTAAAAGCCCCTATTAGGAGTTGTTTCTGTAGGCACATGGCTTTGAAATAATTTCAGGTAATTAGGTCTGGTGGAGAAATCCCTTCAGCCCAGCACTGCTGATAACTGAGGGTGCCAGTAGTGGGAAGGAAGAGAGAGGATTCTCTCCTTTCCAAAGCTTGATTCTCTTATTATTTGGCAGCTTTGGGAAGAGCCAAGCAGCCATGATTGTCAGGGTGGCAACTCCTGCTTTAAATCAAAGGTATCATATATTGACTAATTTATTAATCTCCATCACCCACAGCCAACCCCACTGTGCACACATGTGTGCTTCTTGGCACTCGAGTGCTTTTGTACCACTATTACATTTACTTGGTGTTATACCCAAAGCCAAAAATCTTGCACAAAACTTGTGATGAATTTGCTTTTTTTTTTCTTTTTATTTGCAACTTTTAAAGAGTCACAGAGATGAGAGAAGCACTTTAGGCAGACTAAAGAAGCTCTTTTCTTGTTTTTTGCCTATAAGTAGGCAAAATTGAGTCTTGGATGTCTTGCTAATAATAGGTCCTAATACAAGCACTCAAACCTTGTGGGCAGAATGGCCAACTTTGGTGTCCAGTCAGAACACAAACCTGTGGGAAATGGCCAGCTCACAACATGAGTGTCAAACAACAGCCACTTGCAACAATGGTTCACTAAAACCAGAAAGTGAACTCAGCAAAAGAAGCAGCATTAGGATAGTCCAGTCCAGTGACACCCATCATGGAAGCCAACCTTATCTTCATGCCATTTCTTCTTCACTTTTCAAGGCATTCCTCTAGCACTCCTCATGCCCACAAGTGTAATTCCACCTCTATACCACCATAAAGAACAGCGTCTGCCCTCTTGGAGAAACACGAGAGGTGTGACAATGGCTTGGAAATGATCTCCTCTGATCTGAAGAGAAGCCTGGAATGATCAGTTGGAGATAACTTGTGAATATTGCAGGTCAGTTCTATGCAAAACCAGAGCCTGCTGTAATGGGACACCTGGGGAGCGTAACAGGTATTTCCAAAAGAGACTTCCAGTAAAACAGCACACATCCAAAGCAGGTACTGGTCATTTACCTTATCACTGAGTCCTGATTCCTTCCCCCTCACTTTTTAAAAAGCATAAAATTTGGTCACCAACCTTGTACAAACATCATGAACCCTGTGTGTTAAAGCGGCCTCGTTAACCATGGGCAAACAATCAGGTAGATAATGGAGCAGCATGATTCAGATTTGTGCATATTTTCATCTGGCAAAGCAAAAGGTGCTTTACTGAATCTATCTTTCTCACAAAAATCAAAGTTTCGAGGTAACTGGAGACAGAAGACTTACTGGCCATATAATACCTATCAAGATAGTCATACTTACTTGACAAAAAAGCAGGAGATGAGAGACAAGGGAACAGTCCAGACGCAGTGAATGACCAGTTAATGGCCATGAAAAGAACCCCTGAATGCCATCATCAAGGATAGCAGTCCTGCATGAAGGCAAGATCATCAACAGCTGCCAAATCTGAACATCTGAACAACTCCAGCCCTAGCAGGGAAATGGAGTGAAGAGCCCACAGTCCTAAGGCAAGCTAAGAAAGCTGGACACTAATGAGACATTAGTGTGTGATTTCATCTTTCCTCCAGCAGACACCCTGGACAGTTCTCATCTTACAACTTGTTTAATGAAGGGAGTGCTGGGAAGCTATCATCCAACTGGGGAGGTGCACTGAAGTTCTCCTGAGGACCAGGGCTCAGTGGCAAGCAGCAGCTCCCTGTAGAGCGAGCAGTGCTTGTTTGGTGCTGTGAAACAGGAAACCTCCCTGCAGCTCAAGCTGAGTGTGTGTGGTTTTTCAGTGGCTACAGTTGTTTTTTGGTCCTGGTGACTGCTCCTAGCTGACTGGTGGACAGATATATGGTGCAGAAGCTGAAGGTGCTACTGCCCATGCCTATTCTACTTTTTGGGCACTGGCTGAGATCATCCATACATGCTCAGTCTGCAGCAGGCATACTGCTGACATGTGCCTTTTGTACCTGAAAACTGAAATGCTTTGCCTATCCTAAAATTGTGTGGGTTTTTTTAGAGGGAAGAGAACTTGAAGGCACGATCAAGGCACAGCATGACCCAAGCAGGGGATGTCCACAAGAGTTTCTCCAGCTTGGATGCATGCTCACTACAAAACATCTCATGTTATTTCAGCTTCAGTGCAGCTGAAGGAAATGCAAAAATATTCCCTTTCCACAGTTAACAGTTGGACTTGATGATCTTAAAGGTCTTTTCCAACCAAAATTATTCTGACTCTATGACTCAAAGCTACCAGGCTTGGCAGAGCTGCCACAGGCCCTGGCTGGAGCAGAACAGATGTAACCTTAACCAGCCCCACTCCCAGACCGCTGAGAAGCAGTGAAAGGGGAAGGATGACACCTCTGAAAATGAGTACAGTATTCACTGGTGGAAAGGAGACTCCTCCCCATTTCATCCCATTTTCCCATCAGCTGGGATACACAACACAGGCAGTCTTAGGCCTGGGTTTTTGGAGAGGAGCAAGTGGGAAAATGAGGTCCTTATAAAGTGGCAAATATATATAGGTTTGTTTTGGAGAGTTACTGTAAGAGAGAGAGGAAAAAGGGGGTGCCACCACCCACATTCCAAATGTGGAGTAACTCTCAGCTCACTGTACTGTGCAGTGCTTCACCACGAACGCTCAGCCCAGGTGGGCTGATGGTGGTCTTCAGGCAGAGCTCCTGACCCACCTCCCAGAGAGTGTTTTGAAAGCCTTAAGTTAGGACCTGGGTGGGATGGGATAGTATGTGTGAAAGGAAATCTGGAGTGGCAATAGACCTTAGAGTTTTTTGTTGTGTTTTTTTTTTTTCTCTAGACCATCACCAAAACAAAACCAAGAAAAGTTATCAGCTCTTCACTACAGCCCACTAAGCAGAGAGGAAAGTATGGGCTCTGTTAAGTATCTTTACATTTATTGCTGACTGGGCCCTGAAGTACATGAACTATCATATAGCCATTTTGCATCTCTCTGACTCTTCTCCATCCCTCTATGTTTTGCCAATCACCAGGCCTAGCACAAAGGACACAGCCAGCAGCAGAACCAACCAGTAACCAGATTCTACTGCACACAAAAGGGTCAGGACATGGGTGATTTCTGGGGTACAAACAAGTCAATGAGGTTACACATAACAGACATCAACCCCAGAGACCCCAGGAACGATACAACAACCAGTGAAACAAACAAAGCAACAAAGTGTCCCATGGCAGAGATGGGAGACAGCCAAGCCAAGAGGCTGATAACATAGGACAGAAGCAAACTCATGCTGTCCCCACAAAGCCCACCTTCACAAGTGCCAGACCTGACCAGGTCCCAGTTGCAGGGAGAGTCAGGAGATCCTTCCTCAACAGGGAAACTCTGCAAACTGCATCCACCTCACAGACAGACACACCCCCCCCCCCCCCCCCCCCCCCCCTTCCTGCAAGTGGTCCCAGCTTTTATCCCCAAGGCAGGACACCTGGCACTCATTTACCCAATGCAGGGCACCTGGGGCTTGTTTACCCAAGGGCTTTCCCTGCAAGGTCAGCCCCACCTTGGAGGAAAGCCAAAAGGCAAACTCATCCCCTCCTCTTAAAGGGCCATGGGGACCACCCATATGTCAACCTTAATTCAGGGCTTGGGGTTCAGACCCCAGCACTTCAGTCTATCAACACAGTCCCTAGTGCCCAGTATGGATCATAGAATCACAGAACAGCCTTGGTTGGAAAAGGCCTCTAAGATCACCCAGTCCAACCATTAACCCAGCACTGCCCAGTCCCCACTTCCCCATGTCCCTCAGCACCACATCTCCACAGCTCTGGCCAGCACAGGAATTTCACGGCAGCCTCAGTATTTTCTCTGCATTGTGGCAGCACTGAGCGTGCCAGTGGGATCAGGCAGTGCCTGCATATTCAACCACAAGAGAATTTTATGCCCCAATGAAAATTTTCTACTAGCTGGAGCATTACTCTGCTACCCATCTTCGGAGCACTTTGAATTTCCTGAGGCAGCACCCTGGGGACAGAACTGAGGCCAGGATCTGCACCAGTGGCAGAACCAGCATCGCTGCCACTGGGAATGAGACTTCCTCTCCTCATTTGCATTTCCCAGCTTTGTACTGCCAGCTTTTCGAATGCCAGAAGGAAGGGAGAGGAACATATGGGAGCAGGGAAGGTTTGTTATAATTTACCTAAGAGCCCAGCAGCTCGGACAGCCTCACGCATTCATATTTGGAAGGAATTCTCTTGTGCCAAAATGAAACAAAACAAAACAAAACAGAAATCCCACTGTATGTGGTAATTACTTGGCATTAATGGAACATTGCAGAGTAAATGCATTTAATTTGGTCCCATTCCAGCTGATCTCTCTGCCTCTCCATGTTTTATATGACCGCATCAACTCCTCTCTCTGCAGGTGAACAGAGGACTCGTTACCCTTTCGTTGTTCTAAAGGCTCTAAAGCTGTAGGGGCTTTATCGTATGGCTGGAAAATCAGAAGAGAAGAAAGCAGCTTCTTTAGAGACAAACACAGCAAAGTCTCCTGTTGAGCCATGTGTATGCTGAGAAAGAATATGAAAGAGCACTGCAGCACTGCAGAAGAAGTCAGTGTAACCCTGCTCCGGGGTGGCCACAGAGCTCCACAGCCATGACAATGGAGCCAGAAGTTAGCTCCAGGAGCCTGCCTGCAGCAGGCTTTTGAAGAGAGACCTGGGAGTGAAAGGGAGCCATGAAACAAGCCCTGAGAGGGGAAGCACACACCGTCAGATGCTCCCCAACGCCCCTCTTTTCCCCGTAACAACAAAGGCTTGGCAATTCCTTTGCAGCACTAGATGGATCCTGAAAGAGGTCTGAAAAAATTGTCCCATGGAAATGGGCACGGTTCTTGGAGGTGGTGCATAGAAAATGAAAGGCACATATCTGTGTTAACATGTTCCAGCTTCTCACTTACACACAGGCCATGCTTCCTTTCTGGTGGCTCCCAGTGATGCTGTTCAGACAGCTCCTCCAGCTCCCTCCATTGCCTCTCTAGCCCGTCCTCCTGCCCTGGGAACATCCCCGTGTTGGTACTGCAGGCAACTGCAGCACACACAGAAAGAGGAGTGAACACTCTCTCCCCATCACCCAGGGCTTGCAGAAGATTTCTGGTGTAGTGACAGACTCCAGACCTTGGATTTGAAGAAGCTATGTTACTTAGCACAAGATGATGAACTAACCCATTATTTTAAAGTGATTTTGGGGCTGAAACGTTCATATCAGTTTCTATGACAACTCATTGTAGGTCACAGATTTCTAACCCAAGAAACCTCCTAATTGGAGCAGTTGCAGGTCATTTGTACTAATCAAATTGTGGGCTACTTTGCAAATGCTTTTCTTACTGACTCCAAACTCCCAGAAGGGCCAGACCACAGAATAATTGTTCTGCTGTACGCCTCTTAAAAGTGCCTGATGTGACGCACATAATTTATCAGTAATAAGTAGCAGTGTGAGAAGCAATATTTCTAATTTTCTTCAGCAGAAAAAGCCTTTCACCTTATTTTCTCTTGCTTCTGCAAATCAGATCCAAACGTGTAACTTGTATCTACCCACAGAAGAATCCTTGTTTAGAGCCACGGCTGCTACACTCAAATTTAGTATGTTTTCACAGAATTATGCAGAACAAATCAATATAGTTATAGCTAGGAGAAAGGACAATATCTATAAACGCATCAGGAGACCTGGAGAAAGGTTTGTATGCAAAAAATCTTGCTTGCTTTTTAACAATTATTTCCATTGATCTATTAAAATCTATTGCTCTTCCCTACCAACCTTGCCTCAAAACATATATTCACAGCCAGGACAGACTGTCAGGTCTGATCACCACTGTAGCACCGGCCAGAGAATGTTACCTGGTTACATTTATAACAAGACTGTGCCATTTTTGAGTTTCCAGTGGCTTATATAAAGAAGTAAACTTATAAAAATACATGTCCTCTGACTTTAGCTGAGCTAGTAACTTTGCCTTTGGCGTTGCAGATGCTGTACTTGATGGGTTTTCTCTGGTTCTCTGTACGTGGGAAATTTGAAAATTCCTCACTGTTTTAGAACGAGTCTCAATCACAGATCTGAAACTCCTGGATTCAGGGAATGACTGGTGAATCTCAGCTCTCAACAGGGGAAAAAAGTACTTTCCTCAGTTCTGGTGGTCTGAAAGAACACTTAAAAACCTGAAGACTCAAGAAAAAAAACCCACCAGAAACCTATCTTATTAAATTCCACCATTTCTAGACCAGTTTCACATTTGGAGGCCTTGAGTCATGATTTCAAACTGCCCAGCTGCTGCAGTCTGAAGTGGTCGACAGTTCACCCCTGCAGAACACTACAGCACGCTCTGCATAAATGAAGGAAAGCAGAGCAGGAGCCACTGGGAGGGTGGCACCATGTGACAGAACATGGCACCTGGCATTCTTCAGCTTTTGCCTTAAAGACCCCCCAGATTTCTCCCTAAAAGCACACTTCCTTTACTGACAGTGCTCTGCAGCTCCTGCCTGCAGGAATATACCAGAGATCCTGGCACTACTGCTGGGAAATCTTGAAGTGTTATTTTCTAAGGAGCCTTTTCCCCGCCTGCACTGCTGGGAAGAACACAAGGCAAAGTCAAACAAAGCTCTTATTCACTGCTTCAGCCCTCTAAGTCACACACCCCCACGCTTATGCATGCACACACAGACACACTTCAGCAAGAGCCTCGTGCGTACTCAAGCAGGCACAGCCCCGGGCAATGAACAGAGAAAGGGCTCTCATAATTGTCATTTATCAATATTCATAAAGAACCTGCCCTAACCCCCTCTTGTGCACGCTCGTGAAAAAAAAAAAAACACTCCACAAAATGAAACCCAACGAAAATAAAAATAAAATGCAATAATCATCTCGCTGCTCGTTACCGCAGGGGATTTCCTCTCAGTGCCACCACTGCCCTGTGCAGTAATTGGCATTATCTGTTATCTCTGAAGCCATAATAAGGTTTGCCACGGGGCATTTTCTGTAATCATATTTTTATTTGTCAGCTTGTGAGATACAGACACCAAATATGAGCTTGACCAAAGCAAAAAGCCAACACACACAACCTAGGGACGCCGCCAATCCCAGCTCCCGCCGGTGATGTCACCCACAGCCAATGAGGCACCCGCCAGCAATCCCTGCCTGCTCCCACCCTCCGTGGGCGCTGCAGCATTCCCTCGCTGGAGAGAAAAGAGACTTTTCCTGAGGAAAGCCAGGATTTGTGACCTACCCTGGTACGTGCACCTACATTGCTCCCCATAGAAAACACAGCTGGCACCGACTTAGCTGCGAGCTCCCCGCGGCAGGGACGCAGGACATCCAAAAGGGACGAGTGATTTGGGGCACCCAGCTGAGACATCTGACAGGCCCTGAATTTAGGGGAGCATTGGGAAAAAAACCATTAGTTGTGTCCAAAGGAAACTTCCCAGGCTGGGATGGTGGTGTGCTGATGTCCCCAGAGGGTCCCCAGGTTCCGCCCCAGGCACCGCAGTGTGGTGCAGAGCCCTTGGCGTGAGCGCAGAGGAAGAGCTGGAGGCAGAAGCAATAATGCTGCATCACTGAGCTAACCACTCTGCTTGCCAGCTCAGGCAAAGCAGCGAGGTAACACAGCCACTGTTTGCAGGATCCCACGCAGTACCTCCGCACGGCGCTCTCCGTTTGCACCCACGGGTGCTCGTGGGTCCCCAGCACGGCACGCAGCAAAGTCCTCAGAGAACCCTACCTGTAAGCCTTCCCCCATGGCCAACCTGCATCTCAGAGTGAGGCACATCCAATCTTCCCCCAATGTCTCCACTAAGGAAGAGCAGAACACTCACACTTTTTAAAACCACCACACAAACAGCCTCGAGCTCCAAGCCTGTTCTGCTTCCTTGCCTGAGCTGCTTGTTTTGAAAACACCTCCCAGACACAGGGGAGATCTCTCCACACAGCAGCAGCAGAAGCCTTTCACTGAAGGGAGGATTGGGGAATCCTTGCTGACTCTTTGATCCAGGAATCCCAGTGCATCAGAACATTCTGAGCAGCGAAAGCTGAACGTGGGTACAGACTGCTGTGAAAGTAAGCCACAGATATTTCGTGGTGTTTGGGGAGGTACCAGAAGAAGATGGGACTATGATATGGGGCTGCAGACACCAGGCTATCAATCTATTCTGCCAGTAGGTTAGAGGCACCCACATTTAGTCATTAACCAAAGCAGAAGCCTTCATTTTTCAGCATGGTCATAACTGGATAACCTGGCTGATGAGACCATTTGTCATTTCACTGCCCTGCCACAGGACAAGGTCAGGCTTCATTGCTTAGGAAAGCACATTAACTTTTATACTCACACACACACGCGTATATTTATGCATGCTCTGATTTTCAAAAAGGGTTTCATGATAACTGTCCAGAATACAACACGGAGTGTAATATAACACAGACCACACAAGTCTCAGTGTGACCTGGAGGGAGGCAGAGCTTATGATTTAATGCTAACTTATTCAGCACTAGATGCTAGTTGAGTGGGAGTTGGAAAGAGTCAGGGGATTTACTTCTGCACTAGACTACTGCCCAAAACCTTGTATGTTTAGCAGAGGAAAATGGATTCCTCAAGGGACATGTGCTCTGCCTTGGAAATTCCACATCTCATTAAGCCTGCAGAGGTGCTTGTCTGTCTGCCAGCCTCACCACCATCCTCACCCAGTTTATTAAAGTCTGCTATAGCAAGAGGTATCCTTCACAAGCCCCAAGTATGGTATGTATGTGTAAATATGCATGCTTTCATAGAAACTTCTATCCCAACAGAGATTCATATTTCTCTGGAATATTCTATTTGAAAGAGTAAATAATGTCTCTTGCAGTTGGTACTTGAACTTTTTTGAGCCTCCTTGGATTGGGTCTCTGTTAAGCCAAGCAGGGACCAGAAACATGTATGTATGCAGTCCACCAGTGGGTACTGCCCAGTGCACATAGAAAGCAACAGCTGTACATCCTACCAAGGACTGTGCTGATCATAAGAAGGTCATGATCACTCAGCCCAGTTGATTAGAAAGGGAGGAAAATTTGTGGACTTTGCAGAATAAAACTTGTTAGAGATCTCTGCCAACAGAGAAAACTTCCATCCTCTAGTTAGGGCATGCAACCTGCTCTCAGCTCCCCTGGGAATCCCTCTGCCTATTGTAAACCTGCCTGTGCCAGGTAGGCGGTGTCCCCTGCACCTTCCCACCCAGATCCACCACCTTTGAACTGCCTCTTCTGCTAACAGTACACTGCTCTTAATGTATCTTCAAGAAAGGCTCTTATTTCCCTTCCCATTTATTAGAAATACGCTCTCTTTCAGATTAATATTTCCTGTTGAAACGAGGCAGAGATGCAGAGGGAGGGGGCCAGAAGAACAAGTTAAATATTTAGGCATCCATTTTTGCTGTGGCCATTTCTGCTGTGGTTTGCGAGTTCCCAGCACAATACTGGGGGGACAGAAAATCACTGTCTGGTTATTGAGCAGTAACTGCACAGTGATTACACCAATTCAACCACTGCAGTGTCTAGCAGTGGCCCTGGGCCTCCTGGAGGGGGGGAACTATGGCTCTCTGTGGCTATGGAGAAGCAGCCACGCAGATATAATGTAAATGGTCTCCCCCAGCCAATCTAACTGTGAGGAGCTGCATTGCTGAGAAATAAGCAGGCAGTTATGGGTCAGCAGCTATACAGAAACTCTGTAGTCAGACTGATTCTGATTCCACTAAAATTTAATTACTTAAGCTTGCTAAAGATGAAGAGCAAACTGGTCCAATTTAAAACCCCACCTGAAAGCACAGGTTAAACCACATTTCATGGTTAAATCATATGATGGAGTTAGTATCAATAGCAGTCAGATCAAGGGAATTCTTCCCTACTGGAAAGGAAATTAAAGGTAACAGTGACTCAAATGCCCAGGAGGGACTCAGTGAAGGTTGCCAAAAGCCAGCACGTTTCCAAAAGCTGAAGGAAGCCATAAAATGACTTTGCTGTATTTGTAATTGTCCCAGGTTTCTTCAGGGATTCATTTTGATACAGTGCATGTAACTCTCAATTATTAGCGAGTGTCCCAAGAATGATGGAAATTCAACTACTTTTCCTTGCTGGTTTTGGTTTTCCTGGTTAAGGCATTCCCTGTGAATGAATTCTTCTCTGGTGAGAAATGACAGACAATCTCCTCCATGACAAGCCTGTCTGTGACTGGTGCTCTGTTTCACATGTGGCCAAGAATTAAAAACCACATCAGCACTGCACTCAATGCTTTTAGAGCTTTACAACATCAGTTACTTAATAGTGAGTAAAAGTTTCAAGAAATAAGATCCCTTTATTCTGTGTTTGCATGTAGCTCCCACTGGAAATGGCTGTACTCACCATATTGAGTGACTATGGCAGAAGTCTAAAGCAGAGATGATTTGTCGGAAGAACTTCCTGGCTTCTTTTGGTGTCAATCTTCCCTTTTTTACGAGATAGTCGAAGAGCTCCCCACCTGACACATGTTCTAGCACCAAATACCTAGAAAACAGCAAAGCCAGGGGTTTGTAAGCACGTTATCATACCAGCCCCCTCACACACACAGAGCTATATACAAGCACCTCTATTTACATGTGGTCATACACTGTCCTTCTGGAAAGAACAGTGGAAGAGAATCAGAATTCTAAAATCAAGAGTGATTAATATTTTTAACAGGGGTTCTGCAAACTTCAGACACGCCACTGTCGAATGCAGTGTTCAATATAATGGTGAGAGATAATCTGGAAGCTAAAAATGACAAAAAGACCAGGAGGGGAAGAAGAGAATAACCAAGTATAAGCTTTCAGAGCAGCTCTTAAATCTACTGCGGAGTGTGACTGGGCACTAGGAAGCCCTAGGTCTCTTAAACAAGCTGACAGTTCCTGGATAAAACAGCTGTGGCAAAGCTGCACTCACATACTGTTCTGTCATGGGCACCTGAGAACCAGACAGATGTCAACAAACTAGGGGGAATTTTAAAAAAAAAAAAAAAGGTGAATAGTTTAAATTATGGAAAAAGATTAAAAGAACTACGTATGTACAGGCTTCAGCTTTTGCTGCCAAACAGCAGTGATTTGCTGGAGTAACTGCCCCAACTTACAACTCACATGAAAAATGTGAGACCGAGTGGATAAACGTGGCACAACAGGGACCTGGGAGCAAGAGAGGAAACCTCAGACCTCCCAGAGCGCTCCTGGCAGTCAGAGAGAGAGGAGTCAAATCTTCTGGGAGGAAAGGACTCGCCATGGATGGACTCATCCAACCTGGCCTGGGACACTGCCAGGGAGGGAGCAGCCACAGCTTCTCTGGGCAACCTGGGCCAGCGTCTCACCACCCTCACAGACAAGAATTTCTTCCTAATATCTAATCTAAATCTCCCCTCTCCCAGTTTAAAGCCATTACCCCTCATCCTGTCACTCCATGCCCTTGTCAAAAGTCCCTCTCCAGCTTTCTTGTTGGCCCCTTCAGGCACTGGAAGGTGCTATCAGGTCTCCCTGGAGCCTTCTCCAGGCTGAACACCCCCAACTCTCTCAGTATGTCTCCGTAGCAGAGGTGCTCCAGCCCTCGGATCATCTTTGCTATATAATTCATCCTCCCTCTCATACTACAGACAGATCTGGCTAACTATTCCAAATGGCAGAGCCAAGCCTGGCACAGGATCAATCCTCAAATTCTCCCTCATAGCTCCCTCTCTCACTGTGCCCAGCAGCAGGTGGATACAGCAGTGCATCTTGCCCCCAAAATTCAAATTGATAGCTGCTTTCCTTTCCTGGGAGGTGTTTTACGCAGATGATTGCAGTTCCAGGCATACAGATTACCCTCCACACTGGTTTCAAATGCACAGTTTTGGAAAATTACAGACCCAGCATTTCTGTCACCCACAGCAGGAACTAAAAGCAATTTATTTTCATCAACTTCATCTTATTAAGAACACTCAACAAAAATGCACTGACACGTTGTATGAAAAATAAAACAAATTGAAAGACAAGGAGCATTTACAAGGTTATTCATTTTTGCTTGCCACCTAGAAGCACCAGATGTAATAATGGAAATGAACAGGGGAGAACATTTGAAAAAGATTTGTGCCTATGACAAGTCAAGGGACACGGGGAAGTACGACGACGATACATACTGAGCTGACAAAGCCCCCAACGTGACAGGAGTGAGAAGGACAACAAACACATTCCCCAGTGATCAAGTGCAACAAATAAATGCTGCAGAGATCATCCCACAAGCACTGCGTGGTTGTGCTGCAGCTAGGATTCCTGGGTTTGGATTTGCAGCTGGTCACCTGCCAACCCTACTCCCTCCAGTAAGATGTGGGGTTTTTTAGGATAGCCCCCAGCTAGAAGATTTTGGATTAAACAAGGGCACAATTCATCATCTGCCTTCATCTCTGTGCAAGCCAAGGTTTTGCTGGCGCATTCCATGGTGCAGTAGTAAGTACACATGTTATTTCCAAACAGGCCAACAAGAGGGGATTGAACATTTCCAAGTGTTACACCACTTCTAACTACCACTGTATGGCTTACCCAGTCCCCACAAAATGCTGCCTGTCTGTACCTACCCATCTATGTATGTGTCTGAGTGACTTGGTAAAAAAAAGAGAATACACTGAAAAGCCAAACAGGGAAAGCAAAAGAAAGGAAGAGCCTTATTCCAGAGGCTGGAAAATAAGGCACACAGACACTACATCTATCCTGAATCCGTGTCACAAAAGAGAATCCAGATTTCCTGAGCCCATATCAGCATCTAAAATCCTTTACTTTAGCAAAGTGGACATATGCCAGTGGCAGCTCTTGGAGTATCTAGGAGGTAAACAACACATAGCCTGTAGGGGAGAAAACCACTAAGAAGTGTTTTCCCAAGTTTCCCCTTCTCTTTTATCTTTCCCAGATATGACAGGTTCTCATCTCACTGTAGTACTACTTCCCCCATTTGTTCTAAGCAAGGGAATGAATTCTAAAAATCCCAGAACAGGAGCCAGTACTCGTCCTCCTATTGCATTTGGAGATGAAAAGTAACTGAATGGTGAATGAAGCTTTTTTTTTTTTAAACCCTGACTACAAAAGATTGACAGCATCAGTCTTCCCACTGTAAAAATGTGGGAAACCCCACTCTGTAATAGCCATTGCAAGGAGGTTTGAGGAAAGGAAAGACCCAGCCTCTGGCTGGCAGCATGCACACTGCCTGCTGTGATAATACAGAGAGGAGCTATATTAGGACAAAAGACTGTGTAAGAGCACTTAGCTCTCCCATCTTGGATGCTCTGGGCACACACCAGCTCTTCTAATCCTTGCATTTCAAATGAGAGAAGCATTACAAGTATTACCCTCCTGTTCTTTACTGATAGGGGACTGTGAAGCAAAGCGACTCGCCCAGGTTACAATCACCCAGTCCCACAGCTGGGGTTAGCACCTCTGGTCCCTTCTGCCTTCCATGATGTCCCCATCAGACAAGCAAGACATCCCTAGGACACCAGAAAAGCAAGAAAATATTGGCTTCTGCAACTCAACACAAACCCAAGTGCGCGTGACGTTTAAAATAAATTCTCAGTTATGTGTTTTCCTCACTAGATATATTCTTCAAGAGGCTGAAAAAGCCTTCACAGGCCACAGCTTGCTTTCATAAAGACACTAAGGTCCATGTCCTGCGTGATACCTCATGTCCCTGCTACAAGCCAAGACACAAACCAAAAAATCTCTGGTTAATTTTCTGTGCTTGAAGGAGAGAAGACTTTGGTCTTTACAGACAAAGAAGCTGAACGCTTAATACAAAAATAATTTAATCTATTGGAGAGGAGCAGAGGGGTTGCGTGCAGTAGCATTCTATCTATTCCCTTTGCCATTTTTCCATCTGCATCCCATCATCACCACCTCCCCAATGAAAGCTGCAAGTTGCTAACCTCAAATGACTCACTACGTATCATATCAGAGATGTGCATGCAGCTTATACAAGTAAGCTTAGAATAAACCTAGGCTCTGTTCTTCCTTCTTTTCTTCTTTTTTTTTTGGTTCATTTTAATTACTCTTTCAGGAACCAAAACAGTAAAGAAGTAACAATGCAAACTAAACCAAAAGCAAAGGAGGGATGATTTCTGCATGTGAAAGAGATGGAGTAGCCAATATGAATGTGGAGAAACGTGGTCTTAAACCACCTTTGTGCCCCCAGATTCTAGCTATACCAGGAACCAGCACAGGCTCCAGAGATCTCCAGTTCACAGCTTCCCCACGGTTGGCTGTGGCTTCTTCCATAGGTTGGATATTTAACAAAAAAGCACTGTGCCTCTCCTCCTCATCACCCCAACTCACCCGTATTCTGGGGACCACAAGATGTGACAGCCCACCAGCTTCACATCATTCCTGCATCTGACACACTATCCTTCAAGTCATTTTAGTCTTTTCCAAATCCTCTATGTCCGTAGGGCTCCTATAAACACAGAGGATGGTCCACTTTCCCCCAGGGAATGATCAACAAATATCTGATGACCAACAACATTTTTTTCTATAATCACTATATATTTTGATGTTGGTTTTCATCTCTAACGTCTTTGGTCGTTCTATCGTCTGCTCAAACACAACAATGCTCTTAGCCTCCTCACTCCGTCCCACTTAGTCCTCCCTCTCCCACAGGGACAACACCCCTTGGCTGATTATGATTCAGACTCGTAGTGTGGGTGTTACCTTTGATTCAGGCTTTCTTCAGGTTCCCACAACTTGGTTGTACTGGTATCTTCTAGATGCTTCCTTTATTATACCTCTAAGATAATGGTTTTCCTATCCACCCACATGGCTAAAATGTATTGTCTAATTTTAGCTAGACATCTTGTACCTAAATTAATCCACCATAACCTCGTTCACTTTAATGCATACATTCTTGCCCCACTGCTTGTGATTCAAAATAGATATCAGGTCATCACGGCAATATCACTTGCTTAGCTGTCCACTTTGACCTCTCCTTCCATGCCTCCACTGACTCCTTTTTTTTTATACTGTATCTAACATGAACTAGCTGCCTTCCCTTCTAGATACCTCATAACCCCTTCTGTAACCAGTCTAGGATCTCTTCCTTGGCCTTTGAGGTTGACTTCTGTCTCTGATCAGCCTCCAAAGCCAGATTCCAATGCTCAAATATCAAGGCAAATGATTCTGTGCTCTCACAACACTCTCCCTACAGTTGGAAGAGCACCCTTGTTAATGACAGAGCTATGTCACCATTCTTCTTCAGCTCCTTCCTGAAGGCTGTTCTTTGCTGTGATGCTTGACAACAGCTTGGACTTCCCCATCACAGGGTTTCCAACTTTTGTGTTTGGATTGTAGGATGACCAGGGCATAGGCTCTGGTTTTGTCCCATTCATGTCAACACAGCAAGGTCTTCTCCAAGACCAGATTGCCTTTGCACTACAATACTGTGAAGACATCACTTAAAACAGAAACAAAGACAGTTTGAGTGATGATTTCTCCTTCCCATGTGGTGGACCATGATATATCTTATTAAAGGGTGCTTTTGCCCAAGCCCTAGGGAGCATTGAGGAATAACTCACAGAGCTCTCACCAAGGCAAGGCAGCTGCATGTACCTCCAAAGCAGGGCTGTAACAAAAGAACCAGGCTGGCTCTGAGCAATGCCTGGAAAAACGCCGTTGAAGAAAGACTAACTGGCACAGAGAACACTAGGGCCATACATTACCAGATATTTATGGCAAAATAACAAAAAAAGCCCCAAACAAACACACCAGTTATGATCTGTAAAGAACGAAAAGCTGTCTTTAAGCCATTAGCAAGAATGGTGTGAAACAGTAGGATTCTTGCCAGATGGGATTGCCTGCAGCAGCCCATCACTATCCATCCCAGTGTGGGTAGGCAGCTCCTGTTTTCTTGGGCTTAGATGAAGACAATTTATGATACATTCACAGCTACACAAATTAGGTCCTCGGGGGCAATACAAATGTATTTATTATTATAAAAGTGTTAAATGGATAGAGATCTTTAGATGAAAGCTCATGCTGAAACACAAAGCACAAAGTATTTCAGGTAAGTATTATAAATGCAAAAAAAATAAAGAGTAACAAGAAATACTCCTTGGTGCTCTAGGAACGGTAGTCAGTTCACATAGCTGCTTATATTTGTTCACCAGGGCATGTGATTAGCTGTCTGTTAGGGAACCAATTAATAGTCTGGGTTTTATTGACTGGTATGTTATTTACCATAGGATGCACAATCTTGCTTAAACTTAAACAAGTAGGTTGGCCTTCTACATTAGCCAGAATGTACCACTGGGTACCATCACAGACAACTGGGTGGTGTTTTAGGACTTTTACTATGCAAGAAGCTGGAGTGGATATTCATCTGGCACTTCAGGCATGCACTCCAGCAAGATGCAGACCCCAGATGCAATTATACAGACAGAGATACACACAAAGACAAGAAAAATCAGGAGAGTTCCTGCTTGTTTCCTCTATGCTCAACATTTTACTGCTTTGCAATGCCTATGGGTAGGACATTTCATGAAATAACCACACTTGCTGAGAAACTCAACTACTCTGTTTTATCATTTAATAGTTGATCATTATAAGAAAACCACGAGAATAATCCTAAAACAGGAGAACATAGCATGGATGAAGACACTTTGGAGTTGATGCAGATGTCTAAGCAATTACTGAGGCCAGGGACACAAGTCAAGGATGAATCTCCTTCATAAAGACAGATAGGTCTTCAGTTCTTTTCTGTCTCTATGTTTATTAGTGCTCACTGCTGCAAAAACCTCTTAAAGTTTGGCCACAGAATCCAACACAAATGGAAAGGGCTGCACCACAAATGGCACGTGCTTGGCACTGCCAACAGTCTTGATGAGCTCTGAACAATCTCACAGTTACTCAAAATCCCCAGCAGATTATTCACAAGAAACTAACTACTCCTTTTGACCAACTCAGCTACGAGCCAGAAAACCCATTACATTTCAAAGCTCTGGTGAATCCACAAGGGATCTGTCTGGAATGGCAGACTGCCACTGAAAAGCCTCTGGAAAAAAAGTCCTGGTGATCCCTCATCCATGCTACCACCCGCCTTGCAGCACGTCCACCCATCCAGATATCAGAACTGACGTGTGTGTAGCAGGGAAGAGGTTAAAAGCTGCCCAGCCGAGACTGACATGTTGTCACTCTTTGACAGCTTTTTCGTTGCACTGTTTTCTATTGATTAAATAATCTCTATCAGATATTAAGCCCCTTGTTATTGGCGCAGCCTATAAATTATTCAGAAGTTATATAAATTCTTATGGTTGGCATGAATTTTTAAACCCTAATTTGGCACCAGGCCAGGAACTCTGTTGTGTTGTTTTTTGTTTTTTTTTTCCCTTGCCTGCAAGAAAATGTGCGTGTGTTAGATTTTTTTTTTTTCCAAAAGACAATTTCTGCTTGTTTGGATGGAGATTGTATTCAATTGCTCAATACGTTTGGACATGAACAGGTTGGGGCTTTGGGGAAAAGAGAGGTAGCAGGAGATTCTGCTGTTGTGCTCTGTACCCTTGTTTTATTGGGGATGAAAAGTGTTTTGAGCAGCGCCCTCACAGTCTGTGGTCATGGATGCCAAGGCAGCCTCTTATTTGGGCACATGATATGGAATGGATCCAGGCAGAGGGATCCTCAGCACAGGATGGGCAGAGCTGAGACAACACCCATCAGCTCACTGCTGCAATTCTGCTAGTGAACATATACTTTGGGGGTTTATTCTTCAGAGCCAAGTGGTCTTCCCTTTAACAACTAGAGCCCAGACACACACACCATTGCCTACCACAGCCTGAAAGAGAAATTAGGCATGTAAATATACGGTGGCTTTGGAGGTACACCTCCCCAAGACCTTTGCTCACGTCACAGAATTGCTCCACTATGGGTCTACTTTCCCCCAAGCCCACCATCATGGCCTGGATGTATGCAAGCACACGTGCCAGGCAGTGAGTAGATGATGTAGGCTTTTGGGTAGAGCTTATTAAGACCGTATTGCACAAGGTGTAGCATCAATCACCACCACCACCGTGTGCAAGCCCTGCTTTGTGCCAGGCTGGCACTTCTGCACGTGGTGATGCCAGTCCTTGGAGCAGCATCCCCTCCCCTTCTCCTGCCCTCTAGCCAGCTCCTCGTCTCCAGGCCCACCCTTGACTCCAACCCTCAGGTGTGCTGGCTCCACTCCTACAGCTGACTGGCTTTCCTTGGGCTGCACGCGCTTGCAATCCATGACAGCACTAAACCAAGTCAACAGCAGGAGAAAAGGGGTCAAATTAGCTGGTTATGAATATTTCTCTTAATTCTCATCAAGGCTCAGGTTGAACATTGTTTCGTCTTCCAGTCCTGCTCTATTTTCTTGTCCTGTACCCATAGCACCTGACCAGCGAGGTGCATACCTACCACAAAATTAATTTTCAGTGCTGAGCCCTGGGAGCCATCCCAACTTTCTGAATCCTCCTTCTGCATTTAGAAATTTCCCTGGACTGAATGTCACAGTCCTGGGCTACAGAAGAACACACAGAACCCTTCTTTCTCTTTCTTGCATCCTCTGGCACCTCACAATTAGTTTTCAATGAAAGTAAACAGAAGTACAGGAGAACCCTGCAGGAGAGGACTGGCAGCATGAATGCCTCTACAGGCACCACCAGAGCTGTAAGTCCTTGACTCCTGCTGTCAGCTCATCTTGTATAAGCCAGAAATGTGAGCTGTGCACGGGTAGGAGGACATTTTAATTTTGTTATCTGGCTCACTGGGAAGCACCTTCACCTCTGAAATCAGGAGGCGGTGTGTTGTGTACATTGCAATGAGGCTTGGGCACTTGCCCAGTGATAGCACTGTACTGCTGAATGATGAGAGAGGGACTTGGGCTTGGAAAAAGAGCTGATGAATGCACGGTGCATTTCAGAGAACAATATTCTGACGTCCACGCCTCCTCTCAAAACAGATTCTTGTTTAAAATGCTGATCAAGTTGGACAATGTAGGGATTTAAATTAAATGCTTCACAAGATTTGGAAATTTGAAAGCTTAAGTGTGAAGATTTAAAGATTCATCAATATAAATCTATACATATATATATATATACACAAATATCTGTATGCACCTATAAACAGAAATTTACAAACATATCTATACAGACATTGATGGAAAGGTGTGGTCGTTTGGGCTGGGATAGCGTTAATTTTCTTCACAGTAGCTGGTGTGGGGCTGTGTTGGATTTGTGCTGGAAACACTGCTGGTAACACAGGGATGTGTTTGTTATTGCTGAGCAGAGCTTACACAGAGTCACCAGCGAGTGGGCTGGGGGTGCACCAGGACTTGGGAGGGGACACAGCTGGGACAGCTGACCCCAGCTGCCCAAAGGGATATTCCACACCATACGGTGTCATGCTCAGCATATAAAGCTGGGGGAAGAAGAAGAAAGGGGGGGATGTTTGGAGTGATGGCATTTGTAGTCCCAAGTCACCACTATGTGTGATGGAGCCCTGCTGTCCTGGAGATGGAAACACCTGCCCGCCCATGGGAAGGGGTGAATGAATTCCTTGGTTTGCTTTGCTTGCACATGTGGCTTTTGCTTTACCTATTGAACTGTCTTTATCTCAGCTCAAGAGTTTACTCCCTTTTACCCTTCTGATTCTCTCTTCCACCCCACCAGGGGGGAGTGAGTGAGTGGCTGAGCAGGGCTGAGTTGCCAGCTCGGGTTAAACCACAACAAAAGGGAATTAAGAAATACTACTATAAACATCTGAAATAAAAGGGCATGGAGTGGTCCTAGGATATCTTTATTCTATCTCATTTCCACTCCCTGACAAACCCCTGATAATTTAAACTAAATAGCTAAACAAATGAGAGGAAATGGATAATGCCAACCCTGTTGGGAGTTCTCCAGCAAAACTGTATCAGTCAGCTTTATCCCCTTTAGAAAGAGAAGGTCCATCTCCTGTGGACTGGATGATGGCACTTAGGTTGCCATGCTCACAGCTTCCCCAACAGTGGGACAATTGCTGTTCTAAGATCAAAAGGAAAGCTGAATTTTCTGCACAAAATGCAGTAAGTGTACATAGCAGAGATTTAAGAATGAAGTGTAAGGTTGCTTCCTAGAAAAACTCCGAGCCAACTACTTCCCTCACGAAGGACTGGGCTTTGCATATTCCCTCTTATTTAATCCTCAACAAGTCTGGTACTGAGAACTCCTGCCCATGCTCAGTGGCAGTGCTGCTGAGAGGAGAGACATTATCACCTTGCTCACTCCCTTAGTTTGCACTTCTCTAAAATTCCTGAACTTGGTTAGGCAAAATGAGTGGTGCACACACAAATTTTGGTAGCTCATTAATCATTCCCCATTATGAACCAGCAATATAAGTTCTGGGCTTACCCCATACCAGGCTACTTTAACTCATTCTTGATCTTTAAGATGGGAGGATGATCCCCTGCTTCGTGGCTGTTTTGTCTATTAACATTATGTGATGGGAGAGAGGGAGGCATAGATTGTCTACAGCTAGCCCTAAATTATTTATTCCTGTAGACTCCCAGTCTTGTTTGAAGGCCATCAGTGTGATCATGCAACAAATACAAAATAATCCAACTGCCAGCAATATTGCTAGTTCAGCCAACATAATGTATATCTGGGGTGGTGTATCAGCACACATACAGAGCCACAGCACAGCTGTGTTTTCCCCTATGCACCTACAACTGCAGTCCACACTCTAACTAAATAAGACAACTCAAAATGCTGGATAAAGAGCTGGAAGTCTTAGAGCTCATAGCTATTTCCATCTCTTCAGCTACCATGGAAAAAAACCCCACCAAAACAAACAAAAAATGACTGCTAGGCTAACACAGATATGCTAACAGATTTTTATTATTATTTTTTAAAACTCATTTTCAGTGTTAAATAAACTGTGGCAAAAGGATTCGATTCATGGTTGCATTAGCCATTCACTCAACCAAAGCCCCTTGTCACAAATTAAATCATAAACCAAAAGTCAAACATGATTTGTGAAATTAACATTTATCAAGGAAAGACTCCCCAGTGCTACATCATGATTAGTCTCTGGCATCTGGAACATCACCCGTAACTCACGAGCTCCTCCGAAACCACGCCACCACCACTAGTGCTGATGCTGATCACTTTTCTGATCCTGGTGAGAACTGGAGGTCACGGTATCTTATTTGGGAAAGGACATGCCAACACACTTCTCAGTCACCCCCACTTGTAACCCTTTGCCCCTCCACACACACTCCTTGCCACCCCTTAGATGTATCCCAGGCCACGGCTGTTTCTGGTTTTGAACAGGGAGGCTTGGCAGAAGCTCCACATTGTGCCCTTTCTTCAGAACAGGGACTAATAAAAAATGGAACGTAATTAACAGTCATTGGCCCTTTCAGCAGAGGGATTCAGTGCACCTGTGGGGAGATGTGGACAGCTCAATCCTACAGACAGAGGAGCTACAGCACAAAGAGGACTTGGTGACTTCTAAAGGCTGAACAGTCACTGGCAAAGCCCGCTTTGGAGCCCAATGATTTTTAGAAGCCAGAATATCCAGATACAGCTTAGAGAGATGAGATGCTTCCCTTTACCAGGTGATTTTCAGCAGGAAGATGTTTTCCCATCAAGGAATGCCATCATTTTTTGGAAATGTTGGTGTAAGCCCATCCCCACTGCTCTGAGCACTAGATATTCTTCACATGGAGTAAAACAGCCCCCAAGTCTTTTGGGGTAAAGAGGGAGAGCTCAGCTCAGCTTCAGCACCTCTGTAACCCAGCCCCTCGCCCCAAGTGATGACCATGGCCTTGTTTCTTCATGTATTCATACATTATCTCCCCCACCCGAGTCTCCTACACCTACGTGGAACACACCAGCTGTACGCTGTGTTTCTGCAGGCGTGCGTGTGGTTTTGTGGGTGTATACCTAAGATGACACAACATACCAATAAACTAGGACCACAAAGAAGAATATTCCCTCTTTCTCAACTAAAAGAAAGCCTGGGGCCTCATCATGCCATGCTTTAAACCAGAATGCAGTGGAATGTACTCTTACAAATGATGCCTCTCTTTTCAGGATTAAAGAATTTACTGGCTGTAAAGCCTCATTCCCCTTTGCTTTCCTCCTGCACACAGAGCAGGCTGTGTTAGAGCTGGGCCTCTGTCCTCAGCTGGGAAATCTGGGCTTAATGGAGCCGTGACCATTGCTGCCACTGAGGACAGAGAGCTCAGCATGCAGCTCAGAGAACATCTGAGCCACCTCCACCCAGGGCTTGCACGAGCCTACTCTGGCAACTGCATTTCACCACGGATGGCAGGCTCTGCCCCAGAGGAGGACAGGGAATCCAAAAGAAATTACTGCCTGCCCTACTAAGCTAACCCTTAGGCACAGAGACCTCGCTTCTCGGAACAGGAATTCACAAGTCTGGCTGAGCAGTCCTTGAGGGACTGTTACCTCCATTCCACACGCTTTCTTTGGGTAAACAGTCATTCCCTTCTTGTGCTGTGACATTAAGGAGAGGTCACCAATGGATGGTGGGTTTTAAAAATAGTTTAATTTTTTTTTTTTTACCACTCTGTTGTACTTGCAATAACCTGTTAAAAAGCTGAAAATAACCCTGAGATCCCTATTGGGTTGCCCTTTTCCATTTGGAGAACATTGATTTTTTTTTTTCCTGTTGTGCCAAGATTAATGTGGCCTGTTTGACAACAGATTCAACATCTCCAGTGCCCTGTCAAGCTAAAATGACTCTGTCTGTGGACAACATCCCTGCCTGCTGCTGGACACGATCTGGGAAAAAAAAAACCCACAAAAGGCTTTGCTACTTAACTGCTCCTGCAGAACCATCAGGGAATTTCAGTAGCCCTTAATCCCAAAAATTGTTATTGATGGGGCAAATTTAAAATATTGTAAGTGAGAGTTAAAGTTTTCAATGAAAACTATTAGGCAAGGGAGGTTATCCAAATTATTCACTGCAACAGTCTGTTACGGTTTTGATTCACAACGGTTCCAGACCTCACAGGTACAAACGTTCCTCCCCTCTTGCTGTTTGATAGAAAACATTGGTTTGTCCTCACTCCTCCATTTTCAGTAGGAAAAGAAAGAGTATATAAGTAAAGTGCAGAGAGGGAAACGAGAAAAGCCAAGGAAATAAGGCATGTTCCTTCCTCACCCAAGTACCAGATACCACACAGACACCCTGCTCCATTCTTGCAGAACTGTTACCAAGTTCCAAACCCCTCCTCTCCCTCCCTTCCTTCCTCCTTCCCTTCCCCTTTCTCTGGCAAAAGCCAGTAATACCTACAAATATTTTTTATTTTCGTAAACATCATGCAGCTTTAAAACGTGGGGATGTTCTATCAACTTCAGGATGGCTATTTCCCGCTCCACCTGCAAGAAACAAAAAGAAACAGAGAAGATTAGAAGCTTGGTTTTGGAATACATTAGATATCATCACACATTTTCTTTCCACTTACTCATTTTCCACTCCTCTTTATATGCCGAGGATAAGGCAACTTATAACCATGTATCATATTCAGAACTCACATAATTTTAGAAAAATTCAATTTATTCAGCCTCTGCACTCCCTGCCCTGCAGGACAGAAAAGCAGCGACATTTCAAGGTTGAAAGAAAAGTCCCAAATCTACAAAAGGGAATTAGCTGTGGGAGTTACAGGAGCATTCAAGGCTGCTCTTGCCTCACAATCCAAAGCCAATGATATATTCTCAGAGCAGAGAAACTCTCAGGTGTCAGTTAGGGCTCTCCTGACCTCCCCCAGGCACCGGTGTGCCCACGCTGAACCATGTATTCCACACTCAGTTAACATCAGAAAATCCCCACCCTGAAGAACCTGCAGTGTATGCAGGGGATACAAAGAGCTGAAGACAGACAGCAATGGGATTGTAGAGCTGTAGAATTGAGGTATGGAAACGGAAAGAAATACAAGAGGTGACACAAGAAGTACAAGGCTCAACAAGAAATTAAACCTGATTACTGGAAATGCAGTGTTCAGAGCCTTAAGCATAAAACTGCTTTCTCTCAGTTCCCAATCTGTCCAAGCATGGTGACTTCAAAGAGCATGTCTTCACCACAGAGTTAACAAGTTATGACTAAGTCCCTGTAATTAAGGCAAGCCTTGTTCTCACCCAAAATTCCTATCGCGATTGCCGTGGTGCTTTTAACTTGAATTTACTAAGGGTAAGATTCGTGAGAGATGCAGGCAGTGTTGTTCCTCAGCTCCTAGCCAAATTGCTCCGTGCTGCTCAAAGCCACACTGGAATGGCTCTGATGTGACCTAGGGTCACTGAAGGGAGTTAACGTAACTGAAAAACTCTGCAACAAAACACAGGCAAAACATTGCAGAGTTGGGCAGGACAAATCTTCAGGAACCCACAAGAAAGTAACCAAGTCCCTCTCTAATTTAGTTTCCTTTCTGCACTGTAGACATAACAGTTTTTATGATGTTTTTTTTTCAATCAAAGATCTTAGTGCTGCTGGTTTGAGTATGCCAGGGAGCAGATATCAGATGTTAGATCTTCTTCAGATTGTTCTGAGCTTTTCTATAGAATCACAGAACAGCCTTGGTTGGAAAAGACCTCTGAGATCACCCAGTCCAACCATTAACCCAGCACTGCCCAGTCCCCACTGCCCCATGTCCCTCAGCACCACATCTCCACGGCTCTGAAATCCCTCCAGGGATGGGGACTGCCCCACTGCCCTGGGCAGCCTGGGCCAGTGCTGGGGAACCCTTCCAGGGAAGAAATTCTTCCTAATATCCAATGTAAACCTCCCCTGGCACAACTTGAGTTCAGGGATGCACAGTACTTGATGGTGACAGCTCTACGGGTGTAACTTACTCAGGACCAGCACTTAGATGAAAGCTGCTTACACAAATAGGAAACGAAAGCTGGGGAGACTTCAACTGTACAGCTATTCCACCAAGAAACCAGTTTATTCCATTTGTGTCTCCTCTTCAAGAAGACCTGTTACTCTTCTCTCTTACAAGATACGCACTGATATTTGCAGAGGGTTTGTTCAGCCCTGTAATTAATAAAGTTGGATTTGCTTCAAGAATGAGGAAAACCAAAACAGAAGAAGCACCCACTCCTGTAACACTCTTCCAATAGCACTGAGGTTCACCATCAGCACCATGTACCACTGGAACTCCAACAAAGTCCCTTCGGATGGGGGAGATCAAGTACTGCATGGAGAACGTGACCATTGCACTAGCTATGGCAGTGATTATCCATCTCCATCCTCCCTCCTGAGGGATATCCTGCCTGTGAAGGATGGGGTTCCCTGCAGATGGGCTGTCTGACTGCACTGGGGATTCACTTCTGAAAAACCTCTTGGGTGGGGGGTGTGGCAATGTACGTTCAGGCCAAGTGAGTGACAGATGGCAGCATCCAGTCAGGGTCCTGCTTGGTTACTGTGCCAAGGCATGAGAAGAGGCATTGATTTATGACTACCACTTGGAGGAAGGGATTCCATTATGGCACTACATGCCCTATGTTCAATAAGAGAAGGTCAAACCAGAAAGCAAATACATACTTACTACCTACAGATTTACACTAGGAACCAATTAAAAATAAATAACCCGAGTTACTTTACTTTCATCATTTTAAATGTGTGAGTGTAGAAGGTTCTGTGCATAATTTTATCTTCCCAGGAATTAAATCCTGAGAGGAAATACAGTTTTTTAGCCCCAGTGTTGCACCACTCCAGAGCAGGCAGCAGTCAGCCTTCCACACTCTGCTACCTCCCAGCTGTAAACCAAGGACAAAACTAATCTACTCATCTCAGTCAGACTTTGTATAATCCTTCAGTGAAAAGGGGCTTTATGAAGGAAAAGAGTCATTATTGTACTTCTCATAGGCCAGGCCTTGGCCCCATGGAGAGGAGGAAGAGACTAATGGCTGTATTACTTCAAGAACTAGAGATCCCCAGCTCTCTAAACAGCAATCTGATACAGATCATCCTCAAAAATCTTACAGCACCATCCTGCCTCTTTTCCCTTCCCAAGAAAAACAATTCACAGAGATGTGCAAACGGACCACCTTCTCAAAACGAGTCCTGCAGGCAGTACTGATGGGTGACTCTCCCCATCCTATTCACATTCCATACCCCCACAGAGGAGCCAGTCACTTGATACGGGTTGGGCACAGCCAGCAGATCCCAACAGGGGTTTTACTGACGCACGGCTCGGGAGGACCTAGCAGCCACCGCGTCGTCAGCAAAGGAGAGGTATCTGAATTCACTGGCACAATGAAGGAGGCCTGAAATAGCTCACAGCTTTGCCTTCTCCCCCAGAGCCTCGGCAGCCCTTGGCAGGCCTTTTTTCTGCAGCCACGCAGCACTGTCCAGCTCCGAGCTGGCAAGGACAGGGGAGTGGAGAAACCCTGCAGGGGTGTTTGCTTTAATGCAGATGCAATTATCAGAAAACAGGCCAAGCTCAGAATAGCCTGTCTATGGAAGCTCAGAGTCTGGGATAAACAGGAAACATGGAAAAAAATTTACATAATAGTTCAAAGAGAAAGGAAAATAGTGAAGCTTTCCCCGTCGCACAAATGCTGGGTCATGTCACAGGGTCCCAACCATGGCAGGTTCCTGGCTGTGCAGCACCCAGAGCCTTGGAGCTGGGGAAGAGAGCTGTGAAAGGCTCTGCAGGAAAAGGCAAACACATTGCTAACTCGTAGCCCTGCAGGTGCCAGTCAGAGTTTTAAAAATCTGTGCAGGAGGCTGATTTGACAGGATGCTCCAGCGGTTCAGCTAATGACAAAGGGCACCACAGGGGCAACGTGATGGGTGATGGCAAGGAGGACAGGTCAAGGGAGCCTGACAGTGTGCCTCAGTGATGAAGAAAGTATCCTTTTCTCTTGTATTCATTCTCAGGACAACTGGGTCACCCACCACCCACCCATGCAGTGCTGTAAGAACCCAAAACCCAAAGTGGGCAGCTGCCCCATCTCACCAGGCTGTGTTTTATTTACCAAATCTGTGCAAGCACTGTGCAAAGGTCACTAATAGTTTTTCTCAAAGAACACCTACGCCCAAAAAAGCTGGGGAACACCAGATGATCTTTCCCCTTGGAAAGTTTATCAGCAGCACACCACAAACCTCTCTTTCTCCACTGACATTGGTGGCTCCTGTGCTCCAAACGCTGGCCTGCGAAGGAAGTCTGGAGCCACAGAAGTGGTGAGGGGCAATAAAGCCCAGCAGGCTCCAGATGTAATTAATGAAACAGCTTTCAGAACTCATGGCTGTCCCTCAGCTACAAGAAACCTGAACATGAACTTTGTGAGGTCAGAATTATTTAGACACGGGACGAATTCCAAAGGATGCAGAGATCTGGATGCTCATCTAACTCCTCAGCCTA
This sequence comes from Podargus strigoides, assembly GCA_028020825.1. NCBI lineage: Eukaryota > Metazoa > Chordata > Aves > Caprimulgiformes > Podargidae > Podargus > Podargus strigoides. Next base: position 6,042,257 of record CM051633.1, read on the forward strand.
GAATTCAGGCTGGAAACCTTGCCCCAAAGTCCCAACTTCCTCCAATGTCCGACCTGCTGTGCAGTGATTTGCATTTCCAGGATGAGAGCACAGAAAGCAGAAAGTAAATCACTGTGATACTTCACTGAGTTGAAGTGGTAAAACCAAAGGTGTCTGACGGGAGGAAATTAATCTCAAGTTCTTTGGCAAGTCTGTGTTCCTGCTGTAACAGCAATATTGCAGGAAGAGACCCATGGATTTTGTTAATTTGGTACTTTTGCTTCCATGTTACGTGGGACTGAAAGTTAAAAATGGTGAAAAATGACTGGCTTTGGTGAAAATCATCTAGGTCACCTCTTCACTCTTTCCCATAATCACAGAATAAATAGACTACTCTTAAAATCATCAGAGAACAGCATTAAAGCAGAAATGGCTTTATAGGAGAAGTAACTGTAGGCCCAGGATGTCCTGTAGGGTCATCACTGCTGTGGGGGTCTGACCTTCCAAACAAACTAAAGGGATCACCAAATCCAAACCACACCACATTGTTTCAGTCGCATCCTTAATTTCAATGGGAGCATAAATAGAGCACAAATGGAAAAAAAAATAGGTTTTGAATGATTCAACATTAAAGTATCTTCCTCCACAGCTCTGAATTTAGCTGATTTTTCACTTAAAGTAGCCTTTCACTACACTTACCCAACACATCTAAAGCAAGCCATTATGGAAGCAAACAGAGAACCACAGAAGTTGGCCATCCACAGAGTTTTTCCTGTTGCTATTGCAGCCATCAGCTCCACATTTTCTGAATATACTGAGAGGGATTCAGAATGCACTGAAGTCAATAAAAGACATCAATTGACTTATGTGGGCTTCGAATCAGACCTTTTAATGATCATTAAGTGGTATCTGGAAGAAATCTTCCATTACACAATTTTGAGTAATTAAATGCTTTAACATGAATTCAGGTTTTCTACTAAGTTCTAGTAATTCCAGGAAGATTCTATAAAAAGTGGATAAATGAGGGGGGAAACTAGATTTAGATCTCCACAGAATGAGGCAGCTAGGCAATGCTGTACAAAATCCTGACAACAAACAGAGAGCATTACTGGAAAGCTGAGCAACTTCTCATTTTATTGAAAGCTCCGTTACGGGTTCACCCCACCACAATATTTGTTTATATACATGCTTCTCAAAGCTATTTCCCCATAAAAGGAAATGAAAACAGATATGTGTGAGGAGCCAGTGAGATGCCTATTTGATGTTTAAATTTCCTCGTGCAAACCTCCATACCATGAAGCTTTAGCAGGGAAATTTATTTTCCACAAACTACTATTATAATAGAGTGTGAGTTTTTACATGTCTTCACTGAAAAAAGTATTTCTCCATAGTCCCTTCAAAACTGCAACTCTAAAGCTCCACTGAATTCCAAAATTTGGCATCAAGTCTGCAGCGTGTGCTTCTTTAAGAAACATCAGGGCTTCATGCAAGAGACACTGATGGGAGCTGACATGGAGTGGATTTATGAGTGTTTATGAGAAACCATCAGCAGCCCCAGCCAAGCCTGTGTGAACACTGATATCTACTGCTCCAAAGCATGCTCTGGTGTGAGCAGCCACATTCCCTGCCATGCCAGACCTGCAGTGCTCACCCCAAACTTGGAAATTTAAGTCTAGCCCCCACGAGCAATGCTGTAGGCAGTACTCACCTGCAACCTTTTCCCCCTGAAGGACCAACAAACTTATCACAGAATCACAGAATGCTAGGGATTGGAAGGGATCTCAAGAGATCATCCAGTCCAATCCCCCTGCCAGAGCAGGAACACCTAGGTCAGGTCACACAGGAACACATCCAGGTGGGTTTGAATGTCTCCAGAGAAGGAGACTCCACACCCTCTCTGGGCAGCCTGTGCCAGTGCTCTGTCACCCTCACTGGGAAGAAGTTCTTCCTCACATTTATGTGGAACCTCCTATGTTCCAGCTTGCACCCATTGCCCCTTGTCCTCTCATTGGATGTCACTGAGAAGAGCCTGGCTCCATCCTCATGACACTCACCCTTTACATATTTATAGACATTAATGAGGTCACCCCTCAGTCTCCTCCAAGCTAAAGAGACCCAGCTCCCTCAGCCTTTCCTCATGAGGGAGATGTTCCACTCCTTTCATCACCTTTGTGGCTCTGTGCTGGACTCTCTCAAGCAGTTCCCAATTCTTGGCTCCTTTCAGGGATATATATGTTAAAGAATGAAAGAGCCAGAAGCCAACAGCTCTGTGCAGGAGTGCAGGGAAGGAGAGCAGTTGATAACTCAGTGTCCCCCAGTAGCAGTTACTTCTAGTGAAGGTAGAAGGTATCTTCAAGAATATTTAATGCCTTATGGGCCACTATGCTTAGCTACAGAAAAATAGTCACTACACAGAGAGAAGAAACAAGCTGCACAACTGAGAGGTACAGAGAGTTCAGCTTCAAATAATACAAGTGCAGAGCTCCTTCTATTGTTTGAGACATCAGAGATTTAATACGGGCAGTACCAAACACAACACTGGAATGTCTCAGCCAAAGAGTGGGTGGAGGATGCAGGAGATGCTGAATCCCACTAAGGAAATATGGGCGAGCACAAAGGAGGTGGTACAGCACAGCATGATGTTCTGCCAGAAATGTAGCGTAGAGCTGCTGAGAGCATTGGCTGAAGATACAACAAGGCAGAGGGGTTCCCACGAGCAGCCAGGGAAGGGACTGAGACAGTGAAGCAATGCTGACAGTACCACGGACTCCTTAAGGGAGTCCATCCACCATCAGTAGGAAGAGAAATTTAAAAGCATAGTTTTGGAAAGGCTTCAAAGGATAAACTCTCCACCATTTCCTACGTGTCTCGGGTAGCCTCCTTCCCCCTCTTCCTCTTTTTCTCCATTAGTCACACTGGCCTTGTTTAGCTCTTTGGCATTGTCTTACACAAACGTCCTTTACACTTTCTCCCTAATACTCTTCCAGAAGAGATCAATAAGACTGCTGCTGTTTCCTTCTCTACATCTTTCCTTAATGGCCATCTCTGGTTCCCTAAGAAACGGAGCAGGTAACAAATGCTCCAGGAGAGGGCAGAATAGCTGGAGCTTTGCAGAGACTGGAGGCAGAAGGCCAGGCTCCATCCCTGCCTTGCCCTGCTTCACAACAAGCCTAATGACATCAATAGCTTCAAAGAGTGGAAAATGGATAAAATTATTTTTGTTATTCTACTGTATTCTACAGAGTGTCTGTAATGACATGACCATAACTGGTCATGAACCAGCACGTCAGTTCCAGACACCCTCATCTATATGTGGGATTGGAACTTTTTAATGCAGACCCACCTCATCACAACCATGTCTTTTCATATCTTGCAAGACAGGACTGAAGAGCGTGGGAAATCAGCAGTGAGCTCTCAATTCCCTCATCTCAGGGCTACCTGTTTGGATCTGCCACCTGTCCATGGTGCCTGTCTTCCTTTGGCAACAGGAATGCAGCAAACACAGCAAAACGGGAGCTTTCCACTGGGTTTTAATCTGCAAAAGGACGGCTACTAAGGCAGGAAATGTAGTACAAAGGAAGAGGCAGAGGAAGGAGAGAGGAGAGGAAGAAATAAAATTGCATATTTTGCCTCTCCCTGTCTTTCCTTGGGTTCAGCCTGCAACAGCAGACATTACAGCAAGACTTGTACTCCCCTTGGTGAAAACAACGTCGTCTTCTGTTTTGTACAAGCAACAGAAGCAGCAGAAAATTAGTCGATTGCTGCCATCAGCATCCAGGATCTCTCACAGCTGGGAGTTAAGAGATCAAAGACAGCAACGAAGGAACATTTTGTTTCTCAGTTATTTTATCTCTGCTCTTCTCATATCCTTCCCATCACACACCAGTCCCTTATTGCTGGAGGTGCTGATGACATCTTGTAGCCTATCAACAATCAATATCAGGATCAAGAAAACTCTTAGCTAGAGAGGTTTACAAACAACATTGTAAAGATAAGCTCTTGAGCATCTCGGAACAGGCGATGAGGATAAGCCAAGTCATTCCTTCTCCACATTGTCCAAACCTCCTTGAGAAAGGATGGCTCAGGCACCTCTGGCCACGTCCTTAAAGAAAGGTCTAGAGTGTTCTCTGGAGCTGAATACACTTGTTTCCCACATCTTCACTATATTTTGCTATGCATTATTCAGTCTGGTTGGACTTTGAGATGTACTTAGGATGGAACTTCTGCCCAGTGAGGGTGACAGAGCACTGGCACAGGCTGCCCAGAGAGGTTGTGGAGTCTCCTTCTCTGGAGACATTCAAACCCACCTGGATGTGTTCCTGTGTGACCTGACCTAGGTGTTCCTGCTCTGGCAGGGGGATTGGACTAGATGATCTTTTGAGGTCCCTTCCAATCCCTGACATTCTGTGATGCTGTGATTTATCTCAAAGTTCATGGGATTCTCACTGCTAAATGAGACCAGAGTCAGCCAGCAATGAACAGCAAATTCCACCTTTTAATTCAGAGTTCCTAGAGACATGAGGGCTACCTCACTGCTTATGAATCTACGCCTCAAGCACTACTTCCCAGATCCTGCAGTATTTCTGAACCTTTCCCTACCCTAATGGTGAATTATTCAGCTTCACCATACTAAAACATAGCCAAAAATGTTCCCCATCCTGAAACAGATCATCACATCGTGATAATCACTTCTCCAGTGTAGAAAACTTCTCCCTTGCATAACCTGTGTCACTCCAAAGCAACCTTTCTGACAAGTGGCATACTGCAGTGCAGATGTACCCAACAACACAGCAGTACTGCATGGAGACCAGAAGGGCAAAGAAATGGAGGTGTTTCAGACTTGAGGAAGGGGGTATTTATTTTCATTACTTCTGAAGGTGTATTTGCAGGTCAGGCACCCTCAGAATAGTCATCTTCAAGTGCCATTACTTACTTGAGTCTCCTCCCATTCCTTTGTATCTGCCCTACTCAACACCTCCAACACAGAGTTCAAAGCTCTGTAGCTTCTGATGAAGAGCAAAACCAGGATGCAAGACTTTGTTACCTCAGGCCATAATGCATGGCTAAAGAAAGTGCTAATGGCTCCAAAATTACATAGAGGAAGCAACAGGAAAGTTCTAATGATAAGCAAATTAGCTTAATTCTCTGAAAAGAATGAACTAGGCTGGACATGCTTACTCCAGCTATTCTTGAAAGTGGCAGAGCAAGCATTCCAAAAACAGACGAAAATTTGAAAAACAGGGTTCACTTATACCATCTTATGCCTGTACACCTTGGGATGCTTTGGCAGACATACAGGCATCCTCCTTTCACAACCTAATTCAAAATCCCTTGTGCTTGCCAAATACTTATGATAACACTTGCATGTGCAGATTTAAAAGTGCTCACAAACAATTTGCTAAGAAGATGGCAGGCTAAATTTGAAACCAGCAATATTTGAAATGGACAGCTGGGCTAGATCTACTCCCTTCCCTCCCCAAGTTCTCAGCATTTTCTGCCAGTGATCACATTCATCAGTCAGCTGAACCTTGTTCCCAGATGTTTGGAACACGCAAAAAGCAACCTGTGAATCAGGGAGTTTTCCAAGCCTCAGCAATATGGTCACAACAGAGCTTTGGAATGAAAAGACGAGGGATGCTGTTCATGTCGTCCTCTCCCTACAGAAAAGAAACCCAATTACATCTCTTTATAGCAGACGTAATTAGCTCCTTTCTTTCCAGTGGAGAAAGCCTCTCCCTCCATGAAATGCTTATACTGCCTCCCACGCAAACAGGGGACAGACAAAGACCCTCCCAAAACCCTGCTGAGGCGGAAACCCAGCAGTAACCCCAGCTAGGAGGGAACAGTGCCTGTGCTGCCAGGCTCACATGTTGAATCCTGACTTATGCAAATGTACTTGGGAGGAAAGTACTGCAGAGAGGCTCTGCTTGCACCCTGCAGAAATCAGTGAGTTTGGGTGTAAAAGCTCAAGACATTTAGGGGTAGCTGATCATTACACTGACATATGTACAATGGCAGGGATCAGAGTGCACCCTGCTGCTGTATAATGCAGATTTGGGGGGCTTAGAACTTGCATTTGTGTACTGTTTCCTACCCTTAAGCTCATTCCTGCACCAAAACCAAAATAATTCATATTCACAGTCCCTCCTCTGAGCAGGCAATGTGCACTCCAGGTGAAGGTTTTGCCTTCTGTGCTTTCTTGCTAGACACCACGGGACAGTAGGGCAGCACTTTTAGTTGCTGTGTGCTGGACACGCTTTGTCAGGTCCAAGGAGCCAAGATGAACTGAAGCAAAGCATCTCTGCAGGGCACTCAGGAAAGCTCTATGGAAGTTTGCTCCAAGCCTGTCTCACACCTTGTGTGCCAGAGGCACACAGTAACATTGACCAGTCCCTTTTGTTTCTGAGAGTCCCCAGATGACTGCGAGGTGCAGTTCTGTGAGACAGGTGGGGACAGGAGCTGGTAAGGGAGCGTGGTGATTTGAGGAGGCCAGATCTCCTCTCTGCAGAGATCTACGTAATCCTTTAACAGAGTTGAGGGAATTTTCCCTCCCTCAGTAACAGTCTTACTCCACCCCAAGTGGACAACTGGAGGGTTACCTAGAGCTTTGTCATGCCCTTTGGTATCATTCTGCTGCCCACGTGCTCCTGTATTTAGAGCAGGGTAATGTTACACATGGAAACTGGGAGCCTGTTCTTCATTTTGGAGTGGATTCCTTATGCCACCACAGAAGCCATTCAAGAACCACTACGTTCTGTGAAATCTCAGGGACTGAGAGCCCTTTTCTGACTGTTCTTCTGGTTTTGCATTCTTATGCTTGCCAACATTTCAAAACTGTCAACCTTTTACGCTCCCTACGACAGAAGTGCTTTTCCTTACAATTTTCCAGACCTTTTCCATGTTCCCATCAGGGTGGCTGGGGTCATGAACTTGTGGAAAATGTTCTACTTCCATTTCAACAAAGTGTTCAAAGTGGCTGCTTTAGCCTGCACCGCTACAATATAGTTTAGGGTCTACCTGCAAGCAACAGAAAAACAACGAAGTGATGAAAGAAGGCAAGGAAAGAATTCTCTTGTAACCTACAGGAGAGCACAACATTTAGTCCGAACGATCTTGGTGACGAATGTGAATGTTTTTGGTGGCCAAGCAGGAAGTGGGGATAGTCCTTACTTCTGACCCATTAAACACACACTTTGCAGAGCTCCTTTTTTTGATGAGATTCCTTTGGACATGTCTTCATTTACCCAGGGAGCCAGGCACTGTTGTCCCTTTTCCTTCTGTGGGAACAGTGACCTGTTTGAGAAACCTGAGATATCTCCATGGGGTATAATTTAGCACTCTCCAGATACCAAGATCCCTGAAGCACTGTTGTGTCTCTCTGATCCCTTGTCATGCTCATGATCTGCAAATGATCAGTCACATAGAGCCCACAGGAGAGGGGGTTGCTGCCTACCTACTGAAGGCCTGAGTTTGTCAGTTCTATCTTCAAACAAGTGAGCAGAAGCTTCATTTAGGGAAAATATATACAAGTGTACAGCCCTGAGACACACTCATTAAGGAAATATGAAGCAGTTCTTTAAATCTGAAACAGGAAATAAGCAAAAGAGGAAAAAAACCAAAAGCAAACATCCCTGCCTTAAAAGTGGTCTGGATATTTTCAAGACAGTGTTCCTTGTAGAGAGAAAGGAAATGTGTTGTGTCCATAGTTGTGTCCTTTCCTCCATCTGAACTTTCATGGCTCTTCCCCATCCTTTTCCATGATACGTGTGCGTATTCTTTAAGCCTCTGGATGGGAGTCAGCACATCTGTTCAGCTCTTCAGTGGGATCACTCTGCTGCTGATCTCCTTCAGACCTGAGGATTCACTTAACCACCCAGTTTGTGCAGGCTTCCTTCTCCTGGGAGAAGTCTCTGGTGTTACAAGAGAACCGAGCACCTCCGAGGTGAAACAGGACTGCAAGAATCCACAGAGGGTTTACATGAATGAGTTTGATTTTCAAATTCAGAACAGAAGCAGCCCACCCAGCCTAATTTTTTTTCCCTTATACTGGTTTAGATTGGATATTAGGAAGAATTTCTTCACAGAATGAGTTGTCAGATATTGCAATGGGCTGCCCAGGGCAGTGGTGGAGACCCCATCCCTGGAGGTGTTTCAGAGTCATGTCAACATAGTGCTCAGGGATATGGTGTAGTCAAGGACTGTCAGTGTTGGGTTGATGGTTGGACTTGATGATCTTCAAGATCTCTTCCAACCTAGGTGATTCTGTGTTTAGCCAACCAAAAGGATCTTCAGGCAACCTGAGAAGATCACCTTCCTGGGTGAGCGTGCGTTTTACCACAAGTCCTGTTTGGCAGAACGACTTTTATTATAAGCATTTGGGTTCTGTTGCTCCTGCTGCACGCTGCTTTTCTTGGACTTCTGGCTGTCTCAGTGTCCTGTGCAAACGTCCCCTTTCACAGCGCACCGGGGATCTTGCAGAGGCATAGACTACGTAGCTGAACAATCACTTCATGTCTCAACCACTGCCAGATTATTGTGCAGCTTAGGAGGGCATATATATATATATATATATATATATATATATATATATATATATATATACTGTTGCTCTGATGCAGAAAACCAGAGCACTCTTCTAAAAACTCTCTCCTATTGCTGGAAACACCACCTGAATTGTGCAGGAGTGATCCTAAACTGGCAGAATGAATCCGGCACAGCGTTAAAATAGGACTTGTATTTTATTTTTCACCCGGGCTGGAGAATTCCCTTCTTTCCTTTTTCACTTCCCCTTATGACACCTCTTCCAATAGAGTTGCTTTTTCCAGCCCCAAACCCACCTAATGCCAAGGGCTCAGGCTCTGTTTCTCAAGTCCTTTATTCACCGGAGCACTATGGGGGCATGAGATAAGTCTTTGCCGAAGCCACCAATGATGAGGACATCAGCACCACTGAGAGCTGCTGCCTTCTGTGCCATCAGCTCTGTACCCTGCCCTCAGTCCCTTTCCCCCCGGGGATCCCACAGCCAGCTCTGCAACTGGGCTTGTGCCCTGCTCCTCACATCCAGCCTGCTCATTCATCACAGGGATGTGGCTGCTGCTGCCACCGCTGCAGACACCTAAAGACTGAGGATGTTGTCTCCTCCTCGCTACACAAGGCTTTCCTCCCTTCCCCAGCTGCTTTTAAAGAGAAACAGCTTTTTTTTTTTTTTTGGCTGCGACAGAGGAATATAGGTTCTGACCTTAAAAGCAGGAGAAAGCTGTACTGCAGTCCTCAGGGTGGCTGTGGCTGGCTCAGAGTCAAGGCATTAAAATGTATGCGTGGAAACAACCTCCCCTGCAAAAGGCCACTGTAATCACTGCAGAGTTGGACTAAAGACTGTGCCAGTTTCCCACCCAGACATGTCAGGGACACACGAAAGTGCCAGCTGCTGGCTGAAGCACAGCTGGTGTTCTCCCACAGTCCCCGGAGTACAAAACTATGGGATGCAAAACCAAAGGCAGAGCATTTGTGAGGTTACTCTAACTCACCCGTAGAGACAGGCGTCGTTATCTCTGCTCCCTCTAACGCACCGGAGAGACCTGAGAAAGCAGGCTGTGCCCTTCGAGCTACTGACAAACATAACTACATGGCACAATGCAATACCAAAAGGGAAGTCCTCTTTCAGTAATAGCTTTTCCAACCCAAATATCAGGCAGCAGCCAGAACAGGACTGCCAAGCATTTCCAACATGGTGTGCTCCCATTTTCCAACTAGTCAACAGAAAAATGATGGAGCTGCACATGACCTGATGTGCTGGGACAAAGCAGATGCAGTGATGTCAGAGCTCCTATTCCCTCTGCAGCGCTGGCTGAGCATAAACAACAAAACCAACCCTTCACTGTCACAGATTGGGTACAATGTGGGTATTTTGTCCTGCAGGGGAAGTACAAAGAAGCAGGAATTCAGAGATCAATGAAGAGCACTACCTGCTCTCCATAGATCCCTAGGGCAGCTCTGATTCACTCAGGGCACTTCTACCTTCACACAGGGCAGTGGAGGAGGGATTTCAGAGCCGTGGAGATGTGGTGCTGAGGGACATGGGGCAGTGGGGACTGGGCAGTGCTGGGTTAATGGTTGGACTGGGTGATCTTAGAGTTCTTTTCCAACCAAGGCTATTCTATGATTCTATGACTTTGCTTGTACAACAGCTCCACCCAAAACTAGTGAGAGAGGATTTAATGTTCCTTATGTGGTAACTTCCATCTGCATCCCTCTCTTCCCCTCCAGTGAACCCCTGTCCATCTCCCCCCAGACCAGCTCTGGGAGTGGCTAGGTGCTAGGTGGTCTTTCCAAGAATTACTGTCATCCTTTTCATACTTCATTCTTTTGTCCCTTCTAACCAGTTTTTCTTTGGGTCCCTGGAAGGAGCAGTCACTTCAGAACAGGGTCACTGTCACAGTGGCTCCAGGACCAGTGGAGCTCATGTGAGCAGGCAGGCTGTATTAGAAAGCATCAGCGCTGAGCACCTCACTGGCACATCTCCCTCACTGGGCCCTGCTGTCAGTCACTGTAAAGCAGTGTCCCAGTGCTAACATAACATGGGTCAGGCCCTAGATATGCACAACCACCCTTTTCATTCCCAAGAAAAAATTTCTTCAAATTAGAGCACAGGGGATGTTCTACCATTAGGATTAAAGAGCTTTCAGCCTTTTCTTGAATGAGGATTTTGTTTTTCCAAAAGTGCAATTATTACAATTTTTAAAGAAACACCACTGAGAAACACGAAAAAGCTTTCCGTAACACTGCTCACAGTCAGGTATTTGTTTCCCTCTGGGAATTCAGGTACTGCCAGTGGGAGCTCCATCAGACACTGCCAACTGCCCCCCCAGGAATCCCCGAAGGAAGGCTGGCTCCCCTCTGGCAGCTCTCTGGCGGGTGGCAGCAGCAGGGAATGCCCACAGTTTCAAAAGGTTCAGTAATTTTGGGTTCTCCACACTTCAGCACTCTGGAGACAGATTTTCAACTGCTGAACTACCTGCAGCTAAGATTTTAAGAAGAATCCCCTTTCTGATTAGGCACAATATAAAAATTGCATTACAGCAAACATCTACACATTCCTCAAGAAAAGCCCCCCAAATACTGGACACATCTATCCTCTGTGCCACGAATAAATACACAGATAAACCAGCCAGAATATTAAAATGAAATAAAAGGTGCAATACTTTTTATTGCACGTATATACATGGTTCCAAACTTGGATCTGAATAAGGTCTGCATCCAAATCCACCCATCTCTAAACAAAATGATAACCACCTAAACCCTGGAGGTTTCATGACATCCAAAGGAAGCCATAAAGCTGTTCAAGGATCCCATAAGTCAGTCAGAGAAAGACTCTGGGAAACCTCTCTGGGAAATATGGCATCACTGCTGGCCTGCTCTGGCAGGGTACACGAGGGAGGGTGTGAGGCTGAGGCACTGATTTGGGATTCAGAAAGTCTAGCTTCACTTTCTGATCTCCTTCATAGCTTCTTTTGCCCTGGATGGGTTACTTAATATATCTGTGCCTTAGTGCAGTATTTAGAGAATGGAGACAGCAAGATACTTCACTTTCCCCACATCTTTCTGCCCTTTTATATGCATTTCCTCTCTATACTGTAAATGCTCAGGTCAGGGATGGTCCCTACTATGCCAGGACACGTGCTAAGACACACACTCTGACAAACACCGCCAAAAAATGACATTACAAATGTCACCACTAACTCAATTTATAGCCTGCAGAGAATAAAGCAGTGGGGGATGATGTCTGCAATACGTCACAGGGAGCAAAATGTAAGTTCAAAGTGTTCTGCGACGGCTGAGCACCTGATTGTGGTTGGTGCTGGGGCTCTTCCCTACCACCCTGGCTCCATGCAAGGAATGGGGAGTCAGCAACTGTCCTCAGGTAAGTCAGAAGCAAGCAGAGACATCACCACCCCCCTGAGCACAGGAAAACAGCGCCTTGGAAACGAGGAGGGAGGGCAGGCAGCATTGCATGTACACCAGAAATAACAGCAAGCTCCATGCTGAAAGCAGGGAATCTTTGTCATGACAACAGAGAGAGCTGTTAAACTCCACCACACGCCCGGGAATGCAAAGGCAGGCAGTGCTCTGGGTGTCCTGCTCTCTGCGGGGAGGGACTGCCAGGGCTGCGGCACCGAATGACGGGTTATTTTTACCAACAGTTTCTAAAGCAGGAGCTGGTGATTTTGTTTGTTTGTCACTTTTTATTTCATTCAAAGCTCGAGATGGATACTAGCTCCTTTTGCAAGATTTTTTTTTTTTATATATTTATTATTGTTCCTCCTTGAAGCAGGGACTGCGCTCCGTTTCAGCTGCAGCTTCCCTAAGTGCCTGTGTCCCCTGCTGAACTGCTGTTTTGTAATGCTGTGGAGGTGGAGCACACTTTGGGGATATTCCACAGCTCCCCCCTGCCTCCACCATACACCCAAAGAACTGTTCTTCCTCTCCCTCCCCTTCAGCCTTCCTTTCCTGTAAGGGAACGAGAAAGATGCACCATCACCTTCTTCAGGCCTTTTTGCACCAACCAAAATCTTGCACATCTCAAGCATTACCTAAGCAGTTTCCTGCTTCACTCCTGCCCCACATTCCTCAGGGTGGGCGAACGCAGTCTGCTGCAGACTAACCAGCCACAAGAAAGGTTGTGGGCTAATGTCAGGGGAGCAGAGGATCCAGAGCTGCAGCTCAGTGGTCTGAGGAAAAAGCTCTGCCAGGTTGTGCCCCTTAATAATGGGCAGTGAGCAGAGAGGGCAGGCGTGAGCAGGCAGGAGAAAAGAGGCTGTCTAGGGAATCTGGGCTTTGCAGTCCATGATTGGGGTGAGTCAGATGCTGAATGGCTGTGCTGCTATCTTGGTTACAGCAGATGCTAATGCAGCTCGTCAGGTAAAGTGTGCTTTCAGGAGGCCAATACCAGCAAGCATATGGAGGCTCTGGGACTCTTCCAGCCTTCATAGCTGTTCTGCCTGTCCTAAAGGGAAGAGGCACTTGTGAGATGCAGATCCACAGCAGGGTCTGGGATACCAGCCTCCTTCAGGGTCTGCTGAGGTGGGGGATAACACAAGAGCTGTTTGGCAGATCAGTGGGGCAGTCCATTCCTCTGCAGTGCTTTCAGAGGCAGCTGAAGGCACTGTGGCGTGGAAGGTCTCAATTTCAAGCAGGTGCCTTCCACCAGCTTTATAAAAACATACGTGGAAACTTTTAAGAGGGAAAAAACCACTAGGACAGAATGACACTGCTCCCATCCCTCCTTCTTAAGCACCCAGCAGGGTTTGAGGGTTTCCTCTAAAGGACATCTAAAGCCTACTGCACCGAACTCAAACGACTCTGACACTGGGGGGACCTGGATCAGGACACTCGAGGGACGTGCAGGGCTTTTGGACTGGCACTCCCACACCTGCAAACTCTTAGCTGCTCTTTCTACATGGAGAGGAGGTGGGGAGGTGGCAAAGAGGGATGAGTCTCGGTGCCTCCCCTTTCCTGCAGGTCTAGCTGGCAGGCAGTCCCCTGGTGCTGGTGGAGCAGAGGCAGCTGTAGGGACCTGCAGTGCTGACAGTGACCACAGTTTGGTATTGTCAGCTACGGAAGCAGCTCTGACAACGGCAGCGTACTGAGAGCAGACCCAGGCAGAGGCAGGGTGCCAGTTTTAGGGTTATTTTCTTCTAACTGGAAGCGTGCTCCAGCCCCTTGGGAGCCAACCCTTTTCACTGAGCCTTCTGGAGGGAGCGAAGGAGCGGAGGTGAGATTCTCAGCCGAGACATCAGAGCCAAGCTGTTCTCTGAACCACTCTTTGTTGCCGTCTCTTTGCAAGCCTGCAGCCTCCGCTCCCTCCTCCCCTTCCCAAAAATAAAGCTCCATGATGTAAAAACATTCCTTTGGGGCTGGAGGTGGAAAAACTAGGACACCACAGTTCGGAAAACGCTCAGCACTGCATGAAATATTCACTATCAACCGAAACAGGTTTACCCAGAGGAGGGGAAGATGAAGAGGGAACGGGGAATCAATTTCACTGTCCTATGGTTTGTTATTCTGGCTGCTGCTTCTCTTCCCCAAATAAGCTAAGCTTTTTGGAAGCTTCTGTCTGACCCAATTCTCCTTCCCTCACTTTCCAGTCCTATCCCTCCTGTTTCATGAGCAAATAAACACACATCCTGAAGGCATCCCTGCCCAATCCGACATGCTGCTGCTCTCCAGAACAGGGCTAACAATGTAACAATGGATTGGAGAGATAAAGAGAGCACCAGTGCTGCTGAGCAATCCATCATCTGTGCCCCAGGGGATGGGAACACGGAGGAGAGCCCCCAGCCCCTGCGAAGGGCTGTCCCCTTCCCTTTGCAGAAGTGGCAAGAACAAAACAAAGGTCGCAAGAACGGCTCTTTCTTTCCTTTCTGCTCTTCAGATGTTGCATTTCAGGATTGGGAGTAAATCAAAATGCTTCTCTCTATAACTCATTACCAAGTTTTTTGTACTGCCTTTTGCTCAGTGCAAATGACAGGAAGAAGCTTGGAAAATACGGAGAGGCTCTGGTGACGTACGAGCATCCTGTGTTCACATTCTGCCTGCTGCAGTTACAGGTTTCATTGCAGCCCCAACCCAAGGCAAAACTAACGGGGTGACTTTGTGTCCAGGCACCCAGGAGGTTCAGCCACGTCACCAGGGATACGACATCCCGAGCAATAACGAGGTGGTCAGATGCAAGGGGAAAAGGGAGATGATCAGGAGAGGTGACGACAGGGATGACATGAACCAAACCTATGGTTCCCTGTGAGTATCCCAGGATGGGAAGTCAAGGCAAAGCCCAAAAGCCCAGGCAGAGCTGCAAGGGAGGAAGACAACGTTTGTCTGCCTGGCACACAACTCCCCAAACTCTCATAAAGCCCAACAGGAACTTAACACCTCTCCCCCCTGGATTTTCAGCACTCAGTGTATGCAGACAACACATAGGGGAAAGCACACATTTAATTTTTTTTCAATGAGCTCTCACAGAGAATGGGGCTTACACACAAAGCCCAGCTCCCATACATCAACAGCTTAAAAAAACCCCTCTGACTGAAAGCTAATCTGCAATGAATACATTTTCCGCTCAACCAACCCCCAAACACGTTCCACCGAACAAAGCAGCTCCCTAAACCATCACCTGCTCCAAAGGGCATTTCCTAACGGCGACGACGTGTGCACGCACCCCACGCTTGTTCCCCTGCGAGTGTGTCACCCCCCCAAGGCAGGGGGACCTCAGGGGAGCCTCGCTCACCTCACCCCACACGGCACCTCCTGCGAGCTGCTGGGATAACCCTCGATGGGACATCCCAGGGGATCCCTCTGAGGCCCCTGCACAGCCACACTGTGAACTGCATGTGAAAAGTCAGGCCTGGATTTACCAATGCCAGACAAACAGTAGGATCTATTCACCCAGCTGGGGCTGGTCTTACAATTTAATTCTTTGTGCTGATAAAATCAATTTTTTTTATATATTGCTCAATTATCATTTTATTATTCATATTTTTCTAAGGCCCCATTTAACATCATGCCTTTGGATATCTGTAAGTACAAATCAGACAGCCCTAGCCTCACTGAGATGGGAAAGCAGGTAGAGGTGGAACTGAGACTAATGGCCTGGCTAGTCCAGAGCTGTCACAGCAGATGCCAGCAGCCACTGTGTATGGAAACACACTGACAAACAGAGCAACTAAGGAGTGAGTCTTCCCCAGTTTATCAACCCCCTTCGGTCTCTGGCAATCAGCAAGGACCTCTTGGGCATGACAGGCTGGGTAGATGAGGGGAGAGCAGTGGGTGTTGTCTGTCCTGACTCCAGCAAGGCTTTTGACACTGTCTCCCATAACACCCTCATTGGGAAGCTTAGGAAGTGTGGGTTGGATGAGTGGTCAGTGAGGAGGATTGAGAACTGGCTGAATGACAGAGCTCAGAGGGCTGTGATCTGTGGCACAGTCTGGTTGGGGGTCTGTAGCCAGCGGTGTTCCACAGGGGTCAGTACTGGGTCCAGTCTTGTTCAACATATTCATCAGAGACCTGGATGAAGGGACAGAGTGTACCCTCTGCAAGTTTGCTGATGGTCCCAAACTGGGAGGAGTGGCTGGTACACCAGAAGGCTGTGCTGCCATCCAGTGAGACCTGGACAGGCTGGAGAGCTGGGTGGAGAGGAACCCAAAGGCAAGTGCAGGGTCCTGCACTGAGGGAGGAACAACCCCATGCACCAGGACAGGTTAAGGGTTGACTGAGAGGGGATCTCATCAATACTTATCAATATCTAAAGGGGGGGTGTCAAGAGGATGGGGCCAGACTCTTCTTGGTGGTGCCCAGTGACAGGACAAGGGGCAATGGGCACAAACTGGAACTTGGGAAGTTCCATCTGAACATGAGGAGGAACTTCTTTCCTTTAAGGGTGACAGAGCACTGGCACAGGCTGCCCAGAGGTGGTGCAGTCTCCTTCTCTGCAGACATTCCAAACCCACCTGGATGCCATCCTGTGTGACTGCTCTGGGTGACCCTGCTCTGGCAGGGGGCTGGACTAGATGATCTCCAGAGGCCCCTTCCAACCCCCACCAGTCTGTGATTCCGTGACCTGGAACATCTATCCAACTGGCTCTCTTTAACTCCTGAACCTATTCATGCTTTAGGCTCCCATTATTTTGCAGTTTCATGATCTGGTTTTTGTCCATTTCAAACCCTCTACTTCAATCATTTAATTGATTTCCCACTCATTCTGGCAGGTCATTCCCTAATCACTTCTCAAAACCAATGCTGTTACAATGGGCCCATGGTCAATAGCAGCCAGGACAAGGACTCAGATTTTGAAGAGTATTTGGGAAATGAGATGAAGGCTACCTCCCACTACCCATTTTTTAATCTTTTTCCCAGGAGTTTGCTCACTTCAAGAATTCCACTCACTAAAAGTGGCAATGCTTTCTGCTCTGTTAAGTGAAATCACAGAATAAATGATTGTATGACACTCTTTTTTTTCTGTAAGGACAAAGAAAACTTTTTCCATTCATTAATGGGAAGTTCCTAAATGAGAATGCATTAGCTCTCCTCACTGATGCTTTTCTAGAGAAGTAATCAATGGAAAGAAAAGAAGATTCTGTAATCAGCAGCAGATTACAGTGGATTGAACGGATGGATAACAGGTAAATGCTGTGCCTAGCTGAGATGGAGGAAGAGGACTGGTGGAGAAAAGTCACAGATGAGCTCACATTTATACCAGTGAATTAAATTGATAAATATTTATTACCAACAATGCTCTGCAATAAAGATCTGGTTCTTTTTACTACCTGCTGCTTGTATTTGCTTTTAGGAATAAAGTCAGCCTTTATGATCTGAAAAATTTGCTCTTTTACTTTAATTAAACCATAGGAGAACAGTTGTTTAAAGGGGTGCTCCTGTTGAAGAAGCCCTGGAGGGCTGCAGCAGGAGGTGCTGTCCCTGGAAGATCCCCAGCAGCATCCCGAAGACCACCAACGCTGCTGTCCAGGCAGACCTCTTCAGGCTTCTCAGCAGCGCATGGGGTATTTGCTCTCTGTACAATGTCAGGAACATGAAGAAGTCACATGGCCACTGTCCCATTCAAAATTACAGTCTCTGCTGGATATAAACAAGCAAGGCCTTCCTACTGCCATGAACCACTAGGAGGACTCTGCAAGGAAAATCACGAATGCTCCTGGGGGTTTACAAATTGCTTAAAGAGACACTGCCTAATTCCTACACACTCTGCAGGGCTTATGAAAATCCTGCAGGAGACAGCCACAAGCACAATTAGGGCTGGTTCCAGCAGCACACAGCTGCATCCTGTGATAAGCAGGCGACTGAGTGCATGGCAACACAATTTGACTCAGCCATCGGAGGCGCTCATCATCGCTGCCTTCCCTACTGGTGGTACGCTGTCACTGTGCTGGCAGCAACAAACTTCACAGGGAATAAGCACACCTGGGACAGGGCAGGATCTGGCAGGCACCTGGAACGCAGCAGATGTCAGGTGTTTTGTACAGCATTCATTTTCCCTGGAAAGTCCGTGGATAAACACCCACTGACACAAACGGAGACAGCAGCTCTGCTCTCTTTAACCTGCCAGCTGCATTACTTGGGAAGGCCTGGCCACCATTTCTTTATCTATGGTGACTCTTCTTTGAGAGAGGATCTCCACCCTTTTGTCTCCAAGCAGGAATTATCACTGCACGTTCCTTCAGTGACAGCTGGTGGTTTGTCTTCATCAGGCACAGAGGCCAAGTTGAGCTGCCTACCTTGAATCATAGAATCACAGGATGGTTTGGGTTGGAAGGGACCTCAAAGATCATCCTGTCCCAACCCCCCTGCCATGGGCAGGGACACCTCCCACCAGCCCAGGTTGCTCCAAGCCCCATCCAACCTGGCCTGGAACACTGCCAGGGAGGGGGCAGCCACAGCTTCTCTGGGCAACCTGGGCCAGTGTCTCACCACCCTCACAGACAAGAATTTCTGCCTTATATCTAATCTAAATCTCCCCTCTTCCAGTTTGAAGCCATTACCCCTCCTCCTATCACTCCATGCCCTTGTAAAAAGTCCCTCTCCAGCTTTCTTGTAGCCCCTTCAGGCACTGGAAGGTGCTCTGAGGTCTCCCTGGAGTCTTCTCCAGGCTGAACAACCCCAACTCTCTCAGCCTGTCCCCACAGCAGAGGTGCTCCAGCCCTCAGATCATCTCTGTGCCCTCCTCTGGACTCACTCCAACAGCTCCGTGTCCTTCTCGTGTTGGGGGCCCCAGAACTATGATATTTCACTAGTCAAAATTCCCCAAAGTCTTTTGGGCCCTAAACCCACAAGAGTTTGGGGTTTCTGGAGCAGAAACAAGAAGAGGGAAGGTAAGCAGAAGTAAAATCAGTCTCAGGCTTAGGGAAGATTTCAGTGGATGGATGAAGCTTCATTTGACTTGCATGGGCCACAGCAGACCTGTGGCTCCTAGTCATTGGGCTCCTTGTTGTCTTTAGTGCCAAGATGGTTTTCAGGGCAAACAAGAACACATTAAATGTGAATAACAGCAGTCTATTGCTGACTGATTCCTTCCACATGAAAAAGAGGTCTGTCGGCACCTAATAATATTTTAAGTAATACCTGAAAGGTCTGAAGTGAAAACAGTGGAAGTTTGTTTTCTGTTTAACTTTAGGTTAGCAAACTTGTGCCTCCCTCCAAACTGGGGACAATAACACTGAATTTGTAGGACTGTGATATAGTTTCATTCATGGGATTCTGGTGGAGATTCATTCATGAGTTCTTGCAGAGTGCTGTGAAACTTTGGGAGGGTTACATTGGATATAAGGAAACATTTCTTCCCTGGAAGGGTTCCCCAGCACTGGCCCAGGCTGCCCAGGGCAGTGGGGGAGTCCCCATCCCTGGAGGGATTTCAGAGCCGTGGAGATGTGGTGCTGAGGGACATGGGGCAGTGGGGACTGGGCAGTGCTGGGTTAATGGTTGGACTGGGTGATCTTAGAGGTCTCTTCCAACCAAGGCTGTTCTGTGATTCTGTGAAACTCTATTGAAAAGCAGAGCTCACACAGTGTGATACAGGAGAAAGGCATTACACCAGGAGGAAGAAGACCTGGTGTCTTCTCTGCCTCTCTCATTCACCTTGCATGTGATGCCAGGTACATCACTTCACATGATCTATCCTTTAATTGACTACTGAGATAGCTAATTTTTGGAGCAAGGACTGCCTATTCCTATCTGTACTACACCACACTCACACTTCAGCCAAGTCTATGCTAAATAGCACAAATAATAATTGTGAAATAATAATTTCACAGGCTATTGTCTGTGCTGTATCATTCTGTCTGTGTATTTCAGATAGACAAGATCCTGGATTACTAAGTGTCAATCAGAAATATAGGTGGCCAGCCCCTCTGCAGCTGCCCAAGGAGAGCTCTGGAGATAAACAGCTCAGCTATTTCTAACAGGCACATATTGTTCTATAGGATTATTAATGCCTGCTGCAAACTTGGCTTCCAGTGGGTGCCTTCTCTGGGATCAGTGGGTGTTCACAAAGCTTCTCCTTTGCAGAAGGTGTTAACAGCACTGCTTACAAGCAATATCCCCAGTGTCTGTATTGTCATGGGGATTTCTGCAGATGGCTCACCATGATGACTGTTAGTAATTTATTACTGTTCCCTGCTCTTCTTCCTTCTTTTCCCTCTGCGCAGGCTCTTTCTAACACTGGCCCTCCTTTCCTTTACCCATAGCAGACAACCTGCAAGAAGCCTTGCAGGGATGTTAATCCAAATGAGATGGGCAGAGCACCTCAGACAGGTGCACAGCTCAGGGGCAAATGGCAGCACAGCCTGAAGTCACATGTGCCTGCCTCTGAATTCAGCAATGTCAATTGTCACCAAGTTACAGAGGGGTGGAGGGAGGGAGTGCAGGGATGGCACAAGCTGGTGCACATGTGCAGGTGAACCAAATTGGACAGCTAAAAAAAGAAGGCAAGGACGATACATGCTAAACATACTGCACTACTGCAAGTCCTGTCCTGCTGACCTTGGCCAATGATTAATGTCACTTCAGAGCCCATTCCAGTCTGCTCTTCGTACGAATCCTTCTGGACTGGAACTGGGGAAAACACCACCCAGGCTGCGTGGGGAATCTATGAGGGGTGGAATGAATCTTTATTGCCATTTAAATAATTTTGTTTCTGGATGAGGTTTGCGTCTGAATTTCATGCTGTGCAATTTTCTTTCTCTGGACCAGATACCACACCTCCCTATTGCAAAACCAAACAGCAGAGCCAAGCTGCTCACGCTGCTCGAAGGAAGTGGAGGAAAATGAGGGTGGAGAGAGGAGCTGTTCAGACATGCAAGATCTCACCTGTTATTCTTCCTGAGAGGTTCAGAGGCACCTACCAAGCTATCTGCAAGATGCAAAGAGCCCATATCTTAATCTACAATAAAAATTGGCCTGGTACACATTTTTGAGAGATTCAGGACTCCAGTGAGAGCAGTGGGAAGGACAGGTGGGTCAATGGCTGCCTGGAGCTACAGGAGTCACGGAGGGGTTCCTGACCCAGAGCCTCATGGAATGCTACAAGAGAAGCTGTTTGAAGGCAATTTGTGCATCTCTGGACTATGGTGTGTCTAGCTCTAGCTAAATCATAAACTGACCAAATCTGCCAGAATATTTCAAAGCAAATAGCAGCCACTGTGTCTGAAATTTACTCTTTTTACTTGCCTTGCTTCCTGATATTTGCTTTCACACATCTATAGTTGTAGCATCTACTCCCTTCCCCTCCTCTCTTTTCTTCCCTTTTTTACTCCTAAGTGATAGGTAAATTATAGAGAATGGAGTGGATTTGAGTTCTGCCTGATATATTTCTAATCCATCTCATAGTTCCCCAATATTCCAGCAGTGGGTACCCCAAACGGGGAAGAGCAGCTCTTTAGGGAACACACCAAGAAAGCGTCCTAGCATAAGCACAGCACTAAACTCCAGTCACAGCTGGCCACTGCCCCCCATTCAAACATGGCATGTGCCTGGCCTCAGACAAATTCTGAGTGCTTTTCCCTAGGGAGCACTGCCATCAATTTCTGTCCCCATTCTCTGTGTGCACCTGGGCACCAGCTATTTACACCAGTTGGCACTTCTACTCATCCAAATACTTCACATAATTCATAAGCCTAAAGCAGTAAACACCCACCTTCCTGCCATTTATATCTTTCCCCAGGAGAGCTCAGCTCAGACACAGCATTAAGGTTTCTGCTTGTCACCCAATTTTCCAGCTGGGTTCACTGAAGCATGCTGAGGTCAAATGACTCGCCCAAGGCCACGCTGCTTGGCCAGCACTGCAGCCCAGGCACTGCCAGGCCCACGGACATTTGCCCCAGCCACTGGACCACGAGGCTTTCCTCCGAGCTGTCAGATGGGGCACACAGCACCTACAGGCCACATCAATCTTTGGCTTTGGCTTCCAGCTCGAGGAGGCAGAGGAAGGGGAGGAAGCGAGCAGGAGGCAGCGTGGTGGGGATGTAGCTGTAATGAGGGCAGGCACAGGTGTGGGAATTCTCATTTAGGAGACAAACAGCTGCTCTTGGTGACAGACAGAGCCTATAACTGATTAGCTTTAACAAGAATGACACTTAAGTATGCATCAGAGCCGTGGACAGGCAGATCCACATAGATGTGCATTTCACAGGCTCTGTAAACAGTGAGCATCAATGGGGAATTGGGCTCAGACTGTGCTCAAGAGTCCCCAGCTCTTCAAATGGCTGACCTCAGTTCACAGGGAGAGCAGTTCCCACGGAGAAGAGAGCTGCATCACTCTGCAGCTGTGGGTTTCATTAGCAACAAAGATACTGGAAGAGAAAACTTCAGAGGCTCTGCTCAGAGACTTCTCCTGCCTTTTGGGAGAAGCCCAGCTAAATACATTCCTCTATTTATTTAAAATACATAGAGCAAAATGTGTCAAATAAATAGGAGGATGGGCAGCAACAGAAATTAAAGCCAAACCTGCTCTGCTATACCTTATTCACTCTCCCTGAGCTCCACAACAGATTACAGGAAACAGCCTATTCTCTCCTTAGGATAAATAACCTTGTGGCCAGGAGTAGATTTACTAGGGGTTGTAATTGCAACTGCAGCCCTAATTCTTACCTTGATCTGATTAGCACTTCCCAGTGTGCCTTCTGTGCTCCCAGGCTCTTGATGGAGTTGCAGTCACATGGCTGCACTTATCATGAACTGGGAACGTGGCAAGATCAGGGCCTGAAACTCATCACAAAAGGCCACCCATTTGCAATTGGTAGTGTACCTCTGAATTTGCCTTTGATTTCTTATGGGGGCTGGGTTTAATTCTGCAAAGCAGGTTTCTGTATCCTCTACAATTTCCAGGGCAAAACACATTCCCCTCACATCTACATGTCTAGTTCCTTCTCTACACAAGAAAGCAAATTTAAAAAGAAATGAATATTCTCAAATTGTTCTGCACAGAGAGTGAACTAAAAGCTGTCTTTCCCCATTCAGCAGAAATTTGAAAGGGTATTAAATTCTATGACCAAAAAAATATAATTATTGGTCCAGAATGAGACGTGCTGCATGTGGAGCTAGTTCTGAGGTGCTGCAGGAAGCTCCTGTTCCAACAGCTGCTCCAGCTAGTTGCCTTATCTACACAAGTCCTACAGGTAGCCGCACAAAATTTCAAACAAGTCACAAGAGAAATACTATTCTTGCCTGCCACTGTGTCACACCAGTGATTAAAATATAGACCTGAGAGCCAAGAATCTGGATAGATACCTTCAGAAAGGTCAAAAAACCTCCTCTCAGCCTTCCCCAAACCAGCCACCGTCGACAGCCAGAACAAGGTTAGGCTGCTACCACCCCTTCATTGTACCAGTGATGGTCTGTCAACTGTACCTGCATCCATGTACCCACTTTACTCCTTATTTTAGTCCTTCAGCAGAATCAACACAAGTGAACCCTGCACCTCAACCACTCCCACTCACTGCCCAGGATAGCAATTTAAACCACAGTGGTAAGTGAACGTGCCTGATGGACCTTCTCTTCTGTCAGCTCTGCACTGGGAACAGTACTGAGTACTCAGATGGTGTTAATATCTCAAACCACTGCAGCTGTTTGCTTAGTGATGCAGGAGGCCAGAGCCCCAGTCCCACTTGGTGGGGACAGTGAAGTGCAGGCTCTGACTGCTCTCCAGTAAACTGGATTAGTAGTAAAAAATCTGGAGGTCGTTTCATTTCTCCTGCACTCAGCCTCTCTGTCTTGAGCAGAATATCCTTAAAAACCACACACTGATTTAGCACATTATGGATCCATAAGTGAAAGAGAAGAGCTGAGAAGCAGAAGTTTAAGACATCATGCCAAAGCCAAATGCCACCAGAAAGCACGTGACTGCAAGAGAAGAGATCTTAGTTCCTTCTCAGCTGCACAGCCCATGAGCTACGAGGGAAAGCTTCCAGTCCTTCCTCCTGCTCCCTACCCTCATCCTTCACACTACACGGCTATTTCTGCATCTTCAGTCATTATTTCACTCAGTGTTGGCTGCTAAACAGGTAAAATAAAATAAACCATTAAAAAGAAGCAAGATCAGGGCTACTACTTAGAGGTTTAGATCAGGAAGATGGGGCATTGGTGCTATAGCAACCTCTACAGCACAGATACAACCTCTGATAGAGTAAACTGTACTGAGAGTGGAAGTGGGTTCTCAGTGACATAGCCAGGGCTGTGATCCTGCCACTGTAATCATGTGCTCTCAGTAGCCTTTGCATCTCCACCAAGTTTATGCATGCTTCTAGTTCCTGCTTCTTATTTGGTTGGCTGTGGGTTTTTTTTTTATGAGGTACTTTTGAGTAAGTGGCACACACCATTGTTATTATGAAGGAATAAAGTAGTGTCCTGGTTCCCCAGGCACAGCCCCATGGCCCAGCCATGCAGGCAGCCATGAGTAGCCCCAAGTGCTATCTGGTCTTTCTAAAAACCCACAGGGAAAGGCGTTTTCTCATTGTCTGAGGGACTGCATTAATTTCTATGTGTACCCACTACTTATGTGAGAAGAGGGGCATATACTGTTAATTATTTACCCTGACAACCTCTTCTCTCAACTGCTTTAAAAAGTTCCAGTCAGCTAATGAGAGGGTAACCCACCTAACCTAGATAACAAGGGACACAAACTAGAAGTAGTGAATATAAACCAGCAACTAAAAACA
The DNA here is from genome assembly GCA_028020825.1 of Podargus strigoides. Classification (NCBI taxonomy): domain Eukaryota; kingdom Metazoa; phylum Chordata; class Aves; order Caprimulgiformes; family Podargidae; genus Podargus; species Podargus strigoides. The sequence continues at coordinate 6,066,952 of CM051633.1, forward strand.
AATAACATGTTTCTGAAAAATTGCTTAATCCCAAATGAGTCACTGAAACACTGACAATATTTGATTCATGGAAGCTCCAGTAAGTTCACAAACTAGCATCCTGACCATGAACTAGGAAGCAGAAACCAGACCCAAATTTACTGTCAAATCCATTTGAAATGAATATTAAAAGCCATGGGTATATCTACCCCACCTAAATACCACAGAGGGTCCATACAGAAGGTTTGTATCGCACTGATTGTCGAACAAGGTGGAGATTTTGTTGTACAGAGCCCTCTGTTGCCAGGCAGTAGATCTCTGAAATGCAGATGGAGACCAGGATGGAAAGTCTCACTGAGAGAAAGCAGAAATTCATTTCCTGGAAGCTGGGTGATGGCAGGAAGGGGCCTCAGCAGTGCAGTCAGACTGCACAGGGTAACGTGGAGCACGTCACTGCCTGCAGTGATTTACAGGCCAGCACAGCAGTGGGTGCAGATTACACTTGTGCTGATACAGGCAGAATAACTCCTGGAAATGAGATGCCAGGCAGTACACAGCAAAAGGCAGATCAAGGCCCCTAAAGTGCTTCAGATTGGAAATTACATCCTCCTCTGCTGCACGAATAATTGTTTGGCTTCCATTAGGGATCCTCTCCACTTCTATCACCGTTTTGTTGATGTACAAACAATTTTGTTTTAACAACATGGACAGCTCCTCTCTCCCCTAATGGTTTACCCTTGCAATCGAGGCAAAATATCTTCTGCTTGCTGGTTATGAAGTCAAGAAAAGACAGTTAACAACAATAAAATGGAGTAGTAGACATGTCTCAAACAGACCCCAAATGCTTTGGAAATCAGCTATTTCCCACGAAAAGCATCTAATACTTTCACTTGCAACAGATTTTCTAGCTCAAGAGCTCAAAGCACAGTATTTTCAGAAAAGCAGATTTTAGTTCCTAAGGTTTATTGAAATTAAGACAGGTAAAATTTCTGTGGACACTCTGCAAGCAATGAGACAAAGTCAGAAGCTTGGAGCACACTCATTCAACTGACTGGTAATTTTTAATGCCACCTATTTAAGTACTCAGCTATGAGATACGTTGGAATCTCCCAAGATTAATGTGCCTTTGAGGACAAATGACCTCTTTAAGGAGGACTGGAGCAGAGCATTTTTAAAAGTGACTACTGTATTTGAACCCCCAGTCTGAGACCTCATCAAAGAAGGTTGTTTTTGGACTGACATAAGACTCACAACTGCTGTAGAGATGTCAGGCTTTTAAGGCTGAACTCAATGGAGAAAAGTGTACTTCCCTCTGAGGCTACTCCCCTTCCATCTCAAGGCTACAGCAGGATAAAAGACAGTCAACCACATTCTGTTCACTTCTTGTAGCTGAAGATGATGTAGGTGGAAAGAGAAGGAGCACAGTAGAAAAACTGTGCTCTGTAGAGAGACTTCCTACATTCCATTTATTTCTTTTCTCCGTCAGCTGCTGTGGTGTAGAGCTGGCCACCACGGCAAGGACTGTGCCATAACACATCTGGATTAAAGGAATTGACTACAGAGTCCACTTGCATGGACAGGGGGCAGAACACTGCTGGATTATCCCAAGCTTTGCCTTCTGCTCCTGTGCTGCAGTTCATGGCTATCGTGGCTAATCCAAAGACATCAGAAATGAGCTACAAAGAGATTAATTTTTCTTTGTATGTACTGATAGAAAAAGATGAGTACTGCAAAACTTCCTCTGATACCAATCGGAGTCGAACTTGCCAGATAATTATTTTATTCCTGCCCATGTCAATGGGATTCAAACTTCTATCCAAGCACAGGAATGATTTTTAAAATGCTGCAAACAAGCTCCAAATGATAGCAAAAGCCAGGTGCTAAGAAGGATCATTTGCTGCTAACAAGCCAAACTTTATTCAAACTTCAGAGACAGAGGGACTACAAACACTGCTTCTGCAGGAGCATTTTTTCAACAGAGGCCAAGTAAAAAAATAAATGACAACTAACCATCACCATCATGTGTTCACCCAGCGTAGCCAGAATGAAATAGATAGAAAGAAATTAAAACTAAATTTCAATACTCGAAATGAAAAGATGCCACAGAAGGTATGCAAATTGCACGCCACAAGGTCTTGTTTTTTGTTTACAAAGAATGTGTTTTCAGTTTGATGGAGAGGCATCATTACGGAGGGAATTTGAGGCATTTTAAATAGCAGAAGCACTCATTAAGAATTCATTTTTAACAGGAAGACTAGAAAAAAAAAATTAAAATTAATGAGCAAGATGAAGTAGGGGGGGGAACTTTGAAGATGACAGCTTCTTGCTAAAAAAAGACATACTTGATATTAATCACAAGCAGTTCACAGACATGCATTACCCCTAACTCCACTGCCACAGTCTCCAGGAGTAATTCACAGCTGCTTCGTGTTCACTTTGTGTTAGGCTGCTTGGCAAAGCACGGCGTGGCCCCTCAGACACTGTGGCACTGACGATGAGGCAAAGGACATGGCACAGCCATACAAACCTAGGTGGCTCAATATCCCTGCAGTGGCAACTATGGGGGACCCTCAGGGAGAGGTACAGCTACAATCTGTCCTGACTCAAAGTGACTGCAGCAGTTGCTGAGTAGGAAAAGCACAGGTACTCTTGCTGCATCACCATCCTGTATTTTCTGTAAACAAATGAAATTTATCTGGCCAATTTGTAGCTGGGACGTTAAAACACTACAGCACCTTTTAAGTCTCTTCAAAAATCTCTCTGATTTAGGACCTCATGATCTGGACATCAGATTTTCTCAAACATCCTTTCCTAGTCCTTAGACTTAAAAGGAGGAAAAAACCCAAGCTGCCTTTCTTAAAATACACACACAGAGGCTCGACTGCTTAACTGATGCCCAAGAACACACAAGTTGTAGAAAATTCAGTGTTGTGCAAACATCAATTTATTCTCCAGTGCCTTCACACAGTGAAGTTTTGATTGCTCCTCCTATAAAAAAGTTTGTTTCTTTTAAATGCTCATACTCTTGGTGACGGGTTTGGGGAGGCAGGGGGGGAGGCTCTGGGGTTCAGGCTTGCTATGAAAAGTGGTTGTTACAAAGAGGAGATGTGGGCAAGCCTTTGCTCTCTCTTGACCTCTTAGTTTAGACTAAAAAACCTGAAGCTAGCTCTGGAAGAGAGCAGATTGAAGCTGAACCACCCCGGGCAGTGGTAGTGTGGAGGGCACCCTGGGCACTGTGGAATGCCTGGGATGAAGATGAGCAAAACCAGCAAGGCAGAAGTTACTGGAGTGCAGAAGGAGTAATGGGAGCTGCATGAAGACATTTGAGGGAATGAGCATTTGACTTGGGTCTCATTTCACACAGAGAACATGCCAGAAGATCGTGTCACGCTCAGCATCTTTCTTACCAATGTGATGTTTTTCCAGGGGGATACTCCTCTGTATTTAACCTTTCTGGGAACGATGTCCAGGTCTGTTCCAAAGCCCACTGAAATCAGTGGAGAGGCTTTTGCAGGATGCAGTGAGCTGTGGCTCAGGCCTAGAGAAAGCCTGAGCTCCTTTGGAGGAGAACTAAGATTTCCATGCTGGGCAGAGATGTCTCCACTCACTCCAAACAAGCTGCCTAACGAGCCCAAGCTGAGTGCTGCCCTGATACAGCTATAACAGTTCTGTCCCCATATGGGCACGTTCAGAGCTAACTTAGGTGTCTCTGCAAGACCCTGTCCTGCATCATGTAGCCATCCCCTAGCTGCCTTGCTGCTTTCCTTTTGAAATTCCAGCAGCAGCACCAGGACAGGCAGTTCATGGTAGGATTATTTTGTATTAATATTTGCCCCTTTAAGGTTTGGCATCTTCTATGACCATACAGGAAAATGGGTTGAAAAGACTGCATGAAAATCCTCCTTTAGGACTCAGCTGACCCAAATACACAGTTCTCTTGTTCTGAATTCCCCTGTATGGTGCAGGGAGACAAACTGCTCTGTTTTCTCTCTTGTGCATGCCGCGTTTTTTTTTTTTCCTTCCATAATGCTGCATTGCAGGACCGAATTTTCTGATTATCATGCAGTATCTTATTTTGATAGTTCTTTCCCCAAATTACATGATTCTGGTACTCTTGGGACTATCAGGAAAGATCTGTCTCCTGCTCCAAGGGGGTAGGTAGTGCCTTTCTGTAACAGGTGAGCTTAGAAGCATCCATACAGCCAGAAAAGCGATTTCACTTCGGGGCGCTGCCAACACGACTGCATCAGACAGTGGCATGACAACATGTGACTAAAAAAAAAGCCATGACCACAGAAGCCCCTACCATGGATGCACTGAGAGCATGACAACACAGTTTTCACTGGTTTAGCTTGCTTTGCACAGGGTGAGGGTAAGCAGCGAGGCTGTGTGCCCAACACAGTGCTGTGCTGGTATTGCGTAAGTATTTTGACAGTGCAGTTGGCAGAGCTTTCAGAGAAACCTCCTCCTGCTCCCTGTTGTGTATTTGTAGACAATTCCGTGTAGCCAAATGACACAAACAAGGTTTTAACACTTCTATCATCCTTGCAGAGTTAGCACAGCCCTGACAGAAGGAGTAATATGTCCTTTGGTTCCTGTATCATCAATAAAGCTAATCAACTAACCTTCAGGTGCAGAAGCTTCACCTTCAGGTATCTTTACCAAGTAAGTGAGTTTCTGAAACTAGCAATTAGAAAATACTTTTTCTCACTTACAAGCTTGGACATATTTGAACTACAAGCCCTGGAGAGAAAAATAAAACAGGAGAACCTAAAATACCATGGGATTTTACAGACACATTTAGAAGCAGAGTCATACTGCAAAACTGTCTCTTCCAGCTCCTCAGGAAACCTGCACAAGCATTTAACAACTGCAAGAACATTCAAGGTCAAAGGCAAGCTCTTTTTGCCTTCTAGCTATAGTGCTAAACTCTGTGAAGGAGAGCCTGTAGTGCAGATGAGATGGCGAGGAGATCCCTAAATCAAACAGCAAGCTCTACGAACAATGTACATAAATAAGAGCTTTATTGAGCCCTGTGTCTGAAATTCATACACAACAGGAGGACTGGAATGTGAATGCTGGTCACTGCTCTGCTTCGATGAGCTGCTGTACATCAGCACCATGCCTACTCTTCTCATTGCAGCAAAGCACACTTCCTCTAGCTTTCAAGACCCCAAAGCAACCGAGGGACAGGAAAGCACAATACCCCACAACAGTATAGAAAAGGAGGAGAAGGCAGCACTGATTATAGTTTACTTCCACCACTCTAACTCTTTGCTGACTCCTTATTGCAAGAGCTTTACCAAAATGCTAGAAGAGCATGAGGAGAACAGCCCTTAACACTGTGGATGCTGTCCACTTATCCACATGATTCTGGCTGAAACTCCTGAAGTCCCATCTCAATATGTTTCAGACTCAGTGGAAAGGCAGAAGGTATCTGAGAGGTAAGAGCTTTGAGGTCTCCAAAGGGCTGGGCTGATGTATCATAGCAGTGTAGGGTTCTGCTCCTTCTCCAGCTCGAGCTCAGGACTTCACCAAAACAGAAAGTACTGTTCCACAATACCACAAAGCGTGGCTGTAGACAGTGGGAAGCTCTGCAGATAAAAAACCATCCACCTGTTTTTGGCATCTGCTTTGTTTTGTTTTCCTATGAAAAGAAATACTGGGCCAGACTGCAAGTTATGCAACCTGCAGTTACTCAGCTGTCGACCAGCTTCAGCTGAAAACATCCACAGCAGAGACTTCCCAAGCCTGGGGATACCACAGAATGGAGGAAGGGACTGGTCTGAGGCTAGTAAATGAGGAGGGAAAGCAACTAGTTAAAGAAAATTCACTCCAGGTAAATGAATGGTAGTGAAACCTCAGAAGAACATAAGTTTCCCACAACATCAGGAGTCGTAGCTGAGATGGGACTGCCACATGAAGCCCAAGGAGGAAAAAAAGGCTTCTCATAGCCCACTGAGTCACTCACAGTATTTCTGACATTGTTGTGACATGAAGAACTACTTGGGAAGTCTGATCTATTATTTGCATAAAAAAGGAGTAAGGGTAGCAGAAAAGGATGCAACAGTCTGTCAATTAAGTACATCATTTGTTCAACTTGTAATGGAAGGAGAATGAAAAGGAAAATCAAGGAAACTAGTGGATGTGCTATCAGACTATAACCAGAGCCCACGGTGAGACAAGGAACAGATTTTCCTGTTTCCCATGGAGATATGAATACTACCACAAAGCCATTTCAGCTTGCCTGGCATCTTGCTCTCCAAACTCAAGGCAAAAAGCAGGCTCATTCTGCTTCCAACCTGAAGCATCTACGGTCTTCCCACCAGCACCTCCAAGTTTTCTGAAGTACAAACAGTTTATAATGCTGCAGCCTAGGATTCCTTACATGTAAACAGAAAACTGGCCCCATTTTCCACTAATTCATCATCACAGGGAGTAATAGAGAAAAGAACTGCAGTGCACTTGCAGATACTTAAGACAAATTTGATTGCAGGAGTCGGAAAATGCAAAAGCATGGGAAGAGAAAGACACGTAGAATGTAAGGTTCAGAGGCTAAACTGTTCTGGGAAGAAGAAAGTTTAGCCTTTGTCTATGATTAAGTGGTTGATTCTGCAAAGCTGGGCAGGTAGCAAGAACTGGTTAATTGAGGGCAAGAGAGAGTTAGAGTACAAAGCGAAAACAGAGCAGTCAAGGGGAGAAAAACAGCTGCCACAAAGTCTGTTTTCCCTTAGGGTTTCTAGTTATCATTTGAAGATAAATATACTTTTCAACCAACCTATTCTGTGGAGCTAATCCCTGGAAGTGCTGGGAATCCACTGATACCATTGCCTGATACGTCCAGGAGTTGATGGGTCTGTACCTGTGCAACACAGCAGCAGTGATGAAAGCATAGCATGTATTTACTCACCCCTTACAGCAGATGTCCAGGAGACATCCCAGAGCAAGTGCCAGACTTATTGGAATAAGAGGGGAAAAACCTGCTGCCTTGGGTTTTGCAGCTGTAGGCAGCTGAAGGACAACAGTCTCTCTGGTTAAATAATGTTAATTTTCTCACCTCCAAAGTTTGCTTTTCATGAGGTAGCCACGTGTCCTCCCCAGGAATGGAAGCTACAAAGACAGCAGCAGGTGTGATACACTGGTTATGTTTTAGATTGCAGTACTGTCCATGCTACCTGCAGACTGCTTTTTCACAGTCAGAGTTTCTGCAGTACACACACACGTTTACAAACAACTGGTTAGCACTTATTCCAGTTCTGCTCTGATTTTCTGATCTATTTTTGTGACTGTACTGTATCAGCAGACCCATTGGGTGAATTCAAGTCTATGGGAAGAGACTAGTGTACAAACCCATGCAGTCTGTGCCCTTTGGTGCTTTGGGTGAGACGTCAAGATCCCACAGAAACCTCCGTGTTTCTTCTCACATCGCTGTGGCACGCACGGAGAGGGAGGTGCCCAGGAGCAAAGAACATTTAACACAGTGATTCAGATGGGTGGTCAGCAGTTTAAACCAGCCACTTGATGTTACTATAATGAGGATTCAGTTTAGCAGTTGTTCTGCATGCACAGAAATCCCCCTCATCCCCAGGAAATCACTTGAAAATAAAATGAACAAAAATCATCTGTTTGAGAAGAAGGAGGTTATGGCTTGGAAAATGGACATAATGGGTGGACCAAAATGCCCATGGGTAAGTAGAAATTATTTCTCATAGCAATAGGACCAGGCAGCCTCTGAGCTTCATCTCAGAGACAACACAGTATACACAAAACACCAGGGCCAAATTCAGACCTGTAGAAAAGAGCTGCAGTTCTGCTGAATCCAACGGGAGGAGAATCCTCTTATGGTAACTCTGAGCTTAGGCCAGTATGTTTTATACACCTTTTGAGCCACAGAAGTCTTGCTTGAAAATGAATGCAAGTTATTTCCATGGCAGTTAGCAGAATTACATCATATGTCACTTACTCACCAGGCAACAAATACCTGTTCCATATTGTCTACAAATTAATTAGAAAATTCCTACCCAGTATCAATACATTCTGATGCATACAGGAGCAACCTTGATCTTTCAACTACTACATTAGCTGCCTGAGTCTCATGACCAAAACTAATTCATCAAAACATATTCTCAGGAATATGTCTGGCCCACAAAACCTCGAAACACATTCTTAATTTCTACAGGGTTTAAATAGAGGCTTTATGCTTAGGATATCTAAATATCTAGACATGATTTAGTAGATTTAATAATCTACCAAGACATAACCTTTTTGCCAGGTCCTGCATTCTTCAGTTCTGCTCAGATCTCTCACTTCTCTGTTTACATTATGTGCTACAGGTCTAGGTATTTGTAGTCCTCATCATAAGAATAATGCTTAAACTGTTAATATACACTGGTTGAAACATTTTAACTTTAAAAATTCATACCTGCATCTGCAAATAAATGAGCTGATCATTCTGACTGGCTATTAACAGCATTTTCTTTAAATCAGTCTGTGTTAAAATCTGCATTCAGTCATGCTGAAGGTGTCAGAACTGGTAGCAGACCATTAGACACAACAGCAGGATTTGTAGCACCTTACCTCACGTTAAGAATGCACACAAAGTAGACCCCAGTTTTGTTTAAGTTCCATAAGCTTTTGAAGAAAAGGTAAATTAACAGCTTTTAAGGCACATGGGTATTAGTAGTCCACAGCCAAAGGCTGAGCTGAGGTCTGAGGATATAGAACTACCAGAGGGGTTATAACTACAGCAGCTGTTAAGAAGGACAGCTGTGGGGTAGTCTGGAGAGAGGTACAAAGAGGACACATAATCAAAACAGGAGAAAAATATATCTGCAGAAGTAGCAGACAGTTAGAGCAATGAGGAAGAAGAAATTAAGGATGATAAGAATGGTATCACTGTTCAAAAGATGTGTAAAAATAAGGGGAGAGAAACCAAGCATCTCTAACTGGATGTGCACCTGGAAAACAAGTGGAAGAGAAATAGAAACTGTAATGAAAGGGACAGCTGGTGAGATGATATCAGAGGATGGAGGTCAAGCCTCGGTGAGAACCAGCAATTTGAGAGAGTGAGAAATGAAAGACTCAGAAATAGCTAAGACCTCTTTAGAAGTGCAGTGAAGGTATGGCAATATGTTCATTATTTCATCTATCATCTGCTGGCTGTTCCTCAAACTACAGTTACAGAACTTTATCTGTATTTAAAATTTGATTTATATCTAATGCTTCAATCACAGAAATTCAGTAATCATGTCCTTTATTCCAGCCCAGTGCTCCCTTCCAGTGTTCCCTCCTCCAGATCGCTGAGATCTCCTCTCAAGACTCGAGGCAGGCTCTACGAAAGCATTCCTCCTTTGCTGCTAAGGTGGTTTCTCTCTTGCTGATATTCAAACCACAAACAAGACGCGATCATTACCAGGGGTTCCTTTAGGTGGCTTAAGCCTCAGAGTCCCCCAGTAAAGTGGCCTTTGAACCAGAGTCCTAATGTTTATTTTCACCTGCTGAGACCCCCATTCTTTGCATGCTAAGCCTACTGATTCTCAGTTTTACTCATCAATTGTGTTTCTTCTGTCCCTTTTCATACTAAATTTCCCTGATGTGGCTGTTAACTTCACTGATTGGTTGTTCCTACCATAAGGCTGCAGCATTTGGTACTGTCTCCACAAGTCTCCAAGGCATTAAGTTTTTCTTCCAATGCTTACAGTTTTAAAAAAATTTGTCTAAGTCTTTATTTGATGGCTGAGACAAGTTTATTCATTACTGAACGCAACAGCCGTGATAGCTGGACAATCTCTCTCCTCGTATCTGCACTGGGGTTCAGGTTAGACATTAGGGATGAATTAAATCACCCAGTGCAATGTGACACTGGAAGAGGCTGTCCAGAGAGGCTGATGAATCTCAGTCCCTTAAGGTTTTCAAAATCAAGCTAGACAAAGCCATGGCTGACCCATATCAACAGTCCTTGTTTGAGTGGGAGGACTATGTGAACCCTTAGAGGTCCCTTTCAACCCTTCTTTCTATGATTCTACACATTTGTCCAATATTTCACTCCTTTATCCTGTAACAATCTGGCTGTCTTAGATTTCTTTGTCCTTGGTGTATCCTCTCTTGCTCAAGCAGTATGTCATCAGCTCCAGCCTTGACATTTGAGAGTCAGAACGCTGCTTCGATTTGTACTGTGATGCACCTGCAGCCAAATGGATGCAGAGAGACACTGAATCATTGGTAGCTGCCAAAAAATGGGTGACAGGTTGTCAGGTGGCAGGATGGCTCAATAAACTATGTGCCTTCTTGGTGCACAAGCAGCAAGTGGCTGTTACCCAACACTGAGCAGATACTACGTCCTCAGTCGTTGCTAAACTCACAACTTAAGACCTCTGTATGAAAAAGAAGTGGAAACCCAACCTCAGATGACTGTGAGAGCTGCTGTGTGCCACTCTGTCCGGCGTCCAACGATCTTAACCATTTGTTCTTAAGTAAACGTTATTATTTTCTGCATTTGATAAATCAGGGATTGATTTAAGAAGTGGAAATGAGGCTAAAATGAATCTGTAGTACCTAGAGGATAAGATGCACTCTCTTACTGTGTGTGTCTTTCCTTTCTGCTTTGAAAGTGCTGCAGGGACAGTGAGGGACAACAGGAGGTTAGTGAAAGACAGAGGGGATTTAGGAAGGAAATTCAGGGACAGCTGAGGGAGCAGAAGTGAAGAGAGGAAATTCATCAAAGAAAAGTGATAAGAACATTAGACTGAGGGGATTTATTTCAGGGTATTAGGAAGGAAATATAAGAAGAAAAATCTCTAAAAAATAACTTTATGCTAAAGTATTTCACAGCTGGGGGAAATTATTCTGCCTCTACTGCTAGTGAGTTCTTCCTGCTGGACCACCTCTGCACACACCCCCCAGACTTTTGCCCATGGAGCAGCAGTGAGGTCCAGTCTACTGCAAGGATCCATGGTGATGGGTTTCTGACAGACAGTGCAACCAGGCTTCCAGAACACTGTCAAATGTAATCTATTAGCAATTCTTACAGCAAAGCTCCATGTGTGTATCACAACTGCTGAAATCTGCTTCAGGCAGAATGGAGAAAATGTAATGCAATCCCCATCTCCTGGCATGTTTGCTATGACAGTTTGTGCGTATTCTGGTGACTCTTCATTTTAGATCTTCTAGCCTTGGTTACTTAGAGCTGCACAGAAGGGTGAAACCAGCTATTAGGAACTGGAGGAATAACCTAAAATACATACCCTGTTAAAAGACAGGAGCATTCCTTACGAACAGACTGGAGATGAAACTACATGTTGCTGCCTTGTTTATACATGTTGCTATTATTTATTCCCTGTAGTTAGGCTGCATCTGGGAGATACAGATGATAAAGAATGTTTCTGTCTTCTGGAGCAACAGGAGACCTAAAAGTAGAAAAAAAACTACAGAGCTGCACTCTGCTGTGTTACACCTGGCACCAGTGACACTTCCTCACCACTTTCCTACTGAATGTACAGAAGAGGAGGTACTTGCTAAGAGAGCCACAAGCAATGTAAGAACGTTTCTGCCTGTGGTATATGGCAGGAACAGGAACAAGTGATCATGTTTCTTAGGTCAGATCCTTCTTCTTGAGCGTTGGCAGCTGTTCGCCCCTGCCTTACCAAAACGTTCTAAAACAAGACTCTGAATGTGCTAATTTTAGCATAATCTGGGGCAGCAGTCCCAAATTTCCAGAAAGGAGAATGATTTTGGTTGCCTGACCGAGATTTCACTGAGCATTCTTGAAAAAGCCAGCCTGCACCACAGAATTTCCTGCCACTTTCAAAAGTCCCTATGTGTACCAGGGGCAACGTGTGGCACCAGAACTTAGATGTTACTGAGCAACTGTAACTTGCTAAGAGACTGCAATGGATGCAGAAGTTTAAGATTAAACTCAATCTCTCCTTCCCTATGGTTTGCAGAATATTAAGGTAACATCTCCATTAACCCTCACAGCACAAAGCCATTGCTGCTGTCCCCCCAGGCAGCTGCAGAACGTACCATATTACATTACACTGCAAGGTTCAAGAATACCAGGTGTTCTGATGACTGTGTTCAAGTGTTCAGTGACTGCTTCTTCCACATTGGAGCAAAATCAACCACACCACGACTGCAATTTTGTCACTGCGTGGCAGGTGGAGCACCAGAGCACGGGCTTGAGCTCTCAGTATTAGTGCACCTGGAAGATTCTCTTGGAGTTGGACAAGAAACACCATTTTGAACTAAAACTCTGGAGTCTCCTCTACGTGTGGTGTGTGCATCCGCAGGAGGACACCAGGGGAATGCAAACAATAGTTTATTGCTACGGGAGCGATCTTAATGAACAGACCAGCGTATTAAATACATGCTCACCATGGACTTGGCATCTCAGGGTGCCAAGAGGCAAGGCAATGGGTTCAAAGATAACACCTGGTTAAATAGGAAATGCCCAAGTACCTTAGAACTTGTCACTACAGAGATCAACATGCTCTAAGAGCAGCACAGCAAACCCACAGCCTGTTGTATCCAGCTCCATCTGACTGCTCTGAACTAACAGTTAATTGCACTGGGATTGAGCCTTCCCAGATTTTTCCTAAATTTGTGCCAACTACTTAATAGCAGGAACTGCAGGGATAGACCGAGCGAGGCCTGGTTTACACTTAACAAATGATCATCAAAATATTCATGTTGGATAGAAGAATGCAAAACAAACAAGCAGAGCCTGCATCCCCCACCTGAGAGTGCAATGCCAGCCCTTGGCTCTCCGTTGTACTAGTTAAATATCCATTAGGTGACAGATTTTGTCTGAGCTGGGAAACTCATAAGCTACATGGGGCTAAGAAATGCTTCTTAACAGAGAGGTACTGCTGGTGTACAAGGCACCACCCAGTTGTTTCAGCAAAAATTCAAGATAAGCTTTGAACAAAGCCTATGCTCAAAGAGCTTGCCTGCTAAAAACAGGGATGGACAACATCCCTTAATTGGGATATTGATGTTTATGGTGCTTACTCTACATGATAGATGCAGGATCAAATACCTGAGCCAATTCTGGTCTCAGTCAATCTACTTAAGGATTGATGTCCCATTACTGCTAGAGCTCTTCTGATGTAATGCTGGTTCTCTTTCCAAGAGAAAAGAAAAAAGAATTAAAAGGTTTCCGGACAAGATTCTGGAATGTGAAGTACAAACCAATGTGAAATGGAGTCACAAGTCTTTTCATGTGTAACCCAGAAAAAAAGAGTTTAAAGTAGAAAAGAAAACATACTACAACCTAATCCACACTTGCCAAGTTACCCTTGGTCCTTAATGAGATCACCCAGCATCTTGCTCCTCCTAAACTGCTTACGAACTTTTGCAACGACACGGAGCAAACACTGGCAGGGCAGGGACATGAAAACAGGACAAAAGAGTCTCTAAAAACCCAGAATACATCCTAGCACTACGCACCCTCATTCAATTCCAACACGGGTGGTGGGTGAGGAATGATTTACAAAATCCTATACTGTTGCTCTGGTGCTTATAGATGTGGCTTTCAAATGGTCTGGTCAATATTGCATTCACACTGCTGACTGCTTCTGAGTGCCACTCTGAGTTTTGTTCAGTCCAGGAAGAAATTGTGTGAGCAAAGAAAATTATTTTTTATAGGGAGTTGTATAACTTAAAAGTCTCTCTGTAGTTCAGGTCAGAAAACATGCCCCCCTAACTCCTTTTTTGCTTAAACGATTTGGCAAGTGATTTAATCTGTAATCTAAAATGCATTTTGTATCTGTAAATGTGGCTAATTCTACCTGTGGCTCAACCAGAGCCCACTCTCCTGTGGCATCCTCTACTCTCTGTAGACTGGGAGAGGTTTCATCCTCCAGCTCTTCAGACCGATTAACCACAGAACGGAACTGGTTGAAGAGCTGGTAGAAAAAGTCAATTAAAAGAGGTTTTAGCTTAAATCAGATCAAAATCCAATGCTTTTTTAGTGCTTTTCATCAACCTTCAGTGAGTCAGGTGAAAAAAAAAACAAAAAAAGTTTTCAATGCACCAAAGAGCCTGCAGCTCCAGGTTGAAAAAAAAATACCTTGCCAAACTCCTGGTTCACATCTGGAGTTAGCAGAGACTACAGTTCCAGGTGGTTCTGCTACAGAGACCACCCAGGCTGGGGGAGTCCAAACCTTCAGGTTTCCAGACCAAGTGGGTGTCCAGACAACCAGGAATTCTGGAAATACTATGGGATCTGACCAGGGTTACAAGCTCTGGATGCCAGTCTCAAAATTTTCACACTCCACACCACAGCTCTACAAGACTGAGCCTGGAAGCTAACCATGACCTGGGGTTCCCCTTACCTTGCAGGGTAACTCCTACTGGTTGTCCTTCCCAGGAAACTGAGCACAAAGTGGTGTTGACTGACTAGAGCTTAACAATGGTGATGAATGGGTCGAGTGTTTATGGGTAAGAACCAGGGGGAAGGCCAACAAGGCAGGTATCATGGTGGGAGTCTGTTATAGACCACCCAACCAGGGTCAAGAGGCAGATGAAATATTCTGTAAGCAGCTGGGAGAAGTTGCACAATCACTAGCACTTGTTCTTGTGGGGGGACTTCAACTTACCATAAGTCTGCTGGAAATACAATACAGCAGAAAGAAAACAGTCTAGAAGGTTCCTGGAGTATGTAGAAGATAACTTCCTGACACAGCTGGTGAGGGAGCCAACTAGGGAGGGCACCCCACTGGACCTCTTGGTCATGAACAGAGAAGGAATTGTGGATTATGTGAAGGCTGGAGGCCACCTTGAGCATAGCAATCATGAAATGACAGAGTTTTCAGTCCTTGGAGAAGAAAGCAAGAAGTGAGTAAAACTGTCACCTTGGACTTCTGGAGGGCAGACTGTGGCCTGCTTAGGAGACTGGTGGACAGAATTCCTTGGGAGGCATTCCTGAAGGGCAAAGGAGTCCAGCAAGGCTGGACATGCTTCAAGAGGGAAATCTGAAAGGCACAGGAGTGGACTAGATGATCTTTTGAGGTCCCTTCCAATCCCTGACATTCTGTGATTCTGTGAAGAACGGGCAGGCAACTCAGGAGGAGTACAAGAGCATCCCGAGGTTATGCAGGGAGAAAATTAGAAGGGCCAAAGCCCAAGAAGAACATAATCTGGCTACTGCCATAAAAGACAAAAAAAAAATGTTTCTTTAAATACTTTAACAATAAAAGGAGGACTAAGGAGAACCTCCATCCTTTATTAGATGTGGGGGGAATCATAGTGACAAAGGATGAGGAAAAGGCTGAGGTATTTAATGCCTTCTTTGCCTCAGTCTTTAATAGCAAGACCAGTTGTTTTCTGAGTACCCAGCCTCCTGAGCTAGAAGACAGGAAGAGGAAGCAGTATGAAACCAAGAGGAAATAGTTAGAGACCTACTACATCACCCAGATGCACACAAGTCTATGGGGCTGGATAGGATCCATCCAAGAGTACTGAGGGAGCTGGTGGCAGTGCTCACCAAGCCACTTCCCATCATTTATCAGCAGTCCTGGCTAACCAGGGAGGTCCCAGTGCACTGGAGGTTAGCAAATGGGACACCCATCAACAGGAAAGGCTGAGGGACGTGGTTTAGTGGTCATTGGGCAGTACTGGGTTAATGGTTAGACTTGATCTTAAAGGTTGTTTCCAACCAAGGCTATTCTATTATTCTCTGATCAAACCTGACAACAGCTGAGGATTCCAGTGCTTTCTGCCACACCCCCATGCAGCAACACTTTGTAGGGTGACATTCTCTCTAGCTGGGGCTGCTAAGGTCTGTCCCACAGCTGTGGATTCTTGGAGCCTGTCTCAAAACTTCCTGCATCTTGGCTTGATAACCTAGGGCTCAGAGGTGGTGGGAGTCCCTGCAGGGCTTTCACGGGCTCTGCTTTGGAGATGGCAAGCAGAACTCCTCAACAGCCTCCTACAAATCCAGAGAGAGTTCAAAAGAAGCCTAGTCTGTCATATATTGGGAGTTCACTGAGCCAATGTTATTTCAGAGAAAGCATTCTAGTGAATCAGTATCTTTTGATAGAACTAAGCTTTGGCAAAGGAAGAGAATTCCCAGAAGCTTCGGTAGAGAAAGCAGTGTGAAGTCAAACTATGGTCTGCCTCACCCCAAAGGCAAGCATGATGCTATTAAAGTGGAAACAGTTAAAGAGAAAGCAGGCTAACTATTGACAGCAGCTTCATAGGTGGTTGAGGACTGGAGAGCAGAGCACATTTAGACCTCTCATCTCTGGGAGCAGTTATTTCTGTATCCAGGTATTATGGTTATGATCAAGTGAAAAGAATGGAAAAAACATTCCTTGACTTCAACCAGCTCCAGCCAGGGCTCAGGAGGACATTTACTGCTCTATGACCAAGGAGGAGAGCAGACTGTCTGTAGCTATGTGCTTGCACACACAGGGCTGTTGGTAGAACATGTTTGGTACAATAGGGGTTTGAGCCAGACTGCTACACTACATGTCTGCAGAATTAAAAGCAGGGTGGAAGAAATAGGGATAATTATTTTTATAGCTTGCCCAAATGCCTCAATTGATCATACTAACTTTAGAAAGCAAAAGGCACTGTGCCTACTTGACAGGTTTGTTCCTCTGACAGGTACATCATGTGCTCGTGATTCCTGTTTAATTTCCTTCTTTAAGAATACCTCAAACTGTGTTCCTTGTGGGTGTGGTGGAAAGTGGAGGCGGAGAGTGATTCTTCTCTGTAGGAAAACACAATTACCCAACTTCTTTAACTGCTCAACCAGATGACAAGTGAACAGGCTTTCAACGCTCCCCACCAGCTCCAGTTTAAAACAAAACACTCTGCATTATACATTCAGCAACAGATCCCTACTCCCAAACTCCCTATGGCAGAAGGGAGCCAGGGAGAAAAAAAACAAAAAAAAAAAAGCCTCTTTTATTTTCCCTGTGTTTTTCATACTGCAAGGTGCTTTTTTTATGTCTTTGAACTCAGAAGAGAGACACACACACGTGAAGCTGTGCTGTGCTGACTGGGCTGCTCCTGGAATACAAACCAGGGTCACAGAGGTGGGGGGTGAGCGTGTGTTTGTGCCCTCATGTTCTGTGACGAGTGCCAATCATCCCTGCAGCTTGTTCACCGCCTACGCACTGTCAAACGTACGCACAGACACGCACACACTGCTAATCTGGGCTCTGCCAGGGCTAAAACAGACAAGCGTGTGGTAATTCTCCAAGTCAAAGATAAACCACAACGAGGGTGAGAGTGTGTGCTTTTAACAAGCACCTGCAGTGACTGTGCAAGGGATGATCCATCTAAGTGTGGACGTACTCACTGGTACGTTGCAGCCTGCATGGTCAACAGCAAGTAAAAATATGACTGTCAGAGAGTACCTACATGTTCTGGGGAGATGTAATTTCCTTTATCCTTTCATCTTTGTGGTTGGACTAGATGATCTCCAGAGGTCCCTTCCAACCTTAACCATTCTGTGATTCTGTGATCTCTTTTTTGCCATGAATACAAGGTCCTCTGGGTTATTCTCCTCTCACAGCCATATGCCAATCAAGCAGAAGAATAATAGATGAGTACCAGCGAGTTAGCACAATGTTTCTTAATCAGAGAGTCCCGGAAAGTTTGATGAATGCTGCAAAATCTTTTCTTTGGCACTTCTGTTTAATAAAGGGAAATACTTTCCCTCCTATTTGCTGTTTTTAATATGACCATCTCCAAAATCTTGTGTGCCAGTACCCCAGATTAAGCTAAACACATTTCACTGGTGAAATCATGTGGTCTCATTTCTCTGTTCATTTGTACCCAGTGGTAGGGGGACTCAGTAGGATTGAGCAGCAGCTGAACACCATTTCCACTGCAATCAGTAGTAAAACTCCCTAAATACTGCAGCTGGGAAACAATTAGGCTACTACTGAACACATCAAGAAAAAATTCTGATTTGGTGAAATTTAGGTTTGGTGTTGGTGAGTTTGGCTTTGCTAATGTCAGGGAAAGTGCCCTTGTTATGATCAAAGCTGAATTTGAACCAAGTCACACTGTTCAGTCTGTTTCTGTGTCTGTCTGAGATCTAGCTTGTCCCTGACACTGTTCTGATAGGACAACAGGTGATGGCCTCAAGTTGTGCCAGGGGAGGTTTACATTGGATATTAGGAAGAATTTCTTCCCTGGAAGGGTTCCCCTGCACTGGCCCAGGCTGCCCAGGGCAGTGGGGCAGTCCCCATCCCTGGAGGGATTTCAGAGCCGTGGAGATGTGGTGCTGAGGGACATGGGGCAGTGGGGACTGGGCAGTGCTGGGTTAATGGTTGGACTGGGTGATCTTAGAAGTCTCTTCCAACCAAGGTTATTCTGTGATTCTGTGATATTCTGGTACTGATCTCAGTAGCCCAGGCCTCCAGTCAGCAGCTGAGGACAGCTAGGTCAGCCAATATCAGCCTTTTGTTTGAAAAGTCTGAAAATGAGGCATTTCAAAGGAAAGATGCTGCTCTCAAGTATTCCCTTCATTAACTTCCCTTGGGGGAGTCTAAATTTCTGCCCCTGTGGATACCTCACACAAAGCACCTCTATGCTCCAGACACAGAGAAGTGACTTTTTACAGATTTCAAATGTGTGATTAGAAATTCACAGCCCCACGGATTTTAAAACCGGAGAGGCTGTTGGGTTAATCTAGTCAGAGCTGTCAGGAAACCAACTACTACCTGCTGCAAGTCCAGCAGGCAAAGCTGAACTTGGATGTGGGTGTCAGAAAAACACACAGCAGTTTAAGATCGAGTTGAAGTCTTACAGGGGAAAAACTCACCGGAGCTTCAGGTGGCTCGCTCCAATTAGTAACTTCATCCATGGCCTGGTATTTCTACATTTAATCTGTCTACCTATAGTTTACAACTAGGAGTTTCCAATAATCTTTTTTTGCCCTCAAGATTGTAATCTCCTCTATTACCAAATGCCTATCCTCCCTATCAATATTTACAGTCCATGATTAGGTTATCCCTTAACCTTCTCTTTAATAAACTAGGTAGGTTGACTCCCTTGAGTCTCTCCTAAAACATGACCTCTGATTGTTTACTTACTCTCTCAGATACTTTCCAAATTGTGCCCAATTTCTAAACCTTACCCTTGAGGAATGGGCACCTCAGCCAGACATTTCAGCAGTTTTTGCAACGCAATAATGACAGTTATTACATGACTTTCTGTAGCAAAAGGGGAAAAGACAGAGAAAAAAGGAAGAAATCACAGAATGGAGGAGAAAAGGAGAATGAAAGGATTTTACAAGAGGCAAAATAACAACTGAGAAGAAAGGAAAGACTCAAAGTAGGACAAGGTAGTAAAGACGTAAGGAGCTATGGAAATAGAAGCTCAGGAAAAACCATGAGACAACAGAAAGACCATGCAAAGCAGTGTCTATTTACAAGTATGCTTCCCTAAGTTATTTTGGTGGTTCCAAGAGGCTGACACTGGATCCTGCTTCCTGTCCCTCCACTCAATTATTTCAGGCAATCAGTGATCTCCGCCAGCGATCACTGCATGATCCTCCCTGCTTAAGAACACACTCTGCACCTCTGCAGAGGTTTTTGGAAGCAGAGCTCAGCACCACAAGGCACTAAAACAACCAACCAGCCTCCCCCAAACCCACCACCCATGTTCCAATCCAGCTCCACAAGAGAAATGTGGAAGGGACTGTGTCTCCTCCCATCCCCTGCTCTGGAAATACCTGCCCCGCTTCAAACCAGCGCTGGAGGGCTCGGTCAGCACAAACAAAAGGCACACACACACACAAAGCACACATATGGAGCTCTGGGTCATCAAGCCTGGGACATCTGTGGCTTTCTCAGGATGCCTGTGTGGTCAAGTAATTAGTCCAAGGCCAGCTGTCCCCTTCTCACTCACCCTTTGTGCACCCATTGCTTCTACTACCACAGTCTGTCCAAAGAGTACTTCACCTCATGGACCACCAGAAGAGCTGCTTCTTGGCTATTGTCTGTTCTTTGGAACGAGAGTGGAAGAGAACTGGTAAGGTGGTAAAGAGGAAAGAACACTTCTAAGTGCATCTCATGAGACACCTCAACGTTTCCAAACAGGCTTTTGCCACATCAGAGGAAAGATGTGCTTTAACCTTTATGTTCTGAAGTTATAAACTCCAAACACTCGTGCTGGTACTGAAAATGCAACTGTCAGCAGTGAACCTGCCTGGTCAGGAAAGCTCCCTGCTTTATCACAGCATCACAGAATGTCAGGGATTGGAAGGGACCTCAGAAGATCATCCAGTCCAGTCCCCCTGCCAGAGCAGGAATACCTAGATCAGGTCACACAGGAATGTGTCCAGGCTCCTGTCTTCTGGGTCTGGCTTCACTCTCAGTGATCCAGAAGTAAATCAGGGAAGTTCATTAATCCTATTTCAACATCAAGATGCTCCCTACAACATACTCCTCTCTGAAATCTTTCTGCCAGTCTCTGCTAGTGCAAGCTAGAGCCCTGTGGGAGGCAGCTGTCCACATCAGGGGGGTACCCACAGCGCGGCGGAAGGACACTCAGCTGAGCTTCACCAGTTGGGTGAAAGCAGGAGTGAGACCAGAACCAGCCCTTCCGTTCTCATCTGTGAAATTACATCTTCAGCTCTGCCCTGACACCAGGCTCCCAAACAGTCCCAAGGTGGATGTGGGGAAGGAACAGTGCTCCCCGGGCTGTGTTTGGCGAGGAGGGGCACGACGGAGCGAAGGGCTCACACGTGCACTGAGCATCCCTGTCCTCTGACAGGGCACCAAGCGCTCCGATGATACATTTACTGCAGCTTGTGCTGCATCCTGCCTGCCCATGTATCATCTCCATAGCAGCAGTTCTGCTAATTGAGACCAGCTGCTTCAGCTCCAAATTCTTCTCTCCAGAAATATCGATACTACGACGTTATGATTAGAAAGCACTTTACCAAATGCCTCTCAATTCTGCACAGCTCAGACGAAGAGCAGCTGCAGAAAGGACAGTTCCCTGAACGTACAGAATAAAACAGGGGAGAAATGAAGGCTATAAGCAGCAAGTCAAAATAGAATCATGATGGCAGAGAAAGCAGCCTGCTGTATATGCTCGTGCCTGTAATTTTAGATGTTGAAAGGACTGCGAGCAGACTTCTTCCTTATGCTCTAGGATAAATGGCCACAGCACTGCAGTGTTACAGCTTCATGTGGCAGGTGTGCATATTTATCAGATCCAGTGTTTCTGTCCAAGGATAGATTAAAGCAAAATCCATCAATCTGGGCCTGGCTTGGGAGCATGGCTGTGATCTCGAATCATTTGGCTCCAGGGACTGTTCCACACTGCCCGCTGGCAAAGGGTGACACTGGAACTGAGAAGCTAGTGGGAAGATCTGCAAAGTAGGAATGCCACCACACCACCATGACTTGGCGCCACTGCTGCCTGTTTCCCTGTAGCTGCTGACTCCACACAGCAAGCTGTCAGCTGGATGCTGGCAATGGGCACACGGGGACTGCCGAAAGCTGCAAGCATTTTTCCCCTTTGGCCAGGCTGGATTAAGCTGGCTAACAGCACAGTCAATTCCAAATTCACTTAGAAGTCACCGGCCCTGTTTGTGACCATCAGACACAGAGCATTCCTGAAAAGACATCTGGTTACTGAGTTTATGCAAGAACTGGGCAATCCCATCTGTTCTTCAGCCTCCTGAGCGCAGAGAAGAGAATCCTTGAGAAAGAATCCTTCCGACCATCCAAGCATGGTCTGAAGATGAGAACCACAATACAACGTGTGGTTTCCTCCTGAGAAGGATGCTGTACAATCCTAGAGGAGACACAGCATGCTTCAGCAAGGGGCTGTGTAAACAAGGGCCTAACACACCATTTCACTCAGATTTCATACCACAGCCGAGGTAATGCCACACAACTACAGCAGAGGGATCACTTTGCTATGCTGAGTGATTTGCCTCCTGCTCTGAAAATCAATGAGGTGAATAAAATGTTTTATACAGGTACCAGACAGTGTCTCTTAGCAAACAAAATGTTCATGCTTTTAAAAAATATTACTCCTATGTGACTCTGGAAAATATTCCAAGTGTTTAGAGTCTCATTCAGATTATCTTTTGCATGCTTTGTTTGCTTTCCTTGTGCTCCATTCATCTGCTGAATCTCCCTGTAAAGTTGCATTTTTGTACCTATTTCACTTCCTAACTTTGGATCTGTATTAGAAGACTGAATCCACAGTACTGCAGGAGAGGAAATACTCCAGTGAAATTCCAGAAAGGTGTGTCTGAACACATCACAATTGAGTATAAACTTTACAAATCCTTCTCTGAAAAAACTAAACTTGCATTGTATGTATAACATTCACTGACTGTCTATGCCTTTCATCTCCACTGTCTTTCTGCCCCTAGTCAGGTTGTTATACTTACTTCTGCTGGAAAACAGCTGACACAGAAGTACATATAAGAAACAGCAGTGTAAAGATATGTGCTCCATGTGCTTATAGGGAAGTTCCCTCAATAAAGTGCTGTATGCTGCATGCAGACCTGTTAGTGTCATCTGCAGGTGACAGGCTGATGGCATGCTGGTGACTGCAGTGCAGTTGTGTTCCCTCCCATCAAGCTGAATTTAGCCACTCTAGTCACCAAATCCCATCACTTTTATGCATATATGTACTTCATTTTTAGGTTTCCAGGATCAATCAATGACACCCATGTAAGGAGATGGACATTACAAGGTAAGAAATGACTGAAGCTCTTCTGAACACGAGTGTCATTGGGACCACTGGGACACACACTGATGGTTTCCAATGGCACAGCTCTGTGGATTGTTAACAGAATTACAACAGCTTTCACCAGCCACGGACCTCGGCGCGTCAGATCATCACAAAGCCATGCAGGAGAGCAAACAGCAGGAGTACTCAAACAGCAGATTCACCAGTCTCTGAAACCTCTTCCCACTGCCATTTGTACCCCTCAGCCTGCAGCATACTGCAGCTACCATGTGTGAGTGCAGCAGTGGAAGTCAGGTGCCCACCACACATCCAGCCCAGCAGGGAAGCAACGATGCTGCAGCTGACCGGGTTATTTAGTTCACAAAGCACAGACGTACTCCCATTTAATTTCAGCTGCCCTAGCCTCCTCCATAACTAAATTATTGTTATTATGCTCCGCATAATCCCAGTACTGACAGGGATGTTTGTTAGATGTAATTAAAGATATTAATTTTGCATGGAACAGAAGACACAGAGCCAAGAACTAATTTTTTTTTTAAAAAAATCTCCCATTAGAAAATTACCTTCATTAGCACCGACTCGCTGAGCTTCTCTCTGTTGACAATTTTTATCGCGACCTTCTGACATGTGACACAGTGAACCCCCAACTTCACAAGCCCTGCAGGAGAAACAGAGCAAAATAGAAAGGAAGAATTGGTTAGAGATAGCAGCTATTGAGATGGTTGCTGTTAGTATGCCACCCAGCAGCTGGCAATGTAGATGCAAACAAAGTTCCACTAGCACCTCCTCCAGCCAGAGAGGGTCTTGTGAGTAACGAAGACCCCGCAGCCCACATGGTGACCGTTTGGCAGTGAAGCCACCGACAGCCTAATGCTGCTGCATGTCCTGCCATTACAGCTGTACTGCTGTTGAAGCACTCTGTCCCAGCTCTCACCACTCACAGTGCGCTCTCCCAGTAAGAAGGAAACTTCTGCCAATTTAACCACAGTAGTCTAAGGGCTTTTGCCAACACCTGACATGAAGGAAAGCTCAGAACTCAACAAAACTAGATGGTCAAACGTCTGCAGTGCACATATGGCCTCTACATTTTTCTAACTCCTTCCAAAGCTTTCATGATCGTAACAAAAAAGTACTTAATTATGCTTTCCCTTAGTGTTTTAACCTGCCCTGCTGTCTCAAGTTAATTCTGTCATGAATGCCACTGTGGCATGGAGGAACATCAGCATATGAGGATATAATCTTAAGTTTTTCTTATTTGTTATTATTTATAATATCCTTGTCCTCAAATAACTTAGAGTGTTGTGAAATGATTATATTGGCAAAAGGATATGGATATCCCTGACAGGATCAGGATGTCAGAGCTATCACCAAAGTATAGAACAAAATTCCAAGAATTAAAAGAAAGAGGTAAGTAAGCAAGATTTTGGCCTAAATCTGCTGACTTGCATCAAAGTACATTGAGATATCTACCACTAGTGAGTTTAAGATCTTAACTCTATTGCCATTAACAAAATTTGTACCTGGAAAAATTGTACTTTGTAGGTCTATTCAAGTGTGATCTTGTTTGCTTCAGCTTTTACTCTTGTCAAAGGTGCACATGCAGCACAACACACGGTAGGCTGGATCCCATCCCACTGCACACACAATAGGCCAAATTGCCATTTAGTTTAATTCAGTTATAACTGAAGTAAGAAGAAATGGCACCTCCCCAGCGCCACTGAGACCTGCTGGGCTTAGCAGAGCAGTTATGAGCAGTGATATTGCACAGAAAGAAGTCTAGCTCAGCTCACAGCTCCCAGGCTGGGTTGCAGATGAGATCCCGACCCCATCCCCTGATGCAAAGCACAAAGCCACACACGTTGCTTTATCTGCAAACTGAACACAACAGATCTGCAGTCCAGCAGAACAGTGACCACAGGACTTCACAATTCTTACAGACTACTGCCTTACTACAAACTGACCTTGGTGAAGTGAACTGGAATTTCACCAGGGACTCCAGAAATGTCCTGCAGATACTTGTCCATCTTTTTGCTACAGAGTTAATCATAAATTTGGAACCATTAATCACTGGCTATTATGCTGAGAAATGAACTCCTGACTTGCTTCCAGTCACATCTCTTTTAAGGCACGCTCAAGTGTTCTGGATATTTCTAGGCACATAATTTCTCAGTCTCATCTGGTTAAATGCTGACATCCTCACTTTCAGTCATGGCATAAACAAGTCACACAAAGTAAGGATGCTATGCACTGACAAACCCAGTTGAAACTGTGTATAGCACTGGCCTGTTCTCTGCCTGAAGCGGCTGAGAACCCAGGTGGGGGGAGATGCTGTGATGTCCGGCCAATCCTCACTCTTACATCTGAATTTTGTCTACTCAATAAATTTATAATATTACCCATAGCACTGCTGGCTCCATGTTCACCATTCAGAGCAGCTGCAGCCTTACTTACGCTGCTTCTCTTTCGCTTTGTTCTGTGTTTGGACAGCGGCTACTTGGCACCACTTTGTTGCTCTTACAGCACAACCACATCACTCTTCATATCACTCTTAGTTACACTTCCAAATCTCAGCAGAACTTTTAGCTCAGTCCTTCATAGCAAGACTCTCAGGGTCTGTGGCACAGTGCTGTGCTGTAACATGCTGCAGACACATTATTTTAAGAGGTCAATAAAGGAGACAAACAACTGCTCTCTGCAACTAGCCCTTCACCCCAAAGAAAATATAAAGGCTTCTGCTACCTCACACTTCAGGGGCTGATTTTGAATGTTGTTGCTCCCAAATCAAGACATGTGTCTTGCTGAACTTGGCTGATCTGTAAACTATTTTTCCTTTGCCCTCCCTGGAGCACCCTGTCATTGAGTCATAGAGGGGTTTTAACCATGACCTGCTGGGACACCACCATGCTGTACAGGCAATCTTCACAGCATCCTCTGTCCTTCTGGCTACTAACCTACCATGCAAACTCAAAAACTAAGATGAAACCATTCTGTTCAATAAAAAAGTTAATCAACTGTTTAGAAGACATTGTACACCTTGCAAAAATCACACTGATATTGAATCACACTTATTTTATATTGAATTAATTTCATTGACCTCAAGAAGTCATTCTTGATTTACAGCACAGTACCAGAGGACAGAATGAGAAAACACATGTGAGATTTAATGCATTTCTCCTCTTCTCCCAATTCACATTTTAAAAATCAAGGAAAAAAAATGCACTGTCACTATTGTCTGTTTTGTGGAGATAGAACTTCAAGAAAACCTCTTTCTTCCCTCCCTGGCAATATCCTTCTGCTAACAGAATGTTTCCTTGGGATGCGAGGTGCCAGCTGATGCTTTCCACACCTAATGACAAGTATGGATGTGAAGCTGGTGTCTTCTGGCTTCTCATTAGCTGGGCAAATCTGAATTCCTCAGTGAATAAACAATTTCCTGGAAATACTTGACACAGGGTAGTTTAAGTGAACATAAGCCACAGCTGACTCTAAAGAGCTCAGAGACTCAGTTTAATTTATTGTAGTCCCATGTCTGAGGCTGGAGTTGTCACCCTCTGGAACTGCCATGGATTGTAGAGCCTGACCAGCCATCTGCCTTTTACCGTGCCAGCACTTTTCACGGTACTAAATTCACTGAATGTAATTTTAGGATAAAAATAGGATAAAAATAAAACATGTCGTTCTGCCTCGCCTCCTCCCCTCTCCCCTACCCACTTCCTTTTGACATCTGCCTGCCAGCCTAACCCTCTTAGTAAGCCCATCTATAGGGTAAGGCCTTTCTGCTACTACAAGGAAATCCTAATTGAGGTTGGGCAGGAAGGGCTTCTACTCAGGGCTTCTGTTTCTGTCCTGTAACTCCAGTCTAGTGTGTAACTACTCAGAGATGACTTACATAGGGATTTGAACTCCTGTGGGCTTCTGATGCTTAGGAAGCCCTTCTACTACCACAGAGAACATAAACCATTCAAGATGTACTCTGTACCTGTGTAATGACATACCCTCAGAGAGAATAAGAAGCAATTATGTGAGTAAACTGCTGAGCTATTATTGAAATGGAAGAGGCAGAAATGCCCACTCAGAAACAAGTGCCAAAGTGTGTTTACAAGGTTGTGGAAGAGGCTGTGGATCTTCCAGTTCTTCCTCTTCTGTATACACAACTGTTAATGAGCATCTTGAACCGACAGCAAACCTCCCATATAAAAGTATGAGTAAGTTTGGTACTGACTTGTAAAGCTTAGGTATACATTTGGGCCAAAACAGGTACCTCCCTGCGTGGTCCCCAAAGGAAAACGCACAAGGCTGCTGCTCAGAGGATATTTTTCACTGGCTTGGCTTACTGCCAGCCTGCCAGGCAATAAAGAGTTTGAACTTGTCAGCTTTGGGAGTAATTAACCCTTCAAATCCAGGCAAGTAATCCTCATGACTGTTAAAGTTAACTCCGATCCGTCCTGGCAGAAAATCTAAGATGCTGTGGGAATCAAGAACTTGAAGCTTCCCCCAGCCACCCACATAGCTGTCACACACACTCAGTCTTCTGGGCACACTTTGGGTTTCCATCCAGAGGTGGTTCTGGGGCAGTGACGTGCTGGAGCTTTCAAGCAGGCTCTTACATCCTACGACTTGCAAACACTGGGCTGCTTTTGGTCTTAGCCATTGAACTGCACCAGAACCAGCCCTATAATTTCAGGCTGGGGAGTAAAGAAGAAAACATGAACACACTGAAAAGCAAGGGGATGTGTGAGCTAACATTGTCTTTCCATTTATAATCAAAAGCTCATTGGTGTCCAGCTCATGGCTTTTGTTTTACCCAAGAAGAATGTACTGAGACAACACATTCCCTGTGAATCCCGGACCGCAGAAAGTCATCCCCATGGCCTATATTGTAACTGGCCATCACCTCCAGGACTCTTCAGCCAAGGGCTGGCTGATCTACCTCTGCCTTGCATTTTGTGTAGCAATTTTCTCCAACATAGACTGAATAAACCACTAAGAGTCCAAAGCTAGTGCTACTTCATACCCATTTCACAGTTGTGTAAATAGCAGCATGAGGGAATGCAGCTGTGGAGAGGAACACCTTACTCAGGATCCCATTATTACAACACTTCATTAGAGAAAGAAATTTCTGGGGAGAGAACTGTTTTTCAATGCTATCCAAACTTGGAGTCTGCCAAAGACACCAATCTGAAATGGATTATCATTCTGAGAGAGTAATAAATAATGAAACAACGTTGTTGTTTAAATGCAGCACTTATGGTATACCCATTGTTAATTAATAATATTCCCATAGTCTTCCAGAAATGTTAAACACAAGTAACTCATTATCCTGATTTTTAACCATAAGGCCAATAAGTACTTTAAGAAGTGGAATGAAAAATTAGGTACATTTGCTACATTTAATAGATATGATTTTTCCAATTGTAAATGGAGGTCTTTCATTTTATTTTGAAATAAAAACAACTCAATGCCCTATTTGTAAATAGGGAAACTAGCCACTGGTTTCAGAAGACCATCTGCACATCTCATGTTGCTTAATCTTCATTTCACTTCAGAGCACACTGTCAAAAAACTCCCTCAGAAATCTGAGCAGAAAGCCCTGGTCTGGCCAGTAATATCTATTTTGGATGGATGAGCAATTAAAAGAAAGTCTAGAGAGAAATATCACTCCTCTTTGAACTTGAGTTAGCTAATTGCCAATTAATTCAAGTCAATGAATACTCTGCAAATGTTAATCTAGGCACTGCAGGACACAAACATTTGTGGTTTACTTCAGGGCTCAGGCTAGTACTGGTCACAAACTATCTGGATTAAAGGGGGAACAAAACTCTTAGGATGAACAAACCCCGTGCACTGTTTTTTAAAGAGCTTAGTGTGTGCACACAAGTGCCACATTTGACCTTTGTATGTACAGTCTTCTATACAAGTAATGTAATTTATCCCCACAAATTGCAGGTTGCTACTGTAAATCTTTAAGGCATTCATGGATGCTCATTCCTGAAAACTACACGTGCCAGGGTTTGCAAGGTCTGCAAACCTTTAAGGACGTGAGTTTAAAAAATCAACTCTTAAGCAAACAAAACCAGTAATACAAATCAAGTGGAGCGTAGAACAATGCTTAAAATGTAATATTCTTGCTCTTTATTCTCAACAGTTATCTTCACAAGCCCTGTAGTTTCAATTAGGGTTAAATCAGTTCAGTTACAGTGTCTAACTCTGCTGACTGCAGAGAAGTTGCTTTAGATCTACAACAGTGGAAAACAGATTAAAATTTGACCCACAGCAACATGATTTCCATAGCCGTAAAATAAGGATAATAACATTTACTTACTTACCTTGCAAGGGCAGTAGAAGGATTAACTGGTTAATCCTTGCAAAGACTGTTGGAAAGGATCTGAACTCTAAGCAAGTTTTACATATTACAACCAGGAAAACTGCATCTTAAATACAACCTGGAAAGAAAGGTCTAGGAATTTCTTATTTATAGTTTCCATTTCATTTCCCAGTTCCTCTAGCACAGAGATTTCTAATCTCCTACAGCACACATCTTGCACTCCTCTTAGCTGTACTGGGAAGAACTTTGTTACCGAGCATCCTACTTATAGAAACCAATAATTGCCCTTAATTACTCAGTCTTCTCATTGAACAGATGTTTATTTTTCTATAGCAATTGTTATATCTAATTATTGCCTTTTAAATAAACAGAGCCTTATATCAAGTGACAGGTAAATTATACGCTACCAATTTATAATTGCATATGGGGAAAGGATGTATAGGGTTGTCTTACAAATCTGAAAGGATGAGGATGGAGCTACCCACATTGGTAATGAAATAATTTGACCATGGGCTCTTCCACAGAGAGATTCTAGTGCTAAAAGGGCTCGTGCAATAACTGTTTCTAAATTGAATAAATTGTAATTACAGTAGGACTGAAGCTAGAGTTCAAACGCTCAGCAGGAGCATGGAAGGAGATGTTCATCAGTGCTGGGATTCACGCGCCTGAGCTCAGAGCACAGGGACTGTGCATGCTAAACTGCCACAGCCTAGGTTTATTCTCCTGAGCTATGAGCACTGGCAAACGTACACTGGCTCACCCAGCCAAAGGGACCCACTCCTAAGCTCAGAGATTGGTGAGAACAATGCATCAGCTCAGATGTGACTGGATCCACGTGCCTCATCTTAGAGAACAAGAGACACAGACACCTATATATGTATACATATATACACACACACAGCAGCTCCCCAGGAGCGGGTTTTACACTGTATGCCTCAGAGATTATGGTAGGATCATCCTCCAAGCTCAGCAGGATCAAAACACACAGAACTAACATCACCTCTACTGATTTTTATCTTGGTCTCTTTCTTACAATATTTCATAAATCAATACTTCTCAGAAACCCTTTGTGCCCCCTGAATATAGCAAAGAACGTGACTGTTGAGACCTTTTGACATGCTCTTTTTCCCATCTTACCATACACACTCACGTGTCTAAAGAGCCCCCCCCCCCAGGGAACCCAGACACAAACCTTGGTGGGCACACTGGATGCCTCTTTCGTAAAATGCCATTATTTCATCAGTCAAACTCTAACAAACTCTTGAAGTCCTCGGGGATCTATCAGCAGCTTGTGATGTCTAGTGGGCTGAGCTCCTATTTCAGATCAAGTCTTTGTTCCCACATAAAAACACTTGGGAGAATAAGCTTTGCTGCCATGGGAGAAGTGCAGACTTCAGCCCCCAATGCGTACGCCTGAAAGTATCTGGGCAGCACCCTCACCCCCTGGAGACAGCGAAACAGAACAGTGGTTTCATTGTTTTAAAATTAAAAAAATAAAATATAAAAGATCTTTCCATTGATTCACCATAAAAAAGAAATCCCTTTTGTACATCTCTGGATGGGTATTGGGAAAACTCTGCTTTTGCCCACAACTCTTTCCACTTTCCAAGAGCTGTGTATCTCCTTGAAAATACTCTTTTTGAGGAACGATGAGATCCATGTCCCCCTTCAGACTTCATTAATCCTTTGCCAGGAGATGACCAAGGAGAGCCATTATATATACAGCTCTGTCTATCCTGCCTAAGATGTCTTTGAGAAAACATGTCGCTCTAACTGGGTAACATCTGGGTAATGAGCCACAACATTTGGTCCAGCGATCTACTGAGAAGGGCTGATGCACTAACAAGGAGGGAACACTGCACAGCAGAGAAAGAGGAGGTGAGGAAGGAGGAGGGGATACAGCAGATAAACTGCTCTTCACATGTGCTTTTTGCTGATGTTAATCCCATTTTCTATGCTCATTTCTTACATGCCCCCTCCCTCACCGCACCTTTCCACCCTCCCTCTGTCACAGGTCCTCACACCCTTGTGACCCTCCCATCAGCCAAGACTGTTTCAGCTAGGTTATATGTATATTAAGAACTTAATTAAAAAGTGGGGTTACCATGGAAAACCTTTCTAAGAAGATAAAGGTCATGCTCTTCACAAGATTAGGCTCACCACAGAACACTTCATCTCCCCGGCTCAGTGCTGATACAGCTTACTCTGCCCTCTGACATCTCTTAATCACCCACTGACAGATTCCTAACAGGATTTTCACTGACTGTCGATATGCTGCACTTCAGGCTCAAGAAGTGATTTGGATTAACCATCCTTGCACCCATGCTACGAGCAAGGCGCCAAACAGCAAGTCACAAGCACATGCAGCACACCCCAGTTCCCAGGAACTGTGGAATGGCTTGTTGGTGGCAGTGGGATATGGCCCATGCACAGCCAGGGGAGAAATGCACTGCATAGCCACTGCGTACACTCTTCTACAGCTACAGGTTTTATCCCAAGGACAAATTCTTCTGTACCCAGTAGAACTAACAGGGGCTGATCTCTTGCAGATCCACACCCTAAATTTCATTTCACTGTCCACCACAAAACTCTGTATCCTCCTCTTGTTCCCTAATGAGATCTCCAGTCCCATCCCAACAGGTCCTCACCACACCTATGGACAAGGTACTTTCCTCCCCATGGCTTAACACCTATGATTTCCTCCCATACTTCTGCTCCCACTGTCTCTATAGTATCTTATGTCTCCTGCACAGTCTCCTGCAGTAACACTCACCACAGCTTTCACCCATCTGTCCTGCAGTTCACCTAGCACTTGCATAGTTTCCTTCCACATAGCTTACTCTCTCCTTTCTCCTATGGAGAAGGCAACAGCTGCTGTGGCTGGTCCAGACCTGTGAGCACAGCATCTTGTTGGCCAGTCAGCATCTACCAAACAGAATACCTGAGGTGTCCTTGTATTTCTCTCTTGGATTTGGTTCTTTCTCCTGTACTCAGTCAAGAGCATCCAACAAAGTTTGAAAGGACTTCATTATCTTTGAAAGATTTTTGAGATTGTGAGACCTTTCTGTTAATGTAATTCCATTTATTTACATGGAGATATTCCCACCATACGTTGTTGGGTTATTACATACGAGAGCAGAAGCAGGCTGGGGTTCGGGTAAGAGCACAGCAGGGACACCTCATCTTCCCTGTTCTGTATTTGGCACCCAGGGTGCAGCCTGAGCCCTTTTCAGAGTGACACTGAGACCTTCCAAGAGGGCAGCGGGCTTTGGAATTTAAATCCTGTTGAGTTAACGTCTAAGTTCAAACCTCTCCAAATTGCTCATGTTGTTTCTCTTACTAGAGTTTCAGACTTCTTAAATTTGTGTTTGGAAGTACAATATCTGGATTATTTTAAAAAAATAATGAACGTGGCTTCCTAGTGAAACAAGGTTAATACAGACACACTAGCTGTCCACACACTCTCCAAGAACTTTGGATTCCACTGGCCAACACCAACTAAATTCAACAGTGAGCCCTCAGTAACAGGGTCAGTAAAATTCAGCCGCTGGCTATGGAGTGACCTTATAAGTTGCCCGAGTACAGGAAAGGTAAGGATACAGCTTAGCCTTCAGTCTGGCTAAGAGAAAATGCCTTGCTGGTCAGTCAGCACGAGAAGGAACCCCTGAGCAGAGCTCTTTGTACTGCCTTGGCTACAGGCTACACAAGGGGGAAGGGGAGAGGGATGGAGAGGGGGTGGCCCTCAGGCTACTGGAGGGGCAAGACGTCAGTGGAAGGTCTGGGGACAGCAGACTTAAGGGCCTGCAGAACACAGCTCCATAGGATAAAATGGAAAGAAAAGGAAATAAATAATTTTAATAAGATTCTGGTATTTTCACATGACTCCTAGAGCCCTACACGTGGGTCTATGTAGTCTCAATTTGAGCAAGTGCTTCCTGTCTTCCATAGTAGATTGTGTGCATTATAAAACTCTGAGGGCAGAGATCTCATGACACAATTGTAACAGACTGCTTTGCCCATTTTGCAATATGTTCCTCTGAAAAAACTGCAGGAAATCCCACTTTTTCTTAATTATATTGACTATGAGAAACCCCCAGCCTCTGGCTTAGGACAATGGGAAGAAAGACCATTTGAAAACTGATTTCTGGCTTAAAAAAAGGAAAGTTACAGCAAAAGAATTAGAGGTAAGAAAAATTAGACTATTCTCATTTTAATGAACACAAATAGGCATATTAAAAAAAAACAATTTTCAAAAGTATTTCCTTTAATGTGAGAATAATGGCTCAAGTCACAGCATGGAGCTGAAAGCATTTGTCGACTTCTACACCAAGAAGCACAGGAGCTGCCTGCTCATGTAGTACCAACTTCACTACAGCTGGCTCACCGTGCTCCTTACAGAGAGAGGAAAGCAGGGGGTCATATTCAATACATGGTTATAAAAAAAGGCCCAAGCAGCTCATTAATTTCAGGTAAGGTTTATGAGAAACGATGTAACACCTGGGGAGCATGGTCAGCTGTGCCTTCGCAAAAAAAAAGAAAGAAAATAAAGTGAATTTAATTTCCTTTGAAAAGAAAGGTGGTTGGATAAATACAAACATGCACATCACAACCCACCTTCTGGTACCCAGCTTCATCACTTGGAAATTCACGCCAGAGGGGCTGAGGCTAAGTATGTCCTGAAATAGAGTTCAATTTCAAACCCAGGCAGGAACCGGTGATTATAAAAGGACAGTGGCATGAAAATTGTGCTGTCAAAATACATCTTTGTGTCACACTTCTGTTCTAGTTTTAATGTGCAACAGCCCCTGCCTGGGGTGCTGGAAGATCCCGCAGTGAATTTTTCTCTCCTAGAAGAATTCACTGGGGAGGATGATGACAACCCCATGGGTCTGAGCTAAAGCCCACTGAAGCCAATGCAAAGGCTCATCTCTTTCAGGAATTTCCAGACCAGTTTCTTCATGAGGAGCTCAGGGCTATCCAAACCTTGCTTCCTCTAATGGGTGCTGCTGTAGAGAATGAGAGGGAAGTGCTGACAGATTTGGCTGTAGAAGACCTTATAGCTATGCCAGAACCAGCTGTTCTCAACAGTTACCATAGTACACGACTCCCTGTATGTGTTGATGATCACCAAGGCAAAACAAATCTGCAGGCTTTGTTATTCTTCAATCTACAGCACCTTGTACTGCACCACTCCCCCCACAGGAAAGGGTTCTGCCTTTACTTAGACTGGTAATTTCTTAGTATCAGCATCAAATCCTTAAATTAGGCCCCCCACAAACACTATTTCAAGACCAGAGCCACCATAAAGAAGGGTAAAGAGTGGATGAGTTTTCTAGATATCAACAGAGAATCTCATCCCCGGGGTTCTTCCTCTGATTGCTTTCTATTCTGTTGTATTTCTTGGCTTCCCACAGTTAACATAAGGAAGGTTCAATCAAAAAAAATCCCCTTAAGAAGAAGGACATATTTTAAGCCTGGACAAGTACATAGAAATCAGCAACAGACCAAAAAGCATCTTCTCCCTACCAGCTACAAAGTCTGGGCTGAAGTTAAAAATACCAT
Organism: Podargus strigoides; assembly: GCA_028020825.1. NCBI lineage: Eukaryota > Metazoa > Chordata > Aves > Caprimulgiformes > Podargidae > Podargus > Podargus strigoides. The sequence continues at coordinate 6,101,498 of CM051633.1, forward strand.
CCCTCAAGAACAACACTCCCACATGAGGACCCAGTTTTCCCTGCACGTACACCAGTGTGATCCCACTGGCTTCCTTGGAATGATGCCCAGTTCCCACTGACCAAGAAAAGTCTTGCCAGCCTCTCCAAGGAGGTGACACAACACAGCGCAGTCTACAAACAACGGCCACAGAGGAGCTCCGTGTTGACTCAGAGATGCTCACGCTCAGAAGAGGAGGCAGCTCAGAAATAATTGAGATTGCTGTGCCCATTCAGTGTCCTGACATACACAGGGGATAAATGTGCTAAGATAACACAGTGCTACCCAGCAATAATGACATTAGACAAATCACGAGTCGTTTTCTGCAAAGCCCCCGGCCTTAAGGGATACTGCCTGTAAAGAGCCCAGGAAAACACTGTCTTGGCCTTAGGAACATTACATACATTCATCCTTGGGCTCTGTATTATGAGCTCCTAAGTGACTATAAACTGCTGTGATATTCTTTCCTCATCCTGTGGGGTCAGGCCACTCACACAGGAAGGCTATGTCCAAGATGCAGAGGGTGGGGTGTGTCAGAGCCTCTCCTGAACACGAGGATCATCAGCAGCTGAACAGCATTTATCTGGCAGGACAGGTATCCCCCAGAAGCATTATGTGGCTGTGACCCTCTGTGCTTAAGGCACTAAAGGTTACAAGTTGCAGTCCAAACCTTATTAGGGCAATAATTTCAAAATCTCTCAGCAAGGATGGAAAAAGACTTTGAAAAGAGAATCAGGAACTCTAGCAAAGGACAAATATAGAAAAGCCTTCAGTTTTCAACGATGGAAAGTCCAATTCTGGTAACTCAATCAGCAAACCAACGAGCACGGTTGGGCCAGTGGAACAAACCAAACCAGTATGGGAAGCCCTGTGAGCTGGAGTGACCTACGTAAGGTGACAAAATGGTGCAGCAGCACTGCAATAAGCACAGGATCCGCTCCCTGAGGGCCAGCCCAGGTCAGTGAGCCTCCTGAGAGGCAGGCTGGTGTCACACAACAGGAACAGGAGTGCCTGGAGGCACCGTGAACCTGCCCAACAGCAGTGTGCACAGGTTCAGCCACACAGCTTTTCGCTCCAGAAGGACCTGCCCTCTGCTTCCTGAGGGACCATTTTTACTTGCAGATACAAGACTTTAAAAGTCCTTACCACTAGATCTCTTCCCTTTCACCAGGACCAAGCCCGAGCAAGCTCCAGGAGATAAACACAGAAAGAGCAGCTTACTTCTCAGATAAGGCTTATCTACACAGAGGCTGATATTCATAGCTGTAGTTGAGACAACCAGAACTGAGAAGGAGCAAAGGTGCTTCCCTCTGGTCAGTTTAAAGGAAATCAAGGCAAACCTGTGGCCTCGTGTGATTGTCAAATAGGAAGGAGAATCCCTCTGCCCACATCATCAACCATATATCCCACTAACAACTACGTGAAGAAGCCTAAAATAAAGGTTCTTTTGAAAACCTTTGTCTCTTTTCTCTGCAGTGTACTCTGCTCTGCAGCTGCATGTGAATGCTGCTGGGCACTGCACCTAACGCTGCCCTGAGAAGAGAAGGTGCCCTCTGAAAGCAGAGGCAACCAGGTGAGTGAATACTGGATTAGGAACATCCAGACTGCACTTGGTGGCATAAAGGAAATCAGGGCAGCAGATGGCCAGGTATTTGGCAAGAGGGTTAAAGAAACAAATCAAGTCTCCTCTAACCGTGCTGCCTGATTTGTGCTAGCGGTCCAGAACCCACTGCTGAGGGGAAAAGGAAAAAGAGAGGAGTCCCACTTGCTGCAGATCCCAGCACAACACAGTTTTCCAGAGCCCAGAAACATCAGGTGAGCAGTGAGTTGCACTGGGAAGTCACCGGAGAGCTCAGTTCAGTGTCTGCCTGGAGATACCTCACATGCTGTCCCAACTGTTCATAACAAACTGGGTTAGAATCTTTTTTCCTTTACACTTATTTCTAAATGGAACCAGCACACCTGGACAATAAAGAATGATTTTTTTTTTTTTTTAAATCAATTTAATTTCAATTTAATTTCCAAACCAAACAGATGTTGATGCAAACTGTCAATAAAGAATATATGTTCATCTTTAGTGAGTACAAAATGCCACTCATCATTCTGTAATGTAGCTAGAAGTTTTAGAGAAAGGATGCAGTAAATGCACCTTAACTACATTATGACTTCAATGAATGGGCAGGGGTAAAGAATGTCTTCCTAACAACAGAAATGAAATACTACATTTTGTGTGAAGAGAATTTTTTTGCCAATTAACATATCTGGATACCAATTTGAAAATCTTGCTTTAGAAAAATAGCTAAAATGTACAAATGACAAATAAGTATGGAAGCAATAAACAAAACAAAGGTTTTGCCCTTCCTGATTTAAACCATAATAAAAATTCATTATTTAAATCGCCTTGATTTAAATATAAATGATATAAATTCATCAACCCTGCTTTTCAGATAATAAATCTCTTCACAGCTAGGAGATCACCCCATGTCAGAACCTCCAAAAAGTGCCAACAAGAGCACATTGCTGCAGCCAAGCCCCACCTCCTTGGCAGCACCCTCGCTGCTTCTGCACTTCACTTACTGGCACCCAGAGCCTTGCTCCGTGGTTTGAGGGTCGTGTTCCCCACTCTGCTGCCCAATGTGGGAACCTAGCTGTCCAAGATGGGGAAAGAGGGGTGCTATGGGAAGTATGGCAGCACTTGAGGTGGGTTCCAGCTTTAAGCAGAGCTTAATTTTTAAGACAAAGTCAGAGAACTGTCTACAAAGTGATGGAGCTACTGAGATGAACCAGGTAGAATGAACGAGAACCAAGAAACAAAGAGGTATTAATATTTACATATATAGAGGAATTTGCACTCTCTCTCCTGCTCACATATGAGCAGACAAAGCATAAGCTGCTCTTGGGGAAGCCCAACTTTGGGACACATTTAACACAGTAAGAATAGGATGCTGCAGAAATTGTTCTTGAAGAGAAAATACATAACAGAACACAGAATTAATTATGTGAACGACAGCCCTCTGGAATTATTATTGCTGTTTATATTCAAAGATTCAACACTTGGAAGACTAGGACTCTGCTGTGATAAGCATCACACACACACATAATAGGTGCTAGGCCCTGCCTTGGGGGAGATGGTCATGAACCAAAGAGATAAGGCAGTCAAAGAGTACACCTAATGATGCACTGTTTCTCTGTTTGAAGATAAGACTTTAGGCATGAAGAAATTGGGTAACTTGCTGCAGGTCACAGGGAAACCCTGTGGCAGAGCTGGAAACCAAGCACATGCCCCAATCACATTTTAAGTTGGTGGCAGTAGGTAAAAGCTAGAAAACCATTATTAATATATTTTTCGTCTACAAACTATATGTTAGAGCAGAAATAAGTGGCCAGTAGACCATCATTTTTATTAACTTCCAGATAAATCTCATACCTACCCCCTCCTAAAGCAGCATAAAAGGAGAACAATTCAATTTGTGCCACTAGATCTGTTCCTGGCTTAGAGCAGAAAATCTGAGAGCACGAGTGGGGTGCTTCCTACGTGATACGTGCCTGGATAAACTTGGTGAGAGAGCTTTCAAATGTATGATCTATTTAATGAAAACAACAATATATTGTATTTTAGACAGGAGAAAGGATGTTGATTTCTGGAAGCGATGACAGAAGAGGAAAAAAACCATGCAGGGAGATCTCTCTCCTATCATTTTACCCACTCTGCTCCGCGTGTGCAGCAGTGACAGGCACCATGGTCAGACCACGCCGCTCGATGGGAAGGGCTAAGCCCATCCTGGTGCCCAGCTCGGGATCCCAGCAGCAGGACGTGCTGGTTCCGAGGGGGCTGAGGAGGGCTGGCCATGCCGTGTGTGCCCGGGACGAGGAGGGCAGGCTCTGCGGAGCAGCAGGAGCACCGACTGGCACAGGCAGGGAGGTACAGTACAATAATCTCCCATCTGCACTGATACAGCTTTGAATCCTTGCCTTTCCAGCTCAATAGGTGCATCTGCTGCCCCTCTGCTAATCCGCAGCATTGTTTAAAATGCAGATCAGGGGAGATCATGCTTTTTTTTCTTTCCCATTACAGACCACAGCCTAATAAAAGAGCTTTAATCACCCAGACAATATTCTATCTCTTGCAGGGTCTGCTGCTTCATTCTTCCCTCTTTGCCTTTGTTTGGAAGCCAGATCTTTGTCAGGCACTAGCAGCAGCAGAATATAATTTTGCAACACAAGGTTTGAAGCCAGGCAAAGCGACTGAAACCCTTCTCAAAACTGCAGCATCACAATTAAAAGACCGTGACTGCAAAAGGCAAACAGCAGGGAACTCAGGTCATAGGAACCCCTCCAGAAAATGCATCCTAAACCCCTGGATATGTTGCATGATCTTAAACGTAAAAAGCAGCATCAGCAGACTTCCTTCCTTGTCTTTGTCTCCCTAGCACTAATGCACTAAGACATTTTGTTACACGTCAGAAGGTCCAAGAGCTACAGAGGAAAGCTGTGATTGATGACGTGACTGAAGGCTGAGAAAAATCACCTAATTTATTTCACATGAAGAACATGTACATGAACATACGTAGGTGTAAATGCTAACCTGAAGTAACTAGCTCTTTCCAGACAATTCTACAGCCAAATGAATGACCCAGTAAGCTGGAAAGCTGTTCTAGCTGTGACGAGAGGGAGATCACGCAAGTCATCAGGGTAAAAATAAGCCCATAAGATCCACTGTAGCTAAGCCTGACCCAGCTCTGAATCTTCCGAGGAAGAAGTGACAGCCCAGAGTCCTCCTTTCTACAGCTATTGCCATCAGTGTGTTTCAGAGGGAAGGACCAGCCTGGAATTCTCCTTATATATGTTTATCCTTAAATGAATTTTCTTCTCTAGCAATCTTAGTTCCTGCAAATAAGTGTACACCATAATACAATAAATCTTATCTCCCACTATATGTATAAATTTCAGCAGGAAAGATAAGCAAACTGATTATCTTACTGATCAGGGTGTGCCTGTCTTCCACAAATGTACAACATATGGTGGAGAGGAGGGCAAAGGAATCCTTCCTGTGTTCTTACGTTCCAAGAAACATGTTCATGGCATGAGAATAAAACAGAGCACAGCACTTCCCCTACCACAGGGAGTAAGATACTGAAGGAATAAAAAACACACAATGGATGTGGCTAAGAGGGATGTACTCCTTACCATTGATACTCCTCGAGTGACCAGATCCCCAAGAGCCCAACTGAGGACAACTCACCACTTGTAAGAGTTCCAGATGCTATGTGGAGCCTGGCAAGCCCCAGGCTTTCACTTGCTGAAACACCAGCAGCTCTGCAGGGACTCCCTGCTGTAGCAGAGCCAACTGGGCACCACAGAGGGTCCTGAATGGTACAATCCCAGAGGCAGACTCAGGTCACAACCATACAAGCCATTCCTCACCCTAAGTACACACACTCTGTTCATTTCTGAAGCCCAGGCAGGTGCTGGCCACTGACTCCCTAGTCAGCAGGAAACCCAACGTGTTCTGCCTGATTTACACATCTGTACAGAAATTGTTGGAAGCAGCAGTCTCATCCTTCAGAGCCTCTTTTATTTGAACTCACGGGAGTCCCGAACAGTAACGCTGCGTTTGTTAGATTTGCTGATCAAGGACAGCCCATCATGTGGTCCTCTTCTGCCAGTTGCCATCATAGCAATTAAAGGGGAAAAGACTATGGGACGAGTCATTTCACCAGTGCACAAATGCATATATTATTTGTCTCATTATGTAGACACAATGTGATTTTCAATTAGCTGTCCAACTGTATGATCGAACACAAGATACTTTAATTATGTATTCCATGGACATGCTTCAAAGGTGGTGTTTCAATCTCAAAATAATTAGCTGCATGCACAGGCAACTTAGAGGGTTCCAGAAGGCCTGTGGTTGCTTTCCTTTTTAAAGATACAGAAGAATTATTCGAGTTTCCTGAAATGCAAAGGCCTCCCAGCTGCAAGATAACTGCAGCTAGTGTATCTGTCCTGAATTACAGCAGTCTGTGCATACATATATTGTGGGGTTCCTAAAGAAACACCAGAGTGGTCAACAGCTGCTGGGCAGTATATCTGACACTTCAGAAGCAGCCCTCTGGGAATATTGCAAGGGAGTCATTGATGAAGCATCACCCACACGAAGGTGTGCACACACCTCCACACGGACTACCTGAACCAGCCCCAGGAAAGCAGAAGTGAAGCAGGACCAAAAAGGGAAAAAGGTGGGGAAAGGCTGGGAATGAACCAACAAAGCTGAGTCAGATTCGCTTCTCCTCTCACCAGGCAGCAGTGCTGACCTACAGCAGCAGTGTCTCATTTGGTGTTTGTACAAGCAGTAGTAAATTACTACCTCCTGGTGAAAAAGGAGAGGAAGATGCTATGAAACAAGTTTTCTCCAATTAACAAAGCCTCCCAGGACCACTTATACACTGTCCCCTCCTAATGAGGGCACCCAAAGTCATCATCCAGTTCTCCTCTATAATTAACGTCTGTAATTACTAGTAGACAACACTACGCCTTAATGAATGGCACTACTCAGAACATCAAACATTTATATCTGCACTTTTGTGCATATTAGATGCAAAGCATGCAAGTTTCATAGCAAAAAATCTATTTATTTTTTTTTTCCTATAGGAATACCAGATTTCCATTCCAAGTGCTCGTTGAAGTGTCTGAGTGCTCCTAACAGAGTCTAGAGTTAAATTCTGGCAGCCCTACACAAGCATATGTGAATATGAGTTGGTTTTCTTGTTATAAATAGCCATGTCTTGAAGGACCTCACCTCTCTGCCAAGGTGACCAGATGACACATACTGCAATGGATCTAGATTTTTTTTTTCTTAAACATCTATTCCAGAGTTGCTCAAAATAATGCCAAAAGGAATTAGGAGCTTTAACTGAAAGGGGAAAAATGGCAAGTATAGATGTTGTCAGAGGATACTTATTGTTCCCACAACCAGAATGCCATATGGCATCTGTCCCAAGAAACAGTCAACTTTTGCACTGACTCCCCAATAACTCAATTATCTGGGTCAATGCCATGGCAGGACTCTGCCCTTTCACATCCTTTGTCACATGTATTTAATTCCTGTTACATCACAGCAGTCCTGCTGGCCTTTAGGAAAGAGATCCCTTGGTGGAACTGAGGCCTGACAGGAGAACAAGGCAAAGATTTTGAATGCATAGAGGCACCTTTTGTAATTAAGGGGGTTTGGCTGTTTTTCCTGTAGGTTTTTATAAGAGGTTTGTTTGTTTGTTTGTGAAGTGAAGCTACTAAGCTGCAGGGAATCATTTCAAAATTATTATTGCTTCAAATTTAAAGCGATTTTTCCACCGCTGAGTTAAAAATGTCAGTGAATCTTACTGACATCAGGTGCCTGTTCCCACAAAGGATGGGTACCTGAGTACGTAAGATATGTATTAAAGCAGAGAAAAACACTGTTTAGCAACCCCAAACTTTGCCCAGGGTCATGTGTTGTAGTTTGACACACACTTTAAGCTCACAGAAGCTAACACTGATGTTACAAACAGCAGTTCAACCTTCTCATGTCACCTGCAAGTGTTTTCCTGCCCAGGTAATAAACCAGCTCAGAGAACTGATGCAGGTGAAAGCCAATTCAGGAAGATAAAAAACAAGGTTTAACCAACTCAGGTCTGTACCCAAACCCAGCACACAAAAGAACCACACAACCTGCAGGGGAAGAGAGGTCACTTCCCCCAACAGCAGCACCAGCTTAGCCACACTGACATGTCAATCCTATAAGTATAGCTCCAGAATGTCCAAATTCAATTCCTTTCTCTGTTACAAACTCCCTTCACATCACTGATCAATCACCTTTTTTTTCCCCCAAGCCTTAATTCCCCACCAGTGACATGAGGCAGCATCATTTCCTTTGTTCTTTCAATCTATTCAGAGGGTAGGGGCTTTATAGCACCAGGGCAGCAACAAGTACAACATATCTCCAATTCTGACCCAAAAGCATCAGCACCATGGTGTTACAATCAAGTAGCAAGCTGACAGCTATGTCTTTTCCTAACTGAAGGCCATAGTAACTTCATGCATGTGGTACTGGTCCTTTTGGAAGATGAGCTGTGCCTTACATGGTTTGTTCTGGTGTCAAAAAAGAGAAGACACTTTTCCTGGACTATGGCTGACAATAAATACAGATATTTCTCCTGTCATGGTACATGATGGGAACTCAAAAGACCTGTATGCCCATCCTGATGGAAACCTGTCTTGTGGGACCAGTCATTGCAGAGCATCAGTCAACGTGGCCCTAACTACCTCGAGGACTTTCCAAATCTCAGCCTCAATCTTCCTATGCCTTTTCTTTTCCCATTGGCAATATTAACCTGCCACGCAGAAATACTGAGGATTAATGTACTCAGGTTGGTAAAATGTCAAAAGTAAGGTGTTTTTGTAAAGGTTCCTTTCCTTCCTCCTTAGAACTTAGCAGGAAAGACAATTTGCTGAACTTGTCATTTCTAACTATTCTACAGTGGCAGATGTACAGAAAATGTCCCCCCCCAAATGGGTCTTCTTCCTTTATCCTTCAGACACAGCTCTGAGTTCCTTCGTTACACAAATCGTAACCACTGTGTGTGACTTACTATAACAGCAAATGTTCCCATCATTTGTCCATTACCATGTATTCCTCTTGTCCATATTAGAAGTCCTTCCCCATCACATTAGGAAAACAGCAAACAATTCCTTTCCAAATACACCACCAGAATTCCCAGTTATGTCCTGAAGGATGGATCAGCCTTCAGAGCCTACACATTGATGCTGGTGGCACTGACAGCAGTAAAACAAGTAAGTTCAAGTCAATAAACAAAACAGATGTGACTGAAAAAAATCTGATCTTGGTTAAAGGCATGTGAACAAGGAGAAGGCTGAGATTAGTGGAACTACTCAAACGAGGGAGGACTACGTTCACCCTCTGTAAGCAATTGAGAACACTGACAGTACCATCACACTGCTTGAAAAGTTGATAACTCATCTCCTGAGTGGAAGGAAACTATGCCACAGATTTTATCCAACTGAGAAAGCCAAGGGGCTAAAAAGTGCATACATTTCATTCACTTCCAGAATGGGAAATACTCATTTAGACTTATGCTTCCTACTGCTCAGTCTATAAATTAATTTTAAGATTATTTTGAGTTAAAAAAATTCCCAAGGACATGGGTTTCAGTCTACACAGCAGAAAGGCATCACCAATTAATAACTGGGATCCCTTTACTGGAGACAGTCAAGCTCTAAGCTTTCTGTAAAGGATATGGAGTGCATGCATACACAAAAAAGATTATGCAAATCAAAAAATAACAGATTATGCAAACAAAAATTACTCTGCTACACACAGGCTCACGTTAGTTTCTCTGACAGCCACACAACACACTAAGCCCAACTCTCACCAATTTAAAAACAATTTCATCATTTTAGAGCTGTTGAAGGAGGTTCTATGGCTACACTCACATCCCATCTCAATCAACCTGCAAACAAAGCTCTAAAGGCCATTGACCTCTAAGCAGCCTAGCGTGGTTTTCACCAGAGCTGCAACCAAACATGAGGCAGTAAGGGCCAAAACACGCCATGAATTACACCAGTGTAAAGCAAGAATAACTCCAGTCCAGTCAGGAATACACAAGTTTGAAGAACATTGAACCTATTCAAAAATTCTCTATAGTACAATGGGTTTCCCTATTTCCTCCCAGTGACCTTCATAACAAATTTGTTCAATTTATATTACTAAGAATGGCGTGCATGCAACATCCTCGCATCATTAGCAATGGTCTTCATTTTGGGGAAAGGTCTGGGGAAGATTTTCTAGCTTTTGAGCATCCAAGCCATCTGTACCTCCAATTTTAGCTATCTTCAAAGTAGACAGACTGGTTTCTTATTGACTAAGATAGGGTAAAGATCTCAACTGTCCATGGTAACTGTCTCAAGTGTGAGGTACCATGAAGTTTTGATGACATAGTCCTAATGAAAGTAGCTGCAGTTGTTCATAAACAGACTTCTTGATGGGCCCCAAAGAACATTACTGAGATCATAGTTTTGGAGCCAAAAGCTTTTCCATACACAATTCCCCTTCATTAAGCCACTTCTTTAGTATAGGCTGTCGTATTCAAAGACCTTTAAGAATTTAGATGAGTCTTCTCCACTGGCTTCAACAGCATCTGGCCTCATGGAAGGAATGAGGTCCCTGCAGTGAAATGTCTCACCCCAGTGGCTCTGTCTCAAATCTGTCAAAATCAGGCAGGACTCTGGAGAAGTTTCTCATGATCCATCAGAGACAACATCTGAAGTGCAAGCCAGGTGAACGCAAGGCCCATAAGGTAAGATACACTCCTTAGCCAGTCACTGTGCATTAAGAATCTAAATTGCCACAGAAGAGACTGAACAGCTTCTCACTGAGGTGCCCTGTCTGCATTTCAGAAAGCAGGAATCATCCCAGATCCATCTGATTTTGCTGAGAAAATAAGCAATCTCACATGACGAACAGCATTTGAAAGTATTATAGGAGAGTACCTTTAAAAATAATAATTAAAAAAAAAAAAGAGGAACTTTCCACTTCTAATCAATTTTGCTAATGGAGCGTACCCTCAAAACCAATGTCACACCTGAATCATTTCACTGTTCTTGATGCTGTCTAATTCTCCATCAGTTCTCTGATTTCAGCTCAGTTTAACACAGTGTTTACATCCAAAAAAATGAGAGAAAAAAAATATCTAAATCCCTGGCAATGTCCTCCTACTTATCAAGCACCAGGAAGGACTGCCAGAAATTAGAGCAACTTAGGTGAGCTCCATTTGATCTGCCTATCACACCATACGAGCACTGGTAAATCTCTCTATGTCCAGTCCAGAGGAATCACACTGGTGGGAAAGCTCCCCTTCAGGCACACACAGCTGAAAGACTTCAGTAGCACTCTGCATCTTTTGGCCAATCTACCAATCTTTTCTGTACAAAAATGCCTAAATAAAATAAAAGCCAGAGAACAGCCAGGAGTGGCAGCTATGAAAATGCTTTCCATAGTGAAGAGCATGAAAAATGGTGCAGGAGTCACAATCTCCCCTTTTCCTTTTTCTTAACTGGAGGCTGCACATCTGTGCTTCCTTTGGAGAGACTGGATGTTTCCACCTCCCCTCCCTAACCACCTTGCTTCCAACCCCTACAAATACAAATCTCTAACTGTTCCAGTCTTCCCCACTATACTTGGACCTTTTGCCTTTGCCCCAGTTACACTCTGGTTGCTTTCAGAACAGCTTAAAAGCTCCCTTGAAAGAAAAGTGTAATAATAACATAAGATTCTAAATCATACCAATAAATTAAATTGGTGCTGCAGGCCCTGATGGAAAGAGAAGCAGAATCCATCACTGCCTCAAACTCCAATTTCTTTAAGCCAAGGCAGAAATAAGGATTTGCCTCTGGCAAAGAGGCAGGGTATTTGTTCCACTGCCTGCCATGTAACGGGGCTAATCCACCTACCTACACATCTCACCATACACACACTACATGAAACCCAACTCAGAAGCAGAGTGTGAAGCCGAAAGAAACAATCTAGTTCAGTTTTCCAGGGAGATGAATGGTCAACTAAGCCATTTTTCAGGGTTTTACTTTCCAAACTAAAAGAGCAGTTCCACTGGCTGGAGGAAAATCAACTCAGCAGTAGCTGTTCAAAGAGATATCTTAAAATCTCTTATGGATAAAAGTTATTTTTGTATAAGAAGAGGATGTTCTTTTTCTGTTGCCTCCCAGCCTCCTCCCAAATACGCTGACAAAGAAAGATGAATGGGAACTGCAGTACCCAAAAGTGCCTACAAGGACTTGAGTTTTGCAGGTGGAGATGCAAGACTGAGGAACAAGGGGGTCAAATCACCACATCATTTACTTGAATCAAACATTAAATTAAAAATTCTCTTTCTGGACTTAGTGCCTAGAAACCTTAATATGAAGTAGAGGTGATGGATAATTGCAGATCAGCGTTCTCAATCTCTTTTCTGTTCTGACCTGATGTTAATAAAAATGGCCAGGGGACTCCAAGCCACTGAGGAATAAATGTGAGCTTAACTCAGCAACATACTTAACCAAATTTCAATCAATGGTACTTAGAGATAAGCAGTCCTTTAAATGAATAGACTTGCTTTTCTAAAATCAGAACAAAGAAGGAGATCTATAGCTAGTGATGGACAATACATTTCAGTCAAGATTCTTTTCCACAATCCAATGTGCAGATCTGGTAACAATAAGATATTTTCAAATTCACATCTTTCTGCCAAACAGTTCAGAACATAATTTAAAACAATAAATTGAAAAGCATGTTCTTTCTGAAATCTATTTTTACATTTCGTTTTTGCCCAGAACATGCTCGTCAGTACCCCTGACTTTCCACAAGAATATTGTAAAGTGTCTAATTTTCCTATTTTCCCATTATTTTTGCTTTCTGCTCTGCTTGACAAGCCTAAAAAATAGCAGATGTGCAGGGAAAATAAAAAATAAAAAAATCCATGTTGTTAGTACAGCGTCTGATAAAATAAACCCAACTCAGAGGGGTTTTTTTCACCCTACAACCTGCAATAGGATGAACATTCTCCCTAGAAAGATGCACTTTTCTGCTAGGTCGTGGGAGCATCTGACTCTAATGTGACTCAAAAACAAGCCCTCCAACTCCTGACCACCTCACAATATAGTAATGGAAAACATCTAGGTCACAGTATCCTGCCTCATCCAATTTGGATGCAGTTCTTCAAGGATATAAATTCATTAGAGACAGATTGTAAACAAACATATACACACACAAGAGAAAAAATACGCAGGCAGATTCTGCGTGCTTACCCTGCACAGATATGACTGCTTGACCCAGAAACCAAAGGGATCACCATCTCCTCACTGGGTTAGAGTCATTCCCCTACATAACTAACTCAAGAAACTTAACCTCTCTACCACCTCACAGAACGTCGCACAACGTCTCAGAGGAGATTGTGTGTCTCTCCAATTTATTTATTTATTACTCAAAGTCATCCCTAAAAAAACCAAGCTGCTGCTCTTACAATGAAGTAGGGTTTCCTCCCACGGTGAGCCCCAGGAGATTCCTGGGGACACCTACTGAAGTGTGATGGTAAGCAAGCAATCCCCATCCCTGGAGGGATTTCAGAGCCGTGGAGATGTGGTGCTGAGGGACATGGGGCAGTGGGGACTGGGCAGTGCTGGGTTAATGGTTGGACTGGGTGATCTTAGAGGTCTCTTCCAACCATGCCTAATCTGTGATTCTGTGATTCTGTTGTCAACCAAAAACCAACACAGATCAGGTTTTCTTCTATCAGCTTCCAACCAAAATCACTTTGCATACCCAGGCAGTTGTAACTGCAAGGATATCTTTGTATCACAGATATGTATGGGGACAGGGTGAGGGAGTTGGGGTTGTTCAGCCTGGAGAAGGAACCAGGGAGACCTCAGAGCACCTTCCAGTGCCTGAAGGGGCTACAAGAAAGCTGGAGAGGGACTTTTTACAAGGGCATGGAGTGGCAGGACAAGGGTGACAGTTTTAAACTGGAATAGGGGAGATTTAGATCAGACATTAGGAAGAAATTCTTGTCTGTGAGGGTGGTGAGACACTGGCCCAGGTTGCCCTGAGAAGCTGTGGCTGCCCCCTCCCTGGCAGTGTTCCAGGCCAGGTTGGATGGGGCTTGGAGCAACCTGGGCTGGTGGGAGGTGTCCCTGCCCATGGCAGGGGGGTTGGGATGAGGTCCAGATAATCTTCTTATCCATGATGAGAACCAGATAATCTTAAAGGTTTCCCCTCTCTGTGCCAGGGCTCCCAGAGAGTCCTGATCTGATCAAAGCATCATGCACAATCCTTCAGTGTTAAAACATCCTGTGTGGACTGCTGAATGTATTGGTTTGTCATTTTCTTTCATCGCTACAATCAGAGACACAAAGTAATTAAATGGGGCATGCACAGCGCTCTATCTCACACTGCTGTCTGGCACAATTAATTCCCCGTGCCAGGCTTGGAAGAGTTGATCATCGCACTGTTCCCCGTCCCGCAGGAAGCCTATCACTCAGTAAGTAAACAATTCTGAACAAACACAGCAAGCACGTTAAGTAAATGTTCTGCAGTCCTACACACACTTCATTCATGATAAGAAAAAATAAATTACAAAAAAAAAAGTGAAAACCAGAGCTCACAAATATGTCTATACAAGTTTAAAGGCCAAGAAATATGTAAAGGGTGAGTGTCATGAGGATGGAGCCAGACTCTTCTCAGTGACATCCAATGAGAGGACAAGGGGCAACGGGTGCAAGCTGGAACATAGGAGGTTCCACATAAATGTGAGGAAGAACTTCTTCCCAGTGAGGGTGACAGAGCACTGGCACAGGCTGCCCAGAGAGGTGTGGAGTCTCCTTCTCTGGAGACATTCAAACCCACCTGGATGTGTTCCTGTGTGACCTGACCTAGGTGTTCCTGCTCTGGCAGGGGGATTGGACTGGATGATCTTCTGAGGTCCCTTCCAATCCCTGACAGTCTGTGATTCTGTGAAATCATTTAATTGAAGAGAAATAGATGTATTTCCTTCGTATACGCAGTACTTTCTCACATCCCTGAAACCTGCGAGTACTGACAGTTATTCAATCCAACTTATATTTTGTTATCCAAACCAAACTCTACTTCTCTGCCATATGCTCAAGGAGCACAGGGAATCCCACACTGCCAACATTAGGCGTTCATCCCTGCTGCAGTAAGTCCGAGCTATCGCAGGATGCATTCCCATCTGCTTTTGGATTTTGCTTCAACCAGCAAGGCTAATAAATCCCTCGATTCTTTTGCCCCATCAGTTCCCTTAAGAGCAGCATGCGTGTCTAATCCAAGCTGGCCAGCATTTTCTGTCCACAAAGCCAGAGCAGTAGGGGAATAAGGATGGGTAGGAAGTGCCTGAGTTACCTGATGGAGGAAAACTCACACTGCAGCATTCACAGTCCTGGCCAGAAACAGTGTTCCTAAGAACGTGACTCAGAGGGATGGTGCTGGGGACAGTGGGTCCCTGTAGGCTCCAGTAACTTTCACAGAATCCCAGAATGGTTTGGGTTGGAAGGGACCTCAAAGCTCATCCTGTTCCAACCCCCTGCCATGGGCAGGGACACCTCCCACCAGCCCCAGGTTGCTCCAAGCCCCATCCAACCTGGCCTGGAACACTGCCAGGGAGGGGGCAGCCACAGCTTCTCTGGGCAACCTGGGCCAGTGTCTCACCACCCTCACAGACAAGAATTTCTTCCTAATATCTAATCTAAATCTCCCTTCTTTCAGTTTAAAGCCATCACCCCTCATCCTATCACTCCACGCCCTTGTCAGAAGTCCCTCTCCAGCTTTGGGACTGGACTGTACCGTTAAGAGTCCTTTGGGTAAGGGACAGCCTTGGCTGAACCACTTTGGGAACAGGCCAACGACTCAGCCTTGATTAAGAGAATAACTACTGTTTTCCCAATTCCCTCTGCTCTGACAAGACAAACTAGAAATTCACACCAAGCAGAGTGACCTTTTCCCTGTAAGCCCCTGGGTGGGGCACGGACCATATTTCCTTCTCTGTATGGACAGTGCGTAAGACCTCCAAGTGTGTAAAAGAATGCCAGTCTGTTAGGTGTGAAATTGAAAATACAGCTTCTATTGAAAAGAAGCTCACAGCCTGAGTTTCACATCTCAGTTGACTGCTTTCCCACACATCAATAAACTACATATATATAAAAATATATACACACATGTGTATATAATTGCTCTATTTGTCTTCTATTCCATATCACAAAGCAGCTTTAGGCTTGCTGGATTTAACCCAAAAAAGGTTTTAAAAATCTAAGACAAAGTACTGAACACAGGACAGTCCATAACATCCAAAGGAACTCTTCAAAATGCAATTTTTGTGTGCTTTCCTAAATTTAATTAAAAATAAAATAAATGCATATTTTGCTTTTTCTTCACAGTAATTAATACACTGGGGGCTTAAGGACCTTTATTATCATTGTGGGAATTTATGTTTGTGGTAGCAGTGTTGTTCTCTCTTCCCCCTTCAAAAAGATATTCACAGACCAGCGGAGAAACCCTTTGAAGTATGCGGCAGGGACTTCTTCTGCCCACTCCTTATGCATAACTCTTCTAGCACGATCTCACCAAGACGCAGTTTTCCCTCTCCAGCCCTCAGCAGCATGAATCTTACATCAGTGAGATGGAGAGGATCTCCCAGCCCAGCACCTTAGATCTGCTGGAGTGAGAGATTAGAGAATGGAAGCTCCCCGGGGCCCTTGGTGATTCTGAGCATCGCCGCAGCTCCCCTGCACCACAGGCAGCTCACAGCAGAGTTCAGCCCCTCGTGTAATTTCACCATGACACATCACAGGCCTTTTCTTGACACCAGCCTCATACACATAAACTCAGGTGGCAGCAAAAAGGTGTGGAAGGGATGAATAATTTTGCAAAAGTTTTATATTTAACTTTTGTTGTAAATAATTGAGTTCAGAGACAGGAGCTCTTCAGACCTGGGCAGCACTTTATGTAAGTGCCACTGAAACTAGGTGGCAAAGGAGTCCAAATAAATTATTCAGGTATACAAACATGGACATGGGGAAAAACACAGACAGGGAGTCATTTCTGGAAACAATGCTCAGCATTTCAAATGCAAATTTTAAAGTTCATGAGTGACGGGCACGTCAAGATCTGAGATCCTGGCTCCAGCAAAGGCAGAAAGCAAAAACCCTAGGCATGTGTGCAGGAGCATCTGCAAGTCCATGGCCATGAGCAACTGCCTTTGATCCCTCTGTGCTTCTGAAGTCAGCAGAACACAACAACACAACATTAACTGGGACGACTCGGGGCAAGCAAGATACAACTTCTGATCTGACTTTATGAACTGTCTCACATTTCTGCTGCTGGAGTGGCATTTGTATGTGTCCCCTGGACAGAGTGATGGCTTCAGTTCAAATGAAAGGAATTTCCTCAGAACAAGAAAACTGGTCATCAGTGCTCACTTTTAAAAACCCAGAGGGATTCACACAGAAAAAGGAAGCACAGATAAATGTAAAGGAGGTAAACAGGCTTGACTTTACTGCTCCCTATAACTCCCTGAAAGGAGGGTGCAGTGAGGAGGGGTGTTGGTCTCTTCTCCCAAGTAACAAGCAATAGGATGAGGGGCAATGGCCTCAAGTTGTGCCAGGGGAGGGTTAGATTGGATATTAGGAACAATTTCTTCCCTGGAAGGGTTCCCCAGCACTGGCCCAGGCTGCCCAGGGCAGTGGGGGAGTCCCCATCCCTGGAGGGATTTCAGAGCCGTGGAGATGTGGTGCTGAGGGACATGGGGCAGTGGGGACTGGGCAGTGCTGGGTTAATGGTTGGACTGGGTGATCTTAGAGGTCTTTTCCAACCAAAATGATCCTATGATTTCCTAACTTGGTTCAGAAGGGTTATGTGTGTGAGAGTAAGTGTGACTGGTTTTGAGTCTTTCACCAAGTCTGCTCCTTTGATTGTCACATGCCCTTTGAGGAGTGAATTAGAATCAAGTCCCTCCACAGGTGGAGGTCTGAGATCCTGTACTTAAACAACCTTGAAAACACAGCAATGTTAAACTAACACAAGTACGTGAGATACACACGTTGGGATGGTAAGAAAGCTTCAGCCTATGTCATTGCTCCTCATCCCCCATTTCCATCTAGGATATCTAGGGGACCCTCTCCTCACATCCTATGGACCAGTCAGAGAGAGGCAGGGAAAAGCTCCAGAGCAGCATCAGGGCTGAATGGTGTTTGTGTGCTTATGGGCCCTCTTGACAACCACTAAGGGTGGAAAAAAAAAGAAAAAAAGTAGTCACTTAGCCTACATTATTTCTGCTACAGAGCCTTTCCCACACCATGCAAAAACCTCCTCCTGTGAAGACAAAATGCTTTTGCTGGCAGATCTTCATTCTGCTGTGCCTCCTGTTACCCAGAAAGGTAAGCAGTGTTCATGCAAGCAATATTCTCAGAAGCACTGCTGGAGCCCCCACATCTGGACTGCACTGGACCTGAACACAGCCCCTCCCACCCCCAGGCCAGTACCTCAGCTCTCCCACATTAGAAGGGCAGAAAACAGGAGCAGAAATAAATGTGTGTGAAGAGGAGGAAGGAATGGATTGTCTTATGAAGCTGCCTGCACAGCTCCTGTAGTACACAACAATAGCTCTCCCAAAGGGACATCTGGAATCTTGATGTCCTGATCAGCAATTATCATCTGCAATCCCAAATCGTTTTGTCCTTGGGATATCTGGCACTGAAGTATGAGGCAGGAAGATAGATGCCCAGTTCTCATGAGCCAGGTTGGTGCTTCAGGGCTGAGGGTAGCAGAAACTAGTTTTGACAAGTTAGCCATGCAAATATTATGCATCAGTCATTGAACAAAGTATCTGTGCTGCTCTCCTATGTCCCTGTCACAGAGACTGATGCATCGTGACAACTTTCATACCCAGAGTTAAACTAAACTCCTTTCAATTGTGCCTTAAAACAAACAGAATTAACACCAAACTCCTAACGCTTCAGCAGAATGAATACTAACAGTTCAGAGAACCAAAACATTTACAAGCAAATCCACCAACGTATGCCACCAAAGGATGACTCCCAGTGTCTGTCCACCCACACTAAGCCCCATGGATCCCTCAGCAGTCCTGTGCCTTTCACCTGACTTTCTGTGTGAAGGAAAAGTGCTGCAGAACTCCAGTGTAGGTTACAACTAAACAGGATCAGGGACATTAAATATACATACAGCAGCTAATGTAACACAGCCCTGCTTTCTCTCTGGGAACAGACATCATCATAGTACAAAAAATTATTACAGCAGGAATAAGAATCCTGCAACAACTACATCAGTTTTCATGCTATAATTAGTCATTTAAATAAAATCCTGATTAATCAATATTTGCCAGAGAACCTCACCTCTCAGTGCTTTGCCAGCCAATGCTGAGTTCATTAGGGTGTTAGATGGAGAATGAAACAGGTCATTTGGGTGACATCTCCTCACTGGACAGAACATCATCATGGACAAAATACCAAAAGACACAAGAGCTGCACTGGTTCAAAGCCATGTAGGGAGAGCAGAGGCCACACCACAGGCTTCCACCAAAGATCCCTCCTTTGGGTGAATGAAGTAAGAGACTCCCACCCTGAGTTCTCTGCTCTTCTCCAGTCCTGCCCATTATGTTTGGGCATGGAAATCACAGCGACACTTGCACAGCCTTAGGCACTGTACACACTGTACTTCAAGCACACACTGCTTCTGGAAGGCCAGCATGGATGCACTGAATTCTCCACCCTTCAGAGGCGAGGCTGACAGTCACTGTCACCATTTCCCTCTGTGACAGAGGGCAGACAACCTGCTACAGCCTGAAATCAGGTGGGCTCCCTCCCTGTGTCTACTGGTGACGGGCACTTAATTCCATTGCATTCAAAATGGGGAACAACCTAATCCTATGGCTTTCCACTTGAAAAGGTAACACACTGCTCACAGCAATGGTGTCAGTGTTCTCAGCCATGAGACAGAAATACAAGGAAGCCTGAGCTACAGAAGAAAGTTTCCACAGGAAATCATAGAACCACAGAATGGTTTGGGTTGGAAGGGACCTCAAAGCTCATCTCATCCCAACCCCCTGCCATGGGCAGGGACACCTCCCACCAGCCCAGGTTGCTCCAAGCCCCATCCAACCTGGCCTGGTGAAAGGGTATTTCTCATTATTATGTTTTATTTACTTTCTAGTTTTTCCTAATGGGAAACTGAAATGCTCACATAAGAACTAACTGCAATGCAGTTTGAATTGGGGAGGCCTTTCTATTCTCAGCCTGTAATAAACACCCAAAGTGCAGTGAAAAGAAGTTTAAAATATAACCTTTACCAAACATGCAACACGGAAAAGTCTCCACACCATCAGAGGTTTCCATCTACACTTCTCCTAGTGGGACACCAGGGAGGCAAAGCAGGGGGCACAGTGAAAGCCTGCCTTGACTCACTGCCCACACCTGTCTGCACAGACAGACTGATGCTCACTGGCCAGCACCCCATGAATAGAGAAAAAAATGCTACCCACAAACATCACCAGCATTAACAGTGTTATTATTTATACTAGAGAGATGAGAGGACAAATCACAAATGCATAAAATATTAGGGCAGACAAGGAAATATTTTATACTCTGGTAAATTCCACCTCACCCAACAGCTTACCTTTTCCACAGCTGTAAAAACTTCCAAATGGAACAAAGATGTACGACAGGTACTATTCAAGGAAAGGAAGAAGAGGGATGAAGACCAGCAATTTCCAGTTACATTAACCCCCTTCTGCTTCAAGGATCTTTATTTTAAACTGTTGAGGCGTATTAGAAAGCTCCAGCTTGGTTTCCCATTACATTCTCCCTGTGTCATTACACCTAATAACACAGAAGGCTTCAGAAATGTTTCTGCTTTCATTATTTTCTCCTACTGGATGCCTAGTTGTTTAATAACTTTATCATTTTGCAGTTATTTGTATTCAAAATAATCTTTAAATCAAATTCAAATATCAGGGCACAAAGTGGGGGCAGTGAAAAATAACTATTTAGTAGGGTCCAGAGTAATATCTCAGTTCAATGTGACAGAATTCAGCACAAGAAACTGTAGGTTGAGTTCCAGGAACCATTTCCTAACAGCAAGATCTGTCAGACTGAAAAACCAAACTCCCACAGTCTTGGTGGCACCCTTTGTCACTGGCTTTTGAAACAGGACAGAGGACGGCAGCGGAGCACAGAACACAAGGAACCAACGGGGAAAGGAAGGTGACCCAAACCAACTTCCATTTCTGCCCTCTTAGAACAAACCCCAATCCAAAAGGAGAACACTCTTTTGGGAACACATCACATCCCACCTCAGCCAACTGGAAATCCAGACAGTCACAGCCCAGCCAGCAAACCAACACCTGTTGCACCCTGATAAGCTCCTACATTTTATTTTGCTCTGTTCCTGCTTTTGAGGTCTCCACCTGGGACACTGCCCAGGCCATGAATGGATTTAAGGATCTGACCCAAATTTACTGAAATTGCAGATATTTACTCATATATTCATCTTAAGCTTGTTTCTAACTTCTATGCCAAATAAAGACAACCCTAGTGTTGTGGAGCTGGGGCCCTTCTGTATAAAAAGCTTACAGAATGAACAATTTACTGTATATATACATGTAATAATAATATGCAATATATTATTACAATACAATAATATATCGTATTATTACAATTATTATAATATATTATAATGTACATATTATTACATGACATTAATTTATAATTAAAAGTTATCTCATATATTTGCAGTAGGTGTTGTGCTCTGTTTCCCAATCCATTGAAGGAGCGTATCTACTACTTTTTTCCAAACTCTATGGAATTTCAATAAATAAATAAAAACACATCTAAAATGAAGAAGAACACAATGTAGTAGTCCATCAGAGCAAAAGAATATTGTACTGCGAGTGCAAGACTATTTATTTCAACTCATCAGCAGATTTTAACTAATTCCACAATCCCCATATGAATTTTCACCCTCACTTCGCAGGGGAGCAGACTCAGGCTCAGACACATTAGATACTTTGCCCAAGCCCGTGCTCTAAAGCCAGCAACAAAGATTCATGTGTAGTTAGAAGCATATCTAATTTATTTTTATCTACGTTTTTATTACACTCAGGAGCACAGTATTTCAGTTCTTTACAGTACTCACAATCAATAAATCCCCGTATTTTTCCTGTCAGAAGGGATTAGTTACTTTCAGCACTACAGAAGCCAAGAAATGAAGACATGGAGGTATGTGCTGACGTGGCCAAAGCAAGTTCCCCAGGGGAATCAATGCCTGAGGCAAGAACAGGACCTGGACCCCCAGAGACCCAGCTCTCACCTTCACGTTCCTCCTTTCCTATGAAATTTATTTCTTTCCTTTTTCTCTCACTCCCTTTTTCTATCGTAAGTGGGTGGCTCCAGCAATCAATGAGATACGCCTGGAGATTCTCTAATGGTACTTTTCACCAAAAAGGCCTCAGTATGTACAACAAGAATGAAATAAAATTGATATCTGATACAATTGTGCAAAAATGGTCTGCATTCATAAGGTGACCTCAGCAGAAAAGGGGGAGAGGGGATGCTACGGCCAAAACACAGCTCCACAGGCCATCAGCAGAACAAAGCAACTTAACCTGAAGTTCTCTCTCTCACCACTGTAACACACTGGAGTATTTTCACCTGTTAACAGCCGTGTGTTGTAGCTTCTGAATTGTTTTGTAACTGAAGCAGCAGGGACAGGTAAGAGGAAATTCCAGATCTGTTTCCAAGAGGTTTATGTAAGTCTGTCATTCCACATGGCCACTGCCCACAGTTTGAGGGGACACGAAACCCGGGCTATCAAGTTTTGTGTGACTTGTGCATCATTACCACAGAATCACAGACTGGTGGGGGTTGGAAAGGACCTCTGGAGATCACCTAGTCCAATCCCCCTGCCAGAGCAGGGTCACCCAGAGCAGTCACACAGGATGGTGTCCAGGTGGGTTTGGAATGTCTGCAGAGAAGGAGACTGCACCACCTCTGGGCAGCCTGTGCCAGTGCTCTGTCACCCTCAAAGGATGGCACTCCCCATGTTCCAGTTTGTGCCCATTGCCCCATCAGACAGATGCTCCAGTCCCCTCATCATCTCCAAACCCTCCACTGGATTCCCTCCAGTAGCTCCATGTCCCTCTTGAACTGGGGAGCCCAGAACTGGACACAGCACTCCAGATGAGGCCTCACCAGGGCACAGTAGAAGGGGAGGATCACCTCTCTTGACCTGCTGGCCACACTCTTCCTAACACACACCAGGATCCCATTGGCCTTCTTGGCCACAAGGGCACATCACTGGCTCATGGGTAACTCATTGTCCACCAGGACTCCCAGGTCCTTCTCCACAGAGCTGCTTTCCAGCAGCTCAGCCCCTGACCTGTACTGGTGCATGGGGTTGTTCCTCCCTCAGTGCAGGACCCCGCACTTGCCTTTGTTGAACTTCATTGGGTTCCTCTCCTCCCAACTCTCCAGCCTGTCCAGGTCTCACTGGATGGCAGCACAGCCTTCTGGTGTACCAGCCACTCCTCCCAGTTTGGGACCATCAGCAAACTTGCAGAGGGTACACTCTGTCCCTTCATCCAGGTCTCTGATGAATATGTTGAACAAGACTGGACCCAGTACTGACCCCTGTGGAACACCGCTGGCTACAGACCCCCAACCAGACTGTGCCACTGATCACAGCCCTCTGAGCTCTGTCATTCAGCCAGTTCTCAATCCTCCTCACTGACCACTCATCCAACCCACACTTCCTAAGCTTCCCAATGAGGGTGTTATGGGAGACAGTGTCAAAAGCCTTGCTGAAGTCAGGACAGACAACACCCACTGCTCTCCCCTCATCTACCCAGCCTGTCATGCCAGCACAGAAGGCTGTCAGACTGGTCAAGCATGATTTCCCCTTGGTGAATCCCTGCTGACCACTCCTGATAACCTTCTTTTCCCTCTACATGCTTAGACATGATGTCCAGAATGAGCTGTTCCATCACCTTTCCAGGGGTGGAGGTGAGGCTGACTGGCCTGTAGTTTCCTGGGTCCTTCTTGCCCTTTTTGCAGACTGGAGTGACATTGGCTTTCCTCCAGTCTGTTCTCCACCACCTTTCAGAGATGATGGAGACTGGCCGAGCAATAACATCTGCCATCTCCCTCAGCACTTGTGGGTGCATCCCATCAGGCCCATGGATGTGTGGGTGTCCAGTTTGCCTAAATGATCTCTAACCCAGTCCTCTGTGACCAAGGGAAAGTCTTCCTTTCTCCATATTGTATCACAAAGTGTTGCATGTACAATGAACTCCTTGATCTAGCTCACTTGCATTCCTACAGCTTCTCTTTATTTATCTAGTAGGGCAAGCAAAACTCTGACACAGACAGACTCGGGGAAGTCTTTGCTCACTACTGCAGTGTGTCTCAGACACCAATTCCCACCCTCTGGGTACTAAAGCACAGAGCAAGAAATTTGCTACGCAATATTAAAACTCAACTCTTTTCTTTGGTTGTTTTTTTTTAAGCCTCTTACTCCAGCAAATAGCTCACAGAACACCAAACTGTTTGATGTTTTAACATTGCAATATATATCCTTGGGCATGAGCTGGGTTTAGGGAACTAGCTACAGCTTCACTCAGCACAGCAATCAACCTTAAGTAACTTCATGCTGTAACGATGGCACAGAAATAGCATTAAGATGTGGCCAGAGGATAAGTCAGAGGATAAGTTTTGCTAAGTGCTGATGAAGGGAGAAAGGCAGGCCTGCAGCCAGCTTCCTGAAGGCCTCAGGGATGGCCATACATCACCTTCACAGGAGCCTGTGTAGTCAGGTTACACGATGCACAGCTGGCACTGCAGGAATGAACTGCCCTCATCGCAAGCACATCCCTCCTAGTCCTCCAACTCACCTTCTTGGCTTGGGGGAAGGCCAGAAACTGCTCCTCCTCTGCTGCTTTAAGCCTTGTGCCATCACAAACGTTTCACATTCAGTGAGTTCTTTGGGGTGAGCAGCCCCAAAGTGTCAAGGCATGCTTTCAAGTCCTAGCTTGCCCTATAATTTGTTCTTTCAGTCCTCGCAGTTAATTGCACAGTTGGCATCCACAACAGGCCATCTACCAGAAACCCCATTCCCAATTTAAAAGCAATGTGAGTTGAGCAGCCACAGTCCTTCACCCTGTAACCAACCAGTATACCACCCCTACATGACAATTCAACAGCACCAACAGGCAAAACTCACTGCTAAGTTCTCTTTCCTCATGCAAAACTTAAGTAACAGGACGTGCAATAGGGATGGACTTCAAAAAACTGTTTCATAACTCAGCATTTAAAACTCACGAGGGTTTTTTTTTGTGCTGGCACTATGGCAAATTTGAGCAGGGATGTGAATTCTGGAGATGTCTCAGTCACAGGGTAAAAGTGTTGGTACACTGCACTGGGAATTCTTATCCTGGCATTAAAACAATACTACTCACACCCTACTTTCAGACCAGTCCATGGTAACTCTAGCAGTGATGGGCACTTCAGTTTCTGAGTATTCCATAATTAAGAAGAAACAAAATGAAGCACAACATCAACATTTTGTACTGGTTTAACATCCTCCTTTGAAACACAAGCTTTAACTAGCCATTTGCTTTCTTTTTTTATAAATCCATGGTCATTTGGCCAAAAATTAATCATTTGCTTTTAATCATTGGCATAAACTCAGAATAACTATATGTTTTCAAAATGACTTCTTGTACTGGTAGCTAAGCTGCTCTCATGCTGCCAGCTCAGCTGGTGGTTAGTTACCTGCCCTAACTGGGTACTCCAGATGAGGGTGAGATACCAAACTCTTTTACTGCTGTGGTACCTGATGGGCTGAAGCTCATTTACAACATTAGGGTTTTATTTGTAATGCAATATTTTTATTACCCATTTCCAAACCACAACACAATTTAATTATAAAACTGTCATGATACAAAACCTGTATTTTAAAAATTGCTTTCTGCTACAACCATCACATTACATTATCAAAATGGAAAAACTATTAAGATTAAATTATGCTTTACCATTTACTTGCTGCTAGTTGATTATTTATCATTTTCCCCCTCTAGTTTGACAATGGAAGTAGGCAGCCACATTCATGTTTATATCATATTCAATTTTAAGTTGCATTCAATTTTATGCTGCATTTCCAGTTTTGCAGAGAAATATTTAGACTAAAATCTTCCAAATTCTTCCAATTTTCTGTAACTGCCACCTATTTCCACACGCAGGAAAAAAATACATGCAAGGTTACTGTAGATTTATTTAAATTCTTACTATGAAAGGCCAATCCAATATTGCATTTGATAGCAGAACAGAAAGCCTGGTGGTAAAGGAACAGGAGCAGGGCTTTGAAGATCTCAGTGTGAAGCTCTGTTTCCTTTCTTTGATGCTATGGTCAAGTAGGTAACTTTGCAGTCCTTCAGTCTCCCATCTGCACAGGAGGGTCATGTTTCTGTTCTCACCCTCCCTGCCTGTTCTCAATATGTTCTCAACAAACTCCAGGGGACAACGATCACCTCTCATTTAACATCTAATGGTCCTAACTCAGTGTTTCCAGGATCTGTGTACTGTGAGTGCCTCAACAGGTACAAACACCTTTTCTTACATAAGCCTAACAGTGCTCCAAAAATTCTTACATGAACAATTCTTTGTAAAATCTATTCTAAAACTTTAATTCCCTAAAATCTAGTAAAAAACCCCAAACCTCTTGTTAAATCTTAAGCAAACAGTTATCGACTTAGAAGTTATTTAAGCACTACCTGCCTTCTTTCACACGTTATCAATTCTCTAGTTGTCCTGTCTTGGTCCCACTTCCAATGTCAAAATAATTCTGCAAATCTCAGGATTTTAAGTAACGCACAAGACTTTTTCTATGCTTTTTTTTCTTTTTTCTTTCATGTTTCGTACCTTCCAAGCTTGAAAGCTGATGTCTAAAATTGAGGGAGAAAAAAGCTGTACTTGTGACATTGATCAGACTGGTGATTTGCTTAAATCATTGTCATTGCAGAACCAAGTATCTGTCCTACGGTGTGTTAGCATTTACAAGCTAAAATTAGGAATTTTGCTTTCACTGAGGAGAAAACACTTCCAATATCTTGAAAAAAAATGAAAACAGAAAACACAAATACACCTTTTTGCTGAGAAGAATAACAAAATTCCAGGACATCAAAGCACTTCTTCTGGAAGCCACAGAGCCTACGGATTCAGAATTACAATGCCAACTCAAGTGTAACCCCAATGAAAGCCTACAATAATTAGATGCGTTCAATCCAGAAAAGAGAAAAATGGCAAAGTGTGATGTAGACAGTGAAACATTCTGAAAGGTAACCAAGAAAATAAAATCACATGAAGGATTATTCTTGTTTGTAAAGGCTCTATTCCAGCGACAAATTGAACCATGACCCACAAATCCAAAAGCAGTGAAGGAACCTATTGAACAAAGATAAATGTGCTTTTTTTCCCTGGCAAGGTCTCCTATCTGAGACCTGTAAGCAAGAGAGTAGGAACAAAAGCTACGTATATGCACAGACTCCTTTTTAAACCTTACTGATTTCTTATCCAAGGACTGTCTAGACCAGACAGCGCTTTTCTTTTGTTACTAAGATAAACCAGAGATGCCCAAAACCGAGTCTCACTCTGTCAAACACTCCTCTGCTCTTGCCTTTCACCTGCAGCAGCCCATATGTATCCTGAGATGCATTAAGGGGAGTGTGGCCAGCAGGTCAAGGGAGGTTCTCCTCCCCCTCTACTCTGACCTGGTGAGGCCTCATCTGGAGTGCTGTGTCCAGTTCTGGGCTCCCCAGTTCAAGAGGAACATGGAGCTACTGGAAAGAGTCCAGCACAGGGCCACTGAGATGATGAAGGGACTGGAGCATCTCCATCTGAGGAGAGGCTGAGGGATCTGGGTCTGTTCAGCTTGGAGAAGAGGAGGCTGAGGGGGGATCTCATCAATGCTTATCGATATCTCAAGGGTGGTGTCAGGCAGACGGGGCCAGACTCTTCTTGGTGGTGTCCAGTGACAGGACAGGGGGCAGTGGGCACAAACTGGGACACAGGAGGTTCACTCTTAACAGAAGGAAACACTTCTTTACTGTGAGGGTGGCAAAGCACTGGAACTGCCCAGAGAGGTGGTGGAGTCTCCTTCTCTGGAGACATTCCAAACCCGTCTGGACGTGTTCCTGTGGGATCTGCTCTAGGATCCTGCTCTAGCAGGGGGGTTGGACTGGATGATCTTCAGAGGTCCCTTCCAACCCCACCACTGTGATTCTGTGATCCCAGAGCCTGGCCTCTCCAGACCAGCCTTAGCACTTTTAAATACCAAGACAAGGCACATCTGTACATATGTAATCTGGCTGCATGAAGTTCTTTGATCTGAAATTCTCTTAGATCAAACTATTTTACCCTTCTCCATCTCCTCCTTGCCTCTTTCTATTTACTCAATGATAAATGTATTTGTAAAAGGAAAAATTTTGCCAGGCTTTAGTAGGTACTAAGACCTCATAGAGCAAAGCACTTAGGTACAGTCTATATACCAAGCCTACACTTTGCTGTCCTGTTAAATTAAAATTTCTAAAGTTACAGAAAATAATCTATAGAGAACTAGACCAGATCTTTCACAAATATCCCCCAGTTTAAGAAAGGCATGCTCAGTCCCCAAGATGAAGGTGGCAAGCACATATGGAGACAGAGCTTCCCATGCACTTTTACTCCTAGCCTGTTCTAGCTCAGCAGTCGATGCAACTTCTACACATATGCAAAACCCCAATGCAAACCATTGTACCAGCAGCAGTGCAAAGGAGCTCCTTACTCGTTCCTGTCAGTGCATTTGGATACACAGCACCAGGTCAGATATGTCTCCAAGCAATTTTCAAATGCACCAACAGAAAGGAAAGGTGTTCATTTTCCTTCAGAATTACAATTCTGACATTCTCTGACTTAGTCAAACCCTTTCATGGGAAAGAAGAAGAAGAAAAAAATAATTTAAAAAAACCCACTCAGACAAATTACCATTGCTATTTTTAAGAAAAACAAGTTTCTCACCTATGCAGACCCCTACTTCTTGGCAGAAAGCAAATATAGAGAGTTCAGCTTGAAAGGTATTGTTCTGGGAAAGCTGTCAATGACAGAGAATATAAAGTTGCTGATGAAAAAGCCATCTCAACCTTAAATATAGCACTGCTACACTAAGACCATAATGAAATGATAAAGTGGCAGCTGGCTGAGGAGAGACAGAGGATTGAGTCAGGTATAAATGACATACATGAAAAGTCATTTCTTTGCTATTCAAAGATTTGAAAAAAAAGACCAAAAGCATTATTTCCTCACATGAAAGAATTTTGTGCCCACATAATAAATTCCACAAGGGAAATGTCAATACGACGAGTATTTAATGCAGTCTCCAGATTATATTTTAAAAGAATGGGATGAAGGTCTTGGACAGCACGTTTGTGAGAGCCAGAACCAGGGGGATTTACTGTTTCCTTCCAGGCTGGATGCAGCACATGAACAGCACTCACCATGTCAATATGAATACAGTAAAACCCAGCAGGACACAGACACTGTCATTAGCACTATTAGATGTGCTACGTGCACTAATTGTTGCTTTCCCCACTGTAAAGCTGCCTTTTCTCACCATACAGCTGTGTGACACTGCCAAGCTTTTGTCTTGAAAACTACTTAAAACTACCTCATACTAAACAGCACAAGTGCCTAACAGAGTGTTTTCAATTATTTCCTAGTCACATAAGACTATTTCAAGAATGTTTGCTATCTTGCCACCAGTCCAGAGGACTTGGAGAGCTCAGGTAAGGGGAGGTTACCAAGGACATGTACTTGCTGCTCTGTTCATATGGGTCTCCAGTCACGTAGCTGTGCTCAGTGGTCTTGCAAAGATGCATAGCTGTTGTACCTCAATGCCAGTTTTCTTTTCAGCCCTTGGTGAGAAGACTTGTGGTGTTTTTCCTGCTTTTCTCTGGAGGTCAAAAACATGTTTTTCTTCTTTTGTGTACTCCTCTACTCATTTTTTCAAAGGCTTTTCCCTGTGGGTTTCCTTGACTAAAACAGGATGCTTTAAAAATTTGGATAAAGAGCCCCTTCACTACAGGTAACATTTCAATGTCCCCCTTAGCTGTCACATCAGAGGAAAAGGATCTGAAACAAACACAGAGCTTCTCGATTGCATCAGTAATGAAAAGAAGCAACCAAGACATTTTAGTTCAAGTGAAACAGCTGAAAAAAAAATTGCCCAAGAAGATAGTTTAAAATGTTTTATTAAGGACATCTTGATCTCTCTCTTCAGATACTTATGGCAAAACAAAATGATTTAGCATATCTTCAGACTTTGATAGGTGAGTATTATAAATTAACAACGAACAGTAAAGAAATAAGAGTGAACAGTATAGATAATGTTCAAAATCATGTAAGGAAAGATGGTACATACCACATGGGGCAGTGGTGACTGGGCAGTGCTGGGCTAATGGTTGGACTGGATGATTTTAGAGGTCTTTTCCAACCAAGGCTGTTCTGTGATTCTATAGTAAACAAGATTTCAGAATATTTTTCCAATAGCACTGGTGTGGACAACAACCAAGTAAGCAAATGGCTGTTGAGCTCAAACTTGATAAATTTTTGGAAAAATATTTGCTGGCATTATTCCTCTGCTTTTTCAGGCAACAATGTCTCCCAGTGTCTTGTTTTAAGCTATGATGGTGTGATGACTACGGGGTCCTATAAAAACAGTAAAGTTGAAAATGTAATTCTCTCCTTGCTCCACAAGGGCTATACTGCAAAAATTCTAGAGGAATTTCTGTGATAACCAGAACTCAGGTTTGATTCTCTCCAGATGCTGACCTTCTCCCAGGACAGGCATTCTTTGCATTTCTGCTGAACATCATTGATAGAGACATCTTTGTGTATTATCCACCTACCTGTTTAGCTACTTTGAGCTTAAAACAGGCTGGGTCAGCATTCTTTAAGGTGAAGGACAAGGCATACATTAATTACACTGGGTAGAAAACCATGTCTTTGTCAGGAAAATTCTAGAGCATCCATAATTAATATCAGCATAAAGATCTGAAGAGAGGCAGATATGAAGAAAATCCAGCTGAAAACAGTAAGAGACTTTCTGATCCTGTCAGCTGCACATGGCTGGCTCAGGGGTGGATTGCCAGTTCCTCCCATGCTTCACACCAGTGTGAAGAGAATCAGAGAATCATAAAATCACAGAGTGGTTTGAGTTGCAAGGGACCTTAAAGCTCACCTCGTCCCAACCCCCCTGCCATGGGCAGGGACACCTCCCACCAGCCCAGGCTGCTCAAGGCCTACGTACAAAGGTTACCAGTTATAAATGCATTCACAATGCAATAGTTGATGCCAAAACCATTACCATGTCCTAAAATCCAAGTCACTGGGCTCTTAGGAAACACAGAGGAGCTGGGATTCCTGACTGCTTTATGACTGTTTGATTTAACTTGCTTGACACACAAATCTCTTCTCCATAGGCAACAAGGGCTGAGACAGCAAGGGTTATTATTTTTAGATGTATTTGCTTGATTTTAGAAAACACATTTTTTCTTGTGCTTTCCTCTGGAAAAGAAAGGGAACTGAAAGCTATATAGAGAAAAAATTTCTAACCCATCACTCCTCTTGGCTAGCTACTGCGAAATCCAGCTCCCAAAATTAAGGAGTGCAAGGTCAAAACCGGAACCTTATTTTTGAACTTCATAAATTCACAATAATTGACTGAGATAAAAGATTCAGACTCAAGTCCCCACTAACAGCTTCCGGGAGATGTGAGCAAGAGGGACTGTGAAAAATCCAGCTGAGCTTGTTTTAAGATATGATGCTTTGAGGACTATTAAAACTATTGCTAACCATTCTTCTGCACACAGTTAGGAAGTAATAGGAAAGGTGGACCATTCTGTGGTGGAAGAAATAACATTAAAAACTGAAATGTTTCAAGCAACACAGGACATCAAGAAGCACGATACATCAGCTCAGGCCTTGATCCCGTGCAGCTTCCCACCATCCCTCATTGATCCATTAAGGCAACCTGAAAAACACATTACTCTGTAAGATGCTCTGCTGAAATCACAAGTAAAGTACTTGTAAAAGAATGAGAAGGATGGGACTCACCCCTTGGTTGTAATGAATAGACTGACTGAGGCAAAATGAATGTCACTGCACTATTTCAGTGCATTTGCTCCACAGATGAATTCACTGCTATGTGGAGAAACACACCACGGGATGATGCTAAATGCTACTACCAACAGCTGACCCTTGAGTAATAAGGCATCCAAATAAGGGCTTGGAATATCCATAGCCACACTTCATGCAGTAAATTTTATCTCCGGGGCCCAAATAACCCATCAACAGTAGAACTGTGGAGTTTGGTTGGTTGAAGTTTGGTTTTCAGTTGTGTAACGAATGTTAGCCAAAAGATTTCTAATAACCAAAAAGATTAACTCTTGAATGGCAAATTTTAGGTGTTTTTCAGCAGAATATAACCATTATATCCATCAAACAGGGGAACAACTCAAACAGAAAATGGATGATCGAAACAGATGTTTTATCCTGCTGCTTGCCAAATATTAAGGAATGTAATTAATCACATGGCAATGGCTAATATGAGTGAATTTGCCATCTCAAATGAAGATGCAAAGGTATCACAAAGAACCTAGGTCTGAACATTACGAATTCCTACCTTTACCCCCCCCTACAAGGTGTACTGGAACTGAGGAACCTTCACTGCAGCAATGACCAAGCTGAACTAATGAAGTAAAAATAATTGTCCACAATCAGCAAGCTGTTCTAGTTATAGGAAATTTCCTCTTTCCAAGGCTTTCTTTTCTTTCTTTTCCCAGACTTACCAGCATCACTTTATAAACCTGTGACTCTCTGTTGCATTAAACCCAAGGAAGTCTGTTCCTGGAAACGTACAGACCATTACTTCTTTCTTTTCCATTAAAAGAAAATGAAACCAAACTGTGCTCGTTCAAGTGCGTGGAATGGGAGAGTATAAAATTAAGGCAGAAAACACAACACCTCCTGCTCTTTATAGTTTGTGAGGTTCCTGATGCAGCTCTTTTGTAACTTATTATCTTTCAAATGAACTCTTGTTCTAAAGTTAGCTTTTTTCCTTTTTTTTTTGTTTTGGTAAGAAGCCCTGAGGCTTTTAAATATCAACCCAACCCAAACCCTTTCTCCAACCCCAACAGCACATGGACAGAAAGTCATCCTGTTTCCCTCACAGCCTAATAAAAATAAACTTGTTAAGATATACGAGTAGGCACAAAATCTATCTAGGTACATTGCCACAGTAGTTGACATCTTGACTAATACTGCAAAGGCAGTGTTTGGCAGATTTAATCATGATACTAGACTCCAGGGGCAACAAAGGTGTGAATAAAAGTAGTTGTGGCCATAGTTCATTCCGTCAGTTAAGCTCTGACCAGATGATACAGATGATCACAACTCTTTCTTGACCCCAGTAGAAGGTTTTCATATATCAGGAAATGCTGCTGTGCTGTTCTTGCATAGAGAGCAATTCTAGGGGAAACCATGACATTAGCTACTCATAAACAGAAGTTTCTCTCTCTGATGTTCCTATCCCCCATTTACCTTATTAACCTGGTATATCCTATTACCTTCTTTAACAATACAAAGTACTGAGATGCTACAGCACCTCACAGTTGTTGTTTGACTTGAATCAAACCTGACATAGGAATAGGAGCCAAAGCCACAATGATTTAGCAGTTCTCCAGCCCACAGTAACAGGAATGCAGTGGCAATCTCTCAGAAGGGCACATCTGGTTTTGCACAGCTTGAAAATGGTGCTGAATGTACACAAAGTTTCTTTGATTTATAGTCTGTACAAAACCAGGTATGTCAAGAAAGTTACATGTGTCAGTAAGGATCTGACCCTGCAGTGTCCAGAGGCACCAACACACTTAGTACAGGGATAAATCCTGAAACACAGTAGTGTCTGCTGAAAAGTGACAAATCCACCTGGTTGCTAGAAGCCACAATGCTTCAGTGCAGCAGCACAGACATGGAATCAACACTTAATGAAACAGAAAAAGTGTCAGACACTACACAGGAGGAGCTTTCCATAGGAAGCTGGAGGCCATGCATATTCAAAAAGATTTGGATATTATTTGACCTGTGCCCCAGACTGCTGAGAGCTGCTTCTGGTCCATCATTTAAGATACATAATGCCAAAACACCTCCTCCACTCTGCACACCCTACTCAAATATTCTCTTTTTTCTAACAGTGTAAGAGAAGAAAAAACAGGAAGATAATTAAAAACTGATAAAAAAATAATATAAAAAGCTCTATAGGGCCTGGATCACAGCACAACTTCAAATGCAGCATTAAAAGTGAGGAGGAGAAAGATCTAAAGGAAATATAATTATGAATAAATAAAACCAAGCACTCACCCCCCTTGCTACTTGTAGATGGGGAAAGGATGGTGCTATATGACATCCTGACTCACTGCTCTTTGTACAGTCACTTGGGAGCTGACCCTTTGCAGTGGTCTTCCAACATGTGCTATTGAGGACAGTATTAGTAGACAGAGTGAATAAAGAGATTCTGATGTGTGATGGGGCTTTAGAGAAGTCACGGAGGAAGGGCAGAGCAAAGGCAGGTGAACGTGTCACCACAGACTCAGCTGTGTCCCAACCCTGCTGCTGGCACATCCAGTGGTTAAGGAGTGTCCCCCACTGGCAGCACTGCCAGCACAAAACACAGGGTGAGAGGGCTTCAGCACCAAGGAAAAGGTAACCCCTGCCCAGCTCTGACACCCCAGCAACTGCACCCCTACCCCCAGGCCACCCGCTGCCAGGCACGGGGCACAGGGGACAGAGCTCTGCAAGGCTGCCTGCTGGGTACCAGCCTGGCTGTTATTAGCACCGAGACAGACATCTGGCGACTGACGGGGAGCCACTGATCCTAAACATTTTGTCATTCATCTTCTTTTACTCTCTTCTGCCAGACAGCACCAGCTTCCCCACAAAGCCCAGGTTTCCCAGTCTGATTGCACCCGAGGCAATGTACGCAGCACTTGAGAGGCAGACCAGTGGTTTGCAAGTGATGATAAATGTGGAAAGTAAAATTCAGGCTCCAGTGCTTGTTACTGACAGCACCTCCTTGAAAAGTTTGGGTGTCGATGCCCTCTCACTTTTGCTCATGCTCCAGCCAGCCGTGGAATAAGGGGTGCTCTGAACAGCAGTCTCAAAGCCCTAAGATTAACGAGAGGTAGAAGCAAACACGAAGGAAAAGCAGAGGTGATATATTCAGACCCACTTGTTTCACTCTGCTAACACAGAGGAGCTCTACTGTATGAGTAAATATGTCTTAAAGTCTTAATCTAATAACTTCAACAGTCATTTGGAAAGATAAGGAAATGCTGACTAGCCTAATCTAGCAAAGTCCCTAAACCTGACAGGAGAAAAATACCCTCCCCATACAGTTCATAGGAAAGAGAGATGGGCTCACAAAACTGAAGCTGGCACCTATTTATTCTCACCCATTGAGTTCTCTACACTTGCACAATGTCTCTTGTGATGAAAGGCATGAAAACTAAACCAAGGAAAACTCCTATGTTTGGCAGCAATCCTATGAAGTACTTTATCCCCATTTAACACAAAAATGAGCTGCTGGTTTCTCTGGGAAGAGAAACCAGAACTGACACCTTTGTGTCTTCCCCCCAGCTATCCTTTAACATGAGCAGCAAGATGCAATACGCAGCCCATAACGTTATGAAATAAGATGAAACACCAAAAAGGGAAGACAATCTACAGTTCTCCTTGCAAGTGGGTAGAGTATTTCCCCTTCTATTTTCCATGAAAAGAAACTAAATGTATCATGGCACTTACAGCTCTTCTTGTACACCAAGCAGCTGAATGGAACAGCAGTGATCAGGGCACACACACAACCACAATACGATGCCACAATAAACTTCCATCACAAACTGAAACAAACCCCCCTAAAATATGCTAAAACAATTTTAAAAAAATGCATTTAGTGGAAATCTAGTGGACATGGGGGTTGGAAGGAGATGATCTTTGAGGTTTCCTCCAACACAAACCATTCTGTGATTCTAAGGAATTAGATGCAATAATTTGTGGAAAGGGTAACAAGAACAAAACTCCCTTCTGAATCAGGAAAATAAACCTGGTAACACACTTCAGGAGTGTGCATGATCTCTGAGCTGCTGAGCAAAGAGCAATTCTGCCTTTCAGAGAAAAGAAGTTGTGCTCATTAACAAAACTTCAGGAAATTAATTCCTACACCACCTCCTTTTGTTAAGATTTCTGGGGTCATTGTTTGTTTGTTGCTGTTTCTCCAACAAAGCCCATGTCCACTGCTGGAATCAGGGAACAGTCTGCCTAGGTGGGGGCTTGCAGAAGCCTTCAGGCTCTGTGGCAAGTGGCCACATTAGTAAAATGTATACAAATACCCTGAAAAAAATTAATAAAGTTCTACACCTACAGACTCTTCAAAATAAATGAACTAAAGTATTCATGTTTTTCTCTCTTCCTGAAGTGTCTTTAATAATAAAACACAACACAGAGTACTGCTGCTGCACTGCCTGTTCTCAGAAGAGAGGACAGTGGAAATGACTGAGCCATCAGTTCAGTGCCTCACGCAGTTCTCATAGCTAACCAGGGAGAAAACCAACCCACACGCATGCAACCAAACCAAAGTGAAATGACAGCCTAGTGACCAAGTGACTTTGCACAGTGGCCCACAGCTAGTGAACCTCCAGCTCCTGAGCAGTGACAGCAAACACTGACGAGAGGTCCTACACACCCACCAGTTGTTGCTTGTGCACAGCAGGATTTAGGAGCGCTCCCCTGCTCTCCATCTCACCCCTATCTTTTGTTTGGTTGGTTTAATTCTAGAATTTCCACTAAGCACCAGCCCACAGAGTATGTGTGGCAGAGGAAATCAAGCCCAGAACCCATGGAGGTGCACAGAAAAGGACCTCAGCTCCTCAAGTGCTCCATCTTGGAAGAGGAACCAAAGTCATACAAAGTGTACAAACAGACCACTGCCATTTATAGGCTCTATTAATAATTGAACACTGGGTGTGCTATTAGCACCTTCTCTTCATCCCCACCCACAGGTTCTTTAATCATTCACCATCAGGGAACTTGTATTTCAAGGTATTTGTTTTCAGTGCTTCAGGGCATAAAACCTTACCCTGTCCTGCAGTGCTCCAGTCCTCATTCCTAAGGTGTGGTGGTTTTTTTTCTGTTGCTGGGGGGGTTTTGTTATTTTTTAAAGAAGAATCTTTCTAGCTGGCCATACACGGAGGAGAGAGGAGAGCTCACAGTTCTTTGCAAAAGGAAAAGAGCAGACTTGAGCAAACAATGGGGATGCAGAAAGGGGAATAGAGCCAAGAGAGACACTTCTGACCCTCTGGAGTAAGAGAGGCAATGGCCATTGGACACGCAAAATTCAGTGCTGCAGAGAGATGAAAAGTCATTCAGACCAACCTACTTCATGACCTTCAAGGCTACCAGTGACCACTTCCCAAGCAAGAAAGCACCAGCTTAATTACACTCTTCCAGCAATCTTAAAACCGGGGTATCCATCCCCCCCTGCAGCAGACACTTCAAGCACTTTCTTTGCCCAGTCTGACAATGACGGGGTTTGGCTCTGCGAGGCTCGCGACACAGCAAGAAGCCATCTGCAGCCTGGGAAGACACAGGGCACAGCCTGATTAACAATTCTGGTCAGGTTTTTTATCTTCTATCACTGTTTTCCCCCCTCCCCCTTCGCATCCCCCAGGGAAACCAGTTCCATATTCAAAGCAGCCTGGGGTCTTCAAGCAGAGAAATGTGCATGATTTGTACTTGGCATTAAAGCAGGGAAAGAACTCCGAAATTATAGCAGCTGCATCCAGCCCCTGAGACAGCCCAGCACTGATAAGGGATTCAGAGGGTCGCATAATTCATTTCACCTGCAGCAGTAGCATCAGGGGAGGTTAAATATGTCACTCCATCACAGTGAGGCAACGGGCCGGGGGAAGCCTCCATCACTCATCCTGTCAGCTCTGCACCTCCCTTTGCCTCGCATCAGCAGGGGGAAAGGAGGAAGATTTTCTATAAGCATATGAACAACACAGTGGGGGACACGATGACCTTATGAGTCTCCCCTTCTAATTCAGGAATTAATTGTCAGCACCTGCCCTGCTCCACCAGCTCCCCTCCCAGCACTCCATCTCTCTCCCAGTACAAAGGGCCTGATCCTGCAATGCTAACTCCAGTGCATAAGCTCAGTGCCCTCTTGGGACCAGGCATGCAAATGGCATTGCAGAAAAGTCAGTATTGCAGGATGAGATGCCCCATCCAAATACAACCAGGCATATTTAAATGGCACAGGAACTTTGTTCCAGGACATGTACATCTGTCTTATTTGGCCTTCCTCGGAGACAAAGGTATTTTCTCATTATTTTTACATTTTGTTGATTCTTGTCAATGGGAAGGCCTGTTTTTTCCTACAGAAAATTTTCTAAGCAGATCTTCTCCACAGTCATATTTCCACCTAGGCCTAACACTGTTCTCTTAGTTGCATTATTTGCCAGAGTTGAACTGTAAGCACTCGAGAGGGTGCCTGTCCTCATGCACTGCACAACTGCACGGATGTTTGCACTCAGGTTAATGCTTGGACTTGATGATCTTAGCAGTCTCTTCTGACCATGACTGTTCTATGATTCTATGAAATAACAGATTGCCTGTGACAGGGTCTTTGGGAATGTAGTGACCTCACCTCAGGATTTTTCTCTTGAGATTTCAGCTTTGGAGGGATTTCTGTGACATGCCAGTTGTCTATGATCATCGTGCAATAAATGCAGAAATGACACCAAATTAAAGAAAGAATAAAGGCAACATCTAAGCTGGTTGAGAAGATGCCATGTCTTAAGCCCTGGCATCACAAAGATCCATTTGATATAAAGCACAGATCATCTTCCTTTACAAAAATAAAGGTCTTCAATTTTGTATGACTTATGAAATAAGTGACAGAGAAAACCACAGAAGGACTTTGGAAAGAAAACACAAGCATATAGATGTTTCAATTTCTGGTATAAATAAGTACACAGAAAAGCAGCAAATTTATTGAAGGTCTTCACAAACTAAGAGGGATATTTTTATTTTGAATATATAATTCAAGCCCAGCAAAACTGGAGAGGGTCAAACGAAGTAAGTGCAAAGATTAAAGAAACCAGTAAGCATGTAAGTCTTATTTCCTTCCTGAGAAACATACAGGGCTTTATAAACAAATCAAAGTATTAAGACATGTGCTCAAGCAATTTCTGTACCTACAGTTTAAATCTTCCAGTATTCATGAAAAATGAAGAGCTTGTTCTGCTTTGCTCCAGAAGCTACACCCTTACAGACAGAACTATCCACTCACATCCCACAGAAAAATTCAGCATAAGGCATTTTTTGATGTCTTGACAGAGATAAAATGCAGTCTCATTTGGTGCTTTTAAATTAAAAGAAATATATAAATGTTTCAAGAAGTAGTTTTTCATGCCTTAAGGCTATATCTTTGACTGGTTCTCACTGTATTTTCTCCCCTGGCTTGAGCTGTTAAACTCCATAGCTGTGGGTCTCTGGCACTGTTCTGCTCTGCCAC
This sequence comes from Podargus strigoides, assembly GCA_028020825.1. Lineage (NCBI taxonomy): Eukaryota > Metazoa > Chordata > Aves > Caprimulgiformes > Podargidae > Podargus > Podargus strigoides. The sequence continues at coordinate 6,140,796 of CM051633.1, forward strand.
TGCTGCTGCTACAAACACAGACATCTGAAGGATAAAGAGAGGGATCATAATCACATGCATAGTGGAAAAAAGGTTTTTGCTTCTCCCAGCTACGTACAGCTCATGCACACATACCCGTAAACAAAACGCTGCATCAACAGGTGAGTCATTCAAAGCATCCTTTACTGTTCAACACACTTTTCACAGTGAGACTGCAAGTCAGTGGCCAACCTGAGCCTGATTACCAGTGGGGTAAATTTAAAACAGAGACAGACAGAGGGAAGAATAAAATGCCTAGCTACTTCATCCTTCAGGAACTATTGCAGCCAAGGGCCAGACTGGTGCTCTTGCTTGTGACGCCAGTTCTGCTCATGCAACGTCTATGACTCACAGCTGGGAGTCATTCTTTGAATTCCAATGGGATTTCCATAAGGCCAATGTGGAAAATGAGCTCACATCTCTTTCATGGCATATATACTTTTAGAGGGTCCAGACTGGCAAACATTAGCTGCGTTATAAAACTACGTCACATCATGGGACGACTTTCACTCTTTCAGAAAAGCTTAAATCACAGTCCAGAGACACACAGCAGCCCAGCAGAGTCACCAATCACTAAATCATGGCAGACAGCAGGAACAGAAGCATCATCTGGGAGCCACGCTCTTGAAACAACAGCCTTGCCTATGTACTTTAGACTGCCAAGGACTCAGCAGCATCACATCTCGTACTTCAAGAAGGCTGTGGGTCAATTTGAGTGAATTCAAAGGAGTATAAAATAATTATAGGAGACATTTAGAAGGTCTTAAATGGCAGCAGGAAAGTTTCAGTTCAGGAAAACTTTTCTAATGGTGAGATCAGTTAAACTACTGGAAAAGTCACAGCATCTCCATGTTTGGGAGGTCTTTCAGAACAAGCTAGGCAAAGTCAGCCAGAGCTGGTATGGATAAAGGATATAACAGGTATCTCTTGAGGTTCCTCTCAGACTTCCTATGAAACCTGTAATAGCTGACATCTGCAAGGTCTATGATGAAAAGCAGTAAATGAGAAGCTCAACATGAGCTGGCAGTGTGTGCCTGCAGCCCAGAAAGCCAACTGTGTCCTGGGCTGCATCAAAAGCAGTGTGGGCAGGGAGGGGGAGGGGATTCTGCACCTCTGCTCTGCTCCCATGAGACCCCCACCTGCAGGGCTGTGTTCAGCTCTGGAGTCACCAAAATCAGAAGGACATGGACCTGTTGGAGCAGGTCCAGAGGAGGCCATGAAGAAGCTCTGAGGGCTGGAGCACCTCTGCTCTGGGGACAGGCTGAGAGAGTTGGAGTTGTTCAGCCTGGAGAAGGATCCAGGGAGACCTGATAGCACCTTCTAGTGCCTGAAGGGGCCAACAAGAAAGCTGGAGAGGGACTTTTGACAAGGGCATGGAGTGATAGGATGAGGGCCAATGGCTTTAAACTGGAAGAGGGGAGATTTAGATTAGATACTAGAAAGAAATTCATAGCTGTGAGGGTGGTGAGACACTGGCCCAGGCTGCCCAGAGAAGCTGTGGCTGCCCCCTCCCTGGCAGTGTTCCAGGTCAGGTTGGATGGGGCTTGGAGCAACCTGGGCTGGTGGGAGGTGTCCCTGCCCATGGCAGGGGGGTTGGGATGAGGTCCCTTCCAACCCAAACCATTCCATGAAAATGGTATGGCTTGGAGCAGTGACTGAATACAATGTCCTTGACCTTAATTTGCACTTTCAGGCCCTCTTTCACAAGCACTGAAGTTCAAGACATTTAGAATTGCCATTCTGATTCAAATGGAATAGAAATTTTGTAACCAACCAAATCCAAAGTGTCTGATGAATGAACAACAACCACAGCATATACATGTCAGGGAATCAAGCCTTTTTTTCTGCCATCTATCGGAAGTGCTGAACCATGTAATTCCTTGCACTGCCAGTGCTGTCCTACAGCCTCATCTCCACCACAAGGACTGACCTGATTCTCCACCAAGCACCCCAAATGACACTGGGGGGTTCCACACACCCCACAAGTGACAAACTGGAAAAAAACCCAAAGAAATACCCTGATATATGTAACAACTATGGCCACAGTTTATTCAGGATTCCAGATCACATGCACACCTACATTCCCAAGCATTCTTGAAAATGCCAGGCTAAAACTATACAGTAGTAGCAGTAGGCATCGTTTATGTCATTAAGAGGACTTCACTATACAAGCTGCAAAGGACAGGTCACTGACTTCAAAAGTTTAGAACTCAATCACAAAACAAATTAAAATAAAAGACTCTGATAGAGACCAAGAGGGAAGATGAAAATAAGGATAAGATCATCTAGATCAGCTAATCACAATCAACTGGATGTTTTCTCTTCCACAAGGAGCATGAATAAATAAATACCATTAGCAATTCTCAGCCTGCTGCTAAACCTGGCCATCATTAACAAGCTGATTGCTTCCAGACACTAAACAGGAGTCAGCCTTAAGGATGTCTTAAAGAAGAGGAGATGATGTCAGGTGGGCAACTGTGCACAAAGGACATCGTGCCATGGGCAGTGAAGACACAGATAAAGACAGCAATGGGGGAGAAAAAAGAAGAGGGGAAAAAAATAAAGAGAAGAGAGAGAAAGAGGAAAGCTAATGGGCTTTGATGTGGTAAAAGAGCAGAGTAACTGGAAGAACCAAAGAAATTGTGACATGATCAGGGTTACAAGCAAGGAATGCTATTTTAGCACACATGGACCAAAGGGGTCAATCAACATCTTACATGATGACGTGGGAAACAAAATGCCTTTTACTGTGATCTTTCAAATACATTAAATGCCTTCTTGTTTTTAAGTGCTGGAATGTGAGTAACAGCTAGGAGCAGCAGACAAATGTTGGTTTCTCATGATATGAACTTGCCAAGATAACAGTTCCATCAGCACCCAACCCAGTAAGTGCACAGATACCACAAGAACTGTAATGTTGAATTTTGCAAAAAATAGGCAGGTGCCCTGGACACCCAAGGCAGACATAAGATGGAAAAGTTAACTGGAATAATCTCTCAAGAGAAATTACTACAAGAGTGAGTACAGTGAGGACTGTCTGCTTCTGATTTCCTCTCCTGTTTTGATGGCACCTTTATGGCTTCTTTATTTTAAAGCTATTTATTGTACTTTATACTACTTACTGTGGGTGAAGTAGAACCTTGAGTTTCAGACTTTCTGTGCTAAAACAAACTACAAACCCTTATCAGATGCTATAAAATTCCTGTGGAATTCTGCTTTGACAGGCATAGAATAGCTGTTGAGTCCTCAGTCCTGCCCAGTAGGATAACTTCCACTGTGCTAAGGTTTCTGGAATGCAAATCACTGCCTACCAACTTCTTAACTAGTTAATCTGTTAACTTGGCTAAACTATTCTCACTTAGGAGAGTTTGTGAATCAGTAAATTAAAACTGCCTTCAGCAGAAACACCACCCCAACCCAAGAAAGCAAAGCAACAAAACACCCAGAAAGGTAAAAGAGATCCACGAGAGGGTGACCAATTTTGGTGCATTTTGATCTTCTATCTCTCAGAAGCACTGTGCTTCATGCATTTGATGAAGTGAGGCAAACCTACTGTTAACAGCTCAGTGATTTTAAGTGTCTTGTCTAGGTAGTGTCTGGGACTGCTGGGTAGCATCTCTTATTTGTTTTTAAACCTCTCTTTTTCTTCTTTCTGAAACTCATCTCTGACTGTCACGCTCACAATCATCTACGTATCCAACCATAACCATGGATCTTCTGCACTGAGTGGTTGTTCAGCCTCCTTTAAGGCTGCTGATGGGACAGTGTTCAAACAAAATACCAAAAAAATATCAGTGCACACGAAATGAGAGAGATTTCAACAATGAAGCAGCCAGCTCACACGTACAACCCTAGGCAACGAGCCTGCAAACATATTCCTCTTGCTTTTCTCAAGAAGGAAGTCAAATGCAAGGTACTGGACAGTCATCAGCCAACAATTATTCTAGTCCCATCATGAGAACTTTTTATTATCACTGTTCTTACCTAGGTATATACAAACACACTCACAGGAAAACAAAGTCTACAATCCCTTTTACAGCAAAGAAAATCAAGGACCCAACATGAAATTATCAGCCTCACCCTGCAGAGCCACAACAGGACGTTTTGCACAGTCTGGAGTTCTAGGTAGTTTCTAATGGAGAAGTGAAGTTCCTTGTTCCATGGGAAGCAGCAGGCTGCCCAAAGCACCCTGGGGATGATGACCAGGCTCAGACAGCCCAGTTCACACTGCTATCAGATAGGAGAAGGCAACTACAGAAGAAAAGTTGTGCTCAGTGTGACTTCACTGCTTCCAACAGTCAAATTAGACAGATTAAAGCCAGCTTGGTTAAGCCTGCCTGCTCTACAGCCTTACTGCAGATTTCAGTGTGTGCAAGACTCAAAGGTAGGAGGAAGAAATATAAGGACCAAGGACCACCAGAGTAGGAGAACACAAAAACCAGAAGAGCTGGAATCACAATGCAGTTGCATACAGCTTTAGAAATAAATGTATGGAGCATGGACTACATATAGAAGAAGAAAGAAAATTAGAAGTCTGTGGTTGATTTGAGTAAAACAAAGCCAGAGAGGTATATGAAAAAATTAAGTGAATTGATGCATTTTGGAAAGACTGGGCAGGGGGAGAAGGAAAGAGCACAGAGGACACGACTGAAGAAATTTGGCTGTCATACACATTGCAGGTTAACAGCACCAGGATAGACTGGATAAGCTGTGACAACAGCAAAGTCAAGAGTAAACCTGAAACAATGCAGCAGTTGTTAGTGTGGGGGGAAAAAAAAAAGAAAGTTATTCATTATGATAGAGAAGACAAGTTTCTGGTTTTCATGCTTAAAAAAAAAAAATTTAGTAATACAATTCCTTACATCTCTATGTAGTAGTGCTTACTGCTGCCAACCATAAATATAAAAGGTCAGAAAGTTTGCAATAAAAAGGGCATAAAGGGGAGTCAGTGGTAAAATCTCAGTGAATGAAAAATTCCTAGAACGTAACCTCCTGTCCTGCACACAGCATCCCCGGGCTTCCAGCTGGTCTCAGCTCCTGCCCTAAAGATTAACAGCCAGACTCTGGGGTTTTGCACTGCTGTGACCTTCACAGACACAGACTATCACTAGAGACAGCATGAATCAGAACCACAGTCCCTTCCCATCCTGGACAAAAAGACAAAACTGGGTCCTGTCCCCTCCACGCAGGGGTTATATAGTTGTATATTGCACTGTTCAAGAGTGTGCCCCTGAACCCACTGCTCTCATCATTCATGAAAGAGTGCAACAGACATTGTCCTTGATCTTCTCTTGGTGACTTGCACCCTGTGTGTCCAGTCTACTCTGCAAGGACTCAAAGCATGAGAGGAAATCACGTTTCAGAAGGGGCTGTGAGAGCAGGGCAGCCCATCACAAGTTCATCTAAACCCGTGGAATTAAACAATGAAAGAAAATACCATATATTATTATAACACTAAGAGCAAAAAGTGCCCCTCAGCTTCGAAATACAAGCATATGAGCATCTAGAAGCATCTGACTGAATTGTCAGTCCCACTGTAGTGCCAAGTCCTCCACCATATTATCCTCGTGGCAATGCAGACCATCATGATAAGACTGAAGCTGATAGAAACCAGTACAGTGTCAGAGAGTGTGAAGCATTTCACCCTGAGTCACCTCAGCAGCCCCCAAAATATAGTGGAGCACACAGCCTTCCATGAGCAGGACTTGGACTAGATGAATTAATCTAAACATATTTCATCTCTAGTTTCCCTGAATCCATGCCTGATTTGGACCAGAACTCCCAAATCCAAGAAACCAAAAGCCATTTGTAGGGAGTGCAGCAGCAACGACATCTCACTTCAAGCATTAATTATTCACTTCAACCAATTATAGTAAACTCAATTTTGAGTTTAATCTAATTTCCTGGTATTTCAAAGGTGTGTGAAATAAAGTATTGGTGATAACTTGTATCTGTTTCATGTCACTAGAACTACTGGCTACCAAAATTAAGTGAAATTTTAAGAGAGATTCCAGCTACAAAATCCATTCTATCTCATACCTTTATACGTTTATGGTAATCTACACAACTTCTTCACAGCCCTGTCAGAGAGGCAGGTTACAGCACCAGTGCTGGACACCTGAGTGTGCTTTGGAAGGAGTCCTTCAGAAGGAGGAGGAGCCAAAGCTTAGAGCTGCTTGCACACTGAAGGGAAAGGCTCTCCCTCGGGCTCAGGAATGGAAAGAGGTGGCAGATGTGGTGGCAAAAATCATCCCTTCCTTACAGGCCACGTGGATCTGTTGATGTTCCTAATCAACAAAACTCTTCTCACTCAAATAAAAAGCCACAGAAGATGGTTTCAGCCATCTCCCCCCACAAATGAGAACAGGCAAAAAGCAGTGTAAAGGATTTTAGCTGTTCCAAACCACAGCTCAGCTCCATTCATGCCTACTTCAAAACTCTTGCTTATTTTTCTTCCGTCTCCTTCCTTTTCCCAAAGCCCCTGGAAACATAAAATTAAGTAAGTGTAATAAAATATCCATACCTATTAAACCAAACCAAAAGTTCTTTTTGTCTGGGATTTGGATTTTGATGAACTGGGGCCTTCCAGGACCTTCGCTTTGATGTTTTCAAAACATCAAAAGATCAGGCTTGTGATCAACATCATTAGCACGGCCCGAAGATGTTGAATACTCCAGCACATACAGAAAATAAAGCACAGAATCCCCCAATGGATTTTGCCTTTTTTTTCCTGCCTTCTTTTTTAATTTTGTTTTTAAATCTGTTTTGCATTTCTCATTCCAAGCCACTTGCCTCTCTTCCACCCTGCCCCATCTTCTCATGAATTCACCAGAAGAGTTTTCTAGTGCCAGCTTTCGCCCCTACCATGACACAGCATACAGTAGTTCAGGGGAGGTTTACATTGGATATTAGGAAGAATTTCTTCCCTGGAAGGGTTCCCCAGCACTGGCCCAGGCTGCCCAGGGCAGTGGGGCAGTCCCCATCCCTGGAGGGATTTCAGAGCCGTGGAGATGTGGTGCTGAGGGACATGGGGCAGTGGGGACTTGGCAGTGGGGACTTGGCAGTGCTGGGTTAATGGTTGGATTTGATGATCTCAGAGGTCTTTTCCAACCAAGGCTGTTCTGCGATTCTCCTGCAAGTCCTCCTGACATACACAGACGTGGCAGAATCCATCTCTGTTGCACACTTGTACTAGGAGAGCAGCCATGACTGGCAGCTTCCAGAAGCACTGTGTTGTTACAGGTGCAGCTCTCTGATATAAATAGAGCACTTGATGTGTCTGCACTCTGTCCTTTAAGGACTGTGTTCTTCCCACTATTTGATACACTCAGTTTAAGAGCACATTGTCCGGACTTGCTGAAGAACTGGAAGACTGCCATTCTTCATACCCCGCACAGATACTTCTGGCTGACAGAGCAAGCAGCAGCACTGCTCTACTACTCAAGAGGATGGGCCAAATTCAGAGCTTTTTTAGGCTGTTATGCACTGTTAATCTCTGTGGAGTCATGTGTCTGGGTACATAATAGCTTCAAGAGTGATGCTGAGAGATACTTATCCATCCCAATATCAAACTGAAGGTAGCAGAAAGGGCTATACAATTGGCTGAGCTCTTTGTGACAGTGGTTATGACCACACATATCCAAGCTACAGTAAAATATACCTTACAACCTTCTGCTTTCATACTCTCACCTTTAGCACAGCGATGTGGCACTGTCAGTAGGCACAGGATGCTGGACTTGGGACCTAAGCTTTATTCATGCCTGTGTCAGTGGCCTGCTGCATCATCTTTGTAATTCACTTCCCCTCCATAATTCAGTTCCCCTGTCTGCAGAATGGAATTAACAGTATTTGCCTTCCACATTGAATGCTTTGAGAAGCACCTTTTACAGCTGCTACATAAAAGCATTACTATTAAAGTCATTGTTCTGAGTATATTTAGGAACTCTCTGCGTGAAGTGCTAAAGCACATTTCTAATGTCAGCAGGATATTAGAAGACCCCTTGTCTCACTGGAACAGCTTTAATGAGCTACTGGAAGTATCTCAGTATATGTTTCTACTGCCACAGTGCTGCATAACGTGTCCATACATCAAACAGTCTTGGAATATTTACCTTCTTTTCTCTGAACCCTCTTGGCTGCAGAGACACAAAGGCTATTCATACGTCTGGCAATGAGCCAATATGAAAATCTGGGCAGCCTAACAGCTTCCTACAAGACGTGTGAAGATAAGGTGCCATCGAGACAATAGGAGGCAAATTAAATTCCCCAAACTCCATCTTTCTGGGAACTGGAAATTAAAGAATTACGGTTTTGTGGTGCGACCTTTTTCCAGATCAAAGATTACAAGGAGACACAGAGGGAACAGATTCCCATTTCATTCTTCATTACTGGTTGCCATAGCTTGATGAAAAGATTAAGCAGTAAGAACAGCCAAGATTGTTAGTATTATATTCTGAAATGTGGATTATGCTAAAGCAATTATTTAGAACAGCAACAACTAGTGAGGCCTGCTACAAAGAGAGAACACTCCTGTGACAATGTTACATGTCCATTACAGGGAGAAAACATTCCTGTTCCCATGCTCACACAATGATTGGACACTGCAGGAATATTTAGGGCAAAGTAGGCACTTAAAGAATCTGTGAAAGGCTACAGAAGTCCTCAGTCCATTCTAAAAAATCTCAGATAAAAACAATCCAAGACACTTCCTCATGTGTCACCACAGGCAAGGAACAAAGTTTCCACCAGCAATAGACCTCTGCAGTGTTTGCATCCAAACACCTTCCTGATGGTGCTTTTGGATAGATTTCCAGCTCTTTTTATACATCTCCACCACCTAAACACACCCATGTATGAATACACCCTCCAGCAAGATAAATGGGCTGTTCCTGTGTCAACAGCACCTAACCAGGAGGGAGAAATGGGTACTGAATGGCAGAGGGGAGGCAGAAGACATCACTAGCATCTTCCCCCTCTGAACGCACCTACAGTGGAACTGTTTACTTCTGAGACTCGGAAACAGAACAACAAACCTTCCATTAGCATTCAAAGCTACGTGAACTCCAAAGCTGTCTTTGCAGAGCCTGTCACTGCTAACAAACCATCTGTATCAGCACGGGGAACAAAACACAGACATGAGAGGGGGAGACACCAACGGGATCCTTCCTGCTGGGGCCTGCAGAGCGAGGGGAAGGGAGACAGGGCACATCTCCCCTGCGAGACAGATGCAAAGCCTGACTCAAAGGCAGCATGCCTACAGGTTCCCTCCCCCTAAAACAAACCTGGGGGGATTCTTCAGTCTAAACAAAATCCGTCCTTCCAAGCTGTTCAAAAAAGCACTCTCAGAGAGGCAGCACAAAACCAGTGCCAAAATAAACACATAAATGAAATGGAAATTACCTGGAGGAAAGCTAACTGACAAACACAGGCGAGAGAGAAGTGGTACAGGAAAACCTCCAACTTCTGAGAAATCACACCAGCTTATTCCAGCTGTGACACAGACCCAGGTGTGGAGAGGATGCAAAGTCAGACTGAAGCAGACTGACAGCATGTTTTACGGGGTGGGGGAAACACAAAGGGACAGAAGGGAATATTTTGGACAACACCTTTTCCCCCCAAGGTCTCTCTACTTTAGTCACTCCTACCTCCAGGATTCAAACTCTTCCATTTGTTATCTGGAAAATGGAATATCTTCATAAAACTCTTCAAAAACTACAGACACAGTGCTAACACGAGTGTAAAGAATTATTATTGTTGCTATTATTAAGGATGCTCTAAGCTCCCCTGCTTACTTCCTAGCAAAACTGATCCTGCTTTTGACCCCAGTTCAGACTCTCTGCCTGGGCTTTTGTCTCAAGCTATTTCTGCAGGAAACGTGCCCCAGTGCAACATCTGCAACCTAAGAACCACCACAATTACAATTTCTTGGAAGGAAAAAAAAGACCCTTAACTAATCATAACAACTCCTGTTTGAAAATATGATTCTCCAAGGTACAGGCTTCGGTCACCCACCCAATCCTGTTACCGTGTGACAATGCCACACTGTCAAAATTAGTGGGTTCACACAAGCACTAACAGGATTAACATACTGGTTTATCAGCCACTACACACACAATTCCCTTGACACCAAAGCATTCCCATCACTGGGATGAAGCATGGTAATTATTGAACTGTGCTGCAATACAACATGGTCATTTGAAAACGGGGACCAAAGGCTACTACGTGCAGAGAGCTCTGAGGGCAGGAGTATGACCAGCCTCCCGTTGGACACTGAAGTTAGTAACTCACCAGCAAAGTTACACTGCTTTTCATGCCCATGAATACAGTGCCTCAGCTGTCATTTAAAGTACTGTGGCTCCTGTCTCAGATTGTCATGCTGAGTCTGTGTAAGAAGTGTTACCTTCTGATTCAGTGACCTCACTCCCAAAGCAGAGTTTTCATTGATGATAGATATTCTAAGACACTGCTGACCTCAGCCAGCCTCACTTAATCTACACCTTTTAAAATCTGAGGCTGCCTGATCTCTTAAGAAGGACCCACAAAATTTCAAACATTAAAATGCCACCAGAATCTAAAGCCACCCCTGCCACAAATCTCATCCAAGGACCACTGCCAACAAAAGGAGGACCCCTATACTGCTCAAAAGAATTTTGGTTAAGCTCCATGCAAGCAAAGCATGGCTCATAGTGAAAGCAAGATCCCATTTCCTATATATAATCAGCACTACCATGACCCTGCCTGGTATACAGGGGAGACTGTCAGCTTGATTTCACCTCTGTCCTAAACTTAGACCTCTCCAGTCCCTCGACAGCATGCAGAGGTCTCTCTTCCAGCCCTGTGTCCTTGCATCTAGGAGCTCACTTCCTAAGCCCCAAGAAAAGGCCTTCCTTCCTGTATGAGCTCAAATCCCTGCCAGCAGCATCTACTGGAAGAGCTCACAGAATCCCTTTCTTCCTACCTTCCCTGATGCAGCTCTTTGGAGGGGCAGGGAGAGAGTTGGTGGGGTGGGTTAAGCAAAGAAATGGTAAGAGCAGTCAAGCAAGGACAGAAAGAAATGAGTGAAACAGAGCTGAGAGTGGTATCTGATGAAAGCCAGGGAAAAACACATGGTTAACTGGGGAGGGGGGAGAAAGAAACCCTGAGACAATGAGATATCAAAGAAAAAGCAAGAGAGAGAACATGTAAGAACTGAGCTGGTAAGCAGAAGAAAAACACAGCTAGCATTAGTACTCCAGGCTTCCTCACATTTAATAGCCAACTATTGGAAAGAAATCCAAGGCTGCTTCCCAGGGGTTCATTCCTAACCCTGCCTGCATGAGCAAGATACACGTACTAATGAGGTTCTTATGGCTTAAATTACTTCTTTTAGAGCAAAATCAAGAATAATACTTACTGGGCTACAGTGACCTCCGCTTACTGATCCAGTAACTTGCACAAATATTCCAAAACCAAAAAAACAACCTTCCCCCCCCTTCTGCCCCAGATCAGTAACTCAGCTGTGTCCACACTACAGCAAACTGCCTCCAAACACAGAAAGCTATGGTACAAATCAGTTTTGGCAGCTGAAAATAATTTAATAATTTTTTGGTAGCAACAATACTGATGTCATACAAGTCTTTGGGTTAGCACTGGGGTTTTGGAAAGAACAAACTGCAAAGCTGAAGTGATTCTTTCCCTTTCCACGATATAAAGCAGCGAGTGGAGAGTGGGCATCAGCATATTTGAATAACAAATTTGGTCAGCCATAGCAATTTGAATTTATATTCAAAAATTTACAATTTGGGTACTGTAGCATGAATTATTACTTAGTTTTCCCAGGTTCTCAGAAGCAACATAAGGACAGGTGTCAGAAGATATTTTTTTTATACCTCACTATTAATGTTGGATAATCAGGCTGTTATCTAACTTATACTCACACCTATTGTTAAGGTTCAGTATGGTAGGGTACAAAACCTGGAATTATTGTTTCATTTTAGGAGGTACAAAGATGTAATTTGCCTATCAGAGTTTGAATGTTGGAGCACTAGTCAGTACCTAGTTTATACTGACAGCTAAAGCTAGGGATAGGTTATGATATCAGGATGAAAAGGTCTGAAAATTTACCTAAGACACATACATGTTGCTGCTGTTAAGTTTTCACAGTAAGATGAGGATTAATGTAATTTACATATTTTTATCCTGGTTTTTAGGCATCAAGGTATTTTTTCTATAAATTCAAGACTAGGGCTAAAGTTGGGGAGCAGGACAGTAGTGGTCAGTGTCTAAATTATTGCTTGACTTTGCAAACATCAGAAAAAAGGCACCCAATAACATCACTGAATTTTCGTAGGGCACTCAATTACAGGATGCAATAACGATGTTCCACACTACAAAATTAATTCAATATTAAGTGCTAGGTAGTTAAAATTGATACAGGTTCACTGATGGCATGCTTGAAATCAATGAAAAGATATCAGTTCACATAACTGATTTTGGTTCTGTGTTTCCAGACCTGTGGATTTTTGTTCAAGCTTTATTTTATCAGTTACAGAAAGTGATTTTCAAATATTTTATTCTCATCATAATACATTGTACGGAATGATCTTCCCTTTTTGTTCCTGCCCAAGGGATGCTGGAACAGGGTAACAACAAAGGTCCCTCTCAGATCTTGTAATGAAGCTACAGAAAGGTGAGAAGCAGGAGTGAAACAGGGTGCCAGAAAGGACTGAAGCCAAGGAAAGATTACATCACCTGAACCACTGCTCCTGGAGGTGTCAAAAAAATCAGTTCTGCACAAAACTACAGCAGTGCTCTACGGTATTTTCCCTGTCTTTGGACCTGAATGGCTAACGGGGGAGATGACAGCATAGCAACTTTCTAATTCCTTTATATGCCAAGCTACTTATAAATATTTTTTTTTGGGAAAAAAAAATCCTGAAAAAGGGAACCTGGACTCTAGGCAGCTTATGAACAGAAAATGAATGAAAAATACTGTGTGAGTGAATGAGGTCATACTCCTTGAAACACCAATTAAAGTCTTCAAAGCTAAAACAATGGTCTTCTGCTAAGTGCTAATCCTTCCAGTGAAGGGGAAGAAGGCTGAGGGGTAAGTCTTTAAATTATTAATATGACCCCACGCTGGTCTGCTTCACTGCAACAATGGGATGAATTATGGCAAGGGCAATGTTATTGGAAATTACTCTCAGCAAGGTGTGGAGCACTTACTCATTTCCCATGGGCTGATGTTTACATGTATTCATGCATTCCTCTCATAGTCCTCCAGCATATATGTATTGATCTAACTCAAAAATATTTCGTATGTCCGAAAGAAAAAGTTAATTACCAAAAGAGCAAATTCACCTAAGAAAAATAACCTTTTCACTGGCATAGCTTTGTTAGGAGACAGCTAGAGCTCATCAGCCCTGAAGGCAAAGCCCTGTGTGACAGGAGACAATGAGCTGCTATGAAGGATGGCTCAGTGACTGAGATGTGGGGTTAGGATTCACAACACCTGGGTTCAAGCCCTCTTCAGTTAATGATTCTCTGTGTGACTTCAAACAAGTTGCTTAATTTATGACATCTTTTAGTTTCTTTTTTGTGTGATGCAGATAATGGGTTCTCACATCACAGAGTGGTGAGTGTAAAATCTAAGGATTTGATGATTCCCAAGCAATCAGATGCCATGGACACTATTAATTATTGTCAATTTTGTTACCTTAAGGAGCCCTGGAATTGATGAATGACTCTTCCAGAAACACTGCCCTGGGTATGCAATGTCTGTCACAACTTCACCAACATGCTCTGCATTCCTTGCTGTTTCTTCTTCTGCAAACACCTCTCCTAACCCCAGAAGAAATCTTTTGGGAAGGACAAGACAGGCTGAAATTCATATTTGTATTGATGCAGGTGAAATGAGGAGCAAATCCAAATCTATTTCCATCCTGAAACACTTTGAAAGGGCACATATATACCAAAAAAGGATCAAACATTAAACAATGGCAGCCACTGCTAGATGTGGTACACTGTGTCAGACTACAAACTGAAACTAAATGAGTGTATTTCCTCCTCCAGTTGCTATTTGAGTATACTCTGAGTAATGAAAATAAATTATATTAAGCACAGGCTGGGTCTCAAGACATCTGCATTCCTCTTGTGATTCTGCCATTAGGTTTCTAGGGGACATCAGGCAAGTCACCGGTCTTTCACACCTGCACTCTCTCAGATTGTCTCCCACCCTTATCACCCAAAAGGCAGAACATTATTTAAAGCACTCCAGAGTACTCTTGCAGACAGGAATACACAGAGCACAGCTATTTGAACCCCACTATAAACCCTGACATTCAGCTTTTCCTACACCTAGCAGACTGTAACGTAGGTGAGCGCTCCCCTTCAGCGTGGTTCTGCTTGAGCTGATTCTACTTCCAAGGAAATTAGCTTTGCTGGCCCCATCTCTTCAAAAACCAGTAAATAGTTGCAGTAAAAGAAAAAGCTGTATGACCTGAAGGATGAAAGAGTTGATAAAGCAGCGTGTGTGTGAAGTATTTATTCCCATGGAACTATACACACTAGAAATAATAATTTCTAAAAGAAATAGTAACTTTTCAACCCAAACAGTCAATGATCAATGCAGAAGACAGCCCATGCAAGTGCCTGCATTCATGCACTGCTGCTTGGGCAGAGCACTGTCAGATCATGCACACACAGCCTCCATCACGGCTTGGAAACGTGTAATTAGACATGCCTTAGATCAGGCCCCATGGATGCTCCTGGAAACATCTACAGTCTCCCAAGATGAAGAAGGTCCAGGGAGCATCACTGCTGTTATTACTGCAGCTCAACATATTTTAAGACATTTTCTTTTGGTCTTCTTCAGTCTTTCAAACGCCAGCACGGAATGCAAAGATCAAACCCAGCAAGAGGCAGGCTGGGTCTACACATTTGACAACAGTGAGAAGATAGCTCAGCTAGGAACCACCCTGCCCAGCTATTCTGCCCAGCTCTCTCACACAAGGACACGTACGCATGCAGATGTGTGCACGTGTACATAAACCAGATTTATTTATTTGATTTTACAGCTTTTGCCAGTGCAGCACATAGCTGCACAGCCTACTTCTCTTGCCAGAACACATATTGGCATTCCAGAGCTTCAAGCACTTTCCTTATGACAGCTTTTACATTTTTAATCTCCTTTTTGGTACAGTAAAATGGGTGCCAAGGTCTGATTCACATTCTGTACATAAAACGTAATGTTCTCACCGTTCCTCATTCAAACCAATTGAGATAAGAAATTTGTACTTCTCTCTTCCATCACTATTTCTCCCTTCATCTCAAACTCTAAAACCAGTGGCCATTGGCTACAGAAAAACATGATTCTTTATCACTTTCCAAGTCTGAATACCATAAATAGCAACCATCCTCAAAATATTGAAGCAAAGTATTTGCTTCAATTTATCTTTTAGTATTTATTTAAAAGAAACTCATTTCTAAAATATTAATAGTAAGTTTTAAAAACCTGTTCTTTCCCTCCTCCATTACTATTTGTACTTTTACAACCCCCTCCCATACCACTGCCTTAGGGCAGGGTCTGCCTTAAAGAACAGGGGGTTTCTGCATCTCCACCAAAACTGCCTCCCTCTTAAGAACACACAATAGACACCCCCAGAGTATCTCAGCAGGGGACCTGAAATCCAAGGCTTGCACAGAGTAGAGGCATTCTGTACAACAGACATCACTATTCAGATTACAGATCTGTATTTTAATGATATATAAAGCTCAGATCCTGACTGGGTTTTATTTATTTGTGTGCCTCAAGCATCATGGCCTAATGCTGCCATGGGAAATTAATGGGAAACTCTCCTACTATTTACCCTGGTTCTTCCTTTCTCCTAAAACCCTGGGGAGAGTTAATGGGAATTTAATAACCACTGCTTTATGTTACCTGGTAAAGTGGCTTCTGATAGAGATTAGAAACTTCTGTGGAAGTGTACCATGCACCACCAAACTCTTCCCTGCACCTACAGGTGCAAACTTCATTCACTACAAGATTTATGGCAAAATACTAGAAAACAGGCTGGCCTCAAACAAGAGTGTGTATTTTGGAAAAGATTCCAATGTTTTTCAATCCATTATGCATGTAGGCCTCTCCCCTATCCCCTTTGCAGCAACATTTTTGAGTAGATGCTCTCAAGCAAATAAGTTTAGTCTCTTCACCTCAATTTTCACTTGTGTAAAACAATAAAAGATTCAGATTCATTTCTCAAGTGAGAATTCCTGGTTTGAAAGAAAAGCTGGGTACAGCCAACTAGCTTTCCTGTTTGACTGAGATGAACATCCTAGAAAGCACAGACAGTGAGCACCCTTAAATAATGCATTTTAGGACGTACCCAGCGCTCTCACTGCAGTCCAGGGACAAAGCAGAAGTCACACATGGAAAGACCTGACATTTCTAACTACTTAAGGTATGGCAGTGAAACTAAAGGTGGACTACATACCTGGATGCTGTTCAACCACACAAAATACACAACACCCAAGTGTGGTGTGGTTCCAGCAACACAAGAAAACCTCCACTCATTTTAAATCATCTCACACAACATTATTCAGTTCAACCATCTTTCCCCACTCCACGTTTATTAATTACTACTTTCACATAAAACAGACTCTCTCTTTTGGGCAATAATTTTCTTAGAGCAGATAATAGTCACATTAAATCCACCAGTTCAAAAAGGAGCATTTTACCAAACGAGCCATGAAATTCATTTTACTTTTCTGCCACTACTATGTCAGAAATTCCATGTCGCCTTTAATAAACTTCTCCAAATGAGCATGCTGATACTGAACAACGTGACATTTCTAACTGTGAGAAGGCAGAAAACCAGAAACAATTACATTAAGAAATGAAAGGGGAAGGGGCAAAGCAGACTTGAATATCTTGCTTCAAGTAAAACCTTGTTAAGTTAGGATTCTGCACTCTTCTCAGGATAAAAGGGGACTCCTGGGTCTGAGAGTGGCCACGTGTCAAGTTTCTTATTCAGCCCTTAATGAGACCATCCTGACAACCCAGGACAGGACTGAAGTGTGAACCAAGCAGTATCACCACC
The DNA here is from genome assembly GCA_028020825.1 of Podargus strigoides. Classification (NCBI taxonomy): domain Eukaryota; kingdom Metazoa; phylum Chordata; class Aves; order Caprimulgiformes; family Podargidae; genus Podargus; species Podargus strigoides. The sequence continues at coordinate 6,157,889 of CM051633.1, forward strand.
TGAAGGGCCAGAGAAAATAGTGCAAAGAAGTGAAAATGATAAAGGCACTTGTTTAAGATTCTTTGGCAGCATTCACACGCAACAGATTTGCGTGCAAGTTTACAGGACCAAAAAAAACCCCAAACCATTCATCCTGATAAAAACTGTAACAAAAGGAACCTGCCACTTTCATGGAATGGAAAATCCCAAGTTGAGTTCTTTTTGGTCACAGATATCCTCTGTTCCTTCATACTCTCTTTTATACCAGCAAAATAAAAAAGCAAATCTAAAGAAGGAAAAAAAAGTGACAAGTCTGCCACAGAGAAAATAGCAAAAGTGAAAAGAAAACAAAAACAAAATAAAAAAACGTTGGGAACAAATGGAACTAAATCAAAATTGGTATTTTCAGCTGGTTGCTTTTTTTTCATTGCCATTTCCTGTTTTTCAATCAGCTCTAATCCTTGGCTGGAGAATTCAATGGAGCTATGTCAATTTATATTTGCTAAGGATTTGGCACATCATATTAAGTATTTCCCAGTGTGATCATCTCTCTAAGTGAAGTAATTAAAACATTTCATGCAAATAGGGACAGAATCAATATCTCAGTTTCTCGACTGATCCCAGCACAGCCAAAAGGGCTCCAATCTTCTCAAATGAGATGAATTGGAACATTTATTTGTACACTGAGAGTTCTAATGCCATACCTGTTATGCCCGGATACTTTTGAGCACTACACAAACCCCCTCAAACGACAATGGGAAGCACCCACTTTATAAAAGTAGACACAGTTATGAATTAAGTCATGTAAACAGGTAATTAAGCAGCCCTCTTGTCTAAGACATTGCAGATTATAGAACCTAAGAATGTATAGTTCTGTATAATATAGCCAAACATAACACTTTCTTCCATAGGGTCCATTTTTACCTGTCTGATATTTAAGAGAAGCTTCCCTTGTGAGAAGCAAATTACAACTGAGGTGATACAGCCAACACCTTGATCCCCAGCAGGCAGCAGCACCTCAGCAGACTGAAGGGATTAACTGAAGCATTCGGAGTTGAATGTCACTGGAAGAAGAAAGAGGGTGGGAGAAGCCAATGCACATTTCCAATTTTCATTTTGCTTGCTTTGACACTCAGGAGCATCATTAAAGCTATATGAAGGAAGTTTTACATTTAAGACCATCTTTTAACCACTGGACATACTCATGCATTCTCACCTAGAACAGACATTTTGTCTCTTTGTCAAACTTGTTGAAAAAATTACACAGGGAAAATCCACTGCAGCTTTTTTTTTTTTTCATTTGTTTTACTCTATCACATGAAACAGACTCTGCCAATCCTTGAGAAGAGAAGAGAGCCCTCACTTTGGGTCTGAAAAAAGAAGGTGGAAAATTATTTAAAAGGAAAGTTAGTAGAACACCATTTTGCATTTCATGTTAAGCCACAGGAATCAACACAATTCTCTTCTCCATTTGACCCAGTGCAGCCCTGGATCCAGTCCCTTAGGAGATGGGTCGTTGATGAACATTACATATTCAATCTTTGTTGGTAGAACCCCACCTTGCTCTGTCCTCTTACTCGACAGAAACACAGGCTTTTACAAAAGAACTATTTAAGCACTCCAAAGCAAGGAAATTATAACACTGACACAGAAAAATGTAAAAATGACACTGAAAGGATGCAGAACAAAAGGAGGGTAGAGAAAATAATCATAAAAATGACAGGGATGGAAGAAAAAATAGAGAGTCTGTAACTTTTCTGGGGAAAAAAGTCTGCACCTGACAGTAAGTTAACAAATATTTCTACTTGAGTTCATGACGGTGGCGATTTATTTTCCCAGTGTGTCCCCTTGGCTTTCATAACTTGATGTCTCAAAAGGTTTTCTTTTTCTACCCCACGTGGCACAGCGAACTCTGGCAAACTGTGTGACCACAGGGAACTTGTCATACAACATCAGGACATGCAAAAGCACAAAACAAGGTGGATAAAACATCTTCCAGAAACTCAAGTCAAAGATTACAAACTACAGGAAGAGTGAAGACAGAAGAATGCATTCCCCACCCCAGTATGTGAGGAAAAGACCATCAGGTGACTCAAAACAGCATCTCTGTTATGGACACCCCTGACCTCTTGCTGTCCAGGTAAGAGATTGGAGGCCAGAAAGAAATGTTCTAATTACCTTGTCTGACCTCCTGCACAACAAACCTGCAAACTGTGGTCAAGACTACAGGTTACATAATTTAAAAGATATTCAGTCTTCATTTATGAGAGGGAAACTCCTTCTTATCACTTTGTACTATTGATAAAATATCATAACTGTAAAAAAAAAGCAATAAAAATAACATCTGCATCTTATTCCTGATTCATGACTCCTCTCATGCCTTTGGTGAGTTCCTCAGTAAGACAGAACAAAGACAACCAGCACACCTGGCCTAGCCACAGCAAGTGGTTCATTATAAAAGTGTGGCAAGGTGAGAACTTTCACCTGAATTCCTCTAAATATTGGTGATAAATACTAAAAGCAACCTGAATTCATACTCAAAAATTAAAATATTGCTTACTGTTTGGGCTAGCTTCTAGAAGGAACAGGAGGCTTGAGACAGCTGACATAGGACAACTCCTGCTCTGTTCACAGGGGGAAGAATTCTGCTGCTCGTGCCCACACTCCAGGGACATCACTGACATTTCCAGGGCATGTGCAGAGGGTGCCAGTGTGTGACCCCTGCAGAGCCAGCACCAACTGCCACCCATCCCAGGCTTGTGACTGTAAAACCTCTGTATTTTGCTTTGAAAAAATTATTTTGAATATTCATCTTCAAGGGAGGCAGAAGGAAAAGCCAAGACTGATCAAAGATACTGTACACTGCATGGTCTGCTTCAGTCCACCCAAAGCAAACTGTTTATAGAGATACCTGGTTCCAGTTCCTCAGGGATCTCTACTGTGCAGACTTGATGAATGAAGTAAGCCCTTAAATGCCTACAGAATTTACCAAAGATAGTGCTCATTTATCATACTACTGCTATAGAAACAGACAGATTGGTTCAGTTTTAAATCTACAAAAGGTTCTTTTTATATGCCTTTGTGATTGGGCTCATTTACATACAGAAATAAATGTTCAGTGCACAGAAAAACAAAACACTGAGTTAGGGCCCCTCTGAAAACACGGCCATGGCATGCAATTACACCTCTCATACACAAACTACGTCATGCTGCTCAGCCACTCACCACTAAAGTCAGTGTAGACATTGAGAGTGAACCCCAAGGCAGAACAGCAGGACAGAATTTGCCTTTATGCACTCCACATAATCCCAGTAAGTTTTATAATCTTCCAGCTTTACACAAGGCTGACAGATCTTTTGGAGATGCTGGCAACCACACCAGGGAAAAGAACAGGCGTGTCAGAAGAGAGCTGTGAGAGGACACAGGCATCACTGCATGTTCTCCTACGGTGAAAAGCAAATTAGGAGAGAGGTAGAGAGGGATATGAAGAAAAGGAACCATGTGAACCAAGCTGGGAGGTAGAAAAAGACACAGATGTATTTCAGAGAGAGACAAGGGACCAGCATTCAATGGGCAGCATCACTGTATTTTGTGGTGAGAAAAAAAAAAAAAAACAAAACAAAAAAAGGAGATTGAGGAGGAAAAGATTGGATTAGTTGGTTTAGGTTTATTCCCATCTTTGTCACGGATGCACTTTTATCTCCAGTTGTGGTTCCACTGCCCCATGTCACAGCACACCCACCAATAATGGATATAAGGTCTGAACTGCAGAAGTGGTCAGCACTGTAACTCCAGACCCAGACAAGGGTGGCTGCAGGTATTCAAATGCTCTGGGCAGGGAGGGGAAAGAAACCAGGTCTCTAATGCTTCCCTAACCTCTCTGGGATGTTGTGAGGATTAATTAACTAATGCCTGTAAAACGTTTAGAGATTCTCAGATAAAATACCGCGGACGTCAGAACAATGATTTCAATCAGACGTCACGTAATCTCTCAGTGTGTTCTGGGGAAAAGACCGTGCTTGCAGACTGTGAAGAAACAGTATGTTGGCTAAAAGTGAAGGGGAAAAGTAGACAATGAAATGCTACAGAATTTGGTTTAGCAATGAGAAGGGAGAAAAGCTGAAAAAGAAGGCTTAGCTTGTTTAAAAAAACATTCTCCCCAGCTTCTGAAGCCAAAGTTCAGTGAAAATTAGAGGAATGAGACTCCTGTAGGGGACAGCCCTTATCCACCATCGTGGCACACCAGCAAGACAAAAGCAGGACCAGCAGAGATGAGGCAGCACCAGCTGCCCACCCCTGCCCCCTCCCACACACACATAGATTGCCATCTTTCACCCGATTAATCCTCTCCCAGGACAGATTAACGCTTATCTGCTCAATATCCATCTGCTTTGTGATTTCAGGAGATTGTAACCAATCCCCAGGCCTTATCGGCGCCTCTCCTCCCACAGGCAGATGGGAAAAGATGGAAATCACGGTGTTCTATTAGCGATGGCAGTGACAAGGGGCTGACACAGCTGCCTCCTGCCCTTGTCTCCTCAGCTGGGCTCCACAGCACAGAGATTGCAGCCACACAGGCAGAGCCACCTTCTCCCTCTGCTCGCTATTCACCTGAATTAATGAGTTTAGAGAGGACAGCAACTGCTAACCACTCCTCCCAGACCTGGTTTAGCACAGGAGCATTGCTGTCTCTGCCCCAGCTAAAAGATCAGAATGGATTACAGGGAGAGGAAGCAAAAAGCAAAGCCTGGAACTATTAAGATTTAGGCACTGTGGACATCTGTGGATGTGCAGCAGAGAACTGGTACAGCAGTGTGCTGTTCCCTGCTCATGTACGTGTAACACCACAGACCCATCCTCTGGACATCCCTACCTGCAGGTTTCTCTCTCCAGCTCTTCAGGGCTGCACACACCCTTCCATTCAAAACAAACACAGGCAAAGGGAGAAAACAATACAGCAGGTCACAGTTTATCTGCAAAGGAAACATGGCTTCAGCTGTACGCCCAGATGGAGCTATGGCCTTTACATACACACAAAGGAAAGAAATTGATTCCTGCCCTTGCATGTTCCTCACCCTTTTGTGTTCAGTCTCTAGAAAGAGTATGGTAATTATTGCATTTGCAGAAACCTGAAGGAGGGAAGGGAAGGGACATCAACATTTTTAAAGGAACACACATTAACAATCTCACTGCTGTTTAAAAATATCTTACACAGTATTGCTTGAAGTAATATCCCTGCCTCCAATAACCAAAAGATACAGGATGAATGTGAGGGTGAAAGAAAATATTCTCTTTATTCCTGATTTATTTTCTCTTCACTGTTAGAGGGTCCTGTAAATTCTCCTGGTAGTGTGTATTCTCCTATTTCCCTTTATTGATGGGAACCCACACAAGTACCTTAACCTAGACTGCCATTAAAATGTTTGGTAAGATAAATCCCACTCTAGAACTAATAAAGTGACACAAGTGATATAAGTATCCAGTAAAATCACACAACCTGATCAGACCTGAAATACTGAATACATGCATCAGCTTGCCCATGATCCACAAACAAAGCAATGATTCTTCATGTGTGAACACAACAAGCAAATTCCCACTGAACAGTGTTTGGTTGCCCACTGGCAACTCATTAACAGAAATATCTATAATCCCAGAGCACAGACACGGCAATATTTAAAACCTCTATCAATATATCCTTAGTCAGTGAACAAAGATCTCCAATCCAGTAGGATGTGTAAGCCTGAAGTCAGACCTGGCACCTCTTCTTGGAGACAGGACAAGTTTTCTAATTTGAAGGAGAAGTGGTTAAACAAATCACTACAGAGACAAACATGAGAAAATCCCAAAGCACTTTTCAAAAGGTGAATATTAGACTGTTTTCTTCTATCATTGAAAAGCACTGTCTTTTACGGTGAAATATGACTGCTGTTTACTAAAATGGGGCAATGGCACAAATTGCTTAAGACACAGAGGGAAAGGCATGGGATTTAAGTAGATGAGGAGAAGAAATTAACAGAGAAAACAATGTTATTTCTGCCCAGAAAACTAGGTATAAAATATCTTATTAAATCAGTCGATGGGCTCTTTAATAACTCCATGTGGGTGAGACCTCACCTCCACATATAGAAAAGCTCAGTGGTAAATGTGCTATTTAAAAAAAAAAACCCACAACAAAATAAGTAAAAACCCAACACAACAGCAGTGTACATAAAAAGCAGCCATGCATTGTCTGAAGAAGCAAAAGAGAGCATAAGAATATCTTACAGTTTCTAAAAATGTCTTCGGGACACGTAAAGAAAAGCTCCTTTCCCCAGAGGTCACCTGCATTCTGCACCCAAACAGCAAAGCCCATGAAATAGAGGAAACATTATGTTTTTAATAACGTAGAAGGTCACCCTATAGCAGGTCAACAATCCATTAACTCTCCTGCGACAGTCTGGTGTTCCAGTGCCTTATGAACTGAGGTGGTAGTTGGCTGAGACAGTGTAATAGAGTATGATATTGATCTCAGACTGTTCTTCTAATAAATATGGACCCCTCCTGGCCATTGCTAGGGTAACGGAGTGCCTTACAAGCTTTAGTATAATTATGCTGACAATAAACATTAAGTAATATTTACTCACTCTTTCACAAATGAGGCATGAAGTGTTTTAGGCAGCTGAATCTCACTCTTCCTCCACGGGTGACAGATACTTAAATATCTTTCAAGGTCTGAGATTTTTGTGAATAAGAGGAAAAAAAAAATTAAATAAAAGTATTACATCACTAAATGGATCTGCTGGAGATCAGAGAGCACACATCCCAGCTCTCAGGGAGCACACGTCCCAGGCAGTGCAGCCTGAGAATGAAGTATGTATGCTATCTCCTTCTCTGTAACCACAGATCCAAGGGGCAAAAGGGTGACCACTAAGGACATGAAAAGTAAGTTCAAATCCCTTTAGAATCCTGCATTGTGGGTAATCTTTTTCAGAAGCACAAGTCACAAAGGAATCCTATGAAACCTAGTCTCAGGGTGGCTTTACCTGATGTGACGTAGAATCACAGAACAGCCTTGGTTGGAAGAGACCTCCAAGATCATCCAGTCCAACAATTAACCCAGCACTGCTAATTGGTGTAGAAAGGGAGGAAGAGGGGGGTGTAAATTATTCACCATGGAAGAGAACCAAGCTAGACATTGTCTATATGTCCAGGAAGAACTTAACCCTAATGGCAATTCTGTGAGAAAACCTAGATCCCCTGTATGAACAAAGAAACTATGCATGGGGCTTGTCTTGATTTAGAAGAAATACTTTGGTCTTGCCCTCTCTGCAACTGCTGACCAGCTTCTGTTCCGAGACAAAAAGGTGTGGCTCCTTAAAACACAGAATCACAGAATGTATTGGGTTGGAAGGGACCCTCAGGGGTCATCTAGTCCAACCCCCTGCAGTGAGCAGGGACATCTTCACTAGATCAGGTTGCTCAGAGCCCCATCAAGCCTGACCTTGAACATCTCCAGGGATGGGCCCTCCACTGCCAGCCTAAAAACTGAAGTACAGTTCTAATGGGAGCAACAAGACTCTGTATTCCTGCCTAACATCTCTCTCTCACAGAGAAGGAAAAAACTGTCACACAGTGGGGCACTGCTGCTCTCAGAAGCACAGGTATGCATTATGAATGACTGATTTAAGGAGTCTCAGCAGAGGACATCCTCTACAACAAGATCACCAGGTAACCTTTCTCACTAGCTATTAACATTTCCACTGTTCCCCACTTCAAAGCCTGTAAAACAACCACAAATATTGAGTAAACATATTCATACCTTTTTAAAACAGCCTGGAAAAGGCTTTGATTTGATGGAATGCAAGAGGAATGATTAAGCTTTAACTTGACAACTATGTTTAAATTATGTTTTTAAAAAAAAAGACTAAGTTGAAAGATGAAAACTGCTCACGTAGAGGTCAGTTTTCTAGGCTACACCACTCACTGCTATGGAAATGTCCCAGCCTTTCCCTAGTCTACAGCTTGGTTTCTGGTGTAGCTTTGGCAACGCTCATTCCAGGCACTCACAGGTCATGCCCAAGTGATGCCAAGTTAGGATCAGTGTAAGTCAGGCTGACATGGAAATCTGACTGCTTTTGCTTACTTGCTCACTGGTAAACAAATCTACTGAAGTTTTTTTTCCACTCTCCAGTCAAGCTTTAGTTACAGAGAATTATCAGTGTGTCAGCTCTATCTAGGCAAAGTGGAACACCTTTAACATCATCTGTCCAGGCCATTTCCCACCCCACCCCCCCAGTTAGTTTGAAATTTTCAGAAACATGGTTGATGGATTTTTTACCCTACTTTACCAGAAATAGTTCCACAGTTCTGTCAGCAGTCTCACTAAGAGCCACATCACATGATCTAAGATGTTCCCTTCCTCCCATTGCCTTGCCTTCTCGTTTGCTTCATGTGGAAGACCTTCCAGTGACAGGTTTGGGTGGTCCAGTCCGGTATGAGCAAGGACAGCGTTTTGGGTTACACCACATCTAGAAAATAACCCTGTGGCAAAAGTTACTATTTCACACCCTTGGTGAGCTCTTTCAGCTCACTTCCCACACCCTATGTTCTCCTTGCCCTGTTAATTGTGCCCAGGCAATGCTCATGCAGCACAAAATGGGTGACACACTGAAGTTCTGGATTACAACCTCTAGTATCTGCATGCTCCATCTGGAACGAGAACTTCCAACCTCCTTAGTGCACTTCACACTCTCCAGGGAACTCTGTAAAGCCAAGTGGTCAGCGCTGTGAAGGAGCAGTGGCTTGAGTTATGATCATACTTGCCTTCATCTGCATGGACACATTCTTCCTAAGTGAGAGCTCATTCAAGCCGTGCAATAACTACTGTTCCACAGATACCTGACATCTGGGCATAGCTAACCCATGCCTTCTTGTCAAGCCTCCACCTATTCTGCATCTTTCACCTTCGTTTCTCACTCTTCCTTCCTCCCATTCCACCCTCCATAGCACGGCTGGTTAACAGCACAGCTGGTTAACAGCACAGCTGGTTAACACACTCCATGTCCTTCCCCCTTCTCTTCACAAGCATCTCAAAATGGAACCAGCCTAGCAAAGAATTCTCACTTCAGTAACTGTAGACACTGAGGTTGCTTACGCATGTCTGCTGCCTTAACTCATGTCTTTAGTCTGTCACCTCCTCACAGCCTTTGTCCATCACATCCAGCCTTCCACCTCTTCACACAGCTAATAACACTCCACACAAGCAACAGCACTGCTCTTTCTTCTCATTTTCAACTCACAAACACGTAAGATGTGCAGTCTGGTACACTGCAGGACTAGTCATGTCCTCCTGGTCACAAGAGTGTCCTGATAACAGATTCTACAAACTGGGCACCTCTCAAATTCATACAGACAGCAGATTAAGACCTTATCTTGTTGGTTTTTTTTTCAAAAAGCAAAGAAGATCTTTCAGATGACAAACTTTACATAATTATATTCCAAGTCCAGGTGTTTTAGGTCTTTCCCTCTACACAATACTACATTGAGCATTATTTGGTGGCTTTGTCTACTGGGATCCCTACTCTTGCTGATTTCACACTGGTATTTTGGCATACAAATTGAGCTACAGGCATTGGTCCATATTTCCTACTCTCTCTGAGAACGGTTTGTGCTTCTCCATCTGCTCGTCTGACCGGACGGATGTCTAGGAATAGTAATGGTTCTTACTCCTTTGCCCACATCCTACATGTTTTAAGGTTTCAATGGGGAGAAATGATGCCATTTTGCACTGTTTGTTTCACAAAGAGCTACATCAAGGATGGGGTCAAACATGGCAAGGCAGCAGGTGGCTAGCCTCCCCAGGAGTTTGGCTGTACTATTTCCTCGCCCTTCTCAGAAAGTGCTGAATGTAGATTTTTACTTCCACAGGGGAGGACCTGACAATCCCCTGGTGGGTGATACCATCTGTCTGTTCAGGAACACATCCTTACATCAGAGATACGCAGAATGGTATGATACACAATAAATTCTGGGCTCCACAGAGCCTTCACCACTGGGTATCCACCCCATGGGGACTGGTCACACTTACAGTCACTGCCTGATCTGCTGGTAGTAAAATGATAAGGGTTTGAGTCATTCCCATTCAGTGAAGTCAATGGGGTGGAGTGACCTACACCAATCGAAGTATGGGCTAGCTAATTTCTAGCTGATGCAGAACTGGGCCCAACAGAGCAAGTCCTTGAGGGGTCTTTTTGGAGAACTGCCATTCTAATATAGTTCATGGAGCAAGGAGCTGGAGCGTGGAAGAGAAGCCCAGAAAAGAGGTGAGGGCAAGAAAGAGGAAAGGAGGTTAACGTTCTGCAACAGTAGCTATTAAATCTTACTTTCCCAATGGATGTTTTCAAGTGTATGTTTAATTGATATTCTTACATGCCTCCAGCTAAAGCACTTACTGCTTTACTCCATCAGGACTCCTGGTTTACAGCATTACATTATATGGAAAGATGAAATAGGTAGAATGCAGAACTAATGGAATAAATTATTCCTGCCTTCCTACCTTTCCTCTCACCTACATGTGACAACACAGTTCTTGTTTTTCTGTTGCACAGCACATTGCATGTCACCCTTAGGATATTTGGAGCAACTTGGAGAGGAGAAGTAAACTTTCCCGTGGAGCACAGAGATAAAATGTTTAGCGCATCCACAGGGAAAAGTAATCAATAAATACGTTACAACAGAAATATTCACAAAGGTCTAATCACTGGAACTTCCAAAGTACAAACTGCAGGGAAGTTTGGACCAGTAAAGGCTTTTTACATAGCTGGCAAAAGAGCTGTTTCACAGCAGCCATCCTTGACAGCACCGAACGAAAGTCAAACCCGCATCACTGGAGTCTCTTGAGCAGTGCCTCAATCAGGATGGCTGCTCAAGTCTGGCAGTTAGCCACATTACTGTTTTGATTACTCTGCATTGCAATGAGGAGCTGCATCAGGGAGAGCAGGTCAGCAGGATGCTAGCAAGCTTCCATTTTCAAGGGCGACAGAGAGGCAACACAGCCCAAGTGTTAAGGAGGAGCTGAATGCAGCAGCCTTTCCAACTTCTTCAGAGTAACTAGGGAGTCCTCATCGAGGCTTTTAGTGGTCTTCAATGGCTTTAAATATGAACAAACGAAGTAGCAAAAGCCTCTAAGTTTTCTCATTGCTTATTCAAGGCAGAGATAAGTAGCTTTTCTAGCTCTTGTGAGATATACAACCTTACCTGAGCATTCCTTGTTTTCCTATTTGTTCATTTTAATGTTTTGGAAGCAGTTACTGATACACACTCAGAACTGGACAGCTACAATGGATGTGCTTATAACAGACGTGCCTAAAAAAAACCCTGTCAACCAAATGACCTTGAGATCTACCAGTGACTGAGTCCTCTCTTCAGACTCACATTCGCTGTCCCACTGAAGGGAGTCTCAACACCACAGAGTGCCAATGTTTTCAACCGGAAAATAACAAAAATAAAAATCACATTTCTGCAACAGTGCTAGGTTCACAGTCCAATGGTTAGCACACATCTGCTTAGGCTTCAAAGTGTAAGAAAGGATAGGATTTTTCCTTCTACCTGCCAAATTCCCCGAGGATTGATGCTCTTCTCCTCCGTGCTACAGTAGTAGATGGAAATATGGTTTCCATCAGATCAGCAGATGAGGTCAACAGGACTATAAGGTCAGCAAAAAGGACCAATTTTTCTTGCTCTTAGCAGTCAGAAATAGCAATTTAAAGATGCACACTATAATACTACATGTATCCACAAGACTTAACAACAAAATTGCTTTTTTCAGTCTAAAAAAAATGTTTTTGCCTACTTTCCATGACTACTGCAAGTTCTACATCCTCAACTGTTTTCCTTTGGGAGGTTGTTGGGGGAGGTCTGAGTACTGGGACGAGTTCTGCTGCTATGATGCTGACTTGCAGACATTTTAATGGAAGAATTACAGGGTTGCCACAATAAAGTTGTAATCCTAGCAGTCCCAAGGTAAACTTATGATATGGAAAAACGAACGTAGATAAAAATCTTGTTATCAGCTAGTAACAATTACTACCACTATTTTCTTATTTAAGTGTTGAGAGCAGAGACATCAGCTGTTATTCATAAAGTAATAAGGTGGGAGTCCAAAGTTACTCCTCTCTTGCCCTTTTCTCCACTGAAATTACCATGCCTAAAGCACAGATATTTATAGTACTTGTAATTAGACAGCTCTAAATACATACACAGCTGAGGATCTGACTCTGAATGATGTTTGCACTATCAAACCTCACCTAAACCTACAGGAGCTGCAAGCAAGTGGGCTTCTGCATCTCACAGGATGAGAATCTGGGAAAGCAAGTTTCATAAACTGCTCGAAAAAGGAACTGTTTGTTTGTTTGTTTGCTTATCTGTCCACCTTTTTGACAAATATTGTTGCTCAATACTTTATTTTTTTTTGTAAATAATAAAGAGAAATTTACTATAAGCCTCCTCTTTGAAACAAATGTCTTCTAATTACACACACAGTGGAGGGGTGGGAGAGGTAAGTGGAGAGGAGAGAAAATATGCAATAACTTTTTACATTATTAAGGTCATGGCAACCCTGACTACTCCTTTAAGGAAGGAAATGGCATCCTTTCTTCAAGATATATCACAAAGCTCTATGTGCAGTTAACTCTGAAAGCCTTCTGTCACCCCACACTACAGCGCAGTACTGGATTTGCACAAGAGAAGGGAACAGAGTGACGGAGGAGCGACATGAGGAACAAACATACAACTCATTCCCAAAATGTCTTCAGCAGCAATGAACTTCCCTGCTACTCCAGCTGGAAGTGCAGAAAGCCCCAGCCCCTGCTGCTGTGCCCTGTGCTGGGTTCCCTGCCCCTGTGCCACGCCGCCAGGGCGTGCTGCTGCAGAGCCAGGGCAAGCTCAGTGGTGCTGTGTAAGACTGCTGTGCCATGCACGTGTCCTGCTCAGAGCCCACTGCTCCCTGCACCTTGAGCATCAGAAGGGATTTAATTCCCCTGCAAGGGCCCATGAGAAATGAACAATACAATGTGCACAGTGGGCATAATCCTTGACTCCTGTTGACGCCACACAGAAATCCTTTCTCTCTTCTCCTAATCCTTGCACACAGCCGAAGCTTGCAGGATGAAGCTGAAGGGACAGGAGCTATTTATAGCCTTTAATTTCATCCTGCATCAGTGGATTTTCAGCAAAGGAAACAGAGCTTTTAGCTTGTTTCCCTTTTTAACCTGTTCAGTGCTCACAGCTTGGACAAGTCAAAAGAGTTTTATTTCAGAGTCATTTGGCGGTTTCAAGGAAATAAATATCCAAAAATAGGTCGAAAATGCGCACGGTTTGAACCCACTATTTACTGCCAGGAGGAGAGCAGTGCAGGGTTTCCCACTGCTGCCCCTACAGTTCTGCAGCTGCAGTGTGACAAGGAACATGGAAAGCAATGTACATCACCAGTTTCCAGGGCTATGCAGGCAAGCTGCAAACAGCAGGGTGTACCTATCCCCCCCAGCCTGCCTGGCCTCAGCTCCCATTTGCTGGTTTATTTGTCATTTTGCTCCTTGCAGCTGTAAAAAGTCAGCGTTTCTCTCCTGCTCCACTGGCACCCTTCTCAGTGCAGTCCCACTGTCACAGCAGAGGAGTGCCATGCAGGTACACAGAGCAGAGAGCTGCCTGCTGGAAGGAACACACCTCCAGCCACACCACAGCCCCTCAAACCCCCTGATCCCAGGGGGGGATCCCCAGCAACAGCCTCTTGCAAACAGACCTGAGCGACCAGTTCAGAACACCTAAGGCATTTCAAAGTTGACACTCCTTGCCTGCACGCTGTGATTTTTACAAGCTTATTGCCTATTCAGTGGTTTTTCTCATTATTTTTTGTTTCCCGTGATTTGACATTCCGAATCGAGGAGGTGATCTCTTTGCTTTGCTAGGCATGACTGAATCAGACACAAGGAATCATTTTTTTCTTCCCAGGTGCAGGGGGAATAAATTTTGTGAATGTATTTCTGCTAAAAGCTGTTGCTGAGCAGGAATTTGTCTCATTTTTGCCTACAAGCCCCCCTTCCAGCACAACTCAGTAGCCTAACGTGCATTTATAAAGCATATGCAAAAATATAAACGTTAAAAGGCAAGAACAAATTCCAATAAACATCCATGAAAACATCAATATTGGAACCAGTCAGCAAGAAACTACAACAAACACCAGGGAGAAAACGAAAAAAGAAGAAACACAGGTAAAAATCACAGGGTTAAACTGATGAACGTGCTGAAGATTTAGCTGTGTAAGTTAAGACTTTTATAAATAAGTAGCATATCTATCCCAGTGATCCCCCTACACAGCCAGAGTGGGCTGGCTGCTTCCATGCCATTGATCTGGAGGCAGAGTTAGCACAGGGCTGACTGGGAACCACCTGAGTTTGAGGAGCAGGCTTTTACATGGCAGTCAAATGGTCCAGCTGAACTAGATACATAGTGGATGGAAACCCCAAACTAGCACTGTGCTGATGCATGACAAAAATCAGAAGCAGTAACAGAACTATTTAATGAGGCAGACCCAGGCAGTACAAACCCTTTTGGCAGAAGACGAGCATCATCATCATCATGAGTGACATGCAGAAAGCCAGAAACACAGAGGTGGGAAACGGGTGTGCAGGAAACTAATTGTACTAATTGCTTTTGTAAAACCCTCAAAAGCCTGGAGACCAGTCTTTGGGACCTCACGGACTCTACTGACAAAATTTTCAAAGCTTTGTGGTGTTTTCCTTTTTATGTTTTTCCAGCCAAGAGCGTTGGAGGTGGTTCTAATGTCTGAAAAATACCAATGCATCCTTTTTTCTTTTCCTCCTTCTGCCTTTGTACTTCCTCTCTCCTTGATCACCTCTTAATAGCTGGAGAGCCTCAGTGGAGGACATATTTTTAATTTGAAAACTAAACTTACTAAGCCAAATGACTGAGGGTATAAACCACTGCAGCTCCACTAAAGTCCATAAAACTTATCAGTTTGTATCAAAGTATACTATTCCTTTTTTTCACCCCCCTTTGATAAGTTTTCAGTCAAATCTCTTACTGAAGATTACAAATTTCCCCTTATTTCCTACTCAAATGTTAATATTCACACGGGGTTAAGATTTGTTAAAAATCAGTTTAAGAAAATTAAGTACCCTATGGCCATTGCCCTTCAATAAGAACTGATACCTTACTCCCTCAGGAGCTTAAATAATCCCATAAGTAGTCAAATCCTTCTCTCATTTACAGGAGTAAAGAACCAGAGTTATTTCAGAGGGGTTCTGCAGGTACATCACAGAGGCAGTGAGTTCAGATTTAACTTCAGAGTGTGACACGTACAACATGTGAGGAAGTATTGATCTGATTAAACTACTGGACTGGAAATGAGAGAGGATTTTAAAGGGAGATACACGTGTACATACACATATAAATGTAAAGCTATACAAAACCACAACATCTTTACAGTAATAAGACTGCATTATATAAATGAACAGCATTTCCACAGCAAATAGCAACATACCTCAATGTAGCTGTTCTGACACTTAGTTAACTTGCAACATACAGTCTATATGAAAGAAATCTTGGGGATCACTCCTCCACCCCACCCAAATGTGGATTGCTGTGATTCCTACACATTCCTCACCACCTCACATCGAGCATTTGTTCATGCAGCAAATAAAAAAAGCAAGGAGCTCCATGAATCCATGGAAGAAAACTTGTTCTAATACAGAAGAAAGCCCAGAGGGATGAACTTGTTGGGGAGGAGGGGGCAGTGAGATCAGGTATATAGACATGTAGATTCCATGACCAGGCATGCAAAAACAAATAAAAACCAATTTTATATGAGCCCCTTGTCTGAGTTTGCTGTCAACTCTTCTGTGAAAGAGGCAATAGAATTTGGCTGGCAGTACCACCAGTACAGGATTATGGTCAGCATCTTGCTGTGTGTCCCAAAGCAAGCACATAGATGTGGGGAATGGTTTTGAGCTGCATCTAAATCTCCCTACTGGAATAACAGACCACACAGAGCTGCATGGTTTCTCCATCCAATCTCTTCTCAGTAACAAGTTGGGGAAGCTGGGCTGGCTGGCCTTGTTGCAAGCCCTTTCTGAGGGTCTGCTCCAGGTCTCTGTCTGGACTGTCTTCATCATTATCCTTATTTTCCTATCCAATATCTGCATATCTGAATACAGATGGATTCCATGAAAGCAACTCTTTACTTATTTATTTAGCAGAGTATGTCCATACACTGACACATTCATAGAACAAGACATCAAGAGGAAACAGCAGAGCAGTTTTCTGACAAAGAAGAGGACCCACTGAGTTCAGTATCCAAAACTGAAGAGTTCAGCCTGCCAGATCAAGTCCGAAGATTTTGCATAAAATCAGGGTAAACCTCAGCAACACCCAGAGTTTCACACAAACACTAAGTGAAACTTGGCCAGCATAACCCTCCCAAACACACTGCATTTCTGACACAAAGACAGCATCGACATCTGAAACAGAAGCCACTTGAATTCAAACCTTCCTGCCATGTAAAACACACATCCAAATGTGACAAGTTTCACTCTGATCTCTGACTGTATGTACAACTGGCAAACAGGAAAAGCACAGTCCAGTTTTAGAAGCATAAACAGTGTGTCATGTATGCACTGGAAACTACCTCTAAAATGAAAATGCACTTCCAAAAACCATCCACTGTTCAGCCTTGGATAGATCCAGTTATTGCCACTGCAATTCTCCCTCCACTTACAACAGAATTATTTTTTTTTTAATAGTAACTTTAGGCATGCATAGGGCATAACGAGAATCATCTCAAAAGTAATTTCCTTCTCTTGCCCACAGCCCTTCAAGGAAGATTCTCCTTACCAGGTATTCATTTTTACAGTTGGTTATGAATGAGTAAGGATAGTAACACAGGATACATTTGGGACACTACAGACCAAATCTTCATTCAGGGGAGAAAAACAAGTATGCAAAATGAAGACCAAATCCCTGCACGCTCCATAGTTCACAATGGCTTCACAATCTGAGATGCTGCCTTTTTGTCTGTTACTGTAAGCTTTCCAACAGAATGAATAACTAAAAGCAGCTGGATACATGGTATATCACATTAATGACCAGACACCAGAGGCTTATATCATCTGCCCATTTCTCTCTTATTACCTATAGCATTGCTGACCCCAGTCACCTCCTGAGCATTACTCCCATTTAACCTACTCTCCACAGCTTGGAGCCAAAAGGAGTAATGACACGTAGCTTAAAATGGAAGTCATCAGCAATGCCAGCAGTGTTCTCCAGTCAGGAACTGCAGCAGTACCACCTGGTAACTGCACCTTCACCAATAACTACACAGGGTCTGAAAAGGGTATTTCTCAGGCACAGACCAAGCATGGGAAAACTTAATCCCAAAGATAATACATCTCACTAGTTTGTGGAAGCTTGGTAAGAACAAAAACTTGATTTGCAACTCTGCATGGGACCAGCATTCACTGCAATCTGCCTCTATCTTCTTTTCTGAAGATACTCACTGAAGAACAGCATCAACCATCAGTCCTCAGAGTTGTCAGAGGAGAGAGGAGGAAAAAAATTAAGAAGTGGAGAGACTTTGAGTGGTAGGGCATATCTGACCTTACATTTGGTGTGGAGCAGTATGCAGTATCCATAGTAGAGCATTCAGCCTAAAGTCAGTTAAGTCCCCAATTAGTTTGTGTAGTATCCAAGTATGCTGCCAATAAGAGAGGAATATGTGATCAAGAGAAGAATTAGCTCAATTAGCTCAAAAACTATTTATGGGAAATAGCATTTTTCTTGTCTAAAGAAGATTTTATCTTGTTTCTAGTGCGTGCCAGCCTTTCCTCAAAGGCCCCTTCCCCATTTTCTCAGGCTCCATACCAAGAAAAGTCAAAAATATCACAGAGTGTGATTTCAACTATTTACAGCAAAGCCAATCACATGAAAAACACATGTGTATCCTGCACATCTGCCACTATCCTGCAGGCAAAAGAAAAAAAAGAATACAAGATATTCCACAAGATTTCCAGCACATGAGTTGCAGTGATGTATTTGCAACACAGCATCACAGCTAGAAGCAGCCCAAGAGGGGCACAAGCAGATGGTTTGGTATTACTCTCCAGACCTTGGATTGCCAAGTGTTAACAGGGTTATAAATCATTGCCATAAAAAAATTAGAGACTGGAAGTGTAAACGTGTGGGTTTATTTCTCTATCAAAATGTGCATGGTATATCTATATTTCTACCCATTGTATAAATATTTTCTGCTTGAAGTAGTTCTTCATCGAGTGTCTTGGCCCCACAACTGGCCAGCCTCCAGCAGTTCAGAGGAGTAGTACTTGGTTGCAGATATTAGTCAGAAATATAAGCCACACTGCAAAAGGAAGAGACCAGAGATGGATTCAAATTCTCTAAATGCTGAATGAAGTAGTTCAAGATCACCTCAGCTCTCCAACTATCACGATCCTATGAAATATAGAGGAGGAAATGTTACTTTCTCTCTGCTTCTCAAAACAATGAAATCTCTTCCTAACCCCTGAAACCTTCACTGCTTCTGCCACAGTCCAGGCTGTAACTAACTCCAGGCTCCCACCACTGCAAACAGCACTTTGCTAGCTTGTCTTTGCCTGCTCCAAAGGCCACCAAAGTCAGTAAAACACTATCTGTTGAGACCAATGGGTGTGGATCAGGATCTGTAGATTCAGCTGTGCCCAAGCTCAGATCTGCTATTTTACTGCAGTTTTCCCCTAGATTAATTCAGACCACTGAATTTTAGATAATACTGATGTTAATCTGGAAAGGAAGGGGGGTGGGAGGGAGAGGGGGAAACCCAGCACTGAATAATTATGCTTAAGTACCCTACTAAAAGATTAATTTTTCCATCTCTATCTTGTTATAAAACAGAGGATAGAATGCAAAAGCATTGATTTCAATAGATGCTGCTGGTAATAGTTCACAATTGAAAATGTGAAACTACAGAATTATATTTTTTTTCCAAGTTGGTTATGGATGAAAAGTTCACATCATGAAAAATCTTAACACAGGGAACAACAGAGAAGTTAAAAAGAGAACTCGATCACAAACTGAGCAAGGTTTTGAAATTGCAAGGGAAGAGAAAACACTACTTCTACACAGCTAGAAAAATGACAATATTATTTAACACAAGAAAAATGAGACCCAAATTCAGAGTTCCTGTAGCTGTTGATAAAGATGTCCCAAAGACATATTACCTTTCCTTTTTATTCTCACTTCCTTGCCAAGAAGTATAAATGTCACCTTCACTTCCTTTTCTGTCTACACAAGGTCAGGGAGCTTTACACCTTCTTCCTGGGATGACACCAAAACATGCCTGGTCAGCACACTGCCACACAGAGGCTATTGATCTCTGCAGTTGTCCTGAAGTCAAAGAGCCAGCAGAAATCCCCTTGTTACCAGAAGGCACCATGGGCTGATGACAGCCCTCTAGAAAAGAGTGAGTTGGTGAAGACTGCTCAACTAGAAGAACATAGACAGGATGAATATCTGAAAGTGTGATTATGGAAGGGGTTTAGACAACCATTCATTAGCAGAATTTTGGGAAAGAATGAGGCAAAACAAAAATGCATGTTTTGGTGGTGACCAAATTCAAAGGAAAGACACTAATAAACAAGTCAGTCAACATCCAACTTCTGTCCAGGTTAGCCCAGCAAAGCCTGTACTGCAGTCTGGGTACTGTAACACGCTTTAAGCATGAGCCCCTCAAAAAGTGCCTGAAGGTCTCCAAAGAACAAAAAATCCTCACCACTATAAGGCCAAGTGATAAGATTTTAATAGCCAGTACTTAAATCTGTTTTTTAATCACTCATTATTAGCAGATTGGGTTTTGGAAGTCTAATAGCTTAGAATCACCAAGATTTAAAATACTAGCTTTGAATGAAAGATGTTGGAAGATATTCTTTGCTATTAAATCTATAAATAGACTCAAAATTCAGCCTACTAGCCTATTAAATGCATTTATACTGTTGCATTACAAACTCAGAGTAAAGATGAAGAGATCTTTACAGAAGAAAACATAAGAATCACTGACATTTAGAGCCACCAGCACCACGTTTCACTGGAATCACTGTAAGCATGAACCAGGGAGAATTATCCAAGGGCTCAATAAGTGAGCGGATGGATAAATCTCAATAAACAATGTTGAGATTCTCCATAACAACACAGCTCAGTAAACAAAGGGAACAGGCAAAAACTCAAAGTTTTAGGTAAGTTTAGGTTAGGAGTAAAAAGGAAATTTAGGTTTTTCTCATTGTCACACCAAAAAGGCAGCTCAAACCTGACGTATTCCTCGTGCCTGTGCACGGGTGACGTTGTGATATTAAACAATAGCCACATGTATCGTGTGGCACTTGGAACTGGGCCGACCCAACTGCATTGAAATTCTGATTCATAACATTTAAGGTTAGATCTATAATCCATTCTAAACTGACTACAGAAACCCTGTCGAAGTACAACCAGAGGCTTTGCTACAGCTCTGCGACTCAGAGCACAGGAGCAGTAGTGGTTCTGTGCCAGACAACACACATGACATTTTCCAGGAGCAGAGAACGAGCGGGCACATCCTTGCAGGCAGGCAGGGACACACACAAAGACACCACCCTGTCCCTGTGCCAGCAGCCCCAGCTCTGCCTGCCTGCGGAAGCTACACCCCCTGACGCAGATTTGCTCCGTAGATACTTTTAGAACCAGATCAACCTGTGCAAATCCACAGAACCTTACTAAAACCCCGCGGAGCAGAGCAGGGTGCAGCAGAGGAGAGCCTGAATCTTTCTGTATGTTTGGAGCCTGTCTGACTGAAGGGTTTTACGAGGGAAGGAATTCCTTTTCTTCCAGCTTATTTAAATGATCTGCAGTTACTATGGTTACTCTTAAGGCATGTGAAATCTGCCTGCATGATGCAATGGGTGAAATGACAAGGCACAAAAATGGATGTTCCTGTGAACCAGGCTGTTCACCGAGGCCAGAAAAGCCAAGGTTGTGAATAGCTGATGCTGGGGATGGATCTCTGTATCAGCCCACTGGCTCCACCTCAAACACTTCCAGTGCTATCAAATTAGCATTTCCACTGTAGCTCTCTTGGTGACATGGGGCACAAGTGCTTTTGTTTCAACAAAGCCCACTGTGTTAAGTTCGCTCCACTGAGGCTTTAAGACAATAGAGAAATGTCATTCAAAGAGCAGGAAACAATGAGCTATTATCTCTCTCATTTATCTGGCCTATCTGACAGGGAGCAAGAAAACCTTGTTTCTTCAACAAATTATATCATAAACTGCAAAAGAGGCTGCAAACACTCTTCCTGCTCCTGCTGCATTAGCTCAGTGTTAAGGACACCTTCCCTGAGTGCTGGGGCTCACCCGTTTTTTCCCACATGCCACATCAAATATCCCAGCCAGCACTGCAGCCAGAGCCATGATTAGCTGTAATGAGTTAATGAATAGAATACAGGAATACAGCTATTTATACAAACACCAGTGTAGACACATTCAGCCCAATAAAACCTGTTATTTTAATAATGCAGAAAGTGTCTGTGTGACTTTTTCCCCACATATTTTTAAATTCACTAACCTGCCCCAGGCTGACTACTCAATAACTTACCATTTCTTCTTCATCCTCAGCCTAGTACCATCTGTGACAGCAAAACCACGGCAAGGGCGGAGGGAGAAGGAAACATTTGTTAAATAAAACCTAACTGATGAATTCGGATAGATGTTTTCCATTATTAAAAGGAACCAAAGTGTCACTTTTCCAAACTACAAGTGTACAATACTGATTTCAATAAACACAAACTGAATGCAAAACAGAAAGACAGTCCTGCTTCTTTTATTCAGCACCCAGGAACTAGGTTGAGGATGCCCATGTTTTGCCCTGTAGCAGAGGGTGACACGATGACACCTCCAATAAGGCAGGGAATTGCCATTTCAGGCCCTGATCCTACATCACTGATGTCCCCAAGAGCTGAGCCAAGGTGTCAGCACAGTTGTTACACACCACAGAAGAAATACCAGCTGAAGGTTTCAGACAGCAAGGGACACTGAAGTTCATGGTTAAAAGCTGCTCACTCGTCCTTCTAAAGCTTCCACTTTTAATATCACCTCTCAAGAGCTGTGTCATGTGGTAGGGCTTGTGAAAAAACTTGTAATCAATAAGGTATCCACTGTCCCCTCAAACATAAACCAAAATTTTAGAACCAAACCAAAGATCTTTGAATGGACTCTCAAAAGAGAGAGGATATAACGTTAAGCTGCATATAAATAAAAATCATCTCATCTCTAGGATTCAGAGCCTGCACTCCAGGTGACAGGTGATCCCTTCTGACTCATCTCTAGTACATGTCCTTAGTTCACCAAACACCTTTTTAATGTGATGCTTTCGGCTTTAACAGCTGTTTCTTGCTAAACCTACTTTACTTACCCCCTGTAAAATCACAGAATCACAGAACAGTCTTAGTTGGGAAAGACCTCTAAGATCACCCAGTCCAACCATTAACCCAGCACTGCCCAGTCCCCACTGCCCCATGTCCCTCAGCACCACATCTCCACGGCTCTGAAATCCCTCCAGGGATGGGGACTCCCCCACTGCCCTGGGCAGCCTGGGCCAGTGCTGGGGAACCCTTCCAGGGAAGAAATTCTTCCTAATATCCAATCTAACCCTCCCCTGGCACAACTTGAGGCCATCACCCCTCGTCCTGTCACTGTTACCTGGGAGCAGAGACCGACCCCCCCTCACTACCCCCTCCTTTCAGGGAGCTGTAGAGAGCAATGAGGTCTCCCCTCAGCCTCCTCTGCTCCAGACTGAACCCCCCAGTTCCCTCAGTCACTCCCCATCACACTGTGCTCCAGACCCTTCCCCAGCTCCACTGCCCTTCTCTGGACACGCTCCAGCAGCTCAGTGTCCTTCTGGGAGTGAGGGGCCCAAACTGAACACAGTACTCGAGGGGCAGCCTCACCAGAGCTGAGTACAGGGGACAGTCACCTCCCTGCTCCTGCTGCTCACACCATGGCTGACACAGGCCAGGATGCTGTTGGCCTTCTTGGCCACCTGGGCACACTGCTGGCTCATGTTCAGCCACTGTTGACCAACACCCCCAGGTCCCTTTTCCACCAGGCAGCTTTCCAGCCACTCTTCCCCAAGCCTGGAGCGTTCCATGGGGTTGTTGTGACCCAAGTGCAGGATCCAGCACTTGGCCTTATTGAACCTCATCCCATTGGCCTCAGCACATGGATCCAGCCTGTCCAGATCCCTCTGCAGAGCCTCCCTACCCTCAGGCAGATCAACACTGCCACCCAACTTGGTGTTGTCTGCAAACTGACTGAGGGTGCACTCAATCCCCTCATCCAGATCATTGATAAAGACATTAAACAAGACCAGCCCCAGCACTGAGCCCTGGGGAACACCACTGCTGACTGGCCTCCAGCTGGATTTAGCTCCATTGACCACAACTCTCTGGGCACAGCCAGCCAGCCAGTTTCCCACTCAAAGAGTACACGTGTCTAAGCCATGAGCCACCAGCTTCTCTAGCCTATCTACTTACATCAGCATTGTTTTAGAACTTGTTTGTAAAATCTCTTCTAGACCACTATGCTTGCAGGACTAGAGGCACCTATTCCTTTTTTACAGCATCTACACCAACAGCAGTAGCAAGGCCAGAATCCACAGACAAAAGCCTTCTGCTCCACCAATCTCTGCAGTGCCAAGAAACATCTGTACTGTTTGATTTCATCACATATGTACAGCTGCATATAATGAAAAGTAAAATGTACTCCAGCCAAGCCTTTGGACTGCAGATTCAGGATGTAACAACATTGTGAACTAGGCAGCAAAGCACCAACCATACCCTGAGACACATCTCCAATGCCAGTGGTTAGCAAGGTCCCAAACCTTTTGCATGCTTAATGTAGGGATCTTCATCCCTACATACACAGGTCATGTCAATGCAGGAAGGAGGGCTAGGTGAGGGGGCCCTAAACACTTCAAGCTTTTGCCTGGCATGCTGTATTGTTAAGCAGCAGCTGGAGTACAAACACCCTGGATGTACAGCAGCTGTTTGTGTTTCAGCAGGTAGAAGATGGCTGGCTACAGAATAAGCAGCAGCAATCCTAGCTTTGCCAGTGCAGTCTTACCTCACAGAAAAGGAGATGAGGAGGAACTCTCTCCATTCCCTGGGCCCTCCACATCACTGCAACGTGAAGATGGCACTCAGCACTTCAGAGCCTGAGTGATTCTGCTCTGCAGGGCAGCTGGCCAAATGACAGTCCAGAAAGATACAGAAATGTTCAGGGAAATCATCACAGAATTACATCTTGGTTGTAATAATAAAAAAATGGTATATTAAACAACTGCTAAGTCACCCTCCTGCACTAAGGGCCTCACTGTGATCCTCTGCATTTGTATTTCCTCCGGCTTACAAGAGTTGAAGGCATTCTTTGGTGCAAAAATAGGAACTGTACTTCCCAAAGGACGAGGCAAACCACTGTGGTAAACACAGTAAGTAACTTTGATCACACAACTTTTAGCTAAGCATAACCTTTCATGCATTCTAGTCTATAAATCTCACCATCCAGTCCCACAGGCTCTTCCTCAAACTGCTATGTTAGAGCACCAGGAGAAAAATAGGAGGAGGGGGAAGGGGGAAGAGAGATAGATTCCCATTTAAAAATGTCATCTGGATTGCCACTTGAGGAGCTACCAAACAGCAGAATTAATAGAGAGCTGATTTAGGGGAGACAGTTCCCAAGGATTAGACTCAAAATTTCCAGCTTTCCTAAGAACTATTTTGGTAATTTGAGAGCTAAAAATGCTATTTTTGCAACCCAGACCTGCAGTGGTGCTGTTACACTTCAGCTTCTGTGTTTCCTTCACTGCAGTTTTATGGCTAAGGCTCCAGGATACAACAGAAAGGCCACAGCAGCCACTGAAAAAAAACCTGAACCCATTCATACAAGGTCCTGGAGATTAAATGACTAATCAGCCATCTAACAGAATGCTTCAGAGGGGTTTGAGCCAGTGAACCTCAGCACTGATGCTGCCAAACCGTATGAATACTGTTCTTTCACATCTATATATGGTTCTCAACTTGTAAGAAGGGTGGATAACCTATCATAACAGCTATATTTCTGATAAAACATTTTAAAAAAGAACAGTTGCATACCACTGGAGCCACCAGAATGGGAAAATAAAATAGCTCTGTGTTGCATTTGCTTCTTTTCTTGCAGTTATTTTTAAAATTAAAGTAATATTTCTCCCCACAGGCCAGGTACTTTCATCTCATGTTCCACAAATCTCTACTCATATGCTGCTTATATGCTTCTCAGATTCACTTTGTTTACTCTGGCAAAATTCATGTTGGCACAACCAGAGCTTACTACAAGCTTAAGTTGAAGATTAGCAGGATCATTTCACTGACATGCCTGAAAAATAAAAGATCCAACTGTTCCTGTGAATCCTCTCATTTCCACGGAGTTACATCAGCAGAGAACACTTCAGTATTACCCTCCAAAGGAGAGAGCAAAGGAGACAGACCCACGAAAAGGCAGGGCGGGGATGTAGCAGGGAACTGGCAAATCCACCCAATCAAACCATTCAAGATTTTGACAACTATTCCACCCCTCATTTATCTCAATTTGCCCAAAGGCCTCATGCCAAATATAATTACATTATGAGCATTTGCTTACGTTTCAATATCTCAATTAATTAACGAGTGTCTTCTGAAGCTGGGACATAACCTAAAGACAGAGCTTTGAGCATGCTTCCATGCTAAACACTCTTAGATGATGTTAGAAACCTGAGAGGGGCTGAATTTGGAACACTCTATTGCAGCAGTTCTGGAGAGATACTGAAAGCAAAAGGTTCTCTTCATCCCTTTCTTAGAAAGCCTTTCAGTTAACTAAAACCCCTCTGGACTCTACATGTATCATAGGCATAGATTACAACAGACATACATTTACATGATATATACAAACCAGATCTCCATTAACTTATCTATAATTACATGAACTCCCTAATATCCCACCAGAGGTGCAGAAGAAATGACCATGCACACAGCACCAAAGGCTTTATGGAATTACAATAATTACAACTGAGAATCAGAATATCACTTCACATTTCATCTTTTCTCCTGATGCAGAACAAAAGGGAGCAAACTCTACCCCTTCACACAGGCACACGTAGACCCTTTTCCTTGCCTGTTGATAACAGAGAGATATGTCTCAAGAAGGGTCCTTCAGCACTCTGACAGCTTTGACAGCCACTGTCATTACAGCTTATAAAAAAAAGAGGACATAGCATGATCCAAGTATGTTAAAATCCCCTCCCCACTTCTGCCCTTCCCTTGACATTGCTTATTGGTTGCTGCCAACACCCCTTGACGTTGCAGGATTATCACTGACACACATCATTTCAGAGCAAAATTTGTAACAAATTAAAGACCTTGCTCTCTCTTCTATTCATTCAGAGGAGCACGAGTTTCAGAAAAGCACAAGATTCACTTAGGGTCACATCTACTGTTGAAAGAAGTCAAAACTATATTTCCAGTTAATTACAGTCTGATGAGCATGGATGAAACCTTTCAATTATAACAGTAAACATACTTCATTAAGAGACCACTTAAGAAGATCATCACCCACTTCCAGGATTAACTTGAAAGGTCTTTATTTTAGAAGAAACTTCATGGTACAGATAGTTTTACTAGTGAGTTGGATGGCTCCTTTGAGAGATTTTGCCTTGCATCTTACCCCAGGCTGAGGCTGCAATGACAGAAGCTACAGTGAAACCACGAGCTGGATAAATTCATGTCTATAGAAGCTAGAAAACTGCTAACAAGGGAAACAGTACTTGTCACAGGCTCAAAGCAGAGCTTTTCTGGTTTTGGTCTTAAGACTGGATTGTTCAGAACTGATCTTTTGATTCTAGTTCCCAAAGGACTTTAGTTTATATTAAACAGCTTCAATAAAATAGGAAACACCCTGGGTACAGTGTAAGTGCAGATGTTAGTTCAGTCTGACAACACAGTCTCCTTGCTATAGAGACACTGGAAATTACAGCCATGTTCTCAGCAGACAATGAAGCCCTCATCTCTTACCAGGAAGGTGCCCAAAATCTGCATTGATCCCTTTGTGATCAACATATTCAATGACATGTATTATTATTTTCTTTATAATACCTGCTTGGAATCAAAACACATATGCACTGATTGAATCTAGCAAAAGAGGGCTTGAATCACATTTCAGTCCC
The DNA here is from genome assembly GCA_028020825.1 of Podargus strigoides. NCBI lineage: Eukaryota > Metazoa > Chordata > Aves > Caprimulgiformes > Podargidae > Podargus > Podargus strigoides. The sequence goes on from CM051633.1 coordinate 6,185,165, forward strand.
CACAGTGCCACTGCAGTATTTGAGTTCTGACACTGATTCTTCCCCATGGGAAGTCAGCTAGGAAAGGAAGCTAAAAAAATATGCCTGCAAGTGTTCTTCTACAAAACTAGTTAAGAACTGGCTGCCCTATCAATAAGAAAGGGATATACTCAGGTCTGCTGAACAATTCCCTGGCACAATCCATCCCTGCAGCCACACAAGATAAAATTGCCAATGCCAGCACCATGTCCCCAGTGCAAGTCAGGGAAGTGCTGCTAGAATGGTGGTTGTGTAGGGCCTGAACCCCCAGAGTCCATCCTGCCATACACCAGCCACCAAGTGACAAGACAACAAACCAATGAGCAGCAAGAAAAGAACACAATTCCAACCCACCATCCAAAAAGCATTGTTTCCTCCCTGGTACATCACAGCAGAAGACATTCCTTCTCCAAACCCACCATGAAGTCAAACCAAAGAGAATCCTAACACTTGGACTCTGCGTGAGCTTGGTTCCAGTGACAAGAATTGTATTAATGGTATTCACCCAGACACTGCACTGATTTCCACAGGGACAGCTCTCTCCCAGGGATGTTCTGCAGCTGGCTGATCACAAACCAAGTAGGACCACAAGAAAAGGAATTGAAGAAGTCAGGTTTCCTATGGGTTTGTGTGCCAGTTGGTTTCCAATGAGGTGCAAACCTAAACTTAAAATGTCCTTTAAGTTCCAATTTTCACAATAAAGCTTTTTCACTTGTAGTCTCTAGTGCCTAGTAAAGGTTATACCTGTGATGCTCTTTTCTCAGCAGAGCACTAAAGGCATCCCCTCTCCTCCACTGTGGAGGCTGTTACCTTTCTTGTCAAATTCCAATTGAACTGGTCAACGGGTCCACAGTGGAATGGGAAAAAAATGGAAGACTATCAAGGATGTAAAAATGTTAACAACCACAAAGGCCTCGATCCCTCACAAAGCCAGGCTTAAGATGCCATGAAATAAACTTGTAGCATTTTTAGCCCAGTAATCTTAACCCTTTTCCTAAAGCCTCCAAGGTTCCCAAAGATGGTTCAACAAATCAAGAGACATAACCAAAGTAAAAGTGGAAAACAAACTGCAGTGAGAAATGATGGGAAAGGAGAGACTTCTATAGAAGCACATAATTAATGCTCTGTACTATTTCTGCATCCCTGTGTCAACCTTTCCCTCTCTGCTCTCCATTTCCCTTCAGTTACTCACCATGAAATAAGTCTTTTAATTGCTGTTTCTAATGCCATCTTTCTGGCAGATTGACTGAGAAGGCCAAGCTGGTGTCTAGGGACTACAGGCCCTTTGGTGACAGCTTTAATACTGGTCAGAGTAGAGAAGTCAATAAATCATTCCTGCAGAAGTTGTTACTGACCCTCAGCAAGCCCTGGGAGGAGAGAGCCAATCTCTATTCACTAGGAAAGAAAGACTTGGTAATTTTTAAACTTTCAGATACAGAACAAAGAAGCAAAAGGAAGAAGAATAAAAAAAAGAGCTAGGTTCAAGAAGGGCAGGAAGTGCAAAGCTCAGCTTTCAATGACCAAGTGGAAAAGGACATTGAGTAAGTTCTGTTGCTTGACAGACCTCGTGCAGAGCTGCACTGCTGGTATTCCAGGACACTGGCCTGAACCTCAGGAAGGCAGCAACAGCCACTCGCCTTGCACTGTCCTTCTGGGTTTTCTTGACAATTAAATTAAATTTTTCTTTTTCCAGATTCAGACATTTTTTTTCTTTAGAGAGTCTGAAAATATTTTTAGGTAATTAGCTATGTCATTATTATTTTAATGGAAATGGGCTAATTAATACTACAGAAGGCATCCTCTCAGAGAGTACAACTACACACTAGTTCATCACACGATTTTCTCACCCAGTTCTCTCTGTGGTCTTTGGTGACACTGGCTGTTACACCTCCAGCCTGCTTTATATCCACATTTATACTGCAGAACTTCACCAGCCTCTGCGAGACTGTACTTTGAAATGATGGAACATGTAAGTTTCCAACTTTATTTTCTATTTTTTCTTTATAAAGTTTTAAAGGGATGCTTTCCATCAAAACAGGGAATTTATTTGGAATCCCCAAGATGTCAGAAAATGTAACCCTGTCCTTTGAACACAACAGGTTAATGCTTACCCTTTTTTGCATTCAGGAGGCTGAAAATGTACACCACAATACGAGCAGTTGTTTCACACACCCATGCTACACAAATCTGAAGTTAACGGTAAGTTTTCAGGTGAAAATGAGTAATCACTAGACTGAAAACTCTCTCCACCTTTCATGACAGCATTATTTGACAAGCAGCAGCCAGCAATTGCCTTCTACAGGCAATTCTGCCTTACTGGACATACCCAATGTGCCTGTAGAAAATGCTATGGGACAGTACATCTGAACAACTAAGTTGCAGGTGTTCTAGTTTTTGCAGCGTGGATAAAACATGCTTTTCATCAACAGGTTGGGCAGGACAAGTTTCCAATGCCAAGCAAAGTATTTTCAAGGTGCTACTGTCATAATACCAGAATGACAAGACTCCTTCAGAAATGTCAGTAAATAGATAAGCAACATTTTGTCACACATAAAAACTAATGTGTTCTGACATCGTTTCCTACTCACACAGTATTTATTTTAGATGGCTGTCTCTAACCTTCCTTTTGACCAGTATGGATTTTAGCACTGGCTTCACTGGAAACAGGAATAAGCCCTTTCTGAACAAAGATCCAAAACAACCTTTGTATGATATAAAAAAGGAAAAACTGAAGTGAGGGGGATTCCCAGCACACAAGAGTTAGCTACAAAGGACAAATGCAGCAGCTAACAGCAGTTACTGCTGTAATCCTACATTGTTTTACTTGAGAGAAAGATTACTTCTCCACTGCACTTGGCATATCTAAAAAAATTACAATGGTGTGTCTAAGTCACAGCAGAGGTAAAGAAAACAAAACTGGCACATACATGCTTTATTATCGCTTCACTTCATCATCGACTAGAACACAAGAAAATCAATAAGAATCCTATACAAACACATCCACCATAATAAAATATGTGGCTTACATACATCAAGTCCTAACAAGTGTGCTTGCGTGCTCAGTGGAGAAAATCATTTCATAAAACAACCCCAGGAGAGAACTAAAAACCAAAAAAGATGTCTAAGGAGAAAACTGAATGATGTATCCAGGGGATAAAGGGATAACAATAAGGACTCTTCATCAATAGACTGGACGTGACAGGACAATGTTTTCATCCATCATTCTAAGTCTTAGCTAACTTCACACCTCCAAAGAGCCATATGCTGGAATCAGTGGTCTGAAGTGACTACTGTCTATTTATGCCCCTCTAATCCATCTGATTCCTTACAGAAACAACCCATGTTAAACAGAAATGACTGCCTTGTTTGGGTCTCGATTGTGTCCCCTGTAAGGAGAGGGAGTGCACTGTCCTGCTTCAGGAACTGCCTTGGGTAGCAGCGTTTCCCCAGTCAGAAATTTTCCATGAAACCTCCATCTAGTTAAAGCCCTGCTGGTCTCCCATCATCCACTCAAGACATGCAAACAAGTCAGGTTCTTTTACACAATTCAAATTAAGGAAATACATGGAATAAACCCTAGGGTTTTCCACAACAATTTTCAGTTATCCAGATTTGCCACACCAGCAATAATTTGTTCATTGCTCTGCACACCCTGAATTTCAATTTACCTAACAAAGGGATTTCTCTGTTATCTGAAGGGAGATTTTTGACAGTGTTTTTCCATGTTAAAGCCAGTATTCTAGCCTAGGATCTGTCTCAAGTGGTTATCTATAATCTCCTCCAGATTTATCTTCTAACCACCTCCAGCAAGCAAACCAAGATATTAAAAAAGAACTGCAGCAACTTGAAAAATCACATTACCTCAGAAAAGTTAAAAACCTATTTCTGTAATTATTAAGATTATTGACCAGGAGAGAGTAGACAAGATATATTTTGCTTGTGACTTTAAAATTTGTTTTATTGTCTTCTCTCTCATTTTTCAGTTCATTTTTTGAGCACATTTAGTAACTTTTTCTGTGCAGCCAACTCCACCATTTTCTAGGGTTGTGTGTATCCTTTCCCAGACATCAGAAAATCATTTAACAAAAAAATACTGCCAGCATAACTGAGACAGAAGACATTTCAGCAAGAAAGACAATGAAAAAAAAGCCCAAAACAAAGAAAAAAGAATAGGTCTGAGAATTGTCTTGGTATTGCAGCTTATGCACCTTTCTATAAGACCTAGCATAAAAGAGAAAAAAAGAAAATCTATTAGTAAAAAAAAATAATAATGAAGTTCTACCGTTAAACTGCCCTTTACTATCATGTTGTTTTCCTAATCACTTAAAACAGAAATTCAAAGTGAGAGTGCCCCTTGAATGTTCACCTATTCCAATTTCCTTGATCTTGGCTACTGCCTATTACTCCAGATTGCTCTCACAACATCCTTTTATTGAGCTTTCTTTTCATTGCTATCCCATAATGCTGGAGAGACTTCTCAAATCAATTCTCAGTGCCCCTGAATCAATTTCTGAAGCTCACCATGTCAAGGGAGCAACCTTTTTTTGAGACTAGAGACACTCATATGAGTGGCTAATACATTGCATTAAATTTCTTCTGTAATTCAGTGTCAGGCTTTAAACCTAGTACAGACAGTAGATATAACACACACTTGGAAAAGAGAGAGTAGGTATAAACTTGCATTACAGGTATTATAGCACACATTTGACACAACAGTTCCCTTCTGTTGAATGGAATAGTCCCAATATCTCAGCAAGATCCTGACACTTGGGCATAACTCCTCATAAAGCACAAGCCTAGGAATTAGTTTTACATCACAGAAACAGGAGTTGAACCTTTGATAATGGTATTTAAAGATAAAGGACAAAACCCACTGGTTTCTTGGATTCAGAGCAAGATTCCAAAGTCCAGAGGATTAACTAGTGTACCCAGGAAGACAACCTTGTTTCTGTCACTTAAAAAGGGGGAATGACATATAATTCATTAACAAAAGAACTCTAGAGAAAGTCACAAAGTGCTGTGTCCCTGAGAGGATCTCCTAGGGTCTGTACAGGGCACATTCCTACCCCACCAAGGAACTCTGCCCTCCAAGGAGCAAAGCTGGCAGAGGCTGTACATCTCACACTTCTCATCTTCCCAATAAGAAGAGTAAATGATGACGACTTAGTTTCCTCTCAAAAAACACTACTTTCCAAGTATCTACTCCGTGGAAGCTTGCTCCTAAATATGCTATTATTCATTCTCTACTATTCTCAACAGAAGCCATATTTTTGCCATATTTACTATAATACTCTCAATGGATCAGAAAAATGTATCATCTGCCTCTTTCCTAGAGCACTTAATTGCAAGACCCAGCAGTTCTTCCCCACTTACTACCACCACAAAAGTGTCATTCCTATACCCAATTAAGAAAGAAGGTACTCCAAACTCATGAACTGAAACTTTAATTACACAGCAGTTTTGAAATATCTCTACACAGATTTAATCTTCTTAAATGTGCTGCTCACTAATCATTTCACGTGGACAAACCAGCAACTTTTTATTACTGTCATTTCATTTACAAAATAAGCTGAGGGTCCATAAACATAGGAAATAACTCCTGGTTTGTGCTTAAATTTTGGATACTGTTCATAAGCCACATGCCTCAAACCAGTACATAATTCAACAAACTTACTAACAGAAGAGAAAAAGACTTTGGGAAAGCAGAAAAACCAAGGTGTCACATTTACCTGTTCCTATTGTTCACAGTCCAGTGTGGTATGATAGTTCTACCTTTTCAAGAGCTCCCAGTTCTCTTTCCCCATGAACAAATAAATGAGCAGTTCCCAAATCTTAAGTTTTGTTTCAGCTTTTTATGTTAGGTGAATGTGTTTAGTTACATACCTGGATTTTGCATGCACATGCATTTAAATACACAAATATGTACACACATATTTATACTTGTGCTCTTATCTACGCAAAAGAGAGAGAACCAGGGAAAGAGGCACATGTATAAAGATCTCTTATTTCCTTCTTACACATTTGCAGCACCAGGCTCAAAAGCAACGAAAACTGAGCTGCTAAAAAATGGCTGTGATGAAAGTCAGTGTAAAGCTGATGCCTGCGTAACAGAGCAGGCTCTGAAAAGAACTGTCATGAGAAGGGAGCCATTTTCTCCCCACTCCCCAACCCCAAAAAGCTTTTTCTTCTTGTTGCAGGTGACACTGAAATCCCCAGTTACCTTTGGTGGACTTTTCCCCCTTTTTTAAAAAAAAAGGTGCTGTTAATGGCAGGTCAGTCAGACCAAAGGAATAAAATAATGGAATTATTTGGAATAAAAACAAGAGGAGCCTTTTCCAGTGCTTGTTCAATTGCTCAGCTGGAGTCACATCCTGGTGGGTTTTAATCCCATCACAGAACAATACCAAAACAGAGAGAACCCAGAGACCTGGACAAGCTTTACAGATAAAACTCTGGTGCTGGATGAAATGTGTCTTAAAACACATCTTTGAATCCCTTTTCAACTAATGCCCTGTTTGAATGGTAAGAGAGACTATATTGCTCTGTCTCAAACACAGCAAAGCATAAAAGCCCACTTCTAGTCAGCTGTAAGGGTATATCTAAGGATGCATCGATACATCTCCACTGTTGAGCAAAACAATTGCTGCTTCCCAACCTTCACGTTTCCATGCAGAGATGTATCACTAAACAGCCTCTATTTCCCACTTCAAAAATCTTCTCACAGCTTGTAAGCAGCCAGCAAGGCTACGATTTATAATTTAGCTGTTCTCAGTTTTTGTAATGATGCTTATTTTCATACTTCTTTTTACACAAAAGTAACCATGCTGCATATGCATTTCAATTGCCAGCTACAACAGAAACATTATTGTATGCAAAGCAGTACCTGACAGCTATTTAACAACACATGATATCATTCAACAATTTGGGTTTCTTTGTTTGTTTATTTTTAAGGACAGATTTGACAGAAATTTGGTCACAATTACAAAACCAAAACTAAGGGTTTTCAGCAAAAAAAGCCACTGAAGGCTTCTGTCCTCTGACACTCAGTGGGCTTTCAAGGTGAAACAATGCACCAAATGAGAAATAATTTAGAAGGAAAGGCTGAAGGAAAAGCAGAGAGTTAATGACATAACCTGAAACTCAGATGCTCAGCTAAGGGAGACATTTATGTGTCACACTGCTAAACCTACAGGAAAGAGCCAACCACAAACCAGACACAGGTCACCAATGTTACCACTAGCAGCAGTAACAACCCTATTTATTCTTGCAGTTCCTAAAGTTTAAGTAAAAAATGGTTACAGTTTCTGCTTACAGTGCCAGGCACTCTGCAAGTGCAGTAACATACCTGGGACTTCTCCCAAAGTCCAACAGGAGAAGTCAGTGAGCACATCAGAGGAAAGGTTGAAGATTCCCACGATGAGCAAGGCAAGGGCTTGTAACCACCTGGGCAGTTTGAGGACCACGGGGTAGGGGCTGGGTGGATGGTTACTTCGAAGAGGACATCTAACTACAAAGCTAAGGGAGGGGAGGAGCCTGAAATAAGGTGACAGAATGTGAGGAGGGTGAAAACAGACAGGACTGAGGAAGAGAAATGGAGGTAAGTTTTGGGTGTATCACCAGTGAGCAGGGGGCAGCAACCACCTTGGCCAGGAGCACAGGCTGCTCTCTGCATGGCCTCCAGCCTTTGCTGGGCTGCTTCTGCAGCTGTTGGTACCAGCTGGTGGCTCTGGTTGCTCCCTGAAGATGTTTCCCCAGGACACAGAGCCAGGTTGTGAGGGGAAAAGGCACAACCATGGTCCTAGTGCTACCTACCATAGCCACGTCCTGGGGTGGCATGTCCCACAAAGAGGCTGGCGTCCAGTTGAGCCTGTGTTTGAGACTGCCTGGAGTCTTTCATCTGGGCCCAGGCACTCCATTCCCAAAAGAGATATTGGCACAACTTGAAGGATACCAATTATGGAAAATATCTGCTTGGAAGGACTATTCTGCGAATATTTAAAATGAAAGAAACAAACCCAACTGGATATTCAGAGCTTACCTAACACTGAATAAAGAAAGAAGTGATTAAAAAATTAAATATATAGGAAAACACATGCACCAGAAATGGAAAGGCACTATTTACTGTTGTAAATGACTGTATGAATGACAGTTCAGGAAAAAAAAATAAAGAAGAATATGGCAATACAGACAACTAACATCTAGGAAAGAAACAGAAGCTGCAGAACAGCCTCCAGAGGCAAGGAACAAAGTTCCAATAGTCTAAATTCTTAAAAACAAGTCTAGGCAAAAAGATAATGTTTAAATAACCAGAAGAAATGTCTCAAATAGTGTGCAATATGTAACAATCCACCAACGATGCTGTTGCCTGGATAACCTAAGGCAGCTCCTCTAACACCTATTTGCTGATTATGATGTGATTGAAAATAAGAGCCTTGCACACTACACAAATGCAACTGAACACCAGTGTTTGCTAAGACCTTTGGATAATCCCTCTTCCCTCTTACAAATGATGCTGCTGAATAACATTAGTACTTCAAAATATGTACATACAGTAAACTGGAACACTCAACAATGAAAATATGCTTACATTCTGTACTTCAAAGTTCAGAACACAACTCTTAAAGAGGAAAAATGTTACTACTACTGCTACTAATTCTATTTCTTGAAGTTCCTAATTTGATGCTTCCCACATAACACACACACTGGAAATTTAGAATGTTTCTTTAAATGGGCAGATTCTTAGTATAGACTCTATACCATGCTTCATTATCTATTTGTTTTATAGCATAGCTTGATTAAATACGTGGAAGATTTAAAAAAGAAAGACAATTAAATCAAGCTCGATAGTATAAAGGGTGATACTAGGGATTTTTTTTTTTCCTACCATAATGAGATCATACCATTAAGGCTCCACTGCTTGCAACTTACAAGTCATTTTCCTGTTTTATGGGATATTGTCCTTCATTCATACCCACACTCCATTATGCATTATAGATAATGTGTACAGGAGACTAAATGGAAGAAATTGCAATAAGCATTTCACACAAGATAATGGAATGGATATGTGATATAAGGGAGACTCAGCATGGATGAAGAAATCCGCTTATCAGGTCCTCCCCACAGTACTCTAGCTATTTATGTAAAGTTTCAGCATTGTTATCTGAAGAAGGGGGGGAGAAGAGGGGGGCGTTCACAGAGGAACGAGGTTATTCATTTGCTTTAGGTAAGCTGGTGTGATAAACCATTACTCACATTCCCCACCCCTAACTGTCAAAGATTTACCTTCCCCAAGACTCTGGGCTCACTTCTGAGCTTTTAACAATAGTAAGAACAATGTGGTTGATGCCATTACTGCGTAATATTGCAAAGGGGCAGGACAGAACTGGAAATGGCAGTGTGGAATTTTTAAAGGATACATTTACACAGAGATATTGTACTATTCCAAAATCCCCAAATCTGTTAAAGTTCTCTTTACTGCCAGCTGTTCTCCACTCCAAATCCAAGTTCTCCTGATGAGTAATAGATAAGGAAACCTCCTCTCTGGAACCTCTAGAACCTCCTTTGTCTTTTCTCATTATGGGAGAGGTTTAATCCAAACCAAACCATTTTGGATCTCCAGTCCCATTGAGTTTAATAAAATCTGGATCATGCTTCTGGCATTTAACCTAATCTCACAGGCTTAGCTAAAACAAGAATCACTACAGTTTAAAGACTGAACCTGGCTTTGTGCACAAGTTATTAGTCAAGGGACGTTTTCCTGGCACATGAGGATTCTGGATTGGGTCTCTCTTCCATCAGATATTCACTTCCACTGTAATTCCCAATTCTTCAGTCTGCAAATGTCAAAGAAGTCTTCAGTATTGAAACAACTGGTGGGGATGAAGGGAAGCCACAAGTGAAGAACAGAACCCTGAAGTTCTTACCTGTTTTACCTGACCAGAACAACTTCACCAGCAGACAGCACAACATACAGGTGTTCCCACTTTTCACTGCACTTCTCTCAGTAATGACCTGGTCACAAAACTCCATAGGAAAACTCTCAAAGCAATGGCAAAACGTGCAAGGTTGTCTGGAAACCAGATTTAGCATACTGCTCTCAACAGGGCTTCCAACTTCTAGAAAAGCATCTCTGTTTTTAATACCAGCTTTATGACCTCCACAGTCACTCTGACACACATGCCAAACAGCACATTACCTTATTTTGTCACCCTGTGTCCAAACCATGGGAATATCTTCTATGTGGAACTTGTTCTTGCATTCACTGAGGAGTTTTGCTACTGATATCAACAGCATTAGTTTACACACTTCTTTAATCAGTAGCTGCTCTCCACAGTTCTTTTTATAAATGTTGCCAAGTACAGACAGGTTTAAGAAAAGTGCTTATGTCAACCGTGCTCCAATTCTTCTCCATGCTCAGGTTTTCAATTGCAATGCATTAACACAGTACACCCCAATAATTAAAAAAAAATAAAATTAAAAAGATAGACACTGTCTACAATAGAACATCTGTTACTAACTACTGAACCCCTCAGATCCCTTGCCCCCTTAAAATCTTCCATTAAGTGAAGAATTCAAAAGGACAACAAAGGTTCTAGCACACAGTGGAGGAAATTATCTCCAGAACAAACAGTTGCCTCACTGGAAAAAAAAAAAAGCAAAAAAAAAGCAATCATTCCATTGATTTCTGGATTGTTGGTGTGGTGGCACTGAGGTGGGACTTGATGATCCTGGAGGTCCTTTCCAACCACAGTTATTCTGTGATTCTATGAGGACTCTCAGGTAGCTAGACTGAATTCACATACATAGTTACAACCACAAGTAACACTGAAAAATGATAAAAAACTCTCAAAAGACTATTCCAGCTTCAAATTATATATATCTCCATTTATAAACATTACCATAAAATCAGGGAAAAAGGATGCATAGATGCAATAAACCAGGTACATATACAAGCAAGAGTTAAGAAACAAATTAAGAACCTTGAAAACTACAGTGATAATACCATCCACAGGTACATAATCCTTTTGGAATAAAGAGATACAGTATTTCATGAAAAGAAGTCTTTTAAAAGCAAAGAAATTGCCTTAAAATTGCATGCTCCATGATTTTGAGTGTCCCTATACCATAGCCTCTTTGTGTCCGGGTCAGAAGTCCTAAGCAGAGGTAGTTAAACCAAAGAGACAGACTGCAATTGATAAGACCTTTTTCATTTTCTAGCATCCACGCAAGACTTCCCTTCTTGGAAAGCCACATTCCTTGTGGTGGCAGCAAACCAACAATGAGAAGTAGGTTATCTAAACCTCAAGGGATTATTTTGCTTTCAATCTAATTTGTCATTGTTTTTCTAAAAAAAAATTAAATCTTAAATATAGGTGCAATTAGAACAAGCAATGGTAACCCAGACTTTCAAAAATAGGTGCAGATACTTACTTTCCTTAAACTGTATTTCCTTAAACTGGAATTTAGGTCCCAGCTTACCTAATGGGGTAACCAAAAAACCATGGCTGCAGTAAAAAATAGAAGCTGTGTTTCTTCAGGGACAGAGGGCAGAAGCACAAAAAACCCCAAACTACTCCAGGATGTTACTTCCAAAAAACAGGAATGCAGCAAAAAAAAAATTTAGAACAATCCCAAAAAGCTTCAATAGTTGCAGTGTGTGCCTCCTTACACCACTCCCTACTATAGTCCCTTCAAAATACCCTCAAATAGTTCCTTATTATGTGATATTTACTTCCTACAGCTCCCACAACAGCCACTGTCAACCCACAAATCCAATGCAAAACCATTTAGGACTGAGACAACCTTCTCATCTTAATGGCACTTCCTGAATAATTACTAATTGTAGATACCCTTGTCTTGTATTTCTGTAATTCACACGAATCTGTAGCCCCCTCTCCTTCTGAAAGGGCTGGTACGTTCTTACTCAATACCTTTGATTATTTGAAAATATTCAAGCTTGATACACTACCTTAACTCATTTTAAAGCAAAGCAGCATGTTACAACAGCTGACCTGCTTGCCAGTCACACTGCAGTACTACTCCTTCCTTAAGGAGACTCCTCTGAAATAAATAAATACATTAAGTATCAGTTACATACTAATAAATATCTAATAGATAGCTTAGATACTAACAGATAACTAATAGAAAGAATAGATAACAATGTATCTTTAATAGACTACAGTTCTGGTGGTGACACACACCACAAAGGGATCAAGAATTTTTAGGAGGATTAAAATATCCCCAAAATTACATACAGCAAGGTTTATCTGAAATAATACAGCAGATTATATCTTGATATAATATATATATATAATATATAATATATAATATATTATATATATATAATATAATATGATATAATATATATATATGATATAATATATATATATATTATATTATAATATATATCTTTATTATATATAATATATATCTTTATCTTGATTTCAGTAAAGCATTTGACACTGTCTCCCACAGCATCCTTGTAGATAAGCTGATAAAGTATGGGTTTAGTGATCAGGTAGTGAGGTGGATTATGAACTGGCTGAAGGGAAGAAGCCAGAGAGTTGTGGTTAATGGGACGGAGTCTAGTTGGAGGCCTGTGACTAGTGGAGTCCCTCAGGGGTCGGTACTGGGACCGGTGTTGTTTAATATCTTCATCAATGACTTGGATGAGGGTACAGAATGTATCCTCAGCAAGTTTGCTGATGACACCAAACTAGGAGGAATGGCTGACACACCAGAGGGTTGTGCTGCCATTCAACGAGACCTTGATAGGCTGGAGAGTTGGGCGGGAAAAAACTTAATGAAATTCAACAAGGGCAAGTGTAGAGTCCTGCATCTGGGGAAGAACAACCCCATGTACCAGTACAGGTTGGGGGCTGACCTGCTGGAGAGCAGTGTAGGGGAAAGGGACCTGGGGGTCCTGGTGGACAGCAGGATGACCATGAGCCAGCAATGTGCCCTTGTGGCCAAGAAGGCCAATGGCATCCTGGGGTGTATTAGAAAGGGAGTGGTTAGTAGGTCAAGAGAGGTTCTCCTTCCCCTCTATTCTGCCTTGGTGAGGCCACATCTGGAGTATTGTGTCCAGTTCTGGGCCCCCCAGTTCAAGAAGGACAGGGAACTGCTTGAGAGAGTCCAGCGTAGAGCCACAAAGATGATTAAGGGAGTGGAACATCTCCCTTATGAGGAAAGGCTGAGGGAGCTGGGTCTCTTTAGCTTGGAGAAGAGGAGACTGAGGGGTGACCTCATTAATGTTTATAAATATGTCAAGGGTGAGTGTCATGAGGATGGAGCCAGGCTCTTCTCAGTGACATCCAATGATAGGACAAGGGGCAATGGGTGTAAGCTGGAACATAGGAGGTTCCACATAAATGTGAGGAAGAATTTCTTCACAGTGAGGGTAACAGAACACTGGAACAGGCTGCCCAGAGAGGTTGTGGAGTCTCCTTCTCTGGAGACATTCAAAACCCGCCTGGACATGTTCCTGTGTGACCTTATTTAGGTATTCCTGCTCTGGCAGGGGGATTGGACTAGATGATCTTTTGAGGTCCCTTCCAATCCCTAACATTCTGTGATTCTGTGATTCTGTGATTATTCTTGCCTAAATACCATAAATACTTTCCTGTTTTCTGGATAAACAGCTCTAGGGCCACTTTAAAAAAAAAAACAACCACACTTGTTAATAGTCTGTATTTGTTTTAAGTAATTAGAATTTTAAAATAGGGATATTTTAAAGCTAGGAAAATACAACTTCTGTGGGGATACACAAATGTTGTTTCAAGGATTGCTTTTAGGCAACTGGGTATTGACTAAGATTCATTTCAAAAATACCACTAAAGCTCATTTCTACTGGTTGGACATCAAAATCACCATCTCTGCAGCATACTTTACAGACCCCAGGGTCTTGGTGGATTTCCACAGTCCCCTATAACTGCTGTAAGTGAGCTTTTACACCGAAGGCTGCAACCCCTAAATCCTTCTCTAGAGCAAATCCAAATTTTTCTACAAATATATAGAAAGTTATATCTATGTATAAACAGAAAGTCAAAATAATCCCCCTGCAATGTCCTAAACATGACAGTGCAGCTTATATCGTGCTTCCCAACCCCGCCCCCGAGGGAATTATTTTAGTAATAAACTACAGAGAATATCTAACTCCAGCAGATTTAGTCTTGATGGCAAGGCTTGACTAAAGAAGAATAAAAACCTGAACAAAAATAGCAAAACACAGCCAAATCCTTCAGAGCAGTACTTGGTCACAGAAAAGTTAGCTTTATTTGTGTGAAATGCAATTACCAGAAACTCACATGAAACCAGTTGTACTGGATAAACGCATCAGTTTTCAATTTAGTCACTAAAGTCTGATTGTGTGACTGACATAGAAATCTTCCTTAGCATCCAAATAGGAAGGCACAGCCAGGGCTCCAGTACACCCAGTTCACTGCAGGAGACGCAGAGATCAGAACAGGAGACAGACTGGGTTGGCTGTACCGCCCCATCTCCTGCAGTTTCTCTGTGCCATGTGGGTCAGGTGAGACTTACATTTGCAAGGAAAGGGTGCAACAGGAATAAATCACTAGATTGAAGTAGTTAATGCCAAGTATCTGACATGTACACTGCAGAGACAATCCAGGCATTTTATTTCCCTATAGATTAGTCAGTACCCTGAAACAACTGTCACCGACACAGAAATGGTTTGCAGCTCTCTGCAGGATCAGCTGTTGGTTCAGACCCTCTAAGACCCCATTAACAGTTGTAAAATGGTCTTAAGTAAAACCTCCTTTATGCCTAAATATGTTAATGTCACTGAAGGAAAAGTGCTAATGAGTCTTGTAGTCACACACGTATGGTTATGTTTAATATCATTCTAATAATAGTTAAGTGATGGGTAGGAACAAATGGGAACATTTGTAGTAAGATCATGACTTTTCAAACAGGCACACCTTCAAGAAAAATCAGTGTATATATGTTCAGATCATTTATGTACAAGAATGATCTCAGCAGATCTGTTGTCTTTCTACTTCAGAGAAAACCTGCAGCACGGAGCAGCTGTCGCATCCTTGTGCATACGTAGACCCAAACAAATCACTCCCAAACAAAATTTCCATGCCAGGAAAAGCTTACAGTTCCAGAACCTGAGCTTATAATTGGGGCCTTCAGTAAACTAAAGAGAGCGATGCCCAATTTCACAGACCAGTCATGGGGAAATGGGAGAAATTTCACAGTTTTGTTGGGAAAATGAAGAGCAAAGGGAGAGAGGTTTGGTGTGCTGTTTTGTTTTACATCTAATCACACACACAGTGCTGATTTTTTCTGCAGCTGTTTTAAGGTTGCAGCTGAAGGGAGCACAGAGTAAGATAACCTTGTGGATGCAGAGAGCATGTAGCAATGAGGTGACTTCTTTGGGGATGTAAGAATTGCCATACTGAAGTAGACCAGTGGTCCAGCCTGGCAACAGCCAGCCCACAACCAGAACAAGGAGCTAGGAACATGTATGCACTGTACTCTTCTCAATCCCCCTGCATATGGCTTTCTCCTCTCACCCATTATTTAAGCATCTAAGTACATTCCATCTCTTCTGTATAAGCTAGCAACACAAATCTCTTGGAGACTCCAAGGATGCAACACATAAAAGTGGTATATACATTTTTCATTGTGAACTGATAACTGTGAACACTACAGTGGTACAAAAGCTTTAACAAAGTAGAAAGGTTTTGCAACACTTCCTATGAATAGTTACACTGGATTTGTATAATCTCCTCTATGAATTTGTCCACAGCTGTGTAGACACATCTGTCCACAGTCACATGCACAGATGAAAAAGTTTCTTTAGCATTTTATTCTAGGTTTTGTCAACTACAATTTGAAGAATAGATAAAAAGGTAAGGTAAACCTTACCCTCTAACAGAATAACAGAGCTCTGTCCTATCTGTCCTGTTAGTGACTGGGGCAGGGCAAAGATCTCATCAACCTGGTGGAGCACTGGAACACATCTGTTCAGCTGTACAGTGGGGAGAGACAACACTGCTTGGCATCAGTAAGAACTGAAGCCCACATGCACCATCCCCAAACACAGCACATATTCCTGAGGCTGAAAGGCAAGAAGGATCTAACAACTGAAGGAGTTTCTTCACCCAGAGAAGCTTTCAGCTTGAAGGCAATTCCCCACCCCCCCATCCCAAATGCCACAGAAGTCGACTGTTCCGCCCAATTCCAGCGCAAGCTTCCACCCTTGTGATCAGGAACATCCCTTAGCCACACTGCTTTATGGTCACTATTCCCTACTAGGGAAGTGGCACTGATTTAAATACGTCTGTTTTGGTAGTGCTTTTTTCATTTTGTTTTGGTTTACTTTTTCTTTGGAAGATGAACAAGCCCAACAACCACAGGGAGCAATGGCAGTGAACACGCCAAGAAAGAGATTTCATGTTTTGTATGTTTCCTGCCAAAGTATATTTGCACACTATGCCTTCCATGGCTATCTTGGAACTGCAGAGATCTTTTTTTCTTTGGCCCTACAAAGTCTGATTGCTATTTCCCTTATGAAAGCTCAACAGGAAGCCAGGCTCCTTGGGGCAGTTCTTGAAGACACTGGCAAACCTGCACACCAAAACTCTGCATCAGTGGGAAACTCTTACAGGCCCACAGCTACAACAGCAACACTGACATTTGGAAGATCTTCATGCAGAACTGCTTTTTCCCAATTATTGTAGGGAACTATAGTGTTAGGTTTTTTAAATATTTTTTTTTTCTGTAGCCAGCCAAGAAGAGAAACTGCAACCACCAAGCCTCCAAGGATAAGTCAGAAATATTTAAGGGAAGAGATGATTTTTGCAAACTCTTCCCATTTGTCTGCAAATATGCAAGCTATCCCTGTAGTTCCTTGGGAGTCTCTAGTGGGTAACTACACATTTAAATTCAATAAAGTGTCACAGCCAAGAGCAAACGCTGATTTTCCTTCATCAAAAATCATGAATTGCATTTGGACGTTATCCAACAGGCACAACTCCCAACCTCCAGTAAGTAGAACGAAGCTTGTACACAGCATTTCTTACTGTCTGACAGCAGGCATTCCTAACTAATCCCAGCATCTTTCTTAAGGACCTCATTCTTCTTAGATCCAACATGATATAATCAGGTAAACTAAGCAGCCACTACCTTGGAAACTGCCTGCATGTTGGCAGAGATGGGTCAGGTGCTATGCTGGATCCCATCAAACTGCCAGCATCTGACCTGCTGTTGGGTAAAAAGTAGCTATGTGAGCAGCACAAGTTAAGAAGCCAGGTACTGAAGAAGTAAAGAAGCTTCTCCCCCAGGTACTGAGTTCACACCAGATTCTTTGGTTTCTAAAAGGGGCAAGCTCACATCAGACCTTGCTGTAGTTGAGCCATGCAAATGGTCTCTCTCATACACAGATTCTCTGGTACCTAGAAAAGGCTGAGCTTCCTCTACAGTACTTCCCTTAAATGGAGCACTGATCTGGTTTCATTCCTCTAACCAGGAGTCTGTTTCCAACAAACTTTTAGAAATTCAGTTGTTGTGACACTACTACCTCTTTGTCCTCTCCATGCAACGAGCCAACACATTTACAACTCAGAGGCACATAGAAAGCTGTATTTCTTATACTGACTCACAGAAAGGTATTTCAGAGATGTCACAGAAGTCTTGGACCAAGCAACTGCACTAACTGACAAATAGATTGCAAATGACAGGAACAGGGTGACAGGAAGGGAAATTTTGAAATCCACAAAATTATACTGGGAAAAAGCAAGCTGAAGTGCCATTTATACCAGGGTAGCAATAGGCGTTCCCAGATGTCATTATCATTTAAAGTTTTTGCTTACAAACCACTAGGAGACAACAAATAAATTTTTATCACAGGCACAATCCCCCTGTTTCAGCAGCACACGAGATTAATTGGATCCAACACTGTAACACAGCTCATGGTAAGGTGACAGCAATAATATGCAGCTATTCCAGTCAACAGCGAGTATCATCCACGCCCTTACATTAAGGTGCAAATCTTCAGCACTGACATCCCAAAATGTTACACTGACTGATAGAGCCTCTCAAATGCCAGTGCACAGAGTAAACAACATAAATTGAATGCTGGGCTGTCAACAGAGTGGTACTAAATAGGGTGTGTAATTAAGCGGTGTGCAAGTGCATTAACACCAGAAGTATTCCTGACCTGTTCCTTTTCAACACTGATTTATTCCATTCGTTAACGACACTGCAAAATAATCCTTCTGTAAGAACATGAAGCTGGCTAACAGTCCTGATTTTTTTAAATATCTAGGAAAGCAGGGGCTCTGTAGAGGATAGGACAGGTCTATTTGAACACTCGATGGCCAGCAGCTACTGGCTAGCAGCTCCTAATAGCCAACTCAGCTTTCCCACACCCTGCCAAACATGAAGTTTCATCCCCTTGATGACTGTGTTCCTCCAGACACCTACCGACTGCTAAACAGAGAGGGGGTGGGTTTGGGGTTTGTTTATGGGTTTTGTTTGTCTGTTTTGTTTGTTGTTGCTGTTGTTTTTTAATGGGATCTCCACGCAGTCTGCCAGGAGCTGAAATAAAAACTCCTATCATTGTGCTTTACATCTCAAAGTTGTTCTGGGATCTTTGGACAAACATCCACACTAACTGCTATAAAAATAAAGAGGAATTGCTGAATTCTGCCCTCCATTCCTCTGGCTGTCAGTAGCCTTTCATCTTCAATAACAAGCTAATGAACTGGACAAAAGAGCAGGGAGAGGGAAGAGGTCAGAAAGAAGCTTTGTACGGATACAGAACTCTTCTGATGGAGCCAAACTTCAAGACAACCTGACTTCATCTCCTCCCCCTCTACTCTGCCCTGGTGAGACCACACCTGGAATACTGTGTCCAGTTTTGGGCTGCCCAGTTCAGGAGAGACAGGGATCTACTGGAGAGAGTACAACGGAGAGCTACGAGGATGATCAAGGGACTTGAACATCTCTCCTATGAAGAAAGACTGAGAGAACTGGGGCTGTTTGGTCTTGAAAAAAGAAGGCTGAGAGGGGATCTTATTAATGTCTATAAATATCTGAGGAGTGGGGGTCAAGAGGAAGATGCCAGTCTCTTCACAGTGGTGCCCAGTGATAGGACAAGGAATAATGGGTGCAAGCTGGAACATGGGAAGTTCCACCTCAACGTGAGGAGAAACTTCTTTCCTTTGAGGGTGACAGAGCACTGGCACAGGCTGCCCAGAGAGGTGGTGGAGTCTCCTTCTCTGGAGACATTCCAAACCAGTCTGGATGCCATCCTGTGTGGCCTGCTCTAGATGATCCTGCTCTGGCAGGGGGGCTGGACTGGATGATCTCTAGAGGTCCCTTCCAACCCCTGACATTCTGTGATTCTTCCTGCAGACAAAAGCAGCAGTGCAGTGCTCAAAGTGTGATCTGTGAGTCTCTAGCATCACAACTAGTGCAAGGTGCAAAACAAGAGCCAGAAAGGTTTCACTACCTTCTTCCTTAGATTCATTTTCCTCCATCCATTTAATTATTATTTGTGTTATGACATTATAAAAGCTTCAGTCAAGATCAAGTTTTTCCTCTAGTCACTAAGCAGACACGCAAGAGAAAGGAAGCTTCATTCACTTTCATTTTACAGACTGGAAGGTAAGACACCCAGAATGATGGATGAGTTCAAGCAAACACAGGTTGTGGAAGAGACAGAAACATGAATGTCCATCTCCCAAGACAATCAAGAGACAGGCTGCGCATCCTGCCCCATTTTGCTGCAGGAAGTAGAAAGAACTTTGAAAAAGAAAGTAACACTTTTGTCAGTTAACAGATACCACTTGTGCACTATAAATAATTTCTTTAATCACCATAGATATTACTTCCAAGTAAAAAGTTAGGAGTTTTTTGGTTTGTATGGTTGGTTTTAGTCTGTTGGAAGCTATTGGGAGGTGCAGGGAACATGTAAGGAGAACAAAATTAATCCATTTCAGATCAGAAAATGGAGAATTCAGTTCTTGGAGACTGAAAGTGAAGACTTATTTTTTGTCCTGTCCCAACCTATCTCTACTTCTGCAAAGCTGAGCAACTGCAGTTCAGAGAGAACTACACTCTTCTTGAGAGCTTTAATTGCAAATAAAGTTTAAATAAAATGATGGAGGTAAGTGCATTAGGGGAAGAAAAAAAAGCAACAAGACGCCTCCATTTCCTACCACTTCCTGTATAACTGTATCAATCGATGACACTGCTTAAAGCTGGTGTCCTTTGTGCAATCTATCTGCTTTCTGAGAAGCTGCCTGAGAATGGTCTTGGTTTTGTCTGCATAGCTGGAACAATGCTCAAAGCGTTCAGATGATTACCTGTCCTCTTTCCTTTCCCATGTGGATATTCTCCAACATCAGGTGGTTTTTGGTATATAAAAAATCTGCAACCATGAGAAGTGACTGTTTCAGAAAACTTGTAAGGTAGTCTGAAGGTAAAGCCGAAACCTTATGGGAAAAGAGGGGTTTTATTCAAAGCTCCATCAAGGTAAGATGCTCAGTTTGTGGATACAATGCTACAAGGGAACTAGGAATCTCTGACACAATCCAAACACTTTCAATAGGCTTTCGATCAAATCTCCAGATAATGCTCCTAATTCCATCACCGATTTCCGTACGTCTTTCAGCAATTCAGCCTCTCCAACTCCAGTTCCCCACTTGAAAAATATGAATAATTATCTGCACTTTATCTGAGAGCTATTATGAAACTAAGACTAACATTTCTAAAGTGCTTTGAGATCCCCGAGTAGAAGTTGCTATAGAAACATACCTAGTGTATTATTAATTGTGATTAAGAAACTGAAAAAGTAATGACTAAGTATTCATGCACAGGGCAGGAAATCCTTATCTGAACTCAGTAACAGAACAGAAATAAACTAGTCTCATATCCACTTGTAGTCACGTAAGATATGTGTGATCCACTGGTGATATGTTAAGTGTGAATCTGTAGCAGCAAACCCAATACTGTAAACTACTGTACTGAGGTTATGTTCAGAACATTAAAGCTCTAGTAACCTGTCTTTTTTTCTACAAAAACCCAAACCTGCCAGCCACATGCTACTGATCTCACACTACCACTTTTTATCAAAGTAGCCATCACGAAGAACTGTTTCAAGTCCCAATTATGGTTGACATTTCTACCCAGAAAATTGATCACTGCACA
Organism: Podargus strigoides; assembly: GCA_028020825.1. Lineage (NCBI taxonomy): Eukaryota > Metazoa > Chordata > Aves > Caprimulgiformes > Podargidae > Podargus > Podargus strigoides. Next base: position 6,206,369 of record CM051633.1, read on the forward strand.
ACATGGTTACTCTTTCATTTCCGTACATGGATGGACCCAAGAACGCAGTCAGTAATGCTCAGAACTCCTAGTGCTGTACTGAAGAGCTGAAATTAAAAACATCTCCATTGCCACTAATAGCTGCCAGTTTATTCACAGGATGAAAAGTCTCAGCTTATAACAGCATGGATACGGTGACATTCAAGTGTATTTGGCAGCGAACTCAAAGAGCAAGAGAAGCAAAGAGGAAAAACACAGAGAGGAGATTCAAAGGGTATTCTGCCATTTTTATAAGGGAAGTATTGGGCACCTCTGTTCTGATAATTACTGAGCATTTTTCAATTCTCACATTAGCAATCCAACATATGGGTGAGGCAGATAAGTACAACTTTCTTATACGTATAGAAAACTGATGCTGAGACACTTCAGGCACAATTTTCAAGGTCTATTATTTTAATTTGTTTAATTCTAGGTACAAGTGCTCAAAAGACAATCAAATGGAACATCAGTGGGATATGACAGGAACTCCTGGGCCTGAAGGGTTTTAAAATGTCAAAGTAACTTAACAGCAGAGAGAAGAATAAAACCCCAAATCTAACTTCCTGGATCTTTATTCCAGTTGTTACCTTCCTTGCTCCCTTGACTGGGAGGCTGAAGTCCCAATTAGAGTGTGAACACCGGAACAGCTCAACAGACAGCAAACCCCAATGGTTACAGACAGCAAACCTCAATGGTTACAGACAGCTTTGGATTAAGATTCCTGCCTACCTGCTCAGAGACTAGCAGATCACCATGAAAATCAATCCACACCAAACTAGTAATAGATCATCCAAACCAGAAGGGTTAGAATAGACACAGTCCTGCTCCTAACAAAGCCAACAACAAAAGGTGACACCTAACTCCAGAAACACAGCAAATGACCAAATCATTACACAGTTTATGTTCACCACATTGGGTTAGATATTTTTGGCTAAACTCTTCTGGCTTAAAAACAAATTATTTTTTTTCTCTGCGAGTCCAAAACTGTATACCACAATACTCCTCAGGCACTTTCAAAAAGTTAAAGCCATCAAACTTGCCAAATGACTTGGCAGTGCCAGATCCCACCTAAATGACAGGTGAAAAAATAGGTGCATTTGAAAAACAGGTGCATTTTCACAGCTAAACATGGACTGGAGATTCTACACATAGAGGCAGAACTAGCTACTATTATTAGATATATGAGGGAACCTCCAGCCTTCTCCCTGGTATCTGTGTCCCTTTATATTATGCAAAAATGGTACATCTTGATACTAATGTCATTTATTATATAGCTACTGCTGAACTGCATACCTCACTTTTGTCTGGTATACAACAACTGAGGCATCCTACATTATTTAAATTAGAAATTAAACAGTAGTTTTTAACAGGCTTTCATATTTAAAATGAAGAAAAAAATTTCCCAGTGCAATTGCAGACATTTTTTTTTAAGTAAAGCAAATTTGGAACTATTTCATATTTTATTCTTTCCCTTTACTTGGAAGTAACTTCTAAGGTCATGTATTGAAAAGCTGCATCTAATCAAAACGAACTTACCTAACTTTTTATGGGTCCTGACAGTGGGGTAGATGTTTTGTAGAAAGACAGGGTCATAAATTATCTGATCAGTGAGGCTTACAACCAAAACTTACTAGCATCTCTGCTTCAGCCAGTGTAATTAGGCTAATAATAAAGAAGTTAATCTCCAATACACTGCAGTTACATGGTTGTACTACTACCAAGCAGTGGCAGGGGCTTCTGCATAGCTAGAGAAGCAATGGTAATTAGCAGAATGCTTTTTTTGGTTCACTAATTAAAATAACAGTGTTCTAAAAGATGGTATCCCATATGGAACTGCAAAAGGTTTTCCAAGAAGTGAATAGAAAACTGGCATACAACACTTAGCATCTTTCCAAAAAGAGTTTAAATCGTTTTGGTAGGGGTTTTTTTTGGTTGTTTGTTAGGTTTTTTTTTAAGGGGGTAGTGTTTTCTTTTTAGTTTTGTGGGGAGTTTTTGTGTTGCTTTGGTTTTATTTTTTTAATTCTTTTAAGGCTTTCATTATGTATGTGCAAGCATCAAAATTTTAAATTTTCTAGCTGCACTTCTTGTGTAGCAAAGAGCCCCTAAATTCTTTGTATTATTGTGACCAAACCCAGGCATAATGCAATCTTAGCTAACCCACTCCTCCAGGCAAGAGCCTACATCTATAAATCAGCTCTCTGCCCCCACCCCCCACAGATCAATGTCACAAGCAACTACATCTACAGAACAGCAGGGAAGCCAAGCTGGTGACCATGTCACAACACTCCAATAGGTTATTGAGCAGTTGTGTTAGGTGCCACAGCCCAACAAATCTGTTATGTTTCCCCCTATGTAAAGTAGGGTGCTTCAGAGTGGTTCATCAGGAGAACAACAGTATGAGGCTGCTTTTGTTATTGCCTTACTTCAGAAAAAACTACTCAAAGGTCAGCAAATCAGACAAGCAAAAGCCAAAATGAAAAAGAGGGGAAAAAAAAAGAAGTTACCAGCATATGATGCACAAATGGGAAAGAATATGAAACCTTCTCAAGTAAATGCTCTCTGTGGTCTCTTACCAGTTTTTTAGACAGACACTGTCCTCACATAAGCAAAAAAATAAAAATTCCCTCTTTCTTTTGTATGTAATGCAAATATCAATTGCTCTAGTTACTCATTCACTCAAGTCCCACAAGAAGAATAGTCAAAAAAGTATGAGAAGAAAATGGGACAAAAATTGCAACTTATGCTGCTGAACCAAAGCAGGCAGTAAGGAAAGATTTATAGCTCTGCTATCAATAACTGATAAAAGTATACTTCAGGCATCATTCACAAGGCATAATCTAAACCCTAATACAGTCAAGTGGGAAATTTTTTACCGATTTCAGCTGGCTCCAGATCAGGCTCTGGGTGGTGCAGATGAAGGATGCATTCCCTAATTATGGCACATGCTGAGCACCACCTGCAAATCACTGGCTAGACTGAACTTCCAGTGACTTCAGTGCAACCATCAGATACCCAGAACCCCATAAAGCCATCTCCTATGCACGAAACTGCTGAAAAAGTCTTAGCAACATGAAGCTATGAGTCAACTTTGACTCATAAAACACAGCTTGCACATCCTAAAGTTAAGGAAAACACACCTTTGGCACGTCAGCTGCTAAATGACCCTCCCATCCTACTAAAAAAAGTAAGTTGATCTAAGGAGAGCAGAACCTCTGAGTACTTCACTGTTTCAGCACCTCTGCAGAAGCCTGGTGAAGCTCACTGGCCTGCCAGCAGGTTCTAAAGGTTTGTGCTCGTGTTTCCTCTGGCTGGGCTCAGTTCAGCCACAGCCGGTACTGCCTAATGCTCCGTGAGAGCCTTTCAGTTCTTGCTTAACAAAGCTTTCCTCCCACACGTCATGTGTATTCAGGCTACAGTCTGTTTATCTAATATGTCCCTCTTTCTCCCCCTCCCCCTCCTTTCCACCTCCTCGTCCCCAGAAGAGAATAACCATAATGTGCCTATCGCTTGCAGAAACAGACAGCTCAGCTCCCCCTTGCCATCTGGTCATACTTTGGTCTCTCAGCTGTCGGCAACATATGAATCCCGTTGTTTTGACTAGTGGGGTCCCAAGGAACAAGCAACAGTGCAGATTGCAGGGAATCAGGATGCCCTTTTCTCTCTTCCTTAAACCAAAAAGCAGCCCATGTAATTAGAAAGTGAAAGAGTGTTTGGGAAATGCAATAGAAGGCACAACCCTTCTACCTTTGTTCATGTGAGTAGGATCCCCCAGCCACACTCTGCTATTCCGCAACTCAAACTACTACGTTTACATATTGACTTAACTTCAAGACACATTTTGCTGCCTTCAGCACCAGCTTGTGACCATCCCAACCTGCTCGCTCCTCAACTTTTACCTCTCTAAAAACAAAAAATAAAAATCAAGCTCCCACAAAAGGCAAAGCTAAATATATAAACCTTTAATCCATAAGAACTGATCTTTCAAAGATAAGGAATTTAAAAGATAACTCCAAGGTTGTACTGATTGGTAGAACAGGTGGGAAGAGATTAAAAAAAATAATTAAGAAACAAATTAAAAAGGAAATGTGGTGACTTTGCTCATGAAATACAGAAAGTTCTACGAAAGGGAAATGGTTAACATCATTTCTAGGCTAGAAATGCATTAGAAGTTGAGGATGTATGTTGATGATAAAACTAAAATGCAACTATTTTTTTTAAGTACAAAGAACCCAAGTTGGTTCATCACCCTATGTACTTGAAGTGTAGTGGAAGCAGCTGGCTCTGAACCATTTGGCAGCACTGAGGAACACCATCACACCAAGGTCGCAGCAAAATGACCCACTCACCCACCCTCTCTCACCAAAACGGAGCCAGTGAAACTCCCAGAGGCATCCCAATCCTTCCGTGGGTTCAGAACCCAGCATCTGAGGACTACGACAAGGAAGCACAAAATCAATCATCATGCTTGGATTGGGAAAAAGCCTAACTTAGAAATATGCATTTAAAAACTCACATCTCTGTCTTAGGAGGAAGTCTGAAAGACTGCTTTGTTTTTCCATAACAAATTCAGGACAGCTCTGTGAAAGCTTCTCCCAAGACCTGTTCCTGAATCATACACTTTTCAAAATTCAGGTTTTATGGAAACAAACTTGCTGTTCTCCCACTGGATCACTAAAATTATTCACCTGTGATGTTTCATTCAAGTAGGAGTGTATCTTATGCTCCAGCAGTCCAACACGTCCAGGGAAGTAGCATGGCCAGCAGGAGCAGGGAAGTGATCTTACCCCTGTACGCAGCTCTGGTGAGGCCACACCTCGAGTACTGTGTTCAGTTTGGGCCCCTCACTCCCAGAAGGACACTGAGCTGCTGGAGCGTGTCCAGAGAAGGGAACGGAGCTGGGGAAGGGTCTGGAGCACAGTGTGATGGGGAGCGGCTGAGGGAACTGGGGGGTTCAGTGTGGAGCAGAGGAGGCTGAGGGGAGACCTCATTGCTCTCTACAGCTCCCTGAAAGGAGGGGGTAGTGAGGTGGGGATGAGTCTCTTTAACCAAGTAACAAGCAACAGGACAAGAGGCAATGGCCTCAAGTTGTGTCGGGGGAGGTTTAGACAGGATATCAGGAAGAATTTCTTCACAGAACGGGTTGTCAGACATTGGAATGGGCTGCCCAGGGCAGTGGTGGAGTCCCCATCCCTGGAGGCTGGGTTAACACAGTGCTCAGGGATATGGTGTAGTCAACTGTCAGTGTTAGGTTCATGGTTGGACTCTATGATCTTCATGGTCTTTTCCAACTAGGGCAATTCTGTGACTCTGTGATCATCAGCCCAGCAATTGCTACCTAGTTAAATCTTTGTCTGTGAGTATGTTAAAGACCTTAGAGGTCTCTTCCAACCAAGGCTATTCTGTGATTACATCGCAAAACATATGCAAATAGAGGAACAAAGAAAAAGATAATTTTAAAATATACTCACGCGAACCACTCAATTTCCTCTCATGTAGCACACAGAGAGAAAAATATCATGGAGCTCTGCCAGAACAGCAGCTGGATGGCACGCCAGGTCTCCCTCCAAAGATGCAGTGCTATTTGAGCCCTTTGCCTCGCACACCTACAGCTACACAACCACAGGTATCATCACAAGGAGCTCTTTGTCAGCTTTCAGGATTCAAAAAGTGGTCAGAGTTCAACTTTTAACAAGTAACAAAAAGCTTGCATTTTCCATCTATATTGTGGCAGGTATCTGCCTACCTGAGCACATTACAGTGGAGCAAGTTCAAGAGCAGCACAGGCCTCAGCACTGGTTGGGTGTTTTTTGATCCAAGTACTTAAGGTTCTGGGTAAGTTTATCCAGCCCAGGTCTGTAATGCCATTGCTTCACTCTCTAGGTTGTTGACCTGATAAGATGAAAGACAGTTTAAGGATGCCAACAGACTGCAGTCAAGGCATGGCAGATATACTGCACACGGCAGAAAAACCACTCCAATTTGCAGGAGTAAAATGGCCATGGAGACTACAAGTAGGGAAACAAGCTTAAAAATGGTTTGGGGTTTTTGTTTGTTTTTCAGATTACTCCAATATATTAGCAGGGCAGCAGACAAAAAAAAAATAATTATGCTACCACTGCCCATATGGTACCTGTTTTAGAACTCGGATGAATTCACTGAACAACTGTCACAACCACTACGAGTTAAAACATGAAAACTTAAAAACCATATCAAATATTATCATCTCCTTCACTAAGTGCTACAAACAACATGTAGAGCAAAAATATGTATCTTCTGAATTCCAAATAGTGCCCAGGGCTGCCTGAGGTCTGGTGTAATTTACAGCAGCTCAGAGTTCTGGCGAGTTCCTACCCCAGTTGGGCTGGCACTGGAAGTCATGCTATCGAGTGTGCTGCCCATGCAGGGCCAGGTCTGCAGCCAAGGGGCATGCCCTGCTCTATACACAGCACGATCCCCAACATACCTGCATTTAGTTTCCCACAAGAAACATTTACAATGCCCTTCAGTAGTACAGCAGAATGACCTTTAATTCACATAAAATATATATTCATGTATACTTACATCCATCTATATACAACATAATATAATATTTTTCAGAGGGTTTTTTCTTAATCTATGCTGGTTTATGATTAGCTGTAAATCCCTTAGGATTTTTTGATCTAAATTAAATACACCACAAGTCTGAGAGGAACACTCCGTCTCCTTACAGATAAACCAGCATGTAACCACACTCCTTATCTGCCCAGTGCAGCAGCCTCTCCCAACCTTCTGTACAATCAGAAAATATATTTCTTATCTGTACAAAGTCAAGCCTCTGACAAGGCTCTTCCCCTTTCAAATGTCACCATCATTCCAGTCACCTTTTTCTCTCTCTCCCCCCTGGCCCCTTGTCATTTACCAGGGAAACATTCTCTGAAAACTACCAAAAACTGTTGTGAGCCAAAATTATATATGTGGGGAGCACTGCCCTCTGCTTTTAGTGGCTCCCCACCTTCTCACCAGCACCTAATAGCAATGCACAATTAAAAAACCCCTCAGTCATCCTGGCTACAGGGCTAATTTGTGGGTGGCAGCAGTAAGACAGTACAGCTGGCTATCTTCACAGAATCTACTCATACTAATCAAGATATTTAGGTTCACAACTCTTCATTAAGACATCCTTAAATAAGCAGCCAATTTGCCTCTCAGACTGCTTTGGTATAAACCAACATTTTACTGCAGGGGGTAGAAAACACATTTCTTTCCAATGGAACACATAACATGAAAATTTAATATCAGAGCAACACATGCAATTCAAAATGACTGGAAGGCTATTCTCAAAACACACCGAGGATCAAAATGTGTAAACCAAGCTACTTGTCAGTCCTAAAAAACAGAGAAGCAAAAATGGGCTCATCTTGCTTCAGAGAACATGGTGCATTTGGCAAAGCACTAATGGAAACTTGGCTTTTCCAGCTGGCTGCTCGGCACCTGGCTCAGATGATGCAAGTGGGAATCACAGACTGGTGGGGGTTGGAAGGGACCTCTGGAGATCATCTAGTCCAACCCCCTGCCAGACAGGGTCACCCAGAGCAGTCACACAGGATGGTGTCCAGGTGTTTTGAATGTCTCCAGAGAAGGAGACTCCACCACCTCTCTGGGCAGCCTGTGCCAGTGCTCTGTCACCCTCGAAGGAAAGAAGTTCCTCCTCATGTTCAGAAAGGGTAGGGGAAGAGAAGGGGGAGAGGATCCCAGTTCCCTAAACTCCCTTTAAGCATTCATGTCATGAGTTGTCATCTTGTTTTTGAGCACTCAGAAGACTTTTTCTCACCCAGCTGTAACTTAATGCAAGAGAACATAATTTGTATGTAACACACAATAGCTCTATAATACCTAACTTCACTGCAGTACAGCTCCTACTCTTTTAATTCCCTTTTCTTCCATCCCTTAGTCTCTACAGCAATCGTGAAAAAATGACAGTAATGAAAATTTAGATACCACAATGATTAATGTCTGCATAATGGAAGACTGTTGGTTGGGCAGTTTGGGACACTCCAGGTTAGATACTGCTGAGAGATATTTTCAAGTAAGAGCCAGGTTTTTTTGAAGCAATATACTACATTACAGCCTGCACACCAAAATGCACAAAGGAGACTTGCCCACAAGCACCACTGCACAGTGGGGATGTCTAAATAGAATTTTGTACATTAAAATAAAACAGGATAAAGTGTAGAGATCCAATCATAAAACCTGTTTGCAAGAAAACATGACTGTGTTAGTGATAAACTTATCACCTGTGCTTCTGCACAGGTCAACAAAGAGCTCAGATGATGCCTGTGGAATCATATTTTCCCCAAGTTACATTATTTGGAGACTGTTGCTTTAAAGTAAACAGCAGAGTGAAGAAATTTCTGCCATACAATTCAGATCCAGGTTTGAAGACAGCCTGATATACTGCAGCAACCAGCAGCTTTGGGACCTTTCTGAGACTGTCAGAAAGATGTCAGTAGACCTTTAAGGACTATTTTGCAGAGTCATTCCAAACTAACAGCTAATGGTATGCTCTCTTCTCTTGTGATAGCTCTTTTCTAACTGGCTGAGGAGAATCAGCTGCAAAGGAGGGAGATGATTTTGTGTCTCATTAATTTTGAGATTTTTAAGATGTTTTTTAATACCAAGCAAATCAATAATCTGAGTATTCTGCCTCTCTTCTCCTTTCATCCTTACTGATATTCTCAGCTGTGCCATAATTTAGACACAATTCTTTATCATTTAGTCTGATACCTAGATGCATTATAGTTTATCATTGCTGTTAAAACCAATTTTCTTCATTTTGTATCCTTTCACAAACGCAGCAGTTTTTGGAGGTTTCATAATGAAATGCAGAAGTTAAAGCTTGCATCACTTTTGCACTGCAACTGCTAGAATGAGGCTACAACCATTATTTGTCTTTGTTGAGAGAGACTGTGGATAGAGATATATAGATAAACACACATAATCTGTGTACAGAGAAATATTTCATAGATGAGAGGCTTTTAAAGCATTGAAAGACAACATTAAAAGCCACTTCAGGTTTCTTAGTGGTTTCATACATTCAGCTTGGAACATGCTGGACAGTTCCTTCTGTTTGCAGCAGGGCTCATTTCCCACTCACACGGGTTTCCTGTAGCAAAACATTCTATCGATGGGTTAATTCCTCCAGATCAAGAATATCACTGGAGAACTGGGAGCTGAACTAACACAGGGCAGCCTAACACTGTGCTGAGAATCCATACATTCTACATATGGTGTCACCCTGTACAATTTTAAACAAATATGAGTATACACTTGGGATTAATGCTCTGTCTGTATTCAACATGGACCAACAAACAGAAACAAAAGTCTGACTAAAGGATACAACTCCTGTGAAAAATGGTGAAAAACTTGTGTGTTCTGCTGGGCACTCAGAATAGCTGTTGCAATCCAGAAACAATTACTACTGAATAATGTCTTACAAAGAAAGTTTTATGATCATATCTGTAGCTTGTAGTTGATTTAGCATACACATGCAGTTTTCTAATGCATTTTTCAGAGTAGTGACACTCTTGTTGCAAAATATGTGAAATGAGACAGCAAAGAAAGTCAGCTGAAAACTGTCAGCTCTTTGTATTATGGAAATATTTAGTAGAGGAGGTGATCAATATGCAAGGGTGTTGGTTTTTTAATATACATATAAGTTTTGCAAAAAGAAAAAATACATTTCCTTTTAAATGACTTTTTTTTTTTTGGCCTCTGGCAGTACTTAATATCCATGAAGTTTAATATTCAGAATGTGGGTTTGTCAGGATGGCAACTGCTCAGCCAGGATGAGGCTCCCTAAGAGGGTGGCTCCCAAGGTATTTATATAATATGAACACAGTAACAATAATCATCAGATGTTTATCTCAGCTTAATGAATTGCTTCTAGATCTCTGCTGCCTGAACAGCTGAGGAAACAGGAAGTGTTCAAGAATGATGTGAGAAATGACATAATGACATAACACTACCAGCCTGTGCGAGCGATCATCCCTTGCAATTAAAATCATGTATCCATGTTACAGTATGATTTGCTATGACCTTTCCATGCATTGCATAAAGTTGATGATAGGAATTTTAGTATAATCACATTTTAGAGCTGTGCTCTAACCATGGTAAAAACAGGTGTCCAATTGTTCAGGTTTGGATATTCCCAGAATACCAAACAACTCCTACTTCAGAAGGGGTTATATACATCCAGTGAAGTGGAGAATTGGCCCAGACACCTCCCACCAGCCCAGGTTGCTCCAAGCCCCATCCAACCTGGCCTGGAACACTGCCAGGGAGGGAACAGCCACAGCTTCTCTGGGCAACCTGGGCCAGTGTCACCACCCTCACAGGAAAGAATTTCTTCCTAATATCTAATCTAAATCTCCCCTCTTCCAGTTTCAAGCCATTACCCCTCGTTCTATCACTCCATGCCCGTGACAAAAGTCCCTCTCCACCTTTCTTGTCGGCCCCTTCAGGTACTGGAAGTCCAGGTAGATTACACCACTTGTTCTTCCCCTGTCCACCAAGGCTGTAACCCTGTCATAGAAGGCCACCACATTTGTCAGGCATGATTTGCCCTTAGTGAAGTTGGCCATCACCGATCACCTCCTCATTTTCCACATGCCATAGCACAGTTTCCAGGAGGATCTGCTCCGTGATCTTGCTGGGCACAGAAGCAAGATATAGATGCAATTACAAGTTTCACAGTTCCTCCCATGAACTTCAGACAATGCAGGCAACATGAGCAGCAAGACGGTGTTTTGTCCTATAGTATTTCTAAATAAAGACAGTATAGCAATGATCCCTTGTAGGGATTTAAGTGTCAGATAGGAAGGGGAATTCTGATGCCTCCATCAGACTCACAATGCCATGAAGTAAGAAGGAACACTTTACAGGAGTCTGAATAGTATTTATGCAACAAAAAAAGAATTAACTAGAAAAGGAGAGAGTAAATAAAAGTTCCTATAGTGGTATAAAATATCAGGAAAAAAATATTTATATGTAACTGAAGTCTGCACAGTTATTTAGCAGCGATAAGACTTTAAAAACTGGGGTAAAGAAACTGAAGAACAGAACTATCCTTCTCAGAAAGTTCTTTCTGTATTAACTCTCCTCTGTGGAAGGAGCACCCACTCCAGCACTCTAAGTGCATACTGTACTGACAGAAGCCAAATCACACTAGTTTAAAACAGTAAACTGCTCAGGAGATTCTCACCCATCAGCATTCATAAACAGTGATTGGCGAGTTACTTTGAAACTCAGGCATTCTCTCCCATGTTGTCATCAAATCCCAAACCCAAAGAAGCCAAGCAACAGGACGTATTCTACTGACTGTCAGTATGGCTCTTTATATAGTTTTAAGACTATATGCTCATAGGTAAGATCTACAAAGATATAGAGACCTAAACCATAATTTCTCAATCTGACAGAACTTTTCACATCAAAGGTTTGATATTTAAATGGCAATACCTAGCACTTTTGACTTGACTCTGTGCATTTTCCACCACTGTAAAATATTAGTTGTCATAGCCGCTTCCATCTTCAGATCATAACACTAAACAACAGAGATGCACATAGCAGAATGATAACTAAGAACATGTACTACAGCTGATCAGATCACCAGCCAGTTTAAATCAACACTGACTTCAACAGAGCTACACTAAACTTACATCAGATAAATATATGTCTTATGGCTTCCCTACTAGTTAAGGCTTTATTGTGCAACTAAATCCTAACTCACCTTCTGACTTCAGCGAGAAGGGATAAAAGAAAAGATGCAAAATAATTTCCCCAACACATGACTGAGTACAAAGCAGAACAAGGGAAACTTGTAGGAAAGAAAAAGTAAATCCCATTTTGTATCCTCATAAACAAATCATCTTCAAGAGAAGGGTTATTCTTGAACAAAATAACTGACTCAGCCAACTTGCCCTACCACACTAGGAGATAACACAGCTTTGCTTGAAAAAACAGATCATCATCACTGAAACTACACAAGTGCTGTCTTGCACACCAGCTTCTCTGTTGTGGCTTACCTCTACTTAGGAAGGACAATAAACCACACAGAGAAGTCAGCTACAGCTCCCTTCCTCTGCCTATCAGACTGTGACGATGTAGGCAAGAGCAGGAATTGTTCTCACATATGTCACTGAATCTCTGGGGGACCCTGTATCAGTGAATGACTGGCATGGTAAAGCTCTGCTTCAGCACATTTTTTCATTCTATAACATATAATAATGGGACAATGCGCATAGCAAGGCCTGCACTGGAGTCACCTCCAGTTGTGGGACACCACTATGGGAAACAGAGACTTCTCACTACAACAGGGAATTTCCTCTTGACCAAAATGAATTGAAATCAGACTACTTCACACCAAAACCAGCAGGGAATGAGGTATTCTGATCATGCTTCAGACCCTCCTCTAATCCTCACAAAGGAAGAAAAAGGCATGGTGAAACCCTGAAGGTCTTTCCAATTCATGGCTTCAGCAAGCCTGAACGTTTAGCCTGTATCTGGGGCTAAACTGTGGCAGTTGCTCTATCACCAGATCTCCCCTCCTCAGCCAAGAAGGGGAATTGGGAAAAGGGGAGAAGCCCCATGGGTTGAAATAGAAATGGATTTAATGAAATAACAAAACTAATACAAACACCAACATAAAGTGTCCAAGCTTATATTCAGCCTGGTCCTTGGGCGTAGCAGAAGGAGCAGGAGACCAAGAGGGAGGAGGTCCAGGAAGAGGAACCCCCCCACCCTCAGTGAACTCCCTCCTTTCATACTGAGCGTGGTGTCAGTGGGTGGGATCCACCTGTGGGTCACCTTGGGGCAGCTGCCCTGGCTGAAACTCCCCCTGACCTGGGGCTGCTCATGGCTGGGCTGGGGGCTGCTCCTGGGAAACCAGGACAGGGCAGAATCATCAGGTCCAACATGACATGCAGGAAGGGTGTCATTAATAATGGCTATGCTTCAGGTAAGACATAATCCGTGCAGAAAATAAACAAATAAAATCAGTTTTGTGAGCTCCTTTAATACCTCTTTTCCTGAGCTTATTTGCTGTATAGAGCCCTTACAGTGGCCTCCTGTTTCCACTTCACCAGCCACCCATCAGGTTCCTGTATGGCACCCCACTGAATCTGAGAGGTGTTCTCTAGAAGCAACAGCCTTTTCAGCCTTTGCAACATCTGAAAGCCCAACTCTGACACATAAAAGAAATGTATCTCAGTGAATGGGAGGCTTCAAGCCTCATAAGGAGTTCACATTGGTGGGAGCTCATTTCAAAGTTAAAGCATGATCAGGACAAAGCTTCACAGTGCAACACTGGAAAATAGCTATTAATTAGTTATATCACAATCTCGTTATAAGTGAATGCATCACTTGAAATACCAAGCCCTTTAGAATTCGTTTTTCCAATCTTAAATCTACATTTAAGGGTACTTCACCTGCAGTACTGAGTTCAGCTCTTGGGCCCCCAACACAAGGAGGACATGGAGCTGTTGGAGCAGGTCCAGAGGAGGCCACGGAGATGATCCAAGGGCTGGAGCACCTCTGCTCTGGGGACAGGCTGAGGGAGTTGGGGAGTTCAGCCTGGAGAAGGCTCTGGGGAGATCTGATAGCATCTTCCAGTATGTGAAGGAGCTGACAAGAAAACTGGAGAGGGACTCAATTCAAGGGCATGGAGTGATAGGATGAGGGGTAATGGCTTTAAACTGGAAGAGGGGAGATTTAGATTAGATATTAGGAAGAAATTCTTGTCTGTGAGGGTGGTGAGACACTGGCCCAGGTTGCCCAGGGAAGCTGTGGCTGCCCCATCCCTGGCAGTGTTCAGGGCCAGGTTGGATGGGGCTTGGAGCAACCTGGGCTGGTGGGAGGTGTCCCTGCCCATTGCATTGGGTGTGGAACTGGACAATCTTAAAGGTCCCTTCCACCCCAGACTGTTCTATGATTCTAGAAACAAAATAGTATTCCTGAGCATTTGCACGTAATTCAGATGCTGCTGTTCTCCACTGCTGAATCTAAATCATAATGCTCAGTTCTGATGACACAACCATCCTCCCTCAGTAACTGACTGCGATGTTGGCATGACCTGTTTTAGTAAGCTGGAGAGTAAGTTGGTTTTGGAAACTGAAATGCTTTTGGAAGCTTTCACTTGGCTCCCCCATCTAGCACCTTAAATAGAAGTTAATATAAAAAGGGAACTGTAAGTAAGACAAATTTGATTTAACTAGAGTAGCTTAAAACATAAGCGATTTGCAGAGTCCAGAAGTTTGATTGCAAGGTTCTGAACTGGCTTCATACCACACTTCTTGCAGTTCTGTTTCCATATACTGCCCACAACTCAGCCAAGCACCAGCGCAGCCTGCAGACTGCTCTAAGCAGCATACACAAACAGCTATTTCCTTTCAGCAACATTTTTTCCATATTCTCTAGAAAGATACATCCATTTTTATTTTCTTCCTAAACATGACAAGGGGATAAAGAGGCTGCAGGAGCCTCAGACACAGCACTTACTGGTTTTGTGCTGTTTCACCAGAATGTTTAACTCACAGTGACATGCAGGGTAGGCAAAGACCTTCTGATATGCAAGGTCATTCCCAAACCACAAATATTATTATTAAGAGCCTCGAAGTCCCTAAAATGTCATGTCAGAAGGCATCTGTCACTAGTTCATAGGAGCTGTGGATGTCATTTAAAGGTTCTGTTTCTTCCCTTCCTCCCTCCAATTTCACAAAGATTAAAAAATAAAGGCTAATAAATCAAAACAATGTACACAATAGCCAGGGTGGGCAGTGGGTAAACAGATTAAGCCATGCCTTACAGAGCTCCTGAAGGCAGCACTTTTGGAGGGTAGGGATCAAAACAAATAGAAAGAGGGCGGTTGCTCATTAAATAATTATGGGTTTTAGTCTAAAATGCTCAGTAAAAGAGCCACTGCATGTTTAACAGATGCTACTGTGTAAAACTAAATCCACTAAGATACCAGCATGGTCCTCTCTTTTTCTCCCTGCTCTACTTCATATGCAGGATTTCCATGATCAGACAAGCATCCACTGAACAGCTGGGCACAGTTTGCCAATTTTACAGCAATCAGTGATCACTGAACCCATCAAGTTCTCTTCCCAAACCAGAAGCACCAAAATAATAATAATAAGCTTGCAGGGATGAAAAAAATTCTTCCATCTGGTCATATTTTTTACGCTCTTTGTACGGCAGTTTTACTTCGATGGGATATTTTTGGGAAGTAAGAAGAAGAATTATCTTCATAGCTTTATATTTTCCTCCCTCATTGGGGGATATGGAGGACAGACGTTTTACTTGGTCAATTTGTTGGGTTTTTTTGGTGACCAACAGAAAGGCAAATCAGATATCAACAAAACCTGTTTATATTATGATATACTATACTTCAAAATATTCTCTAGCTTTTCTAGAACACTGAGTCTTCAATTTTCAAAGCAGTTTGTGTAAGGAGCATTACCAATTTTACAGGTGAAGAAACAGAATTGTCAAGAAACGAGTCTCAAAATCAGAGCTAACTGAAGAAATTAAACCTCCTAAGCTCTAGTCCAGCTGTTTGCTCACCTGCCTAGAAAATCTTTCATGAAACAGCACAGAAGGAATAGATTTTCCTTTTTTAAAAGCAAATGGGTAGATGGGCATAAATCAGTATCTTCATCAAAATTCCACTTACTGATTTAGGCTTTGGTGGAACCTTTATGGACTTGCTTTGAAAAAAAGCTGTGTTACAAACAGAAGGAGCAAGAGAGCAAAACCCCACAGATCTGTCAACACCTGGATACACTAAATCTGACCTTTTCAATCTCAGGATATCTCAAGCATCCAGTAGACTGCTACTTCTGTATTACCCCTACAGTCATCCTAAGGCAGATCACCAGAGCTACAAATCATGATACATCAGTTTTGTGGTGCACATTCTAGATATGGCATCAACATTTAATTCAGTTCTGAAGGGGTTAATAGGGAAATTTGATCCTTTCTATTGCCCTAGGAAATACAGAGCACATCCCTGATTAATGTGACAGGATGCATCAGTTCATAGAGGGGGAAACTTACCCTTGCACAGTAGGCTAGCACCAATGTATTACTTAAGTCCCACTTAACCACTTAAAATAACAAAATATCAAAGCCTGGTGGATGGAGAGCATGACTGTAGATGAAATCCAGTGTTGACAAATACATAACACAAAGAATAATGTGAACTAGTAATACACATTTCTGACTCCCAAGTTAACTGGAGTCATTCAAGAAAAGACTTACCATTACTTCAGACAGCATAATAAAAATATCAACTCAATGTGCAGAGGTAATCAAAAGTGACAACAAAATGTTGAACAATGAAATCGAAAATTATACTTGAGAGTGAGATAATGCCAATGTATAAAACAATGATGCATCCTCAGTGGGAATACTGACCTCAAAAATGCATAGCAGAAATAGCTAACGTTAAGAGACAAGCAGCAAAAACAATGAGTACATGAGGATCACATCAGGGTAGAATGAAAATATATCATTTTGAAGATGTGAGTAAAAAGAGACATACTAAATAACATCAGCCAAACACAGGGTGATGAAAGGTATAGAGATGATATATTAAGAATGACCTCTTTTAATATCAGGATATGTGTTAGCTCGATAAAGTAAAAGGGAACCAAGTTTTAAATGGAGAAGGAAGTAAAAGAAGAAAAGGATTCTGATGCTCCTTTTCATTCATCTGGGGGCTTGTACAATATACAGTCACATATATTGAAATACAGATGGATATTGGGAACAGATTCATATCCCTACATTAAAAAAGAAACCCAACCAGTTGCTAAGCTTTGACACATTCAGATAGAAGGCAATTACCAACCAACAGATACAAAAAATAAACCTACTATTGGTGAACCTGAAGTCAGCTGCTGCAACATTTCTAAAAGTGGCCACTGAACAACATCTACTACACCATACTCTAACAAGAAACAACACTGGTCTGATACAAAAACCACTGTTTTACCATAACAGTCCTATTGTGCCCATCAAGAACTAAGCTGTCTAAACCTGACAGCAACGTAGAGATAACCAAGGCACTTTCAAATTAGCAAATTCAGGTATCAGCCAGACTCATCACAGCAGTCTGGAGCCCTCCCTCTTCCCTTGCTGGTAAACTGCAGTGTAGACATACACAAAGTTAAACTAGGCTGATGTTTGGGCCTGACAGTGCCAAACGGCATGAGATTTTGGATAAGGTCCAAAACTGGTCTAGAAGACAGGTCCTTTTACACTTTTGCATCTTGCTTAGGTGAAAAATAAGTACGTGGTTGTGTTCAGTTCTGGAACGAAACCCACTTTTCCTAAAGCATTCTCCTGAAATTCCATGTTCAGACCCCAGATTTTAAATATTACCTGTAACTAACAGTATCTCTGGTTAACTGTGCATGTTTCACCAATGTGACTGTTTATCAGTCGGCAGAATCTCAGAGAATCGTTTAGGTTGGAAAAGACCTCTAGGATCATCCAGTCCAACCATTAACCCAGCACTGCCCAGTCACCACTGCCCCATGTCCCTCAGCACCACATCTCCATGGCTCTGAAATCCCTCCAGGGATGGGGACTGCCCCACTGCCCTGGGCAGCCTGGGCCAGTGCTGGGGAACCCTTCCAGGGAAGAAATTCTTCCTAATATCCAATCTAAACCTCCCCTGGCACAACTTGAGGTCATCTCCTCTTGTCCTATCACTTGCTCCTTGGGAGAAGAGACCAACACCCACTTTGCCTCAACCTCCTTTCAGGGAGTTGCAGGGAGTGATAAGGTCTCCCCTCAGCCTCCTTTTCTCCAGACTAAATACCCCCAGTTCCCTCAGCTGCTCCTCATAAGACTTGTATTAATGCAAAAAAATTCCAGGCCTTTTAATGAAAAGGAAAGGAAGTACAAAAAATATGAACTCTGATGTGGAACAAGAAAGGTATTGGGAAGCAACCAAGTAAACCTCAAATGAAGGATTATCCTTATTTTCTTTTAATTTCAACAAAGAACTGAACTAGTGACCTCTCCTTCCTTACTGTCTCCTGCTGCCAACAGTCAGATAAAATAAACCTTGTCATATAGAGTTTTATCGAGATCTCTTGAGAGAGAGAGAGAGAGAGATCATTCCTGGACTTGAGGTCAAGCATAAGAATTTTAAACCCAAAGGTCAGTTTTCTAAGAGAATTTTAAGTACTTGTGGATAGCTTAAATCAGAGGCAATATCCAAGCAGTGGCTGTCATATCAACATAGAAGTACAGTTACTATAAATTCAGAGATCATTTACTTACAGAAAGGTAAAATTTAGGTAAAGGTAAAAATTACAGAAAGGCTTTGTAAGAGACAGAAATAAATACACACCTCTTTAGACACCAAAACCCTTCCTAATGTGTGTAGTTTTGTATTTCTCTCAAGTAGCAATGCTTGAAAAGAGAGAATTCAACATCTAGACCCTTTCCCAAGTTTGAAATGCACAGTCTCTGCCTTTATACAGAAGGTCAAATTCACAACCAGTCAGTCCAGCAGCAGACTCCAAGGCTCTTAACCAAGTAACTCCAGCTGAGGATCCAGTCCATCGCCACACAACCTGACCTTTCTTTCAGTTACACTGGATAGAATAAATCAACTCCAATTAGGATGATGGGATACAAATTCAATCTGTTTCTGCAACAACACATAGGTTTTTGTGCAGCAGTGTAAATGCAAAGTAAAACTCGATAGCCTCAGAACCATCACACCATTTTTACAACAGCACAAGCAAAGCACCCATCTGACTGTGGAGAGAGGCAGACTGGGCTTCATGATTTCACATATCCCACTTTTACAGCCTGTCATTACACTAAATATCCTCCACTTTTTCATAATGGTGAGAGAGCCTACAGCCAAGCATACTCCATGGTGCTGAGCTTGCAAAGCAGCACGGATCAAGATCTTTCCATTCCCTTTGAAATGCAAGTCTGGATTGCTCCAGCTTGTTTTTCAATAGAGCAGTTTTTTTTCAAGTGCTACAGTTCGATTTTACAATGCTGCTGGCGAGGCTGGGCATCAAGCTAAATCCAGATGCATCCAGCAGGGAAAGTTGCCACAGGGAAAGAGTAAAAAAATCAAAGGATGAGCGGTAAGATGATCCTTACCACTGACTTGCTGAAAGCCTAAGAATAAAGGTTTAATATAGCATCAGAGAAATAAGAAAATCAAAAAAGTTACTTCCAATACTGTCAATAGTTGTTACTATGAGAGTCAGGGATGGGTTTTTTTGGAAACACAAAATTGGGAGGAAAAAAATGCTCCTAATGTTTTTCTTCAGCAGTGTATGTCATTTTAAATAAGCATCACAGCTGACAATAAGAGAATGCATCAGGGGTTGTTTTGGTTCAGCTTATAATCAAATCATATTTGACTAATGTTTCCATCTATACCCTTTAATGCTTATGCTCTACTCCTTGCTGAAGTTGTTTACATGTAATTCAGGAGCAGCAGCTACAAAATATTCTCACTTAAAACAGCTTTCTGGCAGCACACATTTGCTGAGCTCAGTATGGTGACTCTCAGATAGGACACTATACTGCTCTGCTGGGTCAAACTGCTGTGAATCCAAAGGAGTGGCAGAAAAACACTGGAGATGCAACAGGAAAAGGAAAAAAAACAAGGGCAGCAAGAACAAAAATCTGACCCATCATTATGTGAGAATTTTCTTGTAAAACGC
Source organism: Podargus strigoides (assembly GCA_028020825.1). Taxonomy (NCBI): domain Eukaryota; kingdom Metazoa; phylum Chordata; class Aves; order Caprimulgiformes; family Podargidae; genus Podargus; species Podargus strigoides. The sequence continues at coordinate 6,226,129 of CM051633.1, forward strand.
AATCTCTGAACAAAATACAAAGCTGATGACCAGAGAGAAGTTTAGACTCTCAAGCAAAATAGCTCATTACAAACAGGAGAACTCAAAAACTCCAGGACAGCAGTGTTTCAGTTTAAAACTGATATTTAAATACTATACTGCATATGAACTGGCTCACATTACACAACTTCCAAAATGTGGTGAAGCAGCACATCTGTGGAACTCGCAGCAGGACAAACATTAGGATGGCAAAAATTGCAAAGGTCACATTACCACATGCATCCAGGAACAAAACCAGAGCCAGTAACAGGGCAAAGGAATTTTAAACCCTTTCAAAGCTCAGTACTCGGCAGGTTAGAAGATAGGTTAGGAAACCAAAGAAAATGTGCATTTGAGTCAGGCTACTGATGTTATAATCATAGCTGCTTCTCTGTTAAGGTTAGGGAATAAAATCTTGGAGATGTAATTCCTCCCAGGACACACATACAGCCACACTGGGATCAAACCAAAAGTCTTGTCAAGTCCAACACCCCACCTCCAGCAGTGGCCACAAAGCACTTGAGTTCATTTTTAGGCTGCAAACAAACATAATTTGAGATTTTCACTAGAAGTAGTATTTAGAATAATCACGGAATCATAGAATAGCCTTGGCTGGAAGAGACCTCGAAAATCACCCAGTCCAACCATTAACCCAGCACTGCCCAGTCCCCACTGCCCCATGTCCCTCAGCACCACATCTCCATGGCTCTGAAATCCCTCCAGGGATGGGGACTCCCCCACTGCCCTGGGCAGCCTGGGCCAGGGATGGGGAACCCTTCCAGGGAAGAAATTGTTCCTAATATCTAATCAAGATGGGGGGGAGGCACTGTGCTTTTCTAGCTGAAATATAACTTCACTTTTACCTCATCCCCAGTCTAGTAAAGTGAATTTTAAATATATATCTTTTTTAAAGCTCTGAACTGCCATAGGCTGGTGGTAAACAAGGGCAAATTCAGTTTTTTTTTAAAAAGTGCATTCCCTTATCCTGTCTTTTGCATTGTTATCATTTTTATGGATTGAGTTAAAAACTTTAAAACCCTCTCCACTGGAAGGCAGAAAGTTGTTTTGCTTAGGCCTCTCCACGCCAATCTGAGAACCATGTTGAGCAAACAGGATAAATGACCAGTAATCTACTGCAGCACGTGTTCCCCTGTTGTGGGGTTTAAATCACAAACAGGAATCCGAATAAGCAAAAATAAAATCACATTTTGGAGACCACGGGTTTCTCAAGAACTAATGATGCCTTCAGCTCCACTATGATTCTCCATTTTTTGATGTTTAAAAAAACAGCTCTAAGGTGACAAAAGCTCTGAATCTTTAACATTTAAAGATGTCAAATCTCCCCTTTGTTCATCTTATTTTTATGCCAACATATCTCCATGCAGTTCAGTGGCTTTACTCCCAAATTAATTTCTTTATAATTAAAAGCAGGAAAATCTCAAGTAGGCTTTCAGTTTCAAGATCAGTGACAGGGTAACAGGGCAGGGGGTGGGAAATTCTTTCTAGCTTTCATTTCATCTTCCTTTTTGCAAACAAACAAATAAATGAAAACAAACAAACAAAACAACAAAAAAACCCCAACAAATACACAAACCTGGACAGTAACTTATGTTTCACTTCACAGACACACAGTAGGTTTCAAACATTGCAGTTAAAAAATAGTGCATTTTAAGACAACTAATTTTAACTGGAATTATTTGCCCTAAAACCTGAAACTGTAAAAATTAGTACTTCTGGCTTTGCCCCCTCTCCCTTTCTTTTTTTAAATACAACTTCAGGCTTAAATCATAACAACATTGTGTATCTTCCTACAAGTACAGAGTATTTACACAGTAACATAGCTGCAGACACAGTGTGACTTTGACATTTATTGCAGTCCTAGAAAGGGAACAAGCCAAATGCATCCGTGGCACAGCTTTAATAATTTCAAAAACCATTTGCATGTAACTGTGTCCTGGATTCCCAGGAACACCCCCCAGCCCAGCCATGCAGACAGGCCATGAGCAGCCCCCAGTCATGGGGAGTTTCAGCCAGGGCAGCTGCCCCAAGCTGACTCACAGGTTGGTATTAGTATTAGTTTTGTTATTTTATTAAATCCATTTCTATTTCAACCCACGGGGCTTCTCCCTTCTTCCCAATTCCCCTTCTCAGCTGGGGAGGGGAGATCAGCTGACAGAGCAACTGCTGCAGTTTAGTCCTAGATATGGGCTAAACGTAGACAGTCTGGCTTACCACCTCAAAAATAGTAAGGAGCAATATTTTATTTTATCTACTTTCTGAACTCCTGCTTTCACCTCCCAGTATATAACTTAATACTTCAAATTAGACCTTAAGTGGGACTCAAGTGATAGCTACATCTTGTACTAGCAAAAGGGAAAAATCTCACTCCGAGGGCACTGATGAGAAGTTTCTCCTTCCCCATTAGCTGAAATATTTTCTCCAGGCAGTAACCTGCAATATAACTATCCTTAACGCCCATATAACAGACTAGTAAGGTCAACCTTTTAAAAAATTCTTTGATTTTCACGTTCATCAGCAGCCTCCTCAGAAATGCCTGCATTCCTAACAATTCAGGCAGGCTTTAGAATAACCCCTTAGCCTCACCACCCACTTCACACCGACCTCTACCCTTTCCAGGCAATAGTTCTGGAAGCTGAAACCTACTGAAATAGCATTTGGTAAATATCATTTTGCCAAGTATGACTGTTGGTATTATCAACTGGGTGCATTTATTAACCTTGCTTTGCCTTTTACATTCCACTTCCAAATTTAGGTGGGGGTGGTGATGAAGTGACAATTGGAAAGGAAAAGAGAGGTGATATGGGATTGTGTGGCAGCTTCATTTGAGGCATTTTTAAAGACTTCTCTATCAGTCTGTGAGATTTTCCAAAGATTACTTTAAATAAAAAACACAAAAAGGAAAAAAAACCAAAACCCTCACACCACCAGAGGGCTGCTGCCTGCAGGAAAATGAAACTGCTGCATTTTAACACTGCAGTATAATTCCACCAGCTCCACAGGAGCATAAATAAAAGTGACCAAGTTATAAATCTTTTGTAAGTAGAACACACAGCATCACACAAATACAGTTTTACTCAGTGACATTTTGTTTGAGAGATCAGGGACAAACATCCCTAAGGAAAGAAGCAACAAAAGTCAGCATAGGCACAAATTGTCAAAAGGGGAACACCAAAGCAATTTTTCTATTTTATTAGATCGTTAAAACAACTTTAGTTTTAAATTGCAGCCACAGAGATGTCAGCATTTATGTACCAATATTAGAATAATCAAAAGGAGGAGCTATGGAAGATAGATGCAGCAGGAAGAAGTATCATCACCTAGACAGCCCAGGCTGTATGATGCAGTCTATCCTCAGGAGATGAAAATCCACAGAGGTATGTTAAATAAAATGAAGTCAGCAAAAATGAACACTAACAAAAAAATCCCACACTAGGCCTAAATAGTAGTTATCTCAGGCCTTTCCATGCTGCTTTTTATTTCTGAAAAGGTTATCAATAGTAGCTGGCTAATCCTGTCAGTCTCAAAAGAGAAGTCAAGCATTATCTTAGTTTTACAGCAGGGCATCATGAGGAGAAAAAAAAAAAAAAAAAAAAAAAAGGACATAAATTAACTTGCCAAGGGCTCCACTCCAAGTTAATGGCTGAGCTCGTTAGGGCCAGTGAAGACTACATAGTTATTGTTTCTGAAAAATCTGCCTTATACCTGTACCATGTCAAGAACAGAGCTGGTTTTGTACACATCTCTACTACTCTTCCCCCAAGAAATGACTCAGCTAGGACTCTGCAGCATTCCAGAGACCTTAAGAGTACAAATAGGGACCCAATCCTTTGAGAAATTAAGTACTTCTAACCCAACAGACATTAAATATACAGAATAATCTTTCACACCAGAATTGGAACTCCACAGGATCATGCAAAAGGTTGGCATTTTGCATACTAAAAAACCACCCAATCCTGAAATGAAGTCATACATACACAAAGTGTACAATGCACTATGTATATAAGTCTGACGTAACATATTGATTTGCAGCTGATGCAGCGTTTATCAAGAGAGCAAAACAAAGGCACAAGTGGTACAAGTAAATAACAGGGGAAAGGTGGTGAAGACTGGACTTCCAGATAGAGCAAGGTTCTTGGGTACTCTGGTGCACTTCTCCAGTGCTCACACAGCCTGCACTGCCCTATGTTCACTGCTGCCTGTGCCAGTGAACAGTGTTACCCACCAGTGTTAGTTCCACCTCTGACTGCAAGGCACACACGCCCTTTGATCAGGATCCCTTCCTTTGCCTTGTTTTTAATTCCCAATTTGTCAATGAGGAGAAAACAGCCTATGACACACAGGTTTCTCCCCTCTGGTGGACTCTTCAGAAATTTGCAGTAGAGAAGTAGACGCTTGAACAGTAAATATGATGCTGAGTTTGCTACTCTAATCAATCTTTTTATGAGTTCTTGAGAAGCAATCCACAGACCAGCAGGTTCTGCAGGGCCACAGAGCACCAAAACACTGAGCATAAATAAGCATTGGCAGAGCTAAAGAGGGTAAGAGTAATGGTGATGACAGCATTATGACACAGATCCAGAAACCATGCCTATTTTTGCAGCATTTCTTCTGAGCAGGAAAAGCCACCTGGTAACAAGATGGCAATTGTCCCAACCATGCTAGTAGCCTGGTTGTTGTATTCCCTAGCAAAGATGCAGTAATGATACAGGTAAGGACACTGCCTACATCCTGAAGCTTAATGCAAACTGGTCAGGTGATGTCAGTATATCTATGTGTGGAATACTAGAGAAGAATTACTGCTAATTATTTGCTTGCCTTAATTCATCTGTTAGCTGAGCAGAAAGACTTCTGCTTTAAGGATGAAAGATGGTAATTTGTAAAATGCTGGGCCTGTATTTTCAGTTTTAATTGAATTTGCTTAGAGTATCATTCCACTTTGTGCTCTAATTTGTTTGAGTATTCACTGCAGAGGAGATGTGTTCCTAGGCTGCTCTAAACTAGAATACTGCCAGAGGTCTGCCTCTGCTGCCATCAATAAGAAGCTTGCTCATGGGTCAGACTCCCCTCTCAGATGAACTTGAGCAAGGCCTTGAAGTCACTGGGATTGCACAGATGTAACTGAATGGAGAATTTGACTAAGTAATGTCTTCAGCACAATCAAGAAAGAACCAGAAGCAAAAGAGATGTGATTTCACAAATACGAGCGACGAAATAAACCACAGACCCAGAACTGCAGCACCACGGGGCAAAACCCAGAAACACCAGGACAGATCTTTCTTTGTTGTCAGTAATTACAGATTTTAATCAAGGTTTACCAATTTATAGGAGTGGGAAGTTTGGAAAAAAGTGTAGACTTAACTAGTTTCAAAAGCTAACGAAAAACTGTTTAAGTCTGGTGTTTGGAAAGTATCAGGAATCTTAAAAGCTGTACCACTCATAGCCACGTCTTTTCCACAAAACAAATGCCCATGTTTAATAGGGCTATAGCACTTGTGTTGTGGCCAAGTTCTAATAGAATACTTGGCTTTGTCTTTGGAGACGATTTCTGTACAGACAGGCACTGCAGACACACAAACAGCTCTCAGTCTTCCTCTCAGCTTTCTGCAGGAAAGGACTACTTCAAATACTGCCACTGTACCAGAATGGATATATGGAGGAAACACAGAGAGGGTTGCCTTCTTCCCACACTCCCCAATCACAGAGCTCAGCCTGCAAAACAGAAAGGACCAAGTTCTAGCCTCCATCCTCCCTGCTTTGCACTGCTCCAGCAGCAGAGAGTAGGCAGGAATCCAGCCCAACAAGCTAGCTGGGGATTCCCCCAGCATTAGGGAATCACCAGGCAGTTTAGCAGAACTTTTTCCTCCTAACTTTGGTGTAAGAGTCTTAATGAAGGTGAGGGCAATACCTGAAGACTGCAATCCCAATCTGCCCTAGCAGCATCTCATGGCCTTCAAAAGCAATTGGAGACTACAGAAGCTGTGCTGTTTAGGACAGCTTTGCTGCAGCCTGATTTCTTAAGGAAACAAAATTTAAGTGTTCAGGCTGTCTGTCTGTAATTCCCCCATAACACCAGAATAGATTAGCAAATTCCAACCAATTTTGAAAGAGCTCTAAGAAGTCTCTAAGATTCTACAAATTTCATGGAAACGTTTGGGAAAAAAAGAGATTCAAATGCTCCCACAACAGGAAGAGTAATTGTGATTTAATCCTTAAGGTATTCCGAGAGAAAGAAAAAAGATGGACAGGAAGCATAGACAGCTCTAAATGAGCCACAAACACTGTCTTTACCTGCCCAAAAGACAGAGACAGAGCAGGAAGAGGAGCAGAATGTAGGGTACAAAAGTTGAGGAAAACAGAGTTCCTTGGTTTCATAGTTTACCAAACAGGTCATGGTTTAGTGCACACCGTAACACAGAACAGCAGAAGAGGTGAGGTTGGAAGTGATCTCTGGAGATGATCTAGTCCAATAACTCAGGTCAAAGCAGAGTCAACTGGAGCAGGCTGCTCAAGGCTGGGTCTAGTCTGGTTTTGAATATATGCAAGGATATAATATATGCAAAACTTCCCAACATCTCCAGGCAACCTGTGCAAGGCTCAACCCACCCTCACAGTGGGCAAGCTTCTTCCTTTATTTAAATGGAATTTCCTACACACACACACAAAGGCCCAGCTAAGGCTAGGGCCTTAGCATGAAAGGGATTATATGCAGACAATGTACACAAATTATCTTTCCTCTCAGTTCACAACCTAGGCAAGACACATGAAATGTGGGACACGAAACACATGTAAGAGAAAATCATTCTCCAAGGACAAACAGCACTTTGGTGTTAATTTCCCAAAGACAATGCATCTGTATAAGTGGGAGAAAGCCCTACAACTACCTCGGTTTTCAGTCTACCACAACCATACAGTTTAAAAAAAAACCCAAAAAAACAAACTCTAAAATAATATATGCTTGTTTAGAGATTGTTTTTTTTCTTGCTTAGAATATTCCTATCAGCTCTTCCAGCAGTAATCATCAACCTATTTAAACAGGGCTGAAATGATTAAGGGGCTCAGTCATCCCCAAAAGATTTCTGAGAATACCCTCCTGAAACCTTTGTTAATTTGCTGTAGGAGACTGCACTGTGGAAATACCTGTCTAGCATCCTCTAGATTAGGATGTCAATCCTTGAACCAGTTACCCTTCCTCTTCAAACTGGAAACTTCAAAGTTGAAAATAAAAATAAATATCCAAAAGCAAAAAAACAAACAAACAAACAAAAAAAACAAAAAAACAAACCTACCAAAAAAAACCCACCAAAGAAAAAAACAAAACCAAACAAACAGATTACCAGAACTTCAAAAGAAAAACTGTACTGGAAAACCAATTGTGTACCTGCTGGCAGCAGGTCATCTCAACATGACAGCCAAGCTACCCCATCATTTACAACCTGAAAATAAGATGAGAGCTTTGGAGTAGAATAGTGGGAGAGATGAAGAGATTCCAGCAAGGTAAAAATTGAAGAGTCAAATCCATTCCTTATATCTTAGGGACAGGTCACAGTTATTAAAAGGATTTCACACAGTCACTGAATGAAACTTACCCAGGGTGAGTGGCTGGCACGATGAGTAACCCAGCCCTCCGCTGGCAAACACTCAGCTAAAGCCATGAGAAATTCTCCAACATCCCACACAGTGCATTTCATACCACACACATTCGGAATGTGAAGTTGTCTTTGCTACTTGAACTTGTGTTTTAATTCAAAAGCAATAAAATGGTAGTCTTTGAAAAGTCTTCTCCAACTTAGTTCAGACTTTGTCAGAGCAGGACTTTTTTTTTTTTAAAAAAAACCCAAAATATAAAAAAAAAAAAGGAAATTATACATCACCAGCTCATACTTAGCTGCAAATATGTTATTGCTCGATGAGCCAACATTATGAACCTGAGCTACAGTGTACCTCATCCTGGACCAAAGCAACAAAACACCCACTTTTCCAAGAGGAGCATCTGTGCAGAAATCCAGTGTCTCCATTGCTAGCCACACATAAAATAATTAAGAAAAAGAGTGAAAGAAGATAAAGAGCCACACAATTCCATCAACATTCCCTGCTGGGTCAGTATGAAAACCTGGTACATGCTCATCTGCAGCTGAAGGGCTGCTGTTCAACTTCTGGCAGACTGAAACTTAAGAGTTTCAGAGTAGGCTTTAGACAGACAGTAGGAAATTAACACATTTTTTATCCAGATCAGTTTGCTTCTCCCAGAAATCAGCTCCTCCGTTATTTTTGTTCCAGTCAATAGTGCTTTTAATAGCTGAACGACAAGGGCAGTCAGCTTATGGCACATAAGGCTGAGCACAGAGAGGAATGACACTGCAAAAGCAGAGCTTGTTAATCTGTAACATAGACATTATTAAAAAAATATACATTATCACACTGATTTTTTTCCTCCCACATTAAGCATATTCCACAAAAGACAGCAAATCAAAGCAGCAAGAGCCTCAGGATATAGAGTCTGTTGTTTTGTACATAGAAGCAGGCAGCCAGAAAAGCACTTACTAAATGGATGCCTGGAAACAGTTTTCCATCATTTTTTAGGTTTTTTTTTTTGGTTTGTTTTTTTTTTTTAAAGTTAAGAACTAGAAATATTATTATGCCTTTAATTCCCACATAGTGCTGGAACACTAAAACTAAAAAAGAAAAAAAAGATAGTACTTGCACACCCTAAGCCTGTTTTCTCTCCTCAGTTCCCCCCTGTACCCTGCATTAACCCATTTACTGTCAGTTGATGTTGCAAATTTTGGTGCAAAAGGAGATTACTGGTGGTAACTGGTAAGTTATCTTCTTTTTTTTTCCAAACTACTTAATTATCAAATCACCAATTATCAATGGATGGATGTCAGATAACAAACGAGAGCAGCCTGTTATCAGTGGTAAGCCACACAAATAATGGTCCCTTCCAGTCTAACCTCACCCCTCCCACCGTCCTAAATTAAAAATGGTTGTTTGAAGAAGAAATTTTAAAAAAATAAAAATAATTCTTTTCCTCTTAATCTTTATGCAAGGAAACCAGAGAAGGAATAGCGAAACTGTAAAAGGCAGAAACTGCCTGGCACTGCCATGGGGTGCAAAACAGTAAGCTCAGCCATTAGAACTCTGCGAGAGAGTTATTTAGGGCAGCTTTAGGGCTACTTTAATTTATGTCAGTTGACAATGATCTCTGTGGCCTTCAGGAAATTATAAAATATTCTTTCAAATTAAAACTCTGAGAGGTGACAACTCAAGATAAATATTCTATTCTACTCACTCCAGCAGTGAGTAACTACCTATGAGCTACCTGCACCAGCCTGAAGCTTACTGTGCACTACGAGGGCAACAGTGCCATTTGCAAGAGAACATACCTAGATTTACTTAAGTACAAACACCATCATTTACCTTCTTTGTCCTTATTCCTCTTTATTCTCAGTCTCACCACACACTTCCATTTCTTATCCTTTAAAACTGTATCCCAAGGTCATTGCAAAAGAAACAGTATATTCCTGTTTACACAGTCCACAGGACAGCAGCGATCTCAGAGGCATCTGCCACAAATGACACATGCAAGAAAAAAATGCTTGTAGCTGCATCAATAGTGAATAATACACTTTTATGAAAGGAACCAATACAACCTCCTCTGTTCCAGCCAAATTCCATCTAAACCCAATTTTCAAAAGGTATGAAGCAATGAAAAAAATCTTCTAGGTGGATTTTTTGCATGTTTTTTATCACAATTTTATCAATGTTTCCAGTCTGTAAACAGAATTCAAGGAATTAATAAAAATTTTATATCACTATTCAAAATTAAATGTAGAGTAAATAAAAAGGAACTGGATGAACACTATTAATATGCTCTAAAAATACGCATTTGAAATTAAGTAAGTTTGATCTGGTCACATTTGTGAACCTTCTAAAAAAAAAAACTTTCTGGAAAACTTCACATCTTCCAGGCGAGGGTGCTCATGGGAATCATCTCCAAACTGTCCAGGAAAACTACATTTACAGTCTGCACTTGTAAACATCTCTGTTGGAAGTGCTCACACAACTATCCGAGTAGAACGTAATGCTCTTACGCAACACATCCAACAGACTACGTTCAAGAGTACAATTCAAGTCTTTGAATACTGTTTAAGTGCAATGAATCCGTAAGTGAGGGAAAGACAGTTGGGGAAAGGAGATAAAAACAGGTGTTTGCCAGAAAATCTGAAACAAATAGGGTCTTAAAGGAAATCACTCTGCACTTACAGACAGTGCAGACGAAGGCGGTTCAAGTTCATTAAGAACGCTAGTTACAACAAATTATTCATGTTACTCTACTGATCAGTATGGATGTTTTGTAGAAAACACAGTACTGTTTATGCATGAACTGAAAATGGAACAATCTCCTCATATTCCAGAAGCAGAACGAACAGCATTATTGACTAGGATTGCTAAACATCTTGGGTTTGTTTAATACAAAAACAGAACATTTCTTTGGAATATTTCTTAATAGAGCAATCCATGACAAAAAAAAGAATTCCACCCTTACCTACTTATCATGGGCTTGATGATCTTCCTACTGAAGTCAGCTCAACTTAAAACACTGACTACACATGGGCAATTTACAGTATCCCAGCATTTGAAGAGGAGCCCTCCTTGAGCATTCATTAATGTCCCTGCCTTTACTCTACCTTCGTGGAAATCTATATCCAGGCTTCCACCTCTTCTTATTTTGATTGTTCTCCTATGTGCATAATGCATTCCTCATGCAGCATCTCTTACTTCAGAGGGCATTACTTCCAAACTTCTCATTTCCTTTCAAATTTCTTCTGAAAGTTGAATTCTTTCACTACCTATATTTGCTCTCTATTACCTACCTACTAATTTTGAGGTGGATATCAACTTTTACAATCATCATTGCAAGTACTGTTTATCTCTCTAAAGTACACAATATTAAAGACTTCCCAGAATATAATGTATGGAGTAAATTTATGGTACACTGAAAAATATTATAATGCTGGAGAACCCAAAACATACACTGGCTGCATCAATTTACGAAAGGAATTGTAAGAACTCACTTCAAATGCTACATTTGCTCTTCTCATGGAATCACAGGCTTTCTAGAGTTCAAAAAGAAAGAGGTAAATTCTACTCAGAAGATTTTTTAATTTCTCCAACCTCTCTCATCATTTTAATCCACTCTTTCCCACTGTAGCGGCACAAAATTACATTAAAGCGGTGACGGAAAGTAGAAAAGTGCTTGAGCAGTGCAAGAACTCCATCTGTGAAATCACTGCTTCCGTAGTTCCTGCTGATGTCTCAAGCAGAGGTATATAAATAGCCATATAGTCCTACTCATTTGACAGTATCTGAATTTTAACAGCTCTTGGGTGAGAAAGCTTACTGTGCTTTACAAAGAAAAACAATCATTCTGAGCCTCCTCCCCGTTCATAATAATTTTCCTGCTGATATTGGGGTAAAAGACTAATGACATGCCTCTACAAAGTTTGCAAAGGATGGAAGCTAAAAATCATTTTCACTGCACACAGGAACTTGCTTAAAAAAAACCCCAAAGAACAAAACCACCAAACAAAAAGAGTTGTGTAAAAGGGTTACCTGAACTTTGCAGTTCAGACGTGTGAGGTGGTAACACTGGTTTACTTCAGTCAGTACTGCAGGCAAATAGTACTGAACAATCAGATCAACGATACATAAAGTTAAGACCAAATCTCTCCAAACTCATAACCTTTACTTGAAAATTCATTAAGACTAAGTCACTATGACATAACCTTTCTCTGCAAAATTTCATTCTTCAGACCTCTACTGTCCACAGCATTGCCTGCAATGTTTGATTTCTATGATTACTAATTAACTGTTTACATCTTCACAGACTATCACGGCAAAGGGTATGGATTCACTGTTTTGAAAGAATTTTTTTTAAAAGAACGTAAAATATATATATGAAAACATTAATAGAATATATACTGCTCTGTTGTTTGTTTGTTTTAAAAGGCCATGGGAGGAACTGCAATGATTGACACCTCTGTAACGACACTCTCATCTAGACAGCTAACCAGAATAATGCTGTACTCTTTAGATTCTCTCTCAATCCAACACACTGGGTCAGAAAAAAAAAATTATAGCGTATGAATGAAAAGGATATACTTTGCTTAGCCTACTTACCTAAGGAAACCAGGCTGCTGAGACCACATGGTCTACCAAACACTCCTTGAATAGACCTGAGGCTTTCAGATTCACTCAAATTTGATAAATACAAATTTAAAAAATTAACAAACTTCAGTTTCTGCTGGTGTCCTGGAAACAGGTGGTTAAGGCTGTAAAGAAACATCCTGTTGAAGCTCTCACAGAATAAAAGGCTATTAAATTCACTAAGACCCAAATTTAATGATTTCTGTTCTTACATAAGCCAGTAGCATACTGCTGAACACCTCACTGATGGCTCATATATAATTAACATGTTATACACCAAAATAGCTGGAAGTTATACAGTATATAATGCAGAAAAGGGACCTCCTACACTTTTTGTGAAGGTCAGAGTGCCATGAGTTTCAAGGAGGATTCTTTGTAATGAATGTCTGCAGAACCAGGCTTAAGACAGAACGAAAGGAACAAGACAAAATGGATCATCAGCATTAAATCTTTCATCAAGTTTATTTCAACGTGAATAAGGTAACTCCCACTTAAAGACAATGTCTTATTGCTTGTAGCCAATGCAGTGCTTTGGAAATTTCAACTGACGTTGAATTGGTGCCATAGCAAACAAGGATGCTGAAGCAGGGACTGTCAAGTGAAAACACAAGAAAACCCTCTGAAACTCTGAAGCCCTTCATAAGAAATACTTCAGTTCCTCATCTTTGCAGTCATTAATACAGATTCATTACAGTCAACCTGAATTACTCTTAAGAGTTTCAAGGGTGAAACAGGGGTTAAGGAAGCTAAAAGAAACACATGAACAAAGATATCTGTGGAATTTAAAAAACAAACAAACAAAACCTAAAGCAAGGAAAACACAAGAAGCTGATTTCACACAAAACCAGTGGCGAATGGAGAAAAGCCTCTGCTTGAACTAGAACTAAAACAGTGCTTCAGGATCAGGTATGGCTGGGGCTCCTGAAGGTACACTGTTTCCACCTCTGTTATTGTAACATGACACATATCGTTTGCTCATTAATTATAAAGAAAAGCTCCTATAATTAACTGTAGAAGAATGTATCAATGAAGCTTAGATAAAGCAGCCTTTCCCCCCACACCCGTATATAGAGAGCAATGACCCTTCACACTGACAGTCCTGTAAAATAATTTTTTTGAGTACAATAATTAAGATTATGCTGCTGCTTCTATTCTTGCAAAATCATTGAAATACAGATCCCATGAGCTATTCCTCCAGATGCAGTAATCAAGAGGTGCTCTGAATTCAACCTATTAAAAAAAGCAAACCATCTTACTACAGCACTCAAATTATATGTTAAATTTGTATGCTACATTATTAAATATAATTTTCCTTCATTCTCTCCATCATTCCCCCTACCAGCAAGGAGCTAAGCACAGACATTTTTCAGCACTGACCCACATAGCCCTTGTCCAACTTCTCCGACCAAGAGGCCCTAATCCTCTCTTTGTGGCACCAGTCACCCTCAGCAGCCCCTCAGGACAAATTCTGCATACCTGATTTTGAATTCTAATCAACACTTCCAACAACAGTCCTTACCCACCAACTTGAAGGCTTTCCCCTCTCAGCTTTGCCCACCCACAACCAGATGTCACCAGGTTCCATTAATGTCCCAGATACATTGGTAAACACCTTTTTTTCAGCTATTAAGGTGGCAACCAGTAAGAACTTCACAGAGAGAAAGCCAGTGAAAATCCTACTCACCATTAAGTTCTAACTCCATGGCACCCTTTCTACGTCTGCCTTGAACTATGACCCTATGCTCCTTCCCAAAAGCCCCTTTTGATCTCAGTAAAAGCAGGTTGGTAAGAGTGATTAATACATTTGCATAATATTAACATATCTGGCACCAAAGCTAGACCTGCCTATCTGAAATAACTTCATAGAGTCAAGAATTATTTTTTTTTATTCAAAATAAAAATGGATATGAAGATCACTGCAAAATGGATAGAAATTTGCAACACAACCTACACTTTCTTTCTACTCATCACTACATGTGGCCAGATTTTCTCACTCTTCCCCATCCCCTTGGGCAGGGGGGAAATATTCATATATATATTCCAAGCCATTACCTCCTAATCTTCAAAGCTTTAAAGTCAAGCTCTAAAGGAACGATTACAACCACTGTTTTCTTCAGCCATATGCCACTGCAACCCAAATTTAAAGTTAGACACCATGACAACCCACTAGGGTGAATCAGGTCCTCGCACTGCGCTTCTTGTCCTCTCCCTAAAACGCTGCAGGTCGCCTGCTCACCCTCCAAACCAAGCAGGCTGAGGACCAGCTCCGTACCACGCACTGTTCATGCCATTCTGCATGCTCCCAAATGTGATTAGCACAGAAAATGCGAGAAGACCAGAAGGTATCTTTCCATATTTAGTCATGTATGTTTAATACCGAGTTAGATTTCACCTCAGTGCATTATTCCGTTAATTAAGGGCGGATATAGCAAGGAAGACACAGACTGACATCAGCTACTTTTAAGATTTCTCTTCCTCTTCCCCCCACCTCCAGCTTCTCTGACACCACGCATTGTGCATTTTATGTGCATTCATGTGTGCAAACAGCAGAGACTTATCTATAAAGATCAGTTATATGGTTAAACTGCAAAAGGAAACTTTCACCCTTGCCCAGCTGGTCGGATAACTGCAGAGGCCAGCAGCAGTGAGCCTCTAAATACAGCCTCCTCTTCTCCCTCCACCCCCACGTCTCTAATCACTTAGGAGGAAGATAGGAAGATTAGCAGAGAGGAAAAAAAAAATAACCAAAGCTGCAGATAACCCTTTAGGACCACAACGTCAGGCTAGGAGACATGGAGCAAAAGGTTAATGCAGCTGTATTTTCAGGAATCTCAGACACAATTGTATTTAAAGGGGAGGGAGGGGTGCTGAGAAGGCGAGAGAGAAAAAAGGAAATGGTGATGAAGACAAAAATGAATTTGTCATCTACAGCTGGCTCTTTGATCACCTAGAGTATCCAGGAAAGGATTACCAGCAGAAATAGGGCACTTTCATTACCAATACACTGCAATTTTTTGGTAGAGTATTTTCATTATCATCATCATAACGGATTTTAGTAAGAATATAGCTGAAGTAAGGATGAACTGAGCTATGCAAAGAATAAAGGTCATAACCAAAACAGTGACAGAGAGCTACCCTTAGCAGTGGATACACTGAAGAGATATGTAAAAAAATGAAATATAAATAAAAGTCACTTTCACTAGAAGACAATGTCATCTTCATCCATGTCTCTGAACGGTTGCTATGGGGTTGTGAAGAGGAGGGGAAGGAAGGGGGGGGTTATAATCAATCATCTCAGAAGAGCGTTGCTTCTTACAGAGAAAGATCTGGATTTTGACTGTGTCCCTAAGAAAATTGCGGACTGCAGAGCTGCTGCCACGCAGGGCAGTGAGGAAGCAGGCAGAGCAGAGGCAGCAGCTGGGGATGGAAACGCCTATTAAATCCTTTAGACAACAGATGGGCAAAGCTCGGCTGGGTTATAAAAAAAAAAAAAAAAAAATACACCACAATGCATCATGTTTTATTGTCCCACCATAATGAACAACACTTAACACCCACATGCCCAAAGAAGCCCCTCTATGGCTTATCTTCCCCTTTGCCTAAATTAAAATCTTGAGTCTCAACCCACTTCTGGGGGGCTCCCAACCCAATGGATTTGCCAGATGCCATTGCTTATGGCATCTGGTACTAAAAAAAAAAATTAAAAATAAATAAGGAAGACATTTGGGCTTCTTTTTAAGGGTTTTTCTTCCAATTAATGCTCCCCTGCCCTTGAAGTGAATATGCTATCCAAGCAACAGTAAGTCCAGATCTTGAACGCATTTAGGGGATCTAATTATGTCATGTAGGGCAGAAGCACCTGCTCTCTTAATTCCCTCCACTCCATTTCCTCTTTTTAATATTTCTTACCATTGTTGCATTCAGGAAAATCTGCTGGGGGTGAGTTTCATAAACAAGCTTTAAGAAAAATAATTAAATAACCTCCCCTCCCCCCCAATTCCTCCTACAAAAACACAGCATAACCAGAATGAATGCTGCCACCGATCCTCTATTTTTCTTTTATTTCAGACCCTACCCACAAAAACCACCAGCCCATCCATCCATATTTGCTAAACATCCACAGCAGTCAGTGCCACAGACATACTGTACATATTTTCACCCCCCCAACTGCACCTTAAGGACTACACCCTTTTCAATCATGATGTCATGAAATACTGCTGGTGACTCCCCCACTACCACCACCACCTCCTCGGTACTACAGGCTGTGCACCTTTCATTTCAATATAATTTGATTAAAAAGAAAATGCTCCTAAGGAGGGCAGTGAATAAATTGATGTGAAAATTCACCACCAGCAGATCATCTATTTTTTTCCTCTGCATGCACTCTGGCTGTCATCAGAACAACACCCATTAGAAGGAGTAATGAACATAAAGCATCCTGGGCTTTTTTTTTTTTTTTTTAAAAAAAGGAAGAAATAATTAAAACGAAAATTAAAAATAAATAAAGGCAAAAATTCCCTGTGAATATTATCTCCACTAAAACAGCAAATGGGAAAACCTGAACCCTCAAATACCCCATCCCCAACACCTCACTGGCTTCTACAGCACCTTCCCCCTAGCGCCGGTGCTGCTGCACAAGAACCAACCTGTCTGTCCTTTTCCTAGGGTTTTCTCCAAACGATAGGGTCCAACATATTGTGCATGTTGAGCTCCGCTGCCTTCTTTCCCTGTTGATGTCATTTCTACCTGGATCTGTAATTCTGCAATGTGTATGTGCTGATGAGCTGGAATGTCTCTCTCTGCAGTTCTTTAAATTCCCACTTTGCAGCTGTGCAAGCAAAGCACTCTTTTTCTTTGCTATAGTCCACTTGGTTGCAGATTTTTCTCTTCCTCCTCTTTCTTTCCTCTCTCTCACGTGCGTGTTTTCTCGCTGGGTCTGCCTGGGACGCTGATGGACGAAGGAGTTATTTTAATGTTCAAAGAGGGGGATCTACGATCCAAGCCCAAGGAGCATGATGCTGGTGATCCGAGCTCCGCACGCCTTGTTCTCTCTAGGAGCTGTTCAAGGGAGAGCCAGAGCTAGAGCAGCGGAAGAGCTAGGGCCCGCAGCTGTGATTGACATCAAAAGCAGCCAATCCTCTCGCCACCCACCTCCTTCTCCCCGCCTCCTTCCACTACCTTTTCTTTTCCATCAGCAGCAGTTACTGCCTCTGCCTGTCACAGAGCATCATGATCAATGGCAACAGCAAACACCTAAGTTTATCAGTCTGTTGATAAGGCACAATTATAGTTTAAGGTGCACGTTATTTTAAGATCCAAATATACACTTTTTTTTTTTCCCCCTCTGAATTATACTCCACTATGCAGCTGTACTTCCAGACTGAGATTGTGGCAGAAATAGGAAAGGAAAAAAAAAAAATCTTCTGAAAATGAGCTTGAGACACTCACTGATTCTGTTTGATTCTGGAGGACCTACATCTCCTGTGGGTTTACCCTTTAAAGCAAGGTTTGGGGGGGGGGAGGGAGGGGTGAAGAGAAAAAAAGGAAAAAAAACCCAATCAACAGAACAAAACAGGGCCAATCCACTGGACTCAGTGAACTCAGGTTACAGACCTGCTTTTGAGTTTGATGGGAGAGGAGACTTCAGGTCCTTAGATGACCAGACCAAAAATGGCATGGCCACTATCTTAATTAGAAAAACAGCAGAAAATCTAGGGATTAAATAGTAATAGGAACTGATTCCCAGATTCACAGGCCCCATACTAGCAGTGTAAGAAAACTTTCACTGTTTTTGTCCAAGTACTTCTGCCTGTGTTTAACCTTCAGAGCTTAAGGAGTTGGATTAAATAAAAGATGCTGCAGATATGCTTCAAGTTAGGCACAAGCCTATGTACTTTCTGGATTCAGTGTAAACCAGACTCTAGGGCTAGCGAGCTGAAACCATTAACCACACACAACTTCCATTTTTACCTTCTCTTCTCTGCTCCACTCTAGACAGAAAACTCGTCAAGGTATTCTTATCAAATTGCAGCTGAGCCACAACACAGCCAGGATTCATCAGTCAGAGAGGGAAGCCTTGACAAGCCTGTAAAAGAGAGGGAAGAGTGAAAACTTGAACAAGCCTTAGCATTATCTGTTACTCACTGAAAGGACTATTTCAAGTTTCGAGTTTTTTTCTTAAAGAGGGAAATTTATATTTTTTTAATACTTGTGTCTACAGACAGCAGCTTCTGCTGTAAATTGGAATAAAACTAGAAATTGGCTCTTTACCTGTATCACAGGGAACACAGGTTGCAGAGGAGTAACGGGATGGGGAAGCAGGAGGGGAGAGACCTTACCCCAGCTCACAGGCATCCTCCCCTCGCCTCAGCGAACAAAACCCCAACACCTGCGTTGCTCTTCATGGTTCACCTCTACTCACCCCAAGGCTGTGCTGCTGCAGCAAACTCCAAACCATCCCCATCCCTCCGCTTCCCCTCCAGACCTCACCTCTGTGCCCACCCACGAACACTCCTGGCGCTGCCTCCACGTTGTCCCAGCAGGTGTTTATTGTCATCCCCTACCACACTCAGCTCCAACCTGCCCTTTCTCCAAGCTCCCTCCCCACAAATCTTCCATTAAGGATTGTTTTTCCCCCACCTCTGCAGCCCAGCAGTTCCTCTTTCACCCTCGCCCCCCTCACACTCCCACCCCGCTCCCCTCAGAGCTCCGGGGCGCCGCCTCACGCACCTGTGCCCGCAGCCCCTCACTGAGCAGAGTGGAAGGCAGCCGGGAAAACCGACCGCGACACCCGGGGCAGCACCTCCCCACGCCGTGCTCCGCTCCCCGCCGCCCTCCCTGCGGAGCCGCGGGACGGGAGGGGGGCGGAGAGGAGGCAGCGGGCCCTGCTGGCGGGCGCGGTGACATGGCGGCGCGGCTCTTCCCGCCACGAGCGGGGAGGGGGCGGCGTGGGGCTGGGGCAGACCTCTGTCCGCGGGTGGGCTGCTAGGACCGGCGGCCAACGAGCCGGCAAGAGCCGCTCGGCGGCGAGGGGTGAAGCACAGCCTGCCCCTGGTACCAAGGAACCTGCTCCAGGTGGGGCCCTGGCAGCGCTGACAGAGCTGAGGGCTCAAGAACCCGGCTATAAGGCCCAAAAGCATCAGGGTGGATTCCACAGGGCGATCTGGTGTGTCTTGTGACGCGGCGGAAAAAATGTCTCTGAAACTTGAAGCAGAAGGCACCTTCCACAGGCACCATCCCTGAGGGCCCTCCGGGTGAGACCCCCCTGCGGGGCTGTGTCCAACACGAGGGGGACATGGAGCTGTGGGCGTGGGTCCAGAGGAGGCCATGGAGATGATGAGAGGGCTGGAGCACCTCTGCTGTGGGGACAGGCTGAGGGAGTTGGGGGTGTTCAGCCTGGAGAAGGCTCTGGGGAGACCTGATAGCACCTTCCAGTGCCTGGGGGAGCTGCAAGAAAGCTGGGGAGGGACTTTTGTCAAGGGCATGGAGTGATAGGATGAGGGGTGATGGCTTTAAACTGGAAGAGGGGAGATTTAGATTAAATGTTAGGAAGAAATTCTTTCCTGTGAGGGTGGTGACACTGGCCCAGGTTGCCCAGAGAAGCTGTGGCTGCCCCCTCCCTGGCAGTGTTCCAGGCCAGGCTGGATGGGGCTTGGAGCAACCTGGGCTGGTGGGAGGTGTCCCTGGGTTGGAACAGGATGAGCTTTAAGGTCCCTTCCAACCCAAACCATTCTGTGATTCTATGATCCTTTCCCTGTGGCTTACGAGCCAGGATGGGGCTGTTTGAGGTGAGGCACTGTGGCAGGAGGCTCTCCCCTGGCTGGGCTTTCGGCCGCAGAAATCAAGTGTTGGGGAGCATGGAAATGCGTCATCATGTTTTCAGACCTTTAACTCCCCTTTAAATGTTGAGTCTGTCTTCTCCTCTGCCACCCCCAATATTAAAAGTTCCCAACACAGACAGTAAGGGGCAATACTGAATTACAGGTATGTGGGCATAAGGGTCAGAAAAAGGAAAAGACTGTTTATTTGTCTACATTAGGGAGTTATCCACACCACCATATTAACAATGCAGGGGGTGAATATCAGCATAGAACTTCACAATTAACATCTTTTTAAATTCCAAGATCTGTATTTTAAAGGGAGATTTAATAGGAGATTATGATGTCCCTATGGAGTTAAGCCATATCTGTGACATGATATTAATAGAAAGATGAGCAATCATACAACATTGTCCATCCAAGACCCAACTTGTATATTTTAGTTTGCTTCCATTGGGCATTGGGGAAAATGAGTTACAGAGACACAAACGTTACAAATTCCCACCTTCCACCACAAATATGTGTCAGTGTCGCAGCTGGAATAAGATCAAAAAACTTGGTAAAGTCCATATGATCCTGACTGGAGGATTGGAAAGTTTAGGAAAAAAAACCACCAAACCCACAACTGAAAAAACCTCAAAACAAACAAAAGAAAACAACACAAAAAACACATATATACATACACAAAAAATTTAAAAACCCACACCATTTTGGTCTCATTTAGTTATTTGTTATTTTGATTCCATAGGAATATTCTTGTGTATGTCCCATTGCAACTTTCATCCTAAACTCTTTCTGAAAAAATGTTTGGACACTTCTTGATTCCTGAATAATCAAATGCTGTTTATTTTATTTGTTCATATAGAGCAAAATCCCATTTATCCATACCCCTTTGATCTGAAACTCACTCCTTTGAATCTAGGTTATGTCCCCCTGGTGTGAATTACTTATACAATAACTCCCTCAATTATTTGAAGCCCTGTTTATCCAAATGTTTTGATGTTCCAAAAGTATTTTGAGTAAACAGGGATGTGCTGTCATTGGATATATCAGATATCTTTGGGGATGCACATAGGATGATTTCCCCTGGCCTTATTCTGTATCATCTTGTGCTTAAATGAACAGGCAGTGTAAACTTAAGTATATAGTTAGTATATTGGCACCATCTTCAGTACTTTTACTTCTTTCCCCATTTTTGTTTGTTTGTTTTGGGTTTTTTTCTCATTAAAGGACTAAATCCCAGAAATTTCACTCAGGAAGGAAAATGCCAGCAAAAGTTTGCTTGAGTAAGGAGTGAATAAAAAAAGTAATGATCTAGAATTTTGCTCATTTTTATCATACTTCTGAAACAAAGCAGAGCAAAATTATTAGTATTTGTTGGCATTTTCCCCCACTGCCATTGACACTGGCTTGTCTCTAATGGAAGTCTTTATGTTCATTTGTTTTCTTAGAAACTTGCCATTGCCTTTCTTATTCCCACGAGAACCTTAAGGGTCAAGATGGATCATGAAATGATGCAAGATAGAGGAAAAAACAGGTCCAAGAGAACATTTTATTCAGTATTTGTTAAGTTGAATGTATTTGTGGAGTTCATTATGAAAAATAAAAAAGA
The DNA here is from genome assembly GCA_028020825.1 of Podargus strigoides. Taxonomy (NCBI): domain Eukaryota; kingdom Metazoa; phylum Chordata; class Aves; order Caprimulgiformes; family Podargidae; genus Podargus; species Podargus strigoides. The sequence goes on from CM051633.1 coordinate 6,247,804, forward strand.
AAAAAAAGGAAGTGTAAGGCTTCCAAGAAAAGGCACCAATAAACTTGTGTAACTAGCATAGAATGAATCAATAGTCTTATAGTAAGAAGAATTCACATAAAGTGGGAGTTTGTCTCCAATTAGAACCCTAATAGCTAATACCAATGATAAGGACAGGGAACTGCTGGAGAGTCCAGCGCAGAGCCACAAAGATGATGAAGGGAGTGGAACATCTCCCTCATGAGGAAAGGCTGAGGGAGCTGGGTCTCTTTAGCTTGGAGGAGACTGAGGGGTGACCTCATTAATGTCTATAAATATGTAAAGGGTGAGTGTCATGAGGATGGAGCCAGGCTCTTCTCAGTGACATCCAATGATAGACAAGGGGCAATGGGTGCAAGCTGGAACATAGGAGGTTCCACATAAATGTGAGGAAGAACTTCTTCCCAGTGAGGGTGACAGAGCACTGGCACAGGCTGCCCAGAGAGGGTGTGGAGTCTCCTTCTCTGGAGACATGCCAAACCTGCCTGGATGTGTTCCTGTGTGACCTGATCTAGGTATTCCTGCTCTGGCAGGGGGACTGGACTAGATGATCTTTTGAGGTCCCTTTCAATCCCTGACATTCTGTGATTCTGTGATAAGGACATATGGAACAGGACAAAAAAAAATAAGTATTTGCAATGTCAGAATGCATAATCACATCCTGAACTATATGTTCCATCTACATACCTATGGATGGAGCATCCACATCACCCTTTGATAAGTCATCTTGGGAATAAAATATTATGGGAATTAACCTCATTGTACAGATACTCCATAATAAACTGAGACAGGTATTTGAGGGACAATCAATGGGCATCAATACTGTTGACAAATTGCTAATACCTATATTCAGGATAATAACATTTCCAAACAGATCTAAAACTGAGAATTTGCCCCCTTTGTGTTAGATACCTACCCTTGTCCAAAGAAGCTGAGGTAGACTCTAAGAAAAGAAAGGATGACATTTCAGTAAGTGGATGGTGTTTCAAATTCTTAGATCACCCTCAGAGTTCAGACACATTTTCTACTAGCTAGCAAGTGCTGAGGAACTTGAACTAGTTCACATGGGTTACTGGAAGACAGTGTTTCCACAAAGACTTCCACATTAGCAGCTCCTAAACTGGTCCACATCTTCTTGCACACCCTGCACTCCCTCCTGTTACTGTCCCTCTGAGCTCCTCCCTGGGCTTTCATCATAGAATCACAGAATGGTTTGGGTTGGAAGGGACCTCAAAGCTCATCTCATTCCAACCCCACTGCCATGGCAGGGACACCTCCCACCAGCCCAGGTTGCTCCAAGCCCCATCCAACCTGGCCTGGAACACTGCCAGGGAGGGGGCAGCCACAGCTTCTCTGGGCCACCTGGGCCAGTGTCTCACCACGCTCACAGGAAAGAATTTCTTCCTAATATCTAGTCTAAATCTCCCCTCTTCCAGTTTAAAGCCATTACCCCTTGTCCTATCGCTACAAGCCCTTGTTTTATCATACAGCTTAACATTGTATGTGTTATGCCATGGGATAATTTGTCTTTTGACTACAAGAAGCACTTGGTTTCTTGGTTACAATAGCCTACCATTCCTACTGCAGGGAGAATTCTAGGAATTACCCTCATACAGGAATTGCCATCTGGAGGCATGCCGTATCTGTTGGAAGGTAAGGCATACCTGGCATTTGTAGTGATTTAGCACCCACTGGGAATTCAAGAAGAGGACATTGAGCCCTAGGTTCCCACAAAATGCTGGAAGGAGGAGTTAGAGGTAAGGACAGGCCAGCAACTGATGGCAATGGCAAAATGATAAAGGGTCCCCTGCTCTGTAAAAATACACTGTCCCGGGTATTTGGTAAGACATGAGCGATGAGATCAATGAGGTGAAAAAGTGGGACTTTATATTCACAGCAGTCTCGCAGAAAACAAAAGGCATTATTCAAAAACAATAAAAAAGAGTGCCAAGCTAAGCAGTAGGCAAATAGAACAAAGGAGCCAAGAACCTGAGGCCACTATGCACCAGGGAGCAAATCTGCATCTATTCATGAAATTGCCACACATAGCAGTGGGAAGTGCAAAAGATAAGCTTCTTTAAGGAAGACAGACCACATGAGGTTGTTCCTGACCGAGGACAGTAGTTGGGATGAAGACTGCAAGGCAGGTGTACGTCAGCAACAGCCTGCACACCTGACAGCAGGACAAAGCATAAGGCAATAGGAAGAGTTTCATCTGATGAAAAAAAGTAAAGAACTGAAGAACAATTTGAGGGGTCAAGAGGATATTGCTTATCAAAAGGAAAGCAGCTACAGGGTTCTTCTACCACCAGTTGTACAGGCAAGAGAGGAGAGGCTGTTCTGAAGATTTGCATACTGAGGTCTATTAATTGGTGCAAGTGGTTGCTTATGCTGGTCAAAATACTGGCTTTATACCACAAAGGAAAACCAACATCATCTCCCTTAAAATGTATTTCCTAACTACACCAATCATTCAGAAAAAAAAAAGCCCAGCAAAACTAACAAAACCCACACACTGCAATACTAACACCTTCTCCAGGAACTGATTTTTTTCAGAGCCTTTCTGCACAGTACCAGAGGCCCAAACACATTCCGAGTGGCAGCACCAGATACTGGATGCAATATTTATTAGATCTTAGAACAATATGACTACATACTAGAGCAATATTTAGACAATTGAGCTATGCTAACATAGAAGTACAATGAGTATTTATCCAAAACTGAAAAATCCAGCTCCAAAATCCGTGAGGCATTGAACTCAGGGCGGTCCAGGATACTGAAGGCTGAAGCACATTCCCTGCAAGGAATTGTAGGAAGGGATTTCACACTCTAAAACCTACGTTTTAATGACTTTTGTAATAAAAAGCAGTAAAGGAAGTTCTGAAGTTTCTGTAGAAGCATTGAAGCACCAGAAGGGCACAGTTCCTGGCTCCATAGGTGATGAAGCTTTTCAGAGAAAACACCAGCCTGTTGGGAAAGCCTCCAGCAAAATGAAACAATATGCAGACGAAAGTTATGAGGATGACTGAAAGGTGAACTGCAAAGTGCTGCTGGTGATATAAAATGCTGAAACAAATTCTAGCATCGTAATGATTCAATGATTCAGGTGGAACAGGAAGAAAACATTATGAACTGGTTGAATAAACAAACTTTGGAAAAAGTTACACGGGGTTTGCTTTTGATTTACTGCATGAGCTTGGGCAAGTCACTCTGACCAAGAATTGCCAAACTAGCTAGGGAGTTGATGTGTTACAGACATTTGCCACTCCACTGGTAGAGGCCCAGTTACCAAAAAATGCAGAGTCCCTGCCCTCCTAAACATTGGTCCTATTAAAACCAGCTAAAAGTAAGCAGCCCAAAATTGAGATGTCTGCAATCCCGTTATTGCCCTGAGCTTCCTTTTCTTTGTTTCATTCCTTTTCAGAAAGTATTTCCAGCTCCCTTGCTCTTTATGATATACTTGAAGATTCTGGAAAAGGATCTTTCAAAAGTCTGAGATTCTTGAAAAGTTGTACCAGAAGTGTATTATTTGCATGTTACTTCATTTTTTTCACCTGCCTAGAAATGAGAACAACAAACACTCTGACAACAGGCTCTAGCAGGGGGGTTGGACTAGAAGATCTCCAGAGGTCCCTTTGAACCCCTACCACTCTGACTGTAACAGGACTGAAGGATCATCCTTTTTTTTGAATATGGTCAGTTTGTGCTGACCTTTTCAACAGTCGTGCTGAAAAGCTGGGACACAACTGCTCTGCAGAATGGTCCGTGAGCCCCATGGGAGCAGCAGCGCACACATTGGCATTGGTGCCTTCTTCAAATTCCTCCTGCCAAGTCCAAAGTTATTCTCTCAGAAAAGCAGCAAATCACATCACCTGCTCTTCTTTTCTCCCTGTGGTTAGTAGGTCATGTACACTTAAGGATAGATTGTGCCCTCTAGGCATGGGCTTGCCTCATATGCAGTACAGCGTGTACTATAAGAGTCCCAGAAAGTGGGTTTTTTTTTCTCTGCCATTTCCACCGTGATCTTTTTACAGCTTTCCTCTATGTCATCCTTTTTCAAGTGTCCAGAATTTGAGGAAATGCTAAGAAAATGGCCTTGGTAGAAATAATATTGTTTCTTTGAGGTCTTCATAAGAGCAAATTCCAAATGCCACCTTTACTCTTCATGCACTTAAATGTAAGAAAATGTCTATCCAGTGTTTCACTATTAAAACATCAGATAAAAAGCCTTTGGAATTTCCACAGTTTGTCATCACCTGGGAGACTTTCCTTTCCTTCACCTCTTTTCTTTGCACAGCCCCTGAGATGAAGCTAGCTGATTTCAGAATGGCAAATCTGTAAAATACAAAATGAAAAAAATATATCCTGGAGAAATCCTGAAATGTTTGCTAAATCTACAGTGTTCATTATGGCAAGGTAGAAAAAAGTCTCGAGGGCTTCTCTCATGACAAGACTTGCAAGACACTTGTTAATAAAGAAAAAAAAAGAATTTTGAATTCAATGTATGCTCTCATCAGCTTATACACATAGCTTGCATTAATGTTGATGAAAATGACATGGATGCACAGATGGGACAGTAGATCCGTGGTTGAGTTAAAAGGGTCTGCAGGAAAAGAGTAGTGAAATAATTGTGTCTGTACAACGTATCTTTTTTCCCCAATGCTCCAAAAGATGTTTTTAAATACCCCAACTCACCAGCAGTTTTATGCTTTTTTACTGATGGGAATTTTCAAATCCTGAATTATTTCATTAGGCAATACCACTAGTATTTAAAATGTCAGACTCAAACTGCATTTCCCAGTGTGAAAGCTGAATACCAGTGCCTGAAGGAAAGTTTTATAGCATCGATTAACTGCAACGATTTGTAGAACTGACAAAGAGCTGCGCAAAAGGTTTATTCTGACTTTTAGATGTGAGTATTGAGCATCATTTTTATAACATGCAAGCCAACAATGATGTACTTTGTTATTTCAGGTCAGAACAACTTCACCCCAGGAGATAAATCACAGAAACATCAGCATTCCCAGAACTTGCAAGGCACAGGATGAGAGAGGCCATAGAAGAGGTATTTAACTGGGTTTTCCATTTATCCCACTTCTGTTGAGAAAAACAAAAAATACCTGAAATGAAGAACACACAACACACACGGAAATAAATACTAGTGGAACAGACCTGAACTGGAACGGTAGAAGTAAGCAAAATACCTGTAATGAACTTAGATGGGAATAGAAACTCTTAAAGGTCCAAAGACCAGGTCCTGAGCATGTATAAGTAGACTTTTAAAAAATGTACTAAGTAAATAAACATCAGTGGTGGTAAAGTCCAGACCTGGCCCTAACACTGTTTCCATTCTGGTGGACATTTTTACAAAAACCAACACATTTTTTAAAAGGGGAGTTCCTGCTTGCACCTATGTTGTTCATGTCAGTGTTCAGAGATTATTAGATTTTGTGTTGCAATTTGATGTAGAGGTCCAAACCTGAGTAAGAGCTGTATTTTAAGAAGTACTGGTCAAACATAAGTATGTGACAATCCCTCTCCCAGCAATGACTCTCCCCAGTTCACAAAGACAGACGTGGTGTGGAGAGAAAGTAATTTACCCAGCATCATTTGAGAGGTCTACAACTGAAATAGAGTTGAAAAGAAGTTTGCAGTCCCAATTCAGCAGCCACAAGGCAGCCTTTTTTCTCTGTTTCTTGCCAAAAGTCATGAAATCTTTGGACGCTTGAAGTGCTGGGGTCTGAACCCTGAATTAAGGTTGACATATGGGTGGTCCCCATGGTCCTTTAAGAGGAGGGGATGAGTTTGCCTTTTGGCTTTCCTCCAAGGTGCAGCTGACCTTGTAGGGAAAGCCCTTGGGTAAACAAGACCCAGGTGCCCTGCATTGGGTAAATGAGTGCCAGGTGTCCTGCTGTGGGGATAAAAGCTGGGACCACTTGCAGGAAGGGTGGGGTGTCTGTCTGTGGGATGGATGCATTTTGCAGAGTTTCCTGTTGGGGAAAGGACCTCCTGACTCCTCATGTAACTGGATCCCAGTCAGGTCTGGCACTTACAAACGCGGGCTTTGTGGGGAGGCAACATGGGGTTACGTCCATCGTATGTAATCACCTTATTGTCTTGGTTGTCTCCCATTTTCTCCATGTGTTACCTTGTATCTTTGTTTGTTCCATCTATTACGGGTTATGCTATGTCATTCCTGGGGTCGATATCTATTATTTGTGATCTGACTTGTTTGTACCCCCAGCAATCCCCTATATACTGACTACTCTATGCGCAATAGAATCTACTTACTGGATTGTTTTTCTGCTGCTGGCTGTGCCCTTTGTACTGGGCCTAGTAATTGGCAAAACAACACTCAAAAGCAGAAAAAAAACCCCCAACCTAAAATACTTTCTGCTAAAGCTTAGCAACTTAGTATGTGTCATGAAGCTCATCTGATTATTGATGATGTGAAGTCAAGCTGACTACCTCAAAGGAGACAAGTAAAAACTATTTTGCTTGTGAAACAGAGTTGTGAAGATTTGAAAACCAAAAGGGTCAAGATACTGGTTTTGTTACCATTATAGTAAATATTGTTCTACAGTAACAACAGTTGAAGATACTTGGTAGTCGTAGGCGCTCTGGAGAGAGCACTAGGTGGCATAAACACGAACAAGGACACAGAGTAAGACAGATGAGAATAAGATACATAAAGACAGGAAAAGATTTAGGTCTATGGATGAACTACACTGAATCCTACTGTTTGAGAGATCCTTCTGCAAAATTTACCTGTTTATATATGGCAGGCTTCTGGCTAGCTTTTTGATAGCAAGTCAAAAAAACTGTATGAACCTAAGTCAGACATTTGAGTACCAAGATCACTTTAAAAAATTTCCACCTCACCTGGAAAGATTTGGATAATTACAAGTCAAAAACTTCTTGCCTCTAATGTAGGAATCATGCTGGTAGCTCTGCCAGTGTTAGTAGCAGTACAGTACATTTAAGCTATTCCCAGCTACCCATACAACTGTGGCAAATAAGGCAGCATGTTAGCTTTGTGTTCCCTATTGTCTAAGGCAAGGTCTTGAAAACAAATATGCACATGACTAACTTCAACCGTGGAATTGCATAGGTAGTTCTCCTGGCTGGCCAATAATTCTTGACCTCATAGATTCACAGTAGTACAGTGACACATGTATGGAGGGCACAACACCCTTAGATTGGTGAGGTCTGGCACCTCCTCTCTGTACACCAGTTTTCCCTTTTATCTCATTTGACATTTTACTCCATTCTCCTATTCATATGGCACCTAGTGCAAATTTGTGTTACCGCCCTCTAGTGGTCAAGGTGGCAAAGTTAAAAGTCCTCCTCCTGAAATCAGCTCGGGTAGGAAGCCCTCATCACGGATTGCACACAGGTTTTGCAGCTAATACTATCGAGACCCACCCAAAAAATGCATTTGTCTGACAGAACTGAAGCCTACAAGCATGTGAACAGACCCATGACACACATGTGGGTTCTCCTAGCCTGCAGGGGTAGGTTGGGTACAGTGGAGTTACAGGTAACTTGTGATGCTAAAACAGTCCACAGAGTTCTCTTTGCTTATGTCTGCAGCTCCTCAGAGAATGGAGCCCCTGTGAATGGCATCTTTAAAACTCTTCTGGGTCTTCTCTGTTGATTGCTCAGGTGTTTGTACAACAGGTCCCTATGGCTGCATCTAATCATAACTCACTGTCAATCACTTCTCAGCACTGGCAGCAGTCATTTTCTATTACCACTTCTAACTCCTGTAAGTATTAGTGCAGTAGATAGTATGGTGTGAATACTGTAGGGGTCTGGAAGTATAAACAGACAAGCTCAGATCCTCCACTAGTGTAAATTAGTATCAGTACCACTGACCTCATGGATCATATTTGAAGTGAAATCTTATCAAGGTTCTTATTAAGGCACATGTTAAGTGCCTTTTCACTAAGAGAATCTCCCCCATCCAGTGAACTTTTAGCTTTCTATTTAAGTAAAGCTGCCAGTAAATTGATACACATTTTTTTCTTCATTTTTAAAAAAATTAATGGCTATTACCTGCAGTTCCCTGAAATACTTAAACAGCACATTTAAGCCTCCTTTGATCATGAATTGGTTAATCATGTGAAAACACACTACAAAAGACTTGAACAGAGCTTTCTATATTGGACTAATGCCAAAGCTATAAACCAATATCTTGGTGCTGAAAGCTATAAACAGCTACGTGAGTGGCTTAGGATTGCATCTTAAGGACAATTTGTATGCATTATTCTGCATAACTGTACATCTGGTGACAATAGAAAACATGGTGCATAAACAGGCACAGCCAGGGTTACAGACAATAAATTCAGGTAATCACTGGCCTTTTTGAGATTGAGGCTTTTGAGGTTGCCTCTATCAGCCAGCCTACACTTGTACGAAACAGCACCACCAGAGCCTCCTAGGGCAGCCAAGGAGTCAAAAGCCTCTAACAAATTGGCTTTACTACTTTGGGGAGCAATGAGTAAAGGCCATGGTACCGAATAGCATCTCTGGGCTCTCTCACTTCCCTTCAACTCCTATTATCTGCAAGTAACAAGATTTTAGCTTGCTTTATCACTGTCACCGTGGAGACCGTGGTTCCCTGAGCTGTGCAATGCAGCCTGGTACCCACCTTTGGGAAACCGAGGGGGAAGTATCCCTTCCAGCCTGCCAAAGCCACAGTGTGGTTGGCAACGTGGGACAAAGAACCAAAGTCGGAAATAATCACTGGAAAATGATTGCAGTAAACCAATTTTTATGCTGTGGCATCCATCTCCAGTAGTAGAAAAAGAAGTCTCTCTCCATAACGTGCACCTCATGAGTTTCCATTGCTGATAAAGGTATTTTTTTCCATATAAATCCAGAAGCACCAATTCCTGAGGTACTTGGATTCCTCTGGAATTAAAATGTTCTGCTTACAACGCATAAAGGCATTTCATGGGGAGTCCTGTACTGCAGAAACCAGTACAGGATGAAGACATAGAGAAGAATCTTCCTTTTAAACAAATTGCATGGAAGTGTTTAATTTCTTTAGTTTCTTTTTTTTTCCTTTTTTTTCCCAAACCAACCTCTAATTTTGGATAATGAAAATTAAGGTGATACTGTAAGTTTTCAGAAGAAGTAATCTGTTACCCTTCAGTCTGCCACAGCTAAAGCTCAGGACAGAGGTGCAATTAGCATATGGTGGAGAGTCTGGTGTTTGAGCTGTAGGTGGTGGTGTTGCTTTATGGGAGTTTAAGTTCAGTGAGGATGGACTACTTAAATGGACATAAATAGAGGTAAATTGGAGTAGCTAATGAGTCACTTGCCTGGTAATAGTCACCTTTCCTTCATCCTCAGTTGCTCACACAACTTCTTTTAGAAATGTGAATAAATACGGAAGTCTTACATTTCAACATGACTTAGGAAGAGAGGCAGATTAGCAATGAAAGCCTAAGTGGACAGATGCCAGTCGAATAATGGGAGAGGTTATCTTTATCAATACAGTGCTTAATGACAATTCTTTTCACCATTTTGCCTTTTTTTTATGTAAACTCATTCTTCAGTTATGTGGTGTCTTGGGTTTCAAAGTACATTTCTCTGTAGCATTGGTTTTGATTTCAGTCAATGTATATGCAATTTGTCTTGCAGGCAGAGTCTAATCTAACACCCAGTAGAGATAATGGACTTGAATGAGTTTTTCATACACAGGAATCCCATTGATTTAGTGTTTGTATACCAATTGAGGATTAAACCTTACACCTCTATGAACTGATGCAGCCCTTGTTCCCATTTACAGGAATTTTGACTTATCTTATGGATTAGAACTTGTCTGCAAAAACATCTGTCTCACTCATTAGTAACCTGTTCTGAGTTACAGCACTGTATTCCCACTGATTTCCGATGGCAGAAAGGTACAAGCACCAAGGCCTCTGTTTTTGCTGCATGATAAACATGATGCTTTCAGCTCCAGTCCCTAAACTGGTACCAAATGGCTTCCTTGTGGGGAGTCAAACTGGCAGGCACACAGGGATACTGTCATTCTCTTCAATGCAGCAGCTGCCAGGTGCCTATCAGTAAAACTCTCATACCCCACTGCCACTTGTGGGCAGACCTGTGGCCAACAAGTCAGTGATGCAGAGGAAGAACCCTGCTTCTCCCCTGCAGCTGCTGATTCGAAACCATATATGAGTTCACATTATGCAAAAAGCCCTCTCCAAACCCCAAATAATGAAGAGTGTTATTTGGGACCCCCAGTATGCGAACAAAGGCCTTTTTCTACAGCCTCTGAGATTTGGCAGTGGGCTGCTGTGTCCCTGCAGTGTCCCTCAGTCCCTGCAGAGACTGAGGTATGGTCCATCTCTTAGCTCAACACAGCAACTTAGCCCCAAGTGCATGAGGCAGAGTGGGCAGAGCCTTTGCAGACATTTGCAGATGATAGATGAACTGTGGAAAGAGTGAAGAGAAAGCAAGGAATACATAAAGCAAACTGGAGCACCTTGGTCTTCCTAGAAAGAATGTCATCTTCACTGTGCTTTTGTCTAAAGGCACCTTAAGGAGCAACAGCCTGAGAAGGGCAAAGTTAGATGAAAATTTTGAGGATGGGAAAGTGCTCAGGATCCAAAGAGTTACGGGCACAAGTTCAGTCATGCATTTAAGCTTAGAATTAAGCAGTGTGAGTACTTGCTTAGAGCAATTTCCAGACAAGGACACTACTTAGATGTCACTCTTGGGACATTCAATTCAGATATTGTGCTTAACCTAGGTTTTTCCTCCTTCAGTGTGCTCTGAGGAAGCCAGCATTGCTCCCAAGTCTTCTGGGGATACAGAAAAGAGAATATGAGGATATTGGTATGAAGAGCTGTCAGTCTCTTAGGCTGTAGTTGTGTTTCTCTTCCCTGGTGACAGAGCTTTCTGTGTCCTCCTGGCAGACACTTTTCAGCTTAATCATCATTTAAACTGCCAGTTCATTACTCTCATGAGTCTTCATGCCAGCTAACAGGTTTTGAGTTCCTTTTCCCCAATCAGATTAAGACATTCAGACCCCTTCTTCATTTCCCTTTGCTTGATCTCCACAAATGCTGACATATGCTAACTTGACTCAAGCTTGTCGCTAACCTAAATACTCATAACAATTGCCAACCTCCAATTAATGTCTTCAAAGAGGGGATTTTGGTAGTTTTTTGCTATCTGAAAAGTTGGATTTATCTGTGTTATTTGTCAAGAAGGTCATTCAAGTCCAATTCAAAAGTGTCACAGATGACAGTTCTCTGGTAGGATGCTGTTTTTAATTAATTTAACTTAATCTACTTAATGGATTTGCTTGTAAGTTATCAGAAAATTCACTCAGAGCTTAAATGCTGTAAGTTTGGGGATCATACATGGAGTCTTATACATACTGCATAGAGGCTGATTCCTTATTTTTCTTTAAAAAGCAATTTTGGGGAATTGTATTCAGCAGTGGTTTTGCTGGTTTTGATATGAATAACACTAGCTTCCTCACTAAGGTTACAAAGTCATACAGCTTTAAAGTTGGGAAGCTCCCAAGTTTAAGCTGATTGTACTGCAACACAATCTCATGGCAGGATTTTTTTTTTCAGGTGACCATACCTCATTTAGTGCAAGAGTGTTTAATTTCAGCTAATAAAAATTGATTTCATTATCATTGCTAAGTATTTGGTTAGCAGATCTTACTTATTCACTGAATATTAACCAAGTCCTTATAAGAAGACAATTATTAATTTCCCTGTGGGTTTTCCTATGGCAATCATCACTGTAGTATGCCAGTACTTCACACTTCTTTCCCCCACAACATTCTTGTTAGATGAGTTATTTTTATTCACATTTTCCAGATGGAAATTGAGACAGAGTGATTTAGATGCAAATTGTTTATTCACTTTGTGTTGGGCATTATAAATTAAATAGTTCTCATTGATGCTAATTTTGGCTGCAATTTCTTAGCACATCTGATCAGATACTTAAGGAGTAGGAAGCAATTAATGAACCCATGTAAAATATGTGATTTCTTATCTTGCAGCCTTTTATCTGAGGACTATCACAGTGGCAGGGAAAGAATACCAGGTATCAGTGATTATGTTAAGCATGAGCCCATCCTGTCTTCTGGTTAACATCCCCAGCTCCGTTTGGCACTCACCTTCCAGCCTTGGCAACAAATGGGGGAGTATCATATGGAACCAAGAAAGAGCCATAAAATTCAAACTGGTGTATATAAAGAGAATGAAAGAATTGGTATTTAGTTGTAAAGAGCCCAGAGGGATTACTTATTAAAGTTACTAAAAACAGACAGACTCCCCAGTTACTTCATATGCTGCATTGCCAAAAAGGGGCCAAATCTCTGCTTGAATTGATAGACAATATCCTTTGAAACAGATGCATTGATTTATGCTTCATTTAGGTTTGTGCTGACAGTGAGAACCTGGCCCAGGAATATACTCAACTCCTGACTTTCATCACACTCTCTGAGGACTCCTGAACGCCCAGGAAGGCAGTGGCTGGCATTAATGCTCTCTGTGGCTATTTGGAGAAGAAAGATGGAGCAGGATGCTGTGTTGCCAAGACAATAGGAACCGTAAGTCAGTGAAAACTGGGAAATAAACTAAAATAAACATAAATTGAACTAAATTAAAGAAACACAAGTAAAGTACTGTAATGGTGGAGGGGTGGGGACTGCTGGTTTTCTATTTTCCCTGTGAATTCACCAAAAAAGAATTGATTAAGAAAGGCACTGTGGCAAAAACAATAGGGCATAAAACCCATGGGACTGTGTATGCTTGTCTGATTGATCATGGTTTACATCAAAACCTAATGCTGTTTATACTCAAGTGAGATGTGGCTTACTGTTCCATGCATTTTTAGTATGACTGTCTTTTAATTTACTTGTTTAATGAAATATGGATCTTGAGACCTTTGCCATGCTCCTTCTTCTGAAGAAACTCTGTGGAGTGGAAGGTGAATATGCTCAACCATGTAATGGGGTCATTTATTTTTGTTTTTAATTAATTTTTTTTTTTTTAGTTTTTAAAAATCAGAAGTCTATTACATTCCAAACATTATATGAAAGACAACATGTGAGGTGTAAGTAGTCCTAATAAAAAGTTATTTCAGTGAATGTAATAGAAAAATATTGAATGATTATGCAAAGCATTCAAGATTTATCTGATTCATTGCATGGAAATCATACTTTTGTAACTCTGTCTGCTTCATGAAAATATTATTATTCTATAGAGCAGTTGTCAACATTTATCTAGCTTGGATTTGTTGTAAGGGCTTTTGCTATGGCTGTTCCTTTTAATAGGTCTGATCTAGAGCCACTGAAACTAAATGGGAATTTTTCAGGTGACACTGCTTTGCACCAGAAGAGCAGTACTCTGCCTCTTTCCCTAAAAGCACTAAGTACATAGCAGTAATTACATGGATATCATAGAATCATAGAATGGTTTTGGTTGAAAGGGACCTCAAAGATCATCTTGTTCCAACCCCCCTGCCATGGCAGAGACACCTCCTACCAGCCCAGGTTGCTCAAGGCTCCATCCAACCTGGCTTTGAACACTGCCAGGGATGGAGCATCCACAACTTCCTTGGGCAACCTGTTGCAGTGCTTCACCACCCTCAGGGTAAAGAACTTCTTCCTTATATCTAGTCTAAACCCACCCTCCCTCAGCTTCCACCCATTACCCCTCATCCTATCATTACAGTCCCTTGTAAAAAGTCCCTCCCCAGCTTTCTTGTAGACCCCTTCAGGTACTGGAAGGCTGTTATGAGGTCTCCACAGAGTTCAGAAAAGCCCCTGCAGAGGAGACTCATGCTCTGTTGTTAATTCCTACCTTATGAACTACAGATATATGTAATTTGTAGTAAAATTGCACTAACCAATTCCTTTCTCTTTTACAAAATACAGATTTCATCCAGGTATCTCCAGCCTTTACCCCATCCCTGTGAAAAGCATTCTGTCTGTGACCTCTTTGATTTATAGTCAGAGAATTCCCACTGAAGCACTCCTAGAAATCTCAGCCAGGACAGTTGCAAAGGAATCAAGAGGCGGTCCCTCTGGTAACCATACCCCATAAATTTAGGGATTTACAGGTTGATCCTAGTGTTTTAAACTCCATTTAGAAACCTAGTGGCAGCTGCTACACACCTAGAAATATTGGTGTAATAATAATTTTGTCATGATGCTGCTTTGAAAATTGGTCATAGAATTGTTCCTTAGCTTGAGTTTCCCAGGGGCATTAAGATAAAGTGTAATGCAGCTAAGTAATCTTGAAGTGATGGAAGTAGGGATTACTCTGGCAGGGATTACCTCTGGAAGAGAGAGTCACACTCTTCTCCCTAGCTACAGATGAGAATATTGATAATAAATCTGACTGAGAAGAGCTTTAGCATCCTTCTGAGCAGTAGAATTCAGCTGACATCTTTCTGAGCTAATGAGGCCATCATAGAGGACACTTTTGTGATGGCTCTGCAGCACTAGAGAATCTAGCCCAGTCTTTACCTGGTGTAAATCAGCTCTATTATCTCCTCACTAGATTGGCAAGTGCTGTCATTCCCAAAGCCTCCAATAGCTTCAGGAATCAAGCTGCTATCCCTAACTTTATACATCTGCTTCAGGACAAAATGAAAGTGCTTCTCTTAATGCCTAGAAATCCCCTGTCCTCACCCCACTCATTATTACAATGTCTTGATATTCACCCAGAATGCTTAAATAACTGAAGAATAATCTCCAGAGGTTAAGAGATCTGCAACAAAAACAATAGGCAAGTGATCCCTAGAGTAGGGGGCTTTGGGACTCTCATTTTGCTTATATAAATCCCTAGTAGCTTCACAGAAGTTACAGCAGCAGAAGAATCAAATGACAAGAACATTCAGCCCTACAGTTATTGCTAATCACCTCTCTGAAAGGAGAATTTTCCAATGTAAAAGGGGAATTTGAAAGTGGATGGAAAGGCTTGTATGAGTTTTCTTACAAATGGCTCTTATCTTTCCTGTTACCTGTTGATCTGCTTTTGCATCAGTTTCTGTGGGTTTTTTTTCCCTTACATATCTACTCTTATGGCATATGGGGAAAAGACTGTGGGTTTGCCTTTTTACTAGACCCCTGTGCAAGATAGAAATGATGGACACAGGTTTATAAATCTGCAGTGGACATAGACTTTTCTTCCTTATAGACTGAAATCTTCTTTACCTGTTCAGGCTTCATCAAGTGTTAAACATTGTTCTGGTTTGGGCTGGGATAATTTTCTTCACAGTAGCTGGTGTGGGGCTGTGTGTTGGATTTGTGCTGGAAACACTGTTGGCAACACAGGGATGTGTTTGTTATTGCTGAGCAGAGCTTACACAGAGTCACCAGCGAGTGGGCTGGGGGTGCACCAGGACTTGGGAGGGGACACAGCTGGGACAGCTGACCCCAGCTGCCCAAAGGGATATTCCACACCATACGGTGTCATGCTCAGCATATAAAGCTGGGGGAAGAAGAAGAAAGGGGGGGATGTTTGGAGTGATGGCATTTGTAGTCCCAAGTCACCACTATGTGTGATGGAGCCCTGCTGTCCTGGAGATGGAAACACCTGCCCGCCCATGGGAAGGGGTGAATGAATTCCTTGGTTTGCTTTGCTTGCACATGTGGCTTTTGCTTTACCTATTGAACTGTCTTTATCTCAGCTCAAGAGTTTACTCCCTTTTACCCTTCTGATTCTCTCCTCCATCCCACCAGGGGGGAGTGAGTGAGTGGCTGTGTGATGTTTGGTTGCTGGCTGGGGTTAAGCCATGACAAGCATACAGCTCCAGAGATATCTGCACTATCTCTATAGACAAGCAATTGGTTTCCCCTTTCTTGGCAATGAGGCATTTCACTGTTGTGCTAGGCTGAGCAGACACATAGGCCTTGGATCTGCCCAGGCCAGAGATTAGATCACATTTAAGTGGCACTGCAATTACAACAGTTTCTTCTCTTCCCCCTTCTCAGCTTCCAGGTTTGCTTCATACACAGCCTTCTTTAGCTTCCAAAGTCTGCTGATTCCTTGCTTCTGTTTTAAGTAGCTCAGCCCAAAAGCATCCTCCTTTTCATAACCTATTTCTTTTCTAAACTGACAGATATTTTTTCCCCTCTAGAGCTTTTCCAGTCTTCATTTTCTGTCTGTCATGGCCTGCCAAATCCTCTCTCACTGTGCTCCCAAAAACCTGGCTTTTGATCCAGTGTTCAGCCATTTCACCTCTGGGCTTCCAGTCCTGTAACTTGGAAGACAGAGCAATAAAGCAAGCACAAGTAAAACTAATCCCTGAAGTTGACCAGGTAATTCTCCTCCCTATCCTCCCTCAAGGCAAACACATTGACATTTTGAGTAAATTATATTCTGGCTATATAAAAAGAAACTGAAGCTTACCCATAAAGTTTCTAATGGCTAGCACTGAGAGTCTCTCAGAGAGCAAAAACTGGGGAAGAACTTTCTGTAAATTCATAGTAAATTTATCTGGGTAACGGCAGGGAAATCTTTCTTCTTCTGTATAAGCAAATCCTACTGTGCTCAGGCACTACTGAGGAAATCTATTAATCCTGGGCCTGATCCATCTTATGCTAGAGTAAATCAGAAAGAAATCCCCTGAAGTCAGAGGAGTTACAAAAATGCATTAAAAAATCTTTAATTATTACTAAGGCCAGGAACCCTGTTACGAAAATAGAGGCTAAGCCTCTGCCTCTCCACATATTTGGTATTTCTCAACTTGCTAACAGGAGGAGCAATGTGATCAAGCAGGCAAAACACAGAATTAAGCGCTGGGAGGCCTTGACTCTATTCCTGGCTCTGACAGTAACGTATTAGGTGACAATGAGCAGATCAATTTACTTTTGTAAGCCAACACTTCCCCTTTCACCTCTGGTCTTGTTAGTCTGCAATTTCTTTGGTCTCAACACGACTTCGAAGTATTGTTATAATGTAAGTAATAACAAACTGACCCTTGCAAAGACTAATTCTGAAAGAAAATTAAATGAGACTGACATACACTGAAGTTACATGAGAAACATGGAAATAACATATCAGGCTCTTGTTTATTAGCACTGGGATTACATATCTCCAGAGCAATGAAGCTGTTTTGTTACCCCAAGACTCATTTATCACCCAACAGTCACAATGTTTTCTTAAGATGACAAGAGATCAGTCTATCTGCCTTGCAATTAGGGATTAAAAAAAAAAAAAAGCTTGACAAAAAGATCTGACCTTAATTGGAAAAATTAACACTGTGACAAAAAGCAAACGAACTGCATTTTCAGTTTAATTAAAACACCACAGTTACAATGTAAATAATTGTGGTTTATTAATCATCTGCGTTCGAGCTTGAGACTGGAGCAATACTAATGATAATTAAGTTGCTGGTGCCGAGTGTGGTGCTTTAATAATTACATAGTAGTTAATACAGAAAGCTAACTAAAACTGGGAAGTTCTGCACAGCAATTATGTTATCTAAGGCTGCTAATTAGTTATGTTAATTTAGAATTACTTCAGTTTCCTGTGTAGACTGGGCTTGTTATACTGCAAGTCCCCATTGTCGCTTCTGTCTTACACAACGGACCTGGTGCTCTCTTTCCCTTTCCATTGAAGTTTACACAACGTTTCACCTCATCAAAGTGGTCTCTAAGGGAGGCAGATCCTACAGAATCTTTTACTGTATGTGTCAGTTATTTGTCTGGCATGTGCAGGTGGCAGCATGTTTATAGCTCAGGATGCTTAATCATGACAAGGACCTTTCTGAATGTCAATGTCAAAGCCACGTCCACTTTTTAAAGTTGTTCTTATTAGTCCTATTTTACAGACAGAAAAAAACAAGGTTATGTTAAGGCATATAAAGAGAATGAGGACAAGAAACTAAGCTGGTCCAGAGACAGAATAAAAAAGTCATAGGTAATTCCTGCTTGCAGTCACAATATTGAGGACTGTGTTTTCAAGTCTGGGCTCCTGAGTCAAGATATGGGCAAGGAGCTGTGAAGCCTGAAATGCTGAATTAGTTGAGCTGAATGTAGTGTAAAGCAGACCTTGGAAACAGCTGGAGTGCACAAGGTCTCAAAGGTAAAAAGGCATTGAGAAAATGCCCTGCAAGAGAAAGTGAACTGGTCAAAAGGCCCCACTTGTCGGTTTAAAATTCTCCAGAAATACAGAAATCAAATGGAGGAAGATTAATGAGTACTTTCCCTGTGTCTGCAAGAAACAGCTATCAGAAGAAGGAAGGCAGAGGTGCAGCCTTCTTTCAGATAAACCTCAAGTGGCTGGGAGTCAGTAACGTAATGTCCCTATCTCCTTTTACCACCGCAGGACAGGGTGGTTGCCCCCAGTTTGGGACTGGGGGGGCATTCCTTCTTTACACCCTCCCATTAGGTTGTTGCAAATAGCCATAAGATCTCCTCTTTGCCTTCTCTTCCTAAGACAAAACAAAACCCTTAGCCTTTCCTAATTAATAGCTTTTATGTATAGTGACAAAGGCTGAGGAAAAGGCTGAGGTACTTAATGCCTTCTTTGCTTTAGTCTTTAACAGTAAGACCAATTGTTCTCAGGGTACTCAACCCCTGACCTGGAAGACAGGGGCAGGGAGCAAAATGAAGCCCTTGTAAAACAAGGGGAAATGGTTAGGAACCTGCTACAACACCAAGATGCACACAAGTCTATGGGACCGGATGGGTCCACCCAAGGGTAGTGAGGGAGCTGGTGGCAGTGCTCACCAAGCCACTTCCCATCATTTATCAGCAGTCCTGGCTAACCAGGGAGGTCCCAGTGCACTGGAGGTTAGCAAATCTGACACACATCTACAAGAAAGACCAGAGGGGGGATCTGGGGAACTACAGGCCTGTCAACCTGACCTCAATCCCAGGAATGTTATGGAGCAGGTGATTGTGAGTGCCATCACATGGCACGTACAGGACAACCAGGGGATCAGGCCCTGTCAGCATGGGTTTATGAAAGCCAAGTCTTGCTTGACTGACCTGATCTCCTTCTATGACAAGATGACCCTCTTAGTGGATGAGGGAAAGGCTGTGGGTGTTGTCTACCTGGACTTTAGTAAAACCTTTGACACCATTTCCCACAGCATTCTCCTGGAGAAACTGGCTGCTCATGGCTTGGACAGATGTACTCTGCTGTGTTAAAAACTGGCTGGCTAGCCAGGCCCAAAGAGTTGTGGTGAATGGAGTTAAAGCCAGGTGGAGGCCAGTCATGAGTGGTGTTCCCCAGGTCTCAGTATTGGGGCCAGTTCTGTTTGATGTCTTTATCAATGATTTGGATGAGGAGATCGAGTGCACCCTCAGTCAGTTTTCAGATAACACCAAGCTGGGTGGCAGTGTTGATCTGCCTGAGGGTAGGGAGGCTCTGCAGAGGGATATGGACAGGCTGGATCCATGAGCTGAGGCCACTGTATGAGGCTCAATAAAGCCAAGTGCTGGATCCTGCACTTGGGTCACAACAACCCCATGGAACCCCCCAGGCTTGGGGAAGAGTGGCTGGAAAGCTGCCTGGTGGAAAAGGACTTGGAGGTGCTGGGTGACAGCCAGCTGAATGCGAGCCAGCAGTGTGCCCAGGTAGCCAAGAAGGCCAACAGCATCCTGGCCTGTATCAGCAATGGTGTGACCAGCAGGACCAGGGAGGTGATTGTCCCCTGTACTCAGCTCTGGTGAGGCCGCACCTCGAATCCTGTGTTCAGTTTTGGGCCCCTGTCTACATTTAGCCAGTACTCAGGGCTAAACCGTAGCAGTTAGTCCACCACCCAATGCTCCCAAGGAACAAGCAATAGAACGAGAGGAGATGGCCTCAAGTTGTGCCAGGGGAGGTTTAGATTGGATATTAGGAAGAATGTCTTCACAGGAAGGGTTGTCAAGCACTGGCCCAGGCTGCCCAGGGCAGTGGGGGAGTCCTCATCCCTGGAGGGGTTTCAGAGCCGTGGAGATGTGGCACTTAGAGACGTGGTTTAGTGGTGTTAGTTCAGTGTTAGGTTTATGACTGGAGTTGATGATCTTAAAGGTCCTTTCCAATATAAATGACTCTATGATTCTGTTCCTTTATGTCTTCAAACAATCTAGGTGTGGCCAACATGGAGTTGCAGGGAATGTGCCTTTTTCTTTTATCCTGTCTGTTGCAGAGTAAGGTTTTGTGCTAATGTAATGGTAAGATCAAGAGCTTTAAACCCTCATCTTATGTTTTCTAACACATGTTCATCTTCTGTGTTGACTGCTTCCTTATATTGTGAGGATAAGTTTCTAACTGATGTTCAAACATGTTGCTCTGAGCTTGTTTGAAAAGGCACTGTGACTATGGGGAATCTCCAGAGATGATGGAACAACAGAGAATGCCTCCCTCTTCACTCAGCCTTTATTCATGCAGGAACTATTTTTAATATTACAAATTAATACATATGGGGAAACATCCGCTCAGCTACAGAGTGTCAGCAGCATCTCAGACTGAAAGATGCAGAGAAGCAGGACTGGCAGCTCGAAGGGCTCTGTTGCCCCAGGCAAAGCAGCCAGTCTCCCCTGTGGCATCACCCACACATCTTTACTGGTCAATTAGCTGTCCAGTAATGTTTTGCTGCACTTGCCAGCGCCCCAAGGGCTGGCCTTGCACAGAAGTGAAATACATCAGAACAGCTCAGTGACACTCTTTATCCCACAACTAGCAGTTCCTTCACAGCTCAGAGCCCTGCTGATCAGACATTTAAGGTGTGGCTGCTTTTACTTACTTTTTTTAATTGATCATTTTCATAGATTTTGATCTAGGCCTGAAGTTCATAATTTGTGTCTATGTATTCTCATAAAACATCTGATTGAGGACCAAATCCTGCTCCAATTACTCCTGTATAATATGATTCAAAAGTGTTACATGGGAATGGGATTAATTTAGTTCCATGCAGGGACTTTAGGGCCTCATTATGAACTTTGGAGTCCACATAAGGGCTACAAAATGTTTTTTATCTTCTCAGAAAGCTACTTGAGTGGAGATGTGAAACTTAACTCTGTCACTGTTTTCCTAGATTAGTTTCTAAGTTTGTTTTTCACAGAAACAAAATTATTTTTCAAGGAGCCAATGCTATTCGGAGAGGCAGACTTCTGTTTTCTGTGGACAACTCTTCACAGTTATACATAACTCCAGAGGCACTGAGACCACTCATCCAAGCTGCTCAGTAATTTTTGCTACCCCAGTTTTACAGAACACACAGCTATCAAGACAAACTGAAAAACTGTATGCTGTTCTGTACAAAAACCACTCCTTGCATGTAGCCAGTATCACAAAGCATTTTGTAAACACCAGCTAATTCCACCGCCCCAGGATGGGTGTCTCGACTGCAGATTGACAAACAAGGAAATCAAGACCCAGAAGGTTTAAGTAACTCTGTTAACAGGAAGTTTGTGGTTAAGATATAGACTCTAGAAATCTTACCAAGTTCTTCACGCTTTAGTTACTGGGCTGCACTTCTGAAGGGATTCTCCCCTGAAGCACTGCTGCTTTACAACTGCTCTCCTGGCTATCTGCTGCAGACCATCCAGTTCGTGTCTGACTTTGACCGTGGCAGTGTCAGCAAAGGCAGTTCATCTCTTTGTTCTCCGTGTAGAAGCAGGAGGGTTTCTTTTAGGGAACTGTCACATATGGCTTGCCAGCTACAAGTGTACCACTTCTGCCCAGGAAATTTTGATGTGAGCCCCTTAACAAGCTGCCTCTGCATGGGAGCTTTGTCTAGAAAGCTGGAATGCAAAACACTTCAAGGCCTGAACTGCCTCTGTCAGATGATCCATTTCCAAATGCTTTTTATATACCATGGGGTAAGAGCAATTAGCACAGTTCAGCTGATGTGCAGCAAGGTCATGCCTAACTTGTTTCAGTATCTTCAGCCCTAAAGTCCCAGCAGAGCATGCATCAGGCCATTTTGAAAATTTGGGCTTTTGTCTGAAGACAGGTCGGCCTGCATCTGCTTCCCCTTCAAACCTCCCCCAAAACACAGACAGCTGGACTTGTTCAAAGGCATGGAAGGCCATTTGGCATGCAGATCCAAGTGTTTCTCAAAATCTTCCCCACAAACCCATAGAAATACAGACCCTTGTGCTCATGCTGTTCTCCATGTGCTGAAATAAGTGGAATTACACCACTGTAAGATAGAATTGAGGGGAGGAAATGGCCCTGTGAGAGGCCCTTCTGGATAGCAATGGTGAAAATGAAGCCATTAATCATCACACTGTATGGTGATGAGACTTCACTGCCAGGGTAATAAATACTCTGATCCAGCATGGTATGGATGCACAGCCAGATGTGTTCTTGTCTGCAGAGGCAGCAGAGGGATTTCAAGGTCTGCAGTGGGTCTGCTGGAGACAGAGGAATTATTAAGTGTTAGCAATTTGAATAGTTAAATTGATGAGGGGCTCAGGGAAAATGTCAGTAAATTAGAAATCATTAGAGACATTTTGAAAAGCATTAAGGTTGAGAATTTTGTTAAAGGATGTGTTTATTACAAAGATGACTGAACCCTGCTAGAATTCAAAGACATTTTGTAGTATCACTTGACTGAAAGAACAAGGGCATACATATGTCTGTGAGTACACACACACTGGCAAGCTTTTAAAAGAGCAAAGTTTCAGACAACCAAAATGAGAGCAAGAATTTGAACAGGATGGGGAGTTGAAACAGAAGCTTTTAATTGCTTCCTGATTGCTTGGGTCAAGTGTTGACTATGATAAAAGGGAAAGCAGAACAACATGATTTTCTGTGTGGTTCTCCCTCCCGCTGTTCGGTGACTGGAAGTGGTGAAGCACTGAGGAGGGGGTTAGGGGAGACAGGGGTCTGCAGGGAGGAGGGAAAGGAAAGGCTTCTCCAGACTTTCTGCTTTTGTGCATGAAGGTCTGAAATATTGTAAAACTAATTATTTTAGGAGAAATGCACTGCTGTGTTGTCTGAATGTCATAAATACTTTTTTTTTTTAACCATAATCAGCAGAAATCATCCATCTCTAGAATGTTTTCTAGCCTCTTGATTAGCACAAAGTTAATGTGGTGCTTATCAGTTCAAAGCAAGGGGAGCATGAAATTAACTTGGGGCCAAAATCTTTGTTTCCTTCCTTCACCAGCTTCCTTTTGACATGAGCAGTCATTTTGTTGAATAAGAAATGAGTCTAAAATATATGAGGACTTCATGATTTCACCTATTATGGAGCATTTCCATGTTATTCAACACAGCATTTTTCTTTTGTGCATTTAATTCCTCTCTCCCACAAGACCTTCTGAATACTAAATAGGGCAGGTCCAGTTTGTCTCTGGTGTAACTCTGGCTTTCCAGTTTCCTTACAAATAGAAACTTAGTATTTTTGACATCTGTTCTAGTAATATTGATAGATGACGACGTTGAATGTAGATACTTCTTTTCCAGTTTTATGACAAGCCACAGTGGTCCAAGGAGGACTTTCTTCTGGTTTTGAAGGCTGAACCATTTTATCCTCCTCACATTGTAATATTCCCACACCGTTGTCTACAGGAGTTTGTCTTTTTCCTGCATCAATATACAACACAGGCAGAGAGGCTGCACTTCTGGAACAGCCACATGGAGTCTTCAAGAGGCAGCCTGAAGCTGTGTGAGGAGTCATCAGCAGGGGTTTTCAGTGATTGTCACTCTCCTTAGTCGCCCTTGGGTTTCGTGCAGCTGGTGGAGTGCTGCTTTAGTGAACGTTAGGTGTGATGAACAAATCCTGTATGGGTTAAAATAAGTTGGGACATGACCTTATGTCATCCTAATAGGGTTTTCCTTCCCTGGGAATTCATTGCACATTTCTGAATCTCATTCTCTCTTCCCCCACCTTTTTTTCTTCTTAGCGAAGTGTGTTTTAAACAGACATTATTCAAAGATATTTTAATAGCTCTACACACAGAGCTGCTGCATGTCCCAAACTTATCAAAACCAATAAGGACTTTGCACACTGAAAACTAGGCTAATGTCCTGGTTCCCCAGGCACAGCCCCATGGCCCAGCCATGCAGGCAGCCATGAGCAGCCCCAGTCAGTGGGAGATCCACTCCAGGCACTGACTCACAGGTGTGTCCCACACCTCCTCATCATGCTCATGATAAAAGGGGGGAGCTCACTGAGGGTGGAGTTCCCCCTCCCCTCCTTGAGGCTCCTTATTGATGGGCTCTGTTCCTGTCCTCAGCATTGAACCAGGCTGAGTAGAACCCTTTATGCTTTGTGTGGATTGTTGTTTCTGTTTTGTCATTCTATTAGATCTGTCTATACTTCAACTCACAGGCCTTTTCCTTTTTTTCCCCAATTCTCCTTCCCAGCTGGGGAGGGAGTCTTGGAGTCTCTCTAACTGCTATAGTTTAGCCCTAGGATTTAGCTAACCGTAGACAGCTAACAAGCTCAAACTTTACAATGCAAAACATACCACGATCTTTCTTGCCCCTATTGCCTTTTCTCCACCTGTTTTCCCTACAAGATTAGTGGATGCTCCCATGCAAGAGACCTTTTAAAAGGGCATTTTTTGAGGCCACTTGGAACTGCCTTTCTTGATACATCTGATATCCCTACAGAAATCTAATTTGCAGCATGGGGCTTTGTAATTTCATGCTAGAACAGCAGAAAATGGAAGAATAACTCATCCAGAAGGAGGGGATTATATAACAGTAGTGAAGGAGAATCAGCAGAGACAGCGAAGATCCTTTGGAAAGCTGTGTTGCTGGTTCTGCAGTGCCATACACCTGCTAATTGGTTTCAAACAACAGGGACACACATTGCCAACAAGCAGAAGAAAAGAGAGGGAGGAAAAAAGCTTGGTATTAATACAGCTCACAAATTGACTCAGACAAAAAGGTATATTGCAGCTGACTAAAATCCTCCTGTACTGCCCAGACTCCACCTCATGAATATCTGCTTTTCCTTCTCCTTTCCTTTTCTACAGAATCACAGACTGACAAAAACAGTGTCTTTGGTGTCACTGGTGTACTTCAGCCATTGAGAATGTAGAACGAGACATTTGGTGTGGGGATGCACACAGCCTGCCTAAAGCCATGTCAAACAGGAGCAGTACAGCTGAGTGCTGGGGGAGGCACAACACACCACAGGAAGGAGTTGGTGTGGAAGCGTGCTGAGTTAATGGGAGCTGTGAGCCTTGCCCCAGAAAGGACACTCATTAGCAAAGCAAATAATTGCTGACAGACACACGGAAGAAACTTTGAAGGTTGATGAGCTGGATTGGGAAACCTCAGTAACTATTCCAACACATGGATGCTCTAAAGGTGCCACAGATCTGCACTGGGGAATAGGGCAGAGAGCCCTACACAGCCCACTTTGCTTGTCCTGGTTTGGAGTATGTGAGGATGGGACTAGTGTGAGAACAGCAATGACAGTGCTATAGACAGCTATTCTAGGCTGCTCCTTAACTTTAAAATAGTCACAGCAGAGGCACAGATCTGTGCCTCCAACCAAGAGAAAAGGGTACACGACCACAGGCTCAGGCCGGAGAAAAACCAAGGCAGAGAACTGCCATGGAAAGGAGCAGGAGATAAGTGGGAAAGCCAAGGAGAGAGGGGTAGAGGAGCTCTGCTGCACAAATGCCCCCTCCACCCCGGGCATTGTTTGCCCTATCGTTTTTTTTTATCCAATCTGAATTCTCCCTGCTGTTGCTAATAGAATGGGGATTGTTTTATTCATCTATGCTCCATGATTTCCACGTTTGACTCCTAAATGGTCACCGTTATCTAAGGATCAGGTGTACAGTTCAGTTGGAATTGCTCTGACATGCAGTATTTCTTATCTATCCAAAATGTACTTATCATTGCATCACCTCTCTAGGTGCCTTTTAAATTTCTTCATTTTTGTGATGCTACAGAATGTGATGTCATCTAAAACTGGGGTCACTTCACTGTTCCTAACGGTTCTCTGGCCATTCATTCAGTAAAGATACCAAAAGCATCAGGCCTCGCACTGTGCCTTTCACCACTCCCGGTTTATACTTTGCTGCTTTGAAAAATGGTATTTTCCTGCTCACTGTTTAACACTTAACTCATTTCTAATCAAGGCATTTTACCCTAAAGCTCCTAATTTTCTTAACAGCACCACCTGATATTTTTCATCACAGTGTCTTGCAGGCCACAGCTGCCATGGGAACCATGGGATTGTGACACATGCACTATGTCACAATCGGGCAGGCTGGGAGCTGTCAGAGCAGGACAGTGTCCGGCCACCTCAGCCATGCTTTCTCCCTCCAACATGAACACCTCTCTGGATAAACTGTCTTTGAGAGAGGAAAAATTAAAAACCCAGAGATGGTGCCTCAGGGAAACAGTAGCAGAGCTGGATAATGAAAATCAGAATTTACTGAAAGAAAGTGAAGATTTGAAGGATGGATGCAGGCGACTACAGGGCCGTGCAAGGTGTCTGAGGACATCAGTCGGAGACCTATGCAGCGAAGTGGATGATGCCAGGGACAGCCTGGAAGACAAAGAGAACAAAATCAAACAGTTAGAACTGCAGAATAAGGATCTGGACAGAATCAATGAACAACTGAAGGCAGAGATCATTGAACTGTCCTTCCAGACTTCTGCATACCGGGACAGGAAAACATTTCAACAGAGAGATACACAAGAAGTGAGGAATATGTTTGAAAATCAGAATTATTTGAAATGCTTGCAAATCAAACTGGAATTTATGGAGGAACTGTATGAGCAGGAAAAGGTACGAGCCCAGCAGCTAAGGAGCACAGTGGAAGAACTGGAGAAGGTCAGGGAAGCTCAGAGGAAGTGGACCGTGCAGATAAAAGCACAACTGGAAAAATTCGCAGAGGAAGCTGCACTTGGGGCTGTGAAGGAGCACGAATCCCGGGCGTGCCCATCCTCAGGGCATGCGCCTGCTGCACCTGAACCTCCGGAGGGCTCTGCCCCTCTGCTCAAAAGACAAAATTCCTTCTCTTACATTTGGAGTATCCTAAAGATCTTGCTGCTAGCAAGAGTTTGCTCTGGACTTCCCATTTACTCTTTTATCAACAGTAACATTCTACTCTTTTCCAGTGTCTGTATATTTTATATACTGGTGCACATTTTGTATCCATGCTTCGGTAAGCACAAACAGCTACGAGCCCAGCACCGAAGGAGCACACCAGAAGAACTCGAGGAGGACAGGGATGCTCAGAAGAAGTCGACTGTGCAGATGAAAGCACAACTGGAAGAATTCGCCGAGGGAGCTGCACTTGGGGCTGTGAAGGAGCACAAATCCCAGGCGTGCCCATCCTCAGGGCACGCGCCTGCTGCACCTGAACCTCCGGAGGGCTCTGCCCCTCTGCTCAAAAGACAAAATTCCTTCTCTTACATTTGGAGTATCCTGAAGCTCTTGCCGTTAGTAAGAGTTTGCTTTGGACTTGTCGTTTACTCTCTTATCAGCAATGCCATTTCTCAGTCTTTCAGTGACTGTGTATTTTATATACTGGCGCGCATTTTCTATTCATCCATTGGTTTTAAAAATGAAGGACTATTACCTTGTTAAGAAGAGCTATAAAGGACCTGCAAAGCTGTGCACATCAGTTTTGTAATCTCCCTTTTTAGTGGTTTTTGCTCAGATAGAATTAAATTTCTTTAAACTAGCTGGTGTGTAGCTGTGTGTTGGATTTGTGCTGGAAAGAGTGTTGGTAACACAGGGATGTTTTTGTTACTGCTAAGCAGAGCTTACACAGAGTCGGGGCCTTTTCTGCTCCTCACCCCACCCTACCAGGGAGTGGGCCGGGGGTGCTCCAGGAGTTTGGAGGGGACACAGCTGGGACAGCTCAGCCCAACTGACCAAAGGGATATTCCACACCATGTGATGCTGTGCTCAGCAATAAACCTGGGGGGCAGAGGTTGGCATGGACAGCTGCTGCCCGGGGACTGACTGGCCATCAGACACTTGGTGAGCAACTGTTTTCTTTGACATCACTTATTTTTCTTGGGTTTGTTGTGGGTTTTTTTCCTGTCTTTGTTGTTTGTACCACCCTCCCCCCATCCCATTTTCCTTTTGTTTTAATTATTAGACTCCACACCCTCTCTGGGCAGCCTGCGCCAGTGCTCTGTCACGCTCACTGGGAAGAAGTTCTTCCTCACATTTATGTGGAACCTCCTATGTTCCAGCTTGCACCCATTGCCCCTTGTCCTGTCATTGGATGTCACTGAGAAGAGCCTGGCTCCATCCCCATGACACTCACCCTTTACATATTTATAGACATTAATGAGGTCACCCCTCAGTCTCCTCCAAGCTAAAGAGACCCAGCTCCCTCAGCCTTTCCTCATAAGGGAGATGTTCCACTCCCTCCATCATCTTTGTGGCTCTGTGCTGGACTCTCTCCAGCAGTTCCCTGTCCTTGCACTGTGGCTGGCTGGCTGAGCAGGCCTCCCAGCAAACATCAGGGTAGTTAAAGTCCCCCATGACAACCAGGGCCTGCATTTGTGAGAGTGCTATCAGCTGCCTGTAGAAGGCCTCACCAATGTCCTCACCCTGATCCGGTGGCCTGTAACAGATCACCCACGCCAGCCTGCCCCTTAATTCGCACCCACAAGCTCTCAGCTCGCTCCTGATCCTGGACAGAACTCAATGCACCCTCGTTGCTCCCTCACGCAAAGAGCAACTCCAGCGCCTCTCCTCGCTGGCCTGCTGCAGCTGAACCTCCGGAGGGCTCTGCCCCTCTGCTCAAAAGACAAAATTCCTTCTCTTACGTTTGGAGTATCCTAAAGCTCTTGCTGTTTGTAAGAGTTTGCTTTGGACTTGTCGTTTACTATTTTATCAACAATGCCATTTCACTGCATATTTCACTGCGTTGCATATTTACATTTGGCTAAAACGTTTGTGCATGTAGAGACAATAGGCACAGGAACTTTTTAAAATAAAGACATGCTATTTTGTGGATGGAAAGTTAAATCCTGAAGACCAACATGGCAGTTGGCCAACTGGTAATCATGCTGAGCCTTCACAATTATCCCTGACATTTATGCACAAAGCAGGTAGACGAAGCTTGCCAGGCAGGAGCTTGCAAACAGACAGTACACTGAGCAAATGTGATACAGGGAAGAAAATCTTAGATGGTGAGGGGAAAGCTGTGATTCCAGGACATCATTTTCACTGTAGCTTGTAGCAGTGGCAGTGGAGAAAAAATCCAGAGATGAAAAGCCTAGAACAGCTCCTGAATCTCCTTCATGTCTGTCCTGTGTGACGAGTCACCCTTTGAAATCAAGAGAGATACAGTCTAGAAGAGGAAGGTTTGAGCATGAAGAGATTGAGCAATGCTCAGAGGTACGGTGAAGTCAGAACAAAGAAGGTTGCTATTTAAGATGCTGAATTGTGACTCAGAGGAACTACATTTTCTTCCTGCATCCTTCCTCCTTTTCCTCTGGCAAGTCACTTAATCTCTCCGTATCTTGATTCCCCAACTGAATAATGAGGCAGTAATATTAAATAGTGTGTTTCTTTTCATATTTGAGAGCATTTATTTGTTTTTTGTTTTACATGAGAATAATTTTACAGAACTGAGGGAGGGAGTGATAAGACAAATAGTTGAAAGAGCAAAGTGGAGGCAAAAGAGAAGGAGTTGTGGCAAAGGCTGAGGGTAGGAATCTCGTACCCTGGATGAACAACATCAGTCACAACAGTTTATGTACATATAAAAATGGTTTAATCAGAGAAAATGCCTGGTACAATTAGGACCCAATCTAGAGACCTTTAAGTACTAGTGTGATTGGATAACACTAATAATGATAAGCAAACTGCCTCAACCCTAGGGATATTTGTGCCAAGGTAGTCTGAACTGTATTACCTGACAATTCATTGAGAAATGCAGTTGTGCAAAGCCAGACTGATGTTACTTAATTCTGGTTGCCCAGTGCCACAGGGGAAGCTCTGAGAAAAACAAATGTTCAGTGGGGTCAAAGTTAAAAAGGAAACACGGTCACAAAGAAAGGGCTCAAGAAATATGTCCTGACAAGAGTCATAGAAGATAACTGCAATGGGGTTATTATTTTTCAACAGATCTTCTCAACCAGCTTCAGCTGCTGTCCTGTATGCATAACACACATGAAATCTGAGGGTGGCTTACATAAAACTTCAGAGGCTTCTGTAGGAGCCAATGGCAACATTACAGCTTGTAAATGTATTTAGAGTATAAAATTTTGTTACTTTGCATAACACATAAATATGTGGTGAATTCTGCACAGAGGGAAAACAAATCTCACTCTGTCTTTGATAAATTGTTTCACTAGCAGTATTTACAGGTCATACAAAAATAAGGTTCTTCTGTTAAATCAGGGATAAAGAACCAGAATGAGGCAAAAACACCACATATGGAGCACTGTCCTTTCTACAATTTGCAGTCTTTATGAATGATGTACAGAAGGCTCAGATAATCCTATGATGTTTCTGTCTTTCCCATCTTTATTTTTGGGAAAAAAAAAAAAGGGAAGTTAGAAAAGAAGAAAAGGAGAGAAGATGAAACAAATACATGCAAAATCGTACTGCACATGAACAGGATTCCTACAATATCTACTCACAGACCAGCATGGTAGTAGGTACAAATATGGATATCGCAACTGTGAATCTGCTGCACGTCCTCCTTCTGTGAGATTGCAATGCCAAAATCTAAGTTGCCTTAGTCTTTACTTTCAAATACCGACTTCTGAAAAATGAGGCAGCAGGGAATTCTCCTACTTGAAAAATAATCTAGATAAAAAAAAGGATAATCTGATTCAATTAAAATTGTGAAGATTTAATTTGCTAGACTTCTCTCTAGAGAAGAGAACAGCTTCTTTTTAAATAAACAAACGTTGATTTATTCACAGTTGCTGTGGGTAGGTACTTTTCCCAATCAAACATAAGAGGTATACACTGTAGAACAACTTCAGGAGGAGTTGAGAGGATGCAACTCAATAAAAACAAACAGGTCACCACACTTAGGCAGGAATAATGAACTGTCGAGGAAGGACAAGCTAAGTGACAGCATGACAGAAAAAGATGTGGATGTTAATGAAGATCATAGGCTGAACAGGAGTACACAATATTATGCTGCTGCAAAACAAAGCAAACCCTGATTTCAATTTATAGCCAGTGTTACCACCTGCAAAACATTTAGTAATTCTTCAGCTCTCCTTGGAGCTGTCTGTGCCCCAGCTGGGATGCTGTGTCCAATTTTGGATACTTCAAGGAAGGTATGGTCCTGTCGGGGGAAAAAACAGAGGAAGACAACAATAATTATCAGGCTTTATAAAAGTACACTTCTAAGGAAAGCCTGAAGGAATTGGGTTTAGACTGATTTGTCTGAACAGCTGAACTTCAGAGAAAAGAAAACGGAGAGGTAAAACACGAGCAGTTTTCAAATACATAAAAGGTAATTTCAATGGGAGGAACTAGCTGTTTTCTGTGTATATATAGTGGACAGGAAAGCGACATTTTGCTCTCGTAACTGTTTTCTCATCTCTTCTGAAGTGCTGTCTGGAAATCTGCATGTTACCCAAACAAAACTAAATACAGTCTTTGTACTGCTACAATTGTCCTGCTGCATTAAAAATATACTTAAGAAATACAGCTGGGGAGAAGGATGGTGGAACTGGAGAAAAGGGAAAAAATCACCCTATAATTGCTCTCCTCTGAAGCAGCTGCTGTCTGAAATTGTTTTCAAAGAACCTTCTCCTCACCTCTGTGCTGAATGAACCTACAGAACAACCTGGCACGAGCTCGATTTGAAATGAAATAACTCCCATTTTGGAGTGGACTGTGTGATGAAGATGTAGTTGTAAAATAAATAATGATTCAGCTCTAACTTTCAATTTTGTCCTCATTAAGTTGCTCAACCAGGTGTTGAAGCCAATAGAATTTGCTTTTCCTCTGCTGGAAAGCTATTTGGAGTGCAGCATGACTGAAGAACAGCCACTTAGGAGCTGCTCGGCAGTGCCCTCGGCTTTTCTGCTAGAATCCCCCACAATTGCTCCACCACCACTTTTGCCAAGACTCATCTAGCTCAGGCAGGAGCTAGAACACTGGGGTATGAAATAATGCTGTGGTGGTGAGTTGCCTGTTGTTTAACATCTCTGTTCCACAGCCTGGTGTTGGGAGGGATGCAATGTGGATTTTGAGCTTCAGTTTGTATTGAATTCTTTCTGTCTTCAGTCTATCCAGTTGAACTCCCCTGAAGTTTCAGTGCAGCGTGCATCCCAGCTGAAATCCCTGGGAAATGTTGTTGTGTGCTGATGCACAGTTGCCATGTTTCATGCTGGAACAATCTTTTCTTCATGATGAGGGATGTAATCCTTCTGCATCCCAACTGGACTGTGAGGATTAATTCAAGTTAGCAGTGCACTGTACCTTGCATGCTATTGAAG
Organism: Podargus strigoides; assembly: GCA_028020825.1. Classification (NCBI taxonomy): domain Eukaryota; kingdom Metazoa; phylum Chordata; class Aves; order Caprimulgiformes; family Podargidae; genus Podargus; species Podargus strigoides. Next base: position 6,280,170 of record CM051633.1, read on the forward strand.
TGGAAGTCACTGTTTGTTACAGCCAGCCTGAATGCCACCTGGGATTTCCATGTTATTGTTTCAGCTCTGTTGTACATCACCAAGCTTGAGCTGGTAGCATGAACAAAAGATTAGCATTGCACTCTGTTGTTGTGTGTTTAGTGCTGTGCCCAGCACCTATATATAAGGCCATGTACATCCCTAGAAGCTCTGCTCAGCACACTAGGACTCCAAGGGCTTTTCTCTAGCTTGAAGCCTGCAACATCCCTTTCCTTTTTCTGCACTTCCACTCTGGTGTGGACTGGATCCACAGAGCAGTGGATCCCTTTGGCCTTCTCCACTGTCACCCTCGCCTGCTGCTAACTTCAAGTCAGCTTTGGGAGACTGTGTAAGAAATGATGGTGGAATTGGGCTCTGCATTTTGCAAAAGATGCTTTTTCCCATGCAACGGGATTGTACCTTTGTGTGGCATGTGCAGTCCTATGGGGAGCTGGTGGAAAGGGCTGATCTTGCCTGAGACCCAAGCCAGTTCACTGTGAGATCTTGGACCAGATGATCCTTGAGGTCCCATCCAACCTGGGATACTATGATTCTGTGATCCTTTTTATTCTCTGCAGGGCAAACGAATCCCAGCTGTGATTTGTTACTCTGCTTTTATGCACCACCTTTAGTCCAGCTACGAGTGCATTTTAAAACACGTTCCTGTGATTTCACTGCATTTGTAAGCCACAACAAAGAAATGGGGTTTAAATGACTGTGGAAACTCCCCCAGTATTGTGACAGATACTCATTATCGACAGAAAAAATGCATAAAATGTAACCACCCAACTCACTTGTGAGCTTTCCCTGGGAAAGAGATCAGCTAACAGTTTGAAGTTCACTCCCTAACTGAAGGATTCTGTTATGTATCCTATTGGAGACAAGATGGAAAAGGGGTAGAAGCATTTAGAAAAGAACAGATGGGGCAATAGAAAAAAAGGTCGTATTTGGGTAGGGGAGATCCTAGGAGGGACAGAACTGGGAAGAAGAGAAGAGGCTGGGAATCAGAATGAAAGAATGATACGGGAGAAACTGACATCTAAATTTTTATTACAAGATAAATATGATTGATTGTCATTATAGCTTCTTTAATGACCTTGCAACCTTTTTTTAATGATACCCATATGTTGCAAGTAAGAGGGTTTTATGACTTTTGTTGTCTCACCTTTCCCATGGCTTACATTCCCGCTTTAATTACTACATTGACATCAGATGCCTTATTTGTGATGATATCTCACTCGGGGAAACAAACCCACCTGCCTGTCCTGGTCAAAGGCTACTTGCTGTTCTTGTGGATGGCCACCAGATGGCAAAGCCGGTATTTTTGTAGAGTTTCCAGGCCACCTTCAGCTACTAATTTACCCTAGGGAGAGCGGGGGCTTATTTAACAACAGATCCTTTACTGCATAGATTAAAAATGGTGATTAAAAATAAGTTATTAGATTCTATGTGGGTTTCCTGGGAGTAATAAAACAGGAAAATAAAAGATGCAGTTAGAAAATGGTGGTGCTGTCAGGAAGGCACAATCTTCACCCTCATCACTGCGTATCTCTGTATGAGGAAAACAAATCTCAAGGATCTCTGAGTTAATATTATTACTTTTTTTTCAGTTGATATAAATTTTATAGAGACAATAATGTTTCCTCATGTTTAATCTTTTTGAAATGGTTGTGACTAGACTAGACTTAGAAAGAAATCCACAGTAAGTAAAACTGTAACTGCCCATGACTTACCAGGGGAGGTTTAAATTGGATATTAGGAAAAATTTCTTCCCTGAAAGGGTTATCAAACACTGGCCCAGGCTGCCCAGGGCAGTGGGGCAGTCCCCATCCCTGGAGGGATTTCAGAGCCGTGGAGATGTGGTGCTGAGGGACATGGGGCAGTGATGACTGGGCAGTGCTGGGTTAATGGTTGGACTGGGTGATCTTAGAGGTCTTTTCCAACCAAAATCATTCTGGGATTCTGTAAAACTAATTTCCTAGCTCATGTGGCTGTAGACAGAAGAACTGCACTTGTTAACACTCTTTTGCCTCCAACCTGCCCTCATGATATCGAGACTGTGATTCTGGAGATCAGCTCTGATCTTCTGTTACCTCTCTGGGGTTTACTTACTTAACCATGTTGGCTCAAGAAACTTCTATCATTTAATGCTTGAAACTCAGTTGCACATACACAGAATATAAAGAAATTGAGAATTTCCTGAAACAGGCTACATCTGGAGAGCATTTGTTAGAAACCAGTGTGACTGTTGTCAGTACACAAGCTTTGTACAGACATTTTAAGTGCTGAATGTTCTTAATCACTGAGCTCAATTTTACATTGCACTGCCCCTTCATACAGTGCACTATTTCTGCTGAAAGGCCTAAAGAGGCAATGAAAAAAAAAATCACCTGGTTCCTTTAGCTTCTTCCAAGAACTTAACCCCTTCTCCCTGCAAAGGAACCCCTGTGCCAAGACAGAGTTTACAGACATAAACAACAGCGCAGGTGATGGCAGGAGGGGACGTGACAGCCTCCCTCCGCCAACACCCACGGGACCCTTCCATGGCTCCCAGCCCCTCACACACACTTCTCTGAGCACCAGGGCACAAGGAGCCAGACGAGGCTGTTCCCACACCAGGAAGATGTTAGGGTGATGTGGGGAAAAAAAAGCTGGTGCTATATTTGGAGCACTCCTAACTGCGCTGTTCTATTTCCAGCTGCCAAAATCTGCATTAATTAAGGCCTAAATTCGTGTTAGCAGATCCTAACAACAGGAAACAGTTCTGTTATTTAAATAGGCTTTGAAATGATCAGATTTCGTCTCCCGAAGCAGCACTCGGTTGAATATTAAAGCCGCTTTTGTTCTTCTGCGAAGGGCTGCGACTGCTCAGCACGGTGACAGCGCTGACAGCGGGGCAAACACCCGTCCCCTCACACACATCACACCCGCTGGCACACAGCCCTCGGGGAGTGCTCCAGGGACTCCCACGGAAAACCTCTGCCCGCTTCTTCCACGGGTGGAAGGGGCAGTCAGTCCCACAGCCCTGAGGGAGCCCACCCCCGGCCCCAAGATGGCGCCCCCGGCCTCCTCCCGCCCCCCGCAGCCGCGCGCGCCGTTGCGGCGGCCGCAGAGCAGAAGAGCGCATGCGCGGGACCGGCTCCGCTTCCCGCTCCCTCCCCTCCCAGCGGGGCTCGCGGCCTGTGCGCAGGACGGGGCCGCCGCGTCCCTCCCCTCCCCTCGGCGCATGCGCACGGCGCGGCCCTGGAACCCGCCAGAAGGGGCGGAGGAGGAATGCGCTGCTGCGGGCGCGCCCGGCGCTGCGGGCGGGGCGGGCCGGGGTCAGGTGACGCGGGCGCCCGGCGCTGAGGGACGGTCGGCGGCGGCCGCTGGAGCAGTAACGGGAGCGGTGGCGGCCTGGCGGGGAGGCAGGAGGGGTCTGGGCCCGAGGGAGGCGCTATGGCGACCACCGTCACTACTCAGCGAGGCCCGGTGAGCGATCAGCTGCAGGGGCCGCTCGGGGTTGTCTCCTGCAGCCGCCTGGGGCTGGGGAGGCCCGGCTGGGACCCTTCCGGGCTTCGGCGTCTGCCCGTCGCTCCCCGGCCCGGTGGCAGAGGGGAGGGAGGCGAGGGGCAGACGGGACACGGGGAGAGGGGTGAGGGAGGGACCCTGGCGCTGCTCTCCGGAGGGGAGGGGAAGGGCCCTCCTTGCCCCCTGGGCTGGGGGAGGTGGTTCTGCCCGCCCTGTGTCTGAGGGCCTGCCAGCGGGGGAACGGATTAACCTGAACCGGAGCTAAACCTGTGTCTGTGTGCAGCAGAGCGGCGCTTTCCGTTCTCAGGGCTGGGCAGAGTCGGGTACCCGAGGTAAAGCGGCCACCGGAGAGCCGGGACGTGAGGCTTGCTGACAGGCCTGATGGGGGAGGAACCGGGCAGGCTTAAAACCGAGCCACCAGTCTTTGGGAGTTAGTGTTGGGGGCTTACTGGGAATGAATTACTGCCCAGTTCTGCCCTGGAACAGTCTTACCCCACAGCGGGATGTTCTGTACCACTGCAGTGTAGCAGCAGCTCTCCATTGCTGTGCCCTTCCTGCCCGGCAGGACCTGGTAGTGATGCTGTCTGCAGGTGGAGTTAAGATTTTTCTTAGGCAATCATTTTAAACTGCTGTATTTTATATCCTAGAAACAGCTCGTTTTTGTGTGCGTCTGTGCAGCCTGGATGACAAACCAGAGAAGTGAATTATTAAACTGCTGATCTTAGAAAACTGCCTCGCTGGCTGTTGTTATCTTATGACAGTAATATTATCTCATCACAGGTTGAATTCCTTAAAATGCTTTATTTGTCTGGTCTTTCGAAATAAATTCCTTTTACAACGGATTGTGGTGATGGTTCTGTTGTTGGAATAGAAGTTTTAAGTGGAGAATTAAGGTTAAAAAGTGAATGAAGGGTTTTGTTGTCTCAGTGGTATCACAAAAAGGCAAGGACTGCTGTTTTGGTTGAGTCTGTGGTGAATTAGGTAGTTGCTATCCCCAAAGGAGAGCTGGTGGTGTGATTGCACCCGAACAGAATTCTGTCAATATGTAACAGGTTTTGCTCAACACACTCTTAAATGCCTGGAAAATAGTCGGAATTTGTTCAAAAGCAACTTCACTTGTAGTTATCCTTTGGTTTATGCTTGGAGAAGACTGGGGAGATTGAGGGAATCGATGTGGGAGTAGGGATAGAAGGATTTGGTAACTAAGTGGTTTGGCTTGAACACTAGGCCTGGTTGCAGTCCTGATTAGCAGAGAGGTGAAATTGTGCAGATATTCCTGTCTCTGAAATGGAGTGACATTTTTTTTTGTGCGAAGTTTTACTTGCCTGTGGTACTAACCACCTCATTGGTAATGAGTGGAGTGCTTTAGTATCTGCTTGTTTTGGCTTGGTGAAATCCTCTTCCTGGATAAGATTTTAGTGAGAACCTTCTTGGATGTGGCTATAATCTCACAGATGTTTGAATATCATAGCTGCCTGGTCTTTGTTAAATGTTTTGAAGGAACTGCATCTCGACGCTTAGAATGTTATTAGTCTAAATGTCTTATTTTAGAATTCCTCAGGTTCCTTGTATAATCTCTTGGCAGTGTTTTGTTACTTAAATTTGATTTAAGCCTGACAAATAGAAAGGTGTGTGATGATTTATCTTGTACAGCTTTGGCCTTCTGGTTTTGGGGTTTTCTTATGTGTTCCTAACACTGTTGTGCATGCTTTTCTTCCTTGTCTTAACCACGTTAGAGGTTTGAATGTTTTCAAATGAATGAATGGATAAATTATGCAATATTAAGATGCCATTCACAGGTGAGGATGTTGATGTGGTACATGCCAGCCTTTCTGAATTCTCTCTACAGCAGAAGTTAGAATTCTACTTGTTTCTATATACACAACTGCATTACAAATGAATAGCCACTAAATGGTGCTAAAGGTTTGGGAAACATTTTCTCTTTAGCACTGCAGAGAGCTGTTCTGTCTCTTTCTGTTTGAACAGGCAAGAAAATATTCAAGGTTGTTTCATGCAGGTAAGAAAATAAAGCATGCCAGCCTTATCCTTGTGCTTTCTAGTTTGTAATGATGCTGATTTGGAGAGTAACTAAAATTTCTGATTGCTCTTTAGTTTTTCAGATGAAACAGAACTGAAATTCATCCTGTCATTGGTAAATATTCTGGTAGAATATAGATTTCTCTGGCTGTTTTCAGGGGGTAAGAGAGAAGGTCTGGAGAAAGGAAGACTTTCCCTTGGTCACAGAGGACTGGGTTAGAGATCATTTAGGCAAACTGGACACCCACACATCCATGGGCCTGATGGGATGCACCCACGAGTGCTGAGGGAGCTGGCAAATGTTATTGCTCGGCCACTCTCCATCATCTTTGAAAGGTGATTGAGAACAGACTGGAGGAAAGCCAATGTCACTCCAGTCTGCAAAAAGGGCAAGAACGAGGACCCAGGAAACTACAGGCCAGTCAGCCTCACCTCCACCCCTGGAAAGGTGATGGAACAGCTCATTCTGGATGTTATCTCTAAGCATGTGGAGGAAAGGAATCATTACAGAATCATAGAATACCAGGTTGGAAGGGACCTCAAGGATCATCTGGTCCAACCTTTCTTAGCAAAAGCATGGTCTAGACAAGCTGGCCCAGTACCCTGTCCAGCTCAGTCCTAAAAGTGTCCAATTTTGGGGATGTTTGTTTCTTACATCTAGAGGCCAGCCCCAGTGCTCCACTGGAACACATGAGCTTCAGATCAGTGGAGATGTTCTGTCTCTTGAGCTGACAATGAAACACTTTAATTCAGCAGTTACCTTTATGTTTACCTTCCCAAGAACTAAAGGAAGCATTTCTACACAAAACTCTGAGATGTCTCTTCTGCTGCTCAGATCAGAAACCCTGCAAGTTTCCAACTCATTAACCTTTGATGCAGGGCTAGCATGGGAGCTGCTCACTGCAAATCCGATGTCAATTAGCCTGTTATGAGCTGAAGAACACTATTGGGATTCAGAGGCGTGAAGTTTGTAGGCCACGTACTGAGCTCTCTGGGGTGGTCAACAGGGATTCACCAAGGGGAAGTCATGCTTGACCAGTCTGACAGCCTTCTATGATGGCATGACTGGCTGGGTAGATCAGGGGAGAGCAGTGGGTGGTTGTCTGTCCTGACTCCAGCAAGGCTTTTGACACTGTCTCCCATACATCCTCATTGGGAAGCTTAGGAAGTGTGGGTTGGATGAGTGGTCAGTGAGGAGGATTGAGAACTGGCTGAATGACAGAGCTCAGAGGGCTGTGATCAGTGGCACAGTCTGGTTGGGGGTCTGTAGCCAGCAGTGTTCCACAGGGGTCAGTACTGGGTCCAGTCTTGTTCAACATATTCATCAGAGACCTGGATGAAGGGACAGAGTGTACCCTCTGCAAGTTTGCTGATGATCCTAAACTGGGAGGAGTGGCTGGTACACCAGAAGGCTGTGCTGCCATCCAGTGAGACCTGGACAGGCTGGAGAGTTGGGAGGAGAGGAACCCAATGAAGTTCAACAAAGGCAAGTGCAGGGTCCTGCACTGAGGGAGGAACAACCCCATGCACCAGTACAGGTCAGGGGCTGAGCTGCTGGAAAGCAGCTCTGTGGAGAAGGACCTGGGAGTCCTGGTGGACAACAAGTTACCCATGAGCCAGTGATGTGCCCTTGTGGCCAAGAAGGCCAATGGGATCCTGGGGTGCATTAGGAAGAGTGTGGCCAGCAGGTCAAGAGAGGTGATCCTCCCCTTCTACTGTGCCCTGGTGAGGCCTCATCTGGAGTTCCAGTTCTGGGCTCCCCAGTTCAAGAGAGACAGGGAACTTCTGGAGGGAATCCAGTGGAGGGTTTGGAGATGATGAGGGGACTGGAGCATCTGTCTCATGGGGAAAGGCTGAGAGACCTGGGGCTGTTTAGCCTGGAGAAGACTGAGAGGGGATCTCATCAATGTTTATCAATATCTAAAGGGGGTGTGTGAAGAGGATGGGCCAGACTCTCTTCAGTGGTGCCCAGTGACAGGACAAGGGGTAGTGGGAACAAACTGGAACTTGGGAAGTTCCATCTGAACATGAGGAGAAACTTCTTTCCTTTGAGGGTGACAGAGCACTGGCACAGGCTGCCCAGAGGTGGTGGAGTCTCCTTCTCTGCAGACATTCCAAACCCACCTGGACACCATCCTGTGTGACTGCTCTGGGTGACCCTGCTCTGGCAGGGGGTTTGACTAGATGATCTCCAGAGGTCCCTTCCAACCCCCATCAGTCTGTGATTCTGTGATAAAAATGGTCTGGTACTTTGCAGTCCATGACACATTTCTTTTTTTGTGACACTTAAAAAAACCCAACACACAAAAAAACCCCCAAAACAAAAAAACAAACAGCAAAAATCTGTAAATGTAATAAAATGAATTGCTGTTACATCCTTTCATTTGTCCATCTCTAACTTGAAATTCTGAAGTAAAGCCTTTGACTACAGTTCTGCAGGGGTTTAACTGGGGATGTCCTGCTGTAATGCAAGTTCTAGAGTCATAGAACAGTTGAGGCTACAAGGGATGTCAGGAGGCCGTGTAGCCCAGCCTCTCACTACAAACATGGTCAGTATTTAATTCAGACCAGGTTGCTGAGGGCTTTGTCCAGCAGGATCTTCAAAACCTCCAAGGTGTGAGTTTCTTCAGCCTTCCTGGGCAATTTGTTCCTATCTGTGGTTGTCCTTGTGCTGATTTTATTTTTTTTTTCCTTATTTCATATCAGATTTCCCCTGGTTCAGTTTGACAGTTGAGACCTCCTTTCTTCTTGCCTTGCATCTTAGAAGAGAACCTGCCACTGTTTTCATTGTGACCTCCTCATGGATACTGGAAAGCTGCTACAACAGGCATCTGAAGTTTCTTCTACTCTCAAAAAATTCTCAACCTGTCCTCACAAGTCTTGTGTTACAGCCCTTGTCATGGTCCATCATGGTGGATCTTTGCTGAGCTCCCTCAAGTTTATCATTTTTCATGTGCTGCTGGGCCCCAAATGGGTTGCAGTATTCCAGATGTGCTCTCATGAGTGCCCAGTAAAGGGAAACAATCTCTTTCCTTGTCCTCCTGACTGGGCTTTTGTTGATCCAGTGTAGTGTGCTGTGAGGCTTCATTGTTGTGGGAATACTCTGCTCATTCATGTTTAGCATGCTCTCCCTGACCAGGACCCACATGGTTTTGTCTACAGAGCTGCAGCCCTGCCAGTTGTTCTCTGGCCTGTGCTGGTGCCAGGGGGTTTTCTGTCCAAAGTACAGGACTTTGCACTTGTTGAATTTCATGAGATTCCTGCCAGTGAATTCTTCTGTTTCTCTGGTTGCCCCCCAAATTTGGTGTCATCCTCAAAACTGATAAGGGTATGTTCTGTCTTTACCTCTGGTTAGTGATAAGGAAAAATATTAGACACAAAAGTTAGTGTCAGTACAGACCTCTGAGAAACTTTGCTTTTAACCAACCTCTAGTGTCATTAACCACCGAACTTCAACTTCTGAGCTCAGGGACCCAGCCAGTTTTTCATCCCTCCAGTGTTTTACCCATTTGGATTGCAGTGACCCAGCTTTGATGCCTGCTGCTCTCCTTTTCCCAGATTCTAATAATTTCGTTGCAGAAGGCTGTTGGGCTCACTGCCCTTTTGAAAGCTGGGTATGAGATTTGTCTTTCTTCAGTTACAAGGGACTCGATCTAATCTCCATGACCTCTCAGTGATGACAGAGTAGCCTTGAAAAAGTACCAGCTAGCTCTTTCTGGGTGCATCCTGTCTGGTCCCAATTTTGTCTTCAGTGTGCAAAACATAGAATAATAATTCAAAATTCTCTCTCATTCACTCACTTATTCTTTTTTTTAAAAAGGTAAAACCATTTAAAGGAGAATGGTTTGAACTTTTTTTATTAGTTAGGTGTTTAAAGCTTATTTGAAGCCTAATATCAGAGTTTTTTGGTAATTGCTAGTGTGGAGACCTTAGTTACAGGGCCCTGGATGTATCATGTCAGGGCATGTGGTTCCATGCGTCAGGCATTTGTGGTTGTCCCTGGCTCTGCCTTCCCTTTTCCTCCCTTGTGTAGGTACCAGTACTCAGATGATCAGTTAGTGAAGTAAGGATCCTGATGACTTCCCCTCTTCTGTTCATCTCCAGCCCTTGTTTCTTTTTTTTCTGATCAGCCCTCTGCGCTAGCACACTTTACAATTGCCTTGGCACCATGTAATGCTGCACAAGAAGTGAGGGGGAAAAGAAACAGGAGGGTGAAACTGAGGGAGCCCAGTCCTATGGTAGCTGGAATAGCTGTAGGACATCATACCACCTTCAATTTGAAGTAGCTGAGGTGCAGTTTTATATCATGCAACATTTCACTTTGGAGAGCCTCAACAATATGGTTTTTACTCCTAAGTGGTTTTAGCAGATGGGAAGGGCAGTTTTATTCTGTTTCTAGATAATTCATATTTTTGATATGCAACACTGTCAGTAAAGTTTATTAGGGAGTAATTACAAGGCAGACTTGGTTTTTATGAATGCCTGCTCAACATTTGTCTTCTGAATTGTGATTGTATCATTGCCATATCGCTGTCTTACTTAAAAAAGAGAGTTCTAGTAAAATTCATATGTTAAATGGAATTAATTTTTTGTTCTTCGGTTAATGGCAGAGTGGGTTTGAATTTCACATTCTCCCTGAAATGCTGTTAGAGGGAAGTGCATTTGTTTTAAAGAGGCTGTTGAGTAGGATCAGTGATATGAGCTTCTCATTTATATTCTTGCTTTAAAACCAAACTCTGGTTAAACTCTGGTTACACAACTCTGTATTTTTGATTGAGGTTTCGAGGTGGCAATTATGTGCCTGCTTTTAAATGCTTTGAGGAAGACATAAATTAGCTTGTTTTCCTTTACAGATAGAAAGATTGCACACTACTGATTTGTCTCCATCAATATGGAATCAACTGGTAATTAGCATAAGAACTTACTGAGTCGTTTATTTTCCTCAACAAGCATCTCTCCTAGGTATTTGACTGAATGTATCACCAGGACTTGTGTACCAGATCTCAGTCAGAGCTGAACATTCATGATGGGAGCGTATGCATCCCCTGGTCCCCCCTCTTTCTTTTGGAGTGATACACCACTTGGCTCTTTTGAGAATTTAGTTACCCTAGCTGGTTTCAGTTTCTGTGTATGTCTGCTCTGCAATTCCAGGGTAAGAATGTAGCTTTGTGTGAGATAACTGAGTGACCTAAAATCAGCTTGGATGCTGTGCTCTCCCTTACAGGTTTTGTTTGTCCTTTTTGGGCACTAGTTGATACATCTGAGTTTGGAGAAGTATTTGGGTGTCTTAGTAGCTTTCATTTTAAAAATTTTATTTTATTTATTAGAATTCTCGCTTGTTGTGAATGAATTAAACTTTCCAATGTCCACGTTAAGATGATGGAGACAAAATATGCTATCTTGTTTTCTGAGAAGCTGAAAGAGGGAGCTTGCTCGTATGGGAATGTAATTTCATGGCTGCCACTTCTGACTATGGGAAATCTTTATGGTGTCTGTTCTTAGAGTTGCTAATGATACTAGATTTGAAACCTGCTGGAGGTCAAGGGTTAGAGGGGACCTGCTGTATTGTAGATGCTATTACCTTACTAATTCTGGTGCCATTTCAAATCTTTCCTAAATGGATTATGTTTTATTTTAAAACTAACTTTTTTATAACATGTATTCTAATGAGAAGGCTTTTACAAGACCCTGTCTAATTTCAGCCCAACTTAACTAGGCTTTCTTTTAATATTAGCACCATCTTTTAGCTTAGTCTTCTCCCTCTCTGTCCCCATTTCCCCCCTGCCCTCTAAAACTTAAGCTGTTTGGGTTCTTAATTGTAAAATTAAGATGCTTTTAGTGCCTAGTACCCTGGCAGCAGGCATTCAGTACTTCCTCCATAGCTTTTTTGATAAACTTCCTTTCTGGCATGTAACACCTACTGTTGCCAGGATCCTGAGGCTCTCAGATAGCAATAGTCAAACAAAATGTGATTTGGCAAGAGCTGCAATTTCTATCTCCAAGATGCAATCTTGACATGCAAGTGCTGTCTAATCTTCAAAAGCTATGTCCTAGAGGCTTATTAACTTCTTCAATTATGTTCTGTAGGCACGTACCTGCCAGATGTACAATTGAGTAATCTTGCCTGGGATTGCAGCATAAGAAATTGCAGTGTCTTTTGTCTTTATGGTGGACAGTGTTGTATCAAATATGTGACTGTATAGACAATGCAAATGAGTAGGGCCTAATTATAAATCTTTCTACGACACTATTCATTGCCTTTTGAAATTTATTATAGTATGCTTGTTATTTTAATGTGATGATATCTTGAAATGTGTTACTGATAATGTTCACTGAGCATTTAAAACCTAGAAACAATCCAAGTTGTTGAGTTGACAGTAATAAATTTGACAAGTAATAGAAACTCTTTATTGTAATGCTAGCAGAAAATACACGGTGAGTGTTGATTCATATTGGCCCATGTGATGGAGTTCCTCTAGTATTTTCCTACTTTGAATTTTTTGTCATGGTTCATTCTTTTGATAGGCCAGATTTTGGATTCCTCCATTATCATTTTGAGTGTGCTGGGATTTTGTCCCCAAAATTAGTTGCAGGCTGGCCGTGTTTAGCATTGGAAAAGCATTAGGACATCTTTATGTTGAAGGATTCTTGGTTATTTTGAAGGATTTGGTTCGTAGGAAACATTGTCTTCATGATCTGTCTTGAGGGTGACTGTGACAGTGACCCTTTCAAATGCAACATGAGTGATGAACAAGTGAAAGAGCTGGGTGCCATCAGATGTCATGTGTGAATGGGGTGTGAAACTTGGTAGCTCTGACTTTTGTATGGGCTCCTTAAATGTTCAGTTGCAGAGCAGCCTTCACTCTGTATGTCCTACTTTTTTTTCAGAGGCTTATGTTGGAAATTAGTGGGTTTGAAAGTGGCTATGAGAACATTCTTTACATGAGTCTGCAGTTTTGTCATTAATTAGTTCTTTGTTCATGCTGCTAAAACTCAATTAAATTCTGCTGAATGTTTTTGATAAGCTTTTGTTTGTTTTATATTCTGTTCTCTTTTTCATTATGGAAGTGTAAGACTTAAGTTTGAAGTTTTTCTCCTTTTTTTTTTTTTTTTAAGGTATACGTTGGTGAGCTTCCTCAAGATTTTCTTCGCATCACCCCAACCCAGCAGCAGCAGCAAATCCAGCTGGATGCCCAGGCAGCTCAGCAGCTGCAGTATGGAGGACCAATGGGTACAGTAGGCAGACTCAGCATTACTGTAGTACAGGTATAAGCTTTACCATCTTTGTGCATTTATTAATTACAATGACTTAACTGTAATTTTTCTTTTTTGATCGGTAGCCACAAAAAGATTGTGTCTGAATTTAAAGTACTAAATTATTTGTATACAGGGAATGAGGAGGTTTTTAAAGTTTTGTAGCTCTGTGTTTCTGTACATCAGCATTTTGTCCAGTTTCAGGTTTCATAGCTGCATTGTGCATGGTGCAGTGGTTTCCTGTAAACCTTGCTATTATAGCACATAATCCAGTAAACTCTTGTGGTTTTTTACAGTGAGCAGGTTTCTCTGAAGACTTCTGGTAAGAAGGTTCCCTGTAGAAACACTTAAAATTGGAAGACGTGAGCAGTTTTGAGAATATTACAGGGAACTGCTGTTGCCTCACGTGTTTTTCCTTAAGTGACTGCTCAGTTCCATCCCAGTTTCCTCTGATGCATTTGCTGTTTTTCCAAGTGCTTTCTGCAGGGTTTCTTATTAATTACGAGTGTGTAAGTCCTAGCTCTTTATTTTCTACTTCCTTTTTTCCCTTGTTATCCTTTCTTTTATCTCTTGGCAGCACTACATTCATTATGCATAACATTTCAGGTTATAAAACTTGTCTGTTTAAATACAATTCTGTTTTATCTGCCTTAGCATACTAGATGTCCTTTGTATTAACACACCTCATCTATTTACAAGTGCTGTTTTCAAGTCATTCTCTAAAAACATACCAAAGAGATATTTAGCCTCAACTTTAGCACCAAACCTGCAATAGTATGTGTGTGGTTACAGCTTAAATGTCTATGGTAAATCTATATAGGACCTCTCAGGAAAAGAGGCACTGATCCTGCCTTTCTGTGTCTTTCTCTGGTCAGTTTGCTCCTTCACAGCTGATACCCTTCCTTTGAAAACTGGGGGTAGTGCTTTTTCAAAGTTAATTACTTCTAAGGTCTAGACACTTGACCTCATTCATTGTTGCAGTTGCAGCCCTCTTGCTAGTTCTGATTAGTTTCCCAGTCTGTGTTCAGAGAGTGTAAGGTTGGAAACTTCTGCAGCTTTGAAGAGCAGAAAAGTGTTACCACTTCTAGAGCACAGTGGAAGAAGCTTTAGTATAATTTTTTTTTTCCAGAGCTAGGAATAGATGATTACGGTTAAACCTCAAACCTTTAAGGAAACAAAACATTTATCAAACAACATGCTGTGTCTCTCTTAACTCTCTAGCAGTTTCTAGCAACTTGTATGCTACTCCATAGGTTGTTTTGGCTGTTTACTTGGACAGCTTAAAGTGCTTTTTGTAATGGGATGTTGATCGAATCAGTGTAGATGGTAGGAGTTCCTGCAGCAGACAAGGGGGCAAACAGTACAGTGTTAAAGAAGGAGTTTTGCTTCTCACTGAGTGCCTATGTACAGAAACATCCAGATTCCTGTTTGGATGGGTGAACTGATGGAGCTGATACTGGTCTTTATCAGGTTCAATCCTTGTTTATTTTTAGGTGCTTGTGCAGACAAGAAAAAAATATTTCTCTTGCATGAAGAAACCTAATGGCTATTCTTGATGCCATGTCTGTAAGTAACAACTTGTTACAGAATCACAGGGTAGTTGCGGGGGACCTCTGGAGTTTTAGTCCAAACCTCATCCCACTCCTACTCCCTTCCCACACCAGTCCCTTAAGGGTTAAGGAGGATGTTGTATACAAGGAAAGACTGAGAGAGCTGGGGAACGGTCTTTAGGGAAATCTTATCACAAGTAGTCCCTGCCACCACATAATCACAAAGACAACAGCTAGGTTCTTTTCAGTGCAATCGAGAGGATGGACAAGAGGTGCAGTGAGCACAAATTGAAATACAGCAAACTATTTAAATATGTATGAAAAACCTTTTTTCTGTGAGAGTTGTCAAACATCAGAACAGATTGCCCAAAGGGGTCATGGGGCTTCGATCCATGGAGACACTCAGAACTTGCCTGAGCATTTGGCCCTGCTTTGAGTGGGGAGCTTGGACTAGACAATCTCTAAAGGACCCATCCAGCCTCAGCCATGCTGTGATTCTGTGAAACCTTTAATTGTGCTAGTGGCCCTTTGTGGGACTTGTTCAGGTATGACCATGCCTTCTACTGGGCAGTCCAGAACCAATGAGAACAGTACTCCAGCTACAATCTCCCCAGTGCTGAGTAGAAGGGATCATCTTCCTTGACCTGCTAAACTGTGCTTTTCCTAATGCAGCCCAGGATGCTGTCTGTCATCTTTGCTGCAAGGGTGCATTGCTGGCTTATTTCCAACTTGGTGTACCCCCAGGGCCTTCTCTGCAAAGCTGCTCTCCAACCAGTTGACCCACAGCCTACAGTCATGCATGTGGTTATTCTTCCTCAGGACGCTGCATTTCCATTTCTTGAACTTTGTGATTCCTGTCTGTGCACTCCTCCAGCCTGTCAAGGTTATTCTGAATGGCTGTACAGCCCTTGTGGTGTCCCTAGAGACAGTCTTCTCTACCTGTCTGGGAGTTTGTGCAAGAATGCTGTGGGAATCTTGGCTGTGTATGGAGGCATGTGATATTCTGGATAGCAGACTTACTGCAGCACAGTTAACCTGTGGAACATGAAAAGCTGGTTGAAGTATTTTGTATTTAAATATGTGTTGATAAAGTGTATAGAGCAGCATGCCTTAATTCTGTTAGTAATAAACTGGTAGAAGATCAGAAAATGTTTTTGGAAAGGTAATTTGCTGCTTTTTTTTCCTTGCTGGTATGTAGGAAGGGCAGTGAGTTTGTCTGAGCACAGCTGATCATGTCCTCTTAAGTTACTACACAGACAATTTATATGCTCTTTTTTCTTTTGATGAGGTTTTGTGATAACCTGCTTAATCTCAGGACTTTAGAGTCTAGAGAGTGGATAATTGTCTACGTTCAGCGTGTACCTGGGGCTGAGCTGTAGCAGTTGCTCCATCACCTGATGTCCCATCAGGGATAAAGGGAGGAGCTCTGTGAGTTGAAATAGAAACAGATATAATGAAATAATAAAACTAATACAAATATCAATATCAGGAGGTGAAGAGGAACCCCCCACTCTCAGTGAACTCCCTCCTTTTACACTGAGCATGGTGTCAGTGGGTGGGATCCACGTGGGAGTCAGCTTGGGGCAGCTGCCCTGGCTGAAACTCCCCCTGACCTGGGGCTGCTCATGGCTGGGCTGGGGGCTGCTCCTGGGAATCCAGGACAATAATTTAGATGCCAGCTTTCTGACTTAAATTGTTAAGCCTGCATTTATAAGGAATAGTTTGAGACCTTTTTTGTCAGCTGTCATGTATGAATTCCTGAACCAACATGTTCCCTGAAGGAGAAAAACACTTCCCAGGCCACAGCTGCAGCCATTGTGACTAAATCTTATGCAAGTTTCAACTGTTCCAGTTCTTAAAATGTCCTGTAGGTGGGAGGCGTCCTAGGCATCATATTTTGTCACTTGTCTTACTATAAGAAGATCTATAGGCTGCTTAGTACAGGTCAGAGATACAGCATGTCCTGAAAGTCTGATTTTACTTTGGCATAGCTGTGCAACAGTACTCAGGTTTCTCTTTAGGATTGTCATCAACTTGTGGTGTTCTATTCCTCTGATGCTACAGCCAAACTACATTAGATATCTTCTGTTTTTATAAAGCATCTGTTTTTATGGTAATGTAGAACTTAGGCTGCCTGTTGGAGTAATACCAAATGCACACACTGAATTAAGTATGGTTTTTACCTTGTTTGAACTGCTTTTGCAGTTTGTGCTTTTGTGTTGTGTTGATATTCTTGAAGCTACCAGATTTTTGGATTTCATCATCTAAAAGTACTTCAATGAAAGAGGACAGGCTACCTATCACATGAAGTTTATGATTGTGTCTGGGAGAGCAGATACCTAGGTAAAAACTGAACTTCTACTGTTTCCTTGTAATCACGTATCTGTTTGTTTGTTAGGAAGTAACTTTTTAGCTATGGTGAAGATGTGTATTTCTTACAACAGACAGGTTAAATACAGGTTCCCTCTTCAAGGTCTCCCAGACATTTAATGGTGCCATTGGCTTATGTTTTAATCTGAATGCTGTTTTTCTTGATTTTTTTCCTTCCTTTCTGTCTACCTCATAATTGAATCTATTCCTATGTTCAATATTTGATTCTCTTTCTGAACTAATAGTAATTAACTTTTCAAGGTAATGTAAATATTATGTGCTTATAGACTTTCTTTTTCTTTCCAGGCAAAATTGGCAAAGAACTATGGAATGACCCGCATGGATCCCTACTGTCGGATACGGCTGGGCTATGCTGTGTATGAAACCCCCACAGCACATAATGGAGCCAAGAATCCCCGCTGGAACAAAGTTATCCAGTGCACTGTTCCCCCGGGTGTGGACTCTTTTTACCTAGAGATATTTGATGAGGTCAGAACTGACACATATATATATATATTTCCTGCTTCCCCCCCCAACCCAGTCTCCTTTTTGGACTGAAGTTTGGATGAAATTTTGAAAAAAAAAAAGGATTGAGTTACCAAAGACTGTTTCTTAGATGTGCTGTCTTGGGAGATGATGAAAATTTTTCAGAATCCCAAGAGCAGCAATGCATAAGGCTTCACTCTTCCCCAAGGATGTCAGAGCTGTTACTTTTCCTTTGGTAGCTGGTAAGAGGCATTAGCAGGGTTTTCTGCAAAGGAAGAGGAGCAAACATGCCTGAGTGGTGTTTAAGCTCCTCTTCACTATCAGCCTTATATTCTGTACTGTCCCTGTTCAAAATAGCATTTTTATACAATGCTGTTTTGCTCTCAAGTTCTTCAGTGCTATTCTAACCTGGCAGGAGCTTGAAAACACTCCCAAGCACAGAAATGCTGAGAATAAAACTGCCAAATACAGACTGTGTGTAGTCACTAGGATTTATTAGCAGAAATGAAGAGGCTACAACTGGGGCTAAAGTTTGTGGTTTGCCTTTTTTTTTTTTTTGCTGCCTCTCTTATTGTGTTTAGTAAAAATTGGCACTGCAGCAGGTGTGTGGTCATTACACAAGTGTGATGCTGTTTTGTGGGCTTGGTTGATTGGTTGAAGTGTTTGCAATGAAGTTTCATTGCTGCAGTGGGTGACAGATCAGTACTTGTATCTGCTCTTGAATTACTGGAGTTCACAACCCTATCGTAGTAGTGTAAACAGAAGCTGTTTACATTCATTTAATGGCCTCTGATATGATGTCACTAGATTCACACAGACTATGCTGGTATTAGTATGTCATGTTTCTAGAAGTGTTCTGCTTCAGCTTTTCAATTTCTTATTAGCTATTTCCAATTAATCTATAATCCCTTTTACAGCATCATTCATCCTTGTTGGAAAGGAGATGGCTAAAACATTTACTGATACTTTAGTAGCTTCAAAAGGAATAACATAAAAATAAAATTGGCAAAATGAAATACCATAAAACAAAGGTTACACAAGAATAATTTCAAGATTTATCTTTTTCCCCCCAGGACAATTAATTTGATAATATTTTTTTAAATTGTGTTCCAGAGGGCCTTTTCAATGGACGACCGCATTGCTTGGACACACATTACAATTCCTGAGTCTCTGAAACAAGGAAATGTGGAGGATGAATGGTATAGCCTGAGTGGAAGGCAGGGTGATGACAAGGAAGGAATGATTAATCTGGTTATGTCCTACACGGTAAGCCAGGGTTGGGCTGGGAGGAGGAAGGGAGTGAAGCTTCTTGGGTAGCAGGAGGGGAGATAGTTTAGATTGAAGTAGTTCCATTGTGCCTTACTGGATGTTTGTGTGTGTTAGGGTTTAAAATAATTATACTTTGGGTATAATAATAAAAATATTAGTTATTAGTGAAGGCAGTAAATACTTTATGGTGAGGTGGTAAATTATTTATTTATCTGGTTTTGCAATTACAAAAATGCAGCTTATTCCTGTGCTAATAGAAGTATAAAAAAGCAATCCTCAGTGAAATGGTCCATTAATTTCTAATTTAATAGTAATAATGATGATAATTTTTAAAAAGCTTTAGTGGAATCTAACAGTAATTTACTTTCCCCCTTGAATCTTTAGAAATTCATGCCAATTGAAAAGCAAAAATAATGGAAACTCTTCTCTGCCCTAGGACTTCCGTGGATAGTTCAAATGCTCTTCCTGATGACTTTGTTTTTTACTTCCATTCTTGTTCATTTCATGAAATGCTGATTTACACCGGTCCATGTAGCAGCTCATGAAGTATCTGTCACCTTGCTTAAGCAGCTGTTGGGTAGCATGTGCAGCCCTGAATGCTTCCTACTACACTTGTACATCATCAAAAGTTCCATGTTGCTGTTCAGGGCATAACTGGGAACAGATGTTCCCTGCTCTCTGAAACTCCCATTCTGCTCCACATCTGAACAGTTGTTCTATTACCCCTAGGAGAAATGAGTTTGATGGGCAGACAATTTTAAAGGTTAATTGCAATGTGCTGTGTGTGGAATCTGACCTTTTAATATTTTCCAGGGTAATACTGAACAGGAATTGTGGTAATAAAAGGGAATGGAGTTAAATTGGTATTTTGTTTAAAGTACTGGTTTACCTCAAAAAGAATTGATTTGAACTAAAATTTCCTTCTAGGAGCAGTATACTACTTTTAATGAAATTCAGGTTTGCCCTAAGATTTCATTTATGATGAATATGTTGTATATTCATTTCACAAGAATAAGGCATGAAAGCTGATTAAACCCAGATTTTAAAGTAA
This sequence comes from Podargus strigoides, assembly GCA_028020825.1. Lineage (NCBI taxonomy): Eukaryota > Metazoa > Chordata > Aves > Caprimulgiformes > Podargidae > Podargus > Podargus strigoides. Next base: position 6,299,715 of record CM051633.1, read on the forward strand.
TTTGTTTCAGTGACAAAATTTATCAAACTGTTGCAAAAGGCTAGTTTGACATGATGTGTTTGTATTGATTTACAGGCAAATTGTCATTTCAAAGGATGGCAGTTCAGTTCATTTGCCAGAGTTTTTGCTTAATATAGATTAGCAGTTAGTGTAGTAATATTGAACATGGAACATGGATTTGTTTGTAAATACTGTTTTAATTGCTGGTTTAGGTTTTTTTTTTCCTGTTTCTTGAGTACTTCTAATCTGTTCTAATCTGTGTTTTTTGTGTCAAGTCTTTGCCTGCTGCCATGATGATGCAGCCCCAGCCTGTGGTCCTGATGCCCACTGTCTATCAGCAAGGAGTTGGATATGTGCCTATAGCAGGTATGTTTTCTCTCCTTGAACACTCTTAGAACTACCAGATGCAGGGTTTTGTGAAAATAACTACCAAATTCTGGTTTTCAGAATGTTAAGAAAGCTGTAAGTTGTTTTATCCTTAACCATTTTTCCCCTGATACATTTTTGGAAAGAAGAGTGAGTGAATTAAGTGTAGGTCTGCTTTCAGCCTTGTACCCTATTTAAGGGAGGTGCATGAGTTGGATTAAATGGATTAAAATTACTGTCAAGTTGGAACAAGTAACTGGAAGGCTTCTCTTTTTGATTATTTATTTTAGACATGTGTTAGGTCACTGAATAACTAAATATCTGTCAGGCTGCACTCTAATATAATGTGTGCTTATTTAAATGGTGGCAATCCATGTGTGAAGCTGTTGGGACTTCAGAAAGTGCACTGAATGACTTGAGCTGTCTGAACTTAATGGTCCATAAAGGGATTTGACTCTTCTTTGGTCTTTGAAGATGCTTTGTTGGAAACTTGCTACACAGCATGTGCAGTGTGTAGCACAGGGAATGAAAAATGGTAGGGAGCTCTGAGACAGTTATGTAAATATGTCCAAGAAGAGCTAAAGCACTTATTGTCAGTTTTCTTGGTCTGTGCAAAGTAAGTTTTAGACTTTTGTAGAAAGATGTGTTTACTTAGGGTTTGTACTTTTTCTATCAAAGATGAAAAGCTTGAAGTATGTACTGTTGGTGAGGGAATCTGGAGTGCAGGTTGTTTTTAAACTCACTCCTTCCAGCTGTGGGCAGTGACATTGGAAGAAACAGACCCAATCTATTAATACCTGGCTGGTATCACTGCTAAAATTTGGGGTTTTTCAATAATGGGATGGCCTACATGACACCAGGCTTGCTGGCATCAGGTGGGATTCACCTTTCTCAAAGGGGGAAGAGGGACTTTGTACACAAGCTAGTGAGACTTGAAGGCGTTTGTCACAGTACCCAGCAACATCCTCTCATGGTCTTCTCTCTGACTTTTTAATAGGGCCTGTAGTGATAGGACAAGGGGTAATAGTTTAAATTATAAGACGGGTAGCTTCACACTAGATATAAGGAAAAAATTTTTTACAATGAGGGTGGTGAAACACTGGCCCAGGTTGCCCAGAGAGGCTGTAGATGCCCCATCCCTGGAAACATTCAAGGTCAGGTTGGATGAAGTTCTGAGCAACCTGATCTGGTTGAAGATGTCCCTGCTGATTGCAGGGAGGGTGGACAAGACGGCCTTTAAAGGTCCCTTCCCACCCAAACTATTCTATGGGCCTGTTGTTCTATAAATAAGCTTGAATTTGCCCTGCTTTGATAAGTAAAGTTCAGTTGGGGTTTTTTGTGTGTTTCTCTTACAACAAACTGGAACTTTTAAGAGCTGTATGGACATTTATTCAGTAGTATGTGTACTTTTTAGGGAAAGTAAGACATACATTTACATATTTTGAGTTTCTTTGCATAGAAGTGTATGAATGAGTGATGGAGTGTGTGGGACATAATTACAGTGCTAAGGGGTGACACGACATATATATATATTTTTTAAAAGAGTCAATTCATGATTGAATTTAAAATTTCATGCTCTGTAGAAACAAACCTCTTCAACAGAAGACTGGATATGTAACTTAAAGAATGGTACCTCCTGTTTTGTTTTTACAGAGTTAAGTTTGGTTACATATGTTATTCCCTGATGAAAACATGCAGTTTATTTCATTTAAATTGTATTTATCTCTATAGCTTAACTGTCAGGATTTAAGTCTTGCTCTTTGACAGTGAACTAGTTTCAACCTGTGTGCCCATCCTGAAGTGTGATTCCACTGCAGCACGCCAGACTTCTGTGTAGCTTTTCCATGTTTGAATTAGATGCCAGATCTTTTTTGTTTGTAGGTTCATGACATCCCTATATACTGAAGCAGTTAATGAACTTCAAGCATAGTTATCTCGTGTACGGTTAAAAGAAAAACAATAGCTGGGGTGATACATAGAGTAATGTAATAGAAGGTGCTGTAGAATTTCTTGAACAGATCAAAATGAGAATATTTGTATTGCAAAAGTTACTGTGCCAGCCAGAGTACAAACAATAGAAATGAAGAAGAGATTAGGTGCAGGTCTAATTGAAACTAGACATAGACCTGAACAGATAAAACTGATACTAGACCTGCAAAGCTCAAAACCAAGTACAGGGGTATATTTTGCTCTTCAGATCTTACTGTTCTGTTACTTTTGTAATTATCTTGAGATTGTTTTCAGTAATACTTATAAAATCTACTTGGACAAGTGACGAAATAATATTTAGTAAGTGATAGTAATGCTTGACATTTTAGCAGATAAGAATTTGCCTTTATGTGGCAATTTTATTGATCTGTATGTTGGAGCATTGCCCTTGTGCAGTGATCCAGCACATTTGTTTGAACTGCTGCTATGATAATCTTCTGTAATAAAAATTCTGCCTGAATCAATGACTTGTATTTTTAAAGCATTGCAAAATCCCACCCCTCGATTGGAACTTTGCTTTTGTTCTGGGAAATCATGAATGTATTTCCTTGACTGGGAGTGCCAGGCTTACTACAAGCCACCTTTGACCTATTTTTGATATTTTTAATTTTTCTTTTAATATTACTGTGCTTTGTTTTGCTGTTCTAGAATTTCTGTGCACACCATCAAAAATTTCTCAAAAATTTCTTTGCCTGTTCACTAATCAATGACCTACTCATAATAACGAGATGGATGGTTAGGTTTGGCCTTTGAAAGTGACTTGACTTCAGAATAATTTTACTGTTTCATACATTTAATTGTATGGCTTAATAAAAGTAATTTCAAATTATAAAAGGAACCAAGAGTGCATCTTGAAACACATGGAGTATTGTCTGAGTATTTTCTCTATACTGAACTAGGTGCTCCTCCTAGATTCTTTAAACACTTTCAGAAAGGTGCATGCAAACTACTGGCCTTCCCTTCCCAGCTGAATTGATTATGTTTTCTGGGGAAACTGTTGGTACGCTTTCTTTGGAGCACTGTACAGGGTTTTCTCTCTTTTTGAGACTGTTTCAAGAAAGACAATGGTAGGATATCTGTATGCTCCACAAGAACATGTTTACCTTCTTCCCATCTTAGTTCAGGTTTTTTACCTATCCAATTGAATGAATATTGTCAATAAACAAGTTCTGTTTGTTTCCTTCAGAAGAGCGGGAGAGCAGCACTGAATAGTTTGTTACATCTGAAATGGTGGAGACTCTGCTGTTGGGCAAGACTGTTAGAATCTTAAGTCATATCTATGATGGAAAAACAGTGGGTGGACTAAAATGCTTATCCAGACAGTCTAGGAGTTACTTGTTAACTGTCCAAAATAATTGTGCTTTAAAGAGAGATGGGGTTAAGTCAAATTTAGCTGTGTCATGAAGGCCAAGCTGTTTTTTCTGTGACAGAAAATTTCTGTTCAATACTATACCTAACTAACCTTCTAATTAAGGTTGAAGCAACTAATTTCTCTCACACTTACCTCGGTCATACAAGCTGAGGTAAGTAGTAGTAGCAAGCAGTTACTCACTGTGGTAAGCAGATGAAGCTTGAAATGCCAAAATGAATGATGCTGTTTTCCCCTCATTTGATGGTAGATGTTACAGAACTGTGATGAGAGCAGAAATGACCATAAACTATTCTTGCACTGGGCTAATTAATTTCAAAAGTTTTAAAAATGAAAAACTTCTGACAATAGCACTAGTTGCCACAAACTGTAGTTGGCATAGATGATATGGACTGGGTCTGAGAATATTTGAATTTCAGTCCTGTTGCTCATCTAAAAGTTGAGTTTATCTACCCTCTCTTCCTGTTTCTTTCTAAAGATTATTTAAATTTAGGCTGTAGAATACTGTGGTATACCAGTTGCTTACAGTCCAAGCTGGTCTTGATAGGGTATCAAAGACAGTAAGCTCAAAAAAAAATTAGTTCAATAAGCAAGCTATATTTCTTATCAGCTAAGTATTCATGGGATAAATAGGAAATCTATTTGTACTTACAAACACCTATGTAAAAAGTAGGATAAACCCCTCTGTGTTCCAGGGCCCTCTCAGAGTCCAGAATATCATTTGTCATTGAGGCAAAGTTGTGTGTATATGTGCATTACTCCTTCTGGTGCCTGTATTGAATTTCATGGGTTAGCTTGTGATGTTATTGGTATTTGTTCACAAAACTGTGGATGTATGTTGTGCTTTGTGGGCTATGAAACATAATCCTTGCTGCAAACACCTGGTGGCTTACTTATTGTGAAAACCTTTCCTCTATCTGTTACTTGTGTAAAACCAGCACATTTAGGAAACTTTTTCAGAGTGCTGAAGCAAATGAGTTGGGAGACTGAACCCTAGCAGCATTTAGCTTTTTATATTAGGTAGTTGAGGTTTTAACCAATTGCCTCGATTTATCCAGCTTTCACCTTTGGAAGCTAAATGATTCACTTCCTTGTAAAAATAGATTAATATTTCTTTCCCATGTCTTATTCCTTTCCCCTTACCCCTTCATTTTCACCTGTCTTTAGGGCTTGAGTACTTTGCTCTGGGTAAGTTTCCAAGCTCTTCTCTCACTCCCATCCTCATTGACTCAAGAATCTTTGCATGAACTCATCTGAACAGCTTTATTTGTTACTGCAGACTGCATCACAAGGTATTGCCACTTGGATGTCACAATAGAACAGTTTAGTGCATCTCATGGTCTAATGGTTAGGAAAATGATGAGATAAAGGTTGGACTTGATGACCCTGGAGGTCCCTTCCAACCATAATGATTCTATGATCTCCTGGAAGTTGTTAGAGCCCCTCTAACTTGTTGGCAAGTCTTTAAAGGCAGCTTCTCAGCTTCAAGCTATAATAATTAATTTAATGGTGTTGATGGATAAAACGTGATGTTAATATTCTTTAGAAGCTGTTGGATGTCAGTGAGCTATTCTAGGTGATAGTACTGGTTTCTTAGAAGGGAACTTTAATCTTGCAGTTGTTCAGCTACTGCAAGGTTTGGGGAGAAGCAGGTAATGTCATGACTTTTGTAAACTTGAAAGTGAAGAACTCAGTTCTGCAATGACATTGAGAAGACAGCCTGCCAGTTGCCTGCTGTTAATCTTCAAATAAGGATTTTTCAAAAAAAATAGCACTTTTTTAAAAATCATTGGTGTGTATCTTTCATGCACATCTGTTTTAGATCCATGTCAAGTTAAACACCTGACTAGAACTCTAAAGGCAAATTATGTTACAGGAAATAAATTCTCCTTCAATTTAGACTTACTTTACTATGACACATCTGGTTTAGAATTGTGCAAAGATGTTGTGACATCCTTAACTTTGACATAAGCATTGGTCTTATATTGAGTATGTTCAGAAAATTCTGGAATGACTCCTTGTGAGATAAAATGTCACTTGCTGCTTTGAATTTCAGAAAGATGCTATAAATAAAACTGATGTGGTTCTCACAATGTACTTGGTTTATTCAAAGCAGTGGAATTTGTAGAATTTTTGTTAGTTTCATTTTCCTAGTAGTTTGCAAAGAAGCAACATTTTAAAAAAATTGAGGTGATGGCATGCATATTTTAGCACTGATTTTTTTATTTTTTTTTTTTCTCTGAGGCAAATATCATTAAGACCTATTTGTGTATTTTAAAAGGGGGGTTACTGATTTCCTTTAAATGAAAGAATTTGTGCTGAGAAGGTTCCTGAGTTTACTCTGAAAGGGTCTATGCATGGGACAGAATAATAATGAGATAAGAAATTAAATATAGGGCACTTGTCTGAACAAGAAAATAAAAAGTGTGTAATGCCTTGTGTGCAGATAGAAAAAGTTTACTGTGTTAATTCTGCTTTAATGCTTTCATTGTTGCTCGTAGCAACTGACTTGCTGTTGTACCTGCTTGCTTCATGGAATGTCACTGCTTCTGCCAGCATGTTTCCCACTGCCATTTCACTGAATTGGAAACCAGTGCTCCATTCTTCTGATTTATAAAACTTACCTGATATCTGAGAGCAACACAGGGGTGTGCACTTCCATTGACAGGGGATTCTTATGTGGTTTAGTTTCAATTTTCACCTGTTAATGAAATGAGGTGCTGAATAAATAAAGCTGCTTTTTACTGAACATTGATAATTTTGAAGTTTCTTATAACTTTCTATAATGACATATATATATGTATATTTGATAAATTTTAACACGTAGTTCTTGAAGTTTATACTTAAATCTTGCTTAGTATTTCATAAATGAGAAATTATGGATGCTTTTAGCCTGTGTGGAACAAAGCAGAAAAAACCAAGATACTCCTCAAAGTGGTATTTGTACAGCTTGAATGTTGAGTCTCATGAAAAGTAAGCATTTATCATCGAGGTATTTGTTAAAAATCACTGTGATCCTAACTTCCATCTGTGTAAAGTGTAGCTGTAGACAGCATAAACTAATTCTAGGACTGTAGGAGCTGAGAAAACAGATTTTGAAAATCATTAGTGAAAAACAATACTATCAAATTTGTCAGTAAAATTAAATATTTAGATTGAAAATACTTCTTGAATACTGTCTGTGCAGATGTTTGTCTTCATAATTTTCAGTAGTTTTGATGAAAGTAGTAAGAAAAACTGTCTGCTGGTCTTGACTTTTTTTTTTTTTTGACACTGACAAGACACTGAAACTTAACTGGTAAGCTGTAAGATGCTGTGGTACTTGTGAATGAGCCTCATGTTTCATTTGGAGTAATATTTTCAAGCTGATCTCTTGTATGCACAGTTCCTACCCATCTTAGGCTGATAGTTGGATAATCTCAGGGTGCTGATGATTTACTAAAGAATATTAGGAAGCTTGTGTTGGAAGGAAAACATAACAGAGCAACAAAAGGTCTTTCAGGTACTTGGCAACTTTATTTTTTTGGAGCCATGCATCTTTGTTCACCTCTAGTTAATTGCCTAGATTGTTTGTAGGAAGTGTAAGGAATGAGTTGAGCTTTGTTGAATCTATAGAAGAGGCAACCTGAAATACTGCTGGATATGATTATTGTACTTGCAGTGTTGGTGAGGGCTGCACACAGTATTTTGCCTCCAGGATGCACACATGGTCTGGTTTGCCATATGTCCAAACACGTAGTGCCAGGCAGCATTCCAGGGACCATGGTCCAAATGGCATGAGAAACACTAAATTTAGGCTCTTGCAGAAGAGGTGACAGATATCCTTGGTAGTGGTGTGATGCAGGTGGCTGGGCAGAGACATGGGTCCAGTGCCATGAACCTTTTTGAGTAGGTGCAGCCTGTACATTAGACTTAAAGCATCTAGGTTTCTTTTATGTTTGTGATAAAACTTCAGATGATTACAAGGGGTATTTTAAAATTAGAGAACATTGATAAGTATGGAGGTACTAACAATTCAGTAATGCATCCCTTCAGATAGGACAGAAGTCCAAGTTGAGGAAAGCAAAGAGTACATTAGGTAAAATCACAGTTGCAATTTACAGTTAAACTATATTCAATCACAGTACCTTGTTAACCAGAGTTGATGTAAAGTTAAGGTGGGTTTAGTTGATCCAGCCTTGAATGTGAATTTTAACGTAGCATTTTTAAAGCTAATGGAAAAAAAAAAAGCAAACACTGAGATGCTAAATTGTTTGTACAAGTTAGGGTGAGCGTAGGCTCACTGATGAAACAGTTACAGATAAAAGAGAATCTTGAAGGGACAAGGTTGGTATTTAAATTGCTCTTTGCTGTTTTGTTTTCTTTGGAGGTGCTAAGTCTGAATAGAAATGTTATAATATAGTTGCAATACATTTGATCACTGAACTACTTTAGTCACTATGCTAAGAAAGGTGAGGCTGGGAAGAGGGGATGTGAGTTAAATTATATATTAAGTCTGAACTGGTAATAAGGTTGAGTAACAAAGCTTTTGGAGTTCTGATGTGTAAGGAGTTAAGAACTATTTATTTTAAAGAATCAGAGAACCTAGAATCATTTAGGTAATTAAGTGACTATAAAGATGTAAGTATGTAAGGGAGTACAAAAAAAACCCAGTTGCAATGTGAGACCATAATAGGGGGAGGAAGAAAGTGTTTGATTTTGTCCTTCTAGGGAAAGAATGCTTTTTTTTTTTTATGGAGAAGGAGCCTCCGATTGTAAATTTTAGAGTTTAACACTAATTGTTGATCAGTAAGAAAATGCAGGTAAGATAACATTTATTCCCAATCTTGTATTTTGTTTTTTTTTACCAAATGCACTATGTAACCTAGTTCTTAAGCTTTTGGAGGACTGGAAGATAGCAAATTGATTTTTTTTTTAAAAAAAAAACAATTCTGAAGTAACTGCTTTCCCTATTGCATAAGCTGACTAAAACCTATGGAGATTAGAATGAGCTAGGTAAGCTTTAGGGGGAGATGACATGGTTATGTAGGGAAAGCTCATACCTTAGAAATTACAGGTGTATGAGTACGTGGGTAAGAATGATGTGGTCTGTGTGCATCACCTTGTCACCTGCATTTTGAAAATGTTATTTGCTAAGGACTCTTCCTGTCATATGATACTCTTACACGATAAAGATCCTCTTGTGGTTTAATAGCTATTTTGAAAAGCTGATGAACAGATAAAAATCAGTGCTGAGTCATCCCCTAACAGAGGGAGGCCTTCAATGGGGTGCATCATTTTTTAGAAAACTAATCAAAGGAAGGGGACTACTGGAGAATTTGTCAAAACAAACACTGTTAGCAATTTTCTGAGTCTCCTTGGCTGTGGTAGGTTGCAGAAGGATCTCATTGTAGTAAATGGGAAATAAAATTGCATGTTAAGGTTGGTGTTAAAATATGACATGTAAAGAAAAATCTTAACTTATACATATTTGGTGGTGATTTCTTGATTGGTCATTAGTACACATATAGAAGTCTACAGTATTTCAAATATCTTTGAAAATAGCAGTGCATAATGTTTGAAACAGGATAAAATGCTTGAGAGGAAACAGAACAAATACAAAGACTTTTATCATGCTGCTGTACAAAGCAGTGCCATGTTTGCATCGAGGTGTAGGTAGTTCTCTTTGCCCTACCTTAGAAACAATAGAGCAGAACTGGAAAGGTAACACACAAAGGTATGGGACTAAGATAATGTCTGGAGCTGCTTGGAGAAGAAGCAGAATACACCCTTTGCAGAAGCAGTAAGGCTCCAGATGTATGCTGTACCTGGTTCCAGTTTTATAAAAACAGATGGCAGTTTTTTCAGCAATGGCTCTATGCTTAATTAGTGATAAAAGCTTTTAAGTGATGAAAAGTAACTTTTGTCTAGTAATTCCTTTTATCAGGAATTAGAAAACTTATTTTCTAAAACTGTCTTCACAGAATCACAGAATGTCAGGGATTGGAAGGGACCTCAAAAGATCATCTAGTCCAATCCCCCTGCCAGAGCAGGAATACCTAGGTCAGGTCACACAGGAACACATCCAGGCGGGTTTGAATGTCTCCAGAGAAGGAGACTCCACAGCCTCTCTGGGCAGCCTGTGCCAGTGCTCTGTCGCCCTCACTGGGAAGAAGTTCTTCCTCACATTTATCTGGAACCTCCTCTGTTCCAGCTTGCACCCATTGCCCCTTGTCCTGTCATTGGATGTCACTGAGAAGAGCCTGGCTCCATCCTCATGACACTCACCCTTTACATATTTATAGACATTAATGAGGTCACCCCTCAGTCTCCTCTTCTCCAAGCTAAAGAGACCCAGCTCCCTCAGCCTTTCCTCAGAAGGGAGATGTTCCGCTCCATCATCTTTGTGGCTCTGCGCTGGACTCTCTCCAGCAGTTCCCTGTCCTTTATAAACTAAAAGTGCTTTAATTTTGCACAGATACACAGGAACTTCACGAAAAAAGCCAGATGAGTTTTGCCCTCTGGCAGAGGAACGGGGAAGAGCAGTGGGTGCCCCTGTAGGCATAAGAGGAATTGCTCTTTTGCCACTTTGTGACTTTGCAGGCTGAACTAGATGGAACTTCAACCAGGGAAAAACATTTGCTTAAAATTTGCTTCCGAGTATGGTCCAGTCTCCTAGTGGACCCAAGTACTCTGCTGTCTTTGGAATGCAATGGACATTGTATACATTGAATTTTGAAATATCAGTTATGTATATTGCTGATGTGAAATCATCTTTTTCATCACAACATAAATACACTAGGAACTGAAATATGATGGGAGCAGGGGGAATAAACAAACCAACCACCCCTTCCTGTGGTGTGCTTAGGGTTGGGTTAGCAATTGATGTGTAAACCTGGTTAATGCAAGTTGTGCCTAAGTTTGATCTCTACCTGTTGCCATACTGCAGTTTACCACTTCTGGGACATAACCTGGGCAGAGAACCTGCTCCAGAAAAATGTATTCTGATTGCAACAGTTTAGGTATAATCTGTGCAATCTTCTTTTTTTTTTTTTTTAACATGTATTCCAGGAAAAAAAAATACTGAAATTGGTAGGTTGGGATGAGTCATGAGCCACATTCTTCTTCAAAATCGTTGGGATTTGGTGGGTTTTCTCCACTCATGTACGTTTTGGGTTTTTTGTTCTTGTGTTTTCTGTCTGCAGGGATGCCTGCAGTCTGTAATCCAGGCATGGTACCAGTGGCAATACCACCTCCTGCAGTCAACCCTCAGCACCTGTGTAACGAAGAGGACCTGAAATCTATCCAGGACATGTTTCCCAACATGGACAGGGAAGTAATCCGCTCAGTGCTAGAAGCTCAGAGGGGGAACAAGGATGCAGCTATCAACTCCTTGCTTCAGATGGCTGAAGAATCATAGATCTCCACTTCCTGCATAGTCCCCGTCCTTGATGCCACTTATTTTTACTTGCCAAGCCAGGGATTTAGCTAGAGGAAGAATTTCCCAGCAGCTTTCTGTTAGCGCATCCTGTGTGAAAGATTGTACCCCTTTTCCCCTTGGACATTTGGATCTTTTTCACTTGCTTTCTCAATCTGTACGTACTCAGTTTAGCTTATGTCCTACAATATTGAAGCATCTTTACTATCAGCTGTGCCCTGTGTGGCTGTATTCTGATGGGATGGGGAGTAATGCTGCTGCTTTTTTTTCCTCTCCCTCTTTTCATAAACTTGTTCTTACCAAGTAACTCTATGCAGTACAGGATTTACTACTGTTTGTTAGATTGAAAAAAAAAAAAAGAAATTTTCCATGGAGGGTTGGCTCTTTAAACATATAACTGATTTGTTAATTAGGTTTCATCAAGCAGCCTTTTCTGCCAGAAATTAAAAGAAAGACCCTTTCCTTGTCCTGTGGTGTTTAGCTATTGCTGTGATATATTCAGCTGTTTCTGATTGAAGATTTTTAATTTAATAAGCTAAATTTCTTAGGTTGTGCTGATGGTATTTGTAATGAGCATCTTCTTTTCAATCTAGTCATCGGCCACCAAAGCAATATATTATCTGGCGTGCATTTGGGGCTTTATCTTCCCATATAGTATTGTTATTTATCTGTAAAACTGTAACAGATAACCTTTAACTCATACAGTAGGTATTGCTGTAGCAGAGACTAGGACTGAGCCCTAATGTACTCCCACTGTTATTTGCACTCTAACTACTACTTCTGCATTCCCATGGCTATTTCAGAGGATAAGTGCAGAAGGGAAGATTAATGAAGCCGTAAACAGTTATTTAAGGTTGTTGTCTTACATTAAAAAAACCAGAAATCTGTGATCTGGTTATAAGGCTTCTTTCTTTATACCTATATTTCATTAAAACTGTTGTTTTATATTAGTGGAAAAACTATTGTATTTTTTGCTGTAATCTCAAACAAGATGCACGAAAAGTACCTTCAGAATCTTTGAATGGCATTATGAGTTCCTCAGTGACTTGTTAGACTACAGGTGCTGTAGTCAATTTATTATTATTTGATGCAGATGGAAATAAAGTCTTTGTGAGAAAAAATTTTACATATCTGAGTTATAGTCTGATCCTCAGAGGAGGTTGGAGGTTGCTTGTATTTATTGTTAGTGTTATATTTTTCAGATAAGAGTTCATTTTAGAGCTGCAGAATCTTACAGTATGCACCAGTTACACCTGTTGGATAAATCTCTGCGGTGTCTGTTTTTGTAGATGGTAAAGTAATGCACTTTAAATAGTATGCACCAGTTTATTTTTCCAGTGATGTGCAATGTTGCAGTTAGATCTTTTTAATGTTTGGTTTCAAATACTTTCTGCAATAGCCATAGACCTTTATATTTTCAAGAGTTGAAATGAATGTACATTTGAAATCAAGGCTCTTGAGTTATTTGTGAGAACATTAAAGGCAGGTTTGGAATAGGGAAAAGGGACCTATCTCTACGTCTCCCCCCATACTTTGCTTTGTGTCGCACACTTAAAATATTTTCTTTAAAATCAGCTTTTCATCAGATAATATCCTCCCCCCCTCAAGAAGCCTTTAGGTAGCACTGACAGTAGAGCACTAGTATTTATTTTTTTTATGATTAAAATTAATACTGAAACTTCTAAAATACAGCACCAAAAATCATCCCAGTTTCTGACTTTTTAAAGCTGTGTCTTCATAACGTACGATTTTAAGTTCTGTTTTGATTCCCTTACCATCTTCAATTGAAAGCATAAGTTGCTTTAGCTGTAGAGCCACCACATTTTTATTTTCTAAAATGAAACGGGTGTTCTTCAAGAAACTAGTCTTGCCCCTTCACAGTAAATTTTGTGATGGAGTAGATGTAGAGACATTTGGTTTTTATAGTGCAGTGATTTGTGATATCATCACCCCACGGGGTAAATCTTGGTAAGGATTTACTGCTTAGCTATCTCCAGGAAGAGTCCCTTGCTGTGACTTTTACACAGATAGCATGACTTGCTAGGGATGGAACAATTCAGGGAAAATGTATATATTTAAATATTTATATTAAAACATTGGGAATCCATAATACAGCTTTTTATAAAAGCAAGTGGTCAGGTTTCAACTTAGTGGCTGATACATTGTACTGCATCCTATTACAGCTCAATTCCAAGAATATAAACACACTTCCTAACCACCAGGAGGGGTAAGTGGGAACGTTAGCCAGGTTTATTGATAAACCTGGGTGTCTGAAGGAGACTCCTGTTCTTTAAATTTTTTTCTTGTTTTATTCTAGGCAAATGTTACATAAAACAGGGTAGGTGCCCGAGCTGAAGGTGGGATATGTCAGAGCAGTATGGCCAGTAGATGGATTTCTGCATGTTACATTCTACTTAAATATTGTTCTGGGGAATTTTTGTCTTGATTTAAGCAGTATAGCTGAAATTCTTATGTCAAGATGTGCTACTTTATCTTGTTAAAAAGAACAAGACCCTCATCATAAGCCTACTCAGCTTTTCAGCATACATATCCTCTCAGTGAAACTGTTTGTTGTCAGATTGGAATTGGAGAGAAGAAAAAAGGCAGGGAGTGATTAGTTATTCTAGGGTCTGTGAAGGTAAGGGATTGGTACTGAAAGTCTGGTTGTTTTTAATTAAAACCCATAAATTGTCGCTCATGATTGTAGCTTTTGACAAAATGCTAATGGGATAATACTGTGTTTGATGCTGCTTTTCTGCTCAACAGCTTCAAGCAGCTTGGAGCCAAAGCCAGCTGTGTAAGACTGGCATCTGCTAAAAGGTAGTGCTCTTAGTACTGGTTTGAGTCCTGCTAAGGGCAGGAACATTTTTTGTCTAGCTAGATCTTTGCTACTTTCTTCTCTGCTGCTCTTTGCATCTGCTTATGGTACTGAATGTTTTTTTTTCCCCCTTTACAAATGTTGTTGCTTGTTTGGTTGACATGTAATACCGTACAGAGGATGGTTTTTTTGCTGTATTAATTCTGAAGACATTGTTTCTCTGTATTGAGGTCCAGTGTCCAAATGTGTTTCTTGCACTCTAAAGTACATTAACTTTTTCATTCTAATTTAATAAATGTATCATCTAAATAAAAGTGTATTACATCTCTGTTGGAGAGCACCACAATTTGAGTCTTTGTCTATAGGCTGCTCTAGAATTCAAGTATCAGTTAATGTCTCTTATTCAGTCTTGTGCATTAGTTAACAGGTTACACTGGTTCTTAATGTGTTCATCTGGTGGGACTAGTACACTAAATCCTCAGAGTATTTTAAGCATTTATCTTTAGGTGGATACCTCCTGACTCTTCTAGGTGCTGCTTTCTCAAGAAAATGTTACCCTGTTGTGAGTCTGGGGACAGAATGAGGCAGTAGTGAGGCTGCATTGTTCGAAGGACAATGTTGGAGGGCAAGGGAGGAGGGAAGAACAGTGTGTGGGTATGGAGGAAATGAAGTGTGAAGGTATTGAGAACTCTGTAGATGAGTGGTGTCCAAATGAAGAGTTATGAAATGAACTCGTATGCTATTTTAGCTATAATAAGAGCTGGCTTTATCTAATAGATAATTAATGAATTTTCAAGATTTACATAGCTTTTCAAGGTTTACATAGCATCTCATTTTAGTTCTATGACTGCAAAGCTATCTGAAGTCCTCTCATTTAAAAGTGTTGCTATGCTCAGTGATTATTAATCAACTGCTACTCTATAGTATGTTACCAAGGTAACATTTTGGGGTTTACTGTCCAGTTTATAGTGTGGGTTTTGTCAAGATTAAATTTTCTTTTTAACAGATAGTTGAGAGGAACCTCTCACAACTGAAATGAAATTGTATGTTCAAAGGGGGCTTTCTCCTAGCCCTTGAGTGTCAGTTTCTATCCCAATTTATGTTCTAAAGCTTACAGTTGGCTTTCATATTTCTCCAGTGTACTGTGAGAGATGATAAAAGTGAGAATTAATTTACTTAAACAAATGTTGGTGTTCCTGTTGCTGCTAAAGCTTCTATTTAGCATTTTAATATTTATTAGCTTTTTCATCTCAATGCTAATTAACCAGTGGTGATGTGGGGGGTGGGGTGTAAAGAGAAATCGGTGGGTTTTGAATTATTAAAAGTACATTGAAAGTGCACCAATGAGAGCAGGGCCTCTGGGAAGAAATGCAGACATATGTTTTCTTAGAATAAAGAGGAAAAATTAAACCCCATATTAATAATCTTCTCTGCTGCAGTTTTCTTTTGTAGCTGAAGAACTGGAAAACAGGCCTTATGAAGACCAGCTGAGGGAACTGGGGGTGTTCAGTCTGGAGAAGAGGAGACTGAGAGGAGACCTTATTGCTCTCTACAACTACCTAAAAGGAGGATGTAGTGAGGCTGGTGTTGGTCTCTTCTCCCAAATTACTAATGATAGGATGAGAGGAAATGGCCTCAAATTGCATCAGGGGAAGTTTAGGTTGGATATTGGGAAGAAGTTCTTTACTGAGAGGGTGGTTGGGCACTGGCACAGGCTGCCCAGGGAGGTGGTGGAGTCACCGTCCCTGGGGGTGTTCAAAAAACGAGTGGGTGAAGCACTTGAGGCCATGGTCTAATGGTCTAGTGGTTAGGGAGATGTTGGGATAAAGGTTGCATGTAAAGATCCTGGAGGTCCTTTCCAACCATGGTGATTCTATGATTCTATGACTTCAGCTTTCTCTCCTAGATCTTCAGGAAGCTTGTTTAGAAGCCAAAGCTGATCTATTTTCACACTGCAGTATATTTTTAGAAGGATTTTCTTTACTGTCTTGCCAAAAAGCATAATTAATTTTCTAAGAACAAATAGGCTATACTTACGGTATAGTATAATTTTTGAAGTAAAATTTGCATATAGATGGGAAAAGTGAATTTGTTGAAAGCAAGGAGATTGAAATTCATCTTAGCTATGTCTGAATTTCCTTGTGTGAGAGAACTATGAAAGTACTGCTGTTTGAATTCAAAGAATTCACTTAGAACATGTTTTTAAAACATTAAGTGTGCTAATCTGGCCTGTGAAGCAGACCAGGTACAAATTGACAACCTTTGTCATTTTAATACATGTATCACTGGAGGAGCATGAAGGATGATTCAATTTATTTTAAAATTATCTCCAATTATAAAATAACTACGAGTGAAAAAGTAGACTGAACTTCTCTTCTAAGTCTGTACCGTCTGTGTTTCTTTATGGATTAGATTTAGGAGCTTGGCACTGTCATAGGACAATGGTTTTCCACCTTAAATGCATAATTTCTGTAAACAGCTTAACTTGGAGCACTGGAGTTGAGACATTTCAAACCCCTCTGGATGTGTTCCTGTGGGATCTGCTCTAGGATCCTGCTCTGGCAGGGGGGTTGGACTGGATGATCTTTGGAGGTCCCTTCCAACCCCACCACTCTGTGATTCTGTGTGATTTGAAATGCTAATGCTGTTTTAAAACTGAATCACTAATTACAAAAGTGCACGTGGTGGGGAGAATGGCAACAACTTCCTGCCCAGCGCAGCAAGTGAATCTCTTCTGTGACCACCCCACCTTCCCAGGTGTCCTTGTGTAATAGGTACTCTGCAAGGGGAACTGAACAGTGACAAGGACAGTGGTTCATCTAGGCTGGAGGGGTTACCCAGGTTGAGTTGGCATAGGCCCCGTGTCAAAACCACTTCCATAAAGACAAAAAGGTTGGGTCTTTGTCGTAGGAGATCATCTTCTGAGGGGAACAGAAGGCCCAGTGTGCTTACCTGACCCACTTCCTAGGGAATCTGCTGCCTCCCTGGGGCCTGTGTTAAACGTGATGAGGAAGCTCCCTACCCTGGTATGGCCCTTGGATCATTGTCCATTAGTGATTTTTCATGTAGGCATCATTGAAGTTACAATAAGAAGTCCAAGGACTGGGGACAGATGGGGTACACCTGTCCCAAAGGAGGAAAAGGGTTTTTTGCATGGGAGTTAGCAGGGCTCATTCAAAGAGCTTTAAACTGGATTTGAAGGGGGAAAGGGGTAAAACCAGGCTTGCTGGAGGTAAGCTTGGGGGTGGCATGTCAGTGTTTGAGGGGCAGTGAGGTCCTTTGGTCTGCTCCACGATGTGCTGAATACGCTGGAGCACACTTGAAATGTCTTTATAGTGATGTGCACAGCGTGAGAAATAAAAGAGGAGCTAGAAGCTTTGGCCCAGTCCCTGCACTAGGACATCAGTGGCTTAAGTGAAACGTGGTGGGATGTGTCCTGTGACTGGTGTGCTGTGATGGACAGAGGCTCCTCGGGAGGGATGGGCAGGGCAGGCGAGGGGAGGGGGTGATGCTCCCTGTAAGTGAGGGGTTGGATTGTGTGGTGCTTACTGTTGGTGACAATGTGGTTGAGAGCCTCTGTGTAAGGATGAAGGGGAAACAAAGTGGATATTGTTGTGGGAGTCTGCTATTGCCCACCCAGCCAGAACAACGACATCAAGGAATTAAGGGGTATCTCTGGATCAACTGCCTTTGTGCTTATGGATGATTTTAACTTCCCAGACATCAACTGGAAATACCATGCAACAGAGACCAACAGGTCCAGGAAATCCCTGAAGCATGTTGAAGGTCACTTCTTGGTGCGGGTGCTAAGGGAGCTGACTCAGAAAGGTGCCCTCCTAGATTTGTTGTTTGTAAACAGAGAGGGACTTGTGGGCAAAGTGGTGGTTGGTGGCTGCCTTGGTCACCGTGACCACAGAGTAGTTGAGTTTCAAATATTGACAGTAGGAGAAAAACTGACAGCAAAACTTTGACCCTGGATGTGGGGAGAGCAGACTTGAGGCTGCTGAAGGAGCTACTTCACAAGATCCCCTGGGAATCTGCTTTTGGAGATATTGGAGTCCATGAATGCTGACCACTCTAAGAGCCATCTCTTGAGAGTGCAGGAGCAGGCAATTCCAAAGTGCTGGAAGTCAGGCAAACAGGGCAGAAGGCTGGCTTGGGTGAGCAGGGATCATCTTCTAGAATTTAAGTGGAAAAGGAAAGTGTATGGGCATTGGAAACAGACAGGTGGCACAGGAGGACTGCAGAGATGCTGTTTGCCACTGTAAGGAGAAAATTCATGTGGCTAAAGCTCAATTAGAGTTAAAGCTGGCCATCACTGTGTGGGACAACAAAAGGGCTTTTTAAAACTTGTTAACAGCAAAAGGAGGGGGATCAGAGATTGGTCCATTGCTTGGTGAGATCCATCACCTCACAAACGGACACGAACAAAGCAGAGATGTTTAATGCTGCCTTCTCCTCTGTCTTTTAACACCAGTGATGGCCCTGGGACCCCTGGAGCTCTGTACTGGAAGACTGGGACTGTGGGAATGATAAAATCCCAGCTGACTGAACTTGTTTGAGACTGGCTGCTCCAGCTGGATGTGCATAAATCTGTGGAGCTCAGTGGGATTCATTCTGGGGTGCTGAAAGCTGTGTCCAATGAACCTCTCTCCATTATTTTTCAAGAGTCAAATGTCCTGATTTTCAAGAAGGGAAAGAGGGAAGATCCTGATAATTACAGGCCTGTCACTCTCACTTCAGTGCCTGGTACAATTTAAGAGAAGGTTATTCTGTGAGTTATTGAAAAACACTTGAGACACAATGCAGTGATTGGTCACCGCCAATGCTGGTTCGTGAGAGGAAAATCCTGCTTAGCTTAATTTCCTTTTGTGACAAGTCACCCATCTAGTTGTCCAATGGAAGCCAGTAGATGTGGTGGGTTTGGATTTTAGCAAAGCTTTTGATATGGTCTTTCCAGAGTATCCTTCTGGACAAAATGTCCAGCATACAGCTAGACAAGACCATAATACGTTGGGTGAGCAATGGGCTGGTGTGTCAGGCTCAAAGAGTGACAGTAAATGGGGTTACATCAGGCTGGCAGCCAGTCACCAGTGGGGCTCCCCAGGGCTCAATTTTAGGGCCAGTGTTCTTTCATGGTTTTGTAAATGGTCTGGATGCAGAAGTCAAATGTACATTAAGTTTGTTGATGATACTAAACTAGGAGGAGCTGTGGACTCCCTAGAAGGTAGAGAGGTCTTACAGAGAAATCTGCCCAGCTCTCTGGTCTATCCAATCACATGAAATTTAACTAAAGCAAGTGCCAGATTCTGCACCTGGGATGAGGTAATTAACAATCTCACTGTTAACACAAAGTTGTTATTTTAATGTGTCATGGAATAAGGTGGCAACAATTTCAGTTTAATTTTGTGGCTGGGTGCAGAATACGCTTCATATCATTTCAAACAATACATCTGTGTTTGGAATAAATCTTTGGGAAGCCAGAGATCCAGATAGCTGAGAACAGTATCAGTTCAGCTCCTCACCTTTAAGGTGTCTAGGTTTAAAGGGAGGTTGATTGCATTTGTCCCACTTCTAAGGAATTTGCAATGCTGATTTTTTTTTTCTGTAGTGACTTCTTATCTGGGCTTGATCATTTCATTTTCTGTCACTCTGAAGAATGAAAATACCACTCTGCTTGTTCTCATAGATGTTTCCTAGTTTAAACCTTTTGTAGTCAGTCAGTTGATCAGCCCATCTTATGTTTTTTGATTGTCACACATGATGAGTTGTTTGTTCACAGACAGCAAGGCATCGAAGAACATTGAACACTGGAAATCAGATGTGCAGTTCCAGCACAGCCATAGCACTACTGGAGAAAACACAAAACATAAAAGGTTCTAACAGCACGGTTTTAATGGCATAGAATTTCATAGTAAGTTTGAAACTCCTTTTAACTTACAAATGGTGTTAGAAAATATGGAGAAACTCTTAAACAGCTGGGTGGGGTGGGGGGGTGATGGTTTTTTGTCTTTTCAGGTGTTTTCTACAGTGGTAAAGTGTTAAAATGTCAAGGTTTCTTTCAGTAATGATATACTTCATCCCAAATATCCTAAATATTATGCAGAAAATTACTAGTTATTTTTTACACAGGGTGTATTTGAATCTTACTGAATACCATTAAAATTTCGGATTGGTTAGAAAGGGCAGGTTCATGTACAGCTTAGAAGTTCTTGTATTGTGTCCCTGGTTTTGAGTTGTTAAACTACCTATGTGCACTGTCGGCGAGGGATTGCTTGCATCATCCTGTTTCATGTTACCTTGCTCTTAAGTATGATCTCCATGAATACACTTGTGTCTTGAAGTATGGGGCAAGTAGTATATTGTCTTGGAAAAACACACTTAGCCTAGTAGGAGAGAGGAAGGAAACAGCTTTCCATGGTCTATAATGTGTGTTTGAACCTTTGCTTGTGAAGAGAGGTGTCTGCAGGCCAGAAATGAATTGCCATTGGTGATGCTTCCAACAAGTGTGAGAAGTGTTTCAAAGGAAACGTGGCAGGTGGCTGGCACACCTTATCCTTACAGTCGAGTGAGGTACTGAACGTAACTCAAACGATTTATCTGCCTTTTTCCATGAACACGAGGTTTGGTTCAAAGCCTCCTGATAACAGCAGGAATGTTTTCACTGAGGTCAGTGGTTTAGATCAGGCTCTGTTTCGTTCCAGGTCACACAGTAAGCACTGGAGTGTGAGAGGCTTTGGGTTATTGTTGTATTTTCAGATACCAGGCTTAGGAGAAAAAATGTACAAAAAATAGATTTCCCTTAAAAGGAAAAAAAATAAAAATTGGAAGCTGTATTTTAAGGAGAACAGAGAAAATCCAACAAAACAACCCAAACCCCACCTAATCAAGATTATCTCTTCTAAATGGTGAATTATTTTGAGGATTTTTTTTTAATTTTTTTTTTTTTTCATCAACGCAGTACACAATCACTGAGGATTGCAATGGCATCTTCACGTTAAACTCTTGGATGAGTGATCAGATCCCTGGAGATAATGTGGTGTTCAGCTTCAAGAAATAGCCTCTACATCTTCCATACATTGCGAATTTAAAATTAAAAAAATAATTTTACACCCTAATATAATTGATCTCTGATGGATGAGCATGCTCTGCAAGGCTTAATGTTTCCAGTAGAGTAGTTCCTGGTTGTTTTCTTTAGAGAAGCAAATAATGACCATTAGAGGGCAGCTTAAGACTTAAAGTGGAGTGTACTGCTGACATCTTAATACAGTGCTTGAAATAGTTAAGGAAAACCTGCAGACCAGGCAGTGTTAGGGAAGCTTTGTAACTGGTGAGCGTGGCACTGAATACTCAGAATACAGGGACTAGGGAATGAGGGAGAGAGAAAAGCACACAAATTTCACTGGCTTCAGTCTGAACTCCAAGCCAGCTTCGGAAGTGTTCACAGATGGTTTTTGTTGCATGTTACAGGGGTGTCCCTGGGGTCTTGCACTCTGCACCCTGACCTGGCAGCTCTGCAGCCATCCATTTGTCTAGTTTGGATTCATATTGCTAGCTCTGCATTATAACACCAGGCCTAACATGGCTGGCATGTGTGAATGCCCCTTGTTTAGGAAGCCCTCCTAGGGACAGCAGTGCTGGTTTGTCACTGTGGTGCAGTTCCAGCTCCATCAGGCTCTCCCTGTTCTTATGGTGCTGCGTCCAAAGTGCTAAACCCTCTGCAAATCAGACATCTGGGAAGCTATGCTGAAGCTGTCAGGCTGCCTAACCCTCTGTTTGGTCTGCTCAGGACTGGTTGGATGTCTCCTCATAGCCATACACGATGGCTAGGGTGGCTGGGCACTGGCACAGGCTGCCCAGGGAGGTGGTGGAGTCACCGTCCCTGGGGGTGTTCAAAAAATGGGTTGATGAGGCACTTGAGGTCATGGTCTAGTGGTCTAATGGTTAGGAATATGATGGGATAAAGGTTGTACTTGATGATCCAGGAGGTCCCTTCCAACCATAATTATTCTGTGATTCTATGATTCTATGATGTTCCGGATCTGGGGGTGCAATGGTGAAACTGGTGGTACACAGCTGCTCTGGCTTCAGCCCTGGTTCTCGGTGACAAGTGGCTTATTACTGGGTCAGAGAAGGTGCAGGGAGTGGAACAGCTGTCTGTGACCACTGTAGCTGTTACTGCAACAACTAGTTGTCATAGCTAGTAATGCTATGTAGAGCCTGCATACCTGTGGGACAGGAAACCGTGGGGAGCAAGAGGTGAATGGAGCTCAGCAATACAATGTGAAGTGTGCAAACCTCCTCCTAACCTGGTATCAGGCATGGCTGTGAAGGCCAATAGACAGAACTGATTTCAATTCAGGGATTGAATTTGCAATGTGTAATTATTTGATCAAACAGTTCCTCCTTTGTTTTTCAGCCAAGCCTTCAGGGCAGATTGCAGGCTTTGTATTCTGACAGCTGCCAATAATGTAAATGCTCCAAAAAAGTTGGGGTAAACCTGATGAACTGCTGTGGGAAAAGGCAGCCAATTTTCTCACTAGGGTAAATCCACTCTAAATCTTTTAGATAGGAAACAAATGCACAGTTTAAAAGCATATCCTGCACTCATTTGTGAATGTTCAAATTATGGGCAGGAGAATTTTCTGATTTTCCTGAATTTCTTTGCTTCTCCTGAAGTATTCTTCAAGTAATTAGAGCTTTCATTCATATGCTTCTTCAACTGCAGAAGCCAATGCTGATTTCTACAGCCAGATACCTTTTGATCTAGAACATGAGATGGTAGTGATAAATTAACTTTTCTCTTCCTCTCTTTTCATATTTATCTTCTGGACCTCTCCACTGGTTACAGGGAGAAAAAAACAAACTACAGCCTGTCTGTTAGCCCACTATCTTGGCAACCAGAACAGAAAGAACAAGTGAGAGGGGGGGTTTCTCTCTGTACCTTTTATGCCAGTGAGCAGAGCTATTTAGACCTGGGTGAGGGAATTTAACCTCATCCAGGAAAAAGATTTTGTGAGTGTCTTTGTTCCCAAAGGCTACTCGAGAATATACCCCTCTGAGTCAGAAAACTCCTCGATGCCATTGGACTTTCTGTCTTTTAGATAGTGAAGGGGAGTATTAAACAGCCACCAGTCAGCAGAACTGAAAAGTGCTGGAAGTGTTATTGATCAAATAAGAGACAATGAACAAGAAAACGTTCTTCTCACTGTCACTGTCATGTCTGTTAGGACCATTACATCTATAAAAATACTCTGCCATACAACTCTAGGCACAAGTGTTAAGTGCAATGTGGATACAATGGTTTTTGGTTTTGTTTTTTTAGACCTCTTAAACTTTTTTCCAACATGTCAGTTTTGTGGTTGAATGGAAACATATGTGCATATTTCTATAATTTACACAAAGGTACAGTACAGTCATCTGGGTTTACCCTTGAATATTGTACCACTTAAACAAATTAACAACAAGATTTTATTATTTGACTTTTTTTTTATTTACAAGTAAGAAATGAGAAAAGGTGATAACAGAGGTAAGATCTGACTTAAGATCTGTTAAAGAAGGAACACAGGTTATTCTGGGAAAAACATGATTCCAGCTTCCCTAGGGTCTCTGCTTTCTTTTTCCAATGATCATCTCTTTCTTCGGATTGTTTTTGATAGGGAACCGGATTTTTTTGATTGAGAGTCATGTTCTGCAGAGGTCTCTGAAGTGCATGCGTTCACACACTGACACTGTTCCACGTAGACATAGTTATAATTTATGCTTGTTCCATTTTGGCAAGTCAGGGTCACCTCTCTTGTTTGGCTGCCGAACTCCTGGCAGCAGCTACAGTCATGTTGCATCTGGTTTGCTTCGAGAGAATACCTGTGTTCCACCAGGAAAAGAGAACAGATCTTCTCATTGAAAACCAACACACAGAAACTCCCCTGTGACATTTGTTTTGGGGGTTTGTTGGGGGTTTTGAGGGTGTTTGCTTTTTGTATCCTCTCTTCCTACCTCCCCCACACGCTTAATGAGTCTGATTTTAATTACCTGTCTCTTCAATAGTGAAATTGTGCTTGCTTTCATCGAGTCTGATTCCACTTAATGGAATCACATGAACACATTAACCTTGTTTCTATTCTGTAATCATAGAATCATTTAGGTTGGAAAAGACCCTTAATAGCGAGTCCAACTGTAAACCTAACACTGCCAAGTCCACCACTAAACCATGTTCCTAAGCCTGCAGCCATGAGCAGCCTTTTTTTTTTTTTCCCAAGAGAATGCTGTGGGAAATGTGAAAGGCTTTGCAAAAGTCCATGTAAACAGCATCCTCAGCCTTTCCCTCATCCACTATGCAGGTAACCTTGTCATAGAAGGAGAAGATGTTAGTCAAGCAGGACCTGCCTTTCATAAACCCATGTTGTCCGGGCCTGATCCCCCCGTTGTTCTGTATGTGCCATGTGATGGCACTCAATAAACTTCCCTGGTACTGAGGTCAGGCCTGTAGTTCCCCAGATCCTCCCTCTGACCCTTCTTGTAGATGGGCACCCCATTTGCTAACCTCCAGTGCACTGGGACCTCCCTGGTTAGCCAGGACTGCTGATAAATGATGGGAAGTGGCTTGGTGAGCACTGCCACCAGCTCCCTCAGTACCCTTGGGTGATTGATTAACTTGAGAGACCAGTGTAAATGAAGCATAAAGAAAGCCACAGAGATGCTAAATTCAATTTTTGGAACTTACACTGAGGAGCCAGGACAAGTTCCTTCACAATATGCCAGCTCAACGGGTTCAGAAGATTCACAGTCACCGTGGCGGATCACAGTTTTTTTGCTGTAAGGTCTGCAGTTTTTAGCTTCATAAAAAGAGGAGGGGGGAAAAAAATGTATACTTCAAATCTGCAGTTCAGAACTAAATGAGTGCTAAAACAACAAAGTGCATGCTGTCTGATTATGGAGAATCTGCAGTATGTGATAGTGAGGGGGGAATAATACTCTGTAATGTATCTGGAGTTTTCAGGTTATTCTTTGATCTCAGCTTTACAGATACAGAGTCTTTGGAATATAGTGTAGAGGCTTGAGCATTGTTGGTCTGAGTTGTGGTGTTCAGTATCAGGAAAACAAATCTGCATTTTCCTTTTGAATAAATAGTGAAACACAGAGCCCTGATAAACAGAATAAGTGAAAGCTGTGGGAGTGAAGAGTCCTTCCATCCACTCAAAGACAGAAGTTGAATACAGCAGTTTTCAAGTAAAAAACACGAAAACAGTATTACTTACGTTTACATATTTGGCAGCAGCCATCAGAAGTAGTCTCTGCTTCATCCTTTGCAAAAGTAAAGGAAGATTTGTATTAATGCAGAGATGACAATCATGAGTAAGAATATGAGTTAGCATTACTGAGAGTGGGCAGAAAGCTTCTCTGTGATGAACACTGAATGAAACAGTGGGTGACTTACTGTCCCCACCATAGAAATCTTGAATCCTTGTAGCCCCATGTAAAAACACTAAGCTTTTTTATTACTAATGTTACAGTAAGATTAATTTCATTCTTAAGACATTCCTGCAACTTCAGTGAAGGTGATTTGTTGTATGCTTCCTTGCCTCCCCTTGTTCTTTTAAACTGCATTCAGTTGATGAAGAATTGATTAAAACTTACAGGTTCACACTCTCCTGGGTCGTACTCAGGGCATACTTTTTTGCTTTGGACTGGAACAAATTGATCTTCAATTTTTTCGCATCTGTAGTGGCTGCAATGATCAAGTGGCAGGATCTCATCAACCTAAGAGTTTATCAGAAAAGCAAACAATTGTATTTTTCATTGTGACCAAGTATAGTACGATTACTTCAAAAATGTCTGAGCTAATTAAGTTCTCGCACCTCAGAGATTCTCAGATGCTTCTGAACTTCTTTCAAGTGGAAAAAGTGAACTTTTGCAGACTGTGGCTAGCTTGAAACTTTAAATCCTGGACCTGAACACTCAGACCTCAAGTTAGAAATCATTGCCCAGTTAACCACACATATCAAGAATTTGTTATTCCAAGTAAGCATTCAATTCAGAAAACTGGTGTGATATTTTCAGAGTAAATTCAGTGTAATTTCCTTTTTACATGAGTTGACTCTGCTGTTCTAACCTTTGTTGGCTGTTAGAGAGATCTGAAAATGAAAGCAATACTTACACTGAGCACGACAACAGTGTTGTTACTTAGTTTGATTTTGCAAGCAACTTCAATACACTTTCCACAGCACTCTCCTTCTTCGGTCTTATATTGATGACCCTACTCACAAGGAGTTGAAAGAGAAAGTATGTTGAGTTGGTGATGGACAGTTGCAGTCTTCCTGTAATTGAGGGCTGACTGGGCAGCCTAGAGAATCTGAACTCACCGGTGGGCAAGATGTGTCACATTGGACTCTTTCACAATGCACAACGTTTGCCTTAGTCACTGGGTCTTTCTCAGAGCTGCAGGTACAATTCTTACAGGAATCGATTATTGTCGACATTCCAACCTGGAAGACAGAAAAAAAATATCAACCAAATGACAACAGTTTCTATATAATGTATAGGAAAAGTTGGAAGTGTTGCTGAGAACCCTTAAAGTTGCTGAAATGCAACTGAGTTGTTCAACTCTCTTTGAACATAAAGTTGCTTTATGCTTTGCAAGAAAGCACACATTAGGAGGAAACTAAATGAAGCAATATAAAAGAGAAAAGTAAATTAATAAAATGCAGGTAAGACTGGTTTGTACTGCCTCATTTTACCAGCTTTTCAATGCTCTAGTTAAGTTTGGGTTTTTTTCCCTGTAAGTCACATGCAGTTGTTAGAAAACAATTATAATTTACAAATGGAGATTAAAATAATTAGATACATATGCAGATACATAAGCAGAAATACAAATTTACACCTCAATTTTAGTCTTTCTGAAATGTATCCCCAAAAGGCTCCAGTGCTAATGTTTAAATTTTGACTAAGTGACCTAAGTACCAATTTTAGCAAAAGTATGAATTAAAGCAAAAACCCTAGCTTTATTTTTGAAGGTTCTCTGGGCTTATTTCAAGGAGTGGTTGAGTTTGGGCTGTTCATCAGCTCATTTGGAAAATTCACTAATTCCAGGAGTGGAGTGGGAGAGAGCTTAGAAACAAAGTACATCACTAAAAAAGGTGCACTCTAGGTTTATGCTGCATGTTGAGGATCTCTTCTGTGACAATATTGGTTTTGACACTAGAAAAAAAATAACTTCCAGGCTAGAGAGAAAAAGATTGTACTAGGACAATAAATTTCTTAAAGGCTTATTTTGGTAGGAAGGGAGTACATTTCACTTCCAGCAATATATCAATAGAAGTATAATATTCTTACCGTGTACATTGTACCATTAATCACACAGACATCAGGTAATGGTTCTGAAAAACACACACACAAAAATCATTCTGGAGTAAACTCAATTTGTGAGATTTCCTGAGAAGTTAAGATGTTATCAAGTTTTGTAAGTAACACAGATCATAGAAAACTTGAATTCAATCCCCCTTATGTACTTAGACCTGATATACAGTAGAGCTGGATCTCTAAGTAAAGTTTCATCTTTGAAATTATCTAGGAGAGTTGAGGAGGGATGGCTTCAAACTCGAGCTGTGTAATATGTCTATAAATAAAAGTATATAACTGAAGGATTTTTAAGTTTTCATGAGCATTCAACAGCAGGGTAAGTACAATTATTATTTTTCATACATTGACAACTCAGTTACTGATTACAATTCACTTTGTATTATTGCTTTTGTAGTTAACTGTTAAGCTTTCTGCTGGCTTAATCTTATGTTTATGCATCTTAGTTTAGCTGCAGTTAGGCTGATGTTAATGTGTTCCAATGTTACATTAATAACATTAAATAAAATGCATTAATAACCTTTATGATTACAGATACAGAGATAGTTGAGCTACACAGACCACTTGAAGGTTCAAAATATTATCCTGCTCTCCCATCCATTCCAATTCTCTCAGTAAACTTCATTGAAAATAACGTTTTGTTTTTAAATAAACTTATAATGCATATTCAGCCAAAAATTGATGTGTGTTTACTGAGCCAGAAGAATTTAAGTAAGGTTTTGTTGTTATTGTGATACATGAAGAACTTGCTCAGATATTAACAGAGGTGCAAATGTAATTTACCAGAGTGTAGCCTGGTATGTATTTATGTATTTTTAATACTTACTGCATTCCAATTGAGGGCAACATGGATCTTTTGGTGTCGGTACAGGAACAGCAATGAATCCTAAGTCACAAGTTGTCTGGGCTGTTTCACATGGGAGTGGCTGGCATTGTACAGTAGCAGTGATGGGGTCACAGACACACTCCTGGCATTCACTTTTCCAAGTCTCTCCGGGCTGAAAATATATAAATGATTTATTCTTAAGTGTTGTCTCATCCTAGTTTTACTGTTTCAACTTGAGATAGACTCTCAAAATTATAGGGAGTTCACATTAGAGTTTTCTTAGAATATGATTTCAGGCCTTAAGAGAAAAATCACAGAATTTTCTTCTGTGTAGGAAGAAGGAGATTTTAACACCTTCATAGATGGTCTACTTATTTCTATGACATTGAAATGCCTTTTATTAAGAAAACCACAAACTTCTCTGCCATGGTACTAGCAACCTTTTCCATCTCCAGATTACTTAAAAGCCTGGTAATGCCAGGCTGAAGAATTGTGCACTATCAGGTCATTTGTAACATGACAACTTTGTTATTGCCATACATACAAGTTGATTTTAATTGAATCTTAGAGGACAGAAATTGGGCTGGTTTTGCAGTGGCAATATATTAGAAAATAACAAGGGGAACCACCTTTCGTGGAGGATCGACATCAGTGCAGTTTCTTTCTATCGAAGTTGTGAGAGATGTTGCTGTGGTTGGTGAGACAGAAGAAAATACACTTTCTGTGGACGAGGCAGCTTGTGTTGTAGTTTCTGAGGTGACTGAAGTGAAAGGAGTTGTGGAAGGACATGGCCCCTGGAATGGTTCAATTTCACATTCCTTGCTGCAAATTGCGTAAAAATTACAGCCGACCCCATCTGTTCTGTTGTATACCACTTCCCCTGGAGAGGAAAATTGGAGGAGAAGTTAAAAGATGAATGAAAATACTTAGGGGAAAAAAACCAAGAAAATATTGTGACAATATAAAATCTATTTGTGTATAAGAAGTTATAAGTTTCAATGATTTTGTGCTATTATCTTTAATTGAATTGAGTATTAAGGGTTTCTATTGCTTATGAAAATTGTTATAACCATAAAATAAGAAACTTACCAGGAGAAAAAAAATTGCCATGCACATGACAAAAACAGGGAGTTGTTCTGCTTGACGTAACATATGTTCTTGCTTCTGTAGTGACAGGTATGCTGGTGGAAGAGCTGAAGATTGCAGAAGTGCTTGTTGGAACATGACTTGATTGTGACGCACCAGTTGTAGCTACTGTTGAGCACAAGACATACTTAAGTTTGCAGCACAGAGTTTTGATCTCATAATTTTAACATATCGGAGAGCACTGTTCAACAATCTGACAAATCAAGCCAACTTTTTTCTTGGGTTCAACTACTTGACCTACTGCTAAGTGGAGATTGTGGAAATCTTTTAGCTCTAGGCAGAATATCATCAGGGATGTGGCAAGTCTTACGACATTTAGTTCTAAAGTTTTCAAAAATTCTGAAGTCGCCACTGTGACCCTTGAGCAGGATAAGTAATATCGGGCTATGGGTGCACTCACACGCTTGTCTAACACCAATACTAGTAGCAGAGGGACAAAAAAAAAGAAAAAGCGGTTTATGAGTTGGAAGAAATAGGTATGATAGAGGAAGAACTCAGAGAAGACAATGATACCAAAGTTTTTATACTGAAATAGCTGTTTGTAACCTCTCCAAAGGTAGACAATGACATACCTGGGCTGCTACTGACAGTGGAACTACTGTGAAAAAGAGTGGTGGAGGTACTTTGTACTGTAGAAGAAACAGATGTTGGAAGAATAACTGTACTGCCTATGGTGCTTGTAATTCCTGGTGGGGAGAGAGTGGAGACAGTAGTGGATAGTGTTGGAGTCTGTGTTGTCACAGTGGAGAATTCTAGTGGAGCAGACGTGGCTGTGGATGTTGCGGTGCTTCCCACTGTGGTCATGGACGTGCTGGCAGTGGTAGTGGCTGAGGTGGGAGCTGTTGGTGTAGTTTCGATGATGGTTGTGCCTTGTGTCGGCGGGGGTGAGGTCTTGCTGGTGCTGGCCCTGCTGGTGGTGGTGATGATGGTTGTGCCCTGTGTTGGTGGGGCAGTGGTACTGGGGAGAACTGTGGTGCCAGCAGTGGTGGTTGTTGTTGTTTGGGGGACAGTGGAGGCAGTGGTGGGTGATGTTGGAGTCTGTGTTGCTCCAGTGGTGGTTTCTTCTGTGGCTGTGGATGTTGTGGTGCTTCCCACTGTGGTCGCGGAGGTGCTGGCAGTGGTAGTGGCTGAGGTGGGAGCTGTTGGTGTAGTTTCAATGATGGTTGTGCCTTGTGTTGGAGGAGGAGAGGTCTTGGTGGTGCTGGCCCTGCTGGTGGTGGTGATGATGGTTGTGCCCTGTGTTGGTGGAGCAGTGGTAATGGGGGGAACCGTAGTTCCAGCAGTGGTTGTTGTTGTTTCAAGGACAGTGGAGGCAGTGGTGGGTGATGTTGGAGTCTGTGTTGCTCCAGTGGAGGTTTCCTGTGGAGCAGATGTGGCTGTGGATGTTGTGGTGCTTGCTGTGGTGGTGCTGGCAGTGGTACTGGCTGATGTGGACACTGTTGGTGTGGGTTTGATGATGGTTGTGCCTTGTGTTGGAGGAGGAGAGGTCTTGGCGGTGCTGGTGGTTGTGCCTGGTGTTGTTGGAGCAGTGGTACTGGTGCCAATGGTGGTGCCAGTGGTGGAGACAGTAGTTGTTGGTGCTGGAGTTTGGGTTGTTACCTCAGTGGTTGCTGCCAAAGAGACGGTGGTGGAGGGGCCTGCAGTGGTGCCTGGGAGTGCTGATGTTGTCTGGCAGTGTTTACGGTCACAGCACAGCACCTTGACCTCGTAGTTGAAGCACATGCTGTACTTTCCTGTCTGATCCCCATTTCTGCACACCAGCCCTGTTTCACGGCTGCACTCAACGTTCTGCCCCAGCTTCTCCAGACTCCTGGAAGGGTAATCTTTAGCTCGGCACTCAATGTCTCGTGGGTCGTCACACAGTGCATACCCAGCGGCTCGGATTTTTGCGTACGTCTCTATGTCTCCATTTTCACTTCCAGGGCTTGGGAAATCCACGTCAAACCACTGGGTCCAGGCACAGCGCTCCTGGCAGCTGCTGGTGGTGCTGGTAGGGCTGCTGAGAGCTGCGGTGGGTGCTGTTGTGGTTGTGATGATGGTCGTGCCTTGTGTTGGCGGGACAGTGGTCCTGGGGACAACCGTGGTGCCAGCAGTGGTGGTTGTTGTTGTTTGGGGGACAGTGGAGGCAGTGGTGGGTGATGTTGGAGTCTGTGTTGCTCCAGTGGTGGTTTTCTCTGGAGCAGATGTGGCTGTGGATGTTGTGGTGCTTCCCACTGTGGTCGCGGAGGTGCTGGCAGTGGTAGTGGCTGAGGTGGGAGCTGTTGGTGTAGTTTCGATGATGGTTGTGCCTTGTGTTGGCGGGGGTGAGGTCTTGGTGGTGCTGGCCCTGCTGGTGGTGGTGATGATGGTTGTGCCCTGTGTTGGTGGAGCAGTGGTAATGGGGGGAACCGTAGTGCCAGCAGTGGTTGTTGTTGTTTCAAGGACAGTGGAGGCAGTGGTGGGTGACGTTGGAGTCTGTGTTGCTCCACTGGTGGTTTCTTCTGTGGCTGTGGATGTTGTAGTGCTTTCCACTGTGGTTGTGGAGGTGCTGGCAGTGGTAGTGGCTGAGGTGGGAGCTGTTGGTGTAGTTTCAATGATGGTTGTGCCTTCTGTTGGAGGAGGAGAGGTCTTGGCGGTGCTGGTCCTGCTGGTGGTGGTGATGATGGTTGTGCCCTGTGTTGGTGGAGCAGTGGTAATGGGGAGAACTGTGGTGCCGGCAGTGGTTGTTGTTGTTTCAAGGACAGTGGAGGCAGTGGTGGGTGATGTTGGCGTCTGTGTTGCTCCAGTGGAGGTTTCCCCTGGAGCAGATGTGGCTGTGGATGTTGTGGTGGTGCTGGCAGTGGTACTGGCTGATGTGGACACTGTTGGTGTAGTTTCGATGATGGTTGTGCCTTGTGTTGGAGGAGGAGAGGTCTTGGCAGTGCTGGTGGTTGTGCCTGGTGTTGTTGGAGCAGTGGTACTGGTGCCAATGGTGGTGCCAGTGGTGGTTTCCAGTGCTGTTGTGGTTGTGGTGGAGGCAGTAGTTGTTGGTGCTGGAGTTTGGCTTGTTACCTCGGTGGTTGCTGCCGAAGAGACGGTGGTGGAGGGGCCTGCAGTGGTGCCTGGGAGTGCTGATGTTGTCTGGCAGTGTTTACGGTCACAGCACAGCACCTTGACCTCGTAGTTGAAGCACATGCTGTACTTTCCTGTCTGATCCCCATTTCTGCACACCAGCCCAGTTTCACGGCGGCACTCAACGTTCTGCCCCAGCTTCTCCAGACTCCTGGAAGGGTAATCTTTAGCTCGGCACTCAATGTCTCGTGGGTCGTCACACAGTGCATACCCAGCAGCTCGGATTTTTGCGTACGTCTCTATGTCTCCATTTTCACTTCCAGGGCTTGGGAAATCCACGTCAAACCACTGGGTCCAGGCACAGCGCTCCAGGCAGCTGCTGGTGGTGCTGGTGGTGCTGATGGTGGTGGTGACAGCTGCGGTGGGTGCTGTTGTGGTTGTGATGATGGTCGTGCCTTGTGTTGGCGGGACGGTGGTCCGGGGGACAACCGTGGTGCCAGCAGTGGTGGTTGTTGTTTCGGGGACAGTGGAGGCAGTGGTGGGTGACGTTGGCGTCTGTGTTGCTCCAGTGGTGGTTTCTTCTGTGGCTGTGGATGTTGTAGTGCTTTCCACTGTGGTCGCGGAGGTGCTGGCAGTGGTAGTGGCTGAGGTGGGAGCTGTTGGTGTAGTTTCGATGATGGTTGTGCCTTGTGTTGGCGGGGGTGAGGTCTTGCTGGTGCTGGCCCTGCTGGTGGTGGTGATGATGGTTGTGCCCTGTGTTGGTGGAGCAGTGGTAATGGGGGGAACCGTAGTGCCAGCAGTGGTGGTTGTTGTTTCAAGGACAGTGGAGGCAGTGGTGGGTGATGTTGGAGTCTGTGTTGCTCCAGTGGAGGTTTCCTGTGGAGCAGATGTGGCTGTGGATGTTGTGGTGGTGCTGGCAGTGGTAGTGGCTGATGTGGACACTGTTGGTGTAGTTTCGATGATGGTTGTGCCTTGTGTTGGAGGAGGAGAGGTCTTGGCAGTGCTGGTGGTTGTGCCTGGTGTTGTTGGAGCAGTGGTACTGGTGCCAATGGTGGTGCCAGTGGTGGTTTCCAGTGCTGTTGTGGTTGTGGTGGAGGCAGTAGTTGTTGTTGCTGGAGTTTGGGTTGTTACCTCGGTGGTTGCTGCTGAAGAGACGGTGGTGGAGGGGCCTGCAGTGGTGCTTGGGAGTGCTGATGTTGTCTGGCAGTGTTTACGGTCACAGCACAGCACCTTGACCTCGTAGTTGAAGCACATGCTGTACTTTCCTGTCTGATCCCCATTTCTGCACACCAGCCCAGTTTCAAGGCGGCACTCAACAATCTGCCCCAGCTTCTCCAGACTCCTGGAAGGGTAATCTTTAGCTCGGCACTCAATGTCTCGTGGGTCGTCACACAGTGCATACCCAGCGGCTCGGATTTTTGCGTACGTCTCTATGTCTCCATTTTCACTTCCAGGGCTTGGGAAATCCATGTCAAACCACTGGGTCCAGGCACAGCGCTCCTGGCAGCTGCTGGTGGTGCTGGTAGGGCTGGTGACAGCTGCGGTTGGTGCTGTTGTGGTTGTGATGATGGTTGTGCCTTGTGTTGATGGAGCAGTGGTACTGGGGAGAACTGTGGTGCCAGCAGTGGAGGTTGTTGTTTGGGGGACAGTGGAGGCAGTGGTGGGTGATGTTGGAGTCTGTGTTGCTCCAGTGGAGGTTTCCCCTGGAGCAGATGTGGCTGTGGATGTTGTGGTGCTTGCTGTGGTGGTGCTGGCAGTGGTACTGGCTGAGGTGGGAGCTGTTGGTGTAGTTTCGATGATGGTTGTGCCTTGTGTTGGAGGAGGAGAGGTCTTGGCGGTGCTGGTGGTTGTGCCTGGTGTTGTTGGAGCAGTGGTACTGGTGCCAATGGTGGTGCCAGTGGTGGAGGCAGTAGTTGTTGGTGCTGGAGTTTGGGTTGTTACCTCGGTGGTTGCTGCGGAAGAGACGGTGGTGGAGGGGCCTGCAGTGGTGCTTGGGAGTGCTGATGTTGTCTGGCAGTGTTTACGGTCACAGCACAGCACCTTGACCTCGTAGTTGAAGCACATGCTGTACTTTCCTGTCTGATCCCCATTTCTGCACACCAGCCCAGTTTCACGGCTGCACTCAACGTTCTGCCCCAGCTTCTCCAGACTCCTGGAAGGGTAATCTTTAGCTCGGCACTCAATGTCTCGTGGGTCGTCACACAGTGCATACCCAGCGGCTCGGATTTTTGCGTACGTCTCTATGTCTCCATTTTCACTTCCAGGGCTTGGGAAATCCACATCAAACCACTGGGTCCAGGCACAGCGCTCCAGGCAGCTGCTGGTGGTGCTGGTGGTGCTGATGGTGGTGGTGACAGCTGCGGTGGGTGCTGTTGTGGTTGTGATGATGGTCGTGCCTTGTGTTGGCGGGACGGTGGTCCGGGGGACAACCGTGGTGCCAGCAGTGGTGGTTGTTGTTTCGGGGACAGTGGAGGCAGTGGTGGGTGATGTTGGAGTCTGTGTTGCTCCAGTGGTGGTTTCTTCTGTGGCTGTGGATGTTGTGGTGCTTTCCACTGTGGTTGTGGAGGTGCTGGCAGTGGTAGTGGCTGATGTGGGTGCTGTTGGTGTAGTTTCGATGATGGTTGTGCCTTGTGTTGGCGGGGGTGAGGTCTTGCTGGTGCTGGCCCTGCTGGTGGTGGTGATGATGGTTGTGCCCTGTGTTGGTGGAGCAGTGGTAATGGGGGGAACCGTAGTGCCAGCAGTGGTGGTTGTTGTTTCAAGGACAGTGGAGGCAGTGGTGGGTGATGTTGGAGTCTGTGTTGCTCCAGTGGAGGTTTCCTGTGGAGCAGATGTGGCTGTGGATGTTGTGGTGCTTGCTGTCGTGGTGCTGGCAGTGGTACTGGCTGATGTGGACACTGTTGGTGTGGGTTTGATGATGGTTGTGCCTTGTGTTGGAGGAGGAGAGGTCTTGGCGGTGCTGGTGGTTGTGCCTGGTGTTGTTGGAGCAGTGGTACTGGTGCCAATGGTGGTGCCAGTGGTGGTTTCCAGTGCTGTTGTGGTTGTGGTGGAGGCAGTAGTTGTTGGTGCTGGAGTTTGGGTTGTTACCTCGGTGGTTGCTGCTGAAGAGACGGTGGTGGAGGGGCCTGCAGTGGTGCCTGGGAGTGCTGATGTTGTCTGGCAGTGTTTGCGGTCACAGCACAGCACCTTGACCTCGTAGTTGAAGCACATGCTGTACTTTCCTGTCTGATCCCCATTTCTGCACACCAGCCCAGTTTCAAGGCGGCACTCAACAATCTGCCCCAGCTTCTCCAGACTCCTGGAAGGGTAATCTTTAGCTCGGCACTCAATGTCTCGTGGGTCGTCACACAGTGCATACCCAGCGGCTCGGATTTTTGCGTACGTCTCTATGTCTCCATTTTCACTTCCAGGGCTTGGGAAATCCACGTCAAACCACTGGGTCCAGGCACAGCGCTCCTGGCAGCTGCTGGTGGTGCTGGTGGTGCTGATGGAAGTGGTGACAGCTGCGGTGGGTGCTGTTGTGGTTGTGATGATGGTTGTGCCTTGTGAGAGAGGGGGAGAGGTCTCAGCTGTGCTGGCCCTACTGGTGGTTGTGATGATGGTTGTGCCTTGTGTTGGTGGAGCGGTGGTAATGGGGGGAACCGTGGTGCTAGCAGTAGTTGTCATTTCTGATGGGGGGGTGCTTGAGGCAGTGGTGGGTGATGTTGGCGTCTGTATTGGCTTTGTCGTTCCTTCGGATTTTTGTGCTTCAGTTGCTTGAGTTTGTGTTGGTTTTGTGTGCGTCACTATTGTAAATGGTGTTGATTTTACTGCAGTGGTTGTTGTGAATTCCTCCGTGGTTCCTGGTGTGGTACTAGTTTGCATTTCTGAACATGGTACGTAGCTGCAGCACAATATTCTGATTTCATAATTATAGCAGGGCTGAGATTGTTGGTCTTGGTTATTGCATATTAATCCTCTGCTTTGACTGCATTCTACTGTTTGGTTAAGATTGTTTATTTCTGTGTCTGGGTGGTCTTTGGCTCTGCATTGGATATCTTTTGGATTTTTACACACACTGTACCCTTTATATCTGAGAGTTTCAAATGTTTCATCATCTCCACCATCTTCTTTGTTTTCAGGCTGTGTGCTATCATACCATTCTGACCAGGAACAGACATTCTTCACACATACAGTTGTCACTGGTGTTGTGGTTGTCATTTCTGTAATTAAAAAGTGGAAATATAAGACTTGTCTGATCCTTTTATAATGCCATAATAACATTATTAGTCTTCCATACATCATAATGTTGTATTTAATACTATATATGTTAATGTAGTATTTTAATGAACTTGCTTTAACAGCCTCAAATTTCATTTCTAAGGTAAGCTTTGATCTCATGTCTGTATTATTTTTCTAGTGGTCCTTTATGTGATACTTATTAAAAAAAATTAGTTAAATATGGATAATATGATGTCGTGTGTATGGAATGTCAATACATAGGATAATGTGATTGCATGCCTGCTATGGTATAAGCAAGAGTAGGGTTTTTTTTCTCCTTGGTATTCTCTCTGTACTTATTCATATTTAACTGCATAACCACACAGGCTTTAAAATATTTTTACAGGTTAATGGCTTTTCAACTTATTTTAATATTATAACATATATTTTTAATATAAAATATCTATTTAACACACATGCATTTTCTATATAATACTTTACAACATAGAATACACATATATAATATATATGAAATTTATAATCTAATAAGTATTTTCTACTTATAAGATTTCTTTTCATATTTTTAGCATTATGAAGATAACCGTGATTCTGTGAATATATACCACTCTCTTCATATGAATTTTACTTAATAGAAGAGTGGAAGTTGAATATTTAGTTCTTGCTGTACCTTTGTATAATTTTATGGAAATATTTCTCAGAATTACGTGGTCACTATAGTGAGTTAACTGTAGGAATAATGTAGAAATGTACTGTAGGAGTAGAAGGAAACTCTTGATTTTGTTATTAAATACAATTTAAAAAGATTCCAAAGAATGGTCTTAAATAATTTGAGCATTCCCTCAAACTAGATTTCTTATCTTCAGTTTGCACTAATGTAATCAGTAGTTTTAAAAATGGCAGTAGTAGGCTTTTGTGTTTTGAGAAGTTGGTCTGGAACTGCTGGTTTTTGTTTGCAAGGAAATGAAGATATTCTCCAGGATGCAGTGATTAATAAGCTTAGTTATTTTTTTCCCTGTAAAAACCATGGTGAAACAGTGGAGACTGAGTTTTAAAGGAATGCTGTACTGATTTCTGCATCCTTGATTATGGTCCTCTTTAGCAACTGAAGCTGCCAGGAGAATTGGTGGCTCCAGCAGAAGTGAACAGTTTCAAGTAAAATTATATGTGATTACTTGGTGAAAAGTCCCTCCCTTTCAGACAATTTTCAGTCTCTTCCAGAGAATTTTTAGTTGTTTTGAAAAGTATTCATGCATACCTGAAGTGGTAGTTGTTGGCTGACTTGTAGAAAATGTAAATGGGGTTGGTGTAACAATGCCACATTTAAATATCCTTCTGTTTATTGTTCCATTGACATCGCATGTAGCACTGAAACACCATCCAGTGGCATCCGTGGTGTTATAGATGAGATCACCATATTTATAGTTGTTCCCTTCATAAATGCAGTGGCATGCTGTAATTCAGAAGAAGTTTATTGTCAGGCATCTATGAAAAGATAATATCCAGTATTTCATTTTCTTAATAAT
Organism: Podargus strigoides; assembly: GCA_028020825.1. NCBI lineage: Eukaryota > Metazoa > Chordata > Aves > Caprimulgiformes > Podargidae > Podargus > Podargus strigoides. The sequence continues at coordinate 6,337,773 of CM051633.1, forward strand.
TCTTCTTAGCCATCTTACCTTTATCATCAAACTTGCACTGTAAACCTTCTGATGTGCATTCACTGAAATAAATAACATCACATATTTTTTTGATTATGAGGTAATTTCATTAGTGTTTATGTGAGATTCTAGCATCAAAAGACAGGACACTTCCTTGAGTGTCCAGTTCATGTTGGCTTCGTTTTTGCCACTGTTTTCCCAAATCTTTCTTTGTATTAAACCCAAACTTATAAATAGAAGTGAAGCTAAATATTATGCAAAGCTACAGTCTTAAGGAAGACTTTCCTTCTTTACTCCTTATCACTTCCCTTGCACTTGCCATGTTTTTGTACTAAAAAGCAGGCTAAAAATGGAAAGAGTCTAAATACTACAAGCAGCAGGTAATAAAATCCTCGGATGTAGACCCCTTTAAAATATCTACACTCCTGGAACAAAATTTTTCCTGCCATAGGAATGGGAAATAGGGAAAACCTGGCTGTAAAGGATTTGTGCTGAGTATTTACAACATAATCAGGAAGAAATTCAACAGAACGTAAAATCACATGAGAACTTCTTGCTACTAATGTAGTAAGAAAACTGTCATTAGATAGTAAGGCGTTATTTTTAACACAGGCAGCATAAACCAGGCCTGTTGTAACAGGAACATGCAATTTCCCACTGCTGTTTTGATCACTTCCCTTTTTTACACGACTGGGCTGGTATGTTGAGTCTTACCATAACTGACATTCATCTCTTTTATATATCTTTCCATCTTCATCATCGTAACAGTCACAGAGATCAACGCACTTCATCTGATCCTCGTGAAAATATGGCTTGTCTGGTGGGCAGTTAGGGTAGCAGCCTGAAGGATGGAAAAGGGCATACAGAAGGTAGAAGAGGTGAGAATGAGATACAGTCAGCAAAAGTTGCATTTCTGAAGAATGTGTTTGCAGGTCTTGTTTTTAATAGTCATTATTTTTACTACTTAATTTTTCCCAATAATTCCAGGAAGTAATGCAGAGCACTAGAATCAGTAGAGTCCACCCACAAGGACTTAGACCTAGAGATCTTTCTAACTTCAATTTCTATACTCTGCCCCCATTCATGTGGATGTGATGATGTTGAAGAGAAGTGAATGGTGCAAATGCAGCTGATGAGGGAAGCACACTCCATTAAAGACCATTAAAAATACAATAAAATGCACCCACTTAAAGGTACTTGCAGCTGCTCTTACCTTCTAAACCTGGCAAGTTATGGAGGCATTTTCCACTTGGGTTCCTACAGGTCTTCATACAGGAGGCTCCACAAGGCTTATAGTGCCATTCACATTCCCCGTGTTGATTGTAGTAATCACAGAACAGTGCTAATGAGAAACAGAAATTTGGACATGTTCAGAAAATAAAATAAAATAAAAAGGTCTTTTTTAAACTCCTGTCTGTACATCATATCCCTGCAATGCTTCTTGAACAGTCTTGAAAACTGTGAATGAATAGGTGAAATTGTGTGACCATCAACTTAGTGTGAAAAGTCTACACAGTGAGATTATAATGCAGGTATGTAAGATACCCAGAGTGTGTGTTCAAGGACATCAGCAAGGCACTGTGCATTTAACTACTGACTTCTCAGAAGGTGTTTGTTACATAAAACTCACGACAGATTGATGGGGTTCTCCACGTTATACAGACACCAACTTCATTACATGCTTGGGCATAGGCAGCTACTGCTGTACAAAAGCAGTCACAGTCTCCTCCAGTGTCACATGCACAAGCATCTGTCACACATGCTTGGTAATATTTTGCTGGTTCAACCTAATATTAAAAAGAAATGCAATATTATACATTCTGCCTTCTAAATTCTTTCGTAGCTTTGCTAGTGTAATTTTCTTTAAATTGTGGTATCTCAGAAGGCCTACATCAGTAATTTCTTTTTCTTGTGTTTTTATACACTGTTAAACACCAGAGGTGATGCCAGATGATATATCCAAATCACATATTGATAGATTTTTAGACACCCAGACTTATGTCATAGTGGAATATTAGATCCGTGTTCCCAAGCAATATTAGACAACTGCACTTGAAAACGAAGGTCTCAGTGCCAAGAACTAAGGTAATAGGAAGAGCACAGAGTTAACCCTGCATTATGTAACTTATATCTACTTAGTGTCAGATGAAGGCTACGCTAATACTTCTTTATTACGTTATTGTTTCACTGATCTTGTGTTCTGTACTTGGTATATGAGAATTTTTATTCAAGTCACACTACAAGAAAATACATGCTAATTATGAAATTATTATTCTTTCGTAATAGGTCAATATTTCCTATGAATGGAGTGTCCTTGTATTTCTTACAGGTAAGGACTGTAAACCTGTCTCATTGAGCAGGATTCAGATTGAAGTTTTCCTGACACAATTCAAAGTGAAACATGCTAATGCATGTTAACAGGTATGAAGATAGCAGCTTCAGTAATACACAGACCTAGTCTTCACACAGTAAACTTCTGCCCTGGTCATACCTGTGAGTGACAGGCAGCAAAGACGTTGCTGTTGATGATGCTACACTGCTTCTCTGACCAGGACTTTCGATAAGGGTTGGTAGAACATGGGTCGTTTATGTTGTAAGCATCAGGACAGGTAGAGGATACTTTCCAGCTGTTTCCAAACTCCAGGACATCCTCTACCATAGACTGACTCCTTGTAGTAAAGTCATTGATGCCATTACCATCGTAATTTCCACAGAGGCCACAAATCTGGCCCTGCAAAATGAAGTAAATAAAATAATAATGGATGTGAGAAAACTTGAAACAACATTTGAGAGTGAAAGAATACTTGAAATTCAGCTCTTAGAATGGTGCCATTACATTCTAATAATCCTGAACATCTTCATCCTTTGTTTCTTCAGCAACAGACCTCAACCACTAAGGCTAGAAGGATACTGCTGTTGACTTTTCTTCTTTTAAGTCTGAACAATAAAGTCATCTTTGTCATTATAACCTCCTGTCTTTGAGGAAACAAGGACTCATAATTAGCAGACTAAGCTTTTCATTTAAACCTTGCTTTATACAACAAATGTACATATAAAAACAAGCCTTGCAAAGCTGTCATAAATACTATCAGTCCAGCAACATAGTCTACTCATTGAGTCTTTACTGTTATGCCTGCTCACAGGTATAAAAAGAAATTACATTTTCCTTGCAAACCCAGAAATATCCCTCATTCTAAATTTATGGATTTGTAAAACAGTGAGTAATTTCAACAAAGTCAGGTCTGAAAAAGTGGTTTGCCAACTCAAGTTCTGTCAGGACAAATAGGCACTGGAAGCTGTCTTCAGAGCTCAGAAGAGCAGCAGTGTGGTGACATGGCTTCCTGAGGCTCTGGAGGAATGAAAAATAACATGGGATATCCTGCAGTAATGCTAGAGACATCACCTGTTTGGGATCTTGGCAGGGTCCCAACAACATTCACACCCAGTCCAAATGTGGACTCTAAATTGCCATTTAACTGCTAGTTCCGCACCTTAAAATCAGGGCTGAGCTTGATGAAGATGCTGGTTTTCTTGTCCCACATGAGGATCAGTCCACTTTTGGTCTCAGTTACCAAGTACATACCCATATAGCGGACTGTGTATGGCACCTCATCATTTTGTCCTCTCTTTACAACACTGACATGCTCCTCACTAAGTATCAGTTCATAGTTCTGAAACGGGAGGAAAAGGTGATTAGAAATGAACTCCATAGCTGCAGCTGTGCTCTTAAACATGTTTTTCTGCTTTTAAGAGTACTACAGATAGTTTAGATAATGAAAACAAATAAAATGTGATAAATCAAAACTATATAGTTCAAATCTCAGGTTCCTGGAACTGTCATAAAAAGGTATTTTAACTAGCATAGGTCAAAAAGGGTGTTTTGGTAGTCGTGGAGGAGCTACATTGCATAGAATAGAATAATCTTCTGACATGATGGGCTAAATTTCTGCTGAAGACAGTTTCCCTGTAGATCTGTAGTTTGCCCAAGAGTGGTATAAGATAGAATGGGAAATGGGAAAGATCGAAAGCTGGGTAGCTCTACCAAATATTTCACTAGTATCTGATTTTAGGCAAGTTGATTTGCTTTTTGAAACATTTTTCCAGCTTCCCTGAAGCAACGGATATCTAGGCTTCTCCTAAGCCCTAGATACAGAACAAAACTGCTCTGTATGCAAAACCTTCTTACCTCTAAGAAAACTTTGATAGATTTTGAGCAAGTTGTCCCAGTGTTGCCACAGGGAATATTTTCAGTGATAACCCTGAAGGTACCGTTGGCTGTGCCACTCTTCCCACAGTGGTCCTGGGTAGAGAAGAACATTTTAAAATATATTATTTTTGTAGACACGATCAAGGTTATGTCTCATTTACTATTGCTAATTATCAGCACCTGGACCAGCGTGTATTCGCAGTTTCCATTGAAGCTGAATCTTTTGTCATCAAAGGTGGTGTAATGACCATCTCCATAAACAGCACAAGTGCCCAGACATCGATTTTTGGTGCATTCCCACTTCCTATTCTTGCATACACTAGGAATGAGAGTAAAACACTTTAATAATAAAACAACTAACTGTTTTGTGTAGACATACCTCAACAACACAGTATTTTTTTGGCAGTTCATCCCTGGTAAATGTTATATTGATTCTGGAGTTCAAATAGTCTATTACATTTTTCATTCAAAGAATTAGAGCAAAGTTCTGTTCTGCTACTCTGAATGCCTTAACTGCAAAATAGGATAATGCTTACTGAACACTGTAGTCCCAAAGATTTCCTATTATTCTGTGCTTTAGCCATCTGCCTACATCAGAAGGAAACCTGTACAAACTGTTCAATCCAAAGCTAAAAGATCCATCAGCTGATGAAATGTGCAATCCAAATCTTTCCTCCCCGCTGTACTATTTAAGATCTTTGGGAAGGCAAATGATAGAACCAGGAACGCTACTTCCAAGGAAATATTTACCAGGTGTTACAGTCAACGTTGATCTTTTCCCCAGGCTGATATGCGGCTTCGTTGTGAATACACGGACATTCCTCTTCAGGAATACAATTGCCATTTCCACCTAACACAAGCCCAGCTGGGCACACACAGCCAGGCATACATTGTGTGCTATACTGGAAAAGTCAAGAGGAAGATATAATTTCAGAATGAAATAATCATAACAGAAAACGGAAGATTAAATTATCATACAAAGGTCTTTACATGGTCTTATTGCTGCTCAGCTTAAATGAGAGAGGACTACAAAGTGCTTACAGGACAATGGAACAAAAAGGAAGTTATTAGCCATTGATTGAATAGCATACAAATCTGTTAAAGATTAATATTTTATGTGTGCCAATCCTGATTGCTCAGATAAATCAATTACTTTAGCACCAAGAGCACAGACAAAACCTGGAAGCACCATTTCATCCAGCCATGACATACGTACACACTGCATATCCAGGGTCTGACAACTTTTTTGACATTCTGCTCCAGTTGTTCCTGCAGTGATATTTCTACAGTCGAGGTGGACCATGGGAAATTCACAGACTACAGGAAAGACAAAAGTGAGAGTACTAAAAAAAGGCATAGGGTTTATTCCACAGCTCTAGCCATAAAAAACATCCAGAAATTATTTGAAAATTGCAGATTTCTGTTAGAAAGGATTGCTGTCTCTATTCAATTTGTTAAATAGATTCACTTCAAAGCACTGAATTCCCAGAAACTAATTCCACAGTATTTCATAAAAAAAAATCTTTGTGAAAAAGAGGTCTTATCATTAATCTGGATTCAGTCCTGCCTTATATGATAACTGTTGCACTACAACTAAATGAGAAATACTTCTACTATTTAAAAATGCATTAAGAAAAATTAATTCTATCAATTCTATTATTTCTGTCCAAAACCTGGCACAGAGAAAAAGGTAAGTGGAAGATTTTTTTTTTACCTGGATTTGGATGGGGTGCTCCAATGCAATTCAGTCTTCCCTGGACGCAAGTGCTGTAAGAGAGGGAAAACTGTATTTTTTTTTTTTTCCTCTCAACCCATGCACTGAGACTGAGAGTTACTTATCTCTTGTCAAGTTTCAGAATTTTCAAAGAATTCCAGAATGCTCTTTTGCAATCTCAGGAAACTACCAGTGCTGCTTTCATGTAATATCCATTATTGCTTAACAGGGAAAAATCATAGGTTGAAATGAGTGTATGTCTTTGCTTGTTACTTTCTCATAAGATCTCTCCTTGCTGGTGTTTTCATAATTTTATGCTTGAAAAATAATGAGAATCAGATAAAAAATACACTTAAATACAATTGCTCTATCAATCTGGAAATATCATAAAATCATAGAATCATGTAGGTTGGAAAAGTCCCTTAAGATCATCAAGTCCAGTTGTAAACCTAACAGTGCCAAGTCCACCACTAAACAGAATCACAGAATTGGCTAGGTTGGGAAAGACCTTTTTTTAAGATCATCAAGTCCCACCATTAACCTAACACTGACAGTCCTCAACTACACCATATCCCTGAGCACTGTGTTAACACAACTCTTAAACACCTCCAAGGATGGAGGCTCTACCACTGCCCTGGGCAGCCCAATGTCTGACAACCTGTTTGGTGAAGACATTCTTCTTAATATCCAGTCTAAACCTCCCCTGGCACAATGTGAGGCCATCACCTCTTGTCCTATCACTTGTTGCTTGGTTAACTTGGCACTTAAGATGATCTGATCCCATAACCTTCCTGGGACTGAGGGCAGACTGACAGGTCTGTAGTTCCCTGGATTCCCCTTTCAGCCTTACATTTACTAATAAACTGCTGATAAACGATGGGAAATGGCTTGGTGAGCACTGCCACCGGCTCCCTCAGAACCCTTGGGTGGATCCCATCTGGCCCTACAGACTTGTGTGTGTTTAACTGCTGTAGCAGGTCGCTAATCATTTCCCCTTGGATTATGAGGGCTTCATTCTGCACCTTGTCCCTGTCTTCCAGCTCAGGGGAATATGTACCAGTCTTAAAAGCTGAAAATAAAGTTGAAAAAAAAATAAGAGAGCATTGTATTGAAATTCAGGCAAGGCAGGGTGAGACCTGGTTAAATGCAGCAGATTTTAATGAGAAAATACATACACTATTGCTTGAGTGTTTTGCAAAAGAGTCACTTACCACACAAGCCCATTTTCATGGACAGCTTCTCCAAACGGTATGGGAGATCCTCTGTAGTAGCAGGGGCATTCATTAGCAGGCACACATTTGCCACTCTCATCCATGTAGGTTCCATTTATGCAGGTGCAGCCATCAACTGGGACAAACTTGATGTTGCACGTGACATCAGGCTCGCTCAGAGACCGACAAGTGGGTTGGCAGGAAGAGATGGTGTAACTGTAGCTTAGGGATTTGGGGCATGAGGTGGTGTATTTTGCTTGAGAGGGGAAAATAGAATAGGTTTGTTAATTCCAGATGGTAATTTCTGTTGGGACAAAGTAAACCATAGGCAGTAGAAATAACACGTGAACAATACTGTGCACCTCTGCCTATGTTGCATTTTTCATGGCAACGTATTTCTGAATGCTTCCAGAGTTGGACTTGGAAAGCTACTGTACATGTGGGGTAAGTGATGTATGCAAAGAAGAAAATACTTTTTCAAATGAAGTTTTGGAAAGAAATCTCCATTTGGCACCATCATTCATTGCCAAGACTTCTAAACCTTTTGAAGTATGAGACAAGGTCTACCTGAATGTCTCCTGATATGCTGAAAACAGACCTACTGGATCAGGGGAACCCAGCAAGCAGCTTCAGAGACCTCTCATTTTCAAGCATTCTGGTTGGTATTACTAGTACTGTTATTCTGATATGTCACATTTTCTCTGCAATAACTTGTGATGCATAAAGCTGTAGTGAAATCCAAAGCTGCACAAAACCAGATGGAGGCACTTCCATAACAGCAGTCTCTTTCCTAAACAAGCTATGTCTCCCATCTATTTGTAGTCACTCTTGCTAGCAGTGGATTGATTCTAGGGGAACAGCAGAGAATTACTTCCAAGAGTGCACTTAACAAAATCCCTTCCTCAGCACTTACTATATTTGTCTAGAAACCAGTATAAAATAACCTCTGATCAGCAGTTCTTGTTGATGTATGTTCTTAGGAAAGGGGATAGTTAAGAGTACTTACAACAGACATCAGTTCTCCATCCGTGCAGCTGGATTCCTTTTGCAGCACAAGCTCTCACATAGGAAGACAGGGCTGCACACAGACAGTCCTCACTATTTTCACAGTTACAAGTGTCAAACATGCAGTTCTAAGAATGCAGAGAAAAATAATCTCAGCGCTGATAAGATTGTCAATTTGAAAAACTAAATGTTATCTTTCTGGTCTTATCTACTAATCCTTCATCAGATGTGCTCACTCATAGACAACGTGAACGTTGCTTTATCACTTTCCAGTCTTTGTTTAAGTTTCCTAGCAGGGGAGAATGCAGGTAATGGAAATTCAGTATTTAACATGCCTTAGCACACACTTCCCACTATATGTGTGTACCCATCCAGGAGTATATAGGTGCCTTTTTCACTTGCAAGCAAGTCAGGATCTTGAAGCCAAGACTGACAGGTGAAATAAGGTAATGTTACAACACAAACAGAAACACATGTTGAAGGAAGGAAGTGCTGCAGTACAGAAATGAAAATACAGGCATTGTGTAAGACAAGAGACATTTCTGGAACAGTCCTTTTCTGGTAGATAGTTGTAATGATCCTATTCCTATTATTTCTGAAGGAAAAAACAGTCTAACAAAGTACCGTGTGGTGAACAGAGGGATTCACTGCGTAGTGACAGTCAGCAAAAGGTCCTTCGGTGTCAGTTAGCAGACCACACCAATGCTGAGCATATTTTTCTGTGAGAACAAACAACACAAGTGAACATTACCATTGCATGTCAGTAGTCACAAGAAAGACACTGCCCAGATCTATGAAGCCAGTTCTGAGATTACATCAAATCTCTCCTCCTCCTGTCTTTTTCACTCAGACTGTGGGCTAAGGTTCCTAGAAGCAAAGAGCTCTTGCTGAAGGGGATGAATAAAAGTTTTCCAAAGATGCTCCTGCAATCCACTCCTCTGACACCAAATTGTCAGCTTAGACATCCTCTTTGTTTTCAATGGCCATATAATTTCATTCAGTTATGTTTCTATGACTCTTCCTTTACTTTGTTACTTATCCCTAGTGCTTTCATTATGAATATTTATTTCTGATTTCAGATGTATGTTTTTACCAAATATATAAGTCTTTATTCTCTTATCTTTGCTTTCCAACAGATGTGTTTCCCTTAGGGATGAGCCAAAAAAACCCCTAGAAAATATTCTCAGAACCACTCACCGTTATCAATGCTGAGTGCACAAGGGTTCTCAAAACTCTGCTGGATATTAGGGCACGAAGCCTGAGTTTTCCATGTGTTAGCAAACGCTGTTGCTGTTCCTTCAACTATTCCACTTATGACCTTGAAGTCATCAGTTTGGATATTATTGAAATTTCCACAGAGACCTGTTGAAAAGCAGTGAAAAGTTGATGCTGCTCATACTAGACAAAAGACATTAAGCAAGATGTTCTTATATTTCATACACTCACCACAAGTCTGGTCTTTGAAAACAGGATCCAGTCGCACAAACACTTGCATGGTAGGTACGATTTGGATTTCAAGGTGGACGCCGAAGCTTGTCTGCATGATGATGAAGAATGATGAAGGTCTGAACATGGTGACATTAGCTGTAGATGAAAAACAGAATGATCACTTTCTGAATGAGGTCAAAAGTCTCTTCCAGCCAAGGCTATTCTATGATTCAATGCTGGGAACCGTGCATCATTATACTATTCTTGTTGAATTTCTATCACAATTGTTGCAAGTTCTAAGGTGAAATTAAGCCAATCTTTATGAAAATGAATCATAAATATAAATCAAAATTCACAGTTCAGAATTTGCTTGTAGCTACCAAGTTGTTAACTGTATTTGCTGTCTCAGCATTAAGCAGATGGAGATTACTCCTTCCAAGAGCATAAGAAGGAAAAACTGCATGGCACTGAGTGTTAAAAAGAAAACTTCTGGTTTTGTTTCTAAGCTTGTACAACATATATTGGAGCCTTCACACTGCTGGAGAGGGAACATAAGCAGATCTGAAAGTCAGAGATATTGCATAGAATCATCAGTTATTGACAGGGAGAGCAAATACCAAATTTCTGTCTGAGGAAGTGTGAGCACAGGAGTGGTGAGTGAAAAAAAAAAAGGGCTAGAACAGGTAAACAGATGTCGTCCGTATTCTATTTTGGGCAGTGAGAAGGAAGTAAACCTTAGAGTGATCAAATCAGGAGACTGTAAATGCTGTTTGCTTCTGTTTGAACTTTTGCCTATGCTCATGCTATCTCCCATTTCTTTATGACACCAGACTTCCCACTTCTACTTCAAAAGCCTTTGTGTGCCTCAGGAAACATCCCAAAGAGAACCGAGGTGTGAACTTGCAGGTTCTGAAGAACTCACAGTCCTTTGATCTTCCATAGTTTAAGAAAATAAGCAGGTGTGGAGTTGAAATTCTGAGCTTACTGCTTATGGACTGTTAGAGACAAAATTACCTGCTGAGATGGGCAGCTGGGTGTAGATGGAGTTCACAAACACACCACCATCATGTTTGACCACAATGAGCTGGTAAGGAAGAAAAACAGGAGGCAACTGTGTGAAGGATAACTATAGTCCAAAAAGTAATAATGCCAATGACTCCAGTGGTACTAATTAAAGAGATATTGAATAAAAAGGGTATTTTTTTGTGATTTCACCTCCTCCCTTTTTCCACTTTGTACACTTTCTAATTTTTCTTGCCCTAAAAGATCCTTTAAAGATACTTTCTCAGCTCCTTAGGGAATTACATCATCATTACAATTACATCATTTCTTTGAACACATCTTTGTGGTGAATTACATCCCTTACTGTTGTGCTTGTAGTTTCTAACCTAAAAGCTCATGGTTTTTTTATCTAATTGGTAGAGAAAATAGTGCTTTTTTCTGCTTTGCGAGTACAATGTTTTTCTTAATGAACTTCCACAAATCCAAATTAATGGCTGATCTGAATTTCATTAAAAAATCAATTTCTTTTCACTCGTTTAAAAATAACATGTACTTATTGCATATGGTGACCATTTGAGAGAGAAATGCAATTCCCTGGCTAATTAAGGCCTAGCTTCTTTGCTCCCTATATTTTTAATAGCCATTTCCCGTGTTTATTTTGCATTCTTACAGTTTGTCCTTTATTCATGTTGAGGGTCACTGCCTTTAAGCATGTCTCAGTGTCTGTCAGGCCACATTTGCGTAGTTCTACCAGGATGGTGAATGTTTCATCTTTACAGTCCTGAAAAACAATGCCTACAGTTATTTCATGAAAGACTAATTATGGAAATTTTCTCTCAGCTCTGAAAAAATATTTCTGTTTCTGGAGAAGATCCAGACTCTCCCAAATGCCTCCTTTGGCCTCAGATTCGATTTTGCCTTGTGTAGTCATTAGGAACGAGAGAATCAGAATGCAGTTTTGCATTCTATTGACAATACCCATATTTGGAGTATTTATTCATGCCCACTTCTAATGTTTGATTCAATTCTACCTGTCATCTTTCTGTAGTTGGTATCAATGCTAGACAAAAATTTCAGATAAAACATTTTTCAGGAGAGCAGTTGGGTTTTTTTGGTAGTGGGGTTGGTTTTTTTACTAAATTGCACAGATGTGGAAAAAGGAAAAAAAAAAGAACAAACACATCAAAGATCAAAACATTTCACTTGCACATTGCTGTAATTACATATTTTGATTATAATTAACTTTTAATTTTTCTGTTTCTTTTTATTTATTTTTAAATCTGTATAAATATGTTCAAAACCTAAATGAAATGTATCAATTGAACTGTTTTTCTGTATTTGAACTTCCCAGTAATGACATAAAAATATTAGTTTTATAAATTAAAACTTTTTCTTTTTTTTTCAGAACCATTAGTGTAGTTTTTCAGACTTGTACTATTTGGCCCAATACCATATTGGGCCATATGGCAAAAATTATGCAACTCAGTAAGAAAGCTGGATTAATCACACTGAAGAACGTAGACTAAGCAAGTTCTTAAAAAAGGCAATGCTCTTGAGCAATTACTGCATCACAGAACTGGAGGTTCCCCAGTAAACACCATATACTGTTGCATGATATCCTAATAGCTAGCTGAAGATTGCCATTGGAATGGCAGCATATGTTCTACTGAGCATCTGGCTAAATGCAAGGCAATTTAACGTCTGTATGTATAAAGAGGTAAGTTTTAAAAGTGTTGATTGAGACCACCCTTTCTTTCTATAAATGTATAAGGCTTTATGACCTAGTAATATGTGATTCCCACCTTGGAAAGGACATAAGTGCAGTCTCCATGAAGATCATAATGTTTTTTATCGTATGTGGAAATGTGTGAACCTCCCTCTACTGAGCACGTTCCTGGGCATGACATGTCTTGGCAACTCCACTCGCCTCCAATACAGGTACTGGAAGAGAGAGAGTTAGCTGAAATCAGTAAGAGTGGTCCAGAGTAAAAGGAATTACAAAGATGTTAGGTTGAGCTATTGTGCTGCTGTAGTTTGACACACAGTTAATCTGGGTTTAAGACTTTCCAAAACATTGTGAACATGTGATACAATGCATTCACAGGAATGACTCTGGTATGCATTCACTTTGCTTATTTAATTGTTTTCCTTCTTTGGAGAGGTGAACTCTCCAGCAAGAGGTATTGGATGAGTAATTGCTTGGTTTTTGCAGCTGACATAAAGCATAATGACAAATTAAATTCTATTCTGTTTTGTTATATAAATGCATAACAGAAATGCAACCCCACAACTACTCCTGGTTGCAGAACATTTCTGTTTTCTAAGGTGATGTGGTAGTGCATGGGTATAAGATTAATAACTGTGACATAGAGGTTGTATTGTGTGATTCCTTGCTTTCTCCAGAGAAAAATAAATATTTGCAAATACATAAATGACTGCGACTTTATTTCCCTTAGAGAAGTCCAAATGTTTAAACAAAATAAACAAAGAAGAAGCACGTTAATTGACTGGTGAGAAATCTAAACACTGTAAATCCTTGCTTTGATCACCTTGAGTTAGAGTGCAAAGCTGGCTAAGGCTGCTGCTAAATAAAACAAAGAATATTCTTTAGGGTTATTTTGGAACTGTAGTGGTCAGCTAAATACACATATCAATTACCAATGATACAATTGCATATAATAAACCATTAAACTCATTAAATATATAAGAGGAAATAGTAAGTTAGAAAAGTAACAAAGGTTACCAGGAACGGCACTGCTCTGAAAAAGAAGTTCCTGGAGCGTAGGTGTCACCATTATAAATGCAGAAGCACTGCTGATGGGGAATGCAGCCAGAATTGTTGATGTCATCAAATACAGTCCCTAGATTTAAAAATGAAAAAACCAAAACCACTAGTTAGTTAAAGAGGTATTTCTGATACACCATTTTTGTTCACTACAGATCCTAAATATCATCTTCGAGACAACTCTGAAGCTGCTGTGAATGACAGACCTATGCTGAGGACAGTAGGACCATGCCAATTTGTACAGTGAAGAATTCATCCCTTTTAGTCTTAAATTCCACCTGCTTTGAGCGAGGCACTCATTGTAGCACAGGTGGCTTGTTGGGAGACTGGTCTTGATCTCTTGGCTGTTCTGCTTTCCTTCTTTCTGAATATTGCACCTGCACTGGCAATTAATTCAGATAACTTTTCTCAGCTGAGACATGACAAAGTCACTTGCAGCTGTGAAAAATGCAAATACAGGAGGCTCTAAGTCCGTGGAACCTGCCTAAATCCTACAGGTAAGATGTTGTTCTTTGAGATCAGAGATATGAGTGCATGAGAACTTGCCTGGGGGGCAGAAACAGCCATCCATACAGTGTTCTTCACAAAACTGAGATCGTTCAGGGTTGGTGCAGGTGTCCGCACAGGGGGAGTTGCACTCCTGGTACTGCATGTTGTAAGGACATGTCTTGGCTGCAATGTTAAAGGAGGACATTTTTTTTCAGTTAAAAGTATTTCTAGTTCACTATATATGAAAATATATTCATTGAAGTTTTTCATCTGGATATGAAACCACACTAAACTCCAGATCCACCGCTACCTCTCGAAATCTGAAAATTTAGTTACCTAAATCTGTATTTTACGGTTGATATGTGCTTTCTGTGACTGTCTGGCACTGAACTGGCTGAACTGGATTTCTGGGACAGCAAATTAATGACCCCACAAAGTCTGCAAGGCCTGTGTGTCTACTGAAGGCACCTTTCTCATGAACATCTGTATTGCTAGAGAAATGTAAGACTTAAATAGGTAAAGCTTTAGTGTGTTTGTGTTTTTCAGGTACCTTTGGAAGAGCAAATAGTACCTCATGGGATTTGGTTCTGAAGCAAACACTGGTGAAAATATCAACAGCTACACCCCATAATCTAGTATGTGTTTAATTCAGTACAAATCTGTATGAAGATTGTAGTGCTGCAAACTCCCGACCACCAAGTAAGAGGATAAATAAGTGCTTAACCAGTTAAACACCTGTAAAGACACAATCAGCTGGTAACTGAGTATAAAAAATGCTGTAGTCACCATGAGGAAAAGAGAGAAACAGGAATACAAGCAAGTACACCTCATTCTTTCTCATTCTTTCCCCTTCTTTCTCCTTCTTTCTCCTTTATTTGCTTCCTTTGCTGTCCCAGTTAAAGAAACAACACTTTGACTCTCCATTAGAGTATCTATTTAAGTGTTTGACAGTGTTTAATCCAGTTTGTATTAAAATCCTAAAATCTTTTTTCTGAAATCCTCGTGCTGGAACTTGTACATCAGCACCCTCTGGAGAATACAGTCTTGAATGGCCTGTAATTTCTCATGCAATCTCAGCATCATTTGACAGCTTGTTGTTTGTTAGTCACTGAGCATGAAGTCAGGTTATCTCCAGTGATACTTACGGCACAGTTTCGACGTTCTCCAGTTCTGAGGATGCCCACCAGCATGAGCACACTGGCGGGAGTATTCAGCAATGGTGTCACAGATACATGAGGAGTTTTTGGTTTTTTCAGAATGGCACAAGTCATCTTGGCAAGCCATGATGTACTCTCTAACATCAACTAGGTCGTTACACTCTGCAAATGCAGAGCTGGTCAGTGTTTTCTGGCATATGTCATCCTTGGGAGAAAAGAGAAAGGAGCAATTTTTTTGGTATTGTTACTTTGTATAATTATTCTTTAACAGAATCTTATATCCCTCTTAAAGTTGCTGTTACCTGAGGGCTTTTCCTGTTGACCCATCTGAAGGTGTGGAAGGGAACAGTTAAATTTGAAAGAAAAATAAAAGAATAGTCAAAAAATCCTTACAAGATTATCAGTGCAATTATCTGTCAGGGTAGAAATGGAGTCTTCACATTGTTCTGTTGGCCCATCCATCTTCTGCATATTCCCAAACTGCAAGGCTGTCATCTTAATATCTGTACAAAAGAAGTTTAAGAATGAAGGTTGAGGGGTTTTGTTCAATGCAGCTACCTTTTTCTTCTCTCAAGAATTCGGCTCAAGACTGGCCAAAGCAGCTAGTTCCCTTAAGTCTTTAAATTTGATCATCACCCCTTCCAAAGGAAGCACTACATCATTGTCTCAACTTACCTTGCACAGCACCCTGGAAAAAGCACACATTAGAAAACAATTCTCAGCCTATCACATTGTAATGCAAAGTAAGATTTTTACCAGAAGAATAACAACCTGTTTTGAGAATATACAGAGCCCATGCAGGGAAGAGAGAAAAGAATCTAAACAGGGATTTGGACAATGGAGACTGCTATAAGATGAGGTTTAGTGAAAAGCTCAAGCTGAGAAAAAATATTATGATGAAGATAAGATCTTATAAAGAATATGCAGTTCAGCAGGCAAATATGGGTATACCAATTTTAAGAGAAAACTGAAACAATAAATGAACTGACTAGACAATAGAATTGCCTTTTGTTTTATGAAATATATTTCTATATTTATTTGTGTAATTAATGAAAATCTGGCTCATTTTTATGGGATTTACTGACTAGGTAAATAAAACTGTGGTATACAAGAAACAAACAATCAGTTGTTAGCATCAGTACTATATTCATACTTAAAGTATTAAATCACATCATCTGAGCTCTGTACTATGTATTTTTGAATGGAAATTGCATCACATCTTCTGGGTAAATCATTTAAAAGGATAGGAAAGAGGAATACTGATGATGTTAGGGTTAAAAGAAAAGAAAAAAAAAAAGCCAAAAACACATGTTGGAGACTCCAGAAACCAATTTTTATTATTTAAAAAACTTACTGTTTGAATAGAACTCGTTGTAAATTGGAACCCCATTGAAGTCCCCACAAAGTCCACAGGTCTTATTCATGTATTTCTCACTCAATTCCAGCTAAAATGATGGACAGAAAGTGGATAGAAGTTAGTATAAACGTCCTAAAATGTATTCAAGACCACTGAAAGCACCTGCCCGTTACCTGAGTATTTTTCATCACATCTGTGTAGTTTTATTAAAAAATCTAATTCAAACCTAGGGGACAGAATGAAGAGTTGCCTTGGATTTGATATATAATGCAGAATCCAAGTTATTGATGCTATTGATGCAGACTTAAGTTTTCACTCTAATATCTGTATTGCTCTCATCCTCTTTCTCTCTCTATTTGTTTTTCAGGAAGAAAATCAAATTCACAGCAAAAATGAAGTCCTAAGAGATTGAAATTCTGCTAGAAAAGGATATTTGAAGGGGTGAGTAGGCCCTGTAACAATGCCAATATGTTAATGATGTAATGAAAGTCTTTTTTTTTCCCTATTTTAAGCAGATGTCTGCTAACCACTTGATGTAAATCTACGTAATTTTCTTTACAACTACTTGGATGCAAACCTATCTTTATTAAGAAAGAATTGCTCAATAGTATGAGATGAGAAGATAATAATACCCCCCTAAACAGGTAGGGACCAGCCTAATCAAAGATTAGCTCTGGTCTCTGAAGCTGTAAACAGGCCCAGGAGAAGTTCTTACCAAAATACTGTCATCTTCATTCCACATTAACACAATACCCATTTTGCTTGCAGCTTTCACATAAATGCTGCTTTTCTCTATCGTAATTCCAGAGTGGCTGTATGGCAATTGAACTCTGGGAAAAGACAGAAAGAATGCTAGGTATGTTTTTGAACCAGATGTTTGATAAAGAGGAAAAAAAAATGGTTTGTGGTATCCAGCATCTGAAGGGATTCTAAAAAAATGCAGTTGTGTGGAAAGAAAAGTGAATAAAAAAGATGGTCCAACATCATCCAGTATGGATAAGAATTTGGATAACATCTTGTAGGATTTTTCGTCCATTTTTTTTTTTTTTGGGGGGGGGATAATCTTTAAGGGAAGGATTTAATTACTTCGAAAATAATTAACAGCAACTTATTCATTATTTTTGTTAGTAAAATTGTCAGATTTATTGAAGAACACATATTTTTTTTCTCCAAATTACAAAATACACCAAAATACTTGGCAAGTCTGAAAAAAATAGCCCGTGGTTACAAAAGAAGTGTTATGAATAAACTTACCTGTTGCTGTTGATCATGACAGCATCCTTTGTTAGTTCAGCAGCTACACCTTCAAGTTTCATGGTGATACGGCTGATGGTTGGAGCGTTTTTGACCATTGTGCGCCTGATCTGGATGTTGAAATCCTCATAGGGAGCGTTGCAATGGGATGAAAAAACATAATTACAGAGCCCAGGGAAGGAGAATATGTCCCCATCAAAGGTTTTGAAGTGGAAGTTGCCCCATGTGCTGCACACACGGCCGTTGTGAACAGGATTGGAAGCTGTGGATTAAAACTGGCTGTAAGAAAATGACTTAAAATTCCCAGCCTTAATATGGTGAAAATGAACTTGTCCAGGCTTTCATTTTGCTATTGAATAGTTTTCACTTGCCTACCTCCCTTTGTTATTTTCTGTCCCTCTATCCATTATAAAAATGTGTATTCATTCTTCACTCCTATCTGTTACTCATATACCCATATAAATGATTACAGGTATGTTCAGCTAGAGCTTTATTAGTTTTCCCCATTTCAGCTAACAGTTCAATATTATGTTTCTTGATCACCCTCTTTCTCCTCTTACTAATCCATGACTTCCTTTACCAGTGCCTTTCCCTGTTTGTATTAGATTCCTCTGTCTACATCCCCTAAAATTGAAAACTTATTGAATACATTTCGTTTCCTTTACTTACGTGTTATTACTGGGTTTGTCAGCATTGGCTGGATGATGTTCACCTTAGATGAAACTGCAGCAGAACCTAGAAAAAAGTAAGAAAGAAAACAAAAAGTAGTATAACAATATGAAAATTTGCACCTAAAATTGACCTAGGAAGGACAAGAAAGTTAAAGATCCAATGAAACAATGTTAAGCTTGTTTTGTTTTACACAGGCCATGGATCAGGTTAAAAGTACGGACTAAAATTCAAAATCAGGATAGTTAAACCATAATAAATTGCTTTCAAAATCAGGATAGTTAAACCATAATAATAATAATAATTATTAATAATAATAATAATAATAATAATAATAATAATAATAATAATAATAATAATAATAATAATAATAATAAAAAATAAAACCATAATAAACCATTGCTTTCAATGATGATGATCTGCATTTTCTATCTTTGAATTTTGACCCTTTTATAAAACTCTGTATTGTGTTAGGAGAGGCAGGAATTCACAGCTCTGAGTACTGGAGTGCTTCAGACACACTGAACCATACAAAGGGCAAAGCTGTACTAAATGAGCCTGTTAGTGGTACACTCGTCTTCTCATTACACCTCCTCTTTCTAAGGAGAGAATGAAAACTTTACTCATCCCCCTTGCTCTCTGTTTAATATTTTCCTGTCCAGGGGCTGCAAACCCTTAGAAACGACCACAGATCTGTTGTACACAATGATCACAAGTCATTACGTGGTAAAAATCAATGAAGCTGGGTTGCCATCTTCATTTCCCAACATCAGCTGCTGACTTTACAGCTTGCCAAAGTGGTCTCATTTCCTTGATTATAAAGAACCAAACACCCTGCATGTGTATTCCACTTGGATTTTGTGTATACATATTCATGTACATATGCATACAGCCCCTACAAACACACATCTGTTTTCTCAGTTACCTGTAATTATACAAATATATCCATACTGTGTGTGTTTAGTAATTGGTATCTAATAATGACATTACTATTCTCATATGTGTTAGTACACATTTATCTTTATTTGACACTACTGGCAATATGCTAAGGAGGGGGTTTTTTTGGTATTTTTATTATTTAGTAGAGATGTAGCAAATAAATAGAAATATACAGTATCAACAAACATACTGTTCTGTTTCTGCTGAACAGCCTCAGTGTGTTCGCCTCCTGTTCCCTGTTGGACTTCAGTCTGGGCTCCTGTGAAGAAATTGTAAAAAGCATATTAAGTACAATGTCCTGTATCTGAACTTTTAAAGCAAAGCATTTAGGTAGGATAAAAGGACCCAGATACATCTCTTTAAGACAATGAGAAGAGTCCTTTATCACATCAGAAAAAATGAAACAGGCTCCCCCTAAAAAGGTAAAATGTAATTATAGAAAGAGACTTTCCACACAGAGTTTGAAATCCAAATAACATTTCATATATCTCTACTTTCGTTGTTTCCCTTAAAACTCATTCAAGGGATTCTAATGACTGGATCACAGCCTTTACTTCACTGCTGCCCTGAATAAATCTCACCAATATGTGAAACAATTATAGGAAGAATTCATAAAAAGTAAGAGAGTGATTTATTAAAATTGCTGCATAGTAGCTAAGTAATAATAAGAAAAAGCACAGAACTGGCTGAAAGAACCCAGGGTCTTAGGGCTCAATCCAGTAATGGCTGCAGATATTTATAAGCCCATTTCTTTGGTGCCTAAGCATAAGGCCTTTTCTTCTGGAGTAAATCTAAAGCCTCAATCAAGGATTTAGATTTGCTGTACAGCTAAATGCAGGAAGGTACCTCTGGGTGATAATACAAGGGCACATAGCCTGAGCAGTGACCCAGAGAAGTATCCAAAAGAACCAGATGTCCTGTTCTGCTCCTTTTCTCACTCTGAGATGGTTCAAACTTACACCTTCTCTGCAGAAAACCTTAAGCATCATACTGTAAGTCCAAGGGTTCTTGCTAGCTCACCTAAATGTGAGGCATGGTGCTGAAAACAGTGGGACAGTGACAAAGGAGGGAAAAAGAGGCCATAATCATGTGACTACATGGGTCTTCTATTTTGTTTTAAGGATTATTTTTGTACCTCCAGTTAAATAGTTACTGAATCAACTACCTGAACTGTCTCCTAGATGAGTTCTTCTCTATCATGAGTCTAAGTTTTTAATTCCTTTCCATGCATGGCCCAGCAATACCATACCAGAGGAGGTATTGGCAAAGACTGTTGAGAGATGACAAATCCTGACCTGAGCCCTTTCATGCCTAGAAAAAGGCTGACCCTGAGCACCTTGATTGGTGCTCTAGGCTCTTTTCTTTTATAAGCAAATATGACAG
The DNA here is from genome assembly GCA_028020825.1 of Podargus strigoides. NCBI lineage: Eukaryota > Metazoa > Chordata > Aves > Caprimulgiformes > Podargidae > Podargus > Podargus strigoides. Next base: position 6,358,373 of record CM051633.1, read on the forward strand.
GCATTTCCTGTAAAAGAAAATTTGCTACAACTTGATTTTGTGAAGGACTGAATCCTGTCAGCATGTGATAACTGTGCTTGGAATATGTTGACTAACATGTACCTATGACCTGCCTCAGAGGATTTAGGTGATGAAGTGATGAATATCTGAACCCTGATCAGGATTATGTGAATGAGCACTCTAGGTGTCTAGAGGATTTTTCAGTCAAAGAGGAACTGCCTGTGTGATTTGGTTGAAAGTTTAGCACCCCTTTTCCTTATACAATAGATGGGAAAGTTCACTGACTCCAAACTGGATCCATAACACCCATCTCACTGAGCAGGGGACCACACTGGTGGGCGAGGGGAAAATGCTGAAGCCAGGGGTGTGCCATAAACTTGTCCTGGTTGCCCAGGCACAGCCCCATGGCCCAGCCATGCAGGCAGCCATGAGCAGCCCCAGTCAGTGGGAGATCCACTCCAGGCACTGACTCACAGGTGTGTCCCACACCTCCTCATCATGCTCATGATAAAAGGGGGGAGCTCACTGGGGGTGGGGCTCTTACTCTTCTCCCTGAGGTTTGTTGCTGGTGGTGCTCTGTTCCTGCTGTCAGCATCAAGAACCAGGCTGAGTAGAACCCTTTATACTTTATATTGATTATTGTCTCAGTTTGTTATTCTATTAAATTGGTTTATACTTCAACTCACAGGCCACTTAAGAACCTCAGCCCATCTGAAGTGCTGGGGTCTGAACCCTGAGCCCTGAATTAAGGTTGACATATGGGTGGTTCCCATGGTCCTTTAAGAGGAGGGGATGAGTTTGCCTTTTGGCTTTCCTCCAAGGTGAGGCTGACCTTGCAGGGAAAGCCCTTGGGTAAACAAGCTCCAGGTGCCCTGCATTGGGTCAATGAGTGCCAGGTGCCCCACATTGGGTAAATGAGTGCCAGGTACCCTGCTTTGGGGATAAAAGCTGGGACCATTCCCAGGAAGGGTGGGGTGTCTGTCTGTGAGGTGGATGTGCTTTGCAGAGTTTCCCTGTTGGGGAAGGACCTCCTGACTCCCTGCAACTGGATCCCAGTCAGGTTTGGCATTTGCAAACATGGGTTTCGTGGGGAGACAACATGGGGCTACTTCTATCATACATGATCAGCCTATTGACTTGGTTGTCTCCCATTTTTTCTATGGGATACCTTGTGTCTTTGTTTATTCTATCCATTATTGGTTGTACTATATCATTCTTGGGGTTGCTGGGGTTGATGTCTATTATTTGTGATCTGTTTGACTTGTTTGTACCCCCAGCAATCCCTTATATACTGACTACTCTATGTGTAATAGAACCTACTTACTGGATTGTTTTTCTGCTGGCTGTGTCCTTTGTACTAGGCCTAGTAATTGGCAAAACACCATGATACCTCCATGAAAGCTGGACAACTAACCACCTTTGTCTTAAAAATAACTGGATCAGGAGCACCTTCTTCTAAAAAATATTTTACTAATGCAGCTTCTGTCTATGCCACCATGTAAGCAGATTGAGTACTTGATGCCAGAGCTGAAGCAACTTAAGCCCTCTTGGGAGTCCTGCTTGGGGGCTGAAGAGGGCCCCAAGGGATTGCTGGCTTTGGAGAAGAGGGTTTTGGGCAGCCTCACCATATTTAGAAGTAGCTGCAGTGTCTGCATTTTCTTTCAGACCTAAACTTTTAATTCTTTTCTCACTTAATTTTATGTGTGACTACTAAGTGATGCACAAAGAAGTAAATTAGGACAGAGTTTAACTGTTCCATTTCCTGTTAGTCTTTCAGTATCACAAATAATATCATTAGGGAAATGCATCAATATCATTATAATCGATACTAATCATTTGAGACAAATGGATGCTGATCAGGTGACACAAATGCCTCTAAGTCTTAACAATAGGACAGAATTTGCTCTCACCCAACACATCTATAGGAATCTCAGCAGGCATGGAATCATAGAATGTTTGTTTACCCTAGCATGAGAACCTTTGTAACAGAGGAAAATAGTATATACATGTGTTTGGGGCTGTTAATTTTTCTCAAGGAAACAGCAGGGGCTTTTGTTTGCTTAGCAAATACATAATTCCCAGGGAAATTTGAGCTGCGTTGGTTTATTTAGCAATTGCACAATACCACATTGTTGGCCACTATAAGAATAAGTGTCTCCCAGTTGTAAGAATAGTCAATTTACCATTTGATAGTTTGGGAACTGACCTAATTATTAAGAATATTTCTGGATGCACCTTGCTACATTTATATCCAGCTGCCAAACCACATATGCAGTTATCATTATAATCAATTTAGAAAAGTTAGTATTTGACCCAAAATATAAAGTCAGGCACAGAATGTGTGTGGAGATGGCATGGGATTGGGTCAATATTCTTTAGTCACTCAGGATATCTGAAAATATTTTCCTCAAATTCAAATAAAGAGGAGTTTGCTGGTTGCTGTCTAGCTACTGCTCATTTTTCAAAGCAGTTTATCAGATTAGCATTACACAGTACAAATAACTTTCTTGTTCAATGAATGGCTTGAAGATGCTTGAGACTGATATTGCGTAACTCTAAATGTAAGCTTATAATCTAAGTGACTGTTGTAATGTGTGTTTAAATCAACTCGCCAGTATTTTAGTGTTTATTTCACAAACTATAAAGTAGTCTAAAATTATATTTGCACTTGTCAATGTTTTGAAAATGATATGCAAGATAAATTTACATAGGTGATCTGAAGATTTAAAAATGTTAGCCTACAGGGCAGTAATTCCTATATATGAATAGGGCAGATCTAGCAAGCTTGTACTCACGTAAGTAATTTCAGTTTGATTGGTCCCATTTGCTTAATAGGGCTACTCAATATTAATAAAATCTGCCAAGACCAGTCCTGATGGATATAATATTGACAGGAGAAAAAAATCCATACAAATCTAGTCCTGCTCACATTCAATATCAGTAACTTATGTAAAATATTTATATAAGGTATTATCAAGGCACAATTAATTACTGAAAATCATTGCCACATGAGTACTCCATTCTCATCTCTTTTGCAAAAGAAGTTGCAAAGAATCTTGAAGAACCTGGTATTAGCTTCTGGTTGGTGATAAGATACTGGAAAAGATTGACCAGTGATCTGATCTAGCAACTGGGAAATGTAGTGGTTTAAATTTCATAAAAAATGTGACATGCGTAGTCAATCCTAATAAAAATGCAACAGGAAGAAAAGGCTTTTGTAAGGCATAAGCGATACTAAAAACCTGGTGTTTTAAGACATGAATAACAGTTCTTTTTAATCTTCAAGGCTACCATCCAAATCATAGAATCATAGTATGGTTTTGGCTGGAAAATGTAGTTATATGCAGTAGTCTGAGGCAATATTGAATTAAATCAGCTCAGTTAATAGGCATTAAGTATTTAATGAAAATTATAAAAAAAGATAAAAAGAAATCTTGTTAAAATGCAGCTATCTGTTAGGTGAAATAATAAAACAAGTATAGCTGTTTAAAATGTATTACTAAATCTAAACAGAGTATTTTTTCTTTTCCCAATGAAAAAGAGAACTTCTTACCTATTTGATGGATGTAGCAAATTGCGAACAGGAAAGCCCATTGTGGTACCCATATCCCCCTGCCAAACCCCATCTTGAGTGGAGTCTGGCACAAGGATCTTGGGTCTAAAGTTGGTCAGGAGGACTAGTTCACCTGTGGTCTGGCAGTCTTATATAGTAGGTGACTTTGGCTTCAGTCCCAGATTGATTCAGAAAGTCTAGAAAGGTGGGGTTTGGGGGATTTTAGCAAATGAACAGGTAAATAGAAGACACTTTTCCTTTCTCAGAAACTAGCCAATGATATTTGCCTTTTGGGAGGAGTATATACATATACATACGTATATTTTGTTAAGGTTCAGTCTAATAAAGAAATATAACATGACTGCAAACAAAACACAACTCCTCCTCCACAAATAACAGGTCCTGGAACAAATTTAAATTGGTGTTGCTCTACAGTTATGCAGATGGCATGCAAGCAACTATTCTAAATTTTTCATACTCTAACTGATGTCAGGCAGCTCCTTGGCAAAAAGCCCTGCTGATTTCTGAAGCCTAGGAGGTGTGGAGAATTTCATATATGGGGACCCAGTGTTAGGAAGTCACTCCATGCCTCTTGGGGCAGCTCATCTTCTTGTAAAAAGAACAGATTAATAGCCTGGAGTCTTCCACTATCACATGGTCACACTGAGTGTATGCCATGGAAAACCTTCTGTGTGGCACTGGCAAGCACTGGGCACCTATCTGAGGAACATTAAGTTTCCCCTAGACTGTATCCTACATTCATTAGAGATGTACTTAAACCTGGAAATCTTTAATCAGGTTTTGCCTTCTTGTAGAAAATACCAGAAATAATTTCAGACAAACAGCCTTATACCAGCTTTGTAAGAGGAAAAAAATGTTCGATTGATTATGGCCTGAGACCATGATCACATTTTTTCAGGATCATTCCCATGTAATTCCATTCACATCCATGGGGTTGTGCAGGCTATAAATTAGAGAAGCAGGCAATGAATCAGGTCCATAAGGCTTGCCAGTAAATGTTTAACATACTTTTTTTCCTGAACATTGGCTTTTTGCAGTTGTACTGAATTATAATTTCAAAAGCAGAAATGAATGTACACTTCAATGAACGCGGAGGGTGTTGCTACTTCATGTCACTTTTTACTTCCTTTTTAGCTTGGCATCAGAGATAGGAAAGTTGAGTTGCTCTAGGCAGATTTCTGTCTCTTTCCAAGGTCAATAGACCTTGCTTTAATATGGTAAAAGATGGACAAAAATGTTCAAAGTTAGTGAAATCACTCTTAAAACTGCTAGCTTTGGCAAAAATGATGCACAGTCCAGCACTTGGTGTATACATCACAATTACCCTCAGTTCATCTTCAGCCTCCTGCCAGTTTACAAGAATGAAGGGAGCTGATGGATCCAAAAATCTTCATCATAAAAAATGGAGTGAGAGCTGCTGCTCAGTGGGGGATAGAGCAAGAGGCACCTGGGAGATGATACAGGAGAGAAAATGGGACAGAATTACCTTCTGCATGTCTGGTAAGATCCAGTTCAGCAGTCTCTGCTGATTGTCATTTCTGCTAAAGCAGATGAAGGAGACAAATTTGGGAAGGTCTTAATTGTAAAATGTGAGCAGAGCTGGGTGCCTAATTCCTTTGGGTTCTTATCATAATTCTAGCCTGCAATTAAAAATATTTCCATAAAAGAATTGGAGTGTATAGTACAATATTCCATTCAAGTGTTACTGAACTGAATGGTGTAATTTTTTTTCCAATTTATTTCAGCTCAATCCTTATTTCCACTTTTGTTTAGCACTAAATATATTAAATCCTTACTCATTTAGTATCATAAAATAAACAAAAACCAGTTCCTTTGTGAAGTGTTACCTGGATTTGAAATCAGTGGTAGCTTACCATGGCAGGGTTGGGGTACTTCAGTCAACATATTGACCTGCTATAGCATGAAACATATTCCCTGTCAAAACATCCAGGATGTTTAATGAAGTTACATCTTCATAATCAGTAGTAAGCTGTTTACTCACCCTAGATCTCTATCTTTATGCTTCAGCAGACCAGGAGAAAAGAAAAGACTGGATTTCCTGCCCATAGAACATTGTTTTATTCTGTGCCAGTACTCATAATGAATATAAATTCATCTGTACATAGAGAAGGCAAATGATATCTTGTTTACGTGACCAGTTAGTTGTGTTGAATAAATATACTCTAGTCTCACTCAAGCAATGAAACAAGCCACCCAGCAAACTAGGCTTTCAGCAAGTAATGTGCATGCACCTTTAGCAATGAGCTACATGTGATGGTCAGAAGCAGCAGAGCTTGCTTCCCTGCCTCAGCTGCACCCACCTTTGCATGAGAGGAAGAACAGAATACCAGGATCTTCTCATGTTGCTTTAAAACATTTAGAGAGAGAGTTTCTTTCTTTCACATTGAGTGCATGAGAGCAAGGGACTACTGATTTGGTGCTTTTGATACTCATCTGGTGAAGGTGAGGAGGGTATCTGTACCTAGGATGACTAGGTGTGTCAGTGGGGTCATGACTGGTTTTTTTCATTGCCCTTTCTCTTTTACTGGAGTTGTTGCTAAGCAGTGTGCTTCTTTCTTCTTCTAAGGCAGTTTTTAGTTTTCACTCATTATAGCTCTTTGTGACTAGAACAATGTATGTCAAACCTGAATATGCTACTTTGCCAAGCATTTACCAGTGCACAGTGTTACATAGCTGTTGTGAAGGTTTCCCCAGTTGTATTTCAAGTTGTTCTTCAAAAGGTGTTGCTCAGATATTTTTCCTGAAACTTTGTATATTCTGGAGTTATGATTGCTACTGCTCAGACTGAAATTTTTGATCTCCATGGAGTAGTGATGTTCAAATGATGTTACAGTGTTCAGCTTATCCAACCACACAGCCTCTTTCTCTTCCTAAAAAAGAGAAAATTAGTAGTAACAAAAGAGGGACAGAAGAAATTCAGGTCACTCTGTTAGGTGGCTTATGGAATTTTGAAAGTTATCAGGCTATGAGATTTTACTGATTGCTGGGGAAAGCATATCTGTAGATGGCAGTACCACAAAAAACAGAACGTGTGAAGTAAATACGTTGATTTGTGACATGGGTGGTTGCTCCAAGTGGTTCTTGTAGATTAAAAAAAAAAGTAGTTGAAGGACTTTTGAGGTTCCCAGGTAGTGGACAGTTTCCCAGACAGTGAAAAGAGCCTACCTCCGTAGGCAGGGAGGAACAGGTGCTCCTCTTGAGTTATATGAGGGGAAAGAAACCCCAGAAGCAAGTTTTGAAGTACTTTAATAGCAGAAACTTAAGCAGCTGTCTTTATTGTTAATGTACACCAGGAACCCACTAAGGGACCAGTTTTAATACTGCTTGGCACTAAAATGAAGCACTTTTGTTTGCAGAAGGGAATGTTCAGGGAGGTGTTGAAAGCATTTTTGTTTCTTTCCTGCCTTTTTATCTGTTTTTCTCAGTTTTAATGTTGTGTGAAACCCAGAAGCTTATCTTGACATCTCAGCATCAAATAACATGGAAATTAATTCAGGATAGATCTGTAGACTTGATAAAGACCGGTTTATTTTATAGGAAGTTCTTGGAAATTAATTACAACAACCAAGAATCTGGCTGACAAATATTCTTCTGACTTATTTTGATCTTGTATCAAAAATCTGTACTAATGGATTGGTCACTGAAAGTACCTCTTGTAACGGTAAATCAAATATATGTGTTATTTGACCCATAATTCTGACAATGGATATAATCTCTCCAGTTTTACCTTTCCTTCTTGATCTCTTCCATAGAAGTAGGGACAAAATTTGAGACATTCATTGTACCAATTTAATGTAAATTTTGAAATGCCAGATAAAATGTGGATTTCATATATACTATAAATGTTGTAATTACAATCTGAAAGTAGATCATATAATATGAGGATGGCAAAGGTGAGCATTTAGAAGTTGGGAAGTTGTAGTATTAAGGCTATTAATGAAACCAAAATGCATCTGCCTTCTGTATTCCAAGTACAGCTCCACTAGTGCTGAGAACTTCTGCCTCCTCACAAGCATGAGACACCAGAGATGGTTGGGATCTGACTAAAGCTGCATTGTGCCTCAGATCTGTGAAGTCCTTGCTTGACACATGAACTGGGAAAAAGAGTTAATAGAGAGAATATTTATCACGGTGTGGAAAGTAATACAAAGTCATAACAATCTGCAGCTAACGTAAACCAAGTTGACTTTAACTTAAGCAGAGGACCTGGCACACCTTTTCCTCTTACCTCTGTGGAGGTTTAGTTGCTCTCCTTGACTTGTCCTGCTCATGCTTATCTCGGCTATGATAACCTCAACTGTTCTGTCCTTCCATCAGTCTACAAATGACTCACCAGGGTTTTGCTTTCCAGCCCTACCCAGTGTCACAGCACTTGAGAAATCTCAGAGGTTTCTTTGTGGGAAAAAAAAAAATGCTGCAAACAGCCTCACAGTGAAAAGCATGTGGAGAGAGTGTTAAACTCTGTCAGTGAACAGCAGATGAGCTCTGTGTTGTATATGGTTGTTACCACTTTTTAGTTTGCTGCAGTAACTTTAGTACTGGTTATGCAAGGTACTGTGGAGTGTGTAAGAAAACTGGGGATTAGATCATCTTAAATGGAAAATAAGTGAGAGCTAAGAGTAGAGAAGGTTAAAAGAAATGAAGTAACTTGCCTCATTTGTCAGTGACATTAGTCATAGTTCCTTAATTACAGAGTGACACCTTAAGTGCACAGATGTACTGTCTTCTCTTTTCTTGATTCTGTTTTAAAGGATTTGGAAGAGGAGCCTGTAACTTGTATCTTGAACTGTTGGCTGGCAAGGAAGAGGAGAGCTTCTGCTCTTGCTCTGCTCACCTTAACTAAGGGGAAAGAAAGATGCAAGAAAAATAAATGAAACCTATGTCAAACACCTTGGCAACAATGGCTTCTGCACATTTCAAATTGAATTAATATAATCTGGTCACCCATTTTATGATTTTCTTCTTTAGTGCACAGTTTGCTTGATTTCTGTGTGGTCAGTATATAACCCAGGTGAGCTCAACACCTTCTTTCTCACCATAGTTCTTGCTCCTGGGGTTTAACTCTGTGAGTATTCAGTTGTAATGGCTTTCATCATCTTTTCATTTTATTGCCATCCTTTAAAAATATTTGGAAAAACTTTTAATAGCTTTGCTGCCAGAAAGCTTTGTCTTATCACAGTATTTTTGATTGTTGAGTGCTATTTTTTTAAGCTGGGAAAAATGTGTATGTTTATGTGCTGAATAATTTTTCCTAGATTTAATGTTCTTAGGTTCATCGTGCACTTAATTCAGCTGAAGACATAACGTTTGCATTGTGCATGCTTTCTCAAAACTCAACTGGTGGATTTTTCACCTTCAGTATTTGCTTGGTTCTCACAGTATTAGGATGGTGTTTGTAGCTCTCATTTGGTTTGACTGGCTGGATTTCAGTTTTGTTTTCCTTTTCTGTGCTGAGTATGCTTTTCTGGACTAATATTGCCACTGATGCTTTGTTACCTGTCTGGCATTCACTGTTCTATATGTTACTGTGTTTTTTCCATGCCTGTGCATCTTTTTTTCATTTCATTAATTACTTATTCTGTGGGATGGTAAGAACATAAATGAGACAAATCTGGCCTTTTCAATCCATGGTGGGAGACTTACATATAGCTCATTTTTTCCTTTGTTTTTCTCATCCACAAGACTGGTATGTTTATTTCTCCTGCCCCTGTAATTGCATATAGCCTCTCATTTTAATGATTCTTTCTTCCCAAAGCATTCTTAAGTTTTCTTTTGCATTTCTGTGGTGGTTTGACCTTGGCTGAACACCAGGTACCCATCAAGTTGCTCTATCACTTCCCCTCACCCCGCTTCTCTCAGCAGGGCAAAAAGGGGGAAAGAAAATAAGGTAGAAAAAAAACCAACCCTTGTGGGTAAAACAAAAGCAGTTTTAATGTAAGCATTACAGAAAACAGATTTATTCTCTACTTGCCATCAGCAGGCCATGTGGGGGCTCCTCGGGAAGCAAGGCTGCGATATGCGTAGCGGTTGCCTCGCAGGACCGAGGATGATCCCACCCCCCTTCCTCCTTTTTTTGGTAGGTAACTATAAGTTCTGTCTGAAGAGTGTATGTGAGTACTAGATGCTAAATTTAACTCCTGTCTGAAGTGCTGAGTTTAAAGGCTCAAATGAACTTCTGCTTTAGGAGTCAAGCTTATCATCCCCTATCTCCTTGTCTGCCCTGTTCTTCAGATTAACAGAAATTATCTGGCATCCATCCCGAGCAGACAAACAATAATGCAACAATTCAGTTTACAGTTCATGGCTCTTCTGCTCCCTCTTTCTTTCTCTATCATCAATATGAGACAAATCTACAAGCTGAGAAGTCTTACATAGACTAACTCATGGAATAGCCCAGTTTGCAAATAAAAGATCAGCATAGATAGTTTTGTTGTGGGCTACCAAGTGTGCAGCAGTGTCCATCTGTTTTGGGATGGCTGATAATGGTCAGTGCAGAGGACCACAGCAGTTTCTCCTGCTGCTCTCCTCTGTGACATCCTGTTCTACCCCAGTAGTTAAGATGCGATTTCCAAGAAGTTCAAACCCACCTAAAGCAGAGCTGCTGCTATGTCCATCCACTCCCTCCCTTGCTCCAGCCTTGGCACTCTTATGACCCCCATGGTGAATCAGGTCAGTGAATGACCAGGCTCCAAAATTTCATCGTCCTTTTGTTCAAGATTATCCATCATGAACTTAATTGTCAAAACTTTAGAAAAATAGGAGTCAATAGTTTTTTGTGGTTTATAATGCATTGTTTCTCTAAATTCTTGAGTACATGAACTGAAAACACAGCTTTTGTCATCGATAAACTATTTGCAGCTTGAAATTTTTTGCAGGGAGCTTCTAGGACTTCATACAAGCCCTCCTTGTCATCTTGTAGCACATCTAGATGCTGCAGGAGCACCTGTAAGCCTTTCCTCCTTCCTACTAATTCTGTTTCAGTCTTTCTTTTCCTTACTCCTTCCTATTTCAATTTCAGAGCTCCTCTTTAATGTTTAAAAGTCACCATGAGATTGTTAAATGTGCTTCTGTCTGCTCAGGGACTGGGAATCATTGTTCTAGTTTAATTCCTTTTTCTGTATATTGACATCTTTCAGCAAATGCTTCCTAAAAGTAGAATTTTCTGAATCCCTAGGCATTGTCCTGTACATAAGACATCACAAGGGCTGTCATATCAATGGAGAGGGGCTGTGGCTGTATTACCCTGTTACTTCTTTCTGTATATTATCTGTCAAAGAGCTAGTAAGGACTAGACATTCAAAACACACTCCAGCCTGGTTGTGAGTGCTGCACCTGCTCTCTATGTTCTGCAGCCAGCAAACAGAATAAAAGAGGCAAAGAATGGATGTGAATTTGGTGTTATTTCTCTTGCCCCAGTCTAATCAGACAAAGAAACTAGGCAGGAATAGGGGTAAGCAAGCTTCTGCTTTCCACAAACTGCAGCATCATCCTTTATTTTAAGACCAAGCAAGAATTATGGGACAGCAAAGTGCTACCTGCCACTGCTGGGGTAGGTAAAGCAGTTGAACTGAGTTTCAAACCACTTACAATTCATTCCAAGTACTCAGGAAACAAAAGCTGGGTGTTTCTGCTGATGTTTGATTATGAAGGTGGACAGGACACAATTCACAGTAAGAATCTTTGTGTTTCTCTGACTACACTGTTTGCTTCTGGTTGCACCAAAAGGTTTCAAAGTAATAGAGCTGTATTAATTACTGTTATTCTTTTACTACTGAGGTAAATTTTAATTTTAAGTATTGTTCCTTACAAACAGAAAGAACAGGCAAAGCAACTTGCACTTGGTTTAAATTAATTGCCATTCTGCGAGTGGTATTTAAGGGTCAGTCAGAGCACGATGTTGATGGATCTCATGCAGTCAGACTTTGCTCTGGGAGGGGCTGCGAGTCACCCATTCTATTTATTATTTGCACGTCGTAACCTCTGGGTATATACACATATATGGATGCTGCTCTGCTGATTTACCATAATGAATATACTGCAGCAGCTGGAGGAGAGGATCCTGGTAGTTGTAAGGGGGTTTCTGTCTTCACTTCTGGTATCAAATTCCCAAAGAGAATTTGAAATGAACCAGGCTTTATTTCTTCTCTTTTCTGTGGCTTACACCTGTGAAGAAGGGAGTCTTCACAACTTTATCAATTTTATTTCATCAACTGACCACATTCAATAACTGTGCTGACCAATTTATAGAAGCATTGCAAAGAACAGTAAAAAATATTCTTACATTTTTCTGAACATAATGAGCAAGATTCTGATCTCATTTACATTCTTGTATGTCATAGCCAAAGGTACTCTGGTACCTTGCTTACAGTTCAGAAGCTTGAGAATCAGATTAAATGCGGATAGTGTTGTATTAAAGCAGCTTAGTGAAGACAGGAGGTTGTACAATGCTGAAGAGGTGGTCTGAGATCCTGAAGGTTATCATCCAAATACCTGCCCATCACAGAGTCTTTGTGGAACTCATGTTCCATAGGATCTCTTCAGATCTGTGGGTTAAGGTATGAACTGTAGAAAGAGTAGACTTTAATTCAAAAACCAGTCCCTGGGAATGAAAATCTTGCTGCCATCTCATTGCTGAGCTTGTTGGCTCTGTCAGGAAAGAGCAGGCAATGCTGTGAAGTGCTATGTTCTACTGTGAATTTTCTCCACCATTTTTTTCTTTGCTGGTGCATTTCCATGCATCTCAGCTGCATATTCTACAGCAGCCCTTGCTCCTGTGCCTCATTCTTCAATTCCACCTTTACCCACAGACAGCAAGCAGCCTCCTGCAATTCCAAGCTGTTTGTATGGCCTTCCAATCCCCTTTTAAACTCAACCTGTGCTGCAGGTATACCACTACTTGTACTCCAGTATTCACCCTGCCTCTTGCTTTGTAAATCCCTTCACACAAGAGCATCTCATGCTTTCTGACCTTTCACAGAAAGAAGATCCTTGGACATATGCTTGCCATGTACTTCTGAAGCAACCTCTCTTCCCAATCACTATTTGTTTGCAGAAGCATGTCTTGCCCTTCTGAAAAGGGGAAATAGAGAGTGGTATAATATTGGTATAAAAGAAGAGGAAATATCAGGAAAAGAATTAGAAAAGCAGAAGTACAGTTGTATTCTATAAAGACATGTCTTCCAGCTCTGATAACAATACCTGGTTGCAGCTTATTGTAGCTCAAGTGACTGTTAACTTCATTCTTCTTACAGCAGCTAAGTCATGAGTAAATATAGAAGTTGCTTATTAAATAGCATTGCATATAGAAGTGCTTGAAATTTCCCATCATAATGGAAAAAGGAGGTTACATATCTTTTCATTACATGTTTCTTAGGGTATCCATACCCATATTATCCTGACATAGTATAGCTTATTGTTTATGTAGAGCATAAATAAATTCATATACTCAGTGCTTAGGACTAAGATGAAGTGTTTCAAACAACCCATCAAGCTCTTCCAACCCATCTGTTGATGGGGTAGGTAAACCAGTAGAACTGTTGCAAACCACGTGCAACTTATGCAAAACATTTAGGAAACAAAAGCGAGCTGTTTCTGCTTATGTCTGATTATAAATGTGGATAGCACACAATTCACAGTAAGAATCTTGATGTATATTACAAGAAATGTTATTAGGAAAGATATCAAAATAAATTGGCTCTCATTCAGGATCAAAGTAGCAACGTGATCGGTAACAGGAATCTGGTGGGGCTCTGGTCTCTTACAGAAATGGCTATGGCAGTCTGCTGGGAGTCAGGAGTCCTTGGATTTAATTCCAACTTTATGATTTCCTGGCAGAATGTCAATGTGCAAAATTCTTCTAGGTATCTGATTTCCCTTCTATCTTTTGTCCAGCTGAAATAATTTCATTATAAATGTCTCCAGAAGCAACTGACAATATTTACATACTAGTATGATAGGAACTTGATACTGGCTGCTTCTGATGTAAAAAACCCTAATTATTGAAAATGACTAATTAAAAATGTTAACTTTTTTTCCCAGATTTTGGTGTGCAGAGGGTAGGAATGGGCTTTTCTGCCTGCAGTGACTTTGTTGTATCTTGGCACTGGTAGCAAATTAAAGTATCTTTTAAGTTGTCCTAATGTGAGTAAAGAAACCAGTCCTCTCTTATTCCATTTGTGGAAGCAGTGTTTCACCTCTTGCTTTGACTGTATTGAGTAATACTCAGGTGAAGCCAAACATCTCCTCTGCCATGTGCTTCCACACATGGAGGCATATGCCATGCCATATGTCTGTCCTTTGTGGTTCACAGGTCAGTATCAGGGCAGTCCTGAGTTTGGTACAGTGCTTCTGTGACGTTTCAAATGATAATTTCAAAGTAACATTTGAAGTTTCAAACCACAAACTTGGCCAACTCAAGGACTTTCTAGGCATATTTTATACTTTTGAGAGATAAATTTACTTCTTTTTTGCTCAGTTTCAAGTTGATAAGGAATTTTTCCATTGTATTCAGTTTGAATATAACCATGTCAACTGGGAGAGAACCTTTGGGGACTTTTGTATGTAAGAAAACGTATTGTTGGATTAGCATCAGACACATCTTAGTTGTGAAAGCTAAAGTGGTCTCAACCACAGAGCATGCTGTATATACACCCTGGTTAGTCCAGTGGGTTTTTCCATTTTGTGCTGCTTTGCTCCTAAAACAAGCAAGCATCCTGTATATATCAAGATCAAAGACAAGTAGGTCTTTGGGAAAGAATTTCCAGTTTGACCACTCTTGAAAGAGCTGAATGAGCTCATTCTGTACGTCAGAGACATTAGCAAGAAGACATCTGGCTCCAGAATTATTTGCTAGGATATTTGTGGATAAAAACCATATAAAATTTCTGAATGGAGCAAAACCTTTGGCATGTTATATTTTGAAAGCAAGTAGAACAGAATAGAATGGCAGGAAACTCTCTTGGTTATTCTTTTGGGTGTACCTGTTAGTCACTATTCTAGCTAATATTTGCTCATAAGGAGAAAGGAATGTAATTATATTTATGTATGTAATTTAGTCAGTTCTACACCAAAACTTATTTAAAATATCATTTTCCTCAGACATTTTTTATTCAATAGCCACTGAATTTTAATGTGGGAAAGTTGTTCCTGTAGGCTTACAGGCAGGAAGATTATCTGAATTGATTTAGTGAAGAACACCTTGGGAAAAGAACTGTGGTTGGATATTGTTTCTGTGATCCAAACAGTGAAAGTGGTGACAAAGATCTATACAAATTCATATTTTTCTTAAATTATGCTAATTTGCTAAAACGTAGGAATTTGTACTTGTATTTTGGTGGTTAACCTTAGACATCCTTTATTCCTCACAGCTGGGTAAGAATTTAATATATGTAAACATTCTTCACCTCCCACTGAAATCAATGAAGAGACTTCTGTGGAAGCTCATACAAGTTTTTTTAACCCTTTAATAATGTATATTTTGGTAATGATTGTATCCTTTCACATGCTGGCTTACTAAGTGGGCAAAATGCTTCCTATCCCAAGGCAGTGTATAATACAGAATCATGAAAGCTGAATAATTGTATATCCACTAACATTAATTATCATCTTGAATTAGCAGCTATACATTAGCTAGAACATGACTGACTCTAGTTTTGAGTTGTTCCTGAATCTTTCTCCTATCACAGCACTGCCAGATGTGATTATAGAACATTTTCCATGCTAAGACCCTCTTTCCAATTGCTATGACTTTGTCAATCTTTTAATCATTTAGCTGACATTTTACAGACTTTTGATCTACTTGTGCCAAGTATTTTTGGAAGGAGGGGGTAGAAATATCTCAATCAGAATGATCCAGCTGTTCAGAATGTGGCAAGAGAATACATTGCATGATATATCATTTAACAAATCAACCTGCTGAAGCATAAGGTAATGCGGGGGATCTTGTTCCTATTTAAAAAGTATGTCTTGACAACTACACTTGAAAAGCACAACACTATTTATTAGAATTTACTGGAATTCAAGTTGTTCATACAACTGCTGATGCCATCCTGGAGTGTTACATTATCTCAGCGAGACCCCAGTATTTCTATTGTGTGGTAAAACATTTAATGGGTGCCAAATCAAACTCTTAACCTTTCAGTAATTCAGTAGAAAAGTAAACTAGACATTGGGAAACAGAATCAAACCTTTCTGATAAATATGTGTTTGTTTTGCTAATATGTTGGAGGGTTTTTTCCCAACACAAATGTAAAACAGGAACAGTAGGTAAGTTGGTGTTGGTTTTACCCAGATGAGAACTACTTCTACTCTGTTCATTTAGTACAAGAATGACCAGAGTAGGTAAGAGGAATTTTCCATCCAACCCAATACTCCATCCATGGCAGTGCCAACATAGCATGTCCAGGAAAGAGCTGAGCAAGCACAAAGTCATAATTCAGAAGAATACTCTCCTAAGCTCCACAAATATGTGACTCAGGGGATCCTGATATGAAGCCTTTGGGATCATTATCTCTGTGGCTTTGCTGTTGTTATTGTTAAATTGAAAGGGCATATGGATTGTGGTTCCAGTCAGTATGGAGAAGAAGCAAGTTTAAAACAGAATTTAAAACAGAATTTAAAAGACCCCGAAGACTGGCTAATTTCATTCTTTTCATGACTTCCTGTTCCAGCCCAGCTGCTGGCAGCAGATGAGCTTCCTCTTCACTGCCCCTTTTCTTTTTGCCCTTTGCTTTTGCTGCTACTGGACTATGAGTGTGACAGCTTCCTCTTACAGAAGCCAAAGGGAGATGGAAATTGGAGCACTGGCTGAGGAAGAGGGGAAAGGAAGAAAGTGAGACTTGAGGATCATAAAGGGAGAACAGCTAGAAAGAATGAGTGAGGAGATACAACACAGAGAGGTGTCAGAAGGAAGGGGGTACATATGGATGAACGAGGAAGCTGCGAATGTGTGTGAGGTAACAAGTGAAAAAATGAATGGGATAATATAACTATTTGTACCTCCAGATCCTGGAGGCAAACTAAATTAAACACAACTAAAGATACAGGCTGGCCTTTGTGACTGAAAGCGTTAAACAACTTGGTATAAAGAATCCCTTCCTGTACTGTTCTGGGCAAGCCATGGGAAGGACGTCATGCTTCTGAATTTTATTTGTCTTGGAGGTGGTGAGCGGACATCCTTGAATCTCAGAGTCTCCTTTAAATGTCATCACTTGCTGAAGTTTAAGAAAAGTTTCAGTCCCTCATCATCTTTGATCCCTCCCCTCTGTTTGACGTCTCCATGAACACTGAGACCTGCCTTAAAACTAGCAGAGCAGGGGCCACACTACCTCAGAAATAACTAGCAAAATCCCAGTTTCAAGCAGTCAACTGTTTCCTTTAAGCTTCATAAATAGCACATGTAACCTTAGCTTCCTATTACTGTTCTCTCCCTCCTCTCTTCCTTGTCTTTATATTACCTTTATCTCTAAGAATTCTCACGTTTCATGTTTGTACAGCACAGCAGAGAGTAATTCTATGCCATTCTACTACAAGCACCACCATGGCTCAATAAATATCTAGATAAATAATAATAGGACAATGCAGTGAGATGTAAAGAGAATGAAACTCTAATCTAGTTTGGCAAACTATGTATGTGCATATTTCAAAGAATTGATTCAGACCACAGTATATTATAGTGCCTAGTACAGGAAAATCCTGGTCCATGGGAGTAAGATTCTTAGCTGTTAGGGTAACACTAATGCCAAAGCAAGCATTTAGTTTATTCTGAAATGTGTATGGTCTTAAACTACCCTCCTGAATAAGTATGTGGGATGGAATTGGGTATTAACTCAAATCTGACTTTACAGACATAAGTTCAGCTGTACCAACACAGCTGCTCGTGAGAGTTCCATAAGTTCTCAAGAATGTTGCTGAGCTGACAGCTAAGAACCAGTACCCCACAGCCCCAGAATGGAAATGCTCTTAGTGAAATGCAATCAGAAAACTAGGAAAAGCAGCAGACAATGGAGGGAGGGGTGGGGGAAGAAAAAACAGAGGGAAAGGGAGTAGACAAAGTAGGACTGCCCTTTCCTCACTACTCATTCTCTTCTATAACTACTTGTGCTGTTGCATGATTTTTACAGAAATATGCCTACCAAAACTCCCAGTCCTTGTCCTGTGTTCCTGTAGCCTTCACATGGCTTCCAAACAGTGTCTTGATTACTTATATTGGTCTTTTCATCAAAGAATACCTCTTTGACAAGGATTTACTTTATCTACCAGCAATTATTTTACAAGGCTCTGATCTGTCAGCATGTGCATTGTGTTGGGGTAGAGCCAGGACCACGCCTCAAGGACATTTTTAGGCACCAGGCTGAAGGTAATACAACTCATCCACAATGGCAGCCTCTGTCTGACTGTTTGCTCTGTATGGATTTGGTTTGTGTGACGCCTGTTAAATACTTAAGCCTTTGTCAAATTGAATAGGGGATTTATTATCAGGGGTAAAATGACAACTCTCAACCTTTACAGAACTCAAGGGCAAAGCAGTTTTTCCAGTTAGAAGTAGGACTTTGTCTGCTACCAGCAGCTAATGGGGTCACGTGGCTAGAAGCGGAGGACTCTGAATCAACCTACCAAGAAACCAGGTTCAGTAAAACAAGCAACAACCACCGCCCCAAACATGCCAATGTCAATACCAGAGGGAGCAATCTTTTCTGGTAGGGACAATCCCTCAAGACCCAGGAGCCTTGCTGGGATGCGTTCACAGGCAAAATACTGACTGCTTGTTTAGAATTTGTCTACATGGCTGTTGCATATGTTTGAGTCTTATATGCAGTGTAGAGACATGTAAATGTAACACTGCAATATGCTCTACTTGAAGTAAAAAAACCATGTTGCACCAGTACAGCTAGTGGGAGTGAGTTCTACAAGTCTCTTTTGCATGTAGCAACATATATGTATTATAGTAGTAGCACTAATTGTTCAGAGTGTCTGTAGTGCAATAGAAGTACATGGACAAAGCAAGACTTTGAACATATCACTAAAATAATGTGGGATTTTTCTTCAAATGTCAATGATGCAAATGTTTTCCTGAAGCCAACTGTGGACCAAATTCTGTCCTGACTCTGCAAATCTAGTCCTCCTGGCTTCAGCTCAATGGGCTGGGAGAGTAGGATTTGGCTGGATTTCACCACTTCCTTAGGTAGACTTATCTGAGAAATAACTCTCTGATGGCAAAATATTGTCATCTCTTTTTGAAGCTGACTGGAGGGTTTCTGTGCCAAAAAGCTTGCCTGATTTTTCTAATTATGCCAGCTGAGCCAACAAAACATTATCTCTAACTACAAACTGACAACTTGAAAAAACAAACCTGTCTTTAGAAAGACTCCTTCTTTCTTGTTGTTTTGCAAGAAAGATCATAATTCTCATGCTCAGCTTTGTGTTTGATTCCCAGCATATGAAGGGCCTGATGCTCCTGTCATGTGTCCTGGAAAAATCATGGAATAACACTCGTGTGACCATACCAGAATGAATGAACCAAGGTAGGACAAAGTCTCTGTCACCCTCTGATAACTTTTGTCTATTTATTAATTTCTGACCCATGTGTGTTACTCAAATGTACTTCCTCAATTGGGTAAGTGAGGTGTGCTTCCCTGAGGCATTTGGGATATTTAGTAATTTTTTCAGTTGGGGCAGATGAAATGTAAAAAAAGATTCTCCAAGTCACTTTGGTAGTTTCCTGAATGTCTCAGAGGTTAGTCACTGCACATATTTGTATTTTCCTGTGAGGTAAATTGAGATCCTGCTAATAACATATCCACTGTATTTATGTCAGCCTAGTGCTGACAGGATTTTCTGTGTCTCTTGGAGCACAGGCTAGCTTTGGTGGCCTCGTGGCTTAGGATTGCTGTTTTGTGTGAATTTCTGTTTCAGGAGTACAAAAATGGCAAGAACTTGTAGGAGTTTAAGAATAAACAAAGGTCTGGTGGAGATTTTTGCACAAATAAATCTCTGCATTTAACATATAAAGGTAATCCTTAGGATCAAGTATTCCCACGAGTTGTGCTTTTTTATTGTGTTCCCTCTGCTACCTGGCTTTTTTGATGATCCCACCAAAAGTCTCCTCTCTTCTCTGGGCTGTGATTCAGCTGTGACTGGGCTGGTTTTACGTAGACACAACCAAATATGTGGTCACCCACTGCTGTGGATGGGCTTCCTTTCATGGGTGAATTCTTGCGCTGGTGGCAAGGCACATGTGGTCTGGTGGCTGACTGAAGTCCATATGCTTTTTGGTGGCATTCCATCTTTTCCCTCAAGCCCACTGTTCCTCTTACAAAGACAGAGGAATTCTTCAGGAAAGAATTTAAGAGCAGATCTAATAAATCAATGATAAGATAGCATGGTAAAGGGCTATTCTTTATGTAAAAAGCCAGATTGAGTGAATTTATGATAAATACTAGTATTCTGCAGGAAAGCTTGCTTCAGAGATGCCTTTTTTTTTTTCCTGGACCTCCAGCTTGAAACAAAATTGCAGGCTAGTCTGTTAGTTCTGGTTAGCAATTGCTCTGAGTTGACAGGCTGTGTGTGAAGCCTCTGCTGCTACGCATTTCTGACTGAATATAAAAGATAAATGGATTGTTGGTTGGAATTGTGGGATGAATGACTGTAGGCTTGTTGATAAGTTAGTCATATATATACCTTTGCTGGTCTTTACACACACACACACATATATATAAATAAATATAGAATCTCTAACAGCATAATATACACTTACAGTGACTGACAAACCTCCTTTCTTTTATAGAAGCCCAGAGTACACTGAAAATCTGAGAATGATTTAAGTTGAACAATTACCTCTGATGGAATCTCAACTGAGGCTGAAAGACTGTTTGTTGAAATACTGGTGATTAAAATCCTGTCTAGGATTCCTGAGAAACGATTATATTGATCCCATTGCTTCCTTGGTAAAGATAAAGGTTTTTCCACCTGTCACAGTACTCTTAATCTAACAGAGATAACTCCTCTGTTATGAATTCTACGCAACTGCACCTTGCCATGAGGTATATGTGATTCAGTATTGTTTTGCATTATCTTCAGTCAACACAAATTTAGTGCAATTCTAACACTTATTTCCTGTAAAATAACAGGTATCTGAATAATGGACTTGAATCTCCATTAGAATGAGGTAATAAAGCATGAAATCATTATAGCAGAGCAAGTGATAGAACTGCATCAGGTAGAATAATGTCACTCTCCAGCATACAGAACAACCACCAACTAATGTGAATAAGAACGTTAGTTCTGCTGTGGCAGGAGGTCATTCCATGATGGTGTTTATTATGCATTTTCTGCAGATTCTGTGTCACCTTCTGTCATATTGTGTCTGCTACTTCTCATATTGTGCTGATGTTGCAGCTGGCAGTCACATGCCTCAGTAGGTGGGTCACTGAGCAATGCAACAAAGCTGAATTTT
Source organism: Podargus strigoides (assembly GCA_028020825.1). Taxonomy (NCBI): domain Eukaryota; kingdom Metazoa; phylum Chordata; class Aves; order Caprimulgiformes; family Podargidae; genus Podargus; species Podargus strigoides. The sequence continues at coordinate 6,379,420 of CM051633.1, forward strand.
GGCCTCAAACCTCCCTGGAGATCAGCTAAAGTGGAATGAGAGGTTTGGACTGGCTTCTTGCTGAGTGAGGGAACAGCTACAGAGCCCAAATCTGATATTCTCCAAAATTTAGGCCAATTCCAAATTTGCCTTGCAATCAGGCTCCTCTCAGATATTTCTGGCATTTATATTTCTGAAGTCAGTGAAAAGCAGCAACAGCCATGGGCACACCCTTGCAGCTAGACCAGTGCAAGTGCAGGAGCAATGATTTAGTTTCAGGATTGGCTACTAGACTCATGCAGTTGTCTACAGAATTTTGTGAGACTTAATGCATGAGATGTCTGTAATTGCTAATGTTTAATGACTCTGTTTTTGACTACCTGGACAGCCTTTTCTTAGAACATAGGAAGGCAAAAGTGGGATTTTATTTGTATGCAGGGCTGTAAGAGCAAGAGGGGAATTAGCAGTGAGTTTCTGTCTATTTAAAAGATTTTAACTATGTGGATAATTGTTAGTAACATCAATTACTGCAACAGTGGAAACATTTGCTGGTTCCTTATAAGCAAATTGTACTTATAAATAAGAGTTATAACAAATGGCAGAAGAAATCTGAGACTCCAGAAGGAAGATGACAGTTTTTGAAGCAGTAAGGAACAAAAGAAAACGTGACAGTCATGAGCACAGCATTGTTTGCAAAAATGTACTTTCTATGCATTTCTAATTGTTTTATTGTTACATTAATAATGTTCAAATAGAATAGTCTCCTGTTCTATTATAAAACTCTTTTAATTTGGCTGGTTGCAACAGAGCTGCTCTTTTTTTTTGCCATGACAGAACAAAACCTATTGAAGAGGTAGAAAGCTCCCTTCTCTGAGTTGGGTTTTTCTATGATCAAATGTGGTCCATTCTTGAGTTGTCTTTTATCAGCCCTGCTCCTAGGCTGTGCCACAAATAATCCTAAATAAGTCTTTCGAAAGCTGTTTTCAGAACATGATGCAGCTTAAAAGCTGGTTGTCGTGCTTTAATAGTCAAATTACTTGAAGTGGACTTCTAGACACTAAATAGGAATAAACATGTACTTTCAGGTTATGCTTTACATGTTACTAATAATTACAAAGCGTAGTTGAAAAGTGGTTATTAGTGAGTTATTTACACTGCAGAGTTCTAAAATGCTGTGTGGAAAAGGGGAAAAAACAAGCTGCTGATGTGGTAGTTAGGCTATGTAACAGGAGTCCTGAGTGGGGATCAAGGGTAAGAATGCCCAAGGAAGGACTGCTGACAGCCAGTATTGAAATTAGAACCACAACCTTTGCATGTTTTTTGTACAGCTGGGATGAGTTCTGTCCGAAGTGAATGATTGCTGCAATTTATTTGCGTTCCAAAGATCAGATTTAAAAAAAAAATAAAAAATTAAGTGGAGTATAGATAAGTTATGTGGAGTGGATGCCTATAGATTCAAGAGTAAATTAAGAGTAAAGTTCATCTTAATGATTTGAAAGTGAGGCAATGGTTACTATGTGGCTCACAAGAAAACCTTTTCATACAGGTTTGTAAACTGTGAGCCTAGAGCCCTCTAGTGCTGCTGTTGCTGTAGTATACATTAATCACCTGCACCAGGATAGCTCAGTGTGACCTGCACAGTATTCTGACCTGTGTCAATAAAGAGCTACCAAGCCAATCACTTTCTTCCACCTGCTTGTTTATTAACTTTATTATTTATCTATGGTTTAAAAAATGGGTGATTTTTTTTGAGAGAGAGAGAGAACTGATCTCATTCATCCCATTTTTAGAAAGGTTTACTTTGAAGCTATTATCTGGTCTATGTCAGCAATAACTTAGAGCAAAGATAGGTCCTATATATAGGAAAATTTAGGAAACTTGTAAGGCTGGTCTGCTACATCCCCTGCAGCTCTCTGTTTTTCACTTATTCTGTGTCTTGTTTCAGGGAGTCCCTGCAAGTCCTTCCACTTGCTTTTTCATGGCTAAAGCATGTTGTCCTCTGTTACCCTTCTCTTGAATTGAGGGTTCCCATTTGCTGTTTCCCAGCACTGGGACTGTGTCTGTGATACAGATCCTTCCTTCCCCAGGGCATCATCTCCTGTATGTCCTCAGCCTGAGGTTCTATGCACCTCCAAGCCAAGGTTTGCCTTAGCTTATTTTTCCTTCCTTGTTTCCTTGCCTCCTTGTCTCCCCATGCCAAAGAACCAAAGTCTGTCCATTCCTTTACTTCCCTTTCTTTTTTTTTCTTCTTATGTCACCACAAGAAGGTTGGTCTTGGCTTCTGCTGTCCCTGTCATTATCACCTCTCAGTCTTCCCATGTGCAACATACTATATCTCTCATTCCTTTCTTCCTCATCATATTAGTTTTTCCTCTTCCAGTGAGTTGTATGAAGCAGCTGGTGGCACAGACTTAATACACACAGAGTTTTCCAGGGAAGAGGTTAGCTGCTGGGATGCTGAGATATAGACTTTGCATGGAAAAAACACTAATGATCTTGAAGCAACATGCATAGAACCTGTTATTTCAGTGGGTTTACTGTGGGCAAGGAGCTATTGTGGATGAAAGAAGTGAATAATAATTGATTTTATATTATTTATAATATTTTATATTATTTTTTATATTATAGACAATCTCTTTTCCCTTCTGCAGAATAAGCAGGGCACATGCAGAAATTCTGTGTTGCTACCCTACTACTCTCTCTACTGAACAGTCCAAACTAGGGAAGGAGAAAGGTCCCCGTACTGATCCTAGTGCAGTCATTTCTAAATTGGGTAAAACCTGTTGCTTGTCATTGTACAATATACAGTTAGATTGTGGTGGCTGGTTCAGAGTACAGTGTAACTAAAGCTACCTAGTAACCTGTCCAAACTTGTAGATTTACAACAATGCAGTTTCAGGATTGGGATTTATGTATGTTGCAGTGGGTTCTAAAATGTGAGACTAACTAGTTTGGAATACTTTGGATAGTTTCTCTGTCAGGTAAAGAACTTTCAGAGCTACAAAATACATATACACTCAAAGATATGCTTGCTTACAGGAAGCCCACTAATTAATAGCATCTGCAGTGATGTGGATTTGCTTTTGAGTGCCTTTCATTCAAAGCAGTATCCAACCTCTATAGGGAGTTACCTATCATAGTCTAAATTGAGTTTGAACCTGGAGCTACTGAGAAATGGCTGTAGTAGGATGGGAAGCAAATATTTTATAGGTCCACCAGCTCTTATGTGAGGGATTCAGTGAAAAGTCAAGAGACACACTATAAAATGCTTAAAATTTATTAATCATCATTACTTTTTTCCATAAAGAACAAAAATATAACAATATTCCAAAACAAAATAGAAGAAGAAAACATACCACACCCAGATAACATGACTAAGAAATGGAATAACATTAATCCTGAAAGAAATGACCCAATAAATCAGTTTTCCAAAAACAAAATAAATAGCAATGGTTCAACCTTTAAAAGGTTCCTATGAAAGAATTTACATATATTATTATTATTATTATTATTATTACTATTATTATTATTATCTTTTGTTTACAAAATCCTTCATATGCCTCTGTTGGCAAAAAATAATACATTATATATATACTTCTTCTGTAAACAGTTAACCACAGACAAAAAAAATTCCATACTTTCATACAGTTACTATGCTGAAGGCGTTATGTAAACAAAGAGTAGTGTGCAGCAGCTTCTCATGATAGGATTTCTTTCTTTTTCTCATGAGAATATATAGGCAAATAGGTCCATCATAAATTGTTCAAAATATTGAAGTTTATAGCTTTGAGGAGGTATGGCTTTCTGCAGACTAAGTTTTCCTTAATGCAAAAAGAAATATAAAGCAACAGAGGTACAGTTTTCCTTGGGGTTTGTGTGTGTGTTTTCTGGACTTGAGCTTTTGTTTTGTCTCAATGAACTGGAATGAAAAGGTTATTAAAAAAGTCAGTCTATGTCAATGGAAATACTAGACATCGTCAAGCTTCAAGACAAAAAAGTGTATTTTTCTCATAATAGACTTTGTGCAAGTGTAAATCCATCTCTGTTGTATGGTACACTTCTCAGAAGGCAAACAAACTAACAGAAAATGTCAAAATTACCTTATGCTGTACCTCTCAATGCGTAAAAGAAAAGACATGAAAAACAAAATGGGAGAACTATTGCTAATGAAAACTGAATTAATGTAGACAGATATACTGAGTTTGTATGGAGAAAATGTAATCTGTTCATCCAAAGTTTTAGCTGCTTTTGACACTTTTGTATTTTTTCAAAGTTTGGTTTGCTGGGTTTTTTTATTTTTTTTTATTTTATTTTTTTTTGGTCATATGTTCAACCCTTGTTTAACTTCTCTGGAGTTCTAATTTTAGACTTTCACTTGTTCCTGAGAGCCCTTTGTCTGGGCTGTTTCCTGTTGGGTGCTGTCTTGGGAAATGCACTCAGAGGTCTCACAGCTGCATTTCTCCACGTAGGTGTATGAGTGATCAAGGTGGGTTCCATCACTGCACGTCAGAGTCACCTTTCTTTGGCTGGTCTTAATTTCCTGACAGCATGAGCATTTATGTTCCATCGTGTTTGCCTCTGAAGAATATCTGATTGCAAAACCAACAAAAGGGAAAGGTTCAGGAATAATGTGAGAAATACCACTGCCCCTCCCACCCATTAATAAATATAACCAGGAGTTGTGTGCTTGCATGTGGGACTATTGCTCAATATTACCATTCTTACAGTGTTGTGGTGAAATTTTAAATAAGTTGGTCCTCATTGTAAAAATGGGTGGATCTAGCTCTTCATTAAGGCACAGAAAAAGTAAATGAATTAATCCAGTTCCCATATTAAGCCAGTCCAAAATTAGAGAATAGTGAGAAACGAATAACCTCACTTTTACATGGACAAGACCAAAACTTGGGTCTATTCGCTATGACACTGTACAGGCTGTTTAAACACTGTGAGTCTTGAGGTAATTATACCAGTACAAAATCACAACTGTCAAAAATTCTAGTTAGCACAATGGAAAGAGCTGATAACTGCATGGGTGATGGACATATTAGAAAATTACTTGTGATTTGCTTCGTGTAATTAGCATCAAGAGTAGAAGACAAGAGACGACAATAATCTTTTATACCACTCACCGTGAGTAAGCATCACAGCTGCCTTCACAGTAAGTCATCTCAACAGGTGTAGGAGATACACATCCACGATATTTGATGACAGAAGTAGTATTGTGCTTCTTACAACCTGAAGGTGTCACAAATCAAGGGAAAATAGGTTAAAATATATGAGCATATAAATAGATATCTGTGTATGATAGACAATTTATAGTAGAAAACTGAGATGGATGGAGCTGAAATATGAAATTAAGTCCTAGTGCTGAGGACCAAATGATGACCCTTGCTGCTTGTGCTATCAGTGAGTGAAAAATTCAGGTGTTTTTATGCAACTTTGGTGCAGGATGCAGAAATAAAGAGCAGTACTGTGGCAACTGCTCAGTGCATACCCACCTTCCAGGACTGGCTTTGCACTCTTCCCTAAAAAGGATGAATCTCTGAAAGTTGGAGAATAGCCACAGTCCTCTCCCTCCCACAGAAAGGCTAATATTTAACAGTAGGGGATGGGAAAGTTCACCATATCCATGTTTTCCAAGGCCCTAAAGTGTGTGCTGGAAATGTTCTGTTCCCTTCTTTTTCCGTCTGTTTCCTTTCTCACCCTGGTGTGAGGCAGTAGTCCCAAACTTGGTCTGTTCACCTCTTCTGTCTATGCATCTATCGTGCAAGACAGACTAATATACCTAATAAGGCACATATTATCATTACTTACTCTTAACAAAATGGTCATTACTTACCCTTCTGTATGGGGTGGAGACACTCTTTACAGCAGCCATCTTCAGATAGCTTGGTGCCATCCTGGAGTGGGAGAACAGAAAAAGGTAACTCAGGTTTCATATATGCATACTAAAGCAGAGACTTTCCCTGCTGCCTGAGTTTTCTGGCACCAGTAAGTTCTTTGTATTGACATGGAATCTGATTTCAAGCAAGGCTAAATATTAAGGGCACATAACTTCTTCAATTCAATATTAAAAAGAATTCTTTGAAAGTCGTTACTGAGGGGGACTGGAACTGCTTTGCTGTCATCAGAGTTCAGTAGCAAAATTTCAGAAATAAAGCTTGTAGCACATGTGGGATATTTTGAGTGAGCCAAGTTAACACAGGTGAAGCATTATGTCAGACAGGATAACACGATTAATGAAATAACTGACTCCCCAGATGGTGTGGGGCTGCTCCTCATCTATCCTGAGCTGTATGAAGTTGAATGATGTTCTGAACTGAAGTAGCTTATTTATCTCCACCTTTGCTCTCAATAAGTGAATTCTAAAAAAGAATTTATAATCTTAAATAATTAATGAATAAAAATCCTATTAGTTTCCAATAAGATTCTTGCTTCTGGGTCACCTGACAGTTTTAGGAATCTAAACCATTATGCTGCATCCTTTTCTCTAGTGCCCAGTCCTCAATGAGGATTGATATATCACTTATTTTAATTTTGATTTGCTTTTCTGAAATGAAATTTGATGGGGACCAGATTCAGAGAGGATAAAATGAGAGCTGCATCCTGTGTGATGTTTCTGCTACACACCATGATCCTTCTGTCACTGGTGTTAGCCACTGCAACCTTTTCAAATGTGAGAATTGGTAGAAGAGTACTTACTGGACCACAGTCATCAGGGCTCAAAGGAGGACAAACTTTCTGGAAGACGACCCGAATGAACTGGTCTTCATATTTTTCACATGTGTAAGTTGTACAGTTATCACTAGGTGAGTTCCAGTATTCTCCAACCTGAAAGTAGTTAAAACTGAAGTAAATAAATGCTACATAAAAATGAAACAAACAACAACAAAAAACCCCCCTGTATCTTATCATTGCTGCCTACAGCGGTTTGATTATTCTGAACAATTTCTTTGAATATTATCATACTTGTGTAAGTCTTTTTCATTAACCAAGTGAACCATGTTTTTATCTGGATATGGACATGCTTTTTGTGTGATAGGATAAGTATATGGACTCATCTGGTAAGATTAATTTGTTTTTCAGTGGTTTTGTCATCAGAATTTATGAGTGTGTTCATATTTCTGTTGCCTTCACTGACTCATCCTGTCCTAAAGCTCTCAGCTAGCTTGTTGTATGGAGCAGAACAGTTTAAGTTATCCTTGGAGCAAAATGGGTGCTATATTTTCAGATCTGGAGACAAATAAGGGTCTATTGCTTTCACCAATGTATTTTCCTACGTTGATTTCTGAAACTCATTGTTCAGTCTTAGAACTGGAGTTCCATGGCTCAAGGTACCATTCAAGCTGTGTGACACAGTCCATTCCCTGAATGAATAAGCCTTTGTCTAATATGAGAAAAGAGGTAGCAAATAAACGTGACAAAGACAAGAAGAAAGAGTGAAAAAACTGGTGGAGTTCACCAAAAGTGACCTAAACCAAGGACAGTTACCTGAAGCACACGTGTAACATCTCCCACAGTCACTACACAAGCCGCTGCCTTGCATGTGCCACAGCACTCTCCAGGTTTCACTGTATACTTATAACCCTGTTTTGAAAGAAATAGAGAAAATGACATTAAGTCAGGACCCTGACATTAACTGGTGGGTGGGATAGGGACCACTGACAGCAAACTAGCACTCACCGGTGGGCAGTGTGTGTTGCAGGTAACAGGTTTGCACTTGACAGTAGCACGGTGAGATCTTGAGTAAGAGGATTCAGAGCAGATGCATTCTTCACAGGGGCCTGATGGAGTGACAGATCCAGGCTAGGGAAGTCAGAAAATAAGTCATCATTAGTGTGTAAAATTAAGTTAATTTGTGTATGTCCATCATGGACAATAAAAAGCTGAACTATGGATGGGCTAAACTATCCTCAAATACAATTTCCAGTGATTTACTTAAGCAGAGTTTCTGCTGTTGGTAATATTTATTTTGGAATTAACTTCTGCTACTGTAGAGAGGAGAGCAGAAAATGCTTTTACTTGTAGGGAGGATGTCGATATGCTGATCTTGATTAAATAATTAATCATGTTTTATTTCAAGCCTTTCTGCAAAATATGGTCCAATATAGGAGTCTCAAAAAAATTGCGTTGTAAACCTATATAAAGGTGTATTTTTATAGTGTGTTACTCTGTGTACTTACTGCATAGTAGGTTTCATTGACTACACAGCCATGTCCTATAAGGAAGAAAGAAAGATGTTGTCATAGATGTTGTCTTAGAAAAACATAGCTATAAACCCACGAAGAAGGTGTGTAGTACTTACTGCATTCAAAGGCAGGACAGCATTTTCCAGGCTCCATTATTGTGACTATTTCCTGTCCATCTAAGCACTCCGGGGTGAGCTCAGGGCAGAGGCTGGTGTTGCAGTCTGTTTCATGTAAGAGAATACAGAAAATAATGAACTCAGGATTTTTAAATGAAAGTAATTTCATTTTGCATGAACTTCAGCAGGGGCAAAAAGCTAGTTTAATGACTAATTCAGTATATGTGCCCAGCTGTTTTTAAAGTGAATGGGCTTTTCTATAATCTTTGTAAAACAACGTATTGTCTGAGAAGAATAGGGTGGTGATTGCTGGAAAGAGATACTTGCAAAGAGAAAGTTCGACCAATTAGTTAATCCAATGACTCTTGGAGGTTCAGGAACTTTCTCGAGCAATTTTCAAATGTTCAAGATTTTTTTAAGCTAAGATTTTTTTTTATACTAGTTTTTGAAACAGAAAATGCTTTGAATACTCTCTTAATGTTGGTTTAGGTGGTGGCAGCATTAAAGGTTTTTAATGTTAAATTATAGGAGTTTTCAGGTTGCTTTTCTGTGTCTAACTATGTAAAATCTTTTATTCTTTAAACTTGTTCTCTTCAGGCATCTAGTAAATGCTCTGCAAGAAGGTCCTAAGAAGTGGGATGAGGGAGAAAAGCATTATAAAATCAATGCAAAGTATTAAAAAATTGAGAAATTATTGATGTAGTTCCCCAAAATGAATATAATATATTCCCTATGATAAAGAACTAAGGCAGTACTTACAGCACTCAGTCCTGGTACAACATGGATCTTCTGGTATCTGTACCTTAACAGGCATGTAACCTGGTTCATCACAAAATACTTGCTGTGTCGGAGCGCAGTTGTGTTTTTTACAGTGCACTTCGAGTGTATTTTTGTCACAGACACATTCCTGGCAATCTTTTGTCCATTTTTCTCCTGGCTGTGTAAAAAAAGGAAGAAAAAAATTTAAAAATGAAACAAATAGAATGATTTCAGTTTCTAGTTGACTTAATCATGGATACAGTGACACCTGCTTACATCAGCCTTTTCATATTTCTAGTATTTTTAGATTTTATAAGGAATCCTCAAACTGAAGCTAGTTAGGGGAAGATACTGGAGGTGACTGAAGGTTCTAAGAATGTTCACACAGCTATCACTTTCTGTTCATTACTAGTGCTGGTATGAGGGATACAAGAGGTCTACAGGAGAAGTGATTGAGATTTGTATGCATTCTTAAAAAAATTTATCATGTGACATAGTCATTTGCCCATTAGGTTGCAGAGAAATTTCTACAATTTGTGTGCAGCTGAGGAACTAAGAATGCAGACTACCAACATTATCAGAAACATTTTCATCTCTCCCTTTATTTCTAGGATCTTTTGTGAGCCAAACTTGTGGAAATAAAAGAAGCACATAGGCCAGAGTTCTACTACTCCTGTCTATCTCTGTGTTTCTCTCTGTTTTATTTTTTTTTCTGTTTTTCAGTATGTGAGGTGATGGTTATTGAAATAATATCCCATCACTTACGGTTAAATTTCTTAGGGAGTAATGTGGTTTCTGCTGTGGCACTTATAATTATTTTTAAGACTAAAAGAGAACAAACATTTGGAAAAAAAAAAACCAACTAAAGTCTCCCCCAACCTAAGCAAAACTTTGGGTTTTTTAAACACTAAATATCCTCTCGCTTCACTTGTCTGTGCTTGATAAACCACATTGGTTGTCATACTCACCGATCTGGATTCTCCATTTGGTCCCCTACAATCTGGGGGGAAAAAAAAAATAGAATGGAGATTTACACCACTGAAAACTGACATAAAGGGGTAAATTTGTGCAGTTTCGAATGGAAATTCTGTGATGATAAAACTAACAAGAAAATGAATATGCAGACTAGTTATTCTGAAATGTAGAATTCTGCCATCTTGGTAGGTGTCATGTAAGGAAGGATGATGGAAAAAAGGTAATATTATTATTTCATTTTTAAATGGGGAGACTAAAGGAGCTTAAAGAGGCTGATTTGCCCATGATCTGACTATGTAGAGATGGCAGCAAAGCACAGACCTCCTGACTATCAGTCCTGATCTCTCTTTATTCCCCAGACTAGCTATAGATTACTTACAGCATTCAGAGACACAAATGTTGCTATCTTCACTCAGGAGTGTCTTTCCTTCAGGACAGTAACATCCTTCACTTACTGCATAGTCAGGAAGCTCAGGCAAGCTGGAGTGGGAGAAATGTAAGTGAGTACAGAGTTTTTGCAGTGAAGCAGGAGAGAGAGCAGTATATGAAGAAAGTTGTCATGTCAGACACGAGGGAGACAAAATAATTTAGATTTTCTGAAGTGCAACAGGAAGTACATGTTCATAGAGCTGATTAATATTTATAAATCTTGAATAAATTATTTAATTTCACAATACATTTCATTATGAAGAAACTCTATTTTCTAAGGAAAGTAGATAGGCAAAAATGGGGGGGGAAAAAAAAAAAAGCAGTTGTTTTTAGGGCATTTTTTTGTGTGTCTTTCCATACCTTGCATCACAGGTAGCAGGATGAACGGGCCCACATGGCCTGTATATCATGCCTGGTAGACAGTTGTATGCTGTACAGAAAAATAAGAAAAAAAGATCAAAAATTTTGACAGTAGATGCATTTTACAACAAAAGTGACTACAGCTTTGCCTTCTTCATCTGTAGCTTCTGTAAGTAAGGACATCTCTGTATTTTTGTAGACAGTAGTCAAGTGTTAAATGTAAGATGTGTTTACTGAATAAAACATGATTACTACCATTTCTCACACACATTTTTGAGTTCTGCAATACTTACAGCATATATTGTTGGTCTTTCCTCTCCAGTCAATGCAGATACCTCTAGCAGCACACTCTGTAGCATATATCTCCAAACTGGAACACTGCATGGATTCATTGGCTATGCGACATCCATCAAAAATACAGCCTTTGTAAAATGGTTCTGGTGGTATCACATCATGGCATTCTGCAAAAATCCTGCAGGCAGAAAAGAAGACAAAGCCCTATTATGTTAACCAGTCATTATAAAAAAATTCTGTTCCGGTCAGACAGCACTTCCAAGGAAGGAATGTATTAGGAGAAACAAACCCCAAAGAACGGCCAATAATCTGGGAGATAGATTCAGGAAAGGAAACGTTAGGAAATTTGAAGTTCCATTTTTTTTCTGAAGAGGCTAATGGTGATAGTGTTTCTGTATGTGTGCACACATACAGGGTTAGGGTATGTGTGCACAACTTTTCATCAGTCTGACACCAGAAATTTCATGAAAAGGCACGTACAATAGCTCGTAACTTCTTAGACACTATAGCAAGGATGCATAAGAGGGCCAGCTGCAATAAGTCTTTTGTCAGAGCCCACATAGGTATAGGGAATATGGCAGGAAAAAAGCTTTTTGGCTGCTCTGATAACCAGTTTCTTTACAGTTTGTACTGAAGGCCCACTTCAAATTTAGAGTTTAGTCTTCATAGTGTAAGTGTGAGCATCCCCTGGAAAGTAGGGAGGGTGAAAGAGAACATAAATCTGTGCAGTTGCAACCCAGGGAGTATGGACTGTAGTGCTTGCTGCATCCCTGATTTTCTGACTACACCTCTTCTTGCTCAGCTAGCTTTGGCGTGCAAGTCATTAAAGAAGAGCAGCTTCTTTTGCAAAGGTCTTTTGCTATATCCTGTCATTAAGCTGACATTTTCAGCTTTTATCACACGCCAGGGCTATTGTTCTTTATCTTTTTATAAGAAATTGAGACAGTTTTGTCTAGTGAGAGTGAATTAATCCAGTTTTTTTTCCTTACTCGCTCCAGATAAGCTTGCAGAGTCGAGGCACTTCACAGTGAGGCTTTGGTGAAGGTGTGGTTACAACTGGTGGTATCGGTACTCCGTGGCATGAGTTGTTGTTGCCAACGATCCAGTGATGAGCCATTTGGGGACAGGAAGAAATGATCTTACCACTTGGTAAGCGGCATTCATCTAATTTATTGTTTGTACATGTTCCTGGAAGAGACAAGCTATGTAAGTCTCATATGCCACGTTAGAGATGCACAGTACATTATTGTGCTGATATCAGGTTTGGAAGCTCATTAAATGTATAAGATGCCTTGCTGCATAGGGAGAGCTTTCTTTACAGTTATATGAACTTGAATTTAGGTTAGGGAAAAACAAGCGAAACTAAAACCCCAGCCCCAAAGGAAAAACCAGGTTGCTGGAATAAGGTACTTTTGATCCTATAGAAGTTGAAAAGCAGAACTATTTTCATTTCCACCTTACTGCTGTTTAAAAATTTCTGTCAGTCATGAGACTGCATAGCCAGAGTGGGTGAGAATAACCACAGTAGAGTGGGGAAAGAGTCCCACCTCCAGTTAGTACGTCTGTCTTACCACACTGTCCTTCAGTGTTGTTGCCAAATTTGCTGTATGGGAGTTTCACGGAGAAAATCATCCCACTAAAGGTGACAGTTACACCAAGCTCTGGTATTTCAACAATCATATTGATGCCAAGTGTGGAGAAAGAAATGCCATCTCTTTTGAAGCCTGGCTTGACAATCTTATGGTTGAAGTACATCTGAATGCGGTGTTAAATAAAAAACACAACGTCAGAATAAGCACTGCTTATGACTGATTGTTTTAAATAATGTATTTCCTAATCTTCATAATTGTGCATGACTCCATACTGTTGTCCATCGCATCTAATGCACGTTTGCATTGCAATAACATCATATATATGCATTAATGTCTGTTTGCTATATTGCTGCAGTGTGATAATAATCTACGTACTGTGTGTGCACAGATTGTGTGCTAATGCACAAAATTCTAATTCCAAGAATTTTCTTTATATCCCTCATCATTTTGTTTATCATAAACATTTTTCATATGAATATGAGTGGGAGTTTTTTCTAACTACAGAAATATTCCTGCCATTATTATGTAAAATCTTTGCTGCAAAATCACACTGTCCCTATACAAAGTCTTGCTTGGCATTGGAAGAGTTGTCTGAATTCAAAATGAACTCAAATGTCTCTGGTGCTAGTTTTATGTAGCAGTCATATTCATTCATTAATCTAAGCTGTTGCATTTGCAGCTGGTATCTTATACGATCAAATGCAGGTGGACATATTTGCTTAGTCCTTTTTGTCTGGAATTATTCTGCAACATTCTTCTCGTTGAATTGGGATAAAGTGAGAGTTAAAACTGTCAGTTAGGGTTTTCTTTCACAGGGAATCACTGGACTAATTGTTTCAGCATGCCTTTCTGACTGTAGGTAAGGAGAATTTGGCATGGCTCTGTAGGTGGAGAGTGTATATTGAGTCAAACTTTTCCTGCCACCTCTTTCCTGCCTCCTGTATTCTCTAATCAACTAATAAATTCCCCAGTGTAAGAGTGTGACTGACTTTTCATTTTCACTGGCTTGCCAGCACTAGTTTAGGATTGTGAAGGTGAAGTGACTGCCCCAGGCACCCCTTTTCTTCAGGCATACCTCTCTTCCCAGCAGGGAATTGGAGAGATAATCGTGGCATGGCTCTGTCTGTTGCCTGAAGTTCCCTATGCATAATGTGTTTGTTTACATGAATGGCACGTTGTACTCATTTTCATGAAACATGAATCAAGCACCACTGTAAGCATTCTTTCTGTTTTTTTCTATCAGTTATATTAGTCTGTTTCCTAATGTTATTTACATGTACACATACATGCACATAAAATATTCATGTCTGCATAGTGCAAAACTGTTTCTGACATTTCGTTCTTAGAAACTGGTGTAATCTTTTTTATTTTTGCCTAACGATACCCTCAGCCTTCATCACCTCTGTGGTGTTATATTCTATCAGACTGTATCTCAAATGGGAATCAGTAAGGCCTATGGACTGTATTTCTTTTTTGCAAAAAATAGAGAAATAAAAAACGTGTATTTTACCACATTGGTCATCACACCATTCATGCGTTCACGGGTCAGCAATACTTCAGCAGATTTGTAGAAAATAATGATGGATTTAGGGCAAGAAAGTCCATCTTCTGAATTGCAGTAATAATTGTCAATGTAAACACGGAAGTTGTCATATTTAGGTATAATCTGTTTCACCAGGACGTAAGTGCAGTTTTGAAGGAAAGTATAATAGGTTCCATCAAAAGTGATATAATGAGGGTCACCCCATCCACTGCACACACCTAATAGAGAGAAAATATTTAGAAGATTAACATGAAAATGAATATAGAAGAAAGAATTTAGAAACTGAAGTGAATATACTACAATTTATAGAGCAATCTTAAGAAAACAAAATGCCCATATAATCTGTGCAATGTTTTGCTTTTTTTCAAAAAAAGTTATTCCTTAATCTACTGGTGCTTACATTGACACTCATAGTGGTAACAGCAGCCGTTTTCATCAGGTACCAGTATTGCTGGATATTTGTTGGCACAGGTAATTTCCTTTGCAGGTGGGCAGTGTGTGGGAATTACTTCTACCTTGTTGTGTCCCTTACAAATGATTTCTGTACAGTTGGATAATTTGTATCTTTGTCCAGGCTGTAAAATGAAAAAAAAAGTTGCTGTTACAGGAGTTTGCAAACAAATGGCTTTACTCATATTTATGGTTTAGTTTTATTTCCAGTAATGGCAGTGTTGGAAAGGAAAACAGTATGTGCTATTTCTCTTCAGTTTGTGGTACTCATGATTTGTAATGTGGACCAGATGTATTCATAATTCTGGCCATGATATGGAGGATCAGAAACTGTTTTGTTTTCCAAATCTGAAGCAAAGACTAAAGTGAAAATCTTCAATGATAGTACAAGTTTGTCAATGTCTACACAATTAGGGTTTATTTATGCTAAAAGATGGGAACCTTAACTCCAGATATTTCTTCGTCAGGACAATCTCTTCTGAGGTTTGGGGGAATAGGTGTTAGGTTAAGGGAACTGATGTGCTTGATATACTATGTGCTATGTGTATATGTTGATATATACTGATGTGCTATGTATACTGCAATTCATTGTGAGCACAGACTATCAATATCAAAAAGAAAAAAAAAAAAACAGAATGTTTATAGAAGTACAGGTGAAAGGGCAGAAGAACAGAAACAGATATAAGTCTCCACAGTAGCTTAAATTTTCATGTTTAGTAAAGAAACAAAATGCACAAGAAGATTTCTCTATTATTTCAGTAAGAAGGTTTGTTATTTATACAATGCAGTGCATCACAAAGTGTTTTAGTAGCACTCAAATAATTAGAAAATATTATTGTAGCTTGCTGTCTCTGTATGAAAAAAAAATTATAAAGAAGGCAGACACCATTTTTTTTTGTCATGTATATTGCCCATCAGTAGCAACACTTACTCCAGCAAAATGCACATATCAGTTTTTAAAGCTGTAAATTGTTCCTTTATGCAATCAACCAAACACTGATGTTACTTTAACACTCATAACATAATACAGAAATTACATACCTGTAGGGGAGGGTGAGTAGCAGAAACACAACCATGAAAAGGAGGTCTTCCAGAAGTGGTAGGCAAAGGAACTGTTGGTGATACTGTAGACCATTCCGGAGAAGTAGTGGTTAGGGGAGTAGTAACATTGCAATGTACAGTATGTCGTTCAACTGTACACGATGAACTACAGATGGCGTAAAACCTGCATCCATCACTATCCATTCTATTGTAAATCACCTCACCTGCAGTAAGAAACCAACCAAACAAACAAAATTAAGATACAGAGAAAGAAACGGAATAAACAAATAAAATTAAAACAACAAAAAAGGCGTTAAAAAATCTTCAAATAAAATTTGTGAATATATTAAAACGAAAATAAACAGAAAAGTGATAAAAAAACCATAAAGAAAGCAGAAAAATGAAAAAAATAGAATGATAAAACAAGACAAACTAACCAGGTGAATAAATAGCATCCCCAATTTTGCAGTAACATGGAGTTGATACAGTGGAGAAAGTACTGGGCGTAGGAGTGCTGGTACACAAAGGTTCAGTTGGGGTGCAGGTGGAGTAGGTGGTAGGTGTAGGCATGGGGCTAGTGGTGCTGGTGGAGGTTGGGAGTGTGGTTTCTGAGGAGCTGGGCAGCGTGGTGGAGGTGGAGGTGGTGACAGTGGTGGAGGTTGGAGTTCTGCGCGTTGTGCTGGTGGTGGGGCTGGGTGGGCAGTTGTAGTTGGGGCTGCAGCAGAGGACGCGTATCTTGTAGTTGAGGCACATCTGTTGTTGGCCAGTCTGGTCTGCGTTCTTGCACACCAGTCCAAAGTGGACGTCGCACTGGACGACCTGCCCGACGTACTGGATGGGAACCTCGGGGTAGTCCTCCGCCTGGCACTCGATTTCCCTCGGGTGTTGACAGATTTGCTTCCCGGCAGCGCGGATGTGCTGGTAGGTTTCAAAGTCTCCCTGGCTGGGCCCTGAGGAGGGGAAGTCGACGTCGATCCATTCGCTCCAGGAGCAGAGTTCGGGTTGGCAGACGGTAGTGGACTGGGTGGCGGTGGAGGTCACGCTGGGGGAGTGTGTGGGAGGTGTTGGCGTGGGGCTGGTGGAGGTTGGGAGTGTGGTTTCTGAGGAGGAGGGCAGCGTGGTGGAGGTGGAGGTGGAGGTGGTGACTGTGGTGGAGGTGGGCGTTCTGCGCGTTGTGCTGGTGGTGGGACTAGTGGTGGGCAAGGTGCTGATGGGTGGGCAGTTGTAGTTGGGGCTGCAGCAGAGGACGCGTATCTTGTAGTTGAGGCACATCTGTTGTTGGCCAGTCTGGTCTGCGTTCTTGCACACCAGTCCAAAGTGGACGTCGCACTGGACGACCTGCCCGACGTACTGGATGGGAACCTCGGGGTAGTCCTCCGCCTGGCACTCGATTTCCCTCGGGTGTTGACAGATTTGCTTCCCGGCAGCGCGGATGTGCTGGTAGGTTTCAAAGTCTCCCTGGCTGGGCCCTGAGGAGGGGAAGTCAACGTCGATCCATTCGCTCCAGGAGCAGAGTTCGGGTTGGCAGACGGTAGTGGACTGGGTGGTGGTGGAGGTCACGCTGGGGGAGTGTGTGGGAGGTGTTGGCGTGGGGCTGGTGGAGGTTGGGAGTGTGGTTTCTGAGGAGGAGGGCAGCGTGGTGGAGGTGGAGGTGGAGGTAGAGGTGGTGACTGTGGTGGAGGTGGGCGTTCTGCGCGTTGTGCTGGTGGTGGGACTGGTGGTGGGCAAGGTGCTGATGGGTGGGCAGTTGTAGTTGGGGCTGCAGCAGAGGACGCGTATCTTGTAGTTGAGGCACATCTGTTGTTGGCCAGTCTGGTCTGCGTTCTTGCACACCAGTCCAAAGTGGACGTCGCACTGGACGACCTGCCCGACGTACTGGATGGGAACCTCGGGGTAGTCCTCCGCCTGGCACTCGATTTCCCTCGGGTGTTGACAGATTTGCTTCCCGGCAGCGCGGATGTGCTGGTAGGTTTCAAAGTCTCCCTGGCTGGGCCCTGAGGAGGGGAAGTCGACGTCGATCCATTCGCTCCAGGAGCAGAGTTCGGGTTGGCAGACGGTAGTGGACTGGGTGGTGGTGGAGGTCACGCTGGGGGAGTGTGTGGGAGGTGTTGGCGTGGGGCTGGTGGTGCTGGTGGAGGTTGGGAGTGTGGTTTCTGAGGAGGAGGGCAGCGTGGTGGAGGTGGAGGTGGAGGTAGAGGTGGTGACTGTGGTGGAGGTGGGCGTTCTGCGCGTTGTGCTGGTGGTGGGAGTGGTGGTGGGCAAGGTGCTGATGGGTGGGCAGTTGTAGTTGGGGCTGCAGCAGAGGACGCGTATCTTGTAGTTGAGGCACATCTGTTGTTGGCCAGTCTGGTCTGCGTTCTTGCACACCAGGCCAAAGTGGACGTCGCACTGGACGACCTGCCCGACGTACTGGATGGGAACCTCGGGGTAGTCCTCCGCCTGGCACTCGATTTCCCTTGGGTGTTGACAGATTTGCTTCCCGGCAGCGCGGATGTGCTGGTAGGTTTCAAAGTCTCCCTGGCTGGGCCCTGAGGAGGGGAAGTCGACGTCGATCCATTCGCTCCAGGAGCAGAGTTCGGGTTGGCAGACGGTAGTGGACTGGGTGGTGGTGGAGGTCACGCTGGGGGAGTGTGTGGGAGGTGTTGGCGTGGGGCTGGTGGAGGTTGGGAGTGTGGTTTCTGAGGAGGAGGGCAGCGTGGTGGAGGTGGAGGTGGAGGTGGTGACTGTGGTGGAGGTGGGCGTTCTGCGCGTTGTGCTGGTGGTGGGACTGGTGGTGGGCAAGGTGCTGATGGGTGGGCAGTTGTAGTTGGGGCTGCAGCAGAGGACGCGTATCTTGTAGTTGAGGCACATCTGTTGTTGGCCAGTCTGGTCTGCGTTCTTGCACACCAGGCCAAAGTGGACGTCGCACTGGACGACCTGCCCGACGTACTGGATGGGAACCTCGGGGTAGTCCTCCGCCTGGCACTCGATTTCCCTCGGGTGTTGACAGATTTGCTTCCCGGCAGCGCGGATGTGCTGGTAGGTTTCAAAGTCTCCCTGGCTGGGCCCTGAGGAGGGGAAGTCAACGTCGATCCATTCGCTCCAGGAGCAGAGTTCGGGTTGGCAGACGGTAGTGGACTGGGTGGTGGTGGAGGTCACGCTGGGGGAGTGTGTGGGAGGTGTTGGCGTGGGGCTGGTGGAGGTTGGGAGTGTGGTTTCTGAGGAGGAGGGCAGCGTGGTGGAGGTGGAGGTGGAGGTGGTGACTGTGGTGGAGGTGGGCGTTCTGCGCGTTGTGCTGGTGGTGGGACTGGTGGTGGGCAAGGTGCTGATGGGTGGGCAGTTGTAGTTGGGGCTGCAGCAGAGGACGCGTATCTTGTAGTTGAGGCACATCTGTTGTTGGCCAGTCTGGTCTGCGTTCTTGCACACCAGTCCAAAGTGGACGTCGCACTGGACGACCTGCCCGACGTACTGGATGGGAACCTCGGGGTAGTCCTCCGCCTGGCACTCGATTTCCCTCGGGTGTTGACAGATTTGCTTCCCGGCAGCGCGGATGTGCTGGTAGGTTTCAAAGTCTCCCTGGCTGGGCCCTGAGGAGGGGAAGTCGACGTCGATCCATTCGCTCCAGGAGCAGAGTTCGGGTTGGCAGACGGTAGTGGACTGGGTGGTGGTGGAGGTCACGCTGGGGGAGTGTGTGGGAGGTGTTGGCGTGGGGCTGGTGGTGCTGGTGGAGGTTGGGAGTGTGGTTTCTGAGGAGGAGGGCAGCGTGGTGGAGGTGGAGGTGGAGGTAGAGGTGGTGACTGTGGTGGAGGTGGGCGTTCTGCGCGTTGTGCTGGTGGTGGGAGTGGTGGTGGGCAAGGTGCTGATGGGTGGGCAGTTGTAGTTGGGGCTGCAGCAGAGGACGCGTATCTTGTAGTTGAGGCACATCTGTTGTTGGCCAGTCTGGTCTGCGTTCTTGCACACCAGGCCAAAGTGGACGTCGCACTGGACGACCTGCCCGACGTACTGGATGGGAACCTCGGGGTAGTCCTCCGCCTGGCACTCGATTTCCCTTGGGTGTTGACAGATTTGCTTCCCGGCAGCGCGGATGTGCTGGTAGGTTTCAAAGTCTCCCTGGCTGGGCCCTGAGGAGGGGAAGTCGACGTCGATCCATTCGCTCCAGGAGCAGAGTTCGGGTTGGCAGACGGTAGTGGACTGGGTGGTGGTGGAGGTCACGCTGGGGGAGTGTGTGGGAGGTGTTGGCGTGGGGCTGGTGGAGGTTGGGAGTGTGGTTTCTGAGGAGGAGGGCAGCGTGGTGGAGGTGGAGGTGGAGGTGGTGACTGTGGTGGAGGTGGGCGTTCTGCGCGTTGTGCTGGTGGTGGGACTGGTGGTGGGCAAGGTGCTGATGGGTGGGCAGTTGTAGTTGGGGCTGCAGCAGAGGACGCGTATCTTGTAGTTGAGGCACATCTGTTGTTGGCCAGTCTGGTCTGCGTTCTTGCACACCAGGCCAAAGTGGACGTCGCACTGGACGACCTGCCCGACGTACTGGATGGGAACCTCGGGGTAGTCCTCCGCCTGGCACTCGATTTCCCTCGGGTGTTGACAGATTTGCTTCCCGGCAGCGCGGATGTGCTGGTAGGTTTCAAAGTCTCCCTGGCTGGGCCCTGAGGAGGGGAAGTCAACGTCGATCCATTCGCTCCAGGAGCAGAGTTCGGGTTGGCAGACGGTAGTGGACTGGGTGGTGGTGGAGGTCACGCTGGGGGAGTGTGTGGGAGGTGTTGGCGTGGGGCTGGTGGAGGTTGGGAGTGTGGTTTCTGAGGAGGAGGGCAGCGTGGTGGAGGTGGAGGTGGAGGTGGTGACTGTGGTGGAGGTGGGCGTTCTGCGCGTTGTGCTGGTGGTGGGACTGGTGGTGGGCAAGGTGCTGATGGGTGGGCAGTTGTAGTTGGGGCTGCAGCAGAGGACGCGTATCTTGTAGTTGAGGCACATCTGTTGTTGGCCAGTCTGGTCTGCGTTCTTGCACACCAGTCCGAAGTGGACGTCGCACTGGACGACCTGCCCGACGTACTGGATGGGAACCTCGGGGTAGTCCTCCGCCTGGCACTCGATTTCCCTCGGGTGTTGACAGATTTGCTTCCCGGCAGCGCGGATGTGCTGGTAGGTTTCAAAGTCTCCCTGGCTGGGCCCTGAGGAGGGGAAGTCGACGTCGATCCATTCGCTCCAGGAGCAGAGTTCGGGTTGGCAGACGGTAGTGGACTGGGTGGTGGTGGAGGTCACGCTGGGGGAGTGTGTGGGAGGTGTTGGCGTGGGGCTGGTGGTGCTGGTGGAGGTTGGGAGTGTGGTTTCTGAGGAGGAGGGCAGCGTGGTGGAGGTGGAGGTGGAGGTAGAGGTGGTGACTGTGGTGGAGGTGGGCGTTCTGCGCGTTGTGCTGGTGGTGGGAGTGGTGGTGGGCAAGGTGCTGATGGGTGGGCAGTTGTAGTTGGGGCTGCAGCAGAGGACGCGTATCTTGTAGTTGAGGCACATCTGTTGTTGGCCAGTCTGGTCTGCGTTCTTGCACACCAGGCCAAAGTGGACGTCGCACTGGACGACCTGCCCGACGTACTGGATGGGAACCTCGGGGTAGTCCTCCGCCTGGCACTCGATTTCCCTCGGGTGTTGACAGATTTGCTTCCCGGCAGCGCGGATGTGCTGGTAGGTTTCAAAGTCTCCCTGGCTGGGCCCTGAGGAGGGGAAGTCGACGTCGATCCATTCGCTCCAGGAGCAGAGTTCGGGTTGGCAGACGGTAGTGGACTGGGTGGTGGTGGAGGTCACGCTGGGGGAGTGTGTGGGAGGTGTTGGCGTGGGGCTGGTGGAGGTTGGGAGTGTGGTTTCTGAGGAGGAGGGCAGCGTGGTGGAGGTGGAGGTGGAGGTGGTGACTGTGGTGGAGGTGGGCGTTCTGCGCGTTGTGCTGGTGGTGGGACTGGTGGTGGGCAAGGTGCTGATGGGTGGGCAGTTGTAGTTGGGGCTGCAGCAGAGGACGCGTATCTTGTAGTTGAGGCACATCTGTTGTTGGCCAGTCTGGTCTGCGTTCTTGCACACCAGTCCAAAGTGGACGTCGCACTGGACGACCTGCCCAACGTACTGGATGGGAACCTCGGGGTAGTCCTCCGCCTGGCACTCGATTTCCCTCGGGTGTTGACAGATTTGCTTCCCGGCAGCGCGGATGTGCTGGTAGGTTTCAAAGTCTCCCTGGCTGGGCCCTGAGGAGGGGAAGTCAACGTCGATCCATTCGCTCCAGGAGCAGAGTTCGGGTTGGCAGACGGTAGTGGACTGGGTGGTGGTGGAGGTCACGCTGGGGGAGTGTGTGGGAGGTGTTGGCGTGGGGCTGGTGGAGGTTGGGAGTGTGGTTTCTGAGGAGGAGGGCAGCGTGGTGGAGGTGGAGGTGGAGGTGGTGACTGTGGTGGAGGTGGGCGTTCTGCGCGTTGTGCTGGTGGTGGGACTGGTGGTGGGCAAGGTGCTGATGGGTGGGCAGTTGTAGTTGGGGCTGCAGCAGAGGACGCGTATCTTGTAGTTGAGGCACATCTGTTGTTGGCCAGTCTGGTCTGCGTTCTTGCACACCAGTCCAAAGTGGACGTCGCACTGGACGACCTGCCCGACGTACTGGATGGGAACCTCGGGGTAGTCCTCCGCCTGGCACTCGATTTCCCTCGGGTGTTGACAGATTTGCTTCCCGGCAGCGCGGATGTGCTGGTAGGTTTCAAAGTCTCCCTGGCTGGGCCCTGAGGAGGGGAAGTCGACGTCGATCCATTCGCTCCAGGAGCAGAGTTCGGGTTGGCAGACGGTAGTGGACTGGGTGGTGGTGGAGGTCACGCTGGGGGAGTGTGTGGGAGGTGTTGGCGTGGGGCTGGTGGAGGTTGGGAGTGTGGTTTCTGAGGAGGAGGGCAGCGTGGTGGAGGTGGAGGTGGAGGTGGTGACTGTGGTGGAGGTGGGCGTTCTGCGCGTTGTGCTGGTGGTGGGACTGGTGGTGGGCAAGGTGCTGATGGGTGGGCAGTTGTAGTTGGGGCTGCAGCAGAGGACGCGTATCTTGTAGTTGAGGCACATCTGTTGTTGGCCAGTCTGGTCTGCGTTCTTGCACACCAGTCCAAAGTGGACGTCGCACTGGACGACCTGCCCGACGTACTGGATGGGAACCTCGGGGTAGTCCTCCGCCTGGCACTCGATTTCCCTCGGGTGTTGACAGATTTGCTTCCCGGCAGCGCGGATGTGCTGGTAGGTTTCAAAGTCTCCCTGGCTGGGCCCTGAGGAGGGGAAGTCGACGTCGATCCATTCGCTCCAGGAGCAGAGTTCGGGTTGGCAGACGGTAGTGGACTGGGTGGTGGTGGAGGTCACGCTGGGGGAGTGTGTGGGAGGTGTTGGCGTGGTGCTGGTGGAGGTTGGGAGTGTGGTTTCTGAGGAGGAGGGCAGCGTGGTGGAGGTGGAGGTGGAGGTAGAGGTGGTGACTGTGGTGGAGGTGGGCGTTCTGCGCGTTGTGCTGGTGGTGGGACTGGTGGTGGGCAAGGTGCTGATGGGTGGGCAGTTGTAGTTGGGGCTGCAGCAGAGGACGCGTATCTTGTAGTTGAGGCACATCTGTTGTTGGCCAGTCTGGTCTGCGTTCTTGCACACCAGTCCAAAGTGGACGTCGCACTGGACGACCTGCCCAACGTACTGGATGGGAACCTCGGGGTAGTCCTCCGCCTGGCACTCGATTTCCCTCGGGTGTTGACAGATTTGCTTCCCGGCAGCGCGGATGTGCTGGTAGGTTTCAAAGTCTCCCTGGCTGGGCCCTGAGGAGGGGAAGTCGACGTCGATCCATTCGCTCCAGGAGCAGAGTTCGGGTTGGCAGACGGTAGTGGACTGGGTGGTGGTGGAGGTCACGCTGGGGGAGTGTGTGGGAGGTGTTGGCGTGGGGCTGGTGGAGGTTGGGAGTGTGGTTTCTGAGGAGGAGGGCAGCGTGGTGGAGGTGGAGGTGGTGACTGTGGTGGAGGTGGGCGTTCTGCGCGTTGTGCTGGTGGTGGGACTGGTGGTGGGCAAGGTGCTGATGGGTGGGCAGTTGTAGTTGGGGCTGCAGCAGAGGACGCGTATCTTGTAGTTGAGGCACATCTGTTGTTGGCCAGTCTGGTCTGCGTTCTTGCACACCAGTCCAAAGTGGACGTCGCACTGGACGACCTGCCCGACGTACTGGATGGGAACCTCGGGGTAGTCCTCCGCCTGGCACTCGATTTCCCTCGGGTGTTGACAGATTTGCTTCCCGGCAGCGCGGATGTGCTGGTAGGTTTCAAAGTCTCCCTGGCTGGGCCCTGAGGAGGGGAAGTCAACGTCGATCCATTCGCTCCAGGAGCAGAGTTCGGGTTGGCAGACGGTAGTGGACTGGGTGGTGGTGGAGGTCACGCTGGGGGAGTGTGTGGGAGGTGTTGGCGTGGGGCTGGTGGAGGTTGGGAGTGTGGTTTCTGAGGAGGAGGGCAGCGTGGTGGAGGTGGAGGTGGAGGTGGTGACTGTGGTGGAGGTGGGCGTTCTGCGCGTTGTGCTGGTGGTGGGAGTGGTGGTGGGCAAGGTGCTGATGGGTGGGCAGTTGTAGTTGGGGCTGCAGCAGAGGACGCGTATCTTGTAGTTGAGGCACATCTGTTGTTGGCCAGTCTGGTCTGCGTTCTTGCACACAAGTCCAAAGTGGACGTCGCACTGGACGACCTGCCCGACGTACTGGATGGGAACCTCAGGGTAGTCCTCCGCCTGGCACTCGATTTCCCTCGGGTGTTGACAGATTTGCTTCCCGGCAGCGCGGATGTGCTGGTAGGTTTCAAAGTCTCCCTGGCTGGGCCCTGAGGAGGGGAAGTCGACGTCGATCCATTCGCTCCAGGAGCAGAGTTCGGGTTGGCAGACGGTAGTGGACTGGGTGGTGGTGGAGGTCACGCTGGGGGAGTGTGTGGGAGGTGTTGGCGTGGGGCTGGTGGAGGTTGGGAGTGTGGTTTCTGAGGAGGAGGGCAGCGTGGTGGAGGTGGAGGTGGAGGTGGTGACTGTGGTGGAGGTGGGCGTTCTGCGCGTTGTGCTGGTGGTGGGACTGGTGGTGGGCAAGGTGCTGATGGGTGGGCAGTTGTAGTTGGGGCTGCAGCAGAGGACGCGTATCTTGTAGTTGAGGCACATCTGTTGTTGGCCAGTCTGGTCTGCGTTCTTGCACACCAGTCCAAAGTGGACGTCGCACTGGACGACCTGCCCGACGTACTGGATGGGAACCTCGGGGTAGTCCTCCGCCTGGCACTCGATTTCCCTCGGGTGTTGACAGATTTGCTTCCCGGCAGCGCGGATGTGCTGGTAGGTTTCAAAGTCTCCCTGGCTGGGCCCTGAGGAGGGGAAGTCGACGTCGATCCATTCGCTCCAGGAGCAGAGTTCGGGTTGGCAGACGGTAGTGGACTGGGTGGTGGTGGAGGTCACGCTGGGGGAGTGTGTGGGAGGTGTTGGCGTGGGGCTGGTGGAGGTTGGGAGTGTGGTTTCTGAGGAGGAGGGCAGCGTGGTGGAGGTGGAGGTGGAGGTGGAGGTGGAGGTGGTGACTGTGGTGGAGGTGGGCGTTCTGCGCGTTGTGCTGGTGGTGGGACTGGTGGTGGGCAAGGTGCTGATGGGTGGGCAGTTGTAGTTGGGGCTGCAGCAGAGGACGCGTATCTTGTAGTTGAGGCACATCTGTTGTTTTCCAGTCTGGTCTGCGTTCTTGCACACCAGTCCAAAGTGGACGTCGCACTGGACGACCTGCCCGACATACTGGATGGGAACCTCGGGGTAGTCCTCCGCCTGGCACTCGATTTCCCTCGGGTGTTGACAGATTTGCTTCCCGGCAGCGCGGATGTGCTGGTAGGTTTCAAAGTCTCCCTGGCTGGGCCCTGAGGAGGGGAAGTCGACGTCGATCCATTCGCTCCAGGAGCAGAGTTCGGGTTGGCAGACGGTAGTGGACTGGGTGGTGGTGGAGGTCACGCTGGGGGAGTGTGTGGGAGGTGTTGGCGTGGGGCTGGTGGAGGTTGGGAGTGTGGTTTCTGAGGAGGAGGGCAGCGTGGTGGAGGTGGAGGTGGAGGTGGAGGTGGTGACTATGGTGGAGGTGGGCGTTCTGCGCGTTGTGCTGGTGGTGGGACTGGTGGTGGGCAAGGTGCTGATGGGTGGGCAGTTGTAGTTGGGGCTGCAGCAGAGGACGCGTATCTTGTAGTTGAGGCACATCTGTTGTTGGCCAGTCTGGTCTGCGTTCTTGCACACCAGTCCAAAGTGGACGTCGCACTGGACGACCTGCCCGACGTACTGGATGGGAACTTCGGGGTAGTCCTCCGCCTGGCACTCGATTTCCCTCGGGTGTTGACAGATTTGCTTCCCGGCAGCGCGGATGTGCTGGTAGGTTTCAAAGTCTCCCTGGCTGGGCCCTGAGGAGGGGAAGTCAACGTCGATCCATTCACTCCAGGAGCAGAGTTCGGGTTGGCAGACGGTAGTGGACTGGGTGGTGGTGGAGGTCACGCTGGGGGAGTGTGTGGGAGGTGTTGGCGTGGGGCTGGTGGAGGTTGGGAGTGTGGTTTCTGAGGAGGAGGGCAGCGTGGTGTAGGTGGAGGTAGAGGTGGTGACTGTGGTGGAGGTGGGCGTTCTGCGCGTTGTGCTGGTGGTGGGACTGGTGGTGGGCAAGGTGCTGATGGGTGGGCAGTTGTAGTTGGGGCTGCAGCAGAGGACGCGTATCTTGTAGTTGAGGCACATCTGTTGTTTGCCAGTCTGGTCTGCGTTCTTGCACACCAGTCCAAAGTGGACGTCGCACTGGACGACCTGCCCGACGTACTGGATGGGAACCTCGGGGTAGTCCTCCGCCTGGCACTCGATTTCCCTCGGGTGTTGACAGATTTGCTTCCCGGCAGCGCGGATGTGCTGGTAGGTTTCAAAGTCTCCCTGGCTGGGCCCTGAGGAGGGGAAGTCAACGTCGATCCATTCGCTCCAGGAGCAGAGTTCGGATTGGCAGACGGTAGTGGACTGGGTGGTGGTGGAGGTCACACTGGGGGAGTGTGTGGGAGGTGTTGGCGTGGGGCTGGTGGAGGTTGGGAGTGTGGTTTCTGAGGAGGAGGGCAGCGTGGTGGAGGTGGAGGTGGAGGTAGAGGTGGTGACTATGGTGGAGGTGGGCGTTCTGCGCGTTGTGCTGGTGGTGGGACTGGTGGTGGGCAAGGTGCTGATGGGTGGGCAGTTGTAGTTGGGGCTGCAGCAGAGGACGCGTATCTTGTAGTTGAGGCACATCTGTTGTTGGCCAGTCTGGTCTGCGTTCTTGCACACCAGTCCAAAGTGGACGTCGCACTGGACGACCTGCCCGACGTACTGGATGGGAACCTCGGGGTAGTCCTCCGCCTGGCACTCGATTTCCCTCGGGTGTTGACAGATTTGCTTCCCGGCAGCGCGGATGTGCTGGTAGGTTTCAAAGTCTCCCTGGCTGGGCCCTGAGGAGGGGAAGTCAACGTCGATCCATTCGCTCCAGGAGCAGAGTTCGGGTTGGCAGACGGTAGTGGACTGGGTGGTGGTGGAGGTCACGCTGGGGGAGTGTGTGGGAGGTGTTGGTGTGGGGCTGGTGGAGGTTGGGAGTGTGGTTTCTGAGGAGGAGGGCAGCGTGGTGGAGGTGGAGGTGGAGGTGGTGACTGTGGTGGAGGTGGGCGTTCTGCGCGTTGTGCTGGTGGTGGGAGTGGTGGTGGGCAAGGTGCTGATGGGTGGGCAGTTGTAGTTGGGGCTGCAGCAGAGGACGCGTATCTTGTAGTTGAGGCACATCTGTTGTTGGCCAGTCTGGTCTGCGTTCTTGCACACCAGTCCAAAGTGGACGTCGCACTGGACGACCTGCCCGACGTACTGGATGGGAACCTCGGGGTAGTCCTCCGCCTGGCACTCGATTTCCCTCGGGTGTTGACAGATTTGCTTCCCGGCAGCGCGGATGTGCTGGTAGGTTTCAAAGTCTCCCTGGCTGGGCCCTGAGGAGGGGAAGTCGACGTCGATCCATTCGCTCCAGGAGCAGAGTTCGGGTTGGCAGACGGTAGTGGACTGGGTGGTGGTGGAGGTCACGCTGGGGGAGTGTGTGGGAGGTGTTGGCGTGGGGCTGGTGGAGGTTGGGAGTGTGGTTTCTGAGGAGGTGGGCAGCGTGGTGGTCGAGGAGAGTGAGGTCGATGTCCTGGATGTTGGGAAGATTTCAGTTGTGCTCGTCGATCTGTGCAGGGTTGTTGTCGTTGGGCTTGTCATGGTCCATATTGTAGTCGTCAGTGTGGTGGTTGGTATCATGTCGGTCAGTCCTGTAATTGTTGACCTGGTAGGTGTTGTTGTGATTACTGTTGTTTCATTTTGTCTGTGTGTCGTTGTTTGTGATGTAGTTCTTGAATGAATTTTTTCAGTTTCTGGTGGTTGTGTTGATATTGTGCTTGTCTTATGTTTGGTTTGTAAGTGTGGTGTTGTTGGTATTTCTGTAGATGATGTACTTAGGGTTGTTGAGATAATTGGGGTTGTTTTTGTTGCTTGTGTACTTGTAGTGGGTCTTGTGGTTTGCTGACATGGTACTGTTATATTCGTACAACATTTAAATCTTAATTTATAGTTATAGCAGATGGGTGGTAATTGGTCTTTATTGTAGCATATCAGCCCTTCTTCTGTATTACAGGTTATATGTTGTTCCAGAAGTTGATATGGTGTATCTGGGAACCTTACTGCTCTGCATTCTACATCCTTTCGGTTTTCACATACTTTGTATCCCTTTTTTCTAATGTTCTGGATAGTGTCAAAATCTCCATCATCATATCCAGATCCTGGATAACTGACATCATACCACCTTGACCAGTCACACTCTTCTTTAATACAAAGAGGAGAAGTGGTGACAGATGTTGTCATTTCGATTGTGCTTGTGGTTGTTTCTGTAGTACCTGACAGTATGAAAGTTGTACTTTCAGAAGTTGTAGTAACTGGTGATGTTGTAGTGGGTGAAAATGATGTCTGTTCTTCAGTTGAACTTGATGTTTCTGTGCTCTTAGCTGTAGTTGTGATTGGTGTTGGCATGCTGGAATGTGTTGTCGAAGAGCATGGTACAAAAACACAGCATAAGATTCTGATTTCATAATTGTTGCACAGTGTTGAAATTTGATCTTTGTTGTAACATATAAGCCCAGCTGTTGTACTGCATTCTACTTTTTGGCCAAGTTCATTTAGTGGTATATTAGGGAATTTCTCTGCTCTGCATTGAACAGCCCGTGGAGCTTTACAGACTTCATAACCTTTAGCTCTCAAATCATCAAATGTTTCAAAGTCTCCACCATCATAGCCAGGGGTTTGCCGACTCCCATCATACCATTGTGACCACTCACAAACTTCATGAACACATACTGATGTAGTTGGTGACACTGTTAAAGAGAAAAAGAAGAGACCATGAAACTTAGAATACTAATTCCTGTCTATATTATGACTTTTTATTATATTAAATGGGCTGAAAATTTTCCTAAGGTCATTTGCTTGAATTGTGAGCCCGTAGAGTTTAGTGTACTTATAATTTAATATAAAGAACAAAAAATCCATCACCCAGCAATTAAATGTACTGACGTGCTTGGAGCTGTCATTTCCAGAGAAAATGCTAATTATCGTTTACCAAGTGCTGAAATAAGTCTCGAGTATAATTTATACACACTGGGGGAAAAAAATCTCACTTTTTTTTTTGTTTTTTGCATTTGATTCAGTGTAATTGCTTAGTTTGTATCTTTCTTCAATATTTATTGTTCTCTCTGGAACATCAAAACCTGGATTCAAATCCACTGGAAAGAATAACATTTAGTCTGTGCATCGAGATTCATAGGCACTTATTTCTCCCAAATGAATTGAGTCCTCATGTAACACGCTGCAGTGTCTTTGTTCCTACATTTGAAGTAAAAGTTCTCTAATGAAGCATTATTAGCACCCTTACACTTTGTACTTTAGCTCTGGTCTTAAGAAGCCATATATTGGCTGGAGAGTGGTCCGTAAGCTTTTGCAGGGAAATTCTCATGGTGGAAAATAGCTGGAAAAAATTGCTTATGGATTCTAGCAGTGATGATGGTTTCTGTGATTTCAAAACTTGTAGTTCTAAGTTTTGTACTGAACACTTATTTCATTAAACATCACCCATAGTGATTAGAGATTACCAACCTGAAGAATGCTGAACTGGAATTCTAGAAATTAAAATTTTGGTGTCTCAATGCCAATATCTGAGCAATCTTAGTACTGTAGTTATAAATATTGTGAACCCTAGCAGGAATTTTACAGAAAGTAATCATTCCGTAACTTAGTAGGAAAAAATGAATTATTCATTCAATAAGGATTATTCCAGGTATAGCAACAGTTACAATTACAGATAATACATCTGATGGGGGGTGGGGGGGGGGGATTTTTGTTCACTATGAAGGTAAGCAAAATAATAGTATCAAACCAGTGTGCAGTGGTTCCCATTTTGTTTTTTCACAAGCGGTTTTATTTTCTATGTGTCTTTCCTTGTGATTGGTTACCAAATACTGACTGAAACTAAACGTTAGCAAGAAATGAGAATTACTGTCATTTATTTTGAGGTTGTATTAATTCATTTATGTTGTGAGTGTAGGCATGGTTTTATAGCTATATTTTACTCACTAAGGAATGGACTACGCTCTTATCGGCTATCAAGGACATACCTGTGGAAGCAGTGGCAGGTGGTGTGGTGCTGAAGTGAAATGTTGTCGTTGTGGGTGATGTTGAGATTGGACATTCATAGATAACCCTCTGAAGCGTTCCATTGGGACCACAGGTTGCGACAATACACCCTCCTGTACCGTCTGTAGTGTTGTAGATCACATCTTGATAGTTGTATTTCTTTCCCTCGTAAATGCAGACACATTCTGTAAATCAAAGGTGTATTACTCCTTGGTGTCCCAAACACAGAGCAGAGTACCTCTAATGTATCTTATTCAGATAAGAACAACTTTGTCAACATACCATATTCATCATATGTGCATTTCTTGCCATGATTTGTGCATTCACTGGAAAAAAGAGAAGATGAATATGAACATATCATTTCATTGTTTCAATTTTTTTCTATCGCTCCTTTGCTATTCATTGTATGCTTAAACCCTGTCTTCCCTGAGTTAGACACTCAGTTCTTCTCTACAAATTCAGGTTAGATAGGATCACCCAATTTTGTGGAAAGAAAGGCAACTCTTCTATGCCAGCATACTAAACATGCAGTATCCTTGTTGGTGCTTTTGGAGGCTGGGCGAAGATGTGAGGGAGGGGTGGTTTTAAATGTTCTTATCTCTCTGATAGCTATACATGTGATTTGGAAGGGAAAGTGCAGTAAGCATATAATTTGAGAAAGGATCACAGATGCTGAGGTTGTCTACACAGACAATTTCCATCAGACTTCCAAAAGATGCAAGAATGCATTCTGCTTTTACAGGGAATTTATCTATTATCTGTTATGAACTGAATCTTGATATACTTATTTACAGTGACTGAGGGCATCTGTACACTGAGTAAACTTAGGTAAAAATCGATATGTATTTAACAGGTTAGGTTTAGTGCTGTTAGTGACATAGATGATGCAGGTAAAGCTGTCTATGAACTGCAAAACATGCCATGAAAGTCGGATTAGCTCAGATGGGCTTTGTGCTAAGCCTTTTTGCCATTCTGGCTGCACTGCTCACAGTATTCAAGTGTAGCTACTTTAAAAGTACCTTAGGGCAGGCATTAACTGCTTCACAACTGGGTCTGCTAACTTTGTGCTATTTGATAGAAGGCTTAGCAGCTCTTGTCCTAACATGTCATTAATTCTGACAGAATGTGTGGGAATATACTTGCTGACCGTTGCAAATATGCAACTACCAGTGCAATATCAGAAACAAGCTCAAAACAATGAAGATTAGTTACCTTCTAAATTCTAAATAACTTCAAGTAGTAATTTTAGGGATATCTTGCTACAAACTCTCAGACTATTTCTGTAACTATTATTATTCTAATTTTGTTTTACTTAATAATAGTTGAAAAGTACTTTAATAAGGATATAGAATAAGTTAATTAATCTCTCTATGGTAAAATGTTTCATTGTGTCATCATTTACATTTCTGGGAATGGAAGGAAATTAGACATTATTCAGCAACCTATGACTGGCCTAGTTCCCACTGGCAAACAAAAAAAATAATGCATGATGAATTATATTCCACAACTTCAAACTCAGCATTTAAAAATCTTTACCAATCTTACCATGATTGACAATTCTGGTTTGAAGGCATCTGCATTCCTGGTTTGTAATTCTTCCCATTTTCATAACAACCACAATTAGCAACACAAGTCATGGTTTCTTCGTCAAAAAATGGCTTATTCTTTGGACAATGTGGGTAGCAACCTGCAATGAAAAATGAGTTATGTTGACATTAGGCCTTTCACAAGTAGTAGTAACTCTATGCTCTGCTTATAGCCGCTTTTCCCAAATTATCCCACATGGTAAGAGGAATTTCAGACTCTCTTTCCTTTGATTGTACATTAAGCTTTGGAGCATTTTGTCCTCACCTTCATTCCAAACAAGTTCATCATCCATTAGGGAGTAAGATACTAATTAGAAAATATCTTCTTATAATTTCTAGTATAAACATGTCAGATACTGAGTAACGTAAATTTTGTTAATCATATTGCATTTTAGCTTTTTGTAAATAGAATGAAATACGTGGAATTATGTTTACCTTCCAAACCTCTCAACTCATGAAGGCAGTTCCCACTTGGATTATTGCAGGTCTTCATGCAAGGGGCTCCACATGGCTTGTAGTGCCACTCACATTCCCCTTGTGGATTGTAGTAATCGCAGAAAAGAGCTAGAGGAAGGAAAAATGACAGAAAAAGACTTTTGATCTTTTTGCTCTATAGTCTTTCAATTTTGCTGGGTAAAAATCCTGTGTTATCTGCATAATCACATAGGTGGTGAACAGTACATTGTCTTGTTTCTAATTTAATTCAATTGTTACACTTCTATCACCTTTTGACACCAATAAAGCTATAAAGCAATAGAACAGACTTACACATTAAGCATGAAAAATCGATTAATTGAACGACTGATTTTGGCTAGTATGCACTGATATTAATTTATACTGAGCCTGATGTAGACAGGTGGGAGTGTAATGTAATATTAGAGTTCACCAGTTGTGTATCATGATTGATGAGTAAATCAGGTACTAATGACACCACTGGTACTTACTATCAGTGGTTTCATTTTAAGACAATAGATTGGCTTCCAGTGATTTATCCAACGTGCTTTGTGGGCTTTTTTTGCTGGTTTTAGAGTACAGCAATGCCTTTTACAAATACAATTTTATCCTTCTTTCTTTCTTTGTTCTACTTGTTTTTCATTTTTTCTTCACTGTTTTCTTTCCCTCTGGACCCCTTCAAAAAGTAGTAGGATGAAACTCACGACAAATGGATGGGGTTCTCCATGAAATGCAGATATCCAGCTCATTACATGCTTGAGCATAGGCAGCTACTGCTGTACAGAAACATTCACAGTCTCCTCCAGTGTCGCAGGCACAAGCATCATCCACGCATGCTTGATAATACTCATTTGGTTCAATCTGTTGGAGAAAACATCTGAGTTTTCATGCACTTGTTCTCTTTGAAAGGG
The DNA here is from genome assembly GCA_028020825.1 of Podargus strigoides. Classification (NCBI taxonomy): domain Eukaryota; kingdom Metazoa; phylum Chordata; class Aves; order Caprimulgiformes; family Podargidae; genus Podargus; species Podargus strigoides. The sequence goes on from CM051633.1 coordinate 6,412,743, forward strand.
TATCTACTGTTCTAAGAAAGCTGAATAAAATATTTCAAACTGACAACTCTGTATGTGTGAGTGTCCTGGTTCCCCAGGCACAGCCCCATGGCCCAGCCATGCAGGCAGCCATGAGCAGCCCCAGTCAGTGGGAGATCCACTCCAGGCACTGACTCACAGGGGTGTCCCACACCTCCTCATCATGCTCATTGTAAAAGGAGGGAGTTAACTGAGGGTGGAGTTCCTCTTTCTGGGGCTCCTCTCTTTTGGCCTTCTGCTCCTGCTGTTGATGTCAAGGACCAGGCTGAGTAGAGCCTTGTAGACTTTATGTTGGTTGTTGTATTAGTTTTGTTATTTCATTAAATCTGTTTCTACTTCAGCCCATGGGGCTTCTCCCTTTTTTCCCTGATTCCCCTTCTCAGCTGGGGAGGGAGCATTGGGTGATAGAACAACTGCTACAGTTCAGCCCTGAGTACTGGTTAAATGTAGACAGTGAGAAAGGTAAGAAAGGAAGAAACTATGAGAATGCTTCGAAAAATCAAGAGGAAAATGTAGAATAAAGCTATTACTAATAAATTGTAATTCTAAGAACTATTTGATGTTGAAGATATATTTGCAGAAAGAATGCTGTTACATAGCTACAAGTTTGCACAGTCATATATATCAGATGGCTGATATTTATTAGCAGAAAATGATGCCATTAGAAAATAAACATTTATCTGTGATTGTCCCTTCTGTTAAAAAAGCGTATCAATTTCTGTAGTGTACTGGTTCAAGGCACAAGATGAGAAAAAGAAAGTGAAAATACTTTCTATGTAGTCTCACTTGAACTTGATCTGGCTTCGCTTTGTCAAGCTTGATAAAGCATATTGTAGTGCATTTTTCAGCTATCCCACATAAAAATCAATGTAAGCTATGGCTCAAGAGAATTTAAGACTAAAGTTTTTGTCATACCTGGGAGTGACACTTTGCAAACACTTCACTGGTAATGATGCTACATTGCTTCTGTGCCCAGGCTTTCCTGTATGGGTTTGCAGTGCAAGGATCCTTGGTACGATTGGCATTTGGGCAACTAGAGGACACTTTCCAGCTGTTGGCAAACTCCAGCACATTTCCTACCACAGACTGACTGCGAGTAGTGAAGTCATTATTTCCATTGCCATCGTAGTTTCCACAAAGTCCACAGACGTGTCCCTGAGTGGGCACAAGTACAAAATGACAAGGATAGTGAGGTACAGTTTCTCAGTATCTGCTAGTAACAGAGCTCAGGATGAATCTTATTTAAGATTGTCCGGGCCTCTTCAGTAATAGTCTTGGACGTTTTCATAAAATACCTTTCATGAACTGATGTCTCTAACTTGTCGTTAGGAAGAACAAGAGTGAGAAGCAGAGCAGACTCATGGTTTTTGTTCTTAGTATTGAGTTAATTAGTTTTATCTAACCCTGAACATACCTCTTCAGTGAGTGCTTTTCATAAAGAAAGTTACTGATGCACACAATCAAAGTCAACACTGCAAGGATAATAATACGCTTTTGTTGGTCTTTCAGTCTTCTGGCTACAGCCTAAATTTGCTTTTTTTTCTTTGAGAGATAACATGAATATGTTTCAGAAATAATTTCATCCAAGTTTTGGATTTTAAAATGTACCTGAAAGCTGGGACTAAGTTTGATGAATATACTGGTTTTCTTGTCCCACATGAGTATCACGCCAGCAGTAGTGTCAACCACCAGATAGATGCCCATGGAACGAATTTGGAATGGCATTTTTCCTCCAGGTGTCCTCTGGATGACCTCTGAATGTCCATCGCTGAGTATCAGCTCATAGTTCTAGGATGGGAAAAGAAGTTAGAGGCCAATTTAAAAAGTTACTCCTTGCATACAGTTTTATATATTGCCAGTAACTGTTATTGAAATAGTAACTCTATTATCATTAAAATTATTCTGTTCAATAACCTCATGTGAAGTAATTTTTCTTTAGAATTCCTTCCTTTGCTTTCTTTAGCAGAGAGCAGAAACATTAGCAGTGAGCAAAGAAGTGCAGTAATGTTTTTGCTGTCTCGGAGGGCACTTCTATAATGCAGTCTACCTGGGAGTTTGTTCCATCCTTCTAGCACATTAGGCCTGGGGTACAATTTATTAAAGGAAATACTTACCCTCAGGAAAACTTTAATAGACTTAGAGCAGGTGGTTCCAGTAGTGCCACACGGAATGTTCTCTGTGATGACTCTGAAGGTTCCCTGATTCATACCTTGTTGACCACAGTAGTTCTGAAAAAGGGGAATGATATTCAGTGTTAACTATGCTACATGGACATATGTAAAATGCAAGGTAGTTCAGTAGTGCAAAAATCTGGGAAGGACTCTGTTACCTGCACCAGAACATATTCACAGTCTCCGTCAAAATCAAACCGTTTGCCATCAAAAGTGGTGTAATGCCCATCTCCATAAACAGAACAGGTTTCCAGGCAAGGTTCCTCAGAGCAGTGCCATTTTCTGTTTCTACATGTGCTACATAAGACAAAAAGCACTCCAAATGTAAAAACCAGACATACACACGATATAGCTATATGTACATTCCTGCATGTATGTCAATCTGATTTTAAAACACTTAAGCCTATAGTGAAAAAATAAGATTTGCTTATTCTCAGAAACGTGGCATAGCTTTGGGTAAAACTCAAAGACTGTATTACTTCATGATGTCATTAATAATCTGGGTTAGAAAATACTTTAAATCTTTCACATTTTCAAATCTTGTTGGAGGAATTGAAGTGTAGGGATTGCCTGTGAGGAAACAAGCTTTCTTGACTTGAATGAATATGACATCACCCAAACAGATTTGGAAGGGCCCTCCAAAGATCATCTAGTCCAACCCCCCTGCTAGAGCAGGATCCTGGAGTAGATCACATGGGAACACGTCCAGTCAGGTTTTAAATGACTCCACCACCTCTCTGGGCAGCCTGTGCCAGTGCTCTGTCACCCTCACAGTCAAGAAGTGTTTTCTTATGTTAAGATTGAACCTCCTGTGTTCCAACCATATTGTTCTTCTGACCTTTTGGAATTTTTGTGCTGTGTGTCATTGTAAAAAACAGACAGAACTTGCTGTTTGGACACTAAGTGGATCATCTTATGTAGGATTCCTTCCTAGAAATATTTATACTGCTAGAGTGAAATGCTGTGATTCACCTAGAGCTATTCCAACTATTCCCTTTCAGATGCTTGAAAATAATATTTTTCAATATGCTCTTACCAGTTGTTACAGCCAACTCTGATTGATTCTCCTGGCATGTAGAAATTCCCATTGTGAATACATGGACAGTCTTCTGGAGCTATACAGCCACCTCTGCCATCTAACACTTGATTATGAGGACATACACAGCCAGAGACACAGTGGGTTCTGTACTGTAAGGACCATATAGAAAACATTACTTGAAACATTCCCCCGACGGAAGAGTCCAGCCACAGCTGGTAATTGCAAAAGAGGTCTGGTTTAATATCGTTTCAACTTGGTGTAAAGAGTCTGTACTTACACATTCCATATCTAGAGTCTGACAGCTCTTCTGGCATCCTGCTCCTACCACATCTGTAGTGACATTGCTGCAGTCAATATAGACCATGGGAGGTACACAGACTGAAGGAGACAAAAGCCATGAGAAATGTGAGATCAACCATTTATTTATACCTTTGTGTTACCTTAACATAGACTGAAGAAAAAGAAGTCCCCTTTCTGAGATATGTATACCTTAATATAACACATTTGACCAGAAAGAGAAACTGAATATTGTTTTGAAATCATGATCATCTGTTTTTTGTACTCATGCTTGGACTACTCATAGAAATTAATGTTTAGTTAGCTTTGTGAAACACTTCCTTTCAGAAAAAAACAAAGCAAACCCCCCAAAACCAAAAAAACCCAAAGATCCTGGTTTACTTTGTGTGGGGATTTTTTCAGTCTTTTGGTACTTTTATTTTATTTAAAATGTGGATGGTATTCTCCTCACATTCAGTGAGGTGACCAAGTATTCTTACCCCTGGGTAACCCAGGGGGTTACAACACGTTTCAGCCACTTGAAAGGTAAGACAGTGTTTCTTTATATTTTAGGAATATTGTCTACATTACAGAAGTGATCAGGTCATTTTTCTGTTTCATTTCAGACTTGTACAATTTGCAACATTATAGCAAAACAAAGACAGAACTGAAAAGGGTGAAGATAGCAAGGATGAACTAAAGAAAATCTCAAGTGACATGTTACCTGGTTCAGGTTTCTCTCCAATGCAGCTCAGCTTTCCATAGGCACAAGTGCTATAAAAAAAAAACCAAAAGAGAATTAATATGGTTTTGCTTTTCTATGTTAAGTTTCAATTGTTTCCTAATAATTTCCAAATAATGAAAAATTACTGTATGATAAAACAGAGAAAATGTGCCCTTTATCAGAACAGTTTGTGCTATTTAAAAAGATTTGATATTAGAGCAGACCAAAACATGAGTATGTGCTGTATCAAGACAGGTTTGCTCTGTCCATTTGCCTGTTAAAAACTGTCCTTCAGAACAATTCCAATTCCATTCATAATGGGAATAATCTGTAACGGGATTATGAAGCATCTCTCGCCATGGAACATGACTTTTACAGTCATGGATAAGAAAAGTGTATGTAGTAGTGAGTGAGGGAGAGAGTTTGGCTGTTAGGCAAGGTTAACCCACCACAGTATGGTTTGTTGGATTCCTGTAGTAGTCTAAGGACAGTCTTCCAAATATGGATAGCCCTAACAATTTTTAAGGATGTGTGATTTTTTTTTTGTATTGAAATTATTAGGGAGAGAACTGCATTTGATCTGAACAGATTTCATAACATATATATTGTTTCATGATTGTCTGTATCCGATCTCATTCTTTTGTTTACAAATCTCTTACCAGAAAACACCATTATCATGAATAACTTCTCCAGAAGGCAGAAGCACTCCTTTGTAGTAACAAGGACAGCTAGAAGCAGGCACACATTTGCCACTCTCATCCATGTAGGTTCCATTTGGGCAGGTGCAGCCATCAACTGGGACAAACTTGATGCTGCATGTGACATCAGGCTCGCTCAGGGACCGGCAGGTGGGTTGGCAGGAGTCGACATTGTAGGTGTACTTCAAGGATTTCGGACACAAGGTGGTGTGTTTTGCTTAAGAGTAATAAGTTGAATTACATTTGTAGTTCATTTGCAAGCAATGTACGTATAAACACAGTATTTGAGGCAAAGTATATATGATAAAAATGGCAATGTATGTACATGTGTTTTACTGATATCCATGATAATATAGTATTTTTTCTGTACTGCTAGAGCAGAATTTCCCCCTATAAATGTATTACAATGTTTCTTCAGGTTAAAAGAAGAAAAAAGTTCAATTATATTAATGCATAGTGTGTTTTTTCTTGATTGCTATTTTTATATTTTTTTGTCAAAGTAATTTGAGAAATACCCTTCTTATTTTATTCGTGTTGCAAGGGTATTGAGATCCATGTTGCTTCTACTGATTCTGAGCAAGTGATCTAACAAAGCCTCTTTTTTATATTTCTCCCTGCTTGTCTTTTATGCCATTCCCTTCCTCCTCAAATTATTGAAAATCAATGCTATACTTAACACAATTTACTGTGGGAATCCCTTAGAGCTGCTCTATGGGGCCTTCTGGATTAACGTTTTCAAGAGGCAAAGAGATGTAGAACTTACTGCAGGCTTTGCTTCTCCATCCAGGGAGGAGAACTCCTTTAGCAGCACAGGCTCTGACATAGCTGGAAAGGGCAGCACACATGCAGTCCTCACTCTTCTCACAGTTACACGTGTCAAACATGCAGTTCTAGGGACAGAGGATGACATATAACCATCAGATTGTCATGTGAAAGCCACAGCACTTTATACTTTTTAGCATTTGTTAGAGCTAAAAGTGAGTGTAACTCATGCATAAGTAAACATATCCCTGTTTTTCATTTGAAGATTTCACTGAGAACTTTCAAAAAAAAAAAAAAAAGATTCTTTGCAAGGAAAGAAAGTAATTAAAGGTCCACAATTTTAAATTATTTTTTCTTTTTTACTTTTTTCCGGTGTTGGTAGGTTTCACAATGACTTCCAGTTTGTAGCCACTGTGCCACATATACTTAGAACAAATAGAGTATATTTGATTCCACCCAACTTCTAAGGGTTAGGCTTAGGAGCTCAGGCTCTCTGCATCGGAGGAACAAAGTAAACAAGAAGTCATTTAATGTGTTGCCATGCCAGGCAAGGCCACTATAGTGTCATTCCAGAAGATGTTTGTTGAATATAATCTTACAGGTTTCCAGTAACAGGGAGACTCTGTGAAGTCCCCAGGCAGTCTGTTCCAGAGCTTCATCACCTTGAAGTCCTGGTACATTTTTGTTTACATCTTATCTAAATCTGTTTGCTGCTTCTTACACGTTTCTTGCCTCATCCTTGGATATATGCAAAAAATTCTGAGAGCAGTTCAGAGCAACTAAGCAAAGTGCTAGTTAAAATTGTGACTAAAGTTCTCCTTATATCTCAGGAGGGACAGCTTTTGTCCTTTGACCTGATAAGTCCAGGGAGTCCAAGCTCCTAGCTTAGGCATTTAGGTTAGTACCTAAAAATACAGGTAGCAGGGATACACCTGTAAGTGTATCCTCCTGGGAATGGAAAGAAAGAGTGATTGTTATGATGTGTAAATAAAAAGGAACCCTTGGCTTGAAAAGAACCATCATGAACACATCTCCTCCCAGCTGCCAAGTTATTCTCTCAGGTGTTAGTATTAGAAATCTGAGTCTTTTTCTTTTAAATGGGAAAAAGTTAAGAGCCAAGTACCTTCTCATATACTTCTGGATTTACTGTTGAGTGACATTCAGCAAAAGGTCCCGTGATGTCAGAGAGCAGTCCACACCAGTGCCGAGCATACTGGTCTGTGAATTGAAAACATGGTAAGAATTTCTATTGCACGTCATCATTGTCTAAACTCTTGTCTCAGTGTAACTATGCTTCCTGCAGGGAAATTGCAGAAGCTTAACTTAACATTAGAATTCAGCTCTGCATTTGCTGAAACACAAAGTCTTTCACTTCCTCTATACAGAAATATGAACTCCATAAGCTGAATGCTCTTAATTCATGGTAATTGTCATGGAATAAACTGAGATGTCCTTAGCTGAATTTCGAAAAAGAAAATTCACATTGTGGATTAAAAATATGCTAATTCTTCTCAGAAAACAGAAGAGTGGCTTGTGAATGCTCAAGAGTTACATATTTCATCAGCTGAAATGGAGCCTGAGAGCTATGAAGCTCTGAATTGCAAGTCTGGTTCTCAGTTCAGCAGTGGAAGGACCACACTGAGTCCACTCTATGCACGGCGTTTTTCCTATATGACAGTCAGTCCTTTCCAGGAATGGATCCCTGATACATTATATGATTCCAATTTCCCTTAAGTAAGCTGACAAAACCACTTACTTCCTTTATCCAAAGGAATGTTTTTGATGATCCAAAATATTGTCCTAGTTATTATGCATTAATTGCAGACTTCTAATGTCTACTGAGGAAAATAGCATATATTCAGATGGTTCACTCTTATTTTGGCTAAATGTTTGGTGATTGATCAGCTTATTCCTTCTTTCCATCTTAAAAGAGAACAGAAGATGTTACTATATGCTGAGCTTACCATTTTGTATGCTAACAGTACAGGGGTTCTCAAAGGTAATTTTGGCGTCAGGACAATCAGCTCGAGTTTTCCAAGTATTGCCAAAGGCAGCTGAAGTACCCTCTATTACACCACTGGTCGTTTTGAAATCATCTATCTGCATGTCATTGAAGTTTCCACAGAGACCTAAAAGGAAGCAGATGTGCTGTGAAAGTCTCCTCCAGAACGAAGTACACTGATATGATAGTTGTTACCATAAGGTCACTTACCACAGGTCTGCCCTTTATGTGATGGGTCTAGGTCTATGAAAAGTTGCATGAGAGGCACAAGCTGAATCTGTAGCTGAAGACCATAGGTAGTTTGCAGAATGATGAAGAAAGATGATGGTCTGAAGATGGTGACATTTGCTAGGGGCAGAAGAGCACAGGAGTTAGCATTTCATATGAGATGAGCAGTTGAAACAACTGTTCATTATATAGAGGGATTCTACAGCTGTGTTTGCTATGGTCTTGATTTCTGAAGAACTGGGGGGAAAATGATCCATATAGGATTTCAAATTCAGCATGGCTGTCTTTACCTTGAGCAACAAATGCATAAAACCCCTCCACTTTCTGTCAGGTGTTTTAAAATAAGGGGAAGAACACACTCTTCTGTTGCTATTGAAAAGAAGAGCTTTGCTTGATGAAAATGATGCAGCATGATCTAGTGGTAGACTCCAACATGGACCTTTTCTGTCCTTTCATAGCTTGCTTTCTGTTCAAGTGCAGTAGTATCTGAGAACTAGTGTGAGAGAAACTCTCCAGTGATGAGTGTGCACCAAGCAAAGGGACAGAGGGAACACAAGGCACAAAACAACTTGAGTTACTGGAGTCCTGTTGCATATCAGAATTATTATTTCCTCTCTTATGGCAATGTTTGGATCTGGAGATGTGCAATTATACTATTTGCTTGAATTGCGTCTCCATTTAATTAGATATTGCTAAAACTAGACCACAATTTTGATAAAATTATGAGAGTTGAATAGGCAAACCCTGTTTAAAAATGAGAGACTATGCTCTATTGGAGTACCTTGGGTTTGCTGCAGTGTAACCAAAGGTAGAATTTGGCTTTAGGTTAACCAATATAATATCATTTTAAAGTAATAAGTGAGGAACACCACAGAAGTCTTCCAAAGAAACTCACCAGCAGAGAATGGCAGCTGTGTGTAGATCATATTCACAAATACACTGCCAGAAGGCTGGATCACAATGTTCTGTCCACAAGAAAAGACAATCATTATCAAGCATATTTAGGAAAGGTAAATCACTTTCCAAATGTTTTCTCTGTAGTATTGTTCAGGATGAAGGAAAAAAAAAGAGAGGGGAGACTGTGATGATGTTCTGATTCTTATACTGTTTCTTTAACCTTTACTACTGTGGTCTATTGACTGACAAAACAAACAAGCAAAGCCCAAAGAGAACTAAATTACAGAAATCTACTAGGATCTTGACTTCCAATGCACCTGCTTTATTCTTAATTTTTCTTTGAATAGTATCTAAATGAGATAAAACAAAAAAAAAAACTCTACAGTGCAGATTTCCTGTTTGTGCTGTTATGTGTCATTTGCAAATGACTCGCCTATTAAGCTTTGAAAACATCCCTGAGCAATGTCAGGTGTCTACATTTGCTACTTACAGTTTGTCCTCCACTTAGGCTGACAGCTATACCCTTGAGGCATGTCTCAGTGTCAGTCAGGCCACACTTGTGGATATCTCCCAGAACAGTGAATTCATTGCTGTCACAGAGCTAGAAGAAGAAAACAAAGTATATAAAAGGACTTGTCATAATAAATATTGTTATGTTAAAAAAGGTTCACACTCAAATGGCATTCTTACTAAAGTGAGCCTTTTAAAATATTGTTTATTCCTTTTCTTCCTGCTCATATATTCTTACATTTATGTACACAGTCACCAAGTGAGCTGACATTCATGCAGTCTGCACAGTGGAAGCTATCCATTACTTCTGACATTCCAGGGCAAGTTAGGTTATATTCATTAGAATATTAAGGTGAACATTAAAACTTCCTAATGTTTAGGTAATACGAGTTCCTAATGTTTAGGTGATATTAGTTAAGTATTGAGTAACTAGTTAATGCTAGAGAAGAAGAGGGAAGTGTGTCTTTCTTGCCCATTGGTTATGGTATTTATCTAGGAAAGGAGAGGAATTGTTTTCAGTCTCTTCTGCACTGAACAGATTCTCAAAGAGCCTGGATATTCTTTTAACAAGTAGGAAATATGCATTTCAATATCTACTCATAGGAAAAAATTAAGCGAAAATCACTATTCACTAAGCTACTGAATGAAGGCATAATTTAGTTTTTCTCTTGGTTCTGATTTTCACTGGCCTGTGTTCTGTGAGCTGTGTTCAAAGTGTGCCTAATGGCCAAGATGTTACAGGGAAATATGCAGAAGGCTGTGATCCAGAACCTGTCTTATCACCCTCTTGGCATAATGAAGATTAAACTGGGGACAGCTGAGATGCAGAATTACAGTCATCTGGAAATTTAATGTTAAAAATGTGGGCTTTTTGACCTTTAGTGTCCAAGTTTAGGGGTTTTCTGTGCTTCCAGAGCCTCTGAGAGTCTAATTTTACTTGGTGCCAAAAGAGGAGTTAACATCTAAGCTCCCATTGTGGATTGAGCCCAGTGCTTGTGAATCTCATCAAAAACTTTCACTGATTTAGTCTAATCTATTTCTAAATTACCTCTTTCTAGCTCATTTCTAATTTTTTGTGGTTCTTTTTCTTGGTAACGTTCAGTTTGAGCTTTTTGAGAACAAATTTTATTTAATATGAAGTCTTTATGAAAATTATTTATATCACTCATCCGATACAAATAAACAAATATAGCTAGGGTTCTGAATTGTGCAAATCTGTAGTCATTATTTTAGATATATCTACTCAGAATTAAGTCTCTAGTAATCTAAAAACTCCAGTAAATCTTTGGTATTTTTGTAACTCATCAATTTCTAATTCAGGTTTTAGAATACATGTATGACTTCTTAACTTTCTGCTTTTAAACTCTAGAGTCTTCTATGTTTTCTGGGAAAGACTGGAAGGTCGATACTCAATGAAATAACTCCTCTCCCATGAATTCTGTATAATAGTAATTCCATTACAATTACTGTTAGTCAAATAAACCACTGAACTATACTAACTGTGACAAAAAGGACAGTACCAACGGGTCTAATAAACCTATTTCTCAGAAACAAGTAGTTATAAAAGACCAGACAGGCAATATTTAATCATAAAATTAATGGGAAGCATGGACATTTTTCCATGGATCCTAAAATCTCAGTGCAGTTCTTAAAAGATGATCAAAGAACATGAAACTACCTCAACATGTTTATTTAGTATAACCTTAACAGAAGCCCCCTGAAATCCGTTTAAGGCTCCATGCTGACACTCTAAGTTTCAGAAAGTTGATGTGATTGCCAGTAGTTTTAATTAAACAACATTATAGATAATAAAAACATTTTCCTTTAGCATATTGCTTTAACAAGGGTTGTGGTCAATTTTTACCTTGGTTAGGACATAGCTACAGTCTCCGAAGAAGGAATAATGTTTCTCATCAAATGTTGAAATGTGAGAGCCTCCTTCAATACTGCAAGTCCCGGGGCATGACTGGGTGACACAAGACCATTCTCCTCCATCACAGGTACTGAAATGAAGAAGGCATTCAGTAACCTTGGGTAATGCAAGTGTAAATGAAATAAGAGACAATGAGGGCACTTGATGCCTTAATTTTCCTCTTGAAGCATTGATTGTACTGTCAAAGAAACCAACATTGCTTTGAAATCTCAGAATAAGTATGGGGCAGACACACTTATATTAGTGATAATTTTTTATGTATTGCTGTTCATTTCCAGTGTTGACAGAATTCAGTCCTGATGAACCTGACATCCATTCTGCTGCATATGAAGGATCACTCCTCATCTACATTAGCATGGATTAAGCTTCAAATATGTTAAGTATTTCTTGGAAAATAACGTGCATATTTGTGGTTCCTGTATTCATAGGTAGGTGCATTTGCATACACTTATGCAATAATACTTTGGTAATTACAGTGATATTGAAAAAATATATATCATATCTGTCAAACATGCCTCTCAAATGTGATCTCCCACTGTGTCTAATGCAACATGGCCCTAAAAGCCACATCTTCCACTGTATTTACTTGAGCAACCTGGTATTACACTGTAGTGCTGCAAAGGATGTAACAGTGATCAGCATTTTTAAACACCTCTGGTATTTGAATTTGATTGTATCCTTTAATTGATTGGTCTTGAAATTGAGGTACCTATATCTAAACTCAAATTTTTGCTTCCAAGTGTGAGGAGAAAACAGAGATATAAGCATCCTCTAAAAATGTGTAATCAAGGAAATTCAGTTGACAAGTAGTCCCTCATTTCTTTTTAAGGGGAAATTAGTAATTTTCCTCGGTCTTCGAAATGTTCAGGTAATGAACCTAAAAACAAGAAATATGAGAAAAGGAGTATATTACCATGATCTGCATTTAGATGAGAAGGAGGCACCAGGAGCATAAGTTTCACCTTCATAGGTACAGTGGCACTCCTTACGGGGAACGCAGCCAGAACCATTAATGTCATCAAATACCATTCCTAAGGAAAGAAATGGTCTGTTACTCATTCTGTGCTCTGCAGAGCCTGCTTTTGTACACGTATCTGACAGAGGCCTGAAAGCATGTTCCATTTGTTCTGTACTACACAGAAAATTAATAGAAAGAACGTTAAAATGGTAGGATTCCAGTTATGTAGGGATTGAAGGGCTATGTCCATTGAAGCCTATCTAAAAATCTTAGGGTGATCAAAAGAGACCTCTAGGGAAATACCTTTCTCTTATGGACTTCATTAGATTGGAATTAGGATTAAAAGTACTAGATAATGTGGTGGAATAGATGAACCATTTGTAAGACTGCCCAGGGGTATATTTTTACAGTAAATAGTTTTATACCCAAAGGCAAAGGATTATCTAAGACAAGTCAATGCTATTATACAAATAAGTAATGGTGAATTCTGTGAGACATCATGGAGGATGGGCAGAAGAGCTGTAAGGGGTGAAGATCCTACCATACAATCCCTCACAACAGCAACAATTCTCGGCCCCAGAAGTAAGCACGAACAAAAAGAACACATTTACATTGTTTGTGTTGTACTGATACTCAGTTCTCATGCGTAATTCTCTGAAGTGCCAGATTTTACACACTGACTGGTGGCCTCTTAGCTCCTTGTTTAGACACACAGCAGTGGACAGGAAGGATTTGGTAATTTGGGGAACCACATGCAGCTTTGCTAACAGCAAGAGTTATCACTGTGGGCAAAATGAGATTAAGCATTACATAGTTTCTGCAAACTGAATACGAATGCTGAGAATAGAAGACTTCCCCTTGCTGTTAGGAGCGTAGTATCTAATTCTCAGTTCAGTCATGTACATCTCAGGCATGTTTGTTGTTTAAAAGGGCATTTTTAGCAATCTGAATAGAAATGGTGCATGTGTATCAAGGAAGAAACATAGACATTACTTTAACGATAACAACAGTGATGACATGATGAGAATGATATAGAGTAGGACAGTTGTTAAATGTGAACAGATAAGTGTTCTAGTGGCTTTGGCTATGAGAAAAGGGCAGGAAATAAGCTTGCCTGGAGGGCAGACGCAGCCATCTGTACAATGATCTTCACAAAGTGCAGATCGTTCCGAGTTGCTGCAAGTGTCAGAGCAGGGGGAGCCACACTCCTGGTACTGCATGTTGAAAGGACATACTTTGGCTGAAGGTAGAAAGAGTATTATAATGTTAACTTTTCCTTTGAAATGTTGAGAAAACAGTATGTGCAATTTAGGATGTTTTCTGTGAAGATATATTGGGGAATCCTGATCCAAGTGGAGGCTGCAACATTTTAGACTTTCTGATACATACTGAAAAGCCTTAGGAATGCAAAATTGCCTAAACTTCCCTATTCCCAAAGTCTTGAGTATGCTAAGGTTAAAACTGGTTTCTTGAAAATTACATTCACCTTTAAACAGCTGTCTTCTTCAGGAAAAAAAATTCACATATTTGAAGTTTACTAGATATGGGTAGTAACCACAAGCTAAGTCCCTTCCCAAGATACTTACGACACAGGTGTGAGGTTCTCCAGTTCAGAGGCTGTCCACCTGCATGAGCGCACTGCCGGGAGTATTCAGCAAACGTGTTGCACATGCAGAAGTCAGCCATAGAGCTATCACAGTGGCATAAGTCTTGTATGCAAGTGTCAATGTAGTCCTGCACGTTCACAAGTGCATTGCAGCTTGTAAAAGCTTTACTGGTTAATACTGTCTTACAGATAGAAGCCTAGGGGGAAAAATAAAGAAGGTAAACCAAGTGTTTAGAAAATGCAAAGCTAATTGTTTAAGGCATGTAGCAGAACAAACCAAAGGTCCATCTGGTCCAGAAACCTGTTCAACAGTAGCCATGAACAGATGTTTAGGGAAAAGTATAACAATAGGGCAAGTACACATGGAACTCCTTTGATTAATTCCCCTGTCCTCCCATGTATTGAGCTCAGGCGACTTCCCAAGCATTATGCAGTTTCTTTGTAATAAAATATCCTCACTGATTTTTTCTCATGAAAATATCCAGTCTTCTCTTGGAAAGGGAATGCAACTTTTTAGCATTCGCTTTAGCAAATAATAATAAATTAAATTTAGAAAAATTTTCTTTCCAAACCTATGGTTGAGTCGTATTTGTGCTATGTTTTTTTCCAATTCTAAATCATTTTCTCCAAAGACAGTATTTTACCCTGAGAAAACAAATTTTGAGAGAGAGGCTCTTACAAATTCAGCTGAGCAGTTCATCAGAACAGCAGGAGGAACAACATCAGCACACTGCTCTGTGGGTCCATCCATCTTCTGCCTGTTCCCAAACTGTATGGGAGTCAGTTTTGTGTCTGTAAAAAGCAGTCCAAATATTAGAATAATATTTACTGGTTTACTGGCTTCTGCATGGAGATATTTTCTTTTGTGACATTACCCACAATGACACCAACAGTGAGTACCAAATAATATCACTATAGTATGAAAGGCAAAAGGAGATGAAGGAGGTAGACAAGGAACTAGATACTACCTATTGAAAACAAGTAGAATGTTGCCTGTGTCAGGTTTTGAAAGATCTAAGAATGATGGAAGCAGCCCTGACTGCTGTAGATAACATCACAAAGCCTTGACTCTGTACATAACTGACAACATAGAAATACGTAACGAAGTATCACTAGTTTTGCAGGTAATACAACCCACAACCTGTGTTACAATATACTGCTAAAAGAAAGGAAGACAAAGTGCCAATGCTTAATAATACTTTTTATTACTTACTGTCTGAAAGAAATTCATTGCTGATTGGAATTCCATTGAAGTCCCCACAAAGTCCACAAGTTTGATTGGCATATTTCTTATCTAGTTCCACCTAAAATAAATGAGGAAAGAGAGCTTAGGTTCATAGTGATGTCAGCCTGGATAGTTAAGAACACAGCCTACATCAGTATTGCTTATGTGCTCAAAATTTGGCAAAGGGGGCCTACAAGAAAGCTGGAGAGGAACTTTCTATTGGGTATGTAGTGATAGGATGATGGGTAATGGTTTCAGACCAGAAGAGGGTAGATTTAGACTAGATGTTATGAAGATATTCTTTCCTGTGAGGGTGGTGAGACACTGGCCCAGGTTGCCCAGGGAAGCTGTGGCTGCCCCCTCCCTGGCAGTGTTCCAGGCCAGGTTGGATGGGGCTTGGAGCAACCTGGGCTGGTGGGAGGTGTCCCTGCCATGGCAGGGGGGGTTGGAATGAGATGATCTTTAAGGTCCCTTCCAACCCAAACCATTCTATGAATCTATGATACGTATGCTGTGCAGACTGTGTCATGTGGTAACAAAGCAGGCACCATTGGGAAGGCCAGTGACTAACAAGAAAAACTTGGTTTTTTCTATGCCTAGGACTGTGAACATCAGTGCATTATAGGGTCTGGAATCTGAGGTGTACTTCACTGTGAGGTGAGAATGTTGTAACTGGGTGTCTGTTGATCCTCAGCTGAGCTTGGTGGGGG
The DNA here is from genome assembly GCA_028020825.1 of Podargus strigoides. NCBI lineage: Eukaryota > Metazoa > Chordata > Aves > Caprimulgiformes > Podargidae > Podargus > Podargus strigoides. Next base: position 6,428,500 of record CM051633.1, read on the forward strand.
AAAAAAAAAGAAACTGAGAGAAGTCTGGAAGACAGTCTTCCAGTCTTGGGCACAAATCCAAGAGTAATTAATGCCTGGCTGGCTGATTAAGACTTCAAAGATGTAAACAGACTGTTTGCAAAATATAGGTTTTCTGCCATGTTTTTGGATGTTTTCTTACCAGGAGGGCATCCTCTTCATTCCAAAGGAAGGTCATTCCTAACTTGGCAGAAACTTTCAAATAGTTGTTACTTCTCTGTATCAAGACTCCCATATGGCTGTAGGGCAACTGAACCCTGGAGAAAGATCACTGTGATTCAGCAGGGGTAGGTACAGAATATCCATTGAATATCCACACTGATATCCTTTCCTACTCACTTTGAGAAGCTTCAGCATGCATAGGTGAGGAAATTAGACAGAGTTGTAATTAAATACAGACAACATAAGCTTGTAACATTTTCACTGTTTCCTGTACAATTGCTTCTCACTGTGCAAATGGATCAGTCTTGCTTTCCCTGTTGCTCCTTTTAGCTATTAATGGCATTTTGGCTGTTAGTGGCATTTTGCTAGGTAAAATGTTGGCATGTGTCTTTGGTTCTATTGTTCAAAAAAGTGCTGGGAGGTTCTGTTTTGCAGGCAGTATGCTTCAGGATATTGCTATTTACTCCTTAAAGCCCTTGATAATAAAGGGATAGGCTCTTTAGGCTTTCTGTGACATGACTGCCATTCACAAAGGTGTACTCAAGATAACCTTTACACTAGCTCACTGTACACAGCTGCTATAGTACACAACTCACTGTGGGATAGCTGCCCGAATATTTACTCAGCCTTTTGGACAGATTTCACACCCTGTGTCAAAGTCAGTGCTACCACTGCTGCTCAGATAGCAAGTTTCCACACTTGGATGTTCTAAATGAGCACAGGTACAAGCTGCAGTCACTGCTTAACTGCACACAGTCCAGAGCAAGGACAAAAGCTGTCAAAAATTCCTCTCAAGGATCCTGTTCTGGTAAAAATAATGGTAAGTATAAACTTAAAGAGTGCAAAAGCATAACACTTTGACTGAATCCAGCTTATAGACTCAGTTGTATGTACACATACACAATCGTAGCAGTGGGGCAACACCTGGAATATAGCTCATCTGAACAAAATGGACCAAAGGATAATCTGCAGAAGTGGCACTTAGCTCACTGTCAGGGCCTCTTATTTTTGTAGATACTTCAGGAAGAACCTGAACCATCCATCTGCTTGAGAGCAACGTGAGATCGGGTGAGGGAAAAAGATGCACGCTTGAAGAGCCTACTAGGCTCAAGAACAGCGATGGGAGTTTCAAGTTATGCACGTACGGTTTGCCATCCAGCAGGACAGAGCCACGGGTAAGTTCAATCACTGCTCCGTCCAGCTTCAGGAAGACCTGAGTGATCACGGTAGCGTTCTCCACCACTGTGCGCCTGATCTGGATGTTGAAGTCCTCGTAGGGGGATTTGCAGTTGGATGCGAAGATGTAATTGCACATCCCAGGGAAGTAAAAGATGTCCCCGTCAAAGGTCTTGAAGTGGAAGTTGCCCCATGTGCTGCACACACGGCCGTTGTGAGAGGGGTTGCCAGCTGTGGATTCAAAATAAGCAGTGAGAATTTTCTGTGATTTCTGTAGGGACCCTCCCTTTAATTGAATTTCCTCTTTTTCTGTCACTAGCCTCTGCCCCTGAAAAAACATTTTCTGGTTCCCTTCTTGTCAAAACTCATTTATTTAATTCAGCTATCTTTCATGTTTAACCTGTTTTGCATAGGGATGTAGGACCTAAAATCAGAAGAGACCTCCCAGCTCACTGTATCCAATGCTCTTACAGCCATATTCTAGAAATCCTTTCCTAAGAGTATTAAGTTCTAAAGTTTCACCATAAAATCAGTTTGAAGTCAGTTTAAAACTAGCTGGTACTCATAATAAGGAAGGACACTTATAGCCACACGCTTTGAATGGCTGAAAGACTTTTGCCAGCATCTTCCAGAACATATTCCTGTCTCATGTATGCCTGGTTGTTCTTGTGCCAGTGTTACACTGGATCTTGAGGGGGTTCCACCTCTCTGCTCCTCCCCCCACCCATTATAGAAATCACTTATCTCTTTTCAGCCTTCATTTCCTTACAAGCAGTCTCTCCTATCTCCCTGATTATCCTCACAGTCCCTCTCTGCATCTCTTCCATATTTACACACACCCTGCTTGAACATGGCTGGTCAGAATTGTACCCTCTAGCCTGGAGAAGGTGTCTCACCAGTGCTTTGAACACATTAATATTTCCCTCTCTTTACTGGAAATATGGTGCATGATTTATCTCAGTCTTATATATATGTATAAAATATATAAATATATATTATATATATAATTTTAAATTTATTTTAAAATATTTTTTTAGCAGCTGCATCATATTAACAAAATCCACGCTGACTACTAGAGTCACATTTAGATTATCCTTGTAACCTGATGAACTGACTATTTTTCTTGTTTATTTTCCATTTTAAGATGCTAGAGGATCTTACACAATTTATTAATCTCTTCGGTCGCTCCGTACTCCACCTGTGTGATCAACCAGAACACAGGTATCTAAGCCATGGTGTTCATTTAACTTACCCCTTACTTTCAGTGTGTTTTGGAAAGGTGGAATGAATGTCACTTCTCGGGATTTCGAAGCTGGTGGAAAATCAAAATGGAAAATAACAATCAAGTTCAATCTTATTAGACATCCTAAAGAGTGGATACAGATTGCCTAGTCTCTTTAGCAATTAACATTTCCTACTACTAGTTACACTCAAGGGGGAAGTTTCCACAGGGTTTTATTGCTGGTTTTTGCACAGGGCTTTGTGTTCTTTCTGCATATTTCACTCTATTTAGCTCTTTGGCTATGGTACTTTCTTCTGTTATTTGTTCAAGACTCCCATCTGATGGTGGCCCTGATGTTCTCAACTCAGAAGCAGCAATATGATGCGTAGCACAGAGTGTTGCAATAGTGATGCAGAAAAAGCAGTGCCTATGTCTGAACTTTTGCCTCTCAGGACACTTAGAAGCAGAAACTGCAGAGTGTTAGAAGCTGAGGATGAGAAACAGGAGCTGGTTTTGTCCTGAAACTCCTGTCTTTCTGTCCTGGTTTGGCTAAAATAGAACCAATATTTCCTTTCAGTGACTTCACTTTTCAGTTCAGTCTCTTCTAAAGCTGCACTTTCTGCAGTTAACAACATGTTGTTTCAGACAGTGTCTGCTCCTGGCAGTGATAACACTCGATGTTTATAGTCAGCACTGAGCTCTCAGTACAATGGGGTGCAGAAAGGCTCTTGCTTACACTGAATCTTACAGAGACCAAGGTCACTGCCAAATTCTTTTGGTGCTGCCTTGGGGCCACCCTTAGTGTCAGGGTGCCAAAGGGTGGCACCTGCAGGGAGGAGCAGACAGGACAGTGACCCAAACCCACCAACGCAGTATTCCATCCCATACACGTCCAGCTCAGTATAAAGCTGAGAGGTCATGGGGGACAAGCTCTGCTTCCCTTCCCTTTGCCCTTCTTCCCTGGCCTGCCCTTCCACACTACAGATTGTGCAATATCAACTATTGATTCCTGCATTTAGACTAAAAAATATCACTAAGACAAATATGTGTTTTAGAAAGAGAATCACATTTTGTCTTGATGTAAGGATTTTAAGGGAAAGCACACATATTACCTTCCTTGAATCTGTTCCAATAATTAAATGCCCTCACTGTTATTAAACAATACGTGGTACAATTCCAGTTTGGGTTTATCACTATTTTAATTGCCAGCTAATGACCTCACAAATTGCAGATTGCAGGCCAGGCCTAATGATTAATTTTTTCAGCCTGTCATCACTAATAAATCAGTCAGCAGTCAGCATTGTATTCTTATTTTGCTCTGTACAGTTCTGGTGTTTGCTCTGTACATTTGTGTGTCAGGTATGATCTTGAAGTGCTTAATTATTCTAATGTTTAAGGTAGTTACAGTTTTCTTATTCAAAGTGATGCAGTCATCTTGACACAGCATAAAAAATATATCTTTAATGACCTACTATCAAATGCCCTGTTGATATGTATGTATACACACACCTCTTCTGAAAATACACTTTTAGATAGAAGGTATGTACCTTTCATGAAGTTAAAGATAAGATAACTGCATCAAATCAGCAGACCAGATCCACTGGGCCAGATCCCAGAGGAAGTTCTCCAGTTTAGAGCAGTCAGAGACTGACTGGGAATTCAGTATATTGTACAGGGGATTTCTCTCTCCTTTTCTGGGGGGTGGATAGGGATAGGGGAAGGAAAAGTATGTTCTAGCTAGGAGTAAGAAGATTCTAGTAATCTTACTATTTATAAATGTACTTTGGGATAAAATCTTAGAAAGAGATCAGCATAAAAATACTTACTTTTTGTTTGCTGCAGTATGGATGGCGGAACATAGTTTGATTTTACTTGTTGTTCGTCATCCTGGGCTTGAACTGGATCAAGAAGAGGGGAGGAGGAAAATGTTAATGTCTAATTTTCTTGAGTCCCTTCATCATTTCTCAATTATATCTGTTTAAACATGCACCAGGCAGTATATCAAAAATCAGCAAAGCTATGTTCATGTACAGGAGGTCAGGTTTGCATCAGGATCTGTGCTACATGCAACCATGATGGCCATATACCACTCCTCCAGTTTCTTTTTTATTTTTATTTTTTTTTTAAAAAATTTTAATTCTTTCTTAATAAATTACTGCAGAGAGGCCAGCAAAAATGGCTGGACTGGATGATCTTAGAGGTCTTTTCTGTGATTCTGTGAAAAACATGCCTGTGATAACTTGAGTTGATCCTTATTCAGTAGTGATCACAGTACCACAGGATGCCCTTATAAGCTTTTCAGACAGAGAACTTTATTTTCTTAGTTTTTGTGATCACTTTGTGCTTTAAGCATCAGTGAACCCCTTTGTCTGTCTAGAGAGGTTTAAAAATAGGTCCCTTTTGTAAAGGGAGAATTCATTTCAGAGTTAGAGGACTGACCTCTGTCCTCTCTTACTGAAAGCCAAAATTACTCTGTATTTTATAGTCTCAAGCACTTTTTGTAATAAGCAGCAGAAGGAAAATGAGCACACAAGCCACACAGAAAGAAATAGGTCTTTCCAATAGGTATATTTGTCACTGTTGATTTTGCCCCGAAGCAAAACTTTTTGTTTCCAGCAGAGAAACCATTTTTCATTCCATTCCAGCATCAGAATAGGAATAGACACAAAATCTGCAGGGGCCAGAGGGGCTTTTATTGCACCTTGTAGTGAGAGTGCACCAGAGGGCAGGTTGCAGGTATGCTGGCAGGAGAAAGCAGAGCAGGCAGGCTGACCCTCTGCTACACCCCACAGCAGGGGAGCCCTTGAGGAGCACCACTAGAGGGGCTAATGCTGAAATCAGAGCTGCAGGGAGCTCCTTAAGTCCCTTCTTTTTTTTGCACTAGCTGCAGGGCTGCAGCTGCTGTTGGAAGGACACACTGTGCCCGTTTTGAAGCTATGAACCATTCAGTGTTCCTGGTCTCCTCAGCCCCACTGCCTAGCTTGAGAGCTTTTTGCTTCTCTCTCCATGCACTGCATGGCTCCAGTGCTCTGCCTCATGCCATATGCATCGCAGTCCCTGTTTCCATCGCGTGGTGTGGTAATGCTACAGCTGCTCTTTTGATGGGCTGGTCTTTGGCATTATCACTTTCTAACATAAGTTAGTCTGGAATTACCTGGAAGTTGGAAAAAGTAAAATAATACGATAGGATCTCCATCTGAGATCAAAATGCACAAAAATCTTACATTCTTGTTACCTTAAAGGGAAATTAATAGGTGAAGTACACGTGAAAAAAAGGTTTCCACTCGTCTGTGATTATAAAGTGCTCTCTTAGAATATGTAAGACAAATCCATTTGTTTTCACCCCATCAAAACCCAACCTTATGCTCCAAGATTTCAGGCAACTTCATGTGCAAGAATAGATGAACTTTTAAAAACTGTTGTCCAATGTTTTTCAAGCAAAAGCCCTCCTTTATTCAATACTGTATTACCAGCTGATAAAACAAAATATTTAATGCTGCATGCAGGCAGACTCCACTGATTTGTTCCTTCCAAAAGACACTTTTGCATCTTTTGTTTTGTGCATTTAGAAATGCTGTACCACCTTGAAGTTGACTTCAAAAGCTAAATGTAAATCTTGAGGCATTTTGATAGAAATGTGAGTTCCACTGAGCCCAATGGAGTTATTCCCAATTTCAGCTGGAGAAAATAGGATAAGAGCATGGGATACAATATAAATTTTCAAGACAGTTAATTTCCCCTTCTTAGGAAGGAAAGTATTTGTAACAGAACAGAAAATCTTGCATAAAGGCAAGAGGTTCATTAGCTTCACAAAGCCAAGAAAAAAAACGTTTCAAACTCTGAAGCAAGTTATAAATTCTTTAAAACAGTAAAAATGCCAAGCAAGTGAATCTTCCTACCTTTGATCTGTATAAAGGCAAGTGCTAGTATTGATATCCATAGTGGTATTCGCGTCCCACCACCTGTGCCCATCTTCTGGAAGTCCGGTAGAAACTACCGAACAACCTGCCTCTGAGGAAATACCTTTCTGCCTCCGAGTCTTATATAGTGAGAGAGTAGGTTTTGGCTCAGTTCCCAGATTGTTTCACAAGGTTCTTAAAAGGTGGGGCTTCAGACATTTTAGTTTTCCTTTGCAGGTGCACAGGTAAACAGAGGATGCTCTGACTTTCCCTCAAGTATTTGCACTCTAGGAGGAGTCTTCTTTCTACAGGTCTTTTTGATGAAATGTCAAGAAGCGAGCAGGAAGAATTTTTGCCCAGGCTTAGTATTCCCAAGTCATTACAAATTATGGGATAAATGAAATTTAAACAACTTCTGAGTGACTTTTGAGCAGGAGCTTGTAATTATTTACTTTTTTTCCACCTTATGGCAAATGATGGCAACTTAATTTCTCAAAAAACCCCAAGGAAGTTCCATCCAACACAGATTTTTTAGTGAGTTTGCATCTGTCTATGTTGCTACTTTGTCTGTGAAAATGGAGAAATCATTTATCCACAGGCCAGGCACAACACAGGACTACACAGTGATAATCCTTCAGCATTGGAGAGTCAGTAAGATGGACCTTTCCTTGAGGGATTCTTCTTCTCACAGGGGTAGTTTCCATGCTACTTCAGCTGGTTCCGTTCTGAGTAAACATGATGGAAACATAAATTAGATTGATTCTACCTACAATAAAATAATATAGATTTTGTTGGTGATTGCTCTTCCTAGAGACACAAAAAGATTGATTTGTAAGAATGTGCTTTAGCGTGTTCCTTATCTTAGGAACAATGAGTGAACAATGTTTTTTGAATATGTTAATATATTTATTTACAGCTATATTACTTTGGTGAAAAAAAAAACCTTTTATAGTGCTTTACCCCAGGTTGTAGAGAAACACAGTCTTCCAGTAGGAACACAGTTTCCATAACTTCACATGGGATCAACAGTTCCTGAAAATAAGGAGGTGCTGGGACGGTCTCCATATTCTCTGGCAAGAGGACAAGACATATTTAGGTTTAAAACTGAGAATGAAGTTGAAGTTAGACATTGGGGAGAAAATTTCTTTTTGCAAGGATGGTGACTTACTCATAGAGGTTGCCCAAGAAGACTGTTGAATTTCCAACATTGGTCATTTTTAAGAACAGGTTAGAAAAACCTACCTGAGAATGATGTAAGTGCTGCTGTTGATAGTGCCCTGGGGCAGGGGAATAGACTAAATGGCCACTTGAGATTCCTTCTAGCATGATTTTCTACAACTTTTTTTCTGAAAAATGATACGTATTCTCTCTGTTGGAGCAGTTATATTTGAGGAAATAACTTCAGCATTAAGAGAGAAACAAAAGGCACATTTTTTCCCCTAAGCAGTAAACAGAAGCAAGAAAAGATGCTGTCTTTCTGAACACTTTAGAATTAGAACTGATTATTAATATTTAAAAAGAGTGACATAACCAAATAAAATTGGAAGTGTTGAGGAAAAGAATTGGTTGATTTCAGTCATGAATTATACCTCTGGCAACTTCTGTAGAATTTAACTTAGTATTATTAAATGAGGAAAAGAAGATGAACACAAGATATTTGTATATACAGAAACACATGCAGCGAAAATTTAAGGGAAATGTTATCACCTCTAACAGTTATTATCAAAGCTCCAGGATGAAGATCTAAAAAAGAAAAATTTTAATGGGTATAAGTGCTGCATAATTAATTACAAAATAGTACAGTGGACTCATCTGGATAACACACATAAGCTGATTAAGTGATTCTGTTGGTGAGAATAAAAATGTGCTTTATGAATCATTATATTACTTACCACTGAAAAAATCAATTCATATCAACAGTTGCTGTGCTGTGGTATCATACACAGGTTAACAATTCCTGCATGTTCAGGGAAGTATTATGACCACTCAGAGATCCCAGTTTGGTCACTACTGATGATTCCCTTTGTATGACCATCAAAAATTAGATTTAAACTGGTTTATAGTTAAACTTAGCCCCTTTGGCTGAGCTTTAAACCATTAAATTGGTTTCCTACATCTGCATTTTTGGCTGAAAGTCTCAAATCTCTTATGTATCATAGAACACATTATCCTTACACTCCCAAGTGGTTACTTCATTGATTAATACTCTTACCATGGAAACTTCCATTATCTTGTGCAATTCTTTTCAGAAATTCTTCTAAAATATGTCAAAATGTGAGACTTGCAAGATTAATTTACCAACATTTATGATAAATTAATTTAGAAGTGTTACTATTTATTCAAAGAAGTAATTCCTCTTCAATTGTATTTCACCTCCATTCATTCAATAGACCTACACAGGTAACAGGGGAGAGTATTTTTTTTTATGATTGGTTTGGAGTAACATGTCCAAATTTGTGTAACTGTTTATGATCAAATCAGTGTACAGTTGACTGCATAAGCAGAAGCATTAATACAGTAGAAAAATCTATTGATGTACATATTTTTAGGTTTTTTTCATAGAAAAGATAAAAAATTCTGACTTTGCATTTGATCTGAAAACCCTGACACTTCTTTCTATAGCTACTCCTTCACAGGATCACCTTCCTACTCTCTGCATCTGCAACATTAAATTGAATGGAACATTTTAGTAAAAGAGTTGTTAGCATTTTCAGATCCATTCTTTTTAATCCTACATGATCACATGCTCCATAGTGATGGTGTTATTCATGCATCTTACTCATGATTTCTGAATCTGGTTCTTCATAAGGAAAAATGAGACTGTCATATGTCAGAGCAAATGTGGTTAACTTTTGGGTGCAGTAATGATTGAAATCAGTGTCTTCATTTATATTTCTAAGAGATAGAATGATGGGATCATAGAGACGTGCAGAAGGAGTCTAGACTACCTAATAGTATATTGCAGTAGCTTCATTTCAAGGGAGGGACAAAAACATTTGTAATTGACAGAAACCATGGCACTTCCTCTGTACCAGCACTAAAATGCAAGTTAACAAGTATCTGTCTGCTGGGCTTTTCTCTATCTGGTCATTCTGAGCCCAAGTTTAAGCTCCAGAATTGGTGCTGGGTCATCAGGCTTTGTGTTCTTCTAAGGTAGCATTCTGATCGTCCCTAAATTTTGATCTGTGAAAATTCAAACCCACAGTTGTTATCTTGAAGTCTCTAAACTAGGTGTTCTTTTAATTATGTGAAGATGAACTACATTCCAAGCAGTTACAGTAGGTATTTTATACTATGATACAGGATAGTCTATCTAAAGTAAAGCTAGAATAAAAGACTAAAATAGGGATACAACTCCTTTTATGTCATGTCCTTTACTAGATATTAGTCAAAGATGATGCCATTGACCCATTCCTTTACTTCCATATGTTTAGATAAAACTCACTGATCATATTAATACCTGAGATTTAAACCATTTTTCATTAACATGAGTATTTTTCCTGTTGTCTTTTAGTGCATACATTGCAGCAGACCAAGTACATCATGCTTTGATATCTATTGCAGCCTTCTATGCTTTACTGTGATCAGGTAATGTGTAATATGATTAGGATCTATTTCTGGTTTTGTTTCTACTGTCTGTTCATTTCAAAGGTTGCAGTGTCATTTAGAAGAACTCAAGCAAAGCATAACAAATTAAATCAGGCATTGGAAGCTGTCTAGCTGCAACATAAGAGGAAAGTTTACACCAATATGACTAGGAAGTAAAATATATTGACTATAGTGTCTCTCATTTTATTTAACAGTTTTCCTTTGGGAAGAAATTCAGTCACAGAACATCTTAGAGTCCTGCATTAAGACATTCCACCAATGCAAAGTTGGTAACCAGACCTCATTTTATAAGCATTCCATGTCAGATATACTCATATATTAACAAAGTTCCTTTTCCTGGGAAAGATCTGAAATGTCATGACTGGTGTGGACTGGGTCAAGTGGACAATAGTTTTGGTATTAGCACAATAATGTGAGATTGCCACAAGTTCCCAGAGGAACCCTGCACTGGTATGAGGTGTTTACCCTGTAATAAAACATCCAGAGGTTGAACAGCATTGTTTTAGCCCATGCCTTCCTTCACACCTTTTCCACAACTCCAGTGCCAAATTTCAGGTTGTCATTCCCAGGATTTTTGCATTCAGAACAACCTTTCTCATCACTGGCTGCTTCTGCCATCCGTATCCTTACAGTTTCTTTGCTTCAGATTTACCTGCAGTCAGTGCTGCTCTGCATTCTTCTCTTCCTCTTCTTCCTCCAGTGTCCTTTATCTTCTTCTCAACATGCCCAGTTAAAGGCAGCTTGGGATTTGTGTTTTTTCCAGGCTGTCTAGTGTTACATACAATGCTGTATGTTCAGAGTATGGCCCCCATTGGTTTCAGCAGTAACTTAATGCTCAGCCTTTCTGCCTGTTCAATCTCAGTGTTTCAAAGTGATTGTCCAGAAAATGAAGAACATGCAGTTAAAAACCATTATTATAATTTGATATTACCTTTTTAACTGTCATCACAAATGAACTTTGTGGCACTCAGGTAGCTTGATGATACTGCCCTTGCTCTTTTCAGTGTTTCCTTCATTCAGTCACTTCTGTAATGAACAAATAAAAGAACAAAGCAGGAAACCTTAAAGATCATTTTACCAGAAAGATCCCTGCAATGCTGTGAGTAAGAGAAGAAAAAATAAAGTGCATCCTCTACCATGAGGAGTATGAACACATGGGCCAGAGTAAGGTTTCAGTGTTGTCTGAATACATCCAGGATACCTCTGTGTATAAAGGGGATAAACACTTAAGCCTCTTTAAAGCTTGTAAACACAGACATTGCAACAGTGCATGCCAATATTTGCAATTGGTATTACAGACTAGAGAACTCATGTATGCACACATACTTGAGAACATGTTTACATTGTGCAGTGGTGCATGTTGCAGAGATCCCTCTGCTAGCAACAGTCAAGGTAAACGTACAGTAGGAAACAGTGTCACTACCTTGATGTGAAGTTGCAGCTGAGAGAATCTGGCATCCTCTGAGACACCTGCACTGCAACGTTGCACATGGGATCTGAGCTCATACATCTACGTAGGGCAATACGGTGCCATATAGTCATAGCAGCACTGCCTAAAGCCACCTAAATGCTGGACTCTGCTACGTAGTGCCATAGTGCCCCAAAATTAAAAAAAAAATCAGTCTTTAGAAGCAGTTGGTGAGTGTTTGCAGGCTTAGAGAAATAAATGGTACAATAATAAATAAATAAATAAATAAATGGTAAAAATGTGGGCAAAATGGAGTGCTGAGCTGAGCAGTATAGCTAAACCCTCAAACAGACCTAGTAGTGATTCACAACCTCAAAAAAGTCTACACGTTAGAATACTCAGGTGGACATCAGTCTGCTGAATGACACTCAGATACACGTGTGATAATATAAACAGCAGACTGTGAGATGTGGCTATACATACACAATTGCCATTAGCAAGTTTTGTCACAGGTCCTGTTATTAGTGGAAGTTGTACTCCTCTTTCTCCACTGGACCCTTGCAAATATACCCATGGTTTGAAATCCTTTCCTCCATGTTTGATTCAAGACTCAGAGAAATTAATTAAATTTATAGCTGTGGTATAGAGGTTGGCAGAGACCTCTGTAGTATTTCAATTATAATATTGCCTTTTATTTCAATAATTAAAGTTTCTGTTATATCATCCTCCTTGAGGGGAGAATATATTGCATGGGGGAATGTGTGTGTGTGTGTGTGTTGAACCTCTATTGTAAAATAACTTTTATTAGTTCTTTTTCTATATTTAGCATTTCAGTTTACAAACTTAGTACAGCAGAAAGACTTAAACTACTGGAAGATGTTGGACTAAATACAGGGAGGTATAAACTGGCCACCAGTTAATCTCACTGGGAAATTTGGACAAGGTTTGTACGAGTCAAAGGTCTGCCATCAGTTCTGAGAGATTTTATGGCAGTGCCAGTGGTCAGGACCATAGGCATTTTGGAGACAATTCTGATGCTCACCCACGTGGTTATTGGTACGACACTTTACATTGACACTGTCTTTATTCATTGTTTTAAGTTTAGAAAGCTTCTGTTTACTTTTATAAAATATTTTTATGTTTGAAATGTCAAAACACATTGAGGTATTGGTGTTAAGACCATCAGTGCAGTTTCCTGAGACAGTTTTAAGTTACATGAGTGAAATATTATGTTTCTTTGAGGGTTCTAGCATTTTTAGACAGAGCTTAGATAATGAGCATCGCTTCAATAATTTCTTTAATTATTTTTCACCGTGTCCTAACACTTCATTACTGTGTATTATTCGAGCCTCAGTCTGAACACAGAACCATCAATGTCCTCAGTTACTTTCCTGTGGTGCCCATCACTGGTGTACCTGAGAAGTTCATCAATAATAATGTACAGCTTTTGAAAATATGTTTGGGAATACTTGGGGTTTATTATCTTTGCTTTACATTTTGCTAGATGAGGCATAGAAAAGTTGTGGGTATCCAGTAATTTTGAGTAAGCAGTCTAATACTCTTAGGATTGACTTTTCGAAGTACTGAGCTTTGTATTTTGCTGGTGTGCAGATGTCAGGTAGAACTGTGAAGGTCCCACAGCTCTGCAACTGGGATGCTGAAGTGTCCAGCATGGCATCTAGAAGAAAACAATTAATTGACTGTGAAAATTTTGGTTTAAACAGGTATGTGCAGCATCAAAAAAGAATTATTCAAATTGAGGGAGAAACCGAAGCCATTTCAACATGATGACATCTGCGTGCCAGGCAATGGGAGAGAGGGCTGTGGACAACCATCACACTCATAATGTGCTCTCATTCAGCCTCGAATCTGGGTTCACCCTCCCTGCAGCAGGCACTTGGTGTGCACCCAGTGAAATCGTGGGGAACAGCAGGATCCAATCATATACTTTGAGATTGTGTAACACTGCGTGCGCACACAGACGGCACATTATGACTTCAGACTCACGTAAGTAATTCTTCCTCATTGAGTCTGAGTGGGTAGAGGAGAACTCATGAGAAATTATTCTCTGTACTCTATGTTGTAAGTTATCATAGACCGTGGCTTTTAGATATATTCTCCAAACATGCATCAGGGGGATGACTAACTGGTTTGCATGGTTTGCTAAGCTGAGCTGTCAGCCTTCTTATCATTTTGGAATGCCAAAGTGTGATATAAAACAAAAATGCTGTCAAACTTGAGCAGCTCGACTTGTACCGTATTGAACATTCAATACGTCAGTGGATGAATTGTCTGCTGTCCTCTTTTATAGTCAGTTTTCAGCTTGATGGATGTGAAAACTATGAAAATGCTTATCTGCTGTGACCATTGCTGCCAATGACTGAAAAGTGGTGTTGCATGTTCAACTGTATTGACTGAAATTCCTTCCCCTGACCTGAAATGACTGCCAGAGTTATGGATGAGCAGAAGACGATTCGGCTGCTTTCTATTGTCATAATCAGGCAAACTTTATCAATGGCAGTTCGACTGTAAATCTTCAGTAGGAGGAGGATGTTGAAAGCTGTGTAGTGATTGCTATAGCCATTGTCTAATTTTGACAGAGCACATCTTCTAACTCTGCAGCTCCTTCACATGCTAACAACATTTCTAACTGCCTGAAGGCACAGTCTACACTATTAGCAATGAAGTGAACAGAGAGAATCCCACAGATCTGAAGCAGATTTTGGTAAGCTGCTGATTAGGAAAGTAAGAATAAATAATAAAATGTTTATAATCACCCTAGAAATCAAAATAATTATATTTCTAGGTTCCCTGGTCAGTGTAGAATTCACCTACTTTTCATAATAAACATGGTATTCAAGTACTTAATTTCTAGAGGATTGATTTACATTTTCATTTGCTTCTCTAGGTTCTCAAACACTTGATCTTCTGTATCTCTTCTGTCTCTTGATACAGTGGCCATTGTGGTAAGGCTGAATATGTGGAATTTTTTTTTGCCAAATTTTATCTCCCTGATACTTTTGTCCTATGTTATGTTATCTTAAAACTTACTCTGTGTGTGGTTAGTTCTGATACATGCTTGTGGGCTGAAGTCATTACACAGGTACAAAGCAGAAGAGTTATGATTCCTTTTGTACGACACAACAGAACACATTTATCTCTTGTTTATATCACCCCACAACTAGCTTTAGGTAAGCATCCCTCTGTCAGTTCTCCATGTGTCTTCTGTACATTTTTTTCTTTCTTTTGAGAATATGGCATGTGATAGAACAAGAGTAATTTGTGCTAGAATGTATTTAACTTCTTGGCTACCATATATTATTTGTGTATTTTTCAATTTTGTGTCTGAAATACTAAATCCTGTGTATTGGTGAACACACTAAGCCCTGCTGTTGACTAAATTCAAGTAATTTTGCGGAGAGCAAGCTTTTGACTGTTGACTCAAACTAAGCTCAGCACTGTTATCCATTCCTCTGTTAATAAAATAGGAATGTTTTTTACTGTTACTGAAAAATGTTTTGGACACTACAGGTAGAAAACGCTGCACTAGAGCAAATAAGATGTGCAATACTGAATGCATCAAATCCAGATCTGAATGGGCAATCTTACAATCTCTGTGCAAAGGATGCTGAAGAGATCTGTAGAAAGCTTGTCCGTTGTAGAATTAACTACATGATCATGGAAATGGCTACAAAACATATTCTGTTAATGGCTGACTTTTTTGGAAATTGAAAGTGAAATAGATTTTTTTTTTTAAGTTTATCTCAGATTAATATTGACACAAAGGGTTGTCTTTCGTTGTTGCCTTATCAATGCAATAACGTTTTTGATAGAGAAAATGTTGTCATGAAATGAGGAGACATTTTTTTATGTCCTTACAAGGAGGAACAAATAAATTAGTCTACTACAGTCTTTTGAAAGAAATATTAAAATCTGGCGTGTTTCATAGCAGACCACATGCTCTTAAGCATTCTGAAACAAGCACAATCCAGAAGGCTGTCCACCTCCGTTTGTGTCCAGCAAGAAGAGAAACAGGAAAAGTAAGTTTGCTTTTATGGTGTGGATCCTGCAGTTTTGGAACTCCTTTGTATGCTCATTTGTTCTCTCTGAATCATTCTTGCAAACAGGTGGGGAGTGCTTTCTTTTCTTGCAGGGTTTGGATTGAATTCAAGACTCCAGGAAACTCAAGCCTTGCACTGGTGTACTTTCAAAGCAGCTCAGTGTAACTCGGGTGAGCCACGCAGAAGTAAACCTGCATGTGAGTTCCGTGCTCTTTCAATGATACTGCAAACAACTTCTAGTACATCAAGACTAAAAGATTTGAACCCATCAGAGATCATTGTGACCATTTTTGTTGAACCAGCCCTCCTCTATAACCCAGACTACACTCCCACACACTTTTTGTTCTGTACTTCTTCCAGGTAACAATTTACATTTGATTTAGGGCAAACCATTTAGGCAAACATCCCCTGTAGGCTCAGAGATTCCCAATGACAGAGAACTGTCTGCATCTGTTGATAAGCTGCTCTAGTTGTTGTATACTCAACATTGCTAAATGGCAGTCTTATTTTTCGAAGGGAAGAGTCAAGGGGAGGAAGCATGCATACATCAGCAGCTGAAGCATTGCCCAGCTGAACACTAAATCAGTTTGCCAAAAGATTGATGTTAAAATTTGGCTAAAACAGGTTTGACTGCTTTGTTTTTTATGGAGAGTTTCAGCTCCCAGAACTCAGGTCACTTTTATCCCACACCAAGTGAAGATCAGATCAAGACAAAATACTGCCTGTAGGTGAAAAAAGTGAGAGAAGCCATTCACTGTGTTAGCAAATCGTTTGGGTTGCACATAACCAGTGGTGTTTTGACCCCATTGGAGCTGTACAATGGTCACTTCAGCATGCACTTTTAGGCTTTATGGTGTATTTCAACTTTGCTGTTAACTGATTCGTAACAAAAGGCTTAAATGATTTTGTGTTTTGTCTTACAATTTGTATAACACTTAGTAATTACCGAGTTATTTATGCACAATAAGGCTTGAAGCTCCATCAAGCCAGACCCCTGTTTGAACCAGCTTTTCATGGCTCACATGAATTCATCGTATTTACACTGATTAAGATAGCTGAGGAAATACAAGAGGTTTTCTTTCTGCAGCCACTTTCCTCTCTAGTGGTTCCGAGTTGAATTAGCAATTTTTTACGTTTTATCCCAAGCAACATTATGAGAGCCTAAATTCTTGGGTAGTAGAAACAGGTTTCAGTGTATCTGACCTACGAAATCTTCTGATATTCAATTAAACTTTTCCACTGAAAGATTCCTTTGCAGATATTCACAAAACTTATTATGCTGTTCCCAAAGCCAAAAGCAAAACTTTTGCTCAGCTGGCCCTCAAGTCCACAGGAAGCATTGATTATCTCTGTGTTGTGCAACCCATTAAATTCAGTGGTCCTGGGAGACGAGCCACCTTGATAAGCAATCTACTTCAACAATCTGCTTTTTCACTGGAGAAGTTGGAGGAAAATTCCATGGACTTGGAATATGAGTCTTTTTAACTTCTAAACTGCAAAAGGTGGATTTTTTTTTTGGGGGGGGGGGTGCGGTAAGTAAAAATAGATACACACAGTTGGTTTTAACTTAGAAGTTTAAAAATTAAAGGTGTTGAAAGGATGGTGATTTGCGCTGGCTCCCACCTTGGTAAATTAAGGGATAGGGTAGAAACACCTGAGAAGCCTGGTCAGAGCCAGAATTGTAAACGAATAGGTAAATAAATGGATCTAAGGACACTTTCCCTGTGTAAAGAGCAATGACTATTTTGCACTGTACAGTTCCAACATATAAGATTAGCCAGGACAAATCCCATTAAAATCTTAAATACACAATAAGCCTAACCACTGGCTGTCTAGGGCAGTGTATAACAAGGCTCAGTATTCAATAACACAGGATGGCAGACTAAGTGCTAAGAAAGGGTAGAGGCCAGAGCTATGGCACTGATGGTGATTTTAAGTGCCCACAATCTGGGTGCACAAGTTTAATTACTCTTCCCTTTGCCATTCCCTGAAAACAAGGCACTTAAAACTCAGAGCCACATTTCATAGTGTGAAAACTATGTTTCTTTAAGTACTGGATGTCTGAAAAATGCTTCTGTTTGCAGTCTTCTTGGCATATGCCTATTTGAACCAGGGAGGAAATGGTGTGATACTCAGTGTTGGAGAAACAGCTCCAGATAAAGATCTCCTCTGCAGTGCTCTTTCTCTTCATTCCAACAACAACAAAGAATAAAACTGCACTTGATGGAAGTGCTGCCACAGAATGTACCCCGGTAGGTGTGCAGAGAACTTTCTTGTGTCCCTCTCATGGGAATTTTGGGAGATAGAAGAGGAAAAGTGGAATGAACGGTAGGTGTTAGTATTATCTTGTGGAATGGTAATGTTTTGTCTTAAACTCTGGCCACAGTCACACAAGAGATTTACTTACAGCACACCATTTCTTGAAGGTATTGCAACACTGGTTAAGGTAAGCTAAAAGAGCACCTGCTGGAAATGCAATGGAAAGGGGCTGAGCTGAACTGAAGGTCTTATGAACAAACTTCTTCCTTCATGTGTCACTATGATAACCTCCAAGTAACATCTTTGAGCTTAAAGAGAGGGTTTACCCTTACAATGAATAATGCAATTAGAGAGTTATGCAGCTATCCAGTTTACTGGAAGCTGCTCCTCATGTCCCCAACACTTTGGGTCTCATTAGTATATCCTTGACTGTTGTATTTGAGGACACCCAAAAGGCTGATGGTGATTCCTGACACTCTACTATTGCTCACAGGAAATAATTGTAAGAATGACTGGGACTTACAGATTGAAGTCTGATTTGAGAATTTCCTAATAGGGATGAAGCTGCAGTACAAATTCCTGGCAGCTTGCATACATAAGATCATGTAGCAGTGCTCTGGGAGCATAAGAGTTTCAAACTTCCCCAATGGTAATCAGAGAATAACTGAATGGAAGTAATATGAAGCTATTTTACTAACATGCTAACTGTATGCCACTTTCCTGGCTGACTTTTGGCACCTAATTCCATCTGCAATTCCTAAATTCTTTTTGCCAACCCCAAATCAACTGCTCAAATAGATTTTACATTCTGGTCTTAATTTTAGATATTTTTTTCAGCTTATCTGAATAATTTAGATGCCATACTTTTTTTTGCAGAGTGTTTGTTGCCCATCCAAGGTTGATATCATCAAGAAATGCTATTATGAAAATCATGAATGAGACACTGAAAGGAGCTATGTCTGGAACAGATGCCAGTTTACTTGTTCATACAAAGAACTAGAATGATTTATGATATTAATATCATATATAATAATAATTTGCTATATTAGTTTAAGAAATTATTACTTTATAGAATTCCTGTTTTAGCAGTTTCCCATTCTGTTAGCTATTAGTGCAAAATCTGTGCTGTTTGAATAGGTCAGTATTTTCTATGGGGGCAAAGAGTGGATTCCTAACATGACAGTATTTTTAAAACAAAATATTTAGCAAGTACACAGTCGTAGAGAATGCACAGCACTGCCAAAAAGTGTTGATGCCAAAACACTAAATGAACAACCTTGAGCCAAGCATCTGTGAAAACAAAGACTAGCCTGTTCAAACCATTATCTAGGAGAACAAGAACATAGCAAACAATACCATTTGCTGGTTGGTTTCCACCCAGAAATGTATGTTTAATTCTAAGCTGTGCTGTGCAGATAGATATCTGAAAGGAAATTTCTCTTGTTCAGTACAGAACTCCCACTTCATTTTATCCCAGACTTTCTCTTGATAGTAACCATACAGCCCATAACCATACAGGTCCCAAATTTGTAATTCTTGTTCAGCCAAAATTTCACATGTCAAAGCACTACAAGGTTAAACCTGTTTGTTTCTGTAATGACTGCAAAAAACAAAACTGCAATTTTACCTGAAGGTGTCCCCTGGTAAATCTAATGTGAACAGAAGAATCATTTTTTCCTGGTGGGTGTTGTGGAGCAATAAGGAGGTTAAAAATGCTGTGCTGAATACCACACTCTGCCAGCATATACATTAAGCATGACAGTTTGCATCTGACTTTCTGGGGAGTCAGACGTCATCTTTTACACAAGAGAAGAGAATTTTACTCTATTTTCAACCAAAAATAGGTTAAACCCCAGACTGTGAAGCGTATTCTGTCTTTGTCTGTAGTGAAATCTACAGTTGAAGTAGTGAAATATATTGACCCTACATCTCTGTAATTATCCCATGGCTTCTGGTTGTTTGCTTGGCTGTTTGAGTACATGACTACCTGCAGTGTGTGCCTTCCTGTCGACCAGATCACACATTTTCATTGCTTGGAAAAGTCATCCTTTAAATTTAGAAAATACTCTGGTGCTGTCCCAGTGAAATTCAGTCCAAATCAAGCCTTGTTCCAAGCCCCATTTCCCGTTTGTTTGGCAGAGATCTGGCTGATGAGTCCTAGCTATGTCTCCTGGCAGGGCTACAGGGAGGGGGAAAGGCAGTGTCTCTGTTTAACTGTTTTTCTGTACTGTCAAGGAGTGAAATTGGGATTCAAGGAGCAAAGCTCCTGTGAGAATAGAGTGATGATGCTGAGGGAGTTGGAACTGGGCAGTTTGGATGAAACAGATCACTTCTGGGGTACAAAGGAGGAAAAGGCCATTTTTTTTAGTTGGTAGGGTCAGCAAACGAGGAAGGAAGGTTTTGACCCTTCTCACCACAATTAATTTCATTCTTAAATACCACTTAAAGAGGAAATTCTACATTCACATGAACTTAACGTTCCGTGGTTGTGGCTAGAGGTGCTTATTCTGACAATTACTTGTTTCAATGAACAGCTTCCAAATCACCTGTTTGTATCTGCCATCTTTGGGAGTTACAGAATATTTGTCTACTTTTATCTGTTTAAGTTTCCATATTTGTTCAAGGTGCCAGCTGGGAAGTGGCTTTTGGTAAGTACAGAAAATAAAACCAACCTTATCATGGAAAAAAAAAAAAAATAGGTTATATTTCTAACATGACTCTTACATTGGGAAAAATGGGTGGAAGTGGTGCTTTCCACACTATAATGCCTTTTTGGGATTACCTAGCAGAGTCGTGTTTAATGCTGTTTGAGAGGGAAACAGAATTTGCTGGTAAGATCCAACTCAAAAGAAGCAGAGGAGCCCAGAAGAGACTTCCAAAGGCAAAAGGTGAATTGCCTGAAAGTGCTGCATCTCTCCACTCAATTGAGGACACAGATGCAGGAGTACTCAGTGTCTGTGGCAAGGCACCTCGGTCTCCTGCTGCATGTCGCAAACAGTAGCGCAAAAGATGTGTCTCCCAAAGGGTGAGGCAACAAGAAAGGCTGCCTGAAGGTGTATCAGTCCTGCAGGTCTCTTGCTGGAGGAGAAGAAAACCATCTTGGCCTCAAATAAGATGAAGGAATACAATTTCACAGTGACTTAGAGAAAATCCTGCTTACAATATTGAAGTTGATTTTTAATTAATGGTGTAATAATGCGATACTTAAAAATAAGATAAAGATATTTGTAACTCAGATAAGTCTTGTGGAAAGACTGAAAAAGTCTCTTAAATGAAAAAAAAAGTAAAGTCAAACTAGTATTTGAGGTAAAGTTCAGTTGAATCTGACAGAGTAACTATTGGCCAGCTCAAATTTTTTATAAATGGCATAAATCCACTGACTTTAATTTATAAGCACATAGAACTAGGTTTGCATTTAGCCTGTTCTATAGAGGGGAATGATTCTTATATCAGCGCATAGACAATTTTTAAACTAGATATATATAATGCTTTAGGATGGATAGGAATTCTTTCCTTTATCCCAAATTCAGTGGATGTGAACATCTAGCTATTAAAGAACTGTATTTCTAATATGTGATCTCCCTAAAGAGGGGAATCACATTGTTCCCTTAAATGATGTTTCAGAACAAAGGTTGTGCTACACTTCAGTCTCACCTTAAGCCCTCTAAATATTTATGTTACAGCAGGTCTCTAGCAGGGTATATGTTTTTTGCTGTCTCTCCATGAAAATTAAATTTAAACCAATGAGAACAGCATGTCTTATTCCCACACTTGTGATAGTCCTGCAGTCTTGTAACACTGTTCTGGTACTGATTGACCTGAAAAATCTGAAAAATTGACATTAATTTAAATAAATATTTAAATCAAATATAGGAAGCCATCATTTGGAAGCACCTGGCTGGAAAATTTCAATTCTGTTACCAAAAACTGGTGATTTTCTGAGAAAGTTTGTTTCTGGATCACGCTCTTTCCTCTTACCTCTGGTTACAGACTGGGCTTTGCATGTTCCACATTTATCACAGGCAACAGTCTGTTATTTTATAATACATGGCTTGGACCATATGTCTTGTAAAAATGAAATGTTGGGAAGTGAGAGCAGATGGGCCAGTACAGGAACAACAGACTGAGAAAAAAGGAGAAGGACTTGGGTGACCTACAGCCAATCTTGAATAAGTTACTGTGGAATGTGGTATGAAGTCGTGAGCATAGAGAAACTGAACTGTTGTTCTTCTTATATAGACCTCTTGAGCTCAGGCCAAACCTCTGGTCTGCTGGGTGTTTAATTACAGGGCAAAATATTTCTCTCTGCCACAGAGGTATTGCAACCAAAGAAGAAAACAACAGACAGGAAAATGGGCTGTGGAGGGCACACAAGTAATGGTGTATGGGAAAATGGTCTTAGTTAAAAACAAATGCAAAATCTGGAAAGTGTGGAAACAGGGCATAGTGCAACTGTTCCACGGAACATGCACAGAGGATAACTCCTGAGTAAGTATTAGCAAAGAATTACTGCAGATATTTATCTGGGTCCAATGAAAGTGGAAGTGTGTGTGAAATGAGCTGATCTGTTCAGCTGTTTTGGTGGAGCCATTCCTTCGACTGGAAGGAGCCAGTGCAAAACTGAAATGCCAAAGCACCCTGCCACAGCCCGTTCTGCCAGGCTCGTGGCACTGCATAAGGCTCTCATAAAAGGAGAAACTCATGAACCTGTGTGCAAAATGACAACACCCTGCAGGAAAAATATCTGCCCCCTCTGAACATGTACCTCCAAGGTGGTACAGTTAAGGCTGTGACTAGTCAAGGAGGGAAATGAGCTGCATTTTAAACCTCCTTACCCTCCAGTTATTTGTGTTCATTCAGTCACCCACAGCTAATGTTTCTCTTTTTTTTTTTCCCTCTCTCTGTTCTGACAGACCTGAGCTAGACAAGATGTTTGTAGAAACAGCTCTTCAGTGGATGAGAAGGTCCATGGGGACCTCCTTCCAGATGTATTCACTGTATCATGGTGGTGATGGAACAGGGTCTCAACCAGTGCTGCTGTTTATTGCTGCTTCAACATCCATGTCAACAGAGAGCAATGTTCAGAGTGGAGAATGGTCTTGACAATGACCTTCTTTTTTCTTTTTTTCCTTTTTTTTTTTTTTTAGTTTTTTTTTTTTTTTTTTTTTAATAATGCTCTTAAAAAGCAGATTTGACAGTGCCACGAAGATCACCAATTCCCAGCAAGTTTGCTGTGCCAGCCCCAGGCTTCCAGGCATTTCTACTGTGGTGAGTTTGTGGGGGTCAGAGGGGCAGGGAGAGTGTTGGGCTGAGGGGAAGATTGCCAGGAGGTGAGAGGGAGAAAGGAAGCAGTGACTGAGTTGGAAGGAGTAAGAAGAAAGAGATTAACATAGCAGCAATGCAAAAGGCTGGAAACTAGCTGCTTTTATACTGGGGTGGGAAAAGTGATGTGATTTGAGTGAGATAACAGAAAATATGCCAGTATTTTTTCAGTGTAGTGGGATCCACTTTATCTTTAAACAGTTAGGATGCCAGGTGTAAAGAAAGATTCAAAAGCTACACTGAAAATGAAGTTGCTGGCTTTTCATGTAAGGTTGTTTGAAGAGTTGTGAACATGTGTTCCATTAGTGTGATGCTTTTCATTTGTGGTAAACAGGTGAAAATCTTTTGGAGAAGCTCTGAATAATTTGCTGAAAAGCTCGTGGATCTTGCTGGGTGGCAATCTGAAACAGTAACTGCAACAGAAGAGAGTTCAGTTCAGGTAAAAAGGATAACAGCATGTGATTTTTTTGTTATTATCATTTTAGAGACCTTCAGGTTAGAGCCCCATAATGCTGAGCATCACACATGTAGAGTGAAATTTAGTCCCTGCTGAGTCCAACTCACACTCTGGATAGTTATGAATGCTGAGAAAGAGCAGTCATGTAGCTTATTCTTTGCCCTCACATACGTCTGTGGTGGAATTCAGGAGGGACTGCAGGTCTCCTAGTGTAGTTCAAGCCACTAGTTTGTATAATCTCCCAAATTTCCTCTCCTTATTGATATCCTACTCCATCCTTTCCATGTTATAAATGAGGAAAATTTCTAGTGTTAGGGGTGTGTGTGTGATTGATTTCTAAAATTTAGTGGATTGCTAATATTTAAGCAGGTCTTACTCCAAATTATTCTTGCCTTTCACAATTACATGTCTTTAAACATTTCAAAATTACAGATCTTTGGCTAGCAATCAACTACATTTCTTACTGCTTGAGACTAGCATTCAGTCTAGTTGCTCCTAGGCGTAAGCCTTGCATAATATTAAGCTTATGTGTTCTTTTCTGGATCCCAGTTACACAGCATATTTATCATGAAGAAAAAAAAAAAGGAGACTGGATACTGAACAAAGCACACAGGAAAATGTTTAGAGTTCTCAATAGGTAATATACATCACAAATATAGTAGTCTAGAATTAGCACATATTTTTCCTCTCTTCTTCTGGCTTTCTTCATGGTCTCTAGATCAAATCTCAAGGTATCTCCAAACATGACTTCTCACTTCCCCTCCTAGTCCAGAATTTTTGTCACTTCTTATCTTAGCAGAGTCTTAGCACAGCTGACTTTGGTTCAGCACCTGCACTCAGCTTTTTCAGATGCAATGACCTTGTTTACCAGTGACCAGTCAGCTCTGACAATACCTTTTGATGTTAAACAGTAATTATGAGAAAGGTTCATAAAGAAATATCTCCACCTATGTACAGAGATACAGTCAGAGGTCACCAATTAACTGCATGAGATCCTTGTTCTGCTCATGGCTTCCTGAAATAACATGATACCAATTCTAGGATTAAACTGGAATCCCTGCTCCATGTCTACACAGGTCTTTATTTTCCTATTAGCCCTGTGCATATGCAGAGGGGTGGTAGATCATATGAAGATCTCTGGGAGGAAGCTGAGCTTCTGCAAGGAATTTCTCCCTTTGGGATTTGCACTAATCATCCCTCCCCAAGGGGACACCTTAACAGATGTGGCACACTCCAGTTTGTCTGATGTCTCTGTGATTTCATAGATGCATTTCTCAGAATTAGAGTCTCCTAGCCAGGAGTTCCTCTCAACATTCAGATCCAAAGTCCAAAGCTATTGCATAAAACAGTTTTACCTTCCCAAGGATGCAGGACTCTGCTCTATTTCTGTACTAGCTATGCAGAGGAGCAGAAGCAATACTTCATCCTATTACCTGCCACAGCATCTAGTGACAGGTTCCTGCTGTCCTAGAGATTGCAGAGCTCACCCATAACAGCTCCCCATCTGGGCCTCCTGTTTGGATTTTGTGTGTGCTTCCAGGGAGAAGGGACAGCTGCATCACCCATAGTGGGAAGGGAGAAAGCAGAAAATATCTGGAAGCATGTATAACCCTCCCACTGAACGACTGGTTTTCTGACGTGCTAAAATATCTCAAAAAGAGAGAAGTTATGCTGCCTACCAGCTATTGTTGTTCCACATGATTTTTGGGAACAAGCTGACTGCTTGGCCATCTGCATGTTAGAACTGCAAACAAAACCAGAAGAGACATGAAGCCATAGCAGCACAGACACTTTATAGATAATTGTAACAGGAAGCAGTCCAGAGAAAAAAAAAGATGCCAACTTTTTTTAAGAAACAGGTAAACCATTTTTAGTATCTAATAAAACAAAAGCAAACTCATTTACTCTTCCCCTTGATATGCTAATGTGTCAAAGTATTGCTCATAATCTCTCTCTGGCCAATAAAAGTGTTAGCAGTGTGTGGAAAAGCAAAGAGAGAAGTACTTCCCTTTAAAGAGAACATAAAAAAGATATAAAGAAACAAGAGTACACATATGAAATCCATAACTGTTACAATAAAGGGCTTGAGATACATATACATTTATCAGAAGAAAACAAGCCAGAAGCTCATAAAAAGGAAGAGGGGAAAAAAAATTGATTAGCCAAGAAAATATCAAGCAGAAAGTTGCCTAGTGTAAAATAAATTAGAAAAAGAAACTCATATTTTTTTAAAGGAAAAATATGAGCAGAGGAGAGAAAAAGGGTAAAAGAAGTATTTGGGAATAAAACTAATAGAGGTGGCTTGTGAAAGAAATCATGTTCATATTAACAGGAAGCAGAGAAAACCTAAGAGCAAATATATAAAAATAATATATAGGAGTAAAGATGATAGTTATGATGGTTTTTATTGTATAGATTTCTAAAATCCCCCATTCCTCCACACTTATCACCTGTTTATTTTTGAAGTACATGATTTTTTTCGATTATTTTTTCCATATTCAGTGCTACCATAATGTAGTGCAAGCACATGCAAGTGCTTCTCTGAATACCCACTACCAGTAGCTCTGACTAGTACTGTGTAGCATTAAAAATGGACTTCATCACCCACTTGGAACTTACACATCTCAACCTTCTGCTCATGTGCAGCATTTCAGTGTCCTTGAACTGCTAAATTCTTTGGCTTTACTTCTGAGATAGAGCAGATATGGCTCAAGGAAGCATTTAGACTGAGAGCATCTCTGAAAGTCCCCTTTATAGCTTCGAACAAATGAATATTCAGAGCCAAGTCCAAATCATTTCCCTTCCCATCAATGGGATATATCATTCTTGCACTAGGATATGAATGCAAATACTTATTTCCTTTGAAGTCAGGAATCCCCACCATTTACTGTCTGAAAAAGGAGGTGAACACTGAACCAGGAACCTCAGTGGAACCTAAACTCTCCCATTGACTGGAAGATCCGGGTTTAATGACTCAACACAGTCCTGGTTTCCATGACAGCTTGGTAAGGTAAGTGCTATGGGTTGTTTTCCAGACATAATAGAAAAATGTGTAACCCTCTATTCACCTCTGTGACTCTTTCCTCTTAAAGCTCTGCTCACTTTAAAGTAGGAAGCACTGTTGTAAGGAAATTCATCCAGCAAGTAGAAAGCATGGTGGAAAATCACCTTTCCAACCAGATATGTAATAAAGGTGTGTAAAGGCTGTCGAATTAACATCTTCAGTACATTCTTCTCCCTGACCTTTCAGATGTGTATGAAAATGAGAACAGAAAACAATAATTTCTCTTGAGTTTTTTCTTTTCATTTCCTTTGGAATTGTTTTTTTTTTAAAGCAAATTCACATTTACTCAGAAAGCCATTTTTATCTCTAAAACCAACTCTGATGAGAAATCTCTATGTTGTTGCATGTTATACCTAGAAAAGTAAAAGCAGAAGATTGTTTTCCTGTTCTGTCATTTATTTTACATCTTCTGACCTTGTCTCTGTCCCAGAGGAGGCATTACTGTGAAAAGCCTGTGATCAATCACCAGGGTGAGAAAGGAGCTCAGCTCTTTGGAATTAATGTAGTCAAATTTGTGTTACACCCTCTGTGATCTGATAACAATAACTTTAGGATGCAAACCATCACAGAGACATACACATGCAGGTAATCCACTTCTTATTTGTGGGCTTGAACAAATATTGGCAGAAGAAACACCATACCTGTGGGTAATGACACACCACACTGGTGGCAGATCACAGCCCTAACTAGAGCTTGTGCATGAAAATACTGGATGCACAGGGCTTCGTTCCATTTTTCCAGTGGTATATGTTTTCTTCTTTTACATTAAAATTGATCAAATCAAAAGAGTGATCTTCCTGGGTCAGGTGTCAGAAGATACTTCTGAATGCTGCCTTAATGATTTTTGGTACAGAAAGGTAATGTCAGGTGTAGCTACACTACATGTTCCAGCCAGATTTTAGGTGAGATGAAGGACCTCCTGGGAGTGCCTCTGTTTACTGTTAATAGAGGAGGACCACGAAACTAAGTGCTGTATTTAAGAGACTCAGTTAAGTGCATTTCACACTCTGAGTTTTTCACCTGCTCTGTGTAATTCCTGATTCCGTTTTGGATAGGATGCTGTGGGCTGGGTGGGAGACCAGTGTAAGCCAGAATGCATGGGAAATCCCTTCTGTAAACTGCTTTTTGTAAAATAACCCATGTAGTCTTACAGATGCTAGAGGTTTTGATGTGATGCCTATAGTAGAAATATGCCACATTTCAGAATTACTATTATTGAATTTTCTGCTATGTAGAGGAAGTTAAAAATGTAGCAGTAATGTTTTTACAGGGGTCTGAAGATATTTGTAACATAAAATTTGAGGGGAAAGATGGAAAAAAAATACCCAAACAGAAGGTTGAAGATTCTTAGGTTGGACAGCTCTCTCTTCAGACTGCTCTCTTCAGTTTGGATACTTGCAGGTCCCTAATTTGCTCATAATATCCTCCTGCTTTCAGTCTGACTTTTCATCCTGGAGCTCCAGCCCAAAAAAAAAAAGGATGTCAAGTCTGAGATGGACCAGTATCATCATAGTTTCACAGAGGAAAAGAAAGGGAAATGGTTCTGTTATTTTTACTAGAAAGCTGCCCTCCCACACTTTCACCAAATACTCCTTCCTCAGTATCTCTTGCATGCCTGCTTGATGAGGAACCACAAGTTTCAGTGTATATGGCTCTTCAAAGAATATATGTTGTAGATGTGGTGCCAATGTGCAGCTCTGTAGCCAGCATGCCAGATGGGCCTTTCTGAGTTTCTTGCTGAGCACCTCCAAGTTGCTATATTCCTATCAATACAGAGGCTGCTACTAGAAGAACTGGTCAAAAATATTATGTCAGGATAATTTTGCTGAAAAGATCTTTCTAGCAACCAGCCCACTTCAAAAAAAGAAATACGCTCCCCCTCTATCCCTCCCCTGCCAGCCAGAAGAAGCATCTGCTTGCTTGGAAGACTCAATTCTTGCCTGCAAAGAACCTTCATGTCAAAAGCAACAAGCAAAGACATTACAGGTTGATTCCCTCCCCCGTGTATTTTCACTTTTGTTTTTTAATCCAGATTTGGGGTGAACATTTGCACCAAGCACATTATATTTCTTTCTTCTTCTTTTTTTTTTTTTTTTTAATTGGGAAGGTATGTCTGATTTTAATGCATCTCTAATTATGTTCCATAACTTGCTGAAGTGAAGTTAAATTATACCTTTCGTGGCGACAGTTAACCAACTTTTCTACCTGTTTGGGTGGGTATGAAGGCTTGTGTCCTCCTGGCACTGTTGGCTGGGGACTGCTAAAGGAAGTTTGTGAAGGAAAGTCTTCTGTGACTTTCAGCATTTCTGACTTGCTAATCTGATTCCAAAGAAAAATTGTTAAATCAAGTTCCTGGTTCAGATCCTCTTCCTTGCTAAAGTTGATGTCAAAGCACGTGCAACAGTAACTGGATGAGCAAGTCAAGCTTGCTGAGTTCAGACCCAGATATGCTAACAATTTACTGATTTAGCAGCTCTCAGATGCCAGTTAATAACCAGAGAAATAGCAACCCAGTCAAAGCTTCTGAGTCAGACAACCTGACTTCTTCCTGTACTGGTGCCAAGAAACAC
The DNA here is from genome assembly GCA_028020825.1 of Podargus strigoides. Lineage (NCBI taxonomy): Eukaryota > Metazoa > Chordata > Aves > Caprimulgiformes > Podargidae > Podargus > Podargus strigoides. Next base: position 6,457,727 of record CM051633.1, read on the forward strand.
GTCTGGGTGATGTTCCAACTCAACAAATCTCTGTGTCAATGATTATGTTTATCTGATGCCCCTGGCTAGTTGAACTGATTACAAAAATCACCTGTGTTTTCTCCTCTCCACCCCTCAGCCTCCAGAGCTTTACTTCCCATTGTTACTTACATGGTTTTATTACCCACCCTGTCTGTCTCTTGCAGTCTGACCGAGCAAGTGATATGGAGAAAGGAATGCAACTCAGGCAGCTCATTCAGCCTCTTCCTTGTAGCAAGGAGGGAGTATTAGCAGTAATAGTCTGCACTCAGACACATCAGAGAAAGCACCTGCTTGGGAAATTGTGTGAGGGGGGACAAGCTACATGGTACCCTCCACAGGATGAAAGAGAAGGGGATGAGCCCACCACACTTTGGACAGAATAGTTTGTATTTTCCAGATGTTTTCCTTGTGCCCCAAATCAAGCTTCCAGTTCAATTTTTAAAAGTCTTTATTCCTGATAACATATAAAAGGTGTTACAGGAAAGAGACATCTATGCTAACAAAAAGAAGATAAAAGTTTCATGATTTTTTTAATATTTTTTTTTTAACCAGCTATAGAAAATCGTGTCCTTAAAATATTGACTTGACTTGTTCAAGAGAGAGGGGCCTTGAGAAAATCAATAATAGGACTCTTACATATTATTATTTACTCCAAACTAGCAAAAGCTTTACCTTCATGACACCTTTAGGGACTCTATCCAAGTAGTTGGTAATTTATGTTTACATCCTTGGGCATGCTCAGCAACAGAAACCCCCCATTACTCAGGGTTAACAGGGAGCTGGAAATCTTTTGGGACACTACAGGATTCAATTCTGCATGGCTGGTGTCAGCACTCAGAGCCCAGGGGGTCAGGCACTCAGTTTGTCTGTGCCCATGGCCAGTGGCAAGCCATATTCCTTTATGCTAACACCAACTAAACATCAGTTCCCTGAAAAAAAAAAAAAAAAAATTGTGTCCCTGGAGGTGGGCCACTTGCATCCTGTTGGCACAGTCCACATTCACAGGTTTTCCTATTTGGCTCCATTCCCTTGAAGAGACAAGGAGCAGCTGTGCAGGAAGTAAGTGATGCCCACACTGCCCTGTGCTTACTCCTGTGCAAACAAACACAGCCTGGTTAAAGGCATGCACAACAGTGCTGGAATCAATTCTCCTCCTGTGCATGACCACATGACACCAAGTGAGGGCTCCCACAACAGGCTGGAGATGTCCCATAGCTGGGATCTGACCTCCACAGCTGCCAGTATCACAGAGGCTTGTGAATGATGACTCAACATAACCAGTTCTCAGGCAGCATCCTCACAGAGAAAAAAACAAAGCAAGCAGGGGACTCTTGTTCTTGTCTGAAAACAGAGCTAGTTCTGGTTTTCTACCAAAATGCTAAAAAACTTCAACTATTTTAATTCCATTTTTAAAAGTTTTTAAGCCCTTTTCCACTGATTAATCTAAATTTAATTATGTATGGGGTTGGTTGTTTATTGATTTTTCCATTTGCCACTTATCAGAACTTTCAAAAGGAAAGTGAAACTCCTGTTCCACATCACTATGCTGACACTGAGCAGAACAGTAACAGGATATAAAACCAAAAGTATAAGAGAAAACATGAATGTAAAAGAACCTCTGTCTTATTATTATATTTGTCCTAAAGAGAAGAGGGGCTTGGAGACTCAGAAGGAAGCGAAAGAAATCAGAGGAAACAAAAATCTGATCATTCAAAATATTCAAAAGAATATTTTCTAAGTGTGTTTGAAGAAGTTAAAGTATGTTGTGCTTCAGTGTAAAACATTTTCAGATGCCCAATTGTTGATAGGCTTGTGTCAAAGGCATTTCATAGTGAATGTGTGTGTTTGTGCATATTTAAAACTGTAGAGATCAATATATTAAAAAGTAAGGTATTTGGCTTTAGCAAATCAAAAGATGATATGAGCTGTCAAGTTTTAGCTGTGTGATTATTACAGAGAAGAGTGAAATTAGATTGTAGGCATAAACACCACACTATGCCTTCACAGCAAAAGGCATCATCCAAATAATCTCCAGCTGTCAAGGCTACTCTGGAGCAGCCTGGCCACATTCATGTTGGGAAGCTCTTGACCTGGATTTCCTCTGGGTGCTCTGGGGGGTGTCTGTAGCACTACAACACAATTATTCTGTGTTTAGTTTGGGCCTTTTTCAGTTTAAAGTGTACAAATCAATGAGAGGGGAGGGAGGTGTCTCAAAGTACCATGCCAAACACTTGAATTGTGAACTTTGGGCATGGGAGTAGCACATTTGATGATTTAAGACCTGGCTGAATAATGTTAAAGTGGCGAATTGGCAGTGCTGGGTTAATGGTTGGACTTGATGATCTTAGAGGTCTTTTCCAACCAAGGCTAATGTATGATTCTATGTACATCAGAGGGAGCTGATCCTAACATGGGCTTCTCCATTATTCCTCAGAAGGGAAGTTCCCAAGTGGAGGTATCCCTCAAATCGAGGTTTCACCCTAGGCAGAGTTAGTCTATCTAATAAAAAAAAAAAGCCTGGGAGTAAGCTGGCATACACACAACATGAGTGAGCAGTTGAAACCAGGACTTAGGAATGGGGGTGCAGAAACTCAGATTTCTTGTAAGAGTGGAACTAATGTCTCAGTTCCCAGGTTCATGGCACCAGGGATGTAGAATAATTAGACTTGCCAATATTTATTTTCAAGTTTGGTGGGGGTTTTTTTCTGTTCTGCATTGAAATTTTTGGCAGACTGCCTACCTGCCAACTTTTGTTGCCTGCAGAACTCTATTAGTCTTGAGGCTGAACTGTAATTCTGTTTTCAAATGCATGGGTGAATTTCATCCAGGTGACAAACACACCGAACCATTAAACATGGGCTTGTTCACTGCAGTATCTCTCTGCCTGGAAATCCACATTTCTTTTTGGTCAAAGTATGAGCAAATATTTGAGGCAACGTGAAAATGAGATCCTATAGAATGTTACAACAGCTTGTTGCTCAGAATCACTCAGTAAAGAAATGTATGCTGCTTTACTCTGAAAAGGCTGGGTAGTTTTCATTATAGAGTGCATGAGATCTGAGGTAGCAAATGGGGAGATATTTTGTAAGATCCAGTTTCTCTACAGTGCACATATCTGTAGTTTTTTCTACTGGCTGTGGATGTGGTAAAACATACCAACTCAATAACACAGCAGTTTTCAAATGAGCAGTTCTCATTCCTAGTCATTCACTGTAACTTTATTTTTCTTAGTTTCCTAGCTTGAGTTCTTTTCTTTAACGTACCTGAAAGATGACCTGAAAACAAGAGGGGATTATTCTTGAATGAGAATGTTCATCTTACTGCTTCATGTTAATTTCAAGCTTGAGGTGCTTGAGATGTTCATGCCTGATGGTGAATTTCAGGCTTTATTTCAGTGATGAGAAAAGTTCTTAGTCAGATCTAACACCCAGTTGACCCAAGACTATATATGTGAACACAGGATTAAAGACCTCACTGAAATGTGGATAGGTATCCAAAAGCTGAAGCTGCATCATTTTGATGCAAAATTACTTGGATTGATCTTTAAAAACCATCACATTACACACAGAGATAGGAATCCTGTTTTATGTGGCTGGCTTTTCTGATGACACAGTAGATTTTTATGGTTCCAAGAGCAAGTACATTGCCTAGTCATCACATCAGAAGGTGTTGTCACAGAGTGGTTATATGGAGTTCATGAGATCTTTTTCCATAAAGAAGAGAATAAACACAGATAAGGGAAAAATAACAAGGTGGTGAAAAATAACGTTATAGATCCATAAAATGTGACTTCTTCCTTTTAAAAATACGCTTGCAAGAATCAGTCTAAAAGAAAACATTACGTTTTATTCACCAACACGAAGAATTTAAAGCCTTAGTGGCCAGCTGAAAGTTCCCTTTCATATCATGAAGGTGGGTATGATTTGGAAAATGTTTGTAATGATAAAAAAGGCAGATCTACAAGTAAGGTAGAATTCAGAAAGACACTAAATATGGACACTTATGCTCAGTTATATGGACAATGAACATGTCTTCAGTTCTTTTAGGTCAGCTATATACATCATATTTCAGAACATCTGCTAATTATTAACTGACAGGAATTAGATAAAATAATGTGTGGATGAACTGTTTTTTACTTGACTGATGTGAGGGTTTTTTGCACCAGGATGTCGAATTTGTTAGATCACTGTAGCATCCCTGAGTTACCTAATGGTGCAAATTTTAATATACACCAAGGAATGGAAAAGATACTTCGATTTTGCTTATTTCCTGTAATATTAAAATAGAAACAACAGGCTCAAAGAATGGAACATTGCATATTCTTACATTCTTGGTGAAAGAGAAGGGAAAAGGTATTGCTTGTCAGCTTGCTTTCCATGAATAATATCATTTTGCAAGCTTTGTTGATGTAGATACAGTTTATTTAAGTTTTCATAGGATAATTATAATAGACTTATTGCAGTTCTGCCTGGTGTTATAGGAGGGGTTTCATAGACTGTACAGGGAGTGGGCTTCTGCTTGTGATGAGATGTCAAGCTCAGCAGGTATAAGCTATTGACATAACGTGCCCAAGTCAAAGTGGATTTTGGACATTCTTCTTTATACCCAAGAAGTAGTATTTAGTTGCCTGAATATAGAGCTAATGAAAAAGACTTGTGATCCTTCAAATTGCCCAGGATACCCAAGAGGCACGAACAGGGAATCTGTGCCCTTCTAACCTCTGCAACTACAGGCAATGATGGATACTTGAGAAGGGCACTGGGTGCCTGTGTTCATGTAGCTATATCCCACCTCTTCCACTGCTAGGGGAGAAGAGCAGGATGCTAAGTTTGATATTGTAAATATTCCCCTGGAGGAGCTTGATTCCCTCCATTGACTTTAGAGGGAATGTGATCTTCTCCCTCAGGTGTCTGAGTTGCAGCCCTGAAGATGAGTTTTGCGACTATTCACTGCTGCTGCAGAATTGGCCAGCTGGGAGAAGGCAGCAAACCTAGAACCTCATGATGGCTACCTCTGTGCAACAGAGCCAGCCACCCCATTGCCATAGCCTTCAGCAATGACTCACTTTGTCCCTTTGACAGTGGGACAATTCAAGCCTGTGGAATGAGGAGGTGAGAGAGAGATTGAATAGGTTATTTGCTCTTGTCTTACCTTGGTATCACCTGTATTATTTACCACTGCATGGGTTATTAACACAGGCTGTGTGACTTCCAGTCAGGCAATGAGCTCAAAATCTGCCCGAAATTCTCCAAAAACACACCTCTTGCTTCCCTGCTAGCACAAAGATGCTATAATAAAAACCTGTGGGTTGACTGCCTCTCTTAATCTTCTGCATACATCTTGAGCAACATACCTGAAAAGTTCAGCTGCGTTCACCTCCTTGGAAACCTGGAAATTAGTTCTTTCTGTGTGACCTAAGAGCTGCCTTTCTGGAAGGCTGTTAGCAGTGTTGTGGTTTGATAGCAGTTGTCCTAATAAGAAGCCACTGAACTACAGCCTAGGTTGAACTGCACCATGTAGCAGTCAGGAGTTGAAAAGCCACAGTCAATGAAGCTAGGGCTTGGAGTTGTGTCAGTGTTGGTAGAAATAAGACTTTACATTTCAGTTTTAATTCTCTAAGCCTTTCAGTACCTGTGTTGCATTATCAGGATAAATCTGTGTAACCTGAGGTTATCCAGTTCTCATTTGGACAACATACTCTTTATTTATTATCTCATATACACCAACTAAGCTAACTAAAATCCATTAATACACTGGTCTTTAGTATGACACAGTTACTCAGTGATACAATGAACTCCTGTGCATACACATGTGTCATGAAACAGGGAATCAATTTCCAGCTTTGCTGGAGTGCCTTTGCAAGGACAGCAGAACTTTCAAATCTAAGGACCAACATTCAGATTAGACTTTTGGCTTCTTAGCTGAATTATGTCTTTTTTTCATCAATATTCATTATTTCATCAATAATGTCAACTTTGACTTAAGCAGTGCTCTGCTACCTGATCTGTTGAGGGCAGTACACACAGAATGGGTCAAATATAAGTAAGATGATAGCTGAGATTTGTTTCTGTCTAGGAGGGTAGAAATTAGTTCAGTATAACCTTAAGCTGTTCAAAGTCAGTGGCAGGGAGAGGTGTCTTGCTTAGGGTTTCTGATTGTCCTAAAACCATTCAGATTTTCTGATAATACAATTAGGGACCTATGTTACCTTTGAATGCTTCCTTTGCAGCCTGTTGGCTTTAGTAATCTGTGAGATGGTCTTTTGTACTTTTTTCGCCTTACTTGAAGCTGAAGCTTCAGGTCATTTTGTAGGGTACACTGGGAAAGTTTTTTTTTCTTGCAAATTTATAATGAACATGATTGATTTAATCTTTAAGGTTTAGTGATATCCTGTGTCACCTGATACCTTCTACTCTTCTAGTCATTCCTGTTGCGTTGCTGCTTGGAAACATTTCCCTTCTGCTGTTGCTCTTTTTTAACAGAACAAAGTTATTTATCCATTTGGCATATTTCACACCACTTCTGGCATAAGACAAAATATTACACTTCACTGAAAGGGTTCCCCAGCACTGGCCCAGGCTGCCCAGGGCAGTGGTGGAGTCCCCATCCCTGGAGGGATTTCAGAGCCGTGGAGATGTGGTGCTGAGGGACAAGGGGTAGTGGTGACTTGGCAGTGCTGGGTTAATGGTTGGACTTTATGATCTTAAAGGTCTTTTCCAACTAAGGCTGTTCTATGATTCTATGTGGCTGACCAGACTATTGGTGGGAGAAGTCATAGTCTCAGTGTGCCTGGTAAACCAACCCCTGATGGTGTTCGCAATGAAACAGTGAAGTTGAGTCACTGTGTGCTCTGTGTGCTAGGGATGCTGTACCATGAAACTCAGCATACTGTAATAGCAAGCTGGGCACTTCTGTCCTGTGTATATTTGTCAAGTTGAAATTCATTCCTGAAAGATGGATGTCTAACTGCCACCACCAATGAATTAGACTCCGGTAAGTCAGACTTGATGATCCTTCTGGGTCCCTTCCCCTTGAGATAGTCTATGGTAAGAAAAATCCCTTCTTTCTGCCTTTTCTATTTGCATAATTCTATGTTTGAAAGCATTATTATGGCCTTGAAAGTGAAACAAAACATTTCTACTAGGTACATTGCTTTAATCAACCTAAAGATTTTCAATTTGGTTTAAAAAATAATTTCAGAAAGAAAATTATTGGCATACTTGTCTTGTGACTGGCTCCTGTAACACAGTGTATTGTTTTCTCTGACATAAAGCATTAGCAGCTAGATGATGGCACTAAGAAGGAAATAATTTTTTGTGAGTGGGTTTTGTTAGGACTCACCTAAGTGTTAGCTGAATGTCTTGGTTTTGCTTATGGACTATTTCTCTTTTAATTTATAAAACAAAAGAAAAAAAAAGAAGGGGGGAAAAAAAAAAAAAGCAAGCTAAGAAAACTCCAAGGCACTAGTTTTCATGCAGGAGTACAACACCAAAGAGTTAGGTACCTCAGAGTTGTAGAAAATCAAAGCCAAAGGCTTGCCAAAAGTCATACAAGAATTCAGGTATGAAACCAGGAGTCACCACAGCCAGATCTTCAAGACAGGAAGTCCAGTGCTGACTGGCAGCCATTATGAAGATAAAATTTTGGTAGAACTGTGAAATACTTCATTCATTTGTCTTTGCCTAATGTGAGTGAATTGGTTGCCAGTTTAATCACACAAAACTCAGTGTTCAGAGAACACATTCAGCTTAGCTAAGTCAAAATCTTAGCTATGTGGCAACTGAAAACCAGTGGAGCTACAATTGTTTATTAGAAATAAAGCCCTGGGTTCAAAATGTCACGCAGCATTGTCAAGGCAACAATATCAAATCACAAATAGCAGAATTATTCTGAACAGAAGACATAGCTTAAAATGAGGTTAAAATAGCTTTTTCTGAAGGTCGATGGGGACCATAACATTCACCAGTTGCCTTTAAGTAAACAGCATCTACAGTACCTACAATGTCTTTAGCCTCTGTAATGCATAGCATTGCCTTTGTGCTAGATATCCTATTGACTCTGCGTGACTCATATTTTATGACTTCACTGATGAGATAACACCCTCATTCGATAAAAGGCTCTATCAATTAAGAAAAGCCCTGCTGTCTGATAACCTGATTAAGAGCTGAGTACTCAGGGTGGTGTGAGACCTTTCATTTCTAATCACTTCTGGCTTATTGTTGAGCAACTTTATGGAATTATCCAGCCTTTGGCAAACTTTCGTATGATGCTTATTGCACCTAAAGATAAATTATTCTTTATTTGTTCGATATGCTGCAAGGTGGGGCCCATCTGCTTGTAGGGATCAGTTTTCTAAAGACTTGGTATCAAACGGTTAATTTTCCATTTCAGTGTCCTTAGGGCTTTTGTATTTTTGCCATCTCTAGAAGTCAGAAAAGAAAAAAAATAAGTAATGCAGAAACTTGATTTTTAAGATCACAGATGTACACTCTGGTTTATAAGTTCTCTGGCCAGAAATATCAGTGATGTATACCAAATTTGAGAAAAATTCCCAAATCCAGAACTGGAAGCAAGGTTTTCCTTGTTTATGTAATCCAGCAACGGTAGATCATAAAACACATTTGTTATTCTCATAACGTGGCCAAACCCTTCCCTTGGTGAAACTGTTATCGCACATCGCTATCACAAAGTAATGGAAAATTTGATTCATATTGTGAGACATACTGTTAGAGTCTACATTCCCTTTTCCAAGGGTGGTAACATCTGTGGGGAAAGCACCATGTAGTTTACTTCACAGTTTGGTTCTCCTTTGTTGCTCCCCTTTGGATGTCTAATCTTAGGCTCAGTGTTGAACTTTTACTAATACAGCCCTGAACAAAGCACCTGTGGAGGAAGGAGATGTGTCCCTTTTTTTTTTACCATTGATGTAGGTAGCACTGAAGTGTTGCTCCTTGGTAACCAGCAGTGTTTTGTAGTGGCAGCCAGAGCTCCAGGTGATTCTAGAAGCCATTGGTGGAGCACTGGGGCTCAGGATAAGCCTACCTCCACCCTACCTAACAACATGCAGGCAAACCAAAAAGCACTGTGCTACATTTTTTTATGTATTTTTTTTAAAATATTCTAGCCCACCTGTTTAAAACCATCCTGTAACTGAGCTGGCTTTTGCTCTTAGGATGACTACAGTTTTACTTCATGAACTGAGATCCAATTTAGAGTGTTGCCTCTGATAACAACCTTTCACAACTATTTTAGGAGCTACTAAACAATATCCCCTCTCTTAGGCAAAGACTGTTGGATCAAAATTCAGTCCTTCCAGGACCTCCCTATTTCACTGAAAGTCCTGTGTCCATTCTTAGATTAAGTATGGATTAGGTCATGTCCTTTGTCTAAATCAGAGCCTTCTTTTTCACCTCTGGTCGCTTTAGTATTTTCAGGTCTCCTGAACCACATATATGCACTTAACAGTCATACTGCCCAAGAAATGGCAGTTTAGAAACTTCCTGGAACATGAAAAACAGCAAGAAAATGAACCAACAGATATTTATAGAATCATAGAATAGCTTGGTTGGAAAAGACCTCTAAGATCACCAAGTCCAACCATTAACCCAGCACTGCCAAGTCATCCCTAAATGGTGTTCTTCAGCACCACATCTACACGGCTCTTAAATACTTCCAGGGATGGGGACTCCACCCATGCCCTGGGCAGCCTGGGCCAGTGCCTGACAACCCTTTCAGTGAAGACAAGGCTACACAAGGCTAAGGCACCTCATGAGCCTTCTGTTCTCCAGGCTAACCAATCCCAGCTCTGTCAGTCTCTCCTCTCGTGACAGGTGCTTCAGTCCTTTAGTCATCTCTGTGGCTCTTTGCTGGATATGATCCAATAGCTCCATATCTCTCTTGTACTGAGGAGCCTAGAACTGCACACAACAGCCTGGATGTGCCTCACCAGTGCTGAGCAGAGGGGAAGGATCCCTCCCCCCTCTCAACCAGCTGGCAACACTCAGCCCAATGCAACCCAGGAGGCTGATAAGATGTAAATTATATTGGCAGTACATGAATAGGTGGGACAATGTACAATAAAAGCATTCTGAGACAGTGGGAAAGTGCAATTGAAAGGTAATGAGATAGCTCACATTGCCCCTTCTGGATAAGAGTACCACCCACTACTGGGTAGCAACACAACAGAAGCTGGATTCAAACTCAAGACATCAATATAAATGCCTGAGGTACAAGTACCATAATGATGGGCCCTGCCCAGATTTATACCAGGATGCAAGGACATATGGCAAGGACACAACCTAGTGAAGTTAGGACCAGGTTTTGAGATTATACTAATAATATCACATCATACCATATCATATCATACCATATCATACCATATCATATCTGATAGATACAGATGAATACAAACACATATATGTACAAGCAAAGGCATAGAGGAATGCCCTGGCAAATCTGTAAAGAAAAGGAAGACTTCCTCAATTAGCATGGTCACACTGGTAAATTTATAGTCTGGTTAAGGTGAGAAATCCTTCAGGTATACCACATGTCTGCATGGATCCCAAACTGCTTAACAGCATGCAGAAAAGCAGTTATTGACTGTCACTGGTAGAAGATGTACCATCTGTTTTATCCTGGGCAAAATGTCCAGAAGGACATGAAGTTAGAGGAGCCATCCATGATACACCTTTCACTTGTTATCAGCTGTGGGTGATAAACCAGTCCCAGACACGTTCCAGTGTAAACTGAACTAGGAATATTGCAGACATAAGAAGTTTCTGTTTTATTAAGTAAATATCAGGGAAGATTCAGATAGGACCTTGTTATCAAACAAAGGTGGGCCAAGATACATTTATAGTGAAAGCAGCAAATGGAAATCGTAGAGAACTGAGACCATATTTACTGACTCTGGAATTAAGCAGTAAAGAAACGCTTAATCAAAACCACAGGGTGGAAATCCAGAAATTGTGGAAGTCTTTACAAATTATACACACACCATTCTTGTCCTGTAGTTTTGTTTCTCCTGTAAATGCGTTCACTTTTTTTTTCAGCCCCTCTGGAGCAATATGCCAGCTATGTGAATGTTTGACTCTGAACATTCAGAAATTGATTGTTTTCTGGCCTTGCTCCATACAAGTCTGCAGAAACAGTATTTTTTGCAGAAGCAGCAGTGAGTATGCACAGATGTGCCCTGCTTTACTAAGGGCACTTGCCAAAGCCTTGTGTATATGTCCAGAAAAGAGAAATATTCCTGGTCAGCCAAATCACTCCAACCTTTACCATCAGGAGTCAGTAGAAAAGACTGCCTTTTAAAATAATAGTTAAAATAAAATAATAACCTCTCATTTATGCAATATGTGTTATATAATATTAATATTACACAGGATATTAGGAAGAAGTTCTTCACCAAACAGGTTCTCAGACACTGGAATAGGCTGCCCAGGGCAGTGGTGGAGTCCCCATCCCTGGAGGTGTTTCAGAGTCATGTTGACATAGCACTCAGGGATATGGTGTAGTCAATGACTGTCAGTGTTGGGTTAATGGTTGAACTCAATGATCTTCTAGGTCTTTTCCAACACAGGCAATTCTGTGATTCTGTAGTATGTTCTCTGATGTAAACATCTGTCTGTTTCCCAGAACATTTTCTGGACCTTTGGCCAATTGCAGTCAAATTTTGCAGATGGCTAGATGTCTCAAGTTTCTGTAAGGCTAAAGGGATTAGTTAGCCAAGGAAAAGAAAGAAACTTTATTAGAATATCTATGTTAAAGACCTTCCACTGGAGGAGAAGCATCAATATTAATTTACATTGTACTGCACAGGGAATCAACATGGGAGTTTAACATGGAAATGCCTACATGTTGGTGGAGACAAGGCTTCATTGTCCCACACCTTAAACCTCTGACCTGCTGCGTGGGTTTTGTGATGTCTATTCAGATGTACATACTGACTGAAAGCTGGTGCATTCATAACATTCTTAGGTTGGATGAATAATGTTAGTGTAGTTCAATTAATATTTCATTTAGTGTAACTCAGTTAAAGTTTCAGTGGACCAAGAAGACAGAACCCTCTAGGAAATCAGACTTTATTAGGTCTGGAACTACTGTTCAGGAGATTTTTTGCCCTGGAACTGAATGCATCCACTGTGGTCATCCCTCATCATGCACTACTGTTCTGAAAGGAATAAATGAGCTCACTTTTACCTGTGAAGTGATGTACTTTTTTATGTAATCATGTACTTTCCAGTTGTTGTGAGTCATGAAGGCACTTCCAGCTCTCTTGTGCTGTCTTCCCTATTCTTCCTTCTCTCCGAGAAACTAGTCTGAACTCTCAGAGCTAGTCTGAACTAGCTGTTGTGCTCTGTTCTGCCATCTGTGCACACCAGGATAATGTTCTTGCTTGTCTATGACTTTGAGAGTTTCTCTCATCTTCCCACTTTCGGGTCTTTGTTCTGGTACTTTTATTGAACTGCTATTCCTCCTTTATAAATTCAGTCTGAACTTCGAATTTTTCTCTTGTTGGCAAAGTCTTTATGGTTAATTCTTAACTCTGAATTTCAAAATTGTTTCTTCAGTATTCAGTCAGTTCTTCTGCAGTTTTCTCTTTGGGTCACAAGGTTAAACCCAGTGTTTTTAGAAGGTTATTTTTAGAGATACAAAACCTGAGGAATTCAACAAAAAAAGCAATACAGTTTCAGAAACAGCTTCCTCCAGCTGCGTTCCTGAGCAGGGTTAAAATCCACACAGTGCACCAGAACTTGCCACTATCAGAAATAAGGCTGCTTTCTCACTGTCTTGTTTTCCACGGTTACTCGTCAGTTGTAGCTACGGAGAGAAATGCTCTTGAAATCTCTTATGTCATCTTAGTAGAGAGACTTACCATTCCATTTCCCCATTTTCTCTATGCACCTTATTGAGGAAACAGTTCAGACCCAAATTCAATCATAGAATCACAGAACAGCCTTGGTTGGAAAAGACCTCTAAGATTATCAAGTCCAACCATTAACCCAGCACTGCCCAGTCACTGCTAAACCATGTCTCTCAGAACCTCATCTACACTCAAATTCATAGTGGCTCTTGACAGCTGAATAGTGACATCTACCATGCCCCTTCTCAGCCTTTTTGTTTCCTAAGCCATGTGTTGAAAGGTGCATTTCTCAGAAATCCCACTGCAGGTTCTCTGCACTGCATGTAAGCCATCATTTGCACAAAATCACAAAGGTAGGCTTCAAAGTGAAGTATTGAGGAGCAAAATCCAGTACATTATTACCTTAAGGGTGCAAACTGTAGTAAGGAGAATAATGATGGACCTAATTGAGACATAAGGATGCTCCCCCAGGCCTGTCTGTGGCAGAGAGCGAGCACTGCTTCCTCTTACAGTTGTCTGTTGAGACGGGGAGCTGTTGACAGCTGCTCTTCCAAGATCCAAAGTTTCTTCTCATGGACTTGGGACCTTTGAAGGTAAGGCTGTTTTTTATTTGGGCAAGTTTTGATACTTCTGGTAGAGGGGGAACTGTGAGAACAGTGCACAGGTTCTCCAGCCTCTGCTGATCTCCCAGGTAGCCTTTTGCAGGTGAATCCATGACCACATCTACCATGACATTCACCCAAACAAAAACCTGCACAACACACTGCTGTACACAAAGGTTCTGCATCACACCTCCTTGACTCCCCACAAACTGGGGTCTTTCATCCTTGCTGAAGTTAACTACAGGCATCTTCTGGAGAGTATTTTGACTTTGTCACAGGTTCAAAGCCCAGTCCCATAGGTGATGTCCTGCCACTCTTTAGCCTTGTACAAGAAATAACCCCCTTTAACATGCTACTACCTGACAGTTAAGTCATTTTGACCAACATTTTCAGGAAACAGGGACTTCTCTGTCACCCCCATAGTGCACAGGAACTGATTTACACTCTGTTTGGAACTTAGGTTTGAATGCCTGTAGGTGTAGAGGTACTATTTCCTCAGTCAGTGCTTGATGGAGAGCGAGCAGGACTCAGGCATTTCTGTCGGCGTACCAGGTGGAAAAGGCAGCAAACAGACACACCTTCTCAACTGCACGTATAGCTCCTGGAGGAACTGGGGAAGCAGGCAGGGGAATTTTACCTCTCCATGCAACACTATTTTCACTTGTGTGGTTCCTGGTATGACATCCACATTTTCCCCTTTCCTCCTCTCCCTTTAATCCACATGCAAAGGTGAAAAGAAAATCTGTTCATGAATGATTTATCCAAGTGCCACGCGAGGGTCAGTCCTTCTGGTGGATTTGTCAAGTAATGTGACATATTGGATGGCACCATATGAGCTATTGGTCTTTGTCATGCTCCTGTGGGGGGGTGAGATGCTGACGAGGTGTTGGGTTGTGTCACCAGCAGTGTAAATTTTTCTGTAGACAGTGTGTGATGTGGAGATTCAGATCTTCTTCCTGGTTCTGCAAAGTTACATATTTGTAAGGGCCACCTCAGTAAGTCTTTCAGCAGCTGAGTAGGAAGTTTCTAGTTATGTTTCAGTTCCAACAAATAGGTTTTCTGGCAAACACAATACAGGAAATAATACAGTTTACTTGTTTTCATTTGCCTGGGGGACTATTTTAGCTCCACAGGTAATGTTCAGCTCCAGCTTCCTTCAGTCCACTTCTCAGTCTCCAATTAACTTATTAAAGATGTGTTCCAGGAGACATTTCAGATCTGGTGTCCTTTTTTTTTTTCTTTTTGAAGCAGAGCTCCCTTGACATAAGCACAGTAACAGAGTGTATGGTCTGACAGCCTGTGACATTAGAAGGTGGGAAGGGGCACATGGGGAATGAACTAGGGTTGTTTGTCTTTCTACTTTCAGAGAATACAGACAAGGAGCAAAGTGTGTTTGGGACCAGGTAGCTTAGGACAGATGTGTCAAATTCAGAGGCAGCTTAAAAAATTTTAAAAAGTGGTTTCAAAACTGATTTGAATTGAAAGAAGAGATCAAAACCTGTGGTAAATGGATTGAGTGTTTCTCTTTCCCAGAGCAGCTTCAAAATTCTGAAGGTTGCAGTTTCACACAGTGAGGCACAGGTCCTTCTGCACACTTGGCTTGGATAACAATTCTGGGTACTCATATTTAAAGAAAACTGTAAGATGGTTTAAAAAAAAAATAAAATACAATGGCTTTGGGAGGAAGAGCAGCCTGCAAGAGCTGGTCTTGGAATGGATCATGTTTCCTTCCATCTTCCCTATTTCAGATTTCTTTGTAACTTACAGCTTCTGTGAGGAAGATTTTTTCCCAAAAATGGAGAAAGGTGAGTGAAAGAGTTAGAAGTCTGATTTTTCAACACAAAGGACCCTCTGCTTATAAAAAAATTAGGAAACTCAACAGTGAAATTACTTTCATTTTCATATGAAATGGTTTCATTCTGGTAGGAGAGAGGTGATTAACGCTATCTTTCTTTTTCTTGCAATGAAGCCCAGTATTTGCCTTACTGCCTTATACATAGCTGATGCATCCAGTCCCCTGTATTTCATATAACTTTGACTCACTTACTAAATAATAATAATCCTATTTATATTATTCCTCTCAGCTTTTCATTTTATCTATGTTTGGCTAAGGAGGCAACACATCATACAAGTTACCAAACAGAAAACAAGTTCAACGGATGAAGATTATAAAAATTGCATGAAAGAAGTAATCACAAGAAACACAAAGATACGTAAAAGAGGAGTTAATCTCCTGCATGCCTAGGTGGATGCAACTCTACAACCCTTATCCAGTTTGTCCTTTGACTTTTTTTTTCTGCCACAGTGAATTAAAATTATTTGTTACTTGGGAGTCCTGGAGATACTTCCTGGCTTGTATGGCCTCTCTACTTAATTTCTGTCAAAAAGGTAAGAAAAAATGGGCATGCCTTGAAGGAGGCAGCTGAACAGACTGTGATTGCTGTCAGCAACCCCTACTCCTTCAGTTTCACTAGGCTTACCTTGAGTGGAGGATCTAGTCTATTAGGTAGTGGAGGATCTGGTCTATTAACTCTCTAACTTTAAATGTTTCATGGAGATATGCTCCATGTCAAAGTTTAACTCCCCCCTGAGATATTTTTTGAGAGTTTGCTGCTGATGGAGAAACTATGTATCAGGACTTCTTTCCTGATTCTAGTTTTGTGTTAGTGTGATTGTTAAGGTAAGTTCCAACCACAGCTGTAAGAGGAAGATATGCAGCCTCTAATAAATAAGTATCTTAGAAATTGTATTGACTAAAGAGAGTCTGTAATGCTGAGACACACAGGGGAGCAATTCTGCCATCTACCTCTGCAATCAAATGTTCTCACATTGCTCACAGTGCTCAAACACTGAAAAGCACGTTAAAATACATCTATATGGGCAGAAAAAGACCAATTATTTATGTTGGAATTTAAGAATATAAGCATCCCCCAAGAAGCAGTAGTGAAGTGAGTTTTAAGGTAAATATAGGGAAAATGGAGAAATATGAATAAGCTTTTCTACTGAAAATAAAAAAAATGTGAAGATTTGAAGAGAGTAGTATTTCATGTTAGATTAATTTTTCAAGCTGTATTTTCTTTTTCTCATTAATTTTTTTTTATCAGTATCTTGATAGATTTGGATCTGTGTTTCTAATTAACTGTATGCACAGGCAAGGCTTGTAAGGGACATCAGTTTGCATACTACTTTAGTTTTAGTTTATATGCCTTTGATCTGCATATTTTTAAGTCAACAGATTATGAAAAGGAATATTTTTTTATCTTTTAGCTCTAAATTAGGTATTGTTCAGATGTAAAGAAAACTGCTAGTGTCTCAAGGAGAAAGGAACTCTAATCTCAATCCAAAGCCACCTGCAGTGCTCACAGAGGGAGATGTCCTTCTTCAGAGATTCAGTCTTTCACAGGTGAACTGCCTGTCTCTCCTACCCACACTCTGGCCTCCAAGGGCCTTCTTCCCTCTCTGCACTGTTCATCCCTCTGGGGTGTAAAATAGCCCTTGCTCTTAGACTAAGAGGAATTGGTATTGGCAGACCCCACGTACAGTCTTCTTAAGTGCTGGCAGTCCAAGAAGTTCTTCTGTAATTTCTCAGGAATTGCTGAAAACACCAGGAACACGTTTACAAAGGGGTGCATCAAACTAATTCTAGCAGCCAAGCCTGCAAAACCTGTAAGTTGCCTTTGGCAATGACTGGATAAGTTGAGCCTTCCAAGGACAGAGCAAGAAACCCCACAACAGACAGGGAAAAGGCATAGCTCACCAGTAAGAGGAATTTACTCCTATGTCACCTCAGGCAATGGAGCCTGAAGGTTTGTGTAAAGGTATCTTCAGTATCTCTCTACTGACCTGTTTACTGCTGTTGATGTAAATGTAGCTGCCACAGAACTGACCTGTGTAAAGGAGCCTCAGTGATATTCCAAAGAGAGGAAAATACATGAATTTGAAGAATATCGAAATGAGCAGTAAAGGCACAAGGGGTGACGAGCTTGCAGTGGGTGTTAGTAATTCTGATGGAGTTCAGGGTGATGAGTGAGGAAGGATGGAGACACAGCATGCTCTGTGTGAACCTCTGTATGTACTTCGAATGAACCAAGGGGATCCCTGATATTTTACCCTGGGGCTAGACTGAGCAAGCTGTGTCAAACTCAGAAAGAATTCTTCTACTGTAGTGTAAGGAAACCTCTAGACTGAGATGAATGCTACATCTGTAAGTAAACATGTTGGGTCAAAAGCATAGATGTGCTACTGTTCACGTAAATGGTGTTTTATCAGTTTGCTTAAGTACTGACTCTTAGCTTATAAAACACTTGAATTTACCATATAATACAGTCAACTTCGCAAAACTGCTTGTAAATAAACGTTTCTGATGACGACCGATAAGTCTCAGAGCCACAAAACCATTTTTGTTTGCCAGTTAAGATTCAATGGCTTGAAGAAAAGGTAGATAAGGAAACAGATATTTGTTCTCTACAAATAGCTTCTTTTTACTTCGGGTAGTTCACGCATGTTTGAGATAAACACCAGATAAACAAGGATAGTTTCTAATTCTTTCTATATGGTGCCCAAGGAAGAGAAACAACGCCTTCAAGATTTTGTACTGCCTTTTTTAACCATAACAATTATTTAAAATACTGCTGATGTGCAGAAAGCAGCTACTTTTTTTTTTTTTTTTTTTAATGAGGGATCCAAGAATTTCAGAAAGAACCTAGAATATGATGAATATGATGACTTCCATTATGTAGTATCTAGTTTGTTTCATGGCTTTGTTTTCAGTTGTTCATATTACTTTAAAAAAACATTGAACAAGTAGTACACTCAAGTAGTACTGAACAGTGTACACCCAGCTGGGCTCAACCTACACTCAGCACGTTGCCTGTCAAGGCTTCAGGGTTCTCAATGACTTGCATGAATCAAAGGCATGTCTGTCCTGCTGTCACTCCAACAGCAGCAAAGTGCAGAGATACCACAAAACCTATGTAAAATGATCTAAGTTAGCCTATACTGCTGCAGCTGATTTATAAAAGTGTATGTATTTTCTACATAAGCTAAAAATCTCTAAGGATATGTCCTGTCATGTTAAGCAGGACTCCTTTCACTTAACCTGAGCCATCTGAAGACAGCTCTCTGTCCTTATGGGTTCATATACAGTTCTCTTAGTCCAGAGAGAGAGATGGGCACCTCTAGTAGATGATTCCTCTCTCTTGGGTGACTAGAATAAGTGAGGTGTTTATGTGGTCTTACGTGCCCACACCTCAAATCCCCACAGTTAGGTGAGAAGAGCTTTCTGCAGTGTGGATGCTCTGTGTTTCTGTCCAGTTACTGTGCACTGACACATCCCTCCAAATCAGGACTAAACTAGTTTTTCATGTGACACAAGAGCCCAATGAGGCCCCTTTTGGCGTCCCCACTGAAGGTCCTAACACTGTTCTGTGAAGAACAAAGTCTGAAGAATGACGTTGAGTACGTGCACAGACAAAATGAGAGCTGAAATTAGAAGCCTGTGTCAGTCTTTTAAATATATCACTACATGAATGTAGAAGGCAATCCGCTGGTCATACAGACATATTTATTCACTATATTAGAGCTTTTAACTCTAATGGCCATAGAGCTGTGCAAATAGAAACCAGTAAGTGTTTGAGAGGCCTTGCTAAAAGCTGCATAATTGCTTGGCCAGACAAAAGAAGGTATGGGCATTGAACATGAGTATAAAATAAGTGTATTATGGTTTACCTTAATATAAGAACAGTCACATGGCTGCCTTTCAAAGAATAATATGAGCAATTAATCTTGTAGTGCATTCATGTGGTAAGATTGAAATCTTTATAAATTACACAGTAAAGATATTTTAGCATCAAATATCCTTTTAAGTCCAGCAGTATTTTTTCAAGGCTTTTACAAAGTTAATATTTGACATTATGTTTCTCGTGATATTAAAAGTGACCTGATCATAATGTTAACCAATAAAATAAGGGGTGTAAAATACAGAACCAATGCAAACTCCTTCAAAGCAACCAATCAAGTAACTCTTCCTTTCCAACATCTTCTATTCTTGCTTCTCTTAAACAAAAAACTTTGTGAATATGAGAAGGAAAACTGTTGTGATATGATGTTGTTACTGAAAGCGTCTAGAAAATTAGGACTGCTTAAAATAGTTCCTATTATACTGTAATAAATATTATGGTTGTGTTGAAACATGATACTCATTTTAAAAAACAGCTTATAAACTCATATAAAACAATATCTCTCATTATTTAATATTGTGTGCACGTATTTCTATATCACTGACTTTAAATAGTTTGAATAGTTCTAAAGCCTCATTTAAATTTATAGCTTTTACTCCACATTTTCCATGTTGGTAATCTCTGATTTTTATTAAGGTTGAGTATTCCTGATATCCCTAATATTTGTTATGTATTGACCTTTAATATGCACTTTAACAGATGTTTTTGTGGGCATTCATGACCATTGTTGTTGTGTGTGTGTGCAAGTAAAATGTTTAACTGGCAAAGTTTAACAAGTACCTCATAAGTCTGGTTTTTAAGCTCATGATCAAGAATTCCAATCCAAAACCAAACCTCAAACCATTTTAAAGCAAATAGTGTAGTATATTGTTTTCATGCAAACCTGTTTTGCTCTAACATATGCTGGTTGATCATTGCCACTGTTAGTAAGATACTGCCTGGGAACAGGGAGAATTTGGAAGTGATGCACCCAGCAGGTGTGCAAAGCACATGGCACAGAGCTGACTGTGTGGTCTTCCTTTGCTGGGGAGTCTCTCATTCAAAGGTTTCCTTCCCTCTCTCCAGCAAGGCTTTGCACACCATTCCTTTGTGCTACAAGGCAATTGATCCCAGGACGAGGAGGAAGCTTTCTGTGTGATTTTCCAGGTAAAGGGGCTCTTGGCATAGGTGGATGGAGCTCATTGCCCAGGAGTGTAAAATGAGATGGTGTGGGAGGAAAACATGGGCTCTGTTCTTTCACAGGCAAGGCAGCAAACCTTTAATTGCTATCTTGCTTCACTGCTCCTCAGCCACCTCCTGGCTCCTGTCCCCTGCTGCTCTACGGCCTTAGGCTTGTGGGGAAAGTTGTACAACAGCACTACACCTCACTGCTCAGCACTGGTCACCCCTCCCTTGGCTCTGCCACAGGACCTGCCAGGAAACACAGACTGCTGAAAGCCACAGTGCCTTTCTGGAGATTCAGCCATGCTAAGGGCATTTTTGCATCTCTGTCTTTAAGGTCTTTTTCTACCCCAGATTGTGGTGCTCTATTTCACTGATGTACTGGACTTGGGAACAGAAGGAGGAACAGAAAAGCAGAATATTGGACAAATGTACATTTAAGTGAGTATAAAAACCTGATGCTTCCATCTACTGTATTGAATAAAACCTGTCTTTTCTCTTCTTGCTTCAGGCTTTTTTTGTAGGCGTTAAGGTCGTTCAGTGATGCAGCATGGGTCTGTCTGTCTAGTCATCTCCTGTTCCCAGACAATACCTGAAGTCAGTGGCTGATTTCAGTGAAATCCAACAGAGGTATGTGATCCCAGAGGCCCTAGATTCTTGCAAGCTCCATGAAAAGAGAGGGTCAAGCAAAAGAAAAAACGTCCCTATTAAAAGAAAGGCCATTGTGTGAGCTCAGCCCTTGTTATTTATCAGAGAAGCCATGAACTAATCACTAGTAATGCAGATCTGCATGTAACCAGGCCTTCTTGTTCCACAGCTCATACAACATGTTGGATTTTTCCCCATAACCTTGCTTATTTTGCCAAATTTGACATGTATCCCTCCAAATGGACAATGTTTTTCGACCGGTTGTTTTTGCTTCAGATGTTTTGTCTATACTTAGAAGTCATATACATTTACCAAACCAGAAAATGTAGCATGGCTATAATTTGAGTGGTACACATGTGGCATGTTCATAGTGTTTATTTCTGCACTTAGAGGAGCCACTTACGATAGAGTGTAATACCTCTGTACTGCTATAATCATGGTCACACTATGGACTGTACTGGTGCAGGAATGACAAATCATGTCACAGGAGAATATGGCCCATTATTTTTCCTAACTGAAGTGGTGGATATTATGCCACATGAACTTGCCCACAAGTCAGATGAACTGATGTTTTATAAAAAAAGGCAAAAGATATGGCATACTATGAATAATGTGTTTTCACCTATCTAGAGGTTGCAGTGCAGTTCACTTAGGCAGTCACCCAACCCAAGTTGCTTTAAAAAAGGCAGGGGGTGAATGTGTAGATCTTTATCTTTAGTAACCATAACAAACCTCACTACATTGTATTGTATATTTTTACGTTAACAATATTGAATGAAAGGGTATGACGTAAAGGAGCACCTCCCAATAGATCTGTAATGATAACAGGTTACAGATATGGCTATTATTCCTACAGTGTGATCAATTAGACAAAAGAAAAAATGTGGACTTCATCTTACACCCAGCTGGATACCTGCAGTGTTTCTATCAGACGCCTGTGCCTCCCTTTGTGATGTCTGGACAGAAACGGGCTCTTTTATAGCACTATTCAAACAATACAATTCATAACATGGTACTGAAAGAAAGTCATTTGAGATTATCTGCAAAGGGACTTCTATTTCCTCAAGCAAAACTGTCAGCAATTTCTACAGGGCATCAGCCTTTCCTGAACTTCTTTCAGCCTCCTGGATTTTAGTTAGGTCTTGGGAAACATTGATTGAAGTTGATTGAGGGAAAAGAGAAACTCCTCTAACATAGATAACACTGCAGCATTCATTAACTTCAACAAAAAATTGGCTCTTTGAATCCCTTTTTATGTTCCCGATGCACAGCTAGCAGATCAATCTGTGTGTGGATGTAGACAGAACACCTGCTAACTCCTTTTGGTTTGGTAGCATAATAAAGGCATCGATCAATAAGTAGGCGTGTAGCCTATAAATGAGTGATGTACAATAAATTCACTGAAGTTGATGGGAAGATGCACTATATCTGTTTTTTTGGAGCACGTCCCACCTGAGGAAATAAATCTCAGTTCCTCACCCTTGGGTCAATAACAGGCCAGCATCTAAAGGTTATTGTGAAAACAGGTCAACACAGTTGCAAAGAAGGTTGAATCCAGTTAATTCACTGACAGGTTACATTGATTTGAGAAAAAACAAAACAGAACACACAACAAACATTAAAGGATCTTTGAAATCATTCAAAACACTGCTTACTGCATGTGACTTATAAATAAATAAGCAAAACAATTATAGGAGAAATTTGCTGAGGCAAAGTAGGAACTGGTTGCTGTAGGAAGTTTCCAAACCAGTATTAGATTGCCCTTCTGAATGAAAATCTGAGGGGACATCACCATAAATCAAAAGCACTCAGAAGTGTACTAGACATGGACCAAAACCTGTTGAGCCACTCTAGTACAGTCACGCAAAGCTCGTTTACATTATCTCACCTGTGATTAGATTATGATACGTGAATGTTTGAATGAATTTTGTTGTCTAGGTAAAAAAAGTGAACTAACAGCAATGCCTAAGTAAATAGCTGTAGAGATTATATGGCAGTCTGTGTTGGTCAAAATGAACGCCAGTAGTAGAGATTAGGGAAAGATCTTTAGAAGGAAGTTTTGACCATATTGGTCTTTTTTCTTCTAGGGTCCCTAAGATTTAATCACTGAAGATAGTGGGGTAACACCTAATATCTTCAAGATGATTTCTACATTCCTAAGTATACATTTACTATACCAGTAATGCTTTAAAAATTTAGAACAGTACTCTAAATTCTAGAGTAATTTGCCCCGTAGCTGTTTAGTTTTTGGTTGGGTTTTTCCCTAGTAAAGCAGCAGCTAAAAATACCAGGATTCTTGACTTTTAACCTATCAAAAATTGGTCAAGCAAGGCAGAAGTGGCTATTGACTCGTATCCATTGAAAAGTCAGCCATATACGTACAAAATCACATAGTTTATGATTTGTTCCAACGGAAAATACAGCAAAACCTTAAGCATGGTGATCTTGATAAAAATGACAATAAAATCAATGGAAAGCTCCACCTGGCTTCACTGTGTTTTAGAGGAGAACCACTATGATAATAACTATCAAAAAATGCGAGGTTTTTAAAGGGACTCTACAATAACAAAGATCTGAGATACATGTTCAGATGTTGATTGTTAAGACCAGCCCACAGAAGCTTTGTTTTGGATATCTTTTTTGTTCATGTGTGTATTTTGAGTTTCCTAGTATCGTGAAGGACACAAAGTTTTAATAAAAACACTACTAAAGGAGAAGTAATTATAATTTCAGGAACAGTTGCATATCTGAATTTTGCAAAGATTTCTGATATTTTGTTTCTTTAGTTTTCAATGCCAGTAAGTGTGCATGATAACTGTGATTCCTGTACTTTTGCTGGACACAGTCTGATAGCATAATCTCAGCCATTGTGTATTTGAATAGCACCTTTCAGACACCCTTAATGGGTGGCACTATTTCCCATCCATCATGCATATCACTAGAAGATGATGTTTGCTGTATTAACATATTTGCTGTATTTGTATTAACAATCATAAAGACAAAGATTGATGATCAGAGATAAATTCAGTAAAGGAGAAGATACTAATCCCATGGTGGTCTGATTCCAGTTTGGAGGAATTTTCATGGCTAGAAAACTTGCCTTACATTTTCAACTGGACATAGTACTATTATTATCCTCTATTCTACCGTATTTCTCTGTGTCCTGCATTGCCTACAAATGGAAATCACCTCTCCGCACAATATTTTTAGAACAGCTTGTGAAGCCACAGAGAATGAAAGGCTGATCAACAGTAGAGCTAATCACTTGGAAAACTTTTCTAGAGGAAGCCAACACCTTGCTGCTTTGCCTAAAGCTTAACCACTACAAATAGTGGGGTCACCCAATGAATGTATTCAGCAAAGAATCTGTGTACGTGTGTTCTTGCCTGGTTTTGCATAATTTACGTCAGTAAAGCTGTAGCTGTAATCAAAATTACACTGTCCTTAATGTTAGACTTCGATCCCTATCTTTCTTTCATCTCAACCCTAACTTTTTTTACTTGACCTCAAATATTAGTGCAGCCTGACTGTGGTGGGAGATCTGGTCACCTCCACGTAGCAGAGTGACCCGGCTGCTGATGACTTTCCAGACAGCGTCTCTGGGATTGGAGTCTATGCACGTGCAGATCTTAACACAGAAAGCTGATGGACAGGAATTGCACAATTCCTTGTTCCTGGCTTCTGACCTGTCAGCATACCATTTCTGCATTCTGCATGGACTAGAGAGATGTATGGAGGAGAAGCAAGTATCTGCAGAGATGTTCCTCACTGGAATGGAGATCACATGGCAAGGTGATCTGGCCTCTGGCAGGAATCTTGGTGCTCACTTAAGAAATGCACGTAGTATACATGGGTTCAGTATAAGACACAGGACCTGATGTAAATAAGGGAAGGTGGCTGGTAGAAAGAAAACCAAACCAACTCCGAACATCATTAGAGGCAAGTTTTAAGTAATCTTCATACTTTGGCAGTTGTAGAAAGGGTGTGCATTGAGGCCAGGTTCTAATCTGCTTCTAAAATAAGACTGAACAGTTCTGACACACTGGTTGTTTCTAGTCCTGTGTTTATGAATCAGTGTATGTGTCCTTAAAGAACATAGTAAAAATAACAACTGCTTGGGACAAGTCAGGTCTTTTCAAACATGTAGCAGATGCAGCAGCATCCTATTCACAGTGGTGTAAAATGAGTGAATTCGGTGAGCAGCAGCTCCTAGGGTTGATGGAGGTGGGGACTGCTGTAAGCCATGATATCAAGAAAGCCATGGAGGTATATGGGAAATGTAAAGCTTTAAACAAAGCTGATGAAGTTAGTGGCAAGAGTCCTTCAAAATGTGGCAGACAACGATCAGTTTCTTTCATGATGTCTTTCTTCTAAAAAAGAGAAGGTAGGTGTTGGGGACTCTTATAGACCTTGCCTGTCTTTTCCAGAACTCCTGACCTTTAACTCCCAGGCTTCCTGAATACCTATTATTCTAGACTCAAACCAGGCAGGTGACAACACCATCTTGAGCCTTGCATTTCAAAGGGAATTAGCCAGGCTTTTCAAACATCTGTTCATATAATTCCTAACACAAAGTTATAAGTAGTGTTTCTAACTAGTTAAAATTTACATTTGGATAGTACCTTTCATTCAAAAGGATTCCCAGGAGAATTCACCAATAAATGTATGCCAGAAGTATCATCATTCAAACAGCAAAATGAGGCCAGAGAAACGCATCACATAATTTTTCATTCCTTGGATAGAAGTATGCAGAGATTAAAACTGCATGTCACAGACCTCCCAGGAGTTTGCATCTGACTAAAATTCATAGCAGCAGAGATATCATAAAAGGCAACTGCCAAAATGATAAGTAGAGGGAAGTAAAAGCTTAAAGGACATATTGATGGCTCATGTGCTCATCAAGCTTAACCATCTGTATTTAGCCAGTCCTACTGCAGCAAATAAGTTTGTGCCTTATCAGCTTGACCGCAAAGGTTAATTAAACTTCTTTCTGGATTTGATATCTTTCCAAGAACATGTAGCAAATGATTTGTAGAGGCTAGCCAGTTTGCTACAGTTCATGCTGTTATACACTAGAGAAGACAAATCAATCAGGGCACAGCGAACCTATCAGAAATCTGCCAAGAAAACAGGCAGTAGGTTCCACTTGCATAAAATTTCCTCATGTCAAAGAGACTATGCTTAAAGCCAGGCTTGGCATCACTCACTATTTCATGACAAGCCTCAGCGTCCTCTGATGCCTGTCTTCAAGCAAACATAGCTGGTATTGAGAGCTTGCACGAAAATCTTAACTTTCCTTTCAATGCAAGATAAAGCTCTAAAGGGAGCATGGAGCTGTCAATAAAGCAAACAGTGCTACGTAGGCAAAAGACCTCAATGGAAATGCTGGAGCAGATGTCTTCTTGTCACTACTGCTGCATAGAGGAGATGGAATAAATTTCAGATGTCCCCTACACTATTTCATTTCCTAAAAACATTTGCCTTGCCTCTTGAATGGATGTCACATTAAAGGCACACTTTTGAAAAATAGCTTTCCTAGAGGAAACTCACATGGAGGTCATAAACCAAGAAAGCATAAACAAAACAGCCTAGCCTAAGCCTATAGTTTTAAAGACATCCTGTAATGTGGAACAGAGCAAAAGATATAGAAAAGAATGAGATGTAGGTTTTGCTATGTACACCAACTTTGATGAATCACACCCATATCAGAAAAAAGAGGACAAACCCCCAAACCCAACAATCCCTTCCAATACACTTCAGTGTGAAAAAAACATCCTCTGTGGTCAAGATCTGGTTTAACTCTTTGTATGCAAACAGGTTACAGCAGCTGGGTACCTGTGAGAGGGAAATATCACACAAGCACTGCTGCACCCTCAGCTCTGACCAATCTCCAGGACCTGAAAGTCTGAAAAACACGCCTGGAAGCCAAATCATGCATGAAGGGACATGAAGGAAATTGTTACTTCCTACTCTAGCCCTCAACATTCTCCCTGCCTCTGGAGCTATTGTGAGGATGGGGGAGGGGGAGGTATCACAACTGTAAAGGCCGTTTCCAGGATTTCTCCTCCAAACTTACCTCACCCCTTCTGTAGGGATCAGGCACCATTTTCAAGTTATTTGGTTTTCTAACAGCCTTTTGGAAGACCAATGCCAAATCTGGTACTTTCAAGGTCATGCCCAGTTTATCACTGACAGACATTTTGCCTACTTCAGTTTCCATCATTCTCTTTGCATCAGTCTTCTCCCCACTTCAGATTCAAACCTTTTATGTGTATACAGAAAAATGTCATAACCTCCTTTGAATCTTTGGCTAAATAAGCTATGCTCTTTTAACTTATTTTAATAAACTACTTCATAGTCCTTACTTCTTTACAGTAACAGACACTCAAGAAAAAGAGAACAAATGTTAAAATATAAGTGTTTAATAGAAAAAGAGAAAGATCAGGCAGACCAGAGAAGTGAAGGCTTGAGTGAAAGACCAGGGAAAAGAAATTAAGCCATCATATTTCTATTCATATATGTATATATATAAGCATAGGTACATACGAATGCATTTATGCATTGACAGCAGCTCTGAAAAGGACTTGGGGGTGTTGGTGGATGAAACACCAACACGAGCTGGCAATGTGTGCGTGCAGCCCAGAAAGCCAACTGTGTCCTGGGCTGCATCAAAAGCAGCGTGGCCAGTAGGTCGAGAGAGGGGATTCTGTCCCTCTACTTGCTCTCATGAGACTCCCCCTGCAGTGCTGTGTTCAGCTCTGGGGCCCCCAACATAAGAAAGACATGGACCTGTTGGAGTAAGTCCAGAGCAGGCCACAACAGTGATCTGAGGGCTGGAGCACCTCTGCTCTGGGGAGAGGCTGAGAGAGTTGAGTTTGTTCAGCCCGGAGAAGAGAAGGTTCTGGGGAGACCTTAGAGCAGCTTCCAGTACCTGAAGGGGCTACAAGAAAGCTGGGGAGGGACTTTTTTGTGTTTAATGTCTTTATCAATGATCTGGATGAGGGGATCGAGTGCACCCTCAGTCAGTTTGCAGATGACACCAGGTTGGGTGGGAGTGTTGATCTGCCTGAGGGTAGGGAGGCTCTGCAGAGGGATCTGGACAGGCTGGATCCATGGGCTGAGGCCAATGGGATGAGGTTCAATAAGGCCAAGTGCCAGGTTCTGCACTTGGGTCACAACAACCCCATGGAACGCTCCAGGCTTGGGGCAGAGTGGCTGGAAAGCTGCCTGGTGGAAAAGGACCTGGGGGTGTTGGTCAACAGCGGCTGAACATGAGCCAGCAGTGTGCCCAGGTGGGCAAGAAGGCCAACAGCATCCTGGCCTGTGTCAGCAATGGTGTGACCAGCAGGACCAGGGAGGTGATTGTCCCCTGTACTCAGCTCTGGTGAGGCTGCACCTCAAATACTGTGTTCAGTTTTGGGCCCCTCACTACAAAAAGAACACTGAGGTGCTGGAGCATATGTGGACTATATTTAATCCTAAGAGAATTGTATATGTATGTATACCTATGTGTGAGGGTATTTAAAAAAATTAAAACTATAATACTATTACAAGTAAACTGAAAACTTTTTTCCCCTTTTACCACACTCAAGAACTCATTTTAAACCAGTCTGGATGTTGTTCATCTCCTTGTTTAGTTTTCCCATTGAAACCCCAGCAGCTAAACTCTACAGCTGCGTCACTTAGAAACTTCCATGGTTCAGAAGGTGCTGACAGAAGACAAATTGCTGAAGAGGGGCTCTGTCCATTTGTCAGGGAAAACTGAGGGATGAAGACACAACTCCTCTTTATCCAAAACTGTGTGAATAGTATTCTGCACAGACAGCTGTGTTAGTGGTTTAATTTTACGACAAGCAAACAGCGGTTACTAAAAAGAGATTTATTAAGATATATAAGACAGCCTACCTTCTGCCTTTCTCAAAGTATCAACACTGATAAAGCCTCATATTGTGCAGACTTTATTACACTCTTAACTGGCACTTTTCTGATCTTTGCTATTCACATAATGTGGCAAGGCACCATAAAGAAAAGGAATTATATGAGGAATTATAAAGGCTTTATCTTTTTTTTTTTTTGCTTGTAATCTTGTTATGTCACCATCAAATCAACTCTGAAACCAAATGGTTCCAAATTAGTTTGCTATAATCATAAAATCATAGAATAACCTTGGTTGGAAAAGGCCTCTAAGATCATCAAGCCCAGCCATTAACCCAGCACTGCCCAGTCCCCACTGATACAGGCCAGGATGCTGTTGGCCTTCTTGGTGACAATCTGTGTTTTCCCTGCTGGAAACATAAGAAAAAGCTTATTAGGTGGTTGCCAGGTTTCC
Source organism: Podargus strigoides (assembly GCA_028020825.1). Taxonomy (NCBI): domain Eukaryota; kingdom Metazoa; phylum Chordata; class Aves; order Caprimulgiformes; family Podargidae; genus Podargus; species Podargus strigoides. The sequence continues at coordinate 6,487,091 of CM051633.1, forward strand.
AAGAGTCCCAGTGGGAACACACAGGCATTTGGTAATTTCCAAAACATGCTGTTCTCCCTATATGATTAAGGTCATCATATTTTTCCCTGGCTTTTCAACATCAATTTATTGCATAGATTTTGTCTGTTCCTTTCCCCTCCACTCCAAGCACACACACACACTCAGAGTGGCAAAACTCCTCAGGTAAACTGCAGCAAATTCTGTCAGATCAACATCCCCTTTCTGATTTTGGATGAAATCTGCAAAACACCTCTGATCATACTGAAATTTAACCTTTCAAGAATTTGTTGAATTCCATACACTCCATAGCATCTGCAGAATTAGGACTTTCACATGTGAATTAACCCATTCATTTCACATAGCCTTAGGGTACACCAGCAGATTTTGGAGTACTTTTTCTTTTGGACTGCTACCTCCAATTAAGTTTAATACAAAATAGGATCCTACCTCTTAGATAAAGAAAAAGAGAGATCCTTTGGGGAAAATTTTCATCTGTTCTGTAATTGGGGTTTTGCTACTTTACCTTCCCCATCTCTTTGTGGACTTGCTAGCCCTGCTCCATAGTGGTGCTATGACAGCTCCAGCACAAACTGAGCAACCTACCCTTTGGGCTAGAAGTTTCTTATAAATATTTGGAAAAATAATTTTGGAGTAAATGGGTGATATTATCATGAGGAATAAGCACTTCAGTTCTCTTTAGCTAGCTAATCTGTCACTGTTAAGCCATTGGTATCATTGGCTGAAATAGCTCCCATGACAGCTTGAATTTAGCTGTAAAGAGGATTGGTTTGAATATGGGGAAGAGAAGGTGTAAACTTATAAAAATCAATGACTCCTGGTCATTCCAGTCATTTAACATTGTCAGGAGCCTGTTTAGATCAGATTTTTAAACATCTTGACCAAAAAAATGTATGATTTATGGTACCTTAACCCTGAAAGCTTTCACATAAGTAGTCACTATACAATATTTTATGCATTTTAACTACTTATGCTACAAGGAAGGATTCCCTGAGGTAAGAAAAGCACCCCCCCCATTCTACAGTAGATCATGTTTCCTTCACTTCTGTTTGTCTGGGACACACGTCTGATGGATTTTGGTACAACAGTTGACCGTTTTTCCTATTCCTATTCATCTCCAGCCCTGCCTACTCTGAAGTCATTTCTGCTGTAGAAGACAAGGATTTCTTCCTGACAGAACTGTCCCACAGTGATTTCCACATTCCTCTTTGCTGATGCTACTCAAGCCTTTTCAATCCCTTCTGTATCAGTAGGATTTCCAACCTTGATCCACTGCTGCAAGGGTCCTGGCCGTGAATGCCCATCCTGTGAACGCTGCTGTGTTCCCCATTAGCAGCACAAATGTGATCTTAAAAATTAAGGACATGGCAATTAGGAAAATAATTCAACATAGGGACATTCATTGCTAAGAGAAACCGGGTACCTACAGCTCAGTAACTTCTCCCTCTCTCACGTTTCTCACCAATCCCTATGTAAAAGCAGGATGGCAGATAGGCAGGGTACATCTTCATGACAATTAGAGAAGGTAGGATGGGAAAGGGACTCAAAGTGCCAGAGCAGACCTTACTAAACCTTCACCTCACTGGGCAGTTATAAGAGCTGATTAGGTCTCAATAAAGCAACCCAGATCATCCCTTTGGGGTTATCTCTGGATCTGCTTTGTCCAGCCAGTCAAAGCAGACTGTTTTGCATAGGCTTGAATAAGTTTGTTTTCAAACACGTAACAGTGTCCCAGCAAAGGAAATCTTCTGGTCTGAGTGCAGCTATGCAAACATAGAACCATTGTTTCATTACTGTGGCTACCTTATCTAACTATTCACTTTCATTTACATATGAATTCATCTCCCTTCTCGAAAGGGAAGTGACTAACAGTCATCAATGCACATTATTTTTGCATAACAATTTGGTGATGAAGCATAGGAATGTTTTTAAAGTTCTGCTTAATCAGGATATTTAGAATCTAAGAAACAAAGTCAAAGAAAGACATGTTCTTCTGAAACTGTGACCGAAGGAAGAACAAAATCCTAACATATAAAGATGGCAGCTTAGTAATACTGTTTTAGAAGTCCCACAATTTAAAATTTCCCTGTACTATTATTTCCCCGAATTGATAGAGAATGATTTCATTTTCCCTGGTCTTGTGATATGGATTATCTCTGCTATTTTACATAACGGCTTCGTGGAAGGTTGGTAAAGACGCAGAGGCCAAAAGTAGGATAAAAATCCAGTAGCTGAATTTAGTAGGTGGTGTTTTACCAATTACTAGGCCTAACACAAAGGACACAGCCAACAATAGAACGAACCAGTAATCAGTTTCTATTGTATACAAAAAAGTCAGTACAGGGGTGATCCCTGGGGGTACAAACAAGTCAAACAGATCACACATAACAGACATCAACCCCAGTGACAACACAGCACGACCAATAATAGGTGGAATAAACAAAGAAACAAAGTCTCCCATAGAAGAGATGGGAGACAACCAAGTCAAGAGGCTGATTATATAAGATAGAAGTAGCCCCATATCATTCCCCCATGAAGCCCATGTTTACAAATGTCAGACCTGACTGGGGCTCAGTTGCAGGGAGAGTCACGAGGTCCTTCCTCAACAGGGAAACTCCACAAAATGCTTCCACCTCACAGACAGACACCCCACCCTTCCTGTGAGTGGTCCCAGCTTTTATCCCCACAGCAGGACACCTGGCACTCATTTACCCAATGTGGGGCACCTGGCACTCATTTACCCAATGCAGGGCACCTGGGGCTTGTTTACCCAAGGGCTTTCCCTGCAAGGTCAGCCTCACCTTGGAGGAAAGCCAAAAGGCAAACTCATCCCCTCCTCTTAAAGGACCATGGGAACCACCCATATGTCAACCTTAATTCAGGGCTCAGGGTTCAGACCCCAGCACTTCAGGTGGGTCCTATATTTTAGAAAAGGATTAGACTTCATGAAGTAACACTTCATAGAGTAGCATGAAACACAGTACGAAGATCCTCAGTGTGTTGATAACACCAACAAAGTAACCTAGTAAGTGTAAGCTTGCTATGATGGATGGGATGAAGAGAAAGATCTGGGAGAGAGATTCACAATGCAAAATTCTTCATGGGATACAAGGAGGCTGGATGAACTGATGATAACAAAGGTGGAGACCCCAGACATTTTGTAAAAGTAAATATTCTTTATGATTAATTTTAGTCATAAGAAGTTCCTACATGTTTACAACTGCTGTTGCTTTTCACCAGCAGTGGATATTAAGTGCAGACATGGAGGCATAAGGCCTTTTTCACATTGCCTAATGGGTGTCCCTCAGTTTCTGAGTTCCCTTCTGCTGTTCTGCTGAAGAAGGTCCTTTGATTTCCTGCAGTCCATGGACAGGGCTTCCCTCCTGACACCCTGTATTACATGTAGCTACAACCCGACTTTGGAGTGCTTTCCCTTTGTGTCAGCTGATACACAAAAACACCAGAGGCACTGAAATGAAGATGACAGATGGGATCCAAATCAAAGTGTAGTCAGTGAGGAACTTTCCCTTGACTTCTCCACCGTTGAGATCTGACAATTTGTATTAAATGGACTGCTTCACTCAGGATGCTGAAACCATCCCTGGATGATGAAATATGGCCCTTCCTGGAAGCTCACATGTCTGCTGGCTTAAGCTGACTTCCATGCAATGCCCCTGATCACAAGAGCACACATGAAAATGGTGATGCTAGGATTGGGCAGCTTTGCAGGACTAAGAGATGGAATCAGTGACTGCCTTCCGAAATCAAAGTAATAATTAACTTGACATTTGCTGACAGCACAACTGAAATCTGCTTCCCCAAAGTTACAGAAAATTTCCTTGATCATAAAGTTGCTACCATTTTCATGCTGTCTTTCCAAACTTCACCAAGTGTCTGTAACCTCCAAGCTGACCCATCTCAGGATTTGCTCTGTCTGTTGCTGTATGATTGAATGTAAATGCAGGTTAGACTGTGAGCTTTGTGATCAAGAGGGTTTACAAAGCATTTGATTCCTCCAGTGAGCACATAGAAGGAGTTTCAAAGTATCTGGACAATAAACTGCAGGATAAAGAATGAAAGGTCAAATCTGGGGCCTGTTCCTGATGGGATCTCTCTCCATATTAGACCACGTTCATTTGATGGGTTACAGGTAAGGAGGCTGAGAAACACTTTGTACTTGGTAAGTCAAGGCTGGAGCCCTGCTGAGCACCTTTAAATGATTGCTCACAGCAAATTCTAGTTTTAATGGATGCCAAAAATTTACCTGCCAATAAAATACGAGGGCCCTAAACACAGTCTGACATGGGCACTGAACTGAGGAACTTAAGTTGCCTTAAAATACCCTCCTGAGTCAGTGGAGGCGAACACAAGATTTGTATCTTTGAGCTGCCTTGGTGGGATGTTGACTTGGTGGGCGACTAAGGGTCTTAACTGACTAACACACTTAAATGGATAAAATCAGGTAGTATAACCCAAGGTGACATTTAGGGTATTCAGAGTCTGACCTTATCTACACAGATTAAAACTCAAAAGGATTGTAGGTACCGAAATCTAATTTGATGAATCCTTGACGCTCAGAAAATTTGTATTTAGGTGAAGTCCCATTGAACTAAGGAAGTCTCCTTGAGGTCTGTAGCTGTGAATTACTGCCTAAGACCTGACAGCTGAGCTGCTAGGATTTTCTTTCATGTTTAAACGTTGTTACAACACTTATATGTTGTCTCTTGTTTCGCAGGGCTATGATACAGCATGTGTTTCCATTATGCTACAATACAGTATGCTTCTCTACCAGTTAAGCTTCTGCTCCAGCTCTTCTTCTTAGTGACCTGGCTCATGTAAACATAGGAACAAATGGAGCAAGGATCTACATGTTGTTGTACATTGGGCTCCACAAAATTGGTGAACACTGTTGTTGTTATGCCAACCTAAAATTATGCAGGGTAGGTCAAGCAGCAGGTTGTATTTTCTCATTAAATGAGCTTAAATCAGTGTTCCTTTGACACTGAACTGCTGAGTACCTTCATGAAGAATGCAAGTACTTAGAAATCTTCTTAGTTACTGAGGAAGAAGCAGCCATCTAGGCACATCTAGACCAGGCACAGTGCGGGAGAGAAAAGAGACTGAAAATGAGATCTACTGGTCAGCAAGTGAAGACACTATCATGTATTGTTTGGTACTGGGGAAACACTTCTTCTAGAGATATCTCTTCTATTTGACTCATTTCTTTTTCTAGGGATACATTTATTTTTATGTACGTATAACAGTTAATGTTGCATTGACCAACTGGATAACATCTTAAAAGAGGGATTTAAGAAGATGTTAATACAATGGATAGCCATTTTTAGTGATTCACTGTTAAGATTGTTTTTGTATGTGTAACTCAAGTTGCTTTGGTTACCCTTCTAAACTCTCATCCCTTTCAGCTTCAGCCAGTCACCTCTGACTGCCCTCCATGGTTAGCAGAGCAGGAAGACTCTGGCTTACATATATCCATCCATCATACTTCTTCCTTCCCATTGCTACAACTCCAATTGCAGATGTTAAACACTACAGCTCTGATCACAAGTGTTAAATCTTCATCGAATGGTACATCAGGAGGAAGACTAAACAAACTCAAAAGTTTCAGTTTACTTGGATTGTTTGGAGGAAATTGCTAAGCTATTTTTTTCTAGAGGTGTGACCAGACTCTACCAATCCCAACTGCTTATAACAGGAAAAGTTTTGGCTTTCCTCTCCGTGTGTGAACCATTAATCCAGAAAACAATGCCTCAGTTCTTAACATCTTTCCCTCCTCTCAAATTGCATGTTTCCATTTACTCTTCATTAACTCTTCCAGCTCTACAAATGCAGTAATCTTGGGGCTATAATATTTCTGCTGTGAGCATAGGCTGTGAGGCCATGTGCTGTTCCTGCAATTGCATCACAAGCACATGATATAGGAAAGAATGAGTAGAGGAATGAAGATAAGCAGTGGGAGAGGCAATTCAAAGGAGATTAGCCTCTGCAATGCAAAGCCACATCCTTCTATTTTGTCTCTTAGAGGAGTTGTGAAATAGGGAAAGGTCCCCCACAAAATCAGAATGCAGAATTTGAACACCTAAAAGTTTGGTTGGTTTTGGTTCCAGGATCTTGTTTGAAAAACACCTGAAGTGGTTTTGGTTTGCTTGAGGGAGAGAGCATGTTTTGGCCTTAGACCTAAGGAACAGTGTGTGTACACACAGGGCCTCTGTTTATTTAGTAACTCAAGATGGTTTGTAGTGAAAGCTATTCTCATTACTCTCACTTAGAACTTAACAGAGTTTTAAACCTTCTCCTTCACTTGCCTAGAGAGAAATCACATCTGATACAAAGGAAGATTATCTATCTCATCACAGCTTCCTTATTCTTCTGCAAAGATGGAAGTGACCAAAACAACAACAGGCACGACCACTAAAGAACAGTAATTGTATGTGGTGGGGGGGTCTCACATCATATAAGGGTAACAGTGGGGCATGAAATGAGTTGGGAAGGGCACTGCACCCTGAGGAACCTTACACTTACAGCATAGTTTTGATCATCCTTAAACTGGCCTATTTAAACCAAATATGAGCAGGTCCCAACCAGGGCAAGGTCTTTATTCAAGAAGAAAATTTTAGCATCTGTTTCATTTTAGGCTTAAGTTCCACTGACTTCCCATAAAGTCTCATTCAACTGAGGACCAAAAAATGACGTTTCAAGCACTTTTTTCTCCATTTATATTATATTTTGCTCTGGTTTTCCTTTGGAAAGAATGGTACAGACCAATATCAACTCTGGTTATCAGCTGTGTCGATGCTGTTCTTGGCAATGAACACAGGGAGACCGGAAAATTATTTTATTGATGGAATTTCCTCAATACCTTCGGCATTAGACACAATGGAGTGAACATAACTTTGACGTAATAAATTTGTTGGGGTATTTGTTTAAGACCAACCCTCCGTGGCTCTTGAATATATCTTGATCAAGAGAGGATGGGCTAGAAGCTAGTAATTAAATTTTTAAAGGAAAAATGTCCCTTTTTTTCCTGGAAATGTACATAGCTTTTAGATCTATAAAGGCAATAGGTTGACAAACTAAGGATTTGTCATTATTAGGACAGATGTGGTCCATCAAATACTTGATACTTTCGATATGATATCAGCAAAAATGTAATCAACCCTTTAAGAAACAGAAAAATTCCTCTGTAAATGTAACAGGATTGAATTTTGTTGGGGTTTTTTTGTCTTAAAACCATCTCTACCTCCTCCTACCACCTCCTGCTTCTTGCACTAAACAGCGAAGGAGTGGCAGCTACAACTCGGGTTTTGAAAGACACCCGCACAAAGAGCCATCAATTAGTGACTGGTCCACGACCAGACTAAACAATGACCAATATGCAATGCTAACCAGTTTTCACTTACTTTCCTGAAAATGGCTAGAGTTTGGAGCAGTGGAATTTTCCCAAAGTAGAAAAAAAATCACAAGATGTGTGTGAGAGGTCTTATAACACTGAATGTTTGAGGATACCAAGAGGGGAAAAAGGAAGTAAATTTTGCCCATGCAGCAGACTGTTTCAGACTAAAAACTCAACTAAGATCAAATAACATTTATTTGGAGGGCAGTGAGTCAATGAATAAGAGATCAGCTGCAAGTAAAAGATCCTGTACATGCTTCAGTGGAGAGGTGTGCTAGTGGTGAGGTTACCAGGCTTCTCTTAATCGAAACCTACCCTCTTTCAGTTTAAAACCATTACCCCTTGTCCTGTTGTTATATGCCCCTGTAAAAAGTCTTTCTCCAGCTTTCATGTGCCTTCTCAAACTGGAGTAGCAACTCTCTGCTTCTGCACTCTTTCTGCTCCTCTCTCCTTACATTGCCTGACCCACACCTCCCTAGGGAAAAGGACACCAGGCTAGAAAGGATCAATTTCCCCAATTTCCCAGTGGTCAGGAGTCCCACAAGATATGAGCCAGTGTACAGGCAGCAATTGCCTACAGCAATTTCTATCTGTAGGCATCTAGGTTGGCAGACATACAAAGTAAGAAACAAAAAATGGGGGAAAGTCTCCAAGCAGATGCATGCTGTGAAGTCAGTAGCCAGGTGAGATTTGATGAGGGGTAGAGATGGCCTACAGGACTGCCAAAGCTCAGGAGTCCATGTAGTGACTTGTATTGCTGACACCTGGAGCTGCCAGAAATTAACCCATGGCCTGAAAGAAGGTCCTTGGATAATCTCGAACAGTTTCCAGCTGCCAATTCCTTCCCTTCCTCTCCCACCCCACCAAACACTCCTACCACAGCAAAACAAGGCAGCTGGGATGCAGGAATCATTCTAAGAGAGTGCTCCCACCTGGTGAGGGAAAGGAGATGGGGCAATCCATGCAGGCTTTTACAACATCATTCAGGACACACTACCCCCACCTCCCAATCCCCCCCTCCCACCAAGTAGCTTTCTGTGCTATTTATTTAAAGAGCAAATGTGCTGACAAATCTCAGCAGTGTGACTGGGATTGCTGTAGATCCAGAGCACCCATTAGGCTGGAGATCCTGCAGAGCAGATGGTGATGCAGGGGGTGGTGATGAAAAAGCAGCACCAGAGCTTTTTCGCTCTTTCTGGGAAAGAGGCCATGTCAAGAACACGTAATTGAGAGACAAAGAGAAAATCCAGCAGTAAAATCTCCATCTATCTGGGGAAGCTTAGAGCTTGAACCTATCAGGCTGGGGACCATCTAGTTCTGTGATAGATGGAGTCATTCAAAACACCAAGCTGCTTTTATTACATGCAGCAAGCTAAAAGAAAAATAACCACATACAGTAGAGTGAGAAAAATGCCAACACTGGCTTTTAAAGGCCGTAGGACATGGAATAGAGGGGTTTTCCCCTTGGCTCACATGTGCTAGGAGCATTATGTAACCTTGTTTTGTAAGAAGAACACCAACCTCCTGGCAATGAAAAAAAAAAAAATAGATATTGACTGCAAAACTGGGAAAGCCAGGAATGTATTATGCAGGAACAGGTCTTGCCAAAATAAGCAAAGTCCAAACATCCCACACTTCCAAATTATCTTTCTTTCCTGCTTAATGCACTGTAAATGAAATTCAGTTGGACTTTGACATTATCGTGGACTGGATTCAATCCCATTTATATTGTACATAGATAGGAACTGATGATAAAATGACGTTGTTTGAACAAATAGCTCACTTCCTTTGCAATAATTCTTACAGTTGTTAATATATCAATAATTATAATCATGCATTTCATTTATAATAGCACCTTTCTTCACCAAGAATCATAATGCTCTTATGAAATAAAGTGACTGTACTGTGTGTACGCTATCTTAACGGAAAACATACCCAACATCACAGCTCTGCCTGTAAATCATGCTTTAAAATATAAGGAGAGTAAATTTCCTACAAATTCATTGCATTTTTGATGCCTTTTTCATTGTTAAATATACCTCTGCTCATTCCTCCAAAGAGCTTACAAAATGCTTTTGAACAAAATACACGTGAGAAATCAGCATCAGGCAATCGTCCTAGGGGAACTCTTTGTGTCTTTTTCGTGCTGCAGCCATTCTGGTTAACTTTGATTTCCCTTGATTTTTGAAAAAACATGGGAAAAATCACAGAATCACAGAACAGCCTTGGTTGGAAGAGACCTCTAAGATCATCTGGTCCAGCCTAGCACTGTCAATTCACCACTACCCCATGTCCCTAAGCACCTCATCTACACATTCCTTAAACACCTCCAAGAATCGGGACCCCACCACTGCCCTTGGCACCCTGTTCCAATGCCTGACAACCATTTCCGTGAAAAAATTTCCCTAATATCCAGTCTAAACCTCCCCTGGCACAACTTGAGGCCATCACCCCTTGTCCTGTCACTGTTACCTGGGAGAAGAGACCGACCCAAAGTGCATGCTGTTTTCTACTCAAGAAAGGTATGTGAGGTCAGCCCTGTGGAAAACACTCTTAAAAGTAATTTGTGCTGATTAACGTCATTAGTCTGTGCATATGGAAAATTTAGGCTAGATATCACAATTAAAAATAAACAAAAAATCCCTACGTCTTTATGTAGATGAACTAACAAAAGTCCTCTTAATTCTTGATTCAGTAAACACAGACAGGCTTGCAAGGTTCATACAGTATTGTTTAGGTCCACAGGGACAGTCACATCAGAAACTAAGATACACGAGAAGCGTTTAAGGGAGCTGGGCATTTCTTTACATCCAAAAGGAAAAACTACGATCCAAACACAACATGAAGAATTTCTCTTTCTCTTACTCCTCAAGGGTTAAACACGGATGCTTTGGAGGAATTTGTTAGGAACTGGACAGTGAAATGCTCTCTACCATGTATGGCACATAGAGTGTGTCCCATCACTGCCTTCACTGCCTCAACAGTGATGCCTCTGAGTGATGGGGATAAGAGCACAGAGTCTGTGCTTCTCTCTGAGAATGCTGGGAAATTATTGATGTTTTTTGTGTCTCTTGGGATCTGTCAGTATATTATTATTATCATTAGCCAATGTAGATAGTAGAAGTAGTCAATATTGGCACTGCTTGCAAGCCTGGTATAAAGATTTAATCAATCTCTGTTCCTCTTGGTGTGGATTTTTATTTGTGATCTTAGAGTTAGCATGCTATTTGTGTCTATTGGCCCTTTTAATCATACCTGAAGACCAGAAAATAGGGAAAGGAAAAAGAACAGCAATCACTCGTGATGAAAAAAATGGCAGAGGAAGAAATCAAACTGCAGCTCTGGGAAAAAAAAAAAAAAAAATCCTGGAAACTATTTTTCCAGTAAAAACAAAACAAACCCCAAATCTCGTGTTGGCCAAGCATGGAAACTGCCTATTCCTTAGGTAAATGTTTGCATAGTTAAAAGAATAAGGAAAGACGGTGTTAGCTACAATGTTGTGTGCATGGGTGATATAATGAGCTTTCTTTACCAGATAGATGTAATAACAGTGCAAGCCATAGGAATGCCCTGCCCTGTGAGTCAACAGACTGACAACATGGTTATTATTTGTCAGTTTAGAACAAGAAGCAGCAACTGCTTTGGCTAGAGGAGCTGAAATTGCAGGACTAACATAGATAAGCAAAATGGAAGTATGCATGCTGGAATATATCCAGGATGCCAGGTTGTTAACACTTCTACCCCTATGAAAAATATTATAAATGCTGCAACACCCACAAATAAGGAAGAATTGTTAATGTTGTCCAAGATTCCAAATTATCCACAGAAGGCATATGGAGACTTAGCAGCAAATAAGTCTTTTGTCTCAACTGTTGCCAGCTCTTGCAGGTTATGGAAAAGGTGGTGGGTGTGTGCTTGATGTTCTCTAGGGCCAACAGCAGAGCCCTTGTCTTCCAGCTCTTCCTGCTTCTTTTGAGCATCTTATGCTAGGACTTACACTGACTCCCAGTGTGATCCTGTTATCCCAGTTCTTTGTAGATGAAGCTAATTCAGAAAAAAAAAAAAAAAAAAAATCATTCTGAAACTGGAAAGAGTGTCTTATTCTGAATTAGCTTTGTGCACAGACCAATCTTAATTCCCAGATAAGACCAGTCACCCAGGAAACCAATCAATGACAAGCAGCACAGTTCAAATTCATACACACCCCCTTAATCCAAATTCACTTCCGTAAGATAAGCTTTCAGTATGCTCACTAATCAACCAGTATAAGTGGAGAAAGCAGAACAGGAGGTGTGGTTTCACTACTTAGATTATTTTCCAGGGCTTACATTTAATTTAAGTCAAAGGTAAAATGAGAGAAGTGTTCCCATACTAGTTTCCATCAGAAACATTTCTTTTTTAACAAGCCAGCATTTGCTGACAAAATTGGTTGAAAAAATAAACTGAGAACAAAGACATAAAATAGTTGCAAAATTATAAACAACCATTGAAAAGAACAGGCTGAATATAAAAGAAAGGAAATAAAAAAAAAGTGAGGAACCTCACTAGGCAGCAGCTTTTTCAAAGCTAGTGGTGTCACTGGAAGTGGTTTTGTTATGTACTTGAACCATTCAGGACACGATGATGTGCAATACATCTGACAAGCTTAGAGGCAAACCCTCCAGTGACCATCCCAACATTTGGCTCTGCAGAGACTTACCCTTGGTGGGCCATCAAAAGAAACTGAATTCCTTTGAAAAAATAAGGAAACTTTAGTAACATTGCTATGAGAAGACACAGATGCAGCTAGTTTTCGCCTGTTTCTCAGCAAGTTCGTTGCACGGGAGCATTTCCAGATTGGGAACCTGAGGTGCAGTTTAAAAGGGAGGAGATGGGTCCATCATCTTTGCACCTAAGTTGCTTCTTTAAGTCTGGGTCATTTTTACAGGAAAACAGCAGTCCTTGTCTAGCACGCCTGGGTTTGCTTCATTACTGCTTAATTAGCATCTCCAATGAACACATTAAAAGCCTTTTCCATCAATACCTTTTTGTAGTGCTGACCCTTGTCATCTTCCACTGTACATGTTTTGAGCCACAGGCCACAAGACTTCACCAGACCCCATGTAGATCATCTGCTGAATCCCAGGTAGCTCCTATCACTTACACTGACACTGTAAATTTACCAAACTCCTAAATGTGCTCACTTTTGACATGGAGCTCACTGGTACTTGGTGAAAAAGACTCAGGGCTGGACATGGATAGGAAGAACGAAGTCTGCAGTGCCTTAAAAGCCATTCAAAAGTGCTTGCTCAGTTACAGAACGTAAAAGTTTTGTCTGGTAGCACTTTGTCCTGTTTTCACAAGTGCAATGACTTTAAATTGTATCTGCTTCCTTGTAATTAACTAAGCACAAAAGCTGAACCCATGGAAATTGTACAGTAAACACTGCTGTTTACTGGTATACGAGAGAGAACAATGAGGGCACAGACTTCCATGCTAAAATTCAAAAGCAACACAATATACTGTGTTTTGGGGTGATTCCATTGTGCTGGCATTTGATTTAGGGAGAAATAGTTGCTTTTGCCAACACAGAAACAAATTTTCTCCTGCCATTATCTTTGGGCCTTTTTTCACCTCTCCTGTGTGCAGTGTTTGCTGAAGTCTGTCTGGCCAGTTAAGCAGGAGGTTAGCTGTGTTGCAGCAGACACGTGGAAAGCAACTAAATGATTTATTACCTCTATTGAATGTGAGTTTTGAAAAACAAGCATTGTCCAGTGCAAGAACACCACTAGTGACACACAGCAGTTTGCTTCACTTACTCAATATTTCCTTTGAGACCTCCCACAGCATGGCAGAACACCACTGGAGTAACACTTGGTCCCACAGGATATGCTATCCTGAAAATAAAGGATGGCTGAGCTAGGATGAAGGAGACACAGTCACCTATTCTGCAGTATGAACACCCAAGAAAGTCTGAATTTGTGACAGCGAATTTCAAGCAACATGTGAATCATGAAACAGAGACAGTCCTACAAGCCTCCACATCTCCCTGTCAGGCACAGCAAATAAAAGCCAGGTCATTTGATTTAACTTCAGGCTTTGAGATCCACACGTTCATGATGAAGAAAGTGTCACAGATAACATAAAGTGACATTCAGTGACATTGCTGCAATTATAATAGAAATTATAAAGGTAGTGCTAGAAACCCAATGAGGGAGCTAAGTAAGGCTCAGGACGTAAGCTGCATTAAATGTTCAGTCTGGCAAGGTTCCTGGAAACAACATTGCTGCCATGATTTATGTCAAATCATGTACTGAAAGCAAGAGGATGAAGTTTAACTTGGCTTTCTGGACAGAAATAAGTCAACGGTCAGGAACATGTTGTTCAAACAGGCAATATGGACTTCAATGTGCACTAAAAGCACGACCCTCCTGGTTTGTGCCACTAAAATTCATGTCCCTGATCTACCCATGAAATTTATGAAGAACCTCAAAGTGGAAGAGAGTCACCAGATTCCCTTCTTGTGTCTAGAAGGAATCATGTTGAGTAATCTCTCATAAACCTATTGATCTCTACTTTAAACCCAGTAGGTTTTTTTGCCTTTGCCATTCCCTAAGAAAAATTGCTACAGGGCCTTTCAGGTTCGATGGCTTACAAACTATGTCTGATTTCAGATTAAGGAAGAAAAAGCAAATACCTCTGTGAAACTTGTTGATTATTCCACCCTTCTTGTATTGACTTTCTGGGCGCAGATGGTGTGTGCACCGAAATATGCGAATTGTCTCTTTATCCTTCACTCAAAAAGCTCTGTCAGCATCAGATCTTTTTGGTTCTCAACAAACACTCATATTTGCAGACAGAAGGACTATAACTGTAAGTGGAATTAAGAGAACTATAATACAGGCTACATGAAATAACAGGATTGGTATACAATAAAATGAATGTAGTACTAATAAATCTAAGTACTGTAAATAAAAAAAAATAACAGTCTTCTCACACCATTTCTTTGTTGTCTCACTAAAGTTCTGTTGACTTCAGTGAATTTTATTTTGGCTTATATTGGCCTAAGTAAAAGCAGTTAATACCTGCAATAAGATTGTTTCAAATGGTCTTAAAGGATAACACAATCGGCAGCACGTAGTATTTTCTCTATACTTGCATATGTTCTGCTAAAACTGATGTAAAGTAATAAATAAATAAATAAATAAATAATAATAAAGATGTTCCATAACTGATTATATAAATGTATTGAGAGAATGACATTAGTAATATGCATTAGACTCTGGTACTAGGAGAAGGGAAAAAAAAAACCCAACAACAAACTATCAAATTACAAAATAAATCATGGATTATATCTGCAAAGATGAAAGAACATATCAGAATAATTAAGTATAGCCATAAGGAATACAAGGAAAATTCTCACAACGTTAAATATTCTGGCAAATAATGAAACAGAAGGCCATCAAGTATTTATCTCCAGAACTGGTTTAAAAAAAAATTCTTCTCCATGTTTCCCTTAAATCCAAAAATAATTTCCAGTAAATCAAGATGTTTACCTAGGATTGACACATGGTCAAACTATGGGTTTTTTTTCTTGAAATTTCACCTTTGTGGATGCAGTTTGGTCTAATCCTCTATCAAAACATGAAAAAGCACTTCAATACTTTTAGGTGTAACATACACTTTTGGATTTTAATTTGTTCTTTTAATAGCTTCACTGTATTAATTTTGCTCTCTACAGATTGCAAAGGAAAGATTAAGGCTTGCCAGAGTGAACGAACTGGCTCTTTATGAAGTTTGATTTCTAGAATGCCTACAATACACCTGGTATAATTTAAAAGCCAGAGCACAAATAATAAGATGAATATAGCAGTATAGTAACCTAATCTAAGTCAAACAGTTTTTTAAAAGTTCACTTCTGCATTTATTTCACCTTGGCAATTTGTCACATTTCAAAATACTGCAAAAGGTTCAGATCAAGGTTGTTTTCTGACACAGTTTTGCAAATCTTTGCTCAAAGAAAAGCAGGATTTATGTAAAATAAATAAGATGCCGTGCTGAGCGTTTGTAGTGAGTCCAGGAGTAACAATGTACCTGAAGAGGAAAGACATATTTGCAAGAGGTTTCTGTTCCAGAGATGCAATTATGCATGAAATTTTTTTTAACAACAGAAATTACTACAACTTGCGGTTACTTTGCTAATATTTTTGTAGGACAAAAGCCTGGGGTATGACTTTGCAAAAACGTTGACACTGGCTGCAAGTTAACCAACTAGCAAGCCAGCTGGTGAGCCCTGGCAGGTTAGAGACAGAGAAGAAGCAAGGAGGTATTTTTGGTGGTGGTGGGAGGTACTGGGATGGTTTCCTCTGCCTAAGAGGGATGCAGAACACTGCCATGCTCTTCACTGGTCTTTGTGTTTATTAAAAATTAAAGACCACAAAATAACCATTACTGATTTTCAGTTTGGTGAAAATAACTGCTGTTTGTTGCATGTTGAAGAGTGTGTCTTTGTAGAGAAGAGGAACGCTTAAAATCATAGCTTCATAGAGTGGTTTGGGTTGGAAGGGACCTTAAGGGCCATCTTGTCCAACCCCCCCTGTAGGAGCATCTTTCATTACATCAGGTTGCTCAAAGTGCTGTCCAACCTGACTTTGAACACTGCCAATAATGGTTCATCCACAACTTCTCTGGGCAACCTGCTACTGTTATCACACAAAAAATTTCTTCCTCATAGCCAATTTAAACCTATCCCTTTTCAGTTTAAAACTGTTGTCCCTTGTCATCTCACTACAGGTCCTAGTAAAAAGTTTTTCTATATCTTTCTAATATGCTCCATTTATATATTGGAAGGTCTCCCCAGAGCCTTCTCCAGGCTGAACAACCCCAACTCTCTCAGCCTCTCCTCATAACAGAGGTGCTCCAGCATCTTCGTGGCCTCCTCTGGGAGGAGATTTAGGGGGGCAAATTGGTCTAGATAGGGTGTACATGGGATATGGCTGCAGTAGGAGTGCAGACAGGGAGAGAAGGAGCAGTCTCTCTGCAGTTGAGAGCAGACCCAAAGCCAAATGTCAGAGGTGAGAGGGAGAAGGAGGTTTGCCAGGGATCCTGAAGAGACCTGGTGACCCCAGTGGTGCTGGATGGGGGAAAGGGCCCACTCCTCATGAACACAGCTGACAGGGGATTTATTCAATCACACCTTTTAAAATCAGATTCACCCAAGCTGCAGTTCCTCTGCTGAGAGCCATCCTGCTGCAGATTATTGTTTCGTACTCTAGTAAAATCCAGCAGTAGGGACTGGAAGTATCTGGTATGTTTTTGGCATGGGAGAGCCCTTTTTGCTTTAAAAACGTTCCACTTCAGTGAACTGGCTGGCTAGGGATCCTGTCACACCATGTTTCTGTCACCTCATAACCCCTCTTTCAATGTCAGCTCGGATCAAATGATGGGCTGGGTTTTTCACAGGGAGCACGGGCTCTTCTCACCTTCACATGCTGCTGGTGTAAACGTGTGTTTCACTCTAAAGGAGAGTATTGACCCACCTCATGTCGCCAGCTGCAGTGCAGACTGAACACAGCTAATTTGTATTTCCTTTAGAGAAAGCCATGCAGATAAAGCAGGACCTGCTAGTCTAGCCAGAATCCATTAGCAACAAAGATTACATATTTCAATGTTTGCTCCGTTGTTTTGATTGCAGGAACAAGGAGAAACAGTTCTTAATTACCAATAATCCCTTGCATGCATTATTAACACACTATTTTGTTCAGGTAGTTGGAGCCTGCAGTGTTTTACATGCTCCATGTACAAAGTATTCATCTTTGCTGATGATAATGAAAAACTTTGGTTTGTCAGGAGGATTTTTCTCAGGCAAGGCAGCCCATCTTATGAGGGAAATAAAAATTAAAAATGTGGTTCAGTTTTAAAGCTGTAATAAAAAACTGTGATTAAAAAAAAAAATAAATTCTTGAATTATCCCAGATTCATAAACTAGAAACTAGAAGAGAATCAGGCCCAAAGAAACCAGAGAATTCAAAGTGATTCAGTACCAGTGAAACATAGCTATATTATAGAATCCCCCAGTACCTACGAGCAAGGGTGATTTATACAATGACGTAGAACTGCTCATCAAATAAAATAATGACTCATTTCTTTAGGATTTTTATAGAACAGACAATTCTATTAACAAAAGTGCCATTCTTTCCCAAGACAAACATCAGTCAGGTAGACCTAGGACATAGAGGTAACATTCATGTCCAGGATGCAGAGAAACTCCTTTCAGTGAGTCTTACTTTGCAGTGAAAAACTGGCATCAAAAGCAAGTATCTTAATTCCTTAGTTATTAATAAAAACATGGTAGATAGGGTCGAGCACACTCTCTAGCATTGCTCTGAAAGAAAAATAAGACACTGCTGGGAAAACTTTGGGTTTGCCTCCAGACAGACACTTCACCATATAGAGCAAGCATTGCAGTCTATAAAAATTCTTTCAAAGATTTCCCAAACTAGTTATTTGGGAAGGGTGTGACAAACTGTAGTAGTTCCTGAAAATTTTCCTGGGATAACAGTAAAGAAAGATGGATTTATCACACATATCACATGCCCAGGAAATCTTTTCCATATCTAACCTGAAACAACTGTATGTGAAAAAGCCAGAGAAGATCATTAAGAGCAAACAGAATGTGTAAGTGGGCAAGCTAGGAATAAGTGTCATTGTTGGGAACGTAAAGGTGTTTGCTGTGGTCCTTGAGAGTAATAGCCCTGGGGGAAAAGCTAATTCCAGGCCATAAAGTAGCAGCTGGTATGGCTACATAGCCTTTTGTTTATAGAACAATGCTCACTGCGGGTCAGATTAAACTCTGGTTTTAAGCCAGGCTTTTATGGCACTACGGGAAATGGATCAGTCAATACTGAAAAATGACTGGATATGTAAAGAAGTGAAGGCAAGACGCTGTAAAGGAGTGGCAATGGACTTGCCTCATGATTATTTTTGAATAGCAGTGTAGGGAGAGGTGCTGACATGGAAAAAAACATTTCAGAGTTGGAACACAAAAGGGTTTACGCACTTCTTCAGTGGCCTTCAGAAATTCCAGCTGAATCTAACTTACATGTGAAAAATAGAGGAATGGCTGCAAACTCCCTGCCTGCTAAACTAGCCCAATTTTAAGCTCCCTGTGATTTGCTGGAGTCATGCTAAGGGACACTGGTGTAGGTCAAAGTACGACTCACTCTGTGTCAGGGCTGAGAATGAGAAGAGTTACTAAGGGCTACATTTAAAAACCAAAAGGGAGTAAAGGAAAAACTCACAAGACCACTACAAATGTTAAAAGTAATTGAGATGAAGCCCTCTCCAAAGAGCCTGTCAAAAATATAGAATTGTTCTCAGCATCATTCTTATTAGAAATCAGGATGAAAGGGTCTTTCACTGAGAAGTCCTGAGGATGGACGAGATGTTCAAGGCAAGACATAAGGGTGGCAGAGTTTGTGGTAAATATCTGGCACTTCCTATTACAAAGGCATAAAATTGGCATTTGGGATCAACTTCTTACATTGCTTTAGAGTATTTAAATGAGATAGGGCTGTACCTACCTTAGACTGCCTATGAAGTCAAAAGAGGAAGAGGTGGGCTCATTTCCAGAAGGCAGTTGAGCTCTCAGGTAAGATCCATAGCAATTTCCAGTAATTACACAGAAAGATTACAGTGCTTCAAGCCCTAATTAATAAACATGGGTTTTTAGGTAGATAGAATGAAACAAAGCCTACCCACCATGTCCACCTTGGTTTCTTCATTCATATCAATGGGAGACCTCACTGGACTGGTTCCTCTGGAGGATCAGTAGTTAATTTTCTTTCCAACAAGGAGGATATTTTAAAAACAAACCTTCACAGAAAGCAAGCTTGAGTGAAACAGGGATATCTATAAACAGAGGCATCAGCCTAGAGTTACAGGAAGCCACTGAGCAGATTCTTTTTGAATTTAAAAAATCATTAAATTAAAGCCAGTGAGTATCAATTAAACTGCCTGATAGACTACTGGTGAAAAGTGGGTCTTCACACCTAGAGACAAGTAAAGTGCATGAGAAATTACAACCTCTTTGTGATCAGATCCTGGCCTGCTCTTGACACAAAGCCAATTGCCTGGGCACACCGCTGATGGGGTTGCTTTCCTGAGAGAGGGATTGCTGTTGTCAAAGAATTCGGTGGGTGTGAGAATGGCCATGCACAAGGTAAACTCACACTCCATTGTTGCCCTAAAGATACTGAATAATCAGATCCTTTGAAGTGTAAAAACCAGAAAGATTTTCACAACAGATACCTTTGTTTTGGTGTCTTTGGAAAACCATCAAAGTTCTTTTCCTAAAGGATGTTTGGGATGCCTGACAAAAGTGAGTGTAGCCACTTCAGGTTTGCAAACAGCCTGTTGTATACTACTGCAAAAAGGCTTTTTGAACTTCAATGTTACAACCACATAAAAGAAACAAAGGCCTACCTTTATCCTTATCTTAGATCAGAAAGGAAATATAAACAAGTCCAAGAACACTTATTTGAGCACATGAATCTGTAGAAAGAGTCAGGCACAGCTCTCAGACCATCCAGCGCTTGGTCTTCCCCTTACCTGCAAGATGATCCATAGAATTTGCCAGATGATTTTCTTTTCTGGTTCATCACTAACCAGATAACTTTCCTGAGTGATATTTAGACAAATTTTTTCATGTTTACTTTGCAACTTTCTAATTGTTAAGCTGGTATGCTGAAACAAAATAGGTGTAGCATTCTTTTAAACAATCCCTTCTGTATTAGAGGGCATTTACAGTTCACAGCCTTTGTTTTCAGCTGGAGATTCTAGATACCAGAATAGATTGGTATCTGTACAGCACACCACTGATAACACCCAAGGGATCCCCTCAATGGAAAAGTTTGTAACACAACGATGCCTCTCCCCAAATAAAAATCTGGAACACACCTTTAATTTTTTTTCCTCCTTGCAAAAAACACTAATTGGTGACAAAAGCCAAACAAAAATTTAGCTAAACTACGTCAAAGTAGTGTTGGGAACTGACCTTTCCAAGCCACAAACCAATAGGCAAGTGAGAGTTCATCTCATAATGGCAACACAGACTTAGAGCACACTAGTGTCATGATAAAGTGTCTTAGGACTTGCTCACCTGCCACGAGGCTGTATCTCCAGCAAATATTTATTTTAGCAATATGAGACAGCACTTCCTGGTGTGTTGCCTCAGAACTGTTCAGTGAGTAGAAGTACCATCCTTGCATGATAAGAAAAGAATGGCTACAGGCTGAAACCAGCTGAGCCCTGGCCCAGCTGGCTCAGCTGAACGCTGGTTCTCCTGGGGTTACCCTATTGAAGTCAGTGCTGGTGTAAAGAATTCAGGCAAAAGGAAGAAACAGTACTTGGAGCAATGCCACTGATCTTTCTCGAGTTATGCCAGGGAAATGTTTGACTTGCTGCGACTAACTGGAAGCGACGGCACGAGGCTACAGATGAGGGCTTGACCATACACACGTGAGAAGCAGCCACACAGCAGCAGGATCATGGTCAAGCCAAGTGTTTACAGGGAAGCTTTTCCTGGAAGAGCCACCTGGGTTTAACTTTGCCAGTTGTGGTGGGGTGGTTGGGACAACAGCCTGAAGAAGATCACACTGACTTTAGCTGCAGCCCAGCTTACTCTGGGCAACTGGCATTGGTGCTGCATGCAGAGGTAGAGCCACTCAGCAAGAAGGGCCAGCTTGCAAGTGGGTCATTATATCTATTTGCTTCCAGTGTAATGCTTTCCCAAGATTGAGAAGCTTACACAGAAACAAAAATCAGCCCGTATGTGTGTGTGGAGATGTTTGACCCATTGCCTGTCTCTGAGCTGAGGAAGCTGGAAGTTCTCCTTTAGGAGGTTTTGCCTTGCTGGCTGCATCTCAGCTAAATGGGACTTTGCACCTGTGAAGAGAGGACTGATGAGTTCACGTTAATACTTAAATAGTATGGCACAGGCCAGTTAGGTGCTGGGCTGAGTAAATGAAGTGCCAGGTGTAACTGGGAATAGAGAAAGAGCATGTGAGGTTTCACATGATCTTCTGTTCAGAAGAACTCTGGAGATGGAAATACGCCTTTGGTTCCAGGATTTCACTTACCTGAAAAGCAAAATGCATGCCAAAAATGAACAGGAAAGTATACCTTTCAGTCAGTGCTATTCTCAGTTTCTATATAAAGTCTCATAATCACTAAACCACACGGGAGAACAGAAATCTAAGTACAGCTGGTAAGATTAGATTGTGTTTTATGCCCTTCTCCCATCTGAAGATAATGCAGAGAAAGGTTTCTGACCATGTTCTGGCTAAGCCATCCTGCTGGAAATGATTGATTTGCAGGGTTCACATGAGTGTGTATGTGGCTACTTACAGAGCCTGTTTACTCTTCTGATGACAAAAGTACTCAAGAATGTTTTCTTCCCCCTCAGGGAAAGGCAAGGAGGAAAGAAATTAATGTCCTTTTTTTGCCTCTGGTTTTTGCATTGTAAAAGCATGCGCGTGCTTGATTTGTATCAGTAAGAACATATTCTAGGCTAATGTGAAATTTATACATGAGCCTCACTGTCAAGCAATTGCAACACATGCCTTCCAAGGGAGCTGCATTGCACTAACAGCTAACTGAATTATTTGGAGAATCCTGTCATTTATAACCAAGCAAACTGGTTCACTGACTAGTGCAGAGGCTGGGAATGGGAGAGTTAGGTTCAACTTGATGATCCCTTCCAACTTGAGATATTCTATGACTCTATGATTTTATAATTCACCTTGTTCTACAAAACACCTTGCTGGATATCAAGTCCAGCTTAACCTAACACTGCCAAGTCACCACTACCCCACGTCCCTTAGCACATTCCCTAAATCCCTCCAGGGATGGGGACTCCCCCACTGCCCTGGGCAGCCTGTTCCAATGTCTTACAACCATTTCAGTGAAAAATTTTTCCCTAATATCCAAGCTAAACCTCCCCTGGGATAACTTGAGGCCATCACCCCTATGTCCTATCACTGTTACCTGGGACATACCCCTGACTCACTACCCCCTCCTTTCAGGGAGCTGTAGAGAGAAATGAGGTCTCACCTCAGCCTCTTCTTCTCTAGACTAACCAACCCCAGTTGCCTCAGCCACTCCCCATCACACTTGTTAAGAGTACACTTGTCTAAGCCATGAGCCACCAGCTTCTCTAGGAGAATGGTGAGGGAGACAGATCTTAGAGGTCTCTTCCAACCAAGGCTATTCTGTGGTTCTGTGATTCTGTGGATTTTGTTGCCCATGTTTTCCAAAGACACCTGCAGTGCACCCATTCCCACTGATCATTAGGTATACCCAGCAGCTCTTTCATTGTTTACAAGGAAACTGAATAAAAACAAAGGATGAAATTCACTTCCTCTGACTTCAGCTGTCTAAACTGGCTACCCTGGCTCTCAAAATACCCAGTGCTGAGAAACTGATAACTTTCCAAGGGCTCTTACACCATTTTTAGGCTGAGACAAATCTTCCAGAAAGGGTCTGGAGAATGGGTTGAGCTGAATCCTAGAGAGTCATAACATGGACTGCTCTACTGCATCACAATCATGACCCAATAAGCTTGGGATTCTCAGATAAGACAGGAGAAAAACATACACCGTTCAGCTCCTATGCCTATACAAAGCCAAGGATATCCACAGTTTTAAGATCAGTAACACCATAATGAAACAATACACATGAAATTAACCTGACATAAGCTGAAATGATTTATTATGAAACAAGAATTAAATTAAAGATTATTTGCAGCTAAATAGCTGCATTATTTTAAAATGGAAAATTCAAGGTTAACGCACTTCGTATCTACTCGGTCAGTTCGCGGGCATTCCCTTCAAAACAATTTCCAAAATCCTCCCCACAGCAGGCTGCAGGACACTGTACTGTAAGAAACTCACAGTCTTCAGGTCTCTTTCAGGTCACAGAAGACAAAATTGTTCAAGCATCAGAAGCATCTGCCTCCCTTGTATGCTCTGGAGGTATTGTCGGACCATTTTGATCCCTGTCCACATAAGATACTGTCACCAGTACCATTGGACATGTTAGCTGGGGGTCAATCTTTTATAACACAAATCACAGTCACGTAACCAGTAGTGAGACCAAACATCAATCTCTCACTTGACACACAGCTCAGAGTTTGGTGTTGGCAAATAACAAAACCACCAGGGAGACAAGGACTCACAATAAGGGTGCAAATACACTAATTTTGTAGTGTATATGTGAAACGTTTTTACACTCCTGATGTAGTGCTTATAGTGCAGAAGGAACAAACCACCTCCAGTGACAGAGTTACAGCCAAAGGAGATTCAGGACCACTGGGGAGAAGAACAAATATGTGCCCCTGAGCTGAGTCCTGCCTCTCCAACTGAACTGCAGCTGTGGAACTGATTGCTGTTTCCCTTCTAAGGGAAATCATAGAATCACAGAATGATTTGGGTTGGAAGCGACCTTAAAGATCATCTTTTTCCACCCCCCTGCCATGGGCAGGGATACTTCCCATTAGACCAGGTTTCTCAAAGCCCTGTCTAACCTGGCCTGGAACACTGCCAGGGAGGGGACAGCCACAGCTTCTCTGGGCAACCTGGGCCAGTGTCTCACCACCCTCACAGGAAAGAATTCCTTCCTAATGTCTAACTAAATCTCCCCTCTTCCAGTTTAAAGCCATTACCCCTCATTCTATCACTCCATGGTCTTGTAAAAAATCACTCTCCAGCTTTCTTGTAGGCCTCCTTCAGGTACTGGAAGACTGCTATAAAGTCTCCCTGGAGCCTGTCTTCATAGGAGAGATGCTCCAGCCCTCTGATCATCTTCATGGCCCTCCTCTGGACCCACTCCAATAGCTTGATGAAGTCATGCATGTGGTTATGGTTTTACAATGTGCACTTTCTTCAGGTAGGGCTTTTCAAAGACATCAGTAGTCTCCAGAGTGTCTGGTAATAACCTTGGTACATACATCACTATGGGATTAAAGACATTAGCCAACTTGCCCCATTAGCAGCATCACTGAAACAGAACAAGTCCTCTTTGAAATGCAGTTTATTCTACAAACATCTAGAGTAAAATCTTTAGCTAATTTCCATGACTGCATGTAACACCAGAAGGGAAAAGCACGAGAGAAGTATGGTCATTTGAAGATTACTCACAGCTGCTTTCTAAACTGTTCACTTGTTAGGGAAGCATTAAATGGGAGCTTAAATGTTTCCTTTCATTTATGCTCGTGTTCTCCTCCTTGGGCATTTTGTTTCCACACATCCACATTCATCTACATGCACATATGTGAAGTGGACTCTCTTGTGCTCAGAGCAAACCAGTTCCACCTTCTCTTCATGACTTCTTTTTTCATGGCAGCAAATGCATTTGTGTTCCATTTCGTTGGCCTCAAAGGAGTACCTATAGAAATGAGATTTGCACATCAGTCTGCTACCTGCTGTCTTCCCAAACTGATCTGTATTTGCTGCTTCAAACAGAGGTATTTCCAAGGAGCAGCGGAGCAAAATTTCCTATTTATTTTCCTGCTTGTTCACAACAATCTTTCCTCAGGATGCTACTGGCCATGCAGGGCCAGATCCTGTGACACCAATGGGGAAAATCCCAGTGACTTCAGTGGATTTTGGATTAAGCCCATTCTGGCAAGATGAAAGGAAGAATTAATGCAGAGACCAAAGAGTGGGAAAAAAACCCACATAAGGACATGTTTAAGAACAGGTAGTTAATAGGTTTAGCTGATGTCTTTTCAAAGGGACCTGTTTTCCTAACCAAGATAAGGCACTCCTGTCACACTAAAGACATTTGGTCACGTTGCTAATGACTGCTGTTCTGCACACCCAGTTTCCCAACCAGGAAGGGGACAAACAGCTGCAGCCCATTAGCAACAAGAACCTAGGAAGAGCAGACATGCAGGAGGACAGAGAAAGGTTTCCCACTTACACAGAATAGGTGCTGCACGTCCCTTCACAAAAGGGCACGGGCACTGGAGCAGCTGACTTGCAGTTGTTGTGCACGATATACTGCTCTTTCACACTGCGTTTGCATTTATGTGGCAGGTCCATACCTGTGTGTGAGAACACTTCTGTTAGATTCCTTCAGACTGGGGAGTAAATGTTTTGAAAAGCATCTGCTAGGAAACCAAGAGCAGATCACCCTGCTAAAACCCTTTGCAGTGCAAATGCATAACCAATAAAAATAAATGAGAGTGCAAAGAGGCACTTCTGTTTTCTGCCTCAGCAAAGCAGTTTCCTGATGTCAAGGCACTTTTCTATTTGTTGACTAGCTTAAATGAAGACTTATACATAAGTTCCTGTAAAGATACTGTTGAAGCAGGATCTAAAGGAGACATGGAGGATTTGGGTTTTAAAACTGGTATAAATTACATTTGTGACTCTATAACAACCTATGATTTCGGTGTAAGTGCTACAGAAAAAAGACCCTTTTTTCCATGCAATTTCCAGATGGAAGAATACAGAGCATATTTTCTACAAATTTTCTTATCAGGAGTGTAGTTCAAACTAACAGTATTTCAGTTATTTAAAAACACAGAAAAGGAGACCAAATAATTTTAGTGTCTGCATTGTAAGAATGAGGTAGATTTTTAGCCTCAGTGGTGAGATACAGAACAGCTCTGCTGCTGCAAGAACAGTCTTCCAGTGTGTGGAAACTGCAGACTCTCAATGCACACAGAAATGGGACTATAAGCAGGGGAGAACCTAACAGTATTGGAATGGAGAATCAGTGATGTAATGCACTCACATGTCTTACAACAGCCATCTGCAGTCACATCAACTGTGCCCTGTGTGGAAACAAAACATAGCCAGCACACTTCAGGTGCACATTATTGCTAAGCAGCTAGTAGCAACAATGAGAGTTCAGGTATAGTGCCACATCTCTAACCAACACAGGTTTCTTATCAGACCTATCTGTGTACCATTTACATATAAAACTGTTTAAAAAAAAAAATCAGCAAAGAAGGGAGTGCATTTTCTTAAAACTATATGTGCTCTCACAAGCCAGGTCAGATGACCTATAACATATACCTGACCTTGTGTAGGGTCCTATTGAAGCCAGCACAAAAAAAACAGCCCCAGAAAATGACAGCAGCCCTGGAATTGAACAGCCTGACATGTGTAGAACTTACCCCAAAGCTAATTCAAGTCAATGGCTTTGTACCTGCTTTGTTTTTCAGACCTGTTACAGAAGCCCCACAAGGCTTCTGAAAGTTACTGGAAATCACTAATTGCTGAAAGCCAGGGCATGAACCATACCCCTTGCTCATCCATGTACCACTTCTTTGCTTAGCAATGCCCCATGTATCAGAAGACACTGTGTTCATTGGCTCCCCCAGGGGTCCACGGTGAGTCACCAGTTGCACTTTGCAATACTGGTGTTTCTCAAATGGTCAAAAAAACCCACCTGCCTATTGCCTCAATACTCTTCTCTTTCAAGTTCTAGTGCTTATTCCACAACAAGTAAGATGTGGGGGTTATTTGGAAATAGTTATGTTTTACTTCCATGGGACACTCCATTCAGGGCTAAAAAACCCACATTTCTACCAAAGGAAGATCAGCTCAGAAAGATCAAGAAATACTGAAGTGGGTCATTCAAAACAGTAAATAAAACTCTCAGACCAGCAGCAGGGCTCATTCCAGAAGGTTTTTTTCCTGGCTCTAAAATACTTACTGGGACACAGTTTGATTCTTCAAATGGTAGGCAGACTTTTACTGTACTAGTCAAGGAAAACTGGCCCGCTGATTCAGTGCACGTGTACTGAGTGCAATTATCATATGGAGCTTTATAACTCTTTCCAACCTGAATAAAAACAGGAAAAAAAACATCCCAACATAGTATAGCAATAAGAATAGAACATTGCAATGTTAATACAGTCAATGAACTGGCAGAGGGACTGGGTTCTTCCTACCACTCTGGAAGTGCTCAGATGTCTGTAACTCATATCTGCAAATTATGTATCAAGGTCACCTACAACAGCCTATGCAAAATCCCTTCTGTGGCCATCTAGGAGGAAAGAATCAAAAGTTGGTGGCAGAATGAGCTTAGAGGTATGAACAGAAATGCCAGAAGATATGTGTGTTAATGTATGTGGAATTAAATACACACATTTTAAAGGATTTATTTGAAAGGATTTAAACAGTTTTTTAATAGATAGAAGAGAAAAATGTGTGAAAGAGGACAAAAGTCTTCATAATAGAGGTTAATGGTTAAATGCAAAGCCTCCTCATGGAAACATAAAAATTGTATATTGGGACAGGAGAAGATAGCTTGTGAGATAAATTATCAAGGAATAAAAGAATGAAATAGAAAAGATTCAGAACACAAGAGCTACTGAAGAAGCAATAGAATGTAAGACAATAGTCACTGGTTGAGACAGCATCATTAACCATTCACAGGAGTAGCATGACAGGAGGAAGAGGAGTAACATGATTTCCATTTCTGCCAAGATGCATAACTTTCATCACAGTGGTGCCTGTGGGATGCACAGAGCAGAGAGCAGCTGATGAACATCTACATTTACTTTGGAAATGCAGACATTGTAAATCTCCTAGAGGTCTTCCCAGCCTCAAATGTATAACACTGGTCAAAAAATGCTGAGATCTTTTTGATAATTCAGCCTCGTGTGCAGAGCAAGGGAGTGCTTACCTCAATGGTCACATTGCCAAATGGAAAATTTGCCACACATGCCACTTGCTGGCACTGGCTGCAGCACTGACCCTCCTCTTCCACATAGCGGAAACCCTGTGGGAATAAAGCTTCCATTTAGCCATGTTACCTGATCCCTTCTTCATGAAGCACCTTTGGATCAAAGTCACACTGGAGATGGCAGAGGAAATGAGCCAATCACAGAATCACAGACTGGTGGGGGTTGGAAGGGCCCTCTGGAGATCATCTAGTCCAACCCCCTGCCAGAGCAGGGTCACCCAGAGCAGTCACACAGGATGGTGTCCAGGTGGGTTTGGAATGTCTGCAGAGAAGGAGACTGCACCACCTCTCTGGGCAGCCTGTGCCAGTGCTCTGTCACCCTCAAAGGAAAGAAGTTCCTCCTCATGTTCAGATGGAACTTCCCATGTTCCAGTTTGTTCCCACTGCCCCTTGTCCTGTCACTGGGCACCACTGAAAAGTCTGGCCCCATTTTCCTGACACCCACCCTTTAGATATTTATAAGCACTGATGAGATCTCAGGTCTCTCAGCCTTTCCTTGTAAGAGAGATCCCCTCATCATCTCTGTAGCCCTCATCTGGGCTCTCTCCAGAAGTTCCTTTTCTCCTGAACTGGGGAGCCCAGAACTGGACACAGCACTCCAGATGAGGCCTCACCAGGGCACAGTAGAAGGGGAGGATCACCTCCCTTGACCTGCTGGCCACACTCTTCCTAATGAACATCAGGATCCCATTGGCCTTCTCGGCCACAAGGGCACATCACTGGCTCATGGGTAACTCATTGTCCACCAGGACTCCCAGGTCCTTCTCTGCAGAGCTGCTTTCCAGCAGCTCAGCCCCTGACCTGTACTGGTGCTGGGGTTGTTCCTCCCTCAGTGCAGGACCCTGCACTTGCCTTTGTTGAACTTCATTGGGTGCCTCTCCTCCCAGCTCTCCAGCCTGTCCAGGTCTCACTGGATGGCAGCACAGCCTTCTGGTGTACCAGCCACTCCTCCCAGTTTGGGACCATCAGCAAACTTGCAGAGGGTACACTCTGTCCCTTCATCCAGGTCACTGGTGAATATGTTGAACAAGACTGGACCCAGTACTGACCCCTGTGGAACACCGCTGGCTACAGACCCCCAACCAGACTGTGCCACTGATCACAGCCCTCTGAGCTCTGTCATTCAGCCAGTTCTCAATCCGTGTCCTCTGTCACCTGGACACTCACCTCATTCAGCAGTGGGCCCACATTTTTCCTTTTGCTACTGATGTACTTGAAGAAGCCCTTCTTGTTGTCCTTGACATCCCTTGCCAGATTTAATTCCTTAGCCTTCCTCATTGCATCCCTGCACACTCTGACAACATTCCTATATTCCTCCCAAGTGGCCAGTTCCTTTTACAGTACATCTCCTCAGCACCCACTGTCCATGGCTGGGGAGGCTGTGCATGTGGTGCTGACCTGCTGACACGTGGTTTGGCATTTCACTGGAACACACTGGATGTGGTTGGTCTGTGTCACAACATCTGGCTCATCTGTGCACACACAGTCCTCACAAGAGCTTTTAGGCACCATTGCCCCAGGCTGGAAATACAGAGGAGAGAGTCCATGGGAAGAATTCAGTGGGTTCTAGAATAAACAGATATACCCTGGACTATCAGAAATGAATGCTTAAATTGGGGATTTATTTCTGGAAGAACTTCCTGAAATGAATACCTCCAGATCTCTAAACCTCACTGTCAGTATCACAAAATGAACAGAAGGCTGACACTCCCAAGTGCATCAATCACATTAAATGAGTAATTATTTTATCTCCTAAATTCCATGCATCAATTTTTGCTCAGTTTGACCTAGTAATTAATCTTACAAACATCCAATAAGTTTAAAATTTGTTTTCAATCACAATTCTGACTTCTTGACTTTAAAACATAGGTAAGATCTCATTTTGTAAGCAAGCTACTGGTCTCTAGCATTACCTGTTCAGTAACATTTCCAATAGCACATAAGACTACTGGCACGTTCTAACCCTGCTTTTTATGTGAGTGTTGACAATAACAACTTCAGAAAATTCTGACTGAGGCAGCATTAACTTGTGGAAAGAAGTATCTGGAAGAATACCTACCTTATATTCAACTCCTTCAGAAACACACACACCTTTTGGTACTGTGAGAAAAAATAAAATGAAAAGGATGTGATAGGAATGATGTAAACAGTTACTGTACTCACCTATGAATTGTAAGGGATTTAGAGGAGACAGAGAGTAGACCTGAGTTTATCCACTAGCCTTAATAGCCCACACAAAAGGGGGGAAAAGGAAATAGTATATGGTGCTAATTGTTATCTGAAAGTGCACATGTAACATCTGCTCAGATGTTGTGCATAAAGTGGAGGGTAATTCTATATCCTGGTATTTTCCATATGGAAAAATCTATTTATCTCATTTTTTTTACCCATCCTTGAAATTAGTTCAGCTTTTCTTTATTATTAACTACCTTGCTGGTAACAGAGCCAATGGGAAGCTGGGTCAGGTATGCAAAATTGGAAATATCATTTGGCCACAGAGCTTCTGGATGGGTTCAATGCAACTGACGTTCAGTATCTGATCAATAACTTACACTCACTGAATGCTAGCTACAGAGAGCCTGCACCAGTTACCTCAAAAAAAAGCCCCACCAAATGTAAAGGCTGAGAAGGAAGGGGAGAGGCTATTGTTTATAGTTTTCACTCATTTAGAAAAAATGAAATAGTTCAAGGAATAAATAAAACACCTTAAGGAAGCACGGTACTTACTACAGGAGAAGATAGGACAACAGCCATCCTCAGATATAGCAACCACTGGTTGGAAGCCTAAATCACATGCTGTTTTATTAATAATGCAGGTTTTTATATCACATTCTGCAATAAACAACAGAGATAAAGTAAGCCAAAGCATCCTGTCCAGTAGTGTTACTTGTAGACAAAGCTTGAACATCCAAGAAATTGGGTAGAAATAGATGGTTTTGGAGTTTGGGATGTGTTCACGTGAAGTATCTCTAAACTTGGTCTACTGTAAAGCTCTTCCCTGCACATATACTATACTTCTGGCCCTTGTTCCTGCTTCTTTTCTCCCACTGGATGTCATCTCTAAAAAAACTAAACACCCTCATCTCAGAGAAGTGACAGAGAAACAACCTGGGGTAAAGGCAAATGAGTCAGAGAGTGGAAAACACGAAGAGGTAGGAGATCCAAAGATGCAAAGGTTGAGAAATGCAAGGCAAAGCACCCTGACAGTTCACACTGCTCCCTCAAGGCATCCATGGAGCCTAACAGACCTCTGCCTGGCAGCATGAAGAGACGAGAAACAGAAAAACACCCCACCACCATTGCCAGGACCCTCTGTTCTGCATCTTCTCATAGGACCTGGGAGTGGCCAGGGTTAGGAGCAAGCTGATGAGGAGGTCCTGTGCTGTGGTGGACATTTGGGTGGGAAGATGCAAATGGAAAGCTGAGGACAAACATATATCAAGAATCTCCACATGAGGCGTTTGGGGAGCCTGGAAGATGAGCACATCCTCCCTTGGTGGATGGATCTCTCTGCAAGCATCACTCTCTCATCGCAGAAGGGACAAGAGCCAGAGGGCACTGTGAAGGACCTGGTGGTCCCAGTGGTCCACGTGGGATTTTCCAATGTAAGTATCTGGTGGGTCATGGCACCAGTTTAGAATATAAACTGGATCAGAGGAAGTCTCTTCTGAAAGCAAGAGCTCCTGGCATGTAGATGGAAGAAATGACCACTTCTGTGTGTTTATTTGAATCTGGTACCTGTCAGGTACCAGCTCCCACTTGAAGCTTACCACTAAAGGCAAATGATGCTGCATTGTGACGTCTGAATTATCTACTCACCACAGACTGTCTCTGTGCAACATGGGTCATCAAGACGTGTTCTTATTTTGCGTACAAAGCCCTCTTTAGTGCAGTTGACAGATGGAGATTTAGCACAAGGGCGGGGGAAGCAAGAGATATTCAAGGTCACTTCATCACAAGCACAGTATTGGCAGTCGTGCTCCCAAGCTTCTCTAGGCTGTGAAAATGATAGGGATAATAGTTCTCAGAGCAAAAACTAGAAGTGTTGTATTAATGAATGCCTGCTACAAGACAGTATGGGGCTGGGGTGCCCTAATTTTCGTAGGAAAATCAGTGTTCAAATCCCAGACAGAGGAGAAAGGAACAGTGAGAAAAAATGCTATTATCTGCCACCTTCCTCTGCAGGTTTGTGTGTTTCCTGAAGGGAAGCCTGGTAGTTCCACCAGGAAACTGTTTCCCACAAACTGCTACTTCTGCTTCTGTACCTCAAGTGATTAATAAAGTTCTGGAGTTAATAAAATCTACTATTTTTTTCCCCACTGTCATTGCAGTGTATTTACACTTAGATTTATAAGAAGAAACTCATGCAGCCATTCTTTTACAGGAGGTCACAGCACCCAGCTATAGCATAAAGACAGTATTTTCCTTTTTCTTACCTGTTTCACTGACCCATCTTGTGCAGTGCAACCTATAAAGTGAATTACAGATTCTTTTAACGATAACTGAACTGGGGAAAACAACAGAAGCAGGAAGACACAGATAGCAAGGTCTCAAAAATCTGAGAAACAGCCACAAAGAGAGAGATCCAGAGTGCAAAGTTACAGGCTGTATATCCAAAACACCTTAAGATCCTCCTCTTTGTTCTTTTGAAAGCTGCACTTTCTGCAGAAACTGTCTATCTGAAATATTTTCAGCCTAACTAGAAAGGGTCAGTATCAAGGTCTCCCCCATTTCCTCTGTACCCAAAACATCCCCCTTAATGTGCACTTCTAGTCAGGGTCTTATTCCCTCTTCCCATCCCACCATTTACATTATTTCTTACCACAGACAGAAACACAAATGCCATCATGATCATTCAGCAGAATTTTCCCATCAGGGCAGTAGCATCCTTCAACAAACACTGGTGTGTTATTTTGGAAGGGGAGGGTGTCCATAACGACTTGTCTGCATGATTAGAATACAAAAAAAAACCCAAATGAGAGGCAGAGATAGGTCAACCAGACACCTAAAACCCCAGGGGAATGTGGACTTCCAGCCTTCCTTGGCCATTTTCAAGTTACATGCATTAAAAGTGCCTTAGGAAATGACCCACCTGCTGAAGCAAGTGTTTCTCTTTGCTTCCCCACACGGCTTGTACACCTGATCCTGAGCACAACTGGCCTCTGTGGAGCAGTACAACACAGGGTTAGAAAGCCCAGACCCATGCACCTCACCCTTCCCTGCACAAGGAAGGAGCAGCACACCCCAACACAGCCCACCCCATGGGTCAGCTCAGCCAAGGCTCCTGCCCAGCCAGGGCAGCCCTGCAGCTTCAGCCAGAGGGGATCAATGGGTTCAGCAAGGTGATGGGACAGTGCTTACCCCTGAACCCCTGGGTGGCCCTGAGCAAGGCAAGGCATGCAGAGAGAAGCTGTGTATTGCCATCTAGTGATGAAGGTAACACACAGGGCTCTGCAGCTCAGCTGCCTAATAGAGACTGTGAGCCTGTTCCCCACTTGTTTTGCACTGGTTCTGGACTGGAACAACCTCTTGGATTTGTTCCTGCTTTTTCTCAGGTCCAGAGCAGCTCAGGGAAAGATTGAAGCCTGATGATGTGGAGGAACACAAAACAGGCATGTAGGTGAGGAAAGAACAGACCTGCAGGTCTTTGCCAGGCTTACCACACTGCCCCTTTGCCTGCCTCCTCCAGTCCACGCAGACCCCATGGAGTCCACACAAGGCTGCATACGTCTGCATGCTCTGGCACTGGGTGCTGGGGTGCTGCTCTGAGCACCCACTGGCCACACATGCCTCGTAGTAGGGCTGGGGGGGGACCACACCGTGGCACTCGGTCAGGTTCCTTCCCAAAGCAAGGAGACAGACAAGGCATTTCACTTCCTTGGGCCACTTCCAAGGAAGAATTCAACTCAGAACCAAACCCATCCCCATCCAGAGAACCATTACCCTGTATGTTCACATTTTTACGTCAGTATGTTTGACAATACTGTTTTACACCACAAAATTACAGAATCACAGGATCACAGAACAGCCTTGGTTGGAGGAGACCTCTAAGATCACCCAGTCCAACCATTAACCCAGCACTGCCCAGTCCCCACTGCCCCATGTCCCTCAGCACCACATCTCCATGGCTCTGAAATCCCTCCAGGGATGGGGACTCCCCCACTGCCCTGGGCAGCCTGGGCCAGTGCTGGGGAACCCTTCCAGGGAAGAAATGTTTCCTAATATCCAATGTAAACCTCCCCTGGCACAACTTGAGGCCATCACCCCTCATCCTGTCACTGTTACCTGGCAGAAGAGACCGACCCCCCCTCACTACCCCCTCCTTTCAGGGAGCTGTAGAGAGCAATGAGGTCTCCCCTCAGCCTCCTCTGCTCCACACTGAACCCCCCAGTTCCCTCAGCCGCTCCCCATCACACTTGTGCTCCAGACCCTTCCCCAGCTCCACTGCCCTTCTCTGGACATGCTCCAGCAGCTCAGTGTCCTTCTGGGAGTGAGGGGCCCAAACTGAACACAGTACTCGAGGGGTGGCCTCACCAGAGCTGAGTACAGGGGACAATCACCTCCCTGCTCCTGCTGCTCACACCATTGCTGACACAGGCCAGGATGCTGTTGGCCTTCTTGCCCACCTGGGCACACTGCTGGCTCATGTTCAGCCACTGTCACCAGCACCCCCAGGTCCTTTTCCACCAGGCAGCTTTCCAGCCACTCTGCCCCAAGCCTGGAGCGTTCCATGGGGTTGTTGTGACCCAAGTGCAGGATCCAGCACTTGGCCTTATTGAACCTCATCCCATTGGCCTCAGCCCATGGATCCATCCTGTCCAGATCCCTTTGCAGAGCCTCCCTACCCTCAGGCAGATCAACACTGCCACCCAGCACGTTTGCTTACTATATTCTGACTGTGTTCCTTTCTATCCAGAGCATTCAGATACTGAATTATAGCTAGTTCCTCGTTGGCTTCTCCAGAACTGACAGGCAGAGGGAGTGCCAAGCAGCAGACACTATTAAGGGAGGACTGATTTTGATGATGAAGCTGAAAAATATCTGCCATACTCAGGAACATTCACACATCAGTTCAATGCTGTTTTTCAAGGTACACTAGACTTCATGTTTTCATCATGTCCTACAAGCAATTCACCCAAGTAATGTAGTGAAGCATGAAATTATCTTGTGGACATATTGTTCTGACACTTTTGGGAGTTGTCTTACCAGATGATTTTACACAGATTAGAAGGGTCGCAGTGCTGCTGATATTCCATCTCAGCTCGTCCTGGGACACCTGGATTACAGTATCTGTTGGTAGGATCTGGGACTTTCCAATCTAATGCCATCTCTTTGAAGGACTTGATAACTTCACCATTCCTCTTCATAGCATCATCAGACTTCTGGTTGGTGCAGGTACCTGATAGCAATATAAGAGCAAAGTGACAGTTGGAGGACAGTTGATGCTGATGAAGCTGCTTTTCAAGAAAACCTGTAGGGAAGTCCTCCTCCTGTGGGAAGATAACACGTGGGGTCCTGGAGGAGTTCACAAGAACTGTTTGTAAGAAGAGGTGGCTAGAAGAAGTAGTTTGCCAGTTACTCATGAAAACCAGGGTTGATGTGTTGGTTGATACATTTCTCCTGGTGGCTAAAGCAACCGAGATGGCTCTGTCTGGCACAGGACTCTCCAGATTTCGTACATTCCAATACTGAGAAGATATGATCAAGAGTAAGGGCTTAGAAAGAGCCTATCTCCAACCACCAACAGACTGTGAACAGAATGAAAGGAAGTGACTTAAAACTCTGACTCCTGAAAGTCTTTCCACCAAATTAGAGACAAATTTGTTAAATTTTGTGAGAAAAAGGAAATCAGTGGAGTTGCAAGCATTTAGAGGTGTTTAGAAGGGGATGAGAGAAATAAGGAAGAAAATTTATTGCATTCATTACTGTCAGCTGATGAGGACACTCACCACACAGTCCCATGGTATTGTTAGAAAACTTTCCAAAAGGGAGTTTTATGTAAAATGCAAGTCGACTGTAGGAGACATAAACTTCTAATCCAGGTATTTCAACTATGACATAAAGGCCAGAACTGGTTATCCTGATACCATTCTTGGAAACGTCTGCAACAACCTTCTTATCATTAAACAAAATCTAAAAAGAAGAGAAACAAAAGGTGTCTATGGACATCCTTCCATTGAACAAGGTACCCAGACTGAGCAACTGGAAAATAGAGCAGCACAAATTCACCTCAGGTGTACCAAATGAATTCTGGTAAAGGCAGTCATGTAAGCAGTTTTCTATGATTCCTTTTTAATATGTTGTAATTTATATTTTAATATTCATGTCAGGACGAAAAACACAAGTTTCAATTGTGTGATCATTTCCTAAGTTTTTCGAATACACAAATTTTTGTTGACACAACAGAAAAAAGAGAGAGAGAAAGCAATGTAATTGCATTTCCTACCCACTCCATTTTTCACTAGCTTCATCCTTTGTCTTGACAGGACATGTGGCAGTACAGTAATATAACTACAGCAAAATGATATTGAGAATTCATTTAAACACAGTACTTTACCAGGTTTGTTTCTTTTCCATGTTCCATTGCTTGTGTCAGAACAACAATAGAGTTGGAGTAAAAAATTAGAAGGGACATAGAACAAATTGCTCCATCAATGGCACCACAGTAGTAGTTGTCTATGTGAATCCCAAAGTTGTGAGAGTCAGCGTGAATTGACTTCACAAGGACATAGGTGCAGTTTTCTTTAAAATTATAATATGTTCCATCAAAAGTCATATAATGCTCATTTCCCCATCCACTGCAAATACCTGGAAGAGAGAGTGACAGACTTGAAGTCTGGATTCTGAGCTTCCTGTAAGTCCATGCTGGTTTTAACTCTTGTACTTGCTCTCAGTGAGAGCTGAAATAACCAGTTTGATAAAGAAAAATTGGCCTAGCAAGGGCACTCTTATCTGCTCTTAACAGCCAATGTTATATATCATAGATGGGTCTTCTGTTCCATTATGTCCCATAGAATTATTATGAACATAATATAGATGTTGACAACATAGACTTATCTTTCTTGAGGCCCAGCTGAACATAACATAAACTCCAGGAATTCTGCTGTAGTACTTACACTGACACTCAAAGACTTCACAGCAACCAGTTTCATCATGATGTTTTGTGAATGGGAAACCATTGACACAGAGTTTCAGTTGCTGAGGAGGGCAAGTCATGCTGGACAGTTTAATATTGTTCTCTTCTCCCAGGCAAGTGGCAATCTGGCAGTTTCCAAAGTTCCATGTTTCATTAAACTGTTGATGGATTGAAAAAGAAGAGGAGAGTCATGGAACAAAGTAAAGTAAGAAAATTTTTTAAATGATACACAGCAACTACACTCCATTCCAGTTAGTTGTCTTGCATGGCATTATTTCCTATCTACTCTTTCTCACTAAACCAGGCAATATGAAACACATAGCAATCAACAGAGCCTTGATAACTACTTCTGTTCTTCAACACTTTGTATAGGACTCAATATTGCTGTCCTGACCATGGCTGATGATGGGACACTGCCAGATGTGGTTTCCTAGCCTTTGTTCAGCTTGCAGAACTCTGCCCACATACAGTCATTTAGATGTTTCAGGTGAACAGAACAATCTTCAACTTATTCCCTCAGTTATCTGGGGGCTTCTGCTATGCTTCTAAATCATATAATTCAGCCACATCTACTGTCCAGCTGTAGTGGTGGTTACCAGCATCAGAGGAGAACACCAAATCTTGGCTGTAGCTGAAGAAACACATCTTCTTCTTTCAAGTCTCTCACCTTTCTGGGAGGAATGAGCCCGAGACAATCGCTCACAGGAGTCCCCGTGGAAGCAGGAACTTGGCTTGTTGTACTGGGAACAGCAGTTGGGGGACAGTCTTCGGAGTCTGGATCACAGATCTTGAGGGCCTCAGTATGACCAGTTTTACACTCTACCCAAATTATGTCAATTTGGCACGATGCGTTGCAAACGGAGTAAGCACAATGACCAGATATATTCACTGGCAGAGAAACATTTTCTCCTGCAAGGCCAAAACCCAGCTGTTAGTGCTGAACTGTGCATGAAACTATTAACTCTAAACCTCACAGACCAGCCACATACTCAGCCCTGCACTTAACTACCTGGGTCTGCCTGTACCCAAAGGCCATGTGTGACTGTCTGCCTGCAACAACTTGAATTCAATGACTGAACCAGAGCTCAATTCATCCAAATGGCAAAGGCTGAGGGACAGCCACAGGCAGATAATCTGAAATTCTGCTCTTAAAGTCATTAATGGGAATTGAAAATGAGTACAAGAGCAAGGAATACTGAATACACCACTGAGTGCTTCTGGTCTTCACAAAGACCAGGAGGTAGGTGGTTCAGAAATTTCTAAGAGATGAAGAAGAGCCTTCTCTCCTCTGTTTTTAGAATATGGCTGTGGATTGCAAACCCATGTTCACCAGTTTAGGGTTCAGGGTTTGTGCTGGAGTCCTCAGAGGACAATATCTGGTATAAGCTTCCTTACACCACGCATATCCAAACCAGGACAAAGTTATAGGATATGGAAAAGCTGTAGATCTGAAGGTGTTAGTTACAGACTAAAGATGTAACAAGTTGGGTAATGTGTAAACTCCAGCAGGCTGAATCAGCACTTGCTGAAGCACCTACATCTAACTGTAAATCTTCCTACATCAATGGTGCAGAAAAATAATTTACTTGGTTTCTCACCCGTTTGTATCAATTGTCCATTGGTATTGCAGAAGCAGGGAGTGGCTACCATGGATGGAGCTGCAGATGTTACAGGTTGCATAAGTGGTTCTGCAGGAAATGTAATCAATTAATAGTCAAATTATCTGCTACTTTATTTTCAAGCCCTGTGGCATCTATTACATTCTCTAAAGTCACAAAAAGAGGAAAAAAAAAATCATTTTTATACCCCCATGACATTCTGTACAGGTACATACTCTCTGTATTTATACACACTCTATTACACTGTATGCTACTAGAATAATAAACACACACATTCCCCCCTGTAGTTAGGTATTTTTTCTATATAGAATGCAATAAACTGCTGTTCTACTGTCCCTTATCCATTCTAATTTAAGATTTCTTTGAGTTTTCTAATCCTGCAGGACTTCACCTGTCTTTGGAGAGGTGATTTCCAATGGCAATCCATTTGGTCTTTTAATGCCTTGCTGTGAAGAATCTGCTGGTTTAAATACAGACAGATCATTTAAACATTTTACTGTGCCACCTACACTCTGTTTTCAGTAGTCCTTCCTGTCCTAGCTATTACTCCATTATACTTCTTATTCCACTTGTTAACACATTTAGTAAATATCAAACATGCAGGCTTGCCATCAAGTCTTTAGCTCTTCCACTGACTTGAGTAGAGAAGTTAACATCGAATTTTCCTTGTCCCCTTTGTATAAATTGCTACCAGGATAATATATGGGTTTTTAGCTACTTATTTTATTTTGCTATAATCATGTGATAAAACTCCACCTTTTCTTTATTTCTTTTTACTTCCTGTTTTCTGTTCATTCACATCCCCTTCACCCTGCAGCTTCTTTTTTTGGGAAGGGATTAAACCACCAGGAAGCTTTATTTTATTGCTCCAGTGACCCATCTGAGATTGACTTATTCTAATGCAGAACCATAGTGTGATATAAGTGATAAGACAGAGAAAAACAAGTATGAAATATTGAGAATAACAACATCAGAATGTCAGCTGTGGTATGCCCAAGGTTATTGTAAAAACTGTCCTGAAAAATAAACAAATCTTTCTATTCTCTCTTTTCCCCACTGAAAGTAAGAATCTATAAAAATCACACTTTTGGTCCCCACCATGAGGCCCACAAGCTCTGACCCCTCATTCCTAAACCTTTAACTGCCTTAAATTCTGTGTTTATCTTAGACATGCAGTAGGATTCCTTTTCCAAGATAAGGGAATCTTATTACCATTACAGACTTTCAAAAAAATCACTACCAAACCTCTTATAAATCTGGTACCTTGTGCTGGTGTGGATGGTGTTCTGCAAGGGATGAGTGTTTTAATGATTTCTCCATTAGAGCTGCAGACAGCATTGCCACACTCAGTCCCATATACTTGGCTGTATACAGTTTCATTTAAGTTGTAGGTCTTTCCATTGTAGCAGCAAAGGCAATCTGAGGCATCAGAAGAGCAAATGCCATGTTAACACTTGTAACATAAATACAAATAAAAAGAAAACCAAGCTCTGGATTTACCCTTCCGTAGCTCATACCATCAAACATGAATTACCTGGCTGAAAAACTTTCTCAGTTTCTACTTGAGCAGTTGCACTGGGAGTCTACCTAATCTGTTTAAAGGGGGTTGGATTTTTGTTGTTGCTGGTGTTTCTTGGAGTCAGCTTGCATAGAGGAGTCACTGGCTGGTGAAAGCATCAGAACTGGCACTGTTCTCACTCAGCATGGAGCACAGGTGCATTCACTCTTGGCAGGGATTGTGACTGGGTTTACTGCCTTGCTGAGTGATAAAACAATGTCTCAGAAGGTGTTGCACAGCTATTTCCATCCACTAATGAAGAACATGCAGTGATAAACAATTTCATTCAAATATATGAGAAGCTCTCCAGGATTTGAAGAATGTACATTCAGGAACTCAAGAGAATATATCTACTATGGCAATAAAATCAGCAAAACTGAAGATGTGTTGTCTGCTGGGTCACTATACAATTTGGGATGTGGTTTCTCCAAGACATGGGAAAGAACTGCTACCATACCTTGAGCAAGAGCATCCTTTAGGCACACAAATAGGTCTCTCATAAGCCAGCTGTCTAGACTTATTACGAAGTTAGTGGACAGGGAATAGCACCTCTGCAAGATTTACCCTGTTCTAAAAGTGCTTATTAACAGGTACCATGAATGGCCTGCTTCAGGCTACTTTCTGTCATCACTGATTACCAAGGAAGTGTACACCTGGAGAAGAGGTATTTACCTGGATGAGATTAATCCCACATTTCACACCTCTCTCCTTCCTCCCTAAGATTATCCTTCAGAGAGTTCTTCAGGTCAAAGACTGCATTTTGCTTATCAAAGTGTATCTGTACTGCTGTGCATCCACCTATAGCTGTAGTCCTATTATCTTACACCTGTGGTAACATGTGATGTTGGGTTGTTTCAGTCGTGTCATCACTCAATGAATGGTGAGGGTTGTGAAAAGTTACCTTTGGAGTCTTCAGTACATAGTTTCTCTTCAGGATGGCTGAAGATAAAGAGAAAAGGAGAAGACTTGTCTTATAAACTTGAATCAGTATGTGGAATAAAAGTCTGCAGCAGTATCTACTTTAACATAAAAGCCTTCTCCTGGAGAATTTAATGATAATTGCCACTACCCATGAACATAAACCAAACATTGCCTAGCTTGTCCTTTCCAGTCCTGTCCTACCTCTCTCACTATCAACTGACCTACCATGAAGTGCAGTTGAGGAGGGAGACACACTCCCTGCTGTCCTCATCAAAATATGGCTTGTCAGGACTACACTCCGGGTAACAGCCTGGGAAGTTAAAGTAAACAAAACTCTCAGTCTGCTTTACATAGATGCAGGGAAGACACATAAATACCTCTATCAGATGCAGATCTGGTCCCAAAATGAATGTGATCCCAGTATGAACATTCTTTATACTACTAATTATTTTCCACGTCCTCTATTTTCCCTCTCTCCCAAAAGTTTAATTAACTGTTTGTCAACGGATAATTATTCTTTGCAAATTTAGACTGAATGATCTTTTATCTCTCCCCAGATTTAAAGACAACAGGCAAATTATGCTATGAATGGCACCATCACACAGGGAATTAGCCCAGGTGAGGCGTAGTCAATGAGTTTCCGGGAAAAATGGGATAGCCTTTCACCAACCTTGATGCTTAAGACATTTAAAACCAGACTAATAGCTTCAAATCCCCTAAACCACATCAAACTCAAGCAAGGATTACCTTCTAAACTGTACAGTAAGTTCCCACATTTCCCTTGTGGATTCCTGCAGGTCTTTAGACAAGGGGCTCCACAGGGTTTATAGAACCACTCATGTTTGTCAGGTGGATTGTAATAATCGCAGAACACAGCTGGAACAGAAGAATAAAAAACCTGCAAGTCGCAGCCACTGGGTAGAGGTTATCTTCTAAAGCTGGTAACCAAGAGCTTGTTGAGTCACGCACGCACAGCCACGTCAGGATTCTGCTCTTCTTTATCCCCCACGTGCCTTTTCAGCGCAACACTTACGGCAAATGGCAGGCGTCCTCCAGTCGA
This sequence comes from Podargus strigoides, assembly GCA_028020825.1. Lineage (NCBI taxonomy): Eukaryota > Metazoa > Chordata > Aves > Caprimulgiformes > Podargidae > Podargus > Podargus strigoides. The sequence continues at coordinate 6,529,553 of CM051633.1, forward strand.
TACAGACACCAGCTCTGCTGCAGCTCCTCGAATAGGCAGCAACTGAAGTGCAGAAGCACTCGCAGTCTCCCACACTGTCACAGCCACAGAAGTCAGAAATACAAGATTCATAATAGGGTATTGGGTTCACCTATCGAAATACCAACAGATCTGTTAGCACACATGCACCTGCTGCATTGTGTTGTAGTGAGAAAAAGGGCTCGGAATTTCTGCCACCCATTGGAGTTCCTTTGGCAGAACCAGGCTGAGTCTGTGACAGGCTGGGATTGTCACAAAAGAGTTGTGATATTTTACAATAGGTAGTTTTCTATTTTCACCTGCCTGGTACAAGTGGACTCTAAATCTTCTCATTTTCATGTGTGTAACACTGGCATTTAAGCTCCAAATGTCTTTCCAGTGTAATTTCTGCAGGACTGAACTGCCTTGCTTTGGGTTAGCACAACTATAGAGCATGTGAACTCTCTACTGCAAGATAGTGATTGAGTATAAAAGGAAATCCTATTTCCAATGAACCTCACATCTATTCTGTTTTAACCTGTGCCAACATAAGCTAACCAAGGAAATTAAGCCAAGCTTGTTTTTTAAATGGCTTAGCAAACTGCACCAAAACTTTGCATAGACATCCTCATTAAGAATTAGCAGCCTTGTTTTTGTTTAAGTTAATTCAATTTCTGCCTAAAATAAACCAAATGAGTAATCTCTTTTTGGTAATTTGGGTAAACTTTCCCAGGGAACCCCATACAAAAAGTCCTGTGCTAACTTATCTCTGGATTTTACAAGCTGATACCTAACTTTTTACTTCCAGTGGCCAACTATTATCCTCTCTGTCTTCAGTTGCCCAAAACAGGCACTGCTGTTTCCTCAATACTGTGCATCAGAATTCAACTGGCAGAGCTGTAAAGGGAGTTTTGAGAGAGGTAACCCTTGTACTCAAGCATGCTGTGTAACAGACTTTAATAGCAAAAATTTGTGCACAAATATGCTGCATAATAGCAACAAATACCTAGTGTGAAACTACTGAGGATGAGAGAGCAGGATTACCTTGCTGTGACAGGCTTCAAAGATGTTACTCTTAATGATGCTGCAGTGCTTCTGTCCCAGGACAGACTTGAAAGGCTGATCAGCACACAAGTCTGTCATGTTTATGTTTGAGCAGGTGCTTGTTATTTTCCAGCTGTTTCCAAACTCCTGGATGCTCATCTCCACAGACTGTCCTCTGGTTGTGAAGTCGTTCCTTGAGCGGCCATCAAAGTCCCCACAAAGGCCACAGACTTTTCCCTGGGCAATTTGCATAATGGTTTGGTTATTTTGAGTGCAGCTCACTGTTTGACAGAAATTAAGTATAGAACAGGCCAAGGTAAAATAGCTGCAAATTTCTAAACAGCCATCAAAACAGGATGTAGAAAAAGCTGGACTTCAGGTGACAAGATCACTCAGCCCTCCAATACTGCAAGAAGTCTGGCTTTACTCCTAGCTCCAAATATTCTGGGGCATTTCGTACTGACTGAACAATGAAATAAAACACAAGACATGACCTGCTTGTTTCTTCTTGTCCACTGAACCGAACACTTTTCCAAGAGCTGCTCTTCAAACTGGGGCTCCAGTTCTGGATGCATAACTTTGAGTTTGAAATCATAACTTTCAGTCCATCCAATACCTACCTGGAAAGATGGTGCCACGTGAACAACAACAGTAGTCTTCTGGTCCCACATGAAGTTCATCCCTTGATTTGTTTCAATCACAATATAACCTCCTCTGAGATCCACTTTATAATTCTTCTCAGCTCCTGGATCAGTGGCTATCTCCTGAATTCTTCCTTCCAAGAGCCTGATTTCACGTTTCTACAAGGAATGACATGTTGCATGGGAGGAAGTTGAATAGAAAAGTCAGTGTAACAGCACTGATACTCTGCCTCTTGTCCTTCATCTCATTTTTCTGTAGTCTTTACACTACATCTTGGTCTATCGCCAGACACGTGAGAGACAGACAAGACCCACTGAGTTCAATGGGAAACTGTCCTTGCTTGACAAGTTCCACCTCACAGCCACAGAAATTGTCCTCATTCTAGATGAAATCTGTTCTGCTGGTACAACATTTCCTGAGTGCACGGGCAATTGGGCAGGCTAGAACACCCCTTGTCATGCTGCTTTGTTTCACCACCACCCCACCCCTCGCTATGGGAGAAATCTCTTTTGTGTGCACTTTGGAGAAATGCTAAGCCTGAGTTGAAGGGAAGAAACTCTTCTTTGTAGTTACATCTGTCCTGTGCTCAAACCATGGTACAGAAACGTGCTCCTCTAAAAACTTCACCATCACTTCTGTACCACTAATGTCACAGATGCAGATACACACGAACACATGTGCATACATAGAGTGCTGTTGACTCCCTGCATCTATCCCTTCACCAGCAGAACTATCCAAACCTGTTAACATCAAATATCTAAACCTTTCCCAGCTTGTCTGTCTTTGCTTTCTGGCTGTTTGACTTCCATAGGTACTCCATAGCAGCAACTGAGTAAGGGGATACTACCCTAACTGCTACAAAATCAAAACTACAGCTTCTCACTTATAATCAGTTCTAGACAAACCTCAAAAATTAGTGTGATCTTCAGGGAGCAGATGGAGAGTGACTTCCCACAGGCGTTGTTCTGAATTACAATCCGGAAGGTGCCAGCATCCATGTTATTGGGGCAAAAATCCTTAGAAAAATAGAAAATGTTGTATTAGGTCTTTTTAGGCAACTAGAGCAGTCTCAAACATTTTCAGGAGCTCTAAACAAGTAACACTCCAGTCTGACTTCTGCTGTTTTGTTGCTTTTTTATTCACCAAAACTCTGGGCATTCTAGAAGACTCTGGTGGCAGCTGGCTTGGTGGCAGGTTCAGACTTGACCAGGAATTTCAAAGAGAAGAGCTAAGGAAAAAACTAAGATTTTCCTAGTACCAGCCAAAAAGGCAAAAATATTTTTTTCTTAAAATTAGCAAAACCAACTGCAATTGGGGGATGACAAAACGTCTCACTGAGTACATGTCTCACATGTCTCATTACCTGCAATTGTTACACAGGAGGCTCACATGTTAACCTCTATGTGCTTCTTTCACAACAAAAATGCTGTCAGTCTTGGATAGCTGAGAAAAACACTGAGCTTTTCAACACCACACCAATTCCCTTCCCTTGCAGATGCTGGAACTACATCAGGAAAGGGCTATCCAGCCTAGAAGTTAATCGTTTAGGATCACACAGTGCCCTCTTGTGTAATTTATGAGGGTTAATTGCTTTGCTTTTATATGGAAAATCTCACCGTATCTGCTTTGGGCACAAGAGGAGGGGAGTAGGCTCTGTTCATCAGTGGTGGCTGTTTTGCATGGGATAGCCCTTAGACTGTGTAAGGTGTCAAAATCACATGGATAGGAAAGTGAAAAAAAATGATACCTGAGCCAGGATGTAGTCACAGTCTCCCAGGAAATCAAACTTCTCCCCATCAAAGCTCATGTAATGCCCGTTTCCATACACAGTGCAGGTTCCCTTGCAGGGATTATCTGTGCAGTTCCACTGCCTTTTGTTACAGGTGCTGGGAGGTGAAATGCAAAGAATCACCACCTTTGTATGAAGTGTGTTTCTCCCTTAACCCCCATCTGGGACAGAGTAGTTCACAGGTTTGTCTTTTGCAGTACTTCAAAGGAAGCAATCATCTCTCACCCTTCCAGGCTTACCCTCTCAACTGTTCTGAGACCTTGCCATGAGATGGTTTACTAATCAGAAACTTCATGTTTACTACCAAGACAGGTTTGAACTTTGTCTATTTTTATTCCATTTTTTTTCCCTTTATATCTATTTTAAATCATTAAGTCCTGGCAGCACACAGTGGGGATTTAGGAGCTAAATTCAAGGTGCAGAACTGAATACTTCAACCATTTCTGAATAATAATCTGTGAGGTGCTAAGTGGTCAGCTCTGTTCCTCACACAGTGGTGTGAGCCAATATTATCCTTGTCTTCCCTTGACAAACTTTACCTCCAGTTCAGGGGACCACAGACAAAATTTGAGTTGTTACACCACTGACACAGAGACTGCAGTTTTTTTCCCAAGTGTGTCCTGTTCTCATAAGAAAACAAAGCCCTCACTGCAATAAAACCTTTCAATGGCTTCTGTGATATCAACAACTGCTTATTAGGCTTTGATTACATATATTAAACTTGATTGCTTGTACCAGTGGTGATGAGACCAAAGTGTTTTCTGGCTTTTGTTTTCTGTGCATGCTCTTGGCAGGACTCGACAGTCTCATGCTCATTAAATAATGGGTAAGGATTGAAAGCATTTTACCCACCATGATCAGTGATAACAGTGAAGTCTATGGCAGAGTTATACCAGCAACTAGAGCAGTCATTTACCTTATTTGAGAACTATGCACCCAGAAGCACTGCAAGTCCCTGGAAGATCATTGTGATTCCTCCCTCCTCTAAATTCACTCCTTTTCTGGGGTTCAGCTGTGTCCAGCAGACCCAGTTTCCCCTTGTAGAATGACCAGCCACAGACCAGCCTGGATGAGGCTGGTACTTAAAACTGATGAGGAAGCATTTTGCAGAAAAGGATGGAAATTGTTTCACAGATCTGGGTACTTGTTCTCCCCAAGTGCAGGCTCGTGCAGTGTGTTGCAGAGAGGAAATGTTTCCCTTTTGATTATATCTAGAAGCCTGATGGCTCTCATGATGAAGAGGAAGGCTTCAAAATACATCCTGCCCCATGGGCGAACTACGCACTGACAATTTTAACAGCCTTTGTTATGAAACAAAGCCCCCTGGAATAACATACCATGTGTTGCAGTCCACTTTGATGGTTTCCCCAGGTTTATAAAAGTGCCCTCCGTGGACACATGGGCATTGATCTTTGGGAATACATCCTCCACTGCCATCCAGTACCAGCCCATCAGGACACATGCAGCCAGAAACACATTCTGTGACGTACTGCATACATAAAGATACAACACAAGTCAAGTCTTTAATGCACAGAAAGCACAGGGAACCAGCAGAGGTGCTAGCTCTGGATGCCAGACTTTTGGAATTTTTTTTTTTTAAATCCTCTAAATGTAAATTAGTGACAATTAAACTACAAGTATCACAGCCACGTGGGCAGCTATAGCTGCTGTGTTATCAGTAAAGTATTTGGTCTGTGAACAGTGCACTGTGTTACCCTCAACGTTTCTTAAGGACAATCCCAAGCACAATCATGGTGTCCCATCCTCCTGCTAGGAGGTGAAGTCCTTACACAGTGCATGTCCTGTGTCTTACAGCTTTTCTGACACTCTGATCCAATCGCACCGGGACCTGCAGAGCTGCAGTTGAAATAATACATAGGAGCTGGGCAATCTATAGGAGGAAGAAAACAATTTTAGGAAGGTAACTTAGTGAAGGCAGTAAGAATGCCATCAGTAACTGTAAAACAGCAGAGCAGAATGCAGCATGTGGCTTATTTAGAGTTTCTATTAGCTTTTGCTTCTGCCCACCAGCATTGCATTAGAAGGAGGCAGATAACCTCTAAGCTTTGGGAAATATCTTCATCTTTTAAAGAATTCAGCAAGTCTGGTGACATTTTTACAAAGATAAGTATTATCAATAACCAGCACATTTCAAGGAGAAGGTAAAAATGTGCAGAACACGAAAATGTTACGGAAAGTGAGAGAGAACACAGAAAAACATTATAAATACCAGCTGACACCATAGTGACATTATTTAACAAAATCTCACCTTTTACCAGGACAGTTTCCCCAATGCAGTCTAATCGTCCTTGAATGCATTTGCTAAAGAGATTGCATAAAATGAAACACATCAGCTCTTTGCACACATCTCTCACACCAGAGAGAAAGGCACTGCAAAGCTTCACTGGTCACACAAATAACAAATTCCTGTCCAAATGAATGTTTGGTGCAGCTATCAGATTCACACACATGAATTACCATCCCCAGAAGGAAGATTAAGACACTCAGCTCTTAATTACTCTTCCTTCATCTGCCAATGGTTTACCGTGTGTTTTCCTTAAATCAAGTTCTTCCTAAGCATCTATTTTCCACTCTGTATGATGAGATGAATAGCTTCTTAAATAAGAGACCTCTTAAATTACTAAATGAATTTAAGTTTGCAGTTGGAAGACAGAGAAAGTATGTAAACATGCAAAGATACAAATCAATTGTGTGAATAAAACAACCTTCCCCTGGTATTTCTTTTCACTGCTGCCATGAACTGGTTGAAAATAAGAAAATTACAATTGTTTTTCACTGCATATGCAAATTAATTACGTTAATTTTAGTATTTTCCCTAAATTTTCTCTCTCCTCCTCTCCTCACACATCTCTTTATAAAAAACTCGGTTTAAAAAGTGCGATTCTGGTGGGGTTTTTCCTGAGTTATTTTTATTTTTGTAAATAGTCTGCAAGATGGTGTTTTGGAAGGTGTTTTTTACTTTGCTTTTTCATTTCAAAACCAGAAACTCCCCCAAGCCCTCTTGTCTTCTCCAAAGCTTGCTCCAACAGTATATGGATATTTTTTACACAACAATGAACTTTGCATAGAGAGAGATTGCAAACATTGCTCTACTTAACATGTTTTCAGGTTCTTGTTTACCAGCAGGAGCATAGGATCTTAACCTCTGCTCTGGCTGCACTTCCTGCCAGGGGAATATTTGCTTTGCTACAATCTGGGAGAAATTACTCATTATTCCTTATGGTAAAATGACACTGTTCAACGATCAGAGCAGGGACTTCCCCAGTGAGCCTGACATCCCCCTGGTATGCAGACTTTGCATGGTGAGAGCAGCTTACCACATCAGTTTGTCCTCTTGGAAGGAGTTGCCAGGCTGAACAATCTTGCCTTTGTAGTAGCAGGGACAGTCATCTGGAGTGACACACTCCTCCTCGTCATTGAGGTAGGTCCCTTCAGGGCAACCACAGCCCTCCATAGGAGCAATCTGAACTTTACACAGTGGGTCAGGCTCGTCCAGCGAGCGGCAAGACTGGTTACAGTACTTCACGCTGTAGTTATAAACCATAGTCTCAGGACACTCCTCAGAGGAATCTTTGCAAGAGAAATAAAACAGATACATGGCCTTCTCTGTGCAATCATCACCATGCTAACACAGCTTTCTGCATGTTGGTAGCCATAAATGTGGTTTTTTCACGCTAGAAGACCTTATCTCCCAGTGGTCTGGGGGAAGTCTGCTCACATAGCCTAACCTACATGACATTGAATACTGAAATACTCAGCAGGTTATATCTTGACTGACTAAGGGAATCAGTATAATTTTGTAATTTGTACAATTTACATTTCTATCTTATGCCAAGAACTGAAACCAATAATTTCTGATTTGTCCTTGTAGTTAAAAAATAATTTTCTGTCCTTTACAAATGATTTCCTTGGCTGGGAATAATTTAAGAAATTAGCATATTTGTTAAGGGGTAAATTTTGACATCAGATGGGCAGCACCAAGGAACTCTGCTAATCATTTGATGCTACCAAAGAAAGTATAGGTGTCTTGAGGAAAACTCTCGTTGTCATCCTCCAGGGAAATGAGAAACAACAGTTTTTAAGACCTCTGGGTGGACCAAAGAGTTAAATACCAAAATCTAAAGAGCTCAGCTGACCCTGTAAGATAATGAAAAGCTGGTTAATTTTCACAGGCTACCAAGAAAAAACACCTTCAGAATTCTGCCTTAAAATCTGCAGTAGTGATCCATAGGGATGATATCAAATATCACCAGCATTAGGGCTGTGATTTTCCAGAAAGCCTGGCACCTAGATTCCTCTGAAATTTGATGAGAACTGGGGATTTATTCATCTTGGATCTCTTTCTAACATCCACAGTTTAACCCCACAGCCATTTTGCAGTCACACCCAGATGTAGTAGAAGGTACAGGGGAATTCTTCATGGGCCATTGTGCTAACCAACTTTGCAGCAATGTTTTCACCATACTGGCAATAGGTTCCATGCTTAAACAAAGCTCTGTATGGTTTTCCAGTCCATGACTGTAGCACACTTTCTTAGATCAGTTAGTGTGCTAGGTTTGTGTACACATTCAAAACCACTGCCTTCACCAACAAAAACCAGTTGGTTTCCTGGTCTCAGGTGGGGCAGACATGACATCCCATGTACAAATTGGGCAGGCCATGTTCTCCTACTTTATGGTCATACTATGAAGATGAAGCAAATGGTATCTGTAAGTCAAAATAGGCCAAATAAGAAAGATATTAGTAAAGATGTTGAACACGAGTTTACATCAGATTTACCTGAATGGGTGCCTCAATTGTTAGCTATTAATGCAATAAAATAATGTGCTTATTTTCTCCCTTTAATTTTTCACAGAGGAAAAAGATCAGTTTGGTAAAGTGAGATTTGGTAAGAAAAAGGTTATTTGATTATAGTACTCATGGTCACAGATTTGTAATCTTAGATTATTTACATCACAACTGGAGGCATGATTGCAGAGAACATGAGCATACCAAAAATAGCTTCAAGCTAGCTTGCACAAGGAATATTAGACAAACAGTGCCATGACTTAGCAGAGGCTACTAACCCCAGTGGTCATCTGGGTAACCAGTAGCTCAAGCAGTGGTTCATGCTTCCACTAAAGATGGTGTCACATGCACTGCCAACAGTTAGCTGGGAGGGTTTACTGATTTCATGTACTCTACTCACTGCAATGTAGACATCCACTTAGGACACAACCTGCCTTGGATGTTGCCTGCAGCCAGGCACAGCTGGACTCAGCTGCAGGAGCTGGAAGAGCCTTTCCAGCCCCCACAGTGGGACAGACCATTCTGGCTCATTTATTCTTTCACCCATGAATAACACAACCTTCAATCTTATCACAGGTGTGTTCCCGAAAGATTATTTCTTCTTAAAATAAGGCCTAAAATGATTGTGCTGATTAAGTCATTAGCATTTTTTTCCCAAGGTTACTGCACTGTTTGAGTCAATATTACCTACTGAGTCCAAAGATCTCAGTCTAACCCATGCTACAAACCAGTCTTGCTTTGGCATAAAAAATGTCAGCAATTCTATGTCAATAACAAAGCCTTTGATAAATAGGGACTGTACATAAATCTACTTGATTCTGGGGTAATTTGCTGTGGACTACACTGTGTTCCCTTTGAATTATTTCAGTACAGGTTTTTAAAATTGTTCTTACTGTAATCTTAAATGCCTTTGACAAAGCACCATACCAGTTACATTGTTTGTCTCTATTAAATATCCCAGCTAGCGTCTAAGTCAGGCAATTAAATAGATCATAGCTGCATCAAAGGTGCATAAAAATAATTGTTGTTATGTTTCTTATTCAAATGTGATTTTAGTCAAGAAACCCATACACTTATTTTCATGTTGATGTAGGCAGATCTCACTTGAACTATCTGATCATCGACAGAGAAATGGAAATGTTGACATAGAACTTAGCAATTGAGACTTGTGAGTTTATTCCCAGCTCTGATACCATCTCATAATAAATTCTGGCAGTGCCAAAGAAAAATATATACATATGTGGACTCCCAACCCAGGATTTTGTGACTACTTGTATGTTTAAGAAACTTTTATTCATTTGTTAGATAGTCCTGAGCTGAAAATGCCTTTAAATGCTTTCACATTATCAGATATCACCGATATACGTTTATTAAAAAGCATTACTATTTTACTGTAAGACAGGAAAATGCAGTTAATGAGAGTGATACCATTTGCATAGGCAATGTCTGAGACAACAGGCAATATCTGAGATGAACTTGGAAAAAAGGTATCAGAATTTAAACACATGGGGAGGCCCATATGTTCAAAACAAACCTAGTTGCAACTCCCTGATGTGATTTGATTAATACATCTCATACCCTTTTGCTTCTCTGAGCACTGAATTCACCTAATGTTTTACACAAGGAACATGCATAATAAGAGCATGAAGTGGACATGAGCTGATTTAGGCAGGCAGACTTTTTTTATAGACTATATGCTTATTCTATTTTTCAAAGACCAGCTAACACGATGACTAAGCACAAAAGATACTGATGCCACAGACTGGATTCTCCTGAAGCTGGTGCCCCATATCCCTACCCAAGGTATTTTAGGATACATACCACAGATGCCCTGCCTCCAGCCCTTCAGGGATACACCTGCTGCAGCACAGTCTCTGGAGTAAGTGGAAAGCACACTACACAGTGCAACTTCACTCTTCTCAGCATTACAGGTGTCGTACATACATTTCTAGGGGATAGAAAAGGACATGGGTATTATTATGGCCAGCTCACAGAAGAAACAATTCAAAATGTAGTCAACCAATATATTTTTGAAAAAGTATTATTAGCAATGGAACTGAATTTGTAATATATGCTACTGAAATACTACGCAAACCTGAGAAATAGGAAATCAATTACAGTCATGTAACTTCAATGACGTTGTGTCTAACACTCCATGATGAATGATAAGAATGATAAGGGCACCTATAGTTCATTAAAGCACTTAGAAAAGTCTATACCAGCATCCCATGATGATGTAAAATCTAGGACATGTCAAAATAAGTCATCTGAAAATATACAGAACAGAAAATAATGCACAGCAATGACTGGCACTTGTGTACCTATCTAGTGTGTAGATAAGATACACCTAACTAAATGACAGGTGCATATCAGAAGATGGTTTAATAGGGAATCATATGTAATGATATCTAAAGAACTAGCTAGGTAAATATAAAGGGGATTTAAAGATCAAGTTCCTTTAATTGTGTGGCTGGAGAGAAGAATCCAGGTACAGCCAGTCACTCAAGAGAAGTAGGGTCATACTGCACAGACAGGAACTTATCCTGCCATTACTGATGTCATAGAAAATGCTTTTAAAATCTGATTACATCAGCAGGAGTAACAGACATATCCATAAGAAACTGGTTATTTTCCTTTGTTGAAAACTACAAATTCCTATTTTGCTTATAGTTAACATGAATTCTCAAGCAGACAAAATTTCTGAGGGGAACTTGAGCAAGGTAAAGCATAAGCCATGTTTTTAAAGGTACCTGAAGACACATTAAATTTTAGGCAAAATTTCAGGCTCAGGTAGTTTTGCAGTAAGTTGTATCACACACACCCCCTATATGAATTTTTTGCATTTTTGCAGAAATTTCTTTACACATAAATGCATTCCTTCTCTAGCTCAGCTAACTTTCTCAACAGCATTATAGAGCTGTACACCAAGAGTACTTATGGGCATCTTCTTGCATTCTAAATATAAGGAGATGATTTCACAGTAATAAATGGGATATAAAAGATTTAAATATAGTATATATTCTCCCCCTAGACATGAATTTTAAACCAGGTCAGAGGGAATCCATGGGGCTGAAAAAACTCTCAGTTCAATTCCACACAGAGACACTGATCTGGCATTTCAAAGAGTAAAGAGTTTTCAACACCAGCAAATCCATTTTTTCCAGTTATGCTTCTGGATCATGCAACAGACCTGTCAGTGATGGCAGTCACTTAATATTTCCAGGGCTGCAGCCAAAAAGACCCATTGTCTCTTGCATAAACTCTCATTTTTTATTTTTCTCATCAGAATCAGTGAACTTCTTTGCAAACAGACATTACTGCAACCTATTTCACTCCCATAGGCCAGACTACCTCCATGGCAAATCAGTCTCTAGATGACATTAAACCATCCATTTAGACCAGTGCCTTACCTTGATGTACACAGAAGGGTCTACAACAGAATGGCAGGCAGCAAACACACTGCTTGTATTAGACAGAAGAGCACACCAATGCTGGGCAAATTTTTCTGAAGTGGGAAAAAATATCATTGTCCATGGTCACTTAAACCACATCACTACTTGAATCAATATTCTTATCAGGTATCACACAAAACTAGAATGTCCTGAAGTGTTCAGATAATGCCAGAAGGAAATAAGGGGCAATAACATATCAAGGTGATAAGCATAGTTGGACAGGTCACCAAACATCTCCCTATAAAAAAGGTTTCATCACCCAAGTATTAATATTAATATTATAATTATGGCTGGATTTGCAGAACATCTGCAAAAACTTGTTGTTTTAATCATTTTCCATCAAATTTCCTATTTCTTTACAGTCAGGCAATTCTTTATAGCCAAGTAATAACATCAAGCATGTAATAATCTGTGAGCTGTGTGGCTATGAGCTGCAGCTTTAATTACACATGGCAATGCCTAGGAGAGTACAGTCTGAACCCTACATATATCCAAACCCATTCAAAGTGAGAAACCAGACAGGGCACCTACTACAGTACAATGCTTGCTGAAGTCAGTACTGTTGATAACTTATTCCTTTTGACTTCATCACAGCTGTAACAATCTATATTGCATGAAGATCTTGCCCAAATATTGACAACCAAGTACGCTCTGTCTTAAATTGTTCTCATTGATGCTGTGTGTGCTTTTTAAGTCACCAAGGAAGAAGCTCTTTCTCCAGCAGCACAGTCTTTTTGTTTAAAAAGCAAAGCTGTCACCTTAAAGACTTGCAAAACCCAGTGTGTTCTCTCCAGTAATAACCTCAAAGGCAGTGGCTTTGGATGTTTATGAGATTTCTAAAGCTTTTTTGGTCATCCATCATGTGAAAATTATTTAGCACAGATAATCCAGGGATGAAAAGCCTGCTACCTTTATCCACACTGTTTGAACAAGGATCTTCAAAGCTGTCCTCAACATCAAAACAGCTGGCTCTAGTTTTCCATGAGTTACCAAAAGCAGAAGCTGAATCTTCCACAGCTCCAGTGACTGTCCTGAAGTCATCAGTCTGGATGTTATTGAAATTGCCACAGAGACCTTGTGTAGGTGGCAGGGAAGAAAAGGAAAAAAAAGGCATAAGAAAAAAATAAATTACTACATAAGTGGGAAAAGGAATGGCTTCTAGATTAATACTCTTAGCTCTATTATGGATGTCACCTGAGAGAAGAGCATTATCATTCAGAGACATTCTTATGTTCCCACAAATCTGACAGGACCCTGTCTTTAGAGGGTATTCATTATTTTTCTGCATTACAGTAGCACTTAGTGATAGTACAGAGATTGAAAGCTGCTTAAATGTGCTTCACCAAACACTGGCAGACAAAGAAATGCCTTCCCCAAAGGCTTATAAGCAAAGGAAATCACAAAAAAAAACAGAATAAAATGGGTCAGAGGGACAGGATGTAATCCCATTACACAGATAGGTAAAAGGAGCACAAAAAGCTTAAATGAGGTAAAGAGGAGATTGGTGGCAAAACCAAGAACATAGTCTGAATTTTACAAGTCTCTGATGAAGGTCTGCTTTTACAGATAGGTAGATTCTAAAAGAACTGCACATAGCAAACATCACAGAGATTATCTATCTAATTTTCTTCAGCAAATTGAAGGGTTTAACCAATGCTTTATTTCAGGAAGGACATAAATTTAACCAAAAGTTCTAACATACCAAAGTCAATATAAAATCAAGTTGTTCACTTAAAGTGGTAGACAAGCAGCTATAACTCAGTTTAAGGGTAAACTGAAGGAGCATGATGTGTCCTACCAGATGTGCGATTCTGATAGGAATGATCAACTGTTATGGAGAGCTGCATTACAGGTTTCATTTGCACTCGAATCCGTACTCCAGTTGAGCTCAAGATTTTGATGAAAAATGTAGAGAGTCTGAAGATGGTGATGCCATCTAAAGAGAAAAAAGAAAAACCAAAAAAAGTATACCTCTGGGAATCTTTATGAAGCCGAGTAGACATGAATTTCCATTTACCAGTGCATCCAGTGTAACATGGGAATTCCCAGGGAGTCCCAGACCCAGCATCCACCTAAGTCAAATGACCAAACAATGAGCAGGATCGTGTTCTTTTCAGAGAAAGGAGCAGGAATCCTTCTGTTAATAGATGTCAGCTAGTCTAGGGAAGGTGTGAAGGACAATTACCTTTGGTTACTGGCAGCTTCACAATGAAATTGTTCATGTAGATATTTCCACAGGAACATATTTTTATAGTCTGCAGGGAAAAAGAAAAAAGAAAAAGGCCACAGTAGTGAATGCATGTGACCTGAGACAGACAACAGCAACCTGACAAGCTTTATTAAGCATTAAGAAGTAGTGTCTTCAAAACATGATCACCTCTGGAGTCAATGTGTGGATGACATAAAATAATGTAGAGCAAATCTCTAGGTCATAACAAAAAATGAAAAACCCTCTCCATAGCAACAGCTTTGGTTGAGTGCTCTCACATACCTAAGAGGTTTGTTACCTTTTTGAGGACTGCATGTGAGATTTGGATGGCATGTAGGTTTGGATCCACCTCATTGGAAATGTAACATACCCCAAATGATAGCTGTCAGACTCCCTCAGTAGTCAATGGAGGCAGACAGGCCCCTCCAGAAGAACACCTCATACCTTAGGTGGGCTGACCTGTCCTTTGGAGATTCTCATCTTCCTTTCTTGACTACAGAAGGAGGTTGGGATGTTGGATCTCCTAACGAGGTTGGGTCTGCACCAGTTAAATACCACGTGGACAGAGTGAATCAGTATAACTTTAGGAGTGCACAACTACCAGCCCTAAATCAGCTTCCACTGAATTCAGTTTGAATCATGGCATAATCTTCAGTAGGTGAAGCCTCAGGCCTTCGTTTGGAAAATTCTGCTACTTCACTCATTGCATTAGGAAAAACCTCAAGACTTGGAAGTGTAAAAAAAGGGGGGGATCTTTTCTTGTAGAAATCTCAATCTTTCAAAAAGAAACAAGTGAAAAAGTTTGAAGTCATGAAAAGGAGAGGGAAAGCCAACAAGGAGCATTTTTAGCCATCTAACTCTGAAGAAAATGGAAAAGCCAGAATCCAAAAGAACTGGAAAGGAAATCACTCTCATAGAACAAAATCAATCAACACATGCACTGCATCATCTGCTAGTATTAATCCTGCAGCCTCAGGACTGCAACAGACCAAAATGAACCCACAGTGTCAGAGAAATCCCATCCTTGAACCTAAATAAAAGTGACATATTATGTGTTCACTAAGGAAGTTACTTACAGTTCTTCCTAGTGTTACTAATACATTCTTTAAGCAAGTCATTGTCTTTGATGTCCCACACTGGATGATCTCTCCAATAACCACAAATGTGTCATCAGTATTCTGAAAAGACGTGCAGACATTGTTAGCATGTTACAGGAAGGGAGCTAGAAGGGGAAAAAGGTGTCTCTGAAAGTCTAAAATGGAATAATGAAAGAACTGGGGCATTTAATCTCTAACTGCAAACTGCTTGGTTTCATTTGATAAAATCAATAGAGTTCACTGCCTTTCCTCTGCACTGTTTCCTTGCTATGAACCTGTGTGGATTGTGTATTTGCAGTCACATGGAATTTAATCTTTTTGCAGGAACTGCTGCTCATCCCCTTCCTTTTGACTGTCATACATGAAAGCTTCAGGAGAAAGTTAAATCTACACTAGTACATCCAATAAGAAAGTTAATTCGTAAAAAAAAAATAATAAAACTATGTAGAAACTGCGAAACTTTGATGCTGAGCATCAAGCAATTGACTTGTAATCCATTGCAAATGGGAAAATTCATGGGATTTAAGACTGAACATGTGTTGAAGTGCTTTGCTAAATTGGTGCTATTCAATTAAATTAAGTGATATAAAGCTCCAGCACAGCTTAATGCCTCATGCTACTCAAGAGATGCAGAAGTGAAATGGGAGATTGTTCATACCTTAGCTAAGACATAATGGCAGTTGCCATGAAAATTGAATCTCTTATTATCAAACGTCGTTATGTGGAATCCTCCATCTATATTGCAACTGCCAGAACAGGGCAGAGAGATGCAGTTCCAGTGGCCTCCTTTGCAAGTACTGCACAAAACCCAAAAAGGAGCAGTTAGAATAAACATGGCTGTAAAAGAGCAAAGGTGAGAGAACATTTGCAGCTGAATCTGTGCAGGTTACACCCTCTCTGTGTTTTCAGCTTGTTATTTGGCTGCTTGTTAAATCCCTGTGGGAAGAAGACTTTATATCAGGCTCTTCCACTGTGAAGGTTGAACACCTCTGAATGACAGAGTTAACTGCACTGGGCTTTGAACGAGCTCCTTCAGAGAGAGACTGAGATGGTCACACAAGAATTGTTTTTCAGGCCCTAAATTGGTTACTTGACTTTTTAAAGAAAGAAAGAATCTCTTCAAGCAGGAACATGTAACATTTTATTCTACTGATGCAACTGTTCAGCAAGTTGCTGACGTAACATTTCAGAAACTAATTGTGGAAGACCTGAGATAATGAGGAGTTACAATTCTTAGAGCTCAGGCTTTGTGAGGAGTAAGGGAGGATGTGGCTAGATGGGAACCACCCAGAGCCCATGAAGTTCAGTTACTCAAAAATTGCAGGTTTTGAGGAGTATTTCCCCAAAATGCAGGAAATATTCAATCCAAAGTGGTTTGCAGAACATCTGGCCTATCCAATGTTCACTGCAGCACATTTCAATCCCCCCTATAGTAAAGGTTAGGGCTGTGGTCAAGAAAGACCCCAAATTCACTTGATGGATATCAGAGTAAGAGCTAAAACTGTTTCCAGAGTAATATACCTGACATCTCACCACCTTCCACTAGTGCAGAGTGGAGATGGGTTCAAGCTACTGTGGTTTGGTTTTTTCTAAACCAAATCATTCTCAAAGATCAGGACTTCGGAGATCCAGGCCTTCAAACAGCTTTTTGTAGATGTACAGGTGGTCAGAAATGTAACTCACTAACATGGTGTGACTCCTTGCCTCACTTTAGCAGCCAATGCCTCTGAATTAACCAGCAAAGAGTCTCATTTTTCTGCATTCTGCAATCTGGAGCTCAGTTTTTGCTGGCAGTTCCAAGTGAGGATGGGAACTCTGTGAGACTGAGGACTACTTCTAAGTAGTTTCCCTGCACTGTTGACATTCAGAACCAGGTTTTGCATTATTATTTAAGACAGATGTTAGGAACAGGAGGGGGGGGAAAAAAAAGGAGAAAAGAACAGAATGCATCTCATCAGTGCTCTGAAATAAATGCCTTGTTAGTGCAATCAAGTTCACGACAGTACCAGTTTTGGCAGGGAGTGGTGTAAGTCCCTCCAGATGAGTAGACTTTGCCTTGAAACATGCAGGGGCAGCTGTCTCTGGGGATGCATTTTTTGCCACCGAGGTCATCAAGGATAGTTCCTGTTCAGACACATTGGTTAGTTAATACTCCTTTGGTTCATGGATGGAAACATTTCTTACTAGAGCTCAAACGAAGGCAATACAAAACCCAAAGAATATCACTACATGCTACTGGAATTTGTCACTGTGAGCAGGATTATTGAGTGCCAGATTGCAAGGATGTGAGTCAGTTTCCATCCTTTTCTTATAGAGGATCTAACAGGAAAGAGACCCTCATCTTAGCCTCTACTTCATGTGCAAACTTACACATGCACATACCTGGCAATGCATTTACACTACGTGTGACTTCAGCTACAGCAAGATCTAGCCTTGTAACAGGGAGGCACCTCACCAGACATCTTCACCTGCATTCTTGCTGTTTAGAGAACACCTCATCTCTACCCACATCTGTACCATTCTTTTCTGTCTAGCCCTTAGAAATCTTTCCCTCCCCTCCTCCAGTGTCAGGATCTTGAACCTTTAAAGATTCTTCCAAGAAGAAAGTTGTTAAATTGTGCTAGAAGAAACAGTCTATTCATAGGTTTTAGTGTAAAATGATACAGAAAAAAATTTCCACTAAATTGAAACAACCTCTGCCTTTGTTCCCTGATATGTGTGACCCACTGGAAGAAGCAAACTGCCTTACCAGGAGGGCAGAAACAGCCATCTGTACATGGGGCTTTACAAATCTTGCTCCTTTCTGGGTCAGCACATGTGTCAGCACACAAGTTTCCACATTCCATGTACTCCATGTTGTTTGGGCATTCCTGATCTGCCAGACCAAATGAAAATGGGGTGTTTTAATGATGTATTTATAAGTGCTCTCAAATCATTGTATCACTACCCAACTCTTTCTTCCTCCTTTCCCCCCTATCTTGTTTGCAAAACTTTTTATTTTTTTGTTTAACCTCTAAAGGAACTTCTAATGGCCACTTTTACCTCATTTTTGGAGAAAACAGTACTGCTGGGAAATATGAGTTATTTCACATTATGCTACTAGCTCAAGGTCGGCTGAAGTCATGATACAAGCAAAGGACATCAGAATAATTTATGGAGGCATAATAGGGTTTTTTTGCCTGAAGCATCAGTCATTCTGGCATTAATTTTCTATCCCAATCCACACCAGCAGTTTGGGTGAACTACTTGTAGACTTCCCCCTGGAGTTACAGTGATTTCCTGCTCAGTAGCTGTGACTACTGAGTATGGAAGCACAGCACAAGCTAAGGACAAACACATTAGACTTGTCCATGACTTCTCCTCACTAGATGTCAACAGTTAAAACAAGGCTATTTATGAATTAACTATGCATCATAAAATTCAAAGAGAACTGGAGAAAACTTAGCTGTAAGGAGAGGGGGGACAATAATAAGACATAGTTCTAATTTAAGAAGCAAAATCAAGTTAAATTTGTAGAAGCTTTTCCATTAACAATGTTTCTGTAAAAGTATTTCCACAGATTGATTCACAGTAATTAACAGAGCTCCTAGCTTTGCTCTGCTGGGATCAGAATACATGCATATATGTCCAACCTGAAAGAAATCTCCAAAGCAGTAGTTACTTACAGCAAAGTTCTTTGCTTCTCCATTCCCCAGGATCTCCCTTCCTGAGGACACAGTCTCGAGAGTACTGGTTTAAAGTGCTGCATATGCAGCTGGAAACCAAATCAGAGTGAGAAGAATTAACTGCACAGTGGCACATATCTTCAGCACAGGTCTCTACATAGTCATTAAATGCAACAACTTTGGGGCAGTTTCCAAAACGGGACAAAAGTTTCTTGCACTTTTTTTTCTGTAAAAAAAGAAAAGAAGAGAAAGAAAAGCAATTCTTGACATTTTACCAACTTTTGGGAGGTGCATCCTGATTTTTGATGACACAATTCCAGTGTCACAGGGCAATTCAGGTTTGAATGGACCTCAGAAAATTACCCAGTCTAACTTTCTGTCATGGGGTCCTTTTTCTTGGACTGGAAGCTGTCATTCAGTCGTGCATTTTCCCACTATTTATTTCTTTAACACTATACTAGGCTATTCTTTCGTCTGTAAGATAAACATTTTGCTCAGATTCATGGGTAGACTCTTGAAAAATTCAGTTCAGTGTATGCTCTGTAATTAACACTTGCTTCAACACAGTCTCTCCAGGGCTGTAGTTCATTCAGGAGGTTTTATACCTCTTGACTGCACATACTTACGTATTTACTGCATCTATCATCTTCCCTCCTAGGATGTCTTCCAGTGTGGTCATTTGGACTCACATCAGAGCACTTTTCTGTTGGATCCTCTACTTTGTGGAAGTTTCCAAACTGCCTTGGATGCATTTTATACCCTGCAAAATCCCCAGACACATCTGAGTAACTGCCAGCAATTGTTTAGATCAGTCAATGGACTATAAAGATGCACTTAATGTTTGGACACTAAGGCAGTATGCTCTTCACCAAATGCCCAAATTTAACAACAGCATCCACATTATAGAGGATGACACCCTAATAGAACAACTGTTGAGTTAGATGCAGGAATTTGTCACACTTGTATCAAGGCCTGCTGTCAGCCTGAGCATTTATAATCACATGAGACTCTTGACCATTCTATTGCACCTCATCACTTCCAAGGACTTCTGTTCATTATGGGTGTATTTGGTCGTACAGAGTTTTGTATTTGCACGTGTCATCATCATACATCACAACCTAATAGGTGCATATCTTTGTAATCATCTGGAAATCCATTACTTTTTACAGGCTAGAGGAGATGGGAAGAGGGAGCAGGAAGAAGACAGGCACACAACACATGTATGTAACTGTTACACTAGAGGGGTGCATTTTCCCAAAGCATTACCAGAAAATTGATCCTGGATGTTATACATCTTTCTCACAAAATTTGAAATTTATATATTTTTATGGAGAATATGCATAAATTGCCACTCTCTGGTTTTTGTTTGTTGGGTTTTTTTTTTAAGTGCAGGCTTGAGAGAGTTGTTCTCAGGTGCTTTACCACTAAACACAATCCCTTCTGAAGCCTTGAGCTCTTGGAGCCATGTGGTTTGCCAAGGATCTCAACTGACATTAAAGAATACAAAGAATAAAGTTTCAAGAAGAGCTGCTCCATGCAGAAATAGGATTTTTCTTCCTGATATTTTTTTTCCTCAAGAGAAAAGAATCTGTAAGTGAGAGTAAATTTTGGACATTTACATGCAGTGAATCTTGGTCTGGGGAGGCAGAGTGACTGCTGCCTGCTCAGCCCAGGGAGAAGGATGTGTTCAGAGGAGAAAGGAGGGACATGGAAGACCATCTGATCCCCAGGTGTGGGAACTTGTTATCTATGGAACCAGATACATAAAAGAAGGGGCTATTTTTAGAGCAATGCATCTTGGTAGCAAACTGTTTCTTCAGAAAAATTCTAGCCAGCTTTAGTTTTTACTTACTGTGAAGTAAAGGGCAGAAACATGACTAAGATGCATCCAAAAAGCTTAATGTGAAATACGAAAATGAACCCCCTATCTATCACTACAAGTGATATTTTTAATCAAATCTCAGGATTCTTTCTGATTAGGTGAGGTAGATGACAATATTTTTCCAGTGACTTAAGTAGTTCAGGTATTACATGAAGGGGTGATGTTCTAACTTTGGCTTCAGCCCTGCAGCTAACAGCCCAGGGTGCAGGTTTCCTTCTGCTCACACTACCTGCTGCAGGACTGCAGCCTCAGCTGTTTGCTGAGTTGGCCACTTTCCAGCTCAGTGCAATATTGGAAAGTGCCAATGGATGGCACACAGTTTCTGCAAAGGTGCTCAGTGAAATCTCTCTGGCGCAGTGGTGTTGCTTTCATTTCATTACAGAGGCAAAAAGAGTCACACTTGATACCCAGCAGTAAAATAATGAAAATGGAAGGGTAGAGGATGCACTCATGCCTCGTTTGAGGCTACAAGTTCCTTAAAGTTTGCTGCTATCAATGGGAAACCCAGCAATGTTGCTGCATGACAGCCAGGTAATTAATTTGTACCAAAGAGGTCTGAGACTCTTGCAACTTTGCAAACAGCAGAAGTTGTTCAGAAGCTCTTAAAGTACATCTCCTGTATATGGAAATGTTTGTGTATTTCAAGAGTGTCTGTCAGGAAATCTGAAACCCTGCTCAGAGGAAAAAGATATCAAGTTTTGTATCACATACTGACAGCTCTGTTCTATGTGGAATATGCTGTGTTCATGGCCTACCATCCAAAATCAAGTCGTTCTTCCCGTTGCCATCATAGTTCCCACACAGACCACATATTTTCTCTTTGTATGTTTCTTCCAGGTCCAGCTACAAAAAAAAAGAGGAAACCCAGAGTTCAGAGGCTTTTCTCCACGTTACAAAGTGGTTCACAGCAGAAAAGCACAGCAGCAGAAATGCTTATTCTCAATCTGTAGCAGTCTCCTTCTGCATTCCAAACTTGCAGATGGGTTGAATTTACATGAGACTCTAGCAATTGTCATTCCTACCTACTAAAGAGCTAACTCAAGCATACTGAATACTGGACCAATCCTTGGACCAGTGTCTCCCAGTACAGAGATACTGGTGCATGGACATATGGTACCTCTTCCAAGGTACCACAGCTCTACCCTGGGCAGGTCAGGTAACTGTGCTCTGATCCTCGATGCTGCGAAGAAGCAGTTTCTGGTCAGCTTTTAGCCATATCTAAGGCTTTTTCTACTCCATAGGCTAAATAGAAAACTTCATAGCACTTCTAGGAGTGGGTTTGTCCAGCGTAACTTGTTCTGCCCATACTTGGGGGCAATAAAGAGCAAGGTATGCACATTATTGCATTGCTAAATAGAACTGTTGCACCTAATCACTCCTACATTTTCAGAGGGTACTGCAGGTCCACCAAAAACAGGCAGTGCTTTTCCTACAAGTGTGTCACCCTAAAATTATGCCCACTCTACAGGTGGTGCCTGCAATAATTCAAGTATTAATTAGTACAGGGAAGGGGGGAAGAAAATGCTTCATTAAATCAGAATTTGAATACCACTTGATTACTTCCTGATTTTTTTCTGTCTGTTCACCTTCTGCCCTCTGTCTGCCTCTCTGAACTGCAAAACATGACACACAAGTTTCATTTATTTAATCTCAGTCCTGATTGTGGAAGGTAAGTGTTCACACCCAAAAGTGCAAATACATTACTGCAGAAGAGGACATTTTGGAGCGGATGTATAGAGGGGAACTCCCCCAGAGCAAGGGTTTGGAATGAGAGAGGCCAAGGTCTGAAGTGGCCACACAGGTTATTTTCCCACCCAAGATGTGCATTGAGACAGAGGGTACTAACAAGTCAGAGCTGCAGGGACCAGCTGTGCTGATGTCAGAGCCCCATGGAGGAAGCAGATAACTACAGAGATGCTGTCTCCAGGGCTAATTAGTGGCACTTTTGTCACAGTAAATTAGTTGGGAATGAGGTGGTTTATGACTCCATGCCCCTGCCCCATGAAACTGTTACCTAGTTTGGTATGTCCCTATCAATTTATGGATACAGTGACACCTCCCACACACCATCTCTTATATCAACACAGTGCCTGCATCCAGCTCTGCTTTTCATCATTGAGGAGGTTCACCAAGAGAAAAACAACTAACTGGTTGTTCATACTAGGAGAGTGTCAGCCCAGTTCCACTTGAGTGTCAGGCCCAGCTTGGAAGTGACTTGGAAGTAAGCACAGGTGTCCTCAATCAGGATGCTTTTCAAGCTGAAGGGCATGGGAATCCTGGAAATTGGAGGGAACAAAACACATTGCATTGAAAAAAAGACCGATGAAATCCTCTCAGACATATAGAAAGAAAAAATAGAGTTAAAAGGAGCTAAATAAATTGTGGAGACATTCTTTTCAAGGTCAGCCTTCATCCACAAAATGCATTAAATTTAGGTATGATCACCTTGTTCACTGTAAACCTTTACCAACCTTAATCCACAACACAATGTATTTTCACCATGAGTGTGTCAACACTACATTAACCACTCGACTGATACAAATGCAGCTCTGCTTGTTTACATATCCTGAGTACCTAATCCAAAAGATTATAAAGGAGTGGGATCACAATACCAGGAAGATGGCTGCCCATGTGAGGTTACTGCAGGTTGCCATCATCCCTCCCGACTTCCCTTGACATTTGGGATTAACAGAGGTGTGAAAAAGAGGTCTGTTGGGTTACTCACATACATTACTTTTTCTGCTCACCAAGACAATTACTGTTCATTTTCCCAGAGGATGAAAAATCTTGGAAAATCAGAAAATGGCTAAAAGATAGGAGATTTCTTGCCTCTTTGATTTAGAGGATGTATCTGGGCTTTGTTGCTATAATTACAACTGAGTGGTGATATTCTATATTTGGTCATTTCTAGAAGGCTGTCAAGATAGCCCATATGCTTGCAATTTTCTCTCCAACAAGATTGTGAGGTTTTTTCACAGAGTGAAAGCTTGCCTTGGCCCTTCATACCTATATGCTGGGAGCAGGTCACTGCACTTCTCATGAGGGCTGCCACTGAAATTGTGCCTGAAATTCAATTACTGTTGCATATGAATTTTTACTTATGGTGTAATTTTACCCTTCTGAAAACAGTTTGCTTTCTGGTTCATTTCAGATTGGAACTAAAGGTGTGGGCTTTGACTTCTGGAACTTCTGTCTTTCATGTAAGTAGATCCCAAGACAGGCTGTGATCTGCAAAGCAGTGCAATTTTCTAGATTAATCTATCTGGAAATAGAAAACTTTTTCTAAAAGGACCATCTCATCCTGACCAGCAACATGCAGCAGTAGGGTTAGTACCACAGAAATAATGTTTTGAGAAAAAATTACAAAGTTTCTACAAAACCCAAAACTTTCTGTCAATAAAGTGTTGATTTTATGTCCTTCCCTCCATCCCTTTCCCCCACATTGAAGGAAGATTAGGGAAACCTACACTTTCTGGTTTTATAACATGCACGTTGCCTTCTGCTTAACATGTTGGTGTTGATCTCTGGGAGATGTAGTTCAGATACTTCTTGCCTCCTCCACCACTATGGGGTCGACTCTTCACAATACCCTGTTCAAAGTGCTATGACCATATCATACACAGCCCTTTGCACCTCTGCAGAACAGGAGCACTTTTTCAACAAGACCACCTGTTGCTAATACACAGCACTAAAACTGCTGCGCAAGAAAACAACAGCATGGTCTTTACTCACTTGTTCCCATTCACCGTGATGCCCGTGTCCTTCACCTCCAAGATCACTCCGTCAATGGTGACAGTGAAGTAGATGAGGAAGCTGTTCTTGTCACTGCGCCTGATTTGGATGTTGAAGTCCTGGTAGCTGTCGTTGCAGTGTGAAGCGAAGACGTACGTGCAGGTTCCAGGAAAAGTGAACTTAACGTGGTCAAATGTATGGAAGTGGAAATTGCCCCAGGTGGCACATTCACTCCTACTGACAGTAGAGACCTGGACTAAAGAAAGAGTCATAGGAGGGAAGCTTAGAAATTCACCCCACATGAGGTGTTTTCCTTTATTTTTTTCCTTGAAAAACATTAAAGCAGAGGTTTTCAGACAACAATGTTAACCCCTGGAAGGTACTGCCTTGTGGGAAGGAGTTTCATCTCACTGAACTTTTCAAGTCCATGCCAGAGATATCTCCAATGTGAGCAGATGAGTCCAGGCTCCTTTGAAATTAGTGAGAAGGAGAAGAGGTTTAGTTTCCCTACCTTATATATCTACCTAGGAAGAAGACTGCATGTTTCTCTCCATTGTCTATAAAGGTTGCTAGGGGGTGCCAAGGTAGATGGCACCCCTCAGCATTTACCCTGTAGATACATTTTAAGCTGTAGATATCTGGAATGAAGTGAGAGGACTCTCATCCTGGCTGCCTAAATCTCATTTCTACTTTCGAAATCCTGCTTCTTAACACAGGCAAGTCTTTGGTCCACAGCCCTGAACTGAGGCCCTTCCAGGAGACATTACAGGTGGCATGACTCTCCAGCAAATGGCAGCCACTGATACCAGCAGTTATGGCTGCCATCAGCTTCAGTAGTCGGCTCAGAGCTACTTGTTTGTCATCTCAACCAAAACTCATGTCTTGGACCTCTGAGTCGTAACTCTGTTGAAGGTATTGATACATACTTTAAGTGCACATAAGATATCACTTCAGAAAGCAGTTATCATACCACTGAACTGAGCTGCACAAAGCCAATACGAATCACATTGAATTAAATAAGATGTGCTTGCTACAAAATGCTTTTAGCATTTCTTCTAGGCCCATCTGAAAGAATGACAAATCAAAATGGGCAAGTTTCTTTGTGTTGTTTATGTAGAACATTTAGGAAAATCAACATAGCTACATCCACCACAGATCAAATCAGAAACAGTCATTAATGTACTCGGTGAACCCTGAAATATTATTAAATATTCCCACCTAAGAACCAGCAGGGGAGCAGTGGAAAGTTCAGATCTTGATGTCAGAAACCTGCAACACAAACTCAAGCACCAAGAAATCCCTTTTAAAGGGACTGTAATTAGCCATAGGTGTCTGCAGCACTAAAGTGGAGTAAGGTAATTCAGCACTTTTCTACGTAATAATGAGGGGGAAAGAGAAAGTTTGGCTATTCTTGGAAGTGGAGTTGCTAGAATTACTAGGACAGCAATTATCTGTCACATCAATTGTTTGTGTATTAAGCAAATGGGAAAATTGTAAGACATTCAAAACCAAACCAGGAGGTAACAATGCAAAAGACCACAAAATGATTACCCCTGATGTAGTATTTCATACTGGTCAGTCAAGCCTAGCAGGCATTATGGTAACACTTCTCTAAAGAATATATGTCTGTCAAATATGTTGAAAAGGGTGCCACCATTTTTTTATGATGCAAACTGCATCTAGAGGGTCTCCTCTTTAAGATTAGTCACTTAGGACATAAGTCAATAAACTAGCTAGTAGGGAAAGAAAAAAAAAGTGAAATAAATAGTTGACATAAAGAATGAAAATGGACAATGTTAAGCAGTACCTGGCATGCCCACAGCTCTTACATGAATATGTTACACATTTTCACTCAACAACTCTATTTGTGACCTATATGTGAGCAAATCAAATAATTTTTTCTTACCTATCTGAACTGGTTCTTTGCTCTTGCAACAACTCCAAATTAGGCAGAAGATCCAAAATGACCAATCCTTTTTTAGTTCCATCTTGCCATGAAGCGGTAACTTGAAAATCCCTCTAGGGAAGTGTTTTTTTCTTGGCTTATAGGCAGATTTTTATAGTCCAGGAATTTGGCATGAGAACAAAACATTGATGGCAGGGTCCCTGAAAGGTGGAGCTTCATTCCATTTTCTTCCAGTGCTTAGCACCCAGCAACCTCCTGTCTTTCAGACAAGACAGATATCCAGTTCTCTCTTGCTTTATGTAGAGACAGAGAGCTTTTCTTATTTCCTTTCTTTAATATAGGTCCCCCCACCCCTAAACTGTTGCTGTTTCTTTGGCAACAACAGTTTTTCCTGACATGATTAGTAACAAACAGTCATTGACCTCTTTCAGAGCTTTTCTCTGGCTTGCAGTCCACCAGCTGAAGAAAAAGTGTTGCCTCTGTTAGCTTGATGGTGACTTCTAAATGTTAGAGCAAAAAATATTGGAAAGTCAGGCATAATGTATGGTTTATTTAGAGCAAAAACTTTTGGCAGGAGGGCAATGTCCTTTAAGAATTGTATCCAAAATATAGTGCCCAAGTCCCACCAAAATGTAGACCACAATTCATCCCTTCACCGCTACAGTAGGGTCCATTGGTGCTACCAGAGTGCTTTAATACCCTGTCACATACCCATAAAAAATCCAGGGGGCTCAGTTGTGAGCTGATCTACGTTCCACTACAGGACAGTTCTTAGATATCATGTCACAGATGTCTGATGCCAGTAATTTTAGGGTCTCTTTTAGACATTCTCTATTGGCACAAGCTGACCTGGCACTTCTTCACCATGCCATGGAGGAACTGCCTGTGACAGAGGAAGCCTCTCACCTAGTCCTAGCAAATCAAACACAGGTAACAGACATTTCCCACACTTTCAACTGCTCCATCCCCTTTGGGAATACACTCATGCCAGAAGGGTTACCAGTAGTAAGTGGGCACAAATACAGTTTAAAGTGGTCTTAGGTTTCACCCTCATTGCAAATCCTCAGGTTGAGTTTGTCCATGCACTCCCTGGGAATATGCATGCCCTTTTATCTGTTTCTCAGACAGTAAGATAGTCCTTGAGAGCTACACCTTGCTCATGCTTTCCAGCATTTACAAAGCTGAGTGTCCTAAAGCTGCTTCTTTCAGCTGTTCCACCTGCACATTATGAGCTGCTTCCTAAGTGGCTCACAGCACTGCAGGTGGAAAAGTCTGCCAGGTGAAGATTTGCTTCTGCCATTGCTCTTAAAAAAACCCTGCCCTAGCGGGCAAGAGCATTGTGCAGTACATGAAACATGAGTTCATGTTACCCCTTTCCCACTGTCCGTGCCCCATTAATTCCATTGTCAGCCACGCTCGAGGCAGGGCACTACTGGAAGGTAAAGTCTGTTCTTGAAGCCCTGCCATTTTGGCTGGAATACAGAACCAACAGACTTTATGGCACCAGTGATGGAAGTAATAGGTTTCTGCTGCTTTTCCTTCTAATCACAAGGCATCTTCCCTGCTGATCTCCACCCAAACAGTCACAAAGTAAACCAACAGAATATCTGGTAGATAAATTGAACCAGGAGAATATGACATTGTAGGTATGAAGATGTTCAGAAATTGAATACAGTGCAATAGTAACACCCAAATTCAGCAGATTCAGTTCTTGTTCAGGCTACAAAACAGTGCCGGTGGCAGGTGGTGGGAAGGGCTGTGAAGCCCAGAAGAAAAAGTACACAGGTCAGTCGACCACAGACACTGACAAAGAGAGCTTAGCTGAGGATAAAGGTGGAAAGCTGAAACCCATTAACTTTCCCAAATCAAGACTAGTGTCAATATCCACATGCAGAACTCTACTGAGATAGAACCCATTATTTTTTAATCATGGTCCTCTTCTTTTCCCATTCCCACCCAGGCATTCAAAGGACCTATTTGATTCATATTGGTATGAGAGCAGAAACAAGAATAGGACTCTAGCAGTATGACTCCTGACCATAGAAAAAACTCCCTTTATTCCCAGCAGGCAGCACAGAAGCAGCAGGAACCACACATGAACCACTTGCCAAAGATACCCTTCAGGTTAGATTAGTCCTTAGATGACAAGGACATGGTGAGGCTGGTCACTGCAACTCCCAGCCCTTTGGCTTCTACACATGGGGTGGTTCAGGGGCATGCTGGGGTAAGCAGGAGGGATGAGCTAAGGCATGGTTTCCCCCTGCAAGCCCCACCTAGCACTTAGAGGCCTGGGAAGAGCACGAATAGCACATATTAAAACTACGTCCAAGGGACAGACAGAATAAATAATTTATTGAACCACCGTCCACTTCTGCTCCATTCAGCAGAGAAAGTAACATCAGTCATCTGAGCTCCTTCTCTGAGAAAAGCAAGAGCACATCTCTTGCTGCTCAGAGAAACTGGCAACCCAGTCCTCTTGCTCTGTACCTAACCATTTTCTTACCTCTGCTTGTCTGCTCTGTCATTTTTGCCATTCCTTTGCCATTTCTCAGGGAGCAGAGTTCTACCAGTGAATAACCAGAGCTGCTGCTTCTGGCTTCTCCACGGAGAGTACTGGCTCCACTCCTTAGAAACCACTGGATCCTTCAATCCCCTGCAGTGATTTCAGGGCTAGTGACTGGGGAAGGATATTCACATTCAAATGAAGTTTTTATGTTCGAGTGTGGCAACACTGAGGTATTCAGAAGAAATACATGGTAGCTTTTCAGAAGGAAATTCAGACTGACAGGGAGCTTGTGAATATGTTGATCACTTACCACTGAATCATTCCTATTACAAGCAGGCAAGTTATAACTATTCTGCCTGCAGTGACATACTGGGATTAATAACTCTTCCTTTTATTGGGCCCTGTGGCATAAGAGGCCTTCACTCTGCTGCAGCTGTACTAGCAAAAGAACAATTCCTCTTGGCCCCTTTACAGCCCATTTCATGGATCATTTGCCATTAAAGGGTATGTGATTTTAGTAAATACAATAGGTAAATATTAACTCAGCTTCTTTATCGCCGCTGACTCACTGGAGATAAACCATCATGGAGCTAATGTAATACACCAGTGACTCACATCTCACATTTCTGGATACAAACTTGGTAAAGAGGCACTCAAATTGGGGGTCTCTGCTGGGTTAATGCTGTTGAGAGACAGCTACCATACTGAAGCTTAGCAGTTGTATTTTTATCACATTCTTCTGTCTAAAGGTGATCCCATAGGTACTGTAAAGCATTAAGGCTACCAAGACTTTTGTAACACACCATCCTGCATCAATCCAAGCACTGGCGAGGTAAAGCCTGGAAATCCTGCTTAATCCTGGGAGTACTGCTTCTTAAAACATGAGTCCACTATGAAACAGTATTTTACAGCACTGCCCAAATAATAACTCTAGAGAAATTCTGTGTGCTTCCTTAATGAGGTAATGTTAGCTAGGAAAATAATTAATTTGCATCCGGTGTCAAGCCCTCTTGTGTCGATAATCCACGTGATAAAAATATCTGAAGTGAATTGGCAAAGTATTTTACATAACTGATGGTTACAACACTATTTTGCACATTGTACATTGCCAGAAGAATTCAAGAACAACCTGAATTATATTTTTATCCTCGGTATAATCCTATAGAATTTAGGAAATTCACATCAAAGATTTATTTGATTCATCAGTTTGCATCCATCACAGTTTGAAAGGGCTGGCAGTAAGTTTAAGGTGCGCTGTAAGAAAAGCAGGGAATGGATCTCTGTCATTAATTGTTGATTAAATTACATGAAGAATGCCTTCAGTGTTTTAATTTTGATGGGATATGGTTGTTTGCCTACATTTTGCCTTAGAATGAACATAAAGCTCCTTAACCTCTCATCTTGCCATAGGGTTCCTTGACTTTTCCTGAACTAACCAAGGGCATTAGCTACTCCTGTTTGCAAGGAATCAGTTCAGCTGCTCCTTTCTGTTTGGTTTTGGGTTGTTTTTTTTTTTTTTAGAAGATGTAGATCTTGCAAAATCCACATACAAGGAGCAATGACATGGCTGATTGGTGTTTGTGCACACAGGTCTCATTGACCTATTGGCACTTCCTCACGTAAGAAAGACTCCCTGCATAGAAAGCCATCTCATCAGGAGGTTGGGCCCTTGAGCTTTTTCTACTTGAAAGATTTTTCTTTAAACAGTCTTCCTGGTGAAAAATACAGAGTAGTAGAACAAATGTAACCCAGGACCCCACGTGGGGAAGGATATGAACATTTGGCTTTATGACTTAGAGCTTTATGGGTTTCAGGCTAGAGCAGATTCCACCCCCTTTTTTAAAAGCAATTTCCTATTTCATGGATGCAATCCATGAAGAGGCCATCACATACTTAATCCTGAAGCTTCTATAACCCTGAAATTACATGAAATTACATACCCAGTAACCGTGTCCAATATGAATGAAAGCTACTGCAAGCCAGAAGAAAGAGAGATGGGGCAGAGAACAAGTTGAGGTGAGAAGCTAAGCAACCTTGGCTTGGTGATTTTTCTGAAATTGGACTTACGTTATATTCCTATTAAGGACCTGATCTAAAATTCTGTCAGATCATTTCTACTGGACTCATAAGACTGTGATCCTGCCAGCATGAACCACGATATTTTGCAGTAAGCAGCTAAATTTTCTATGTCATCCAAGTCTCAGAGCTTGCCTTGCCTTGAATGTTGTAGCCACTAAAAGCAAAGCAGTGTTTTAGGTGACTGAATACCAGTTCTGTTTTAAATTCAAATGACTATCCAGAGAGAGGAAAATGAGACAAATGGGGCCAGAGCCCTTCCCCAGGCCTCTGCAGAGTATGTTACAGAAGTTAGAATTAGCCAGCCAATAGCTAGCTGCCCTTACTGTGCTGTGTTCAGCTCAGGCTCCCTGTTTTGTCAAGGAGAAGAATGAGTGTACAGCTCCCACAGATGCTGCAAACAAAGTGCAAGAAGTGCTCAGCTACACTAGTCCAAAGGGACAGGCTATTGACATTTCACTGCTATGTCAGGTCACAGGCACTGTGGAAAGCCACGTCCCTTGATCACAGTTCCTGTTGCCTTTTGTTACTGCTTAAAAGAGAGCTGCATGAAGCAAAGGTGCTCCTCCTCAACCCCCGCTCTGCCACACTTTCTACTTGATTTCTGCCAAACAGGATAGTTGTACGTATGTTATTTCCCTTAGTATCCAAGCTTTCTTCCCCACCTTACTTCCCACATACACACTAATCTTTGCACAACTTGAAAATCTGTGATGTTTCTGTTATTAGGTCAGACTGAGATCAACAGCCTTGGTATAGACAGGCAGTAGCTTCTATGTGTGAAGATGAGCATTTGTCTGACTCACTGAATTAGGCTCTCATGACTCATCCTTCTGTTTAGCCTTCAAAGCAGATGAGAAGCTTTTCACCTGTCAAATACACCACATAATACAACCAGGAACAAATTTCCATAATTATTCTTGCAAGCTACTCTTTGTAAGAGTAATTGCTTATGCACTGGAAGATTTGTAATTTCACGGAAGTAAGAAAGCTCAGTGCAGTAGGGAAAACCCATTTCTTTGTAAATATGGAGAGGCATAGCAAAAGCATATAGACATAGAGCAGTGTCTGTCTTTAAACCACTCTGCAACAGAAAGGTATTCTAATATGGAAGCTGTTGCACCAAAACAATATGAAAAACATCTCATGAGTTCTACTACACTTGGTGAGTTTTCTCAGTCTTGGAATGAGATAAAAATTAGAGTGGTGTTTTTCACTGCTCTGGTGAAAAGAATTCAATTATTTTACATGTGAATGCTGAAAGACTGGAACATGAGAGGAAGTCTAGTTTGAACATACCAGATTTTAAAAAGGTGATGCTGAAAAAAAAAACCTTACAGAATTTTCTGTATTAGTGATGGGAATACAGCTTATACAGCCTGGTTGGAAGTTAGTCCAGAAGGTTGCCAGTTAAGGACACAGTTTTTTGTGGTAGCCTGAAAAGATTGAGTTAATTTAGGAAATTTTGGCCTAGGAAGAGGGCTGCTTAACTTGAAGAACTTGTTCTGCCTTAAAATACCCCTTCTCAAAGCTTCTGCTAGGACGTGAAATTTCAGAAATTGTATATCAATGTTACAGATATTCAAATGTATTTTAATTTTGGTGGAATCTAAAGTACACAAGAATTTTCTTCCCTATGATCTTAAGAGTTTGTAAGTCTATTTCTGCCTCTTTTCCTCGTATCTGAGTTTGATTTGCCATACAAGTTCAAACAGTGTATAACAAGCACAGTAACTACATGATTATTTACTTAGGGCTTTGCCTTTGCTGAAGTCCTTTCATTAGGGCTTATGTGCAGAATTGCATGTGCTTAACCCAGTGAAGTGTGGTTTAGCAAAGTACAGTCCAACAGTAAACATACTAAAAATTTTATCTTACCCTTCCTCTCCTACAACACAGAATGATAATGTCGTGATACACCAGAATGTCCAAGGAGGTTCAAGCACTTCTTTGAGGGCCTCAGGGACATGTTCGAACCCCATGGGTAACCCTGCTCACCTCTTGCTTAGGGACAATGTGACAAAGTGAGGCCAAACCAAGCAGCTTTTGGAAGGCAAGAGCTAGGACCCTGGCTTTTGCTGCCTTCAAAAGCTGTGTGGCTACAAGTCCCACTTTCCTCCCAAGAAGGCTTCATCCTTTTTCAAGTCAAAACTAAAAGTGTTAAGTAACCGGAGATTAAGAAAAAGAAACAAACCCAAAAGAAACCCTTTGCCACCAGTAGAAGTGGGAAACTAGACAGAAACTCCAAGAGGAGATGGACACAGGACTCAGGCATGGAGACATGACAGTGTTTTAGCCACTCTGACACCCAGTTGAACTCTCCTGGGGCTCTGGATACTACTCCCTGCTTGCCATACTCCAGAAGACAAGGAAATTCCTGGAAAATTGAACCATTCTTGGAGGACAGAGCCCATCCACTTCCAGCACAAATGCTTTTATAAAGCTATCAGTGCCCCTCTGCAGTAAGTTGTGCCTGGGAGACAATGGGATCAGAAGGTTCCACCGTCTCCTCTGAGCCCCTAAAGAGCTGACGTTGCCCTGTGAGAGATTTTTTCAGTCTCTCCCCTGGTTTTTCTAGATGAATCTCTGCTTGTGACCTGCAGATCCAACAGCTCTTGCTTAAGAAACAAACTGCTCCATGGGATCAGGTAGCACTGGTCTCCATTTACGTCCAAGAGGATTGTGAGAAGGAGCAAAAGTGCTGTTCACTGCCACTACTACTCTCTGTAGGGATACACAGTTAAAACTTCTTTCCTTCCTTTCTCTCCAAAAGGCTATCCATGGATTTCCCTGCTGGAAAAAGCTGAATCTGTTCAATTTTGTTATCCAGTTCCAATGGAAATACAGGTGTGAACTGAACTGCGAAGTTCTAAGGTGACTAAGAGTGCAGAAAGGGGTAGAGGTTTGACATGTACAGTTTGACCTGGAACTGCCAAGCACATGTAAGAATTTTCTGACAGTGCCTGCTTATGGGCAGCACTGACCCAGCTCCACAACTAAGGGGTTTCTATAATCCAGTGCACTGTAAGGAACATCACCCTGTCCATGCATGTAAATTCTTGTCAGAATAATTTTTTTTCAGTGCTTACTAAGGCCATACAAGCATTTGGGGGGGAAATACCAACATTCATTCTTCTCAGAGGTAAAACCCTCTACTAGATGAAGTAAAATCTCTCTTTTGGAGGCAGCTTGCTTTTTTTTTTTTGTGTTGGAAGTAATTTTTCGTTCTTAGCCATAGACTGCCCTGCAGTGGTGAAGCCAAAATCTGCAGCCTTACTGACTTTTATACAGGATCTTTTAACTTCCTTAGTCAGAAGTAGTTTGCCCATCACTAGAAGGGACAGAAACAGCCCGTGCAAACTACAGAAGAAATGAAAAAAAATGAAGCAAGGGAGATTTAGTCTCCAGTGTAAATACAGTGTACAGCAAAATATCACTGCTGACTTGGAGTATTTTATCAGGCACTGGCCCAGGCTGCCGAGGGCAGTGGTGGAGTCCCCATCCATGGAGGGATTTCAGAAACTTGTAGGTGAGGTGCTAAGGACATGGTTTAGCGGGGAATTGGCAGTACTAGGTTGATGATTGGACTTCATGACCTTAGAGGTCTCTTCCAACCAGGGCTATTCTGTGATTCTGTGATGTCTTTTCCATAGGAAACAAGGCAGATGTGCTCACACCTTGTATCTGTTTGACTCCAGAAGCTACCTGATGACTTCAGCCAAATTTAACTGCAAAAATTAAGACCCCAAAGATAGCTAAATGTCAAGAGATTTTAAGAAAAGTGGGTTTTGTAAATGACACAAGGAAAAGTACGGCTCTAGTGTCAGCACAGAAATTGTTAGACAACAAAGAATCCACAGAGTGGCCTTGTAAATGCCCCAGAAGAAAAGTCTCAGTCACACCTCACAGTGAACCCAGAGACAGAAATCCTTAGAAACCCATACTAAAGCAGAAACCAGGATTCATGAGTGCTGCTGTAAACTGACAAAATTCCCTTCTTCTTAGATCTGCTACGTCTCCCCCTCCACAGAAACCAGCTCTCTAATCATAGCATTCTCATTCTAAAGATGCAAAACTTTGGAGTTTCATTTTCTGTACATTCCTACCAGTGTTTGCACTCTGAGCTGCAACACGTTTGCAGTGCTAGTAGAATCACAGAACAGCCTTGGTTGGAGGAGACCTCTAAGATCACCCAGTCCAACCATTAACCCAGCACTGCCCAGTCACCACTGCCCCATGTCCTTCAGCACCACATCTCCATGGCTCTGAAATCCCTCCAGGGATGGGGACTCCCCCACTGCCCTGGGCAGCCTGGGCCAGTGCTGGGGAACCCTTCCAGGGAAGAAATTCTTCATAATATCCAATGTAAACCTCCCCTGGCACAACTTGAGGCCATCACCCCTCGACCTGTCACTGTTACCTGGGAGAAGAGACCGACCCCCCCTCACTACCCCCTCCTTTCAGGGAGCTGCAGAGAGCAATGAGGTCTCCCCTCAGCCTCCTCTGCTCCACACTGAACCCCCCAGTTCCCTCAGCCGCTCCCCATCACACTGTGCTCCAGACCCTTCCCCAGCTCCACTGCCCTTCTCTGGACACGCTCCAGCAGCTCAGTGTCCTTCTGGGAGTGAGGGGCCCAAAACTGAACACAGGTTTGACGTAGCACAAAATGGTGCCACCTATTCTTGTGTTCAGGTTGGCTGTGACTCAACTTCAAGTTCTCAGAAGGGTAAAGTACAATTAGCATTCATTAACAGAGACAAAATAACACCAAAAGCATTTTTCACACACAACAGAAGGTGTGGATTACCATCATTGTACTTCAGATGATTCATCTCTCAGCTAATCTCCTTCAGCTCCCCTTACAGTCACATCTGTTTTGCAAATGTTGGAATTTGGAGACCTCTTACTGTAGTACTAACTATACATCCTGCAAGCACTGTGAAAGAACTCCATATTCTCACAGCTGAGGGACTATTTTCTTAGTGAAAATACATAACTGTGATGAACTGAGACAGTTCCAACACACACAGCCCTGCTAAAAGGAAATCTGGTGCTGAACTAGAAGTTTCTCTGAGTAATCTGAATCACTTTATGATGCATTATTCAGCCTTGGCTTTGTTCTGGCAGACAGCATCAGCTTCTGCCCCACCTAACCTGTTGGGTCCTCCAGACAGTACCTTCTGCTATTTCAGTTTTTAAGGAGCCAGAAATGTCCTAAAAAAATTTAGGAAATACATCAGTTGACTTCCTATAACTTGAAGAAACCCTTTTATTCTCTTTTAGACCCCAGGCTCATCAAGACAGCACAAGAATAAGTACAAAATCCTTTTTTTTTTTTTTTTGAAATGTGCTTTTAATCATTCAGAGAAAATAAGCTGATTTTAAAAGGACTCAAAAGGCTGTGCACTTGGAAGAATACAAATTTGTGTTCTTATTTTGTGCACAAATAAATAGAACACTGTTAAAAATAAACAGAGAACAAACAGGATACAGTAACTGGGGAAAGCAAAGTTCAAAAGTAGTCAAGGAAGATGAGAATGGTGCATAATCCTTTCAGTTAAATGCTGCTAGGATTTTTCCCTTCATTTTGATGTTATGTTGATGGCCCTCTTGACACGGTTCAGAGTGCTCGCCCTGTCTCTTTCTTCTGAGCTGTGAGACTCACTGGATTGTGAGATGCTGCATTCAGTGTCGTGACAGCTGCAGCTTTCCACGTATACATACTTGTGGGAAATGGAATGCCCATTGGGGCATTTCAGTTCTACTTTCTTCTCAGTACTCTTTGATTCCCTGCAGCAGGAACAGCTGTGCTCCATAGAATTGGACTCAGCAGAGTATCTGTTAACATGGAAAATGGCAATGTTACTCTGTGCCAGGAGCCAGTGTACAGAGAAGAGTGTGAAATTAGGTACAGAACTCCTGTGAGAAGTTTGGAATAATTTGTAGAAGAGCCACAGTTACAGCTAATGAAAGTGCTAAGCTCATCTGAGTGGTTGTAACAATATGCTTCTAAAATTCATTGCATTTGCTGACATTTTTTCCAGTAAAATATTTAGTATTCAAGTCCTATAGAAAAACCTAGTGAGTTCTAGGAGCTCAGCTTCCTTAGATTCCTCTCATCATCCTCTCAGTGATGATGGATGTTAAATACAAAAGATCAACAATTAAGGACAGACAGAATAAGAAAACTGAACAGACAAATGGCCATCTACAAAGGCATCACATCAATCAGGGGCTGCAATTGCATCCCATGAATCAAAGGGCATATCCCAAACCAGGCAGTGCTAACAGGAAGGGGAAGCAGCAGCTCTTTCTGGTCCAGTTTCACAGCAACGTATTTTTTGCAGCCTTGTGTTCATTGGCTTCCCAAGTACCATCCCTAACCTGCAGCATCTGTCAGTGTCAGGCTATAAACTGGGTTAAGAGCCTTCTTTTTCTTGTATTTGTGTGCAGAGGCAACCACAGCAAGACTCTAGGATGACAACGTATTTCAAAATACTAATAAATCCACTGGCTAATTGGGGTTCAGTTAGAGACTAAAGATGAGTTTTCTCCCATGTATGGTGCCCTGAGGCACCACATTCAGGGACAGGCAGCAAATGACAGTTTCTCTGGGGAGGTGGAATTATGTTTTTCCAGTGTTTCAGTAGCTCAGTACCAGGTGTCCTACTAGTCACCTTCTTATAGTCACTTTCTTGTAGATTCTCTCATTTCAGAGAAAAATGTGCAGTGAAAACTACTCTACTAACACCATCCCTAAAGCATTTGATTCCTAATTTCTTTGCTGCATAAAAATTGTGCATGTTTGAATCTGCCTTTAAAAGATGTACCTGTATTTCATTTTAGATGTTAATTATTGAGATGCAGCTTATGAGCATCGGGTCTTGCTACTCTCTGGGCTCATTCCCATTACAGGAAATAATCCATGTTCTTCTGTGATGATTTCTAGCCAAGGTGGTCTGACACAAATGAGAGACAAGCCTGCTCTTAATGAATGACTAGACCTTATCATAGCTGTCTGAATCCCAAAGCAATTCTGCTTTGTATGAAGATGAATTAACTGGTTGGTCACAGATTTCATGATTTTGAGCCCATGATTTGGGGAGCTGACAGTTTCAGGTATTCCACCATTCTGCAGTCTACCTATTTATTGTTCCTTTTATATAAAAAAGCTCATTGCCAGCAGAATTCAAACCTCATGGTCCAATCAGTTTACTTACAGCGAGAAGGTTCCACACGTGCCTTCACATTCAGTCATGACGACCCTGTCCACAGACCGACAGCCCTTATAGACGATGAAGTCTTCCCTTTGACGGACAGAGCACGGGGTGGGACTGTCCATAGGTGCACCTATAGGGAAATATCAGAAAATACTTTCAGTGAAATAGCTCCAGAACTTCCTTGCAATTCAGCACTCTAGGGACTCACTAGAGCACTCAAACAATCATCTTAAGTGATCTTTCTGCTTCAGTTTCAACTTTCCCAGAGAGCTCAGTAAATGCTTGGAATAACAAACATAAATATAAAAATATCTATTTAAATATAAACATATCAGCCTCTCTGGCTGGAAAATGGGTTCATTTAAAAAGAAAATTCATTCTCTGTGTTGTTGATTCAGGTACACTGGCATACTTACAGGTTCTGCAACAACCATTAGGTAAGAATGTGATAGTTCCCTAAAAGGACAAAGAAACAGGAAAAATAATATTATTTTCTTTCCCTGTATTAAAGAGGCTTTTAGACCAATAACTGAGGAGAGCAATTCCGGAATGGATGGAAATAACAGGCAAAAACTGTAGCATTCATCTGAATAAAGAAAGATAATGATCTCTTCCAGACTTGAAATCTATTCATTCACAACAGACTATGGAATTAAAGATAATGCTTTGAAGGAAGTCTACAGTTA
Organism: Podargus strigoides; assembly: GCA_028020825.1. NCBI lineage: Eukaryota > Metazoa > Chordata > Aves > Caprimulgiformes > Podargidae > Podargus > Podargus strigoides. The sequence goes on from CM051633.1 coordinate 6,568,265, forward strand.
GTATCATGTTATTTTTCCTCAGACACAACTCCAGAAAATGTTTTCTTGGAGACTTCTATATTTGAATGGGGAGCATGCATGGTGTTCCTGGCAGCCTACGGACTGAACAGCTGCTATTTCTGTACCATTCAAGAAAACATGGTTCTTGGTCAGACAGGACCCCCCACAAAGCAGTCAGTGAGGATTTTGTACCTCACTGCTGACCAGTGTTTTGGCTACTGAGAGACAGCTGCCAGTTATAAGCCTTGAACTCTCACCCAGATATTTTATACACTCTATAGGTCTGTGCATGGGTGCAGCAGAAACTTTTGCCCCTGGGAGTGAGCAACTTTGCTGAAAGGTCCCCAGAGCTTAATTTGACCTTCATTACTAGTTAGGTGGCTGAATTAAACTGAAGTAATTTATGCATTAAGTAGAGAGTAAGTTTTCCACGTTTACTTACAGGTTTGCAGCTCCCCTCATTGAATGCTGGGCAGGTAATCTCAGATGTGGAAGAGATAAGTTGGTTGTGCATATTCACACAGCTATAGATGGTGCAGTTGTCGGTAGGATCATTTTTAAACTCTCCAGGCTGCAAGTGAAATACAAAATGTAGTAAGAAAAGCTGAAAGGAGCTCAGAGATTTTCCTGCCCTCTGACAATGATGTTCCTCTTGTTTCCCAGTCAATTATTTTTAGGTTAACAGCCATTTTGGATACAGGTTATTACATGTATTGCAGCATGCCATACGTGGAGAGAATCTTCAGTCTTACATGGGATTTCTTTTGGAAAATAAAAATCCCTCTGAAGTATGTAGAGTACATTAGAGTTACTAACAAAATCATCCAGGACTATGGATTTTGCCTAGGGAAAGCTAAACTGTTATGTGGTAATTAAGAACAATCCTAAACTTTCACCCTACAGGGGCAATACAATTGCTTCACATGCAGGTTTTACTAGTGTTTTCCAGTACACAGAAATTAAATAATATAGAAAAGCCCAAACCTCCAGACACCACAAGGAAAACCCTTCTAACAGCATTGGATTTGTCATTTCAGGAAGAGTCTTCCAGAAAATGTGATTTGATGAGTCCTTTCTTCAGGCCAAAGAACTGTAGATAGGCTTTGCTTTAGGTGAGCCTCTGACCCTTCAGGTGCAAACTTGTACTAAGCCTTATCTCTGTCAAGGAGATGTTCCCTCTCTGAAAGGGGGAGCTACAGATTTAGCAGAGATGTAAGATGCAGAGTGTACTTACACTCAAGATGAGGTCAGAATTATGGGCTGTCCGTATAACACACTTAGTCTGCACACATCTTCCACAACATTCTCCTTTCACTGGCTGACGTTCGTATCCCTAGATATTAAAATTAATTAACAATGAGAACACTATGATAAGGTGCATTTTTGAGAAACAAATGAAAACATACTAATCCATTAATTCATTATGCTTTGAAGTGCACGTTAGTGCCTTTCAGTGCTCCAACCCAATGGAGGACAAGTAATAAAAGCAGACTATAGATGGAATATAGATGGAATAGATGGAATAAATTAAAGCACTGTAATAATATGCCTAATAATTAGTGCTCCATTAAGTGCTCTACAGAAATCTCCCAGCTAATCCTCCCAATGTGAATTGAATAAGTTACACAGTCAAGCTTCATGCAATAAATTGTTCAAGGGCAGTTGGTATCCCCACTGGAGTTGGACTCTGGATTTCTGCTCCCTGTCCTTTTCTTATCCCACTCACTGATCAAACTGCTCTTCATGTACATGGGTATTTTGGTTGGTTTGTTTGTTTCCCTGTTTTAAATTTGTCACTTACTGGTTCACAATATGTGTCGCATGGAATATGTTCACATGAGATGATGTTCAGTTGAGTGCTGACATTAACTTTATTAGTGCAGAAACAATTCTGGCATTTATCAACAAAGACTGAGGAATCAGGCTATAAATTTTAAGGGAAAAAAGGTTCATATATTAGTGAGATATAACATGCATGACAGACATTTCTTAGTTTCCAAAAAATCTGTTAACCAAGCAATGGAAAAGGAAACAATCATAAAGACTATTGGATAGCTATTTGGCTAGCCATTAAGGAAGACAATATTTTAAATACTGAATTTAACATGTATTTTTATTGAGGTCCTATATAGCAATGATAAACTCAGATATTAAAAGGGCAGGTGTCATACAAATATAAGCAATAAAACAATTACTAGACCCAACAGAATTTATTAAGAATCTAAGTCTGTTTAGATTAATACTTATTTACAACTCCTTTCATTTTTGAAAGCAGAGTGTTAAAACTGCAATAACATGCTGACAGTAAATGTGGACTGACTTTTTAAAAGGCACACACACTTAACTCTAAACCCAAATCTCTCTCTGATACTGACATATAAACAACTCTTCAGTCTCTTTCATACACAGCAATCTTTTCAGAAAAGATTCAGGCTTTGTGAAATTGATGGACTCTTGACAGGAATCTGAAAATTTCTAAAATATTGATTGTGCTATATAAACCTCTTCACAGTCATTCCAATTAAGTATACTAACTGGTCTTTTAAGTGTTTTCAGAAGACTGTTGAAATAGGAACTTACCAAGAACTCAGCATTCTGATGTACACAAACCCTCTTGGGAACTGTTGACAAGCAAGGAGTTAGTTAGATGGTTAGGGAAAAAAGAACAAACAAACTTCACCCCACTCTAGTCACACTCATTTCTTCCATAATGAATCACAATGCATATGGTCAAAACCACTGGTTATTCCCCATTTCTGGTAGCAGATATGACATATATAAATATAAGAACAAATCCTGCACATGCAAATAGGGAGGAAGATTTGACTCAATATACACAGTCCAGTTCATAGCCAAGAATGTCCACTAACAAGTACAAATAGCTCCCTGTTTCAAATACCAAGAACAGAGCAGACTTTGTAAAGTTACCTTCTGTTGGGGATGCTTATAGAGACATTTTGCTAGATTAAGCTGAGACCACAGTCCCAGTTAATTCTGCAGCTGTTCTTCATGTACTTACAACCAGGAAAACTGAACTTGAGCCACCTGGGCTATACCTTTTAGTTGTTCATCATATCCATAACAGTCATAACCAATGCTAATAAGTAACCAATTTGTAGAATCTGACTTTTTATTACCTCTTTTAATAGGATGTTGCATACAGTCTTACTAAGTGTGATGTTAAATTATGTAATATATAATGCTTATCATTGTACTGTATTTCAAGGGACTTACCACACTGGTACACAGGGCAGCACTGACCACTGGGAATATGAGAATGAACTTCAAATCCCAGTCCACACTTGGGGGCATTAGCTGTGCACAGGCTTGTATTGCACTCTGAAAAATTTAAAAAAAAAAAAAAAGTAAGCCAGAAAGTAGACTAAATCACAGCTACTAGAAATAATCATTTAGGATGCTTTCCATTACTAGGAAACAGTCCAGATCCTGTCCAAAAGAACCAAATTACAGAAAGAGAACACAGCTTTTCCTAGTGAATCTAGGCACTGCACTAGTTTATGAAACTTTCTACTATATAATTACCAAGTGCTAAAAAATTATCTCAGTTCTTTGCAGAGAAGTAGAAGTCACCTGTTACTCTCTCCAAAACTGTAGGCAAGTGCTGCAAAATGAAAACCCACATAGAATTCCATAATCTATCTGCATTTTACTTGAATAAAGTGTGGTCCTGAACTCAAGGCCTATAGATTCAGTTATGTTGAGTCCCATAATTGTAAAGTCAGTTACGCTGAGTCACTGCAATATTACAACATATTTTCCCTAACACTGAGCAAGTTGATTTTAAAAAGCATGAGGAAAGATACTATTTTGTGATTCCCTGCTGCAGGTCTCTTGTGCTAAGCTAGTCCAGTTCTCTTTTCCTTCCTATTCCTAAAGGGCATAGAAAGACTAGAAACAAAAGTATAAACTCACTGCAGGTGACAATGGGACAGCAGGAGTCTTCAGAATTTACTTCATTGACCTTATAGAAGCCTTCTCCATCACAACTGGTATTGTTTTGTTTGGCACATTCATGAGGCTCACATACGATGCCACTTCCACCTTCCAGGCAAATACAGTCCTGACAGTCTATTGTAAACCTTTCCCCAAACTATAATTAAAGAAATTAAAGTGAGTGATTGCATAGTTAGCAATTAAAAAGAACAGAAGTAAAAACAGGAATGAAAAGTTGGGAGACAACAAAACAAAACTGCACCAGTAGAGATCACTCTCCTCTCCCCACTCCCAACCTCTACTTGAAATACAAAAGCACATGGTAGCATACCTCTCTTGGTATCTTATCCACTCCAACACAGCCTGCAAAAATTTAAAAATAAATTTCCATGAGCACTCATATAACAGTAGACATCCCTACTATTTGTTGTATGAGTAGTGCATACAATCAAATTTATGTTGCATACATGAGAAGGGAACAGCAAAGAGGAAACAAACATGCACCCAAGTGAAGCAGTAAAACTCACCACAGGTTTTCACACAGACATCCACACCAGAGTCATACAGCATTGTTCCATTAGGACAGAAACAGCCTTCCACTTGCTTAGTTGAGGTTTCGTTTTGCTGACTGTATGAGACAAAATGTTCAGAGGAACACCATTATTGTGATAAACACACAGAGGAAGATGATGCTGAACAACCTTTCACTGAAGATATGGTGACAAATGATCTGCACAGTTGTGATTTAGGGATTGGTACTGTTCATGTTTGGTATAGACAAACATCATAAATAGTACAGGCACCCAGGTTCAGGATCAAGAGAACACTGGTACCAAATTTGACAGTCAATTTAAGACATGACTGGAGGTTAATTATGATTGAACAGTTATATGAGCTATAACTAACTGTGAAGGAATTATTTACCTTGTTTTGCAGGTTATCTCTTTAGTAGGACCACATGCTCTGTATTCTTTATCTGAGGGGCAGTTATAAGCTGGAATGGGAGAATAAAAAGGAGGAAGAGCTCAGTAACAATATCATAAAAAAGCCCCTGGACATTATTATAAGAGATTAGGCACTGACTACTCATTTTCCTATGTATCTTTGACAACCTTGAGAAGCAAAGAGAACAAAAAAACTGGTATCAGAGTCATATCTCTGAATGGAATTATTTTATGCAATTTACCCATAGCACTGTACTTTACACTAAGCAGATAAAGCCAAGAGTCTACATAAAATCACAGAACAGCCTTGGTTGGAAAAGACCTCTAAGATCACCCAGTCCAACCATTAACCCAGCACTGCCCAGTCCCCACTGCCCCATGTCCCTCAGCACCACATCTACACGGCTCTGAAATCCCTCCAAGGATTTATCCCCAGCTTGATAACCCTTTCAGTGAAGAAATTTTTCCTAATATCCAATCTAAAACTCCATGGCACCTTGATTATATTTTTTTCATAATTTAAGACTCTTTTGCACTTGTTCTCAAAGGGAAGTGTATTCCTACCCTCTGTCTTCTTACTACAGCTAAAAATGCATGCTTATGTCACTAAATACAGAGTGATCTGCTGATGCCTGCAAAACACCAAGCTGCCTGTGTACAAAAAAAGTATCTACTGATACAGATGTTTCTGGCACAGGCAATAGATGTATATTTTCGGAGGTTCATTTATCGTTTCCGTTGTTAAAAATGTTACCTGAAAAATTACATAAGGAAAGCAGCCAGTGTGATTTATTGGTGTCTTACCAGTCAACTTACCATTAGTACACCACTGCCAAAACAGTTCCATATAAGCTTCCCTAACAGTTCAAGATAAATGCCTAAACACTTACAGCAAACACCATTGGTGTGACGTCTCCAGTCAATGCACACACTCTGATCAGCACAGGTGGCAGCATAGATCTGCAGACTTGAGCATTCCAGGTCTAAGCTGGGAAGTAAACAGCTATCGAAAACACAGGCCTGGTAGTATTTTTCAGGATTGACAAAGGCATGACATGGCTTGAAAACACTAGAAACAGAAATGTTTATCATTATTAGTTGCTGAATAATCCATGAATTCTTCAATGTTGTTAACATGTTAACATGTGGCAACAGTGGTTCTTAAGCAGACATGAATAAGGGCTGTTACTGAGGGTTTTTTACTAAGAGCACTTATCTATGTTGTCATCTTTCAACATGTCTTAAGTATCCTCCCCTCACCTACAAAACACTCAGGCACCAGTATTTTCTGTCTAGGAGCTACATGAATATTACCAAGTGTAAACATGAACTACTTTTCTAAAGAGATTTCGTTAGAATTTATCTTTTGTTAAAATTCTGACATTATAAAAACGAAGATCTCCATTTTCAGTCCTACTCTGTCTTCTGCTAAGTGAGTGTGGGAAAAGGCAAAAGCACAGGACACTGAAAGGCAGAGAGCAGAGAAGAACATGAGAACATCAAGAAAGGTTAATGTAGCAGTCAAAGGGTTGGAAGCAAACTATCAGCAAAGAATGACATCTAGAAACAGTAAAAGGAATGGAAGAAATCCACAAAGCTACAAGAAATGGAATAATAGTTAGAAACACTTTTTATTGAGAAGTAGATCCAAAAATTGCCACTTAATTTGAAGATCAAAGATTTATAAACCCCAGAGGTATGTTTACCTTCCCCAAAGAATCTCACAGATGGAAGATTCTTTGCAAGGCTCCACTGGGGTTGTGATAGGTGCTTTTGTAGGAATTATGCCTGGAGAGCACTGTGGTTTGGAGGGATCAACAACCTGCCAATGATCTGCCATTGTTTCACAGCTTTTGGCAATGCTTCCATCCGGCAACGTGCAGTCATCAGCCGTGTTGTTATTGCAAGTACCTAAAATTGGTAAGGGAAGAAGGAATTCACTTCCAGATGTGTTATCAAATTCCATTCATCTCTGTGGTCGGGCTGTCATTGTACCCTTTTGTGGTTTCCTGAGAGTACAAAATGTACAAGAGTAATCCTTACCACACTGTCCACGAGTGTTGTTGCCAAACAGGCTGTAGGGCATTCTGATAGAAAAGGACAAGCCATTGTAGGTCACATTCATTTTCAGTTCAGGAATTTCCACTACACGATTTATGCCTGACTCATAGATGCTCACGCCAAATTTTTTATAAGGCAAAGCCACTGCCTGTTTGTTTACCGTCACCTGATAAATAAAAGAGACAGCTATTTAGCTTGACTTTAGAAAACAATTGACTGTTCATTACTTTGCATTGGAGATAGAATGTAAAGGCAAATAATGGGCTTTTAGTTTGTAACAAGTGTCCTTGTGTTTCCTTCTATGATACTGGAAAGCCGAGAGCCAAAGAAAAGACCTATCAGCCACTGATAAACTAGGCTAAAATTCAGAGGTTAAAACAGCTAAATTCTAACACTCAACAGATTTATTAGAGTGACTATGTCATTGAGGTCACCCTGTGAAACTGTGAAATAAAATTCTTCTAAATTCCTAGTGCACACAGTTTTAACTTTCTTGGCATAAATTGAACATGTTTGTAGGAACATTAAATAAAAGAAATCAGCCTAAATCTAAATTAATTTTTTAAATACAGTAGCCATGATCTGTCTGTAGAGCTAACACATTTACTCATCAATGGTATATTTCCTTCCTCTGGAAACAAATGCTTCTCACCCAATTTTGAGGCCCCAAAGCTGGGCCATCATGTTTATCAATGAAATAAACACATAAGAGTCCCTATTCTGAAAAATTTATAAGGTGACACCGATCAAAGCTAGTAATGATACTTTTTAAAAATGCTTAAGTTCAGTACTTTATTGCTATGTCTAATTTATATTGTATCCTCCTATTCAACATTTATTCTTTTCCTTTGTTACATTAATTATGAAAGAATTTATTTTATATCCTTAACTCTTTGCAATTTGTCCACATTTATGTATTTAGGACAGATAACTCACTGCAAATATTTGAGATAAAAAAAAAGGGAAGAAGTTGTAGAAATTTTTCCCCATATTCAGAGTCAAGACAGTAGTCCTTCAAAGCAGTCTTATTTTACAATCCAACCCAATATTACATCTAAATCATAGATTCCTTTTTAATTTTTTTTCCTAACATTGTGAGTATAATTATCAGGTTTGTGCTGCACATTTTAGTCAAGAAATGAAAGGTAACAAACATGCTCCAGTACCTCTACTTGCAGAGTGTTTGGTTTGACTGTTGCCATGCGCACTTCCTGAGTCTCATGTCTCACGATGATCGTCCGAGGACAGGACACCACATCCCGTGTATCACAATGATAGTTATCTATGTAGACACCAAAGTAGTCTACACTCTTATTAATCTCTTCCACAAGGACATATGTACAGTTCCCTTGATAGCTGTAGTAATGTCCATCAAAAGTCATGTAATGTGGGTCTCCCCAGCCAGTGCAGTAGCCTACAAAAACACACAGCAAGGTTAGATTCTTATGGCGACATACAGAATCAGATCAGACTACAAAACAAAACTTGTAGGTGTGGGATTCATCTCACCTAACTTTAAGCATTTACATTTTTAAAGTGTACATGTCAATGAATGAACTCATTATCTAGAACTCATCAGTAAGAAAAACAGGCACTTTCAGGGCACAGTTTATCTGATTTATTTCTGATAGACAACTGAGAATATGATTAACTGCACCCTACATATACCTATACTGATAGTCTGAACAAGTAAGTGATATGTGGGCTTCTAGCCTACAGAATCACAGAACGTTAGGGATCAGAAGGGACCTCAAAAGATCTAGTCCAATCCCCCTGCCAGAGCAGGAACACCTAGGTCAGGTCACACAGGAACACATCCAGGTGGGTTTGAATGTCTCCAGAGAAGGAGACTCCACACTCTCTCTGGGCAGCCTGTGCCAGTGCTCTGTCACCCTCACTGGGAAGAAGTTCTTCCTCACATTTATGTGGAACCTCCTATGTTCCAGCTTGCACCCATTGCCCCTTGTCCTGTCATTGGATGTCACTGAGAAGAGCCTGGCTCCATCCCCATGACACTCACCCTTTACATATTTATAGACATTAATGAGGTCACCCCTCAGTCTCCTCCAAGCTAAAGAGACCCAGCTCCCTCAGCCTTTCCTCATGAGAGAGATGTTCCACTCCATCATCTCTGTCTGCATATGGACATTTAAATCTGGACATGGGAGACCAATTTATTCTACTAACAAAACAGTTATCCAGAAATGATGGAAAAATTAAGTAAAAGCCCTGATTAGCTAAAAAGAATCAATGGAGCACTCCAAAAAGATCAACACTAGAAGTCTGTGGTCACACCCTTGCGTGATACTTGTCCCCCAATAAATATTGTTGTTTTTGATACTAGTATTGTTCTCACAGGACATAAAGTATTCAACAAAATATATACTTACAATCACATTCCCAGTGCCAACAGCATCCATCCTCATCAATGACTCGCACAGGAGAAAGTCCATTGGTACATGTAGGCTTAGGAGGTGGATTACAGATTATGGGAATCACCTGAACTGTGTTGTTTTCTATACATATAGCTTTAGTGCAGTTACAGAGCCACCATGAATCACCTGGCTGTGTTTGGAAAAAGAGGGGGAGGAGGAAGAGGGAGAGAAACTTCATGAAGCAGTCAGACTGACAACAGTTATGACTGAATATCTTGTGCAGAATTTTAAAACACCGTATGTTTATTGATGATTATTTTCCCCACTAGAAGTATGAAAATGGGAAGCGCAGCAGTCAGCACCATCAAGGCCCCCAAGATGAGCTAGCACTACTGAGAGCTGCTAAGTGAAAAGCATTACTTATAAAAGTCAAGCCAGTAACCTGAAGTGGGAATTGCCTTTTTTAGTTTCAGCTGTCTAAAAGTTAGATATCTGATCTAATCTCAACACCTAGACTCCCTCTCTAATCCACAGTGAAAGACATTGATCAATATCAGTGATCAATCCCCTTCCATGAATGTCTGGAACAGATTAACAGCTAAAACTGCAGGGAACACCAGCTATTTAGGGAGTAATGTCTGAGGTGATTACATGCATGCATTGTGTTTGTATGCATTTTTCCTGTCTTTCACCAGTTTTTCAACCATGTGTAATTTTTATCCCTGCAGATCTACTGAGCAAGTTGGTAGACATCTAAGAGTGAGGAGGCTTTAGAAATGTACAAGACATTAGCCTCTCTGTGTCAGAGGTGGAGGGTTCCAAAACACTCAGAACTAGGAGGCAAATTTCACCAGCATTTGAATGGGGTGATCTGTTTCACAGTCCTCCCTTGAAACCAGACTCTGACCAAGTATGACTCATTCCAAACTCAGACTAGTTCAGCTCTGTGGTTTCCTGTTGGACTGCACTGTAAACATACAAAAAACTTTTCCTCGCTCTGGGTCTATTCAAAAGCAGAAACCAAGACAGTTTAGCACCACTTATCCCTTGGTTAACTCCTCATCAAAGCTATCCTACAACTAAGAGAAAGACTGATCTGTGATCTAACTCCTTGAAGAAAGCCTTAAGACTATCGTTGAAGAACTAATAAGCTATATATAAGCAGTATATAAGCTATCAAACCAAATACCATTGGAAGTCATGCTGATACCCAAGAAAACAGAAAGGAATAGAATGGATGATCTAAGAGGTCTCTTCCAATCAAGGATATTCTGTGATTCTGTGTGACTAATACTTCCTCTTCTATCCAGATTAATACCTGTTCTGTACATTGCTAACATGGAAATTACGTGCTAGTCTCCATCCAAAGCAGAATGCTGAAAAACTCCTGAAATCTACTCACCGCATAAGATTCATTAGGTAAAATAGAACAATTATTTCCAGGAGTGGTTGGTGATGGACTTGGAATTGAACTTGAAGCACTGACTGGAGTAACTGTAGAACTTCCTGTAACGGTGACTGCACTCGATGTCGCAGTTGGCCCAGAAGTACTAGTTGAGCTCGGGGGAACAATTTCAGAGGTGGTGGTTGCAGTGTTTGTGGTAAAGTTACTATAGGTTGTTCCTGAAGTGGTGGTGAAAGATTCTGTCGGAGTTGTACCAGAGGTGGTGACTGTCACTGGGCTCGTTGATACTGATAGTGTTGACTGTTGGGTAGTGGTGCCTGTGCTAGACACTGTACTTTCTGTTGGTTTAGTTGTTGACAGTGGGGTAGATGAAGGACTAGTTGCCGGTGTTCCTGGTTCAGGTGGTGTACTCTCTTTAAAACAGGGAGAAAACACAGTATTTTATTTTAAGTAGACAAACTTCATTTGTTATTAACTTCATTTCATTTTCTAATAAGCAAATGAAATTAAACCAACCTAAGCATAGGATAGTTAGATAGGAATAAAGCAGAAACTGTTTTCTCATTGGCTTTTGCATAACAGGCATTATTTAAGAAATCTCCTACATCTTGCATGGGAGACATTGATGTAAACACTTAGTCAACAATCAATGTTGGATAGAACAGCTGGCTGTAGTGTTAAACTTTATACTGCAGAAAAGTGTTCAGCAGTCCTAAATCCAGGGGAAATCATTGAGTTGATCAGTGAACTCTTTGGTTAATTCTGTATTGCTGTCATGCTATGTTCTAAGGATAGAGTACTGTTCCCTGTGCTACTACATGTAGCATGTTCATACCAGCATTGATTGTGCTTAGAGTCATTTGATTCTACCAAAACTGAGCAGATGCCAGAGCAATCTGTGTTCCACTGCTAAGTCCCAGACCTTTAAGACTACTCACTCACAAGCTATTTTGGCATGCTAGGAATCCCAGACTCATTTTTCTGCTTTTTCCTTCTCACATGACCAAGCCAGTTTTTCATTATGGGCCCAAATACAAGCTCCTTTAAATTAGTTTTTGATTAGCATTTTATAAATTGTTCAAGATATTCAGAGGCCAGCCTCAGAGCCATCTGTTTGTGTTTTTACAGCATGCTGTAAGGGACACATGGTAGAGAATCACTGTGTACGTAATAACAGTGCAGTCATCACACTGGAGGATAGGAGGAAGTAAGATACGATGCTTCTGCCCAAACAGTGCACAAGAACGGTGCTTCAACTAAAATAAATTCACGTTTAGGTAAGGACAGGCAAACTCTTTCATGTTCAGAAGGAAACAGAGGAACAGATCATGTACTGCCACAGAGGCAGATTCACAGGGACATTAGGGGGGTCTCACATTGCTGCTGAAACATCAGGTGGCTTCCCAGCAGCTCAAGGTAAGCTGGAGAACAATACTCATGGGAACACTGGGAGAACTGGAATGGCCAGAGCTTTAGTCCATAGCAAGGGGTAACTTGAGGACTGAAACCTCTCCCCAGACGCTGCCAGGGAAAACCTTTGAAGCTTCCTGCAGCCAGAACTGCAGGTGAGTGGCAGCACTGGCCACAGAGGCAATGTAAGAGAAGAAACAGAAGAAAGTCTGCACAGCTGCAACCAAACAGCACCTGAAAGGACAGGGCCACAAAACCAAGCCCCACTCCCATTGCACGCCATGGGTCCTGCTAAGTACATTCTCTTCAGCTGAAGGATGAGGTCCAACAGAAGCAAAAGCAAGATTGCTCTCATCAGCTCAGTATCTGTCTAACCTGGACAGAGGCACCAGGATGAAAAAACTCCCTGCATACTTGACAATCAAAGGAACGGAAGAGAGAATCAGAAACACGTTGTGCACTCTTCCTCGCAGATGGAGAGGTCAGTACAGGACCCACTTTACTGCACACTGGGACAGGTTCCTCACAGAAGTTGTGAATACCCATTCATTGGAAGCATTAAAGGTGAGGTTGAATGGGGGTCTGAGCAACCAGATATATGGAAAACTCCACCAGCCCATAGCAGGGGGGTTGGACAAAAAGATTATTAAAAAGGACCCAACCATTATAAACTGCTATATGATTTCTTTGGATATTTAAATCAACAACACTCTCCAAGAGTATTAACACATGTGGTACAGACAATAAACTTTGATATGACCCACAGAATGGCAACCAATGAAAACAGAGACAGAGAATTACTTATTGGAGCTGTAGGAGGAGGACCCGGGATTTTGGTGTTGACTGTTGGAAATGAGCTCGCAGTAGTTGGAGTGGGTGTTGGTGTGCCAGGAACAGGCGTCGTTGTCCTGTGGGTGCTGCTGGGGGGCATCGTGGTGGTGGCGGGGGTGGTGCTGCTGGGAGACTCCGATGGCGTTGGCGTGGGAGCGGTTGTTGATCCGGGTGTAGTGGACACTGTGCTCACCGGGGATGAAGGTGGGGCTGTTGGAAGCAAGAGGGACAGAAAAGACAGTGTTACAAAAAAAGGCCCCCACACCCATTGCACACCACGGGTCCCCATGAGCACATGCTTTCCAGCTCAAGGATGAGGTCCAAGAGCAGGAGAAGCAAGACTACCTGTCAGTTCAGTCTCTGTCCACGCTGGGCAGAGACACCAGCGTGAACAACTTCCCAAAATCCCTGTTCAGTCAGGGAAGAAAAGACCTTGTACCTGGGACTGCTCCACCCTCATCACTTCTGAAATGAACAGCCCAAGGGCTAGCTTGGGCCACACACCATTTCAGGGAATGGACTACAATGACTCCCACCCCTGATCCCAGGCAGAAGTTCAGGTGCTCACGGACCTTCATTTCTCCCACAGGAAGGCAACACAGAAGAACACAGTCCAGACAAGTACCTGGAGTGGAGAGGGTGGTGGTGTACGTTGGCGTGGGCACAGGTGTGCTCGCAGTAGTTGGAGTGGGTGTTGGTGTGCCAGGAACAGGCGTCGTTGTCCTGTGGGTGCTGCTGGGGGGCATCGTGGTGGTGGCCGTGCTGCTGGGAGGCTTCGATGGCGTTGGCGTGGGAGTGGTTGTTGACACGGGTGTAGTGGACACTGTGCTCATTGTGGACGATGGTGGGGCTGTCGTGGTGCTCACCGTGGTAGTTGGAATACACTCTGGTCTATTGGGCACGCAGCAGACACTGATCTCGTAGTTGAGGCAGCCTTGCATTGTACCTCCTACGGGCTGATCCCTATTGTTACAGATGAGCCCTTTGTCAACACTGCATTCCACTTTCTGCCCTAAATCTTCAAGGGGAGTGTCGGGGAATTTCTCTGCTCTGCATGAAATATCCTCAGCTTTCACGCAGACCCACGACGAGTTCTGCTTCCGAATAGTCTCAAAGGTTTCGTAGTCACCACTGTTCCTGTCAGAACCATCTGGGTAACTCACGTCAATCCAGTCTGTCCAGACACAGTCACATGCTGGGGGACAACAACAAGAGGACAATCAGAAACTGCAGCAACGGAGACAACAAGCCGGGCACCAGCACACTCGCCAGTGGTGGTCTGGGCCTCCACTGCACACAAGGGTGCTCCTCGGGCACTGCTACCCCAGTCAGCCAACGCTGCCCACAACAAAGCTCATGTGTGCAGGCAGGACTCCCCTTCCTGGACAGACAAAGCTCCCTGGAGACTCCTCTCACTCACCTTCTCATGCCACTCACACCTCCTCGCTCTCTCCAGGACAAAACACACACCAGGAAGGGTTACAACCACACAGGAAGCAGGCACAGGACATACACGGCTGCTAAAACGTCAGTTTGCTTCCCAGCACTGCACGGGGAGTGGGAGAACAACACTCATGGGAAGGCTGGGGGAACTCAGATGCTCAGACCTTAAATCTACAGCAAGGGGCAACCCGCGGCCTGAATCCCCTCCCCAAACACTGCGGGGGAAAGACTTGGAAGCTCCCTACAGCCAGGACTGCAGGTGAGGGGCAGTGCTGGACACAGCAGCAAGGCAAGAGAAATGCAAGAGAAGAAAGGGAAGAAAGGCTGCACAGCTGCACCCAAACAGCTCCTGAAATGACAGTGCCACAAAACCAAGCCGCAACGGCAGCAAAAGCATGATTACTCATCCGAGAAATCACAACGCCATGGAGTTACTCATAGCTTCCAAAGTCGGAGGCAGCAGGGTTGGGGTTCCTATTACTTGTGTAAAACACGTACAAGGTCCAGGTGCAGAGGGTGTTGGTGTGCTAGGAACAGGCGTCGTCGTGCTGGTGGTGCTGCCGGGGGGCATCGTGGTGGTGGCGGGGGTGGTGCTGCTGGGAGACTCCGATGGCGTTGGCGTGGGAGCGGTTGTTGATCCGGGTGTAGTGGACACTGTGCTCACTGGGGATGAAGGTGGGGCTGTTGGAAGCAAGAGGGACAGAAAAGACAGTGTTACAAAAAAAGGCCCACACCCATTGCACACCACGGGTCCCCACGAGCACATGCTTTCCAGCTCAAGGATGAGGTCCAAGAGCAGGAGAAGCAAGACTACCTGTCAGTTCAGTCTGCACACACTGGGCAGAGACACCAGCGTGAACAACTTCCCAAAATCCCTGTTCAGTCAGGGAAGAAAAGACCTTGTACCTGGGACTGCTCCACCCTCATCACTTCTGAAATGACCAGCTCAAGGGCTAGCTTGGGGCACACACCATTTCAGGGAATGGACTACAATGACTCCCACCCCTAATCCCAGGCAGGAGGCAGAAGTTCAGGTGCTCACGGACCTTCATTTCTCCCACAGGAAGGCAACACAGGAGACCACAGTCCAGACAAGTACCTGGAGTGGAGAGGGTGGTGGTGTATGTTGGCGTGGGCACAGGTGTGCTCGCAGTAGTTGTAGTGTGTGTTGGTGTGCCAGGAACAGGCGTCGTTATGCTGGTGGTGCTGCTGGGGGGCATCGTGGTGGTGGCGGTGGTGGAGCTGCTGGGAGACTCCGATGGCGTTGGCGTGGGAGTGGTTGTTGACACGGGTGTAGTGGACACTGTGCTCACTGGGGATGAAGGTGGGGCTGTTGGAAGCAAGAGGGACAGAAAAGACAGTGTTACAAAAAAAGGCCCACACCCATTGCACACCACGGGTCCCCACGAGCACATGCTTTCCAGCTCAAGGATGAGGTCCAAGAGCAGGAGAAGCAAGACTACCTGTCAGTTCAGTCTCTGTCCACGCTGGGCAGAGACACCAGCATGAACAACTTCCCAAAATCCCTGTTCAGTCAGGGAAGAAAAGACCTTGTACCTGGGACTGCTCCACCCTCATCACTTCTGAAATGGCCAGCCCAAGGGCTAGCTTGGGGCACACACCATTTCAGGGAATGCACTACAATGACTCCCACCCCTGATCCCAGGCAGAAGTTCAGGTGCTCACGGACCTTCATTTCTCCCACAGGAAGGCAACACAGGAGACCACAGTCCAGACAAGTACCTGGAGTGGAGAGGGCGGTGGTGTACGTTGGCGTGGGCACAGGTGTGCTCGCAGTAGTTGGAGTGGGTGTTGGTGTGCCAGGAACAGGCGTCGTTATGCTGGTGGTGCTGCTGGGGGGCATCGTGGTGGTGGCCGTGCTGCTGGGAGGCTTCGATGGCGTTGGCGTGGGAGTGGTTGTTGACACGGGTGTAGTGGACACTGTGCTCATTGTGGACGATGGTGGGGCTGTCGTGGTGCTCACCGTGGTAGTTGGAATACACTCTGGTCTATTGGGCACGCAGCAGACACTGATCTCGTAGTTGAGGCAGCCTGGTATTGTACCTCCTACGGGCTGATCCCTATTGTTACAGATGAGCCCTTGGTCAACACTGCATTCCACTTTCTGCCCTAAATCTTCAAGGGGAGTGTCGGGGAATTTCTCTGCTCTGCATGAAATATCCTCAGCTTTCACGCAGACCCACGAGGAGTTGTGCTTCCGAATAGTCTCAAAGGTTTCGTAGTCACCACTGTTCCTGTCAGAACCATCTGGGTAACTCACGTCAATCCAGTCTGTCCAGACACAGTCACATGCTGGGGGGCAACAACAAGAGGAACAATCAGAAACTGCAGCAACGGAGACAACAAGCCGGGCACCAGCACACTCGCCACCGGTGCTCTGGGCCTCCACTGCACACAAGGGTGCTCCTCGGGCACTGCTACCCCAGTCAGCCAACGCTGCCCACCACAAAGCTCGTGTGTGCAGGCAGGACTCCCCTTCCTGGACAGACAAAGCTCCCTGGAGACTCCTCTCACTCACCTTCTCATGCCACTCACACCTCCTCGCTCTCTCCAGGACAAAACACACACCAGGAAGGGTTACAACCACACAGGAAGCAGGCACAGGACATACGCGGCTGCTAAAACGTCGGTTTGCTTCCCAGCACTGCACGGGGAGTGGGAGAACAACACTCATGGGAAGGCTGGGGGAACTCAGGTGCTCGGACCTTAAATCCACAGCAAGGGGCAACCCGCGGCCTGAATCCCCTCCCCAAACACTGCGGGGGAAAGACTTAGAAGCTCCCTACAGCCAGGACTGCAGGTGAGGGGCAGTGCTGGACACAGCAGCAAGGCAAGAGAAATGCAAGAGAAGAAAGGGAAGAAAGGCTGCACAGCTGCACCCAAACAGCACCTGAAATGACAGTGCCACAAAACCAAGCCGCAACGGCAGCAAAAGCATGATTACTCATCCGAGAAATCACAACGCCATGGAGTTACTCATAGCTTCCAAAGTCGGAGGCAGCAGGGTTGGGGTTCCTATTACTTGTGTAGAACACGTACAAGGTCCAGGTGCAGAGGGTGTTGGTGTGCTAGGAACAGGCGTCGTCGTGCTGGTGGTGCTGCCGGGGGGCATCGTGGTGGTGGCGGTGGTGGTGCTGCTGGGAGACTCCGATGGCGTTGGCGTGGGAGCGGTTGTTGATCCGGGTGTAGTGGACACTGTGCTCACTGGGGATGAAGGTGGGGCTGTTGGAAGCAAGAGGGACAGAAAAGACAGTGTTACAAAAAAAGGCCCACACCCATTGCACACCATGGGTCCCCACGAGCACATGCTTTCCAGCTCAAGGATGAGGTCCAAGAGCAGGAGAAGCAAGACTACCTGTCAGTTCAGTCTCTGTCCACGCTGGGCAGAGACACCAGCGTGAACAACTTCCCAAAATCCCTGTTCAGTCAGGGAAGAAAAGACCTTGTACCTGGGACTGCTCCACCCTCAACACTTCTGAAATGAACAGCCCAAGGGCTAGCTTGGGCCACACACCATTTCAGGGAATGGACTACAATGACTCCCACCCCTGATCCCAGGCAGAAGTTCAGGTACTCATGGACCTTCATTTCTCCCACAGGAAGGCAACACAGAAGAACACAGTCCAGACAAGTACCTGGAGTGGAGAGGGTGGTGGTGTATGTTGGCGTGGGCACGGGTGTGCTCGCAGTAGTTGGAGTGGGTGTTGGTGTGCCAGGAACAGGCGTCGTTGTCCTGTGGGTGCTGCTGGGGGGCATCGTGGTGGTGGCGGGGGTGGTGCTGCTGGGAGACTCCGATGGCGTTGGCGTGGGAGCGGTTGTTGATCCGGGTGTAGTGGACACCGTGCTCACTGGGGATGAAGGTGGGGCTGTTGGAAGCAAGAGGGACAGAAAAGACAGTGTTACAAAAAAAGGCCCCCACACCCATTGCACACCACGGGTCCCCACGAGCACATGCTTTCCAGCTCAAGGATGAGGTCCAAGAGCAGGAGAAGCAAGACTACCTGTCAGTTCAGTCTGCACACGCTGGGCAGAGACACCAGCGTGAACAACTTCCCAAAATCCCTGTTCAGTCAGGGAAGAAAAGACCTTGTACCTGGGACTGCTCCACCCTCATCACTTCTGAAATGGCCAGCCCAAGGGCTAGCTTGGGGCACACACCATTTCAGGGAATGGACTACAATGACTCCCACCCCTGATCCCAGGCAGAAGTTCAGGTGCTCACGGACCTTCATTTCTCCCACAGGAAGGCAACACAGGAGACCACAGTCCAGACAAGTACCTGGAGTGGAGAGGGTGGTGGTGTACGTTGGCGTGGGCACGGGCGTGCTCGCAGTAGTTGGAGTGGGTGGTGGTGTGCCAGGAACAGGCGTCGTTGTCCTGTGGGTGCTGCTGGGGGGCATCGTGGTGGTGGCTGTGCTGCTGGGAGGCTTCCATGGCGTTGGCGTGGGAGTGGTTGTTGACACGGGTATAGTGGACACTGTGCTCATTGTGGACGATGGTGGGGCTGTCGTGGTGCTCACCGTGGTAGTTGGAATACACTCTGGTCTATTGGGCACGCAGCAGACACTGATCTCGTAGTTGAGGCAGGTTGGTATTATACCTCCTACGGGCTGATCCCTATTGTTACAGATGAGCCCTTGGTCAACACTGCATTCCACTTTCTGCCCTAAATCTTCAAGGGGAGTGTCGGGGAATTTCTCTGCTCTGCATGAAATATCCTCAGCTTTCACGCAGACCCACGAGGAGTTGTGCTTCCGAATAGTCTCAAAGGTTTCGTAGTCACCACTGTTCCTGTCAGAACCATCTGGGTAACTCACGTCAATCCAGTCTGTCCAGACACAGTCACATGCTGGGGGACAACAACAAGAGGAACAATCAGAAACTGCAGCAACGGAGACAACAAGCCGGGCACCAGCACACTCGCCACCGGTGCTCTGGGCCTCCACTGCACACAAGGGTGCTCCTCAGGCACTGCTACCCCAGTCAGCCAACGCTGCCCACAACAAAGCTCGTGTGTGCAGGCAGGGCTCCCCTTCCTGGACAGACAAAGCTCCCTGGAGACTCCTCTCACTCACCTTCGCATGCCACTCACACCTCCTCGCTCTCTCAAGGACAAAACACACACCAGGAAGGGTTACAACCACACAGGAAGCAGGCACAGGACATACACGGCTGCTAAAACGTCGGTTTGCTTCCCAGCACTGCACGGGGAGTGGGAGAACAACACTCATGGGAAGGCTGGGGGAACTCAGGTGCTCGGACCTTAAATCCACAGCAAGGGGCAACCCGCGGCCTGAATCCCCTCCCCAAACACTGCCGGGGAAAGACTTGGAAGCTCCCTACAGCCAGGACTGCAGGTGAGGGGCAGTGCTGGACACAGCAGCAAGGCAAGAGAAATGCAAGAGAAGAAAGGGAAGAAAGGCTGCACAGCTGCACCCAAACAGCACCTGAAATGACAGTGCCACAAAACCAAGCCGCAACGGCAGCAAAAGCGTGATTACTCATCCGAGAAATCACAACGCCATGGAGTTACTCATAGCTTCCAAAGTCGGAGGCAGCGGGGTTGGGGTTCCTATTATTTGTGTAGATCACGTACAAGGTCCAGGTGCAGAGGGTGTTGGTGTGCCAGGAACAGGCGTCGTTGTGCTGGTTGTGCTGCTGGGGGGCATCGTGGTGGTGGCGGGGGTGGTGCTGCTGGGAGACTCCGATGGCGTTGGCGTGGGAGCGGTTGTTGATCCGGGTGTAGTGGACACTGTGCTCACCGGGGATGAAGGTGGGGCTGTTGGAAGCAAGAGGGACAGAAAAGACAGTGTTACAAAAAAAGGCCCACACCCATTGCACACCATGGGTCCCCACGAGCACATGCTTTCCAGCTCAAGGATGAGGTCCAAGAGCAGGAGAAGCAAGACTACCTGTCAGTTCAGTCTCTGTCCACGCTGGGCAGAGACACCAGCGTGAACAACTTCCCAAAATCCCTGTTCAGTCAGGGAAGAAAAGACCTTGTACCTGGGACTGCTCCACCCTCATCACTTCTGAAATGACCAGCCCAAGGGCTAGCTTGGGGCACACACCATTTCAGGGAATGGACTACAATGACTCCCACCCCTGATCCCAGGCAGGAGGCAGAAGTTCAGGTGCTCACAGACCTTCATTTCTCCCACAGGAAGGCAACACAGAAGAACACAGTCCAGACAAGTACCTGGAGTGGAGAGGGTGGTGGTGTACGTTGGCGTGGGCACGGGCGTGCTTGCAGTAGTTGGAGTGGGTGTTGGTGTGCCAGGAACAGGCGTCGTTATGCTGGTGGTGCTGCTGGGGGGCATCGTGGTGGTGGCGGTGGTGGAGCTGCTGGGAGGCTTCGATGGCGTTGGCGTGGGAGCGGTTGTTGATCCGGGTGTAGTGGACACTGTGCTCACTGGGGATGAAGGTGGGGCTGTTGGAAGCAAGAGGGACAGAAAAGACAGTGTTACAAAAAAAGGCTCACACCCATTGCACACCACGGGTCCCCACGAGCACATGCTTTCCAGCTCAAGGATGAGGTCCAAGAGCAGGAGAAGCAAGACTACCTGTCAGTTCAGTCTGCACACGCTGGGCAGAGACACCAGCGTGAACAACTTCCCAAAATCCCTGTTCAGTCAGGGAAGAAAAGACCTTGTACCTGGGACTGCTCCACCCTCATCGCTTCTGAAATGGCCAGCCCAAGGGCTAGCTTGGGGCACACACCATTTCAGGGAATGCACTACAATGACTCCCACCCCTGATCCCAGGCAGAAGTTCAGGTGCTCACGGACCTTCATTTCTCCCACAGGAAGGCAACACAGGAGACCACAGTCCAGACAAGTACCTGGAGTGGAGAGGGTGGTGGTGTACGTTGGCGTGGGCACGGGCGTGCTCGCAGTAGTTGGAGTGGGTGTTGGTGTGCCAGGAACAGGCGTCGTTATGCTGGTGGTGCTGCTGGGGGGCATCGTGGAGGTGGCCGTGCTGCTGGGAGGCTTCGATGGCGTTGGCGTGGGAGTGGTTGTTGACACGGGTGTAGTGGACACTGTGCTCATTGTGGACGATGGTGGGGCTGTCGTGGTGCTCACCGTGGTAGTTGGAATACACTCTGGTCTATTGGGCACGCAGCAGACACTGATCTCGTAGTTGAGGCAGGTTGGTATTATACCTCCTACGGGCTGATCCCTATTGTTACAGATGAGCCCTTGGTCAACACTGCATTCCACTTTCTGCCCTAAATCTTCAAGGGGAGTGTCGGGGAATTTCTCTGCTCTGCATGAAATATCCTCAGCTTTCACGCAGACCCACGACGAGTTGTGCTTCCGAATAGTCTCAAAGGTTTCGTAGTCACCACTGTTCCTGTCAGAACCATCTGGGTAACTCACGTCAATCCAGTCTGTCCAGACACAGTCACATGCTGGGGGACAACAACAAGAGGAACAATCAGAAACTGCAGCAACGGAGACAACAAGCCGGGCACCAGCACACTCGCCAGCGGTGCTCTGGGCCTCCACTGCACACAAGGGTGCTCCTTAGGCACTGCTACCCCAGTCAGCAAACGCTGCCCACAACAAAGCTCATGTGTGCAGGCAGGACTCCCCTTCCTGGACAGACAAAGCTCCCTGGAGACTCCTCTCACTCACCTTCTCATGCCACTCACACCTCCTCGCTCTCTCAAGGACAAAACACACACCAGGAAGGGTTACAACCACACAGGAAGCAGGCACAGGACATACACGGCTGCTAAAACGTCGGTTTGCTTCCCAGCACTGCACGGGGAGTGGGAGAACAACACTCATGGGAAGGCTGGGGGAACTCAGGTGCTCGGACCTTAAATCTACAGCAAGGGGCAACCCGCGGCCTGAATCCCCTCCCCAAACACTGCTGGGGAAAGACTTGGAAGCTCCCTACAGCCAGGACTGCAGGTGAAGGGCAGTGCTGGACACAGCAGCAAGGCAAGAGAAATGCAAGAGAAGAAAGGGAAGAAAGGCTGCACAGCTGCACCCAAACAGCACCTGAAATGACAGTGCCACAAAACCAAGCCGCAACGGCAGCAAAAGCATGATTACTCATCCGAGAAATCACAACGCCATGGAGTTACTCATAGCTTCCAAAGTCGGAGGCAGCGGGGTTGGGGTTCCTATTATTTGTGTAGATCACGTACAAGGTCCAGGTGCAGAGGGTGTTGGTGTGCCAGGAACAGGCGTCGTTGTGCCGGTGGTGCTGCTGGGGGGCATCGTGGTGGTGGCGGTGGTGGTGCTGCTGGGAGACTCCGATGGCGTTGGCGTGGGAGCGGTTGTTGATCCGGGTGTAGTGGACACTGTGCTCACTGGGGATGAAGGTGGGGCTGTTGGAAGCAAGAGGGACAGAAAAGACAGTGTTACAAAAAAAGGCCCACACCCATTGCACACCACGGGTCCCCACGAGCACATGCTTTCCAGCTCAAGGATGCGGTCCAAGAGCAGGAGAAGCAAGACTACCTGTCAGTTCAGTCTCTGTCCACGCTGGGCAGAGACACCAGCGTGAACAACTTCCCAAAATCCCTGTTCAGTCAGGGAACAAAAGACCTTGTACCTGGGACTGCTCCACCCTCATCACTTCTGAAATGGCCAGCCCAAGGGCTAGCTTGGGGCACACACCATTTCAGGGAATGGACTACAATGACTCCCACCCCTGATCCCAGGCAGAAGTTCAGGTGCTCACGGACCTTCATTTCTCCCACAGGAAGGCAACACAGGAGACCTCAGTCCAGACAAGTACCTGGAGTGGAGAGGGTGGTGGTGTACGTTGGCGTGGGCACGGGTGTGCTCGCAGTAGTTGGAGTGGGTGTTGGTGTGCCAGGAACAGGCGTCGTTATGCGGGTGGTGCTGCTGGGGGGCATCGTGGAGGTGGCCGTGCTGCTGGGAGGCTTCGATGGCGTTGGCGTGGGAGTGGTTGTTGACACGGGTGTAGTGGACACTGTGCTCATTGTGGACGATGGTGGGGCTGTCGTGGTGCTCACCGTGGTAGTTGGAATACACTCTGGTCTATTGGGCACGCAGCAGACACTGATCTCGTAGTTGAGGCAGGTTGGTATTATACCTCCTACGGGCTGATCCCTATTGTTACAGATGAGCCCTTGGTCAACACTGCATTCCACTTTCTGCCCTAAATCTTCAAGGGGAGTGTCGGGGAATTTCTCTGCTCTGCATGAAATATCCTCAGCTTTCACGCAGACCCACGAGGAGTTGTGCTTCCGAATAGTCTCAAAGGTTTCGTAGTCACCACTGTTCCTGTCAGAACCATCTGGGTAACTCACGTCAATCCAGTCTGTCCAGACACAGTCACATGCTGGGGGACAACAACAAGAGGAACAATCAGAAACTGCAGCAACGGAGACAACAAGCCGGGCACCAGCACACTCGCCAGCGGTGCTCTGGGCCTCCACTGCACACAAGGGTGCTCCTCAGGCACTGCTACCCCAGTCAGCCAACGCTGCCCACAACAAAGCTCATGTGTGCAGGCAGGACTCCCCTTCCTGGACAGACAAAGCTCCCTGGAGACTCCTCTCACTCACCTTCTCATGCCACTCACACCTCCTCGCTCTCTCAAGGACAAAACACACACCAGGAAGGGTTACAACCACACAGGAAGCAGGCACAGGACATACACGGCTGCTAAAACGTCGGTTTGCTTCCCAGCACTGCACGGGGAGTGTGAGAACAACACTCGTGGGAAGGCTGGGGGAACTCAGGTGCTCGGACCTTAAATCTACAGCAAGGGGCAACCCGCGGCCTGAATCCCCTCCCCAAACACTGCTGGGGAAAGACTTGGAAGCTCCCTACAGCCAGGACTGCAGGTGAAGGGCAGTGCTGGACACAGCAGCAAGGCAAGAGAAATGCAAGAGAAGAAAGGGAAGAAAGGCTGCACAGCTGCACCCAAACAGCACCTGAAATGACAGTGCCACAAAACCAAGCCGCAACGGCAGCAAAAGCATGATTACTCATCCGAGAAATCACAACGCCATGGAGTTACTCATAGCTTCCAAAGTCGGAGGCAGCGGGGTTGGGGTTCCTATTATTTGTGTAGATCACGTACAAGGTCCAGGTGCAGAGGGTGTTGGTGTGCCAGGAACAGGCGTCGTTGTGCTGGTTGTGCTGCTGGGGGGCATCGTGGTGGTGGCGGTGGTGGTGCTGCTGGGAGACTCCGATGGCGTTGGCGTGGGAGCGGTTGTTGATCCGGGTGTAGTGGACACTGTGCTCACTGGGGATGAAGGTGGGGCTGTTGGAAGCAAGAGGGACAGAAAAGACAGTGTTACAAAAAAAGGCCCACACCCATTGCACACCACGGGTCCCCACGAGCACATGCTTTCCAGCTCAAGGATGCGGTCCAAGAGCAGGAGAAGCAAGACTACCTGTCAGTTCAGTCTCTGTCCACGCTGGGCAGAGACACCAGCGTGAACAACTTCCCAAAATCCCTGTTCAGTCAGGGAACAAAAGACCTTGTACCTGGGACTGCTCCACCCTCATCACTTCTGAAATGGCCAGCCCAAGGGCTAGCTTGGGGCACACACCATTTCAGGGAATGGACTACAATGACTCCCACCCCTGATCCCAGGCAGAAGTTCAGGTGCTCACGGACCTTCATTTCTCCCACAGGAAGGCAACACAGGAGACCTCAGTCCAGACAAGTACCTGGAGTGGAGAGG
Organism: Podargus strigoides; assembly: GCA_028020825.1. Lineage (NCBI taxonomy): Eukaryota > Metazoa > Chordata > Aves > Caprimulgiformes > Podargidae > Podargus > Podargus strigoides. Next base: position 6,593,390 of record CM051633.1, read on the forward strand.
GTGGTGGTGTACGTTGGCGTGGGCACGGGTGTGCTCGCAGTAGTTGGAGTGGGTGTTGGTGTGCCAGGAACAGGCGTCGTTATGCGGGTGGTGCTGCTGGGGGGCATCGTGGAGGTGGCCGTGCTGCTGGGAGGCTTCGATGGCGTTGGCGTGGGAGTGGTTGTTGACACGGGTGTAGTGGACACTGTGCTCATTGTGGACGATGGTGGGGCTGTCGTGGTGCTCACCGTGGTAGTTGGAATACACTCTGGTCTATTGGGCACGCAGCAGACACTGATCTCGTAGTTGAGGCAGGTTGGTATTATACCTCCTACGGGCTGATCCCTATTGTTACAGATGAGCCCTTGGTCAACACTGCATTCCACTTTCTGCCCTAAATCTTCAAGGGGAGTGTCGGGGAATTTCTCTGCTCTGCATGAAATATCCTCAGCTTTCACGCAGACCCACGAGGAGTTGTGCTTCCGAATAGTCTCAAAGGTTTCGTAGTCACCACTGTTCCTGTCAGAACCATCTGGGTAACTCACGTCAATCCAGTCTGTCCAGACACAGTCACATGCTGGGGGACAACAACAAGAGGAACAATCAGAAACTGCAGCAACGGAGACAACAAGCCGGGCACCAGCACACTCGCCAGCGGTGCTCTGGGCCTCCACTGCACACAAGGGTGCTCCTCAGGCACTGCTACCCCAGTCAGCCAACGCTGCCCACAACAAAGCTCATGTGTGCAGGCAGGACTCCCCTTCCTGGACAGACAAAGCTCCCTGGAGACTCCTCTCACTCACCTTCTCATGCCACTCACACCTCCTCGCTCTCTCAAGGACAAAACACACACCAGGAAGGGTTACAACCACACAGGAAGCAGGCACAGGACATACACGGCTGCTAAAACGTCGGTTTGCTTCCCAGCACTGCACGGGGAGTGTGAGAACAACACTCGTGGGAAGGCTGGGGGAACTCAGGTGCTCGGACCTTAAATCTACAGCAAGGGGCAACCCGCGGCCTGAATCCCCTCCCCAAACACTGCTGGGGAAAGACTTGGAAGCTCCCTACAGCCAGGACTGCAGGTGAAGGGCAGTGCTGGACACAGCAGCAAGGCAAGAGAAATGCAAGAGAAGAAAGGGAAGAAAGGCTGCACAGCTGCACCCAAACAGCACCTGAAATGACAGTGCCACAAAACCAAGCCGCAACGGCAGCAAAAGCATGATTACTCATCCGAGAAATCACAACGCCATGGAGTTACTCATAGCTTCCAAAGTCGGAGGCAGCGGGGTTGGGGTTCCTATTATTTGTGTAGATCACGTACAAGGTCCAGGTGCAGAGGGTGTTGGTGTGCCAGGAACAGGCGTCGTTGTGCTGGTTGTGCTGCTGGGGGGCATCGTGGTGGTGGCGGTGGTGGTGCTGCTGGGAGACTCCGATGGCGTTGGCGTGGGAGCGGTTGTTGATCCGGGTGTAGTGGACACTGTGCTCACTGGGGATGAAGGTGGGGCTGTTGGAAGCAAGAGGGACAGAAAAGACAGTGTTACAAAAAAAGGCCCACACCCATTGCACACCACGGGTCCCCACGAGCACATGCTTTCCAGCTCAAGGATGCGGTCCAAGAGCAGGAGAAGCAAGACTACCTGTCAGTTCAGTCTCTGTCCACGCTGGGCAGAGACACCAGCGTGAACAACTTCCCAAAATCCCTGTTCAGTCAGGGAACAAAAGACCTTGTACCTGGGACTGCTCCACCCTCATCACTTCTGAAATGGCCAGCCCAAGGGCTAGCTTGGGGCACACACCATTTCAGGGAATGGACTACAATGACTCCCACCCCTGATCCCAGGCAGAAGTTCAGGTGCTCACGGACCTTCATTTCTCCCACAGGAAGGCAACACAGGAGACCTCAGTCCAGACAAGTACCTGGAGTGGAGAGGGTGGTGGTGTACGTTGGCGTGGGCACGGGTGTGCTCGCAGTAGTTGGAGTGGGTGTTGGTGTGCCAGGAACAGGCGTCGTTATGCGGGTGGTGCTGCTGGGGGGCATCGTGGAGGTGGCCGTGCTGCTGGGAGGCTTCGATGGCGTTGGCGTGGGAGTGGTTGTTGACACGGGTGTAGTGGACACTGTGCTCATTGTGGACGATGGTGGGGCTGTCGTGGTGCTCACCGTGGTAGTTGGAATACACTCTGGTCTATTGGGCACGCAGCAGACACTGATCTCGTAGTTGAGGCAGGTTGGTATTATACCTCCTACGGGCTGATCCCTATTGTTACAGATGAGCCCTTGGTCAACACTGCATTCCACTTTCTGCCCTAAATCTTCAAGGGGAGTGTCGGGGAATTTCTCTGCTCTGCATGAAATATCCTCAGCTTTCACGCAGACCCACGAGGAGTTGTGCTTCCGAATAGTCTCAAAGGTTTCGTAGTCACCACTGTTCCTGTCAGAACCATCTGGGTAACTCACGTCAATCCAGTCTGTCCAGACACAGTCACATGCTGGGGGACAACAACAAGAGGAACAATCAGAAACTGCAGCAACGGAGACAACAAGCCGGGCACCAGCACACTCGCCAGCGGTGCTCTGGGCCTCCACTGCACACAAGGGTGCTCCTCAGGCACTGCTACCCCAGTCAGCCAACGCTGCCCACAACAAAGCTCATGTGTGCAGGCAGGACTCCCCTTCCTGGACAGACAAAGCTCCCTGGAGACTCCTCTCACTCACCTTCTCATGCCACTCACACCTCCTCGCTCTCTCAAGGACAAAACACACACCAGGAAGGGTTACAACCACACAGGAAGCAGGCACAGGACATACACGGCTGCTAAAACGTCGGTTTGCTTCCCAGCACTGCACGGGGAGTGTGAGAACAACACTCGTGGGAAGGCTGGGGGAACTCAGGTGCTCGGACCTTAAATCTACAGCAAGGGGCAACCCGCGGCCTGAATCCCCTCCCCAAACACTGCTGGGGAAAGACTTGGAAGCTCCCTACAGCCAGGACTGCAGGTGAAGGGCAGTGCTGGACACAGCAGCAAGGCAAGAGAAATGCAAGAGAAGAAAGGGAAGAAAGGCTGCACAGCTGCACCCAAACAGCACCTGAAATGACAGTGCCACAAAACCAAGCCGCAACGGCAGCAAAAGCATGATTACTCATCCGAGAAATCACAACGCCATGGAGTTACTCATAGCTTCCAAAGTCGGAGGCAGCGGGGTTGGGGTTCCTATTATTTGTGTAGATCACGTACAAGGTCCAGGTGCAGAGGGTGTTGGTGTGCCAGGAACAGGCGTCGTTGTGCTGGTTGTGCTGCTGGGGGGCATCGTGGTGGTGGCGGTGGTGGTGCTGCTGGGAGACTCCGATGGCGTTGGCGTGGGAGCGGTTGTTGATCCGGGTGTAGTGGACACTGTGCTCACTGGGGATGAAGGTGGGGCTGTTGGAAGCAAGAGGGACAGAAAAGACAGTGTTACAAAAAAAGGCCCACACCCATTGCACACCACGGGTCCCCACGAGCACATGCTTTCCAGCTCAAGGATGCGGTCCAAGAGCAGGAGAAGCAAGACTACCTGTCAGTTCAGTCTCTGTCCACGCTGGGCAGAGACACCAGCGTGAACAACTTCCCAAAATCCCTGTTCAGTCAGGGAACAAAAGACCTTGTACCTGGGACTGCTCCACCCTCATCACTTCTGAAATGGCCAGCCCAAGGGCTAGCTTGGGGCACACACCATTTCAGGGAATGGACTACAATGACTCCCACCCCTGATCCCAGGCAGAAGTTCAGGTGCTCACGGACCTTCATTTCTCCCACAGGAAGGCAACACAGGAGACCTCAGTCCAGACAAGTACCTGGAGTGGAGAGGGTGGTGGTGTACGTTGGCGTGGGCACGGGTGTGCTCGCAGTAGTTGGAGTGGGTGTTGGTGTGCCAGGAACAGGCGTCGTTATGCGGGTGGTGCTGCTGGGGGGCATCGTGGAGGTGGCCGTGCTGCTGGGAGGCTTCGATGGCGTTGGCGTGGGAGTGGTTGTTGACACGGGTGTAGTGGACACTGTGCTCATTGTGGACGATGGTGGGGCTGTCGTGGTGCTCACCGTGGTAGTTGGAATACAGTCTGGTCTATTGGGCACGCAGCAGACACTGATCTCGTAGTTGAGGCAGGTTGGTATTATACCTCCTACGGGCTGATCCCTATTGTTACAGATGAGCCCTTGGTCAACACTGCATTCCACTTTCTGCCCTAAATCTTCAAGGGGAGTGTCGGGGAATTTCTCTGCTCTGCATGAAATATCCTCAGCTTTCACGCAGACCCACGACGAGTTGTGCTTCCGAATAGTCTCAAAGGTTTCGTAGTCACCACTGTTCCTGTCAGAACCATCTGGGTAACTCACGTCAATCCAGTCTGTCCAGACACAGTCACATGCTGGGGGACAACAACAAGAGGAACAATCAGAAACTGCAGCAACGGAGACAACAAGCCGGGCACCAGCACACTCGCCAGCGGTGCTCTGGGCCTCCACTGCACACAAGGGTGCTCCTCAGGCACTGCTACCCCAGTCAGCCAACGCTGCCCACAACAAAGCTCATGTGTGCAGGCAGGACTCCCCTTCCTGGACAGACAAAGCTCCCTGGAGACTCCTCTCACTCACCTTCTCATGCCACTCACACCTCCTCGCTCTCTCAAGGACAAAACACACACCAGGAAGGGTTACAACCACACAGGAAGCAGGCACAGGACATACACGGCTGCTAAAACGTCGGTTTGCTTCCCAGCACTGCACGGGGAGTGTGAGAACAACACTCGTGGGAAGGCTGGGGGAACTCAGGTGCTCGGACCTTAAATCCACAGCAAGGGGCAACCCGCGGCCTGAATCCCCTCCCCAAACACTGCTGGGGAAAGACTTGGAAGCTCCCTACAGCCAGGACTGCAGGTGAGGGGCAGTGCTGGACACAGCAGCAAGGCAAGAGAAATGCAAGAGAAGAAAGGGAAGAAAGGCTGCACAGCTGCACCCAAACAGCACCTGAAATGACAGTGCCACAAAACCAAGCCGCAACGGCAGCAAAAGCGTGATTACTCATCCGAGAAATCACAACGCCATGGAGTTACTCATAGCTTCCAAAGTCGGAGGCAGCAGGGTTGGGGTTCCTATTATTTGTGTAGATCACGTACAAGGTCCAGGTGCAGAGGGTGTTGGTGTGCCAGGAACAGGCGTCGTTGTGCTGGTGGTGCTGCTGGGGGGCATCGTGGTGGTGGCGGGGGTGGTGCTGCTGGGAGACTCCGATGGCGTTGGCGTGGGAGCGGTTGTTGATCCGGGTGTAGTGGACACTGTGCTCACTGGGGATGAAGGTGGGGCTGTTGGAAGCAAGAGGGACAGAAAAGACAGTGTTACAAAAAAAGGCTCACACCCATTGCACACCACGGGTCCCCACGAGCACATGCTTTCCAGCTCAAGGATGAGGTCCAAGAGCAGGAGAAGCAAGACTACCTGTCAGTTCAGTCTCTGTCCACGCTGGGCAGAGACACCAGCGTGAACAACTTCCCAAAATCCCTGTTCAGTCAGGGAACAAAAGACCTTGTACCTGGGACTGCTCCACCCTCATCACTTCTGAAATGAACAGCCCAAGGGCTAGCTTGGGCCACACACCATTTCAGGGAATGGACTACAATGACTCCCACCCCTGATCCCAGGCAGAAGTTCAGGTGCTCATGGACCTTCATTTCTCCCACAGGAAGGCAACACAGGAGACCACAGTCCAGACAAGTACCTGGAGTGGAGAGGGTGGTGGTGTACGTTGGCGTGGGCAGGGGTGTGCTCACAGTAGTTGGAGTGGGTGGTGGTGTGCCAGGAACAGGCGTCGTTGTCCTGTGGGTGCTGCTGGGGGGCATCGTGGTGGTGGCCGTGCTGCTGGGAGGCTTCGATGGCGTTGGCGTGGGAGTGGTTGTTGACACGGGTGTAGTGGACACTGTGCTCACTTGGGATGAAGGTGGGGCTGTTAGAAACAGCAGGAACAGAGAAAACAGACAAAAGTGCAAGATACATGAGTGTGACACTATATGCACTTAACAGAAAGTAACAGTTATGCAGCTGCCTTCAAACATGCAATGCTGAGCCCACTCTGACCTCTGTAAAGATTTCTGTCACTTCGCCTTCCTTTCTGGCCCCAGAAAGCAGACTCCTTCCAAAGCAGTACAGAGACAGGGTCATGACAATGCTTTCCTAGTAGACTAGGGATATTGCTGTAATGTGCTTCTCACTAAACCAAATTTATCTACCTCTGGGTAAGACATGAGGAGGAGTAAGGCTCTTTGAGGCTTTCTCTCTCGAATTTCTTAGAACACTTCACTATCTCATGGAATAATATCTTAGAGGGGAAGTTGTGGTCTGGGAAGGAAGTATGCACAGGAATATGTTCCTGCCTTATTGTCATGTAATTTCCCTGTGGTTCAATGTCAGCCTGATGAAGAGGTGCACAAGTACGAGTGGATCAGCCAAAGACCACAGTTCACAGCAAGCAGCAGCCTGCAGAGTGAAACTGTTCCCAAAAGCCTACCAGGGGTATCCTTCCTTCCTAGACTTCTAACCACAGGCAAGTGTGGTTGTAGTCCTGGTAAACAACATTACCCACAAGCCAGCTATGTGCCCTTGTGGCCAAGAAGGCCAATGGGATCCTGGGGTGCATTAAGAAGAGTCTGGCCAACAGGTCAAGGGAGGTTCTCCTCCCCCTCCACTCTGCCCTGGTGAGGCCTCATCTGGAGTGCTGTGTCCAGTTCTGGGCTCCCCAGTTCAAGAGGGACAAGGAACTACTGGAGAGTCCAGCAGAGGGTATGAAGATGATGAGGGGACAGGAGCATTTCTCTTATGAAGAAAGGCTGAGAGACCTGGGTCTGTTCAGCCTGGGGAAGAGAAGACAGAGGGGATCTCATCAATGCTTATCAACATCTAAAGGGCAGGTGTCAGGAAGATGGGGCCAGACTCTTCTGGGCGGTGCCCAGTGACAGGACAAGGGGCAGTGGGAATAAACTGGGACACAGGAAGTTCCATCTGAACTTCTTTCCTTTGAGGGTGACAGAGCACTGGCACAGGCTGTCCAGAGAGGTTGTGGAATCTCCTTCTCTGCAGACATTCCAAACCCACCTGGATGCTATCCTGTGCAACTGGTTTTAGGTGACCCTGCTCTGGCAGGGAGGTTGGACTAGATGATCTGCAGAGGGCCCTTCCAACCCCCTCCAGTCTGTGATTATGTTGGCAGTGACAGAGGGAAAACAGGAGGAGAAAGGGAAGAAATTTTTCACAGTCCCACCCAGAAAATGCCTTAAATAATGGGACTCTAAATCAAGGCCTACTCTAATCTCACACAATGGGCTCTTCTAGGAATCTTTTCTCCAGCAGGATAATGCTCCAAACCAGCATAAGTAAGACCTCCTGCCAGCTCAATGTCTGCTATGGAGATAACATGCCTCTAGTGGATAACAGCCTGTTATTTCTCCTATAGCCAAGGAAGAGCAGATAGCATTGGTCTGCTAAATACCTGGAGAGGTTGAAGTTACTGGGGTGCTGACTGGCGGTGTGAGTTCGCTTGTGATGGTTGGGGTGGGTATAGGCGTGGTGGTAATTTCTGTTGACTGTCTGACTGTAGTAGTGATGGGTACTGTTGTGCTGGTGGTGGTTGAAGTTGCAGTTGGTGCTGGAGTTGGTGTAGTCTCACAAGGAATTTCATGCCACTCACAGCAGTTTACCCTGATTTCATAATTATAGCAAAGTTGCCACACAGTTGCATCTTGCTCCTCATTTTTACAGATTAGTCCATATGTAACATTACACTCTACTTTCTGCCCAAGTTCCTCTAAGCTCATATCAGGTTTATCTTTAGCCCTGCATTCGATTTCTTCAGGAGCTTCACATATTTTGTTTCCATATTCATTTCTTATTGCATCGTAGGTTTCATAGTCACCATCATCTTCGTCAGGTTTACTGACATCAAACCACTCAGTCCAATTACAGATTAATCCAAAGCATGGAGCTGCAAGAAAAGACAGAGATTCAGCATCTGAGTTTACAGAGAACATTCTGAGAAGGTTAATTTTGTATTCTATTCCACTAAGGACTGGAGCAATGCATTGCAACTTCTCATTTTTCCAAGAGAAAAGAGTTCTAAAATTAGTTCTGTATTACCAGGTTTTTCAACAGGAATCTTCACATCAAAATAAAGTCACCAAGCTGAAGCCTGTAAAGATCTTTCTTCTGTCTATACTTATCACATTTTTGCAATTTAAAAAAATTACTAATTTTTGTTCTGAAAATATTTTTCTGTAGCGGTCATCTTTAATTTACTCTTGCTTTAAACATTCCTTCGACATTTTCAACAACTTAGTTTTCTATTTAAAACTTACTTGTAGTTACTGGAGGTCTTGTAGTGGTAACTGAAACAGAAAAAAAAATTTACTCCATCATCTGCAAGCTTTAGAAAAAAAATATAATTGTAGTTTTAAATATCCTTTTTTTTTTTTAATGAGACTACTGAGAAAATTTCTACTATCACAGCAGGATAGTGAGATGCTAAAATATTTTTCAGAATTAGGAATGCACCCTGTATGTTTATAGTTACAATTTCTTCTATGAGAAATAAATCAAAGTGTTAAAAATCTTTCTTAGTGCATTGTGATAAAACTATTCATAAATATCACTCTGTGTCAACTATAAGCCCATATACTTGTACATTTTATCTTTAAAGTATTAAAAATAATTTTTAGATGTACATCTCTGTTGAAGATTTACCTGTGGTGGTAAGAGTACTGGCAGGAACAATGGTTGAAATGGTTGTAGGTGAAGTAGATGTCGGACAAGGATAAGTATTTCCAACAACTATAGAACCATTTTCTGCACAAACATATATTATACATATGTTGCCATCCTGTATTTGTGCCACAGTTTGACCCACTTCATAGCTTGTTCCATTGATGACACAAGGACACCCTGCAAGAAAGAGCTTTACTGTGCAATTTTTCTACTACCAGGTAGAGACAAAGGCAAAATACTCATGGACAAGTAAGCATTTACATGAGCCTGCCTGCTCCCTTCAGAGCTATACCTGAAGCTTAGGTCTAATACATCATGCTAACTGATCTTACACTTAGAGGAACATTAAAACATATCAAAGTCCGGCATAGAATGCTCAGAAGAACAGACTTACAGACCACATTTTAAAATATTCCAAGAGAAATATTTTCAGTTTACTACGTGACACTTTTTTATAACACTACATTTTCTGGGAGGGCAAACTCTTGTAGTGAAATCCATTAGTTTGGATATAGGACATGGGAGAAAGAATAAACAGACATGAGAGAAAGGCTGAACAAGAAGCACTAGCACCGAGGTTCAACAAAAGTGCTGCTCAATTTCCTCTGGCCACAACTTTCACTTGGACTGGAAATAATTATTCCAAATCAGTACTAAGTAGTAGTAGAGCAGTAGTTGTAGAGATAGATATAGCAGTTCCATGCACCTTTTTCCTTTGTCGAAAGAAAAACAAATGTAATTTACCTGGGATTGGTGTACACACTATGGATCCCGAGGGTTCACAGACACTAAAAGCAAAATTTTCCAAAATTAAAATGTTGCAGATATTTTATGGCATCTGTTAGCAGAATCCAGAGCACAGAAACAGAAATTTATCGCTTGATCTTCATTCATACTATTGGATGTTTTTCTGGGTGTAATATTGTCCAATATTGCCTATCATCATTTCATTCCAACTAAGTCACACTTTCATTCTTTAACATATTAAAATGATCAAAAGATGCTTTGTGCTGCAAGTTGCAATAGTGCAATAATAATTGCTTTTCGGAGCAGGGAACCTATAGCTAGGTCAGGGTTTTTTGTCTCCAATCACCACGTGGAGTCATAGATGCCAATGCTATCATTAGTAAGGCTCCAGGAAGGAGCAGTTAGGACTCAACTATCTCTTTCAGGGCTAGTACAGATAATTTCAGATTGCAGTGATTTTGAAATCCCAGTTTTAAGTGAGAATGCAGGACCAGAGTAGCTCCTCTCTTCTGAGAGAGCCATGAGAATCAAAAGTTGTTCTAGAGACAGACTGAGGTTTCATGCCATTATATAATTTATGACACTTCAAAGAGTATATTTAGTGAATTTGCCAATACACTTATTATAACAACACTGTCAACCTGAAATCTGGACTCTTATGGGTTTGGAAAATTATGAATGAAAAGTTTAGAATCTATACCTATTGTACGTGCACTTGTGTAAGTCTTAACAGGAATAAATGACATTGTCAGCCTGATTTGTACTGATAAATGCTAGACTATACCAGCTCTTCAGTTGAAGTTACATCTCTATTTGCTTGAGGCCCAGGAAAGTAAATGAGTGGCTCAGCATACGTAAATTCCTGAATTACTACAAATATTTTTGCATTTTTATATACCATTTTGTACAGTTCTCTTCTGTGGGTATTTCATGCCCAGGGCGAATAGGAATTCCATTGATGTAACACCAACACTGATCTTCAGGCACACATTCCTTTGTTTCTTCATTATAAACAGGCTTCTCCTTTGGGCATCTGGGGTAGCAACCTGTTGATGACAAGTAGAACAGTATACATGATGAAGTATAGTGTTAACTCAGTGACAGGATACCTTCTGCAGGTAAATGATCCTCACTGAATCAAGCAGGGTAGAAGAAATTGAAAATTTCCAATTCAAATTAATCCTTGGAAGATTAGCCTTTCCAAAATACTTAAACAGTTCTCACTGATAATACTGGGGTAAGGAGATTTAAATAGGAGTTTATTCATGGAAAATAGGGAAGTAATTTTTTCGCAGTTCAAGAACTTGAAGAAACTTCTGATTTATATTGATTTCTATGGGAAGCTAGTAATTTTAAAACAAAGAAACATCCTGATTTTTCTACAGATATTGAAATGTGTTCACTATATCAATAATACTTTTGTGAATAATGTGGAAGAGGATTCATTAACGAACAAGTTTTTCACCACATTTATTGGAATACTAGACCTTGTTTATGTGCCTTTAATAGACCAAGCACTTCCACCCCAAACAGATAATTTATCTGCATTTTTCCATACCCTTGGCCAGTGACCCAAAACCCACTTGCAAGGGATTGTCTGTCAATTCTCATTGAATTTTTCATGTAAATACACTTTCTAAAAATTATTGTGTCCTGCTTCTAAATACACTCTCATAAAATCTAATTCTTAATCACATAAAGTCCTCTTTATACTGTACTGGAGTTCCAAATAGCCTATAAACTGAATGACCATGTAACTAACTGGTACTTAAAGTCACTTCACACTGCCAGACTCTACTAAAGATGTCCTAACGAAAGTGTGTTCTGTATTTCCACTGCAGATAAAAAACAAAAATAATTTAGAAAGATAATTGGATATATAATAATCTGCCTTCTGACACTTTCCAAATCTTTCTAATAATCTAAAGACAAACTATTTTAAAACAGAGAGTCAACTTCCTTTTTTAATTTTTATATTTTGGCCAGGTCTTTTTGGTTCAGTTTGGTTTGGTTACCAACAGTTCAAGGATTAAAACAAGAAAGTCAAACTCTGGGCAGCTCTTCCAAATTTCTGAACTGGAGAGAATTGCTTTCAGTCCAGACTAAAAAGACTGTGTGTCAAAAACATGGCTTTGTTCTCCAGCTTCACCATGTGGTAAACCAGAAGATATTTGTAAAGTTATTCGCATTCTTGGATTATTGTAGTCCACATAACATGAAATTCCTCTTCAGTTATCAAGCACAAGGACTTTTACCTACTAATATCATATCTCTACATTCAATGAGATTGAAATGGCTTGTGCATCCTCTAAGTGGGATGGAACGCAGAATAACCTATTTTAACTGCACATCTTTGTCTGAAAGCCTAAACAAAAGCTACAAACAAAATACACTAAAAATGGAGGTAGCCCCCAGTAGCCCTCTGACAACATTTTGTGGTTTCCATCCAACACACAGCAGCAGCTGTGTGTCTAATATCAAAGATATTTTCCATTGTAAAGATAGGAGGATGCTGTACATCAATTTAATAAAGATGGATCCGATGCATAAAGAATGATAAGATTAAAAAACCACAACTATCAGTAACTTGCTTCTTTGCCATATAAAAGGTTTAACTTCCCTTGAAATGCCCTTAGGGTGGGATGCAAAATAACAGTGGTGTAATAATCTTGCATGTTTCAGGATATTATCCCAGCAGAAACCTAGTTTTACGGCTGACAGCAATGTAACTATCACCCACTGGTGTTAATAAACAATAAATTCCCAAATACAGGAAACATTTATGTAAGACTGAAGACAAATTCAACAGAATAGATTTAGGAACATCTTGTCAAGCTGGCTATTTTATATTCATTAAATGATACCTGGACAAAATTGTATGTAATAAAAACACAAAAAGAGCAAGAAATTTATTACCTTCCAAGTATGGTACTGAAAAGTTGGTGCTGACATTATTAATCATCCTGCAGGTTGTGACGTTACTGCCACAAGGCTCATAGTGCCAGTCACACTCATTACGAGGGTTGTAGTAGTCACAAAATATGGCTGTTGAGAAAAAAAGAGAAGCTGATTAAAAACATGGTTGCCAGAATGCAGCTCTGATCAGGTCTTAAAAGGTGCAAGCTAAATGAATCTACATGTTAAGCCAGCAAAATTTCTCTTGAGGTATAGGATCTGGACTTTCTTCTACTACACTTAAACATAGGCTACATCAAAACTTGGGGTCAGATCTCTGGGGCTCAAGATTTTCATATTAAATACTCAATCTGCAGAGTGGAAATGTTTGACTTTAATTTAAAATGAAGTGTAAATTTCTGAGAGTATTTTTCTTTCCTAACTCCTAGCAAACTCCTAAAAACTCTGGCAGTATATTCAAAATAGTTCTACTTTGCTGTGTCACATGGGCTGAGAGTCACCTCCAGTGGGCCAAGAAGAAGTGTATGTGATATTATGGATACAGCTTAAAACAGAATTCAGCTTAGATGGCTATGGACAGAGGAAGGAGCTTTTATAAACTTATATATCAGAGCTGACTGAAACTTGTAACTTCTGTTTCATTGACTTCTTACACTGAAAAACTACAATCAGCCTTAATGCTGAACTAGAATGAATTTTTTTAATTAAAATGTTATATTTCTGCCACCTAGAATCTCAAAATTTTGGTTTTAGCACTTTTTTTGGAAATATTATTTTACATTATTTTATGAAATAATGGTATGAGCATTAGCACCACTAATGGGCACTGCTCAAAATACTCAATACTGATTAGGTTCACCTACACAGGAGTACTTCTATATGCTTTTGCTAAAATCAAATTCTGAATATTTCTGACAGCAGTCAGATCCAGTTGTGTTTAACTGTTACTCACGGCAGATATCAGGAGTTCTCCAGAAAACACAGGCCTGAGCCTTGGTACATTCTTGAGCATATGCAGCAACTGCAGAACAGAAGCACTCACAATCCCCACCACTGTCACAAGAGCAGGCATCATGCACACAAGCATCAAAGAAAGGATTTGGGTCCACCTGTTGGGGAAAGAAATGATGCCACAGTTTTGTTCATCTCTAAAGTAGTTTTCAAACTAGTAAGTTTGAGAGGTATCTTGAGATACAAGAATTGAGCTGGGCAGGAATGAGACTGTTTCTAACAATTACCAAATCTCAAACAAACATCATAGGCTTGAAGCTTCTTAACGTATTTTGGACAATAGATTTAAAGTAATACAGCACCTCCATAATTTGCTATGACTGAAAAAATAAAACAAGAGTCCTTGGCAGTGCCCACGTTTTCTAACAAAGTTTCATTTTACTGCTCTCAAAACTAAGTTGGATTGATGCCAACGAATGCCAAGTAAATTCAAGGAAGCTTTGCCAGCCAAGTGGCGAGTAGCATCAGAAAGGCTGCACTTCACAGCAAATATGAAGCAGGGAATTTTTTGCTTGCCAGTTTTTAGAGTTCATCCAATTACACATTAGCAGACTGTTCCCACTTCTTTGCTTGGGACTGCAAGAGGAGAAGCTTAGACTGGATTTTAGCTGCTGAAGGAATCAACATAGAATCCTATATTAAGTTAATCAAATTAATAATTCTTTGTGACTTTTCCAATGTGAGTAAAGAATAAACTGTTGTTAATATTACTATTCTTTAGGAAAGAAACAAGAAGCAGAGAGGAGTCCTCTCTCTGCACTGTGCTCTGGAAGCTGTGGGCCTGACACAGGGTATGCTATGACGATTTGGAGGAACAGGACTAGCAGCTGAGCCTGTCTAAACTGTGCATTGTGAGTGATTTCCCAGAAAATCCCTTCTGTGGGTTGAATATTACAGGGAGTAGCAGTCTCTTCAGCAGCCACCTTGCATAGTATGTGTTTCTGTCAGAAGATGGGTCTTACGACCACAAGGCCTTGCAGAACCTATAACACTGACAGTCTCTCAACAAGAAATGGTCCAACTACAGCACACACAGGCCTATTCAGGCTAGATTATGAAGCTAGCTTGCACAGGAGTAGCACTGCAACTGTAGTGACAAATATGGGCTTGTACAGGTGGGGCTGGCACCACTACTGACAGTCCCATTGCACAGATATTCAAACTACTTTGACTAAGGCCAGCTGAAATGTGCAGACACTTGCAGCTATACTGAAGACTTAACTGAAGTTCACTCTATTTAATCATGTCTTCATTCATTTCAGATAATCTGGGCTGGCCCACCACTTACTGCCCTCTACAAACCTTGGAGTGACAAATTTTAAAGACGTCGCTCCGGATGATGCTGCATTCTTTCTCTGCCCAGGACTTCCGATGTGGTTTCACATCACAGGGCTTAATCTCTTCTGTGACATCTGGGCACATGGAAGACTGTTTCCAGGAATTCCCAAACTTCAGAGCATGAGTCTCCAGCAGCCCGCTCCTTGTTGTAAAGTCATTGCTAGTCTTGTCATCAAAGTTGCCACACAGACCACACACTTTGCCCTGGAAAAGAAAATTAACATATCCACAGCTTTTAAATATACCATGGAAGTGAGAAATAGACTCTAGTAAAGTAAGAGCAAAACACTGATATTAAAAAGGACAACTGACTCTCTGGGTAAGTAATGTATTTTAATCTTTACTTTCAATCCATTTGTACAGAAGTTAAACCTTTATTTGTCTGTGTACTCAGCAAACTGTTCAGCTGCCAAGTCTTCCCTCCTTGAAACCAATTATATTTAGTGTGTTTCCATGTCTCTGTGACTCTTCATCCAACTTATAATGCTAAAGAGTGGCTAAGACTCCTTCAGCTGAGAAGAATTAATTTATTTTCCATTCTTCTCAATTTATCGTAACTCAGCTATGAATAGAACCTTCTCAGGCTGCTCAAAACTGGTTTTATTAAAAGCTTGTAATATAATGACAAATGTTTTTCCATCCATGGGAAAAAGTGACAGGGGCTCTTTCTCAAAATAAAGAATTCATCAACTTATCCACAATAGTGAATGGTAGTGCTATTTAAGGTGTATCAGCCCCTTCAAGCAACAGTATGTCCCTGTTCATACAGCCCTGCACTTCTTCATTCTGCTCAATGAATTCAGTACTCTGTAATTCAGCATGCTGATTTTCAGAAATCAGAGCAATCTCCATACATTGCATAGGGAGTTTGGTTTTAACTCAGGGCTGAGATTCCATGCAGGTTTCCAAGTGCATGTACAGTCAGTTCACATCCTCTGAATTACTTTGGATGCTTGGCTCTCAAACTCAGAATGGCCTTGATGTTTAACTTGGCTGCAATTATATGCTATGCATCCTCTGCAATGCATTGTGAGGGACTGTAAGAAACTCCAGTAACACCTCTGCAAGCTGAGATAGTAATAATGCAAACTAATCATCAATGTGCAGAGGATATAGGAATTAAACATGGAGTCAGAATAAAAGAACATTTATGTTTCCTTATCTCACTTATCTATTTATACTATGCTTCAGAAAAAGACAGACAGGTCCTAACTTTGTAATCAGGGGTCATCTTGATGAAAACAGTGGTCTTCTTATCCCAGATAAGCATCACACCATTGCTAGCCTCAATAACCATGTAGAGGCCTACTGTCCTGTTCCAATAACGCACATCACCACCAACATCTCTCTGATTTTCTTTATAATCTTTGTTCTCCAACTTCAGTTCAGTTTTCTGAAAGGTAAAAAAAAAGAAGTATTATAACACTAACTTTTATGGTCAGGTTAAATATTAGATGCTTATAACAATACATCTCATTCTGAAACCAATAGCTCAAAGTCTGAGATGACTTTCCAAGATGACAGAAAGTGGTGTAGCAGTTTTTTTGAGAGAGGTTTCAGTACCTGAGAATCTACACCTTTATAGATGAAATTGATAGGGCCTCTAACCTTTACTTGTTATAGCTGCTTCTAGGGATGTGTCTCTGGAGCATTACTTTTTAAAAAATACTTGCATACTGAGATATACTCACCAAATATCATTACTTACCCCTAGAAACATTTTAATAGCCTTTGAGCAGGTGACTCCTGTAGTTCCACAAGGGACATTCTCTGTGATGATACTGAATGAGCCGCTGGAATTTTTGTCACCACAAAAATCCTATTAAAAAATGAAAAAATGAGCATAATAAAATTAGGTAGGATATTTAATTTTTAGTTCAATCTAATAATAATTACAATCACTTGCATCTCCACAATGCATAAATAGTTACTGCTGCTTCATATGTGAAATCCTACATACATATGTTTTTACAGATGCACAAACACACACACATACATCTCTGCATACATATAAACAGATAATACAGTCTCATGTGTGGCAAAACCTGGGCAACAAGTGGGACAATAAAACAAAATGAAGAACAAATCTTTCAATATAAATATATTTGGTTTATAAACTTAATATTTTTATATATTTCATAACTGATCTGCTCATTTCACAACAATGAGATGTTAGCTCTCACTATAAAATAGTCCTGCTACATAAAATTTATGACCACTGTGTCAGAAAAAAACCATTCACACAGCTTGCCTGCACTGAAAATACACATTTTGTCTTGGCAGAATGTGTAAACACAACAGGAACAGTGATGGCAGGCAATAAGGAATAACAAAATCAGAGGAAAGTAGATCAGATGCCATTTCAGCCCTCCTGATGAGCATTACCTGAGTAGCCACATATTCACAATTCCCATCAAAGTCATAGAATTTTCCATCAAAGGTGATATAATGGCCACTTCCATATATGATACAAGTTCCATAGCACACATCTGTAGTGCAGCTCCAAAACCCTCTTTGGCAGGTACTGGAAGAGAGCAGAAGAGTTGAATTTTCAAATCTCACCAGGAGTGTACTGTTTGGAACACTGCACAACAAACCAAGTAGCTACCCGATACAACATGATAATGTGAACAATATCTATTTCAGTGTTACAGTGTCTTAAGTCTCAACTTCAATAGTTTAGTCTGTTTTTAAGCCTATAACATGATTTTTAACTCTGGTCAGCCACATTTTTTAGATCTGATAGCATTTATATGTTAAAAAAAAAAAAAGTGCACTTTCCCAATAAGAGATGCCTGCTGAAAACAGAGTATTATCCCAGCATTTTCAGCACAATCTGTATTTTCTCAGATAGCAAAAAGTATGCCTCAAAGGACAGGTTTATACTTGCAGCCATCACTACCCACTGTAGTGGATAAGCCCAGACATGACTATTAATTTATTGGATAGAATAAATTCTAGAAGAGAGTACAAAATTATAACTTACCAGGTGTTGCAGTCCACTGTTAACTTCTGTCCAGAAGAATACCACTGGTTGTTATGAATGCATGGGCAGTCCTTCTTCTCAACACAGCCCCCTTTCCCATCATCATATAGACCTCGAGGACACACACAGCCTGAGACACACTCTGCCTGGAACTAAGGAATATAAGGAGAAATTGTTACTTTATGAAAAAACACTGCATTTTTCTTCCACTTCTTCATAAGCACTCAGGTATTGACTGCACTTATAACCAAACAGCCTCATACTGATTAGTTTTATGAAGTTTTTCATTCTAGGTTTCTCATGGTTTTCTTTTCTTTTTTGATTGTCTAAGAATGCAAATCATATTTCATTCGGGAGGTATGACTCTACTGAAGAAACAGGAAAAAGAAAAAGGAGAAGGAAACTGTAGAGAATCATCATGAATTTGGCAACAGAGTAATACCCTTGGGGAGAAAATAAAGGAAGATTAAACCAAAGAGAAAGAAACTGTTAGCAAGAACTGCATTTTCTATGTTGCACTGTGTCATTTAAAGAATACAGAATAAAGGAAACATGACATGGAGAAAAACTGAGTACATACATGATCAGGAGTATGACAGCTCAGTTGTACAGGCGTTTGAGAAGTCCACTGTGGGGATGTGTTACAGTCAAAGTAGGTCTTGTTAGAAGAACATTCTGTTATACCTGAAAGGTACATTGTTGGTTGAGGTGAATCAAGAAAAAGCAAAAGAAATCTGTGAGAAAGGTGCTAGTTAATGAGACAGAAATGCCAGCGTATGTCGATCTTTATGAAAAAAAGAGGCTGGGTGAAGAGAGAACAAAGTGAAAACGAGTAACTCTTTCACAGAAAGAGAAAAACAAACACACAAAACAAGTAATTCAAATGGAAAGTGCAGGTCTGGATTTGGAGGTTGGGTTATGGTCTTTATTTCATTTTACTTCATAGAATGTCACTTACTTTTCATTCTTATTGTCACTGAAGTACACTGGACCTTTGCATTTCGGCAAACACTAGAGAAGAAGTGAAGTAAGACAGAAATTAACAACAAAAAAAAAAAAAAAAGGAAGCTCAATATCTTCAATTTAAATCTAAGAATCTGTTTATGCAAATTTCAGAGTATTTAGCAGAAGCTTCCTGCATCTTTTCTACTGATACTTCAAGGTGAACTCTATTGAAGTGCATTCATGAATTTCCACCTGGAGAAATAGTATAGCAAGATTTTAGGCAAGCTAATGCACAGAAAGGTTATGTGTTAAGGAATGACAGCTATTCTATTAATCCTTAATAGTATGCTCTTTGATGACCCAGGAAAAAGTTAATAATGAAACAGATAATGATAATTTAAATCAAAGCCTTCATTTGCATACACAGTACTTTTTCATGCCTGTTCAACTCTTCTGCTGCAAATTTGTTGGCCTGTATGCTTCATCTGCCAGATGAGAGAAGGAAGCATTGCACAGTTTGTACTGATGACTCATGCAGCAAACAGCGTCAGAATTGATGATTAAAAAAATACCAGAATCAAAGTTGCTTTCAAAGGCCTGTGCTACAGTAAATACTTATCAAGGGGACCTTCCTCCAGTGGAAAACACAAGCAGCCTGTCTCTGACAGAAAAGGAAACAACAACATGACATTATAGCTGGCCTTTTCCTTTCACCCCTCTGTTTAACAGAGCCCTGTTAACAGTGCAGCTTCCGAGTAATGTTTATCTAGGAAGGTCAGTACTTACACTTCCAAACAAAGCTGCTCTCCTCAATTATTAATAAATTAAATTGCAACACAACGATGCTTCGCTCAGCATGAAGATTGGTGTGAAACGTACTACAGATGTTCATGAAGGCATCAAAAAAAGCTAAGCAGCTAACATGTAATAAGCAAATTTTAAATGGGCTTTTCTGCCCACAAACAAGAAGCCCCAGTAAAACATACCAACGTTCTCCATCTTTCATGACATATTGCCCTGGTTCCAGGTATGATCCCTTGTAATAACAGGGGCACTTGGAGATGGGCACACAGGTATCCTGGTTATCCAAGTATGTGTTATATGGGCAGCCACAGCCATCCACAGGAGCAAAATCTTGCAAACAATGCTTTTCACCATCAGCAAGGGAACGACAGGTTTGCTGGCACATTGTAAGATTGTAAAGGAAGATCTGATTTCCTGGGCAGGAAGACACTTCACTCTCTGTAGGAAAAATAAACAAACTGATAAATAAGTGATGCAGGATGGACAGTATAAGCTTGACATTTCCATTTTGGTTTCTTTGCCTGTGTAGCATGTAATGGTAAAAATACTCCCTTAAATTTTACTAAACTACAAAAACATCTTAAGTCACAAGTAGTGCTAGCCTAATTTTGTTCACTGGCTGAAGACTTCTTTTTAACTGTTTTACAGTTTCTACTTTCATACCTATATTTGTTTCACATACTGATAATCAGAGAAAGAGCACAATACGACGAACTCCCAGTCCCAACAATACTGTACTGTGGATGAAAAGCAAGCACAATGACAAACAAAGAGACTGATAAGCAAAGACAGTGTAAAAGCCATGATGGCTGGGATTCCATCAGTCACAGACAGAAACAGCGTTATTATTTAAACTGAGGAAAGAATGTGAAAGAGAAATATTGCTTTCTACTTTTAAATATGTCGTGAACAAATGACAGCTAAACAATAAAACATGAATTAGTAAACATTATAAGCATGGTCTCTTTTAAGTCTGTTAGACATTTCTAAGATACTTCAAAGCCCTTAACACTAAGATCATTGACAACCAAATTCAGAGAGAATCTGTTTATTTCTCCCAACTAATTAATTCCACGGGGATTACAGTTCCACTACTTACTGCAGACACTTTGTCTCCAGCCTCCCAGTATGATCCCTTTGAACGCACAGGCTCTTGAGTAAGAGGACAGGGCAGCACACAAGCATTCTTCATTGTCTTCACAGAGGCAGGTGTCATATTTACATTTCTGAAAAAAAAGAACAAAACAGGTAGTAAGCCACAGGAAACCAATAGGCAATTGCTACTCAGTTGCTATAAAATAACCTGTGTCCTTTTCTTAGGTTGTTTTTATTCATTCCCATGATCAGAGAACTACAGAAGGAATGGACAAAGACCAGAGACTGAAAGCACTGCTTCATTTCACACACAATGAAAATGTTTGGATGCTTATCCTAACCTAAGCCAAGCCCCTTGCATCTTTAAGAAGTAGCCAGCCTCCTAACACCACCTTTCTTAAAGGATTTTGAAACCATTCTTTCTCAGTTACAACTTAGAAATGCAGAGATCCATAAAAATTAAACAAATGGAAAAACACTAAGCAGATCTAAGAAGGTCTTCACAAAATTTAAGCTCAGACTGAGTTTCAGGTATGAGCAAAGACCTAGGAATTTCTTCTATTTTTGCTCAGGTCATCACTTACCATTCAACAGGGATGAGCACAGGGGGAATGAAACCATGGAGATTTGGTGTTACTTTCCAAACAATAAAGTTAATAAATATTTACTTTTTTTTTCCCCCAACTTAATAGCAACTAATGTGTAAGGGTAGTCTTAAACGTCCTGTGCACACCTGCATCTCTTGAATCTTCCTTCCAGTTCAGATATCCAATCCAATAAAAATTTACATTAAACACAAAACATAAGAAACCAGAAGAACAGAATTACCTTTTTCTTCAGCTGCACTTTAAGAATCTCATCATCAGAGATACTTTGGATGCGTGCTATGCCTCCTCAGTTAATCACTGTAAAAACCTCAACAGCTCTTATGGTCACGCTACTCAGTAATTACTATCTCAAATGTTTGAACAATGTTAAATGTCTACAGTCATCTGTCTGAAATAAAGCAGTACTAAAACTGGTGCAAGATTACAATACCTTATAGTATTCTGCTGGATCGATGGCTACGTGACATCTTGCAAAAGGACCCTCAGAGTCTTTCAGCAAAGAACACCAATGCTCAGCATAATTTGCTGGAAAAAAAGGAGAAAAATGAAACTGTAACATTATATTAATTACATTCACTTATCTTCCTTGTGCCATGTCTGGTTATGTTGCAATATAAATGCAATGCAACAATACACGAGTGAACTGTGTGCACTTTGGGGAGTGGAAGAACTACATGTCATCACTGTACATACATATTCTCTGGTTCAGGTATTTCATAAAAATCAAAAATTCTGTCTTAGCTGCAACTTGTCTACATGGAATTGTGACAGCCCTTTCCTTTTAGGGACATAGGAAAAAATAATACTAGGAAATATAAAGTGCTTTTGCAGATTATATATATATAATATATAATTTTTTGACATAGGCAGTGGACAAGCCAACAAGGACAGGTGTGCTGCTGGACCTTGTATTAGCAAACAAAGAAGGACTGGCTGGGGGTATGAAGGTTCATAGAATCATCGAATGGTTTGGACTGGAAGAGACCTTACAGATCATCTAGTTCCAATCCTCCTGCCATGGGCAGTGGCACCTTCCACTAGATCACTTCCACAAGAGGTTGGGGTCAGCTTTGGCCGCAGTGACCATGAGATGGTGGAGTTCAGAACGTGGGAAAAAGACTGACCTCTTGAGAGGAAAACAGAAACATTGTCGGAGTATGCAGAGATGCAACAACAAGGCTAAGGCCCACTTGGAATTAAATCTGGCAAGGGATGTCAAGGAGAACAAGAAGGGCTTCTTCAAGTACATCAGTAGCAAAAGGAAGACTGGGGAAAGTGTGGGCCCATTGCTGAATGGGGCGGGTGTCCTGGTGACAGAGGACACCAAGAAGGTGGAGTTACTGAATGCCTTCTTTGCTTCAGCTTTTACTGCTAAGGCAGGTCCAAGGGGGCTTGGACTAGATGATCTCCAGAGGGCCCTTCCAACCCTCACCAGTCTGTGATTCTGTAATGACTTTGCTTCTAATCTTCCAGTTTAGAATTCTTCTACAATCACTCCCTAAACTTTCACTTCAGTCTGAGGGGAAATCAGTACTCTATGTATATATTCTTTCAGAAATGAATTATTAATTTGACAGTCCTCTAAAAAAACTTCAGTGCCACACTACAAGTCTCACATGCCTTTTGCAGTAACACACAGCAAACATTGCTCATTGTGGCAGAAGACAACCATCCAACTGATTAGTGTGCTTACCACTTTCAATGCTGAGACTGCAGGGGTCTTCCAGCTTTTCTGCCTGGTCTCTACAGGTGGATTGAGCTTTCCATGTGTTAGCAAAGGCAGATCCTGTAGCTTCTACCAGACCACTGGTTGTTTTAAAGTCATCACCTTCCATTCCATTAAAGTTTCCACAAAGACCTATTGAAAAAGAAGGCAAAAAATTTACCTAGTTATTACTCATTTTCAAAGGCCAAAGGGAAGGAGACAACTGATCACAAACACTAGAAACAAAAGTTCATATTCCACCTCAATATTAATGCATACTATAAGTACTGAAGATTTAGGAGCCCTATTTTAAATCTTTAACCTCTTAAGAAGAGTCTTCATGAAGGTATCTCCGCTTCAGGAGATCACCACCCTAACCTGTATTTTTTATGCTTTCTCTTAATATTAAAACCAAAAATACACCAAAAGCCTGCTTTTATGGATAATTAAAAATTAACCTGAATTTAAAAGTAAGGAATATTCTAAGAAACATTTATATACTGACACCAGACTGATGGGTCATTTCAATATGAAATAATAAAAACACATTTCTAGTCTGCTCAAGTCAATTCTCTTCCAATGTTTTGGTTTCTGCCTTTAGTTTCCTCCTCTTGAATCAATCAGCAGCATGAATTATCACCCGTGTAAAGAATACATGACTCTTCAGCTGTGGAAGAGCATGGCTTTGCTTCCTACTTGAATAGACACTTGCCTTGAAGTTTTCCTTGGACTGACTGATCCACAGTCACAAACAGCTGCATGACTGGAAACAACTGGATCTGCATCTGAAGCCCAAAAGAAGTTTGTACAACGAGGTAGTAGGAAGAAGGCTTGAATACTGAGAAGCTGGCTGCAAAACAAAACATGAACTGTGCAGTGAACACACACATGGGCTGCCAAAAGAAACACTTCTTATTAGCTTCTAAGGTATCATCTCCCATGAAAACTCTGAGATCAAGAAGAAATTAATCATTTTTTTCCTCTAAAAATCACTGGTCAACTAGATACGATACTGGTCCCCACTAACTTAGTAAGTTGATTACCTAAAATGATTCAGCTTTGGGATCAGAACCAAATTTGGATTTTCTGCAATACAGCTTCAGTGCTAACTCACTAATGTTGAGCAACATGAAGAGCAAGAGATTTTCTGAGAAAGCATCTCGCCCCTGAAAAAATACACCCCCACACAAGAAGTCAGGTGTGTGACATGTGACACACAAGGCTATGTCCCTTACCTGACACATGAGGCACGTTCACTGTCATCTCATTCAGTAATACACTGCCATCTGATCTGAAAACCACCACCTGTATGATAGCAAATAGAACCAATGAGGTCCCACGTACTGAGAAGAAAAGGAACTAATAAAAACAAAAATTAAGAGAGGAGACATTTTGCACATTTAGACTGTGACTAGAACTGAAATCTTTGAAAGGAAGAATATGTCTGAAAACTGAATGTGGCAGCAGACCTGTAGGATACAAGTAAGGTTTGGTCTTGGTATTTAGTGTTTCACTTACACCTGCCCACAACAATTTAGAGCAACAACAAAATGCAAAGCTCATTTATATTGGGCACCTTGGTTTCAGCAAGTAAAAGACAATATTGGGCCTTCAGGACCTATAGCAAGTTCCTGTTCCCTATAAAAGCATGTGCCTCAGCTTCACTGGAACGGTTTAGTATGATTCTGGCATGGTAAGAAAGAAGTTTGTTAAACTTCCCTATAAATGCCAGTTTGTACACACAGAAACATAAAATTATGGGTTTCTGACTTGGTTTGAGTTTATTCTAGTTATGCTGGCAAGGACATGGAAGACCAGAAACACAGGAGGAAAATGGTGTGTACATGTATGGAAAATTCTGTATACATACAGTCTAGGTATTCACATAATCATACAGAATACTAAAGTGAATGAAAATATAAATATTTATGAAGGTTGGAAGGTATCAACATTCAAAGGTGAGACCTCTTCTGAAAAAGGCTCAATTAGATCTATAAAATTCTCTCTGAATAAAGTAAAATATTGTGAGGGGAGGAAGAACGGTACTCTTGCTTGCAGCCTGGAAAACAGCGAGAATAATCATACAGCACAAAGCAGAGAAGGGAAGAGGGGAAAATGACAGCTTATTTGAATCCCATCTTTTGTTCAGTTTAGGTCTATTTTGAGTTCTTGAGGCAGAAGCTCAAGTTCTTCTTCAGCCTGTCTGAGGTGCCTTATCTACCTACACCAGCAACTCCAGGAGAATTAGTTATTGCTCCACAGTAAGGGAAATATGCTAATTTTCAATGTATCTAGCAGAATCCACAGAACACTTACATTTTTTTTGTGATCTACTAACAGCACAACAGCCTTCAAACAGGTCTGCCTGTCTGTGGAGCCACAGGGAGCCAGCTCTGCCAGGAGAGCATGACTGTCATTTACAGTACCCTACAATCACAGGGAAATAAATGTCCATTAGTCCAATTAAAAATCTCACAAGATCATTTCCAAAACAAAGACTAAAGCCATCAGTTACAACAACAATTACTATAGAACTTAGCTATTGAGACCACCATTTCAGCACTGGCTCTGGAAGCTGAACCATCTTTCACACAAATTCAGTGGTATGGTTTCTAGTTCAACAAGATTTTTTGTCATTCTCTAGAAGAACAGGCACCAGATATTTTAAAGACAGATGAATGAAATAGCTGCCTAGCTCCTTTCTCTAACTGACCTTGACACTCAAGACACAGAAACAGCTATTACAGATCTAGCTGAGAGCTTCTAATCCTGAGAACTGACAATTTGCAGTCTACTTATCCCTGAAGTCAGACTGATCCTTTGATTTCTTATACATGAAGAACTCCACTGGACAATGACAGCATATGTAGTCTACTATTAAAGTTAACCACCCATTGCAGTAAGTGTCCAACTCCCCCCTAGGGCTATTACAGCCCATCCTGAATTTTTCAGCATGGTTTTTGACATTTCTGCTTCCCTCATCCCATAAAAATAGAATAAAACAACAGTTCACAGCTGTTACATCAGCGTACAGACACTTGTGTTTACTGTACAAGAGAAAAGCCCTATAATACACAGTACCTTGGCCAACACATAGTAACAGTCTCCATGAAAGGTGTATTTCTTTCCATCAAAGGTGGTTATATGGGAACCTCCTTCCACTGAACAGGTGCCTGGACAGGGTAAATCTTTGCATGCCCATCTGCCTGAATCACAGGTGCTGTAAACACAAATAATCAAAAAATGCTTGTAGATACTACAGGAGCTGAGAGCACAGAAAGCATCTGTATACCTAGCAAACAGCAAGATGTAGCCAGGTGTTTTAAAACTGTATCTTTGACTGTTTCCTTAAGATTTCCCCCCTGCCGTATGCTATAGATACAAGAAAACTTTTCAAAAATGCGGTTGTATAGACATGCAACATAAATGTTAACTTCAGAATGCTTTCAGGAAGCCTCCTATGACTAAGTGGAAGACTGAAAAATGCAGACTCACTTACAGTCATTCAAAGAAAGGTGTACAAACAACCATGATCCTTACCATTCCTCACATTCATTGGTAATGCTTTCTCCAGGTGAATACTCCTTTCCGTGGCGTTGGCAGTGGCACTGGCTAATGGGTATGCAGCCTTGTTCAGTAATATCATCATACACAGTTCCTGTAAAGCACAACATTAAACTATTCCAGCTCTTTCTGAAATAAGCATACTTATTTCTGGCATACTTCTGGTACACTCTGTGGACTAGAACTGTAGTCTGAGAATTTCACGCGCTGTCCCTCATCACTCTCTGGGCAAATGATGTCCATTAGCTCATAACAGTTCAAGGTAAAAAACATGATTTTCTACATATTAGCAGAAGTCCATTTGTTGAGAATTCATTGTGTTAATATAATTTAATTATAAAATCATTATCTAATTAATCAATTATGAGCTTCTTTTTTTAAAACTATAATTATGTTCCCCTAGGGGGGGAAATAATGAGTAGTAGTACTAATTTTTAAAATAAAATTCGACCACATGTAATATTTCAGTTATGACCTCCTTTCCCAGAGCTCTTGCTTTGTTCCATATACAACAGCTAAAATAACACTTGCCTTCAGGGCAGAAACAACCATCCATGTAGTGTTCCTCACAAAGGCTGCTGATCTCCAAGTGTGAGCAAGTATCCATGCAGGGTGAGCTGCTTTCTCTATATATCATGGTGTCAGGACAGGTCTTGGCTGAAAGAATGAGAAAGACACCACCAGTTATTTGAGTGTAAAGTCCATCATTCCTCAGAAATCACAAATCATATCCCCTACTCCCCTCAAGCCAGCGGTGTCCCCAGCCAGACTCCATCAGGCAAAGAATGTTTCTGTGTTAACACGCTGCTTTCCCTGCTTTTTATATTTTCTTCTTTTGGTCTCAAATAGATCAAATTACCCCTGTCATCTGTAGCATCAGACCTCACAGTTTTTTAATGGGAACAGAATTTCTACTTGCTGAAAAAGATTTCTTAATAACAAAGGAGAAGAAACCAGGAGGATCATAGTATATAGTTGATTCATTATTGGTATGAAATTTATAACACATGACTATGGTTTTTTAGAGGAGTGAATTTAAATGTTTCACAAATGCTACTTGCATCAAATATTTGTTTCTTTGTAAAATTCATGAAGTTGCTTACGGCAAAAGTTCTGTGTCCTCCATTCACCCGGCCGGCCACCCGCGTGCGAACACTGGCGAGAATACTCAGAGATGGTGCTGCAGAGGCAGAAGGAGTCCTCATTTCCATTACATGCACACTTGTCCTGCATGCAGGCTTGGATGTACATTTCCAAATTAAGCCGTAACCGACAATCAGCAAATGCAGAGGAAGTCAGCAGCCTCTCACACTCATCACGCTAAGGAGGAAGAGTAATCATATTTAAGAGATTTGTAAGCACCTGAGCTACTAGACATTTCCTGCCTTGTCATAAAAACTGTTGTCTTCTGAGCAGTAAGAGTTATTCAAGAAATGAAGAAACCATTTACCCTGGAAGGGACAAAGTCCTCCCAGCTCTTCACACCCTAACTCCCAGCAGTACAAGGATGTCTCTGTGTGGCCATGCAAGTGAAGTTCACTACTAGGAATACTCACATGATCATTACAGCTTGGAAGAGCCTGAGTTTCATCAGGATCTTCACATTTGGCATTGGGTTTGCTGATCTTCTGTAAATTCCCATAGGTAATTGAATTGTAGCTTGCATCTATGAGAAAAAAATACAAAAAAAGGGACTTGCTGAGCCCCAAAAATTTACAACAAGGAGTATCTGATTCCTGAGACTCTACTGATCAAGGAAAACAATTAATATGGTATCTAATATGACTGTCAAACACAGGTCTCTGCTCTGAATTATGTCTAATATGTCTACATGTCCTTAAAAATTTAAAGTGGTAACAAGAAAAGAAGGCCAGTAGAGAAAGAAATGTGATTCATCTACAATAAAATAACTTTAGACCTGGAATGTAGCACTGGAACATAAAGTCTGGGGCAATCACAGAAATCTCTGAGGTGAAATTTGCTCTCCTGTGATGCTCCTATGCACAATGCTTATCAGCCTATCTTCTGTGATAACTGTCACCATGGTAGGATGACTCACCTCCATTGATAAACTCATTGTAGATTGGAACTCCGTTGTAATCCCCACAGAGACCACATGTATGGTTATTAAATTTGCTGTCCAGCTCCACCTAGGTAACGGGAATTAAAAAGGAAAACCAGAAAAGAATTATCTGGAGCATAAAGACATTCTGAAGCAATTATGTTTACTTGAGAGGGAAGTTGCTAAATGACACGTAGGATGGTGAACCCATTAGAGAAGTAGCTATTGCAAATGAATTTGTAACATAGTTAACAAACAAACAGTTAGATGCAAAAAGTTACACAGAAAACAGAGAAGTGACTAAAGCTCCTGTATTTCAATAATGGCAAGAACCATTATGGTCATAAAGATGAAAAGGAAAGCATTCTTAAAGTCACAGGACTTTTTTTTTTTTTCTTTTTCTTTTTTCCCCCTGCCGGGATAAAATTTAAGTTTTGCTATAAATTAAGACAGTTGATGATGTCTGTCCTTTAAAACACGAAGGAAAATGCAGATTGGATTTGGGGGTGCTATAGCAAAACCATTAGCTATTTCTCAGAAAGATCCTTCTCCCTTTCTTGAGACCAGTAAGATCACCTGCACGCCATACTGCTGCCTCTATCACCTGGCAGAGAAAGGAACTTTATGTTTTTAAAATAAGGTACTATGACTGTGTGTTGGATGAGTCAGCCTAACACTCTAGCTCTGTTCAGTTTGTGAGACTCTACTTCTGTTCAGTATACAATAGTCTGTTAAACCCAGGAAATACCAAGAAAGAAAGACTTGGATCACACATACCATCAGTGCATCTTCCTGATTCCATATCAGAATCATGCCTAGTTTGGCATAAACCTTGGTGTAAATATCATTGTTCTCAATGAGCAAACCAGAGCTGTAGTAAGGTGTCTTCACACTAGGAAGAAAATCAGAGACTTTGCATTAGTACAGAAACAGAAGGGATGACATGAATGTCTGTAATAAGCCAGATACCCTAATGAATACAGAAACCATTCTCTGTCTACCTGACCCTAGCTGCACAAGAGGCCTTGTTTTAATGAGGCATAAAATCCTCTCTCTGACACTTGACGTGGTAACTCACTGCCTTTCAGAGGCAAAGCCTACCCCTGGGTACAGGTTCTTTTAAAAAAAAAGCCAAAATGTCAGATGTCTTCAACTTAATTAAAGGAAAACCCATCATCACTGTGGTATTGACAGAGGATATTCAAACACCCACCAATAATTTACTTCAATGAAAGAAGTAACAACATAAATGGAAGCTTTTCTTTACCAAAAGATCTGACAATTACTTCAGAGAGAATGAATGTTCCTTTGCAGGGATCTTCCTCCTCAAGAGAGAGTTCAAAAAGCATGGGCAGATAGAGGGACTGCCAACAAATGTTTGAAAAGAAAGGAGCACGCAGAGGAATTCAGTAGTTTGTTTCAGTAGTTAGTTCATTAGTTTTTGGTTGACAGGACTAAGCTTGTTAACAGTGACAGCAAGGCATGTTATTGTGACAGAAGCAATTTTGCAGAAGGCTGAGCATAGATGTTGTTATCTGATAAAGAATCAATCCACCAGATTTCTCTCTTGTTCTTGTATGTCCATGTTACAGTGCACTATGTAACAAGTCACACTGCTGAATTTCATTCAGCAATAATAGGATGAGGCTGCCTGCCACAGCCCCATCAAATCTAAAGAACTAGTCTGTTCAAACAGAACTAGTATAAATTGGAATCCAGTCAAAATAACCAGTTAATTTTCCACAGATTTGCCAATATAAATATTACCTATCAAGATTTGTGTATGTCTATGTACATCTCCTCTTAACTACACTCTTGACTGGGAGAACTTTATCTACCTGTCACTGGCATTTTTCCAACCAGTTACCTCAGGCATTTTTAACATGGCCAAATGACTTACACATCTGAATACCAGGTGGGAACTTGGAAGCCATGATTTCTACTCTTGACTGCATCGTTCATCCTTTGGACAATGAGGCCTGAAGACACTATGTTTTTGAAGAGGGATTATAAAACATTGGGCAGCTTTTCACCTTTCAGCTATCACAGCATGGAATATTTCACTTGTTTTTCTAATATTGGGACATTCAAAGAGTGGGTCAGTACCAAAAGGCAAATTCATACATTTTTCTACTTTACAGTTTTCACTTCAGTAGTGTGAAATGCTATTTTACATAACAATGCATCATATGCCATTTAGAGACCAATATGGGAAATTCTACAACAAACTGAGTCCCCCGTGCAGCAAAAATCTGTTCTATGAGCCTTCTGTTCAGAAGGGATCTACTGCTTTATGAACTCTACCTAAGATAAGAAGAGGCTCAGTTTGAGAAAAACAATTTTTAAAAGATTTCTAAACTTGGTTTTTGTGGAGTTCTTTATAAGACCTGAGTAAACAATTAAGGGCTTTTTCAGTCTGGGGCAATATTGCATTTTTTTTTATAACTTCATATCATTTTGTTAGGCATTCCAGTATGATACTTGGAAAACTAAATGCTGTTTTCTATCTTTGAACAGATTTTCATTGCAGTGGCTTCCAAACTTCAGAGTAAAAGCTGAGTTTTGTACAAAACCCAGTCCTACAATGACAATGGGAAGGATTTTTTTTTTAAATTATGCTAAGACATCCTAACAGCTAGTTTCTTCCATCTTCAGAGCTATGTCTTAACCTATAAGCTGCTTCACTTGTTTTGGTGTGTAAATACACACACTCTGAAAGGATAGGCTAATGATAGGAAAGACTAGGTTGAGATACTTCTTGGCACCAGTAATGGTGTCAGACTAGTTCTTTGTGCAACCATGTTACAGGAGAAGAAAAATACTGCACCTCACTGTGAAGAAGTACATATTGCCACATACAAATTAGTGTAAACTTTGACCTGCATTATATCTGTTACAAGCCTTTGAGGAATGGCCATTGGACCTTAAAGAATTATGAAGATCAGGAAAAAGCACCACTCTTCTGCCACAAAACAACAGAAAGACCCTGGAGAAATGCATCTTCAGTTTTGAGGATCATCTCCTAAGGTAAACTCAAGGTGATGCCATAAAACAAATGAAGCTACATCATTTTATGCCAGTGAAAGATCTGGCTTATGAGTTGCATCGTTTCCTACACAATCAGTAAAACAACAGTTCACTCAAACCTCTTCCTGACTTCCCTTATGCCACTGTAGAAATGATGATTAATACTAATGTCCCTCCCCAAAGCAAGTTTTACGCTTGATTTCAGAGGGGTTTTTTTGGCCTGTGAAGTGCTTGTAGCAGTCACCTTAATGGTATACAGATAGCTGTGTATAGAATGAATCCTGCCTTTACTTTCCCATCACATTTCCCTGAAATACTATTAAAGGAACTTACATCCGCCCATCCACCACAGCCAGTTTCGGTCTGAGGTACACCGTAAAGCCCTTGATTGTTATCAGAACATATTGGATCTCAGGGTGGTTATTGCTGTTCAGAGCACGCTGAATGTGGACAGAGAACTCCTTGTAAGAATCTCGGCAGTCAGAAGCAAAGTTATACTCGCAAATGCCAGGGAACTGATAGATGTCTCCATCAAAAGTTTTGAAATGGTTGTTTCCCCAAGTGCTGCAGACATAGTGGCCATGGTTTCTTGTCCTTCCTGTTCAGTGATGAAAAAGAAATAGGCATGAAAAAAGTGAAAGCAACGAGCTAGCATCAAGAAAAGGTAAGTGTTGCATTATACAGTAGAAATCACTTGCAGGTACGTGCACAGAGATTCCACAGATCTCAAGTCTGATCAAGCATTTGCCTTTTAAGCAGAAGAGATTTGAATCTCTAATGGAAAATAAGACACTAACAAATACTGCTGAGGCCTGGGTATATCTTATAATCCCCACTGAGGTGAAGGAACTTGACTGTATGAAATGGAGAAACTTAACCCTCTGACCACTAACAAGCTGGTGCATCAGTGCAAAAGAGCTGCTTTGCCAAACATATGAATTTATTCTGAATCAAGGTATTATTTTTAGCAACATTCAATATTTCTAAGAGCTGTTTTCTCCCCCGATGCAACACGAACTCGTAAAGAAACAGTTAGGAAACCACGGAAGTATCACTCCTACTCTGGAAGTCAAATAGGTGAAAAGTTATGAAAGGACTTGTGCACAACAGGAGTTTTAAAATAATTCCTTGTTTTCCTAACAGAAGTAGTGACTGCTATTACTACAGAATAGAAATTCTTCAGAAGATAGGTCAGAAAAACATCACGGTAGGAGCAAAAAAATTTTTTTTGCAATAGTAAAAGATGAAGCTGATGATATTTGTTCCCTTCCCAGCCATCTATACCAAAACATTACAAATTAACACAGTATCTGATAAATCTCAAGATGTTGTAGATTAGGGGCAAACATAAAAGCTGAACATACTTGGGAAGCTTGCCAAGGAACCAAAAGCACACATGCCACTCAACTTCACAAGATTTTCTCGCAGTGTTTAATTTGAGAAAGAGGAACTACCAAGGGGACTCTGAAGTTATTGTACTTTGATGGTATCAATCACACCAGATACATCCAGCCAAGCTGGTGTGTTTCCCTCCCCAGAAGGAAGGCTACACAGAGATTCTCCCAGAGCTCACAGCTGAGATACCAACTGCAAGATGCTTTTCTCCCGCTGCTCAATTCAAGACAAACAGACCAACACCAATACCCCAAACCTGATCACTGCACAAAATTCCTCATCTATTCATCCAAAAATATTTTTCAGTATGAGAGCGTCATTTCAACACCTCAAAGTTGATAACAAATAGAGTAAATTAGAGCTTTTATAGAGGGATTATTAATGTCCTGAATGACAAAATGAGCTTTGTCCAATGTTACTACATTCACTTTTGAAGAAAGTATTGATGTCCTTCCAAAGTAACTGAATGCACAATCATCCACATTCTCCATTGCCGTAAGAATGAACCTCCCAAACTCCTACAGTTGTTTTCTGCCAAGCAGTTGCCATACCTAGCAAAGTCTCAACACATGGAAAGAAAAGTAACAATGAAAATATTTTCCAAGCACATCAAACTAGAGATTAAGGTAGTAGATATAGGTACAAGTCTCTCCAAAGAGCACAGTATCTACCTATGAAAGTTTAAGAAATTTAAGGCACCTTGAAACTCAGTGCATTATTTAAATGCACTGCCTCCTTCTACCTCTGTAGCGGTATTTTAATTCTCTTCCTCTTTAACAAGAGCCATTCTGCTACCATTTCATATCTAGAGCTTACCTTTTTTTATTTCGTTTGCATAGGAAAGTGCCAGCCAGAGCATAAAAAGGCTGGCAGCTCTTAGCCCCATGGTGGCTAAGGTGGGTGAACTGGGAACTCCACTGGAAACTTTTTCTTTATATAATATCCATTGATGCAATTGATTCTATCACAGAGGAGGAGACACAAAGGGAGGGGGAAAGAGGAGGGGCAAAAAAAATAGGTGTGATATTTACAGAAGATAAGAAGTAAACAGACAGGTATTTTTCACCATAAATGAAGGAATTCAGTATACAGGAACCAGTAAAATATTGATTCAGTAATCATGCAATTTTTTATTGCTCTACCTCTTCTACAGGATGCTGTGCTTTTAAATCTTTCAAATGCTCACGCCAAGTTTAACCTGCAGTAACTCCTATAACAAACAGGAATTTTGTAGTTGCTGAACAAAGAAATCCCTTGAAGGAAGTTTAGGATGAGACAAGCAATGGCTTCAAAGCCAAAGGATTTTTCATTTTTCTCCGTCACTTAGAATGATTTCTGTAAAAATTAAATGGTGCTTATGAAGCTCCTTGTAGACAACAGTAACCCTTACAAATCAAAATGATGCACCATGCATTGTAAAACTATTTTGCAGGCAATTTTGTTGGATTCCTTTCATTTGTAAGGCTCTGGGGAGCATCTAAAACAAGGTATAGGCTACACTGCACACTGTGCCCAAACCATAGTTGAGATGGATGACAAGGTAAGTTCAAAGAATTCACAGCAAAAGAGATGCTCTGTCGAACGTTGCCATGGTGCAACAGAAAGTCCATCAAAAAGGTTGTAGAGACACTCACAACATACTAAGCTTCAGGGAAAAATGAAAGGGAGGAAGCAAGGGGAAAAGGAAAAATGGGAAAACATTAAAACATTGCTGTCCAGACTGAATAATAACTGTTTTCAGACAGAATCCCTCTAAACAGATTGTTCTTGCTTACCTTCTACGTGAATTATAACTTTACAGTCTATTGCCCCACATCAGATCCTACAAAAGCCAGAGGGTCAGCTTCGCTTTTTGCAGAGAAAGATGAGGAGGGTCCTTGGGAGAAGAAGAAAGCAGAAAATAGAACCAGGAATCAGTTCAGAATGCTGTTCAGAAATATGAGATTTCCACATGCACTGTATTTTAGTCTGAAAAACTCCTTTGGGGAGGTGTTTCTGCAATTCTCTTCAGAAAACAAAACACAGGCTCCTTGAGGTAAAATATACTAATTTCAACAGAATTTTAACACAGCTGCTTCATAGCACTTAACAGGGTTTGCTTCTTACGTAGAATCATAGAATAGCCTTGGTTGGAAAAGACCTCTAAGATCACCTCCCAGTCAAGGCTCTGTATTTTCTCAGCAAAAGTTTCATAGTGCAGTGCCTAGAAATCTTTAATCCTCTTAATTGTTCCGAGTGTTCCTTAATTTCATTGCTCAAGTTACAACTTTTATATTTTGTAAAACACCAAGGAAATTCTTCACTTAGCCCTTCTGGCTGCTGTAGTCAACTAGAAACACCCTTTTGTCATAAAGGCATGGTCTTTAGCTTGTGTTTTCTTTTATTTTCTACTTTAGTCTCAAGTATAGTCTAGCCTCTACCCAAACATCTTCCTGTTTTCCCTCAATACCTCTCAAAAGACTTTCTGCTTTTCCTATTTGAGGATATAGATCTGCACTTCTCTCACCCTTACATAGGATATCATTCACTCAAGACTCATGACTGAAATTAAGTAGTCACCCTCTTCTCCTTTGGGTGTCTATCACTAGAAGAATAAGTGATTAAAAAAACACCTCTTTCCTTCTTGGAAAACAATGTCTTCATTCAGAAGTGTTTTCTAAAAATGCTTTGGAGATTCCTGAAGGACTTTATTTTGAGCTTTTATTTTCCTCCCTGTGTTTCTCCAGATAGTCTTCTGTCTGGAACTACTACTGACCCAGAAAAAAAGAGTCTCCATGACTTAATTCGTATACAGTCTTTGCAAACTGTAGCAGCAACTCCATGTACACAGCAGACTTGACCTCTTTTTAGATTAAACTGGATGTGTATGCTCACAGGTGTAAGCTGGAGACTTGCATATTTTCCATTCAGGTTTCTTTGCCACAGAACTTCTAGTTCTGGAACCAGCCTCATTCATTTACTGGGACTGTGAAAGGCAATAATCCTTCACCTAAAGATGCACCATCCCTCAGTTCAATGTGCTGGTGTTTTTCTCTCATGTATGGTAAGAGATACACCTTTCTTTGAGTGATATGGATAGGTCTAACCCCTTGAAGAGCTGCTCTTAGTGAAGTACCACTACATTTTAGTGACTGATTTTCTCTGCTCCAGCTCTGGCCTGCCTGAATAGGGAGCATGATTCCTTCTTGGGCTACAAAGTTAAAACAGGATGATTTTCCTTCTCCAGTCTTTTCTTCTCAGAGTGACAGCTTCTCATTGTCCCTTTTTCTGACATATAGGAAGCTGTGGCTTGCTGTGATGTCCCAAACTGGAGAATAATGGAAAGCATCATACCTTTGGGCATTGAGACCACTCACAGAATTTGCTCCCAAGCTTACATGGCTGTACTGATTGGAGAAGAAGTGAGTACAGATCCTTATTTTCACAATCCATAAGTATTTGTTCTTTTGCTAGCATTAGAAAGTGTCCTAAACTATACCGTCTGTTTCCTTATTGCCAGAAGGGTAATGATCCTGTCTACCAGCTGCTTTATATGCCTTTCAGAAATAATCACTATTTGAGGTAGACAATCATAGCCTGTTTTATTTCATGCTCTGTTACCTTACAGCTTCTTGGATTTTGCATTTAAATCCTGAAGAACCTTACTGTTAATCTACAAATACTTCTGCATCCATATGTAAGCATTAATTTACTTACTATAAATTGTTTGACAACCTGAAGTAATCAATCCATTTTGGAACAAAGATAATTCTGCTTTAGCATCTTTGCTTTAAGCTTACATCAGTTCTCTACATCTGAGTTGAGCTATCTGTGGAACTTCATGCCATTCCTTGATTCTGGTCATCTCAATCAGAAGTCATCTTCCTCTTTCCAATACCAGGTGTTCATTTGCCTATAATACCAATGATACTTCTTATAATTCTGCATGTACTTCAAACTTTTCCCAGTATGGACACTACAATTGAGAACATATGGAATTCTAACAGGGTAAAAACTATCACTATGCAAGTGGCATCACCAGAACAAGCAATGAGAAGGAGTGTTTCCATATTTAGGTCCCACTGCTGAGTGGTAACAGAAATAGTTTTTTAAAAATTACTGAAGTCCATGAGTAGAAATACAAGTTCCTATAATCTTCCACTATATGCCTGACCTAGGAGACCCAACACCAGTGCTACAACAGCAACAATAGCAACGGGCAATGGTAACAGTCTAAGTTAAAAAAAATAAATTGATTGCATGGCAAGTGTGTTTGTCATAGCAGCAGATGCAGAAGGAGAGATAAAAAATGTGTTTTGAGTCATAGCTATGTCAATGTATTGAGTGTTTCCCTACTCTTAAACTTTTATGAGACTATTTCTAATCATTCCATCAGCATAGCTAACTTTTAATGCTCATATTAATTATAGTGTAAATGTATTTTGCAGTAGAATTTGTTAAAAAGAGAACCTACACCGAGGATTATCTTAATCCTGACTCACACTGCAGAAGAAAATGGCCTATATGGAAAATTTATATTACTTTAAGATAAAATTAAGCAAAGACTTGGCTAGGCTTACTGTTTTAGCAGGAATAAACAATTTTTCAGGAATTTGGAATCTGTTTCTATCTGTTAACATACCAAGAGGAAATCTCATTGCAGTTTTGCCACAGTGATCCCAGATGACCACTGTACAAACACCTCAGAAGGTACAATTACATCTGGTGACTGAAATTTTTTCCATATCTGTTCTTGTATTCCTGACTTGCTGCTGATCACAGGCTGTCAAACCAAGAAGCAAAGTTCTATCAGCAACTTTGCCCTGCAGAAGCAGCCATGAGATTTTGTTCTGCTACTCTTTCACCTGCTAACATTTCACCAGAGCACACAAAGCCTTCCACATGGCCATCCAACTCCACAATATACACATCATTCCTTTATCTCAAGCACAGAGATGAGTTGTCTGAGTATAACATTTTCACACACCCTGCCTTAAATGGTTTGGCATAGAAATTTTAAAACAGATTAAACTTTTCCTATTTTGCTCAACTCTTGATGGAATGGCTTACTTAATGGCATGTAGTCAACACTCCTACTGACCTGACAGAATTTCATAAATGTAAGATTTGACATCAAATAGCTGAGCTAAACAATATTCTCAGTCATGGTATAACTATAGTGCTGGTTTCACAGGACACTATGAAAACTTGAGTTCACTTGCATGAACATTTAGCTAAGAATTTTCAGTCTTCCTCCTCCTCCCATCAAATATTACCATCTTGCTGGTACAATTTACTACACTTGCCATAGTTATGGTAAACTTTAACTTTTTTCTGTTATGTAAATAAGCAGTTACGTAATTAATAGCGCCTTCTGTTGCGTGTGAGAGGGAAAAACTACGTCAAATGCAAGAATACGTCTGACTCATATCCAAGTCTTCCAGCTGCCATGCACATTTTATACCAACATTACTTTATAATTAACTTTTAAATCATCAAAAAGGTAACACTGTCAATACAGAGTGCTGTATCGCAGCAACATTTTGAACACAACAGTGTATACTGAAAAACATTTTGAGAGCTGCTACCTCTCACACAGCAAAGGAGAGAGAAGGACGAATTAGACAGTCTAAGAAATATTTTCCTTCACACATTTCTGTGATATTTTGCACTGTTTGTTTTTATTTTCTATGCATTTTCGAATTTGAATTGAATCACTTACGGTGACTTTTGAAAGGGAAAAAATAGAGAACAAAACCAGGAGGAAAACTAAAAGTACTTTTGAGTATTCATTAATGCTTCTTCTTTTTAGTTACTGCTTTTTTAAATGTCAGTTCTCAGAAGATCATCTGCACTATAAAACATTAGCAGTGAGACTGAGAGTCCATGCCATCCAGTGATCACAGAATCAGAGAATCGCCTTGGTTGGAAAAGACCTTTAAGATCATCAAGTCCAACCATCAACCTAACACCGACAAGTCCTCGATTACAGCATTTCCTGAGCACTATGTCAGCCTGACTCTTAAACACCTCCAGGGATGGGGACTCCACCACTGCCCTGGGCAGCCCATTCCAATGTCTAACAAACCATTCTGTGAAGAAATTCTTCCCCATATCCAGTCTAAACCTCCCCTGGCACAACTTGAGGCTATTACCTCTTGTCCTGTTACTTGTTACTTGGTTAAAAAGACTCATCCTTACCTCTCTACAATCTCCTTTCAGGTAGTTGTAGAGGCAGATGAGGTCTTCTATCAGCCTCTTCTTCTCCAGACTAAACACCCCCAGTTCCCTCAGCTGCTCCTCATCAGACTTGTGCTCCAGAACCTTCATCAGCTCTAATGTCCTTCTTTGGACATGCTCCAGTACTTCAACATCCCTTTTGTAGTGAGGGACCCAAAACTGAACACAGTACTTGAGATGCGGCCTTACTAGTGCCAACTACAGGGGTAAGCTCACTTTCCTGGTCCTGCTGGCCACACTAGTTGTGATACAAGCCAAGATTCCATTGGCCTGAATACAGTGATGTATTGCATCTACTAGGATTATCTACATTCAAATTTTGGAAGGGATGGATAAAAACTATCTGGAAAAAAGTCTCTGATTATAACTTAAAATTATAGGTAATGTCCAGAAGAACTGTTCCCCAGAGTATCAGGACACCTCACAGTTTTGATGTATGTGTCTCCACAGAACTCCTGTCCCAATATTTATAACTTGCAGAATTAAACACACAGCCAGAGACAGAGAACCACAAAAGTACTTAGGCAATATACAGCAAGGACTTCAAATGAGATGTACATACCCAGCATTCTGGATAGTGAGCATGTTGAGTTGCCTGGACCAGGTAAGAGGAACACCTCAAAAAAAAAGGAGTATGTCCAAAATTTCACTCTCTTCTGTGGACCATGACTAATACATTCATAGATGTGACTCTCTTCATGAACACAGGTGCTTCAAACCTTTAAAAAAAACAGAGCCTTTTTTTCAAAATGATGCCAGAGTAGGACTCTTGATTCTACAGCTCACTGGGTACTCATTCAGTGAGGGCTGACATACCTAAATCTGCCCTAGGGACTCACATTCACATCTCCTGTGAGAATATAGTTGGACTAGATGATTGTTGCAGATCCCTTCCAACTGAACAATTCTAACATCTGAATCCCTGGCTCTAAGGTTCCCTCCTACTTCTGAAATTCTTCAACTTTGCACAGAATACTTAAGAGTTTCATTGTTCCAAAGAGAAGGAAAGTAGGAATGAGCATGACTCTACAGTGTAGAAATTAGAGGGACTTACTGAAGAGAAGAGGGAGGATGGGCATGGTCTGTTAAGTCAAACATTTGATATAAAATATAGCTCACATCCTGGGAATAGAAACTTTGGTATGAATAAGCCCAAACTGTTTAAGGTCATTTTCAAAAATGTTTCTCAGTTTGTGCAAAGAGAAAGATTAAACACAAAAAAAAGTTAAATTCTTATCTTGACCTGGACAGTAAGATTTAGTTGAACATCTCACAGCAGAATACTGCTGATGTGTAAGAGCATGCAGAATGTGGATAACAGAGTAAAATCATCTTTCTCTGCCCAGTCTGAAGAATAGTTATTTTTCCAGCAATGCTTCCGTATGTTAGACACATTATAGAGAGAAAGTATTTCATCACAACTCTGTAAGAGATGTTTGCTGTAAGCTAATAAAAGCTTAACCAAAAGTAGTTCCAGGAGGCAAGTGATAATATCTTCTCTGTACTTTCCCAAGACAGACACCAGAGTAAAGTTTCCAGTTCAGAACAGTACTTCATCAATAGTGCTGCTTCAGTCAGACAAACCTATAATTAGATAAAAAACTTCTTTATTTTTCCTGCTGTGGTGGGTTGATCTTGGCTGGCTGCAAGACCCTCACCCAGCAGCTTTCTCACTACCCCTCCTCAATGGGACATTTCTTCCTCCCTCATCTCTCTCACTGCTACCCAACATTTTACCCTTTCTTACATGTATTTCCACAGAGGTGCCACCAGCTTGGCTGACTGGCTCAGCTGTGGGCTGTGGTGGGTCCACTGGAGCCAGCTGGCAGTGCCTGTGTCCAGCACAGGGCAGTCCCAAGTTTCCTCCTACAGAGGAGAGCACCTCTATCACCAAAATCATGCCTCATAAACCAAATATACCTGTACATAAATTATTACAGAAACATCTCTTTACTATCTTGGAGAGCCACATGCTTCAAAAAAAGATGTTTTTGTAGTATTTTAGACCAGATCAAACATGCTTTTCTAGAAACTAACAAGGCAAATACATATTTACTCTACAGGTATTGAATCCAAGTGCTAGCACTGTCTGACAATAGGGGAGCATTCTGTAAATCATCCCTCATTCAAATAAGGTGTTTAAAACAAAAATGGTAAAAAATGGTCAGACTTTAATGGAGATTTATTACAAAGTGCTCAAGGTAATTCAGGATGTTATGGAAATGCAAAGACTGAGACAGGCACATGAGCTTTTGAAGAAGACTATTATAATTTTAAAAAATGCAAATCATACTTCTAGCCATCACCTGAAAAAATATTGTTTTCTGTTAATGTTAAATGCATTTTGGGGCAAACTTTTCCCATTCTTTGCAAGAAATTTATGGGAATAGATATATGTCAAAGAAAAGGCCCTTTTCCAAGTCTTTTACCTCTTGTTCTAAACTCTTCATTTTCATGTAGTCATTACAGGAGTCTTTTAAGATTGTGTCATTCAAGTCAAAGCAAAAATCCCCTTGAACTGACTGAGGATGTATGAGATTTTAATTTGCTACTAACTATACAAGGGTTGGTGCTGATTATACACAAAACTACATCAAACACACAGAATATGAACTGCTTAAACATACAGATTACAAAACACAGAGTATCCGAGTTTTAATAGGAACTACCTTGTAGCTATTGTAGGAAAAACTTGCTTTTTTGACGAAACTGCCATTTTCAGGTTGTGACCCTGTACTTGCCAGGTGTCTCTCATGCAAGCCAGTATGTGAACATAGCCAAAATAAGCTGTGAACAGAAAAAAAATCCTTTTTAACTGGGGGGAAATCAGTGAACTTGGAAAG
Source organism: Podargus strigoides (assembly GCA_028020825.1). Taxonomy (NCBI): domain Eukaryota; kingdom Metazoa; phylum Chordata; class Aves; order Caprimulgiformes; family Podargidae; genus Podargus; species Podargus strigoides. The sequence goes on from CM051633.1 coordinate 6,635,412, forward strand.
AGTCCTTCACCTCATCCTAAACTGAGATGCATAGATGAGATCTGCATGAAGAGTGCAGACAGCAATTTTGAACTAACAGAATTTGGTTTTACAAAGCTAAGCAGTATTTGTATAATCCTGCTTGTTATCTTGACTCCTGTTACATAAACAATGTTAAAGTAAGCTGGTAAACAAAGCACGCCTGAATGAACTTGAAAGTGATTGATGCTTAACTTATGGCATTTACCATCACCATAAGCTCTCTAATTGACTAAGAAGGTGTATCCTCTTTGTGTGATTCTTGAAAAACTACCATACAACCTGGTAACTCCCATTTCACAAAGTAAATGTAAAAAACATAAAAGGAGTCTGATGTGAACAGAAGATTAGTGTATACTACTGAGTCACTGAGCCTAAATTAGGTAAGAGCATATCCACAGTCTACATGAGTATCAGGAAAAAGCTTTCTTATTTGGTTAGCTGGAGGAACAGAGACCAGAACAGAGACAAGGATACATAGTGAAAATGAAAATAATAGATTTCAGTTTCTAACTTTCTACACAAACCACAAACAGATATTTTCATTCAATCCAAGACAGGTATGTCAGAAGAACAATTGCCTAAATATTATCATTTGGATAGAAAAATGCACTGGATTTTAGTTTCTTCATATCTTTTATTGCTACCACTTATCTTCTCATTTCCTATTACCCCACCTCACAAAAGCTACTTCATGTCTGCAACTGCTTCAACACAAAAATCACTGAACAAATATGAGTCAAAAGTTGCAAAAGAACTGGTAAAAAAAGTAAGAGCTATTAAAAAAAGATTTAAAAGTTCTGATCAGTACTGTAAAATACCATGAAACACACACCACTTGAGTTGTGTTTCCCAGGAACCTTTTCCTTGACTCTGAGGAAAACCTAGTGAAAACATTCAAATGATCCTGAGTATTGCTAGTATGTGATTATCAAGCATACAGAGAACTTTGTTTGCATTAAGTCAATCTGGGGACTTTCCATTATAGGCAGCAACGGAGATATGAGATGCTATAATAATGCTTTAATGTACATAATTCAACACCTACAGGAGTAATAAAGCCATTAATAGCAGATTAATGCCTAACTTTAAAAACAGGAAATGCTTATGAATAAGTGAAACAGTCAAAATAAGGACTGGCCTGGTTACTGTTCGAAGGCACCATATTAGAGACTCAGAATGGGTGAATATTACCAATTGAAAGGGACCTAAATGGACTAGAAATGAGAATAAAAGTCAGCATGGCCAAACAACACAGCAAAATAACATCTTAGTGAAAACAAACAAAAGGAAATGAGACCCAAATAATGACAAAAAGAAATAACTATAACATACGACAGGCTTACAAAGGATTTAATGAGCTCTTTAAGTCATTAGAAAAAAAAATAACATACTATTCAATTCTATCAGAAGCAGGAAAACTGCTACTTAATGAAGCAGAAGATGACAAAAACAACATTCAAGGAAGAAATTATGACTGTTGAAGAATTAAATTAGGTTTTTCTACCACTGTTCACTACAGAGGTGATAACTCACTATGGAGAGATACTACTACATAATAGCCACTATTTATAGAGTGTAGGTCTGAGGTATTCTTACAATTCAAGGTATGAAAACAGGAGATTCTAGAATAAATTGATAAAATGCCAAGGCTGGATGGCATTCCTTAAGCGTTCTAAACAAGGTCAAGTAAAAATCTGCTAAAGTTCAACAAAAGCTCTTAAATGGACAGTCTCTCATAGGTGGTCCCCTCCTGGATTAGCAACTTTCTTAGAGACTTAAACAAACTGTAGGAAAGACAGTTGTCACAATAGACAAAAATAACTGATGGGCTCCATCAAGATTTAAGAGCGGTGAACTGTAAAGATACATGGTTTGTTAAGACCCTAGATTATCCAGGAGAGTCAAAACTGAAGTGAAAGAGAACTGCAGAATTAGCCTGCAATACGGAGAGGGAGTAAAATGATAAATGAAAGTCAGTGACTACCAGTGTAAAGCAGCAAATGCAAAAAAAAAGAATTCCAGTGCTCCCACCCTGTCCTGCTGTCTCTCACAAACACACAGACACAGGGCACAATGTTAGTCATCAGCTCTCACAGAAAATACCTTGAAAGCATTGTGACAAGTATCAGAATAAGACATCTAAGTGACCAGTGACAGTCAAAACATTAATAGAGTGTTAGTAAAGGCATTGGGAACAAAAGACAAAGTAACATTGTAATAATATCTATACATTCATGGAGGGACCACATTTTTTTAGAAATTACCATTCTGGTCAATCCATTCCAAGAATCACAGAATGGTCCATTCAGTCACAACTAGTTATGACTCTGCAAAAAAGCTGTTCAAGGTGACAGATGAAGATGTTCGGCCCATTAAGGCATTTTCAGAACTAATGACACATGATTAGGAGCTGGTATGAATGTGAATGCAATATGAATGGAAATGTTTAAGTACTGGAAGAAGCAGCAGAACAAGGGTTAAAGAACAGTACACAATTATAACGAATAACACTGTTCCCAAGACACTGCTCCCAGGGATGAAGTGGAAGAGTGTTGTTCACATCCAGGAAAAAAAAAAAAGGCCTGCACTCTGCTAAGACCACAGCAGAGATGACTTGACAGAGTCCCAATATCAGGATGATGGCAGTGAAGCAGCACATTACATATACAATTCCTTTTCCCATTACTTCACCAAGAAAACAGAATAAGGACATATAATTCAAATAGAGGAAAACAATGAGCAGCAATCAGATCTAAGAAAGCTGAAATAAGTCATATTCTGTCTCAAAGGTTTGCATCCCAACAGCCAATGACTACAAAAGGATATACAGAAGTAGTTTCTCATCACCAATCAAGAAGAAATAAAAAACCACAATGGGGACTTGACAACGGTGTCTCTTGTCCTCTACTTCACACACCAAAAATCCCGGCCAAACCTGGCACAACTTGGTATCCTAAACTCAATGCTTGTAAACGTGGTTGTGCAAATGAGTGAAATTCAGGAGAGAAGGAATGTAAGAGGATAAAATAAATTAATTGTAGATTTTGCAAATAGGCATCATTCTCCTTTTCCATAAGAGCCCACATTTAATTTTATTACAGAAGTTTTGTTCGAGAGTGATATGCTGCTGATTACAAACTGATTGAGTGGTGGGTGGTGCACAAGTTAAGACCATTTCTATACTTGTGATTCAGAGGCAGAAAGAGAAGCACGATCATGCACACCCTTCCTATTTTTTATTTACTCCCTGAAGCTAAACTACACCTTCAGATTCAGTTTTGAGTTTCTTATGCTTACTGTGTTTTACTCATACTTGGAATATATTTCCTAAAAAACCAAACCATTGGAACTCCTGACTTGTGGTGCTAAGAAACAAACCAAATAAGATGCCACTGAAGAGGATGTGAGTGTAGCTCCCTTTGGTCCTGATTTAAAATAAATCAATAACGCCTTTCAGGTCTGATTAAGAGAGTAAAGTAATGCTGCAATTTACCTTATTTGCTGGTGGCTCTGACTTACAGGAGAAACAAACATACTGTTAATAGCTGACTATCAGGAGGAGGAGGAAATCAAGCCGTTTCATGCCTGGCAACTCTAGCTGACCTTATGCTACTGATCATCCACTGAATGTACAGCCAGCAATATATCCATGGTAACATTATTTTTTTAGTACAAATGATGTAGGTATTCTTGTCTCCCTTACGTGGTCCCTACCTCGTGCCCTGGCCATGGTGCTGAAACCAAAGCCCAGCTCAGGCAAATGGCGTTATTAGTTCTTTCACTGCAAGAGGGGAGCATAAACTCCTCACCTGTGGAGGTGTGGGGAAATCTCAACTGAAGTAAAACAGTAAAGCTCATTGCACTTAAACCACGCCACAACATGCTGAATTCAAAGGACTGAAGAACATACATTATAGCATATGCTACTAATCTCTAGTCAGTATTCTGAATGATGTACAGACACTTGCACACAAAGAATAAAACATGGCAAGAACAGAGGTACTTCAACACACTCTAAGTACCCTATCATGGACATTTCTATTTATGCAGCCGCCACAGCCTCTCAATAAAGGTGGTGAAGAACACAGACACCCTAACAGGGTAACATGATATTTAGGACAGTCCTATCTCATATAAGAATGTCATTTTTTGATAGGTATTCCTTTCATCAAGTCTTTTCTTCAGCAAGCCAGAGTAGAGCATTACAGTGTTTGAGGCACAGTTTCACAGTTTGTCCATCTGGCCTGAAAACTCACAGAGCAGATGAACGCTCTCCAGAAAGCATGTTTAGTCAGCAATTCATTTTTTCAAACTCATTTAAAAGGCTCTTGGTTTTGGGAGGCGGTGGTGGGGTTTTTTTCCCAGGTGTATGTTTTCAAGAGTACATTTCACCATCTTTGGGAAAAAAGTATGAGGAAAAAAAAAGTGTCAGTTCTTTTGAACATATAACTGCTGTGTGTACACTGCTAAGCAGACAGCTTGCATTGTCTCAGTCTTATCTGCTTTCTCTCCTTCTTCAGACTCCTTCCTCCACTTCTGCCTCTTCCAATGTTGCATGTATAATCAAAAGTGCATTAACATAGTCCTAACCTGTAACATGTATCTCCCCTGAAGTACAATATGATTTTGTGTCTACCACCAATACTATGACTTCTGTTAGTACAGGGATTTCTGCTTAATTTTAGATAACCTTCAGTGCAGAAAAAGTCCTGAATTCCTCTTTGAAATTATCAGAAAAAAGTATTATGTAGAAAGGGAAAAATACACCAATATTCAGCACGTTCTGCCAAGATAGGACTTGTGAAATAAAATCCCCAATTTGCCCAGTTAGAATCACTAACTCTGAGGGCTTGACTGCTTATTACTGTCTCTTCCTATCAGTTTGCAGTGAGATGTTATATAATGTGTGGGTACGTGACAGACTTCCTTTACAGGGTTTATTTCTTAGACAAGACTTGCCTTTTCACCTCCACTTACCTACTTTATTTAAATGTATCCTTTTCACAAACTAACCTGCTTATGTACACAGTAGTTTTATAGACACTAGTGCTAGTTCCTTCTTACGTCATAAAAGTTATTTCAAGCTATTGCAAAAAAAAGACCGACAAATAAAAGTCACATTAAGAAAGAGTGAGTATAAAAATATATTTGATTAATCATGCACATATTGGTTTTCCTTGTCAAAGAATACAGACAAATGTGATTGAAAGATATTGCCTAATTTTTAATGCAGAGACACATACTTCTTTTTATTGCCTCTGCTCTTTGCAGATATGCTTGCTTTCTAGAGCATACCTTTTATTTTCTTAAGTCTAGCTGTAAACTGCTCAAATGATGGCATTTCTAGGAACTTCCACTTCCTTCTCTTATTTCTGAATTCCAGAAATCATTGCTATTCCACTTCTTGACATCTATAGGTTTTGAGCAAGTGTTAAATTTCCCTCAGTAGCTATCTACAGTTCTAATTGTTCCTTATTCATGAGTTAGTTAAATGTGCTGGTACACTGAATAGTTATGCTCTTCTTAAATGTATGGCCATCCTCAGTGTGTAATAAACAGATACAATTTGACAGCAGCAAAACTGACATATACTGTTAATACCTGCATTGCAATAAATTCTTGGGGACACTAACATTTCTTGTCAAAAACAAGGAAATACATTGCTGACTGAACTACAACAGGATAGTACTTACTAGAAAAAAAGCCCTGCAACCATTACATAAGCATTTATATGCATATATGGCATAGATTGAGCAGTCCCTTCACATTTGTTACCATCAGCACCACATGCCTTCTAGTGCACTGTACTGACCTCAGTTTTTTAAAGTGGGAATCAGAGTTTAAGGGGTAATAAATCAGAGCATGTCATTACAGCTTAGCCTTTTCCTTGTACATACCATCTTGAAATCACAGTAAAGTCACCACACATACAGTTTGAAAAGACACCTTCACAAGTAGGGCAACTTTTCTAGTGATCACACACAAAAGTAAGCATGATTGGAGAAAAGGTTAAAAGATGAGTCTGAAGAAGTAGTTTTAAATTGTTAAAATGCTGTAGTAATACTGAGATACTGAAAATGAAAACTCCTTTTACAATAAAGAACAGCACTCTAATTAAAGTAGACGCCTGGCCCAAGATAAATACCCAGTGAGGACAGACATTATTTAATCTATGCCCAGTTTCCGGAGGGAACAAACAATAAACCTTCCGGGAGGAGCTGAAGAATTAACAACAGCTGCTTGCCACAGCTGATAAAAAAATAATGATTATGAGATTGCCTGTATGTGGAGTTTGCACTCATCTTCACATTTGTGACTTGACTTATGGCAAGTTCCTGGTACGAGGAAAGGGAGTTCCGGTTTTGAAAACAAATGCCCTTCTTCAAACTATATGCATATAGGATTCTACTAACCACTTCCTAAGAAAATTAGCCTCTTCCTGCAATATAAAAATAGACAGTTCACAGAATCACAGAATGTCAGGGATTGGAAGGGACCTCAAAAGATTGGACTGGATGTCCAATCCCCCTGCCAGAGCAGGAACACCTAGGTCAGGTCACACAGGAACACATCCAGGTGGGTTTGAATGTCTCCAGAGAAGGAGACTCCACAACCTCTCTGGGCAGCCTGTGCCACTGTTCTGTCACCCTCACTGGGAAGAAGTTCTTCCTCACATTTATGTGGAACCTCCTGTGTTCCAGCTTGCATCCGTTGCCCCTTGTCCTATCATTGGATGTCACTGAGAAGAGCCTGGCTCCATCCTCATGACATTCACCCTTTACATATTTATAGACATTAATGAGGTCACCCCTCAGTCTCCTCCAAGCTAAAGAGACCCAGCTCCCTCAGCCTTTCCTCATAATGGAGATGTTCCACTCCCTTCATCATCTCTGTGGCTCTGTGCTGGACTCTCTCAAGCAGTTCCCTGTCCTTCTTGAACTGGGGGGCCCAGAACTGGACACAATACTCCAGATGTGGCCTCACCAAGGCAGAATAGAGGGGAAGGAGAACCTCTCTTGACCTACTGACTACCCCCTTTCTAATACACCCCAGGATGCCATTGGCCTTCTTGGCCACAAGGGCACATTGCTGGCTCATGGTCATCCTCCTGTCCACCAGGACCCCCAGGTCCCTTTCCCCTACCCTGCTCTCCAGCAGGTCAGCCCCCAACCTGTACTGGCACATGGGGTTGTTCTTCCCCAGATGCAAAACTCTACACTTGCCCTTGTTGAATTTCATGAAGTTTTTCCCCACCCAACTCTCCAGCCTATCAAGGTCTCGTTGAATGGCAGCACAGTTATCATACTTTATAACATAGTGACAATATGTTATGTGTGTACACAACAGGGCAGGTCAAGGAGTTTTGACTGTGACCATAGGTTAAAATGCAACACATTCTGTTGCACACTGCATTTTGTTACAATCATCATACTGAAATGATCTGACTGTTAAAGCATCTGGATTGACAACAGAGCTACAAATAGAACTTCAAAATGTGAAAAAAAAACCCCAACATTATTTAGTTTATGTTCCTACATTTAGGTTCAATAGTAAGATATATTGTCCACTTAAAAACAATTTACTTACTATATATAAATGCATAAGTATATTTTATTTTCCAACATTTTAATCTATGTTCCTTGTTGCTATTAATTTAAAATAATTTATATTCTTAAGTTTATGGGAGAATTGCCATTGTTTTTAATGAATTCTTTGTAACTACATCTGTTGGGGTCAGACTTAGACCAAGATAAAGAACTTTTAAAAATCTAGCTCTCCCACTTTGTAGCAGTAGCATAGATCTATCCACCTAGACATGAACCCGTTGTCCTAAGCACCAAATAACCTCTCATAGAATTATATCGTCTGCTGAAAGATCTTTTAAGTCAATGTTAAAGTTAATGGCACTCACACAGAGGCAATACTCTCATTATAAATGTGAGTTCATTAATCTTACAGCAACTATCACCACTGATTAAAAAGTGACTTTTGTATATTCCAAATAATCCAGCAAAGATCTTATCTTTTGGAACAAACTATTTTGCACAAGTAGGAATAAGTGTTGTATTTTGGTTAGAACTATCTGAGGCAGTTTAGCTGTTGTGGTCAAGACTGACAGCTGAAAACTTCATAAAAGATTCAAGATGAATACAGCAAGAGAAGAAAACTGGAAATCTAAGGTCATGTAAGGAGCTGTGGTAGAAATCTCCCTAAAAAAATCGCATATTTTGGAAATTCATAGAATCATAGAATTGTTTGGGTTGGCAGGCACACAGAGAGCTCACTAGCGTGGACTTCAGGAGAGCAAATTTTGGTCTCTTCTGGGACCTGCTTGGTAGAGCAGGTAGAGTACTGTGGGATAAAGTCCTGGAGGGAAGAGGAACCCAAGAAAGCTGGTTGATATTCAGGGATAACCTCCTCCAAGCTCAGGAATGATGCATCCCAAGAAAGAGAAAGTCAGGCAAAAAAGCCAGGAGTCCTGCATGGATAGCCTGGGAGGAATATAGAAATTGTCCAAGCAGCCAGGGATCAGGTTAGGAAAGACAAAGTCTTGACAGAATTAAATCTGGTCAGGGACATCAAGGGCAACAAGAAAAGCTTATATAGGTATGTCAGTGATAAAAGGAGGACTAGTGAAAATACGGACCCTCTCCAGAAGGAAACAGGAGAACTGGCTACCCAGAACATGGAGAAGGCTGAGGTACTCCATGACTATTTTGCCTCAGTCTCCACCAGCAAGTGCTCAAGCCACACTGCCCAAGTCACAGAAAGCAAAGGCAGGGATGGGGAGTATGAAAAACCACCCACTGCAGGAGAAGATCAGGTTTCAGACCATCTGAAGAACCTGATGGTGCACAAGTCCATGGGACCCAACTGGAGGGCTGGAGCACCTCTGCTGTGGGGACAGGCTGAGGGAGTTGGGGTTGTTCAGCCTGGAGCGAAAAGGCTCTGGGGAGACCTTAGAGCACCTTCCAGTACCTGAAAGGGCCTACAAGAAAGCTGGGGAGTGACTTTTTACAGAACATGGAGTGATAGGACTTGCTTGCAGTTACTGTGCATTACATTACAATCACCAGGAGGCGTTAGATCCAAAAATCAATTTAAGCTTTGTGTTGTTCAGGGTCTCTCCATTTCTCAGCTGACTGGGTTCCCACTTTCCTGCCAGGGCTCCCTCCAATTTCCTAGCTGACTTTCACACGGTTACTTAGCCTCAGCAGGAATAGAGGGATATTCACCACCACATTCTCACAATTTTGGTGGTGAAGACACTGTTAAAATTTATGTTTAAACCTTCTCAGACCACAGCAACATTTTCAGTCAGTGCTGTCCTAAGTCTGACTCAGCACATTCAGATTGATTTAGGTGTGTTCAGAGCATGCCAAACATACCAGTGTCTTCAGGGAGTTTAAATGCAAGGTCACTTAGTTCCTGGATTTATAGTGCCAAGCAAGGAGATGGGGCACGTAGACATTTAGCTTAAAGCCAAGTCACTGACTGTGAAGCATGTACATTAACATATCTTTAGGCACTTCAGGAGTTTCTGCTGGAAACCTCAGGCACACCACAGTATTTCAGGCAGCACTTTTTGAACTTCTCATTTAGAGGCCTCTGTGCAATTTTAGAGTTCAACCTTTGCTTTCTAATTCCATTTTATAGCATCACAACAAACTTCAATAGAGGATAATTGGGTGCTGCAGCTCACTATGTAAGGTATTTAGGCTCTATACTCCAACAAGTACAGAATTTCCAATGAAAAGAATAGGTCTATTTCCTGGCCTGCCAAGAAAGACCCATCTAAAATGTTGTACTTAAGAGATAACCAGTTCCCACACTGTTTTAGCAAAGTCATTGATGAGGTGAAGAGTCCACATATTAAACATGTTCTGCTGATCACAGAATCACAGAATGTTAGGGATTGGAAGGGACCTCAAAAGATCATCTAGTCCAATCCCCCTGCCAGAGCAGGAACACCTAAGTCAGGTCACACAGGAACATGTCCAGGCAGGTTTTGAATGTCTCCAGAGAAGACTGATGTCAGTTATGGACTCGCTTCTGACAGACACAGACAAAATAGGAACAAAGTCCAGCCAAAAGCTTAAGTACATAGCCTAGCTTTGCTGGCATTAGCATGAGACATAAGATAAAATAAAGGAAAATATATAATGTGATTTAACAGTCATTCATTTATATTAAGACATTTCGGATGTCTCTCACAAGAGTCTGCCCTTCTCAAATGATTAGTATGCAAAATCTGTCACTGAGCTTGTAGTTCTCAACCTCATTGATGTCATTGCTACTGTAAGAGATATTATGACAGCTAACCATTGGAAAGATCCTGTCTACACTCACAAAAATAATCCCATTAAACTTCACATTAAGGTCATATGTCCTTCAAATTAATAGTAAGTGTCACTAAAGTTTAACTTTCCTTGAATGGGAAAACAAACTGAACAAGACTGAGTGAAAAGCACTAATCCAAAGCAGCTGTGCCTCCACCTGAGACAGTAAGAAAATAATAAGAAAATAAGAGTAACCATAAAGTAATCACCAGAAAATAAGATTATTGACTATACAAGGATTTCAACTGCGGTGTCAGTTCACAGACAGACATGGTCAGTCTAACCTATTGAAAACCCAAATCACAGAAAGTTAATGGATAAGGTTTTTAATCACTCTTTTGGTCTATATTTTTGGAGTACCTTTATTTTTCCCAGGTCTGCAGTACTCAAGCTTACCACGGCTGCAGAACTCTCCAAAACATTGAGAAATAAGGATATTTGGCTTTTAATACAAGAACTTTTAATATGAAGATGTTACAGGAAGTAACCTAGGTTACAGAAGAGTCTGCCCTAGAATTCAGGGCATCCAGCTTCCTGTTAGTCCCCTCTGTCCCATCCTCCAAGTTCTAATTCATTCCTTTTGTGTTCACCTCACCCTCTCTTTCATTCCCCCTACATTAAGTGCTTTAGCTTCATGCTTCAACTCCAATGCATGCTCCTATTATTCTCCTCCAACCTCAAAGACTATCCACCTTCCTCCAGGGCCTAGGTATGAAGTGGCAGAAGACAGCTTTATCAACTGTGCCCAGGAAGTCCCCTCTTCTCCTTTCCCTTCCCACTGTTATACAACTGAGAGGATGAGAAGCAATGGGGAGTCTGATCCATTTTCAGCTGCGTGGGGAAGGGAGGATTAGCCTTCGGTTTCTGCATAAATCCTTTGTTTCTTCTACAGGAGGTTTGACAAATACTATTTCTCCAGTATATGCTTATCCAAGTACTAATCTTTGCATTAGAAGAATGTCAGATATGCTGTCATCCACAGCAACCCTAACTAGTTGCTCTTATTGCTCTCTACAACTACCTAAAAGGAGGATGTAGTGAGGCTGGCGTTGGTCTCTTCTCCCAAATTACTAATGATAGGACAAGAGGAAATGGCCTCAAGTTGCATCAGGGGAAGTTTAGGTTGGATATTAGGAAGAAGTTCTTTACTGAGAGGGTGGTCAGGCACTGGCACAGGCTGCCCAGGGAGGTCGTGGAGTTGCTGTCCCTGGAGGTGTTTAAAAAACGAATGGATGAAGCACTTGAGGCCATGGTCTAGTGGTTAGGGAGATGTTGGGATAAAGGTTGGACTTGATGACCCTAGAGGTTCTTTCCAACCATGGTGATTCTATGATTCTATGAAAGCTTAAAAGTCAAACAACACCTGTAAGTCACACAAAGGCTGAGATCTGAGATCTCTTGAGATCTGGTCAGTTTGGAATCAGCATAGGCCTGAAATAAAGAGGACTCTTTGCAAATTCTTATCATGTTTCCTTCCCCCTCCTTACTTGAACTTAAGCAGAGTTTACTACAACTTGGCATTTAAGTGTCAAAACCCCAGGAAGCCAGAATCTCTTCTCTCTAGACACCTGTGCTATTCTCATTCACCATCCTGTAAAACAACCTTATTGTACAAATGAGATTATTTCTATCTTATGAAAAACAACTGCTTCCTCTAGTCCAAAGCATTTGATATCCAATAACAAATAAAGCATTCTTAATAGCCTTAGCACGAGGCATAGCATTTGTTTCAGAGGAAAATATTTCCAGCAGCAATGCACTTTGCTTCATGCTGCAGTTGAAGATGTTCAACATCAGAAATACTGTTCTTTTTCAGAGAGAATGGTGTTACATCACACACCCTTCAGAGCCCCTCTGCGGTTACTCATGAAAAAGCACTCACGTGGCCTTCAGAAGGCTTGGGCTTTCAGCCACCAGCACCCTGTGACCTACATAAAAATCTGTAAAATAAAGGAAGGTCAAAACAGGAAACTTCCTCCATCTGTCTCCTCAGGATCAGCAGTTTTCTGAAAAGAGGAAGAACAGCATCATTTACTTTGTGTTCAGCAGGCAGAAAACAAAGAAGCCAAATGGGACTACAATAAAGCCAAATATATTTCAGATAAGGAGAAAAGGTTGTTTATAAATCTTAATCTAGTGAACACTTTTCTTTTTAATGCAGTTCTTATAAATTTTCCTTTCAATGTTTCCCAACTTCAGCTGGTCATCTGTGAGTACAGCACTAGGAATAGAATTTCAGATGTTCTCAGGTGACAGTGCTCTGGTGCATTCACAGAGTTATTTTTACTTTTTCTGCAATTCTAGGAGTTGTACAGAGATAACAGTTAATATCTGAGGAAATAAGCAAAATGGGATTATAAAATCAATTCAACTTTATGACGAAGAAATGAATTAAAGAAAGAGGCATTTTGCAAAGGGCCAATGGCTTGAGAGAAAAGACTTAAAATCTGACCATTTCTGTGAACTAGAGAGTCAGTCTTGAGAAGTTTCCTTCTAAGAGGAATGTGAACTGCTTTTCCAAGCTAAACTAAGAAGCACTAGGATCAACTTGCCAGATATGGCATCAGACTATTAAAAGTGTCAGACAGTAATGTTATTTCTGTGTCTTTCTAGGCAATGCCAATAGTCAGGCATATCTAAAAAGTACATATTTCAATAAAAAATAAGAACATGACAACTGCCACTGAATCAGTATTTTGTTCTGGTGTCCTCGTCCTTGCAAAGTAGCAACAGAGTCACACCCTCCTGGACAGTATGTTGTGACATTCATACAAGAAATAGGCACTAAAAGAAAGAGCAGCAGGGTCTGAAGGACCTATTGTCTTTTCCTGTCAGCTCTACTGCTGAGACTTCAGATTGAGGTTTTAAGAGTCTGGAAATTCGGTTTACTATCTAGGTGGTAATGAAAGAGACCTCCTGGTTTTACAGTAAAGGCATAAATTTATTCTATTTTTCATAGGAAAAAGTCTATTAACACTTTTTCACTGATTAATTGAATTATAATAAGGACCATGTTATTAATGTTTAGTTAAATGTTTTTATTAAGACAAGGCCAATGGGTACTGGAAGGATAAGTTTCTGTGTACATGGTTTACTGATTCAGTTCTTCATAACTCACGGAGCTCACAGAGAACTAATTGCCTCGGTGTGATATTTATGACCAAGATCAATTAATTAAATATAGGGGGGGGAAAATTATTTGTAACTCACCAGGGGAAGACAAGCTTTATCAAGGAAGTACCAGATCCCTGAAGCAGACTGTCTTCTGCCAGCAGATGGCATCATTACTTCTCTTTAGGAAAAGGGATCAAGGAAAAACATCTCTTCCCAGCAAAAGCTATGGCCACTGTGTAGATACATTTCCTCTTTTATTTTCGCACAAAACAGAATCCTCTGCCTTAGGTGCTGGTTTTGTATTTCAGTGGATAGCGACAGACAAAAGTAAGACCACACACAACCTGACCATACCAGGAGGCTGAAAGAGACAGAATCTCACTGTAAATAGCAGTCATGTGCCTGTAAAAAAGGTGCATAGAGAGAATTTACAGAGGCAGTCCTGCATCCAGTTCAAAACCCATACAAATTTCTAAGTATTAAACAATTAGTTATGACGTTTGCACATACAAAAACTATTTTGGAGACTTTGTTCTTTTAATCCTTCCGTGCAGATGTACTTGCACCCTGAAACAGTATTTTTAAATCTTCTATTTCTACAAAGAGGTGGTAAGTGATGCAATAATTCATGACTAAGCCTATTAAACAGAACTACAGACTCTACATCACACATAATGGGGGAAGTTCAGATTGAACATTAGGAAAAGATTCTTCACTGGGAGGGTGGTCAGTCACTGGAACAGGCTCCCAAGGGAAGTGGTCTGAGCTCAAGAAGCATCTGGATGATGCTCTTAGTCATATGGTTTAGTTTTAGGTAGTCCTGTGAGGAGCAGGGAGTTGGACTCAATGATCTTTACAGGTCCCTTCCAACTCAGGGTATTCTATGACTCTATACATGTTAACATCTATTTAATACATAATACTACATATTAAACAACTAGCACTCTCCACAGCTTAAGAGAGTTACAACAACCTTCTTGTATAGCTTAATTTAAATTGGAAATGTCTAGGTTTGGCTCTGCATAAAACAATATTTTATAAAGAAATGCACACTAGAAATTTTTAGAAATAGAAATGAGACTTCAATAGAAATAGTTTATACATACGTATCAATGAAGTAAAATAGGACCTCAGAAGCAGTTGGATAAAAAAAAATGGCTATAGTGCATTACGCACTTCATTGTCTCATTGGTTTGGAATTTTTGGCTTAAAATGTCTTTTCTCTACTACTTTACAGAAGACACAGTATAACTGCAGATTTTAGGATAAAGGTATTTGCCACTCAATCTGAAACTCAAAGGTTTCCTATACCTGATAGACAGCAACTCTTTAATAGGTTCTAGGTCTTGTCCTGTACATTACAATAATATAAGAGACTGGTTAAAGTTCACATTCTGTACACAAAGCCATATTTTTGCACCATTGCATAATCATTAGTCTGCTATTTCCTGTTTTGTTCACTGCACAAAATTAAGCAAACTTTAGTGATGTTCTGTACAGCAACTGCTATATTCAGTCCTTTATGACAAACAGATAGAGAGTAAGAAATATACCTGATCTGAGATCCTAAATTATCCTTGTAACCAGTGGTCAGAGAAAAACAAACTATCTGCAAGTCAGCAACCTTTTTAAAAAAAAAAAACAAAAAACAAACCCATTTTTTGCTCACATCCTCACAAATTTTGCATCCTGATTTTAAAATCCATTGCCTCAACTGCCTTATTTATTTTCAGCAACTACCACATCTACAGACCACCAGCTGAAGTTTTTTCCTGAGGTCCTCAGAGTTCCAACACTTTATCCTGTATCTCAGTAATGACAACAGAGGATGACCAAGCCAAACATTCAGAATAACTGATGTCTTGCTAGGGATGTAGCCTCACAGCATTCCTGCAATATTCATGAGCTGTTCCACAGCATTGCTTAAACACCAAACCCACATTGTTGCTTCTTAGTCCCACCCGTCTCCAAGAATAGAACCCAGTGGAGATCAGCACACCTTTTACTACTCTAATTTTCCTCTATCATAGGTTGATCATAGAAATTACTGGAAACGAGCCTGTGAAAATACACAAAGCCATCCTAAAATGACTATTTGGCAATACTGTTCCAAATCTGTTCAAATACCTGGCTAAGAGGTGTGAAGACCCAGGCCTCTCAAATTCCCTGAAAGACAGAAAAAAAAAACCAAACTAGTAAGTCAGCCTGGAAAAAAAGGAGATGGGAGAACTATGCTTTTACATCATGCTGTCCAGAAAAACATTTTAATTAATGCTTACATCTAATTTGATCTGATACAAACTACCAGAGAGCCTCCTGGTTTTCAGCACTGAAATAATTTCCCAACTGTACAAACCAGAAAAAGTCTGCACGCAGCTGAAGAAATGTGCTTCCAAAGCTGGATGCACACAGCTGCGGTGAGCCTTTTCGTTTACTATGCCTCAACATCAGATGGGGCCAATAAATTAAGATCATACAAGGGAAATCATAAGTCTTATTTTAGATTAGGTCCTAGATTACTTTTATTATCAAGTGTGTATATATATATGCATACACACACACATATTCCTGCAGAGATGTTCAGTGAAATCCATTTACATGCTATCTTTTATCCAGACATCAGGAATTCCTCCAGTAGTACTACAGCCACTACTTTTGCTTAGAAATATTACAGTAACCATCCAGAAGGAAGACAGAAAACATTTTAAAAGTATACTTCATGCTAGGAGTAATTCCTGTACTCCAAAATTATAATTTACCTACCTCTGAAACATAGTTAGATCTAGTATGAAGTGTACAAGCTAGGTGAGCCTAAGGAGCAATAGTACAAAACAGTTCTGGCAGTAAAATGAAAATGTATATTCATCTGCAGAATTAGTCTGACAGAAGAATATAATGTCCCAGAAGACAGAACCCTATCAGGCCTATTTTTCACTACCCTGGGACAGTAATTCACTGCTCGGAAAGAAAACATGTTATGTGTGATGTTTAAAGATCACTCCAGGCCAAAGGGGCTTGAGCAATCAGTTCCATCTGTCTTGGCGAACCAGAAGGAGAGCATCTGCAGCTCCTCCCCAGATGTCCTGGCTCCAGCACTGAGCCACTTAAAGGAACGGTTCTCAAAACCCACACAGCGTCCTGACTCACAAACTGAACTCTCCTGGTTTCTCTCTGCAAACTGAGAGGACACCCAGCACAGGTGGAGGCAAGAGCCAGGGCTTCCTGTTCTGCTGAGTACATACTAGAAGTCCCTCAACAACTGCAGCCCAGCGAAGGGAACTTCATGTGTAGTCCATAAACACAGCAGTTCCCTGTGGTTAGCTGTGCTCAGTTCACCAATTCACTGCAGCATTGTGTTTGCTGCAGCAGCTGCTTCCAGCTTCTCACCGCAGGCAGCTTTTCAGTCACCACTTCTCCATTTTGCTCTTCCACCTCTCCCCTACACACCACCAGCAAACAGAGTACAGATACTAGGTGACAGGATAAATTGAATTAGTGAAGCAGCAGTAACTGACTGATGGAAAGGGCAGGTAAAACAGTAATTTATACAGTAAGTTCTACAGTCTATGCAGTAGGGGATTATCCCTCTCCACTCTGCTCTCGTGAGACCCCTCCTGCTGTACTGCATCCAGCTCTGGAGCCCTCAACATGAGAAGGACATGGAGCTGTTGGAGTGAGTCCAGAGGAGGGCATGAAAATGATAGGGGCTGGAGCACCTCTGCTGTGGGGACAGGCTGAGGGGGTTGGGGGTGTTCATCCTGGAGAAGAAAAGGCTCCAAGGTGACCTTATAGCACCTTCCAGTACCTGGGAAGGCTACAAGAAAGCTGGAGAGGGACATTTTACAAGGGCATGGAGTGATAGGACAAGGGGTAATGGTTTTAAAGTGGAAGAGAATAGATTTAGACTAGACATTAAGAAGAAACTATTTCCTGTGGGGGTGGTGAGACCCTGGCCCAGGTTGCCCAGAGAAGCTGTGGCTGCCCCCTCCCTGGCAGTGTTCCAGGCCAGGTTGGATGGGGCTTGGAGCAACCTGGGCTGGTGGGAGGTGTCCCTGCCCATGGCAGGGGGATTGGAATGAGATGAGCTTTAAGGTCCCTTCCAACTCAAACTATTCTACAAAAAGGTTGACTGAACAAGACAGATACCAAAAACATCACTGTAGACAGAAGCCTCAGTTTCAGCAGAGGATTAGTTGTGTGCTTACTTTCAGCATGTACTCAGGGGTTAACTGTAGCAGTTGCTCCATCACCTAATGCCCCCTCCCCAGCTGAAAAGGGGAATCAGGAAAAAAGGGAGAAGCCCTGCAAGTTGAAATTTAAATTGATTTAATGAAATAACTAATACAATCACCAACATAAAGTGCACAAGTTTATACTCAGCCTGGTCCTTGGGAGCAGCAGAAGGAGCAGGAGGCCAAGAGAGAACTCCAGGAAGGGGAACACTCTACCTTCAGTAAACTCCCTCCTTTTGTAATGAGCATGATTTAAATGGTATGGGATACACCTGCAAGTCAGCTTGGGGCAGCTGCCCTGACGGAAACTCCCAGCTGACTCGGGGCTGCTCATGGCCTGTCTGCCATGAGGAGGGGGCTGTTCCTGGGAAACCAGGACACTGGGTCAGCAATCTGGGGCTGGAGTTGATTAGCAGGGAGAGGAGGGGCTTGAAAGGGTTATTCTAAGTGGCTCTGATCAGAGCACCACTACTTTCCTAATGAAAAGGTAAACTCTTTTCCTATAGGTACAATTTTCAGAGACAGTTTTGTACAGAGCTCTCTCTCTAGCAGTAATGCCAACAAGCTTTGCAATCTTGGATGAGTCACTTCTCCATTTCTTGCAGCAACACTAACACCACTTGCCTCCCTAGCCCTGTGAAAAAAGTGCAGGCAGCAGACAGCCTTTACACTGTGTTTCAAAGGTGAAACTATTTGAATAAACATTAAGCAGTAGTATCCTGTCAAAACTCACTGGCAATATATGGTGGGGCTGAAAAAATAAAGACATTGCACAGGAAATGGAAAATAATAGGAAGGACCTTCCTCTAGTAGGAATTCATTGACCAAAGATAGTAGGAAAGGGCAGGATGTCTGCAAACAGCAATACCAGTCTCTCTTCATCATCATGTTTGCTCCCTTTATTCCTGGGCAAGCCCAAAGAATACAGACCCAAGCTTGTTCCCACAGGAGGTGACAGTTGCTAGTCCCATGCCCTGTGTGACCTCTGATTGGCTCCTCTGTCAGCGAATTGTGCTGCCCAAACTCCAGAATCCTGAAAAAAAAAAAAAAAAAAAGCAATAAAACAGTCTGTGACCTCCAAAAGTTTGCTATTTACTTTTCTGCAGTAATGTACATGAGCTGCTGGTTTCCCATTGGCTTTTCACTGCATATATTCCAACACACTTCAAAGTGGGCACTCAAAACAACACACTGCGAACTACTGCACTGTAAAGCACGCACCATGAACCAGGTCACTCACAATAAACTAACCTGAGGGCACTGTAACTTATTAACCAACTTTCTCTCCTGGCATTGTTCACAGTTCTACAGCCACAGAACTGCTGGGAGCCTGTTGTGATCACCAGCAACCAGCCCATCTCAGGAAGTTACTCTGGGGCACTACCAGCAGGACACGCTGGTTTACACAGATTTCTCTGAAATAAGAGTAACAGGATGGCTTCAAATATGGCCTATTAAGGATCCAGAATTAAGCTTTGCAGACACTTCCCCATGTAATGATTTATCTTTCAGATTCAGTGCCATGAGACACCTAATTAGTGTTTATTGAGAATCTGTGATCTAATTTGGAGCGTTTTCTTTAAACTAAGTTAATCCAGTGCATTTTTGCCCCAGATACATGGAAGAATAATGATGACTGGAAGGTTTTACATTTCTCCTCCTACCTGACATAGTAGGCAGAAATAAAGGATAGCTGTTTCCCAGGAGAGGCAAATATGTCTCAAGGGAAAAAAAAAGGAGCCGTCAAACTGTAAAAGCAAATAATGCTGGTTGTGAAAATCATGCAATGCTACAGTACTGGTTAAAGGTGAGACTAACTTTGCTCCAAAACAGGAAAGAACTGCTACTCCCTGAGGGAAGCGAGCACAGCATTTGCCTTCTGGAATCATGACATGCCTGGAGCAGAAACACAATGGCAATTCCAAAAGGGCAGGAGCTCCACTGCCACCCAATGAAGTTATAATTAAAAACCATGAGAAAATTAGACACAATGTAAGCATGCACAACTAGCTCAGAAAATGAGCTGGAGAAGGCAGAGACACAGCTGATTTCAAATGAAGATGAAAGAAAATGACAGAAAAGAAAGGTGAAAGAAAATGACAACTTTCTACCACACTTCTGCATGTGCTGCTTGCCCTGGTGTGTTACAGGCAGAAGTCACAGACACCATAGTGGGACTATCTAAATAACAGAGAACAAGACAATGTATTACACATAACTATCAGGAATAAGTTTTCCCTTTCTTTTTGTCAGTCAATAAAATGTGCAATGATAGAAAAACCGCCAAGAAAACAGCACTAATTTAAATACTCTTCCCACCTCCCAGGTGAGTGCCCTGTCCCAGGAAGCTGCAGGACTGTGCTCCTTTTTATTGCTTTATTTCTCTTCCCATGAATCTTGCTGCACAGTGTCACAGCATCAATAGGACAGGAAAAAGGAGTGTTGGTGCACAGACTAGGAAGGAGTTTGATGGTGATCAGTGCATCCTGGTGAAATGTAAGAGATGTGGATTTGTAATCCCACAGACTGGGAATACAACTCTCTTTCTGATTAACTTCTTAGTTAAGAAATAAGACTCCTTAGACAGGAGTTCCTCAGATTTGCTTTCAGCCATGAATCATTTGGTAGGCAGAAAATATTCCAGAAGCACACTGAGAATTTATCAAATGCCAACACATATACAGTCTGGCAATGACAAGTGTTCCCATCAGTAAAAAGCAACAAAGAGTTATTCCATGCCACAGAGCCGACTGCCTGGCATTGCTTTGACACTATGAGCAGTCACTCCGATTGCCTATTAGATGTAATTATGGTAATTGGATAAAATGATCTTTTCTGTCTTTTCCTGCATTCTTTTCGTTATTCCCAAACTGCCATCGCATAGAAAATAAGACACTGGTGTGGATCACTGGCCCTATTAAACCACGAACAAGAATAGCAAACTATTATTACTTTTATTATTTAGAAATATTATTTATAATTAAAATCCTGATCAGCTGAGCTGCAGTTAACATCACAATGGTTTCTAGGCAAGAGGCAATAGAACAATTCTTACTAGCTGGTACAAATCCACAGTCTACACTTTTCAGAAGCTGTAAACTGACTTTTTGTTTTAAATGCTAAGTAAGAATACAGAGCATTTTGCTTGATTCAGACAAAGCTTTCCCCATTTATGCTATGCACATGGTACACACACCTCTAACCTGTCTCTAAGACTGCTCATTCACCTACATTTGAGAGTTCCTTGTTT
Organism: Podargus strigoides; assembly: GCA_028020825.1. Taxonomy (NCBI): domain Eukaryota; kingdom Metazoa; phylum Chordata; class Aves; order Caprimulgiformes; family Podargidae; genus Podargus; species Podargus strigoides. Next base: position 6,656,369 of record CM051633.1, read on the forward strand.
GTAAATTCCTTCACCTGCATTTCCAGCTGACAAATGAGTGGGGTATTGATATGCTATATTGCTTGGCAGGGGAGAGCTCATTCCCATTTTCCACAAGAGCACGCCACATACAGTGTGCTCACTTACTTGCACTTGACACACAGCAAGAGTTTATCCATAAAAATACAGGCACAAGCTGGAACATAGGAGGTTCATTTAAATATGAGGAAGAACTTTGTTTCAGTGAGGGTGCCAGAGCACTGGCACAGGCTGCCCAGAGAGGTGTGGAGTCTCCTTCTCTGGAGATTTTCCAGCCTCGCCTGGATGCAGCCCTGAGTGATGTGCTCTAGGGGATCCTGCTTTAAAGCATGGGAGTTGAACTAGATGATCTCTGGAGGTCCCTTCCAACTCTGAATATTCCGTGATTCTGTGATTCTGTGAAAACTTTATCACTATGAAAACAAGCACAGTTCTTATATTTTCTCTTCTCATTTTTTTCTGTACATTAAATCAGACTTTGCAGACTAAATGGCCAGGCTGGTTAGGGAAAATGAAAGAATCTTATCATGTTGGACTCCAAGATTACAGAAGGGTTGCTATCTGTTAAAGAAACAAAAACAAACACATGGGGAAGAGGTTCAAACCCTGTCTCAATACCAGCTCCAAATACCTAGTGTTGGTTTTAAGCTTTTGAAATGACAGAAAGAAATTACTTGCCCACGAGACTACTAGCATAATTTTTTTGGAAAAACCGATGCCAAATTTCTAGCTGACATTCTTAATGCAGTCTACATCTTGTAAAAAAGCCTTAATGGATGAACAATCACAAAGCTGTATAAGACCAGATATAAAAATTTAAGAGCAGGTGTTTGGAATGCAGCCAGGTATCATGAAAGACCTGCTCAGACTGAAAAATCCTGACACAATTAATATTTATATTCTGAAGTACTTATTTTCTCATTGTTTATTAGCATTCTAGCCCCAGCATCTTTTATTTGTGGTGGCATTTAATTTTGGTTTGTCATTGGTTGGCTTTTTTTTTTTTTTTTCTGTGCAGATGGAAGGTTTTTTGTTATTTTTTTAAGCTCTAAATTGTTTTTCTTGTCTCATTCACTGTAACATTTTAAAGATGTTCAGAAATATCTAAATGTGAACAGAGGACAAAAAAATATAAGGTCATTCTCTTAATGTTACCTTTAGCAAATTCTGATCCTTTATTTCTTAAATTTACCACTTCCTCCTTATCATCACCATTATTCTCATCTTTGCCATAACCTTAGTTCTCCTTTTACAGCACTGGGAAATCACACTGTATGATATTGATTTTGAGAAGGTATTGGATTTATGAGAGCAAATTATGTGCATCAACACCTGGATTCTGCCTTGAGGGATCCCTCCATCAGCACACTGCAGTTATGTGAGCTATCCCACCATGCCTTCATTATCCCAGTGAGGTGACAGCCCTGTACCTGCACTCAGATGTCTAACTGCTGCTTGCTCCCCACGCTGCATTCATCAGTGCAGAGGCATTTCAGAGCAGTGCCCAAGCATGCTGATTCCCCAGAACAGGCACGTAAGGCTGCTCTGCAGGCACTTTCTTCTTTGCATATCTCAAGATTCCACTGCAGCTCTGTTTTGTTGATTGCTATGCCCCTTTGATTCCCACCACTTGCCTACCCTCTCCCTAACCTCCTTAGCTGATTTTTGAGGAATCAATCCCTCCCTCACTGTTTCTAGTTTAAATTTCTGCCTAGCAAATTTGCCAGCCTGTTGGCAAAGACATTTTTGCCCCATTCAATCAGCTGGATCCCATCTCTTACAAGCAGTTGTGGATCCTCAAAGAGGGTCCCACAATCATACAGACTGAAGCCCTGCTGCCAACACCAGCTACACAACTAGTTGTTAACCCACAGGATCCATTGAATCATCCTTAGACCCTCCTCAGTGGTAGAATCAAGGAGAACACCTCCTCCATTCCCATGCACTCGATCACTGTGCCAGTGCCCTTCAGTCATGCCTGATACTTCCCAGGTCACCCCTGGCACTCCTCCACAACATCCTAAATTTGAGAAGCCAGCAAGCAGCAAACCTCCCTAAATGACAAATCAGGTCAGCAGGTGGAGACCTTAGTCCCCTGCAGTAGAGAGTCTCCAACCATAATCACTTGCCACTTCTTTCTAGTGTTCTCGAGTGGCTCAGGGTCAGCCACTGGAGATGCTCCATTTGATGGCACTCCTAGCTCCCCAGTAGCTATGAGGGCAGTGAACCTAGTCTATAACTGCAAGTCATGAGGTGGAGTTGGAGCGTTCCTCCTGCTGTGAGAAGTTACCAGCTTCCAGCCTTTGCCATGATGGGAATTTCCACCTTCCAATTCCATATGCATAGGCACTTCCCATCTCTCCACAGCAGTTGAAGGCTGAGGTTTCTGAAGCTGCAGGGTCTCAGAGAAGTGCCAGCTGATCGCTTTCTCATCCTTTTGGATTCTGCAGAGTTTGCTGACCACCTCCCATAGCTCTTTCACTTGGAGGCTGAGCTCCTCAACAACTTCACAGCTCTTGGCAGGCCAGAAGACCACGTGCCCCAGCCCCAGACACTCCATGCTGCCTCAGACTTGAGAAGCTGCATCTTCCTTAAGTTTTCTTTTAAAAACGCCAGATAAAGAAACATGGGAATATTAAGAAGACATTTGTAAAAATCAGAATAATAGTTCACACTAAATATCTAAAATCTTAAAAAAACCAGGAAAAAATCGCTTTCACTGAAATTGTGTATTTGGTTTTCTTAAAAATAATTAAAGCAAAATGAAAAAATAATTCACTTTTCTTCCCCTAGTTGTTTGTTTCCTTTTATCACCTGATTAATAATGGATAAATTTGAATTAAATAGGGTAAATTCACTGCCAGCAAATTCAATGATTTGGTGATGATATTTCTACAGATAACTTCCTCACTCATGTATAAGCAGGAATTCAACAAAATCCAAGCTCCTATCACTGGGCACATCTGCTGTTAAACTGCCAATAACATACATAGTAACCCTTTGCTTACTGCTCATCAGGAATGTACCAGTCCTGTCTGTGCACTTCTTACAACAACAAATATATCAATATGCATAAATATATATTTACAAGTAGATAAATGTTGCTGTGCAAGACCTGTGTAAATCCAGGGAATGACTCCTATGAATCAGTAGAGATTTTCTGTGTATGTCAGGTCCAATTTTTTCCTGTTATATGTAAAGCCAAAAGTAAAAATTTGTACGTGGATTGAAGAAGATTTTTTTTTGCTTTCAAATTCAGAAATGCCCAAATCACTTTGCACAATTGCATATAAAACATGGGTAGTGTTGCTACTGTGCTGTCAAATGTGACAGCCATTCTGTACTCAACAATATTTCAAGCACCATCCAAATGCAACCATACAAATGTCACCTCTGCCTATGGAACTTTATAAATGAAGCAATATTAATCAATTAAGGGACAGTGGGGTGCATGTAGAAGCAGCCAAGTCTACCTGAGGGTTACAATAGGGAGTTCTGGGTGGGCAATCAAGTTTGAACTCCAGAACTGCCAAGGCACACGGATTCTCTGTACAATCAAACGGATTTCCGGTCCCACACTGAGGGAAACAGAAACTTTTGCCTATAGCCAGACACGAGAAAATTCTGCTAAGACACCATTTATCTATTATATGCTATTATACCATTTACCAAATCTTCGTACTTCTGCTCGCAGAAATATATGACTTGGTATGTGGGAGGTCATCTAGATATTTCCACTGCAAATTTCTGAAGACAGCATTTTCATGTGACATATGACACAGAATGATACTGCTCTCCTAGGATGCTTGGTAAGGGAAAGGCCTGTCCAAGCCTTTCAAGCAGAAATTAAGACCCCTAAATACATGAGCTAATGTGAATCTGAAGGGTCACTAAGTACCATTTTAATTACCTATTTATCTTGTACCCAATAGACCAGAAGAGTAAAAATATGTCTAGCTTCTTTACATTGTATGTACATGCTATGCTTAACAAAAGGATTTTTTTTTTTTTCCAAATTACCTACTTGTTTGGCATATCAGACCTCCTACTTCTGCAAATTTCACAGAGAGGAAGCAGCTGCCCAGTATTGTGTACTCTTCAGAGGGGATCATGGAATCATGGTATATTCAGAGTTGGAAGGGACCTCTAGAGATCATCCAGTCCAACTCCCCTGCTGTAAAGCAGGATCCCCTAGAGCACATCACTCAGGACTGCATCCAGGCGAGGCTGGAAAATCTTCAGAGAAGCAGACTCCACACCTCTCTGGGCAGCCTGTGCCAGTGCTCTGGCACCCTCACTGAAAAGAAGGTCTTCCTCATATTTAAGTGGAACCTCCTATGTTCCAGCCTGTGCCCATTACCCCTAGTCCTGTCACTGAGAACCACTGAAAAGAGTCTGGCTCCATCCTCCCTCAGCCCACCCTTTGGGTATTTATAAACATTAATTAAATCACCCCTCAGCCTTCTCCAGGCTAGAGTCCCATCTCTCAGCCTTTCCTCACAGGGAAGATGCTCCAGTCCCCCACTCATCCTTGCTGCCCTCTGCTGGACTCTCTCCAGTAGGTCCCTGTCTCTCTTCAACTGGGGAGCCCAGAACTGGACACAGGATTCCAGTTGTGGCCTCCCCAGGGCAGAGCAGAGGGGGAGAAAATGATCTCCCTCGCCCTCCTGGCCACACACTGCCCTGTGCAGCCCAGGGTGGCATTGGCCTTCTTGGCAGCACGGACACATTGCTGGCTCATGGATAATTTACTGTCTGCCAGGACTCCCAGGTCCCTCTCCTCAGAACTGCTTTTCAGAGGGGGCAGTGCACACTAAATTAGTTTCTTTTCATCCTGACCTTTGCATACTGTGCAGGTTTATATAATGTGCAGTGCTCTAATGATGTCAACCTTTTGTTACAAACTAACCCCAAAGAAACATGATAACAGGCTGCCATTCATAAATGCTGTTATTCAGAATGGCTGCCATCCTCCTTATCTTTAAAGGGACCAAACCTCAAAGTGATCAACATTTCCTCAAAGTTGTTCCCACATATGAGGATGTGGGAATTGTTTTCTAGCAGCATAAAGCTGTTCTCGGGAGAAATGGCTGCAGCTCTGTGGTGCTTACTCACCCTACACAAAGGCCTACACAGAAGAGACAATGCAAAGCTGCGTGGAGTAGGTGACAGAAGAGGACTGGAAGACGATCAGGGTTTGCTTTTGGCGCTGATAAAGCAGCCAGTCACTCCAAGTGATAGATTTTAAAGGTGAATAAAACAACCACAGATCCATATCCAGTTTTCCATAGTACAGCCTGGTGCAGAGGAAGCAGTTGTTTTTTGCTGGCAAATGGTTGTTAGGCGTACCCTGAGAGACACCGGCCCTGCCAGAAACTCTTGTCAGTCGATCAGTAAAACCAGATGCTGTTCCAGTGCTATTTTTTCCTCTCCTAGTATCCTCATCTTTATGTTCATGCAAACAAGTTTCTTCCTGCCTGGCAGAAGAGTGTTAACCATGTGCTCCTTAGGAAGCATAAAGGAACAGTGCTGGTGGTAGTGGTAGTTAATAATGCAAGTGGGGAGTAGAAGAGATTGAACAATAGCTCCCTACCCTAAAATAGAAGTCACTTTGCTGTGCAACTCAGGGGAAGGCAGAGAAATCAGATCTTGAAAATCAGTCATAGCTCTTTAGCCCTTGCAGGAAAAACTCATCTTAAAACAGAATCAGACCCTGCATCCCATGATTTCAGAGCTAGGAATCCTGTCTAAGCTCTGTAGGAGACCTCCAAGTCTGAACCTTCTATAGAATGCTGTTTACCATCTCTGACTGCCTTGAAAGTTTCTCTTTCTTGGACCAGAAACATCAACTTTTTTCCTAATCACTAGCCTCCCAGTGATTCCAGTCCTTCTGCCTGGCATTTGGGCAGAGCACTGGCACAGCAGGCAGTAGCAGAGAGCATCTATTTCTACATGGTCCAGAACTAAGGGAGGCCTTGGCACGTGAAAGGGATGAGGAGAGAGCTGAGGGAGCACTACTGGGATCTTGGCCAGAAGCCATGTCCTCAGACAGCAGGAAGGAAAGATCACTAGAATGAAAAGCAATTAGTTTTAGCTATTTGAACAAGTAATAGTTACCAACTAATAGTAATGATCCTCTTTAAGGAACTATTTCTGCTATACTTACTGAAGAATGCAGAGACAAATGATGGGAGGCATGCAAAGAAATCAGAGCAACTTAATATAATCCTGATATGTTTTGAATGTTGGAGATGCTAGTATTTTAAGCGATACTTAAGGAATCAAAATACTCCACTAAGCCACAAAAAGAGATACTTAGTGGTTAGGCTTTTCCAGTAGCAAACTGAAGGTCAACAACATTTGTTTGAAAGTAACTGTTTTGTAAAAGACCTGGGGATTCTGGTGGCCACCATTCTGAACGTGTGCCACCAATGCACCATCACAGAAGACTAATGATAGCCTGGACTGCATTAGGAGGAGTATTGCAAACAGGCCAAGGGAGGTGATTGCTGTCATCTATTCAGCACTGGTGAGATCACACATGGAATACTGTGTCCGGTGCTCAGCTTCCCAGTGCGAGGGAGACATTGACATATTGGAGAGAATCAAATAATAGGCCACAAACATAATTAAGGGACTGGAGCACCTCACATATGAGCAAAGGCTGAGAAAGCTGGAACTGTTTAGCCTAGAGAAGAGAAGGCTGAGATCTTATCAATATATATAAATAGCTGAAGGGAGGGTGTTAAGAAGATTGGAGCCAGGCTCTTTTCAGTGACTCCCAGTGACAGGACAAGAGGTAATAGGCACAAACTGAAGAACAGGAGGATCCATGAGGAAACACTTTTTTACCATGAGGATGAGTAAGCACTGGAACAGGTTGCCCAGAAAAGTGATGGACTCTCCATCCTTAGATATATTCAGATATATTCAGAAGCCATCTGGACATGGTCCTGAGCAAACAGCTCTAGGTGGCCCTGCCTGAGCAGGGGAGTTAGATTCCTTCCAAACATAACAATTCTGTGATTCTTAGATGGTTTTATTCACCTTCTAACATTACTGTAATAGCCTTTGTAATAGGAAGAAAATAAAAGTGAAAAATATGAAAGCAGGAAAGAATAAGAGGCATGCTAAACTGAAATCCAGAAAAAAAATTGAAAATACTCTGTTTAAGATTATTCACTAAGACCTATTTGGATAGCACTTTATGAAGAAAATACAGGATCATTCTCAGAGCAAAAAGAAAGTAATTTTTTTTTTAATACCACTCATAGAGAATGAACCCTTAATACAAACTTTCTGTTGTGCTGTAGAATAAAACAAAGTTTCCCTCCTCACAAATCTCATACCAATCACTAGATAATGCCTGATAATTAGTAACATATATATAACAGTGTTCTTTTTCCCAAGTAGAGAACTTGCTTGGATCCAAAGAGCCCAAATTAACTGGCAAGACCCATTAAAAGTGCCAAAAAACCCAACTCCTTTTAATTAGTTCTTATGTCGAATAGTCAACAATTTACTCTGAAAGCTCTCCTATAAGTTCAGCAGTTGGTATGAAGAAATACTGCCAAAAGATATCAAGCAGCCATTTTCTCCACAATTGCTCTGCTTCAGAGGATTCAGTTTGGTCCTTCAAACAAAATCTATAAAAAATAGCCTGAAAATGTCTTTAGATACCATAGCTACAAATGAGATAAACTTGGGTGTTAGACCAGCAATGTAAAAAAACCAACCTGTATGGAACTTGCAGAGATATCACAGTCTGGTACTAACAGCATCATCACTGAATGCAAATACTAAATAGTGACTCACTGACTGCTAGTATGTAAACACACTCTATCTATTGATTGCACAGTTAAAGTCCTGGAAACTCAGCTAAGAGTAAACATTTTATATTTTATTGGATTCCTTGATATAAAAGTGATGCTAGTGATTATTAGCCTACTCAGAATCCTGGGTTCCAGAGATAGCAAAGTGCCTGTTGAACCCCTAAGATTTAAAACAATAATTCCTACAGCCAACAAAAATTAAAAAACAAACACACACACAAACACTAACCTCACAAAATTATTACTGATCTAGAAAATGAAAAACGTTTGCCAAAAAAATCTTATTATTTCATTTCCTGCTCTTGGCCTAGAACACATGAACTAAACTGACCTTCTTAGCATGTTAGATTTAAATTACATCAAAAAGGTGCTGCTTTTTGACACTGGTAACTGGATTTTAAAGCAGAGCCTATATACTTTTGAATAATACAGCAAATAACGTAAGGAAAATGAAGACTGAAGTTTGAAAACACACTAAACCAATCCCATAGCTGAATTCAGTATCTACATAAATGACCTTTGTGGGTTTTGGATTTTTGATTATTGTGATGTACTTCAGCGGAGAGTTTCAAAATTGCATGCTACAAGTAAAGAAGATTTAGATTCAAATTGAACCGGGGAAACAGGGCTGGGGGAGGATTTCACTCACATGCAGGGATATCCTGTACTTCAAAGTATGGACAGCTGTAAAGACAACACAAACTTTGGCAGATGTTATAGGTTTTTTTCTACCAGCAGGTACCAAACATTTACCAAGATGGGGGTGGGGTTTTTTTGAGACATCTCAATATTGTTGTTCTTCACAACAGATTTTAAAACCACGGTAGCAAAATTTGGTGTTAAAAATCAGGTTGCCATGCTCATAGAGAAGAGAAGAGCTGCAGGCAGTGGTAAAACACACAACACTGAGACAGAAAACAGACCCAACCCGAACCAAACTCCATCAGGCGCACACAGGCCAGCACCACCGACATACTTTTGTACAAAAAACTCCGCTGTTGCCTTACGTGCCATTCCCGATAAGCAGCCAGGCCGGGGACACCAGCCCCACCACACGTCCTGGAGCCACTCGAGGCACTGCTCCCTCGGGGTGACGGCCGCAGGGGGCTGCAGCGGCCTGGCCACAGCCTTTGTGGCCCCCAGGGCGGTCACTCGCTCCCAGGGCGGCGCTGAGGGACACCCCAGCGGGCCGTGGCCGTGGGGAGGCTTCAGCATGGCTCCCTCGGCCTGTGAGGAAGGTGAGGCCCTGCGGAGAGGCAGGGCTGTCCCTGAGAGCACCGGGCCCGCCGGGTGAGATGGAAGCGCGGTGAGGAGGCTGCAGGGTGGCGGGCACGGCGCCGCGGGGAGGAGCGAGGAGCTGGTGTGGCTGCCCCGAGGGGGAGCCCTCAGCACCCCGGGGCCTCTGACAGGGCGGCTGGGCCCGGGGGAGCGCTGAGGGACGGTGTGCCCCGAGGTGAATGGCGCTGAGGGGAGGTGTGCCCTGAGGTGAATGGCGCTGAGGGACGGTGTGCTCTGAGGGGAGGGTGTGCCCTGAGGTGAATGGCACTGAGGGGAGATGTGCCTCGAGGTGAATGGTGCCCTGAGGGGAGATGTGCCCTGAGGTGAATGGTGCCCTGAGGGGAGGTGTACCCCGAGGTGAATGGCGCTGAGGGGGGATGTGCCCTGAGGTGAATGGTGCCCTGAGGGGAGGGTGTGCCCCGAGGTGATGGTGCCCTGAGGGAAGGTGTGCCCTGAGGGAAGGTGTGCCCTGAGGTGTGTGGCGCTGCTCTGAGGCTGCTGCAGGTGGGGAGTTGCCTTTACAGTCTGCTCCCATTTTTTTCCCTATTACTTTAAAAAAAAAAAAAATCAAAAGCATTCAGAGCCTGCTTATTTAAAATGGTGGTTGTTCTAGTCTGTTTTTCAGGAAAACTCAGTTTTCTTGAGGAGGTGTCCTGGTTTGACTAAAACAGAACCAGTTTTCCTTTCAGTGATTTCACTTTTCAGTTCAGTCTCTTCTCAGACTGCACTTTCTGCAGTTAACAACATGTTGTTTCAGACAGTGTCTGCTCCTGGCAGTGATAACACTCCATGTTTATAGTCAGCACTGAGCTCTCAGTACAACGGGGTGCAGAAAGGCTCTTGCTTATACTGAATGTTACAGAGACCAAGGTCACTGCCGAGTTCCTTCAGTGCTGCCTTGGGGCCACCCTTAGTGTCAGGGTGCCAAAGGGTGGCACCTGCAGGGAGGAGCAGACAGGACAGTGACCCAAACTAACCAACGCAGTATTCCATCCTGTACACGTCAACCTCAGTATAAAGCTGAGGGGTCACAGGGAGCAAGACCCCTTCTCCTTCTTCCTGCCCTTGCTCTTGCTTGTCTTCCATGGTGAGCATGCCGGGAGGACTCTGTCTGTCTGTCTGTCCGTGATCTGTGTGTTCCTGAATCCAGCTCCTGTGTGCTGCTGTGCCCAGGAGCCCAGCCTGGGATCTCCCCAGCGCTGCTCTGCAGCACCAGTGGGGATGTGAGCATTATCAGGGGGAGCGTGTGACTGGGGGGAGAAGCTCAGTACTGGTTTTGTACATATTTGTAAATACTGCATTATTTTTCTTCTCATCATTATTATTATATTTTCTTTGTGTTGTTACAGTTTCATTATAGCTGGTTTAGTTTTATTTCCAACACATCTCACTCCCTTTTCTTCTTTCCCTTCCCTTATCCGGGAAGGGAGAGGGGTTAACAGAGAGCATCTGTTGTCTGTTTAGTGGCCGGCCCTGCCCCAAACCATGACAGAAGGCCACTGTAAGGCCCCCACGTAGTCTGACGCCGCTTACTAAAGTGCAGTGTTGAAGGCTCAGATGCAGCTGGTTTTGTTAAACTCCTGAGTCCACGAGGTGAAAGCAGTCCAGTTACCAAATACACCACCCTGTGAGGCACAAACAATTGCTGAAATATGGGGAATGTTACAGTAGATGTTTGCAATGACACTAAATTAATCAGTAATTTCAAGTAAGAATGCACTATCAGAAAGTTGGGGTTTTTTTCCACGCTAAAAGGAGCCTATGAATATTCTAGAATTGATAGAGATCTTGGATCACAGGGATCATTTTCCAGAGAAATACTGAAATATTAAGTGACTCACTGTATCTTGAGAAGTAATTTTGTTGTTTATGACTTTCTATATGTTTGCAGTAGTTCTCATTTGCTAGACATGATTTTGGTTAACAGTTTCAATTTGCATGGTAGCCGGACGTGCTGCTTTTCACATAGCTGAAGTGATGAGCTAACCTCAGGCAGACAGCCTGCCCTAAAGTCATTTCATTGTGAGTTTATGGATGAAAATGGTTTGAGCTCACCAGATAGTTTTCTTAATCAGGCATCCCATTCACGTCTGCATAAGCCTACAATGCTGTTGGAACTTTTAAGAGTAATTTTCAGGACGTGAGTCTGTCTGAACATGCCATAGCAGCCAGCACAGCACATTCATGATCGATTTTTTTGGCTTGTAAGCAAGCCTGTAATGAATGATCAGTGTTGAATATAGCATTCAGTAGCATGAAGGGTACAAATGGCACATTGCACAGAGATACTCTCTAGCACTGTATTTCACTCCACACAAACCACAAACAAGCTAGTACATCCATAATTACAGGGTTGCTTTTTAATTTTTTATTATAATTATTATTAAATGGGAATTTTAATTTAGAGTTGTCTGTCCCAGGCTCATGATTTCATGAGCATCTGCAGTGTCTTTACTGATGGTAAGTTGTTGACACATTTGAACACTTGATCCTGGCAAAAGGAACAAGAAGTTGATTTGTTAAGATAACAAGTCACAGATGCTTCATAACTGCCTTGTTAATAGAGGCTTTGTAATTTCCTCAGATTCTTATATTGTTCTGCTTTTTTATTGCTCCATTGGATACAGTGAGTACGGTACCATTTTGTATTCTTATATTTGTATCCATTAGAGAACATTGCTCAAATGCCTCAAGCGCTCAAGGATATCCTGATGTGGTGAATCATGTTTGTCATTGTTCAGATGCCTGTTGAGTTTGATGCTTGCTGATAAGAAGTTTAATGATGGTCATTTAGCAACCTTCTGCTGGTGTCTTTAAGATTTGGTTCAGCATGTAGACAGTAGTAAGGTGGTAAATCTTGAACATCACAGCAGTGTCCTAAGTGTTGTGCTGCTTTTATCCGTGAAACTGAAAAGAACTTGCGTGCAGGGACAAGCTGTATAGGCAATAAATGTGCCTTAAGCAATCCAGTGGTTTCCCTGTGTGACTTAGTGTTATGAAAGCAATTGTGTAGGAACATTCATCTTTTATATGATTGTTCTCACACAAATTGTCAAGAGAACAGCCAAGATTGTTTATCTTGTTTGCTCCAAGATAAGGTTCTTTCCAAGTAAGAATCCCATGATACAGGTTGCCTTAAGCTGAGTTCCTTGATGCATTCTAGTGTTGACACATGAAGTTGTAGAAAACAGTAGAAAGCCTCCATCTCCTAACAGCAGCTACTCCGCTGTTCTTACTGCTTCCTCTCAGTGCTTACACTCCAAACAAGATCTCTCTCCTCACATCCTAAAAAAACTGCATTCAAGTTTAGCCACTGTAAAAACTGCTGGAAAACACCATTTCCTCTCTCACCAGCATTCATAATTGTTGCAAGCATAACAAAATAGCAGAAGATACGATTAGTACTGGCAAAACATTTTAGTTTATTATATTCAATTTATTTAATCATGCCCAGAAGCAAAGGACTTTCAGGTTTGAATCTGTAGCATGTATTAGTGTGGAAAATGAGGACAAACGTGTCAAATCTTTGTTAGAAGACACAGGGCTGACATCTTTATTCTTGATTAAAATAAACACAGAATGGCTGCCAGTCTCTCCATGCACTGAAGCCTTAATACATTCAGTGATCAGCTGACAGAGACATGAGAGAAACATAATTGTCTGGACTAAGAGGCCAAGCACGTGCAGATAACAGTTGCAAACTGCAGCTGAGGTTCTGTCACGTGTTTGTACTAGTCAAAAGCAGAGATAAACAAAAGTGATGCCAGTTGCTCATTCTTGCTGCAGGATAATGTATCATTTCTATAAATGCATTCTTTGTACAATTCTCCATAGGTAGTGCTCTCTGGCCATGGGAAAAATAGCCATACTGGCCTTTGGTTTTGAAATGATATGCATGGAAACTATCTTCATTAATCCCTTCATGCTTTTTACACCCTTAACTTTGTTTCATTCTCCAAATAGCTTCATTTCTTTAGAAATCTGGTTTCCAAATTTCAGAAGAAGAGATAAGTCATGTTTTTCAAATCTGTTCTGTCACGACTCAGAAGTCCAGAAGCCTTGGCAAAGTGAGTAACGCTTTCTTTTCAAAATGTGTGAAAAAAAAAAAAAGGATCAGAATATATCAAGTAAAGGGTAAACAAAAGTATGTGCTCGACTATATTATCTTAGCAGATATATTAGCATCAGCTGGAGACTCTCTTCTAAAATGCACCCACATTAAAGGGCGAGTTAAACACCTGATTTCCACTGACTTCCTGCTCCCAGCTCTTAATATTTGTGTAAATACAGGTTTTATTTTACTGCCTTACCAGCAGAGGTCAAAGCTTGTACTTAATGAGTTCCTGGTTCACACAATATATTTGCTTTTCATTCTGTATCTGGTAATAATATCTATCTGATTATTAAATTAATAGAGCTGTGATGTAACAAGTAGCAAGTAAATTTATTTTTTCCTAGTCTAGTTTGAACATTGATTACGAACTACAGATTTAGCTCAGCTGCATGGCAATTATGAGTATAGCAAGCAGGAGAACTTGGGCTCTTTCCTGTTCACATAACTTAACAAACTGAGTTCTAACTAAGCTAGAAACATTTAAAACACAGCTGCTTTCACGTGTAATGCTTTCCAGTCCTTTGCTGTATTGGTAGGAGTCAAAATGCATGCTGCCCAGGAGAACTGCTGGTGCAGAATTCAGGGTAATTCTGAGTTTCCCTTAGAAAAGGATTAATTATTATAGCCTAAAAGCTGGGGCGGGGGGGGAAATCGACTTGTGCTTTCCCAAATTTTTGCTCGTGAGTTAAATGTTCTCCATGCTAATACAACCTAGGGGAAAAAAATTATGTTAGAAATTAAAAGTAAGTAAATAAATTGGTATCAACATTTTCTATTTGGGCAGAAGAAGGGCACACCAAGTCTGGACTTAATTCAGCATAAAGTCTAATCTGTCTCTAGACTGATGTGAGATTATCATGAGAAGCCAAGAAATAGCAAGAAGGAATTCCTTTATTCTCTCTAGAGGAAAGTATTCCTACTAGAGGAAAATAAAAATGAGAGAATCAATGTCTTCCAGAGTACTTAACAGAAGATAAATTTGGCCTTTAGAGGTACTGCACAGATTTTGTTCACCATTATAGTGCTTGAGGGAAATTTTAATTAAAAACTCATATACAAATATCACGAGATAGAAGACAGACATGAATAAAGGAGACATTCCCTCTATGGTTTCTCTTCCCACAATTGTATTGCTCTGTTCCTTTCTGTCAGCACTGTGGCTAAAATGACCAGAATTTAGGATTGTTATAGAACAAATTGTGCAGCCAGACTGCTCCAGAGATCAGAATGCAATCCAATCTGAGTCCAGCATCAACAGCACAGAACTCGAGCAGGAGAAGGGAGCGTGGGAGATGCAAGCAGATGGAGTTTGCCTCCCTGTATTCCCGTGCAGGGGAAGGATAAGAGGGTGTCATGTGGGAGCACACTCACCCAGTGGTGCGCCTTGCTTTGCTTTGTGTGTTCTTCCCCCCCCGCCCCCCCCCCCACATGTTTTCCTCGAGACACACTTCAAATATTTTGTCCAAGTTTGTCTTCAGGGCAGTGGATATGCTTCAGAGAACTTGCGGGAGTGGCAGGCTTTCTCAGCCTCTCATGTTGGCAGGGTACAAAGAGTGAATGACACCAACCGAGGTCCCCACAGCTATAGTGTCTGAGGTATTCATCAAAGTGAATGCCAGAGGCATTAAGCCAACACGGGGAGGTCTCAGGCCATTGTCCCCAACAAATTATAATTAAAAGTTAAGTACCAATTCATGAGGTCTTTACCACTTTGAGGCATGTGTTTTAAATTATTTTCTACAGTTTTTTTTTTCTTAACAAGTATATGGGAAAGACTTGACTTTACAGTCATTTAAGTACGAGAGTACTATTGGAATAGTTTATAAATAAAATATAAATAAATAGTGAAGGTGCTACTTTTGGAACAGTGAAAGAGTGCTGTTAGTTATTTCTTAGTTTGTATTCACTTTTTGTCTATTTGCACTGTAAACCAAGAAATTAAATCCTCCATAACACCTATAGCGACTGTGTCTGTGCACATTGCAACAAATCATAATTTCCATTGTTAAATGAAATTTTACATGAAATCTCTGTAGACAGACACCCAAGGGCAGCAGAGCTGCCTCCAAGTGAATGGCAGTATAACCAATCTACTCAATAGTATGTTTTCTGGTTGGGTGTGAGGTCTCTCATATATTTTGAAGACTCTACTTGATAAATTCCAGAACTAGGGACCATTTTCTAGGTACTGAGAAAGAGAATTATCTTGATTTTGGTGACCAAAAGGAAAGTAGAAATCCACACTTTCTGCTAAAACCACAAGGTGGATTATTTAGTGTCTCATGGCACAATCACACTGGGCTTCTTTCAGGAACTGTTTGGGGAAGGAGTTTACGTATACAAAAAGCATGAAGAGAGGTGGGTAAAAAGGGGGGCTGGACTAGATGACCCTTGAGGGTCCCTTCCAACCCAATACATTCTATGATTCTGTGATCAGGGAATTCTAAAGGTGGGACATAGGCTGAGGAAAAGGGCATAGATGGCTGGTGAATATTTCTCAGATGAAATTTTTTATTTACCACAGTTGGAACATTCTCAGAGTATGTCTCTATTTTACTGTCAGTTTCTTTGGAAAGCATCTTGGCAGCAGGGGCAACCAGCTGGCTCTGTGCTGCCTGCCTGCCTGATTGCCTGCCAGCTACTCAGACAGCTAGAAAGGAACCCATGAGGTGTGCAATAAGCTTAGTCTAGAGAAGCAGCAGTGTGTGTGATCCTTTGCTTCCTGGCTAAATTACCTGAAAAATAACAATGTGAAACAGGCAGACTAAATAGGTGCTCGTTTTCTTATGTTTGGCATAATAATGCCAGTTAATGTTGATCTTTTGGTTTATTTTGAAATAGTGGAGTGGTAATGAAATTACCTTGTGTAAGGTGAAACACCAGTGCTTCCCATTTCATTCTGACTTGACTAATCATTGCATCCCTCTTTTCCTTCCTATCACATTTTCACAATACTGAATTTTCTGTCTTTATTTAAAGAGTTTTATGTAAAATACCTAACACTGACTACTTGCCTTTCTTTCTTGAATTTTTCACTTAAGCTATTTTTTATGAGAACAGAAGACCAGGACATAAAATATTCAGTGTGTGTTACAGCATAGGAATATTTATTTTTAACTCCTTTTCACTGTAGTGGAGAAATTAAAAATACTCCACTTTTCTGAAAAATAGTACAGAGAAAAGGTTACTCAGTTCTTTTTTAGGTTGTCTGTGTCCAGGGCAAAATTCTCATTCATTCATTGTTTAAAGCTTTGTTCAGTCTGCGGCTAAATTCTGTTTATATTCATAATTTGAAAATTTTGCATGAAAGATGAAGTCAGCATATATTCAGTTGTCCCTATAGGAATTCAGTGTTTCTGCCTTATACAGCAGAGACACTACTGTTCAGTCAAAATCTGTATTTTGGATTGACTCTTTATAAAGGTATTTATACAAAAATATATACAATGCTGCTAAAATCGTACATAAAGATGGAGTATATTACTCAAAGTGGAATGTTTTCTTAGGGATCTTCATAAAAGCATCAAAATATCCTAGAATTTATATACCTATGATTTCCTATATGAATTAAACTGTGCAAGATAGTCTGTTACTTAGTTAAAGTGTTATGACTGTCACAGTATGTATAATCTATGGCTTAACATAAATTCCTTTGACTTTTCAAAATCTTCCAGAAGTATACATGATGCTGGAAAGTAAACTATACCTAAATACTGAGAAACTTTTACTGGATAATGTATATGGCCACAATAATGTCTGCTAACCTTTACAATTCCAGTTTCTAACAGTTAATGATATGACTAAATAAGTTATAATTATGACATGGAAAAAACCTCATTAAGTGGAGGCATCATTGTCTCACTACAGTTGGACAGACAATTTATCACACAGCTCTTCCACATAAAATATTCATCTATGTATTGAGGACTTACTCACTTCTTATAGTCCTGCAGAAAATACTTTTTTTTTGGTCTGGAATTCTACTTAAATGTAGTTGTAGATGGATGCTTTTGATTAATTGTATTTACATCATCATTGGATTTCCTCATAAAATAACAAGTTACTTGCTGAATCATAAGTATTTAGGCTGATTCAGTGAAATTCCTTCCAGGAGAGATGAAGGTAAAATCTTTTTCCTGAATTTGTGTCAGCTAAGAAGATTGCTACAAATATAGGGAACTGAAAACAGCAATATTTTGCATAAGTATTTGTAATAACTTTTGCCAGTATTTGCTTTTCATGAGTTCTTCTTAAAGTTCGTATAATAAAGGCATAAAAGGTTTTGGTAAACATAAAGGCTACAGAGGAAAGCATGAAGGCATGGTAATAGAAGAGGAAGATTAGCTGTTAGGTGGTATATAAAGTCTTTGTATCTTCTCACGCATTACTGGTGATCTTAGTTCCATAACGTGTCAGTTTGGTACCTTTGATAGCAGATATGTTGCTCTCAAGTTCCCAGCTCTGGAAATGATCAGGTCATGGAATGCTTATTGATATAAGCTGTTTTGATTGATTACTGCTTGCCTGAAAGACTCTGTAAATATGTAACAAATGAAAGTAAATACCTATTTGACAATAGTGATGATTTTTTTTTAATGTTTTCTGTCAGAGGAAGGTAAATTTCTGAATGACACTATCAGTGATCAAGTTTGAGTTGTTAGGGAGCGCTACAGTTCCTGATCTTCACAGAGCAGTTATTTCCTAAACGTGAAATTCTGAACCTGTAACTGATTTGTCAGAAACTAATGTGATATGTGCAGCTGTGAAATCTTAGTAGTTACAGATCTATTGTACTATCAGGCTAATTATTCATGCTGTTTTGTGGACTTAATATTTTTGTGCTTTGATTAAGATTTTCAGAAGTGACAAGTGATATGGGGTATTTATGTTGACATCTTTTGGAAAAAGGTCCTGTTTGTTCACGGAATCACAGAATCCTGGAATATTCAGAGTTGGAAGGGACCTCCAGAGATCATCTAGTCCAACTCCCCTGCTTAAAAGCAGGATCCCCTGTTCACAATCCAGTTGAAACCATGGGATATGTTAATGATCACTATGCAGATGTGGTCAAACACTTGGTATAAAATTCTTTCTTATGTGTCTGGGGTTTAGCTAAGAAGATTATTTTTTTCTCACCGAAAATGCTTTTTCTTAATTTTGTTCATTTACGTAAATTTTCAACTGAAATTTTGGAATTTAGGGTCACAATTCCATTATCAACAACCATATACTTTACCCTTCAGTTGCAGGGGTGGAGGGAGAAAAGGCAAAATGTAAGGCAAACTTTCATTTCAATTAAAACTTAATGTTTTAATTTTAATTACAACCAGGTTGAATCAGAGCTGAAATTACATTAAAGGATGGTCACTGTCTCTCCTGTGCTTCTTCTCACTACTCAAAAGGGGTAACTCTGAGAACATGGTAAGGAGACAGTTTTTAAGCAAAGGAATTGATACCAAAGCACAAAACAATAGGAATCCAGGAAATTAATGAATTACATAAAATAAGTATTGCATAGATGAAACAGGAAAGGCTAAAGAGATTCATATGGAGAGGTAATCCATACCTTTTATATTTTATTGGGAAAGTTGTCTTCTAATTAGACTATTTTTTCCTGAAGTGATTACTGTGCTAGTGGCAAATGTCAGGACCAAGCAAGTAAAGTTCTTACTGTATTGCATCAGCTCAGTGGTGGCGGTGATACCATGAATGTACCCAGCGCATTCAACGTTTCACCTCTGATGTGGAGAGATCCAAGTGCTGGAACAGAACTGGAACTGATCTTTTGGGATGGTGGTGGGAAGGTGGAGATTAACTTGTCAGAGTTGCCAAAGCACCACAGTGCAGTAGCCTTTCCCATTCTGTAACATAGATTGCCCTCTGCCCTTGGCAGTGCTAAGGTGGTAGGCGAGAGCTTACTTAGCTCCCTTGCAAACTCAGGAAAGAAACTGTACCATGGACAGCCCTTTGTACTGAGGCAAAGCTTATCATCTGCTTTGTTGTTTGAGATGAGCACAATTACTCAGGAGAACGAATAATATTGTGTCCAGTTCTGGGCCCCCCAGTTCAAGAAGGACAGGGAACTGCTTGAGAGAGTCCAGCACTGAGCCACAAAGATGATGGAGTGGAACATCTCCCTTCTGAGGAAAGGCTGAGGGAGCTGGGTCTCTTTAGCTTGGAGAAGAGGAGACTGAGGGGTGACCTCATTAATGTCTATAAATATATAAAGGGTGAGTGTCATGAGGATGGAGCCAGGCTCTTCTCCGTGACATCCAATGAGAGGACAAGGGGCAACGGGTTCAAGCTGGAACATAGGAGGTTCCACATAAATGTGAGGAAGAACTTCTTCCCTTTGAGGGTGACAGAGCACTGGCACAGGCTGCCCAGAGAGGGTGTGGAGTCTCCTTCTCTGGAGACATTCAAAACCCGCCTGGATGTGTTCCTGTGTGACCTGACCTAGGTGTTCCTGCTCTGGCAGGGGGATTGGACTAGATGATCTTTTGAGGTCCCTTCCAACCCCTGACATTCTGTGATTCTGTGAAGAGTTAATAAAAAAATCTGAGATGTCTATCTCTGTTCATTCATGCCTCATTATCTTTTATCCACACATTCTTTCCAGCAGTTCCAAAACTTCTGCACTTCATTCTTCCATGTTGTATACTGGTCCAATATTATTCCTTTCTTTATCAGATAGTGACCATAATTAGCGCATTATTTGTCTTTTTTGCATATTTCTTTTGGGTATAATATCAAATTTGTTCAGTAGGTGAAGTTAAATTTGTTTGAGCTGTTGCAAAGAGAAGCCATTATAAAAACCTTGTGAGAATGATAATGAACTGGAGGAGGTTTGCGTTTTCTTTTTTCTTTTCTTTCTAAATGGCATTTAGGTGTGTTGAACTTGATAAAGAGGAGATCCTGTTTGGCGGGTACTCTGCTGTTGCAGTTTCTGAAAGCCATGGGAATGAGGGAGGGCATTGCAGTTCTGTATATAAAGCATCCAAGCTTGAAGAGGTAAGCCTAGAAAGTGGCAGCAGTGGCACTGCCCATTTGGAACAGAGGACAGTACTAAAAGAACTCTCCAGTTAGGACATGCATCATGTTTCCAACTGTAATACTGCTCATCTTCTGCAGTTTTCTGCAATCTGCTGGTAAGTCTGTGATGCCTGTCTTGCTCTTGGTATATGATTTGAAGGAAAATACACATACATTGAAACAAAGTGAGTGACTCCACTGTAATATTACAAAACATAGGATTCAGTTCTTGCTCTCCTTTCCCACAACCATCAGAATTAAGTTTATACCATTATCTTCTCCCTCACCGCATCTCAAATCATACATTTAATAAATACAGGACTGGAATGGAGCAATTTGCTCTTAACTTTTTTTAGAAACCTTGTAACTGATTTTTTGGATCGTTCCCTAAAACTGGTTCCCTAGATACAGGGCATGTTTTTTTCTAATGGACTTCTGTTGTGTTTCCAAGCTGCTGAGTGCCTTCATCTTTCATATGATGCAATGCTCTAGTGATCTCATTGTGGAAGCTGTATATCTTCTGTGCAGGGTAACGATCAAACCCTTTTTCCTTTGTTATGCAAACTGCAAAAATTAGTAAGTATGAGCTATGTGATGGCATTGCTTTTTTTGAAGAGTGATGTGATAGAAAGAATCTTGTGCTGGAAAACAGGCAAACGATTCCAGTCTGAAAATTTTACATGACTCCTAAAGTATTTCTCCATATATTACAGTATAGTATAATTCTTCAGTCTTTTAAATGGTTCTGTCGTACTTTTTTGATCCAATGCATCTGAATATCAGACGACTGTGTAATTTTTTAAAAAGACTTGACAAGTAAGTTCATTGACTCTGTAGTTACTCTGCCTTCCTGCAGTGTTTTCAATGGATTCTTTGAGTGAGCCTTTTTTTGCCATCATTTGGCATTCATTAAGATAATGTGGGTTTTTTATCTCTTCTATATATTCCCTGTAGTTATCAATTGTTACAGTTCTGATTTCAAGAACAGATTGCAAGCTGCTAAAAAGCATACTTCACTTGCTTTAGCTTGAACAAAGTTAGATTTATTTCCTCTGTATTGTGTTTACTACATTTAATGAACCATATAGTTCAAATTGCGTATGTATTACTCTTAAATCAATGACTTAAATTGTAGCACTAAAAAAAAAATTAAAATACAAGCAACTCAACCCTTTGGTAGACTCTCAGAGCCAATTTCTAATCTCGGCTACGTTGTTATAAATCAGATATAACTCCATTCACTGATATGCAACGTTATAACCAAGATCAAGTCAAGTACCTGAATGTAGGTCCTAACCCCAAATGCAGATGCCTGCAAGTTCTTAACCTGCATGGCTTCGTATGTTAGATGAGTAGATATATTACTATAAATACTAATACAATTGAATGGAAAACTACTGTTGACCCTTATTCAGACACAAGCTTTATGTATAAATTCGGCAATTACAAATAGGGTCTCATCTACAAGGGACTATGTTGTTTAGGATGGAACTTCATTTGAATTTAAACATAAAAGCCTAAAATTAGGATCTGCAAAATTCTTATAGAGCAGTCTTCTCACTTTGGGGTGTGTCAACATTTTGGGGCCTTGAAATGCCATGCGAGTTTGGAGACTATAAAAACATAGAGATTTCATTCTTTCAAGTAAGACTTTGATATCAGACAATGTTTGGAGGTGTATCTGAACCATAAGAGGCTGATCTGTATGTTCAAAAACTGGCTGACATGCAGGATGTTCATTGTTTCAAACTCTAGATCCAAGTCTTGCCTCTTAAGAATGAGTTAAATCAAGGCAAGGACTCCAGTTATCCTCTTCATGGATCTACATCCGAATTCCATACCTTGAGTCTGTCTCCAACTACAAATGTAAATATTCATTGTAAGAACATATATTTGATCTGAAGTCTGATGGAAACTTGAAGACCCACTTCCTTTTTCCCTTGATAACTCGGGAAAACCAGTAAACATGCATTAGCCTGATTTTAAAAATCTATAGGAGTTTAAAACCAGATAAAAACTGTTAGTTCTACCTTTACTTAGAAAGAATTGTTGATTCATTAATTAAATGAGGCTTCACCACTTTAGCTTTTTCAGTAATCAAAACTGTGCATGGATCCTTAAGAGATGTTTATGTAGAGTCATGATATTTTTTCTTACTAAGTATGTAACTAGGAAGTTACCTTGATTTCTGCTGTTCAGCCTTCTTGTTTTGAAGAGGCAAAGGGAGTAAATAATTTCATATTGAAGAGAAATCATCATGAACACACGCAACTGATTACTAGTATTACAGCTATGACTCTAGCACTACCTTTGCTGTTAAATTATATAACCCTAAAATGAAATTGATTTTAAAGTTTTTTGTCTTTTCCAGAACTACTGACATTTCTTTTTGTCTCAAATGAGAAGATTAAAATCAAACCCTTTACAGAACAGAAATCCTAAATTGTTTCTGTTTGGAAGTACAAAAAAGATTTCATTTTCATGTTCTACATCAAATGGAAATGTTCTGTTCATTTAGCTGATGTGAAATACTTTGACTGAAGTCATTACAGCATAAAATTGTATTTTCCCATAGGGATGTCTCATAATAACTGTAGTGTAGGAACAAAATGACTTATTTCTTCAAAGTAAGTCAGATTCCCTCTCTGGATTGTATTGTTGGCATGAACTAGACTGACTGACCACACAGAAACTGTACTTCCTGAAAGTGTAAAGTTCTGTTGAGCTAATTCAAAACTAAGTATTTTGTGTCAACTGAAAATCACTCATATCTCAAAGGAAAACAGAAAACTTGCAGCAATAGTACAATGTCAGTAAGGAAGATTTCAGTAGTTAGAAATTTCATTTACCACTAGGGCAGCCATTTCAGTGGAAAATTCCTAGGTGGTTGCTAGATACAACTTCTGCATGGAGCCACAGCAGTTGCTGTATCTATACAATCTGCCATTTCCCGGGGTTGTAAATGGTTAATAACATTGCCAGAACGATTTTACTAATCTCTTCAAAGTTAAGTGTGAGAAACAGAATGTAAATGCTGAGAATAATTACCCTACTGTAATTAGTTTAATAGTTTGACCTGACAGGATACACACTGATTGGCAGATAGTCAGCAAATGGCTTTGTATTTGGTTTACTAGCTGTTCTTTGAGCAAAATGTTTAAATGGATTTCATATCCTTACTCTGTGTAATCTAGGATGATTATTACATTCAATTTTTTAATCTAAATACCAAACCTGGGGCATCTGTGACATTTTGTAACTGTTTGGCATGCTTAGACTTGTGAATTATGAGCTTCAAAAGCTTACAAATAAGCTTTGTAAACCAAACTATTCTGTTCTAATGTATTTGTCCACAAAGTATTAGACTTCTTGTTTACATCCAGCTTTCCTGATTGATCTCACTTGAAATAACATTTTAGGCATCTCTTCAGCTCCCTGAAGGCAAATATCCCCTGAAGGCAGCTGTTACACTCTTTAATCTGATCAATGTAACGTTTGTAGTTTCAGATTAAGCTATAGCAATTACAAAGCTGTTAAACAAGAATAGGTTATTGAAGAAATGGAGATACCAAAATCAAGAGGTTCAAAAAAGGCAGCAGCAACTCTAGGTGTAAAGAGTGTTAGCTCAATAGCCACACAAGCTAACTCTTACTTTTTGTGGTGTACTTCCTGTGATGTGTGGTTCACTAGGATCTTGGAAGGACAGGGGAGGAAGCATGCTGTATTCTGGAGATGCCTGCTGAGTTGCAGGCTGACCATGGAGGCTGTACTGAAACACTGGCAAAATCTCAAACAATTATTGGCCAGTGCTGACCAACTATAGAGGACAAGGCAGCATGAGTAGGTTCTACAATGATTTTTGTGATGAGTGTGTCAGACAGCTGTGGAAGTTGAAGTGCCGGTCATGCAGCAGGTATAGCAGCTTGTGACTCAACAGCTAATGACATTGCTTTGTGCTGTTTCTTTCTTGTGTTTAGTTTATCAAAAAGTTATTATGCTGGTAACTTACTCCAATTTAGAAAAATTGTGTTGTACTCTTGAGTTTCATTTTTTTGTTTGCAGAGCATGGTCCCATTGAAATGGGCACAATATCTGGGAAGAATGATAGAGGGAATACATCTCACTGAACTTCTGCCTTGGCATTTACACTGCAGAGAGTCACCTAATGGAGGGAAATAAAGTTTTTGAGAATAATCCATTTGTTCCACATTAGATATGTTTTGCAAGTTCAAACTGTACTCAATGAATTCATATTTACTTTCACAGACTGTGAAAAGAGCCTGGACAACTGGCAGAGATTGTCTTTTAAAGCTATTAGAATAACATTTGGGGTATGAGCACTTCTGTCACTGAATTTACATCCTTAATTTATTTCCATTCTGTCTAGGTATTCATCATAAACAATTCCACCTGTGTAGTATTTTAGCTCTTAAAAGCTTAGATTATTTTATCCATATAACATATTGTTCAATAAGTATTATTTCATAGAAGAACTATGGCACAGATTGATATGGAAGTTGGAGATGTCTGGATCTCAGATCCAAAGCAAAGGCATCTGCTAAAACTCCTTTTCTCCAAATTGCCCTTCTGTGCCTTACTCTAGCCTCACCTACAAGGCAGAATGTCACTTATCTTCCTACAGTCCTTGAGATACTACATGATAAATATTACCTCACATTCAGCAGCACAGCATGCAGTTGGCTAAAGAATCTATTACAGCTGGTCATCTCCCTAGAGGCTTTTACTTTCTTCAGTATACAAGGAAGCAGCTAAAGCCTGCAGAGCTGTATGTATGGATATGTATATAGTCTTGGTCTGATTTGTGTGATTAAGGAAGCCTTCTGCTATAACATTTTCTCTGTTGCAAAAGATTCTAAAGATATAATAGAGATATTTGCTGCTGCTATCTAAGAAATGCTGGACCTGATAAACTTTAAAGATGAGTAGCACATTTCTGAAGCACCTTGGGTCCTTTTACTTACAGCTTTCTTTGGTTGTTACCATCCAGCTATTGACTCTATGAAAGCTCACTCCATGCCTGCACCACTTGTGTCCCTGCACAGGGCTCACTTGTAGATTGGCTGTGGCTGTCTTTTTCAACATCTATCTTATTGTCTTTGCACCTTGTGCAGGAAGCAAGCTGCTAGGCAAAAGAACCCTTGAGTGTGTATGAGGACTCGGTGCCGTTGTGCATGTGCTGTAGGTCTGGGTTTTTGATGGAAGAGGGACCATACTGTACTCCACTTTTGCTAAACGTTCCTTGGCTTCTCATAACCAGAATGGGCTCTGTGAAGAAGTGTGTGTAAGGGAGCAGGTAACAGTGCTTTCATCATGCTCCCTTAACATGAGCAGCAAAAGCAGCAGCTAGGCCCAGGGATTTCCCACTCTTCAGTTGCAGATCCCATGATTCTTGTGAAGAACACATGGGACATTGCTTTTCCCATATTTTTCCCAGTTTTGTCTGTTCCCACCACGATTTCTACCCAGGTGGTGGAATAAGTATTCAAAAACATGAAAACAGATTTATCCCAGATTTTTTAAACTAGAAACATAGGATTTGAGGATGAAGTACAGGAAATTCCATATTGTATAGAATTTCTGGCAACTTTTGCTAACATTTTACCAATCACAGAAGAATATTTTATTACAAGCTGAATTATATGGTTTTCCATTATAATTTCCATTCAGGTTTGTATGGCAGGACAATTCATACGTGCTGACCCTGCTTTGAGTTGTACCAAACCAGCAAACCCCAAATATTCAGCTTCCTTGTGCTCAGAGGGTAACTTCTTCCTCTTGTCTTTTTCCTTTCACAGCTTTTGAAGGAAATTATTGGCCTCACTTTTTTCTCCAAAAACAGAAGGAATCTCTGCAAAGAAGTAAGTGCCTGACCTTGTATTTAATGTTCATGTTGCAGCTATGAGTAACAACTCCATTCAGCATCAGTTCTATATTGCAGAAGACACTGTACAAAACACAAAATAATAGTAAGTCCTTGCCTCAAGGAGCATATGTTTCAAAGCATTAGTTTTAGAAATTCCAGATGAAGAGTTTGCCTATAAGAAGACAGTAAAATATATTGTCTCACTCTGGTAAGTTTTATACTAGATGGAAAGTGCTTTACTGTGCCATGCTGAGGTTTTGATGCCTAAGGATAGAAACTGTGTTTAACAGCCTTCCACATTTACAAATTTGCTATTGAGGTAATTTGTGTGATCTATTTGATTTTCCTTCCTGCAGATTACTGCCTAATATTATATAAGAATTTAGGAAATGGATGATTTTGATGCTGTAAAATCCAGGAAATGAAATAAAGCCGATTCTCCATGTAAGCTACGTCTATGAGGTTATTTTAAAGATTGCAGTTTAAAACAAATTTATGTGCAAGTGAAAGATCAGAATATGGAATATTTCTTCCTCACCTTTATAGCCAGCAGCCACTGAGGAGTCAGGGTATGGGCAGATCTCTGCTTCAACATCCATCTGTGCCACCTGAGGTGATGGTTGCCACAGTTCTGGTAGTTTCTCAGAAGTTTTCCCTTGACTCCTCAGAATGGCTATTGTGCATGCACCCAAATCCGTAAACAAAATTAACTCCAGCCACCTACTTACTGCAAATTTGTGCCAGTCCTTCTGAGCCTAAGAAATACAAAATATAGTAAGATACTACTGTCTTACTCGTGTAAAAAATCTGTGCCATGACAAAGCACAAAATAATTAGCATATTATAGCTTTAAAGTACTAAAAATATTAGCTATCAGAAGTACTGTTAGAAAGGAGGGTATCATTAAAATGGTAACTCAGAATTAAAATGGTAATTTTTGACAGCAGTGATTATGGTATTTTCTGTTAAAGAAATTTCACTTCAGTTCAAAGGGAGGCTGGACAAATACTTGGAAGCCAGAGCACAAGGAGAGATAAGCAGACAAATCCCAATAGCCTCACAGAATCCTCTGAACTGAAAATAATTGGAGACTGAGAGTATCTGGGAAAGTATATGTGCTTGACCTCATGGTACTCTTCCCTTGAGCAGTCTCTTAAAGATCACTGCTGGAAATAAAATACTGAGCTACATCAACCCTTGGTTAGAACCAACACAACAAATGTGAGGTACTGACTTTTCAATTTAAATTTTCTTCATTAAGAATTTAGTTTTCCACACCCATGACAAGAATGAATAACCTGTCACTGTGCTAGCATGATCCACTGTGTTTTACAGGACATGCTGTTCCTCTGCTAAGACAGGATACAGAAGGCTATAACCCTTCTGCAAATACAAAATTTTCACTAGATCCTTTCTAAAATAAATACGAGTATCCGTCCTAGTATTCTGAACAATTTTTATATCATATTCCTTTACAGACATCCTTCCTAGCAATACATAATCTTAAATGTTTTACATTAAATACTCTACTCTTGCATAAGTTGTTGCATTTCAGTGGCTGACAATGAAATTCTTTATCTAGTTTGGGGAAAATGCAGAGGGGTAGAACAAAAAAAATGATATAAAATGCAAATTTATTATAATGAGAAGCAATTCTTTAGGCAGAAGAAGCAGACAGTGGCTTGAATTAGGTGAATTCTCATTCAGCGTAAGCATGGAAAAACTACATGCAGTTCATTCTAAAGGTAAAAATAGTTGAGCACTTGTGATCAGCAAAAAAAAAAATAATAAAAATCACCAACTCATCTCTGTCTTCTGTCTGTTCCTACAACAACAGGAACAGTTGTGCATGGATATGCACAAATTAAAAGAAAACCCCTAGATATCACTAAAAATACTGAACTCAAAAGACAAATATATAATCTAGTTTTAAACTTTGAGTTATTGACATTCCCATTTGTTATTTTTCTCTGATAAGATTTAAATAAAAACTAGTACACTGAAGGCACTCCCATATTTATAAAAAGGGGCACCTATTGCACTCTGACCATTGTGCAACCCCAGGTAATCATTCCTTAGCACAGTCCAAAAAAGCTGGGGTTTGCTGCTCAGTATCACTTAAGCACACTATATTAAACTAGCTGGAATTGGGCATGAAAGATCAATGATAACAATTAGCTGATTCCTATTTTCCAGTCAGACGTTCTGGAGAGCACAGAAGTATGGAAGAGGAGTACTTTTTACCAACAGGTAAATTGGGAAACAGTATTTTTTGCATCACCTGAATAAAACAAGTAGCATTCTGTAGTCATTTGATCACTCTTCGAGAGTGAAAAAAAAAGTGCTTGGGCTTTAAAGCAGTGAATATAAATTGCAGGTAGGCTGTGCTAAACTTACCTGATACTTTGTGCTTCTAAGATATATTCTAAGATTCCTGAGCTTCATATAACTCCATAAGCAAAAATAATTAAAAAATTAAAAGTAACAATCCGAGTCTGGAAATACATAACCAAGGATGTGATTTGACTTACTTTGGTAGTTTACCAACTTCAGAGGGACTGTTCAAATGCTTTAAGTAGGTATAGAAATATCTAACATCAAGTGCTGGATTTCTCTCTCTTTTTTTTTAATGATTCTTTTCAACTTCCTAAAATCTGTCCGTTCAGATGAAAAGTAATTACTTTTTAAAATGGAAAACTGATTGAAACATTCCATATATTTGCAAAGCTTTTCCACACAAAACACAGCCAAAAAAGTGAGGGCTTACAAGTTGGGGTTTGAAGATTGTCTTTGGATATCTAATGATGTGACTGTGCAGTGAATCATGATACAGTAATATCATAGACAGCTTCATAAACGTTGTGCCTGAGATGTTAAAGGTATATATTACCCACCAAGGAGATGGAAGTGTGTTTCCCAAGCTAGGAAGCTCTCCTCTGATTACAGCAAATAAGAATATTCCTCCAACTCCAACTATTGTTTCACTTCCTGACTTGAGAAAACAAACAAACAAAAAGAGGGTTAGGATGTTATTTATATAATTAATCTGAGCAGAGACTTACTAGCTTTTCCTGCTATTTGTATTTGTATTTGAAATGGCAATCAGAATGGGCAAATGTGCTGTTAGGAGTCCTAAATCCATTTTTCTCTTTCATTTTTATAGTTTTGAGCAAGGATTCCTGTTCTACGTGGGGTGGAGGGCATTTTTCAACCTTTGATAAATACCAGTATGACTTCACTGGGACCTGCAACTATATATTTGCAACTGTATGTGAAGAAACCAGCCCAGACTTCAACATTCAGTTCCGTCGTGGGCTGGACAAAAAAATTGCAAGGATTATTATTGAGCTGGGACCTTGTGTTGTCATTGTGGAGAAAGGCAGCATTTCTGTCAGGAATGTTGGGTAAGATTCTGCAATGAGTGGGAAAAAAGTGTTTCAAGAAGGCAAGGAGTTATATAGCAGTTGCACTAAAGACTATTTTGTATCCAAAATTATTTGAGAAAGCACAGAAGTTAGCACCCCTAACTAGACCCTACTCCCATTTCTTCCTATCAAGCACTCACACTTTCTAGATAAGCATTTCATTTGCAGTTTTTTGAATCAAGTTTAGAGTACATTTGTGTAGGCAAAGGGGTAAACTGACCTTCTCAGGACAAAAGAGCTCTCACATTGAAACTAGTCTCCTAGGTACTACCAGTCTGCTTATGCTTATCTCTACAGCACAGATGAAACAGCTTATACTCTTTAGTAGATATTAGTTGAAAACCCTGTCTTTTGCTTCGAGTTCATTTGATTTGACACTTAGATAATTTTGAACACTCTGTGCTAAAGATATTACATATATAAGGTATAAGAGAAACTTTGAACTGTACAACCAGCAGAGAAATATTGGAGGGGCTTACAAAGAAGTTGTTGTGTATAAGACCACTGATTCCTCTCATTATTCCAAGGATTAATATGTCCAGAAAAAAGCTGTTTTACTGAGGAATTATGCTGATGGGAAACTTTGGGTTCTGCATCATTTATTCTTCTAGACAAATTGCTCCCATACAAGGAATTTCTCTAGGGAAGTTCTCAGCATTTTTATCAAACAGGCAGTGTTGAATTTTTGTCAATGAGTACATGCAGATATGGGAAAGAATTGACTGTGGATTGTCTGTGTCTTCTTATACTTACCTGGGTACAATAACCATCATGACAAAAAGACAACTTGCAGCTATACCTGAATTTAGCAAACTGTATTTAGAAAAACTTCCTCGGTTAATGTTCCAGGACACCTATATAAATCTGTGGGCCTAGCCAAAGGATCTGCATTTTAATGTTTTGTCCTACATTCACAAGAACCAAATGCCATGATTGACCTGGTCTAGTATTGCACATAGCCCTGCTTCAGGTGGAAGGCTGGCTTGGGCAACTTCAAAAGGTCATATAATAAAACCAAACCAAGTGAAGATGCCAAGTCCTGTGCAGACTTTGTCACTAGTATAATCACTATACAACCATCTCCTGGTGATGCTTTTATGAAACTGCTGACATTGATTTTGAATCAACAGAAATTTTAATGTATCTTGAAATATTACAGTTACAAAGGAAAAGAAATTCTATTTCATGCTGCTGCAAGACTGTGTGTGTATGATATATAAAAAAGATAACTAATACCTGCATAATATTAGTATGAGAAGATCAATTTATCTTCTTACCTTATTACAGTGTCATTAAGTTGCCTTACACCAGCAATGGAATTCAAATAGCACCTTTTGGACACAACATCCGTCTGGTGGCCAAGCTGATGGAGATGGAGCTAGTTGTCATGTGGAACAATGATGACTATCTCATGGTTAGTAAAATAATCTTTAGACTTAATGGGTCCTTTTTGCATGTGTTTACTATTTAGTTATTTATTCTTTTCCTGCTTCAGCCATTCCTCTTGAAATAAACAATTTTGCTTTTTATACCTGCTTGTTCCTTTCACTTCCAGCTCTGGTAGTTAACTCAAGCCACCAGTGTTGAGATTTGTGGATGCTTTCACAGATTAAGCTTTCCTCAGGCTACTCCAGCAGCTACAATGTTTTGCTAAAGGGACGTTGAAGATGTTTAAAGTTGTGTAGAATTTAATAGTCTATGCTCAATTTCTGTCATTTCTACCATGCTTCCACTGTATATCTTTTGGTTTCAAACATATGGTGCTCCTACCACCTCCTTTGTTTCTTTCCTTTTTTTCTTCCTTTTTCTTTCATGTTTTCCTTCCAAAATCCCTGGTATATTTTAGAGTAGGGGATATATTTGCTCAGCATGATCTGTGATATTAATGCCACAAAAGACACAGGATTCCAAATTGGTGAATTTTGGTAAGTTTGCTAAATTGACACTTAGTAAGTTTGATAAAACTCAGTAACTTTGGCAAAAATTGGTAAGTTTGCTAAAACATGGAGATTGTTATGTAATAAATTGTCTGGAAGATTTACCAGCATTACTATCAGCCACATAACAGGAAATGCTACTGTGAATGGGTACACACTATATTCTACATATAGTCAGATTATTTCCTCTGATCTAAGGTTTTAATAATAATTCATTGATTGTAGCCACTAGTAATATAACCACTTTGCTCTCTAATTGAATAACCTTCTTCTGAAAACAGATTTTCTTCCTGTAACCTTCAATTCCTTAAGAGAACAAACCTGAAATTCATGCTCTGTCAAGGAAAATATGAACAAGGAAATGGCATAATTTCCTTTTCTATTTTTTATGGCTCCTTAGAATATTATCCCCCCTGAATTTTCTGCAAATGTCTTAATCTTATTCTTTTATTAAATCAAAAAATGACTACAATCACCTTTTCCCAATAGGTAAACAAAGTTACTGCTTCCAAAATTTTCCCTCTAATCAAGTCACTGAAATTAATGAGAAGAACCACCTTGAATTGGATCCTTGAGCTGAATTTGTTTGAGAAGAGTAGTGCTGTATAGATAATTTTACTTAGGGTGATTCTTTTAACTGTTTTGTTTTAATTTATTTTAGGTTTTGACTGAAAAAAAATATATGGGGAAAACCTGTGGAATGTGTGGAAATTATGATGGTTATGAATTGAATGAATTTGTGAGTGAAGGTAAGATCTAAGGACAGGTCAGATGGGAAGAACATCGACAGTAGTGTGTCTCAATAAGAGTGGAGCTTTAGAACAAAACAGTTGGTGCTGAGGACTTGACATCTGCACTACATGTGGTTATGGGGGTTCACTTCAGAATCACTCTAATCTGGTCTGTTGAACTAGTGCCCAATAGCAGTGGGAGATTACACGTACTCTTGCAGCACATCTTTAGGCCTGGTTTCATCTTAAAGGAACTCTATATGCTCAACCAATTCTACAATGGAAACAAAATTGTATGGAGTGGGGTTGTTCAAAAGATTTGCTTTAAAAACACACTGCTAATCTGAACTACAGTGCTAGTGTGGAGACACTAAACTAGTCTCACATCAACACAGCCAAACGCAGTTTTCTATGCACAACACAGTAAAGAGTCCTGTTTTGCCAATCACTAGGCCTAGCACAAAGGACACAGCCAGCAGAAAAACAATCCAGTAACCAGATTCTGTTGCATGTAAAGTCAGTGCATGGGTGATCCCTGGGGGTACAAACAAGTCAAACAGATCACACATAACAGACATCAACCCCAGCGACAACACAGCACAACCAATAATAGGTGGAATAAACAAAGAAACAAAGTCTCCCATGGCAGAGATGGGAGACAGCCAAGGCAGGAGGCTGAGCATATAAGACAGAAGTAGCCACATATTGTCTCCCCACAAAGCCCACATTTGCAAATGCCAAACCTGACTGGAGCCCAGCTGCAGGGAGAGTCAGGAGGTCCTTCCCCAACAGGGAAACTCTGCAAAGTGCATCCACCTCACAGACAGACACCCCACCCTTCCTGCAAGTGGGCCCAGCTTTTATCCCCACAGCAGCACACCTGGCACTCATTTACCCAATGTGGGGCACCTGGGGCTTGTTTACCCAAGGGCTTTCCCTTACAAGGCCGGCCCCACCTTGGAGGAAAGCCAAAAGGCAAACTCATCCCCTCCTCTTAAAGGACCATGGGGACCACCCATATGTCAACCTTAATTCAGGGCTTGGGGTTCAGACCCCAGCACTTCAGGTCCTAAGAAGTATACATGTATCTTGGGCAGTGATGAGTTTAACCACACATGTAGGGGAAAACAGAAGAATGGGGGATGAGGAGAAGAGACATGAATTAGCAGCTGGTAGAAGATAACACAGCTGGCAGAAAAACAGTAGCAGCTGGTATCATGTAAGGTAGCAGATCTGATAGATTAGGAAACAGCTCAGAGAAATGATCAAGGTGATAAAAGTATGCTTTACTGAATAGACTCCATGTAAAGGGCAAAAGAGGTAGTTGTTATCATCAGGAAAATTAATTAGTAGGACCTTTCACAGTCAGAGAGTAGAATCTGAGTTTAGGGACAAGTAAACAAATCCATGTTGGTTTTTTCCTGACAAATTATAACCCTTCAATTTACAGGTACATTGCTGGATACATACAAATTTGCTGCATTACAAAAAATGGATGATCCATCAGAGATCTGCCTGTCTGAGGAGATACCAATTTCCACCATTCCTCACAAAAAATACGTAAGAAAGATCTTCTTGGCTTTTCTGCAGCATGAGTCTTAACAGAGGTGGAAAGAGATAAAAAACAACAACAGAGAGGCAATTGCTTCATAAAACTGATTTCCATGAAAATGGATAAAGTCAAAACTTGTAGAGCATGATATGAGAAAGTAAAGGATTTCTTTACATTAAAATACATTTTGAAAGAGGCTCGTGGCCTTTGAAAAAGGCTTATTTTTGAAGCTATATTTATATCACTCATATAAACCTATCAGCATTTAGCTCACAGCTTTCTGAAATTTCATGTAGGTCATCACGGGAAATTCATGGAAACTGGTGAAGCTTTTATTGAACAACTGGAGTATATATTATATTACATGGAATGATAATGCTCTTTGGTTCTGTTTGTACGTACTCACAAGAATATGATCTTTTCAATTCTCATGTACTTATTTGTATACAGTATATAGGTTATTCCTAATTATAGAATGCTTAAAAGGTTTTCTTGTAAAATAAGAAATTTTTCTTCTATTTTCCTCAACAGTTTCATCTTATTTTTCTAGCAACCCAACAGTTTGAACACAGAAACAATTCCTCTTGCTAAAAGGTTTAGCTTTCATACTACAGAGGAAGAGCCAGCTAGAATCCTTCTGAGATTCTCCTTTTCCCAGAAGAGACAAACAGAGAAACATTAGTTTTGTAGTATCTCTTTAACAAGAAGAGCAGGCATAAATAACAGGAGTTTCTGTGGGTCTTGTGAGGAAGATACTTTTCTGAAGAAGAGGGTTATAAATATTACTTGTATTCACACTGAAAAATTACTTTGATCTGATGGAGAGCTTCTCTTGGCTGGGAAGTTTAACCATTTATCCTTGTTTCTCTTTGAGGTCTTATATTGCAGTAGGCAACATGATAGGCAATGCAAACGTGTCAAATGTTTGCTCCTTGCTCCAAGGGGAGCGAATGTTGGGATCTTCTCATAGGGGATGTTTGTCCTGGAACTGAATCTCCATGAGATAACATGGTCCCTGCCTGTAATGTTCTCGGCCATTTTTAGGGAGATTGATGATACTGAAAGAATGACTGGATTTTCAGCTTAATGAGAAATGGAACTAACTCAACATATCATGATCCTTCTATTATACAATGGATTTGTATTCCCTTCTATTTGTGAATTTCTCATGCATTTTAAGTCAAATACATATTACTGAACTGTAGGGGGGAGAGGCAAACCATCCAACAAGAAAATCATAACTAGCAGTGATATTCTATTCTGGTTTTCACATGGGGGAAACACTACTAGGAACAATTTTCTTTCACCTTTTATTTAGGCCGTGATCTGCTCTCAGCTACTTAACTTGGTGTCAGCAACCTGCAGTGTGCCAAAGGATGGGTTTGTCATTCGCTGCCAGATTGATATGCAGGACTGCAGTGAGCCAGGACAAAACAATTGCACTTGCTCTACTCTGTCAGAGTATTCAAGGCAATGTGCTATGGCCCACCAAATGGTGTTCAACTGGAGAACTGAAAACTTCTGCTGTAAGTTCAAATGTTTTATTCCTAGGAGGTTATACTTGACCATGCTATATCATACATAGAGGGAGAATGATGATTAACTGGAATTTAAATCAAATGACAGAAGAGTCTCTAGTGTCTTGAATCAAACAAATATTTTCCAGAGAGAACAACAGTGGTCTTGGGTAAACCTTTAAGAAGGAGAGCATAGAAACCTCAAAGAAGGAGGAGGAAGCATGAAACAGCTTCTACATCTAGATCAGTGGCCATAAAAGAAACAAACATCCTCCAAGTGACAACTGTTGAATTTCTCAGGCTTCCAACAGGAGCCTATTCTCTCTCATTTTACAGTTTTTCATTATTGTACTTAGCTAATTAGCCAGTGAAGAGAGAGAACTTTCAAATGGCCTCTGAAGCCCTTGAACATTTTTACTAACTGTTGCCATAGCCCCTTTTATTCATAGGAGATTTTCAGCAGTCCATTTTCAGGTGTTCAACCTCCTTAATTACAACTACTGGTTGGAAGTAAACAGCAATCTCTAAGCTGTACATGATTAGAACAGACTTTTTTTTTTCAAGTGCCTATTTGTTATCAAAGTTCTGATTCACTTTGTGCAGTCTTTTTGAATCCACCTGAAACTTCAATCTATAGTCAGTGTTATGGAGCAGGATTAATTGTTTTATAAGAGAACATGCTGATCATTAAAAAAGTCAAAAGTAGCTTAAATTGATGTTGTTATTTCTAAACCAATTCACACATTAAATTACCAGAGATGCAGCTCATGTCAACAAAGAGGAGCTTTCAAAATGACCTTACTTAATATGATATTGTACTTCAGAAGTATATCATTTAATCATATTTGTATTTATCCTTTATATGAATACATGGTCATGGGTAGGAAATTCGCAAAATAAATTGCTTGGGCAGAAATATATTTCTCCTTTTCCCTTGGCTCTTATTCTGTTTCACACTGTGTGCATTCACAGAACTGTACAATAATTCTTACTAAACACAGTGAAATAACAACCTGGTTTTCTCAAACTCATAGCAGTTTTCATGTTGCCAGTAGACCATTAGTAGGACTGGTAGCAAAGTGATAAAAGGCAAAGCTTTGAAAAGAAAAAGGGAATGGGAACCCTTGTTTCCAAAAAAAACCCAAATCTGAGAATCTAAGAATTCGCAAATAAATGCCAAATATACAAAGGTAATAAACTTTTTAGCCTTTATTGCTTCTTTGTCAGTCTCACCTCTAACTACTTCTATTTCCCTGCCTTAAATTATTTTTGATCTTTCAGATAAGGAAAAATCTCTGCTTGAATTTATCACATAATAAAACATGTTCTGAGTCCCATGTATTAGAATTGCTAGGTAGCTGCATTCTGACAAGCAGGTAATGTCTGATAAGCAGGAACTCTACAGAAGATCAAGAGTCAAATTCTTTAAATCCTTCAAATACTACAGAAAATCTGATTTGTGATAGTTTATTAGACTGCAGTGTAGCCTGTTTGCCATTCTTCAAGCTTCTGAAAGAAGTTTCTAATAAATACAGCATGAAGAATGAATAAAAGCTAGAGTGAATATGATGGTAATGATGAATACTCAGATGATTAATTGAAGATTGAGGCAGGATAAGATAACATTACTGCCAGAAATCACAAGGTCTTTTCTATCAAAGTCTGGGAAGTCAAATCAGGACACCATCCTAGGTGGTAGATGAGAAATGTAAACATTATTCTGTTTGCATTTTTAAAATCTTAACACTTTCACTGTTTGTTGCAGCTGTGGGAAAATGTTCTGCTAACCAAATCTATGAGGAATGTGGTTCTCCATGTATTAAAACCTGTTCCAACCCAGAGTACAGCTGTTCCAGCCATTGTACCTATGGCTGCTTTTGTCCAGAAGGTAACATTTCTGTATTTGTCATATCCTTAATGGCCCATACAAATGTTTTTGGCATATACACACAGTCAAGTGGAACAGAATTCTCAATAATGAAGAATTATTGAGCAGTGCATTTCAGGGCATTATGCTGTTAGAACTGCCATTTCATGGGTAATGTAATGTGACTGTAGTCTTGAATAGTCATCCTTGGTCACTTAAGATCCTTGGTCTCTATTTGCAAGAACAGAGCTGTGAAGACATTTTCCTCACAAGACCGTGATACATGATGGAACAATTATATGTTACCTCCATAAAGTTCTGTACTGTAATACATATTGAGAAAGCTTGTTTAATTTCCTATCCCAAACAGGTACCTAGCCTTTCAGGGCCCCAGCCAGAGGTAGCATACCTCAGAGAAATTCTGCAAAATTATGGGAATTTTTTAAAATCTCTTTAAAACAGCTCAAGATGAACTTCCTACAAAGATTGTCATTATGACAATCATTTGCATTCTTGAATTTCCAGAGCTGAAATATCCTCCAAGGTTACTGTGATGTGGGTATTTACATTAATATCATCACCATTTGATAGCAGTCAAAAGTAATGTGTTGTGAGCTACATACTTAAAACCAGATGTAGTACTCTAGGAAATAAATGTGCCCATTCTTCAAAATTCCTAAATTAATTAGAGTGTCATAGCAATAAAGAAAAATAAACAAACAAAAAAACCCCCAACACCAAACATTCAAGATTACTGTTATTTCAAATCAGGTTCAAATTTCAAATGAAGACAATTGTCTGCACTTTCATTTAACTTGTAAAGAGACAGTTTTATTTTAATTAAGAGAAAATGTCCTGCTCATTATATCTCTAAGTATGGGCACTGGCTGTGCAAGAATATCATTCTCAAGCTAACTTTGGAAGGCTTTCAAGCTATAATATCATTAGTGCTAAGTAAGGATACAGAAAAGTATTTATTTTGCTTATCTTCTTTGGCAGGAACTGTTCTTGATGACATCTCAAAGAATCGAACGTGTGTTCGCATTCAGCACTGTCCATGTGCACTGAATGGGAAAACATATGCTCCTGGTGAGACAATGAGAGCAGCATGTAGGACCTGGTGAGTAGCAACAGGTACTTTCATGAGAGGATGGAGAGTACCCTTACCAAGCGACTGGAAAATTTAGCCTAACATTTCAGAGGGCAGTTGCAAATGTGTCATACCACCTCTGAGGCCATCTTCTCTGAGTGCCATATATCATGGATTTGTAAAAATGAGGTGCTGAGGGCCATGGGGTAGTGGTGACTTGGCAGTGCTGGCTTAATGGTTGGACTTGATGATCTTAGAGGTCTTTTCCAACCAAGGCTTTTCTATGATTCTATGTATGTGTCTCATTTTCTGCTTAGCCTATATAAATATAAATGCTCCTTCAGGCCACACAAAACCATAGCCTTTTTTCTCCTCTGTGAAAATGGAGGAAAAATTAGTACAAAACAAATATCCAGTGTTTACAACTTGGTTCTGGCAATCTCAGCATTTCTGATCACCAAATCAGCACTGAAAACTAAATATCAGTTTTGCAACAGAAAATAATTACTTAAGACAATATTTTTTTAATTTGGAAATTTTTTTCAAAATAAAAAAAGTGGAATAATATTTTGTGTGTTACTTCTCATGCTATCATAAGTCTAGTAAATAAAATAAAGGATAAATAATGGAATTTGATCCTCAGAACTGTAACAATGTGTGTACATTTCATGATTAATCTATTAGGGAAATTTTACTGATAATCCATACAAGGGTTCAGCAATTTTGAATTAAGATGAACAACTTCAACTGATACACATAGACAAAGAAAATTAAAGCATAATAAGTGTAAGAGGGAAAGTGATGCAAATGACATCTTCCATTACTAGGAAGTAGCTGTTTTTATAGTATAAAGAAAAGAAATTTCAAAAGAGTGAAAATGAAAGTTCAGAATTTCTGTGTGTGTCACACTGTGTTCACTAACCACTTCTGCATGTTGATCTGCTGCAGCAAAGTCTCCAGACAGGAGGATCAAATCCTCTGCTGGTAGATAGTGCCTCAGTATGAGAATAGCCTCACACAGAATTGCTTGTTTTCCTCAGTAAATGTACAATGGGTCAATGGAACTGCAAGGACTTGCCCTGTCCTGGAAGGTGTTCACTGGAAGGAGGCTCCTTTGTAACCACGTTCGACTCTAGATCATACAGGTTCCATGGGATCTGCACTTACATTCTTATGAAGGTAATTTCCTGCAGGCTAGAAACACACAGTATCAAATGGATATATTTTAGTCTGTCTTTCATTTCCTATTAGAACACAAACTGAGGTGTTTCTATGATATAAATTTATTCTACAAATCATTGTTATTCTGACAGACTTCCCTTTTCACTCTTTTCCTCCAGAGTTCTAGCCTGCCACACAATGGAACCCTAATGGCTGTGTATGAAAAGACTGGTTATTCTCATTCTGAGACATCCCTTAGTGCTTTAATTTACCTATCTACGAAAGTAAGTTTCCCTTCCACAGGTTCAATCCAGCATTTCAGTAACCAGATTATCAAAATAAATACTTAAAATCATTGCTAGCAGCCTGAACTGAAAAATTATAGGGGATAAATACTGAATATATGTTCCAGTTCATGCATTCACAGTAAAGATCTCAGTTGCCACATCAGCTCAGGAAGTAAGGGTATTTTCAAAGTGAAAACTGAAAGCAGTATGGAATAACGTGAGAAAAAGCTTGAATCAATCTTCTATTATATACATCATTGACAATTCAGTTGCTTAAGGTAAAGAACATACAAATAGCATTAGTACAGATAATTCCTTCTGATTCCATGTCCTTTTCTTACAGGACAAAATTGTGATTTCTCAGAATGAACTCCTTACTGATGATGATGAGCTTAAGTGGCTACCTTACAGATCAGGTAAAGAAAAGGGAATATATGTAAAATCCAAATTATATTAAATGTCTGTTCTACACAACCCAACATCTTTTCTCTCATAATTGCCAACAGCAGAGGTTTTAGAGGAAGGTTACCAGCTTTCCCATTGCATCTCTCCCTCTGTGGAGAGTTGTGTGTGGAACAAGACGACTTGTAGACAGAATGCTACATATGCATTAAAATAACTACTTTGCTATAGCCTATGCATCAAAACCTCTATTTCTAAATATCCTTGTTCTTTTAGGAGACATCACTGTTTTCAGACAGTCCTCGATGTACATTCAAATGTATACAACCTTTGGGCTGGAAATTGTAGTTCAAACATCACCTGTGTTCCAGGCCTATGTGAAGGTTGGATCACAGTTCAAAGACAGAACCCTAGGTAAGAAATCTAGTCCCCATGTGAAGGAGACAATGTAGGGAATGTAATTTTGAAAGCTTAGTACTCATCCTTTAAGGAATAAACTTTCTTCTCTGGATTCAGAGAAAAAACAACAAAAAAACCTGCATTGGAAAATTGATGTGCTAAAAATTTGGTTTTCATTAATAACTTTAAAATTAATCAAAGACATTAAATGGGTGACATTTTTCTTGTGTAATATGATACTGTTCTTCACATGTTTTATGTGTGACTTTTTCAACATGTGCACATGAAGGGACAACAAATGAGTCTGTGTGGTCTCTACAGCTTGGAGCACGTGGTTCTTTGAACGCAGTGCACCATCACCATCAACACAATGAGCCTAAGAAACTAAAATCTTCTCAGCTGATAAGCACCAGATGGAGATGTTCATGTTTACTGCACAGCAACATTAGCCACAAAGGCATATCCTGCATTCTAATTACCTATGGGGAATTACAGAAAAGCTTTAGCTTTTAAAAAAGTCTAAATGTATATTCTTTGTCATTACTGATCTTATATACATAAGAAAATGTGTAGCTGCAGAAGTATTTCATGGTCTTTCTCTTTTACATTATTTAAAACCACTGAAAAAAGACTTTTTCTAAAAACAAGCAAAGAAGTTGTATATGAATTTGTCATTAAATAGAAGTAGACTAAATAGAAGTGGATTAAATAGAAGAATAGATTATCCTTGAGAAGGTGAAGGCTCAGTGACTGAAAGTGTACATAGTCAAGATTCTCTGGCTGCTTGACCTATAGTATTCACTGACACTCCATGTAGAACTTTTAAAGCTGTTTTCTCACTATTATAGAATGAAACATACCATTGTGCACACATTCTTTAATTTTCAGCTGTCCCTTGCGTTTCTGATGTTATTAGGTTTGTGTGGCAATTACAATGGAGACACCACAGATGACTTCATGACCAGCATGGATATCACTGAAGGGACAGCCTCCCTGTTTGTAGATTCCTGGAGGGCAGGAAATTGCCACCCTGCTTTAGAGAGAGATACTGACCCTTGCGCTTTGAGTCAACTGAATAGTAAGTAGATGATCCTGTTGTAACTGATCTCACCAGCTAGCTTTGTCTGACACTTCCATAAGCCCGTACCAGGAGAATGAGAAAGGTTGAAAGAAGCAGAGACTGAGATGATTCAACATCACAAATTCTGTTACCAACAAGACATTTCTGATTTCTAGAATACACATCTAGTGAAAGCTTATCAGATCCCTTTCTAGAGATCTGGGATGGAGATGATAAATGAGAGGTTTTTGGTGATATTTCCAGTGAAATTGCAATGTCCATGGATGTCTTAGACCTGCTCAGCAGTGCTGTAACTGAAATCCAGGCTTTGCCTTCTCAAGTCTCTGTTGCTATTGGTCTTTTTAAAAAAAAGGAAGAAATAAAAGCACCCTACTGAGCTGTTTGAACAAAAGTAGTCTGCAGCCTAACAAGCTAAGAAGTTGTTGTTTTGTTCAATCCATCATTGCCAAAAGCTCAGCTAGAGTAATGTGTCCAGGTTTTTTCATATTTTAATTTCTTTTTCCTAACTTTGTCCATGATTTACTCTCATTAGAAATATCTGCTGAGACTCATTGCTCCATTCTTACCACGAAGGGTAC
This sequence comes from Podargus strigoides, assembly GCA_028020825.1. Lineage (NCBI taxonomy): Eukaryota > Metazoa > Chordata > Aves > Caprimulgiformes > Podargidae > Podargus > Podargus strigoides. Next base: position 6,698,554 of record CM051633.1, read on the forward strand.
AGTGTTCGAGAAATGCCATGCTGTGGTGAACCCTATTCCTTTCTACAAGGTAGGAAATTACCATAGACATTGTACAGAGGGAGTCCAAATATGGACCAGAATGTACTCATATACAGTATTCCACTCATTGGATCAGCAATGCAGGGAAGCTAAGGAACAAATCTGTTTTTGAAAATTATGTCTCCATCACACCAGAAGTCTGTCTGTTCATAGGCACCAGTCCCATCCCTATGAATCAGAAAGTATTTTTGCTCATCTCGACAACTTTAACTGCTAAAAGTATTGATTTTCCTATGTGCATAATTGAGCTAATTATATTTGCCAATCTCCACAAAACATTTTGAAAATTAAAAATGAAAAGCAGTGAATAAACAAAGGCATTTTTTTAGGTACTAAGTATATATTATTCAAGTCAATCAGGCAATTAATCTGATCTTTTTAATCAGTTTAATTATGCAATAATATGTATTTTGCATTACTTACCTCTTCAATTCAGCATAGGAATGGTAGATTCAACATGGTAATTCAATATGGAATCATAGAATCATTTAGATTGGGAAAGACCTTTAAGATCAAGTCCAAACATAAACCTAACACTGCCAAGTCCACCACTAAACCATGTCTCTAAGCACCACATCTGCACATCTTTTAAATACCTCAGGGTTTAGCACTTCCAAATGTCTGCTCCCCAGTAAGAGTATTTACTCTCCATGTATTTGGTTTCAGAGATGTGTCTACCAAGCCTGTAATTACGAAGAGACTTTTCCTTATATTTGCTCTGCTCTGGGATCGTATGCACGAACATGCAGTTCAATGGGTTTAATCCTTGAGAACTGGAGAAACAGCATGGACAATTGTAGTAAGTTACCAAAGCAACTCTTAATGGTCTGCCATCAGATGAATGAATGCATACAGGTCTGTTTCTGTTTAGAATATTCCCGTGTTTGATTCACCTATGATTGAATAAGACTAAAACTGAATACGAGCAAGAACATATTTTAAAACTAATTGTCAGTCATTAGAAAATAACTATATATTGCTCAAGTTGGCCAGCCAGCAGGTATAAAAGCCATAATCCCAGGAGCTGCTGACTTCACAGATGTGTCATAACACGCCAAAAAAACATCAGTGGTAAAGCACCATTCTAAACAGTGTCCAAATCACCTTAAAAGTAACAAGGAAAGCAGTGAACAGAAAGAAGAGGAGAGCAGAAACAGGATAAAAACTTTTGAATACCCTTCTAGTCTGTTTCAGAAAAGCATTCCCATTTTAAGACTACATGAAAAAGATTACTCATATGCTTTAAGGTGAGCACGTGGATGCTTCCAGGACTTGATAATTAAGTGACGGAATAGACATAAATAAAGCTGTGCTGCACCGTAAGATGAGAAAAAACTAGGAAAACTCTGGCTGGCGACATGATTTTGCTGTTACTCAACTTAGACATAGGCACAGGTTTCACTGTTACTCAAAAATAAATTGGTATTTCTGCAAAGCTTCTCTTTGCATTAGTTTACTCCAAGATACACAAAGAAGCAATAAGATGTTTAACATTCATAAAACTTCCAAACAGCTATATGGTGTTAAGCCCTGGTCTGCAATATTTTTTGCTAGAGCTCCACATCCACAGGTAGAGAAGCAATAGGAAGCATTAAGCATTGGAGCTGTTGACACAGCATATGCAGCACATGATGAGCACAGTTATCTTTCACAAGGAAGGGGATAAGTAAATGAAGTTTAACACACGCTCTTGTTTTACAGCCATTGCTTGTATTGGCAATCAGACATTCAGCTACAACACTCAGGCATGTGACAGGACATGCTTGTCACTCTCCAACCGAGCCCTGGAATGTCATCCAACTGACATCCCTATTGAAGGCTGCCATTGTCCTATAGGAATGTACTTGAACCACAAGAATGAGTGTGTTCGTAAATCCCATTGTCCCTGCTATTTGGAAGACAGAAAGTACATCTTGCCTGACCAATCAACAATAGGTGGTGGGATTACCTGGTAAGTGTGCCAAATTTAAAGATTAACAAACTGAAAATGGAGACAAGGGGTCTTCATGTGTCTCTGTTGAGGGTTAATGGCAGTTAGCAGCCAAGTACCACACAGCTGCTTGGTCGTTCCACTTCAGCCTGCTGTGGAAGAGAATCAGAAGGGCAAAATCAAAACAATTTGTGAGTTCAGATAAAGACAGTTTAGTGACTTGCTTTATTATTAATAAGCAAAAATAATGTTGTTTAATAAGCGAAGTGGCATGTGCAATCAAAGCTAAGTAAGGAGTTAATTCACTACTTCCTGTCAGCACACAGATGTTTAGATATTTCCAGGAAAGCATGAATTTGTCATGCATAATGGTTACTTGGGAAGACAAGCACTGTTTAAACATCCCTCCTTCCTCCTTCTTTACCTGAGCTTTTCTTGCTGAGCATGATGTTGTGTAATATGGAATATCTCTTTGGTCAGTTCACGTCAGCTGTCCTGGCTGTGTCCCTTCCCAGCTCCTTGAGCATTCCCAGCTTACGGGTGGGCAGTGTGAGAATCAGAGAAGGCCTTGACACAGTTTAGCAATAGCTAAAACAACATCATGTTATCAACACTTAGTTGCAAATCTAAAACATAGCACCACCGAGCTACTACAAAGAAAATTAACTCCATCCCAGCCCAATCCAGTACCATCTTCTTTACTTTTAAGAGCAAATGTTTATTTTTTAATACATCATTTTTGCCCTTTCCTAAAATACAAAGATTCTTAAATGAGTAAAAAGCATTTGACTTATCTTAAGCTTGGAAACGTTAAGGAAAAAATTAGAAAATAGTAAGTTAGATCTGATTATTCCTGGTAAAAGATTTTGTCAACAGCATCTGGACAGCTATACACAAACCTCAAGAGTGATTTGATAGGCCATCATAAAAGTGAATGGCCTACTCTTCACTTTCAATACCCATGTTACTCTTTACTACAAAGAGTAAAGAGAGGTAAATTGACTCACACTCCATTTTGAGGGATGGGGAGGAGCTAGTAACATAAATGAAACATTTCCAATGGTGAGAAACTGAAGCCATTTTACAAAAAAATATAAAATTTCTTTCTTAGGAGAGAATTGTATTGAAATTCTTTTTTTTTTTCCCTTTCCTTTCCCTCCCCCCCAGCTACTGCGTTAATGGGAGGCTCAGTTGCACAGGCAAACCTCCAAACCCTGCAGGTATGGGTCTGATATGGTTTACTTAGAAACATATTCTTTTCCCCTATGTTGTAAAATAGCTTCCCAATCTCTCCAACATTTGGTTTTCTTCTTTTTTTTCTAGAAAGCTGCAAAACTCCTAAGAAATTTGTATCATGTTCTGACAGTTTAGAAAACAAGTATGGAGCTGCATGTGCCCCTACCTGTCAGATGCTGGCTACTGGAATTGAATGTGTGAGTTTGACAGCACTGGGATATTTATCCTCTTGAGAGAGGAAGAACATGTTGTTATTTAGAACTTTACTACGTTCCTTCTAATGAAATGAAAAGGGATATTTCTTCTAAGCTGATACAGTTAAATATCAGACTTTTTTCCACAGCCTATGGACATTAAAAATGTACATATATTCAAGAAGTGAATAAAGGAATTAAATTGCATGAATTAAGGAATTAAATTATATTAAATTAATAGAATAAAAATAGAACTACAAGGCTATCACCTCTGACTCAGGTACTCCATGAGCTGCAGGTCACTGGAAATTGATAGAACATGTGGTTTGTGCTTCCTGTTCTATCTGCTTGTGATGGTCACAGGATGCAGGAGATCTAGGCTAGGTGGACCTCTGGTCTGTCCTGATTGGGTTTTCTTATGCCTTTATAATAAGGAAACAGATTAAGTGGAAGAGTTTAATAAGCTTCCTTGATATAAAGAAACTTCTGTTATACTCTGTCTGAAAGATTGGTGGCAATGAAAGAGTCTGTTTTAATATCTCACATAACAGGTGTATCTTATAACTTCAGTGAAACTAGTTCGATTGACATTAGTACAAGGAAAATCACAAACTAAAGTCAAAACTAGAACTGAGCGCAGGTTCCCTCTTTTACATACAAGAAAAATGCATCTCACATTTCATTTTACAATCTGTTGGTCTTTACCAGATACCCACTAAATGTGAATCAGGCTGTGTCTGTGCTGATGGACTGTATGAAAATCTTGATGGCAGGTGTGTTCCAGCTGAGGAGTGTCCATGTGAATATGGTGGCCTTGCCTATGGAAAAGGTGAACAGATCCAAACTGAATGTGAGATCTGGTAAGAATCACATTGTTTTCTATTGTGGAACCTGTTTCACTAAAACTGTGCAACTACAGTAAAAAAGTGATTTAGTTGAGAGAGGAGGAAACAGCAACAGCTAAATAGAAGGAATACAGTGACAAAGCACAGAGGTGATAAAAAAGAGGCTTAACATTTGACAATAGATAGAAGAATCATGGTACTGGCTTCAGGGATAATTTCTGCCATACACATATCCAGGAATAAGGGCATCTAGTCGGGCCTGTAACTGTAAACTACATTAGGTTAAGGATTAACAGCTCCACCTAAATTAAGATGAGGGCACAATCTTCCTTCTTTTCTGTTGATAAAAGCAACCTTCCTGAAAGATTGGTTCCATCTCTTTAGCAGCATTTGCAGTCACTAATCTAGTATTAAAAAAACACCACCCAAACTACACAGAACAGTGACATCTTTTCTCTTTACAAGCAAAAATTTTATATTTATTCTTTCATGAAAAAAGAAAGCAAAAATGACTTAAGATTTCTTCTTTATCATGAATTAATTTTGTAGGCAGTCCATAACTTTTAGTTACAGTATTTATATTAATTGTAACTTGGTCACAGTGTACACAAGTCAACTAAATGAACACCTTATCTATAAAAGTGCATGTATATAAAAAGAAGCAGGTTAAGATAGCACTTCCTTGAAATCTGAGTGTGGTTTCTCTTTTCACTCCCAGCACTTGCACAAAAGGCAAATGGAAATGTGTTCAGAAATCAAAGTGCTCCTCAACTTGTAATCTGTATGGAGAAGGCCACATCACCACTTTTGATGGACAGCGTTTTGTGTTTGATGGCAACTGTGAATACATATTAGCTATGGTAACCTGCCTCTTACAGCTTATTTTGATAGTATTTTAGCATCAAGAAATAGCTTGATTTAAATGGCTAATGAAAATATCCTAGGATGCATCTGTAACCAATAGAGCACTTTGAACCTTTATAAAAAATGAATGTTTTTATATTTTCTGCTTATTTCAGTACTTAAGATGAAAATACTTTGCTTCTCAAAACACAGTTTTTTCATGGAATTACAACCAATTTTAGATTTAATAACATGTTTAAGTAGTCATTGATATGTATGTATTCTGTACCAGCCAACTATATATTTTACGGAAGTGGTGTCAGTTTGACTACCAAATCAAAGGTCATCACTTCCCAAAACAGGCAGAATCAGAATCACGTCATGTTTAAACTTTCTTTAGTTTCTCTATGCTTTTATGTCCTAAGTTGGATGACTCCAGACACAGAATCTATTGGGTTTCTATGCTTTTTGTGGTTTGTTTTGGTTTTTTTAGGATGGCTGCAGTGTTAATAGACCCGTTTCCTCTTTCAAAATTGTTACTGAGAATGTCATCTGTGGGAAATCAGGGGTTACATGCTCCAGGTCCATCAGCATTTACCTTGGGGTAAGATCTTCATTCTGCTGTTATCCAGCTGAATAGCTATTTTAAGCCCATGTTTGCTTCCCTTTTGGAAGCTTTAGTTTTGTCTTTGAAATGATGTCTCGTAAGTGAAATTATGTGCTAAACCTAAAGCTTCAGTTTTAGTAGGAATTGTCATCATTATTTTTTCAATTCCCACGTTCATGTTTTACTCCCCAAACTTCTTGCCTATGTAGAAGCTGTAAAATTTTGAACTTTACTAACTCAGCAAAGAATTGCTCGGTCAAAAGATATTGATTTCTGCCCCCTGCCCAAAAAAATCAGGAAAACAATAGTATAAAACTGAAGAATTCTCATCATGGATGATGAGCAAAAACTCTCCAAATTTCTCAAAGTCCATGTAATATCTGCAATTCAAAATATATCCAGATCTTTCCCGAGATATATCTGTGAAACTGTAGCAATGAGCAATTATTCCCACTGCTGTGTGACAGCTTCCAGAATTGGATAAGTTTTATTGTTCTCAGTTCTATGGGACAGTAATCCTGGTAGTATCAGATCATTTTAGAGTCCTTTTTTATCTGCCAGAGAGAAGAATATGGACAGATGAGATTTTATCCCAAGGAACAGCCACTCAAGCAGTACACATTTGCCACATTACTGACTAAATACTGGCAGTTTCAGCTGGTCAGTGCCAGGGTGAAAATTTGTTTACTTAGGATCCAGTTTTGTAAATGCATGCTCCAGACAAACCTTCCTATTGATCAGACATGGAGTAAAGCTGCTCTCAATCCCTTCATACCCCAGCCTCTATTGATGCTGGGGTTTGCCCCGACCCAGATGCAGGACCTTGCGCTTGACTTGTTGAACCTCATGACGTTCACCTGGGCATATTTCTTGAGCTCGTCCAGGTCCCTCTGAATGACATCACATCTCTCAGACATGTCAACTGCACCACTCAGCTTGGTGCCAACTTGCAAATTTGCTCAGGGTGCACTTGATCCCACTGTCCATGGCATTGACGAAGATATTAAACAGTACCAGTCCCAGTACAGACCCCTGAGGGACACCACTCATCACTGATCTCCATCTGGACCAGCCAATTCCTTATCCACTGAACAGTCCAGCAATCAAATCCATATCTCCAATTTAGGGAGAAGGATGTTGTGAGGGACCATGTCAAAGGCCTTGCAGAAGTCCAGACAGATGATGTCCATAGCTCTTCCCTTGGCCACTGATGCAGTCACTCCATCATAGAAAGGCAACTAGGTTCATCAGGCAAGACTTGCCCTTGGTGAAGCCACGCTGGCTGTCTTGAATCACCTCCCTGTCCTCCATGTGCCTTAACCCAGCTTCTAGAAGGATCTGTTCCATGATCTTCTGAGGCACAGGGGTGAGGCTGACAGGTCAGTAGCTCCCAGGGTCCTCCTTTCTACCTTGTTTTAAAATGGGTGCAGTGTTTCCCTTTTTTCAGTCTCTGGGAACTTCATCTGACTGCCATGACTTTTCAAAAATAAGTGGGCATGTCAAGACAGTCTGTAGTAGAACAGCACGTGATCTTCAATGTGACACAGAGTAAGGAAAACACTGAACCTTGGTAAGTTATGATATCCAGATACATTTTCTTCCAGAATTTGACATTTGTATTGCGAGATGAAACCTTCACTGTTTCTGGGGAAAATCCTGGAGTGCGATATAATGTGAAAAATAATGTCCTCCACCTGATGTTTGATGTTATTATCCCAGGAAAATACAACATGACCCTTATCTGGAATAAGCACATGAACTTCTTCATCAAGATCTCCAGAGAAACACAGGTATTGCAGAATAACTTCTTCAGTAAACTGTCCTTCAATTCAGATTGAACTGCACGTTTGGTGATGGTTGCCTTGACATTCTATGATGGCAAAGGTTTTTCGGAGATGGAACTAGCAATTAATTTTCATCATTATCTCCAAAACAGCAGAGATCTTCACTAGAGGCTGATTTTTAAGTGATTATCCTACTACATTCAGGAAAATTTTCAGCTAAGTGCTTGTATTTTATACAACTGCATGGTTCAATTTCATCTCTACATGATGACAGTTACAGTTTAGGGGAGAAATACATTTGTCCACTGATGAACAAGATGCTAAGAATGTATGAGAGAGGATTTGTAGATCGTGTTCACTACTAAAGCACAGGAAACTGTCAGTAATTGAAAGAGAAGGTAACTGTAACTTGCTGAACTGACATTGCTGCTTTCATTTAATCTAGGAAACTATATGTGGTTTGTGTGGGAACTATAATGGCAATATGAAGGATGATTTTCAAACTCGAAGCAAGTATGTGGCATCAAATGAATTGGAATTTGTCAACTCCTGGAAAGAGAATCCTCTCTGTGGGGATGTATACTTTGTAGTGGACCCTTGTAGCAAGAATCCTTATCGTAAAGCATGGGCCGAAAAGACATGTTCCATCATCAACAGCCAAGTCTTTTCTGCCTGTCACAATAAGGTAAGAATTAATTGGGCCTTCTTTTTATTCATAGGCATAATCTGTATTCTTCCAAAATGCTCACACTCCAACACTTGATGTTTCTCTTCCCCAAAATGTTTTATTAAAATATACATAAAATGTTTTATGGCTCTCATTTATGTTAATCTTCCTCCTTTCTTATTTGCACTTCACCAGCCCTTTTGTAAGCACAAAAGCTATGTGTGGCATTAACTGATTAGTTTAAAATGTCAGAGTGAAAAAAGAATGAAGAGTTACACATCAGAAATTAGTCAGTCTGTTGATGTCAGATACTGATCAATGCACTCTTTTGAACCCATTTAGCCTTTGTTAGAAAACAAAACCTACGAAAAACCCTTATTCTCATCAGTAAATCAAAACATTACTTAGAAGATGCAGATCAGCCCAAGAGCAAGATATCATCAGCCTTCCTATTCGTTTTAAGTTGCCCATTTTGTGGAAATGAAAATATCACAAGGTTCATAATTTCTGAAGGAAAATCTCCACTTTCAGGAGATGAAAACAAGAGACAAATGTGGACAATGCTGCAGTGCTCATGCATATCCATGGAAGGTGTAGAGCTGATGAACTTAGGCACTTGTGCCTGAATGGATGTGGGGGTTTGGGGTTTTTTTTAGCTAACAATACTTAATATGTTCAGGACTAGTATGAATTTAGAAATACGTGTCTAGCAAAACATCATCAGTTTCTATTGCTGATGCGAAAACAATTACGTTCTAGCTAAAAGGACTTGTATGAAATAGGACTGTGATTGCTTTGGTAATTGTTCAGAAGAAATACTAGTTACTCTCACTTAATGGAACATGGATTGTTTAGTCCAGGGAAAAAGACTTTCTTAACAAACAGGCACAAAAGAATCCTAGAAGATTCATTACTCCATTTCCCAATGCAGGTGAATCGTATGCCCTATTATGAGGCCTGTGTTCGAGACTCTTGTGGTTGTGACATTGGAGGGGACTGTGAATGCATGTGTGATGCCATTGCAGTATATGCCATGGCATGCTTAGAGAAAGGTATCTGCATTGACTGGAGGACCCCTGAGTTCTGTCGTAAGTTTCGTTAAGCTCTCTTTAAGCAGGTTTAAGAGATTATTATTGTTACTGTGAGTATATTAGTATGGTGACATAGGTAATTGCTTAACAGAATAATAGAATCCATTTCATCATGGAGTAATGAGAGAGAAAATAATGTGGTCACAGAAGGCAGACTGTTTCTTCTGCTGCCACTGTAAACTGCGCATTTTCAGCAGAGAGGGTACAAAATTGTAAAAAAATATGTTTCATTTTAACTATAATGAAATCACCTTCTGTGTGGATGTCAAGGAAATAGACAGCTGTTTCGGCTGGAGCACTTTAAAACAGGAAAAAGATATCAAGGTGTTCCAGAACACCATGTATAGATGAAAAAAAGAGGTTGAGTGTGTTATGAATCAGTGTTGGGGTTGTCATCTTTGATGGTTTCTTTTCAACATTTCACTATATTATGCATTAATAATTGTGGCAGTGCCTGCATAGGGCATAGCAAAAAAGATAGAAACTCGTTATTAATTTTGTCCTCCCTTTAGTCCTTTGAAAATAACATGCCACTAATTTGAAAAATTCTGATTTGTCTCTTGCTTTTACCTTTTTTAGCTGTCTATTGTGAGTATTACAATTCTCATAAGAAACCAGGAAGTGGTGGTGCTTATTCCTATGGCTACAACAATGACAACTGCATCTGGCATTATAGGCCTTGTAATTGTCCAAACCAAAACTACAAATATGTCAACATTGAAGGTAATAAGCTATACTATTGTAAACCAGGAAACACTAACATAGTAATTACTTTCAATGCTGTTTTTTAAAATCAGTCATACCACAGTTACATAATGGTATTCTAATTGATGCTACATCTAGCTTTATATTGAGCTCACCCTATCCTGAGAAATTCTCTGACTTGCACCAAATCAAGAAATATGCTGTACTAAGGTCAGAAAACGTGGAGAGGGCAGTTAATATTTTTAGCAGACAAATGGATATAGCTGGAGAAACCAAACAAGTTACTACTTAGGCAGACTTTTCTACTGAGCCTGACATTGGAGATGCTTACCTGAATAGAGGATGTTGCAACTGATAGATTTATTTTTTTTCTAATGAGAGACATGTAAGCTATTAAATTATAAATAGTATAAATAAAATACTGTTCTCTGATAAATGTAAAGCATCTCTTCTCCTTTCTTCAGGTTGTTACAACTGCTCTCATGATGAATACTTTGACTATGAGAAGAACAGATGCATGCCATGTGGTAAGGAGTGACCTTTGTACTTTTCTTTCTCTACAGTAACTGGAAAGCAATATTAAAACATTTGTCTATTATCAAAGAAGGTATTAGTTAAGAAGTACTAGGAAAAATAAGGGGTATTCATCCAAATATAACTTTCCTTCAAAATAACCCTATTACTATACTGCAAGTATGAAAAAACCTCAATTGGTAAATAAAGGAATGAAAAGAACTAATTAAAAGAAGGATTAGGGTAGGGATTGCTATAATACAGAAGCTGGATGACTCTGACTGATTTAAGTTAGCAGCATGAAAAGTTATGTTCATTGTAAATGTGAGCACTTCTCAAAATCTGGGTCTTCCTGAAAGTGCATTGGTGTTCCTGTCTGCATGAGGGGCTGCCCCAGCAGAGCTGTGGATCTCAGATATATTCAACACCTTTCATAAAAATAGAGAACATATAGAAGAGGATCAGACCTAGCTAATGGACTCTACTGGGCAAATCTCTTTATAGGAATTCTTTAGAAATCTGATTTTAACTTAAGGTATATGACCTTATGGTCTTGTTAAATAGTATTTTGGATAGACTCTAGCTGCACAGTTTGGATGTAAAAAAACTCAAGGAAAACTTTACTTATATTACAGAATTCTAACTTGTGTAACCAGGATCTCAGCTAGTGATCTCCTTTACATACCTAAAACATGTTTCCATTACTCTTGAAAAGTGAGGTGCCCTTAGGGATAGAAGTCATAAGAAAGGTGGTAAAAACTTAGTTGTGTTCATTATTATTATGAGATGTATTTATTTCTTTGGCATTGTTGAAGTCCTTTGGTGTGAAGTTTACCACTGAAACATGTCATATTAAGCATTTTCAGGAATATCTCACTAATGAGCACAATCCTTTGCCTTATTTGGAATATTTTAATATTCTTTCATTCACAAACTTAACATGTTCTACCTTTACACAACAGGAGTTGAAGCCACACCTGAAACATCTTCACCTTCAACAGGTTAGTTTATATAGTTGACCCAACTAGTACTCACACACTGATCTATGTCCTGATATGTGTTTATGAGGTAAGCAATTTTTTGGATGATACAGTATCGTTACCAGTTTCACATGCATAAGTTGTGTTGATGAAAAGTAACTTGGTATCATAATTATAACAAAAATTTTCCCAGAAATATCAATTAGACATCTTACAAAAAAAGAAATACTGGGAGAACAGTGTTTCCTGAGTATACTTACACACATATCTCTGTTAGTGAATAAGAACTTCTGTCTTGTCTCTGATGGACAGTGGGATTGAGTGCACCCTCAGCAGATTTGTAGATGGCACTAAGCTGAGTGGCGAGGTTGACACACCTGAGATGCCATTATAAGAAAGATGGAGTCAGGCTTTTTAGTAGGGCCTGTAGCAATAGGACACAGGGTAATGGTTTTAAACTAAAAAAGGGGAGATTCAGACTAGATCTAAGAAAGAAATGTTTTACAATGATGATGGTGGTGAAACACTGGCCCAGGTTGCCCAGAGAGGTGGTAGATGCACTGTCCCTGGAAACATTCAAGGCCAGGCTGGATGGGGCTTTGAGCAGCCTGATCTAGCTGAAGATGTCCCTGCTCACTGCAGGGGGGTTGGACTAGGTGATTCTAAAAGGTCCCTTCCAACCCAAACCATTCTATGATGCTGTGATGTACAAACTCCCACAAAAATTTCATTGCAGTTCTTAGTGGTGACTGGCCATGTGACACTTGGACAGTTTCAGGTGGTCTTCATGGAAATGTACGACTGAGCGTACCAAACCCCTATAGCCTGACCCAGGAAAGGAATCTATATATATACTGATACTAAATTTGTCAGAAATCCCCTTTAATTTCCCTGAAGACAGATGGTATTGAGAAAACATTAGACTGTTTGCTGTGTGAATAATAAAATACAATTCCATCTCTGCTGCTATGCAGAGGTATTTATGCCAAGTTAAAGTGATGAAGAAAAATTTATAAAATCTTATGCAAGAATTCCTGTTTAATGTATTCACTGCACATAATAGCAAAGGAATAGATGGATAACTTCTCTCAAATGTTTTGTATAAAAAGTAACTTTTTAATTATAGTTACTACTAATAGTTATTAAGACAGTGGTTTTACCTCAAAAAATAATTTAATTTATATAGGTATATTATACACTATCAAGAACTATTTCTTATCCTTTAATTTTGATTTTTTTGTTCTCTTAGTAACAACAGTACAGCCTAAAGTAACAAGAAGCCCTACCACAAGTGCCCTACCAACAGCACCTAGTATTTCTTCTTCTGCAGCTGCTATATCAATGGAAACTACAAATCCAACAATAACCCCCAAAACCACAGTTCCAAGAACTTCATCAGCATCACCTCTTGTCACAATAAAGTCAGAAACTGGTAGGTTTTAAATGCTGCTGTCTAAAATAAATTATAGTAAACCCATTCTGTCCACAGTTGAGAGATCGATCTACTAGGAAAGCATTGCAAGCTGTCTCAAAACCCAAGTGTAAGACTCCAAATCATGAAGTAGGCAAAGCAGGGTTCCAGAGAGGAGTTTGTAAATCAGAAATGTTCAGAAGTGTAGATCAAAAGTGCATGGAAAGAGAAAGAATATGGACACTAGGTTAAAAATGCAACCAAGAGTCACTTGTGTGAGTCTTCTGAGAAGCACATAAGCAGTGGGCCAGCTCAGCTCCAGTTACATTTATTAGCTCAACTTCAACCTCTTTTCCACAAATGATTCAGTTATGCAGGCATATTCAAGGAGCATCCAACCTATTAACTGTGAATAATGTAAGCAGACTTCAAAGCAGAATCACAGGCTATCAAGGAAAGAGGAGTTAAAAAGAAGTCCCACAGGAGTCAAAACATAACATCAAGGACTACCTTTGTGACAGAGGGTTTCTGCACTGGGACAAGAAGAGTCTTCTAGTATGATGTTAGCTTTGTAATTCAAATTATGGAAAGCTGAAACTGTAGCTGATTTGGAACATAAGAATAGCCAATGAAATTGTCATTTGGGCAAAGCCCATGCAGCCTTTAGCCAGTAAGTACCAACAAAGCCAGCTTCTTAGAAAAGTTACATAAAAAAATAATCTAACACAGGAAAACCACAGAAAATGAGAGCAAAGAAAGATATGAGACAATAGTAAACAAAAAAGTAGAGAAAGATTTGGCTAGTTTGAGATCATGAATACAAACAATAATACAGAAAAAAATCACAGAATCACAGAACAGCCTTGGTTGGAAGAGACCTCTCAGATCATCAAGTACAACCATTAACCCAGTACTGCCCAGTCCCCACTGCCCCATGTCCCTCAGCACCACATCTCCACGGCTCTGAAATCCCTCCAGGGATGGGGACTCCCCCACTGCCCTGGGCAGCCTGGGCCAGGGATGGGGAACCCTTCCAGGGAAGAAATTGTTCCTAATATCCAATGTAAACCTCCCCTGGCACAACTTGAGGCCATCACCCCTTGTCCTGTCACTGTTACCTGGCAGAAGAGACCAACCCCCCCTCACTACCCCCTCCTTTCAGGGAGCTGTAGAGAGCAATGAGGTCTCCCCTCAGCCTCCTCTGCTCCACACTGAACCCCCCAGTTCCCTCAGCCACTCCCCATCACACTGTGCTCCAGACCCTTCCCCAGCTCCACTGCCCTTCTCTGGACACGCTCCAGCAGCTCAGTGTCCTTCTGGGAGTGAGGGGCCCAGAACTGAACACAGTACTCGAGGTGTGGGCTTACCAGAGCAGAGTACAGGTGGACAATCACCTCCCTGCCCCTGCTGGTCACACCATTGCTGATACAGGCCAGGATGCTGTTGGCCTTCTTGGCTGCCTGAGCACACTGCTGGCTCACATTCAGTCAGCTGTTGACCAGCACCCCCAGTATTCAAAAGACCAAGGGTACGAACCGAGTCTCTGGAATATGGGGAGCTTTTTCATAATTTATCTATTTTAATTATTCAATTATTTGATTACTTACATTATATTATTTACCTTTACTCCAAAAGAACATACAACATCAATTTTTACCACACCAAACATGACTACAACGATCACTACCCCTTGTATAACTACCTCAACAAAAGGAACCATGACCACCAAATCAGAGAGTACAGCTCTTGCCTCATCAACCACTGCTTCAACAGAGACAGAACAAGTAAGGTTCACCACAGCACCCTTCAAAACCACTATCAAAAAGGAAACAACGATGACTTCAATCCGTACTCAAACTACATCTCAGGTCAGAACTTCCAGCAAGCCTAAACTAATAACAGGTAAATATCACTTTTTGACATCTGCCAGGTCAAACCATCACTCACAAGACACATGTCAATGTATTGCTTATAAAAAAAACCCCAGGTATTCTTACTAGTTGTCTTAACATTGCAAATAGATAGGAAACAACATGGGTAATTGATGAAGTGTGATAAAAATGAAAATTTTTGCCAATAGACCAAATCTGACATCCAAATGTCGTCTTAAACTTAAGATTTCTCTTCGAGGCTACACTCTACACTTCCTTCAAATTTAGGCAAAACTTCTCTATGCTTCAAAACAAGTTCTTCAAAACTCAAAGATGGCAGAATATGTGTTCTCTCCTAATCCATGTCTCTCTCACAATATACTGTTGAGGTGCACACATCTGGGTCTTCTTGTGCCAGCAATTACAGCTTCCTCTGAGGAAGTATCACAACCCACTCTACCAGCTCCCAGCCACTGCTAATATCCATTCTTCCTTACTTCACAGAGAGTGAGGGAACCCAAGCATCTACTCTGCACCAAGTCCCAGTAGGTGACTAAGAGGGTGCTGAGAGATGCCTTTGGCCTAAGATTCTGTTTCACTTGCCCCAGCTTTCCCAAATGATGCTCTTGCCCAGTCTGGAACACCTTGGAGGGGAGACATGCACATCCAGAGAGGCTGCTCTTCCCTCAGGAGGTCCAAGAAGAGGCAGGGGGTGCTGAATTGTCAGAGGGCAGCCTTCAGGCCCAGTTCTTGCCCCATATTTTTTAGGGAGGAAGCCATTGGCCCATTTATCCTTCTTGCCCAGTAAGACTCAGTGGGGTCCAGTCCTGCTTTTCTTATCGTCACCCATACCCTGGAGCTTCTGCCTGGGAATTGCCCACTTCCCTTGCCTTCCCCTCTTGCCCTGCCACCTTCAATCATTCTGTGCTTTTCTCTCTGTAGTTGTCACCCACAGTAGACCAACAAAGCCACACCTCATCACACAGAAGACTACCACTGCCACATCTGCCAGCAGCACCTCTGTCTCAAGAGAGGCGAGCTCTTCCAGCAGCCCAGAAGTCCCACTGACTTCAGCCTCATCTACTTCTTTCCCCTCCTCAACTGTATCCTCAACACGACTGAGACCATCACATTCTGGTGAGACTCCCTCCTGCCCTTCCTGCAGCTCTACCTGCTCCTTCCAGCTCCCATCATTCTCTCCTAAGCAGCACATCCTACACAGGCTTCAGTTTGGGTATTTATTCTCAATTCCCACTGCTCTTGCCATGGGACTCCTGGGACCCAGACAGGTCCTGGGACTGGCCTGCACATGACCCTGACTATCTACCCTGTCCTCCTCCCTTGCTACTTCAGGGGTTTGGTTCCAGGTCACAGGCCTTTATCAGGGTGTAGACATTTGTGAGCTCTGGGCCAAGCAATGAGAGACAAGCTAATGCACACTCCCTCCCCTTACAGTGATGCCTGAGAATGCACAGTGTGGGGGGAACAGAAGTGAGTGAAACTGGAAACTCATCTCCAGTTTACACCTCAGGACAGTTTTGGCAGAGACAGAACACAAGGCATGCTCTCACCCATGAAAAGTGTGGGTCAACAAGTGCAACTTCCTTGACCAATGCTGACATCAGATGCAAAAGAGTCACCAGTGGAGGGTGGGCAAGAAGGTGTACATTCAACTACAGGCTAAAGTTCTCCTACTTAGAACCATTGGGCTCCACCTGCCTGAGCTGTCTTGGTGTTGAAGAGGAAAGTCTCTCTTTGAGGGGATGCCACAACATGCTTTACCTAGAATCCTTCCCAAGACTCAACCATTCTTTTCTCTCGTCCCTTTCTTTGTAGCAAGGGAGCCAACCAGAGCTAAGACTCCAGCTAGTAAAGTAGTAACAGGTGAGTGCTCTGGTCAGGATAGAGCTAAGAGACATCCATGGTCAATGCCTGTCCCTTCAGTAGCCGTGGCTCTCCATGGATCCTTTTCAGCACAGTCTACAACAAGCAAACTGTAGACTACCTGTCAAGCAGTGGAATCACATACGAAAGTAGAGATAACTCTTCCCCTCTCAAGAACTCCAGGAGGAAATGGACAGAGAAAAATTGCTAGAGAACATCCTTCAGAACAATCACCAGCCTACAAATCTCGGAAGAAGCAGGAAAGGATGGGACATATAGGGGTCATGGCCCCATTCACTGATCTTTAAAACAACCAGAATAAGTGGAACCAGGTCCCACCTTCCTTGCCCACACCCTAGAACAAAGCTTCTACCCCAGAAATGCCCACGTCACCCACTTTCACATGTTACCCGGTTACCTCAACTGACCTGCACTTTCCTCCCAGCAGCCTTCACCCATGAAGAGACATCTCTGCCACACATCATGCCACCTCTCACCACAGAGATGACCACTGCCACCACCTCAGCCAGCAGCACCTCCAAGACCTCTGTGCCCACAGAGGCCAGTCCCGCCAGCAGCACAGAAGTCCTTCAGACAAGGACATCTCCAACTCCCAGCTCTCCACCTGCACCCAGCAGCCCGCTCAGCACCCACCTGTCATCTGCCACCACTTCCACATTAGCCTCAACCACCAGCCCCAAGCCTACGCCTACGACCCTGAGGCCCAAGCCCTCTTCCCCAACAACGAGTGCTCCAAAAGAGTCACCTACACCAGAGACCTCTGCCCCCTCCACAGCCAAAACCAGCCTGCTGCCTACACCAGCTTCTTCTCCCTCCTCAACCATGTCCTCAACATGGCTGAGCTCCTCACACCCTGGTAAGGCTCCCTCCTATTCTTCCTGCCACTGGGCCCGCTCTTCCCATCTCTCACCCTTCCTTTCTAGCAGTGCACGATGCTTGGGCTGTTGTTTTAGAACTCGCTCTTTATTTTGACTTCCTTTGCCATTGGTACTTTGGCATGGCCTGGCTTTGGTACGGCCCTGGGGCACAGGTCTCTCTCACAGATCCTGACCTGCCTGTCTGGGAGGGGGCAGATGGAGTTCTGTGTCTGTTCCTTGGGGGGAAACCCATATCCAGAGAAGCTCCACTTTCAGGGAGGGGCAGGTGGTGCTTGTGTGTTGGAGAGGACCCTTCAGTTGCTGTCCTTGACCCCTTGTCTGAGAGGGAAGTGGGATGGGGATGCTGAGGACAGGTGCCAGAGACCCTGTCCTCCCACTTGCCCATCAAGACTTACAGTAGCAAAACACTGCCAGTCATGCACTTGCCTCTGGCCCAGCCCTTCTGCCCAAATCCTTTGCCTTCATCTCTTGTCCTCATCCTCAAATGACCTGTGCTTTCCACCCAACAGCCTTCACCCATGAAAAGACATCTCTGCCACACATCGTGCCGCCTCTCACCACAGAGATGACCACTGCCACCACCTCGGCCAGCAGCACCTCCAAGACCTCTGTGCCCACAGAGGCCAGCCCCGCCAGCAGCACAGAAGTCCTTCTGACAAGGACATCTCCAACTCCCAGCTCTCCACCTGCACCCAGCAGCCCGCTCAGCACCCACCTGTCATCTGCCACCACTTCCACATTAGCCTCAACCACCAGCCCCAAGCCTACACCTACGACCCTGAGGCCCAAGCCCTCTTCCCCAACAACGAGTGCTCCAAAAGAGTCACCTACACCAGAGACCTCTGCCCCCTCCACAGCCAAAACCAGCCTGCTGCCTACACCAGCTTCTTCTCCCTCCTCAACTGTGTCCTCAACATGGCCAAGCTCCTCACACCCTGGTAAGGCTCCCTCCTATTCTTCCAGTCACTGGGCCTGCTCTTCCCAACTCTCACCCTTCCTTTCAAGTGGTGCACGATGCTTGGGCTGTTGTTTTAGAGCTTTCTCTTCATTTTGACTTCCTTTGCCATTGGTACTTTGGCATGGCCTGGCTTTGGTATGGCCCTGGGGCACAGGTCTCTCTCACGGAGCCTGACCTGCCTATCTGGGAGGGGATAGATGGAGTTCTGTGCCTGTTCCTTGGGGGGAAACCCACATCCTTAGAGGCTCCACTTTCAGGGAGGGGCAGGTGGCACTTGTGTGTTGGAGAGGACCCTTCAGTTGCTGTCCTTGATCCCCTTTATCAGGAGAAGCCAGATGGAGAGGCTGCAGACAGGACCCAGAGACCCACTCCTCCCTCTTGCCCATCAAGACTTAGTGCAGCAGAATGCTGCTGGTCATGCACTTCTCCCTGGCCTGTGCCTTCTGCCCAAATCCTTTGCATTCATCTCTTGTCCTCATCCTCAAATGACCTGTGCTTTCCACCCAACAGCCTTCACCCATGAAAAGACATCTCTGCCACACATCGTGCCACCTCTCACCACAGAGATGACCACTGCCACCACCCCGGCCAGCAGCACCTCCAAGACCTCTGTACCCACAGAGGCCAGCCCTGCCAGCAGCACAGAAGTTCTTCTGACAAGGACATCTCCAACTCCCAGCTCTCCACCTGCACCCAGCAGCCCGCTCAGCACCCACCTGTCATCTGCCACCACTTCCACATTCTCCTCCACATCAGCCTCAACCACCAGCCCCAAGCCTACGCCTACGACCCTGAGGCCCAAGCCCTCTTCCCCAACAACGAGTGCTCCAAAAGAGTCACCTGCACCAGAGACCTCTGCACCCTCCACAGCCAAAACCAGCCTGCTGCCTACACCGGCTTCTTCTCCCTCCTCAACTGTGTCCTCAGCATGGCTGAGCTCCTCACACCCTTGTAAGTTTTTTTCCTCTCGTTCCAGCCACTCTGCCTGCTCTTCCCAGCTCTCACTCTTCCTGTCTGCCTTTCCAGGAGTGCGTGCTGCTTCTGTTTTAGAACTCACTCTTCATTTTGACTTCCTTTGCCATTGGTACTTTGGCATGGCCTGGCTTTGGTATGGCCCTGGGGCACAGGTCTCTCTCAAGGAGCGTGCCTGCCTGGGAGGGGGCAGATGGAGTTCTGTGCCTGTTTCTTGGGGGGAAACCCACATCTGGAGAGGCTCCTATTTCAGGGAGACATAGAGGGTTCTTGTGCATTGAAGACCACCCTTCAGTTGCTGTCCTTGACCCCCTTTTGTGATCGAGAAGCTGGATGGGGATGCTGAGGACAGGAACCACATATCCACTCGTCCCTCTTGCCTATCAAGACTTAGTGTAGCAACATTCACTTTACAGAATCACAGAGTGGTAGGGATTGGAGGGGACCTCCAAAGATCACCTAGTCCAGCCCCCCTGCTAGAGCAGGATCCTAGAGTAGATCACACAGGAACATGTCCAGACGGGTTTTAAATGTCTCCAGAGACAGAGACTGCACCACCTCTCTGGGCAGCCTGTTCCAGTGCTCTGTCACCCTCTGTTTTGCCAATCCCTAGGCCTAGCACAAAGGACACCACCAGCAGTAGAACAAACCAGTAACCAGATTCTATTGCACAAAAACAGGTCAGGACATGGGTGATGACTGGGGGTACAAACAAGTCAATGAGGTTACACATAACAGACATCAACCCCAGAGACCCCAGGAACGACACAGCACGGCCAACAACTGGTGGAACAAACAAAGCCACAAAGTCTCCCATGGCAGAGATGGGAGACAGCCAAGCCAAGAGGCTGATAACACCAGGCAGAGGCAAACTCATGCTGTTCCCACAAAGTCCACATTTACAAGCACCAAACCTGGCCAGGTCCCAGTTGCAGGGAGAGTCAGGAGATCCTTCCTCAACAGGGAAACTCTGCAAAGTGCATCCACCTCACAGACAGACACTCCACCCTTCCTGTGAGTGGTCCCAGCTTTTATCCCCAGTGCAGGACACCTGGCACTCATTTACCCAATGTGGGACACGTGGCACTCATTTACCCAAGGGCTTTCCCTGCAAGGTTGGCCTCACCTTGGAGGAAAGCCAAAAGGCAAACTCATCCCCTCCTTTTGAAGGACTGTGGGAACCACCCATGTGTCAGCCTTAATTCAGGGCTTGGGGTTTCAGACCCCAGCACTTCACCCTCACAGTAAAGTAGTGTTTCCTTATGTTCAGATTGAACCTCCTGTGTTCCAGTTTGTGCCCATTGCCCCTTGTCCTGTCACTGGACACCACCCAGAAGAGTCTGGCCCCATCTGCCTGACACTGCCCTTGAGATATTGATAAGCATTGATGAGATTCCCCCTCAGCCTCCTCTTCTCCAAGCTGAACAGACCCAGATCCCTCAGCCTCTTCTCATATGGGAGATGCTCCAATCCCTTCATCATCTCAGTGGCCCTGCACTGGACTCTTTCCAGTAGCTCCATGTCCCTCTTGAACTAGAGAGCCCAGAACTGGACACAGAACTCCAGATGAGGCCTCACCAGGGCAGAGTAGAGGGGGAGGAGAACCTCCCTTGACCTGCTGGCCACACTCCTCTTCATGCACCCCAGGACACCATTGGCCTTCTTGATCACGAGGACACATCACTGGCTCATGGTCACCCTGCTGTCACCAGGACACCCAGGTCCTTTTCCCCAGAGCTGCTCTCCAGCAGCTCAGCCCCCAGCCTGTACTGACACACGGGGTTGTTCTTCCCCACATGCAGGACTCTACACTTGCCCTTGTTGAATTTCATTAGGTTTCTCCCTGCCCAGCTCTCCAGCCTGTCCAGGTCACGCCGGATGGCAGCACAGCCCTCTGGTGTGTCAGCCACTCCTCCCAGCTTTGTATCATCAGCAAACTTGCTCAGGACACACTCTGTTCCTTCATCCAGGTCATTGATTAATGTATTGAATAGGACCAGAAACAATATCAATCCCTGGGGGACTCCACTAGACACAGGCCTCCAACTAGACTCTGCCCCACTGACCAATACTCTCTGGGCTCTGTCCTTCAGCCAGTTCCCAATCCACCTCACTGCCCAGTCATCCAGTCCACACTTGTTAAGTTTGGCTGTGAGGATTCCATGGGAAACAGTGTCAAAAGCCTTGCTGAAGTCAAGGTAGACCACGTTGACTGCCCTCCCCTCATCAGTCCATCTAGTTATGTCCTCCTAGAAGGCTATCAGGTTGGTCAAGCATGACTTTCCCTTGGTGAACCCATGTTGACTACTCCAAATAACCCTTTATTCCTCAACTTTCTTTGAGATCGTGCCAAGAACAAGATGTTCCAACACCTTTCCAGGGATGGAGGTGAGGCTGACCAGCCTGTAGTTACTCGGGTCCTCCTTCTTACCCTTTTTATAGACCAGAGTGACATTGGCCTTCCTCCAGTCTCCAGGCACCTCTCCTGTTCTCCAGGACTTTTCAAAGATGATGGAGAGCGGTCTAGCAATGACTTCTGCCAGCTCCCTCAGCACTAGCGGGTGCATCCCATCAGGGCCCATGGATTTGTGGGCGTCCAGTTCACCTAACTTGTCCCTAACCCAATCCTCTTCTACCAGGGCACAGGCTTCCTCTCTCCTGACTTCTTCTGCAGTCTCGAAAGTCTGGGACTCCTGAGGGCCAGCCTCAGTAGTAAAGACCAAGTCAAAGAAGGCATTCAGTAACTCTACCTTCACTGTATACTCCGTCACCAGGGCACCCACTTCATTCAGCAGAGGGCCTGCATTTCCTCCAGTCGTCCTTTTGGCTTCCAATGTATTTGAAGAATCCTTTCTTGTTATCCTTCACCTCCCTTGCCAGGTTTAATTCTAAGGAGGTCTCAGCTTTCCTTATTGCATCTCTACATTCTCTGACCACATTCTTGTATTCCTCCCAAGTGCTCAGCCCCTTCTTCCATGTTCTGTAAATTTTCTTCTTCCACTGGAGTTTGTTTTGAAGCTCCCTGCTCAACCACACAGGTCTCCTGGCTCCCTTACATGATTTCTCTCTCTTTGGGATGCTACAATCCTGAGCTCGGAGGAAACAATGCTTGACTACTGACCAGCTCTCTTGGGCCCCCCTACCATCCAGTGCCCTGTCCCACAGGATTTCTCCAAGGAGTTTCTTGAAGAGGCCAAAGTCAGCCCTCCTGAAGCCCAGAGTTATGATCCCAGTTGTTGCTCTGTGCCTACTGCCCATGATCTTGAACTCCACCATCTCATGGTCACTACCGGCAAGGATGTCCCCTACCTTCACATCCTTGACCAGTCCCTCCTTGTTTATCAATACAAGGTCCAGCATTGCTTCTATCCTTGTTGGTTCCTCCACCACCTGTATCAGGAAGTTGTCATCAATGCACTGCAGGAACCTCCTGGACTGTGCATGCCTGGCTGTGCAGCCCCTCCAGCAAATGTCAGGGTGGTTGAAGTCCCCCATGAGAACCAGAGCCTGTGATCTTGAGACCCCTTCCAGTTGTCTGTAGAAGACCTCATCAGCTTCCTTGTCCTGATCAGGTGGCCTATAATAAACAGCTGCAACAGTGTCTCCCCTGTTAGCCTGCCCCTTAATTTTTACCCAGAAACTCTCAACTCACTCACCAGCCCCTCCTGGGCAGAGCTCAGTACATTCTAATTGCTCCTTCACATAAAGAGCAGCTCCACCCCCACGCTTTGTTGGTCTTTCCTGAAAAGCACATAGCCATCCATGACAGCATTCCAGTCATGTCAGCTATCCCACCTCGTCTCTGTAATGCCAGTCAAATCAACGCCCTTCGACCACACACAGATCTCCAGTTCCTCCTGTTTATTCCCCATGCTATGTGCCTTGTTGTTAGTGCATTTCAGAGAGAGCTGAGCTCGCAGCTATGACCCTAGAAGGTGTATGAAGCCCAGTTATATCCCCATCGCCCTTCAGGTCAGGTTTAAAGACCTTTCAAAGAACCCCAGTAACTTTTGCCCTAGGACCCTTTTCCCCATTTGACATAAGTGTATGGTGGCCCATTGGGCCCTTCTGCCCAAATCCTTTGCCTTCATCTCTTGTCCTCATCCTCAACTGATGTGTGCTTTCCACCCAGCAGCCTTCACCCATGAAAAGACATCTGTGCCACACATCGTGCCACCTCTCACCACAGAGATGACCACTGCCACCACCTCGGCCAGCAGCACCTCCAAGACCTCTGTGCTCACAGAGGCCAGCCCTGCCAGCAGCACAGAAGTCCTTCTGACAAGGACATCTCCAACCCCCAGCTCTCCACCTGCACCCAGCAGCCCGCTCAGCACCCACCTGTCATCTGCCACCACTTCCACATTCTCCTCCACATCAGCCTCAACCACCAGCCCCAAGCCTACGCCTACAACCCTGAGGCCCAAGACCTCTTCCCCGACAACGAGTGCTCCAAAAGAGTCACCTACACCAGAGACCTCTGCACCCTCCACAGCCAAAACCAGCCTGCTGCCTACACCGGCTTCTTCTCCCTCCTCAACTGTGTCCTCAACATGGCTGAGCTCCTCACACCCTGGTAAACCTCCTTCTTACTCTTCCCACCATTCTGTGTGCTTTTCCCAGCTCTCACCCTTCCTTTCTTCCTTTCTAGTAGTGCATACTGCTCAGACTGTTGCTTTAGAACTACCTCTTTGTTCCCACTGCCTTTGCCATTGGTACTTTGGCATGGCCTGGCTTTGGTACGGCCCTGGGGCACAGGTATCTCTCACAAATCCTGACCTGTCTGTCTGGGAGGGGGCAGATGGAGTTCTGTGCCTGTTCCTTGGGGGGAAACCCATATCCAGAGAGGCTCCACTTTCAGGGAGGGGCAGGTGGCACTTGTGTGTTGGAGGGCACCCATCAGTCACTGTCGTTTATCCTTCGTATGAGAGGAAAGTGGGATGGGGATGCTGAGGACAGGACCCAGAGACCCACTCCTCCCTCTTGCCCATAACTTAGTGCAGCAAAACGCTGCCTATAGTGCACTGCTCCCCAGTCCAAGCCTTCCACCCGAATCCTTTGCCTTCCCCTCTTGTCCTCATCCTCAACTGACCTGCTCTTTCCACCCAGCAGCCTTCACCCATGAAAAGACATCTCTGCCACACATCGTGCCACCTCTCACCACAGAGATGACCACTGCCACCACCTCAGCCAGCAGCACCTCCAAGACCTCTGTGCCCACAGAGGCCAGCCCCGCCAGCAGCACAGAAGTCCTTCTGACAAGGACATCTCCAACTCCCAGCTCTCCACCTGCACCCAGCAGCCCGCTCAGCACCCACCTGTCATCTGCCACCACTTCCACATTAGCCTCAACCACCAGCCCCAAGCCTACGCCTACGACCCTGAGGTCCAAGCCCACTTCCCCAACAACGAGTGCTCCAAAAGAGTCACCTGCACCAGAGACCTCTGCACCCTCCACAGCCAAAACCAGCCTGCTGCCTACACCGGCTTCTTCTCCCTCCTCAACTGTGTCCTCAACATGGCTGAGCTCCTCACACCCTGGTAAGGCTCCCTCCTATTCTTCCTGCCACTGGGCCTGCTCTTCCCAGCTCTCACTCTTCCTGTCTTCCTTTCTAGCAGTGCACGATGCTCGGGCTGTTGTTTTAGAACTCGCTCTTCATTTTGACTTCCGTTGTCATCAGTACTTTGGCATGGCCTGGCTTTGGTGATGCCTTGGGAAACAGGTCTCTCTCATGGATCCTGGCCTGCCTATCTGGGAGTGGTCAGATGGAATTCTGTGCCTGTTGCTTGCGTGCAGATGTCAAGGTAGACCACGTCGACTGCCCTGCCCTCATCAATCCATCTAGTTATGTTATGTCCTCACTGAAGGCTACCAGGTTGGGCAAGCATGACTTTCCCTTGGTGAACGCCTGTTAACTACTCCCAATAACACTCTATTCCTCAACTTTCTTTGAGAAGGTGCCAAGAACAAGCTGTTCCATCACCTTTCCAGGGATGGAGGTGAGGCTGACCAGCCTGTAGTTACTCGGGTCCTCCTTTCCCTTTCAGAGGGACAGAGTGACACTGGCCTTCCTCCAGTCTTCAGGCACCTCTTCTGTTCTCCAGGACTTTTCAAAGATGATGGAGAGCAGTCTAGCAATGAATTCTGACAGCTCCCTCAGCACTCCCGGGTGCATCCCATCAGGGCCCAGGGATTTGTGGGTGTCCAGTTCACCTAACTTGTCCCTAACCCAATCCTCTTCAACCAGGTCACAGGCTTCCTCTCTCCTGACTTCTTCTGCAGTCTCGAAAGTCTGGGACTCCTGAGGGCCAGCCTCAGTAGTAAAGACCAAGTCAAAGAAGGCATTCAGTAACTCTACCTTCGCTGTATACTCCGTCACCAGGGCTTCACTTCATTCAGCAGAGGGCCTGCATTTCCTCCAGTCTTCCTTTTGGCTCCAATGTATTTGAAGAATCCTTTCTTGTTATCCTTCACCTCCCTTGCCAGGTTTAATTCTAAGGAGGTCTCAGCTTTCCTTATTGCATCTCAACATTCTCTGACCACATTCTTGTATTCCTCCCAAGTGCTCAGCCCCTTCTTCCATGTTCTGTAAATTTTCTTCTTCCACTGGAGTTTGTTTTGAAGCTCCCTGCTCAACCACACAGGTCTCCTGGCTCCCTTACATGATTTCTCACTCTTTGGGATGCTACAATCCTGAGCTCGGAGGAAACAATGCTTGACTACTGACCAGCTCTCTTGGGCCCCCTACCATCCAGTGCCCTGTCCCACAGGATTTCTCCAAGGAGTTTCTTGAAGAGGTCAAAGTCAGCCCTCCTGAAGCCCAGGGTTATGATCCCGGTTGTTGCTCTGTGCCTACTGCCCATGATCTTGAACTCCACCATCTCATGGTCACTACCGGCCAGGATGTCCCCTACCTTCACATCCTTGACCAGTCCCTCCTTGTTTATCAATACAAGGTCCAGCAGTGCTCCTCTCCTCGTTGGTTCCTCCACGACCTGTATCAGGAAGTTGTCATCAACGCACTGCAGGAACCTCCTGGACTGTGCATGCCTGGCTGTGCAGCCCCTCCAGCAAATGTCAGGGTGGTTGAAGTCCCCCATGAGAACCAGAGCCTGTGATCTTGAGACCCCTTCCAGTTGTCTGCAGAAGGCCTCATCAGCTTCCTTGTCCTGATCAGGTGGCCTATAATAGACAGCTGCAACAGTGTCTCCCCTGTTAGCCTGCCCCTTAATTTTTACCCAGAAACTCTCAACTCACTCATCAGCCCCTCCTGGGCAGAGCTCAGTACATTCTAATTGCTCCTTCACATAAAGAGCAGCTCCACCCCCACGCTTTGTTGGTCTTTCCTGAAAAGCACATAGCCATCCATGACAGCATTCCAGTCATGTCAGCTATCCCACCTCGTCTCTGTAATGCCAGTCAAATCAACGCCCTTTGACCACACACAGATCTCCAGTTCCTCCTGTTTATTCCCCATGCCATGTGCCTTGGTGTAAAGGCATTTCAGAGAGAGCTGAGCTCGCAGCTATGACCCTAGAAGGTGTAGGAAGCCCAGTTATATCCCCATCGCCCTTCAGGTCAGGTTTAAAGACCTTTCAAAGAACCCCAGTAACTTTTGCCCTAGGACCCTTTTCCCCATTTGACATAAGTGTATGCTGGCCCTTTGGGCCCTTCTACCCAAATCCTTTGCCTTCATCTCTTGTCCTCATCCTCAACTGATGTGTGCTTTCCACCCAGCAGCCTTCACCCATGAAAAGACATCTCTGCCACACATCGTGCCACCTCTCACCACAGAGATGACCACTGCCACCACCTCGGCCAGCAGCACCTCCAAGACCTCTGTGCCCACAGAGGCCAGCCCTGCCAGCAGCACAGAAGTCCTTCTGACAAGGACATCTCCAACTCCCAGCTCTCTACCTGCACCCAGCAGCCCACTCAGCACCCACCTGTCATCTGCCACCACTTCCACATCAGCCTCAACCACCAGCCCCAAGCCTACGCCTACGACCCTGAGGTCCAAGCCCTCTTCCCCGACAACGACTGCTCCAAAAGAGTCACCTGCACCAGAGACCTCTGCCCCCTCCACAGCCAAAACCAGCCTGCTGCCTACACCAGCTTCTTCTCCCTCCTCAACTGTGTCCTCAGCATGGCTGAGCTCCTCACACCCTGGTAAGGCTCCCTCCTATTCTTCCTGCCACTGGGCCTGCACTTCGCAGCTCTCACTCTTCGTTTCTTCCTTTCTAGCAGTGCACGATGCTTGGGCTGTTGTTTTAGAGCTTGCTCTTCATTTTGACTTCCTTTGCCATTGGTACTTTGGCATGGCCTGGCTTTGGTATGGCCCTGGGGCACAGGTCTCTCTCACGGAGCCTGACCTGCCTATCTGCAAGGGGGCAGATGGAGTTCTGTGTCTGTTCCTTGGGGGGGAAACCCACATCCAGAGAGGCTCCACTTTCAGGGAGGGGCAGGTGGTGCTTGTGTGTTGGAGAGCACCCTTCAGTTGCTGTCCTTGAGTACTTTCTTAAGGAACAAGTTGGATGGGGATGCTGAGGACAGGAGCCAGAGACCCACTCCTCCCTCTTGCCCATAACTTAGTGCAGCAAAACGCTGCATACAGTGCACTGCTCTCCAGTCCAGGCCTTCCACCCAAGTCCTTTGCCTTCCCCTCTTGTCCTCATCCTCAAATGACCTGCTCTTTCCACCCAGCAGCCTTCACCCATGAAAAGACATCTCTGCCACACATCGTGCCACCTCTCACCACAGAGATGACCACTGCCACCACCTTGGCCAGCAGCACCTCCAAGACCTCTGTGTCCCCAGAGGCCAGCCCTGCCAGCAGTACAGAAGTCCTTCTGACAAGGACATCTCCAAGTCCCAGCTCTCCGCTCAGCACCCACCTGTCATCTGCCACCACTTCCACAGTCTCTTCTGCCGTGACTCCAACCACCACCCCAATGCCTGTGCCCCTCACCACTTCCACATTTACTTCTGCTGAGAGTACCACCTATTTTTCCTCCCCAAACACCACATTTAGTCCACGAGCCAAAACATCTACAGTAGTGGTTCCTGCCAGTATCTCTGCTGAGCCCACTCCAGTTTTGATCCCAAGTGTTTTATCTACAACAATAACTTTTGCTCCCAGTGTTACTACTACTGCTTCTACAGAGTCAGTTGAAAGGACTTCTTTGCAAACAACAGCATTAACCACTGCCCACACTACATCATCTTCTTTTTTCACCTCTGGACTTTCAACATCCTTGTCTTCTCTTGTACCACTGACAGCACCACAAGGTAAAGTACAGCCATATCATTTCCTGTGTCATGTTTTTGGCTTTAGCACATCTTTTCTTTCATGACTGTATGTATTCTTAGGTTACATATTCTTTGGCTGTGATACCCTCTGTGTGCACTGGCTCCATCTTTTCTTTTTGTCCTCTCTGCAGTGTTTTTTTGTGTAGTAGTTGTCTGATGTCTTTGATTTCATAACCATAGGTTCCCTGTTATATATTGAGGTAAACATTAAAAAGTGTGAGTTAAGGAGGCTGACAGGATGTGTATCAAGAGAGTCACAGAATTGTATGGTTTTTCAATCTTAAAATTCCAGTTTAGCAGTGTAAGTTACCTTTAATTTGGACAGGTCCTCTCTTGCCTCACCCTGCAGTCCTCCTGGTAGCTCTCATACACTCTTTCTGCACACTTGAGCATTTTTTGGTATCTAATGCAGAATGCCATTTTCTCAGTTTTCAAGGTATAGTGATGTTTTTGCTCCTGAGCATAATTAAAATCTAATATATTTTAACTGAAGGAATACCATATCCTATAATTTCTGCACAATTTCATGTAAAGGGAGGCACACAAAGCAAAAGCCTCTCTATTGGTTTTAAATGGAACTGTCCTACTTTAAGATCTACAGAACTGGAGTCAGGAGCACTGGTGTGCATGCACAGGAGGTATCTGTATGTTTTAAGCTGTGTTCTCTATAGGTAGCAGAGGCCTAGTTTTCAGTCCTATTTAGAAACCATGAGGCAGTTTTTACTCAATGCTTCCTAGGATATGGAATAACCTTTAAAAGAATAAATCAGGATGACACATGCTCTGATCAGTCTGTGAATGGAAGCTGGATTTCCTGACTGTTTCTTTTTTGTGTGTTTATTTGTTTCAGCCACTGTTTGAAGACCCATAACAGTGTGATATGCCTAAGTACACTTTTCAGGTAGCTTCAAAAAGACAACGTAAAGAAGCTGAAACTGAGATGTTAGCTCTTTTCTGGGTCTTCAAACAGTGGTTGAAACAAACACACAAAAAACAAAGAGTCAGGAAATCCAGCTTCCATTCACAGACTGAACAGAGCATCACCTACTGAGTCTTTCTCCAGAAGACTGATTTACACAAAGGGTCCCAAGTAGTCAAAGTGTATTTGTGGTTAACCACTACTCTCAAATGGTAAGATGTGATGTTCTGTAGCAGAACCTTTCATTGCTCTTTTCACTGTTGTCATCAGAGTGCAGCTGGTACAGGTCCATCAGCTGAGCCACAAGGCAGGGCAGAATTATCTCCTTGCAGAGCCAGTGGTGGAATGCACAGTCTGTCCTTCCTGTCACTGTTACACAAGTAATGCAGTACTAAAGAGGTTGGCTTCAGGTTTTTTAGCAGAAAGGAGGCTCAAATTGACTGACTGTGTGAGTACCATCCCAAGGAGATGGGGTTCTTTCCACTGCCCCACTTCCTTTGACACTGCTTTCCCTGCATCCTCATAATCTTCACCTCACAGAATGGGAATCCAAGTAGGAACTCTCAGAAGCAGGAGGATTTTCCTCATTATAATTATGATTTTGGTGCCTGCTTTAGATTTTGTTCACATTTTTTTTCTAATAGAAGTGCTTCAGAACAGTATCTTCCCAACCATACCATTACCTGGTTTATTCCTTGCAGTTAACAGGCAGTACCTCCCAGTACTTACTTTTCAGTTCAGAAAGTTGTGAACAAATTCTTCTCCTTCCTCTGCACATTTTTCAGCCCTAAACTGAGAAATTCCCATGCTTTTCAGTCTTGTAGAATATTAACAATACCTTTCAGTCCAGAAAGAAAAGTTAAATACTGGCATAGCTCCTAGGTCTTCAGTTATAAGTGTAGTACCTTAGTCCAGTGTCCAGTTATTAGTTGCCTTATTTTGCAATGACAACTCCCAAATTTCTACTACAGCATTAACTGAGCCTTCCCCACAACAATGTTTAGGTTTCATCCATAACATTTCTTCAAGCAGAGAACCTTACTGTGCTCAACAGAGCTTTGTACAGGAGCAGTGGCAAAGGTGCCTAAGTTGCCTTCATAGTATTCAACATAGAATCACAGAACAGCCTTGATTGGAAGAGACCTCCAAGATCATCAAGTCCAACCATTAACCCAGCACTGCCCAGTCACCACTGCCCCATGTCCCTCAGCACCACATCTCCACGGCTCTGAAATCCCTCCAGGGATGGGGACTCCCCCACTGCCCTGGGCAGCCTGGGCCAGTGCTGGGGAACCCTTCCAGGGAAGAAATTCTTCCCAATATCCAATCTAACCCTCCCCTGGCACAACTTGAGGCCATCACCCCTCGTCCTGTCACTGCTACCTGGGAGAAGAGACCGACCCCCCCTCACTACCCCCTCCTTTCAGGGAGCTGCAGAGAGCAATGAGGTCTCCCCTCAGTCTCCTCTGCTCCACACTGAACCCCCCAGTTCCCTCAGCCGCTCCCCATCACACTGTGCTCCAGACCCTTCCCCAGCTCCGTTCCCTTCTCTGGACACGCTCCAGCAGCTCAGTGTCCTTCTGGGAGTGAGGGGCCCAAAACTTCAAACACAATCTTTAAACTCGTTGGAAAACCTGTCTTTAGTGTCAGCTGTTTTCTCTATAGACTGCTTAGTGTCTTGTTTCAAGTCAGGAGAAAATGCAAGAGCAATCCACGTAATCATTACCTGCTATGTAGCATTCTGCATTCTATCTAGTAAGGAAAGACAGGTCAGGTATTTAAGTGGTGAACTTCTGTCTGCATATAAATAAATCAAAATAAGTAAATCAAGCATTTTTCAAATAAGTGAAGTCTATTACAAAGTCTGTGAACCAGAAATTATTCCACCAATTAGCCAGCTAGTTGTTTTATTTGCATCGTTGTGTTCTCATCAACAGATGAGAGTTTTTTCCTGCTGGACTGAATTTGCACTATATTCTTAATGGGAATTTTTTTTCATAGCCAAGCAACTTGCATTTTCTTAGTTGTCCTCCAGGGTAAGCATCTCATGCATCTTCAGTGCCCAGTTTAAACCCTTCTCTTGCTGCATTACTTGTGACTTGTTCATTGTCTCGTACAATAGGGATGGTATGGAGCATGGAGGCTTTTGGCATCCAGCAAAGGTCACTGGAGAAGACTAAGGTAAATTTCTGCTCTAATTTTTTCTTTTTTTACCTTTGACAGAGCATTGTAGAGAACTCAGATACGAAGAAGAAATAACTTACAAAGGCTGCTCTACGAATGTCACTTTAAGCCGCTGTGAAGGATCGTGTCCATCTTCAACAAAGTAAGGAGAGCTGAGAGACTGTAGAGTACTAAAGTTGTTTCTTTTCCTTCTTCAGCCATCTGTAAGTAGTGATACTTGTCAACTACCACTCCTTTATAATGCAGGGAGAAAACTGTGGTTGGCATTTACCCAGCAATAGA
Source organism: Podargus strigoides (assembly GCA_028020825.1). Taxonomy (NCBI): domain Eukaryota; kingdom Metazoa; phylum Chordata; class Aves; order Caprimulgiformes; family Podargidae; genus Podargus; species Podargus strigoides. Next base: position 6,730,699 of record CM051633.1, read on the forward strand.
ATGTTGTAGTGTAAGTCAGTTAATGAGAAATAATGCTGCTAATAAGGTCAATTAGTATGTAGGGGTTTACAAGTTAAATAAGGAATCTTACTTCACTTCCTTAAGTTTTGGTTGTGGGGTTTTTTTTTCATTTTTGGGGCTTGTTTGTTTGATTTTTAAAGATGGAAAATGTCAGTTTGATGACAAATGCCCGTTTTCAAATAGCCAAGTCAGCAAAATAAGAAATTTATCTCACCTAAATACATCATGTCACTTCAGTTGTCTCATAATGTTCTTCTAATAGTGTAATTCAGGGATGTTTTGTAGTTACAAGTGTGCTGTCTCAGTCTGTGCAGTTCTGCCTGCTCATTAGGAGCACAGGGAACCAAGGCTTCAACAAAACTAAACTCACTGCAGCAGTATTCCAGAGTCCACAGTTATTTGGGGGAAAAAACCCAACTGTTACATACCAAACAATCCAAGTAAATACAAAGTTCCAGAATAAGAGAGTAAGGAAGGGCTTTGTTTTTGCAATAACTAATTTAAATTAATCCTGAAGCTAAAAAACCATTCCCTTCAAAGTAAGCTCAGGGTCCCCCAGCATTTTGAAAACTGAGTGATTGATTTTGTATAGTGAGAGTTTCCAAAAGGGCTGTGAAGCCTGGAGGAGGATTTTGAGAGTTATTAAGGTTCATTACAACCACTAAGAAAGTTGTGGTTAAAAAAATAGTTTTAATTGAAACCAAGCAGGCTTTTCTTCCCTTTACAGAGATTTTAGAAAAACATTTTTTCTGTAACTCCCATGTTCCCACAGCTGAATTCTGGCCTATACTTAAACAACTTCTCACTGACCAAAAAAAATTCAGAAGTGCAAAAGGAGAATGGGGAAATCAGATCCCATTGGTTTTCCAGGGAAGTCTGAGGCCGAATAACTGTGAGCCCTTTGAAAAATCAGTCCTAGGCAGGCAGCAGCTCAGTACCTCTGAACTCCTGCAGTGGTCATCATGGGAACATAAAAGGGAGTCAATTGCTGTGCTGTTTGAAGTTCTGTAGTTGACAGAACTGTTAACCCCTAAGGGTTGGGCTCTTTCACAGAATCACAGACTGGTGGGGGTTGGAAGGGTTCTCTGGAGATCCCCTAGTCCAACCCCCTGCCAGAGCAGGGTCACCCAGAGCAGTCACACAGGATGGTGTCCAGGTGGGTTTGGAATGTCTGCAGAGAAGGAGACTCCACCACCTCTGGGCAGCCTGTGCCAGTGCTCTGCCACCCTCAAAGGAAAGTTTTTCTTCGTGTTCAGATGGAACTTCCTGTGTTCCAGTTTGTGCCCACTGCCCCGTGTCCTGTCACTGGGCACCACTGAAAAGAGTCTGGTCCCATCTTCCTGACACTCGCCCTTGAGATATTGATAAGCACTGATGAGATCCCCTCTCAGTCTTCTCTTCCCCAGCCTGAACAGCCCCAGGTCTCTCAGCCTTTCTTCATCAGACGGATGCTCCAGTCCCCTCATCATCTTCATACCCTCTGCTAGACTCTCCAGTAGTTCCCTGTCCCTCTTGAACTGGGGAGCCCAGCACTGGACACAGCACTCCAGATGAGGCCTCACCAGGGCACAGTAGAGTGGGACGAGAACCTCCCTTGACATGCTGGCCACACTCTTCCTAACACACCCCAGGATCCCATTGGCCTTCTCAGCCACAAGGGCACATCACTGGCTCATGGGTAACTTGCTGTCCACCAGGACTCCCAGGTCCTTCTCCACAGAGCTGCTTTCCAGCAGCTCAGCCCCTGACCTGTCCTGGTGCATGGGGTTGTTCCTCCCTCAGTGCAGGACCCTGCACTTGCCTTTGTTGAACTTCATTGGGTTCCTCTCCACCCAGCTCTCCAGCCTGTCCAGGTCTCACTGGATGGCAGCACAGCCTTCTGGTGTACCAGCCACTCCTCCCAGTTTGGGACCATCAGCAAACTTGCAGAGGGTACACTCTGTCACAGAGTCACAGAGTCACAGAGTGTTAGGGATTGGAAGGGACCTCAAAAGATCATCCAGTCCAATCCCCCTGCCAGAGCAGGAATACCTAGATCAGGTCACACAGGAACATGTCCAGGTGGGTTTTGAATGTCTCCAGAGAAGGAGACTCCACAACCTCTCTGGGCAGCCTGTTCCAGTGTTCTGTTACCCTCACTGGGAAGAAATTCTTCATCCAGGTCTCTGATGAATATGTTGAACAAGACTGGACCCAGTACTGACCCCTGTGGAACACCACTGGCTACAGACCCCCAACCAGACTGTGCCACTGATCACAGCCCTCTGAGCTCTGTCATTCAGCCAGTTCTCAATCCTCCTCACTGACCACTCATCCAACCCACACTTCCTAAGCTTCCCAGTGAGGGTGTTATGGGAGACAGTGTCAAAAGCCTTGCTGGAGTCAGGACAGACAACACCCACTGCTCTCCCCTCATCCACCCAGCCTGTCATGCCAGCACAGAAGGCTGTCAGACTGGTCAAGCATGATTTCCCCTTGGAGAACCCATGTTTCTCTAAACATCCCACCGTAACAAAGAAAAAATATTAAAAAAAATGTTCAGATACTTGAAAAGGTGTAAGCCTGCAATGCTGCATACAGACCCTGACTGCTCCTCCCTCTCTTCCACACAGGTTCAGTGTTGAGGAGATGATGCTCACCACAGCCTGTGGCTGCTGCAGGCCACTTCAGCTTCACCAGAAGGAATTCCAGCTCCCTTGCCAAGACCCAGATAACCCAGGGAAAAGGCTCACTGCAGAAATCACTCTGTTCAGTGGCTGTGTTTGTAAATTCGACAGTTGCATGCATTAGCCACACCCCCACGGCCTCAGATACCATTGGGGTTTTTTAATGAATGAAACACTGATCACAATTCAATACTTGCAGAGCGGGCGCTCGTGCAGGGACTGCAGGGGACAGCCTGGTGGGGCAGCTCCCAGCGAAGTGAAGGGAGAAATTATTCCTGATCAGGAGGGGGGGACAGTGCATGGGAGGGGAAAAAGGGAATGGGCAGGGTGGGGTTGGGAGGGAATACGACGTCAGGGCCTTGGTGATGAGACAGGCTGAAACCTGCACTGTACAGTAACAGAAATCTGTCAAATAAAGCAGAAGGGATGGAATTTGCTAACATACTGCCATTGTTTGACCATTATTCCAACTGGAACTGCTGGTCACTGCAGCTGACCTGGGACCTGTGGAACAGCCCAGTGCTGCTGGGAGGGCAGAGCCAGCCCTGCTCACCCGCTCCCCCGGCACAGCTGGGTCACACAGCCAGGGGCTCCGCCAACCAAAAGCCACGTGGGAGGTTTCCATGGCACCCTCAGCGTGCTGGGACCCCCCTAACACCCCCTGGGGCTCTGGGCACAGCAGAACTGTGCCAGGCCCCCAGGTGTCTGGTGGGACAGAGGTGTCGCCACGCTGCCACGGACAGAGTCCTCCCCCTCTGCCACAGGCCAGAAGAAGTCGTACGAACGCACAAAAGCTCATAGTGCCCAGGTATTTTTTTATTATTTTTCTTTTTGCAAGTTTTAGAGACAGAACTAGGGATCTGAAGCACACACTGAGCGCTCGAGTGAGGTTATTTAGCAGTTTGGATACTCTTCTTTCACAGCAACATCCATTTATTTTTGTACAAGTCCTGCCTGGGTGCAGTACCAGTGTGTGCTTCGTAGCCCCCACCACAGCCCACTGGTCCCAGTTCAGTGCAGCGGGTGCTGTGAATGTACTCACTGCCCTTAAACACCACAGGAAGAAAGATTTTACATCAAGGTTGCTTTTGTTTTCTTTTTTACAGCAGAGTATTTGTAACATGTGACCAAACACACCCCACAAGGAAGCCGTGGAAGCCCTGCCCGGGGCAGCAGAGCCCACAGAACACAGCCCACCAGAAGCTTGCAGAGGAGAAGTTACCATGACACAGCAGTTGTTGTTCTGTAACAACGAGTCCATGCAAGTATTCTTTACACTTCCATGCCCCCAGACAAAGAAGGACAGTTTGATATTACTGTTCTAATCATTTATTTAATCTTAATATGTTCTTCTGATGAATATAGTCTAATATATAGTCTTCTATATGAAAATTATCCACTTAATTTGACAGAACTTTGTTTTATACAAATAAGACAATCACCATAAATGTTACATACTGGAGTGTAGGTCAGGAATGAACACACACTACCTGTTCTGCTATTCAGTTATTTTCACATGTCAATGCCTGAAAATACTGTACTTAAAAAACAATAACACTGTTTACTGCAGGAATTACTTTGTCTGCTCGACAGGATACATCACTTTGGTAAGTTAACCACCATTCACACGAGGAAATAATCAGGTATTTGTCCTTAGTTTGCTTTTCTGCTCATGGCTTCACTGAGCTGACACAAAATGTGAACAGTCATGAGCTTAACAGAGTTACCATGGAAGAGACACTTTTCCCTCACCCCCTCCTCCCCATGCTGTTAATGCACATTTTAGCACAGCTTGAGCCAAAGCAAAGTGGTGCAGTGTCTCAAGGTGTCCTTTAATGAGAGCACAGGATGCTTTCAGGGGGACAGATACACAAGATTTGGGAAAAAATAAAAATGAAACAGAAGCTCCTCCCTGTCTTTGCTAAGACTCCCTTTAGTTCAGCACAGGAGATGCAGCCAGCAGCACGGGTAGGACACCAGGACTGATGGGGACCCAAAGCCAAGCACAATTCTGCCCAGTGCCCGACCCAGCTGCAGGAACTGCTCGTCAAGATTTTCAAAGACAACATTTGTGATCAAAGACTTGATTAGCTACTCAAAAGGCCATAAAAAAGCCATTTTTTTAAGAGCTCTTTTGCAGAAAGACCAGGTGTCCAGTCAATTTTTCAGTCATAACATCCACCATGGCCTGCCAGTTCTGGAGGAACAAACCAAACACTCACCACAGCCAAACCTTTGTTCCTTCATTTTTCACTTGCACTCAAGTACCATCACTATTCAACCAAACTTCATGATCACTTTGCTCCATCATTTGACTCAAAGCACTGAAGAAAAAAAGGCACACTCAGTCATGCAGAATCCTGTCCCTTGCACTGGGCAGCACGACAGGAGCTGCATTTAAATGTATTTCCAATGTCATCACTATCACTCAGACCCCTCACTGCACGGGCACATGTGGCTGTGTGTGTGGGGACACCAGTCCCAGGCTTCCTGCAAACAGCCTTGAGGAACTCTCGGCCTGAGGCTCACTTCTCACCCCAAGACCAGCTCCCTTCACTGATCACCTGCAGTACTGAGAGCTGCCTGCACTTTGTGGCTGCACCACCTCCCCTGCCTTTGCTGCAGCTCAAGGCTTGAAGGGCGTGAGCCAAAGCTATGTCCACTTCCTTGTGCAGAGAGGCTGCAGAGGCTGCTGCTGTGGAACAAGTTACAAAGGCTCTGGGTGTAAAAAACACTAAAAGCTGAATGGTTTGGGGGCCTTCTACTCTGTCTGCACACATCTTCCTCACCACTTACAGACAGGAATCTGCGCAGATCTTATTCAGCCTCTTGAGTTTTAACATTACTGTACACTGGGGAAAAAAATATGGTTTGAAATTACATTTTCATCTAAAAGACTGCATGCCTTACAGCCCTTCCAGGGCCCACTGCTCCTCACTTCTCCTTTTACACACCACCAGACTCTGCAGTTAGTTACATCACATCATTAGGGCCACTACTTGCTAAGCCTGATGAGTAACAGAAAACACAGAACAGAATATTTAACTTCAGCTGACTACCAGTGAACGAGCATGTGCTCACTCACCCCCTACTGGAGAAGCTCACCTCATTATTTGAGGTAAGCAGAAGGATTAAGAAGAGTTTTTGTGTACACTACGAGATAAAGGCTGACAAGAGGAATACTTTCAGCCTCTGGTCCTGTGGTATTTTTTCAAACACAAAGACTGGTGACACTCAACAGAAACGTTCACTTGAACCAAACATCTTGGAATCTGCCCTTCCATCCAGTACAGGACTTGTGGCAATGTTCAACTTGACAAAGTTTTGACTCTACGTTAACATCTGAATTAACCTGGCTGTGCAGCATGGCATTGGTCGGAGCAGAGGCAGCACCTGTTAAAGGCACTAAGGCAGAATGCTATTACCCATTTCCAGCTGAGATCCTTGGTTACCACATCTAAATCAATTGCCCTTTAACAAGTTTAAAAGCCTGACCTCTGCAAAAAGAAAAAAAAAAAAGGAGCACAAGACAGCCCTCCCACCCTTTGTGTAACACACTACAAGCCATTTATAATGTAAAAATTCACTTCCCTCTACTGGACGTTTTGTAGTCTTAATTTCAAACACGGGTCAAGTCCTATTAAGGCAGGGAGCTGGTACTGGTTAACATTGCAGGACTCAGACAGTGATGTACAAGACATTTATTTGCAGTACAATGACAGTGATATAAATGGAAAAAACCCAAAACTGACGTGGTTGATATTAAAACTGTTCTGACAGCAATTCACATAACCTCTGAGATACGGCTTCTTTACTTGTCCGCAGCGTGAGCCTGTACATCTGAAAAAGAAGACGAGGTATGATTTACTTCAACACAATTTGGTGTTAAATGAACACAGAGCCAACTAGTGAAAGCTACTATTCCCTCTTACTTGGTTTGTCAGATCTGGGAGGAAAAAGACCTCAAGTTAAAAAACTCTGAGGCAGCCAGCCACTGTGTCATACAGCTCAGCAACCACAGCCTGGAGCACAGCTTCAAACCCTTGTTCAGTTACCACAGTTCTTGTATTTCTAGGCTTTAACAGCAAGGTGTTCTCCATGACTTTTCTTTAAGAGAAGTAAATGTTGAGGAAAAGTCTAAAGGCTCCACCACCACCACTTCACAGAATCACAGAATGTCAGGGACTGGAAGGGACCTCAAAAGATCATCCAGTCCAATCCCCCTGCCAGAGCAGGAACACCTAGGTCAGGTCACACAGGAACACATCCAGGTGGGTTTGGAATGTCTCCAGAGAAGGAGACTCCACAGCCTCTCTGGGCAGCCTGTGCCAGTGCTCTGTCACCCTCACTGGGAAGAAGTTCTTCCTCACATTTATGTGGAACCTCCCATGTTCCAGCTTGCACCCATTGCCCCTTGTCCTGTCATTGGATGTCACTGAGAAGAGCCTGGCTCCATCCTCATGACACTCACCCTTTACATATTTATAGACATCAATGAGGTCACCCCTCAGTCTCCTCTTCTCCAAGCTAAAGAGACCCAGCTCCCTCAGCCTTTCCTCAGAAGGGAGATGTTCCACTCCCTCCATCATCCCTGTGGCTCTGCGCTGGACTCTCTCCAGAAGTTCCCTGTCCTTCTTGAACTGTGGGGCCCAGCACTGGACACAATATTCCACATGTGGCCTCATCAGGGCAGAGCAGAGGGGGAGGAGAACCTTCTTCACTTCTTCAGAAGACAGGAGACTAACACCCAAAACTTATCTTTAGTCCTCAGTTAACTTTGACAAAACCTCTATCAAAATGCTTGAAGGAAAATATTTTTAGCATTGTGTCAGTTTGGCTAAATGAGGAAACATAAACAATCATTCTTTTATTAATTTAAAATGGCTAAGGGAATTATTAATTTAAAATGGCTAAGGGAATTATACTTAATCTTGTCCAAGGTGCACAGAACAGAAACATTAATTGTTTGCAAACTTTAAGAGAAGATGAAACTCCACAGGCTGTCTGGAATAATAGAATGATCTCCAACAGGAAAGAGAGCTGCTATGAAGAAGCAGCTTAAACTGGGCCAGCTGCTACAATTTCATTTCTTGCTGGAGCCTACAGTCACAGTTAGCTGTTGCAACAGTGATTTTAAATAAATACCTCAAGGAGTTTCAGATACACACAGATGCTTAGCTCAAACAAGAACTTGTATTCAAAGCTGCAGATACTCAAACACATACCTGTGCCTGGAGGTTGGGTTCAAGGCGTAGCAAGCATCCGATCTGAGTAGTTTTTGTATGTATGATACCAGCACCAACAAAGTTAGCAGGATTGGGATCCACCTCCTCAAGCAGGGCTGATCCAAAGCCAATTATCTATGAGAGAAACCCAGATTTGTGTGTGGCATCAGCAGGACACCGAGTCTATCCAAGCAGAGCCACCACTGCCATGCAAAACAAGTAGGAGAACAATTTTTATCTGAACTGTTCAAGACATTAAATTGGTATCAGGTAATTCTTTAATCACACCAAATTTTTGGAGTGACAGAGTGACCCTGATAATGTTCCTGAGAAAGAGATTCTTCTTGAAAACAACTAAGCAAAAAGTTAAACTCAGCTTCAGTCTCTCCCGTTTTTGACAAAGCTGTTCCTGTCTCACACTGGTCACTCCTGTTTTGCCACAGCCAGTCAAGTTCAACAAAAAGCCATTTGTTTTCTTTTCTAACTACTAACTCCAGTGTAAGTTAAGGCTTGAAGCAGCTTCCAGTCCAGTTTTAAGCACTGAATTGGCATCTTCTTGAACAGCTTCAAGTTTCCAGCTGCTATTGAGAAACAGCCCACCCAACCCAGCACTGCCCAGGGGCTGTTACACCACATGGCCTCACACTTCAACAGGGTGATCCAACTGCCACACAAACCAGGATGAACAAAGCTTGCTTATACCACTACCCTTACACTATGAATTCACACCACCACACTGCCACCCACCTTTGCTTTTGTGATCTCTGCATCCATGGGGTGTTTTGCCTTAAAGATATTCTGTACTTCTTGTTTCGGACTGCAAGACAAGGCAAGATGAATACATGGTGCAACACATGTATTACATAGAGCATTGATCAGCAGCAGCTAATTACATTGGGAGAGTCTGTAACTCACAGGACTAAGTAGGGGATGGGGCACTGCACCAGCTACATTCACAACATAACCCTTCTGCTTCCCTCCACCCACCACAAGAGCCCCAAGTACAGACAAAATCTTACTTGCTCAGTTGCTTCCAACGTTGAAAAAAGTCTTGAGAAGACATCTCCGTTGGCTGGAAAAATTTATTCAGTGTGATGGGTAATTTTACTGAAAGATTTTGAAATGTTCCCCCATACCTGCACATGGGACAGAAAGAATACAGCGTGTGCAGTGCAGTGCCAGCAGTCTCTCAGCCTAAAGCAACCAAGCAATGGAGGATGAACACTAAGGTGCAATTGTTTATGAGTAAAACCCATCTGCTGCAGATAATGTTAATAGTTCTAAGATACAGTTTTGATCCCCTGATAAATAAATTTGCTCTGCTTAGATGGCACAGGGAAGTGCCAGCAGAACTGCTAATAAAGATCTCTCAATTTTGACATAGGCTGTTACCCTTCTAGACAGCACCCAAAGGAGTGAAAAATATATCCCTGTGAAAACACACCAGTGAGAAGCTGGAACTGAACAGACTTCGAACAGAATTAGTCTAGAATAGCAGAATGTGGCCCAGAATCCAGGATCTCCCAAAGGCTGATGCTGAATGGACATAAGATCCTGTTTTGGGCTGCGTGCATTTCCAGTCCAAGCTGTTTGCAGAAATATTCTTGGGTTTCCAGAAGGGAGAAGCTACTGTGCATATTCCTGTCAAGCTTTCTTAAGCAAACAGGAAGACTGAGTTTTATACAGACAGCAGAAAGAAGTCATGACGACATTTTATCAGCAGCTGCTTTTTGATTTGGGTTTTTAAACCACATTGTCCCAAGTGTGTTACCTACCAGGTAGCTTAAAGCACAGCTAGATTAATATTTCAAATCAGTCACCTACCCAAGACAGCTCTGTGTGTCCATATTCTACACTTCAGCCAGAGAACCAGGACAAATTTAACACCTTTCATCTAATTAATTTCCTTGTATTTGAGTGCTGTGGTTTACCTGAATTGGATGTTCAGGATTGGAGCTTCCATGAAGTCTGACACACACTCGATGTTCACAACCTGCTGAACCTGGGCACCTCCATCCACTGTAGGGTCAACAGGTTTTGTCTGAAGATTCAGGCATGAGGAGTGGTTAAGGAAACTGAGCAATGAATTGCCAACTTTTTTTAAAAAAAATAATAATGCAAATGCTCCAATTAGTTACATGAGCAATTAGCATAATGTCCAGTCATTCTCTCTACACTACTGAATATTCAAAGCTCATCTTGTATAGCAAAAAAGGTGTTTTTTTTCCCCACACTGAAACACCTAGAAGCAATAACCCCCCACAACTCTCAGTTCTTTGGGTATCCATAAAGAACAACGCCCTCAAGAAGGTATGAAGGCACAGAGACTTCACAATAAAAACCACTGGGCTATCTCATTTTTATGTGAACATTAAAGTGATGCTTTAACCTAAACAGGCTTGATTACATTGGTATAGAAACTTGAGATCTGAGAGACAAGCATTAAGGATGAACTGTAAATTAAGAGCTTATTTTAAAGTATCACCATCTTTGTGTACATGTGGTCTTCTGCCTCCATCTCGAGCTTGAGGTTATCTCCTAATGCAGGACTTGAAGGACTCTACACTCCTGCTACTTCATGACAGCAGAGAAAGCTACAGAGTTACATTACATATTTATTCAGCCTAATTTCTCCTTATTCCTACAGTAAAATTTGTGTTTGCAACCAGAGCTTTAAGGAGAGAATCTTCCATCTCTGCTCAAGGTTTCTTCTTTCGACAAGAACTTTAAAAAGTTTCCAGCAGATTTCGAATTTCTCCGTGTTCAAAGCCACCATGCCTTGATCCAGCAGCTTTATGAGAATTCTGTGCAGCACGAAACAAAACCCAGGTAAGAACAGACACATGCTACTGTGTTTAAGGATATTTGATTGGAGGTCATCTGAGCAGATTACTGTTGGAGTAAAATTCAAGAACTGTGTCGATGTCTTATTACCATAGAATATGAACATACGGCCTAGGGAGAATAAAAGACATCAGAATCACATGTAATTATATTGAACTATTTGTACTTCAAGTACCTAATATATTGTCTTTCTATCTTTAAAACAACTTTTAAAAACCAAGCATCATTTATATGGTTTATCTTACCAAGATATTCACAGTTCAACATGAAGTAACAGATTGAAACAACCCATCAGATCCCTCCCACAGGAGCTGTCACACAGGCACTTAAATAATCAGTGGCAGTCTTTCAGCTGCCAGAGAATGTCACTTGTTGTCAAGTAGCTATTATGGTACCAAAAGTGGGAGAAGCAAGCAATCCTAGTTAGAGGAAACAAGAACCTACACAGAAGCCAGGGACACACAGTGAAGATCTCAGACACATTAAGCCTGAAATCACAGTTCCCTCAAGCAGCTGAAGAGTGAGCCCTGTCCTCAGTACCATGCTGGCACTGGGGTTGATAACACAGCCAGCTAACCACTTGGCCTGAAAGATCTTACCCAGGTTCTGTCGAAATTCAGATTTCAATCCAATTTGTAGCAACTGATTTTCAAATAAGACTCCATTATTTTTACACACAAACCTAGGGGAAGAGAGAAAAAACATGTTTTAAATTGAGCCATATTAAACAATATCTAGAACCACAAAATTCAGGGTTTAACACAGAGGATGAAGATTGTGGTTAACCTAGAGTGCATCAGTCTGTGAGAGAGGCCTTTGCAGAAAACTGCAGAGTTAGAAAAGACAATTTTACAACCAAAACCACCACTTGTAGGACACTAAAAGAACTGAAATTTGTATTTGATAGGATGCCTGAGAAACTATGAAGGAAGCCACAATATGCTACACACACACAGAGTCTATAAAGGACCAGGCAACAGACTAGGATTTTTCTTAATTCATAATCTTGACAACTTCTGAAACTCATTAGGTTGGTGCAGAATTGAAAAGTTTGAGGCTCTGACTGTTTAAACCTGAAAGAAAAAAGAATCCCTTGTTTTATCAGTTCTGTATCAAGTCAGTCAGTTGTGAGCTGTATTTTTTTTTTTCACTTTGAGAGAGGAAGCCCCTTCTGCAGTGATTTCAGTCCTTTCTATCACCCTTCACGTAAAAGTAGAAGAGGTGGTCAGCAAACATCAGCCTTTTGCATACAAGGCATTTAAAATATACTTCCAAATATCAGTACTTTTGACAATTTACTCTTATGTTTTTCCTTCATTTGTAAATAGCTGCAAAACTTAATATATTAACTGACATTACCTCATTTTAGAGCAGTATGTAAAAGCACTGACTTGTAAAGGCAACTCTAACCTGTGTATTCATGAGCTTGGCCTAAAACCCATGGCATCTACAGAGGTGTTCTAGTCACAAGCCTGACAGCACATGTTTCTCTAGTTTTGCTGGTATTAAGTTAATGCACAATATAGTTTTCCTTTATAACTGTATTCTGGAAGTTGCCCAGCCTTGCAAGGTTTTAGTATTGCTTACTTGTGAAAAAGCTCATCAGCATCATGCACAGTATCAGCTGGTTCCTCAGAAACTACCTCAGATGAAGCCAGGTCAGGGCTAGTTCAGGCAGCACAAAGGAAGAAAGGCAGTAGCGACAGAGATAGCAGGAGTTAGTAAAGACAGCTTAGTGCTTCGTGATTTCTTTCACCTCCTTCCTCAAAAACGGCACCGCTGAGTTTAATGCACGAAAAAAATTTATTAGCTGCCCTAGCTCAGTACACCTAGAAAGGTTTTAGGCATTAGGCAGTGTTTTCCCCCACTTCTCTCCCCCACCCCACCCCTCCCTGATCGTTAGGAACCAGCAATTCTTCCCAAAGACAAGAGACAGCTGAAGGTGTTCAGTAGCTTCAATTTATACCTCTTAAAGAACCAAGTCCTTTCAGGTGTTTAATTGTGACAGTAGAAATTTAGTTCAAAACCATAAATGTAGATGTATATTAACTAATATAAATGTGTGCTTTGAAGCAAAGGCCTCATCAACCTTAGTGGCACTTTAACTACAGCTGCACAATCAGTTCTTAACAACACACAAGAATTAAGTGTAGGCAAGAACATACGGGCACACAGAGAATGACTTACCCGAGCACCTGATTAGAAACAAAAGTGACAACAGCACTAAAAAGAGGCAGGAAACTGTAAAAGGCAACTTCTCAGTATCATTAGAGAAGCGTTTCATCATGTACAGACAGACCAAGGGTTTGGGCAATGCTATACTTTCTTCTGCAGAAAGAGAAAACTCTTTTTAGGTAACTTTTGCTTATGAAGCTACTAGTATTGGTTTCTTTTTTTTTTTCCTCTTTAAAAAACAACCTCTTAACAAGCTTGTGTGACTTCTGAAAGTCTTATTGTGCAACATGTTTAATCATCACTTACTGCCTTCCAAGAGTAACACAGGATCAAGTCTTAATCACTGCAAACTTGCAACAATGCATTGCCTAGTATAAAACTGTGATAAAAGTCTCAAGGATCCGGGCAGATTTGTTTCACTAGTTGTGTCTTTTATATTAAGATGCATTGCAAACTTGTCATGATATCATTCAAAATTTAGTCCTTGACAATAGATTTTTTTAAAGACATTCTGTGATCTTATACTGCTTATTTCCAGAACTTTAGCCAAGCAACATCTGAGTGTAGCCACAGTGGCTTTTAATATTAAGGGATTAATTAATAGCACATTGTACCGATGCTACACTTGGTAATCTTTCTAAAAATGAAAAGGACTTATTGATCTTTTCCCCTCTTCCCACCTTTGTCAGACAGCAGCAGAACAATTTAAGTATATCCTGAAATTCTGAGAACCAGGATCTCTGGGTATAACCCATCTCACTGTTCTAGTGTCAGCTTGCCATAAGTGGAGAGACAAAAGAATACGGAAATAAAGTAAGGATAAGCATCTTCTTATCAGGCCAGATAACCACCAAATTCAAGATGTACTGAGATGCACAGGCACCTTAGTTTAACAAAGTATAAAAGCAGCATGAAAACCAGGCAATACAGTGTGGCTAATATCTTCAGGTTGATCACTACAGACTCTTTTCCCACGAGCAGAGGTATTCAATAAAGACAGCACATCCAGCACAGAGTTCAAAGCACCTCTCTTGCTGCACAACTACCACCCAGGAATGCATTCAATAAGCTGGAACAAAAAAGTTATTGTATGTATTTTTTTTTTCTCTAATCCTGTTTTAATGAGCAAATTCTTCTTCAGATTCCTTACACGGTGACTTAATTACCTCGCGAAGTTGTCATCAGAACCAGGAGCAAGAGGTGCCACGGCAGAAGCTGAATCTGAAAATACATCCACCAGCAGGCTACCACTAGAAGATGGTGGGGGAGCTGAATTGCTGAGAGGAGCAGCACCCAGACCCAGCAGATCCGCAGATGGAGAAGGAGTAGACTAGGGAAGACAAGACACTTTGGTGTTACACTGCAGCAAAACTGAAACAAAGCTGTCTCTTTTGCATAGACAACTAAGCTATGGCAAAGTGCCTCTCCCCACTCCAAATCAAGCTTTGAATGGATGTAGGAGGCTTCATCAATGCAGTTATTACCGTGCATTTCAACTTGAGGTCATTTACAGATGTGGTTTTCTTTTTTCCTTTGAAGAGAGTCATGTCCATCTAACCATTAAATAAATAAAACAAAATTCATCTGTCTAGAATCTGATTTTAGGCACAGGATTTAGCAGTGGACTTTGCAGTGTTAGGTTAAAGGCTGGACTCTATAATCTTAAAGGGTTTTTCCAATTTAAATGACTATGATTCTGCAGAAGACAGACAATGTTTTTCCCATCTCTTCTCCCATCTAGTTTCAGTGGAAATTAAACACTGTAGGGAATAAACCCCAAATGAGTTGCTTTTTTAAATTAAGAACCCAGCAAGAAAGGCGTTGGCTTTTACACAAACCCGAATTAAAACATTATAGCATCTTTAAAATTGACTATCAGTTTGGCCCTGGGTTTTTGAAGCTTGACAAAATTTAGAGACAATGTACAACCTAACCAGCAAAAAAGCAGAGTGCACGGGTAGTTCAAGCTGCAGACACTAAAGGTAGAGGCAAGAACTTGGAAATTTTTTTCCTCAAATAAATCAAGTAGCCAGGACACAGAACCATGCAGAGGCTGCATGTGTGTGCTCAAGTCATGTGCAAGAACAAAGCACAGACTTAAACAAAATGTTCCTGTATTAGACACTGGCAGCCTACAATATGCCAAATATGCTGGAGATGCACTTGGATTGAGTCTGAAATTTTGTTTTTGTAAGCGAATTCAAAGTTATCATATACTCCAAAGACTGAATTTGATGCTGAACAATGAAAAATTCCCTGGAAAAAAAAAAAAAATCAGAAGTCTGTCAGTAAGAACTACTGAAAACAAACAGCTGGAACTCCAATTTGGAACACATTCGTGGTATCTAAGCCAGGGTCACACCAAAGCCACTGCTGAAGGTAACACAGCAGAGTTAGCTTACATGGCTGCAACCCACAAAGTGAAGTTCATAAGGCACAATGCAATTCTAACTGCCAGCCACCTCAGGCAATTTGGCATGCAAAAAAAGTTTGGCACCTTTTCTGCTGGAAAGGTATTTCTGCCCGTTCAAAGATGTTGCACTTGGAACATCTACTCGTGCACACCGCAACGACTAAGAGTTGAAGGATGATGCTTTTAAACTGGGCAGGGAGTGTGCTGCAGTATTTCCTCCTCTTAGGTAATCTACTACTACATCTCCAACGTAAATACAAGTTTTGTTAGTCATTAAAATCAGAAACATATTACACGATGGGAAACATTCATCCTACCAGCTTTAACTGACAATAAAATGAGAATTTTCAGCTCAGAGGAAACAAGACTGTGGCCTTGTCTACCATACCTGAACCCAGGTAATTCTGTCAAATAAACAGTAACAACATTATATTGATTTAAGGACATTTGTGTTAAGACAAGTGTTGTTCACTTCTAGTAAAACACAGTAACAACCCGAAACAAGATGCAAAATATCTACCATGTTAGAGCAGAACAATAGCTGACACTTTGAAATTCAAGTTACTCCTTTTAAATATGTTAATTTTATCATCTCACCTTCACTGCAATTCACCAGCAAGAAAACTCCCATTTCTAAGTTCACAGCAATATTTTTCAAAGTAGCAATTTAAAAGAGTGTTTTTTATTTAGGCTGCAGACAGTTTGTCCCTGTTTATACAAGATTGCCAAAGGAAAACACCATCCAAGCATGCAACACATCCCCCTGCTACTTTATAGCAAACACCCATAGCCTTGAATTTGAGAAGAGAAGTTCTAAGCCACTTTAAGCAAACCACTCTTTTCTCACTTGCATGTATTCTAAATTAGTGAAACAACCACTTTTAAACTCACAACAGCACTGGCATTGACAGAGGCAGGTTCAGCGCTTCCATTCACATCAGAGCTCCTCTCCTTTTTGATCTCTTCCAGGTCAGTAACTGTGCCTGGGCCTTTCTTCTTCTTGAGTTTAGCCAAAATAGAAGATTCCCTCTCTGGGAAGGGAGGCATTTCTTCTAGCACTGTGGCCTTATCACAGAAAAGAGTATATTAATTAAACTTACAGAAAAAGCCAAATCAGCTTCTGAGTCTTTGAAGAGATAAACCCTTAAAAAACGAGTGGATGAAGCACTTGAGGCCATGGTCTAGTGGTTAGGGAGATGATGGGGTAAAGGTTGGACTTGATGATCCTGGGGGTCCTTTCCAACCATGGTGATTCTATGATTCTAAGAGCAGAAGTAATTATCCACACAGAAAATGACTACGGTACAGTGAAGGAACAGACTTGCTTAAAAAAATATATATATTTAAAACTTTCTGAAGAGCAGTTGTTCAAGAGAACAGGAGCACATGACTGCTCTGGTACAGTGCTATTAAATTAAAAAAAAAAAATTAAATTAGATCATAGCAGACCTAATAGCCTTAAGTCAAGCAGACCTAGACCGAATCCACAGATTACCCTAATCAGACCTAGGTTTGACAGCTAATAAATGCACAAGTGTGCCATGCCCTGGCCAGACACCAGAACATCAGGTTAAAACACTAAACTTTCAGAGAAGAAAAAAAAATATAAATTCAGCACAATTCCAAGTTTCCTGCCCATCATCAATTAAGTCTTCAAAACGAAGCACCAGCCTTTTGGCACCTGAATACTGCAGGACCCTGTAACTATGCCAGCTTTCACTGGCTTCCCAGCTCCAGATTAGCACTGTTTAGTAATAATTTGTCCCACTAAAGCAATAACTTTGATCTTAGCTCTAAACTAAAGATGACTGCAGCTGGATTAGGTAAACTAAAATTATCAGCACCCACATTGTGCGTCCTTAATCCTGCATTAAGATTTCTGAGAAATCAGGTAAGGTTTAGTGTTTACTTGTTGACAGAAGACACAGCTAAAGAGTTCTGCATAATAAAAAAAATAACCTTTATACCTACCAATATATCAGTACTGGCAATAGTGCTGAGCCTCAGATACTCAACAGCTCTCTGCTGCAGCTCAACATCAGCATTCTTCAGCTGACTGTCACTGCGTAACACATCTTGGATTGTAGTTTTGATTTCTGGAAACAGGTTCACAAACTTGATGTAGGTGGACAGAAGCAGAGCTCGGGTGGGAACACTGCACAGATGGAACTTGGAATGCAGCAAGTTGAACTGGATGAGCGGACTTAGAAGATGGGAAGAAAAAAATAATTTGTTCAGTTTTTGTAAATATGGTAATTCTTCATGCACTACTAACAAGAGCTGAATCATTTGTTAACTGGCCTTCAGGAACACTAAATAGACATCACATTATGTGCAGAAAGCATTACTACTTCAATTTGATATTTCAGAAGGTGTTTTACCTTGATCTTGGATCACCTGCTATCAGATTTCCAAATTCTCCCAAGATGTAGCCACCTACTTTCACAAGATTCTCATGGCATGCTGGAGCTTGAAGGGCCTGCAAGAACACATTAATAGCATTAAGAACACATTGATCTGCAGCATATCAAAAAAAGATGTTTTCCTGTCACTTCCATATAAAGTTTCCCAGTCTGCCTCCCTGTAAGAGCAAGCCATTGGTCTAGGCACTACAGAGCACTTATGAGAAAAGCATGATAGGTGGTACAACCTTACAAAAGAACCTCTAACATAACTATTACTTGGTTAAGAGCACTCCAAGGCCCATCCAGCAGCACTTTGGACTTTTGAGGACAGATACAGCTGCTCATGTTTGCCCTTACACCTTTGGGGGTGTCAGAAGGATGTTGATATACTTAATATAAACCTTGCAAGAATGGGCTGAAGTTGTCCAAGATAAAAATGCAGTCGTTATTGACTATGAAGAAACACATGGTGGGGATGAGTTCTGAAAGTCAGCTCAAACATTCAGGAAAGGAGAAGAGTGGAAAGGCCATATGAAGAATCTAAACAAAGTCAGAGCAACAAGGCCAGACATTTGAAAGTGTTCTCCTTTAATAGCTCAAATTCCAGTTTTATCAAATCTCAACAGAAGGAATGGGTATATGCTTGCAGAAGGATCATCAAGTTCTCATTTTGAGCATTTTGGATTCTTGCATGCAGAAAACTCAAAAACCCTCTAAAAGGCTATTTTTCCTACATTTCAGTAATTTTCCAGGTAACATAATTTCCTTACTAAGCCATCCATTCAATGCTAGCCATCAATATAACAAAAACCCCAGCATAACCCACCCTGCCCTCCCTCACCAAAACCAGTACCAGGTGTACCCCATGATACTGAAGCCAGAGAAGCATCTCATCCACTGAAAACACTCTCTGACTCTGACAACCTATGATGCTACTTTTACCAAAAGCTTCAGCAGTGCTGAAATATTCAGGATCATATTTTACTCCTTTCTAACATGGGGAAGCACACACAACTGCTAGATCACATTGAAAATGGAATTAAGTAAACACCAAGTGAATTAAAAACAGTTATTCTCACCTCAAAAACAGTCTTTGCTGCATACCCTTGAACATCATCCCTGTTGATGACGATCTGAATAACTCGATACCACACTTCTTCACTGACATAGTCACCAGCAATGCGAATCAGATTCAAGATCGTATCCACATACCAGGTATAATCCACTGCATACTTCTCAGCTAGAATTGCAACTTTCAGAACCTGAACACACATAAAAGAGAATAAAAAAAGGTTGACAAGCTTCTACTATAAGCTGTGTATCAAGATTTATTTTCATATACACCTTGGGATACCCTGGGCTAGCCCAGAAGCCTCCGTTTCAGGTGTGTCAGCTTGCTCACTTGTTCTCACAGCTAAGGTGAAAGATGAACATTGAAATTCTGTGCCAGAACACATCAGTTGCCAGGTACATAATGCTTTCCCCATAATGCATTCAAATATGTTGCAGCTGTGGCTTTTCAACTGTGTACCTAAGTGATCAAGAGGAATTTGTGTTTTGCTTGCTGTGAAAACACCACATAAACCATCACTGAGCCAGGACAAGTAGGAAACTGGACATTTCAGAGAAAAAGCAGAAACTCAAGCTAGCAGAGACAGACCAGACTCACCAAAATACAGCTGCCTTTATCAGGTGATACTAAGACTCCCATATCCTGAAGCAACCAATGAGCACAGGAAGAGACCTCCACAGAATTTATCAGTTGCATTTATACTGAGCTATTCTTTTAAGAGTAGTAAACTAACATAACGAAATTCAGGTTATCTGCCAAGTCAGGGTAATTGCCAACAGCAACAAAAGAATACAAGAGGTAAATCAACCAACACTGTATTCTACGGTAAGCTCTCCAATCAAGAAACTTTAGAGTAATTATTTAGCTTGGTTAGGTGCTAAGTCCAGGTTTTGGCAACCATTCTAAGAAGGTCGTTAAGCAAGTATTACAACTTCTGCATTTTTTTCCTGCTGGCAAGAAAGAGACAGATATCATGCCTCACTTTTAGCTGATTATAAGGTACTGTTTTCAGGAATCCCTAGACTGAGAGAATGTTTTCACAGCATACATGGTATGAAGTTCCACCTACAAATAAGAATCTATCATACTAATTTTTGAAGCTATTAAACAGTTGTCTTGACCCTAAAATCTAGAGACAGTATTTGCTCAAGCATTGATAAAATTCACTTCACTTTCTATCAGCAATGCCTTGATACCAAGATTAGTTTTGAAAATTCTTAGTTTCCAAGGGTTGCCACCCCCACATTAGTTTAACCTAAATGAAGAACATTCTTTGCTATTAGACTACCAATTTAGAGGAGTCTGGGGTGGTTTTTTGGGGCTTTGGGGGTTTTTTTAACCACCATGAAAAAGAATCTCTATCACAAACTATTCAGTAACCCAATCAATAAGTGACACATATGGTGCCAAAGCCAGCTATGAAAAAAATTAAAGAAACAAATATCTCACAATTTCTTCTCTAATGGAATAATCAGCAGTCTCCAAGTAGTTCAGCATTTCAGCCACAATCTGCTGGGCATTGCTTCGGTCACACATTGCATACAGGAGATCTACAGCTCTTTGTCGTACACTTACATCTCTTTCAGTCTGCAAAAGGACACAGAGTAAAAAGTAAAGATAATTTCATCTTTATTTGGAAAGCACATTCTTACTATAACTCATAATCAAATTTAAAACAAACATTTTCGTAATCTTACAGATGCAGAATGAACTTGGATACAGCCTTCACATAAGCTATGAGTTTCTCACGTTATTCTCACTTTCAGCCACCTAGAAAGAGGTCACTGGAGACTCAGCTTCCTGCTTTTAGATAATATTACACAAATTCAAATCATCAGGTTTTGTTGCTGTAGTATACATATTCAAATCTGTGCAAGTGCTGAAAGGATGGAGGAGTTTGTACAGAATACTCCATTATTACCCTAACTACAGCCACTGAGTTTGTGGTCGACTGTGCACTGCGTAACTGTCACCACTGGCCACAAATAAACTAATAACTGGCTGAAATTGTCCAACTGCCACCAGGCCAATGGGCTTAAACTGGTTTAGTGCCTGGTGGTTTAGTGCTGGGCTTGCCTTGTATCACCAGAAGTCCAGCTACAACAGATACAAACTTTGAAGTTAGAAAAATCTATTAATATGCTACAGCATGAGCTTGGAAGAAAACAAATACATGCAAACACTGAAGTGTGCAAGTAAATGTACATGCAAATCCTCTTCTGACTTATGCTTTTCCTATAAACATGGCTTGGGAATGTGTCTTTCTGGTTTCTTGACTTTCTGATTCTGCAGTGCAAGCTGCTCTGCTCTACTGCTCCCCAAGAACTACTGCAGTGAAGGAATGGTGTCTGATACCAGCAAGACAGTAATAAAACAAAGTCTTCTCAGCATTCTCCATTTTGAAATTCCATGTTTTGAAAGAATTATTCATCTTCAGTCTACAGCTTGTGGAGATAAAGTGTTACAGAGCCCACAGCAACAAGTATCAGATTTACTAGTAAGCTACAGAAACAAACCCAAGTTGATCTCCATCACTGTCAGCACAGCAAGATTTTGCTGGATTAAGGAAAAAAACCTACAGCAGACTTCTGAGAATAACTCATTTGGTCCCCAAATATTATAAGCTTAACTGGGGATAGGGGGCTTGGGGCAGTGGGGGAGAGGGCAGTGAGGCAGGGGAGAAGACAACACTCAAAACAGACTGCACACTGAAATATTTACCTTCAATGCATTGATAACTGTTTCTATGTGTGTTTTCACAGCCTCATGTGAGAATTCAGAGCTGGCAAGCGTGCACATGCTTTCCAGTGCTAGGTAACGCAAATTAGTTTCTCGGTGCTGCAAGAACTGACCTAGCTGGTTACAGGCACGAACTAGTAGATTTGGCTCACTGCATAGAACAGGAGAGAAAGTGAAAGGGTTAAAAGCATCAGGTTTGATAACACCCAATACAGAATACTATTTCTGCAGTGAAAATTTCTTAAAATGGCTCAGTGTCTGCTGGAATGCCCTACTGGTGAAATGAAAATTCAGATACTGTGAGCAAAAAAATCTGTGTTGGATTAGAGTGGTGGGGTCAATACAAAACTCCAAAAAAAAGCATCAAGAAACAAAGCAATAACAAAATATACTGACAGCACCACAGTACATTAATACTGCTCATTCCATTGCTGTGGTTGTGTTCAAATCCAGCAAGCAACTTC
Source organism: Podargus strigoides (assembly GCA_028020825.1). Taxonomy (NCBI): domain Eukaryota; kingdom Metazoa; phylum Chordata; class Aves; order Caprimulgiformes; family Podargidae; genus Podargus; species Podargus strigoides. Next base: position 6,752,723 of record CM051633.1, read on the forward strand.
ATATTTTGTTCTCCCCCTCTCCCTCCCCCCAGTAAAATTCCATTTAGTGTTCAAGACAAAGACACACCTTTTCACCTAAAAAGAAGCCTCTCATAATAGAAGTGGTCTCACAGCTCACCTGTCATGATGTATAATTAAGCTTATTGCCTCAAACAGCACTGCATTCTTTGCGTTTGAATGTTGGACTTTTTTGGACTTGGGTGGCTCCTGTGCTTTGTTGAGAATAGTTTCCAGGCATTCTGTTAGGCGACCACGTACCGCAGGGTCTTCTGGAGAAGAACAAGCCGTTGGACAACTTCATTTTGCTCAACACCCTAACCCCTACCTTAGGCCTTCCACCTTGCTAAATCTCAACAAACTGAAGTAGTCTGATACATTAAAACCAGTTCAGTCTCCCCCAGCGTACAGTTGGCAAAAGAATTCTAAGTCACAGTTCTATTTGGGTGGGGAAAACATCAAATGCAATCTGCACTATAATGTATTTCAAGGCTTTAATATAGTTGATAACATTAAAGAACATTTTAAATGGTAGTTGCAACTTGTTTGTAAGATGCACACTGGTTTGACACTTTGCTCTGAGCTACATGGCCTTTTGAATTATGTTGTATTCAATTGTAGAAACACTCAAGAGTGCAAACCTTGAGACAACATGCTTGCACTCCACATGCTTGGAGATTAAGGAGATAGTGTACTGCATCAGAGATGACCACTGTTGTGATTTGTGCATTACCTGGAGGTGGATAGCATTGTAACAGCCTCAGAAGCTTCACAGACAACCAAGGAGCAGGAACAAAGTAGTACGTATAGTCCTGGAGATCTGTTGATGCAGAAGTCACAATCTGTAAAATAAGCAGACAGCACAACAGCTACGTAAGTACAGTGATGTGCAAACATGAGAAGGACCCAAGAACACTGTAGGTCACCCTTGATAGAGGCTTATGAAGTTGCCACTAGCAATGTTTAATTCAGTAGATTAATTAGGTGTAAACTGCCATACTATGAGCATACCATCTGGCTCCCTAATAACAGAAACTCAGTTTTAGACACAACAGTCTAAGAAGTCTCCTCCTGAAAGAACACTTGTGCTTCTTAACAATGAAGATGACCATCTTTTAAGACCAAAATGTTTAACTAGAAGCTTGACTTTCTTTGGTTCAGCAATCCACAGATTCAGCCAACAGGAAGCCTAAATATAGTGCTACTGCTGATAGGTGAACTTGGAATTCAAGCACAAGATGCCATGACAGACTGAACTGAAGCAGAAGGACCAACTAACCCCTTCAGTAATATTCATACTCCAGAGCAAACAACAAATAGCTTTCATAGAAGAGGTTTATACACATAGTGAAATGTGATAAGGATTAGATTAGGTTTTGGAGGGAGTACTCCTCTGTATGGATTTCCTTTCCCTCTTAGATCCTAGGGTAAGCATGAGTTTGGCACTAGCTTTGCTCAAAGAAATTAATCCAATTCTTGCTGCTCCATTACAAGATATGTATGCACTTCCCTCCCTTGCTTTTAAACATTAAACAAAATCATCATATGTGAAAAGAAATAAAATGCCTCCGTACTACAGGTAGTTTTGGGTATAATGCTGCATAAACCTGAGTCTAAAACATATCTGTGAAGTAGTCTCCTCCTACATCTTGCATACCTTCCAAAAGACAAAAATCAAGCTAAGTTTCCCAGCAGGAAGATTCTAACTTACAGAAATGTCTCTCCACTCCTCCCTGCACCCCTTGCCCCTGCTAAACCTCCTACATCCATTTACAGAATATTAAATGCTTATGATTATTAACCTAGCAGTAGCTCAAAAGAAGGATTAGGAAGAAGACTCATCTTGTAAGAAGCTTAAAGTTAAAAGTGCAGGCTGTAATTTTCAGGGTTCTGAGCAAAAGTTTGCAGAATCAGTCTTTGATGCAGCTACTCTTTGTTGTTACAGTAACATAAAATGGAGATTAAAAACTCATCATGAGGATCCTTTCAAATACAAGCAGCTGAGAGAGAAATATACCTTTTTGCTACATAGACTTGGAGCACAGCAAGGATTACACCAAGAAAGTCTGGGCAAGCTAATACAGTTTTCTGCCCTGTTAAGCAACAAGTGTTAAGAGAGATTAGCTGAACCAGATATATGAAATGAAACTGCATTATCTTCACCTTTGATGGCACACTAAACTGATCTGACCTACAAAGCTGAATAAATAAGCAACAGTAAGCTAACCTGACCTAGAAAGCTGAGTAAATTAAGCAACAGTGAAGTATTATTATCAGTGTTATCACTGGACTCACTCTGCTTAATCTAGACACTGCCAAGGAGACTGAAGTTTTAAACTCTTCTGGGTTCTTCTGTGCCAAAGTGGTGATCAGACTTGTAGCTGCAGTAACCACACCCTAGGAAAAAAACACAAAGCAATACACTCAATTTTGTAACAGTTTAAGATGCCCATTAACACCTTTCACTTTAAGTATTTTTTAATATACAACAAAACAAAGTTTATCCCCATGACAAAGCCCCACATTAAAAAGCCCTTTATTTGGCTGGCAGCTAGACTAATTACACGTCTTCAAAATCCAAGAGGATTTTGAACAACACGATACTGCCACGCTTACAGAGCATTTCATGCTATTTTTGTATTAGCTGTGTCTCATGTTTGGTTAGTAAATCTAAAACAGAGAGCTATATTAAAGCCTGGATGCAAATTGTCTCATTACACAAGAGAAGCACGAGCAGAAGAAATAGGATGCAGCAGATCATCCAGGAAAGAATTCTGACAACCCAGCATGAAGAGAGGGCTTTGTATAACACAAACATTTTACATTACTGCAGACTAAAGCACTCTTATTACTGCTGAAGCACAGGTCTTAATAGCCTGACTCTCATAAAGTAACTGGACAGGAGGAAAAAACAGAGTCTCTTATGTAGAACAATAGGTTTTTCTGAACCAGCAAGGTAAGAATGTCACCATGGACACCACAGGACAAAAGTCCAAGCACTGACAAACAAGGCATTGCATTTTTAGTGCAGATCTAATCTTAAAAGGCCTAGGAAAATTAGTATTACACATATGTAATACGACATAACAGCACAAGGCACAAGATTAATTTATTTTCAGCCAGGGAACTAGAAGAACTTGTGCATACCATTCTTGTATCTCCAAGAAAAGGTAAAGAATTTTTAGTAAAACTTTGTTATGTACAGCAACTGAAAAAAAAAAAAAAAAAAAAAAGGACAACTCCTTCCAGTTCTTTCCCCAAGCCTAAAGAAAACATCAACCCACTTGCTTGAAAGACTTGAGAAGAAATAATTTATTAGTGTATTTAAGAGCTGAAGTGACACCATTCTCTATACAGAGTAGGCTCAAGAAGCACAATGAAGCTGGTTTACCAAGTGCTGGTCGTTGAGGAGATGCACCACTCTAGATGTCCAGTCTCCCATGGGAACAAGGTCAGGAGAAGTTCTATATAAACGCAGCAAGCATAAGGCAGCACTCTGCTTCACACTATCCATCGTATCTCTGCACGACAGAAATACAGATTTAAAACACAGTGGTTAAGTCACAGCAATACTTACAGGCCAGCATTTATGCTAGCCTTTGAACTGACTCAGCAGCCCCAGCCAGGCAGCATCTTTTCATGAGAAGCTGAAACTAAATTCACTAAATTCTTCCTATGTTACAGTATTTGTTGTTCTTAATTTTGTGCAGCAAGTTTAACTAGGAGAGTTTTCAATTATCCTGTATGCCTAGTAGCTTCTATAGGTGACATTTCACATCTTTTATCAGAATTGAAAGTTCATCACTAGATGAGCACAAGCTTCTTCCAAACTGACTCAAGTCAAACAGTTAAGGTACACTGTATTGTGCATGCAACCAAAGCTGGATCTCCTGACTGGTCCTGCACATCAGACACAAACCATTAACGACACAACAGCTCCAGTACCCACAGCTAGCACACAAGTTGGCTAGCTAGCACCAAGCATGCAACCCAAAAATCTCTTCACCTCCCCATCCATGCTGCTGGAACAGAAGAGGACTACTTTAAGAGCAGCACACTACAATTGTAGTTCAGTGAACTCCTTTTCACAAGGCAGTCAATTAAGCATTTGTATGTTGCCCAAACAAAAGCTAAAAAACGTACAGAGCATTAGTACTGAAAGTTTTAAGAGGCAATTTATACTGTGCAACCTTGGTTAAGTGTTCAAAAACCTCCACAACCCCAGTATAAGTTCAGTCCATCTATTCTTTATGAATTCACCAATTTTTCATGAGATCAAGTTGTACCTCAGTTAAAAAACAAACAAACAAAAAAGATATCTACTCCTCCCCTCCCTGTGCACTCCCTCCCCCTAATTTATATTCCAGCCAAGGGAGCTACACTAAAGTTGCACATGTGACAGTGCTCATTCTGCACAGGTCGTTTAGCTATGACAGGTACACATATGCATTTTATGTATATTTTCTTAGAAATGCAGAAGGAATGAAGCCCTGAAGCCTGATCTCGGAACAGAAACAGCTCAAAGCTGAAACAAAGTCTGAACTGAAGGTGCTGTGCTCCATCTGGGACTGACAACCCTAAGGAAATTTCTTGAACTTTTTAAGGTTATCTTATTAAAACCTATGACTCATCATTGCAGAGCTGCCTCCACTGTGCTGTGTGGAGAACAGCAGCTGGCAAGGGCAGTGCAGGACAGGACAGCAACGAGCCTGACAGTGCCCCAGCACGTGCCATCTCTAAACATGCCCCTTACATAGGGAAGTCCATGCCTGAGAAAGGTGGGATTACAGGATAAAGTCTCCCCCATTTCCTCCACGAGACCAGACCCACACTGAGCATCAGGTGTTAGCTGCTTACTCCTCTCTTTCTGGCCCATACTACACACCAGCTCTGCAAAAGAGTAACAGTATTCAAGTGTGACATTATAGAGACACTATTTCAAGAGTTCAGAAGTTATTTCCTAAGACTCCTAAGACCAGATACCACATTATATCCTTCCTCTTATCCCCACATTAGTGCACATAATACAGCCAGACTTAGTGCTGCATAAGCAAGCACATTTCCAACATTTGCAAGCTCCAGAACTTGACATTTAGAGTATTAATACAGTTCTTATGCAACATGTTATTTTTTTAAATTAATGCAAAACATCAGTTCGTTATAAAACAAGTTCCATGCATGTTCCACAGCATTTCAAATCCATACGAGAGTTTAAATGCACTGTTTGCACTTGGACATTTTAAGTTTCAAAATAAATTATCCCTGAAAACACAGTTTCATTTTACTTAACTACAGTTCCAGATATAGGCCAGGTTTGTTTAGAAACTTCTAGCAATACAAGAGAAATCCAGAAAGTTGGCAGTGACTATTTGCCATTTACAGGAATTGCTGATTACATGGCTAGTGGAGGAAGTAAGAAAGCACACAGAAAATTACAGAATCACAGAACAGCCTTGGTTGGAAGAGACCTCTAAGATCATCCAGTCCAACCATTAACCCAGCACTGCCCAGTCCCCACTGCCCCATGTCCCTCAGCACCACATCTCCACGGCTCTGAAATCCCTCCAGGGATGGGGACTGCCCCACTGCCCTGGGCAGCCTGGGCCAGTGCTGGGGAACCCTTCCAGGGAAGAAATGTTTCCTAATATCCAATCTAAACCTCCCCTGGCACAACTTGAGGCCATCACCCCTCGTCCTGTCACTGTTACCTGGGAGAAGAGACTGACCCCCCCTCACTACCCCCTCCTTTCAGGGAGCTGTAGAGAGCAATGAGGTCTCCCCTCAGCCTCCTCTGCTCCACACTGAACCCCCCAGTTCCCTCAGCTGCTCCCCATCACACTTGTGCTCCAGACCCTTCCCCAGCTCCACTGCCCTTCTCTGGACACGCTCCAGCAGCTCAGTGTCCTTCTTGGAGTGAGGGGCCCAAAACTGAACACAGTATTGGAGGTGTGACCTCACCAGAGCTGAGTACAGGGGACAATCACCTCCCTGGTCCTGGTCACACCATTGCTGATACAGGCCAGGATGCTGTTGGCCTTCTCACATTCCTTACGAAGTCAGGACCATATAAATAAGAGCTTCAGTTTGTAACAAAATGTGTAGTGTAAACATCTATTTAGGCTCATTTATTCATTCTTTTCATCAAGGAGAGATAAGGGAAGTAAAGCATACACATTTCAGGGGTGTTCATTGCCACACAGAACAAAGACTTAATCACAACAAAGCTGTAAAATCCTATTCAAGATACTGACACAGTCTTAATTCCCATGCTGTATTTGTACACTTAAAAAAACACCTCCACACCCAGTTATATCAAAATATCTGCAGTTACTAGAAATTGTCACTATTTGTGCTGCAAGCCCAGGGCTGTATAGCTCTAAGCACAGATTAAGCTGCTGCAATGGAACCAAGCTGCTGAAAAGGTTTATTGGTGTTGTATTTGAAGGAGGCAAGTCATACCTACCCAGCTACCAGTATTTTGGGAATTTCTCCAGCAAATGCTTCTGCCATCTCCCGGCTACCCACATTGGCAATGCAGTGCAGAGCAAGCCCCATGAAGGTGGGGTTTCGGCTGGCCAGGTCGTTCTTGATGGCATTGTTTATTAAGCGAATCAGCTCACTGTTTGAGTTCACTAGTACGGAGATGAAGAGATATCCCTGGGAGCCAGAAAAAGGAAAATGAAAACTGATTTCACCTGACTTAAATTACATTTGCTGTTAAAGCCACAAGTAATTTTTTGAGACGTACAGTTCTCCAATACCAAACATAAGGGCAGAAATAGATATTTTGATAGCAGAGTGAAGGGTATGAAGATTTAAGTGAAGTAAACAAACAAGAGTAAATTTAGTGTTACCCTAATTTATCAGTTGTAGTGTTTCATCAGTCTATTTCAGCATATACTCAAAACATCATTCTAGATGAGTGGGAGCAAATCAAGAATTTGGCTTATTATTCAGACACTAGTAAGTTAGAAGTACTTGATAAATATAATCTTCCCTATGTTAAAGAGAGAATCTGAAAATTAAGAGGTTACTTACCTTTTAATGCAAGACTCAAGGCAGTTTCTTAACAAGAGTAATAATTTTACAGAGTGCACATTTTAGATTCCCTGTGCACATAGGTGTTTAAAACTTCAGAACCACTGCTAGATCCAAAATAAGGCTTTACAACAGGGGCAGGAATGAAGCAAAGTCCCTTACAGACCAGACAGCTGAGGCAGGGTATTAGACAGAACAGCTTATCTTTCCCAGAGACAGCATTACTCACAATTTGCTTCTCTGTATATCTATTGGAACTGAGCAGGTTTACAGCCTCCATGTGACCAAAGTCAATGTCATGCCCCAGGAGAAAGATGAAAAGCAGTTTGCAGACATATTTTTTCTTACTGTAACCATCCAGAGCCTTGTCACCTGGAAAGCAAGGGAACAAAGAACAATTAAGCCTATGTTGTTCCTGCATCTGGTGTCCCCCTGCCTCAGTTCCACTGAGCTACCTCATCATATCTTGCAGTAACAACAATTACAGTTGTACTTAACAATCAAGATTAATATTTGATTCACTAAGTATTGTGTTACAGAAGAGGGATAAACTGAGGGTTCAGCTATTGCAGTATTTGAATTTCACAGATTTTAAATGCAGTTTCAACTTTTATTCGCTCTACAGTGAGCAAAACGCTAAATATATCCACTTGTCTCTGACTTAAAGGACTTAACTTTAATGTTTTTAGCACAAAATGATGTAATCACAAGCCATCATCAAGAGATGATGGTTCATACAATCAAACAACTCCTGGGTTTTAGTAAAATTACTCCCAGTCACAGAACATGGGTAGCTTGTAGCTCTTCCTGATGGTCCAAGACAGAAAAATGCCCGACTCTGAAAAAGTCAAGCTGCCACTGAATCAACAAGACATTCACATGATACTAAAAATAATACCAATACTTCAATAGCTTTAAGTATTTATCTAAATCTGAAATCCATATGTAAGGAAAAAAAAAACAAACAAAAAGCAAACCCTGAAGATTTTACTGTTAATTCAATTTACCATACTCTGTATCCTAAAGGACAGTCATGAAATAATGCTATCTAGTCCTTGAATTATCCTGTTGTGTCCTCACTGTATTTTCTTGCTGAGAGGCAGTACATGTGTGTTCACTCAATTTTGATGTTTCTGTTAAGAGCTACTATGTCTGCCATATATGTGTTCTCTAACTAAACCAATTATCAAACCTTTATCACAGTAAGAGGTCTTAAGGCACTTCCTGAAGTGCACCCCAGTAGCAACAAAAAAGAAACAGCAAGTCTTTCTAAAAAGACAGAATGATAGAGGTATGTCCCAAAGCCTTGAAAAAAATATATGTAATGTGTTTTTAAAATGGAAGTATTCATAATTGTTTCAGTTAAAGAAAAGCCTTCTATTTGGCCTTCTACTGCACTAGTGTTGTATTTTAGAAGCTTGTAAAAGCTGCATGGAACAGCAGAGCAGCTTACAGCTCACCAGGCAAACTGCTGCTTCTCCTGAACAAAAGGGTTACATATGAACATACACTTCTTGCAGAACAGCCTCTCCCTACCCCAAATCAGGAGATAAAAGAGTCTCCACTAAATCAGGCAAGCTTGAATGCTAGAGTGGTCAATCAGGGTAGCAAAATTTTGATAGGTGCTGCTGCCTAAAAGGCTACATAAGCTCTTCAGCCTCTGCATTCTGGGCCCAGAATAACCAGTCTGTCAGATCAGTGTATGCTCCTTAGTGTTGGGCAAGTTCAGCCAGAATAGCACTGCATAAAGGAAAGCTTAAATAAGATATCCCTAACTCATTGCCCTTGCCAAAAAAGCTCCAAGTTTGTTTGTTGTGGTTTGTTTGGTTTTTTTTAAACCTCAAACTTATGTAATAGGCAGCTAAATATGTAATAAAGAATCTTAATAGTATAGAAGTTTCTCCTTCTTCCTTTTTACCCACTGGTGCATGCCACATGCATCTACAGCTCCCGTAGATTTCACACTACATTCACTGATTGAAAAAAACAACAGAACTTTTACCACTACAAACTGAACTTAGTTTGGGAAGGAATGGCCACCACCATCACTGTGTGAACCAAGAGAAAGCATAGTAGCACCCTGAAGCAGACCATGATAAAAGGTTCCATCTACGTGCTTTGGGGGGGGGTTCTTTCTATTTTAACTCTAGAAACTTTTTATTTTGTTTTATTTAAAGTGAGAAAACAAATTTAAACACACAATTACCATTTTAATACAGAAAAGATACTCTTCCAATCTGAGTCTTTAGACAGTTGTTGATTTTTTTTTTTTTTTTTAACTGGCACAGACAGCGTATCAGTTGCCAACAAAATCAGTGGCCTTCTAGTACCTGGGGGGGCTACAAGAAAGCTGGAGATGGACTTTTTACAAGGGTATGGAGTGATAGGATGAGGGGCAATGGCTTTAAACTGGAAGAAGGGAGATTCAGACTAGATATTAGGAAGAAATTCTTTCCTGTGAGCGTGGTGAGACACTGGCCCAGGTTGCCCAGGGAAGCTGTGGCTGCCCCCTCCCTGGCAGTGTTCCAGGCCAGGTTGGATGGGGCTTGGAGCAACCTGGACTGGTGGGAGGTGTCCCTGCCATGGCAGGGGGGTTGGGATGAGATGAGCTGTGAGGTCCCTTCCAACCCAAACCATTCTGTGATTCTATGATAAAAAGAAGCTTTACCTTAAAGCTATTTTTATGCTGCACAAAGACAAGTTGCCTTCAGGTCCATATCAGAGAAGCCAATGCATGTCACATTTCACTTAAGACACATGAAGCACCATTACTGAAGATACCCATGACAGTGACACCTTGCTATACTGGATCCTATCAAGATCCCACGACAACAGCCAGCTCTGCAGAAAGCTGCCCAAAGACGTGTTTTCTTCAAGTGGCATTTACAGTTTGCTGCTATAAGGGAATTTTCCTGCTGAGTCAGCAAATGAATCCAGGGAGTTTGCTTTACTAGACATCTGAATTAACTTTAGGAGAACCAGAGCAAAACATTCAGACTGGGGGATGAAGGTGGTTTTTTTTTCCCCTTTTCCTTCTTTGGAAGGAATATAGTCAGATGGAAAAGCAAATACTCAGCCATGTCTGCCTATCTGCTGTGGCCTTCAAACTATGGCTTGGGCAGCAAAGGAATAAAGTCTTTTGTACTTACAACAGGGGAAATAAATACCTCCTGTTGTACCATTTTACTGGGAAAATAGCATTCAAGAGCAGAAGTTTCCTCCCTTCCCATCATGGCAGGGAGATGCAGATCAAAGACACTTTCCTTCCTTGTGAGAGGCAAGGGGAAAAAAACAAAAAACACACAGGAAAAGGCAGAGTGACAGCTTTTAAAACTGTTTTTAGCTGCTTAAGAAAAGTTTCTACAAGCTCTTAGGATTCAATTTTCAGTCTTCTGCATGAGATCTGGAAGGAAAAGAAATAATCAGTGAATAAACCAGGGGAGCTTTATATTACTTAGCACTAGGAACATGCCAGCTGCTTCCAGGTGACTGACTGAAGGCATGGGTAACACTGGATACTGTCACCAGATACTGGTATGACTGACAGAAGGGGACACTAAATAAGCTGAACACATTTTAGTCAGTGTTCCTCTAGTGGCCAAGATCTACATAACTGAGGACTTGCTATGGTAATCAATAGCATTATTATCATTAGTTGCTTCTCTCAGAGATGCAGATACACCAGAAGGCATCAGAAAGCAGCTCTGACACAAACTTCAGCATAAGTGAAAAAACCCCAAACATGCTCCAAGAGACTGAACTGCAGCTACCTACCAGTGCACAATCCACCAGCAACAGACAGAAGTCACAAAGATAAAGCCCATTCTCTCAGTTTCTCAGCTGACTCTGGCATTGACTTGGTGAGATCAGAAGGGAAGGAGTACAGAATACTGCAACCCAACTGCTTAATGAAGAGCAGATGAAAGCATGCATGCTCTGAGCCACACTGACTTTCACAACAAAGTATTTGTCATAGTTGAAGAATTCCTTTTGTCAGGTTTAGGACCCGGTTGTTTAAAGCATTACATCCTTCCAAGCCAACAATATTTTAAGAGCTAAGATTAGTAAGGCCCTTGGATCTTCGGGTATTTGAAGCATTTTTGATGGAAGCTATGCCGTGCAATCAAGCTCAAAACATATCACTATCTTCCTAACAAGGAAAAAGCAGCTTCCTTCTCCATCATGTGCTATCAAAGAACAATATTGTAAAAATCAGTACTTGAATTTTTCTTCTAAGAGCAGAAAAAAATAGTTCACTAACTGCTTTCAAAAGCTTCTGTCCCTTGTATGAGAACCTTCAGATTGCTTTCAGCTCTGCAATAACAAGCAAGCTTATAAACTAAGCCAAGTAACAGTAAGTTACCAGAATTCTTTAAAGTCTTATTAATTCCCAGCAACAACAGAACATCATCTTTTAAATTTTATTATTTAATTAGCTGAGTAATTTGAAAAAAGGAGCATTGCAGTCAAAGGTCTCACTGTTTTTGTCTAACTCCAGCTGTGTTCTCAATTAGTCTTTGATTCAGATTCTTATTGAAATTTCAAGTTTAACTATTCAATTCCTCTCCCTCCCACGTAGAATTTAAAGAGTTATAAAGGTTCTATTTTAAACATTACTTAAGCCATGAGACTTGTTAGTATGTGCTAAAATAGTACAGCTTCCCCCAGCCTCGAGCAAACATCTGAACAAGAGCAGAAGGAAATTTCACATGTTCCGTTATCTTCGTTGCAATACACAATCATTTCTTTGGACTCAGCTCATTTTTAAATGCTTTTGGGAACATTTGCAAGTACTGCAAATCAAGTCAGCAGAAACAGGAAGGATGCAGAATACACATCAGCAGGTTTTGAGCACAGTGGGCATTTCAAAGGCTACTTGCTTTCCCTGGAAAGTTTATTAGTCATTTTTCTAAGAAAGAAATGAGTAACAGCTGATCAGCAAATAGGACTAATATTAAAAAAGAATTATTACTTTCCATTTCTGTGCATCACCTCTCTACTATTTTAACTGGGAAGTTTTGGTTTTCATTGTTTGTAGATCTCTTTCCCACAGCCTTCCATAAAAGAGGAAACAAGGCAAAAATGCATTGTGAGACCCTTTGGTTCCCAGGCAGCATCTTCTGTCTCTAAGTCAGACCCTAAGTTAAAAACCAGCACCTGCTTTTGACTCTCATTCAGAACACTTTAAAAGCAGGATGCTGCACAGTTGCAGAGCCTGCTACCAGCCACAGGGGGCAAGAAGGCCATTTATTCCTGTGGGATATTCACAGGGAGGGGTAGAGGGTAAGGAAACCTGACAAGTCTAGTCTCACTAGCATTCAGATGGTTGATTGCCGTATCAAAGACAAGACAACCTTAGCTTTTAAAACTGCAGTAATGGCTTATGCAAAACAGAATGGACAACACCCTTAAATGTTTCTTTCATTCAGAGTGCTTCCTTCCTAGGTTGGCAGTGGCCTATGTTCATGCAGTTGACAGCAATGCAGTGCTGTAACCACCAGAAGGCCTACTGCTAGCTTAGAGCCTAAGAAAAATGAAGGGTTTTTTTTATGAATGTATCTACACTTTGAGATCTGTATTTCTACAAGAGTGACAGTCCAAGCCCTCTAAACGAAAGGCTGAATATTTGTGGCAGATAACCCATACAAATTCATAAGTTCGTATTTAGTTACCATACTACTACCACCACAGAGTATTACCAGAGCAGCTATACAACTGGGGTGATATTTGAAGCCTGGTTTTACTTCCAACAATTCACTTTTTCAGTGCAGACACACTAATATTTTTCTGTCTGACTGCCTTCATACACCCTAGGTGATCAGAAGACAGTGTGACTAACCAGACTGATCTTCAATATAAAGACTATGCTTTCATAGCCTGCTTCAGTTTAAAACAGGTATTTGGAGGCTTATCTTGAACTTTCTGTAAAGCCTTACTGTGTAGCTTGGGACAACAGAGAAGACTTGCTTCAATTTGGAAAAACAAATGAGCTGAAGTAAAACAAAGCAGAGCTTATCAACTGACACTGGGGCACTTCTGCACAAGCCAAAACTAAGACACTAGCACGTCTGAAATGTACCAGGCACTCTGTAACACAAACCCTATTAAGAAATTGGAACAAAACTAAAATCTAATGCCTGATCTGGAAAAAAAGAACAAGCAGAGAACAAAGTTCCTTCGACTGCAGAAACAGCTTATAGATTTGTGGGCAGTTTCATTAGCACACAAATTCTGCTCCGAGAGATTAAAATGACACAACAAATAAACCAGATATATTTTCATGCATTTACAAAGCAATTACTACTCTGACAGCCAGACTTGTAGTTTGGCTCAAGCATGGGAGCAAAATCAGCTTATAATCTGAACATGGGAAACAAAAGGAATACTATTTCTCCACACTACAACTTCTGCTTTATTACACTCGTGTAGTTTCTTTCTGCTACACACATCTCAGTTAATGCAGAAGCATTTAAAGCAACTGGCAAGGACACCCTGACCTCAGCAAAAGAGCTTCCTCATGCTGAAACAAGAGACAAAGTGACCTCGAGAACAGATACTCTACACTCCTCCTGAGCTGGGAGCACAGAAGCCAGATCAGAACCCAAAGCACACATTCCATCACATCAAGAAAAGTATGGCTTTTCCAGAGATGTGCAGCCCCATCCCAGCCTGTTAAGTACAAGGGTATTTTAAATAGCATGTTACCCATATCTAAGGTGGGGGACAGGCTTCTCAGCTACTTGCATAACAGAACAAAAGTAGAAATACTTAGACTGTCTAAGAACGTATCTTGCAAGTTACATGGGGTAGGGGTCTAGATACTGCAACAGAGCATGCTGAAGAGCATAAAGAGCCAGAGGAAATTCAGGATACTTGTGGTATGCTGATCTGTTACACTGGTCTCAAGCAAGAACAGATCTGTGTCAAGAGGGACTACTGCCAGGCTTGCTTTTTACAGCGAGACCTTTCCCTGGTTACAGCAATGCAGGCAGTCCAACAGCTCCATCTTTGGCCAGGTAACTAACCCAAGGCACCAGTAGTGCTTATCACCATTTAGCAAAGGACTCCATCTTAACTTCACAGTCACACATGTCAATTCAAACTACCTGAAAACACTTTCACAAGTCAGAGCTATGTAAAAATAAACTGGGTTAAACTGAATGATCTCTACTTAAACCAAGAATAAAATGCATTATGAAGGTCTGTTTATTTTTATATAGCCCTTCCACAAGCAAGGGCCACACAGCACAAAGCCCATGTAGAACTTCTGCTGCAGAAAGATACAAAGCTATCACACCTTCTCACACTCTCCAGGCCTCAAGCAGTTAGGCAACAAGTTGTCCAAACTCAGCTTCTTCCAAATTATGACATTTATGTCTAGTTTTTGTTCAGGCTACAATATTGTCTTCAGTTAAGTAAAATTTTTCATGTAAAATCCATACAAAACCAGTAATAAAGCAGCCAGAATGAAGATCAGCTTACAGGAAGGTTTAGTCTTCTTTCACTCAAGCTACTGAACGAGCACACATTGATATTTATTCAAAACTATTTGAACTGTGCTTGAAGGATGCTACCCATGGTATGCAGGCTAAAGTTATTGCACTACTTCACTGAGAGTGCCTCTATTCTCTGACCATTGTCTGATTCATGGTTCTACACAGCCAAAGGTTCCTACAATCATTTCTCCCCCACATCCCAATTAACCAGATAGGAATTCACTGTGCACATATTTTTAACTATTTTTGTACTCGAGCCACAAAATGCCTTGCAAAACTGAGGAACAGAACCGTGCCATCAGCAGCTGTTTAACCTATGATTACTCAACGATACAACACAGCTGCCCAACTATCTATGCAACCAGAGAAAGCTATCCTGATAGAATTCAGTTCACTTAGAGCTTCATTACTGCCAAGTTTTCTTCAAGTTAGTAATACAGTGGCTTGTACTGCTGCTTTTATAAAGACATTGAGAGAAAAGAACAGTGAAAACTAGCTCCATGATGTGGTAGGGAGCCTTGTACTAGAGGTGATCTGAGCAACCTTCTGAATACATCTTCACAGACTCTTCACAAGACATTGTGACATTGACAACATACCAAATTGTGTGTCACTGTTTGTTCTGCGGTCCCCACATAGGATTTATTGCACTTTACCAGCAAGTGCACTCAAAATTAATGCTAATAATAATTATGTCTCCTAAAGGCTCTATTGATTACTGTGGTACCCAAAGGAGTCACAGATTCACTTTTCACACTCACAAATTTCCACAAGTATGCAGGTTAGTGGGTATAGATGGACCCAAATGGAGTTTAACTTGTGGTACCAAAAACCTGTAAGTCATCAATTTTTCTAGAATGCTTAGCTTTCATATGGAATAGAAGTCTGAATCTAGCTTAACCACTTCAGTGCTTTTCACATCAGGTGCAAACACAAGGAGTCGGGCTAGTAAGCAGCAAGTGAGATACTAACTGCTCTTATCTAGAGTGTAACTTAATAGGATTTGACCACAGCCAAACAGTAAGAACTGGACTATATCCCTGCAAGTCTGTACGTAAACAGCCTTAACCATTCCTTACTGTATTCCTTTACAACAGCATGTTTAGCTCTATCAGTGAAGTGGGCAGGTCTGACAGAACCTCCTTCGTGTTTCAAGCACACTGGAACGTGTAGTAGGCAGCAAGGTTCTACAGGAGCTTCAATAACTTTCATTTTTTAATGCCTTTTCAAGTTTTGAGACCTTCACTGCAATCTGAAGACTGATGAAAGCTTCCAGTTTCATTAGTGAAAAACTGATTAGGTTTTACAAACAAATTAAAGCTTGTCCATCAACCAAATCAAGATAAAGAAGGTGGTGTAGCCTGAAGTTAATTTCTGTGTTAGTGTGACTGCAGCAAGGTATTAACCTCTATTTGTTCTTGATGACAGAAGGACATAGGTGGAGTAACTGTTAATACCTCCCAGGAAAGTGACATGCTGCTTTCTAGAAAAACTTGTCCTGTCTAAACAATTAAGTAAAGAATTCCAGTGCTGAAATGAATTTCAGCAACACCTGATAACCAATAATGCTGCTATCTGACAACAGGTAGTTTCACAAACACAAACCAAGAGGAAACGAGGTGTCTTTGTGGCTTTATCTTCCAGATTAACTCCCAGATTTCAACTTACTGAAACTGGTTGAAAGACAAAGTAACATCAAAATCTGACTAACTTCTTAAGAAACTTCTTAAACAGTTTAATTAAAAACTCAGTCTCTTTATCTGAAAGATATACTTAATTTGTCTAGTACAGATCCTGCTTGGAGATTGAACTGCTTTATTTAAAAGTTACAATTTTATGCTTAAATTTACTAGGCAATAAGATGATCCACTTTGATCATACAGCTGGAATGTAAAGTTGCTATTACTCTTGTATGCAGGTTTCTAGTAGACCCTTGAACCATGTGCTTGTTGCACAGTGTGCATTCACAATTAGTACATGGAGGCAATATCTGCTGGTCACTGTCTGGAAAATGGACACAAGTTTTAGCCTTGGTTTGGGTGATTGAGAATAGTCTGTAGAGCAGACTATGCAAAGCCTGCTACTTCTGGCAAAAGTCAGACCAACGTCAGTGCTAGATGGAAGCTCTGCAATCAAAAGGAACTGAAAACCAACGTGACAGCATAGGGAGGTGACTAAATGAAAATTCCTTTTTCTTTTTATGCTACAAAAAATAGCCATTAAAAATCTTCTCAGTTACCCTGCAACTGAAGTTACCAATCTGGATAAAAGTATGCTGAAATTTCCAAGAGAAAAACATTAGCACAGAGGTGTGTGATAGCTTCTAATTTAGAAGAATTCCTGAAGTTCACTTGAGTGTCTTGCATTGTGGTCAACTTTTCCCTTCCAAGCTGTTGATGACACTCAAATTTTTGCAGGTCTTCATATGCCTTTAAGAGACATATCAGTTAAAAAGTAGCAACAGATCCCTATGAAGTTCAGGAAAGTTAGTTCAGGCTTTATAATGCACTGAGTATTCAAATAGATACATTAGTCTAAGTCAGGATAATCAAGATAAATGGGTTTAATCTGAATACAGCAAATTCTGAAGCCACACACATGACCTCGACACTGCAACACCTTATCTAGTCACACACAGAGCCCCATATCTATTTAAACAGAGCGTTTGCCACAGCCACTCCTGTTATAACTCCATTCAAAAGCATCTCAACTACCCCTCAGAATCTTTAAAATTTGAAGCCACATACACAACTTGAATACAGTTACAGCATGAGTTTTACCATTTGTTGTTTAAAAGCGAATTGCTGCCTCTTGAAACACATGAGGATGGAATTAGTCACTGCATCTCCTTTGTTTCATACAAATAATTTGTATTGCTGTGGCTTATGGGAGTGGTCAAGATGTATGGCTTCACCAACTACATATTTTTATCTTAATCCTACTAGAAGACAGCCTAGCCCATTACTTCCCTACAGGGATCAGGGAAGGAGAGAGGGGGAAGAAGAGCAGTTTAAACAGAATCTGTTTTACTGGAAATAATTACATACACCCATGCTTCTTCAAAACTAGTTCATGGCCTTCTGGAAGAACACAGGCTGAGTAGTCACATGGTTAGGAGGCAAAGTATTAGAAGAAGTTTGTGAACAGTAGCTCAATTCTTTGATATAGGAGGGAGTTTTGTTATGGCCAAGAATCACAGGACTGTCAGGAAGTTCTGTCGTTAAGAGAATATTTTCAATAGTTATCCTGACAGCCTGCTCTAGCATTTTGCCTGCGTCAGCAGTTGATAAAAAAGTCTAAATATGTAAAAAAATTCCACAGAAGAACATCAGATGAGGAAATACACAGAGCTCAGTATGATCAAGCCACTTACCTTTAAATTTTGATCGAATGTTTGCTAGTTCTTTATTTATCCTCTTGATCTCCGCTTCTTTACTTTTGCCTGAAATCAAAAGAACACACATCAGGACAGAGCTCTGCACAGCCCTCTGCCACCCTAAGCTTCTTTCCACCCCACCAGGAAGAATTATTACTCTCCCTATCCAGTATGAGGACTAGATGAAGCAAACATCACAGGGGTAACAAACATCACTTTATAGGGGAATTTGAGCTGCTAAAAGGACCTCCCTGCTTCAAGAAGCTTTGGAGACTTCAGGCAGTATCAGACACACACAATTAACCCAAGATGCCTTTACTATCAACTTTCACAAACGTTTCACTTCTTCTATTCCTTAAACTTGCAAGAGAAAACCGATTTTACTAGGTTGACAGTGCTCTGAAGGACACAACCTTATAAACAAACACCTTGTGTTATTCCTCACCTTAAGGACAAGACAACTTACTTTTTCTCTATTGAATGGCCATTCAGTTCAACAGCTTTAAAAACACTCTTAACAGACACTGAAGGGGAAAAGCAGTAAACTTTAGGTGTAGCCCAGAGGGTCAAAAGACCTCAGACAGATAGGACACATGCCTAAGTTCAGACTTTGAACAAGCCCTATGAAAGTCACTTGAAAGAAGAGAAATATTTAAGATTCATATTTTATGAGGTGAATTTACCACCTTAGGCTTCTCAAAACAGTTTATATTTCATATCAACATTTGCTTCTAAGAACAAGTAATTAAGATTTCTAGTGCCAATTCAGGTTAAATACTCAGAGAAAAACTGCAGTTTCAACTCTGGTAATGCAAGCTTATTCCAGTAATACTTGAAATGCCCAAACCAACACAGCTTATTACTCATCAGCATTTCAGTTTTTGGTGATTGAGATTCTGTAGAGGTCTGGATCCATTATTTCCTACATGACTGAGTGTGGTAGGGCAAAACATCCAACTTGTGCATCATATTCAGTTGCTTTAAGAGAAGCAAATGAAGTCCACTTCAGTAATGCAGAACTGGCCATCTAGTTGTGTTGGAAATTCAGACCCGTATCTACTCAAACTTTCAAGCAGTTTCCAAAACCATCAACTAGCAGCAGAAAAAGACAGCTTGCTTTACTCTTCATCACATATTTGGCTACAAGGTTATGAATAAAAGTTTCCTCACCCTGTTTGAAAATGGTTCAGCCTTATGAGCAGTGGGGATCAGATGCCTTGCTTTCACATCCCACTTCGATCACGATTACAGCCATGTCAGTGCAAGGAGGGTATGTGACAAGGCTCAAAGAGCAGATCAGGACCAGCATTCCCAGGCACTCTCCAATCTCACCCCTTTCTTCCACATAAGCAAAGCAACAACTCACAGCATTTAAACATCCTACTACATTGGCATGCCCAAACCTCCCCTGTCACCCAATGACTGTTAAACATCCCTTTACCATTCCAAAGATGATCTTGTGAAGGGTGATTATATAACTCAAGGAAACAAGTGCCTCAGGATAGGTTAAGAGCAAAGCATTTGAAGTACAAGGGAATCCCATGCCAAATACAAATTCAGATTTTGTAATTTCTTGATTTAGACTTAAAAAAAATTGAAGTTATGCACTTCCAAAACCAACTCTTGCACAAGGCACAGCCAACTGGTTTTTATTAATATGCCTATAATAATGGCCACAGGAGTAGACTACAAGTAACAAGACTAGCACACTGTACACATAGAAACAAGTTAGGCCCAAAATAGAAGCAATTACTTCAGTTTGCCTTCCCATTTTAACAAACTGCCTACAGATTTGCTAAAATGGAATTCTTCCATTCTACAGCACTGTTTTGTAAGGGGCACTGCTCAAAACACTGAGCTGCAGGGTGCCTTGGCAAGCACTCCACACAGCACAAAACCCTAGCTTTCCCCATACACAGCCTTAAAAACTACTTACATGTACCTACTTGTCCACTTACTGCTTATGAAGTGAAGCATTCTCAGAGCTCAAAAATTCACAATACCTGTTCTGAAGCATAAATTGTAGTTGCTATCTGTACACATCTTGGTTTTCAGATAAAGCAGGAGATAGCTCCACAGTTTTAATTTGACCTAGAAACTCCAATTAACTTCTACAATGACAAGGCTAGAGATCACAGCATACTTCCTTCAGTTTATAAGATGCATCTGTTGGAATCACAAAGTTTAACCATGCTTCACTAATATATCACGCAACACATTACTAGTTTTCTTAAAATTTAACTTGCCAACCTAAATTAAACTGGTTTTAAAGCAGTGACACTATCTACAGTATAAAAGTAACAGCTTGTACTATCTAAGGCTTGAAATATCTTCTACTATAGATTTCAGGTTTGTCTTAACTGGATGAGGCTATTTGTCCCATGCACATGGGAGAGACACTCAAGTCTTCACGATACTTGCCAGCATTAGGTATTTACCACTAGACTCAAGCAAGCCTTTTGCTCCTGGGTCCACACTCTACAAACAGAAGGCCACAGTAACATATGTCAAAAGTGTGCAAGTGTTTATGTAAATAAACAACAAAATACTTCCCTTATTTTCAGCCATTCATCTACTCCAGATAAAAATTTTGATTTCTAAAACTATGCCATTCTTTTCCTTTTTACCAAGTGAGGAGCACATATAATTGAAACATCACCACTGAGACTGGAGATTTGCTACTACATTTTAGATTAACGGGGCAGAGAATATTGACCTCAGTCTGGGATACTGTTAACCTGAATCAGATATTTAGTTACTTCAGTTTGGAAGCTAGGTCCTTGCTCTCTATCTTTAGCTTCTGTGTGTAAGGGAAGTGCACTGCAATATTTTCTTTGCATTATTGGCAATTGTTTCTCTAACCTCAACAAGCTTAGGAATAATCACTGATGTTAAAAATGTGGGGAGGAAGGGTAAGTACATCTCAGCCAGTTTATCTTAACCCAAGATGCAATCAAGGTGGT
Source organism: Podargus strigoides (assembly GCA_028020825.1). Classification (NCBI taxonomy): domain Eukaryota; kingdom Metazoa; phylum Chordata; class Aves; order Caprimulgiformes; family Podargidae; genus Podargus; species Podargus strigoides. The sequence continues at coordinate 6,773,593 of CM051633.1, forward strand.
CATTTTTTTAAAAAAATCACCTAAACTTCTCAGTAAACCTTGCAAGCAGCATTATCTACCCCCTCATGCTTGCAGATCATCAGTTACTGCTACAAATTAGGTTCTTTGTGTCCTAAGCAAGCAATAGAGCATTAAGGGAAGCCTGACTGAAATACTTGAGGAATTTGTGAAGTCAGCACCTTTGGTAGAAACGGACTGCAGCCTCAGCAACACAAAACTCAAAATCCCACCCGCTGTGCACACAGCCGTAGCAGCGAGTTGACAGAACAGCCACATTAAACAGCAAACTCACATCTGAAGGTTTATTCTCTCCAAGTTAAAAACTTGCATAGCATATGAACAAAAACCTGTTTTGAATAATTCCTTCAGGCTGTTGTTTTTTGAATGCAGTATCTAATCTCATCTAGACCTTGACCAAACATAAATAGCTTCTCACCAGCAGGTTGCTATAAGTTTAACTCCATACCCTGGAAATCCAGTTGAATGGTCAAGTCTTAAGTTGTCTCATTATTGGTTACAGTCTACACATGCCCAAAACTGCAGTTTGAGAGAGCAGCACCAGCACACTGGGTGTTAAATGCCACCAAGGAAAGTCACATAATGCTTAGGATAACTCTTGAGTTAAAACCAAGCTGAAGTATCCAAAACCAAATTTCCTGGACTCCAGCACTTATATTGTGTGGTAACCTTACTCAAACTCCATTTATTTTTTACATTGGAGGATGACAAAGCAATACAAAACCTCACAGCGGCAGGTAGCTTCAGTTTGTTCCATGTACAGAGGGGAAAAAAAAAAGTATCAAAAAGCAAGGACTAATTTTTAGCTAGCTCTTCTGTCCCACTATGTGGGGGAAAGTAGGGCAGGAACTGTCAAGAAAAAGGTGTTTGATGAACTGAGAAGTTTTCATCACATTCATCCATGGTTAACATTCACTGAAGAATTTCTCCATGCATATTTGATTTCTACCATCGCTAGAAACACTTATGTAACTCTAAGGATGGTTTAAAAGGAAGACAAAACCACTAATGGCAACAGCTGAAGGAGTGCTGTGCTGCAGAAGCAGAGCCTAACATTTCAAAGCTTGCAAAGGCAATTGCTCTGCCTGACTTCCAGGCTGCCACACAGCTCCCACTTTCAAGAAATTATCAGAGCTGTATTCCAACAAAACATGCTGTAGCCAAGTTCTTCAGCTTGGAGAGGCTTAATAAAGGTCCTGCCTCATATACAAACTGATGGGTACGACAGTACTTAAGCCAGAGCACAACATTATCTTCCACATGAGTTCAGGCCACGTCCTTCTGATTTTCACTTATTTGGGCTTTTTCCATTTAGCAAGACGATTATTAAATATCCATAACTTGTTATGAAAAGAGGCAATAGCAGGCCGGTAAGTTTTGGCTATTCTGCAGAAAAAACATACACTATTTATAGTCTTACAGCCCTAGTATATGACTGCTGTCAGTCTTCTGCAAGAGGAGTACCTGAGCAAACACACTGAGCCACAAGCCAGTCCAAGGCGCTCAGGAGCCATTACTTCATGTCTGGCAGCTTGCCAAGCTTCAGCCTCCACTGTGCTGCCTTCATTAGGCACCCACATTCAGTCCGCAGTGCACCATTATCTTTAATTACCATCTTGTGTAACGAAGATAGACTAGTGAACATCAAAAGTCATCCAGCTCTTCAGAGAGCCAATTACTCTTCTTAAATCTCCTAGGCTACAGGCTCCCAGGCCACAGGCAGAGCTTCAGTACTGCACCAATAAACCCCTCCTATCTCTCTGTGGAGTTCTGCATTGCAATCCATGGAAGCATGAGAAAACAGAAGTTACAGGAAAAGGATTTGTTGAGTCTGTTCATTCGAAGAGAACATCTCACATACTAACTTGGCAGCAGGGCTGGACAAATAAGTGAGTGCTTCAAGGCTGGGATTAGTGGGCTGCTTGTGGCTCACTTCGACAATGACCTGCTCCATCAGGATTAACTTGTTGCTATACTAACTGCAGACTGCCTAAACCAAGTTTAAGGCACAAAGAGCATCTGTGCTGATTAACTAGAACTGCTACAAGTTCTCAGCTTTCACAGGAACCACTCAGAGTCTGGTATATTTCTGAACAAGCCTACACATTTATTTCCCAAAGGAACAGAGCAGCACTTGTTCTATAGAAGTGTCTACACAAATACTGAGCAGAGTAGACTTCTCCAGGCAAGTTCTGGGGAGACAGGTGTACTGACAACAATGAGAGGAAAAAACAAACCTGCTTCACAAAAATTTAGGTGTTCCCAGTACTCACCTGGCTCCAATCTGCTTATCGCCTGCAGCCAGTGTAACTGAGCCCACCCAAATTAATTTATTTTGAATTTATGCACAGGTCAGAACTGTGCTGCCTCTTAAGTCCTGTGGTCATGTGACAATCCTATGATTACAGATGTGCCATTATTAGAGTGAAGAACTACAAAGCACATTGGGTAGGAGGTTCTATTAGCATAAGAAAAAGCTGTCATGTTTCTTGAAGGCAAGTAGTAGTGTTGGTTACTATTTGTGGTACTACCATTTGTCTAACAGAACTTATCTCTGTTCAGACACAATTATTGAACAGGCCTTGAAGATAGGACAACTCTAGTTTTCTGTTTAGGAATGCAGGAATACAAATAGTGCCAAGGCCAAGAGCAGCAGCTTCTCCTCTGAACTCCGCAGTGGCCAGGAACATCTACTTGGGAAGAACACAGTTCTTACACAAAAGATAAATTCTCAATTTTGAAGATGTTGTTAGATGTTTTCCTTGAGAGCTGCGATTCATTACTTTCCAAACATATGGATTTTTCTGTTTTGTTATGTTTTCATTAGCCTCTACATCAGAAGCACCTGAGCTGACTGGGGAGTTAAGTGGGAGGGAAACTACAGTCAAACTGCTCCTAGCTTTCCTTCAGCAAAATATGTTGATAATGTTTCATAAACAGTTTGATTCAAGGCTATACCTCTTAAAAGACAACACCAGACTGTTCCTTAGCACTGCTCTCCTCCTGGCATACACTACTGTGTACTGCTGCAGATCAGTCAGGGAGCCAAACAGCTGAAAGCAAAATTGGCTTATTTCATATTCAATGGGTAAGTCAGATCAGCTTTACTACAAGTGATCACTCCAGCAGAAGACATGACCAGAAGAGAGCAAGTTCACCACATTCACCATCCAAACACACTTTAGTTGATATAAAGCAATCAAATTATCCACTTGCCTTTCCTACTGCTACAACAGCTTACAACCATGATGCTAAGACTATACTGCATTCTTAAACCCTGTTGTCACAGAGTAAAGAAAGAAACTGGTTGAAAGAGGTGGCCCACATTGAAACAAACCCTAGCATCTCCACAGTAAAAATAGTGCAAATACATACATTCATATAGAAGTAATCAGTGCACCCATTCTTGCCTTTGTGAGAGAGTTTTTATAGTACTTAAATTTCATGTCAGTAAATTAAACCACTACTTTTGCCTGCCAGCAGGATAGATACTCACAGCTCTAGAATACAGATCAGCCATTTGCTATGCACATCATTAGCTTCATGAATTAAAACACCAAATCCATCCTCCACCTCTCCCTAAGCTCTCAGCTGGTTATTCAGCAGAGCAGGGAAGAGGGCCCAAAGGCAGGCAGGTCACACAGCAGTGCACTAGGGTGGCCTCCCTGCTGTATGCCTGTCCTCACATCATGCAAGTTTGTCTGTGTAAATTCCTTCAGCTGGCTGACTATCTGGAGTACTACAATAGAGTTCCACGTTCAGGTCCACCTGAATATGTCCAGAAGATGCTGCTGCTATTGTTTACAAACTCATTATGCAACTAATCCAAAGAGACTATTGAAAAACCCCATACTTTCACAACATGTTAGTATGTTATGTTCAGTTTTGTTAAGAAATTGACCAGTTCAAGGCTGCAGAGCAAGCAGCTTTTTGCTTACTTGTGTATTAACATCCTGTTATGAACAAAACCAGGAGTGCATGCTGTCCTTTCACAAGATATGTTTGATCAGAGGAAAGAAGTGCCGGTCTGTCTGGCATGGCAGTTAAGACTGTTGTGCCTTTGGACATTCTGTTGTGATTAGATATCCACTGCTACACAGAGATCAGTGACCTACTGATCACATTTAAGAACTCTGTAGTGTACATTTTCTAATAACCTGCACAGTAAGTGAACTACTATCCACAGACCTGACTTCTTCCTCCAGTATGCTGCTAGAGATTTGCTCTAAAACAACATTTCTCACGAAACAGCAGGGAGTCACAGGCTTTACTGTAATCCAGTAATCCATTAACTCCTTTGTCCTCATAAGGAAAGGGAAATTAATATAAAAAAAAGCACACAGCAGCTTCCAGATCCTATCACAATTCAGATACTCTAATTGCAGCAATTTAATACAAGTTTAATAGTTTTCAGTGACTACCATGGATGGGTTTTTTTCTAACTAGGCAAACTACAGCTCAAACTGTGAAAGAGTTGGAGGAGTAACTAGGTGATAGGGTCTAGCTTATGACCAGATCTTGCCTCAAATGAATGGAAAGCTTACTGGAAGCTCACATCCAAGTGACTTTATGCCATACAGAACATCTATTTGGCAGTTTAGTTGACAAAACAACATTGATTCCTATCAAAAGAGAAGCTTTAAGCAAAGAAGACGTGCAGAACCAGAAGTGCAAGGTTAGGCTACTACATAAAGCAGCTCTTCCTCCTTCCTTGACTGAGCAGCATTTAAGTAGTCATTTCCTTGAACAGTATTTTCACACTGTACAGTCACACTCCCTTCAACAGGGTAAGGCAGTATTTGCACTGATTTAGTACAAGTCACTGTGGACTCTCTTCTAACCTAGCTAACATTCATATAACAGAAGAACAGTCTGAGGCTTATCCAACGTCTCCTAAGTTGTCTACCACTTCTAAACTATTATTTCAGAGGCCTTAAAAAAAATGCTGTATGAGCTCACTAATTGATGCAGACATGTAATAGTCTCTGCAATAGTATTTAACTTCCTCCTGCCAGTCCTAATGGGCTGCCTTTATCCAAAGGATTTTAAATACAGCAGATGTTGTATTTTCCAGTGTCTCTAATGGAGAAGTTGGATGTCACACAAAAGATTCCAGCTCTTTACTACTTCTCATCTATTTATTATGATCTTTGCCTACTCTCCTTCTCTCAACCAAACATGCACAAATTCAGCAAGTTTAAAAAAAAACCAAAAACCCAAACCCCAGCCTCTCAGTTCCATGAAATGACCAGAAGAAAGGTAAGACAGAAAAGCCACGTGCAGAACACCAGCACTGTTTTACACAACTTCCTCAGATTAATCTCGTGCCAATTGTGTGTTACTTAAACCACTCTCCTGCAAATAGTAGCAAGTGATGCAAGACTTAGTGCCTATTATAGCTCCAAGCAGCACACTCAGGGTTTTTTCAGGCCAGAAACTGTCCACGTTAGACAAGTGGCCATAGCCTTCCAAAAGAAATCACTGAATTGCATAGGTTGGAAAAGACCTCTAAGATCATCAAGTCCAACCACTAACCCAACACTGACAGTCATTGACTATACCACATGCCCAAGCACTACATCAACACGACTCAAACACCTCCAGGGATGGGGACTGCCCTGGGCAGCCCATTCCAATGTTTAACAACCCGTTCTGTGAAGAAATTCTTCCTAATGTCCAATTTAAACCTCCCCTGGCACAACCTGAGGCCACTATCTCCTGTCCTATTGCTTGTTACTTGGTTAAAAGAGACTCATTCGAACCTTTCAGGGAGTTGTAGAAGGCGAAGAGGTCTCCCCTCGGCCTCCTTTTTTCCAGGTTAAACACCCCCAGTTCCCTCAGCTGCTCCTCACAAGTCTTATGCTCCAGACCCTTCACTAGCTTTGTTGCCCTTCTTTGGACACACTCCAGTATCTCAATGTCCTTTTTGTAGTGAGGGGAAATACAGTAAATCAAGACACCTTGCCTTCAAGTTTCTTCAGAGATAAGTAATCTACAAATAAAGAAAAGTCATTGACTGTCTACAGAAGAAACTCGAGTTCTTCTCTAGAACTAAACCCTGTGTAAATAAGAACCTACACCTCAGAGGAGCAATGCAATAGCTTCAGCCTACACACTGAAAAAGTTATTACTGATGTGTAGCACTAAAATAAGTTCCAAGTACCCAACTGGCCCTACATGAAGTTTGTGTCACTGTGTGGCTGCTCTCACAGAGGACCAATAACTCTATACATACTCACGTGGTCATTTCATTCATGTGCATGCCCCTCCCAGATACATAGGTAGTACACTCCATTATCTACCATCCAGTCAAAAAGGTGATCATCATATGATTAATTTCCTGAGCCAGCCTTTTTAAATCCCCACTTGCTTATCCGTAACCTGATGCACCAGTCCCCATTCAGTGAAGCAAAGCTACTGAAGTCAGGCTTGAAGAGGCTTCAGCCTCTGGACACTCTCCCTGTCCAGTACAAAGAAGATTCAATGCATTAAGTTCTACATGAAGATACAGACCTGTGTTTAATGTATCTGCTGGGTTTTATGTAAGGAAAACATATAGCCCAAAGAGTAAGGAACAGTATCTTGGAATAGAACATATACAGAAACAGTTGGAGAACTAACCAGATGAAATCTTCCTCCCTCTGTCCAGCTTTTAAGGTGACACTGAAAAGGTAAGACAGTTATCTAAAGTAGTGAGGGAAATGAAGAACTGTCTTTCCTCCAACCCTGTGACAAAAGCAACTTCTGCCTCTGTGTAGACCCACTTCACCAACCTGAGAGTAGATAACTTCTGGATTGTACAGTGGAGGAAGGAGTTACCAGCAGTACATTTAGTACTAGTCCTGCACTAGCACGTCCAAAAGAAAGGCAAAATAACATGTTTTCCTAGTTTTCAGGGTGAATAGTAGCTAATACTGTTGATACAACAGAAGAGGTTAAGTTACAAATGACTTAAAGTACTTCATCACCACATAAGCACAAAGCTATTCTCAGAAAAATGAAAACAGACTACTGATCACATTATCTGTCTGCTAAGCTGAAGAGTTTATAAAGCACTATCTTGCATAAGCCAAATCACTTTTTGTGTATGTACTGCAGAGCTGCTGAAAAGATTTAACATACTATTTAAGAGTATTTCTTAGAGTCCATACACTTATAAGACATGTAGGCCTTACTGGGTTTTAGTTCATGAGGCACTTCATCCAAGCAGTGATGGGGGCTCTTCCTAACCCAGACTCCTAAGTCTGGATGTCACTTCACCAAACCACAGGATTCAGAGCTTTCCAGCTCCACTACCACCACAATGTATTTTACAGCATAGCCATGCCCTGCTATTTTCCCAGCGGGCCACATTAACTAAGTGCTAATTAACTGGGCTATCTTAAGCAAGTACTTCATCCTTCAGCCTATAGTTTTCTTGTCTCTTCTCTGGTATCTAGCTATTTGTTGTACTCTTTTATATACTTCACATAACAATCCAACTGCTCAAGTTTCTAGAAAAGCCCGTATATCTAATGGTAAATTGTCAGGCATCTAAAAGGGTTACTTGTCTTAAAAACTCTTTTTTGCCATCTGCAATAGGACCTCTATATGCAAAATACAGAGCCTACAACAAGAAGCTGCCCTGGAAGCTGCTCTGGAGAGCTATCAGAGCATAAGAAAATGAAATGTCCTGCAGCTCATCGGATTTTGAAAATTCACTTGATACTTGTATGAATAAAGAATATATCACTTTGGAAACTCACTCAAAATTACAGCTTCACAGAGATTAGAGCAAGATCAAAGCATTAAAAACTTCTGCCCCTTAAAATGTTTTTACAACTGCTGTTACAAGTTGTATGTTGATTTTTTTTTTTTGTGAAAAGCTTTACAGACTTCTGAAAAATCAGTGTATTTTAAGCAGACTTTAAAGCAATGTAGAAAGTAATTCTCACGTTCAAAGTCATATGTGGCATAGAAGCATTTAACACACAGACCCAAAAGTTTAATAGATAACCCAAGTGCCAAAAACACGCCTAACTGACACAGAAGTGACAACCAACCTTGTAAGTATTAAAGACAGACTGAGCTGTTTTTTCACTCACAGTCAACTAGAGTTGTAAGCACTGAAAACTGCCATAAAGTAAGACTTATTTGAAGTCTGTAAGAGCCTGGCAAAAAAAAAAGACTGGCAAGACAAGCATCATTCCCAAATCAGTAACAAAATAAACTTATAAAAGAATGACGCATCATTTAGTGCTGCAGATGCTGTAGGTAGAAATGCCCAATAAATAAGACTTGATGTAAGACAATTAAGCATTTCCAAAGGTAGACAGTCTAAATTTGCTTGATTATCCCCCTGAAGTATAGGTTATTTTACTGCCTTGAAATCACATGCTGTGCATCCACCTGACCACAGTTGGCACACAACCACCGCAGTGTCATTTTTCAGCAACATCTATAATGCAGATTTCTTACCTGTGCAAAACGCTTCACAAAAAAGCACACACAGTTTTAACATTACTCATAATCTGGAAAGGCTGTAGGCAAACTAAAAATGTCAGGCCCTTACGGCAGTATTACCAAGAGATACATGAGTCCAAGAATCTTAGTCAGCGTACACTAGCCCAGGGTTAGCTGGCATCACTCAGAGCTCCCTTAAAGGAAAAAGATTCACATGCCATTAGACAGCTATTTGGAAGCTCCATAGAACACCTATTAGTGGGAACAGCTGCAAAAGAGCTGATTATCTGGGGGACAGTTACTTTCTTCATTATGAAGATGAGAAAGATACTCCAGTAATTACAGCTCCCAAATAGCTGTCTGGACAAGGACAAAACATTTGAGAAATAAAATGTTAATGCTTTCACTGTTTATTTGTTTCACAATCGAGGTACATCTTTCTCAGTCTTGCAGACACTGAGGGCATGAGAGGTTTGTTGTCCAGTCTACACAGACAGATGGTTGTTCCATCAGAGTTCCCACACTGCCTACACACTGGCAAGCTTGTGGAGAAATCAGTAGTTAATTTGTTCTATCCTACTACCTTAAACATTGTTATTCCACATCTCTAAACACAGGTTAGGAACCCAAGAGCTTGAATGTTTCTCTTGTATTCCCTTTTGAATTCCACTGAAAACAAGAGCGGACAAATGTGTTAACCAACTGTAAGATGTAAAAGACGTGAAAGAATAAAATCATATTACTGCTAGCTACATGAATAAAACCAATAGTTAAAAAAATTGTGGGTGGCTACAACAGCAAGTCTGAAATGCTGTGACACCAGGTGAAACCATGTTACACATGCAACTTGCATAGAATATACGGGCACTGGAAATTTTCAGTAACTAGTTGGGCCAACCAGTCAAGGCACAAAAGCATCCATGTAACCTTGAACTGATATGCAGCATTTTATACTCCTTCTTCTACACATACACAAGTGAAGCCTGAAGAAGCCTAAGGACCTGCAACCGTGTTTTGAAAAAACACTGAGACAGCTTCTGCTGTAAGGAATATTAGCAACCTTGAGTTTTGCATACAAAGTCCCTGCTTACATGGCTAGAAGTCCAAATGCCCTGAATTTACTTTAAGGAAACTTTTCATTCAAACAGTCTCATACCAGCACTATAATTTTCTCCCCAGCTTTTTTATTAGGAGCCATCAACATGAAGAGTTTATCCCAGTACAAGCCTAGTTAGATCATCATAATTTGTATTAAAACATTCTCCAAATCCACTTTTAGCTGGTAGAGAGGAAACCTTCCTGCCATTGCGTTTAAAGTAGCCTCAAGTAATCTAGAGAGACACAGAGGTGGACAGAACAGAGCTGTTTCACCACACCAACCACCCTGACCTTAGCCCTTCTCCAGGCAACTCCTGCCACATCATACACGGAGATCTCCAACTCAGATTAATATTAAACTGCTATCACACACACTCCTCGGCCAAAAAGGAGAGCGCTGAAGGCCTGAGTGTGTCCCCAGACACACACCTGTGCCCGCCGGCCCAAGGGGAGCGGGTCTGTGCTGTCCCTCAGGGGGACCTCACCCCTAATGACTGGGCTCCCCAGAGCCGATCCCTGTCAAAGCAGAGCTACAAAGCCTCGGCACGCCCACAGAAGGCCTTGCTCACAGAGGCCTGCTTTCCATCAGTGACGTTTGGAATCGAAAGCCCTTCGCGAGTCTGGAAGGGCACCAGAGACGCCCCCCCCAAACCCACCCGCCCCCCAACGCCTCCGCCTCACCGACACCGGCCCTGCGCACCCCCTCCGGCCCTGCCGCACCCAGCGCCCCTCCGCACCGGCGGGGGGAGGGAAGGCAGCACCCCAACCGACCCACCCGGAACGCACAAACCCACCCAAACCCGCAACCACAGCCTCGGGCTGCGCCCCCGCCGCGCCGCCGCCCCCAAGGGCGCGACGCCATTTCGTGAAGCGGGAGCGCTCCGAGCGGCTGGCGGAGAAGGGCAGGGGGGGAAAGAACCGCACTGGGGAGGGACTGGAGGGAAAGAAGCCCGGGCCCCAGCGAGCACCGGCCCATAGCAACGGGCGGCCCGGCCCAGGCCCCAGCCCCCCGCGCCGCCGCCACTCACAGTTCCGGATATCGGAGATGAAGACCGCCAGGCCCCGCATCCCATCGCCCTTCGACACCGCAGGCATCGTGGCGCACGATCACGGCCACCCAGCGACACGCCAAACCGCCGCAACTACCCCCGCCGCCGCCCGCTCTCCCCGCGGGGCTCCTCAGGCCGCTGCCACCGCCGCCGCCTCTGCAGCGCGCAGGCGCCAGAGCGGCTCCCGCGCCCCCGCGGGCCCAGGCTGCGCGGGCCGCTGGCGCCACCTGCCGCGGGCACCGGGCGTGCGCTGGGCCGGGGCTCCCTGCGCCGCGCACCGGCCGTCCCTGCAAGGAGTCCGGGCCATCCTGCCGGGCGGGCGGGGTGGCTGCTCGGAGCCGCGGAGATCGCGGTGTCGCTGCTGGAGCGCGATTAGCGGTCACCGCCGTCGGGGCACAGCGGCCCAGGCCGGCTGAGGGGCAGCAGGCGGGCGGCCCTTCCCCGTGAGGGGTCGGCAGGGCGGCTGCAACAGCGGGGGGATCCACTGCGTTATCCCTGCTCAGGAACGGGCTCGTCCCCTCCGCTCCCCGTGCCCCTAACGATCGAGGAATGTATGATTTCTGCAGGAGAAACACCAGCCTTTGCAGGTGCCTCAGAGGATGTAGCTCCTGAGGGAGAAGGAGAGGGACGGCACTTCAGGAGACAAGAAAACGTCACTTCATCTGTCAGCTTTTGAGCAGCCTGTTCCCTAGGACCTTATTTCTCAAATGTGGAGTGGGGTACAGGCTGTCTGTGGTGTGGGGTGTGACACCATGCTCTCCACAGGGTGGACTGATGGACACCCAGCCTCGGTCCTCCAGCTCAAAAGAGGCCCCAAAACAGCGCACAGGATCTACTTCACGTACCCTGCATAGTCATTCTGAGCCTTTGCAAGCCCAAGAGCTACAGTCTGCAGAGCCCTCCTTTGTCACATGCCCCTTGTGAGCCTGCCCTCGGCTGTGGAAGTGATGCCGTGCTCACACTTTGCCGGTGTGCAAACCCAGGGCCACGTGTTTCTCATGAAGGCTGCGGACATGCAGAGCGACACAGTCCCATGCCACATCTGCTCCTGAGACTGAAAACGTTTCAAGGTTAAACTGTCTTAAACGTGCCAAAGAGGTAGGACTGTACAGAGCATTCAATCTCATCAGCTGAAAATACATTCAAACGGTGTCAAAACTGGCCTAGTCTGCCTAACCAAAAGCATACGGAGAATTTCAGTCATAATGCAAGTGATCAGTATGCTTAGTGTACTGTAATGACCTGTAGAATCATGGGGTTTAGGTCTACTGGACATCAGTCAGTCATTTCAGCTGTTTCCCTGTATAATTCAAGCCATTTCATGTCGTTTCAATACCTAGCTTTTAGCTACAGCCTATCTGCAGGCATCAGGCACTGATGTCTTCAGGCACTCAGTCTTGATCTGACACCATCTAATTCACGGTTTCCCTGGGTAGTTTGTTGCCATGGTTAATCCTTCTCATTTAGAGCTATTTAGATTTATTAAGCTTCAGTGCCTTTAAGTTATTTACACATTTTTCTCTCATAGGTAAAAAACAACATAATACTTGGTATCAGCTCTTTGATAGTGGCCGTACATCTCCATTAGGTTACCTCTCAGGTGTGTGTTCTGCGTGTTTTCAGGATACATTGCTACATGAGTACTTTTTAGCTGTGCAAGCATCTAACAGAAAGACAAGCTGACAGTATGTGGTACGAACACATATACCTATTTCTCCCTGGATCCATTCTGTAGATGAAGTGCAACTACAGGCAGGCACGCACTACTGTTCTATTAAACACAGATTCTCTGCATCTGTAGGCTTACATGAAGAAAACTCTCCTTTTTTATAGCTTTACAAACAGATTTTGATGCTTAACAATAATTTCCATTTACCTTTGAAGCTGAAAACTTCAGATGTCATGACGTGGGAGTTTCCATTTCAGAATAAAATATCTTTTTTGAGCTAGACAAAATGTTGAACTGATTTCTACTCTTAAGAGCACAGTGACACCTAGAGGCTAACTGTATCATCCTGTCTGGCTGTATTCCAGTCAATGCTGCAACTGCAAGTCATGCAGGTAAACTTAAACTACCTTTTAAGCAGTGGCTTAAATATGTCTAGCAGAATAGCTGTGGCAGTACCAAGCTAAGCAGGGGCTGCAAATTCTGCTTGAGAACTGGGGTAAATATTCAAGTAGTTAACCCACGTGGAGCTGTCTAGTTTTGTACCCATACTGCTAAATATTTCCTTTGAAGTGGCTCAGTAGGCAGTACACATACTCCAGTTATTTTATGTCAGCCTCCTTTGACTGACTTTTGAGGCTTTACTATATTCAGCCTTGCTCCCTGTTGTCTTTTTACCTCAACAAAGGCCTATGCAATTATGACAAATGTGTAGGTATGTATGTCTGCCCTTACTGCCTCACCATTTAGAACTTACTAGCCCATTTCAGGCAGCTTTGGTAGGGTGAAGATACAAATTTTATGTGGATAAATAGTTACCTAGAGGAAAGAGAGCCTGTGATGACCTCTAGATGCCTCCTGACTGAAACACTGCAATGTGAGCTCAGCTGTTACTGTATAGCATGGAGTTCACACTAGGCACAGCCCTTCATACACCCACTGAGTTAATAAATCTGGAAAATGTTCTGGTTTGAGCTTAACATCTATAAAACACTAGTCTGTGAAAAAACAGACTTCATTAGTTCCATCTATCCCAAGATGTCATGATTTTTTAAGAGATTTCTAATTACTGTAAAAACAGCATTAAAGAAGAAATAGTCTCAAGAAATGCTTTCCTGTTACATAAAATGTTTTGCAGCACATTTGTTTCCCAATGAACCCACAATGTCTCTCCATTCTTTCCCATGTCATACACGAGTTGCTTTAATCATTTTCAGAATTTCATTGCACTTTGGTACAAAGACTTGAATAATTACAGTGAGCTTCATAAAACTATTACCATTAAACTGAATGGATTCAGCTGGTGAGCATCCATTTGTGGGAACTACAAAAAGGGAATTGTTCCTTTCCCTTTGTTACTCCTGTCAGATTTGTCCCTCAAGCCAACAGTTATTGCTTTCTTCTGCTCCTCATGCTCATTCTTACCATTACTGGAGGCAAAAAGAGCTAAGGAGAAAACAGAATTGGTGGCTCCTCCACAGGTACACTCAATCCTGTTTCTCTACCTGACATCTAACATTCATTGTCCATTAACAGCACAGGTTTATCAGCAATGCCTTCTGCCATGACAGGGTATCAGATGTGCTGCTTTCGAGATTAAGAAACACAAAGTTAGGATAATATCACTATCATGAAACCTTAACTTCCAGAAAATTGGGACAGATCTGCCTAGATCTTTCCAGTGAGCTCCTCAATGATCAGAAGGGGTTTACACTCAAACCACCAGGTATATATTAAAATGCAGAACAGAATACTTAAAACTTTAAAATCAACTCTAAGAGAATAGATGAGAGAAAATAAGGGTGAATAAAGATTTTACAAACAAGATCTCCTTTGCCACCTGCACGCTGGCAATGTCAGCCAGCTGGGTGGCTTTGTGAGTTCAATAAACTCTGTGTAATTCCTTCTAGTTCATAGGAGGCTTTTTTCATTTAATATCTGAGGTTATTCTGCTGTTTCTCTCAGCTTTCTTTCTCATTAACTATAAGCTTCCACTTGTTTCTTGCTGCTACACCATTTTTATTTTCTGAGTATGCCCAGTTACTTGCCAGGAGGGCAGCACACTTCCACTATCTTACTCAGGTACTGCTTTTTAAAAGGAGTAATAGTGTACAGACTGAAAACACAGAAATAAAACTGATATGGTCTATCACAGGCAACTATACCCAATTTTTAAACTTATTTGTGCCTCTTTGAGCTGGCCACAAATGCACAGAATTAAAGCAAAAGACTTATTGTCAGTAACAATAATCAAAATCAGTAACTCCTACAGTATGAGTTAAAAATAAACAGAAAACTGATCAGTATTTTATGTAAAATACCTTTGAAGCTTGGGGTCTTTTCATTTCCAGAAAAAAACCAAAAAGTTAAGAAGCATGAGATAGAACTCCGGGAAAAGCAAAGTGAATTTTAACGAGTTACAATTAGTTACAGAGGGGTAAGGTAGGTGCTGAGATGTGCAGCAGTGTGGCACCCAGCCTTCAAGGAGGTGGCTCAAGAAAAAGGAATTCGTAGTTCAGTTGCTGAATTGGTAAGGAGTGCATGGGGCAGACAGTGGGAGTTAAACAAGAGACATTCATGATTCCCAGAACAGAGTCTTGTCTCTTTGGAGAACATTGAAAATGTAGAAGCATAAAGATCTCCTTATCTTTTAGTCTTGCTTAGTGGAGTGCCAGCCTCTGGTGGGCAGACACCTAATACCTTGTAGATGTGTCAAAAATTTGGGTGCATCCTCATATCTAAAAGATGTATGATTCCCTTACTGGTCTCCTCAGTGGCAGCAGGCCACTTTACTTGCAGCAAACCTTTGGATCAGTCCTGCTAAGGCTACAAGAAGGATATGATGGGAATGCAACACAGGAAATTATTGATGTCATTACAGAGAGACTGTGAACAAACCTGATTTTTTTTCATGCCCTCATGCCTCATCTCTCGTTCCTGCTATTTACAAGTGTAACCTGGAAACATTTAAAGGTTGTGAGAGCTGAACAGCATGTCATGAAACAACAGAAAATCTGGCACCACATTGTAATTGTAAATTACTTTGGGTACTGTAATTATGCACCTTTTAAATTTGGGGCAGTTATATATGAAAACATACTGCGCTTTAAATGCAATCAGCAGTCCTATGAGGTGGAAAATATCACCACTTCTTGAGTGGAAGCTGGAGGATTCAGAGGTGTTTTGGTGACACTGAAAAAGTGGGATGAGACATTCCTTTTCCCTGTAAGTGTGTGGCTCCAAATGTGCCAGTGAGTACCAGTTCCCTCTCTGAAGTCCTTGCTAGAATTTAAATCTGAGTGATTTAGTGCACAGGGAAAGTGCAGACGTTCTTAGCACTCACCAGAGACCACCCATGCACTTCACTAGCAAGACTTTTGTTCGGAGGAAGAACATTTCTATTTTTCTTTCAGTGCTGAAGAATGTTCGTGAAGATCTTCACAAGAGGGAAGGAAAGAGGAAGACAGATCTGGAGAAAATAAGGTAACCTTCCAGCTCAGGTTCTGAGAGGTCGCACAAAGATGGAACCAGCACAGAAAGTGGGTCGCAGAAGGGCTTCTGCTGGGGGACACACTGCCAGGACAGAGCACATCCCTTTTTATCTGGTTTCCTGATGTGGTATTCAGCCCCTGCAAGCAGCCCACGAAACAACACGGTTACATCAAATCTTCCCCTGAAATAAACACAGTAGTAGCGCAGCCATGTTCTATGTAAAAACACAAACTGCTGGGGTTTTTTTACTACTGTAAAAACAAACACTGCTGCCCGGAGCCAGCACCGAGTGACGGCCTCTCCCTCCCCTCACAGGCCCCGCCGCCATGTTGGCGCGAACCGCGCTGAGGCGCCCCCCGGCTCCCGCCGCCCCCGCTCCCAGCGCCGCCCGTCAGCCGCCGGGGCGGGGCCGCCCGCCTCTACTTCCGCGGCGGCGGCAGGCGGCTGCGGGCCGAGTGCGGAGGGCGGGCGGCAGGAAGGTACGGCTGTGCTCCGGGGCTATCGGCCTCTGCCGCAGCTGGGCGGTGGCAGGGCAGGACAGGCCGGGGTGGCCCCGGGGGTGCGAGCTCGGGGGTGGCTCCGAGGGGCTCCCGCTGCTTTGGCGGGCTCGGGGGCTGTGGCGGCCTCAGGGACAGCTGTGGTGCCCCGCGTCAGGCGGTGCGTGAGGCAGTTCCTGCTGCTGAGGCAGAGCACCTTACAGGAGGGAAGGGAGTGATGTTCACACAGCTTGGAAACGGGTTTATATTCACTCCCGAGTCTGGCTTTGGTTGATTTAACTTAAAAACACATCAGCAATACGTTTCCTAGGCTTCCCTTGCTAAGTGATGCACACTCCTGCAGCACTAGTTACGGTAGTTTCTCCTTCAGAAATAAAGTACCAACACTAACTCTGGTTTCCACATATTTACTATGCAGCCTCCAAGATTATTGAGTTTCTTTCGTTGCCAGGATAAATCCGGGCCAGCTTTTCTCTTTTAAAAATAAAGATGCATTTACAACAGCTGATTAAAGTATGTTACCTCATGTGGAGACTCGGGTTAAACAATATTTGTGACCTGGCTTAGAGAGGAACCTGAGCTTGAGAACAGTTTGTTTGAAGAGGTTTTAAACCTTAAATTGTCCACAGTAGCAGTACCACAAGGACACAAGCAGAGGCAGTCTTCGGTTTTGCTTTCATTTTGTAGTGATACAGGAAATAAAGAGGAGTGCCATGCTCATACAGGTCTACTCAGCTGGTTTGAGGAGAATTTAAAAAAAATATAAAGGAAGGTTTGCAGAAGAACGACTTGATGGGGTCTAGTCTTGTAAAGCTTGCAAAATTCATGCTTACAATTTCCTTAATGAGCATTGAAAGTTTGACTAATTCATCTTCACGTAGTAGAGCGATGCTTTCTACTTAAATTTTCAGTAAACTATCGTTGTTAAAGAACAAATTATTACTCTAAGGTTTCAACCAAGAGTCAATATTGGACTGTTACTGGCAGGAACAGTTTTGCTGCAGGCTTAGTGTTTCCTATAGATCTAGGAGTGGATGTTGACTTAATAATAATTGGCAGATTTGATGTCTAATTAGAGTTCAGTGATGGTTTTTTAAATTTCTGTTCTTCAGTTGTTAAAGGGAAGTGGATGCTGTTGCTAATTGTTTCTGAGAGTGAAATCAAACACCTCCAAATCAATATTTACTACCTTCTGGAAGAATTGATATCCTGTCCAAAGAGTGAAGACTCTCAGTAGGTTATAGATCCTGCCTAGCTAGAGTATGACAGAGTATAGATGCTGTCAAAAGCAACCTGCTTTGTCTAATGTTTTTAGGATGTGGGATACAAGGGGATTACTAGTGACTTTGAAGTCAAAGTAGAAGCATAACACCTTAACAATGAATAATAATGAATTGCAAATGGTATGGCAATTTAGCTTTTACCCCACCCTCTGGATCCAAGAAGTATTATTAGAAGGTATTTTGCTTTTATTTTACTGTCTTTAAGACTTGACTGAAGCCTTCAAATCGTTTTGTATGTGAGGTTTTTGATGCTCTATGCTCTTTGGTGCTAGTGGCATTGTTGGGTTTTTTTTGCTGCCATCATCTTTCTGCTTTGTTCCCTGTTTTCCCGTAGAATTCCTAACTCCTGCAGTATATATGTGCTTTTCAAAACTTCACTCCTAAGCCAGCTGCATATGCTTAAGCTTACTGGGTTGTCGATCTCATCTCTGCATTACCACTGTTGGCCTCAAGTACCTGCTGTTCCATTGAGTACACTGCCATTAAACCTTTGAAGTTCCTTTTGCCACCGTGTTACTCCCACAGCACTCTACTTTAGAGTGCTCAGGCTGTGGCTGTGGGATCCCTCACCTGATGTTTTGTATGGAAACAACATATTCAGGCTTTGAGCAGCACTTGTTATCAGTGCCAGCAGAACAACAAATCTTGTAAATATAGCTTTAAGAAATGAGCTCATAAGTCTTTAAAGTGAGGGTAGAAATGTTAATTCTTCAGAGTAATACAGGAAGCAGGAGAGTTTTTTTAAGTTTGACAACACTTCAGCAAATTATGGGAAAGGTGGCCTTTTTTTCTTTTCCATTAGGATCTCATAATTATGAGAAGCAGCCTGATGCATATCCAGTGCACTAGTTTATTTGAGATGAAAGCTAATCCAATCCCAGTTTGATACTTAGGACTTCCAAAATTAGTAATAGGTTGCTTTTCTCTGTTCTGGTATTTTACCTCCTTTTACCCTGGCTCCCCTAATGCTAATTTTTTTTTTCTCTGTCATCTTCTTATCCACTTCTGGGAACTAGGCTGGAAAACCAGTGCCACTCATGAATGGGGAGAGGTTGAAAAACAAGATCTGGCTGTATATGAATTCTTTTTGTAAAGTTTTTCCTCTGACAGAACTAAGGTGTGATTGATAAATAGCACTGAACAGAACTGTTCTCTATTCTCAATTCTTTTATTTGGAGCTGGGACAAACTGTCAAAGGCATTATTCTAGACCAAAAAGACCCCTATTTTTTTTTCAACTCTGTGTGTGTCACTGACTTGGCAAGGAATTGAAAGCAAAGCTCTCACGTTAAAGACATGTATTTATAAGCATATAGCACCAATTATTTCTGTCTATTAATTAATTTGTGACTTGCTGACTGGGTTAGGCAGGAGCAGAAACAAATGGTATCTCATCTTTGCTATAGAAAAGATAAGGTGGTACTATAATTGTTCTGGGCAGCAGACATTTATCTCAGTTTCAGCTGTGAACTGCTATACTTCTTCAGGGATTCTTTAAAAGGGAAGCTGCAAGTGTCCAACCCACTTTCTTTGTGATACACCTACTAAAATGAGGGACAAAAAAAGATGTTTGAGCCTAGGAATCTCTTAAAATACTCTGCTACTTTGCTGCCAGAGCAAAAGCACTATTAAAATGTACTGCCTTAATAAGTCTGATTCTAGATGGGAGAAGGTAAGACATTTATTGACTTTTCTTAGATGAGAAAACTGAATTAAACTGTTATGTTCTTCTGTTCACAGAGCTTTGAATGCTTATGTTTTCAAGGCAGGAGAAATTTGACATGGGAAAAAACACGTGGCTTATCTGTACTTCACTTTCTCTTACTGTGATTTGCTGGCTAGCTGAAGGTACCCTGTCAAAAACAGATGCAAAGAAAGGTGCTGCAAAAAAACTGGAAGAAAAGGTAAGAGAAATCAGTGAAAAACTCATCTAACACGTGCAGTGAACTGATTGAACTTTGGTAAATGAACTCTCTCGTTCTGTCAAAATGGTGTTAAAAGCAGCCATGCATTTCATTGAAGCTCATGCTCACAAATAAGACTACCTGAAACTGTCCTTTCCTTCAGCTTTTATGAGTATCACAATTGGTTCACTCCTTGACCCAATATCATATAGACTTCTGGAGCTTTATCACCCATGCAAGGTGCAGAGGCAGGAAGTATTTGTCCCCTCTTGCATAGCTAAAGGAGACATACTCCCATCCCTTTAGGAAGAGGGGCGGGGAGCAGTAGTTTGTGCCAAGAGCACCAGCTCATTTCCTGGTGGAAGGGAAGGTGTTCTCAGCCTTGCCAACGGGAAGGCTTTGTCCTGACAGAAGAGTTTGAAGAGTCTTCTCACCAGCAGTTCCTTTGCAGGCAGAAATGATTCAGAGTCCTGTAGCAATCTGAGCAAATGGAGCCAACATGCTGAAGTCTCTCTTAGCTTGCTGAGCATGTTCTTGTTTCCTGCCTGTTTTCTTTCAAAATAGCAAGAAGACACAAGCAGTGCAAGAGAAAGGGTGTGTATAGAGAGGAAGTATATTTACCAGTGCATATACCTAGTATATGTACTTACTGTTGCCAAGCACATTAGGTAAAAAAGTAGACATGTTCAAAATCATCTCCCTTAAATGCTAAGTCTAGTTAACCCTTCATTATGCAGATACATCTCTCGTTGTTTGTATTGCTTGTTCAGCATCTACCAGGAGGAAAATCTAGTTTGCAGGTAGTGAGGATAATACAAAGTGGTAAGACAGACCTTATCCCTAAAGTCCTTACACTGAATCAATAGGTGATTTATGCAGACTCACTATGCACGCTTTATTAGGCCTTCACACTCTGTTTCCATCTGCTAAAACTATTTGTGCTGTTTTAGTTGAAGCAGGTCGTCCTTAAAGAAAGGTGTACAGAACCTTGGGCTTCAATAAACACACTGCAGCATACTCAGTCTAGAATATATCCAGTGTAACAGTAGTCTTCAAGTTCTTGGTTAAGAGCTCCTGACCCTTTTTTATCATTTTAGGCACTGACTAGAGAGCAGAGCATCATCAGCTGTGGTGAATGATGTTCTTTAATCTTACCACTTGATTACTTTTTGGTTTTATGCTTTTTGCCTTGCAAACAAAGTAAGTTTACTGGTGATGACAAATCATTTCTGAGCACTTTCGTGTTCCAGTTTTAAATCTCTGCATCATTTAAAAGGTGTGCTTAGTTTAATGTGTTGTGGGTTTTTTTTTGTCTTTTCGAAGACTGTTGCTACTGAAAGTGGCTGCTTCATATAGCTGGTTCTAGAAACTGTCTTCTCTCCCCAGACACTGCATTCTGATAAAAATGTGCAGGACCGGGGACTGGTAGTTGTGGATCCAAAGGCAAAGGATATTATACTGGAACATAGAAGTTACTGCTCCAAGAAGATGAAGGAAAGGCATTTCTCAGGAGATATTCTGGGATATATTACTCCTGTAAGTTAATAAAATGAATAAAAATGGTGCTTTGAATGAATATGCAGCAGACTGTGCTAATCTGCAATCTTGCATCCCTACTTTAACAGCGTTTTTACAGTAAGAGGAACTTGTGGTCAAATACAGTCAAATAGCTGGATTATTTGACAGCTGGCTTGAGATTCAGGTGGTCTCAAACCCTGGTTCTCCCATCCATCTCTTGGAGGATATTTAGGTCATACTGGTTTACTTCTCACTGGTAAAACAGAAATGATCGTATTCACTTGTCCTTGAGCCATGTGAAGTTGCAGTGAAGTCAGAACAGGAGGGCTGCTGAGTGTCCTCATGCCATGCGGCTACCAACCTTCTAAACAGTAAAAATTTTATGCTGCTGTCAAACTGATCTCTTTTGCTGTCCAATCTTACTATTATTCAAAGCGTCCTTTCTTGAATAATAAATTTCTTCCTTTTGTTTAGATGATGTCCTATAAATTCTCATCTTTCTCAAGTTCTCTTGAACATAAATGCAGAGTCTGTAAATTGAAAACTATGTTGGAATCTACGTGCAAATTCCTGTAGTTCAGTTGAATTTGCACAATTTGAAGATTGCCTTTTGTGTAGCTATCAGTTTCCAGAGTACGTTCTTATTTAAATAAAAATAATGTCCCAGAAGTTTTCCTCAAACTAACAAACAGGGATCTAGAAAATGATTACATTTGTGTTAAAAAATTTGTATTGGTCAAAAGTAAAGTGAACTGTGTATCTTGCTTTTGAGCTTCTCACTTCTTTTTTTTTTATTTTCCTTTCCTTTCTTTTGCAAGTGGAACAGCCATGGCTATGACATTGCTAAAATGTTTGGAAACAAATTTACACTAATCTCACCGGTGTGGTTACAAGTGAAAAGGAGAGGGAAGGAAAGGTTCCAATTCACTGGGCTCCATGATGCTGATAAAGGTGTTATTTTATTTTTCTTGGAATATTCATTGTAAGAAAGATTACTGGTCTGGTTGCAGACTGGGTAGCTTTGGCAATGTACGCATGTGGGTTTATCTGGCACTGCCTCATGGTGAAGTACTTTAATCAGTTCCATTTTTTTGGGGTGTTTTCTTCAGAGTAAACTTCTTTGTCCCCACCTGCTTCCACATGTGTGCATAGTTTATATGTCCAAAGAGTAAATACAAAGCCTGGTTCTTCCACCAGGCTGTCTACAAAGTCCCTCCTAAAAAAATGAAGGGACAAAGAATCTGTACAGGCAGAAATAGTCTTTCGTGTTTGCACTGTGCAGTTGTTTACCTCTTGTGTTGTTTTTTTTTCCTTTGCAAAAGCCTTTAGGTGAATTTGTTTTGGGAATGGAAGACAAATTTTATCTGAAGAGAATTTTTTCCTTCACTGTCAAGAAAGTGGCAGCAAGATCAGATTTCAGCTAGTATGTTCTTAAATAATAACTAAGTAGTTTATGGTTTTGAACTTGATTGAATGTGGAATCTTATTTGAAACAGCTGTAATTCTTACCATGTTGGTGCCTGCTAAAAAAATCCTCCCAGGTGATGCTTGGTGACTAGGCAGTAAGATAGCTTCCCTGATGAGGCAGAGCTGTTAGCAGCAGGGAGGAGTTGAGTAGGGACTATGATAAAGATTGTAGTAAATGCTAGTTATGCTGTGGTGGAGGTGAATAGCTTCAAATCCTGTGCATCAGAGGGTGTTGTGTTGGTTATGAGCTAGTACTCTGTGCCATGAAGATAGATATAATGAACCTATGCTACGCTATTTGAAGAATGCTTGAAAAATATGTTCTCATTGTCAACATTATTTCTATTTTAACAGTTGTTCTCTTACTTGATACTGTTTGACAGGCTGGATGAAAGATGTCAGAAAAGCCTCCAAAAACATCAAAATAGGTGAGCCTCTGTTTTATCTTTGTTTGGTTTTTGTCTTCTTTAACTGCTAGCAGTGCAAAAGAAGGCTCTGTTCTAGGTACTTTAGCATAGTTGTGTGAAGGAGGAAGTCTGAGAATAAAAATAAAAGCAGTTAACTATAGATAGATAAGTAACTAAAGTGCTGATCCTGTTTGTGTTCTAATGTTTTGCCTTAACTTCTTGCGTCTGGATAAACCCTGGGTCATAGGGCCCTCTCTGGAAGATACTTTGTATGTAATGCTGTGTGCTTACCTGGAGTAGAAGTCTTTAAACTTGTTCAGGGATTCTGCTTAGTTAAAAAGGAAAAAAAAAAAAAAAAAAAAATTCAGATCTGAGTCATTCAGACTTTCCTGCATGATAGGAGAAAAGTCCTCCTGTGGCTCTTTTCTGCTTGAAGCTGGAACTCAAGGGATGTGCCATAATATGTGGCTTGAGGGAAAATGGTAAACATTGCTATAGAGGTAATACTGTGTCAGACTTCTTACATTTGCCTACAGCAAGCATTCTGTGGAACTGTGAAACCCTGCTTGATTCAGAAACGAGTGTAAAACTTGAAATGCATTAGAAAAATTGCTCAGTCAGATATTTTAAATTACTTCAGCTACCAGATGATAAAGCCTTTCAAATCTCTGGGCTGTTCCAAAATAGTCTTTTATATCCTTGGTAGTTAGAAAGGGCTTAGACATAGGTCTGTACAAGTTGGTGACTTTTCCAGTGTGCATGAGTGTCAGCTGTTCCAACAGCAGTTTTCCTCACTCTTGTCTGAATATATTTTTAATGTTTTGTGTTGTTAGAAAAAGAAATTATGTGAGCTCAGGTGCCTGTGTTTTCCAAAATAAAAATTTGTCTTAGGGTCTTGAGATGAGTAGAAGAGTGAAGTAACATAGGGCTGTGTGCAAAAGGGTAAAGTGGAGTTTGAAGTGAACTTTTCTATCTTGTTCTTGTGGTGGAAGAGATGTACAACTTACTGAAAGATTGCTGTTTCATGTTGGTGCTCTTTTAAGACTCTACTTGTGACCCTGAAGGATAGTTTAGTTCAGATGGTTCAATCCAGTGAAGATATCCTTTCTTAAAACTTACATCAGTGCTGCCCTTTAACTAAACATAAAATGAAAAAGAAGGTTCTATAGTGTCAATTTGTCAGTGCTGCTGAAGTTGGTCAGAGTAAAAAGGCAGTTATCTTAGCCATGGGATATGTTGTTGAGTGGCATCTCTGCTTGTATCTGCTGTATTGTTTCTGCAGAAATATTCCAGTGTAGATAACAAATTCTTCATTTTCACTACTGATTGATGACTTTGCTCGATAGTGCCTCGAGTTTTGTTTGATGGCTGGACTTACCAGGACTTCGAAAGTGTTTTTGGCAGTGAGGATGAGATAGAGGAGCTTTCCCAGAACATGGTTCTTCTAGCCAAGGTAAAAAGACTTTTTGCTAATGATTATAAAACAGTGTGAGATGATACTCAGTTCCCTTTGTAATGGGTGGTTTTTCATTTCCAGTAGTTTTATGTTCTACAATACAAAATTCTGCTCAAAACAATAATGAGGCAGGATTCTTAACAGGGTGTCCTAGTACATGTCCAATTCCTGTAAATATGAAGTATGGCAACACTTAAGTGCAGTTAACTACACATCTAAAGTGAGACTCTAAGTCTGATCAACAGAACCTTGTTGAGTTATTGTTGGCAGCTGCACTGGTAACTTTTGCCTGCTCTAAATCATGATTGATAAAATCTGTTCCTAACAGCTGACAGGCTGAATGTTACTGAAGCAGCAGTGGATACCTGATAAACTTCTCATGGAGGCTGCCTAGTGAACAGACTGCTTTCTTTTAAATTTCTATTAAAAAAAAAATAAACCTATTAAGTGGGGCTAAACTGGTTAGTGGTGCTTTTTCATAAGCAAAAAAAGGGTCATGGATGCAATGAACGCCGTTTTCTGTGTTACAGGCTCAGTGTGCTAGAGGTAATGAGCCACTTGTAATACCAAGAATAACTCACTGGATATCAGGTCTTATAAACCAGTTTGCTTAAAATGTTAAGAGGCTGGAGAGAGAAGAGGATTTCCTTTAAGGAGTGATTACTGTTTGCTAAGATGTTCTGGGCAGCCCCTTAGCTAATGGATTTTATACTCTAAGTGCATGTGTGAGACTAGACAAGTTGCACCCAAAAGGCATTCAGCTTCAGTGGTTGATTCATGACAACGTGCTTAATTACTGTCAGAATGAGTTTTCTCACTTGCTACATGATGTAAAGAAATCTTAATATGCTCTAGAGGAAGATGGATGTGGAGGTAAACTGAATAGTTTCTTAAAGTTTGTAACTGATACATCAATTTTGGGTCCTCAGTAACAGTCTCCTAAGGAAAGCATACTCAAGTACAACAGTATGCTTGATTGAGCTAAGCATAAATTATCACAAGTGAGATTAACTGTGGGAGATGTTTGGAGTCATGCCTGTGCCAAGTTAGCATTTGCATCTTTAGACTCAAGAGCTCGGGAGTTTTTTCCCAATATGCATGTAAATACATGTCAAATGATTTGCTTGACAACCACCTTTCATTAATGGCTGAATTTTCCCAGTCTGATACTGGTTTATTCTGTAAGAGTGGAAGTCATGGATAACTAATAGAGATTTTCAAGTCTTGCATGTTTGTTAAATTGTGCTTCTCTGACTTCTTCATGAAACGGTGCATTAAAGAGAAAGCTGGTGTAAGAATACAAGGCATCTGTAATAGTGCAAGAAAAACTATGGTAACTGTGTGGTTGATACTGTATTGTCATCTCTGATACAAACATAATGGATAAGTGTGGTGATTAATTGTATGTTGTTGTGGATTCCCTTTATTTAGAATGAAAATTTTGATGGTTTTGTACTTGAAGTTTGGAGTCAGCTGGGAAATCAAAAGCAAATGTGAGTATAAGTCTCTAGGATGCCATTCCTAAGAATCTGTTCTTTTAAAGCCCCTTTTTAATTTGTCCATGTTGATTTGAATTTGTCATTATAAATAAATACACCTCATTCTAGGACAACTGAAAATTGTTTTAATTATATTAGAACAAAGTAGAAGCGTCTACTCCACTCTACATGAGCTCAAAGATTACATAGTGGTCTTCCTAGTGGACCTAGCAGCCCACATGAGCCTTTCATACTCTAGTTCTGCAAGATGTTACTGTTGTACAAGGGTGGAGGGTACCTCAGATGTTGGCATTGGTCTTTGTTATAGCATTGATTCATTTGGGTTACTGGGTGAAGTGTGGAAGTGTGGGATGCTTTCAAGACCACCAAATTGGAGTTGGTCAGGAAACCTTCCGAACCTTTATATACAGATCTTTTATATATACTGAAACTAAAACCAAAATCCCCAACCTGAAGCAAATTTAGGGAGAAACTGGCTTACAGTTCTTGCAAGCACAGTGTATTTTAAACTTTGGAGTATCTGATCTACCTTTCGGTAGCTCTGCTATGAAGTTTCAATGAGTCTGCCTTTATTGTAGCTGCTAAAACTGATGGGTTTCTGCACATGAAGCTGTTTCCTGACATACTCTACTCTTGAGCAAAAGCCCCTTGGCTCTCTTAACATCTTGGACAGAGTCAAGGTAAGGCGAGCTCCAAACTGCTGCTTCAGGAGGAAAAGGCACATTTGGTGAATTCAATGATTCAGTGCAGTGTTCTGAAGATTTTGTGTTAGTTCCCTCAGGAAATTCCCTAAAGCTCAGTATTCCTGCTGTCTGTCTGTTGCCTAAAATGTCTGGGGGGAAAAAAGCTTAGAAGAAAGCTGCACAGAATGCAGACTTCATTATGTGAAACTTTCACCTTTCAAAAATGGTTACTTTAGGTTATTCTGTTTAGGGCAAATGTTACTGACTCGTGGCATATAATAGTTACTTCTGGAACTGAGTATGCTGCTAACAGAATCCTACCTTTTCCCTATAAAATCAACACTTAGGAACGAGTGAAATTGAAACTGCAGAATCTTTTTAGCCTTGTCAGGGGCTCCACCATTTGCGCTGGAAGGAATAATCCTTAAGCTTCTGCTCATAATTAGGTAATTTACCAGGTTATTCCTAGCAGTCTGTCTCTATAGTGAGCTCTGAACCTGTTGCAACATCTTAGTAAGACAGCCAACAAGGTGATTTAAGCAATGAATAACTGCCAGCCAGAAGGTGGGTGAAGTAACCAGTTTAACTACTATGCTTACTGTATTTCAGTAAAATTGATGCTTTTCCTGTTAGTTAACTTACACAAATGTAAGACAGACTGTATTACTGTAATTCTAAGACTCACTGATGATGAATTTAAGCACACTAGCATAAAAGTGCTGTATTGCAAGTGACACATGAACAAAGCATACTTTATTAGCTCCAGGGTGAGTTTACCTGTGGCGTGGTAAAATACTACTGTTTGCCAGGAGTAATGTTGGTTCAAAACAGCATTGCTCATTCCATCTGGTGTGATAAGAACTGTTTGTAGTAGAGGAGGTACTGCTGTGTGGTTGCTCTGGCCTTCAGTACCTGAGTTATTTAGGTGAAGTATAGAAGCACCACTTATGTATTCGCTGTCTGTTATTGGTAGACAGGAGCGGGAAGTATTTTCCATAACTTCAGAGCAGGAAAGGGTTATTCTTATAGAGCAGAATGGTAACTGAGTCAGTAATGTTTGATCATATGTGGCCCCCTGTGAACACGACTCCAGGATCCTAACTAAAAATGTGACAGATGATGCTCGGCAGAAAAACATGAATAGAATCAAAAGATACGAACTGCAGATTTTCCTCTTCCTTGAGACCAGTTTTAAGTGCTTCATTGTAAACTCACCTGTGTTTTCTTCCTCCCTTTATCACCCCTCCCCTAGAAATGGTTAGGGTCTGTAAATTGCAAAGTACCTTGTGTTGGACTTGCCTCCTCAGACTCAAGCATTCTGAATGAGGCTGGTCTAGGCAGCAAGCTGAAGCTAGGCTTGTGTGTGGAGTAACAGTTGCTTTGTGAAAGTAGAAGCACATCATGACATAAAAATTTTGTCTCATGATGCTTGTTAAGTTGTGGGACCAGTGTCTTCATTTTGGGATAAAGTCAGTTTGTCTATCACTTGCTCTAAAAGTGGAGGCATTGGGTATCCTGTGCCCCAGGGTTTTCCCCATCAATGTGTTTTGGAATAAACAGGTGCTTTGGAGAGATCTTAAGGGGCAGAATTCAATGAACTTAGCTCCTTAGCAAGCCTGTATTAGTACTGCACGTTGAGTGCTGTTACTTGGGGATCTGTTAAGTTCCTTTTCAAAAGCAGAGCAGAGTTATTCCTGATAAAAGACCATCCATGCTTACCAGTTTGCTTTGCTTGTCCCTGCCTGAAAGCATTGGTGCAGCCCATGGCCTCTGTAGCCCACAGAGTGGCAGTGTTGTAACATGATTCATACCTGATCGTCCTTGTCAGATTGTGTCGTTCGACAGTGACAGACGCCAGTAGTTCTTAACCTTGGAAGGGTGGGGGTCAGTTGACAGGTAGTTGTCAACACAGAGATGACCCCTAATCCTTTGGAGATGTGAAGAGTTCATAGAAGAGCAGTTGTGTATGCTCCACATAAAGCATCTGTGTTAACTGTTAGGTACAGTGTAGGCTTTCCTCATTCAAATCCTTCAAGGTCAGACACCTGAAAGTAGCTTAACCTACATCTAGGTAAAGGAACAGAAGATCATAATGGTGTTCCTAGGAACAGATAGTCTGACTTCAAACTACCTTCAGAGCTGTCTGACAGTGCAAGGAGCCCTGCCTAGCCAATACAATTTATTCCTTTTATTTAGTGTGAACATGTTTTAGTTTAAAAAAAAAAAAAAAATCTGGGTGTTTTCCTGAAAAACAGGAAATAGTCTCACAGAAGCAGTTAGCATCAGGTTATTGAGACTCAGCACTGGTGCAGAACAATATCTGGGATATGCTGCAGCTGCCAGAGTGGGGATGTGGATTTAAGTACAAATTATTTCACTTAGAATTATTAAGGTTTTCATTTTTCAAAACCTAAAGTAAGTGGATACCTAGCTATTCAATTAATAAAGAATGAAATGGCACTCAGTTATTCTAGTGCATTCTTTCGTGTGTCTGTGTTGAGCTGTGGAAATGATTCCTGTTACTTCACAGAATCACAGAATGTTAGGGATTGGAAGGGACCTCAAAAGATCATCCAGTCCAATCCCCCTGCCAGAGCAGGAATACCTAGGTCAGGTCACACAGGAACACATCCAGGTGGGTTTGGAATGTCTCCAGAGAAGGAGACTCCACCACCTCTCTGTGCAGCCTGTGCCAGTGCTCTGTCACCCTCACTGGGAAGAAGTTCTTCCTCACATTTATGTGGAACCTCCCATGTTCCAGCTTGTACCCATTGCCCCTTGTCCTATCATTGGATGTCTCTGAGAAGAGCCTGGCTCCATCCTCATGACACTCACCCTTTACATATTTATAGACATTAATGAGGTCACCCCTCAGTCTCCTCTTCTCCAAGCTAAAGAGACCCAGCTCCCTCAGCCTTTCCTCATAAGGGAGATGTTCCACTCCATCATCTTTGTGGCTCTGTGCTGGACTCTCTCAAGTAGTTCCCTGTCCTTCTTGAACTGGGGGGCCCAGAACTGGACACAATATTCCAGATGTGGCCTCACCAGGGCAGAGTAGAGGGGGAGGAGAACCTCTCTTGACCTCCTAACCACACCCATTCTAATGCATGATCCCATCCAGTACAGTGCCTTAGTGGTACAGGAACACTTAATATAGCACAGGTTTCTTTGTCAGACTTGAAATGACTAGTGAGTGTGATTTGCTTCTGGAACGTCTCTGCTTCATATGTGTTTCAGCCATGAAATCAGCATCCACTCTCTGTGAAGGCAATGTGCAGTGATACTTTTTAGCAGAGTGCACCAGTATTTCTTGAGGCAGGTGAGTCTGCAAAAGGATCTGAAACCTTAGTGTCCTAACTCACTAATAAATTGGGTTATGATTTAAGCACTATTTCTTATATCAGAAAGCTGGATTAATTGCAGCTAAAGCTCTCTCCTCGGTGAACCTCAGCTGAGCGATTGTCCCCGTGAGATACATTTTTTCCGTAGCTGAACATGAATTTTGGTTGGATTAAAGAGGCATGAGGACATCTTCATAACACACACTCTCCCCACTGTCTTGATGTTGGGGTTTGCAACACTAAATTGCCTAAAGATCTTGTGAGAATTAAGTTTTGTATCTCCGTTTAACAGGGTAACAGTGTTAGCTCTGTGCAAAGCTTCTGTAACCCATAAATCTTGTGACCAGCCTCTTTAAGAACCTGTGATCCCTGAGCATTTTTAAAATAAGGCAAATTTAGACACTCCTTCTGTCAGCCCTTTGCACATTTCTAGAAAATCCTCATTTTTGGGGGCACTCGCTTCACCATCAGAAATGAATGAAAATTGTTCCTGCAAGGCCTGAGGAGTTATCTAAAAAACCCCTTCAGTTTCCTCTTTGTCCTAGCTGGCATTACAGATGAGGTGAAGTGTTGCTGGCATCCACCAAGTCATGAAATTCTGTGATTTCTGGTTCACCATGTCGCTTCTGTTTACATCTTCTTGAGCAGAACTCAATCTGGTTTTGCTTGTTTTCAAGAACAAAAAGTTTTCTAATCATTCTGGTTGGGTGTTAGAATTGCTCTGTAATGCTCAGCAGCCTGAAGTCATATCAGTTCTTTGTGCTGCTTGCTTTTGCATCTTCATTTCAATGTTGATTTTACCAACAGTATACATTTTAGGTAATTATGTACCTGAATATAGCTACCTGGTTTCACATTAGCTATACTAAGCAGCCTGCTCTCTGGCTGCTCAGGGAGGTCCTCAAGTCTTACACAGCAGTCCTGCACACATGCTTTGTATACCTTTGGATGTATAAAATGACGTTGAGTTCTTATATTTAGAAGCTGAAATACCACCTGTTCTATCTGAAGAACCTGAATTGTGTTGATATGTGTGTGTGGACCTCATTTTTAGGGGGTTTATACTGAGCATTTTAGGCTCCTGTAGATGTCTGATACACATACTTCTAAGTACCCTCTATAGTACTGGTACCTACTTCTTTCCTGTGATTTCTGTGAGTAGAATTATTGATATACAAATCACAGTGAGGTCACATTTAATGTGAGATGAAAGACTGCATCTAACTGATGCTGCCTCCTCTCACGCTGACAATCACTGCACAGTGAAAAAGCATTCAGCTTACCAGCTCTTATTCTAACACACAGGAAATTAATCTCCTAACAAAAATCTAGATCAGCCAAGGTATCCTATGCAGGTGGTACTTCAATTCAAATGTGTTCTGCTTCTTACAGTTTAAACGTGTTTCTTAGTTAAATAACTGTCTTTTGTCTAAAACTTTCGTGACTGATTTTGCAATGCAATATTCCAGGTTATTCATCCTGTGGCATTTAAGTTCAGAAATGTACATGGCAGAAATACTGAGATAACTGAGCAAGCAAAGGTTCTCCTGCTTATTTAGTTAACAGCTAGACAGGATGATGCCTCTCTTGCTGATCTCACTTGTGGGTTTATTGAGTGTTGTTTTTCTCCAGAGACCTGGGTTATGTTGTGAAACAGGCATGAATGTACCCATCAGTCTCACAGCATACATAAAAGTGCACACATTATTCTGATCAGCCTGGCATTCGCTGACAGATGGCACTGCCATCACACAGAATTCTGAAAAACGTGATATTTTTATTTTTTTTTTTAGTCACCATGTGCTGCAGGCACTTGGTATCATGCAGAAGACGACCTTCAGACATCTTATTAATGTTGGTAGGAGTAGAGGAGCAAAAAGCTCTTCTGGCAGTTCTATCCTTCATGTTAGTCCCTGAAAAATTAATCGATTAATCAAAGATTTGCCATAATTCACTCCAGTTTCTTGGTATTAACTAGGTAATGAAATGGCACAAAAGGGCAATTTCTTCTTGAAGTAGGCAGCTTTATTCTGTCCAATTTTCTTGACAAGGCATAAATTTTAGGGAGTACTGACTACTAACTTGTGCAAAAAACATGACTGAAGTTGGAAAGTTGTAGGGTTATGAAGGGTCACGTAGCTGAAGGGAAGAATGTGACAGCCTTATGTGTCTTCTGCAAGGCTTTTCAAATACCTACAGCCCACTCTGGTGCACTGAAGTACTACAAGGTGTCCCAAACACAGTATGGCAGCAATGCTGGAAAAAGGGAGTTCTGAAAAAATAAGCTTCCCTCAAACTTTGGGTGATACTTCATAGGTGACAAGATACTTTAAAATCATGAATACTTGGAAAATTAATCTGTCAAATGGTAGTGATACTAGAAGGTCTGTAATAGTAGGAATGAAGTAGACCTTAATTAGCTCAAGATAGAGTCTTAAAGCTGCCAATGTTTTAGTAGCGACTCTGAAGTTACATTTGACAATGGTGAAGTCTCTGGTAAATATTTAATGAAGCCTTTTCAGGAAGACTGATTCTATTCCTACTTTCCTGCACCTCATTATAATGTTTAAAATGCCAATAGGTTTTCTTTCAAATTCCCAGTGGTAATATGGGAGAATATTGTGTTTAAAACACTGGAAAGCACTGTTGGGACACAGTAAAGTTTTAATTAATAGCACACAATAAATAAGCGTTTTTCTATTGCTGTTTGGGGGAGAGAGGAAGAGTGCACATTTGATTTACATAGTCTGTCTTGCCTGACAAATGGTAGTGAGCCTAAATTCAGTCTTTAACCATTAATCCTGTCTGATTTGCTAGAAAGGTTTCAGGGCCCAGAGACTTGGCTTGACAGGTTAGTGAGTGGATGTTAGTGAGTGGTTGTTAATCTGGGTTTCTTGAGCAAGAATCTGCAGTTTTCCAGCTCTTTTCTTCCTGACCTTCTCCAAGTTGAAGCTAATTATTTTTTGGACAGAGCTATGCTGCTTGGATTTGGTAGTGGGAGGAGAGGAAATTTTGATGGAGTCTGGTTTTAGTTAGAATCCTATCTGCTAGCTACAAAATAAAACCAGCAATCCAAACTGCACTCCTGCCCCTTATTCGGGCCACAGATCTCTGTCCCTTGCTTACAGTTGTGGGTTGTGTTTCTATGCTGTATGCCTTTCTGCTTTTAAAATATGACTGCTTTTGTGCAGTCACTGTTTTTGTGGGTGTCTCACTGCTTTTGTGATGCATTTTTGCCTCTGCTGGCGAATCACCAGTGTCTAACATTGCCCAGGAAGGGGGAAACCCTGAATTTAATATTCACTTGAACATTTTTTTTTTTTTTCCCTCTGCATCTGGTTCAAAATAATCCCAACTACTTTTCATCTTATGCTTCAAAGCATTGCTATCTGGATAGCAACATTTTAGGGGTTGAGGCACATATTTGAAGATGCAGAGTGGGAGTCAGGGTGTTAGCCTTCTTTCTAAATGAAAAAGGAAAAAATTTTAGGTTCTTTTGTCCTATCTTTCCCCTCCTTCTATCTCCTTCTAAATAATTGAATTTAAAGTCAGCATAGTGTAAAGGTCTTAAAGTTCCTACAGTTAACAGCAGCAGCCAGGCAGAGAAGAGAGATCTCTGCTGATGAACGGTGTGGAATAATCTCAATGCCAGAGGAATTGGTTTTTTGGTCAAATTCATCTTATATGGAGCATCTCTGACATCTAATAAAGGGTGCAGCCATACTGCAGTTTGGGCATAATTCGTTAAAAAGGTCACTTAGCCAGGAGACACAAATCAGTGGGAAAGAAGGCTTAGCTAGTTTTAATACTGATTTGAGTTTTTGATAAGATTATGTTGTGTGGGAGCCGTGATGTGTATGTTGGAGTCAATAAATGTCTGTTTAGTTTAGTGTTGTAATTTTTTAATGCTTTCCTATGGAAACAAATTCTTCTTTGCTATAATTGATTTGTCTGAGTAGTGGCATTCTTAATGTGGAATGCATTTGGTAAGAAAATAGGAGGGAAATTGTAAGCACAAAGTACTGATGGTATTGGGAAAGTGATAAAACTTGCTTTGTTTGTTTGCCAGGATTTGGAGAGTAATGGCTTTTGTAGCATCCTCAGGAAGCTTTTGTCAGGCAGCAAACTATTTCAGGGAAAATTAAAATACTTGGTTACCTTTGGATAGTGTCTACGTTGTACAAGTTGAGCATCATTACTGTGATGGAAAATTATACTGGAAGATGAATTTCTGAAGAATATCCCTAGGATGACACTGCCTGGACAGGCGTGACAGTACCAAAAGTTGTTTCTGAGAGTTCAGGTCTGATCCAGCTGAAGTGGAGCAAACAACCTGTACGATTGCTTGTGTCTATCCTGCCTGTCCTGCATTAGCACTTGTAGCCTGCTGGAATGGGTCATGCAGTTGCTTTCTATTCAGTTCAGGTTTAAGCACAGTTCTGAAAAGATCTAGACTTCTGTCCTAATATCATCTGTCTGACTGCCTTTGTGGATCTGCCCTGCCAGTGGGTAAATACGAAAGTTGACTTTGTTCTGAAAAATCAGATTACTTAAGGAAGGCACACAGAAGGGCCGTATTTATAGTGCAAATTGAAGGTAGTATTGGACTCCTCTTAAGATAACAGTGGCCATTAAACCTTTTTGTTTCTGCAGTCTGTCTCTGAAGGAACATCACCTGTCAAATCAGGAAGACTAGGAACAGCTTACTTGAGAATTTTGGAGTTTATTTTCCTATTGAAATTTTTAGAATATGGGTATGAAAATCAGCTTTTGTGAAAGTCTTTCAGTGGTGCATATGGAAGGTGATACTTCCAGATATGACATTGTCAAACACTTGTTTTGTACAGTAATGTATTGAGAAACAAAAGGATTATTTATACAGAAATAAATACAGGCCTCAGAAATATCCCTTGAAGGTTGCATGTCTTGCTGTGAAAGCTTCTTTACAAATTCTCAGACCTCATGTGCAGTGGCAACTTGAATCTGTTCCTCCACTCTGGTGAGACCCTCCCTGCAGTGCTGTGTTCAGCTCTGGGACCCCCAACATCAGAAGGACATGGAGGTGTTGGAGTGGGTCCAGAGCAGGCCACAACAGTGATCTGAGGACTGGAACACCTCTGCTGTGGGGACAGGCTGAGGGAGTTGGGGGTGTTCAGCCTGGAGAAGGCTCCGGGGAGACGTGATTGCAGCCTTTCAATACTTAAAGGGGGCTTATAAGAAAGATGGGGAAAGACTTTTTAGCAGGGCTTGGAGTGATAGGACAAGGAGTAAAAGTTCAAAACTAAAAGAGGGGAGATTCAGACTAAATGTTTTTACAGTGAGGGCGGTGAAACACTGGCCCAGGTTGCCCAGAGAGGCTGTAGATGCCCCATCCCTGGTACTACTCAAGGTCAGGGTGGATGGGGCTCTGAGCAGCCTGATCTAGTTGAAGATGTCCCTGCTCACTGCAGTGGGGCTGGACTACATGGTCTTTAAAGGTCCCTTCCAACCCAAACCATTCTATGATTCTATTTAACAGCTGCTTGTTTCAGAACAGTGTTTGGTTCTTTTATTGATCTAATTCTTTTTACTGCATATGTCCTCAAGAGGTGACCTGCTCTGATAATATATACATCCTAACAATGCACAGTTAGATTAAATAAAACTAGGAAACATATTAGCCCAAAAGGGATCACTGGTTCCAATAAAACTAAGACTGTCTCCAG
Organism: Podargus strigoides; assembly: GCA_028020825.1. NCBI lineage: Eukaryota > Metazoa > Chordata > Aves > Caprimulgiformes > Podargidae > Podargus > Podargus strigoides. The sequence continues at coordinate 6,809,117 of CM051633.1, forward strand.
CAGTTCTTAGGCCTGGCAGAGGGTAAATCTCTGATCAGTCTTCCTAATTTTATTTTCTGCTATGGTCTTTCACTACAAACTGTGTCTGGCTTTCTTGCCAGCTGCATCTTTTCAATTATTTCTACTATTACTTGTTAACTTGGTCTTGCCTATATATAGCACCAGTTTTGCTGCCTTTCCCTCTAACGATGTATTTATATTTCAGGGAGTTGATTCACTTGCTCGTTCACCTTTCTGAAGCTCTGCATGAAGCACAACTTAAACTCATACTGGTCATCCCTCCTGCAGTTGCAGCAGGGTGAGTAGTCCTATTTAGATGGCAGGTTCCAGGTGAGAAGTTCTTTCTTGTCTGATAAACAAAGCTTTGAATTTATTGTGTATAGCTATGTAAGCTTAAATGAATAAGAAATTATTTGATTTTGATTGTAGTCCTGTCTTCATGTGTGTTGCACTGAATAGTCTTAGTAATTATGTGCATTCATGTATACCTCATAACTTTCCATGTTAAAGTAACTTGCATAGAGACCTGCTATTGTGTTGTCAACCTAAAATGTCTGGTAACTTCCCGGAGAACAAGAGCAGAAGCAGTTGTGATTTTAATGGCTTGTTGGCAAGGAGTGAAAAGGGTGTCATAAAGGTAGCATATAAAAGAGCTTTCTGAGCCTCTGGGCACAATTTCAGCTATGATAGATAACAGTTATTCTTTAAGTAAGGAAAACAGAACTCCAGGAAGGAATTATATCTATAAATAGTGGTTTTAAAAATTATTTATTTTTGACTTGATAGTTCATACATACAGAAAATGTATTTAGTAAGAGGATAATATTTAGAATTGTTAATGATTCTGTTTATTTGTGCAATGATTTGAATCTCACAGATGTACCGGTTTATATGCTCTTCTGCCTCAATAGCAGTAAGCAGTTCTTATCTTTCAGTGTTTATAGCAGAGAGATATTTACTTCCTAATATTGCATTTGTTGAAAAAACCAAACCCATGTGGAAAATAAGAATGTAATTTCATTATATGTGGAAGGAAATGGAATCCTTTTTAAGTTTTTACATTTTTAGGAAAATATCTACATTGTCTTTGAGTGATATATAATAAAACTGAAAAATCACAGCTTTACTGTATCTCTAGTCTTTTTCTAGAAAGAAAATGACATTCTGGTATTTTGGTATTTCGGGGAGATTGTGTCTAGTCCTTCAGGGTTTTGTGTGATCAATTAGTGATTACATCCATGTGCAAGTGAGCAGATAGAACTGGAAGACAAGGATGGAAGGCAATTCGGAATACCAGCAGAGTGATGCAACTTCACTATTGTCATTTCCAATTGAAATGTGGGCTGTGCCAATGCTATACAGCTTTATTAGTAAGAGTTCTGCCAGTATCCCTCTGCCATTAGGTCACATTTGGATGCCCTTCTGGGTCAAAAGATGCACAGTATCCTTGCATTGTGAGCACAGCTGTCTTGTTGTGCTAACTTGTAGAAAAGTGTTGGTGGTATACAGTAATGCCACAAGGATATACAGGGAATACATCATGCCTTTCAGAGAACTGTGGCAATAAGAGTTACCCCAAAAACTACCAGGTTCTGAATATCTGTATTCCACGCTCCCCTTTCCTTGCTTCTCACAGGTAATGAGTGTCCCTGTTACACTGTGGATAGGCCAAATTTTAGAGTTATGTATATGTCATGGTGAGAAGCTCCAAATCCCTATTATTTAAGAGATTTGGTGGGGGCTCTTGTCATATAGGACTGCAGAATAATGAAGCATAACCTGTTGTAGGGGATTACATACATGAAACAGACTTCATAAAGTAATTGAGTATGTTGCAGTGGGTTGTGCTAGCTGCAGAATAGGTGGCAGATTAGACACGTGCTAATCCTGTGTCGTGCTCCTCTGAATTCCACCTAACAGGATAGGTACCTCCTGGGTATGCAGATACCTTTAGCTTACTGGGCTTGACTTGCTGATAATGATAATAGGGGAAGACTCATAATATTTGCATAATCAGCAATGCAAGATTATTTTTTTCCCAGATTTCCCTTTTCCTTTAAGCTCTTCAGCAACTTATGCCTGCACATGAAAATTCAGTAGTGTAAGTCAATCTTAAATAGAGAGCCATTATTAGGTATTTTTCAGATGAGAGTTAGTAGACTGCTAAAGAAGAAATATCACAATGTCTTATTTTTCTCACCTTGGGCTGTATAACAGCATGGACAGGCTCACAGTCACTACAGTTGATGACAGTTTAACAGCACACTTGCAGGATGGTGTTGTACAACCTCCTAAATTTCTTGTAGGCTGTCACAATCATTCAGTGTACATTTATTTTCGAGGTGCCAAAAAGGCTGAGAAGATGGAATGCCTGAGCAGGCTTGTGAATGTCCCTTCTGCAGCTGGACTTTTCTGTGCAATGGTCTGAAGTTTTTGTTGAGTTTTGTGGGGAGGCCTGATTGCACGAGGGGGTAACAAAGTATTTCTGCCTGCACATATCTGTGCAGAGCCTAAATGTTGCCTCCTGAAAAGATTCAGGGACCCTGTAGTAGGTGACTAAAGAGTTGAATATGTGCTGAGGTCAGTTAGTGTCTGCACTATAACTGTGATGTGACCTCTTCTGTAGGTTACTGATGTAACCCTAACCAAACCAGTTCCTGAATATAGGATGTGTACTTTCTACTATCTTAAGACTCTAGGCTCAGAATAATATCTACCTGTAATTTTGTTCTTCACTAACTGCATGAAATCTGATTGCAGTTTATTTTCTGTAAAACTATGTACTTCAGGATGTTTTTTCTTGCTTTATATTTTCCTCTGTTGTACAATATAACTGTTTTCATATCCTTAAAATGAAGTAGCTAGTTTAATGCAAAAATCCTTTTGCTCCCGTGTGTGGCCAGCCACCACACTTTGATAGGGAGAGAGGGAGAAACAATGTGTTGAAGACTATGGCAAAAGCAAACAAAATAAATTCCTTGTAAATTGGTAAAGTCCTGTAAATAATACCTGTGTGGAGCCCTTTTCTTTAGGGACTGAAGGGCTCTGACAGCCTGGTTGCATTTTGAGAAGATTCCTTCCTATCACTCAAGCCCCTCTGTTTCTCCCTCAGTTCTGGTGGGTTTTGAGTCGTGTTTTGTGAGACACTTCAGTCGTAGAACAGTACTAGTTTCTAGTGCATTATGACATTAGGAGAGTAGATCCAAGTTGGAGGACAGACACTAGATTTATGCTGTTGTTTCTTTTTCTCTAGACGTGGTGTGGCTTGTTCCCTTTTTCTCCCTGTGCTCTGTATTTTCCATGGTCTTCCTGTGTCAGAATATGCACCATGTAGTCACAAGGCAGTCTGGCACCCTGCTACACTCCAAATCTGTTAACGTGCAGAAAGGAAAAAAACTATATAAAAGGGTCAAGAATTTATTGTTTGTCCAATAAATCTTCTGATAGTCAAAGTTATCTAGTTAATACAGAAAAGCATCATTAACATTACAGCTAGAATTGTGGGTCCTGAGGTTGACACTCAGTATTCCTTGAGCAGCAAGTTGAGTCATCAGCACGGCGAGGTCTTTCTCAGGAGTAATGTGATATTTATGCTGGAAGTTTCTTCTCTGTCAGCCTTGGGTTTCACTTGGGGCTATTTCACATGTTTTCTTATCACAATCTGCTTCCTCTTCATTTGCTCTCAGCTGCAGTTTGAAGTTTATGCAAACTCCTCAGGTCAGTCAGACCTTTTCCATATGTGGTATTCCCAGAGCTGGAGGCAGAAGGCACTTGACCACTTCACAGTTATTTGAAAGAAAGTTCAGGCCATAAGACACAGCAGGTTTTAAATGGAGGAAGCTTTTAATCAGCACTGTTTCTCAGGATGAAGCATCACGTGTCTTGCAGGTAGTCAGAGCTACAGAGCAGATATGTTGTTCCTTACTGTTGATAACTTTTTGGGGCTGTTGAGAGCCACTTTTGTGGCTGGTAATACTTTAGCCTTAGGAAGCCAGCCTCCTCTGTCAAGAGAAGGTTGGGACTCATTCAGATTTGCTTCAGAATATAAATGCTTAGGAGCTGCTTCTGATGCATGAATGGCTTTGCTGGTAAAATGTTTTGCTATAGGGAAGGTTCCAGGAACTGGACCATACTTTTGTCTGTTGCCCTCGGAAAAGCTAGCATGGCTCCCAGTAAGCCAAAGTGTTCTATGCCTTGTTGTATTAACTCATTGCACTGCAGAGCAATAACTGCAGTATTTCTTTAAAAATAAAGACATGGAAACTAAGTCCTTAAAAATCTGTTCCTGGCTCATTAGATAGCCTTTGCAACATTCACAGATCATCAATACTCTCATTTCTTGCAGATTTCTCTGGAAAATTGTGGGCTGGTATGCCTTTGTGTCACATGGATGTTCAGTGGTGATAAATACTTTGAGATTCTTGTGCTTTAAGTCAAAAATAATGAGAAATTACTATGTCTTCTCCCCTGTCATTTATTCCAGTCTTTCATGCTGCCCTCTTATGATCTACGTTTCATCCCAATTGATAGTTCCTTTTTAAAGCAGTTTTCTGTGGCTATTATTTGTAGTCCATTACAGATAAAGCAAAGGAGAACACTTAAAAACATTTTCCTAAAATGATTTATCAGTCACTTCATCACACAGCTGCTTTTTAAAATGCTAATGCATGCTCTGGTAGAACTGCTGTAAACAATATTCACGTTGAAGTGCATTTGCTCCTTTTGGTGGTAGGGAGAAAGCAGAGAATAGTACCCACCCTAAGATTCCTGTTTATCCTGATGCCTATTGACATTGCCAGATTCAGTCTCATAGCTAGAGGGACCGAAATCTGTTTTGTTTATATACAGTCACATGGGGCTCTACAGTCTAGTTTTTCTAAATCCCCAAACAAGAGTTGAAGCTAGCATAAGCCCTCTGGATTCTTAAACACATTTTACCTTGACCAGAATTTGCTCTATTATGGTAACTGTATCTTTCAGGACTATTTTGCAGCAGAACACCACACTGAGGTTTGGACCTTGTATTGTCTTTGGGTTAGGGATCAGTTGAGCAATCTGGATATCCATAAATCAATGGGACCAGATGGAATGCACCCAAGGGTGCTGAGGGAGCTGGCAGAGGTCATTGCTAGGCCACTCTCCATCATCTTTGGTAAGTCATGGAGAACAGGAGAGGTGCCTGAGGACTGGAGGATAGCAAATGTCACTCCAATCTATAAGAAGGGCAAGAAGGAGGACCCGGGTAACTATAGACCGGTCAGCCTCACCTCCATCCCTGGAAAGGTGATGGAACAGCTTGTTCTTGGCACGATCTCGAGGCACATCAAGGATGAGGGGATCATTAAGAGCAGTCAACATGGTTTTACCAAGGGTAAGTCATGTTTGACCAACCTTATTGCCTTCTATGAGGAAATAACTAGGTGGATAGATGATGGTAGAGCAGTAGATGTGGTTTATCTTGATTTCAGTAAAGCATTTGACACTGTCTCCCACAGCATCCTTGTAGATAAGCTGATAAAGTATGGGTTTAGTGATCAGGTAGTGAGGTGGATTATGAACTGGCTGAAGGGAAGAAGCCAGAGAGTTGTGGTTAATGGGACGGAGTCTAGTTGGAGGCCTGTGACTAGTGGAGTCCCTCAGGGGTCGGTACTGGGACCGGTGTTGTTTAATATCTTCATCAACGACTTGGATGAGGGTACAGAATGTATCCTCAGCAAGTTTGCTGATGATACCAAACTAGGAGGAATGGCTGACACACCAGAGGGTTGTGCTGCCATTCAACGAGACCTTGATAGGCTGGAGAGTTGGGCGGGGAGAAACTTAATGAATTTCAACAAGGGCAAGTGTAGAGTTTTGCATCTGGGGAAGAACAACCCCATGTACCAGTACAGGTTGGGGGCTGACCTGCTGGAGAGCAGTGTAGGGGAAAGGGACCTGGGGGTCCTGGTGGACAGCAGGATGACCATGAGCCAGCAATGTGCCCTTGTGGCCAAGAAGGCCAATGGCATCCTGGGGTGTATTAGAAAGGGGGTGGTTAGTAGGTCGAGAGACGTTCTCCTTCCCCTCTATTCTGCCTTGGTGAGGCCACATCTGGAGTATTGTGTCCAGTTCTGGGCCCCCCAGTTCAAGAAGGACAGGGAACTGCTCGAGAGAGTCCAGTGTAGAGCCACAAAGATGATTAAGGGAGTGGAACATCTCCCTTATGAGGAAAGGCTGAGGGAGCTGGGTCTCTTTAGCTTGGAGAAGAGGAGACTGAGGGGTGACCTCATTAATGTTTATAAATATGTCAAGGGTGAGTGTCATGAGGATGGAGCCAGGCTCTTCTCAGTGACATCCAATGATAGGACAAGGGGCAATGGGTGTAAGCTGGAACATAGGAGGTTCCACATAAATGTGAGGAAGAATTTCTTCCCAGTGAGGGTGCCAGAGCACTGGCACAGGCTGCCCAGAGAGGTTGTGGAGTCTCCTTCTCTGGAGACATTCAAAACCCGCCTGGACATGTTCCTGTGTGACCTGATCTAGGTATTCCTGCTCTGGCAGGGGGGTTGGACTACATGATCTTTTAAGGTCCCTTCCAATCCCTAACATTCTGTGATTCTGTGATCCTGCTGCTGTCCTGCATATTGACAGGGTAGCGGGTTCACAGTTCCAGAACCTTTCTGAACTAGGATTTAGAGATGCCTGGTTAGAGCTGGGAACAGCTGTGTATCTAAAGTGCAATTTTTAACCTGAAATATGTATGACATGCCTGTCCCTAAATGCCCTTATCTGTAGAGAAATAGTGAAGTATTCCACTTCTCTGAGCACTGGCACAGGCTGCCCAGAGCAGTGGTGGAATCACCATCCCTGGAGGCATTCAGAAAACATGTAGACGTGGCACTTGAGACATGGTTTAGTGGTCATGGTGGTGTTGGGTTGATGACTGGACGTGATGATCTTGGAGGTCCTTTCCAGCCTTAATGATTCTATGATCCTATTCTATTCCTGTTTTCTAGCTGTGGGAGATAACACTTGGAGTTTATACTAAAGAATCTGGAAGTCTCATTTCTCTAAACCAATTATTTTGTTTCTTTATGCATTCCTAAAGTTTCTGGCATTTATTTATAAACCTTTATTGCCCAGGAGAATGTATTAGTCACATTTTTTTTCAATTAATACTGTTCTATGAGCCACCTGTCTGTCTTCCATATATGTCTTCCTATTGCATTAACTAGGAAAAAACACTCTGCTTGAGTAAATAGGTAGCTGAAAGTATGTTCATCAGTTATGGAAACAGCCTAAAACATTCACAATGTCCATGCCTGATTTACAGCTTAGAGGTGCATTGGATTTAATGATAGCAATAAGCAGAAACCTGAAATTTTCTTTCTGCCTTACTTGACTTTTTAGATAGTAGCTGAACTTGAAAATTTTTGATTTATAGGATAACAAGGCTTCAACTGAAAAGTGCTTCCCATTAGGTATTAAATATCTCATGTCTTGAAACTCCATTTGGGTTTTAACACTTACACATAGTTGAAAGTGTGCTTTAATGCATCTTCTATTCTGTATTTTTTGGAATCACTCTAGACTGTTAATCAAAAATGCAACAAAAGGCATGGAAATATAAGTACCATCAAGAATCAAATAATATTTTAGAGTTCAGCAGCTGACAACAGACTGATGAAGGAGACATGAGCTGTATGTGTGGAATACTCTAACCAGCTGGGATGCTAGGAGCTGAAATGTTCCTTTTGTGTTCTACCCTGATTAAAATTTAAAGAGATAGCATAGTTAAATGTAAGCCACTTATTTAGGAATTTGTAATTTAGACTCCTTTGATATGCAGTAAAATCAAAGCAGTCTGGCAGCAAATGCTCTCTGAAATGGGACACTTTTAAGAGCTAAAAATACTGATTTGCTTGGGGAAAAACAGTCTGGAAAATGCAGCATTGCACGTGAGATCAAGTGCATGATGCAGGAAGGAAACATTGGCTCAGCTTTTTAACTTCTCCAATTCAGCCTTTACATACAAAACTGAGGCTGATTCTCTAGCTGAAGCTTGCTTTCCTAACTAAAGGAGCTGGTGAAGCCTTTGGTTGTGGTTTGCTTGTGAAATGTTCTGGGTAAAAGAAAACTTCACACAAAAAAAAATTTATTTTTTTCTTTAATGTGGACATTTTAGGTATCCTTTTACAGCATTTTTTATGTATCTGGTTACAGCATTGTCCAGAAACAGTTGCACAGGCATAATCAAAGAGTGGGAATGTGTATGGAGACTGATCAGGAGGCAGGAATCTGTCTAGCAAGCTTTACTGTCACAGAGAAAGCATGTAGAGCTTTCATGGTGGCAAGCATGGATAGAGACAGTTAATATTTCCATCCACCTGATGTCCAGGAATTACATGATTTTCCTGCAATGTGATTTCCAAGAGAGGAACAGCAGGAGCCACACCTATGCTCTACAAAGTGTGTGTGTTATACTGTGACTCTCCTTTGGGATAAGAGGCTTGTGGTTGCGTGTGTCTGAAGAGAGGTGCTAGGACTGCTGGGTTACGTAAATGGTTGCTAGAGCAGATGGTTTGCTGAAGGATTCCAACCTGTCTTTCAACAGATTGTCTCAAAATGTTAGTGTTACCACTTTTAACATGCATGGATCTGGATGCATGTATAAACTATGAGTACCATTTCTAGAAGGGCGATGGGTAGCCAGGCATGTTCTGCCCAGTGGTGATGGTGGGTAACTCCATTGGTGCCAGCTAATCCTGAGCTTGATTAAATTCCCATCCTTACTATGTGCACTTCAGTTATTATTGTATTGCAGAAATTATATTGGTGAAAGCTGTGTGGATGTTTTTATACTGGTAGCACAAGCCTCTTTCCAAACAGGGTAGTGCTGGAGTGAACTGCTTTTATTCCTAAATATGCTGCTGGGAGGAAAAAAACAAAATACTCAAATGGGACTTGAAATTTGGTTGCACCTGTTCTCTTTAGTCTGTAAATCACAGGGATTGAGTTGGTTATTTTATTTGTTTCTCTATCCTTACATGCTTTATAGCATGTTAGGGATGCTTTTTCCAAGGCAAAAAGTGAGGCTTTGAATTTGAATAGTAACTCTTTCCTGTATGCAAGTAAATTGAATTTAATCTGACTAGATTAATACATATTTTGTCCACGTTCACCACTCTGTGTGATTCTGTGTGTGTGATTAAAATGCATGGAAGACAGTTTTAAAAAGATTGTTTCAATTGTTTAAGAAGCCCCAGGTAACATAAGGCAGCTTTATACTTTAGTAATGTTATCAGTTTGTCTGTGTTAGCCCATATCTGGGGCTAAACTGTCGCAGTTGCTTCATCACTTGATGGCTCCTTCCCAGCTGAGAAGAGGAATCAGTAAAAAGGGAAAAGCCCTGTGAGCTGAAGTAGAAACAGAGTTATTGAAATAACAAAGCTCATACAAATTCCTTGCAATAAATAAATAAACTGAAGTCTGTTAATGTTTTAGTATAGGTCATATTTCCTAGACCGTGGATCATTCTTCTCTGGACTCTCTCTAAATCTCCTCCATCTTCCTTACTATCTAATTCCCTGAACCATGTATTTTAAGCCGTGGCCCTTAGATTTTCCAGGAAGAAATACATGTCCATATGGTCTAGAGCAGAATGTATAGGACAGCACAGATCAACTGTGTGGCACATGCCTAGCCAATCTAGTATGTTCTAGACATTAGACCTGTTGTATATGCAGTATAAGACTCAGTCTTTGCTGGTCCTCTGCAGAGGCTGCTGGAATTGGTAGGGCAACACATCTCATTTGAAAATGACCTAAAGCATTTTCCTGAAACAGTGAGACTGGTGGGTAGTTTTTTGACTTTGTGGAAGATAGCAGATTGGTAAGTAAACATTTAACAGGAGGTGATCAGATCAGTCATTCTAGAAACATTAAAAATCACCTAGGATTAATGCCATGGGATTCAGTAAACAAACATGGATATAAGATACTATTTTAACAAGGGAGAAGTAAAACATGGAAATGCATGGAAACTTTCTGGGCAGATCTGTGTTGGAAGAGGATCAGTTTCAAAATGCTGAGGCAACAGTGCTGTGTGATGTAGGGAAAGGGGCACTTTTAATTTTGACATGATTGGCATCAAGGTGGCAAAAGGGAATTACTCTGCTCTCAGAGCTAGGCAGGTCTCATGGAAGACTGAGTCTAGAGTATCATGTTTATAGGAAGATGTAAAAAAAAAAAAAAGACTGCTTAGAGGAAAACAAGAAAAATGGCTAGAAGTATAGGTAATGTCTCCTTTGAGAAAAGTTTGAAGAACTGTATTCAATATATTAAAAAGAGGTAAAAAGTGTCAGGAGACATAATAAGTCTTTAAATGTGTCATCAGGGGCTGTATAAGTGACAGTGATACATTGGTCTTTACAGCAGCTTGGAAGAAAAGGATAACAATACTCTTAGTTGATGATAAAGAACTCTTAGGTTGAACACTAGAAAAAGAATAATGTTGGATTACAAGACACTATAGAAACACCTAAGAAAATTTTGTTATCTTCATATGCATTTTGAACTTGATGATGCAACACATCTAGGTAGCAGGTGATGCACAGCTGTGTGAGGAGAAAAGGGAGAGCAGCACCTTCATTAAGTTCTTTGGGTGGCAGAATTAATACTCCATAAATGCCTGTTTGACAGAAGAGTGCAAGGAAGCGAAGCTTGAGCCAGTGGGAGAAAGAAGAAAAAGAGTATGCTCTGTTGTGAAACTTTCTTCCCCTGTCCCAGGAACAAGGATTCACAAATACATCCAGAGGGACCTGGAGAGGTGGGCCCATACCAACCTCATGAAGTTCAATAAGGCCAAGTGCAAGGTCCTGGACATGGGTCAGGGCAGCCCCAAGCACAAGTACAGGCTGGGTGAAGAATGGCTTGAGAGCAGCCTCAAGGAGAAGTACTTGGGAGACTGCTGATGAAAAACTCAACATGAGCTGGCAGTGTGTGCTTGCAGCCCAGAAGGCCAACCATAGCCTGGGATGCATCACAAGAAGTGTGGCCAGCAGGTCAAGGGAGGGCATTCTTCCCCTCTACTCCACTCTTGTGAGAGCCCAAGAGCCCACCTGGAGTTACTGTGTTCAATTCTGGAGCCCCCGACACAAGAAGGACATCGAGCTGATGGAATGCGTCCAAGAGGAGGCCACAGAGATGATCAGATGGCTGGAGCACCTCTGCTATGGGGACAGGCTGAGGGAGTTGGGGTCAACAAAAAAGCTGGGGAGGGACTTTTTACAAGGGCATGGAGTGATAGAATGAGGGGCAAGGGCTTTAAACTGGAAGAGGGGAGATTTAGACTAGATATTAGGAAGAAATTCTTGGCTGTGAGGGTGGTGACACTGGCCCAGGTTGCCCAGAGAAGCTGTGGCTGCCCCCTCCCTGGCAGTGTTCCAGGCCAGGTTGGATGGGGCTTGGAGCAACCTGGTCTGGTGGGAGGTGTCCCTGCCTGTGGCAGGAGGGTTGGAAGGAGATGATCTTTAAAGTCCCTTCCAACCCAAACCATTCTGTGGTTCTATGAAATCCAAGTTCCTCCTGTTTCTCCTGAAGAGCTATGGGCAGCTCCTTGTGCAGGGGATATACCTAGGACTCAAGCTAGCCTTATTCTTTTTTTTTGAATAGATACTTCTGAAGGCTTTCTTCATTAAGCCTTCCTAGGAAAGTTTTAGGTAAGCTAGAAATCTGGAAAAGTTTTTCTTTCAGTTGTGACTGACAAAGGGTGGGTGGGGCAGGCACAGCAAAGGAATGGAGAGGGCTGAAGATAGCTATGTCAGGCATTCTGTTCTTAAATTGAGACTTTATAGGCTTGTTTTTAGCCTCAGTGAATTAAAATGACAAGTAAACATTTCCAAAACACTGTCTAAACCACTAAAGAGGCCCATACTGTTTTATTTTTAACCTTCTGTGAATTCTCCTGAGTTGTCTTGAATTGACAAAACATGCCTATGAGAAAACATTTGCAGTCAGGTACCGTGCTGGCTGTTTTCTCCTTGCTCTGAAAAGTTTGGCACATCTGTATGTGAAGCACAGCACCTCAAAGTGTGTTGCTGCTTCATACCATGGCTGATCTGTTGTTTGATTGGCAAATAACTTTGAAAATCATAATGCTTTTTATATTTCAAGCAGTCTGAAGTCGTAAGATTTGGTAACTGATTTGGGTTATGTTGAGGTTAAGTGGTTTTGACATGAAATTTTTTTAAAAGCAATGAGAAGTTGCTGGCAGAGGATATTTTTGGTCTACATATGTATTATGAGAGAAGGGACTGTGAGGAAAAACTGAAAATATCTCAAGAGCCATTACTATATCACTTTTTTTAGAGTTGGGAGCTTATAAAGCCTTGACAGTGTTTCACTGTGATTCAGCAGTGTTCCTCTTGTCAGCCTCTAAGTGATTTTGATTTAAGCCATTAAAGAGGATGCATTTTATGTTCAAAAGGCATTAGCACTGTTTTCAAAAGCTTCATTATAGTGTACTCATTGTTCTAGGAGCTTGTTCTGTTGGCAGTTCTGTTCAGGGGGAATGTTCTGTACTGGTTTTGCTTTAGTTTTGTAGTAGTAGGGAAGGAGTTTGAAATAGCATTCCTCATTCATGGAACAGTAAGGTTTGCTGTGGTGAGATGGGAATATATGGAGTGAACCTGGCTTCTTTTAGGAGACTCCTGGGGGAATAAAAAAAAGCAGTTAACATAGATTCCTATTTAGTGTCATGCTGTTTACACAGAATTATTCCAAGGTTGATAGTAATCCAGACAAATATTTAGTCTTTTCTAAAAACATATAGCTGAAATCCTTCCAGGACTGCATGGAGGCTGTAAAGTTTAGAGTATGCTAATCCTTTCTTTGGGAAGGAAGAAATTGTATTTCCAGGAAAACAAGACATTATCTTGTTAAAAAGCAGTTACTTTGGAGTAGAAAGTGAAAAGAAAACTTTTCTGGAGACATTGGGAAGCTTTTTCTGCTGTCTGCTGCTTATGAAGATGTATTTATGTAATAGGGTTTTCCTCCTTTAGCCCACTAGTTGACTGTTCAGAATAAGGAGGATGTTTCTTTGTGGTTTTCATTTGCTGTGAGAATCAGCTGTCTCTTAGACCTCACTGACTTTTATGGGTCAGGATCCACCGTTGTATTAGAGGGAGTCCTAGGGTTGTTCTGTATGCTGTCAGCAAGGTATGTAACGATGGATTTGGGAAACAGCCACACACACACACACAGTGTTTTGAAGTGATTTATCTTTTTAAAATGTTCTTGCTAAAGTTCAAGTTATTACTACCTTTGTTAGGCTAAGATTAGTATAATCTCCTAATGTAAATGCAAGAAGAAAAAGCCTAAACAATATGCATTTGCTCTCTGAACTTTAAAAGAAAACCAGACAACTCAATTAATGAAAGTCACTTGTCTTTCCACTTATCTGGAACCAGAGATAGCTGAAAAGCAGGATTTCCAACTTGTGCCAAAACATCCTGCAAACCAGAAGCTTTCGTATTCAGGTTCTTCAGTTTACTGCAATGCTGGTTTAATACCTGTTTGTTCTTTAGAGAGTTTACTAAACACTTCTCTGTTATGCAGCAGGCTTGCTCACACCTTGTTACTTGCACATGGAACACGTGCAGTTAAATCTGTAGGTAAGCATGTCTTTGTTTTTTCAATTTTTTAGGTCCTAGGCTTTGAAAAGAGCATATTAACACTACTGCAGTCTTGGCAAATAATCCATGTCAAATTTGTCTGTCTTTATTATCATCTTGTGATGCACAACAGTAGTGCAGCTGCTTTCATTTGAAAGCTGCAGGAACCCAAATCACTTTTCTCTCTTCAAATGTTTGAACATCATGTATGTGTCTCGTTCAAACTAGGCAAGCATCCCCAACTTCCCATGTTCATATTTGCATATGTAAGAGTGAAGAAAAAATAATCTGCAGTTTATGTCACTAGTAGTTAAATCTCCTCTACGTACATACTGTCAGTATTTTCCACCACTAAACTTCCACTTCTCCAAAATTAATATTTTAGCTACTCAGTTTACTCTTGCTGCCAAAAAAATCACGGACACAGACTGTCTCAAGTAGCTTCACTTCTTTCTTTCCAGAGCTGTTGTGCAGTGCAAATTACCAGAATCTATGCAGTCCTCATTACTGCTATCCAGTAATATCAGCTCTCCAGGATATCAGTTTAGTTTTGCTCCCCTGCCTCTTGGGAAAGATTGGCAGTAGAGCAGACAACTTGTCCCTCCCTTTACTTGGTACTGTCATGTTCTTCTCCTTTCCTACAAATATACATACATACTTGGCTGAAAAGTGTGAAGAGGACCTGATAGAAAATTGATTGTTGACTTCACAGTTGCCCAGCTCAGTGGATTCCACAACTGAGCAGTGTTTTGCATATGTGATAAAGGCAGCAGGTGTTTTAGTCTCTTAGAAGTTGGTTATGAATGGATGCTTGTAATTCTTAAGATAATCTGTGTTTATCACCAGGAGTCTGTAATATTTGAAGTTGCTGCAGATTCAATTGCCTTGTCATAACTTTGTGCATAAAGAATGATATGTTAGTGGGCTCACAGCTGCACTGTTTCCCTTAGAAGCATTTCTAGCAAGTAGTAATTCTGATGCAGAACATGCAAGTAAACAATGGGGTAATTGTTATGATAATGTATGGTAAACAAATTCAATTAAATTACAAGGGTGAATCATACTTGACAAATTTGCTGGCCTTCTACGACAGGGTTACAGCATTGTTGGATAGGGGAAGAACAACGGATATCATGTACCTGGACTTGTGCAAAGCATCTGACACTGTCCCCAGTGACATCCTTGTCTCTAAATTGGAGAGACATGGACTTGATGGATGGACCACTCGGTGGATGAGGAACTGCCTGGATGGTTGCACTCAAAGAGTTGTGGTCAGTGGCTCGATGTCCAAGTGGAGATCAGTGGCAAGTGGCATTCCTCAAGGGTCGATACTGGGACCAGTGCTGTTTAAAATCTTTGTTGGCAACATGGACAGTGGGATGGAGTGCACCCTCAGTAAGTTTCCTGATGGCACCAAGCTGTGTGGCACAGTCAACATGCTGGAGGGAAGGGATGCCATCCAGAGGGACCTGGACAGGCTGGAGAGGTGGGCCTGTACAAACAGTTCAACAAGGCCAAGTGCAAGGTCCTGCACATGGGTGGGGGCAATCCCAAGCACAAATACAGGCTGGGCAGAAAATGGATTGAGAACAGCCCCACGGAGAAGGACTTGGATGTGTGGTTGATGAAAAGCTCAACGTGAGCTGGCAGTGTGCACTCACAGCCCAGAAAGCCAACGGTGTCCTGGGCTGCGAGCATTGCCAGTGGGTCAAGAGAGGTGATCCTGCCCCCCTGCTCCTCTCTGGTGAGACCCCTCCTGCTGTACTGCATCCAGCTGTGGGGCCCCCAACATAAGGACATCGAGCTGTTGGAGTGAGTCCAGAGCAGGCCATGAAGATGGTTTGAGGGCTGCAGCACCACTGGTGTGTGGGCAGGCTGAGAGAGTTGGGGTTGCTCAGCCTGGAGAAGAGAAGGCTCCAAGGAGACCTTAGAGCACTTCCCAGTATCTGAAGGGGCTACAAGAAAGCTGGAGAGGGACTTTTTACAAGGGCAGGGAGTGATAGGATGAGAGGTAACAGTTCTTAACTGAAAGTGGGCAGGTTTAGATTAAATATTAGGAAGAAATTCTTTCCTGTGAGGGTGGTGAGACACTGGCCCAGGTGGCCCAGAGAAGCTGTGGCTGTCCCCTCCCTGGCAGTGTTCCAGGCCAGGTTGGATGGGGCTTGGAGCAACCTGGGCTGGTGGGAGGTGTCCCTGCCCATGGCCGGGGGATTGGAATGAGATGATCTTTAAAGTCCCTTCCAACCCAAACCATTCTGTGATTCTATGATAAACAGCTTCTAAAATGTCTCTGTTTTGGAGTGAAATGGAACCATCACTTATTTTTAACATCATTTTTAGGCAGGACTATGCAGGTCAAAATGTAAAGCCTTGAAATTTTGGTAGGTAAATAATGCCAGTTATCAAAACAGAAAGAAACCTATTGCTTGTTCCAGATGGAGTTTTAAACTATCAGATCATGTCAAATAACAGCATACTAGAAAAACAGCTTTGTAGAGTTGTGTTTATTTAGTAGGATTCTATTTTACCAACAGCTACACTTAAGGTTATGAAAGGTCAAAATGTTTATGAGAAACCTGGCCGTAATAATCTTATTTTGTTGGGATCAATAATACTCTTGTTGCACTTTCCTGATCTTTCTACACGTCTGATTATATTTCCTACTTTTCTTTCCAATTTGAGAAATGAGGTCACATAAAAGCAAGCAATTCTAAAAATGATCAGCATGTATTCGTTGTGAAGTTAGCTGGTTCATACACCAAGTGTGCTCTCCCATGCTTACTCTTGCTAGTAACAAAATTTGATGCTGGCAGACAACCTCTCTCAGCAAGCAATATACAGAGAATGGAACTTGGGAAGGAAAATCTGAAAACTGCAGAGTTTCCTCTTTGTTGTGTGTAGCTGATAATGACAATTGCCCTCTGTTGTTCCCACAGGCATCAGTCTTCCCATGAGTATCCTAAAAAAAAGGCACTGTCAGGAATATGGAGAGTACAGTTGCATATCAAGGGATGTTGAAATCGGGCTCTGTGAATAAAATTCAGCACTCAGGAAGGCATGGAAATGACTCTGAA
This sequence comes from Podargus strigoides, assembly GCA_028020825.1. NCBI lineage: Eukaryota > Metazoa > Chordata > Aves > Caprimulgiformes > Podargidae > Podargus > Podargus strigoides. Next base: position 6,825,842 of record CM051633.1, read on the forward strand.
GGTGGCTGTCTAGACTAGCTGCCTGGCATAATAGCTTTTATGGCATATTGGAGAACCTGTAAAACATGTCTGGCTTGGATCACATCATCCAGCTTGAGATACAAGTTTATACTGAGGGGAGCAGAAACCTGTAGGAAGTGACTGCTGCCTACTTTTGAGTAACAGTTATTGGAGAAAGCTTCATAACCTCTTCAAATTATAGTGATACTGTTAGAATCATAGAATCACCATGGTTAGAAAGGACCTCCAGGATCTTCAAGTCCAACCTTTATCCCATCACCTCCCTAACCACTAGACCATTAGACCATGGCCTCAAGTGCTTCACCCACTCGTTTTTTAAACACCTCCAGGGACAGCGACTCCACCACCTCCCTGGGCAGCCTGTGCCAGTGCCTGACCACCCTCTCAGTAAAGAACTTCTTCCTAATATCCAATCTAAACTTCCCCTGGCACAACTTGAAGCCATCTTCTCTTGTCCTATCGTTAGTAAGTTGAATTGTACAGTCATGCTGTTGGGCTCAGTTGGGCTCATGGGTTTTGTTTCTTTCCTGTTTAAAGGCTTAAAGCTATACTTTAATGATGATGTCAGTCAGATCTTTTTTAAAACTGAATTCTATTAGTTACAGTAAATCTGGATGCTTGTTAATGGCTCTAAATTCCATCTGTTTCCCTTGCTGATGACTTCCCTGGGTTTGCTGCTGTTTGTTGGGCTGCCAGCTCTGGGCAGCGTGGCCCTGGCTGCAGCTGTGAAAGGCTCAATGCATTTTGTATAGATTCAGAAAGGACTTGAGAGGAACAAATCTAGTCTTAGAAGTGGCTTTTTAAAGACTATGCCTTACTGTATAAAATTAATGCAGCCAAGGTCTGACTGCACTGACACATGCTGAAGGTGTGCATGTAATTTTTTGAATTTCAGCTGGGGAGAATCATTGGAATAATCTGTAGGTCAACTGACAAGGGTCAAGGAGAAGAAATTGGAATGCATTCCTTACCATGTCTGGTGTTTGTGGCTCTACCAATTCTGGGCCAGCTGCTGTAGAGCAATTACTGCAGAAGTTTTGGTGTGAAGATGGAAAACTTTCCAAAAAATAACAATAATAAAAAAAAGAGCATTTTAATCTTTGCAAGGAGGAATTAAGGCTACATTTGGTGTGTTAGAGTTTTTAAATTAGGCTCATATGCTCCAGGGTACAAGCTTGTTTTGTGTGATGTTCTGCTATTGGAGCATGGCTTGCCTGGGCATTAAGCCCTGGCATGAAAGGCACTGGAATAGTTTGGAAATTAGGAGAACCAAATGGTGACACAGTGGATGTTCAGTTATGCACAGTCTTGCTTAAATGACTCATCTGAAGAGGCTGAGGTGACATAACAGAGGCAGCATTGAAGGACAGCAGTTATCTTCCTAAAAAATGGAAACAGCAAATACAATGACAAGTATCAAAATGAAACTTTTTCTTCTTTTGTCAAACAGGTGAATTGCTTATGTTGGCTGAAGTGTCTCAGATATAAATTCTTAAGTTACTTGAAAAATACAGTGTAAGTGGTGGAGACTGGTCTGCCAGCATCCCTCAGCTCTGAGGACAGTGGTTTTCAGGCTCATTTGTCCTGAGGTGTCTTCTGGGATTTCCTTTTCAGGACATATAATTGTTGGCATGTTTCCCCTTCTTGACTTCTGTTCCTGCTTTAAACCAGATGGGCTACAAGTAATTAGTTTGGCTTCATGAAAACTGTGTGGGCTACTCCACGACAAGAACAGATCCTGTGTTTCTCCCTATTTGGAGAGAAGTACTGCGAAGGCAACAGCTGGGATGGGATATGTATATTAAGGGAGAGTGCCAGCCCTCAATGTTCTGCAAAAATTTCATTTGGTACATAAATACCATTTTGTTTCCTGATGAAAATACTGCAAGTTTTCACTTGTCAGTCTGTTATCATTTCCAGTCCCCTGGTGATGTGCAGCACTCACATTGTGCGAAGCAACCACTCCCAGCTCTTTTGTATTGTGAGCCTGTAGCTCTCAGTTACAAGTTCATTGCTTGTCAAGCTGGCTAGGTTTTGTTGTTGTTTTATAAATGCCTATCCTAATCTGATCTGAGAATTTGGTAGAGAGATTCTTGCCATTAAGAAAACTTAGGCATGGTCAGTAATGCTAATAAAATCAGTCAGGTTTGTGGTTTTAGGATGTACTCGCTACAAATATCTTTTTTTTATTTTAAATTGTGATATTTTCTGTGGATGTCTGACAGACAGCCCTTATGCTCTTTGAAGGCATCTGAATTTTACCATTCCTATCATGAAATCAGTGCAGCAGCCAAAGACAGTGTACAAGTAGGGTTGCAGGTTTTTATTTCTGAATTTAAGCTACTATTCTGAATAGTAGAGAATAGGATTGGAAGGTGCATTATCCTAAGGCAGAATGAACTGTGTGCCTTTTGATCGACGTTTATCTCACAAGCTCTGAAATCTGCCAGTGAATGCATATTGTTACAGTGTTCCCAGCCTACCTGCACCATTAGAAGGTTCTCCCTAATGTCTAGCCTGGGCTTCCTAAGTAATTATCTTGGGATATTCAGGCTGTTCCAGCTCATTAGAAATGTACTACTAAATTGTCAGATTTCCATTAAAATTTCCCTTTTTTCATTTGCTCGTTCTTTCATAATGTTTATCTCTTGGGGTGATGTTCCTGTGACTTATTAACAATCAGGTAGTCTTTCATATTACATGAGTAAAACGTGATTTGGAGGTGTTAAGAAGATGGGATTTAGTTGGGAGGGGAAAGAACTTCCTGCTTTTTTCTCTGCCTTTTATCTGCCCTGACACTTCTAGCGTGTGAATTTGGGAGAGTGTTCTAAGAGTAGAACCAGATGAAAAGCTGCAGCTGAAAGTATGTGAGCAGTGGTGACTGCACTGGTTTTAGGGAGTTACCTTTCAGTTTGATTTTTACTTCTATTTTAAGAGGAATGCAACTTTCATACAGATAGTGAAAAGAGGAAGAAATTTATACTAACTTGGTATTTGTGGTGTTTGTTTCTTCCACAATGGACTGACCTCAGCACTGTGGTTCAGTGGGCTAACATGTTTTGGTTTTGCAATGTACAGTCCCTGATTTGTCATATTGATTTGGGTTTGTAGGCCACAACGTCAGATACTATGTTTTAGCTCTGATTTCACTGAGATTTGGATCATAGCATCGCATGCAGTTTTTCAGCTCTTGTGACTTGTTGTTCTTAAAAAGGGAAATAGAGTATTTCCTAATGCTTGATGACTAACATGTGCCTCTGGAAAAGCTTTGATAGGCTGTGTGCAAGGATGTTCTCACAAAGGGAGAGGTCAGAGATGGAGATCACGCTGTGCAATGAACTGCATGGAATTCAGCCCCCACTACGTATTAGATCTGTTTTTATCTGTCTGAGAATCTCTCTCCTTTGGTTAATCATTCAGTATGGTGAAGTGCTGGGGTCTGAACCCCGAGCCCTGAATTAAGGTCTACATATGGGTGGTTCCCACAGTCCTTCAAAAGGAGGGGATGAGTTTGCCTTTTGGCTTTCCTCCAAGGTGAGGCTGACCTTGCAGGGAAAGCCCTTGGGTAAACAAGCCCCAGGTGCCCACATTGGGTAAATGAGTGCCAGGTGTCCTGCTTTGGGGATAAAAGCTGGGACCACTTGCAGGAAGGGTGGGGTGTCTGTGTGTGAGGTGGATGCACTTTGCAGAGTTTCCCTGTTAGGGAAGGACCTCCTGACTCTTCATGCAACTGGACCCCAGTCAGGTTTGGCATTTGCAAATGTGGGCTTCGTGGGGGAATGATATGGGGCTACTTCTATCCTATATGGTCAGCCTATTGACTTGGTTGTCTCCCATCTCTTCTATGGGAGCCTTTGTTTATTCCACCTATTATTGGTTGTGCTGTGTCCTCCCTGGGGTTGATGTCTGTTATGTGTGATCTGTTTGACTTGTTTGTACCCCCAGCAATCTCCCATATACTGACTTTTCTATGTACAATAGAATCTGGTTACTGGGTTGTTTTGCTGCTGGCTGCGTCCTTTGTGTTAGGCCTGGTGACTGGCAAAACATATGGTAGTATCCTTTTTTTGACAGCAAGGATTAGATCTGTAATTATTGTTTATGGCTTTGAACAGTGCTATCGTGTCACGGTCCTATTGTTGACTTGCCTGCTTCATCGAATACTATGGCAGACAGACTTTCATTCTATTTTTAGCCTGATTTCTGAGTGAACAAGGTGTCTGTAGCTTCATCTCTTCCATTCTTTGTCCCTCCACACACACTTTTTTAGCATTTGACCAGTTTCAAACAAAACTGACAGAGACCTGGAGTTTTAATAGGTCCCTGCTGCTTCATGATTCACAGAATCACAGAGTGTCAGGGGTTGGAAGGGACCTCAAAAGATCATCTAGTCCAATCCCCCTGCCAGAGCAGGAATACCTAGATCAGGTCACACAGGAACACATCCAGGTGGGTTTGAATGTCTCCAGAGAAGGAGACTGCACAACCTCTCTGGGCTGCCTGTGCCAGTGTTCTGTTACCCTCACTGGGAAGAAGTTCTTCCTCATATTTATGCAGACAGATGAAGATGACCCATATTTTTTTCCCAGGACCCAGCAGTGAGAGGGCATTGTAAATGGATCATCTCCAAGGCACCAGAGAATCTAGTTGCAGAACATCCACGGAAACCAGGATCCACATAGAACTGTTTTCTAAATACTGGTAGTGGAGAATCACTTCATTGAGCTATCATCCTCACAGAGGTTTGGAGAACCTAAAAAAAAGAGTAGTTACAAAACTGCCAAAAGAATTTTTCCTGAAAAGAAAATGGTTTCAGATTTAACTTGTTTATGCATTTGACTACTTCATTATCAATGCCTGTAATTGTGTGATGCACAGAGTAGAGATTTTAGACTTTTATTTGCTGTAGAACAGACTGGATGCAGGAAGAAATGGTGAATTTCTATTCAGTGACTGTGTGTTAACTGAATTCAGTGGTCTGTGTTCCTAAAATGCAATAGCATTATACTTTAATGCAGCTAACTGCAAGGAGCAATGAAAACCATTAATGTCTGATGGTGAAGAAAGATAGGAGAAGGGAAGATTTGCAAACAGTTGCTTTACAGAGAAAGCAGAATTATACACAAGAAAATTAAGTCATTACTGAGAAGATGACTTCTGAAACAGATATATACAGGAGACAGAAAATCAATCAGTTTTCCATTATGAAGGACTACTCGAAGCTGTGAGGATACAGAAAACTTCTCTTTTCTAAGGGAGGGAGAAGGTGAAGTAACCCAACTAGAATGCAGTTTGAACTTGCAGGAAATAGCAGTCAGTTACAAGACTTTTTTTTTTTTTTTCCCTTACCTTATTTCATTTTGAGAGTAATCATAGTGAGACAAGAAGTAATTGAGAATGTAGAACCATTGGAGAGTCAATAAAAGTGGGATGCATAGTTGAAGTATTTTTTCCAGTCTTTCAATATGAAAGAATACAAAGTCAAAACCTTATAGAAATACTTATCAGTAAAGCACTATTGGGAATTTGGATGCATATGTCCATTTGCTGTTTGGAATATTCAGGTCATAGGCAGTCTAGGCTATGAAACAACCCCCCCTGCAGTTATTTTAGATGTGAAAGGATAGAATGGTAAAAAAGGACTGTCAAGTTCTAAGCTGTGTATGCAGAAATAGCAAGGAAAACAGGTGATTTCTTTTTCTAAGTCTGTGATGTTGTCCCTGGAATAGTTTTTCTGTATATGTGTAGCAGCGTGCCATCAGAAAATGATGACAAATTGTCAGGAATGTGTGCAATAAGAGCTGTGCTGTCAGAGGAATAGGCATTGCTCTCTTGCTGTATGGTCTAGCAGGAACTTGGGTTGGGAGCCAACAAATGGAAACAGTGAATCTTTCAACAAAGTAAAGGAGTTTCTTACTTAAGGCAAAAGTGACATAGTTAAGAAGGGGAAGAAATTAATACTGGGCCACGTAGACAATGTTTCAGCAGGAAAGTTGGTATTTTAACCAAGAAAATGCATCTTTTAAAAGCATCTGGTGAAGGAACTGGGCTGGTCTGAGGCAGGGCACACTGGTGACTCATTGAGCCTGCTGTCAACCAGCATGGGCAGCTGGGATAACGTCCTGGACACATCAGGATGGACATTATGTCCAGACCTCAGCTGCAATTAATGATCTGTTTTATATATAGTATCCGAGGTGTTTTTTCACTGCTGTTGAAGTGCCATAAATCTGATCTCTGTGGTGAATTTCTCCTCGTGGAGCAACTTTTACAGTCTGTGTAGATGCAAATTCTGCCATGATTAGATGGCTGTTTCCAAACCTGACTAGTTGGGGTTTTTTGCTAGCATTTAATAAGTTTCAGACTTAACTATGTTGAACAATGATATAAGAATTACATAAGAACACCAGTGCATTTGAGCAGAACGTGAAGGAAACTGAGTGACATTTGCTTAAGTTATTGAGTTTGAAAAATACAAGTGCAAATATCATCTGAAGTTTCTGGCTCTTGGAACAGCAATAAAAAGGATTTAGTATAAGCTAACATAAAATAATACCCTTTTCTGCTTAAATTTACTTACTGAATCCAAATTGTTTCATATTTATAGTGCATGTTGCATAATATCAATATATTTTTAGGCCAGGAGGAGCAGGTTGCTTTAAGCAGCAGATTTCTCTTGTCAGTCAGATCTCTCTTCATTGTTCAACTTCACTCTTTTAATGAGTACGTTTGTTAGACTCAGATGTAATTTTTGAACTGTGTCTTATGGTGAACTCGAAGCAAATGAAGCAGTTCAGAGGTGAGGGTTAATTCTATGCAAAGAGACTTCTCAGATATATTAAATAATTTTCTTTTTGTATTATTCATGTTCATATACCTGACTTCTGCTCCTTCATATGTGTGATATGTTCATATAAGATATGTTCGTATATGTTGATAGTGAGCAGATAAAATCCCCAAGGTTTACATCTGGCAATGTAATAACAAAGTGTCTTTAGCATGTATATTGTACAGTGCTGAGAAACAATGATGAAGTTTCTGCCACGTCACTGAATGTTTTGGAAACAGCATTCAGGGCTTAGAAGAAGGATAGGACTTTGACTTAAGACTTGGAAACTGTTATTCTCATGGATGTTGCATATTCTGTGCCAAGTCTCTTGACTTTGTGCTAGTTTTCTCAATGATATAGTCAGTAGAATCTACTAACCCTTGGGTTAAGTTTATGATTAAATATCAGAATGATTGGAAAACCTCAAGTGAGACAAATAATAGCTGTTGAAAAATATTTCATTTTTATCCTTGAATGCCAGTTTTCTTGACTTGAAACAATTCTCAAGGCATGAGTCAAATAGCCTTGGTTTTGCTCCAGTGGACGTTTCTCCAAAGTGCTTGACTAGGGCAGAATTGGCTGGTGGTGCTGGTTGAGCTGGTGAGTGGTGCTTGCTTTCTGTGATTTAACACTCTCCACGAATGGACAAAGCATATGCATCGCTGCTGAGTTTGTCTCAAGTTGGAAATGTATGACCTCGCTCCTCAGGTGGCATTCCTTTGTAGCAGAGGTGGTTCAGCTACAGGCTTCTTTTGGAGAAAATGAAGACAATAGCCATTTTATCTTGTGGTTGGTTTTTTGTGTGTGTGTTGTTTTGGGGGTTTCCCCCCCCTCCATTTTCCTTGGCAGTATGTATGAAAAATGGATGTAGAGGGCAAGTTACTTACACACATTTCATTAAAGTACTACCCAGCTTAATCTATAAAGCAATCCAACTTGCCTTAATACCTAATCTACATTATAATTACTCTTTATTATTACTACATTATAATTACTTTTAAAATTTAATTACTTTTTATGCTTTTCCCTTCACAAGTAATCACAATCAATTTCCTGAAAATGTGTTTTGCTGGAGTTTGTGTTAGGGAGTTGCTTTGCCTACAGACATCCAAGTTACCGTAACATTATTTCAAAGATGTCCTTCATTTTCTTCATTCTTGTGGAACTGTAGTTTGCATTTGCACTAAATAACAACCAGATAACTATCAAAAAAAATTAAGTCCACCAATAGGTTCCAGAAGTAAAGATTTGTTTTAATTTGTTACAACCTTGGAAGGAAAGGGGTGGAATTTCTCCTTATATGACAAGTGTATCCCTGGTTCTGAAAACTTGAGACTTCTGGAACACCACTACACTTCTTACAGCTACATAATCCAGTGTCTGTTTGGTCAGGTTCATTGACCTGGCTTGCAAATATCATTCATGCTTTCCTCCCTTATCACATGACAGGCATGTTAAATGGTTTAATCTGCCCCACTTTGTAACCTGGACTCTGTTAACCTCTTTTCTAATGTGTTGGAACAGAAAGTGTCCTTGTAAAGTGATAAATGAACGCTGTTATGCTCTGGTGATCCACTCAGCACATATTGTTGGATGGGGAATTTGCACACTGATCCAAAAGTGATAAGGGTCAAAATAAGTGATTTTTCAGTTTATTACTTGCATCTGTCACTGAGCATCTTTTTGGTTTTGGCATTTAGGATGGAACATGAGTGGTTTTAATGTGTACCTTGCCTAGACAGGGGTTGCCTACTAATTTCTAGATCAAGTAGCAGTTTCTGATATTACTGGGAAGGTTTTCCTCTCTAGAGCAATCTTGTATAGTCCTCTAAGTCTGCCTCTCAGATGGCAGAGTTGCACCACAGTTTGTAGCTGTTAAACCACCTCTTTTGTCTTTCTTTTCCACTGCTCCCCTATGCTCTCCCAGGCTATTTAGGACAATATGCTCCTTCTCTACCTGTCTGTCTCATCTTAACATGCTTCAGAGACCTCTGGCTGAGGACATGGTTCTCCAGGCAGTTCAGTCCTGTCTTTGCAGTGTGATTAAGGCTGACTTATGTTCCCTGCTGTGCTGTGTGCTGCTTGTCTGAACTTACACATTCTCTTCAAAACAGATGCAGTGTTTTCAGGCAACTTGTATGCATTAATTGTTTCTGAGTTGAATGGTTGAATGAAGTCAGTAGTCTCTACAAGTCCAAAACTATCAAAAATACCCCCTCTCACCAATGAACCCAAGGGAGATATTAACCCAGTGCTAGATTTTGTATATAAAGAATAAGCAAAAAGGGGGGAAGTAAGAATTGTGGTCCATATTTCATAGAAAGATATGCAGAAGGCATAACTAGACTTCTGTCTACAGAAGGTCACAGAATGGATTTCTTCTTCCCTCCCCAGAAGAAAGAAATAGATGTGTTTTTATTTAAAGACAAGAGGTTTGTATAGTCTTTTTGTGAAAAGCAGGGAGTTGTATTTGCCTTCTGCTTTTTAGGATGTTTTTGGAAGGGAATGAAAAGAAACTGAAATGTTTTTCACCAGTGAGAGAAAATTTCTCAAGTACAGTGCAAGCTGAAATTATCATTTGTTTTGAGATTAACAAAAAAAATACATTTGGTTTATGTTTTTGTATCAACAACTGCACCCATCCATTTATTTAAGTATGGTTCAGATAACTTAGTTTTGTAAGTATCACCCAGTTTGACAGGCCAAGCAATTAAATGTTTTGTAAAAGCTTTTATTAGAGTTCAGTTGATTGCTACCTAAGGCAGTTTGTTTAGTTCACTGCCCTTGTAATCACTGTTGTAGCCACGCTGGAAAAGCTTATTTGGTAAGTATGCTCTGGAAGTCTGATTCTATCCACTGGCAAAATAAGTACTATTGAATATTTTTTTTTTTCTTAGGCATTTGTTATAAGAATGGCACTGAAATGCCTTTTTTTTGGCACCTCAGGGAGAAAGATTTTTTTCCTTATCTGATGAAATGGTATGAAACTCGAAGGACAGAATAAGCCAGGTTATTGTAGTAATCTATCTCTTTCTGTTGTTTTTGTTTTGCTTTGTTTTAAAAGGACTAACCAGCCGGGGATGTTCACAAAGAAAGAATTTGATCAGTTGGCCTCAGCAATAGACAGCTTCAGTCTCATGACATATGACTACTCAACCCCCCAACGGTAAGACTCCATCTAACACTAGAAAAAGATTGCTTGAAGGAACTGATTCCCAGTTAAGTCACTATTAAATCTCCAGCATGAGCTCATTTTTTTAGTAAAGTGGATAGTGTGTTTTAACTGTATCAGATAAAGTTTTGGATTAGTAATTAGTATAGGTGGGTTTTTGAATAAGCCAGTAACTCAGGGCATGGTTTAACAGCAATGTGTGATATTGTGAAAGGCTTTGTAGTTGAGCTAAAAAAATATCACAGAGTCATCTAGTTTGGAAAATACCTTGAAGATTATCCTTTCACTAGTTCTGTGACACTTACTCTTTTCCAGGCCAGGTTCTTTTGGTTTTAGTTATTTAGCACACTTCTGCAGGATAGGCACACAAATAATCCAGTACATGTCATCACCAAAAGAATTAGCTTTAAATCACAATTGACAACTCATTTGCTTCACCCTGGGGCAGCAGACTGGCGTTTGGCAGCACTGCTAATGTGGACATGTTTGAATGTTTTCCCATTCTTCCACTCCCTTGTACTGATACAGCTGCTTGTGCAGCAGTTCATCAAACGAGATCAGGGAGCTGATCTGATTGAAAAATAACAGAAAACCCCACTCTTGTACATTAATATTAATTTTCAGGGACTTAACATTTTTAACTGTGTGAAAGTGGAACAGTGTTGGGTCCTTAAGCTCTACAGAGACTCTCTGTGTTACTGTTCTCCAAAAGCATGGCTCATTTCACCTCTGAATTGCAGGTAAGGATGTGCTTTTGGAATTCTTGGGAGATTCTGCATATTGTGCTTCAAGGTGGCTGTCCAGAGTTAGTATTTGTGGGAAACTGACAGATTTAGAAATGCCATCGTTTTTGTGTTTATTACACCTTTGTCACCTGTAGTATGTTAGCATTTTGGTAATGTCTAGACAGGTTTAACAAAAAGGAAATTTTTCTATTCATGTACCTCCTTCCTATCTCTCCCCAGGCCTGTCTCTACATGTTAAAGCCTAGCAACCTAGGGGAGAACAAACATAGGCAGTAATGCTTAATGAAGTCAGAATTGCTTTTTATTACTCTCCTGCTGGAATATGCAGCATAGGTATATCCAGTTTAGCTTTCCTCTAGGTAAATCTGACATCTATGAAGATGAGGTGCTAAGGGCTTTTGTACAGGCTATACAAACCCCAAATTCATTCTGAAATGCTGTGCTCTAGGCTGCCCTGTGGCTAAGCTGCACCATGCTTTATGCCATGTTAAAAATCACAGGTTCTGTTATGGTGCAGTCACATCTTCATGCTTTCACTGGTGCTTTAAGTTCCTTAGACCTGACTCAGAGCTGCTAACCTTTTTTACTTGAAAGGAAGAGGGAAACATTCTTCAGTTTCTGCCCACTGTATTTGAAATAAATGTTGTTTCTGAGATGTAATGCTTTTAGACTGAGAAAGGTTTTGATAAAAAGAATTCAAATCTTTTCTGCTTGCATTTACATTAGTATGAGTACATTGGTATGAGTATTTGAAATGCAGGGTAATACATGTGTTTTCTGGCAATTTTTTTCCCTTTAAATATGAACACAACGTCCAGCACTGTTCCTGTGCTGTGTTAGCACATTGAGTTTTAATGGCACAGGTATCATGAAGGCTTTGAGGCAGAGAAATTAGTAGGGAGTAGATGTTGATATTTGTAAGACTAGATATGTTTTTCCTTTTATCATGTTAGTGAGTGCCTTTTGTCATGTTAGTGAGTGTTTGCAGTAAAGCTTGCTGTCCTCTCTGATGAGATAGGAATGGAATGAGCACATTCTCCTGATACTATCTGTGTGACAATTCAATTACTGTGTGTACTCAGGCTCTACTCTTTTTCTTAGTGTAGCTCTTTGTTATGTAATTGCCTGTTTAGAGTTTTATCCATAAATAAATGTTTAACAATCATTGAAACCTGCCTCGCTCACCAGTCACTGATTTTATAGTTCTTTCTGTAAGTGAATGGGGGATTTTGTCCCAGTATGTTGTGCCAGTTTACAGTAAAAACGTTGAGAATGGTATTGGAAAACAACTGAAATCATACAGAGTTTTGAATTATAGTGTGGGTGTTGTGCCAAGCCAAGGGACAGAGAAAATGTGCTAGGTGGAAGCTTTTTCTTACCCACTGTAAGAAGTTTTGTGTCCCTTCACCTTAGAAATGAATCACAAAGTCAAGAGTGGGGCGAGCATGTTTTGTGCATCAGTACTTCAAGCCTTTATAGGGTTGTAGGTTAACCTTCACTGATTCTTGTGTGCCATAGTTTGCTCTTTACAATTACACTAGTCAAAAGGAGAAGACAGAATGAATGTGTACTTCTTCTGACAACCTGTTTGATTTTTTCTAACTTGACAGACCTGGTCCAAATTCCCCTCTGCCTTGGGTACGAGCTTGTGTTCAAGTACTGGATCCTGATTCAAAATGGAGGAATAAAATACTTCTAGGGCTGAATTTCTATGGCATGGACTATTCTGCTTTGGGAGCCTCTGGGGAGCCAATCCTTGGTAGCAGGTAAGACTTCTCTGGAGAGTAAGTGTATGATATATTCTCACAGTACTCAGACATTTACAAGTATTCTTGTTTAGATATGTGGATGTGTCAGTAACATAGAAACAGCAAAAGTGATAAATCTGCACATGAATTTGTAGCTCACCAGTTAGAATAAGACCTACAGCTTCTCTTCCCTGTACAGAAGTGCAGATAGATGGCGTAGTTATCCTCTCAGAACTCTGTGGAAAAATGATTCGTGGAGTTTTCCCTCTTTCCTCTATCCATGTTTGTATGTGCAGTTTGCCATCTTTGTGTTAAAATGTTCTGCAGTATTCCCTTATGCTTGTATCATTTTGGGGGTTCATGCAGTTGACCTAAAGATTGCTTCTCTCAGCTCCTGAAGTTGTTACCTGGTACTTTGAAATTTGATATTGGTTTCAAACAGCAATATGCCACCAAGTTTCTTTGGAGGAGAGAAAGCTGCAATAAGCTCACTTGGAGACAAAAATCTATAACAAGGTAAAGGGAAGTATTCCAAAGCCAGCCTGAAATTTTATATTGATTCTCAGAGAAATGCAGTTGTTTTAGTTTTGTGTAATAACCACATATAATAGCAGTGAGCTTTGTAGAAATACAGTCAGGGTATAGAACATCAAGCCAGAAGAAAAATCAAGAAAAACAATGTGAATTTGACAGGAAAATCGGGTTTGTTCAGAAGTTTGTTATGAATTTATAAAATAGCACCAAGCCAAGTGGAAACAAACCTAAAGCAGAAGTGATGACTGTTCTCACTTTGACAAGTTATGACATTGATTATACCAGGATATTTCAGTATAGTGTAACTGATTGCTTTTTTAGGTGTTGAAATATTATCTGAGGTGGATTGTATAAGGTAAGGGCCTGAATCTTTTATGTCCATGCCTTTAGTTACACAAAAACTTTGTCATCATTCCACTTGCCTCTGCTGTTTTCCTGCTTCACTTTTGCTGTTTGCTGGGGTATAATACTGCAGGCATAGTTTTCTCCCTGTGCTGAATTTTCTCTGAGTTTGGCTGACTAACAGAAAATGACTACAGGGTGGGGAAAATAAAGCCATTGTTCTCAGTGAATGGTATATAATGAGTATATCAGAATGGCTTCTGTAAAGTTAGTTGTAGTAATTAGGCAGGAAAAATACTCAATAGTCAAAGCATTGTTGATTTACAAGCCTAATTATACAAGCTCAGCACAATTAATGTAGCTGCACTGTAGTATTTGCAGTTTATTTTGCAGGTAGGAGTACAGCACTATCTAGCAGAGTAAAAGGATCTTGCTTTTTGCTGAAGTGCAGCTTTTGGAATGAAATTTACACTTGGAAACGTACTGCAGACTAATATGGCATCTACTTTTCCTTATCATAGATTCTTCTGGACTATATTATAGTATTAATCCATATTGCTTTTAAATTAGTGGCAAAAATATCCTACCTAAGAGTCATGTATGATTAATCTAACTGACACCGAAAGAGGCTGTGTTTACCTGTATGTAGGGCACTGGTGCACAGTACAGAACAGTGTTTTATACAGAGAATGGACTTGTTAACATATTCTTCATTGAGCAGACCATGATATTGTAATTTTTCAGATATCTACCAGAAACAAGGTTCTGGACCAGCAGCCTGGTGTAGTGGGAGGTGTCCCTGCCCATGGCAGGGGGGCTGGAATGAGATGAGTTTTAAGGTCCCTTCCAACCCAAATCATTCTATGATTCTATGACTTTGAGTTTGTACATAAAGCACATGAATTTTCATCTGGTGCTTTCCCTATTAAATGTCAATCAATAGTTACGTTTATTTTTCCAGAAATATATTTTTGAGCATGCAGTTATGTTTTAGTCTTTGCTGTATATGTCGTGTGTAGTGATGGAAGAGTGAAATAGGTTCAAGGTAAACCAGCTTTAAAATAGGCCAAGCTTCTGACAATGTCCAGGAGGCTCTGAACATAGGTAGATTTCATTCACTGAATATTTTTTCAGTTCACAGGTTTATAAAATAGCTTTCAATAGAATTCCTGTATGCATAAAATATTATCTGGCAGTGGTATTTTAATTGCAGAATGTAATCTAAAGTTAGAAGTGCTTGGTTACCATTCTGCTGAAAAGATATACAACCTTTCCGTGTAACATCCTTTTTCCTTCATACACACCATAAAAAAGAATATGTACATGTGCTTGTGTACATATATATATATATATATATATGGATTAAATGAAATGAAAACAATTTTTCTTTTATAGCAAAATGTAGTTGTCTTTAGGTTTTGTAACAGTAGGGAATCACAGCTTCTATCTGCAGTAACAATGTGTTTGTCTTGCAGCTCAGTACAAGTATTACTTGTTAATACAGTGAGTCCATTGTTTTGCCAATTAGTAGGCCTAGCACAAAGGATGCAGCCAGCAGTAGAAGGAACCAGTAATTAGTTTTATTGTATAAAGTCAGTACATTTTATTGTATAAGTCAGTACATGGGTGATCCCTGGTGGTACAAACAAGTCAAACAGATCACACATAACAGACATCAACCCCAGGGAGGACACAGCACAACCAATAATAGGTGAAATAAACAAAGAAACAAAGTCTCCCATAGAAGAGATGGGAGACAGCCAAGCCAAGAGGCTGAGCATATAGGATAGAAGTAGCCACATATTGTTCCCCCACGAAGTCCACATTTGCAAATGCCAAACCTGACTGGAGCCCAGTTGCATGAAGAGTCAGGAGGTCCTTCCCCAACAGGGAAACTCTGCAAAGTGCATCCACCTCACAGACAGACACCCCACCCTTCCTGCAAGTGGTCCCAGCTTTTATCCCCACAGCAGCACACCTGGCACTCATTTACCCAATGTGGGGCACCTGGCACTCATTTACCCAAGGGCTTTCCCTGCAAGGTCAGCCACACCTTGGAGGAAAGCCAAAAGGCAAACTCATCCCCTCCTTTTGAAGGACCATGGGGACCACCCATATGTCAACCTTAATTCAGGGCTTGGGGTTCAGACCCCAGCACTTCAGTCCATCTTGGAGATGACAGCACATTCTGGTGCTTTAATCAACCAAGTACCATTGTTGTTACATTCCTGTATGTTTAGTTCTGACATCATTTGTGTGAAATGCTGAGCCTGAAATAAAGGTGTTGTGCCTGTGATTCCCCAAATCATCTCTTGTGCTCCTGGCAATGTTTTCTGCCCTCTGGCTGTTGAGAATCAGGTGTCTGAACTGCTAAGATGCAGCCATTAAAACGTACCACTGTATTAAAATCTGTCAGGACGTAACCATCTGGTGTTGCTGACTTGCTGCTCTAATGATCAATTTGTTCCAACATGTCCTTTACTGTCCACAGCCTGACAGCATTTCTTTTTCACCTCAAAAGTGTATGTCTTGGGTAAATAATTCTTCAGTATACCCTGAAGCTTAAGAAATTGTTTAGCCTTTCTGCAAAATCTTTACTTTGAGTCCTTTTTGAGGCCTGTACTAGGTCAGCAAGCTCCTCAATCTCACAAGCTTCTTACTTCTGATGTACTTTTTTTGCCTTGAGCTATCTGCTCTTCAGAATCTCTCTTAATCATTGGGCCATTATATTTCAGTTGCAGTAATACCCATTATTTTCTTTTGCCTTCTCATGGGAGGTTGGGCAGCAGTGCAGGGGTGTTTTCCATTCCATGCCATCTAAAACCTGTAGCCTTTATGACCTGACCCAAAGGGGGACTGATAAACTCCATTGCTAGCTGTGAATTAAAAGCAATATAAACCAAAAGCTTGGTTTAATCCACTTCTGTTTAATTAATCAGCCTCCTTTCAGCATCCCTGCTGAATTTAATGTGGTAAAGACATTTTGTCCTTTTTTGTTGTTTTTTATTTTTTTTGTGTAGTACTGAAAGAGGGAAGATACATCTCTGATGTTCCACCTGGCTGTATATAACTTTTGAATATATTCTGCATCCAAGCTGCTTTTGTTCCAAATGTAGCCGTTGAAAATAGATATGTGAATAACTGCATTGTTCTGAGACAATGCTGTGTGTGCTTACCTTTTCTTTAAAGGAATCTGAAGAGTGATTTTTATGTTAATTTTTAAACACTTAAGAAGATTGATATAATAAATTGCCAGCTGAAGCAAGGGAGAAACTAATTTGACAGTGCATTGTGCTATTCAGAGATAGAAAATAAGATGACTTGCAAGCTCTGTGAGGATGTGGAGTTCTACTGAGAATTTTATTGGCTGCCTGCCATTCTATAAATAGCAGGTAATAAAAAGTGGTACTTAGAAACAGTTAGAGGTGATCTAATTACCATGAATTACCAGGGCAGTGTCTTTATTAGCAGCAATTTAAGACTATTTGGGCCAACTGTGACTCGTGATGTTGTCTTACAGAACTTAGCAAAAAACTTAATGCAAGGGACACTTTTACTTTTAAAGCTTCCAGGCTTTCACGTTTCTCTTCAGGCTGTAATTCTATTAAGATTTCCATTACTTCCCCACACACCAGGGTTCTGTCTCCTGATTTAATCCATTTTGCTCATAGTTTATGTAACATTGGGAAGATCCTGATACTTCAAATAAACCAAAGGACCAGTTAGATCTGTGGGGCTGGACATCTTCTCGATCTTTTGTTCACCTTTCTGCTGCATTCAAACTGTTAAGCTCATTCTTTTTGAATTGTCCTGCTAGGTCAGATGGGTAAAATCATAGCAGTGACAGGGCTTGTTTATCTTACAAGTTAAATAGAGCCAGACTGTGATTGTTCTCTTTACTAGAAAATTGACAGTAATGAGATCCTGTGTATTTTGTTGAAGGAGGGGCATTGTTTGATGTGGAGTGTATGCTTGGGTTTTGGTTTTTTTAACAGACAGGTTTTTCAGTCTTAAAAAAAGCACCTTTTCTAATCTTAAACTGATTTTGCAGTCCTCATTAGCTTGTATTAATATCAGGCCATTCAGTGAGCTAAACTGCCATGATTGTTGGGGGAGCAGTCAGAATTAAAATCAAGGTGTGACTTTATAGGCCTGTTGAAGCTGACCTGAATATCATCAGTATAGATTGAAAAGATGGAATGAACTTTTTTTGATAACTCAAATATTTCAGTTGGTGGAATTTATAGGAAGACAATTATATACTCCTTCATTTGCTGAAGTGGTGCTGGGGACCCAGTGCTTACATGGGGCTTTTTTGGGCTTTTTCCTTTGAGTTGACTCCAGTCTGGTCCTATGGACTGAAACTCATTAGCAATTAGAGTGGCTCCTCTGCTGTTGTTTGATCCAAAAAACCCCATCTATTTCGTGCACTGCGAGACTGCTCCATGATGCAGACCAAAATATGATGTTAGTTCTTGTAAAAGCTCAATCCTGATGTGAACTAGAAGTTTGATGTGGGCAGAATCACACAGTCTAAATGCCTTTTGTCCTTTTGACACAATGTTTACAGATGGTAGATATTTTATTTTTTTTAAAAAAAGAGTAAAGTTACAAAACATATTGATTATGCTTTGCATAAGGCAGTGGAAAAATTTCTGTAAAAATATTTTAACATTTCTCAAGGCTGTTTTCTTTGAGCAGTCATTTGAGGGCAAGAATAAATGTGCATGTTTATTACAATTCTAGGGAAAAGTAGCTGTCACAGCAACAAAAGATCTAATTCCTGATGGAAGGACTTGATAGCCAAATCAAGACCCAGCGTGAAAGTATGTAAGACTTAGGAACAGGCTTGAAACCTTGAAGTAATGCTTACAGGAAATAGTAATAGAGCACATAGCTACAGAGTCTTTGAAGTAATAGAAGTGCAACATTAACATTTACAGCTCTTGATTTGTGCAAACAGCTTGTTTACACTTGGAGTTATACAGCAGGTGAGTGAATGAGGTTTCTGCTGATAACATTCAGTAGCAGTGTAAGGTCCATTAAATTTCTTCTTCACGTTTTTATGAGCTATTTCAGCACATTATTAACACCAGGAAGTAGAGGGAGGTGGGGTTTTTCCCCCCTAAATTAGCTCATGCCTGTTTTGGGACAATGGATCTAGAAATGTTGAGTAATAAATTTTAGCTAAAACAGTTTCTTGGGGTTTGTGCTCAAAAAATGTCAAATGTTAGTGGCACACAGTGTTGTTCAGGGCTAAAATGGAAGTCAAGGCAGTCTCTGATTCTTTTAGGAATCTACTTTTAGGAAAAAAATACAGTGTTATGAAAACTATTACAAATTAATTATTTGGAAACTCAAGGGAATTTTACAAGGTTATGCCCAAAATACATCTACATATCCTAAAATACATCTATATATCCTAAATAGTCACCTCTTTCTGACAGTTTAATGTATGTCATTTCTGTGTTTAAATCAAATGTTAATTTTGTTACCCTGTTTTAGAAAGCAGCTGTCTTTGAATCTCTCCATGTACCACATCTGTGTAAACCTTTTACAGATAGCTTCTGCCAGTTGTTATTTACCTGCTGTTAGGGTTGGGGAGGCTAAAGAAAATTCCTCTAGCATGGTATTTCATGAAAAGGTCAAGGCAGCTGTATTGGATGCTGAGAGCAGGAATGTGCACTTCCCTGTTTGTGAGTGAGGATGTTGGCTGGGTGGGAGGGTTAAAATGGAGTCTCTAAGACTGGGGATAGTCCTACTGCCAGCCTCAAATACAGGGTGTGGGGGGGTAGATGGCAGGTGGTGCTTGCAGTGTTGGATATAAGATTGTCTACTGCAATGGTTACAACTCAAAGAAGGTCATCTTGCCATTAATGTTTCCTTGTGTTTACCAAAACTTAGTCACATAAGTGTTTTATAAGACTATTTTTTTTCCTGTTTGAGTGAAAGCAAAATTTCCCTGAGTCCTGGGCTTTATTTTCTTATGGTGTTTCCAGCTGAGAAGTAGTTGTGGGTTAGAGGTCTGTGCTTAACATGCTGATCACTTGGAGCCATAAACCTGGCAAGGTAAAAGTCATTGAAGCTGTCACTCTCCATATTCTTGCAGTGCTTAGTTTTAATGGATTTAGATACAGTTACATTTCACTGGATTCTACATTTTATAGTAATGAGGCACTACACAGTTTGAGAAAACTCAATTTGGAAGAGGAATATATTTTAGTATTGACGGTGTGAACGAAGTTATGACTGCTATTGGGAATAATAATCTATAGAATTGTGCCTAGATTTTAGCAGTTGTGGATTATGAGCATATGGAAAGAAATCAATGAGACATGCATCCTTAGGGAGACCTTTCTGTACCAGCCCTGGGAAACCAATATCATCATTGCAAGCTGGCATTACTGAGTCCTCATTAACCAGTGAATACACAATGAAAACATCATGGGGAACAGAGTGTCTCTGCAGCTAACACTGAAATTTGGAGTTCTAAATATGATGGGGGTGTCTCACATCTCCTTGATTGATGCTTACATACAAATAAAAAACCTAGTTTCTTCTGTACTGGGATTGCACTGGTTTTGACATTTTATTTTTCTTTTTGAACAGTAAGTCTTAGCCAAGTCCAGGCATTCTGAAGTGTTTAGTTTAGCCTGGTTTTCTTTCTGTACTTGAGTTTGCCTATTGAAGGCCTCCTGAGCATTTATCTCTTTGCTGATATATGCATCCTTGGGAAAATGAATTAGAAGATGTAGGAGTGGGTAGAATAGTTAAAGCTGAATCATAAAATTGTTTGTCATTTGTAATTGCTCTTATATTTCACCCTGGAAACCAATATTATAAGCATGGAAAGTGGATATCATGTTGCAAAGGTCTAAATCTTAAGTGCCAGTGTCTCCGTCAGCCTTGTTTGAAGCTGCCAGTTGTCAGGCTTGTAGAGCTATGAGTTGATAAGGGCAACAGACGCAGTGCTTCCATTTGAAAGCAGAGCCAAGTACAGCAGCATCTGCGTGATACTTTTTCTGATTTAGAAACATACTCAAGAATATTTTAGCTGTTCTTTTTATTCTTCCATGGAAATCTAATAATGAAAGAAAACTGATTAGTCTGGTGATGGAAACTGTCAACCAAAGCCAGCTTTGTCTTAAAAACAATCAGTTAAATTTTAAGTCAGGAGAAATGAAGGTGCTTGATAAGTGTAAAGTACATTTAGTCTTTCCCCAGATAAAAAAAAAAAGTCCTGTACCATGGGTGATAATATGTCAAGCTTATGGAGAGCCCCACCAATACATTTCAGTCAGATCTGAAAACATCTCCAAAAACGAGGGCTTTTCTTCCTGCTCCTTACCCCTAGAGTCTTCCTTGAGAAAATCCATAAGGAGAATATTAAGCATAAGATATGCCTGCAACCCTATAGTTGACTGGCAGCATTTATTTAGGCACTGTATTAAGAATAATTGAAAATCTGTGTTTTTTTTAAAGCAAAAATCTGATATTGAGTCGTGAGCTCGCCTAAAGTAAAACACTGATAATTTGCAAAGAAACCGTTTGCCGTCAGTCTTTTGTGAAATGGTCATTATCAAGCTGCATAATAAAGGAGTGATGGCATGCATTGCTATGTACAGTGGGATCTTCCAGGATAAGAAATATTTTGTTATAATCTGTTTTATAGTCCTGTGGGAAAGAGATGTATGAATAGGAGTGTATTAGGAAGATAAACTGAATATCTTGAAGTGCATTCGTAGATAGACTTAAGCAGTAGGGAGTCTGTGGCAACAATTTGTTCTGAAGGAGTCCTCAGTGATCCTGTACTTGAATAGGAAAAGTGATCTTTTAACTGCAGGAAAAGTAAATGTCTTCAAAAAGAGTAGTCATTTTGGAGCGTGGAAAAAAATTTGTTTTCTAGAGGTGACCTGGAGCCATTTGTTTCAGGTGACATTAATGGGCATATTTTGCCAGGTACTGTTCAGAATTCCATTCTAAATCATTTCTTTTCCATTCACTCTCTCCATGTTCACTGTAGTTAGTTCCTAGCGTTCCTTTCTTAGCCATGGACACACTTTAAGATCACCCTCTCTGCTCTGCTACATGCTGCCAGCTTCTAATTTGAAATTAGAATGGTTCTGCTCACATGGGTCTGATGGGCAGTTCTCTTTGGAGTGTTTACACTGTTGTTTCTGTATGTGCTGTGTAGAAAAAACACAGCAGCAGTCTGGTGTCGTTCACTCTGATACCTAGAGACAGGTTAAAATTTTAAGAATGGATTATTTCCAATTTTTTTTTATATATTTTCTTTCTCCTTATTATCCTATATTCCAAAATGTGCTCACAGACCACTGGAGTAGTATTAGCAAATCTAGGTCATATTTTCTGCTTTGCTGTTTATATCTTGACTACTGTTCTGAATCTTTCTTGGGTTCTGACATTTATTTGTCTGCTGTTTAAATGTCTCTGTTCCTCCTCGCCTGAGTTTGGAAATCTCTTCAATTAGAATATTTTGGCAGCTTTAGTTTCTTTGGTATCTGAATTTCAGTAATTTTTCTGGAGCTGAAAATTTTTAAAAAGCTGCTGATTTGTACAATAAAACCCTTTTGTTCACAGGATAATAAATTTATTTTCAGAGATTTTTTTCACCTTAAATTTTCAGCTTGAAAACATCTGTTTTGATTGTTATTAGGAATGAGAAAAACATTTGAACATTTATCTGTTTTAGCATATTTTACACAGAAAGCCTGCTGCTCAGATAATCCACATCCATTGGAAAACTACTGGATCATGAAAATGAGTCCTCAGCCAGCAAAAAATCAGACAGAAAGGCAAGAAGAGTAATGGGAGAGAGAAGGCTTTGGAAATTAACCTTCCCTCATTTATATGAATGCATAATGTGAAAAATGCTGCTATATTTATTTATTTATTCAGTACTATTATGTCAAAATGTGATTTTACTTTTCACAGTCTAATTGTATTCTCTGGTAGCCAGTAATAGATAAGTTGAATTAGCAATATTTATAGAAATATGGGGGAAAAAAATCCTTGTAGAAATAAATCTGAGTCATATTTTTTGGGAAAAAAAAAGAAAAGCAGTTTGACTGTTTCTACACAAGTGCTGGGCCTTGAAGAAAGAAAAAAAAGTGGTAGAATTGTATACATATTTACTGCAAAATGCTCAAATTCTGCTTCTTTATAAAGCTGTACGTTTCAGTGTATGTGCAGCAATGACTCTGTATGTAAACTCTTTTATAGCTGTTAAAGCTTGGGGCATAGAATCATAGAATCACCATGGTTGCAAAGGACCTCCAGGATCTTCAGGTCCAACCTTTATCCCATCACCTCCCTAACCACTAGACCATTAGACCATGGCCTCAAGTGCTTCATCCACTCTTTTTTTGAACACCCCCAGGGCCGGCGACTCCACCACCTCCCTGGGCAGCCTGTGCCAGTGCCCAACCACCCTCTCAGTAAAGAACTTCTTCCTAATATCCAACCTAAACTTCCCCTGGCGTAACTTGAGGCCATTTCCTCTTCTCCTATCATTAGTAATTTGGGAGAAGAGACCAACACCAGCCTCACTACCCCCTCCTTTTAGGTAGTTGTAGAGAGCAATGAGGTCTCCTCTCAGTCTCCTCTGCTCCAGACTGAACACCCCCAGTTCCCTCAGCTGGTCTCCATAAGGTCTGTTTTCCAGACCTCTCACCAGCCTCGTTGCCCTTCTCTGGACTCACTCCAGCACCTCAATGTCCTTCCCATACTGCAGTGCCCAGAACTGGACACACTACTCGAGGTGTGGCCTCACCAGAGCTGAGTACAGGGGACAATCACCTCCCTGGTCCTGCTGGTCACACCATTGCTGATGCAAGCAGGATGCTGTTGGCCTTCTTGGCCACCTGGGCACACTGCTGGCTCATGTTCAGCTGGCTGTCACCAGCACCCCCAAGTCCTTTTCCACCAGGCAGCTTTCCAGCCACTCTTCCCCAAGCCTGGAGCGTTCCATGGGGTTGTTGTGGCCGAAGTGCATGACACAGCACTTGCCTTTGTTGAACCTCATACAATTGGCCTCGGCCCATCGCTCCATCCTGTCCAGATCCCTCTGCAGAGCCTCCCTACCCTCAGGCAGATCAACACTCCCACTTAATTTTGTGTCATCTGCATCTTTCCAGTGAATGCTGTGATCTTTTTGAGGAAGGTGTAAGCCCCAAGTAGTTTTGGTACTGGGACATTAGTAGGTGGTGGGTGGCTGTTGGGGGGTTTTTAGCAAGCAATGGTCATGTGAGCAATCCAACCTTCGAGCCTGACCCGGATGCTGAAGCAGGATGGGAAGCTGGGAAAGGTGTGACGGTGTGAATGCATGCTTTAAAGTCACAAATCAATTTATGCCACGATAGTGCTGTTAACCAATTAGTAGCTAGAAGAGTCTCGTGAAGAGTCTTGTGACTTAGTGCTCTGTCTATATAAACCGGGTTGTAACGCCATTAAA
Organism: Podargus strigoides; assembly: GCA_028020825.1. Lineage (NCBI taxonomy): Eukaryota > Metazoa > Chordata > Aves > Caprimulgiformes > Podargidae > Podargus > Podargus strigoides. Next base: position 6,849,708 of record CM051633.1, read on the forward strand.
CTGCCTTTCACGAGATTTATTAAGTCTCTATGTGATTGCTTGCCATGACTTCCCGCAAGTGGCGCCCGAACAGGGACCCTCAGAACCGCTGCTAGAAGCTGATGCTGTCAGCGTGAAGAAAAGCAGACGGAGAGGGTGGAAAAGCCGACCGAAAGTTGTTGCTGCCCCGGCGACAGTCGTTCCGCAGTGCCCAGCGGACGGAGACGGTGCGCACCGAAGGACAACTGGTCCTGTTCTGAATCTCACTAAAAAAGGTCAGTGAGCGGTCGGGGAGGAGATGGGGTTTACGCTTACCAAAGTGAAGGAAGCGGTAATTAAGCTCCTCCAAGATATGCTCTCTGTGAGAGGAATTTCTTATGACGCACAAGCCCTGAAGGGTCTGCTGCAGTGGGCACGGGACAGAAACTTGATATCCGGGGTGAAAACAGCGTTTGAGCTGTCTGCCTGGGAAGCCATAGGCACGAGTCTGTGGGATGAAGTTAGCAACGGAGGAAGGAGTGGCAAAGAAGCCTATAAACGTTCAGTGCTGTGGAAACAAATAAGAGAGACTTTGAGTACAATGAAAGGGGAACGGGCTGCTGCTGCTGCTGCACATGCGGCTTTGACTCCCGGGGAGGAGAAAAAGGGGGGGGGCGACCCTGCACCCATGGCGGTTTCGTCTCCTTTTAATCCCTTCGCGCAGAATTTCGCGATTCCAGGTCCTCGGGACTTCACCTCCCGAGTTGGGCGTTCCACCTCTGCCCCGCCGCCGCCCCCCCCCCCGGCCTGCGCCGCTGCCGCCTGCGCCGCTTGCACCGCCCCCTGCTTCACCTGGCGGAGCTCTGCCAGGCAGCGCCTCGCCTCTGAGCCTGAAACAGTCTGAGGCGAATGCGGAAGTAACAACAGAGGAAAAAACAGCAGTGGGTGGTCCATTATGCAGATCAGGGGCGGGTACTTATCCACCGCTCCCTTTTTCACCGGCCCTGTCATCCCCGCCCTCGGGTGACGATACCAGCCCCGAGGACAGCCCCGACCGGCCCTCCCCATCAGTGGACGAATGCATGAGAGATGTGATGGCACGCCTCAGCGAGCTGGAATTACAGCATCACACCCTAGCTGAAAAAACAGCGCTTGCTGCTTCACTGGACAGATCTAAAACTTTTAACCCCTTCACGCCAGAAGGCGTTTCTCCACAAGCCTCAGCTCTGCAACCGCCTGCCCCGCCGCTGCCGCCTCCAGAGCATCTTTTCGACGGAGCCAAAGATCCTCAGGAATCCACTGAGCGCTGGAGAGGAATCATCAAAGATGCAATTGTTGAGGGGTCTTTTCTTCCACAGGCTTTTCCTGTTATTTTATCCCCAACAGGTCAAAAGTGGGAGGCTTTTGATTGGAAAATCCTAGAGAAAGCTCGGTCTGCCATTGCGCAGTATGGGTTGCAGTCACAACTCACTCAACAAATAATTCGCTATATTTTCACTTCTGATTTGTTGATTCCAGCTGATAGTATACAGGTTGCAAATGTTTTGCTTACTCCATCACAACAGCTCATGTTCCAAAGAACTTGGCAGAGATTGTGTGATGCGGAGCAAGCTAAACCACGCCAACAAACTGACCCATTATATGGAATTCAGGCCCAAATGCTAATGGGTATGGGCCCTTTTGCCTCTGTACAAATGCAATCTCAGTTTTCAACACAAGTTCTGCAGTTATCTCAACAACTAGCACTGCAGGCCATTTTTTCAGTGCATGAGCCAGGGAAGCCCTATGGGTTCACGCATGTCAAGCAAGGGCTAAATGATAGCTACACAGAGTTTGTAGACAAATTATATTCTGCCATTGAGAGTCACCCTGATCTTAATGAGGCCATGAAACAGCAAATGTTCAAAATGCTGGCCTTTGATAATGCCAATGAAAAAACCAAACGAGTCTTAGGGACACTACCTAAAAATTCAGAGGTAGCTGATATGATTGAATTGGCTGAACGCACCACACAGATGAACAATGCGACCTATGTTGCTGCTGCCATGAAAGGAGCCATTGCACCCTTGTTAAAACAAAAAAGGGGCAAAGAAAATAAAGAAAAGAGGTGTTTTAATTGCGGCAAACTAGGTCACTGGAAAAGTCAATGTAAAGCTTCAAAACAATCAAAATGGTGTGTTCATTGTCAAAAGAATACTCATGACACATCAAAATGCAATACTAAACGTAAGGGAAACTGGAACAAGAGCGCCTCGCCCTCTTGCGCGACGACACAAATTCAGGGGGCTTGGGCAGCATCCCAACAGCAAGGGATGCCTCGACACCATTCCCTCCGCCACGGCAGGAAGTGCCGGAGTGGACGTGGAATCAGCTGTAGACGTCACTCTACAAGACACCGGAGTGCATCTAATAGATAGCAATATTCAAGGTCCATTAGGTCATGGTCTTAGTGCCTTATTGTTAGGAAGATCTTCAACCTCTAGACGGGGTATTTTTGTTTTGCCTTGAGTAATTGATGCTGACTTTGTAGGGACTGTAAAAATAATGGTTTACTCATTAACACCACCTGTTTTCATTCCAAAAGGTAGCCGCATAGCTCAACTGGTTCCTTTTAAATCTTGTGTTCCTCGACCGGGTATAGCAGAACGAGGAGATGGGGGATTCGGCTCAACAGGATCGTCGCAAGTATACTTGTCTTTAGACATAGCAAAAGCAAAACCTGAATGTGTGATAATCATGATAGCAAAAAAAAATGGCCAGAAAAAACAGGCAAAAATGCTCATCGACACAGGGGCTGATGTGACAATCATCTCAACATTACAGTGGCCTGATACATGGCCTACAGTTTTTGCTCCATCCAGTATTTATGGAATTGGTGGAACACAGTCAACCCAAATTAGCAAAGAGGTGATTGCATTTCAGTTTCCTGACGGTGTAATAGTTACTACCAGACCCTACATCATGAATGTGCCTATTACACTAATTGGCAGAGACTTACTAAGTCAAATGGGAGCTCAAATTGTAACTCAGCCTTTTTAGTGGCGGCCGCTGCTGAGCAGCCAATCCTGAAATTGAAATGGAAAACAGAAGAACCAGTATGGATAGATCAGTGGCTGCTTACACACGAAAGGCTGCTAAAAGTCAGAGAACTAGTAGAGGAGCAGTTAAAAGCAGGACATATTGTTCCTTCAAACAGCCCCTGGAACACACCGATTTTTACTATTCCCAAAAAAAGGTGGGAAATGGAGATTGCTGCATGATTTACGGGCAGTTAATGCAGTTATGGAAAATATGGGATCCTTGCAGCCGGGTTTGCCATCACCTGTTATGCTACCCGAGGATTGGGATTTACTGATTATTGACTTGAAAGATTTTTTTTTTTTTTTTATTTCACAATTCCACTGTGTAAAGATGATGTAGAAAAGTTTGCCTTTTCGGTTCCCTCTGTTAACAAGGCCGAACCGGCAGAAAGATATCATTGGCTGGTCTTGCCTCAAGGCATGAAAAATTCACCTATCATGTGCCAGGCATTTGTTGCCTGGGCCTTAGGACCAATTCGAAAGAAATATCCGCAATTGATTATTTATCACTACATGGATGATATATTAATTGCTGGGAAACATTTGCAAAAAGAAACCATTTTAACAGCGATGACTAGAGAATTGGAGAAGAGGGGGTTAAAAATTGCCCCTGAAAAAATTCAACAGCAATCACCTTGGAAATATTTGGGCTGGATCATCACAGGAAGTAGTGTCAGACCACAAAAACTAGAAATCAAATCAGACATCAAAACGCTCAATGATATCCAGAAGCTGGTTGGCGATATTCAATGGGTAAGAGGTATCTGTGGCATAACAAATGATGATTTAAAACCTTTAATTCAGTTGTTAGGCACCTCTACTCAAGCTAACAAGAAACGTGAGCTTGGTCCTGAACAGCAGTGTGCATTGAGCACAATCAGTGAAAAAATATCCCAATGTCATGCAGCTCGGTTTAATCCTCAGTATCCTATTATCCTTATGATTGTCAATTCACAACAAGGTAGAGATTGGCCACTTGCCCTTATCATCCAATGGGTGCAGGAAGGGCCAAATCCTTTATGCATTTTAGAGTGGATATTTTCTCCAATGAGGCAGAGAAAAACCGTTGTGACCCGAATTGAACTACTTGCTCAATTAATTATGAAAGGACGATCTAGAATTCAGGAAATAGCAGGAGCAGATCCACAATCAATTATTGTGCCATTGGTTCAGGAATATTTAGAATGGCTCATTAGAAATTCTCTTCCTTTGCAAATTGCCTGTGCAGATTTCACGGGTCTCCTCACAAATGTTTATCCTGCTCACCACATGATCCCTATGCTGCAAAACCAGACCTTTGAGGAACAGCCGTATTGGTCTGAAACACCGGTAAACGGTATCACTGTTTTCACTGATGCAGGAAAGAAAACTAAAAAGGCAGGAGTCACCTGGGAAAAGGAGCCTGGTCAATGGGATAGTCACATCATCCAGGGAGGGACTATAGACTCCTTGTAGACATTAGAGCTCCGAGCTGTAATATGGGCATTTCAACATTGGAGTGATCAACCACTGAATATTGTATCAGACTCTCTCTATGTGGTTGGAGTAGTGTGGCGCATTGAAAGGGCTATGCTTCGTGAGGTCTCGAATAAGCTGCTTGCTGAGCTGTTGCGAGAATTATTATTGACCTTAAATGACAGACGTCAATCATATTTCATCACCCATATTCGCAGTCACTTAATGACTGAAGGATTGGCCATTGGAAACAACAAGGCTGATCAATTGGTAGCTCCAGCTTGGACTGGTCCACCTGTAAATATTTTTGAGCAAGCAAAAAATTCCCATGCATTTTTCCACCAATCAGCAAAAATGTTAGCACGACAATTTCATTTGCCCTTGACAGATGCACAAGGGATCGTGAAGTCCTGTCCAGCTTGTCAAAAAATAGGGTTTGGAGTTGGCCTCGGGGTCAACCCTAAAGGACTACGGCCCTTGCAATTGTGGCAAATGGATGTGACACACATTGTAGACTTTGGCAGATTGAAATATGTCCATGTTGTAATTGATACATTTTCTATGGCTGTATGGGCAACAGCTCAAACTGGAGAGACTGCTAAGCATGTTGAAAAACATCTATATTCCAGTTTTGCAGTTTTAGGAGTCCCATTATCCCTCAAAACTGACAATGGCCCTGCATATACCTCTCGTAGATTTCAACAATTTTTTCTCGCTTGGGGTATTCAGCACACCACTGGTATTCCTCACTCCCCCACAGGTCAAGCGATGGTTGAACGAGCCCATCAAACTCTGAAAGATTTGCTTCAAAAACAAAAAGGGGGAGAGCCCAGTACCCCAGCAGAAAGATTAGCTAAAGCTGTGTACGTGCTAAATTACCTGCGTCTCACAGGAGAAAGAAAAGATCCCCCTATGGTAATTCATAGTGCAGTTTTAAAAACCGGGTTAGATGAACAACAGAAAATTCTGGTGCAGTATAAAAATCTCAACACAGGACTTTGGGAAGGACCAGCTGAAGTGAAACTAACTGGAAGAGGATATATGTGTTTGCTCACAGGTGAAGGTCTCCGTTGGATTCCCTCTAGATGGGTAAAACCATGGAAGGAGCCGCAGTGCCAAGACTCATCTGTAAAGGCTTTATCATCAAAATAAATTGTTAGAAGCCCCTCGCTATTAATCTCAGACAGAACACGTAGGTGACGTGGGCAAATCGAATTGGGAAATAATCTTTTTGTTTATCAATGGCCGCGTCTGGCGACTTTCTTTTTTGAACATGTTTAATTAGAGTCTTAGAATCTGTAAAAATAGGCTAAGAGGTTTAGATAAAATAAGTTTATATTGAATTTGTTACTGAATGATAGTTATTAGGTAATGATCCCACCCCAGATAAGAAGTCAAGTAATAATAAGAGGCTATTTTAACACCACTGATGTCAGAACCAGATCCGCAGATGTCCTAGGTTGACATATGGGTGGTTCCCATGGTTCTTTAAAGACGAGGGGACAAGTTTGCCTTTTGGCTTTCCTTCAAGGTGCGGCCGGCCTTGTGGGGGGGAGCCCTTGGGTAAACAAGCCCCAGGTGCCCCACATTGGATAAATGAGTGCCAGGTGTCCTGTTTTGGGGACAGGGGCTGGGGACACTTGCGGAAGGGTGGAGTGTCTGTCTGTGAGGTGGACGCACCTTGCAGAAATTTCCTGTTGGGGAAGGACCTCCTGACCCTCCATGCAACTAGGCCCCGCTCAGGTTTGGCATTTGCAAACGGGGGCTTCATGGGAAAACCATATGTAACTACTTCTATATAATCAGCCTATTGACTTGGTTGTCTCCCATTCCTTCTGTGAGAGACTGTTTCTTTGTTAATTCCACCTATCATTGAATTCCACCTATTATTGGTTCGCTATTATATTAATGATTGTACTTTATGTTTTCGAAAAGGTAACAAGCATGATTACATACACCATGAAGACCGTATGGCTGGCTCAAGAAGAAAAAGGGGGAATTGTCGGAATGTATTTTAAAAGAGTATAACCATATAGTGAACCAGCCATACGAGAAGTTGGCCTAGGCACGTAGCCGCATTCTAGAAGTTACTTCAGAGGAAGAAAAAATTAGAAAGAACAGTGACAGCTTGCAGGAGCAGACAGATAAGAGTGACCAATTGGACGCTGCGTGAGAAGAACTCAAGAAACAACGAGACCTGAACTGACTTGCATGTTTGCCTCGTGCTAGAGACTTTTATCAAATTAGATAATGCGTGGCCGCGCGTAGGGATAGAAAACCTGTTTAAAAAGGGATAGTTAGAATTAACTGAATATTTAGATAATGTTATGCATGCTGTGTGGTATAATAAGAATTGCTGTTAAAAATTTCTCTGTTATTAGCCTAGGTTAAGGTTATAAGATTTAGATGAAATAAGTTGTATGAATTTGTTTAATCACTCTTTCTCTATTCATAAGCAACTATAGCAGTTAAGAAAGATTATGAAGAACCTCACCATCATAATTTCCTCGTTGTTCCCATCATTGAGTTTGGATTGCTCAAAATTAAGAAGGGGGATTTGTTGGGGGGTTTTTAGCAAGCAATGGTCATGTGAGCAATCCAACCTTCGAGCCTGACCCGGATGCTGAAGCAGGATGGGAAGCTGGGAAAGGTGTGACGGTGTGAATGCATGCTTTAAAGTCACAAATCAATTTATGCCACGATAGTGCTGTTAACCAATTAGTAGCTAGAAGAGTCTCGTGAAGAGTCTTGTGACTTAGTGCTCTGTCTATATAAACCGGGTTGTAACGCCATTAAACTGCCTTTCACGAGATTTATTAAGTCTCTATGTGATTGCTTGCCATGACTTCCCGCAGGTGGCTGTGTTATAATGCCCTAGTGCACTGGCACAGAGCATCCTCAGTTTCCCTTGTTCTCTTTCCTTCAGTGTTTTGCCATTTTAATCATTGTAATGTACTACATACTTTTCTATAGCCACGTTTCCAAGTTTAGTAGACTAATAAAGCAATTGTTTATCAATGGGAAACTTTATCTGGAATTATTGTTCCAGTATTTTAACAAAAATGAATGGCTTCAAATAGTCAGTTTGTCCTGAAGTTGCCATCTAATTTAAGGGACACATTTGTGAGCTTTGACCAGAACTTCCCATCCCATCGCCTGAAGCTGTGCTTTTGACTCGATGCCTTGCCTTTTGCACCTCCATGGAACAGTTCCTATTTATGTTTAAATACAGCTTTTATTATTCAGAGTGGAAGCTATCCTTGAAATAACCTGACCTTGTGACCTAGGACTCTCCCTGTATTTTTGCTAACTCTGTATTTCCAGTCAGTATGCCTGAGAACTAATGGAACAACCCACCTCCCTCCCATCCCCTCCTAAGTAAACTGTGATGTAAGACTAGAATTGTTCTGGAGTTTGGAAAATAAATTGTAGGAAAGTTTATTCAAAGCACTCAGGCAGTTGTGGAGAGAAAGCCTTGTTCTTTTGGCTAGCAAGGTAAAAAGTGCAAGGTTCTGTTTCTGAAAAGAAAGCAAAGGGGCATGGTGGTGAAAAGAGAGAATTTTTAATAGAACTAAAACTGCTTTTTTAAATTTTCTTCCTCAATTCTGCTGCTGACGTCGCTGTGAAACCTTGGCAGTTTATTTAACCTCTTCCCCTTTATTTGAACTATCAGAGAAGCAAATGTGTGTGTATTTTAGTTCTAGGAGTATTGCCAGTAAGAGAGCTGCATTTGAACTTTAGCAAATATTGAGGGTTTTAGTACAGATGAAACAGCTTGGAATTAATTTCAATATGCTGTTTGTGCTTTTCTAGCAATTCTGTATCTAAAATTGCAAAGATACCACTTTATATAAAAAGTGTGGTACATTGTTCAGAGCAATGGTGCACGTAAGTAATGTAAAATTAAGAACACTGAGCAGTAATAGTATAATAAATATTTGGGTGTCACACAGAGACCTTAACTGGGCTGTGCTTGTGTTGTGCTTGGTGGGTTTTGAGGTGTTAGAAGGAACGTCTGACCTATTCACTTGAAAGCATTGCCCAATAACAGCTTTCCCTAGTTTCCAGTTTCTTCAATTACTTTAATCATATAAATTTAATGAGTTATTTAATGAGCCTTAGCGTTATCTCTTGTGCTCCTTGATTCCCAGTTCCTCTGATTTCTCTTCAAGGCCTTTCCTGTTACCCTCAGTCACTGCCTTGTATCCTGCACCTTCACACTCTTGCTAGGTGTTTGTCCTAGTTTATGGCTAAATATAATCTTCATGAATGTGGTTGCTTTGGCTTTTTCCTCCACACAATTGGTCTGGAAGGTCGATTTTTGACAGGGAGAACGAATGGCAAATGTGGAGTCTATGAAACAAGCAGGATTGCTGTGGAGTCAGGAGAAAAAAATAATTCACTCTCATGGGAAGTAAACTCAACTTTTACTTCCTGAACATGTTGTGTGCTAACAGGGGCTCAAGTAAATAATTTTTATCGTGCAAGTGACAGTGCAGGAATCATCTCATGAAATGAGGCAAAGAACTCTGCCTGTCTCCAGCCCTCCCATGGGTGACAGTTGTGCCCTCTGCTCCCTTCTCTTTATGGCTGCCACAACTACTGGGGGAGAATAAAAGGAAGTCATAGAATATTCTGCCTTATTTGATAGCCTGCTGGGGGGGAGCTTTTCTGACCATTTTTACAGCCTTTAAAAGAATGAAATAAGTTTAGAGTTTGGCAAATGAGTTGCTTTATTGTGGTTTTTGTTGGTTTGGGGGGGTTTTTGACCTTTATTAAGAATAAACCTGGAATAATGTGCAACAAGTGATCTCAGTTCGGATTTTGAAAATGTGTTTTTAAAAACGTTGACATTTAATGCTTTCTCTTCCTTCACAATATTAACTGGCAGCATTTATCTCCATTCTAGCTGAACAAGGAAGGTCATTTCATAGTGTCCTCTTGGTAGTAGAAGATTGTCTTGAAGCTGTGTGTTCAAGGATAGTCTGGGGGTGTAATAATAGTCTCAGCTACTTTGAAATGACTTTGAGGAGATTCCAAGTTATTTGTCTTTTATTTTTTTATGTATTTCCTTTTTCTGTGTTAGTGTACAGAGTAAAAGATTTGAATGTTGTCCATTCAAGTTCAAGAAACAGTAATCTTTGTTGGAGGAGGATATACAATACTGTCTTGTGGCAGTACTGGAGGCCCATTGTAAGAGGTTTCTTCTCTGCTGGAAAGAAGTAACAGTCCAATAACATCACCAGTGCTGTAAATCTCATTATACTTGCCATGTTGTTCTGTTTGGGCTTGTTATTTGATGTGTGATTTTTCAACTATTTATTCAAAATCTTTAATACTTCTACTACATATTCTTAATTTTTATGTTCATCTGTATTTGTGTGTATTTAATTTGTACATTCATTTGAAAGTTCACCGTACCCACACATGTTCTCTTATCCTACACCATGCTCACCCTTAGTGATTTCAGTCCTGTAGAGATGCTTCCTTAGCCCTAAGTAACTCTTCAACTTTTTTTCATGTTTTTTTGCACAGGGTCTCTACCTTACATGTCTGCAAGTTGTTATTGGATTTTACATTCCTTAAGGAAAGAATTTGGAAAAAGTAGAGGGGTTTTTGGGAAATGAAAAAAATCAGGAAAAGGAAGAGAGAAAAAGGTATACTTGTCACATTTAAATACCAGGCAGATGAAGGGAGTTGTCAGTGAATAATGGTACTTAGCTAGATTACATCCTATCTATTTATCACAGATACTGCCCTCAGACAACTAAGGCTGTTGATGTAGTAGGTAGTTTTCTGGGAAACAGGAAAAAAAAGTGGTCATTCTGTTTGCTTCAGGCTACTGTATTCACCCTTCTTTTTTTTTTTTTTTAATTTTTTCCTTCTTCCTTTCAAAAGTTTTTGACAGATGCTAAGGTTAATGAATTTTAATTTGGCCTTTTCCTTGAGCTGCTGACAGTTCCTTCTGCACCACAGGGACCTCTGTTTTCCCACTCACTTCATGTTTCAGTAAGAAGTGGAGCATCTGATGGAATCTTCTTCATGAATAAGTGAACTCAACTGGAACACAGCCAACCACTGTCAGAACTGGCTTCCTGAGTCCCAGTCTTGTGTTTTAGCATGCTATGAGAGATTAAATTCATTAACCTCTCATTAGAAGCATGGCAATGCTAAAATCCCACAGTATGCTGGATTCAGCCTATTAGAAATCCCAAATGGCCAGTTAACGTAAAAGAATTAACATTTCTTCTTCCAGAAGTTAATAGTCAGTTCCTCATTTGGCTCAGTTCCATTTAATTGATATGGTAACTTGTTAGGTGCTTTTTCCTTTAGAATTAGCAGCAATTTTATTAATCCAGATAGGACTGTGATAAAAAAAGCTTTTAGCATAGTGGAAATAAAAGTACTTGCTGTATAAAGATGTTTATTTCATTAGCACATTTTCTTACATATGTGTATAGAGTATTGCAGGTGTAGAATATGATATATATTTTACTTACAAATACACCAACACTTAGAAGAGTTATCTCTGTACCAGAGATATCTTAACTTAGATAGAACTTGCTATTTATAGAAGGGTATTAAATCCTATTTGAGCAAATCCAAATGCAGCCAGGTATTAAACCACTGTGTTTAATTCCAGGTAGAATTCAGAGTATGAGGTGGAATGAAACATCTTTTCCACTGCCTTTTGACCTAAGGAGCTGTCTGCATTTAGTCCATATCCCAGGCAAAATTGTAGCAGTTGCTCTATCACCTGATGACCCCTCCCCACCTGAGAAGAGGAATCAAGGGGAAAAAGAAGAAGCCCTGTGGGTTGAAATAGAAATAGATTTAGTGAAATAACTAGTACAAATACCAACATAAAGTGTCCAGCTCAGCCTGGTCCTCAGGAGCAGCAGAAGGAGCAGGAGGCCAACAGGGAGGAGCCCCAGAAGAAGAACCCCTCACTCTCAGTGAGCTCCCTCCTTTCATACTGAGCGTGGTGTCAGTGGGTGAGATCCACCTGGGAGTCACCTTGGGGCAGCTGCCCTGGCTGAAACTCCCCCTGACCTGGGGCTGCTCATGGCCTGCCAGGGCTGGGCTGGGGGGTGTTCCTGGGAAAGCAGGACAGAAGCTTTCTCCACTAATGAGAATAAGCACTGCAAAATAATTTGAGTAAGATGGAATTCGTTGTGCATCAGTGCTATTACATATCTTCTGCTCAAGCTTGATGCGAATGCCAGTTAAAATCCATAAAACAAGTAGCAAATGAGCCTTTACTAGCAATACATTTTTGTGTGTATTCATCTGCTACTGTGAGCAAAAAAAAGAAATTTCCATTTTGTGTGGTTATTATAAGAAGCATGAACTAATGCTTTTGAATCACTTAATGTCATTGCTTGAAATGGAAAACGATATTTTCAAAGACATTGCACTTTGTAATGCAGAGCTACACTTATCAGCCACCATTATTAGGACATTTGGCTGCTATTTCAAAGTATGTAAGAGTTGAACACGAGGTCATTAGTAGGGAAATGAGAAAGAGTTAGGCTGGTGGAACCATGCTCTGCCCTCCCTGAGACAGAAACTGGAACAGCCACCAGAAAAAAACACAAGATCAAGGGGATCCTGTGTCTTCACCTCGCCAGAGGTGGCAGATCTTTAAGGACACTTTCCATAGAGCACAAGAACTCTTGATCCCCACTTGTTAAGAAACCAGGAAAGGAGGAGAGCAACATGGATGAGTGGAGACCTGCTGGTCAAACTAAAGAGCAAGAAGGAAGTGCACAGGCAGTGTAAGTAGGGACAGGTATCCTGGGAAGAATATAGGGATGCTGCTTGGTTGTGTAGGGATGGGGTCTAGAAGTCCAAGGCACATCTGGAGCTGAACTTGCCAAGGGATACAAAGAATAATAAGAAGGGCTTCTGCAGGTATGTAGATATGTAGGTATGTATAAGGGGGCTTATAAGAAAAATGGGGAGAGACTTTTTAGCAGGGCCTGGAGTGACAGGACAAGGAGTAATGGTCTTAAACTACAAGAGGGGAGATTCAGACTAGATCTAAGGAAGAAATTTATGATGATGGTGGTGAAACACTGGCCCAGGTTGCCCTGAGAGGCTGTAGATGCCCCGTCCCTGGAAACATTCAGGGTCAGGGTGGATGGGGCTGTGAGCAGCCTTATCTAGTAGAGATGTCCCTGCTCACTGCAGTGGGGTTGAACTAGATGACCTTTAAAGGTCCCTTTTAACCCAAACCATTCTATGAATTGCCTTACAAAAATAGGTTTAAATTCAGTAGAGTCTGATAGGGTTTTGCTGGACCAAAGTGTTAACGTGCATGTGGCATTCCTCAGTCTGTGCAAACTCAGTTGTTTTGTGAAATGTGCTGCTGTGCATAACCCATATAGATGATTAAATGAAAATTTAATTTCCGTAGCCAGCTCAGGAATTTAGGACCTAAGTGCACTTTGTATCCCAGCTTTTATTCAGAGTCTGCTACTAATAAGAGCCGATTTAATTGGTCTCTTATCTTTTGTATTAACAAAAAGGGAGTCCAAAGTGAGTTGGTTGCAGAAGACGTAAAGCAAATTAATTCTGCAGATGCACTTTATTTTCTGTTATTACTGGGATTAATCCTACAGCACTGCAGATAATTTCAACCACCCACCTTAGGCAGGGTATGGTGAGGTTATGTTTGACAGGCGATGTAGCCTTTTCATATCCTCTGCAAAACAAAAAGGTAAATGGAAGTGGGATTCCAGGATGTTTCATTTCTACTGAAGTTGCTGAGCAACCTTAAATATCATTTTATGTTTTGTGTTAACAAGCTTTTCACTACTGCAGAGGAGCAGTAGAGACAGTACATCAAACTGGAAGTATGTTGTTTTCATAGTCCAAACTAGAGACATGAGAAGTAGCATTGTTAATAAAGCACATGTGAAACTGGTTGGAGAAGTCATTTATAAAATGGCTGGGGCTGCCCGAATTTGCAGTTATTGGCTTATATCACTTCTGAAGCCCATTTCAGAAAATAAGCAGACAGATCTCTGTGATGCCAAGTTTAGGTGTTAAGACTGATTTTTGCATTCGAGGGTCATGGGATTTTTCAGAATCATTAGGAAATAAAGTAAGAAACACCAAAATCCTGGTAAGAATCAAACCCAGCCAATATTTTAATCAGTGAGGTCCTCTCAGCTTTCAAATTAGTGAAGTTTTTAGTTTCAGAGACATGCTCAGATCGTTGGGGCTCTTGGCTTCTTTGAAGTAACTGGTATGTAGGCATCAATCACTTTGGTTGGAAAAGACCCTTGAGACCAGAGTCCAACCATGAACCTCACACTGCCAAGTCCACCAGTAAACCATGTCCCTGAGTGCCAGGTCCTTGTAATTGCTGCATTCAGTTAGCTGTTAGGTCTGCAGGTATGTTTTGACTCAGAATCTATAATTTGTTGGTTTAAAACAGAGTGCCCTAGAGATTCCAGCATTCCTCACCAGGATTTCACCGTGCCAACAAGTATTTCTGACACTTCCAGTTAACTTTAAAAGTGAAACTTCTAACAGATGTTGTCTTTGAAAGAGGGCAGAGGAATGTAGGGCAATGTAGACTTTCAAAGTTTTGACTGAGGTGATTAAACACTACTAATTTGTAATTATTTTCATTTACACATTTTGATAAATAGATATAAACTGTGACCTTTCACTTGCCAGACTTGTTTTGCAAGAGGTATGTTACAAGGAACCATTTCATTTGTAGTTGGATATTTTTTCTTCTTTTAGAAAACATTTGGTAACTCTCCTGAAAAGATCAATACAGAAACATAGAGGTGGAGAAGTGAAACAGTTGTTATGTGAATGAGAGTCATTGAGGTAATTAGAACAGTCAGTGTATGGAATGAGAAGTTAGAGGCAGCATGATTTCTCTAAAATACTTTTAAAAACAATGCTTGAGTGATTCCAGAATCACACTCACTGGAGAAGAAATGTTTTAAATATATATCTTATTTTAAGCATATTGCTTAAAAATAATGACATATAAAAGCCATACTTTCCACACTATAATAATACTTCTCTACTTTTAGGTACAAATAGAAACTTTGATTCACTTTGTAACTTTCTAGAAAATACAGTTTGCCAGGAGCTGCTGTTGGACCTGAAAAGCAAAGCTGCTTGCCACTTCCAGAGTGTCCTGTGCCATGATGTGGGCAGCGTTGTCGTTCCAGGTTTGACATGATGATGTATATTGGTGTGAACGTGTTCATTTGCAGAGATGTGCTGCGTTTCAGAGTGACATTTGGTAAAGCTCCTTGAGATCCAATGTCGAATGACATTATTGCTAATGTGGTTTTAAGGACCTTAAGTCTCAAAAGTCTTTATCAGGAAACACCTGCTGGTGCTCTGCTTCTGTGTTTTGGATACTTTTGAAGTTGATGGGCTTCTCTGTTGGGTTTTAGCAGTTTAGGTTTTTTCCTTTTCATATGAAAAATACCAATATAGCAAAAAAAATACCCCAAAAAAATTACCAAAACCCAATATACCACTGATTAATAATAATTTGTTTCTTAAACTTCAGTGAGGATTCTTAGAAGGGGCAGTGTCTACTAGCAATACACTTAAAAAGGTGCAGTAAATGTCTCAGTTCCTTAATGCATTCTGTAAAAAAAAATAAATTTGCCAGTTTTCTGTTGCATCATCTGCAAAGGGTGGGGTCTCCATTACACACAGTACATTTTAGTAAGAGGCCCGGTGAAAGTGAAAGGAGATTCTTCCTGACCTCTGCTCAGTCACAGTTCAGCTTTAATTTTATATTCTTTCACCTCCAGATAGCTTGAACTCCTGGATGTAGCACTGATGGTGACACATGCTGATTAAATCTGCCATGACCTCGGAATATCACAGGGACACAGTTTTCTTTCTCCTTGCAGCATCTCATTCTTTTAGTGGCACTTTGTTGCTGCTAGGGAGGTTCTTTAACTGATGACAGTGAAACTGTGAGCAGTGTAATTTGGTGAAAGTATAGGTTGTTGATCATACATTGTATCTGCTGTTATTAATCTCCACGAGAGCTGTGTCTGCTTTACATCTATGTGAGTGGGCATCATGACCCCTTCTATAACAATTATTTTGTAAGGTTTGAGAAAGAAGAGTTGTCCTCTGGAAATATCTTTTTAAACAATTGTCAGATCAATGTTTTCTTTATGTAAGTGCTCTCATAAGTATTAGGTAAGCCTGGAATGTATTGATGGTAACAAGCATGACCTTTAAGTTAGTTGCATAGAACACTTTAAGTCACTGTATGAGTAGTCCATGCTAGTGAATCCAGGTATGATATTGACCACTGGAAACTCTTAATGCTGGAGAAATGAGGTTTCCTAAGGATGCTTGACCTGAAATAGCACTTTCTTAAAGCTGTCTTTGTCAGGGCTTGGGTGTTAGCTCCTCTTCTCTTTCCATTTCTGGTTTTCCTGAGTGATTCTGCTAAACTTAACCTTGCTTCCTTCACGTGCAGAAGCACTTGCTTTTAAAGTGAGTGCTGGGTGATGTACCTGTGCACCAACTGTGATTGCTTAGCAGGCCCCTGCAATGGTTTCTGCCTAGCTGAAAGTTGAAAACTACTTCCTAGTTGTTTATTGTCCTTTAGATCTTTGCTTTCTAACTTTGGCAAAATAATTCTTGCAACTTTGGACCTTTCAGATGTCCAGGATTTCTACCAGTGATACTTTACGGGGTGATTGATTCATAACCTGGCAATTGTTGCTAATCCAGTGGTTCTGAACAGCTCCTTTACTAAGCCAAGTTTTTATATGCATGCAGTAACTATCTCAGTAACCAGGCCACATGCAGTGTTTGTAAATGGATACGGATCAGCTGTATGTCCTTTACAGCCACTAACCAGCAAATGCATTATTGTGTATTTTTGAGGCAAGTCTAGCCTTCCAGTGGCTGCCTACAATCTCATTTTCAATTATTTCTACACTCAGTACTCATTCTTCATAATAGAATCTTATGCAAGCTTTCTATTTTTGTCTCATTCTAGCTGTGGCATATGGATAACTTTTAATACTCTCTAATAGCAGTGAAATTGCAAATACACACTTCAGGGCATTTTCTTATTGAGATTTGCTAATGTCTGCAATTCATAAAGACCTCAGTGGTCAAACTGACTGTTCCCCTCTTTTCATTCAGCCCTGTGTGGTGAGTTGACATTCAGAAGCTTGTAGGTAATTACACTGGGTAGTAAGTATACTTCCTTTAACAGTGGCTATTAGCAGAGAATATACTTGGCTTTTTATGTTGTCATTCCAGATGATGGAATTTTGGAAGTGGTATCCAGGGAAGTTGGTTCAACATTTCTTAAATGATGTTAAGCTGATGGTCCTTGAGTGGTGCCAAAGAGCCAGTACTAAATGGAAGGGCATAATCCCTGTGATGGACCAACAGAAGCATAACTCCTAGATCAAGAGAGTATTTCAAGATTCAAGAGATATTATTAAGGTTTAATATTTTGTCTTCTGTAAAACAAGAATCAGCTTGCTTTCAGGTAATAAATGCTTTACAGAAGACAACAAGTTCTTGTACCTGAATCATCATCTTGAATAGCTTTGGCCACAAAATTTTATGTAAACTTTGTATGTGTTAAGACATTTTGACTTTCATTGTACACGTGTCTGAGATGCTTGTTAGGTATTCAGAGTGTTTTGTGTAGTCACACAGACAACACAGTTTGGAAGTCAACCTTTGTAACTTCCTGTGTTCATAAAAAGACTCAGGAGACAATTAAACATTGCTTTATCATCTGAGGGTGATGCTTACTACCTACAAAGAATTCATGTGCTCTACATCCCTGTACTTGATCTATCAGTATTCTCAGTGCCCTCTTGGGTGCCTTGGCAACGACTGCACTATGCACGGACGCTTGACTGCTTTTCACCAGCATCCCCATCTCTTCTACTCCTGAGTGTTTTCTTTTTAAATCACAGGCTTTAAATGCCTTTTTTTTCTTTATTTCTTTCTTTTTTTTTCTTTCCAATTTCATAGATACAATGAAAGCTGTAGCAGTCATCTTGGGGCTGAGGACAAGTGGCAGAACATGTATGCATAGGATTTAAAGTAGATTCTTAAGCAGCCTTCCTCTTGGAGGGAATATAAGCTGAGCACAGAGATGTTGGATGATGGAATGACATGTGCTCTATTAACCATGCATGAGCGTGCTGTACTGATGATGCTGAAGCAGAATGTGGAAGGGCTGAGGGAAGGGACAGAGGTATGCACCATTGTTTACAGCCATTCTTAGAAGTGGACTGCTCTACACTTAATTTGAACTGTTTCAGTGTTCAGTTGCAGTATCAGTGCAGGGTAGTGCATGCAGCTTCCTTGGATTTTTAATGCTTCTCTTGGAGTGCTGTGACATTGCTGTATTTCAGCTATGTGCAAAGTGTTTTGTAATCTCAGGTCAAGTTAGTGTTTCCCTGTCTGTAGTTCTGTGAGCTATTGCAAGAGACAGGCACAGTCCCTCTTACTGAGAAGACCAGAGTTACATTCTTGATGATGTTTCTTCAGCAAATGTGACTGTTTCTATCATACATTCCTCTACAACATCTCTCTTGTCCATCTTCCTTTGTACCAAATACTGTCCTATAATCAGTGAGTCTCAGCAAGCAAAGAATATGGAGAAGGAAACCTTATATCTGGTAATATAAGAAATACAGGCTCAGGGAGGGAGTGGTCCATGGGAGAGAATCCCCTCTTACATTATTAACCCAAGCTGGCTGCTGTGAACACTTAGTGATTGACTTTTTTTTTTTTTTAGCAGATGTTCCTTAATTGCCTTATGTTGTATTACCCTGTAATGGAGTGTTTCTGCAGCCCACGCTGCTGGTGGCAGAGTTCAGTTATTGTTTTTTTTTCTTCTTGATGGAAAATTGCTTCATGAAACTACTGATTTCCTTGGCAAAAGATATTCTTGAATGGTTTATTATGTATGTATGAGATAAGAACTTTGTGTGTATTCTGTACCTGAAATATTGCATACTATCAGTGCAGAGACAGAATTTATAAAGAGGGAAGTTGAATGCTGTAGTAGCAGATGCCTGTTTCAGGTGTGACTGGGAGATTTCAGGTGCTGCATGTATTTTATGTTATAGGTGTAATTTTACCAGGTAGTACAGCAGGGCTTTTTTCAACTCTTCTATGATATTTCAATGTGCTTATTTTAGAATTCATGTGAGTGCTCCCATTCTTGCATCACTTAAAAATACTTAATAAAATGACCCATTTTATACCAATTAGGTACTATTGTATGGAAAATATGATTGCATAGCAGTCTGCTAGATTATGAAAATGTAAGCCATTAACTTGCAAATTTATGGAGAGAAACATCTTCTAGACTTCAATGTAACATATCAACCTTTTGATTATAAGCCAGAGGAAAAAGAACAGTTCACTGTCTCATTCTCTACACAGAGCCAAAAAATAAGGGGATGGGCAGGAATAACCTCATTGCATTTCTCCTTAGTTGCCATTAAAAAAGGCTGTATGAAGTTATGGGTAAAATATACTTCATTGATTATTTAGGATTAATTTAGCTTTCAGTTTAAAGATATGAAGATAATGAAACAGATCAGGTGGACCTCCCAATATGTTTGACTTCATGTCTGGGAGTCTGTCTTACTGCTTTCCATTAATTGGCTGCACTCATCCTTGTGCACTGAAAAGGTCATATCCGTGGGAAGATGGATCTATTTCACTGGGAACTTGGGCACTGAGCTGGGGGGGGCACTGAGCTGGCTTAGTAGAGCCAGTACCATCCTTCCTACTGTTCTGTGACAGCTGTAAAATTTTCCCTGAAGTGTGCATCCAGCTGGAGATTTTTTCATTATTTATGTGCAAATGGTCAAAAAAAAAAAAAAAGGAAAAGTTGGCTGGCAAGTAAAATAATTCCAAGGTAGTAATGTTTAAGGGACAAGGGGAAAAGGATGTTTGTTAAGGATGCATGCACCTAGTTCATCTGCTTTCTGGGAATTAAAAGATAAATCCTATGGAACAATGCATAAAGAGGTGAACTTCACTTATCTTAAGTGAAACAGGCAACTGTGCAGTATCTTTGGGTAGAAAATAAGATAAAGACTGCTCTACTTTTATAGATTTTGATGTCTGCTTTTTCAAGAAGCTTGAGGAGCTGAGGTGCTCTCACATCGAGTGTGTGCACATATTTATATATATCCTGTCAACATCATTTCTGTGCTTATATTAGAAATATGTGTTGCTTGCCCTGACTTCAAGGACTTCACTGATTAACAGTTTAATGAATTCAGTGAGGAACTGGACTCTGCTCATGATTCCCTTATTGACTTCTGTAGCCTTTGGCAAATTGCCTAATATTTGCATCTCCAGTATTTGAAAAATGTTGGTACTTTATTCTCATATAATGCTTCTGGGAAAAACTAGCTTTAGAGTGGGAAATTGCTGGATAAATTCATGTTTATTTCTGTATATTAAACCCATCAGTCTAGGTTTTCTTCCATATTTAGTTCCTCAGGCAGATGCTTAATTCAATAATATCTTCTTTCTGGTACAGTTCCCAAAATTATTTGCAGGGGACTGAAAGTGGAGAGAAGGTAGAAGGCAGGAAATTGCATATTTTTTTCCACATACTCATACTTTGCCCCCCAGCAGAGGAGAATTTAGCTCCAAATACAGTGGTACTTCTGTTTGATAGCAGAATGTCCAGGAAGCATGTGGCAGTGGAAGGAAAAGGTGATGTGTCATGACTCCAGAAACACACTGGGAAATATATTGGCTTGAAAGTAAGAGAATACCATTTTTCAATGAGGGTTTTAAACCAAATATTAAAATAATGGCCTTTGATTTTTATTTGAAGTAAAATTTGGTCCTCAAGCCTGATCAGCATTCATGGAAAGTAACTGAGTTCTTTTCTAGAAAAGATAGTAATCATTTTATCTGCATGAGCAAAACAATGGTTGAAATAGCTCTGAAACACTCAGTTCTCTGTGCTTTCTGGACACTAAATACCTGGGTGAAGGCATGCTGGGTTTTTACATCATGAAAGTTAGTGGGTCTATAGTAACAATATTGCAAGTACCTGAGTATTTTCACCATAATGTTTTAAATTTGGTTTCAGTAGAGGTATACAGAACAGTAAAAAATAGTCTTATTTGATTATATTTTCCATGGCTATTTCATTAAAAAATTCCCAATCAAAAAATGTATAATGTACATAAATTAAGATGAGAATGGAAATGAGAGAGCAGACAAGTTCCCAGTGCAACACTGTGCCAGTTATATTTTAATGTTATGGACTACTGCTGGATGCATGTGTGTGAGAGGTATAGATGCATAAAATCTATTAAATTTGACATTTCTTTGAGAGCCTTCCTTTCCTTCCTTTTCGGATTTCCTGATGCTGTCTGTTTAAAATCTATGTGAAATCTCATGCCTATTGAAAAACTACGACACCAGTTCAATTTTCTTCTTGCAAATAAGCATAATGCTAATTTTTTTTTTGTGTATGTGCTCTTGTAAAAGAAAAACTACAAAGTTTTATCCAATATATGATAAAAGAAGTGGATAGGTTTAAGAGAGCTTTTTCAGAATTATCAAAATGAAAGTATTATGTATAGAAATTTATTTATAATCAAATAAGATAACACATAGGTTACACTGTTGAGGAATGATTTAAATGGGTATAGTGAGGTATAGTCTGGGCTGTGAGGATAATGTCCCACCAGTTTGAGTCTTTAATAAAAAGTGTGGGACAATTCTGCCTTTCTACAAATCCCACATGTGTGTTGTGAGCAGCTCTCTGCCATATGACTGATTCTTAGGACTCATACCACTCATACATCACTCATGTGATTCATATGACTCATTCTTATGACTGGTTGTAAAGACAGACCCTGATGTAACTAAGTATTTGCAGAAATACAAACCCACGAGGCATGGTGCAGTTCCAGATTCAGACCTTGATGTTTCTGTAGGTGCCTGCATGTGATCTGTCTGCCTAAAATACCATTGGAGTAAGTGAAGCCTGGAGTAATGCAGCCACTGGAGGAGTGCTGGTGAGATCAGTAGTCCTCTGTCTGAGGGGCAGCCTCCTCCTGCCTGCCTTCTCCAGCAAGCTGTCAGAGGGCAGCCAGGGTGCCAGCATGCCAGGATAGATGGCCCTCCATCTCTTTAAAGCCTTCTGCCCAGGAACTAAATGTGCTGTGGCAATTGATCAGTTACTGCGTGTTAGCAAAAGTTAATAAACCAGTAATAACCAATACTAGTTAAACAAAGCAGTAACACTCGATGAAACATTTATTTAAACAGTGAGATCAATTAGTAGGAGACACACTTAGGCACATACCTGCCTCATCAGAGTTAGGTGCAGTCGTGCTCCCACCCACCTTCCATGGCAGCTCACTGCAGGAGTGCACCCACCTTGGCTGGGAGAACTGAGGAGGATGGGGTCATGCTGACCACCCAGCAGATCAAATTACTTCAACCTAGGTCCAGCAACAAGGGTGAGACTCCAGTGCTGCTCCCCTTGGGGGTTTGATGCTGTCTCCCTTGAGGCTGTGTCTCTGCACAGAAGTTGTGCCTACTCGTAGCTGGTCCTCCAGGGTTTTTTTTTGGAGAGATCTTGGCCAAAATAACACAAAAAGCATACCTAGATTAAGCCATTCATCTGCCCATATTTCATTCAGGTTTTTGTTACTGTGCATTTTGATGCCCTTTGATAAGAGGGCATTTTTGATCTGTCTTTTTACAAGGAATTAAACAGTACATGGCAGATACAGGCAGGAGGGGTCACCTCAACTAGCAGCAAAATAAATTGTCAAATTTTTCTCAATCAGCTGTTTCCATCAAAACCAGCAACTGTTTCAAAGAAAAGATTGCATTCTCTCTGTGGGTTTGTTTTTTTTAAGTAAAAAAATCTCATTGCATTCAGATAATTAAAATGCCCTAACAGTTTTCACATTTCATTGCCTAATTAACAGCAATAAAGGCCACACTAAATCAGGACGAATCTGTAATTTCAGCACTAATCACACAAGTGTGAGTATCAGCATCATAATGAGATGCACAAATCTGGAGGTAATGAGGCTGTGGCTGTCTGGGAAATTAGAGCAAGTGCTGGCACAAATTGTACAGCAAGGTTTATTCCCATTTTATTAATTACATGCTTGGACAGGGACTTGTAACCAACTCAAATTACTTTAATTTGTGAAATTCACGCTTCAGCTATGAGTTTGACATCTGAGCATGAAGTTGGGTTCCCCATCCCTCCCTCAGTGCAGAAATGACAACAAAACCCCCCAGTGCCCTGAAGTGTTTGTTTAGATGTGGAGTCTTTGACATTCTAGCATGTGAGGATGTTGCAAAGCTGATGGCAGTGCTGTTGCACTATGATCATTCAGTGGTGATGGTGCCACCCTACTGTGTGGGACATCAAGGCTTTCTAAGGGGGAGAAGGGCTTCAATGATGCTGAAGTTAAGATGTATGAGAAATGAAAACATTTAGGGCATAGATAATGAGTGGCATGATGTAATTTCATCTCTTACCCAATGTCCTAAGCCTTTCAGATGAACTGAAAAATCCCAGCTTGACTGCTTTTGGTTAAGTGAAAGCAGAGGTTTGCATTCTAACAAAATACTGATTCAAACTTGTTGATTCCTAGGAGGTTGGTTGGTTTTATGACCAAATCATGCAGGTTCATCTGTGTTTTAGATCAAGGTGATGAAATTATCTGTGCTTAGGCTCTGTGATAAACTTCTGGGTAATTTGAAAGTTTATACAGTGCCTGAATTAACTTTTTAAAACACAGACATGTTTTCTGTTGCTAGCCAAGGATGGCAGTGATCTTTCTTGCACTGTAATCTTTTATAATTAAATATTCAGCACCCAGATAGCATACCTTAAACTTCCATTCTGAATGCTCCTAGACTGGTACATGGAGCATTTTCTGTAACATGCTCACAAAAATCACCATTCATTGTATCTTTATTCGGGGTTTTTTTATTGCATTAATTTTTCTAACCAAATAATTGACATTGAGTCTACTGTCATCACCAAAGATTTGTTCTCAAGGGGTTGGATGAATCATATTTCCTGGGCTCTGTTTATCATTATCTTGAGAAGCTGCAAAGGTGCCAGTGAGGTTATTGATTATCTTTAGTAGCATGATGAGCATTTTACAGGAAGAACACTGACAGTCCCACAGTGGGTAACGATTTATTCTCTTTCACTAGGTAAAGGTTGGTGCTAGCAAGTTCTTGATATCAGGAGTTAATAGCTAAAAATATTCCTCCAAAACCCATGGGTTCTTCCTCTTCTCTAGTCATATTGAATGCAGTGTTACTTTTTGTACCAGGCAACAGTGGTACAAAATTAATTAATTAAATTTGAGGGAAAGATACTATGTCCAGTTTCAGATAGTCACCAGGGAGAGCTGCCATATATACCCTTATAATAGGTCAAGTTCTTGGTGAAAGACTGTGAACAGCCATCTTGTGTGTTTTGAAAACAGCTGTATGTTGGTTTAGATGAGATCTGTCTTTCAATAGCAACAAGACCTTGATGCATTCGATTGCATCTTTGCTTCATACTGGCTTGTGGTTTTGTTCATGTTTCCAATCTGTGTTAAGTCTTTTAGTTCTCTGCATTAAAGGCAAGTGGTGGTCTTTTGAAACCTACAATGGTCTGAAAAGCTGCTTCTCCATCTGTTTTTTCTTAATCAGCCCAGCTGGACTTCCTCAGTGCTCTGCAGATAGTCTGTGTCATTACCAACATGTGGGGTTTATCAAGCTATGACTTAAAACATCCCGATGATTGCCAGCATAAACCCAGTACTCACATCTTCCTCTGGTATTAACAGGTGGTATTAGGAGAGGTTCAGGATGGGCCTTCATAAGACTTGCTGACTGCTACTTTAGAAGAATGTTTTCTCTACTTAGTTTCCTATTTGGCAAAACTTACTCTTAAGAAATTTGACTTAAAAGTTGAAGTTTGACAAAACTATGATTCTGACACATACCATAAGGCTGGCTGTTCCGTCTCCAGATGCCATCTGTCAGGATACTTGTTTTTAGGTTTCTGTTCCCTGGTAGAAGATTCTGGAAATCACAGAGCTCTCAGAGTTTTTGCCCTAAAAGGGCAAGTGATAGACTGTGGTGTAACCCCCACAGTCAGTGGCTGTGTGCTCTGCTCTGAGCTTACCCATTCTCTTTGACACACAGCAGGCGTGTTCTCCTGACTCTGTCTTAGAAGAAAAACTTTCAGTGGAAGTTACATGTTTTTCTCAATTTTTGTTCTCCTTCAGATTTCCCCACAAATCTATTAGGTGTTTTCTGAATTCAGCCTTGTCATACAGCTGTACATCTTCTGTGGCCTCTGCTTTGGCTGATGTGCTATAATCAGGAGCTGAGAATCATTGTTTTTCTTTTTGTAAAAGCTTTGCATATCTGTCAATATACAGGAGACTTAGAGGAAAGGGAGCTTTAGGATATGTTTTATTTTAATATTGATTTTGTAGTCGGATTTAAATTGTCTTTTGCAACATAATTTGGTTTGGTTGGATAGAACAGAGGGTGTTGATTGGCTGGAATATCCCAAAAGCTGTCAAAGTGCCCCATGACATTGGTTCCATGCATGGGATGAATTGCTTCTAGCCACTATCATAGCTCCTAGGAGCTTCAGGAATTTCTGTTTATCTTAAAGATGGAACTGAGATCCAGGAATGTGAATTCTCTCCAGTCTCAGAGAGGCAGAACTGCAGATAATGTTCTTTTCCCAGGTTCTGTTACATTGTGCCTGTGCAGAATTAGTATTGGAAGGATCTTCATAAATTTGTACACTGCACTGGTGGAATTCTAGGAAATTATCAGAAAGCAAGTGAGGGTTTAAGAGGGTCTGGAGTAGAATCTCAGCGCTGAGAAATGAATTTGGTTTTTTTTGTCTGCAACTTACAGGTGGCAGTGCTAATCACATATCTTATTACTACATCTTTTCTTCCTCTTCCCTTGCCCTTCTATTTAAGTAGGCTTAAAAGATGCCTTTTTGAAGGGTAAGAAATATTGGAACTCTATTAAAAATTGAATACTTACATTTATTGGTAGAGATGATCTAAAGTAATAAGTGTAAGACTCTACAGCAGTAATATGAGTTGCAGTTGACCTATTTTTTTAATGACTCGATAGGCTCATACTGACTTTGAAAGCACTCAGGCTTTCGTACCATAAACTGTTATTCTGAAATGTGATTATCCTGTTGAACTGTGGTTAAGATTCTTTGTTACTTCATTCATTATTCAGAAGACAGGAGCTTTAATAGTAGCTTAAGATACATGTCATGTATTTGTAATGCATTAATTCACTTTCAGCAGTGATCAACGCTTAATGTATAATTAGCAAGCAGGTGTAACAGTCTGCTAGGAGGATACTCTCTGTTGCATAACTTGTGCTCATACCTCACAAAATGCAGGGCAGAGAGAGGCCACCAGAGGAAGGTTGTCATAACTGCACTGGTGGTGTTCAACAAGCAAAGATAACGTGTTGCTGAATTTCAGAGTGCAATATTTGTTCATCAAGTTGGTACTGGAAGGCAAAGTAGAATGGAATATGCTATGTGTAACACTGGCTTTAGAGTTGGAATGTCAGGAATGCGTAGCTGTGCTGCACAAGGGACATGCAGTTTTAAAATGAACCTTAGATGATCTGTAAGAATGACTGCAGATAGATCCCTCTTTTGTGTGTGTGTATATTTTGCTGTCTTACAATACCCTTTGGCAACAGGGTAATTGGAAGGTCTGGAGGGACTTGTTGCTAGAAGCACCACATTCCCTTTATTCAGCTTGCACACTCATAAAGAAAGAAATTCACAGGCGTGACAAGCTGTTCTTAGCTGTTGTGCTACTGCTCTTCACTCAGAACCTTTATGGAGGAGTACTGTAGAAACACCTACTTCAGAGCAGTGCTTGAGGGCTTCATCTATTTAGGCATGCAGTGTTTGAATATCTACAGAAGGAACAGATGAATGAATGAATGAATGTATGAACGAATGAATGAATGAATGAACGAATACTAAATACATTTGCTTCTTAGGAATTTCTGCTAGTATACTCTTGTTTCCAAAGAATACTTGGTGTGTGCTCTTCACTGCTGAAAGCCTGGGCACTGCTGCCCAGTGTGGAGGTTGATACAACAGCTGTACTTGGTCAGCATAGGTTTGAAACCCTGAAATATATATTCAACAGGTTCTAACAAGCAAAGTCTTGATGATACTCCTTATGTTGTCTGGACTTTCTGGGTTGCTCTGAGAGCACTGGATGGGAGATCATCCCATACAGACATCTGCAGTACAGCACAGCAGTCAGCTGTTCATGTGCACCAGTGAAGAGCTGGTTTAGTGAGCAAAAATACCCTCTTGATGTATTTAAGCACCATTTTCATATTACAAGCAATTAGAATAAATTGTTTATGGAGAAAACGAAAAGTTTCTGCACATTAAACATAATTTTATCTCTTGAAATAGAATTCAAGTACAACTACATCATATCTAATAATAATTGTGAAATATCATCATTCTTGTAATTCCAGCTGGCCAAATGTTTGGTTGCTAGCTGGTTTTCAGTGCAAATACTTCCTCAGCCATGTGAGATTGTGGAACAGTTGCAGTAAAGGCTTGAACAATGCTACTGTAGCAGTCCCTGGTCAGCCCCTCAGAGCACTGACTCTGAGCTCACTGCTGTCAAACCAAGACACTTGCAAGGCTTTTAATTTTTTAATTTTCCATACATTTTAAAAAGATTCTTCTGACTGCAGCTGTAAGCTGATCTAGTGTTTCTCATAGGAACTGTTAGGAGGTAAAATCTGCTGCATTATGACAGAGTACAAAACAGCAGTGAGAGTCTCCTGGAAAACGACTGTCAGACAGGTGGTGTTCAGGAGCTGGTGCTGCTGCATACATGGGAAGAATCACAAGCATCACAGGCAGCAGCAGCTGTAGCAATTAGCCAATTAAACAGTTTTTATTGATGATCTCCAATAGCTAATAAACTTTTAACAAGCTATAAAACACCCCATGGATCAATCTTGTGATGAACAGGTTGGATCATAACCAATACTTATTAATTCTAACTAACATTATTGTTTGTAAATGGAAGGAGTAAGTGGACTGTGTGCCAAATGGAGACATCGTTCCAAATAAATTCTGGTAGTTTAGGGAATATTTATAATTTACTTCAGCAGATAAAGCAGTCTCTTTGAAAAACAGGCTTTGGGGTGATCTTTTAGCTTTCCATGTCATTAAGCCAAGGAAGAGACTTCCAGCCATGGAGTCACAGCACAATCACAGAAAAGCTGATAAAGAAAACCAGGCAGGTTTGAGGGGATAGGGGGTGTTCTCTATAATTCCATATGACACAAAACCATTCAAAAACTCAGGGCTTAAGTAACTTCAGTAACTACTTCCCTGGTACTATATCTGAATTTTATTTTTTTCAACCAATGTGGTTATTTAATGTTACACACTGGCATTTTGGGGTTTTTAAGGATAAATGAATAGAAGGCTAGTAGGAAGATATTTAAGGATTAAGAAGTTGTAGAAAGTAAGTTATTGACAGATCAGGTGTTGCTTAAAGTTTAAAAATACCATGCATAGTAAAGAACTCAAGTAGTATTTAATCATTTTTACTGTTATGGGCTAAATTCACTGGGATTCCCAGGACTCCAGGTGAGTGACTGATATAAGATGTAACTGTGATTTCTTAGGAGGTTCTTGCTATATTTCCAAACACTGTCAATGTTAATAGTTTACATTTGTTAATTTCTAACATCACCTTTGCTTGTGGTGAGTCCAGCACTGTTATTTCAGTGATACCATTACTGAAATGTCAGCTGAAAATTCAGATTGTTTCTCAGGGAAATTGCTGTGATCCATGTGTGTGCATGTATATACATCCAATTATGCACTTCAAGATGGAAAATAATTTTGCTTATGTCCTCTTTTTAGCTCTAGGCATGAAAAGCACCTCAGTGTAACATGAACATAAAGAGTTCAAACATGAAATTCTTGCACAAAAATGTGGGCTTCGTATGTAATGTGTGAGGTCTCTACTACAGAGTTGTTTCCTGTCCTGAGGGGGTTTTCTTTCTCTTCCTCTTGGGTACAGCGTTCTAATGGAAATTTTCTGCACCTAAAATAACTGATGATCTCGGAGTATTTTTGTAAATATTTGCTTGAACACTTAATAAATATTTGTTACAGTCTGCAAATATTTGGAGTGGGCACTCAAAATATTTGTAGGTATAGCTCCTAGAGAAAACACTCCCAATGTAAAGTATGTGAAAGACACTGTTACACTAAAAAAACCTTCACTTAGCAGATAAGAAATACTGCAACAAGAATCACACCTGTAACCATCACAGCTGTCCCAGCAAAAACTTCACTTAGGCTACAGTTGGTGCAAGAAATAACCTCTGCTTTCTTGGTAGGGAGTTAATTAAAGGTATAAAGGGAGTTAATCGAAGTAAATAATAAATAAAAGCCACTCTACTAAGAAAAGTTTGGGGTGAAATCTGTTACCACAACAACTGAAGACTTACCTGCAGGATGAACAGAGCCAATACAGAGACTGTAGGTAAATCAGTCAAATACTGGCTTCAGTTGACTTCGGATCTTTCTTGTTCCGAAGTCACTATAAACACTGTCTAAATTCAAAACAGTAAAGTTCTGAGGCCATTTCCTCTTGTTCTGTCACTGGTACCTGGGAGAAGAGATCGACCCCCCCTCACTACCCCCTCCTTTCAGGGAGCTGTAGAGAGCAATGAGGTCTCCCCTCAGCCTCCTCTGCTCCACACTGAACCCCCCCCCCAGTTCCCTCAGCCGCTCCCCATCACACTGTGCTCCAGACCCTTCCCCAGCTCCACTGCCCTTCTCTGGACACGCTCCAGCACCTCAGTGTCCTTCTTGTCATGTGAGGCCCAGAACTGAACACAGTACTCGAGGGGTGGCCTCACCAGAGCTGAGTACAGGGGACAATCACCTCCCTGCTCCTGCTGGTCACACCATTGCTGATACAGGCCAGGATGCCATTGGCCACCTTGGCCACTTCAGTCACCACCATCCTTGTGCTCATACCTTGCTGGATCTCGGTTGGTTGGTTGCAGTGCTGTCATTCTCCTTGCCTCCCTGATAGTTTTCTTAGAGGCATATCCTTGTTTGTTCCCTGGTAATGGAAAGTTCCTTACAACTGGTTTCTTTGAGTTCCCAGATGAGTGCAGATCCTGCAAATTCACTGTTGGCACACACTCTCCCCGAGCTCCTGTTGTACAGTTTCGTTTTGCTGTTTGTCTTGTCAGATATTTGTGATACTTACAGGAAAAACAAACATGTAAATACCCACTGGGACTTGGTAATGGGTCAGAGAAAACAAACACTCTTGCCTTTAGCTAGCAAATGAAACGTAGAGGGCAAAATAATAAATATCTGTGTATTACTTGTGGTTTTACTTTCCTCATTAAGTATTGTTTGAAGTTAGTATCAGAGCCTCTAGGAGCTCATTATTCCCTTCCTGCACATTGTTTTTACTCTTCTGCTTAGAAAAAAAGAAATTGTCCCTTTCCTGTTTTCTCCCCAAAGAGCCATTCTGTAACCCCTCCCTTTGTAATCCCCTGTCTCTCTTTGTATCTCTTTCCCAGGCAGCATTGTCTGAGGATCAAAGTTCATTCATGTATTGAAAGCCTGTTAGAATTTAAACATAAAGTGAGTTTTGTCTTGTGTGGCAAGCCCTTCTCCAAGTTTGCTCCCTCTGAGTAGCTGCTCAGCTAATGATTCTTTATTGCACTTGGCCTGGGAGACCCCATGTCCCTCTGCTAGAGAGCTGCAGAGTGTGCACCCTGAGGCTGTAAGTGATGTGCCATTTTCATAACCTTAAGCAAAATTCATAACTTAATGACGTTCTCTGAATTGTCAGAGGTAGTTGATGGAAATGCATTGTGAAGAAAGGACATTTAAAAGATTTATCAGAGGGTACGTTCTATGACCTGTACTGCAGAAGTCATGAGCAAATGTTCTGAAGAACTTATCCTGATGTTGCCTTTGGATAGAACATGGGTGGAACAGCAGTGCAAAGGCTCGTTAACACAAGTGAAAGCGATACGGTGTTTGTGAAGGCAGGGATGTGAAAGAAGCAGATGAAGACATGTCTGTTTATTGCTTTCCCAAAATGAAGTTTATCAGTGCAAAGGTTCTGGAATCGGTTTCTGTTGAAGTCTGCAAGTACTGCCCTTCATGGTGAGGAGACAGACTGCATGCACCGTAGTTTTAAAATCGCTATTAAACAGCAAAAAAGTGCCTACAAAAGCAGAGAAGAAACATGAGGTGCACTAGATTGTCCCATTCTGGTTTTCAGTTGGATTACATTTGTAAATCCTATTTCCCCACTTTCAAAATCTTCATTTTCTGTGTTTACATAGTGAGCTCTTTTGTTATCCTTTTCTTCTTCACACAAAATGACAAATGGCTTCAAAACACTGGGGGTTTTCTACACCTCTGTAGTGAAATGGAGGAAATGAATTGCATCGAAATCTTTCAGTTTTACAGATAAGATGTAGTTGGAGTTTGTTCTTTTTCCTGTTCCATCGACATTGTGCAATCTGCCCAAGTTAGGGCCCATGCAAAAATTGTTACTCCAGGTGACCTTTAAGATATAGAATGTTTAGGCTGGTATTTACCTAAAATATAGAGGAAGACAAATGATGGAAATTATGATATTAACTAGCAAAGCTGTATGCTGACAGACCCCTAGTGCAGATTCCTGTACCTTTTTGCCCATTTTACTTATTCTAATTGAGTGAGTGATTTAGGCACTGCCAATAAAAACTGTGTCAGTCCTATAGATTCATTTTGGATTAGTTGTGATGTGCTAGTTACTTTGAGTATTTAAATAGGTACCATTTGATAGATTAGCCTTGTCATCTTGACAAGGAAAACTCTTTTAATATTTTATAGTTCTGTGTCTCATCCAGAACTGTTGCTTGCAAGAACAATTACAGTAAACTGAAACTTTGTGGGGTTGTACATTTAGAGGAACACCAGGATTATCCTATGCTATAGCCCAAAACTGCAAGGTGGCACGAAGTATGTGTGCTTTGTGAGCTCTGAAGTGTTTGTTACGTATAGAGTTCTTGTTATTTTCATTTAAAAAGTGAAGAATTCCCACCTTTCAGGCTCTCTTGCAAGTTTCCAGAATTTTGATCAGTCTAGACATCTTTCTTGAATCCTCAGATTTCACAGCATCATCTTAAGTGTTATCACTCGTGCTCATGATCTGGCAGTTGTGAAATCTCTGAAGCATATCACAATGAAGTTGCAACCACAATGTTCAGCCATGGCACCATTGTAGTACTGCCTCTGTTTATGATACTGGGTTGCTTAAATAAAGTTTTTTTTACAATCTTCAAATGATGTTTGGAGTTTTGCAAATGATGTGTTTGCTGCTTCTTTATCACAAAATGATTGTGATGTTACTGTTTCTTTTTAATGGAGAGAAGTTAAAATCATAGTAACCAACCTAATTGTGTATTAACTGACATTACAATGGCACTGACTTTTTAGAGTCAGTTTTTGGTGGTAACCAGTCTGTTTTGAAACTCGGTAACGCTGACAGTGGGAGAAGTGAAATAAACAGCCAATGATTAGAAAATGTAGCTCATCTCTGTCTGCAGCTGACTTGCTGAAATACCATCACAGTGATTAAAAACATTTATCAGTGATCTGAAACTCCAAGTATTAACAGACTTGAATTTTGAAAAAAATATGATCATGTTTAATCACTAGTTAGTGTTACAGAACCCATATATAAATGATAAATCAGGGCTTACTCTCTTTTTAAGGTGTTTCTCAGCATATTTGCATGGTGTATGTTTCTAAAAGGCAGATGTTCTACTAAATTTCAAACCCTTTGATCCTTTGAATATGTTGTACAATCAAGTTGATAGATTATATCATTAAGATGCCAGGTCTGCTGCAGTTAAAATTATGAAGCTGGTTCTAGTTCTAATGCATTTCTAAATACTATAAAATGAATGTGCTTACTTAGATTTACCTTGGAGTTTGGTATGTCTCCTCACAAGGTTTATGCACCAAATCAGCACTTGTTGGAATACAATTAACTGTCTCTGGTCCTCTTTAATTCCACCTCAGCCCACAAACTTTCCTGGTGGTTGACAGTTTCTGTTAGTGCTTGGTCCTGTATGAAGAGCAAACCATAACAAATGGAACTGTGCCCCAGACTTTTTCATTTCCTAGATGTCTCCCTCACCTACTGCAATGGCACCTACTTGCCCTGTGGGAAAACAAAATTGAAATAGGTGCTCAAACCAAGGTAGGTTTTACCTAACTGACCACAGTATGTATGGGCAAAGATAGAAATGATTTCTGGTTTGTTATTTATTTCTTAGTGCAAGGGGATGTGTAGCAGACAGTGGCTGGAGGTGGGTCAGAGTCTGGTTAAATGTGACCCTTGGCTGAATGTTGCTGTATAATTTGTTGAAATGCACTTGATACATATCCTAGGCTTCCAAGTACCAGAACTGGGAAGTGGATTCAGGATCCTTTATAAAGGGAGTGAAACAGTTCATCACTTCCAGTTCATGTTTCTGCGGTCCTTCCTTACCAATTTCTAATATTCTGTTTGACTTCTTGTCAACTTTTGTATGCTAGGCTGATGCTAACACAGAACCACCTATACAAACACCAAGGTCATTTTTCTGGGTGATAACACCTTAGTCAGAACCTCTACTTGACTTTTCTCATAGTTACTGTTTTGTGTTTATTTGCATCAGATTTCAGTTGCCATTTTAGTGCCATGTAATTAATTGCCGTGAACTTCTGCAACTTGTTTCAGTCAAGTTTGGTTTTAATTGTCTCTGAATATTTTCATATCATCAGCAAATTTTGCACCCTCACTAATTGCTCCTTTTTCAGATTTTTGTGTGTGTAGATTGAAAGGTCACAACACAGATATTTGTGAGGTGCTGTAGCTTACTTCTTTCTGTGGTAAAACCAAACACTATTGGCAGATAAAAAGTCCATATGTCTATGCTTGGGGGCTGGACCTGGTAAGGCTCAGATCTCCCCGTGGAGCCTCTGGTGCTCTTTCCTGTGAATGGACCAGGCTGAGATCCTTGGAGAAACACTGGCCACCAGCTGTAGCTTTCCATACTCTTTCTATTAATCCCTCTGTAGGTTGCAGATCAATGTGTAACTGGGAGTGACTGGACAGCATGCAGTATTTCCCAGCGTTCCACCACCAGCAAAACCAAGTGACACACAAGTTTTGAGTTGAAAACACCTTCAGTCCTCCTCAGGCTTGGTGTTGCCAAAGGGCATGGACACCATCAGGAGATCTTAGAATTAATTAAATTTTTTGGTGAGTGAATAATGCATAAACACAGCTCTTACTGCCCCCAACAATCTATGTTGTTTTGTAATGAAATATGCATTGATTTTGTATTTGAAAAATGTAAAGTACGTTCCTTTTGTGGGTAGTGCAAAATTTATGATCTTCTTAATTATTCATTTCAACACTTTTTAAGTTTGTAAGTATATTTAAATGACATGATAGATGACCACCCTGTCCCTTACTAACCCTTGAAATGAAATATGACAGATTTGGAACTCTTAAGGCCTGACCCTTCTCTTTTCCCAGTCACTTTATGTGGGAGCTCTAGAGTCTGCAGGCCAGGTTGCACAAAGCATTTGGGCACTTAGTTCTAGCTGAAGTCTTCTGTAACCCAGGATCTTAACAGGAGTGAATGGACCCAGCTCTAAGTCCTGTAACTTTGTTTTGTGCAATTTCTGTACTTTATAAGTTTTGTTTGTGGATGACATTCTAAACAGGACACTTGGAGAAAATTTGTACTGACTGCTATTTTGAGCAGTCAGAAAGTGAGATGAAGGGATGTATGTTTGGTTTTAATAGGGCTTCAGGTTTTCCCTGAGAGAAATCCTAAGTACCTATGCAGTTGCAGATTCATTTGTTCACTTGTTCCTGCACATCTGATTCGACAACACAAATATAAACCAAAAATATTTCTTTTTTTGTCGTTGTTAAAATTTTTAGTAAAGTTACTTTCAGTCAGTGTACTGTCACTCTAGGAAGGGAGCTGCCTGGTATTTTGATATACAGATATTTCAAATACAGCAACAAATGCTGTCACCAAAGGAGTGTTTAACTAGACTACAGTGTGCCCTCCCAAGCAGTTTATTTCCCGTGAAATCATATTTAAATTCAACCTGTCCTGTCTGACACATCACTGAACACACTACATATTTGCTTTTACAAGCTCCTCTTCTGCATTTGACCTGGGTTAGCTAAGGAGTGTTCCACAAATTACTCAATTCTCTTTGCTCTTATGCCTCCTCAGGATGGGCAGTGCCAGAGTATCACTCGTCAGCATTTTCTTTGATGTATTTAATGTCCTGTTAGTGGATTAAAGCTGAGTTTGACATTCAGTGCATGATGGATGTCTTGGGGACTTGGGGGTTCTGTAACGTGGCTCTTGGATCATCTGGGAGGCTTCCTGAGGATCACACTTCTCTCCCTCAGCTCTGAAAATGCTCTAAGCCAGAGCCCTTGCCTCTTCAACTCCAGCTGTGAAAGGCTTGAGCAACAACTGGCAGCTTTTCCTTGAATGCTAGTTTTAGAGATTCTCTATTTGCCTGTTTGTGGCCAAAGAAAAATTGAAAAGCTTTACAACCATGAAGTTATCTTACCATCAAGTGTTGCCTTAGGTGCCTGACAATTTTTGCCTTTTTTGTGGGGTATTTAACCTATTCCTAAAGCCTTTGAAAAGAAGACAGAAGGTAGCACAGTGCAAGCAGATAAATTGTTCGACTGAATTTTTATTTTCTGTTAAACCTTCTACAGTGGAGTTCTGCTTCAGAATTTTACCCAAAAATAATTCCCATGTCTCAGAGTTATATTAGAGTGTGCTCATAACTGGGAAGACTGATCTTGGTACTGCTGTGTCCAGTGTTATTCCTGTTCTCTGTCTTCCAAATGTTTGTTTGCTGAGTTCTTTCTAACAGGGGATGGGAGTGCTGGTGTTTGTTCAGCAGCAGGACTTTCCTGACTGTTGATTTTTCCAGTGTCTTATTTCACCTTGGAAATTTTATCCAACTATCTATTGCTTTAATTCACATTGCAGAGCAGTCGTGGAATACACAAACTGAATTCCTTTTGGACAAGACTGGAATGGAAGCTGAGCTGCATGAGTGCAGTTTGTTCACTCTCCTCATGAGCCTTCAGTCTGTGAAACCAGATTAGGGTTGGTCCAAAGTAAGTCCTGAAATACACTGTGTGAACAGCCTCAGCACCAGTTTTTTCACACAGAGGTAGGAAGAGCCTGTTTTTATATTGAAGCAACTATGTGCAGGGTGTTGATGTGTTAGTGACAGTCATAGTAAGGAAATCTTTTTCTGGGAGTGTGTGTGTAGACCCAAGAAAGGCTTTGGTCTGAGGCTCTTGACCTCTGGACTCGTGACAAGAACAGGGTGACAAGGTGTCTGGCACCTCTCTCAGCTGTGCTCTGGAACGTGGTAGATAAAATACTGGATTACTTCACAGTGATCTTGTACCTATGTCAAAGGAAGTTAGCCCTCTGAGGTTCACAAATTCCAAGTAATTTGAGGATTTGCATGTCTTCTTCCCCACCCCCACCCCACCCCAAAACAGGATTCTGAAGAAAAGTAAAGTATGACTTGAGTAACTGACTTCAAATTTATATCTCTCTGTGCCTATAAAGCAAAAACTGCAAATGCTGTTTAGTTTTGGATTCTGCAGCAAATTTGCTTTACTACATCTGTTTATTTTTACTGAATATATTGACAAATTATCATCAAAGCTCTCAAAGAGAAAGACTAAGCAGCTTTATTGTTTACATTGAAATCCATCTGTCACTTTTTCTATAGAACATGTCAACCTAACTACAGACTCATTTCCATAGCACCTGTTAAACTCATCCTCATTTAGTTTCAACAGAAGGAAGTAAACTTGTCCTGTAGGATGGGGTCTAGTTACAAAGTTGGCTTCTAATGTCATGCTCAAACTGATGAGCAGCCTGGGGATTAATCAAGAGTTGTGTTTCTTGTAAATATGGAGGAAGAAAAATGTCAGTCAAGTGGGCAGATACTTTACTTTTTAATAATTGCAGATTTAATCCACAGTTTTAATACTTCAAGAAACTATTTTGATAATAACCAGCTGTTTACCAATACAGACCCACCATTTTTTATAATGGCAGACTTGTGTTCCGATGATGATTTTGCATACATAGCTCTTGCTGGTGACATAAGTTAACATCTCTGCCTTTTCCTTCATGTGGAAGGTGAGATGCTCAGGAGGGTAATTGAATAATGCCAGTGAGGCATTTAGAAGATGATTTATGAAGATAAGAGTTATTCTACCTGTCCCTGAAAAAAGTCTGAGGAGACCTTTGACAAAGAATTGTCCCTACTTCTGAAATTTTTGTAATTTTATAGCAAATTCTGCCATGGGTGAAGTAGTCTTTACGTACATGTAAGATGTGTTTTTATAGTATTTTCTCCATTAGTGAAGACTTCTATTTTGTGTTATGAGAAAGCAGTTTCTTAAGGACTAACTATCTAACCAGGTTATCTTGCATAAGAAATCAAACCAGCAAGGTTCATTAGCCTCTGCAATGCTTTGAAATCCATACATTATGGAAGTTATTAGTATATTTTGCATACAGTGATTGCATATTTATATTAAAATACGCTTTCAGTGCAGTCAAAGTGAAGCAGTCAATTAGTCAAGTTTAAGAGATGCTGAAGTTAAATTATTCCATGTTTGATTGCTTTAATGAAAATCATCACCTTAGCTATTTTCAGAAAAAAAATGTAAAGCTCCAGTTTAAATTTTTCAGTGCTGGTCCATGCAGAAAGTTTCTTTCCATACATAAGGACTATATTCTGCAGTGTATGTGGGGGTGGTGTGGAGTGACATCAATTATAGCATCCTCCAGTCTAACAGATCTCAGCTCTTGAGATGTGACTTTCTGTTCTTGACGCATGAATATATTTTCTTAGTAGCTGTGAAATTCAAACTAAACAGCAGATCCCATAGTCTTGTGTCTCCCTTTGAAAATACTTTGAGGCAGGTCAAACAGTAGTCGATATTCCCTAATTTTTATCCCCAGAAGCTCATACAATGATGTCCTCCTAAGAGCTTTCATGTGAAAATATTTGAGTATGTTACACTGAAATATTTTGTAGGCTTTACAATAGGAATCTTTAAAACTCCCTACACATTTTAAGAATAAAATAAGCTTAAATTTATGTAAGATTTAAAATATTTTGAAAACAAAGCAAAAGCTTGAGCATGTTTTTGGTTATCAAACTTGTTGTGCTTAAGAGTAGACATACAATTTTACTTGCAAATTTCCTGAGACACATCTGAAAATCAATTTAAACAGCAAAAAAAATGTTGTTGCTGTTTATACAATGAAAGATAACTAATTTTGACTACTAAATAAACGTTATTTCTATATTTTTGTGTTTCCTTAAATGTTACTAAAATATCTTGAGTTATTTCTTAATTTATGATTTAGCTAAATTCTGTTGGAAACATTCATGGAATGAAATGCAATATTTGTGTTCTGCTGTGTTCAACTCACAAGTTGGTTTGACTTGCTGAAGTGAAGAAGGAAGGTTTGGTGGTGAAGGTGAATATCAGACATCAGTCAAAAATTTCTTTCTTCTGTTATGTGGGAGGTTATAGTTTGTGGCAGATAATATAAAATTGTAGTGATTGCCATCAATTTTATTTATTAGAGCTGAACCTTTTCAAGAAATGATTTAGCCACTGGGTAAAACCAAGCATGAATACCCTGTGTTAGCTTTTAATTTAATTTGAGTATCCAGCAACTCAAACGGATATGTGCTGGGGTCTGAACCCCGAGCCCTGAATTAAGGTTGACATAAGGGTGGTTCCCATGGTCCTTCAAAAGGAGGGGATGAGTTTGCCTTTTGGCTTTCCTCCAAGGTGTGGCTGACCTTGTAGGGAAAGCCCTTGGGTAAATGAGTGCCAGGTGTCCTGTTTTGGGGATAAAAGCTGGGCCCACTTGCAGGAAGGGTGGGGTGTCTGTCTGTGAGGTGGATGCACTTTGCAGAGTTTCCCTGTTGGGGAAGGACCTCTTGACTCTCCCTGCAACTGGACCCCAGTCAGATTTGGTGCTGGTGAATGTGGGCTCTGTGAGAGCAATGTGTGGCTACCTCTGTCCTACGTGATCAGCCTCTTGGCTTGGCTGTCTCCCATCTCTTCTATGGGAGACTTTGTCCCACCAGTTGTTGGCCGTGCTGTGTTGTCCCTGGGGTCACTGGGGTTGATGTCTGTTATGTGTAACCTCATTGACTTGTTTGTACCCCCAGTGATCACCCATGTCCTGACCCTTTTGTGTGCAATAGAATCTGGTTACTGGTTTGTTCTGCTGTTGGCTGTGTCCTTTGTGCTAGGCCTGGTAATTGGGAAAACAATGTCTTAAATTATTTTTCTCTAGACATCTGTTAATGCTGTTGCAATGTTTCTGAAGAAATTTATGCATTGTGGCATATTTAGTTGATGCCCTTGTAGGGAGAAGTCACTGGTTTATTAAATAAAGTCCCCACAATTACTGACTGCATTGGTATTGCTTTCATCTAGTTTGACTCACAACATTATCCTAGACTTTGTCTTTCAGAGGAAGAACTTGTTTCCAAATAGTTTTTTCATTTTAATCAGTAGCCTTCCCACTTCTGCCTTAATTGCTTAGTGTGTATGCATCATCCTGAAGTGTGAAATGCTGTGACAATTTGATGGGTTTATGAATTCTTTCAGCACTCTCCCATTCAACATGTTCTTATTTTTTTGTAGGTACAAAATAGCAAATTGCAACAAAGAGGATAAGTTTGAAAGTGGGGGTGCAGTTCAAAACAGTTCTGCCATGGGAGCAGAACCTGTAGTACCTGCCAGTCAAGTTCATTAAATTATGTTGTTATAGCAACTGGCTGGCCTCTTCCATACTTAAAATATCATGTGTCAAATAATTAGTACTGCTTAATTGTATTTTATTGCAAAATAGGCAAGTAATTAAAGAGGTTCTTGCAATGGCTATGGGGCCAGAAAGGGTCAGAAACTACTTGTAATTGGAATATATTTCATGAATATGAATTAATATGTCTAATAATCAAACTGTCCCTTCATTCCCCAGGATCCAAAAATGTATCCAGCCTATTTGAACTGCTTTTGCTTTCTCAGATATTAATGGATAAAAATTAGCTCTTGGCCCCACTCTTCTTTATTTTTCCTTTGTCTCTTTTTGTCAACTTAAGAATCCTATAACATGTATGATATATTTAGACCTTCCCTGATGTGATATCCATGCAGACAAATGGCCCAATAAAATCTAGTTTGGCCTTTTCAGTGTGTTTCTCTGTATTTTGGCTGTCAGTTGTGTGTTGGTACAGGTCCTTTTGTTTTTCCTCTTAGTGTGGTCCTCTGCATGGAAACTTTGTGAGCATTTGATCTAAGTCAGCTGTCATCATCATCCAGAAATGTAGAGCTTTGTGGAGAGAGGGGGGAAGATTATTCACAACATAATATTTGGGATTTCAAGTCCACAAGTGCCAAAATGAGTCAGATAAACTAGTTCAGCCAATCCCAGTTATGGAATACGAGCTTATTGACAAGCCAAGAACCTGCATTTTTTTCATGGTCTAAGGAGGTTAATTTTTGTTGATCTTCAGGACCTCTGGATTTGATTCTCCAACCATTTTTTGATGCTGAGTACAGAATCTGTCATCCAGCAGCGATAGTTCTTTGCTTAAAGAGCAAACTGTGCTGCTGTGAAGTGAAGGGGATTGAAATAAAAGAGCTTCTGAAGTGGTGCAGTAGCCACGTTGTAGACTGCAATGTGTGTAAAGCAGTACTGAGGTTATTGCAACAGCTGCAAAGGAAAATGAAAGAGGAAGGGATGACAGCCCTCCACCTTACGTAAAAGTAAGCAGAATTAAAATAACACCCAGGAAAAGCCTTACCAGTCACCAGTGTAAGTCTTCCAGTGACTGCAGTTGGAACTTTTTCATCTAACCCAAGCACTGTTCTCCATGTTATTTGTGTTATTGCTTTGTATGGATTTGCAGTTTTACAGTTGACACTCCCATCTGTTTCTCTTCCTCTTCTAGCCTTGTTATCATCCTCTTTTTATGTTTTCTTTCCTTAACAAGGTCATTCATACCCCATCTCTGTGCACACGACTTCAGCAGGAGCTTGTGATGTGTGGGGCACAGGGAGTTATTACCAGGTGGCACCAGATGGTTTTGAAATGGCTCTTTGCAATGGAAAGTAAAGCTTTACTTCTCCCTCTAGGCCTGCTTAAGGTAGAAAAGTTGACTTATTTGTGGCAATGAACCTATTCAGTATCTTACCAGACTTAATTCAATGGAATCCATTTCTTTTTAATTAAAACAATCAAATACTTTCCTTGAGCCTTTGAAAAAAGCAGTATTCACTGATGAACTCAGAAGAAAAAAGGAAAATTATAACCTTTTTTTCCCCAACAGATGTTTCAAAATTGTGCTGCCTTTTTTTTCCCAAAAAGACATTGTTTCTTCATTCCACATTATTAATCTCTCTTCTGCTATGCTTTTAGTAATTAGTGCCTTGCAGGATTTTTTGCTCTTTAATTTTGCTATGGGCTTTTTGGATTCCCCTTCTGTTACATGCATATCATAGTGTTCATTAATATTTAACTTGTTTAGATTTAATAACAGTTTAAAGGACATTATTCTTCTATGAATTACATAACTGTACTGGTGATTACTCCGTGTATTGGTTGACTTGTGTAGGGAATGAAGTGATATTATTTTGAAAGCGTTGTTGCAGTGTAATATCCTTGCATATGGAACCACTTTAGATCCATAAATGCCCTACTGTTTTACATTTGGCAGTGTACTAGGATAAATCCTGCATACCTACTATCTGAATTTGCTCAAATAATTGCAAAAATCAAACATCCATCATTCAAACATGGCAAAAAGATTTATTTTTCTAACCTCCCCAGATGTTAACAAAAGCTTAGAATGTGCACAGATCCCAACTCTTTTGGAGTTCACTTTGAATAAATATATGCTTTTTTTTTTTTTTGCTTTAAAATTTAGTTTTAACCTTAACAAATCTTAGCAGCTGGCACATATAGGTTTGTTCAGCCAAAATTAAACAGATAACTCCAACAAATATTTGTATATTTTTACAGCAAAGATATGGAAGACATTCTACTGTTTTTCATGATGAAAAGTTCCAGGCTTCTCTTTAAAACTGAACACTGCCACATGAATATGTATTAGTTTAGCTAAATATCATGGGATATTATAAATCTGTGTTCTCAAATATTTACTTAACTGCCCTGATGAAGATAGTTTCTTAGAAGGGGTGTATGTCTCCACTCTCATTGGCTAAAATATAGTTTATTACTTCATAGCCCATCTTCAATTCAAGTCATGCCAAAAATAGAGGGATTATATGCCATCCAGATTATTCTAGGGCATGGTAAAAAGGTACTAACCCTCTGAGATTTGCATTATTTATGAGAGATTAATAGTCATTTGCATCAGTTTGTCATTCTAGCCTTCGAAAAAAACAAAGGCTGAAAGTTAATATTCGTTCTACTGGTGTAAATCTATGTAACTGTGACTAAAACATGGTCACCTGAGAGGAGGAAAATCTCTCTGCCAAGTATGAAAAATGAAAGTCAGCAGGAATGTTCTTTGATCTTCACTTAACTTCATCCCAAAAGATGGAAGCTGGTTCATAGCTTCATAGGGCACTGGAGGTTTGTAGAGTTTACTGATGAGCCACAGATTTTCCTTTAGGGTAGTTGCCTCCTTTAGTTACAGTTCTCCCAGTCAGAGATTGAATTTATGATTTCTTTCCTATGATGGTGAAACTCTCTGCTGTATTGCACTTGATCATTTAAATTTATTACTGCACATCTGTAACTGCTTCATGCCAAAAAAACTATCCCTGAACTGTGTTTCTTTTGTCTTATAGAAAGTGTTTGATGTTTCAGGTCTTCAGAGGTTGAACTTGAGACACAACAGTTGGTAATTAGAAGATATGGAGTAGCTTTGAAATGAAAGTATTTAAGTAAACATTGGAACAAAAGAACCCTGAAAGTTTTCAAAAACTTTGTATGTGATAAACTGGAAGTCACATTTTAGTCAGGTTTATCAGCAGTGGAAATTTGGCAGATTAACCCCAGATGTAAGAGCAAAGCTTGCTGGGTTTTGGTCTTTGCTACCTCTAAAAGTCAGAATATTACAATATGCTTCCATTTAGGAACATAACCTGGACTAGATTTCAAATGCATTAGTTTTAAGCAACCATGGGTAACATTTACCAGCAAACTAGAGCAGCACAGCAACATACACAAAGCAACTCTGTAATTTCATAGCTTCTTTTAGACAGTCTAGCACAATTGCCCTTACAGAATTGATGTATTTTTTTTAAGGAATTACTTAAATACTGCTATTTAAATAAGTATTCTTGATTTTGAAAGCATTTACTACACACTTTGCAAGTGAACAGAAATAGGTACAAGGAAATGGTCGATGTTTTGTCCTTGTTTGTCACAGCAGCTTTGAAACTGTCCTAGGGCAGTGTTGCAGTGTCCCTGGTGGAGGGAATAATACCATGAATTTTTGTTGGGCTGACACTAGTACCATCCACAAAGGCATTTGATTTGATGTATTCAGTGGGATGCTTGGGACCTCAGGGGTCTGCAGCAGAGCTGCACAGCCAGTGGTGGATGCTGCCTTCTTCCTTCTGCGTCTGTTCTTCCTCTCTTTTAAGAATGAAGCATGTCTTGTATGCTGAAGTGCAGGGCCATGATAGCAGAAGGAGATTTGAAGGGTACAGATATTCCCACTGCTTTGAAGGGAGAGGACTGTTCAACAAGTGGATCACTTTTATGATTTAGCATTTTGGATCAACTTTAATGTGGGATTTTCTTCATGTTTTACTGCAAACCCACTGGTGGTAAGGCCAGGAAGGAGCAGACAGAGATACTGGGAGTGGAAATTGTAGGCCTGGCATGATTGTCAGCTAAGGACCTTTAGGTATTGATAAGCATTGATGAGATCCCCCCTCAGATCTGCCTTTTTTAATGAAGTAAGCATGGAAGAATTAAGAATATCCAAGTAGGTGACTGTGCTCTCAGCCTTCATTTTTGTAGCTAGAGT
Source organism: Podargus strigoides (assembly GCA_028020825.1). Lineage (NCBI taxonomy): Eukaryota > Metazoa > Chordata > Aves > Caprimulgiformes > Podargidae > Podargus > Podargus strigoides. Next base: position 6,893,481 of record CM051633.1, read on the forward strand.
GGATCAAACTTCATCTCCTATACACTGAATTAAGATAATCTAAATCTGCCCAGGCCCCAGACCTAGTGTAACACAGTTTTCATAGCTAATCTGTGTAGCTCTGTATGACTGTTGCTGGTTTGAATCTATTGTGCAGGAGGGAAGTCTGGATAGCTCTTATGGTGTGTGTAAAAAGACCCAAACAAACCCAACCTGCCATGCAACAGAACTGGCGTAGTGTTAGTTTTTCTTGGTTACAGCTGAAGTTGAAGAGCAGATATATTATGTCTGAACTTTGTTCAGCCCCACATCTAAAGATATACAGCCTCACTTTTTCATGTGCATTGCCTATTCTGTCAGCTATTGGAAGAATGAAGCACAGTATTGTACTTAATGTATTTGAGAACACTTCAACCTCAGTTGAGTTACTTAAGCAGTTCAGGAAATGTACCCTTAAACTAGCAGTTTTGTCTTCAAAGATTATTTTTTTTAGGATGAACTTGCTGATTCTTGAAACAAGCCTGTAGGGGTAAACAAGCATTAGTTTTCATAATGCTGAGAAGTAGTTTTATGCAGAGAGACTGTGTCTTGTCTGAGACTGTAGTGAACCCAATTATTGGGTGAGCTGGAGCAGAATTGCAGCTTTTATGTTGTACAATCTAGGAAGAGCTAATCCTTAGAATCATAGAATTGCCTTGGTTGGAAAAGACCTCTAGGATCATCAAGCCCAACCACTAACCCAGCACTGCCCAGTCACACCAGACCACGTCCCTCTGCACTGTTTCACAATCGTACATCGCCTTATAAGAATTATTAGGACCTGTGTTTCTTCTATGAAGAACAGACACTAAGCTGCAGTCATGTCAGTGTGGTGGCTGGACTCTGGCTGAGGGCAGATCACCTGTTGGATTCTCAACAATGTGTGTTTTTCAATTCTCCTTTAGACGCATTCATTCTCTTAGAAGCCTGGCAGCACTCTTAAGTATTTCAGAATTCTGTAAGGTTAACATTTCTGTGACTGAGCTGCTTCTCTTCCACTTAGTAGATGCTTGTTGCATAACTCATACATCATATATATTTAATTTTGACAGCACGATTACGTATTTATTATCCAATATAATTTATTTAACTTTTCATTTCCTACTCCTAGCCTTTAGTGGCAATTCATATGCTAAAATCTTTGGTGTCAGGATAATTCTTGTCCTGCATTACACTGAAAACCACCTTAGTATGATAGGAGTAAGCAATGCTTTCACTACACAAAGCAAATTCTGGTGTTGCACTGTAGCATCTTCTGGTATAATCATTCTGAAACAGATTGGTAGTCTGAGGCTTGTCCTGAAAAGAGGGTTATTTTCCCAGTGCAGTTACCCATGACTACACGGAGGTGTCTAGAAAGATTTCAGTTATAGACATACCTCTGCCATCTGTCCTTTTTTTTTTTCTTTTTCCCATATACCATAGAAGATCCAGATAACACATCCTACTGAGAGAGAGAAAAGTAAAGAAACCCCAGGTATGTATCTATACAGAGACCTAATGAGGCAAGTGAGTTTTTTTAAAAACAAAAAATAAAAAAAAGGAAGAAAGCTGTGATTTTTCTCTTTTTTCAGAATGGGGAAGTTCTGCTTAAATTTTATACCCTGTAAGAAAGTCAAGTACTTTATTGACAAAGTATTTTTTGCTGAGTATTTGCCTTCCTAGTTTTTTTACCCTAATACTTTTATGACTAGAGTTAGTAAAAATAAGATATTCTACTTTTTCCAGGTGTCATAACAAATAGTTGAAACATTACATTGATTTTAAAACAAAGTATAAAATTAGCACAAAATTTTAATAAATAAATTCAGGTTGTATGTTTTAGCATACAGTGGTACTACTCTTGACACATCTATATATTTTATTGAAATTGTCTTTCATTAGTAATGTAACAATAGGTTTTCAACTCTATTTCAGACAATTTGCAGATGTTAAATATCTCACAAAATAACACTTGGGTTTTGATCAGCCCTGCTAGAAATAACTACATGGTGCTGGTACAACCAAACACTTGAGCTGCCACTTCCCTGCGTAGCATAGACAAGCTATATGGTAGGATTTAAACAGTATAAAACAGATGAATCTACTTGGTTATCAACAGAGACAGCCTGCAGTGCTCTAAGCCTGTTTGCATAAATAATGGTGGTTTTCCCAAGCCATATGGACCAGTGAACCTTCATGGTGCAATGTTTCTTAATAATTGAGGAGAAGGATTTTCTTATTCTTTTTAGGGGTTATGGTCATCAGTGTGTCCTGCAGGTTTTACATTAATTTATCTCTGGTTTGTGTTGGAGATGCTAGGTAGTATGAATTTGGAAGAAAATCAGTTTGAGTGTGCTGCATTTTAGAGCTGCAAAATGTAGTCTGACATCTGCTGTAAACAAGGCTTTTCACAGTGTCCCTGATGTACAGCAGAGACAGTTGTGATGGCTGATGAAAACATTTTTAATTTTGAAATAGCAAGTGTGAGAGAGGGGAGGATCTACTGCATATCAACTTTTAAAGTATTTCTATTAGGCTGTTTCACACATCTATTTTTTTTCTCTTTTCTGCGTAATTTCAACTGAAAACTGGAAGGGGGGAAGATTCTTGCTTGGCAGTGAGCACATAGGGGAAGTTCTGTCTGGTGTAGTTCATAGCTGAAGTGAGTCAGAAAAAATGTTAACCTGGAGGTGCCCTGTTTCCTACTTTCAGAGATAATATTGCTACTCTGTTTGCCCATAGCACACCTACTTGGTATTAATTCAGTGATGAATATCAAAGACAACATCACATTTTTGTTGACTAGTCACGTTTTCTAAAGTGTGTGCAAAGGCAATCAAAACCAAATGAAGATATGTTTTTGTCAAAGACTTCAAATTGACTAATATACAAAGTTCATTTAAAAAACTATTTAAAAATAAATAAATCCTTTGCCTGTGGAACCTCCAGCTTGTAGTCAAACTAAACTCATTTTTAGTATGGCTAAATAGGCTGGTTCCTTGAGCTAGTCTGTAACAGCATGCTTTATGTCATTCAGTTCTCTTGTGCTTTTTTGTTTCTGTGGGCTTGTTTGCATCCTGCTTTTCTTTTTTCTTGCACAGCAAACTATTCTACTGTTAATTTGTCTTCTGCCTGACAGGAGGGTGCCCTTTGGCCAGAGCAGAAAGAGAAGTCCAGGTCATACTGCAGGCTTTTAAAGGCAACAAACTCACTCTTCCAATGAGTTTTACAGCAAAAGCTGCCAAAACCAAATAGTGACCTGTCAAGTTTTAGATTGTATAGATCAGAAAGAAAAATCTGTTTGAGCAAATACAGGAAAAAAGATTGTCTGATGCTTTAGCTAGAAAGTTGAGACTTGGCAATGGTCAAGAACAACAAAGGTTTCTGATAGCAAATATGCAAAGTTGATCCATCTGAACAAAAAGCAAGTCAACCATTGTTATCATAATTTGCACTGGAATATTTTTTTTTACGTTTTGTAGCCCCAGGTGTCTTGAAAAATAGAAGAACAGAACAAAAAATAAGTCTCCATTTTATTTTGTTATGATACAGCTGCTGAATGGCAGCATGTTATTGCAGATATACAAACAGGTATGCAAATCTTCTGCCTCTGTCCAGTTACATCTCTGTTGTCTGAGAAATATTGGCTTAGAAACAAATACCTTGTTTTCTTTAAGGTGGTTTCCATATGTTCCTCTCACATCTGTCAGTTTGAGTCAAACCCTTAGATATATACATGTTCACACCTTTTTCTGCCTTGTGTGTGATTACTTCTATTCAATAGCTAACTGTAACTTTGATTTCTTTTTTGCAAAGAAGGACCACTTTGGTTATATTGAGAAAACTTAGCATACACTAGGGCACGTGCAGCTCTGCTCTCAGTTCCCAAGGGTGATACACCAGTGTACCATTGCATACACTCTCAGACAGGGCTTTTGCTTTTTAAAACCTCTGTGAAGTTCAATGAGAATAAGGGGCCTGGAAACCTCTCTACATAGAAATGCTGTAATGTTTTTGCTTTCTTCTGTAGCCATAGTAAGGCACTGGAAGGTTTTAGTGCTTGTTGTTTCCCTGAGACAAGAGCAAGAAGATGGCCTTCTGAAAAGCTTGATGTTGTCTTTTGTGTCTCCAGTGTTCTGTAGAATAGGAATGCTTGGCTGCCTCTCTGCAGTTGTGTCCACCAAAGCATTACTGTTTCTAAATTACTTTGGGAATGCTAAACAGAGTGCACTTTTGAAGAGCCTGGAGTAACAGTGGAAATGTTGCTGAGGTTCTGCATGTTTTCATTGGGCTACTGCACCATAGCTTGGCTTCTGTGTCCTGGCAGAAGGTAGAAGGTCCATAGTTCTGTGTGAGGTTGGTGGGGAAGCACCAGAGAGTCATCCATCTGTCAGGTCAGTGATGAAGTATTGTGAAGAAATGAGTGAGAATGACTATAAAACTTACTGAAAGCAACACACCCACAGAGAAACCACTCTGTTGGAAACCTGTTACTATTAAAATAGTAAAAATATTATTATTACCTTTCAAAACTGACAGAGCAAAGGTGCAGACAACAGAGAAAGGTGACACTTGCTTTATAGATTTTTTTTTTTTCATTTCTAGGCTGCTACTTGGCTATTTTAACAGCTTTCCCAAGACACCCCACCATGATGAAAGGGACCAAATTGGTGTCTCTCCACAAATGTTATTTGGTTTTAACTTGGTTTACATTAAAAAAGTCTAAATATCTTAACAGAACTATTTTTGAATAACATACTGTGCAGACAGAATGAATAAGGCTTCTAGAGTGTGCTCTCTACTCAAATGCATAACTCCTCGGAGTAAGAACTGTTTTCACAGTGGTGTGGTTTTTTGATTCTCTAGATGATGTGTACTAGCTGTCTTATTCTTGGATATTTGCTTTTCAAAGAACTTATGGGATTTGTGTTAATATAATCCACAGTCTTTAATGTGCAAGAAAAGGATATAGTGGTATAAAACTTTACCACCTTTTAAAGTTGGAAGTTTATGCATATACATTGGAAGTATGGTGTTATTGAGTATTGAATGGTGAGAGGAGATGAGTGAAAAAGGTTCTTAAGTGATCCTGATGGGACTGGTGTGGTGAAAGCTTACTCCATTGTTCAGTCTATTACCAGCCTTTATTGCTGCACCCATATAATACTGTATTTATGTACAGACATAAACTTATATAATATTATGCTCTCTGCAGAGAGGCTTTTCAGAAATTTATGCACGCTCACAAAACTACTTTAAAGGCTAATATCTAAAGATTGTTAAATTGCAAGGCATCTCTACATTTTGTGAGCTGCAATTTTGGGGATCGTGAGAACACAAAATCCCTATATAATCTTTCTTTTTCAAAATTTTCTTCCTATTGTGTTTTCATTTATTATCATTGAAGTCATCCTTTATATAAACTGAGAGTTTCATGGTTGAATTACTTAGTAGCTTCTAGTATCTTCAGCAATTTTGCAGCTGTTCTTTAGAAATGGTCTTTTATAAAGCAGAGAAAGCCAAAAAAAAAAAAATCTCAGTTTTAAAACCTTTTCAACTTGAAGTTTAAAAATGTCTCCAGATTATATTGTTTCTTGATGTTTTCTCCCACCAAAAAGGAAATAGTTTAAGAAAAGCCTGAACAGCTAAAATGTGAAAGTGTCATGGTAGTTGAAATTAAACATTAAATAAAAGGGTTTTATAGACTTACAGGTGTTATATATCTATATATCTATATGTATCTATCTATCTGTATATATATATCTCCATCCCCTCTGAAAAATCTTGTTTCAAAAATGGGTATTTGCCCTTTCAAGTAGTGTCCTGATGCACACAGGGCACTGGGGACACTGCCCAGTACTGTTTGGAAGGTATGTACCAAGATAGGGAATGTCCTTAGGAGTTCTACCATGAAAACCTTTTTGGAGGTATTTCTGTATATTTGTTTTGCATCAGAAATATAAACTCTTGAGCTTTAGAATATGGCCTCTTATGTGATTTCCCTTACTTTTATTAAGAGATACAGCTCCTTAAATAGGGAAAAGATGGACCCTCTCTAGTTGAGCCTAAAACATCTGTTGCCATGCATATAGGCTGTGTTGATGATCAGTTATGGAGATGCAATTCCTGGTGGGCTCAGGGTGTAATGACTAAGTTAAGTCTATTGTAACTGAAGCAGACTGAAAAGAAAATGTGTGGTATAGATTTTCAAGCTGAGTAGTATTTTGTATCCTTGGACTGAATCACTTAAGTTTACTACAGTGTAAGATAAACTCACTTTGCTGCAGCAGGACTAAATGATCCTTTTGATCAGAGACCTCTTCCTTTTAGTCAGAGTTTTGTTCCTATGAGAACTGAGGGGGAAATGTAAAGTGTTAGAAAAAAACATCAAAATGGGATGTGTGCCCAGTAGTGGTTTCCTTTCCACTAAGGTTTTTTTGTTGAGGAATGACTCAGGACTAGTAAAGCAAAGCACCTGAAGATAAAAGTTAACCTTCATAAATAAATCCTAGTCAAAAAATTATATATGAAACTCTGTATTTTCCTAGAATGTATATTCTTGTTGGAAAATATGTTCTAGAGACTTGCTTCTTTATGTTCTTGGTGAAAAAGCATTATCTATGAAGACAAATACCTTCTTCCAGGGGACTATAGATCGTGGTGTTTACCCTAACATATTCCAGTGCTATACCATTTTTCATGGTTTGGCAGAAAAATGTCTTAGAAAAGGAACACCAGCCATAAATCCAAGAACCTTTCTTCTGAACCCTTTATTTATTGGCTGAATGTGCAGCAAAGTGCAGTAGTGTGTAGGTGTAGCCATATCAGTGTTTTTCATAGACACACACCTTTGGCAGGACTGGCTTTGCAGGTGCTCCATCACGTGTATGTTTTGGCTTCTCAGTTACTCTGCAGAAGGGAATGCTTGTTTTAGTCCAGCCCTGGCCTGTGTGTTTGTAACCAGGAGTTATCAGTTATAAGAATGACAGTGAGTGTCTGTAGACCAAGAAGTGCCCTTTTTGACAGAGGTATGGCAGTGAATTGCAGTAAAACACTTGAAGTCTTGGGTGAAAGATGGCAGGCAGACTTAAAATGGTTTCCAGACACTTTTGCATTACATGGCCATATTTTTACTAGGTTGTAACTTTAAAACTTTCAAAGCCCAGTTGTGATAACTGAAGTAATGCTTTGGCTGCTTAGCTGTTGTCAAGAAGGAATCTTTTGGGGAACAAAACTGCTGCTTTAGGTAAGTTAAAGCAAGACCTATTTGAACGAGCCAGAATGGCAGCTCTGTGTTTGAGAACATTTACAAGGTGGACATGCAGGTGATATCTGCCTTTTGTTATTGTTCCTGATAATCCATGCAAATTTATCATTTATACATGCTGCACTGGCACTTCATTAGAGACCAGCATCAACACTCCAGATACTTCATTGTGCTGGGCCCAGAGAATCAACATGACCTTCTCTGCAAACAGTCACCAACGTCCCAGGAAATGTGGAGTGCAAGGCAGTGAAGCTGAGTTTTCAGTGTTCATCATACTCTTAGCTGCTGAGGCAGCTTGGTAACAGAAAGCTGGGAAGTTAGGAGCTGATGGATGAGGAAGGAAATAAATTAGTCTGGATAGGAGTATGAAAGCAGATGTGAACTGGAACAGTGGCAGTAGAAAGAGGGGTAAATTAGAGAGGAGAGAAAAATAGTAATAAATATAGCTGCAATGAGAAGAGTGAGGTGAGAGGTGGAAAGGAGAAGGAAGGCTGTGATGAGCTCCCTGCTTATCCCTTTTCCTCACTGAGAACCTGGAAATGAATCTAGCTCTCTTGTACCCCAAGCATGACGATATGCCATGCTGGTCTGGGTCAGTGTGATGGAGAATTTCTCACTTCAATTTTTTTTTAATATATTTTTTTTCCCTAAATAATTGCATATCAAATTTCTCAAGTCAAGTACTGCCTCAAGTAGGAGGTTTGTTAAGAGTGCCTGGGTAAGGATGAGTTTGAGTCAAGCAAGTGTGTTGTGCTACAGGTGCTGCAGTTTTACACAGGAACCCTTCTGCTTACGATGCTCAGAGGTAATAGGAAACCTGGTGTATCTGCGAGGTGTTGCCTGCAAGAAAATGAACAGATGACTGCAGGAAGGGAATGGATTGTTCCAGGCTGGGGCAATAGAAAGCATATGTGAAACAGCTCTGGTTTGTTCCTTCACCTCTTCCAGACTCCTCACAGCAACCTTGTTGGCTGGTTGAAAAATATAAAACTTTCAGAAGTGTTGGGTATGCAGTTGTAACTGAAGTAAGTGGGAGCTTATTGTTTTGAACATTGTAGGTTGAATTTTTGTTGTCCTCAGTATAGACAACGTGGAAACCAAGTTAATATGTTTCAAGTAGGTCCCCCAAAATTAATGGATAGTAGTGACAATTTGGGGCCTGATTTCTTTTTTTTCCCCAACTCAAGCTTGAAGCTGGTCTCATCATTGTAAATGTGATTTGAAGATGAACTTGTTCACTTTTGCTCTTACAGACTGGTAATAAACACCTAGAGGCAAGAGAAAGGGAAAGAAAATCTGTGCCTCATCAGGATGGGCTCTCATTGAAAGTGATGCATGCCTAAACAGGCTTAAAATAATAATATAACTTAGATATAATAGGCTATAATAATTGCTTCAAGTCGCATTTCTAATTTTAATACTTGTTCATATGTATGTCAAACACTCTTTAATTGTATTGGGATTTTTAGCCAGAAAAATTAGGGTTTCCTATCTGAAGTCACACATTCAGGAGTAAAGCTGAGTGCCAGGATGGCTTGGCTGGTAATTCTCCTCTTCTGGGTTGTAACATCTCAGTCCCATGTTCTACACGCGTGGTGTCTCCTGTCATTACTGAAGTTACCAGTCTGGAATGGGGCAAGGTGTTAAAAGCTATTCTTAAATTTTAAATATACAAAACTAGATCTTTTTGCATGTTTCTCTAGTGGGGCAACTTAACATTTTGTATCTGTTAAAAAGGGATGGGCAGATTCCAAGGTTTAACTTACACTGTTTAAAAGGTGCATTGTTGCAGGGCATGTGTGTATTGAGGAAGAGTGCAATAGCTGCTGTATGTGTTTGCTTGTCTCACAGAATCACAGAATGTCAGGGATTGGAAGGGACCCCAAAAGATCATCCAGTCCAGTCCCCCTGCCAGAGCAGGAACACCTAGGTCAGGTCACACAGGAACACATCCAGGTGGGTTTTGAATGTCTCCAGAGAAGGAGACTCCACAACATCTCTGGGCAGCCTGTGCCAGTGCTCTGTCACCCTCACTGGGAAGAAATTCTTCCTCACATTTATGTGGAACCTCCTATGTTCCAGCTTGCATCCATTGCCCCTTGTCCTGTCATTGGATGTCACTGAGAAGAACCTGGCTCCATCCTCATGACACTCACCCTTTACATATTTATAAACATTAATGAGGTCACCCCTCAGTCTCCTCTTCTCCAAGCTAAAGAGACCCAGCTCCCTCAGCCTTTCCTCATAAGGGAGATGTTCCACTGCCTTCATCATCTTTGTGGCTCTGTGCTGGACTCTCTCCAGCAGTTCCCTGTCCTTCTTGAACTGGGGGGCCCAGAACTGGACACAGTACTCCAGATGTGGCCTCACCAGGGCAGAGCAGAGGGGGAGGAGAACCTCTCTCGACCTACTAACCACCCCCCTTCTAATATACCCCAGGATGCCATTGGCCTTCTTGGCCACCAGGGCACATTGCTGGCTCATGGTCACCCTGCTCTCCACCAGGACCCCCAGGTCCCTTTCCCCTATGCTGCTCTCCAACAGCTCAGTCCCCAACTTATACTGGCACAAGGGGTTGTTCTTCCCCAGATGCAAGACTCTACACTTGCCCTTGTTATATTTCATTAAATTTCTCCCCACCCAACTCTCCAGCCTGTCCAGAATGTATCTTATGTAGATAGTTAAATAGTGTGCCTAGCTTGGGTTCATTGGACTTAAATGCAAAACAAAAATCTTTGCTAAAACGGCTAGCAGTAGGCAACAACTATTCCACACCAGTTCCCTGTGCAGTTCTTCAGGTACAAGTAGTATTCTGTCCTCACTGTGTCAAGTAGGTGTGGGGTGGGTTGTTCCACGTTCAAGATGTCCATGCAAGAAAGTAATGCTAAGAAGGCAGTGGTGGAGGAAGTTCATGTGCAGAGTTACGTATCAGTAACTTCTCCTTGAAACCAAGCTAGTTTTTAATTTCATTTTTAGAAGATTAACTAAGCCCCTTTCATATAAGAACTTTTCTGATCATGTAATGTAGTGGTTTATAATTAAGAATTGCATTCATTAGCTTTGGAGGACACATATAGGTACAGCCCAGGGATGACTTCAGTTCCTGTGCTTTGGCATGTGGGAATCAGACTGTAGAAATCCTGAAGTCTTTGTGTGTGTATGGATTTGTCAATTGATGAATGTTAGTTAATTCATTGCTTAAAAATAAAAAAAAAGCGCCTAAAAGTGCAAACATGGCAAATTGTAAAGTGGCTGAGGAAATTAATTGTCAGCCAGATGATATTTTTGATACAGTGTTTAACATCTAAACATGGTAAAACTGCTTTTTCAGAAATTTCTGCAATGTCATTTCACACCTGCTTTTTGGAGAAGTTAATTCTGTCTGTTTTTAATTTGTAGGTACATTGAAACCTTGAAGGAGCACAAACCAAAAATTGTCTGGGACGAGCAAATTGCTGAACACTACTTTGAATACAAAAAGTGAGTTACATTTATTATCTTAGTGTTCTGCAAGTAATTTTGTGCGTGGCCCAGTACACAGTGAATTACCAGTTAACTGTAGGATGCAACTGAATTCAGCAAAGGGGAATTGTGCTGTTTGTGATCTGTATGTCAACAGTGAACTGCAGGGTAAAAGAGTGCTGCAGGCAAGAGAAGCAAATCAGAGGATTAATGAAATAACATAAGGTAAAACAATCTTTAGAAGAGAAATCTGTCAAGCCATACCTTTTGAAGTTACCCATCAAACTTTACTGTTGAGTGTCAGTTCATCAGAGGCTCTGAGATCAGTGCTGTGAGCTGTTGGGTGATTAACAATAACCTGGCCAAAATTAGGTCTGTGGTACAAGAGCCTGGCTTTCAAAGTCCTGGTGGTAAGGTTGGTGAAGCAACAGACTTCCACCAAATCACAGAATGCTGGGGATTAATGGCATGGACTGTAGAGAAGTGTAATGAGAATAATATCAAGTGACTGAGAGCATGAAGGGAAAGGGTAATAACTTCCTTCACCCTCCCTTTTTCATCATGAAAGGACAAGAGGCTTCCTGGTGCTAGGAAAAATCCATTTAAAACAGATATTTTAAAATAAAAACCAAGCAAACAGCAACATCTTATTAAGTCTCGGTGATGCTTTGCTATTTTTGTATGCAAATATACAAAAATATGGTAAAATTATACAAACAGAATCCTCCTACAAAGCAGTGTCTTCTATATTACTCAGTGCATTGGTAATGTGAGGAAGATACACCACTGAAAACAATGGTCAAGCACATTTTAGGGTGCTTTAAGAAAAAAACAACCTACTTTATTTCCAAAATACCTTTTTGGTTTAAATATATTTAAAAAAAACAAAAAACAAAAAACAAGAAACCAAGCAAAAACAACAACAAAAGCAAAAATGCCTATTTTTATATCTTTAGTTTAATTTTCAAGGTTTCTCTCAGCAACAGAGAAATCAGTCTTTTTTCTTATCAGAAAAGAAATATGTACCATTGGTCAGCAGTGTTTTAATTTATTTCCCATGTTTGTATGAAAGGACTGGGATCTGTGTTCCTTCCCAGTTAATTCTTTGGGAAGCAAAATTGCTTTGTGCCAAACAATTTCAAAGTTTTTTGTGTTAACTAAAGAGGAATAAATCAGCAGCTTTGTGTTCCTGACCTTAATGCCCAATCCCATTGGAGACACAGTGAGCACTGGCTGGAACCTTGCTCTCAGGAGGGTAAATCTGCACTGGGGGTGGTGTGCCTTTGGGATTCATTCCTGAAACCCATTTCCTAAATGTCTCCTTGCAAACTGAACATGTGGGAAGGGGGTAGCTTGTCAGTAGTATGACATCACTGGCCTCTGAAAGCCACTCTTTGGAGGTCCTTGTTTGTGGGCTTCCTGGAGGAATTTCTGATGAATAAAGCACACTGGATCTCAAAAGCACTCTGAACCTCCCTTGCTGCACGATGCTCAGCAGGCAGCTGTTTGGCTCAGTGTGTCAATGGTTCACCTAGCTGCAGGGGAGGGTTATTTACAGGAACTCTTGCTCAGTTACCACTTTGCTTTGCAGAGGCTCAGTTCCATTGGATGGGGGTGGCAGCCAGGCCTGAAATATGCTTCCCTGGTGAAGCATATCCACCTGGAAATCTTGCATGTCTGCAGTTGCTAAGAAATCAGATCATGAATCTTTAAGCAAAGCACAGCTAATGATTTTCATGTAGCAGGCAGAGATTATTACAGATAGTTACAGAAATCTGTTTTCTCTGAGTGCTTGTCCCAGTGCACTTTACAGGTAAGGATGCATTTATGTAACTGGGGAGAGTTTGGGAGCATTGCCTACTTGGTCTGTATTTCCTCCAAGCCTAACTGGTAAAGTGGTGCTGTGAGACCACTTGTAACTCATCAGCCTTGGTTGGAAGAGACCTCTAAGCTCACCCAGTCCAACCATTAACCCAGCACTGCCCAGTCCCCACTGCCCCATGTCCCTCAGCACCACATCTCCACGGCTCTGAAATCCCTCCAGGGATGGGGACTGCCCCACTGCCCTGGGCAGCCTGGGCCAGTGCTGGGGAACCCTTCCAGGGAAGAAATTCTTCCTAATATCCAATCTAAACCTCCCCTGGCACAACTTGAGGCCATCACCCCTCGTCCTGTCACTGTTACCTGGGAGAAGAGACCGACCCCCCCTCACTACCCCCTCCTTTCATCCTTCTCATTAGTAAGAGTTTAAAAGACAGCTTTGTTATCTGTGCCTGGTGTAACTTGCCCTGTCTGTGTATTTTCTTATTGCTAGCATTTAACTTAACCTGAAAGATAGTAATTTGAGAAATTGGGAGAAAATCTTTCACAGCTTGCTTCTGACAACCAAATGTCTTCATCTGTTCCAGATTGCATTTAGTAGGCGCAACTGTCTTTTACTCTCTGACAGTTTTATAATGCAGTTGCAACAAGATAGCTCATTGTGTTTACTCAGATCCAGTACCAAGCCATCTCTGTTGTAAAATCTCTTCTTGGATCCTCTATTTTCACTGTCAGGAGTGTGGGGTAAATATGTATCTTGTCTGGCTCTGCCTGTATTGTATTTTGTTGTAACCAGTTCTTGGATGAAGTGCTACAAAGTCTGAGATTTTCATCTTAATTGTGAAAGTTACCTGATTTTTTTTTTTTTCCCAAACTTTGTGTTAGTTCTTATAAAACTGTACAGTGTACTTCAGAAAGGTTTTAGCCTGAAGCCTCTTAAGGAATTCTTTAGATAACCAGGGATTCTTGTTGCTGTAGTTGTGACATGATGCAGTTTCTCTGCAAATACTCCTCTAGCAGGTCTTTGACTCCATACAGTCACGTTTTGAACTTTGTAACTTTCCAGCTGCTGCTGTAGTCAAAGCCCACTGAAGTAGGGTGATTTGGTCAGGAGGAACTTCCTGAAAAATATTCCTGTAACTGCTGCCTTCAGGACAAGTGACACAGTTGCACACTTCACTTTTAATGGCTTTTCTTTCCCCACTGCTTTGGATTTATGTGCTTTTATAGGTTTGTGTCTACAGCAGAAAAGGGGCATGAATAGAAGTTCTTATCAGGAATAGAAGTTCTTATCTGCAATAGAAAAGCAGGAGTAGAGAAGACTCTTCCCCTACCCTGCCCTCAGTAGACAGTAGTAAATAGAGCAGTATGGAATGAATGGAAGTTGATGGCAAGTGTCTGAAAGTGCTGCAGCTTCAGAGTGGAATGAATGCTGAGAAAGAAATCTCAAAGACATGAGCTACTAAATGGCAAATAGTCTCTTTGATATGCTCATGTGCTGAACATACTAGCATATCTTAATAGCAATAACTTATTTAAAATAAAATCAGCAGTTTTCTTCAGCACTGTCATTGTTTCTTTTTAGTAGGAAAGAGTAAAACTGGTTTTGAATTCTAACCTCAGCCAGAAATCCTGTGGGAATCTGTCAAAGCTATTGTGACTATTTGGTTTTCTGTTTTACAGAAATAAAGGAGGAAAACATGCTGTCTTCTACCCAACACTGAAGGTAGGTGCCACTTTTTCATGTCAGAGGGCTGCAAGAGTAAAGAGGTGTTTACTTGACTTGTTGCATTCTTGAGACACTTCAGAAAGTGTTGAACTGGATTTGTGAAAGAAGTTTACCCTCATGTAGTTGTTATGATTCAAAGCTTCAGCTGCCTGTACAAGACTGTCTTTTTCTGTCATCTCATGCATAATGGGATTTTGGGGTCTTTGAAGATTAGCCATGTCTAGAGCTAGGACACACCAGGGCAAACCAGTGCTCTGAGAGTGCACAGTTCATGTGCTAACAGACATGCTCATTGTCAGATGAGACTGGAGGTGTTTTCCTTCTGATCATATTAGCTGGAAGCTTGGGGAAATTTTGCCTTCTTCTGTTCAGGGTTCTCCCTATCAGCCTGCATCACCCTGTTCTCTCTAGTTCTGTTTCCCTGGAACAAATTGTAGTGTTTTGAAAACTTAAGCATTTGACCTTACTGAAGCCTATTGGAAGGACATATGATTTCTGTCTGCACAGTAGTCTGCAGGATACTGGAATACAGGGTAAACTGGTTACTTGCAGCCTTAGTTCCTAGGAAGCTGTCTCTAGATTTTTCTCAAATGAAGCTAAAGGCAGTATGTTAAGCCTCTGCTGGCTCTGCTTTAATATTGGAAGGGAATTGCTTCTGTAGTGAAAGTTTATCATATTTACAGAGAACAGTGACATTTGGTATGGTTAAACTAGTGTGAAATGATCCAAGGCTGGTTTTCTGAACAGGATTGTTATCTGAAGCTCCATTAGTACAAGGATATTTCCCTTCATGAATCTAGTATTGGTGGAAGTACTACCACATGTTTGTGCTAACTATGTTCTTGCCAGGAGTACCTATCTTGGAGTGTTAGAGTTTCACTGTGAAACTATCAGAGAAAAGACAGATGATGCTGCATGTTGTTATGCTGCATTCTCTTTGGCCTTGTGGAAGAATTTCACCCTGCTATTGTCAGTACTAACCAGGTTAAGAACACTCATTCCTGTACAGTTCTTTCATAACATCTTATCTAACAGATACTCAACTGTGGTGCTTGGTGAATTTATGGAAATAGGTTTTCTTTCCAATATCAACAAGCTTGGAATGAAGTATTTTGAGATTTGTATGCTGGGGCAAATCAAAGAGTTGTCCAATAATGCATACAGAGATGGTCAGGGAACAGTTAAGTTTATTACCCCATAACAAGTGTGTATGTTCCCATTTTTAATGTTATAATCACTGGCAGGTTGCTCAAAATTGGTGTGTTCATGATTAGTTAAAAGCAGTCATGAATGCTAGGCCCAGTGGATCTGTTAATGATACCTTAACACTTGTTCTGTTTTCTATGGAAATGAGTTGTAAACACATCCCTAGTGTGAGCAGTTTAAACATTGCAGTGCTGCACCTCCAAGTAACAAAATCTGAAAGTTAAAGATTGAGAAATTATTATTTTTATTGTCTGAATGGAAAAATGTGCAGAACATGAATTGTGGCATCGCTTCCCTTGTAAACCAGTAGCTAAACAAACTCTAAATCAATGGCTGGAGCTCAAATAGGGATACTTCAAAGTATTAATCTCCCAGAATCTCTTTAAAATAGAATTGCAATAATGAACATTGTGACTCTGTCCTGGGAGAAGGCAAGGGTAGGTGAGAGATCTTGATGGTATTTGACGAGTTGTTCTAATTGTCTTCAGTGGTAAAGTTTTATTTCACTCCTGAGACATTTCTGGGAAGAGTTAGAATTTTTGTACGTTGTGAAATGATAGCCTAGATTAGAATAGTCCTTTGCATAGTTCATAAATCTGATTTATTTCTGTGGCATTTTGTCTATTTAGCTGGTTATCTTTTATTAGGCCATTGATTTAACTGGTGCAATTAACTGTCTCGTACTGAATGATTGCTTGCTAGCTGGAGAGTATTTGAAATACAGACTAAGTTTTCCAGTCTCTGTTTCAAGGATAGATGTTTTTAAGAAGTTGGATAATGGCATGAAGAGATGGCAGCATGGAGTGTGTGATGTCTCTGACTAAAAGGTAATTGCTTTATGTGTCTTTGTCTTAGTCCGTCCAGTTGCGCTTGGAGCTTGCAAAAGAATTGGGCACTGGAATATCCATCTGGGAGCTGGGACAAGGCCTGGACTATTTTTATGACCTGCTTTAAAATAAGAGATGATCTGGAAAAGACTTTATCTGCTTCACTGAGACTGTACCTTCAATTAATTTGGGTATCCTGGAGAGGTGATTTTTCAAACATTTTTTTGTAATTTATATCAGATCTGTACTAAACTTGCACTTTTCCTAATAAAGAACCTTTTCTGATTTGCCACACAGATGTGATTGTTGGTATCTGATAAAATTCAGAGAAAAAAAAAAAACAAACAAAACCAGAAATGTATTTTAAAGCTCCTAAAAATTCAGAGTCATTGAAAATAGAGCAACATAGCTGGGATGGCACCAGAATTGAAAGTATTTTTTGAAGTGTTTTCTATAAGAAATAAAATGATCAAGTTCAAGTTGATGCCATCTGATCAAAGTTTAAGATGGAGACCTCTCAAACAGTTGCTGGTAATAACCAAAGTGAACAAATAAATCCATCAGATTATGTCTAGCAAATTCAATATCTGCTGGACCCTCTGTGCCTTCCTGTCTTCTGATGAGGTAAGTCAGCAGAAAGTGTTGGGGGGGACCAATCTTTCTCTCAAGCTGGTAGAAAATCAAGCACTCTCAAGCTTAGCTGTTAGCTCCGTTTCACAGGATCACAGAATCACAGAGTGATGGGGGTTGGAAGGGACCTCTGAAGATCATCCAGTCCAACCCCCCTGCTAGAGCAGGATCCTGGAGTAGATCACACAGGAACACGTCCAGGTGGGTTTGAATGTCTCCAGAGACAGAGACTCCACAGCCTCTCTGGGCAGCCTGTGCCAGTGCTCTGTCACCCTCACAGTAAAGAAGTGTTTTCTTCTGTTAAGAGTGAACCTCCCATGTTCCAGTTTGTGCCCATTGCCCCTTGTCCTGTCACTGGACACCACCCAGAAGAGTCTGGCCCCATCTTCCCGACACCTGCCCTTGAGATATTGATAAGCATTGATGAGATCCCCTCTCAGCCTCCTCTTCTCCAAGCTGAACAGACCCAGATCCCTCAGCCTTTCCTCAGATGGGAGATGCTCCAATCCCTTCATCATCTCAGTGGCCCTGTGCTGGACTCTTTCCAGTAGCTCCATGTCCCTCTTGAACTGGGGAGCCCAGAACTGGACACAGAACTCCAGATGAGGCCTCACCAGGTCAGAGTAGAGGGGGAGGAGAACCTCCCTTGACCTGCTGGCCACACTCCGCTTTATGCACCCCAGGACACCATTGGCCTTCTTGGCCACGAGGGCACATTGATGGCTCATGGTCACCCTGCTGTCACCAGGACTCCCAGGTCCTTTTCCCCAGAGCTGCTCTCCAGCAGCTCAGCCCCCAGCCTGCACTGACCCATGGGGTTGTTCTTCCCCACATGCAGGACTCTACACTTGCTCTTGTTGAATTTCATTAGGTTTCTCCCTGCCCAGCTCTCCACCCTGTCCAGGTCACGTTGGATGGCAGCACAGCCCTCTGGTGTGTCAGCCACTCCTCCCAGCTTTTGTCATCAGCAAACTTGCTGAGGAGACACTCCGTCCCTTTGTCCCTTTGTTTTTTTCATGTTAGTAAATTCCTGAGGTAGTTCAAAGTCACAGTAATTTCAATTTATGACTTGTTTCTAAATTGGTTTTGTTGCAAGAGATGCTCTGTGATTTCTCTCTTCTGCTTCGCCTGCTCCGTGTCTCACTTGGCAGTATGTGGCACTAGTGCACGATGTGTTGGGGGTTAGTTTGTGGGAACTGTACTGTTTAGCACCAGAGGCTGTAATGGTAATGATGGATTACATGAATAGCCCCAGAGGAGCTCTGGCAACCCTTTGAGTTAAGTAGGTGCTGTGAATGTGATCAGCATCTTTGCCCATGAAGCTGTTATTATTTAGCTGTACACATCGGGCCTTTAATCCCCGTAACACAGAACTTTTATGAACCCAAAAGCTATAACAACCCATCAGACTAAAAACAAAGCCCAAAAATTGTGTCCCTGCATTTTGGCTTTACAATATTTGTGTTTGTAGAAATACACAGGCTTCAAGGCAGTTTCCTCTAAGGATCTAAGAGGTGCTGGGGCTTTCATGGAGGTGTCATTGGTCACCAGCAGAGACTCAGGCAATAGCTCTGTCCTCCCAGCAGTGTTCTTCTTGCCACTTACAGCTGTCACAAAGATAACTGCACACCTCTGTTTGTACCCACTCTTCTCAGTAATTAATCTCAGTGGGGAATTTATCTACCCCTGCTGTTTTCAGCAGAATAAATCCCACTATAATCCACCATTGATTAAAGAACTATTGATCTCTCTGATTTAGTTCTGGCCTCTCTTGAGTTCTCACATTGCAGGTACCCAGCAGGGTTTACTAATCAGCCTTCTTTTTTCCATACCATCACTTGTAAGATAATTTGCTACGTGAATCCGTGTGTTCAATTAACTTGAACTTTCTAATTCGTTCAAAGGTAATTTAAAGTCACTCTGGCAATGGTATCTAGAATAGCACAAGAATTCAATTCTATTGCACTATTTTTTTTCTACTTTCAGTGGCACTATTGAACCAGAATGTCTCAGAAAAAAAATAGTCTGTAAGAAATGGAAGGGGCTGTGATCTGAAACAGCATCCATTTTTATATTTGCTAGTAGGTATCTTTCAAAACTGGGTGTGGGGGAGGAAAGAATATTTCATTTTACATGTTGTTTCCTCTCTAGAAAAGATATGTGCAATTTATCATGTTTTTCATATTTTTTTTATATTCCAGGATGATTCTTTGTGAAGTTCAAGATTCCTGTTTGTGAGTACAACTGTGTTAGAAAGAAGTGTCTTTTCCAGTCTTGGAGATTACAATGAATATCTCTGTGTGTCAAAAATCAAACTAGCCCTTGCTGCATCCTGAAAAATAAACACCAGCTGAGATGGTGTGATTTTGAGCCCTCCATGTTATACAAGTGCTTGAAGCCAAGGGCAAGGTCTCTAAAGGCAAAACGTGTTTGTTGCTTTAGAAATAATATTCCAAATGAAACGAAGTTGGCATAATTCTTTATTGTGAAGTTCTGTTTAAAAAAAAAGACCTGAGCACCAGAAGGCGTGTGAGCTCCAGAATGAATGAAGGTTGGCTTCTGATGGATTCATCTTGTCTTTGCTGAATTTGTCAGTGTGTGGGAAGCCAGGTTTTCTTTTATTAGATACCAGCGACTCCACAGAGCCACCATGAAAACAGGTTGGTTTGGAAATGTGCACCTCGCCGCGTGTGTGAAAAGGTGACACAGAAGAGATGGTGGTATGGAAGTGGGGTCTGCAGAGCATCTGTTTTTAGGTCTTTCAGTCAAGGGGGGGAAAACTGAGCAAAGGGCAGAAGGTGGGTGGGAGTGCTGGAGTGGCACTGCTGTAAGGCCCATGGCAGGTGACTTGGGAAGTGTGTTTATTTCAACAGAATATTTCATCATTCAGTTTTCTAAAATACATTTAAGAAAAAGAAAAAAAAAAAAGCTGTGCTCAATAATCTATTTCTGTTGCAAGACACATTTCTGTGTATTAGGGTAAGACCTTGGTGGCTATGAATGTAAAGGTATCTTTTAGGTACCTGATGCCAAGTGGAGCTTGCTTCCAACTGACCTTTGCTCTTGTGTTTCCCTGTGTTTTACTTGTTTGGGTTAGACAGTTAAAAAAAAATACATCTTTCTGCACAATTTTTATTGCTTTCATTGAGAAAAAGAAGTAGCAGCTGATTCTGTTGCAGCTGGCCTTTGATATGAAGATAGTATTTTTATCATCAATTATCAGCCCACATATCACTTTAATAGTTAGCAAAGAGCTATTTTTATATCTATATACAACTAAGTATCTCCTCCAGACAGAAAAGAGGTCTTATCTGACTCCTGCAGGATGATATGGACCATACACCTGTGATAACAGCATCACATCTTATCTCAGGAAATGTCTCTCTTGTGGTAAGTGGATCTGTCTTGAACACTGGAGCGGCCATAGTCTTTATAATCAGAAACAGTTTTATCAGAGAATTGTGGAAAATCAGTTGTTTAGCTTGTCCCTTTGTGAGATGGTACTTCTTCAGAGAAATTGCTTCTGTACCTTGTTTTATAGTGCCTTTTTGTTATCATGTGTAGGTGTCAAACTCCAGAATGAACAGTAGCTTCCAGGTAAGGAAGTGGGGAGTGAAAGAGAAGAGGTGAGTTAGAGCAAAGGAGGGCAATAGGAAAACAGCTTCTTTAACCACAGAATCACAGAACAGCCTTGGTTGGAAAAGACCTTTAAGATCATCAAGTCCAACCATTAACCCAGCACTGCCTTCTTAGTTATAAACAATTTTCGAGCGAGCTGTAACAATTTAGTGTTGTTCATGGGCTTGGGTGAAAATATAAAATACCTTTTCCATTTCTACTATGAGCTACTGGTGGTAATTATTTTTAAGAGTGGGGGGTGTGGTGTTTTGTGCATACTTCTCTGTGGAGACTGCAAAGTTCATAGGAACTGTAATTACAGTCTCTCCTGAATTTGGGACATGTTGTTTGAAGTTTACTGCTTTGATTCATACACAGTGCAGCTGTTTGACTTCAGTTAAACAAATGGCAGGACAAAGCAGATGGATTCTACCCCTGCAGCTTGAAGAGGTTGTATGTTCCCTCAGTGATCTCTTTTTTTTATGTAGTAAGTGCAAATTAACAAAGCCTGAATTAGTGTTTTGTAGTCTAGCTTTGATACTCAGTGCTGGGGAAAAATATACTGTCTCTTTAGAAAATAAAATCTTCAATATGAAAAATAACTGGAATACAATCTGATCAACACTGCTTATTTAAAAAGTTGTAAAGATAAATAACATCACTTATCTTGTAGCATTTGAGATTAAAAGCTGAAATATGCCTTTAAATGTATTCTGTTGGAAGAAGGACATCATAACAAAATAGTATTTGGGAAAAAAATGTGGATGAATGACATCTAAGACTCAAAATTGAAAACAATTAGTCATTTGACATTTCTGCTTATATCAGCTACCTTTTCTGCATATATTTTAATGTGTATTTGGTTACAATGTAACTTAAAAAAACATTTTAGAAAAAACACTCAAAAAGGTAAGATTGAATTGTGTTTTCCTTTGTTTATTGCACACATTTGCAAGTGTCAAAGCAGCTCAGAAAAGCCTTATAGACGTCACCAAGTTTCACTAAACATTACTTATCTCTTTTCTTCCTTATGACCTGCACTTAGGAACAGTTTCGGGGGCTTCTCCCAGTGCTTTTGGGGCAGAGAATTATGTTATTTACTGAATTTTGCAGATGACAACATGAATACTGTAAACACTCATTGCCTTCCCAGGTATGCATATTGCTGTATAATTTGAATTTCCAGTGTGTGCAGTATTAAACTCATTTATCAGGTATGAGAGAAGCCTTTTCCCTTCCCCTCTCAGCAGCCCTTGGTTGTTAGGGCTAGCAACTACATTGAAAAAACATGTAGACTTCCCAGAGTGGAGAGTTAGAAGAGGACAGTGTTCTGAAGAGCACACAGGCTTCAACAGACCTGGTGACAAAGGATGAAGGGGAAACAGAAGAGAGAATTACTCAGTGTGGGGTCACAAAGGCAAACAGGAGCCAAGGTTTCTGATTCTCTCCCATCACCTGCTGGCCAGACCCTGCTGCTGAGCCATCAGAAAGCAGAATGGGGCAGAGCAAGGTAGGGTCCCTTCCTCACTAATGCTGCCAGGGTCTTCCCAAAATCATTTGCAGTCTGTTGACAATGAGTTGGGGTTGTGTGCGTGCCGAGGTGACACTGTGAAAAGTGACAAATCCCTCCCCTCTCCATCACAGATTAAGGGGAAATGGCTTTGGTTGTAGGTATGGAGACAAGTAACTCCACAAAGGATAAATGGAAATAGTAATTTGCACAGTGTGCAGTCAGGTGGAGGAATTAACTACTGCAGTAATTCTTAAAGCCATGGACAGGGGCTGGATCTGTAAAATCCTGGATATTTTCCTAGGCATCACATCACTGATTTTGCACTTTAAAGGAAGAATAACGGTGTTATTAGCTAAATTGTTACTTCTGTGTGGCATCTTCTCTCCACCTCAGCCTCCCAATATTTGAATGTTATTCCCAGCACCTTTGTACTTCTGGAATTTTCCATGTTACTCGAATAAGCTGGGAAAAAAAAAAGAGAAGGCTCTGTAATGGATCATGTTTGCTTGGCTAACCTTGCCCTTTTAATCTCTCTTGGGTACACACTCCAGTGTATGGGCTTCTCTCCTTGCACAGTGACTCTGTGCTCTGTGTTTGTGTGATGTCTGAGTCAGACTGCTGCTCTGCTTTCATTTCCAAGCTCTTTTCTTTGTAAGTGAAAGCATTTATTTTTTTCCTGGCATTCAAGCACTGTTGGTGTTCGGGCACCATCGCTGCTTACAAATTCCCCAGGCCTCATTTTGCCACTGACTTGCATGTCTGGGAGCCCATTCGTGTTCTAGGATTTTTGTTGCTGTTTTTAATTAAACTAGAATTTAGCAATGCAGTTGCACCTTGAGTGCAGCTCTTTTAATGAATCTCAAACAAAATTATAATCTTGCTTCACCTCCTGCAGTTGTGGTTGACTCAGTGAGAAAGGGAGGAATCAAAAGAAGTCCTAATGCCTGTCCCCCATCCTGCAGAAAATTTAAAACCATTATTTGGAAGGGAAGAGTAGATGGTAGTTCTGAATGATGAAAAGGAGAACAGAGCCAGGCTGTGAAGTTGTATAGCTCAGCCAGTTTTTATTGATAATGCTGCTTTTTGCTTTCGAAGGTACTTCCAGTGGCAGCATGAAATATCTCACGTGGGGCTTTTCTGGAAATAAACAGTGGCATCTGAAAGAATTTACTTCTAACTTCAGAGCAAACCCAAAATAATGAAAGCTTTGCTTAGTGAGCTCATTCTACAGTGCAGGTGTCAGACACTTGAATTCAGGCAGCTTCTTTGTGATGACAGGGAGATGTCACCCAGCCTGACTGCAGCTGCTAGCAAAGCAGGGGGATAATGGCATGACTCACCTGGAAATGGTTTTAAATTTCTGACAGTGTTGGAGTAGTCTGGAAATGCAGCACTGAAAGTGAGCAGCATCTGGTAAACCCTCTGAGTTCTCCAATGGCATCTCTCCAGCCAGTGCCTTTCTGTCACTGTAAAGCTTTGCTTGCTGTCAGACAGGACAGCTCGTGATGCTCAGCAGAAAGACAGGGTTTCATAAGCAACCCTTGAATGTGCATCACCTTGAGGAAGGGTGTTTAGTTTAGTTACAAAATTATCTGTGTCCTGGTAAGTGTCTCATCCTTTTGCCTTTGCTATTGGAGTGGAACAGCTCCAGTTGGAAGAGACTGACAATGGCCACTACTGACAACGTGCATCAGAAGTTATTTAGGAAAGTGTAGCTGAGGTTAATTGTTTGCACAAAATTAAAGATCCCTACGCTGCTGTGTTTAATCACCTCTAAAATTACCCCTGGTTTGGAGACCCCATAATGGGCTGTGTCCCATATATGGGCTATTTCTCTATCCCATACATGGCTGTGTCTAATATGGCCTATAATGCAAATTAAATTATGATGAGATACAGCTGCCAAGCTTTATACTAGGGCACATACAATTTAGGGCAAGGCAAACTTGGCTTATATATCAAGAGAGGAGATTTTAAAAGAATTTATTTAGAAAGAAGCTGAAATGCTTTTTTTTTTTCTTTTTTATTTAATGTCTCATAGATTGTTCTGCACGTTATCAAAATAATTGCTTCCTGTGCTAACGTAACACATTATTTTTCTTCCAACTATTTTGTGCCTCAAGTGTTTTGTCCATTAAAATGATTCTGTGTTCTGCATAAAGAAGCATTTGTAAGTATGCATAGTGAGTATTGCTAAAGACTGTTCTTATAAAATGGGTGTTCGAGCGTGGAACAAACTAAGCTGGTGCAGGCACAGAAAGAACTGGTAAGTGGTGATAACTTCATTGCCAAATCTGCAGTTGTTTCAAGGACTGGCCTGTAGGTCTTACAACAGAATTTGATTATTGTTTATTTGTTTTAAACTAGTCACTTTGCAGACCTTACCATCTCCTTGGTATGGTCCTGGGGGCCACTAGTGGAAGGATGAAGATTCTGGGTAAATGTGGAAACCACATTCCTCTGGGCTCCTGTGGAGGGCTGTGCCCTGCACTAACCCAGGAGGGCTGTAGGCATTTCTGTCTGAGGTGCTGACATTGTAACAGGTACAAGGTGGTGGGGCAGGAGGAGCACACTGCAGGAGTACAGCACTGAACTGAGGTTTGCATATGTATGAGTTAATACTTGGGTTATGTGTGTGTGAATGATACCAAATGCTGTGCTGCTTGTAATCCCCTGTTAATAAAGGGATTGACTTGCAGTACAAAGTGACTTGGGTAATTCTTCATGCTGTACTATCCCTTCTGAGGGTTTTGAAGCTTAATGTGTTTTCTAGCCCTCAGAACCTCCTTACTTTATTGCAGTACCTGCAGAACTTGTTTTCATGAAATGTTAATCTCAAACATGAAGTACTTTGTTCCATGCTGAAGGGCCTGCACGTGATGTGGGTCAGAGAAACACAAGGCTGAGCCTCAGCAAAACCTCCAGCCAAGTACATCCACATGGTAACTTCTTCATGTTTTATAACCTCAGCACTACACCTAGCATTCCAGTTTTGATTAATCCTTAGGTTTGCATGTGCACACACAGACTCTAAGCTTCTGCTTTCATTTTTTGGCAACACCCAAGTTCTGCCCCTGTGGGTGTAATGCCTGTCTGACCATTGTTTGATATCTGAGCCTGTCTAGAAAGGGAAATTCAGGTTCTGTTTTTAGAGAAGCTGCTGTGCCTCTGCTCCCTGGCAGAGGAGTCCCAGCATGCCAGCCCACGGGGGAGTGGAGCGGGTCTGGCTGCAGTAGAAAACTTGGGATGGAGGGAAGGGCACAGAGAAAGAAGGCAAAAGAATTATCTGATCTGGGAAGGTCTTAGTTCCTCTCCCCATGAACTCACTGCTGCTTTGGGGGGCAGCAGGACTGCTTGCACTGCAGATCTCTGCTGATCTTCCATCAGTGAGGCCAGTGGGGTTTCAGCACCCCTGTGGGTACTCCCCAGCCCCTTCCCACAGGAGGAGTCCTAAACAGGACCCTCATTTGCTGCTCACTTTTCCTGCTGACCATCAGTCATACTGTTGGGCCAGTGGAATGCCTTAACAGTATAAAAAGCTAAAACTCCCAGCTAAAAGCTTTCCTGGATTCCCCCACCCCGAGCTGCATTACATCTGCAGTGAGCCAGCTGAAATACAAGAGGGGAGTGATGCACCTGACTAGATGCCCCCCCTTCCCTGTTAGGCAGAAGATGATTTTTCAGAAAATCATGTATTGGATACATATCCAGCTAATGCATTTTAGCTTATTTTTTAAGCAAAAGCTATCTTGGCTGAATGCTTTTTAAAAATCCCATAATGGAAAGTAGCAGAGATCAAATATGAGAGTTCCTGCTACCTTTAACCAACTCTTGGTCTGTTTCTTTACCTGTAGAGCCTTGTGAGAGCAGTGTGAATCCTGCCATGAACCTCTTTCTGATGGCTGAGGTGGCACTTCAAGGCAGGAGAAAGGTGAGGTTTGTCCTTCAGAGGTGTGCCCATGAACCCTGGGTCCAGGCACGTCAGGGAGAACGTGGCTGTGGGGGCACCGGGGCTGCTTTGGAATTAATGGATTTATTACGTACTGCTCCTGCTAGCGTGGGGACATTTGCCTTTGTCTGACACCACTGTGTGTACATATATATATTTTAGTGGGGAAATGTTTATCTTGTGTGTGCTGTTCAGGATTCCTCAGTTGTACAGAAGTACTTAAGATTAAGACCTTAATATTTAATAAGCTCTCTATTGTTAGAGAGCGAGCGAGCCTGCCAGTGTGAGATTGGGTTGGGAGCTCAGTGGATTAATGGGAACGTAGAGGTGGATTTAATAGCCCTGAATGATAATCTTTAAATATGCTCTAGCATTGTGGTTGTGCAGTTTCCCTGGGGAATCATCATACTCTGCTTCAAAAATTGCACTGAAGACATAACTGAAACTACAGCACAACCTTGTCTGCTGGCAAATCTGCTCTGATTCCTGGGGCTTAAATTCCTTCTGTGCACACTTGGAGTGTCATTCCTTGTGGGTTTTCACTTATATTGTTGTCACAATTTTACCCAAACCTAAAAAGAATAAAAGAGTTGCAGAGCTGAGCAACTTTCCTACCTGAACAGGGGTCATGCTTAGGCTTCTGAATAAGCAAACGTTGCCAGTTGGAAATACTGAAGTGAAAATTATGTTGAGGCTTGTGATACGTGCTCTCAGTCAGATAGCCAGAGGGAATTTGAAAGGCTGGCTTGGCTGCCTGCCTGATTTTTTTATTTCCTTTTTTTTTTTTTTAAGACTCCTGTCTGTGAAATTCTGTGGTTTCTGGTTCATGTAACCCATTTCAATAGTACTTCATTCTCTGATAGAGATCCGAGTAGTCCTGCTGCAATGATAGTGCAGACACAGTGTGATGCATTCTGGGATCTCTTCAGACAAACTGAAAGTCTCAAGAATATTTTCATTGTAGGAGATTGCTTTTTTCTTATTTATATAAGAACTTACCAGTCTGAAAGGTGCCTGGACTTAGACTTGCTTTACTTGGGTACACGTTTCTGGGGATTATCTCAGTTTCAATTTAATTTGCCACTTCATGCTATAAAGCTCTTAGGGAATCTTTAATTTTCAGTGAGAGCTCACTGAATTAAAATGGAAATCAACAGCAGCATCGTCCCGAATTTCTGTTCATAATTCACCACAGCTGCTTGTGCAAATAAGGCACCAGGGCACTCGGTTGCTGGATGCTGATTGTGCAGCTCAACCCCCTGTGTAATTGCACTGATGTTAAGAAAGCTTTTTAACTTGCAGGACACCCTGCTCCATGTGCCCAGTGACACATCAGCTGCGACACGCTGAGCTCTTTGAAATGCCACAGATCTCAGCATGTTTAAATCACGTGTAAATTTGCCCCCACTGTTCCCTGGATTGATCTGGGAGGCTGGAAGTACTGGGGGTTGCAGGATATAAGAGAAATCAATGTCTGTGCTCCTTGTAACTGTGTTCATCAGCAGAGAACTCCAGTGTCCTTCAGTAGCTCTGTGAACCTGCAGCACCTCAGAGGGGAGCAGATGGGGCTGCAGACACAGGAAAGCAGTTGGAAGAGGATGAAAGCAGGATCAAGGAAAAAAATGATAATCAAAATTGCACTGAGCATTTATATGCATACCTTCAACCATGCAAACGCTAGATGGGGTTGGTGACTTCCCCCTTTCTCCTGGAGTGCTGCAGTGCCTCTGCTAGGACCTTACCTGTATGGCTGTGGGATGGAATGAGGTCTCTGTCGAGGGGAGGGACTGACTGCCCCCTGCTGCAGTACCAGTAGGGCATCACAGCTCTTGTCATACAGGTCTGAATCACAGTGTGCTACAAAGTCCTAGAACTGAGAACCACCATCTACACAAGACCCAACCCCGCCAAATCTGCTAAATCATGGGGACTAGGAGGAACATTTACAGAGACATCACACACACCACACTGTGTCTGTGCCAGTGAGCTGACCATGTATGTCGTGGGATACTGCTCTATTTTGGTACCTTACAGAGAGGCTCCTCAGGTGCCAAGTGTTGTCTGCCCAGGTCTCTTGTCCGTTTCCAACCCTCTCCCATTATTTTTCATCTATGTTGTTTCACACCTTTCATTTTTACTTTCCCTTTTCTTCCTCACCTTTCCTGGTGCTGACTTCTGGATAAACTGGAGTCCTGTGTCATCCATAGCAAAGATTGCTTGCACTGGAATATCCTACTTCTGAGAACAACATCTGTATCTGGATTTTTGAGTGTACATTGATTCCATCAGGAACAAGAGAGTGCAATTTGCAGCAAGCTTTTAATTGTGCCAGGTTTTCATGTGGTAATTCTTCTTTCCAGCCTGTGAGCACTTATTTGAAAGGACCTTTTGATAATGCAGGTTGTGTTGTGTCAGGATAACCAGCTGTGGTGCACTATTAGGAATAAGAAGGTGTTTAATAGGGAAGAACTCCAATGCACGGATTTCACAGGAAGGAGATTTACAACTTCAATTTTTATTAGCACCAAATATCAAGCAAGTTCCATGACAACAAGCTGTACTTCCAAGCTGAAGAGTGATTTTTGTTTAGGGAAAGTGAGTTGGTAATTATATGACACATCAATTCAGTCTATGTACTGTCTGCATTTACAAATCCGTAATTCCTTCGGTTGTGCACAGGTCTGAGTTCACAATGTCTGTTCTTCCCCCAGAAACAGGAGTTTTTTTCAACCATGAGGTTTCAAGGCATCTCTGTTCTTGAGAGACTGAGTAGCACGACTTAGCTGCTCACCAGGAGAGTAGGTAAAGCACCTCTGGCTTCTAGAGGGAAATATTCCCAGTTCTAACGTCCTTGTGCGTCCAGTTCCTGCAGCTGAGCTCACAGTGTGAGGAGTTTTCCCAAGTAACATTTGTAGCTCTGTGCAGCCTCCCTGTTCAACTAATGCCAACATGACTTTAAATTAATACAGGTGCAAAGACAGTGGCTGTTGATGGGGAGGGAGGAGCACTGTGTGGTGCACTGAGGTTTATAAAGAAGCTCTCATTGACTCTAATTGTCAGAAGTGAGCTGGTATAGGCTCACAGAGTGAGAGGAGGGGTTCCAAGAAAGCACTAGAAGCAGCACTATGGTGAAGTGCTCTTTTCCTGGAGTACTTGCATATGCTTCATTTTAATTGAGTCTGTAAACAGCTTTTACTCCTCTGTGGAGTGTTCAGTTCCTTGAGAAATGAGAGCCTGAAAATGAGAGAGCTGAGAATTGCCTCTTTTTTTTTTTTTCCCTAGAATTTATCTTGGACAGTTAGGCTGCCACTGTACAGAACGTGGGGATGCACATGCTGCTCCAGCCACCTCAGTGGTGGATGGATGCACGTGAGCATTCCACAAGAAATGGCAATGTTCCTAGGCTGAGGCATTTCTCAGCTCAGTATCCTGGGTGCTTACTCTCCAAGCTGAGATATAATATCAGACTTGGTTGATTGCATCTGTGGATGATGGAATAACTCTGAGTTTCTAAGGTAAATTGGATTAAAAGAAAAAAAATAATTAAAAAAATCCCCGCAGCATTAGTCTCTCTGGAGAATGCTAAACAACTAGTGACACTTCTGCTTGGTAACTGTGCTTATCCTGCTGTTTGCTGGCTTGCATCAGGGAACTGAGGACATAGAGATCAATTCATATTTAGTAACTAGTTAGGTCGATAACTAGGCTGACACGAACCAGTACTCACTTTACTACGCAGGGACTATGGTCTTCTAACTCAGTGTCAAACCTGAGCTTTGTACAGCCATCTAAGCTGCCCACCCTTGGGCACGTGAACAGAAATAACTGGCAGACTGGGGCTTGGCTAACCAGGTACCCTGTGTGCAGGGCAGGAGGGTTAGAGGTGGAAGGGCTGGTATTTGTAGAGGAGGGAGGTGGTGAGGTGCACCTGAGCAGACTGTCACAAAGTTCCTGAAATCCCTTTATTTCTGTAGTCATTTTTAGTATCTTCAGGATGAATGCTTTACACCTGAAACACTTGTCACTGTCCACGTGGAAAAACAAGCACATTAGCAATACACATTAACAGTTGGGTTTTTTTATGCTGTACTTTCTCTTTTATATAGATTTAATTATATGCAGTTAAATATTTTGTTTTGTTGGCTGTGATTGGCCCCCTATTCTGCAATAGCAGTGCCATGGCAGTGCAAGGGGAGGCTTACAGTGGGTAAGGATCCTGTGCTGCCAAGTTATTCTTGTAACCCCAAGTACAGGGAAGTCTCTGTTAAGTAATTCTGTTGTAACAGAATGTTTTGCCCAAACAATTTCTGCATGCGAGTTGTTTGAGAAGCCAGTTCACCTGACCAGCCATTTCTCCATTAAAAACCCCTGCACTCACTGGGTGAGTTAACACTGACAGTTTGGTTGGGTTTTTTGACATACAGGGAGGTAAGAACCAGGCTCTGTGTTTTGCACTTCTGATGCGTCAAGACAAAACTTTAGATGAAATTTCATAGTCTCCCCTTAAAGGCTCTTTGAAAATTATCACCATGCAGGCAGAAAGTATCACACAGCTTGTATAATCAGCTAAGCCTGAGCTTCCCAGGTTGGGTTAAGTACATTTGAGGAAAAATAGGAGGATGTCAGCTGAAGGACTTGGCTAATTGTTGATTAAAATAGAAACAGCTCTGTCTATGCCAACATGTAGTTGAAAAAGCAAAGGCAACTGAACTAGGATAGCTGCTGGGGGGAGGTACACTGGGCTTAGTTTTTTGAAACAAAAGGATCCTGAAAATAAATGGGACACTCTATTACCCAGGTTTAAACTGTAGTGGAAAGACAAATTAGGCTGTAAAGGTAATAGAGCTGCCCTGTGCCCACGGAATCACTAAGTTAGCATTCCTGAAGTACAGAACTGAAGGTGAACAAATGGAATTGAAAGGCAACTTGTTAAAATCTATATAGGAGGGGTTCTTTTAAATGTGTACAGCCTGATGAAATTGCAGGATTCACTGCTACACCGTAAGCCTGAGGTGGAAAGTGTCACAGAGTCAGGAAGGGATTAAAGATCGACGTGGTTAGTGAGACCATCGAGTGGTGCACTGAACAGGAGGGAGAAAACTCAAGGGACAGAAACATGCCTGCTGAATTGAGGGAGCTGTAAGAAACTTCCACCCGTGGTCTGGGTGATCTTTTATGAGCTTTCCTGCAATAACCTCTAAAACCTCTGGTCCTCCACTCAGGCCAGGTCTACCCTTACACGTTCAATAACGCCGCTGTTGTGCAGAAGGCACCCAGTTTAGCAGCAGTTTCTCTTGTTTGACCTGGAGGGTACAATAACTTGTGCTGGAAAAGGCAGTGTTAGACATGACTTCAGACAAGATACCTGGCTGACCACACCTCACTGTGATCTGACCTGCCAGGAGTTCCTAGGTGTTCCATTTTAACAGAGGCTGGTGTTTAATTGTCTAAGTTTTTCTGTGCAATTTCTGAATCTAAGCAAGTACCTCAGAAAAAGAGAAGTCCTTTTGTTTGGAAATGATCAGTAACAGACAAGTTTTAAATGGAAAAATAATTGGGTTTGGGTCCTTTTGTTGCACTGTAAGCCTGATCCTTCGGTATTTTCTGAATTGTTAATGACTGTCACATCATTTCGGGTTGCTCTTAAGAGGAAACAGAAAGGGGTGTGAAAAATAATACTAATTAAAAAAAAATCCATAAGGAAGGATAGGTTAAATCAAAGACAGGGAATGAGAAATGACAAAAAAGTATGCTGTGTATTTTTTTATTGCATACATTGTGTGTGTCTGTACGAGCACCTGCACACACCCATCTTTGGATATGTGTGGCTTTGAGCATAGTTGGTTTATAAAGAATACAAAAAGACATTTTTGTGGTAAACTTTAAAGAATATTTAATAACTTTTAAAAAATAAAATGTATATTTTTAAATTTTGCTCTTTATATGAATGCACAAAAATGTATCATTGCAGTGACAGAATCCAAAGAGCAGAGGAGTCCTGCCCACCAGGACAAGCCAGGAGAATTCACAGTGGGATCCACACCTTTCCCAGGGCGAGCCCTGACTTGTCTCTTACTGTGAACTGTCTAACTCGTGTCTGTGAAGATCATTCACACTTGGCAAGAATCCTCGCAGACAAAGAACCAGTCTGGTTTGAAAATAGATGCTACAACCACCTGCTGTTTGCTGTTGCTTACCTTTGGTGCCACATTTATAGCACAACAATGCTGCTAAGGGGGTAAGTGAATGGCTTCAACTTTCTCCATGCTAACAACCTCCTGTCCTGTCTGTGACTGGGGAAGAGGCAGCCAGGAGCCACGGGCATGGACAGAGGTAACCAGTCCTTAATTAGTTTGTGAGCAGTGAGAGGGTGGGGTAGATTCCCATAGCAGCCCTACTGCTGATGCAAGATGAAGTATTTTTACAGCTTCTGTGCAGTTCCTTCCCCTCCATATTTTAAGCCATACAATGCTGCATTCGATTGGTAATTATTAAATGGAAGAATAAACCTTTATGAGTTTACATTATGTGAGTGGGAGGAACAAAGAAGTGTTCATAGAACAGAAACTGGAGTGAATTTCAGTGATTGTGCACTGTAAGATGTGGAGCTAAATAATTCTGCTGTACAAGCAGTAAGGTTTGGCTGCTAGTGACAGTTACTGTACAGGAAAATAAAGAGTGTTCTATTAAATATATATATATATGTATTTATATTATTATAATTGTGAAGATGAAAAGCTAGAAATATATTGGCCTGACTCTAAATGCTGACAGTGCTGGCCTGGGGAGGTCCAGCCCTGCACCCTGCACCTTCACATCTTGGTATTAAGCAGAAAGAGCAATAAGCATAAATTAGGAGTGCTCTCCTTCTTCCTTGTTGCCTTTGGTTCTGTCTTTTATTTGTATGTATTGAGTCCTCCTTAATGTTAAAGAAGTGAAAATAATATAAAAGATGTTACTAAAAGTGGCACTAATGGAAGTGCTTGGAATGACTTCTGTGTTCTCTGACATAAGCAGCCTTTTAAATGGGCATAATGTGCTGCAAGGTATTTGTAATCAACCAGTTCAGTGTGGAACTGCCTTTTTTTTTTTGGTTTTTTTAAAAAAAAAATAATATTGTTGCTCTTACATATCACAAGCTATCCTGACCTCGTCAGCAGAGAGAGGACACAGTGCTGTTTAAAAAAAATAAAATATGATAAATCTGAGGCTTGTTATATGCAGTGTGTTCTGAGGTTTGAAACTGGATTGTGCTGGTAATGCTTTAAGCACCAGAACATCTGCTGGGGCTGTGTGAGGAGAGTTAAAACCATCACCCAGAGCAAGCAGTCCCGTTCCAACGCTGAACAGGCTGCAGCAGCACCTCAGCTGTTGGCAGTGTAAGGGTAGAGTTTAAAAAAAAAAAAGAATTATTAGCAGCACCGTGTGGTCTGTTGTGGGTTTGTTTTTCTCCCTTTTCAGCAGTTAGTGCCCTGTGTTCCTGTTGCAGTGCAGGGCTTTACAAAGTGAGCACTGCTTACACTCCCTGTAGATGTGTTTTTGAAACCAGAGGCAGTTTATCTTGTTGTAAAGACACTTAAACTGTGGAAATGGATGAGAGGGAACTACAAAGTGTGACTTGTCTTCAGTCTCTCTTTCTCATTTTGTTTCTTCTGAAGTCTAGCAGTTTCTTTAAGAGCTCAGCACATCCACCGGGAGACTCCCAGATGAGGGTGTGTGATCTCCCCCTACGCCGCCATCAGGCGAAGCGATGAGCGCTGCCCTCTGTGGGAGCTCTGCACAATGGTTTGCTCTCACCAACTGAGCCATCACCAGCCTGCTGTCTTTGTGTTAATTTTTAATGGCAGAGATGACTACAAATAGACTTGTCTACCTTTTATCTTTGTTAAAAATATCCATGTTTTATTAATGTGTTCATCACACTGTTATGCTGCTTTTCAGTGGTGGGAACTGAGCTGTCAGCAGGAGCACCTGTGTGTGCTATAAACCACAACAAGAACTCATGGGCCATCTCACCTGGAACTGTGTCTCTGCAGGTAAGAAAGGAACAGAGTGGAGAAAGGGAAGCAAAGAACTTACACCACCTTTCAAAGAGCAGGACTGTTGACAGGAGCAGAGAGCATTGAGACTGTGGTGACTGCAGCACCAAGAGTAAATATCTTCTTTGGGGTACAGAGTGTGTGGGCTCCTCAGTTTAACCTCTGTCTTGGGTCAAGGTCTGTTAACATTTGTCCAGGCTTCATCATAGAACAGTCTGGGTGTGTAGGGACCTCAAAGCTCATCTCATCCCAACCCCCCTGCCATGGGCAGGGACACCTCCCACCAGCCCAGGTTGCTCCAAGCCCCATCCAACCTGGCCTGGAACACTGCCAGGGAGGGGGCTGCCACAGCTTCTCTGGGCACCCTGGGCCAGTGTCACCACCCTCACAGGAAAGAACTTCTTCCTAATATCTAATCTGAATCGCCCCTCTTCCAGTCTGATGTCATTACTTGTTAGCATGGCAGTAAAATCCTTCAGTGGGGGTGAAGTTGCTGTGACAGTGAGTGGGAAGCCACACAAAGTGCACACAAGTAGTATCTTACTTTCAACTTACCCTGCACAGCTAAATGCCTCATGCTACAGAGGCTGATGCATAAAGGGGGGGTGGGGGGTAAGATTTTGGAATATACTTGCTCTTTCACACACCACACTGTCCTAAGCACTTCCCTACAAAACAAGGTGTAGTTTGGGCCTGAGGGTGAGAAGACTGCAGGAAATCAGCAAAGAGGGGGGAGAAAAAAAAAAAACCCCTCAAAACCTAAAAAGTGAGAGTTTTTTTTATAAAACCACAACAAACTGAACAAAACCATTTGTCAGTGGTGCAGGGCTAGAAAAGGGTTTCTTAAGGGTGTTCAGGGGATTGTTCAGTAGGCTGTGGTTCAGTGAGTCCAGCTCTACTGCTGGAAATTGCCTTTAAATCAAAGCAAGCAAAACGTCACTCCTAGCTGAGACTGCTGTGGTGAGTACTAAAGGTACAGGGTAATTTGTATTTATTTTTTTTTTTTTTTTCCTGAACTTGATGCATGCTCCTAGTCTGTCCCAGCAGGAATGGCTGCACTGGGGAAAACTGGGCACCGTGTTTGTCTCTCTGGTGTACTGTCAGTGCCTGCTGTGTTTGCCTGTTCCCTGCAGCCTCCTTTCCCTGGGGTGCTTCAGCTTCTTGCTGTCACACGTGCACTGTCTGGGGCTGCTGGCTGATGTTTGGTTGAACAGTAGGAAGCATCTGATTCTTAACCTCATTATTAGAAGGTGTGCACAGAAGGGTACTACAGAAATCAGTGCAGTTACCAATACAGGGTGGGGAAGTCAGACAACAGGTCGCTGTTTCCTGGCTACAGAAAGTTATGGGGTTTGATTCCTGCAAATTCCAGAAAGCGTGGGGCATAGTCTAGCCAACAGCCAGGTGGAGGGAGATGGGTTAAAAAAGCAAACAGAGAGGTGACTCCAATTCTAGCAAGGCCTGACATGGCTTGGTTGTTGTAAGCATGCAGCTTAAAAAAAAAAAAAAAAGCAAAAAAAAAAAAAAAACTAAGCATAAAAACATCTGAAGTCTTTATAACTCTTTATAACTCTCAGAAAAATGAGCAATGTGCAGATTTTTCCTCAGCAAGGCAAACTCGATCGTACCTGCAGATGATGCTATCCCAAAGTAAAGTAATGAAATGGTGACATTCAGGGAAGGTGCAGCTGACAGCTCTGTTTGGATCTTCCAGTGTGGAAATGAGTGATATTTTTTGGCAGACTAACTTGAACCAGGGATGATAAAAAAAATAAAACTGTAGGAGAATGACAGAGAGAGCCCACTCACAAGTTGTTTACTGAAATGAAGATACAGCTGAAAGTAATTACTTGTTTCCCAGAGGTATAAGTGATAGTGCCTCCTACAAGAAATAATGCTTGGTTATTTCAGTTGGAATGTAAAATGGTATAGAAAGGTTCCCTCTTTCTGAGGTTAGATGCTGGGTATTTTCACCTCCTTTCACAACAGGATGTGTATATGCATGGAATATGTATTACACAGACAGCCATCTATGTGCCACTGGCCATTAATAAGTGAGACAACGTCCAATATTGTTTGCCCTCCACAGCCACATCTCACTGTACAGATTCTGATTAAAAGCCTGGCTTTGCAGCACGTAAGATTAAAAATACTCCTTTAAAATAATATATTTCTGAAGATGATCCTCTCCTGGCTACAAAATCATCTTGAGACACCCGGAGGCAGGGCTGCTTGATCTGGACATTTTAGCTGTGTGCAAACTGTAGTAAAATTACAACTGTGATCAGTGCCAGCTACTCGGTACCTTCCTCCCGTGCTGGAGGACACACACGTGCTGTGCCCTCTCTTCCAGACCATGAAATGCAGGAAGGCAGCCTGGCAGGTTCAGTGCTCTCTCTTCCTACCATGGGTTTGCAGCTCAGCCCCCTGTGCCTTGCCATAGAAAAGGAACCATTGCTCTGTGGAGGTTTTCTTCTGTGTAAAGACAAGGCTCCTTCTTACCTGTGCCACTTCAAGTACTGATTTATTTTTTCCTTTTCTTCCTCCTTCAGTGAAGTGGGGTGATTCACAAAATCTTCAGAAAGATAGCAATATACACAGTTTATAGTACAAAGGGGCAGGGGGAAGGTCAGATGGATGAGCATGAAGGAGATTTTTTTTTCCTGTGTCCTTTGGAGGAGGAGCAGAGAGATTGGGAATGGTATCTATGCACAGTAGGTGTCTGCCTTGACTACCTGACAATACATGGTCATTGCAAAGGTGAGTCCAAGAATCTAAAAGAAAGGAAACAATTGTTTTTCAGTAAGTAAACCCACCCCTATTTATTGAAACAACAAAAAAAAAGAGAGAAAAGCATGCTTACACTGGTTTTGTTCACACACAGGAACACACATCACTGCTCTTCCTGCTGGCTCACCCCTTGTTCTGTTCCTACTTTCTGTCTGACTTCTGTCCTTACCAGAATTGCTGTTTTACAGAATGAACAGTGAGAGCAGGGGAGAGCTGATTTCTCCACAAAAAGCAGCCACCAGATGCTAGCACGAGGTATATTGAAAATAAATGTTTGGGTGTCTTTTGCTAGAAAATATTTTCTAGTAGCAACCTACAGCTGTGGGGCTACGTGGTGATCTCTGCAGCTCCTGCTCTGAAGGACAACCAGGTTCATCCCTGACCCAAAGGATGCCATGGTTTATTTTACTGTACTTTTCCAGGCTTATGTGCACACAGGTCCCTCAGGGGGAATCACTGTCCATGGCTTAATCATCACCATCCATGCCTCATCAACAGTGTATGTGTCTTTCTATTCAGCCTAGTCCGGAGAAGCTGCAGGGAGGCAGTTGTTCTTCTCCCAGCCCAACTGCTGACCTGCTGGGCTGCCTCGGGTAGGTCACCCATCAGAAAGGGGATGGGGAAGGGAGTCTTGTTCTCCTTCAGCTGAAGTACTCACATGAATGTCCTAAGTGGTTGTTACTATTCCTTTGCAACACCTCTCTAAAAACTGTCTCAATGAAATGAAGGTTTGCCAGGCGGACATTATTTTGTATCAATTCTATTTTAAGCACTTAATTTGACCACTTTAAATTTACTCTTTGCATAAACAGCAGTTACTGTTAATGAGTATTTTGAAAGAGCACACGAATAACACACATCCTGCTTTATAAATAAAGGGGGGAAATGGTTATAAAGTTTTGATCTTCTTCATTTCCCACTCTTCCACAATGAAAGAAGATTGTTAGGTTTTAGTGTTCTGTTTTACAGTAAGCACGTGCCTTTTCACAGTGTCCCCTGACCACTGCCTTTTACTTCCTAGCGAGCACCTTCAGGGGCAGCTGCACAAGGAAACCTCCGTGGCTGAGTTTGGTTTATGATTTCGAGCATGCATGGAGGAATAAGATTCTTCTGCCCCATGTGCTGCATGGCCTTCAAGCTGTATCTAACTAGGAGATTGTTCATGTGAAAAACAAAAGCTGTCGCGTGCTTAGGGCCAGAACAACATTCTAACAGGAGCAACAGAGGGAGCCCCATTCATTTTGGGTGACAGTGGATCAAACCTTTCACCATGGATTAGGTTCCATCACACAATGCAGCTGGAATACCAACCAGAAAGCTTTTGTATGCTGAGGTGTTTTCTGTTTCACAGCATTTACTAGTTAGCTTTTTTAAATGGTCTTTTTTCTCCCATGCAAACTGGTAATTTCTTTCTGTCAGACAGACAGTATTCTCTTGAATACCCTAAGTATAAACCAGCTCTATGGGAAGGACTCTCACATGGGCTGCTAGGATTTTAATGTAGCTGTTAAAGACTCCCTGACTGCTGAATAGATGCTTTAAAGCTGTGGGTTTTTAAAATATGGTAATATATTAACAACAGCCTTACATTGTCTTACGTGTCATATCATCTTGTTGCAATTATCTTTTTTTTGAGCATATCTGCTTAGTACACTGGAAAACAAACCCCAGAACACTACTGAATTTGGGCCTATGAGGAGCCAGGCATTTGCATGAATAAGCTGCAGCCAGTGTGTGAGAGTAAGGGACATGCCATGCTGCCTAATCTGATGTTAGTGGCAATGAGTGGAATTCTGATCCCAGGCTCTTTCTTGCTGCTGCTAGTGGTATACCATGCAAAATCTAAAAACCCATGGGTTAATCTGGACTTACATGATATTAACTAGCTTAGCAATGCCATCCTTGCACTTACAGGTTGAGTGTGAGAGTGAGGTGGAGCTAGAAACTAAAGCTCTGTCTTCACTGCACTCAGGAATGGGACTTTGGGCCATAAATGGAGGACTGACACATAGCTGAAACAGCCTGTGCTGCAGCACAGCTCTCACCTGTGTGTCCTCGGGCTAAGGTTTGTGCCACTGGGGCTACACAATGGCCACGACCATGGCAAGCTGGATTAGAGACACCAAGGTACTACACTAACAACTGATTCTCCTCTGACCAAAGTTACTCTGGGAATAACTGCAGGTCAAAATCTGATACACAAATCTATTGCCAGACTTACCCACCTAGTTTCCCTGCAATTAACAGAAAAGGAACATGGTTTTTTTTGGCAAGGTTGAGTAGCAGTGACAACATCCCAACGTGTAACTTACCCTAAGACTAAGGATGGGGGTTGAAGACTTAAGCTATCTTTAGACTCTGTTGAAGTTAGAGATTTAGTCTACGTGGCTGGTCCTCTCTGGAGAATTCCTGGGCAAATACAGGTACCCTAGAAGTCAATTCACCCAACCCTGACTAGCTATGCTTCCATCTGGGGGTGGCAAGGACCACCTTGCCACTGAGTCTAGACTAAGCCTTAGATAAACCACTTGGTACAGTGCCTGCTTTTTGCAGTGCATCATAAACCAGAAAATGTGTGCAGTATTCTTAGTCTGTACATTATACATAGTATCTTAACTAAATTAAAACATTAGAAGACAAATCTTGCTGAGTTTTACTCTAACATCATGCAAAATTTGGAATTATTAAAACAGGCTTGGGCAGAGTATATCTGGATCTATGGTTACGTATTTAGTTATGATTAATTAGGATTTGAAAATTGATATTAAACTGTACCTGCACCATAGCTGTGCACAATCCAAAGATTCCCACTGCTAGTAAGTTTTCCTGGAGCCATATTTTCACCGTTTCATAGCAAGGCTGGGAAAAAAACCCCACATAATATTGCTATTAGCCATAAACACAGCTCTGCTCCCCTGGGAATATACAGACAGAAAAGAGCCAGCTCAGACTAAACTGCTAGGTAGCCTGGATTATCATTTCAGCACTGGAGCAACATGCAGTACAAATTGTAACAGCAGCAAAAAAGTACACCTCCACAATGCAAAGCAAAAATTGTGTCCTCTGTCTTGTAAATGTGCACAGCCAAGAATCATCCAGCCTTCAGTTAGAGGCTTTTTCCTTTATACGTATGTAAAACTATTAATGGCCACTGGAAGGTGTGATGTTAACCTGCACTGATCTTGGTACCCTGAATAAAATAGAACTTTAAAGTCCTTAAATTCAAAATCTGACTTGGAGCTACTTGAGAGGTAGAAGGCAGCCATGTCTGGCTGGAACTTGGTCCCTGCCAATCCTTGTGTACGCAACCCCACGAGAAACCGGCCAAGGGAGCTTTACTCATTGTCTTCACAAAGCATTAAACCAGTGAAATGCTGTTAGAATGCACACCCCTCCTGGGTAACTGCACTACCTGTAATCAGCACGAAGAATTGCTGAGCTAATGTCAGACAAGAATTTAGGCTCTGACTATCTGCTCTGGAAAGATCTCGTAGGGAAATTATCCCACGGAGTTTTGAATTTGATTACAGGCAACTGCAGAAACTCATTGCAAAGAAATCCTGCTGGCAGGTCTGTGGAGCAGCTCCCACCCTCCTCCTGTGCAGTGGGAGCCCCAAACTGGGGTTCCTGGCAGGAGCAGAGCACTCCAGGACTGCCTGGGCCACGATAAGCTACGGCTGCTGCTTCAGGGCTTGTGCTGTGTGTGGATGAGCCATTTGCCCCTATCTCTACCCGACTCCAGTGGGTGGGACATTAAAAAACACACTCATTTCCTAGCTACACCTAGTTAACCAGTGCTCCAGATCAGTGCTGGAAGGTCTGCAATGTGAAACAGCAGCTGAAAGGAACGCCTTCAGCTTGTAAAAATAATTAAACTGGAAGTTTCACTGGAGGTCAAAAAGCCACAGCTCAACATGAGCCTTCTGAAACCTTCTGATGAAAGATGAGTAAGGGTGCAACATACCTTCTGTGCACAGCCCTGCCAAGCTGCTGCTGGAGAGCTACTCACCGCTTTCCACCAGGTCCCCGGGGAGTGGAGCCCACAGTTCTCGCTGAACTCCAAGCAGCAGGAGTCCGGCACCCGCGTTGTGTTGTACACCTCGAACCAGTCCGTGTAGTTGGAGACTCCACAGCATCTGAACTGGAAACAGAAGGAGCGAGAGGATACTGTGAGTGGGGTCTGTCACTGACTTCTGCTCATCCTCACTTCTGCATCCTGGACTTGGCCAGTCAGTGCCTTTCGATTACTCCAGCACAGGCAGCACACTATTTCCTCACCTTTACCCAAACACACCCTCCCCCCCCCACTCTGTGTTTAAATATGGTCTTGTGCATAGCTAACGTTGACAGAAGCAGCCAAGTATGTGCAGTGGCAGGACACTGCAGGAGCTGAAACAGGACTGGATGATCTTTTGAGGTCCCTTCCAGCCCCTGACATTCTGGGAAGCGCTGAGGTTAAGAGTTGAGGTGAGTGAGCAGGGTTATAACAAACACTTGCACTTGTCAGGAAAAAAAAATTATTTAAGATACAGATAGAGCACCCAGGAGAGGAAGATACCGGGATCTCTACGGCGTACTTCTGAACTCATGATTGAAGTTAACGAGGCAAATTTCTTTTTAAGCTGTTAATTACTGATTACCTTTGAAAGTCTCTGTCAGTAAAAGATGAATTTCCTCCTCTTTTCTCTTTGGTGCAGATCCTTAAAGTCATCATCTGATCCTGCTAAATAGAGGTGCCTTACTGTGTGCAGTGACCCCGTGCACAAGGACAGTGCCAGCCCTGATCAGGTTTGGTGACTTTGGTAGCAGGAGGAAAGGTGCAGGAAATGTCCAGAGCAGAGGGAATGGCTCTGTGACTGCCTTCCCCCTCTGGGAACTGGTGTATTCCTGTGACACAAAATAAGCTAAAACTCATTTCCATAGAGATGTATACACCATCTGCCACTCCTGTGCTAGCTCCAAACTATGGATTTGTTGGTATTTAGACACTTCACCACTAATGAGTAAAACAAGACGACACTGGGCTGCAGAACTGCTCTCTGCTATTGGCAGTGCTTCACACTTTTCCAGGGCTGTGCCAGACACCTACTTAGCCCCAGAATGGCTTGCCAAGAGCTTATTTTTTAAATGGGATTTTATATAAAACTGTAGAGTATTTTTTGCATCCCTATAGAGACCATTCCTCTTGTTTCTGATAGACTCATGCAGATGTCTGCAGCACCACGAGCAAGGACCTGATTCAGATCCTGATGTTTACTCTGGCCTGAGGGAGAGAGCTGTAGACATACAACTGCACGTAACAGTGGCAGAGTCTGTGGGCACAGAGGCTGAGCACTCAGGTCTCCTTGCACACACACAGGATCTGCCACTCAAGACCAACAGAGGGCAGAGGTGTCATGCGTTGCCTTGCACATCACCCAGCACTCAGAGCAGTCTGCCATAGAGCTGTTTCACTGCTCACAGCACCGTTTTTCTTCTGCCAAGAAGTCAGAAATCTTTCCCAGCCTAGCAAACATCTCTTCCCCCAAGGTTTGGTCTGTGGCAGGAATCAAATCATTACCTTGCAACTGTTTGATTTGTGAGCTTACAGGCTTCATTTCCTACAAACCGACTGGGAAATAAATAAATAAAAAAAAATTATGTCTTTTCTTTTTTCCCCCTCTGTGTTCCTGCACACCAGACAAGGAGTTCCATGCATAATGGGTCCCAAAAGCAGGCAGCAGTGGCACGGAGCACATGGTGTGCATTTGAGGAAAGCTGGTTTATCTAAAAATCTAACAAGGAGGTCTTGCAGGCTGTCATCATTAGAGTCAGGAAGCAGCTCCTTGACAGACAGGGAGAAGTGACAGCCTGTAAACAGCAAGCCTTGAAAATGTGCCTTAGCTGTGATGTAGAGAGTGTGACAGTACGGGCTGAGACATTTGAGTGATGTTCTGGCCAAACACAAGTGACACAAATTTGCATAAAGCAGGACTAGACCCCTTCTCCCCATAACACTGCATGGCTGAGGATGTCAGTCTGACAGACCAAGGAGGTGAGGGACAGGATTTGTAGTTGAGGGCTCCCTCCCAGTGTTGAGGAGAGCTGCTCCTACGGAGCCTGTGCAGCACCACGTGGCAAGGCCATGAGCTAAGGGTGGGACTCCAAAGAGTGAAACTTCTCAGCAAGCCAGAAGGGGGAAATAGGAGGAGATGCAGTTGCAAAGCCAAGCTGCCTGCCCACAAAGATCCTCTGTGCATTGTACAAGGGCAGAGGATTAAATATTGATCCTGCCCGTGACTGCTGGCAGAGCAGGCAGTCCCAGCAGTGGGAGAAAGTGCTGAGGAGGGATCACAGAATCACAGAAAGAAAGAATGAAGTAGCATGAGGATCAACAGTCTTGGGACTGGAAGAAGGAGTCTGGCACTGTAACTGGAAGAGATGTCTTTGGAAGACAAAGGAAGGCTGAGCGATGGAATTAAGCAGCGGATGACGCACAGTCCCAAAGGAGAGGAGGTGATGCCCACAGAAGAACACTAACACCACGGAGCAGAGAGTGCCTGAGCACGTGAGCAAGCAGTGTTCAGTGAAGAGCAAGTCAGGGGAACAGTGTGTGTGTGTGGGGAGCAGAGGCACTGGCCCGTGGCAGGAGGTCACAGAGGCAAGAACGAACAAGGAGCAGTGGGACTGACTGGGTCACCAGGACAGATTCAGCAAAGGGTCCAGCTAGGAGCCAACAAGAGGGATAAGCTGAGAGCTCAGTAAATTCAGAGACTTCATTCTGGAGGCCCAAGTAGAGAAGAGAGAGTGTGACAGTGATTTGGGATCACGGGGCAAGTGACTGATTTACTCTGGGGGCATGAAGCCGGACGGTGAATAACCAGATTGTTGAGGGAGATGAGGGAGAAGAAAGGGGAATATTGAGCACAAAGAGCAAAATAAGAGGATTTTTTTAGAGTCCTTTTAGATTTGAGAGCAGTGTTCTCATTTTGAAATGTACACAGTTTCTGAGCAAGGACAGTTGGAGCCAGCCCTACTACACTCGGAGGATGGGGAAAGCTCAGGGCACATGAAGGAGAATTTCTGTCCCAGCAGTTTGTTACACCAGACTGGAGGTTCTCCCACAGAGACCAATGTTTGCCAACGCCAGAGTCAATCTGCCTGACAGCAATCACAGACTTGGATCTTGCTGCAACCACATTCGTTTTTTGGTCATGTTTACAGTCCTGTGTTGTTCTCTTCACTAGCTAAGTGATAAAATTAGGTGAGTTTACCAATGGATCAGTTCTGTTCCTGGTCTCCAAAGGGAACAATACACTTTTAGACTTTTTAGAAACAATTACAAACTAATAGTGCTTATCTTGGGGTACCCAGACTAACACCCTTTAAAAGGGGGCAATCTGTAGCTGTCAGCTACTGGACAGGGAACTGCTTGAGAGAGTCCAGCACAGAGCCACAGAGATGCTGGAGTGGAACATCTCCCTTATGAGGAAAGGCTGAGGGAGCTGGGTCTCTTTAGCTTGGAGGAGACTGAGGGGTGACCTCATTAATGTTTATAAATATGTAAAGGGTGAGTGTCATGGGGATGGAGCCAGGCTCTTCTCAGTGACATCCAATGATAGGACAAGGGGCAATGGGTGCAAGCTGGAACATAGGAGGTTCCACATAAATGTGAGGAAGAACTTCTTCCCAGTGAGGGTGCCAGAGCACTGGCACAGGCTGCCCAGAGAGGGTGTGGAGTCTCCTTCTCTGGAGACATTCAAACCCACCTGGATGTGTTCCTGTGTGACCTGACCTAGGTATTCCTGCTCTGGCAGGGGGATTGGACTGGATGATCTGAGGTCCCTTCCAACCCCTGACATTCTGTGGTCCTGTGACACCTCAGGTCGCTTGGCTCTGGGGCTTGCAGGGGTGAAGACACATCTGTGATTCAATGTGCCTGTGCCTGCCCACAGGAACAAACGAGGGCACTCATGGC
The DNA here is from genome assembly GCA_028020825.1 of Podargus strigoides. Taxonomy (NCBI): domain Eukaryota; kingdom Metazoa; phylum Chordata; class Aves; order Caprimulgiformes; family Podargidae; genus Podargus; species Podargus strigoides. The sequence goes on from CM051633.1 coordinate 6,938,289, forward strand.
AGAAGGTGACAATCGAGTAAGTAGTTCTGGGGACACCTGCACAGTGCTTGGCAGAGTTGCTCAAACAAGCAAAATCTTGTGAAATGCCTCTGAGCAGCTGAGCTCCTGCTGCTCGACACCTCCAGAACACCGACGCTGCGCTGCTGTTTGCTTCACGTGGGAGGCTCTGTCTCCCAAGATGTCAAACCCCACTTTTTTCCCCTCTCCTTTGTTAATGAGACATAAATCACTCTCCTATTGATTACCTGAGGGGTGTCTGAAGCAGCTCCTGGGTCACGGGGGCTGCTCACTGTGACGATGCTGCTGAGTGCGTTTCCCAGCCGAGGCACCCACCAGCACTGCAGTCTGTCTGCTGTATTTATGGAATGCAATGCTGCTTGCCAACAGCTTTATTTTTGTGTTAACAAGTAATTTGCTGCTCTAGCATGAGGTATCTGGTTCTTAACATTAAACACAAAGTTTCTTAGTGCACTAGAAATGTAACGAGTTGGATTCTTGTGTGTATTTTACAGGCAGCTCCAGTACTGAAGGCTAAATAAGCCTTATTTTATTTGCCAAATTCCTGCAAAATCAGCCAGGCTGGGATAGGGTTCATGAAAATAAAGACTCACAGTCCTTGTTGCAGACAGGTTTTAGCAATTCCTGGTTTTCTGGTTTTGTAAGTGTGACAGATTCAGGGACAGGGTAGGGTGCCTTTTCCCTCCATCACTGAAAAAAGTGGTGAATAAGACCGTTTTATTCTAAACTCACATTTAATGGGTGGGTTGGATTACTCCATCAGTAATCCTAAAGCATGGTTTGCTCTAACAGGATCAGTGTCTGGGGTAGAGGGAGATGGATCAAATTTTGTTCTCAGTTACAGTGCTCTAAATAGACATGGAAAGCACCACACAGCAGCAGAGGCGAGCTGAATTTGCTCGCTTTAGTGAAGCTAATGCATTTTCTGCAGGCCTCTCCAATTACTGCCTGGTTAGTTAAAAGGAGAAGTGTTCAAATATTGATCAGAAAGATGTTGGGCACGAAGCAACATTTTAAAAATTAATGCCTATTTCTCATTTCCTAATGATCTCCACCTGTAACTGTAAGGCAGCCGGGTTGGTAAGAGGCAGAATGCAGCTCAGGGTAACTTATGTCCTAAACTGATAGAATTTCAGTCATGTTTCAGATAACTTGGTACGCTTTGGTAGCCTTCAGTCACGACACAAGTCACCTGATTGTGTTTCTGATCCTTTTAAGGTTTGAAACACCATTAAGAAAGGCTGGGAGTTTGGTTAGCTGAAGGTACTAAAAAAAAAAAAAAATAAAATCAATAAAATGTTCTAATTTGAAACAGCTCCCTGACCTAGAGGCTTCATATGGCAGCAGAATGGGCCCAGTGCTTTTCCTCTCACATGCACTGCACATATGTGGCTCAACCCAGCTCCTGTGTGGGTCCTCTGAGCAGAGCAGCATGGACCAAAACTACAACTTCCTCCTTAAAAGTGGGTCTGACCAGCCTGGTTTGTCCCTTGTTCCCGGTCACTTTGGAATTGTATGCTGTGTTAAAAAGAGAAAAACCATTTCTCAAGGCAAAAAAGGCTTCAGAGAAGAAAGGCCCCCAAAAAAGGTGCTCAGGCCTTTCACACTTGAAGGAGAAATTCAGTCATCACCACTCGAGTCCTGTGGGAGCACTGGGTATCCCTGCTCCCAGTGAAAAGTCCCCTTTGACTGGTGATCAGCCAGTCCCACATGCACCCAACTGGGGCTCTCTTTCTGGAAATACTTTTTTTTCCCCTTCTTTAAGCAAAAGCTGCCATACACAGCTGCACTCAGCAAACTCAGGGTGGGGATGGTCTCTGTTTAAGGTAAAAGTAGAAGAAATGAGGAATTATGCCAGAGCTACGATCCCTCGTGGCTAAGCCCACTCCTTTAACCACGCTGCCATCCTTCTGCTCAAGCTCTGAAAAACACTTTTGCAAAGAAAGGAGTGTGAGTGCAGAGGACAAGGGAGAAGGACTCATGATGATTTCTGCTAATGTCATGGTTTTTCTGAGGCTGCTGTTTTCCATCCACGTACAGACATGGCTCATAGCTCAACCAATGACTGATGTCTACTGGCCACATAAGAAGAGTCAGCACTGAGACTGTCCTATGTAGTGATGTGATTAGCTCTAATGTGGGGGGTTTTGAGAGCTGTCTCTCAGGAGCCAGAATGCAAACATCATGCCTGGGCTGGGACTTCCCTTTCAGAAAGTTCCCAGCATTGCCCTAATCCTCCTATCAGTGATTACACTCTGCTGATTAGGGATGTAAGGGATAACGATTATTACTGAACACAAAAAGGAATACTTGGCTTCTACATAACACTATTCAACTGCAAAGTGTTTTACATAATTAACCATGCTGGGACTGCCTTTGCTGCACCACTGCAATAGTCTATTCCTAAACAGTTTTGAAAGATACATGTGAAAACCAATTATGCACAGCAGTAAAAATGGATCTGTGGGAGCTCTTTGCTTTTATCCTCAGTGCCCAGCACAGGGAGCAGGGAGGCTCTAACACCATGGTACTGTCAAGACATGGTAATTTCATAATTGCCATGTTAGAAAAGACAGTGATGTAACAAGACTGTACAATGCTTTTAAGATGGCACTTTCCTATTACCTTTTGGGCTCCTAAGACCTAGCTAACATCAGTTTCATCTGAAACTTATAAGACACTCTTTAAACTGTAATTGGTTTCAAGGTCAAAGGACTCATTAAGACAACTGAGCATGATCTGTAGCTCAACACCAACCACAGACTATTGAGTCCTGTCTCAAACCCAAGCTTGTCACTAAACAAGACCATTTCTTTTAAGCAAAAAACCCTGTCTTGACTACAGGGAAAAAGAATCTACCACCCTGGTGTACAATGGTATTCTGCCACCAGATATCTATATCCTGAGTTTTCAGGTCTTAGATCAATCAGAGAGCCCTTTTCTTTCAAAACCCTTTTTTCTTCCTGCTCTCTTTTTAAGGACTGCAATCACATCACTACTTCATTTTTTCCTGGTTATACAAAGCTTTAAAAATTTCTCACCATAATGTAAATTTCAAAAATTCTCATCATTCTTTTCCATCTTGACATGAGCTGTCAATGAGCACTTGCAGCCCAGAAAGACAACCGAGCCCTGGGCTGCATCAAAAGCAGTGTGGCCAGCAGGCTGAGGGAGGGGATTCTGCCCCTCCATTCTTGTCTCCTGTACCATGCTAACACCTCTGAAGGAGGATATGAGAAAGCTTTGCAGGATTCTCTGGGTAAAGCCAAGGCAGTACTTTTTCCTAAAGCAGAAGAAAAGTTGAAGCACTTTTCCTCGTTCAAGAAGCAGAGAAAATCAAATCAGAAAGATAACCCCCAAGAGAACTGAGTGAACTGAATATGAAAAGAGGAGGACAGAGCCAATAAAGCTGAACTGTCAGTGATGGTGTCTCTCAGCAAGCCAGCCACAGACAAAAGGAGGAAGCCAGCTATAGTGTTCACCAGCCCTTATGAGATAAACACTGCCAGAGTGCTGTCACAGAATCAGAAGGCTGCAACAGTGGTGGCAACACAGCAAAAAGCATTCCTAGCCCATCTATGATGGAGGACAATTGAATTCTGCTGGGAGAAGTGCACTGACTGTAGGAGGAGGTTGTAAACACCATGGCTGGTTTCCATTTTGACTGCACTATTGGAAACAAACAATAGCAATGACAGGAGACAGACAGAGATAAAAAGAGGTTGAAGTGATTCTTTGTTATCATGCTATTGCTCTTCATTCCAACTTAAGCTGGCTCTTTGAGTTTAAAGAGAAGGCACTGTTTGTTTCCAGTCTGACCATCTCCTTCACACAGCACAGAACTGTATATTTAGACATCAACACAAGAGAAGTTTTTAAAAGAAATAAGCTATCCTGGACAAAAGCAAAAGCAATAAAAATTATCATTTGTTACAAAAAGCAGAGAGTTTAGATGTGCTGACTGGGTGGGAGGAAGAGATTGGCTTGGTATCTGGAGGTTTAATTAGGTTCATGTCCAGAATATGCTGTCACAGAACCCAGAGGGTAAAGAGGAAGAAATAAATAAAGCTCAGACTTACATCTGTTTGAATGATGCTCCATGCATTGGTTAGGCCAATATTTCCATCTGTCCCATACAAATGAAGCCCTTTCTTCAGATCCCGCTGAGCATACTTGTCAATCTAAAACCAACAACAAAGGACATGAAACTCAGAATCTGCTGAGTACCACACTTCAGAACCAAAGTGCACGGAGCAGGGAGGTGCTGGACAACAGTCCTATACCAAAATGAATTAAAAGTTAACTGATGTTTCCTGAAGCCTTTCTCCAGTAGAGCTGGCACCTGTTACAGGGATCTGCATTTTGTAAAGAACACGAGGAGTTCCTGCTCTGAGTTAATGCTTGTGTTTTCCACCCCAGACCTCCAAAACAACATCTTTTCCCCTCTAACTTAACCACCAAAGTACCATAGAGAGACTGGATTCAGTTTAATCACTCAGTTTTTGCAAATGAGCCCTATATATGAAAGCATTCATCTACCCACAGCATTTCCTTTTAGCTTATTATCTTTTATTGTGACCAAGGAGCCCTCAGCATCTTCTGCATGCTTCCTAGGAGATCAACAGCAGCAGTGACATTGCACTCACGTTCTGAATTGTGTTCATTATATCAGCCAGGGTACCCCACTTCCTGCAGCAGGATGGACACAGTTATATTGGAGCAGCAGGCAATGAGCTATCCAAAATCCAGGACAGACAGGATTTAAGGATTTTGTTATTAATAGAGCTGTTGTTAAATAAAAGCATTTTTGTTGATTTACTGAAAGTACAAAGTTCTGCTTTAGAGGCTTTTGCAGTTGGAGATGGTGTCTTCTTGTTGAGAGCCTGCTGGTGAAGATCCACTTGATCCACTGGTCCCCACCAGGTAGTATCCAAAATGACTGCAAGTGCCTCTCCCTGTCTAACTGTACATACACACTGCTACAGAACCAAGCAAATACAAAGCAGGGAGCAAATAATAAATGGATATTCATGGTGTAACCTGTTTTTTCTGTTGTAAATGAAGACCAGTGAACAGTGCTGCTCAAATACACCCATACATTCCCCCTCCCCTGGGTGCTTGTCAATGGTAGTGGTCTGTTTGACATCAGAGGTACAGCAAGAAGGGTGAGCAGACCTGTCCCATCTTCTCCATCAATCTGCTACAAATCTGTCTGCAAAATACACTGCCACTCTGAGATCTTTCAAAATTCAACCCACAACTTGCTTCATGGGGACAGTCTAAGTTAATACACGCTCTCTTCCACATTGGACAACAGGCAGACATGATGTACTCCAGTGATTTCCCCTCTGACACTACTCATGCCAGCTGAGAGGGGTCTGAAATGAAGTAACCAATGCTAATTGTGAGTTAACTGAGGGAACAAAGGTATCCTGCTTCTACCATACACTTGGATTTTCTTTCTGCTTTGTTCAGTCAGAATTGTTTTCACTTGCTCCTAGAAAAAAAAATAGTGGATGCAAAGCATCTTCCACAATGTAAAAGAGGAATTTTCAACCTACATCATAATTATGATGGGGCAAAAGTAAAGTTACTCAACAATATGACTCCACAAAAACCTGTGATCTCAAAAGTCATCACATCCAAGAAATCTCTGCTGTATGTGCAAAGGGTTCTGCTTGGTCTCTTCAGTTCTTCTGTTTCCTTGCTGAAAGTTTCCTACCATCACGCTGAGCCACTAATAAAAGAGCTTTGGGTCAGCCCAGGAGAGATGTACACTTAATCTCAGCACCTTACCTATCATGCAAGCACTTTCTCATGGATGACTATCTTGAACAGTAGGTGCTGTGCTCCCAGCTGTAATTATAATGTAAGATGCTTTTGATTTTACACAGAGATTATACATAGTCACTGCTACATTAATTAGAAGAGAAAACCAAAGCTGAAAGCTGTCATTAAATTCTGAATGAGTTGAGAAAATTACAGGCAATTAATGATAAACTTTTATGTGTGTGGGATTCCCAGCATTCATTTAAGAATTAGACTGAACTGGGTTTCAGCTCTTCACTTACCCTCAGCTCCCTGTGTCTCACCTGGACCCGCTGTGCTCTCGTGCAGAGCCATCAATTAGGATGGAAGGGCATGGTTGTGTTGCTGCTCTGAGAGAGGCTCTGACACGTAATTAGTGTCCTACAGAAGTAGTGAGGAAAATTAATTGTTGAAAAACTAATTCTTGTCCAGAAAGGGACAGAGGTAAAGGGGAAGAGCACAGATGAGGGCAGGCAAGGACAAAAACCTAGCTAGTAGATCTGTTGAAGATGAAAAAGAAGGGTCTATGTGGAATATTAATTCCTCACACCCGAGAAAATCTGCCCTGTAAAGTGAGAGCGCTGTGCATCAGCCCTCTGTTCAGCACCACTGCTCTGGAACATAGGAGAAAAGGTCAAATGGAACAGTGATGCTTCTCTGAAGGGCCAGTGCCATCCTACCAAGGATGCAGAACGCAAAGTTTGCACCTCCTCACTTAAATTCTGCTCTGCAAACCAATGCAGTGGCTCAGCACTGGGCTCACAGGCTGCCCTTGTCATGCAATCTTCATGGCCTGCTTGAGATCAGGAACAACTAAATAATAATTTAGTGACTTGTGATCAACATTTATAAAGGACACTGAGATCAGCAACAACGTTTGTTAGTCCATATAGGCTTTAACATGGTCTGTGAGATTGTCTCACCAAGCATCCCTGCTCTGCCTCATGCCTGGAGAAGACACACTAGCAAGCAACTTGCTGAGGCAAAATGAAAGCAAATCCTCTCTTCCTTATAAAATTAACCCCTTTTCCCTGCACAAAGACCTTTATACCAGGAACACAAATTGATTTCCATATTTCAGAAGCTGAGTAAACAGCAGAGCAAACAGGAACCATGTGACAGTTCTCTCAGTGCCATTTCAGAAAGCCTCAGCATCAAGGTCCCCAACAGCATGTCACATGTTGTATGACCCATTGTTATTTGTTCTTTTAAACAGAAAGTGCCTGTTTGAGTCTTGCTTGGAAGAGGATACAAGCTTTTTGTAATCCTCATGTGCATCTCATTTCCTTACCTCTCTCATCTCTATGCAGGTTGCAACTGTGGAAGAGGCAAACACATGCTGTGAAACTACCTCCAGATTGCTTTACTTTTTTATTTCAGGTCCACTGACATGGGGAGGTATCTGGAAGTCTCACATAGTTTCATACATATACACAGACACACAGAGCTTTATGTTTATTTCAGTGATTGTAAACATGGGATTTCACACAGTTCTCCTTTACTGAAGTTTCTGACTGATCTTCTCACCACGTGTGTTGTCTCAAGAGCCACTGATTTAAAATCTCTTTTTCACAGAGCTACTCCTTAATGCAAAAAGGCCTTCATCACCACCTAGAAACAACCTCGTACAGCACAGCTGAGTCTGTGGCCCTCTGTGTTACCTTGCATGAATGAATCAGTCTTGACACAGAAGCAGCCTTGGACTCCTAAGAGCACAGATGACACTAAACAAGACCACATCTCTCATTCAGGTTGTGAGGAGCTCAGTGTCTATGTACAGCCCTATTAAATGCACACTGACCTCTGTTTGAATAACCTGTGTACAAGGTTCTAAGATGGATGTTTTTTCCCCTGACTGAAGCCTGACACTCTAGACATGATTCCTGTTGGCTCTGACCAGAGAGGGATAAGTAAAACCCAACACCTCTTTGTGGAGCACAGCTGGCAAATCCTCCTCCAGGTCATGCTATTGCCTTCTACCTTCAGTTTTGTTTCTTCCTCAAAATATTTTTAGAATAGCAGGAACTTTTCAATATTCCTTTATTCTAGTTGTATATTTGATCTAAACAAAACCTCACAGAACACCCCCTCTCTCTGCCTGTCTCTTCTGCCTTCAGTCTGAGTTTTTCAGACAGTGATCTTTCTGAAACTGAAATGCTGCACCCCAGTGATTCACCACGTCACAAACGATCCCACCCAGCACTCACCAATCTGTCAGCTCCTCTTGTTTGTCTCTGCACTCCCAGCCCTCAGCCAGCCAAAATGTCTATTGCAGAACAGGGACTGTAAGTACTGTATTAAACATTCTGCAGTTTGAAGCTGCTGTGTTCTCCCACACGTCAGCCAGGCCCTTCACAAAGCACAACTCCTTCTAGGGAAGGAGCACAATAAAAGCTCTCATCAGGCAAACTGTCACTCTAAATGAGATGCCTATTTTTAGTCATGTGGAATAGCAGAGATTTCCTTAGAAGAAAGAGTTTCTGAAAGGTTAGGCAGTAAGAACCTTTTATCAATCTGGAAGTGAAGCAGAGAAAAGTTCTTTTCCTCCTGGCACCCCCTCCAAATCTATTCCTCTGACTTCTGGCTTCAGGCACACTGGAAGCTTGCTCGTGCTTATCAGTGCCATCAGATTCCAGTGGTGTTTCTAGGAACAGAAGTTCAATGTGTCCCATTGCTCAGTGTGGTGATGCACCACAACCCACAACTGCAAGAGAACCACTGCTCAGAGTGGGGCATGCACACTTTAACTGAGGTAAGGTCCTGTTCCCACTGCTACGAGCACAAATACTTTCTCACTGACTTCCATTAGGCCCCAATTTGGCACCTAAACCTCTCACTGTGCTATTAGAAAGACTTTCTAGAAAACATTACTGCTCCAAGGTAGACAAGGCACATGCAGAGTTTCAGGCAATGAAGAAAACTCAGGATATGAATTAGAGAAAGCACCAAGAGATGCAGCAGTGCTGGAACTGCCACAGAGGTCAGGAGAAGTGGCTGAAGCAGCTGATGCAGTGAGAGGATGGGCAGAGATCTTCCTGAGCCTCATCTGAACTACAGCTGAGACAAAAAAAAAAAAATCCCTTAAAAACCCTTACTTAGGCCTGTGTGTAAGTCCAGGCTAAATTAAAAAATAGTTCCTTCTTAATCTCTATTCCCTTGAGACAGCCACTTCAGCTGTAGCACTTTCCATGTAAGGCTTGTTTGACTGCCAGCTTTGTCCCCTCGAGGCTTCAGAAGTCAGGAGCCTCCAAGCAGGACGGTGGCTGGCTACAAGCCCAGCTGCAGAAGCCACATCCACCAAGAGCTGTCAGACCCCACCTTGCCTTCCTGCATAAGACAACCCAGGAATAATTGAGACTGAGATAAAAACAACAGCAGCAGCAACAACAAAACCCTGCTTAGCACAGCCACAGCCATGCTGAAAGCACTGTATAAACATTCTGTGCTGCAGAAACCCAGCGAGGCTCATCATTATTTCTATCTCCATGTTACAGATGAGGGACCTTCTCTCAGTTCCTGGGGATGGCTTGACAGCTCTCTCACTCTCTTGTCTAAATGAAAGGCTTTGGAATTTATCTACTTACTGTTAAGGCATGAAACAGAAGACAATTGCTGCTCCCTGAGAAGCCCAGACTTGTAATTTTGCTGCTGATAAGGAGGAGGAAGTGTTTTGGAGACAAACTTCTCGGACAAACCAGAACGTTTTTTCTGTGCAGAACACAGCCATTATCAATGCTGGCAGCTAATATGATGCAAAACTTTGATTAAACTGAAGGCATACCAAGACTGAAGAGACAAAGTCCTTCCACTGTCCCAGCACACAGAGGGACAGTGGCTTTGCTGCAAAGAAGGCTCTTGTGGTCCTTACAGATCTCTTTTCAACTCGCTGACAGCGTGAGATGTCCCTTAGACTCTGGCACAGCCTTCAGGCAAAGGCCAGAGGATGCCAGCAGCGTCCCAGCTTTCTAACCTGCAGGTAAATGGACACTTAATTTAAAGCCTCAGTACTTCCCTACCACATCATGAGCAAAATTCCCACCCCAAAAGCCCCCTAAACTGGAGAAAGCCTCCTTCAGCAGCACTGCAATACAGGTAAGTAAATACTCCTGACCTTTCTGGTGATTGCTTCCCCTACATCTCTGCCCCTCCACCAGAACAGCAGAGGCTGTAAGGAAATGACAAAATATCCAATAGTTTCCCACTGGGCAAGACTTTTAATTTAATGCCTTGATAGTCATTCTCTACAAATAGCAGGGAGTGGGAAATCGAGTGTAGAGAGAAAGAGCCTAATCTATAAGGTCATTTGTGGGAGCCCTCTTTCCTGCTAAGAAGAGATGAGATTGATTGTACCAACAGGTAAGGCTTGTGTTAAATGAGATGTCCCTGAGCCTGTCTGTAAGAAGCTGAGAGCAATACGTGCTTTCCTCACCACTGAAATCTTCCTTATACCACCTGCTTATAAATGCAAATCTTGTAAGGTTTTACTAAGTAACAGACATTGCATATTAATTGCTGATGTATGGCAGTTAAGGGACAATATACTAATTTCTTGTCAGTGTCATCATAGAATCATTTTGGTTGGAAAAGACCTTTAAGATCATCAAGTCCAACCATTAACCCAGCACTGCCCAGTCCCCACTGCCCCATGTCCCTCAGCACCACATCTCCACGGCTCTGAAATCCCTCCAGGGATGGGGACTCCCCCACTGCCCTGGGCAGCCTGGGCCAGGGATGGGGAACCCTTCCAGGCAAGAAATTCTTCCTAATATCCAATCTAACCCTCCCCTGGCACAACTTGAGGCCATCACCCCTCGTCCTGTCACTGTTACCTGGGAGAAGAGACCGACACCCCCCTCGCTACCCCCTCCTTTCAGGGAGCTGCGGAGAGCAATGAGGTCTCCCCTCAGCCTCCTCTGCTCCACACTGAACCCCCCAGTTCCCTCAGCCACTCCCCATCACACTGTGCTCCAGACCCTTCCCCAGCTCCACTGCCCTTCTCTGGACACGCTCCAGCAGCTCAGTGTCCTTCTGGGAGTGAGGGGCCCAAACTGAACACAGTACTCGAGGGGCAGCCCCACCAGAGCTGAGTACAGGGGACAATCACCTCCCTGGTCCTGCTGCTCACACCATTGCTGACACAGGCCAGGATGCTGTTGGCCTTCTTGGCCACCTGGGCACACTGCTGGCTCATGTTCAGCCGCTGTTGACCAACACCCCCAGGTCCTTTTCCACCAGGCAGCTTTCCAGCCACTCCTCCCCAAGCCTGGAGCGTTCCATGGGGTTGTTGTGACCCAAGTGCAGGATCCAGCACTTGGCCTTATTGAACCTCAGCCCATTGGCCTCAGCCCATGGATCCAGCCTGTCCAGATCCCTCTGCAGACCCTCCCTACCCTCAGGCAGATCAACACTGCCACCCAACTTGGTGTCATCTGCAAACTGACTGAGGGTGCACTCGATCTCCTCATCCAGATCATTGGTAAAGATATTTAAGAGACCTGGCCCCAGTGCTGAGCCCTGGGCAACACCACTCATGACCAGCCTCCAACTGGATTTTACTCTGTTCACCACAACTCTTCAGGCTCAGACATCCAACCATTTTTTTACCCAGTGAAGCGTATGTTCATCCAAGCCATGAGCAGCCAGTTTCACCACGAGAATGCTGTGGGAAATGGTGTCAAAAGCTTTACTGAAGTCCAGGTAGACAACACCCACAGCCTTTCCCTCATCCACTAAGAGGGTCACCTTGCCATAGAAGGAGATCAGGTCAGTCAAGCAAGACTTGGCTTTCATAAACCCATGCTGACAGGGCCTGATCCCCTGGTTGTCCTGTACGTGTCGCATTATGGCACTCTTCATGATCTGCTCCATGACCTCCCGGGGCATCGAGGTCAGGCTGGCAGGCCTGTGGTTCCCTGGATCCTCCTTCTGACCCTTCTTGAAGATGGGCATCACATTTGCAGTGTTACACAGCATCTCCAGGATGCTTTGCTCAGCTCTGTAGGATTCCCTCTTCCTCACTTCCTCCCCACATGTGAAACAACTCCAGCACTTCACATTTTTTTTGTAAATGCTTCCTTAAACACAGCAAACCACTTGCTTAGTGAGTTCTCTTTTCCTAGTTTGACTGCAAAAGCCTCCATGAGGAGTCAAACATTTTACAGATCTTCCAAACTTCTGTAAGTAAGTTAGTTGAAATGCTTATAGGCTCTAGCAGTGTTTGATACCAGGAGAGACACGCTGGCACTGGCTGCGTAACTTCAGAGGAAAAGCAGAGAATACAGGAACAGAAGATGGTAGGAAATGGTCTGGGAGTGGGAAGAAGAATGAACACTTCTGAAACATGCTGGCTTGGGTTGACTGAGGAGTGACCTTGCAGCTGTGCCACAGGCTTCCTACATAGTCTTGAAAAGTCACTGTCTCTCTTGTGTTTGAGTTCTCTATTTGTACAACAGGAATAACCTGGCTCCACTCTTGCCATAAAATTAACAATATAATTTGGAGTAGGTGTTTGAATACAAAACCAACCTGGGATATGAAGCCCTGTACAGAATCTGAGACAAGGGATGGAGTTACAAACCTGAGAGGGTCAGTAACCCTCCTGGCACTGAGAGGGTAAAACTGAGGTACATCAGGAAGCAAAAGGAAGGACAAATGCATCTTGCATTGGCCTGGAGCAGGCAGCTGGTGAAACTAGAGGAGAAAGAGTGTCCCACCATGTGCTCTGACAAGAACTAAGAAGTTGCAGTAGTTTTTATAACAAAAAGCTAATAAGAAAGTCAGTTTTGCCTAGGTCTATGGCTTGTGCATACAATTACTTGCAGCTTCAGACACTACCTTCCATCCACAAGCACCTGTTTGTGCCCAAAAGCAGGCATCAAGGCACCTGACATGGCAGACAGCTGAAGCTGCAAAAGGAGCCACTGAAACATGGCTGTACTATTCATACTATTAAAATGCCAATGAATCCCAACAGCAGCTGTAGTGACATTTTCTTTTAAACAAGAGCTCAGAGATATGTCACTAGGCTCTGCAACTCAATCGTTTTCATGCAAGATCCAATTCAAATGTTTTCAGGAAACTGCATCTGATTTTGTCCAAATGATTCCTTTGAAGTCCAAGGGAGAGACAGGCATTTCATCACTGTTCCATATAAAGAATAAGGGGAAAATACACTTTTCTGTAGCCAGAGAGGGCACTGCCATCTAATCTGTTCTTATACACAGCAACAGTTGAATAACTCGTGCATCAAGTCCCCAAGCTTGTTTAAATGAAGTACATCATAACTAGCTAAGACATACAGGCTCAAAACATTAAGGTGCAGCTATGAGCAGTCTTTGCTTGCCAGCAGAATGAAGCCAATAGCACAGCTCACTGCTTATTTAAGAGGATGTGTATATCCAGCTCTCTGTCTTGTATGGCACCCTGTGCATGGGCACTTCCCAATGAGACAGTCCTAGACCTCCTTAAAAAAACCCCAAAACTTGTTTATTTTTAGTGAATGTAGGAATAAAAACTTTAATGGTGGATTCTTGGCTTGCTGCTTCTTGTTTCAAAGGAGTTTGGATGCTGCAGCAAACATGGGGAAAGGGCTGGCTCAAACTAGGCAGGTAAATCAAATCAATGGCACACACAAAATGTTGACACTACAAATTAATTACCAGGATATTAAGTCAATTCTTCTTGGGCATTCTGCATGTAGAGTGACAAAAGCCTCACCAGCACGGTGGAGGTACTTCAGGTGAGTGCCCACTGAAGTGCAAGTTTTTTGTGACATACCTAATTATTTATACAGCATCCAGGGTACATCTGATGCTAATTCCATAGAAGGAACCTTTTGTTTATATATAAACAAGCTTTTCTTCAGATTGTTAAGCTGGTTGGGAAAAAAATGATATTAACATCCTTAATAGCAGTGACACCAGCAAAGTTGGGTGCCACTGTGACCTAACATTGCTATTTCTTTTCCAGAATAAAACTCTCTTTTAGTAGGTTTTCTCCATATCCTTGCTCCAAAGATGACTGACACAACAGAGCCTCTGTCCCCTTTCTCCAGCTATGTATGTCACCAACTGCTGCTCTCAGCAATGCTCCTCTGCCTTCACACACCAGCCTTGTGCCCCACAGATCTCACAACCCACCCTCAAAGCCCTTTGTCTCCTTACTGTGCCACCCTCCTACTCACTCCCCAGACATGGTCCTGTAAGTGCCATGCATGCCCCAGTAAAGGATAATTTTACTTCGATCTCCAGTGGCTGCAGGATCACACCTGTGCCCAGGTGTAAAGACTCCTCCAAGCTATGCTCATGTACTGAAATCCCACGTATGCTGGATCCAGGCCAGCAGAAAAGGGAAATGCCCATTCTTTCAAAACCTATGCTTACATTGAGAATATTCCCAGGGTATCTGTATTCAGCCTCTTTGCCTTTTTTTTAATTTTTTTTTTTTTTTAAAAAAAAGATAATCACTTTCATTTGTCCTCGCCAATCATCAGTATAACCTCAGATCAGTAAATTGGGAAGGATGCTAATTAACATGATACATGCTACCGAGCCTTTGTTTGCCAAGAGACATCAAAGGTTGCATTTGTGTTTTGAGTGCTAACAGCCCGTTATCTCCATCTACACAGACAAAAAAAAACCCCACCAAAACAAACCCCAGCCACCTAGGGATGCACATGTCAACAGAGATCCAATTAGCTGCCACAAAGGCTTCAGGGCATGCAGAGGCAAATCAAAGCAGGGAGATGAGCCACTTTCCTTGTAGGAACCAGTGACTGTTGTGTGATTACAGACTGGGCAGAGCAGTGCCCCTGGACACAGACTCCTTCACAGATGCTGTGAGCTGGGAAAGGGGAAGCCAGCATGGAGATGAAGCCTCATGGAGATGAAGGACGTGGCCATTTGCCCACTAAGCCATTTGCTGCAGCCATCCCATGGAATCAAGCTTTGCTTCAATTATTTACAATACTCATTTACTTAGTTTGAAGGTGAATGAGCGAGCTTTCTAATAAGAGAGCACACTACTAAAATATCAGGGGAGGAGGGATAGCAAAGGCAAAGCATAGCCTATGCTCCCACTGTGATAAGAGATGGATGAGCCCCACAAACCATGTAAGTGTGGGTTATCTGCAAATCTATTTATCCAAGTAACTTAAGTTTCTTTCCTCTTAAACTCATGACTTTGGTAGGAAAATATAAGCCAAAATACAGACTTTTTCCACTGCTGTAAGGTAAATACATGTCTGTAAAAGTCAAAACAACTACACCCCAACTAGATCAGGCCTCTGGTGGCACCTGCACCTTCTAGGGGCCATGGAAAGGCACGCAAGCTCCCCATGGTAATCAAAGGCATTGGCATTGCCACCTCTTGGTGGCAGAGCTGCTCTGTGGAACACACTGTTGTAAGCTCCACCAGCAACTAGTAACAAGGAAGGTAAGCTGTAAAGCAAGTGGGGGATAGGGCTGGTTAAATCATGTCCTTGGGGGAAGAGATTTCCCTGATTCCTTAGAACAAGGGCAATAAAGGTCTGCTGAGAAGCCACCTTTCTCTGCTGGAACAAAAAGACTCATTAAAAACCAAACCAGCCCACTGAAGGGTTAAAATCAGTTACTCTGCCTGGAGAAACTTGTCTGGAAAGAGCAATTCTGTGGAAACAGACCAAAGAACGTGTGTCTTCCTAGATCCAGGGAACGTTAAGCCTTAGGGGAAAGTGAGATTTGCACACAGCCTGCTTTAATACTGTTAAGATACGCTTTCTCTAAAATTATCATAGAATCATGGAATGGTTTGGGTTGGAAAGGACTTTAAAGATCATCTTGTTCCAACCCCCCTGCCATGGCAGGGACACCTCCCACCAGCCCAGGTTGCTCCAAGCCCCATCCAACCTGGCCTGGAACACTGCCAGGGAGGGGGCAGCCACAGCTTCTCTGGGCAACCTGGGCCAGGGTCTCACCACCCTCACAGACAAGAATTTCTTCCTAATGTCTCATCTGAATCTACCCTCTTCCAGTTTAAAGCATTTTAAATAAATAATGCTCTGAGGAAAACTGCCATTGTCCTTGAAGGCAACGGACCAGCAGGAGAAGCCAGGCTCACTACAGCAAGCTTTATCCCTACTGCAGGGTGATCCCTGCTCAGCCTGAAAGTGGAAGTGTAGAATGCACCCTCAGAGAGAGAGGGGAGCACGAATTTTAGATCCAGGGAACAGACAGAGGGCTCAGGAGGAGTATCTGGCTACTCCACAGAAACTCAGCAAGACCATTGGAAGAGTTGCCTGGCTTTATTTTGAAGAAAATGGAACAGGATCTCAATATCCTCCTGGCTAAACACCAGAGAAGGTAATTTTCTCCTTACCTCTCTTCTCTTCCTTGAAAATATATTATTTTCTTCCAATCACATAGACGTGTGTACTTGCAAGAATCAGAGGTTACACTAAATGCCAGCTCCTCAGCCAGGAGGTATCTGCCTGGCTCCACGAACATCAATGGCCTTGCTCACATCTCCAGCACCTTGGCATTGTCACATGGTGTCTCCAGCAGCTCAAAACCATGTTTCTATTAGGCTACATGCAAGCTTGTAAACCTCTCCAAAACATCTCTGACACCATGCAAGTTCTGACCTTCAGCAACTGGGATTGCTGGTTTTAATTCTCAAGTAAGCTTTTCAGTGGAGATATTATAAACTGGTAAATAAAATGTCTTGGAAAGCTAGCAGATAACAAAAGTAACAGAAGTGAATAACTGCTATTAAATGCCTCTCTTGTTTTAATGAAACAAACAATTGCAGTTCTTCACCACACTTCATCAAAAAAAGATTTTATCATGACTGGAATGATTTGGGACTCAGTCACTGCACATGAATAAACTACATGAAGATTGCTTTTCATAATAACAGAAAACAAGCAAATAAACAAACTGCCAGTCACACTTACATGGCACAAAACACAAGTTTCCAATACCCTCTCTACTTGCAATGTCAGAAAAAAGCCATGTTTCTCACTGGAAGTCACACAGGTTGAATGGAGAAGGAAACGTGGCTGTTTCCCCATATGTTAAACAGAGATTAAGTGACAGCACCTTCAGTGAGCGAGGTGCTGGAGGACTGCAATGTTTCCACACAGAACAGAAATATATACACTGTTTTTTCACATAAAAAGTGGTATTTACCAAACGAACAGCAGACACCCTGCAAAATGGCAGTGAAGCTGGATGAAAGGAGGAACTGGAAATCTTGAAGGAAGGTTCACTTTGAGCTGCTGCTACTTGGGTTGACCTCTTATATCCCAGAAGGTGTTACAGGCACATCCCAGCTGCCAAACCCAGCTGCAAATTGGCAAGAGGCCTGGCTCCCCTCCCAGACCCCATCGGGGTGAGCAGTGGGGGACAGCATCAGCACCACCGCTCCGTGGCAGGTGCAGTGTTTCAAACCATGGCTGGGCACATGCCAACTACTTCTGTAATTGCATGGCCATGTAAATGGTGACACATAGCCAGTATATCTAAGTATCAGTGGCCATCTACTCCCCATCTATAGTTAGTGGAGTCAGGAGGGACCAAGGAGTCTCAGTGTCTCAACTACCTGGTGGTCCTGAGTGAAGAGAAATGACACTCAGGGGTGCCAACTGGAAAAGTCAACAAAAGCCAGCATAAACAACACAAATACTGTTCATGTGAAGAGCAAAGGACCCAGTAGAGATAATGGTTTGAGCCATCCTCACCTAACCCTATAAAACTCAACATACCAGTAAGCATCTGAAGATCACATACCACGTGTAGCTGGACTAGAGGTAAGCAGACTCTCCAGTGACAGGGGATGCCCATGTCATGACAGACGAGTCCCATTCCAAATCTAAAGGAGCCACCATTTAGGACGAAGGAAGGAAATCTGCAGAATTGGTGCCCCTCAGCCTGCCTCCCTCACAAGAACTGAACAAGGTCACATCTAAAAGTGTATAGAGAACTGCCTACGATAACACAGACCCAATCAAATAACTGCTGGCCACCTCACCATCTCCTTCAGATGGCAATCACTCTTCATCAGTTCTAAGCACAAGCTGCATCTTAATCAGGGTCCTTATAGGGCTTATCTCCACTGTATAATTTTTTTTTAATTTTTGGTTGTAGTTTACACCTACTCTGTTCATGTGATTGACTTCACTCAATATACAAGCCTTTTAGAAGAGGCACTGTTGTTTCAAAAAGTAGTGTTTGAGCTAAGGATCCGAAACAAGTTTCTGCCATATCCAAGTGCCCCTTCTAGAAATGGCATCGAAGTCCTGCAAGTAACCCAGGCAGACTGAGCACCTCTCAATGATGATCTAGTTTATTCAGAAACACTCTTTGTCAGGAGGATGAGTTATCCCTTGGAGAGAAGCAGAAACCAAAGTGAAAGGTTAAATCTGCCACATCTGACAATAGTCTCAAGAACACCTCTGAGGATGCTCTTCAGCTGCCTCTGGTTTCTTTTGTATTTATTGCTCATGCTTTCACCTTTCAAAATGTGCCCCTTTTTCCTAATTAAGAGATCGACTTTTTGTCAAACACAAGCATTGATCCCAAGTCTTTTCTTAAAGCTGGAAACTGTCTTCTCCCTCTCACCCCCCTTGGATTCTGTGCTGGTTAATACTGGTTGAGCTATCTCTGAGACCTTTTTCTCCACGGGGCATTCATCTGCCTTTCTCCATCTATCTGCACTTACTGCTTTTGACACCTCTAAAGAGCTCAAATTTGACTGAAATTTGCTATCAGGTTCAAGGTCTATGGGGGCATAAGAGAAAGAAAAGTCAGTGCAGCTACACTGAACATATTTTAAAAAGTAAAATTTACAAATAAGGAACACTATTAAAAACAGGGGATTCATTCAGTGGGGTTTTTAGTGGGTTCTTGACCCAAAGTTATTTGGTATTTTTCACTGCTAATGAAATTTTGTAGATAACACACAAAACTTGCTGTGCGTTAAATAATCTGCTGATATCATTTTGGCTGCTTGGCTACAGATTCTTGCAGTTTACCAGCCAAATACCAGAACACAGATTTAGGAACAAAGATGAGAGGTCACACTACAAGACTGGAAAGCAGGAAATCTCTGGATGGACCAAGGAAATGAAGATGGACATGCTCTGAGGGCAACACTTCCAACTTAGAGAGGAAAGAGAGTCATGGGTATATTCAACATAAGCTGTATAAAAGCTGAATTGTATCATTACACTACAGAATTGATATCCATGTTTTCAGAAATCTACTGAAAATTTGAAAAGATTTTAGAGAAGACCTACAAGAAAAAGCCATTCATGGAGAAGCATGCTTCACTTCACATGACTAACACTCTTGAATAAACTAAAGTGACAAGGTTAAAAAGCAGCCTAATTGCAGTCTTCAGGTACCTACATGGAGAAGCAATCCTCAACAGCAGACAGCACTTTAATCTACCAGAAAAAGACATAATGAGAGTTAATGGTGAGATGCTTAAGCTAGACAAATACAAGATAGAAACAAGGCATAATTTTGCCTGTGAATAAAAAAAACTCCTTGGAACAAATTAGTGAGGAATGAGGTGCAGTCAATGATGTCTTTAAATCAAGGCTCAAGAATTTGG
Organism: Podargus strigoides; assembly: GCA_028020825.1. Classification (NCBI taxonomy): domain Eukaryota; kingdom Metazoa; phylum Chordata; class Aves; order Caprimulgiformes; family Podargidae; genus Podargus; species Podargus strigoides. The sequence goes on from CM051633.1 coordinate 6,957,708, forward strand.
CGAAGTTGTAACTCAGATGTAATTAGTCTGATGACAAGAATACTGATTGAAATGCTATGGACCATAGATGACCTTAAAACTGTTTCATCTGGGCTTAAAATGTATAAATCTTTCCAGAAGGCTACAAGACTTTCCAAGGATAGGGACTTTGCTATTCATGCCAGATTACACCACCTATGCCCTTCACCTTGAACTCTGCTTCAAATCCATCCTGAAAGAAAAGCTGCCATAAAACATATGAGTCTTTGCAGCACATTCACAGCATTCATCTTAGCAGCTGCTTTCACCTGACTCCACAGGGTGCAGTCATCACTCTGCACGGGAGAGGCCATGCCTAGGGAGTCCCAGGTGAGCAGCTCTAAGCAGTGCTGCCCTAACCCTCTTGGTACAGGCAAACACATTTTATTCCCTCTGACAAAGTCAGTGCTCCTGAGGGGACTCAGTGCTGGGGCCAGTCTTGTTTGATGATGTATCAATGTATCAATGATCTGGATGAGGGAATTGAGTGCACCCTCAGTCAGTTTGCAGATGACACCAAGCTGGGTGGCAGTGTTGACCTGCCTGAGGGTAGGGAGGCTCTGCAGAGGGATCTGGACAGGCTGGATCCATGGGCTGAGGCCAATGGGATGAGGTTCAATAAGGCCAAGTGCTGGATCCTGCACTTGGGTCACAACAACCCCATGGAACGCTCCAGGCTTGGGGCAGAGTGGCTGGAAAGCTGCCTGGTGGAAAAGGACCTGGGGGTGTTGGTCAACAGCGGCTGAACATGAGCCAGCAGTGTGCCCAGGTGGGCAAGAAGGCCAACAGCATCCTGGCCTGTGTCAGCAATGGTGTGACCAGCAGGAGCAGGGAGGTGATTGTCCCCTGTACTCAGCTCTGGTGAGGCTGCCCCTCGAGTCCTGTGTTCAGTTCTGGGCCCCTCACTCCCAGAAGGACACTGAGCTGCTGGAGCCTGTCCAGAGAAGGGAACGGAGCTGGGGAAGGGTCTGGAGCACAGTGTGATGGGGAGCGGCTGAGGGAACTGGGGGGTTCAGTGTGGAGCAGAGGAGGCTGAGGGGAGACCTCATTGCTCTCTGCAGCTCCCTGAAAGGAGGGGGCAGTGAGGGGGGGGTCAGTCTCTTCTCCCAGGTAACAGTGACAGGACGAGGGGTGATGGCCTCAAGTTGTGCCAGGGGAGGGTTACATTGGATATTAGGAAAAATGTCTTCCCTGGAAGGGTTCCCCATCCCTGGCCCAGGCTGCCCAGGGCAGTGGGGGAGTCCCCATCCCTGGAGGGATTTCAGAGCCGTGGAGATGTGGTGCTGAGGGACATGGGGCAGTGGGGACTGGGCAGTGCTGGGTTAATGGTTGGACTTGATGGACTTTTCCAACCAAGGCTGTTCTATGATTCTACTCCACAGCAGTCAGAGTGTACTTGAAGGACAAAAGGCTACGTGAGCACCACATGCAAGCACGCAAGTGCAAAATGCTCCAGTAAAGGAGAAATGTGACAGTGCTCTCTGCTGAGAACACAGACAAGGGTCCTTCAGAGCTCATCAGCACCACTAAGAGATTGGCACAGCTAAAATCACGAGTAAAGCATTTGACAGTGTCTCCCACAGCATCCTCACAGCTAAACTGAGGAAGTGTGGCCTGGATGATTGGGTAGTGAGGTGGGTTGTGAACTGGCTGAAGGAAAGAAGCCAGAGAGTTGTGATCAGTAGTGCAGAGTCTAGTTGGAGGCCTGTATCCTGTGGAGTCCCTCAGGGGTCGGTACTGGGACCAGTACTATTCAATATATTTATTCATCAATGATTTGGATGAGGGAATAGAGTGCTCTGTCAGCAAGTTCACTGGTGACACCAAACTGGGAGGAGTGGCTGACACACCAGAAGGCTGTGCTGCCATCCAGAGAGACCTGGGCAGGCTGGAGAGTTGGGTGGGGAGAAATTTAACGAAATACAACAAGTGTAGAGTCCTGCATCTGGGGAAGAACAGCCCCATGTGCCAGTGTAAGTTGGGGACTGACCTGCTGGAGAGCAGCGTAGGGGAAAGGGACCTGGGGGTCCTGGTGGACAGCAGGGTGACCATGAGCCAGCAATGTGCCCTTGTGGCCAAGAAGGCCAATGGCATCTGGGGGTGTATCAGAAGAAGGGGGGTGGTTAGGAGGTTGAGAGAGGTTCTCCTCCCCCTCTACTCTGCCCTGGTGAGGCCACATCTGGAATACTGTGTGCAATTCTGGGCCCCTCAGTTCAAGGACAGGGAACTGCTTGAGAGAGTCCAGTGCAGAGCCACAAAGATGATGGAGTGGAACATCTCCCTTATGAGGAAAGGCTGAGGGAGCTGGGTCTCTTTAGCTTGGAGGAGACTGAGGGGTGACCTCATTAATGTCTATAAATATGTAAAGGGTGAGTGTCATGAGGATGGAGCCAGGCTCTTCTCAGTGACATCCAATGACAGGACAAGGGGCAATGGGTGCAAGCTGGAACAGAGGAGATTCCACACAAATGTGAGGAAGAACTTCTTCCCAGTGAGGGTGACAGAGCACTGGCACAGGCTGCCCAGAGAGGTTGTGGAGTCTCCTTCTCTGGAGACATTCAAACCCGCCTGGATGTGTTCCTGTGTGACCTGACCTAGGTGTTCCTGCTCTGGCAGGGGGATTGGACTAGATGATCTTTTGAGGTCTCTTCCAATCCCTGACATTCTGTGACCATAATAGCATTACAGAAAGTCTTGAGACAGGGACTGGATTCCAGTTGCGCTGAAACTGCAAAGGCCACATCCCCGTGAACATTTTTCACTGAGCAGTAAAGATCTCGTTGCTAACCTCACATTAGCAGTAGCAACTGACCTTACAGCCAAATCCACACAGAAGTCTGTAGGAGAAGCACTCAGTCAAGACTCACAAGTGCTGTAAGCTGGAGGCTGAGCTATGAAGAACATTATCCATCTTGCAAAAGGGAATGTCTCATCACGTAGACAAACAATTTGTTGATAGATAAATGTGCCACAGACAATCTAATCATAGAATCAATCTTGGAAACAGAGTTGAAACCATACAAATCAAAAGCAATGGATATCCAGGTTTTGCATAAAGCAGCTCTGCAGATGAAAAATGACACCCAGCATACACAGAGTAAATGAATCCTGGCATCCTTAACTGGGAGGACTGAAACAAGTTTCAGTGAGTAAACCCATTGCACTCACCCCTTTCTACAACATAAAGAGGACAATAGATATGTTCAGACTAATCAGCCAGGGCTGAGTTTCCTCCCACCCAGGCAGTTTATGCAGACACGGGGAAAAAAAAATAAATCAGTTAACAGATTAGAAAAAAACAGTGGAAAAACTGTGAAAGCTGAGTGAGTATTCAGTGGATGACTGTTTCACCAAAACTATGTGAGGGCTTAAAAACCCCCACAATTTCTGAAACCACCAATGTAAATGTTAATAATGGAAAAGATGCCTGAAGAGATTGATGAAAAAAGGGTTCAATTTGTGTTTATGCCACATTTAAACAATGCATATCACACCTGTTTGTTTCTCAGCCGTGTTAGAAAGCTATTTAGTTTAAATCTGGAAAACTGTAGGTCCCATCACCAAATGGGAAACCCACAGCACTCAGAAACATGCTGACTGCCACTCTGTCACCACACAGCTCAGAGGAAATCACCAAATCTATATAAGTCTAGAGGCACAATAATTAAAGCATTAGAAGTACTCTGCCCCCTCCCCTTTTTACTGGGGGAGGGTTTGAAATAGTTTTGACTACTCTTATCTTCTTGGATTTGGGGGAGAAGAGAGAGAGGAGGGGATCAATAGGATAACTATGGTTCTGCTGGTTATTTTAGATTTACAACCGTTTCCAAATTGCATTAAATATTCTGAATTTAGGAGAGGAAACTTCTCATTATCTTTCACAACTCTAATTAACTAAATGAATATGCTCCAAGCAACGGCAAATTCCCCACGTGCGCTTTCAGTAAAGGGATTCTCTTCCTCGTGAAACTGTAAATCAGCATCAGGCATCCTCTCCTGCAGAAGGAAAGTGTTTGCCAAGAGGGACAGTTTAAACCCTCAGAGAACACTTGGGGTTATAAAGATATACCCCTGATTAGAACGACAATGGCTGAGAGCCTAAGAGCATCATCTTTGTCTGTAGCAGCCAGGCAGACTCAGCAGCCGAGGGCACAAGATTGGGAAGTGGGATTAGAAACTGCTGTTCAAAGCAACAGAAAACAGAGATCAGAAGTGGACTGGTGGGCACAGTCAGTGAGCTGCAGCACAGACAAAGTGTCTTCTGCAGGAGTGTGTCACCCCCCCAGCTCTACACCAGTAAGAGAAAGCTACTGCAGCAAGAGACAAATTGAGATCTGCTTTAAAAACACTCCTAATTCCTACAGAACCACCTCTGTTTTGACCTGATTCATAATTCATAGAGGGGAAAAAAAGCCATCCTTGAAATTACTTTGACTCTGTCGTTTTTAACTGTCAGAGACAGTTTCTTTGAAATCTAACTCATGATTTGCAGGCTTCATTAAGTTTTCACAAGTAATTTTGAACTTAAATCACCATTGGCAAATCTATCATTTATTGATAGAAACATTAGGACTCTAATGGAGCGTGACTTGTGATGAAACAAGATAGGAAGGGATGAGGGTGAGAACATGTGCTCCCCTCTGCCACAAAAGACCACTTTGTCAGGAAAAAAAAAATCAGACAGGGAAAAAAACTAGTTTTTCTTTCCCCCGCCCTCTAACAGGCAATTTAAGAAGAGTTTGTGAAGTTGTTAAAATTATCTTCTAGAACTTGGGTAAGAAGAGACAAGCTAAACGCACCAACAAGTGTAAAGTAATAAGTTTTCTGTTTTCCTATAATTTACAGAGACATTGTAAGGATGGAGTGCAGCAAAACTCCATCCTCTGAACAAGAAAGGAATAAACAAAAGCATGTCAAAGCAAGTAGAATACACCAGAGCAGTGCAGGTATTTGTTATGAATTTAACCCCTCACCATGCTGAATCCCATGACTCTGGCTGAGGACATGTTCCAACAGTAGCAAGATGATGACTATTTTGATTGATATTTAAGGATTTAGTATATAGTCAGTCCAAACTCTACCAAGTAGATAGTTTTCACACAAATGGCATTCAAGTACACTTCTCAGCAGCCCGTTATACATACAGAGACCTGTATATATCTGAGCCTACTGAGAAAAATCTCCTTCATGCTTAGTACCCACCTCCCTTCAGTGCAACTTGCCAGACAGTCAGGAATACAGAATCACAGAACAGCCTTGGTTGGAAGAGACCTCTAAGATCATCAAGTCCAACCATTAACCCAGCACTGCCAATCCACCACTGCCCCATGTCCCTTGGCACCTCATCTACACATTTCTTAAACACCTCCAGGGATGGGGACTCATGGCAGAGTGAGGATGTGCCACAGCAAAAGTTAACACTGTAGAGTCTGTAATTACGTGGCAAAGAAACCTCTACTGCAATTAGATGTGAGCATGCTGCAACTGGCAAGTTGATTTTCACTGCCCACAATAAAGGATAAGAAAAAGAAACATGTAAAAGACCCACAACTACCTAGCACTATGCAGCAGCATGGAAAATTAGGAGTATTTTGTGCAACTTAAAAAAGAGAGGATAAAGGGATTGCTCTGTCTGGGAGAAGATCTCTGACTCCAGTGAGGTTATTTCTAAGTTCACTCACAGTCCATGAAATGACTGGCTGGGTGCTAAGCCAGATTTTACTTATTTTGGAACAACTACCCTCATCACTTCGAGCTGTGTGGGTAGTTCTGTGACTTTCTCATTTATTTTATATATATACATAATGAATAAGAATATATGAGAATATTAACTAAGGTGAATGTAATGCATTTTAAATAAACCTGCTGCTTCTTTTTTTAGATCTAAATTAAATGCAAAGTTAAGCACCTCTTGAATGCTTGTGGCTAAATCTACCACAGGGAACTTAATGGGTGTGCTGATGAAACATTTCCATGCACCTGCTTGGGTCATAAAGAGAGAATATTTGCACATCCAGTACATCCAGCATTACATCCAACTTCTCCTCTGCAATACAACTGCCTGCTTAATATGTACAAATGAAAGATGAAATGGGAAAAACTGGCAAGGTTCAAAGCCTGGACTCTTTTTTTTTTCAAAAAACATTCTCAGGCAGTGTTTAGACCACCACGTATGAGCTGAGATTTATAAGGTTCTGCCATTCGCATTTCAGTTCTGTTCCAATAAATGCCACTATAAAGCTTGCAGACTAGTAATAAAAAAAGCTATTAATGTGTTTTCTCCATGTTAATCAATTCGATATGGGGACCGTGATGTTAACATTACTTTACATTACTGCCTTCATCATTTCTCACTCTTACAATATATAAAATAAACAAAGGGGTTTTGGATTCCTTACAGATTCATTTTTATCTCAAAGTGAAAGCTGGGCAAGATTTGTGGCTTCAGACTCATAGTTGGTGATAAGCTTCTCCTTCCTTCCTCTTCCCAAACTAAATATATAAAGAGATTTTAACAAAATTAATTGTAGTATTCAGTGTTCATGAATTTTACGCTTGTGTAATTCATTTCCTTACAGAGAGCAAAGCAAAAGGAGGTTCTCTTGCTGACAGGGTTACAGGATTCATGAGCAAGCCTGCTCAGGACTAACAGGGAATACATAAAGAGCCTCCCTCATCACTCCTTTCACTGGGGGCTAGCTTTTAATTGCATTAAATTACTCATGCCTCAGACTGCATTCCTAAGGACAGAGGGACAGCAAATGCTGCCAGGAGAATCCTGAACAGCCATTTCTGCCATAATTTGCGTAATGTTTAGCAAAAAACATAAATCCCAGCTTGGGGACCAATTGTATAGCCCCTCGCTCAATTCCTTCATCAGCAACTCCAGTCTTTGATCTAGGCACCCTGTGGGAATCTGTGCTTCTTGAGGAAAAACAGCAGCACAAAACCTTCTCTCTCCCTCGTCCTAATCCTGCTGCCCAGGGTTGCTTACTGCCAAGGTCACACAAGAAAGCACATCCCTGATAAGGACCACCAAGGAGGACAAACTGTCAGGGAGGTGAAGCCACAGAGCACTGAGGGATCAATCTAGGTGTTTCTTCTTCTGTTGCAAATCAAAAAATCTCAGGTGTGGTGTATGCTTCTGACCAGAAGTAGCTTTAAATGCAGGAAAGACCCACCCAGCTGCCCTTCCCAGTCCTAACCCCCTTCCTGTATGCCCTGAGAGAGCCCAGACCTGGAGAGGGATATTGGTACATGTACAATGACCCTCAGAAGTGTACTTGAATGCCATTTGTTTGAAAACTACCTCCTTGCTGGTTTGGACTAACTATATACTAAATCCTTAAATACCAATCAAACTATAATCATCTTGCTACTGTTCCAACATCAGTACAGGCAAGGAACATGCCCCAACTTTTCCTGGATTTTTGAGTTCGAGGGTGGAAGGACAATTTGATTTCCTGCTTTATAAAATGCAATTCACCTTTCATTCCCCACTCACTTTTATAAAAATCTGCTGCGATAAAAGAGCTGTTTAGTTTATTTTTCCATTTCAGCTTGAAATGGAGGACCAGGTGAGCTGCTAGTTCCTGATAAATCAAACCAAGTGATCCAAACCTATAGGCTTATTAATACAAATGCATCTTTACCCTCCATGCATGACCATATTCCAAAGGGAATATGAGAGGTTCAGCACTGTGGCCACACAGCACAAAAAAAGGGAATGTTAAGATTCATTCTTACCCAAGGAATTCTTCCCTTGCAGCGTGTTGCTGCAGTAGGTAGGGCACTGAACCACGTCCCACCACTGTACTGCTGTAGAGTTCAGTGTCACTCAACCTTGGACGTGACTTGCAGACATGAGAGGGAATTGAGGGCACCCCACTTCACTTTCCAGCAGGTCTAATTTTCATGAAATGTCAAAATTCAAGCCTCCCTAAATTATCTCAAAGTGGGTCAACAAGGGAGAGACACCCAAATCACTCTCAGCTTAAAAACACATTTTTACTCTCCAGGATGTAGTTAATTGTCTGTTAAATCTCATTTTCCTTTAGCATTATTTTTTTTCTGCATCAGATTCCACCATCACCACTTAGGAGTGCACCTAGAAGTCGCACAAGAACAGCCTCTGTACCAAGTGTCAAATTCTTGCCTACTTAACTCCACTTAACTCTGTTCAATCAGAACACAAGTTGTCTGCGTGCAACCTAAAATTCCCTCTGGATAATTGTTCCAAGGACAGAAGGTGAAGTGATTGGCAAGTAGGAATTGACATGGGGACAGCTCAATGTCCTCTTCTCTTGGAAGGTTCGAGTAACCCGGGTATTGCAAGCTTTCAGAGACCAGAAACTTGATCCTCTTAATTCATGCTATTTAAATTGTGGATTCATGATGTTGAACTGAACGAGGCAGTCTTTGAGGAGAAAGAGAATAATTGTGCAACTGAGGAAATATACTTCAAGTAGTGCATTTTACACCCACATCAGCTTTGTTTCTCAGCCCCTAAACGTGCCACTTATCACAAAAATCTATACAGACCAGGACTCCTTAATCTCCTCTAGAAAGGTTCATATGGAAAAATCTTGAGAAAGAGTGATATTGGAATCCTTGAATTTAATATGCTATTGGGGAAAAAAAAAAAAAGGAAAAAAAAGAGAGACATTAATGAGAGGTATCAACTTTAAACAGAAAAGCTGTGGAATAGATAAGGACTTACTGAGTGACCCTTACAGGCTGTAACTCTGCATGGCATCTTACTGAGACCAGAAATAAACACATACACTCTGTGAAACAGTGATTTAAAATATCAAGTTGCTCATTTGCATTGAAAATGTTTCATAAGGGCACATGGAAAGGGTTCACTTGTCCTAAACCTGGCTGCTAGCATCCATCTGCTGAAGAGCACGCAGCAGGGACCACATATGGGCAAATTCATACCAGAACGTGCCACGAGCCTCTTTCCAGTGTCGTCCTACCCTCACAGTGAAGATTACAGCTCTTCCAGACACACAGCAAACAGGTCTATCTCAAATGGCCAGCTACTCCAGCAGAACATTGCTCAAAACATGTCTGGAATGGGTGGAGGAAGGTCTTTAGATCAGAAAAGTGCCTTTGTATTTCCTAGATCAAGCAGGAGAGTGGAGTTTTGCATCTCAGAGCCTGATCTAATCTCCTCAAAGAGCCACACAGTAACACTGACAGCTCTGTGGTGTCTAAGGAGCGTGCTAGGAACTGCCCCTGGATCAGCTGTGAGGAGCCTGAGGAATCCAGAATGTGACTCCTATGGAATCTGCACAGCCCCACCAAAGATGTGGAAGTAGAAAGTCACATTCTCCATTTTACCATACATAGCACTAGCTGATCCTTATGGGATGAATATAAAAATATAACCATACCCAATCACAAAATCTATTCAACAAGCATGTGGAATAGGGACATATTAAATCCTCAAAAAGCCCAGCTCAATGTGGAATGAAAACTGGTGACTAGCTGCAGCAGATACCCCAAATTAATACTCAGAATGTGAAAAAAAAAAAGCTGGAATGGGAGTGTAACAGATACAGATTTTGTCTGCTCTAAAATACATAGTGCCCTGGCAGTCAGCACTTCAAAAACTGGCTGGTTTTTTTGCCAGCACAGTGGTTGGAAGTACTGGACAAGAAATGGCAATACCATACAAGGCAAGAGAGGATTCTCTGTCTCACTAGTGGATGGTGAGAAGTTTTTGAACACTGGAAGAGAGCAAATACAGAGCTCCCCAGTACAAGAAAGGACTTATTGGGGTGAGTCCTGCACAGGGCTATAAAAAGGATGTGACTGGAGCATCTTTCATATAAGGAGAGACTGAGAGAGGTAGGACTGCTCCGCCTTGGAGAAAAGAAGATTCAGAGGGGTTCTTATCAAGGTGTATAAATAGCTGATGGGAAGGAATGAAGAAGAGGGAGCAGACTCTTCTCAGTAGCTCACACTGAGATCACAAGAGGCAACTGGCACAAATTAAAAAGCAGGGCAATTCAATCCAAACACAAGAAAACACTTTTTTACTGTGAAGGTGGTCAAACACTGCAACAGGCTGCCCAGAGAGATTGTGGAGTCTCCATCTGTGGCGACATTCAAAACTCACCTGGACACAGTCCTGGGCAGCCTGCTCTAGCTCCTCTGCTTGAGGAGAGGGCTGGACTACCTGATCTCAAGAGGCCCCTTCTAACCTAAACAATTCTGTGACTCTGTACCACAGCAGGGGTGCTGGAGAGTCACTGAGAACACAGATGGCAAAGCCAAGTTACGACAGCAGAGATTAGGAAATAAATATCCAGAAGAATCTAGATTCCATTAATTCCATTTCTCTTGGAAACGTGTGTTTTTTCTGCAGCCAAAGTTCAACCAACTCCTTAGCAGGCAGCAGCATCCCACACATGCTGCATTGCAAGCATAAGATGCTTATGCTAGAGAACAATATTCCCCAATTATTGCAGTTGCCATGCAGTGGAATCACCTATAGCACTGCAATACACCACTTCACACACTCAAGCGAGTGTGGATCACCACGTGGGGAAGTAGGACAGATATTTCAAAAATCCTAAAATTAAGGATAATAGCTTGGCTTCATGGCAGACAACATGCAGCTCCCACTGCCTTCACTGGGCCCAGGATTTTACTACATGGAAAGTGGTAACTTGTGTATTCATTCTGTGCTGACACCTAATACTGTATCATGCAACTAAACCCCTAAATGGCTTAAAATGGATATGGCAAAACACTGATATCCAGCAGCAGAGAGCTATTCCAGTGTCATAGTCTTACCCACTTAATCATCTCTCACTGATGCTCTTACATGAAAGCTGACACATGAATAGAGTTGAAAGAGAGAAAACTTATGACAGGCAATTGGAGAAGCAATCCTCATTGCTCAGGGCTCTTCTGCGATAACAACAGTCATTGTGAGAGAGCTGCCTCTGCCATTTGTACATAAATGGGTATCAAAGACAGCAGGAACCAGGTTTCCATTGAGAACACCCAGCTGTAGGAAGCCACACCTGGCCACTGAATGGCCACCAGCAGTGCTGGAAGCAGCAAGGGTACTCCGCTGACATTTACTTAAATACCAGTCCCATCTCACACACCTCAAGGTATGCAATGCATTCTCCTCGTGCTTTCTTCACAGTCCCCCCAAAAAAATCAATTTCTTTTTTTTCCCAAGCTACCTGACCTTGAAAAAACCCATTGCTTCTCTTTGTTTGAATGTATTCAGCTGCTTTCTGCCAACTACAATGCATTCCCTATCCATGGAGAAAAAGGTGGACCTGAAAGAAAGCTGCTGGATGTTTTCTCGTGCGTGCATTTTGTACAGAGAGTAATGTTGATTCTCTTCCCAGCTTTTAAATACCCCTTCAACAATTTTGATTAATTCAAATCTTATTGCAACTCCCTTGGTCCTGAATTTTCAAAAGGAAAACTAGATGCCTTATGTGATAAATCTAACAAACATCTGGTTCAGAATCAAATTCTTTTCCTCTCGAATGCTTCATGACTTCCCACTTTCATTATTCTCTAGAGAAAGACTTCTTAGCTGTTTCCTTAAATATCTTCAAATGATCTTTTGAATCTTTTCCATTTTGCTTCATTTGTATAATTCACCAATTTTTAACAGGCAATTCAGTTTGCATTTCAATATGCCCTTCAAGGCGACCTCTGAAAAGGTTTCCTAAATGCTGGGGTTAGAACTTTGTCAACAGAGGCACAGCTGAAGATGACAATATGCATTGTTCTGCTTCCCTGTGGTTCAGAGTGCAATGGTGCCGATGGCAAAAACGTCTGACAACACCCTTGGCTTATGGCAGTAAAGGGCAAAATGGAACAAGCAAGAACATCAAAACATATATTGTTTTATAATAATTCAATAGCACAGAAAAGCCTCATTATGAAATTGTATCAAAGATAATTAGTAGCAATAGGGGGGTGTAAGTAGATGAAGGGGTTTCAACAAGAAAGAATTGAACCTATATGGGATGTCTCTGCTCTCAAGGATGCCTCCCCTGCATTTTAAAGGCAGAGAAGAGGGTACACAAAATAACTGCAGTACAGCAAAGTGAATTAAGTTTGTGCCATGGTTAAAACAATCTTGTTGCCACCAGCAAAATTGTGTTATGCTACCATCATCCAAACTACAGAATCAGAGAATCATTATGGTTGGAAAAGACCTTTAAGATCTCGAGTCCAACCATTATCTAACCCTACCAGGCCCACTTCTAAACCGTGTCCCTGAGCACCATGTCCAGACAGCTTTTAAACACATCCAAGGATGGTGAATCAACCACTGCCCCGGGCAGCCTGGGCCAGTCTTTGATAACCCTTTCAGCGTAGAAGTTTTTCCTAATGTCTAACCTAGACGTCCCCTGGCCAACTTGATGCCATCTCCTCTTGTCCTATCAGTAGGAAATGTGTGCACTCAGGCATCATAAAGTTCTCTCTCTCTGCTTCCTATTAAGATATACCCTTTTACACAAAATCTATTTCTCTCTTTTCCAGCTCAGTTATTTCCCATTGTCAAATTAATCAGTGATTTTGGAGCTTATTTGTAAAAAGATTCAGGGAGTCCAAGATCACAAATGATTAAAGATAATTAGCCCTTATTAAAGATGATTGCAGATACACCTGGTTACTGTTTTACTGGCACAGAAAGTAAAACAACAAGCAGGTACTGATTACCATTGATTGCTAATCACCATTGATTACGTTGGGTTTGTAAGTTTGGGAATATATTTCAAAAGGTCCAATGGCTGGTGTCTAGAACACTCCTTCCTATACCTGAACTTCACATCAAAGATTCAACCCACAATTATCACCACCATCTTGGCAGTGCAGCAATATTTCCAGTGAGCAGCTACGTTATACAGTGAGCATCTTGTACGTGTCATGGAGTTTGGGCAATATAAAGCACCTGAGCATGATTTGTGGCCTTAAAGTCAATACACTCCACCTTAAGAGAACCCAGAACTAGTCATGGTTTAGAGCTGCTGATGAACAGATCTGTCTCTCCTCATTTCAGCTAGGAGCCATTCTGGGTATACCATCACTGAGCTAAATAAAAGGAGTTGAAAGAACTTCAGCTGCAAATTATATCTAATAAAGTGGGCTGCCCACCACATTATTCCTCAATTGCAGCTGACAAATGCTAGCCAAGGACTGTATGCTATGGGCCTGCCTGCAGTCTGATAACACAAAAAGTCACCTTCCCTTCTCTTTTCAGTATATGTGAAAAATGTTAAACATCCAGTTTGCCATAATTTTCTAATGTCTGAAATATATTGTGACACATCAAACATATTTGTAGGATTAATAAAAAAATGTGCTGTTTCAATATATTATCTCAGTCATTCCTCTGCATTTGATGTTGCCTGTATTTAAATGTCTAAAGCTGTCTTTTTTATTTTATTGCCTTTCTAGAACATTATTTTCTCTATCTGCTATTCTTCCCTTTTCAAATAAAATTGTATAAAATGTGTACCAGCAGTTAGAAAGGATGCAAAACCCAGGGTCAATCACCAGCTAAAACCAGTGTTGATCAGGTGTAGTAAACCAGTGCCATTCACTTGAGCTCTATCAGCACTTCAACTTGAGACATAGGCATGGAAAACAAATCGCTGTAAAAGGGCTCCCACAACACAGGTATACTCTGACATGCTCCTGAGATTAGGAGTTAACCTCTAATTAGGGATTACAAACCAGAAAGAAGGAAGCCCAGATACATCTCTTTCTTTTTTAGGCTAACTGATCTATTGCCAACTATTTATCAGGAGACCCTCAGATGAATTTAGTGATGTCAGGAAATAAAAGATAGATCTGGCTGGCTTTAAGCCAGGTTGTAATGGCAGCAGCAGCTGTGTTTGATTCATCTGTAGAGCTCTGGAAATTAATCTCTCAGTCAGCCAAGTTGGAGGCTGGAACTGGATTTCTCCTGAGAAAAAGCACTGCTCCAAACTGTGCAGCAGGACAATATGATAAATATCGTACTCATTGCAATACGAACAAAAATCCATACTGACTAGGATGAGACACCTACATTCATCTTCATTTCTGAACCCAGCCAGAAGAGGAAGATACACAGCAGAAAGAGCTGACAGGCTACTGCATTATCTAATCTTTAATAAGAGTATTTGTGTTAGGATGGAGCTTAATTTAGGAAAGTCTGATTTTCCTTTCCCCGCACCCACTCCCCTGCTAACATTTTGTTCAATGAATCAATTAGGCCTTGATCAACCATTGATCAAGAGTTCCCAGTGGGGAGCCATAATGCATTTTACCTGCAGTTACTGTTCCTAAATAACACCTATTTCTGAGCATGTACTTAATTATTTTCATCAGTACTTTGCTATCCTTCAACAAGCCTGTTAAGAGCATTTTGGAGGTGCACTTTCAATGAAATCCTCCTTTGACAAATAAATTAGTGAAACTATTGGGATTTCCTTTGGTGTGTTGGCTTTTTCCAGCCACATGGGCAAATAAATTCCATCCCCCTTACCTCCTCCTGCCTAAAAAAAAAATGTTAAAGTGATGTGTCAGAGTTCAACCTACTAAATGGAAAGCTGTTCAGAACTAATAGAAAAAGATAACCAATATTGCTTTAAAGCAAACATCCATTATTTTCTGCTAAATTCCCTACGGAGTGAAAGATGTGATGCATCTTTACAGTCCTCAGAATTTCCCACTGTCATTAGCATTCCCCCAGCAATATTTATTTTAAAGGAAAGGCACAAAAGGTGCATTTCTACTTTGACAAGAATTCGGTACATTATTGAGTCAGTCACATGGATTTAAGCATGCACTTAAGTTATCTGCTAAACAGGGACAGACTTAAACCTATGCCTGAATGCTTTGCTGAAAAGAAGCCAGAAAGAATCAGTTGTAATTAATTTCTTTTGATGAATTTTCTGCAACTCCCTATTGTGTGACACTAGTACTGAAATGCTAATAAACTAGTTAAAATTAAGCTTATTACCAAGTAAAATAAAGCACAGAGACACTTCTGGCTTTTCTTCTTTTATATCACCATTTATATAACATTATTTTGCATTAGAGAAATAAAATCCTTGACCAAGGCTAACACATCATTCACAGAGCAATAACTGCAGTGCCTCACAATTCAGGAGACAATCTATAGATTCTTCCACATCTGCCTGCAATGCTACTCCTGTTTAGCTGAGAAATAGCTCTTAGCTATGTCAGCACTTACACACAACCCTAACTCCAGACCACTGCCAGAGAGATGCTACGTGCCAAGAAGTGCTCAGGGTGTGTAGAACTCTTAAAAAGAAAAAAAAATGGAGCTCCAACTGAAAAATAAAGTGTTAATACACAGGCTGCTCAGAAGCTGTTGCATACACATACCAGGACTTGCATGCTCTGAAGCATGTTATGCTAATGCAGCACATCCCCCCAGAAATGCCACAGAGAGTTAAAAATGGCCTTGTCCTCCTGAGAGCCTTCTGAATGTCCACAAACCCAAACACTGCCCGCAGAGATATTGCTCTGAAATTCTCCCAGCCTTGCACAGCAGCAGGAACATCTATGTTTCCTGTGGCAAACAAGGATACAGGGACCCAATATTTCTACAACCACTCAAAAGTTTCAACAGTAACAAGTTTTAAAACACACAGAATGGTTTGGGTTGGAAGGGACCTCAAAGCTCATCTCGTTCCAACCCCCCTGCCATGGGCAGGGACACCTCCCACCAGCCCAGGTTGCTCCAAGCCCCATCCAACCTGGCCTGGAACACTGCCAGGGAGGGGGCAGCCACAGCTTCCCTGGGCAACCTGAGCCAGTGTCACCACCCTCATGGTAAAGAATTTCTTCCTAATATCTAGTCTAAATCCACCCTTTTCCAGTTTAAAGCCATTACCCCTCATCCTTACTCCATGCCCTTGTAAAAATCCCTCTCCAGCTTTCTCGTCAGTCCCTTCAGGTGCTATAGCACCCTCAAGGTGCTGTCAGGTCTCCCCAGAGCCTTCTCCAGGCTGAGCAACCCCAACTCTCTCAGCCTGTCCCCATAGCAGAGGTGCTGCAGCCCTCAGATCATCTTCATGGCCTCCTCTGGACCCACTCCAGCAGATCCATGTCCTTCTGATGTTGGGAGCCCCAGAGGTGAACACAGCACTGCAGGTGAGGTCTCACCAGAGCAGAGTAGAGGGGGAGAATGCCCTCCTTCGACCTGCTGGCCACCCTGTTTTTGATGTAGCCCAGGACACTGCTGGCCTTCTGGGCTCCAGCACACATTGCCAGCATGACATGTGACCATGGGATGGTGTAGGCAAAATAAAATGCTCATGAAGAAACCCTGCTGGAAAAGGCAGGCCATGTGACTGGAGAGCAGTGCAGAGTTTTGCAGGACTTCCCAAAGCCTACTCTCTCCCAATAACTTAAGACCACCTGTAAACTGCATACAGTTTGGATGATCTTGTCCCTTCGTTTTAGCCTCTATTTCTCCATTTTCAAAAAGATTAACATCTTCTCTGCACACACCCTGGGCAGCCCTGTGTGCCAGGCTGACTAGGAACACAAGGCATTTTGTTACCTGAGCAGACACCCTGCTCTGATGAAGCTCTGTCAAAGGCAAACATGGAAAACTTTTAAGCTCTCTGGACAGAAGCACAATCAGAACAACAGTTTCTGCAGTAGGTCTGAACTGAACTTTCTACATGAATAATTTCTTCAGTTTGATTGTGAACCCCTTCCTCACACTGGCGAGCAGCTCAGCAGCATCAGATAATTTCTGTGAGCAACTGCTCATGAGTGTGGAAGGTGGAAGAGACCTCAGTTCTTCCAGTTTGTCTTTAAAGCCAAACGTGAAAGAGATTGGGAGGGCTGAGCTTTACTTGAAATCACACTCATTACATTCCAGGCTGCTCTCTATGGGACAAGGCAAAATATCAATCAGGAATTACAATAATTTGTAAAATGTTTGGAGAAAACAAGTAAGAAATGCATCAATCTACAGACCATATTTTTTAAAAGCTAGCAGTAAAAGCTACAGAGGAACTCATTACGATTTACTGTGACACAGGAAACAAGAGCATTTTCACACATCTCATAAAAAACAGAACTAGTCATTATTTTTCAATTCTCTACCATTCTGTGGGCCATTTTCAACCCAGCTAAGCAGGCATGGAATTTAGGCTGTAATTTTCACAGGGACCCCAAGTGAGTTAATGGCCTAATCTTTATTGAAAATTCTGGTCTTAACTTTGTGTTGCCAACAGCAGTAACTGCTCCCATAATCAAATATCATAGTCAGTGATCCTTCAGTGCTTTTGTTCCTTAAACTGGCTTATGTTACTCAGTCTGACATTTCAAAAAGAAAAAAAAAACAACATTATGGTGGTTTAGTTATGTTCTTCCATTTGTGGCCATTAAATAGCAGCACCATAGCTGTGCCCATAAATCAGAAAAAATGCAGACATCTGGACAAACAAACCTCCTGAAAAAACTCATGTACTACAGCTGCAAAAAAGTAAACGTGGACTTTTTTTTTCTGTGCCTCCAGGAGAATCATCACAGTAAAAATAAACACAGATGCTAAAACCAGAAGGAATAGACAAGTTCAAACTGGTAAAAGACTATGCTATTTATTAGGGTAATTTATATCCTAACAGGGTCCAGTCTGGTGATGAGAAATACAAGGAGTATCCAGCCTCTGACAGGATAGGGCCCTGCTGCTTCCTCTTCACCACAGTAAAATTAAAGTTAACCCTATCAGTGCTCCATGGATCTCTTGTAAATACCTACAGAGCCTCACACAGAAACGATGAACTTATGTCAAATGCTGCTCTGTATCAATGGGATGAAAATAAAACATCTTAAAGAGAATATTCAAACTCTATATGGGTGGCCATTCACATAACCACCCACAGGACTCCAGCAATGTCACTGGACTTTGGACTGCTTCAAATGGGGGCATAAATTTAGCTTGAAAAAACAGTGCTCTCAGAGTGATAACAAATTGCCTTAGTTCTCCTAATCACACAAACTCCTTTCAATACCCACATCTCTTGGGCAAATATTTCTGCCCTCAAAAAACTAAAAAGCTACACTTTGGCAACTTGCATTTGAGCATGCACAAACACCAAGAGGAGCTCCCAAGTCCCTCAGCTCATTTCGAGCTGAAGACAGCCTGTGAACCAGTCACTCTGCTGCTCTGGGAACAGCCAGGACAAAATAAAAGTGCTATATATTTTTTCTGAAAACCATCTCATAGGAATGCATTTCCTCATCATATTCCCACACAGTCCACCTTCTGCAGAACTCAAGGGATTCATAGTTTGTACTTTAATGAGCCAGGACAGCTGGAGGAATAGTGAACAAGGGGTGAGCAGAGGCCCTGCCACAGACACCCACAGTGCAGCTCCAAGAATCAAGGCATTACCCATTTTCCTTCCTGTACTGTGTATTCCTGAGCTTTCTCCAAGCCCCTCTCTCTTTACACCATCAGACCGCACAGCCAGTTCGGAGCAAGAGTCGTGAAGTCGAGGGTAGTATTTATCTCATGAGACAAACATTTCTCCATCAAGCAAAGGGAAGATGACATTCTAGGGCACGGGAGCAAGAGTGTTGCTTAAAAGCTCAGAGAGGCTGCTGCCAAGTCACTAGAGAGAGAGGCAGAGGCAACTCTGGGGTTTCTCCCAGGCTGATGAATGAGAACAGGTCAGTCTGGGCTGCCTTGAGTCCCAGCAGCCTGTCCTGTCCTGTCCACCTCCAAAGCTGCACGTTCTTCCAAGAACAGAATCACAGAATCGCCTTGGCTGGAAAAGTCCATCAAGTCCAACCATTAACCCAGCACTGCCCAGTCCCCACTGCCCCACGTCCCTCAGCACCACATCTCCACGGCTCTGAAATCCCTCCAGGGATGGGGACTCTCTCTCAGCTCTGCTTCTCCCCCTGCTGAGGGTACCACCACCACCCCCCTGCTGCACGGACAGAGGGGAGCACTGACTGAACTCTGTGGTGAGCACCCATTCCAGTCCTTCCACTTGACAAAGTAGGAGTAAGTGAAAACTGCCAGGGAATCCATTATCCGACCTCTTCTAAAGCCAGAAACAGAAAATAATGATTGGCCTCCATTTTATCCTGGGAAGCATTTTAAATGTACATACACCCCAAACTGACAGAAGTTGAAAAAACTTCTTGAAAAGTACTTTCACGTACTGCTGATTTTTCATATATATATATATGAATGAATGCTCCAGGAGCCCTCAAAATCTTAATCTGCAGAGTCCTTTTCTGCTTTTGCACAGGGAATTAATGCTCCTTTTTTTTCTGATGTACAAGTGTCAGTGTAGATTGTTCCTTCACTGATTTTCCATGGAACTGCATGAACTGAACTACTGGGGTGGACATGTCCAAGTCAGCTGCATCCCCACAGCTTCACAGCTGGAAAGTCAGCACAAAAATGCTAAGCAAGCCGTACAAAAACATTAGTTTTTGGCTGCTGCTGGCTTATTTATTTTGTAGGCAGGGCTATAAGTGTAACACAAACTATTGATTTCCTCAGATCATGGATTTGAAGTCCTACAGGAACATTAAGAGCCTCAAATTTGAACATCCACAAGACACAGACTACAGTAAGTTCTTAACTGGGTGAAACTGCACTTGAACTGAAGCCCATATTTGAGACTCTGTTTTGATCTAACAGACAACTGCAGCGTACCTCCTGCACCAGCTGACAGTATGGGACTCAGAGGAAAGTTAAATTTCCTCATCTCTTTACTAAGAACAAATAAAAACCACTGCAAACCAACAGGCTGAAGGAGGGAGGGAAACCTTCCTGACACTTTTTCACTATTTTTACCTCTGAAGAGATAGAACAATAGGAAATGGCCTGAAGTTGAACCAGGGGAGGTTCAGGCTGGATATTAGGAAGAATTTCTTTACTGAAAGGGCAGTCAGGCACTGGAACAGCCTGCCCAGGGAGGTGGTGGAGTCACCATCCCTGGAAGTGTTTAAGAGACTGGTAGATGTTGTGCTTAGGGACATGGTTTAGTGGTGTTGAAAGGGCTTGGAATAAGGTTGGACTTGATGATCTTTAAGGACTCTTCCAGCCAAAACTATTCTGTGATTCTGTGACCAACACTCTCTGTGACACACTTCGGAATAAAACTGTTTCATTGTTTTTTTCCTTTTCTCCATACCCACACATTTATCAAACTATCAGCCTCAACAACAGCCAGAACCAGGGAATTCTACAGGATGATGATGTGGAGCATAAGAAACATTTATCTTTTAAACCTACTCTTTAATATTTTCAAGTATTTTTTTCTGTCTTCAGGACAGGTCTTTAGTATGTCATTACTTTAGATGCTGCTATCATTTCTCTTCTTAAGATGTCTCAAGCAGAGGATTTCTTTCCTTTCCCAAACTCAGTGAGGGTAATCTCTATAATCCCTCTTCACGACCGCTCTCTCCCACCTTTCTAATGCTTTTAATTGTTTCTGTGACTCTTTGCTAAAATAAAGTAACCAAACTCAATGTTAAATTCACAGTGAGGTGAGTCCATCAATTTCTACAACAACACGATAATATTGTCTAACTGATTCCCTTTCTAATGCCTATGTTGCATTTGGATTTTGGAGGCCCATTGCATATTAAGTAGATGCCTTTATTAAGCTGTCACTTATGACGTGTAGATCTTTCTCCCAAGAGCTTACAAGTAATTCAGAATTCAGTAACACATACAAATAATTTTGAATTGCCCCCTCTACTTTAATTACCTTGCAAGTTAATTCCATGTTCCATCTACAGCACACTATCTGGCAACCTAGCACTTTCCAGTCCTTCAGAAGTGCACCTGCCAATCACTCCCAGGGTTCATTCATTAATTTGGAGCCTTTCTAGAAAGTAACATTGCCACCTTATCCACTCCTCATCCAGGTTATTGCTAAACATACTGAATATCATCAAGTCTACCACTGACCTTCATTTTATTTTTATATTTTCTGTAGTTATTTCTAATTTTTATATTTTTTTTTGTTATTTTGTCTTTCCATTCCAGAAGAAGCTGATTATTGCTCATGTACCTGATGACTGTTAATTCACAGCAAAATTTTGCCAGCTTCTCTGTGATTTTCAAGCTCCTTTAGTCTTCAGTTGTAAGAGACTTTGTTTGACAACTTTGATTGAGTAGGCAGGTTACGCACAATTATGCCCTTGTTTTGGGTTTATTCATGTAAGATTTTTTCTAAAGAAAAATTAAGGATAAAATTAATTCAGACAGGCAATCTTGCCCTTACAACAGAAATACCCAGTAAGCAGAGGAACAAAGGTCAAACACAAGTAAAACTTGAAAACACGTACAAAAGCTTTGTTTATTGAACTTTTGTGCATTTACCTTGGCTTTCCACTAGAATCTAAGAACACATGCTGCAAGGAGCAACTCAGAAAGATAATGAATTGTGTGCCTTTGCCTGTGCTACGGACACCTCCTCTGTAACAACATTAATGTGGCTCTTAAATTGCAGACTTATTTTTAAAAAATCCTATTCATCCTGATGGGGGTCTCATCCTACAGTAAGGCTTGTTGGCTTCTTTGCTTCTTTTTGTGGGGCTTTTTGGTGTATGGCTGGTTGGGTTTTTTTTAAATGGCAAATGCACTTGGCAACATCTGTGACCTTGAGTTGTACACATGAGCAAGCAGGAGAGCCCAGTCCTGCAAGGCTGTTTATGCATTCTGAGAGAGCTCCTTCTGAGAGAGGTGTCTCAAGGAAGACAGAAACATGATGTGCATACCAAGCCAAGTGCTTCATGATTTATTTATAGGGAAAAGGGGCATAAAAATCTGCAGAAGGGGAAAGAAAAATGAAGAATTTGACTTACCTTGTCGGTGTAGACGAAGAACAGAATCACAACAGTGAGCTCCAACAGAAATATAATTAACAGCATGATAAAAAACTGTCAAGAGAAGAAGGGACAGGGGAAAAAAACAAAAAGCGAAATCTATCACCATCCATTTCAGCTTTTTCTGGATGCACAGTAAGTACATTCAGCAGAACATGCAGAATGGGGAGTGGGAGCCCCACAGGCAGCGAGATGCAAAGCTGCTGTGTTACAGCAGAACAGAAGGCACGGGACATGCAGCAACTGAGAAAGCAGGTCAAGGACTAGTCAGGAAACACAAAGCACCCGGGCACACGTATGGCTCATTTACATCACCCATTTCAGAAGAACAGCATAAAACCCCACAAAGATCTGTCCCTCCAGCAGGCCAGTGCTCAAATTGACAGGAACCCTTGAGGACTCTTCCCAGCCTAGGTTTTCTTTTTTTTTTTCCCCCATCAGATCTTCCCAGTTAACAAGATATCAGTGAAGTCCACAGCTTAGACTTCCCATTGCTAAGCCTGGCCCGTAAACCATAACATCATAGCTCCTTTCAAGGGGAATTGTGGGAGAAGTGAAAGACACACCAGAAAGCTTATGTACCAAGTTAGCTTTACAAGCAGTTTTGGGTAGTTACACAATCACCCATGGGTTTCAACGGAAAGGGGCTGATTTGTTACTGAAGAAATCAAAACAAAGTCAGTCCATCTCTTTTCCACCTCATAAGCCATGGAACTCTCTAAACCCAATAGTCAAAAAGTTCAAAGGAGTGGATAAAAAACTTCTAACACAGGGATTTCAGGTAGATTCTCTAAAGCCCTCAGCTCTGATTGACTTCAGTGAGAGAAACCATTGGCAATAGCAAACACTTCTGAAAATCCACATCCCCTGCTTTTTGGTCAGAGGCTGGCCAGGCCTGTGGCACGGGTCTGCAGCAGTGGCAGCACAGCAGCTGCACAGACTTTGGAACAAGCACTGTCAGAGCATTAAATGAAACTGAATTTTGAAAAGAGAGGTAAAGCAGAGAGAGCAATTTTGGAAACTTCTTCGGTTCAGGCAAAGGTTCTGGTCCCTATAATGCAAACTCCACACACTTAGCAGTCACAAAGGCTGGAATTCTAATACTGACTTAACTGAAATCCTACCCCCAGGAGAAAAGAGCAGTTACCATCTCTTTAGCTTCAACCACAAGGCTGCAAACCTATGAAAGTTTAATAGCTACAAAAGCTTATCAGAGCTTCTTCAATGCTTGGTAAGTCAAAACCAAACCTTTGAACCTATGGATTTCTGTGATTGAATGGAGGGCAAAAGGTCAAGAAGGGGAAAATGCCTTCCTCCACTAGCAGAATTACACTGTCTACAGAACTCATTGCATTTTGCCCCCTGAGTCTTAAATTATTTTCAAATCTTCATCACTAGCATCTTCACACCTGCCTGACCCTAATATTGGATCCTATTACTGCCCAGAACTCATTCACACTCATGATCCAAGCTGGTTTCCATATCATTACCATCCAATATTGACCTTCTGTATAGCTCTGCAAACCAGCCTTGGTGCAGCTTGCTTATTTTTTACATTTATTTTAGTCTGCTGCATAGCAGTAATTGAAACAGGACAAAGCACATCACTCTTCACAAAAACACGCAGACGCTTTGCTATATTTTACTTGGCTGTGGGGTACTTTTTTACTCATCCATAAAGCACAGCTTTTCCAAAATGTGGATGTGAACACCACTGCCTCCCTGTGAAATCCACTGGCATAACCTGGATTGCATTAGGCAATTTCTAGAATGAGTGAAGGACTCACACCCATTACAGTGACCAGCATTTCCTGCCACAGGACCTCAATGCCATCAGCTTACAATTTTGTCTATGTTTATATATTTTGAGCTTGTTTCTGTCTGAAGGATAAAAGCTTTGGAAGAACCTCAAAAATAGCACTTGCACTACTTCTAAGAATGAAGCAGGGCAAAGAATGTTACTCTGCCCAGGTGGTGGGTTAATTTGAAAACCTCTCATGCTCCAGGGTTTAGAGCAGGGACCTGAAACAAAGAGCAGCTCCATTCCAGGCACGTGCCTTTTGTCTTACCCAACTGTGAGTGGATATTTGTGGGAGAGTCATTAGCCTTCAAAAATCTGCATTTCATACATCCAGTAGAGAGGGCTCAGCAGCTAAAACCCTCAAAGCCTACAACCACAAAAAGCCTGCTCCCATCCATCCCACAGCTCACGCCTGACCAGACAACTCACACACCATCCCACAGAGCATCTTCCCCACTCCTGGGCACCACATGTGTGCAATGACTTTCTGCCATCCTCTCCAAGCTGATGGCCACCAGTCCCACTGCACAGGACATCACCTGGAACAGCGGGTATGGAACTCAGGGACCTGTTTGTCCTCTGAACAAAGCTTTCTTCCATTCTCTGCACTCACCAGCAAACACACAGTACAGGCAAAGGCAGGAATGACTTTGCAGGAGAAAGGGGAGCCTGAGGAATAATGTTTTTAACAGCAGATGGGGAATGGTTTGGTTTAGGATACGAACTGGCTACCAGTTTTTAGAGAAACTGGACACAGTGGCAGCAGCCGACTGGGGCAGGAGGCGCCAGAGAAAAAGGCAAGACCTTGGCAGTGACAGGGGACACCTGGGCACATGGATCCCAGGAGGAGCTACGCCACTGAGAGGATGGCAGCCTGTGGGTGGAGGACCCTGAGCTGGAGATGTGGAGAAAATAAAGCAAGAAACAGAGTGGCAGAGACAGGAAAGCACCCCACACCGACCCCCACAACCGTGTATAATGCGCAGGGAGTGGACTGCAGGCTGGCAAGGGGGGAGGAAGGGTGTCTGGAAGGTGTTTTCTCAAGCACATAATTTCCCAATACCAGAATCAGTAATTAGAAGTTTATCTTAATTGGCAAGAAATTAAGTGAAATTTCATTACTCAAGAGTGTTCTCCCCTGCAACACCAAGCCATACAACTCTGGTAAAATGCCCGATACAGGGTCAGAGCAGGCAGCTGCTGTTGCCAGCTGTGCCACTGTGTCCAGCAGCAGGAGCCCATGGGCTGAGTCTCCTGGTGAGACCATGGTGTGCTCCTGCCTTTTTCAGTTCATACTGCAGAAACAGGGATGACATTATCACCATAAAAGGTGCTCAAATTGTGAAGTCAAGCACTCAAACTTTAGGAAATCTCAGAACAAAAGTTATCTCAGTGATGGTTATGTACCATGTCTAAGTCTTTCCCTACACAGGCTCAGAGGTTCCCCCAAGCTATTACTGGTGGGAATTGGGTTTCACGCACTGCAGATTTTGGAAGTCATACAGTGAATCAAAATTAATGCACACTGTTCAGAAAGTCAACACCTAAGTAAGTAGGATTATGCTTTTTCTCCATTGAAAAATATTTTTGTTTTTAAATAAAACCTATAGTTCTATCTTTCTTACTATTGGCATTCATTGACAAAGAGTACAGTTCTATGACAGGTAACTGAGAGGTGTTAGTAACCCCCCTGTGTGCAGACAGTAGAGACACACACTATCTTTCATTGCAAAGGTAAATTTGGTGAGATCAGCCTCAAGGCAGCGGCTTCAAATTCACCACCTGGTAAAAGCTACAAGCACTTATATATCTGCACATTTATCATCACCCTTTAAAGAAGAACCCTACCTGAACCCAAAAAGTAAAACTCAAGGCTTCAGATTGAGCTGGCTGCAAAGCACAGTCTGCACACATCAGCACATCTTCTGATCCACCGGACTAAAGCGCATGCATGGGCACATGCACAACCTGCTCCTCTATTCCCATAGCATCTTCCAGCAAAAGTTCACTTCAGTTCCAGCCTCAGTACCATCCCAAAGGGAATGATACCCAACTGTCATATCCCATTCAAATTTAAAAGCGAAACATAAGCCCACTGAAGGCTCTCAGCACCCAAACTCCCACCATACCTGCTGGAAACTCTCACAGCTCCTTTTCAAATGAGTTATCTCACTGTGGTGATAAATATGGAGAAGAATAAAAATGAGTTTTGCTTTGCTTCACTGGGGCTGCAGGCTGTTGGTATAATAAAGATTTATGCACGGAGAAACAACAATCCCAAAGCAAAGCATTCATGTAAAACTCCATTTTAAAAAATAAATAAATAAATAAAAATATTAAGCTGACCTTGTACAGAGAGATACTTTACCACACTACTTGTCAAATAGTGGGATGCAACCTAGCAGAGCTTTGCTGGAGAGGTACCTACTGCACAGCTTTTCATGAATTACCCCTGAAATAACTCCACTGAAGTTTTGATGAGAAGGGAGGTAAGGTGACACCCTCCTGTCTAGCTACCACTGCTCATTTCCAACCCTTCAGAAAACTAACACCAGTTTCTCAGCACTTACCTTCACATTCTACAAAGCCCATGACTTTTCCACAGGTTCCCACTAAAGGAATAAAGCAAGTATGCAATTGCTATCAAGCCTGCCTCATAGCTATGCATCACCCTCCTGATGTCAGAGAAAGAGAACAGCCCAGCTCTGGCTCCTAGAAGACAGAGTCTCTCAGAATCACCGAAATGTACAGGTTGGCAATGACCTCTGAGGATCATCTGGTCCAACTCCTTGCTAAAAGCACAGTCAACTAGAGGAAGCTGTGCAGAGCTGTGCCCAGTCACCTTCGGGGCATCTCCAAGGATGAAGATTGACAGCCATCCACAGCCTCACTGGACACCTTTTTCCAATGCTTGACTATCTTCATGATAACAAAAATACTCCATATCACTAATTTCCCTTCTTGTAACTTGTATCTGTCATCTCTTGTCCAATCCCTGTGAATTCTTCCAAAAGCTTTATTTTCTTCAGATGCAACTGTAAGGTAATTGAAGATAGGAATAAAATGTCCTCCTTGCTTTAATTTCTTAAAACAGAACAAACATATATCTCTCAGTCTATCCTTGGACATGGTGTGCCCCATAATCATCATGTTGGCCCTCTATCAGACTCCTTCCTCTCTGGTACGTACGTGTCTCTTCTACTGGGGAGCCCCAAACTGGGTGAAGCACTCCAGACATAGCCTTATCTTATTCTGAAAGAATCATAGAATGGTTTGGGTTGGAAGGGACCTCCAACCTCATCTCGTTCCAACCCCCCTGCCATGGCAGGGACACCTCCCACCAGACCAGGTTGCTCCAAGCCCCATCCAGCCTGGCTTTGAACACTGCCAGGGATGGAGCATCCACAACTTCTCTGGGCAACCTGGGCCAGTGTCTCACCACCCTCAGGGTAAAGAACTTCTTCCTTATATCTAGTCTAAACCCACCCTCCCTCAGCTTTCACCCATTACCCCTCATCCTATAATTATAGTCCCTTGTAAAAAGTCCCTCCCCAGCTTTCTTGTAGGTCCCCTTCAGGTACTGGAAGGCCACTATGAGATATCCCCGGAGCCTTCTCCTCTCTCAGTGTCAAGAAATGTAAGGGAATGTGGGGCTTGGCATGGCCCACAACTACCCAATTATTACATTTTTATTTTGATTTAAGACAAAGGCACGTATTGAAGTACAGGTTTTTCACAAAGATCTCTGTTTGTTCTGATCACAAGGAGAAGGTCCTTTATTTTGGAGTTAAAAGAATTAACAGATTGTGTTACTGTGCTTTATGCCTAAACTACCTGCCAAAAGAACTTTTTAAATGGATTTTTAGATTGTAATTTGATATAAGCAGAAATACTATCAAAAATTACATCACATTCTGCACAGAGCCTTCTCTGCAGGGATAGCATCTTATCTTTAATACTGAAGGTGTAAACAGTATCCCTCTTTTTTGAACAAATGAAGTCAAACCTTTACCTACAAATTCACAGAACTCCATTAAAATCAAAAGAATTTAACAGATTTTATAGCAGCCACACTTTACCAAGCCGCCTGAAAATGAAGAACTTTCCTCAAATGTAATATATTTTGTAATTTTCCTGCTCTCTTATCATAAATTATATTATTTATATTGAAATAATATCCACTAGACTGAGTGGAGATGCCTCATTACTATGGCTGGTATTGTCAAAATCTTGTGTCTTCCCTGGAGAAGTGCAGCATCCCCACGCCCAACCAAACCAAAATAGGTGCATCAACAAACTTAGGTGCATAAAGTTGAGCACCAAAAAGAGTAACACTGTCAGAGGTCCTTAAAGCTATTGCCAAATTCACTGCACGTTCCACACTCTGGGGAAAAAAAAAAAATCAAGCCACCTATGGAAAGTCAAACTCAGTGCAAGGATTCCCACTGAGGTACTGGAAAACAGAATTCCAGCACTGGAGAACCACCCACTCTTTGCAGGGGTCCTGTACCTGCTTTCAGGTATTATGCTTCCAATGGTGGCTCTGCCTTTCTAAGCATAGCAATACAAAGATCACCCCCAAGCATTTTAAAACATTTCCCAGAATAGCTTTTGTCTTACACACTGGTACATGACTTCCACAGAATAAAAAGTGATATGGTACAGATTTTATCAGCAGTCAAAAAAAAGAAAATTAAAAAAAAAAAGAATCTTTCTTCCATTTTTGAAAGCAAAAGTATTTAATGTATCACTACTTCTTACAAGAAGTTTGATTCAAAATAATTCCCCAAAGGCATTTTGATCTGATATATTAATGGGGAGTAAGGAATGTTATGAATGGCTTGCTTAGTTTTTTTTAAATTTTGGTTTCTTTTTCCAAGGAACTGAGCAAGGAGAGGAGAACAGAAGAAAAAGTGCAATGGGAACTGTACTTGCATCTTAGAAATGACTTCTCCTGAAGCCTGGAAGACTTGTACAGAAAGAGACAGAGCAACGAACGAGAAATGCCAGAACAGTGCCCAGACAGTCACAACAACTGGAATCACAGTCCATAAAATCCCAGTGCATCGCTCTACCACAGGAACTTCACAGCAAAGGGAAAAGGCAGCTTGCTTCCAACAATTTCCATCACAGTGGATTCTGATTCCACATTTCAGTACCAAAGGGTTTTTTGACACTTGGTTTGAATTCTCCTTCTGGTAGTTCCATACTATTGTTCCTACCTAAACCCCTGTAGCACCATGCATGCTTCCTTTCTGCCCATAGAATTCAGATTCCTCGAATATTTGCAGACTTATGTCTCATCTTAGCATTCTCTCTGCCATGCTGTGCATATTTAGCTCTTTTAATATTTCCTTGGAAGTAAATCTCTTTAGCCTCCTCATATTCTTTTTTTTTCCAGCATAAAAATAAATTTGCTCATAAACTGTAAAAAGGCAGTAATGTATAACAGCAGACTTATGAACAGAAACTCCATTATGAAAATGGCATGTATCTAAATGCGTTTCATCAGCTATTATTCTCTAAAAGCCTTAATAGTTAATTCACTGTGATTCAGACAGTCATGCATGCTTTATGCCTGCTGGATCTATAGTAGAGCTCTGTTTATGTTTGCATTGTAATTTTTATGAATGTGCAAAACCGCCTGCTGATCAGTAAGGCTCAAAGAAATCTGCAGTAATTATTTCTGTGAAGATATACAACATATGCAGTTTTAACACATTAACAGTGTTTCATTTTAGTCTCATTACTGATTTCAGCTGGAACCATTCAGTCTTACTGCATTAGTAAGTGAGAGTCAAGAGACTTGACATCCCCATACTATGTGTCATAAGATTTTAACTGGCATTTTGCGGCGTTTTCAGTCATTTTCCACCTTCTCCAAAAACTGACTCAAAATCAACAAAGTGTCATCAAATATTAGCCAGGTATCAGTCCCACATCACAACAGCAGGTGGGCATAGGACCATTTAAAAGACTGCAGACTATTATTTCTTAGTAGAAATAAAAGTATCGCTGGCTTTTGACTCTGTTGCTTTATCTCTTCTGCAAACGTAAGGCAAAGGCATGACATGATCTGGTGTCAATCTTCATCCTAGTCAAGGCAGAAACTCATCCTGCTTGTGAAGTACAATGCAACTAAAACATTAAACCAGCTCTGACAAGTCTCTGCACCACTCCATTAGTACAGCAGTTGCTTGAGTTCATCTAACACAGCTAATGGAAATAACAAATACAACTAAAAGGCTCTGGCTTGGGGTTAATCCAGTATTCTCCATCTATGGCAAAGACATGCAAAGTTCATTAGTGTCTAAATTTACAGCTTTTACTCAGAATTTAACATCACCTGTGTACTTAGGAAATGGAGCTTCTTCCCTGGATCTGCCATACCCAGGGTATTTCTTGTCATCTGGTGCTCCAGCATGAAATGCAATCAGACAGCTTGGTGCCCCGAGAGGAGGAGGAGGAGAGCAGCAGCAAGAAGTCCCCACACACCCTGCTTGGCTTCACACTCGTGTTCTCACTGAACATCTGGCTGACCTCAAGTGCTGGGCAAACTGACAGAACCTCCCCCAAGATGCTAAAGCCAAATGACATGGCCATGCAGCTCAGCTGACTTACGGTGAGCTGAAGGGGAAAAAAAATTACTCTGAAATTCTGCAGTTCTACCTTTACACATATTGCAAATCCTGAGCTAAGCTTGCAATGGGACCTCACCTGCTAATTATAACAATGGAAAATTTCTCTTATTTCTAGCTGTCTCAAAACAGCATCTAGAAACTGCACTGCATGTGTAAGGGGAAGGAACTGGTGAGAAGCAGATGGTCAAGAAGACAAAAAAGGACGAGTATTTTGTCTGCATTTCAATTCTACTGCTGGTTTTCTCCCCAGTTTGCCATTCCAAAATGTGCCACACAGAAGCTGCTGCATTGGATGTACATGGGTCAGTCTTGCAGGAGCTTAAAAAATGAAGAACAAGTCAGTTTGCCTTACCTAATTCTGCCTTGTAGCCGGTAATATTCTCCTGCTGGGGAACTGAAATGTCTACAGCATCAAACCAGCTCTGGTTACACCTTGTGTAGGCATCAGTGATTTACACAAACCAGCCTCCATTTCTTTACCTCCAGAGTTAGATTTTTTTTTCTGAGGTTCAGGTAATTCTAATCCTTAAAGAACAAAGCCAGTGTTGCTCTTTAATTTAAGAAGCAGTGTTAAGGTGGCTAACAGAGCAAATGAATGATTGTGAATATAAGCAAAAACTCTGCTTTGGTAAGTTTTTTATCTGAGCAGATAATTTTATAGTCAGGAACAAAAACTATCAAACATTATCCTCAAAAGTGACATGAATGAGCTGGCAAGGAGCACATAGGTTACCTGCCTTTACTTTTGAAATGAGAGTAATTCACCTGCCTACCAGATGATCTGAGGGCTGGAACACCTTTCCTATGGGGACAGGCTGAGAGAGTTGGGGTTGTTCAGCCTGGAGAAGAGAAGGCTGATCTGGGGGATCTGATAACACCTTCCAGTACCTGAAGGGGCTGACAACAAAGCTGGAGAGGGACTTTTTACAAGGGCATGGAGTGATAGGATGAGGGGTAATGGATTTAAACTGGAAGAGGGGAGATTTAGACTAGATATTAGGAAGAAATTCTTGGCTGTGAGGGTAGTGAGACACTGGCCCAGGTTGCCCAGGGAAGCTGTGGCTGCCCCCTCCCTGGCAGTGTTCCAGGACAGGTTGGATGGGGCTTGGAGCAACCTGGGCTGGTGGGAGGTGTCCCTGCCCATGGCAGCAACCCACACCATTCTACAATTCTATGAGCCTACAACTGGAGCAAAAGCCCATCAAAATCAGCAGAGGTCAGTCATATAGACCAGACAATGAACACATCTGCCCAGAGACTGCAAGGCTTCCTTGAAAGTGTCCTCCTGACCACCATGTAGTGTTATACTCTGCTTTTCCACTGTGAGGTTCATTGGATTGCTTAATTGTCCTGGTAATTTGATGTGCAGCGAGGTATCTGTGACCCACTCCAAATCCATACAGGCAGTAGTTAGGCAAGATGAGGCTTGGTTTCTGGGTCCCCTTTTGAAACAGCTCAGAGCCAGGTCTCTTTCCAAGAAACTATGGAATGTGAGAGTTGGTTGAATGCTGAGACAAAAGATGAGGTGAGGGAGATTTTCTAACTGATAGGGGATCTTGAGCCTGCATAGAATGCCAGAGAAGCTGATGTTGCCAATACACAGCTAACGACTACTAGTTAATAGATTAATCAACCAGGAGTTAGGAACTCGGAAACACTGATCGTTATTTAGACAGATTAAGCCTTCAACTGATAGGAATTAGTTGACTGGCTCCTGCACATGGTGCTGTCACACTGTTTGACTGTCATAAAGCAGCATCTTGGCAATACAAAAAAGAATGGGGACATTAGGTTCTTCACTGGGACAGTGGTCAACCCCTGGAACAGGTTCCCCAGGGAAGTGGTCAGAGCACCAAGCCTATCCAAGTTCAAGGAGCATCTATCTGGACGATGCTCTTAGTCACATGGTTTAGTTTTAGGTAGTCTTGTGAGCAGGGAGCTGGAGTCAATGATCCTTATAGGTCCCTTCCAATTTGAGATATTCTATATATCAGGCACTAGTGGTATTGCATCAGCCTATATTAGAAAAATAAATACAACCCTATGAGGTAAGCCCTGCCTACACATTGAACCTAGGCTCAAGTCTAAAAACAGGAGGGAAGGAAAACAGCTTTATTCTTTCTCTCTGCTGGTCCCATGCCCTTTGACTAACTGCTGCCAGAGCTGAAGAAAAGAAGGGAGGGAGGGGAGGACTTAGCCAGGTCTCATCCTCTCCTGAGCTGCAGTATCAGCCAAGCAGGAGCTAAAAACTGAAAGGCAATGAGGAGCAGATTCTTAATAATACAGGAGAGGCAACAAAACTAGGGGAGCTTGGTGCTCAGAACTTACAGTCCAAGCAGGTAGCGAGGGTTTTCACACACACCACAGCACTGCGCAGAGAAGCGTTACACGTGATGTGTAATGCACTCGGGCTGTGTGTATGGCATCTTCCTGGTCTTTGCATCACATGCTGGCTGCTGTGGCTGCAGCCACAATTTCCAGGTTTTGCTACTCTGCTTGCTGAAAGGACACAAGCTCATGTGCTAAGCTGGAATGACAATCTACTGTTTGGTCTACAGCATTAAATTACTGAGATGAAGTCAGTCACAAGCTATTTTTTTCCATTTATTTACTTTGAAATAAACTCCTTGTCACCAATGGAGTTTCAGCTGTCAGCTCTCTGATTGGATCCAGTGACACTACTGAAAACAGTAGGATTTTTTAATTTTTCTTTTCTTCCCACTCATTAACTTTTTCCTCATTTTCTTTATTGCTATTTCACTTACAGACAAGCTGGCTGAAGTTCAGAAAACTCTCAACGACACAGTACAGAACACCACAGGCACTCATTTACTCCTTGAACTATTCCATAAATAAGAGCCTTTTGATGTCTGGATAGTCACCGAGATACATATGTAATATCAGCTCTTTCCACAGCTGGTCCTGACCTAGTATCAAGGTTTAATTCTGATCTTATTCATTCCAGCAGCTGTGATGAACTCATCGCTTATTAACATGACGTTCTCATTTAAATTAAGCTGAACACATAGATCTGTCTGTTAATGATTATTTTCTTTCTCTTTCTCATTAATCATTGTTTCAGCTTTTCTACAAAAAAGGCTTTTCCACAAATCAGGAATAAGGGGAAAGAGGGCGTATCAAAGCCATCTTCTTACTTATCTAATCTCTGATCTGATGGAACATACCCAACCTTGGTGCTTTATAAGAAGGCAGTAGGCTTTGGGTAATCAGAGAGGAATCAGCATTTTGTCTACTTCAAACCTTTTCTCCTTTCTAATAATTTCCTGTATGGGCAATATGTGGTGAAGAATCCCTATGACAACATTCTCTGCCTCTTTTGACTGGATTATTGGCCATGTTGCACATCCCAATCAGAGGCAGAAGAATGTGTTTTTCACATCAAATCACTGGAGGAACAAAAAAAAAGTCACAAAATCAGAAGGTGAAGTAAAGAACTGCCTATGGATCTCATTTCCTTTTGGGACATGGGTTATTATCTAACTTGCAAGTATCTGGAAACACAGTTGCTACGTGTGTCCTGTAACAACCAAAGAGACACAAAAATCCTTCCTTCACAAAGGGCCTGACACTGGTTTTTACCAGTGACTATGATTTCCTGGACCAAAAGTAAGTTCCTATTTGTAAAACATTTGCATTAGACCATGTTCACATGCCCTTTCTGGCAGCTCTCTGAATGGCCTGTGTCCTGCTTAACTGAAGGGAATGTTGCAATCAGGCTGACCTGCTCAGCTGGGACCATGAAAATTGAGAACTAACTTTGCTTTGGTATATATATTTATCATTTGGATATAACACATACCATGAAATTGTCATTACTATTATGGAAACATGGACTAAATACTTCTTAAAGGTCATTGTAGCACACAGGACAGCTAGACATGTTTTGCTGTAATCAGAGAAAGATGTCAAAGGCACTGAGCTGAGATTTAGACAATTTGGGTTTGCTTCCTAGCTCTCCCACTATCTCCCAGTGCAAGAGACTTCCTACACAAGGCACTTAGTTTCACTTTCCTGCAACTCCCCATCTGCTTAATGAGGATAATAATACTTTCCACTTCTCTTATCTATTTAGATGCTAAGCTTTACTGGTCAGGGACCTTCTCTTACCAGGAGTTTTATACAGAACAAG
Source organism: Podargus strigoides (assembly GCA_028020825.1). Classification (NCBI taxonomy): domain Eukaryota; kingdom Metazoa; phylum Chordata; class Aves; order Caprimulgiformes; family Podargidae; genus Podargus; species Podargus strigoides. The sequence goes on from CM051633.1 coordinate 6,992,203, forward strand.
TATCCTGATCTCATGAGCTGTCTGTAGGGGATACAGAGATACAGAGAATAAATAATTTAATTCATCATGATTTTACATCTAGAGGTGAGATTTTTAACGTGGACTGTACATGGAATAATGACCTTTCTCAGTGCAAGCATATAAATATAGATCTCTGCTAAACAGAATCACATAATGGTTTGGGTTGGAAGGGACCTTTAAAGGTCATCTAGTCCAACCTCCCTGTCATGGGCAGGGACATGTAAGAAAAGCAGAGAATTCAGGCAATTCAGCTCCTCAAACAGATTTTAAGCAATTAACCTAAAAGACAATGTTTACACAGACACTTAATGATCATCTAAGTCAAAATTGGAGCATGAAAGAGAAAAAAAGTACTTAATCAGGCATAAACTTTTTTAGCATAGAGCAATGGCATATGCACATGTTCGTACAGCACCTGCCTGAAGTCAGTGCTATGATCAAGTCATCATAAATGATGGTGCTAGAGTGGTACAGCTAGCTGGTGCCTCCTCTTCTGCAAGGACCTGCCCTCAGCTGGGAAGCACACCATCACAATGGGGTTACGAGCACCCAAGCTAAATGTTTCGCTAAAATTCATGAAGATGATGGATATGGCTAATAGATCTGATGGCCATTAGAACTATAACACATTTGCAAAGGGGAAAGAAGCAAAAATAGATTCTTAGTTTTGGATATCAGGATATCAGGATAGCCTATGGAGATTTGCAGTACAGGCAGACAATCCTGCAACACAGGTTCAAACACCTGTGGAAAAACACTATGGAAGTCCATAAACTAACTTTCTCAAGTCAGACTCAGCTTATTACCTCTGTTACCTGTTCTGGACAGTGACTCAGCCCCTGAGAACAAAGCTGCCATTTTCAAATTACAGCTGAGCTTGTAGCAGAGAGATCTCTGTTACACAGTCTTGAGCAACAAGAATAGCAGAAATGTCAAAGGAATCTTACTGAAGCAAGAAAGCATTGTTCACCTGCTTCACTCATCACTTTGTATCTACATTCAGATGCAAGATTCTACACATCAGGTTGTACACTTCTTTCAAGAAATGCTAGTTGTTCTGATTTCCCTAGGGAAATCTAATGATGGAAAAGTTTCTCTTCTTTCACACTGTAGTTGAAACAAAGAAGAGTAATTGCTAATATCCATTCTTTGTTTACCAAGATCTTAGAATGACAGCTGCACAACTTACCCCATCTGCATACTCTTGCAGAAAGCATAGGATGGTTGAGGTTTCCTTTAATTTTTTTTTCACACTCTATTTTAGATTTCCACATTATTCTATTTCTCTGCATGCAGGGAAATAGGAATGGGCCTGTTTAAGAGATTAATGAGGCATCGTCCTGGCTATACATTGCCACTGAGTGAAGAGTATCTGTCAGCTGCTCAGCTGGTGGACACCAGGTAAGTCCTTTCAAGTCAGTAAAACTGTGATGCTTTAGGCTACCTGAACACTGTTCAGAGAGCTGACGTGGATCATTCCTGACTATTGCACACAGCTATGCAAAAATCTCATTTACAAATTGAACTTCTGCTTTCAACCCCCTTTCTCCAGCTGCCCTTTGCTATTTAAAACACTTTGTCTGTCCTCCTTTCTTTCAAAAGTCATTGGCAAATGCCAGAGGTAAGCAATTATTATCATTTACACCTAACATCACAGCAGTCTAATACCAAAGAGCTTACAGGTTTGCTCTGACAATCCAATACAAATGTCACATGTGGAGAACACAAAGATACAGGATCAGAGTCTCATCTGCTCTGCAACCAAGCGTATGAAATATAAATAGATTGAAATGTCTCTTTGATACTGCTCATATCTCATTCATTCAAGCAGACTCCTTAGGAAACCTCATTCCTTATCACATCACTGAACAGTAGTGCTGTTCATAAGGCAAGACCACACACAAATATCCTGCTTTGTCTAACACTACATAAAATTCTGCTCCTCCAAAGCTGCTCCTCCTCAGGTGGGCTGAGCTAGTAGTTTTTGCTGTCCTGCTCCCTCCCAGTCCATTTTAGGATCCCAGTGGTGCTTCGTGCCTCCAGCAATATCTGCAATGCCTTCCTCCAAACCACCCACCCCAATAACGGCAGCACATCCTCCCAACTACATCTTTCTCCAACTTGTAACTGCCACACCCTCTCTTCTTTCTTCTGCTTTTAGGAAGCAGAACAAGAGGTGTTCCTGTTGCATGGGAATTTTGTCTTTCCAGTCCTTGCAGGTCTAAAGACTACCACCAACCTATCATTAGGATGGGGTGCACTGGAGGGGACAGCAGCAAGTGGAGGTCCCAATTGTTCTTCGTTAAACAAGAGCTCAAAAATCTCACTGGTATTTAATGAGGGTAAGTAAGTAGCAATGCACATTGTGGCGAGTTACTCTAAAAAAAAAAAAGTGAACTCAGCGTAGACTAATGAAACTGTATGTCAACCCTTTGTAGTTGGGGTTAGTCAGAATTAAAGCAGTTGTAACCAGTGCTAACATAACTCAATTTTGAAGAAAATTGAGTAAAATAGAGACCATGCTGAATAGCTACAGTACACAAAGGCAAGGACAGACAGACAGAGTGAAATGCTGGTACCAAATCAGATCAAGCTTCCCAATTCTCCCATGCGAAGAGTTCCCAAATGAATTTGGATTCCTTTGCATTACTTTACTTGATCCATCCAACACAGTCCTTACATCACGCACTGAAGGGCAGCAGATTAGTCCTTACAGTGTGCACTGAAGGGCATTGGAGTCTCAGCATTGTGCAGTATGTATAAAGAGGAGCAGCACCTGCAAACACCTGCACCTCCCTAAAAGGATGCCCATGTAGAACTGGCTGAGTACACTCACCCTAGCTGCAGCAACAACAGCTGATCAAGGAACACTTCACCCTTGCCAAAAGGAGTGATAAGGACCAACAAACCATACGAGATAAAAGGCTGAAACTCTGCCGGTACCAAGGACTGACTGCCAGATCCTGACCTGATCCTGTGTGACCACTCCTTGCTGGTCACACCTGAGCTAGGATTTTAATCAAAAAAAAAAGCAGAAAATAGGTGATTAATTTTGCACATATAAGCTATACCATTAGACTCAGCACCCTGTGGACCTCTGCTGCATTGGCACTGAAGCTGTAATCCAGTAATTACATCTGGCTGGCCAGACACTTCCTCCACAACGTGGACAGTCATAAGACTGTTAAAATTGTGAAGGACTTTCAGCCTCAGATTCTGACTTCAGCCTTGCCAGTGTAAATTTCCACAAATTGAAATTAAGGCAATTTCATGCATGTTGCTCATTTTAGTCTCAAACCACCTGCCTGCCACATGAATAGCCCTTACTAGCCTAGACTGACTTTTACTGGTTAAAAATCACAGAAACAACTGATTGAGGCAGGGGTCTGGAAAGAGTCCTCTACTGAGGCTTGGAATCTCACAGTCACTCAAAGTTTTTTACAGAGTGAATTTTTCTTGGGAGCTGTGTGCCTCGACTCGTTCTGTAGTTCCCAGGGGAGAAGAATGAATATGTAGAAGCACAGTGAGGAACAGCCTTTTACAAAGGAATCACCAGCTCACCAAACTAAACCCCAGCTTCACTTCACTCTGAGGTCTGACAAACCTCACAGTGAGGTCCTGGACCTGAGCAGCAAGATCACCTCACTTCCTGGCCTTCAGCTGAACTGGACCCAAAATACACACTAACACCAGCTACAACAGGCACCCCCTACTTGTGAAGTCCAGCTTTGAGTGGCATCAAATTACATTTTGATAAAATATACCAGGGATGTGGCTCAAGCCTCTGTTAAATCACAGACAGCTGGCACTTTATTAATCTTTGATTTCACAGCAGTCTCCTTGTGCTGGCACCTTTGCTTCCCATCTCAGCCTTTTGAGAGCTAACGATTAGCATAACCAGCACTGCCAAATCTAAAGGACTTCATTTCCAATTTAAACCAAAATCAGCCTCTTTACAATGTTTCCTGCCTATGTTGATCTTCCTGCCCAGGACTTCAGATCCTCAGTCCTGCCAGGGTAGATACTTGGAACAGACAGCTACCACAGCTGAGGGAAAAATAATTCAAGGGTGCACTGCAGAAGATGTCTTCACAAAGCTCTCCCTCTTCTCTGAAGAGTTCAAGGAAACCCATACCACCACTAACCAATCCCTTCTTGCAGGTCTCACCCTCCAAAGACAGGTTAGAAGCACGGTCAGGAATGACCTAGCAGCTCCTTAGAGTTATCAAAGACTGACTTAAACATGGTTCACATCTCATCCATGTCAAGTGGGCAACTTCTGTTGACATACAGGACACTGTAACATGCAGTGGAATAGCACCAGCACCTTAAGACAGCAAACACTGCAATGGCATAGAGGCTTAATACTCACACTCAGCAGGAGGCACTTGTTTTCTTTGATGGCACCTATGCAGCCCACGAAGCCAATGATCATGACAAACGTCCCTGTGACGATCAGTAGGTTGGCAGCTGACAAGGATGGGAAAGAAGAGGAGAGAGTGGCAAAGTTCCCTTGGGTAACAGCCAGCCAGATGCCTACTCCAAGGATTCCACAGCCTCCCAACTGGGAAAATAAAGAGAAACAAAGAAACTTGGTTATCATATCCAAGCACCCACAGATATTTATCTCTATCAGTATGGTAGCAGTAGAATGGGGTACACCCAGCAGGCAAACCTAATAAGAAATAATCTCTCCCTATGGCACTTTCAGCAGGGAAATCAGACAAAGGAGAAAGAAAGAAAAAAACAAAAGTAGAGGGGGAACTCATCATTAAGGTGTAACACTCAAGAAAAAGATCCAGATCTCCTAAATCCAAGACACAACTTCAAATATCCTGACTCTTCCCCTCTAGTGAAAAAGCAGACACTGAGTAAAGGAGGAATTCCCAAAGATTCAGACCTCATAATCCATATCCTGTTTAGACACCTCAGAGAGCTGCCTGGAATGGCTGAAGCACTTCTGATCCCAATACACGGCATCTCACCCCTGGCACATGCCAGAGCACCCCTGGTAGGACACCTCACACCTCTTCTCAGCTCCTGTCCAAGGTCTAGCCCACCTTGGAAGCAAGAGAGCATTTAGAGTGTAAAGGGGTTAGAGGAGGAGGGAGAATCCTCCTGTAACATTAAAACCAAACCCAGATGTTTACCCATACTGTGGCCACTGGTTTGATAATTCAATCCTCAGGAGAAGACCTGTCTGATTTAGGAAAAATCTGAGAGGGGAGCAGTAGTACAGGCTCCCCAGGCATGTGAGCAAGGAGAAGGGAGGATGCCAGTGCAGGTAGCAGCCACCACCAAACCATAAAATTTACAGTTATTATATACACAAGGAACTTTTAAGAAATGCAAACATCTCTGAGCGTGCTGCTTATAATTGCAAGAAAGCCTGCAGAACTGTAACAATCTGCGTAAAGCTAAGCAATTAAATAGAATTAAACCAAAGGGGATTTTGCATTATAATACAGTCACACAGCAGAGCATCACTTAGGTTTCTTTCTTTCCTGCTCTCCCTTTAAAATAACCATTTTTTATTGAGTTTTATAATTGCACTTTATTATCCAAATCAATTAAAGGCTAGGAAAGAAATTGTGTTCGTAGAGGAGTAAGCCAGATATAGGAGCATATCAATTAAATGTCTGCATAAAGTGGATGAACATAAGGCACCTCATGAACCAGGGAAGGAGAAAGACAGAGCTAATCCTGGGGCAGAGCTAAGCCTCTGAAATTAACCACAGAAGAGAAACACAAAAGCCAAAGCAATTTCTCAAACTAATTGCTAAGGTTGCCTCTGCATGCTGCTGAATTCCCCCTCAGTAAGGGACAATCACGGTGGCTGTGTCTCAAGGCAGGACTCCACAGCTCAGCTGCAAACCAGTTTTGTTCAGCACCAAGGAGGCACACTACACATCCTGGTAATGTGCATCAACCTGCGTGTCTCCACTGAGACAAGGCAGAGGACACAGGGACCAAACCAGTTCCTTCAGCAGCTTTTTCATACACAGGCATCCCCCAACCCCACAGTCACCCTTACCCAACATACCCCCCCCCAGTCTGTGCCCTCACCACACACACTGGGAATACCTCCCCTCAATGTCCACTTACAGACCATGACCTTTAACATGGTCTAAAATGACTGAAAAATAACCAGGGGAGAGGAGGGTGGAGAATATTTAAAGAAGGTAACCCACAGCAAATCATTTAGGGTAACGGAGGGGATAAAAACAAAAGCTATCAACACAACCCCAGGAAAAAAATGGAAAAAAAATAGGATTAAATTCTCTAAAATTGGAATAAAACCCTGAAGGTCTACTGGACTACAGAACAGCATCAAAGGAGAGATGGCAGACACCCAAGCTGAAACTGAACTGGTCAGAACGCTGAACTCCAGCACTAAACTGGCCAAGGAATAGGATGGAAAGCATAGCTGTGCTTCTGGCACTGCAGCCTGGTGGACATTCTGCTCCAAAATCAGCCTCGGAGCCACAGGCACAGTGAAGCCACACAAATGGCCTAATTAAGCCTAACGACAGCAGATGCCCAGCAGCAGCAGAGGCATCACCTTGCAGTACATTTAGTTATTATCTTCAGTTATTTGTCCTGAAGCAATTCAACAGCACCAGTAAGAGGCAGCTTATTTCATCACCTTTCGTGCTTCCCGTGTTGCTACGCTGCTTTGAGTGACAGAATCACAGAACAGCCTTGGTTGGAAAAGAACTTTAAGATCACCCAGTCCAACCATTAACCCAGCACTGCCCAGTCCCCACTGCCCCATGTCCCTCAGCACCACATCTCCACGGCTCTGAAATCCCTCCAGGGATGGGGACTCCCCCACTGCCCTGGGCAGCCTGGGCCAGTGCTGGGGAACCCTTCCAGGGAAGAAATGTTTCCTAATATCCAATGTAAACCTCCCCTGGCACAACTTGAGGCCATCACCCCTCATCCTGTCACTGTTACCTGGGAGAAGAGACCGACCCCCCCCTCACGACCCCCTCCTTTCAGGGAGCTGCAGAGAGCAATGAGGTCTCCCCTCAGCCTCCTCTGCTCCACACTGAACCCCCCAGTTCCCTCAGCCGCTCCCCATCACACTGTGCTCCAGACCCTTCCCCAGCTCCACTGCCCTTCTCTGGACACGCTCCAGCAGCTCAGTGTCCTTCTGGGAGTGAGGGGCCCATACTGAACACAGTATTGGAGGTGCAGCCTCACAGTCACCTCCCTGGTCCTGCTGGTCACACCATTGCTGATACAGGGCAGGATGCTGTTGGCCTTCTTGGCCACCTGGAATACTGACACCTACAAACTATCATTTGTATTAGGGGAGGTGTCTCACCAAGGACACTGTTGTGTTCAGTAAAGACAAGACCTGCTGGCTTGCCCATTACATTCTTTATGATGCACAATGTATAATGCTTGAGACATCATTGCTCTTTAGGACATTTGATTCCAATGTCTTCTCCCTCCAAAGTCACTCTTGTCTGTGGAAATCAGGAATTCACCAGTGGCACAAAACACAACAGAACCAGGAGACGGTTCATGTGAAATGCCACGACTGTGTCTGTACCTGTTTAGATCAGGGCTGAGTATTTCAGGTCAGATGGTCAGCAGGAATATCTCTGTACATTGCCCTTGATTCAGAGATACTCCAACAGCCCAGTTCCTTTTCCCACACCAGAATGTCCCCTCATGGTCCTTGAATAAAGTTGCTAAGCTGTCACACCAAGCCCTAGGAAATGGAGGTGGCCCTTAACTCTAGCCTAAACTGCCCTTTAAAGCTCCCTTTCCACCAAGGAATGAAGCACACCCATAAATCTCCATCCAATGGCCATAATAACACTCAAGCACCTGGTTAAGGAAACGCTGAAGGAACCAAGACCCACCAAGACACTCACAAAAGCCTCTCCAACCCTAGCAGAATATTTTCTGTACTCACACATCCAAAAAAGGTCACTCCCCTGCCTCATTCTGAGCTGAGCAGCAGTGTAATTCCCAGCCCAAGATCCAGGGATCAGAGGGATCACATTTGTTTATTCTGAATCAGAGCGAAGAGAAAACTGCTGTACTTGGTTCTACGCTGCCTGTCTGTTTTGATTTCTTCATCTTGGTTTCTAAGGAGCTGTTAAGTTACAGATAACTCTATTTAGTTATTTATGATGTTCCTTTTCCTCCACTTTTTCTCTCTGTACCCAATCCTCAACGCCCAGTCCTTCTTTCTGCCAAACAGTCAGAAGCAGAGTGATGAGATGATGAGTCTTGACAGCTTTCAGGGCTTGCTGAGATGTGAAATTAAACAAAATCAAAAGCATTAACAGGGCTTCTCTTGACAATTTGGGGTCTTCCACGCAAATAGTGAAGCTGTCATGGTTAAAAGAGAAAACATTGAAACAAAAAGATCAGCCCAAAGTCTACAGCTTGAACCTGATCTACTGGCAGCCAAATATGAGTCTGCATTGACTCCATGTGGTGAGTGCAGGGCTGACTATTTTTTTAGAAAAGAAATAAATCCCCCTCAAATATGTCAGGCTGCTGACAACAGAGGTTTGTTTTAATTGCCTTGTGAAATGTTTAACACATTATTTATCTAATCAGTCATGATAATCCACTCTTCTGCAAGCAAGGCAGCTCATGACAAAATCTGAAACAAAATGCAGATTCTTCTTTTTTTTTTTCTCCCCCCCCAATAAATGCTGCATTTTTTTGTAAAATATTTAATTCTAAGGCCAAAACAGTGGGACACCCAAAGGGATAGTGTCACAGCCCTAAGACTCAGAAGTCTGGAGTTAAGTGTCTGTTCCAGAACAGACCTCAGCATAAATCTTGAACAGGTTGTTTAGTATGTTGACCAGCACCCCCAAGAGTACATTGACAGGATTAAATGAGTCAAGAATCTCACACGGATAAAGTAGAAGCATGTGTGTGCCAATGCAGAGACTGTGGTACCCTATACAAGCACATGCAAACAACTTGTCAGGGTAGCTGCCTATCTTGGAGGAAGGAGTGGCCACCTCTGGAAAACACCTTCAAGCTGGTAGTTCCTGGCCAATAGACTGCCACAGACCTCGTAGACATCCACGTGCACCACACCACCGCTACCGACTGCCAGGACAGAGGGGGACTGACATTGCAGATGGTGTCCCAACACAGGCATGGACATTTTAGCAGAGCTCATGTGACATATACTAGTAGCATCACCTCAGTGTAGCACAAGCTGCATTTCTTTCACTAGTCAGAGGTCTGAAATTTAACAAATAGAGGATGTTATATGGAAATTTAACAAATAAAGGATGGTATAAAATTTAATCCCTTTGTGCCTCTTATTTTAGAAAGTTAAATGGTGAACTGAAGTAAATGGGGAACTGAAGCACATTTCTACCCTTAGTGTACTGAGGCTCTAGAGCTCTGCAGTACAGAACTGAAGGCTATGTGCAAACCCCATCCAAAATAGCTGTGTCCTTTCAGCAATAACTTAAAAAGAACTAGGAAAAAAATAATGAGAAAAGATCAGTTAGTAGGGACCACACTGCCAGGAGTGAAGAGACTGGAAAAGTAGTAGTCCCTATATGCCAGCGTGGGATGGGAATGGTGAACAGAGGATCATCATTCATTTTTCTTGAGATAAAAAACCCTACAGGTTATTTGGTCTTCAGGTTGAAAACCAATAAAAGCCAGTACTTTTTAAAAAAATATTTAATTAAATTTTGGAATTCATCGCCGCAGATTTTTGTGGATGTCAAAATATAAGCAGGTTCAAAAAGGGTTTAGACAAACCAAAAGAGGGCAAGGTATCCTAGCATTTATCAAAAATGATATTTTGCATGCAGCCCTTGCAGGGGAAGGCCATAAACCATTAATTGGAGCAGCTGGTAAAAATGTCCTGTGTTATCTCTCCTTTGTTCTTATATTCCCTCTAAGCATCCCTGAGTGGCCATGACCAAAAATAGGGTACTAAGCTAAATGAAACTTTTTCAACGTTATGGGCACTTGTATGTTCTCTTTACTGCACCCTCTTCCTCTCCCGAGTTTTAATATTCACTCACAGTTTGAATTTGATTTTCTTTTTTTTTCTTTGCTTGCTTTGCTTGGCATCAGCCTATTTTCAGAGACAGGGTTACAGATACAGACAACAATCAAGAGTTAAGTCCCTCTTTCTCCTTACCTACATATCATAGAATCATAGAGTGTATCGGGTTGGAAGGGACCCTCAAGGGTCATCTAGTCCAACCCCCCTGCAGTGGGCAGGGACATCTTTACTAGGTCAGGTTGCTCAGAGCCCCATCCACCCTCACCTTGAATGCCTCCAGGGATGGGGCCTCCACTACCTCCCATATCATACTGTTGGTTTTATTATCAGGGAAAGCATAGCTTATTCCAAACCAGTTTAGAAATCTGTTCATTCATTGAATTTAGAAACAAATTCAAAATCTCTTTCCCTCCCTTGGATCCCCTGGACCCATCAAAGCTGTCTTTCTGTTCCAGTGGGTGTACAGATCCTATCCAGACTCTTCTCTTTCAGCCTTAGCAAACCTGGGGTAAAACCTACACACCCAGTTCACTAGGGTTTTTTTGCAGTTTGATATAGAACAGTTGCAGGGAAATCCTAGAACTTATGCCCACATGTAATAGACACTCATGTTTGTGCAATCAACAGCTAAACCAGAAACACAGTGCTTATGCTATAGTATATTTAAAAAAAAAAAAAAAAAAAAGGAGATAAAAAGGATGACATTATCTAACTGTATTTCTGAAGCAGAATAAGGATGCCTCTTTGCACACGAGGCACTTTCTTCTCCTCTGTAGTGCTGCCTTCTGCTCTTGCAGCCATGGCCCAGGTTTTCAGTATTGCTGACGAAATTTGGGCAGCCGCCAGCAAATTCTCAGCTGTCACCACTCCAGAGCACTTGAGCTGTCTCATAATTTGCATCAAAAAATTAATGAGAACTGGGTTTAGGGATCACCTAGATCATTGTAAAAACTCTCCCTGATTTCCCACTCTAGGGACTAAGCAGCCTGTTAAAGCTTGCTGAATGGAAGCACATCCTTTCCACCCCATACTCCATCCACACATCTTCAGCACCTTGATTGTCAGGCTGGCTGAGTCAGCACAGTCCCCTGAAGAAGTCTTTTCAGAGAAGCTTAAATAAGGGCACAAAATCTCTTATCTATGAGTCTTGGGATAGACCTCAACAGTCTGTTGAGGCTTGGGATTTCAACAGTAAGGCACATCATGAGGTTTGTACAGAAGGGAAAAAAAAGAAAAAGAAAATTAAAAAAGAAACCCAAGCCTGCAGTCTGCAAAGCCCCTCTGTAAAGGGAACAACTCAGGAAATCTTTCCCTCAGGGAATTCAGAGGGGCTCTCAGTTGTGCTGCCTCTCACACAGACAATGAGTGCAGCTCCACCCAGCAGATAGATATCATCCCACATAAATTACACACCACAAACAGATGCTGCTCTACTCAATACTTTCCTCGAGAACATCTACTCACTGCGATACATTCTCTCAAGCCAAAATTTTACTTTGTTCTTGTGTCATTTAATTCCACTTTTGAACTCTTTCACTACTACAGAAAGATGCTTTAAAAGAGCACAGAATCAATCACAGAATCACAGAATCCAAGGGGTTGGAAGGGACCTCGAAAGATCATCTAGTCCAATCCCCCTGCCAGAGCAGGGTCACCTAGAATACATCACACAGGAACACATCCAGAGAAGGAGACTCCACAACCTCTCTGGGCAGCCTGTGCCAGTGCTCTGTCACTCTCACAGTAAAGAAGTTCTTCCTGATATTCACATGGAACCTCCCGTGCTCCATTTTGCATCCATTGTCCCTTGTCCTATCATCAGTCATCACTTAGAAGAGCCTGGCTCCATCATCCTGACACTCACCCTTTACATATTTGTAAACATGGATGAGGTCACCTCTCAGTCTCCTCTTCTCCAAGCTGAAGAGACCCAGTTCCCTCAGCCTTTCCTCAGAAGGGAGATGTTCCACTCCATCATCTTTGTGGCTCTGTGCTGGACTCTCTCAAGCAGTTCCCTGTCCTTCTTGAACTGGGGGACCCAGAACTGGACACAATACTCCAGATGTGGCTTCACCAGGGCAGAAGAGAGGGGGAGGAGAACCTCTCTTGACCTACTAACCACCCCCTTTCTAATACACCCCAGGATGCCATTGGCCTTCTTGGCCACAAGGGCACATTGCTGGCTCATGGTCACCCTGCTGTCACCAGGACCCCCAGGTCCCTTTCCCCTACGCTGCTCTCCAACAGCTCAGTCCCCAACTTACACTGGCACAAGGTGTTGTTCTTCCCCAGATGCACAACCGAGTAAAACACAAAGAACTGCAAAAGCCCATTAAAAGCTCTGCAGAACTAGTTGGTTGGCCTCGCCATCCCATACTCTTTCCATTTTGCTTAAAAATTAGTTTCAAATACAAAAATCTCACCTTGCAGTGTGGGCCGCTACGTGCACAGGCCACACGCCTCCAAGGCCTGCAGGCCTCCATTCCCTGCTGGTGCCACTCAGGACTGATCAGGCACCACCCTCATCAACAGCAGCCACGGGTCCAGCCCCAGCGTCACGCTGGACTCCTCCTCGTGCCCCCATTAAGATGCTGTCTGCCTCTCCTTTACAAGCCGCTCTCTTGTCAACCCACCTGGACACCATCCTGTGTGACCTGACCTAGGTGTTCCTGCTCTGGCAGGGGGATTGGACTGGATGACCTTTTGAGGTCCCTTCCAATCCCTAACATTCTGTGTGATTCTGTGAAAGAACCATCACAATAAGGGCATTTATTTTTCATAGCATCAATAATGGAAACATATAAAATGCTGCTTTTTCAGTGACCCTTAAGCCTCAAGTGCTTAAGCTTTAAGAAATTAGTTACTCTTCCCCATCTGAGTTCCACTATTAAACTGCAGCCTCATACAATTAAAGTAAAACTGGGGACAACTGAAGGTGCCACAAGACAGAATATCACACTGACACCCCACTAATGGAAGAGTGAATGAAGTCATCCAGTTAATCCCTACGGTTTCATAAGCAGCATTCTCCTATGCACTTGCTCATCTAAATCATAGTTATCTATCAACTACAGTTACAAAAGAACTACAACACTTACGAGTTAATTACACCCAATCTAAAAGCGATGCTTTCCTTTCATGGGCTCAAAATTCACTGAAACACTTAAACCATGCTCAGCCACCTCCTTATCCAGCAAAGCATTTAAAGCATGTGCTTAATGGCCACTGACTTTAATTAGTCACTTCTGTAGTACACTTAATTGCCCCACACTGCAAAGTCGTACCACTGAGGATGCGAAAACTTGCAGAAACAGAACAGGTGAGGATGACCTATTAAAGCAGCATTGCTGATAAAAGATTAAACATGATCACAAGAATATTAAAAAATGGTGCTTATCAGTGTCACAAGCTTCTAATTTGGAAACTTGCCAAACTCTAATTCAAATAGAGGATTACGAGTAAAGTTCTGAGTTAATGACAATTCACTGAAACGCAGAGCAAATGCATGAGTTAGAAGAGGGAAAGGGATGAACACACAATGAAAAGAGTGTGTCTCGTTTCAGGTTCTAGCTTTAACTGCTGCCAAATTGAAAGTGTTAAAGCTTTTTCAGCTGCTCCTCAAATGTAATTTCTAAATCCACCTGGGACGACGGTAATGAAATCGATACAATTGTGAAGAGGAATACATGCATGAGGTCTGGAATCAGAATCCATCAAATGAAATTAAATCTTTTAAAAAAAAGAAGCAGAAATGGAAGAAACCTGGGTAGTGCTCTGGAGTCTCTGTTCTTTCCCATCCATAAAATAACACACAGCTTTGTGGCATAAACTGGCAAAAGAATGGATCTGGGGCTCTACATGCAATTTCAGTCCTCTGTTGGCACATATATAGCACTAAATACTGAAAACAACAGAAGCAAATAAAATTGTAAAGTCTGGTCTTTTATACAAGACAAACCCTTTGATTCCTGTAAAGGAGACTGCTGACAGGAGAATTTTACGTAAACCATTTGGTGAGACACCGAGAGAAACTGAGAAAAACTGAGCAACAAACAATGACTCCAGAGGCCACAGCTCAGTCCCCTGGTTCACCACAGACTTCTCGCATTGGATAAAATCCACATTATTTAGTGTCTTTAGAGCTTTTCTCTGCCCTAGAGGCACTGGATGTGTTTAGAGTAAGAGGTAGTGAAATAATAGGATGATAGGGGTCATATAAAAAGCAAAGATAAACAGGTTTCGTAAGGAGTACGAAGATGACAGAGATAATATTTCTATTTCATACTACTCAAAAAGTTTTTAAAACATGTGCTAACAGGCACAGTCTGCAGAATAATAAAACGAAAAATGTTTTAATATTGCATGTTTAATCCATCCATAGAGGTATGCACATAGCACAGACTGGTTGCTATAGAAACCTCCATAGTGAATATAGATACTATAGCTGAAATATAAAATTAGTTGTGTATCTAAAAAAGAAAATTGCTGATACTGTGAAAAGAAATGACGACAGCTAAAGCTGATATCCTCCCTCAGAAAAGCTCTAAAGAAATAAGAGTCTTGACTGTATAAACCAATATTTGATTAAATAGTCTGAACAAAGAATCTCCTCCACTGCACCCTGGCAGACGCTGAACTGAGCTCTGGAAGTTGAGTCAGATCACAGTCTCTGGTGTCCATCCTGGAGTGGGGACAGGTGGCCTTTACTGACACCTTTGGCTCTTTACACCTCGAGGCTGATTTTAAGAGCATCCTTCCGCCAGGTCCCAAATTGTGCTGATGTATTCCACTGTGATTATGGTTAATTTTCCTGATGGAGACCTTTCCAAAGAGAAATTGGTTTTCTTTGCAAACAGACGTTCTGCAAGATAGAACAGGTCTTCTCCAGTTCCTCCAGTAGCAACACAGCAATGCCACATTCTCCCCTCCCATTCATCTTTCGGAAGCTCACTCAGCAGCCAGTAACAGTGTCAACAAGGACATACAGGGTCCCCATCAAACGCTGCTCTCAAACCTGCCAGCTGACAGCAGAGGCTGGACATGGGAACACCAGAAACACAGCACTCCCATCCCTTGGTCCCATCACAGATCCCGCACCTGTGACCTGTCCCCTCTGACCAGGTGCTGGCAACACCCGAGGACAGACAAACCCTCCACACTGCAGGAACTCCCTTCCCACCATTCTCCAAGTCCCACCCCAAAAGCAGAAGACTCTTGGCTGATTCCAGGCATACTCAGCTCTCTCCTTGAGGAGCTCAAGCCCTGCTCAGGAATCGAGCACAGCCCCAGCAGGGACAGGAAGGTTTGGGGAAGCAGGAGGACTTTTACGCAATACCTCAGCTCCTACAAAGCTGTAGGACACAACTCCAGTACAGCCCTCCAATCTGAATGACTCTCAGGCATGAAAACCTTCTAATTGCTATTTATTAAGAGGGTTCTTCATATTCATGCTTCTTCATACTCATTCTCCCAGTAAAGCTAGAGACACATTCCAGTCCGTACCATCGCAACACTACAGCATCGATCAGTGGAAGTAACATAAGGTGCAAGGTCAGTGTTGGGAATAAAATGAACTAAAAACCAACTGGAGTACAAGTGGTGGTGGCACTGGGGCCTTGTGAATAAAAGAAAATTGTGCAATGAAATCACAGAATCACAGAATGTGAGGGATTGGAAGGGACCTCAAAAGATCATCCAGTCCAATCCCCCTGCCAGAGCAGGAACACCTAGGTCAGGTCACACAGGAACACATCCAGGTGGGTTTGAATGTCTCCAGAGAAGGAGACTCCACACCCTCTCTGGGCAGCCTGTGCCAGTGCTCTGTCACCCTCACTGGGAAGAAGTTCTTCCTCACATTTATGTGGAACCTCCTATGTTCCAGCTTGCACCCATTGTCCTATCATTGGATGTCACTGAGAAGAGCCTGGCTCCATCCTCATGACATTCACCCTTTACATATTTATAGACATTAATGAGGTCACCCCTCAGTCTCCTCCAAGCTAAAGAGACCCAGCTCCCTCCCTGCTTAGATCACATCAACATGATTTCCCACCCTCTCCTTTTATCTTTATTCTCCCTCCCCACCAACAGCCTCTGCCACATTTCACAGTGAAAACCCACTGCTCTCTAGGATGCAATTTAACCCCTTGACTGCCATAACAGCTCACATACCAAGTGAGCACTCACTGTCTTAATAGTCTTTCCTGTACTAAACCAACGAACACCAAAGCCAACTGGGATATCCAAGACGCAAAGGCAAACACAGCTCCATGGAGGACAGTTAAGCGTATCAGCAGCACTGATGGTGAAATGTGAAATACCTTAAGAAACAGTGAGACCCTCCTTTTCTGAACTTTAGCTTTCCAGAGAGATGGGGAGAATGATCAAAATGTACACCACAACTGGCTTTTAACCAGAAGCCTTTTTCAAACAGTCCCGTCAATAAGCGGTTCACATGGTCACAGGAAGGGTTTCCACCATGTCCAGTATTGACCCTGATCAATAACACACCTGTAAGCAATAATCACAACCTAGTTACAAGTAGCCACACATCACAAAGCTCATCTTCCTTCACTGAGCACCAACAGAATGCATTCTGAATCTTTTATTGATTCTTTTTAATGGATTGCTAATAATATTTGTCTAGGCAAACAAAGTATTTACTCCTGTCACAACTGCCTAACAATACCATGCAAGCACTCCCTTGTAACCAAACCCATGTTCTGACTGGAATAGCATCTCTTCCTGCAATAGTTCAAATGCCTTGTCACAAAAACTATCCTAATTGAGCGCAAGTACAAGAGAAAGCAAAGATTATTCCCTTGGTTTATGTTGGGAATTTTTAATGATTGTTTATTTATATTAGGCTTAGCTATGCAATAGCACATCTGAGGCTTTTCTGCACTCTTACTAGTTCTATTTATATACAACTGCCTGTATCCCAAGCCACTTCCCAGCATGGGCACTGTGCCATCAGTAATGAATGCCACCTCAAATAGTCTTTTTTTCTGCGCTAGTTATCCCCAGAGGAAACACTACAGTCCTCATCACCAACCAAGTATCTGCTATTTCAGATGCTTTGGAATAAACACATTTAGCTAAACAGATCTGTGATCAGCAGCTTCATTGCAACGCACAGACAGGAGAGCCCACGGACTCCCCAGCTTTCACATTTTATTTTGATTTTTCTGTTTCAGGGATCTGCAGAAATAATTGCAAAGACTATGAAGTAAAAATGAGTATAAATATTCCCACTGGGACTGTCCAAACAACGAGCTTACACTAAGGGCTACCCACAAGTACCCCTCTGGTCATGTAACTACTGTGGAAACTTCTGAACAGCAGAAGATTTCTGGACTGAACTCCATCTTCTTTTGTCAAATGCTACAGGATACCACACAAAGACTGCAAATATTTCTTCCAGCTTCAGGTCTATACGACCAGCTTTTAGACATCTAGAGTGGGATTCAGGTCACTTAACTTTAGATATCAATGCCATTAGTGGTGTCTAGAAATCAATGTGGCTCACCATGGTCCAAGCCTGTGTTTGGTTAGCTAACAGCTTCCTAGGCACCATTAATGGCACTGACCAGAATTTCCCTGGTCGCAGCAGCAGCCCAGATACCCAGAGTGAGGGCAACCCGGATCCCAGCTCAAATCCATCTGCCCAGACTCTCCTACATTTGGCACTGAAAAGAAACATGCATCTCCAAAGGTCACTCCAGTCTATCCTAGAATATGCATCCAGGACAAATGGCCCTTTGGAGAACCTCTAGGTTTGCCAGAGCAAACAGCATAGACTTCAACGTAAAATCCCTCCCTCTCCCTGTTACCCACAAGACAGAAAACATGATTCTCTCTCCAAATATCAAGTCATTAAACTTCAAAATCCTCCCTGACATAATCTGGAATTTAACTCATCTACCCTTATTAATTCAAATTACAAATTGGTTTTTTTAATCCCTTATGCTAAAAACATACTATCACACAGATATTAAAGCACCGTGTGTGTGCACAGCCCACACACGGAGAGCATCAGGAACTGAATTATCTCAGGTTAGCAAGTCCCTTTCAGGCAATGCTCACGGGAAGCATCCAGCTATGCCCACATTCTTACCCTGCCCACTACATGTATTGCTTAGCAGCTCTTAATATAGGAGTACGACTGACACAAATTTATAGCTTTTTCATTTCTTTGCCCCCTCAACGTTATAAATTCATGAAACAGTCGTAGTTTATTGCATTTTTATGTTTTTAAGTTTTATTTAAACACTCTCTCTTGCCATTAGAGGGGGAAAAGTTTCTGGGTTTCTGCAGGTGCTCAGTCATTCTGTGCTGGGGACTGAAATGAGATGGAAACAAAGACTTCTGGCTCATCCAAAAATAAACCATCAACTCAAACGCTTTCTCAGCACAACCTTTCATCACAAAGCACTGCCACATAAATATGGGTTTATAAATTATATATCTTAAGCCTTTGCATGCTTACAGCAGTTTACCAATAAATGTTCCGCAATATCTGCTAAAAAACCCAGACATAAAATCATTGCCAATGATGATAAATGATTACAGCTTAATAACAGTCAAGCTGACAAAGCTCCACAAGGTGTACTGCAATTCAAATGCCACAGGTGGAAAAACAAAAAGCTTTCAAATACAAATGTTACAGCCTTCAGCAAAGAGAGGCTATCTAGAGAATGGCCTCGTGACACCAGGCTGCATACTAATTCTAGGATGTCCTCCAAACAAAATAGTAGAATTTAGCACAAATTTAATAGGCAAGAAAATAAATGAGCTTCAGGGCAGAGACTGTTGCAATGTGTCTGTGTTGGGTGGAAGGGGTCTGACTAGAAAATAGAATCAGAGAGAGACATGAGAGTGGGATAGAAAAGGAAGTCAAACACCGAGAAGTGTAACTTTATCCAAACCAGAACAAGAGGATATTCTGGACAGCAAATCATATTCTTGGGTTAACTACAAAATTAGCTTCTCTGGATAGGAAGGTGGAAGGTGGCAATGGGACTCTCAGTATGAAATCTCTCAGTTAAGTTCAGGCTAAAAATCATATTTGTGAATCAAGGGAAAAGTCTTATTTAATGACTCGTCATGAGGCCACTTAGAGTCTGCAGCTGTAGTGTGGACAACCTGCCCATAATTAATGACCCATAGCCACTTAAAGCTAAACGACTGATTTCAAATTGGAACCGAGCAGCTCAGTAACAAGAAAGCATCTCAAGATTACTTCAGCAGTTTCCATTCCAATTCCATTAACAATTTAAAAGGCAAAACACAATCAAAAGGACAGAAAGCTCCTGTCCTCAGAGCCTGCCTTTAACAGCTTCTCTTCAGACGACGAAGTGAATTCCCAAGAGGCATTCACTTCAGTATTTTTTCTGGCAGTTCAGTCCCAGCATGATGTCTCACTCTCTCAAGGGCAGGTGAGCTTTGCCTATCAAGTAACAGCAGATCTTCCCTGGCATGTGGCACATCTCAAGAACTATTCTAACACAATGGGGTTTTGCCAGGACAAAAACAACAACAAAAAAAACCCATCCAAAAGGACTCTTTGGCAATTAAGGAGATGCTCTTTCACATGAGAGAAAGAAAGGTATCAAAAGTAAAGGGTTAAAATACTGCAAGGGAGGAAAGCATGGCAGGATGAATGAGAATCCTCAAATGGAAGCGGAAATATAAAGTGGAGAAAGATAAAGGAAAATTCTGTGAGTAAATAGCCTACTCTCCTTAACTAGTTCCCTCCAGACTCAGTGATCTGAACAGGGAACTCCTCATGGACCTCAAGAGGAAAAAGAAACTGTACAATCTCTGGAAGGTGAGGTCAGGCTTCGCAAGAGTACAGCGCTGTGGTTTGTTTATGCCAGGAGAAGATATGAAAGGCCAAAGATCAACTGAAGTTAGAACTGGCCAGTGTTGCTTCAGATAACAAGAAGGGCTTTTTTAAGTCTGTTAACAGCAAGAGGAGGTCTAAAGAAAACGTTGGAGTGATACTTGAAGATGGTCATCTGACCAATAGGGCTGAAGAAAAAGCAGAGGCATTCAATGCATTTTTTGCCTCACTCTTTAATAATACTGATAGACCTTGGGCTGCCCGGTCCCCTGAGTCAGAGGACCACAAGTGTGGGAACTGTGACTTTCCATTTGTGGACAGTGAAACTGTAAGGGATCAGCTGTATCAGCTTTATGTTCACAAGTCCCTGGGGCCTGGTGGGATTCACCCCAGAGTACTGAAGGAGCGAGTGGATGTTACAGCAGGAGCTCTCTCGATCATCTACCAAAGGTCTTGGGAGTCTGGAGAGGTCCCTGCTGACTGGAAGCTGTCCAGACCTGTTAGTCTAACCTCAGTTCCTGGAAAAATTATGGAGATTATTATACTGAGTATATTGAAGGGCATTTAAAGAATAATGGAATCATCAGGTACAGTCAACATGGGGAAAGTCCTGTCTAAGGAATCTGATATCCTTCTCTGACAAGGTCACCCACCTGGTAGATGAAGGGAAGGCAGTGCATTTGGTTTTTTCTGTCCTTCACTGCACTCTTCTGGACAAGTTATCCAACTGTGGGATGAGCAGGTTCACAGTGCACTGGGTGAAGAACTGACTGAAGGGCACAGCTCAAACGGCTGTAGTGAATGGGGATACATCTGGCTGGTGACCAATCACCAGTGGACTTCCTCAGGGTTCAATTCTAGGGCCAATCCTCTTCAATATGTTTAGCAACGATCTGGATGCAGGAGTTGAATGCACCATTAGCAAGTTTGCTGATGATAAAGGGTGTTAAAGGGAGAAGGTCATACAGTAACAAAGAAAGAAGAGATTAAGAAGGAAAAAAGTCAGAGGGAAGCTTTGGAGGAAGAGGCAGCTTTCTGAGACCCAGCCTCTGCCTTCCCTTCACTGCAGCAGCACAGGGAGAGCTGATGAAAATATGATGTTATTGTGTCCCATTATTTTAAGGGAGAAAGTCACTATTGGCAAGCTGCTGTCTGGGTAATTGCTTTCTTCTTGGTCTGATGAATTGGAGATTTGTTGTCAGCCTTCTGGGCAGTGAAAACCTCGTCCATTTTATCGGGATGAAAGAGCCATGGGATTTGCTCAGTTGGGCCGCATTAATGTGAAAGATGATAAGGAAGTGCTAAAGCACCACCAGGACATGCATGGCACTACCAGGGCTATGTATTAGTCCTCTCTAATAAAAAGTAGTCCTTACAAAGAATAATTATCCTCAGTTGTAATCTTTAATAGCTATGGCTGGTGCAAGCAGCTAGAGCTACTTTCTGAAATACTTCAATAAATACTCCCGTGTCCTGGTGTCCCAGGAACATGCAGGCAGCCATGAGTAGCCCTGAGTCAACTGGGAGATCCAATCAAAGAGCTGACACACAGATGTACCCCATACCACCTCATCATGCTCATGATAAAAGGAGGGAGCTCAGTGAGAGTAGAGTTCTTCCTGGTGCTTCTCCCTCTTGGCCTTCTGCTGCTGCTCCCAAGGATGAAGCTGAGTATAAGCTTGTATGCTTTATGTTGGTGACTGTTTTCGTTTTGTTATTTCATCATAACTAAATCTGTTTCTATTTCAGCCCATGGGGCTTCTCCCTTTTTTCCTCTGATTCCCCCTCTCAGCTGGGGAGAAGGCATTGGGTGGTAGAACAACTGCTACAGGTTAGCCCTGAGTACAGGCTAAACACAGACATCTCGCCAGGACCTCTAAGGAACCACGATCAAAGTGTGACACTGTTTTCAGTGAGCTCAATGCTGCAAAGTCAGCTCTCTTCAGACTTTCTATCCAAAATATCATCCTGCCCTCCCAAGCCCCAGGAAAGCACAGCCAAGCTTACCCTTACATCTCTGTAAGTACAATCATGCACGCTCGACACACCTGCACAAACTCACCCATTAGAAGAGGCAGAGTAGAAGAGATTTTAGAGACAAAGAGGAAATTCTTCTTCAGAGGGGACTTCCCACCCACTGTTCTTCCATTGGAAGAAGCTATTGTTTGGTAGAGGTCTGATTCTGTCTCGCTTGCTTTCACTCAGCATGAAGTCCAGCAGAGCCTTCCAGGCAATAGAACACTTTTCAGACTGAAGAGGAAAATCCCTGGCTCAGGCAGGAATCCTACTGCTTTGGTTTACTCTTAAATAGATTCAAAGTCAAGTCCTTTCTCTTTAAACCAGTACAATCCAGGGCAAAGCATGCAGTGAGCCTGCAATGGCTACAAGCACCTTCCAACATCCCCACACTCCAGTGCTGCTGGCAGCACAACAGCTTTTGGCACTTGGCACACTGAACACACTTCAGGGCTTTCGACAACTAAAACTTGCAGCCTCCCTCACTATTAAATTGACAAAACAAGCATACCATTACCTTAAACAGAGCTAGAAATGGGAAGTTAACTCTGACAAAGGGGATAAGAGGCTCACAGTGAAATTTTTGTGTCTCCCACCCAAGAGCAGCTCTCAGAACGCCAGGCCTATTACAGACACAATCGACTCGCAATAAAACTTTGCTATAGGGCAAGAAAACCAACAGTAGAGAAATCATTTCTCTCTGCAAAGCATCTGCTTGCTGACTTTATGGCTGTTGCCAACTCAAACTGCAGAACTAAATAGTGGGAATATTTCTATGAAAAGGAGAAATGCTCAGTGCTGCCAATGAGAAATGGTTCACCTGCCTTTACATCACACACACAGAGTCCAACATCCCTCAAAGTGCCTCTCTCAAAGCATCAACACACACAACAGCCCAGCACAGAAGCTAAGGCAGAAGCTTTTGGATGTGGGGTTAAAGAGGTGCCAAACCCTTCTGCAAAGCCACGGCCACAGGGAAGTGAGAGCCTGTCCCAGCTCTGCAGCTGGAGTGCCAACTGAAGAGTGCTTGTTGCCTGTCCCCAGGCCTTCAGGTTATTATCCCTGAGCTGCTTTGGGGACATTACAAGACTATTCTGTGCAAGATCAAGCCCTGACCATTAAATTGTACCTCTACAAATGCTCACTACAGTCTGTTCCTGATGGCACTGGCTATAGCAAAAGTCATGCTTGGGGGCCACGATGGCTTACTGACACCTGTCCCACAGCAAACAGATTGATGAAAGGGCAGCCAAAGTCCTTCTGGCATGGACTGGGAGAAAAATATCAGCCAGGCAGCAGACAGAGGGAGTTTAGAGCAATTCCAGCCTCATCTGGCCCATCTGAGACACTTCACAGATTCAGCTCTGAGGTGATGATTTCCACGTGATGCGGATGGGCATGGCGAGAGGGCAGAACCACTTACACATAATGCTCTGCCCCAAGACATGTCACTGACCTCTCTGAATTCAGAGCTTTTTGTACAAGCATTCTATTCACAGCTAAACCCTGCAGAGGTGAGGCTGATGCCTTCTCCCCTCAAGGTATCTTCTTTGGACCAACTGCAAATGAGGAGTTTGTGAAGGACTTTTTGGATCCACACACTCTGCTCCTGCTTAGATTTAGCAAAAAAGCTGCCAATGTGGTGGCATTAATAAATATACAGACCACAAGGTTTAGAGCTCACTAGGTAAGACTTTGAGCAATGAAATGACTCTTCCTTGGGTCTGCGGCTGCTTTATAATGGGTATGTGATAGGAACATGCCCAGGAAAATTTATCCAGTCCTAATCTGCTACTGATGGTCTCTGCTAGTAACACAGAAAAGCAAAATACAGACCTCTTCACTGTCTTCAATTAAAACAACTATTGGCAATTCTGTACAACTCGCTGACTTTCTGCACAGGAGCCAGAAACAAGTCAGCAGAGCATTTGCAGTGAGATCAGTGGTTTGGAAAATTTGGTCAACTCATACAATCACACTCTGCAAATGAGAAGAGTCTGAAATGCCAAGAGCCTCCCCAGGGGGAGGAGCAGCAGCATGAAGTGTAATGAAGCTAAAATAATTGAATCCCTTTTTTTTTTTGTTTTTAAATTCCACTCCCCAAGTTTGTTCATGAAGAATATCAATCCAAAACAGAAGCCAAATTTATAATGCTGAGTGTAAAATAAATAACCAGTGAGGCCAGCTCCTGATAAAGTTTTGTCTTTTGGAAGACTCCAGCTTGGATCAGCCCAAGCATTTGTATAACAGGAGAGAAGGTGGCAGTTCTCTCTCTTTCTCACATTACCCTCCCTTGCTGTTCCAAAGCAGGTGTGCAGAACTGACACACACAAACAGCAATCGGAGCTGGCCACGGAGACCAAGAACCAAGAACCCTTTTTGGTGCTTTTCACCCATTGTGCCTCTAACTGAATTACTGAATTACCAGAGGAAGGGAGGAGAAGGCAACATTGCCACTTTTGGTCCCGTTTGTATCATGCTGCAAAACCTTTTAGCAGAGCCCTTAGTTTTGGTGGCGTGGCAACAGTGACACACTTACAGAAATTCTAACTGTAAAGCTTCATTACTGAGGTTAAACACATGGGTTTTAAAGAGGGGATGCTGAGAGCACACTTTTTTGTGCATATGTGTGTGCCCTGCTCCCCCATGCCATAACCCCTGCCCTCTTTAATGGCCACGAGCCACAAGTAATATTTTCAAAGCAACCTTTTTAAAAATAAAAGGGTGACACTGAAGACAAATTCCTTAATGCTGAAGAAATTCCTTAGTTATGAAAAAAAACTGCTTGAAGGCCTTTCTTTCTCCCCCCTGCCACTGCAGGCATTTCCAGCTGGCAGGGCTGATGTTTAGATGGAGAAATATCTCTGGATAACTGAACAGTCAAGGCTCCTCTCAAGTTCTTTACGATGAGTACTCCCACTATCATACAAATTCTTGTCATTTTTGAATACAGGACCTACTTGCACATAAATATGCTGTGTTCAAGTGCTTTAGGACTGTTTGCTGGTTGCTGTAAAAGTGCTGAGGCTCAGAAGCCTCCCCACAGCAGGGCAGAGTCTGCTCAGCCTTGGTTCACCTTTGCTTATTGTTGAGGCAAAGAAGGAATAATCATGGTTTTATTCCAGTCTCTTTTATTCCTTTCACTATTGTTGATTCTGCTTCTAATACTTATTTTATTTCCCTTCTGGAAAGAGTAGAATTCAGCAAGGAAGGGGAGAAGGGCTTTTCATTTTGTTGCCACAAAAATGGCATTTAAAAAATATATTTAAAAAAAAACCCACCACAACAAAACTGGCAGCTCACAGAATATTACATGAAAATGAAACAGCAACAGAATTCACCAAAATTAGAGCTGAGGTGCAGCTTTCCTCTGCACACACCATTTTGCAACCTAATGTTTCCAAAGGCAGACACCAGTGTTGCTGAGCTGTGAACTCCAAAGGATGCAGCTCCACGTGAAGAAAGGTGTAACAGCTGAGTGAGCAAAAGGTCCTTTCACAGCCTTGGGAGAGCTCTCTGCCATTCACTAAATGCCACACTCTGAAAATACCCTCTGATTACAGAAATCAGCAAGCCTGAAATAACTGTGATATCCTTCAACACTTAATGTACTAATGTAGAAAAAAAATAATCCAACTGAAGGGGAACAACAAGTAAGAGAAATCTGTTGTATGACAGCAAAAGCACACACCTGAACATCATGTGTGTGCAAACAGGCAGAAGAAAACAGATATACGTAACAGGCAGCATCTCCCAGAGGTATAAATCACACAACTCCATGGACTTCATCAAATTTAGGTCTGGAATTGATGTTTATCAGCTCCCCTTCACTAAAGTTTTCTGCCCCAGGGCCATACTTTATGCCTTGTCCATCTAAGTGAGCAGTTCCAGGCTGTACAACTGAGCTTTCCTTGTCATCTCCTTGGCTGATTCCCTACCCTCTGCAAATACAACTGTCACCTGTTGGCTGTTCTGCATCCTGACTCTTTCATCCTACCTGCACCTTCCTTACAGCACTGCACAGCTCCTCCTCCCCTGTTAGGGAAGGAGGAGGAAAAAAAAAAAGGAAATGGGGAAGGGAGAAAAAATCCAAACCCTTGCATCATATTTAATTGCCTTATTCACTAAAAATCCTGTTCACCCTTCCTCATTCTGGACGTCAGCAATTCTTAAAACTCTAATTACACCCTTCATATTAGTTGTTGTCATTATTCTTCTTAAAATCCCCTGGTACGTGACAGAGTCTCCACCAAGTAATCACCTGTGTTACACGTTTAGGGAATATTGTCAAAATTACAAAGGCAGCCAATTGAAGCTGACAGCATATGTTCTCCTAAAAAAACCCCAGAATTTGTTATCAGCCAAACTGGAAAGGCAAAAGGTTGTCAAGCAAATGCAAAAGGTGAAACTGCTGCTCTTCACAGTGATCACATATGATGTCAGGGAATGCTGTTCCTGAAACAGCCATTTCTGGGAATTCCGAGCCTGCTGCAGCTGGGCAGTGCTGGGCTGTGACACAGCACCCCTCCACAGACTCCCCTGCTCTGCCCAAAAGGCCCTGTGCAGGTAACCACGTAACTCAACAGATCACAGCAGAGATGGTCTGGTCAGGCCATACAACTTGCTGTTTTGGCACTTGGTGGGTGGGTGTGCTCGTGATGAAAATCCTCAGATCCCTCTTTTCTTGCTCTGCAACTTTCTCTCCTTCTAGTAGTTTCAACTTTCTGAATTTATCTCGAAGAAAAATGTTCAACAGGAAGGTCAGGAGAGCAAAGAGGTAAATCAATCTAAGCCTGAAGGATCAACATATCTACACCTTTCTGCATGCTGTGCCCTTCTTGACCCATGCTATAACTGCAGCTTTTATAATTGAAAACAAATGACCTTACTTCTGTTAAAGCTCCTTTCCTATTAACCATTCACCTCTCTAAATTAGAAATTACTCTGCTGATACAGTAAAGAAATCCTATGTTTTATACCACCATCTCTCTGCTAATCTAATGACAAAGTGGGCACCTGCCATTTGCCTGTAAGACACCTGATTGCTTGGGATAAGCCCAAGAGGCTCAAAAACACTGCCTACAGGTGCTTGTCTGTGCTCAAGCTCATGCCCCAGGTCTTGTAATGATTTCCACTAGCTGACAAAAGTACACAGGATGGAGAGGTTAACCCCATGCCTGCCTAAAGACCTCGGTATCCCAAGACATCACATCCCCAGGGAATGATGATTGTGGCTGTGTTATTCTAGTGAAATGTCCACAGTAATTGCAGCACATGATGGGACAAGAGAGCAATGAACATGTGTCATCAAAACTGTTGCCACAATACAATAATAACTGGATGAGTGAAGGGATAGAGAATGCTGCAGAATTAGAAGCAATTTCCCTTATCAGCTTTTTTGTAGTAGGATTCCCTCAGGGACTTGCAGAGATTAAAAACTGTGATTGTGCTTTCTGAAAAACAGAGGTAAGCACACAGGTAACCCAGCTGACTTCAACATCCAACCTATTGCCTTTTGGGAGGGCTCGACCCTGGATCCTTTTCTCAAGCAAGCAGTGAACAGCACAAGCTGTCTCAGTAAGTAAGTAAGGGTTTCAGAGCATAAACAAGAAACACAGATTTGGGAACAACAGCATTATAGCAGAGAGGGAAGCCCAAATGTTTTTGACACTAAAAGGAAAGAGAGCAGGGAAGGAGCTCTGGTGGGAGGTGTCCCTGCCATGGCAGGGGGTTGGGACGAGATGAGCTTTGAGGTCCCTTCCAACCCAAACCATTCTGTGACTCTATGAAAGTCTCAGATCCACTGCTCCAGTAATATTTCTACTACAGTCCACAAAGAGCTCTCCATTTTGTGAAAATGAAATACCACTGTGGTGGTGTGGGTTGTTTGGTTTGTTTTTTTTTAAAAAACCAGAACGTTCATGAAATGGTTTTGAATTGTTATTGCTCATTGTGGGACGATTGCATTGTCCTGCAGAGCAGTGTGAGATGTGTTTATCCAGGAGAGGCACAGGCTACACACACTGCTGTGCAGTAAGATATCACAGCAGGTACCTGCCCTAGCTCCCTGCTCTGCACTACAGACACTGGCAGGGACTTCAGCTGAGGGCCACGAAGCCTGGGGCAGGGCAACCAATGAATGTTTAAGGGTTCCACAGGACAGAAAAACACCTCACTCCTGAATCTGTCAACAGGCATGCAACAGAAAGCAGGAATTTTAATGTTGTGAGCCTATTTTAAGTTACTTATTTATAAGACACTCTCATGGAGGCAATGCTGCTTCTGCACTCACAGTCAACACTGCACCAAAGCCACTGCAAGAGCAGGACAGCTCTAACAGTACAAGAAAATGTATCTTCCACAGAAACCACATCCTTACTAACCAGAAGGAATCCCTGCTTAGCTCTGAAGTTTCAAAGGTATTTGCTAAATAATTAGACAAAGCTTTGTATGATGAGTTTTCTTCAGCAGACCAGCCTCATCACTGCAGCAGCAGCCCCAGGTTTTCACTGGAGCATGCCAATGCAAGCAGGCATGACGGCAGAATATTACTAACACGCCAGTACTACTCCACACACCCAGTGACTACAGTCATCAGTGTATTTTTATTGCCTTTATTGCCAACTCTTCAAAAGCTTCCCCAGAACAAATGAATGAAAATAAGCCTCACACACCATGTGCAAGATTTGCATTATTGCAGCTGCATGGGGGAGGGAAAAGATACAAAGGTAAAGTAGAAGTGGTAGAAATGAGCACTCAACTCTTGATTCCTACTCCAGGATCTCATCTACAAGGCTCTTCTGCTCTCAAAAAGCTGTAGCTACAGGCTCATTCAGCATGAAACAGGCTGTCTCCATCACTCCCTTAAATGGGTAAAGATCTGCACAATACAAACCTGAGCGAGTAAGTTCAACCTCTAAATCCTTTTGCCAATGAAGACTGCATAAGCCTAAAATAACATTATGTTGCAGGGTTTTGCTGACTGGAAGCTGAATGGGAAGGAAGTGAGTTAAACTGACAGAGATGATGCCTAACATTGATTTTTCAATTGATTTCACTAAATTGTTGTCCACACAAACCCCAGTGTGGACATTCCTGAATTGGTATAAAATTGACTTATAATGATTTAGCTTATGTTGACTCTTTATTGACTCAGGTTGTAGCCACAGTAGGAAAAAAAAACACAACAAAAGAGAGGAAAAAAAAAGTGTTCTTTGTGTCAGAATGCAGCAGCGTGTCCTGTGAAACATCCTGACAAGAACAAGGTTGTCCAATACGCACCCTTATCAACATGAAGGTTTATGGATTTGTCAAAGACAAGATAAAAAGCCAAGGGGATGCTCATGTAATTGCAAAAGATTCATAGATTGCATTTTAAAAAAATAATCCATTTCACCTGGAAGCTTCTCCTCAGCTGAGGCAGGGAAGCCAAAGGCTTGTGCTTTCAGCCCCAGCTGTTTGCTTTTGTTTGTCCACTTTATTCTGTATTTACTGAATAATCAGTGTTTGTGCTGGCAGCTATCGCACTCAGATGAAGTACAGGTGCTTCTCAAAGTACCCTACTCTGACTTTCTCACCAGGAAACACGCTGATTTAATGTGCTTTGAATGGGCAATGGCTTTAAACTGAGAAAGGGGAGATTTAGACTAGATATTAGGAAGAAATTCTTTACCATGAGGGTGGTGAGACACTGGCCCAGGGTGCCCAGGGAAGCTGTGGCTGTCCCCTCCCTGGCAGTGTTCCAGGCCAGGTTGGATGGGGCTTGGAGCAACCTGGGCTGGTGGGAGGTGTCCCTGCCATGGCAGGGGGGTTGGAACGAGATGGCTTTGAGGTCCCTTCCAACCCAAACCATTCTATGATTCTATGAATGGCAGTCACCCCATAAAACACGGAATTCCAGTTGCATCATAACATAACACCAAAACCAACTTTACAACTCACTCCCAGAGTTAGGACAGTGGCTAGGAAAGACCTGTTGGCTCACATCACACAGCAACCTTGGTGCCAACGCTAGACTCCAAAAAACGGCCCAGCATGGGAACAGAACCGTAACTGCTCACTAGAGGAAGGTGGCTAAAGAGCCACAGGTCTACCCTTGAGTCTTACAGCAGCATAAACCATTTTTGTAAGAGGGCTGTGCAGCAGTGTAAGCTGGCTTAAGCAGAACCCCACCTTGTCTGGCATCAGGGCATGTCTGCAGCTGGACCATCTGCATTCCTGGTGGCGAGCTTTACAGGCAGGTGGTTGTGGATCGATGTGAGTTTATTAACTGACAGACATGCTCTGTGCTGACAAATATATTAAAAGGAGAAAAAAAAAAAAAAAGCACTTGCCTTTTGCAGTGGTAAAACCATTGCAGACCTAGCTCCTGACACAGGCTCAACCACTCGAGTGTGCTCATTTCTTTCTGACTTTGCAATAACCTCTGTACAGATGTATTTGCCTTCGTAATTGCAGATGCCAAATTAAAATCTTCTTCCCCTTCCCTGGACAATCCTTTTTTTCCTCCCCGCACAGTTTACAGGAGCTCACTCTTTGATATTTTTTTAATAACTTGTGTTGTGCCTGGTGCTTTGGGAAGTGCCTATGACAGAAAGCACTTTATTACTTCTCTGTTTGAGTTCACTGCAGAGCACCCGCCAGACGCGATCGCCGAAAGGACGTATCTAGGCAGCAATTTAATCAAGCAGTGATTGAAAAATTAACGGTGGTGGTGATTAATATGGATTTAGGACTTCTTTTGTTTGAATAGGTTTGAGCTAAAGAACATGGCAGCTGGGTGGGGTTTTCCCCCCACCCTCTGCAAGGCGGGTGAGAGGGGGAACACAAAGGAAAACTCTTTAAGCAGATCATTTCTCTCCTCTTAGTATTTATATAAAAGCCAAGGGAAGAGGTAACACACAGTGCATATTATTACCCTTAGGTAAACACCCATGTGTAATTTCAATAAGCACAGGCACACCTCTGTGAATAAGCAAAGATCCAGCCATTGAAACCCGGCTTGGAACTGGTGCAGAAGGGAAAATTCTGCCCAAGACATGAAAAGATCTTCAGACTGAATCATCAGCCTGGCTTATGAAGATACAGATACTTTTTAGTAACCAGGAACATATTCTAACCATACATGGAGTAAGGGTGTTTTCCATTTAAAACAGAGGAACTAAGATATTTGAAGGCTGGTAAGAAACAATGAAGGAGTAACCTGCTAGGCAGCCACACAAAATGAATCCAAAGGTCCAGCTTGGAAGCAGTGTCCATGTCTCTGTTCAATAGAGGAGAAGGGATTTCTATAGACACAGATATATAAGGGGAAAGATATATACATATTTCCCTTGCAGAAATTTGGGTATGCCTTCACTGTTCCCTTGCACATTCTGCAACCATTTACAGCAGTAAAGAGGTGGAACCATCACAGTTTGGATCAGATTTCAAATCGAGTCTTTGCATGGTAAAAAGTCTGCATCAGTCAACTTAGTCGAGGTTATAAAGCCACCAGAACATTCATTAATTCTATTGCCTCCATTTACAAGTTACTACTGTAAATTTACACAGTAAATTCAAACTAAAGCTGTCTCAAAGTTATTCTGTTTAGCTTATTGTAAACACCTTTGTGCATGCACTTCAACTTAAACAGTTTATAGCAGTTCACATCATATAATCATAGAATCACAGAATGGTTTGGGTTGGAAGGGACCTCAAAGCTCATCTCGTTCCAACCCCCCTGCCATGGGCAGGGACACCTCCCACCAGCCCAGGTTGGGTCCTACTAGGGAAAAGTCTTCAGCATGAGTTTGACCCAACTACCAGACAATACAGAAGCCACATAGATTAAGATCACTGTAAATGCCTCAATAGCAGGAAAAGTTTCATTCAGGCTTAATTAATGATTCAGTGGTGAGAAAGTCATTCTAGACAACCCACATATCATTAATAGCTATGGTTTTGGCAATAAAAATGTTCCTTTGTTCACAATGCCTTTTTTTATTTCTCTTCCTGCTTCTTCTCACCTTACCCACTTTCATAACAAGGTGTTTAAAATCCAAAAAAGGCCAGGATAAGAATGGCCAGGCAAAACTTGTTTCTGCTTAATTATGAATACTTAAAAAAAAAATAAATCTTAGCCAAACTGACACATGATATTGGCCTTCACTCCTTCCCCAGCAATAAGTAGCTCCTGCCTAGGCATCCATCTTTGCCAAACCACCAGACACACCTCAAATTCCATGAGGCGTTGAAAAAATTAAAAGAAAACATAAAAAAGCATAGCAAACAAAGAAGATTATTTGTGGAATATTAACAAAAGCCTTGTCTGAATAAGGATTACCAGAGCTTGTACTTCAGCTAATAGACTTATTTTTCCCTTTTCCTTTTTTCATGCTTGTCCAGAGTAGGTGATTCACATTTTCCCCAGCTGTCTCTTGTCCTAGCACACAGAAGAACATCTTCATCAATCTAAAGCCCATCCTCAAAGCACTTACATTAATAAAAAGAAAAGTTACCTACACAATGGCTCTGGAGAGAAGTATGTTTGCATGCAACTTGAGGTGATTTTTGCTAACTAACACTTATATAATTGCCTGGTTCCCAAAGGATTCGTATAATTTAAGTATGGAGTGTCTGAAAGAAAGAGTGGAAGGTGGGTACGTGGTAATTCAATCCCATATGCCCCTGGGCACAAACATAATTGTATTATAAAGCAGTTCTGCCAAAAATGAAAACAATTAAAGCACAGTACATATTTTACTGTTTACAGGTAAGAAGGGTGGTTTCATTTATCATGCATAGCTACACCAGTAAACACAAACCAGAACAATGAAAGAACCCCGCTTGAAAATACAGTAAATACATCCTGCAATGTCATGTGTGTACTGGAGACGTTACAGAGTCAGAATCAAAGCTTTGCCAATTCATTGGCGAGAGAGCTCTAATTTGATTAGTGTCCTTTAATCAGTTTGTTAAATGGCTAAATCAACACTTTTAACATCAAGGATAGCTGCGGATTGAAATCCTGCAGGAACCCAGCCAAGGGCAAAAAGTGCTCTGAGAGCACTGGGGTTTCTCCTCAACTGCACCTGAGTGTCCCATGAGAGGCTGAAGCACAACAAAACCTCTTTGTTCTGCTCAGGGCTGAGGTTAGTCAGAAAAACAACTCCACAATGCAAGATTCAAATACACAACTTCATCACATAAAGGGGATTTGGACAGAGACTGGGAAGACATGGCCAAGGCCAACACAGTCACTGTCTGAGGAATAAAAATGATAAAGAACAATCTGTGATAGAGCAGCAGAGCAGAGCAGGAGGAATCAAAGCAATGTCCAGGTTTCCTGCTGAGTCCTTTAGCCCATGGAAGGCCAATGTTTTTCAGAGTAGCCTCAGATCGTGCCCAGTATCAAATGCTTTCCAGTTTTGTAAAGGCTGAGCACCTCAGCTGCTGCCCAGAGAGGCTCCACACCATCAGCACCTCTGCAAACCTTGGGAAAGGTCTGCCTCCTGATACAGGACACACTTGGAGATGCTGGACTGTGCTTCTCTGCGTGTCAGTCTCTCCATCTGCAAACTGAGCATGAAAATATTCTCCCACCATGAAGGAGTTTCATTCAGCTTACTTGCTGTTTGCAAAGGCTTTTGAAAGGGGAGGATAACAAACACTATAATAAAGAAAAATCATCATTCTTGCTCTTCAGATGCCTCATAGCAGTGCAGCCAACACCTCTAGGGACTGTCTCTTCCTAAGAAAGGGTTCCAAAGCATGAATGGCCAAAAAGGAAACCTCAAGAGAGCAATGGAAGATGCAGATGTGGTTGACAGAGAATCACAGTTACAAGGAAACCCAAGTTCCTGCTACTGCCACCACCCAAGAAGTGGCTGCCTGATAAATAACCAGTGTAGAAATTTCTTTTGGCCACCGAAAAACAAAGGCTTGGAGAACTTCTAGGGCATTTCATTTCCTGGCAGACTGCTTGAACCAGTTACCTATGGAGCATTACCTCCACAGCTTCCAACAGGCAGGGACCCTGCCAGGCTGCTGTCACGCACAGCGACACGCCACGCGTTAAAGCAGTGCAGAGGATTAGCCCTTTATTTTTCTGCAGTCAACCTTTCCCCTTAACAAGGTTTTTTTAACCACTGCTTCCTCTTTCTCTTTCCACCTCGCTCGGCAGGCCAGCGAGCCCAGCTCCCCTCACCCAATGCTTCCCCTATCAGTGCTGCTGCCCCATCAGATGGCAGAGTTCAACGTGCACACGCTGGGTCTGTCAACCCAGCAGCGACTCTGCCACTCTTCAGCACAGCTCTTGCAAGCAGCCTGCAGACCTAATGTGTCCTCCCCACCTTCTCTTCCCTTTCTCCAAACGGGTCTTCTGCTCCCTGCTGCCAAAATGACCTTCCTCAGCCCCCAGGGACTCCGAGGAGGAG
This sequence comes from Podargus strigoides, assembly GCA_028020825.1. Classification (NCBI taxonomy): domain Eukaryota; kingdom Metazoa; phylum Chordata; class Aves; order Caprimulgiformes; family Podargidae; genus Podargus; species Podargus strigoides. The sequence goes on from CM051633.1 coordinate 7,026,518, forward strand.
CCACGCTGCTCACTCTCAGTCCAGCATCACTGTTTCAGTAGGAAAAACTACAGCTAGTGTGTGGTGTAAATTGTTACTATCACTGCCTTCCTCTCATAAAGCAGGCACTGTCGATACCAGGCTGCCATGCTTCATGCATAATTTATCAGGCTCCTTAATGTGCAAAGCTCTCCTCTGCAGCTCTTCTCTCTGCATCATTATCTGGGAGGGAAAAAAAAAAGTGTCTGTCCAGCCCCTGCTTGAAATACTAAGAGAACACCTGAATTTTAAAGTGTCTCTTCGCTTCTTTAATTTACCATAAAAACAAATGCATCAGCAGAGTCCCCGTGCGTGCAAGGTCCAGAATGGGACAGAGCCACAGAAGGTCACCACGACGTAAGACCGTGCTCTGCCATAGGAAACACAGCCCTGGCTGTACTGACTGGCACTTCATTCTGTTAAAAAACAATCCCTCATAAAAGCCTGAAAGCCTTTGCTGTCAAGATACACAGGGCAAAGGAGAGAGCACCCTTGGCAGCATGCTCTGTGGCCTTCCAAAGATTCCAGTGGAACAACAGAACCATGCAGAGTGAATGACAGTCCTGTGCACATAAAGACCCCCATGAACTTTTAACTATTTTTAGGCTTTGGTAGAGTCTCAGATTGCCTTTGGACACTTGCTAACCAACTGTGCAGCCAACTGATAACTTCTGACTGCTTCCTTCTACTCCCCAGCCAAACAGGACACAATCTTCACGCCCACCCTCACACAGACGCAGTCTTCCCATTCTCTTCAACTGAAAAAGCATGGAGCTTCCTCCCATTCTTCATCCAGCACCTCTTCCACATCTCTCCTTCAGATAAATTTCCTCCAAAAGCCCTAAACACTGTCTCTCTCCACCCAGATGCTGCATAAAATTTGAGGTTGTGGGGTGATGAGGAAGGGACAGCTTTGCTACGTCCTCTGTAGCCCCTACCCCCCACCTTTACATTTCCATCACTCAGGATCAGCACACAGTATATTAAACTGTTTAGTATTCTATTATTCACCATAAATAATACTGCACGTGTCTTGCCATGCGGTATTGGCTGGTTGCAGTTGGGGATGCTGGCAGAAGGCCATTCCTGGCTGGGATCTATGGCCTCTGATACCCAGCTTGACAGACTAGCTGCTGATACCAGTCTTAAGGGCTGCTAAAATCTAGTAGCACCAACACCACACCTAACACAACTAGACATACCTACTGGTGCTGCCTTCTCATGCCACCCTGCTGCAGAGGCAGAGCCAACAGTCAAAGATGACTCCTGTTGGAGATCCACAGATCAGAAACCACCAGCAACTGAGAGAGCAGAGGTACAAATGGAGTAAAGGACCCCATAAAACACACCAGGGTTTCCATTCCTCCCTAATCCAACCAGCAATCGCTAGAAATTAGTGTGCTTTCAGCTGTGCAAACCTCCAAACTCCTCCTCTCCAGACTCTTAATCTGCCCTGGTCCAACCTCCCCCCATCCCTGCCTTTGTGACTGTAAAGCTGGGTCCTTCTGGCTCACCCCAGAGTTTAACATGGAGGAGTTTGTTGATGCCAGCCGAGGGAGAGAAGCAAGGCTCTGCCAAAGCTAAGGCAATTTCGCAGTTTCTGCTGACTGTTACACCATCCTTTTCACATTTTCCCAGCAGCAAATAACTGTAAGACATGTTCACACAACAACAGGGTGGAAAAAAACTCATCACCAACATGAAAAAGTAACACAACACCTATTTCTACAGTAATGAAACAATTACCAACTAATAAGATGCAAACAAACCAAGCAGGACACAAACACAAGGAAACATTTTCTAATAAAGCTTCCTGCTCGCTGAAGTGGCAAAGAGATGTGTGGCTATTTCCCTTCAGAATGGTAAAAAAAAAAAATACTTAGAGCAGGCTGTGAAAGAGTTGGCTTGTTTGTGAGGCTTTGCTCTTGTCCCAATACTTCTAATTCAGACCATGGTTACAGTTTAATGTCTGGGAGTGGGTTGAATGCAAGAGCTTGCTGCCCTCTGCCCTCCACACCAACCCAACTGCCAGTGGGAGAGGGCAGACAGGAGCCAAGGTCCCTTCCCCTTGGCAGGTGGTGAGACCTCCAGCGGCTGGGATGGGACACGGTGAGACCTCCAGCTGCTGGGATGGGACACAGCGAGACGAGCGGCTGGGATGGGACACAGCGAGACGAGCGGCTGGGATGGGACACAGCGAGACGAGCGGCTGGGATGGGACACAGCGAGACGAGCGGCTGGGATGGGACACAGCGAGACGAGCGGCTGGGATGGGACACAGCGAGACGAGCTGCAGGACTGTTCTACTGAGAGGACTTCGCTGCTTCTCTCGGTACCATACTGGTACCAAGAAGGAACCTCAAGGGCAAACTCCACTTGACAAGAGATTTCAGAAACACCAATATGGTGTGAGCCACCACAAGACAGATGACACAAAGTGCCCACTAACACAATCCATCCCCCACCACACCATTACATGGTGCAATACAGCAAAGCTGACTCTCAGTGAGACAGGGCAGGCACAGAAAGCCTGCTGCTCACTGCTACAGCATTTCCATCAGGCTAACGTTGCCAGCAAACCTACCCAGAGCAAGTATTTCACTTCCACAAGCACACTGCTCCCTGTGCCACAGTCCTGGAGAAATCCAAGCATTATACTAGGCAGGCATGACCTTTCTGTCTGGCTACAGCAGGCAAAAATTGCCTTTCTCCAAACAACAAATTCCCACACCATATAAACCAGCACTGGACTTTTCCCTTTTCTGCTTATTTGCCTCCAGGGCTGCTTCTCCTACAGAGAATGAGAAGCCCAGCCCCTCCTCTGGCCTCCAGCCCAGCAACCATGCTTTCAACACCCATGGTCCTACACATCCCTCATGAATCTTCCTAACTGGTTTTACTCCTCCCCTTCTTCTATTTTTCCTTGCACAGTTTCTCTCAATCTTTAGCTCCAAAACCTGCACCTTCAGCTTTCTCCATCCAAGCATTCACCTCCTCCTTGGTAGTCTGCAGCCCCCAGTTCTCCTCAGTTAACTGGTTCCAGATGGCAAGGCACCCTTGACCATTTCTGGTACACCACGCTGTCCATTCAATAAAACCAGCAGAGAAAATAACACTGGGATTTGGTACATCTTATTACAAATACAGGAAAAAGAACCTTCAGAGACTTGGACCACACTTACACACTCGTGACCCATCACCAACCTAAAGCTCACCTGTAACAGTGCAGCACTGTGTTTCAAGCTGACAAGAAAGTAATATATATACACCCTTGCACGAGGTGCAGCAATATTGGACTCACTGGCCCTACTGCACAGAGCTGTGCCAGCCTTGGGAATGAGAAAATGGGAAGAGTTTGATCCTCTGGACCCCTGAAGCTTTTCTCAGTAAGTGAGCACGCAGAACAGCTGATTTCTTTTGCTGCCAGTCATCCTGCACCTGAAGGATGGGGATGCCACCTAGACAGGTCTTCAGGAGAGAATGTATATTGCTTTACAGGCAGACATCTGAGCCTGGGACTGGGTCTAGGCTGAGCATATGGTCCCTATAACATATGTAAGAAGCAGGTACTGCCTAGAGGGAGGAAGATGACTTAAGCCAGAATAAGAAAGCTGCCATGCCACTGCGTGAATTTGTGCCCCGTGGAGGTAGAGTTCATTTTAGGCAATTATCTCATATGATCCCTACCAACTGCTCTCCTCAACAATGAGGGGCTGCAGTCCATACTAATAAGGACAACGAAAGTGATCTGGACATTGGAGTGACTCCAGGAATAAAATCCCACCTTGCCAAAGGCTGGAATCTAGCAAAGAAGGGCATCACACAGCACATATGGCATGCCAGGAGGGGAGAGCTGGAGCCAATCTGTGTCATCACCTATGGAGGAAAAAGGAAAAGGAGCAAGAAAAATGAAAAGGAGCAAGAAAAAGGAACAACCAGCTTGTTAGGAAGATGCAAGACAATATTTCATGTTGTTCAGGATGACATACTGGGCAGTGCAGGCATGATGCGAGCGGTGTCTTTGTGTTCCCTCTTTCCCCTAAAACCAGTCAGTTCTGGACAGTAAGAAAAGCCTGACCAGTTGCTTCCTGCACAGACTGAAATAGAGATATTGTCTGATTCTTAGCAGGGGTCATGTTCCTATGGCTAATGGATGCTCAGCTATACTCACTACTGCTCTATCCAACCCAGGTAAGATTCCAGATCTCTATAGCTCTTTTTGCCTCCACCAGGCTTTAAGAAAGTGACACCAACACGAACAACATGAGCATTTGGCTCTGCCTGGGCATACATGTGCAGGTGAAAATAAACGACGACGATGTATTTGAAACAAGCAGATGTGTGACACAAGATGCATTAACTTGCTTTGCAGTGAATTGGTTCATCTGCTTTTCCACCGTGTCTGCTCTCCTTAATGCCAGGAGAGCAGCGAGAGCACGCAGAGATCACACCGGGCTGAGGTGCAGGAGGAAATGAAGATGCAGGCTCTGCCCCGGGGAGCCAGCAGCCAGCGGGTGACAGTCCGCAGGGCTCCGGAATCGATGCTCACCTTGGAGCAGAGCTCCCTCGCACCAGCTGCCGTGCAGTCATGGGACATCTTGCTCAGATTTCCTTTCCTGAGCCATTCTGTGCCCTTACCAGTCTGGAGAATTTAATTCTCACTGTAATCCTCTTCTACTTTTATATATATAGCTGCCATCCCTCCAGCCTTGCAATCATGTGGGAAACAGGGCTTTGGACCTGAGTTTTATCTAAATTTAACCTGCTCTGACAAGGGGCCTTAACAAGTGCTGCAGCTTTCTTTCACCGATTTCCCTTTGCATTTCCAGGTTCACATAAACCTCAGTGGAAACTGGAATCAAGCTCTCTATTTCTAAATCCTGACATATAAAAATCAGTGCTCCTTAATTTACACGCCTCTTCCCCATATCCCCCAGCCTCAGTGTTTTTCTTTAAAAACCCTGTCATGGAAAAGGAATACATTTAGCTTGGTCATGCCTAGTTCTGTGAGGTTGATATGAAATCTGAAGGGAGAATAGCTTGTTCATTTTTTTGCCAAGTGTAAGTTCCATTAAATATGCTGCACCTGTGCAAGGTTCTGCTAAGATGCCTCTGTAAAACTGAAATTCATTTGTCTTTTAAATAGCTGGAAATGTTCATGAAGTATAAATCACCCCCCTTCCTCATTCACCCCACAAACTTCATATATTATATAAACATATGGATATTAAAATCACAGGTAACTTTAAAAGTAAGTGGTATCTGCCTTTGGGACGTTGGGTAGGTAAATTATAGCCTCAGAGAGTAAGGAAAAGATTTGGGGGCCATTAGATAGATGGTGCTATGAACATCAAAAGCAGAATAAATTAAAGCTGAGGTAATTTTAAAAGTTGGATACTCTCCAGTTCCTCTGCAGGAAAGTGGAATGGCACAAGGGCACTGGAACACAGTCCCACTGGGAACAGAAAGCAGAAGAGGCGTGGACACGGAATGTGCATTTAGTTTATTATTTTGTTGGTACTCAGACTGTCAACCTAACTTGGTTTTCTGCCTCCTCAGATTAAGACAGCACAACTTCACAACCGCAGCGCTTTGCCCTGTCTCTTGCAAATATTTACACCCTTCTGAGATCTGACAGACCACTGAAACATGGGGTCTGCAGCTTTTCACAGCGACAAGGACAACAGCAAAGGAAAACTCAGTGCTTTGCTAACTCTGTTCTTGCCTTTTGTTAAACTCTCTCTTAACATTTCCAAGCAACTGCAGGAATAACTGAATGGATTTAACACATAATGTATTTGCAGTTATATACACACCTCTGCCAATCCTGTGTGTTCCCGGTGGTGCTGTGTGTAGGGTTCTGAGTTGACATGAAGCAAACAGGGTGGCATTGCCATCAGAGCTCCCTGCCCAGCAGGTACCCTCCTGTGATGCCTGCAGGCAATGGCTGAGCAGCACCACCTCCAGCAGTACAGGTGCTGCTGGGGCTAAACTAGTCCTGAGCACCGAACACCATCTTCAATTTCTCTGTCCTCGCAGGATCTGCTTGATGCTTAACCATGTGCACTCCTAACATCTTGCTGATTATCATGTTTTGAGTTGCAGTTAGGGGAACTACTGAGCACACAGTCCAAGCTATTTTGCTTTTTGCAGCATAAGGACCTTTATTCTGTTTCACCTTGCCCTTCAGTAGTTCCATGTGGCAGAGGGCAGAGATGGAGATAAGGATTAACTCACATTTAATGTGCAAAAAGATCCAAAGCCTTCTCTTTACAGACAGTTCTGCCAAACAGACAAAAGGGCTATCAAACAAAAAAAGCCAGGCTTTGCTGAAGTATAAAATAGAACAGTTAACATTTTAATTAAAGAAAAAAAAAATCCTACTGCAGAGAGAAGAGAATGAAGATCAGTTATAACGATACTCCCTTCACCGATGCTCTCCTTGCAAGCAGGTCCTTGCCCCCAAGCTTTATTCCTGCCATCACTCACTTCCTGCAGAAACCTGTGCCCACTTTAAGTAGTACTTGAGAAGTTTCCTCTGTCCCCCAGGTGGCTGCTCTCAGCTCCAGTGACTCCCTCACCTCCCATACTCAATGTCTCTGAAAGTCCATTCCTTTGCTCCTTCTCAGCTGGGGTCCAGGGAACGTGTGATTTCCCTCCCGTGCCCAAGGTGTTTCCCTGACTCAACCAACCCATGTACAGGAACACGAGTGAAATAGTTGAGATGGCACAGGGCAAACACACAGCCTGTCACAAAGCACCATCACTAGGCTGTTACCCTGGGAAATCAGCGGAATCACAGAATCATAGAATGGTTTGGGTTGGAAGGGACCTTTAAAGGCCATCTCATCCAACCCCCCTGCAGTGAGCAGGGACATCTTTACTAGACCAGGCTGCTTAGAGCCCCATCCAACCTGACCTTGAATGTTGCCTGAGATGAGGCTTCTTGTGCAACTTGTGCCAGTGTTTCACCACTCTTATGATAAAGAATTTCTTCCTTACCATTACCCCTTGTCCTATCACTCCAGGCCCTGGTAAAAAGTCTCTCCCCACCTTTCTTATAAGCCCCCTTTAAGTATTGAAAGGCCACAATAAGGTCAATCCCACTGTCCATGCCATTGATGAAGCTATTAAACAGCACTGGTCCCCATACAGACCCCTGAGGGACACCACTCATCACTGATCTCTATCTGAGCATTGAGCCATTGACCACTGCCCTCTGGATGTGACCATCCTGCCAATTCCTCATCCACTGAACAGTCCATTCATCAAATCCATCTCTCTCCAACTTAGAGAGAAGGATATTTGTGGGGGACTGTGTCAAAGGCCTTGCAGAAGTCCAGACAGATGACATCCATAGCTCTTCCCTTGGCCACTGATGCAGACACATCATAGAAGGCCACTCAGTTGGTCAGGCAGGACTTGCCCTTGGTGAAGCCATGCTGGCTGTCTCAAATCACCTCCCTGTCCTCCATGTGCCTTAACCCAGCTTCTAGGAGGATCTGTTCCATGATCTTCCCAGACTAATGGAATCTTGCCAGCTAATGGAAAGTCTTCACTGCTTCTTTCAAACAACTGTCAGAAGTCTGCTGTGCAGCAGACAGCATGCAGGGGTCTTTTTTTTGCCAACAGAAATGTAGTGAAAAATCCAAATAAACGTGACCTGTGGGATCTGAATATGTCGTCATCTGATGTCTTCCTTTTAATGATGTGGTATAGCCTATGACAACTTTATTCCCCAATGAGCACTGCTTGGGCCTTATCTCCATGACCTTCTCCACTGGTTTAACAGCTCTGCAATTTATGACAGCAATAGATTGTGCTGCTGGCAATCAACATGGAAACTTAAAACTAATATCTGCAGAGCATGTATGGATACAAGGAAATTGCAGCCATAGTACTAAAAGACCAAAGCAATGACAAACTGCACTTTTGAGCCCTCCCCTAGCTGTACTGAGGGCCTGTCTGGGATGAACATGTTTCTTCAGGCTTGGAAAGTCTCATGTTTTCTGTAGTTCCATTATCTGCTGCCTAGCAAATGGGAGCCCAGTGCTGTGCCCTCCTACCAGATATCCTGTACCAGTGTGGCTTATGGACTCTGCTGACTAGCTGTGCCCAGCACATGGAGGCCACTGCACAGAAGGTGATGGTCACAACCAGCAGCTGGGTGCAGCTTCATGGGACTCAAAATTCAACCTCACATTGAAACCTTCCTCTTCTCGAGAGGCCAAAGAGGAGAGGAGTAAATTGCCTTTGTTGTGTGTCTCAGCATGCGAGAAGCCTTACGTGGGGCAACAAAAAAAGCTTTGAGAAGCCTTTTCTTCTGTGAAAATCATCATGTGCTGCAATGTGATTGGTTTTACAAGCTACACAGCACCTTTAATGCAAGAAAGCATTTAAGCAGGGGCAAAGGTCTGAAGAGAAATGATAACAGAAATAGGTGAGAATCCTTAAATCACAGCAGTATCTTAATTCTGAATTGCTGGGGGAGGAAAAGGAGGACTGTGAAGCACAGTGCTACACTCAGTCATGCAAGCAAACCCTGTTGCCTGAGCAGGGAAGAAAATGTGCTGCCTTTCGGTATGATATTTTCTCAGCAGTAGACCGGTATGAAATACTCTGAGTAGGTTAGCATAAATATTCTGAAACTACTTTTCTCTCCTTCTGCAGATTCAGTGAAGCTTGTAAAGGATTCCATAGGAGTAATTTTAAATATTCATGGAGTGTTCATCAACCACGTGTCCCAGTAAATCTACAAGGACAACCCCGGGCTTTCTAGGCAATTCCTCTTTAAAATAGTACTCTCGCATGCAAACGTTTGCCTGTGTGCTGCAGGGACAGCACATGCTGCTGCTTGCAACACAAAACATTATTCAAAGGAATAATGTTCCTGCTAATAACACAAGAGCACACACACTGTGAAACGCCTTATCTCCTCTCCAACAGCCAAGTGGAATACTCTGTTATCCCCTTCCCTGAAGGGTCTTGTCAAGCAGCATCATTCTAACACCATCTCCCCCTTTTTGCTCATCACATCCAAAGAATACCCTGCAAAGACATTCCTTGACTCCTAACAAGACTTATTTTGTCAAGTCTTAATCTTCTGCTGAGAACTGGAAACATCAACATTGTCCTGCATCTTATCTACAGTGCCTTGCTGTGGAGGGAAAAGCATCTCCCTTATGGACAGAATTAGATATTCTCAGCCTGACAGTAACAGATATCACTGTACTGCATTGGGTAAATTACATCAACTTGAACTACACAAGGCATGTATCTTGAAATATGAAAAAAAGGCAGCCACATCTTAAGGTTTTTTTTTCAGAAAACATTTTCTCTACATCACAGTGGGAACACACTGAAAGGAAACAGAAAATGACTGCAAAAGGGCATAGAAACAGCAATTTGGATCTTCTGCTTTGCATAGGACCTGCTATTAGCTATCCCAAAACTATTGGAGCCCAAACTTTTAGGAGCCCAAAGAGTTGCCAGTCTTGCATGTTTGGGTTTTGTTAATTTTTGTTTTATTTTGATGTGTTTTTACCATTTCTGGCACTCATTTCTATCAGGTCTGGTCACTCTTTGTGGCCCCATCCGAAGCCCACTGAAGTCTGCCTCATGATATCAGAAGACTCTGTTACTCAGGGGGAACAAACAGCCCATGCAATGTAATACATGGAAACATTTTACTGAAATGCCTATCTACAAAATCGAAATGAAAAAACCTAGCAGCCTGTTTCATATACTTCACCCTCTTCAATTGTACAAGAATTCATTCTTCTCAATTTCTATTGCTAGTATCAGCTAATTCCTAAGTTATTTACAAAGACTAGCTACTAAAACCACTAACTTATCAGAAAAATAAGCATTTAGAACAATAAACATTTTTAATTGAGAGAGACTGCTGCCAGCAAGACGACTCCAGAAAGAGCTGGCTACCTCTTTTTGCTCTCAGCCTGTTTTCTACCCTCCTCAGTCTTGCACAATGAGATCTAAAGGTGCATTTGGTATTAACTGCTATTTGAGGTCTTATCTGCAAATTAAAATCTGATCTTGAGACAGACAGTACCAATGTTTAATTCACTGTTGAGGATAAGGACCCACGTGTTTTGTGAATCTTTGAAAGTAATAATACCTCTCATTTCCAACAGGTCAAGTTAAAATCAGTAATGGTGCACAGTTTTCTTCGCATCTACAAAAACACTTTTCTTGTACAAGCACAGAAAATAATCCCCTTCCTCTCCTCACTAGCCCCATACTAGGCAATGAATAGAGAAAAAGACTAATGATAGTAATTTTAAAAAATGAGCATTTACTTATTCAATCAAAATTAGTAAGTAGGCTTCATATGAACAGGAACATTAATGACAAGGGCTGATTTGTTTAAATATTCTGCTTCTAATAGAAACACACTTGATTTAATAAGCTCTGCTTCAAAACAAGGGACTGCCAAGGGTCAGCCAAGCACACTCCTGAGCAAACTATAAATGGTGTGGATAAATGAGATTAAAGTTTACTCTTAAAGCAAGCAAAAGAAACAAGACACAGGCACTATCCAACTCAATTCAATCTTCCATCCAGAACTTCATCTCAGGCACAGCATGGTTTTGAGCACTTCAGGATGGTGTTCAACTATTTAAAAACAAGATAGTTCAGAGTTTTCAGTCTGGTTATACCAGCAGTTGTTCCAATGACCAGAAACTTCAATTAATTCATTTTGCTAATAACCCTGTCCCTTTCAGTGTCACATTCTGGGCCTCGTACTCATCTCTGCTACATTACTGAACTTTATGTGGCAAAAAAGCAAAGGGAGTAATTCAAGTTTATGTAAAATACTGTAATGGAGGAAGGAAAAAACCACATGCTTCACCTTTTTATTCGTGCCCCAACCCAGAATTTGACATTTGCCTGACTGCTTTGTTTTACACTCTGATCACTGATGACTCTGGGACTGCACAGAGCTGGCAGTAATGCTCATCAGTCAGCAGTCTGTGCCTTACCAAACTGGAGCTGAGGGGTGGGGTGCAGAGAGATAAAATAGAGCTCTTCTGGGACATTGCCAATAACACAGTATTGTAGCAGCAAGAGAAAATTCTGTAAAATGTAAGAGACCATTATCACTGACTGACCAAGGAAAGATTTTTGGAGACAAACTGTAATACTCCAGGCACTGCCCACACAAGTCTCTAGGATCTGTGATGAGTTGTTTGTGCTTGTGGCTATGTGAAAGGTGCCCAAACTAAGGTACACAAACAGGAATCAGGATAATCATCTTTTTCTCTTGACAAGACTGGGTACTGCCTGAACAACTAGCCATCTGCCTCTGTACATGGCCTGATAGGGAGTCAAAAGCTATTTGCAGCCACTGCTGCTGTCACTGCCACATGGTACCCCACAATCTCTGCTTTTGGTACCTCAGCAGGCTCAGTATGCAAAAACCCCAGGCTATATTGCTACTACAGTGGGATGTAATAAAAGGATATCAAAGATTATGAAAGGATATTTCAGCAGCAGCTCCTGACCCCTGAAAGGCAGAATTGGGCATGAGAAGTTTGGTTATGCTGACCAGTAACACAGCAGAATGGAGACAGCTCCTGCATGCCAAAGTAGCTGCCCAGTCAAACCCAAACCTTGTGATAGAGAAAAACAAGTGTCCTGTGATGGGGCACAGACATGGACTGAACAGCAAAAGTCTCAGAATTTACAGACAAAAGCAGATGATTCTCCTGGTGCTCTGCTGTGAGTCTTTGTTCCTGCTCCAGCATCAGAAGTACATGGCTGCATAAAAGAGGATGGCATTGCCCTCTGGAAGCTGACTTAGCCAGACTCTCTCTCACCTACGATTGCCCAGTCGAGCAGCAGCAGCCCAATGCCTGTACACTGCAATGATGGGTTTAGGAGACAATTGATAATGAGTTTTCACCCAACAGTACTAAGCAGAGGCAACCCAATGCAGTACCTTCTTTAAGCGAGCAGGGTTTTTATAGTCTCCGTTTGCCAACAAGGAGACTGTGCTGAGATCAGTAACAAACACTGCACTCTTCACAACACAAACCAAATCTTTTGTAGTCCTTGGCCCCAGAATTGGCAATTCCCTTCCCACAAGTGCAACCAAACCCAAGAAGTCTTAGTATCTGAAAAACTACTCTGTCCTATAGTGTAAATTCCATAGCTATAGGAAAAATGAACAAACAGAAAAATACTGTCCACCCACTCTTCCCCACCAGGACTGATGTGGAAAGGTCTCCAAGAGCCCATGCATATCATGCAGTTGAATGTATAATATCAGGTAACAACCTCTCCAGTAGTGTTATTTATGTGTAAAGTTGCCCCAGTAAAGCACCACATTAGTTCTGCTCTATTTCAGCATTCCCTAACTAAAGCAGAGGTGACAGCATCAGAACAAATACCTGAAAAGAGCAGGACTGAGGGAAGCCAAGACCATTTCAAGACTTGGTGTTTTGAGAAAAGTCCTTGCCTCAGCCCAAGTACAAGTGAATCAGGGCTGAATTATGACACTGGGTACAAATTCTTTGAAATGAAATGGTTCTGCCACAAATATTTGCTTGGTCAGATGATTTCAGGCTTTGAGGAGGTGTTGGTACATAGGAACATAACAGTCAATTTTGGGGAGAGGAGAGGTATTATAGGACAAAATAGCAAGGACAACAATATAAACCCTGTGGGCTGAAAGGAGTTTTCATGGAACACTTGCTTACACTTCAGTCATAGTCATGTCCTCCAGAAACACACCACTGAACTTGGAAACCTTCTAAGCAACACCTGTTACCACTGATAAAGGGGGATGGATTCGTTCAATTCGTTCATTTTGTTTCACCCTTCTTGATTGCTTTTCCCCTGTTGCCATTACAATGAGAAAGTCCAACAGCTTTCCTACTGCAAATCCGCTCACTGTTGTCTGCATCTTTTCAAGGGAAGAGAGAACTGATATAAAAACACACTGAACACATAGCAAATGTCATCTCAGGCTCCCAGAGAGCGCCGAGGCACATACTGGTATGCAACAACCCTCAGGGGGAGTGCTCTGTAAGGGGTGATGGAGCAGACTACAGGAATTGCTTACTATAAAGTCTGCATTTTTTTCTTCTATTAAAGAAATACTGCATTGTCTCAAAACACACTTCTTCCAAACTGAAACTGCCACTACTAAACGCCCCTTTTTCAAAGAATTTTTGCCCAGCATGGTTTTCTGACGAGTGTCCTTGAAAGTTTGCTGAGCCAAACAACTGCAGCACTAAAATGATCATTTGGCAGTTTGCTCACTCTCTCTCTGAGCCAGGTCCTAGTCTTTTTCTTCTCCCTCTTGCAATGACAGTATATATAGGTACAACAACCTATACATGGGTATCTCAGAGATGGAACTGCAGTTCCAAGGGGTTTTTCCCCAAGAAAAACAAAGGTTTTGTTAGATACAAACTTAAATACTCCAACCATCTCCACTGCAGTTCAGGGGTGAAAGCAAGTGCACCTTCAGGTCAGAGGGTGAGGGAACTCCGTGTTTCAGACCAGAGCATCCAGGGTTCAAATGCTCCAGAAATCTGAATCCAGTGCTGCCTCCTCTCTAATTTGCACTGCACGAGCTCAGATACTGTAAAGTGAGAGAGGCAAATCACTCGTCTTCTTTAAATGAAACAACCACAAAAGCTTTTTTCCTTTACAGTCACTAAGGTTAGGCCTTAGAGAAAACTGGTCCACTCCTACTGCTTACAGGTATTTATTAGGAAACATTTTTGCCCTTTTGAAGATGTTTATCTGCTTCTGCTATTTATCTGCTCACCAACTTTACACTGTGCTTTCAAAAAAAAATCTCTGCAATTCAACCCTGTAAGCAATAACTGACCAAGCCAAAATATTGCTGAACGTTTTGGCCTTCTACAGGGGAAGCTTTCAGGAGCATCAGATCCATTTCTTGTGTTTCCACTGTCAAAGAGGCAATGCAGAAGCTAAACCAGAAATGGTGGTCCTGACATATGTTCTGCACACGTGACAGTGTATATGGCACTACGTACGAGTCTGACTGGCACTCGTTAAGGATGGCATACATAACTTGGTGTGGATGTAAAACCTGTGGCCATAAACGTCTGCTAATAAAAACCTTCTATGCTACATACTAAAATATTTTCTTTCTCTAATTATATAGAAATACAGTAATGTGATGAACAGTTAGATACAGACATCAGGCCACTGTGAGATGCTTCCAGCTGCAGCAGATCACAAGATACAAACCCGTCCAAATCTGACTGGCAGTTAGTTAGGAAGGTTTAAAATGATCATGGCCAACAGATCTATGATTAGCACACAGGAGCTGTTGTCTGCTGTGTATTTGGTTTGCCCTCACCGAGCTCGCCCATGGCTTACAGGCATTTTGAAATGGTGTAAGACACCCTAGAGAAGGATGATTATTGCTGATGGAGAAGCACTCTCCATTGCAACACACAGGCCAGGAGAGCTCTGTTAGCTCTCTGTGCAGAGACTGATGCCTTCAGAGCTGAAGAGCCTGGCTTACATCCTGCTGCCTCCACTTGGTGCTTTATGCGCACAGCTGGCTAATGACCATGTTGGATTATGTGTAAAGCCATTTACTGTGATGCACTCCTGTTGTTAATATGCTGTAAAGTATTTCTGCTCTATTTAAGGGGCAACTCTGGGAAACATTAATGCTGGATTGTACGAAAACAAGGGCAATTCCAGTCCAGACAGCAAGAAGCAATCCAGAAAGTGGCCAAACATTTCCATCTGCTCAGTGAACAAAGAGACTTCATGCCTCAATTTATGCCTTCTGCTGTGCACTGCCGTCACAGTGAGCAAGGAATCCTCCTTGCATCCACAGGAGCCATGTTGTGGAAAGCTGGAGTGATGCTTCCCTTGGATGGTCTCCGTGTTCCTTGTCCCTCAGTCCTCACATGCAGCTTTAAGGCTGTTTTGACAAGTCCTAGCCCTTTTGCCACTTCCCCCAGAGGAGATGCTTGATTCAAGGAGCCCTCTGCTACACACAAAAAAAAAATCAGTGGTCTGAAAGGGTAAACTAGGTTTTTAGGGTTTGGTGCTCATATGCTCAGTATAAAAGGAATGATGTTGAGGAAGTAATGTAAGCCTGTTACCTGCTCACTACAACTTGAAATTACAACTTTACCCCGTTTTTTTTTTACTTCCTTTGTACTTTCACTAAAGCATTTCTAGAGTATTTGACTTGAAGAGCCTATTAGAGACTCTAAAATATTGAAAAGCACTATAAAGGCACCTTAGAGAAAGCCCCTAGTGACCTTATTCCTTAAGATTTCAAAAAAATTATGGTTGGTACTTAAGATGTGTGGATCCATTAATGTCTCTGCCAGCATACAGATGCAGCACCCAGTTTTGCTGCTCATGGTTATCTGAGTGGGAGGTCCAGGTCATTACCCTGTTAGTATCAAGTATCACAGAATGAACTGCACTTTGTAAAATTTCCCAGCTATTTCCTTGCCTTCCCCTTTCCCACCTTTCCGAGTAGGATTTGTTTCCAGAATGAGCATAAGAACAGTGATGGAGGAGCTCTGGCTCCCTGGGGTGGTCAATCTGCTACATCACTGATGCTACCAAGATGACTCAGCTCACCTCACTGTTTCCTACCTCCACAGAGAGTGCCCACAGCATCCCTAGGCTACTCCAATGCTTTGCCTCTCTGCTGGTGCTCAGGAATGCTGAAACTTGCACCACAACATGGAACTGAAATGTTGCATTGGGTGACTGACATCAAGGCTTAGCTCATCCAAAATGCTTAAGTCCCTTAGACACATTTTAAGGAACCAGCAGTGTTTCCTGAGGTGCTCAGATACTGCCAGATGCCCAGGTACTGCCTCACAGCCTTGTCACTCCTTGCTGTACCGTATTCCTGACACCATTTGTTTGCAGCACGGACAAGGTCAGTGATTGACTGCAGTAATCATTGCAGTGTGCCACACATGAAGGCCATTCCACAATTTCAGCTCATTCAGAGGGAAGCCACCTGCCAATGTTTCTGCAGAGCCTCCATTATACCTTCACCATTCCTGGATCTGCACTGCCTTCCAGATAATTGTGCTCTGCTTGATTTAATTTGTTCAACAATTCTTCTGCTGGCACATCCACCTTGTTCATGAAAACTTTAAAGATGTTTCTGCCCTGCTGGAGTTCTGCAGAAGCAGGAATGGCTTTATGGGCTAGAATCCAAGATAATGCAGTGGGAGATACAGCCTGAATCACCATTCTACAGGTTTGCCACAGAGCCTATCTTCTCAGGCAGCCATGAACAGAGAAAGAATGCCTGGCATGTGTTAATCCTTATCAGGGGAAGACAGACTTAAATGTGTTTGTTTGTAACAGTGTTAAAGTTTGCTAATGTATGTTAATAAGTAGGTAAAACGAAGAGGCTCTCAAAAAATCTAGTTTTCTTTTGATGCAAAGAGGAGGAGAGAATCTAAATTAAAATAGATATGTTTTCATGCACAGGAAATAACAGTGTGAGGAGCTGTGATCTTTGTCTGTAACATCCACAGAAGTAGGCTATGCTTTATGATACTACTCTTGCTCTGAGGGTAGGGGAAGCTTGTAAAGGGTAGGGGAAGCTTGTTATCATTCCCTTTGGTGTTATGAAGAGTTTTTCTGTGGGGTTTTCTCGCTCACTGATCCTAACCTATGTAAGGATCACCACGAGGCTACACTCATAACCAGTATAAAAATAGCATTAATGGCCAAAAGAAGTTAGTACACAACAGGTAACATCTGGAGGGTGTAGGCAGCATTTGGTTTTGACACACGTTTTGCATCTCTCATTCTATTTATACACCCTGATGACAATAATGGCATTCATGCTTACATATAGGGTTAGACTGTGACAACTCATCTCTGAAGAAATGAAGATCAATGCTTCAGTTAAAAGTAAATGCTATTATTGTCAGGAGACTCTAAAGCCATGGTTCTTTGCAACGTGTTATTTATGAAAGTGTTCTGGTGATGGAGATTGATTTCCTTGGCTCCATAGCTTAGTATGTCACCTGCCTGGAAGTGGAGCTCGCTAGTACATTGATTAATGAATTGAAAGTTTCTCTAGTTACACAGCTGCTTCCATAAGCACTTCTTTTTATTCCCTACTGATAACCCCCAAAGCTCCCCTCAATGAATCACAAACAGCATTGCTACACCAATGTTGCCCTCACAAGACTCTTCTCTCTTCCATCAGTGATTTTTTTAATGCCAATTATAAAGTCTATATGCAAGCCAGAATCCAAGCCAGGTCCAACTTCTGCAGGGCACCACACTGAAGCAAAAGCTTGTCTAGAAACAGTATTGAGGATCTACCAAGTGCTAGAAAAAGTAACTGACAAAATACAAGCCTGTTGATTCCCATATTTTGAGCTCTTGCCTGTATGTTAAATTGCAACCATAAAGACAATGACCATAAAATTTACTGGGGCAGTTACCAGTCATTTAGTTTTCCTATGTACATATTGTAGATTCAGAAAGGTTTTGAGAGCAGTGGTGGTTTCTGCCTGAGGGACACCACAAGTACCGGGATTATGACACTCTGTAATGCCCAATGCTGCTTACTGCACAAGTGAGACAGCTTTTTCACCATTGTTCTGCCAATCCCTAGGCCTAGCACAAAGGACACAGCCAGCAGCAGAACAAACCAGTAACCAGATTCTACTGCACACAAAAGGGTCAGGACATGGGTGATCACTGGGGGTACAAACAAGTCAATGAGGTTACACATAACAGACACCAACCCCAGCGACCCCAGGAACGACACAGCACAACCAATAACAGCTGAAATAAACAAAGTTTCCCATAAAAGAGAGGGGAGACAGCCAAGCCAAGGGGCTGATCATCTAGGACAGAAGTAGCCACATATTGTTCCCCCACAAAGCCCACGTTTGTAAGTGCCAAACCTGACTGGGTCCAGTTGCAGGGAGAGTCAGGAGGTCCTTCCCCAACAGGGAAACTCTGCAAAGTGCATCCACCTCACAGACAGACACCCCACCCTTCCTGCAAGTGGTCCCAGCTTTTATCCCCAAAGCAGGACACCTGGCACTCATTTACCCAATGTGGGGCACCTGGAGCTTGTTTACCCAAGGGCTTTCCCTGCAAGGTCAGCTGCACTCACCTAAGGCAAACTCATCCCCTCCTTTTAAAGGACCATGGGGACCACCCATATGTCAACCTTAATTCAGGGCTCCGACCCCAGCACTTCAACCATGCATGAAATGTTTTATACAGCCACAGCTGGAAATATGAAGAACATATCACTTGGAAAATCTTCTAAGATAAAGGTGCACAAGTTGAAGCAGCCATTTTGAAAGAGCCATCTGTAAATAGAGGTTGTGACTTACTTGGCTGGTACATGACCACTTGATCTTCCAGCAGGCTATTGCAAGAGCAGGTTTGAACTAAAGGTAGAACAGGCAGTTTATAAGATGCATCAGTATCATGGCAGACATTGTTCTCTGAGTCCCCTGAAGACTGTATCATCTCATATGAGTGAAAATATTTTGTTGTACTGGACATGATACTGCTGCTGAGAGTTTTCCAAAATAAAGAATATTTGTAATTTAGGATGCTCCATAAGTAGAACTTTGTGCAAACAATGAACTAGGTCAGGTCATCAGACTCAGCCTGAATGACATGCTTAATGCACTCTTTGTCCTATTATTTTGAAATTAAATATTTAACTGAAGGATGACAGAGATTTGCTTTGCTTTGATCTTATTTGGAACATAGTGAATGCATACAGTGAAGACTCAATGAAAGGATGCCAGAGTAAATTAGTATATTCTGAAACATTACAATATGTGCCCTTAAAATTTGATTTTACAAGGCAAATAGATCTTGCCCCCTCTCTCCATAAGATTTACTAGCATTTATATAACTAGCATTTATTTTCAGCAAAACACTCTGTGCTAACATCTAGTTATAGTGTGTGTGTAGATATACATATGTATGTGTAGTATACCTTCACTCTAGAATAAATAAGTCGTGCTGAGACCCAGCAGCAGGCACCCAAGCTCACCACTAAGCAGCTTGTTCAGGTACCTACCAGCTACATTACATTGTTTCTGTAATGTAAAAACAGCCTTAGCACAACTGGCATAAGTTCAAAGTTAACTCTTGAATTAGAGTTCTGAGCAGGTCATAAGCTATTTTTTTTTTTTTTTTCAGTGCAACACTTCTCTAAATTGAGAACACAGACACCTATTTCAATATAGATAAACTGAAATAAATGAGGTTCATCTAATGTTTAATTTTGCTATCCTGAGAACTAAGAGTGTGAACCAGCAATTACCAAGTTAAATTTACATCAGTTTCAGTAGGGACTGAAAAAAAAAATATTGAGCTAGGATGTTCAGGTACCTCACACTTATAAGTAGTCTGATAGTTTCTCTTCTCCTTTGACCCACACTCTCTTTAGGTACCGTAGGCAGCTCCCCTTCTCCCTCAGCGACCCAGAAAATTAGACAAACACACAGAGAAATGCTGGAGGAACCAATAGTTTAGAAAAGAGATGACTCACAGGGAACATGATCACAATCTATAAATATCTTCAAGGCAATAACATAAATGTATAAATGAAAGATGGGAATTACTCTGTCTCAGAAGTTGGGGGGTAAGTTGGCAGTGTAAGTTAAGCAGAAGAATAACTGGTAAGTGAATAGCAGCTCCAGGGAAGTTGGCTAGGAACCATTACTGTAAATATTCAAGAATGCATAAAATCAGATGCTAATGGGAAAGGTGCATTGAGCAGACATGTAAGATCCCTGGAGCTAGACTAGACGTTTCTAAGGTGTCTTTTCTGGTGCTACTTTTGCTATCCATGACATCAGTGTAAGCCCTACACACAGAAAACATTACATTCACCAAACTAAATGTGGCTGCCAGTTCTCTGTAAACAGGGGTTTCATCGACTCAGCACCTGCCATCGACTTCTGAACAATGCAAGCTTTGATGACGTGCTAATTCAGAAGGTACTGCACCACACTGATGCAGATTCATAGTTGCCAATTATACTATTAATAACACTGAACCTATCTGTTGCTCATCTTATTGATATAAATAGTATTATTAATTCCATCAGGTGTCAGCAGTGCTGTTGAATGACACTGCAGTAATCTCCCTGAATGACTCATTAGGCTCACAGAGAAATATGACCTCCCCAGAGAGCTGCACCTGGCCTGCCTCAGGCATTCATGGCTCCAATATCTTTATTTCCTGTCAAACAGAGAGCCAGTGAAGTGCAGTGGCATATTTTTATCAGATTAAAACAAGCCATAAAACCCTCCAGCACACCAAAGCAAGGACTGCAAAGCCAGACATGAACAGGTTGCCTGTTGCACTCTCTGCAGTGCAGGTGCATTGGGGTGCAATGCCAAAAAACATGTTTCCATAGGAATTATGGCTCATTTAGTGACTCTGTAGGTACCTGGTACTACTTCTCATCCTCCACATTCAGTACGCTGCACCTCATCCTACTGTGATACACCCACATGGAATCCCAGAATGGTTTGGGTTGGAAGGGACCTCAAGGCTCATCTCATCCCAACCTCCCTGCCATGGGCAGGGACACCTCCCACCAGACCAGGTTGCTCCAAGCCCCATCCAACCTGGCCTGGAACACTGCCAGGGAGGGGGCAGCCACAGCTTCTCTGGGCAACCTGGGCCAGTGTCTCACCACCCTCACAGGAAAGAATTTCTTCCTAATATCTAGTCTGAATCTCCCCTTTCCCAGTTTAAAGTCATTACCCCTCGTCCTTACTCCATGTCCTTGTAAAAAGTCCCTCTCCAGCTTTCTTGTAGGCCCCCTTCAGGTACTGGAAGGTGCTCTAAGGTCTCCTTGGAGACTTCTCTTCTCCAGGCTGAGGAACCCCAACTCTCTCAGCCTGTCCCCATAGCAGAGGTGCTCCAGCTCTTGGATCATCTTCGTGGCCTCCTCTGGACCCACTCCAACAGGTCCTTCTGATGTTGGGGGCCCCACAGCTGAACACAGCCCTGCAGGGGGATCTCACCAGAGCAGAGTAGAGGGGTAGAATCCCCTCCCTTGACCTGCTGGTCATCACCAGTCTTCATGTGGACATTGAGCCATTGACCACCAGTCCCTGAGTGCAACCATCCAGACAATTCCCTGTCCATCTGTCAAATCCATGC
The DNA here is from genome assembly GCA_028020825.1 of Podargus strigoides. Classification (NCBI taxonomy): domain Eukaryota; kingdom Metazoa; phylum Chordata; class Aves; order Caprimulgiformes; family Podargidae; genus Podargus; species Podargus strigoides. Next base: position 7,047,710 of record CM051633.1, read on the forward strand.
TTTTCCAGTTTAATGACCAGGATGTCATGCAGGGCAGTGTCAAACGCTTTGCACAAGTCCGGGCAGATGATGTTGGTTGCTCCTCCCTTATCCACCACAGTTGCAACTCTATCATAAACAAACCCTATAACAACTGCATCGTGCTTCCCAGCCTTTGTTATGCTGACTAGCATCAGGAAATTTCTCATTTTGCCTCAATATTCCTACAATGTTTGGCATTATTACAATCTTTTTTTGGCAGAGATGAAACTAAAGCCAGCCAGGAGTAACGCCAGAGCAGCTGAAGCACCACATTTAAGGATCAAACCTGAGATCCCCAGAGTGGGATTTACCAAAGTACATATCACTTTTATGGTCCCCTCATACACATGCCCAGCACAGACCCCATGCTTGCAGCTGAGAACACTCAGTGTTTATGCAAATCTGGCCCTACCCACGTAATTAGGAGCGTGCAGACCGCAGCTCAGAGTATTTTGTCACTGCCCAGCCTTATCCACTGCCTGTCAGCAATCCCTGGCCATGTTCACTGCACAGTTTCCAAACAAGAGAAGGGCTCTATGAAGATCAGACTCATTCCCTGCACAACCTTGCAACTTTCCTGTGTGCCCTGTAAGCACTCTGAACCAAAAAAGTATGTGAGCATCTCATTAAAGACTATATCACAGTTCATGAGCACAAAGAGGGTGAGTTAAGACTGCAAAGACAATGAACCAGAATTCCTGTGTCTATTACACAGGAAGGCTTCACTCACTACTAAATGATTGCCACTTTTGAAAAAAGCAAAATAAGCATGTTTTCCTCAGTAATAATGTAAGAAACATCCTCACTAGATTTTCAAAAGCACTGTCCTACAGTTTCCTACAATTCTTGAGAAACCTGCAAACACCGGGTGGCTTGGTAAACACGTGAGGATGGGTGGGTTTAGCAATAACCACACAGTGCCTCCTCCTGTTACCTATTTAAAAATTCAGATGCACATGCACTAACTCAGGCAGCCAGTGCTTTAACCCAGACCTGTCACCATTCTCTCCCACTGCCACGTAACGAAGAGATCAAAGAATTCCCAGCACAGAAATGCTTTGCTCAGTGGTTGTATTCAATCTGGCAAACCACATCTCCGCTTCATCGCTGATTCCAGCCATGTGTTACCATTGCACAAATGATGCTGACAGTTTGGGGCAGGTCACATTTGAGCAGCGATTAGTTGTCCTGTCTGCTAAACCTTTAAATCCTTGATTTGCAAATGGGTATGACTTCTCATCCTGTTTCACCTGTTTAGTCAGTTATCCAGACATCCTGGAAGACCACCTTACCAAGCATCATGCAAATGTACTTTTTCTTTATGTTTATGGACTTACAACATGTGTTGCTTTGTATTTCTATCCTTACTATACTTTATTCCCTATGTTTGTCCTGGAAGAAACACAGAACAACCTGTTAAAGCCTCACCTAAGCCAGCTGCTAGGGAGCCCTGCTCCAGGCATACAGGAAAGCAGACCACTCTCCCAGCCTCACTCCTAAGCGAGGTTTTCTGGCTCTATTTCTCCATGTTTCCCTTCACTCTCGAGCTCAGCACAGGCCTTCTTCTTAGGGTAGGAATTCTGCCCAGACTGTTGAGAGCCTTGAGTTGGCCCTAACCTAAATAAATGGTCACTGCTCCACATTGACTGAACACCCTCCAGGGAGACTGCCCATGTGGGAACACAACTATACCTATATCATAGAATCCCAGAATGGTTTGGGTTGGAAGGGACCTTAAAGCTCATCCCGTTCCAACCCAGGGACACCTCCCACCAGCCCAGGTTGCTCCAAGCCCCATCCAGCCTGGCCTGGAACACTGACAGGGAGGGGGCAGCCACAGCTTCCCTGGGCAGCCTGGGCCAGTGTCTCACCACCCTCACAGGAACCGACAAATTCATCCTGACAGTGTAAAGACTAAGAAGCTCTTGATGTATTTAGGATATTGAAGAGTAAACCTAGAGGTGATGTGAACACCATGAAACGCTTTTCATAGGAAAGAGATCAGATTGTGTGGCCTTTCTAACCCTGCTGACAACAGCATAGCAAGATCCACTGACTGGAAGCTGAAGTGACATGGATTTAACCTTGAAATAAGCCAAAATTTCTTAGGGAAAGTGTAATTAAGAATTAAAACTGGTCACTAGGAGAGGTGATAGGCTTGGCCAGATTTGGATACTTTAAAATATATAACTGAATGCTGCTTCTAGGAGAAATTTTATGGCCTAGACAGCTGAGAAAGAAGACAAGAAAATTGACGTAAAGGTTCCAGGAGAACCCTCCTGACCTTGACCTCTATAAATCCTCTCCCATAAGTGGACCAAGTTTACTTCCACTGTCCTCATCTTGTAGTTCTGTATTGCAGCATGGCTAAAGTCAAACCTCACAGCACAGCTTTAGGTGCTCTGTGACCAGAAACAGGAAGGGTTTTTCCACCAATGCATGCCTGACCAGGCACACTGTGGCTTCTCCTTCTCCGAGTATTTCTCCTTCCCCAAGGCACCAGAGTGCTGCAGCTGGAGCTGCAGGCACTGCATGGAGAGCCACTGCTCTGCTACACGGAGGAGTCCTTTATTGTGAGGGCTGGCTGATGAGTGTACAGATCACAGAATGTCAGGGGTTGGAAGGGACCTCAAAAGATCATCTAGTCCAGTCCCCCTGCCAGAGCAGGAACACCTAGGTCAGGTCACACAGGAACACATCCAGGTGGGTTTGAATGTCTCCAGAGAAGGAGACTCCACAACCTCTCTGGGCAGCCTGTGCCAGTGCTCTGTCACCCTCACTGGGAAGAAGTTCTTCCTCACATTTATGTGGAACCTCCTATGTTCCAGCTTACACCCGTTGCCCCTTGTCCTGTCATTGGATGTCACTGAGAAGAGCCTGGCTCCATCCTCATGACACTCACCCTTTACATATTTATAGACATTAATGAGGTCACCCCTCAGTCTCCTCCAAGCTAAAGAGACCCAGCTCCCTCAGCCTTTCCTCATAAGGGAGATGTTCCACTGCCTTCATCATCTTTGTGGCTCTGTGCTGGACTCTCTCGAGCAGTTCCCTGTCCTTCTGGAACTGGGGGGCCCAGAACTGGACACAATATTCCCGATGTGGCCTCACCAGGGCAGAGCAGAGGGGAAGGAGAACCTCTCTCGACCTACTAACCACCCCCCTTCTAATACACCCCAGGATGCCATTGGCCTTCTTGGCCACAAGGGCACATTGCTGGCTCATTGTCACCCTGCTGTCCACCAGGACCCCCAGGTCCCTTTCCCCTATGCTGCTCTCCAAATCCAGATCACTTGATGTGAAGTTGAAAAGGAATTTTCTGAGGGCCTCAGGGGATTTTTTTGGGCTGTCTCCCTTGCACAGTGCATAGCCTGCCTGCTAGAATCACGTGGACATCTTTCAATTAATGCATTTCTCTCTGCTGCTCTCTGCCAGGAGCATCATTTGATGTCCTGAGAAAAGCAGCTTCTCAGACTGCCAGGTCTTTGGTCTTCATATAGAGAACCCTGATTAAGCACCTCAATACAAAATTATTTACCATAATATTTATTGTCTCTTTTTCCTTTAGCTCTTGAGCACATAAATAAAACTCACTTTACGATACAGAGAGCATGTAAAACAAGACAATAGATTGGGCTGAGTAGAATCACTGTCTCACAATTCAATTTATCCACCTCCTTCTGGGTATTTTATTTGTTCTCTGTATTAACGAAGTGCGTAGGAAGAGCAAGGAGCAGTTACTCACACCTTCCAGCCTTGTGTGACTGGTACATCAGGTCTATCTGTTTCTGTGGGCTGACCCTTTTTTCCCTGAAGTCACACCCATGGCATACAGACTAATGCTGGGACCTTTCTTGTGTGCCCACGGAGTTGTTCACACTGCTTTATGCATGCAAGAGCTGAAGTTCAGTCTGGTAACCACGTACATCCGCCTTGATTAACTCCAGTCTGCCTCTATAAAATCACCTCACATTAATTAGTGCATGTGCACACACGTATTTGTGTCCCTGTGCCCACACACACGTACAGCAGCTTCGGACTCGTGGCTACATCATCACAGCTCACAGCAAGCCACATGATAAGCTCCAAGCTATCACAGGCAGGGTAAATGAAGCCAAACCCAGGCTGCACAAATTAAGGGTTCAATTCCTGGTTTTCATTCAGGATCTCGGTGTTTCTTTCACCTGCAGAGAGCCCAGAGAGCCACTCTTGCACAGCTGACATTTCTGCAGCGTGGAAGAGCAGGCTGTGCTCATCACTGGCACAGTACAGGGACCAGAAAGAAAAGACAAGCAGCTTTTCAGGGAATCCTGGCTCAAAAGATGCCAATCCTGCTTCAACAAAAAATGAACCTGGGAGAAAACACATGAAGTGTGGGTGATGGCAAAGATAAACAAGAATGCTGAAGAGCTTAAATATTCAGGGTCACCTCCAGCCACAAAACACATTGTATTTTTCCATTCTTAAAATACAACAGTAGATATGAGAGGCAAAACCCAGGAGAGACATATAAGGTTTGATTCTGATTTCTGTACATGGAGGCATCAGACTTTCACTCAGGACACTCTCTCTCCTGCAAGCACAGGACTGTAGTTTGCCTTTTTCAAGTCTTTGAGCACTTTCAATGGATTCTTGCTACCCGAGATGCTCAAAGGCTCTCTCCAGTCCCACTGCTCTATGCATGCTTTAAAGCATCTCTTTTCACATCTGCCCATGATCTGCTAGACTTCCCTCCTTCATTCCCATTATTGGCATTCGTGTCATTTACTCCTCCACCCATTTGCTCGTAGTGGAGACTCAGTCCAGCTCTTCCATGCACACGAGAAGAGGTTTGATGATGTAGACCGCTTAGAATGAGAACAAGGACACATTTACCAGGAAATCATTTCAGTGGACAAAAGAATACTTTAGCCTTCAAATACCACCAAACACATCACATGAAAAACTAGCCAGAAGAAAGGGCATTTTTAAAATTCCAATGCTATGAGATGGCAGGAGCAAGTAAACAGTCAGTTTTGTTAGTCAAGCTGCAGAGCAGAAGCTGTTTTGCACAGGTGGGCACAACACCAATAAGTCAGCTCACCCACACCTCTCCTTTCAGAAAAGAGTTTCATTTCCATTCTTCCAAAACATTAAAATTAAATTAGGGAGAAAACTTGTTCTAGCCCATTTGCATCTCCCCTTTACGAAGGAAGGAACACCATCGTAGATGATTACCAGCACTTCCCCAAAGACCAACCACATCCCCTGGGGTTCAGTTGTCTGAGAGCCAATACTTGGTGTGCTGCAGGACAGCCATGAGAATCTGGCTCAGCTTTATTGTGAAAAAAAGAGGTTACTGAGCTGTGAGACAATCCATAAGCTGAAGTCAAGCAAGACAGAAGTGCAGACAGAAATGAAACTGGTGAGACAGTACCAGTCAGTGACTCAAAAGAAAAAACACTGACATAAGAATCTATAAAGCCCTAAGAAAAAAAAATGGAGAATCACAGACAGCAATTCAACATGAATGGTCAAGGATGAGCTTGACTGAAGGAGCAGCAGCAGCCAGCCCTTTCCCACCTGACTGATGACTAACTGGCAATTAACCCACCACCCTTTAGGTCTCTGCATCTGCAATGGAGAACACATTAATGTTCTGCTAACCTGGTAGCACTTTTGTCCTAGCAGACTACTATGTGCATTAGTCAATAAATTATCACTGTGTACTCTTAAATTGCACATACCCTGCTTGCACAGTCTCTCTGCACAAAGTCAGAGGTGCTCAGGGAGAAGTGACCCACTGGAGGTAGGATTACCAAGAGTCTCTCAGACTGCAGAAGCAATTTGCTAGCACATTAAAATGATAAGCATCACAACCAGACACTGCCATGTGCAAAGAAGAACTAGAACAACATTCCCTACTTTGTTCAGCACAGAGGCAGGCAAGGTGCTGGTACAGACACGTGAAGGCAAGTGCATTAGTTCATTCTACCTTCTGGAACAGCATGCCAACAGCAGTATCATCTTTCTCTGAATATCCAATATGTATCTGAAAATGACATCCCAAAAGCAAAATAAAACAGACTCAAGAGAAAGAAAAAGACTGAATAACAGTGTTGCTGCTGCCACTGCTGCTGCCTACTCTGGAGATACAAAAAGGAAAAGCATACAGAGGTGACAGCTGCTTTAGAGCCAAGACCGACAGCTCAGCTCTGTTTTCCACAGAGCAGCAACACATCTGAATTTCTGTGCCCCAGAACGGGCATCTGAGAGAGCACCTTCCAAAACTTCCACTTGTCCTTGGCAATTCTTAGATACCTCTTTAAGTCATGACCCACAAAGTTAATCTGCATCTAGTAGGATGAGACAGCGAGTGAAATCAGCAGTACTAATGCAACACTTGAAGAGGCAGCCTAGGTGATCACCCCCTTGTCCTCTTTACAGAGCCTAAACATTCTCATTTCCCCTGTGTCACAAGAACTTAAAAGTTCTAAAAGAACATAAACCTTGTGCACCTGTTTATCTTACCAGAATATGGACAAAGTACAAGCCAACATACTCTGGTTTTTTTGCCTGGGTGTTGAAAGGAAGGATGGAAGTAACATAACAGGCAGCTATTAAGGAAGAGAGTTGATAAAAGGAACCAGAGCACACACTGTGAGCACGTTTAAAGTAAAACTCATACTGAAGTCCTGGGATTTTAACACAAGCTAAAACGGGGTGTAGGTGAAACTGTATTGCAATTCTGAAGAAATCACAGAATATGGCAACGTTACCTCTAGAGCTGGCTGAAAAAGGAGGAGTGAAATAAAATGGAAATTATTTCCTCTGTTTTTCTCCTGTGTTGAAAATCTTTTCCAGGGATGGAGGTGAGACTGACTGGCCTGTAGTTTTGTTCTTGCCCTTCTTAAAGACTGCCATGGCACTGGCTTTCCTCCAGTCCTCAGGCACCTCTCTTGTTCTCCATCACTTTTCAAAGATGATGGAGAGTGGCCGAGCAGTAACATCTGCCAGCTCCCTCAGCACTCGTGGGTGCATCCTATTGGGGTCCATGGATTTGTGGGTGTCCAGTTTGCCTAAATGATCTCTAACCCAATCCTCTGTTAACAAGGGAAAGTCTTCCCTTCTCCAGGGTCTTGGATTTCTGAGGACCTGCCTTAGCAGTAAAGGCTGAAGTAAAGAAGTCATTCAGTAACTCCACCTTCTCGGTGTCCTCTGTCACCAGGACACCCGCCTCACTCAGCAGTAGGCTGACATTTTCCCCAGTCTTCCTTTTGCTACTTGAAGAAGCCCTTCTTGTTGTCCTCTAATACTACACAGTCTTAAAACTGTTTCTTTCAGCTCAGCCACTCCACACAACACATCAACAACCTGTTCACACCTAAACCAAGTGCTTACCTTTTCACCAGAAGGGTCTGGGCACTCACTGCAACCTACTGTCTCTACTGCAGTCACCTTCCTTACCAGTTCTGTCTCACTGGACACATCAGACATGACAGGGGCTTTCTCTGTAGCAACACCAGTTTTGGATCTGAGGTGAGTGCCCACCATATTGGCATTAGGTCAGGAGGAGGCAAGGCATGAGAAAGCAAGCAACTGGAAGAAAAGGACTGAGAGGCCAGTTTTGCCAATCCCTAGGCCTAGCACAAAGGACACAGCCAGCAGCAGAACAAACCAGTAACCAGATTCTACTGCACACAAAAGGGTCAGGACATGGGTGATCACTGGGGGTACAAACAAGTCAATGAGGTCACACATAACAGACATCAACCCCAGTGACCCCAGGAACGACACAGCATGGCCAACAACTGGTGGGACAAACAAAGCAATGAAGTCTCCCATAGAAGAGATGGGAGACAGCCAAGCCAAGAGGCTGATAACACAGGACAGAGGCAAACTCATGCTGTCCCCACAAAGCCCACCTTCACAAGCACCAAACCTGACTGGGGCCCAGTTGCAGGGAGAGTCAGGAGGTCCTTCCTCAACAGGGAATCTCTGCAGAGTGCATCCACCTCACAGACAGACACCCCACCCTTCCTGTGAGTGGTCCCAGCTTTTATCCCCACAGCAGGACACCTGGCACTCATTTACCCAAGGGCTTTCCCTGCAAGGCCAGCCACACCTTGGAGGAAAGCCAAAAGGCAAACTCATCCCTTCCTTTTGAAGGGCCATGGGAACCACCCATATGTCAACCTTAATTCAGGGCTCGGGGTTCAGACCCCAGCACTTCAGATGGACAACCAGAAGAGCCAAAAAGTGGGGAGAGGGACAAGACATGGAAGCCCAGAGATTACATCAGGTCTACATTGCTATTTCAGTGTAATGGAAACTTTTCTTCTTGAATTTTTGATTCTGCTTCCACTTGATAGTGTGCTATATACAGTCATTAAAAGATGAGTGAATTTTTATAGCTGCTATTACAATTGAATTTTACTTCCTCCTAAAAGATTCCCTGTTTAATAAATTCAATTTTAAAGGCAAAAATAATCACTCACTGCCATGTACATTCCTCTATTTTCACTACAAAATAAATCTTAAAAAAAAAGGAAGTTTTCATCTGATAATCAATATCCATCAAATTCTGAACTTCAGCTTCAAGCCAAAGGCTAATAACAGTATTCAAATTAGTGACACAGAGCAACACAATCCCTGTTCTCCCTGGGTCCCAGGGCCTCAGTATTTGCATGAATCACTAATGCACTGAATTGCTGATCCAGATCAACAGAGCTTTCAAATACACCATCTTGTTGATAACCTTTATGAAACACAACCATAGCTTAGAAATGCTCACCCACACTAAAGCACTTACTTCCCAGTACTTCATTATACAGTCCAATAAAAATATTAATGCACTGGAACTGCTGATGCAGCTCCATTAGAGCAAGATTCCCTCACCATAAAAGCATCCTGGTTTTCTTCCATGTGAGCTATGCTTTCAGTAAATATTAAGCTGGAGCATCCCAAGGAGGAGAAAATATTAAGCAGTTCTGTCCTCATCACTCAGACAAGGTCATGGTGATTCAGAAATGATGACACACTTCTTGCCACAGAGGCAGGGTGACAGGGTACAGGAAGAAATGTATCCTGGCAGATGAAGGAGAGAAGGGACAAATGTTCGCGTAACTATGCTCTAGGACAGAAATAATTTTCTTCTGCTTTAATTTGGTGGCATATGTCAAGTTGTAGGTCCTACAGGTCTAGAAATAAGCAATTCCCCAGGTGTGTCAGGAAGGATCTCGGTGGTTTGGGGAAGAGAGTGAACTACTACCACTTACTCCAACTGCTGTGACACACATTGTCCCAGCCATTCCTCTCCTCTGTCACAAAAGTTGCACAGATTTGAGAACAGAAGTTTTAACCACCAGCAGGGATTCAGAGCCAGGCACAAGATGCTAAACTACAAACATGGCTCTTATAAGATGGCCTTTATATATCTTCACAGATATTAGGAATTGTGCATTAGGAAAAGTACTCCAGAAGGACATTATACATCCTGTTGTGATGACATGATGTGGGGGAAGAATCACAGAATCACAGAATGTCAGGGATTAGCAGGGACCTCAAAAGATCATCCAGTCCAGTCCCCCTGCCAGAGCAGGAACACCTAGGTCAGGTCACACAGGAACACATCCAGGTGGGTTGGAATGTCTCCAGAGAAGGAGACTCCACAACCTCTCTGGGCAGCCTGTGCCAGTGCTCTGTCACCCTCACTGGGAAGAAGTTCTTCCTCACATTTATGTGGAACCTCCCATGTTCCAGCTTGCACCCATTGCCCCTTGTCCTATCATCAGTCATCACTGAAAAAAGCTTGGCTCCATCATCCTGACACTCACCCTTTACATATTTATAGACATTAATGAGGTCACCCCTCAGTCTCCTCTTCTCCAAGCTAAAGAGACCCAGCTCCCTCAGCCTTTCCTCATAAGGGAGATGTTCCACTCCATCATCTTTGTGGCTCTGTGCTGGACTCTCTCAAGCAGTTCCCTGTCCTTCTTGAACTGGGAATGGCTGGTTGTAAACCTGATCAGTTTTTCTAAAGCCTGAAACTCTCCATTTGAAGAATGAATGACTTGAAATAGGCAATTCCACTGTTTCCACTTCCAAAGACACTGTTTATTCATCACCTCAAAAGGTGATGTCAAAGCCAAATGCAACTGTCAACACCCTAGTTCTGTTTAACAGCACACTTGTGATCTCTGGATTATAGTCACAAATAAAAGATATTTCATTAATCCAATAAACATGAGGGCTAATAAAAACAAGTAAACTGCTTCTAGAAAGTGTCATTAATGTAATTAAATTGGACACACTGAGGTAGCCATCTCTAAAGACTTCATATATTCTAACCAAGATCTGTACCAAAAAAAATGCAAAGGATAACTGAAAGGAGTTCAAGAAGTTAAAGTAGCTCTTTGTGGCTTAAAATACACCAGTAAAAACTGGTTTGTAAGGTATTTTAAAGAAAAGCAAAAATTAATGTAAAACATTGTTTTAGTGTGAACAGGCAGATACCCAAGAAGAGGCCTGACACAACAGCACAGTGTAATCTACAGCCAGAATAAAGTATATGTTATGTGTATTTAGAAAATGTCAAAATTGCCAGGTGAAACTCCTTAAGGTCATGAGATAAACAACATTTGGCTTACAAAACAGTTTGTAATTAAATTACCACAGTTCAGTCAGCTTGGCTTCCTAAGAAGATGAGGCTTATGAGGTGACCACCTGTCCATCCATGTATCTCTGTTCCTCCTCCCCAGCGGTTTCTACATCCATTCACTTTCTGAGCTTCCTGTCAGTCAAATTCAGACAGTAAGTGTAAATGTTTCTAAGACAATAAATTCCCTGGAAGTTTTGCAAACACCCATAGCTGCAAAGAGGAGAGAAAGTCATACCAGCAGTGGAAAGGAAGAAAACCCAGCCATTTAGTCAACCTTTTTGGCAGCAATGAATCAGTACGTGCGTATGATGTGCACAGTGGATGGCCAAAAATCCTGCATTTAGCTCTGAATTTTAACAGATGTGGTCTCCTGAGACAGTGCAGAGGCTTCTAATGCCCTCCAGCCTGATTCTCCCTCACACACAACCCAACCCACTCAGCAGCCAGGCGCTGCACGCAGATTTACTCAGCAGATAAAAAAAAAATCACTCCAAAATCTTATTTGCTGAATCACCACTGCTCAGAAACCATATAAATGCAGATGGTATAAAATGCCAACTATTGAATAAGAGTGGATAAATGTGAGGAAAACACGTAGCAAAGTAAATATTAAGGCCATCACAGCAGGCACAACTTGTGGGCAATCAGTCCTTCTATGAATCCATTCCTGTCCGTGGAACACAATTAAATTTCATTTCACTTGACAGTGCTCCATTGAAACTTCACAGTAATGCATTTCAAAATGCCTTTATGGAACAAATTAAGTATCTTTATAGCTATGCATACAAATTCTTTTGCCATGTAGGTTATCACTGAAGAGATAAAGTTGGGAGCAAATCTGTAATTACTATAAACAAGTATATTTTAGTCAGCTGAACTGAATGGAGTTTCTGTTGGAACTGTTTTATTGGCATTACAATTTGTTTCATCGACTGGATAAAGACCAGCAGGATGACACCTGCATTGTTATTTTACTTTTTTGATGCATTACACAAAATGTTAAATATACAACTCTATAATCAGAGATGGGCAGAAGAAGACTTTAATGTCACTCTTTACTCTCAGGTAATAATGCTGCACAGAGAGATACACAGGATTCTGTTGGAAAGACAGGAATGAAACTGGGCTGTGTTTCTGGAGTATACTTATCATTAAAACTTCCTTCTGAATGCTCCCACAAGCACAACTCCTCACTTACAGCCCAGTAGTTCCTTTCAAAAGAAAGCCTTAGAGTATTTTATAAGGAAAAAAATATATTTTGTAGCTCACATATTAGAATCAGATACGATAAAAAAACCCCAAACCTAAAAATCCTAAGCTAAAAATTGTCACTCTGTACGCTGTAAGAATTTTCAGACTCTAAGTAAATGGTAAAGCTGAAGAATTCAAGCAGAAAAGACACAGAAGAGAATATGTACAAACTAAGCACAATGCCAAAAAAAGGAAGTGGAACAAATGCAGGTGAGGATGATGGAAACGTGACATTATTTCCAAAGAGTTATGACTGTCCTTTTCCTAACTTAGAGCTTCTTCATCTAATGACATCTGTTGCTTTCACTGTGAATTCCATGCTTTGGTCAGAAGTTACTGTTTAATTCCAGACTGACTGCTTACGCCCTCTGCAAGACTTCTGTTCTGTCAGGCAAACAATAAATGTCACGGGGGAATAAAGAACTGATAAAGGCAAAAATTACAGTTTTCTGTGAAAGGCCAACATGGTATTTAGCCTTACATGTTTAAAAAGGTACACAGTAGCACGAGTAACCACTTCAAAAGAAATCAGCTTTATTAAATTACATCTGCCCTGTCAAGTTGGCTTCTGACAGACAACGTCAGCAGCAGCAAGGGCAGAGGAACTGATGCTGAAAGGTTGTAAAAGGCTGGCATGCACAGGACAGGACTGTTCCAGCACCACAGCAGAAAACATTCAAATCTGAGAGATTTGAATAAAGAGACTTCACCATAGCATAGCCTCTAGCTATGCTGGTTTGGAAAATACCAGTTTCAACAGTTCATACATTTCCCAGAAGGTGGAAAAATACATTGTTTTGCTCATGTTTAAAAACAAAAGAAAAAAATATTTCCTTTAAGAAGCTCTAGATTTGCAGTGTGGAAGTGCAGCTTGGCAAGGAAATAGCCTTCCAAGAATAGCAACTCATAAGATGTTAGAAAAACTGGAGCCAAGTCCTCCTTAGCAAGACATTCGAGTGTGTTGCAGGCTGCAGCCAGGGCTGCAGGAGGCCAGCCAAGCTTTTTCTACAGATGCAGATTTCTCACTCAGCCTTAGCATCAAAAGCACATAAGCAGTTTGTTGTTTCTCCCCAGGCTCTGGCACAGCAGAGGAAAAACCCATAAGCTGTAAAGATATTAACAATGGCACAAAAAGGAAAGCAGAGAAGCACTCAAGTTCATGAAGATGAGATAAGGAAACATTTTTACCTGCTGAAAAAAAACCTCTGGAGTTCCAAAGCCTGGAATGGAATCTAAAATTTCTATCTCAGCATTTCAGAAATACACTTTCTCTTAGTAAATAGCTGTGTAACATATCTGAAAATCTACATCTTATTCCTATTTCCATTAAAAACTCCAACTTACTATTATTTCAGTTACTCCACTAACAAAATTGGTAGAAAACTGTTGGCTGAATGTGAAACATCTTCCTCACTAACACAATAGAATTGCCATTATCATAGGGTATGAAATCTTTACCAGAAGTCATTTAACACACAAATGCCAAACTAATGCTCCACAGGTTACTCCTGTTCTGGTGTTTCCTAATTTTAAAGCACTTTGCAGTTTTATCAATTGATTCTTTGGGGAATTTTATTGGCACATAAATACATATGGAGATGGTTGGGATTTATGCACAGTTTTATGACAATAATGAAAGCATCCTGACTGCCTTTATGCTGAGACAGGGAATATCCACAAAACAAATTGTGTCATTCCAGTTAAGGGCAGGAAACGACCCGACTGAAGCATAACCCAGCAGTCAAACCAAAACTGTGGGACCCAGAAGATCCTAGTGGTTTTCCTCAAGTATTGACAAAATGGGAAAACTGGCTACCCCAGACTTCTCTCCAGCTGATCTGGCACCCAGTTCCTCAAGCAAGCCAAGCATTCATGGATTTTACACCTAGAGCTAGCATGAAAGATGCAGCTGCTGAGAGCTCAAGAGCAGGAGGTGTGAAACAGTAGGAATGTCACATTCTGAAACTGTTGTTCATGCATTAGTTTAAAAAAAATATATAATCAGTTCACTTTTGGAGAGATTTGAAGTACAAGTTCCCTCTAACATGCTTCCATTCTTCAGGCAGCTCTTAGCAGTTCTAGGTATTTTTGTGATTCCACCTTTGTATATGAACACTTGCAAATACACTGACAATTGAGCATTTGAATGTACCTACACCAGCTACTGACTAATATTTTATGATGCAGAGAGGCTGTAGAGTATGGTTCCCTGGAGATTTTCCAGCCTCGCCTGGATGCAGCCCTGAGTGATGTGCTCTAGGGGATCCTGCTTTACAGCAGGGGAGTTGGACTGGGTGATCTCTGGAGGTCCCTTCCAACTCTGAATATTCCATGATTCCGTGATTTTCAAACAGAGGGGTTGGATTAAATGATGTTCCTCTCTTATGTGCTTTAACAAAGGTTTTCAAAATAGAATACATAGTATTCAAACGAATATAAATTATTCAAGTGGCTCAGTTACAAACATGTTTTTGAAAAAACTTACCTAGAGTGCTTAAGTTGTGCTCTTGTAGTCACTGCATTGGTGTGTAAATACAGTGGACGTGGTTCTCCAATGGAATCAACCTCCAAAAGCACACACCAAACCCTCTGGTTTACAGCAGTTCATTGACTGTGGAAAGACACCTGCAGCTCACTGAAGGCCACGTCTCTGAGAAGAACCATTACTTACTGTTGAAGGACAGAAGAGATTCCCCTGTTTTCTGCTGTCCCTCAATGAACAATGATAACCAGGACAAATTTGGAAACTGAATCAATTACAGTTTGATCCAGAGAGCTTGAGATCACAGCTGGAACCAGAGACACCTAAAGCCTAGGGAAGAAGGTAGTAAAGCAGTGTTTCCTCCGTCAGTCCAGTTACACAGATGGTTGCAAATGTATGGACAAACTCCACCTTCCCTGTGAACAAGCCTCTGCCCTGAAACACGGGTATCTATAACCATGGAAAAAGCCTTGTGACTCTTTCTCCTGCTATATATAAAGTGACTTTAAAGAGAAGACAGACAATAGTCCTTTGCCATAAATAGCTGTCATCAGAAAGAACAAGGGTCTTCGCTGTATCATCGAGATGACCTTAACTGCTGCCCTCATATACAGCAATTTCAGTAAAAGCAAAACTATTATTCCAGATGTCAAATCTTTGGTCAGTTTTATGCTATGATGGCAAACTTGTTCAGACCAAAAGGATCGTTGAAATTACTACTGTGGAAACCTAGAGCTGTGAGACAAGTCTAGACCAAACTCCCTGGTCCTCTCCTCTCCCCTCCCTCCCCCCAAACAACAGATTTATTAAGGCAAGCCCAGCATTCTAGGTCAAATACTGGGAAAAGGCCAGGGCACAATCTATCAATTGAATGACTTTCTACCTCATTAAAGGTGAAAGTAAAAGGGATTTGAGCAACAGCAGCCTCTTGTGCACTTGCTGATGGGATCTGAGATTTGCTATTGATTTTCCAAGTGGAGGCACTTAGTTCTCCTTACTTTACTGAAAGGACATTTTGTCATTAAAATGAACGATGCAAAGCCCCCACCCCTACAAACCTCAGCCCATGTAGAAGTTTTGGGGGATACGTAATTACCTGGCATTAAAACTCCTCCCTTATTGACTGCAACTTTTACAGGGCTTTCCTTAGCAATTTTACTTTTATTGATATGGAAAAATTAAGCAGAGCATAAGACCCATGTAACTTCCAAGCTGGAAGGTACTCTAGCACTTGAAAGACAACTAAACCAAATAACATTCTAGAACTGGTATTCTAGTAGCTTAATTCCTGACCTGCCCCAATCAAGTGTGGGATAATGAATATGAAATAAATATGAAATAAAACCCCATTAACTGATTTATTTAAATTAGAGCCCATATGCTGAAATAAACAAATATGTAGGGAGAAATGTGCATTTCAGAAATAATGAGAGGCAGCCTTACAGCAGACACAGGCAAGTAAGTCAGAATTTGAGGAAGAAAGAGCAGAAAGATCCAGAAACTCTTATTTCCCTGGATAGAACAGCTGGGCCTTATAGATCTCCCTCTCTGACTCAGACATACAATTGCTCTAACAAAGTTCCCTCTGAAAAAGAGACAACATTTTTGTCTTCATGATCTCCGTTTCCAGAAAATCAAGCTATTTTCTTTCAGAACAGCCTTCAATTCAGGATGGGCACATTCCTCAACTGAAGAAAACAGCAAAGAGCCCGGTACACCACCATCAGTCCTGCGCTGCCTGGCAGCCCACCCGCCTCACTGATGGTCCCAGCTGCTCAGCAGGAGTCCTTGGAAGCCTCTACAGAGCAAAACCTCACTCTGCTGCAACATCCTGGAGTATTTTTCATTTGCATTTATTTTTTGTTTCCTGTTAATTAATTTTAAATAATACTTTTGCTCTTTTTCCATTCAATTAATTAGATTATGAAGTTTCTGGCACAAAACAGCACACTCAAACATGAGCTTAGTAACAGATAAAATAGCATTCTTTCGGGCACTACTTTGTCACAGACCTAATTAATGAAGACAAATCCAAACAACATCTAAAGTTTGGGGGTTTTTAATGGCTAAGACAATTATGATCTTTGAAGAAAACATAATATGAAAGGCAACCACTGAGCAGAAATCTGTCCAGCTCCACGGGACCTGTCAGCTGTCCTGGGCAGAGACAGGACACTTCCTCAGAGCCCTGGCACTCTCAGGAAAGCCACACACATTTTTCTGGCTTCCTTTGTCACTACAGAGCTAATTGTAAGAACAGGTCAAATTATTTTTGTGGTATTTCAAATTGAGGGCAAAAGCTAGTACATGTCGTTAATCAAGTGAATTGCTAATGCCTCATCCTGCAAAGTAAATTTCTTACGTTTCTATCTCTTTTTCTGTGTGTCTGGTTAAGGACACAGATGACAAATGGGTTTTCAGCACTCAACAAGTGAAAAAATATATTTTTCGTAATTCATGTGTGGCACAAGGAGGGTGGGTTGGATGCTTGGTTGCTTTTTAAAAGGTCATGCATAGAAGGGCATGCACCTAATCTGCTGCCCAATAAACTATCCTAATTCTGGAGTTCAGTTTACAGCAATGCACTATTATCTGAATCCCTAGGAATAAAATCACCAACCAAAATCCCTGAACAGGCATTACTGGTTGAAACTCCCTTCAAAGCATAGTGGCAAAATGCCTTTGCATTCGGCTGAGATTTCCTAAGTGGAAGAAGGGAACTAAGTGGCCAAATGCTACTGATGTTCTGTAGGAGCTGCACACTTCTCTTTTGCTTGAGATTAGCCAACAAGGCTGGATTTAAAACAACCCCACAGGAGAAAGAGACCTTTTTTTTCACATGCAAAATAGCTAAGATACTTGGATAACTGAAAGGTGGAAATTTTCTCACTTCTCCTTACACTAAACCATGTTTCTTGCCCATGGACATGTGTTACTCTTTCCCAGACACACATCACAGCAGACAACAGCAAGTTTCAAACCTCCAAGCATACTTTGATTTATTATTCCAAATTGGCTGCTGGAGGCTCCTTGCCTTGAGTGATTGAGAGTACTGAAGGAAGCCAGTCTTATCCTACCTTAAACAGCATTTACACATTTTCAGATCTGATTTAGAAACACAGAACCCCTTCAACTTTCTCCCAGAGGATACATGTACATAGCAACTTAATCAAAGGTTTTACACAGACCCAACACTTTGTGTACAGAGAATTCCACTTCTTCATCTGCAGCTGGAAAGGTAAGATGTAAATCTGCTTGCTGAAACAGTTCAATGAAATGGGTAACAACCCAGTTTGCATCTGAAAAGCTGAATGGATTGGAAGCATTTACTGTACTTTCAGATGAAAAGAAGCTGGAGCAAGAAAGACCTCCTTTCCCCTCATGTCAGATTCAGTAAAGAGAGACATCTATGAGAGCAACTTTCTCTCTCACTGGAGGCTGGATGTGCAGCAGCCTTTCTTGACCCCTAAGAGTGATGGAATAGTGCACTTTCTCCAGAACAGCCAAGGTTTCTGCAAAATTGGCCAAGAGCAGGCACCAAGCAGTGCATAATATTGTTACCCTGAACACTAGTGAAGTCAACAAGCTAATGTTACAAGTCTAGGCATCATTTTCTTGTATAATTTAATCTTTATGTCAGTCTCCTCTCTTCCTTCTATTCCTTTGCTCATCTACAGCCCCCCATACGTAGTAAGTACACCACTAAAATAAGAAGGCATAGGTTCCATGACTGTTCCACCTCTTTGCTTTCAAGCCTGTCCCATCTCTGGACCATCTGTACTTTCTGTCTCAGCAGAAAATTAACTCTATCAGTGGCATCTGTCACAACAGGACAAAGCAACTCATGGGAACTTTAGTTACTATCAAACACTTGTAAATTGATGGAGAGACAAAGAGAGGCACTGTAAATATATGATCCTCAGTGCTCCTGAGCAGAAGGAAGCACATCTTAGGTACAAAGCAACTTCATAGGCTAAGATATTATAAAATGAATCTTAAAACATATCAATTTGAAGCCTCTTTGGGCAGAAACACACTTTACAAACCCACATAGCCTCATGTGACACTGTCTACAGATCTCCAGCCACTACCACCATAAAAATAAGTAATTACAATAATAATACAGAGGGTTTGGGAACAGCAGGGAGGGAATAAGCTGAGACAGATGTGCAGGAAGAGCACTAGAAAGTTCTGTAGCAAAGATTCAGCCACCTGCTGACTGCATAACAGAGAAACCTCTTAAGAGGCAAATGCAATCAGAAAGCCAGTAAGTGCAAGTTCAGTTAAAGTGAAGTTTTCCTGCCTTCTAGAGACCTGCAAATATTACTTTCATTACTATCCTAACCACTACCTACATACACAGGCAGGAATCCTTTAATTCACAATCATTTTCAAGAGACAGTGCATAAAATCTAACAGGAACATATGTTCAGACCTTGAAATAGCCTGAGCAGTTCCTCTCCACCACTGCAGTGAGAGTAACATCCAACTAAAAGCTTCCCTACTGCTAAGGACATCGATCCCCATCACTGTCAGGGACAAATCAGATCCAAGCAGATTAGAGAGGAGCTGCTTAGCTCCTGAGAATGCACAGAAGCCCAGCTCAGTTTGCATCTTAGGCTCTGTAAACAGGGGAAAAAACATCAGCAGTAAGAGAAGGGAAGGACTGAATGAAGAACACAGAGAAGAGGAGGGAGGGAGAGATGGATACCACATTCAGAGGCTTTATATTGAGTTACTGCAGCCCTTAGCTGGCTTACAGAGGCACCTGAGCCATCCTTCCCTCCTCACAAGGTGGCCAGAAATATTTGCCGGGTACCAGAGATGAGATGGATTTCATGGAGCTTTGAAGGGAGGTTGAGAGGGCAGGAGGAAATGAGGTGCTAATGCTGATCACAGCAAAAACTGCTGGAGCCAGCTGTAATGGGACAGTGGGAGCGTGCCTGAAGTGAAAATGAAGGCGTTAAAGGATGTACCACACTCCATCAAAGTCAGAGGCTGCCTGGTGCCTCAGAGCAACTCCAAAATGGAAATATTTCTGCTTCATATATTCTAACTGGAAGGACTGGAGCTAATGAAAAGGTTAGGAGCTGTGGTTAACACAGCATTTCCCAGCACTCAAATGAATTGGCCCTCTTCAACAACACAGTACCAAGATGTATACTCTCCTCTCTCCCACCCACTTGTTTTTAAGTGCCCTGTCACCCGTATTTACACACAGGTCCACAGTCACTCCCCTTTGGACAGGGGTGTAAGGAGAGATTGAAGAGGCACAATAACACTTTTCAAACATTCCAAGTAAGTAAAATGGCTATTTTGTACAAGCTTGGGCAGTTATCATTCTTCACTGGGTAACTTCCATTTCTGTTTAGACTAGCCTATCATTTTTATATGCTGAACTGATTAAGGAGGCAAAACCTCACTTGTGTCCTGTCTGCCAGGCAATAGAGGACCTGAGCTGACAGATCTGCACCAGCCTGAGCCTCTCCACACTTCTGAAGAGCTTTGAACCATACCTTGTAACAGTTGTGCTTGAGGGAGCACACGATCTCTGAATGCACACAGCTTTGCTTTGCCCTCTCCAGCGAGGGCATAGGACTCCTCACAAAATGATGTACTCTTGCCAGGAGCCCAGTCTTTCTGTGCTGAGCTGGTGCAGTGGGCTCACATGGTACCCATAACTACTTTTAATGACCATGTGTTGTGTCAAAATGAGACTATTTTGTCTCATTATCAGGTTTTTGTACTTGGTGGGACAGAGCAGATAAACATACAGGGTTAGTACTTTAACACTGTGAGGAATACATTTCTCAAGTGTGTGTATGTGGCATATCCCATCACCTACACAGAGGCACAAGGGACACGGGTTCTTAGGCACCTGTACACCCACAGAGTCCACGTGCCATGTTTTGCTCACCTACTTACTTGACACCTAACCATCTCACAGTGGGGCTAGATGTCAAGGACACAACCTGATCAATGAGAAATGTTAAATACAGCTAAAACATTATTCCTCATTTGGGATAAGAGGCTTTAAGTTATGGTGAGGTAACTAGCACCCTCCTACCCTAAAAATGAGTTTCTAACAGCCCTTCTTCACCAATCACAGCATACCACAGCACAGGAACTGGAACATCCAAAGCCCTCAAGATTCAGAAGAGAACTGAACTTCATCACCCTGGGCAGGACCTGTGGCCACTGAGCCCTTGGTGAAAGGGATGCAGAGGCACCACCAGCAGTAGGTGGTGGTGGACTTCTCTGACGGGGGGGGGACACACGCCAGATGCCATTTGAGATGTGCCTAGACTATAGATTTTCATAAGTGTAAGCTATGAAGTAGGCTACAAAGTATAAAATACTTCTTTCACCTCTGAATTTCCAATATATGTTTCATCATTACACCAACCTTTTATTCCTGCCGTGAACTGCCCTTAATTTAACAAACTGAGCCTTGAAAATTTGTCCAGGTAGATATACTAGCTCACTGATTAATGACACTTGTACAACTGGGTGGCATGTGGGATATTAATGAAGTCTGGAAAATGATTATTTTGCTAATTCTAAGATGAAGAATTAGTTAAATAGGTCTCTTTTTTTTTTCAGAACTATGCACTTCCACGTATTAAGATGACTTTAATGCAATTGTCAGGCCCAGCCTTTGTAGTCACTGAGAGGTACACTTGTTTATTGTGTCTGAATAAATTTGACACTCAGGCTCTCAGGCACTGCCATAAGGTTTATGTATGCTCAGGTGCTACAATCTGCATTTCTGTATTTTGAAGTATTTAGGTCCATCAATAAAGCTAAGGGGCAGTGAATTAAAAATCAATACAGAGGCAGACTTCTTAAGGCAACACAGGGGAGTCCATGGCATGCACAATTGCTAGAATTCATTAAAGACAGGTGCTGGTAATGAATTTTAAGAAGGACCCAGTGTTTCGTTATGCAGCCTCACATAAAATGGGTCATTAAAAAAAAAATAAATTAAAAAAATCACACTTTGGAGTATGAACTGACAGATACAAAGGTCATGAAGTAACTCCTCTGCCTTTTCAACCTTAAGTAAATTACTGCACAGTTGATTAAATAAATTACTGTAAGGAGCTGGGGGTCACCTTGGTACAGCTCCATGGTGGTTCCAGGCAGCGCGCTGATACGCCACAGGAGGGAGAGAGCTCATTCAATATGGCAAAGTCTGCATTAACAGAGTATTGTTTCCCCTTATGTTCCTAAGATAGGGAAGCCTGCAAAGCATTCCTCATCCTTTCCAAAACACAGAGAGGGAAACAGGAAGGTTTTTTCTGCTTTGTGAGAGCAGTGATCTTGGGCAACCTTCAGGAAAAGTAACTATGTACAATACAAGCACACCTGTGACATAATGGTGATGGGAAGAAATTCCTCAGACTTATGCTTTCAGAAGACAGAAAAAATTGAACAAAAAGGAAATCCTCTGCCAACACAGGCAGTGACAACCAGATTTCATTTCAAATTAAAGCCCTCTTTTAATCTCAGCTGAAAACCAGTGTCAGCACAACACTCAGACAACTTTAAACAGAAAATACTGGACTGCAGCTAGTTAAGGGAAATCTCAGCCCCATTACTTCTGGCACTCTGAAAAGCTGTTAGGATATTTTTTACTCACCCTCCCCTGTGCGTGTGTCGGTCAGTGCCTTGTTTAAAGGGAAAACTCAAAAACATCTACCAAACTAGAAGAAAAATTTTAAAGAAATCCCTAAATCCTTCTCATGATACATTCATAGGATTGATCATGCTAAGATCTAAACCAAGCTGCTTAGCAAGGCTAACAGGATAACTAGATAATACCAGACACAGAATCAGGTGGTAGCTGTTTCCTCCAGCCTTCTCCTTAACCAATCTGACTCCAGGCACTTATTATTGAAAAACCTGCCCAGTGCAGGGATGGAGGGTGAGGACCACCTCCACTACCCCAAGTCCAGCATGATTTTTAGATTTCTTCTTTCTTGATTTGACAATTGTAAAACAAACTGTCACTGACTCTTAGTGACCTGTAACTCTTGGAAGGCAGTGGGAAACTGGACAGCATTTACATTCGAGGTGCAAATCAAACATGTGACTTCACAAAACCAGTATTCCACTGGGAAACTGATTGGCTGAAAAATACTAAATACTATCGCCATTTAAGAAAAAGTTAGAAGAAATATCTCATTACAGCATTCCTTGCCCCACAGGTGTTTGCAGGATTTTTTTAGTGTGATCTACCCCAGAATGTTTCCTTGAACTTGGATTAAGAAATTACTAAATTGCATTTCCCTAGCAGCACGTTGATTTTTGTCAATCGAAGTATAGCCCCATATTTTCTAACATAAACTGAATGGCCCAGAAGATTACAATTCCTATAATGCAATGCATCCCTCTTCCTCTGAGGGATCTGGATGATATATTACAGAAACTGCATAATTCTGAATAATGCCTGGAGATGTAGTCTGGAGAAGCAGGCCAACCCAAAAGGGAGAATGGAGAACATACAATGCATCTTAACTGCAATCCCCATCTTGTACGTAGCTTAAATACTAAACAGGCTTAAACCAAAATACTGCAGAGCCAATCAAGAAGAGAAATAAAGCGTTTTCAACCTAAAAAGTGTTAAAATATTTCATTTTTATTAATGAAAAGTCAAGCAGAGTGTTTTGGAATTCCCACTATGGTGAAATGTTCTATTTCACATTTTAGTACCAACTGGGAACAAACTCAAATATTCAAATGCAGGCATTCCCACTGTGACAGAAACTGCAAATTTTGCCCAGCTATAATCACAGCTAATTCCCATCTTTAATTTCAAAGGCAACCGTGAAGTCATGTGTAAGGAGAGTGTCTATGGTGAGCCAGTACCCAGGGCTAAGCCATAGCAGTCAGTCTGTCACCCAGGGCTCCCTCCCCAGCTGGGAAGGAGAATTGGGGGAAAAAAGGAAAAGGCCCATGAGTTAAAGTATAGACAGATTGAATAGAATGACAAAACAGAAACAACAATCCACACAAAGCACAAAGGGTTCTACTCAGCCTGGTTCAATGCTGAGGGCAGGAACAGAGCCCATCAACAAGGAGTCTCAGGGAGAAGAGGAGGAACCCCACCCCCACTGAGCTCCCCCCTTTTATCATGAGCATGCTGAGGAGGTGTGGGACACACCTGTGAGTCAGTGCCTGGAGTGGATCTCCCACTGACTGGGGCTGCTCATGGCTGCCTGCATGGCTGGGCCATGGGGCTGTGCCTGGGCAACCAGGACACCATTCCACCCCCTAACCCATGCCATCTACATCATGCCCAAGTTCCTGCAGACACTGTGAAATGAAAATAGCAATATTATCAGTCCTTTGGGATGGGTCGAAGGAATGCAGTGTTCATCTGGAGCTTCACTCTTCTCCAGTGCAGTCTGGATCAATCCATGGCAAATAGTAGGGCTGTGGTTCCACCCCTGGGGCAGTCGGTTCCAGGTGTACTGGACACCCCTGCAGGTGAAAACAAACTGTGCCCTGCACGCTGCTGCTAAAGGAATAGAGAAAAATGCATTGGCAATGCCAGTTGTGGCATACCACCAGGCTGCCTCTGACTCTAGTTCTAGCATGTCCAGCAGAGCAGCACTCAGCGGTGGCATAACCTCATTGAGGCCGTGACAGTCCACTGTTAGTCTCCATTCTCCATTAGGCTTTCTCACTGGCCATATAGGAGTGTTAAAGGGTGAGTGAGTTTTGCTGATCACTCCTTGACTCTCCAGTTGACGGATGGGGATCACAGAGCCTCAGTTGGTACGATGACGTCGATGCACCGTTGTGGTAGCAACGGGCACCTGGTAGCAATGGTCTTCTCCTCCACCTGGCTGGAGGCAGGGCCTCTCTAATCCTGAGCAAAGGAGCTGTCATTGGCACATGGGTCCAAGCTACTCACGTGGGCTACACTTGTGTCATCATCGGTCACGCGTCGTAAGTTTGGATCTGAGGCCCATCTACGTTGTCTTGGGAGCTGCCCTCTGGAGACTGCAGCAGAACTTCTCCTGGCAGGTCCTCCTCTTGCAATATTTCTGGTTTTCAGTTCATGGACACGTGCCTGTAGAGCTGATGTAGGCTTGCCATCCCATTTCCTCATGTTCTCTCCATGGTCTCTCAAGAAGAACCACAGAGCACCCCGTGGTGTACACTGTCTGTCTCGCACAGGCCTGTCAGGGGAGCGCTTTCTCTCCATGACAGAAACATTTGTTGATACTGATGGGGAATGCAACTTGTCCCCCATCTGGGACAGCCTGTCAAGGACTTTGGTGAGCCGTGCTATGGAGTTATCCAATGGTGCTTCCATGGCAGAGATGCCAGCCCATGGGGACGAAGAAAGATTGACTGCATACTGCTTTAGTCGGGTGTCCAGATCGCCTGTTATTGGTGCCTCATCATCTTTCCAGCTAAATAATGCCAATACATTGGCATAAGCTGGCGGCACGCTCAACACCCACTTGTACCACATGGGTCCAGTAACTCTAAGTGCATCTGGATCCACTGGCATCTGAGGGTCATCCACAGTAGCAAAAATCAGCTCCCGCACGGCTATTTCTCTCAGATACTGCCATCCACCTGCTCAGCCTGTACACAGCATCATCTCGATAGGGATACCTGTTTTTCACACACAGGAGTTGTCTCCAAAAACTGAGGGGCCATGCTTCTCTTGAAAGACCTTTATCAATACTCACATGCCTTGCTACCTGACCCAGCTGCTTGGCTTCACTGCCATCCAGTTCGACACCCTCAGCTCCGTCATCCCAACATGAGAGCAGCCAAGAAACCATGGGCTCACCTTCATGCTGACCATAATCTGTGCGGATGGCTCGCTCCAGTGTAGTTTGGAGAGCCACTATTTAGATGCTAACATAGACACACCAAGGCCCCGAGCTCAGACAGAAGCGAGCAGGTTATCGATAGAAGATCAAACCATGTCAATGAGTCGTATCAACACTGATCTATGCAAACAAGCACTAATGTTTACATGGAAAAATTATGATCAGGTAGTTTCCCTGGACTGCAGAAGACAATGAAGACAAATCTCAGTGAAATAACGACACACAAACCCTCCTCTTCTGAACTGTCCACACACCACCACTCATTGAGACGTGCTTTTCGGTGTGCATTAGGTAGATCCTTCCCTTCTTGTCCCACGCATGTATCTTGAGTTTCTCTTGGGTACCAACTGAGTACAAGCCTGCAGCGACGACACGCAGTCAGGTTCGTGCAGCCAGGGAGCCAGCAGCAGCTGTAGGCACCTACCACATGTGTGACAAGCTGGGTGTTCTAAAGAAATGTTCAAGTGCTGACTTCAAGGAGGAAAATAGCAGGACATATTTCTCTTGGGCAAGCAGAGATATGCCAGCTGCCCAAGTCAGCAACACATATTTTCCACTCCCCACACTGCTAATAGCATAAGATCCTTCAGCATTAAATTCCTAAGAGCTAACCAGACTCCACCATGTCCAGAGGCAGTCTATGATTACTCTTACATGTAGAGACCAGAGAGCTTCTGCTAGTCTCTGTCCTTCACATTGATGCTCCTAAACATTACATTACACCCTCTTCCTTGACCCCTTTTAGTTCTTACAAGTGTTTCAAGGTGATAAGCTTGATGTTGCATTGACTAAAATACAAAGTTGTAATTTTCATATCACAGAGAAAAACTCTCAAACTTTCAGTTTTGTGGTGTTTAGTCCCATGTTCTATAAAGCTTTCTATCCTCAGAAAGTCTTGGCTGGCTTGAAATTGCTGCCCAGGGTGGCTTTGGAGGCAATATGGCATTTTAACCCCCCTTGGCAGGTACAGAATATGAAAAGGATTAAAGGGAACTGCTGGCATCATAGCCCATTCCACAAACACCACTGGAGGGGCACTCTATGCCCATTCACTGATGCATGGTTATGCTACCTATATAATGCTGAGGTAAATTTGGCAAGTTGAACAGAATTTGCTATTGTTTTGTGTCACTGGCAGAACACAAGGCAAGATCACGCTAACAAATCAGGCCTTCCATCTGCTACCTACCCTCTCTTCCCAAGAATTCCCTCTCAAAACATCTATAACAACTGCCAGAGCAAAAAGCCATCAAGACCACTCCATCATGATCACCACAACCACTGACCCAGCTTTCTTCCACCATCTATTAGGTGTACGAGCTCCAGTCATCCTTATTCCTGCATCCTTAACCCTGCCCTCACTAGCTGAGTCAGGCACTGCTGCACTACCTCCTGTCAAACAGTCCTGTGCAATATTAACCTGTGTGCACCAGGGCAGCTTCATCCTAGCTGTTAATCAGGTTATGCCCTGAAGTATTTATTGTGCTAAGGTCTGCACTTTCATACACGTTAGCATCACTGGGGACAGTGCCATCAATAGCCTGTCACACACTCAGCAGCTTAGGGAAATTTGTTCTTCTGGCTGACAGAAGTTTCCCATTTGGGATTGTAATGGCTGTGTGGCAGGTTCCTCATGGCACATTTCTGCTGACAGGCCCTGCTCAGGGAGCACCACGAGTAAGAGCACTGCTCCCCCATCCCCATTTAGGCATTTATTATAACCCAGCTGTGCTGCATGGACCACACTTCCCTTCTGTGAAACAACACCCCACACAGAACAGCACTGCATGAGCCATGAGAGGACTGGAGGAGCAATGAACTGAAATTGGAGGCAGTCAATTAGTGAGACCCAATAGATGCTCTTACTCTATCCCTGCCTTTTTGAAGAGCCTGAGGGAAAGGCATGAATCAGCCTGATAAAACCATGAGCCACCCACCCTCAGGTTACCGGTTCAAACTAAATTCCAAGCCTGCAGAAAGCCTCTGTTGTCCCCTGAAGGTTATTTGGTAGTTTGTAAGATACTTGCTAGAAATAAGTCATACTGTATAGAGCATTTATTAGATATTAAGTCAGGCAAAACCACCAGAAGGCCTCCATGGATGAACGGGGAGCTCCTGGACAAACCCAACCATAAAAAGGAAGCCTATGGAGGGTGCAAGCAAGGACAGGTGACTTGGGAGGAACACAGGGAAATTGTCTGAGCAGCCAGGGCTCAGGTTAGGAAAGCTAAAGCCCTGACAGAATTAGGCTCAGAGGCTCAGGGGTACAAATATATGAATTCACCCATGGACAGGAATCCCTACCAAACTTCATTCGCAAGTATGACATTTACTGGGCACAACGGAGGCGGTTTGTGGTGTGCCCACTGCAGCAGGGTGCTGCACAACACGAGCTGGCACCAGCCAGGAGACCCAGGCAACCTGACTGGAGCCAGACACTGCCCCCAGCACCATCCCACTGTGTCCCAGTGGGGCGGGCAGAGCAGGCTGGGGACACCAGCGCGTACCATTGGCCATCCCCAATGACGTGGGGTGATAAGAGAAGCTTGGGGTCACCTCAGGGAGTCCAGTCAGGACCTGCAGGAAAGGAGCTGAGGACAGGGCACCCCATGGGCTATGGGGGACTGCTACCAACAGCACCCATACAGGAAAACCAATTTCCAGATATGAAAACCAGTCAGTCAGCTGGGTGCCAGGCAGGACACTGTCCTCCCTGTGGGGTGGCCCCGGCCACAATGGGGCCAGGTGGCTGGGCAGGGCTGTTTACACACGTGTAAACAGCTTCATGCTCAACATGTACAGAGAGCACGTGACAGGGAGTTACTGTAAATGCATCCCTCCATGTTTTGCACACACTGAGAGGTGTGTTAGGATTTTGAGCGTGCTGTTCAGAGCAGGCAACAAGTGCAGCGGTGGGACCAGAAATGAAATTACTGGATTAACAGCTCAGTAATTCTCCTTATTGAGTTCAGCCATGTCAGAACAAACCTGTGTGCTTTTCTAAAACTTGTATTACATGTGCAGGGCACCTCAGCCACCGCTTGCTGTGACACCCTGCAAGGAACCCCCCCTGCACATCAGCCTTGAGCTGGGCACTCCGTGAGAGGGGCTCTGCAAACCCGCCCCGGGCATCACGCTGGCCAAGGGTACCCACTCGTGAAGAACATATTTTTTACCTTGCCTTCATTTGAAGCAGACCCATTTCAAACATCTTTTTTTCCCCTCAAATATTTATTAAGAAGAAATTTGTAATAATCAGTTGCTGGAGATTTTTTTTGTATTCACACTTGTAATTAGGTTCCCAGACAGACTGCTGACCCCTGATAGCAACAGCACGCCCCCTCAAAATCCATTCACAGCCCTTTCTTCCCAACCTTTCCTGCCCCCCCCTTCCACCCATCAGGATTACACACAATATTTATGACCATAATTACTCTGTGTCTTAAGAGAGTCACTGTCTGTGAAAAACACAGAATGCTGATTCTCTATTTCACATTAATAAGTCTCATAAATAAACCTGACTTAATTTACAACAACTGCTTTCTCAGAAATACAAAACTTCCAGTTCAGTTTATGATTCCTTGCCAGCTGTTTAAAACATTGGGGTATTTTTTCATACAAAGTGCACATGTTGTAAAGCTACTGCTGCTTGATACTGTAAAAAGAAAAAAAAGTAAAGAAAAGGTTTGTTGCCCCCTGATTCAGTAGAAATAAAGAGCTGAAAGAAATGTAAAGTGAATTTACACTTCCTTGAAAAATTATTCTTGCTCCCACTGTGCTTTGAAAGGCATATTAAAAAAAGTCTTAGAGGCTTCATGCTTACTCACGTTGTAACGCAACGCAAGAATAATTTCTAATATTGTCTACCTGGTATAAAACAAGCTGTGGAGACATCAACAATATTTTATGGTTAGAGAACTGGCCTGGGGACTCAGAAAATTAAAACTAGGGCTCAGTATTTGACTGTTATGGATTTCCTGTGCTTTGTTGGATATAGAATTTCATCCATCACTCTAATTAGGTATCTTCTACCTAATTCCTCTTTCATCCTTGAGCAGCCATACAGTTTATATCTATGAATGCTAACCAAATTGTCTCTTGGATTACACTCTCCCCACCTCCATCAAAGACCCCACCTCCACAATCAAAATGTGTTTTTGCCCACTGCATGTTCTCAGTGCAGGCTCACTGAGGTCAAACAGCATGGGCACAGCCCCTGGGCCCTCCTGAAAACCTACCTGATACACAGCCACTGCCTGGCAACCTGTTTGGTACACGAGTGTTTCTACAGCACTTCACAGACCTTAATCACTCTGAAATTGTACCTTCAACGCTGCTTTCATAACGGGGTTGGGATGAATGTTAAGTAACTGGGATCATCTCAAAAAGCAAGGGTTTTCCAACTTCAGCTACAGTTGAGGAGACACCAATAAAACATTGTCTACAAAGGGTCTGTAAGTCTGGCTGGCTGTTGGGTATGACTGCAATATGCATTTGCACACAGACCCCTTGTGGTTTCCCATTGGAGTGGGGATTTGCAGAAGGTTTTCTAAGGAGAAATGGGCACACAGTGCAGAATCACCTTGTGTGATCCAAATAGTAAATTTGTTCTACACCAACAAAATCATCTATTGATGACTATTTGAAACAGATTTATTTGCACTCTATTCAGCGCGTTACCCGCCAAGAACCTCTAAGAAAGAACATTCCAGTGATGTATTATTATATTTCAGTATTTCATATTTCCTCCTATTTAAAATAACTCTGCAGTGCAGCATTTTATCTCATTTACACTAGTTTTCTAGTGAGATTTTTTTAATGATTTTTCATGCCTGTGAGAGTTGGTTGTTTGGGGTTGTTTTAAAGAAGACAGTCACAGCTATTCAGTCACAGCTCTGGGGCACTATATGCAAATCTTTCTCACTCTAACAGCACCTGAACACGGAAAGGCAAGGCTCTGAATGGATGTCTTATTCACATTCCCCATTATGTATCTGCATCCAAATAATAATTGCAATTGGGTCTAGAAGTATAGATTCTCTCTTAGGTACAGATGACATTGCTGGCAGAAAACAGTCTAACAGCAACAGAGTCAGTTACAATAAAGTCACTCCAACATAAAGGGATCCATAGATGATACAGTGCTGTGACAGCACTACCTGTGTAAAAATACAAATTCCCCATTTCTAATAACTTATAAAACAAGTACTTGCAGCTTATCACCATTATTAACACCTGTAATTTTTCCTTACAGTTCTACCTCCTGGAACTCTGGATAACAGCAGAGTCTCAGCGAAGAACAGAAGTTACTTGTGGGGATGGTTTCAAAGAATAGCAAGAAAATACGAGACTGTTAAGACTTAACAAGATAAGATGGGAACAAAAGCATTCAGATCTCTGTTTAAAGTCTCATAATTTTCTAGGTAGAGATCAGAATGTTTGACTCCCCAAACAAGTTGAGCCTTTGCTTATCACCATAAGTTAAAGCAACTGTAATGAAAGCTCATGACCAGCTTTGTCAAAATGCAAACTCTATCAAGCAGAGAAGTACAAAAGGACCTAAAGTTCCACTTGCTGTATCTTTGGGTCTCAACATGCATCGTAAGTTTTACGTGCAGATTGGAACTTAAGAGAAATGATATTAAAGCTCATATTACTAGAAGCATGAACATTTTTTACTCCAGACGAGAACAGAGTTTCTTCAAAATCTATAGTCTTCCTATTTCCAGAACTCCAAATAAATTGTACTGTGAGACACAAAAATTGTAACTGACCCACAAGGTTTTATTATCTTAGACTAAGAAAACTGCAGAAAGCAAAGCAGCAGAGCAATTTTTAAAAAAAACCTAAACCCCACAATTCCAACAATATCTTAGTGACTGCTAGTAATGCAGTCATTGTAAAACCTAAGTAAGTTTTAATATAACAACTATCATAAATAGGTTTTAATATAAGAACTTCCATTTAAACTACAAAAGCTCCACCTAAAATTTACAGAAACAAACACAAGAGCACAGTGATGTACAACTGTTTTCTCACTTGCTTCCTTCCCTGTGACCATCTGTACTTTCCACAGAGGTGCTGAAGCAGCAAGTGGAACAGTCAGGTCTGTAATTACATGCCTTACCAGAGGCAGAAAACACTGGAATGTCATGAGAAGACATGAAATGATCTGGGAAATGCAAAAATCAGGCACTGAATATAGTCCCGTTCTATAAAGATAATGATATTCAAAAACATTTTTGCCTGTTAATGTAATGGATGTGAACAGTCCCACTGATTTCCTTGGTGTTTCTTAAAGGTACACCACTGCCAGTGCTTCGCTGAATGCAAGACTGAGTGCTCAAATGGAGGCATAGCACCCCAAGACCTGATCCCAAGCTCACAGCAGTGTCACACAAGCCTGAAGTTAGTGGGTACAAATCTCAGCCCCTGTGAAATCCGTAGTAATACTCCCATTCAGTTTAGATAGACCAAATGCTACTCAACTGAAGAAAAAAAAAGTAAGAGAAAACAGAAGCAGACTTGAAAAATACAAACTGTTGGTGAATGAGGTAGCAGACAAACTGGAAACGAGCTTTTTGAGGTTTCTCCCTAATTAGCCAAAGCAAAACTGGGAACGATAAATCAGTCATGGCTATAAGGTCAAAATCAAAAGAGAAAGGTGAATCCTGGAAGGTCAGCCCTCCCATAGAATGATTTAGTATTTTCTTCTGGTGAGTTGGAAGGTAAGCATTTCTGAATAAATTACCCTTTTTAAATCTTGATTCATGCTTCAGTACTTTTTTCGAACATGTGCTTAAGTTCTGTTGATAGGGAAACTTATTTAATCACCTGCTAAAGCACTCTTCTAAATTGAGACCTAAACCAGCATCTATAAAAGCTTCGTTCAAATCAATGGGAATCTTTTTATAGACCTCACTAAAAGCTCTATCAGGCACTAAGTCAAAGGGGACTGAACCCAAGAAGCAGAAAAATCCAAGCTACTTCTCCTGGAAGAATAAGCTCCAAAACCTCTTTACAGTAATAACTTTCTTTCATCCTCTAATATTAAATGACAGCACTAATAATATGCAATATCAAGTTATTAAGCATCTAGTCCCGAGCCATCCAATTAGTCTGCTGCAATGTAATTAAAACAAAAACAACATTAACTCAAAAGTGAAATTCACTGCACTTGAGATGAGCAAAGCCAAAGAATAAAAGTTCATTAGAACTAGATGAAATTCATATCCAGACTGGTCTAAACTCTGGGTAATTAGCTTGAACCATCTTGGCATTATCCAAGGAGGATACGGATAATTGGGTTCAACATCCCTGAAGATCTGCTACATTTCTTGTGACAATAAACCATTTGTGCTTTGAAGCTGCTTCCCATTTTCTCCATCAGCCTCATCTGACAAGGGCTATTGACCTGATAATTTACTTGTCAAAACTTATTAGTCAAGGCAGGACAAAAGCAAGAAGGCATGTGGGTAATCCAAGAGATTAATTTGTCGTAATGACTTTCAGGGATCCTCACTACTGTAACGGAGATCAAAGACATCTCTGAAACAGTTTAATCTAAGCCAAGGATCACATGGTGGAAGAAAAGGAACAGGCCAAGAATTATTATATTATTTTATGCAAGGTGGCTAGGGCAAGATAAAACCAGGTGCAAAGTACACACCCAGCAAAGCACCTGACCACTTGACTTCAGGCCCAGGTGCTACTTAGCACCTAGGTATATTTAAATTCCGTGTCAGGTAGGGGCTTCCTTGAATTTGTTGTCTCCTGACTCAACTGCCACGTCTGAGAAAGGTTATAGCTGAAGAAGGAACCGATCACCAAACTCTATCAGGATTTGTTAGCCTGCTATTGTGTCATGAAATAAGATGTTGCAAAACTAACACAGTGTCCCCCCCATTTGTTTGACTTCTCTTAATTGAGAGAACAGCAATTTATTCCAGAAGACGGGACATTTCCTCCTTGAAGGTTTAAGAAGGAATAGCACGTTTCAATCATCCTTCACATTATCACTCATGTAGCTGACCCAAAGCAATAACAACAGAGCCCTGACAACTTCCCATTATGCCCAAAATTATCTTTGGGCAATCCCACCACCTCGCACAGTTTCGTCTGATTTAGAGTTGACTGAGGTCGAGTCAGCTCTCTGTACACCTTACAACAGTGCATTGCAGATACAAAAAGAATAAAATCCAGCTCAGCTTAATACTGCTAATCTTATGCATACAGAAACCAGGAATCAAACTCCTAAAGCTGTGAAACCAGATTAAAATGCAGGATGTATTTCCTTTGTTAAATGATGGGAGTCTGAATCTTCCAGAACATTTGAGTGACTCTGGGGAGCGTGACATATGAGTGACACCTTTCCTCTGAAAAAATGAAGTTCCAAATGTGTTCACAGAAGAATGAAAACTGATATTCTGAAGTATTGTCATGAATACAGAAGTTGGGATTTTTGGAAAAATAGCAAATACTCTAAGTACCACCAGAAAAGTCCACGAGGACAACACTGTCACTTTGCTACATTGGTTTTGTAAGAATAATAAGTGTAATAATAATAATAAGTGTAAAAATAAAAGAATGTCTTATTGTATTCAGCACCTCAAATTCGGATGCCACACGCAATACAGTTCAAAAAGTACAAAAATGCACCTTTTACACAGCTATTTTCCAGACCAGAAATAACAATTTCACAACCCTGTATGAGCTGGAGAACACCTGAACAGCTTTGAACAGCTATGCCACTTCCTCCAGTGCAGCAGAGAAGGGAAGGGACTCCAGAACTGGAAATCACAGGGGGTTTCAGGCCATGGGGTTGCAGTAGAAGCAGTTTTTAGCATGCAAAATTCAATCCTACTCCATGTCACAACTCCCTCAGGCAGCCTCTCTTCCACCAGCCCTCTCTGCATCTGAAAGCCTGACAGTCACAGAGGAAAGGCACCAGGGGAAACAAAAAATAGCAAAGCAAATACGCAAGGCCTTTCACATCCCACTGATGAGCAGGCTCAGCTATAGCAAGAACAATGTTTTCTTTCCCGCATGCACACGGGAGAAGGAAGGAAAATTTAACTCTAAATGCAAATCTCAGGGAAAAAAAATCTTGCAGAAGAATAAGGGCAGTAGGAAAATCCTAGAAAGAAAATTAAAAGAAAGCATATGAGAAAGCATGTCTAGAAATCAGAGATTTTTGCTTGTTTGGTTTTGTTTTCAATTAAAGATTCTTCATTTTTTCTATTCACACGGTTCATTTTCCCCCAGCAAGAAACCTGGCCCCTAAAGGTTACTTTTCAGTATTGATAAACATCATCAGTCTGTCCATCTCTCAGTTCTGGTTGTGGGTTCCTAGTCTCCATCTTACTGGGAACACTGACTATGCTGCACGGGATCACATAAAATCAGCACTGGATCCTTCTCCGTGATAAGGCTGGCTTATTGTCAGGTCAGACAAAAAGGGGCATGCTAAGAAAGTTGCTGTACATGAGACCAAAACCCTGCTAATTCCTCAAGCTGAAGGTAACTGTTAATCAGGCTTAACAGGCAATATAATTAAACAGGTTTGCAAGCAGATCTGTTTTAAGTTGTGTGAAAAGAAACGTCGTTTTACGTAAAGTGGGGATGTAAGGGATGTGCCCAGCATTCTCCAAAGGAAGGGGAGAGCAAGCTGTTGAAATGGCTAAACAAGAACAATATAAAAAGAGAGTGACTGAGAATGTTAGGTATCAGGCAGCCTCTGTGGGCCACTGAGGAACAGAAAATGCAAGAAGGCTTCCCACCATGCTGCCTAGGGCACTTCATAGCTCATTTACAGAAACACAAGCTCAAAGCCAGACTGCCTTGGTGAAATACATCAGGGTGGGATATACTGGAGATCACATTAGATGATTCACTTCTCATATTTTTTGTTTTCAGGAGATATGAAGGCATCAACAATTACTTCAAAGGAACTGCAGGCTGTGTGACATCCATCAAAAAACAAGGACATCGAAAGTCAAGTGATTTGCCTGTAATCATGGGGAAGTTTCTCAGAGTGGGAAGAAGAGAATATTCTGCTTCTGCTGATCCTGTCTCATTGGTATAAGCTGCAAGAGCTCTCTCCCCTTCTTTTAACTACACATGGGATTCTGTAGGCTGGATGGGAAAAGACTATATTGACTGTAAAAATCACTCAATCCCTTTTCTCAGCTCTTGCATCCAATTAAATGGTGATGGAAGAAAAAGACCACTTTGCAACAATGAATTAGTGAAGATACTGTGAATATTGTGACATTTCCTATCTGCCTTGTAACCAGCTTGTTACTACTTGTTTATAACAGGGAATGATGAGAGCAAGAACAGTCATTCTGTTCTCACTACATTTTCAGATGTCTCAGACCAAGCTTTTCTGTTGCATTATTCTTTTTCTAGTCATCTGTTGACCAAATAGAAATGGATGTGTTTGAAAGTGGTCAACCACTGGAGCCTGAGGAGTCTCCACTGACTGCACAAGCACACGAGCAACTTAGTGCAACTCAGTGCAAGACCTGCTTTCAGCTGGCCTCTACAATCACCAGAGATCCTTCTGAACCCAAATTACTCTGATTCTGCAATTGATTTTCTTACATTGCTCTTCTACAGTCCAAGGCAGCTGAGAGCACTTCTTCCTCAAGCAATCAGTTTCAGAATGGCAATGCAACTACTTTGGGAGGGGGCTGCAGCTGTCATTTGTATTGATGGAGGCCCTGAGGTTGCCTCCATTCTTTAAATTGGATTCTACTGGAGTCATTCACCAGGTCACAGAGAATTCAGTTGGACCTAGATCTAGTTCCCTGAATAGGAAAGACTACGAAATCTGCTGGTACTGAGTGTAACAAAACCACTTTCAGAAATTGAGTGGACAAATCAAAAATAATGATACAAAAATCTGAAGATCTCATGGGCATAAGACAGAACGAAGAATTTATGTATAGTGCTTGAATTATAACTCACTTCAAAATTCCTACATATACTTTTTATCTGACAAAGCAAGAAATGTAGGATTCTAAACCTTCTATGTGTGCAAAAAAACCTACACTGAAAATTATAAACTGAAAATGTGACTGCAGAAACCATAAAGAATAGGTCGTAAATTCTCTTAGCTCCTTTCACATTCATTCTGAACAACACCAACTAAAGAACGTGGAGGAAGAGTTTATCTGAAGCAAAGCTGTAACACATCTTCCTGTTTTATTTAAAAGTATTTATACTTTTAGTAGAGTGACACCTCCTAGGCATTTTTCAGTGCATGAAAATTCATCAGAACTCAGGGTAAACGCAAGTGCTAACGTGATGTTTTTCACATAGCAGCAAGTACCTCTTCGGAGTCGGTGGAGACCAAGAAGTGTTCTCAGACTGAGACACCACTAATGCATGTAATGAGCTGGGAGTTATTTTAAGTTACCAGATCTATAGAAGGTAGGTCACTGCGTTCTGCACTGGAAAATGATCTGCAATTATTTTTGTCTCTTCCTGGAAAGGGAAGACCCCGGTGCCCGCAAGGCAAAGTCAGAAACAAAGACTCCATTCAGAACCAGTTCTTATACACAGATAGCAAGGTACACATCTTGGATTTGTATTCCTTCTCTGAGGCTTGGCTGCTGCTTTCATTTTGAACTTTGCTGTGGAACTCACTCTGCACAAGCTATTTAATTCACCCGAAGTGCAGAACTGTTAAATACACTTTACCTCCTGGTCATCCAGCTTTGTGTTGCCGTGGTAGCACCATCAAGACTTCCACAGATGAAAAGCAAGTTTTTCCCCTAGTAACTTGTCCTTTCTAAAACTCATCCATTTACTGTTAAAGAATTCCTTTCCCTCTTCTCTCACTTTATCTTCCATGCTATTATACTTGTTTTCCTTCACTATATCCTGCCAGATTCTTAAACCATGCTGCTCACAATTACCACCATGCTTTTTCTTACCCTCCCATTCCTCTCCTGTAATTTTACATACACTGTCTGAATCCCCACTGGTATAATAGGATTCAGAACCAGATTTGATAGATTTTATTCGAAAGGCAGGTAAAGGAGAAGGTGTCAACTCTTTGTTATGGGGCATAATTCATTCCACAAAACGAGCCTGCACTCCTGCTTGTGCTTTCCATTGCCATACCATGCTCTAGACACGTACACTCTGATATATCCTGTTTACCTTTTCTGAAATTACTTGTTTCCTTCCAACGTCAGTGCAAATTATTTTATCAGGCATATTCGCTTGACTTCTACCATGATGAATTTCATTCTCATTCCTGCCCCCATTGAGCTCTCCAAGTTTCTTTAAAACAGTTCTTTATCTTCCTTACTATTCAGGAGACCTCACAACTTCTATCTTCCTTATCACTTCTTCTAGATAGTTAATGGAACTTCTAAATAACACTCTTCTACTTATTAAAACCCACAAATTATTTATTAAGAAAATAGGAAAACTTCATGGAAGACAACAGATCTAAGCTGTACCAAGCTTCTGCTTGTTAGCACTTACCTACATTTCCGTCAACAATTGATAATCCAACTAATAACACTGCAGCAAGTTGTCTCCTCTGAAGTACTCTACCAACTCTTCCACTACAATACAGACACATTTATCTGTTCACCTCCCCTCCTCGCCCCCCCAGTGCCATCCCACAGGCAATACAGAGTTTAAAAGACCCAAAAGGAAGATAGGATTTTTAACATCATGACCTCACTGAGATCAACCAAGCTGTGGCAGTTTAACCAAGCTGAGAATAGAGTTCTATTTATTTTTGTTAAAGATACACATTTTCTTACAGTACATTAGCAGTCTAACCAACTGACAACCACAACACTTTGCTTCAGCTGAAATTGCTGATCACAAGCACCATTAAATACTTGAGCACGACCATGCTAAAGCAAGGGAAGGCATTCTCTTAACTCTACCCCTGAACCATACAGTCTCTTGGAAGTTTCAAGAAGCACTAAAGTTCCAGGAAACTATAGAGACAGAATCACAGAAACCACACTTTGACATGGCCAGTGGGAATCACTATGTATCAGCTAATAATTCTGCATTTCTAAAAGGCCAAAAGAAACTCAGCCCTGTGGTACAGAAATTAAATCCATGAGGAAGGGAAGAACAAAAATTAAAAAAAACCAAAACAGATTTAATTAAAAGAAATAAGGCAGCCGGTGGCAAGAGGTTGAAGCACTGTCAGATGAACCAAGGGAGTCT
Source organism: Podargus strigoides (assembly GCA_028020825.1). NCBI lineage: Eukaryota > Metazoa > Chordata > Aves > Caprimulgiformes > Podargidae > Podargus > Podargus strigoides. The sequence continues at coordinate 7,086,171 of CM051633.1, forward strand.
GGTTCTCTACAGTCCATTTTTAGCTGAGTGGGTTTTAATAATGTCTCATCCAGAGGCATTGTGGCTTGTGTCAAATAAACTGGGGGAAAATGCCAAGAGAGAAACATACACCTTCACCCTGTTACCAAAAGAGTCAATGACCTACCTTGAACAGTTCAGTGCTCCAAGACCAAGCTGAGCATGACTCCAGTGATGCTGCTCCCCACTTCACCATAGATCTCCAGATTAGGGGGCTGGCCAGGAGTCAGGGTTTACACAGACCTGCAGAAGTGTTGGTGGGCACTCCACAGGTCACCAGCCCAGTGTCGTTCTCCAAGAAGGACTACTGCCAACACTAGATCAGCTCAGCCATGGTTTGGTCTATCTTAGTCTTGAAAATGTCTAAGGATGGATGCACATCATTTCCAGGTACCTTATTACAGAGGTACAGTACCAAACAAATGAAAAAGCTCTTTTGAAGCTTCCAAGCTGCAACTTCTGGCCACAGAAACCTCGACACACCATCTGAAAATACTGGAAAGGGTTTGGCTCTGCCTTTTTTGTTATTCCCTTCAAGAAATTTTAGGCTGTTATTAGATGGCCCCATTGCTTTCCCTCACCAGAGTACAAAACCCTATTTCTCTCAAACTCTGCACATCATTCATGCGCTGAGCCCCAGGCCATCCCAGCAGGTCTTTGTGGGACCTGCTTCAGTTCCTGACATCCTTTGTGAAGCAGAAGATCCAAAACTAGACCCAACATAACACACAAAGCCTCACCAGTCTCAAACAGAGAGGGACAATAACTTCCTTCACTCTGCTAGCCAGAGTCCTCTAAGTGCAGCCCAGCATGTAGTTCACCCTGTTCACTTACAGAGTGCGCTGTTGGCCAATATTCAGCTTGACATCCCTCATCACTCGCAAGGCCCTCTCACCAGGACTGCTGCTCACCCACTTGGCTCCCAACCCGTCCAGATACACAGGGTTCTCTGCTGCAAGAGGAGAACTTTGCACTTCTCATTAAGGGGTCTCCCTTGGACCATCTTTAGGCTTCTCAAGATGCCTCTGGGCTGAAGCTCTTCCGTCTGGCATACCATCAACAGAAGCACATAGTTTTCATCTCTCAGGCTTTGCAACCAGAATTGGTCACACAGCTACAGCTTTTCCTTCTTTTCCCTTTAAAAAGTGGTTCCACGCTCCAAAGACAATAACAGCTACAGCAGTATAACTGCCATTCCCAAACAGGAGGTGTTAAGTGCCTCAGGCATCCTTCTCAGGAGCAAATGTTTGGAGAGAAATGTGTTTTCCCAAGGGATAGCAATATTGCTGCTGTGTAAAAGGCAGAAAAATATTCCCGTACATCTAGCCGAAGATTCAGCATCCAATTCAAGCGACACGTGCTGTAAAGCAGGAAGAGCCAAACACAGCAGCTGGTATCTAAACTGTGGTCTGGGATGCCTCTGAAGCATTAAAGAACCTCTCCCAAAAGATCCTGTATTCCTGCTGATAAGCTCTAGCTTTCCAAAAAAGCAGAGACCTGCTTATTAGATTCTCTTCCACTGTAGGTTTCCACACGTACTGGGCATCTTGCACTCTGCAAAACTGAGCAGCACCTCCTACTGAAACCACTCAAACCATGGTCTGTACAAATAATTTTAATATAACCTTATGTTTTAGAAACTGAACAGACACTCCTGTCTAAGCCTTTGCATTTTGGGATACCCAGTCATACCCCAAAAACATTAACTGCCTTACTGACTATGTAAAGTCAAAGGTACTCCCCTTGAGATTTTCTTCTCAAGTAATCAACAAAACAAAAAAAAAAGTGCTGATTCCACTTTGGTTCACAGAGACATACTTTTCCTGTGATGGTCTGCAAAGATGTGGAGCTTGCCTGCCATCCTGAACCAGGCAATTTAAGCCCAACAGGTATGCAATGGTTAACCATTTAAAAGCACAAACTGATGACAAAAGCACTGGACCACAGCAGAATTACTCAGTTAGACAGTTAAACCAGAATGATTTCAAGAGCCTGAAGGAATAGGAAGTACAGTTCTGTTCTGGTTTTGGCTGGAATAAAGTTAATTTTCTTCCTAGTAGCTGGCCAGTGCTGTGGTTTAGATTTACGATGAGAATAATGTTGGTAACTCGCTAAGGAGTGTTTATACTAAATCAAGGACTTTTCAGCTTCTCATACCACCCTGGCAGCAGAGTGGTAGGGGAACTGGGAGGGGACACAGCCAGGACAGCTGACCCAACCCAGCCAAAGGGACATTCCATACCATAGAACACCATGGCCAGGATACAAACTGGAGGGAGTTGGCCAGGGGACACCACGGCTCAGGGACTGGCTGGGCATCAGTCAGCAGGTGGTGAGCAATTGTATTGTGCATCACCTGTTTCATATATTCTCTTACTATTATTATTATCCCTTCCTTTTCTGTCCTATTAAACTGTCTTTATCTCAACCCACGAGTTTTACTTTTTATTTTGCTTCGATTCTCCCCCCATCCCACTGGGAGGGAGGAAGCGAGTGAGCAGCTGTGTGGTGCTTAATTGCCAGCTGGAGTTAAACAACAAGTAGTTCTCATTCAACATCACCTCTTTAATAGACATTTTATTTCAAATTGTAGCTATGGAAAGGGTTTTTAGCTCTTTACTCCCAATGAATAGCTAAATTAGACTTGGAATAGAGTTGCTTATGGCTAATGCAGCCTGACTGTACCTGTAACACGACTGCCCTGCCAAACATTAGTCATTGTCAGGTTAGAGCTAACACAAGGAGGACTTCATTGCACGCTTAATTTAACAAACAACATCTGTAAAACACAAGAAAACATCTTTCAGATCAACCCATGGATCCCACCCAGTTTCCTTCTCCATCTCTGCATTAGATGTCACCAGATGCACATCTTTGGGTTCCCTTCCCCCTTCTTGAATTCTTGGCAGATGGAGGGTGACTCTCTGGTTTTGGCTTCCCCACCAGGCACAGACAGTTAGCATACCAACTGCTGTGCAGTACCTATTGTGTTACATGAACTGTTGATTCAGATCACATTTCTAGCCGACAAGACTCTACATCAAAAAAAACCCAAACCAAACCAAAACCAACAACAAAAACCAAACCACCAAAAAACCAAACCAAAAACTAAAAAAAAAAAATGTTCTTTGCTTTGGTAACCCTGAGGACAGATTCAGCAAAGGCACTGCAGAGCAGAAGCTCACAGGCAATGGGCTATCACTTTTCCCTGAGCTCCTCTATTTGCCCACTGCCCCTTGAATCACAGCCAAAAAACCACTAAAGGCAAATGAGATTTGTTGGGGACCCCTGAAAGAGCAACTTTTGAAAGAATTAAGAGTAATGAATGTAGTCCAGCCATGAGCTTGTAGGTAGCACAAAGCAAGCTGCTGCTGGTGGATTCTTTCAAGGTCACCCAACTGACTGTAGGTTGCTTCCCTTCATCTGAGGCTTGTAAAACCCGTGCAGACAGCTCCTGAGCAAGGCACACCAAAACGCAAGTCAGCATTTCAGTCTTGAAAAAGGGTAATAGATCTCTGTGCCACAGAAACAGTGTGTGGTACAGGCTCTGCCTCCTCATGCCCCTCCAAGATTCTTTGAAAAAATTATGCAAAAGCAGCTACTCTCTGAAAGGAAATCAGGCAATTGAGAGCTGATTTATCTCCGCCACACACCACTTATCTGGAGTGCATGTTTTCCCTTTCCTGAGAGACTGAACAGGATGAGGATATCGAATGGCTCTTAAAAAAAAAACCTCAACCTGAAGCCATCAGCCTCCAGAGCCAGACAAAACACTCATCAGCATTTAAAGCAGCACGAAACTACTGGAGATGCCCAACCAGGCAAGAGAGGAGATTGGGAGGTGGTTTGTAGCTGGGTTGTTGTTTCGGGGTGTTTTTTTCCTATGAAAGGAGTAGCTTACTTATGGCCATTTCCAGCTGACAATGTGAGGTCCATCTCAGCCAGCAGAGCTCTTCCAGGTCCTGGATGTGGCCAGCCCATAGTCCATGTAAGGGAACGATTCACTCCCCAGTCCGGGCGTATTTGCCTCACATCTGCACCACTGGATTTTGTACCAACTCCAAAGGCCCCACAATTTGTTTTGAACCTTTGTCCTTCACCTGAGAGTGATGCAAAGAGGGCATGAAACTCCACTTTTCTAACACAACTGTGATGCAAGTTCAAGGCCAAGGTCTGAGTCACCCTGACTTCCCTAGGACCTCCTCCCAATCCCTCTGCCCAAGGGGGCTCACTCTAAGCTCAGCCCTGAGCCTTCAGTCCCAAGATGTGCCTGGCAATATCTCCACCCTGTTCTGTGCACTTACTTCCCAGCTTGACCTGCCTCACCAATGACTGGTGTCACTGGGTGTGCTCCTGACCCTGACTTGTGTTCTCCGCTTGACTTCGGATCAGCCCCATCACCACAGAGGTGTCTGTTGATCTGGACTCCCAGTTGGCCCTGACTGCCACCCCCAGCCTGGCCTTCCTGGGGAACAGTGGAGCTGCACCCTGGCCAGCCAGACCCCTGCCCTGCCCACTCAGGTGCCAAACCCTCATCTGTTGAGGAGCACAGCCAGCCTTTCATTGCACCCCAAGGTTCATGTCAGAGGTGACACATCCTCAATTTATCTATTACATGAACACAACAAACCCAAGACTTGCTAAAAATGAACTGGATCAAATAGACATTCAGATGGCAGAATCATAGAATCATCACCATGGTTGGAAAGGACCTCCAGGATCATCAAGTCCAACCTTTATCCCATCATCTCCCTAACCACTAGACCATTAGACCATCAAGAAGATGAGACAAAACCCCTCTGGTATGCTTCGGATGTGATTTTTGCACTAGAAGGAAATTCTCAAATTACTCTGTCCTGTGAAGTTTCTGTGCTGTGACCCTCCTGTAATGCCCCCTGCTCTCTGGCTCGCAGGGAGCTGGCAGGGAGGCAGTCAGCTACCTGAAGCCAAGACACAGCCTGCTGCCAGAGAAGGCAGCATGGAGTCATGCCTTGGAGTCAATGGGGCTTCCTTAGAGAACTCCTGTTGTCTATCAGACTTTCCTGAACTTCAGACAATGTTCCTTTTGGTGAGGAGCAGTACCAAAATACAACCAAAAGCAGAGAACATAATAGCCTTCCCTCCTTCAAACAATGCTCTTCCTCACACAGCTACAAGCTGCATGTTTTGTACAGCCAAGGAAACTGGGGAGCAGATGTTCAAAGACTCTAACCCAGTGCAGGTCAACCTTACTTCAAAGGAACTAAGGTCAACTTAAAACCTGAATGCAGAAACTTTGGATTTCTAGGGTCAGGCTTTCCCAGGTCCAGAGCAGAGCACACAGCCATGAGGGAACTCATCCCACAACCACACATATTGAAGGGAGTATTGGTGTACCTTCATTTTCTCCCTAAAATCATGCCCTTGTAGTTTGTTACTACTACGTATTTTATACTTGCTGGAGGAAACAACGACAGACCTCCAGCTTGTCAGCAATGGGAGAACTTGCTCTGATTATCCAAGCAGTCAAAGGGGGCTTTCCAAGTCGTGGTTGATTGACATCTTTAACTTGCTTCTCTCCACTGGAGCCTATTACCTGATTTCACAAACCTCAGTGCCATCTGCCCTGCTGTCTGTGGAGTAAAAAGCACATGTTGACTGCAGTCACTCACATGTCTGGCCTCATTTACTGGACAGACTTCTCTTTTTGGACCTGCTGCCTTCTGAACAGAGCATCACTCTGGCAGACCACACCACCAAACGTGACCATGAAAGGAGGGCTGCATCCAGGGTACGTAGCATTCATCTCTAGACCACTCTAGGTATTGCACTCCTCTCCCAGTGGTAACAGACTCTTCATATGTTCACTAACACTGACTTGTAAGTAGGCAAAATATGCAGAGATTGAAACGTAAGCCTCAAAAGAATGTCTGAAAATCATCTTGGGAACTGCTTTCCACAAGCTGAGAGCACCCACAGTTCTGGATACAGCTTTCATCCAACTGGGTATCTGGCAGCCCAAGGAAACACACTCAGGCACTGAGGTTTCCACACCCAAAAAGCAGGAGGAGGCTTTGAAAATACACATACTGCTGCACAGAGAGCAGAGAACAGCAGGAAACTACTCCATCACTTTCAAGCAGAAAATAAGAAATTTGCCACCCATCAGTCTCTTACTTGGGTGTAATTACAATAACCTCATTGCATTGCTTATTATGCTAATCTTAATTAGCTTGCTGCTCCTTTGCCCACCCTCCCATCTGTTGGTCATTTTTTCAATTCTCTCTCCTCTGACACTTTGACTGCAAACTCTTTTGAGTTCAGGACTGATTCCCTGTTAAAGGTGGAGAAAGCCTGGTCTGAGGTGGTCTTGGTCTCTGACTTGGGATTTTTCAGAAACTGTCCAAACACTCACAAATTAGTTGGCATCAAAGATATCTTAGGCTATTTTTATTTTGTCATTAAATTAACTTTCACCTTAAAACAAACAGTACTAAACTGCAAAGGACTGTCTGTAACTATCAGTAAAAATATACCAGCTAATAGCAGTGACAGAATCAAATCTCTAACACCATTTCCCTTCAGCTCTTCTCTTCCCTTGCTTTTAAATATTTATTGAGTGAAATTCTGTCTTCTGATTGATTTCTCCAAAGATCCAACACTTCCTAACAACCAAAGAACCTGTGAGCAGCAGGTGTATAGGCTGTTAATGATCATGGCAAAATGAATACCCAAATCAGAGGCTTCTTTAGAAAATACTGGCTTCTATTTTGGTCTTTCCCCTTTCATAACCTTGTTCCCTGAATACAGTTTAAATCAGCAAGGTCACCTCCCTGATGTAGCACTAATGACCACCGATGACCTACGTGTCATCTGAATGCTGAAACCTGGAAACCTCCTCCCAGAAAAGGATTTCCAAGTCCCTGTATGAAGATGCAGTCAGAGTCCCTAAAGGACTAACACCTATTAAACAATGAGTGTGCATCTCAGCTTGATGGAACATCCATTTCTGTAACTGCCTGAAGGGGATTTATGTTCACAACCACGTAGGTGCAAGAGTATGCTTTTTAAACAACATTCCCCCCCACACACACCTTTATTCACACCTTCTCCAAAAGAAAACCGTAGGAAATAAAACATAAATGAAAACTCATTTGTTCTATATTGAGACCGTCCATGAGAACAAAAACCCATTCCTGACCAGCTCTAGCACACGCTTTTCCAGAGAGAGTTCAGATGGTACAAGGGGCATGGATCCTCTCTGCATTACCTCCAAATGCTGATGAACAAATTGCTGATCAGAGCTCACAGTCTAGGCTTAACACACCAGGTAAAATTAAAACAAACAGCTCCTCTCCATATCCACTTCACAGCATTTTGCCCTACTTTGCACGTTTGGTTACACTGCTGAGTTGGCTCCATCCACGCTAGGATGCAGAGCCCTGTGTTCCCCCCGCCCCTGCAAATTTTTCAGAAGCAGCTTGCTAAATCAGTAGAGAAAGAAAAACAAAGTTCTGTTCCCAGAGACACATTACAAGAGCGCTCGTTATTAGTTTTGGGAAGTTTTGGATCCAAGTTTGCTGCCAACAGGACACAAGTGCCTCTCAGCTCACAGACAGGCACAAGGGTCAGGCCAAGACTCAGACCCAAAAGTCATTTGGACATTACAGCTGTATCACATCTGCACAAGGATCTGAAACAAAACCCTTCATGAAGGGAGGCTCACATTCCTGGGGCTTGAAATCCAGGCTGAAATCACAATTTTACATTGCAGAGCCATCTCAAATCAGCAATGCAGCAACTAAGCCTCAGCATGCTCGAGTGTATGTGGCAGGAGAGAAAACAGAGCTCAGTATAGAGTGTGCTGCTCTGTTCACTGTCAGTATAACCACTGGACAGGGATGCTCACTCTCCAGAAGCACAAGACTTTGTAAGGTGCAGAAATACCAGTGTCTGTGACAGTCACAAGAAGGTAATACATGGAGGAAGAAGCAAACTCCTCATCACAGATGCTTATTTATGCATGGCTCTGCTAAAACACACCTCTTGCCCTTATCTTCTGACGTGGGCCCATGCTGAACCCTGTGAGCATCATCAGGCCCACCACCAGAGCCATCAGTTTATAAAGAAGTGACAGCAGGGAGTCTGCATTCCCTCTGTTATTGCTTAGTTTACAACTCAGTGATGGGCTTTTTCTCCCCTGACAGTTCAGAAATCTCATTTTGAGATTGGAAAAATCATGCTACATTTCTCCTGTCTCTAACAGCAGCACAGGTAATAAAGACTCTGAATTGCATAGTCAGGACTGTGCCTATGATTAAAGCAGCAGATGCTGCAGGCTGCAGACCACTCTTCCGTATTTACAAGGTCTGCAGGGAGAAGCAGCATAAAGACTTGTATTTGTCAAAATAATCCAATGTCTTGAAAATACACTAGGGAACCATTCTGGAATAAGGATGGAGTTATTTTTACTTAGTTGCTTCCCTGATCAAAACCACAGTTTAAAATATATATTCACTGGCTTTAAAAATCTGTGAAATATAGCACGTAACTCACCAGAGAGAGCAGCACTGAAGGGAGGCTACCAATACCTAAATATCTGGACAGAAAGTCAATAAACACAACTCCCAGGACAGCCCTGCAGTAACAGGGAGGAGTGGCAGGTGGGAAAACTGGCAGAGGACAGTTCAGCCCCTGTGTGTGCTCCTCCAGACTGCTGTCACTGCCACCCCACGGAGCAGCCCCGTGCCATCAAAGCCACTCTGACCCAGGTTGGAAACTAAGAGGTTGCCTCTGCCAGCATGACAGCAACTTCAGAGCTAAATTGTTATCACTAATAATCCCCACTGACTTTATTTATGGATATGTAAATACTTTTTCTTGTGTCTCATTCGCGTATTTTTCTCTATGGGAAGGAATTTAAGTGTTCTGCCAAGTGGAGGTGAAGAGAGTGCCTGTACACAGGCAGAACGTGGAGGAGTGTTTGTGCAGGGTGTAAGCACAACCCTGCTGACAACCCTCAGTGCAGGTTCACAACTCCTCCGACCGCGTCAGGTTCTTCTGAGCAGAGACCGCGAGTCACACCAACGCACCAATGAGCCAAGGGAAGGGCAGAGAAAGGACCCAAGGAGAGGTGCCAGGCCAAGCACTCCTTTGGGATGAGTGCTGGTGCCCAGATCTCCAACGAGAGCAGTTCAGCTGCAGTGAGGTTACTTTGCCTACACCCATCAGCAAACATGAAACAAGCACTTGCCTTCTCATTGCACCCAAATCTTGTATTGAAGCTGCCTTTGGAACACGCTCCCTGTTCCATACTTCAGCGAGTTATTTAGTTATTTAACCTCAGAGGGCTCAGCTCCCTGTGAGGGAAGCCTCCTTTCTAATTTTTCTTGCCTTTTCACATTTTTCTGGGTAGACATTCTCTTCCTAAATCTTTCTGCTGTACCTTTCACAATGTTGCCCAACTTTGTGCGGGACACTTCAGTGATGCTGCAGTGCACAAAAAAATATCAAACCAACTCTAAACTAATCTGCTCCCCGTGCAGTCTGCTTCTAACACAAGCAGGTACTGCCCTGCATGGACATAACCCTCCTGCAGAGTGAAAGGCCAACAACCAAACCCCAAGACAAAATGCCCCAGGAACACGTGAAACACTTTCTGCTACCCTGCCCTTGACATCTGAAAGAGCCAGAGACCTTGAGCAAGATGCCAGCCCAAGGGTCAGTCTGCTGCCACTGGCAGGGAAAGCTCCACCAGCCCGAATGCAAACCAGGTGGAACAGAGCTGGAAACTCTCCCACCAAGCACCAGAGTAACCCTCCCACTCCTCTTCCCACCCCTCTTTTTCGTGTTGGCCTGAAGATGCGAAAACAAAACAAGTTTGTGCCTTGCACATCTCAAAGGAATTACTTTTCTATTCCAAAAGATATTCCTGTCATCAGAGAGCACATACATATCACAGCCAGCAACAGCTCCTTTGCATTGAAGTCTTCAATCTGACTGTATAAATATGTATGCTGTGGAGCAGAACACACTGACAGGTACACAGGAAGCCTGACAGGATAACCACTCCTCTGCCTGCATGCGCTGAGCCATCAGGTAAATAACTAGTGAAGCTCGTGGGCTTTTTTCTTTCTAAATGCATTCTATTTACTTGATCATCTGTAATGACTCCTCTCTGAAACTGTTAAGCTCTATCATGTAGAACCATGTTTAGATGGGATTACGCTTACACTCACATCAAGAAATAAGATGGCATCACTCACCTAACTGTCACTTGGCATAAAGCATTTTCTTTTGCTCAAATAAAGGCTGAATTCCAATCCTGGTGCCTGCAGCAAATAATACCTTAATGTACACACTGTCCCATAGTCCTGGGGTCAGGCACAGAGCAAGGTGATATTATTTACATTCTTCACAATTAATGCTCCAGAATCTGGCAGTTTATGGCCTGGAGTACAAAGAGGGATTTGAAACCATCTAATTTTTTGTGCCTAAATGGAGATGTTTTTACACCTCTTTATTAGGAGGTGAGAGCCCAGTATTTGACTCAGAAATGGTTGCAGCAAGTCAGACCAAGCTCCCACCCAGAACAGCATCAAACCACACCTACACCCAAGGCAAGAACAAGCCCAGAGGAACACTTCCCCAGAGCCTTGCCTCCAGCTCCTGGGCACTCACTGTGCCTCAAGTGTCTTCAGATTTCATAACCTTTCATAGGTTTTATTCCTCATTTTCTCATTTCTAAACTCATGCTGCCCACAGTATGTCCTGCAGCAACAACATCCACAGGCTGAGCCACACGTTCTTCAAGAAACCACTCCTTATTCACTCTTTTCCAAGCAACCTCTAATTTTACACTGACAAAATCTGTCAAGTCCATCCTCAGCCACCTGCTTCCTAGACAGGAGATCGACTCCATTTGACTACCCCCCATCCAGAAGCCTTTCCATACCTCTGATCCTCCCATCTCCCTTCTCTGCATGTTTTACAGCTGTCCTTCGCTTTTGGAGATGAGGCACCAGGACTTTACACAACACTTAAAATACAAGTGTCCTATTATGGAGACATCAATGCCCTTCAGAGAAGGCTCACAGGTTAAGCACAACAGAATAGAAACATCCAAAAATCATCTGTGGTTTTAAGTCTTGGCCTTTAATTCTTTTGTATTTATAGAGAGACATATTTTTGGTGGGGTTCTTTTCACACTGCTAGCTCTACTATCTTTTCAGATGGGGAAATTTCAAAGCAGACCAGCAATGCACCTATTCTGACAATTTATCTCCGACACAGACAGATGCTCCAGAGAAGGCAAAGTAAATTCTAGAGCACACAGTGAAATAACACACACCACACAGAAACCATCTTCCAAATCCTGTGTTTTAAATCTTAACACATTAAGATTTAAATTATTATTATGTGCAGGAGAGTCAAGAATTGAAGAGACTCAAGAGACCTCACTGCCAAAGTCTTTGGAAAAGAGGAACACGGTATCCCAAATTTCACATTTAGAAATGGTTTTTCTATCTTCATTAAGATAACAAGCACAAGTAGGTTACTTTCTAAGTATTTTCCTTTATCATTGAAAAAGTGATCTTCCACCTCTGCTGGACATCCTCTCTTCTTATTTTATGGGAAATGGAAAACAGGAGCATAAGACTGTATTCATCATTCTGTCCTACACTTACCACACCTTCTTTGACCAAACTATGTTAAGTTCTTCACAGGCCAAAATGCCTTTTGATGTGCATTCTCCATCAATATAAGGCTTTTGAGCTGGATGGAAATGCCAGTTGAAAAGGACCAGTGATTCAGCCCCAGCCTCCTTACAGCCAAGTGGCCAGAGGTAGCTTTCAAGGAAAATAAACTTCAGGCTTACTCTCACTGCTACTTTCAGCAGCTCAATGACAAATGCTGTTAATAGACATGAAATTTTGAGTGCTTTTCAGGAATTTCAGCAACTTCAATACAGCAGTGAATTTCACAGACTATCTTGCCTCTAAAGTAGATTTCTGACTTTGATCATAGTTTTTCTGATCTTTCACTGCCTAGGAACGTCCTTTGCTCTTATGTCCTTGAAGCTGGTAACAGAGAGAGCATCTTTGCTGAGAGGACTGAAGGTATGTGAATACAAACATTATGCAAAATTCACAAGGAACAGAAATGCAGCAACAAAAATGAGCGTTATTTAAAATTAATAATGAGAGGGACATATTGGGAGACTTGCAATTTAAAAAGCAATAGCTTGTTAAGCTTGCTTTAATACCAGCTTAGTTCATTACTCATGGACATGACAGGGAAAATAAAGCTGGAGGAATTGCTAATGATGCCAGAAGTCTGTATTACACATTTTGTAGTTCCTAATCTCTTAAAACTAAACCAAAAAAAAAAAAAAAAAAGCTAAAGCTAATCATCTGCTCCTAGTTCCCTGATTTCATATCAAATTGCCAGCAAATAAATCCACTTAAGGGGAATTTCTTAGTTCCTCTTCTGCAGTAGTTTAATTAGATTCCACCAATAAGTCTCTGAAAGCAACATAATTTCTTGTCTCAAAGCAGTTAGCTGAGGCTTGCAGGCTTGCTTTCTTCATGGGAAAGCAGTCTTTGCCATCACACCTCCTTCTGCTGAAGTACTAGACAGTGGTCCACGCTGCCCTGGCATGACCTCCTTCTTGCTCAGTACCTTCCAGGGTTGCATATTACCATCACCTCCTACAAATCAATGCTTCTGAACCTGCTATTCCAAAAACTTAAAAGGCTTTTCTTCCCATTACTGTTAGGGATGCTCTCTCTGCAGTCATTAAGATGAGGCAGATCATAGGTGACCTAATCAATGCATTTCTAGAGAGTTTGGGTTTCATTCAGCTGTCTCCCAAATCAGCTACAACAGTGTTTTACCCAGTCTGATTGATTTGGATTGTTGGAAATGGTGAGAGCCATGAATAGAAAACTCTTCTTACATGATATTGCAGTGTGATAGTTACTTCATGCAGCCAAAGACACTGCAAGAGGCAGCACTGCAGGACTGTAAAGTGCACTCCCTCTTATTGACATCAATCAAATGCTCTTTCTCAAATCCTTTCTTGTAAGGGTGCAGTCAGTGATGACAATTCAAACAGCACACAGAGACTGCATATACATCCACTGCAAGGTCAGCACATGAAATACTGGAAACGTGGTTTTCCTCTGCTAAAGGCAAAATACCGATGAGAACAGTCAATTTGCTATCAACAACAGGAACTTGCCAGTCTTTGGTTTTGTGTGGAGGATGTTCAGCTGGAGCTGTTTTTCTAGTCTCACATCTAGAAAGACACATAGCATGCTTTGGGAGGATAGAAAAATCTGCTTTACACTGATAGGCACAAGCCTCATCGAAAACAACAGGACTTAACTCTTGACAAGCAATTCCATATGCTTGCTCCATGTACATCTCCAAAGCATCTCTGCTTACTTCATGGATGCAAACAAGTCTGCATTCATCACTGTGCTTTAATGCACAGCTAAATATAGTGCTCTCAGAGCAACCAGGTCTTCTTTCTGCCTTACAAATTTCTGACAACTCCTTAGCTGAATTCGGATGACAAAGACATTAGGGATACAATTTTGTAAGCAAAATTATCACAGCAGACAAAAAAGTCATCCCACTGGAACCATCAAAATGTGTACCTCCACCAAATGAGCCTACTCTTGTAATAATCCTACTCCAAAAAATGCCTGGTATTAAAATGTAATCTACCTCATTTAAAATGAGATCAAAAGGTCTTCAAGAGTTGGTAAAGATCCCCAAATGCCCACTCATGCCCTTTTTCACCATTTAGGAGAACTGCAGTGTCATAATGGGAGGCACTAAAAGGTGTGATTGCTGAAGTGCATCCACTGGAGCATCTGGAAAAAAAAAAATCCTTGAAATCAGTGGTGCAACACTACATCCCAAAATAACTTCCTTGAGTGTTCAGTGCAAGAAACAGAATCCTTCCTTCCTGCTGGCAGAGATGATGCTCTCTCACTGGCCCTGGGTTCGAAGGAAGTGTACAAGCACACAACTAGTTTTATTGACTTGTAGGATCAAAACCGAAATGTACTGCTTCCAGCAGCTCTAGAATATATGAAAAATCAATTAAATTAAGTAAAATAATTGTCTTTGAAGTATTCACTGTGCACTTGGGAAGGACCACGTAAAGGAAGGAGAACACAATAGTTTGCATTCCCTTTACTTGCAGGGTTTCAGCAGGGGGAAACAGAAGAGCAAAACACCTCCTGCAAGTTCGTGTGTGGTTTGTAAATCCTACTGAAAGGAGGTGGCAACGAGAAAAGAGACATTTGGGACAGGTATGCACTTGCAAATAGTGACCAAAACAAAAAAGAAAAGAGAAAATAACAAAACAGTATGTTCTTTTCCCTACCATATCTTATTTAGTAGATAGGCAGACTTGGAGAAGGGCCTGCTGCAAAGCTAATTAAGTCAGCTTCTTTCCAGTTGCTTTAACTAGATTTTGATGAGGCTTAGCTTTTAGATGTCACTATTCCTGACAATCAGGGTCATTACAGTAGTGCTTGAGGATCAACCAAGAACAAAACCCCACTGGCTTTAAGCACAATGAAAACACAACCAAAAACATTCTCAACAAAGCTTTGTATATAATTAAAAAAGGAAAAAGATAGGAGGATAATTTACAATGAATGATCTGCAGCATATCTGCTGTTTTGCCATCTGAAAGCCAGGCATGGCCAAAGGAGAAGGAAACATATTTCTGCTCTAGCTGCCTTATGCTTTCAAACAGTTGCTCAGTGAATCTCTGCAATGAATGGTGCAGGGCATAAAGGAAAATACAGTCGTTGTGATCTTCCCCATCCTCTGAAACTGCACAGCCAGGTAAAGGATAAGACTGTGCCTATAAACTATGCAGTACAATCTTTAAAGAGCCTGTGTAATCTGACAGAGCAGTCCCAACTGCTTCCAGTTACTCCAAGGCAATACAAAGCACAGTCTTTGGTAACATCACAGAGGAAAAGTGCTTTCGAGGGACTGGAAAATATTTACATGCCAGCCTCTCTAACCAACAAGAACAACTCAAAATGTAAGACAGAGCTGATGAAATTTTAGTGAAATTCTTGATATGTCATGAGACCTTGTGTTGGTTAAAATATGCATTAATATGCATTAAAGAAGCCCCAGGGCATTCTTATTTCCAGCTGAATTATTGGCTCACAGCATAGCAACCACGTGTGAAGACCTCACAGGAAACTGTGCTGTATCTCAGGAGGGGTAAAAATAAGATAAGGATTAAGAAATTACAGTGTCAACAATGCCCCAGTCAGATCTAATCAGAGAACTGGAGAAAAACTGAATTGAGTACCAGAAGAGTTAGAGATGATTAGATTGATCCATAAGTCAAGAAAAAAATCTAGGAGACAAGAA
The DNA here is from genome assembly GCA_028020825.1 of Podargus strigoides. Taxonomy (NCBI): domain Eukaryota; kingdom Metazoa; phylum Chordata; class Aves; order Caprimulgiformes; family Podargidae; genus Podargus; species Podargus strigoides. The sequence continues at coordinate 7,101,585 of CM051633.1, forward strand.
CAAAATCAATCCACACTGCACAGAACAAAGAAATAGTTTGCTAGAGTCCACAAGGTCTTATCTAGAGAGGATAACATGCACTCATACTTGTATTTGTATTTATATAATAGAATAGGTTAGAACATTAAGGAAGAAAGGAAAGTTGGAAGCAAACAAAAAAACCCCAAACCAACACAACCCAGACTGTAGAACAGAAAACAATTAAATTTTATATAACATGCTCTTTGCAATGGGTTGTAGATCACCTTGCTGCAAGAGAGTCAGTCACAACCTGAGGGAACAATAAAGTTTTACAGCAGGGTAAGTAGAGGGGAGATGGCTGAGAGAGGAGGAGAACGAAGTATTGGGAAAAGAAAATGGAGCAATGTCAAACATGATGGGGTCTGTTTGGAGGAATAAGGGAGTTAGTGTGTGAGCTGAGGAAGTAGCAGGCTTGAATGCATCTTTGTGTGGAGACTGAAATGTTTTTTTACTCTACAACAGTAACAAGTATTCTACCAGATGGAAATAATCTGATGGCATCAAAGAATCAATCAAAACAATTCTATCAAAAGGGAACGCTGCTTCCTCCCTCCTCTCCTGCTCTGCACTACCCGACCAGTGTCTTAACAGTTATTCCAGTCAGCATGCAGAGATTTATTTTTAAAGGTCAGAACAGATCATTACAACCACCTAGAACCTGAACTCGTGTGTAAGGCCAGGAACAAGTAATGTTGTGCTCTGCAAGGTTCACACCCGTGGACACCGTGCCAGATGTGCTGAAAAAGAAAGCGCCCCTTGAATTCATTCCAGTGCTTGTCCCAGCATCCTCAGCCAGACCCAGACCTCACATACATCTATACCCCAGGAAACTGATGCCAATTCCTCTGTAGCAATTTCTTAAATAAAATACTGTCTCTCTCATGCTAGGTGGTTACATATTCAAATCTACGCTGCCTTATTTGTTTAGCCCTCACACCCGCTGACACTGAAACCAACAATCCCATCTTTTCACCCCAAAGAGCATCCTTTCTTAAACCCTTTCTTTTCTAGCCACGTGAATATAGTCTGTAAATCCCCTTCATACCAAGGGACTTGCTCTCCTCATCTGTATTCACTGCTGCCTTCACCTGAAGAGGGGCTGCCACACGTCAGCTATCGATTTCTGTAGGCAGTTTCCCGTCATCAGCACTCAGCGACTGCTTATTAGACAGACAGGGGGAAACTCGAGCATGTGGGCAGTGTTATTTATCATAGGAACTAAGAGCTTCACAATGAGAGGTGAGGGTGGAGAGGAGGAGGAGGAATTCTGCCAGGGTTGAAGGATGCCTGCACACTGGTGAAGCCCAGGATCCTGGAAGGGCAGGTGAAATCAATTCTTTGCAATGGCTGGATTCCCAGAGGAATCAGCTTTGAGCTCAAGCTTTAACCTGAGAGTGAACTCAGCCTTCATGATTAGTGGGAAGCAACAAAGATAAAGAAGCTGTTGGATGCAACATCTCTTACCCTTTTCAGATTAGGTCAGTGGTACCACAGAGTGCACTAGAGCTCAGAAAATGACTCTTGCAGGGGAAAAGCAGAGCAGTATTGATTCCCTAGCATTGCTGGAGACACTTAAGGTCTGTAATGAAGTTTAATGAATGTAATGAAGCAAAGAGCAGTGCTTTTCCTCTAGAGACCTGAGCAGCTTCACACCTTCCAGGTCCATGCAAAACTGCAGTACAAGCAGTTTTCTTTCCCACATCCATGAATAGTTTCCAACTGGCAGAAGCACTGGGGTGTCTGCAGGTATTCACTGGTTAATTAAGTAACTGGAAGACATCATACTCCTCCATAAACACATCTGAGAGTTTGTCACGTTTATAGAAGGTTTCCTGTTCTGAAGTTAGATCAGCTTCCCAGGAACAGTGCTCTGCAGAGAACAGTGGCACAGAAAACTCTTCTGGGCTATGGTCGGAATCACATTCTTGTAGCCTACAATACTTTTGATCCTAACAGCATCCAGATCAGTAGCAATATTTAATAGCATGGCTTGAACAAATTGAAGGAAGGGAAATAGAAACACTGCCACAAACAGTTAAATAAATTACATTTGGGATATCAGGGAAAACATCCTTAGTAAGATGCTTCGCATCCCCCCAGGCTGCCTCTGCTCTGCTTGCTTATATGCTACCCTATCAAGGAGAATAAATTGGTTCTGATTACTTGCTAAAAATAGAAGACATCAATAAAAGTCACTTTCAACTTCTTTAACCACTGCATACTGCAGAAAATGTGCTGTTACAGGAAGAAGGTTTGAGCGTGCAAGCCCATTTCCATGTCTTGGTGATGTGCAGTCTCACACAGACTGAAAGCACGGGTGGTGCTCTCTGTGAGATGCCATTTGAAGTGGGCCTCCCCATTTCCCTCGCCTTCACAACTCACTCAGAGCACAGCACTGCTGCTTTCAGGACCTTTCAGCTGTGCATACTGCCAGGGATTTGGCTCCTCACACCCTGTCCAGAGCGGAGGATTTTTTGCCTACTTCCACAATAACAGGGATTTTTCTTGCTGATTCCTCACCATAAAAAAAGAACAGATTTCTTCGAAGCCAAAAGTATTGCTTAACTCTATAATCACTACAGGATAATAAGCATCTTTCAAGAGTAAAAAGGGGTTTCTTATCTGGAAATAATTATGCACCTAAAGATACATGCAGACACGCAGATACCTACTTCACATTTTGGTTCTTCACCACCTTGAGAAACCTGACTTTCCTCCCTTGGGCATCCAGCAGAAAACTGACCTCAATCTCCTTTTTTTTTTTTTTAAATCTCTTTTACAGCAACAATCTGACATCATGGTGCCCAGCAGTGATATTAATCATCGAAACACTCTTCTGTTCCCCCAGCTTCTCTTAACCTGAGATTATGTCACACAAAGAGGGGAGCTCAGAGGGCAGTTGCCAAAACACAGTTCCTATAGCTGCATGAATGTCTGAGTGACTGAAATGCTGCTACAACCTTCTCCCCTTGCTGCTCCCCCAGAAAAGGGAAAAAAAAAATAAAAGCAATGCAATTTGTGAACACAATATGACAACTGGGATGTTTTCACTGAAGCTCTGTAAGGGATGGGATCATGGAGAACGTCACCCAGCTTCCAAGCCATGTCTACTCACCATTATGAGTTTCTGTCCAAGGTTAAGTGTGTTCAGAGGCAGGTTTTTCACTCAGAATGTGTATTAAGTAAGCAGCTTAGGGCTTTAAGGTAACCAGACCAAGCAGTTTGAGCGAGGAATCTCTAGAACTGAAATCTTAACCCAGCAAATATTTACTCTCAGAGGAAAGCACCATCAGTTTTCAGCTCAAGGGCGGGGGGGAAGGGAGCAGCAGAGAAGGGAAGCCTCTACTGCTGTCTTCTGTTTGTCACATCAGACTCTGATGCTTTTTCACATAGATTAGTAAGTCACACTAGAAACAAAAATCACAGAAATCAATAGGGCCACTAACTGAACACAGCAGTATTCAATACAGATAAGAAAAATAATAGCTACCTACAGAAATTCAGTCACTGAAAGCCTGACCCTGCTCAATTCAGAATACACAACTCAGTAACTCTGAACTAAGGCCTCAATCCACAATAGAATTACCTTGGTTTAAATGGTCACTACTTAACAGTTCACCTGCTGTGACACTGCCTGCGTGCTTTCAGCAACAGTAACTGCAAGAAATATTAATTTTTCATTATGGATGAAGCTAAGCAGAGTTACCTCAAGTATATCGTGGATTGTAAGTGTATACATAAACTACCATCAGCACTCAGCTGACATTATCATTTGATCATGCATCAAAGGCCTAAATTTTAACCATAGGCATATAAAAATGCTATGATACAAAGGCAGAGCATCCAACTAACATTACTGCTGTTAATCCAAGATGCTACCTAGGTACAAGAGAAATTGCAGATTTCATAGAATCACAGAACAGCCTTGGTTGGAAAAGACCTCTAAGATCATCAAGTCCAATCATTAACCCAGTACTGCCAGTTGAGGGCTTTGTCTTTTAATAGGACCACCACTGACATGAAAATGGGAGTGTTTCCGTGTAAAAGAATTATGATTAGCAATGCTAGTGGTGGGCACTGCAATTTAAAGGATGCTTTTCAGTGAACAGAATGATACAGACTGTCAGCGGGTCCAACTCCCTGCTCAAAGCAGGACCAGCTTAGATGCAAAATGAAAAACTGGATACCAAAGAAAGCCTGGCAGAAGGAAAGAAGAAAAGGAATGAGAAATTAATCAAGGGGAAGCAGCAGGATGGAGGAAAAACAAAACGAGTCAAGAACAGTGCTGGGTTGTTCTGAATTCTTGTCATGATACTACATAGAATTCACAGACCACAACTGCTGCTAAAAAGATACAGAGCATAGGCAGGGGAATAGATGGATGGTGCTGAAAGAGCCAGATTAATGTTAGGACAAGGGGGAAAAAAATGAAAGAAAAAAAGAAGAGGAATTCAAAGAGGCAGGGGAGGAGAGCTTTGAACTGGCCTTTATTTTATCCCATAGGTAAACTCTGAGTGCAGGAAAATCTCTGGTAATGGTTCCTGTCTACCAGCTAGTGCCTACACCTGTCTAGACCTCCAGCCAATGTCATAAATTCCCTTCTAAATGGGCAAAAAGGGAATCTCAGAAAGTCAGCACCAAGGAACTCTACATCACACATTTTCCACTGCCTTCTCCCACTTCTCTGCTCCTGCTTACTCTGAAAGAGAATGTGCCTCCATCTCTGGAATGAGTGCTCATCTGGCACTTCTTCCAAAAAGCAAAGGCAGCATCCGCTACCCCACCAGCTCTGTTACACTTTCTCTGTAGGAGAAGTAAAAGCAAATATTGCATTAATAAAAGCTTCCTAACAATTTGCTGAAGCAGGGAAAAGTGTAGGCTTACCTCCAGCTGAAATGGAGTCCTGCCAGCACCCATTCCATGGAACAAACCCACAGGGCAACACAGAAGGGATGAAAGTGGTTCTATGAAAAACTCTGCATGCCACTGAAGGATCCGAGGGTACTGAAGCAGCAAGCAGGCAGGCATACTGAAATTCATCAAGGATCAAGATCATTCTTTTACTAAAAGACTGTCTGTTAAGAATCTCTGAAATGTTCTAAGCTGGTCTTCTATGTTAGCCAAAGCCTTCACTTCTAATGACGTATTTGTCCCCCAGCTGCTGAAATGGACACTTTGTCGTGTCTGTCTCATAAGGATGTGTATGAACACAACATTTGATGCTTCCTGACATCCTCCCCAGCTACTCTGAACCAGATTTCATTCGCTGGCCTGAGTAGTAGCAGAAACGGTGCTGCTATTAAGTGAGATTTGGTGAATGTTTCTGCTAACACTGCTTCCACATAAAGCTCTGGGAGCAAGGCTGAGAAAAATGAGTGCAACTGCTCTCCGAATTCTGGTTAGCAAGATAGAAAGCACCAGGCACTGTGGGTTACTCCATACACTTTCAACAGAGGGTTTGCCATCTGTTCTGCCCTCTAGTTACAAAATACAAACCAAATATAACTCACTACTGAATCATAAAATGTAAGCTATAGATTGAAATTCATGGGGAAAGCAGCAAGCATCTGCAAGGTTTTTCTTATGTCATCTCAGGCAGTAATCTAGGGAAAATGAGAGGAGAGTCCTCCAGGACACTGCCAAACACGTGACTGACAAACCTGGATGACTCCTCAGGGAGGGGGGCTTCAGTTTAGGAACAATATGTTGCAGGGAAACTTCCCCACCAATTTATCTATATATGCAGAACTAGAGGTATTACTGTACTAAAATGGGTAACACAGTCATGATAGTCTAAGGAAGTAACTGGGGCAAGAATGTAAGAAAAAATATCAGCCTTTATTAAAGTGATTGATAAAGTTGGCAAAGAAAAAAAATCACAAAACCCCACAGATTAGTTTTTGACTATGCAATTTCTTCATTAGGAACTTACAGGGAAAAAGGGCTTGTTCATGTTTTCTCCAACTATATCCAGTTATAAGACTGAAGTATTTCAGTTTGTTGAGGGGAACAGTCTCACTGTAAGGGGAACACAGATACAAGGGACAGCTGAAGACAACACCTTAGAAGCTGGAATCACTTTTATGGAAGAGCAGCAAGAAAGGAGGAATGTGGGGCTTCCCTTCCACTCAGCCTGTGTGGCAGCTCTGCCTCCTGGGGTTGTCTGTACTGCAAAATCATGGAGACCCTTTGCAGCACCCCAGTGCACTCTGACCCGCAGCATCATTACAGACTGGGATGTGATGAGGACTGGCAGCTGCCATAGGAAAGCACCCCTGGTGTCCCCACGTGTAACCAGGCAGCTAACAGCACCCGGGGAGCATCGTGACAACACAGGCTCCTGCCATGGGACTGGCAGTCCTTGCATGACCCAGAATTTCAGACATGCAGTGTTTTGCTTCACTGGGAGGAGCTCGTTCCCTCACCAGATCAATGTGCCCAGTTGCTGTTTCCTGAAGAGATGTGTGCCAGTGACATTTAATGAAGGTGGAGATGTGGGAAAGGAAAAGGTAAACAGGAGGAACTGTCTGTGGATTTTAAAGAGTCAAACATAACCATTGGTTAAATGCATTTTAAACCTCAGCATCCTTCACTATAACTGAGCACATTTAGTGAAACCATAGCTAATGATAGCAGCAAAAGTCTGACAGTGAAGGCCTGCAAGGACAAATGCCCACGTGGACCAGCTCTCTGCCACAAAAGGGACTACACTGCATCAATCATGACTCCCATTACAAAACCAGGAGTGCTGACCAAGCTAAACAGCACATGCTGGTCAGACCCAGTGTGGACAATCTTCCCTGAGCTGACTCCCATGTGCACCCTGGATTTAGACTCCAGACACAGGGGGCTTATGTCCAATCAGGGCTGATCAGTTTGAAGGTGAGGAATGTAGCAACTGTACACAAACTGAAGGATGCTTCTGCCAGACACCTCAGTCACTGCTTCCTGTGTACACCAGCAAAACAAGCTAAGGGATTGACAAACCTCCTCCTAGCACAAGCAAGTGATTACTTTTAAGGGCCAGGTTGGTAAGATATTTGAATGGGTTCATGGGCAGAGCAGTCTATTTGCCAAAACATTCCCTACTGTGTAATGTGAAAAAAAAGACAGTTTCTAAAATTCTGAGCCAATGATCAAGACACAACTGAAGACAAGGACAGAGCAGCCATGTGTGAAGTACAGGGAAAACAGACCAAAATGCAAGAGGTACATTTTGGATACTTTCAGGGTATTAGGGGTCTTGAATTCAAAAAGAAAAAGGGAGGGAGTGGGGGGGTAGCAGGCACAGGCAGGGAACTAGAAGCAATAAGGGCCTGTATACCAATATGAGAAGCTCAAGTGCTAAAACAGATGAGCCAGAATACCTGGCAGTAAGAGAGAGGTTTGACAAAAAAGGCACTTCCTGAGCATGGCAGAGTGACAAAAATCAATGGGATGCCATTCAGGAAAGACAGATCAGGTCATCACCGCTGGGCATGTTATTCCACTGAAAGATCCCTGTAACCTGACTGAGCAGAGGGAACTGTATCTTCAACACTACAGAGCCACAAAGTCTCCAATCTACAGGAGTACATGTCTTCTAGAAAAACAATGATCTTAACCTCCAGGGCTGGCACAAATTGCCAACAAAATGCTGATCTTCCTGGAGTCTGTGGAGCTTCTCACACTGCTTTCAACAGAACTGAACATTCTGGGCTTTATATACATGGTCTTAACATCCCCAGATAAGGCAACCATAAGTGATCTGGAATAATTACCCATTTTAGGTTTTCTGCACCTTCTCCTGAGGTGTCTGGTGTGGGCTTCAAATTAGATAACGCTTGTCTGATCAAGTGCAGTAATGCTTGGGTGCTGAAAAATGAATGCCAAATAAATAAAAGGAAAAAGGCTGAGGATATAGCTGCTGTGGATCAGAACAATCATAACAACAATAATAAAAATCAGTTGTAATAAAACCATCCAAAGGAAATGTTTAAATCAATTCCTGAAGACAAACAGAAGGGAAACGTTGAGATGAGCAACCACTTCTGCAAAGGCAGTGTCAGTAGCAAACCTTCCTTAGGATGTTTTCCCTAAAGAAGATGAGGAAAAGCTGAAGTCAGTAGGGAAAATGCTGTGCAGAAGACACAGAATTAAGGCAATTCAGGGCAGTGAGCAGGCATCTGAACAGAGTGCAGCAGCAGCACTTGTTCTGTTCAGAAGTCTGCTGTGAGGAAATCACTGTGCAGGCAAGAGCTGTGGTCAGTACTGCTGATGAAAGGTTTGGAAGTGATAAATAAGAACGGTGTTTTGTAAGACATGCAAAAGAAAGTTACACTTTCTGACTGTGAATGGTACGTGCAAATTCCCACACCAGACCTCAGCACTCCTGTCCTCCCTCCACACACATCTGTACACACATGAGATCTTCCTGCTACCCACAGCTTCTTTGGGCAGTCAGTGATGGCAAAAGGGTCTGCCTCTAGTGACATAATTTCTCAGTAGTTGACAGCTGCATCATTAAAAAGATGCACCTAAAAGAGCATGGTTTGGTATCACAGTCCTCTCCGTGGCACTTCCACCCTGACATGACATCACTAAAAGAAGCAGGAAGAATGCTTCACAGGACCTGGCATGGTTAACCCTTTGAAGACAAGACAGATGCCTTTCACAACTGACACATAGCTTCTAGAAGTTACACAAATCACATGGGAGGGGGATGGAAGCAGCCCTGGGCACATCACCCACCACTTCAGCTTGCAGAAAAAAAGCACTTTGAAGTCCACTAACATCAAATACTGCCAAAAGATCAAAATTAAGCATTTGTTAGACACTCACACCAACTGGGACAGTGCTGCTGCCTCCATCCCTGGCATGCTATTTAACAGGCATGTGCTCCTCCCACACGTTGTATTTGAAGTGGGGGCAGAGGTTTACAAATTTGTGCTGCATTTTTACATTGTCTCTGTAAAGCTGCTTTCACGTTTTATGAATTCGGTCAAATAATTCATGAGTAAACATTTTTAACAGCTTACTCAGCTCTGCCTGATACCAGAATTAAACTCTCCCAGTTGTATGATTCTTCTGTCAGGCTTACAGGTAATGGATTAGAAGGAACTGTTAAAAACTTGGGATCAAAGGTAATTAAAAAAGACTGCCATGTATAAACAACCTCTCAATCACTGAACAAATTCTCCGGAGTGTCAAGGGCAGCTATGAAGTTCAAGCCAATAATACAACTTCCTGCTTAATTAATAACATTTTCAAAAGAAGCAGACAGCAAGTGTAGGGCTTCCTAGAAGGATACATCTACCAATTATGGAGGCAAACAACCAGGGCAGAGTGGAAGACTTACGAGACAGCTCATTAATAACATGTCCTTGGTGATAAAACCCTCTTGGGGATACACAGGACCTCTCATTCAATGGACCAGGTGCTTCTTTGGAAGACTCAGGAAAGTACAGTCTAATCAAACAAAGTCAGAAAATCCCTGTCAACACTATCTATACAATTGTAACACTCATCTAAAGAACAAACCCATCAGTGCATACGTGCATGGATAACTTCAGAGACAGAGTGAATTGCCAAAAAAGGCAGAAGAGCAAAAACTGAGGCTACAAAGGGAAAGTTCCAAAGCAGGGACCTGTGGAGGGGTGTATGGATGCCAGCCAGCCCAGCAACGCCCACAGAAGCAGTGACAAAGTGGTATTTCTCCACTGTAGGTCATTTTGTAAAACTGCTGATCTACTCTTCTCAAGATTATAAGAGTGACTCAAATTATTCAAGACACAAGAAGCCCAAACCCTCTGCAGCTGCTTTGTAAGCAGAGCCTATATTTTAGTTTCCCAGAAAACAATCCCAGTATGAGGTGCAGCAGTAAGCACAGAGATAAGAGCTCAAAACTAAATGCAATCTGCTAAAAGGTTATCACAGGGTTACAAGAAAACTCAGTCTGGCTGTGCCATTCTCAAGGCTTTGCTCACGTGGAAAAAGGGACTTGATCAGACAACTGGAAGCAGAGCAACTAAGAGTACTGAAATGGGTCTGTCTAGCTTGGAGGAGACTGAGGGGTGACCTCATTAATGTCTATAAATATGTAAAGGGTGAGTGTCATGAGGATGGAGCCAGGCTCTTCTCAGTGACATCCAATGATAGGACAAGGGGCAATGGGTGTAAGCTGGAACATAGGAGGTTCCACATAAATGTGAGGAAGAACTTCTTCCCAGTGAGGGTGACAGAACACTGGCACAGGCTGCCCAGAGAGGGTGTGGAGTCTCCTTCTCTGGAGACATTCAAACCCGCCTGGATGTGTTCCTGTGTGACCTGATCTAGGTGTTCCTGCTCTGGCAGGGGGATTGGACTGGATGATCTTGTGAGGTCCCTTCCAATCCCTGACATTCTGTGATTCTGTGACTTCTGCCTTTCACACAAATCCCGGGTTATGTGACACCACACACGACATGGCTAACGCTTGGGCTTGGGGGAATCGCGTGAGTCTGGAGTGTGAGAGGTGAGGACCTGCTTTCTGGACCCAAGTCACCCACGCCTCAGGCAAGGGCACAGCTCCTCCCACCTTCTGTGGGCAGGAGTAGGGGGCTGAAGTGCTGGGGTCTGAACCCCGAGCCCTGAATTAAGGTTGACATATGGGTGGTCCCCATGGTCCTTCAAAAGGAGGGGATGAGTTTGCCTTTTGGCTTTCCTCCAAGGTGTGGCTGACCTTGCAGGGAAAGCCCTTGGGTAAATGAGTGCCAGGTGCCCTGCTGTGGGGATAAAAGCTGGAACCACTTGCAGGAAGGGTGGGGTGTCTGTCTGTGAGGTGGATGCACTTTGCAGAGTTTCCCTGTTGGGGAAGGACCTCCTGACTCTCCCTGCAACTGGATCCCAGTCAGGTCTGGCACCTGCAAACGCAGGCTTTGTGGGGAGGCAACATGGGGTTACCTCTATCATATGTGATCACCCTATTGTCTTGGTTGTCTCCCATTTTCTCCGTGGGTTACCTTGTATCTCTGTTTGTTCCATCTATTATGGGTCGTGCTGTGTCATTCCTGGGGTCGCTGGGGTTGATATCTATTATTTGTGATCTGACTTGTTTGTACCCCCAGTGATCCCCTATATACTGACTCCTTTATGTGCAATAGAACCTACTTACTGGATTGTTTTTCTGCTGCTGGCTGTGCCCTTTGTACTGGGCCTAGTGATTGGCAAAACAGGGGCACAGGCTGCAAGAAGCTGTAACTGACTGAAGAGTCTGAAGAGAGAGACTTGGAATACAAAGGACCTCAAAGATGTTCAGCTGGAATGGAAACTCAACAGGACATGGATATTTAAGTCATATTAGACCCTTCGAACATACCAGGCTCAAAATTATCACTACAATCTCCCCAGTACGGATGACTCAGTGACCAAGTAGTGGAAACTACTTGTTAAGAAACACACAAGCTCTTCAAACATCCTCTTTTTCCTTCTTCCTACTGTACCCTATATAACCACACACACTAAATGTCACAGATCCAAAGCACAGCTCTTCTGGCATCCCTTCACTTCCAGCTCTAACATTTGACAGTGTTTTCTCTCTTCTGGCACACCTATTAACCACCTAACAGCCTGGAATGGCTGCTATTAGATAACTGAGTTTCTAAGGAGATGATGTTTTCCAAAAGACTAAAACTGCTCTGCTGAATATTTTCACATTTTATACATAAGAAATGTTGTTAAATCATGCCTTCAGTTTTAAGGAGAAAAGTAAATTAAGGAAATCCTTAAGTAAAGCCAGCCTAAAATATTGTTGTATCATTTATTTAATCCCCCTTCAACTTTTTTTAAGAGCAAGGTCTGTATAAACCACACAATTTTACAGTTTCACACCTAATCACAGGCAGTTCCACTGCCTGACAGAAGCAAAAGGCTGCTCCAGCAAGGGAGGTGAGCACTGGGTCCTGCAGCACAAACCAGTGCAGTGATGGTGGCTGGGCAGAGGCCCAGACTGAGCTCACCATATTGATTTTAAAGCAACTATATAGAGACAAGGAGCTGCTCTGATGATATTGCTCAAGTGGTTATCTGAGAACAAAAGTATTCACTTCCATGTCTCGGGTATTGTTTTTAATTGGATAGTAGAGGGAAATTGTATTGCAAATCATTTGAGGCCTCCCCAGCAGTGTTAGAGATAATCTCCTATTTTATCAAAAAGAGTTTCAAATATAGTTTCACAGTAAGTAAATAGTCTGGTCTGTGAATTCCTTCCCTAAGAGGTAACCTGCCAAAAAAGTCCACTGAGACTTCCTATTCATGATCTATGGTCCTAGGTAAAGTAATTATTTTGTACTGCATCCTTCTTAGACACAGAGTGTCTCTTGCAACTCCCACCTCTTATATTGTACTAGTTATTTCAAATAAATGGATATGATTTTCTCTTACTATCCCTAAATATTCATATAACTTCATGTATATTTTTCACCCTAGTACAAAATATGCCTGTCCAACATATACACATACTGCTCTGGTGTAATCATTAGACCGTCCAAACCTGACAGATCTTTAAGTCCCACAGCTGTCACTTGTTATTTCAAATTCTAAGTGAAATAGGATCTTGTTAGCCAAAATTGAACACCCACTCACAAAAACTAAGTTATCTCACTCTCACACACAGGCACGCACACATGGATGCAGCAATGGAACTGTTCAGATAAAACAAATGATTCTACATTCTGCACAGTACAAGGGTATGTCTGGGGTGAACATCCAGCAATTGTTTCCTATGGCTCATCTTTCCTTTGAAGTATCTGCTTTTCCAGCTCAGGACAATGTTATCAGCAGCACTGAACTGTCACAACAAAGCTTCTGTAAACCCTCTGGAAGGCTCTGGAGACCTCAGAATATTCATCTAAGACTTTGATAACCTTGCAAAAGCTTCTTACTGTGCCATTTATAAAGCCCAGCTTCACCTTATCATTCCTACTTCCCTGCATACTGGAAAACTGCCTCATCCCACAACACCTCCATATATCAGCACACACCAACACATTCCCACTAAAACCTCTCAGTGCAAATGCCAGTGGTACCATCAGGGGCAAGATGAGCAAGGCTGTACTTGGTCCTGTACCTGCAACCCCACAGGCAGGCTATTTCCTTTCCTCTTGCCATCACCTGTGCAGAGATACCAGCACTGCTTGGCACAAGGATGTGGCACCAGCCTGAAAGCCACTATGCATATACCACCTTCCACAGCACCAGCACGGGCTTTAAGCTGCTCCCACTGCTTCCTTGGAGGCTGGGGCTGAGCTGAGGGTACATAGGGGCCCCAGAGCCACTGCAGCAATGCTGGCATCCCTGCTGCCCCATGACAACCCCTGCAGTAGAAACTACAAGGCACCTGTGGCTCAGGAGCTACAAGCTGGACAACCCAGTGCACCACAGTGACAGGCTTGTAAGCACCACCTCAGCCCTCTGGCACCATCTGCCTTGTCCTCTGCAGCAGAAGCCACACAAACTTTGCAGCAGAGTCCATGGGTAGCTGAGGCTTAAAGGTTTGCATCTAACTAATGCACCACAGCTATTTGGGAAACAAACTGTACCCCTGCAGCTTCCCCACTTCACAAGTATTCTTTAGAAAGAACAGACAAAGCATTTGGCAATAGGGGAGAAAGCCTGATTTAGGAACAGAACAAAGCAGGGTGTACGTGCAGAGGCAAAACCAAAATCAAACTAAAACTACTGTGTGCAGCACTGGATCTGTGAACAACCTGCCATGCAGTCAGAAAAAGGGTTAAACTGATGTCTGGGCAAAAAATGGACATGTTTGATAATTCAGTGGAAGATCTGACACATCTATTGAGCAACTGAAGCAGTACATAACAGCCAGTGGTACCTGTGATGAGAAAAGGATGGCTGTTTTACTGAGTGTCATGGGGACTGAAGCTTATAAATTCCTGTGCAACCTAACAGCTCCTGCTACACCAGCAGACAGCAAAGCCTGTCACAAACTGTGTGAATCCTACGGAGTCCCCAGCCCACAGGCACTGTGCAGCCACACAGCATTTTCACCTTTACAGGTATGATAAAAGAGGAGGAAAAAACCCCAAACCTCAACATGTGGCTGGAACACAAAAAGTTAACAGAGCACTGCCAGTTAGGACAGAACAAGATGATGCGCAAAGGGGGTTAACTCACACGCAGTAAGCGAAGGGAAGCAATCCAAAACCAGGTATTGATGGGATCAAATGTGACTCAAAGCATCGAGGTCTGGCTCAGATCTCACCAGCAGGATAGAACATTTGTTCAGCTGCTCGGCCACACGATGGAGGACAAGTGCATATGCTGCACCAAACGGTACGACAGCCCTTACTGCTTCCAATTTAGATTTTCTTTCTTCTCCTTAGTAACTTTTTATCCTACATCTATGCCAAGGAGTTGCAATGTCACCACTGAAATACACCCACCCTCCTCACATGCATGTTTCCTGAACAAAAGCACGCAGGGAGAGAACGATGTGAGGGTGTGCTTTTGGTGTCACACACAATTTCACAATCCAAATGAACCCTGGGTCAAAGGGAAATCCCACAGGGACTGTGACATATGGAGATGTTTACAGAAATTCTAAAAACCTCATGAAACAAAAAGGAAAACCATGTTCTTCTAGGAAGAAACACAGTGACACGAAAAAGTACAACCAGTTTGAAGAACATGCCAAAGAACTTTAGATTTCTTAGTTGGCCAGTTCTGCTTGGAGTCCATGGGACATAGGGTACAAGTGCCCAGCAGAGGGGACAAGAAAGTTTTATATATACATATAGATAAATATACTCCTCCAGCTAGCAGGGGTGAGATTTAAAGTGAAGGGCCTTCTGCTGTGTTCATAATTTCACATCAGAATTATCAAGTTACTAAAATGGATTAGGTTGCAAAAGGGAGCGCTGCTAAGCCATGCACAGGGAAATGAACACTGCTATTACAGAGGAGATGACATGTAAATGTAAGCAGCTTGTACCAGAAATACTAAGTTGGGAATTGAATGGGCTGGGTATTATTTTGAAGAGAGAAATTTCAACTGCAGTGACAAAGCATGAAGTATTTCCAGGCTCCAGCCTCAAAATAATAATTCACTGCAACCTCTGGGTAGAGCAAGTGGAAGGTACCAGCAGCTAAGGAAGCAAAGGAAAACAAAACCCATGCTTGAAGGAGGAGCAGTTCCTTAATTTTGAAAAGCTTATGGAGTATTTCGTGAGAAATGAAGGCAGAGAGAAATTCAGTACTTAGAAAATGCCAGAATTTCACCTCAGGTTTTAGGAGGGTAATGAAACGTCTCTGTAGTGTCAGCAGTGGGAAAAAAAAATGGGACTGTCCAGTCTGTGTCTTTTCAGGATTACCATTTAACCAGCACCGTAAGCACAGACACACGCCTTCCTTACCAACAGGACATGTTTCTCAGCGATTGTTGGTCACTTTTTCTCCAAGGATTATCTCCCTAAAACCTGTTTACAAATGGAAATGGGAGAGTGAAAAGGGATACGTGTTGTAACTAACATACAAGAGCATACTCAAGAAGAGAGAGTATGAAAAAGGTATGGTAAAAATGTTTCAGATCCTGAGTGAATTTACCCAAGGACTACAAATGCAAGTTGTCATCAGTTGCACAAAGTATCTCAGTGATACTGATTTCAAATAAATAGATCCTAACACACTACATGGTTTCTTTGCCTCTGGCTTGAACCTGAGACCTCCCTGTGGCCCTGGAGCAGTAATTTCACCTGCCAGCTGATCCCTGCCAGGCCTGTTGTTTTGCTGCCATGCTGCCATGCCTTTGCAGAACGCAGCAATGCTCATGGGGACGCAAGAGCTTAGCCCGGAGTGTTAAAGACACACCCCACTTTGGCTACCAGAAACACTGTGATTGTGTAAACCTCTAGTTTTAGCTCTCCATAGTAAGGTGCACCAGGGAGGCCACAGCCTGACTGCAAAGAGGAGTAGTGTGCCTGGGTGCTCCACGTGACACCAACCTCCAACCCACCAACCGAGATGCAGAGATCCCTTATCCCACTGGGAGAGGTGGGTAAAGGCACCAAAGCAGTGCAAGACACTGTCAGCATGTTCTCCACAGTGCACACTGAATCCCACCACTGACAAAAGACATGGAACAACAAAAAAACTGGAAATGAGCTCTCAGAGGTTATAACACATAAGGCTACAATGAATGGCTGCTCATGCACACTCCAATTGCTCCTGGTTTTCTCTGAGCAGAAACACCAGCCAAAAAACTCTCTAGATTGCCTCTGTTTTTGCACCTGACTGTTACTGCTACACAGTTTGGGGCTTGCAAACACCAGAAAAGTACTAGTACACCTCAAAAGCAAAAAAGTGTTGTGGTTGGAGGTTGTGGAGTGATCCATGAATAAACAACAAAACAATGTCTGCTTCTTCACACCCAAAGATGCTTCTGTGTATCCTCTGGAAGCCTCAGCATGCATCAGACCATTTCTAGGTTCTTTATTTTAGTTTGCAAAGTCATTCTAAAACAATCAAGCATTCTGCCTGGACAGAACAAGTACAAAGCAGATGGTGGATGTGTTAAAAACTCCGGCCTTCAAGGATTGGAGCTCGTAACAGATTGCAAGTGGCAGTGGAACTCGATTAACATCCAGAGTTTCAGTTGTTTTGTTGAAGAAAATGGTATCAAATGTGTCACCTCAGCTCCTTCCCATGCTGCCACAAATGGATCAGTGATAAGATTTATTCAGACACAGGTAAACAGGCTGTGCTACAGCCCTGGATAAATGTCAATTACAAAACAGGAGTAGGAATTTTCAACTGGCCCATACGAAGGCAGTCCATTTACAAACACAAATTTGACAGCAGCAATGTGGTGGATAGGACATAACTCAAGGTCAACTTGTATAGGGACTTTGAAAAAAGTAATGTAATAAAATGGCCAGAAATAACCACATCTAAAAGCGCAGTTTCCACCAGGGGAGAGGGGATGTTAAATAATTATTGAAAGGCAACCAAGATGATTTTTTGAATGCTTAAGTAGTTCAGGACAAACTGGAGCTCTGTTTTATGTTTTATAAAAGAATTCACCCAATACATACCTTCATAGCAGCCAGTGGTGAATGCTGAGGAATAAAGAACATCAGCAATGTCACAGCAATGCTGTATAGCAAGAAGACCTAGAGAAAAATCCAGGTGCTCAACAGACCCACACACCCTCATGCATGGCGTTTCCCAAGGAGACTTGGATCCTCACTGCTGCTACAGGTGACTCCCAGGTTGTCACTGGAACTGTGACAAGCCCAGAAATTGCAGGTACCACTGTGGGAAACCACAGCATGGGAGGGGACAAAACCCTTGGAAGGTCTGAAGCCCAGGAGACTGTCTCCTGTGGAGGAAGCCATCAGATGAGCCTCGCCAAGCACAGCAGCACAAAGAGGTACCTGGTCTTGGTGCTCCTAGAGAAGTGAGCAAACATGCTTCCTGTGCTCTCGCTTCTAAATACTGGGCAGACAGCTAGGGCAAAACAACTGGCAATTAATGAAAGAAGAGGGAAGTATAAAACAAGCTGGAGCCACTATCTAATTTTGCTACTGGTTATTTTTCCTTACAGATTAAGCTCTCACCCTTCCTTTCTGCTCCCAGGGGAAGCGCCTTGCTCACAGCTCAGACAGCTCCTCATGCTGTTACACAGTTTAAGCCTACAGCCACTGAGCAACACCAAAATCTCATTTCCTACAGCCAACATTTGCCTTCCCTTTACCCAGCTCCATTCTGCCTCTTCGGGTCCAGCGCTGCCCAACAGCAGTGCAGAGAGAGCATCACTGCTCTTGAGCCTTGTGGGCTAAAAAATAATTGTCAGCATGTTCTACCAGCAGAGCCCCTACTGGGGGAACAATTCATACAGGCAAAAGCACTTTTTGCCATTACAGCCTACACCAGCCCTCTCAACAATACAAGCTTTCTTGGCACAAGTACAATTTTGGTGGCGTAACTGCAGTTTACACAAAGGCTTTGTAATCCCTGGCACGGAGTCATTTGTTAACTCAATGAGACTTTTGCTCCTAAGTGCTAAGCCTGTTTTAAATAAGAGACTTAAGTTGTTTAATTCCCAGAATTGCACCCCGTGCTGGCTGTTTGGTCATTTAAGTTGGCCACTGTGACAAAGAAAAGCCAGGCAGGGCAAGTGAACTTCACATGGAAAAACAAAGAGCAAACTGGCGTCTGTATGAAGGACAGGGGGTTGGGTGGGTTTCCTTCCTCACAGTTTTCCTTTTGCTCCAAGTCTCAAACTAAATCCTGTTAGGCACAGGGGGAAGAGAGCTGTCTGTTTGAATGGAGTGGGAGCAGACACTTGGTAGTTTTACCAGTAAAGCATCTACTAATGACTACAGGTGGAAACCAAGAAAGCTCTCTCTCTCTGTAAATTACATCCAGAGGCCTCTACATTATTAAAGTCCCCATCAACAGAGCCAGGAATGGCATACAGAAAACAAAAAAGTTCTTCCCTGAACACCTCATGTAAAGAAATGTGTAAGCATGGGGTGCTGGAGGAGGAAAAGCACTAAAGAAGAGCCAGCACAGATTAATCGGTACGTGCAATGAACAAGTGTAATAAAGAAAATCAGCACTATCATTTCACAGTCATCAGTGTTTACAGGCATCACACCAGATGATTTCTCAAAAAGGAGTTTCTAAAATACAGCTGGAGGGGGAAGGGAAGCTTTAGTAACCAGGATTTTCCTGCAAAGCACAGATTTGGGAAAAACATGAAGATGCTTGTGCGAAAAACACATAATCAAGGCTGGCATAACATGCAGAGCAGAAACAAGAGCAGAGTAATAATGTAACAGGCCAGTATGGATCAAGCTGATCTGAATTTAGAGCCACACCTAAAGCGTACAGCTCAGAGGGACTCCAAGAATAAGGTGACAGAGCAATAGCAGCTACTGCACTATTTTGAAAATACTTGAGAACAAACAAAGGTACCACAGCCAAGGACAGAATAAAAAAGGCCATATGAGCCACCTGGAAAAGCAAGCAGAAAAACAACAAAAAAACCCAAAACAAACACTCAAAAGTCTTGAATGCCCGTGTACAAAACCTCACAAGACCAAGTCATTCTGGTCCTTTGTCCTTGCACATCAACGTTCTGTCCCATCCAAACTCCTATTTCAAATGCAAGGGATCTTTATAACAAGTCTCAGTTGAACCCTGTTAAATTACAAGGCTCTGCATGCGTTCACACTTGAAGCAGGTTGGGAGGGGATTTTGGAGGGTGTTAGTTTTTCTGTCGAAGACAGATTTAAGATGCGTTACAGTATGACAGTCTAATTACGGGCTGCAATTTCAATTTCATTTACTTCTGTTGCATCTTGTGATGGTTTAACATTTCCTGGAGAAACAATTACAGGACAGTACTAAGAAATACAATTTACTGTCTCCAATCTGCATGAGTATGCAGAAGTCATTCCATCCGATTCCACATTGCATTTTTGACCTAGCAGTGCTCACTTTACACTATAAACACCAGAGAGAAGTGTCTTTATATATTTGATACAGATACTGTATGTTATTCATATAGCAACCTGCACGGACTTGCTACCTTAGCCAAAAGTTATGTTCTAAATAAATAAATCACATCACGGTATTAATAGCTATCGTGTTTGAAAGAGTAGTGTCTGGAGACAAACTGAGAGTGGGATTTTATTCTTCTAGATACTCTGTGGGTACAGAGCTGCAATAATCCCCTGGCTGAAAGGTTCATGTTCTAAAATAAAGGCCCAAAGGGGGTGAAAAGGATCTAACACATGGGCAGAGGGAACTGCAAGGTGACAGCCTGTGTTGTGGCAGTTACTCTGACCTTGATCATAGCCCCATGATGAGAAATCACGGGTAAGAAAGAAGCACTGGCTAGCCTTCAAAAATCTTCAAACCAACATATGGATGAGGGAGAATAACGATTTAAATGATCTCACCTGCCTTTTGTCTTCCACTGTGTATTTTGCAGTATTGGCTGCAATACATTTAGTATCTGTTGCTGTCCAGAAAAGGGAATAATGTTTGCAGCCATTTCACTCATGGCTTTAAAAAGGCCAGCTTCTCCACAACTGCAACATGTCATATCCCAGGGGTTTATCCACCCATGGGCTTCCTCAGTGTTCTGTACTGCCAGTAAACAGGTACAGTGGATACACTTGACAGCAAAACTTTTAAGGCAAGGTACTTAGTCCTTGCCAACACTCATGGCCAAAAAGCCTATCAATATGTTAGCAAGGCCACCTAAAGCAATGAAGCTACTCTTCATCATGAGTAACAGAGCCAGAAACTGGCCCACAGTGAGCAATCTGAAGATGGTATCTATTATATAGTCAACTTTAAGCAATTTTTTTTCTCCTCTATTAAGAGCCTTCTGAGCTTGGTTTCCTGAGGAAGAAAAAGATTATGGAATTGAACCGTGTTGGCCAAGTACCTCATGAATAACTCGTGAATCTGTTAGTCACTCTTAGCCTGATTTGACAGATAGGCACCCTTTCAAAGTCATTAACTCCCTAAAGCTTTTCAGAAGGTACGCATTTAGGTAGCAAATGTAGCCCCCAGCAACATCTTCACTCCAGCATGATCCCCAACCCCTACCAGACATCAGAATCCACACAGGGAAGAGACTGTCTGAATGGCACCACTATGGGAAAAGCTCTAATTGGTGCCCATATAACTCAGCCATCAGGGAATACAATCATCTCTCTCACACTTGATATCAGCCCTCAACAGTTCTTCTCACAGCAATGACATTTTTGAAGTCTGTAATTCCCATATCAAATGACTCTCCTTTCTTTAAAAGCAATGCTCCTTAAAAATACATCCTCAGAGAGCTCTCACAAAGTCAGAGACAGAGATAAGATGTCAGTCAGATTGAGCAGTTTCTGGAGGAGGTAACAAAGAAGAATCAGAGACTCAGAGGCAGAGAAAATGACATTCTGGGGTAAACTTCCCATGTTTGAATTACACAAAAGCAAAGTCTCTATTGCTGTTTAATCAAATTTTTGTTTGTCATAGATTATCCACCTGTTATACATATGAAAATACACAGCCTGTCTTAATTCTAGTCAAACTGTCTTCTCAGAGCATCCCCAACGGGCAGAGGTGGGACTGTCTGCCCTGCAGAACAGCGTGCAGCAGCTCCAAGCGATAAGCTCAGCTCCATGGGATGAGTGGCACCCCTTGCCCAGCAGAGGAGAACAGGCACAAATAATGAGGAGTAGCTGGTGGGCCTGCTTTAAAAATGGCTAACCACTCTATTGGTAATTTTTTTTTTTTCCACGAATTTAAAACTGCAGCCAAGTATAACTAAAATGATTGCTGTCCTTGGCCACTAACAGCCTGGAGAGTTTCTGGCTGTTTTAGCCATCAATCTCATTCAGCTGACTGATGGGAGGATGCAGATGAAGGACAAGGAATCCAATTCAACAAAATCAGCTGCTTCTCTCACAAAATTCCCCAGCTTTGGGAATAAGCTCAGCTAACGGCTCTCCTGTCAACCTGATGATGTCAGATGGTTGCCCAACGAGGTACAAAGAAATGAAGAGACACCCCTCTGTATCCAGGATCACTCAAAGACCATACAATGCCCCATGGTGCATTTTTAGATCAAGCTGTTCCTTTTTTCAGTTGCCCTGCACACTCAGACTTGCAGATACTATAAACATTTGCACACTTCTCACAATTACAAGACATTCCTGTGCTACTGAAGCTGAAGTGCAAGGAAGGAAAATTAAGCCAGTAATGAGGGATTTCTCATTTTCATTACTCCTTCTTTCTGATTATATCCAAGTAATAAAGAGCAGCTGCTGGCAGTGTCACCAGTGCACCAGGCCAGCAGTACTCATTAGTGCAGAGCTCCCCAGACTGTGGTCCATGAACCATCAACAGCAGCAAAGCCAGAGCAAGAGACCCACAGCCGGTCCCTGCAATCAGACTCAATAGGTTGGCTGGCTCCACACAGATCCAAGTGCATTCACTAGTACTACCTGCCACTTCCTTAGCCCTGTGTATCCACACATTTCAGATTTGCACTTTATGTCTCAGAAGCCAAGACACATCATTCTCAGGGCTGTGTCAGTTGGGAATTTTATATGGACCAAAGAGCAGAACAAACTGAAGTGCCTTGCCTTATCTCTTTAGGCAGGGAGGTGGAAAGCAGAGCTCCAGCTGCTCATCCCAGCCACAGCATATCCAGCAGACAGCAACTCCCAAGCTTCCAAGCTATAAGAGACCATTCCTCATGGTCTTTGGGAGCCTACCTGCTGGAATTACAGTCTTCACGTACCATTTTGAAGACTTTGACTTATTTATAGTGCATACAACTTTAGTATGTTTTAACAATGGAAAAGAGACACATGCATAGGAATGATTAAAAACAAGTTTGAAAAATAATAAACTTCTTTGCCTCCTTTCTTTTTGTCGCTGTCTCCTCTCTGTAACTAGTCTTCCAACAACAGCACTTTGCAAATGCTGTGCTTTACTGAATTTCTCTACTGGTTAAAGCATTACCTGAAGAGTCAGATATAGGTGTTCAGTTCTTTGATGAGCACATCATTACCAACCTAGCTAGTTTTCTCTAGCACAGCATCTCTTAAGGAAAGCAAGAGCCACTGGAAACACAAGTACAGTTCTGAGCATTTCTTTTTCTGAGTCTTGGAGATTTGGGAGTTAGAAGTCAAAGAAAGTGGGAGTGCTGGCATAAACCAAGGGGGATTAAGGAGATGACATTTTTCTTTCTATAGCACTCTCTCCTATTTTTTTTTTAACAACAACAAGAGAAGGCAAGCAGAGACTTGGATTACAAGCACAGAAAGAAAACAGTTCATTTTACTGATTGTCATAAAGAAACTCTGGATGTTTGGAAGACAGAATGTGGAAAACAAATGTTCTTCCCTGGGTATTTCACAGCGAAATACAAATATGTCATTACGAAATAAAAATATTCTGCTTTGCAATCACCTGAGGTAGTCTCGAGGGCTCAGCAATTCAACAAAAGGAAATCGAAGTCCATAAAAATGAACGAAGTCAGGTGAGTATTATGTATCAGGTGACACAAGTTATTTCAGAAGCTTACAAACCAGTGCAGCGACCCAGTGACGGCTCCTCTGCGCCAGGAACGTGGCCTCTGAGTGGCCATTCCCAGCAGAGCGCCCGTGCTGCTGTCTAATAATATTTTGTCCCTGTTTCAGAACACCCCAGAGCAGCTGCAAATGCACCATGAGGGATTTGTGCCCAACTCTTTGTGGAGAAAACAGCTATTTTAGAACTATCAGAATTCCCTCTTATTTTCACAGTTATATGACAGCTTTTAAAAATTTTACAGTACGAGCACAGCACCTAATCCAATGAAGCTTGCCAGGACCATTTAAAATCAAGGTCTCTGAGATTTTGTTTCCTATAAATTCATCAGACTTATATAAGAAAAGGGTCTTTTCCTCAGAAATGTGGCACCAATCCCACTGGAACTGCACAGGGCTGAGGACCATTTTTCTGCCACGCTGTGGCAAAGATAACTGAAAGGAGTGGGAAATGGACTGTAGCAGTGCACAAAATGGATTGGAGTTAATGAATAGGAACAGGAAGAAGAAAATGAAAATATGATTTCTGAAGGAAATCAAAGCATTTGCTCAAAACAGAACAAAAAGCAGGAACAACCTATAATAGGCATTTAATTCATTTAATGCAATGACTGCCCTCTATAAATGGAAATAACTGCAGGTTTTATTTGGAGGTCAAAGCAGAAAAAAAAAAACAATTCCTCTCCCTACTTACTATTGTCTATCACCAACCAACTACCTAGAGAATGGTGGAGGGGAAAGGTGGAGACAGTAAAACTTCATGAGCACGTATGCAAAGAGAATTCCTGTCTTCTTGCAGAGATGCTTCTCCTTTAATTTCACAAAGTAAAACACGACAGAAAACCCACAACAACTTGAAAAACAAAAAAGCAGCATCATAAACCTGTAATCATTCCAAGATTTTAAATCACTAGAAATGGAAGGTTTCTCCTGCTTTTAGTAAATATAGGTCAGCTTAAGCCAGTACTTTTTAAAATCATCTCTTCTTAGTTACTTTCTTCACTGTGAGAAGGTGAAGAGCTGCATCTATTATAACTACACGCTGTGCAAACCTCATTTGGACATGATCATCATCAGTCACTCCTGCTGTGCAGGTAGCATGTGAAAGGGAAACAAAACAGAAATCGTGCTGCAGTATTTGACACCACCCACTCCCCTGCTCGCGTGCTTTAGCTCACCAAGAGCCCAGTTGGCAAATGGTTATTATCTCTTTTTGGGACGCCTGTCTTTTCTCTCCCTCCAAGCATTTCAGAATAGCTTGGATGGTTTCAGGGGAAAGACAGAAGTCTTTCATTCCCTCTCAAAGGATTAAGGCTTTCCTACTGAAAAGCATGCCAAAGATATATTATTATGTACCATCTTGCCTTTTTAAATACACATACGTTACTGGCAGCAGTGCCTCTTCTTCTCATATGCATATGCTTCAGTGGCAGATGAATATTGTAAAAGGAATCCTTTGTGGCAGTGCCATGCATAGTCCTGAAAAGAGCTATTAATGCCAGTATCTTTTTGCATTCCTCTAGCACACACTTCAATTAGCTGTCAGTGCTATAATCTCGACCATCAGTAGAGGCACAAGGCTTAAAAGACCAAGAAAGACAGTGTTTGTCTTTTTCAGAAAAGTCTGGAGTAAGCTGCAATAAATATTAGACAACATTTAGGAATGCAGAAGCAACTAGAGTCAGAGTTAACAGAGAGACAGCAGTCTTCCCAACACTCTTTTTACCAGCTTATCTAGGGTGTAAAGGGAGCATCCTACTTATGTTTCATAGCTCTGGTTAGCAGCATGACTATGCAGTGAACTTGCACTAGTTTTTCCTATCCTGACTCCCTGGTATGACACAGGTCAGCAGAATTTGCCTGCACTTTGTCTTTTCTGATGCACCAGCACTGCAGCATGCCTGGTTTTAAACAGCTGTACAGCAGCACACACTAGAGAACAGCTCTCTCCATCTCACTCACAACCTGCCGTGCACCTCCGACAACTCACCAGAGCACAGGCAGTCAGTAACATCCAACTGCAAACACACACACCCCTCCTGAAGTGCCAGGACAGAAGAGGTGTCACTTCACAATAGCTCTTATTTCCTTCAGCACGTTAATAAACCACTCTGGAAGAACAAGGCATTTAAAGGCACCTCCTCAGGACCTCACCACAGATCCTCCCACATACGAATCTGGATGGGAGACTTTGAACTAGAAATCACTTCCTCCCCTCCCCTAGCATTCATGCTACTCCCTTTTTTACCGGACAAACAGCATTTGTAACCTGAAGCCCCCACTGAGCTTCAGCCTCTGTCTGCAGTGTGTGTTCCGCTCCAGGGCAGTGAAATGCCCAACCACCCTGCTGCTGACAGCCACCTCATTAAAAAGACGATGCCGAGACGCATGCCCATATGTCCTGTCCCAGTGTCCTGCTAACACACGCATGCTTTATAGCGATTTTATAGGCTCTGGCCACAGAGTAGCGGCCCCAAAAGAAGTGAGGAGGGCTGTGGTCTCCCTCAACCCTTCCAAGCCATGTTGTCAGGAGGGAATGGCAATGCTAGGACCCATCACTGACTGGGACAGAGTATGACCATCTGGAGATTCCCAATACAGGCTGTACTGTTGTGATGTACCAAGAGTGCCACCCGTGATACAACAGTGGATGTGAGCATATGCTCAACCTTAAAATCATGAATGGCTTCAGTGACTTCTCTAAGCCTACGCATGACTTTGGAGGCAAGCACGCCCGAGAAGGAAAGATCAGGGCAACAAAAGGAGTGCGTGGCTCTCACTGGAACAAGGTGATGAAGGCATTCGTGCAACTCTATAAACACACTCTTTTGCCAAGTATCACAGTTCTGAAACACAACTGAAGGCCAGAGAATGAGAGGGTGAAGGACCCCCCAGCAGGCTGTCCACAGAAATTAAGGAGCCCACAGAAAGGGCAGCCTAGGCACCACTTTGTTTAACTTCCAAGTTCAAACCTCGAAGTTTAAAAGCAGCAACAAGTTCAACCTTCCACCTGAGCAAGCAGCCACAACCATCCCGCAGTTCCGAACAGGTACTCACCCAGAAGAGAAGGTTGAAGACAAACATGAGGTACTTGATGCACTGCAGGCAGTTGTGAGCCATGCTGCACCTCTTCAGCTCTAGGAGAAAAATAAACGAGAGATCCAAGTAAAAGACAACGTACTTGTTTCCCTTGGGGGACGTGTACTTAGCCTTGGTGGCCTTGGGGCCCGGGTTGGCGTGGAATCCGAAGAAAGAGTTGCTGGCAGCGCCGAACTGGCCGCCGTACATGCTGCTGCAGCGGCGGAAGGCGCCATGGGGGACGCTGTAGTCCTTGCTGTCCAGGGACGGGCTCCTGCGGTACGGGGACTCATCCGTGCTGGACCTGCGCATCGTGCCTTCGGCTCGTCCCGTCGCGGATGCTCGCTCACGACGCTCCCACGACAGCGGCGCGGGCGAGAGGTCGGCGGTCTTCTCTCCCCTCCTCCGTCGCCGCGGATCCCCTTATTGCTCCGCACCGGCTGTTCTCGTGTCCGCCATCCTGCCCAGGAGCGACGGGCGCCGTACGGCAGCGAAGTTGGAGTGCGCTGGGCCAGGAGTTAGGGAGCGCCGCGCGTCCCCCCGCCGGGGACTTCAGCACGAGCGACCATGCCCTCCGGGGCCACGATCGTCCCGCCCGGCCCACCCCGCCACCACCGAAGGGGAAAAGAGAGATATACTGTACCCAAAGCAACGGATTTTAAAAAAAAGGCAGCGGGACCTCGCGGGGATCGCAAATGCCATATAAAAGCCCAGCCCCGCGTGCCCCGCACCGGCACGGCAGCGCCGCCGCCCCGCGCAGTGTCCGAAGGGCGGGCAGCTCCCGCCGCCACCCCGCGCCGCCCTGCGGGGCTGCGAGCCCCTGCCCGCCCCTCCTCCCCGCCAATCCCGCGAGGGAAGGGAAGGGAAGGGGGAGAAGGGGCCGCCTTGCCCCGCGCACCCCCTCCGGCTCCCCGCACACCTCGCGGTGAGGATGGGGCGGGCGCTGCCTCGGCCCGCCCGGAGCCCCCTCCCCTCCCGCGGGCCGCCCGGCTCGGCCCGCCCCGCTCCGAACCTCCCCGCGCGGGGGGTGGCGCCGAGGGGACCCCCGGCAGCGCTGCCGAGAGCAGGAACTGCGGTACAAATGTCTCAGCGTGAGGGCTTGGGGGGCAGCGGGGTCCGCACGGGCGGGGGGCTCGGCGCAGAGCCGTCCCCAGGACACCCACGGGAGCACCGCAGCCCATCGCCCCCCGGCGGGCATCGCACCCCCTGCCCCGGCTGCTCCCACGGGCAGCGAGGAGTTCAAACTCCACCGCACACAACTTTTTTAGAAAGGGAAAAAACTCAGCCCGAACCGGTGGCAATGACAGTGTTAACACCGGGAAGGCGAGCCTCATTCCCCACCTCTGCCCGGAATTCCCTGTGAGTAACACACTTCTCTCCATCTGTGACATGGGACAGACCATCGCCTGCCTCAGGACTTTGTGAGCTCCTGGGGCAAAGTGAGGAGACGGCTGGCGAAGATTTTCCAAGAGGTTTTTGCCCCAGCAGAGAATTAATCAAGGCGAGAACGGGTTTCTTGCATGAAGCGTCATGCCAGACTCAGCACAAACATAGGCACCAATTAATTAAAGAAGAAATTAGTAAAAGCAAATTGAGCTGGTTTTGCGCATAGCTTGAGCAGCTCACCCTTGCAAACCACCCTCTAATTCCATTAATTTACAAACTGCAAAGCTAGAGTCTAATTACTTCCCTTCATTTCCTCCCCAGACTATAAATACACTGGGCATACCTGGTGCAAGCTTTAGAGAGAAAGAACTCGAGCACAAAACACAAGGGTAATAACTCCTGTGCCATCTGTTTCAACAGCTTTGGATGACTTTTTTCACATTATAATTTCCCTAAGAACAGAAATACTTCGTAGCCACAATGGAGCTTGCTCTTCTACTCTTCACCCCTCCTTTCCTGCACAGTATGAACTCTGTCCCCAGAAAGGAGTCCTCCTTTCCCAGGACATAAAGATGGTCCCCAATCTCAACCTCAGTTTCCAATACACCATTAATTTTTCCTATGGCACCATAGAGTTCTGCCTCCAGTCTCCCTCCCTGTCAGTGTGCAACCAGACCAGTTTGGCAATGGGAACTCAAAGGTGATTCAAGTCCCCTGTCGGCACACAGAAATGCCTAGGCACAAAGCCCCGTATTAAATGGTGAAAAGTAAAACTGCATACAGCTCTGTACACAGATTATGTTGAAACGGTATCAAGTCAGATAATTGTTATTTAACAAGGGAGTCCAGTGTATTGCATGCATGTAACAGGGGCCAATTTGGTGTATTTACTGAAAACCAGACATCTGAAAGCTCAAAAGCAGCTCACTCGCTGGGTAGAAATCACCTGATTTCACCTTTCCTTAAGGCAAGAAATCATCAATCCCCAAGAGAATTCTGTCCTTAATACGGGTGGAATAATTTATAAAGCCAGGATCTGAGGTAGAAGGGAGAGTTTCTAAATGCTATTTTGAAATAAAAATTAATAAACATCAACACGCAGCGGGTATGTGTCAGATAGGTGCAGAAGGCGGCAGAGGTCCCACACAACCCTTACACTAACAGGTACTTTCACCCCAGTCTGCTTTCACCACCATCCCTGAGCACACCTCACTGAAATAACAACTTTCCAAAGGCACTTGAGTGTAAAATGTAGCTCTCAAGTCATCGCTGCTGTTCTTTCTCACGCCAGTATCAACAGCTAATTAGAAAGAGTCACTTGGGATACAGACATTATACAGCCCTGGAATCATCCTTTTATTAAATCTTCCAGGCTAGGAAACCCAGTCAGAGTCACTGACCTGAATGGGAAATCCTTGAGACAGCAGCGCTGCGCCGGCAGGATAACCACAGCTCACGTGATGTTACGTGAGTGTGAGACCCTGCGTGGGAATGGGGGAAAAGCAATACAAAGAGAAAGGCTGATGTGCTCTACTTTTGCCCATCCCTGTTGGAAAGTGGATGAGAGAGGCAGGGACATGCTGGGACCTGTATCAACGTTTAAGCTGCTGCAATAAAGCAATGCTTAGATGAACCAAGAAGAATAAACCCCAGCAGCGTTGTGTCACGGGGTCATTACGTCCACACGGGTGGCTCGAGGGGCAGGTGAACTATAGCTTTCACCAAACATGTAATGACTGAGCCCAAAATCACAGCCTGGACCTAGTGACCTCCATTCACCTCAGCTTTCCACCTACTTTTTCTCTCCTCCCCTGCATCTGTATATTCCCATCCTGTGTGCAATTCATATTGATTGAAGGAAGCAAGCACCGTGCCACCTCGCCAGCAGAGGTTCAATCTGTATTGATTCGGGTGGCGTGCTGCCACTGACAGTGTAACAGCTCTGTCCCTGCCACTGTGAGAGGAGGGCTCTAACCCTTCAACGCCTCAGACAAAACGTCTAACATCAAATATTACTGTGAGAGGGGGAGCGTTTTGTGGGTTATTAACTTTGCTCCACACCCCAGCATTACGATCGAAGGGTGATCAATTGATAAATACACTCCAAACAGTTAACTTTTTAATTTCCCATATGGTCAGAGATGGCCAGGTAAATTCAGCAATGCAGGCTTTGCAAAAAAACGTACCTCTTCCACAGACTAAGAGAAACATTACCTCTTCTGACTCGAAAGGGAACTGAAGTTCAGGGCCAGGCTGGCTGTTTGGGCTAGGAGAAAAAACCCTTGTGATGGAGTGGTTTGTTGTTTGCTTTTGTATATTCATTTTGCATTAATATAAATGACTAAAAGCACAAGGCAAAAAGGGAGTGAGAATGTGATTTTTAACCTGACAGCCTCACACTGCCATAGATGTGCAGTCTCTCTTCAGCCCTGGCATGGGCTGTTTCATATCTTAATGCCATGGACAGTGGGATCGAGTGCACCCTCAGCACATTTGCAGATGGCACCAAGCTGAGTGGTGTGGTTGACACACCTGAGGGAGGGAATGCCATTCAGAGAGACCTGGAAAACTTCAAAAGTGGGCCCAGGTGAATCTCATGAGGTTCAACAAGTCAAGTGCAAGGTCCTGCACATGAGATGGGGCAGCCCCCAGTATCAATACAGGCTGGGGTATGAAGGGGTTGAGAGGAGCCCTGCAGAGCAGGACTTGGGGGTACTGGTGGATGACCTAGGCATAGAGCCAGTGCTATATGATTACCTCTCTGCATCTTCATCCACAGGCTAAGCAATGGAGAAACCTGGTGACAGTGTCCCTGCATGTCAACACCCTTCCTGACAGCTCGCAAAGAAGCAGCAACCCAAGGGTTTCCTCCCTAAATCCTGCTCTCCCCTAAAAATTCCTGTGGTACAGAGAGCCTGTGCTGTCACGTGTTGCCAGAAGCTTTCAGAGAGGTGTGAGTGAGTCAGACTTGGAGCCATCAAGCCAGTTCCTGAACCAAAAGCAAGACATGTCAAAGCAGTCCCCTAAGAAACAGGTAAATGAAAACCCATCACCAGTCCTGCTCTGGGCAGCAGGTCCTTCAGCTCCAGGAGTACTACCATGGAGCTGTAAACTGAGGATCTCTCAAGAAACTTCTATTGTAGAAAGAAATACAAGGGTTTTTTTTTTTAACAAGTCAAGTAGAAAAGAGCAAGTTTCACTGAAACCTCAAACTTACCACATATATAAGATGATCCCACAACTTCCCTTCTATTTCAAGGCTCCTTGCTCATCCATTAACAATTTCAGCATCTGTAAAAGGCTGCATTTGCCTCTGTATTTGGAATGTGGTTGAGCCCTGGACTGCATGGGCAGGAGAAAGTCAGATGTTCTAGAGATTTCCTCCGCTAATAGAAAGATCTTTTGATATTCACAGTTGTACTGCAACTCCTTTAAAGATTTACTGATTCCTCCAACAAAACTTTGTAAAAATATTCCAGTCAGAAGCAATTTCACTTATATAGCTGACTTCAGGGTGGGGTTTTTTTTTCATTTTCTTTCCTTTTTTTTTAAATGAGTAAGGAAATTTGCATGAAAAAAAAGAATCTTCAATACTTAATAGCTCATCTCCTTCTGCTCACACGCCACCTGAAGTCGTGATCTTTGGTTTATGGCACAATTAGTTGCTATGGAAATAACATAATCATAGATATAGAGAAAATATTTTGGGTATGATTTGCAATGCGCTTTATTTAAGCCTGTGCAGAAGTTACTTTTGCAGAAAACTCACTGCTTTCTACGTGCTCTCATTTGCATAACCATTTTCATCACCTCTGCCGGCGCATTCATACACACTGGCAGTGGTACGTGCACTACTCGCACTGAGGGCATTTCCTTCACCCATATTTGAGCATCTACATACTCAAACAGTTATGAGAGCGTACATGCATGCAGAAGTGCTGGTGCCAAGTCAGACTAAACAAAAATTCTCTTTAAAAAACGTCCTAGGGTTGGGCCCTGAAAGCCTGTGCACCACAGAGCTCCCTTGCCATTTGTTTTCTCTGGGCTTTTGTCACCATGTTCTTTGCTAATGATTTCTTTTGTCCAGTAATAAAAATTGTAGGGAAGGAGATTCCCTGTTTCCCCAGCAAATTCTGTGTATTTAAGTCCTGGGCAGAGAGGATTATTGCTGCAAATGAAAAACAAGCAGTGCCAGTCACTGAACTGGAGAAGCAGAAGCCCTGTTCCTCTGCCAATGCCCTCAGTAATAAAGAATGATCAGAAATAAAGAATCCATCTGACACCCTGTACAAGATGAGTTGTGGCCCAAAGAAAATCTTTGTCAAGACCTATCTTTGTGGTGCCAGCAGGTCTTAGCAGCACAAATGGAATTTATGTGCTAGTTTTCGTAAAATCAGGTTACTTTCTCTAACCTGAGAGATCAGCTGACGTTCAAAGAAATACTACTTCAAACACACACACACACACACACACACACACTACTCAGGATCTTTCTGTCAAGTATAAAGCAGTCAGTCAGGCACAAAAATCTCTAAACTACACAGTTCTGTTGGTTTGTGAAAGCAGACATTTTAAAGGAGAAGCAAACAAAACAATGACTTAGAAAAGATTCATTCATGTCCCCTAACTAGTGTCTGCCTTTTAGCATCTTCATGGATTTCTTTCCTTGGAGATTCAAAATGGATTCTCTTTTTGTCTGGCATCCTTAAAAACAGGGCTAGGGTTTTCCAAGCAGAAGAGCATGAAGCAAAGTTCATATCACGGAATCATGGAATATTCAGAGTTGGAAGGGACCTCCAGAGATCATCCAGTCCAACTCCCGTGCTGTAAAGCAGGATCCCCTAGAGCACATCACTCAGGGCTGCATCCAGGTGAGTTGAAAATCTCCAGAGAAGGAGACTCCACCCCTCTCTGGGCAGCCTGTGCCAGTGCTCTGTCACCCTCACTGAAAAAAAAGTTCTCTCTCATATTTAAATGGAACCTCCTGTGTTCCAGCTTGTGCCCCGTTACCCCTCGTCCTGTCACTGGGAACCACTGGAAAGAGTCTGGCTCCATCCTCCCTCAGCCCACCCTTTGGGTATTTATAAACATTAATTAAATCACCCCTCAGCCTTCTCTTCTCCAGGCTAAAGAGTCCCAGCTCTCTCAGCCTTTCCTCACAGGGGAGATGCTCCAATCCCCCACTCATCCTCATTGCCCTCCCCTGGATTCCCTCCAGTAGGTCCCTGTCTCTCTTCAACTGGTGAGCCCAGAACTGGACACAGGATTCCAGTTGTGGCCTCCCCAGGGCAGAGTAGAGGGGGAGAATGACCTCCCTCACCCTGCTGGCCACACACTGCCCTGTGCAGCCCAGGCTGCCATTGGCCTTCTTGGCAGCACGGGCACATTGCTGGCTCTTGGATAATTTACTGTCTGCCAGGACTGCCAGGTCCTTCTCCTCAGAACTGCTTTCCAGGAGGTCCCCCCTCACCTATCCTGGTGCCTGGCATTCTTCTTCCCCAGGTGCAGCACCCTACCCTTGCCCTTATTGAACCTCCTGAGGTTCTTCTCTGCTCAGCTCTCCAGCCTGTCCAGGCCCTGCTGGATGGCAGCACAGCCCTCTGGAGTGTCACCACCCCTCCCAGCTTGGGATCATCAGTGAACTTGCTAAGGATCCACTCTGTCCCCTCATCCAGGTCACTGATGACTACGTTGAACAAGACCTGACTGAGTATTGACCCCTGGGGGACACCACTGGTTACAGCCTCCAACTCGACTCTGCTCCATTGATCACACCCAGCTCTCATCCACCTCACCTCCCCTCGTCTAACCCACTCTGCCTGAGTTTCCTAAGGAGGATGTTATGGGAGACAGCGTCAAAGCCTTGCTGAAGTCAAGGTAGATGATATCTGCTGCTCTTCCCTCATCCATATAGCCATATTTCAGCTCCATTTCCAAAGCAGTGAAGGCATTCACTGACCTCACAGGGATCCTAGTGCTCAGCACTTTGGAAAATCAGGTCACAGAGGGCCCCATTTCTGCACAGTACTCAACCATAGTTTTCACTGCATTGAGATATTCATGTACTTAAATAGTAAGCACACACTGAAATGCTTTTGTGAGCCGGGCTGTACATAAGCATGAGGAATGCAGTGCTTAAAAGGCTGCAGGTGGAGCTGGACTCTCTATACCACTGCTGTAGCAGAAGGAATTACTCCCTCAGCACACATCTTGGAGATCCACCCGCAGAGCTAGCTGGGAGGTGCCTTCAGCCAAAACTATCATAGTTCAGGTGGTTTGAAATGGGGTAAGGAGCTTCCCTACCAGCAGCTTGGCCAACAGATGTGAGCCAGCACACCAAGACCCCAGGGCAGGCTGGAGAAGTCATCTCTGCTGCTGACTGCTGGGTCTGCATCTTTCTCTTCAGAGCTGAAAGACCTCAATTTGCTCCTAGCTCCCTTAAGCTCCTTCCAAAACCCTACCTTAAAGATAAATATACTTATTTTTCAAAAAAAAAAAAAAAGAACTGAAAATAAAACCCTAAGGGAGCAATAGATGACTTTTTCATCTTGGAAGATAACAACTACCTCGAATACACAAATGGACATAGAAGTTCTGCCACACCAACTCAATGCATTTCTTACAATGCAAGCTGTGCTGGAGAGAGCTTAAAATTAAAACTGAAGTATTAAAGAGCATGCAGCAAACTAAAAGAGCATTTGAAAGGGAATGAAAAAGAAAAACACATTTGATTAAATATCAATATTAAAATGGAATGGACCTGTACAAAGAAAATGCAATTGGCCATATATATTTTTATATATTATGTTATCAGCTATTATTCCTTTTCTTGATGTTGTAAGGAATCATAGGGCTTATATCATCCCACACAGTGAAAGTAAACAGCAGTGGATTTCTTATCCCTGACAACTCTGTAACCATTCAAGCAGAAACAGAGGAGCTTCTGCTATCAGAAAAAAAAAAATAAAATCTGGGTAGGAACACAAACTTGGGCTTTCTGCTTTGCCATTCTGAGCATTCATAATAGCAAATAGCCACAAATAACTTAGGGAGTGCTACTAGCAGACATACTTTCAACTACATTTTTTGAACAGATAACACATACAGGTAAACAATTTAAAACAACAGCCTAGGGTTTGCACTCCTAAAAGACAAATTAGTGAGTATAATAGTGATAACACCTGAAATAAGAATGTTCTTTTCAAAGAAAAAGTACCACCTGCACTGGAAACCATATACCTGTATTTACGTGTTCACATCACTACAATCTGGCTCTTCTTGTGTTCCACTGTCAAAATCTGTAGCTAAGGTCATTTCCCTAAGGAGGGGTGCATCTACACTAAAAGCAGAGGCACCTGTACTTTAAGGCAGCACAGGTATGATGCCCTTTTTGCAAAACATACCTAAACTCAGTTACCAAAGATAATACAGAGCCCCCAATTCAGCAAATTCAAGTTGTCAGGAAAAAAAAACCAAACAAAACCCAACAAAAGACAACAAACCTCATCCCTATTCATTAAGGTGCTTAATGCTATTTAACTTTAACCATGGGGCATTGTTTGGACAGAAATAATTATGGCTTTCATTGCAAAGAACTTAGATGCTGTCACTGAACAAGTACTTCCAAAACACCTGTTCAGTCTTTAAAGTCATCACCCATTGTGCACACTGGCTAAAATTCTGGACTTATCAAAAGCCAATTTGTGCCTAAATTTCAGTTCAGTGTTTGTTCAGTTTGTACTCAGTGTTTCCTATTGGTTTGCACTGGACTTTCAGATATACGTACTCTGGGAGAAACACTTGGCACAGGACCTTTGCAAAATTTAATCCTGCTAAATCTAAGCCCTATTAAACTGCTAAAAATGCAAGGTTGACCTCTTCTGCAGTCTGACCTCCAAGCAGTTTGTTCACAGTGGTGTATTTATGGGGATTTTTATGAAGGCAGATTTATATACTAAAAAATTATTTCTGCATCAGATCACCAAGAAGCCAACTGAAAAGTGATGAGATTTCCACAAAAAAAAAAAAAAAAAAAAGGATATCTATTCCATGATGACTTTCAGAAATGGCAGGGGATTCAGAAGGAAGAACCAGCCCTCCTGAATTCTGCATCCTGCATTTCTGCCTTTAGACAGGATTTCTTATTTGATGGGGAAAGAGAACCTCCATAGAAACATCTTTATTGTACACATATTTCCAGGTATCTGAAGACCATATGAAGTTTCTGCATAGCTAATGATGTTTCTCTCAAATAATGCATAAGCATGAGCCTATAAAACTTTAATTAAGATGCTGTATAGCCTTTTATAAGTGTCACACACCTATGCTGTAAACGGTACTTTTAATTTGTTATGTTTACACCGTACAAAGAGTTTAATTACAGTAAAAACTAGTTATTATTTCTTAGAAGATTACACAGATTCCGTGGTCAAAGTCTGTCTGGATAAAGCAAATGAACGCTTTTGTTTGCTTCCATTTTGCCTGGAAATAGAAAATCTAAAAAACTGTAACACAACACTACCAATTCCTGTAGGGGTCAAACACTACAAAGCTACCTCTGCTGCTTTTCACATGCCAAGAATCAAGCTGCTGAATGTATTTGCAAGAGCAGAAAGTGAAAATACACAGAAGATAATTATACTGACTGCCTGGCTCAAACAGCACTCTGTGTTTGGAACCTGATCCAAACTACACTGAAATCATTGCAAGGTGCTCCTCCAATCTCAGCACCTCAGACGTCTGACTGCCCTTAGTCCAGGCACATCTTGGAACAAGTGCCTGCCCCCGCTGATGCCTGGAGATTGTTGTGAGCAGGACTGCTATAAATTGGCCATACTCAGATGAGATTTCATTTTTACTATGCAAGATAGAGAGGCAAGAGGGTTGAATCCAGGACTTCCTGCACCACTGTGAATCCTTCACCACTGTGGAATGAGATTTCTTTATTGATCTGTTTAAGGCAGGATAGAAGCATAGAATAATTATGGTTGGAAGGGACCTCCAGGGTCATCAAGTCCAACTTTTATCCCATCATATTCCTAACCATTAAACCACTAGACCATGGCCTCAAGTGCCTCATCAAGAAGTTTTTTGAACGCCCCCAGGGATGGTGACTCCACCACCTCCCTGGGCAGCCTGTGCCAGTGCCTAACCACCCTCTCAGTAAAGAACTTCTTCCTAATATCCAACCTAAACTTCCCCTGGCACAACTTGAGGCCATTTCCTCTCGTCCTATCATTAGTAATTTGGGAGAAGAGACCAACACCAGCCTCACTACAACCTCCTTTTAGGTAGTTGCAGAGGGCAATGAGGTCTCCTCTCAGTCTCCTCTTCTCCAAACTGAACAACCCCAGTTCCCTCAGCCGGTCTCCATGACCGGTACGATAAGCACGACAGGACAGATGTGGGAGGGCATTAAAGCTCTGAGAACTGGGAGGGGAGAAGGGCTGACATCCCCCCGGAGCCTGGGAGGACTCCCTGCTG
The DNA here is from genome assembly GCA_028020825.1 of Podargus strigoides. Lineage (NCBI taxonomy): Eukaryota > Metazoa > Chordata > Aves > Caprimulgiformes > Podargidae > Podargus > Podargus strigoides. Next base: position 7,138,637 of record CM051633.1, read on the forward strand.
GCCTGGCACCTCTGGGTCTCACAAGTGGTTCCAAAGGCATTCCAGACACTTGCTCCTTCGGCCAGGTCTACGCTCCTTGCAGAAGAAGCAGGACTCTGCTCTGGCCGTAACCCTGGCCCGAGCCCCTCCTCCACCAGCAAACTCTGCCCGAGAGGGAACGAAGCCAAAGTCGGCTTTGGCAAGACAGAAGTGCAAATCTGATTTTCCTTCATGGAGGGAGTTATGGATCCTGCAAACTCGTGCCTCATGCAGCTGGAAGCTGACAGCTTCAGATGAGAGGGATTTATCATTATTATTTTAGTACGAGAGCGGCTCACTGATTGCGGCTTGACAACTCGAGTTAATTAGTTGATGAAGGGTCTGCTGCACACTGGCTGGCTCCACATCTGTGGACGATGACACAATCAGCAGAATGAAATCCATACTTAAAACGTCTTTAGTCTTTTTAATCCTCAACTACAAATCACAAAATTCACATAACAAAACCTGCAGATCAGAGGAATTACACAAGAGGTTCCCCTGCCCTTGGCCCTCTGGACAGTCTGGTCTCTGCTGCTTATTGAAGCTCATAAACAGACAGACCTGACTTCAAAAGCATCCTCTTTTCTTCCTGGAGTCTCTGGTTCTCAATAATAAGATAACTGGCTTGAGCTCAGCCTGGCACTGTTCCCTTACGGCTGCTTTCCCCAGCAGGGAAATACCAACTTGCAGGTTTTCCTCTGCTCCTGCCAAACAGCAGGTGGGATTTACCCACCTTGTCAAAGAGATTATGTCAAGATCAGCTGGCCTCACCTATCAGATCAATGTACAGAGCCCATGTGCTGGTTTGCATCCAATTTTGCAAAATGTGAAGGTTCTTACTAGTCAGCTAGACTAGGTATGTGAGGCCATGATGTCCCAAGCTCCTGAGAAGTGGTGGAGAAGCACAAATAGCAGGGAAAGCCAGCTGGGAAGAGATCTACATGGGGCTAGAGCCACTGAAGCCACTGAGCAGTGAGGGACAGGGGAAGCACATTGCCTGAGGGGAATAAGAACAGGCTGTTTCTGGTAGACCAGGAGCCCCCCATCAGTGGGAGAAGTTCAGCCAGCCCTCTGCCAGCCTCCACCTGCAATTACACAGCACAGCTGTGTATCTCTGCCACCCTAGTTCTTAGCACAGAGAAAAACATTTTTTCCTCTGCCTTTCATATCCACATGTTGCACTTTTCAGGGCACAGCCTGCTTCCATCTCCCTTTTTACTTATCACCTAGGAAAACGAACTGCACTTCTAGGTGCTCTCTTGAAACAAAGAAAAAGCAAAAAAGGCAACTCCAAGAGTCACTGGGCACCTCTGAACTGGAGTCAAACAGAGGCTGCTGGAGAGCAATCAAGAGAAAGGAGGCTCTTTCCTTTAAATGAAGACGACAAAATTTCAAGCCAAGCAGCTCTTGTCAGCAGAAGTGCTGAGCAGAGCACGTAACTCAGCAGTCACCTCCCCTGGCTGCTGGAGGCTGAGAAAGGCACACAGCCCTGGGTACAAAAGCTGGTATTTGGTGACAGAAGTACATGACAAACAGAAATGGCCTGGTTCAGAAGCCACTACAAGGCATTACTAGTTTAATTCTGGCATGTTTTAATCTTGTTTTATTCATCCACACAAGGACTCTGTTGACAGAGTCTGCATCCCTTTAACAGAAACACTTCAGTCCTGGATCCCTGCTTGCCTACACTTCTTCAAGTACCATAAAAGCAGATGAAGATTTTTTTGTGTGTGTTACAGGACTATTTCCTCCCAGTTTGAAAGCAGCTCAAAGGAATTGGCTTCAACAACTTTGCCATGATTTAAGTTTATTTTTTGACCATGCTGAGCTCTGACAGAAGAGAAGCTCTAGTGAGAGCCATGCTTTATGCTGCCTCCACTAGGATGCTATTGAAAACCTTGGGATGAATCAGGACAGCACAGGTGCTGCATACAGAGTTTAAAAGCAAACATTCTCCTGCAATAACGTTTGAGCATTTAGGGGACCTCAAAGATGATTTTTTGTTATTACGCTCTAAACAAAAAACCACTTTCCACGTTGACATTAATTTCTATAACACGGCTTTAGAAACAAAGCAGCCCCAAAATTCAATAGACTGCACCCAGGATGGCAATGCCTCAAAATTAGAAGCAGCATGTTGGCATTTTTCCCAGGAAAAAAAAAATATATATGTGTGTGTGTATACACACAGGCACTTTTTATTTTTCACAAGATCGATGAAGCTCTGGGGCTCATTCCCACCTCAGCCAGCCAGAGGCAGGGGCAGGCTGGTCTTTGCAGTGCATGAACACTTAGGCACAAGAAGGAGTTTGTTTACCTGAACAACCGTGTTTGCAGCATGGTGCTCTCAAATCCACGATGCTGAAGCCTTATCCTTCCTATCCATGACAGAGACCTTAACTTGAATGCTGCTTGTCTAATCTCAGTGCTTCCATGACAGACTTACCAGGCTATAATAAGCAAGCTCCTAACAGCAGGTTGATGAGACTCTGAGAATCCCCTTGGCTGTCCCCAGCCAGTTGTGAACAAATCCCTGCACTGGCAGCAAGGTTAGCTAGGATTTTTCTGCAGGATCAGGATACACAAGCTCCTAATCTTAAATCCTCCACCAAACCTACTGTGATGATATCTGCAGCTCTGTTTGAACCAGCAAGAAGTGTGAGTCAATTCTTGCGGTAACGGAGCAGAAGAGATGCAGTTCCACACACACCCTTATGCACTCTTGAAGAGGCATCTGAATGCTGTCCAAAAATTAATTACATTGCATGACAAGCTCTGACAATTAGCTAACTGGACTGCTTGATGGCTAGGATTTTAAATAAGGATCTTTCAAGGGGGAAACTGGAACAGGCAGTGCTGCTGTCATAACAGTCTGAGCTGTCATGAAAGCATAGCTAACTCCAACAAGGCAGCCCTATGGGCTTCACAACTGTGACTGCAAAGGAAAGGAAAGATCCTGGGAAAAGGACCTATTTAACTGCACCTGTACCTCACATCCATCATCAGGACTTCATCCCTTCCAAGAGGGCTGGAACAGAGGAGGATTTGGGTCTTCTCCAGACTCCAGTTGGCCCCCATGAAGCAGCAAGGGAAGCCAGGACCACCACCTGCTCTCACTGGGGCTGGAAGAGGCACTCTCTGTCACACCACGTTAGGCAGAGGTCACAGGCAAATCTGGCCAGTACCTGTACAGTGTGACAGCAGGGCCAGCACCTCTGACAGCAGCTAGACCCAAAGTGCACTGCCTCCAAAATCCCCTGCACATCCACTTCAAGCCACCCCGCAGGCTGCTGCTCCTCTGCCTCGGCACTGAAGGGGAGTTCTGGCAAAGGGCTTCTGCTGCCACACACCATTGGTGCAGATTTCTTTGGTGGCTGCTCATGGACATCAGTGCTTCACTCACACAGCCCTCATCTCATCTGGGTAAGAAAACAATGCTCCCACTTCCTCAGTCTTCTTCCTTTGTATGCAGAGTAGGGATGAAGAGGCAAGGATTTCAGGACAGTAAATAACCAGACTTGACTTGACAGCAAGTAAATCAGCACTTTGTAGTGTTCATGGCAACAGCTTTAGGCATCACAGGAGAAGAAACAATTCATTACACAACAAATAAACTACGACCTTGAATTTACAAGGTAGACTTTCAATGTGGCTAATTACTGTATCTGTAGTGAAGACTGGAAGTCTTACCATGTACAGCTCATCTGTGAGATGACTGGGTTTTATCAGTGTATCTTTTCTTATGAAAGAGGATCTGGGAATGTATTAAATGGGGAAGATGGGTCTCAGTGGAAGCTGGGTGCCTGTTTCCCTCCTATACATGGGAAAACCTTCTGTCTCTTCAAAGTCTGTTGGAAACATATTTCAGTCACAAAAAAACCTTGTATCAAGTACTTGCTTCGCACTTTGCAATTCTCTGACATGATTACCTGTGTTAGTTGGCAGGTTTTTTTCCTGACTGGATTACTCCCTGGGCCTTGAGAAGGTTTCAGGTTGGTTCTGATATGTACACTTATGATGAATGTGTGTATTAAGCATGTGTCAGTGTATACACTTTCACAGAAAATCAGAATCTTAAGAACTTCACTGATACCCCTGAGAAATGGACAATTTCATGGGGTTTATGTTTATTTTACAAGTTTTTATTCTTGGGTTGGACTTTGTCAGTTGAGCTGCAACCTGCCAGCTCATCTTTCTTCTTTAGAATCAAGGAAGAAATCTTTATCTAGATAGGTGCATTGAAGCCATTCACTTACACTAGACCTGCTTTTAACGCCATATGCTAATTAACCACCGGGTTTGATATGAATTCCTCAGAGGCTCATGCTCCTCAGTCATCACTCAGATGTATAAGCAAGATTCTCAGCCGCTGCACAACAACTTAACTACAAGGAAATCAAAAGCACTGGATGTGTTTACACCAATTGAGAACGCAGCCAACTGTCCTAAAACTGCGGAGGCTTCCGCTTAGGCAAGCATGACCTCTGAAGTGTTTCTTCCCCATATACATTCTGCCTTTTGCATTCCTGTTGCTGCTGTGGAAAATACCTGCAGCAGCATTTCTGACCTGCACCCTGGGATCTGCTTACATTGCCCCCCTTTCTTTGAGCAGGGGCTCTGTTACCCTGATTCAGTTGAGCTATGTGTGCCAAGTCTCAGCTCACATAGTTTGTGCTTCTGTGGCACAGGTGAGATGCCCCCCAGCTGACAGCAGCCTGGCCAGAGGATCAGCTGCCAGCTGGGCTTCAGCATCTACAGAGGAACCTCACATGTCACAGTGTTAGACTCCCTCCTGCTCCTCCATCTGGGAGCATGGCTGGCTCCTTTCTCTCTCAAGGCAAGCAGCCAGTAAGGGCCATAAGTCACTTCACACTGTTATTTGCTACCTGCCAATCCACCTACCCAAGCCAGCTTCGGTTGAGAATATGGCTTTTAGATTTATTTTTCCTGCCAGGCAAAGGGGTAGAAGGACACTGCCATCGAATACATGTTTTGTTATGGCCTCCCATTGCTGCTGAATGCCATAGCTTATTCTGTATCAGACTGTTCATCATAGCCCTGTTTTATGTTTTTCAAAGTGTTTTTGGAAGATGCATGGTCTGAATGAAGAATGCCCAGACCAGAGGCACAGTGCATTCCCCTAAAGCAGATGAGAGGAGATGGGGAGGCAGAATGGAAAGATGGGAGTCTACTTTGCAGATAAAACAACAAGAAGGACTAGGACTCTGTCCCTAAAAATTAAGCAGGCTTTCCGAATGAAGCAAGGAACTAAGTTTCCATTCCACCTCTGACACACACCTCCAGTGCTGAGTGGGTCATTCAATCCCCATGCTTCAATTTTGCTCTCCAGTTTGTTTTTTCATACAGCCTCTCACCCTTGTTGAGGTTTCTGGGTATCAGTGCAACACCACTGGCGATGGACGTGCTCTATGACAGTAGTAATAACAGCATAATGATAATGATAAGGAGGAGGAGGTACCCAACAGAAACCTGAAAGCTGACCATGAGCACAAGGAACATGAACAAAAACTCATCAATACATAACATATGCTAAAATGCTTTTTTAATGGTATCAGTGGTACCAGGAAAGAGCTTTCCTGAGCAAGAGGTCAACTTTACTGTTAAATACCATTATAACAATTACTAGTCCTCACCAAAGTGTTTTTTCTTTTACTAGAAGAGCAATTACACGTAGCCAGTCATTCCAATGTTACTTACACTGTGCTCAATCATTACACTGGACAGGTGAACACTCACTTCAACCAGAACAAGTATTACAACCTATGTATTGACTCAATTCCTCCAAGACAGGTCTGCAAATGGAAATGGAGGTTTGCCACGTTTCTAGTAATCTTGGCATTGTCCTAAAGTGGTTTGCTAACGGATAGCACTCAGTATCAGCGAGGGAAGATAACACAGAAACGGGGAAATACAGGATGGACAGGTGGTGATAGTGAAAAGGAGTGAGACACTGTCATCACATAGGGAGTATTTTAGCTTTGCTTAAAGAAAACACATCTTACATACCAAAAGGAGCTGCTAGCCACACAGTCAGAGCCAAGAATTTTGTTGGATTTGGGCATGCAGTACTGAACACTTTGCATTTCCTAAACACACCGCTTTTCCATAGTGGTAACCACTGCATTCCCATCAGGCTGATGCAAAACTACAGCACTGGACCCACTCATCCAAGGTCTCAGTAAACTGCTCCCCTCTCCTGTGCTCCTTTCACAGCAGAGAGCCCACCCCAAGCCCTGCTCTCCCTTCCTTCTCCCAACAGCCCCCTCTCCACTTATTCAAGCACATTTACCAGGGAACAAGTTGTTTTTCAGCTACAATGACAAGTCTTTACAAAGGAAGAGTTCACTTTTTGTAGCCCACAGAAACCTATGCTGAAGAGGTGCAAGCAAACATCTTTGAAACCAAACACCCAAACGTTAATAACCAAGTCTGAGGGTTCTGCACGTTGTTTCAGATGAAGTCAATGAATTCATTTGTAAAGTGTGCGTGTAGGAGCACAATACAATACAGGCAGGTCCTGCAGTACAAACTAACATTCAGTAACAAGCTAGCATTTTCAAAAGGCCAGAGGAAAGCTGTGCCACAGGTAACCAACAAAATATAAGGATGTCTCAGGCGAATTTTGTTAGCAGATGTTATAGCAAGTAAAGTATATATGAAATATATACCAATAAAGGTACCCTTCAGCTCCTCTTTTTTTACTCTCTTTGCTACTGACACTTATATTATAAATCAATATCTTTCTGGCTCCCAGAAAGATCTTGTTCCATCCATCTTATCAAGACCTACTTAATAAATCATATTTGGCAGCATAAATCGTATCTTAGCACAAATGACATTTAGATGAACTAACCTCCAAATGCAGTGGCTTAGCACATGCAAGAAAGCCATCCCTTTTATTAAAATTCAACATCTGTAATATTTTAGCATACGTGACAGCAAACAAAGGAACCACAAACAGGTCCACTTAATGCATCTTTACACAGCTTAAAAAACACCTTTCCCTAATTTTCATTAACTTTTTTCCAACAAGCTAAAAAAGCTGAAAACCTTCATAGCCTCACAGTGCTGGAGCCATAGATCATGCTGCAAAGGTGAGAAATGCACCTCAGTTGGCTCACAAGCACACCCCCCACATTTTAGCAATGTACTCTGGCTTTCAAAGAAAACTAACGAAGGCTAATTCCTGACTGTGGAACAGAGCAGAGTGTGGAGAGATCTGAGTCCTACTGCCACTTCTGCTACATGCTTTACTAAAGGCTTTATGCAAAATGCAGTGAATTTTTCCTATGTGTAGATGGGTTTAAGACCTAAGTAAGATCTGTGTCCTTCTCTTCAGACCTCAGTCTGCAGAACTGAAAGGGCCAAACTAGTCTCAAGGTTCAATCCTGTGCTTATTTACTAGATGCCTTGAGACTGTCTTCTAATAAGTCTTCAAGAAAGATGCTGCTAGAGCCTGAATCAAAGCTGATGGATAGGAATCACTTGATCCAAAGCCCCAGAACAGAAAAGTATTATTATTAAATGCTCTTATGGTTTAATGCCTTTGCACATTTACTGAATGATCTGAGCTTTAACAACAGCTCTCTCCAAACATATTGCTGGTGAGAGACCTGTTCTGCACTGCCCTGTGTTACACGGGCTACTGCAGATTACAAAAGCCCTGACCAACAGAAATGCAATTGCATTTTCAGTTAGAAAAACAAAGAGTCTCTATTTGGCCTTTTTTTCCTATGCCTACATGTGCAATTTTCTTGGTACTCAAGGCAGAATATTGGGCTAAAATGGTCACTGCTGAGAGCCTTGTGCTGATGACAATAGGGTAGAGGAGGTATAATTAATATCTAAATACGGTAATTCACATCAAGCAATTAGGTTCCACTTTAGATTGCTAACGTATACGTAACAAACACGGGGAAAAACTAAGAGAATACACTGCTTCTTCACTTCCTTCCTCCTGGCCTTTTATCCACCTCACACCCAAATACTCCCTCCTGATAGGAGCCAGAGCTTTCTGGCTCAATGCTTCTGCTAACTTGGAAATTATTGAGAAATACATATTTTATTGATGATATTCTGTACAATAACTTAAAAAAACCCCAAAACACACACAAAAAACCCCCAAACGAATCAAAAAACCCCAACACCCACCACACTAAGTTTTGCCTTCACCAACAGAGAAGTCCCCAGCACTGCAGGACATCAGCCCCACACAGACATGGCACAGGGGCTCTGATCTGTAGGAAGATCAAAGAGCAGAAAAGCCAAGTTTCCAAAAGCCCTCTGCTGGCACCTGCCAGCTGGCTAAGGATTTCCCCTGATCCTAACTAGCCTTTCAGAAAACTAATTCTGAAGGTTTACCATTTGAACATATCCTGGTTTTACATTTACCCTCTTACAGCTTTGCTTTAATGCCCAAATTTTCTTGGTTTCAACCAAGCACAGTAGAAAACCAAGTGCTGCAGTTCTTGTAGACTGCCTTTAGTTAGAAAGTAGATTTGAAAAATTCTTCAAATCCATCACCTTCTAGGGATCATCACCCTCATTATGCTGACCAGTTGCTTTTCAGGAAGCTGCTGTCAAGTTTTTCTTACCTTCCCACTGAGTACTGGGGAACCCATCCATCCTCCTGCTGTGGGATCCAGGAGCCGAGTGTTCACCCCCAGGGATGTGCTTGCTGACAGCATGCAGCACAGCCATCACCAGGAAGGCCAAGAGAGTGCAGCAGAGGGCAACGAGGGTGAGTGGGGGACTGGAGCATCTCCCCTGTGAGGAAAGGCTGAGAGAGCTGGGACTCTTTAGCCTGGAGAAGAGAAGGCTGAGGGGTGATTTAATTAATGTTTATAAATACCCAAAGGGTGGGCTGAGGGAGGATGGAGCCAGACTCTTTCCAGTGGTTCTCAGTGACAGGATGAGGGGTAACGGGCACAAGCTGGAACACAGGAGGTTCCATTTAAATACGAGGAAGAACTTCTTTTGGGTGAGGGTGCCAGAGCACTGGCACAGGCTGCCCAGAGAGATTGTGGAGTCTCCTTCTCTGGAGATTTTCCAGCCTCGCCTGGATGCAGCCCTGAGTGATGTGCTCTAGGGGATCCTGCTTTTAAGCAGGGCAGTTGGACTGGATGATCTCTGGAGGTCCCTTCCAACTCTGACAATTCCATGACACCACACAGTTACAACCACACAGCCATGGCAACCAAGGCTGCTTCTCCCTCCCCACATGCACCGGACCCCCAGCTCTGGATGCAGCACAGGGCTACAGCTGGAACAGCATGAACAAAGTGCTAAGCACTTTTTGAATTATTTTCCTCATTTTGCCCAAAATAACGTGGATCTAGTGGATTTCCAAGCATGATAGAATGACCACCTTATTTCTGACATCCCCCTTAACCATCCACTAGGAATCTGAAAAAGTCATTAGGAACTGGTAGACAAGAAAGCAAGCCAGGTTACAGCTCCTTGATGTTCTGGCTGTGAATTACTATTCCTTTACCATTACCTTTCAGTTCCATGAGGAACTGTGTCAGATAATGTTTTAAAGTTATGTTTCAATTCCATGTTAACAACTAAGCTGTTGTATCAGAAGAGAGCAACAATTAATAACACGTATTAGGAACACACATCCTAGAGCGATCGCTGACTTTGTGAAAGAGATGATTATGTGTCTGCATGGTGGAGCTCACTTACACAGGCCTGACAAAGCAACCTATTTTCCTCGAAGCACTCTAAGGGATGAAAGCATTTCAAGCATGTTTGTTAACAAGTGCTGCTGGGAGAAGGAGAGACTCCTGACTCTCAGTGTGCACAAAAAGGGACCATGTAATAAAACACCACTAGCTAAAAATGTCAAAACCTGCTTCATGAGGAAATAGTCATTGCAGTCATGAACTGAAGAGGATGGACATGGCACTGGTCAGGTTTAGGACAAAGAATAAGCAACTACACCTTGTGTTTCATGGTCCTCTTCTTGGCAGTGTGCTCCTCTTGTGCCTCTTTCACTGGAACACCACGGGACTTCAGAGAAGGGCCACAAAATGATCAAAGGGCTGGAGCACCTCTCCTATGAAACTAGGCTGAGAGAGTTGGGTTGTTCAGCCTGGAGAAGAGAAGGCTCCGGGGTGACCTTAAAGCAACCTTCCAATACCTGAAAGGTGCCCATAAGAAAGCAGGGGGGGACTGTTCACAAGGGCATGTAGCAATAGGACGAGGGGGAATGGCTTTAAACTAGAAAAGGGGAGATTTAGGTTAGATGTAAGGAAAATATCAGGGTGGTAGATCACTGGAACAGGTTGCCCAGGGAGGCAGTGGAAGCCCCATCCCTGGAGACATTCAAGGTCAGGCTTGATGGGGCTCTGAGCAACCTGATCTAGTGAAGATGTTCCTGCTCACTGCAGTGGGGTTGGACTAGATGACCCTTGAGGGTCCCTTCCAACCCAATACATTCTATGATTCAGGACAATGCCTTGCTAGGGATACGCTTTTGCTTTCAGGCAGAAATAAATTTTAATTAGTCTTTGCCTATTAGCTACACCTTACTTCCTCTGCCCTTTGCAGGCAAATAGAGACAGAGCTCCAGCACTCTCCCACTCAGCAGCAAACTTCAGTATTGACATTTCTGTCATCTACTACTTAGTCAGGAAAAGAGGTGCCTCTCCTGGTGCTGTACCTCTGAAGTCAAGTTTAATAAGACAGCATTTATTAGGTTTGATGAACCTATAAAAAAAAGCCTCATCAATCAGAAGACCAAAGCTGCTAAATCATATCTGATTAAGCAAAATACATATTCAGTAGAACAGATTGTTCTTATTACTCTGATTGCACAACTAAACAAGGCTTTTAATAACTCTGCCTGCGTAGGTGGGCGATGGAATAAAGTAGTTTGGGGCTATCCTTTAGACACAGCCCTTCATGGAACAGGGCTGTTAACATGACTCTAGGCTGGAAAACTTAATTTTCATAATTTGTCACCACTGCAGCTCTGCTAAACCTGGTTGGGATTTTACTGCACACAGAAGACAGCTGAAGTTAACCCAGAAAAGAGGGTTCCAACAGTAAAAGTGGGTCCCATGTTTAGCCACATGGATACAGCCAGACAAACCCTGCTCGTGTAACGCATCATGACATGAGTGACTCTCCTGCTGACACATCACCTCAGCCTGCCACTGCTTCAGGGCCAGGAACCAACTGTATCTCTGCAGACTGTGACATCTGTTATTGCAGTTGATCTGTACGATAGGGAATGCTGTTTCAAAAGGAAAAAAAAAAAGCTCAGGCCATTCATGAAAATCTGTTGCATCCTCGTGTTTATTGTTACTCATGTGGAACAGATACAGTGGTTCCTGGGTTACCTTTCTGATTAAGCACTGCTTTGGCATCTGTATGGATGACAAATTTTAATTTTGTCATTCTCTGCCACATGTACATTTAAGTGCTTTGAAATAATTCTGTTTGAGCTAGGAACCTGCAGGGCACCTTACTTCCAGGGGGGAGGAAATCAATTTGACCTTCACATTCTGGTCAAACATGACCCATAATCATTAGCACAACACGAGGAAGACATTTGTCTTTCGACATGGAAAATGTCTGGATGCAAGGGATGGCAGGAGAGGAATTGCTGGCACTTCCACATAAGAAAAGCAGCATGTCTTTGTTCAGACACTTAAAAAATACATTCCAGTTCAGTAAATACGCCAGCTGTAAAACAGAATAATGCCATCCTCTAAGAAAGCCTGCAAGGTAGTGTTTTCTATTCAGAGACAGAGTTGCTGCATTGTCAAGTCTTCTTCCCAGCATGGTGATACCTGGAGCTTTCCAAGCTCTACATCTCTACAACCAACACAGGGAGAGCCCCGAGAAAAAAGACTGAACCAAGACCTGGAGCACTGAAAAGTCATTTCTGAAGAAGAGTTCAGACCAAACCCTTCAGAAAATGTTTGCTTAGAGCCTTCTCATCCAACATGTCATTCTAAAGCAGCACCATGGTATTCTCTTGCTGATACTCTTCACAGAATTTCAAATCAAATAGCCTCAATTTGCAAGAAAGAATATCTTATTTGCCAGGTCCTGTAAATTCACTGTGAGAGTCCCAAAACTCCAGCTGGGTTCTTTCCTTCTTGTTAACAGATTTGGAGGGACTTGCAGAGAAATAGCAGATTAGAATTTAGGAAATAAACATAGAAATGAACCACAAGTTATAACAAAATACGGCTCACTCCTCTGGTTCCATTTGTTCTGCAGTGATAACAAAAAAGCAGGGGGAAAAACTCCAATAAAACCTGACAGAGAGTCAATGCTGTATCTTCAGGACATTTTTATATATTCTGAAAAATAGGCCCTAGTAAGTTGTCTCACATTGGGCTCCAAATATTGAGAAGAATTAGTTAGGGATTTCCTGATACTGAGCTTTGCAGTAGGATTAGAAGTGCCTGGAATATAAAGACTCTAAAATAATTTATAAGAGGATAACAACTGTCCTGGATACCACAAGTATTTACTAAGCCTTTGGTTAAAAATGAAGGTGTAAAGAAAATAGTGGGGAAAGGCACATGGGATAGTAATACTAATCTCTTGAAAACAAAGTTCAAAAACCCAAACTAAAGTTAAGACAATGAACATATAATACCATCCTACTATATTCTGTATGATTTACCACAGTAAATTATTTTTCAGCCAACTGGCTGGAAAATAGCTTTGTGGAGAAGGACTGGGGGTTCTGGTGGTCAATAAGTTAAAAATAAATCAGCAGTTGCCCTCAAGGGTGAAGATCAGCTGTGTACTGGGCTGTATTAAAGGAAAGGAAGCAAGGAGATCAATGGAAGCGATTAGCTTGCTCCACTCAGCACTTGCAAGCCTGTGTCTGCAGCATGGGGCTCATGGAGGGGCACTAGGTTGATTAAGAAACTGAAGCATGTGATGAATGGAAGGCTGAGAATTGGGCTCGAGCAGTCTTAACAGAGGGTTAAGGGATGGTATTGCTGGCTTCACCTAAACCCAGGGGAGGTGTGCAGGAGATGAAGTCAGAGTCTCCGCAGAACTGCATAATAACAGGAGAGGCAATGGCCACAGCTTGTAATAAGGGAAATTCTCACTAGATACTGGGGAGAGGAGGAAAGGAGGGATTGCTGTGAGGCTGTCCAACATTGGAACAGGGGCTCTGAGACATAGGGAATCTCCATCTTTGGAGATGAAGACAAAATTTAAGATTTAAAAAAGCCCCAAGTGACCAACCCAATATAACTTCAAAGCTGCCCTGCTTGGCACAAGGGATCAGACCAGACGACCTCTAGATGTCATTCCCAACAAGAATTATTCTCTGATTCCATGATTTACAGGAAAGTCAGGGCTGTGTAACACAGCAATTGAACTCAAACAGGCTGTGTACTGAGAGCAAGGCAGGAGGTGAAACACTACAAGAATCACAGGGGTTTGGAAGGAGAGTGTGGAAAGACAAGAGGCTGCCTGAGAGATGGAAGATGGACCTACTGTGTGTCTCAGACTGCATACCAAACACTAAGTGAGGAATATATGGTTACTGAGAGTAAGTCACCTGACAGACAACAAGAGATACTTTGGCAGACCTAAGCAGCAGGGGAAAAGTACATGGAGACTTTTTACAGCAATTTGTGGAAACGTGGTTGCAATTTATAAGTGGTTTGTCACAGAAGGGATGTAGAGAGTTTAAGTATGGCCACACAGGCATAGGCTATTTGCACAGTTATGTTAAAATAGAAGATCTATGGTGGAAAAGCTGAACACCCAGAATGCAGAATGAGGGGCCAGGCCTAAAGGGCTATCAATCACATTACAAATGGATGTACTTCAGTTGACCTGAGATGTATATAAAGTATAAACTGATGAAGTCAGAAGTATTGTGCACTGATAGCTCTGCAAAAGTATGACTTATAAATAGCAGAGAATACCACCATAGATCAGAGAGAGTTGTAGAGGAGAAGAGCATACAAATATCACAGGATTTTTCAGTCATTCCCACTCCTGAAGTATCTGTAAAAGACCAGACACAGTGACCATAAGAAACAGAAGAGAAAAAACGTTTCATCATAAACTCTCCTCTTCCACTTTATTCTGTTCAAGTAATGCAAAACACAAGAAAAGGCCATCAGATGCGACTGACTGGGGGCCTAAAATCACAAGGACAGTTTTGCTTACAAAGCACTGAAACCTTCTGGGGAAGTATCACAGGAGCACAATACAAGCTAGTGTATTATCTGACCTCAAGTCCTCGAAAAAGCACCATGGACACAGCAGCTCTAAAACACTTCAGAAGGCATTTAAGTCCCTGATGCTCATCTTTCAGGCAGCAACTGTCTTCTCTACTGTCACTCCTGGCCTGTGGTGAACAAAATAAAGAAGTGTTTGTGTCCAGACCCTATATTGGTATAGCCCAACAAGTTTTAAAATGGGGATTATGATGATTATTGCCTTCTGACAGATAAAGGCACTGAAGCACACATAAGGAAAGGTTAATCAGCGAGAGGGGAGTAGACAGGAGCAGAGCCAGTTGCACCCCAGCAGCATTTCCTATTCATTAGCTCAACACATTTTATTGTTCATCACTTCATCATTAGTCTAGATCCACAAAGAACACAGACTGAAGACAGTTCAACAACAGCTCACCTTTTCAGCTTGCTAAAGATGCGTTTATACTTCATTGATGATCCCTCCCATATGACTACACTCTTCCCTCTGCTGCTGCACTGACATTGAAAGGCTCCAGAGTAGATAAACAGCTCCTGACTTTTAGTATTTTTCCTGTGACATGGGAACTGCTTCCACCACGGGATGCTCAACTCTCATTCATCCATAGGCAGAACTTCAATATCCCTCTTGATTTGGCTTAGATTGTCATCAATGGAAAGAGAAGGAGAGGAATTTATACAGCTATGTTTCTGGTGAGTAGCAGGAATCACTAGCAGGAAATGTTTGGTGGCAGCAGAGAATAACAGAAAGTAGCCTAAGCAAACACTATCACTGCAAGAAGCAGGAGGCAGTTTTACATACTTGTGAGCTTATCTTTTAACCTCCTTGAAAGCTGAGGCTTGCAGTGAGAAAAATGATTACAATAAAGACCGTGTTGTTCACAGTATATGCATCCACCACATCCTCACTGATAAAACAATGTAAATCAAGGGAAATGTATGGGTTCTGGAAATAGATGCTGAGCTACATATTAGTTTACAGAGTCGAGGGAATTCCAGCCCATAAAGGCAAAAGGAAAGGAATGCCAAGCTATTCCTGACTTCTGGCATTGAGTAAGGAAGCAAACTTGCCAGGCAAGGGCAAAATACTGTGATCTGCTGCCTGTGACAAGAGTTTTCTGGTGTTAATACTTGGTGCATAGCTACTTCCAGTTAAGAAGACAAAGAGAGTCCTATGATCTCCACAAAAAGCATGTTCCAAAGTATAATGCAGCTGGCTACATTTTAGAGCCACTATTAATCTAAAAGTACCTGTAGCATAAGAAGTGTGCCTTGCTCCAGTCCCATCCTCCCAGGAGACACTTCGCATGGTGCATGGCTGAAGGGTTTGCAGCCATTCCCCCCCGCAAGCGCTCCCAGGGGTGACAAGTGGGATGGTGCCTCACCCAGACCATGTGTTCCCATTCCTTAGCAAGGACAAATCAAGTGCTTTCAAATTCATCAGAAACAGTTTGCTTTCTCTTAAGTAGCTTGCTGTCTGCTCTTCTGTGCAGCTACTTTGAATCTACTGCTACTGAAAGGCACAAGATTGACAGCCCAGACTGATTTTTCACAATGCTGCCGTTGTACCAAGGCAGATCCCCCACCAGTTCCCCACCCCAGCAGCACAAAGAGCCAGCAGCTAACAAGAAATTATTGCTCTTACCACCTAACTCAGCTCAGCAGTACCATTTACTCAAAGCCCTACTGTCCTCTGTGTCTACAACTCATACAATACAGGCAACCATGGTAGGTACTCAATGATCTGTCTGTTAAACTGCCTCCAACTTGGTTTATCAAAATCCCTGTTGGTAGAGTAAGCTACATCCAGTTTGATACAGCCACTGGCACGCCTACGAAGCCTGCTACCCTGAAGCTTGATTATATTGCAGCATGGCATGAGGTGAACATCTGATTCACTCCAACCAGCTAGCAGTCACTAAATTCATTTCACATCCCCGAAGACACATCAAATCCAACAACTGATTTGCAGTGGCTTCAAAGCAGCTGAAATAAAAGACTCCGTATTTCCTTACAAGCTGCCTAAGCATATGTATTTCCATCTCTGGCCACACAGCCTTTACTTTAAACTGCACAAATAGATTAAGGTCATTGTCAAAATAATAGGACAACGTCACCCTGGATGAGGTGAAGTGACAGCAAGTAAGCAGTATCTGCATGGGAAAGCAGACAGCAACAAGTTGCTAAAAGAGAAAGCAAACTATTTTTGACCAAGTTGAAAACACTTGATTTCTTTATGCCAAGAACCCCAGTGGCTGGGATGTTTTAGGCAGACACTAACCAAAGGGACAGCATTAAAACTGCCTCGGTGCCTACTGCAGTGGAACAGAAGAGCACACTGCAGAGGCCAGCCAGCACAGCACTGAGCAGTCACTGTCATCACTGCATATTAAAACATGCCAAAGAAAGCCAATGTCTTATAGAAAACCAGCCAGATTCTTTTTATATTTGTTTTTGGGCCAAAATAGAAAATTATTAGCCAGAGCAGATGATAACAAGGAGAACTGTGACTTGCTCTGTGCTTGGGCTACTGTCTCCTATGTGACATTTCTGAGTGAAAATCCTGGCCCTTGTGCAGCTGAGGATTCTGCTGTGATGGACACATGGGAATCACACATACAGAATTACACAGAATGGTGGGGGTTGGAAGAGACCTCCAAAGATCATCCAGCTCAACCCCCCTGCTAGAGCAGGATCCCAGAGCAGATCCCACAGGAACACGTCCAGAGGGGTCTGAAATGTCTCCAGAGAAGGAGACTCCACCACCTCTCTGGGCAGTTCCAGTGCTCTGTCACCCTCACAGTAAAGAAGTGTTTCCTTATGTTAAGACTGAACCTCCCGTGTTCCAGTTTGTGCCCAGTGCCCCTTGTCCTGTCACTGGACACCACCCAGAAGAGTCTGGCCCCGTCTTCCTGACACCACCCTTGAGATATTGATAAGCATTGATGAGATCCCCTCTCAGCCTCCTCTTCTCCAAGCTAAACAGACCCAGCTCCCTCAGCCTTTCCTCAGATGGGAGATGCTCCAATCCCTTCATCATCTCAGTGCCCTGTGCTGGACTCTTTCCAGTAGCTCCATGTCCCTCTTGAACTGGGGAGCCCAGAACTGGACACAGAACTCCAGATGAGGCCTCACCAGGGCAGAGCAGAGGGGGAGGAGAACCTCCCTTGGCCTGCTGGCCACACTCCTCTTCATGCACCCCAGGACACCATTGGCCTTCTTGGCCACGAGGGCACATTGCTGGCTCATGGTCACCCTGCTGTCACCAGGACTCGCAGGCCCTTTTCCCCAGAGCTGCTCTCCAGCAGCTCAGCCCCCAGCCTGCACTGATCCATGGGGTTGTTCTTCCCCAGATGCAGGACTCTACACTTGCTCTTGTTGAATTTCATTAAGTTTCTAACTCAGCAAATCACAACTCGGCAACAAATGGCTACAGAAAAACACAGAAGCAACAAGACAAATCCCACTATTAGGCTGCCAAAGCATGAAGTAGTACAGGAGCAAGATCTGCTTTGACACGGCCACACTCAATTAGCAATTTCATTCCCTCTGCATGCCTGGTATGTGCATACAAATAAAGCTTTTATGAACACGATGCCTTCCTGAAGTTCAGTAACAGCAAGACTTTAGAGTGCACAGAGAGATTTCCACCTCTGTTTGGGTGTCAGAAAGATGCAGCCAGCAGTTGTGATGTTATGAACCTCTCTCCTTGCTGAACCCTGCTGCTATCATGCCCCATGCAGCCATCATAACTGCTTCACATTCCTCTGTGTCCAGTTTTATCCCTTCATTTGCTGCTTTAGACCTACAGGACGAGGAAAGAGTGACTTCTTCATAACATCAAACCCTACCTTAACTCATATCTTAAATTTAAACACTGGAAAAAACATTGGTTTCAGAAGCTCACTTAAGATGGTCGATAAACAAAAAGGTGTGTTTTCTTCTGCATGTACTGCTTAGTAAATCCCAAACACAGTAGTATCATAGTAAATTCTCATGGCCCTTGCAACAAATAATGAATCTGGTGATTTCACAGCTAGATGCTCTGGCCAGCATACAAATGCTTTAGGTGGATATACCTACACACATGTGCATCACCTGTTATATTTGCTACAGAAGACAGACAAGAAAGTAATTCAAGAAGTAACATAGACACGAGGTCTGCTCTGCCATAGGAAAACAAACAAATTTGGTGGTATGCAATGCTTTTGAGTATGTTTAGGAATCCCTGCATGCTTTCTTGCATACTGAGCAACATGGCAGGGATCTGCACTGAAGGTCATTTAGACAAGATCCCATGAACACAAGTGTTATTTGTAACCTGAACCTCAACCAATTATGCCCTCTGGGATTAGGAGTCACACTCGGACACAGTCAAAGCCATTAGCAACAGCTAGGAAGGTGGGGAAAATGAGAAGACAAGAATCAAAATAGGAAAGATATATCCTGGTTTTTAACAAAGAAAGCAGCCAGAGTTCACAAAGGAACATCACTCAATGATGAATATATTTCTTCTGGGGGAGGTCAGGTGTTGGGAGGGATGGGACTGGACTGGTGGGACTACCTGAATTGTCTGGGCAATTCAGCAAGCCATGGGGAATGGAAGCACAAACAGGTCTCCTGGTCTGCAGAGCTGGTGCTGGGAGTGCTGGGGAAAAGGAACAAACCCACTGCTGCTGGGAAGGCTGTTGAGGAGAGACGAGATGCAGCAGCTTAGTTCGGAGGTAAAGAGCATGGAGGAGGACAGTGAAAGTTATCAGCAGGCTTGTAAGGGACAGAGGGAGATTCTGAAGGGAGATTTCAGTCCTCTTGCAGAAAGACCAAAAATTCTTGTACCAAAGAACCACACCCACGAGCCTAATGCCAAATTAGCTTAGCACGTGTGTCTGTCAACTCTGCCCAAGTATTTTCTGTTTGATGGCAGGCTGAGTTGCTGCTCACTGAACCAGGGTTATCACCACCACGCATTACCAGCCTCGCAATCAGAAGGCAACCTAGCAAATAGGACTAAGAACAAGGACAAAGTCATCTTCTCTCCAAGGCCTGCTGCCAAGTGACAGAGCTGCCTGCCTGCCAGCAGCAGCACTTTCACCGGGGACGTGGCACAAGAACTTCCCTTCCCTGCAGGTAAGCATGTGTCACCTCAGGGACAGCCCATCTGCTAACTCCACCACATGATGGACACGGAGGGGATGCAGGAGGGGAACAGCAGGAGTTAAGAAAATAGCTTTTTGGCTTGTCCCTGCCACCAGTGCTCAGTGATGCACTCCCAAGTGCTGGCAGCTTCACGATACAAGGCGCCGGGTGGTCTGAGAACATGCTCTCCCTACCCTGCTGCTCCACACATCCATCTCACGCTCTAAATAAGACGTAGCACTAAGTTCCCAAGGAAACTGGAGCTCCTTGGTACTGCTGACTGACATTTTCCAGTTCACACAAAGAGGGCAGGCCAAGTTAGGTCAGATGCTGTAAGAGACCTGACAAAGCACAACCAATTACCAGCATTGCTCCCAGGACCCCTGAGGAGCTGACAGCACAATGGCTTGGCTGCTACACTCCAGGCTCACCACTAACCATGTTTTAAGATTACACTGCTGTCCACCACCCCCCAAAAGTGGTTTATTCAAATAGAGCTGCGTGATCTTCTAGTGGTGTTTTCCTTCGGTGCTCCACTGTGAGTCCCAGGGAAACATCTGGAGAGAGCCCAGGAGGGTGAGAAAGCCAGACAGCTGCAAGTGCTTAACGAACCCTGGGTGAGATTTCACACAGGAGCTCAGAAATGTCTGCTCTGTGGCCTTTGGGATTTTCCATGCTGATTTTTGAACAGCTCACTAGAGCTTGCCAGAGCCCTCACGACCATCCCAAACTGGTCCTTGCTACTTAGGAAACTTGCTGCTTCCCAGACAGTTGACACCTGAGTACCAATTAAACTTCTTCCCAGACTGGGTTATACATTCAAGGATATTGTGCTAAAGAGTGGGAAGTTTCCTTCTAACATTCATAACATTTTCAGTCCTTTCCTACTCTTTTCCACAGCCTCTGGCTTCTTCTTCAGCTTGTGGAGAAAAGGGACTCATGCACACGTCCCCCCAAATCAGGTGGTCTAGGGCAGTATCTCACCTGGTAACTCAAGTACTTATTTAATCCTCTCCATCGTAGTTGTGTTTCAGAGACCTCATCAACACTGGGTTTGCATGTAAAAAACAACTTGCTTTCTATATCCTCCCCTCTGCCAAACCCCACTGCCAACTCTTTAAAAGGCAGTACTCTTCATAGCCACCCACAACATGCAGTGTAAGTTGAGAATTTTGCAAAAGATTAGTTTTTAAGCCTGGAAATGATACTGATTTAAAATTGTTGTTCTAAGTGGTTGCAGAACATTTTAGCAGCTGCTTCCCCCACTTCTCCCTTCCCATTTCCCCGTGTCTGGGATGTTTTGGACTCTTTGCTGAATATTCAGGTCAGACAGAGGAATCAAATCAAGTTTTAATCAAGCATTCAAGTCACTGCAGGTAGACTCATTTGACAGCCTCAATAACCAATGGCTCTTGTGACAAAAGCCACCGATGCATGCAATCCACATATGTGGTGCAAGAGCTGAAGTACTAATGCAGCACAATCACCAGGGACTCTCCACAGAAGACTACTAACTATACTGTGCAGATAAACTTAGTATTAATAACTCTAATGCACCACAAGAGACACTAAATTGGGGAGGAAGAGGAGGGTGGTCCAGAAAATTTCCCAGAAACCCAAGGTCAGTACTGCTTTTCCATATGTGTGAGTGAACTCACTGAACTGATTCATGGAACCACAGTCTCTTTCTTGAGCTATGTGCATTGCTGTCCTGCATCAAAGTACTCTCTTCCAGTTACTCTCTGGATCTTCGGCTAAGTGAGGTCAGCTCCCACAGCCAAGGGGTACAACAGCTAAAGGTGACCAAGAGGGAGGAACCATGCAGACCAACTCAGATGAGTAAGCCATGTGGTGCTGAGCCCTGCCAGCACAGTAGCACCAGAGCAAAATTTGAATTTCCTGGAGGTCTAAATCTTTCTGCTAAGCATGAAGAAACCACATTGTTCTCACATGACAAAAATCTGAGAACAGGTTCCATGTGGAAACACTGTCATACCAAAACATATTTTCAGTTTCAGTCAAAAGCCTAACTGCCTCTCTGTGCTCATGCAATACCACGTTTCTAGAACTACAGCAGAGTCATAACGTTGTTCTGTCTACTCCAAACCTGACACTGGGGAGAGGGTGGTATACAACTGGATTTCTAAGGAGTTAATTTTCCAAAGTACAGGACACTGACACAACTCACTCTCTCTCTTTGACCTCCACAAGAATTTTACCACTAGCTTCAGTGCAAAAAGATTTTGGACAACAAGGAGTGCACTTAAAAATTCCACCTGGAGAGATTTGTTACAGAAATATGAAGACTGGCATACATGCAGTCTGAACAGAAATGTGTGGGTACAAGCACTAGAAGAACAAAGGGCTATAAGAAGGGCCTGTATTGCTAACAAAGACCACCCCAAGGCTGTGGCAGTGTCACATCCACAACTCCTGTCCACCTTAGCCCACAAGGAAAATGGGCAATAAGTGGCAACCTAGCTTAAGATTTATGTAAGATGGAGTAAGCAGGGCTCTGCAGCAAAGCACCACCCTGCAGCCACTGCTGAATCCTAAAGGGCACAACAGATCTGCTCAAAAATATGTCTGTTACATCAGGAAGAACCCCAGAGACTTCATCTGGCATCCTTTGTCCTCTGCATCACAGAGGATCCCTGCCAGACCACCTGGACATACAGCTCCTGGTACCTGTGGGCATGTGGGTACGAGTATGCAGATGAACGAAATCTATGACAAAATGAAGGTCAGCAGGTAAAAGCAACTTATTTACAGATTTTTTGAATAAATACTACTTTCCCCTTCCATAAGATTTCCCACTGAATTTTTCTATGCTGATTTCCCTACTTTCCCACAATTTCTGTGATACTCAGCCCCTAACTGCAGCAGATGAGCCCATTTAAGTTTCCTTCATAAACTAAAACTCTTCTGCTTGTCCACCCTGTAATTCCCAGCACCTTCCCCTTCTCAGAGCTGCTCAGGCCACAGACTCTGTAGGTTAGCCTAAGTGGGAACTTCATCAGCTACTGCAACACTTCATGTGAATCCCTGGTTTTTACAGTTCAGGGAGTAAGGACTGAACATAGTCCAAGGAGGTTAATAGGGCAGACCATTGTATAACATAAACTTTTTATACTAACACTCACCTTATTACTGCCATGGTTGAAACTTTAATGAAAGATTTTCTCCATTTAGGGGAAAAGATAAATGCTTCCAAATCTAATGGTACTTTCAGGCATCTTAAAGTAAATTTTCCAATTTATAGGAAGATTCTGGTGCCAACATGTCTCTGCTATTCTTCATTTATGATAAAGCAGAAATTACAGTTGGACAGTTAATAAGCCACTTGTATATGCCATACAATGGAGAGATGCTGCAGTGCCAAACATCACAGTGTCTGAGTCTGCTGAAGAAAACAGATTTATAATTCATACAGACTAAAAAAAAAAAAAAAAAAAAAAAAAAATCTACTCTAAAAGACAGACCAGACATTTAAATTTGTATCTGCAGTAGGCTGTGTGAAAGATAGCCCAGCCTCCACTAACAAACATTGATCACAGGAATTGTATCCAGCTTGTGTTGGAACGATACATTTCCTCCTCCCACTTTCTTTTCTCGACAAGATGAGTTTCCCTGGGATGAAGGGAAAAGAGAAGCACGTGGCAGTGATGCACGCAGTCCTGGTGCTGTGATAAGCCAAGACTGCAAAGCCACCATGCTGAATCCTGCCAAACATCTCCTCATGTGAAACTAGATTACAGGGCTTTCTGTTGGTTGTGCTGTTTATTTAAATTATACCAGGGAACTGAATTTACATCTCCAAACCCTTCTTTGCTTCCTGCATTTCAAGTTGTTTACATTACTTTATTGGGCCGTATTTCCATTTAGAAGGAAAAGAAAGCTCCCCAAACTCTTGTCAGTATTCACATGCAATTTACTGTAGAAAAAATGAAACCCAATTAGTATCTCAAGAAGAATTTGTTACACATAGAACACTTGAAAAGATGAACTTCTGTAAAGGTCAGGTTCTACCAGTGGATGGATAAAATCCGTCCTACCTTGTGGATGAACTTACCATTAAGAATGCTGTTACTTGCCTTAATGAGACACCCCTAGCATTTGACCCTGAGTGAAAAGACATTAAGGCATTGATACTTTTCAAATTCAATCTAGTCATTAACAGAAGTTGGAGTAAGAATGGTATGCAGAAGGACAAACAAATGCTACTCAACACAAGACTGAGATGTTTGAAGATCTAAACAGCCTTCATAAATAATGCTCCACTTTCACCAAACAGTGATTAGTGAAGTCACTTCTTGCTCTTCTGCCAAAAGAAGGCACTCTCTCACTTACGTCCTTTATGGAAAACAACATTTTGAGATTGGACTCCTGGGTCCAAAACCCCAGATACAGGCCACTTCAGGAAATAAAACTTTCTCCTGAAAAAACAAAGACTATTATCACTTAGGTAAGCATCAAACTACCTCACACTACTTAAAAGCACAAAGAAATGAGGAAGTTGAAGTTTATTCTATGGGGGATCCTGTGCTTCTGTTTTGCCAATCCCTAGGCCTAGCACAAAGGAGACAGCCAGCAGTAGAACAAACCAGTAACCAGATTCTATTGCACACAAAAGGGTCAGGACATGGGTGATCACTGGGGGCACAAACAAGTCAATCAGGTTACACATAACAGACATCAAACCCAGTGACCCCAGGAACAACACAGCACGGCCAACAACTGGTGGGACAAACAAAGCAATGAAGTCTCTCATGGCAGAGATGGAAGACAGCCAAGCCAAGAGGCTGATCATATAGGATAGAGGCAGCTACATATTGTCCTGACGTAGCCCGCGTTCACCAGCACCAAACCTGACCAGGGCCCAGTTACAGGGAGAGTCAGGAGGTCCTTGTCCAACAGGGAAACTCTGCAGAGTGCATCCACCTCACAGACAGACACCCCACCCTTCCTGCAAGTGGCCCCAGCTTTTATCCCCAAAGCAGGGCACCTGGGGCTCATTTACCCAAGGGCTTTCCCTGCAAGGTCAGCCACACCTTGGAGGAAAGCCAAAAGGCAAACTCATCCCCTCCTTTTGAAGGACCATGGGGACCACCCATATGTCAACCTTAATTCAGGGCTCGAGATTCAGACCCCAGCACTTCAGATTCAAACACAGAACTTGGCCACAAAAATGAAAATACAACTTTTCTAAAATATTGAACAAATTAGAATTCAAATCTTTGTTCCATAAATCTAAGTTATTGTGCTGATAGCCCTTTCACTTTAGGGCATGAAAAAAATCAATAGACCAAACAATTTCCATAGATATTACCCAGATTTCTCAATTTTAAATAGGACCAGGGCAGGTTATACACAGGACAAGGAAACAAACATTGCATCACTGGAGAATTTAGAAAAAGTTTGGCTATGAACAGCAATTAAACTGGCTTATAGGATTTAAGCCTGGTGCCCTGAGACTAAGTTGATTCCCAATTGAGCTATGGCCTTGCACAAAGAGCGTGGTGGAATTGCAAGGTGACACTGTTTACATATTTTCTGTAAGGCCAATCTAAGCATCGTGTGGTTTACTAATATGAGTACACTGCACGTCCTCAGCTCTTAGCTGTACTACTGTATGTATGCCTGAGCTCTTTGCCCCATGAAACATTTGTGAGATCTCACCATTTCTCAGTCACTTAAATCATTCCCTGCTTGGCATTCTCCAAACCACCCAGCATCACTATTCTGCCACCAAGTGTTTTTCACTCACGCTTACCTACTGCTAGCAATTTGTTGTCTGCTTTGCACCATTTTCTTTTCCTGTAGATGCTAATGTTTCCACCCTCTTGTGCCACAGAGCATCCTTTCTCAGCCATTTGTCATTTTAGCACTAGCACATGTGCTCCTGGGCTTTGTTTACTACAAGTTCCAGCCTTCCTCCTCCCAAACCTGGCTACTTCCTATCCAGCTACGCATATGCAAACCCCTAATTTCCACGGGTTTCCAGACCAGTCTTGTCAACGTGGGGCAAGAGTTCAGACAGATATAAAATCTCAGCAACCCTTGCCACCCACTGGTGAGCAGGCATCAGCAGCTATGGGTAGTAAAGCCAAACACGAGGTGGGGTAGGCTGGTGCAGTTGCCCAGTACAGCCTGCGAAGCAGCGTGCACTGCTATGAAAGCTGCCTGCCAAGGGAAGAATGCAACTGCCCAGCCTCTGCTGGCAGCATGGCTAAATTGGCAGCATTTCAACTGGAAAAAATCCCCATTCGCTTCTCATCCCTGTCCTTCCTGCAAGCGTGTCCCACCCCGCCTACCAGATGGCCCCTTCCCACTGAACTTGAGCTCCCGTCTCCCGCAGACACGAGGTGTCCCACGCTGGCTCCCCATCACAAGCCGTGGAGAGGATGCTTTTGGGTTTTTACACTTGATCCTCACCCAAAAAGCCCACCTTTCCAGCTTGTTTGTCAGCATAGCCTCTTCCCCCTCCCACAGAGTACACAGCTCTTTACACCACCTCCCACAGCAATAAGAAAGAAAAGCTTTAGCGTTTCTCAGCAATCACATTACCTTTGATGAATTGTCTGGCAGTGGCACCTGCTGCTAAGGATACAGATGTACAACACGAACTAAAAGGCATTTCTCCACGAGGCAGATGATATCGCTGCAGATATGTCACTGTACAAATATGTATTTTTCCTCTCATCTGACCAATGAGTTTTGCTTTGGCACTAGAATAGCTTTGGGGGAATAAACAACTCCAAATAAACTTTGCAGAAATCCTAGTAACGGAACAGAGACTATAAGGAAGAATTTCTTTATGTTTCACTGAGAGAAGCTGTTCTTCATTTTGAGTGGAAATTTGCTGTATTTAAAACATCATTAAATACAGCTCCGGAAGAAAAGAAAACAAACAAACAGGCATATATTTCACAATAATAACTTGAGTATTATTACAGCTGAGCTGTGCTCTGTGGCTACCAACCCTTTCAAATGGAAACACATACACATCCATATTGTTAGTTCAATATCAGGAAGGCAAATTCTTCTGCAGGGAAATTCCATTTCAGCAGAGCAGATCAAAAGTTCAGAAGGAATTAGTGTGCACCAAGCACAACATCCCGCAGAAAAATCTCCCATTTCGGTTGGGACTTCAGAAATAACTACAGTACAACAGCCACTAGAATATTCATTGTAAGGTATGGGTAATACCCAATATATATTGCAGACCCTGAGGGCGTATTTGTCACTTCCACAAGGACTATAAAGGGAGTTGGAAGTGCTGCATGAAAATACTTTATCTTTTTATTTTATTTATTTATTTTATTAACCTTCAGGGTGAATTTTTTTTAAGGTGAGCACATGACAGCAACATAAAAGGGCAGTCATTCGGTTCCTCATCAGACTGCTTTGGCTGGTCAAAATACACAAAGCAAGTGCAAAGCTGCTATCAAAACACATTGGGGACTTTCCAGCATCGGGCACATTGTGTCCTGGAGAGCACCATTCTGGTATCATAGAATCATAGAATCACCATGGTTGGAAAGGACCTCCAGGATCATCAGGTCCAACCTTTATCCCATCATCTCCCTAACCACTAGACCATTAGACCATGGCCTCAAGTGCTTCATCCACTCGTTTTTTAAACACCTCCAGGGACGGCGATTCCACAAGATGGTCCAAAATGGATACAGGGGCTGCTAAGGGCAGAGATGGGCAAAGAGAGCCAGGTTGGCCACAGGAGGGTGTGCTCTTCAGGTGTGTTGAGCCAACCAGTCTATAATGAGATCCCATTACAGGTACTTATTCAGAAAGTATTAATTTAAATTAGCTCGCAGGCTATTCCAAGTTCTGCAAAGGACAAAAATTCCTCTTGTTCACCATCAGTTCTGGCCATAGTGACGCCCCCTGCTCACAACCAAGGGCCTTCCTTTCCAAGACCTCTGCAGGACATGCTCTAGGATTGGACTTCCATATGGCCCCCAAGAATAGTCGCACTTATGTTAAATAGGATTCAAAATTTATTTCTAAAGATAAGAGAAACCAACCACTAAATGAGGAGCTTCTAAGACATGCGGTATTGGCCAATGTCTAGATTAGCTGGGTCAGTGCTTTGGCCTATGAAGTACAGCCCTTTTTGAAAGTGTTGTTGCTTTTTAATTCCAAAGATTTATAAAACGATTTGGGAATCACCTGCAGTGAAATCTGCTGAAGGAATGTTGAAGTGAGGTTTTCTTTTTTTAATTTGAATTTGAGGAATATTTTTTCAGGGTCTGTAGATTATGGAGTGCTTTTGCTTTGTCTCAGAAGGTTTGAGGTTAGAAAAACCGAGCAGAGGATCTCGAGACGATACCTAGAAAGACATTAACCGAGTTTCGAGGAGGATTTCCCAAGTATACAATTTTTCAACTTAAATAAACATTTCCAACCATTACTCTAGGTCAAGTACAACTGCCCTACAATGCAGCCAACCCTCAAAGGACTCTTGCCTCCTAGAGCTTTGTCCAGACTTACAGAGGTATTTTTAGCTTCTTAATAAAAGAGCAAGGTACCACAATACCTTTCCAAATCTAAACCCTAATCTTTTTGCACACTGATCAAAGCATTGTCCTCTAGTACTAGAAGACACTCTTCCATATTGGTGCACGCCCTGTTGGGTACAAAATAGCTTGCATTTCCTTGGTCTAAGGACTTCTCATGTGGACATTACTTTGTCTGATTTCCATTTTGTTATCAATCTGCACATTGCCTGCCAGGAATATTCTCTTAACAACGTGCTCCAGCAGGTTGACCCATCAGACCCTATTCTGTAACAAGCTGAACATGACCAGAGGTGCTTCGTTCTCATTATGGCCTTTCCTGGCCTTGTGTTCTTTTACCAGACAGCCTCTGTCATTCTACTCAATCCTCATCTGCCAACACTTTGAATTATTTGCCCCACAGGTAAAATTCATAGCTCACTCTTGTCAGCCCAGTGGGTTTAGTATTGTCCGAGGAAAGGTTAGAGGCAGAAAAGTGCCAAGAGTCTGCTGCTTGCATGCCACCTCCTGGCAAATCAGTCCCACATAGTCATGTCCTCACAACACATAATCCTAACAGAATGGCAGCATGTTGGCTACAGAAATTATTTTAGGATCTCTCATAATATCATGCTGCTAAAGACAGTGCAGTTTTGTGAGAGAAAAAATTGACACATAGCATTTATACAGTTTTCATCTGACCTTGCTCACATACCTCTTGGCTATTTGCAATTCTTCCCATAAACCGTGCCAAGCTTCGTACTCAGAAATGTCTCTCATGATGGAGCTCCCTAAGTCATCCTTAACAGCAAAGACTTGATACTTCACAGCACAGTTCTGGCTGGAAATAATCTAGGAAGCACATGCCCTGAAATTCCCAGCGAAGACATGAGAATGCCCGATGCCTGGGACTGAATTTTTGCTGCCTCTTCCCACTCCAGCCCAGCTGTTCCACTGCACTCCTCGGATTGAAGGGGGCTGCTGACAGAATACCTCTCGGATGGGAACAGAAGCCGTTCCCATCAGGGCTCTTCTCAGATCCTGACAGGCAAAAGGCTATTTTAAATGTGCTGATTATCAGGCATGTGGATGCCTTCATGAGAGGACTGGAGAAAGAGAAAATCCTCCTTCAATAAATTTTGGATGCAGCTCTCCCTTCCAACTCTGACAGACACCACTTGCAAGTGCCAAGATTATAAGAACAGGGCCCTAACATAGGGATAACCTCCATGGGATACAATGCCAGCCTCCAGCAATGCGTCTCAGGAAATTCCCGAGCTGGAATGGGTTTATTTATGTTCAAATGCTTTTGACAGATCTGCTGGTATAACATTGCCTAATTACTTTTGGCACCCAACACATCTAACAGCAGTAAGTTCCTCAGGTTAACAAAACATGGTGTGAAAAAGTCCTTCCCCGTTTTGCATTCACCACCTAACAATTCAAGCACTTGTCCTACAGCTTTTGTACCATGAGAAACTGAGAATAACTGATCAGTCCTGACTTGAGGCTCCACATCGTTTACAAATGCCAAAAGATTACATATCCAACCAACCCCTTCCCTCTGCACAGCTACCACCTATAACAGCCTCAGCCCTAGCTGCAGGAACAGGTTCTCCAGGAGACACTGAGCACACTGTCTGCTACAGAGGATTAAAGACATTAGTTACCAAATTAAAGCATATAATCATGGAGAATTACAGAATCATAGAATTGGGAGAGATTTCAAAAGACCACATGGATGACAGCAGAACATGTCATAGCTATGTCATCCCAGACCTTTTCTTCATCTATTAACAAACCTGAATCTTCAATTCTGTGATTGAAGCCTATCGCTTTTACCCTGTGCCTACAAAGAATCACAGAATTACAGACCAGCCTTGGTTGGAAAAGTCCATCCAGTCCAACCATTAACCCAGCACTGCCCAGTCCCCACTGCCCCATGTCCCTCAGCACCACATCTCCACGGCTCTGAAATCCCTCCAGGGATGGGGACTCCCCCACTGCCCTGGGCAGCCTGGGCCAGGGATGGGGAACCCTTCCAGGGAAGAAATTGTTCCTAATATCCAATCTAACCCTCCCCTGGCACAACTTGAGGCCATCACCCCTCGTCCTGTCACTGTTACCTGGGAGAAGAGACCGACCCCCCCTCACTACCCCCTCCTTTCAGGGAGCTGCAGAGAGCAATGAGGTCTCCCCTCAGCCTCCTCTGCTCCACACTGAACCCCCCAGTTCCCTCAGCCGCTCCCCATCACACTGTGCTCCAGACCCTTCCCCAGCTCCACTGCCCTTCTCTGGACACGCTCCAGCAGCTCAGTGTCCTTCTGGGAGTGAGGGGCCCAAACTGAACACAGGACTCGAGGTGCAGCCTCTTTCCAGCACCCATTTACACGTTTGCAAAACTTAGCAGTCTCTTCTTTACCAGAGAACTCCAACTCATGCAATCTTCCCTTCAGATTTTATTTTGACCTTGATCATTCTCACTGCCCTCGTATCAAATTGTGCAGTTGATCCACATCTTTCAACTGCAGCTCCCAAAATCTGACCGATATCCCAGCTGAGACTGCTGTAAGTGCCAAAGAGATGGCTCATTTCACAGGTCTCATGGGCGATGTGCTTTGGTTTTGCATTGCAAGATGGCTTTGCCTTGTGAAGTAATGCAACATTCCTGACTTAAATTCACTTTGTGAACCACAATAACCCCCAGATCTTCTCTTGCAGGCCTTATCTGTACTTATGCAGTTGCTTACTTCCAAGTGAAATATATAGCATTTATCCATTTTTTTTCAGGCTGTATCTCCAATTTTTCAACATCATTTTGGCTACCAAATGCAACTTCTCTGTTTCCTGCCCCCTCAGAAAACTGAGTCAGGCCTGAAGACTACTTGTAATAAAGTACATGGGGATAGAAAAACTTTCAGATTCTAAAAGAGTATTTTTTAAATTGAGCTATGAGTCAGGGTCTGAATTACCTTCAAAATAGTTCCTTCAGTATCACAGGTGCAGCTAATCTCTAATGAGGTTTCACAGGATAATTAAATCCAGACAGCTTGGGCAAACATACAAATCTTCAGTTATTCACCTTAGCTGACAAGTCTGGCAGATAGTTCAGAGTGTTGTAATTCCTAACACAAAGGGCACATAATATCTGGGACCACTGATGGAATATTTGAGATACCTCTCATTGCTTTATCCACAGTAGGCAAAACCAGCATTAGGCAAAGTGCTGCAGTTAGAAAGAACTTTAGCATGTTCTTGTTATTTTCAGCAGCTCTGCTATTGGTACAGTTACACCAACGGTTTTGCCGTGTCACTCCTTTAAAATACCCATTCAACTATTTTTGTGCAGTGCTGATGACTAACCTGATGTCCTGCAACATATTTCTAACTCTTACTGAACCTCCCAAAAGGGGAGCACACAGTGAGGCCAGCACACAGGACACGGGGAGGCAGGATTACAGCATCTATTCTTGTCCTCAGGCTTTATACAACTCTTGGAATATCCTTTAAACTATCTGCAGTCCACATTCACCCACTGTAAAATGGCACTTGGGTTATCTGTTACAGATCAGCCTCACAATGTGGGAGCTGCAGGAGAACACAGTCTCCTCTGCTTGGAATATCAGTAACATTCCGGGAAGTAAGCTGTGCCAGCACACTAGAACAGACAAAAATGAGGCACAAATAGCTTTGGCAGCTGGTTTGCTAAAGCAGGATCACTAGGACGTGGTGCCATGCTAAGCTATCAAGCTCTTCTGACACAAGCCCATCCAGCAGTACCTGGGGACAGCAGAGCTGGAGGTGCCCGTGTCAGGGGTGAAGTGCCAGCACAGCAAAAGGCAGTGCCTGCAGGGGTAGCACAGAGCAGATCACCACTGCCAGCCACACCGAGTGGATGCACTTGAATGCAGTGCCTGGCTGCGAGGTTGCCACGTGTGGCTTTGCAGAGTTTTGCCCCAGGCACTCGTGGAACACACTCTGCAGCTGGCGTGGATACTTCTCACAACACAAAACCTAGCAGCTCATTCTGGAAGGAGGATCCTGAAGGGATTCAGCTCCCAGGGCATACCAAAACCTGCAGGGATATCGATTCTGCAAGGTCCTACTAGCAGTGGCCTGGAGGATACATATTTGAAGTGTCTCAGGGACAAAGAAAACCCCACCAAAACCCACCAAAAAAGGTTTTTCTTTACTATTTTCAAAGGTAAACTCAGTAACAAAAACTTTGGCAGTATCTTAGCAACACTTTCAACAAAAAGTCCTGACTGTAAGCACAAAATTCAGTTTTTCATGAAATTTTGCCACATTTTAAACCACTGAGAATAATCATCTGAACCCTGTCAAAACGGGATTCAAACCTGCATAGATCTCGTGCCACAACACTGACAGAGTTTGAAGTTTCAGAGAGATCTCCCGAGTTAAGCGTGCATGTTTTAGGTAGCATTTTTAAAATGCACTGTTGAAGGCTTCTAACTATTTCTGTATCTAAGCTCCCAGGAACTTCCAGGCTAGAAAATCTCTGGGAAAAAAAAACCTGCCATGAAAAAATCAAGGACAAACACTTGCACAAAACAGTGTTTAGGTGGGAATGAGCAGCACACCCTTCTGATCTCAACAGCTTCTCCCAGGTCTCTGGAAGGTGTGAAGCTACAAGTCTCCCTGAAGCTGGGTTCACACAGAACAGACACTTTTTAAAATTCATCTTTGGTTTAGTGGGAAATTTTGCACGGTTCAGTAGATTTTTAATTATTCACACTCAGGTAATTACACTCCTACTGGAAATCAAAATATTATTGTACAATACCTTGCTGAGAGTGAACAAGCAGCACAGGTCCCTCCCAGAGTATCAGTGGTGCTGGGCTTGGACTCATCTCAGCTCGCGGCTCCCCTCCGGTCTCTGTCTGCACAGCTCCCACAGTTGGTCTCGCACAGCCCGAGAGCTGAGCCCTGATTCATGATTTCAGGCTCCAGTCATGGAATGCAGCCATTGAAAACCCAGAACTATTTTTACCCCTGAGCAGCCGCAGCATTTCTGTCCCATAAAGACTTCTAAAGCTAATGCCTTCCCCTACACACACCCCCCCGCGCCAAACCAGCTACGATGCATGGTTCCCTGGCATTTTGTGTGGTTTTTAAACTGCACAGTTGCTACCAACAGGACAAAGCAGCTCAGCCCCTGGCATTATTGTCAGTCCTCAGAAGTCAGCCATTTGATCCCACTTGTCAAAATTAGAAATTCCTCAGAAATGCTTTGCTCCAGGAGATAAAATTAGCTCAGAGCAATGACTGTCTATATGGTTTGTCTTGTGCACCACCAACCATAGCAAGCATTTAACAAATATGTGATATCATCTTCAGCAAACTGACAGACTGCAGGCACGCATAAAAATCACAACATGTCAAACGCAATCACTACATGTTTTAAGGAAAACCACAAGGTCAAACCAACCCCCCCAAAAAATCACAAAACAGACACCAATGGGGTTTTTATATATAGAACATCCAGAAATATGGAATCGCCTTTAGTAAATAATTAGCAAGAAATGAAAGCTAGACACCTGAACTACT
Organism: Podargus strigoides; assembly: GCA_028020825.1. Classification (NCBI taxonomy): domain Eukaryota; kingdom Metazoa; phylum Chordata; class Aves; order Caprimulgiformes; family Podargidae; genus Podargus; species Podargus strigoides. The sequence continues at coordinate 7,172,115 of CM051633.1, forward strand.
CAAGATTTTACAGAGAATACTGACCACTAGCAACTTTTACAACTGTGCTGTCCTGAACCTACAGGATTCTACGAGTGTACTTCAGAAATGAAAAAAAAAAAAATGCAATCTAGTCTTACTGTGGAGGAATCAATAACAATAAAAAAAAGAACTAATCGGATTTTTGTATAATCAACTCTAATTGACACAATAGAGAAGCACTTTGGCAGAGAACAGTCCACAAGCAAGAGTGTAGCTGGACACACATAAGGGGTCCAAATACCTAAGAACCAGCAGACTCACTGAATTCACTTGTTCCTGTGTTGCTTCAGACAAAGAAAAATAATTGTAGGCATTTCTCAGAAGTATGTGGTTACAACACAAGAGACACAATACAAAACTGACAGAACTACTGACAACAGTCAATTATTAGTTCTTAACCTGTGGAAGCATGTGGAGGCTTACGTAAGAACTAACAGCTCAACAGTATCACATCTTACATTAAAAAAATGGTCCCTGCCATCTAGAGTCTTCAGGCTGATGAAGGAAACAGCACAGAATCATAGAATAGAATCACAGAATTATTATGGTTGGAAGGGACCTCCAGGGTCATCAAGTCCAACCTTTATCCCATCATATTCCTAACCATTAAACCACTAGACCATGGCCTCAAGTGTCTCATCAACCCCTTTTTTGAACACCCCCAGGGACGGCAACTCCACCACCACCCTGGACAGCCTGTGCCAGTGCCCAACCACCCTCCCAGTAAAGAACTTCTTCCTAATATCCAACCTAAACTTCCCCTGATGTAACTTGAGTCCATAAAGCATGCAAAGCGTGAGCCTGCCAAGCTCACAGGAAGACAGTTACAATGACCATTAAGCAGCAGATGCCATAACCTACCGAGCTTCCTAGTGAGTTTTGGGGGCAGCAGTCCCTACAAGGTCCCTTCAAAGAGTAGCTGTAATGGAACCTATCGTACACACGTACACCTAGAGTAACCTTAACACTACATGTAACTTAGAGGCAAATTCCTGACCAGACATACCCAAAGTTATGGCAACTGGCATTCTAGAGACTCCATTTATGAAAAAGTAATGGAATAATTAGAGGACTATCTGTCAGATCACTCTCAACCAAGCACCTCTAGCATCATGCAGGCTGATTCTGCAGCTTTGAAGGATCTGGCTCTTTTAAGCAAGACCTTGTACTGGGAATCTATCCTTTGCTCTTTCATACTCACTGGGAGTCTACTATGAAAGTATAGGGGGAGCGTGAGGAAAACAGCAATGAAGGAGACCCCCTGGGGAATGAGAGAGCTACAATTAGAGTGTGTAGAAGAACACAAAACATAACTGGGCCAGATCTGACATCAATGACCTAAAGCTCAGAAAAGGTGTTAAACAAACAAAGGAGCAATACAAGCTTGTAATGTCCGGAAGGCTGAGCCACTTTAGCCTAGTGCTGTGGGAAATTAAGCAGAAGAAATGCTGTTGCTGTGAATTCGTGTCTCAGAGAGAGATTATTTCAGTGAAAAGCCTTCTGCTATTTGTGCAATGAGCTCACTCTCCAGAAGTCCCTTTCATTTGCAGTGAGACACCAGAAACTCCATCAGCTACAAAAAGCCAAGAGATAATAAGTCTAGCTAACAAAAACCCTACACAAGTAGGTTTATAGTTTCTATCACTTTTCACCTAAGAATTTGGAACTACATGCTTCCTACTTCTAAATCACTACCAGTTATTATCATTACAGGTGATAATAATAATAATAATCGCCTCAAATTCTTGGCTCTCACAAATAAGAGAAAGTGTAAAAGACTGTGGGTATAAAAAAAGGTATAAAAAGGTATAAAACAGATTCTTTTTCATCAGAATCATAGAATGGTTTTGGGTTGGGAGGGACCTCAAAGCTCATCCCGTCCCAACCCCCTGCCATGGGCAGGGACACCTCCCACCAGCCCAGGTTGCTCCAAGCCCCATCCAGCCTGGCCTGGAACACTGCCAGGGAGGGGGCAGCCACAGCTTCTCTGGGCACCCTGGGCCAGTATCTCACCACCCTCACAGGAAAGAACTTCTTCCTAATGTCTAAATCTACTCTTTTCCAGTTTAATTTTAAAGTATATTTAGAATATTTGCTCTCCTTACATACTACCAAACAGAATTCAAAGGTAAAAAAAACCCTACACTAATACAAACTTGAGGCTGTCTAATAATACCTTGTGTTTTCAAAACCTTACTCAGCAAACTTCAAACTTTTTTGAAAATCAGAACATGAAGAGCCAAGATAACCTCCATGAATTTTTAACCAGGCTCCCTTGGAGAATGCCAACACCAGGTAGGAAATTATTCACCATTCTCCTAGCTGAACTCACTGCTTCTTACAGGGATGTTGAGGGATGGTCAGAGGAGTGTCTAAAACTGGGAGCAGCAGTATGAGACCACCTGTGAAATATCAAACAGACAAACATATCTGCTGATTTGTTTCTAAATGAAGAGTTTAAAATATTTATTTACACACTTGCTTTTAAAAACCAATCTTTTGCCCTCTGTCCTCGATTTTATGCCATATGGAAGTGGCTTGGGATCAATGGTCAAAAAGGAAAAAAACAGAACAAAACAAAAAAACCTACACAAAGTGCATAGTTTTTAGGTATCAAAAGAAGAAATCACCAAAAGTAATGCAGTAGTCACCATGACAATTACCAAAGAGGCTTTAATATATAAGAAAGGAGGAAGGAAATGAAACAAATGAAAAAAAAAGCAGCAATTTAGGGTGTCAAATTCCAACAAGTTTTTATTCTACCAGAAAATCCCCACTACTCATCTCACTTCTGAGAATTACACCGTGCAAGGCACCTTTTAAGACATTTTCAGGCATAATGAAGAAATCCCAAATCCCTTTTTCATAAAGATTCCACATGCTTATAGGAGAAGAGCTATAATGAAACTATTGATCACCAGTATTAAACAGTCCCTGCAACTGAAGACCAACAGAAAAAAAGAATCTGAAACCAATTCATCAATTTTATAGTTTTGATTTTCAGGGCAAATATAAAATTAGTGTAAACAGCAGTCATAATGCAGAAACTCAGAGGCATCACCACTTCTTGCTATTACTCTTCAAGAAGTACAGGCAGGTTGTGCATCCTGCTTAAAGAGAAGGCAAGGGGAATGACCTGACAGCTCGGGAGGCAGAGGCCAAGAACTGATCCACCTGCACGGATTCAAACCCAGGCTGCAAACGAGGATAAGCTCAAGTTGTGACATTTGCACTTCAAAGACAAAAAGTGGAAGTAGTATCTCTCAGCCTCTGCTTAGGGCTTGCACTGGTGCAGCCATATTGCTCGATGGCTTCTAAGCACAGTCAGGGCACTCAAGAATTATCACTGAATGTCTTATTTCTTACACCATTTCCTACAGCATTTGCTCTGAGCTCCTGTTGAAAAAGGACACTGTGCTCATGTTGCTCTGACTCTGCTCCCAGGAGACCACACCTGCAGGGCTGTGCCCAGTTCTGGGGCCCCAACACAAGAAGGACATGGAGCTGTTGGCGCGGGTCCAGAGGAGGCCATGAAGATGATCCAAGGGCTGGAGCACCTCTGCTGTGGGGACAGGCTGAGGGAGTTGGGGGTATTCAGCCTGGAGAAGAGAAGGCTCTGGGGAGATCTTAGAGCACCTTCCAGTGCCTGAAGGAGCTGACAAGAAAGCTGGAGAGGGACTTTTAACAAGGGCATGGAGTGATAGGATGAGGGGTAATGGATTTAAACTGGAAGAGGGGAGATTTAGACTAGATATTAGGAAGAAATTCTTGGCTGTGAGGGTAGTGAGACACTGGCCCAGGTTGGCCAGAGAAGCTGTGGCTGCCCCCTCCCTGGCAGTGTTCCAGGCCAGGTTGGATGGGGCTTGGAGCAACCTGGTCTGGTGGGAGGTGTTCCACTAGACTAGGTGTCTGTACACAAAAAGAAGTGCCCTTAATATTACAGTTTCAATAGTTGCACTTCTTTTTGGCATTACGTTCAGATAATTTACATATTAAGTAGCTGTGTTGCAAGGTCTGGAGTTCATGAAGGAAGGCAGTTCTGAGTCATAGAATCACAGAACGGTTTGGGTTGGAAGGGACCTTCAAGATCATCTCATTCCAACCCCCCTAAAACATTACACCCCTCCCTGTAAATCTTCCCTCACGTATGTCTTTAGACCACCAAAGCTACCAAATGACAATTACTAAGGTGTCAGTAGTATTACTCACATAGGGATTGCAAAGGCATTATGTCCCTAGCTTACTTACAAGCTTTGGAAAAGCCACTGACTGACAGGCAATAGAATACACATCCAATTTCTTTAGCTTGTGCAGTCATGCACCTTCTCTGCAAAAAAACCCTCATAATTTTCACAAGAGTGCAGAAAATACTTTATTATGACTATTACTGTTATTTCTTCATAAAATCTACACAGAAGGCTATGGATTCAGAAAGGCACTTCAGCATATACTTAACTAAGCAACTGAATAGCCCCCTCTGACACAGAGCCCTGCAAAACAAGAGGTATGAATCAGTGGGGCTCTTTCTTGCTGTCTGATGAGGCTAGTCAAGGCTATGCTGTGTTACTTCCCCAACTGAGACACCCAAAGATAGAAAGCAGAATATTTCCTGGTACACTAACTATGGGAATGCTCCTCTGGACCAAGTTGTTCTCCTTAGTATGAGACAAACAAGTAACCTCTATCAAGTACTAGCAGTCCACTATTTCTCCACTTACAAAGAGCATTGGGGATCAGTGAAAATATGCCAAAGAATATTGGAGAGATAAATAAGGATCAGAACTGACAATTAATGAAAGCCAGAGCCATCCAATGTTAAAAGTTTCTGCTGCTGAGCCGAGTTTCTGTTACAAACTGAAATCAGAGCTACAGAGAGGCAAGCACGCTTTCCCACTGCGTGGATCACAAATGAACAGCATTAGGCATTTTGCCATTTGGAATAAAATACTTATGTGCATTTCCTCAGCTACTATTGTTCTACCATTATCACAGAGGCTGCTATTTAAATCTTCCGTGAGTTCCCTGGCATCTAACAAAGATCTGTCAAACGTAACTTCTGGCCCTGCTTCGCAGTTCAGCATTAACCCGTGCATGCTTGATTCCTTCTAAACACTAATTTTTTCCTCAAAGGAGTAATCTGCATCAAAGATGCATCATTGTGCTCAGCCTTCAAGCCCTATAGATGGGCTATAGGCACAGCTCCAGCCACTTGTGTGCAACACCACGGATTTACCCCTGCTGAGGAGTCAGCCCGTGCATTTAAAGGCTATGAGGACGGTGAGGCTCGTGGCGTTCGCAGCACACCAGCACATGAATTTAGCAATCCACAGCCATACACTGCATTAAGTGTTTCCTGAGAGAATTAGACATGTATAAAGATGACAACAAATGAGCGTGGGAGCAATGTCAAAGTGGTGAGTAAAGAATGTGAGCGGATTTCATAAACACTGCCTACCTGTTCCTCACTGTCGAGATCCTCTGTTAAACCTTTACAACACTGAGATCTGACTGTGCTGGAAATAACCCAATGCAATACATTGGAAAATTGTTAAGCCATAATCATTTTAGCTAAGAACACCATATTTATGACAGCTCCACCATTTTCATTACAACTTTGGCAAACATGGAAAGCCTTTTACTCCTCATTTAACAGCTATTTTTGTCAAGGCCAGCAATGCTATTAATACTACAGTATTAGAGGCTCTGGCTGCATTTTCATCAGAATTAGTCCCTCCTTTTTCATTTTAGGCAGAAGAAAAGAGTTGTGACCTACCAGTTTGTGTGGCAGCTGCTGCTGTGAGTGTACAGGGGACACCCATCTGCTCCAGAAGGGCAGCACAAGAAAAAGGCAATTCTATCTGTGGCATTTATTTCACAGATTTTTCTCTCAAGGCAACTGAGTATCTAACCAGGTAAATGAACGTGGGGACATCAAAAGGCAGAAAATCCAACGATCCCTGACTAATGGAATACATCTGCTACAAAAGAGTAGCACTAGAGGTGATGCTGGAGCCCCTGCTGCTGTCTGTCTGTAATTTCCTACCTGCAACTGCCATTTGAACAGCACCTCTCCACCCAGAGACCCAGCTGACAAGCAGACCACAAACTTTAAGGTTTCCAAAGTCTGAGCTTTGGTAATCACAGCAAAAAATTTAGTGTCAATGTTAGCACCTCCTGGGGACCCTTAAATGACAACAAATTAGATCTATGCAGCACACACAAGTATGCCCCTGCATAGTAAACAAAACTCAAAATTAAATATTTTTAAAGGAAGGAGGAAAGCTAACTGCAACAGCAGTTGTTGATTTCTGCCTATCTAGAAATTACTGGTGACGCTCATGTTTAAGGCATCAGATGAGTCATCTGTGTTTCAATTTGCCTCTATTTATTCTCTTGCTCCCCTACTCACATTCTTCAGTGGCTCCTAGTAGTAATTTGTAGTAATATATCCACAGCTGATGTGCATACATCTCTTTAGCCTGCCTAACACACACACAGTGCAATACTACAAAGCCAAGTACAACCAATTTTAAGATTCCTAACTTGCAAAGATCCTCCACAAGAGTATGAAGCCTGGAAATACGCTCTTCATTCTATAGTCAGAGACATTACCAGCTATATGACTATGGTTATCCCACTACGTTCTCAGAATTGGCAACACCTGATCCATACTACTTTTTTTTTTTTTTTTAAACTACAATTCATGAAAATCTAAGCTTTTCCCATAAATTAATCTGAAATATTTACGGATACCTAGTTAACACAGGCGTGCTTTGGTAAGACAAGATTTCATGTAACCTGCAGCTCTTACTATCTGGGAAGCATCAATTTTCAGATGCTGGGCTGTCTTTGTAAATATTTTCAAGGAGGTGCCTTTCCATCATCCTGGCATACCTCAGCAGAGAGGCGTCTGATAACTATGTATTATCCCAAACAAGCACCAAGGAGGAAAAGAAAATAGCAAAATCAAGGCAGAGCTAGAAAAGCATACATTGTCAAAGGGAAGGGAAATTATTCACCTCTGCTTCTGCTGCTTGCTTATGCCTTGCAACACATTCTATGTAAACCTCTGTAAAAGGAGAGAGAAAAATAAAAAGAACTTGAAGACACCAAAAATAAACCATATGCCATGTAAGAAAATTTCAGACAGGTCTGAATATATGTTTAAGTTTTGTTCACCTGAATGTCTACACTGATGTGAAAAGTACTTAGAAGTTATGGCCATTTCAACCCAGTGCCCAGTCTGAATTTGTGTATCAAATACTGCAGTTCCAGCTCTGTTTAAGAACAATTCCAGTGCTATCCTTTAACATGTCCTAGAGCTGCAAACAGCTGTAGCTCACACCTCAAGGTAGGGTGGGGAGGTCAGTGCCTTCCTGCCTAATGCAGTCCATGAGACATCAAAGGCCATCACCTTTTATGAAGTGCCTTTATTTTGGAGACTCACTTCACAGGCCAAAGCCCTGATTTGAAAGCCTCCTCTGGCAAAAATCCTTCTTTCTCTGTGAGCTGAACCATAGAAATCCCAAATCAAAGGAACTGGGAAAACAACATAGAATCACGTAGGTTGGAAAAGACCCTTCAGATCATCGAGTCCAACCATGTACCTAATACTGACAAGTCCACCACTGCCCCATGTCCCTCAGCACCACATCTCCACGGCTCTGAAATCCCTCCAGGGATGGGGACTCCCCCACTGCCCTGGGCAGCCTGGGCCAGTGCTGGGGAACCCTTTGGGGGAACGAATTGTTCCCAATATCCAGTCTAAACCTCCCCTGGCACAACTTGAGGCCATCACCCCTCGTCCTGTCACTGTTACCTGGCAGAAGAGACCAACCCCCCCTCACTACCCCCTCCTTTCAGGGAGCTGTAGAGAGCAATGAGGTCTCCCCTCAGCCTCCTCTGCTCCACACTGAACCCCCCAGTTCCCTCAGCCGCTCCCCATCACACTGTGCTCCAGACCCTTCCCCAGCTCCACTGCCCTTCTCTGGACACGCTCCAGCAGCTCAGTGTCCTTCTGGGAGTGAGGGGCCCAGAACTGAACACAGCACTCGAGGGGTGGCCTCACCAGAGCTGAGTACAGGGGACAATCACCTCCCTGCCCCTGCTGGTCACACCATTGCTGACACAGGCCAGGATGCTGCTGGACTTTCACTGAAGCATTCCTGAGCACGTCTGGGGCTTGCACTCTTATTTTTACTACAATAAGTCATTTTTAGTGGTAAAAAAGTGCCATTTTGAAACAAACGGTATCATTTGACCCACTTAGTGGATGAGGAAAAGGCTGTGGATGTTGTTTACCAGGACTTTAGCAAAGCCTTTGACACCATTTCCCACAGCATTCTCCTGGAGAAGCTGGTGGCTCATGGCTCAGACACGTGCACTCTTCCCTGGACTAAGAACTGGCTGGCTGGGCCCAGAGAGCTGTGGTGAGTGGAGTTAACTCCAGTTGGCGGCCGGTCAGCAGTGGTGTTCCCCAGGGCTCAGTGCTGGGGCTGGTCTTGTTTGATGTCTTTATCAATGATCTGGGTGAGGGGATCGAGTGCACCCTCAGTCAGTTTGCAGATGACACCAAGCTGGGTGGCAGTGTTGATCTGCCTGAGGGTAGGGAGGCTCTGCAGAGGGATCTGGACAGGCTGGATCCATGGGCTGAGGCCAATGGGATGAGGTTCAATAAGGCCAAGTGCTGGATCCTGCACTTGGGTCACAACAACCCCATGGAACGCTCCAGGCTTGGGGCAGAGTGGCTGGAAAGCTGCCTGGTGGAAAAGGACCTTGGAGTGACCTCCAGGAGAAGGCAGTGCACCTTCAACTTAGGCTGAACTGGTCCAGGTTGTGCAGGTTAAGACAACTGAGCTAACAGATTCCCAGCTCCAGCCTACTGCTATCTCACATTCACCTCTGAACAGGGAACACAAACCTTTTCTAACGCCCCAGGGTGCCCAGGCTTGCTGCTCCACAAACATCCTGGCAGCAGGATGGGGAGAACCACCTTTTTCAGGAGGCAAGCTTCCCACTTCTTTATTCCCACAAACAATAAAAGTTGCTGATAAAGCTGAGGAAAATGGTCGGAGTTCTGCATAAAATACAGCCCAGTATGTAATTAGCAAAATGAGAGGAAGCATTCACAACCAAATGTATTCAAATGAGCTCAGCCACCTCCAGCAACCTTACAGCAAGCCATATGCAGAGCACGGCCAGGACCTCTTTTCAGCCTAGATGATTCAAGGTTTCCAATGTTTCTAGAAGCACAAATTTCTCTTGACAGCCATAAATTCATTTAAAGAATGATGACAATTAAAGAAACGTAATCTGTCACACTGCAGGGTTTTATTTTACTTGATAATGTGTTGATATATATACACACAAGAATGAAAAGCATATTTTGACATTTAAAGCCATCCTAGCTTCTCTATGTCACACAGTCCAAGCTGTCAGGAGAAATGTAGGAGTGCTGCAAAGTTTTTAGATAACAACAACTTCTAATTAAGAGATGAAGTTGACTTTTTACCAAATTAGAGCACACACAGCTTCTCTCACACAAACACTAAAATGAAAAACATTTGGCTAACACTTGTTTTTCTGGCCAGTCGCTTTCCCAAAGCTGCAGCTGTGACTGAGTGGAGGCTTTTCTCCTCCAGAACAACAGCTTAGTGTGGAGGGTAAAGCACCAGTCAGAGGTTCAGATGATTATGATTCAAACCCTGGCTCTGACACAAGCCACTTTTCTAACTTTGGGTAAATCATTTAACTGACACTTCCTCTGCTTCCAATCTAATCTGTAAAGTCAGGATATTTCCATTTCCTGTTCCTACACTTTGGTAATAGGGTAGGACAGTGTGGATACCAGAAATGACCTTGGGCAGCATATAGCTCTCTGGAAGCTAAATTCATCATCCACAAAGAGTAACAGACATTTTTGAAGCTGCCTGCACTTTTGTGGACTGCTGGTGATGCTCATACTCCTCACCTGCAAAGATGACCATCACGAATGGATGGCTCTAATCTTAAGAATTATCAGTGCACATAATACCCTTACTAAACTTGTATGAAACTTCTGCAGGAGGAAACTGTGGACCTTTCTTCCAAGATACATTCCCCAAGGATACCAGATGGAGGAGGAATGTGGTTGTGTAGTGCAGATTACAGACCATGCACTCCAAACACATTCCTTAAACTGGAAGCATGCAACCCCATGGAACGCTCCAGGCTTGGGGAAGAGTGGCTGGAAAGCTGCCTGGTGGAAAAGGACCTGGGGGTGTTGGTGGAGAGATGGCTGAATGTGAGCCAGCAGTGTGCCCAGGTGGCCAAGAAGGCCAACAGCATCCTGGCCTGTATCAGCAATGGTGTGAGCAGCAGGACCAGGGAGGTGATTGTCCCCTGTACTCAGCTCTGGTGAGGCCACACCTCCAATACTGTGTTCAGTTTTGGGCCCCTCACTCCAAGAAGGACACTGAGCTGCTGGAGCATGTCCAGAGAAGGTCTCTTCCAACCAAGGCTGTTCTGTGATTCTGTGATGAGAGTACAATAAGAGGAACATTTGAAAAACATCAAGATAATCCCACGCCAGTACACCTGCAAGTATATAATGGCTGGCTAGGGTAGTTCTCACTTGCCTGCCCCCTCCAGACAGCATCTGCAGAACCCTGCACAGCTTTGGACCATTCTACTCCCTGCAATGGGAAGGAGAGAAATATTGCTACCTGTGGTCATGACTGACTATTCCTGTCAGCCATCATCATGTCCAGTCAGCGGGCTTAGTTAGTGGGAGTAGTATCCACAGTCCTTCGGGTTATTTGCTGCACAGTGGGGTAATGGGAGGGGGAAAGCAACTACAGCCATGCCCTCCTCCTCTCCCTTTTTCTCTCCTTCTTTCTTAGTGGTGGAAGAGACAGAAAAGTAGCTGCTCCCACCCTTTGCTCTTTCTCTCCTTTCCTTACCTCTTTTGTATCATTTATCTTGAGAACAGCTGGTCATATGCATAACTAAGAGTGAGGTCAAAGCTGTTACAAAAAAGATTCATTTGACCTAGAAATGTTTTGAGAAGTACTATGGAAAGTACCAGGGAAGACCAAAGACATCCATAATGGCTCTTTTCCGTAGGGACACCTACAAGGAAGAAATTTCCTTTGCCCCCCATCTCTCCCTTCATTAAGATTACCAGCAGCATGATGCACATCTTGATACTAAAAGGGTGAACAAGTGGTACGTTGCAGTTCCAACAGATTGTAAGCATACAGAATAAAGAGGAGGAGTCACAACCACACCAAATGCATAATTAATGGGGGGCTGATTTTCCTTTATAAAGGAAAAGAGATTTTCTCCAAAGCAATTCCCTCCAAGAAGGAGGCTTTGGGTGCTAGCAGAAACCCCCCCAAAGGAATTAAACAGCACTATAGGAAATTATCTGTCAGTTGTTCTGCTGTTTGTCTAAGGGCACTATGAGGCTCTCCTGAGTCCCTGCACTGCAACTCAGCACTTTAATTAGGCACATATGAACGTCTGTAGGGCCTGGGGATAAACTGGGTCACTTAAAGATCAAAAGAACCCTTTTCCCCTTTCTGCCATGTTCCTGACTGTCCATCATTGCAATGTTCTGGTCTCATGGTGCACCCCACTTACAGTCACACTGACACAATGGGGAGGGCAGCAAACAGCAGGGCAGGGCAGGTAAGTGCTCGGGTTGGCTTCCTTGCCCATACTCTTATTTATCACAGCTTTTAGAATTCAGAGTTGTCTGCAGCCACCTGGATACACTGACAATTTCATAAATCAGGAGCCACAGTCTAACCTGCAGACAGTGATTTCACCCAATGGAAACCGTACGGCATTTTCAGGAGAGGTGATCTGCACCTCACAAGCTCTGCAGCCAGAGAAGATAAAGCTTGGAAAAGGTCTGGACAGTGACAGCAGCATGTCAAGAAGTCTCCCCTTTTTGCTTTTTAAGCTAGCAGAGAGTAACAAAGCTCTCTTTTGTGAGCCTTGGGTTGTCTCATTGCAAATTAGCCTTCATGAAGAGAGAAGCAAGACAAAATACTCATGAAGGGATGGGGCGGATTTAATTTTACAATGGCTTTTGTTCCATGCAGCAGTATGGAAATGCAAGATAAGGGTTTCTATTACACAGAGGCTATGGGGGACATTGCACATGGGTGAGCCCCGTTAATGCTAACAGGCGCTGAGCGTGCTCAGCGAGAGCAGAACAGAGTCACTGCATCTTCCCAGCGGTGTTTAGGGACAGGAAACTATCTACTTGTCTTCCAACAACTTCAGGGACAGTCCATTGCTGTGTGCACTTGGAGAAAATAAAAAGGAACAGAAACACGGGTGCTAATTAGCTGAAACCACCTTATACCATCCTTCAGCGAGTCCCCATCTGTGTCAGTATTAATGCAATGCCTCAGTTGGCCCATCTGAGCACAGCAAGCTGGCTGTATTAATAGGCAATGAAATTTTTGGTTAAGTCTCTGCAAAACATACTTTTAAAAGGACAACAGCAGCAAAATAAGTAATCTAACATGTACCAGGGACACTGCACAAGGGAGTGCAAAACTGGCTGAGAGGAACCAGGAGCGTGTGCCTCCTGGGGCACAGGACAAGCATTCTCAGCTAAGGCACGAACACATGCTGGAGATACCAGAAAGGCATGGAATAATTCCTGGATGGTTAAAAGCTTCATGTGGCATTTGCAGCAGCTCAGCCTGTCCCATGCAGTATCTGACATCAGGAAGACACTGCTCTCACCCTGCTTCAGCCCTCAGGATCTCACATATATGTCCATCATGCCTTCCAAATGCCAGAATAAACGTCTTCTAAATGCACCCAGAGTTAGACATACATTCACTCAAACACAAAAAGCAGTCAAACTTATAGGGCCAAGTTCTCATTAAATGTACATTGTAAACCATAGGGTTACATGACTAGGCCAATGTGGCTCTCTCATTTATAGTTCAACTCACAAATTTTCTTGTTCAAGGGATCATTCATGGATGATTACAGGAAAAGGGTCTCCTCCTCTAACCAGCTCTGTTTCTGAGGGTGACCTCTTCTTGTTCTCAGATCTCCCCTGCAACCAACCCGCTCTCCTACCTCTTCCCTTCATCTCACAAAGAAACCTCAAATATGTTTTCATCCCTCCCATCTTGAAAAATCCATGCCAGAACACATAAGCCGCTCTGAGATCACTACAATAATTATCTAGCATATCTTTCAAACAAATCCAGCCTAGAAACATTTTATTTATGCTCTTACAGTCAACGGGAACAACTTTTAACAAGACCTTTACAGCTTCTTAGTTTGGCCCTTCAATAGCTTTGGCCATCCTCCTGCTGTTGTGCTGTTTCTTTCCATGGCTTTGGAGACACCATTCCCTGAATCCTTCTCCTAGTTCTCCGAGTACTCCCTCAGTGTGTCCTCTACTGAACTCTCCTCATGCTCCACACCTTTCAGTTTTCTTCTGTAGTTCCACTGGCCTCTGAACTTTTTGGTCCTTCTCTTTCCCTTCCACATTTCAACTCATTTGCAAACACAAATTCAGCTATCCTGATGACTTACAAAATGACACATTTTCTCTTCAAGTAGGAATCTCAGCTTGTTTTCTTGTATTTTTATATGTGTTTAGCAATTAGCCACCATCATGACTAAAACAGATATCTTACTTTTCTTCCCAAGACTCTCCTGCCCATTATCTTCTTTTCCTCATGACTTATAAACAATAACAGCATCTGCCTGTTGCACCAGCCCATCACTTGAATATCATCTTCATCTTGGAGCTCACTCTTGATTCTTGTACCTTGTACCCAAGCTATTCCTTAGCCTGGCAGGTGGTTTCCACACAGTGTCGCTAACAGGCCATCCACAGCATCCTCTCATCTGCAGAGATAAAACTTTCTTGACAAACACAATCTTGTTCCACAGCTATTTATCCAAAATGCTGCTTTAAAGGCCATTTTCCTATACCACCCCTTTGGCAATGTTATTGCTTTCTATCCAAGCCTCTGCTTATTCCCTTCTCTCTTTCACATCAATAATAAGTTACATATCGTTGCTAAGTTTTCCACAGTTTACCCACAAGTCTCTCTCATCTATTCTTCAATATCAAAAGATCAATGTCTACCTCTGTGGTAGATGCAAGGATTCTATCAGCTCTAGTCCAGAGTTTGAAAATGTTTTATATCCCGTGGGTGGCTTCTAGCTCCACTCAAGTCTGTGGAATGCAGGGGCCAAGATTTTGCCTTATAAACAATTTCTGAAAAATATTTGCAGTACGTAAAGTTAAGCACGTGCCTCAGGCAAGGTCTACTTCAGAAATGGTTTGCTGGTATCCTTATGCAAGTACAACCCATCTTGGCACAACCAAAGCAGCTAATTCTATCATAGGCACAGCCTATAGCGATGACATTGTCTTTTGTTGGTATGATTTATATTAGTGTGTAGAATTTTAAAAGAGGACAAACAATTCTTTCAACAAAAGAATTTCTGGCAATAGAAATGCAACTGAGTTAAGGCTGCTATTAGTATAGAAAAGTTCTAATAAACAAGCAAACAAACAAATCACAACAAAACTCAGACAAAAACACCTTTCTGATATAATCCCCTCTAAGCTTTTTCTAGGACTGGGACAGAGGTGTGAAAAAACCCAGCAAATTATAACAGCTAAACCAAACGTAGGTGTGTATGATCTATATATGTGTGCAGATATATAGAGGGTGATCTAAAAAAACACATAAGTTTTTTCTTGAGAAGTATTTCTTTCTACTGCTGAAGTTGAAAAACTGACAGCCTATGAAAAAAACCCAAAATGTATAGCTTCAGTATAGACTGTGATTCTTCACACTACTGCAGAAACACATGTAAATCAGCACATGAAAAGCTAGACCTAGGATTAAAGGACTGCTCAGACATGACATCATCCTTTGGCTGCTCCTGCGACTAACTGGAAGAGTGATGATATCACTTAGTGCTTATTGCCAGAATTACTCTTACAGATACAGCACCAGTGATGGTATCTATGTAACGATGATGTACGAGTGTCCAATTCATCAGTTACCAGCATTAGATCTCTACAATGCCAAGGATATGAAAAGGAGTCACAGTGGGTTTATAATACTCTGATGTTAAAAGTTTTAAATACAAAATATTGTCATTGATGGACCAAAAATACCAAACTTAAAGTTGAGCTTTGAGTTGGCAAGTAGGAGCACTGTGCTTATTTCCACTGTTATTTTACAGCACTGCATTGTTCCTGATTTAATTAGAATTATGTTATTATAAAACTTTTATAATGTACTAAAAGAATAAGAATACATTTCTATTTTCCTGGCTAAACTAAGAAATCATTGGGAAGCAATAAATATGGACCATCTTGCTGTTATTTTTGCAGCTACTTTTAAAAATCAGAGCTGCTCATTAGAAGCACTTCCTCTGCCTCCTCAAGTCTTCCGTCTGCACATAAACCAGAGCAGCTCTTGAACTTGCAAGAAACATTTTGCATCATATGTACAAGGCAGTGGGTGGAGGGCAGAGAAACTACAAAATGATGAAGTGCTGCTGTGAAACCCAAAGCATTGCTGGTACACTCTTCAGAGGAGCAGAAATCAGAGGTTCCTGGGAGTGAGACAATAACATAACCAAATGTAGATGAGCAGCTCCTAATGAGAACTCAGGAAACAGATGTTGCTGATAGCACAGCCACAGTATTTGGTGCTTTTTAATGGATGTGGGACACGAGTGGCAAAGTGTGTGTCTATTCCTACAGCATTGCTTTTCTGAGGGGCTTTGTAGTTACTTATTGTCTGATATTTATCTTATTCCTACAGAGAAGTGCTACTTAATGTTAGTTAAAGTTGCTTTGTTCTACTTTAATAGCATTTTTTATGTCCTTGAAAGGCTGGCAAATACACATTTACGTTCACTAAATGCATATCTGTTTCTTTACCTACATTAATAGAAAGTTTATCTATTCTTCCATGCTTCTTCCACAATTCATTGTAAATATTCAATGCTTCAACAATTCCTATTCAGCCCTTAAGTCCAACACACACAAAAGGAGGGGACTCAGCCCCACAGGAGTCTAGGAATAACACTGTATAGAGAGGACAATCTTGCACTGCAGCAGTTCACAAAGCTTTACAAACACTCATGAAGTTCCACAGCTCTGTTTATTAAAATTTTAAGACAGGAGAAAGGAGTTACAAGTGATTCAAGGGAACAAGCCCTAGCTCTCAGCTTCCCAAGCAATGGATCAGACCGGCTCCTAGAAATGATTAGCTCCATTTATTCTGCAAAGCCCAATGCTGCTGCACATTAGAAAACCAAGAGGGATTTGTACAGCCTTGTGGGCCATACCCATTTTTAAGCCTCATGAAATTAAAGAACCTCCTTTATTTCACTGCAATTGCTTTATGTCTGCATAAAACCCACATCACTGAGCTTTACAAGCCTGTTTCTGGATCTGTAAGTACCCCAGCAGCTGTAGACTGACACTCTTCCTCTAGAACGTATGCTGAAGGCAGAAACTCCCCGAGACAAATAACCCAACAGAGGCTAACTTGACCCTGTATAAATATATACATCCCATCCAGCACAACAAGCTTGTTTCTTTCCTAACTTTCAGTCTTTTTATTATTTCAGCTGAGAGCCATGCTCTGCAACCGCCTCCTTTGCTCACATCTCTCCTCTTATGATGGGTAACAATAACAGTGCTGCTGATCTTTACTCCCAAATCCAGCACCCTCCAGTCACATAACAGGAGGAAAAATCTTGAAACAAGTCCCAGGGGGCATCACCAGCGAGCACAGCATGACTAATTACAGTGATTAGCCTAATGGCAGAAGATTATGTCATTGAAACAACAGGACGTTTGTCACATCCTACCCACTGGGAAAGGCCACTTCCTATCCCCTGGGCTGCTGTTTTCCTGCCCTGCACAACTCATGCCCTGGCACTTTGGCTTGCAAGTGTTCCTGAGCTGCTTCCTGCAGACAGAACCACCCCTGTGAGGCCAGGGTGCTGCGAGGCAGGCTGCCAAACAGGTCACAATTGTCAGATGTGTCATCTACAGTAAAGCACTGCACCAGCACCTCCTCTGGAACTCCATGGAAGACCTACTGAAGCCCCAGCAGGATACAGGACAAACAGAATTAAGTACATCTGCTTCTTCAGCCACACACATCCCTGTCTGTGTTCCCTAGATGTAGCTATCGGCCTGGCTCCTCTTGGGTGGCTACACTGCTTTCAAATGTTTCTTCTGCTCCATGCAGTTCAGCTTTGACGTGGTTTAGTGGTGTACTGGCAGCATCAGGGTGATGATTGGACTTGATGATCTTAGAGGTCTCTTCCAACCAAGGCTGTTCTATGACTCTATGATTCTCCTATTTCTGCCTGAGCCCAGCATTGCAAAAAAAGAAATCCTTTTAAATACAAAGTCTTCCCAAAATATCCACTCTCCCACCACTTTCTTTCCTTCTTTTCCACCATCTTGCTCCCATCCTGATTTATTCCTTTACTCTGCCTGGATCTCTGTGAATCTCCCTCTAATTTACCCCACTACATTTCACGAGGTGTCTCATGCTCACCTACTGCTTTGAAGTCAGACAATAGCTAAACTCAGTATCTGTGTCTGACATCCCCTAACACCCTCTGGCACTTAAAATTAGTAAGGGAAATGCATGTTTCATATGGGCCAGCTCTCAACTGGTGATAAGGCAACTGTGTTCAGATCAAAACTATTGCATCTAAGAAAGCTTCATCTGCTCATTCAGCCACGTTTTTCCTTACTAATATGCTGTGCCCACACACAGCCCCCTCTGGGATTTTCCTTCTTTCCTTGATGAATCTCAGCTTTCTGAGATGGGTTATCATTTTCCCTGATAAAAATGCCTGACCCAGTGTGCCCCACGGGGTGGTTTCCCATTCCAATGCACAACACTGCTCAGTTTCCACGTGAGCCCCAGTCCTTTGATGCAAGGCTGAGACCTGCTTTCACCACATCACTGCACTTACTTCCTTTCATTCTTCCCAATTCTGTAATAAATGCAACAGCTAGAGAAGGGTTTTATGACTTTGCTTTGTAGCCTCACTTTAGCAGCATGCTAACTTTGCATGTTTATGCTGTTTATTTTCTTCCAACCCAGCATGAAGAGTCATGAGTGAAAGTGAAATTATACATTCCCAGAGGGACTTTCTTTTGCTTATTGCTTCCTTCTTCTGATGCATTTATTAGAGCTTCTGAATTAACAGTGGCAGATGCAGGCAAAGAAAGAAAATTTTAATTTTGCAGATAATAACGGATTACAATACACTAACATTACTGTAAAACCCACAAAGTGGAAGCACTCAAGGGATGTAGGAGCAATTAATGTCGTTAGTTTATTTACTTAACTCTGACACACTGCTAGGGCATTCAGAAGCAACTGAAATTGTGTTTACACAGGCAGAGCTTCTTCAATATCACAGACAAATACCCTGTTCAGGTTTGAGGGGGACATCAACTGCTTCAGGCAAAGGAAAATATGAAAATACTGAAATAGCAACTTTAAACACACATTAAAAACTTTAAAAACAGATCTTCTCCATTAAGAGAGCAGGCAGGGGTGAGATGTTAATAAGGACATGGTATAAACACAGTTCTCAGCTCTCAAGAGCTCCATATTTCCTGTATTGTGAGAGATACTCTGTACCAGTTACGAATAATCTGTTTATTATACACTTTTATCACTCTAAAACAAGAATTTTCAGGAAGGAATAAGCTAAAAGTAGGCATAGATGTCTGCTCAAGTTAAAATAGATGTGTATATCATAAGCATGTAATTACAGGGAAAAAAAAAAAAAATCCAAACACTTAAAGCCAAAGCTACCATTAAGGCTGGGCTTTTTCAGCAGTAGAGGAAAAACTAGCAAATGCCTCATTTAAATGCAATGCTGATGTGTAACTCAGAGCTGCCTCCCTCCTGTGCATTTCCAATACTGATCAAAAGCCCCAACTCCTGCGCTTCGAACACTGCCACAGCCTCTGCGTTGGACACAGAAGTACCCAGTGGTCCTGAGAGTCCAGATCTGTTTCATCCTAATTGGCAACCACTGTCTGAAAGAAGGGGCATCTTTGTAACTCCTCAAATTAAGCTGTTCCAAATCATGAGATTCACATACATGTGGAATTCCACAAGTCCAAATGAAGGCAAAAACAACACTGAGGATTTAGAGTCCTTTGTTGTAATTGAAATAAGTTAAATTAACTTCAAGCCCAGCCAGGCAGCCTTTGTTGATAGCCAAAGGGATGACTGTGCCATCCTATACCAGCAATGTACATACAGGGAACTAATTTCTAGCAGAATTCCAAAACTTCAGCTCATAAAAATGAATTAACAACAAAAATCAAGCCTCTCCAGCAGTACAAAAGACAAGGATCTCTGGTTGTGACCAGAGACATGTTGATTGTTGGGCATGAAGCTGGGAGAGGACAGGGCTGGAACAGCTGACCCAAAGTCACCAAAGGGATATCCCATACCCCATGATGCTGTGCTCAGCAATAAAAGCTTGGGGAAAGGAGGATGAAGGAGGGTCATTTGCTGTTATGGCATTCGTCTTCCTGAGTAAGCACTGGCCCAGGCTGCCCAGGGCAGTGGGGCAGTCCCCATCCCTGGAGGGATTTCAGAGCCGTGGAGATGTGGTGCTGAGGGACATGGGGCAGTGGGGACTTGGCAGTGCTGGGTTAATGGTTGGACTGGGTGATCTCAGAGGTCTTTTCCAACCAAGACTGTGTGATTCGATGACTGGATGATGCTTGCTGAGGGAAGTGGTTAAACAACTGCCTGCTGATGGGAAGTAGTGAATAAATTCCTTACTTCACTTTGCTCACACACAGAGCTTTGCTTCACTTATTGAACCAATTTTTTCTCACTTTTGCTCTTCCAGTTCTCTCCCCCATCCCACCAGAGGGCAGTGGCTGGTGGGTGTTTAATTGCTGGCTGGGGTCCATCCACCACACATAACCACTGTGTAATTGGACATCAACAAACAATATAAATTTAATTGACTGGATTTTCTCTTGTAATAAAAGCTCATGGGCACACACACACACATTTAAAATATTCCCATTAATATGCTCACTTTCTCCATCTGCTTTCCCAACTGTGAATGTTGCACCTCTTGTTTTACTTCCTACTAGGAGCTGATGGTTTGTTTTAATACTGGGCACCCTGGTTCAAATGGATTGATTTTCATTGCTGGATGCTACAGTGAAACTATGAAATCTCCTTCATTTCTGTTTTTAGTGCTTATATTGAGCTAGCTGGAAATTACTTTAATTTTATTATTAGCTCTCTTTCACTTATATTATTCAACTTTCTATTCAGAGGCTGTGCTACATAGTTTGAGTTGAAATCCAAAAAGAAAAAAGTCTCCATTTTTTCAGCTCAACCACTGAAATAAGAAGAAATCCAAACATTTGTTTTAGGCAAAGGAATAAAGAAATCTCATCCATATCCCAGTTTCACAGACCATCACTACTCCTCATTACTTCAAAAGGAGTTTTCCCAATGGTTTTAAACTTGCTGCTGCTACTCTAACCGGATACAATTTTCCCTTCTCCTTTTTCAGAAATGCCTTCAATGTACAATTTTCAGAGACAAGTACAGCAGTAATATGTCTCTCTATTCTTCATGTACAGTTTCAAACAGTTTACAGGGTTCAGCTTCTAGAAGTGCTACTTCCTTTCCCTTAGAAAATTGGCTCTCATTAAAACGAGTCAGGCCAAGCACCAGCACCAGCTGGACTTTTTTTTTTTTTTAAATCTTATCTTCGAGGCCCTCAATGACATTTAAGTTTGTTAATTCCACAAAATGTCTACCTGAAACTTTACATACTGCAGTAACTCCATAAAATCGATCCTAAGTGATTTGGGAAACCCAGCATTAACACCTGTAATTCTCGTAGCTCATTCAAAACTTATCCAGTGAGAGGTTTTCATTATTTTTAAACTGTCTTTATAATGACTGGCCCATGGCAGCCTGAGATTTTAGTTCCAACTCACGTTTTTCCTCCCATAAAAGGTGCCTACAAATGTATCGGCCAAGTTGCTCATTAGAACTCAGCTCCTGTATCATAACAGGGTTTACGAACAAGCATAATTGAACCAGTGTTTCAGTGCTTTAATACCAAAATAAAAACCAGGAATAAAACACGGTGTAACTCTGCTACCTTACACAAAAGTATTAAACCAAGTGGACCAGACCTCCTACTGCAGTTATATGGCCATGTAAGGACAGCTAAAAATTAAAGCAGCAAGGCCAATGAGTTGAACAGAGTCAGCTGGATGTAACTTCCCATCCATTGCATGGGTTTAATCTCCATTAAATCAGCAGGTGAAAGTCAGAAAGTCACTCCAGTATTACTTACTGGTGTTATTTTTGTCACTTGCCTGTTCCTACCTATGCACCACCTATGATGAAATTCTGGCCAATGCTCTGCCACTTCTGTGTGGATGCAGAGGCAGAATGTAAGACTGAGATGATCTCACCCCCCTGTCGAACATTCAGCTCTGCAATTCCAGTAATAAAACTGCTGAGGTGTTAAGCCACTTCCATGATCTTCTATTAACCTAATGTGAGGTCCTGTAATGACTTAATCTGCACCAGCCACCTCAGTCCTGAGGAACAGGGAGAATTCTTCCCAGGGTAAACAAATTTGGAACGTTCATCATTTGTTGCTGTATAAGTGAATAAGAACAAAGACATTCAGCAGCATTTCTCTCAGCCATAATGTAAGAAGGGGCTGAAAGTGAAAACACACAACGCACGAAAGTCAATCATGCCAGGCACTTAGGAGCACCACAGTCATCCCTCCTCAGCATAAAGTATTCTTGCTGTTGCCCCTGTGTTAAAAGCTTTCTTAAAGAGAAGAAGTGGAAGGACAAGATAATTGTGAAGGATGCAAACAGATTTTGGAGGAAAATGAAAGACATCTCAGCAGACAGGAGACAGCTCAGTAACTAAGCTGATGCAAATAAAATAAGTTTTCTCTGAAAATTCCCTCTTTACACATATTCTTAAGGCTTTATCATTCTCCCATAGAAGATGAGTAAATCCTGCTGACTTCCATGGAGGAAGGCCAAAGTTTGCTGTAGTTAAGATAGCTCCACTTTGTTCCCTAGGAATATGGAACTGTCACTCTCTTTAGAAAAGCTTCATTCGAAATGAGTAATCAGAAGTGCAGAGTCCTGGTTATTGTTCCATAACATTAAATACAGTGAAATCACAGCACAGCCATGTATTACACACTACAGAGCCTGACATTTTCATTGCTAATGTCACCTACAGCTTAAGGCTTTTTTCTCCATAAAATCAAGCAGGATTTTTTTTCTCCCTTCCAAAAGAAGTGTAAGGGCTATATTTCACAGAATAATGCCATGGTTGTCACAGGCTAACCACAGGCATTTAATAAAGAAGAGTCTGGTCCATAAGCAAAAAGCTGATGCTGAGCGACATGCATCTCCCCCCCAGTAACAACTTTGTGCTTATTCATCTCTTTTTCTGGGCTGGGATTTCTTTTTACTTCTAAAATACTGTTAATTCAAAAAACAAAACAAAAACAAAACCAAAAACCCCAAACTAAAAACCACCCAAACCAACAAACACTCAAATAATCCTGAAAAGCCTTATTTCCCGTCTTAATTTTGGATCTCTTTTTATTTCTATTTTGTTTTGGGGTTTTTTTAGAATAAGTTGTTAAGGAAAACTGATGACCAGTTGAGGAACTGAGGATTGCCCAGCTGCTGCAAGGGTGACCCTCCAGACAAACAGCACATTTCAAGGATTAAAGCACTAGACTATATTCTCTAACGCTCATTTGGTGACTGTGCATGTTGCCTCACCTATTTTGTTTTCTTTTCCCATCTTTTCCCATCTTAAAAGTGTTTCAAAAACCAGACAGGGTGATTGTTCTGTCATCTAACTTCTGATATCCACTCAAAGCCTTTCCCCTTCCTCATGTCAGCACTGAGAAATAAGCATCTTTCAGACAATTCACCTGTTCTTGATACTGTCTGTAAGAGGAGAGAGCCAGAACAGACTGGTTCAGTCAGAAGGGACCTACAATGATCATCTCATCCAACTGCCTGACCAGCTCAGTGCTGCCCAAGTTACAGCATGTTGTTAAGGGGTAGGGGCATCAACCACCTCTCTAGGAATCCTTTTCCAGTGTTTGACCACCCTCTCAGTAAAGAAATGCTTCCTAACATCCAGTCTAAACCTCCTCTGCCACAGCTTTGAACCACTCCTATCACTGGATACCAGAGAGAAGAGCTCAGCACCTCCATCTCCACATCCCCTCCTCAGGAAGCTGCAGAGAGCCATGAGGTCACTTCTCAGCCTCCTTTTCTCTAAACTAGACAAGCCCAAAGTTCTCAGCTTCTCCTCATAGGACGTTCCTTCCACCAGCTTTGTTGCCCTCCTCTGGACAGATTCAAGGACCTTCACATCCTCAAATAATCCTCTTTCAAGTGCACACCCACACATCACAAATTAACAGCTCTTTCCCTCTTTCTCTCACCCTGTACCATTAGCCTGCTAACAACAAACCCACTTTGTGCTTCCTATACCCACATCAAAATTGGAACAAGTTGCCATGCTCAAGATGATGCACAACATGCTAAAAAGGAAAACAAATTAAACTCCATAGATTATAATCTGATCCTGACATGGATTTGCTAGGGTGTAATCTCTGTGAGAACGAAGATCAAAGTGGCAGCATACAGGATTGAGTCTTACTTTTTACATCATGAAGGGTATTTTATACCCATATTTTAAGCCCTGTTTCACTCTTCCAGTGTCACTTGCACCCATGAGAATGCTGCATTTAAATTTCCAACTTGCAAGACAGGGTTTGAAAAACATCTTCCCCCATACTGAGTAGGAGGTTTTTTCCTGCTGAAATCAGAGGAATATATCAAAATCAAAACATAATCTAAACTGCCACTGAACACCACTTTTGTGTCCCCATTTCTCTCCCTTGGTATTTGTCTGCTTTGTTTTGACTTTTTAATTAAAATCTAATCTTGTAAAATGCCATTTTTAATGCATTATTGGAATTTTAAATGGAACCACCTGCATTGCAAGTAATTACTCCTTGTAATATAGGGATATCACTGGGGACAAGGCCCCCAGGAAGCACACGCTGATGCACAACTGTTGTCATCAGTGCAGCTACATATCCTTTGTAGGTAAACCTCTCGTTCTGTATTAGAAGTCAATACTTCAAGGAATGTGATTGGCAGAGTTAGCACACTTGCATGATTTTTTTGAGGCAGATTGTGACTGTTCACTCAGCTCCTGCTCAGGTTTTAACTTAACACACAGCTCACATCAAGGCCTGGAACATGCTGGGAGCAGCGCCGTTGGGTCAAAGCAAGAGCAACGCGTCCGCTGGACACAGCAGCAGGAAGAGATAAGGGCTCTTCTGCAGGTGGTCTTACCTCCAGTGAGCTATCCTCTGCAGCCAGCAGCTCCTGTATCTCTGCAAAGTACCTGCCTGGCAGTTTCTTCAAAAGCCCCTAACTGATGGAAATGGTAGAGATGCAGCTTCCAGGCTGGGAGCTATAAATGTGTCAGCTTCCTCAAAAAGCATGTGACACAGATTCAACACAGCAGCAGGACTGCTGAGGCTTTAAAAAAACAAAACAAAAAAAAAAACCCCAAAAAACCCCAAACCAACCACTTCTCAAAACTCTCGTCCCTCAAGAAAAAAAACCACAAAACCATAAAACCCAAAACTAATATGTTTGTAAACTCTGACAGCCGTTTCTGCCTGTTCTCACTCAAGAAGTTAATGAACCTTTTGAAACTTGCAGGTTTTTAATTCTAATACTCAAAAGCACTATGTGAAGACCACAAGACAGGATACTGTATCTCAACACTGTATCTTCCTCAACACTCATCACTTCTTTTTGCTCAAACTAAATTGGAAATACCCTTGAATAGGATCCACATTTGAACTGAAACATGTTAAGAAATGTAGAAGGAGGTTTTCACAGGGAAAAGAGGAATGCAATCAGTTAAAAGTCATTACTCTCCACATGTTAGAAGATTTGTTTCAACATCTAGGTTGTAAGTCCTCCCTGTAGCAAAGTCACCTTTCCAGATGCCATTATTTTACTTCAGGAGATAAAAAAACCCACACACAAAGGCCACTCCTCTGCATCATTCAACTACACGTATCTGACTTTTGGGCTCCACTGAAGCCTCAAGCCACAGAGAATGTGATGTTCATTTTGTTCAAAGTTAATGCCACGTGTCTGACAGTTGGTAAATTGAGTCTCTCTTGTTTCCTGGGCAGGATTTCTCACTTGTTATCTTTCAGTGCCCAGAAAAAGATTGCTTTCAAAATTGAACTTGTCAAGTCAACCAGTTCACTTCTGAACAATCTCTAGAATGTGTGCCTTCTGAGTTGATGCATTTTCATTCATTCATTTAGGGCACCTTGAGAATCAATGCAATGAAAGAAAACACTGGTGGCCCACTCCCACAGACAATGGTAAGTCATAATGCAATAGAATTGTGTAAGCATTTAGTACATATACACATCTGCATTTGAACACATATATGTGACTATATGCCTGTAAACACCTATGGCTGTCATAACCACTTGCAGAGCAGGTGCTAGCAAATCTGAAATGAAATCAGAAAACTAGATGAAGCGTAACAAAGACCAGTCAGTGAGATAACAGGATGGCATTTCTGTTGCCAAGCCAAGGATTTACATGGCAGCTTCAGTCCCATCCAGAATACCGAGCACAATGGGACATGAGGCAAATACAAGAGCTGGGACCTGATGGTACATCATTATGCCTGATGGATTCTGTCATTACAATGTCTAAAGCCCACAGTGGAAGATATAAGTTAAAAAGCAAAATTAAAAGCAACCACCGTCCACCACAAAGCTTCCCCCCCACCCCATCTTTATTCTCTCAGAAATGTGAACTCATAAAAAAGTATGACTCTTCCTGAAGTCTAGTAAGAAGTCTTATAATTTCAAGATACTGATTTTTTTGGGGGAAAAAAAAAAAGTAAAAATATTCCCTTCAATTCTTACTAAAACTGACACAGCACTCAATATCATTTGATAGACACTCAAGCCTACAAGCATGTTCACGAAGTGAAGTGCCTCTTTTTGTGCTCTGCTAGGGAAGTACAAGTTTAAACAACAGTTCAAGGACAAGAATTACATATACAGCTTCACTGAAACTCAGATCTGAAGCCACAGGGATTTCAAAATTGTCTAGAGACTGAGCAACAGTAAGTCAAGTGAGAAGTTAGCTTGTAGAGGGTACATGAGAGCCTAACAAAACCTGTAGGAAGCTTTATTTACTTCTTCAGTGAGCCCAACTATGCCCAAATGCCTCATCACACCAACAACTGTAGGTGGACAGGAATGAACAGGAGATGGATGCACCCTAGGAGGGATCTAAATCCCACTCCAAGCAAGAGGTATGAATTCCTACTATACACAGAGAGAGCAACTCTGTAGCTCTATCCAAGGGAAAGAACTTACAAGCCAGAATGTGCTGTCTCTAGTTGTATTTCACTTCATATTCAGAGCTTTCCCAAGAGGAAGCCAATACTGGACAGGAGACCAGCATTTGCAAGGGAACATAATGCAACAAGTAAGTAACCATTAGCAATCATGTATTTCTTGTTAGTAAATTAGATATAACAGCAGATTACTTGCTCTTTGTAGTCCCACCTTGAGAGGCATTTCACATGGGGGAGGGTCTCAACTTGCTCAGCCATGCTCAAATTCAGGCTTCACCAGGCCTCCTGGAGACATTTACTGCAAAGCATCTTTGTACTTGCTGCGTTCTTCACAGCCCTAGGAGATGCTGGAGATCTTCCCACTTGGAAAGCAATTCTTCTGAATTGGAAAGAAGGCACAAGACCTTCCCATCATGCTGTCATATTGGAGTTTGAACTCTTTTTGACACTAGATTTTGTCAAAAAGGGGAAAAAAAATGCAAACTGACAGCTCCTGCAAAGGTTGGGAACTTTCTCCAAACTCAATTAATCTGGTTTAGAAACTATCCCATAACACCATCTGACACAGAGCAAAGAACAGAGGTTCTCAAAAGGAAAGTGGTTGCTGCCAAAGTTGGCCTTTGCTCCTCTGCCTTAGAGGCACAAAACAGCATAGGGAAAAAAAAAAAAATACCCAGAAACCATAAGGAGTATGAAGGACCACTCTACTCAAGGTGTCTAAATTAACATCATGTTTTCACTGTCTGCTTTTCTATAGGAATAAAGATACTTATTAACACATTAATACAAATATATTATGAAGAGTATGCCATCCTATACAAATTTTTGCACAATGCTTGCTTGACTACAAGTAAGACTGTAAAGTGCCTTGACTTTTTGCAGACGTGGTAACAGACTGGTTAAAAACTTGCTTTTGTCACAGTCAGTTCTACTGCAGACTTCCCACAGCACAAGGAGACAGGCAGAGAACACTTGGACAGAATGACTGGTCCTGACGAGTAAATTCAAAGGTTTTACTGTGTCTTTATACTAATAAATGTATTTCTGCTAACATGCATCTAACAGTGTGCCCCAAAAAGATGTTAAAGGAGGTGGTCCCACTGGCAGTACCAGCTCCACAGGCTGCTCTCCATGGATTAAGCATTACCTTTGCTGACTTCATTGTCCACACACACTAGGCAAGACGAGACAATCTGCATGGTCCTGTACATGCTGCATGCTCTTTAACCCAGACACTGCAAGAGAGCTCTCCCATGTCTGGAAAGACTTCCTAGCGGTGAAAGTCTTCCCTTCCATGACCTTTTCCGTGTCACGGAATGAAGGCATGGCATGAAGACAGCCAACATTAAACACTCCCTGCTAAATAATCTGGCCATCCTTGTCTCTCTTTCTAAAGAAGAGCCATTCCTCTCCTTCAGCTTTGCTGGCAAGTTACTTCATTTTGACCTTGGCAATAAATACTTCTAAAATTATAGAGATTACCCACTGTGGTCAGGAGATAAACTTTATGTGTTTGGCAAGAGAGGGGGCAGAGAACCAACCAACATATGTTAATGCCTGTGAGGACATTTCAATTTAAGTCCAAGGTCTTTCCAGATGTACATCAAGGCACATGGCTAACATCTGTCAGGACAATCTCAGTTTTTCTATCCTGCTGCATTTGTAACAGAACTGTACAATGGAAAAATTGCTCGTACTTAGCAAGACCTTGTTACTCAAAGTGCTTTGGAGAATATTCTTTATACACATGGAAAGCTTCATAACATGCTTGCAGTCTGTTTTCAGTATTTAGATTTGAATATTGTGTCTTCTGCAGAAAAACTACCCAAAAAACAAACAAAAAAAAGAGGTCAACAACTGTTAAGCAGAATTTTATTTGCTGTCATTTATCATACTAGGCTGCTTTTCAAAAAGCAATATGAAATCAAGCTTGTTGAAATTCATCCATATGACAAATGCTTATTCCCTATCTCTGCTTCAATTTTATAGTGACATGCCTGCCCTTATTAGATTTAGTACCTGCTGAAGTCAAAAGAAACTTAAAGAAATTCAAAATGCAAAGAAGATCTAAATCTTTACCACATACATGTCCAGAAATCCTAACTAAGGGTTGACTAAATGCCAAAAACCAGGACAAGCTTTCATCTCAGATAAAGTATCTTTCACTTGCACACCACACTATCAAAATCTTAAAAACTACTGTTACCTGAAGCTCCCATCAGTCCTTCCGGAAGTTTCTATTAAACTATAAAGCAACAGAAAATATTTGACAATACCAACAAAAAAAAGTCCTATAGCTCAGAGACACTAGAAGCATTGTTCAGTTGATATGAAAGAATTGCATAGATTTAACTTCAAACTAAATTTGAAATAGCTATATAACAACAGAAAGTCATGTTGGGACTGAGCCTGTAAACAGATCTTGCACCTTCCAAACCCATTACAAACAGCATCTCCGCACTTGCAGAAAAGTTAGGCTTAAATTATTAAATTAATAGAAATGCAATATGCACTTGGAGTGTGGAAAGTATTTCCAGAATGCTAGCTGCCTTTTATAGTTCCACTGGCAGGAGATAACTGCTGCCTATGGTGAGCCAGTACTCAGGGCTAAGCCATAGCAGTCAGTCTGTCACCCAAGACTCCCTCCCCAGCTGGGAAGGAGAATCAGGGAAAAAAGGGAGAAGACCCACGAGCTGAAGTAGAAACAGATTTAATGAAACAACAAAACTGATCCAACAATCAACATTGAGTATAGAAGGGTCTGTTCAGCCCAGTCCTTGATGCTGACAGCAGGAACAGAAGACCACAAGTGAGGAGCCCCAGGAAGAAGAGGAACCCCACCATCCCTGAGCTCCCCCCTTTTATCACGAGCACGATGAGGAGGTGTGGGACACCCCTGTGAGTCAGTGCCTGGAGTGGATCTCCCACTGACTGGGGCTGCTCATGGCTGCCTGCATGGCTGGGCCATGGGGCTGTGCCTGGGCAACCAGGACAACTGCCTTGTGAATTCATGAGATGGAGTACATGACTTGCTCTTGGCCTCTCTCTATACCCTTGTACTGATAACTCCTAAGACCATTTTCAGATGAAAGGAGCTTTCATGATTATGACACTCAGCATGAAGAGCAGGGGGTGGTGGGTAAATTAAAGTTTCACTACAATTTACCAGTCATACCAGGAGCTGGTATAAAATTGCATCACTCTATTAAGGCTGTAGTTCCACATAATCACTTCTACTGACAACCCCCCAGCTAACTCTCCCCCCCAGAGCAACTCTGCTCTCCTCCCAGCAGAGTTCACTGGTACCTTAGTTAGGCTGATTCAATTACTTCCATTGCCACACTAAATTAGAGCTGTGAAATCAGGCAGCTAAACTAATGCAAACATAAATAAATGAAACTTTAATGAAGCTATGGTAACTTCTACTGGTTTCAAATCTGACCCTGTGTTGTTCATAAACTGTAATTACTTGTTGATTTTAGCAATTTATTTGTGTTTCTGTCATTTGGGGAGACAGTGACATCTAAGCGGACCACCATGTTCGCCAGCTGCTCGGTGGGTGCAAAGTGTTGGAGTTATTTTGGTCCATGTTATACTTTAATGTATGTATCATATTTCCCCCTTAGCATCGATGAAAGGCGAGGATGAACACACGTATGTTTGCAGGCAGTTAGTTTTAACCACCTCCTATCCAGCCAAACAGTCCTGGAAAAGGGAGACCTTCTGAAGCAATCAAGGCCAAATAAGGATTAACTCATTTCTGTTGCCCTCAGAGAAGGGAGCAGTATCAAGCTCTTTTGGCTGACCTGCAGCAAATACCTTCAGCGAGAGACCAAGTGCTCTGTTTTTCCACCCAGAGTCAAAGATGCTCTGAGAACTGCCCACTGGCATTTGCACACAGCCAAGCCAGGTTGGCTCTTGGCCAAGCAGGAGATGCTGGTTCACCAGAACTGCAGGCGACAAACTGAAAGCGAGCAGAACGGCGAGAACATAAGGGAGCAGTGGTCCAACAACACCAAAGAACACAAGGCTGTTCAACTGTGCACACTGCCCAGGGGAAGGGGCAGGGGCCATGCACTCAGGTACGTGGAAGGGTAACCCCAGCTCTTGTTTATTCAGTAGATATTTGCCTTTGGTATCTTTTCCCATTCCTTTTGGAAACAGCTGAGGTATCTCACCAAATTTCTGTGAAGCTTCATCCAGACCATTACAAAACTGTACGGTCCTTAGATGAATGATACCACAGAGGTGAACGGCATTTCTTTTTTTCTGTTTTAAACACTGCTACTCTGCCCATGCCTTGGCTGTAGAGAAGCTGAACGCTGCCCCTGTCCTTTGGGGATGTTGGAGAGACCTGGGGGAGCTGTTTTTGGGGGGCTGGGACTCCACCATTTGGCCTCCAGCTGAGCTACAGCATCAATCCTAGAGCGACAGCAGAGCTTCTGCTTTTGGCAGTTAGTGCCTTTAGACAGGCACACATAACTCACAGGCCAGTGGGTGGCTGTGACAGACAACAACCTCAGAGTGATGAAGACCAAGCTCTGCTGAAGCGAACTGGGACAGTGTGGCCGGGAAGTCAGCAGAATTCCACCTCTGCAGAGAGAAGCCTGGCCTGTCCAAAGTCACTGAGCAATTCCCATGTATTAACAACCACACATTTCAATTTCAGCAGGATCTTGAAGCCTCTCTCTGCATTTTTTCCTATTTCCACCAGTCCTGGTTGCCCAGGCACAGCCCCATGGCCCAGCCATGCAGGCAGCCATGAGCAGCCCCAGTCAGTGGGAGATCCACTCCAGGCACTGACTCACAGGGGTGTCCCACACCTCCTCATCGTGCTCATGATAAAAGAGGGGAGCTCACTAAGGGTGGAGTTCCTCTTCCTGGGGCTCCTATCTCCTGCTGTTGACCTCAAGGACCAGGCTGAGTAGAACCTCATATGCTTTGTCAGTGACTGTATCAGTCTGACTGTATCAGACTTCTCAGCCTCCCCAGGTTATGCTGGCAGAGCTCCAGGTAGCAAAAATGTGATGGTCCAAAGCAGTCTCTCTCAGCCCCTTTGCTTAATGGAAAAAGTTCTCATGACCTGTCCATTACTGTAGAGTTAAGCAGAGAAAATATAGTGATAACATCTGATGAGATTATGTACTTCACCTGGCTTCCCAAAAGCTCACCAAGTATTGAAGCAGCAGCAGATGTGTGAAAAGTAGAAGCTGGAGATTTATTTTCTTCTGAAACAGGTGTGTGTACTGCAATCCCACTTAACTGCCTTTGGTAACACAGGCCATGCCTGAAAACCCACCCCCTCAGAAATGCCAGTATTTTCCAGCGTATTATAGCCATTGGCATAACCATATTTCTTGGGGGTCTCCGAGGAGTTTAAAGACCAGCTCATATCTACACTGGCAGAGCAGGGCAAAGCCAGCTCAGACAGCAGTCCTCCTCTTAGTACTCTCCCCATTTTATCTTTGCAGCTCAATATTTTCAAAAGAGCCCTTTAATGAAATTTTCAGAGGAGCTCTGGTCTACCACTTTGGCAGCTGAAGAGGGGAAGAACAGTTTATAAATGTGCTTGGAGCTCCGCTGCTCCCGAGATGACACCAAAGGTCAGACCCTTTCAGTACCCATGGGACATGCAGCACCCGAAGCACTTGGAAGACAAAGGCACCCACTTAAGGAATTAGGAACCAAGATGGTAATTTTTGCCTCACTCTTCTAGAGCTGTAAAACATACTCTAAATCAGAAAGCAAATTCAGTACTATCTCTGATCATCCGAAGTTGTTCCTCTTTTCAGTCTCTTTATCCACTCCAAGCCAATCTTGTCACCATTGCTTTCACAAGCCTGATTTTATCTTTTTATCACTGCTGCTACAAGACAGCTCGACTGCAACGAACATGTTTGTAATGAAATCAGTTGACCCAGAAAAGATGTGCTGACACCAGTCTGAATTAAAAAACAAATACAAGGAAACGCTTTCTCTGGCTGTAGGTGGTTCATGAAAAAATGCTGGAGCAATTGAGGGACTGATACGTGGAAGGAGCCTGGAGCCAAGGTCCCTTATGCCACGTTCCTAAGTTTTCCAGTTTTAAGCATAAGTGACCTACTTAAGATAATGTAATTAAAATAAGCAAGAGTGCAATTATCTTTGCTTCAAGAAGGTCTAAAGTTTCCTATATTTTTTTTCCTCAAAAATCTGAGGCTTTCTTGGATGTTGTATATTATTAAAATAAAGTAATTTATTTTTGCAGAGCTCAGCCTTAGACTCCTTTTAGAACTGTGAATATTCATTTACTCCCACAAAAAATGTGTAATAATGTATGCCTGCTCTACTTGCTTGTTTCTTTTACCTTATGGTTTTCTCTAATATGAAGAAAGCTCCTTGAAAAATGGGCAGGGTTTTGAATGCTGAGCCCAAGAAACAGTAAATCAGCACATCTCTTCATCCAGGCTTCTATTAATCAGGTGGTTTTCATCTTTTACTCAAAATGGCAATGCAACGTAAAATAGTGTGCTCACACACAGAAAACTGCAAATCCACTCTTTGTTTCTGATCTGACTCTCTGAGCTTTCTCCTAGCCACTCAAAAAAAACTTTCCTACCTATAGAGCCCCCCAAAGATCACAATCAAATATTCAACTTGTGTTCTCAAAGGGAGAGTGTGTGTGCGTGCATGAAGGTGGAACCAGGAAACCATGGAGCGCTGCAGAGAGGACTGGACACCAGAATACCATTCCAAATCCACCCCAAAGCCATGACAGACAAGAGATTTCAGCTGATGTCAAGCACCTCTGGACTGGATGAAGAAGAAACAAATTCAGTTTAAAAGACAATACAAAACCAGGTCTTACTCCTCCAGGTAAAGGAACTCCTTGTTAACATATTACAGTTACCATTATAGCTCACATTACCAATAGTACACATCCAGCAGCAGCACTAAGGAGTATTTACAGTTCCAGCTGTTTACAGCTGTTTACAGCTAAGGCTGCTCTGGGAGCAGGAACATGACTCCATCCAGCGTGCTCTGTCCCTGCAGTGCCTGCTTACAGTGCCTGGCAGGTTGGCAGTGCCAGGGGAACACAAAGCTCAACCTGAATTTCCTATCTGAGAGGTCGGGTGTGCAGGGCTTAAAACGGCTTTGTAGGTATAAGTAGCTTACCACAGAGGGTCTGGGATAGTGTCTGTAATTTAAATCTCCTGAGCACTATTCTGTCCCAACCACAAGCCCAGATTTCCTCTTTACTGACACTCAGTCTGAGACTTCACATTTCATAGAAAAAAAAATAATGAAAGGAGCTCCTCTATTTCCTGTTTAACATTTCAGCCTTCTCAAGGGTAATAAAACAATATCTCCTTACAACAACAGATAAGTCAGACAAATAAAATGTCAAACTACTTTAGAAATAAGCTAGTCAAGATAATAGAGTAAATCTTTTGGGTAGCAATTAATTGCATTCTTTTATGCATTTGGCAAAGATGCTTCCAGAGGACATATGATAGCTAATATAAAAGGATGTGCTATTTTTGTATTTCTTCTTTAAAATTAATTTACTGCTGACAAAAAGATACCTGATTAATATCTAAGGAACTTAAAACCTTCCCCACATCCTTAGGAGGAATGCTACCACTGACGGTTCTACTAACAAACCAAAGCAGAGGCTGCTGGGTCAGACAGAGGGACTCCAGGGCAGGGATCTTCCTCCCAGCTCTCCTGCCAGCCAAGTGACCACGGGGGCAAACTGGTTCCTGTTACATATCTGCAATGGGAGGTTGATCATACTTCACGACATATTGAGCTCTATCAGCATAAAGCTCATTGCAAGAGCTCTGTATTTTTATTACCACCAAATTCCCTAGCTGCACCCATAATACAAAGGGAATAAACACTCCATATCAACCAAATAAGCAGTTAAGTTGTGAGTAATATGGGATACAGCCATATTTATTGGCTTGCAGTGCTTCCTGCAAAACAAAGATGTCAGTAACAGCCCATACTAATAGTTGTTCAATATCACAAAACAAGAACATATCAGGTAGACTTAACCATTCCTATTATTCCTTCTGAATGACTTGGCGTTGTCACCATAATACAGCATGAAAAATACTGCACTCTTCAGCACATGCTGTGGGAATTTGTCTGTCTGTAATCATAATTAAAAGTTGTTATTCCCATTTTCAGTATCGCTGGCAATTAAATCTATTTGGACAGAAACAACTTTTCTTCTTCCACAGAAATTATTTCCTTTGAAAAAATAAAGTAGACCTATTAGGTTAAAAAGCTGATTCTGATCCCTCCTTCTGCCTAGATATTGTTCATGAAGTTTCCTCATCTCTCAATGACTTTTGCAAGAGTTGGGGAAATTCCACATCTCCCCGAAGGTGAGTGGGACCTTGGGAGAAGACTGCGGAACAGTAACAAACGCTCTTGCAGCGAGCCCTCTTTCCTGCCCTGAGAGCACAGGGATGTGCCAAGCAAAGCTCCTGCTTAGGAGCTGTTTGAGGAAGGAATTTTTGAGGACTGTCCCAGCACAGTGTGGTCCTTTCCTTGACTGAGGTGCACATAGATGATGCAGACCTTTTCCCTGGGCTCAGATTCCTGGTCTGCTCCTTTCACAGTTTGGTCTAAAATCAAGGTTTCACCTTCCTGACTTGTGTGGCCATTTCTGGTTGGAAAAGGGCTTCTCAAACTGAGATTTTTCTCTTATTGATGACAGCTGTCAAAGGAGCCTGGAGCTTTTCTCCACCCCGTCAGTGCCAAGGTGTTCAGCATGGCAAACAGTCTCCCTGGCAGTAGTGAGGCAAGCAGCAGGAAGAGCTGAAGAAAAGCAAAAACTGGTGGGAAAAGCAAAGCTTTACTCCCCTCCACAATGACTCCACTCCCACCATCAGGCACGTGGGCAAAAAGTCTTTTTATGGCACAGAGATTGTTTTAAATCCTTCAAGAGTCTACAGCCTGACAGCTTCTGGTCTCGACTCCTTGTCTGTGGGTATGTAGTGCACAGACACAAGCAGACATTTCCCTCCTTTCTGCCCATGAGAGGAAGATGAGGGTGAGCAATTTACCACTGCTGCATCTCCTCGTCTGCACAGCACAAATGGCTGTTTGGGCTAAATCCCTCCTCCGAGTGATGCTGCCCTTGATGTGACAATTCATACTGCCTGACTTCACTGGTGAAGTACTGCTTGGGAAGCTCACACTTCTTTCATATAATTTAAAGTAGAAACACTTACTATATCCATAGCCAAATACATTCACTGTTAGCCCAGATGCCCACAGCACTCATTCACCGTGTTTCACTAGAAGCCCTTACACCACAGGAAAAAAAAAGGGTTTGTCCTTAGTCTGTAAAGACAATCTTAAAGACATCTTACTACAAAAATTTTCTGCAGAAAACCAGATTTTGTGTGGGTTTTTTTCCTGCATACTTTATACAGCAGTGCTGTGCACAATGCTGTAAGGATGAGAGAGTAAACCTGGCCCTAAGAGCTGTCTCCTCTAAATCAGACAGTGATGCTGTGTGAATATTTACAGTAACAAAGCAAACAAAGAAGCCTCCTGCTCTGCTCCAATCCTTGCCTATTGCAAGCTCTGCTTGAGTTAAATATATAATCATACAACACCAACAAAATGATCACTGGCAATGCAGAAAATTGGGTCAGTCCAGCTGCTGAAAGCCTGTGTTTGCTGCATCTCCTTGGCCTAAACCTATAATTCCATTTCAGAATTGAAAGCAAGGTTGCTCAGTAATTCAGAACACGAACCCAACCCCTAGCCCGATTACAGACCCTATTAGGTGGTAAATTCTGGCCACTCCACCAAATTAACCTGCTCCATTTAACTGTAAAACCTACATGGACAGAAGAGCCCTTCTGAGGAGCCTGTAATAACAACAGATATTTCAGTCTTCACAGGCAACACAAAGAGTGAAAAAGTGACAAAAAGAGTTATTTCCTAGCATAAATCGCTGAGCTTTGATTGATTCAACTCCATTGACCCAGGGTAATGTTAACTCTATAGCACCAATCTTAATTCTAGCTGTAACTAACACTGAAGTCATAGATACATAGAACAGCAAATACCTTTTCCCTCAATCAGGGAGCTAGGAGCTGGAGGAGAAAACCAAACAACATAAAAATTCCTGATAGACAACAGCTTCTGAGAGCATGAGAATACCTGAGTCAAAAGTTAATACCAACTAACATCAGGTGCCCAACTTGAGTTCTGCTTCACACCACAGAACTCGGTCAACCACCCAGTTTGCGTGTGCAAGTCCACGGACCTCCATGGATTTAAATAACCACCTGCAGCTCCCAGTTAAGAGGCACACCATGCAGTAGTGATTGCTTTTCTGAGCATCTCCAGTAGCTTGTCAGCAGGGAACGCTTGTCATTTGTTATCCCTCGGATTTTTTGTTTCAACTGCAAACCAGAAATTATTTTTCTTTCCAGATTTCGGACAAAATCTGACTTTCAACTGGAGACTGGTCACTATGTCCACTGTTTAAAGGAGATCAGTATTTAAGATAAATAAAAGAAAGGCAGAAGACTAACCCTCCATTTAAATGCTTCACCACTTCAGATCCACCTGCTTGGTGGATTTCACTTGTGGCTTTCCTTTTCCAGAAGACTCAGAGATATTTTTCCCCACAGGGCTTTAGAGGGGACTGAGCTCCAATGTATTGACTTCTTCGTTTCTCCCCTCTTCAGGGGATGTGCTCTGTGCCATTATCCTAAATATATCTCAGTGTCTTATTTGTTGCTGGGTGATCAACTAT
This sequence comes from Podargus strigoides, assembly GCA_028020825.1. NCBI lineage: Eukaryota > Metazoa > Chordata > Aves > Caprimulgiformes > Podargidae > Podargus > Podargus strigoides. The sequence goes on from CM051633.1 coordinate 7,209,432, forward strand.
ATACTTACAGCAACTGTGCCAGATGCTGCAGCACCTCTTTTTTAATCTATTTATCTGGCCTTCCCTTACCACAGCGTGTTGCTCAACACCTCAACCAATTTATAACATGATTAGAAGTACTGGGTTGGTTTTCTCCCCTGTTCAAAACACACAGACTGTGCACAAAAGGTGCAGGTTCAAGGAGGAAAGAATGAGATGGACAGGTTTCACGCATTACTTCAATAGACAGGATTTTATATTTTATTTATTTTTCTCTTAAACAGTGAAGTCTCATAATATATCAGCCTTCATAACTGGAAAAATTTGATCTGGCTTGGCTAGAACAGAGTTACTCTCTGTCTTCAGGTAAACAGTACTCACATCACTTGAAGTTAGATTACTTTGCCAGTGACACTAAGAAAAAAAAGAGGATCCTGGGATAATAATTCAATGCCCATTTCAGTCCTCTCACCCAAAGGGCCCAGCAGAATGTCTTTCCAGGCCACCCACTCTGAGGGAAACAAGGAAACACAATGCACATCAGCAGTAAGCAACATCTCTTACCAGCCTGGTCCTTCATATTAATTATAATAGCTTCTGCAAATTGTCTTTTCTACGCTTTAAAAAGCCATTCACTGCGGCCCTAAGTTCAAATACAATTATCCACTCAGAACTTTATTTTAGATCAATACATTGATCACAGCCATTCACACACCTGATGCAGGAACGGGAGCTCAGAGCACCTGACGTGGTCCCAGTTGACCAGGTGGCCTCTCTGCAACCAGCAAGCCAGGGACCTGCAAAACAGAATCACAGAATCATAGAACAGCTTTGTTTGGAAAAGCCCTCCAAGATCATCAAGTCCAACCATTAACCCAGCACTGCCAAGTCACCACTGCCCCATGTCCCTCAGCACCACATCTCCACGGCTCTGAAATCCCTCCAGGGATGGGGACTCCCCCACTGCCCTGGGCAGCCTGGGCCAGGGCTGGGGAACCCTTTCAGTGAGGAGATTCCTCCCAAACAGGAGCCTGTGTGTCAGAAGCCACGTGTCTTTTGCAAAATACATGGAAAACAACTCTCTCCAACTGTTTTTTTTTTGGGAAGGACAAAAGAGATCTCCTCATTAACCAGACTGAAATCAGTGGATTGAAACCTAATAGAGAAAAACCTGGTGAGGTATAAGAGCTTTCATTAGTGTGACTGTAAAGGGATGGTACATGAAACCTGTAACCTGGCTTATGGAGTCATCAGAATGACAACGCACATCAACAGCAGCAGGAGCAGAGCACGGAGGATACATCATGTTCTCAAGCTGGTGGGATCAAGCTCTTCTCTCTCAATGGGATTTAAGCTCCTTTCTCCCATGGGCACTTCTGAACATCTCACACAGCACGTTTCCACTCAGGCCCATGTTCAAGTACTTAATTAGAACCTGGTACCATTATCAGCCTCTTTGCATAATCTGAATCACATTAAACAACGGATCAGATATGAGCACTTCATGGACTTCAGATTCAAAAAAGATGCATGCCTAAATTCTACACATCCAGAATATGTAATGTATAAATCCATTATTTTTGGGGGGAAAAAAGTTTGTTGAAGAACAGAAAATGTAAGAAACTAATACTGCATAGCACTGGAGGAGACAAGACAGCAGGAAAATTAAACCTCCATCCCAAGTCAGAACATTGCCCACGTGATGCTCTGTATTAAAACCTAGCTTCACAGAATCACAGACTGGTTGAGGTTGGAAGGGACCTCTGGAGGTCATCTGGTCCAACCACTCTGTTTGAGCAGGGCCACCTAGAGCCAGTTGCCCAGGGTCATATCCAGACAGCTTTTAAAGATCTCCAGGGATGCAGACTCTACAGCCTGCCTGGGCAACCTGTGCCAGTGCTCAGTCACCCACACAGCAAAAAAGCATTTCCCTGATGTTCAGACAGAACCTCCTGTATTTCAGCTTGTGCCCACTGCCTCTTGTCCTGCCACTGAGCACTACTAAAAAGAGCTGGGCTCCAATCTTCTTTGCACCCTCCCTTCAGGTATTTATATACATTGATAATATCCCCTCTGAGCCTTCTTTTCTCACAGGTGAACAGTCCCAGCTCTCTCAGCATTTCCTGATATGAGAGATGCTTCAGTCCATTAATCATCTTCATGGCCCTTCACTTCTGTCATGATAAGACTTCTGTTCTAATGCAAACTGCCCGGATATCAAGACTCCACCAGCTTGCTACCAGCAGGTTTTAGTAACAAGGTGCCTTGACGACACTTCCCCTCCTCCAGGAGCCTGGAGAAATTGAGGACAAGCAGTTTATCAAGTGCTAGGGCTCTGCTCAGCTTTGCCCACGCTACTCACCTCCCATCACCTCAATTATGGACTGGCTGAAAGCCTTTGAAGGGAAAGCTTTTAAGTGGGGAATGTTATAAGCAGAATAACAGGAGGTTTTATGCCAATGTAATGATTGCCATAGCTATTGTTTAAGGAAAGAACAGCACACTTGAAGTGATAGAAACCATCAGGAATGGACAATTAAGAGTTCAAACTAATCCTCAAAGACAAGATGCTTAAAGACTTAATAGCCTGACTGAAACCAGTGAGATCAGAGAGTGATTTAACTCTTTCAAAAGGCCTACAAAGCCTTTGACACTTCTTTTCCCACTAGGCTTTCCTTGCCTTCAGCTCAAAGTCATCCAAAAGGGTGAACTTCAAACACCTCTTTCTAGTGATGAGGACAGCACCAAAGCGTGTGTTTTATTCAACCAGACAGACTGTGCAGGAACAAACAGGGGTGTTCAGCACTCACTTTGTGAGTAAAAAAAATAAAATAATCAAAACCAACTGTATGTTCTAATTACTGAATAAATGAGATAGATTAGTTGGATTAGACAGACAGAAGAAATAGGGCCAATCCTTCCCATTTAGCACACTCTCAGTTCAGAAGTACTGAGAAGGAAAAAAAAAAATCTATTGCATAAATTAAACCATTGAAATACAGCATTAGAAGATCTCTCAAGTAAGAAGCAATCCTATAAGAGAAAGGAGATTATGAACCACTGATTGCACTGATGTGTCTTTACCCACTTTTAAACACTTCTGCTGCTTAAAACATCATTATTGCATCAGGCATGGAGCTTAATGTGCCATGCAAGATACAAAATCTACTTTCTGCCATAATGCCTTCAGCCCAAAGTGCATCCATAGTACAGGAACAGATTATTCACAACTGGAAAAGTGTCCAAAGTCAGGAGCTCTCAAAGGAGGATTTTATAGAAGTGAGGCATGAAAAGGACATCTTGGGAGAACTCTACATATTAAAAAGGATCTCACTGGGACAAATGTATTTTTATTTTCATTTACAGCTTATCACAACAAACAGAATTCCATGCTTGTTCCAGTTTCAAATAGCAAAGGCAGCAAAACCAACACAAATTTGACTAAAATTAAACTTGGAGGAATTGTTTCTACAACATAGCTAAAGTTTCTGACTTGTTTCCAGTCCAAGAAAGTGCTTGTGTGTCTTGTGTATCTCTTGATCTAGCTTGACTTACATTCTTAGAGACCACCACAACTTTAAATACTCTGCTGTAAATTCTTTTGCATTTTAGCAGAGAGATCTACATATAAAGATCCAACTGACCAGGCACACAGCCCAGAAATAAATTCTGGACATTTGCCTGAAGCAGAGGAGCAGCTCTACTACCCACCTATTGAAACATATCTACAGGCAATGGTACTAAAATGCCTTCTTCCATTTTCATGGTTTTTGATCTTTTTGTTTTATGAACTTATTTTTTCACATCTGCCAGAAAATCAGACTAATAAGGAATGTCCACATCCATCTTGTTCAACACTTTTAAAACCATACTGTCCCCATCAAAATATTAACCTCAAAGTTCTTTAAACTTTTTCATTTAACTTTCAAAGGGTAAAGATTGATCTGTTGTCACCATCTATGTTTTGTTAAATCTGGATGCTCTGTTAGCCCATTACTGTGGTTGTTGATCATTCACTGGGGTTAACCCACATTACTGCAGATAACAAGCTGAAAGTCCATGCAACTTCAGATTTACTTGACCATCAATCACACCGTGACTTTTCAAACTCCTGCTACAGAAGCTCCCTTCAACAAAAACTATGCCTCTGATCTTAGGATTGTGTATTTGGCCTAACTAGTCCCACTTAAAGCAAAAGAGACACAAAAGGCAAGGTCAAAAAAAATGTTTCTGTTCCCTTCCTTTGCTTGGTGTTTGCTTAAATTCTGCCTGTTCTGAAAGGAAGAAAGGGCTCAAAATGCTTTCATAAGTTAATTGAAAGCTTTTATTTATTAGTGGTGCACTCAATACCTTCTTCAATACTATAAAATAACATCCTAGAGTCATGCTTAGCTGATTTTTTGTATGAGTCTCAATAGCATTCTTAAAAACGCATCCCCAGCGCTGACACTGAAACACAAAGTCATCTCAGAATCATAAATAATTTCTTTGAGAGCTGGGCACAAAGGCAGAATCCATTGCTCTTCAGCAGCCACTTCAACTGATGAAGCAAGCTCAGTCTCCAGAGGGAAGAAAAAACTATCACAAATGCAAACCAGAAATCTGAAGGGTAGAGGCAGTCTGGACAAGGTTGAACAGATCAGATTAAATGAATGATATTTCCATCATGCCCTAAGGGCAACTAACATGGTGCTCAGTCTTCTGAGAGGGAAGGCATCTCCAGCTCAAGGTCTCCCTGCCCTGGTACCCAATCTTCAGCCTTGGCCAAAATTCGGACTGAAGAGCAGGGCTGAGCCAGATGGCAGGGACAGCCTGAAAGGAGTGGGGAACACTCCAAACCTGGATTATGAAATATCTCAACACCAGCAACGTAAGCCACATTCCTTGCCCTTGCAGCTGGAAAGAATCTCGAACTAGCAGCATTTTGGAGGTAGCTCCCATCTGGGAGGGTGTTTTTAAGCAACAAAGATTATGTACCATCACACACAGACAGAGCTAACACAATGGCCAGAGAGTCATTACCTCCTCGTCACCCCTGATGTGTGAGACTCCTTACCAAGAGAAGGCTTATCAGAAAACAATTTTTAAAAGAAAAAAACAAAATAATAATAATTTTTTAAAAACACCACAAAAAACCCTAACAAATAAACAAACCAAACACACACACACACAAAAACCCCACACACATTCAAAAAAAAAAAAAAAAACCTAAAAAAAATCCACAAAAAAACCCAGCACACACAAAAGAACCCAAACCACAAACAAACAAAACACACACACAAAAAACCACCAAAAAAACCCCACCAACAAAACCCCAAACTGGTACACTGAAGGATTGTTTCAATTCAAGGATTCAAAATGTGTACATTTTTCAGTCCTTTCTGAAACACTTCCTTTCAGCATCATCAATTGTTTTCATTTCAAGGGGGGGAAACGATTGACAAAATGCTTCTACTGTCAATAAACAATCATTAATTCCGACACTTCTCTGGAAAAACTCACTATCAAAAAAAGTCATTCTGGTACAAGAACTTGACTGCTCATTGACAGCACACCAGCACCACCCCATGCCCCCTGTTCTTAGAAGGGCCCACATGGTGCTGCCTGCAGACAGCATCATCTACAATGCCTACTGCCAAAGACAGCTTAAAGCCCGAGGTATCAGAAGTCAATTGAATCCGGAATTCCACAAGGTACGGCACCCTGTAGCTGATTTTTGTCTTCTCTATATATTCTCCTCTCACTGCCTGCAGAGATCCTCCGGGATCAAATTTCTCTTCTCTGCATCTCCTGGAGCACCAGAGCAGAAAGAGAAAGGGACTGAATTTTCTTGTTTTCCCTTGACAGAAATACATCTACTCCTGCCAGGCTGCATGGGAGCAGAATGCTGCATTCTACTATTGGGTAAGAAAAGGCAGGAATGATGAGCTTCACAGGCTCCCAAATCCAACACAGCCATCTACATACGTTTTCCCTTGCACTGCATCTTAGTTTGGCATAGAAATGATTTATGTCAATGCTGTATACACATTGTTCACAATTAAATACAATTAGAGCTGAGGTTGGAAAACTCATTACATAAATAATACATTCCAGCAGCTCAAACAGAGGTACAGCACCATGGAGAACAGGACAGTATTGATTGACAAGAAGTCACTCAGCTCCACACATAAGCAACTCATGCACCCATATTTGATCTTTTCATATCTCCTCATCAGACACAGTTCAGTAACAGGGATGCCTAAGCTGTCCAGAAGCCAGCACGGTCTGGAGGAAAACAAAGCCTTCCATCAGGCTCCTGAAGGTCGCAGGACCAGACCCAGAAATGAGACTGCAGGGAGTGGGGATATCACTCCCGTCCTCAGACCCAGCAGAGTTCAGAAAAATGACAGGGGCCCTTTGCAATACCTTTAAGCTTCAAAATGGGAAAACAGAAAGATTATAAAATGTCAGGACAATTCAATCTTTTGCTTACAAAGAGCAAGCCATTTATCTAAAGAACACTTTTGATCTTAGCTGATACTTAGAAGACATTTAAAATAACAAGACAGGTAAATCCTGCACTCCAGCACGTGACATCAGAGGTCCGAGAGCAGGGACAGGTACACAGGGGAGAACCAGGAGGAAACTGGTGTAGGACCTGCCCTCCTCTCCAGCTTCCCCTGACAACTGAACTGTTGTGATTCACCCCAACAGCAGCAGTGGCAGGGACAAATCACCAGGAATTCACTGAGCATCGGTCCCACGGCACCCAGCACGGCTGCTGGCAGCAGAGTTTCCAGGGAACTTCTCGGAGACGAGGCACTGTGAAATGAAGGAGCTGTGATGCTTTCTGCTTGTGCCTTCTGGCTGTCCTCTGCTCAGCAAGGCTGGAGCTAAAGATTTCATTTTGCCCCAGCCATTCCAGCTATGCCTGCTTCAGTCGGGCTGTCTTTGCTCTGGGATTCGACAAAACCATTTAATACACAGAAAATTTCAACCTATGGATGAACGCACATTTTTCACTGGCGTTACAGCACCACACCAAAGATGAACATGTTCTTTCCAATGATGATACAACACACTCACAAACGCTGAGGGAAATTAAAATAAAGAGGGTTTTGTCGTTTGCCTGGCTTTCATAAAGTTTTTCCAGCTCCAGGCTGTTAAAAAAAAAAGGAATAGGAAAAAAACAATTTCTGCCAAGAAGAACCAAAGCAATCATAAGTGAGATACTCATCTCAGGAAGATATTCATGTTGGGAGTAGAAGCCAGGTTCAAGCAGAGTCCTGACTGTGGTTATTCCAGTCCCAGAGGGTGCTCTGGCCAGCCTGCCACTGGCAATGTCAGGTGAAAAGGCCACAGCTCCTTTCTTCTATGGGTGCAAATCTTAGAAGTTGGGGGTTTTTTTTAACTTAACCTGGGTGCAGAAGATGCTCTGCAACCTCTCCCCTCTCTCCTGAGGTCTGCTGCCTGTACTCAAGCCCAGCCCTCGAACGACATAGCCATAAACTGAGACCAGGCTGCTGTGAAACAGCTCAGTGTGAGAAAGTTCTGTGAGATACCTCCAGCAGGACCCTCAACCCTTTGCAACGGAGCTGGGCTTAAGCTCAAGCCCTTGGGCCTTGCCTGAGTCCACACAAGCTTGTGTCTGGTCCTCAGCCTTGCTGATCCTGACCGCAACACCTGAGCTTGATCTTGGACCTGCTTCCTCTCCATGCGTTGGATCACTGCACTCTTGGCCAGCCCTAGCCACCATCACCAGACTTGCCTGCTCCTTTTGGTGACCTCATTAATGTCTATAAATATGTCAAGGGTGAGTGTCATGAGGATGGAGCCAGGCTCTTCTCAGTGACATCCAGTGAGAGGACAAGGGGCAATGGGTGCAAGCTGGAACATAGGAGGTTCCACATAAATGTGAGGAAGAACTTCTTCCCAGTGAGGGTGACAGAGCACTGGCACAGGCTGCCCGGAGAGGTTGTGGAGTCTCCTTCTCTGGAGACATTCCAAACCCACCTGGATGTGTTCCTGTGTGACCTGACCTAGGTGTTCCTGCTCTGGCAGGGGGATTGGACTAGATGATCTTTTGAGGTCCCTTCCAATCCCTGACATTCTGTGATTCTGTGATTTTGTTCAGGTGCAGTGGAACTTACCAAGGTGATGGTGAGGGCACTGCCCTGCCTGCCTTGCTGTCACCCTCAGCTCCCAGCTCCCCTGCCCTTGCAGAGCAGCCCATGCTCAACCATGGATCGTGGTGTGGAACCTGCCCAGAATCAGGCAGTTAAAACTCTTAGAGGGAGTAGGGGAGATGTTGCAGAGTGCTGGGGTGCTGTGGGCAATGACACAACCTTGTAAAGTACATTCAAGTTTTCTAAGCCTTAAAAGCTTCTTGAGATGAAAAAACCCTACTCCCTCCCAGCTCTAACTATAATCTGTCATATGACCTTGCAGAAGTATAAAAAGCTTTCAGCACTAGACTAAAAAGAAGCCACACATACTGCAAGGCAATCCCTTGTCATTCAAGCTGTTCTGTAGCAATACTTCCCAATGCTTACTTCTTTGCCACCAAGTAAATCACTGAAAATTCTACCCCAAACATACAACAGCTAAATTACTAACTTAACTTTCTCTATTATCTAAGTTGAATTAATTATGCTCAGCCTAATGGAAGCAATTATTTAATTAGTACCAACTGCTGTTCAGCTACATACTCCTGTAGAAACATTTTGGGTTACACACAGGCCAAGTACCTGCTGAATTGCACAGCACCTCATCACAAAACTATTAAAAGCTCAGCAGAAAACTCCCTAGACAGTAGGCAGCTTTGGTTTTCAGAAAGCTGTGACACCAGGGGCGTGAAACTGAGAGGGCTGATGCTGAGCTTTGAAACAGCTGCCCTTACATTAGAGTTTAACTGTTTTAAAAATCAAGAAAATATTTCCCACCTCCCCCACCAGCATTAATACTATGACTACTACTACTACAGGCACATTACTAGATGAGATTCACACTTCAGCGAGAGCTGACTGCCCTCACATACGCACGTAGGCTCAGGGACAGCACAACTAGATGGCATACATAGAAGACAGGAGGAAGGAGGCTAGCCTAAGTGTCTCTCTTAACTTAAGCTCTGAACTTAAGACACTTCATTCAGATGCCCACCTAAGACTCCCCAACATCAGTGACTCACACAAGCCTGTAGTGCTGTATCTGGTCCACACTCCCAGCTTTCTGCCTTTCTCACCACATCCTGTGGCCGACAGCCAGCAGCTCTTCCCAGAGGAGCAGCTTGGCTGCTCCCAGGACAGCACATTCTCTTACCTGTACACACACTCCCCCCACTGAGCTGCTCCTGAGCAGCTGAGGACAATCAGATGGCATGGGTCAATCACCAGACACCACTGAGGAGGAGCTGGGCCATTTCCCTAACGAACAGGGACAGCTCAGCTTGCAGTGCCATGGTCTGTAACTGGACAGGGAGTTGAGGTGGTGCACTGCCAGGCTGGGAGGAAGCCTGAGTCCCAGACCTGCAGGTCTGGAGAGCCCCCAAAGTACAGACACAAGAGTCAGGAACACCTAAGCTGTCATGTTGTTTCCCATGAAGAGGGGCTACAAAAAAAGAAATTTCAGGGGGCAGGGAGGAACACAGGGGTACATCAAGGCTTGTACAGCACACCAAAGGCTACAGCAAGGCTGGCAGAGCTCACTGCCTCAGGGCAAGCAGAAACAAGACAGTGCCTGAGGAATCAGAGGTCTCCAGTGGGCATGGAAGAGCCAGAAGTATTCGCAATCCATACATCCTGAAGGGGGAATGTTAATTAATGTTGGCCTGAGAATTGCCTTACTGAACAATCCTGAGGGTACTGAGGTCTTATCTAGACAGACACTGAGGACAGTTCACAAAAATTACTGAATTTTGTGAGGGAATTACTTTCATTAATGTTTTTAAAAAGAGATTTCTCCTACCCTATAGATAGATAATTGTGCCTGGGAGTTTTGTGTAAGCAGACACTGTTTAAAAACACCTTCTTGAAAAACAGCTACTTCATGTGAGGGACAGAGAGGACAAGGAAAAGCTGAGACCTTATCTGGCTGTAATTCAGATTGCCAGGAAACAGAATGGCCACTCTTAGGGATCATGTAGAATTGGTCAAAAAAATATACTTCAAATGAGCTATTGGCCATGTGGAGATCCCCATGGAAAGGCCAAGATGTTTATTAAACTCCTCCACTGACCTCCAGAGAATGTCTAACTAGACCACAAGACACAACCTTTGCCTACTTACAAGCAGAACAAACCCACAGGTGATGCTGGGTGTTCCCACCACCCTCCTACAAGGGTGGATCACAGCATACAACATACGGTGCTGGGTGACTGGAGACATCATGTCAGCCAAGGACCAAGTGGGAAAGGATTGCTGAAGTTTAAAAAAAAATTCATACTACTTGCTTTGCAAGGCAGCTCCTCACACCTCTCTGTAACTTCTCATTCGCACGTAGTGTTTGCTCCCTGGGAGCACATGGTCGTTTTGCACTGCACATGTGCTGAGCACAAAGCTAAAGAAGTCTCAGCCCCTAAGGGTCTGCAGCCTGATGAGATGACAACACTGGGGGAGTTCCCAGACTGAGGAAGCATTCGATAATGAGGGAGAGGACAAGGATCCTGATTAAGAACATCAGAAGTACCAGTCACTGGCCCTACAGACTTAAGCCAAAAAATCCACAGTTTGAACACCAAAAGGCTGCCTCTCCTTCCTTTTTCCTTCTTCCTCTTAAATAGAATGATTTCTAGGAATTAGCTGGCCTCCAAGTGGGTTTTTTTAAACAGCAAAGTCTTTACATTCCTACTAAAAACACATGAATGAACAAAGTATAAGTGTCATTCTGCACAGAGGGTGCTGAAGAATTAAAATTCTTTTCTTCATCACTGGGAACCCAAAATATTGCCACACCAAGCACAGTTCTAAAGATGCAGACAAGATAAGTTGAACAACATACTCTACAGGAGCATAACACTTGAACAAACTGCAGATATATCTGACCTCCAGTTAATTGACTAACAAATCACTGAAGATCTGGGAAATGAAGGCCAGAATGATGAAACTTCTCTCATTTCTTATCACCTTCACCAGCACATCTTCTAACGGTCCCAGGGTTGCATTTTACAGGATACTAAAATAGGAAAGGCAGCCACTTTGGAATTTATGAGGAGCCATGGGAACCTACTGAGTGCCACCTTTCTCATTTCATTCCTCATGCCACTGGCATAAGCTCAGTTCACAGTTTGCTCCCTCACTTAACAGCCCTACATCTCTCACATTCATATATCTCTCCCTGTCTGCTACTTATTAATACCATTAACCAACACACATTTCTTCTCAGCTGCCTGTCTCCCTTAAGGGCTCTCTCTACAGCCCTAAGGGAACCCAGGAAAATACATCTTCTACCATTTCTATTTCTGTTCCCAGGTCCTTAGGATAAGGTCATCCTTCCTCAGTCTGAAGAAGAGCAAGTGGTCCCCACTACAGGCTAAAATGGCTGCTATTTAAACTCAAGGGAACAGAAGTGACTTGCTGGTACCACCAAAGGCTCAGGAGCATGAAATGAAAGGTGAGTCAAAGCCAAGTTTTTCCTGTAGAGGAGTGCAGCACACAGGAATCAGGCCAGAAGGGTTGGTTTTTAAGAGATAATGATAGCATAAAGATGCAAAAGTGTTTTTTCCTGGCAGGTATTTGTTTCTCATTTCCTGGGTTTTCTGTATATGTTCTACAACATTTAAATATATCTGTTGGAGCCTCAAAAGCACAAAAGTATCTAATATAATATTCCAGCTAAGTTTCTGTACAAAATGCCTCGAAGCCATTTGACTGGATGAAGAAGCAGAAACATTTACCATCAGGAGGCCTCCTCAGCTGCAGAAATTTGCACCACAAGCATTAGCCTGTGGTAAGTCTGCCAGGGCTGCAAGTAATATTCAGGAGCAGTAAAACCTACTGATTGGAGCTTGTAGTGAAGGCAAACTTTTTGGAGCACAATTTCAAGCCATGCTCGAGATGCCAATTCCAGTATGGAACCAGTCAACACACAGTGCGTGTTAACAGCCAAGTGGCTCTGAGGGGACCCATCTTTTAGAGAGATTTCAACCTTGCTGTCCTTAAAAGCAGCAAAACAATTGTAGCAAAACTGACTTGAAAAGTAAGATGTCAAACTAAATGAAAATTGAAGCTCAAGAGAGGGGACCACACGACTTCCTAACGTAACCAGGACTTGGGACCACCTGCTAGATGCCATACTTGTAACACAAAGATGTGGGCAGATGAAGCAGCGTACAAATCTAAGTAGAGCAGTATAGAAAACTTGTTCCAAGACACTTTCTAACCCAGAGGCTAACCTGGACTGGGGTTATGTGACCTGTTTCTATTGAGAGGAGAAAGAAAGGACACATATGGCTTTGCCTAGTTAGTATTTATTCACAAAATAATATGTAGAAAATCTTCTTTCCTCAAATAAAAAAAAAAGCAACCAGCAAGAAACAGTTGTTTGGATTCTATCTCAGTTTCAATGTTCCCATCAACCTCTCTTGTGTACAAAAGTTTGTTGTCAGCTTTTTCTGGACCCCTGCTCCAAGTCATTCCCTGACTGCCAACAGGCCTTCTTGAGAGTGCCAGCTTCAGAGATGCTCCTCATATGTTTCCTCCCTCTGACACTCTTTCAAATACTCATTCCAGCAACAGCTCTCAGACACCAACTGCCCTTGCATAAGGACCACGGTGTTGCACAAAGCCAGTTCTGCAGCACACCACCACGATGCCATACAAAATGCAGTTAAACTACTGCAGTGCAGCACATGGAGTCTAGTTTTAATAGAAAGGAGGAAAACTGCCAAGTTCCTAAGTATGTCTCTAATAATAGCAAGATTTAAATTAAACCTCAGGAAAGATGCAGATTATGATCCTGGCCTTTAATGTTACAAACAGTGCTAAAATACTGTGTATCTTCAAAGTATGAAGTCACTCGAGTATGTAACAGCACTTGAAGAGCAATAAGCTCTATTTTGTCAGAAAAGAATAAGATCTTTAATTGAGCTTTTAAAAAGTGACTCAGATTTCACAAGGGTAGATTCCTAGCATTACTTGAACCAAAGACTTTTTAAATAATTTCATGTTATACATCATTAAACTGAAGCATTCAAAAGCAAGGCAGAGAACAAAGCACAGAGACAAAGTGATCTGCCCAAGGTCACCTGAAAATTTTTCTGAGAGGCAAGAAGAGAAACTAATTTTTGACAAAACTCTATGCCCTGACCAGAAAAATAATCTTTCCTCAAACACCTTGTCTTGGGATGATTAAGACCATACACAGGTACAAATATGTATTAATGTAAATATGTTCCTCCCTGCAAACTGCAAGCAGGGGTCTCCTGACTTACCCAAGCAATCTACCCAAGACACTAGAGCAAAAATTGAGTGTGCATAAATAGCAATTCAGTGCTACAGCTGTGCTCTGCCCCTAAACCAGCATGCTATCTTGGGTGAAATAAATGTCCCCATGATATTTATAATGAAGCTAATTAATTTGGGGATTGAGAAATAACCTCGTCCAGAATTTTGATGAATCACATGACATGTCTTCCAAGAACTCTATTGTTAAAGATGCCTTTTTTTTACTGGAATTTCAATAATTAATCATGTTTTGGGGTACTTTTATTTCTGTGTGGCTTATCCTTTGATGATCTAATTTACATTTACAATTATCTATCCCCTCGTGGATTAATTGCTCATGTTATTTTCTCTATTAATCAGATGTCAACATTTGCATTACAGATGACTGTTTGCATTATTTTCATACTACTAAATCTGGCAGCATGGTACTAATGATAAACACTTTCCTCAGTTCTGGGGATGAATTAGTGTCTTGATTCTTCTAAACAACAGCATTATTAGGATCTTACCACTCTTCTGAAGTAAGCTGGTGGTTCTGTGGTATTATTCACATACATTTATTATGTCTAAGAATTTACTGTTTTTCTGCAAACCATACATGCAGAAATATTTAGTTACCCCATTGCTGTCAAACCCTAAGCAAAGGGCAGGGTTGTAGGGAACCTTGTAGGGAACAGGAAGCAATAGCAGCTCCAATAATGCTCTCCCTGGGCTGCCACACTCACATGGAGGTTTGGGCATGGTAATAGTACATTTGTTCTTTGCACAGGAGCAATGGAGCTCTTCACAAGTTCCTCACACTCTCACATAGAAGCACAATCAAGGTCATACATCAGATTATTAAGACATGCTTATTCTGCCTGGAAGCATCCCTGACCCTTCTGGGGTAGAGACTTGGTATCCTCCAAGTAAAGATTTGCTAAGACCTGCCAATTCCCACATTTACAATGGCAGAGAACAAACTGGACCTATAAAATACTCATGCTAGTGTCAGAAGCATAAACAAATGGTGCATCTATTCAATTCTATTTATCTATACAATCTATTCAATTCCCAAACAGTTTTTGTCTGTAGACATAAGGAGGGCTGCTCATGGTGTAAAGTACTTTTTAGGTAGGTAAATGTCTCAAGGTGGTTCTCAGTGAGAACACCTTCAAATCAACCAGTTCAGCATAAGGTATCTGCTGCAAGACATGAAGTGTTAAAGTACTGGCTGATAGAGGCTCACCTCAGCAGTAACTGGGAAAGTTACTTCAACAACCAGTTCATGGTATGCCCTCATTTTCCAGTCCCTCCCTTGACTTCATGGTCTGGTTAGTAAAACTCAGCAACTCTATTCATTTTGGACACAAATAATACTTTCACATCCGCTGGTAGATGTTGAGCAGAAGGCTGCTCATGTCACAGCATAGAGCTTTTCATACTTACCTCATTCCTTTTAGCATATTGTTGGATCCTGTCATTCCCATATTGTATCAGTTCTTCTCCATCTCCTCATACCATTTAAATTACACTGTTGCTCTTGCATCATCTTCCTGGGGTCATTAAGTATCTGAACTGTAAACATCCTTATTCTCTGCCACAAGAGATCAGGTAGAAAATTGTGCGAGGCAGGTCACAGTAGCCCCCTCTAACAAGAAATGAAAGCCTGGACTTGTGTGCAGCTCTGAAACTTGTGCTATTGAGCTGCCATAATGACATACTGCATCCCATTAATCTGCAATTACGCACTGACAGGGACTGTCAATCTAATACCATATCCATTCAGCAGAACTAAATGTACCATTTCTGTCCCCAACACTGTTCCTCTGACTAAAAATCTTCAAAATAAAGTTAAATGTGGGATTTAATGGAGCAGGGAAGAGTCCAAATTCTGAATTAAGAAGGAGTGAGATTGGAGCATTTATAACCTCACCACATCTGTGACTGTAAAGCCTGATGAAACAAAATGACTCTGCAGGAGCACAGAAATCTGTGTAAACGTCCATACTAAACTTGTAGTTTGCTCTCCCAAATCCCCCTGGCACAACCAACTTTTTGTTATCTGTATGTGCTAACTACACCTGAGAGAGGCAGTCCCCCCCAGTGCTATCCTGTCTGAAGCCTCCTTTGGTACCTACTACACCTGTCTCCAAAGCACACCACATTCCCTGATGGCTCATCTTACTCAGCGTGGCAGAACAAGAGAGGTCACCACTCTATCACACATCCACAGCTGAGAGACAGCAGTGTTGGAACATCACTGGAGGCTTAAGGTCAGCCAGGAGCTAGAGAACAGCAGAGTCCAGTGGATGGAAACCAGGCTGAGACTCCCCAACTCCTCCATTCCAACTGCAGAACAACATCCCTTTACACACTGCAGTGCCACTGAAATGATTGTCCAGGGGTTGCTGCCTTCTCTCTGCTAGTGGAAGCATTCACCCAAGTGCTGCCATGTCTGCTTTGGGTAAAATCCATCAGGACAGATAGACCAAAAGCTACAACTTGTTTACAGTAAACTGATAGATTCAGCTTCCCGCAGGCTGCCCTGCTGTCAGGTCCCTGTGGGACCATCACCAGCCCTGAGAAGCAGCAATGGGTAGTGACATCCTCGCTGACACAGCTGGAGCCAGAAGGGGACATCTGGTAAGTGCTGGTGGCCTCATTCCAGGAAAACGTGCCTGCTTGAGGGGAAAGAGAAGGAGGTGCCCAAGTGCTGTTCTGAGCAAAAATTGTATCAACGAAGAGCACACAAATGCTGCCTTCAATGACAGCATGAGGCTGCAAGCTCTCCCAGACTGTGGGGCTGTCCCAGGGTTGAACTCAGGCACAGCATCCAAACCAGTTCTCTGTGTACCCTGCAGCCAGTGGAGACAGACATCATCTGAATATGACTTACCCACCCTAAAACAGGCACCTGAAATAGCTGGGCTGAAGCACTTTCTGGTCTAGATGCTTTAAGTTCAGACAGGTAGAGACAGATGAGATGATTCATTCCACTTTGATGGACTGAGCCCTGCCATGATGTGACTCAGGGCTGCAGCAGAACATCTACATCCACTGAGGGACTTAAGATTTCCTTCCCAAAACTGTTTTAAAATGCATTATGACATTCAGTGCAATTCAACAACTTGCATGGCTGTTCATATTGTGAAAGCATTAAAGAATTTTAAAATTCAAAACAAAACAAAGAACCACAAACACACAAACAACAACGTTCTTTATAATGTGCCACTTCTGCAGCATTACAAAGCACTGCAGCCTCTCCAGAAGAATACGGGAACGCTCAACCACTGTAAGTGCTGGTTTTGAAAGCTGTCTCGTGCCCTGTCTGCTCTCACACAGCTGCCAACTCTGGGCTCCCCAACCCAGGGGAGAGAATTCAGCAGGAACTGTTCCCTGTGATAGGACCATCACTTGGCCGACAGCACAGCCTCAGAAAATCAGTTTGCTGAGTACTAAACAACTGTGTTCCTTCTCTCTTTTCATCAGATTCAAATCTTAGGACTTTTTTTTTTTTTTTAATCCTCAGTATTCAGAGAAAGAACATACATGCAAGGTGTCCTGGGCTTACAAAAGCACCTGCAATACTTGGCAAGTGGGTTTTCACATCCTTGGGATGCTTGCAGCTGTCTGCTCACTTCAAGTGCCACAGTCAGGTTTCAGCATTTACCCAACCCCAAACAACTAAGGAACAACCAGACATCGATGCTGCCAGACATGGGTATCCACACAAGTGGCATCCAAATTTAGCAGCTATTTAAGAGTCTGAGTCAGAGAGTTGCTGTTTAGGGGAGGTCACAGCAACCACAGCAGTTTCTGCTCCCCAGGTACACACTGTTAAGGCCACCTACATCTTGACCAGCCTCTTTTGGAACAGCTGGACAAAATACACGCACATGTCCACCTGTTTGGTTTTTGTTGTAAGAGGAAAGTAAAAGTGTTAAACCAAAAAGTCTTCATACTCCTTCTGCAACAGACTATTAACTCTTTATGAGATCACATGGCATTGGCCACTAACAGAGAACATCAAGGGAAGTAACACCATTTGCTTGGTCTCCAGGGATCTGGACAGGCTGGATCCATGGGCTGAGGCCAATGGGATGAGGTTCAATGAGGCCAAGTGCTGGATCCTGCACTTGGGTCACAACAACCCCATGCAACGCTCCAGGCTTGGGGCAGAGTGGCTGGAAAGCTGCCTGGTGGAAAAGGACCTGGGGGTGTTGGTCAACAGCGGCTGAACATGAGCCAGCAGTGTGCCCAGGTGGGCAAGAAGGCCAATGGCATCCTGGCCTGTATCAGCAATGGTGTGAGCAGCAGGACCAGGGAGGTGATTGTCCCCTGTACTCAGCTCTGGTGAGGCCACCCCTCGAGTACTGTGTTCAGTTCTGGGCCCCTCACTCCCAGAAGGACACTGAGGGGCTGGAGCGTGTCCAGAGAAGGGAATGGAGCTGGGGAAGGGTCTGGAGCACAGTGTGATGGGGAGCAGCTGAGGGAACTGGGGGGTTCAGTCTGGAGCAGAGGAGGCTGAGGGGAGACCTCATTGCTCTCTACAGCTCCCTGAAAGGAGGGGGTAGTAAGGGGGGGGTCGGTCTCTTCTCCCAGGTAACAGTGACAGGACGAGGGGTGATGGCCTCAAGTTGTGCCAGGGGAGGTTTACATTGGATATTAGGAAGAATTTCTTCCCTGGAAGGGTTCCCCAGCACTGGCCCAGGCTGCCCAGGGCAGTGGGGGAGTCCCCATCCCTGGAGGGATTTCAGAGCCGTGGAGATGTGGTGCTGAGGGACATGGGGCAGTGGGGACTGGGCAGTGCTGGGTTAATGGTTGGACTTGATTATCTTAGAGGTCTCTTCCAACCAAGGCTGTTCTGTGATTCTGTGAAAGGCAATGCTTACAAAGTGTTAAAATGCAAAATATTTTATTTCTCTATATATACATGTTTAGGCTACATTATATAACAAGCTGCCTGACTTTTATGTCCTTAAAGAATAAATGCAGCTACAGCATAAAAAAGAGGATGGGGAACCAAAAACGATTTACTTTCTTCCCTTCTCATGCCAACTATCTACATTCATAGATTCAATTTTCATTTTTCTCTCACAAAAAACCACCAAAAAACCCCCGAGATCTGTAACATTTGGCTGTCAAGGGGGTTTTAAGCCATTGAGGACTTCCTGGGTCTTGTAGTCATGGTCAACCATCCCAAGTTGGTGAATGGCACAATGTTCTGCTACATGGTATGTCTCCGATTTAAAATATCTTTTAAAATAATCACAATTTACAGAAAAAACAAACTGATGACTATCAGTCCCACTGGAAGCCTATGGAACATGTTCTCCTATATAAGAACCTTAATACTAGAAACCTGTGTAATCAACCAGGTTTAATCATCTCTACAGGAATATGATTTCCTGTAATGGCAAGGAACTGTTAAAACAGCAAAAAGGACACATTCAAGCTAAAGCTGGGCGAAATGCTAACTGAAGAAAAGCTGAATAATTTATAACAAAGAGTAATTAACCACTGCCACAAATTAATAAACTGCACAGTACTTTGTTTATCACTTCAAATCCTCAACAAAAGCAGTGTGGTTTCTGACAACACACTCCAGCAGAAGTCAAAAATTAAGGGCTAGACAAAGGAACTGCTGAATGAGGGTCTTCAGGAAGCCTAGGTGATCATAACACTTCCTCCTGCAAATCTATTCAGATTTATTAGATGATAGTCTACTTCTACCAAGAGAAGCAAATCCTACCAAATACAAATCAGTACATTATCATCAGGACAACAGAGCTGTCTTGACATAAAGAAAATAAGGAACCATCCTACAATAGCCCTCATTTACATTCTACAGACCATATCAAAGGTCACCCAACTCTTAACACAATGTCATACTGCATGCATTAGCAACAAGGACGCACACAGCTAAATAAACATATTTTTAGAATTAGCAGGCTGTGCTAATTGAGTGCATATTTGCAAAAGCAATATAATTCACCAGAAAAAAAAAAAAATGCTGCATTTGGATGAGGATCATGTACACGACTACTTTCTCCTGACAGCAGGGTCACAGCAGGAAGGGGTGGTAGGACGTACAAAGACCATGACTGATGTAATCATGAAAGAGCATCACCAGCTCTCACAAATAAATCACAAATCACAACGTTTAGCACTTGCAGGACATTGCAGGAGTCCTTGATGTAAAGTAAGTAGCTCCTCCAGCTCTTTTATTTTTAGGCCCATTAATTCAAGCAGAGTTCCGTGTAGGACCCTGAAGTAAAATACTCCCCAATTATCTCATTTGGGGATTTTTTTTTTCCACAAGGAACTGACAAAGATCTTTTCCTCCATCTTAAGCCACACCTGTGCCCACCACATCCAAGTTCTGTCATTTCTTGTTCTGCAGCTTCTGTACTGTTCTCAGTCTTCCTCCAGCATCGTTTTTTATTCCACATACCAAAGGCTGTACAGGAGGAAAAGTGCAAAGGCAGGAGAGGAAAAATTCAAGTTCATACGGAAGGTGAGTGGTGCTTACTTTAGTGGTGAGGACAGAATAATGGAGGAGCCACTGTCTCAGCACACAGGGAAGTGTGTGAAGGTGAAGGCATGCATTTTTATGGGCACTCACAATCACATTGTTGACCTTCCCCTCTTGTAAACACAGCATGTAAGTCAAAAGATAAATTAAATTCAAGACAAATTTGCTTGGTGTTTTAAGAATTTTTTAAGAATCTTGTGATTTTGTTGGATTTGATCTCTTCAGATCAGCAATGTTGCATGGAGCCCAACCCCCATCTCCAAGTAGCCAAGGACAGCTTCTACCATCCCACATATCAAAGAGGGTATCTCACCAACATATCTGGCTGAGAGATGCAACCCTTCTGATTGCAACTAAGCCAGCAAGCTCCTCTCTCCCATTTGCAAGTGCAGAAGACCGATTCTCCCATTTGCATCCAGCATGACCTTTGCAAGAAATACAGTATTTGCATGTACATGGTAGAATACCATAAGGAAAGCTCAGCAGATACAGACATTGCCAGAAATATTTTGCATTGGGTGTGAAGAGGCGAAGAAGGGTGAAGGGGCAGGCTGCTTGCATTACAAACCCTCTGAGGACACTGGACAACCAACCAGGTGAAGTCATGAAGGCAGCACTGAGCTTCACATTGCTGCAGTTGCTCGTTGAAATGAGCCAGTTCAGCTTACAGCCACAGCACACAACAGTGTACGAGTGGGAGACCTGCTTACTTCGATATTAAACCTCTTGCCCACTGTGGTGGGTTAGCCTTGGCTAAAAGCTGAACACCCACCAAGGCACTCACTCACTCCCTCCTCCAAGAATAGGAACAAGAAAGCCTGTGGATCGAGATAAAGAGAGGGAGATTGCTTATCAAATACTGTTGAAACAGATGTGACTTGAAGAAATTTAACTTATTGCCAAATAAGAGAGATTCGGGTAGTGAGAAACGAAAAGACAAACATTAAAACACCACCTTTCCTCTCCCAGGCTCAGCTTCACTCCTTTTCTCCAGACTCCACCCTCCATCCCAAGCAGGACAGGGGGATGGGGGCTATGGTCATAGAATCATAGAATGGTTTGGGTCAGAAGGGCCCTTTAAAGGCCATCTAGTTCCAAATCCCTGCAGTGAGCAGGGACATCTTCAACTAGATCAGATTGCTCAGAGCCCCGTCCACCCTGATCTTGAATGTCTCCAGGGATGGGGCTTCTAAAGCCTCTCTGGGCAATCTGGGCCAGTGTTTCACCGCCCACATTGTAAAAAACATCTTCCTTAGATCTAGTCTGAATCTCCCCTCTTTTAGTTTAAAACCATTACCCCTTGTGCTATCACTCCAGGCTAAAAAGTCTCTCCCCACCTTTCTTATAAGCCCCCTTTAAGTATTGAAAGGCCACTATGAGGTCTCCCCAGAGCCTTCTCTTCTCCAGGCTGAACAACCCCAACTCTCTCAGCCTGTCCCCATAGGAGAGGTGCTCCAGCCCTCGGATCATTTTTGTGGCCTCCTCTGCACCCACTCCAACAGGTCCTTGTCTCGTACTAAGGACTCCAGAGAACTGCAGGTGAGGTCTCACCAGAGCAGAGGGGCAGAATCCCCTCCCTCGACCTGCTGGCCACGCTGCTTTTGATGCAGCCCAGGACACTGCTGGCCTTCTGGGCTGTGAGCACACATCGCCAGCTCACGTTGAGCTTTTCATCCACCAGTACCCCCAAGTCCTGCTCTCAATCCCTTCATACCCCAGCCTGTATTGATACTGGGGGTTGCCCCATCCCATGTGCAGGACCTTGTACTTGGCCTTGTTGAACCTTATGAGGTTCACATGGGCCCACTTCTTGAGCTTGTCCAGGTCCCTCTGAAGGGCATCTTGTCCCCAAAGCCTGCCAACTCTGCAAACTTTCTGAGGGTGCGCTCAATCCTACTTTCTGTGTCATTGGTGAAGGTATATGGTCAGTACTTAACAGCTCCTCTCTGCTCCTTCTTCCTTCTCACACCTTTCCTCTGCTTTCCACAGCCAGCAGTTCCTTTGGGAATATCCATCTGCTCCTGTCTTCCACAGGCTGCAAGTAACACCTGCTCCACCATGGAGCACCTCCTCCTCCTCCTTCTTCCTTGACCTTAGTGCTCTCTCTGTTGTTTCTCACTCTTTTTTTTCCTTCCTCCTCTTTCTATGTGGTGGTTTTTGCCCTTTCTTAAATATGCTTTAACAGAGGCACCACCAACTCAGCTGATGGGCTCAGCTTTGGCATGCAAGTGTTCTCATGAACATCTCTGTGGAGTAAATTTGATAATCTCAAGTAAAGCAACAAAAAATAGAAAATCAAATAGCATTCTAAGAGATTTCAAAACAGTAAGAATATTTTCCTTTAAAAAAAAAAAAGCCATACTTCAGGTTTTTTAAACTTCAAGCAAATTATTTTTGCCACTGTCCATAATCAGAATGTCATAAGTATAAATTTTTGACTGCCAAATAGGATTTAAAATAAACAAAAATAAATTAGAACCACATTTTTCATTTCAGGAACACATTCTGCCAGAGGACTACAGCTGTTCGATTGGCCCAGACCAGATAACTGAAACACACAGTCCCTGGGACACACACCATTGTCAAGCCAACACAAAACACTGTGGCTAACCAAGGGCCTGTGTGCATGAAGAGAAAGAAACAGCAGCAGCAGCAACCAAAACCTTAAAAAAAAAGTTAAAAGCATACAAAAGCCAAAATGCTGAGCACTGCCATTCATTGTTAAAAACTGCCAAGAAATAATTAACTCTCAAAATTATTTTTTTTCTAAACATTTTTAATTAGGTTCTCATTTGAAAATATGTTCCTATGCTCCACCCAGTCTTTGTCCCCATGGAAGACTGTCCAAAGCAGAAGCTGTCATAGTTGCAGAGAGGCAGCCTTTATAGAAAGAAAACGCCAGGCATGAAGGCTAGGCTAGTGCTGAGGCTTTTCCCCTTGCCCCCAGGAGGCCATTATCTCCAGAAATCCCACTTCTCTCCTAACAGCAAGGCTACAGCTGTTCCAAACAATTAAAAGCTACCACTGCATTCCAAAGAAGCAGCATCTTACAAAAAGTCAAAGCAAGAATCTTTTCCAACTCCTCCCATCTTTGCTTGCTTAAATTCTCTACAATCCCCATCCATGCTCAAAGGTCCCAAGCTGCCCTGCAGAAGTGGTCCAAAGCTCATCCAACCTAATCTTATGACAGAGCCACCATCAATGGAAGGGCTATCTCAAGAGCGAGCCCAACCCAGCAAGTTTGTACTTTGTATGCTCTTCCCCTGTCAGACATCATGAGTCAAACAACAAATGATATATGCAGAACACTATACTGTATTTAAATGCCTTTTCCTCTGCCTGCCCCTTATCTTCCTTCCCTCAGCACACAGAATAACTCATCGGCGTGCAATCCTGAGAGGTTTTGATGCCAATGTTCTAGCTTATAGCAAAACCTCAGCAGTTTTGGCAAGTATTTGTAGGTGTGGACAAACAGACTGTGCCCAAAGCCCCGATACAGCAAAGCATGGCAGGGAACGCTTGGCACCTTCCTGTAAAGAAGCCAAGCAATCTCCCACTCAGAGATTTAGTGCAGGCCTTGGGTATCTGTGCTTCAAAACCCCTGTCTGGCTAGGGGGAAGTCACTCCATCTCCCCCAAGTCTTAACTCCCTCCATCTGTACGATGGAGACACCGATCTCTCCTCCTGTACTAGGCTGTTTCAGTAACATAATGGAGACTGGACACTATTGGAGCCACTTGGATACTACAGTTAAAGGGGCCATGTCAGTACCTAGGAGAGACAGATTCAGCAAACCTTTGGGGGAGGGAAAGAAAGCACTTCTTTAAGCACCTAAAAAGATTAAAGAGCACAAAGTCTGACTAGAAGCCAAAGGGAATTGCACTCATCAGTTGCATTCATTACAGTCACTGAAGCACTTATGAAAACCACTCCTTGATTCAAAGGTTTAAGCACCGTTTGTCTAGCACTTTAAAGAAGAAACAGTACCAAAGAGCAATGGGCTTGCTACAATCCAGCTCTGCTGAAAACACTTCTTGTGCAAACAATGACAACAATTTGGTGAATAAGGAAACACAGTCATTACAGAAGGATGATGAGGACACAACAGAGAGGTATTTTAAGAATCCTACCCATCCCTCTTTTTCTCAGCATCATGCTAAGAATTTACTGTCAAATGTTAAAAATTCTGAGCCCCGAGATATTCGGTCAATAAACATGGCCGAAGATTGGAATTTAATGCTGTGAAATAAGTATTACTCTGTTTGCATTTGGCAGAGCAGGCCTGTAACTTTGTGATGTTCAATTAACCAATAGCTTTGAATGGGCATTAGCACCTTAAATATTAATTTTCTTACAATGGTGCAAGCTTAAAAAAAAAAAAAACACCAAAAAAACCCCAACCAACACACCATAAAGCTGCTTTTATGGGCAGTAAAGACAACAGCATAAAAGTGGCTCCACAGCAGACCCTATCCCTGACACTAGGAAAAGAATCCCAACATCTCACCTGCATTCAGCAAACCAAAGGGTACAGGGTTGCAAACTGCCTTCGAATTGTTTAGCCAGCATGAGCTAGGGCAAGGATTCTACAGTAACACAGAATCCCTAATCTTTACAGTGTGTTCTAGGTCCCCTCATATTCACAGGGGACACAAGATGTTTTTTTTTTCCACCAGCAAAAGTTTTCTGCAGAGCACAGTCTTTTCAGTTCAAACCAGAGGCTCTCACTAAGCACTGGAGCTCAAGCTCTGGTGTCAGCCAAGTGGACAGTCACTCCCAAAGCAATGGGAAGCATGAACAGTCGCAGCTCCACAGAGCACCTAGCTAACCCTGAAACCCAAAGGTTCAAACAGAGGCAGGGAGAACGTGAGTGCCAACACATATGATAAAGAGCCAGGACAGAACAAAGCTAGGCTATATTATGAAGATCTGACATACCAACAGTGGCTCCTTCCAGTAGCATCTCAAGCTGGGGATGGAGGTAGGGACAGAATAAAGATGGCACTAATGTCTTCCTTCCACAGTTTTTGCTTGACCTTTGGTAGATCCCAGCAGACATCTCTCCCATCTGTGCTGGATTCAATGTGCCTTTTCTGTCTCCAAGACAGCCAGGCAGGCACAAAAGCAGAAGTCAAAACATCTGTCAGCCCCCGCTACCTACAGAAAAGAGTGGCTTTTTGCTTGAGAGACCACAGCACGGCAGAAGCTTTGGCAGAAGGCCTAGATCTGCCAAGCTCTGTAGCTGGCTGAATGAGAGGGACAGATCTGACAAGGGCAAACATTTCCAGGACACTAGCTGCAAGCACACAAATAGGCTTAGGGACAAAAACCAGTCGCCCAGGAATTGCCCTGAGCCATAGGGGGACACCTCTAAAGGGGAAAGATGAAGCTGCAGCAAGATGAAAGGGAGCATGACGGCTGGAGCTGTGCAGCACAAGACTGGCAGCATATCTGGGATTTTAAAATTAGCCTAATGCTGATCTAACCAGCCTCAACTGCATTTCAGTTCTCACACAAACACCCTGGATGTGCTCAGCCAAGAACAGTCCCTGCTTTGGCCACGTAAATCAGACAGCAGCACTGCTCCAATCTTCTCCTGCTGCCTGTCCTCCTGCAGCCATCAGTCCCCATGCAAGGCCCAACACATGTCAGCTCCTGCTGGAGGAGATACCCCAAAGGAAGAGTGACCAGAGATGAGGCTGGGGAGGAGAAGAGGGCTGGCCAAGCATTCGCATCATGCTCCTTTCTCCAGGGTACACTCCCCTACATGACCTTCTCCCTTCCTCTACCAGTCAAGATCACAGATCAACCTTGTTTGAGTGGCACAAGCAGCCACCCATACCACAGTGCACTCATCTGAGTCCATGTCAGTTCTTCTACACAGAAAGCACTGCTAATAAACAGTAAGAAGAATAAAAAGATTGACCTGCATCTGCAAGGAATAAAACATTGAGACAGCGATTTTCAGGCAGCAATGCATCCCCTTCCCTCCCCTCTTCTCTCCTCCAGCCCTGTTGTACTTTATGTGCCTATCACTGGAAACAAAAGATATATGCCAAGCTAATGAAATGCCTGGGCTGTGGTATGTGGGTGTATAAATGAGCCAGCACGGGCCCTGTGTGCACAGAGTGACTGCAGGAAATACATTTCCAGACCTGTCAAGACTCATTTCTTTCAGAAGGAATAAAAGATAGTTGACTTATTTCCCCTTCAAGCAAGAAAGAAAAAGAAGGGGAAAAAAAAAAAAGAAAAAAGAGAGAGAAAAAGGAAAATGTATTAATAACTAAAGGGTAAGGAGAAATTTGTGACAGGTGCCCTCCTTCGTACCGTTGGTAGTGTGACAGATGTGCTAGGAGACCCCAGCTCCTCGTACAACCTGGTGCTGTACAAACAGGGAACGATGCAGTCCCCTCCCAGCAGTAAGACAGGAACAAACAAGCAAGAAAAGAAACATTGAGGGGAATAAAGAGATCTGCCCGAGGTGGCACAACAGATCTGCAGCACAGGCAGGGATCCCCGTCCCAGGAAATCCAGATTGCCTGTATGTGCCTTGATGCTGCAGCTGTGAAACGCTCTGCTTTCCTGCTGTATCTCCATCAGCTGCCCGATCTCCTCCTCACAAAGGCTGCCCAAGCCCCTGGTAACACTGCAGAAGCTGAAAGAGCAAACATTCAAGCTGTGGTGAGGGACCCAGATACACTCTATGGCATTATCAGGTTCATTAATGCTCCCAGACTCATCTGTAAAACCAAGTGACTTGGCAGGCTGAACTATCATTTATGGGAGCCATGGACCCTCTGCCCCAGTGGTCACCAGCCACTGTACAATCATTTAGGCTAGAAAAGACCTTTAAGATCATCAGTCTCCCCTCAGCCTCCTCTTCTCCAGACTGAACCCCCCAGTTCCCTCAGCCGCTCCCCATCACACTGTGCTCCAGACCCTTCCCCAGCTCCACTGCCCTTCTCTGGACACGCTCCAGCCCCTCAGTGTCCTTCTGGGAGTGAGGGGCCCAAACTGAACACAGTATTTGAGGTGCAGCCTCACCAGAGCTGAGTACAGGGGACAATCACCTCCCTGGTCCTGCTGGTCACACCATTGCTGACACAGGCCAGGATTCCATTGGCCTTCTTGCCCACCTGGGCACACTGCTGGCTCATGTTCAGCCGCTGTCCACCAACACCCCCAGGTCCTTTTCCACCAGGCAGCTTTCCAGCCACTCTGCCCCAAGCCTGGAGCGTTCCATGGGGTTGTTGTGACCCAAGTGCAGGATCCAGCACTTGGCCTTATTGAACCTCATCCCATTGGCCTCAGCCCATGGATCCAGCCTGTCCAGATCCCTCTGCAGAGCCTCCCTACACTCAGGCAGATCAACACTGCCACCCAACCTGGTGTCATCTGCAAACTGACTGAGGGCACACTCGATCCCCTCGTCCAGATCACTGGTAAAGATATTAAACAGAACTGGCCCCAGCACTGAGCCCTGGGGAACACCACTTGTGACCGGCCACCACCTGGATGTAACTCTGTTCACCACAACTCTCTGGGCCCGGTCAGCCAGCCAGTTTTTTATCCAGTTAACATTATACTTGTCCATAACTCATCTTAGAGACAGTGAGCATCTCTAATCCCATCAGAAAGCATTGCAATTTTGCAGTGCATCTTCTGCCATTTCAGGAGCAACAATAGGGTCTTTTGGGCCCTAAGTCTAACACTCCTGCTCTGCACTCTCTGCATGTGGTCAGAGCACACACATCATGGCTAAAGAATGAGCTGCACACTTGGTCTTAGATGGAAACACTTCCTGATTTCCAGCTCAAAGGGCTCAGGTCAGCATCTGCCTGACCACAAAGCAGTGGCACTCACGATGATGGTTTGAAAGACTATGATGCAAGCAAGTCCGAGATACAAATCAACTGCTACATCAGCTGGCTCCTTGTTCTTCTTTAGAGGCAGGCTGAACACAGACATTTGCAAGCCTCTAGCTAATACATACATATTTATTTAGCACAAGCAATGCAGATTTCTTTTCTCTGATCCAGAGCTCCCAAGTTCATTCCCCAGGGATGGCCCTACTCAGGGTTGTGTCCTTTTTAAGGAAGAAGCAGAACTTACAAAGATCACATTTATATTTTAAAAGATCAACTACTTACCAGAGCTGTGCAAAGTAGTAATCAACTGGAAGATAACATCTCTCCTGAATTAATTTCATGAGGGCAAAGGATTCTTTTTCAGTGGCTTGAAAATGTTAGGTTGGAATTCTTGTTGGCTCTCTAATACCTGAGCAGATCACAGTACTTGTCAGATTCAGGCTTAAAGCAATGCAGAGCTAGGGTAGCTCCAGCATAAACTGATGAAATCCAACAGCCCTGATCTGCAGAAGTGCCTGCTCCCCATACCCTGAGTTACTCAGGCAGTGCTGCACATGCATTTCACTGTGCACTTAAGTCACCTAGAATTAAATCCTTGTGTATTGGAAATGCTCAGGGATTCCCTCTCACTATTGATCCATGGATAAACACAGATCTGAAGCCTCTGATCTTTAACCTCAATGACCAGTAGGTCCCCTTCTGCTCCCTTGTGAGTCATCACTGATGCTGGCAGTTGTTTTCTGAGATGCGACCAAAAAGTCAGGACTAACCAGAATAGTAAACTGCATGTCCACCATACATGAAGAGCCATGAAAATAAATCCTGATGCAGGAAATCCTCTGGGATTTTTTCCAACACTAGGACTGAATGCTGGGAAGCCACTCTGTTCCCTTGCTGGGATTTTCCACAGCTTGCAGGGGCCTGGTTTACAAAAGTCTCCATACCTAACTTAAATGAGGAATAAAACACAAGCATCTTGGGAGTGGGCAGACATACTCACTGGTTCAGATAAAAGCTCACATCTTTGCATACCTTACCAGTTTCAATACCTTTATTACCCTATGCCCATGAAGTCGAGCAGTACCACTTTCCTCATCTCATTCCTGGCAACCTGAGGCACAGGAAGGCTATTTGACTTATTCAAGGCCATATGGGAAAACCTGAGACAACATCAAAATGTTAGACCAGGGTTTTTGCATCACTAGCACTGCAATTCTGGGTGCTCAATGCTTCAGAAAACCAAAAAAAACCCCCAGTTTTATTTGTTCAACTACATAAGCAAGCGTGGAGCTTTATAGCTTCATTGTGGCTAATTTCTGTCTCATACCTGACTGGGAGTCAGAGCTCCTGTTCAGTTACCACCTTTGTCAATGACTTACTGATTCTGGGTAAGCACCTGAACTTTTTTTCCTCAGTCTCATCTGTAGAACAGAGGTGATTGCATCTGTCACAGAATTGCTGCAGATTTAACTCAGATGAGTTCACAGCACTCTTCAAGGTCTTCAGCTCAAGGGGTGCTGGAAAGCACACAGTGCTACAGTTACAGGAGACACGGATGGCCGCGTGCTGGAGAGCAATCAATTACCGAGGGAAATGGTGCCTTCCTGACACTCCTGTCCTTGAACATTTTCAACTTCAAACAGAGTCTTGTTCATATTTCATTGCTATCCTCTGATTTTCCTCTCTTTCTGTTGGAAACAAACATCTAGGTATGGCCTTTTCTGATGAGAGCAAAGAAAGAGTCCTCATTTCACAGTGACCTGCTATCCCAGACAGCCTTCGCCAGCAAGCCAATCAACCAAGGGAGCACAGGAAAGCACTGCCTGGGCCACTGCTGTCAGAGAAATAAGCACCACTCTCCAGCAGCCACAAGAAGGACAGCCTCACAAACAAATTAAACTATAATTTCCACTGTACACATTAAATAGAAGAAAAATCCTGCAAATACTTAGGTCTTAGCCAAATTCTACGCCTGTGGGAAGATTCTGTAAGGCAAAGAGATTACCCAGAAATTTAAAGTTACCACCATGAGTAATTACCTGCATTCCCACTTTGGTACTGCAGCAATTCTTTCACATACATGCAGGAAAAAAAAAGCCACAAACCAGGCTTGCCTGCTGATGTCCATACCTTGCCCTCTGCAAACTCAAGAACAGCTTCCATCAACACATAAAAATCCACATGCATGTCCCAAACTTATTTCTGGCCTGAAAAGTGACACTTAGTATTTTCTGCCTTGATTATACTCAGTACCTCCAACCAAGCTCAACAACCTATTCTGCTAGGCACAATATAGGCACATGCAGCAAGAGACAACTTTTATACCTGGAAACTTGTGAGAACCCCTCTAGTTTCTGTGAGGTAAGGCCTCAGCATGCTGGTGACTGAAAAACAAGTTTTTCTTTTCTTGCTTGCAAATAAAGGATAGCCTGCAGTGCCCAGTGCTGACTGCCCACCCCACTAACCTGGGTAACAACCCACTGCTCCATCAGTATGCAGAACCAGGCCCTAAACACACCAGCACAAAGAGCAGGTAAAGACAGAAGCTGAAACATCGAAAGGGAATGGTAAGAAAACAGAAAAAGCACAAAATCCAAACAGGCACAGAGCAAAGACTACCCTTGGGAAAGTGTACTTGAAGGAAGAGTAGCTAAAAAAGCCATGAGCCACATGACATCTTACATGTTTGTTAGCATTCTGGCTATTGAATTAAAACAAACAAAAAAAAAAATTGGCCAGGCTTCTTCCCAGCTGCCTTCTTTTGGTAACCATTACCTGGGCTAGTTTCTGTGCCCTTCTCCTTTTCTGCTGTTTATAACAGCAATGATGAGCTAACGAACCTCCCCTTTGATGCAGGTAAGGCTTCATTCCCATGTCAGTTAAGGTCACTTGCCTCTGCTCAGTCTGGTATCTCAAGGGCTTCAATTCATCACTGCCAGCTCAGCCAGAGACCAGAATCATCTGTTTGCAGTGGCTGAGAGTCTGGTTCCAAACCTCAGTGCAGGCAAACGCCTGCCAAGCTTTCCCCTGGGCACATGCAGAAAGGACTAGAGAACTACCCAGGCTCCGGCACATTCTTGGTCACTGCCCATGCACCTCCAGCAAGGCCAATGTCTGTCTTCCAAATCTGCACTGAGAAGCTAACTCTTCTCTGCTGTGTATTAAACTGTGCTATACATGAAGGAGGCAGGGTGTTGCAGTGCTGATTAGACTGATTTGCTGATTAGACTGATTTGCAAGAGCAAAATGCTCTGTCATGCCATATGCTGAGAGCACAGGAAGGACCACATGATTTGATTCAAAGGCTGGATTTTGTGGCCAGATCAAAACTGGCTATAGGGTCTTCTGCAGGCTGATTCAGAAACAATGAGCTTCAGTGTGTAAACCCAGGTACCAAAAACATCTGGACATTCAAACCCCCACTCTAATTTTTTTTTTTTAGAAGAGGCATGGACCCATTCCTCTCTTTGGGGTAAATTCTTAAAGACTTAATTAGACAAGATGGAAAATGCTGCTCAAAGCCATCAGACTACAACCTGTGCTCATCCTTAGCAGATCAGTGCCACTTCCTTGAACCAGGTTGCTCTATTCAGCTCCCAGGGCTCAAGATTTCAAAACCTGGTCAGCTGCTGTAACACACTGTCACACAACACAGCACAAGACAATTCCACAGATTCCAACACTCGCTAATTAAGAATTAATATTAACTTAGTTGATTAGCATGGTTAGAAGGGACAGAGAAGGAAGAAGGGGAGAGGAATAAAAAGTGTGGAAAAAGTTGGAGTATGGCAAGTCTGACACGATTCAGCTAATAAATGTTTCTGTTCCAGGGAAAGCATTCAGAAAAAATGTGTCAAAAGCAAAGAAGACCATGGAGGGGAAGGGAGAAGGGAAGGCTGAGGCCTCTCAGCTAGCTGTCTCCTTCCTCACACACCCTCCATCGGCAGCACAGAGAAGGAGCTGCAGGAGTTCAACACCTCACACTCTGAATAGAGGAGCCCTTCTCCCTCAACAGCAAAGGGCGACAAGGGAATGTGGTGGTCGACATACCTGGCTAATTGGAGACCCAAACTGGCAACCCTCAAAAGAACAACAAAGAAACAAACAAAAAAAAAAAAACAAAAACCAAACAAACAAAGAGTCTAACCCTAGTCACAAACAAGCAGTTGCAGCTACAGAGTTTCCGAGGTATTGTGGTAACTCAGAGGCTCAGATGAGTGAAATTATTTAGGTTAGAAGGGACCTCTGGAAGTTACCTATCTCAACCCCTTGCTCAAAGCAGGTCCAGCTAGGTCAGGTCACCTTCCTGGTTTTGCTACCAAGCCTCTCCCTCCTTGACTTTCTTGCCTGACTTATCCCCAGTTAAGGAAGGACTCATTTTCCTTGACTGTGTCTGAGATGGTGGTGAAGGAAGCGGTGGGTCCCAGGCATTTTCATCCTTACCCCACTCCTTGCTGACAAGTGATCCTGGGAAGTGCTCTGTCCTGGGAAGCACTCTGCCTCCACCAGCAGCTACCTTGAAGGGATCCCAAAGCTCTTTGAATAGGGTATAACCTCCTCCCAGGGAGGGTCCTCTGAATCCACAGCAGCAAGACTTTAGCCCAGACTCTGAAGCCTGGGAGACTGTATCCCTTCCTGCAGCCTTGGTGTGCTGCAACATTCCCCTCTATCATCTGACATCCCTTTTATCCAGCACAGTTCAGTGATTTTCTGAGTCCTAGCTATTTGGCCTCCTTGTCCGGTGGTGGTGAGGAGCTTCAGAGGACGTGTGCTTTGCGGGGCTATGAATTTCTTTACATCATTTCCCAGTTTTTTATTTTCACTGACCATTCCCTTCTGTCAGGTGATCAGGTGCTTGCATTCATCCTACTTACCTTCTTTATACCATTAATTATAGTCTGCTGCTTTGGCCAGATCCCTTCTTATTTGTCCTCTTACAATAGTCTATAAAATTTCCAAACATACCACAGAAGGATTTCTTTCCTTGGTTGCCTTTCTAGTGTAAGAATGAGCTCTGTGAGCAACACGAGCAAGTTACATGGTTAAGTAAACAGTGATTCTTCACTGCAGCCTCTTGGAAATTAGTTGCCAAGTCCTGACCTGAGCTCCTCACAAATATGTTAAAGGGGCATTATTTTTGAAAATTTTTCTGCTGCACAGGCTTGTGTTTGTGCACACTGAGAACTAAGTGAGCACAAAGTAATGCTACCTAGGAAGCAATGTGGGGAAGCACGACATTTCGGGTTTCTACCAGATTAAAGATTCTCATCGTACCACATTCATCCACGGAGGAAGGAAGAACATTGCCTCTAAGCAGCACCTCAGTAAACACCAACACAGTAGAATCCACTCATCATTTGCCCCACTTCCATGGAGAGAAAAGCTATGCTTGAGGAAGAGGCAGGATGAGAGCCGAAATGAAAAAAATAAAATGAAAACCCAAGGCTTACAGACAGTGAATAATCTATCCCTCGGTGAGGTACAGTAATCCCTGTGAGAAGCACAGCCGTCTGACATCTCTGCCGTGACTTTGTGAAAGCAAAAAGAGGAGGAAAGTTATCTGAAGAATTCTTCATCCTACGTCACTGTGAAAGGCTGCTGTCGAAAAGACACTTGATAGAAATCAGTTGGTGCTGCCTCACTTCTCAGCTGGACAGCAGTCCTGGAGTGAGCCCCTAAACTTCACACTCCCCGACAGTGCTGGCCCACTGGTGGTGCCCTGCTGCTGTACAACACACTCCACTTCTCACCAGGACTTTTGTCCCCTCAAGAAGTAGTCAAACAGGGAAAAAAACAAAAGGACTCTTATGAAAGCTGTCAGAGGACCCCGACTGCTCTACGTCCTCGGCACTGAAGCACTACCAACACTTATACGGGTTAATTAGGCTTTAGTTTCCCAGTGTGATTCACTGCTTTTTGAAAATGCCACCTTGAAACCGTACCACCTCTTCTCCCATCCCCCAGGTACACCTGCCCTCAGCCCAGCCCACTCCTTGCAGTGGGTGCCAGGTCAGCTCTTCACAAAGCCAGGGAGTGAAGAGGACCAGGGAAACTGCGGCAGCTTCAGAAAAACTATCTTTCCACTACCTCCCTCCCCAAAATGTGTTTTCTGTTGTGTTTTCTTTATAAAGGTGAGCCACGTTGGTGCCTTGCAGGGAGGCAGCATGTGCAGTTGCACAGAACAACCAACGGATGGAGGAGATTCTGCTTGCCTTGGGGGTGCAAGGTAAGGGCAGCAGTAGCTAAAACAGGTATTGCTGCCAAAAAATGTGTATCATGGAACCATAGCCTTAATGAAGTAGTGTTTTACACTCGTTTTGCAAAGGGTTTGATGACTAAACAAATGGCAAGACCAGGTACAAAGACTACTTGTCCTCCTTTGTCATGATGATCGACGATAATGTTAAAGTTAATGGTACTTTATTCACCCACCAAAATATTATCTCCCCCAGGGGGGTAGAATGTGGCAAAGATAAATGAGGAAATGAGGAGCCTAACACTGCGCATTTGCTCTGGAAGTTTCCTGATTTATGCTGCACAGGGGGGATGCGATGCCTTGCACCAAGCTGACGTGTGGCAGAGTCATGCATCTGTTGAGTTATTTCAAATAGTTCAAAGACAGCCGTCTGCTTCACCAAAAGCACCCACATGTGCACTAAAAGTGGGAAAGGCTCCACATACATCAAACAAAAGTGCATGAAAAATATCTGTTAAGGGTTATTATCTTGTGAACACAGGGGACTGGGGAAAGCACAGTTATTAGGATTTTAAATTACTGGTCATGTTTTTCTCCAGTGATTAGCAATTAGAAACTTCAGTTTTTACTGTAAAGGAGCCACTCATGTTAAATTCCAAAAATCTTTCCCCCATAACATTGGCGTGAAATGAGATTTAAAGGGAAGAAAGAGATGAAGTGTACACAGAGTTCTCCACTGCCTGCAAAGCACTGATCAGCTGGCTTCTCCCAACACTAACCTCCTTCACCTTCCCATGCCAGCAGATCTGAGGAGCTACACGAACTTGGGCAGTCAGCCTGCTGGCATTAATTACCTCCAGGATTACTCTCCCTGTGAAGAGGTACACTTCCAACACCTACCATTACACTGCTAGTATCTCCCATGCTGAGGAGCTAGGTTACTGTAACTGGTGTCAACTGCAAAAGCAGCTACACAACCAGGTATGTAGGTGTTCAATAACCCTGGACAAAGTTGGTAAACTCAACAAATCCTTATCTACAGCACTGTCTGCACCTTATCTAAGTGTTGACTAATTTTTTTTGGACTATAATAACCATGAGAAGGAATAATAAAAAAATTTTTTTAAAAAAAAAAAGAGAGAGAGAGAATGAAAGATCTGTAAGAGGTGCCTAAAGGCAATGAAAAATGCAGTCTGAGTGAGCTATTCAAATAGCAGCCAGGAGGGCCCATTTATCTTGTATTAGGTTTTTATGGTGTGCTTTTGCCTTGAGGAGGACGTTTGAGCTGTGACTATCTGAATGGGGAAGATTTAAATTTAAAGAAGAGCATGATTGTAAATGTATCATTTAAGTACTTTACAAACGTTATTGCACAAGGTAATGCCATGCAGAAGCTGCCTCTTTTCAATTAATACAGAAGGCAGAAGCCAGGCAAGCCCACTCCCCTGTTTGAAAGCTATGGTGTCACAAGCAGGGGAGGACCCCTCTGTAAAGCACAGTAAAACACCAGCCCCAGAGTCTTCCCATCCACAAGTTCACCCATTGCTGTCCTTCCTGGAGTTGCCCAGGGACATCTCAAGCAAGTCAAGTGTCAATGTGTGCTCAAGATTAGATTTCACAAAACAAAATGTATAAACAAGATTCATGTTGATTTTTAGGACCTAAGAGACCTTGTAGGTATTTCAGCCATTAGCTATGCCCCAAAGCTGAGATTATCAGCTCTTTTTGGCTCCTCAGAGTTGTCCTTTCAAAACTCCAAGCTTACACCCATATTTTCCACATGCAGTACACACAGGGCATTTGCTGGAACGAGATGGGACTGATCCCTAATTAGCAGTTATCCAATTAATAGTGGCAATAACAGAAATCATTTCCCAGGAAATAAGTGCTCTGTGAAGGAGTCAGCCCGAATGTGGACACAGAAGATACACCTTGGATTTGTCCTCACTACTTTTATAACAAAGAGCACATGTTAAAACTTATCATACAAGCCTTCAAAATGGTTACAAATCAAGAATTAAAACCAGCACGTGCTCTCCCTAACTCCAGTTGCACTGATGATAAAACTGTGCATCAGCACTAGAAACCATCCCTGTTACGTGTCCCATTTCATGCCAGGGGGACAGCACGTTTTGTCTCTCTAAGCCCAGGAGACAGCAGGCTAGAAAATGGTGCTGGGTATAAAGACAAAGAGGGCATCACAGGAAAAATATATGGGGAGGGTCCAGATGTGTTGGTCTCACGTGTGATAAAGCTCTGGCTGCTGCAGCAGACAGTGCTGAGAGCCTGTCACAACTGAAAGGTATTGGCCCCATGGCCTGATTTGCTCTCCAAGTACCAGTCCCTGCCTTCTGTTTGCTGTTTAATAAAGGCATTTCAGTGGTTAGACATCCCATGTGAGAGACAAGGCGAGGTAAATCATCCGTCCTGCTGCTGAACCACACCAGCAGAGTATTAGCATCTGGAGGATTGCAACGTCTCAACATGTGTTACCCTATTTAATGTCTCTGCTAAAAACACTCCAAGAAGAAATATCTGTGATGGGCAGCTCTCAAGAAACTGCAGAAGCAGCTCAGAGGGGAATTTGCTGTGATTGTTACCTGAAAAGAGGTATTGAAGGCAACGGAAAAGCATGTGAAGACATCAACTGAAGTGTTCCCTATCCTTTGAGATCATTCCCTTTGAACAAAAGCATTCTCTTTTCCTTTCAGTGAAGTTCATTGTTATCTTTCTTCTTCCCCCTCTCCCAAATAAAAGACCAGATCATTATCAACTGATACTACAGCTGGTATCAGTGAAGCTAAACTGCTCTATCCCAGTTAAGCACAGAGAAAATAAGCCCTGGATTTTGTGTAACACTTGCAGAGTGACTCCTAGCATGTGATTTTTCTGTGATTTCCACTTTCCATACCTTACAAATTTCCCAGGCTTCTCTTCTATGTCAAGTTATGTGGACATAAACATAGACGAGACAAAACCCACCAAATTCTCTCAGATTTAGGAAAAGTCAGGTTAAACATACTATATATATTTTTACCAAGAAACATGAGAACTTAAGCATAGCATGCATCTGGACAGGTGAATTCGTATCTTCCATTCTCAGTACAGTACAATATCACAGATATTTCTCCATTTGTAATTCAGCAACAATGCAAAAATGCAAAGCTAGGCAGCAGACTATAGGTTGGCAGGCTCCTAGGAGAAGGCAGACCCCTTTCCTACTCCTTCCCACCCCAAAACTCATGCTCTGCAACAGTCAGGTATGCTGCCCATGTACCAGAACCAAGGGCATGGAAAGCAATTCTGCCATTCTCCCCAAAGAGGAGCGCTTTGCCTCAGAATCCTCCACAATGACAACACCTCAGAGTGCACACACCAGCCCCAAAAAGACACCAGCCTTCCCAAACAAGTCCCTCCAGTCCAGATGTATTCTATGTCCACGAGCTCACGGTTCCCATCAGAGCAACTTAATTCTCCTATGGCAACTTGGGAAAAAAATTTCCCATCTCCTCCGCTTTCAGTTCAATGTTTAAAGGTCCAGGCATGCTGTATCAGTGATAAGATGCTGTGTCATAGGAATGACAGAACTAGCATGGACTGGGAAAAACATGCTGGCTTACACCAATGGCCAAGCAACAAAAAAAGTAGGATCATCTAAAAAGTCTGCAAGAGAAACAGATGACCTGTCTCCTACTCATATGCACTTACACTTATTGTCAAGGTATTGTCATGCAAACACCACCCCCACATACATACACTTTTAAAAACCACCTGTATGTTTAAAATGCTGCCCATTGTCCACGAGTTTCTTCCTAGGAAAGACTCGTCTGCTGGGCAGACATACACAGATTGCACCGTCATCCCTCACCACCAGGGCTCCTATGAATAATGTCACACTCTATTTTTTCATATTTATTAAAGCAAATAAATACATAAATCACAGCTCCCATTCTGTTTTCTGTGATGGACCATAAATTCCTCTGTCATCAATTGATTTATTCGTCGTCAGCAACCTTGCTCTGACTTACATTCCCCCAGCAAGGATCCAGCAGTAGCAAATCTATGCCATATAGGGAATTAACTTGTTTAGATGAGAAGCAACTTGCCACCACCTCTACCATAAACATCATACACCTTTAAACTTAAAAGGACTGGAAGAGCTCAGCAATCAACAGAGCACCACCACTGGTTGAAGGCAGATGAAAAGAAGTCCTTACAGTTTCACTAAAAACAGTGAAACAACATTTTAATGAAACTGTGTTCATTAGAATAGAAACATTTCATGTCCTGGTATGCAGCAATACCAAGGATGCAACTAAAACCTGATGCAGCCTCTCAGTTTTCTACTCATAAGTGAAAAGTAGACTTCTACATCCTTGTCAGTGTTAAGTGCATACACCAGTCCAGCACAAAGCCCATTCCAAGCTTAGGAGATGTTAGACAAGTGCAGTTCCCCACCACCACTGCAGGACTGCCTTTCATGCACCAGGTGCCCTGTCAGCACAGGGTAAGCTGAGACAGCCTTTGGCACAGCTCTGGAAAAACAGGAGCTTCCTTTGCACAGCACAAAAAAAAAGAGACCACAGCAGAATGTAACATGGATGCAGACAAATCCATCTGACCTGGTTTGAACAACATGAAGGGGAACAGCCTCCATTAACTGATTGAAATCTAATGCATACAACACTACTGAACAGCCCAGATATCCAAAGCAGAGCATTTCCATACCCTCTCAGATATTCGGTAGTAGAAAAACGTTAGGCAGTGAATTCAGCTGTGGCTGCCAATGGTTTCCAGGTTTATGTAGGACCACAGTACACTAGTCCTAGGAAAGCACCATGCAGATGTGCTATACACATCATCCTCTCGTGCTTCGCTACTCTCAGGGGACCATGGTGAAGTTGTCTGCTGAAAAGAGGGCTGTGGGAAAGCAGCTTCCCTGAAAACAGATATTCTGGGATATTCTGAGCCTATTATGCACGTTCAATCAAAAGGAAAGGATTCACTAGACCTAGGCAAAGGTGGTTTGCAACGCAAAATGAAGGGGCCATATTAAAGTGCAACAAGGAAAAGCATAGATGAACCAACAGAGACAAGGCAGCTATTGGAAGCAATGTGTGGTGTGAAGGAACAGGACAGGGGAAAGGAGCAGCTGAAGATCACAATAAGTAAAAGTGTCCAAAGGGCTTGCAAGAAGATACTCATCCTGCAGAGATAACGAACTGGCAAGTGAACACAATCCACAAGAGTGGTTGGGAGATTCTTTCCTTCTATAGTCTTGATGAGATGAAAACATCTTTGCAGATGTCTAAAGCAACAAAACCAGTAATTCCTCTACTGTCCAATCTTTGTGCTCAAATACCCTCATGCACTTTAGGGCTACTTCCACTTTCTCTCCTTCTCTTTTTTCCTTCTTAAGCACCTTGGACAAACAACAAATGGCTCAAAAGTGATCAGCTGGGAATGGTATTTAACCAAAAAGTCATTAAACATTGGTACACTGAACAATGCTCCTTGAAACATAGAGCTGTAATTATTTTCCTCCTTTGAATAAGTCAGGGCAGATAAAGATGAAAGGCCTACTACATTTTCTGGAAATTTATTACTACTTACTTAGTGCACAACTTAAGGCATTGAAAATGGCTAGAGTCAGGAAGTTTTAAAGCAGAGCCACTTAAAACTGCCTTTTACACATTTAGGACTAAAATAAAAGTGCACTCCATGGGCTATTGATTTATTCCAGCCAACTGCAACTTTAAAGAACGCGTCTCATTACAAAGTGCTCGTGGATGTTCTCCTTGTTCGTGGTTCATTTACAGATGATTATAGCACTGTTATTTCATACATCAGTGCTTTGTAATAAACAAAAGCGTTGCCCTGAGGGGCTTCAGTTTAATCGACATTTCTTCCAGTCACATTCTGTTTGAAGACGGTGAGAAACTGCAGGAACTCCCCCAAGGTCAACAGGCTTACAAGGGCACCCTACCAGTTTCATGAAAGCCCACACATCAGTTTGTCCACATAAGGCCAAATGATGATTTCTCCTCCCAGTTAGAGGACTTGCAAGGCTACAGTGTGTCTCACCAGTTACCCATTTCTTTGAAAGCTAAGACTCACAGGGCTATTTCCAGTGGACAAATGGCTTAAAGTGAAACACCCCATTTGACAGATGTCACATCACCAGCTCCCATTTGACCTGAGCTCTCCAACTGACTGGGTTTATGGTTCACAAATTCTTGAGATTATTCCCCCTAGAAAATGTTAAGCTTTTTCACTAATGCCCACTCAGTGCAGAGTACTGCTGGAGATCAGGGAACCCAATGCTTTTTAGATGGTGGGGCTCACCACTTAGAGCTACCTACCGCACAGGTGTGGGTGTGTGACTCCTGTTCCAGTGCGTTGGGGTGCCAGGAGCAGTGTTGGCACTTGTCATCTGTCCTTAGCACAACAGGAAGATAAGGTCCAGAGAGATTTCACCTTGGGTTATAAATTGTGGTGGGGATGGACCATCTGTCCCCAAGAAAAGAGCCACCCCAGTTGACATGCTCTGTGATCCAGGGCAAGACATCTCTCTCTAAAATTAGAGCAAAAGACTTGATCCCCTTTTGTTAAGTGTTTTTACAGCCTTAGACAACAGGCATTACATAAATGTGAAAGATTCTATAATTAACATATGCACTGTTCTATAAAAGCACTTCACACCACTAAAAGCCTAAAGAGAGCACCTGGACAATTATTTTTACACCACTGTAGGGTTTTAAAATTTTATGCTGTTTAATTTCCAGTGAAAGCACTCCTTCCATACCCATTCTCTTATTTAATTTTAGTTGTGGTCTAAGTGCTATTTCTAAGTTGCAATAGATTTGAAAGTTCAGCTCCCTACCATACAACAGCATAATTCATGTAAAAACTAAACCCAACAAAACTATAAATTCCAAATAACTCAGTTGGAAATCGCAGTTCAAAACAGAATACAGGACACCCTCATGGATCTCCGTAGATCCCTGCATTGGAGCCACAGCAAATACGCACGTATTTTATGGGATGACACAAACAGCACTTTGCAATATAAACTTCAGATAGGAAAGTCCCCAAATTCCTAATTTTCATCCATGTAGCCAGCTCCAGCAGAGAGAGTTTAGATTGAAATGTAAAAAACTGTAGCAAAAGAAATAATGAAAACTAGCACCAAATTACAAAGTGATTAAGTCTCTGTTCTTCAAACCTCTTTGGGAGCTTTCCCAAATTACTCCCATGGCCACTGGTCTGAAAGACAGGTTTGGGTTTTTTTAAGTGTTCACCTGCCTCACAGCCCTCTTTTAAATGCAGTTGAATAAGAGTAGAAACATCCAGGCCAGCTCTGTGACTGCCTAGGTAGGTTGTGTTACATTCAAAATCAGCTAGCAGCAGCACTCAAGGAAGTCAGGGGAAAACATATTCAAACCTCTCCACTGTTTTTATATCAATACACAGTTGGCATTTGTCTGTGCACACTCAAAGCACTACTGAAGGTAAAGGTCTCAAGAGTTTCTCTGTCCAGCTCCCCAACAATGCAAACACAGGTACATGGGAGAGATCATATACTAAAACTATATCCTCAAATAACAGCAGCAACTGCAAATGCTTGTCCCAGAACACCATCAAGGAACTCCAAGTCCCCTTTGGAGCTCCTTTTAAGTGTCTGAAATTGGGCACCAGAAGTTTTGGCCCCAGAAATCACCATTACACACATTCACTAAGTTTGTACCTTTTATGTGTACATTTAGTATAACCTCTAGCAACATACAGATCTATTAACATCAATTAACAACTTATTTTTGAAAAGCAGGAATGAGTTGAAACTTTCATAGAAATGCCTTCCCCCTATGCATCCAATTTTCTCCTGAGGCTCTATCTCCACTCTCACTCTACT
This sequence comes from Podargus strigoides, assembly GCA_028020825.1. Taxonomy (NCBI): domain Eukaryota; kingdom Metazoa; phylum Chordata; class Aves; order Caprimulgiformes; family Podargidae; genus Podargus; species Podargus strigoides. The sequence continues at coordinate 7,251,325 of CM051633.1, forward strand.
ACGGTTGGATTCAAACAGTTTAAACGCAGATTCCAGCGATGCCACATCGTGTGCAAAGTGTTACACTGAGCAGCCAGAAGCAAAGATGTAACGAGGAGGAGGAGGAGAAGGAAGAGATGCCACTTGGCTGGAAAATGAGCCAGGAATCAGATGCCAGCCAGAGAAACAAACTGACTGCTGCTGAAAAGCATTTTTTTTATTAAAAGATTAAAAAAGCAGATTGACTAGCTGAAAAATGAACAGGTGGTGACTCTACTTAATTTCTGTTTTGAAGCACAGCCCAGGTTCAAGAACGAACAGAAAGGACTGCTGAACTGTAAAAACATAGCATCATCATCATCAGCTATACCCATTGGAATAACAGCTCACTGCAAGTCTTTGCCTTACAGTTACACTAAGACACGGTGATGCGAGGAAGTCTGCGGCAGCAGATAGATGTCTAAAGAAAATCACAGAATGTCAGGGATTGGAAGGGACCTCAAAAGATCATCTAGTCCAATCCCCCTGCCAGAGCAGGAACACCTAGATCAGGTCATCACAGACAACAACAGGTTGTGGCCTGATGCTAAATTTCACCAAGCTGGTTTCTTTATTAATTCAAACAGGCCTTAAAGAATATCTCTTTGCACAACTCTTTGTATGGAGTGAGGGATGGGGGATCAGTGCCTGCGCTTTTCTTTGAACAGGACAACACTATGGATCTATGATCAGATTAGCAGTGGGGGGAATTCACATATCAAGTGATGAACCAAATGTCCAAGAGTAAGATTTAAATGTCCTGACAAGATTCCATGCAAACTGGACTGGTTAGAGGAGATTCTTGTCTTAAAACATCAGTCTGATCAGTTGTGAAATAAGATGCCCAATGCCTTAGCCAACGCTCACATTATTCAGGATCTCAGGAGACAGATACACAGGTTGAGTAAGGGAAGCCTATACGTGACAGACCAGCAGGCACTGAGCCTTTCTAACCACCAAGGGTCACTGTTGATTCATCCAGCTGAGGAAACAGTGGGGAAAAGTACTTTTGATTATAATCACGAGAAACTAACTTCATCTGAGAAGGCACTCTGATCTCCAAGACACCTGTTAAGGCTTGATGATGCTCTCCTGGGACATGTCCTGTGGCAATAGCACTCCTGACAGCAGTGCAGAGCCACTAAGACAGGATGCAGGCTGGTTGAAGCAGCCCTTCAGTTACAAATTCCTCCTCAAGTGTTTCCATCTCACTCCAGAGCAAAGTGTGCTAGCAAGATCCTTAACTTGTACATGCCCATGGACAACAGCAGCAACCTGGAGAGCTGACTTGTCATCCCTAAGGCACACAGAGTGGGATGGAGTGCACCCTCAGCAAGTTTGCGGATGATGCCAAGCTGTATGGCATGGTTGACATGCTGGAGGGAAAGGATTCCACCCAGAGGAACCTGGACAGGCTGGAGAGGTGGGCCCATGCCAACCTCATGAAGTCCAACAAGGCCAAGTGCAAGGTCTTTCACCTGGGTCAAGGCAATCCCCAGCACAAGTACAGGCTGGGTGGAGAATGGATAGACAGCAGCTCTGAGGAGAAGGACTTGGGGGTGCCTGTTGATGAAAAACTCAACATGAGCTGGCAGTGTGCACTTGCAGCCCAGAAGACCAACTGTGTCCTGGGCTGCATCAAAAGCAGTCTGGCCAGCAGGTCAAAGGAAGGGATTCTCCCCCTCTACTCTGCTCTGGTGAGACCCCACCTGTAGTGCTGTGTTCAGCTCTGGGTCCCACAACATCAGAAGGACATGGAGCTGTTGGAGCAGGTCCAGAGGAGGCCATGAAGATTATCTGAGGGCTGGAGCACCTCTGCTATGGGGACAGACTGAGAGAGTCGGGGGGCGGGGGGGTGTTATTCAGCCTGGACAAGAGAAGGGTCCAGGGAGACCTTATAGCACCTTCCAGTACCTACAAGAAAGCTGGAGAAGGACTTCTCACAAGGGCAGGAAGTGACAGGATGAGGAGTAATGGCTTTGAATTGGAAGAGGGGAGATCTAGACCAGATGTTAGGAAGAAATTCTTTACTGTGAGGGTGGTGACACTGGCCCAGGTTGCCCAGAGAAGCTGTGGCTGTCCCCTCCCTGGCAGTGTTCCAGGCCAGGTTGGATGGGGCTTGGAGCAACCTGGGCTGGTGGGAGGTGTCCCTGCCCATGGCAGGGGGGTTGGAACAAGGTGATCTTTGAGGTCCCTTCCAACCCAAACCATTCTGTGATTCTACATTAGCCATTAGCAAATGTCAACCTGGAATTTCTAAATTTTCGTCTTTCCTTGCACAGGCTAATGAGGGGTAACAGGACCCTCCCCTCTGTTGCCACAGATAAGGACAATTCCTTTTTTTTTTTTTCCCCCTTTTCTTGGGAATAGCCTTCTTGTTGGTTTCTGACCTTTTTCCCTCTTGTAGGTTAGCTCTCAAAGCTCTGTCCACTGGGCTAATATCAGCTAATTTCACTACTCAGCCCTACATTATCTTCCTTCTTGTTCAAAGAATTGCTATCATGTCATCATCTTATTTAACAAAGGAGGAAAAGATGATTTTAAGCAGCAATTTACTGTATCTCAGGCCCTCTGTCTTCAAATGGCAGGGGGAGAGAGAACTTCAGCACTAATGAGGCACACACCAGAGTGCTGCATTACCTCAGAAGGCAGCAGCACATCTTACATACATCTAGCATTTCAACTTTTTTCTTTTTAAAAGCTTGTAGAAGGGAGTGAGGATTGGGGGGAAAAACAAACTAAGATTTAAGAATAAAAAGGGGAACAAGAAATTGCAACTGGCTGGGCAAAGGCAGGGAAACTGATAAGGAAATCCTGTATTTGATGGGGTCAGGAGAGAAACTGTAGGTTGAAGGTACACAAATGTTGCTAAGTGACCAAGGGCAAAGGGACTGAAGCAGAGCTACAGGGAAGGTGCCTGGCACTGGCTGTAGGGCCACGCTGGGAAAAGACAGGCTTGGAACAAGAATAACGTAGAGAAAAAGGCAAAAGAGGTTGCTCTTGGAAAACAGGCACATGCATAAACCCAATACTGTAGTGAATATCCACCTCCTGACCACGGTGAACGCTTCCCAAGTCTTCCTGCTTCTCTGCTGTCAACAAACTCATGTGCAACATGCTGGCAAAGCATCTCAAAAAGAGCACTGTTATATGAAGAAATGACAGAATTTGTGTCTTCGACTTTTGCCTCTGTAAGTCACTCATATAGGCCCCCATCTCCCCCAGAGGACAAGTGGCTGCTCAGCTGCACACGAAGGCAAGCAGCATCAGCCTGTAGGAACCTGCTGCAGGAATTGGTGCCAATGTACGTGCAGCCACTGGGGACTGTCAGTCAATCAGGAAGATTGGCTGGATGAATATGCAAAGCCCAATACTCAGAGGACAGCAGGTAACCAAGCCTCTTTTACTGTAAATCTTCAGAAGGAATACGAAATCAGCAAACTATCTTTAACTCATCACATTACATTACACATTAATTAATTACATTAAAAATTCCCTGCACATTTTAGCTATAACAACACCATTTATTTGCATCTCTGCTGAATTAGGGGGTGACTCACTTATGGGTCAGGTACAAAAATCCCATTTACCCGCACCAGCAGGATAGCACCTTTGCTTGAGATCAGCCCTTAGGAAAAGGTGCAGCACGTTAACACTGGGGCTGCAGAACAAAGCAAGTCCCCTCCACACGTGCTTGCTTAATGCCAACGCTCTACGGCCATTTATGGGACAGCTCATGAGAAGAAACTGCCTTCCCTCAGAGCCCCACCATCCCTCAGAGTCCCCCCACTGCCTGCACAGCTTCTCCTCCGCGAGCCAGCGCTGCTCAGGAACCAAACGGCGTTCCAAAAGGAGCTCTCAGCCTGACAGTTCAGCATACAGACAATACACCCCCCTTCAGGAAATGACAAAATAAAATTTGAGCAAGAAAAGAGCAAACAATTAATTTGTACCCATTTACTAATGGCAGATGATTCACACTATACCCAGAGCATCCCTTCCATTCGACAGTACAAGAAGCGCAGACTATTTCTGACCTGCTGACAAGGTGGCAGCTGACCTCAAGCACAATGGAAGGGAAGGGTAAAGGAAGGGAAAACAGTGCTGTGGTTGTTACCACAAAGACTCGAAAGGCCGTAGTCAGCAGCACAGCAATACTCTGAAAGGTGTGTTACTGAGGGACTGTCACCATTAAAGTTTCAGCTGTAAATATTGTCTCTGCAGTAGCAGAAACAGAGTATGTTTTGTGTTCATCATCCAAACTGAATTAAAAAAAACTACAAATATCAACCAGTCAGGCTATATACATACACACATGAGCACACACACACAGAAATCTTTCATCAGTTGGGAATGTTTCCAGCTTTTGATGCTGTGTCTTGAATTAACATTGCAGTTTCTCTCTGAGTTACCCCAAAGCTCCAGCACTTGTATTAGCATCCACATGGAATGAACAAAAGGGGAAGGTGGTAAGAGGAAAGATGGCAAGAAGCATAGTGGTTTAGGTAATAAAACAGAATGCAACTGAAGCCACTTGACTCTCTCACCAACTGCTTCCACTCAGTGTCAGCACAAGACTGAACTAAGTTCTGCCTTTGCAGTCACACAGACACAACACATCATCTTCACTCTGAACGGGTCACATGTGCATGAGGACAAAATTGAGCCCAAAGCGATACAGAATGACTGTGCCAGCTACTTGGAGAAAATGCCTGGCCACATAGTGCTGAAAGCTACACCTGAAAAACACATTGGCTGCCCAGCCCTAGCTGCCATCATCCATCCAGTCCCCTACTGCCATGATCATGGTCTGGAACTGGCTGCAGCCTGCCGTGAGCTGGTTCTCAAAACACATCTGAAAGCAGAAGATCTATGAAGTAGGCAGCTTCTGTCTCTGAACCAACATTCACCAGCTGAAGCGAGGAAATGTGTGCCAATCATTTTGTATAATAGAAAGTGTCACCTTAGCAAAGCTTTGCCACAGCATCTATATCTCTTCCTGTCAAAATAAACACTGACAATCTGAATGCCCTTTCAATAGCTAGAGACATCAGCCTCTGACAATATTTGATTCTGCTGACATTATTTTTTAAGCTTATTTTGGATTTCGCAGCACATTTACACTAGAAATGCAGGTACCTAGCAACATTATCAGCTGTTCTGGTGGACGCTGCCCTGGTGCTTCATACAGAGGGAAGGGAGGAAGGGAAGAAGTCCCAGAAATTACATTTACTTTAAGGCTCTGCAGCAGTCAGGCAATCTTCCTGATAAAAGACAGTGAAATGTGCATCTATTTGGAAGAATGAAAGCTCAAGTCCCCACCTCTCAGTCTACACTACTTACAAAATTATGCCCCAGCATTTATTTATGTATTCGTAGTAATACGAGAGTACAGAAACAGAAGTGAATGGAAGAGTTCTGCCTAACTATGAGATAAAAAAAGCATTTTCTAAGCTTCTGGGAGAAAAATAACCAAAACAACCAAAACAACGCATACCAGACTCCAGCCATGCACCCTTCCCTGCTTCAGTGTGATTTTGTACAAACAATTCAGTGGTGTTTAGAGGCAGTAGCTCACCAATTTGAATACAGAAACAACTGCGGGATGTCCAGAAAAACAGAGCACAAGCAGAATCAAGTCTGGCATCTCTTTGCTACTCTGTTCCAGCATGTCTGCATCGTGTCTTTCCTCCTGTAAGATGTTTCTCCAGGGTAAACTAAACTCCAAGCTCCATTCAGCTCATGGACCTTCCACAAGATCATTAGCAAAGGCTTACGCATAACATGAGCCATCTTAACTAGTGGATCGTGCCTACTTTAGGACCACGGTACTACTGCTTACATCCTTAACGTATCTCCAGGTGACATTCCAGGTGACTCCAGATCTGACACGCTTGCAACTGAGCAAGCTGGAATCCAAACTATTCAGGCAGTCCATCAGAGCTCTGGATGAGCCCCACATTGGGCACCAATCAATCTGTCATGGTTTGGGGCTGGGACGGCCACTAAACAGCTGACAGATGCTCTCTGTTAACCCTTCTCCCTCCTTGGACAGGGGAAGGGAAAGAAGAAAAGGGAGAGAGACTTACAGGTTGGAAAAAACTAAAACAGCTTTAATGAAACAATAACAATAAAAAGAAAATATAATAAGAAGAAAAATAATGAAATATATACAAATATACAAAAAAACAACATTGTGCTTCTCCCTCCAATTGCACATGCCCCTCAGTGACACTCGTGTCACCACTGGTGCTGCAGAGCAGCACTTGCAAGATCCTGAGTTGGACTCCTGGGCACAGCAGGACAGACAGGAACTGAATTCAGGAACGCACGGATCAGGACCAAAGGCTGAAGAATTGGGCAAAGTCCTCCCAGGGCACCGGCCATAGAAGAAGAGAACTTGCCCCCCATGATTCCTCAGCTTTATACTGAGCTTGATGTGTATGGGATGGAATACTGCGTTGGTGGGTTTGGGTCACCTGTCCTGTCTGCTCCTCCCTGCAGGTGCCACCCTTTGGCACCCTGACACTAAGGGTGGCCCCAAGGCAGCACTGGAGCAATTTGGCAGTGACCTTGGTCTCTGTAAGATTCAGTGTAAGCAAGAGCCTTTCTGCACCCCATTGTACTGAGAGCTCAGTGCTGACTATAAACATCGAGTGTTATCACTGCCAGGAGCAGACACTGTCTGAAACAACATGTTGTTAACTGCAGAAAGTGCAGTCTGAGAAGAGACTGAACTGAAAAGTGAAATCACTGAAAGGAAATATTGGCTCTAATTTAGTCAAACCAGGGCATTAAGGTAAAGAAATTAGGAAGATCCTCTTAGTGGAATCCATGTGAGAAACAAACATACAGACCCCTCACTCATGCACTCATCACCCTATGATGCAGACACACACTCTTTCTAAATAGAAAGATCACCAAATCTGTTAATGAAGGCATTCTATCAGCCACTGGGAACTGATAAGTCCAAGCTATTTAAAGGTAAAATGCATCTGAGCAAGAGAAATTTGAGACTAAAATCTGCTGCCCGATAAACATGAGCTCCTGTCTCCCTAGCAGAGTGCTGAGTGTCACTTGGGGCAATGCCTATGCACACCAAGGTGGGCAAATGCCTACATTCACCGAGTGCCTGTCAGAAAAAACTTATTGCTGGTTATCTCCTGGGCCAAATTCTGATTTGGAGAACTACAAAGCACAAGTGAGCAGTCAACATCCCAGAAGATCTGTGAATAAGAGTGACGATTACAAGTCCAGATAGACCTGGGGGAGCCACGTAAATGTATTACAAGTACCAAGATTTATATTAATGCCTGGAGCTGACAAGGTCTCTCTTATATAATTGCCCACTCATGACCAAGTTCAGTGAGTTCACGTGGGACCATGAGCTAAAGATGAGTGGCTCTGTCTAGCCTCAACACTGAATGCAATACAACACTAACATAAAGACCGAATCTCCCAAGCACAGATCACTATATTATCAAGCATTTGCTGACAGCTAAAATAATTCACTTTAGGGCAGAAATACACCTTGCTGTGCTCAGACAGACCGGTCTCTGCACAGTAATCTGGCAATGATCTTGCTGGGAAATTTGCTACTGAAACCTCTTCCTCTCCTCTCTTGATAAATGCAATCTTGTGCTACTTACTCTTATTTAAAAAAAAAATGCTGCCATAGCAATTCCTCCCCAACTTAAAGTTACAACCACAAGTCTATGATCCTCTTCACCTGCTCTCAGTTACTTGTGTCAACACTTAGGGTCCTTCCTGGTGCCACACCACACTTACCCTCTATCACACACTGACCTCTCAGCTCCACTATACCAAAATCAGTCTGTATCAGTCATCTGCAGAGCTTTTCAGGAACCTCTCCTCTCCCCTGGCAGTACCTGTTAAAAATCCTCATGGCCTCTTCCTCATATCCATTTATTGCCTCTGACTTTACTGCAAGTTCTTTAGGGCAAGGACTCCTGGATAATAAGCCTTTGTGTAATACATTATTGATGTCCCTATGGGCTTCTAGGCACAACTGCGATACAAATCCTGAATGACAGTGGTAAGACAACTACTGGCACGAGCTTAAAAGCCAAGCTGAGCCCTTTAGAAAAGTCTGGCCTCAGTGATAAATTTAGGTTTTTAAATAAGCCATAGTCCCAGAGCATTCGAGTGACTCATCTACACCAATTAATTTATTCTTACAACACCTAGGCTAGACAGGGAAATTGAAGCTCCCTCACTTAATGACATTGGGATACTGAAGGATGCATAAAGACAGGGACTGAATGCATGACCTGCAGCCTTTGATCTTAACCACAAGATTATATTTCTCCCCTCTGGGAACTACAGCCTGACTCCCAAACTCAAGACACCCAACATCATGCTTAACACACCCTCCTGATAATTAAGAGGCAGTAGAAATAAGCTGCCTCCAAAGAGCAACAACCCTTCTTACACTTACAAAGCAAGGTCAGAGAAAGCTGGACTAAGCAGGTGTTACCCTGTGCAATCCAAAAGGGGTAATACATTTAAAACGTGTGTTACAAACCTAAATGGGTAGCTGTGAGCGTAAACCTCAGATACAAAGTGTACACGTAATACCACAAGAGAGGGAAGAAGGAAAGGTCAGATCTAAAATACTTATTTTCATCTTCAAACCATATTAATTCTCTTCCTGTCACAGCACAAAAGAAATGAACCTCTTAATTTATCCTCACAGGGCAGTATAAATAAGAACGTTTTAGCTCTGCTTTACAGATGAAAAATTGACATCCATTGACTTAACTAAACATAAAAGAGTGAAACACACAGCAAAGCAAACAGCCCATCTGGCTGAGTGGGTTTTGAAGCCATATAACAAGATGAAAAAGCAAATAGTGACTGAAACAACACATCTCAGAACAGCCAGGTGCACTGTGCAAAGGATGCGCAGCCTTGACCCTCAGACCTTGGCCTAAGACCTTGAGCTGGGGCCAGATGCCACTTTCCCACTGACCTGACCCTGGTCCACTACTTTGAAAGTCCCATTTCTGAAAGCAGTATATTGGTATTTCCTTTCTGTTTTGCCCATCTAGACACCAAATTCTTCAACATCACTTACCGTGTATTCACAGGGAGCACAGTGCAAGGAGATCTGGGTGTGAGGCCATCAAGCCATGCCACAGCAAGCATGAGAATGCCTTCAAGTCAAAGTGACACTAGAATCACCCAGTTCTCACAACTGTGTAGGTGCATAATTACAGTTTGCAGTGTACTTGTACAGTCCAGGTGTTTGCCCAAGCATCTTAGGGTTCATTATAGGCACTGCATTCCGACAGCCTAGCCTGCACTGCCGTGTACGAGTGCTGTGAAATGCTATGACACCTTTCAAGAAGAAACTGGCATTTGCAGCGAGCAGGCGTGGATAATATGCAAGATGTTGTTATAATCAGGCATCTCGTAACTGTTCCTCAATAACTGTGCCTCTGATAATAACAGCCAGCAGTTGCATTTAACTTGCTGAATGCTATTTGGCAACGCACTTGTAACACAATTTTTCTAAACAAGTCTCAAGAAACACAATGAAGTCATTTATTATAAGCAGACTCTTCACAGAGCAGAGTTAGAAATTAGGAATCATGAGTATTTACTCAAACAAGCTTGATTCTACATGACTGTATAACAGGCAACAATCACCACTTGGTATATGTATTTATGGTACAGTGTGACACTGTTCCAGCACAGAATACACACACAAGAGAAACAGCTGCAAAAAACTACATGGGCCACGAATCCTCTCCATCATATAAAACTGTAGCCAGACAAACTTCCACACATTACCCAAGGGACGCCTGTGTCACACAGCAGAGGAGTGCAGGCATGCTCACCAAGCAAAGCCCCGTGTCCCCAGACCTGTGATGTACACTGCTAGACAGTCTTAGGAAACCACCACCTTGTCGTGGGGCACGTCAGTAAAGACAGTCACACCTGGAAAAGGAAAAAGAAGTCAAAAATAAAAAAGAGCAAAAATCCATGTGAAAAATGGACTCCAGGATAAAAGAGAGTCTCCTCTCTTCCAGAGAGCCTCAGCTGGTGCCACAAGGCTAAAATGACATTAGTCCAGAAACAACACAAACTATAGGAAACAACAGATTTATTTCTTTATTTATAACATTTAGGCACTAAAGGCATTGAAATGGCTAACCTTGTGTGAAAGGGACTCCTCCTGGAAAGCTCCAGAGTGTCTGACTACACAGAAGTAATACCCAGAGATTTTTTTGTTTAAATTAATTTTTTTTGAAGTATACTCTGGTGGGGCTGAAAACTGCCACTGTAGAGGAGAGCCCCTTTGAAGAGACTTCCCACTCTTAACTCTGCCATGATGCTGAGGAAGTGAATGGAACTGGCAGACTTGAGTGGGTGCTTCATTTTCTTTTATTTCTAAAACAGATCTCATTCCTGCCTCCTCTTGACTTACACACACTGCACTTGGACTCCGTAGTGAAGGAACAAAGCCCAACAGAATGGGAAAGAGAAAAATGACACGCAACAGAAGCAAGAACCTGGCATTTAAAGCAAAGCCTGAACAAACACAGATACAATCACTTCAAAGCGCCCCAAAAACAAAAGGGCTTCAGCTTAGTAAAGAAAGCAAAACCTTGAATCATTCAAATCAAATCCCCACCTGGGCAAAGTTCACTGTCAACGACATCAACTGGGTCAGGATTAACTTCTCTATGTCTTGAAATACACCAACTTTATTGGGATGCTCTTCATTGTAAGGATTCCAGTTAGCACTGTGGAAATCTCATCAAAATTCTGCCTCTGTGGACCACAGTAATGCAGCGGTAGCAACAGCAACAAGAGTAAAAGACAGCATTTCCAGAGATCCACGACTCATCAGAACAAACATTTCTGCTGTGGCTATTTCCACATCCCTTCGTATCAACTGATTTTAAATAAGGATCAAGAGAAAGAAAGGTGGGCCAGTTTCCAAAGATAATTAAGGATAAATTCCAGAAGTCCATAATTTAAAGGGTTTTTTTTTAACTAGCTGTATAACTGAACTCATACAGACAACAGTACAAAGACACTTCAGGCTGAAGAGTAGCATCCAAGGCTAAGACAGAGGGTGCATTTTTCTGGAGTTAAGCAGCCCGAGAAAGGTCCAAGGGGAAATGCCACATTTAACAAAAATAAACAAAACTGGCAACTGTGAAATGAGGATGCTTCACATTCAAGAAGAAAAATTCAAATTTTACAAAACCCAAACAAACAGTAAAGTTAATCAACTAAATTTAAAGTCTCGTGCTACATTACAATTGGTTTATCTCAGAGATGACTGTTTGCATCAGCTGTTGGGTAATTAGGACTGCAGCTAGTAACGAGCATCTCAGCAGCTGCCACCTGGTTCAGATACACATCACATAAATGCCCACAGAGAAACACAGCAGTGTTATCACGAGCTGCCTGTCTGCAAACACCACACCTACGCAGCCACCGCTCCCGGTCAGACGTGGATTACAGCCACACAGACTGACAGAGAGTCTCAGGAGACAGGGCAAGATAGCACATCGTGTTGGCAGGCAGCAGAGCTACAGCCAGAGCCAGTTCAAAGTCAACATCCCTGAAGCACACACAGACGTGGGTGTTCAATCCTTTAGCGTCGTCTTGTTCCACATCTATGAGACTGCTCTATTTTATTTTTTATAGACACATATATAAATGCATGTATATATTCTTAGATAAGTACCTAAAGAGAATAGGAAGGGCATTGTGGAAATGATCTAACACGAGACCTCAAAGCTGGAATTCACTGTGCTTATCACTGTGGTTATGTCATTCACAAACTTAGTGCAGCAAAAACTCATCACTTTTTCAACTTTCCATCACTAACCCTTAGTACACAGCACTAATCACTTCTTCTCAGTATATGAGCTTTAGTCATAGAAAATACATATTTATACAAACTATTAATTAATCCCTTCTCGACATCCACTGTACCTGAAACATCTGGCATTTTTCTCTCTTAATCACTACGGTTCCCATAGGCTTGGCATTTTAAACACAGTTATTTTAAATAACTCTAATTTTCAACACCAAACCATGTTTTGTGCCTTTAGATGGCTGCAAAGATAATTACTTGAGACAAGCCATCAATTGCTAACCCCTGAACATGTCTATTGAGACACAGAGGCTCGGAGAGGACAAGCACTCCTCTTTTCCTTGCCATCTCCTGCACACCTGTACTGGTCTGCACGACTGTCACAAAAGGGCACAGAAGACTGCTTGAAAGCCATCGTGTGATATTAGGTCATCTGCTTCATACAACTCTCAGTGGGCAGCACGCATACAGACTAAGCAATAAGAATGTTCTCCTTCCTATTCCTTGCAAGGAAATATGCTCCTGATAAAGGGATCACGTGCTATAAGAATGACTGTTTTATTTCATCTTCTGTTACCAGAGATCAAGGACTAAGGGGAAGAAGGATAAACTTTTTTCTCCCCCTCACAAGAATAGATCTGGGAACTGCAACCATGGTTCACAAGAGAATCTAGTGTATATCTTTTCATACGTTTCCAGACCAGTGTTTCAAGCAGACCTCAGCCCCTGAACTGGGCTAATCCACCGTTTTTTCCAGTTTAAGACGCCAATCAGGAAAGGCAACCGGACTTGAGAAATGCTGAGGAAGTCTGGTATCCAAAGGGCTGTAAAAAAACAGCTGCATATTTCCAAATTGGACTGGGGCTTTCAGGGCTATACAGGGTATTCAGCCCCAAGATACTCTGGCATAAGAATGGGGGCTGTTTTGCCAATCACTAGGCCCAGTACAAAGGACACAGCCAGCAGAAAAACAATCCAGTAAGTAGGTTCTATTGCACACAGAGGAGTCAGTATATAGGGGATCACTGGGGGTACAAACAAATTAGATCACAAATAATAGACATCAACCCCAGCAACCCCAAGAATGACACAGCACGACCCATAATAGATGGAATAAACAAAGATACAAGGTAACCCATAGAAAAAATGGGAGACAACCCAGTCAATAGGGTGATCACATACACTAGAAGTAGCCCCATGTTGCCCCCCCACAAAGCCCACGTTTGCAAATGCCAAACCTGACTGGGATCCAGTTACATGAAGAGCCAAGAGGTCCTTCCGCAACAGGAAACTCTGCAAAGTGCATCCACCTCACAGACAGACACCCCACCCTTCCTGCAAGTGGTCCCAGCTTTTATCCCCACAGCAGGACACCTGGCACTCATTGACCCAATGCAGGGCACCTGGGGCTTGTTTACCCAAGGGCTTTCCCTGCAAGGTCAGCCACACCTTGGAGGAAAGCCAAAAGGCAAACTCATCCCCTCCTTTTGAAGGACCATGGGGACCACCCATATGTCAACCTTAATTCAGGGCTCGGGGTTCAGACCCCAGCACTTCAGGGGCTCACCACGTAACCAGAAAGCAGGTATGGCAACAGGAGGACAAAGGAAGAGAAGACAGGGCTGGGAGCTGCCAGGTGTAAAAGCAAGTCCCATGCTAGACTAAAAGGTAGATACTCTCCCAAATCAGAGAGGTTAGGAGCTATATGGCATTGGCCCTGTGCCCCCAGGTGATGTGGAACAGACACCTGCATCTGCATGAATGCCAGCAGTGTGCCAGGAGCTGCGATATCCAGACTCTGCAGCACAAACAGGAGAGCTCACTACCCCTCGCTTTCACACATGAAAAGTTCTCCCATGTATATAAAGCCACAGAGTGCTTTCTAAAGCTCCTCTGTGGGGACCCTGGTGTTGGCCTTTCCATTACACACAACAAAAAGTGTCTTCTCACCTCTGACACCGAAATGAGTCCCATTTCCAAAACAGCTGTCTTGCACCATTTGTCGCTTAAGAGAAAGCCCGGAATAAATGGAGAGGACATTGACCTGTGGCTAAGAAAAATGTTGCTAAGACACACAGCTTAATTGCATCTGTCAAAAGTGTATTTGTGCTCACTACACGTGATGAATCATCACCACACATTTTCTGACTGCCGGACTGAACTCCTTAAGGACAACAGAAGTCTTGGAATTCAGCCACCTAGAAATCTTTAAATAAAACTCAGCTCTGGTGAGGCCACCCCTCGAGTACTGTGTTCAGTTTGGGCCCCTCACTCCCAGAAGGACACTGAGCTGCTGGAGCGTGTCCAGAGAAGGGCAGTGGAGCTGGGGAAGGGTCTGGAGCACAAGTGTGATGGGGAGCGGCTGAGGGAACTGGGGGGTTCAGTGTGGAGCAGAGGAGGCTGAGGGGAAACCTCATTGCTCTCTGCAGCTCCTTGAAAGGAGGGGGTAGTGAGGGGGGGTCGGTCTCTTCTCCCAGGTGACAGTGACAGGACGAGGGGTGATGGCCTCAAGTTGTGCCAGGGGAGGTTTAGACTGGATATTGGGAACAATTCCTTCCCCCAAAGGGTTCCCCAGCACTGGCCCAGGCGGCCCAGGGCAGTGGGGGAGTCCCCATCCCTGGAGGGATTTCAGAGCTGTGGAGATGTGGTGCTGAGGGACATGGGGCAGTGGTAACTGGGCAGTGATGGGTTAATGGTGGATCTCAGAGGTCTCTTCCAAACAAGGCTATTCTGCGATTCTATGAAATAATAACAATTGTACTACAATGGTCTTCATGCAGGTATCTTGGACAAATTCCTTGTCACGGTACTAAAACCATCACACCATCTTCCCAAAGTTTCACAGAAGGCTTTTATAAACTCCTCTTCCCCCCCTTCTAACTTGTATTCTATCATCCAAAATGGATATCATCTCCCCTCTCCCCAACTACATTTCATATGGAAGATAAGCAAATTTTATTGGCTTATATTTATTTTGTGTCAGGTTAAGTTAACACTTTCAGTATGTGATTGGTGATTTCATCTGCAGGATTAGGAACATACAACATATCATCTTAGAAATAAACTACACTTCAGCAACCTCATGATGAACTTGCTTCTGAAAAAAAGCCAACTTAATGTTTAAAATATGGCAACTCTACAGATCTTGTAATGGTGTTGCAATGGAGTTTTGCAAACCCAGAGCTCAGAATAAGAAAACCATTTATGTATTTGGCAGCTGCTTTGACTAAATGTTTTGGTCAAAATTGGAGGTACACTCATCTCAGCAGAACTCCACGTCTATAAGCATGATTTGGTTTTCCAGGTACAGCTTTGTAAGCAGGAGGTCAGAAAAAAAACCCATACCAAAACACATTAAAGTAGCAGGGACTTCTGTTAAGATCAAATTGAAATGTCTTTCAGTTCTTTCATCATTTTTTTTCTTCTCTCTTCAATCTCGTCAACGTTTGCCTATAGTCTTTCAGAGTCTACATCAGAATGGAGACCTGGGCTATACAACCACTAAATCCCTTTCTAATGTCTCCCCCTGGCATCCCACCTAAGCCTAAAGGCAGGTTTTGGCTACAAGTTTCCAGGGGTTTATGTGAAATGCAATTACATTTCCATGAAGCTGAAGGAGTGTTTTATGTTCCAGTTGAAATACCTTACAATGTGCACCAATTATTCAGTTCTTTCCAGCCAGATCTTGGTCAAGCTACACTTTATTACTCATCTGACTGCTTTCAAGTATCCTGCTTCTGCAATAAGTCAATTTTGTACAGCATGTTGATACAGTTTACATGCTAAGTAAGGCTCCAACCTGCATTTTAAAAGTGCCCTTGACTGAGGAAAAATTTCTTTCCTTAAGAATCGACTTGCATCAGTTCTGCTATTTTACTGATAAAAAAAAAAATCATCTCTGTGAGGGAGAAGTAAATTTACAGCCATAGCTCCTTCTCCTTCACAACACCATAAGACTCTTCAGTTCTTCCAGAGAAAGCCACTTGATCTTTCCTTGACTGAGAAGTCCCTAGAACTCATATTCCACCTACAGCAGGTAAGACTTTGCTCAGGCAGTTGTAATAACTGTGACTGCGTGTTTGGAAAGACCTAATGTTAAAATCCTGATCAAAGAACTCTGCTTTGGTTCATTGCATACAGCCAGGGAAAGCCATTTGACTCTTCTGCATATCAGTCTCTGTAAAATGGGAGATATTGATGTTTACCTCCTCATAAGAAAGTGGAAGGCTTGTCACGTATTTACAGATTGCTGGATGGCAGATGCTAAGTATTTTCAGTAGGATTTCACACGAGCAAGATTTTAATTACTGCAGTTCCTCATTTGCTAGATTCCCTGATGAACTGATAGGCAGACTCTCCTTTACTCACAGATGAATACCCAAAATGTCAGCGAGAGTTGAGACAATGTCGTGCACAACTTCAACCCCAAAGTGTGCTATCCTACCTGGTTTTTTGCAGGCACACATACAAAGACAGATCATCTCTGCTTCTCTGCAAGTGAGAGGAGAGTGACCCCATAGGAGACTGATCACTGTGAGGCACTCAAATTATATCAAACCCACAGCAATGCCTTGAGCTACACTGCTTACATTGGTCTCATGGCTAAGGCTAACCTTTGCAAGAGCAGAAAGCTTTAGGGGCATCAATCAAGGAGAGACAGGCTCATTCCATGAGGAGTTTCACTGCAGCACATGAAGATGCACTTTGATTTGACTAATCCTGCAGCGATGCCCCATCAAACTAAACAAACATCCAGCACACTGGACAAGCTCAGAAAGTCTCCCTCAATGCACTGCAACTTCCCAGGCTTCTCTCACTTTACTACCAAGTTATCTGGATGCTGCCTCTGCATGGACCTAGTTTAGAAAACTTAACTGCTCCTCAAACTTCTCTTCAAAATGATCCTCAAGCTTTAAATTTAGTTAAGTAGCTTCACTTCAGACTTACTCTCAGCTGAAGTTTACTTTAGCACATACTTTATTCATCACGTTCTAGTGACACAGGAATTTTTCACTGGAATTCAAGGTCTGGTGGTGGTAGAACTGAGTTTTGTGTAACTGTTTAAATGATGAATCAGCAACTGAGCTGAAGGACCCTCTCCAAGTCAAATTACACCCGTGTCACATGGAGTACTAACTCAGCTCCTGAAGTCTTGGAAGCAGCACTGTCCTGTCATACTCGGGCTGGTGTGAGCTGTCTCACTTGTTATAATGCATCGATCCCTGCCTCAGACTTTTTGCCACCACAGGAGACATGACGTAAGCACCTAAGAAGTCACTGTCTGGCACTTCTGATTTTATTAGAAAATGGCTTGGATCAAGGAAGCCATCAAACTGGCTAATAAAGATTCTGAACCGTGTAGCATAAACCATGAAAATGGGCACTTTATGAGTGCAATGATTATCTCCAGGCTAGGCTGCTGCAGCCTCAGGAACTTGTGTCCTAAGCGTTGTATAAATTTGGGGTTCTGTCTTTTGCCCCCCAGCTTCCCCAAAGCTGGCCCAGGGACAGTGGAGCAGCAAACCTCATCATCTGCTATTTGCTTACATTAGTGAAAATCCTCCTTGCCAAGGCAACAGCTACCAAAAGCTTTCACAGATGCTTCTTGTGCAGGATTATTAAAACACCTCCTGAACAATACCCTTAATGAGGAATGGTGAGGCTTAATTAAAGTTTAAAATAATTAAGAGGCAATCAAGAGCAATAAGAAGTTTCTGATTGTTTTCCCCTACATTTAAAATGTAAGATATGGGGGAGAGGATTGCCCAGTCTCTATGGTTTTCAAATGGCTTTTAAGAAATGAAAGAATGAAGAAAATTAGACAAACACGTGTAATAAAGATTTCAACAAAGCAATCGAATTATGGACTGATATAATAGAGATACAAAGGCACACGTTTCTCATACAAATAAAAATCCCCATCTCACATATCTCAGTATATAAATGAAACACACTAAGCCCTGGGACACAAGTGCATCAACACCACACCCATTGGTTTCCAACAGCCCCTTGTTCCCTTGACACTCATTTTGATGGCCTGGGCTCACAGCACTTCCAAAACATAATTATTTCAAAGGAAATGGGCAGCTGGGGCAGGAAACAGTCTCTAACCTTGAAGAAACACCTTGAGAGCAATTCAGTTTGAGCTGATTTTCTTTCCTCCTTTTCTAGTACTTTCTATTAAATTTTATAGCAATAACTCAGCACAACACTTTTACTGTTACAATGAACAAGTCATTGAAAAACAAATCCTTGCAGTTTCATTACATCAAAAAGGGAATTTTGATGAAAATAAAATCCTTTTATTTAAATCCTGAAAAATGGGAGAGGCTTGGTTTGGTTTTCTGGGTGAGTCTGGGGCTTGGTTGTGGTTTTTTCATTTTGCTTTGGGTTTTTTATGGTGGGGGTTGGGGTTTTTTTGTTTGCTTGAGTTTGTTTGGTTTAGGGGTTTTTGTTTTGTTTTCTTTTAAACACAGCTTCAACTACTACTTAAGCACTGAGAGATTGGAAACAGCAATTGATTTGTAGGAACAAGTGTATGCCAGACCTTTCTAGCCACATAGTACAAGCTGCTTTGCTCTGTATTCCATCCTCGCTCCTGGAGCACGTGTGGTAGAGCACATAGTGGTACTTGCAGACAAATCGAGCATGTGAGACGAGGGTAGAGGACCTCCTAATTGCTCTTGCTCACTGACCCCCTCATTGACTACTACTAGCTCAAATAACATATGTCAGCTGAAGCCAAAGCATGTAGAGACAGGAATGTTTGTTCCTTATGAGCCTGCCAAGCAGGCAACTCCTTGTCCATCTTCTCCTTCCATAGAGCATGGGGAGCCAATACTGCCTGCACTGGTGGTACAGCTCTCCTGACAGTGATGATCTGCATCATCCCCAGGTACTATTAGCCATGTTTACACTTGTACCCCTTTGTGGAGTGGGGCAGGCCAAACACAAGTCTGGTAGAAGAGAAAAATCACAAGACCGGCTTGCCAGCCAACAAAACAAAGGATAAAAGAATCAAAGACTTTTGCAAAAACAATGAGAAATGAAAATCCTGAATTGTGATGTGCTTGCATTTTCCTGTGATTTACTCAGACTGCAGACTCTTCAAGAAAATCAGCATCTCCCCCTTGCTAACTTCACAGCATCAAGCACCAACTGGAACAGAGCATGATTTGTTCAACACAACACTACCTCTAACACAAACAGTAAAGCACATGTGCTCTGACTCTGAACCCATGACAGGCAGAGTGAAAGATGGAAAAAGAGATAAGATGCTTATCAAGTTTAGGAAATTTATTACTTTTCTCAAACACACACTGATTTTCTAATACAAGTACCAAAGAAATAAAAGCAGGCAAAACACACCCCTGTGAAACAGTGACAAGCAGCTGGATTTTTAACTGAAAGAAACCAGAGAAAAGAAACCCACCTAGGGATAAGCTGCCCAACACCTCTACAGAGTCCCTTCCTCTGCATCACTGCCAGCACGCTTTCCTCACACTCCTTTTCAGTCCTGCTAACTTCCACCCAAGAAAACACTAACCAAAAACTAAACCTTTCCCTGTAACTTCTCCTCCTCCTGGAGGGAACACACCCATTGAGACCATCACCTCTGCAGAGAGAGGAGTTATTACACAGCAGATGACACCATAAGCCCCCAGACTAGTTTGGGACTTGGACAACAAGCTGTTAAAAATTAAATTAAAAATAATTATTCAGACAGCCAAAACCCTGAGAACATCACTTGCAGAGGCTGCCATCTCTTGGATTTAAACCGATTCCTGCCATCATGTCTCAGAAAGACCCCATGGCAAAACTTGTCGTAGATACTTGTTATGTGGAGCTCAGGACATCGTTTTTACAGAAGCTAAAAAGAGCTCGAATTGGTCTTGAAGTCAGCTTTAAAATAGGGATCGAGTGACAACTAGTGGATATTTTCATAAGTGCATCTCAGTGGATTTCTCTGCATGATGTAACCTGCATCGAGATCCTACTTCATCGAACTAAACCAGATGCAACCCAATTACAGAGAAACGCTTTCCAGAACAAATGTGTACACGTTTGTGGAGATATGGGGAACGTGAATGTGCTCACATGACTCTAAGCTGCTTCTTACCAGCCTGGTAAAGCTGCTCAAATATACAGACTTACACAAACCAAGTACCTAGAAACAGAAGCAGCCAGCCCCACACAGACACACAGCTGTAAGCAGCCCACCTTCCACTCCTAAATAATGAGTGGAAGTGGAGATGGAAGGCATCAGAAGTTAGGAGAAGGTAGCATGACCTTACTCCTGCTGCATCCCTGTCCTCAAAGTGTTCCAGCTGACTATCAGAAGCTTATGGTCCCTCAGCTAGAGGCTGGGATCAACTATTCTGTTTAATAGCCCATGAATCTCTCCTCCATTAATTTCTCAGGCCTGTCTCTCTTTTAGTCTCAACAACATGACGTAGCAATGAGCTCCACAGCTCCGTTCTGTGTTGCAGGAAAATATATTTTCATTTACTTTAAAACTACTACTTATTTCATTGGATGGTTTCTAATGCCTGATTGATGAGTGGGTGAACAATCACTCTGTAATTTATCTTCTCGCCCTTCTTTTTGATTTCATTAGCCTTCTCCTGCATCCTCTCATTTACCTCTTTTCCAGGCTGATGAGTCTAGAAATTGATCAATTCATGCACAGTAGAAAAAATATCTTTCATTTTATTTGCCTCTTTAATAATCTCTGAACACAGAGCTAATGCTTCCAAAGACTTATGAGGAGCAACTTTCCCAAAGCAGCATTAGTTGAGGTATGGCACATCACCACTACCCTCGAGTACTTTGTAGGAGTTTTGGTAGGGAAGGGAATAAGGTTATTTTCTTTTTACATGCAACAGTTTGCATTCACTGATGATGAATTTTAACCATCATTTTATCACTCGGGCACTCAGTATCGGGAGAACCTCTGCAACACTTCAAATTGCTTTCAAATCTGACTACCCTGACTATTTTTATATCAGCATTGTATTTTATTAGTATCAGGCCCTAGTACCATACTACAGCTCTAACACAGCCATCAAAATACTAGGAAAATTATTCTCCCACACAAATGGCTAGAATCAAAAAAGGACAAGAAATTGCAATGGGGGGCTTTGAGGGAGTTTTAGAAGTTACCCTACTCAGGTTTCCTGTCCAAAGCGCTGTGGGTCCTGGTACATGGACACTGAGAAAGCAGTAGCTGATGTTATTGTAACAACTCCTGAATTTAGTAAAGGGGAAAAAAAAAAAGAAAAAGTGAGAGACAGGAGAAAAAGTGCCAGCTATACATCTGTTTCAAGAATCCTCAATTAACATTCTTCATAGCTTGTCACAGGGAGCTGTTTCTTTAAGGTGCTTTAAATCAATACTGAAAGGATACAGAGAAAGTTGTAGATCTGTCAGCTTTTATTATAAGTCTTCTCTTCAGCATAAGTGCCCTGTCTTTAAAAAAGAAAGTATAAAAATAAGTTTCTGCTCCTCCTGACTGCAGAAGAGAGCCTGGCAATACTAACCCTAAGTGTTCATAAAGCAGGAGACAAATTGAAGACAAAACCCAACACTGTGAAATAATCTCATGATTTAAAAAATATCTCCTGCTTCTGAAGATATGACTCATCATTTGACTGCTTGTGGACTGGCTGTATCATTACAATGAGACTAGCAAATGTGTCAATTAACTTATTAATATTTGCAGTTTCAATTTTCATGGCAGGCAGAGAGTTATGAAATCCTGAACAAGAAAACAATTTAATCTCTTTCCAGAACACTTCATGGTTTTAAATCATCTCTCCATTCAATCGACACACTGAATGCAGCCTGCTCAATACATAAATGCAATAAATTAATGTGGGCTACAGATAACCTTCAGATTCTGCAGAAGCTCAACTTTCTCAAGAAATAATAAAGACTTCTTGGCTGCTCCCTGAGATGCCCAGAAATATTTTCCAGACATGACTCCAAGCAGCAAGCAATGCAGCGTTTTCCTCCTAGACAAAAACACAGAAAATTGGCACACAGGCACATGTTCAGCCCCTCCTGAAGGTAATGTCGTCATTCTGAAGTCTCAGTGGAGATCCTAAGGATGAGGTTTCACTAAGGATACATTTTTGATGGGCAGATTTGCCAGCACAGGGGAATCACAAAGGCAGATTTGGAAGATACAATGACCATAGCCACTGCCCTTCCACTGTGGTACTCGGGTATCTGATGATGCTCAGTTTGTTCAGGTAGAGGCATTTGTTCAGGGATTGAGACAGCAAATGTGCAGAGCTCCAGCAAGCAGTGATGCAGTCCAGGTCAGCACACAGCTAGTTGCTTTCAGTCCTTAGAATTTCACAACTGAGACTGTTAACTAGAAGTAGAGAGTTACAGGAGTGAGTGCCTAGTATTCAAAACAGGAGCAAGGACCTTGCAACCAGCCCTCAAAGCATATGTCAGTGGGTTCTGCATCATTGCTTTTGGTCTAGCTGCTTGGTTCCTCAGGCTCACCAGGCTGTAACCTGCTCCTGTGAATGCTCACCTAAACAAGTGCCTGAATTGTGACTACGTCAGTGAACCACCCCAACACAAAACACACGCCTGTAATCTTCCTCCTGACCATCAGGGACGACTGAGCTGATGGTCTTTGTCTAGTTGGATGCACACCCAAAGCACCCACTCTGTGGGTGAGCTGAGGAGGGACAGCTGCTTGTCTGGTGTTACAGGAGATGAAAATAAGCCATAAAACACAAAGGAGTAGTAAAGAAAATGATATTCACATAGTTGGGAATAGAAACTATTGGGAAAAAACAGGGACAGAAAGGCCAAACACACACAAAAAGAAGTTGCAAAAGATAAGTGGGACATAAGGTAAAGAGAAGCACAGAAAAAACCCACAATAGTAACTAGGAATCGACAAGGAAGGACCACAAAAGATGGGCAAGATAAGGAAAGGACAGAGTGACACATCATCCCTTACGAAAGCAGTACTGTGGGAGTTTTGACATAGATTAAGGGCAGCCACAGCCACCCATTCACACCCTGGCCAAGGGGAACAGGCAAGCCCCATGGGCACAAAGGTGCTGCACTACAGCAGCTTTGTCCCCAAGGCACAGTTAATGCTGCAGCACATATTAGCATCGGGCTGCTAAAACAAAAAGTGATCATTGTACAGGTGAAAAAAAGGAAGGCTTCTGGGAATACATCTCACCAAGGAGCAGAACAATCCTTATCTCAACAAGCAAAGTAAACAGAGCAGCACAGATTCACCAAGAATGACAGGCAATTAGAGGTACCATCAAAACCTATCGAAAATCAATGGGAAGATGTACAGTCCCATGTAGATTCTCAATCAGACCCTTAGTTGTGATGCACATATATCCAGCTCTGTTATTGATATATCATTTTGCCACACTAAAAGGAAATAATTCTCAGGTTAGAACAGAAGTAGAGCCAGCTAAACAAAACACATTAGAAACACATTCTGGCTCTTCTGGGGGGATCAAGCATTGGGAGAGGGCATAATACACTGTGTCCTGTAAACAAAGATTTAAAAAAAAAAAAAATCTGTGTGAAACCAGCCATGAGAAACACATGGGTCCAACATTAGGATGCTTATTCAATAATTCTACTTTAGAGGCTTTATAAAGTATACAAACAACTGAGGCATATAAAACATAGCAAGATAAAAATAAGTCCATAAAATTGTCTGACAAGGGAGAAGGAGGGAGAAAAATTCTCTTTTAGGGAGGCTTTGGTTGCTATTAGTACTGAAACCAGAGCTGGCACTATTTCACTCATTGATGAGGAAATCTGCACTCCCTCTTATGCAAAACTTAAATTTCTCTGTGTTTTTGGGGGGGGCAAGAGAGGACAGAGCTGAACCGAGCATACAGTGATCAGCAGTGGAAGTACTGAAGGAGCTGTTGAGCACTGAAACCAGAGCAGCACCTCAGAGTTCCTGCATGCTTTGCTAAGCACGTCATCAAACACAGTGGGCACAGTCATGGGAACATTGTCCCTGCCCCAAAGGGCTTATCATCTGAGTGCCCAGGAAAGGGACAGATACCAGCTGTGAGGGAGGCATCACTTGCCAGCTCACAGATTCTTAGCAGGGCTGCCCTTACTGAGAGGAGAGCTGAGCAGAGGCAGCCTTTCCACTGCTGGAGGAAGAGGAGCAGGGTGGCTCAGCAAGGACCACTTCAGCCCCGGCAGGACGTGTCCTCCCCCCTTCCACACCCCATCCTCCTTGGGCAGCAACAGGGTATGGACACAGGCAAAGGAAGAGGAACAGGGGTGGCTACTCTGTCACCCTCAGCAGCATCTCCCTGGAGCAACTGCTTCCAGGACCATTCCTGGAGCTGGCTCTGCAGGTATTCCCCATGCAGCAGCTGCCTCACCTTCTCCTAGCTTGTTCCTGGCAGAGGAGAGAGCTAAGGAAAGATTGTCAGCTTTGTTGACCTTTAACCAGGACTGCTCTGGAATGCCAGCTGTGACAGGGAAGAAAACATGAAGGAAGCTCTGTGGAAACACATGACAAATGAGGACTCAAGACTGACAGATGTCACAGTGCTGCATTGGACAAGATATGCAGGGCAGGAGCAGGGTATGAAGAGCTGACAATGAGCTTTACACTTGGGTAGTGGGAAAGAAAGCCCTGTGAAGTGGCAGAAAAGATGTTCAAAGCAATAAGCCAGACACACAGTATTTGTAACCACATTCTTGGAACAGGGAAAAAACATGCAGCTCTGACAGACAAAGAACTGTCTCAGGAGCCACACAGACAAGAATGAACTGCACAGCTAGAAATTTTGCAGATCACTGTTGTAGAACTCTGCCCTGGAGCCTTCACTTTGGACAACTGAGGAGGATTGCATCTTCAGTTATGCCCAAGCATGCAGCCAGCCAGCCACAATGGACCAGAAGGGCACAGCTGCCTTCCAGGCAGCCAGCAACAGCTTTTCAGTTCTTTGTTATCCCTCCCAGACAAAGAAAAGAAACCAACATACTTGCATCTAACTCGAGTACTCTAATTAGAGCATGGTCCTCAAAGTTCACGTTCTGGCCACTGCTCCCCCATGCTCCCCATTAGTGTCTCAAGCCCACCAAGGCTGCACAGATCAAGGCTTAGGAGCCTGTCCCTCTGACTCTAAACTCTAGTCCTTGGTCAAGATAAGACACAGCTGAAGCAGCATAAGAAAAGCAGGGGAAAAAGAAAAAAATAGAAGTCCAGTCTTTCCTGCTATTCATTAGTGACATGACTACTGGCTCATGGCAGCTCTTCATCCAGAGACCAGCAGACCACAGGCTGCGTAGCAGTCCTGCTACCTATCCTATTCCAGAACCCTGGCACAGAGCCCTCCAGCTTATACACTGATCCCAGTCCCAAGCTCAGAAGCCCTCTCCTTGCTGGCCACAAGTACATCGCACCATTTCACAACAAATCTGCAACCAACTGAAAATACTCAAACCAGAGCATGAATATATTTTAACAGAAAAGCAATTCCATGCACTGGAACTCCTTGCTTGCTCCATACCTCACACGTCATGCAAAACCACCACAGAACTGCTAGTTTCCACTGTGGTCCCAGAGCCTGCAACACGATACAGATGGGACAGGCCAAGGCATACATGTCAGGGTGCCAGATCCATCAGGAAACTGCAGGAAATCAAGCAGGTTACAGGGTGCTAGCCGAGTCTCAGTACCTGACAGTAGTTTTCCCATGTGTCCTCTCAACCTGCTGCAACCACAAAAGGTTTAAGCTATGTAGTTACAGACTCTCAGAGCTGGCCAGACCAAGGAATTTGTTACCACAGCTCTGCCCACAACACACCCAAGGCTGAAGTCAGACAGACTCCATTTCACTCCTCAGAAGCCTTTATCTAAATACCTTGCAACAATGCCACACCAGGACTGATGTAGACCACAAATTCAATAAAAGACATAAGCCTAATTTATTAATTCACTATTGATATTGAGGATTATTGATGACAAAACATTTATCCTAACAAGCACAAGGTACACCAGTTAACTCCACACAGATTCATGAAAACCCCTCAAATATTTCAAATACACATATAGAATGAGCAAAAAAAAAAAAAGCAATAAGCATGTAGCTGGAGGAGGAAATAGGTAGAACAGCCTACTTTGTACCTCAAAAACTGTAAATGCCAGGGCAAATATTTTGCTTCAGGACAAAAAAAAGAATACAACATATCATGTGATTTCTAAGTTTAATTTACAGTAACGATGCTGGGACAAAATCAGTCCCCAGGTAAAAACAAGTTTTACCAACCAAAGAATATGGAACACAACTAGGATTAAAACTGGCCTTGGCTATCCAAAAAGATGAGTTCAGTGAGCAGTGAGGTGATGGCAGCTTTCTCCATTTCAAGTATTTGGAGAAATTTAAACTTAACCCCACACTCTCCATTTCCTACCTCTTCAGCAGCCAGCTTTAGTAACTGGCAAAGCCAACTGCAACTCTCCACAAGTGTCCCAGGAACAGACACTGCAAGCTCCTACACCTTACCTGGAAAGATCAAACACTGACATGCTGAACCAAAGGTGTTTTTTCTAAAATGCTTAGTTGAAGTTAACATGAAAGAAAAGGAACTTGACTCAGAAGCAAAGTTAACAAGTCTCAAAGAACTGCATAGGTCTGATATTTGGAAATGCTGGGGAAGAGTCATTATTTTAGTAGTCCTTCAGCCATCACTGACTTTCAAAGAAGTCTCTGCTCTTCATGCTCTCTTTACCCATTATACAATGAAAAAAAGTCACAAGCCAAATATTTGTGTTCTCTTACAAGTCACCTTTAAGATTATAATCCACCCTGACACCAGGACAAGGAGTTCATTTTCAAGTTTAAAGTAATTCATCACTGAGCTAGGATCTGAGGTGCACCAAGAATAAATGTGCTTCAGAAATAAGTAGTGGCAAGTCTTTGCACCACTGTTTGAAATGTCTAATGCAATCACACAGTCCTGTGGTCTGTTTCCACTAGAAAGGCTTTTGCATTTACATTAATCTCTGGGAATTGTCCTGCACTACAGAAAACCACAGAGTGTTCAGATTATTGATCTGACCACACATTACTTTGAGCTGCAGACTCTGACTTTCAGTGCTTGAGCAGAAACCTTTGAGTAACAGCTCTGTATTCTGACATAAAGCAATAATTACC
Source organism: Podargus strigoides (assembly GCA_028020825.1). Classification (NCBI taxonomy): domain Eukaryota; kingdom Metazoa; phylum Chordata; class Aves; order Caprimulgiformes; family Podargidae; genus Podargus; species Podargus strigoides. The sequence goes on from CM051633.1 coordinate 7,278,391, forward strand.
TGTGATGAGAGTCCCAACTGAGAGCATGTCCCCACTGTTTTAAAAACAAATCACCAGGATAAATCCCTGGCATCTTTACACAGCCTTTTGCAAAGGGAGAACTGAAGCAGTTAGGGGTTTGATACACAAAGCCATGTAGACACCTCATCTTCTTGAGACCAGTGGGAGTTAAAGACCTAAATGATTCTTGCAGATTTGGCCACAGTAGACATGTCCACAGTCACACTGATGAGATGCATGTTTTCCTGGGCAGTTGGGGATCACCCTTGAGCCTCAGCCCTGAATTCCTAACTCTCAGCCCCTGGCTTCAATCTTAAGAAATCTGATGGCTCTGAAGGCAGGGGAAGCTCCACTAGTACAGAAGGACCAGCTCATGCTATGGCTCTGCCCATCCCTGCATCACAGACAACTAACCAGCCCCTAGCTTTCAGGTGATACGTGTGCATAGTTGCTAAAATCTGCATCAGAGCACCTGAACCCTCCACTGGGAGCTTGCATGCTCTCTTCTCATACACATTTTGGAAAGCTGCAGGGTACTACCCACTTGCTAAACAGGCCACAGAAACCCAGCTCCCTTCCTTACTCTGGAGGGGGAGGTAGAATAGTTCTCAGTCAGGGTTAGGCATATAAGCAGACTAATGTGGGGAAAAACTGCCCTGTTGTCATCCATCTGTTACATCAGCTGTGCCAGCTCTCCCCATTTTATCTGTACTTGACACCTGACTAATCACCTAAGCTTTGCAAGAGAGCTCATTATACAATAATTCCTCTTTTATTGGAAGTCATGTTTTAGAGTAAGTTTTTGGCCTTCATATTTGTAACGAAAAACTAAGTGTGACCTTGAGTAGGTTTTGATGCATGAAGTCCTGGAGAAAGCAGCATATTGTGATCTTGTGAGGCCTGTAACATCAGATTTGGGGGTGCTCAGGGACCACAAGAGTGGGACAGAGGACTTCAGCCTCAGAGGTATCTACAAAGCCATGCACGTAAGAGAAAACAAGAGGTGGAGTTCAAATCATTGGGACATCTGACGAGGGCTTCTAGTCTTGGGCACTGTGTGCATGCAGTAAGTCAGCCTTGCTGGTTTCCTAAACCTCCAGCACAGTGAGAGCAGGCTCAGTGCATAGGAACCTGACTGTAACAGATTATCGTGACATTCCAAGTGGCACTTCCGAACAGAGGCTCCAGGACACAGGCTTGGGTTTCCTGGCGACACGCCCAGAAGAGACAAGAGGTACCTGCAGGTCCTCTAACAAATGTCAGTGCTCCTGTCTGCACACCTGCAGTCTTCTCAGCCATCACGTTCTTGTGACATGGCAGAAGATCAAATCAAAGCATTAAGGTTGGAATTTAAGCAGTCAGGATAGCCATATGACAACGTTCTGAGAGCAAACGCAAACACCAGTAAAAAAACAGATATCAGGAGAAGACAAAAATCACACGACAACATTAAAAATAAAACATGCACCACATGACTATGTTAAACTGCTGTCTGTCAGCCTCGCAGGCTGGGCTGGGAGGTGGCAGGGGTATGTTTCAAGAATAGTTATGACCTTAAAAATAATTCTTGCTCACTCGCACTGCAGAGTTCACACTTGGGATTTGCTGTCTCTCACGGGGAAGAAAACTTCTTTCGACCTCAGAATCTCAGCATTTCAAATAATGCAAGGTCATTGTTACGCTGCCAGTGAAAGGTGCCACCTCCACAGCCTCATAAACTGAAATCCTCCCTAATATAGCTTCAGGCCAGCCGTAACACACTGCCCTTCAGCCACTCTTTGGCCTGATTTAGCACCGCAGGCGATTTGGCTGCTCCTAAAGACCATTAAACTGTTGACCCATTAAACTTCAGAGCCCACGTGGCCGTGCCAGCTGTAACACAACGTGCCAACCAGCTGGCCCTGGCACCACAGCACTACATTAAAGCCATTGAAGAGCTGGGACATGGCAGGATTAGACATATTAACAAGAAGGAACACTGACTTATAGGACGGGAAATCAGGATAGATGCATGAGTTTCTCTGGAAAGTATGGTGTCACTAAACCATAAAACATGGCACCAGAACAGGGTGATTTCAGACTCAGTCACTACTGCAGGATCTGTTTCCTCTCCAGCCTGGCACCACACAGTAGAAGAGCATCTTGTACCTGAGCATCTCCACACTGACAAAGGGTGTCCAAGTGGCAGGTTTACACCCTGGACCTCCCCTAAATCTCCTCACCTGCATGCTCTGGTCTGTGCTACAAAAAAGGTCTCTGCACAGCATTGAGCCCCACTTTGACTGAATGGCAAAAGCAGCTTCGACCGTAGATGCTAGTTTATTATGCAGTGGGTTGTGCAGCAGACAGCCAAACAACAACAGGTAGCAGCAGTCTCAGAAAAGTACCACTCCAGTCCTCACACTGGCCAGTATTGAATGTTTAAAGACGATGTGGTTGGGGGGTTGATTGCTCTTATTCAAGGCAGCTCTGAAGAACAAGTACTGCACTGCTTAACCTCAGTTGAAGCTTCGTCCCAAAGTCCTCAGTACCTGTGAGAGCAGCGGTTTGATTTAAGTCCCCTCCCCCAAGCCAAGATTCCTCATTTCCAGCTAAAGGGAAGGACAGTATATTTTTCTGTGCTGAAGCCCCTGGGACTCAGAAGACAAGATGAAATGGAAATTTTCTTCTTTTTTTTTTTTTTGTTCTTTTAAAAACCAGGTTTATATGTCTGGTATGGGCCAGATGAGACAAGATGGGTTCTTAAGAGGCTGGGTCCCCTGGCACAGACCACAGACTGAATATTACCAAGATGGTACATGCCAGTCATTAGGATGCTAATTGGCCCTGACAGGACTCTGGTGACTGAAGCGAACATCCTGACTGTCACTACCTGGAAGCGTTGCTGCAGGGAACAGCTCCAAGGAACCTAAAGGAAAGAAGTAGGTGTGAGGAGGTAGAGAGATAGGGGATGTTTATTGCTCTCTACAGCTGTCTACATCACATGTTTAAACAAGAGGAAAAATGCTGCTGTCTTTCTACACCACACTCCTAAAAATTCCACTAGAAAAATCACTTTGGGTAATTTACATTTAAATGGACTTTGCACACAAGTAGATTATTTTGCTAGTCATGTTTACAATTACTTTCCCTCCCCCTTTCCCAGGACTCTTGTCTCCAGCACCATCTTTTCTTTCCCTGTCTCCCAACCTATCCAATTAAAACATCAAAAATAAATTGTCAGATTCCCCACCACCAACTCTTTGCTACTACTCTCTTCCCATCAGAGCTTTACTTCGTGTTGAAAATTTCTGGTGTGTTGAGTGTTTTTGTCTGTTTCCTTATTGGGGCAGATTTGGCATCTATGTACCAGGTTTCCAGCACTTTCAAAGCAGGGAATCCAAACTTTCTGAACAGCTCACTGGTCATGAAGAACAGCCATTTCCAGTTTTAGTGGGACAGCATTCTTGTAAGGCTGGGAGAGCACCAATGGGGAAGTGCAAAACTGAGACTTGATTATCTATAAATTAAAGAGAAAGCTGAGAGTTATCAAAATGTGGCTTGCTGAAAAATAAATGTTATTTAAAGGTGTGCTTTGTACTTCACTGCAAATAACTAACAGCACTGAGTGGAGCTCTTGAACCAGTGACTTAGTGGCCTGAATGTGACAAGTTCGCTGTACCCTGCAAGAGACGAGCTGTGAACAAGATGACCCCGCTAACAAGATGCCAGAACAGACACTCACCACACTTGACCTCAACCCTGAATCACAGGTCAACATTTCTCCAGGCCCTGTGCACATGACATGAAACCCAGAGAAGCTACCATCACATTTCATCTATGACAAAAGCAAGAGGGCTCCAGAATAATATTCACTGACAAACAAAAAGGAAAGTTTTGTATGCCAGCCACAATCAGGTGGCTGCTTTTCTTAATCCCACACTACCATAATATCTCGGCGACTCAGTGTATTGTCTCCCTAGAACTTAAGAGGCTGCAGATCCCATCTCCACCCCAGCAAACCACCCAGGTGCTCCTGCACAGCCTGCTATGCCCCATAAATGTCGGTTCTGTAGTCCAAAAATCTGCTGTGGATGAGAAGATCCTGACAGAAGTGAAATAAGAGCTTCCACGTTTGACACGCTAATAAATACTTACAATGCAGTTAAGTCACCCTTCCTCCCTTGCAGGCCATGTGATTTCCTAGCTTTTGAAAACATGCATATGATATATGTTCCCCCATTCACAGGGACCTTGATAGGCTGGAGAGGTGAGGCAGTGTGAACCGCATGAAGTCCAACAAGGCCAAGTGCAAGGTCCTGCACCTGGGTCAGGGCAATCCCCAGCACAAGCACAGACTGAGTGGAGAATGAATAGAGAGCAGCCCTGAGGAGAAGGACTTGGGGGTATCTGCTGATGAGAAGCTCACCATGAGACAATGTACGCTCACAGCCCAGAAAGCCAACTGTGTCCTGGGCTGCACCAAAAGAAGTGTGGCCAGCAGGTCAAGGGAGGTGATTCTCTCCCTCTACTCTGCTTTTGTGAGACCCCCCTGCAATGTTCTGTTCAGCTGTGGGGCCCCCAACATCAGAATGACATGGACCTGTTGGAGCAGGTCCAGAGGAGGCCATGAAGATGCTCTGAGGGCTGGAGCACCTCTGCTGCTCTGGGGACAGGCTGAGAGAGTGGGGGGGGGGCGGTTATTCAGCCTGGCCAAGAGAAGGGTCCAGAGAGACCTTAGAGCACCTTCCAGTACCTGAAGGGGCTGACAACAAAGCTGGAGAGAGACTTTTTACAAGGGCAGGGAGTGATAGGACGAGGGGTAACGGTTTTAAACTAGAAGAGGGGAGATTTAGACTAGATATTAGGAAGAAATTCTTTCCTGTGAGGGTGGTGAGACACTGGCTCAGGTTGCCCAGGGAAGATGTGGCTGCCCCCTCCCTGGCAGTGTTCCAGGCCAGGTTGGATGGGGCTTGGAGCAACCTGGGCTGGTGGGAGGTGTCCCTGCCATGGCAGGGGGTTGGAACGAGATGAGCTTTGAGGTCCCTTCCAACCCAAACCCTTCTATGGTTCTATGATAAGATTGTGTCAAGACTGCGTGACTATGGTGATGAGGAGAGGGAAGGGGAGAAAAGTAATCTGAAAACTAGATTCAGTTACTGGAACTCCAAGAGTGCCTCCTAAAATGACTGTAGAACACAGAGGGAATTCAAAGGCGGGGGGGGGAGGGGGGAGGCAGGGAATAAAAATAAAAATAAAAGTCAGGATGTAAGTCTCCATCCTCTTTACTGGGATTACAAGAATAAGGTTTCTTCCTGAAACAGTCTACAGTGCAAGCAGACAAAGAATGGTAGGAAAAAGAGACACAGAGGTGACAAAGCACCTGGGATTTCCAGTCCTCTAGCACCAGGGAGGAGAACAGGACCACAGGTCATGGCCCCCTCTGCTCAGCTGCACCCTTTTAGCCAGCCTCAGCACAACCCTTCCCAAACAGAATGTAAAGAGTCTGAACACTGCCAGGATTCTGGGGAGCCACAGGATTTGTGCCTCTCAGCTGCATGCTAGACCTCATCTATAAAACAAACATGACTTGAGAGTATGTGCTTCCTATTGTCACTTCCGTGGAAGCCCCTGAAACCAGGTTTCATTGCTTCACAAAATGGATCTATTAGTCATGAGTAAAAACCAAAAAATTACTGGGGAGGGAAGCAATCCTCCATGCACCACAGTCAATAAAAGACAGAAGAGAAAAATACTAGTTGGAGAGTTCCAAGAAGGTTAGTGTTACAAAGAAAGAAAATATTGGCTCTGACACAGGAAAAAGCTCTTCTGAATACCAATGTGTTCCATGCAGTGACAAAGAAGCTGTACTTACCTGAAAGGGGATTAAGTAATATACTGCAGCACCTGAGGAAAGGGAGGAAGGCAGAAAAGAGAGGCAAGCAAGCATAAACACAAATAGAATAAGGCCCCTGAAGTCTGTTTCATATAGCTGCTTCTCCTTCACAAAGGAGATTTATATCTTTTCCTTGGAAATTCAGCATTCAGGAAAGCAGACTTAGAGGCATAACTCCATAATAATACCCTCTTTTCCAGTCCCCAGGAAACTATAATACTGATTTACTGGTCAAAGAAATAAATGTGCCTCAGAGTTCCATACAAGGCACTTCTGCCTTTCTGAAGTTAATCCAGCTCTAAGATGGATAAACAAAAGGCCAGCACTAGTGGAAAAATACCACAGAAAGTATTTGTGTAGATAAAAAGGAGCTTTCTGAAGGCCAGTGTTCCTGTCACAATGGAATAATTCTCATTCTCTAGATAAAGAGCTAGAGAATAAAAGTCGAAAAAGTTAGAGCAAGCAAGCCATTCCCCAGGTACCAGGATGCATTTGCTGGATGGGCACTGTGCTTTACTGAAAATGCCTCATCAGTTAAGTTTAAAACTGGAAACATTTCATATGGGACTCATTTGAGCAAATGTTGACATCAGCGTCTGCACCACTTACCCGGAGCGCCGCTGCAGGCGGCGGAGAGAAACAGGCACCTGCACAGAAGGATTCATCTGCTTCTAAAGCACTTGTCTAAAACAGGGTCAGGTGAACTGTGTCCTGAAATATCTGTTTCTCTTCACTGACAGGAAGGAGAGTCCTTAACTCAGAGGCAGACGGCTAGGCTGCAGGCATCTGAACCTGATGGTGGACTCATTTCACCAAGCCTCAAAATTATTGCAGCACTCCACTTGAGACTCAAGTATAGACACAGGGTTTGCCCAAATGAATCTGCTTTCTCCTCACTAGAAATGACAACTAGAAATCTTACTCTGGAAGATGCAAATACAAGTCTCAAGCTTCTATACAATCTATGTTAGCAATTAAAATTATTCAAGATGCAAGCCTTACAGTTGCAGAGATAGCCTTTTAAATGCAAGCAAAAGGCAAGTGGGAGCAGCAGTGTATTCCTGAGCCTGCAGACTGATACAAACAGGACTTCAGTGATGCTCAAGAGCATGAAAAGAGTCATCAGAGGAAAATCCAGAAGACTGTCAGTTTTGCTTTTATAAAATAATTCTCCCTCAGATTCATGTCAGAGCTGTCCCTCAGCTCCTAACCCTGGATTTAAATGCAGCTTCCAGGAGCAGAAGGGAAGATGATAAGCCCCAGATTTCTGTTAAAACAACATTTTCTTATTGATGAACAAGGCAAATGAGTCCTACAATAGAATTTAATGATGCAGACTGCAAGTGTCCAAATCCATGACCTGGCAGAAGAGCCCATGTAGCCCTAACTGCCCAGCCCCTGACTGAAGGGAAACCCTAGGCTGTTCCCTTACCCCTCTCCTGCCAGGTGCTGGTTTGTCCCGCAACATAGGGGCCTGGGAGCAGGCTGCCAGAACAATTCACACAGCTCCTCTCCCTGTTCATTTCCAGGGGTTCTCTGTGAAAAGCACAGGCAGGACTTGGTCGCCTTCATAAGGATGCCAGCAGCCCACTGCTGGTCAACACCTTTCTCCATATGCAGCTCAGGAAGAGAAGCATCCTATGTGCATGTTCACATCTACGAAACATTAGACAGCTACTGCAGACAGACCAACTGTACTGTGCATGCAAGAAACACAGCTCTCACCAGCCTGTAGTATAAACTTCCTTCCATCTGGCAGGGTAGGGCACAGCTAGGATGAAGTCTCTATTCAGGCAGGAGCATTTACTAATGCAGTGGTCATTTACTCCACGTGGGCTGAAACCTCTTTGATTAGGGCCCATTTTCTTGTCCTGCAGTTGTACAGTGTTTACACAGCAGGAGTTGCCACTTGGGGCTCGTGAACATTGCTGTGGTACAAACATGTAAAATCAGCCTCATTCAGAACAAATGCCAAAGCAGAGGCTGTTTTCTTGCCCACATTCAAGATTAAACACAGAGGGTCGGGCTAACCTCTCAATTCAGAGTAAGCCAGACATTGACCTTCTCCTCTGGCAAGGACAAATAGCTATGGGGAAGCTGCTTCAGGACTCAGAGGCAGCCATGCATTACAACTGAGAGATTACTCCTACAATGAAAGGCAAGGGAACTCCAGAAACATCTCCTCCAGCACACATGAGAAACTGTCCAATCTTAACTGCCATTTGAAATGCTAATGACTTTCCAGAACACTCACCTGAATGCTTCCTGGCTTCCACAGAGGATAAAAAAATAGATGGGTACAGAGACCTTCTTCTTTTCCTTTCTACATTTGTATAAATTATGTAATTGCATTTTTAAAGGACTATAGCAAGTGACTGGATGAGAACTGCACAATGAACAGTACATGTACAGGAAACTAACAGTACAGAGCAGGAAAAGAATACTTTTAAAAGCAGAAGAGCACTTTCTCCAAGAGCTTGAAAAGAGAAGGCAAAAGACACTATAATTGCACATGTGAAAAATTATTCAAAGACAATGGGATGTATGGAAGGTTATTTTAATTGCTGAGTTCATGATATACTTTAAATGATGTAAAGGATGCCCAAAGCACAAGGATGGCTGCCATCTTAGGGAAGATGAATGCACTTAAAGATATGTGCTTTCTTAACATATATATCTGACAAATCATATGTGTATAGTGGCAGTGCAATCTAGCAGGAGGTGCTCTCAGACATTTTTTAAAGGCAGAAGCTTGTCATTGTGAAAGGATTTATTATAAATAAAACTTTGATCACTGAAATTAAATGCCTGAAAGTACTTCGCCAATATCATTTAGCTCTAGACTAAAACTCCAAGAGAAGAAGAAGGAAAGAGCAACTCATTTTCTTGTGGTAGGATTTCAGTTAAAATCCAGAAGGCAGCTTATATCTATTGGTATTTGGGGTTTTTTTAAAGAGGTATGGGGCATTTACTCAATCGATTTCAGGACAAATGTATTTGTACCACTGTACCTTTAATCAAGACTTCAGCGTAAGGCACTGACTGTGAAGCAGAAGAAAAACAGTCCTTATGCTAAGAGTGACACAATGGCTCCCCAGCAGCAGCTCACAGGGCCATGATAAATGTCTGTAGCCTCTCCAATACACAAAATTAAGTGCATCCTGAATGCGAGAACAGTGATGTATGACAAACAAGGAGCTCAGCCTGCCAGAAATTGTGTGTTTGGCAATAGTCCATTGTTCCAAGAAGGTTAGAAGTCACTGAATTAGAGTATATTACATGAGACGGTGTGGAACAAAAAACAGAGGCTGGGAGAGCACAAGGAACAAAAAAAGAAAACCACAGCCAGCCTGAACAGCATCCTAACATGAGCACTCGCACCAGTGAGGGGGGTAAATGCAGCTAGATCATCATCTCAGGTGGGTTTTGGGGACCACAAGCTGATCTTCACTAGCAGCCCTGTGCTGCTGTCACCGTAAGCCCAACAGCCAAGCAGTCAGTGTGCCATCAGGAGGGTTTAGGAAAGCACAAGAGCTCAGCTGCACCAGGCAAAGTGTCATTGCCCCTCAGTTTAAAGGCAGAGAGCCACTGTGCAGTTCACACACAGACAGGCAGAGTGCCTGCAGCACAGCCAGGTAACAAACCCTGACCCCTGTGCATGGCCTTGCTCACAACCACGTCCCACTGTCTTCAGTGCCAGCAGAAGGAAAACAGCGCTGCACCAAACAGTGGGAGAAAACTTCATGACATACCAAGCCTGAAGGAAAGCATGTTATAGAAAGATTTAGTTTGCTGGCATGAAATCAAACGTATAAACCAACGATTATTCACAAAGTTCAAGACAACCTTCAAAGAAGCCAGAAATCTATGGGGAGGCAAACTCTTTCCAAGTAGTTCCATTTTCCTCACACAAGCCAGGGAAGCTCAGTGAGAGGGTCATAAATAATGGACTTTATTTTCATTCTTTGCATATACTCTTGTTGGTGCAGTGCCCAGTGTCATCTGGAGACAGAGGCTGATAGTGAGCCATTTTTGGATACCCAAAGATACCTTAAAAGGGACCTCTTCTTGGAACTGGAGTGCTCAGTTTCTGAAATTAAAACTCTTGCAATTCACTAATTGCTTTACAGAGTCTACAAGTATAAAAGCACTTCTAAGAAAAAATCAGATTCCTGATAATAAAAGCCTCTGCAAACTAACACAGAAAGGCATTTCAAGGTACAGTGGCTAAAGGCAGCCTATTCAAGTTAAGGTACCTCTTTAAACATCAAAGTAACCAACCACTGACAGAACTCCCCTGGAGCAGAAAGAGTCACCATTACTTGATGTCTTCAAAGCAAGGCCAGAGGATCCTTCTCAAATATATGATCTAACTTAAGCCACAGTTAATGGTTAGATGCTGAAACTAGTGTTAAAAGCAGCCCTTTCCCAGACACTCTTGCTGTGAGCAGTTCTGGTCACATCAAAATTCAAAGATGATTACCTGAATCAAGAATAGGTGCAGAGAAGTGCTGGTAAGAATAAGAGTGCTACCTCAGGAAAGCTTGGCTTCTTTAAGCTCGCAAAACACAGCCTGATAAGGGACAGTATCACTGCCTGCAGATAAACTTGAGGATGAGAGCAGCAAGAAATGAGAGGAGCAGTTTAAACCACAGGATTATGTTGGTGCAGGAATGAGGTAAACAACCACAAACGCTTCTCACAAAAATCTGAGTACGGAGCAGTTGTGATCTGGAGCAGCCTCTCAGTGGGAAAAGTGGAAGAAGAGAAGAAAGTAGATAAAGAACCTGAGAGTCCACAGAAAGGGCTCCTGCCCCATGTTGCTCACTCAGTAGGGGGAGTCTTCCCTGGGACTGAGGCTTGGAAAGTCACATTGTCCTTCCCAGCTCTGAGCTCACCCAGAGTTCAATAACTTGGTTACCAGTTATTACTGGAAGAGAAGCGTTTACTTGGTTGGGTTTTTTTCTGTTTATTTCTAAAACATAAGTTTTTATTTTCTTTACAGACACAAATGTAATCTCTGTTTTCCATCAGTTTTCCAACTGCTCAGGAGAATATACAGCAGGAGCAACACATGGTAAGGAGAGATAATTTGGGATCCAACCAACCTTGAGTAGCCTGTGCAGTCAGACAGGACAGCATGAGCAGCTCTCCCTTCCTTCACTACCACAGGTGGACTTCAAACACATTCTATTGCAAAGATCTATCAGCTCTTAACAACACAGGGAGGGGAAACTAACAGGTACTGAAGAGCCAACATTGAAGCCCAAGACCCTCAGAGAAAATAAAAAAGCAGCAGTGCTCTGCAGTGCCCAGGCAGCACCAGCTGGGTTGTCAATCAGTCTCAAAGTATGTATCCTTCTTCCTACAAACTTGATCCACCAGCCCTGGATTCAGCCACCCTTTCTGCAGCACACCAAAGCCATGTGAAAGTTAAAGCCAAAGCCACATCAACCTAGTACGGAAGCTGTTGGAGTTGCCCTTGCTCCCTCTACTTCAGAAGCAGCTTGCCAGAAAACCACCAAAACATATATATTGGGACTCAGGAGAGCTTGGTTACCCCTCTGACAGTTCACCTCCTACCCTTAGTCTCATCTGTTTAGGTCAGGTTCCATCTCTTACACAGGGATCTCAGGGAGAATATCTGTCATTAGAGGCCTAGCAACACCTAAATTATCTTCCTGCTTATACCAGAATCCTTCCTTTTGTCTTGCAATACGAGGCATTTGCTGGGAACTGGAAGCTGTGAGAGCAAACTATCACCAAGTCACACCATTTCTTGGAAATAAGAGACTAAGCCTATGTCTATGTTCAGCCCATATCCAGGGCTGAACTGTTGCAGTTGCTCCATCACCTGATGTCCCCTCCCCAGCTGGGAAGGGGAATTGGGGGAAAAGGGAGAAGCCCCATGGGTTGAAATGGAAACAGATTTAATGAAATAACAAAACTAACACAAATACCAACATAAGGTGTCCAGACTTACGCTCATCCTTGTCCTTAGGGTCACCAGCAGGAGGCCAAGAGGGAGGTGCCCCAAGAAGATAAAACCCCCCACTCTCAGTCAACTCCTTTCACACTGAGCGTGGTGTCAGTGGGTGGGATCCACCTGGGAGTCACCTTGGGGCAGCTGCCCTGGCTGGAACTCCCCCTGACTGGGGGGTGTTCCTGGGAAAGCAGGGCACCGTAACAGAAGTAACCAGAAAAAAAAATGTTCAGGAAGCAAAAGTCATTACCTTTCCACAACCACTTCGTTGTCTCAGAGGCCCTCACTCTGCCCCTTTGTACACAAAGCTTCCCCTCTTTGGAAAGTGTAGAGAGACACTGGTGTGCTCAGAACTGTGATGTGACAACAGAATCGTGTGTTCATGCTCTGATATTGATTTAATGAAGCAGTTTCAATTCCACCCTTCCTTCCTCTCAACTCCACCCTCTGCTCTGAGAGGGGAATTTGTCTGGGTTAATGTGGAGGGAAAAAAAGGCAAGCTAAAAATAGCCTCACTTTTGCCTTAAAGTTAAAGCTATGAATAAACAGCCTGAAACAGGAATGCAATTAATCTGCCCACCAAATTCCTATGCTGCCTTCCTGCTCAGCTCTTCAAAACATTCTCCTAAGAATCAAATATATAGACTTATGTCTGCAGAGCTGGGGGTATCCCAGAGCTGCCTGCTTCCTTGCAGGTAAAGGCTTTGGCATGAGGAGGAACAGGTTAAGAGGCTGGATGAACCAAAGATGTAATCCCAGGCTGTTAAGTACTAGAATATTTAAGCAATATCTTTGCGTCCTAGGAACCAATACAGGAAAAAAAAAAAAAAAAGAAAAATGCACCAAGAGAACACATTTCTGTTTCCATTTACTGTGGAACAGACAAATTGCATTGTCTCCTAAAATCTACCTTCCCACTAAAAAGCACTCTTACTGCTATCCCCATCTTAAACCCAAGTCACATCTGTCCCTGACAACAATAGCTGTCACCACTAGAAGAGCAGGGTGATCAGCCATCCTTTTCACCCTGGGCTGGGAGCCAAAGCAAGGTTCACATATATTTGCAGTGCAGAGCCAAACTTCTTCAATCTGTTCTGTTCCCCACACTACACCATTAGCAAGCAAGCAGATCAGACCCCCAGGAATAGCCTTGCCATCAGAATATTCAAACCCCAACTTGATTTTACCCTGTTCCTTTTCCAGTATACCACCAGTGAGATTCAGGTAAGAGTCACATGTACTATTCTATCAATGCAGACAGGAGCCTCTTGGCAGAGTTGCCTTTCATTCCCATATTCCCAGTTTCCCATAGCATGGGGCATCACAGCGTGCTGTGCTATAGACACAGCTATGATACCTGATACAAGTTACATTTTAAAAAAGAAAACCAACCTCACCCCTCTTAGAGCAGATGAGCCCTCTGGAAGGAGAAAGGAAATGCCTCACTTTCATCTCAGAGTTCAGAGGGAATGTTTTATAGCTGTCGACCCCATCAAGAGCCTATTCACTGACACGCTGGGGGACAGCAACTGTTTTGAGGTAGGCTGTGCAGCCATGAAATATCCAGGCTCTGAAAAGAACTTTGCCTAGTGACATTTGGAAAGCAAGGTAAAAGACTTTCCTGCAACCCTAAAGTCAATGCTGAAAGCCAACTCACAACAGGCCAGCAGAGTTCAACAGATGTGACTACACACGGCAAAGCCACCTGAGGAACAAAGCAGCACCTGCTACTGGAAGCCCAGGTGAGGAATGTGAACCCAAGCTGTTTGCAAGCTCTGGTGTCCCAGGTCCAAGCAAGCACTTTCACTCAGAGAGGCAAGACACACTCAGTGATCAGTGGGACAGTGGATGCTGGAATGCTCACACCTCAGTATCACTGGCATGGTACACCATCTTCCCCTGCATTTCCCACCCAGACAGAATCACAGAATGTCAGGGAATGGAAGGGACCTCAAAAGATCATCCAGTCCAGTCCCCCTGCCAGAGCAGGAACACCTAGGTCAGGTCACACAGGAACACATCCAGGTGGGTTTGAATGTCTCCAGAGAAGGAGACTCCACACCCTCTCTGGGCAGCCTGTGCCAGTGCTCTGTCACCCTCACTGGGAAGAAGTTCTTCCTCACATTTATGTGGAACCTCCTATGTTCCAGCTTGCATCCATTGTCCCTTGTCCTATCATTGGATGTCACTGAGAAGAGCCTGGCTCCATCCTCATGACACTCACCCTTTACATATTTATAGACATTAATGAGGTCACCCCTCAGTCTCCTCCAAGCTAAAGAGACCCAGCTCCCTCAGCCTTTCCTCATAAGGGAGATGTTCCACTCCATCATCTTTGTGGCTCTGTGCTGGACTCTCTCCAGCAGTTCCCTGTCCTTCTTGAACTGGGGGGCCCAGAACTGGACACAATACTCCAGTGCTCAGTTCATTTTGACTGCTAAATAGACTTAAGGGATACTATTTCAGCCGTGCAGAAATACTGCACAAAGACATCCTGGTTAATACCTATGTTACTTTTCCAACCACTATACTGGAGCGTTCACTCCAGTGAACCTCACCCTGCTGGCTAGCTCCAATGGATGCAAGTGGAGGGCACTACTGTGGGTTCAACAGGGATTCAGCTTTCTCAGGGCACTGGAAAGACTCAGAAGGGAATGGACATTGACTCCAGAGAAACAGAAAACATGCTTAAGTGTGCGGAAGCAATCCTGCTTTTGATCTGAAAGCCAAAAACTTCAAAAAGCAGACTAGGCTGTTTCTTTGCAGAAACAAAGTCCAGGGCTCCTTTACAGCACTCAGCTCAGTGTATACAATCCTGGGAACAGTGACTGTTCCCAGTAACACCTCTTTACAATGGCTCTCAAGAACACACCCACAATCACTACAGATGATTTGTCAGAAATGCTAACTGATATAAACTGGCATGTCTTTGCCACAGCCAGTACATTCAGTCAAATACCTGTCCATGCACCAAGCAGCTTCTGCTTTGAGCAGTGCTCTCTGTCAGCTGACAAAGGACACACCTCACTGAAACCCCTTCTCCTTCCTGCATTGTACCCAGCCAAAATTCATGGTCCTCAGTAAGATCCATGCATCAGGAAAAATGTTTGTGGGCAGGATCAAGGACCTAAGTGATGAACAGGGGAAGAGGGTGTGCAGGGAGAGATCATAGGCAGCCTCTGTGACAAGATCATGGTACCTTCAGCAGAGACAAAACTCACTTGCAGGTTTACCAGAGGACCTCAGAGGAGAGTACAGAGACCGAGCTCCCCATGGCTTTTTAGCTTTTCTTGTGACTGAAACTGTCACTTCTACACAATATTCAATCAGAAGGCAAGAAGGGCCAAGCTAACAACCTCATATGATGCTGAGGTCCCCATCACACCAGCACCAAGTGCTTGGTACTTGGTCACACAGAAAGGAATGGAATTCAAAGGCGTTAAGAAGTCTTGATCATAACAATCAGGAAGTGTGGCAATGGTGGCAAGGTACAGCCATGGCCTTCATCAATAGTCCCAATACACAAAATACGTAACTCAGGGCACGTTTGCAGCACTGGAAGTAGTCTTCCAGCTGAGCAGTTGGTTTTTCCTTCAACTCAGCCTCACTTTTAACAACCTTTGATTCAAATGATTACTTTCACTCAATATTCAGTTTCTGGCAGGTATTATTCTCTACACGTGCTGCAAGCTCTATCCTTCCAGGCAAAACACAACAGCTCACTAGGAGCAACCTTTCTTAATTTACAAGTCACATGTAATTTGTGCATCGCAATATTGATGAAGGCCAGGAACACACATTGTGTCCAATTCTCTCCCCTATAACCTGGCAACAGATTCTGGGGCCTTTTCCTTTTAAAGTATTGCTCTCTCCTGCTACTGCCATTAGTTCTCAGGAGAACCACTTACCTGAGCACAATTACTTCTCTCGTGCCCAACCCCATAACCCAAAATCTGACATCAGCATTCAATGCCATTTAGTTGTACCAGTGCCCTTCACTCCCTTAAGCACTTACTAGTTTTTTTTTTGTTCGACTCCTCAAGTTTTCCTCCAAGCCAACACTTGCACATGCATAGATTTGCTCCTGCCCTTCTAGTCTTGCAGATGGATTCCCTACAGGAATGACATATTCATGACTGACATGTTCAGCTCTCCCAGCCAGCACAAGACAGGTAAACAATTGTCTGGGAACCAGAGATGGCTTTGCAAGCAATTGTTAGCCATCATTTTAAAGGGTGTGAAATACCAAAATCACCTGAGTGCGCTTTACTGCGTTACTGGCAGAAGAGAAATATTGAATATCACAGACAAGTTACATGGACACTCACAGACACCTGGTAGGAGCAGGGAAGCATTTTCTTCACGGGGTTTCTTTTAGGTAGAAATTTGAGTTTGAGGGAATGAGGATTTTCAAGTTTTCATTTAGTATCCAAACAGCACTGAATTAGCTAGCACTGGTGGGAAAACTACAGCCTCTCATTTTAAGAGTTGACCCTGGAAAGGTGATGGAACACCTCATTCTGGATGTTATCGCTAAGCATGTGGAGGAAAAGAAGGTTATCTGGAGTAGTCAACATGGATTCAACCAAGGGGAAATCATGCTTGGCCAGTCTGAAAGCTGTCTATGTTGGCACGACAGGCTGGGTAGATGGGGGGAGAGCAGTGGATGTTGTCTACCTTGACTTCAGCAAGGCTTTTGACACCTCATTGGTAGCTTAGGAAGTGTGGGTTAGATGAGTGGATTGAGAACTGGCTGAATGACAGAGCTCAGAGGGCTGTGATCAGTGGCACAGTCTGGTTGGGGGTCTGTAGCCAGCGGTGTTCCACAGGGGTCAGTACTGGGTCCAGTCTTGTTCAACATATTCATCAGAGACCTGGATGAAGGGACAGAGTGTACCCTCTGCAAGTTTGCTGATGATCCCAAACTGGGAGGAGTGGCTGGTACACCAGAAGGCTGTGCTGCCATCCAGTGAGACCTGGACAGGCTGGAGAGTTGGGAGGAGAGGAACCTCATGAAGTTCAACAAAGGCAAGTGCAGGGTCCTGCACTGAGTGAGGATCAACCCCATGCACCAGTACAGGTCAGGGGCTGAGCTGTTAGAAAGCAGGTCTGCAGAGAAGAACCTGGGAGCCCTGGTGGACAGCAAGTTACCCATGAGCCAGTGATGTGCCCTTGTGGCCAAGAAGGCCAATAGGATCCTATGGTGCATTAAGAGTGTGCCAGCAGGTCAAGAGATGTGATCCTCCCCCTCTACTGTGCCCTGGTGAGGCCTCATCTGGAGTACTGTGTCCAGTTCTGAGCTCCCCAGTTCAAGAGAGACAAGGAACTACTGGAAAGAGTCCAGCAGAGGGTACGAAGATGATGAGGGGACTGGAGCATCTGTCTGATGAGGAAAGGCTGAGAGAACCTTCTGTGATCTGGGTCTGTTCAGCTTGGAGAAGAGGAGGCTGAGGGGGGATCTCATCAATGCTTATCAATATCTCAAGGGCGGTGTCAGGAGGACAAGGCCAGACTCTTCTCAGTGGTGTCCAGTGATAGGACAAGGGGAAATGGGCACAAACTGGAACACTGGAAGTTCCATCTGAACATGAGGAAGAACTTCTTTCCTTTGAGGGTGGCAGAGCACTGGCACAGGCTGCCCAGAGAGGTGATGGAGTCTCCTTCTCTGGAGACATTCCAACCCACCTGGATGCCATCCTGTGCAACCAGCTTTAGATCAACCTGCTGTGGCAGGGGGGCTGGACTAGGTGATCTCCAGAGGTCCTTTCCGTTCTGTGATTCTGTGACTTAAGTTTTTCTTTCTCAAGCTGTTCTCAGGAACAAAATATTTTGTCCAATTCTCATCTTGACCATTGGATGAATAACCAGAACACACATTCAAAGCACATAGTCAGGGGAGAAGAGGTACGTATCCATTCGGCCTGGGATTGGTAAATCAAATTTTTTTGCAGTAGTAAGTTAACTGACAAAGTATAAATAGAGAAAAAGATTATTATCACAGATTGCAGCTAACAAATCCTCACTGGGGAATACAGAGTGTGCATAGGAGAGACTCACTGTGACTGGTAGTTCTGCAGATGACACACAAGATGCAGTTGGAAGTAGCTTTTGATCTCCCAGAGGAGTAACAGCCGGCCTTTCAGTGATGCCACTGCAAGAGACAAAACAACAGATTCATGAGTAAAAGGCAGGTAGTGATCTGGAGTCACTTCAGGGACAGACCTTTCAATCCAGGATTATACCTCCCTGCTTCACAGTCCCCTCCTCCTCCCCTCTGTACTTCCCCACACTCTTCAACCTCAGTGGAGTTTGCTACTAAAATGAAACTCAGGTCACCAAAGATTGGCTTATTGGAGAAGATCTCTTCTTGCACATTTCTAATACAGAATTGAAATAACATTCAAAAGAGGTGACTTTTTCCTCACTAAATCCACACACAAACTAGTAAGTGAGAGGGAACACGCAATGGCAAGAGACATAAGGCATGCTGGGCATGCAGAGGAAAGTCCAGGTCAAGAGTGCCTCTAGAACAGCATCCTGTCATTTATGGTCCACCACCATCCCAAGGAACAAGCTTTGTGTCCCCCAGGGAACAATGCACATAAGGCATATAGAAGAGAGCAAAAGCTGATGTTTCCTATGCAGGGAGAAAGTCATGGCAAGGGAGAGTAAAGTTTATAAATATTTTGAATCACTCGGGTTTCTGAGACTGACAGATGCCAACAAAGCAAGCTCAGCTGGTGGGAGCAGTTTGTGCAGCAAATATCCACAAATGAAAAGCACCTTCTGCTGGGAATGGTAAAATTGCACAAAGTAATGCTGCACAGGGAAAAGTAAAGTTGTAGCTACACTCAAATGCATATCACTATTCAAATGCATAATCAACCAAAAGTTTAGTTCTATGTAGAGAAGCAGCAGTAAGGTCTGTACTGTAGACAATTTTTTTCAAAACCAACACCTTTTCCTTTTCCAGTGCAGCTTTACCATTATAGGGGATAATGAATTACACCACTGGTGTGTGCCACCAGATTTTTGCTAGTGTATACATCTCCTCAGCATTAAGTTTGGAAGTGCAGATAGATTTTAGTTAAGCACAATGCAATTAGCCCCACTGTAAATTACTCCAGGTTAACACACCAACCCCTACAAAAGAACTATGACATCCTTACTGACCACAGCCAGCCAGCACTGCAGTTCCTCTGCCCACTTGAAAGACATTTCCTCTGTGGATCAGCTGTGCCTGGTTTGTCATAGTATAACCCATAGTTTTTATTATTTTGGTTTTTGTTGTTTTTTTTCAAATCTTGCTATTTCAGGTGCTTAATGCTCCAGATAGTCTAGAAATCCAGCAGGACAGAAAGCAGGCTGTTACATGTAGGAGTGTTGCTGGCTGTTATTTCAGTGCTACATAAATCAAGCCGGCCCCAAAGAAGAATCAGCAATGCATTCCCTAAACATTGCTTTATTTTGTTTTTTCTAAGGCAAAGATTTAAGGAAGTAGATATCAAGTGTTTCTTAAGAGTGAGCTGCCTGATGATTTTTAGATGTTTTTTTTTAACTAAACTTGACAAATAAAAGAAGCAACATCACCTTTTAAGGCAAAAAGGCAGCTGAAAGCAAAAGCCTTCTTTTAAGCCAGAGTGACTCATAACAGCAAAGATTCTTCCTAGAAAAACAAATTCTATCATGAAGCAAGAACAAGCTAGAAGCCTTAGTAATAACAATGCAAACAAACCCTTCTTTCTGCATGACTTTTGTGGGCTGGTGTTGGCTGGTTCTGCAGGTGCTCTTGGCTGCTGCGAGAAAGAAAACAAACTAGACTACCAGCTTGACCCACTCTTACCATTCATTTGCATCCCTAGAGAGTACAGCACAGCAAACACAAGCACAGATGCAGAGGAACACGTTTCATGCCTTATCTCTTCTATAGGAATGCAGGAGGAAGTATTATCTGAAGCCACATCTACACTGCAGTCCCACATGCTTTCTACGCAGTCAACAACCAGCTCAAGAGATAAGGCAGAAGGTGCAGAAGCGTGCACAACGCTGCCTCCAGTAAGCACGTGTAGTCATGTACAGCCCATTACTGCTGTATCTTCATCAGGCCTGTTAAACAATGATAACAAAAGCTAGGTCATGTATGCAGGCTGCAGTCCTCCCTTAAACAGTTGTCACTGCCCTCAGAAGTGGCAGCATTACACAAATGAGAGGGTGTGATCTCAGTAGTCTACATCTAAATCAACTCTTCAAGCTTAGAAGGCATCCAAAATCCTCCTTTTTGAGTATCAGAGTTATGGCACAGATTTCCCTTGAGCTCTTCAACACACGAGCCCAGGGAACTGCAGCTTCAGCAAAGAAGGGGCTGGTACTACCAGCAGCGAGACCAGGGCTCCACTTCCCTCTCCACAATGGACCTGCTGTATAACCCCAGGAAAAACATTCCATCTGCTTGTGCCCCACTTTCATTCTCATTCATTTTTTGGGGGGGGGTCTCCTCTTTTGACCAGGGACCACCTTTTACAAGATGCTTGTGTCTATTTATCCTCTGTTGCTGAGCACAACAGGGCCTCTAAGTGTTAACTTTAATCACAAAAGGAATGTCAGCTGCAGGGTAACTCTAATCAGCACTACAAGGCTCCCCTCAAACCCAGCTACACCACATATCCTGCTCCAGAGACCAGAAGCTTGTGTTTAATCTTTGTGTCCTGAACTGCCCTGTGTCAAACACGTCCTGGCTCTCTGGCACACACCACACAACCCAGAGCCCATCTAAAGAGAAGGCTCTGACAACTCCCAACTGTTTAGGAGACTTTTTTTTCAGGCTAACTTCACAGGTACTTAACCAGGGAAACTACAGATTAGTAAGAAAGAGTGAACTGAGTTCTAATGCCTAAATTCAAACTGTTTGATTAAGGACTTGTCACAGACAGCTCAGCTTCCCAGGAACTAGGACACCCTGAGCTAGACAAGAGTCCTGCTCTCTGATTTTCTTGCTTGGAAACACCTGTTCTTGCTTTCCCCACTCTTGCATTCTTCCCTGGGCATTGCTGTCAGACAGACATCAAGGTGACTTTCTGCTGTGACCCAGGATGGCTCTTCCTTCAGGCTTATATTTCTCTGCGTATTGGTGAAGGAATCAGGTTTCTAGATGCAGAACATCTCTCAGTGTCCTAGTACTGTCCAGAGCTTGCTTCATTCATAGAATCATGGAATGGTTTGGGTTGGAAGGAACCTTAAAGATCACCTCGTCCCAACCCCCTGCCATGGCAGGGACACCTCCCACCAGCCCAGGTTGCTCCAAGCCCCATCCAACCTGGCCTGGAACACTGCCAGGGAGGGGGCAGCCACAGCTTCTCTGGGCACCCTGGGCCAGTGTCTCACCACCCCCACAGGAAAGAATTTCTTCCTAATATCTGATCTGAATCTGCCCTCTTTCCGTTTAAAACCATTACCCCTCGTCCTATCACCATGCTCCCCGGTAAAGAGTCCCTCCCCATCTTTCCTGTATGCCCCCTTTAGGTACTGGAAGGCCACAATAAGGTCTGTACAGGGCCTTCTCTTCTGTAGGCTAAACAGCCCCAACCTTCTCAGCCTGACCTCACAGGAGATGAGTTCCAGCCCCCTTCATGGCCCTCCTCTGCACCCGCTCCAACAGGTCCATGCTGTGTGGGTCTTCCCATAAGGTGTTTCAAAGTGATCTCTTCTTGCCAGCACTCACGTAGATACCCAGGGCTAGGTACTACCAGGGGCAGCAGGTAGTAGGGAATTGCCTCAGTTTCTGTCACAACAGCACGTAAGACGTGTAGAACTACTCAACTTCCC
This sequence comes from Podargus strigoides, assembly GCA_028020825.1. Classification (NCBI taxonomy): domain Eukaryota; kingdom Metazoa; phylum Chordata; class Aves; order Caprimulgiformes; family Podargidae; genus Podargus; species Podargus strigoides. The sequence continues at coordinate 7,300,071 of CM051633.1, forward strand.
CGTCTTGAAGAGAACACAGAAATTCCTTGTGCCACACAGGTCAGGCACAGCCACCTCCACCTGTGGCAAGAGGCATTTTTCAGTCTCTCCTCTACTTTCAACTACTGCAACTATATCAGAAAATTTACTGACTGCATTGCTCTGGCATTAGCAGACATTTGGCCCATAACCAAAACCAAGAAGCTATTCTGTGAAGTCCTACTGAACACAAGCAGCTGCGAACATTATATTTTAAAGTACATATGAACACTGCTTGCTCTTGTTTTTAACAGAAAAATACCAAGAAGAAATGTCAGCATGTTTCATCTCTGCACCACCACCCACCAGTCCCCCCCAATCCACCCCTGCTTCGTGCTGGTTTTTGTTTTGTTGTATTTTTTTTTTAATTAAGGTAACATTGTATTTCTTGCCCACATGCTTTCCCCTCAAACAAAACTCCACATGACAACTTGGAATCACTCTGTTTATTTGAAATCTCTTCCTTCAATTCCTATTCCTTGATGCAAGATGTCACCTCGTCCTCAGAAAGGAATACAACTCTCCTGTCGTGCCCATTCCCACCATCATGTACTCAAAACCCACCAAACCTTCCAGATAAGCTATCTTCAGCTGATAGCTGCGCAAGCTTCAATACTTGAATTACTCTCTTGGATTCCCTTATGTTTTTAATATAAAAACATAAGGGAATCTATAAATAGAATCTCCCTTCCTACTCCTATTTTAGGATTTCCTGAACTCTATGCTATTCTTATCCTTCTTACACCAGCATCAACCCCGCAACACATGCTTCACCACTGGGTTGATTTTACTCTTTGGAGTTGTTCTTTACAAAGTCCACAACATGAGACTGCAGCACAGTTGCACATCAGCTCTTAAACTGATGAGCACACAGCTTCCAGTAGCTTGTGCAAACAGCAGAACACCACTCAAGCACTCTGCCTTAAACATCCACTTGCACTCTGCTTCCCTCGTGTGAGTTCTACTGCAAACCTGTCACCTTCTGTGTGACCTGACCTAGGTGTTCCTGCTCTGGCAGGGGGATTGGACTGGATGATCTTTTGAGGTCCCTTCCAATCCCTGACATTCTGTGATTCTGAAAAGGACCACCTTCTACTGACTTTGTCCAACACCGTGAAAAGCTCTTGAGTAAACAGTAAGTCCAACAACGCTCTGGCTCATAGCTACGTCCCCATACCAGGAAATGGCACAGAGCTGCAAACATTACCAATGAACTGTCATCCTGTGTGCTTGAGACCAATGTACAAGTAAAGAAGTCTCTCCTCGGTCCCAGATTAAGGCTCCAGGGAATATTCTTTCACCTTTGCTTTACCAAACTACAGTTACACAACCAAGTAACCAGACAAGTGTTCCTCTCTATTCAGAAGCAACTGACCCTGAACGCAGCTCCACAGCTGGCACGCTGTAAGGTATCTGACCTCTTTCTACTCTATCATATGTAGTACTTTAATCCTGAACACTTTCCAGTACTGTACTAAGCAACATAACCATCTGTCACGTGTTGTTTAATCTTTGAGCAGCATCCCAGGGAGAATTACGTGGCCTGGAGTATTCACTTGACAAGGTCTTGTTAAATATTTGCATCCTGTGTTTCTGCTTGCAAAGGCATCTGTGGCTCAGCACTTCACACTGAAAGCTGCAAGGTCTGTGATCCTCCTTTGGCTGTCCTCAGGTCTCAGCCTGAGCCGTGACAAGGTTCCCTCTCCTGTGGAGGGGCTCTCACTTTTCACAGAATCATCTGGGTTGGAAAAGACCTTGAAGATCGAGTCCAACCATCAACCTAACACTGACAGTTTTATCACTTTTATTCCCAAATACAGAGCAGAATGATGAGGCTTTAAGTTCTTGTGTGCTTTGGGCACTCTAGATGGAATCAGCAACACGAACAAGCCATGCTGTGGGTAGGATGATAACTGACCCAGTGCAGCCTGAGCAGGCAGTTACTCCTCAAAGCAGGTAAAAACCTACAAGGGAGGCTGAAATGAGGCAGACTCCTGAAAGAGTCTCTGCATCAGCCATTGCTTTCCAGCACTGTCACCTCACCCTCAATGTCTGCCTCTGTACCTAATGTAACTAGATCCCAAGGAAATGTGTGTTATATTGGTTACTTTGAAACCAGAAATTGCTGAGGAGTTTTAATAATCATGTGAAATCCGGAGTGCTGTGCTAGACAATTTATTTAGGTTTCCAGACATCACCACTCTTTCCTAGGCTCACACAAGCAGGGCTAAGGAGCTCTGCAAACACCCAACACTGGACACGGAACCAGAGGTAACAGCACCGACTCATACAGTTGGATGTGGCACAGGGACACCCAACCTCAACCACCACAGAAACAAGCAGAGGTTCTTTGTGGTACATGCTGCATAGAATCACAGAACAGCCTTGGTTGGAAGAGACCTCTATGATCATCCAGTCCAACCATTAACCCAGCACTGCCCAGTCCCCACTGCCCCATGTCCCTCAGCACCACATCTCCACGGCTCTGAAATCCCTCCAGGGATGGGGACTCCCCCACTGCCCTGGGCAGCCTGGGCCAGTGCTGGGGAACCCTTTCAGGGAAGAAATTTTTCCTAATATCCAATCTAACCCTCCCCAGAGAGTTGTGGGGAGCAGAGGGCACAGGAGCAGCTCCCCCAACACCCTTCTGCACCTGCCAGGCAGCAGAGGTTGCCTGATGCTGAACAGTTGTTCGTAATTCAGACACTATTATGACATGCACTAATAATTTAATAGTTTCAATATCTGTAATTAAATAAAATTGATTAAAAGTCCAAAAGCTTAAGGTCAGTACCTTTAAACTTGGTTTCCATTTTTATGTCTGAAAAAGCAGTCATTCTCCCTGCTTACTAACTGTGAAAACACACGGATGTTTAGATTAAAATACCCCATATACTGAAGTTCAGGGTGCCAATTTGTTACAGAAGATACATCACCATTCATCTAACTAAGCAGTTATGCAATAAATGATACATTTATTTGTTTCAAATTTTGCCATTTTTAGATGAATGAATGATGGATTTCCTTTTTACTAAAGTTGGGGTGGGTTTGGTTTTTGTTTGTTCTTTGGTTTTGTTTGGGGTTTTCTTTAACTTCTTCTTTATGTCAAGCTGTCCTTGGAGGACAAGTGAAACCCAGTTAAAATCTACAGAAACAGTGTTTATTTACTACCTAAACTGCCCCAAACTTGATGGCTCACCGAGAGAAGAAAGCAGGTTTATCAAAACACACTTTACATTTAAAATTATTTTTTAAATCATATTGTCTATAGTGAAAGAAAGTAAGGAAATGGGACTGGTTCTACCAGAATGAAGAGAACATCTCACCACCCTTCATTTAGCCTTTCGTCAGGCCCTCCCTGGCAGAAGCTATATCACATTCTCAACCCCAAGTCAGTCTCACAGCTCCACAAGTTACCTGTTGTGGAACTGATACTGCTGAAATAAAAGGGCAAATATTCTCCCTGTGCCTGCAGAACAGGCTATTGCTCTCACAGGTTATACTGGCACTGCTGCAAACTCTTTTTCCAGACAATTAAGCCATTGATTTCCCGTGGTTCAAGCACTTTCATTTTCCTTTAAAGCCCTAGCCAAACCTGTACTGGTAAATACTTCTTAATTCAAGTGCTATTAAATGATCAGGAAAAGTTTAAATCTTTACCTCATTTATCATTATTTCAAATTCACCATTGAAGAGGTTTCTTTTCACAGAATACATTTAATTTCACATATCAAATTATATACACACACATAGACATAGCACTGTTTAAACACATCGATTCCAATACTCACCCAGTGGTTCTTCAAACTGTTCCAGGGCTTTCAGAAACATATGATGTTTTTAAAATATAACAGGTATTTAGCTACTGAAATATATTCTCAGTGGACATAGCCAACTATCTCTCACTGTAAGCCTTTAAGCAGAGATCATATTTTCTAAAAGGAGTTACTCCAGTTCCCAAAGAGCTGATACATCTCTTACAGTATCACAATATTAAATCCATTTGTCCCTCTGCCATCCTTATAAGCACAAGAAGCACCATCCTTCCCATGCTGCAATGGGTATGGTCCTGGGACACTGTGAGGAAGGCAATACCAGCAACACCAGGATCCTCCCCACTCTCCAAGCTTTCTCTGAGCAAGGGAAATGCAGCACTGCCTGAGCTAACCGATGGTTTACTAGCTAGGTGCAGGGTCACACCACACTCATTCAGAGACCCACCTAATACGGTAGCATGACTGAGTCACAGCAACACTTCAGGCTGCCCCAAGATCATCCACAACACCTGACATCAGGCAGGACAGAAGTGACCTGCCCAAGGAGTTTGAGGCAGAGCTGGGAGATGAACCACATAGCCCACCACTCCCAGTGAGCACCCAGCTCGGGTAAATGCCATCCCACAAGCATGTCATAGAACAGCCTTGGTTGGAAAAGGCCTCCAAAACCACCAAACCACCATTAACCCAGCACTGCCCAGTCCCCACTGCCCCATGTCCCTCAGCACCACATCTCCACGGCTCTGAAATCCCTCCAGGGATGGGGACTGCCCCACTGCCCTGGGTAGCCTGGGCCAGGGATGGGGAACCCTTCCAGGGAAGAAATTCTTCCCAATATCCAGTCTAACCCTCCCCTGGCACAACTTGAGGCCATCACCCCTCGTCCTGTCACTGTTACCTGGGAGAAGAGACCGACCCCCCCTCACTGCCCCCTCCTTTCAGGCAGCTGCAGAGAGCAATGAGGTCTCCCCTCAGCCTCCTCTGCTCCACACTGAACCCCCCAGTTCCCTCAGCTGCTCCCCATCACACTGTGCTCCAGACCCTTCCCCAGCTCCACTGCCCTTCTCTGGACACGCTCCAGCAGCTCAGTGTCCTTCTGGGAGTGAGGGTCCTGATCAAACACTCGGAAGCAGCTGCTGAGGGGCAAAGCAGACAGGAAAACAAGCCAGAACAGGCAAAGGAAATTTTGGTAGTAACCACAACAATTGACATGTCATTTAATTTCCAACTCCAGTCAATCAAGTGAAGCACTTAAGGACACAACCCTACGTTTTCTAGTGCTGCAATTTCTGCAGATACTCACTTTTTTTTTTTTTAATTTTAAAGCTTTTCAGCTTTTCCTTTTAAGCTAGTGACTTAAAATGACTGTTATCTTAGTTTTGTTGCTGTGGATACACCAAGACACACATTTTTCTCCCAGAAAATCTCCGAGGCAGTAAACTGCATCATCCAGTTTTTACTACAGCATTTTCAGGGAAAAGACACCCCTCTCCTATCTTTGCCCTTTGGGGTAACTTCACAGAGTTAAAACAACGCTTTCCCTGTTTTGAGGCAAGTCTAGATCTTTCACTCTCCTAAACCAACCATCCAAAACACACAAACCAAGTCAGTTTTCCATCTCAGGTTGCAGTAATTCCCTCTGCTGTGATCCTCCACCTGGCCACAGAGTGACTGGACCTGACCAGCAGCCCCAGTGCTGGCAGAGCTATCATAATAGCCAGCTGTCACAAAATAGGACACCCTTTTGCTGTGCCAGGATCACTCCAGCTATCGCAGGCACTTTGTGGTGAATGGAGAGCTGCTGTGCAGTAATTTAAGAGCACTGGTGTTTGGCAACAGTGCGAGCCCTGGATGGGATCTAGGCAGTGGGTGAAGGAAAGCACAGCCATAGCTCAGATCTGTCTGGGCCAGGACAGCAGCATTCACATTGCCCAAGGAGTTCTTCACTTTGACTAGTGTTGCTCTAAGCAACTTTCTGACAGTCTTAAATTTCCCCACAGACTCACAGGCCCATGTCCTCTTCTGTCTGGGGCAAGCACTCACGTTCAGTTTGCTTCCAGCCAAACACCTTTAGACACAAACTTACTCCACCTCGTCACGGCACGTCCCCAGGATGTCACAACCTGCTGCCCAACCCCTCTGAAGTCCTGCGAAAGTTTGAATGCCTTGGGTAACATTCCCAAGCACATAGTCCCAGTGGCAAGACGAAAGGCTCATTATAGGATAACCACATCAAAATTAATTTGTGGTCTATCCAGGACTCAAATTATCACCTTTCAGACAGGATCAGTAACAGTTTCCAACCCACACTTATCTGCAAAGTTTAGAAAGCATCTAAACTGGTACCTAGATACTAGGCATCTATACTAAAGATACTAAACAACTACACACATTGCTGGTGTCTCAAACAGCTTCCCTCTGGACAAGGATTTAAGAAACTCCTGCTCCAGCAGCTCAGTGTCCTTCTTGCAGTGAGGGGCCCAGAACTGAACACAGTACTCGAGGTGCAGCCCCACCAGAGCTGAGTACAGGGGACAATCACCTCCCTGCTCCTGCTGGCCACACCATTCCTGATACAAGCCAGGATTCCATTGGCCTTCTTTAAGCCCTGCTGTAGAAATGAAGGTTGACTTAAACCACTGCAAATATTATGGAATATTTTACACTCAGTCAAGAGACCCTAAATGGCTTTGGAATTAACATATTTAAATTGTTTAGAGGTTTTTGAAAGTTTTGTGCCAAGTCAGCTACAGTACTGCCACATTGCCCCCTATTAATTAAAGCAGATGCAGTTGTTTACCTCCTCTCCAGATCCCTGTTACACAGGCAAAACAATTATCAATGGGACTCACATTGTCACTTCTCTACCCCTCAGTTCTTACACATAAGAGAGCAGACTCCAACTAATTGGTCCATCTTGAGATCAAAATCTGCCCTTTGACAGCAGAAATCATGTCTCACATACTTATTTACTGCGTCTAGCTGGGGAAATTTCTGGTTTTATTGGGGAAGTACAGCATACAAATAATTACCTGTTTATACTTAACAGAAATGGGGGAAAACAGGAAGAGATATACATATATTATATATACATAAATATTGGGGGGGGAAGCAAAGCTCCATAGAAGTCTACAGCAAGGTAGAGAGCCCATCTTGGAGCTTCAAAAATTTATAGAAGACAAAAAGCATCCATCCCCAGGAAAATCCATATTTAAAGCATTTCGCTTTGATTGTCCTTCTGTCTTGCAGTTTGCTACAATCACACAAGAGTTGGTCTGCAAAGTAAAATAAACCAACAGTTTACAGGTTCTGGGTAGAAGAGGGAAAAAAAAAAAAAACACAAACAGCTGGGGAGGGACATGAGTGAGTGGGAAAAGAATACAGCAAACAAACTGAGAAAGCCCTGCATTTATCCTCTCATGGAAGCTACCAATAAGGAGTCCAGGGCTGATACCTTTTGAGTACAAGAATCAAGCAAACAAGAAAAGGAGACCAAAGCCCACTGCCACTTTGCCATAATGCTGATGGAACACAGCAGGTGGTTGCTCTCACCAGCTCAGGACAGTTCTCCCCATCCTATGTTCTCATAGCACAGAAACAGCTTCAGGAGACTCGTGCAATGGTTCATGGCTCTACACCCACTGTGCCACCAACAGACACCCTAAAGGAACAAATCCCCTGCTGCAAAGCTATGGTTGCAAGGCAGCATGCTACAGGGAAGTGATTCTAATTACAGCTTTGATTCCTTCGCTCCTACACTTGCAAGAAAGTAAAGTTTAATGAATCTGCTTCACCGGTCTTGCCTTTGCCACGGTACACAACGGCCATCCCACTTTGTACTTGGAAGTAGCCAGGCAGTGCAGTACATTCTTCATCTCCATGTCCAGGAGCCTCTCAGCAACTCTAGCTGGCCATGAGTAATATAAACTTCTACAGGGAACACGACAGACACTTTTAAATGGGAATGAAGTTAGCAAATTATCAAACTTGAGGACAACTTCCATAACGCCCCATCTACTTCACAACGTAAGAAACAGTGTGCTGCTTCAGAGTCTTTCCCTTTTTTAGAGGCTTTGTCAGAGTAACAGTCCACACACACACACACACACACACTCCCCGAGTCACCAACTGGAGACTTCACATGCCTCAGTTCTACCCTCACATCAGCAACTCCAGCTTAAAAGCCCAAGCAGAGACAGGGAAAGAACATCTAAAGCAAATTCATCAAATTCCTCTCATCTCTCGCTTGCTAAATGGAACCATATTTACAGTGGTCAGCAGCATCCGTCAGGGAATTAATGCAGAAGCAAGCATTACCCAATAAACTGGCCAAACCAATAAGAACATTTTCTGAATGAAGATTTCCCTCACTCTAACCACTGTGCCAGTAAAGGCACACAGTGTCTCTTCTTTTCAATAGGGAGAGTCACAGGAATGAAACAAAAGGTTGCAATGGATACGAGAAATAGCCCTTCCAGCAAAGCATCAACATGTTTAAATAAAGATATTAGCTTAGCAAGAGCAAATAAACTGCAGTACTTCCTTTCAGCTAAGAAACAAGCTTAGGTAGTCAATTTGCACTGATGGAACCAGTCCAACTACTGAAAAATAACATTTTACTGCAAAAGCTTTCCAGTTCATAGACTGGGTTGTTATCCCAAAATAAGAATGCCCGATACTGGTATAGTTTGTCCTCCTACAAGAGAAAGTTAGATCAGTACATTTATACTACTCTAACAGGGACAGTAAATGTTATAATCTATTCAGTAAAGTATTAACCCTCCCCTTCAACTACAGATGTAATAACTGCCACATATTGAATGTTAAACCGTGAGGATGTGACGAGCTGGATTCCACAAAAGGAGTGGCTGCTGGGGAAGAGAAGAAAGCATGCTTTATCCTCTGGTTCCTTTTTAAGGAGCACACAACTTTTGTGGATCTTGCTATTGGGCACATTTTATAAGGCAGAAAGTAATTCCATTATAGATTTATCTGTCTCTCCTGCTAACACTTCCTTTGTAAGATCAGCAAGTAAAGTTTCCGTAAGGTCAAAACTGGCTTTTCACCATTTAGAGACCCAACTGGTCTTTTCAAGCAGTTTAATAGCCTTTATCTCCTGAAAATATTTCAGTTGTGTGGGTGGCTCCTCCGATTCCCTTTGCATTATAAATGTGTCTCCTAGCCCTGCAGACAGCATCAGGCACACATCACACAGCAGAGTCACCAAGGGGCATTTTTCTGTTGAATGCACATAGACTCCAGGAGCACACGCCAAGGATGACATCTATCCTCTAATGCCTATCAAAGCTGAGGAGACTTTGAACCCGCTCATAACGTGACCAGGCTGATTCTGTGACAATATCCATGCAGCTGTCAGCTGTGCTCCCCCTTTATGTGCATCATAGCACGTTTTCCAAGCCTTTTACACCAGTTGTCAGCACCTTCTTCCAACCAGAGCTTAGGAAGCACTAGAGAGGCTCTCAACTGAACAAAACTCAGGAGAAGTCCAGCAATTAAAGACATTTGCTGGATAACAGGACATCTCTGTTCTGTATGTGCAGTGCAACACACTCCAACAAGACCTGTCCTCAGTCTCCAATACTTCAGTTAGCTCATACAGCCGTGACGAGAGCAGGCACAACAGTGTGGAAATGTGACCTGACAGAGTGCACGTTCATGTGTATACTTGTACACACACGTTATCATAATCTATTTTTTTTACTACAGGTACTACATAGAAGATCAATATCAAGAAAGAACATGACACCTTCATACAAGGCACCATACCTGTCCACCTGCACCACACATGGGTTCCATAGCTTGTGGCTGAGGCATGTTTTTTGTACATCTTAGTCTTTACTGCGCGTTTTCTCACTTGTGAGACATGGGTTCTCCTCATTATGAAGACCAGAAAATACAGATATATTGATATATTCACATTAGCTCAAGGTTCAATGTCAGGGTAGACCACCCACTCTGATTATATTGCCTCCAATGCTGGTTTGCAGCACTAGTTTGCTACTACAAACTCAACCAGCAAAACAACCAGTCAGAATCATATATTCCAACAAGCTCAATGGAACTTTGGTACAGCTAAGAGCACACAGACACAGCCAGGAGAGCACAGGCCTGAGGCAGTTCCATGGTCACCTTAATTGATGTTCAGGATGCTGCTGAAAAAGGCAATCTGGCTCATGCTCCCCTCCACCTACAAGCTCCTTCCCCGTCTCCTCTCTCGTGCTGACACTAGCATTCAGAATCAGCTGTGAAGTTGGTAACTGCAAAAAAAAAAAATATCTGGCAGAAGGAAAACAGTGAGAAAAACACAGCCACAGGCAAGAGGAGGTCAGGACCACTCCTCTCTGCAGTACTCTAGATGTAGGTTGCAAAAGCATTTTAAATTCATTACAAAAAGTAATCCCTGGAGCTACAATCCAAGCACGTTTTCCAGTGTCACACGATGAGTCCTAGACAGAGCATATATGAAACTTCAAGTAAGGCTCTTGTGCCTGGGTTAACACACCTATATCTTATATAATAAAGAAAAATATTCACAATCCCTAATATATAAAGGTTACAACCCAAGCACACAAACACAAGATTGTACAAGTGTTCAGGGAAGACAACAAATTACTACCTGAACTATAAGTTGAAGCATCACTTCAGATTCAAAGCTGGTGTTTGACTGTGGTTTGGCTTTGTCACTGCCACTACTCAAGATCTCAAAAACACTCATGTTTGCACTCAAACTCTGTCTCCAGGAATTCTTCAAACATTTTTGAACAGATTAACAAACACTTGACAAGTGGGTCAAGCCTTTCACCTGCCAGACCCACCAGTGCCCCTTTTAATCAACATCAATAACTATTAGACACAGCAGCAACTCTAATGGCCTAATCGTGTTTACTTCCTGACACTCATGGTAGCAACATGATCTCAATGGACTCATTTAGCATTAGTAGTGCCATTGGTCATCAATTCAGCTAAAACATTTCCCTTTGCAACTCAGCATTAAACATATCAATAATTATAATCTTGAAAAACTACTGACTTTTCCTACATCAAATCTTACAATGGAACTGTAAGAAAATGGGACTTTCTGGCAGGTAAAAAGGGAATAGCATAAAAAATGTTGTTTCAGTTAAGTCTTAAATTACCGTGCAAAATAAGACACACACACAAAAAAAAAGCTGAAGTGAAATGGGAGAAAACTGTCTTCAATTAATCCAGAAAATGAGGAAGCCCTTACAAAGCTCTAAATAAGATACACAACCTGGGTTCAGCTCTTGTGGTCTGTACTTCCACTCACAATTTAACTATCACATGAGGAGCAGAGACCTCTGGTTGCCTTCCGGGTTCCTACACACGAGATGCCAGAAGGAAGCCTGAAATCCAATTCATGGCAATTACACTCTGTGATCTCTTTGCTGTCCAACCCCTTCTGGTGCTGCAAAGCCAAGTACCCACCAACCCAGCCCCTTTGCAGACCACTAATTCCTTAGTTCCTTCTTCACATGTTATTCCTATATTGTGGATCTTTTCTCTGCTTAAACCATACCTTGTCTTGGGGAAGGGACTGGCCCTTCTGCATGTGGCAGCTCAGACCTGCTCAGCACTCTTACAATTCAAACAACAAGAACTTAAAAGACGTTAGAAAAATGAATGAATGACAAGTCTAACCCACAGTTTATGAGCTGTATGTGGCTAATGGAGCACGTTGCTGGGGCTCACAAGTTCTCCCAGAAGGGGTAACATATAAATTAAACCCAAAACACTAATAACTCCAGAGCAAGCACAGCACAACCATGGCCTGTGCAGTGGCCAAACAGTCCTGGAGGAGCCCATTCCTTCAGGTTGGCTACACCAGCCCATTACAGAATCACAGAATGTCAGGGATTGGAAGGGACCTCAAAAGATCATCTAGTCCAACCCCCCTGCCAGAGCAGGAACACCTAGGTCAGGTCACACAGGAACACATCCAGGTGGGTTTGAATGTCTCCAGAGAAGGAGACTCCACACCCTCTCTGGGCAGCCTGTGCCAGTGCTCTGCCACCCTCACTGGGAAGAAGTTCTTCCTCACATTGATGTGGAACCTCCTATGTTCCAGCTTGCACCCGTTGCCCCTTGTCCTGTCATTGGATGCCACTGAGAAGAGCCTGGCTCCATCCTCATGACACTCACCCTTTACATATTTATAGACATTAATGAGGTCACCCCTCAGTCTCCTCTTCTCCAAGCTAAAGAGACCCAGCTCCCTCAGCCTTTCCTCATGAGGGAGATGTTCCACTCCATCATCTTTGTGGCTCTGTGCTGGACTCTCTCAAGCAGTTCCCTGTCCTTCTTGAACTGGGGGGCCCAGAACTGGACACAATATTCCAGATGTGGCCTCACCAAGGCAGAATAGAGGGGGAGGAGAACCTCTCTTGACCTACTAACCACCCCCTTTCTAATACACCCCAGGATGCCATTGGCCATTCCTGCATAGCATTTTCAACTAAGACATGACAAGTTACTTACTCTTAAGGGAAAGCCACGTAACATATCAAATCCATTCCACACCAAGAGAAGCTGCTTATTGCAAGAGCAGCTGAAGGCACGCCACACCTTGGGGGTACACCTGGACCTTGCCCCACTCTGTGCTAGAGGCAGAAGCTCAGTCTTTCTGCAGCCCTGCCCACCACCACTTCCAGGATACAGCAAGAGTTCTGGGGGGTGAAAAGGTTAGATTTTGACACACCAGATCAAAGATTCTGAGTATTGAAAGTGGTTAATTAAGTTCATTTGGTACAACTTTGTGCAGCTGATGAATTAAATTTTCTTTTAAACACAATCTGGATAGTAAAGCTTGAAAATAAATTCTGCTTTTGTGTGCTAGCACAGGAGGAAGGGCCTGTTCTTTTTCCAAAGGCTCTCTCAGCCCTCCCTTTCATCTCTGTGCATTGCTAATGCCAATAGGCGAGTTGAGAATCTCCAGTTAACATGCAGAAAAAAAAGGAGAAATAATTTTTACTGAGCAGACATCAGTTATACAAAGGAGCAAACGAGATCCTTCCAACAGATTTTTCTGTAACCAGGTCCAACATCTCAGAATTACAGAATACCCCAAACCACACCACTGGCACGTTAAGGACAAAATTTTGTCATCCAAGCAAACAATTTCTTATGAGCTCGACAAAACTGGACCAGTACAAGAGACTCCTGCAGATCACATCCTGCTACAGCCATTGTGCATGAAGTGCTCTAGGTATATTACAAGGAAATATTTGTCCCTGCTGAGGGCCTTTTGCTCGGAGTGGCTTTGCTTTTCCCTTACACACCTTAACGGAGCCTGAAAAACACAAATCCATTTCTCCCAAGCTTATTTGAGTGTTGACTATTTTAAGATCTGGGTACCTCAAAACTTTAAATACAGCAAAACGAGTTGAGTTTATTTCCTTAAAGCAACACGAAGTATCTTTACTCAGTTCTTATTTTTAAAATGCAAACCTAGTTTTAAATTAAGAGGATTTTTCAAAAGGAATTCCATATTCTACCTAGGACATTCAAGTCCTCCAGAGAACAATGGCCACCCCTAATTTCAGTGTTAGAAGGTTCCTTTTAAAGTCGCACACATAACAGAGCTTTGACTTCTGAGGTTAATTCAAGCTTTATAAATAAAGCACAGTGTCAAGCTCTGCTTTCAGTACGTACCAAAGAGTGAATGCTATTTTCATTTTCCCCAAATGTGAATACTTCACTTGAAAAACAGAATGTTGAAAAATCAGGACAGTTTGTTTCTCTCCTCTGTTCTACAGCTACAAACAAGGTGAAAAATTCAGAAATTATACTTGGTTTAGAAGCCTAAATGTCATAGGACCCATCTTTTCTGTCAATTAGTGCCTAGCTGCACCTTCTAGTGTCAAAATATTTTTTGAAACAACCACCCAGTAATAGCTCTGTTTAAAAATTCAGTTAATGGTACACGCAGGACATATTGTGATAAATCCATCTTCCTCCCAGCCCCCTTTTCTTTACCTGCATTTGAAAAATGAAAGGTGAGGGGGGCAGGGATAATAAGCTAAAGTGAAACTAAAATTAAAGTACTATATGGGTGTCATTTCAGACTCAAGTATACAACACACCAGTAATCAATCCAGCTACAGCAACCAATGACAAAGCCAATGAAAAAAGCATACAACACAAGATTTAAAGGATTTAAATATTTAAATTTAAAGGTTTAAGTTTTTGTTGAAATTTTCTATTTGCCAACACAGATCGCAGTCACCATCAGCACTCTGGGTCTGGCTTGGATCATTATGCTCAGCTCCACACTACAGCCACATGTTTCACATTAAATCAAAGGACAAGCCAGGGTCCATGAAGGATCAGATACAGTTTGCTTTTTAAAATCACGCAGTCGTCCCACGGTTGCATAACCAGGCACAAACAGACCTTTGCTTCCCCATGATCTCCCTGCTGCTGCTAACATCTGACGCTGGTCTCAAATTGAACACCAGGAGATGAGGAACCAAATGCAACATCTCAAAACAATGGGGGGCAAGCGCCACCTCAAAGTCTCCGTGACTGGCAATACAGAGGACACGGGTAGGTGAACTGGCTCCCACCCTGGCAGCAGTTTGGCTTGGTCAGACGTGAGTGATTTGGCAGCCTCTGTTACCACAGACATCCACCCTTTGGGGACTGCTGTCGACCTATTGAGAAACACTTAATGAGCACCACATGTTCCCCAAGCGCTCTGGGATGTAACCTAGCACAACAGAAAAACAAGAGAGCTACACAGACAGCTTAATAAATGGCAACACACGCATTGTGGCTTTTATGTGCGTGTTGCAGTAAAACATACAGTGACCCACGCTCTCTGCCAGCTCTGGAGAGCCTCTGCCATGAATGTGACTGATAGGATGGCCAACAGTAAATCTATCACCCCAGTTGCAATGAAGCACTCCCATCTTTGCAGCTGGATTAAGATATACAAGTCTCTCTCCAGTGCTGCAGGCCACATGCAGGATTTCTGAGCACACTATGAACATATGCAGCTGCATCTGAAGACTTATCATCAACATCCAGATGGGCAGCGTAAGACGAACACTAACAGAGGGCCCCATTTTCAAAATGTATTTAGAGACCCTGGGGGAAAAAAGCCAAACACACACAACACCGATCCAAGAGTATTCAAATCAGGCCTTAAACAAAATAATTTTACACTGAAAGAGAGCAAGCATCCTACACAGAGCAAGTTCGCAGCAGAGCTCAAAGTCTCCTCAGCCCCACAAACCACCATTCTCACTGCCACAGCTGCAGTTATGCAAAAAAAGATATACACAGCCATATGTATTTACAGCATTGCACAATAAACCAACATAAAAATCAATGTTAGGTTATACTGTGGGAAGTGTCATCCAGATGGCACACTGATCTACAGCTCCTGCTGCAGGCGGCCAAGAAAAAGACCTTGGATGGAGGGACACTGCACTGGCAAGCAGATGAGCTAGAACAGCAGCTTTCAGTCAGCAACACCAGCCTCTCCAGCAAGGTGCAGATGCAGCAGAGATGAGGTACTAAAGACAGCCTGCAGCACCCCAATGGGCTGAGGCCAATGGGCTGAGGTTCAATGAGGCCAAGTGCTGGATCCTGCACTTGGGTCACAACAACCCCATGGAACGCTCCAGGCTTGGGGAAGAGTGGCTGGAAAGCTGCCTGGTGGAAAAGGACCTGGGGGTGTTGGTCAACAGCGGCTGAACATGAGCCAGCAGTGTGCCCAGGTGGGCAAGAAGGCCAACAGCATCCTGGCCTGTGTCAGCAATGGTGTGACCAGCAGGACCAGGGAGGTGATTGTCCCCTGTACTCAGCTCTGGTGAGGCCACCCCTCGAGTACTGTGTTCAGTTCTGGGCCCCTCACTCCCAGAAGGACACTGAGCTGCTGGAGCGTGTCCAGAGAAGGGCAGTGGAGCTGGGGAAGGGTCTGGAGCACAAGTGTGATGGGGAGCGGCTGAGGGAACTGGGGGGTTCAGTGTGGAGCAGAGGAGGCTGAGGGGAGACCTCATTGCTCTCTGCAGCTCCCTGAAAGGAGGGGGTAGTGAGGGGGGGTCGGTCTCTTCTCCCAGGTAACAGTGACAGGATGAGGGGTGATGGCCTCAAGTTGTGCCAGGGGAGGGTTACAATGGATATTGGGAAGAATTTCTTCCCTGGAAGGGTTCCCCATCCCTGGCCCAGGCTGCCCAGGGCAGTGGGGCAGTCCCCATCCCTGGAGGGATTTCAGAGCCGTGGAGATGTGGTGCTGAGGGACATGGGGCAGTGGGGACTGGGCAGTGCTGGGTTAATGGTTGGACTTGATCTGAGAGGTCTTTTCCAACCAAGGCTGTTCTGTGATTCTATGATCCTAGAGTTATACTCCTGGCACCAGGATTTGAAGTCAAGGCACCTCTGCAGAACAGTTCAATGTAGAAGAAAGTGGATTCCACTGTGGGGAGGACAGGGACTGGATATGCCCTTTTTCACTAGAAAGGCTACAAGGAAACATGGGAACAACTGGGCAGAAGAATCTGACCATCTCTCCCACACACAAGAGTGATGTCCTGGAGAAAGCAATACCTTTGCACATGTACCAGAGCAACCTGCCTATCTCTGTCTCAGGAACAGCAACACCTACAAGCAACCTGACATTATGCAGAAATTCAGCTGAGATTTTACTGAAATACCACATCACCCTTCAGATACAAATATCCACTCAAAATCAACAGATCTGACTGAGCTGGCTCAACATCATCGTAGCCTTTTCCCTTCCTCTGCTGGCCTACACTTACTGCCCCTTGCAGTCAGACAGACTTTTTCCAGCCTGGTTCCTCACCATGATGTAGAGCAGACACTTGCCCTCACAGGTAAGTGTAACACATCTCTAGCCCTAGCTGAGACAGCAGAAACCTCAGTGGCACAGAGCCCTTTCGGTGCCAGGATTTCATCCCACCTTGCACAACCATTAGTACAGTGGTCCCACCATAATTCCCTTCCAGAGCCTAATGCAAAGCTCAGCAGAGGCAGAGGGCAACGGAAAGTTCCAGTTGGTTCAGGAACTTTAGGGTTTTTTTTCCAAAGCTGTCAAAATAAACTGTCACTGATTCTCAAAAAGTCCCAGTGTCAGACACTAGAGATAAGAACCATTATGGAAGTAGAGAAATGAATACACTGCATTAGCTCAGAGAGGGACAGAGAACTTCAGAAGTAAAATAGGCTACAGCATCACTAAATTCAGCCTCCACAGGTCCCTCCTTTCATCACCACAAGGAAAGTATTAATTTTTACCTGCTAGCTGGCTGAACGTAATTTCATTTCTTATAAGGAGCACCCATACGACATGATGGAGCAAATGTCAGGAACAAAACAAGTAGTGTATGGTACAAATTTCAGAGATAATTATTTCCCAGCAATCATTTCATCATTTGCAAGGTGTCACTGCTTTGGGTTAACACTCACTCATTTTATTACACAAATAGAGCCCTGCAAAATGCTAAATGAAAAAACAATCACTGGGGGGAAAGCAAAAACCTAACTGGCTCTCAAAACAAAACTTAATTGGCAGCTTAGCTTTCTCAGGGAGATTTATCCACACACTGCTTGCATTTGACACTTAAATCTTTAGCATTTCCACTTAAAAATAAAAATTCACACCGCAGACTACAAGTGGAGATCCTTTATTTACTAAATCATTATGTTTGCCTAAATTTCCTCCATTGATCTGAAAAAAGTGACATCATGCTCACACTCATTTATGAAAGAATAAAAAAAAAAAAAAATAATTTGGCAATAAGAAATACCAGAGACAATTTCTAACATGAGATGCAGCTTCCTTAAAGCAATGGACCAGTTCCCAGCTGTCACTCCAACCCTCATCACAATCACTGCCTGGCATGCAGTAATTCTTGCATATTTATTCTGGTGATCTCTTCCAAAGCTTACTCGAGCTAATGGGCTTCCAAATCAGGTTCTAAAATGGAGTCAGGTCCTAAAATGAGCACCCAAACGCAAGTTACTTGAACTGAACACATTGTAGGAAAGAATTCCATTGACTTTTTGTTCTGCCTGAAACTTAAGAGCTTTTTCCCTCTACCACTGAGCTATCACTGCAACAGGATTGATTTCAGCTCTGAACCACGGAGGAACATTTCTGAGTAATCTCAGTGTGCATGCTGGATTTCCAGCATAAATTAGTGCCCTTTTTTGCACTAGCTCTGCCATCCATCTCCACTGTAAGTTATTCAGTTAGCAGGAAAAAAAAACAGAGACAGGAATAGCAAGGTGAATCCCTCCCCCTAAAATACACATCTGTTTACAATCATGTTTCTGCTGTCAGGAGAAAGTGAGGTTGCAACTATGTGCCAGCTGTATGATGCTATAAATCAGTGTATTTTAACATTCAAGTAACCTCTCTTTTATACCAACTTTGTTTGAAGAAGGGATTTTCTCAAAGAATGAGAATAGAATCTGCTCTGAAACAAGACAGATGCCGATTACAAATTCCACAAGACCTCTGTGTCCAAAACAATTATTCCAAGAACATCATACACCTTCACTATTGAGGGTCAGATGTAAAACTTAGACCCATTTGGATTTACAGTTACTGTCAGCATGCAAGGCTTCCAGCTGCAATAAATATACCTACAGAAATATGGAGAGAAGGCAGAGATTCCAGACCTGGTTCAGGTCCTGGATGCTGAACAACAGGCTCTAAGGATTTGCAAATTTACTGAAGAGATTAAAGACACAGACACCTAAAGGGATTTTCAAAAGCACCTAAGCAAGTTAAAAGCCTTTGAAAATTATGCTAAGCATCTGTTCGCATCTTTAGAAACCGAAATACGCTTTAAATCCAAACCCAAGATATTAGAGGCAAATTCATTCTGGGGAACTTAACAAGCATACTACACCTCATATTCTCCAAAAGTTGTGTTTATTCACACTTGTCTTAGTTGAGGAAAGCTTTTTAGATGTCTCTTCTAGACTGCCTGGCATGAGGGAACAGGAAAACTGTGCATGTGAATGAGTGATGAATCTAAGAGCATGAAGAGACAGGTGGGTGTAGGGGACAGCATGCTAGCGGGGGTTCAGAAGAAACACGGTCACACAACATGACCTGCAGAGTGATTTTCCCCACTCTGAGCCAGTCTTCACAACATTTTTCAGCCTAGTGAGTTTACATGCTTTTTGGGTCAGAGAACCTCTCTTGCTATATACCTACGATAGTCCATAGCCATCGTGACCTCTATCAATGCCTCTAAGCACTGCTATAACTCAAATACATACAACTTGGTTTCTAGATGACAGCCTTAAAACCTCTCCAGCTCTAGACCTATTTTCTGATGGGGAATCTGGTTCACCACATAACATTTCAAACAACCTGAGCCTACTATATACATATATTTCTGTATATAGCACTACTGTTCAATTAAAGGGTCCTTAAATATCTAAACCATGTTTAAACATGTTTTAATGTGCCTTTCTTCACATACATGTATACACTTTTTTTTTTTAATGTATAGACACAGAAGAATGCAAGCAGCAGGCTCTGGGGTATGTAACTGGCATTTTATAAAGGTCACCTTTTCATGCAGAAAGAAACACAGCTGAAGGTTAATTAAATTAAATTCTACATTTATCCAAACTCTCCAAAGCAAGGGCTTTAATAACATCCTTAAATAACAGCCAGCATTTTTTTTTAAAAAAAATTGAGGATGCGATGATCAGATAAGTCTTGGAGCAAGATGGAAAAAAAAATCAACTGCATTGTGTATGTTTTACTCCTCAATTCTCTTAGTTTGTTGTTTGTTGGTTTTTTTTTTAATTTTTTTTTTTTAAAAAAAGCAAGCATTGGGAGCAGTCTACTGCTGCTGAGCTTCTGCTGTTACCATTCCAACACTTGTGTCTAACAATGAATGTTCACAATTTAGCCCATACAGGCCTATGGATGGCAATGACAGACCTGCAGTCAGGACCTTTGTGCTGATGCACGTTAGCACAAAACCCAGCAGGAGAAATCCTGTAGTAATAAAACAACCAAAATCCTGACAAAGGCCAAAGTAATTTCAGGCATTACATTCCTGAGTGCAAGTTGTGAGCACACAACAAAATACAAGCAGGGAGAAGCACGTGAGAGCTCATCACTCTCTTGAATTCAAGACAACACAACACACGCATACTGACTCCATTACCATACTCTGTCCTGTACATCTATTTAGGCTCCAGGGCTGTCACACACTGGACAGGGGGCTCTTATTCCTGTGAACTCACAAGAAGAAAGGAAAGAATGGTTGGGGAAAGTGCCCTGCGGTGACATCTGCTTCCACCAGGAACGGGAGTACCAGCTCTCCTGCCAGTAAGGACAAGTAGTCACAGGGTTCCCCATTGAAGAGGTTCCAAAGGTTGCCATTCCCCCATGTCCTACAAACCACGTGCTACAAGTTAACACTACACAGCTGTAATTTTTAGTCATGCTTTGTTACATGGCCCTAATTCTGATGCATTTGCTATCACCAGATCTGCAAAATGACACAAGGAGAGAGTGCCCTGCACTGGCATCAGGACAAGAAGAGAATCTAAAAACATGGCTTTTCAACCTTGCCATTTAAACACACCGTTCTGTTTGTAGAAAGAGGATGAAAGGAAGGTAACAGCCCTGTGCAAAGGACAACTAGCACAGCAGAGAACTCATCATTCTTCAGAAAATAACGTTTTAAAGTCCCTTGCTCTGGACAGACCTGACACACCTACAAATAGAAAAGTGAGCAGTAAGCAGCCACCTGCTTAAGGGTATCCTCTCCATCCCACAGCACCAGGACAACCTGTAGAGAAGCAATGGCCCAGATGGCTAGTGAGCCAGGAGAACAATGTTCCCCTCTTCAGATTTTCTTATGAATAGCCTACAACAGGGTCTGGTTTCATAAACGTCAGAGGAGTCAGGTGGAACAGCCACAGTGTTTTACCACTCAGAGAAACTCTGGTAACAAATTGTGTTCTCAGATATACCCACCAGTTCCCATCTAATAAAAGACACACAAAAAGCCCATCAGGGTCTGTGCTCTGTGCATAGGGCTCAGAGCATTTAAATTATTGTTACAGCAGCACTGTTAAAAATAGACTACTTATAAATAACTATGCCCTAACACAGTTTTCATTAGCACCAGACATACTAGTAGAATCAGGTATCTCCTGTCCCAACCAATTAAAGCAATTTTTACCAATTAAAGCAATTTTAAAGCAACTCCATTTTTGCTAAGAGGAATTAATAATCTCTAGGAGGCACAGCACCCTCTGCTCATAGATCCAGGGTAGGCCAGATCCTATTATATGAATTATTGGGGAGTTACTGATTTCACTGGGAATCTGCCAATTTACACCAAAATGACAGCAGGGGAAGCATCTCATTTCCCACGTTGCTGCAAACACTTCCGTCCTCCCACTAGCTCTACGCATTTAATTAGATCCCTCAGCATGGTGAAGGAATCACTGCAATTCACTGAACTATATGTGGCCAAGACACAAACATCTGCTCCTGTTCGCAACGGGAGACAACAGTCACTTCCAAAATGTGTTCCTTAGGATCTGCCCTTACTCAAATGCTGCAATGCTCTTTTCAATCTGGTGTGATCTTTCAGAGAGTCTTTTGGCATATGAGAGACTCCTTGCAAATGGGGTGGGGGGGAAAAAAATCAGAAATAATATGCATATCTCCCAACATACCACATGTACACATCTAAATCTTCACAAATACCTTGTGATTTGCAAGGAGCTGAAGATGATTCATCATGCTAGTTGGTCAGATTGGGTAGAGAGGAACAGGACCAGAGAGGCAGTCTGTGCTCTGCCCAGCTCAGAGTCTTCAGCTACGGGTCAGTATGGCTGACCAGGCTACCTAACTTCATCATCAGGCATTGACTCCTGAAACTATACATTTCCTACAGTTGACAAAACGTGAAAACAGTCTCCTTTAACTAGAGGCAGGATTAGTTCATAAGATGGGGCTGCATTTGTAAAGTTTTATTTTTATATAATAAAAACCAAGAGTGTTTCCAAAGAAACAGAAGCCCTCCCCTACTACTTTCTAATTTATACGTATTAGTAGTAAAATACAATACATACATTCGTAAGTTTACATCTGTATTACCTTTTATATCCCTGTGCACATTTGTCAGTCTCTACTTCCTCTCATGAAGAAACAAAATTATCTCAGCAAATTTTTTCAGAAGCTAAGGATGAGAATCCTTGTTATTCCTCCTAATTCCCCTTGTGCTCATCTTCTTGGAAGCTCTCTCCAGAGAAGTACAGAGAGAGCATAGTCTCTCAAATTTTACGCAAACTGTTTCCATCAAAATAAGGTGGTGAAAAAACACCCAACTGACCCAAAACTATTGATGCATTTAGGTTAAATTTGCCAGGCTTTTTTGGCCAGGGAAAAACAAGCCCTGGGTAGAGCCTCCCTCTCTGTCCCCATTGTGCCTCATAGTTTGATTCCCAGGCATCTCAAGGACTGAGCTCAAGCTGGTAATTCTCCCCCAGCCAGCACAGTCATACCACCTAGGTCAAATCCTTCCCATATCAACACAGAGCAGGGATTTGAGGGAGTCTCCCACAACGTAGCAGAGTACATTAACAACTGGGCAGCTTGTAGCAAGCCTCACAACTCCTGAAAAAATTGTGCTATTTGGAATAAACACTTCTATATTTTGTGGCCAGAGGAAACAGGAGAGAAGGAAGACTATGAGCACACAGCCAGCCATTAGGATGTTCACTTGCAAGGTAAGAACCCGTGTCGCAGTCTTTGCTATAGATGACTCTAATGCGGAGGCAGATGTGATTTATGCAGTTCTAGTCATGCTCCTATCAGAATTTAAATTGAATTTGTAGTGCCAGGTTCTCACAAAAAAATTGAAGCACACTCATTTAAGCCAGTAGGGTAATATAAACACTTAACACAAAAATTGTAGTTATCTGCTTGGCTAAACCAAGAGCATCTCTGGGTGTTTACACAACTTAAAGCAGCTGACCCCTCATTTTCTTCTTAGGTCCAAAAAAATCTCAAATACGTCAGGTGGAATAAAGCCACATCAGTCTTAGACACAGACAACAATATAATTGCTGACGTTTATTATTTATCATAGAATGGTTTGGGTTGGAAGGGACCTTAAAGATCATCCTGTCGCAACCCCCCTGCCATGGCAGGAACACCTCCCACCAGCCCAGGTTGCTCCAAGCCCCATCCAACCTGGCCTGGAACACTGCCAGGCAGGGAAAGACAGCTTCCCTGGGCAGCCTGGGCCAAATTGTCGCAACACCCTCGTGATAAAGAATTTCTTCCTAATATCTAATCTATCTACATGATATCTACATGACCAGAGATGTTTATAAGACAGGCTCCCCTATTTCTGCTCCTTATTGGGAATCCTTGTATTACACATCTGAAAGCCCTGCTTCACTAGTAGCAAATGATTTCCAATGAGCTGCAAGACAGTTTGGTTTTAGAGGTATTGTCAATCACTGACATTTGGTGTAAGATCAATTTGCTTGTTTGTTGTTAACTAAAACACACACAGAGGAAAAAGGGAACAAACTGCACCAAGCTCTGTTAAGTCACATCACTTGACATGCTACTGGGTGCTCAGATATTATACTGACAAGGAAGAAATACCAAACAATAATGCAGTTCCTTTAAATATATAATTATAGGAGAAATCCCAGAAACACAAACTTCAGCAGAGCTACCATTTCATCCAACATCTTCATTTTCTTCAAACACATCTGTAAAACCAGCCTTTTCACCTTTGTCACATACTCAAGACATCAGTAGGACTCAATAGCCAGCACAGTACTACAATTAAGCTCCAAATCAGTAAAAGAATTTTAGTTCTCCCTCTAAACACACACATTTAATCACTCTTCTTTCTATACACAAATTAAATCAATTCTTGTGGCATTTTATAGAGGGGCTTTTTGAGTGGGATTTTTTTTAAAAAAGAAAAAAAAAAGCAGTTATAAGAGTTACAGCATTGTTGGAAAAGCAATTATGTGAAGTGCAAAAAAGCTATGAAATAACAGAGGGGAACACACGGGGAATGGAGGGAACATGGAGAAAGTCACCTGGCCAAACATGGTTTAACTGTCTGAAGAGAGAAAAATATAGAATAGCATAGTTGTAAAAAGGTTTTCAAATAACAGAAAGATAGCCTTTAAGCACTAATGAGTTCAAATGCTTCAAAAGATACAAGTCACTGGGGGCAGACTTGCAATGTACCACCTTTAATTTTGACAGTATCTTGTTAAGCTCATAGCCTGACATTGTGCCTGCTACAGTACAGCTTCCAAGCTTTTAACTTCCACTGCAAAATTAACTATGAAATGTCATCTGATATTTAGCAATGCTACTTATGAGATGATGTTTTATAAATCAAACTTCAACAACTGTAGTATGATTTCATTAATATTCTCATGTAGTTAATATCGGAGCACAAAACGAAAGAAAACTAACAAAGCATGCATCTTAATCTCAAGATAAGGATAATCTAGCAAATGGACTACACAGTTACATAGTTCATCTTCTCAATTCCATTAATTTCAAACAGATTATAGCAAAAGCCTTGAGAGGCACCTCAATGTTCAATGCTGAGGCTTCACTGACAAGGAAACAGATGCACGTGGTAAATGGTTGGAGAGGAAGGAAACTCTCTAGCATTCTGTAGTTTAATTTATGTCTAGACTATAAGACTTTGAAAGCATAATATTGTTCTTAAAAAGAAGGACTATTCATATGGTGAATAATACTTGGGGGAAGGGGAGAAAATAACCTCAAAAAAAAATCAGTCTCACCTAGTGCATTCATACATACACCTCCCACCTATCTTTCTCATACGAAAACAGAAAAAAAAATCCACAGCAAGCCACAGGTGGAAGTTTTCTCAATGCATCCAAAGTATCAAGTGATCTACTAGCTGAAAAAGCAATCTATCAAAGTAGCTTCCACATGTCTACGGTCAAACAAGCAGCAGTCTGATATTCTCAGTTGTACTCATGGCTCAGCCATCGGCTCACCTTGACCCTGGGAAAGTCACCTGGAGCAAATGAGCAAAACATTTTGCCACAGCTTGCAGCACAGTTTGTGGAGGCCCAGGAAGAATCCTCTGGACCCAGTACACAGTAAAGCATCCACAGTTGTGTGTGCTTGCAGCAGGAAATAAGAGCTATGGATGGACTCTCTCCATCAGACACCCTGAACATACCCTGAAGAAAAACCAGCTCCTAGACAGCACGGTGGTTCTGCAACCAGATCAGGCACTGTAAATACCTTCCAACCCTACCAGCACTTATCTGGAGTGTTGGCCTTTAGCATGTTAATGCATTGCATATATCCCCAAGTCTGTGTACAAAAATCTCTGAGCCTGCAGGTGCCCTCTACTTATCCCAGTCAGGGTCTTCTACTCAAAAGAAAAAAAATATGGAGCCAGCATTCTCCCCTTCCCCTTCCTCTGTTCTTCAGTTCTACAATCTTTTCACCTTATTTTCCTTTGGATGGGAGGGGGTGGGGTACATGCATAAAAATACATGACTCTAAAGCAAGCCCCAAAATGGTAAGCAAGCATAAATCCTGCACACTCCAGAGTGCGCAAAAAATTTAGAGCTCTAGTCTGAGTTTGACCTCTAGCATGAGTTACTGCATCTGTAAAGGGGGAACAACAAATGGGAAGACAAAAGTTATCAGGCATGCAGCACCACACTGAAGTCCTGCAGGACAAAACTGAAAAGCTCAGGTGTGAGGTTTTGAAATTCCCACCCAAGTTTATTCTCAACAGAAGCGGAGTTCTCTTCACATTGTTGTTTTATCCAAACAGAAGTCTGTGTGCAGAAGCCATCACACTTCCATCACACTCAACAGGTCCATAATGAGCAATAGTGCACAACAGCCATTACATTTCTGCACAGCTACCTAACACTTCAGGCTGAACCACACTGAGGTATGGAGTAGTGACAGCCTCTTCAGAAAGGCAGATAGCTCAGAGAAATCTGCCAGCTTCACTGTCAGTGATGGTATTGCACATGCCAGCTGATGACACCAGGGACAAGAGCCTGGGGGACTTACTGGGTGTTACAGCAACAGATAAGACAGAGTCAAGGACAACGTACGAGTTCTGTTCTGAGTTTTAAAGCTATTAGTTTAAGTAGATACTCATTATAACTAAACTGAATGATGTATCTGAGAGGGCAACCAGTGGCTTTTTAAGCAAAGGTAATAGATGAATTTTGCAATAGCTGTTATATAGATCCTGCTTCCATTTACCATTCGCAGGGTACGTGAACTCTGTTCCTTTCATTTGTACAGTTCCACTGCTAATGGTAAACAGAGCAGACAAACAACACTTCATGAGCCTTCTCTCACACAAAAAAACCCTGTCTTCCTTTATGTGCTTGACAGTAAAGAGTAAGCTCCAAGAAAAGATATTCCATTTTGCTGTTTTCTTTAGGTTTACTACATTTTAGATGTATAGATTAAATCTATCTTTACAAAGACTTTAGAAACAGTTGCATTCCTTCAAAGGCAGATGCATGGATAATTTTCTCTTCTTCCCATTTCTATGAATGGCATCTTGTGATGATATAATACACTTATTCTTAACTTTAGTGGACAGCCACACCAACTTGTTCCAGCTGAAAATACATTACCTAACACTGTATAGTGAAGAAGCCTGAAAAATGACATCTGCAGGAGCAAGGTGTGGAAAAAGCCTGCTTCTGTACAGAACAAGCTCCTGGTGGTTGAAGAGGCAAGAGTGATGCACTGTTCACACACTGTTCTATCAGGGGAAATTGATGGCATTTTGTTGACCCAGAGAACCAGTCAATCAAAAGTCAGTAGAGAAAAAGCAGAGGGAAAGGAGGAGAAATGAAGCTTGAGCTGCAGCAGTCATTTGCAGAGAGAATTATAGCTGAGAAGATGGTCCAATCTTTTGGGGATGCCTGCCACAAGCTGGCTTGGGGCAGTGCTGTGGGCCATCCTCTGTTCCATGTCACAGAAATCTTTCCTTCCTAAAGGAAAAGGCAGCAGCTCATTGGCAAAGCATCAACATGTGTGCAAGAAAAATAGAACAGGACTGGCCTGCAGGCCAGACCTAGCCCAGCTGCTGACATAGCTGAACCTCTGAATTACATCACTAGGTCAATGCCTATTTTTGCTACATCCTTCCTATCACTGTCCAGTTCCCTAGTCTTCACACTACAATATTCATTTTTTAAAATACATATGTATTAACACCTACCAAATTACAACTCATCCCAGAGTTAAGGACATTAATCTTCTATCTCTGAAAGCTTGTTGCTAAAGCTCTGCTGTATTACCTGGAGCTGTGTGCTTCATTATGGACCACTATCACGTGAGCCATGACCACACACTCAAGGTTGAAATGTGCAGAAAGATGAGACAACAGTATCACAAGAATAAAAGAAGCAGCTGTTAAACATCTGGTCAGCATGCTTCCCCTTGCCCTCCCTCACCAGGATAGTTTGCTGCTTTTGAACAACCGATGAAGACTGCAAAACCCCTACTACAAATACAGCTAAAAACCATGGCAATAAGTCAGGTGCCAGAGCCTAAATCCATTCAAACCTAATAACTGATGACCACTGGCCCCAGTAAGCCTTGGATCAAGCCCAACCTCCAAGTCTCATTAAACTCATTTTTATGTAAGAACCAGTAGCCCATTTGCCTCCTTCCTTTAGCTGGGAGAGAAACAGAAGCAGTTGTTAGAATCAGACTTACTCCTTATACAGGCTAAAAGAGTAAAGAACTCCAAAATGAGATTAATCAAAGTGAAGGAGTTATAATAGGCTTAAAAATGAGAGCACATTAATAACCGTTCCCTCGTGGTAAACAGAGCTGGTAATCAAGCAGAGACTCAGCAGAACTCCTTACCCATCACTGAAGCAGAATTAGCTCTGTAGCAACATGAATGAGCAAGTGATTGGCCTGGACAGTCACAGGCCAGGGTGGAAAGGCTCTGTAGAAATTAAATTCATCCATCAAAAACCCAAGAGAAGAGAAAGACACTTTTCTCTTAGAAAAGAGGTCATATCTGTTGGTCATCTCAGCTTTCTCTGTCCACCATCAAGACGTTTTGCACTGCAGGCACTAAGCCCAGCAAGGACGATGTGACAGTCACTGAAAACAATCCTTTCTCCACTAGAACTCCAGGCCTAGCACAGGACACCAGGCTCCAGCCAGAATGAGCCGTGCTTCTTCAGAGCAACCAATCCGTGAAGGCCGATTGATAGGTGTCCAGTTTTCCTCCTCTGTTCCTGTGACAAAAACGTATCCTGACAGTTCTTTGCTGCCTTTGTCTTGGGTCAGGAAATTTGCCTGGAGAAACTCGCTGTCCTACTGATCCTTCTTTTGTCAGCTTAGCAGCCTGCAATGCTGTGATGCTCTTTGAAATTTAACAGAAAAAGCAAAACAAGTGATAACTCATCTCTATTCAAAGTTATAATTCGTCAGTGAAACTTTTTCAGAACTTTCAAGCTAAAACCCTGAAGGGGGAGAAGAGAAAAGAAAGCAAGACTGGCTGGATGTGTCTTCTTACTAGACATTGTGGTCATGCAGGAACATGCAGTGTCTTCCCCTTCTCCATCCTCCTATGGGCACTCAGTATATGCATGCAAAATCCTGACAGTACTTACCTTCACAAGCCCCCTGGAGATAGATGCCTTCATTTCACAGTTGGGTAAGTGGTGTGACAGACAAGCTGGCTGGATCAAAGTCAAATAGTGAGTCTGCAGCTCATCATCGAATTGCATGAGATTGAGTTTTGCTTTTATTTATCAGTTTTAGCATTTTTGAATTCATTTGAGGAAAAAAAAAAAAGTTGGATGAGAAGAAAGGAAAACCACAGTATCATGGGAGAAGAAAAAGCCCACACAAGAGAGGCTAAAAAACCCTTCTGAACTTGCTAGAGTCTTTATAGTCGGGGCCCTTGTGCACCCTTTAATTAGCCCCAGGACATGAGTCTTGAAGTGAGAATATACCCACACAGACAAAAAAAAAAAGGTAGAATGGCTAGATAACCATTCATTCCCATAGCTGATCTTCAAACCAGTGACAAGCTACCAGGAGGAGTGCCAGCTGGACCCTGAAAGGTCTGTAAAACTTGGACAACTGTGGAATTACCCAGTGAATTTGAGGGAGGAAAACACACTCCAAAACTTTCCATTTCACATAAGCTCCACTTTCAGAAAGCTCTTTTTTCATTTACAATACGTTCCCTCTGGTTTTAATGAAAACTCTGCTGTACCATGCTGACAAAATCCACCCTTCTTCATCATTACTACAGCCAGCAGCTAACTGTCCAAGCCAACAGACTGAGCCTCTTCCAAGCACATTGTAAAGTCTTTCAAAATAGACTGGGCAACAGCAGGAGCAGGTTCTGAAGCTAGGTCTCCTTCACACAATTACCACCACACCCAACTAATCCATGTAAGCTACCAGTATGAGAATCCCACAAACCAAGCATCAGCCTCCAAAGTAAAAGGTCTCTGGTTGCAAATCCTGCATGAGTCAAGGTACACCCTCTGGAATGAAGTCAGTTGTTGCTCTAAGGACTATGCTTGGGATTCAAATCACACACAAACACACTTATATACAATTTGAGCTGTTTGACTGCCAGATGTATTCTCGGAGGGACATCTTGACTCCCTGTACACCCAAAGGAAAGAAGGAGCAACTCCAATACGTCCTATCTTGAGACAAGCCCTCTTTGAGGTGGAATGAATCTCCCTCTCCAAGTGCCCTTTCTCTCTCTTTTCCCCTATCATCTGCAGAAGGAAGCCCCAAATGACTTCATTAGATGTTTAATTCTTAGACAGCTTTAGATACGCAGAATTAACCTAAGCTGAAGATTTTACTCTTGACCAGAAGAAAAAAAATTGCTCCACAGCTGGATAATAGGCAAAATACAGCTATAGGCTCTTAAATAGAAAGAGATTTTGCTCTTGACTGGACTATTCTTCCCCTCAATGCAGTTTCCAGACTTAGATTCAGAACATTAAAATAAAGGTCTGGGCCAATTATAAATACGAAATAAATTATGGAGTTTCCTTGATCTGCAGATATTTTACTTACTATGTGAACTGCCTTATTTGCCTGATTCACATAACAAAAGGTTTTCAAAACACTGCTTTGTTCTGAAGTGATAAAAAAAAAGCAATCACTCTAAAAAACATTCTCAAGTGTTGTTTTACCTACTGACTAAGATTAGATGCCAATTTAGATCACAGGAAGCTGTAACACTTCAATTTCTGTGCACTATGATATTTTTACTAGGTTGCAAAGATTACCTACATAATTCTGTCTTCATTTTTTAAACCATAAAGCTATCTTCTGTCATTTTTATGTGATGCCTTGAACAAAGCTTTTCAAAACTAAGCTACTGGAGCTTATTCACACATTGCACTTTGTCTCGTTGCTTCTGTCATTTTTATGTTGCCCCTCCAGCACAGCTCAGAAGATCATACAGTGTCCCAATTCAAATGCATGACTGTGACCCTTGAAGAAGGGTTTCCATAAAACAGGGTCAAATAAAATGAAAAGCAGGTAAGAATTACACTGCTGCCTTGTTTCTGCACACAAGACAGGAAAATAAAGGCATGGGAATTTATCCTAGTGAAAAATATCTCCAGGTAATTGTCAGCTTGAAGACATTATCATATTTTATGACAGTACTGGCTTCAGGCCTCAAAAAGAAGTAAAAGCCTCTTTGAACAAGATATGGGGATAAGCCTATCTTTGACAAGAAATCAGCACAGGAACATGCCCAAAGTGCTAACATACAGTGCTCATGCAGACACAACACTTTTAAAGACCAAGTTTCTTAAATTAAAACAGTGCTTCTCAAGCTCAGTCCTTCAAGGCTAGGAATATAAAGTTCTCTATCACTAAACCCCTTTAGAAACAAATTCAAAAATCAAAAGGCTAGATTGAACAGAGTAGCCATAGTCTTCTAACATCTCTCCTGCTGTCCAAAAAACTCGATAACTACAGTTGATTTCAGAGTAAGCACGTGAATTTTACATAAAAACAGTGACCAAGAACCTGGTAACAAGGCATGTACTCTCTGACACCAGCACCCCTTCCCTCAGTCGGCAGCACTTGCCACTGCAAGTCCCAAACCCTTGCTGTAGTCTGCTCTGTAGGCACTGAAGAGACAACCTTTCCCCTCCCTCCTAAACACACCGTTGATACATAAGCAAATCATTTCTCTCCCTTGCCTATAAAGCCTCCTGAATTGCTGGTACAGCACTGGCAGCATCTTCAGAAGGATGCTCCAGGTGCTCTCCACATAGCCTCAGAGAATCATGCCCCAAAGTCAGTGACAAGAAGGTTCCTAAATCCCAAAGCAAGCTTTGGAAAAATATTGTCCATAAAAATAAATCAAGAAATTGTACTGTATTGGGTTCATGGATTCATGCTTTCTTTGATGAGCACAGGGGTGGCAGGAGCTCCCCAGCTATGCTGGCAGTTTTGGCTTGCCTCAATCTTAAAGCGAGCTACCTCCCTACTCCCTTGCATTTTCTGGAACCACAGAGTGCTCTAGCTTTATTTACAGAGTAGTTGGGGGCTGTGGAGCAAAAATGCTTTTGGCATAGGTGCTTAAACACA
The DNA here is from genome assembly GCA_028020825.1 of Podargus strigoides. Classification (NCBI taxonomy): domain Eukaryota; kingdom Metazoa; phylum Chordata; class Aves; order Caprimulgiformes; family Podargidae; genus Podargus; species Podargus strigoides. The sequence continues at coordinate 7,331,544 of CM051633.1, forward strand.
GCCATGCTCTAGAGAAATACCATAGTGAACATCAAACACAATCTGCTGGCACAGACGCTTTCTCTTCTGTGCTGCATCGCTTCCGACACTGCATCACTGCCGGATCCCAGTGCCTCCCAGCAGCACACTGAGTGCTGCAGCTCAGATCTGATGTTCAGTTTATTCTCCCTTTTTCCCTGAGGGAGCACCATATGCACCACCAGTGTGAATTGTTTTGGGAAGGTGTAGGTTTTAAACAGGAATGAAAGGTGCTCAGGCACATCGTGCACAATAAAAGCTCATTTCACAGATTAGGGCAAATATCCTCCTCTCCCTTCCATTAAAGCAGCCTCTTCTGCAAAGAATGGCTTTATCCTTTTAGGACAATATTCTACTGAACCAAAAGCCAAATCATCAACCACCGTCCTACCATAAACACCCATGGAAGTTTTAATGACACATACCAGTGCTGAAGTACACACCAGGACTATACAACCCAACCATTCACTGATGGTTGTAAAGTATTCATGGATTCCAAAATAAGAGAGACTATCAGTTTATCATCCCATATAGGATACCAGCCTTTTGTTTCCTCTGTTTTGCACACTTTCTCACCAAATGCTTGTACTCTCCTTGAACTAGAACAACTCTTTTCCAGTCGCTTGGCAATACTGTGCTTCTCACTCTACTTTGGCTTCCTCAGCTGTGCACATCTTTACCCTAACATCCTGTTCCTGAAACAGGCCTGCCTACAATATTTGATAAAATCTGAGTAAAACTGCCTGAATAGTAATGTTATTATGAAATGCCATCTCTCTAGGGAATGAGACAGTTAAGTTTTCTTAGTAGCTTGTGCACTTGATGAACAGAAAACATTTCCTCCTTAGAAATGAGCAAAACATTAAAGAATTCCAGTAACACCAGAACAAATAATTCAATTATTCAATGCAGAATGTTTGCATAGGACAAGAACAGTTTCCAAAGGTGTTTGAGGGCTTTGTTATTGTTTTTTGACAAGTCATCAAAATCTACAGGCCTTAATACTAAAAATTTTTGTTCACAGACCAGAATTTTTTCTGTATTGAGAAAGACAAAAAAAAAAAAATCAGTTAAAAAAATATTCCTACAGAGAGGGCATAAGAAAAAACTCAGTTCTGCTCAAAAGGAGCTTTCCTATAATTCCCCAGCAGACCTAGAAACAGCAACTGATAAAACAGTTCTTAATTCTCCACCTGTTGATGTAGCTTTCTTCTCCATGAAGAATTAGAGTCCACATTACCAGCAAAGAAGGGGGGGGAAAAGAAAAGAAAAAAAGGGGAAAAAAAGCAGCTACAAGAAAGAGACAAAAGCATCCCTGTAGTCTTAGTACTATTTCAGATTTTCAACAATAAAAAGTCTTCTAAGAGCCAGAAAGTCACATTTGAGTCCCATATGTAGGTCAGAGACAAACTGTTCTTTCTAAAAGAAATTAGCAATTAAAATTTAGAGATTTGATTTAACTTCACACAAAAGTTTCCAAAGAAGCACATCTGCCATCTCTGCTGTGCTGGTGGACTGAGATGCTGTGAGTGCTAGAAGCACTGTCAGCACAGGAACCCAGCGAGCCCGGAGGTCTGGGGCTCAGCCCCCATGCTGGTAAGTCCAAACTCACTGAACAAGCTCTGGTGGCAGGCAGATGTTTTACACTGTAGGGGTCCAGCATGAATAACCATCTGATTTTCATGCATGAAAAAAGTTCAAGGTGCACAGCACATTGCTCTTACCACGGTGGTCCTCTCTAGGACGAGCACCACCAAGGCTCAGCTGAGGACTTTTCTGGAGTGCTGCAGCAGGTCAAAGTGTGAGCCAACACAAGCAGGACAATGGAAAGAATGGAGGTATAAATATGCAAGGAAAAAAGATTCTTCTTGGATTTTGATGAGTGTGCTGTATGAACGGGATCGTGGTAACTCAAAACCACTACAACCAAACACAAGAACTCCCAGGGGAAACCTGCATCCAGAGTTAAAATTCTTCTACTGTACCCACTTCAGGCTGACTTGTTTTGCCGTGCTGTCCTCTATCACAGAAACAGTTTGATTTCAGAAATGCTTAACACAAAAAAACAGTTATTTCCCCATGTAAATAACAGAGGAATTGAAAGAAATACTCAGAAAAACCAAACCTCTGCAAAAAGCTACAACAGAATTTGCACATAGCATCTAGTTCTGATGGCATGACAGCCCAGTTTGAACTGGCTCCCATGGTAACCACAACATTCGGGTCCCCAGAGAGCCACCTCACACACACAGGACTGAAAGGGACATGTCTGTAGCTTTGCAGCTCAAGAGAGAGGACACAAACTTGATTGAATGCAGGGCATCTCTCCACAACAGTACCGTCCTTGCAGCTAACAGGACTCAGGAAGAGACCATTTCTTTCCCTCAGGAACAGGATTCAGCTCATGGCATCTCCAGGACTAGAGATGCACTTCTCTAAGAACTGACCCTTGCTGCCCTCTTCCCTCAAAACCCAGTGCAGCCCAACTGTCATGCATGTACTCACATCATTTCACCAGGAGCTTTTTGCTCCTCAGCAAGACCCTGCTAGTCTAGTTGGGTTGGTGGTGGTGTAGTCAGCCCAGAGAAGTCCCATCCAGTCCCCTCCCCTACTTCCTTTGCCATAGAGATGACTCCAACACTCCTGACAGCAAAGGCATCCTTTGCTCACTCATGTCTCCTCAAATCCCCCTTTCCAAGGGCATGCCTCATCTCACATTTCTCAGTTGGCTGCTGCAGGATGACAACACCACGATCCAGGAGCACGGCAGTGAAATACATCTCTCCTACTTTATCAGCTTGAGAACATGGAGCAGTAAGGACCAGTCTGCAAGCAATGGGACAGCACTTACTGTTCCACCACACCACTGTGCAGTTCATCACCACGCACACCAAGAACTCTGTGCCTTTCTCGTTCCCATGTGCTACCAACTGCATTTCACACAGGACTTGCTCTAATCAGAACTCAGAGATTCTGAAGAAAGGGAGGCAATTTAAAAACCAACACACACCACCATACTTATATTCTCAGTACCTTTCTGACCTCTAGGTTGCTGTGAGGTCCACACTACGACAGGCATCACAGATTTTTAATGCAAAAAGATCTCCGTGTAAGGAGTATTTATCCTCCTTTTCATGGAATACCTCTTAAAAATTCAGATCATCAGCCCTAGAAGAGGCACTTTCACAGCATCCCACTGACAGACACAACTCCATTAGTGCTCCTCCTTCCCAGCCCACTGTAATTTATTACAGTATTATAATTTACAACTCAGGCTCTAGGAAGACAGAAAGAGGCAGGAAAGTAGTTTGGGCAAGACCTATAGAAATGATAATAAAGTGGTTTTCATGAGAAAGACCAGAAAGTGATGATTTGCTCTTTGCCCCAAAAGAGGTTATGTTTCTCAGCAAATCAAACCCTTTTGTTCATCTTCCAAACATATGCTGGCTGAGCTTCCAACCTCTAGAAAAGAGGCAGGAAGTAGCACATTAATTACAGTATCATTAAAACAATAACAGCCCAGAAGTTTATACAGCTTTAAGGCTTCTGTTGAAAATAAGGTTTTAAATATAATATTTTCTGAAGTTAATAGAACTTCAATTACTTGTAGATAAGAACAATGCACAGTATCTAATGAAGGTTACTGTGAACACTACCCTTCCTTCAGGAAAGTCTCTTCAACTAGATGAGCCAGAGACACTTACGCAAGCAACAGGTATTTTTGATTCAGTTTCTCAAAAGTGAGAAACAGAAGAAAATTTAAAATTCCTGCCCATTTGGCAGAGCACAGGGCTCTGTCTGCCTCTCTCTCTCTCCGAGCCACGACATGGTAATTCACAACATTAATTCAAGTCCTGAACATATCAGCTATTTTACATCTGGTTCCTGTTATTTTAACCTCAGAAGCAAATTTGGGAAAAAAAAAAAAAATTCTGCTGATTGCTCATACTTTTCTAAAGTTCCCTTCCTTTGTTCTATCAGCCAGGTTATTTAGAGGATATTACCCCAATCCCACAAAGAATTTAAGAATATGAATACTTCCAGTGAAGGCAAAGGCTCTAATGGATCAAAATGCTTTATTTATTAGAGTTATCAGCTCCTGCTTCATATCCTAACTACTCAACCAAAACACCCTTCCAGTCTCTTTATTATGCCTGTTGCATTAGTGGTAAGTGAGGCATAGAACACACGCTCTACTTGGCAATTCCATTCTGCCCTCCCAGGGGCAACTTTCCATATATCAACTATCAGATGCTTCTTCCTCCAAACTTTTACCACAGGTATTAACGACCGACATTGGGCCAGTTGCCTCTGAAGAATGAGTGGTCAGAGTGCACAAGCAACATCCTCAGGGAATAACCAGAAAACTAGCAGTACAACACTTGTACAAAACACAGACAGTTTGCTGCTGCGCTCTGTTCTCAATACAGCCATGACTGCCCAAAGCAGAGCTACCACCAGGTAAGACAGGACCAGGTTCTCCTCCATTACACTGCAGCAGTCCCACTCACTTCACTGGGATTTGCTCATTTAAATCAGAATAGCATGCAACTTCGTATGACCACAGGCTTAACCAGTGCAGACAGAGAGCAAGATCTGCAAAGAAGTTAACAGATGAGTTTGCAAACACACATTAGTCACTAAAATAGTGTGGTCAGAGGGGGCGTGGGCACACTACAGCACCCCACCGCCCCCTAGAAAGGCTGCATTTCTTTTTCCAGGGGGACTGTATCCCAATTCTACAATAACATGCCCTGCAGTTTAATAGACTCCTCTCATACCTAAAACACCAAAATCAAACTTTTCCAAAGCAAAGAATAACGAAGTCTCTCATCTTAGAGTCTCTCCTCCCATGTGTCCCATGAAGCTTGCAGATGTCTCTACGTTAGGAAACATGCAGATCCTGTAATTGCTGAACTGTTTGATTGGCCTCACTGATCTGGCCTCAGTGTAGGACTACAGTTGTCTGTTGTTCCAGGGCTATACTAGCCAGTAGCCTGGAAGAAAGGAAAGTGGAGAGCTTTATTCACTCAAGGCAGTGCAAAAGAGTCATTGTCACTCACCAAAATAGCTTACAAACTTCATCGATTAAGGCAGACAGTGTCATTCTGATGTGAGTTGTGAATAAGAAAATGTTTTCCTCCCTTTTATGCCAGACACTGCCTATAATTACTCATCTTTACCATAGCAGAAAGAAAAGAAAGTTAAAATACTGACAAAGATGTTGATTGAGAGCTTCAAGTAACTACAGCCTCAGACCTCTTCCTTACAGCCAGGACTGTATTTTGAAGAGGGGAAGAAGAGGAGGGGGAAAAGGTCACACCACACATTCACAGAAGATGATTGCAGTCTGTCCAAAGGAGAGGCCAAACTTTGAGCATCTCCTGTCCAAAACAGACAAGGACCCTCACACCTACTGGGTTTCCTAATCTAGCACCAGTGCACTCAAGTCAGCTCTTTCACAAAGCTAAAGGACACAAGAAGGGTTCTTGGGTGGGAAGGTGGAACCTTTCCCTTGTGACAAATTCGGTTAAAATTGGCTGAGTCAAACATTATCCGCATGGGGTGAACATCTGCGTGTGCCTGACAACTTCACACATCACATGATCACGAAAGCTCATTTTTTCAAGGGTAGAATCATAAAATCGTTTTGGTTGGAAAAGACCCTTAAGATCATCAAGTCCAACCATTAACCCAGCACTGCCCCATGTCCCTCAGCACCACATCTCCACGGCTCTGAAATCCCTCCAGGGATGGGGACTCCCCCACTGCCCTGGGCAGCCTGGGCCAGGGATGGGGAACCCTTCCAGGGAAGAAATTCTTCCTAATATCCAATCTAACCCTCCCCTGGCACAACTTGAGGCCATCACCCCTCGTCCTGTCACTGTTACCTGGGAGAAGAGACCAACCCCCCCTCACTACCCCCTCCTTTCAGGGAGCTGTAGAGAGCAATGAGGTCTCCCCTCAGCCTCCTCTGCTCCACACTGAACCCCCCAGTTCCCTCAGCCGCTCCCCATCACACTTGTGCTCCAGACCCTTCCCCAGCTCCACTGCCCTTCTCTGGACACGCTCCAGCAGCTCAGTGTCCTTCTGGGAGTGAGGGGCCCAAACTGAACACAGTACTCGAGGGGTGGCCTCACCAGAGCTGAGTACAGGTGGACAATCACCTCCCTGGTCCTGCTGGTCACACCATTGCTGACACAGGCCAGGATGCTGTTGGCCTTCTTGCCCACCTGGGCACACTGCTGGCTCATGTTCAGCCACTGTTGACCAACACCCCCAGGTCCTTTTCCACCAGGCAGCTTTCCAGCCACTCTGCCCCAAGCCTGGAGCGTTCCATGGGGTTGTTGTGACCCAAGTGCAGGATCCAGCACTTGGCCTTATTGAACCTCATCCCATTGGCCTCAGCCCATGGATCCAGCCTGTCCAGATCCCTCTGCAGAGCCTCCCTACCCTCAGGCAGATCAACACTCCCACCCAGCTTGGTGTCATCTGCAAACTGACTGAGGGTGCATTCGATCCCCTCATCCAGATCATTGATACAGATATGAAAGAACTGGCCCCAATGCTGAGCCCTGGGGAACACCACTTGTGACTGGCCGCCAACTGGATGTAACTCTATTCATCACAACTCTGAGTCCTAAGGAGGCATGGGAAAGAAAGGCATTTTCACTGGCACTCCAAGCAAAAACAGTTTAATCTGGCACCTTTCACAAGTACTCAATTAGTTTCCAATTCAAGAACAGAAAAGAATGACTTAATTGACCAGCAAAGGCTTAGAACAAGCCTGGTAGTGTGCCATCAAATAGAAATTAGGGGAATCAGGCTACAAACAGCCCTGCTGCAGGCATCCAAAGTCCTCCTCTGCCAACACTTTTCCCATGGGACACCTTTGGTTCTCATCAAAAGAGCCAACATTGTAATTGCAAGAAAGACAGTAGTTATACCAAGAGAAAAATCCACACACACAAAACCAGTGAGCTGACATACAGGCACACGCACACAGATCAGACTACCAAGTGGCCTAGCAGCCACAAACATTAACCAAAGCACAAACCAGTACTGTAACATGCTAAACAAAAGGGGATGGAAGAAAGCCACCAAAAAGCTGCATTCTGAAATCCTTCTCTACACAGGAGATTAATCAGAACGAGTAAGTGAATGTTTTCTCTTCTGTGTGTGCAATATTCCCCAATAGTTTAGTCATGGCAGCAAGAACCCAAGCCTTTAAAGACAGATCTGCCTAAGAAGCTGAACACCTCAGAGAGCAAAGTTAACGTGGTGGTTAGCTTCCCTTCCCAAAGAACTGGATTATACAATTACCTACAGAAGTCAAAAATCAGGCCAACATTTAAGGTGAATAATACAATGATTGCAAAGGAAAAAAGCAAACAATGGCTAGGTGCTCAAATTTGTTTAAGTCATATACACAGTGGCATTCATAATGAATACTAATTTTGAGTTCTGCTTTATAAAGCATATTCCTAAAAGGAACTTATTTTCTAATTATGAGCTCCAGTGACCATGCACATTAAACAATGAAAACAAATGGCAGTAGATATTAACACTGTGACAGTCCCATTATCTCTCAAGCAATGCATGAGGATAAAGTTGTTAGTCATCCTCATCAGCAACATTCACTGGAAATGTCACTTCTGCCCAAGTTCCTACAGCTGCCCCTTTACTATCCTTCTACCCATGCCAGAAGGAAGCAATTAGAGAAAACTGATTTGAAGATTAAAATTCTTACTTGCCAAGAATATCTATAGTTTAGAGGTCATGTCCTTAAAGAGTTCTTGCTTTTTAAAAGCAAAAACCCCAAACAGTCACTCTCAAGAGACTGCGAAATTACTGGAATTTTCTCCTTCATGGTGTTGAACTTCTAAAAAAACCTGAGCTGTTGAACTTTAAAAAAAAAAGAGCAGCAAAGACTTGATCTTCATGGTTGTGTGTTCTTCAAGCACGAGACATTGCTGTTCTGCCACAGAGCACTTCAGTCCTTCATCACGTCCCCAAGAGCCTTCACTGGCAAACACTGCAGGACTGTATTTCTCTGCTGAAAGACTTGAAGAATTATCTTCCAGATGTCACCTCAAGACCCAGATAAATCCAACAAGCAAAGGCAGAAGTTTGATGCTCGAGAGCCCGAGCACACACAGCTCCCTAGGCAGGGTTTCATTTCCTATTTTACTAGATGCATTAAGCAAGTAAGAGAGGCATGACAGTTTGGGAAGAGATTCACTTACAGCTTCAGCCTTGCAGCAGGTGAATTTCAAAGCTATACAATATTACTGAGAGCAAGAAAACACCACCTGATTTAGAAGTGGCAGGGAAGTAAAAGATGTGCAGCCTACATTAAAGTTAACACACTAACTTCCAAGACAAATCTGTGTTACTTCAGGGGTTTGTTGCCTGCTGGATTACTGCTCTCCCAGCACCACAACTGATTCCAGACAGACATCAAGCCCATAAACAGCACAATAGCCCAGAAGCCTCAGAGGAGGTTTTATCAGTTGCATAACCTTAAACACACAATAACTGGCACAATACCATCATCACAGGGCTGAAACCACAAATAGAAAAGCTACAAGATCACACAGGCTTCTCCCAGGACGTCACCCAGGACAGACACACGGACAATGAAGAGTTATGTTTGAGACATGAGAGTTATCCCCACGTGCAGGAGACCTGCACCAAGAGCACTGCAGCCTGTTTCGACAAGGAGAGCAGAACTGCTCAGTAACTCCTCAATTTCCCAAATGTTAAAGAGTAACCTCTAGCAAGTCTTCCAGGGATTCACAGAACAGGCTTTCAAGGACAATAGCACGTGATGAAAGAATATTCAGACACAAGACCATGAAAGACTTTTTGCCTTCTATGCTCTGTTGCAGCTTCTCACCAGGCATAAAGGATGCAAGTCAGCCCTCGCCTCCATCCGAATTCCTGAACAGAGACACAAATAGTAGTAACCCAGGTGTATGCTTAAAACCAGGATCCATGCTGATTCATACTGAAGCTAGGACAGAGAGTGACACAAGTACTATACAGCACATTCCAAAAGTTTTGAACATCTAATTTCCATTTCTTTCAATAAAAATAGATCTGCTTTATTCAGAATTGCTGCTACTCCTACTGTAGTTTGTAAGAAATGCAAATTCCCAGAAGAAAAATACATTATTCACTTCCAGTGTGTGAATCAAGAACGATTTGCATATATTAGACTGATTCAGAGGTGAGTTCAGCTAATGCCAATCACATGAAAAATTAATCATAGGATCTACTCATTACAGAACAGCAGTGACTGGCATCATGCAGCAAGAGAAATATTTTGCCCTATCATACGACACTCCCAAAATGTAAGGATTTATTTTTCTACACATAAGTGTAACCTAGCAACAGCCAGAGTCTGTACCCTCTTTCACATGCATCTGACACCAATAAAGCACATCTTTTGTCCCAAACTCTGTTTTTTCTGGCAGTAAGTACTAACACAATAGTGTTCCCAAGAAAATGATGAACTACACATAAATACAAACGTATTAAAATGGAGGAATAGATTCCAGTAGATTAAAGGTTTTGCTAATTTAATTTTCAGTCTAATGTTCTGGGTGCTGCTTCTTATCAGTACATAACCCAAACCCTGCTTAGCTCCAGGAAGGCTTCCTGGCACTTCTTTCAAACCCAGGACTGCGATCCTGCTTTTTGCCTTGTTTCCTCCACTCAGGATCCTGAGCTCCATCTCATGCTCACTGCAGCTAAGGCTGTATCCAGCTCTCATACCCTCAGCCAGTCCTTCCTCATTTTTAAGTACATATGTAAGCAGGATACCTTCCACTTTATCTCTACACACTGCTTGTTCACAATGCTTTCTTTGCCCTCCCCGAGTCCCTCACAGACATGGCCCTGATGAGCACCACGAGCTTTACCCAAGTTATTCCCATCAACCAGAAGGAGATGCAGGCTGTCTAAATACAGCCCACTAGGAACAAGCCCATAAAGCAAATAAGCTGTTCCCAAGGGCCCCACATCACCCACATCAGCAGCATTTTGGGATGGGATATTTTGGACTATGAGCATCGTATGTGCTCCTGGAACACAGCTATCAGTTTTAGTTTTATCCAAAAAGGAATCAAATACTCTGAAGCTACTCCATGATTCAAATTTAAGTTCAGTAAAATGAGATGATCAGGCAGATTAGCTTCAAAAAAATGCACTCCTAATACAAATTAACTGTCCAGAAAGCTATGTGGGCCAATCTGAAGCCAAGGAAACCTTGTCCCAATTCCCAGAAGTTAGGTATCTGTTCAAAACACTCAAAACACAAAAGGCTTGGTATGACTTCCAAAATGCTCGTTTAAAAGTGACTGAAAGAAATTATACCAAGTAGTATATTTTAGTTGTTCTACCTCAGTGGCACGTGAATAATTTACATTGTTAAGACATACAAGCACTTGGGTTTGAAACACACTAAAGGGACAAAATCAGGTTAGAAATAAGTAGGTGCATTAAGTGGAAGTCAGGCTGAATAAAGAAAAACTTTTAGCCAACAGTCCAGTGTTTTACTTGCAGCATTAGGCAACACTTCGGCAAGCACTGAGATGTTGATGCTAATATACAACACCCTGTCCTCCAGACAGAGATATTGCTTGGGCTCTTTAAAGGAAATTCTGCCCAAAAGGGCTTTAAGGCAAATGCTGATGTTTTTTGTGTGCATTCTGACTAGACAAAAGATGAACATTAACCTTCAATAACATTCAGAGCTTGAGGTTAGTTTCAAATATTATATATATATATATATATACACATATATGGGAGGCAGTGTTTGTGCACACATATAGAACTGGTTGTTATACAATTAACTGAAAATCAGGTACCTACTTCCATACTCAAAGGTCAGGTCTTCACAAGTCCTCACTGTCTACTGGGCAGAATGTGCACAACAGCTCGAGCCATAATACAGAGTGGTTCTTAAGTTACACACTTGAGTAAGAACATCCACTTTGAAAAACCTAAATGCCTCAAAAAAGCAAGTTGCTGGTTTTATGTGAGCATTTTAAGATGAGGAAAATAAGAATGACTGAAAAGCCTCATCTAATAAGTTCTGTTTATCCAGAAGTCAAGCTTATCTCCTATCTATAGATACACACACACCTGAGAGGCAGTGGGAAATCCAAATTGCAAGCATAATGAAGGAGCATTTATTCTTAACACCTTGGGCTAGCAGTTTCAAATGCCTTGAGGAGTGGTCATTAAACCTACATTGACTAAGAAATGAGTTGTTGGGACTTCTCAAAAGAAGTGGCTGCTAGCCAAAAAGGACAAGAAAAATCCTTTGAGGTCTTCCTCACCCCACCTGTTTCTGGTTTTCCCTATTAAATAGCATCAGGAAAATAAATGTCAGCTACATTAAAGGCCCCTCTGTATGGGAATTCAATACCAAAATACATTTTTTAAAAACAGTCAAATCTGCAGCCAGGGGCAATTTTGGAAACCTAAGCAAGACATTTGTAAACCTTCCTCCTCCAGACTCCATGTCAATCCACAGGCATCACAAGCATCGGAAGAGAATCCCAGCTTCTGCTAGGAACCTGGGGTCTGACTTATTTTCATTCCACTTATTTGCACACCCAAGTTCAAATCCCTCAGGGGCAGAGCCATAACAAAAGAGCTATTTCCAGAGAGCAGCAGGTAAAGATGAACAGACCAAAGATGAAAAAGCACCAGGCCAGCAGAGTTCCACGCCAGCCTGTGTACCCACCAGGAGGCTCCATTCCCACCCCCAGGTATGCTAGAGACATTCCCTGACCACCTTCCCTCCTTCAGGGGATATGTTCCTGAGGAGAGGAGCTCTCTTGCCTCTTGCAGTGCCTTAATGCTACAGGGTCTCCAATAACCAGCAGAGCAAAGACCAATTCCCTCCCCTTTGTGCCTGCAGCAGGAACAGGGTGACACAACTGCAAGCCATCACTCACTGTAAATAAGAGAGAAAAATACATAATTGAGGCAAATTAGATTTGGAAGAAAACACTGAAGGGAAAGGAATAAACCAGCACTTTTCATCAGCAGGGACATCACTTAGTCATGATCTGGAGTGTTCACACCTGCTCTGCTCTGTCACAACTGCCACAGCTCTGAAAAGCACTGCAGCAGCACCCCGACATCTCCTTCTCTGCCAAGTCTAAGCAGCATGAGAGGATCATTTTGTCGTTCAAGTTCCCATTTAGCTAATTGCTGTAACACCTTCAAACCTCTGCAGTGCATTTCACACAGAACGTCTGCACAAAGCAAAGCAGCACTGGGGGGCTGCCTCCAGCAGCCTGCAGCAAACTCCTGAGCTGCTGAGCACAAGGGTGACCTTGCCACCAGACAGCACTGGACTTGGGCTGCTGGCACAGCAGGCATCCTTATTTATCTGCGTTTTAATCTGATTTTTTTTTATCATAAGGGCCTCAGAAATCATTTGAGACATGCTGCCCTGCCTTGGCTAAGCCAGACCAAGGGCAAGGCCAGTCTCAGAGCCAAGGTGTTCAAGGAAGGAGACGAGCAAGGACCTAGGAGGAAATTCTCTGCGGACCCTGGACCCCTGGACAGGGCATCTGTAACACATACATTCTGAAAGCCCTTTGAAGTGCTGCTCTCTGTGCCTTCATATACTTGAAACCCTTTGGAAAAGCACCCCTCACCACTTAGCTGGATAGGGACTTGTCAGTACTTTGCTGAACAGGGACCCGGATTACAGGACAATAAATGATACAGGATCTTTATTCTCTGTACCCTGAAAAGTCCTTCCTCGTTCCCCTCTGTTTCACCCCCTCAGCACTGGCTGTGTTTATCTGTGTTACAACCAAACAGACCCATTTAGTTTGGCTCCTATTCTGTTACCAGGGGTTTGGCAGGTGATACAAGGAATGTTTTGTTGTTGTGATAAACATTCTCTGCCATGGTGTGATATTTTCAACTATCGAAACAAAAAAGTTTATATTGCACCTTCTGACTGCCAAATCAGTCCTTTATTTGAGACCTGGTGGTGACAAGAAAATTCAGCAGTGTAACTATGCCTTCCTGATTGCAGCTGCAAACAGCCACAAAGGTTGGTGCCAATAAAATGCAAGTTGCTGCCTCCATGGAAGTGAAACAACCTCTACAGACTGAAAATGGAGGAGGAATAAATGGGAACCAGCATCAGGTCTTGTAACTCATATTAGTGCCTGCACGTTGTTGAGTGTTGAAAGTCTCCACGGCAAGACAAGGGGCAGATTTAAAAATACCTTTTGAAATTGCAATACAATTGCCAGATTCATGGTTTTCAAACCTAACTGTCCCCAAAGTCCTGGGTTCCCTGTCCATCCTCTTCTGTCTCCACAGCACAGAAATGACAGCACTGTCAGCATTCCCAGCTCCTAGCCTTCTGTAGCAGACTGACCCTCTATCCTACACCCAAACGGTGTGGTCAAGCACAGAACCACTGCTCCCACATCTCCAGAACTGGGGTATTCACCCAAGCCAAACACTGTGACTGTCTTCACACACCAACTTGTAACCAAGTTGGTAATGAGCCTTTGGCAGGGCCACCTGTGAACATGGCACTCACCCACACATCACAGCCAAGGACTGAAGTTATGAACAGAGCTCCAGTTGATGTTGCTGCAAGCCTAAGCCCTGTACACAAGCCACCAAGCAGCTGACTCAAGTTATTTTACCTGTGCACAGTGAGACAACTTCCAGCTCCCACACAATTGTAAAGCACGCTGCTCTGCACAGCATAGCAAATTATTACCCAGCAGCTGATTTGCAGCGTGGTTTTTTTCTATCCATTACAGCAGTCAAGTGCTGCCACCAAAACTATTCAGAGGAAAAAAAAATTAAATTACTACTCTTATTCAGTCTTGCACATGACATACCCACCTCTTCCCTCATCTGACTACAATCACTGCCCCAAATCTATAAAATCAGTAAACCTCAGGTCCAGGGTTTTTTCCACCAGACACCCCTCAGCAAAACACTGAGCAATACCCTGACCACCCCCAAAACTTACCAGTACCACCCCACACCAGGCAGGCTCAAATCCCAGCTTGAGTCCAGCAAAATCCTATCTCACCTTGATGCACCATAAAGGTGGCAAAGAGCACACAAGCCAGTGACGTGACCAAACACTGTGTCCAGCTGCTAACGAGTGTACCTACTGAGTGACAAAACACCACTTGGCATACCCAGGTACCCACTCAAAGCCAAGCCAGGTACAAGTAAGCTGTTTCACCAGCTACTACACTACAAATCTTCCATCAGGTAAATTACTAACAGCAAAGAAGCCTGTAACGTGGATATCATCACCTGGGAACCACTGAGATGTCAACACTCCTACATGGCTGTAAGATGGAAAGGAGGGGAGAACCACCCTACAGCAATAGCCATTATTTGGGGTTTTTTTCTGACCTAAATCTATGAAGGAATTAATTCAATTATTTTTCCATACTGCTGATTAACTACTGAAAATACTACTGATGATTAACCAGTCAGACACAAAATGCTGACTATTACAGCTGTATTCTTTTCCTCTCTTCCAAAAGATATTAGCCACAGTTCAGATACTTACATGTATAAATTCAGCCAGGCACATTAAATGAGAGCTTTACCTTCTAGCACAGCATTTTTGAAGTTGAGCATGGGCTGCCTTTTAACCTTCCAGCATCATAATGAAAAACAAACTCCATGGAATTCAAGAAAATACTATGGCTAGCAGAGTCCTGTTGAGAGACAGATTAATTACCTACTTGAGTGCATGCAAGAGTAAGCTTGTCACAGCTAAGGAGAAAAGAAAAAGGCCAATCAGGTGGGGAAAGGTAACAAAGCTGCTGTGCTAACTTCCTCCTCCCTCAGACCGCCTGCACAGCTCAGTGCAGCGAGAGGTGAGGTGTTCAGGAACAACAGCAAAATCAGGCTGGGGAATTCACATCCCTCTGAACGGGGTGAGACAGGTACCACTCAACCCACAGTGAGTGAAACCCATCCCTTACCACCCAGTGCTCCCCACCACACTTGCAAGAGTGGGGAAGCCACCATCCGAGTGGCCAGGCTCGAAGGGAGCACAACGCCCTTCAGAACAAGAACAAGAAAACTGCAGTCACAAACTGCAGCCTCAAACAAGCATGGCCAGAGTGCCAGCTTTCTAGGGACTAGATATTGCCTGGAGCTCTGCACAGCCCAGAGACACCCCGTGGATGAATCGTACATCACAAGCACATATAATTAACGGGAAGGTTAGGGAGAACATCCTCCCAGTTCATTTATTTTGTACGATCTCAGATTGACACGATGCTTCTCTGCTCAACACCAGCTCTCACACTGGGGTTGGAAACACCACCAGCAGCCACACTTCTTGTCTTAAAGGAGTCTTAACGACCCACAACTAGTCCAGATACACATGCAAAACAAAAGGCATCACCCTTCACATTACTAACAGCATAAGATCAGACTCTAGAAAAAGAGAGAAAATAGATTCAGCTTGAAACAAACTTTTAGCAGCTCTACAAAAACTTAGGCAGAGTTTCCTTTAACCCAAGCAGCAGCAAAGCTGCAAAAGGTGGCATGCACAGTGGCTCTCCCATGCACTCCATGGGCTCCCCAACACTCAGCTTAACTCCACAACCCAGCTTTAGGCACTCATGAAATGCCTAAGTTAGGCAGATCATCATAGTCAGCTTCCTCTAAGGTAAATGGAGAGAGATGGACACCTCTTCCCACCAAGATGCAAGTCATAACCTAGACATAATCAACTCTCGAGCCCTTATTTTAGATCTTTCCATTTAGGGGCATGAATCCAAGCCAAAGTGCCTTAAGCTATATTACACAGACCCAACTCAACAGGATTAATATTATGCTCTCTTACTTAGCCTGTACTATTGTTAAATCTGAATCTCAGTGCTCAGTTCAGATGAAAGTAAAATGGTGAAAGCACAGTAATCTTCAGAGAGACAGAAATGTGTATTTTAAGCTGCTTTGTGGCTCCTTCTGGAAAACAGCAGGGCAAACTTCGCTTACAACCATACCACATGCACAAAGACAAATGCAATCCTCAGCCAAGCTCCAGGAAAAACAACTCTGTTCTTTTCTAGACTTGAACTGCCATTTTTCTAAGGAAACTCTGCTTTTTGGAAATGGCAACTCTATTGTAGCAATGGACAAACATCAGGGAAAAGTAATAGGTCAGGTGCATGAATGAGTGACCTTACTGTGATCATTCTACTGTAAGAGACTTCAGAATAGTTTCACTCCCTGCCAGAAAGCTCAGAAATGCAGCAGCACCAGTAACCCAGAAACACTACGGTGACTCACTTGGGTTCAACCAGGTATCAACTCAGGTGCTCAGGGGAAACAACGAAAGCATCAATATGGCAGCACATCCTAGACTGGAGCCAGAGCTCCTTTCCCTGACTTGTTGGGCACCTCACTTCTCACATCCCACAAAATAAGCCCTCTTTTAGTAGAGGTTTGACCTACAGGTGAACGTTACTGATAACCAGTATGTGTTCTCAGAACACAAGCTGATCACAGCATACTGATGACAAAACAGTACACAGAGATTTCACATCCCAGCACCCCCAACCCTAACACACATACTGAATGCAGAGAGGCAGGGAGGCAAACATCCCAAGTACTGCAGGAAAACTCACAGACAGAGCAGCTGTACAAACCTGAGAAAACAGAGAGCAGGCACGGCTGGTCACTGAGAACAGCACATGACTAGTGTGGAGTGAGAGACAAACAAGCCTGGAAGACTTGAGGTCTTCTTGCTAGCAGAGGGCAGCATTCAGGATCCTGCTAGCCCCTGAAATCACATTCTGTATCTGCTCTTGTGCTCTGCCAAAATCAGAAAAAAATAAAAAAAAATAAAGAAAGAAAGGGGTAGGGGACAGAGGTCAGCTGCAGCCCCCTTCTCCCCGCTGCTTATTGCTCCAGCTTCCAGTATTTGCCTCTCTGCTTCAGCCCTGCCCATGCAATTCTCTCTTGGCTACCCTCCATACGACTCAAATTTGAGCCACTTGCTCCGCACCACTGCGCACACAGGCACTGATACCCACCCCATGTTCTACTCCAGCAGTGACACACACAAGCAGTAAAAAATTAAGAGGAAAGGTTCCTTCTCCCTCCCTCCTCCTGCGTCATTAGAGTCTCAGCTTTTGCTCTATGAAGCTTTCAAAAAGAGAAAACAGATCTGAAATTAAATGGGAGGGGTGTAAAAAGTGTCTGGAACAAAATACCATATGTGCAGTGCCTCTTCTCCTGCTCTGTGAGCTGCAAAAGAAAATAGCACCTTCCTTGACAGAAGCAACAGGGATGTCTCAAGTAATTGGAAGATGGGGGGAGAGGAAAGGGGCAAGAAGAACACACGTTGCCCACAGCTCAGAGAAGAGCCCCTTTCGGCAGCCGTGAGTAAGGGAGTTGCAGAAGTGACAGCTTCACTGCCCAGCTGGCTCGCAGACCTGCCGAGGAGCAGCGTCCAACACCACGGGAAGGGCTGGCTTTGTTTTCGGCACCGCAGGCCAGTGGCCTCACACACAGGATTACCAAACGCCGCTTTCCTCACAAGCGATGATGGGGAGATTTATTTCCGTTGGCATAAGCAGGGCAGGAGAGCCAGTCTGATCCGCTCTGCAGCAGCAGGACACTGTGAGAGGCAATTTTACATGTGTACATCACAGTCATAACACAGCATGCACACCCTGTCTTAGAAGGAAACCTTCCACGAGAGACTTTGTGACTTCTGAAGATGAACTGAAGCATCTACAGTCAGAATCTTCAGCCTTCCATCCCCATCATCCAAGTGCTGCTACACCAAAGTAAAGCCTTGTTTTGACTTCCTTCACGACTTTCAACTCCCCATTCCCTCGTATTTCCACAGCAGTCTGCCCTATGAAGTCACAAGATTTTCCCACCCTGTTTACATCTCTTCCTTGTTACACCCAGTCCGGTCCATGCCACCCAGCACAAGTGGCAGGCTGAGGGCTGGGTAAAGAGGACCAGAGATCCACCACGCTCCAGCAATCATTGCTGACACCACAGCTCACAGGCAGCTATTGCAAGCCAAGGCCAGACCAGCAAGCAGCAACTTTCTGTGTGTCTATGGTGATGCAAACTGTTCCACAGTAAGTCTAGAAACTAGTAACAGTCACACTCTGCTCCCATCACCTGCACACACACATGCACTTACACTCACAAGTGCCTGGCTTTTTGCATCCTCTGTGACTTCTTCCCTCTCCAGTCATTCTAATTTGTTGTGTCCACTCTGACCCTTGAGATTTAATATCAGAAACACATCTTTTTTCCCCAGTACTTCCAGCTTTCAGTCACACGCTTACACTCCAGCCCTTCCGAACCGTGGCTCAGAACACATCACTTGACTTCTTTGCCAGTATCCATGCAGCTGCCCAAATGCTGTAGTGCTACCATGTGCAAATCTTCAAATACTTCAAATCAAAACGAGAAGTTCCAAATTAAAAACAAAAAAAAAAACCCACAACAAAAAAACACCACCACAAACAACAACAAAACCACCAAACACAAATGACTGCTAAAATCATCAATATATTGGCTGCAACAGCAGCATTTTGGAGAGGATTTTTTCTGGGTTTTTTTATGATTACTATTATTATATCTGGAGAAGGCAAGCCAAGAAAAAGGGAGAAATACACAGAACCAAGCCCTGCATCCAAGCAGGCTCTGAGAGCAAATGCAGACAAGTTTCATGGTTGGCAGAACACTGTGCTGAAATTAAGTGGTGTGGGTTCTGATGGAAACACAATTGTTCAGATCCGGCAGGAAATCTGTAATGCATGTCACTGAATAAAAGCTTCCATAGGCTGTACAGCAGCCTAAATATTTGCCCTACTACTGTACATCCATAGCTGGCACACATTCAGAGACTGCAAAGACAAAGCCAAACCAAAGTTCAGACTGACTTTTCTACCTCCAATTTGCATTGCACTTCTCCCTCCAGGGATCTCACATGGTTTGGTTTGGATTCCATCCCAGCTCAGTCCCAAACAGAGAGATGTATCAAACAATTTCAATGCACCAACACATTTCATTTCAAATTTAAGTATTTAAAATTACTTTGAAAGCACTCTTGACATTTCAATGCTCTTCTGGATAATTTTTAATCCACCTATTTTTTTACTAAGTGGTTAGAATGTAGAGCAATTGGACTAAACTAAAACCAGAAGATTGCACCAAGGCAGAGATCCACAGAATGAAATCTGTTTGGGTGGAGTGCCACCTTCCCATGAGAAATGAAAACCTCATCACTAGCTATTCAAAATTCTTTTGTACCAAACACTGTCCACCATGAAGCAGGACAGTCATGAGCCAGCAGCAAAAAAGGAAACTCCATGATGCAAATAAGCCAGTTCCAGTTTTCACCCCGTTCACTGCAGAGACAGTTAAGAGGACAAAAACTGCCCAATGCCTTGAGGATGTGGGGCAAACATGCAGAGTCAGAGCCAATTCTGCAACTTATACAAAAGCCTGCCTAACAGAACAAGTCACCAACAGGCAAAGGCAGGGTTAATACATACACTCAGTGTGTGTGTATGTGTATATAGTTATACATATGCTAAGGAAATACCGTGACAAGCGGTCATCAGAACCATTTTCCTCACCGTAACAAATAACTTGGGCAGCAGTAAAGGACTCATCCACAGCAGCACTTGCCATCAAGTTCAGGACTTTGGATGGTAAATGGAGCTTCCAGTTGCCAAAAGCCACAGGGTGCAAAAGCAATCTGACTTTGAATAAATCACTGCTGGGACTGAACCTGACACAGGTACACTGGGTGCGTGGAGAAGGAACCCTAGGGGAAGGGGGGGGGGGAAAAAGCCAGAAAACAAGGCTTATTAAACTGTAAATGCTTTGATACAGAGAATCTTGTGTGTTCTTACACTGGCCAAAACAATGGCCCAGAACTGGTTCTCTTTTCATAATACAGTACAAAGGAACCTGAAACCATTATTGTCTAGCAGTGGCTCATCATGGGTCCCATGAATAAAGGACTTGGCAATAACCCAGCAACCCCAGGCTTACAACAGCTTTCTCAGAAACTTATGAGAATTTGACTTCTTTCCAGTAACTCCCTTAGGCTCCCAGAGGAATCCCCAAACAGCTTTGCAAGTCCTAGGAGTCAGGCCAGTTGACAGCAAAGAGGACACCCAAAAGGCACTGCAATGACAATCCCACCGCAGAGCAGAAACGAAGGCAAGCAATAAAACTGATGCTAAACTGGTCCACAATAAACTGGGCCTCACCATAATGTAAACAGCAGGGCACTGCCAAAATGAAATGGCCATTTACTGACAAAGAGAGCAAAGAAACATAAAACCCCAGTAGAACAGTATGAGATCAGAGACAACTTTCAGAAAACAAACGCTTCTCAAGCCTACCACTGCATCTAGATGAAAAAAAATCTCTTCTACTTCTGAGCCTAGCTCTGTGTCCTCACCTCTAGCAGGGCAGCAGCATCTTCCAGGCAGTTCTTGCTTTCTGGTACAAAGGCATTCTATTATCCATTCTCCAAGTAAGAAATTTTCTTGTGTTTGTGACAGGACAGTCCTAGTCATCCCACAGCCCCTTTCCTCCAGATGTCCTGATTCACTCTGACAAAGGCAGAATGCCTAAGCAGCAGGAGCAGCACAGGCAGAGCCACTGCAGCACAGCCCTAGCCCACTATCACTGTGGCTGAAGCTAGGAATGCTTGAGAGAGAGCATTGAACTAGCACTTCTCTACAGCAGCAATAGCTCTTCTGTGCTCCATAAACCCTTCCTCGACCCATAAAGTGGCTGCACTTGTGGTGGGGGAAAGCCATTCTTTCACCCATGTACCACTTCGTTCTGCAAGACAGAAGGGAAAGTGTTCAGCATGCATTTTAAGAGCATCTCTGCTTTAAACTGACCCCACACACTGGGGATGTAGCTCAAGAGAGAAGCAGAAAAATGAATCTCCTTTGCAGATTTGCAAATACATCCAAGTACACCTCCAGCCCAGATACAGACAGGTGGCATCCTTTGGGTAACACTGCACATGGCTAACAGTCACCCACAAGACAGACAAACCACTGCCCAATTCAGTTATTGCAGTGCTAAGTAGAAGCCACACTCACAATCATCTTCAGAGGTGTCTCAATACAAACAGAAAAAAACTGTCTTTCACAGAATACAAGCACTTACTTAATATTAAGCTTTTTAGCTTCTCCACTGAGAATGGCAAATGTCATCAATCAAGAAGAGAAGTGAAGCAGTTTGATAAGGTCATACAAGAGGCCTGCAGGGAAATGCCCTGGCTGGGGGGGGAATCCCAGGGAAAAGAACCCCTGTTCATTCACTTGGCATGCCAGGGGGGTGCAGGGCTGAAAGGGGGAAAAAGGTCTTTGTTTTACACCTACTTTGGAGAGTCTCACTTTAAGGAATCAAAATAATTTGGGGGTCCTCAAAATACTCAGCGTATCCTAAAGGAGATGGGAAAAATGTTCTTCAGATAGCCCTGGGAAGAGCAGGGGTATACACAGTTAAACACCACTTTAGATCAGGCAGAGATTTCAAGGCAAGCTGCAAACAAAACTGCAACCTTGATCGTGCTGTTCTTTTTATTTAAGCCAAAAATGAATGTGAAACCCCAACCAAACCCCTCAGCCCCTGCACACAGCTCTAGCAGCCTGTTGTTCCAAGAGGACTTATCAATCACTACAGACAACCCTCTCTGATCAGGCCATATGACTGAAGGCTTTGCTTTATCCCCTCACACCGCCACCAAGCAAAGCAGCAGCGCGTATCAGATCAGACAAAGGAACTGCTGCCCTTCAGGACAGGCTCCTGAATAACTGCTCCCTGATGTGCACGTGTGACTTAGCTGTGCGCAGCGGGAATGCACGAGTAAGGTGCCACGTGTGTCGTTATTTATTGAGCTTAAAGAGGCAACACAACCAAAAACAATGAGGGCATTCAGAAGCCAAATTGTATCGCGAGTTTATTAAAAATTCAAGGCTATTTAACCTGGGATGTTGCAGTATTGCCAAGTACTGTACACATGCTGAAGTGTGCTAGAACTGCTGGGTAGAGGCGAGAGGTGATGGAAAGCTCAGTGAAAGCCAGCTCTCCACAGCTCGGTCCCAGCTCCACCACACTGTTTCACCAGCCTGCAGGCCTTGGAGCTTCTCTGCAGCAAGCTGGAGACCCTCCCTCAGCTTTCTAACTGTACCCCCCAGTTTCCCAACCCTCTGCTACTCCAGTGCCACTGTGTTGTGATTAAAATGCTGGAAGTCGCTCTTAAATTATAAAGAAACTTACCTGCAAGCAAAATCCATATTCATAAAGAATGTTTGAGGAATGTAGAGGCTTCTCCCCCTTTACCTGCTGAAACGTAACAGTTCTTGGTTTTTCACACAAAACATGCCATAATCTATCTCCTTCCTGCAGAGCAGTCACGGTGTGTGTGTCTACCACTGTATTACCTCCATTTTTTCTTCCAAGAAGCACTTCCCTAACAAAAAGGAATTCACTCGTACAAAGCAAACTGTATTGCTTCTGCAAAATTTCATTTGAGAATCCACAGTTAAAGTGTGGGACCCCTATGGTTACCAGTTCTGCAGTGTGATAGCTTCAGCATCCCTTGTGAGACCAAGCATGTCACCTTAATGCAACCTTAATGTGAGAGAACGACCAAGCTGATTGGCTCCATCACCCTAAGGACACACAAAGTGACATATTTAATCTGATGAGACACACTAAAGCAGTGCCTCTTAATATTTTATGAAACATTTGGCTGTTTTTAATTTTTAAAACAGCAGCTCAATAAACAAAGCAACGGAACGTTCCCTGTGGACAGCGCAGTGATAGGTGCACAGCAGCCCACTCATCTGAGCGATAACATCAGAACCTACGCATCAGCTCAGTCCTCCTCCCCGCATCCACGCAGGAATCCCTGCACACTGGGAGATCATGGGCTCTGCACACCAACAGGGACCCTTCCAGAAACACCTTTCACCAGGATGCAGCACATGGCAGGGGCAGCTTTGGAGCTGGTGTAGGACATCCAGCTTCCATACAGCACCTTAATCTGGACACAACAAGCTGACATGGCCAAGCTGAGTAAGTGGTTTTAATCAGAAAAAACGCATTTTCTTCCCTACCTGGAACAAGACTACAGTTACAGACTTTCATGAAACACTGTATTATTACTGCACACTTGCTTGAAGCTTTCCTGCTTCCTTAAGTAGCCACTACTGGCCACTCTCAGAGACAAAGTACTCAGCAAGATGGTTCTTTGCTCCTACTCGTAATAACCATCTTTTGTTCCCATCCCACGAAGGCTTGCAAGACACAAGACTGGCCAGAAGACAGACTGAAGGAAAAACCCAAGCATCAAGTTTAAATATAGACATAAGCATCCCTAAACGGCCCAAAAGGATAGCCTTCAGCAGAGCCTGCTCTTTAATTCTTTGTTCCAAATACATCCATCATCACTTAAGAGAGCCTCAGAGATAAGACTTCAAAAATCAGCTAGAAAATCCCCCCACTCCTTTTCATTGGAGCTCAGGGATTCATAGATGCCAGGGGAAACTACTACAAGAAGACTGCACTGCTGCAGTCACTTGAAACAGAGATAAATCTTGATGGGATTTCCTGCTTATACATCTGGAATAAAAGAGTTTCCAACCAAAGATAAGACATACATCAGAGACAAAAGCACATCCATGAGCTCACTGGGAATGCACATACTGCTTTCTCCATGGAAAACCATCACCTTGGGGCTCCACCCTTCAGGCATTAATAACTGACAAGTCCTGGCCTTACCTCAACTTCACAGTCCCTCTTTTCCTCTGGAAGGGAAGATTCTGCAGAAATGAAAAGCCTTATCCCAAGAACGGGGATTATTTTGTCATCTGAGGACACGTGCATGGAAGAGCAGAGCTGATGGGCAGCTCCTGTGATCTTTCTGATTAAAATGCTGCCTCAGGAAGGATATTGCTCTCCCTCCCCAACATGAAACAGTCAATTAGGCTGTGATATATTCATGTAATAAAGGCTTTTTCTTATAAAATATGTCAATCCAAGACTGGCAAACATTATGCTTTTGCCTTGAAGTGACCTTACTGAGAACAAACATGACAGATAAAACCAGTGCTAAACTAGTTAAATACTGACATCTGAGGAACCAGAGAAGTGAGGGAGTAGATGGGTGTTTTTTTCCAATCCCATCTCAGTGCTTTTTTTTTTTTTAAAAAAAAGTAGGGGGAGTTAAGGATAAGCCATTTCCATGAAGGGCTGTCTTACATTTTCAATATTAATTTTATATACATATATACAGATGTACACACACACAAAACTACACTCACCTGGCACGTACAGCAAACGCTACAGGTACAATAGCTTATTAAACCAAACAGCACAAAATCCTGCTCATGCCACCAGACACAATGGTGTCTGATGATCATTATGACCACCACCAATGGACAATGCTTAGAGCAGTCTCTTACACTAAAAGTCATTATTAAAACAAGAACTGCCTTTATAGAGCACCCAACCCAAGCTAGAACATCTCAGCTCTCACTTCTAAGCACAACCAGGATCGCCCTGAAGATACAGATGGTCCAGCTACGCCCTCCACAGCAATGCCCTGTTTCCAAGGGAGGACACCTGGAACAGCACTGACATACACAAGCAGCAGGGAAGGCTCCATAAATCTTCGAAAGCTACTGAACACCACCACTGCTCACCATCTTCTCCCAGTTCATCAGCAGGAGCAATCTCTAGATAAGCAACACAGCTCATTAAAGATATTTTTATGAATACACACATGCTGTTAGAGTCCCAAGTACAGAGCACCATGCCAGCATCCTAACTCCTGTCCAGTGAAGCAGAACAAAGTCTCTGTCCCACAAAAACAGCAAGATAAAGCCCCTGCCTTTCTCAAGTAATAGGCAGTGAGCTTCACATCTAACACAAGGACACCTTTAATTGTTTTATGGAAAGAAATTTGCATTTTTGGATGCATCCATGGGACTTCCTCATACACTATTTAGCAGAGACATCTGTTACTCAATATATATATTTTGTACAAATCTCACCCTCAAATCCTTTCCATCGGTTGTCACTAATGAAGCTTTGTGTGCAAAACCAAGTGCGTTCTGCCCCCATTAGGAAGCCAATTACAGCAGGAAAAACAAGCAATTAACAAGGTGTAAAATAAACATCCTGCCACCTGCCTTTTAATAGCAACCCCACTTCAAACAAGGCACAGCTTTCAGAATTGGCAACTGATATTATACATGTATTTATGCAGCAGCTGCTCTTCATTGCAACAAATATTACAGGCTTACTAGATAAGGTCAGCATATTTAAAAAAATATATAGCAAGTATTAAACTCTGCTTTGAGGCCCCGAATGTTGCTTTTCATGAAATCAGCAGCATCAGGTTTGTCTGATATCACAGTGAAGCTGCAGTGACATCCCCAGTTTAGAGAGGTTTCTCTTCATTTCTACTGGTTTAGCAGCTTCTGTACGTGTGTCACTCAATCCAGGGGCCTGAGCAGCTATTAAACAGCATGCAGAGGACGTAAACAATGCAAAGCTCTACAGGGGAGACAACTCTTTCCTCCTTCTATTATACCTGCCTCTCCTTCTTGGCCTTCTCCACCTCCCCACCATCACATATACAGCTATACCCAATTGCAGGCAAGGGAGCTGGGCACATAATAGGGCAGCAAGCCACCCACTCAACAGATCAAGGGGAAAACAAATCAAGATTCCAGCTTAGCCTTTGCTCCTTGAGCCTGCAGGCTTTACAGAATCACAGACCGGCGGGGTTGGAAGGGACCTCTGGAGATCACCTAGTCCAACCCTCTGCCAGAGCAGGGTCACCCAGAGCAGTCACACAGGACGGTGTCCAGGTGGGTTTGGAATGTCTGCAGAGAAGGAGACTGCACCACCTCTGGGCAGCCTGTGCCAGTGCTCTGCCACCCTCAAAGGAAAGTTTTTCCCTATGTTAAGACTGAACCTCCTGTGTTCCAGTTTGTGCCCACTGCCCCTTGTCCTGTCACTGGGCACCACCCAGAAGAGTCTGGCCCCAACCTCCTGACACCCACCCTTGAGATATTGATAAGCACTGATGAGATCCCCTCTCAGTCCTTTGTTCCCCAGGCTAAACAGCCCCAGGTCTCTCAGCCTTTCTTCATCAGACAGATGCTCCAGTCCCCTCATCATCTTCGTACCCTCCGCTGGACTCTCTCCAGTAGCTCCATGTCTCTCTTGAACTGGGGAGCCCAGAACTGGACACAGTACTCCAGATGAGGCCTCACCAGGGCACAGTAGAAGAGGAGGAGAACCTGTCTTGACCTTCTGGCCTCACTCTTCCTAATGCACCCCAGGATCCCATTGGCCTTCTTGGCCACAAGGGCACATCACTGGCTCATGGGTAACTTGCTGTCCACCAGGACTCCCAGATCCTTCTCTGCAGAGCTGCTTTCCAGCAGCTCAGCCCCTGACCTGTACTGGTGTGTGGGGTTGTTCACAGGTGCCAGGATTCTGCATTTGCCTTTGCTGAACTTCAGAGGGAAATCCTTCCAAAGTCACACCAGCTAGCTCCAGACAGAGCCACTTTTCTTTCCCTTGTGTGGGATGAATGACACACTTCTGAGTTGTTAACCAGGACTAGAGAAAGCCCAGTGGTAGATCTGCAGGATTTAATAGACTTGGAACGGAGAATGTGCCCAAGAAAGCAGCAGCCAAGCTTCACCTTGCAAGTGTTTTTTTTCCTTATCTTCCCCTCTCACTCTGGCTCTCTGCTGCTACATATTTATTCGTTAGGTTTTCCATGTCACATTTCAGTTCCTGACTAATGTCCTGTTTAATCACTCAGTTCAAGATTCATGGAAGACTTTTCCTCTTAGGCTTCTTCTCTCTCTGGCTTGTTAAGATCTGAGGAGCACAACACCAAATATGGTACTACAGAACTTTTGCAATCATGTACACGACTCTGAGGTGTTAGAGATGGAGTGAAAACTGCTAACATTCTGTCTCTAAATGACCATAGGAAGCAGCAGGAATCAGAGCTTTCAACTCCAAACAGAGCCAACAGGGCTATCCACAGGTTAATACAAGGTTACAAGTCATGACCAATAGTACCAAAACAATCCTTCACTGAAAAGTTCTTAAAAAGTCCTGAATTTAAATGACAATTCACTACCCTTGAACATAACTGCTACCTAACCAGCAAATCAGATCTTAGAAAACCCAAGTCTGGTGATTATCTACATGTATGCAGAAACAATCAAAGTCAGAAAAAGGGGGACAACCACAGAAGATGAAAAGTAGTGAAGTGTCCAGACCTGTGAGGGTGCACATCTAAACTTGACCTACAGCAACCCAGAAAGTAAAAATAAAAAAAAAATAATAAATAAATAAAAAAATCTCAGCCACTGTTTTCTCACGCTACCAGTACAAGTGCAGAGATCCCACGACTCCTTCCTACAGCCCTAATTACAGAGACAAGGCCACAAAAGACAGTCTGCCATCATGAGCTGCAGGAGGTCATACTATAAAAGGATTTCAAGAGTAGTTCAGTCACAGTCAGGTCACTTAACTGGCTTTTTTTGGTTTGGTTTTTTCAAAAGCAGCAGTATTTTCCCTTACATCTTGTGGATGGGAGAACAGGAAGCAGGATCACCAAGCCAGTGTTTCAGTACTCATCACTAACAGTGCCATGGAGCTGTCATGCCCAGCTGCAGTTTGTAGGTCTAAATCCACAAAGAAATGCCAAGAACAAGCCTCGACCCAACAGCGATGGTGGGACAGAACACAGTCAGCTTTCAAATGTCATTCAGACCACAGAAACAAGTCCTGTACTGTATTAACCAAGAAGTGGGATGTATCATCTGCAATACCCTACAACAAAGCCTCGTATGGCAGAGGCTGCTCCAGAAGCACATCAGAAAAGCAGTCCACAGTTCTCAAACTTACTTCAACTCAGTTCATTGCAGGGAAGTCTCTTCTGCTCAATGCTGAGGAACACTCCAATGGATTACCAGGCCTCTCAAAGCCCAAAGAATCAACACTGGGGACTTGTTGAAGGTGACAAGAGACCAGAAATGGGATGAAAACTTACTGTGAAGACCCATGCAGTTCTAGGATTAGTTCTAGCAGACAGGACTCCAATTCTTCTTCAGAAGGATGCTTAAAGAGACCTAATTCTCCAATTCTTCCAGTTCTCATCCCTTTTCAGAAGAGTGACTAAAGAGACCAAACTTGACTAAATACTTAAACTGCAACAGCTGAGTCTCAGCAGTACCCAGCCCACGTGAAAGAGGAGTTGGAAGGTGCCGTGCCACAAATGGGAGCTCACCCCACACAGTCACCCTAATCAGCACAAGCTGCAGCCCATAAAACACTGACTCTGATTCCTGATAGTCACATGTACACACATCCCCCTCAGCTCTTTTAAACAGATTTCTGTGGTTTGGTCAGATTAAGCAGAGGGTACATGAAGTTGGGCAGAGAATGTTCTCAGTATGTAGCAATCTCTCCAGGTCACAGATCATAAAAATCCCTATTTTTTTTTCTAGGATCAAAGAAACTACAGCCATAAAAGACCTATTAGTTTGTGAAACCCATTAAGCCCAAGGAGGTTATCCAGAAAAGATGTAACAAAGTTAAAGTAATACTGTGAGAACAAGCTGAGTAATTTTTTCTTTAAAAAAAAAAAATAGATGCTAAGCAAAGTCAGATATGAGAGTTAGGTCCAAAAACAAAACTGGATTTTAAGTTTTAAGAAATAAACAAACACATTTCTACAAGGCAGCTATAAAATGCTATCCTACATCTCATGATGTGGCTCTGCCATGAAGCCCCTGTGACAGCCCCTCTTTCTCACTCCCAATTGCAGATTTCCATCTCTGAACACAAATGCCTTTCACTGCACAGTTCAGTAAGAAAATTACTTTGGAGCCCCGGTGCTGAAAATGCATCAAAGCACAATCTCCAAATTCTCAACCCCAAAAAGGAAATCAAAGGAGAAAAAGAAAAGACACAGTTTGGTTCCTGCTGGCCTATAATAACAATAATTATTATAATCTAGAGATCACAGGAGGTTCATCTATCCTCCACTCCAAGTCAATCCGCTCCGTTCACAACTGTGTGTAATTGTTCCTGGGGCTGCAAAAATTACTGTCTTTTCACCAGCAATCACAATAGTAAAAACACTTTCAAACAGCCTCAAACATTAATTTGTTAAAACAAAACTATTTGCTCTTTTCTGGTTCAGGTTAGGGCTGGCATTTCTGTGCAGAGGGTCAATAACCCAGTCGTTCAAAAAACTGTCACAAAGGATGTATTAACATAACCTGTGCATTAGGACACGATTATTTATACCCCTGGCTGTAATGGCTCTGCGCTGTGCACTGCATCAACTCACAGACACTTCAGCAGGAAAATCAAACACTTTTGGAGAATTCCTGCTCTGCCCAAGCAGAATTAGCACAACGCTAGCACTGGAGCAAGTGAACAACAAGGACTGCCAGTGTTCAGCCTGATGCTTCATCCCAGAGCCTCCAGAACGCAGCGTCTGTCCCCAAAGTTCGTCGCCATCACAGCACGATCCCCTTTGCTGAGCACACCCAGTCCGTGCCCAATGCCTCCCCGGTCCTTAGGTTAACCGAACGCAACTAACCAGCTCCGAGGTGAATTATCCTCCGCTCCACGGCTCGGGGTACCCGGTACCATCGGCCACGTCCCCCGAGCGAGCGGAGCATCCCCGTCCCGCGGCCGCCGGCCACACGCTCACCCGCTCGGTGCGGCGGGAGCCGGGCACCGGGCACAGCGGGACGGCACCGAGGCCAACCTGACCCGAGTTTAAAAACTCCCGGGATAACCGGAGGCTCCGCCGGGACCCGAGAGCGGGTTCGCCCTCAACGAAACAACCGGTCCGGGCTGCGCAGAGCGACGGAAAACAGCCCGATAACCCCCGGGAGAGGCGGGGGACGCGGGGCAGCCACAGCCGTGGGCAGTGACAGCCGCGGGCAGCAGCGGCTCCCGCCCCAGGGAGCGTGGGAGCGCACCCGGAACGGGGCCGCGTCCCCAGCACCGCCTCGGTCCCATCCTGGGGGTCCCGGCCGCCGCCGCTCCTCGGCCGGGGCGCCGGGGGCTCTGCCCGCTGCAGGACGGGCTCTCCCGCCGCTGCACCACCGCCCCTGCCCGGGAGGGAAGGGGAGCGGACCCCGGCTCCGTCCCTCCCCCCCTGCCCGCCGGGCTTCCCGCCGCCGCCCTCACCGGACCGCGCTGGCTGCAGCCACCAGTTGCGCTTCCCGCCGCAGACGGCTCCGGTACCTCAGCCGGGATGGGGTGGAAGTCCCGTCGCTACAAG
The DNA here is from genome assembly GCA_028020825.1 of Podargus strigoides. NCBI lineage: Eukaryota > Metazoa > Chordata > Aves > Caprimulgiformes > Podargidae > Podargus > Podargus strigoides. The sequence continues at coordinate 7,361,962 of CM051633.1, forward strand.
CGCCCTCTCGCAACGCAACAAGTGCCCACCCGGCTGGAGCGAGGGGGAGGAGCGGGGGCGGGCGCGGCGCTCGCTCGGTCTCACGGCGGGTGCCGCCGCTCTGCGCTCCCGGCGCCCCCGCTGCCGCTCAGCGCAGCGCACGCGAAACGCGAACACCCGCGCGCACTCTCTTGAGCCGCCCGGGACGCCGTAGCGCGGCCGGTACCATCGCGCCGCCCCGCGCAGGAACAGGGGTGAACCGCACCGCTCCCCCCCCCGCCCCGCGCCTCTGCCCGGCCGGCCGCGCCGCGCCTCCCCCCGCCTCGCCGCATTGGTACCGCCCGGCACGGCAGCGCGGACGAGCCGTGGCGGTGGGAGCTGCTCGGTGAGGCTGGGCGCTTCCTCGCCGCCCTAGGGGGGGTTCGCGGGCGAACTGCGGCCGGTTTTCTCCGGGGAGGCCTGGCCCGACGAGCGAGGCCCGTTTCTCCCGGGCGCTGCCGGGGTTTCCCAGCCAGAGGGTGCGGGTGTCCGGCTCTGGCGAGCCGGGGGGGACGTGGGCCTGGCGCGATTTGTACCAGCCCTGAGTTCCTTGTCCTGTGTCTGCAGGCGGTGTTGGGTTGTTTTGCGGAGCGGTGACACCGTGTTCTTTCACGTTACAGCGCAAAAATGATCATCCCGGTCCGGTGTTTCACGTGCGGCAAAATCGTCGGGAACAAGTGGGAAGCCTACCTGGGCCTTCTGCAGGCGGAGTACACGGAGGGGTGCGTGCGGCTGTGCGGGTCGGGTGTCAGAGATTGCACTGGTCCTGAGATACATGAGGGCAGGACCATGGCATTGGGAGGTGGCTGTAGAGAGGCTGAAAACTACGGGTGCATTCTGAGGCTATTTAACCAGGGATTAGAAATTATACTGTGTAAGAAGTTCAAGAAGGACAGGGAACTGCTTGAGAGAGTCCAGCACAGAGCCACAGGGATGATGGAGGGAGTGGAACATCTCCCTTCTGAGGAAAGGCTGAGGGAGCTGGGTCTCTTCAGCTTGGAGGAGACTGAGGGGTGACCTCATTAATGTCTATAAATATGTAAAGGGTGAGTGTCATGAGGATGGAGCCAGGCTCTTCTCAGTGACATCCAGTGACAGGACAAGGGGCAATGGGTGCAAGCTGGAACATGGGAGGTTCCACATAAATATGAGGAAGAACTTCTTCCCAGTGAGGGTGACAGAGCACTGGCACAGGCTGCCCAGAGAGGGTGTGGAGTCTCCTTCTCTGGAGACATTCAAACCCACCTGGATGTGTTCCTGTGTGACCTGATCTAGGTGTTCCTGCTCTGGCAGGGGGATTGGACTAGATGATCTTCTGAGGTCCCTTCCAATCCCTGACATTCTGTGATTCTGTGATACCCCTTTTAGGTTTTCTTAAAAGCATTTCATATTCACTGCCCAGAACTGCTAACCTTTTTAGAAAGCACTGGTTTGCTGGAGGGAAACAGAAGCTTAACTGCTCTAACACCTGACTGATAGTTCTAACAGTTCTATTTTAAGAAGTCTATGCATGCTTTGCATAGCCAGAATTGTCTTTTAATAGTTCAAGGAGGGTCTAGCTGTGGTGGGAATACTTCAGAAGGGTTTGTGAATGTAACTCTTGAAAAATATTTACATTGTCATTGAGTTTAAGTATGAAGAAAAAACTGCACACAGATATTTGCAATTCAAAGGAGTGGAAAAAAAAAAAAAAAGTTAAAAGTTTGAGAGGCTTCCCAAAGTGATGTTGAAACTGTTAAGTAGAAAGAAAAGAGTATTTGCTTTACATTGAAATGGTCAGGGTTACTAATAGGTTTCTAAATGGGCTTCTGTCTATGAAGTAGGAAGAATATCAGAAGAATGTATGTTAAGAACACAGATTTCACTGTCTCTTCTCTAAATCTGAAAATGTTCATATGGTTCAGGATATTAATTTGTCAGATGTTAAAACAGTGGAGCACAGAACAATCAGGGAAGGAAAGCTGTGTTTTCTGAGCCTCATCTGAACTTGTAGGAAGTTGTGATTAATCTCTATGCTGCTCACTGCTTGCTGTGGACTTCACAGGGGGAGGATGCCTTGTCCCCCCACCATCTATCAGTGTCCTTAAAAACTGTCCAGTGAAAATCATTCAACGCTTCTCCTACATCTCATTACTTCTGTGAGTTGCCTTTTTGGAGTGCATTTACATCCCAGAACCTGTCAAACATAGCTGAGTAGAACATTGCAGCTGCCAAACTAAAGGTATTTGAAAAGTTCCTGTGGAAAAAAAATCATTTATGGAGTTAAAAGCATTACAACAGTATGGGTTACTAATCATTTCTCACTAATACTGAAATTCACCAGAGCTATTCTGATAGCATTTCTGACTTATTTTCCAAGTATTAAATTTTCATATTTTTCCTGTCTTCAGTATTCCTCTGCTTTTGTATGGGACAGGAAGATGTGCATTGTTATTGATAAATGCTCACTTGGAAACAATTGCTGTGGTCACTGATGTGATTCTGGGGTGCCCATTCAAACTGATGTAGTTATGGTATTGTAAGATCAGAAGCAGAGTTTACAGATATCAGACCCTTAAAATCTTACAGTGCAGTGTCAGAATCACTGTTAGTGGTGGCTTAAGAAATGGACAAAATGGAAGAAATGGACTTGTCCAATTAGTTCATAGTTTAAGAAAAAATCCAAACCTTTCTTTTTGTCCCTTAAAATTTCTCTTTTTCCACAAGTTCATGGAAGCTAGGGGAAAAGGGAAATACAGCTGAAGTTGTCTTAGCTGAAATGTGTGTGGTTAATGTTAGTGTTTTGCATCTCTGATAGCTGCATTTGAAAGTTCAGAACTTTCCAGAGAGCTCTTAAAGCTTATATCAACAGACATCAGGTGCTTTTGTTCTCAAGTGTTTTGGAAAGCTTGGATATGATATTATTTATAAACATTCATTTTTTAAAAAAATACACACTATTCATGTACTTTTCTTAAAGGACTTTTGCAGGCCCTGAAGTGAGCAGCCCTGCTCTTTAAGCCCCTGAAGCACTGTTGATAGGTACAAGGACTAATTGATGTTATCAGAGAAGCTGCTGGAGTCTGACTCCACGCAGTTAGGCAGTACTGCTCGAAGCCAAGCACCCTTTTACCACGGTCCAGCTTATGCAGAGGCTTCCTTTCAGTCATTTGTACAAAACTGATGAAGTAGAAAGGACCTGTCAGCTTCATGGTACAGGAGAATCACAGGTTTTAGGAAATTACATTTGCTTTAAGCAAATGCTGGATTGTTGCACTGCATCATATGAATCTAAAGACCTGAGTTGAGTTGTATTTCAGGAATGTCAAATTCCAGAGGAGTAGCAGACTGGCTTTATGGTTAATAGGTTGGTGCTGGAGAGCTTGGATAGCATCACTTCTCTTTAAAAGGTTTGATAGCAATACCTGCTGAAGATAGGTGCAGTGGTTTAGTCCCAGGTGACTCGCACATTCTCTGCCCAACCATAAGAATCTCGAGCAGTCACTCAGAAGGAGTTAAGTGGAAAGACCATAAAACAGAAATTTCTTGTTGAGCAGTCTGCACATCCTTATTTGTATATTTGTAGGGAACAGGCTGTAAAACTGAATACCACCTTGTATGGTAAATGGAAAGGACTGTAGCCTTCCTCAGAACTAGCATCCCATCCATATGTGGGTGTCTGCATTGAGCCTGTACCTGGGGCTAAACAGCAGCAGTTGTTCTACCACCCAGTGCCCCCTCCCCAGCTGAGAAGGGGAGTTGGGGGGGAAAAGGGAGAAGCCCCATGGGCTGAAGTAGAAACAGATTTAATGAAACAACAAAACTGATACAGTCACCAACATAGTGTCCAAGCTTATACTCAACCTCATCCTTAGGATCAGCAGCAGAAGGCCAAGAGGGAGGAGCCCCAGGAAGAGGAACTCCCTACCCTCAGTAAACTCCTTTTATAATGAGCATTATCTCAGTGGTATGGGATCCACCTGTGAGTCAGCTTGGGGCAGCTGCCCTGGCTGTGTCTCCCAGCTGGCTTGGGGCTGCTCATGGGTCTGTGCCTGGGAAACCAGGACACTGGGGTAGTTTGCATTTTGGGTTATTTCAGTTGATATGGTAATCCTTCTGTGTCAGGAGTCTGTCTAGTGCTGCCATGGTACCTTCTGCCATACAACTAGCAGGAGCTGTAGGTAATTATGGCCTGTCCAGGATTTTAAGAGAAGTGGAAATGACTGCCCATGTTTCAGAAGTGTGTTCCTGTCACTACATTTACACCTCTTGATTGATCAGATTTTTAACCAGATCAGCTCCTCTCTTATTTACAGACTGGTGTCTGTAAAAGGAAGACTGAGTTCCTGTAACTAAATAATTGAGGTTAGAAATGTACCGTATTTCAAGCCTCTTTCCAGCTGTGAAGACTACAATTTTAATTCTAGAACCAAAATACTTACGTCTCACTTAACCTTGCTATTTCACAGAATCACAGAACAGCCTTGGTTGGAAAAGACCTCTAAGATCATCAAGTCCAACCATTAACCCAGCACTGCCCAGTCCCCACTGCCCCATGTCCCTCAGCACCACATCTGTCATGACCAAACATGCCCTCACAAGTGGAGTAGTTCAGAAGAGGAAATTTGTAAGAGTTGGTCTGTTACAGTTCTGTTCCTGTGGGAGTTCTGCAGGCTCAGCTCTGAAAGTTTGGTAGTGGTGTCAGCCAGCACCATCTTCAACTGAAGATCACATGCTCTTGCAGAGAACAGGTAAACACTGTCAACAGCAGGAACAGCAAAGTACATTAACAGCTAAATTTCTTAGTTGGAACTGCAAACAAGTTTTCCTCTATGACTAAGCTCACAGTAATCAGTGTGTTGCTTAGGAACACTTACAAGTGGTTCTGACTCACTTCATCCATTATTTTTTTTTATTGTTGTTCTTGTTCATTAATAGAGATGCCCTGGATGCCCTTGGTTTGAAGAGATACTGCTGCCGCAGAATGCTGCTAGCCCATGTGGATCTGATTGAGAAGCTTTTGAATTATGCACCCCTGGAGAAATGAGAGGAAAAGAGTACTGTGCTGCAAACCATGTGGAATATCTCTCTAATTCTAAACTTGAAACTGGACTTCAGGCAGTAGAGGATGAAAGCCACCTGTAGTGCAACCATTGAGATGTTTACCTTCTGGAGAAAATACAGCCCTGAGCCACTAACCTCTTTCAAGGAAACACAGGAAAGACAAAGTCCACTTAACCAAGATTTGAAGCTTAAATTAAAAGTTTGGGTTCTTCTTTCTGAATCTGTGTTTGGAATCATTTTGTGAACTTCTAGATGCTTCTGACAGCAAAAAGTGAGTGTTTGTTCCTGTAGAAAAATGACTATATTTCATTAAAATGCTGAAATAAAGGAGGTTTTTCCCTGTAGCCTTCCTGCAGTTTCTGGGTAGAGTTAAGTGTAAGCTTGGATCTTGCCATGTGCTGGTTACTTTGAGGTTAGGAGTACTGGTAAGCAATCAGTTCAGGGTTTTGTGCTAGGCAGGCAAGGGGCTTAGAAACATGGGACTGAAGCTCAGGGTTCCAGCAGCAGGGAAGTGGGTAAGTTTGGTGAGAATGAGGTGTTACTCCTGAAAGCTGGAGCTGAGTGCACTTTCCACTGCAGTTAAAGGCAACTTGCAGTCTCCACCCCAATTCTTATAAAACACGGGGGCTGCTGTATTACAAAAACCAGTGAATCAGATGGTGCAGTGCCCTTTGAGGTACAGCATGCGTGCGTGTTCCCAGGGAAAGCACTGGATGTGAGAATTTACGCACGCTGGTGCGAACAGGATCAAAGTCTTGATCTTGCCAAGCACCTGCACCACGCTCTAGCTGGTAGGCATGCAAGCTGTCCACTTGTTAGTCATTTCAGGGGCTTCACGTTGTGCTGCATGTGAGGTGTGGTACTGCCCGGGCAACCGGAGAGCGCTTGGAGCTCTCCTGGGGCCATGAGATGCTGAGAGGTCAGCTGTACCCGCAGGGCTCATGAAGGTTCCCTACACTGAGACAGGCACTGGCCCTGCCAAAAGCTCTCACCTCCTTGTTGCACTACCAGCTTGAAAGCTGGACCATGCTTCATGCTGTTCTCTGACATCGAGAAAAGGCATCACTCCAGGTGGTGTGCACAGACAGACCTTACCTGAAAACAAAGGAGGGCAATTCCTACATCTGTGCACGTTCAGGGTTCTGTTTAAATGCAGCATTAGCCTGTATGCAAATGTAAGGCAAATCCTCGTTAGAGCAGCCTTGTGGAAAAGGGGCTGGAACAGATGATGAGCCCTTGCAGTCTGTTCCTCCTTGGTAGAGTTAAATGTTTGGCACTCACGTCTCAGCTGCTGGGTAAGATGGAGCAATGGATTCTTTTCTGTAGCTGAAGAACTACAAAGAAGTTGGTTTGAACAAACCCTGGCTCTCCAGAGGTGGTAATTATCATAAGTGCTTACTGGGTGCAACTTGTATGCACAAACTGTAACACTGGGCTGTCTCACAAATTGAGTTGGAGGGCAGCTTGCCTCTGGCTGTCACCCCTCCAATCTTTATGCTTGAACTTGCTTTTCGATTTAGTACAAGGCAATAGGAGACTTCTCCCATATTCAGCACTTCTTCACTGAAGATGTTTTAAAACCATATTCTTTATCCTAATGCAAAGAGAATTAAGCAATTAATTCTAGCATTTGTTTCATAGTTGGTTGCATAGCTTATGTTCTGCACGCCCGCTGCATTAGCAAGCTGAAAGCACTAAAAAAAAACCCCAAACCTTTCACTTCTCTTTCAGGCTATTTTTTACAATGGACACTATGAAATATAACATGACCTTTCCAAACTCAGCTCCTGTAGGGCACTTTGTCACGGGGCAGTGGGGTGTCACATGGAGATACGTGCCAGCTCGGTCACAGAAGGACCCAGCGCGGTTCCCTGAGCCGCACGGAGGGCGCGCAGTGCCCAGGCTGGTGTGGCTGCCAGAGCAGCCCTGCATCCTGCCGTGTGGAACACTGTCCTGCACCAGTGCCAAAGCAGCGGATTAGACAAGCAGACAGGACTTTGTTTCTGTCTGTGCAAAAGCAATTTTCTAATCTAGTTTTCTGCTCTAGAATAACACAAAACGTGGTGCCAAGTTGTCAGATACCAAAAGCTGGGGCTCTTAAACACTTACAACGAAGATGCAATTTGCAAAAATCACAGCAGGCCTCTCAAAAATTCAAAGGCAAAAGAAAAACCACCTTGGTTGCTCTCATCACTGTTTCTCAGACAGAAAACAGGGTGCAGTGGAAGCCAATGAGTCTGGTATCGCTCTGTCAGATGTTACACAAGAAGCAGCAAAAAAAAAATCTGAGTAGCAAGTCTAAGTCACAGCAGGCATTAATACTGGCTCATGCAGCACATGACAGCCTGTCTGCAGCACAGCCTTTCCTTGGGAGTTTGCAAAGCACTGACCAAAAGAGACATTTCTGTAAGGTGGTGAAGCAAACAGTTTATTGTGTTCATACGAAAGGTTGTCTCAAGAGTTTTGTCCTTGGGAGGGTGAGGAGCAGAAGCAGAGCTTAAGGCCTGTTCCATAAAGAGTGATTTTTTTCAATGGATTTCTATAAATCCCAGCTTTCATCCCTGCTCTTTGGTAGGTTGGAAGGTAATTCCCTTTTTTGCTGTCATTTCTCCTGTGCTTGCTTCTGCAGCTGTTAATAACGTAAGTGTATTGGATCTGCTTTCTCACTTGCCAGATCTCTTCGAGAAGAGCCATTAAATATACTCACAACAACTGTACTTTTTAAAGCCAATGTAAAAGACACATCCATATAGGCAGAAAAAAAAAAAAAGCCTTGGTTTTCCATGAATCTTAATAAAAAGGAACCCTTAGCAATAGCTAGGCCAGGGTGGTCTCAGGCAGGACATTCACACATCACTCCCACACCAAAAATAATGAAGTAGTGCCTGAGAAGCCCGATGGAAAATGAGGTCATGGAAGCACAGAGGAATCAGCTTGTGGAGTCCTGTGTCCTGCTTCTACCTGGAGCATCAGCACCAAGGTATGTGTGTGCTTGGAAAGCTTTAAGTTTCTTGAAAAACAGTTTTAAACTAAAAAAACCTCTTGATCACAATTCTGAGTCCACCTTCAGGAAGGAAGCGAGCTGCTTTCCTGCCCATCTGTAACAAGCCTCAAGCCTTGTATTTCAAAAGGAGTTTCGCTCCGAAAAACGGCCTCTTTGAGGGTCTCACCCCAGGGTGATGTACTGAGAGATGTGTGCTGGGTTTTTGTTCTTCCCATGGCCTTTCCCCAAGTGCAGCCTGGAACTGGGTACTAAAGCCTGACTTCTAGTATATGCCTCTTGTCTGTACGAAGACAAATGAAAACTGAAAACCCTGATTACAACCTGAGCACCAACCCCATAGCTGTACATTTCCAGAGGTGCCCAACTAGCCCTGGGGCTACAAATCTAACCTGGTAATAAACTAGGGGGATCTGAACGTGAGCTGCCTCTTCCCTGCAAATAGCTCTACAGGAAAAAACAATTTTTCCCCCTCGCCATAAAAAAAACCCAACACAACACACCAAACCCAAACAGCCAGTTTGCCTCTAACAGCCACTTAATTCCAGATAGCCTCTAACTGCATTACTGACCCGAGTAAGGAAACAGCACTTCGGCTTAGTCCTGTCCCTGAGCAGACCCACGTCCACCCATCTGAGCTTCATCAGACAGCGACATTTTCCTACTCCTGGAACTTCTCAGCTGAGGCATCTCCAAACCAAAGCTGTTCCCACCTGGCTCTGCCTGCCCAGATGACGAACACGGCCTCGATTCCTCTTCCAGCACGTCTGCGCCACGATTTTCATGGTGCCTTCGTTTGCAGACCCAGTTTTCATTCAGCCCCTCCAGCCAGTGGGAAGCACGTTTAATTGTTCAACAGGGGCAGCACAATGGGGTGTCTGAACACCCAGGGCAGGAGGCCCGTGGCTGAGGGCTGGGCTTTGCCGCGTGGCACAGTTCGCTGTGTCACCCGCGGGAGGCTTTTCATTAACTGCAACGTGACTCGAAATGGCCTGCGGTGCCTTACACCACTCACATCCAGCATTAATTTGTTTCGTTAAGTTCTGCTAAGAAAAGCTGTTTGAGGCGCCCAGGCCTTAGCTACTCAGAGAGCTTTCAGATCCTTCTGCAGGCCTCAGCCACGTGCAGCTCCCGCGCATAAGGCCATTAAAAAACATATTAAAAGATGTTGTCTTTGGTTTCGTGGACTGCAGCCACTCGGGGGAGCTGTAAGGCAACCAGAATCACAGAATGTCAGGGATTGGAAGGGACCTCAGAAGATCATCCAGTCCAATCCCCCTGCCAGAGCAGGAACACCTAGGTCAGGTCACACAGGAACACATCCAGGTGGGTTGGAATGTCTCCAGAGAAGGAGACTCCACACCCTCTCTGGGCAGCCTGTGCCAGTGCTCTGTCACCCTCACTGGGAAGAAGTTCTTCCTCACATTTATGTGGAACCTCCTATGTTCCAGCTTGCACCCGTTGCCCCTTGTCCTCTCATTGGATGTCACTGAGAAGAGCCTGGCTCCATCCTCATGACACTCACCCTTTACATATTTATAGACATTAGTGAGGTCACCCCTCAGTCTCCTCCAAGCTAAAGAGACCCAGCTCCCTCAGCCTTTCCTCAGAAGGGAGATGTTCCACTCCCTTCATCATCTTTGTGGCTCTGCACTGGACTCTCTCAAGCAGTTCCCTGTCCTTCTTGAACTGGGGGCCCAGAACTGGACACAATATTCCAGATGTGGCCTCACCAGGGCAGAGCAGAGGGGAAGGAGAACCTCTCTTGACCACCTAACCACCCCCCTTCTAATACACCCCAGGATGCCATTGGCCTTCTTGGCCACAAGGGCACATTGCTGGCTCATGGTCACCCTGCTGTCACCAGGACCCAGCTTCGCTTCGGGCTTGAAAAAAAGCCCAATATTTACATGGGAGGAGGTCTCATTGAGACCCTCAGCTCTTTCTCCTTGACATTCCCCTACAAAAACACATGGGGGATGTAGAGCCAAAACACGCAGAGAGCATTAGGTTTCCTACCCCCAATCTTCTCCTTTCCCACAAACACCTCTTCCAGGCTTTGTCAGTCCCCCATTCTGGGGACTTACACCTTGACTTGAGCTTGTAGGTCACACATAGGTGGGGTGAAGACATGGAGATCCCAAGCACCACACGAGCTTCCCCATGATCTCCTTCCTGATGCATCTGCTCCCGTATCAAACGTTATGTCTTGTAACAGCCAAGCTAGAAAGTTCATGCAGGAAAGGCATTTATCCCTCCCAAATACGAAGGAAGTGTTTTAATAAAACCAGTTCATTATTTCCTGCTTTCAGGAGCTGAGCAAGAAAGGCATGGAAGAGCAGACAAAAAGCTAAAAGCCCACATACTTTGGGGAGCACGAGGAGCCAGCAGTCGACAGCAAACTTCAAAGCAAGCGGCAAAGGCTGCGGCCAAGACTTTCCACAGGCACAAATGATTTTGAATTAACCCACGCCCCACGCCAAAGCGAGGAAGAATGAATAGTGAATGCCCACTCTTCAGGAACCAGACCTCCTTTTAAAAGCAGGCCTGCTTGGAGAACTCCAAGAAATGAAGTGCTTTTTTTTAAAAATAAAATACTAAATAAATCGATGCCAGCAGCAGGAGCGCTGTGCTCAGCACCCTCCTTTAGGGGTTGACCTTTCTTCAGCTGCTGCTTCCCACATTTTCTAGTGGCTCACCACAGTGGTATCTACAAGCTTTGATTTACTTCAGAGAATAACATAGACATCCCTGTCCTTACCGACATCTCTCCAGAGACCTGATCCAAGGACGTGAAGCTCAATGGGACTCTTTCTCCCAGTGCTGGTGTACTTTGGGTCCATCCCATTCCACCCTCTCTGCTTGCTCCAGGCTGCTCACATCAGCAAGGGAGACTGCCTTCGTCCATCTCCATGTGACATCATTGCTCGTGTCTTTCAAAGGCAGGAAAAAGCTTCACCTTAAGGTGTACTTTACAAGGTTTGCCATACAGCCAAGCACTCAAGTCCCCTTTTCCCAAAGAAAGGGGAAATGCAGAACTTTTATAATTGAATTTATAAATTTATACGCAGCAACAGAATAGCTAACACTTGGGCTGGAGGTATAACAAGAGGTTTTACTGAACTTCCCCCTGAAAATTTAAAAACAAAGCCAAGAAGAGGCGTGCTGCTCTCAGCTGTAGGCCTTTCCTTGTAATGAGCTCTGCAGCTGAAGCAATTACTAATTTTAGTTTTTTAAAGGAGCAATAGCAGTTTGACCAGGAGGGCTTCCTCCAGGAATGAGCTCGTAAATGAAAGCATTAAGTTAATAAGGGCTTGAGCACTTCAGATCATTACAGAGATAGCCTACAGCTCCACACTTCACCAACTTGATTTTTTTTTATTATTGTTATTGTCAAAACAGCTTGAAGAAAACCCCCTTTGGATCCACTCAGCATTAAATGCAGCCTAGATAAATGGCTGCTTTCCTCCATTGAGCACCATTTTTTAAAGGCAAAAATGTAATAATTAAATTCCACTGATGAATAATTACTTCCAATAAATAAAGAAGAACAAATTGCATTGGCCTCAGCAGCTTTCATGGCAGCTACCTGAGCTGCTGCTGAACCCCATGAACATCGTGTGCTGTGATAGCTGGGAGCAGCAACATGGAGAAACTCCCCTTTCAGCCACAGCGGGCGACATCTCCAGACGTGGCTCTTGGTGGTTGAGCACCAGCTGGAGCAGCCAGTGGTTCCTGACAGCCTGGCATCCCGTCCACCCCACAGCCCCCTTCTGAGCACAGTTAAAACCCTTTCATCCTGCCCTTGTCTCAGACAACAGATGGGCAAACCTGCTTTGGGCCACGTTCAGGACGTAGATCTGCGTTGGCCAGGGCAAAGCTGGAGCCTCCACCCAGGGTGAAGGTGGTCATGCACTGCCTGAAAGAAATGCCTTCCTGGAGGCTGTGGCCATGCCACCCCAGAGCCACCAAGACCATGGTGCTTACCCTCACTCCCTGCCAGTGCAGCATGCCCAGGAGGCCAACAAACTCCAACTGCTTTCACATCTCAGCCCAGGGCAGATTTTCACAGACGGTGGTGACTCCTCCAGGGGATACTTGGTCAGCAGAGCTCTGCCTTCTTTTTGAGGCTTCTTGTAAATTATCCCCACCCTTTTTCCCTCCCAACCTACCTCCCCCAGGTGTTTTCCCAACTCAAAACACCTGAAACTTAGTCTAAACTCTGCATGTGATCAGGTAAACATAACCAGAGAGAGCTTCAGGCCTTTGCTCCCTTCTGCACGTCCGCTTCCAAAGGGCTCTGCCAGCAGAAGCAGGGAAGTCATATTGCATGTGAGGTTACCACAATATCACAAACTTAAGCTGGTTATTTGTTTTTTCTCTATTTTAAAAGCTACAATATTCAGGTAGCTCAAGGAAAAACAGCCTTTGGATTTTGTCTGCTCATAAATCCATCACAACAGCTTGGGGGAAAACAGTAAATAAGATATTGGAAGAAGAGCACAAGAGGCCAACAGAAGAGTATCTGCCTTTCTGGATGTGCTATTTGCAACCAAAGCCAGGTACCAGGCTGTGATATTAGTATGTGGTATTGATTTGCTCTTAATCCAGAGAAATGCCCCTGTAATGAACTCTGCTGTGCCCTTAATGATTTCATATCGAAGGATGTTAGGTGCCTTGCTCATAACAGAGTAACAGCAACTCCAAAAATAGCAAGCCTCATAATAAAATGTTATTGAGGAGCCTGAATTTCAATATAAAAGGGACTCTGCTGTACTCAAGGGCTTACTAGATACAAATGCATACTTTAAAAAATTGTATTAAAGTCATGTCAGTGTCTGAGTTATAGAGGCAATGTGAGATGCTACTCCAGGGAGCAGCTGAGCCCCAGGTCCCTAGGAAACTTTTAGGCAGATGTGATACAGGCTGGATCTAATCCCACCCGATGCCTAGAACGTGCTGAGATGCTTTTGAGAGCTGCCTGTGAGGGTGGGAGAGTGTGGCCACAGTGCTCCTCAGCAACAAACAGGGACAGCACATGAAGAGGTGCTGGACCACACGCCATGTGCCTGATCCTAGCTCTGCCACTCACCCCCCAGCCTCCACCAGCAGCCTTCTGGAGGGCCACCAGCGAGCTGCCACTGCAACTGATGCTGGCAGGCTTGTGAGAGACACCAGTCACTGCTGGCTTACTGGTGGGAACAGCATCCCCACCAAGCTGAGGGCCACCACAAAGCACTCAGAGCTGGGAGCACCAGGTCCAAGATTGACCTCAGTTGCAGGTGACTCCTCAGCCTTAGCTCCATCAGCGCAGCAAAGAGCAGCCCCAAATTAAACCTGCCAAGGAGGCTCCCTGGCCTCTGTCAGCGTGGCCTGAGGGCCATGCCTGCAGGCTGGCCCGACCAGCAGGATGCCAGCAGCTGGGGAGGATGGTGGTTGCCCACCTCCCACCACATGCTGAGACAGCAGGAAGGCACAGCCAACATACAGCCTGGAGCAGAGCTGTGCAGCTGGCAGTGGGGGTGAGTGTGTGTATAAAACCAACACACCCACTTCTACCAAAGGGCACCACCAGGACCCATTTGCACCTTTAGTCTTGCTCACACTCCTGCCACCTGGATACCACCTATTTCTGCGGGCTTGTTCCTGCCCATAATTTTGGGCTGCTGCAGCCTGGGATGCAGAGCAAGGGTATTCTAGCTCTGACAGGAGGGGAGGGGGCAGCACTGCTCCCCTTCAGGAGGGGACCCCACTCTTACCCCAGTGTGGCCACCCCCTTTGCAACCCACTTTTTCTATTTGCCCTTTTCCAATCCACTTCCCCCAGACCTGTTTGAGGCAGCAAACCTCCCCGTGTGAGAACAGATTGAGACCGAGGTCTCCTCTCTCCAGGAGACATCAGTGATTCTCTCTTCGTCAAGTGTGGTGGGAAGAATGAGTCTTGTAAGTAGGCAAATGCTCAACAGCAAGTTCAAGTGGAATTCTCAGCCCAGCTGCAGAAGAAGCCAGTTGCAAAAAGTCATCACAGAGAGGCACATCTCTGTGAAATGGCTGGAGCAAAAAGCATCCCTGGATTTCCCCCCCCCCTTCATTTCTGTGCCACTTGCCCATCTCTTGCTCCCTTCACTCTGCTGTCAGAGATGTCCAAACTAGCACTTACCTGTGTACCAGCAGGGCTGGGTTTGCACTTGGAAGAGCAAGCCACAGCCAAGTGGAGGTGACATTTGCTTTTGCTCACTGCAGGGTTTATTTAACCCTTGCTCCCAGCACACGGGATGCATCCCACATCCCCAGCTGGTCCTGCAGCTCCTGCATAGGAAAGAGGAGCTCATTGTGGAGCTGCTGGAGCTAAAGCCAGTGGTGTGGCCATCCCACTGCTGCTCCTCACCCCCTGCAATGCAGAGCTCAGGCCACATGCAGTGTTGCAGCCCCTTAAAACCTAATTCCCCCCCCAAAGGGGCTGTGGCAGCTGCTCCTTTCACCCCAGGCAGGGATGGGATGCAGGGAACCACGCTGCCATGGTTGGGATGTGCCAGGCAGGGCCAGACATGCATCTCAGAGGGGCAGGGCACTGGGAGGGGGCTGCCCCTGCCCTTAGCTGGTGGTGCTGCCACACTGGGGACACGTCGCTGGCTTTCTCCTGGCGCTTCTGCAGTGCCAAATGGGCTACAATGAAAACAAACCACACAGCTTCACCTCTCCCATCCTGCAGCCTCTCTGCCAGCGTGCAGCCCTGTACCCAGCCCTTGATCCGGGCTGCTCTCGGGTCAAGGCTCGTCCCCTCTGCCCACAGCTCAGCCCCTGTGCCTCAGGCAGCACTGCCAGGCTGTCCCAGCACGTCTGCTGTGGCTGGTGCCACACATGGGGGAAAGCCCAGCCCTGCAAAGAGCTGCTAGGAGCCCCTTCAGATAACCCTCATGCACCAACTGGCCTCAGTAAGAGCAACTGGGGGCATCTCCTGCCACCTCTGGTGGGACTGGGGACAGGATTAGCTGGAGGAAACAAGGAGTGAACATTTGCCTCCTACAAGCCCTAAAAGCGAGCTCAGAGTTCGTCTCATAGGTTATCTGTGGGAGGGAATGTAGATTGGAAAAAAATAATAGCTCAGTTATCCCTAATTAAAGGCATAATTGCCTTAATTATAGCCTGTCCTTTCTGCCCTGTGCCCAGGAGCTGGTGTCAGGGGGCTGTCCCTGCCTGCTGGGTCTGTGCAGAGGGCAGGTGGAAGCACCCAGGGGGCTGCAGCTCCAGGACCCTTTCCAGGGGAACAGAGGCATTAAAAACCAAGTGAGAAAAGTGAACTGATTCCCCTGAGCTGGCCCAAGGAGGTGAAGCAGGAACTGCCTCTCTCTCCCCAAACCACGTCTCTGCTCCAGCCTAGTTCCTGCTGCTGGTTAACCCGCAGCCTGGCAGCGCGTGGTCACCCCCAGGAGATGCCAGCTGTCCCTGGACCCTGTCTCCAGGACAGACCTGAACCCTAAAGCGGTGAAACACGAGTCTCTCCAGTGGAGCAGGGAGAGCAGAAGCTGTTTGCATTTACACTCCAGAAACCTCTGCCTGCAAGAGCAGAACTGAGTTTACACGGAGCTCCAGGCTATGCAAAACCAGAAGAAACTGCTGATGCTGAACCAGGGGCTGCAGTTGACACCGATTTACGTTTCCCATTGTTGGTTTCAGTCGAGGACCGCCGCCAGCGTTCAGCAGTTTCATAGAGTCATAACTCCTTGGAGCAATATTTTTATTGTTACTTGGATGCCAGACAGCACTTCAGTGGTGCAGCTGCAGCAGGGGCTGCGTGGGGCTTGGCACAGCTCGTGCAGCCACTAAACGGGAGTTTTCAGTCTAAGGGGACGAGGACAAGGGAATGTGACTGGCAGGGAAGAGAACCACTGACAGGGATGAATTTGCCTGCCGTGCTGAGCAGCCTCTGGCCGCGGGCTGGAGGTACAGAGGAGCTCAGGCAGGGGCAGGACAGACTGCAGTGCTGTGTGCTCCCATCCAGCACCAGGGACACATGAGTATCTGGTCATGTCACCAAAGGGGTCGCTGAGCTCCGCCAAAAACGCTGATGCAAGAGGGGTCCTCAAACCTCCAGGCAAACTGGGGAGTAATACTGAGCTCCTGTGTTCCCAGTCACACCTTAACCACATCCCTGGTGACCCGCTGCTCTGCCTGGGAGGTGCTGCCTCCCCTCTCCCACACTCATTGAAATTCAGTGCACTTGCAGAACGCAGCGCTGCTTTTTTTGGTGAAAAGGGCACCAAGAGCCCCCATCTGCAGGGACTGTTATTTTAACAGCCCCAGCCAGTGCCATCAGCTACGGTAAGTGAACTGTAAAATATGTTTGAATAATGTTTGGGGTTGGGTTGGTTTTTTTCTTTGGTTGAAAAACATATTTAATACACCTGCAGCCTTCTTTGCTGTCCTGTGATTTAGGGCTCCACTCCCAGTTCGAGGGATTTGTACCTTCTGAAGGCACCACAAGAATCTCCTCCTGTTGTCTCCTTGGCCATCTGGGTGGTTCCACGGGCGCAGCCGCCACCTCTCCTCCCGACCCGACTGGTACGGGGAAGCAGACAAGGGAGACAAGGTGCAGTGCTACCAGCAGCCCAGAGCCACTCCTGGGCACCAGCCCAGGGCCCCACAGCACAACCAGACACACCAGCAGCAGCTCAGTCTCTGCTCACACACACCCCTGCCCCAGCTGAGTGACGGTGGTGCCTCTTGTCACTGCTCGGTGCTGTGTGACGAGGAGCAGCACAGAGCACTTGGCAGCATCTCCTGGGGTGCAGCACACAAGCACACACAGAAACCTGGGAGGTTTCATGGCAGGGAAGGAGAGAGCATCCCCTTCTGCCATGCCCCGAGCAGAGTGTATTTATTGAATCTCACCAGGGAGAAGAGTATCGCTGCCAGTATCACTGCCTGCTCCTCATCCTTCTCTTTCCACCATCACAGCCCAGCAGGAAAACAAGGCCATACAACCCCTGCCAGAGGGAAGCTTTAGAAATGGTCAAAGAAAGGGGCACCCCACTGTGAGCTGAGTGCAGGCCAGGTGCAGCCCCCATGTCCATGCTGCAGCACGAAAATCAGGCACATTGCCAGGGCTGGAAGGAGCAACCTTCCCTTCCAGGCGAGGGAACACCAGCGTGACACGCACTGTGCTTCCCTGGGGCTTGGTGACACCGTGGCTCTGCTGCCCACAGAGCCCAGCAGCTCGGATTAGACTCACTGAAACGGGAGGTGAGTTCCGAGTGCGGCGCCGAGCACCGACAGCCACCGCGTGGCTGTGCCCACCAGCTGCAGGCAGGTGTGTGCACCCAGCAGGACACAGGCGTCTCTGACACGTGTCATGTGTGACTTTCACCACTGAATCCCAGTGGGTAATGAGGGCACACAACTGCAACTCCCTTTGACATGACAGGGAACTGCTTGAGAGTCCAGCACAGAGCCACAGAGATGATGGAGTGGAACATCTCCCTTCTGAGGAAAGGCTGAGGGAGCTGGGTCTCCTTAGCTTGGAGGAGACTGAGGGGTGACCTCATTAATGTTTATAAATATGTAAAGGGTGAGTGTCATGAGGATGGAGCCAGGCTCTTCTCAGTGACATCCAATGATAGGACAAGGGGCAACGGGTGCAAGCTGGAACATAGGAGGTTCCACATAAATGTGAGGAAGAACTTCTTCCCAGTGAGGGTGACAGAGCACTGGCACAGGCTGCCCAGAGAGGGTGTGGAGTCTCCTTCTCTGGAGACATTCCAAACCCACCTGGATGTGTTCCTGTGTGACCTGATCTAGGTATTCCTGCTCTGGCAGGGGGACTGGACTAGATGATCTTCTGAGGTCCCTTCCAATCCCTGACATTCTGTGATTCAGTTTTGCTACACAGAGTAAGTACAGAATATTAAGCTTTATTTTTCTATTGGCCAGCAACTTAAACTGGGTTAAAAAAAAAAAGCAATGAATATTATTACACAGAGAAAAAATATAAAACAACTCAACAGACACAAGCCAACTTACTGTTTCATATCTCATTCTTCCTGGCCTCTCCCAGCCCTGTACAACAGATCCCAAGGGAATGGGCAAAGGCAGCTATTAAGAAACTAGAAATATTGCTTCAAGCAACATGCTCAATATTTTCCTCTTAGTTAGTAGTCAATAGTTGTCAGGAACTTGATTATAAAACAAGAAATAATTTAGAGATTTCTCCTTTAGATCATTACACAATAATTTAGATTTCTTTCCCCTCTTTCTTACTGCTGTGGAACCAAGGATACACCTCAGTTCTTCCCCCTCTCTTTCTGCATTAGTTAAGGATTATTTCACAGGGCTAAAGTTGATGGGGGAATTTCAGACTGACCTGCTCTGAATTTTAACTTGTCACCTTTTAGGGCCAGTTCAAGATTTCTGCTCTGTGAAATAAAAAACCCACGATGCTGCAAGACTGTTTACGGGTCTGGGTGATTTTGCTGAAGCTAACTGTCTGCTGCCAAGGGACAGGGCTCAGCTGGCACCACTAACGGGCCACGAGGGGGAATACATTTGTTTGTTTATAAAAGGGTTTGTCTTCACTGCTTAGAAACACCAAAACCCCACAGCCCCTTCTGCTTCGTGGCTGTAACAGGCATACCAGGAAGGTGAGAATCAGACAAGAGGCACACAAGATCCTATGAATTCAGACTAAGACCCTGTTGGCACCGTGATGGCACCACATCCATGGCAGTGGTGATGTCTATGTCCTGTATGTATCCAGGATCCCAGTGCAGAGAGAATATTTAAAGCTATTCCTCTACAGCAAACAGTTAACCCAGCACTACCAATTTACCAAGTACACTGGGGCAACTGGTTGAAACTGACTCTCCTGACTTTCTCAGCAGTAAGAAGTAGTGGGCTTCCAGCTCTCATTAAAGCCAGAAAACCCTCAGCTGATTAATGAGCACTTTGGAGGCTGATAAAATATTTGTATATGTTCACTTCCTGCCCAAGGCAAGCCTGGAGGTTTTAATTTAAAAAAAAAAAAAAATCAAGCTGAGGGCAGCTTTCAAGATGTAAGTGATGTGAGAAGGCATTTCCACTAACCAAACAGGCCAAAGGGTAGCAAGATATGGCAGCTCCAAAACCAGACCACTTCTTCACCAAACCTCAGCAGGGGATAGGCAGGAGGAAACAAAAAGTTTTCTCACTCACACTGGAAGCCACTCAGTAAAACAGACAAGACTCAAAAGAATTTGGAAGTAGTCCATCATCTTTCCTCCAGAATCACTAGGGGGCAAAAGGCCTCTTCTGGCTTCTAATGGCACTGTACTGGGGGAAGCTTCAAGGAAGAGGAGGAAGGATTGCTGAGAAATCCTAAGGCACTCACATCTTCGCAGCATCAGTTATGACAAGATTTCAACTGCAGAAGTTGTGCTCCAGGGAGAGCAGGTCCTGCCCCACGCAGCCAGGCAGGCGTCCCTTCAGGCAGAGGCAGCTGTGTTAGGACAGCAGTGCACGCTTGGGAGGAGGGAGAGAAATCTTCATGTGTGAGAAACTCAGCTCTGGCTCCAGCTCAGCACAGAAACATCATCTGTCCTCACAGTCAATGCCTGGTACTGCTGAGCCACTTCTCGGAGAACAAACCATGGTTCTAGTATAGCATCCTGATACCTTCATGTTGGCTCAGGAAAAGCCTCAAGAGAAATGGCCCTGGATCAATCTTGCTGCGTCGTTCTATCAAGGGGCTGTTTTGCTAAAGCTTCTAGCATAAAATCCACAGCTTTTTTCTTTCTTGACAATGAAGAGGACCCACTGAACTCCGGGCTGCCTTGTACACAACAAGGAAGGTGACTTTTCCCCCGAGGGGGCAGGTAAGGTGGTGCATGGAGAGGAACTGAATTACAGAGCCAAGTGCTCAGGTTACAGACACTTCTGTGGTGGTGGTGGAGAGTGGTCAGGCTGGCAGGCGCTAGGGGAAGTGGCGGAGAGGGAGCGACAGCGTTCCCGCAGCTATTAATATGGTTCTGGCTTTAAACTCTTGTACAAGCAGCAGGTGAAAATCATCCCAAAGATCTACAGGGTGTAAAGAGAAGGGAGAAATTGATGTAGCAGAGGCAGCAGCTTGCAAACAGGCTGGACCTAGCCTGGAGCAGCAGCTAGCTCCTGCCTGGGAATACTGCACTCCAGCTTGCAGTGCGCAGCAGGAGAGAACATAATCTGTGCTGATCCTCCTAATTAACCACCAGCACCTTCTCTGGGCTGTAATTTGGCTACCTGCCAGGACAGAGGGGAAGATGAGATACATCTGCATCTGGAAGAAAAGAATAACCTGTGGCCTCCCCTCTAAAATGGGAGTGGGGGGCATCCATATCCTACCCCTTTATTCATCACCCTCTCCCACATCATTTGCAGTCCCACAGTGCTGTTCCTGAATACAGCATAACTGAGGGAGGAATTCTGGATAATTTCAAGTAATCCTGATGAAGTGGGGTAGGAAACTCCTCCAGGCTGGCTCTTTAGCTGTGCATCCCCACAAGAGGTCTCTCTCGGGCTGCCAAAGCGCCTGCCATGGCCAGCACTGCCTTTCCCACAGCCCTGGAGCAGAAGTCTCTCGCCCTTGCCCAGCTGGCTGCACTCCTTCACCAGAAGCAAATTTTACAGACTGGCAGAAGAGGCTTTTGCTTTGGAGCTACTGAATCCTTGGGTCCCCAAAGCACTTGGCAACTTCTCCTTGTCAGGCAGGGAAGAGCCTAAAACACCCCATTTTTTCCATCCCCCTCCCACTCTAGGGTTCCTTAACCTCTGCCCAGCACCCCCAAAACTCCACTCAGCCCTTTTACCTGCACACAAGCAATGCTGATCCCCACCGCCCCGATAATTTTCAGATGCTCTTGAATGAAGTTTTCTAGCTTGGTAATGCAACCACTCTGCAGGGTGAAAGGAGGGACATAGAAAATCAGTTTCATTTTAATCCAATGGTTGCAACCCTTTGAAGCAATGCTATAAAAAAAAGCAGTGTCTGTGAGCAACTTCTTCCTCTGACATCACAGGTGATGTAAACTGCCATCGTGTTTTGTATTGCTCTGGAGCTACAAGCTCAGGAACTGCTGAACAAACCCAAGGCTGGGCAGAAGAACCAGCCACATCACACAGAAGGAGGGTGTCATTTTTCTCTGAGATATGTGGAGAAAGGTTCCCTCACTCACTACCTAGCACATGCCTGGAAAGGGTGTTTACTCCCCACAAGGACAAGGAAATGTTGCTGAGTGGATCCAGTACAAAGACCTCTAACATGACAGGAGCCTTTTAAGAGTAAATTCCTCCCACTGCTATTTATGACAGCAGTTTCAGCGTGGACCTGAAAAGCCAAGCTCTGCCCTGAACTGCATCCTTGGCGGGGAGTGTGACCTCTTTCAGGCCTAACTTTTTGTTGTCATAAGGCAAAAATAAATCAGTAAGAACAGCCTCTGGTTTTGGGTTGGTTTTTGGTTGGTGTTTTTTTTGGGAAGAGTTCCCTTTAAATAATTAAACTGTTTCATCTATTGAGACAGGTTTTCCATGGTAACATCAGGGGGTTTATTGTGTATGCTCCAGCCCTCCTACCCCAGGAGTTCAGAGTGAGCACAGACACCTACACACACACAGGCAGAGGGAAGGAGTGAGCACACAGCCATACAGAGAGGGATGGCAAAAACCTCACTTCTCCCATGCCAGCCTTAGCTTTTAGAGCCAGCCTCAGCTCTCCCGATATAAAACAGGTACTCCTGTTCCCTGATCTTACCCTCTTCTAGGTTTTTCTTCTCCAAAGCCACTAAATCCTGTCTGACCTCTGACTGAGACCCCATATCATGATATGCAGCATCTTACTGAAGATTCAAACCTCCTCTTACAGTTTTTTCTTCTCTAGAGCTCGCCCAATACATCTGGCAGCCTACAGGGCCTCTCTTAATAATGCAGCTGGGCAGCCCCCTCCAGCTTCACACAGCACAGAAGGAGGGTGGCAATTGCCAGCCCTGCCCCTCCAACAGCTGTGGGTTTCCACTCACAGAAACATTCCATCAGCCCTTGGATTTTCTTCTGCACTTCCTCGTTGGGTCTTGCCTGGGAAGGCACAAACCTTAGGGGAAAGCCCTCTTCCTGAAGAGCAAAACCCAGCCAAGCAGCTGGACATAAGAGGGGCTTTGCTAGCTCAGAAGGACTCCCTGTTCATTCCCCAGAGGTAGATGGTTGGTTTCCTTTTAGCTGATTGAGTTGCTTGGCTTAATGGCAGATGGATGTGGCAGTGCTGGGTTAATGGCTGGCCTTAATGATCTTAAAGGTCTTTTCCAACAAAAACCATTCTATGATTCTATGTTATTCACGCTCCTCTTCCAAGTCCTGTTCAAAGCACAGACTGTGAGAAGAAATACTTGCTTTGAAGGGGCCACCTCTTCATCCACAGCCCTACTTAACTGTCTAGGAGACAGGAACAAGGAAAAAGCTACCCAGGCTCAATAAAGCCAGCCAAGGTGCTGGTTCCACCGATGGGAAAAGAGACTATGCTACCCCCCAGAGAGCATCACAGCGAGCAAGTTAAAGCCAGGTAACAGGACTGGAGGGTGCCAAAATAAATGCAAGAACTTTTACCAGCCTTATGCAAACCAGATGAATAAATGGTCTGAGAGCTACCTGTTTACTTACTTAACTAGTCTGGGATTCAATTTGCTTCTTCTAAAAAGAGACAAGCCCTGTTACCTCAACTCCAGTCTTCTTTTCAGCCCAAACTGCAGCCCACTGGAACTGACCTAGTTTGTCTAGGGCCCTTTTTCCCCAGACACTGTTTCTTCATGCTGTAGGTCAAATCTCACTATCTCAGTCAAGGACCAGAAGTATCTCCATTTGCACCTCACTGAGTAATTTCAACGAGAGGAAGCTGGGTCAAATGCAGGGCTCACATCCAAGTCTCCTGCCAGAACCAGCAACCTCTCCCACTTCCCCCCATCACTTGCATGCTCTGCAGTAACAAATATAATCTATTATTTTTCTCTATATCTACATATAAAATAATAGCCTAGATGGCTGAATGCTCAACTAGAGAAACAAATTCTGCTTTCTAAGGAACCTTACTGACTTTGAAGCCTACTGACAGTTTGCAGCATCGACTCAAACTCCTCACTCCTTGCCCACCTCCCGTACATGCTCTGTGACAGGTGTCTCTGGAGCCCTTTTTCTCTTTACCTCCTTGTAGATGTTGGAAGGATGGTCCCTTCGGCCACACAAGTCGGTTATCGTCTTACAGCAGCTGTCTGGGACCTTCCGGCCGCTGGCCTCTGGAGATCTGATCCACAGGCTGTCAGCCCAGTCCGTGTAGTTGTTGCTCCCACAGCACTTGAACTGCATGCACACAGAGCAAAGGCTGAGCCTGCAAGCACTGGAACCTCCTTCTCCCTCCAGACTCCCACACCAACCCCCAGGCTTCTCCCTCCTTTTCAGAGAGATTCCAGCTGTCACACAGGGTTTGTTTTTTTTAAGGCTACTATGATTATTAATGACTTTTGTGTTTAGAGTCCCCAAAATGGCCACTAAGTATCAGCTTCATCCATCTTTCAGCAGCTGTGAGTTTTAGTTACTGCAGGGCTGAACTGTAACCAGAGTGCACCTGCAGCTCTCTCAGCCCTTAACCTCCGGACTGGAGAGTGTTAATGGTGGTAATGGGGTAATTTTAATTACCAGTTACTACTGCAAATGCACCTGCTATGGCAGTATGCGTGTAGTAGGCCCCAGGCTTTGCACGTGCCTGTGCACAAGGGTCTGTTCTGTGGGGAAGTCTGTCAGAACTGCAGCAGCCCCAACCTGAGCCACCCCTGAGCCAGGCACGGCTCACAACAGCAGCAAGCTGCCTCTTCTTTCATTATCTCTTGCACCTTAGGGTACTGAGGAGCTTAATGAAAAATGTCAGCAACTTCTCCAAAGCTTTGAAGTGGGAAGTAGAAACAGCTGCCAGAGTGACATGCCAGCTCTAGCTCACTCTGGGAGCGATTCACGTGTTATCTCCCAGTGCTACTGGGCATGCAGTTCAGAGAGTGTCGACACCAAGCAGCTCTGCTGGTCACATGGCCCAGGATCCACACCCAACCCAACCTCCTCTTGAGTCAGAAGCAGAAGAGCATACATTCAACATACAGAAGAAATTACACCTTTTGTGTGTTAGATTTTAAACCCTGCAGCTGCATGAATTCTCCATACCTACCTCCTGCTGCAGTTTGTCTACTGCACTGGTGACACTCTCTTCTCCCTCCTGCCGGTACTTCTGCGTCATGGTGTTCTTCAAATTCTGTTTCAGTTCCATGCTCAGCTGAATGGGACAAGTGGGATAAAATCACAAGGCAAAATCTCAGAGCATCTCAGAGCTCTGCATACCTTTCATTGCCTTTGCTCCAAGAGAAAAGCAGACAGTCTAGTGGAAGCTACAGCTTCCTTCAAGATCATCCTCTGAAGTTCAACTGGACAGGCTTAACTCCAATTGGTTACAGATCATGCCTCCATTTTAATAATTGGAAGGATGTGCTGTGGGACCAAACTTCAGCCTGTGCTACACATCACTGTACAGGTCCTCACCTTGAATAAGTAAGATTGCCAAGATATGCCTGCATCGAAAGAGAATACTGTGCCTGCTTAAATATGAATATGCCTATGAGACCACATGCAGTCTTCTCCCTCTGAAGCCTGTGGCAATACTGAAACCCAAATCGCTCTGTCCAGAGGGAAGAAATCAGAGTCCTGGGCAAGCTGGACTGAAGCCATGTAGTCTGAATAGCTCTTGTACCAGCATCAAAAAGGATGCCACAGGAGAGAATTAAGTATGCATTTGCAAAAGCACTGCAAGGTCTTTCTTGGTAACAGTGACAGAGAGACAAAGTCTGATTTTGTAAGTACAGCATTTCTGAAAGCATCATCATAAACCACCAGCATGTTCAGGTGGTTGGATTCAAACATTTATTCCTGTGGAGGCTCTTTTAATCTAGGTGACTTCTTTTCACCTGTCCAGGTGACAGCCAAAAAGTGCCAAAGAGCTGCATCTTTGTCATCCTGGTTCATACAGCAACACTGCTTTAGTCCAATACCTATGCAATTCTACATTTCCTATACCAATAAACAACATCAACATGCATCTTAGATGGGGTCAATGAATGGTGGGAATGGTGGGAAGCCCCTCTCTATACCTTTTATTCTACACATTAAGTAGTAAATGAGAGGTCAAGCACCTGGTTATGCTGAACTGTGCAAAACAGTCTGCAGTTTATTCTCCCTTTGAAACACTTTTTCCAACCCCATGTGTCAATACCTACCTCACAGAGGTGATAAGAGGCTTCATTCATTAATATTTGCAAAATGCTTTGAGATCCTGGGCTTGGAAGCTCTACAGAATTGCAAAGGACTTAGTGTAATAAAAAGAAACGAAAAGGTTCAGCGGCTGCAAGGCATCAGAGGCAAATAAAGAGGAGAGTCCATTAGCAGAATTATTACTTGGGAGAAAAGCAGTTACCTGCGGGCTCACGGGGAAGTACTGCAGCATGGAACAGAGATAACAAAAGGAACAGTTTAGACACACACAGGCAAGCCTTAGACACCAAAGCAAGGGCTGAAATAAAACCAGTGCCAAACAGAGCAAGCAGCCTGCAACCAGGAAAGAAGGGGAACTGGTAAGCCAGCGGGCAAGGGGAAGTACAGCTATTGATCAGAGACACCCTCAAGTGATCTAAAGCACTCAAGGGTACAGCTTCAACTGTGTTGTCCCTTATTTCAACCTATGGATTAGCTCTTCTTCAACCACTCTCATATAAATCTCATGCCTCTGCAGGGATGGATGGACGGACCTTGGCTTCTTGCCGTGCCTGCCAGGATTGATCTTTCCCTGTTAAATACACACACTCATGCCACTGATCCCTCCTGGTAGAAGTCAGCACACTTCTTTGGCTCCTTGCAAACTGCCAGTGCTCATCTTAGTGAGGCAAAGCACAGAAGGCCTAAGAGAAAAAGGAATGGCAAGAAATCCTGGCAGTGAAGCCAACGAGATGGGATGCCCAGTTGCTTTTCAGATAGCACTTGACAATAACCCTAATTTGCCATTTCCAATCAACTTCCAGACATGAGAGCAACATCTCAAGCTGTTTGTGCCTTGGTGACTAAACTCCCTGTGAAACCAAAGTGATGACTAAAGCTCCTGCTCTCTGCAACTGCAAAAAGTGCCAAGCTAAAAGTGCAGCTGTTGGGAGCCTGCACTGTTCTCCTCCAGCCCCTCAGCTGGGCTGATACCACAAAGCTCTCAAAAACTTCTTGGCCTGAGAGGAACTCTCAGCTGGACTATTCATTACCTTTGCCAGTTCAAAAGCATGGCAGGTAGCTTGCTGGATGCAGCAGGAACTGTTCCTATGCCCTGAGTATACTAAGTAGCACTAACAAGATTTCAGTTGCTATGCCTTGAAGGGCATTAGGAGAGTTCTTAGATCTACACAGCCTCAAAAATTGTCTTTTACAGGGCTCTGCAGAGAAACAGCTCACAAAGGTGAACCACAGGAAGGAGCTGAGCAGCAAGGCTGAGCAGCCTCCGTAGAGTAACCACCACCACTTTGTCAAGAACAGTAAATAATCCAAGGCCTTCTGTAAGGAGAGGGAGTGAACATGGACATGTGGAAAGGTGAACCACAACCAGACCCTAGGTCCCCAGCCTCCAAGCCCAATGCTGGCTAGAGAAATGGGATGATAACTAGCTGTTTTCTCTCCCTGGTTTGAGTCTTTACAGACTAATGTCCACTCACCTGCTGGTAGTAGATATAGGCCAGGATTCCAGCAATGATCTCCAGGAGAAAGATGCACAGCAACAATATGAAGTACTGTAAAATAATGGGAACAGTAGACATTAGAACAGAATGTAAGGAGATGCTGTCAGCCAGCTTTTCATTTGCTGGTAAAATGCACGACCCTCTGTCTTAATCAAGACTTTTCTGCAGCAGTGTTCAAAGGCAGGGGCTGGGATTAAGACCTCAGCAGGGTAGGAAAGGAACAATCCCACGGGTTAAAAAAACCGAACCACCCACAGCATAACTGAAGACAAGCAGGAGCAAGTGAGAGCTCAACTCACTGAGCCAGAAGGATGTAGAGAATGGAAAAGTGCAGGCAACTGAGATAAGACCACTGGACAAAAGTGGTTACTGAATAACCTGATGACTACACTCACTATCATAGAACACATCTGATTCTGACATCAATACAAAAAAATGTAAAACCTTTGCTTGTTCTGATATTTTTTAGGGCATTTCACCGAGTTACCACAAAGCAATGTACGTTATAATGATTCAATAAAGAACAAAGGGTCCATTTCACCAAGGATAGAGCAGGCCATCTACGCATAAACCATAGATTTACGTTCCCAGTGACTTCTGTGGGGCTCAACCACAGCCTGAAGGGCACTCCTGAAGCAGATGGACTTTAGCACTGATTCACTCAAGACTGTGACTGTATGTTCTGCTGAACATATCTAGAGGGAAAAGCTCAGTATCTCAAAATCAAAGTGAGAAGAGCTCCTAGAAAACTAAGAGAACACGCCTAGTTTTTAAAAGGGCTTCCTGGCAACAAAATGTAAAGGGATGCACCCTGCATACCACAAGGAGAATCAAATGGGCAGTAAACTGGGAGCACTGTGCCTACAGACAAACAGGAAGGGAAGCCAAGCCTATCAGGAGGAATGTGTGGAGATTAAAAGGACTGAGCAGGGGCAGGCCTGAAGTCATGTGGCCACTTCCTCCTTAGGCTCAAAGAGAGCTTTTCAGGGAGAACCCCAGTCCTGACATATAGCCCCTGCCTTGTTCTTGGTCAGCAATGAACAGGTTCTTTACAGATCCAGGCTGTTCTATGACTGCTACTAAATTCACCTTTCTGTAGATAAAGCTGACAAGACACCAGTTCCAGCCATAACAAGGGCCTCATGTTAAGTCTCTGTAAGAGTTGGCCTCCCCAGGACAGAACAAACAAAATACCTCCCATTTTCTGTTTTACCCCTGAGCTTAAGAAATGGCTGTTCCCAAGGGATGAAGCAAATGGCTCCCTACAAACAAAACTGGACATCAAACCAGCTCTCCCTGGCACAAAGGACAGCGAAGACCTGGACACAGCGAGCTGACCTACACAGCATGGATGCCTTTTGCTGCACAAGGATTGCACTCCCACTGCACACCCTCCTTCCCTGGGTACTTCCAGGCCCTTCTGCAGGAGTTAAACGACAGACAAACACTCAGGCTTCCTCTGTGGCCCCTGCTGGGATTCAGCAGCTGCAGAGGTCAGACAGCTGGGGTTTATCTGCAGACCAGGCTTCAATCTGAGCACACAATCTCACACTTTCACTCCCCAGCCCCATACTCTCCTCCCAGGCTGAACACTGACAGCCTCTTCAGAGGTCTGTAGAGGCACCCATTCATACCAGGGGAATGAGTCACGCAGCCCGGTGGGGATAGCTAAAGGCTGGTCCCAACACTCCAAGGAGGCTGAAAGAGGGCAAGAAAGGAATGGCATGCCTTGACACAAAGGCTGGCTTTCTTTTGTTGGGACCTAGTTATGCCTTAACTGCTCTGACATCATCTCTCTGCCAAGGAGGGGGCAGGAGGGTGGCAGGATGCTGAGAACAACCAATGAACTGGAAAGCTTCTTTTAATTGTTTCCCCTGCTCTATGTTATTATGTTAGAGGCACCCAGGTAGAGCTGAGCTGTCACCACAGCTTGGCTTCTTGTGCTGCCTTACAGTAGATAGAAACAAGTATGTATCCAGCAGACCTTAAAAAATTTTGAGTCATAAGGCCCTTGTAAAGGGAGGTTAGTGCATCTGCCACCCATGCATGCAACCTGTCTCTGCTGATACACTGCATCAGTACCCTCATCTCAGACTCATCGTTCCCTCAGGGCCACTTCCAGGTGTCATGCTGAAACAGGGAAGCAGCAGTTTTCACTCTGGACAAACACAGAGCTGCACTCCTTGCTCTTCATCAGGAATTGCAGGGCACAAACCCATGGGGACGTGCCCTACTTGCCTCCCACGAGGCTGTGGAACAAGTCAGAAATGCAGGATCACCCAAAGGCCTGCAGTACACATATGCCTGGACCTGGGTGGGGTCTGGCAAAATTTACTCTTACTCTGGCATGTCCTCAGGATCTACAGGGTCCAGATTTCTTCCATCCAGCTTCAAGTGTTTGAGTGAAGCACCAAGCTTCAGTGTGTTTTCTCTGAATAACGCAAAGAATGTTTCAGCCCACCTACAATCCAAATGGCTCTCTTTCTACTACATGAAGAAGAGATATATAGCAACTGTACTCCTAAATCAGCAGTCACACTTCAGTGGGAGAGCTCCAGGCTGAAACGCAGCACAAACAGAAATCATGACCAATGTGCTCCCTTCTCTCTCTATCCCTAGAAGTGGCAGTGTGAGGGGCCAAGCCTGAAGAAAGCCACCTTCTTTCTTTATATACAAGGCCTCCTATTTGATGGGTCCTTTCCTGAGACTCCTGCTTGCAAACTTTTGTGTTTGAAAAGTGTGCATCTTGACTTGTTGCCTTAAAGCTACATTCCAAAGGGCCAAGACCTGAATGTTATTGAAAAAGTTCACATGTAGTCCTGTATTCTTTCTTTATTGCATGAAACTGTGAGAATACTCTGAACATTTACACTTAGTTAAGAATGTTGTAGATAGAAAGACAAATGGAGCCATTAATCAGCTCAAGGTCCACTCTACTACGTTAAGAATGTAAACTACTGCCAAATGAGAACATCCTTATCAAGAAAAGGGGCTCAAAGATGTTTTGCAAATGCTGCAGAACAGAACTATGCATGTGTTGTATTTGACTGATGTAATCACACAGAATCACAGAACGTCAGGGATTGGAAGGGACCTCAAAAGATCATCCAGTCCAATCCCCCTGCCAGAGCAGGAATACCTAGGTCAGGTCACACAGGAACACATCCAGGTGGGTTTGAATGTCTCCAGAGAAGGAGACTCCACACCCTCTCTGGGCAGCCTGTGCCAGTGTTCTGTCACCCTCACTGGGAAGAAGTTCTTCCTCATATTTATGTGGAACCTCCTATGTTCCAGCTTGCATCTGTAATGTAGTGAATATGCAATAGGCAGGAGGAATAATTGTATTAGTTAGTTGGTGCTTTGTGAAACTTGTGTATAAGTAAACCCTAGAGATCCCCAAAAGGTGTGTGGACACTTTCCACCTAGCACCCAGCACTGAATAAAGCCATGTCTCCTCTCTGAACAAAAAACTTAGTTTCGAGAGTCTTTCACTGCAAGTAACAGTTTCCTGGTGAAGCAGATGGGACCCTGTGGATGGCTTTGAGGCTCGCTCTCAACTGCTGCTCCTCACTGCCGGGGAATCTCAAGTGGAACTCCAGCACACACCGGATTTCTTTTCCGGGGACTTCCCTCCGTGGTTCCTTGGCGTGTGGTGAGTTCAGGATGGGTTGAGACACTGCCAGTGGAATTTTCCCCAAGTAAATCATACCAGGCAGAAGGTATATATCAGTGGGTTAAAAGGGATTTGCAGCTGCTTAGAGGTCTTTTCCTGTGTTTGTACAGTGACAACTGAAGCAAGTAGGATTGGTGTGATATAAAGGTATAATGGGAAATATTACTACATCTGTGGAGGGTGGAATACCTAAGGACTCCCCCTCTTGGGTTGTATATTGAAGCACTGGAAAGAATACAGAGGGGATCCGTTAACTCGTAAGAAATTGGTTGAATATTGTAATCATTGGTGGCCAGTTTCTGTGTTAGATGATCAGGAAAAGTGCCCAAAAACTGGAACACTGAACTATGACACTATTTTGCAATTAAAGTTTTGTAGAAGAGAAGGAAAATGGGATGAAACACCGTATGTGGATTTGTTCTTTACTCCTAGAAATGGTTATAAAACCAGAAAGAAATGTGGGTTGGTGGTTAAAGATGTGAATGTGAGAACTTTGGAAAA
Organism: Podargus strigoides; assembly: GCA_028020825.1. Lineage (NCBI taxonomy): Eukaryota > Metazoa > Chordata > Aves > Caprimulgiformes > Podargidae > Podargus > Podargus strigoides. The sequence goes on from CM051633.1 coordinate 7,392,994, forward strand.
ACTTCAGGAGAAAGATAAACCTTTGAAATGTTGCTGTTCAGCTTGTAGTACTGGCAAAAGGTGCATGAAGTACAAGGAGGCTGAGGGGAAAGAAGTGGATGATGTTCAATAGTTAGTGGCTCCTAGACCCAGGAGGGTAAATAACAATGGTTGTAGTGAAGGCAGAAATCTGCCAGAAGTGAGACTGAGTGTGGATGGTGGAGAGGTGGCAGATTTTGGACCAGCTGGAAAACTGGTGCGAGTTAAAACTCTTTTTTTGGTAGCAGATTAGAGAACTTGGAAGGAAATAGCAGGGACTTATCAGGAGGACCCTCAAAAGGTGGCACAAACTTTAGAAATCATTATGGAAAATCATGATCCAGATTAGAAAGATATACAGGTCATTTTCAGTATGCTGGAGAAAGGAGAACTGTGATGGCAAAAGCTCAGGAGGAGGCAGAGAGAGTGCATGTGCAGGATGCTAAGGCAGGACAGTTAGAGGATTGCTTTCCAGCAGTCAATCCAAATTGGGACCCTAATAATCGAGCACAGAGATTGCTTTTGACTGAGTATCAGAGATCAAACAATAATTTTGTTTGGTGTAAAGAATGCTGTTCCCAAACCTAAGAATTTGTCAAAACTTTACCAAGTGGTGCAAGGAAAAGGTGAAACACCATCTGCCTTTTACAAGCAGTTATGTGAGACTGCAGGACAACTCAGAAAGGGAGGCAGATTCTTTAACTCTTGTCTCTATATTCATAGGGCAATCGAATCCAGACACTAGAAAAACTGCAGAAATTGGGAGGGGCAGATGCAAGGTCTGTAAGTAAGTTGTTGGATGTGGCTTGGAAGGTGTGTAATCATAGAGATGAGGAAGAAAAGAAGTGGCAAAATAATGAGTGTGTTAAGAATGCTCAGCTATTGGCAGCAGCTGTAGCCAGAGGAAATGGGAGTGGCAGGGGATGGAATAAGGACAATCGAAAAATCAGCAGGTGGGAGGAGGCAGGAGGAGTTTTCACTCTCCTCAGAAGAGACCAGTATGCTATTTGTAAGCAAAAGGGACACTGGAAAAGGGAGTGCCCTCACAATGGACCCCAAACGAGGTCCAAAGTGGGTAGAAAAGCTGAAAGTTACAGAATTGCTCACTTCAGACCAAGATTCAGACTGAAGGGGGGCAAACTTGGAAGTCTCCCAACAGAGCCCCTGGTTACCCTAAAGTTGGGGAATGAAGATTTTTTAGTAGACAGAGTAGCTGCATGTTCAATATTAAACACTTGTAACAGAAAATTAAGTAAATAAAGTTTACCTATTATTGATGCCACAGCGGGTAGGGAAGTAAGGCCATTTTTTCAACCAATTAAGTGGGAATTTGGGTCTTTGAGTATTAACTCATGAATTTTCATATGTACCCGACTGTCTGATGCCATTACTGGGAAGAGATTTGCTCAATAAATTAAATGCTTAGATTATTTTTGAAGGTGATGACATACATGTGCAAATACCAGAAGAAAAAGCACTGGAAGCACAAGTATTTTTACTACATGAGGGACCATCGATGTGAGAAGAGGACAAGGTACCAGAAGTAGTAAAGGGTGCTGTAAAGCCTCTGGATTGGTGTCTGGAGTTCTGGGGAGGATCGCAAGCGGTGGAACTGGTGACCATCACTTTAAAACCTGGAGCACAGCTGGTAAGAAGAAAACAATACTGTACTAAGTGGGACACCAGAGTGGGGTTGGAACCATTAATAGAGAATTTTATGACTTAGAGGCTGTGACATGAATGTCAACGAGAGTATAATACTCCTGTTTTACCTGTAAAGAAACCCCATTCGGATGAGTACAGGTTGGTGCAGGATTTGAGAGCTATAAACCAGATTGTTGAAGATGTTCATCTGGTGGTCACTAATCCATATACCTTATTAACATCTATAAAAGTCATTACCAGTGATTTTCAGTAATTGATTTAAAATACACCTTCTTCTGTACTCCTTTAGAAGAAGGAAAAAACCTGTTTGCTTTTGAACGTGAAAGCTGGAAAACACAGTGATGTTGGACAGTTCTCCCACAAGGTTTCAAAAATAGCCTGACAATTTTGGGAAACTATCTGGCAAAATAACTGGAAAGCTGGCAGAAGGAAAACAGCGGAGTGACCTTGTTGCAGTATGTCGATGATATACTCCCGGGAACACAAAAAAGACAGGACTCTCTTGGCTACAGTATTAACCTTCTGAGTTTTCTAGGAGCTGCTGGATATCGAGTGTCTGAGAAAAAGGCACAACAACAGTAATTTAACTGGGTTTCACCATCAGCCAGGGAGAACAGAACCTTGGTGTGGAGGAGCACAAGGAAGCAATTTGTCTAATACCAGAGCCAGTCTCTGAACATGAGCTGAGAGCATTTCTGGGAACAGCCAGATGGTGTCACTTGTGGATTATAAATTTTGGCTTGTTGGCAAAACCCTGATATGAAGCAATAAAAGGAGAAGATGATTTCCTTGAATGGACTCCAGAATGTCAACGAGCACTGTATCAACTGAAACAAGCCCTGACAAAGGCCTCAGCACTAGGACTACCCAACGTGGAGAAACAGTTTGAACTGTTTGTGCATGAAAGACAACAGGTGGCACTGGGAGTCCTTCCTCAGAAAACAGGATCCTGGAAAAGACTGGTAGGATACTTTTCCAAACAACTGGACCAAGTAAGTAAAGGATGGCCTTCTTGTTTGTGGGCAGTGCCAGCAAGGGTGGGGCTTATACAGGAAACAAGGAAATTGACTTTGGGGCAAAAACTAGTTGTACAAGTGCCACATGCTGTAACTGCTGTTTTAGAACAAAAAGAGGGGCATTGGTTGTCTCCTAGCAGAATGATGAAATACTCCAGGAGATTATTGGCAACTTGATTTTTCTGAACTTCCCCGACAAAATGGGTATCGGTATGTATTTGTCTTAGTAGATATGTCTTCTGGGTGGCCTGAAGCTTTCCCATGTCACACCAATCTAACAAAAGAGGTAGTTAAAACATTACTGAAGGAGGTGATTCCTAGATTTGGAGTCCCTATAGGTATGTCATCAGATAGAGGGCCTCATTTAGCAGGGAAAAATAATTCAATTACTGGCAAAGACCTTGAATATTAAGTGGGATTTACATCCTCCCTGGAGGCCACAGTCAAGCAGACAAACAAAGAATGAACCAGTCAATCGAGAGACATCTGAGTAGAATTTGTCAGGAAACACAATTAAAGTGGCCAGACGCACTGCCACTCACTCTTTTGAGAATCAGGGTTACCCCAAGATCAAAAGAAAAGCTTAGCCCATTTGAGATACTATACAGGTGTCCTATCAAAGCTCAGCTCAGGGACAAGGTGCTAATGTGGTGATGGGAAAAGAGTATGTCTTAAAGAATATCTCATTTCTTTGGAAAAAGTCTTGTCTTCCCTTAATGGGTATCTACAACTGAAAGCTCCAGTGGGCCTCCACACTGCAGTCCACCAGTTTCAACTGGAAGACTGGGTGTAAGACCTGGAATGAGGAACCCCTGAAAGAGAGATGGAAGGGACCATTTGAAGTTCTCCTGATGATACATACTGCAGTGAAGTTGGACAGCATTGGACCCTGGACACATTACACAAGAGACAAGAAGGGACCAGCACCAACAGACTACTGGGAAGTAAAAACACAACCTGATAACCCATTAAAATTGACAATCACACATAGAAGCATATGAATTGTACTTGGGATACAGTTAAATCTTATACTGAAGATACTTGCTTGCAGAGTTATTTCTTGTTGGGACTTGTTATTAATAAGAGTTGGTGTTGTTATCCTTTTGTGATTTTTGTGTAATCATGTATTGTTTAATCCAAAATTAATTCTATTTGTATACACTTATGTATTAATACAATGTATGGTAAAAGTTACACTTTCTTAAGCCAAGATACTGAGATCAATTAAAGGTGAGACTTAGTTAATAGAATATTAGTAAGTCCTAAATGGGGGAACTGTTGCCTTAAAGCTACATTCCAAAGGGCCAAGGCCTGAATGTTATTGAAAAAGGTAATCTGTAGTCCTGTATTCTTTGTTTACTGCATGAAACTGTGAGAATATTCTGAGCATTTATTTTAGATGTAGTTCAGAATGTTGTAGATAGTGATAAGGACAGACAAACGGAGCCATTAATCAGCTCAAGGTCCACTCTAGTATGTTAAGACACTACTGCCAGATGAGAACATCATCATCTTTATCAAGAAAATGGGCTCAAAGATGTTTTGCAGATGCTACAAAATAGAACTATGCACACGTTAGATTTGACTGACATCATGTGATGAATATGCAATAGGCAGGAGGAATAATTGCATTAGTTAGTTGGTGCTTTGTGAAACTTGTGTATAAGTAACCACTAGAGATCCCCAAAAGGTGTGCTAGATTTGTGGATGCTTTCCACCTAGCACCCAGTGCTGAATAAAGCCATGTCTCCTCTCTGAACAAAAAACTTTGTTTTGAGAGTCTTTCATGTCAGGTAACAGGGTGAAGTATAATATAGTAGTGGTTTGTGTGCTTGTGAAGAGCTGGACTGCAGCACCATGGCCAGCCAGGCTGCAGATCCACTGCCATGCCTGCTCCTGGAGCCAAAGAAACTCCAAGCTGCTGCCCAAGCCTGAGCACATCACCTGGCTAAGGAGGGACACGAGGAAGGCACACAAAAAAAACAAACTAAAAAACAGATATACATTTTACAAACAGCACCCAAAGCTATCAGTAATTAATTTTTAAGAGCACCAAGGAGGCACTAGGGAGAGCGAAGGCTGCTGCTTACAGCTCTCCCACCCATATTTATATGGGCCTCTGGCACAGAGAGAAATTGGGACAGGCTGGCACAGACCCCGAGGCACTGACAGTGAAACTGTCAGGATCCTTGACTGAGCTCAGAGCTGGCAAAGGCCCCCAGCCAGGCTCACCCAGCCCTGGCAAGCACAGCCCTCTCTCTTGTGCAGATTACTCACCAGCAACCAAAGTGGAGCACAAGCAAGAAGAGACAATAGGCCTGTCGCAACCAGCCACTCTGACAGGAGCGTGGTACGAGGACACAGAGCGACCTTTTGTTCCCAAGAGACAATTATTAGTTCTCTGTGGCAGAATAACAAAGAAAAGCCCACCGGATTTTTATCCGTAGCTTCTGGCTGAGGCAAAAAGACAAGGGAGACCTCTTTGGCATGGAAAGTAAGTGCAGCAAGGCCAAAACAGGCTGCTACAGAGCAGGAGCCTAATGAACAAGCACCAGCAATGCATGCACTGTGTCCTCCTCTGTGTTTGATTTTCCCTTCCTGGCCCTACTCTGCCTCTCACGGGGATTACCAGGCCTTCAAAGCAGTGGGACAGACATCAGGCTCGCTCATGACTCCTATTTCTGCTCCTCTATCCAAACAAAAGGGGGGAAATGGGACGGTCAGGTCAACAAGGATTTGCAAAGAAAGGAGCTGGTGAAGAGCTGCTGAAGTATCCTTTTCTGTAACAGTGAAAGCAAAGAGCCACTGATTGGTACTTCAGTCACTGCACACACCGCTGTAGCCCAGACACTAAAAGGGACTGCTGCCACACTCCAGACTGAATGCAAGGTTTAAATGGGAGAAGCTGAATACAAACCTTAGGGCTAGTCAAAAACTTCAGTATAGAAGGGTGAGCAGGGAGCTCAGGAAGTAACACGAGGAAAGGTGTAAAAGAAGCAGCAGATTATCAGAATAGTGTGGCTTTTGTTGTGGAAGCAATTTGTTTGCAACTAAAGAAAACACTCATTGGAAATATTCTGATTTTTGACAACCAAGTGAAGAAGTGTGTTAATTTAGCTAGAACTTAGTGTCACTAAACACCAGTTTTGTTACAGGTGTCTCATATCTTTATCTTCACATTTTCCAAAAGAGGATATGGGATGGGCAGGGAAGAAGAGAGACAAAAGCCACAGAATTTTGTTTTGAATAGTTTCAAATAGATGTCCTTACACAAAATACAGGTATTATGACTACACTTTGTACTTTTGAACCACTGAGGACATTCTTTGGGTGGATGAAAGGAAACGCTCTGTAGTAGAACCTGCCCCCTAGGACAAGGACTGCACTGCTGCTAGGAGCTGGAGACCTCAGTGGTATTTGCCTTAGGACAAACAAATAAGGTTGGTGCAGAACACAACCGAGGTGCTTCCCTCTCTCCCAATACGGTTCAAGACAAAATGGGGTGAATCCTCCCCCAAACAAAACAACCGAGTAAAACTTACCACTCTTAGCAAATTCCGACGCTCTTTGAAGGTGGCACAGCAACCAAGGATGCCTGTAACCATGACAACCACCCCAGCCACCACCAGAATATAAGCTGTTGCTGAATATGTGCTGGAGGAGAGCAGGCTGATGTAGTCACTCTTCTCAGCTAGGGTCCAGGTTCCCACTGCCATCACGGCCCCGCCAGCCAGCTGGGTAAAGAGAAGCAAGCAAATAAAATCCATCTGATGCCCAAACTTCCTCACCTCCTGGAGCAACTGGTCTGGGATACCAGGATATGCTTTAGCTCCTTAAGCTGAGCCAGAGATGATCTACACTAAAGGGAGGATTCCCAGAGGTCTCACTGGGACCAGGAGCAGGCCCTAGTGCACTGGGAGGGCACAAGCTTCAAGGTGGCCAGTTTGGCACCCCAGGCAGCCTGAGGTGCTGGCTAGCTGGAGCATCTTCCTGTGCACAGCAATTCACACTTGGAGCAGAGCCTTCCCAAATGCAGCCACACTGTTATCTGGGCAAACACGAAAAAATGTCAAATCTATTGGGGTGCTACCTAGAGGCAGAGGGGAAGAAAACAGCTTTACATCAGCAAGCTTTCCGCTGTTTGTCAGGGAGCAAGACTACCAATAAATGACAACCATGCCCAGTATCTCCTTCCTAGACTACATCTGGGGAGAGAGCAGCCAAGGAGCTGCCTGGTTAAACTCTAACCCTTGCAGCAAATGAACACAGAGAAGCCAATCAGACCCCTAGCAGTCTCTTCTCTCTTTGCAAGCCTTGTGTCTCTGCAGGGTTTTATACAGCTTCTAGGAAGCTCAGACAGAGCTTTCCTTAAAGGTCTGACCTGGACACTCTAATGCTCTGCCCCAGGTAGCAAAGGAAAAAACAATCATTTGGCATCAGTAACTTTCTTGTGGAAAGCACGACTCTAGGAAGCTTTACTGTGGACCAAGCTGCAAGATGTTTGTTATCCTTGCTCTAGCTGCCCCACTCCACTGCCAGGACTCTCTCTGCCGTTTTGAGAAAAGGAATGGCAAAACAGTAGAGTCTTCAGGCTCCCTGGAAAAGCAAGCCAGGTGAAAAACAGAGAGACAGCATGTTTTCAGGCTCCTTGTTATTTTCTGCACTTAGTAACACGACCTAGAAACAGCCAGAGACTACAGAGCCAAACTGTAACCTCTGCAGCCTGGGTGGGCAAGCCCAAGGGATGGGATTTCACCCCACAGGACAAAATCCGTGTCCTACTGATGTCAGTGCTTTTTGCCAAATACTTCATCAAGCCCAAGGCTTCTGCACCCCTGACACGAGAACTGCAGTGCCATCTCAGTGTGTCTGAAATACACTGAAGCTTCTTACCCAGAAAAAAAAGTTGAAGATGAAGAGCAGGTACTTGAGACAGATGGTCCCACATGTTTCCTTCTTTTCCGTATACTCACGCATCTTTCTGGCTCAGCAAGTTCCTGCAAAAAGAAATAAATCAGAAAACCTTGAGGCAGTCAGTCTTCACAGCCCTTCTCCCAAAAGGCCACCATTACTATGCTCCTCCTGCCAGAACTCTCACTTCCAACCCTTTGCTGAGGTAAGCCAGTGAGCAAGCTGTTCAAGTGACTTCAGGGATGTTAGGCAGTGCTTGCTTAGATAAAGATCTCTTGTATCCATCTGAGTGACCTACGCAGCACGAGACCTCACACAGTGGGAAAGGCAGGCAGATGGTACCAGCATGAGGCCTTCCCGTACTGCCTTCATCCTCCTTCCCTCTCCCCACCCTGCTGTCACTTCTGGAGACTCATTTTCCTCTAGACCAATAACTGCAGTCAATACCTACCACTGTGCAAGTGGTCAAGCCAAATCCATGAATTGTGATCAAAGTTATGGTGAGGGAACTTCAGCACAGTTCATGCTATTTGAACTGAAATAAATGAAATCCCAGACCTGTATTCCAGAAAATCCCAGTATCAGGCTCCTGACTGCAGCTTGTAACTGCTGCTTCTGAAGGCAGTGACACAAACCTCCATCTTTGACATTTATGGAATAATCTCAGAAGTGACACAAGTCACTCTTGAAACCAGACAAGAACAAGCAACATTAATTAACACACTGTTATAACCTATTTTAAAACACTGAGGTCTATTCTGAATCACACTGATAATTATGAATGAGCGCTCCAGTGGACAGAAAATGGCAAGCTCTGGCACAGGGGTGTGTTTAGAAATGCATGAAAACATATTAACTAGACATGAGCTTCTCAATGGGAAGTGCTTTGCTAACTGAAGAAGTGGTTAGAAGACCAAAAGCAATTCCATAATGAAGTTCACTTGGTCCAGTCCTTCAGGGACAGCAGCTCCATCAGCAAGTTAAATTTAAGCAAGCAATCATGGGATGGAGGCTGTGAAGTTCAGTCCTACAATGAAGAGATGTGTTTTTATGTAATTCGCCAGAAATCAACAACAGGTTCTACTGTGCCTACAGACACTGCAATGTAAGTGACAAGGAGAAATAATGCTGTAAGTAAAACAAAATACACAAAGATGGGAGTTAAAAACAAAGACTAACTCAGTGGGACAGAACTTGGGACAGAAAGGGAGGGGTAACAGTCTGAAGATTAATTCAAGAAACTGGGAGTTGAACAGCTTGAATCCAATTCTCCACTCTGACACAGACCTCCTGCATGGCCTTGGGCAAGTCCTTTACTCTGTCCCTTGCCTCTGCTCTTCCTCCCCAGTGCAGGACCCTCATTTTTCTCTAAACCCAGTGATGTTGTAAGGATCTGCACTGCTGACAGAGGAATGCCAGCATGACAGGCTCCAGGTGACTGGTGTATTGGCAAAAGCTCTACAGCAACACAATTTCACTGCCTCAAAAGTGCTTTTGCCAGTATAGGACACTTTGGTCAATGAACTGGAACAATCTCTTTTAGAGTTAGTAAAATCCATACTTATAATGAGAGGACTGTCAGGTAAAGCGATTCTGGGAACGACTTACGAGGCATGCTGGCTCAAATACACCAAAGACTGCCAGATGCTACTAATGAAGTGCAAGGGAACGGAGCAATAGTGGAGCACCTACATGAAGAGCAAGAAGGAAAAGATGACTTACCTATACAAACTCTCAGAAGAAGAGGAGAAGAAAGGAGAAGAGAGCTCCTCCTGCCCTGTCTCACTGCAAGCCACAACCTCCCAGCTGGGGAAGAACATACAGTGCATAACTGGCAGGCAAGGCAGGGGTCACTTCAAAAGTGAAACCATTCCATGGCCTGACTCTCTTGGGCTCTCACCCTACTGAGACTGAACCCTTAGGACAAATGGACACCAGGAGTGCACTAGAAGTTGAGCAGTTTGGCTCCAGTTCTGGGTGCTGAGCAGCTGGGAACACAAGCACTGCACCAACAGCTGTTTCGTTGCACTGAGCCACCTAAAATCTCAATGGCAGGGCTCGCTCTGGTGCTCCACATCAGACCACTGTAGTTTTATTTGCAGGCCCAAAGGCACATACAGGCACACACCCAGACCCCAGCTCAGAAAGCACGTGGCAGGCACACACACACTCTCCTGCTGGCCAGACATCCAGTTAGTCATCACAAACGTTGCTTGGTACATTTGCCTCAACTTGCACAGTAACAGTAGTTAATGAAACAGCAAAGCAAGCCAGGCCTGCAGGCTTTTTCTGCACAACCTGCCCTAAAGCAGCATCTGATGGATGGAGAAAAAACAATGCCAAAGCAAATGAAATAGCTCCCAGGCTATTAAAAGCATCATTTTTAAGTACTGATTTTTGAATGATAGTGATTGGTATCCAACGCATCAGTGACGTCTATGTCATAGATAATTTGTACACCAGAAGTTGGATAACTTCTGACACCTTTGCCAACACACACGAGAAAGACTTGCTGCAGGAAGTCCTGCTGCACCTATGCTGCTATGAACGTGCAGCCAGTCCAACACCGTCAGCCCCCTGCCAATACAGTGACCTCACGCGCTCAGTGGGCACGCTGCTGGCACAGAGGTGAGGTTCCACTGCCCTGGGGTCTGCCTGAGCTGGGCCAGACCACCTGGCCCTGAGGCAGCTCTCAGCAAACAGAGCAGACGTCCTTCCCTTGGTATGTGCAATGCAGGTGTGGGCCAACAGCCTATAATCTTCAGCAAGCTGCCTGAAGGCCTCATTCGCCAGCAAGGCTCAACCCCAACTTTTGCAGGCATGAGCTCTCTAAGTTCCCTCCCTGCAAGATGAAAATATTACCACTGCTGCTTTACATACCCTACTGAATACCCTCAGAAAAGGCCTCCAGCTGTGCATCAACTTGCCAGCACATCTCACAGCCCAGAAAGCAGCCAGAAGTCATTAAGTAAAGCCTTCCCAGGAGAGGAACTACAAAGCTTACAAGAGCTCCAATGTATACAACTACTGAGTGGCGTTATCCACCCCAAACCGACAGCCAACATGGGTCAACAGCCTTGACACTGACCTTCCACCACCAAACCAGCTCACAGCAACAGTGCAAATGTTCAGTCCTCTTCAAGTGCTTTCTTCCACACCCTCTCTTCTTGCTGGCTCTGGTCCTCTGATGGATTCAGGAAAGCAGAAAGCTGAAAAATAAAGTAAGAAAGATGCAGAGAATCATGAACTATATCAAAGATTATTCTGGAAATCAGTATTTTATAACATGCTTCACCATCAAGTCCTCCTTTTAATAGCACATGATTTCAGAACACACCTTATGAATGTATTTGATTAAACTGGAAAGTGTGCATTGGATAACAGGGGAGAGCCAAACTGTGGCAGCAGGAGTGTGAAGACCTTCTAAAGGCAGGAAGCTGTCAGAACAGGTTTACATTCACTGCCACATCCTGTAATGCTGCTGTCATTTCTTTCAAGGCTGTATACACACCACAACAGCTCATTCTGGTGCAAAAGGCCTACAAGTAACTCCATGAGAAAGCTCAGGAAGAAGCCCCTTCTGCGCAGTGTGAAGCCCCAGCTGGTGTTAGTGCCTCGAAGTGACCACTGTTCCCAGCCCTCCCATGGGAGCTACCTGAGAAGAGGAGAAGTGGGCAGACAGTACCAGAACTCGTTGCATACATCCATCCTCTGCTCCCAGGGCTTATAAGCCCCCAGAAATAGAGCACAAACCAGAGCAGGGCCCCTGCAGAGAAAAAGCACGCTAAGAAGCCACTGTTTTCTTCAACCTCTATCCCTGCTGGAGCACTGTCAAGACACAGGTCCTAAGCACCATGGCAAGCTCTGCTGGAAAACAGCTCCCCTGAATTCATCTGCCACTGCCAGCCCTCCCAGAGCAAGGCTTCAACCTCCCAGTGTAAATGCACAGTACCTCCCTCAGATAAGGACGAAGCCACAGGAAGGTGCTTTCAAAACCAGGAGTTATTTCTCTACAACCTTACTACATTTATCATAGAACGGTTTGGGTTGGAAGGGACCTTTAAGGCCACCTAGTCCAACCCCACTGCAGTGGGCAGGGACATCTTCAACTAGATCAGGCTGCTCAGAGCCCCATCCACCCTGACCCTGAATGTCTCCAGAAACAGGGCATCTACAGCCTCTCAGGGCAACCTGGGCCAGTGTTTCACCACCATCATCATAAATTTCTTCCTTAGATCTAGTCTGAATCTCCCCTCTTGTCGTTTAAGACCATCACCCCTTGTCCTGTCACTCCAGGCCCTGCTAAAAAGTCTCTCCCCACCTTTCTTATAAGCCCCCTTTAAGTATTGAAAGGCCGCAATCAGGTCTCCCCAGAGCCTTCTCCAGGCTGAACAACCCCAACTCTCTCAGCCTTTCCTCAGAGCAGACGTGCTCCAGCCCTTGGATCAGTTTTGTGGCCTCCTCTGCACCCACTCCAACAGCTCCCTGTCCTTCCTGTACTGAGGACTCCAGAACTGGACACAGCACTGCAGGTGTGGTCTCACCAGAACAGAGTAGAGAGGGAGAATCCCCTCCTTCGACCTGCTGGCCACGCTGCTAACTTGCCTGTTTGGATACCGAATTAACGATCCTTTGATCTACACCCTGGCACTAACTTACAGAATCACAGAATCATCTCGGTTGGAAAAGACCTTGAAGATCATCGAGTCCAACCATCAACCCATCACTGACAGTCCTCAACTACACACCAGATCCCTGAGCACTGTGGCAACCCGACTCTGAAACACCTCCAGGGATGGGGACTCCCCCACTGCCCTGGGCAGCCTGGGCCAGGGATGGGGAACCCGTTCTGTGAAGGAACACTTCCTAATTCCCAATTTAAATCTCCCCTGGCACAACTTGAGGCCATCACCCCTCATCCTATCTTTTGTTACTTGGTTAAAGAGACTCATCTCCATGTCGCTACCCCCTCCTTTCAGGGAGCTGCAGAGAGCAATGAGGTCTCCCCTCAGCCTCTTCTGCTCCACACTGAACCCCCCAGTTCCCTCAGCCGCTCCCCATCACACTTGTGCTCCAGACCCTTCCCCAGCTCCACTGCCCTTCTCTGGACACGCTCCAGCAGCTCAGTGTCCTTCTGGGAGTGAGGGGCCCAGAACTGAACACAGTACTCGAGGTGCAGCCTCACCAGTGCTGAGTACAGGGGACAATCACCTCCCTGGTCCTGCTGGTCACACCATTCCTGATACAGGCCAGGATTCCATTGGCCTTCTTGGCCACCTGGGCACACTGCTGGCTCATGTTCATCCGGCTGCCACTCAACACCCCCAGGTCCCTCTCTGCCTGGCAGCTTTCCAGCCACTCTTCCCCAAGCCTGGAGCGTTCCATGGGGTTGTTGTGACCCAAGTGCAGAACCTGGCACTTGGCCTTATTGAACCTCATCCCATTGGCCTCAGCCCATGGATCCAGCCTGTCCAGATCCCTCTGCAGAGCCTCCCTGCCCTCAGGCAGATCAACACTGCCACCCAGCTTGGTGTTGTCTGCAAACTGACTGAGGGTGCACTCGATCCCCTCACCCAGATCATTGATAAAGACATTAAACAAGACCGGCCCCAGTACCGAGCCCTGGGGAACACCACTGCTGACCGGCCGCCAACTGGATCTAATTCCGTTCACCACAACTCTTCAGGCCCAGCCATCCAACCAGTTTTTTACCCAGCAAAGCATGTGCCCATCCAAGCCACAAGCACTCAGTTTTGCCAGGAGAATGCTGTGGGAAACGGTGTCAAAGGCCTTACTAAAGTCAAGGTAGACGACACCCACAGCCTTTCCCTCATCCAACAAACGGGTCACCCTGTCGTAGAATGAGATCAGGTTTGCCAAGCAGGACCTGCCCTTCATAAACCCATGCTGACTGGGCCTGATCAAACTTACTTCACAGCCTAAGGCTTAAGCTCTTCTCTATTGCCTGTACCAGGGTATGGAAGCAGTAATACTTCCTGACTTGCCTGGATGGAGTAATGGGGTGTTGCAAACCACTCAGGAAGAGAAAAAAATTACTTTTTATTAGAGGATCAAATTTAACACAATTCATAACCATTTTAACTTCCTATTATCTTCAATGGGAGGTTCCTGCAGGCCTTTACCTAGCATAGTATGGGCAACACACCTTCCCTTATAATCAGCTTGCATTACTCCTGCTTCCAGTCCCTATGGAAAGGAATGCTCTGTAAGAGCTAGACACCTCTTAATTCACATTACTATGTAGCCTGTAGACCAAAAAAACATCTCTTGAGAGAAACAGTGGAAATCCCAGCACTTGAGCCATTTAGCAGCACGCCAAATAAAGTCCTGGCATCATTAATTAAAGTAAAGATCAAAGGAGTTTTCTGAGGAACTCGGGAAAGGATGGAAGGCACAGGCAGGGCTGTCTCCTGCAAGGCAAGCGATAGCTCTAAAGCATCCTCAGTCCCGAGGCTGGGCCCAAACTCTCTTCAAGGAGCCCTTGTGCCCTGCCATTTATGCGTCTACTTCATGCTGCTCCCACACTCCTGCCCTTCCAGAAGAGAAAGCCAACCCAGGATGCAAAGCTGAATGCTTTGCTTTCCATCTCAGCATGCTGGAACACGCTTGAAAGTCAAAGTACTTGTGCCTCTAGGGCTGGGGAGAAGGCAAAACACGAGCCAGACATTCAGTGAGGCAAAGAAGCTCAGGAATTGTCATTTATATTTGCATGTGGGGCAGGCACATTTTTGGTCCAAAATCCTTCTCCCTGACCCTTCTCATGGAAGCTGAGCTCATTGGTACTGCTGAGTGAGATTCCACAGATCACAGCATGGAAACTTCTCCTTCTGCCTGTTGTCTAAACTGATGACGTGCTCCTGAGGACATGGAGACATCTTCCTCTGAACAAAAGGATCTCACCCCAGCCTTTTGGGGCAGCTGAGAAGTGAGGGATACAATGCAGCTTTTTCCAGTCACATCACCTGCTCCTACCAGAATGTGCACAGTGGTTCTGGGAGAGGTGGAGACAACTTAGAAAGCCACCTACATTCAACAAGAAATCTCTTGGCCATGTTCAGCAGACCCTGCTTGGCCGTACCTCTCAACCGGGAGAGCACCTTTCTGAAGAACTTAGATAGGATAAGCAAGATCCCACCTGGGAGTTTGGGAAGATCTCACCTCAACACTCTCTGGGTCTAGGCATCACCTCCACAGGCACATCAGTGTCCTGCTGTCACCCCTCAGGATGCTTGTCAAATCCCTCCTTGGCTCTAGTTGCTGCATTTTGAATAGAACCCTCAAGAGAGACGTAGACCCTTAACTCCTGCTAATTTTGATGAGAGTCAGGTATCCAGCGAGGAACTGTGTGCCTAATACACCTAGGGAGCTGCCTGTTCTTCAAGACAAGAGCTGTCTCAGGAGAGGAGCACTTAGCCCTTCTGTTCATTTTTTCTGAGACTTTTTACTCCCCAAGAAAGGGACTTACTGAAGCATAAATAATGAGCATAAGTTTCAAACACAGCAAGGATTTACGTGTTCAGCACCACACACATACCTGCAAATTGTTTCATGAGGGGGTTAGTCAAACCTGGTTGAGGTGATGGCTAGCTTCAGGATCCTTGAGGATAAAAAGAGACCTTAGCGTAAAACCAATTTCATGACCATTAAGAAAAAAAAAAGAGCGATTGAGCGTGCCCAGGACTGCACGTGTCTGTGCTCCAACACTGTTCTACTACAAAGCAAACAAAAAACCCTTCTTAGGGCTTTCTAGTCCTAACAAAGCACATGCAGCCAGCCACATCCTGAGAGCAGAAAGCCCCTGCCCACTGCACCCAGAAGTGGATAACCAGGGAAGCCAACGGCCCCTGAAGCACCCACTGGGGCTGGAAGGCAGAGACCAGCACACACTGCGCGACCAATGGGAACTCCTGCGTCAAACAACATCCTCTTGTATCTCATAAGGCCTCCTTTATCCTGAAGGATCCCAAAGCACTTTACACTATTTATACACAGGAACCACTTCACTAGTCATTGAACTGAGGAGAAGAACAATAACTGACTCTCTTCTCTCCCTCGGAGCACCAGAAATCACTGCCTGGCATGTGTCTGTAGAGAGGCCACAGCAACGAGGGCTTGCCATGATGAGGAACAATAGTTCAGATAGGTCAGGGTTATCCATCAGACAAGACAAACTCTTCATTGCAGCCTGCTATTGCTATTTTAAATCCTGTTTTCCCAGCTCTGTTCATGGGCATTGTGGAGTTTGTGGGGTTTTTTGTTCTGTTTTGTTTTAAAGCAGGGCTTTGTCTGCACTGGAGATCTTACCAGTAGCATTAAACCACATTTCTACACAAAACAGTTTGTGCTGAATCAGCTTTCTGCCTGATCCCTTCCTATTCATAACATGCATTTTCAGCTCAGCTCTCAGAAGCGAAGCCACTTTGTCCTCAGTGTTTTCAGAGTGCTGAAAACCTCCCTGCCCTGTAGCCATGCCAGGGTTAGGACCAAGCCAACATGTGCTAAAAATCCTCCCAGCCCCTACAAAGCCTATTCAGGCAATTCTGTATGGATTCAAAGCTATCTCCAAATAATGCAGCAATGATAACCATTTGTTCACAAATAGCTGTTTGAGTTCAGGGCAAAGACTAACCTAAGAACACGTGCTGTAGCAAGTGCACAGTCACACAAAATTTGGCTGCAGTCTCATTGCAGAGGTATTTTCAGTTTCATTCCCTACAAATCTCTACAGTGAAAAGGTGACTAGCTAAAAGCCAGTACATTTTCTGCCTGGCCACAGTATCATGCATATCCCACGGCAGGCAATCTTCACCGCGCTGACCTCACAAATTGTGGGACTTTGAACCCCACTGTCAAAAATACGTGCAGCAGTTTTTAGGAGACCAGGCAGGCAGCTGGTGTGTCATCACAGGGTACATTTCTAGCCTCTCAATGACAGGGTTCTATAATCTCACTGCCTGAAAGAGCCTTTACCTTCTCAAAGCAACTCAACAAAGAAAAAACAGTAGCATGATGTAATAGCACAGAGAGATCAAGTGACTCTCCCAGCAAAGGAGGGGTTGATTCTCTCTCCTCTCAACATCCATCCTCCAAGCTGTTCTGGCCTCTGGAAGACCACTGCAGAACACAAAGCTGTAGAACACAAAGTTTTCAAGCTACTTGTTAGCAAGGCCCTGCCTGCACCCAAGACACCTGACTGCAGACAGCACAAAGCAAGGAGTGCACAAAAAACTGGCACCAGCTTTAGCTTTTCTACAGAACTTGTTTAGCTTTGAGTAGGCTGTTCCTGTTCACACTTTCTGTGGTGTAAACGTGCAAAGCAAGTGTCTCTGGAATCACCCACAGATCTCTCTCAGGCAGCCTGCCTCTGTTTCAAATCACAAAGATCCTATTTTAAAAGCAGCCGAGAAGGGATTTGACAGTGGAAACTGAGGTTAACAGCCTTACTGCTTCAGCCACGTTGCTGATTAGGTCAGGACTGGTGCCAGCCATGCCAGAGAGAACCTCTCAGCGTGCCAGGGACAGAGCTGGTACCTGTGATCCTAGGAATGGGGCAATGCATTGACAGAAAGGAGATTACCATGCAGCCACAGGACAGGGCAACAGCAGCTCTCACTTCAGCATGGCAGCTGGAGAGATGTCGGTGACATCTTCAGGAGCCTCCCTTCCCACCCAGGACAGCCACCTGGCGTGGTAACGTTCTTGCACCTGGAATTACACACTTTGGTAACAGCAGTGCCAGGAATGGCCAAGAAGTCTCTTCTGACCATATATCCCTCATTCATGACCATATATCCCTGACATCCATGTCTCCGAGGGAGTTTTAGAGTGATCACTGAATGCTTTCAGGAGTTATATTCCTCTCTGGAGCTAAAAACACTTTACTAGAGTCAGCTCAAATATCAAGCAGAGTCAAGGGCAAATTAAATGACACTTCATTTCCCAGAGCTGTAAGTCCAAGACCATAGGAGCTCACTGTCTCCTGTTGCTATAGGAGCAATGCTGGAAACAATGCTGCTTAAGACTGCCTTGAAAAGTACCATTCTTCCAGTAAAAATTAAACAACCCCCAGCCAAAAATAAAACACCCCTCCCACTTCCGTCTTGCTCTTGTGTAGCAGGTTTTAATAACTCCACCAAAACCATTTACGCAGCTGTTTTTAGACCAGCCTGCAAACTTGACAAGGAGGCACCAGCATGTGAATAAACAACTGGGAGGCACTGGCTGTCCTCAAAGCAATTACTTGCTGGGCCTTCGCCAAGACTGGGGGGCAGGGGAAAAGATAAAAAGAAGTCCCTGAGCTCAGAGCACAGGCCAACAAGTTCTAAACAAATCCTCCAGCCCCAGGCCACCAACAGACCTGCAGCCAGAGGCCCCAGGGGCTGGGCTTGCTCAGGGCCCCTCTGCCACTTCAACCAAACACACAGGGAAAGGGGAGCCCTCCACAGAGCTATCATCAGGTCAGAAACTTTGGCAAGTCTGTCTCAGCAAATCATCCACTTCACTTAGAACTGGCAGGAATAAGTAACTGGAAAAGGGTTCCTGGAACAAATGCCAGCGCAAAGCAGCCAGACTTCAAAGGAAGATGGGAAATCCTGCAGGGGGTTTCTCCACCAACCCACCCTCAGGCTCCCCTAGCACTGTATGGATCAGTTTCATTAAAGGAAAGCCTAAAAGGACTTTGAAACTGAATCCTCCCTGTGCCCACACTCCATCCACCACCCCCCAGCCTTGGGGGTCAATTTTCAAGTCAAGAGGGACCATATCATCTCATCTGATCTCCTGTTAATTTAAAGGTTAAAATTTTAAAGGCTGTAAGTAGCCCATCCTACCACTGTGGGACACCCTGGATTAACCCTCAAATACCAGGAAAACACAAGAAGACTTCAGGAGATAGCAGAAAACACATACTTTGTTCCCTCAGGAGCCTCTCCAAATGTTCCTGGCACATACTCAGCATCCAAATTACTTCTTTTTGCTCAGCATAAAGCAGCAGAGCATTTTCATCTGTCTGTAAGAGACAGGACATGGCAAACAACCAGTGCTGGGCAGACTCATCAGTCTCTCAATGCACCCCATGCTATTAGTGAGCAGGAGGGGAAAAGCAGTCCACAGTATGAATGTTAACCTGTCGGTTATTTAAGATGCTCAGTAAGTCCTCAATCATTAAAAGCAAAAAATACTTAGAGAAAATCCAGGAACACCACAGTCAAAAGTCTCTGAAGAAACTGAGTAACTACCTTCACTTTGACCTGAGCTCTGGTCAGTACTGAATGCCCACTGGGAAGATGAGCTCCCTCTGGGACACCAAGGGACAGAGGAATCTGGAAAACAAAAGTGACTTCCTGCTTTTGAGAATTTAGATAAAACACTAAAAGTCATGCTGAACCAGGGCAATTCTGGCACAGGAAATAATCCTCCTCCTACTGACCTCAGACAAAAAGGTGTTTCAGCACTGACTGCTCTGGTGTCAGGGCCACCCTCCTGCCCTGCAGTGGTGTATGCCCACACAGCAGCAGCAGCTGACTCAATCACTGCCCTGTGCACATACAGGAGAAAACAATAAAGACTCTTTGGGCAGGGTGATACAGGGAGAGGGGACCTGGGCCGGACAGACGTGGTTATCCATGTCAAGAATTTGGGAGGATGCTGCTGAACTGCAAGCAGTTATGCCCTGTATACACAGGGAAACCAGCTTCTAAACACACTTCTAAATACACTGTTGGTAAGAATCACATTGATATAACTACAGTCATTTTATTTGGATACTCTCACTGCTTTCATCTAAGTTGGCTTCCCCCCCTTTCCTAAAACTTGATAAAATTCCTGATGAATTAGCAAACAATAAAAATCCTTTCCTCTACAAGAGGGTTTTCTTCCACATGGAGACAGGTGCAGCCAAAGTAAAGCTCATGACACCATTAAAAGCAGTGTTTCCTCTGCAACTGTGTCTGCTTGTCCCTCCTTCCAGGCTTCCTGCAGCACACCTGTGAAGCAGGATCCACACTTCCCCAGTGCCTGACCAGCTCTGAGGGCAAACAGACCAGTGAAGTCAAGAACCAGGGTTTAAATTCCCTTTTTTCCTGACTCAGGACACACTGCACACACCAGAGGTAAGCCCTGGGGAGTGCACAACGGACAGAGAAGGCTTCTGTTATGCTCTCCAGAGGCCATCTCCAAGGCTGAGCCCAGCCTCACTGCCCACACAGCACAGGAGTTCAGCAGGACACTTGTACTCTTTCACTACTCGGGAGGGAAAAAACAGCAAACCAGGGCTCAAAGGCACAGCAACCTGCCTGACAGTTCCTCCTCCCCAAATAACAGAAAGAGATTCTCCTGGTAACAGGGAATTTGTCCCTCCAAAACCCCTCCAAGTGGACAAGGTAAATAGGAGACTACTTCAAATCTCTCCTCTCACCTCTGGCAGACCTCTCACCTAAGCCAAGCCCCCCAGCAGAGATGGAAGAGGCTACTCCATATAGCAAGGGGGAACCTGCAACTCACCACAGCTTCCAGCTCGCTGGCAGCTCAACTCCTCAGCAAGTTGTCCTTCCACACAGGACTGGACTCATCCCAGCCAAGCCCACAAGCACAAAGCCCAACACTTTCCCATCCACATGTTCCTTGGACACAGCACTTGACATCCCCCCCCAGCACTCCTCCTTACTCCAGAGCTGGCTGCTCCAAGGCAGTGCCTGCCATGTGTGTGTGTGTGTGTGTGCCTGGCTTCTACACTGGCCACACACCACTGTGACTGTACACAACACCACTGTGACTGTACACACCACACCCACCACCTCCCCGAGAGCTCTGTGTGCAGCTTACAGTGAACATGGAGAAAAATAACAAATCACCTCTGTTCCTAGGGCAATGTGTGTGGGGGTATGGGATATTAATTCCTCCCTTCTGGATTCCACCAAAGCTAGGAAGAAATACTGACATTCACAAGCCATGACTCATGCCTGCCTCCTGAACTCCACAAGTCCTGCTCACTGGCATGCCAGAAATGCCAGCATGGCTGACATTGGGCAGCTGGCTCTATTAGTATGAATTTGACCAAAACCATCCTTCCCCCTTATTTTCTTTATTGCTGCAGTGTGGTGGTCACAGAGGATCAGAGCACTCCCTGCAAACACAACCACATGGGCATCGCTGCTGTTGCTCAGGCAGGTAACAGCTCAGCGAGGCTCAAAACATGATCCACTTCACACAAAACAGAAACCTCTCCCCCAGAAACCCCTACCTCAAACCACTCTTGGTCCCAGTTTTAACTGGATCTCATTAGTGAAGGAGCCAAAGAATCTGATGTTTGCACTCCAGTGATGCTGGTAAGTCATACACTCATATTTAAAGAGCTGCCAAGGACACCTCCATTAACCTCCAGAGGGCAATTCCTGACTGCCCCTCCTTCTCCCACCACACCAGTATCCTGCCCCCCCCTGCAGCTACTTCTGCTTACATCCTCTGATAGAGGAGCTGCCTACACTTTCAGTCCCACATTGAGCTTACTGCACTACTGCCCCAAACAAACCTACTGAGCTGTGCAGCTTGGCCTGAAGAGCCATAACCACTCAACCACAGGAGGAACTTGGGTTAGAAACACAGACCTAAATGTGGCCCAGACCCCAAAACACACCTCTGATTCTGCCATGCAATACCAGGAGTGCAAAACAGTAATTATCTGTTTGGTCTTTCTCCTGTCTACTTCTCTCCCATTGGGGCAGAAGTGTTCCAGGGCAAGGTACCAGACATGCTTTCACCTTACCCATTTATACAGCACAGCCAGATCTTTCCCCTACAGCATTTCCAAAGCGTTCCTCTCAACCTGTCCCTCTCCTATGGTGGCAAAGACATCTGTGAAACACACTGCAGATTTCAGCACAACTCCACAGCTTCTATGGAGCATGCACCTTCCACTTCACAACTACAGGGAAAAACTCCACCAAAGCACAGGTGCTTCAACAGAGCCTCACAACTCTTTCCACTGTCCCAGTTCCCCACTGCTCTGTTTTCTTTCCTATAAAAGGAAAGAGAACCAGGGCTGGAAAAGTGAACTTTGCTCCTTTTGCACTCGGATCTGGTACCAGCAATAGATAAGAAACAACAGTCAATGCCGAACATTTTATGTCACCTCCTTCTGGCTCAGTTTTTCCTTACAAAGTCTCATTACCACTGCCAGGAACAACCCATGGGTCTGAGCAACATCCTCTCTTGCACCTCCCACAAGTCTCATTTCCACCTCTCATCCCACATCATCCTCACTCGGATGCACTCACCTCTTACAGCCATGCTCAGCAGGCAGAAAAACCAACTCAGTGGCAGCCTACATGGATGCAGGCAATCCACACAGTGCAGCTGGCTCCAAATCCAAATTGCATTTGGTTGGCTGTACCCTGCCAGCAGCGGCTGTGAGTCAACACCCAAACGAATTTAACCAGCTGCCAAAGACCTCCCCTTAGCCTTTGCAGAATATCATTCTTGATGTCCTTCCTTATCCCACTAAATCAATATCCTGCCACTAATAGGGTCCAGTACTGCTGACACCAAAACTATGCATGAAATACAAATCTATACACCTCATACATATATTATATATATATCAGTAACTCCTTGAAGACCCCAGCTGGCATGTCACGATAGCTACTCATGTTTGCATCCTTTTAAGGAGCCAGCTACACTTTCAGGCCTGTGTTGAGCTTATGTCACTACTGCCTGAAAAGCACCTACCGAGCTGTACAGCACTTTTCCAGCTCAGACTGAGAGCCATAACCATCCGACCAGGAACTTATGTTAGAAACAAGGACCAAGCTGGTCACACCCAAATACAGTCCAGACTCAAAATACCCCTCTTACTCTGCCATGCAGTGCCAGGAGTGCAAAACAGTGATTATCATTCTGCCGAGTTTTATCACTGCGCAGCAGCCAGGGCACAGGACTAATAGGACTGAGGGGATTCAATCCCCAGGATGCCAGGCTGCTGAGATCACAGGCAGAGGAGTCTGGCAGGCGGGGCACAGCAGGGCACTGGGGAGAGAGATACCCATCAGCAGTGCTGCTATTAGTGTGCTGATCCTTGCCAAGAGGGCCTGGCAGCAAAAGGTTTTTGTGCCATGGGGAGGGACGGTATGAGTTGCTCTCTGCAGAATTGACAAAACACCTCATCTTCACCCTGCAGCCCTACCGTTCCTCATTTCTCCCTCCACACCCTGGCTTCAGGCACGGGGTAGCAGGGAAAAGCACGTTTCTCACAGATTGGGAAGACACGTCACCACCCCAGGGGAAAGCTCTGCCAAAACACATGTGCAAAAAAGGATGGGAAAACAGAGCGATTTTATAAAAAATTACACTGTTCATTTCATTTTGGCTTTGCTGTAGCAAAAGGAAATCACACTCAGGGTCTGAGACAGAAGGAGATCGCATCTCCACCTGCAGGATCTTGAAGGTCTTTAAACAACCAAGGGAGACTAACGTTTCTGTTCCTCACAGCCAGGGAAGCTGAGGTGAGCTGTAATTTCCAGGAGCCACCCGTCCTCAGGCTTTCCACGACTTCAGGTGTCAGAGCACAGGCTCAGGGAGAGCTGGAGATGACCCAGTGCTGAGCCCAGGAGCAGAGGAGGGGAACAGGAGAACATCTCCTCAGGAGGTTTTGAGAGCAAGACCAAGGCAGCCATGGGGGGCAGCAGTAGTAGACTGGGACATGAAAAAGCAAAGCTCCCTGTTTTTGCTTTTCAGAGCCAGTCCATTCTTTATCTTCCCAAGCTTCTGTCTTAAACAGAAGGCACAAGAAAAACAGAGGGACAGCATCACTGCTTTTGTAAGTGACCAAGTCACCTAGAAACATCAGACCAGAGAGTTCACCACATACAGCTGTACACGGTGACAGAGATGTTACATGTACAAATACGTATTTCCCTCCTATGCACAACAAGTAGCCCAACACACTCCACAGAGCAGAAGCCAAACTTTGTAGAAGTAATGAGTGAACTTACCTGTGGGATGACCCAACTAGAGGAGCCCCTTCATGGCTGTTTCAAGAGCAAGGGAGTTGTTGCCTGGTCTGTGTGCATGCAATGGGAACAGCTAGAGTTGTGCTACAACTTTTACGAGCTAGGAATAATATAATACAGCTACTGGAAACTTCCTAATGTGGATAGATAGCACTCCATCAGCCACTCCCACTTTGCATTTTTGCTTGGCAAGGGAATACAAGCAGCTTTCTTCTACCCCCTTGCTGAAGAATCTCTCACACCCATTTGACACAAACTTTTGGAGGTTGCACTGAAAATAGCCAAAATCTTGGCTCTCTGAAGGATATGTGTGCCATACTGTACTTGAAAAACCTCAGAGTCCTGCTCACTTCCAAACTGGCATCAGACTT
This sequence comes from Podargus strigoides, assembly GCA_028020825.1. NCBI lineage: Eukaryota > Metazoa > Chordata > Aves > Caprimulgiformes > Podargidae > Podargus > Podargus strigoides. Next base: position 7,417,000 of record CM051633.1, read on the forward strand.
CCCTTCTGTGCAAGGGGGGTGGGAAGCTAAAGCATCAGAGAAAAATTGTCTTGGGTATTCCCTGCTTACTCAGCTTTTGTATTAGATCCAAGAGATGCAGAGCCACAGCCCCAACTGAGCTGTCGAAGTTTCTCTTACTCAGTGCTCTGCTCTCTGCACTAAGAACAAACTAACACAGCCTTGAGACAAAGCAAGAAACCTCAACTGTTAGGCTCCCACAAAACTTACCACAGGACAGACTAACCACCTCAAGACTCCAGAGTAAACCGAGATGTCATACATGGGACATTATCTCAAGCACATAAAAGGCATGCTCATGGAGTCAACATACAGCGGGGACTTTTACCAGGCAATTAGGGAAGTCATTCTCCTCCACTGCAGGACTCCACCAAGAAGGTACACAATTATTTTTAAAAAGCCACAGGCCAATCAATATATGTGACAGTTTGGAATGCAACATGTTTTTTTCAGAAATACAGCACATGGACAGAAAGACATCCAGGTCAGGTACTCAAAGACATCATCACGAAACTACAGAGCAAGGATGTGATCTCAGGATAGTTACATGGAGGAGCTCAAAAGCTGCCAGCTCCTCTGATGCACAACCCAAGTTTTCAGCAGGGACATCTGACTCAAAGTGCTGGCATCTAAAAGCAGCTGTAGGAGACCAGAGCCCAGACCCACCTATGCAAGCCAGCACTCTGCCACCAGATGCCCCAGTAAAGCGTTAAGTGATGCTGCCCCAAACATTGCTCAGCTTCCAACAATTTGCAGATTGGAAACTGCCTGTCCTAGACACACAAACTCCTTCGGAGAATCTAAATACACTGAAACTTCTGCATCAACTTTTCTAGTTTCTGTTGAGCTCAGAAGAGACAGATGCTCTGCTGTCTCCACCACAGGCAGTCATCTTTGATGGCAGTGAGTCGAGCAGGAGGACAGGGATGGACCTGTGACTGATGACACGCTAAGAGACTCCTGAGCCTCAGCAATAGGAGGCAGTAGATACCCCATCACACCAAAAGCTTCCCTAAGAATCTATGCAATGGTCTTGCAGATGGCAAAGGAAACACATTTTGGCCAAAGGGATTTGTTTCAAAATTCTTTCAACAAAATGGCCACCTCTGAGGGGTGATGCCGTTTTAATTAACCCTTGTTCCAGCAGACACCATGTGAACCCTCAGGGCAAGACAGAAGTGCTGCAGGGGGACAAAGCAGCAGTGTAATTTAAGGGATGCCATAAAGCAGCCTGAAATAAAGACATGTCATTGTTAAAATTCAACAGGACACCGCAACAGGTTGATTACAAAAGTCAGGATTTTTTCAATTTACAGCAGTTTACATTCTTCACGAGATGACACGGAGCAAAGGCTACTCGGAAAGATTCCTGACGGCAAGGAACACCGCAGAGAACACCACCACCACCACCACCACCAACCCCCCATCGCCACCGGCTTCCCCCAGCGGCCGGGAAATGCCCGAACGCCGCGGGTCCGGGGGTGACGGGGGCTCGCCCTGCCCCAGGGACCCTCCGGGGTCCGACGAGCCCGACGGGAAGGCCGAGCCTTGTAAGTACAGAGACTTAACAACAGGCAGGGGGAGGTAAACATCGTTCCACCAGATTATGGTGACATTCAGAACACCCTTCCCAAGGCAGGGACTGTGCCGAGCTTCTGACACCTCCCCCCGCAACAGGTTAAAACACTTTTGGAAAAAAAAAATAGCGACAGCCAAGGCTCTGCGAGCTGTACAGCGGCACGGGAGGCAGAGCGGGGCCGCGGCAACGCCGCCGGTGACCCGGCCAGGTGCGGCGGGGCCGCCCGGCAGGCAGCGGCGACCGAGGGGAGCGCAGACCCCACCTGCCGCCACCGGGGCCCGCTTCGCCACCCCTCCCAGGCCGGGCAGCACCCGCCCTCGCCCCGGCCTCCCCACGCCGCCCGCAGCCCCTTCTCCCCAGCGAGCGCCCCGCCACCGGCCGCCTCCCGCCTTCCCTCCCCGCGCGGCCGCCATTTCGGGGGCGCCCCGCCTCACCCCTCCGCAGCCAGCCGCGCCGCCTCACGCCCCGACCTGCCGCGCTGCGAGGGAGGGCGGCCCGGCCCAGCCCGGGACACCCCGCGGGGCGGTGCCTCGGCGGGGGGCGCCTCCCTCCGGCCCCGGGCCCTCTCGCACGGCCCGGCCCGGCCCGCCGTTCCCCCTCGTGCTCCCTCTCGTTCCCGCGGAACAGAACCCCCGAAGGGCGGCGGGCCGTGCTGTGTCACCCCCGGCTCCCGCCACAGCGGCCGCACATTGCAGCGAGCTCCAGCTGGAGCGTCTTTTTTTTTTGTTTCTTTTTTTTAAATTTTTTTTTTTATTAAGGCGTCAGACTTGCTCGTTCAGGCGTTTTCCATGAAACTGCCTGTAAACCAAGATCAAGCCCTGACTGGCACATTGCCTCAAACTTCCATTACCTCAGCTGCAGCCCCAACGCCTCAGCGCTGCGGGGCCACAGGGGAGCCCTCACCGCTCCCCGTGCCCAGGGCAGCCCCCAGCCCAGCCCGCCATGCCCGCTCCACAGATTTCATGCACAAACAGGAACGAATGTAAGCTCCCCTGGCAGGTTTGGGTCAGCAAATGGGCATGATCGGGCCATGATTGTGCTTGGGAAAACCTGCAGGTAAAGGGGAGATACACCACGACACCCCCCAGCTCCCGGTCCTCAGCTTGTGACTGGAGTAATAGATGTTTGCTGGAGATATGTGTTTACCTTGAAAAAACTAATTTTACCTGGTCAGGTCTCCTGTGGAGTAGTCACAGAATCACAGAATAGTTTTGGCTGGAAGAGATCTTCAAGATCATCAAGTCCAAACCTTATTCCAAGCCCTTTCAACACCACTAAACCATGTCCCTAAGCACAACATCTACCCGTCTCTTAAACACCCCCAGGGATGGTGACTCCACCACCTCCCTGGGCAGGCTGTTCCAATGCCTGACTGCCCTTTCAGTAAAGAAATTCTTCCTAATATCCAGCCTGAACCTCCCCTGGTTCAGCTTCAGGCCATTTCCTCTTGTCTATCACTTGTCACTAGGGAAAACAGATCAACTTCCCTTCAGGCAGTTGTAGAGAGCACAAAGGTCTCCCCTCAGCCTTCTTTTCTCAAGGCTGAACAGCCCCACATCCTTCAGCCCTCCCTCATATGAGATGTGCTCCAAACCCTTTCCTAGCTTGGTAGCCCACCTCTGTACCCTCTCCAGCACCTCAATGTCCTTCTCGTAGAGAGGGGCCCCAAACTGGGCACAGTATTCGAGGTGCGGCCTCACCAAAGCCAAACACAGTTGTCGTTTCAGAAGAAGCACACAGCTACATTTATGCTTGCGGGATCAGCACCTTATTAAACCACGTGGCTTGACAAGCATGCTGTGCAGGCCTGGAGAGCCTGGAGATGGATCATCGGAGCTGCGCCAACTGAAATTTCCGTGTGACTCCTCAACAGATGAGTAACAAACAGACTGACGGTGGCTCAAAGAGCTAATGAAGCTCTGAACTGCAGGTCTGGGGATCTAGTGGCACCGAGCAGATTTCCAAATCATAGAAAAAAAACCCCAAAATAGAGCTTTTAAAGGTGTAGCATGAGCTATATTTATACTTGGAGCTTAAGTACTTGGCCAATATATATGTACTTAGCAATTAACAAGCAAAAGAAGCATGAAAAGACATGAACAGAAGGTGACAGGACAGAAAATAATGTGTGAGAGACATACCAGGATCCTCTATAGCAGGAACTGATTAAATGTGCGTAAATGGAAACTCTCCCTTGGAGTTCAGGCTGTTGGAATAAAGAAGGTAGAAGAAAACGACATCCCAAACCTTTGCAATTCATGCATTTGTCCTGTGGGAAAGCTTTAAATGTAGCACTGTGGCTTAATGCTCTCTCTTCAGCCCTGTTTTGGCTTTTCAGAGAGATGCTCTCAGGCTAATCCTGTTATGCTTATCCTTAGCATATTAACATGAAAGAGACAACTGAAACACAACGCAGTGGGGTCCTGTTGCCTGTGTGCAGAGCTCTGTGGGACTGTGGCTGCTTATCAGAGCAGCTGGTTTTTTCACCTTTGCCCCTAGATCTGATTTTATACACAGCTGCACTGTTGCAGGTGCTGGGATAAGGCTTCACAGGCTATAAGAGGACTTTCTTGTGATATGACTCCAAAATACCTTACAGATTATGTGCAAGAAGTCACCTGTCCACTGAGAGACTGCAGCCAATACAGCACAGGAATAAGCCCCCAGGCAGAGTCTGTTTTGCATCCTCCCCCCTGTCACACCACCTCAGGATATCCCCATTATTTGGTTTTTATTTACACCCCAGTTTCCTGCAGTCACTTGCAAAGAGTGGCTGCTCCCAGGGCTTCCATTCAGAGGCAGGAGAGATCTGACAAAACCAGGGAAATGTAGTAAAATTAGGAATTTTGTGGAAAGTCTGGTCTAGTTTGGGTCTGGTATCAGACAGTATTAAAAACTAACAACATGCTCCTCTAGAGTGTGTCTGGGTCTTCCAACAGGACGTTTAAATATTGTGCAGAGAGACCACAAAAGACCATCCAGTCATAAAACCCACCCTGGTGCTTGTTGTTGTCCAAGCACAACTTGCTCAAACTCTGTGCCACTTTGTCATGGTTGAAACAAAAGTCCACCCTCTTCTTGCTAAAAAAAGATGTTACAATAAGCTACCCATGCTATCAATTTATAGCAGCGGAAATGAGTAATAATTTCTTTGGTCAAAGCTGCAAAGAGATTAGTTCTGTAATGCACAAACATCCAGGTTGGAGCTGTGCCAGGGCACAGGGATTAAAAGCAACCGAATTTGTTACTGGAGTGAAAAGAATGCATGGGACATTATTAGAATAAATGTTTAGTTCTACAAATACAGGTACAAGGTGAGAACATGCCCTCTCTGAGAGTACTACACTGCCTCCAGAATTTGGGGAAGCATCTCCCCTTATTCTCCTCCCTGCTCTGCCTTCCCTGATCAGCTGGACTCTGGCTGCTTGAAAGAAGGAAAAAAATAAGACTGGAGATGAATTGCTCCTGTGCTGTCTCCAAGATATGGGTTCTGGATCAACTCTCTGCCTACTTATAAACCTCCCGTCTGTACCACCGTGGGGGACAGGCTTCTCAGCATTTCCTGAGCAGCAAGAAGGGGAGGTCATGCTACAGCCAGTGACTGAAGAAGGGAGGCTGAATCTCCTGCAGTGCCTGAAAAAAATCTCCCAACACAACCATCTGCAAGACAGCATTTCTTTATTGTCTGTACTCTGCTTACACACTAAGAAAACATACTTAAGGTTGTACACATTAAAAAACCCCACGTGGTAGTTCTTGCTCTTGCAATGTGACAGCCCTGATAAAGCTAATACATAGATTGGCCTGTATTTGTGTCAGCTGTATTTCACATCTTTGTCTCTCAGATGCTCTGTACACAATGCGGGAGGTGCACGTTCAGACCACCTCAGCAGACTGCCTGCTGCTCTCTTCCTTCTGCAGCAGCTCCCCAAATCCTGCTGCTGCAGGTCAGTAAACATTAGCATTACTGATGTGCCCTGACCAAAGATGCCCGTTCTTAGCACCACTCCTTAGTGACCTGCAACTAGAGCACAACGCAGAGGAACCATTGACAGCAGCTCCCCCAGCGCAGGTTGTGGGTTTGACCTGTTCAACGGGTGAAAACGTCGGTGCTCCATGCCCACGTTGGCTAGAAAGCCAGAAAGCCACGTCTGTGTTCAGATTACAGGTGCTTTCTGAAAACAGAAAAGATTTCCTTTCCCAAACATAATTTCTTGCAAACACAAGCAGTTCCACTGGCAGCACTGCTGGTGTTGCTCCAGACTCCACAACAGCAGCCCTGGTTCCTTCTGGACCTCTTCTAGCTTTCCGATTCCCAGTCTCTGGAAGGTGTTACTGCAGTTAAACACAGCATGCACCACAGCTGGCCAGCAGGAAGGACTGAGCAGGAGCTTATTATTTTTAGCTATTCCTTTTAGTTAGGAATCCTGCTCTTCCAGAGAAAAACTTCTTTCCTCTCAGGAGTAAAGGGCACTGGGAGGAACTACGGAAATTCTTTGTAACACTGATGGGCTGTAGGTGACTCAGAGCACTTTTCCTGCATGGGATATTTCCAGATAAAATTTGTGCATTCAGAGTAATCACCTTATCCCAAGGAAGGAAAGACAGTGGATAAATGTAGACGTTCCCTATGCTGCAGGGTTGGGGGGACTGCTGCACAGCTGCAGTATTACAACTTGCACCTAAAATGTCAAAGTCACATATGGAAACAGGCTTAAAGAAGAAAGGCAACCAGGCATAACAAAAAAAATCTCACATAGTCCCACAGGGCTTGAAGAGCAACTGAGCTACAAACCAGAAAGCATCCCAGCCCCGAGAACACCAGGGGCTTCACACCCAGGCACTGCAGCAGCTCTGCCGAGGGGCACACTTTTGGGGCCAGTTCCCACCTCAGCCCACACCTCCCTAGCCCTGCTTGGCCCCTTAGTGACAAGAAGGCCCCTTCCCAGCAGGAAAAGGTTCAGTCCTGCTCTTTCTCAGGCCGTTCACCAGGAAAGACATTATTGCACAGGGTCACAGCAAGAGAAAAAGCTTCACTAGATACATTTCACACAAGCAGCTGCCTTGTGCTTCCAGCCCAGGTACATCTGCAAACACTGTGGCAAGCTGGCAGGGTGGGATCTTTCAGTACTAAAGAGAAGTCATTTCCTAGTTGCTGGAGATTCTTCAGGAAAGGATAAGAGAATGGGAGGAAAGAGCCTTAAAACAGGCTATATATGGCCCCCATAGCATGTACAGCACAGCTCCTGTGCCAGCACCCAAGAGTGCCAGGGCAACTGCTCTGTGTTTTGCAAACAGTAAGAGAGGGACAGTGACAAGGTCCACTAGGGTAACAAAGTGAAGAAAGCCATCAGGATGACTCTTACCAGTTCATACTATGTCCACATATGGAATCAGTTAACTACAGTATTGGCAAATCAAACCAAATTTCACAGAAAATACAGGGCCTGATCCAGATCTTACAGGAACTGGTGGAGGTTTTCCTGCTTACCAGAGCAGGCTCTCAGCTGGGCTCTATGTTACAGAACCAAGAGGAGGTGCTGCTTTTTGAGATGGATGGATCACTACCTAGAGATAGCCCAAATTTAAAATAACTTCATCTCTTACACTAAAATCCCATTTAACACAGCACTCACTGTGTCCTCCACTCTCTGCTGCTAGGCCAGTTCTTTGCTAGAAAGAAAAGGACCAAGACTTCATCCTTTTACAGGGAAGCAACCTCTCCAGACAGAAGGCCCAGTTTGTGCTACCAGCCAAGACCAGCCAAATTCACCCAAAGAAGCAGGAGCCTCCAGAGATGAGGGCTACAGGCAGAGTTGGGAAATGGAACAATGCAGATCATTTTGGCCTGATTCAGTGCCTTGAAATTCCCAGACGAGGAAAAGCTGCAGCTTCCCCGAGCCTCTGCAGAGCTGATACAATCAGGTTTGGCTTTGCTTGAAAAGAACCCCGGCTTCATCAAACAGTATTGGCACGTCTCTTGCTGACACATTGATATGCCTTATGTGCAGCACCCTTTCTTCCTGCTGACATCTTGAAGCTGCAGGGCACTCTCCCTCTGCCTGTCTTCTTGTGCTGTCAGCAACCTGGAACAAGCAGCACAGATCAAGAACACAACTGGTTACTGAGAACCTCCTGCCAGGGCATTTGGCTCTGCCCTTTGCTCCCCATCAGCCAGGGACAGTTAGGATAGTAAAAAGGGACTGGCCCAAAGAGCTGGCTTCTCTGAAAGTTGGGCTAGGTAAACTACACTCAGAAAATGAGCACGAATTTCTGGGGAACAAAACTGGACACATACAAGAGGTGACAGCGTGGCTCAGTAGTCAGAGCACCAGACCAGGGTGTGAGTGGTCCGTGCCATGTTCTCAAGCTCTCACTGATGGCAGAATCCCTGGTTCTTTGCTTCCCCTGTCAGGGCCATCTTGGGCAGCAGCCTGGTAATTAAGCACGCTGAAGGCACGTGCTGTGGGAGACACGATTTACCTAGCTAATAAGTAAATCATCCCAGCTGATGAACAGCTAAATCCTACTGTGATTTTAACAGAGATTATGCAGCAGGAGGTAAAGGGACAGAAGAAACAAAAGGATATTTTGCTTGCAAGGTTTCAAAGACTTTTTTCAAAACTACTTGCTTTTTTAAAAACTAAAAAACTTAGAGCAAACTTCTTTCAGCCTTACAAAGTGTCTTATCTCCCTCTAAAAATATCGCCACCAAAATACCACATTCTGTACAATGCTTAATAAGATAAGGAAGAAAAAAAACCTTTAGAGACGCATGCAGCCTTCAAACTGAAAATGCCAACTTAAAATCTGGGATAGTACACAAGGTTTTTGTGATGGAATATTCAAATTAAACTCCTGATTTTTTCAACAGCCAGCTCTGCTAGACATGTGAGAATGTCCAGTCTGCACTTTGTGCTCTCCAGGCACAGAAGTCAAGGACCTGGAGTCAGGGGGAAGACCTCATCACTCCAGGTCTTTTTTGTGACATGGCAGAAAGTCTCTGACAACCCCGTCTTGCCCGTTCCCCAGGACAGCCCACACCAATCACCTACAGCTAGGGAAATATCCCAGGGTGACTGTTCCTGCTCACTGACCTGGCCATGTGCAGCATGGGCTCCATGATGTTGTAGCCAGTCATCGCACTGCACTCGTAGAAGACAGCCTTGTATTCCTGCCAGAGAGCACAGCAAGCACCCATGTTGACTGCCAGCTCTCCCTCACCATTCACCCACACCCCTGGGAGCTGGCCCACCCTTGCTGCCAGCAACTCTGCCAAGAGCAGTTGGGGCCAGCACACCCTTCTCTCCGACCCAGGAAAAGGAGATGCTTTTTCAGCACTGGGGGCCCAGCCAGACACTCCAAAAGGAAACACTGGGGGACTTATGTGGGAAACCATCTGCCTCAGGTGCACGGATTCCCTTACCTTTGTGTTTTGGAGTCCAGTAGATGGGGAACACCTCTGAAACCCTCCTGCCCTCCACCCAGGAGCCAAGGTACCAGTGGGCATGCAGACACACGGAGTAAGGAAGGAGGCAGGATGATTTTGCAGAGTGTGCATTAGTTCAAGGAACCTCATGAAGTTCAACAAAGGCAAGTGCAGGGTCCTGCACCGAGTGAGGAACAACCCCATGCACCAGTACAGGTTAGGGGATGATCTGCTAAAAAGCAGCTCTGCAGAGAAGGACCTGGAGAGTCCTGGTCGACAAGTTACCCATGAGCCAGCAATGTGCCCTTGTGGCCAAGGTGGCCAATGGGATCCTGGGATGCATTAAGTGTGGCCAGCAGGTCAAAAGACGTGATCCTCCCCCTCTACTGTGCCCTGGTGAGGCCTCATCTGGAGTGCTGTGTCCAGTTCTGGGCTCCCCAGTTCAAGAGAGGCAAGGAACTACTGGAGAGAGTCCAGTGGAGGGCATGAAGATGATGAGGGGACTGGAGAATCTGTCTGATGAAGAAAGGCTGAGAGACCTGGGGCTGTTTAGCCTGGGGAACAAAAGACTGAGAGGGGATCTCATCAGTGCTTATCAATATCTCAAGGGTGGGTGTCAGGAAGACGGGGCCAGACTCTTTTCAGTGGTGCCCAGTGACAGGACAAGGGGCAGTGGGCACAAACTGGGACACAGGAAGTTCCATCTGAACATGAGGAAAAACTTCTTTCCTTTGAGGGTGGCAGAGCACTGGCACAGGCTGCCCAGAGGTGGTGGAGTCTCCTTCTCTGCAGACATTCCAAACCCACCTGGACACCATCCTGTGTGACTGCTCTGGGTGACCCTGCTCTGGCAGGGGGCTGGACTAGGTGATCTCCAGAGGTCCCTTCCAACCCCCACCAGTCTGTGATTCTCTGTGTCCTCAGCTGGGAAAACAGCCATTCCTGCTTCCCTCAGAAAGAGTGAGCATCACTATCAAGCCTCAAGAGAAACACATGAGCATGCCTCAAGGGCCATTGTCTGCCACCACCTCATCCTCCCTGGTATCACAGGGGCCTCAATACATGTTAGCATTGAAGAAACAGGGGGCAAGGGAGGAGAGGGAAGGTACCATACTGGGAAATGCCTCCAAGAAGGGCTGCCCTGCACACAGCTGGAGGGAGGCTGCAGAGCAGGTCGAACAGCAGAGCACAGAGTCACACCTTCGCCAGCCTCTCCCCCTCCACCTTGGGCACATTCCGGGTCTCTCTCTGTGCAGCATCCACTTTATTTCCAAGCAGAAAGACCACAGCTCCATCCTCAATACCTTCCTGCAAAAGAAACAGAGTAAAGCATCCTGGAGACTCAGCTGGAGGAGGGAAATATCTTGGAGCAGATCCTGTTCCAGCTCATGCAAACAAGACCTTCAGTGGCAGCAGGATCAGGCCCTTTAGCTCATTAAAGGGCCATTCCTGAAATAGCCCCAGGGATTTGTGGAAGGAAGCTTAAACTATGGGAAAGTGTTTCATGTGTTTTGTATGTACAGCTGGGATGCTGGGAGAAGTGAGACAGGGCATAAGTTCCTCTCTGGGAAAAATAACAAGCCTGAAGAAAAGCAGTTTGCCCCATAGGCTGTTTGGAATTTACGTTCAGGCAGAGCTTTTTGATAAGTTCAGTAATTTTTGTATGTGCTGTAGCACATATGGACAGCCTGATGTGCTGTCCTAAACTCAACCATCCCTTGCTGAAAATCCACTGGCCAAGCAAGCTAAGCAACTTCCAACTCTTGCATAGGGTCTCTGTAGGAACTGTTATTCCTAGGCGATTCCTGGAGCCCATTACCTTTGGTAAAGTTCCCTCTAGTTCCACTGACCCACTAGAATATCACCAGAGTAAGGACTGCAGAATGGGGCTCCAAGTTGGAAGTAACACAATGTTATTAACCATGAAAGTTAATAATATTAGAAACCTCCAACCTGTGCTTATTCATTTCACTTACATCTTGGGTTTTGAGGCTCGGCACAATCAAAACAAAACCCCTTTGACAATTTCCTTTCAGCTCTGAGTCATCTACACACAACCTATTTAAATTATACAGACAGGTATTTTTGTCTCCACTGGCAGATACAAGCCACAGAGGAATGCTTCTGTCAAGAGTTTGAAAATAAAAAGCAGGTGGGCAGACTACAGTTAAAAAGAAAATTTAAAAAAATGAACTGTTGAAGCAAACGAGAAAAAAAAATAAGCTATGACTAATATCATGTAGAAATCTCAAAGCAGACTCAGGATGTGATCGTGTGAAGCACTATGGACACATGCTGCAGGCCTGAGCCTAAACACACCAGGGCCACTGCCCGTTTCTATGCGTAGGCTGGACACCAGAAGATCTCCTTGCCTGAGCACAGGTGTGATGTGACCACATGTAGGGGACACTGCCAATGCACATGGGCTGCTTACAAACACACACTACTGTTTTGGCAGGTCTCACCACCTTCTGCCATAGAAACAGCCCTTCCTCACTTAATGGGCTACCACTGGCTTTGTTACCTTCAACAGGAAGCCTCTGGTCCCAAAGTGGCTACCACAGTCATAGCCATAGCATCTGCTTTGATAATTCATCTTCCCATGGTCAACAGGATCTCCTGGGGACTGGAGAACGTTGCTCCCAGACAGACTGTTGGATCTGGTCTGGAGCAAGACAGTGTCAGCACCACCAGCATCAGAGAGCCAAGGCGCCGCTCTCACCTGGACACTGCTCATCCAGTTCCGCACTGCCATGAAGGAGCACTCGGCCGTAATGTCATACATCACCAGAATCCCGTCCGCCTTCCGGAAATACTGCTTGGTAATGCTCCGAAACCTGAGCCCAAACGAAACCAAAAGCACTCTCAGAACCACAAGAAGCAGAATGGGATTATCTGTCTTTTAGTGCAGGCTCTGTGCAAGGCCTGGCAGCCCCTCTGCATGAGATGTGTCCCCTGGGGCAAGTGTGGACAGACTGGTGACAGACTGGTCAGACCCTTGCACCTTTGAGGCAGGCCAGGTGGCCATGGGTAAGCAGGAGTCTCCCCAAATCCATGGTGCTGAGAAAGCAGGAAGGAAGATCTTTGCAGGTTAGGAGGAAACAAACAGAAGAATTTGTTTAGGTGGGACAGGAAAAGGTAATTGCCTATGAAAAGGGAAACGGATGGAAAAAACATGACCTTTCTTCTAGAGTCTGGAAGAATCTGCAGACTAAGCTGTACCCACAGCATAAACGAGGCGTGCGTAATGTCTGCACCAGTGCTGCCAAAACAGCAATTAAGATCTCAGCATCAATACAGTCTGTTTCCAGTTTTGCATCTATAAAGCAATGCCATCATACATAAAGGCAGCAGTTAGACGTAATTGCCAGGAGAAACACTACTTTGTCCTATGGGTACCAGACAGACTTGTATTTTGGGAATAAATTCAAACAAAAAAAACCCAACCAAAGCTTAAAATCTTTAAGCAGCTTGTGACAGAGCCATGATATAACCACACTAATTGCAAACTGACTGAACTAAATGCAATACAAGTACTGAGATCTCACTGGAGAGTTGTGTATTTCAGCCCTGCAGAAGATAATGAGCTCTCCTATTCTATTAAGAGTCAAGAAAACCTGCAGCAAGTAGTGACCCTCCTGAACTCTTCAGATGATTGCCTGAAGCCTGTTCTTTCTCACTGCAGTAAGGGCATGACATTCTGCCAGCTACCCAACTGAGGAAGCACAGACTCTATCTTTAGCAGTCAAAATACACCTCTGCAACTGCAGGACAGGCTAGATGCTCCAGAAGAAACATCAAGTGTAGAGTGCACCAGTCTCAGGGAAGTCACCAAGGAGTTCTCCTTGCCTGCTCCAACAGCTTCCTCTATCCCTTTGTCCTGGTTCCCCAGGCACAGCCCCATGGCCCAGCCATGCAGGCAGCCATGAGCAGCCCCAGTCAGTGGGAGATCCACTCCAGGCACTGACTCACAGGGGTGTCCCACACCTCCTCATCATGCTCGTGATAAAAGGGGGGAGCTCACTGAAGGTGGAGATCCTCTCCCTGGGGTTTCTCCCTTGTGGTCTTCTGCTCCTGCTGCTGAGATCAAGGACCAGGCTGAGTAGAACTTTGTATACTCAGTGCTGGTTGTTGTATCAGTTTTGTTACTTCATTAAATCTGTTTCTACTTCAACTCACAGGGCTTCTCCTTCTTTCCCTGATTCTCCTTCCCAACTGGGGAGCGAGCATCGGGTGGTAGAACAACTACTACAGTTTAGCCCTGGGTAAATGTAGACACTCTTCCACAGGATATTCACAGTTGGACACCACCAGTTATAGGTAATTAATATTTCTCAAGAAGTGAAAAAAGCTTTTGCTTCTTCCCAGGTCTCCTATTCAGTTTCAGCATTGAGCCAAGTTCTGTCTTGCAAGTACACGTCTAAGACCTGATAATGCTGCAGGGGCCTACCCCAAAGGTCCTGCTGCAGAGACAGTATCTTGAGTTTGGCCTCTGATGCAATCTGGCCTCAGTAAGACGTCACACTTCATGTCATAACAACTCCCCTTCCTGCTCAGCTTCAGCGCTGAAATAACCACAGGAGTCCCCTCATAAATCAGTATTTCTTCAGCATGAAGCTTGATTTTGGAAGAAATCATTTGCTTTTCAATAGATACTCCTACTCAGTACATTCCTACCAGGTCTGCATGGTCTAGCTGACTGAGGTAGACAGCATCATTACTCTGTTGGCTCAGCTCAGGATTATAATATTCCCATGACCTCTGCTGCCCCCACAATTTATTTAGCCCAAAATATCCAGTATTTATTTTTGCCAGGCTCTTGAGATTAATGGCCCCCTTGAAATAGCTTTTCATCTTCAGCTTCAAACTGCATCCTAAATAAAGTCCAGTTTATATGAAGGTAGCGGTTGGCCTCCATCTCTAGTAGCAGATGAGGGTCAAGCATTTCCTCTGCTACTCTGATCCGCACCAACAGCGCTGGTAACATCCAGTGATGGCCCACGCTTTTGGAACTAGAGGGAAACCTGTATTCACTGTCACAAAAAGCTACACTGCCCCTCTACCAAGGGTTATCACTTCCACGAGTCTATCAGCAGTAGGGACAGTGGAAGGGGCCAATAACCTCACTGATAGAGTCCAGCAGGGTAGTTCACCTCACCTTCCTCACAGGTCAAGCTAATTCAGCTTGCTTTGTCTGAATCAGATCTGGAAAGGTTCACAGACTCCTTTCCACCCTTGTGGTGAGCAGCTGGGGACAGCAGTAGCACAACTGAATCTGAGAAGAGGATGTCTATCCAGAGCCTTCGTTTCTATCCTAATCTGCAGACCTGTCCTGCAGTGTCTCCCAGAAGCAGGATGATGCAGGAGAGCTTTGAAGGCTAAAGGAGCTTCAAGCCCCACACCGTACAGTGATTTATGGATGGACTACCTGAAGCTACAAGCATGCAGGTCAGACATAAACAAATCTACTTTTTCATCAGTCCTCAGGCCTGTCTCCCCAGGCTCCACTTCACAGCCACAGCTTCTAGAAATCTCAAAACCAGACCTTTGCTTCAGCACTGAAATAGTTGCTGCGACCTCTCTGGTCCTTCTGAAGATATCAGTTTTCCCACAGACAGAAACCAGGTGCACACACACACTCTTTGCATTTCCTCCTGTTTCCTACACTGAGCCTGGCAGTAGGGCATCCTCACAGAAACTGCTTACCTTTCTTGTCCAGCTGTATCCCACAGCTGTAAGGCAACCTGGGTGTTACCCACCATCAGGCTCTTCACCTGGTAATCGATACCTGTCAGGAAGGTAACGATGATCATAAAATAGGTGGGGAGAGAGCAGCTTGCCATTGCAAGGCCAATGGCCAAGATCAACACTATTTCATTGAGGGAAATTGCAAGACTGATTCAAAAGTGTGTGAGGGACTGTCTTTGCCTTTAGTTGGGCTAAAATACAGGCAAAAAGCATGTGTCCAGGCTGACTTTCCCACCCCTCTTAGCCAGATGAGTCAGGAACCCTGTTACTTACCGATGGTTGCATTGAGATCAGCCAAGAACCTGTCATAGCAGAAGCGGTGGATGAAGGAACTCTTCCCAACACCGGAGTTCCCTACAAACACCACTTTAAAGATGCGGTCTGGGGAACAGCTGGCTATTTCCAGTGCCTGGAACTACAATGGGAGAAAGGCACGCGGTTTTGAGAAGCCCAGCTGCAGACTGTGTTTTGATTTGGGCACTGGACCCCTGCACCACAAACCTATGGAGCTGGAGTTAGATGGGAAGAGAGTCAGAAACCCTCAAGTCCCTGCTAGCAGGTGTTTGAGGAAGAATCTCAATTAGACTCACCCTGGTTTCGGTGCCAACAGGCTGTCCTCTAGGAGGCAACGGAGCATCATCTAATCCACCTGCATTTTTTCTGCAGTCAGCATCAGCCTTCAAAGTAATCTTCAGCCACTCAGCATCTGCTGCCAATGACCATCTCTCCTTGTCTCTGCACTTCTCTCTGGAGTCTGGGCTGCCTCCTTCTGTCTTCAGCCACGTCCCATTGCCTGGGAAGTATTTACAGTTCTTTCTGTTGGGTTCTTCTGCTGCCACACCCACTGGGAAGGTGAAGGGAAGGTCCACAGAAGCCAGTTGTCTGTATTAAAGCCCACAGGCACCACAAGGGAGGGGAGGAGGAGGGAGAGGAAGAGGTTGCAAATTCCCCAAAACAACCAATGCTTGCAGGAAATCTACTTCATACATACACCCCCCATATTCCCTGGGACTAAGACATCAGTGCACCCTTTGGGAAAGAGACACACCTCACCTGAGCTATGCTGTACTCATATGTGCCGACATATATTTCATTTATTTTAATAAAAATCCCCACCTTCCAGATTTCTCAAGGATTCTTTGCCTCCCACTTCCCCCAATACTGAAACCTGAAGCAAAGCATACAAAGGTGGCAACAGGAAAAACACTGGGGGGAAAAAAACCAAAAAAGGCAACACCCCATCCCTCTATTTTTGTTACCAAATAAAACACAAAAATAAGTAGCAAAGGTTTTGAGGTTAGTGAAAAGGGTTTTGACTGCAGGCAACAGGACAAGGGCTGGCCAATCGTCCTTGGGAGGCTGCATGTGGGGTGTGTGTGTGTCACTGCCCTGTGCTGAGGGCACACAGCCACGCTCCAGGAAAACAGCCCATGGCTGTCGGACACTGCTGCAGCAGAGTCTGAGCTCAGGCAGCAGAAACCCACCACAGGGTTCAGGGAGCTCACACCAGGGTCGCTCGGTGCTGGCTCTGCTCTGGCCTGAGGTAAGGCAGCCAGGACCCAACAGATGTTTGGTTTACAAAGCTTCCAACCAGCCATGCTGCACTCTCAGTGTCAAGAAACGCACGGGGTGCCTGCTCAGGCTGTGGCTCCACTGATGGGTTTTGTTCGCTGTGGGTGGAACTGGCAGGGTAAGTGGAGAAACAGTCTCCAGAACTGCTAGAATAACCCACTGCAACTACTAGAATCATTGCTGAGGAGCAAGGCAGGATCTTAGCTCTGCCTTGGCTTTCCATGAATAAAGAACTAGATGAAGGGAGTGAGAAGGCTGAGATCTCACAGGACTTTACCTACCACCGGTATCTCCATTGCCTCCATCGGCCTCCAGATTGCATCTGGAAGCAAATTAGAGACCAGAGGCTTACTACAGTCAGTCTCTTCAGAGGCAGCACACCCCACCTCTCTGCAGCATTTTTCTTTTGCTACTAGTGCAGGCAACAGCTCTCCTTCCTCACTTCTGCAAGTACACCCCATCAGGTGCAAAATTCATCTGCTGCCACACCTAGGCTTTTCCATGAAAGGGAGCTCACATTCCTCATTGTCTTCCCTGCATCTGCCCCAAACACCAGCCCAGAGCCAGGCCAGCTGGAGCCTCTCCCCATGGGAACAGACACATCCTCCCAGGCTGAGGGGAACAGCCCTCATCTCCCAGGGCTGGCAGGACTTGCAGCAGTGAGGGGCTAAGACTCAAAAGCCTTTTTTTAGGGGGCAGGGTGGAGGAAAGGACAAACACAAAATTTTCTGAACAGCGACTCCAGATCTAATAGATTTTATTCATATTTCTCAAGCAATGTGGTGTGGCACAGCTCTGGGACAGACACAGAACCAACAAATACTTCTCCCCTTCTAACATCACCCTCACTGCCAGACTTCTCCACCTGTTAAGCCCTCCCAGTGGGTTTATGCCAGCAGCACCTACCAAGATCTTTGCAAGAAATAGCTGGGGAGGAGGATGGGAGAACTTGGTTGTCTGATCCCATGGATAGCATGTCTGCCAGTCACACAGCCATGAAAGAGCTCTGCCTCAGACCTAACCAAGCAACCTCTCAGCCAGTGCTCAAGTATCAGCCCTGCTCCACCTGGTTTTCCATCAGTCTGTGAGCCCAGGAGCCCCAGTCTCAATTTTTAAATGCCACCACCAGAACTGCAAGTGTTAAGGGTGAGCTGAAGCTGGAAGAAACTCTGAGCCTAAACCTATGTCTCTGGTTGGAACCAGAAGAAACTGGGAAGCAGTGGAACCTTCTGCAGAGACCTGTTAGGAAGCATGCCACCTTTAAAACCAGTTTGGGACCAGCAGTTGCAGGGGAGATCCAGCTCCAAGCCAGGTCAGGGCTGGGCTGGCCTCTCTGCCTCTCAGAGGAACCAGGCTTTTGGCCAATATCAGTATGCTGGTCACACAACTAGATTGCAAGGCTGATGCTTAATGGCAGCCCAGTTCAGGCAAGCAGGCGTACGTGGGTATTGAGGCCACTGTGTGTAGAGTGGGGAAAAAAAAAAAGGCTTGGCCACACAGACATGTTTGCCTGCCTTGGCTGAAGGGGAGGCCTGGTGTGCCAAGTGAGCACCTGCATGGGTGTGGAGAGAGATGGGCAGGATGGACCCACCTGGAGATGAGCCCTCTCCTTGGGGCTTTCAGCTGCCAGAAAGAACACAAACCTTGTGCAACTCCTGCCCGCTCCCATGCCCAGGGATATGGGCTCTGGCATGAGGCACCAGTGGACAGGATTTGAGATGAATTTGGTCAGAGGCAGCCTTTGTGACTCCCACCCCATGAACGCTGCATCCATTGCTGCATTGAGCAGCAGCCCAGAGGGGCGCCACCCGCTGTGGAAATGAGTTAACAGCATCCTCAGCTTCATGCTGAGCCAGCACCACCTCAACTAGGGCCACAGTCAAACTGCACCCCACCACACTCCCAAAACCAGCCAGCACCGAGGTGGGAGAACCAGACAGAGGACACAGCCTGACTGACAGAGTAGTCCAGCGGGCACAGACTGACACCACGAACACGACACAGAAGCCCAGCTAACCGTTTGGCCGGCTTGTCGTCCAGCAGGTAACTGCCTACCACTGACCCTTTCTTCAACAGGGGCTTTTTGCTCTGAGGTGCCTGGAAGTTGAAAAGAGAAGGGATGAAGAATGCAATTAGGACCCAGGAACCTGACCAGCCCCAGTTCAACCACTCGCCCCCTCCACACACAACATGGGGAGGCAAAGCCCCTGCAGCCCTGCACCATGCAGTGGTAGTACCCTGCCAGCAGCCTTCAACAGAGGTGAGCACTGGGCTTGCTTTTCTCAGTTCAGCTTGTTTAATTCGTGCAAGAAGGCATCACTGATGCTTTGCAACAAAATCCATCAAAAATGGTGGTGCCCCAAACTGAACTCTTGCTCTAGCCAGCCAGAGCTTTCATTTTTGTGGCTTGTTCTCCACTTGGTCTTGCAGCTGAGACTCTCCCACCTGCCTTTTTATTATGCTGATGTTTTGTGGGTCAGACCAACTGCCCCTTACTCAGAAGGCACTACTACCCCTCCTCCACTGGTACTCACCCAGAGCTGCACAGGCACCATAGGAAAGAAAGAAGACTGCTCTGCAAAGGGCAGTGCAGATGCTCTGTCTTACACAAATGTCCCTCTCCATGCTTTCCTCCTACTTACCTCAGACTACACACTTCATACAGCGTTTACCAGCTCCCCAGAGAAGGAGAGAGCAGGACAACTCCTCTCACAACCCTCTTCCCCCCATACAGCAGCTTTGTCATCCCCAACAGAGTCGAAGATGAGCAGTTTGCCCAGGATCACACAGGAAAAGCTGTGGCAGACAGAGGACTGACCTGCCAGCTCCCCCAGATGCCATGCTAAAGCCTAGACCCCCCTCTGCCCCCCTGGACTGGCTGACTGCTCTGGCTACACACACAGAACACGAAGTAAGAGACAGCATGGCAGGGTACCCACTGCCCCAGCACTGGGGGAAAGGGAGATGTACTCGCTCTGTAAGTCTGAAGATTTCTGACACGTCCTCACAAGTTATTTCTGGGGGTAAAGGTGGGGAAAGAAGAGTCTGCAGCCTGCCAGGTGAGCCTCTGGCAGCAGTCTGGACTGACCACACACCCGTGGGCAGCTCTGGACAGGCCTTCCTTCGTACTGCCCACTGCCCAGGGGAGGCCTACTGAGATTATTTCTTCAATAACCCCTGGCTTATTTTAAAAGACAAAAAATGAAGAAGCTGCTTTGCTGGCCAGAACTCCCAAGACACCTTTACTGCAGTGCAGTCCAACAAAAGGAGACGTTCTGGACTCCACAGAGGACCTCACTCAATTAGGAACTTTGAGGGGAAAAAACCTCAAAACATTTTTTACATGTAAAACTGGTGTTCAAGAGAAGCTCCAGCCTCAGAAACAATCCAGCACTGAGAGGTTCACAATTGCAGAGCACGTATCTTCCAAGGCGAAGGACCCCCACTTGTGTAGTAACCCTCTGGTCACCACTGCCATCAGGCTGTAGTTCAGCCAACCAGTGGCTCCCCAGTGGGAAAGCTCTCAGGGTTTGAGCAGGTTCACTCAAGGGCACTCTCTAGATACACAGCAACAAGGAAATTCTGTTACAGCCCACTGGAGCTGAGTCAGAACCTTCGAGTCACCTACGGAGCAAAGGGGCTCCCAGGCAATCTGCTATGGCACTGCCCGAGCTGGAGAGGAAGCAGTTGGTGGAGTACATACCTGGGTAAGAAAGGAGAAACAATGGGGCATGTCTTGCTATTGGTTCTGCCATGCTTTATTGGCCCGTTGGTTTGTGTAACATTTGACTCTTCCCCAGGATGGTAAAGGGACAGATGTGACATCACAGCTGTACAACACACGATGGCGGGAATCCCACAACAGCAACAGCACATGGACAAGCATTTTGGATGGGAAAGATTCTGGTTTACCAGTGAAATACAAATACACATACAATGTAGTCAAAGTCCCAAAACACTCTTCATAAGCAGACAAGAAATTTGCTCTATCAGCATACAGCATGAAAGCAGAACTCCATAGTCAGATGGGCCATGGGTGTGAAACTGAACCTGCAGCCCTTGGGTCTTAAAAGCACCCATCAGTGGTTTGCACGTAGGCAGAAACAGCCACACATTGCTTTCTGTGACCTAGCCACTGGGGCAAAATAGTGCTCCACAGTCCTGTGAGGCCAGGGTCTGCCTGCTCTGGCAAGGGCAGAAACTCTTATGAAGAGCAAGGTATTAAGCTGGGCACTGAGAAGTGCAAAGGAGCAGCGGCTGGGTTGCTATCAGCTGTGCACAGCCCAGCTCCTCCTTCCAACCACTTCAGAACCTTTGCTATGAAAGAACCACTGTCCATCACACCTTCATTTCACAGAAATAACACAACTCTTCCCAGCACTAACAGAGGATATTAAGGCCCTGGGGTTTTTTTAGCCTGTAAAAGCATTGATACACTCTGCAAGAGAGTGTGTCACACACTAGGGATCCCCACCAGAGGGCTGGACACTCCTTTTTGCTGCTGAAGGGAAGTATTGCTATTTTCTCTCCCCTTTACAGTGGGACAGGCTGGACAGCAGGTCTTCTGCAGGTGTATGATGACAGCAGCATCTCTGCAATCTGTTGGAGCACTGCTTTTCTGTGGACTGAAACCAGAGCGGCCAACAAGATATCTTGGCTGACCAAGGAAAAAACCTTACTCCAGTTGAGGCTTCATCTGCCCAGTGTGACAGTGTCTTGCCAGATAAGCAGTGATGGTAGGACGAGTTCACCCTGCTGTCCCTTCCCTACTGCCAGCACAGGGACAAGGGAGAAAGCAGCTCCTCTGTACTATGACTCTCTCTGCTAGGCTCTCTCTCAGGTCCACCTGCAACTGTCATGTTTCAGAGCAGCCCTGAGTAGGTCCTAGCAGGAGAAAAGGAGAGAACAGAGGAGAAGCGGACACGCTTTGCACACACAGAGGCACATACCTGAACTGTGGGCTCCATGGGCCACCCGCCCCACCCACAGGAATCCAGAGGCTGATGAACACTACACATGGAAAGAGGAGAACCAACCATTTTCGTTGCCTGCTTGCACTGGACTCTGCTCTAGAACGACTGTGTTTACTACTCCTATGAGACAGAGCCAGAAGCTCTGGTGCATGTGCACACTTAGCAGCTTTAAAAATCACAAAAAAACCCCAAAACACCTTTCCTTCAGATTTCAGAAACACACACACCTTACCTCCATCCAAAACAGTTACCGAAGTTATTTTACACAGCTGTTGCTCCACTTGGAGAACTCCAGCCTCTCCCCCAGCAGGGGATCTCCACCCCTACCTGGGCACCATCCCTGTGCTTCCTTCCACGGCCCCTTACACACCAGCCAGAACGTCTCTTGCAGCCTACCACTGCATGTCCTCACCAAACACAGCTACAGATCTTCAAGTGAGGCATGGTGGGAGAGCAGGCAAGGACATATGGTGGCAGGGATGGGTCCAAGAAGAGCACAGAGCAGCCTTGCCAGTGACATTTGGGAACACAAAGACTTTTCATGAAAAAATAATAAGGATTAAAAATACATCACGTATTCATACTTATCCTGGAGACTGCGGAAGGCCAGAGATGGAGTTGACTGTTCCAGGTGTCAAAGAGGTCCCCTGCTTTCTCCTAGCCCTATGCTACAAGGCTCACTGCTGCACCTCCACCCCAGCAGAGGTCACAGGAATGGGGAGCTGCCCCAGAGGAACATCTGAAAACATCTGCCACAAACTCAAGGGGTCAGAGAAACTCCAAAACCCTCTGAGGCCCCTCCACCCCCAGTCAGCCAGCAGCACATCTGAGAATCCATCTCCTTCCCCCCCACCCAGCTCCAGTGATGCACCCAGCTTCACTCCTCTCCTTGCATGTGCCCAGTGCCTGTCACAACGCACAGACCCCTCGTGTGCAGCAGACAGCACCCACTGCAGCCCTGCACGGGGCTGTGTGACAGTTAGGAGCTGACACGCCTCAGGTTAAACCTGGGCAGTTGGCAACAGCAACCAGCAGAGCCCATCTCCAGCACAGGCACAGAGGTGCTGTGAAGTCTGTATTAAGCACCACACCAGGCCTTGTGAGCTCAGGTCATTGTCCCCCGTGGAAGTGACAGGCCCCCAAGTGGTGACAGCAACAGCAGCAGATGTAAGGAGGGCGGTTGGGAATTAGGGTTTTCTTTCTTAGACTAACCAGCTTCTTGGCTTCAAAAGCATCTCGCTCATCTCGAAGTTTCTTGTTCATCTCTCTGCTCCAAAGGAAGACACGGGAGAGACACAATGGAGCACTCATCAAAAATGGAGTAAAGACCAACATTTGACAGCTAGGACAGAAAGGGAGGTTCAGACATAGATAAAGATGCTATTTATTGCCAGACATGTTGGGATATCCATGTATCCCAGCAGGAAAGCCTAAATGTCTCCACTGGAGGGATTAACTCGGTGAAATAACACAGCCTGTGCTCTGCCAGAGCTGGCCAGATTGCACAACCCAGGCTGGACCTAGAAAAACAAGCAGTGTCTGAGCACTGCATGAATGCACTCCCAGAGCTTTTCTGGGAACTCCCATAGTTTCCCATAGTGGGAGAAATAACCACAGCCTTAAACCTCAGCCCCTTACAGGCACAAGGGCTCAGAATCTCCCCCAGCCCTGTTCTTACCTGAGGAGCTCCAGCTGCCGAAGGAGGCTCTGTTTCTCTTTCTGCATGTTCTTGGAGACTCTAAACACATCCCTGGGGGAATGAGATTTTAAAAGGGAGTTACTGGGAGAGGAAACACAAAGATCCCCTTCTCAGGGACACGCATGGTATTCTCAAAGGTACGAGTCTGCCCTGTGCCGAGAGGATTCAGAGGAAGCAGCACTGCTGCGGGAGCTGGGGTGGCTGGGTTGTACCCCAGCTCTCCCACTCTCCTCCAGCGTGAGGACAGACAACCCATTTTCTCCTTTCACACTCTGGTTTCCTCAGCTGCTACAGATGGGAAGGATGCTCACTGCCATCTGGATCTGAAACACCCCAGTGTTTCAGACAACTGGAAGTGGCCTCAAAATCACAGTCTCTGGTTCATGGGGGACTTCAACCACCCTGACATTTGCTGGAGGGGCTGCACAGCCAGGCATGCACAGTCCAGGAGGTTCCTGCAGTGCATTGATGACAACTTCCTGATACAGGTGGTGGAGGAACCAACGAGGAGAGGTGCACTGCTGGACCTTGGATAAACAAGGAGGTCAAGGATGTGAACTGAGGGAGCTGGGTCTGTTTAGCTTGGAGAAGAGGAGGCTGAGGGGGGATCTCATCAATGCTTATCAATATCTCAAGGGTGGGTGTCAGGAAGATGGGGCCAGACTCTTCTGGGTGGTGTCCAGTGACAGGACAAGGGGCAGTGGGCACAAACTGGAACACAGGAGGTTCAGTCTTAACATAAAAAAACACTTCTTTACTGTGAGGGTGACAGAGCACTGGCACAGGCTGCCCAGAGAGGTGGTGAAGTCTCCTTCTCTGGAGACATTTCAAACCCATCTGGACATGTTCCTGTGGGATCTACTCTAGGATCCTGCTCTAGCAGTGGGGTTGGACTGGATGATCTTCAGAGGTCCCTTCCAACCCCACCACTCTGTGATTCTGTGTTTCAGCTAAGTATTACTAGATTAAGCCCAGAAACAGGAACACAAGTGATTAGAGGAAGATCTGTAGGAACTTAATAGAGCTGATGGTGAACTGGAAAATTCATGGAGATTAAGCCTCCTTCAGGCTGAGGACCATCTGTATTTTTTACAGTGCATTTATAGCCAAATGTCAATGAACATATTCCTTTCCCACTAAAGGCAGGCAGGAGGCAGCAGTATCACTCCCTGTTTAGGCCCATAGGATCACTGGGATGTTACCTCTTTTCCTTAAGAGACATGCAATCCTCTGATGAGACCAAGGCTTCTAGTTAGAGATCCTTACTCTTTAAGTAGTTGCCCAACCTCTCCTCCTCCACCTGAGTCCCTGCCCTGCCACCTCCCCTTCCCTGCCCATTCCCACCTGTCCTTCTGCTCTTGCTCAACCTGGGCCTCTTTCTGGAGCTTCTGCAATTGCCCCTTCACTGCCTCCAGCTCCCATTTGCTTTTCTCCAGCTCTTCCAGCAGGTTTTCATTTAGGTGCCGGAGCCTTTCGTTCTGCACGCGGGTCTCCAGCTGCTCTGAGTTCAGAGACTGTAGCTGATGTTCCAGCTGCAATGGGAGAGGAGGAGGAGGCAGAGGAGAGGTTAAACACAGGTTTTGTGCTACCACCATGCCTATAAAAACAGGCTGAAAAAGCAGATATAAACAAGTTGGGAGGTAAACACAACTTAGGTCAGTAGCACCACCACTGGCATCGAGAAGGTGAATTGGAAACAATTATTTCTCATCATGCCAGCACTGGGGAGCAAGCAATGCAATTAGTTGGACATAGCTGAGGAAGCGCTTCAGGCAGCACAAGGAGCTTCCTGCTGTCAGACACTGCAGAAATCAGTGCAAATGAGGGTCAGAGGAGGACTGGAAGAATCTGGGTGGAAGCAGGGGCTGTGTCTGTCAGGACTTATTAAACACAGTTGTTGAAATGCACTCTCTAGTTTGAGGGCTTCCTGAGCCCATGTCAGCTCAAAGGGGGATGTACTGAGGTGCTAGGGGTATCTCATACTACATCTACAAAGTCAAGTGATAGGGTGGCCTGCACTGCTGTTGGAGACAGGACCTCAGGCTAGAGATGTTGTTTAAATGCCACTGGGGCACAGCTGCACTCTAGACAGCACTCTAGACAGCACAACTACCAAGGCTGATTTGGGAAGTTGAAAGACTGCCATCATGCACTCAGTGGTGTGTTTGCTCACAAATGGCTGGTGTAGTGTGGGAAGAGGCAAAGACAGATGCAGCAGTCAAACCCACCCATCTGAGATGACAAGGAGGGAACCTTGAGAAGGATCGCAGTGACACTCCAGTACATAGCTGGCCATACCAGCTAACCAGGGCCCTCTGCTGAAACTGGTGCTAGGCAGAAATTGTGGTAACTATCCAAGAACCTACAGCTCCAACACACAATGAAACATTCCATGCTCACATCCAGAGAGGAGCACCAGGAACCAGTTCTGACCCACGCAGTAGGTGGCAGAGTCAGCCTTCGCAGGGTTCAAATCTAGGTGGTTTAGAGACAGCAGCACAAGCAGAATACGGGGCAGGAGATGACATTTCCTAGAAGTTCCCAAAAATTTTGAGCACAGAGCCAAGATTAGCCCATTAAATACCATGTGTGACAACTTCTTGCCACACAGACAGAACGTTAGGCAAGCACATGGAGAGATGTGAACTCACCACAAAGCAGGGACACTTGTGGAAACCCATTTATACCTTCAGCCTGCCTCTTCTGCTCTCTGCCAGCACATGCATAATAGTCACGAGCAGGAGTGACCAGTGCTGACCTTTCCTAGGTTCCCTGAAACAGAAGCCCCATATCTCTCCCCACTGAGTGCCCTGGTTTGGCCAAAACAGAACCAGTTTTCCTTTCAGTGATTTCACTTTTCAGTTCAGTCTCTTCTCAGACTGCACTTTCTGCAGTTAACAACATGTTGTTTCAGACAGTGTCTGCTCCTGGCAGTGATAACACTCGATGTTTATAGTCAGCACTGAGCTCTCAGTACAATGGGGTGCAGAAAGGCTCTTGCTTACACTGAATGTTACAGAGACCAAGGTCACATCTTGGTCACATGTAGTGATAGGATGAAGCGTAATGGCTTTAAACTGGAAGAGGGGAGATTTAGACCAGATATTAGGAAGAAATTCTTTCCTGTGAGGGTGGTGAGACACTGGCCCAGGTTGCCCAGAGAAGCTGTGGCTGCCCCCTCCCTGGCAGTGTTCCAGGCCAGGCTGGATGGGGCTTGGAGCAACCTGGGCTGGTGGGAGGTGTCCCTGCCATAGCAGGGGGGTTGGAACGAGATGAGCTTTGAGGTCCTTTCCAACCCAAACCATTCTATGATTCACTGTCAAATTCCTTCAGTGCCACCTTGGAGCCCCACTTAGTGTCAGGGTGCAAAAGGGTGGCACCTGCAGGGAGGAGCAGACAGGACAGTGACCCAAACCCACCAACACAGGATTCCATCCTGTACACATCAAGCTCCGTATAAAGCTGA
Source organism: Podargus strigoides (assembly GCA_028020825.1). NCBI lineage: Eukaryota > Metazoa > Chordata > Aves > Caprimulgiformes > Podargidae > Podargus > Podargus strigoides. Next base: position 7,443,484 of record CM051633.1, read on the forward strand.
GGGATGATGGGGGGCAAGTTCTCTTTTTCCATGGCCGGTGTCCTGGGAGGACTCTGTCTGTTCTTCTCTCTCCAGTCCCGAACTGTGCATTCCCAAATCAGTTCCTGTCTGCTGCTGAGTGCAGGAGTCCAGCTGGTGATCTTCCCAGTGCTGCTCTGCAGCACCAGTGGCGACGTGAGCATCACTGGGGGGGAGCATGCAGCTGGGAGTGGGGAAGCTCAATATTGGTTTTGTATATATATGAATATATTTCTTTTTTTTTTTCTTGTTATTATCTTTTCTTTTCCTTGTTATTGTTTCATTAAAGCTGTTTTAGGATTTTTTCCAACTCGTAAGTCTCCCTCCCTTTTCTTCTTTCTCTTCCCCTCCCTGAGAAGGGGTTAACAGAGAGCATCTGTCAGCTGTTTAGTGGCCAGCCCAGCCCCAAACCTCATCACCGAGGCTACAAGCACAAGTCACACTCAGCGCTGTCTGGAGACTTTCAGTGCTTTGGACATCAGGGAAAATTTGAGCATGACCACACATGCTGAGACATGGAGTCGAGACTGAGAAACAGCGACTGGTGCCCACAGCCTTTGGATCTTTCAGCCAGCCAGGGGACAGGCTTTAAGTGAAGCACCTGCCCCTCCCTAAGAAGTCTCTGTCACACACAGCTCTCCCATTTATGTTGTCTGTGCTTGGAAGCCATACCGGAGAGCAGCACGACCACAATACTGGTCTTGCACCACAAGAGGGACCCGATTATCCACAGAGCTCAGTGCAAGCCACAGAGCGTCAGAAATGACCATTTGAGTAAGTGTCTGTGTAGCCCAGTACTCTGCCACAGCAAGAAGAGATGCTAACTAAGAAGAGCATTCCTGAACACCTAAACGTGGTCCATCCCCCTCATACACCCCCAGCAGCTATGTCCCTGCACCAGGGAAGTCAGAGGCCACGTCCCTGCCTATTCCTCCTTTTAATAAACATTAACAAACCTGTTGTCCGCTTGTTTGTCCAATCCATTTTTGAACTGCAGATACTGCCTGCCTCCTGTGGCAAAAATTCCAGCACTAATCTCTGTATAAAGTATGTTCTAAATCAAATTCATACTGGTCTCACTGAGCATCCTTCACCTCTGCTGTTGCAGGATTTAGGGAATAACAGTTCTATGTGGACCTTATCCATCATCTTCCTGAGATCATAAAGCTCACTTATATCTTCCCTCAGTTTCCTTCTCTCCAAAATTAAGTCTAAGCTTTCCTAGTTTCTTTTCCTCAGGCAGATGCTCCATTCTCTTAATCATATTGGTTCTTTCCAGAACTCCAGAAGGACACAGTGGAGTTACACACATCAAGGGTGTGGGCAGCAGGAAAATTACATCCTCATTCGTATTCTCAGTGTCCTTCCTGATGGCACCTAAATTCTGCTGGCTTTTCCAGCTGCTGCACAACGAGCTGATGATTCTGGAGAAGTGCTGTTTCACCCACACCACAGCTAAGTGTCCAACTTGGATACTCCCAATCAGCAGCATCTTAGAGGTACCTCTCACAACTTGTTTCTGTGGGAGTCATGTCTCAGTTCTTCAGACAAAAAGGAAAAAGACATCCAGAATGGCCCATCCCATACAAATTTCCACGCCAGAGACAGCAGGCTAAGGGAAGTTTCTGCTTTGATCTTTTCTGTGACTGATTAACCAGTACGCCATTAGGTGATGGAATGCAGAAATAGGGTCCACACAGCTCTGTGTCACAGAACTATTCACTCTGGGCTAATTTGGGGCAGCCTGAGAACACAAACTAGAAAAATTTGGCTCTCATATGTCCATACACAGCCTTCTTACGCACCACAAAAGGCTCCAAACTCACAACTTCCATAATTTTACTCCACCTTCCTCGTCAAATAATTATTGTACAACTGATAGGAAGACTGTGCCAAGAGAAAACAGCAGATAAGAAAATGTGTGGACAAAACATTCCCAGGAAGACATTACAGTTGAGGACAAACCAATCACTTGACAAACCACTTTAACACCTTCAGAGAAAAAACTAGACTAGCTAGTACCAGATTAGCTAGTACCAACCCTCAGCAGCTGAAAACCATTCTCAGTCAGAAAAGGCCTTAGCAGAGAGATAGAAGGGGATGTCTTCAGAAAACATTTGGGTCCTGTTACCTTTTTCTGGCGGTAGCAGATTTTCTCCAGCTCCTGCTCTTTGCTGTGCAGTTCCTTCTGGAGCAGGTTACTCCTGTCATGTCTCAGTGCTTCCTGCAGAGGTAAAGACACACAGCTGTGCACACAACACCCAGCACAGTAAGAAGTGTTCCTTGGCCAGATGAGCCGTCAGTTCTGCTTCAGACCAGAGAAAGTTGGACTTCAGCCAAGAGAAATGAGGTACCTGGCAGGTCAGCCTCTCCCTTTCTGCTTTGATCTGTTGCTCCATTTCTTCATAAAGGCACCTGACTTCTCGGTCATGGTCTGTCTCCTTCCTACAAAAGGCAGAGTGCACACAGGTCAGGAGAGAGAAAATACAGAAAGAAAACAGAAGAGGAGAAGAACAGAAGGTGAAAACAGATTCCTGCTAACTGCTGTGTGGCACTGAGTAGGATTTTAACCAGACCAAATGTTATGGGTGGGCACTGATGCAAAACAAACCCATGGGGATCAGATCAAGATAACGAGTAATTTTATTACAGCAAGAAAGATCTCTGTCTCCTGTAACCCAGTCTCTCCTTGCATTTGAGGCAGCATCCAAGCATCAGCTGGTTTCTGACAGCAAACAACCACGGTCTTACCGCTTCAATGCCTGTTCCATAGACTCCTTCTCGTGATTCACCTCCCTTATGTATGATGAAACACGCAACAGAAACTCTTCAAAATTGGACAAGAGCTCCGGACGCTCCTTTCGTAGCCGAGCCCAGAGCTCCCGAATCTCACGCGGACTGGAGCAAGCATACAAGACAGAAGGAAAGCAAATGAGCTCCTGTGCCATCTTATGGACTGTTATTCCAACTCCAGCATGCACTCAGGCAGACCAACTGCCCTCCTCCTGTGGCAGCAGAGGGAAGTTGGACAGTGACGGAGCACGCACACGGAGTGAGATCTACGGCGAGGTTAAAATAAAGGAGGTCATCTGAAAGAGGAAAAGTCATCTAGGAAGCAAACCTGGAATTATTATTTTTCAAGTATTCAGCAATAGCACATTTGGTGTCTAAACCAAGACTCAAAGAAATGAACATTCAGCAAATTTCCTGTGAGCTATAGTCAAGCAGCAAACTGTTATACCCCAGGGACTTTACCACACATCCCACAGGTGGTAACACCAGGGCTGTGCTGGTGGATGCTACTGTCCTTGTTATTTCTTTATTTAACAGGTTTGGAAACTGAGGCACAAACAAAGAAGCAAATTTGCCCAGGTGTCATATCAGGATAATAATAGAGGAAGCCCTGGAAATTCAGAGTCTTCTTTTTCTGAACCTGCAATAATGATTACACTGTTTTGGCATTTAATTCATGACCACTTGAACGCAGCATTTATAAACTTAATCTTTCCCAAAGAGTCTTAGAAGTCTGCAGGCATCACTTCATGCTTCTTCTGGGGGAACAGCTTTTTATTTATTTTTTTTTTTAAATCCATTTAGTACTTTGGAAGAACTGCATTGAAATGTACAGAATAATTATACTTAGAGACATTATCCAAATGGATATTTTTATTTGTCTATGTATTTGTCTCCCTTCACATTCTTCGTGAAAGCAAACAAACAAAAAAACAACCAAAAAGCTCTTGTTCCCCCCGCCACCATTGCATGATAGCCTCCTTTTTCTGTCCCAAGTTGAAAAAGTTACTAACACTTCATCAAAACTTCATGTTTTAGATAACAAAACATACTGAGTCCTGTTAATAAAGAAAGCCGTTTCTTTTTAGCAAGAACAGTGAAGATAGTTCAGGTTCCTCCTATGACCCCAATTAGCTTCTGTTTTATATTACTTCCTCACAACAGCTGGCTTGGCAGGAAGGCATGACATGACTGAACTCATTGCATAAAACTGCAAGTAAGTGGTCAAAGTAAAACACAGGATAATTCCACTTTAAGACTTGATACTTCTCAAAGCAGAGTTATAAACAGCAAAGGCCATTCTTCCAGAGCAGTAACATGGCCTTTCACAGTGTTATTCCCTTATTTGAGGCATAACAGCTTTCTAGAATTTTGCAGGACAGGAGAAGTTGTTTACCATTAAAACAACTGCAGGTGCTTTGCATCACAGTGCAAATGAGATGAAAAAAATCTGTTTCCTGACAGATGCAGCTCTGAAAGCAGCATCCTCCTTCTGTCTCCTGCCCCTACCTGGGCTGCTCCCTGCAGATTTGCAGCACTGTTGGACTATGATGCCTGAAAAAAAGGGCTGCACAGATGCTGTTGGGCACCCCAGCCCCAGCAGATGTGCATCAATAAAAACCAGTTATGCATAATCCTTCATTGGGAAGGCTCTATAAAAAAGGCTGGATGACACTGAGGCCAGCAGACTCCACTAGGGCCATGTGCAAGGGCTTTAATATCAAATTTCAAGGCTCAGGTAAGCATCCCTTGCCCATTTCAGCCTTTCACAATCTCCAACATCAGCCCAGTCTGCCTTCAGCACACAGACTCTTAGAACCAAGATTGTCTGAACATATGTGAACAGTCACCCACTGGAACACAAAGCACGCTCACCCTCCTTACCTTGTCTAACCTTCACATCCTTCTTTTCATTTTCTGCTTGCAGATGGGCTTCCATGCCACCAACTGCTACAGTTTACAGCTGTGGTATGAACTCTAGTTTGGGAAACTCTTTGTGAAAAGCACTGCACTAAAAGTAATTATAAACTGATGAGAAAACCCAGACTTCACTGCATTTGTTACCAAGCACATGAAAACCCAAGACAGCAGCACAGAAAGCCCAAGCAATGCTTCAGGGAGCAAGCAGCTCAGTTCACCTCTTTAGTCTTTGCTGGTACTTTGAAGTTTTGGTATTGCAAGAGCAAAACAGGGTAGAAGTAATGCCACGTGACTCCCCTACTCACTCTTCAAACATGTGGGCTGCTCCAAGCTGCTCCATCATGGAACAGAATCGTTTCTCTTCATCATCATCTGCTGGGTCCAAGTCATCTGACCAGCCTGACTCAAAGGTCTCCTCGTGTCTGGAGTGATCCATTCTCCCAGCCCCCTGGCACAATTCAATCCCTATTAACTTTCCTGATGGAAGGAGAAGGGAAAAAGGAGAAAAAAGAAAGTCAAACTGGATGTCATTTAATAAGCTGCTATTTAAATGGAAGCCTGACAGAGCTCCATGAGAGCTGCCCACACACTGCTCGTGTAGATACAGCTCCTGGTCAGTAAAGAGCCTCTTTTCTGACATCCTGAGTGATGTCAGCATCCAGTCTGCAATGCTGAGACTGAAACTGGCTCCCAGCCCAACAACAGGCTCACATCTGCCTGAAGATGATCTACCACCCATGGCCTTGGATTCTCAGCATGTGAAGCATGCAGCATTAGGTCACTTCACTCCCATACAGCAGTGCTGTGTGTTCAGTCACCAGTGATCCCACGAGTCCCTTCTGGGACTGTAAGCCCACCACTGAATAGCACCATGCCTCACTTCCCCAGCTTAAAAAAAAAGTAAGGAGGAAATCATTACTCTTCCCTTCTCATGTGCTACATCTGTTCTGATTCAAATGCTATGGGACAACAATTGCCTCTTGCTAGGATTACGTAGGGCGTCTGAACAAAATGAACTTGCCCTCCAAACACCCCCTCCTGCCCCATCCCACATACAGATGGCTTCCAGCTATCTGGATTCTGTTTCATGTTGAGACACTAATGCCATAAGAACTTCATGCTATGCAAGGCATGTGACAAACACTGGTGCTGGGAGCAAATTCTCAAAGAAACAAATCAAGCAACCTCATCCAAAACGCAGGCCCCCATCCTGCATACAGAGGTCAGACCTCCATCAGCAGCTACTCTTCCTTTCCAAACCATATCTGCTTGGTTTAAAAGGCAGAAATTACATCCCAGCTACAGGGCTCGTAGTCAGTGACATTCAGAGCACAGATGAGAACATGAAGCTGCTCTAAGGGGAAAAATATCCATTATTTGTGAACCTCACGTCACTTAATCAGACCACGTCTTCGCTCCGTATGTCCAGAACCTAGCCACTTCTCTCCCACTCTTAAAATGTGCTGTAAAAAAAACCTTGCAGTGTGGAGATACAGGCCCTACTCAGCTTAAAACATGAGGCTTGGACAGTTAATTAAGGAGATGGGCTTAGATTAGGCACTTTGGATGTCTGCTTTAGAGAAAGAGTATCTCTCATTACCTCTCTTTCACAGCCGGGAAAATTGAGGTAGAGAATGATCTGAAGATTGTTTTAACATCCTAGAAGGATCTCAGATTGCTTTAAATGGAACATTTTAAATGCCTGTTCTTTTGTCAGTTGTGCAGACCTCTCAGAGGCCGTACAAGGAGCCCTCTCAAGAAGCAGAGTTGATTGCAGCTTGAACCACTTCCCTTGATTTTCCCCCTGTGCATTCCAGAAGGAACAACATGCCAGGCCAAACTCTGGAGTCAGGGGCAAAGTCTGAAAAGGATTTCAATGAAGCCAGCCAGAAGGAACAACCATAAAGAAAAGAAATGCAGAAATGAAGTGTTTTGCCTAGACTGAAGCAAGTCCCGCAGACACACGGCGGTACCTGACAACTGGTGGCTGACACAAAGAAGTCTTGCCTACCTCTGCCAGCAATGGCACTGAGGCAGTCACCCTCATGATGGCTATGGCTGGGACAACTGTCTCAATGAGATTTGGGAATAGCCAAGTCATAACACAGAGGGCACTGTGGATGTCAAGGTGCCCAAGTGGCACCCATTCACCTTCTGCACAGCGCTGAGCAGGAAAGCCCATGCTCCCGAGGTGACTCTTGTTTCTGGCAAAGGTAGCAGAACCAGCCAACAAGGCTTCCCCCCTGCAGGCAGGGACACAAGGCAGAAACAGGCACAGGCAGCAGGCACTCAGTGGTTTAACACATTCCCAAGACCAGCTGGCCCAAGACACAGCTTTCCATGTTTATTCCAAGGAAATCTTTACAGCTTCTCCCTTCAGGGCTGGCTGTTTCTGGCCATTCAAATTGAAGCACCAGAAAGACCCCCTTCTCTCCAGGTTGTGAGAAAGCCATGAGCAACCAAGAAACTGTAACTGAAGAGCCTCCTCAATCACTTCTGAAAACCCTAGACCACCTGTATTCACCTGCTTTCCCTGATCCAATTAACACTTCTACATGCTCAAGGAAGGTGCTAACAGGGTGCAGATTTTCTGAGAGCTTACAACCAGCTAAGGCAAGTGAGCACCCATGGTAAAGGTCATTAGTGCTATGGTCCTTCCTCCTCCTTAACACCTCTTGTACTACTTGTGCTGCTGGATGATTACTATAGGATTAACATTTTCCTAGTGTTTGGAAAAGGCAACAAGGGCAAGTGTAGAGTCTTGCATCTGGGTAAGAACAAGCCCATGTGCCAGGATAAGATGGGGACTGACCTGTTGGAGAGCAGCGTAGGGGAAAGTGACCTGGGGGTCCTGGTGACAGCAGGGTGACCATGAGCCAGCAATGTGCCCTTGTGGCCAAGAAGGCCAATGGCATCCTGGGGTGTATCAGAAGGGGGGTGGTTAGTAGGTCAAGAGAGAGGTTCTCCTCCCCCTCTGCTCTGCCCTGGTGAGGCCACATCTGGAATATTGTGTCCAGTTCTGGGCCCCACAGTTCAAGAAGGACAGGGAACTGCTTGAGAGAATTCAGCACAGAGCCACAAAGATAATGAAGGGAGTGGAACATCTCCCTTCTGAGGAAAGGCTGAGGGAGCTGGGTCTCTTTAGCTTGGAGGAGACTGAGGGGTGACCTCATTAATGTCTATAAATATGTAAAGGGTGAGTGTCATGAGGATGGAGCCAGGCTCTTCTCAGTGACATCCCATGATAGGACAAGGGGCAATGGGTACAAGCTGGAACATAGGAGGTTCCACATAAATGTGAGGAAGAATTTCTTCCCAGTGAGGGTGCCAGAGCACTGGCACAGGCTGCCCAGAGAGGGTGTGGAGTCTCCTTCTCTGGAGACATTCAAACCCACCTGGATGTGTTCCTGTGTGACCTGACCTAGGTATTCCTGCTCTGGCAGGGGGATTGGACTAGATGATCTTTTGAGGTCCCTTCCAATCCCTGGCATTCTGTGATTCTGTGAAAACAAGAAGTTATTTGCCAGTATGCTGGCCTACTAACAGGACTCCTCCAGCATAAACCAGCTGGAGACAGTTGCCAAGAGGTCCTTATCCAGATGGACAACTGCAGATCTCACAGCCAGACACAGGCCCAGGAGGAGATGTTCAGAAGCTGGCTCTACCAGGTAAGCAGGTAACAGCTGTGGAAGAAGGCATCACAAAGCCTCAGGAAGCAGGATAGCAGTATTGCACACACACCTTCTCCAGCAGTATTCCCATGGGACACATGGGGCACTGCCCTGCATTGCTGGTGCAGCTTCAGCAGAACCACTGTGCTTTCTTACCGACATAAAACATGTCACAGGTGGGCTTTTTCCTTCCTCTGCCTCTGTGCAGTCCCTACCTAGTCCCATGCTGAACTCCACAGGCGTCAGGTATCCATTATTGTTCTGTTCCAAGCTGTCAAAAACTGTCTCCAGCTGTTCAAGCGTTAGGGGGAGTTCACTCTGGAGCCGCTGCAGAGACAAAGGAATGAACAAAATTAAGACATGACTCAAAGTCTTCCCTGTGACAAGCTCCTGTCCCTGCTGTCCTCAGCTTTAGCCCACAGCAATGTGTCCTTTCAGCACTGTATCCTGGCCAGGATGTGACAGCCTGAGAGTACAGCTGAGCAGTGACACAAATGATTGTTTGGACACACTGGTATGGCAACCCTTTCCATTAACGGATGATTCAACCAAGACTGCAGAGAGGGAGCTTTGGGTTGTTTTGTTAGGAGGGAGCTCAACAATCTTCTCTGCTTCAGGACCACTGCCTGCCTCCCTCCACCCCTGCCCAAAGGTGGCTGCCCCCCAGGGCACTGCCAGCCTCCTCTGACCACTGCTGCTCCCAAGAGAGCTTTTGATGGGCACATCAGGGATCAGCTCCATCTCTTTGGTCAGAGAGGGAGGACAGAAATGTGGGTGTCTGGATTCAGTTCCCAGCCTTTGCAGGAAACCCTGCAGATCATAAACAAAATGTTCAGTCCATAACAGAGAGCTAGCTTTCTTCATCTTCTGCGTGGTGAGACCCTGTCACTATTCCCACACCACAGACAAGGAGCAGAGATTTCCCTTCGTAATACACACATAGAGCACCAAGGTGAAAGGGCACCCAAAGAAGCTTTTATATAACAGTAAGTGTAGACTTAAACCTCATTATTGTCTGTTAAACATGCAGCTTTAGATAAAACCTTAATAAATATGTATTAACGTAACTGTACAAAATCAGGCATCACACAACCCAAAACAAAGTGAGTCAATAATTAAACCAGCATGGTCCTGCCAAGTGTTAATTATAGATGGAGGGAGAAGTGAGACAGAAGCAAAACAATCCACACGCAACCTTCCTGATAAACCACTGAAACAAAACTCAGAGAACTATTAGAGATTCTGGTAACAAATACTGGTTTTAACAGAAAGCAGCAAAACACATTATTCTAGAGCAAAGGTATAGTTCAGGCCTAAAGTGAGTTTTTGAGATCAGGCTTTAGCTATGATTGAGATAAAAACATTATATATAGCTTATTTCTTCTTTTTAAGAGGCTGGTGGGGTTTGTTTGTTGTTGACTGTGGTTTTTTAGGGGAAGATTGTTATTTTGTTGGGTTTTTTTTAAATTAAACCAAAGATTTTTCCCCCCAGATTTCCCATCCACTGCATGCTTAATGTTTGCAGCAACTGCTACAAATTTTTTTTGTTTTTATGCATTCCTTAAAAATTTGGAATTGCAGTTCCACTTGTCCCAGGAATTCCCTGGAGGTCCAAGGCCCTCCTGGGATTTTTGGTTCCTAGCAGCTGGCTGTGGCAGAGTTTGGCTCCCAGAAATCTGAGTGAGACCGAGCCTACATTCACACCAACGCCAAAAGTAAAGACATGCCATTCTCCCTTCTTCTGCCACCCAAGACTTTACAGCTCCTCCCAGGAAAGGGGAAGGATTTTTTCCCTCACCTGCATGTCCACCTTGGTGATAAAACCCTTCTCATCCTTGTCACACAACTGGAAGAGCTCCCTTGCCTTCTTGAGCATCTCCACCTGCACATCTTCCAATTCACTCATCTGGCTGGAAGGAGAAGCACCAGGAGCCACCCCATCCTCTTCTCCTTCCCAGTGGACATGTCTCAAGAGCGCTCCCCTCTGGTTCTCCATCTTCTCAAAGTCCTTTCCCCCAGGCCAGGTACAAATGGAAGAGCTGCAGGGCAGAAAACAGAGAAACCCCAGTCAAACTTGACCTTCCACTTCAGCCCCACACATCAGCTTGTTATGTGCCATGTTGGTTTGAAAGAACAATATTCAGCATCCATATCTGTTACTGAGGGGAGCAGGGGAAGACAGAGTACACAGTGTGTCAGAGGTACACACCATACACAGGTACACAATGTACACAGCATGGGTGTCACCAAGCCCACCACACAGCCATAACCCTCCACACTGCAATGAGCTCCAGACCCCACACTGAGCAGCGATGCTCTTTCCCCACCTCTCCCCTGGCTCAGACCTACAGGGCAGTCAGAGTTCTCTGCTGGTGAAAGCCAGATGCCAAGGGAAGGTTTCAGTGAAGATGAGAGAACAGGAAGGGCATATTAAAGCACACAGATGATAAATCTGCATGAGAGCATGGTACTAGTCCCACATCATCTGAGACAAGGGGCCTGAACACTGCAAGCAAGCCCAGCTCCCACCTCTCACACAGCTCCTGACCAGGATGCTTCTCTCTGGTCTTGGTTCCTCTGGTAACACCACCTGCTTTTCCTCCTCCTGTTGCTTTTCTGCACCACTTGGAACACCCAGCCTGCATCACAACTGCAAGAACCCAGAGAAGAGGAAGATCTGTGCAAGTGACGGAGAAAAGAGAAGAAGGAATGTTTCTCCCAGCCCTCTGTCGCCCAGGTCTCCTGGCTGGCCTTCCACCTCTGACATTTTCTTGTTAGCACTTCCCAAATAGTAACTCCATCTCCTTTCATGCTATTACAGCACAAAGAAAAGTCAGACAATTCTTTCACTGGGAAAAATTTAATAAGGTGGGCACTCCTGCTCCTCCTGCCTCCCAGCCTATGTTTTGAGAGCTCGTGAGCTGCCAAACAGAATTTTAATCTGAAATGTTCACCTTTATAGGAAGGAAACCACACAACTATGGAGACATTTCAGACGCCAAACAAAATAATTCCCGTTACTTACAAGTACCTAAACCAAAAAGGTAGGAATGAGAGGATCCCTGTAAGCACAGCACTGACTGTAAAAACACATATAATGCACCCATACCCAACCCACCTCCCGACTTACTGATGCCACATAACCCTCTCCAACTTCTCTTCAGCAACATCACCGCATTTTTTAAGCCTTGTTGCACCAATTGCTTTAGACTTCTCCTTCTGCAGATCTGTGTTCTGCACTGCAGGGCAGAAGTGAGCTGTGCAAGCAGGCTGAGAGCAGATTTAAACAGTACTAGACAAAGAGGGCTTGAAGGTTGTTGGTTTGGGGTTTTTTTAATCTCCAAGAAATTAAAAGCCACGTACAGATGCTGTGATAACAAACAAGTTCATTCTGTTTGCACTCTTAGTACAATGGGAGGATAAAGAGCATGATGGCCAAGAAGAATGTCACATGCAAGAGCTGTATGATGCTGACACAAAAGGAGAAGGCAATTATGCACCATGCTATTTGACCCTATTACTGCTGGTTCGTGAGCCAGAGCGTGGTTCTGCTTCAAAGAGCAAGCAGAACGCTTCACTCCCCCTTTCAAATCAGTTGTTTTTTCAGGGCACCTTCATTTAGCGACACTTGAGAAGATACTTATTTGAAACTGCAGAAAACTAGCTATGGAAGTGTATTATTATGTTTCCAGTCAAGTAGACATCCCAGCAAGTAATGGACACAGAGCTCACCACAAGCTTTGGGGAATACTGCAGATGACAGGAGGGAAGGAAGCCTGAAAAGCGAGAAGGCAGGGGTTGTCTTTCTCTCTTGCTCTTTTTCAAACAAACCCTCCTACCAAGCTTTTTTTTTTTTTTTTTTGCATTATGGAGGCAACACAGCAAAATCTGGAGACTAAAGCTTGATTCTAGCCACTAGCTGGACACTCAGCTTGCTTCTGATGGCAAGTCTGTATGTGTCAGTAGGTTGGAAAGAACCCCAGCTTACTTTTCACGTTCATGTAGAAGTTGCAAAGCTGACCTTTAAAGAAAAAAAAACAACCCAACAAACCAAACAACTTTTGCTGCATAGATTTTACAGGTGACCACAGTGTGGAATCACACAGCCACCCTGATGAATGATAATGCTTGGCTGCCACAGGCCACCTTGCTGAAGCTTTCTGCCAGACCCTTTCCTTCTGCAAAGCCACAGCCTCAGCACGTCCTGTACCAGGCAGTGAGCACAGGCAGCAGCAGGGGAGGAAACAGAACGGGAGTTCAAAGCAAGAGCCATGACAGGATTGCAGAAAACAGCCAGAATAAGGAAAAAGTGCAAATAAAGAAATATGTTTTCTGAAACATCCCTCTAGCTGCGTAAGAGACACCAAGGACCCCAGAAGTAAAGAAGATCTTACTTTCTCGTTAGCAGCTTCATCATTTCTATGTCAAAAGCCAGAGCAGCCCACACAGACAACATCTCCCCAGCATTGCTGCAGCAAACAAAAGGTTATATGAGGAGGATGTTCTCTTCTCTCTTGGATACATATTTGCAAGCTGAAATTGGACCCATTACATCACTACTTCTAGCATGTCCACACTTCAGCAAAAGCCCAGCTGTACTGTGGCTCCCAAACACTGGCTGAGCTAAAAGCCTCGTAATTAGAAGAGCTAGGAGCCTGACATGGACAAGAGTCTGAAAGGATTTCACTCACATGTAAAAGACCAAGCCCATTAATTTAATGTTTGGAGTGCAGTCTCTTGCTCAAGCTGCTTCAAGCCAGATGTGGCTCTGTCAGTGGCGAGACAGCACTTGTAGAAGAACAAAGTGGCAAATAAGAGTGAGCCCCAGGAAGCAACATACATCCAGCTCTGCTGGGCTTCTCTCCCAGATGCCTTTGTCTGAGAAGATCTTCATCTCCATCCCTGTTTGTAAGGGCATTGCATGGTATAAAGGCAGATGAGGCACAAAGGAGATCTCAGTCCAACAAATGCTGCCATACCTTCCCCAGTTACACATCATCACTGCAAACTGCTGGGGAAGCAGCTTCACCAGCAAGATGCAGAACATCACTGAAAGACAACTTTGAAAGAGGCTGAGCTACAGTACTAAAACTGGGCCTGGTACCCAGAAGAGAGACGAGCAGAGCTGGCTTGGGTGTGGAAAGATCAGCTTGGGAAGAGTCATGCTGGCCTGACACAAGTGGGGAAGACAGAGAAGATAAGTATGGGCATCTAATGCTTTTGGTCAGGCAAACCTGCCAGGGACGCCCAGCCAAGCCACCTCCAGTGACAAAGCCAGGGGCTGTTACCAAAACTTCCTGACAGGATTTGTTTTTCCAGGTCTCTTCTACCAAGACAAGGAGATGTCATTGACATTGAGTCAGGACCAGTTAAGAATGAATTTCCACACCTATCCTGGAGTCAGGACAACCTCCAAATCTTGGGCTGTTGATTTCTGTCATAAGAACGCCTGCACGGGGTCCTGGCAGAGTTCATCTAGCTCAGCATCTTGCCCGCAATGGTGGCCACGAATAGCTGGTGAGAGAAGAGTAACAGTGGGGCAAGCACAGAGAAGTCTTCCCTGAAGAGATCTGCCAGCCTCTGGCCACTCTCAGCCTGCAGCAATTCCTCAGCCCCATGGGTCCTCCCTCATCTTCCACGACACTTGTCCAGCTTCCCTTTGAATGTATAAAACATTCACTGTTCACAGGAACATACAAACAAGGTGCCTGCTGCAGTCAGTGGGTGCTGACAAACCTCCACAGGACTGTTCCAGCTTTGAGGGTACATGGTTTGACGAGCACCCACTCCACAAGAGATGGAGTACCAGCTTCAGCTCAGACAAGTGCTTCCTGCCACCTACACACCTGGGAACCATGCCAGAGACCAAAAACTGGGCCTGGGAGATCTGCCGGGAAGATGGAAGTGCCAGGGACATGGGAGGCACCCACAGGCTCCAATCGTCCTGGCCAGCCTCAGTGTGTAATGTTCTTCTGCAGCCCCCTCTTTCCCCATCCTTTGGTTCTTGTGCTCAAGGTCAGCTCTGATACTGCACAGTCCAGATTTGGGCAGAGTCCAACATCTGAACAACCTGATACAGAGCTCAAGAGAAAGCCAGTCTTCAGGGTCTGTGGATTACACCAGATACCTCCTGCCACAGTGTGTGCTGGGGTCCAGCAAGCAAAACTTCACCTGCTCCTGCAAGACAACTTTCCCAGAGCCTGGAAAGCAAACCTAGATCTTCTCAGACAGCACAGAACGGGAAATTCGACTGCCAGGAACGACAGCTAACACCAGGTCTTGCATTTCTACACAGTGCTAACTCAGACCAGTCTTATGTACATATTTGAATCACCTGAGGCATAAACTGCAGTTTGTCCTGTGCAAAGCTGTGCCAGAGAGTCAGCTGGGTCCCATGGGCATGGCATTCTTCAGGGAAATCACAAGACCTGAATTTTAATCCAGACTCAGCTTGCCATATGGCCCTGGATAAGTCACGTCACCTGCCTGTCCTTATAGTCAGCTCCTCCAATTTGATTCTGATGTTTGTGACAGCTGGGACTTTATTTTAAGATTTGGTTCCTGGAGACTGATAATCACATGTGAAACTCAAGCATCAAAATAGTTTCAAGGCCTCAAAGCTGAAGAATGAAAAACTTGAATGCAGAACTTAAAGAAACTGCAGATTTCAACAAACAGAAGAGACCCAAGGTGCTTTTCCTGGAAAGGGGAGACACTACTTTCAAGGTGCTGTTACAGTGTCATGGTCTCCAATTTATTGTCTCAGAAAGCTTCTTGTGGCAGCAAGCAGTGTCAAAGAGGTAAAGAAAAGTAATGGCTAAAATGCTATCAGCAGCCAAGCCTTATCTTTGTGACCATGACCACTGTGTGCACATGACAACGCTGGCTTTTTTTATTTTCCACAGCTTGATGACAAGGAGGAAAGTGGGGAGCACAGCCAAATTTCCCACAGCAGGTCCTCAGTGACCCCAGTCCCTACAGGGCACTGTACATGCACTGCATACACAGCACTCCTAGCAGTCCTGCCCCGATGCAAGATGATGAATGAACAGCTAATGAAGGAGGGAAAACTCAGCACAACTGGCTAAGTGACTTACCCAGGATTACAGAGCAAGTTTGGGTCCTGTAGAGCTAAAAGGAAAAGCAGATTCTTGCTTCCCTGTACCACTGAATTTTTGTTGACATGGTGGTAGCAGGGAATATTAAAGAAGAATTGTTATAGTGGGTGTCCAAGGTGTACCACAAAGTAAGGTGCTCAAATACTTGCTGGGAAGTCTCCCAAAAGACATCCTCCTGTATCTCTGCGTCAGACAATGTTATTAGAAACAACAAAACCACCCCCATACTAAAGCTAAATATAATAACCATTTATTTAAACAGATCACAACACACACCCTTTTTGTTCCTGGTGCAGAAAGAGAGTCCTAAAGAGAAGGAATTCACCAGGTGTTTGGGGTGCATTGATCATGCTCTTGCTGAATGAGATGGGTTTGACACCTGTGTCACACTTCCAAGAGCTGCTCAAAGGAACTGCACACCCATTTGGTGAAAATTGTTTTAAAAAGCTCTGCCATGGTGCCAGAAAAGACCGAGAGGAGAGCAGAAAGGAAAATAGCTATTTCTCAGTGTACTCTGTTCAAAATTAATTTTGCTCTTTCCCTTTTCTAGGAAACTTGTTTCCATTGTTTGGAATTTGTTTGGGTGGTTGTTGGGTTCTCCCTTCCCAAAGGGAATGGCAGGAAAAAAAATACACTGAGAAATTAGAAAAACATCAATTGTTTTGTAAGGGTTTTTTTCTTTAAAAAAAAAAAAAACAAACCCAAACTAGGAAAACCCATGCACACCCTGGGCAGAGCCTGAAATCAGGTGTAATACCTAGAGCTCCAATCTCTCTCTCTTTTTATTGCCTGCACTTGATCGTATCACTTTAAGGAAATAAGAATGAATCCAGGAACCTTTGTGTTGTTTACTCAGCACAAGATTAGCCCAGCTTGATAGCCCTGAGCTAACCCATGCTGCAATACCCATGGATGACTTCATCGTGGGGTATGCCAGTCCCACGCAGAGGTATTTCCCAGAAACACAGACAGCTGCAAGGGGCTCCACCATTCGGAGGGGCATCTTAAAGAAGGTGCTCAGCTGCAGCCCACCTTTTCCCTCACTGAAGTGCAAAGAGGAACACTTCTTTATGACTTGTACCAACTTCTTGATCTTTGGCAAAAAAACTTGCCATGGAGAAACTTGTGTGATGCAGACTCTGTGCTCTGATCTGCAAGCAACTCAAGATTGGTAACAGTCCTTTTATTTCAAGAGATGAACAAATAAACTTCTTCAAACTGCACTCACTGATGCTCCCCGATTCAACAGCACAACAGAAAGCACAAACACATGCCAAGAACCATCAATGTAATAAGTTTTCAACACACACAGGTATCTACGACATAGCAAACCAATATTCTTTCCCCCAGGGATTGCCACAAATCCTCCATCACGCCCACACGCCATTCCCAGCTATGCCCACCACAAGCCAGCAACACTCTGCAGCTCTCCTACTGGCACAGGGTCACAGCACTGGCACTGCAAACACTGAGGGTGCGTGTTTGCACTGGAACCGCTCCTGCTAATCAAGGCTTTGGCTTTGTTGGGTTGTTTTGTTGAGGAACGGAGAGAGAAAGCATCAGTTTTTCCTCTAACAATATGTGGGCCAAGAGTTAATTTTCCACAATTAAAACCAAAATCCAGACCACATTTTTTCCATAAACAGCTAATGGTCTGGGATCTGTCAATATAACTAGCACGCAGCTGATTTTTCAGAAAATAAAGATCACACCTGCAATAAGACATAACAAATAGCAACAGCTAGCTTAAAAACAACTCATTTTTACAAATTTCTTCCACTTTGTAAAGGCTTACAGGTTTCCTGAAGCTTCTATTTTTTAAAGACACAGAACAGAACATTGCAACATCTCATACAATCCAACAGGAGGATTCATCTTACATAGAAAAAACAGCAATATTCTACCCTTTGGCTTCAAGAAGAAAACCTCATTGTATATCCCTAGGCTGGACATCACGCTGCACATCCACAAAGGACATGGATAGCCAGCAGTAAGTGAATAAGTAAATATCATTCACTCAGTCAAGTAGAAAAGGCTCTGAGCAGTATCAAGTTTTCCACTGATGCCACTGCTTTTAATGTTCTACTGCAAACACACTGTTGTTAGAGGACAGAGGCAATCAACTCAAGAAAATAGTTGAGAAAGACAGGATATTTCAGCTGTGAAGAGATAACACAGCCTTTATTCATGCTAGCTGAACACTGCTAGCAGCCTTGTGAAGCTGCAGGCAGATGCCAATTTGAGTTCAGCAGTCAGGAGGTCGATTACTCCTGCGTAACACCAAGCACGCTGACTGCAGAGTAAGTGCTCTGCTCTGTTGGTCCTGGCAAGGCAGGTAGGCAGGAGGCAAACAGACTTTCTTTGCTAGCCCAGATATAGGAAAAAGGAGAGAAGATAGAGAACTTGGCTCTTGACATCAGCCACACTGGCTCATTTTTAATTCAAAGTGAACCCTGAGCATGGGGAGCCCAGGCAAAGGAGATCCCTGCAGTCTTCTGCTCCTCTTTTCCAAGGGCTAGAGCAGCAGGCAGGAACACCCCATAAAGTAGATATGCTCCAGATCCAAGCCAGCATTCAAATCTCTTCAAATAGTCTTTACAGGAAATTACATAAAACTAGGGCAGCTCCTCGGGCTGTTTAATTGAACATGGCTGGCGATCTCCTCCTGCCTTACCAAAGGGAGCACTTGTGTGCAGAACATGTTGTACCAGAGACAACAAGCAGAAGTCAGTGCAGTCCTGCTGGGCTCGTGCCACCAGTTATTGAACAGTTCAGATGTCATCAGGTACACTGAACACATGATGTGTGGCAGCTGCAGCTCAGCAAGGACACGTCAGCAGAAATGCTGCTGTGGAGACTTCTTGCACACCTTGAGAGCAGCAGAGCCACTGCTACTCAAGGCTATTTCCCTGCCCTCAAGAATGCAACCACACTTGGTGTCCTGCAGAGAAAATCCATGCCGAAAGGAGGCATCCCTCGGTCCTGGGCTGGTGGAGAGCTAGACACACTCCATCAGTGTCCTTGAAGTACTTCAAGGGCAAAATTACATTATGCAGAAACAGCCATTTGTTGAACAGATGAAAGGTTCTAGTGGATACACAAAGCTTCAAATGCAAAAATTTATTTTCTGTGGAGTTCCCAGCATAACCAATTCCTGAATGGCAGAGGTAGTGAAGAGCTGTCCCCAGTCACTGCTTTCATAGACTCATAGAATGGTTTGGGTTGGAAAGGACCTCAAAGCTCATCTGGTTCCAACCCCCCTGCCATGGGCAGGGACACCTCCCACCAGCCCAGGTTGCTCCAAGCCCCATCCAACCTGGCCTGGAACACTGCCAGGGAGGGGACAGCCACAGCTTCCCTGGGCACCCTGGGCCAGTGTCTCACCACCCTCACAGACAAGAATTTCTTCCTAATATCTAATCTAAATCTCCCCTCTTCCAGTTTAAAGCCATTACCCCTCATTCTATCACTCCATGGTCTTGTAAAAAGTCCCTCTCCAGCTTTCTTGTCAGCCCCTTCAGGCACTGGAAGGTGCTATAAGCTCTCCCCGGGGCCTTCTCCAGGCTGAAAACCCCCAACTCTCTCAGCCTGTCCCCATAGCAGAGGTGCTCCAGCCCTCGGATCATCTTCATGGCCTCCTCTGGACTCACTCCAACAGGTCCTTGTCCTGATGTTGGGGACCCCAGAGCCGCCTTCTTTAAGAGGAGCCTCAGATACAAATGAGTGGTGGCAGTTGCACATCAAACAGGAGGAAGCACTTCTCTACAAACTATTAAAGCATGGGACTTGCTGACACAGGATGCTGAGGATGTCATCCTCGCCTCACTCCACCTCACCTGGAGTACCACAGGTGTAAGTTCATAGAAGTGGGGCAAGAGCCTTATACAAAGCTCCAAGTACCTCATACAAACAAAAATTCATAGCCTTATGTTGTCCTCAGATAGCTCCACCACCACACATAGATAAAACTCCAAACCAGACATGAGACCACGCAGTCCCCTTTCAAAGGGGAAACCTCTTTCTGCTAAAGCACCCACTCATGCTGCTGGATGAATTAATGTGACAGACAGTGATTTCTTCTCCAGCTGAGCCAGCAAGTTCACTGCAGAACTTGATACCTCCTTATCTGGATGGAGGGCTACAACTGCAGGGGGGATGCATGAAGTTCAACCATCTTTTCCACATCCCTCAAAACCCACCTCCAGTCTCTTGAGAACTGGGCACAGTGATCTCACCCCCACAACCTTTTCTGGGACCAGGGGGAGAAGTTTTAGCTCGCTCCTCTGAATCTGTAAGATGCACTTAAAGGAAAAAAAATAGTTTGCAAAGATTAACAAGTAGAAATGAGTATGAAGAGGATTTCTAGGCACACCTACTCCCTGGAGAAGCTTTTTGGTGGCTGGTGATGCATTGGTTTTGCCCAGGAGTGATGTGTGGAACCCACAGACAGTTTGACCTTTCTGCAAATGCTATTAAAACAACAAACAGTGCTGAGGCAGCTGAGTGAAGCCAATTTCCAAGAAGACAGTTAACCTTTTCTCTGCCTCACAGAGATGACAATGGCTATATGCACAGGTGCAGGACACTTGGTTACCCCTCAGCTAAGGATCCACTCTAACAGTGTGTATAAAGGTGAAGATTCACCCCTTCCTGAGAGCTAAGGAGGTGCTGGCTGTACTATGCAAAACACCTTTCCTAAAAAGCCAGTGTAATCTGTGCACTGGGAAAGGATGAAAAGCATGTCCTGAGTAAGGACACCTCTTGGCTGTGAGACTACTGAGGGGGCCACAGGTGAAGTCTTGGATCCAGAGAGTCGACACTCCCTCTCCCTGAAGAAGAGAGGATAGGTCTGACTGTCCAAGAATGCCAGGATCTCATACAAGATATCAGAAATATCATCTCACTTTCTCATTCAGGGGGAACGATCACAACAAAATACTAAAAGCCTCAGATTTCTACAAGACAGAAAACCAAAGAATGTTTTGGGCAGCCACCAGCCCTGAACTGCTCCTCAACAAGGTGCGCAACTGAAGGGCACATGTTCCCTGCACACCAGGCACATCCTAGTGCAAGGAGCAATCAGTGTAAGGAACAGTGTTGGAAGCAAACTTGGAAGCAGATGCTGTCCGAGAGGTGCTTTTGTTCAATTTGTATAACTCTTCTGGGGAAGGTGAAGTTACTGGGTGGGAAATACTCCCCTCTGACAAAAGCTGTCCCCAAGTCAGAAACCCAGAGCAGCAACACTGATGTAGGACTACGGAAAATGAGGGAGAGTAGGTGGGAGGATAGGTGTGCTTATGAGAGATAGTGGAACATTTCCCAACAAGTGTTTTTAAAGAAAAATTTCTAAGTCTTCACAAAGTATGCAGCAGAAAATCCTTAGTTTTTAATCTAACCAGTGCAAGACATCCATTTCATAGGAAAACATCACAATCACACATATTCTAAGCATGTCCTTTTCCCCCTTTACTTTTGAAGATGTAATTATTGCAGTTGTCACTCTAAATCAGCAGTTTCCCACATCAGTGAGCTACTAGAATTAGTTAGGTGACCTGCAGAACCACATCAGAACTGAGAGCAAGTTTCTTCAGCTCAACATTTGCAAAGACTGATCCAAACTGAAGCATTAACCACCTGTTCATTAAGCACCTCAGGCTCTTGCAAGCCGATCAATAAGTTTCCCCTTTTCCATCAGGGGAATAACCATTTTCTGCAGTGACAGACAGTGCCCCTGCACTCAGCGAGTCTCTGCCCCATTTCTACTCTGCTGCTTTAAAGCAAACGCAGGAAGCTGGAACAGAATGTTCCTAGGGAGCAACTCTGCTGAGGCACAGCAACTCGCAAGCTCGTTCAGACTTCCTTCTACTCAAGACAATTCCTTGCCCAGAAGAATGAGACTTTCTTCCCTCCCCTCCACCCTGATACACAGCCTCGTTTTCTCTCTCTGCAGGTGTGCCCAAATACCTCGAGTGGCAGGACAGGATCACTCCCCTCCCCTGGAACCAGCAGGATATTCCACAGCAAAGGGCTAACAGAGGAGGAACACCACCGCTGCAAACAGTTTCAGAGCAGGTCCAAGCTAGGAGGTGTGGTTTGCAGTGCTCCCTACGCATCTCATCCCCCTTCCAACACAGGCTGGTAGCCCTCAGTTCAGAAAGCAGCACAAGAAAACCTGCCATTAAACTCCCAAGGTAAATTCCTTGTAATCCTGCCTCGTGCACATCTGTGAAGGAGAAAGGTTTGTTTCTGAGCTGCCTCACACAGGAGGGGAAGAAGTGGTAAGAAAGCAGCTGATCGCCCATCGCATGCTGAACTTACCTTCCCTGAGAAACTCTAGCTGTGCTTGTAGGTAGCCTGCTGCCTCCCCCACATCTGATTTCAACAAGGGCAGGGCTGGAAACTACCCCTGTGAATTCTGCCTCAAGTTTAATTCCACTTGTACATAGCACTGGCAACCTGTTTCACAGAAAAGCACAGAAAGCTTAGGAAAATAGAAAGGTAAAGCACACGATGACACTGCAAGGAGCATCTTTCCAAAGCACCAGAAAACACACCCCAGGGGTGAGGTGCACACCCCAGGATTTTCTCACTAAAGCAGCCAGGGATCACAGAACAGCCTTGGTTGGAAAAGACCTCTAAGACCATCAAGTCCAACCATTAACCCAGCACTGCCCAGTCCCCACTGCCCCATGTCCCTCAGCACCACATCTCCACGGCTCTGAAATCCCTCCAGGGATGGGGACTCCACCACTTCCCTGCACAGCCTGTGCCAGTGCTTGAATGTCACCCTCTATCTTACCACTGACCAAAGCATCCCTCTGCCCCACAGCACCACCCAAAGGAAGCAAAGCCACCCTTGCCCACTGACAGTTGGAGATGCTGATGGAGATTTGTCCCTCTATGGCAGCCCCAGGGCCTCCAGGCAGCATGAATTTGCCCTCAGCTGTGTCAGCTCCCACTAGTTAGACCTGAGGACTCCTTGGAAGCTGACAAGGAAAACTAAAAAAGAGCATGTGGAGAGCCTGGCAGGCTGGCTCTTCATCATCTGGTATGGTTTTGTCCCCTCTGCTCACCCCCACCCCAAATGCCTCTTCGCGTCAGCCCTCAAGGATAATATTTGCCCAGCAAACAAGTTCTGCCACACAAGTCACAAGCAGGCAAGCCCAGCCTCTACAGAGAGCAAAAACCACTCTTCCACTGATTCCCACTGAGAAGACTCCAGCTGGAGACTTCATCAACCTGCAAACAGAGGAGCTACACATAGCCCCATCCTCCCAGCAGGAAGTGATGATGGGACCTGCAGAAAGCAAAGGTGAAGGTGAGTCCTTCCCCGTGCATTTTAAGATGGTTACTTCAAACCCCAGACTAAAAAACAGACATAGAGACTACTACAAACCATCACATTTGTCTTTAACACAGGTTTAACAGAGCCACTGAACTCCTCCGGGGCGTCCAGGAGGGCTCTGTGCTGCCAGAGGGCAGCTCTGCTCCTCTCACACCAACAGAGTCACCTCTCCACTCCTCATGGGCTCAGCTGTACCTAAGCCCTGGGACCACACACCCTTTGGGGCAGGCTCAGCTGTGTAGCTGAGGCAAATAAACCCAAACAAATGCAGGCCAACTGAGTCACCTGCCTCTGAGCAGGAGAGTTTACTCACCATTTTGTTCAGCACTGCTGCAGAGGTGATGCTCAACACCGAACCCTGGGCTCACCTGGGATGCTGCTAGAACAGCACGAAAAAGGGAGCAGACTACTCTTTGGCACCTTGCAATGTGTCCTGTCTCTAGTCCTGAGGTCCTTTATAAAGCTTCTCTTAGTACTGATCAGAACAAAAAAGCTCATTAAACACAAAAGAACTAAATCACATCTTGGAGCCACAGTAACAAACCCTTACAGGGATAAAGGTCAGCAAACGCAGAAAGTTATGGTTCCCATGGCAATGCCAATTCAGCCATACTGCACACGTGTATTTAGTGGCACACCTTGAAAAGAAAAAGGCTTCATCCAGTGATGCCAAAGAGGTTTTTGATTTAGTAAACACACTTGAATACCACTCTTCACACGCCACATTTGTTGAGCAGAGAAGTGGGTTTGCACATTGGATTAAGCCCATCTAAGCATCACTACGGCTCCCCATATTGAGAGCAGTAGCAAGAGCTCTCAAGCACGATTACAGACTGAACATTACTTCCCCAACCCGACTGGAGGAGAGGAACCCAGGAGTCGGAAGGGCTTGAGTCACCAAATCACAGTCGGTGCCGATTCTGCGCTTGGACGCAGCAGGGAGGTGGTAAGGAGAGCGGGGAGAGAACAACCAACCAACCCCTACGCTAGTAACTGCTAATCCATTTCTATACAGGCTCATTTCCTTGATGCTGACAGCCTGAATATCCCCCTGCCTAGTATCCATCTCACCAAACAGGTTTTGAATGAACTACAGCCATGCTGACCTCACTCCAGCACAAATCTGTGTGTTGTTCTGCGCCCCAAGCTCCTGAGCTCTTATCTTCATGCTTTACATAAAGCCCACATCACTGTTCCCAGAGAGAACAGCTACAAGTGGTCCATTTGCATTTAGCAGCTTTGGCTGAGCAACCAGATTTGCATGGGGAGCAACGGACGCTTTTTGTGCCACAGGAAGCGCATTAAATCAAAGGGGTTTATGCATCTATATCAGAGCAGAGAGTTACACCTCTGGCTGTGTGTCTGGGAGGGAGGAAAGGTAGAGCAGAGATCTTGCAAACTCCTTTAAGAGGCAAAGTAGATAAGGAGAAGGGAAGTCAGCTCTCAAGCACAGGAGCGAAGTGTGCAATGGAAGAAAGGCATACATCTGTGGGGGCATCCACGTGTCTTTTTGCCTCCAATAAATCTGAATTCTTTTCCTAGTTCTGTGATCTCTGACAGAAGGGCACAGTTCAGGACAACAGACACCTCTGAACTTCAGAAACCTGACAGGTAAAGAGAGATGCTCCAGCAGCGCTGCTGCTGAAGAGGTGCCCAGCCCTGCTAGACACCAGGGCACCCCCACAGCCCTGTCCAGAGGACGCTGAGCTGATGGAGCTGCTCACAGATCAACATCAACCCCAGAGTCCACAGCAGGGCACAGCCACAGGAACACACAGCAGAAGTCCTTCTGCCCACAGGGTTACTGGGTGGCTGTTCTTTCACTCACACCCCATCATTGTCCTTTGGGGTGC
The DNA here is from genome assembly GCA_028020825.1 of Podargus strigoides. Lineage (NCBI taxonomy): Eukaryota > Metazoa > Chordata > Aves > Caprimulgiformes > Podargidae > Podargus > Podargus strigoides. The sequence goes on from CM051633.1 coordinate 7,468,202, forward strand.
ACCCACCTCTGTCTTGGGCTCCACCATCAAGTCTCCACGTTTTAAAGAGGCTTTGCAACCCTCCCCACAGTTGCAGTGCCTGGCTGTTCCTCAGAGCTGCACAAATCCCAGACAGCATCCAGCCACACCTGCCAAGGGGAACAAGGATTTGCTCACGTTACATATCTTATCTAAGCCACGATGACGCTTGTCTTCCTTCTTGGGCAAAGCTCAGCAGCTCTGCACCTGCCAAGGAGGGGAGCTGGGCAGAGCCAGGATTCACACCAGGGCAGGACGGCCCTGCTGGGCTGCCTGTCCCACCCCCACCTTCACTTCAGCTGCTAGCACAGGCACACAGCTCACCCTCCCCAGACACAGTACAGCCACGCTAGTCCTTGCCCACAGATAAGCCAATCAATTTTATTTTACAGGGAGAAGACTCCAACACCCATCATGCTGTCAACCTCCAGGTCACCCACAGCTTAAATCCCCAGCTGGAGATGAGCTTCATTTTACAGAGGGGAAACTGAGGCATATAAAAGCACTGCTTGTATTCAGAGATGTTTTGCTGAGTGAGATGCAGAGGTATTCAGCTACTACAACAGTGAGGGCCACCAAGTTTTCCTGTATGATGTGTCAGATGTGCCTCCCCACACCTGCACCTCTCCCACACTCCCACTACACCTCCCCAGGGGTTACAGCTAGCCTGCAGGCTTCCTTCTAACCCTCCTTTCCCAGAGGCTGGACTTGCCCAGCTATGCCCAGACATAGCTGGATTTTTCCCAAAAGGTTTGCTTTCCATAGCCTAAATGACATATTTAGACATTCCACAACTTTTAACACCACCAGCTACGCCTCCAAAAGCCTGCAGATACTCTGCTTGTTGTTATCTTGAAGTGCTTGTGATAGGAAGCAATTAACAGGTAGATCCCATCACCTCGACTGCACACCTACAACAACCGGACTCTGACACTTCACTGCATCACTTCAGCCTTCACCCAACGCACGTGCTAAAGGGTAATTCTTTCAAAAAGCTGCAGAAGAGGTCTTAAAAGCTCTCCCCTTATTCATACTCTTACCTCCTCTTCTGAAACACAGGCTGCCTCAGCCCATGCTACACCCATGATACAACGACATCTTTGCATCTGCCAGGACCCGACCAGCGCCCCATGCCCAGACAGCACTGGACCATCACAGCAGATATCAGAAGGTTCAGGGCTCCCAGCCACATTTTTAGAGGTCTCCTGCCATCCTCAGAACAACACAAACCTTTCCAGCCGGGCTTTCAGGTGTGTGTAATCCTCATCCATCCCTCTGACCCAGGCAGTCCCTTGATGGGGACGTTATCTGGTGCAGAAAAGTGATAGGAAGCCTTGCACAGAGGTTAAAACTAGAGAAGGGACAACAGCTCCTCCTCCAGACGACATCTCTGCTAAATTAACTGCAATTGCACACCTCACTAGATAGAAAGCAGGGATGTTACAAGCCTCTTTGCTCACAATCTTATAGGTGACAGACTCTCCTCCAGTCACACCAATCAGATGAGTGCATTGTACCATACCCCACTCCCTCCAGAACAAACCAACGACTAAAGTCACAGTCTAAGAGCACCAGACAGTATTTGTTCCTGCTTTAGCACTCCTTGACACATGGTTAAAAGAAAAACACTTCGTTAAGAAGTCCACAGAGCTTCCCAATCGTGTTACCCCAACCAGAACGAAGCACTGCAAGCCCACCATGGCTCCAGATGTCATTTGAAAGTTCACAGCACCACAACCTATTCCCAACCCATAATAGCTGTTAACCTGAGGTTCAGCATCATCTTCTCCCAAAGCTCACAATATTCACCATTCCACTGCCCTGCAGCCAAGTGAAATACTGAGATTCAAGCACTCCTGGCAGCTTATTCAGACACGCAGAAATCTCCAAGACAATCAGAAATCACCACGAGAAAGCAAATTAAGAACATCATTAAAAAAAAATAATTATGTCATCCCATGGTGCTCTTTTTTTTTCCTCTTTCTCCCCTCTACATGTCTGGCTGATGGTTTTTAACAGCTTAGGGCTGGCAAACCTTTTGAACATACGGCCTGAGAAGAGCACACTGTGCTCCTTGCCACAGCAGAAGCACACAGGGAACGCTTGTGAATGCACCCCGTGCTCCTCACGCAGCTGCAGAGATGAGGTTTGCTCAGCACAATGTGCAGTTAGGTCCATGCCCAGGGAAAGCCTTCTGGGCATCAGCCAAGAAATTAAAGCTTTAGGATGGGGTAAAGAGAACACTGCGAAAAAATATTAAGAGGGGTGATCAGCACATCAACAGCATCTCCCTTTGAGGCTGCTGGGCTCTCCAAAGGACACAGGGGCGAAGGACAGAAAGCCTTATGAATTGTTACAGTTCTGCTCTTCTGATGCAACAACAAAACAGATCATTCAAGATTCAGATTTTCAAAGTAAACCAAGTATGTCCCCCTCAGCTTTCATCTGGACAGCAAGCAGAGGTCTCTGGCAGGAACAGGGAATAGGTTGCTCTGCTCTGTGGAAAATGACACATTTGCTGCAGCAGAAGTTTCTTGTCACTGACTTTAAATCCAAGATGAGCTCCTGCAAGCAGGTGAGGAGAGGTGGAGGATTCAGTCCCTGCAGCAGCTTAATCAAATCAAAAGGATTTAGACAGTGAGTAATGTGGGCTATGCTACAGAAACCAAACCTAGTTCATCATATGCAAGGATCAATGTCTGCAAAGCTCTCTGGCCATCGAGAACACTGCACGGAGCTGTGCCCATATGATTTCTGTTACTGCCAAGTCCTCATCCCATCAGTTTGTTCTCTGAGGCTGCCTGGCAAAGTCATGAGGAACAGCAGAGCCCTAGCACTGCCTGTGTGCTGCTGAAGACTGTGCCACATGGAGTCCTCCTGTGCAATACAACCTTCAGATCAGTAGATGGGTCTTGACTCATTAGATGCACAAGATTGGGAAGGGGGTTAGAAATCTCCCTATTTGATGGCCAAGTAGACTTTCCAAGCAGACAGTTCATGCTACCCAGCTTAGCTTGCCACAGCAGAGAGACCAGCAGAAGAGTGACACTCTGAAGAATGAGAACAACATCGCTTGCCCAGCAAGGTAGCTTTGGAGAGTTTTTATCCCGTCCTAAAATTTTACACCCCAGGCCTCACACCAGTCCCTGTGCAGGAGGATGCCCTGGCAAAGAGAGGATTCCTCTGCTCCAGCCCACTGCAGTTTCTCCGAACCTCCTCTGCACCACCTGGACTGGCGAGTGAAAGGACAGACTGCACTGATTGTCTGTTTGATCAAGAAAAGCAATTCCCTCAGGAGATGTATGTATATGTTATCTGTATATGCCTGCCTACATGACTCTCAGAAACAAATACAGCTCTAGAACATGAAAAATAAGATGCAACTGCCCCTGAACCTGGAAGTTACCAGTTTTCTGAGAGCCCCTTGATGCACAACAGCCGTCGTCTGCACCAGAGCAAGCGAGGACTCCAGGGCTGGCGGCTGAGCGAGTGCTGTGTTGGGACCATCCCTCCTCGGTGGGACATCCCGGGGCAGGCTGACATCCCGGGACAGGCTGACATCCCAGGACACGCTGACATCCCGGGGCACGCTGACATCCCGGGACGGGCTGACATCCCGGGACGGGCTGACATCCCGGGACAGGCCGACATCCCGGGACATGCTGACATCCCGGGACACGCCGACATCCCGGGACGGGCTGACATCCCGGGACGGGCTGACACCCCGGGACGGGCTGACATCCCGGGACAGGGTGACATCCCGGGACAGGGTGACATCCCGGGGCACGCTGACATCCCGGGACGGGCTGACATCCCAGGACAGGCTGACATCCCGGGACAGGCTGACATCCCGGGACGGGCTGACATCCCGGGACAGGCCGACATCCCGGGACAGGCCGACATCCCGGGACACGCTGACATCCCGGGGCACGCTGACATCCCGGGGCACGCTGACATCCTGGGGCAGGCTGACATCCCGGCACACGCTGACATCCCGGGCTGTGCTGGCGGCCGCTGGCCTCTCTTCCCCTCCGCTGTTCTCAGGAAGTCCCGCAGGAAGGACCTGCGGTCCGACGCGGAGTTCACTGCAGGGCATCCCGGGCACACGGGGTGTCACAGCGGAAAGACGCTGCAGTCCCAGGAGAAGGAAAGCTCTGGGGTTTTTCCTTCCAAAGAGGAGCAGCGGCAGCGCTAACGCAGCTGCCGTGGGGACCCGCAGCATCTTTACCGCACGGTGCCACACGCACCTGCAGCGTGGCAGGGCAGAACACGAGGAAACAAAACTCTCCGAGCAGGACCAAAGCCCCCGGACCCCACCTCGGGGCAGCGGGCGGGACAGCGGCTCCCCGGGCCGGACCCCGCCCGCAGCGCTGCCCAGGAACGCGGATCCCCCGCACCCGGCCGCGGGGGACAAGGCACGCGTGTCGCCCTGCGCGGGGACAGCTCCGCAGCACAGAGCCCCCCGCAGCCGCAGGGACGGGGCGGGGGCGCCGGCGAGGCGAGGGCCCCCTCCGGGCCCTGCCCGGGGCAGCCGCCCCCCAGCACCTCCCCGGCTCCCGGCCACAGCCGCGGGCCCAGGGGGTCCGGCCCCGCCTGCCCGGCCCCACAGAACGGGGGACGCGTCCCCAGGGGCGCCCTCAGCCCGCCCGCCCCGGGAGCCCCTCGCCCCGCTCACCTGATCCGGCAGAGGGCGAGCGGAGCACCTGCGGCCGCCCTGCCCGGCCCGGCCCGGCCCGCAGCGGGGGAGCGGAGCCGCCGCTGGCGCCGGAGCGGCCCCGACCCGGAAATGCGCGGGGCCGCGGGCGGGGGGGGGCGGCGCGGCCGGGGCACCCCCGGCGCTGGGCACGGGCAGCGGCACGCACCCCTCGGCAGGAGCCCGGGCATCGCCCCGCGGGCACCCAGCGCTGTGCCCCGGCCGGGCTGAGCCGCGGGGACCCCCGCGGGACGGTAACCGCGGGTGGGGGCTGCTCGCGGTAATACCAATTGCAGCACTGGTGTCTGTCCTGTGACAGCACACAGCGGAGCAGCTTCCTGCGCTTTACTGCTGGCCAAAGGCTGGAAAAAGAAAGAAAAAAAAAAAGAGCCCAAGCGCTGCGGCACATCGCGGGCACCCGCGGTGTCACCCCTGTGCCCGGGGACCGGAATCACAGAGTGTCAGGGATTGGAAGGGACCTCAAAAGATCATCCAGTCCAATCCCCCTGCCAGAGCAGGAATACCTAGATCAGGTCACACAGGAACACATCCAGGTGGGTTTGAATGTCTCCAGAGAAGGAGACTCCACACCCTCTCTGGGCAGCCTGTGCCAGTGCTCTGTCACCCTCACTGGGAAGAAGTTCTTCCTCACATTTATGTGGAACCTCCCATGTTCCAGCTTGCACCCATTGCCCCTTGTCCTGTCATTGGCTCCATTTAGCAAAGGTGAAAACCCCACATTCTTATCAAGATGATGCTGGAGGACGACCTTCCCACACGTCCATCTGTATGGGGTCACCACACAGAAAACCAAAAGTGAACCAGAGTTTGGGAGGTTAAGGGCTGAATCACTGACATAATTTAACCTCACTTTAGGGAATCAAAAGCTAGAGCTTGCAGTGAATGCAAGTAATTAATCCCAAAAAAATCAAGAATTAATTAATTTAACCCAGACTACACACAGCTAAATTTTAGCAATTTAGTATAATTCAGACTAATAGTGATGTAGCTCAAACCTTTTCTCTAGGAAAAGGCAATAATTCATCCAAAACTGAGACTAGTTCAAGTAAAAGCTGTTGCCCAGTGTCACATCCTGGGGGACAGACAGCAAATAAAGAAGAGACTGTACAGGGAATGCTAAAGGCTTAGAGATCACTCAATGTTTCACTGCCCCATTGCAAACAGGAAGAGGCTATTTCATAAATCACGGGTCCTTTCCATAAAAGCACGTATGCTAATAGCTCATTACAGCAAGGACTCACACACAAGATCTCCCATGTTGGTCCCAGCCCCACAGCCCAGGGGCTGGGGGCTTCCCTCCACCCCAGCTGGAAGCAGCCAGGGCAGCCCCTGGTACCCAACAGGCACACAGCAGCCAGTGCCATCACTTCTGCCAACTGGTAAACACAGGTGTAAGAAATGGGGCTCAGTTTCCCCAAGATTAAAGAAGTTTCAGACCTGTGAATGATTTTTCATTAATCCTTTCCCAGGTCCCACAAGGTGGTGCTTAATTCCTCTTGGGAAGCAGAGGCTGCCCAGAAGCTTCAACCAAACAGACTAATAGCACTGGGGGCATTTTGGCTTGGGGAAGTCAGAACCGGGGCAAAATGTACCCTTTTTCACCTCTAGGTCACTGTCCTGTTCATCACATGCTGGTGCACATTCACCCCAAGAGGATTTTGAATGGGATGAACTGGCTAGGGACCAGCAAAACCAACTCACATCATACAATGCATTCACAAAATAAATCTTGCAATGGCAAGGCAAGCAAGCTACCACAGCCAGGTGAATATACTGAGAAAGTTTTTATTAGAAGGTATATTTCTGCCAAAATAAATAGTTACATTTTCTTCAGCAAAACAGTAGAAAAAAAAAAAGAAACAGGAGGAAAAAAACAAAAGCATCAACAACTTAATACTGAACTTTTAAAGTGACTGTGAACACTACTTAGTGACAGTGCTGTGTAAATACAGGACTTGTGCATGCTAGTGCTGGCTGAGCTGCTGCTCTGGCACCAGTCATCTCCACAGGATCTCCACGTGTGTCATGAGCAGCTCAACGGGCTGCTTCAGGTGCTGTTTTCAAAAGGAAGAGAAATCCCTGGATGAAAAAGGGTTGTGGGTTGTTTTTTTTTTCCCCCAAGTTACATTTAAGTCTTCTGTTTGGATCTACATTTCCCCTCCCTGTGCAGGAAGGCTGATGTGGACCCACACAGTGACGTGGAGGCAGTTAGGGACTGTCCTAGGGAGCTGCCTGCAGACTGGAAACAGAGCAATGTCCCAGGGCAGGCAAGGGGAAGGAGGGAGAAGAGGGGGAACGAGCACTGGTGTGTTCAGCAAGGCAGCCCCAGGACACAGAGGGCAGGCAGGCCAGAGCCCAGGGTAAAGGCAAAGGGTGTTTGGCACAAACCCAACTGGATGACGTGGCAGCCAAGTGAGGTGGTCCCATCCCCTCACTGATTTAAGGGGAAGAAGGAAACACAGCCTGAAAAAAACCTGTTGGCAAGAACTTTGGCAGCACTCAGCCCTGCCACCCCCCACAGCTGGCAGGTGTCACCAGAACTGGACCCCCAAGGGGAACACAGAGTTTCAGCTGTTTCTCTCACAAGCACTTTGGCAAAAGTGAGAGCTCTTCTCTCAGAGGAAGGAGGGAATTACTCAATTTTTAAAAATGGCCAAGGCCACTGGGGAATACACAGTAAAGTACTGGGGACACTTCAGTGTCCTCTTTTATTCTCTGGTCCAAGTGTGCAGATGCACAGCCCTCCCATAAGTCTTGAGAAAACAACTCCTAGGTCCTACAAACAGTGGTCAGAAGGGAAGTTTTTTCTCCTGCCCCTTGAAAATCAGCTTGCATCAGTATTAGCAGTAGGGCAGGCAGTCCACCAAACCCAACGTTCCACACACACATCACAGCTTACAGAGTGTGCCATAGATACAGCCTGCTGTGGACAACATAACAGCTCTGAGTGGTGTACAGGTTAGGGGCTGGTTAGATGCACAAGTTCACCTTGTTAAAAGCAGCAAGTAGTAACTCTGTCACAGGAAGGAGGAAAAAAAAGTGTATTCCTGAATGCAGAGACCTTTTACGTGAAGCAGTGGAAACAGCAAGGGCTGGACCCTTGCAGAGTTCAAGTGAATGCTGTAAGGACACCTGGGCATGGACTGCAAGATGAACCTTTGGTCCAGGAACCTGACCTCTCAACCACCTTATACTGGAGACCAGACAGGCCCTGGCAACTGCCCGCTGGGCTGCCCAGCCACACGTTCTGCTGAAGCAGCCAACTGCTACAGGCAGTTACCATGTTCCTACGAACTCGACAAGCACAGGCTCAGCAGCAGCTGCTGCCCAGAAGATAATGCATGCCACGAGGTCCATGTGGAACTAAGGCTTGAAGAATCCCAGTTAGCACTATCAATCACATAAACCCCTGCAGGTCCAACCCAGAGCCTATCAAGAGGTTTTCAGGGATTTCAAAGAAGTGGAGTCTGATCCAGACAAGGCAGCACTGCATAACAAAAAGCATCAGGGCTGCTTCAAAAGCAGCCACAGCCCTTTTTGTGCATCAGTGTGCCAGGTCTTCCCTACTGTCTCCACCCTTTGCAATCTGTAATGAATGAGCAGCAAGAATTTCAAGCAAATGCAGGAAACTTCTCTTAATGAAGAGGAGGGTAGTTTGGGGTATTTTTGACACATCTGCAGTTCCTTTATCACAGCTTAAATCTATAAAGCCAATATGCTATCACACACCTTAGGGAACAAACACAGGGAAAGAAAGTGTTAATATGGAGTAGTGCTTTCCCAGTATCCTTCTACGCCCTGCAAATTAGTATAGGGAAAACAGGAGGTTCCTCCCTGAAGAATTAAGCCTTTTATTTAAAGCCAGGCTTTGGTTTGTGGTTACAGTTTAAAGTGTACAATGGCTTCTCTTTGAGAGGTTAATATAATACAGTAAATGACAGATGAGGTGAAAGGCAGAAAGAAGCTCAAGCCTTCTACCAGGCACGGAGGTTAGTCTGTTGAAATGCATGGACCAGACCCACAAGCCTTCCAGACCAGAGCACTGGATGACCACAGCACCAGCTCAGTGCATTCTGATGCAAGAGAACAGAGGAAATCCAGGGGGTAAGGGTGCCAAGCTGCAGTTTCCTAGTGTACTCTGCTCCGTTGCTATGAGAATTTTGTTTCATACTTTAGTGGTTTACATAATCCCTCAGTGGTTTTACCAGGCCAGGAAGAAGGGATTAAAAAAATAACAATAATTGCATCATTTTCTCCACCCATATATTAACAAGGCAGAGCCAAAAGGGCAACAGCTTGTAAGCACAAGATTTTCCTCATCCAGTTTTCCCCCTCACAGATGTTTTGCTTCTAGATGAAATGCCCTCATTTCTCACCACTAAATACCTGTTCTTGCCAGCTGCTCTGTGTGCATTAAGGACAAGAGAGATGCGTTTGACAACCTAAGCAGCTGTGCATGTGCCATTCCCCCCAAATTAGGCAGCCTAAAGCCATGGAAGAAAAGAAATCCCACAGCAAACCACAGAATAAACACGTTTCCTCAGTTCCAATTTTTACCATACTCATTCTGCTCCCACTGACAGCAGCTTGTCACTGGTTCACTCAGGTGTTATATTCATCTAGCAGTAAGCTTTTTTGGCAGGGTTTTGACAATTATAAGATTTCAGTTCTGGTTTCAGAATCCTCCAGGTTTTTTCCTCTTCCCATAGTGACGTCCCTGTTCCCTAACTGCACTAACTATACGAACCTTAAGACTAAATCTGACTGCATAAGTGCAGGCCTGCTTCATAAGCTCTGCAGGCCCCAGTGTTACGCAGGCAGGTGACATCCAGGAAGGGCAGTGGGGTGATACTCTAAGTCACAAGTTCATGTTTGCGCTGGCATCTCCCAGACAGGCAGTTAGCACCACAGCTGCCCAGTCTCACCATTGCCTCACAGCTTGCAATGGCCACTGCAGAAAAGCCCTGATGCTTATCACAGTCTCCACCACAAAAATACTCAGACCCACACCCAGTGCACAATTGTGCTGGTAGGAAACAGCACCCACTGCCTCACCCACACTGCTCGTGGGGATGCAGTCGAGCAGACTGGCTGCCTTCTCCAGCTATGAGTAGAACTTCTGGGGTTATTTTACCTTTCTAAATCAAAGGTGCAAGAGAGTCTACTATAAATCACTACTCCACCTACAGGCTGTGTAATCAGCTTCAGATAACCTGTCCTGCTCCACAGCACAGAGAACATATGCTTGCTTTAGCCAGTTGCATACTGTGTGCTAGGAGTGCTGGAAGATGCCTCAGGCAGCTAGGCATGCTGCAGAAAAAGATACACGAGGTTTTGTGTCATGGTGCAAGGACTTACTTAGGCTTAAGTACATGCAATCCCCCACAGGAAGCCATGTCTCACCCTGAGAAGAACAGAGTTTATGCTGCTACACAGCCAGTCCCAACCCTGAGAAGGCAGTGCCCTACAAGGCAGAGTCCTGCCCTGCTACAGACGTGGTCTTTTAAGGGACAAGACAAATGTAACCACTTCCAAGCGGGCTGCATGTGCACCAACACCCCTAACTTCACTTCCACTTTTCATCCTCCTGCTGTTGCCAGCTTACCTATGTGTCACCATGGGAGACAGGCAAGCTGTGAGGCTGGTATAGCTATACGCCTACATCCTTCTGCCTCCAAAGTCTCAGTGTCCAAACTCTTAGAGGAAAAGATAAAGCCAAGCCCCAGTTTGGCCAGAGATCCCTTGTGTATCACCCACTTGGAATTTCCTTCAGTTGCATGGTCCCTTCAGGGGCAAAGCCTGGCCCCTGGTCAGAGGCAGCCACTTCCCCAGCACTTGCTATGACACTCCATCACAAGCCTCAAAAATAACATGCCCTACACAATCTCACCTTCCTACAAGCACTTCACATTGCTTCAGCTGCTAAGCTGAGACAGTCAGGCTGAACATGACAACATGAATCAGGGTAAATACATAACTTTTCTACATTTCTGCAGTCCAGTGCAGCTTGCAGCAGGGCCAGCTCTGGCTTCTAGTGGGCGTGCAGTTGAGGGACAGAAGAACTTGGCTTCAAAGAAGAAAGTCAAGCAGAGATCTGGAAGCCATTAGAAAAATTGGTTTGGCAAGAAGCTACTTCACCTTTTAGTATCACAAAGAGCTAAGTGGTGTCAGATGATTTAAGACAAAACAAGACTCATGCTCTAAAAAATAAAGGATGCTAAAAGCTGTATGAACTTGAGAGCATCATTTATGTCCTGATTATTTGGTGGTAAAAAACCAATGGCAATTCAAAGTGCATTATTTGGGAGAGCCCAGCTGGGTCAGCATCAGCCTGGCCACAGGCAATGGCCAGGCCTCAACACAAGCCTAGAGCAAGGTATCAGCCCATGTGTTCCTTTGAACACAGAGATCCCTTGCCTGGCCCAGCAGGCAACAAATGGCTACAGTCAGTTCCACCAGTCTCCATCCTGGGGAAGTCCCCTTTGCAGCATATTCACGAGCACAGGGCAGCCCTGCTGCAGAGGGATGAGACTGGTCCCACCTTACATCCGCTCCCCTTCCCACCCAGCCCCATCCTCTCACGGCAGCAGGCTCAGAAGAGTGGCAGGCACTCTTTTGCACAGTCTAGAGGAGGAAGCTTTATCTGAAACCCTTCCCGGGGGAAGAGGGAGGCCTGCATGTCCACGTTGATGCAGAGTAAGCCCAGCATGAGCTGGCGCTGGTATTCCTCCCACTTCATCATGACGTCGGACAGGGAACGGTTGCTTCTCATCCACATAGGCAGTGCTTCACCACAAGCTGGTGCTGAAGAAATTGGAAGGCTCTGAGGCCCTCCAAGCTCAAGGTGATAGTAAAGCCTGAAAGGCAAACACATGCAAAGAATCAGTACAGGGGAAAACTTGAGCAGGTCACCAGACCAGAGCTCCAGAACTGTAGAGATGTTTTGTTCTGCCACTGACTGCACAATCTTAGGTCTGTGTGTGCCCGTTTTCCCCCTCACATCTCTTGATTATTCAGACCATGAGCTCTTGTGGGTAAGAATCACTCCCCTGTACTAGGAACTGAATCGCAGCTGCGATGCTCTGCCTACTACTCTAACACAGTTTCCTAGCCTCATCCAAGCAACACACTCTTGCCTCAGCTTCAAGCCATGGCCTACTGCAGGGACTTCAGAAGCACAGGCACACACAGACTCAAAGCACCCTGTCTCATTAGGAAATCCTCTGCAGTTCCCTGACCACGCCAGTGCCTCCCCCACCCTGAAATAGGACTAGATCTCAAGGCAGAAAAGGTCATTTGAATGTAAGTACCCCTTGAAAGGAACTTTTAGGGGACCCTGGGCCAGCAAATGCTACACAGACAAGCACCTCTATCTTCTACAGGGAAGATGGAATAAGCTAGCACATTGTTTTAATTAGACCTCCATCTTCTGCCCTATTGCTATAGTAACAGCTTCATTACAGGGTCTGCCCTGTAATGGGAAGAAGGAAGGAGATCATGTGCTGAGTCTATCCCAGCTGCTAATGCAGCCAAGAGATCATGGACCAGATTTGCATTTTAGGTTGGGCAGTACATCCTTCTGGTCCAGTTTGTGCCTTAACTTGCTCTGCACCAATGGAGTAGAGTCTGCAGAAATCCAAGGTGGAAGGGGAAGTGAAGGGGTACTCCAGAACAGTGCTGTGGAGGAAAGCAGACATACCTGGCTGAAAGATGGCTGCCCAGTTTCTTCTTGGCTTTCTTCACAAGATAGTTGCAGATTTCAGTCATCTGCTCCCTCATCCATCTAATATCCTCAGGGATATCTGGGAGCCATTCCAGCAACCTTGAAAGAGACAGGAGACAACCATCAGTTGGACCACACAAAGGATAGGATGGAAATAACACCAGGTTTGCCTCCTATCAATGGTGACTCATTATTTTTAGTGACAAATGCAGTAAGAGCCATTTACACTACCATTCATAGAGTTAAGGGGGATAAGTTGTGAAGGACAAAGCCCAGCAACTTATTCATTGCCCTGTGTCTGCACTTTCCATATTTTTCATCCATTTTCAGATCCGAAAAGTGCTTTTCCCCAAGCTTTTCTATCACAAACTATCTTCTTCCAGAAACTTTTCATAAGGTACTTTGTACTAAGAACAAGTCTGACAGACTTGTCTTCCCAGACATGTATGTGTAGAGCTGGAAACTGCTGGGATTGCTCTATGTCTTGCTAAAGAGGGGAACCAAATCTTGTATGGTTCCCACTTTCATCTATGCACTCTCAGTTCAGAAGCCTCTCTTTCTAGGCTCCAAAGTTTATCACTGTTTTCTAGGGCAAGTTCTAGCACACAGCCATCTTCCTTCAAGATGGAATTATTTGCTGTAGCTAAATGACACATGAAGGTAGGAATTTTATTTTTTTTTTTTATATCTCTAGTAAGTGGCAGGAACTCTTTCCTCTTAGGGAGGATTCTACTCTATGTCCATTCATGCTCCACCAGCTACATCAAACACTTGGTTGCACTGTGAAGAAAACCAAAGGGAACAGTCAAAGGCCTACCTGACAGTGAAAGAAACTGCAGACTCCAGAGGCAGCATATAGGGGACCATCATTGCTGTGGCCACACGTATAGGCAGCATGTTGGCAATACCACTCAAGAAACTTCTTCTTTCAGCACAAGCCTCCAGAAGAGCTGAAGACAGAGAAAATATGGCTGAATCCCCCCCAAAGGGACTATCCCTTTCCTTGCCATACCCCAGAAGTTACCCAGCCTGATGTCTCCCTCCACCTTCTTCTTAAGGAAGTCTTGCTCAGGGTAGTAATTCTCTGAACACAGCTGAGTCCAGCAGCTTTTAGCTTTACCAGACTCCCAAAGGAGTGAGAATCAAGATCCCGTCCTCTCCTTACCATGCAGAACATTGTCAAATGAGTCACCCTCTCACAATTCAGCCTCCACAGGGAAAGCCACAACTTTATCCAGGAGTCTCCAACTCCATGTAAGCATGTGCAGGTGCCAGTGCAATCCCCAGGTATGGCCAAGCCCAGCCACAAGCAACACCCACATCCCAGTAATCCTCTGAAGTGGACCAGTCTGCCTGGACTCTCTCCCTTTGGATCATACCTTGGTTCAGTTTGGGAGGCAAGTGTTCAAAAATGTGCTCTTCAACAACAGCAAGTGCAGTATTGTCCTCTAGTTGGTCCTCAGCTTCTTTCTCTTCCTCTTTTTTCTCTTCTGGGGGGGCTTCTATGGCAAGGAGAGGACGGGCAGGACTTGGACGATGAAGGAGACCTGAGAAAAGAAGTCATACCATAAGGATGATACAAACTAGCTGCCCTGCCTTGCCTGGCCTTTAGTGTTAGCCCTCACTTCACCCTAAACCCCTCAGGCAGACAGACATCATACCCAGCCCCTTTATCTTACATCTCTGAGTTAGAAACCTTGCTGCTTCAAGATCATCCTCTCTAATTTTTTCCCTTTAAGTACTGCAGGGTGCTGTTTGGCAGTGTTTTGTTGCTATAGTCTGCCAGTAATTACATAATAATATAATCTTGCAGGTAAGATTTTCCTCCAGCAGCTTAATCCACAAACACAGCTGCATGACTACTGTTACCCCAGTAAACTACACATCACAGAGCAAACTAATGTGCTTGATCTGCTAGGAATCGACACTCAATAGCATCAAACATGCACTCAACCTGCTTCAACAGCTGGAGGCAAGAAAGTCCAGCAGTTGCACACAGAAGAGTGAAACAGTAGTGTCAAACTGCCAGATGCTGGGGGCTGCTGAGGGCATGTCTGTGCTGCTGTGCCACATTAGACATACCCTAGCTGCACATAAAAGGGAGCAGGGTTTCTGCAGGAGGGTCAAATGGCATTGGTGCCTAACAGCTGTGTTGGGGTAGCACTGAGCACATGCTAAGTAGCTTCAACACTCAGCTGTGCCAAAGCCACTGCTCTGGTATCAAAGCTGTTAGAGTCCTTCTGCATTGCTCTGGAAAGGTGTCAACTCCACCTCTGCCTCCTGAAGTGCTAAAATAGACTTATTAATGGAAATCCCACATTCTGATATCTGAGGCACAGCTCAGTTCTGCCCTTCCACCTTTCACATGAACCACTGGCCATCCTCAAAGCCAAGCCACCAAGCCTGGCACAGAAGAGGCAAATCTGTGCACCCTACAAACACCCAGTGCCTTACCATTCCTCTTCAGAAAGTGCAGTGCATCCCGATAGCCCTGCTTGCACATATCTCGCAGCACCTGTGGGCAGAGGAAGGCAAGAGCAAGTCATTTGGGGACTGTGTGGCTGAGCCTAGTGAACACCCAGCTCAATGCTGGCTTCTGAGGAATTCTCTTGACTCTTGAGCTACCCCAAGGACAAGTCTCATCCTTGTCAGCTCTTGCCAGGTGTTGAACAGAAATGGGAGGTATAACATGAATACATTGGATACGGGAATCACAGGATAAATCAGATTAGAAGGGACATCTGGAATACCACTTAAGCACAGCCTTAGAGTTGCAGCCACCTCATTTCCCCATCTCGAGCTCATGCTGCTGTTGGCAGCCTTCAGCAAGTCACTCTGACAAGCAGCCCAGAATACTTCCCAGCAGATGCAGGGCCACTGCATTTGCAGATAAAGCCAGCTAAGACTGAAGAGGGGGTAGGGAAAAACTTGTCCAACTTATTCAGCACATGAATGCATGCTTACTATGCCCAAATAGCAGGGCTAGCTGAGGCTTTGCTCAGAAGCATGCAAAGCTGTTTGCAGTGACACGTCTCTGCTGGCACTTTGTAGAAAATAGTCACTGGCTTCAGGCTGGAAGCTCTACCCTGACCTTAAATTCAAGAGCACATTGGTTCCAATGGCTGATACATCCTTGTTTACAAGTCAGCCTGACTTCCTAGCAAACAACACTCTAGAGAGCCACATGGGAATGTTTTCCAAGCAACTGCTATCACCTAAATTCCAGATCTCCCAGTAGCAAAAGAAAACCAAGTGACCTTGTGCAGATGGCCAAGGCTTGCCAAGTCTCTGCATTGATAATGTCAAGGTTAAAAAACAGAAAAACAAGAGATACAAAACTGACAGTGAATGGAATCTTCTTCTGCTAAAGCACACAGTACAGCCAGTGCCCATCTGTTGTCCCCAAGTTCTGGTCCTGCCAGGAAACTCACTTGTGGCTCCGGAGGAAACAGGGCCTTTGAGAGACGGTAGAGGTTGCGAAGGTTGAACTGGATGCTTGTATTGGTGACTCTCAGCTCATGCATGTTTGTGGAACTGTCCCGTGGACAGATATCACTCTCTCCTGAGAACGGAGACACCGTGATTGTGTTCTTCAGCTCATATCGTGGCAAGTTGTCAGAAATCCCTCCATCAACATATCTCTGAAATCAAGACAAATGAAGCACTCTTCATTCTCATAAACAATTAAGCAGCTTTTTTAGTGTGTCCCTGTCCACATTTGTGCTTGGGAAGAGAGTGGAGTACATCCACCAGCACGGGAGGAATCAAAACTAGTGACAGCACAGCTATGCTGTCTATAATACCCTTTTGCTATGTGCCTTTCTTCCTATGGTCAAGTGTGTTGGTCACAAGTGTTCAATGGGAAGGGCATATTCACTTCTGTGACTGCTGACTTACATCTCCTATGGGGTTTGACTGCTGCCCAGTTAAATAATGAGACACACCAACCACCAACTGCAGTGCACATCAGCACTGACCTAAGCTGTCACACTGTGACATTGTGCCATTTTTCATTTGTGTTTAAAATAAGCTCAGACATGGGTCCCTACTGGCGGACCAAGAGTTAAACTAGCTGATTTGCTGCTAGCAGGCTTATCAAGCAGCAATCCCAACACATGCATACACATTTGGAATCCACTTGCTGTGGTGTGGTAATAGCACACCAGGGACTTGGGTTTTGCTCCTAACAGGCAGTCTCTTATCAGAGAGTGTTCTGTACATACATACCATAAATACATTTCCGTTACCCTTGCAGGAAGGGCACCCCCAGGAGCATGTACTCAATTCTAAGTATGCTCTGAAATACCATAATTGCACAAGGAGCTGAGCAAGACAATCCCTACCACAGGCCTTCGGCAGAGCAAGCGACACGCAGAAGGTAAAAGGGAGGGGACATTGGTCAAGCCAAAAGAGCAGGGAATTTGAGACCTTTGCAGAGTAACAACTCAAGCTCTTGTGAATCTCAGTAACAGAAGAGTCCTGCTGACTTCTTATCAGGGTTGATCCTGCCATTTGCTGCCTGGAACCCTTCCCTTTGGACAGGTTCAAACACAAATCATCATGAGGAGCTACACAGCCCCATAAGCAGCAGCTGTAGCATCTTTCAGCTCTGCCGGGTGAGGAGCTGAGCTGGCAGAGGCTGAACCCAGGCAGAGCACAGAAATGCTGATCAGAAGAGGAGATACTCCATTCTGTGTCATGCTTTGCCTTGTCTCACAGGCAGACCAACCACTGACATTGGTCTTTTGCTGCACAATGCCTAGGAAGATAGCAGCTGCCTCGCCTGGAGGGTGCTTTGCACTTTGTTCTCTCTAGCTTTGGATGGCAAGCAGGCAGACACCTCTTCAAGCAGCTCCTCTGAGCCTGGGGAACAGTTCACAGGCTCTTGGGCCAAAAGCAATCAAGTTCAGCTATAGGAATCAAGCTCCCATCAACGCAAGAGGGTCAGGGTGGACTACACTGCAGGTTTCTTGGGGGCAAACTAAACTTCAGGGCTACCTGCCTACAGGTTAGGGGAAATGGCTTGTGATTAAAGTTGTAGGCTACAGCAACACTAACTCATAGCACAGGGCAGGTCCTGTTCACTGAACACAGTATGCAGACAGACATGGTTAGTGACTCCTGCACCACTTGGGTTTGGTAGTGAAGTGGAAGGATGGGATGGATTAAGCTCAAGGAGAAGTACACCCTTTTGGAAACAGGAACACCCAGCTTGCTTACAGGATGCTTTGTAGACAACAGAGGTGCCAAAAATCAATTGAACCCTCGTCCCCTTTTAAAGCAGGCATCAGACTTCCCTAAGCCAAAAGCAATCACAGGAAACTGTCATTGTCATCAGCTCTGAAGCTGCTCCACTGAAAGCCAAACAAGGCACAGCTAGAGACATGTATACATATATATGCTGACTCCCTCTGCAAGGATCAGACCATGACAAGCTGAGTGGGAAGAGGACAGAGCAAAGCAGGCAGCACAGTGCCAGACACCCACGTTGTTTAAAAAAGACAGAGCTGTGTTTTGGCCGCTTAGCTGTGAGTTAGATTTTGCTGTAAGGGTGCAGCAGCACATGTTTCCTGAGGGTGGCAGCATGAGTGAACAGATGCTATTAGAAAGAAGGCTTAACTACAGTAAGGCCGACAGGCAAAGCCTTCTCACCGCATGGAAATCTAAGAATACACATGCCGACCCCACTTTCTGGCCCACCATTCCCAAGCACTGCCCAGTACCATTCCTCACTCAATATCAGCTGCCACTTCTTTGGATTTGCCTGAACCTCCAGCAGCTCAAGACTAATGACTCTCCAACCTCCTGTAAAGCCCTTAACAGCACAGAGCCACAGGCTGGAGCCCCCAGCTGCCTGCAGGCGTGAGCAGCAGCAGCTTTTGGGGACAGCACATGGACTGGGGTCAGTTCTGGGGTGCCCAGGTCCACTCCTTTATCATGTCCTTCCCCTCACAGGGCCCGACACTCACATGACCTGACAATGAGCTCTTTGCCCACTGTTAGTGGTTCAACTCACCCATCTGCCAGGGACAGTTCACAGCTAGTGCATGTGCTGATCAGTCAGTTATTGACCCTTCCATTTCTCAGTATTTGAGAATTCTTTCTTTTTTTCCTCTGCCCCCCCCCCGCCCCAGTCTTCATCACTCCATGGGGCTACCAGAGCTCAGAGAGATGAACATTGGAAAAAGATTAGGAGGAAGGCAGAATATGGATTTTACACCTTGCACACAATCATACTGCCTTGAAAACTGATCCTCATGCAAGCCTGCAAGTCTGTCCTGTAGCAGATACAGTCATCACAGGCATGCTAGGAACCATGCACTCCCATTTCAAAGCCTTTTCCCAGGCTCATATCCAACCTAATTTAACCTCTCCCCTCACCAGTCCCCCTTCAGAGACAAAGAGCCATGATTTTCTGGGTAAGAGGTAGAAATTTCCTCATCTCATGTATTCCCCTCCCCACCTTTCCCCATGAGGAATTTTGACATGAGAAGTCATCCCTCAGTGTGCCAGGGCAGCTGCACATTCCAGAAACCCTGATGTTGTACATGGTTTTGGAATTTTGAGATTTTGCCTGACCTCAACTAGCCCCAAAGAGGTGTCAGGCAAGAGCCACTGTTATGCTCCCCCCCAGCTGTGGGACAAAAATCCTACTGGCAGTTTTTGAGCAGATGCCAAACCATTACTGATTCTGTCACTTCTCTGAAAGGCTAGACACTGGGCATTTCTTGTAGGTCATTTCCCTGCCCAATGCGCTTGCACAAGACAAAACCAGCCAAGTTTTATATTATACAGGAGCAAAATTGACCTCACTTTCAGGACACAGCAGTGGGAACAGATCTGATGCCATGCTCTGGCAGACTGAAGCATCTTGGTCAGGTCACTTATGGGAAACCATGGCACACTTACATTAATAGCAGTTCTCCCTCCTCTCTCTTTTGATTATTTAGTTTGCAAACAAACTGCCTTTTAATGCATGCATTAACCTATGTAGCACAAGGGGAATCCAAGCTCAGCTGAGGCCTGTAAGCATGACTGCAATATTCAGAGATGCTCCAGCTCTGCACAGCTTTCAAATGTTTTTGTTTCTAACACACAAACACAGAAGGAAGAAATTGCTCTGGAAAGCCTTGAACAGCATGTTAAAGAAAGCTCTAGCAGGCAGGAGAACATTATTTTCAGAAGAAGGACAGGAAGATCTCCATGGAAAAGAGTTCTGGTATCAGTACCACTAGTTAAAACCCTGCAGAAAGTGTCAGGCAAGTGGGGGAGGGACTACAGTCATGATTTCTATCCTGGACCCAAGCTCTTTCCACATGCAGATGGCTGGAGCCTTAGTGATGGAAAGCATTGTAGCCAGGAGAACCATCTGCTCAGTCAGCCAGCACTTGCCCAGATTGCTATATCTTACTGTCACGCTAAATCCTCTAGTCTTTGGGGCATTTATAGCCAACTGCAGGCAGCAGTGGAAAGAAGGCACATCTACTGTTGGAAGTTGTTTATTTGGGAATTTCTTGTGCCTCTTCAGGCTATTTGCTGCCAGCAGACAGGCTATAAGACTGCTGAAATTGAGCACCAGCATTTCTGCCTTCTTATTCATTAGTACATGATTCAATGAGGAGCATCTTAAGAGTCTAACTTACCACTCCACGCAAGGTTGGAGGTATCAGCCCACAGTACACAGGGATAAAGGTGCTGCAGACACAGGCCTGATGGAGAAAGAGAACCAGAATGTGATAAGCAGGTCACAGCCTCCCGAACCTATTACTCTTCTCAGAACACCACACTGGAATGTGCTAACAGTTACACACCATTAACTAAAGACATTTGGAGACCAAGGCAAAACAAAACTGCATGCAGTTCTTGCCTAGCCCTCTGCAATAAGTTTCCATTCACCTGGATCAGCTCCTCCTTGGAATTGAAGTCTGACAGTATCACGTTTTCTCCATCAGAGACCCGTGTCAGGGAAATACCCAAACGTCCTGCTGCAACCTCATGCCCATTCTCTGGCACAGTCTTGGACAGACAGATACGAATGGTCTTCACCAAGTTGAAAGACGGGTGGAGTGGGCCCAAGAATCTTTTCCGGGCTTCTTTTGACACGCGAATAATGCTGGCACCAGCCTCACCTGCAAGGAGAGAAAGAAAAATGCACCATGAAATCCTAACAAAACCAGCCTTCTCCTTTACAAAATAAGGCACAGAAAAGCCTAATTCACAGCTTTACTCAGAGGTTTCTCCCCACTAGCTGATATATAACTCAAGACAAGAGGCTATTATGGGCAGTCATGGAAGTTTGCTGTCTTGGTCCTCATGGCAAAGAGCTACTCTCATCTTACATATGTTTTATCAAGTCAAGGAAGATGACGTGCATCTGGCTAAGGCCTCACACCTTTTCAGCAGATCCTGTTTCACTGGCCAGTGCAGGGCTGGTGAAAACGGAGACTAACAGAGAAAACAAGGAAGATGCTTTAACAGCTTTGAGCTTATGGCTGAATCCATTTCAAAACATCTTCCACTGAAACTTTTC
Organism: Podargus strigoides; assembly: GCA_028020825.1. Classification (NCBI taxonomy): domain Eukaryota; kingdom Metazoa; phylum Chordata; class Aves; order Caprimulgiformes; family Podargidae; genus Podargus; species Podargus strigoides. The sequence continues at coordinate 7,489,187 of CM051633.1, forward strand.
TAGTAAGTTTCTGACATGAATTTTCTACTTTTCTAATAGTTTTTGACATGGAAAAAAAAAGTCATCTGCCTGTAAGCAAAAGTGCCAGTAAATAGGAATGTCTGCTTTCCAGCTAAGTGCTCCCAGCTTTGCTCTGAATGTCAGCCACATCTCAGGCAAGCAAGACAGACAGTATGCTCCATTACTGAATCAGTGACTTAGTGCCACCTGCAGTGTTCCTGTCCCTTCCATGTCTGATTCCACAGCACTAAAATAGGCCCTCATGGCAAGCAGGACTCCCAGAGGCACGTCTGCTCTACCCTTTCACACAGTGACCCAGCTGTGTTTGGAAGAGACATCCCATCCACACAAAACAAAGGCATCTGCTAAGCCCATTATCTCATGATCACTAAGAGCCCAAGTGGGAGGGATGGTAAAAAAAACAAAACAAAAACATCAACCCAAGCCAAACCCTCAGCACCCAGCACACTGCCCTCCGCACACACTGACTGCTGCTTCCAGGCCCATCTCCTGGCCATGGGGACACATGGGACAACAGTTCTGAGTACCCAGCAACCACTGTGCTCCCAGGGGCATCAGGAATATACATGTGGGGAACACTAAAGAAACCAGGAGAAGAGACACATGCTTTCACAAATCAAGACTGCTCGCCAATCAAACTGAAGGTCAGTCCCTGGAGAAGGTGACAGACTATCACATCAGTTCAAGCCAACTGGAAACCCCTCCGTTCTGCTCTCCCACCTAGCCTTGCTATTGCAGAGAGGAGGGAGCAGGATGAAAGAACCCAAGTTAGACCCAGGTTAATAAATATCATGGAGATAAGAGCAAAACCACCTCAGCGCTATATTGACATATCCCACTCTTTTGCAATACACATGCCAGCACTTTTTCCATGAACACAGCCTGGGAACACAATTCTGTGCCTAGGAAACCCATCTACACCAGTAGCTCAAGCACATACAGAACTGGGCCCCTGAATGTAACCAGAGACTCTGGGGTCAGGATTTTAGGCACTGTGAGGTAGCAACTTAGCAGAAAATCCAAGTTCCCCCCCAAAACAAGTTTTAGCACTACAATCCCAGTCTTTTGCTCTGTCCTAGAGCAATGCTTAGCAGTCTGATCTCACTCAGTTAGCAGTAAGCCATTGAGCCCAGCCTGTTCCAGACAGTAGCCACACAGTTCAACATCTTTCCCAACATGAAGGAAGTCAGCCTCACATAAATTACACTTTATCACTACCATGACATTACCACTCACAGTGCTCCCTAAGCCACCTTCCCATCTGACAAGGGGAGGAAAGACACAGAGAATCTGCAACAGCGCCAAAAACTGAATGAATCCCAGCCCAGCACCTTGGCCACATGACCCCAGGAAACTCCACTGCGCTGAGTGCACTGCAGGGAGTTGGTGGCTTAACTGACAGCCCCAATGGGGTGGTTGGTGTTGAGTGGGCAGCCTTGAGGAGCCACTCTGCACATAAAGGCCATGCTGGGGGTGGGCAGTGTCACCCGAGAGATGGTGCTTAGAGAACGATGCTTTCAGACTTAGCATCCCAGCGTGCAGCAAGATTTGATAGCAACAGTGAAAACAACTACAATTCAATTGAGTTTAAGACCATTTGAGCTAAAATATGAGCTGGAAGTTGCTTAAGAAAAACAAAACAGCAAGTCCCAACTATGCCAGGAAACAGACAAAGGGGAGACCTCAGCTGCAGCTGCCTGCTCTATCATCATTTCACAGCCAAGTGAGGTGGGGGGGACAGAGGAGAACAGAGGACAAAATAAGAATTATCACTAATTAGCAATTTCCTTCCTCAAATACTTTGTGTGTTTAGGGTTTTGGGGGTGGTTTGTTCTATACATGTGTGTCTACACACATACACACAGGAGCTTCTGAGGCATTCAAGGGCAGCTGTGATTCTGTTGGACTTGCTGGCTCACTTGCACCAAAGCTGAGTGCAGAACGGAAGAGACGGGCACAGGGTGATCCGCAGCACCACCAGCTTTCCTGGAAATAAGGCGAGCTGAGAGTTCAGCCAAAGGAACCAGGTTCATGTTGCTAGATCCATGACAGATGACAAGTCCTCCTACAAATACATTTGGGAGCAGAGAGAAGAGGTGAGAGTGTTTTAATCCCATTACTACCAGAAGTGCTATTCCAGGAAAACCAGCTCAAATTCTGCTTGCAGCTTGCCAGAGGGAGCAGCTGAATGAGAGGTGGTCAAGAGATGAATTGTACAGAGGTCAGCCACAAGCTATTACTAGGACAGTGCCCATTCCAGTCCACAGGAAAAAGTTCCCTACGTTTTTTGATGGATCTGGGAATCCAGGAGACAGAGTCCTGTGAAAAAACTACATTATGTTCTTCTTCCCTTACCGAGGTACATACCAAGGGGCAGAGACAATCCCCAATAGTTGGTATCGATTGCTGGGAAAACATTTAATTCTTTACCCACCAACCAATTAATTCAACACTTCTCCCTTTAGAGATTTAATAAACAAATATTCCTCTAAATTTATAATATGTGGAATATTCCATTTTCATTAGAAAAGCTATATCCTCCTTCTTCCCTCCCCCCCCCCACTGCCTCAGTGGGTGATGTTATACACAAGCCCACGTACTGCAGGGCCATCGTCCTTATCTGAATTTCAGCTGTGATGACACAAAGGAGCGTCAGAGTGGTGTCCTGAAACATTCCAATGTGTCCCTTGCAAGACAAGGGAGGCCAGCTGTTCCACCTTTGCTGGTTCATCCTGGGATCTTTCTGCAGTGGCTACAAAGGGCAAGTTACTGTTACCCGTGGGAAAAGACTTGAAGGCAGCTGCTAGTTCACATTCCATTTTCAAGCTATGTCAAGCCAGCTTCACACTAGCTTACTGATATAGCAAAATTGTTTCCTTAACGAACTGGCTTTCACCCCAACCAGTCATGCTCGACTCCAAAATAACCTGGTATCTAAGTCCCTGCTGCCTTGCATTCTTGGGCATGGCTGATCACCATAATATATTTTTTAAAGCCTAGAACAAGCTACAGGTCACTCATTTCCAAGAGAAGCAAGAAGAGAGAAGATAAAGAGCTACTGCAAGGAGAGCTCAAAGGAACTAAGGCCCATCACAAGCTTCATCACCTTTGACTCAGAAGGCCCATTCCCCTAAACTACCCTTCTCTAACCTGAAAAGCATTCAAGCAGCATGTGCTATTTATAACTGTACACAAACACCTCCAGCCATAGCAGCCTACTGCTCCTCTGTCTCAGGAAAAGAGTAAGAGCTGAAGATAAATCACCTAAAACTGAAGTTAGTGGCTGGGAAAACCTTTAACCATAGCTAAGAGCTCAGAGATGAAACAGAAAGGCTACCTACAGCCTGTGCAATACATGAGGATGAGGACCATCACAAAGGTTAAATGCTGCAAGGCAGGAGAGGTGGCAAGTGGGAAAGAAGGGCCTCATCAGACCTGCACCTCCAGCAGCAGGGCTTTGGCACCAAGGGCACCATGATGCTGGCCTGTTGACACCAGACCACAGTAATATCCATTGCCAGCCAGCAAAATAACAGTTGACCCATAAAGTATTTCAAGTGGGAAAAAAAAAACAAAACACCAAAAAAACCCAACTAAGTCTCGAACAAAAATAGGAGCAGAGCAGGCTGAAGAGGGAGAGGGGCATTCTGGACATTCCACCCAGCAGCTCGCCCATGACACTGCAGCTCCCTCTGGAAGAGCTCCATGTCAGCACAAAGATCACGCTCTGTGCCAGGGACATTCCTGCTCTCTGGCTAGTGCAGCAGTAAACAGGATGCAAGCTCAGGGAAAAGACCCTCCAACAGGGATGGAGAAGAGAGGATGGCACAGCCAGTGGATGGATGTAGGGAGAGCATCTCCTGTCCCTGCTGGTAGGAGGCACACAGAGGTGTCACATCCCAGCCTGCAAAAGCCATACCTCACCTGGACTACTGGAGCAGGCAGGAACTGCACACATCCCTGCTGAACCTGCTTCTCTTGAGCACCAACAGGAATTCAGACAGACTCCTTCCTACACATCAGCAACACACGAGGCACTGCTCCTCTCTCCTCAGTCCCATTACCCAACTAAGGCTCCAGACTGGCCAGCCACACCAGTACTTAAAGCTTTGAAAGGAAGCCAGCTAGCAGAAGGAATTGCAGGTGCTTTTGACATTCCTCCAGCACCTGGGGAGCCCAAAGCCATGTTAGTTTGGCATGGCATGACCAAGCTATTTTGACTGCAAGATCTGCACAATAGGAGTCAGCTCCTGTGTACCACAACCAGGGACCACATTCTGGAGCTGCTTAAGTTCTGCTTAGCTTTCTATTGGAGCAGTGTTTGTGTGATGCTCAGCACAGATGGTCCCTGCTAGAGTCCCGAGCTATGATCTTCAAACTTTGCTTTCAACTCAGCTGCTGAGCATCACTGGAGTTCTCCTGTTTGCCATTGGTAGATCCCAGTCCAGACTTGAATTCAGGAATAGGATGAGTAAGGAGGTATTTACTAGCATGATCTCTTTCAAAGTGTGTTTAGCTTGATTGCCTGTCCCTTGCTATTTCAACTGTTCCTGTACCTCATCCAGGGAAGAATTAAGAGCCACTCTCTAATGATGAGCCTGGGTTTCAGAAGAACTGTTCTGTATTCTTCCTAGGCATAAATCCCCAAGCTGCTCCAGCTTGGCACACACAGGTCCTGCACCCATCTCTCCTTTGAATACTGAGAGCAAGCAGTGTGCCTGCTTTTCCTGCCTGGCCTCTCCCAGGAGATGATACAGTCCCAATTATAACACAGCCCTGCCACCAGCCCCAAACCATAAAGCACTGAAGAGGCACAAGAGGCACTGAAACAAAAGTTTGCAAGCTGACATCTAGGAAATAATTAACAGAATTTTATTGGATGTTTCCTCACAGGTAGCTCAGACTGCCAGAAAGTGCCCATTTGTTCACCTCAAGGAACACACATAACACGCTGATGATCCAAGGACAACCCCAATTCTTGTGGTCAGTGACCTCAGTTTGTGAAAGAACCCACTGCTTGGCTGGACTTCTGTTCCTCTTCCCACACCCGCACTGAAGCAGCCTGGGTCCCACTCATTGTCCCAAGAGAGCAAGAACCAGACAGACCTTCTGCTGGGCTAAGCTGAAGAGAGCCTGACTTGTGCTGAATGGGAATGTGAGTGCCTACCAGCGAGGCTGGATAGATGGCTAAGGGGGGCCCAAAGACAAATTCACACCAGCAGGAAATCAAGTGAGAGCAATGTCTTATGATCTGCCCTTGTAAGACATGTTCAGGTGATAGGTGCACCCCACAGCTGGTGACAGCTCTTTAGTTTCAGTGTGAAATCCTAGGCAGGTGCCTGACAGCATTGGGTGTGGAAAGGATACCTATCCCTCACTTGCCAGAAGTTGTAGAACACCCACTACTTAACACAAAAACCCACCCATTTTGAAGTACTTGAGGCTGGGGGATGGCAGCTAGCAGTGGAACCTCTAAAGGCACCAACTCTTTTCACATCTGTACACATCCTCCTGTAAGCCAGTAATACTGAGAAACACCACATACCCAAACAAGCTGTTCCTCCCTAATTTTTTGTTGTTTTGAGGTATATTTACTTTGAGGTTTTCACTCAATCCTTCTCTCCTGCAATTTTGCCATCAGATAAGAAACAGCTCTGCTGACTTGGTTTCAGATAAGAGATACATGAAGGAAGCTTTATTTCTTTGGTGATACATAGGTAGCAAACAAAACACACACTGCCCAGCACCCACCCACTCAGCCTGCAGACAGCCCTGCTGCTTGGCTAGCTGTTCCCTGGGGCAGCTAACCCTTCCCATCAGGGGCTCTCTGCAGGGATTTAACCCAAGCTCATCAAACAAATGACTTCACGGAGACTTCTTAGAAATCCTGGCCACCTGCTGTAAGTAATGGTCCTTCTCCCCTCTGCTCAAGAAAAAGCAAGGGGCATTGATACAGACCCTGTGGGAGTAACTCCTAGGGATCCCTATCAGACTATGGTAAGCAACTCCTACTCTGACCTTACAGGTGGGGCAGTAGAAACACTGTGAGGAAGAGACAGCTTTTCAAGCAGGGCCAGCTCTTACAGCCAGGGGCAGATGCTGAAGGAAGGGCTCAGCCCACACCACGTTCCAGTTCAGCTTCTCAGTACTCAGCATTGCAAAGTCTAGACACAAAGAGTGCCAAGACACAGCCTGCAGCAGGACAGTGAAGTAAATCCAGATCACCTGCGACTGCTTCAGAGCCAGAAGCCTCCTTCTTATTAATTTTTGTCCTCAAGATGTTTACTTTTCTATTTCAAGCAAAATTTGGGAAAAAAAGCAAAAAGCTGTTGGTCACTATCTATTCAAATACAAACAAGCCAAAAGGAGCCATTTCTCCCCTTTGAGCCAAAAGAGACAGTTATTTGGTGAGCTCTGGATACCAGTTAATAGATGAACCAGAACTATTGCCACGTCTGGATGTGGGAAGCATATGGAGAAGACCTGCTTTTAAGTTGTCCCAGTTTTCTCCTCTTGCACAGAGCAGCTCACCAGGCAGCCCACAGCCACCGCTGCCTGCCTGTCCACCCACTGGTACTGTACAGGGTTGGACCCTCATGCAAGCCAAAGTGCAGATGCCCAGTTCATAACCCATCTCACCTTAAGGCTCTGCTTTGTCCAGAAGCAAAAAGGCTTTGGGAGAATGGCCACAAGAGGTGCCAGACTGAATTATGTCTCTAAACTAAACCTTTGCACTGGACTTAATGTAGTATTGGTGCACCAAAGCCTCACCAGGCGACTGATGTTCTGCAGGCTGAGGCCTGTTTAGTTTCTGTGGCCAAGACTGGAGCAGTTACTCTTGCAACATAAATCAGAAAACAGTGCAGCTGCTACTGCAAAACAATCAATAGGAAGGCCAAGAGTCAGCTTAGTTCAGGCAGGCAGCCAGGATCGTTCCCTGTCACAACCACAGCAGCAATCCCCACCAACCTAATCTTTCTCCACTGTAATTCCCTAATACAAAGCTTAATGCTGCATTTCTGTTCATTGCTTTAGAAATTCAATGATATAACAGCACATGAAAGGGAAAGGTTTCTCAGGACCACAGGGAAGCTGTGCTGAATGCCATGTCCCATCATCCATCCATCAATCCCTGCCAAAGCTGCAGTGCAACTCAAATTTCATGGAGTGAGAAGAAAAGGGGATTCACAGTGTAAGAGAAGGTGCAGCTTAGATCCCTGCTGCTTGCCCTGAGCCAGAGCAATGCTGGGGTTTGGGTCACTTTTTAAAAGCAATACTCAGTGAGAAAAAGCTAGTAGAGGGGAGAATGGACCAAAAAACATGTTGTTATAATGCAAAATTGCCTTTTTCCTCTGCCCCACAGAGGCAGAAGTGGAACCACAGCAAACTCTTGCTTTATTCATCTGAGTGAAAACCACTAGCCACTGGAGGCTGTGTTGTTATTCTGGTGCAGAAGGATCTGGTCTCACCCACACAATGTTACACACCCACCCTCCACATTCATTTCTCACGGCTGGTTTGCAGGATGGCACCAACCACTTAGAGAAAGAACGCTCTCTTTCCACCTCACAGTGGAGGTATCACTAGAGATGCTTTGAAAGAGAGACTAATGGTACAGGACAGTAGCCTGGCACCTGCACCACAGACTGATAAAGACAAACCTGAGTGACCATTTCTGCTTCCAGAGCCTGAAGAAATAGCTGCCATGCCAGTGTCACTTCAGCTTTATCACCTCCTAGCCATTACCCTCAGCTGGCCCACCACCACCAAAGCAAGGCCCACGCACAGCTTTTGGTGGCTTTCAGCCTGACACCTGCTAAATGCTCTCCTGCATGCTTCCACATGGTGATTGTTTTGTGTTCACCAGAGATGTTACCAGGGACACAGCTGGCTCTGTCATGCAGAAAAGGGCAGCCTGTCTTCTTTCTCTCTGTCCTTTCTCACTGTACACTTGGATGGCTGCTAGAGCACTGTCTCACCCTGTCACAGCATGAAAGGCATAGCTCCGCAGTCCCCCACTGGCCCTCAGCCTGCTTCATGCCCAGGCTCCCTCGTGCTCACACAGCCAGTCAGCTGCTCCAATCCATGCCAAGCACTTCCCATGCACCTGTGAGCACACTGCCTGCTTTGCCCTTCCATCTCATCCAGGCATGTTAAGTGTCACCTTACACCCCTGAACTTTCCCCTGCTAGCCACGGCGTAAGCAGAGCCTGCTACCAGGCAAGGAAGTGAGAGTGAGAAGCTTTGTTCCAAAGCAGTCCTCAGAACAGACTTGGGCATCTTGTTCTAGAAGGAATCTCACTTCGATAATGAAGGTTATTTGGGAAGCATCTTCGGTCCGACCACAAGGCAGGCAGCATTCCTTGGGAGCAATGGCATGAGAGCATCTGGAGACTGACATTATCTTTCTTCCCTGGACATCAGCAGCAGTCCCCCAAGCACAAGGGCATCAAGATGATTCAGGTTCTGAAAGCAGCCATGTGACCAGGACAGGAGCTGCTCACAGAGGGCTGCACAGACCCCTGCAAGGGAAGAGCCTCTTGCTCAACTCTTCCTGCAAGGCTGAGCAGTGCACAAGGGGAGCAACAAGACACGTAGCAATGTCCACCTGAAGCACACACGCAGGATGAACCCTTCCGTGCACAGAACTATGGCTAGTAGTAAAATGGTTAGTTTGTTCCAATAAAGAAGTTTTTACCAACCCCATTATATAGGAACACAGGGCTAGATAAATCTCTGTAACTCCCCCTGTGCTGACACAGCCCACTCTGAAACAGGGCTCCGACTTTCTCCGTATGTGACATAACTACGGCAGCCTGCACCCACACCCTGCCCCCATGAGACACTGGAACAAGTTTCTTCACAGGCCCAGCCCTGAATCAGCAGTGTCAACGAAGCCACAGGAGCAGCTCTTGTAATTAACATACATCAAGGGCTCCCTGATTAATTTACACCCTCAGATGCCACCTCCTTTACTTCAGGATGCTAAACTAGACAATCCACAGGAGTGGCAGCTCAGAGTCGCTGACAGAGCCTCCAGTACTAAAATGGTACTCAGTCCTTTAAATCCTGACCCAAAAGGCTTCTAAAAAACAGTAGCCATCCAAACAAGCTGCAGTGTGTGCAGAGGAAGAGAACACTCATTCTCAGGAGATATCTCCTAGCCACAGCACAGCCAAAAGCCTGAGAAACAGCTGCAGAAGATACTTTAAGCTTGCTGATTCCGGAGGACTTGTTAGACAGAAGCCATCAACATAGATTTGGCCTTTATTTGTCCCAGAAAGCATCACAGTTTGAGGCTCCAGATAAGTGCCGAAGGCTTCTACGAAAACTACCAGCTTCCACACCTGACACATCCCAAGCACCAAGAACAAAGTGCACACCACCCACCCAGACTCATCACCACTGACATCGCATGGAGCTTGGCTCGTTCTGAGCCTTTTATCTGGGAAGGGTTCTTTTCTCCAGGAACACTGAGGGCAGCCCTTCTAGACACACTGTACCACAGATCAGCACAACCCCAGGGACAGGATCAGGCCTGTCACAAGCAGCTATTGCATCACGAGTGCCAAACTCTCTCCTCCCTTCCTCCAGCCTTTGTAGCCACAACAGGCAGAGCTACAACAATCTCCAGCATCTTTTCTACACTCCCAGGCTCACCAGTTCCCTCCCTCCTATGTGCTCCTTGGAAAGGATTTTCTACTGCTCCAGACCCTATGACTTCCAGGACACATTCTGCCTTTTCCCAAGGACATTAGACTTATTCAGGGGCTTCTACATGGAGTCATTGTCTCTACCACTCCTTTTCACCAGCTCTCGCTCTCTCAGGTGCCTTATGCCTACTTGACAAGGAAGACAGCCCAAAGCAAATACATATACACAGGCTCCCTCAACCCTCAGATTCTTGAGGGCACATCCTGCCTTTTACCTCAAGTCCCAGGAACGCTTAGTAGAAAGAGGCTGAGTATTAGAGCTGAGCAACAGAGGCAGAGAAGTGCAGAGGATTTGATGGCAAAGTGGTGGCCAGCTCAGAATCCAGCCAGCAGCTGGGTGTGGCTTGGGGAGAGCAAGGCGGCCAGGAATCACCTGCTCACACTGCCCCTTTGAGTAGGAGACTTCTGAGCTTTTGCAAAGGCCCTGGAATTAGGAGGCTTGTCCATTCCCAGCTCCAGAAAAAAGGAATGCCGACCAAATTACCATTTCTCCAGCCCTTGCATGGTTCTCGTCAAGTACAGTACAAAGCAAGCACAGCAGAGCTGGAAATCCTCTCCAGCCAGGGTTGTGAACACTTCATCCCTGCTTCATGAAGGGCACAAAGGGAAACATGGAGAAGCCCAGAGCGAGCAGGGGGCTTGCATCAGAGTACAGTCACTCCCAAGCCCACTGTGCTGGAAGGCAGCACAGCCCTCTCAGACATGAAACAAACACCCTCAGCTGCTGGACATGCAGGCAGATCTGCTGTAACCAGTACAGCACCAGGAGTCTGGAACTGGAACACAGGAATATGAGGAAGGTTTTTTGAGTTATCAGACTAAACTTAACTTTCAAACATAATCAATAACTGGACATAGGACCTTTAAGAACACATGACAGCTTCTCATATTTTATAGGGAAGACTTGCAGCTGCTTTGAAGTTTTGGGAGATAAGAGGCAGAAAGAAGTGGAGCAGCCTGGACATGCCACAAGTTCAAGAGAGATGCTGAAATTGCAGGTCAAAAGAATGACCACACAAAGACCACTTGTGCTGTTACCACTGCTGTGGCAGATGGAGCAAGGCTGGGCACTAAGCTGGTCTGCACACCTACTGTCTATGTGGGGGGACAAAAGAATAAACACGTCCATTGCTATGACTGCTTTTCACTAAAAGGGGCTGCTTGGCTTCCCTTGCACTCATCCAACGAGATGCCTGCAAGAGCATCTTTCCTCCTGGGAACTTCCTTCCTAGAGCCAGACAGACAGCAGGAATAAGCTCCTTCCCTCCCAGCAAAAGGTACTGCAGGGTGCTCCGGCTGCTTGGCTGCCAGCTTACTCATCTGGACACCCAGGCCTGCAGCCCTGCGACTGCTGGTGGCACTGATCCATGCACAGCAGCTTCTCCACCTCGCCAGTGAACATTTATGGCTATGTCAGCACATAACACCCCCCCACTCACCTCTATTTTCCACCAGAGAAAGAAGCAGCAGCTTCACTGCTTCCAGTGAGCACCAGGAGGTTCCCCATGAATTACACCCGTGTCTCAATGTATGCACATACAGGTGCCTTTCCTTCTGCTGACTGGGCTGGGGCTGCTGAGCTCAACAACTTTTTCTCCAGCGAGGGCCTCTGCAGGAGATAGATACAAATGAAAGTCCCGTGCAGGAAGGGACTTGAGTTTTGAGAAGTCACAGATGCTATGAAGCTTTCCTTTTTGAACCTGAGGAGATCTATAGATCTCTTCACACAGCCACACAAGACAGCATCACATATACTTCCCCTAGGATAAGCTTCACAATTCACACTTTGGCCAGCATAAACCAGCATTGCTCTGAGGGCTCCATAGAGACTAAGCTGATTTATTTCCTTCTCACAGCCTGGAATATTTGGTGTTACACCCCACACACAGAAAACAACCTGTGACCAGTCCTTAAGCCTCTGCATACACATAATCAAATTTCAGGAGCACAACATTTAAGATGCTGCTATGGTTCATTATTTCAATTTCAAAAGGTAAAAGAGGATTTGTTTGGGTTTTTTTTCTTCCTGCTACCCAATGGAAAAAGCCTCTACAGTTCCACAACTTATTTCCTGGTGGTCACATGGTGAGAGCTGACAAGCAAACCTGAATGTCAAATAACTTACTTTACCTCAGGTCAAGCCTGAAACAGAGTCCTGGCTAAGATACTAGGTTTTTTTTTTTTAAAAAAAAAAAAAAAAAAAAAAAAGAAATCCTGTAAACAACCCAGGAACTGCTCTCCAAAGAACACCCCAAACTGCACTGCCCAATCCAGCAAATTTATGGCCTTTCTGTAATGATAGTTCCTTTAGTCATAGTACTAGAAGCATCCCCTCAGCTTGCTTTATCATTTTCTGCTGACATTGTCATGCTTTAGGAGAAAAGCTAACTCTCACAGATGAGGTTTTGATAGGCAGCTGTGCCTTTGACAGTAGAACCCACCTCTTTCCCCAAAAAAAGAAGTGATTCAGCAGTTCCGACCCACCCTCAGATGAGAGCTCTGTAGGACAATATTCACATGCTACACGGACAATGGAGATGCTGTTGGGTAACTATGAGTCACAAGCACAGTTTGGGACCTTTGCATCAGCTCAAAAACAGCTTTTCAGTGATTACAGGTTCACATCCCATCATTTATCCAGGCTGCTATGCTTCCAAAGCAGGCATACCAAATCCCATACAGCTCACTGGAGCGGGATGATTCAAAACCCTTAAAAATATATCCCCTACTCTGTATTAAAGATTTAAGAATCCAACAGTGGCTGCATTACTCGAGACTAAAAAAAGGGTCAGTGACAGTCTCCTCATGTCACATAAGCCAGTTTTACTCATCCAGGCCCAGTGACTTAAGGATTTATTCAGATAGGGCTCGAGGCCGACAGTTTGTGAAGAGCTGCAAGATTTGAGGTACACATAAGGAGGAGACTGCAAAGTCAGTACAAAAAGACTTCTCAGTTGCTTGGCATATAAAGGTGGAGTCCAGCTCACCAGGAAATGCAACAGCCCCAAGAGAAGACACAGGCATGACAGAAAGCCATTTCCCAGCAAACCCTCAGGACAAGAAGTGATTCATGCTACAACACTGCAGTATGCACAATCAAGTAACTTGTAAACACGTGAGACTTCACCTAATGCACCTTGATAGCCACACAGGTTATTCTAGTGGAAAAACAGCAATGTTTTTTCATGCCAGTGAGCAGAAGAACCTCAAAGCTGGAGACAGCACTTCAGATGTGGGGCAATAACCTGGAGACTAAATCCAAGATCCCTACAACTTAATAGTGAAGTACTTAACAAGAGCTACATGAGGTCATATCAGACCATAAACACCTCCCGGCCTCTCATTTAGGAATCTGCCTAGCTAGCATGATGACCAATGTTGTTTTGGTTGCTATTCACAAATGCACCTTTGAAGTCCACAGTGAGCTCTTGAGGCTGCATATCATTTGGTCAGGGCTTTCCATTCTGTGTTAGCCCATAGCAAAGCCTTACTGCCATACACAAATGATGACAGTGTGGTCTTAATTCAAGGAGAAAGCAGAATCAGCTCAGAGGCAAGCTGAACTGATGCAAAGGCCAGAAGGAAAAATCTGGAAAAGAAACCACTTAGTGGGATCTTACACTCTGAAGTCCAGGAAAATTTCTGTTCTCTATGATCAGAGTTTCAAAGAATCATAACCAAAGAAAAACCCCAAAGGAAGAGGTTTTTCCCCTCCTACCCAGGAAGCATTTATCCTTGCACAGTACAGTCTCACTGAGTTCCAAGTCAAGTACAGATGCATGGAGGGACTATTAACCTTATCTACACACAGGCAAATAAGCAAGGCTTCTGCAAAATTCTGTCTGCTTGTCATCCATCACAAGACACTACACAACATTCCAGTTTGATGGACAGGACAGTGCAGGGTAGCAGCTGTACACCTACTCTCAAGCAGAAACCAGCTGCACAGCAAACACCAATACTTGGTATCCTACAGCAGCCTGCACTAGGATGAACTGCTCTCTCCTAGTACAGGCTGCAGCCATACCTTCTGCCCTATGATTTCATTCTAAGACATGGACCTCAGCCTGGAATCTGCACTGTCAGGAAGGTTTACAACAGGGACAAAGTGCAGCGATATCATGCCCCAACCAAACATCCCATTTGCTTTTACTTTCAGACGTCAGCTCTGTTACCTTAGAGCTGTTCTCTACCCAAGATATATGCCACCCACACAGGCAGAGTCAAAACTATCCCAGGGAAGTCAAACTTCAGAGAGAATTTGAACACCCAAGACCCAAGCCTTGTCTGGCTTTAAACAGCATAGTTTGCCCTCTTTCAGGAAGGAGGTGAATGCTACCTAGAAGGCAGCTCCTAACTCTGTTCTCTTTATCATGCCTCCACTTGTACCTCATAGGAGTGGGAAACTAATCTAATCCTGATTCACATAAAGCTTTCTACCAGGCTCCCTCCCTGAAGGCAAAGTTTAGCACACTGTGGATGCTCTGGACATACAAACAGCAAGAACAAGAGACTTGCTCAGCACTATGGTGGCATCTGAGCAAGGCAAAGGATTTGGGCACAACTGCCAGCCTGTCTCCTGTCCATACCACACCCCCAAGCAGCACAGGGACCACTCAGGGAATAACTGGGCAGCCACCTTTCCAACAAAAGCAACAGCAAGTAAAGCAGCCAAATCCTGGCAGCTATCAGCAAACGGATCCCTGCAGGAGAAGGGCTTTTTCCCTTGTTCACAATAAAAGCTGGCACCATGGCATGACTCCAGCCTTGGAGATTCCAGACCAGTGTGCAGACCAGCTGGTAAGAGCTTCCCATCAAGCTTCAGAAGTAACAGTCACACTTCATTGGGCATTTCTGTAAACAAAACACTGAAGAGAGGGAAACTTCAAACCTAACTACCCAGAAAAAGCCAACTTATGCTGCATGAAAGCTACATCTCAAAACACTGCCTGTCCCTAAAGAACAGGGAGTGCCGTGGAAAGATACCTATGATCGAGGTGAGAGGAGTTCAAGCAGTAAACAGCTCTGGTTTCACTTGGCTCCAGGAGAAGCTGGCAGTTCTCTGAGACTAAATAGATATACCTGATTCTCCCACACCACATTCCTCTTTCAAGTTTAAGATACTTTTCTGCATTTGTTATTCTCAGCTAGAAAAGGGTCCACGTACGGACTGTAGCACGTGTTTCTTGAGTTTTTGCCTTGCATGCAAAACGGCTGAGCTTCAAAACACCACACACCATTGTCTTCACCTGTTCCCCAGGTATGCCCTGAGCAGGGGCAGACCACACTGTGTGCCTGCTTCAGAGACAGCTTTTTAAGACTTCTTGTGCAACTTTAAAACAGAGACAGTACCTAGCTAAACTGAAGATCTAGCTCTTGCACAGGGCAAGAAAACTCCCCAGAGCCCTGCACCCGCAGGAATAGCCCTCTGGGAGCAATAAAGACGCTAAGAACGAATAAAGAGCAGTCTCCCGGTTACTCAAGAGGAGCTGTTCAGCTCTGACCCGCACAGACAACACGCTGCTTGCTGCCTCCATCCCTGGCTCCGCTCCTCTCCCCGCCGGCGGCCCCACCAGAGCCATCCCCCAAGCCAGGCCGCGTCACCGTGGCGGGGTCACCCGTGCAGGCTCCCCCCACCTCCGCGGGCACGGCGGCACCCTCCCGCCGCCTCCCTCCCAGGGGCCCGTTTCGGATCGCTGCTGGCGGGGCTGGGGCGCTCCGACACCCCCGGGCCTCAGCCTGAGGCACGGAGCCACCCGCGGGGGCCGGGCCGGGGGACACTGAGGTAAAAGGCCCTAAAAACCAAGCGCCGAGCGCCTCTAGGAAGGAGGAGGGGGAAGGCGGAGCGCCACGTCCACCGCCACGCCCCCGCTGCTGCTGTAATTAAAAAATTAGTAACAACGAAAGCAAGACCCGCCGGCCGGCTCGGCCCCGGCCGCACCTCAGGCCCCCGGGGCCGCCCCGCGCTTACCCAGGCAGGCGCCGCTGACGAGCGCGGTGGCGGTGAGCGCCCCGGCCGAGGCGCCGTAGACCTTCCTGGCGTTGGCGACGAGGAAGGGGGCATGTTCCTGCAGGCAGCTGGCCACCCCGATGTGGTAGACCCCCAGGAAGCCGCAGCCGGCGAAGGAGATATTCCAGGTGGAGTCCGGGGGGAACATGGCCTGCGCGCCCCGCCGGCAGCGGGCGGTGAGGGGCGAGCAGCGGCCGCGAGGAGGAGAAGCCGCGGGGCTCCTCTCACATCACACGGCCCGCGGGCGGTGGGCACGGAGGAGGAGAGCCGGGAGAGGCTGCCGCCGAAGAACCGAGGCGCAGCACACCGCAGATCACCGGTTGTCACCAGCGGCAGCCGCCGAGTTTATATGCGGCGGCCCGGCCTCGGGCCCGCCCCCGGCCGCGGAGGGGCTGAGCTCGGGGGTGGCGGTGCCACCGCCCCCGGCCTTGGGCGGGAAGGGCCCGGCCCCTCCTTCCACCCTTCCCCCGGTGCGCCCCGCTCCCAGCCGGGGGTCGGGCCCGGGGGGTCGGGCCGGGGCACGGCCGCTGTTCGCTGCCCGTCGAGCGGCGGAGGCCACGCCAGGCCCTTCGAGAGGGGGAAGGAAAGGATGGCGGCTCCTCCAGCACCCAGACCCTGCTGTGCCCAGGCAGAGCCCGTTTGTCCTCCCAAAACACCCTCTGTCTGGGGGACCGCTGCTCCAGGTTCTCGGAGTTTCCTGCGGGTGCAGTCCTTTGTTCTTCGGGAGGAAGGACAGAGCTCTGCCCCTTCATGAAAAGCTGAGGAGCCAGAGGGAGGCGAGGCTCAGCGCAGCACCAGAACACAGAGCAAGGGAACCCTTCTCTGCCTCTAAACTCACAAAACCACACACACTTGCTTACCTTTGCTAACCTTCTCTCACCAGTTTCCTCTGCATGCCTCTGAGCTCACCAAAACGCTCACCTTTGGTCAGGGCAACTGCGATTTTCAGTGCACAAGCTCTTAGCACAGGCAAGCCCATGGTGTACCAGCTCGCCACAGAGCTGCACTGGGTGAGAGGCCAAAATAGAGTTCAGAACCTTGAATAGATTTCAGAAGCCTTGTCATAAACAATACAGAGAATAGTCATTCAAAGATAAGTGTGAAAGTTTACAGAGACATCAAAAGGATGAGCACAGCAAGAGAAGCAGCTGCTCAACTCAGAGTAAAGAAGCAAGATCAACAGGAAGGAGGTTTGGGGGGTACAAAGCAAAAGCATAAGGTTTTTTTTAAATAGAATCAACATGAAGCAAAAGCACAGTCCACCAAAGTAATTTATGCCATCTTGGCATAAATCTATTTGCATTAGTTTTCTTATAAGTGGTCAGAAGTTTGGGATAGTTATACCTGTCTTTAACAGCTTTCAGACTAAACAAAGCTAGGTCTTCCTCCCCACGGGAATTTCACCAGTTAGTGGAGGTCATTCAAGTAGCCCCTCTTCAGTTCCTTCCACTCAAAATGTCCTTTAAAATGATACCAGGGAGGCTGGTACCCTCCCCATAGAGGGGCCATCAATGTTTTAAGAACAGCTGTCTACTGCCTCAGTCTACTGCCTCAGAGTCAGTTGACTGAAGCAACCAAATTTTGCAGCTAACCCTTGTATAAATCCAATATCTGAGCTCAAGTTAGGCCTCATGCTCCAGCCCCTACAGACAGAGCACTTTTTCATTACATGTTTGCACTTTCCTTCCATCAGACAGGCAGGAATCCAGCCTTATCTTTCTTCCAGGTCCTACCCTGGAGCCCACCACCTCACCAAGCTGCCAGGAAATGCCTGTGATACATCTTAGCTCCATCCTGGAGCTCCTTAAGAATTAGCCCCACTTATCTCAAGTTCTCTGTTTATGCCCTGTACCCACCCTTCTTTCTCTTCCTCTCGTACCTCTACTTGCTTTTGTAATTTCCTTCCTCCCTTGTGTTTGATGTGCTTACATAACCCTTACCGGCCCTCATCTCCTCCAGCTGAAGGGGTGAGCATTGGCACACTGGAGCCTTTACCCCCTTAAAGGCCCTTAACACCAAGACAATCATCATGCTTTCAACCCCTGCTTCTGGTGACGTGGAAAGGTATTTTAATGTAGCCAAACCCAAAGAAAACGTTGTGTCTTGCATTTTCTGGAACAGGGACTGTGCTGCAGAGAAACTAGTCAGCGGGCTGTGACTTGAGCGGAAATCTGTGGCAAAACCTTGTTTGCAGATACCTCCCTAACACTTGTAACCACAGGAACAGCTTTGTTCTTGAGCCAACGCTGCTTCCTCTTTTTTCAGCACTTCACAAACCCTTAGGTTCCTGCAAAATAGTCTGCAAAATAGAAACAACAGTGCCGTGACAGTGCTGGGGTTAGTTTCACTTGTTTTCTCAACAGCAATCTCATCCTGAGTTGGTTACATCACTCTGCCTTGGTCCTCAAGGTTACCTATTTGAGGGGGTTAATGCTGCCCTGTTGAAATAGGTTAATGAAATAAACCATATGAACAGTAACCTCTTGTGGAGTGCTGCCTAGTTACTGGCACTAGCAGCCTGGCAAACAACTGTGTTTTTCTCAAAAATAAATTATCCCCCAAAACAAATTGTTTTCTCCTCGATAAGAAAGTACTGCTATAATCCTGCAATAAACCAGGCCAGCAAAATTTACGTAGCAGCTCTTCATGTGTATTAAACTCCTATCCGAGCACTGCAAGTTCATGTGTGCCCTTACATGTTGTGATACCACCAAGACAGCTTCCCATGCAATCCTTGTTACATGTTTTTTCTATTCAAATGAATGGTGAGAAATTAGTACATATGCGACAATAATGCGCAAGCAAATAATCTCTGTTTGTTTTTTTCAGGCAAGACCTTGATTGTCAGTGGCCAATGGGAATTAATTTTAAAGAGAAGCTGGGAAGCAGTCTGCTATTGTTGCCTGTAGTCAGCAAGACTGGGGCACTGATCATGAAGCCCAACCCAAGTGCTGTTAACAACACTGGAAAGCCTGGCTTTGATGTCTTTTTCTTACCTGTCACGTTTGCATATATCAGACAATTTATGGCAAACACTTAGGACTTGCTTCATAGGAGCATCTCCTGAGGCAATGGAGCAGTCCCCTTGTCCTGCTCTCATGGGACTGAATTTGCCTTCTAGGAAAGCTACTGCAGATATCTCTGCCCTTTGTAAGTCAAACTTACCGAGTTCAGCAGGGCTGCCTGCATGTAGCAGCTTGCAAAATTGGGCTTTAGTAGTAAGAGTGAAACCAGTTAATTTGACAGTGGCCCAAGGGAGCCGTTGCTTATTACTTTCCAGTAGTGTCCAGGGCGTTCTCCTTGCTTTCCAAGTAGTGAAGATGTCATGTCACTCTCCCTGCCCCATGGTATTTGTAAGGAATACTTTTCAGCCAGAGCAAATCTGAGATGGCACAGCATTTGTGTCCCAGTGAGGAAAGCTTGCATGTTTCAACGTCAAGCCTATGACTAAATCACTTTCCCCTACCATCAGTTTAGTAATGATCAGTTACCAGTGTAATCTCCAGGCACAAGGTTATCCTTTCCTTTCAATGCCTTTGAGCCTTTCTTTATGATGAGGTCAGGAAAAATCTGTTCTAGCTAAAATTGATTCTGCAAGGGGACAGACTCAGCCACCACTCTGAGTGTTTGCAGGCACTAGTTTTCTCTCAGAGCTTCATGGAACACAATGCATCGACCCCACCGCTCCCCTCGCCTTTGGAAATCATTGCAATCTGAAAAGGCATCAGTGACACTTGAAAATTCAGAAGTGTCCAGAGAGCAGGAGCAGGGATCCCAACTACTTCACAGCTGATGCTCATTGAGATCAGAAGAGCATGGTGAACTCCATCCAGAGCACCAGACAAGTCTGCAACAGACTTCGAGGCATATCAGAGCTCACGTGCAAAGCCATAACGTGACAGCTGCTTCATGAACAGGTACGGGGGAAGAAAGTTAAAATGCCTCGATTTTGCTTTCAGAAGAAACATTCGCTGTGGGGAGGTTTTAGCAGACTATGTAACGTGTGAAATCTTGGAGCAGACCTGTCCCCTGACCTTCACAAGCAACGCCTGCAGGGCAGTTATGTAAAATACACTGGCTCCCTGTGGCAGTGTAACAGCCTGTGTTTGCAGTGCATTCTCCAAAAGCTGCTCCCAAAAGTTTCTTCTCTAAACATTTAACCAAATGAGCTGTTCTTCTTTCCCAAAGCAGACTGAGTGACTGGAGTTTTCATCAAAATGATGCACTTTCAGGAAGGAATTTAAAGGTGGTAAGAAGACACTCAGCACAGGATCAGGTCCATAACTCAGGGCTTAACAAGTCACAGGGAGAAGACAGAGAAAAATAGGGGGAAGGAAGTTAGTCTAGATGTAGCTGTAGTGCTGCCCTCATCACAGTAGTCAGCAGCTGGCACTACAGGTTTCAGTCTCATCCCACAGGCCTCAGCATAGCAAAACTCATGGAATAGCTCAGTGCCACTGGAACAAATTCCTTTGTGCATGGAAAAACCCTGCTCAGTGGTGTGATTGGGCAGTTCCTCCCTGGGAAAACACTGTGCTCCTGCAGCAGCCAAGCAAGGCAATACAGTGGGGGTGTGGGGGGTGTGTGGAGTTGCCTCTCAGTAAAACCACATCCAAGAACCACTTGTTACCTCCTCTAACTTCTCTTTTTTCTTGCAGCAAAGCACAGGCAGGCAGCAAGGGTTAGTTGCTTAAATCACAGCCATTTTGAGGTCTGAGGATATAACTTTCAACTGCTCTCTCCCTTGGCTGCTGCAAATGGGTGTTTCTCTCAGCACACCCCAGGGAGATAAAAGTTTTTCCTACTTGGATTTCACCCATCTCTTCTCTCAGAAGTATTTGCCATGCTTTATCCAATGACTCATAACCAATATAGCTCTATCAGCTGGTGCTTTTTTTTTTTTTTCCAGGACTACATTAGAACAACTTCACAGTATAAACTGCTCTAGGACATTTCTTGTTGACACCGTCTGTGGAGACTTGGCATGGGAAGATCACCACATGTGCTGCTTGTGCTCTACCTGCTTACAGTGACAGCCAAAGATCACTGTAGAAGCCAAAGTTGCCTGCTAGAACCAACTCCTAGCAAAATACTTTAATAAAAGCAAAATTTACTGTCCTCCCAAGCTGATGCATTCTTCTGGGCACACCAGAGATCAGTTTCAGTTCTCAGAAAATACCATTCTTCTCATAAAATAGTGTATTTCTGTTTAGATCAAGGTGATCCACATCCTGATAGTTCCCCAGAAGAGCCATTCAGTGTGAAGAGCACCTCTGCATTGATCTCAGTATCCCATGAAGAACAGGATGGAGGATGTTGTTTGTTACAGATTGTTACACATACTGATGTAACATGAAATCAAAGTACAGTCAAGCATTTTATTGGTGTTGCCCTTAGAAATCTGACACAGCACTGAAATTGGTGCTTTTAGATATTTACAGAACAAACTACTATAATTAGCTCTGAAATGTTGTTTCTGGGCTAATTTAAACCTGCTGTCCATTCAGTTTCACATATTTTGGAACTGATTGAACAGATCCTAAAAAATAGAAGTCCTTTTATTGCTGGAATAGATGGGACTCTTGCCTGAGTAACTGGGATGCCAAAACAGTATAGAGGTGAATTTGAGTTAACATCAGGTAGATTCAGCCTCCACACACTGTTTAAGAAACAGAAGTGTCAAAACAAGCACAAGCTTAGCCATTTCCCAAGTACTTTAAGAGAGTTGAATCCCATGGCTTGTCATAAAATTCACATGCCTGTTTCAGACAGACAAAAAGAATCAAAGCTTTGTCCCAGCTAATTCAAGAACAGCTGTCTGAAACCAACAGCACTTGTACGGTTATAATAATAAACTCAAAACCCATTTAAAACGAAGAACTTTAGTAATTTCTGTATAACAAATAATTAATCAAATAGGCCAAATCCCATGTCATCATCGGATTCTTCAGATTCTTCCTTCTTCTCTTCTTTCTTCTCCTCAGCTAAGGGAAAAAAAACAAACAAAAAAGACCAAGGCAATGGTCAGTATTTGGATTTTCTGCACTGCCACAGATTTTCAAGATACACGTTTTGGTGTTCTCAGCTTCCACATTATTGGTATTTCAGCCTCCATGGTTCATCTCATTCCCTTTCAGTAGATAAATATAAACACCAAGGGGACAGAGATACTACTGTTGAAGGGATATACTTTACACAGTGACCTCTGTTTGATTCTTGGTTCTAAGCCAGACCAATCTTAAAGTGGATAAAGAGCAAACGTTTCCGATTGCGCAAAGCAAAAGTAACTGCTCAGTTTACACTTCAATCACACAGTGAGCTGCCAAAATGGAAAAGCTTTGAAACTTGGACTCAATTATTAAGATTTTAATGGAGGTGCCCTGTCACAACACCTCTCCACCCACACTCACCTGCAGCAGGGGTAGCAGCTGCAGCAGGAGCAGCAGAGCCCCCTCCAGCAGAGACTGCCACAGCGCCCCCAGCCGGCATGCTGGCGAGTTTTCCATTGCCTGAGTGGGACAGCAGAGAAAGTATTTAAATGCTCATTGCAAGCACAGAGTCAAAAGGAAGAGAAATGAGAGTGATACTATGTCTCATGGACTGAACCTGTCATGATTAGCTAAAAAAGAACAAGAGGCTGCACTCATGATGAAGTTTAAACAATTCCATGAAAAAAACTCAAGAGTTTAAGATTCACAAAGCTTATCCTGAGAACACTGACAGCATATTACTAGTAAGTTGTCTGTTACAGTCTCCTTCCCCCCAAAAAACCTGTTATATAAAAAGTGGCAAACATCCAATATTACACATACAGAAAAACTGTACGCGTTCTGAATACAGCTTAATAGCCCAGTAATTGATAATTTCAATACACTTCAGAAACAACATATAGGCAACACTTGCTTCCCCCCTCCCCACTTTTTTTTTTTAAATGGTTTAGAGAACTGTGAGGGCATGACTGGATCACACTTACAGGAGAGAACAGGGTGGGGTGAAAAGATGTATTTACAGCAAAGAGTACAATACAAACCCTATTGCATCTCCTTTGAGATTAGCAAACTGACTGCTGATTTGTGCTCGTCTTTGGAAAGCTAGCTAGTTCTCTGGCATCTGCCTTTCACATACCAAGGTTCCCTTGGCATTCATTCAGAGGTCACGTACACAGAACGTTTGCCTGTATTCCAATTTCTGAGAATCAGTTTCTAAATAATTCCCTGTTACTTCAAGCTCTAATAAAGTATCCAAGTAAACAACCATGTTTCATATGCATGTCAGTATGTTCTAGGAAACTATTTAAAGGAAAAGTATTACAGAGAGATGGCATAAGTGTGTTGTAAGCACATGCATAATGGCTCTCTTAGGTCTTCAGACCACAGGGATAGAAATGTCCAGTTACTACTTGTAACAGCAAGGCCAAGCAAAGTCCTGGCAACCTTTAAGCAAATATGTGCCTAAAAGTTCCCTTGTGCCTATGCACCCGCAATAAAAAATATGAAATTAATTCATCAGAAACCTTTGTGCTGCCTCAGCTCTGCTTTATGTCAGCCCTATGACCCAGTCAATTACTGATAAAAGTTCCAGCTTTTCTAAGAGCCAGCAGGTAAGAGCACAAGCTCCTACAGCAGTCAGCACTCAAGTCCTACCTTGGAGAAAAGGAAATGCCAGACTTGGGGAGCTCTAGAAGAGCTGTGTACTGCAGAGGCTTGTATTAATCAGAGAGGGGGTAACTGTACCCTTAATGTGAACTGACATTTATTTACATTTAACAGTCTGTTCTTCCTGTTTTACATAATTGGTTCATTCACGTGGATAAATGCAAAGCAAAAAAAAAAAAATCTCTCAGAGAAATTGAAGGACAGCTAATTCTTTCTCCAGTCCACATGTCCAGAAAACTATGTCAGGAGCAGACTACCAGTAAGCTCATACATGCTTCAGTTTTCCAGTTTAATGTGGTCCACAAGCGAAACCCAGCAGGTACTGGCACCAACCTGCAGGGAATTAGAATGGACCTGGATTTCAGTAATCTCAGCCGAGACCCAGCATGGAAGTCCTCAACCACAAAGCTAAACTGATGAGTAATCAGGGAGCTGGCAGCAATTCTTCACTCTCAGGTCTAAGTTACCAAAGTAGCAGAGGCAATTATCTGTGACACTCAGACTGTACTTACCCTGAGCAATGACATCCTCAATGTTTTTTCCATTCAGCTCACTAATAACCTGTGTAAATTAAGTTTAGAATGTTAATAGTTTCAAAACAGCATGAGTGTAAGCTACATTTGAACAAGTACTGATTAATCACCACCATGTGTAATGCCTCCATCCTTCTGCTTATACAGCCCAAACATTCCTTACATCTCAGTGGAAGGAACAGGACATTGAAATGAAAACTTCAGCTAAGTCTTTCATACTTTTCTGTGACAATTGTAACAGATTTCACGAAAAAACTAATTCATAATGAATCCAGAGACCTTGCAGAAAGGATTCACAGATGTTGTGGAGCCAATTAGGAAACCCCATTACTGGTCTGTTAGTCACTGAGGGACTGTTAACCTATCTTGCTTAATACTCACTGGGAGGCTCTGAAGCACTGGGCCCCAGACCAGAAACCACAGGGTTCTGTTCCTAACAGTACCAAATGTTATAGCCAAGATGGCTATTGTATCCTTGCACTGGAACAGAGAGTCCTAACTTCACTTTACTACAATTGTTGTATAACCAGGGATGAAGAAAGCAAAACACAAACCCAAAAATTGCTAAAGCAAACAAGCACTTAAAAAAAAAAAAAAAAAAGAGAGAGAGAATGCCACAGACCTTACTGGTGAGTCCCTGCTACCAGGGGTCAGTGCTCAACACTGCAGAGCCACCAAAGCCAAAGGACTTTAACCAAGAGCTTCTCAGCGTGCACCTCTTGCTTACGCAGAGCGCACCATCTGTGAAATGCTGTGCCTGTGTGCTTGCTTCATCCGGAGGGAAAGTGTTTTTAAGCCTTCACTAGATAATTACACTGGCATAAGATAGAGCCAATGCAAATGGAAAAGGATTGATTAATTATGACTAAATCAATCAGATTTCCAGGTATTGGAGGATCAGAGAAAACAACTAATTTATGAAGGTTTTAAACAAATGTAAACAAGCCAAAGCTGAAAGACCTGGTGTTTAACCAGGACCACCATGAGTTCAAACCATAAGGATGCTGTCAGCTCAGCCAACCCAGCTTTTGGTTGGGCCAATGGTAAAACACTCTCTCCAGCTGGGAAAGAAACTGGTTTCTCCTTCACCTCTCTGGAACCACTCCACATACAAGTATGGGTCAGGCAATAAGACTTTTTTCTGGTTCTTTATATCACAAGAAACATTCTAATTAACATACTCTCTTCTTAAAACACCTGTTTTTCAACACAACCACTTCAGCATTTATTTCCAAAATATTCCTACATATTATTATTGAATACCTTTAATGTCCATGTTATAGTTTGCCCATGTTACTTGGTGAAGGAACAAATGGCTCTTTGCAGTATACTGAATATCAGGCCTTCAAAACTGTTTGCTTTGCATCAATACTGACCAAAAGCCAAAATTAAACATTAAGTGCAAACCATACATTATGTCAGAACAGAACTTATTTTCAATATGTACTTATCTGTAGCCACCATTCCACTGAAAATTATTAGAACTCTGAACAGTCAGATGTCAGCAACAACTGACAAAAGATCTTTGCAGCGGACAAGTGTTAAGGAAGAAAGCCAGACTTCTACAAAACTCTTGTAAAAATAGCTCTGATTAGTTAAGCAGTGTTTTAGAAGTCACACATGTAATGACCAGCAAATGTCTGAACAAAGTAAGACCAGATCAACGGCAAGGCAACTCAAGAAACACTGAAGCCCAGGACACAGCCTGATGCTGACTGGGCCACGACCACCTGGAATCAAGAGGTAACGCCACCTTGTTCATGCGTTCATCGTCTGTCTCAATGCCAACGCTGTCGAGGATCTTTTTCAAGTCCTTTGACGTGGGAGACTCATTGCCACCGAGGACCGCCAGAAGGTAAGCTGCGACGTAACGCATCCTGTAAAACAAGAGTGGCTCTTCAGTGCTAACATCTGGTTACACGTTCGGAGGAAGCACACCTCACCTTCCCGCCTCCAACTGTCCCCTACTTTTAAACGAAGCCCCACGACAGACAAGGCCGTCCCGACCTCCTGCCAGCACGGGGCCCCGCACAAGGCCGCCCGCTGAACACCGCAGGGCCGCAGCGGCTCCCGCCCTGCGCCAGGCTCCGGGGCGCCGCTGCCCCAAGGCCCGAGCAGCCGCCCCGCCTGACCGCGCCGGCCCCGCACACCTCTGCGGAGGAAGCGGCACCGCCGACTCCCCAGCACCTCTTCACCCCCGGACTGCATCCCCGCCCCAGCTCCCCGCGACGTTCGCCTCAGCCTGTCCCGTGCCCCCGCAGGCCCTGGCTTAGGCCTAGGCCTAGGCCCAGGCCCAGGCCGGCAGAGCACATGGCCGCCATTTACCCCACCCGCAGTGGTCTCGCCCAAGCCCCGCTGGCAGCCGCGGGCGGTAGCGGGTGCGCCGGGAGCGACCATTCCCGCCAGGAAGGGGGGGAGAGGGGAAAGGGACCGCCGCGCGCTTACTTGGGAGGAGACGGCGGCGCAGGACACAGGCCCGGGACGTCCGCTCACGATGGCAGCTGGGCGGCAAAAAGGAAGGGGCGCTTCCTCCGCGACGCCTTCTTCCTGTGACCCCTCAACAAGGCGCGCAGCCATTGGGCCAGGCCGGCGGGGGGCGGGCAGGCCAATGGGGAGCCGCGGGCTTTGCTGCCGCACGCATGGCCGCCGCGCGGCCGGTGGCGCATGCGCAGAGCGGGGCTGTGGGACGCGCTGGGGGCCGGGATGGCGGCGGGGCGCGGGTGCCGCCTCAGGACGGGGCTGCGGCGGCTCATTCTCCCTCTGCAGCTTTGGTTTCTTTCCGCATTGCGCAGCACCCGCGCTGAGCCGGGCCTTGGCAGCCACAGGAGGGAGCGGGCGGCCTGGCCTGCCCTGGGGGGCCGCGAGTTTGAAACCTGCGGGAGTTCCTGCCCCTGTTCGCTTGATTTCTTCCCGGATTAGGGACATGAATAAAAGTGAGAAGTTGTGCCAGAATTCACTGCACCCAAATGAACCGGGACCGCTGGGGCAGTGGGGCTGTGAGGGGTGCTTGGCTCTCCCTGCCTTGCTGCCCTGGAGGCTCCCCAGAACACCCTGTGGGTCAGGGCCCTCTCCACTTCTCCGGTAACTGGTGCCACCAGAAAACAGCCAGGCTCCCAGTTTATACCGGAGGAAATTCCCCTCAGTGCAGCCTGTGTGCAGCTCTGAGCAAGGGGCGCTTCTCCCAGGGCAGTGGCAGCAGCACCGCCAGCCGCAGCACCGTTCAGACACCCAGCCTCGCCCCTCTGGGCAAAGTGGGGAGCAGCACGAGTGCTGTGGGGCCTGGCGAGGACGCCGTGCTGGACCGAGTGCCGTCCCTCCCCGTGCGACAGCCAGCTGGAGAGCGCGTGGGGCAGCAGGGCCCGGCATGGCGCAGCCCCGTGTCTGCGGGCAGGGCCAGGGCGAACTGCAGCACCCAGCCACCTGCCCGCCCGGGCCTGCACACAGCTCCCACATTTCTCCCCCTCAGTTCTCAGGGGATGAGCACCACACCGGGAGCTGCCCGTGCCTCCCGTGCCCTGCGGGCTCAGCTCATGTTCGAGCCCAGGGGAGCCGTGCTGGGACCGGCTGGGGTGCCAAGGCCGTGGCGGTATTGTGAAAATCGCATTTTGGTTCTCCAGCGCTGCCTGCCCCTTGTCCCACTGCATCTGGCGCCTCCTCTGCCTCGGCCCGCCCCGGCAGTGCAGCTCGCCTGCGAACTTTGCAGGAAGTGCCCGAGCTGTGCCGGGCCGAGCCGAGCCGTGCCGGGCCGAGCCGAGACGTGCCGGGCCGAGCCGAGCTGTGCCGGCCTTTCAGGACCCAGGTTCTGTGTGCCAGGGAGCGGGTGCAGAGGGGTGAGACCAGCGTGGCCGTGCTCAGTGTGTGTGCCCTGGCTGCACGTCCTGCGGGGGGGGGAGGGCCGTGGGCTCAGGGCCCTGTGGGGTGTGGGGCCATGGGGGCCTGGGGCTGCCAGAGCTGGCGGCAGGGCAGGTGAGGACAACTTGGGGCGAGGGGGTGTGTGGGTGTGGGTGTGGGTGTGTGTGTGCCTGAGCACAAGTGTCCTCCCGTGCTCTGCATGCACGCCTAAGGCTGTGGTTGTGGTCTCTAAGCCTCCCCAGCATGGCCAGTTTGGAGCTGCCCTCTGGTTCCTTCACCATCAATAGCTTTACGAAGCTGTAGCAGACGGTATTTTTGCTTTTGCATATCTCTTAACAGAGCTATGTATGTGTTGTGTACAGCCTTTGTGTAAGAAATGCTTCCCTTTTTACTGAAGCTGTAGTTTCCATTTCTGTTCTCCCTGTCCCTGTGTGTCCATACGGTTTCCGCTCTTTCAGGGAGCTGGATGTGACACCTCCCTCCGGACTGTGCCGTGGGAACATCGGTGCTGCCACGTCCCACGGGGTAACAGTAAAAAGCACTGCTCCCCGGGGTGTTTGTAGGGGCTCGCTGCTGGCCTTGGACCTTACAGCCATTACAAGTTTTCTGTAGTTCTGCATCACTCACTCAAAAGAAATCTATATTTACCTCTTAGCTCCATGTCAGGGTTTACAAAGGGCTCCTGATGTTCACACCGTAAGGTAGCTTAATTGCCAGGCTCAGGAGGAGCTGCAAAAGGTAAAGTGGAAAGAGCAGGAAATGGGGGACTGGGAAGTAAGTGACGACTGGTTGAAAAAGCATGGTGCCTCTGCTCATCCTTGCACTGCCAGTGTGCTGTGATGATAGTGGCTGGTTTTGAAAGTCCTGCGTGGATGAAGGCTTCTTCACACTAAGAAGGCAGAGGAATAATTAATTTGAACTTGAACAAGTTGCATACCTCTGCTCCTTTAGGTTTAAATCCTTAGCACGCACTGTGTGATAATCTGCTTTTCCCCTTTCTCTTTCTCTGTGGAGGGTGCTGCGAGGGGAGGAAACAAGGACTAGCTGGTAACTAGCTGGCCATGGTTTCGTGCCCAGTTTGCTGCGTTAGCGCGTCCCCACGGAGGCAAATCTGCAAGAGCCCCAGTCCCACTGCACACTCCGGGGTTCCTGTGCCACAGACATGCCTTTTCCAACCACATCCCTGCCTCTGTCACGCTTGCTCTGCTGACCTTTTCCCCTTTTTCCTCTATGCTCACTTTTATCCCATTGGCACCCAGTTTCACAACTGGGTTCAACGAGGACCCATTGCAGCCTGCGAGCAGCTTCTACGTTCTACTCCTGGCTTGGCTCTCCCTGCCTGGTTTCCCCCTCCACTTGTAAAGCTGCCTGCTAAGGCACTTTGAAATCTGCATAAGGCACAGGCATTTACATTTATATCTTTGGAAGTTAATATTGCTATTTATCCTGATGGTAGGTGATTGCTCCATTCCCTGCTGAGATGTTGGCTGGGAAAACTCGGAGGTTTTCCCTAGGAGGAGAAGCCCCCATGGCATCCATCGCCCTGCATTTCTGTGCTCCCCACCTGCAAAGCTTTCAGCAACACACATGTAAACCCTCGTGCCCTCTTGCTGTGATTATAAACTGTTTCTGTCTACTCTGGGCTGGGGCAGGAGGCCTTCATTGTGGACTTGTGTTCTCTTTCAGAGACATCTTTCTTCCTCCTCCTTGTCCTGGCTGCCTCCTGGTGCCGGCGGTGCCTGCCTGCCTGGCAAGTCAGAGCATGTCCAGACCCTGTGGACGAGACGCAGAAGATGGCAGAGCTGCTGGGGCTCAGGGACGAGCGCGGGGAGTGGGCTCTGGGGGCTCCTGCACTGGCTGGCTCCTGCCTTGCAGGCAACAGACTGAACCTGGATGTTTATCCTGACGGCTGCCACCAGTTCCTCCAGCTGTTCGAGGGGCGACGGGGAGAGGTGGTGCAGGTGGAGTTCCTCCGGCTCAGCAGCAACGATCGCCTCCTTGGCACCACACTGGACATCCTTCCTCAGCTGAAGCACCTGAAATCCCTGGTGCTAAAAGGTAAATTTGTGGGCCCATCACCATCCAGCTTTTCTAGGCTCAGCTTTTTTATCCTTCTCTCCAAGCCTGCAGGACAAACTGCCCTTGGAACTCTTTTGTTCTAGTGCCCCTTACTACAGCTTTGGCTCTTACCCTTGCTCAGAGCTGCATGCAGATTTCAACAAGATACAGCTTCTAGACTCTTATTTCCTTCCTTTGTGTCTACAGCTGCCTGGGCACTGGTTTTTGGAGTCTGGTTGGGTTGGTGCTGCAGCATTTTCTTTAGCCAGCCTCTAGAAGTGCATTTTTTGCACAGTTATGCAAAGAGTGGGAGATTGAAAGGTGTTGGATATTTTGGTAAAGGTTCAGCCCCTCTTTCATTTTTGGGAGTATAATGATATGTCTGTGCTGCATTTCCATCTGAATCAATCCTAGCTTAATCCTTGCTTAGTGTCAGGAAGCGTAGGTTTAGCAGAGATCAAGACAGACAAGAAAAGGCTGCTCAGCATTTTATCAAAAGTATGACTCAGGGCATGCACTTAATTTGGCAAGCTGTAATAACTGTTAGAGCTATAAATATTAGATCATTGTTTGACTTTCTCATCTCTTTATTGTAGGAGGATCTCAATACAAATGGTGTAATTTCTGTATCATACTGAATCACTTGTCCTCTGGAAGGTGGAATTTTAAAAAGAAATGAGAGAAAAAAGGGGGAGTTTGTGGCCTGAATTCAGGATTCTAGCTGAAAATAGAAAAGGTTGAGTTTTGATTCTGTATCTGCCACAGATTACTCAGGTGAATAATTTCATTTGTCTTTTTCCTGCTTATTAAGGTGAGGATAACAGCAATACCTTTTATCAGGCTTGTTGTGAGATGCACACACCCCCTGAGCATCCTGAAGTGCAATAAAATAGTTCACTAAGATTTTCTTATGTACCAAGTGCAATGTGTCTTGATTTGATTGTTCTCATTTTTTACCATTATGCAGCATAAAAAATGTTTAGTGCCCTCTGGTGTATGTGTATACAAATAGACAGCAGTGGAGACAGAGTTGGAAACGATGAAGAAATGGAGAGTTTTGGAAGTTCCTTTTTGATTGCTTGACTTATGGCCATGGGTGCAGCCCTTCTCCAGTTTGACTGTCACAAACTGGGGTGGAGGACTTTTATCCTTCTCTCTCTGCTGTCTGGCCTACATAATACTGAATTACCTACTTTTTTTTTTTCTTTTTTATTTTTTTTTCCCCACATTTTCACTGCTTTCCTCATGTCTGCTCTCCAGTCTTGCAAGGGCAAATCTCAGTCCTCGGGGCTGTTTGTCCCTCAACAGCACGGGCAAAGCCTGGAGGGTGAGGAATGTCTCCTTAGTCCATAAAGTGTTGTGTGCTGGCCACTGGTGCTTGTGGGGCAGAAGTGGGGAAAGAGAGTGGGAGGCTTGCAGGGGTATGGGCCACTCTGCTGAAGGGTGGTAGGTGTGTGCTGTGGCCTGGCTCATTCTGAGCTTCAACTCCACATGTGTTTAGCAGAGCTCTACTGGTTGACTGTCACATCTCTTGTTTTCATAACAAGTCTTCACCTTTATATCTCTTTCACTGATAGGAAACTGAGGCAAGGAGCAGAAAACGCACTTCTTTATGAGTACTTTGTAATCAGTGCCGCTTATTGTGATCAGTAACTCCCCATCTTCTGGGTCCTTGTGCTAAGGAGTCTCACATGAGGCTGGTGAGGTATCCCCCTAGCATACTGACCTCTTCCTCCACTTTCCTCCACACCCAGGTGGCCATGCCAGGGATGAGTTTGGTTCTTGTCATCATGGCTCCCTGACAAGCTTGCCACCAGACTTTGGGAACCTGATGGGTCTCACCCACCTGGATCTCAGCTTCAACAGCCTCTCCACTTTGCCCAGCTGCATCCTCCACCTCCCCAGCCTCCAGGTGCTCCTGGTGAGCTACAACAGCCTGGTGGCGCTCCCTGAGGACTTTGGCTCTCTGAGCAAGCTGACTTTCTTCTCTGCTATGAAAAATCAGTTGAAGAACATACCTCAGAGCATTGGGGAGCTGGCAGCGCTGCGGGGCCTGGATCTCTCGGAAAATGCTTTGGAATTCCTCCCTGAAGAAGTTGGGAATCTGCACAACTGCACAGAGCTGTATCTCTCTGGGAATCGCTTATCGAGCATCCCAGAGTCCTTGGGTAAGTATTTTCTTGGGGAAAAGAGGGACATGGGCTTGCTGAGCTTTTGGTACAGTCTAGGACCCCTGAGGCCCTTTGTCCCCAGAGCTGTTAGCACAAGCCATCTGTTATGTTAGAGCCAAATGGAAGGGATATCCAGAAGAAACATGCTTGGTTCTATCAGCCCCTTTGAACATTAATGACTCTCTGGACCATGCTTTCTGCCAGGATCTGGCCTGGCTGGTTTTGGGTGGCACCTAGGACTGGAAGCACAAGAGCTGGGGTTTAATGGGATGCAAATCTGGGCTTGAAATCATGCTGTCTGGTGTGGACCAGAACCAGGCTCTGCTGCCTGTCTTTCAGGGGCCTGGGTCCTGTGTTACTTTTGTGCCTGGAGCTGTCATTGGTGCTGTTTACAGAAGCACCTTACAGCCATACTTGTAGCTGGGTGCTGAAAAGCAGAGAACAGAGAAGGCTGTGGTGCCTCTCAGCCAATTCCCTGGACCCCTTTATTTTGTGAGCTAAAGAAATGCTGGGTTCTTGTGCTTTTGCCTTATTTTGTGTGTGTGTGTCTCTGTGTGTGTCTCTGTGTGTGTGTCTGTGTGTGTGTCTGTGTGTGCACATTTGATGGGGAGAGCGGGAGGGGGGGTTAGAGCTGATGTGCAATGCAATTAACAGCATGGATGAGGGGTCACTTCTTGTTCTAACCTGCAGCCAATTTGAAGTCTCTGCGGCAGCTGCATCTCCACAGCAATCTCCTGGTGACGGTCCCTGCCTCACTTGCCAGCCTGCCCAACTTGTCCAGACTTGATCTGCAGAACAATTGCCTCCGTGCTGTCCCCCCCGAGATCCAGACCTCACCATTTGTGCACCTCCGAGGCAATCCCTTAGGAGAAACTGAGCCATCCCCACAGGCTGGTAATTGCAAGGCTTCTGCTGCTGTGCCCAGCTGTTCCCTCACTCAGCCCAGCATGGCATGGATGGGTTTGGATTAGAGAAGACAAGCAGGGAGGAATCAGATCAGTATTTATTTGTCTGGAATAATTATTAGTTTGTAAGGATACAGACAGTACTCGTTGTGTTTTTACGAGCCAAAGCTTGGTCTGAAGGGCTCAGTCGTCCCTGGAACTGGGCTTGCTAGGAAAGGATTTACAATGGAAGTGAAAATGGGATTCACAGAAGTGGATCAGTAGAGACCCCTAAAGGGGTCCAGCCTTTATAGCAGAGGAGAGCACCAGTTCTGGGACTTGCTTCATGGCCCTAAGGCTGTGGTGGCTCATGCTAGAAGCACAGAGAGCAATAAGAGGTCATTCTGCTGTGCAGTTACCTCCTGCTTTCCTGTGGTTCCTGGGCTGCAGAGGAGCTGCTCTTTGTGCAAGATGAAGGTGATGAATGAGCAGGAATCTGATCAGGGTTTCCCAATAGTGCTCATGTTCACAAGAGGAAGCGTTGATTCCCAGGGGTGGCCCTAGGCAATCAAATATGGCCCTGAGAACTGCAAGGGTGGTAGATTGAAATAATACTTTCTATTTCTCCCTGCCTCTGAGTTTTCCTGGGGGAGAGTCAGCATTTCCAGTGTGTCTTGGGACCCCTAGGTATCTTCCCATCTTCCTGCTGCTGCTTGATCTGAAGCCTGCTGCAGTGTGAGCAGGATTCTGTTAGTGATTTATGTTAGATTAGGATTAAGCCAAAACTGAAATGCAAGTTCAGTCTTTCTTGTCTACCCTGATTTAAGTTACCTCCATCTCCTCCTCCTCCCCAAACCTTCTTATTGCTACAGATCAATCCAGTGCCAGAGGGCTACGAAGACTCTTTCTAGCATCAGGAGAGGACAGGTAAGCCTCTGTTATCAATAACTTATATTACAGTGGTGTAACAAGGTCCCAGACAAGATTGGTGCATGGTGGATATTGCACGTGTGTATAGGAGCTTGTGGCCTCAGTAGGCCAGTGAAACACAAGGTAGGAGATTCTTCTATTGGTTTTTGGAGGGCTGAAGTCATTGCACGGTGTCACACATTCATGCATTTCTTCTGGAAGCTTTACTGTCACCTCTGAAGGCTGCAAAGTGGTCCTGGCCTGTGACATCCATTTCTACTTTCCGCCGGGGGCTGCCCCTGACCCGCTGCGGATCTGCTTCCGAACCCTCGCACCGGACCCTCAGCACGTGAGGCTGAGACACCATGATGTCCTGCTGAGTAGGGTCCTGGAGCTGCAGCCTCACGGGGCCAAATTCCAGCAGGTGAGGACACATCCAGGCCACCTCCTAATCTGCCTCTGCAGTAGCTTGGCGGAGTCTTCTGAGAGAGTCTTTTGGGACAGCTACGCCCATCACTGTTGCTTTTAAGTGGCTGCAGGACTGCCAGCTTCTCTGGCACTGTGGTGGTCTGGCTCCTTTGCCTTCCCCACTGCTCCTGGTTGAGTTGAGCTATAATCTTCCTCACTCACAACTTCCCTCCTGTGCCAGAAGATAAGTGCTGGTCCACCATTTGGCCTTAGCCTGCAAGGAGAATGGTTCACATCCTTCCCTAAAAGACTGATTATATGGCTTTGATTCCTGCTGGTGAGTACTTACACCACCAGCCCCATCATGGCTGACAGCAACTCACTGCAAAAGTTGCTTTGCCCTTTCTGCCCACAAGCTGCTGAACTTTTCCTGCTGTCACACTGTATAGTGAACCTGACATCTCCTGTCACCTCCCTGGAGGCTGCAGGACAGAGCAGGTTCCTATCTCCTCCTCCACTCCCTGCATACAGGCTGTGTTTCACCCTCCCACTTCTTGTCTGCACAGGAGGTCACAAAGCAGAGCTGGGCTTGGTTTTGTCCTTGTTATTGGTGTCTGACAGGAATGTTTTTTTTGCCAGGAGGTGCAGATCTGGATGCCATATGCCACCCCTCACACACTTCACCAGCGGGAGGTGGTAGTTCGGACCTTCAGTGGGCAGAGCTGGAGTGATCTGAGAACAAGAGTGGAGCAGAAGAGAAAATCAAAGGTAAGCAGGTTGGAATGACCAGTGGCACACATTGTTCCTGTTCCTCTCTTTGGTTTTACCCAACCAAGAGTGAACCCATTTGAAACATCTCATGACCTGTGTTTTGACCAGCTGCTATAAAATGTAGTGGATTTCAGCTCCAGGTTTCCTCTTTCATGGAGGTGTGTCTCCTGAAGGTGATGAGTTGCAGCCTGCCATGCTTCATCCCTGTTCTAGATCTTTCATCTGCTTGGCTGTCACTGGCACTTATTTTCCTACCTTTAATGTATCCTGTTATATAGATATATGTTTTCTCTTCTTCTCTGTCTTCTGTTACAGAAGCACGTGGCTCACTGTAGTGTCCTTCACTTCTCTTGGTTCCTCGTTGTGTCTCGACTCGTGCAAAATGAATGTAAAGTGCCAACAGAGGGGACGTTGCTCTTTTCCAGTGTGGATCCAAACATCAAGGTGACTTTTCCTCCTGGAGTCACTGAAGAGACTCGCAGTGTCAAGCTGCAGGTATGTGTGCTTCACAAAACAAGCTTTGGTAAGCCCTGCTGCAGCTGTTGTCCCACGCCAAGTTGGGGAGCCAAAGGTGAGATGTCCACCCTAGGGTAATGTGTGTCTGACATGGATGCTTCATCTCAGATCACCTTATATCTTAGATTCCCTGCCTGCAGAATGGGCTGTGCTCCAGGCTGCCCTGGGTGGGAAGGGGATTTCCTCATGGCTCTGCCAGCAGTCCCCCTGGCAGATCATCAGGTAGCTGCTGTGAAGGGAACACAAGGAGATTTTGCCTCTTGTTCTCTTGCAAAACATACTGAGCCTGGCAGAACAGCTCAGTGAGTGAGACTAGGAGGAGATTATTTATGTGGATCTAATTCTAAAGCCACCTCACTAAAATTAATTGTTTTGTAGAGTTGCTAGATAGTACTAATTGCTATTGTAATACCTTGGTCTGTCCCAGCTTGACACCAGTGTTAGAGCAGACTTCAGCCAAAGTTCACTGTGCTTCCATTTCTCTGTTCCATTTGCCTGCTGGGTGCTGGAGGAACTCAGTGAGTGATGCAGGAATTCGGGTGCTTGACTGCTCTGCTCACCGTGCCATCTTCCACGTCCAGGTGCTGCCGGTCTCTGCAGAAGAGATGGAGGAAATCACAGCTGATGCAGGGTGCAGAGCCAGTCCCCTGCTCTGCCTCTCCCAGGACTCCCTGGAGGATTTTCTCAGGCCAGTGAGAGTACAGCTGCCCCTCCCGCCCGGGGTCACAGGTCAGCTTATTCCCAAAACTGGCAAAGAGAAATGCCGTATGTGGAAATGATTGGTTCATGATTGGGAATAGCTTGAAGCAGTTCATGAAGATGCTGCCTCCAGGGATCTGCCTCCTCTCTTACTTCCTTGCTCATGAACCAAGTGCTGAGCCACTGCAGTTAAAAGTGTACAATCATACA
The DNA here is from genome assembly GCA_028020825.1 of Podargus strigoides. Lineage (NCBI taxonomy): Eukaryota > Metazoa > Chordata > Aves > Caprimulgiformes > Podargidae > Podargus > Podargus strigoides. The sequence goes on from CM051633.1 coordinate 7,525,597, forward strand.
CTAAAACATCTCCCACTCTGAATACTGCTACGAACAACCTCAGCCTTGCCAGGGATTCCTGTTTGCGTGCTGCGTGCCTTGTGCCTCCTAATTCCTATTTTCTTTGCCCTTTCCTGGCTTTCTTTTGAAGAAGTAAAAATTTTTTGGGTGCAGCTTGGCCTTCACTGTAAGACTACCTGGTATTTGTATGTCTGCAGTGCATCAGGATTGAAAAGTCTGTGGGATGTACATTTAGCAAGAGATAGAACCTCCTTAATAACCCTAGATATTGGTGATGGGAATTGTCTAATGATTCTGTTGGTGGAAATCAGCATGCTGTCAGTTTAAGTCTGCATATTCTGCCAGAATAACCTGGAAGCATTGGGGGAGCCTTATCCTTTTATTGGTGCTCTTTGACTGAAGTTCAATCCTAGATGCTGTCGAGAAGGTCATGAGCCTTGATTTGTTGTTTTTAAAAAGTGATTCACCCAAAACTGTGGCTGAATTTGTAAAGCCATGAACAAAGTCTTCTGCTGCTTATAGTATCTCCTGATCATTGTTGTCTTCAGGGCTAAATTTGGATCAGTCAAGGCTGCATCTCCTTCGTGGTGACCTGGAGGGCCAAACCTGGGATGACATTACCAGTCAGGTGGTGCTAGAATTCACCCATCTTTATGCAGTGTTTGAAGTCACCCACTTCTCCTGGTGAGTGCAGGATTAGTCCTGGGGAAAAGATGGGATGTTCTTCTGCCTTGCTTCTCCCATAGTCTGACCAGGGGTCATGGCATTAACCCTACCTGTTCCCTTTTCCCTTTGCAAGTCAGGCCCAGAACAGTACTTTGTCTCTACCCATCATTTTTTACAGTCTCGTGGGTGTGACACTGGCTTCTCTTCTTAGGCAGGATCCCTCCTTTCTCTTAACTCCTTGTCTGCCAGGTACTGGCTGTGGTACACCACCAAGACCTACATTGGAGGCATTGCCAAGAAAGTCTATGAGCGGCTGCGTGTGTACCAGGTGAACTTCATTGCTCTGCAGAGGAAGAAGGACCCCGAGCAAGTCCTGCTGCAGTGTGTACCCAAGCACAAGGTTTGATTTGGGTTGCATTGCCTTGCTCCCGAGCTTCCTGGGCCTCTCTTTGTAGGATGCAGGGCAGCAGTGCACCAAATGGTCCCATTCACTGTCCCAGTGGCTGGGGTATGGTGTCACCACACTGTCTTGGTAGTATGATACCGGCTCACTGGGGGCTGGGGGAGGAAGGAAACGTCATTCTATGCAGCAGTCGATGCCATGCAGTGATTTCTTCCCCTGCAAACCTTGAGGACTGGGCTGCTAAAATCAGCTGAGCCACAGGACCTGGCCATGTGCATGCTGTTAGCGTCCAGCAAACGTGAGGCAAAACATGTTGGCTTAAACTTCAGTCAAAGATATTAAAGTTAACACATCATTAGTCATGGACTAGTAGTGTGGGCAGAAGCACTGCTTTGGTTTCAGCTGCAGTAGTTAGAAATGGTACATGTTCCTTGCTGTTTACAGTTCAGGCAGTGGAACAGAACATATGAGCCCTCCTTAAGCTGCTGCAGTGCAATGTCAGGTTAGTTTATGCCATTTAGTTTGAGCTAATCTGGCTGACTGTGTACGGAAGGAAATGGGAGGTGCTCACGCATTCTCTTCTGCCACCTCTGTCCGAGGGGTGTCAGCCCTCAGCAGTGTTGCTTCACACCTTAGCCAAGTCAGTGTGTGTCTGTGTTTGTAGAGCACATACCTTGACAGCCAGCACAGCTCAGTGAGGTGAAGGTTATTTTACCAGACTGCCAGAACTGGGCTGCATATCCAGCTCTCTGCATAATCCTCTGGTCTGGTTCCTCCATTTTTTCTTTATTTGTTCTCCTGTAGTGAAATGACCTGTAGGCATAAACATCTGTAAGGATTCTTTATATCTTGAGTTCTGGGCTAAAAGTGTTTCCAGAGGAGGCAGCAATGGCACTCCCAGTGAGATCAGGGTTTGGAGGTGTCTGTGTTCCTGCCAGGCATGGCCATGGGGTGAGAGAGAAGGCTTACTGTTACACATGGAAAGAAGAACAGACACCTTGGCCCTAGGCTGACTCTGACCTCAGGTCTGACAGTGTGACCACGGGCTGCAAAGCCAAAATGATCTTTCTGGTGTCCTCAGCCATGTGCTATTGTAGAATGTAGCTTTTTGCAGAGAAAATGTCTTTTAATGCCATACTGGGGGATAAGGTAGCAAGTAAATCCCTCCCTCTCTTTGAAGGCTACTGACCTGTGAAGAAGGCAGAGACGGTGCTGGAAATACTTTTTTAATGACAGCTTTGGGATGGCCTATCTCTGTTAGTCCACGTAGGCTTTTCTGCTTTTTACTTGAGAAGAGAAATAGGGAAGCCACAGAACTCAGAGCACCACTTTCTTGTCTGTCGTGAAGGTACCTGGGATAGGAGGGGGTGGGTGTTTCTTCATTTGTTTACATCCTTTCCATGTAAAATGGACTTTCCCTGTTGAAGGTGAGTGAGAGGAACACCATGGGTGTAGAGACATGGGTCGTGGGACAGATGTGCTTCAAACCAAACATGGGGTCCTGTGTCCTTGTTGTTGCTAGGTTGACCCAGTGCTGAAGAAGCTGCAGGACCGCTATCGAGGGCCTGAGCCATCCGACATGGTGGAGATGTTTGAGGGAGAGCAGTTTTTTGCAGCTTTTGAGCGAGGCATCAGCATCGATATGGGTATGGTAGTACTGGATTCCTTCCTGCTCCTACCTCTTGTGCTTCTCTAGCCCTAGTCATGTAGTCATGTTTCTCCTGGGGGCTGTACTCCTCCATGGCATTCCTCTCTGTCTCCAGCTCACCCACTACTCACAGCAGCGAGCCCATGGACATTGAACTTGTCACATTCTCTGGTCACCCAACTTTTGTGTCTACTTTTCCCTATGAAAGTGCTGTTTGCAGGCCTTCATTTCCTCTCATGCTGCTGTAGCCTGCAGAGGGCAACAGCCAAGAGTGTTATTTTATGACTGATCTGCTTCTGCAGCCAGCTATGCCCTATTCCAGGCACCTGAGACACCACACTGGAGTGCCCACAGTGATCGAAGTAGCGTTGCCCATTTCTGAGAGAACACATATAAAGATATTTTTTTGGAGAAGGTATTTCTGAAATAATCCAGAGCAAATAATTCCCCCTAATGGAGCCATTGGAAGAGAAGGAAAGAGGGAGCAGGCCCAAAACTCAAGATGATTTTTAATGTCCCAGTGTGTCTGGGCCTGTTACAGCTGCAAACTGAGCCATTTTCTGCAAAACCTGAATGTACAGCTCAGTTTCAGTGGTGTAAATTGAGTGCAACTCTCTGAAGAATGATAAGGTGGGCTGGTCTTTCAGTGGAGTTCTTGAGGCTAGAGTCTGTCCCTCTGTCCTGATTCAGACTGGATTCTAACTTAATTTCTAGATAATTACATATATGGATGTTTTGCCTGACTTTTTTTTTCCCCCTTTAGCTCTATTCCTATTTCTGCACCCACTGCAGAAATGAAGACATAGGTTACTATTTTTATGCATTACAGGATGCTATTGCAGCTGATTCTGTCCTCCAAGGGGCAGAACGGACAAAGGATGGGAGGGAAGTGCCAAGGATGGACTTGACTCCATCTGAATGTCTTGCCCAGTGTTGGCTTCCATTCTTGAACTTGATCTCCACCTTGTGGCCACTCTCCTTTTCACCTGTAGGACCTGCTGTCTCCACAGCCAGGCTTTCCTGCTTGCCAGTGTCACCCACCATGGAAGGAAGGGGTAACAATTCTTTCAGGCACGAGTAGAAGGAGTAGGTAGTAGCATGGAGGCTGCTAATGGATGATGGGTTGTTGGCCAGGCTTGGAAACCTGTGCACTTTTCTGCACAAGTTGAGTGCTGCTTCTCTGCACAGATCGCCCTGACTGCGTGGATGGATGTCTGTCCTTTATTTTTTACTCCCATTTGAAGAACATGAAGGAAATCTATGTGACCTCCCCTGTAGACAGGAAAGGCCAAGCTGTAAAAGGCCAGGTGAGCAACCAGTTACACTGTCTGTTTCCTCCTTCATCATCATCATGGCTTTTACAAAGCTCCTCATAATAATCTCCGAGCACTGGGCGTTACTCTTTCCTGCCCCTCTTTCCCTTGGCTTTGCATTTCACTGAGTAAAGCCTGAATAAACAAGAAGAGTAGTCTGGAAGGACCACTCATCACTTATCTCTCTGGCTGACATTCCTGCCATTAGCTCTTGGGGTGTCAGCAGTGAGTCCAGCCTTTATGGCAGAAACTCAGTGCTCCTCCCAGTTGCACTTAACTGGGAGGCCGTATTTACAGGCTGAGGATAGGTCAGAAGTGCTGAATCCACTCTTTCCCAGATAAGACACAGTGCAGGCTTAGCCACTGTGCTTGAATCTGAGCCACACTGCATGCTTTCTGTTTGCAAAGGTCTCTTTCTACCGAGGGGCAGTTCCTGAGAGCATCCCTGAAGATGCCAGCAGGAGGAGGAAAGGACCAGACTCCCTCTGGCTCGCTACTCTGCCCATCAAGCTGCCTGTGAGTTGTTTTGTCTCCTACAGAACAATTAATCTGGATGGGGTAAGAGCCTTCCTGCTTAGCTAATTTTGTCTTCCTCCATGAGAATGGATGCAATGAAATAGCTGCAAGAAAAAGCTGCCCAACCCTGACATGGGGGAGATGTCCCACTCCCCATGAGCTCTTCTGAAAAGTGAAACAAGAATAACTGGGAGTGGTCTCCATCTCTCCTGCTCATCCTGCCTGTCACACACAGGCTTATTGGGTGGGTGGTCAGAGAGGGTGGATCCTTTGAGTGAATGAGGGACATAGAACAGGAGGAAGCTCTCTGTATTTTTTGTGTTTTGTTTATAAATTTCCCAGTCACACAGTAGGAGAAACGAAAGGTCTGGGATGAGGGAGTTAGGCTGGATTTGAATACAGGCACTGACTATAAGTACTCTGGTGTGAGCCACTGGCCCTCAAAGGCTAGGTTGTACGTTACAGTGAGAAAGGCAACTTTTGCTTATGGAATTTAGTTGATTTTTGACACTCTTAAAAAAATAAATACCTTTGTAGGCTGAATCCTTCCCTTCAGATCATGTGCCATGATCTCACATCGCTTTCTGACACATGTAACCTCAACTATAAAACCAGACTAAGAGCTCTCTAACCACCAAGGCAAATATGCGTGGGGCAGATGGTTCATTGACAAACACTCTGTGAAGACAAGGAAGGAAATTTCCAGTGTGAGATATGACTGTGAACACTGTGATGTTTTTCAGAGGCAGTGAGCATTGCTGGTCAGTGCCAGTGTGAGTGCTCCTTCCTTCTTACAGCTTGAAACTTCAGCCTCGAGGTCTTCCTTCCTCCCCAGTAGGAGGAAGTTTCAGTGTGGATACCGAATGGTGAGAAACTGTCCTCTACAAAACCGACTTGTTTCACACGTTCTCTCTTTCTCTTCTCTGTGACAGCAACTGAAACCCCGCTGGAGTGAGAGCCCCAATCCCCTAAATGGCTTCTCCTTCCCTCCCTTGAACCTGGGCAATGCTGAGACTGGCTACCTGACACAGGCAAACCTGCTGAGCATTGCCAGGCGCGTGGGAGCTGACTGGCAGACCATCGGCCTCAACCTGGGCTTGACCTACCAGCAGATCGAGCGCATAGGGTACAATAACAGGTAAGGTAGGACACAGTGACCAACAGGGATGCGTTACAGCTATCTGTTTATCTGTCTGTCTGCAGTGTAATAGTGTAAATTAGTGCTTGGCTGGTTGAAAGTTTTCCCACTGAGATTGTTTCACTGGATAAAAGATGGGTCGACTAATAGTTCTTCTGAGAACATTACCTATTTTTATGGAAAAAACTGATTGTTTTCTCTTGTTGTTATAAAACAAAAATTTATGTTTGAAAAACAAAATTGGGAAATGACAAACCTGATGAGCTTTGCAGTTCAAATGAGTCGCATTCCTGCTTTGTTCTGTGATCTGGGTTCCTGGCCAGACTCCACCTCTGACAATGAGCGCTGGACCACAGCATTAATTGTGAATATCATCTTTATTCAAAAAGAGCTTGTGGTACATCATGGGACATGCAGTCTGACCATAAAGCCAGAGCAGGAGGAGAGAATGAGACTTGTTATGACCAAACTGCTGTTCCTGTGGGGAATTTACATTCAAAAGCAGAATGCTTTAAATTGTATTTCCATTAGGAAAACATTTTCTAGAGAGATTTTAGTGCAAGAACTGCAACTCCTGTAATATGGGTGAGGAGAAGATAGGCCCCCTGGGTGCTTTGTGTGTCTGGTTGGCTTCTTTGGAGCTCCAGTCATGGGCTAGCACTCAGGTAAGGCCTCTTTCGGTTGCCAGTCAGGAGAGTGTGTTGGCTACTTCTGTGCTTCCCCCTTTCTGCAGAGAGGACCTTCATAAGCAGATCCTGGACATGCTTTTCTCATGGGCTCAGCAAAACTCAGAGGATCCTGACTGTGTGAGCAAGCTGATCACAGCCATGAAGGAGAGTGGCCGGCAGGACATCGCTGATGAGGTCGAAACCATTATTGAGCTGGGACGGCAGAAATACAGGGAGTCCATCCGGCGGGTGGGCTTGGAGCAGGAGAGCAGCACTGAGGACTCTGCAATAGCTATGATGTAGCACCTGGCAGAAATAACTGGCTTTCACATGGCATCCCTCTGCATACCTGGGGTGACAACGTCTTGGTGATACTCCCATCTCAAGGGCCAATGTCTTCCCAAGGAACTGGACACTGATTTACTTGTGAGCAGGCTACTGAGCTCTCTTGGTTCTGTACTCACATGCCACTTCTGCCAATCCCAGGCAGTTTAGAGTGCATTTATGGGTCTTTTCTGTACTTCTTGACCTTGGGCTTTAGATTTCAGAAACATGGATAAAAAGAAGTCAGAGACTGAAGTATCTGTCAGCTGAGTAGTGGCTGAAGTAGCCTTTAATGAATGAATACATGTTATGTATATTTATTTATAAGTTATTCCTGAAACTGTGTTCCACTGGAAATCCTGGGTGTGAGCATTTGGGTTTTTTTGTGCTCTAGTGCTTGATGGGAGTGTGGAGGTGCAGTCATGTTATGAAGGCCTGTGGTGTGGTGGGGACTGTTCAGCTATTTATGTTAATGATGTGTTTTGCTCACATGAAAATGTGGACTGTATTCTCCATGAAAACATTTTCTATTTTCTGCCAAATCTCTTCCCGTTCCCTCAAGCTCAGAACAAACCCCAGGTATTCTTGGGGGGGAAAGCAAAGAAACTAATTTCTAGCAAAATTGCTGTTGTTTTTTGGTTTTGCTCCAAAAGCTATTTTGGAACAAATAAAATTTCACATTTTCCCTGTGCTGCTGCACCTGCCAGGCTTTTTAGGTGAGACTTACAGGCTGCTGGTCTTTGACAGAGTTCCCATTTTCTTTTACAAATAAGTGAAAATCCATAACCATGCTGTTCTAGGAAAGACTCTAATTTAAATGAAAATAAAACTTCCCTTGCAGTTTTGAAAGGGCATTCCTCACACCCTCTCAGTGAAGTCTGCCAGTGCAGCAGTGAAGGTGTGACCCCTTGTGAGGTTTGGTGAAAAGCATGACTTAAATTTGCATTTTAGAAACTGGTCTGACCAGCCCTGAAATAGGCACTGTTGTGGGGTTGGCACTGAACTGTGCTGAACAGTTCTGCAGCCTGAACATCTTGTATAAGGCTGGAAGTGCTTAATGCTTTTTAACTGCTCAGTCATTGGCTGCTGAGGTGCCCTCCTCATCCTGCTCCCCACCTCAGAATGGGCCCCAACTACTGACCCACCAATGACAGTGGGAAAGTCCATGCAAGCTTTTTGAGACTACTGTCATCTGGGTAAATTCAATTCTTTCAAGATATGTTTGGATTCAGCATATCCCACTCTCTAAGCAGTACTTAAAGGGCTGCTCTCAGTCTGGAAAACAGAACTCCGTGTAACAATGCCAGGCTGCAACACCCATAGACAACCTGCAACTGCAGGTCTGAGAAATCCTGTTGGGTTTTTTCCCCCTGTGAAGAATCTCCAGTGGGTTCCCTGATGCTGTTTCAGACGTGCCAGCAGTACTATTGAAAAAAAGGCATTAAATTGTTTTGCCTTTTTTTTTTTTTTTTTTTTTTTTTTAAGGCCATTCTAGCATCTCAGGCCATGGAGTGATTAGTGTCCCATGCACTGGACATGGACTTGCAGACTTGAGTTGTTGCCTTGGGCTTAGGGACTTCCTTAGACCTGACTTCTTAAGCCGTGCTGCCCCTCAAGTCTCTTCTTGGGTTCCAGTCAGCAGTTCTCTTTTGAATGTACATTTTCTTTGGTAGTCTGTGTCATATGTTCTTGTCTGTAATTGTGATGTATACCAACAAGGTATTTGTTCTTTCCTCCAGTTTTGGAGGGATGCATTTGGGCATATTGCTCTCACTAGGAATAAAATAAGCATTTAACTGTTTCACAGCACAGTCTGCTGATCCATAACTGCCTCGAGGTGTTAGACAGAGCCAGGTCCCTTTGAACCTGCTGGCAGAAAGACACAGGTGAGCTTGGCCGTGCTGCACAGAAACGGGAGAAGAGCTCTTGATTGGGTACTGCTGCAAAGCACAGAGCAAACTGTAGCTGAGTTAATGGCATCCTTGTAGCTTGGCTTTGCTGCAGCAGGGCTAAGCTGGGGAGCACAAGATTTGGAGCACGGGTTTGACTAGCTGAGCGTACGACTAGGGCTCGGGTGCAGGAGTAACAAGGCTAGTCTGGAGGTGACAGTGCATGGTCTTAGCCTGGCCTCTGGAGAGGGTGCAGGATGCTTTTGGCTCAGCAAAGCTGGGCTAAGGATGTCTATGGGTAGCATAAGGTAGTGTCCACAGCTACAATGGGGTGAAGCTAGGCTGCAATCAGCTTTCTGTTTGTGATGGCCCATGCCAAAATAAGGGCTGGGTAGGCTGGACACTACAGAGGGCTCATCCAGGCATTGGCAGAGCCACAGCTCTTCCAGGTAACAGATAGATGAGGCTGGGAGGGAGGGAGGTCAGTGCTAGGTGCTTAGATTACTCTAGGTATGGGCTACAACCAGGCCAGGTGACAGGAGATACCGAACCCTAGACAGTACCATCATGGAGCAGCTCTTGAGGATCTGGGCCAATTACTTAAGGAAAGTTAAGTATCTCCCCCAGAGAAGTATTGTTATCTCCAGTCTTTCACTGCCAATTGGCAGCCAGGGGGCTGGGCTGCCTCGCTGGCATCTGGTTTTCTCCTTGCAGTGACACTGAAGCAAGCACCCAGCTGAGGACACGGAGGTGCTGGCAGGAAATCAGAGCAACCGTGCTGCTGCTCCTTCCTTCAGCTGACTTGGCAGCAAATATTTGAGCTGGATGAGAATCAATGGAAAGCAGGTTATTTTCAGGTTTGTTATCTTTATCAATAATCTCTCTGAGGCACATTAACTCCTACGTAAGCCCATAATTACTATGACCAGGAAACGCTGAGTACAGGTGCAGCAGGTGTTTGAAGCAGCCAGAAAAACCCCACAAACCAATGTGGCATTTATCTTGAATCAAAAGATTGCTTTCCTTTCTGGCTTTTTTCATGAAGTCATCACATACTGGAGTAGTCTCTTTCCCTTTCCAGGCTTTTCCTGGTGCCTATTAGGCACCTTACGGTGTTGTACTGATGATTTGGCAGATTTTGTGGGTTTTCCTATGCACAATCCTGATGTATCCAAAATTCCCACGAATAAATTTCAACCAGGAAAAGCCTCCTTAAAAAAAAATTTAGAAATAGAGAAATTGTTTAGGAATGGGAACATTTTTTCTCCTCTTGACTGTAACATCTATACCTTTTTAACTCGTAATTAAACCCTTTTCTATTTATTTCATAAACTCACAGATCTCCAGCAGAATGGCCAAGTGGCCCTGGGAGGTGAAGAGGGTGTTTCCCACATACCACCCTCCTCTTCCATGTTCTGCTAACCACAACAACCCTCTAGCTGCCAGGAGACAGATTCAGGTGAGATGCTTCCAGCCCCTGTGAAGAGCAATAAAAGAAATTGCTGAGAAATGAAAGTCCAGGCAAAGCTCAAATCAGTTTATTAATTCTATAAAAAACACAAGGCAAAGCCTGACTCTATCCTGCAGGTGGTTAAACTGTTTACATGGTCCTGGCAGTAAAATGCCATAAATTCCCAGGAAAAGACCTGAGGGAAATAGGTAGGTGGGAGGAGCCCACAGGGGCTATGTTCAGTTTGTCCATTTACTGTGGCCAGACAGCAATACTGTAAAATTCAGCACATCCATAGGGTTGCTCTGAGAAAGGAAAGGAGATACCTGTGGTGTGTTGAGGACTGGATGGTTCAGCCATGAACCTACTGAGCTTGCTATAAAATTGAGGGAACATTAGAACATACCACACCGACTGATAAGATTTCCTGCTGTTTGCTACCCTGCAGTGCTGCTGCTTTTAAAAGGGAAAGGGACTATGGTGGTCCTTAAATTCACTGTTTTCCCCCAAAAGGAGGTTCACAGCATGTTTGCAGCCTTTAAAGCCCAAAGTAGGTGTCACTGGGAAAAGTGTGGGGCTGTTTTTCAGACCCTAGGCTGGCACCAGAGCCCAAGCCCAGGGCTGCCTCGAGGTGAGCCCACCATGCTCATCAGTTGTGTGTTGTTAAAAGGAAGAAAACGGCCTTTGCTACGATTCAGCGTGTGTCGATTTCCTGAATTCTGCAGAAATAAACTGTATGTTTTTAAAGCACTATTTTTCTAGAACTGTGTGGCTTGAAAATCCACGGGAAGAGTTCGATGCTCGTTTCAGTCCTCAGCTACCTTGAAAGAACTCAGTGACTGGGAAATGTACAAGCCAGGCAGGCACCATGACGAATGAAATTCAGCCTCTACCCTTCCTGCCTCGCAGTAGGTCTGTAGGCTGAACCCATGCAGAAGCCTGGGAGTTCCCAGCTTTGGGAGGCTGGGACTAAGGTCCTTCTGCTTGATTTGCCCAGTGAACACCAGTGCAGTTCTTGTCTTTTCCAGACAGGAGATAGTGGAACTGGAAAATGTGCAAAGGGCAGGAGGGATGATCAGAGATGAATACTACAGAGTATTTTCAATTCTTTCTACAGCAGAATATTACTTCTCCTGCGAAAGGAAGATGGTGAATAGATGGTTGCCATCCCCTGTTTCTCAACTAGGTGGCACCAAATGAAATAATCCAACATCACCTGCAAATAAGCAAAAGGAGGTATTTTTTTCCCCACTGTGCATAGTTCTAACGCTGACTCATTGCTGTGAGATGTTGGAAGCCAAAATATAAATGTTGTGTTCAAAAAGTAATTGGTTAAATTGGTGGGAAAAAGATCCTCTAAAAAGCAAACAAATACAGAAAGCTGAACGCGTTCCCACGTGGAAGGAGTGAGAGCCTGGGCTGCCTTTCTCAGGCAGCAGCAGCAGAGTATGTGGAGAAATAAAGCAGGCAGAGGGGGCAAATCAGACATCTCGACTTTCTTTTTCTAGAAAGGCAAGACGGTTACAGAGCCTTCGACTCTTTCCCACACCATTCTCCTAGAGAAGCTGTCGGCTCATGGCTTAGACACATGCACCCTTCCCTGGGTTAAAAATTGGCTGGCTGGGCCCAGAGAGTGAAGGGAGTGCGTGGTGAGTGGAGTTAACTCCAGTTGGAGGCCGGTCAGCAGTGGTGTTCCCCAGGGCTCAGTGCTGGGGCCGGTCTTGTTTGATGTCTTTATCAATGATCTGGACGAGGGGATCGAGTGCACCCTCAGTCAGTTTGCAGATGACACCAAGCTGGGTGGCAGTGTTGATCTGCCTGAGGGTAGGGAGGCTCTGCAGAGGGATCTGGACAGGCTGGATCCATGGGCTGAGGCCAATGGGATGAGGTTCAATAAGGCCAAGTGCTGGATCCTGCACTTGGGTCACAACAACCTCATGGAACGCTCCAGGCTTGGGGCAGAGTGGCTGGAAAGTTGCCTGGTGGAAAAGGACCTGGGGGTGTTGGTCAACAGCGGCTGAACATGAGCCAGCAGTGTGCCCAGGTGGGCAAGAAGGCCAACAGCATCCTGGCCTGTATGAGAAATGGTGTGACCAGCAGGAGCAGGGAGATGATTGTCCCCTGTACTCAGCTCTGGTGAGGCCACCCCTCGAGTACTGTGTTCAGTTTGGGCCCCTCACTCCCAGAAGGACACTGAGCTGCTGGAGCGTGTCCAGAGAAGGGCAGTGGAGCTGGGGAAGGGTCTGGAGCACAGTGTGATGGGGAGCGGCTGAGGGAACTGGGGGGTTCAGTGTGGAGCAGAGGAGGCTGAGGGGAGACCTCATTGCTCTCTGCAGCTCCCTGAAAGGAGGGGGTAGTGAGGGGGGGTCGGTCTCTTCTCCCAGGTAACAGTGACAGGATGAGGGGTGATGGCCTCAAGTTGTGCCAGGGGAGGTTTAGATTGGATATTAGGAACAATTTCTTCCCTGGAAGGGTTCCCCATCCCTGGCGCAGGCTGCCCAGGGCAGTGGGGGAGTCCCCATCCCTGGAGGGATTTCAGAGCCGTGGAGATGTGGTGCTGAGGGACATGGGGCAGTGGGGACTGGGCAGTGCTGGGTTAATGGTTGGACTGGATGATCTTGGAGGTCTCTTCCAACCAAGGCTGTTCTGTGATTCTCTGATTCTGCTGAAGCTGCCCTGTGGATAAAGGGACACCATGCTTGCATGGGTTGGAGGCGGCTGTTGCTTTGACTCCTCCCCAGACCATGTGGCTGAGCTTCACTCCTGAACTGAGAATTTCAGTGGTGACCTGTAACAGACTAGGCAGCACTGCCCAAAGGGAAAGAGGGGATTTCCACCCTGGATATGTTAAACTTGAAAACATCCGCTCTGCCTTGTTTTCACTGTGCCTCAGCAGAGAACCGTGGCTGGAGGTATCTCTGGGCACCTGGCTGGACACACCAAGTCTCATGCACTGCTCCCATGTGCTGGGTCACCAGGTGGAGCCACATCTTGGGGCAGGTCCTGTGTGGCCATCGGATGCAGGGTTGCAGGAGGCCGCCAGGGAATATAGGTGGGTCAGGGGGTATACAGGACAGCCTCACACATCATGGAGAAGTTGGGCAGGTCTGATTTAGCTGATGGGACACGAGGGCTTGAGGGATGCTCTCTGGTGAGTGACTTGGGAAAACAGCAAGCTAATATTCCTCATCTTTTAGTTGCTCCAGCTGCCGTAAGTTTCCAGGCTTTCAACACCCTGTCGGCCCTCTGCTTGAACCAGCAAAGGTAAACCTTGGTACTTATAATAAAAAACACAAATAGCTTGAGATATGTTTGAGTTTTCTTCCTTCCTAATGCAGAAACCCCTTTTTCCTGATAAAAAAAGGTACCAGGGTGCTGCAGGTCCACCTGTGGGATGGCTCCAAGGCAGCACCAAGAGCTCAAAGCTTTGGGTGTGAACAGGAGGTGGCAATACACAGTGATCTGTGTGTGACCCCTGATGTGTCCCAGCCATGCCAGCTCTGCCAGGTCTCTGCCATGGGCCAGACCTGATCTTCTGGAGGTGTTTAGCATCACCAGGTTTAGAAAGAGCAAATCTGCATGTCCAGGAGAGAGTGGGGCTCATGCAGGGGGTGGCTGCAGCCCTATGGAAGCACCCACCATGTGAATAAGGGACCTGGCTGATGAACCTGGTGGTTAGGCTTCTAATTATGCTTTGTTGGGCTGCTGTAGAGAAGCTTTAGATTACAGCAAGAAGTAGGACAGGAGAGCTGGCCAAGGGAGACGGTAACAGGATAGCTGGGCGAGGACATGAATTTAGGTATGAATCTTTACCTTGCTGCTTCTTCAGCCCACTCCTCACGGGATTTCACTCCCTCTGGAAGCAGCAATGGCTCAGGACAAATGTTTTTGGTTTTCTTCCCTCCAGGTTGAGGAAAAAAGAAATCCTTGTGATTCTTAGCTTCTCCCCAAGGCCAGAGCTGAGTACAAGCACAAGCTGTGACACTGGTTGTAGCTGCTTCCTCCCAGGGTTGCAGGTTACTGGGGCCTGGGGCTGGCACATCCTTCATGCACTGCAGGAGCATCAGGCTGAGTGTCAATCCTGGCAAGGCTTTCATCCTGGTGCACTGAGAGGCGCAAGAAAACACAGTTTCCCCCTCAAAAATCCCTTACAACAGATGATTTGGTCACAGCCAGGGCAGGGAAAAGAAGATCCTGCTGCGTAAACAGGCTATTTTGTGACAACTGCTGTGCATCAACAACGGCTGGAGGGCAGAAACAGTCACAAATGGATCCATCACCTTTTGGGGCCTCGAAATAACATGGCCCTGAAGGAGTTTGTGGCAGCTGTTGGCAAGGCAGTGCTCCTGAGAAGCCGTGACTGTCTCTGTGGGTCAGGTCATTTCATTTTCACCCACGGCAGGATGGCAGTGTCCTTGGTGTCCACTTCACCCTCCAGCCTGGCAGCATGGAACCACCTCACCTTTCTGCCCCTGAGAAACAGCAGAGTGGGTTAATGCACCCACAGATCTCCCATAGTAGTTTGCTGGTGCTGGAACAGCAGATGGATGAATGGGCTGTGGAGAGTGGGGGACACTGTAAAACCCTGGAGCGAACGGCACTGTTTGCCATTTCTCAGCCACACCCCCCAGGGAAGGAGAGTGATTCTCCCTGTCCTGCAGTGCCCCATAAACCTGATGCCCCCTCTGCATGGGGGCAGCTGCAGATGGTGGGATGCTGTGGGGCAGTTTCTCCCTGGGATACGGGGTGAGCCTGGCACAAAGGCTCCTGTGGCAATAGGCGGCTGCAGCCCTGGGCTCCCCGCCAGCAGCTGTGCCCAGAGTGGGAGCTGGAGGCCTGTCTTGCAGCCAAGACAGCACCATTCTTCGGCACTCAATAAACAAAAGTGCCTTGCTGTTTTATCTGGGAGATAAGCGTGCAGGGCATGAGATTGCTTTCCCTCGCGCTCTCTGTGCTGAGCGTGGGAGCCTGCGTCGGCCGCCAGCGGAGCCCGGGCACCGCTGCCGTGGGATGCGCTGTGCAGGGGCGTGCAGGAGCAGGTGCTGCTGAGTATCAGGCAGCCCTGAGGCTGGAGCCCCACCAAGATGCTGGTGCTAACTGGAGGCTGCCATCCCCGCGGGGGGTGTTGCAGGAGCTGGCCCATTTTGCAAGCCAGCTCATAGCACATTACCTGTTTGCACTCTGGGGTCAGCCCTGTGGCTCTAAAAGTCACTTACAAGGGGAAGAAAATTCTACTTTTCTGTCTTTTTGGCTTTGTGATGATCAGTGATAGAAGCCTGCAAGCTTTTTGCTTGTGTTTTTTTTCAGAGACCAACATTGCTGAGCCTTGATTTCCCTGCTTTTGCTGGAGAAAAGTGGCTGTAGAGTTTGCTGGTGGGAATTGAGGAACACTTGTGTGCCCTGAGCATCAGGGACCTTCCTGCTGCTATTTGTTAGGTGTTTGAATCCAATAGCTACTGAGGTGATGTCTGCAGCTTCCTTCCGAGAAGCGACAGCCAGAGGGGGCAGAGAGCCCATGTATGCTGGTTCACCTCACAGCCTTGAGCTCGTTGGGGCAACAGCCAGGCTTGGGGTAGAGCTGCCCCTTCCTCCACCCTCTTCGCTCTCTGGCTGCATCCATATCCCCTCTCACTTCCACAATGTTGAGTGTCTGCACAGAAAATGAAACCAGACCTGCTGGGTTTCAGTGATTTCTGGGCGATTCCTAGCATCCACGCTCTAAATCTTTTCATTTTATCCTTATGGTTTGGCTGTACTCTGAGCAGTCAGGTGCTGGATGCCTCCCTGTCCTGGTTTTGCTGGGCTAGAATTATACAATCCATTTTCTGTTCAGGAAAGCTGCAGTTTTGAGCAGACTGCAGCACCCGATTCTGTGAGAACAAAGCTGATAAAACACTTTGGTTTAGTTTGTGGCCAGCCGTGGTATGCAGGTTCTGTAGGGATCTGTAGTGATCAAGGTCAAGATCAAGACTAACTGCTAAAGTTTTGAGCTAGCCAGCTGCTAAAGCCAGGAGGAGCAGCTGACCCAGGCTGGCCAGCAGTATTCCATCCCATAAATGTCACTCTCACTCTAATTTAGAAAGTTTGCTGGGAGGGGTCTCTTCCTCAGTGCCCACTGTCCCTTGAGCTCTGCTCCCGGTGCCGACTCTCCCACTGTCACTGGAGCTGTGGTTCTTGCAGTGTGTGACATCAGCGCTCACTGCTGGGAGTGCACAGCTGGCGACCACTCTATGGGCTGGGCATAACCTTTTGTATTTCATATTCATATTGGGATTACTATTAGTTCTTTGTTACTGTTTTATTAAATCTGTTTCCATTTCAACCCATGGGTCTCCTTTCCTTTTCCCGATTCCCCTTCTCTGGTGGGGAGACCTCTCATCAGTGATAGAACAACTGTCTAAACCAAGACACTCCCTTGTCACCTCTGTGCTGTTACCTTTGGCAGCCCATCCTGTGGTCCCAATGGAGAACGAGATCAGGCTTGGTTGAGATTTGCTTTCCCAGAAAATGATGTTTGCTGGTGCTAATTATATGTTGCTGCGTCTTCAGTCTTTATCAGTGAAATCATCTACCAGTGCTCCGATGGTCCACAGCCAGGATGGCCACCGGGCCAAGGGAGCAGTGACCAAGATTGCCCAATTTGGCTTTTTTAAGCATTGGTTTAATACCCACACTCATCAGGTGCTGGGGGATTTCATCGGCACGCCGTGATTTACTAAACCAGAAAGCAATACAAATGGGGCTGAAAAACACAACGTTGTGAAAGCCTCTTTCTTTGCCACAGACTGAACTTGATCCGTGTCCTTGGCAGGGCTAAACCAGCCCACAGCCTCTCTGGCAGCTGGGCTGAAAGCAGCGCAGGGTTTTGAGACTCCTGCAGGGGAAGGTTTGTGACAAACCGAGCACAAACCTGGTACAGTGCTCCCACGTGTGCCATGGTGACAACGGTGCTGCCTTGCACAGGAGGTCCTGAGCTCTGCTCTTCACCTTGTATCAGACACAGACATTGCTGCTTTTGAAGCTCCACTTTGTACCAAACTGTTTTAAATCTCTCTTGTGTCTGTCAGAAGAAAAAATTTATGTCTGAGCGCAGAGGAAACCTTGACAACCTGGCATTCACTGAATGCAAACCTTCTTCCTCTGCTTTTTTTATCCTCTCTCCAAAGGCTGCTGGAAGAAACGGGTCCTTTGTGTCATGCAGGTTACAAAGAGCAGTTGTTTTTATGCAGCAGAACCAAAAATAAAAACGGGTGATTGCAGTCCTCTTAAAACTGAGCGCAAAGCCAGACTGCATTAACCTTTTCTTGGCCGGGAGACTGTACTGTCCTACCAGCACATCTATGGGATGCCACGTTATGATAAATGGTAAAATCTATCCCACTCAGTCCATGCCGGGTTCAGTTCAGCTTTTGTCTGAGTTGATCCAGCACAGTGAAACCCACCAAAGCCCTTGCAGAACAGGGCAGAGCAGGGACCCACCACCACCAAGGAAGGGGTGGGAAGGAGTTCCACTGGGGAGTGGGAAGGGGTGACCACAGGTCCCCAGCACTCTGTTTCCTGTTCCCCAAACTGGGGGAACCCCACGTCAGTGACACCAACACTTTCCCAAGGACGTGGTGGAGACAAGCTGTGGGGTTGAACAGACTATGCCAGTGGCTCCTTGCCCACAGCACTTGCATTTTGCTCCTGTAATGGATGTCCATCCAATACACACAAAAAATGGCTGTGATGCACAAGTCTCCTTCCTCGGTCAGGCACCACCTTTCTGGAGTGAGCTTTGCCACTTCCTCTGCTGTATTTTCTCATGCTTTGCCCAGCCCAGGTTGAAAAGTGCTGCTCCCTTTTTCACCTACATCCAACTCACCAGCATTGTCTTCTGATGCTTCACCAGCCTCTTGTTTACATCTTCTTTGCACCTTGGGCTACAGGCTCCTGACTGACAACAGGCTCCTTTCGTTTTCAGGTGTATGCACAACTCTGTTCATCAAGACTCTACGTAATTGTGGCTCCTGCCATGCACACAATGTCCTCCACCATCCTTGCAGCTGCTCTTCTGCGATCATCTCCGATGCATTGCAGAGCTGTGGCTCCCATTAGCTGGTGGTGCAGAGCTGGTAACCCCATGCTCGCTCCATCTTTTATAGTGTAATGCACGGTGCACGTGAGCACTGAGTGACACACTCAGAGTTGTCTTCCCCTGGAGATCTTTGCCTCTTTCCTTGGTGGAGTCACACTGGTGGGCCCCCTCCCAGGAGGCACAGGGATGTGGCTGGCTACTGCTGTCCTCCTTGCTTAGTTTCCAGTGCCCACTGAAGTGGTTTCCATGGATGTGTCTGTGCAAGGACTCAGGCCCTGTTACACTCCTGAGACCATGACGGAGCCTGTTAAACCCGAGAGCGATGCCTGCCTGTGGCCTGGAGGCTTTCCAGCGGGGCAGCAGGTGGCACAGCACCGTGACCCAACCCACCACGGAGCCGTTATTTTTAAGAGAATGACAGATTTATTATTGTTTCCCTCATTTTCACTTGTCCTGTCGTTCCACCCGTGTGCTGCCTCGCTCGGTGGCTGGGGGATGACTGGGGGATGGCGAGGGGGTTACACTGGGGGATGACTGGGGAATGGCTGGGGGATGGCTGTGGGGTGGCGGGGGGATGACTGGGGGATGGCAGGGGGATGGCGGGGGGATGGCGGGGGGATGGCTGTGGGGTGGCGGGGGGATGGCTGTGGGATGGCTGCCGGAGGGCTGCGGGAGCGCGCACCTCGCCCCGCGGGCCGTGTGCCGCCGGAGGGAGGGCAGGGCTCCGGGCCCGGCGGGACAGCCCCTTTTCCCGCGGCTCTCGCCGCCTGGGGACGCTGCGCCCCCGGGAGGGCCCAGGCGGCGGCCAGGCCCCGCAGCCCCAGCCCACGTTGCCACGGCGACACGGCGGCCGCCCCGGCGGGGAGGGCCCGGCGGCGGCTGAGGTTTTCCTGCGCCGAGCGCGGCCAGAGGGGGCAGAGCTGAGCTGGGCCGCGCCGCGCCGAGGAGCTCCGCACCCCGCACCGGCCTCCGGCCCCGGCGGGAACCCGCCGCCGCCCCGGACCGGTAAGTGCGGGCGCGGCCCCTCCCCGGCCTTCGGGCAGCGCCGCCGGGAGCCCCGGCTCCCATCCTGCCGCTGGGCCGCCGCTCGCTTGCCCTGGCCTGGCCCCTGCTGCGCCGCCCCTCACCTCAGGGGTGTGCCGGGCCCCTGCCTCCCCCTGGGCCCCGGGGCGTGCGGGCTGCCCTGGCTCCCCCGTAGCCCCCTCACCGCGGGGCGTGCGGGCTGCCCTGGCCCGCTTTCCCCTTCTCACCCCGAGGGCTGTAAGCGCCCCTGCCCCCCTCGCCCTGGGCAGTGCCGGTGCCCCCAGCCCCGTCCCGGGGTGCCGGTCCCTCTGCCCGAAGCCGAGGCCCGGGGCGTGGGTGGCCGTGCGTGAGAGCCGGGCCGGGGGCACTGCCCTGCGCCCCGTGCCGCCCCCGCCGGGCGCTGGGGGTCCTTCCCCGGGCCGCGCTGGGGCAGTCGCGGGTGACACGTGTGTGATTTCAGCCGTGCCCTTCACTGCCTCGGACCTGCTGCTGTTTGTGTCGGCAGTGATTCGTACGCTCCTCTGCAGGTGCTGCTTTCCGGGCTGGTCTGTAGGGTTGGAGCCTCCGGCCACCCCGGCTGTGGGCCACAGTCCTGCGTCTGAGCCCCCCGGGCTCCTTTCAGGCTCTCCCGAGCCTGGTTCACATCTCTGTGAGGTGAGTCAAGGTTATTGTGCTCTTCCTCCCGTGGGTGGGGAACGTGCACGTGTGGATAGGCTGTGTCATTTCCTCGCGGTCACCCTGCACACGGGACCCGAGGCGCTGACCCTCGGGAGCTGCTGGGCCGGGGCGCAGCGGTGGAGATCGGATTTTCCAGTGCCCCAGGCCTCTCTCCTGCGGGGCTCCTCAGCATTCGGTTTCTACATCTTGCCAGGCTGTCAGAGTGACAAATGTCAGGGCAGGATCCCTGCTATCTTTGTTTGGCCTCATGTCTTTTCGATATTAGGTGTTTGCAGTTAAAGGTTGTGTGTTTTCACCGTAGCATGCTCATCGCTGAGACTCGCTGCCAGGAGGATCTGACCTCTCGTGGCTGCTGCTGTTGGGATTGTGTCTGCAGTGATTTTGATCACTGCGAGTCACTGTGGCTTTGCCTCTCAAGAGCTCGCTCCTTGGCAGTGGCAAGCAAAAGGCCATTGAGCTAGAGTGGTACTCGGCTGATAACGACATATTGTGTGGGGCTCAGATGGCCGTTGTCTTCATGTCCTCAGCTTGTGTTTGGCTTTCCAGGCTGTTATAAATAAAGATATATATGAGGTCTAATAGGAGGAGTTACTCTAATCTCTTTACCAGAAACTAAATACCAGTATTTAATGAGGATTTACTCATTTGAATGTCTCGCCTGTAGGATTTTTTAACTATGTGCTGCTGCTTCTTGTCATTCACACAGGTACAGTTTTTCTCCTGGTGCTGTGCCCTTGGGCTCACTTGTTCACTGAGTGCCCATCGTGGTAAGGAGTGTTATGTTATGAGGGTGATGGTGATCAGTGGCAGAGACGGATGGCCGAGTTGGCACAGGGAGCGAATCTGTGCTGTAAATTGGAGTCTGGCCCTGCTCTGAAGGCAAGTCTCCAGTCTTGTTAGATGCCCAGCAATCTTGTTAATGTCTTACTAAGATGCCAGGGGCCTAGAAGATCCTGCTGTTGCTGTTTTAAGAAGGGGTAGTGTGGTGTATTAAGTTACTAGGAGGCAGAAATCACTGACAGCCAGTCAGGATCGTTTGCTCCCATTTTCCTGCCAACATTTAAATTAGCGGGCAAGACAGGGGGAAATATCTACCTGGCTGGCCAAGGTGACGGCAGCACAAACATGTGGAAGCAGCCCCCCACTCACTTGTGCATCATGTGTTGTGTTGTAGGTCTCTGATGGGCAAAGGTGTGGTGGAGAGAAGGGACTGAGATGCCGTGGCTGAGGTTTGGTATGCCTGGAAGCTTGGGATGCCATGAGGATTGGGAGCTGTGCTCTGATGTGGGTGTTATAATGGGAAAGTCTTGCTTAGGAGCTGTAAGCATTTCACGTGCCTATAAAGTTGTTGTTGCGTTGTCATGCTGAGAATTGTGCAATAGTAGCAGGGAGAGATTTTCTGGAGTAGGGCAGTGGCGTTTTTAGGTGGGAAGATGCTCTGCTGTGTTTAGCTGGATCCAGCATCCCTGACCGGCAGCTCGGTTTTAGGTGCACCTAAGAACAGCTTTTCCATGAGGGGTAAAGCCCCATCTAGGGAACACCCTTGTTGCAGCATATGTGATGTCTGTGCAGTGCTGTGAAGTAGTTAATTATCCCTGGCAGTCTGGGTTTTATCTGAATAATCTGCATCCAGGAGTCTGTAAGAGGAGTGACTGATGAGTTGCTCCTTCTCCCTTGGCACGATGCACCCAGGTGTGGTGTGGGGCTGCGTGATCTGCATCGCTGGCCCTCCAAAGGGCTGGGCTTTGTGTTTGCTGCTGGGCTGGGGGTTACTTGTTTTACAGAGGCTGGCAAACCTCTGGATGCTCTTTCACCCCTCTGTGGAAATAAAATGCTCTTGGAGGACAATTGCCAAATGAACAGTAGCTGCTGGAAGGTGTCCTTGTGAAATCTGGGAGGTGAAAGGCTTGTGTGGCGAGAAGAAAAGTTTAACAGTGTTGAACGTAGCTGTGGAGGGACTCTTGGCCCTTAGTGCCGTCTCACAGCATGTCTGCCTTGTTCCAGCGCGGTGCTTTCTTTTGTCACTTGATCCCTGGGCTCACTTGGGGGCAGGGAACTGCAAATGATTTGTGCTGCCAACTTCCCAGTGCCAGCAAGATGGCACCTGCATGGGGTGTATCTCCTAATGGGCTGTTCCTGTCTGCCTAAAATCATAGTGTGCTGCCAGAATGACGTAAAAGAGCTTTGAAGTAGGCCCTAAGGGGGTGAGGAAAAGGGGTGGGAAAATGCAAAATATTTTTGTTTGGTTGTTAGGAGATTCTGCAGTGGGGAGATGGTGTGTAACCAAACTGGATTTGGAATGGCTGGGACAAAGGAGTTTCCTTGTGATCCTGAGTGCTGCACTTTGTGTGTATTACAGTAGGATGCTAAGTCCTGTGAAGGGAGTTTCTGCAGTTTCCCCTATCCTAGGCTGCTTCAGAACAGCAAGGCATTTCTCCTAAGCCTACCTTGTTCCTGGATGTCCTTTTTTATAATGTTTTGGTTTTTTTTTTCCCCTGTTGGTTTGTTTTTCCCCAGAATGAAGTTTCTACACAGCTGTTGGCGGGTCAGTAGTGCCCCAGAGCTGTGCCCCTCAGCTCTTGACCGGAGTAAGCTGATGTAGCTCTGGCAGAGGCAGCGGAGCAAATCTGGTTTGTGCCAGCTGACGTTGGGCCATCATGTGGGAGCCCTTGAGCTACAGGAAGAGCCTGGGCACACAGCCTCTTTAGCCCGTCGCTTACAAGTTTGTTACTGTCCCGTTAGGCTTCCTGTTGGACAAGTGCCTGTGCTGCTCCTTCAGCAGCAGCAGTTGCAGGGTGGGGAAGCATCTGCCCGCTCACAGCATCCTGCCCTTGCTACTGCAGGTACATCACGACTGGTTATTATTCCTTGTACCTCTGTGTGTGCATTCACCTCAATCCTTAACCGTGTTTTCGGAAAATGCACAAGCCTGCTTTGATGCCTATGTTTGCACATTTGGGCTTTCTTAGAAGTACCCAAACATCTGCACTACCAGAAAGTTAGGAGAGTTGGAATTATTACTTATATATCATGGCAAACGAGCTATGGATACTGCTGGTGTGAGCCAGTGCACTGTTTCTATTTTTCACTCTTGAACATATGGTAGACACTGCGTGTGTTTCATTGTGTATGGCTGCATGGACTCCAGCCTTGCTGGAGCTGCTCGCCTTGTCTGTCTGCAGTGAGCCGGGGGAACGTGACTGCAAGCACCTCTTCTCCTCTGCTGAAGAGATGCCTGAGGTCTAACAGGACCACAGCTTCCCTGGTGCCATGATTTGATGAAGCCTTCCTTCTTCAAGGCTGAGTCCTCTGACCTGTGCCCGATTGGAGTGGGGACTGCCATGTGGCCATACCCAGCTGACAGCAGCAGTGGGTTGCTAGAGCTAATGCTGTGTTGCTCCAGCTAATCCTAACAGTAGATAAATAATTTTTTCTTGTCCTCTTCTGTTTACCTTCCAGAGCAAAGATAGCAGGAAGGAGGATGTGGATTGAGCTGTCCAATGCAAACCTGGATGTTGCTATAACCTTGCAGTATTGGTTGCTGGGTAGTTCCAGTTGTTGTGAAGATAAAGGGAGGGTACAAAAGCTTTAGAAAACACGGCAAAACCTCAGACAGACCAACTGAAAAGACCTTGTCACTCTGGGTGGTTTGGATTTCTGTCTGGCAGTTTCCTCTTCCACATCTGCAAATATAAAAGCTTTGAATATTTGCTGTTTTAGAAGGGCTGCCCACATGGAGATTATTTGCTTGTTGAAGGCAAAGACACCCAGGCAGCAATGCTTGTTCTATGTCAGGAGCAATGTGATGGGATAGTGTTTATTTAATTTGTGGGGTCTCTGTTGATCTTGATTTAATGCCGCCTGTTGTGAGCTGCTCACAGGAATGCAGTGCTATATTTATTTTGTTAAACCTTCTCATAACTGGTTCTTGTCCTTGTTTTGGCGGTGGTGTTGTGAGTGGGCGGCTGTGCCTTATCAAACCTCCCTGTGCCACGCTCCTTCCTTTGCTGCTGGTGCTGGTGTGTGACTTATCAGGAGAGCTGTCTGGATTTTCTTTCTTTCCTGGGTCTGCAGCATTTACCCAGAGGCCAGGAGGAGAGAGGTTGCTTTTGATCCAGCTGAGTTTCCCAGAATGGTGCGAATTTGAGCAGCTGGAGGTGACTGAAGTCACATCAAAGACTGTGCCTGCCCCACCTGGAGTTTGGCTCCGTGTTGGGTTTCATGCTCTCAATTTAAAGGTGGCCTCGGCTATGAGGAGCTTTGTGGGCAAAGTGGGGAGAGGGAAGGAGAAGGAAAGCTTCCCCTCTTATAAAGGACAGTGGTGCTGCTGCACCAAGGGACTGACTGTCTTCGAGGGGACCTTTGGAAGAGAGAAGATGTGTGCTTTTCTTGTTTAATTAGAGCATAAAGATGTGGGACTTTCAGCAAGTCATTGTAGTAGGAGAGAGATGCTGCGTGGGTGAGCTCTTCATTTGGATCAAGCCAGGAACCAGTCCAGTAGCCATGATACTTCATTTCTGAACTCAGCCACGGCTTCGAATCCCTTTTTGCTTTGACAAGGGGCTGTGCTGTGTGATGTGAAAGCACCTAGCCAGGGTGAGCAGTGACTTTGTGTGGATAAACGCGCAGGAGGTGGTAGCGTGGGGTGTGCTTAGTCTGGACCAGTGCATCTATCATTTCTGAGTGTTGTGTCCTTGTCACTGTGGTGTCTGACCCCTTTCTGCCTTCAGTGGGTGTGCTGTCTGCATGTCTTGGCAGAGGAGACAAGGGCAGTTCCCTGTTACCTGCTGGGTAGGGTGGGATGGTAACACACTCTCCAAGGCCTCGTGCAGACTGGGGGCTTGTTTGGTCCCCTGTTCAGTGCTGTGCTCTTTGCTCTATGATGGTTATGAATTTTTTTTTTTTTTTTTTAAAAAAAAGGAAGTGTGCTTAGAGACAGGCTATGTCTAAGGCTAATTGTGAATTTGGGTACTGCTTTGTCCTTTGCCACAGATTCAGAGCACGACTTTGAATAGGCTGTAAAACGTCTGACTGTCGCCTACAATCAAGTAGGGGCAGCAGCACTTCCGGGGCTTTGCCCCGTGTACACAACAGCAGTGGCAGCTGTTGCAGGAGGCATGAGCTGATGTAGTAAATGGTCTCTCTGGGTGCTTCATTTTCCTGTTTCATTTTGTGTTGGCTTTCTCAAGGATGGGGGTAGCTTCCTTTTCCATGCCCTGGCTAAGCTGAGCTCTTCTCTGTAAGGCAACAGGAGCACTTGTTGGTTCATCTCGTGCTTTGGGAGCAGCTGTTGTTTATGAAGGCTGTTTTCTAAAGGTTTTTCTTTTAAGGGACATAAAACGTATTGGCCTGCTTGGAGAAGAGGAGACTGAGGGGTGACCGCATTAATGTCTATAAATATGTAAAGGGTAAGTGTCATGGGGATGGAGCCAGGCTCTTCTCAGTGACATCCAATGATAGGACAAGGGGCAACGGGTGCAAGCTGGAACATAGGAGGTTCCACATCAATGTGAGGAAGAACTTCTTCCCAGTGAGGGTGACAGAGCACTGGCACAGGCTGCCCAGAGAGGGTGTGGAGTCTCCTTCTCTGGAGACATTCACACCCGCCTGGATGTGTTCCTGTGTGACCTGACCTAGGTGTTCCTGCTCTGGCAGGGGGACTGGACTGGATGATCTTTTGAGGTCCCTTCCAATCCCTAACGTTCTGTGATTCTGTGACCTCCTTTCCCTGAACTGTCCCACTTGCTTTGTTAGCAGCTAAATGTGTGCATGACCTGAACAGCTGTTGTCCTTTAGGGTTTTTTTTTGCAGAAACTTTACAGTGAAGATTCATTGGTGCCCCACTCTGGTTCTTCAAAACTAATGGAAAGCCTGAAGGAAATAGCTTGGATGCTGAAGCGATAAGCGCTACAGAAACGCCAGACGCTATATAAACAACTGAATCAGCCCCCGGCCCTTCCTGAAGGAGGGATGATTTGCAGAAATACTTCAACAGATGGTCTGAGTTTGGCTTTGGAAAGGGGGGAAGAAATGCCAGGCCGCTGCTGAGCTGTGTGTGGGCGTGTGCCCAAGCGGCGTGCGGCGCGCTCCTGCCAGCACGCTGCTCCCGCAGCCCTGTGTGCTTGGCAGGCATCTGCTCACCGCTGAGTCAGTCTCTGCGACTCCGCCAGGTCCGTGGTGTGGGGTGAGCTCCTGCTCCTCCTGCAGTGAGGTTCAGCTGTGCCCGCTCACTGGGCTGTGCTGGTGGAGGTGAGCCACGGCCAATTTGCAGAGGTGCGGGGTCAGGTCGTGGGACAGAGGCTGCGGAGCTGCCGTGCAGCTTGTGAGATGTTGCTTGGCACGTGGATGAGATTGTGGGAAGGTGGTGACACGATCTGATACCGGGTTGTCTCTCATGCTGGTGTGGTTACCTGGGCCTGTGGCAGTGCAAACTGGGGTGGTCTGGAGCTGGAAGCAAACAGATTGGCTGTGGCAAAGGGCATGTGCTGTTTGGACACCACTGTACGTATATATGAGCTGACAAACTTGCTGGTAGCCTGAAAGTACATGGGATGGCAGAGGGTTTACATGTCACAGTCAGGGACCCTGGTGAACTCTGGCAGAGCTGGCTGCCGTGGCCATCCTCCCCTCTCCCCTGGTGAGGTTACTGCTCTTGCAGGGAAGGAGAACACAGTTTCCTCAGCCGATACCAAACCTGGGGGTCCTGACTAATCATGGCAGCAGCAGAGTGCTGTGCCACCTCTCGTGTGGGCTCTGCTGTGGGACAGGCAGGTTCCCATGTCAGCAGCCACAGCTGGTTCCAGTGAGGATCATGGGTTGGAGCCCAGGAGTCCTTGGCTGAGAAGCTGCGGAGCAGAGCAGTGTCTGGTGCCTGCAGTACCAACCGCGCCGCGCCTGTTGCACTGCTTGCTGGCACGACGGGTCATGGTGTCTGGTGCTGTTTGCCATTCCTGCCAGGCACTCTTTGGTGAGATGGTGGTGGTTGGTAGCTAGAGCCGGGCTGTGAGTTGTGCTTCGAGGGTGATTTTTTTTTTAATTTTTTTTAAACTTTCTGAAAACAAGTCTAATTCTCAAGCAACGTAAGATGAATTGCTTTACTGAGGATGCTTAATGTGTTGAGTAAATTCTTGTGGATACATCTGGCAGGCAGCAGCCTTGTGCTGTGCACACAAAGTAGCTAGCTAAGAAATTTAATATCCAGGGAATGACTTTCCAAGTTTGACTTACTGTACTTTTTTCCTCTCTTTTTCCTTTCTGGTGTTATCAATCTTCTTCTGCTCTGTTTAGGTGAGCAGGACTGTGGGTGTTTTCATTTGCCTGTAGCCTCCTAAATACATCGCTTTCCTCCTGAGAACGCCTTGCCTGCCTTGCAGCCTGCTGATTCATAGCACTCCGGGTGAGCAGGGAGCTGGGGGCTGGATTATGCCACGGAGTCCCGAGCCATCAGGCGGGGGTTGCAGTCCCCTTGACAATTCCTCCATTTGTCATTCCTGGGAGAGCTGCTCACCTCTTTAGGAGCACTGTGACCTGTGTGGGGCCACTGACGTGCATTTAGCAAGGAACCATTTTGCTGTGATCTGAGTAGCTTTGGCATGAGCAAAGAGCTCAGGTGGGAGGAAAGAAATGTTTGTGATGCAGGAGCAGAGTACCCATGGCAGAGGGACTGGCAGCAGCAGTGTTCTGCATCGCCTTTCCTGTGGCTGAGAGGCAAGGAATATTGATTAACATGACATTTAAGTGGCATTTCTTCTAGTGTGCTGGGAGCTTTAGTCAAATTCTGCTTTCAGCGGTGGGAAGTAATGAAATAAGCTTCCTTCCTCAGAAAGGTCTCTGCCTGCTGTTGTAAAGTGGGAGGTTGGGAGATGTCCTTTTGTTACCCTGTCTACACTACGTGTCTCGTCTCTTTTACAAAGTAGAGTCTTAGCTCTAGCGAGCAGTGGAGCTTGCAGCCTGTACACCAGTGTTTGCCTGCTTACATGGTGGCTCCTGCTCGATGCTTCTCCACCACGTTGCTTGGGTGGAGCCCAGCTCCTACCTCCAGAGTGGGGGTCTGTGTCCTTTCAGGCTCTGGGGTCCTGGTTCATTAACCTGGGGTATTTTAGCATCAGCACCCACCTTGGTGGCTGGCTGCCTCAGGGCACTGTGGCTTTGCTACAGGGGCAGGGTGTGGGGTTTACTGGATGGGTTGCTGCTCCCATCAGGCTCCTGCAGTCCCTCCTCGGGACTCTGAGTGACAGCTGCCAGTTGATGTATAGCCCTACAGGGCTCTGGATTTCTAGGTCTTTTAAATCATTTTGTTCAGGGCTCAGAAGCCCTTATCTCCCAGGCTTCCCCGGAGGGATTCTTGTTCTATTTTATTGTTGTCTATTATTTTGTGTTTGGTCGTGGGTTTTTGTGTTGTGGTTTTTTTTCCAGTGCCCACAGCACTCAGGCTGTAGGCTGCTGCTGAGAGAGGCAGCCCTGCTTCTCACTCCTGCCTCTCTCTTTTTGTGCTGGCACAAGCATTTGTGTGTTCATAGCTACACGTTGACCTGGGAATAGGCCTGGTCTGAAATGAGTTCCTCTAGTTACTGGCAGAAGGAAGAGCTCCCTGTTTGGCAGTAGCCTGAAGTTATGCTGGACTAGTGGGTGAGTAACCACAGCCTCTGCCGGGAAAGAGAATCACGTGGCTTGAGAGATGCACTTTTCAGGGGCTGAAAATCCCTTGTATGGTTTCCTTCATGAAAATATTTACATCTTCTCTGCCAGCCCACTGTCGAGACTGCATCAAGCCTTTGCCAGTGCCTCTTTGTGCAGGACAAACTGTGTTGAACTACCCTTCCACAGCCCTGGCTCTTCTTGGTGCCTGATTGTAGGTTCTGTCTTTGAGGTGGAGAGTCAGCATCATGCCTTGGAAACACCCTGCGATTCACATGCTGTAGTCCTTGCTGCCAGAGAAAGGTGGTTGCTTTTCAGGCCTCCTGTGTACCGCCAGGTGCACGTGGTATAGGAAGAAGTATATAGAAGAGGGGGAAAGAACCTGTGCCTTTGCTTTGCCATGACACAGTCCCCTAGCGTTCACAGGAACAAGCACATGCTGCAGAAAGCACTGGGTGAGCACGTGTCCTTGGAGATGCAAAGCA
Organism: Podargus strigoides; assembly: GCA_028020825.1. Taxonomy (NCBI): domain Eukaryota; kingdom Metazoa; phylum Chordata; class Aves; order Caprimulgiformes; family Podargidae; genus Podargus; species Podargus strigoides. The sequence goes on from CM051633.1 coordinate 7,554,512, forward strand.
ATACCACCAACTTCCTCTCCTTCCTCTCTCTCTCTTGCATGCTGGGAGGTGGTGGCAGTCCCCAGCAGACACCCTTTCAGTGTGAGTACAGCTGATGCTGAGGAAGGCTCCTCAGCAAGGGTGGCAGCCATGAGGGACATGGTTATTCTCCAGCTGGAAAGGTGGGAGACTCCTCTGAGCGTATCTAAACCTTGCTGGGATTGTGTGTCTTTTTTCTGCTGTCCCTTTGCTTCCCCCTGCCACAGTATGTCCCTTTCCCTTCCCATTTCTGAAGCTTCTGTTCCTATTTTGACATGGGAGGTGCACACGGTGTCGCCTGCCTGCCCCCATTGCCACATAGGTTTAGGGAGCTGGTTGGGATTGCCTGTCTTTGTCAAGCTCACATTGCAGCTTCCACATGCTGCCTGTCTGGCTGAACTGTCCCTGGCTGTCTTTGGGGACATGGAGGAGACAGGTCTATGTGAGGAGCGATGTGTGGCACGATGCTGGATGACTTGCAGCCCCTGGTGCTGCTGCCAGTGCCACCTGGTCCCTGTGGGAAAGGGGCTGCCTGCAGGATCTCAGGCTCAGGGTCCCATCCCAGCAGGATCATCCTAAGGCTTGTGGTGTGCTCTGGCCACAGAGGTAGGAAAGGCCAAGCTGGCTGGCCCTTTGGAGAGGGGATTCCATGGCTGTTGTTGCACCAAGGGCTGGGTGAATGAGCAAGGCTTTGTGCATATTAACCAGGCACCTGGGCTGAGCAAACCATAGGGTGGAAGCTGCCGTGCTCCTATGCTTCTCCAAAAGCTGTGTCAAAGCAAGTACTTTCTGCTCTTGCACAGCTATTATGAAACAGCCTGGGTTTGCTGCGCCCTTTTCTCCCTTTGCCCTCAGGGCACGCTGGACTTGTTTGAATTAATGTAATTAGCACATGCCTTATTAGCTCACAAAGGCACAAAGAACTCATGTATATTTGTAGCCACGTTAAGCAGCCCCTATTAATTTAATAACCGTGTCCTCCTCAGTGCATGGCAACAGTTAATCGCTGGTGGTGACTCAGGAGCAGCCAGTAGGGAGGGAATTTGGGCAAGGTGTGTTATGTGTGCAGTTTGCTTTTATTGTGCTGCGTTTTTATTAATGAGCAGAGCTGTGAAGGGAATTAGCAGCAGGTGCAGTAGATGGAAGGAAGCTTTCAGTGCAGGTTTGCTATACAGCCAGCTCTGGAGATTTCCTGTGCTCTGTGCTGTCTGTAGAAGAGGATCTATGGAATGAATCAGTGTGGTATGACACAGACTGGGAGGTGGGAATACACAGAAATGAAATTTAGCAACCCACACTGCTCCAGTCGGGTTAGGAACTAAGTACTGATAGAAATTTTGCTTTGTTGTCTACGCCGTTTCCCCTCGGTGAATCCTGGGGCAGAGAAGGCTGCTGGTGTATTCTGGCACTGCTCAGAACTGAGACTGCAAAAGGGCAAGGTATTGTGAAAGGAAGCAAAATAGCTGCAAGGGATTTCATTCTCTGCGGTGCTGCGGTCCTCAGTCCCTTTGCTGGTCTGGGTCTTGCCACACACGGAGCTTAGCTAAGTCCCGTGGGATGCAGCCAGGATGCTTGTCACCAAGTGTGGTTTTATTTGTTGTTTTTTGTTTTGTTGTTGATTTTTTCCCCAGGAGATGCAGGTTATGGTGATGAATGCCAGTTTGTGCTCCACCACCCCAGAATGATGCGGCCTGTGAGTCCAGGACAGTGGTGTGTGTCTCTGGTCCTGCAGTCCTGCATGTGGGATAGTAAGATCCTGCACTGCTTCTAAAACAAGTGACTTAAGCCTTTTAGGGGCTTTTTTTCAGCCAAGATCACTACCCATGCAGAGGAGGCTTCCTGCATTTCTTCTCCCCCTTCCTGCAATAATCACAGGTCATGCTCTTTGCAGTGAGTGTAACCTGGAAGGAGGAGCAGGAAGAGCGGAGCTGGAAAGCAGTTGGTGTGCTTGCACAGTCTTGATCAGGTTTTCTACAAGTAGCCGTTGGGGTGAGATGCAGGTATCCTGCCTGCTCTCCATCCCTCTTTTTATTTTTCTCATTTGCTGTTTCTGCCCCGTGCCCAGTAAGCTTGGGCTGTCAAGGCCTGAACTGTTCCTGGTGATCATGAGCTCGTGTGGGAGCATCATTGATAAGATGAGGCTGTTAGAGGTGTATAGGCAAGGGAACTCCATGAAACTGGACAGAAGTGTGTATGTGTGTGCAATAATGTGCCCTCTCACTGCAGCTGGTGAGGGACCAAGTCCCCAGGCTCCAGCAGCACTATGAGCTCTTCTGGCTTGCATCTGCTGAGGACCTGGCCCTCCTGGGAGGCACAGCAGGAAAATAAAACTCTCTGTGAGATCTCTGTGGAGTGACAGGGGATGCACATGAGTCTGTCTCCAGCAGATTGGAGCAGATAAATTTTCCTCCCTCCTTACAGCCTGTTCCCAGGACAGCCCAATGTTTGGATGAAGGTACTGTGAGTGGTTAGTGAGGTGAGGAGCTGTGATGGTGTATGTTGTACTGGTGTTATGGAGAGCTCCTAATGGGTGCATTGTGGGGTGAAAAAATAATTAAAAATGAAAACATCTGTGGGAAGAGAAATGGTTGCTGTGGTATCTCAGATGCTGGCCAGAGGTGGTGATTTTCTCTTTTCCTCTTTTTTCTTTTCTCTGTTTCAGGCATAGGAGGGCACACTTGGTGGGTAGGAGGTTTTCTGTGTAGGATCAGAGCAGTCCACTGGCTCAGAGCTGTGGGCCACTTAGCACACACTGAGACAGGGGCATTTTCCAGGCCAGCTTTTTCAGCCAGTGAGGATTTTCTTCCCCTCTCTCTTCTCTCCATCTGTTCAGTGGCCTGGATGAGTTTGGAGAAGGAAGGAGCAGCCTTGACGTGGTGGAGTTTAACCAGACAGTTTCATTGGTCTTCCCTTGTGCTGAGCTGTGGGAACAGCCGCGTGTCAGACCTGGCTCAGCAGGCTCCTTGCTGGCTGCTGGGCTGGGAGGGATGGAGGTTAATTTATAGCCCTGAAGTAGCTGAAGTTGGGGCTATTTCTGGCATGTGTCTTCTTCAACACCTGCCTGAAGGAACACAATGTAGGGGAAACAAACTTGGATTTGTGGGTTTATTTTCTTTCCTCTCAAAAGAAGGTGAATTTTCCCACCACCACCACCTTTTCAAGGAGAAAAAGCTTTTACTAGGGCTGAGAAAACACACTCATCTTGTGACATGAAGGTCGCTGTCAATCCATAACAGTTGGTCCTCGACACAGCTGCTGCCAAGTTCTCTTGCTTGTGGGCCATCATCAGGGTCCTGGAGGCCTTGAATTGCATCGTGTTCGTCCTGCACGCCCCATGCCAGCTCCAAGGCAGGACTGCCAGCTCTCAGATCCTGCAGCAGGCACAGCACTGACCTGCACTGTCAGTCCTTCCCCTCTGCAGGCTTGGCTTTGTGGCCACAGGGAGCTGTCACCATCCCAGCAGGACACGCTTCAACGCATCTAATAGGAACAGCTCTGTGGGTGCTTGGGTGTATAGAAGTTGTTTGTTTTCCCAGCTCTGTCAGCTATGGCTGTGCTCTGACCTCGTATCACCTCATGGCTAAAGATTTTATGATCAGAGACACATTGAAAGGGTTTTTGGCCTCTGGCTCCTATGCCTCTCTTCATCCATGTTTCTGTAGAAGCCATGGAGAGCCAAGACTGAGTGTTCCTTTGAGCATGAGTAGCCGTCCATAATTTAGAGGCTGGTTACTTGTGTTGTAAGTTTTCAGAGGAATGAGAGGGGAGGAGGGTTGATGTGGCATTTGTGTGGAGCAGAGGAGCCAGGTCTCTTGAGACTCCTCCACTAGACCCGGTTGCCTTTCTGAGAACTCGGAGAGGAGGCAGGTTGAGATGGGAAGAGTGCCAACATCTCCCATGGGTTTCCTTTGTTCTGCTCAGTCTTGCCAGGGGTGCTGTGAGCACTTCTAGACCTGTTGTCTCTCTTTCTCCTGTGATGGAAGGCACAGCAGTTACTGCCTTATGAGACTCTGCTGTGTGTTCTCAGCGAGATGCCTGCAAGCTCATTTGTCCTGCTGAAACCTTCCCTCTGCTTCATTCAGTTTGGCAGCCCTGATGTCTTGCACAGCAAGACCTTCAGTGTGAGCCCTGAGTGAGTCACTTTTCCTTCTAACTGCTGTCCTCACTCATCCTGGCTCGCAGTTCAGCTGCAAAACCTGCAGGACAGGGACTGTCCTTGACTGAAGGTCTCTGCAGCCCCTAAAATAACAGGTTGCAGATCTGCACTGGGGCCTCTTGGTGTTCTGCAGTGCTGATACACAAGCCCAGCTTCAAGATGAGTGTCAACTTTCTAGTTATTGATCCGTGGCAGTTTCCCAAGACATGCAAAGTTGAGCGTGTGTGGTGTTTGTTCCAGATCAGCACAGGCCTGCTCCTCGAGTCGTTCCGTTTGGCTTGAATGCAGATGGCTTGGCATTGGGCAGTTGCACTTAGCAGACTTTTCTGCCTGGTCAAGGTGGGATGTGTTCTGGTAACTGAAGTGGGATCTGGTGTTAGGACCTATGACCTGGACTCTGTTTCCTGAGCTGTCCTGGAGTAGAGCTGAGGGGTAGGAGACTCACCTGGGAGGGAGATCGTATTGATGCAAGGAGAGGCCCCCATGGGACTCCCCCTGTTAAGCAATAGGGCAACAGCTTCTGCACTAACCTAAGCAAGTTGCTTGTTGTTTGGTTTAGAGAAGCTCTCTAGGTCAGGAAGGCACTTCTCACTGCTCGCAGTGCCTTTTGGAGGCATTTCTCCAAGCCTTAGCTGTCACAGCTTGACTTACTGCTTAAGGTTTCTCAGCAAAGCAGGCAAAGTTGCGTGATGCTGTACTGGGAGTGGGGGGACAGCTTGTCCCTCCCAGCAGGATGGAGAGCCCAGAGGGGAGAGCGTGGGAAGGCTGGGTGTGCTCCTCCTGCTCCTCCTGCGCAGGAGAATCCCCACCTCCTTCCCTGCTCTTTTGTCCTTTCCAGTAATACCTGCTGCTCTACTCGCTCTGGTCCTTCCTTTGGAGTCGGCAGCTAGGCTGGCTTTTCCCAGTGTGGCCGAGGCCAAGCAGACAGACTGTTGCTAGGTGCAGTAAAGTGTCTATCTGATGTCTTAGTCAGCAGGGCCACCTCGATGCAGAGGCCAGCAGGTAAATCTGGAGAGAGAACGAGAGCTGCCTCCAGTGTTATTTTTGTCCCCGAGATGAGAGGGTTGGTTGGACCAGCTCAAAAGAAGCTCTTGAGTGCTGAGCCCTCTCCCTCCTTGGAGAGGGGTGGAGGTGGCTGCTTTTCCAAGGCCAGTCTCTGCTGTCTCTGTTTTGTCATCTTGACTGCTGTTATGTGAAGGTAAATAAGGTCTCTGAATTTCCTGTAATCTCAAATCCTGGAGAGGAGGAGAGTTGCAACACTGTGCATGCAGTATCAGAATATAGGACATTGCTGTAGTCCCAGGGGCTTGCAGGATTGTCCCCTGTGACACTCCCACCGTGGCACTGTTGTGGCTCCTCTCCTAACACAGTAATGTGGGTAACTACACTGGTCTGGATGGGTGAAGGATGTGGTGGACAAGTGCCTCTGTAAGATGTTGGACTACTTTTGTTCATGACTTGTTTTTGACTAAGCTGGAATTTTGTCATGGGAGCAACGTGTTCCTCAGACTGCCAGTTGTGGCTGCAAATCGTGTCTGAAAGTAAAAGGCAAGTCAGTGATGGAGCTGGAATGAGAGCAGAGGAGTCTTTGCTGATAATCAGGAGTTTTGGTCTTCTTTTTTCCCCTCTGGGCATACAGGTAAATCTATACTCCCACCACTTGTGTTTGCAGAGCCAAACATGTCAATAACATGCCTGCAGTCTAGGGACCATCCTGCACCGCGAGGACACCTGACTATTTCTTTGTGGCATGAAGGAGATGTTTTGAGGCCTTTCACACATCATCTCACAGTATGGAGAAGTTAAGGCTCCCCAGACTTGAGCCCAGTTTGCAAGGAGCGTGGACATTGGATACGGGGGCAAAGTTTGCCTGCTGCAAAGGGTGCCAGCCTGACTTCTTTCACTGTGATCATGCTCTGGCATTTTTGGCTGTAGACAGGAGGGTACTGGGGGACACCCATCTTGAGCAGCCAGCAGAAGGGAAAAGCTGCACAAGGCAGAGGTAAGTCATGGAGGACAGAAGGGGCTGCAGGAGTTGAGGGCTCTGGGAGGCTGTCAGGAAGGAGGAGCAAGTGCCCTTTGTGCTAGGGCTCAACATCCCTGCCATCTTGCAAGCTAAGTGGGTGCTGTGCCACTGAGCCTGTCCCCACGGGGGTGCAAGCAGCCAATGGTGCAGCCAGGTGGCATGACGCCTCCCCACTGGGACTTTGGCCTTTTTTCAAGGCAAGAGGGAGACCTGCCCTGGGCTTGGCGCTTTCAAAGCCCAGCGTCGCAGGGGGACAGTCGGCCACTGACTGCGAGGCAGGTGAGTTTGTGTCTGCAGCCCTGGGGTTCTGCCTGGAGCAGAACAGAGCAAAGGGGCCGTGCTGTCCCACTGCGCAGCCGGAGAGGTGACAGTCTGTTGTGGGGGGGGGGCATCCACCAGCACGTTTGTTTTATTGAGGACTAATGCCCCGCCGAGTGCTGCAAGGAAATTCATGGCAGTCCCTGCTTTTGAGAGCCGAAGGGCAAGTGAGCAGCAGAGATTAAACTGCCACCGATTCCCTCTGTCCTGAAATGTCCTGAGCAGGTGAGAGCCAAGTCAGCAGCTTCTCACCAGGTGAGATTTCCTGGTGCTGACTCCCTTGTGCGCTTTGTGCCTGACACACATCTGGAAAGCAGCTGCTCTCAGGAAATACTTACAGTTCAGTTCGCACTCCTTAACCCTCATTGCTGCAATGGCAGCTTCCCTTCAGCCATCAGCAAAACTTGGCAGGGTGTCTGCACCTTCAAATGCATTTGCACTGTAAGAGAAAGCAGTGTGCTGATGCCAGAGGGTTTCTCCTCTCCCAGCAGGTACTAGTTGCTGAATGTTTCTCCCCTGCCCCTTTCTCTGTGAGCGGTCGCGTGGCTGTGTCCTCTTGACACAGTGGATGCTGGCACAGCTTTTCTTCCTCCTCTTGCCCTCTGAGCCCTGCTTCTTGTCGGCTTCTCTGCCTGGGGCACTGAGTTTGTCTGCTCTCAAGACGAATGGAAGTATGTGGGAGTCCTCTCTTCCCCTTCTGCTGTTTGTTTTCAAGTCAAGGTTGTAGTTTGACTGTTTGCATTCAGTGACAGCTCCAGCATGTGCTGCCCTCAAGTTCTGTCTTGTCCCTGCACAAATGTCTGTGCTGGCACAAAAGCAGGGATGGAAACACGTTCGGGTGCAGGGAGAGGATGGGATTGCTTCCTTCGGGCGCAGCACCAGCTGCTGTTGGCTGAAGGTCTTCTGTCAAAATGCAGCCTTTGTGTGCTCAGGTAAATTGGTATGTCCAACAGTCTGCACCCCAGAGGCTGCGCTCGGCTGCAGGAGAAAGCCTGGGAATGGGAGGGCTGGCGGAGGGCAGAGGCAGAGAGCTGGCCTCTGTGGGGGGACTGTTGCCAGGACTGGGGGAACTGGTGGACTGTGAGCCTATGGCTGCCTTGGAGGATGCTAGTGGTGGCTCTGGCCGAGGGAGAGAAGGACAAGAAGGAGGGTGCTGAGCTGTGGAGACCCCCAGGTTCAGACTGCGGGCAGAGCAGTGGCATCTGGGGGTAGAGGCATAGGGCAGTATGGTGGCAATGAACGGGATGAGCCTGGTTAAAGAGGTTGTGAGTAAGCTTAAGCTGTTTGTTCTCCCGTGATATCTCGTCTTGTGGAGATGCTGAGTGCCTGCATCTCCATCCAAACTTGCCAGTGGTGGCACACGTGGCATGTGATGAGAGTGTGCCCCTCCATGCCCCAGGCTGGGCTGTGATTCCATGGTAAGCACTCTGCCTTCAGGTGATAAAGTGAGAACTGAAGGTCAGGAGTCCAGCCCTGTGCCCCAGGCTGATCAGGAACGCAGCAGGTCTGCAGTGTGCAAAAGCTGGCCATGCTGAAGAAGACCTTACCATCTGGGTAGCGTAGGTAGAGGAGTGTGTGTGGTGTGTGGCAAGGCAGGGGAGAAAAATAGCACCATTTTTCCCGTGGCTGAGGCTGTGAGGACCAGACACATCCAAAGCTGGCTACATTTGCATTGTGGTACCCCCAGTGTGGGTTCTCTGTCGCTCTCCAGAGCTGGATTTTGGGGTCTGGGAAAAGCAAGAGGCTGGCTTTAGGAGTCTCCTGGGCTCTCTGTGTACAGCAGTGTGAGCTTCGGGCCGTTTGCACTTGTTCTCTGCCTAGCACAGAGGCAATTCCCTGTGCTGCAGCTGCACGTTTCTCTGAAACTAATTTACTTGATCATTTTAATAAATTTAGAACAGACATCCTGGAGTGTGAGTAATGGGGCATTAATCCATGTCTAGCTGTGTTAACAGCACTCTAGGAAGGAATTAATGCCACATAATTCATTGCCCATGCATCTCTTACTCTCTTAATTATGGGATGTTCAATTTAGAACTCCCCTTCCATGAGGGTGGCTCGGCCTCTTCAGCTTTGAGGTGGGTCTCTGGCAGCTCTCATTTCCCTGCCCACCTGCTAAGTTTCCTCCTGGCTCCTCTGCTCCTTGTGCCATGCAGGTTCCCAGTTCCAGTAGCACCATTGTTGACCTGGCCATGAAGTTCAACCACATACAGACATTCTGAGGCACCAGCACCTTTTTGGTGCTGCTGGCTTGTCTGCCGCCCCAATGCAGGTGCTGATGGGAGGTTTTGTGGGACGATGTGAGCCCCACTCCCCGACCCTGCTCCTATAGGAAGCCCTGGAACTACACCCCTGCTTGGCTGCAGAAGCTTTGCTTGCCTGCTTTTCTTTGCTTTTTTTTTTTTTTTTCGCTCCTGAGAGCACCGTGTTCCTGGGGAGATATGTTTAGATCTTTACTTAATCTCTTTCCTTTCTAGGTTAAATGTGTAATGTTGTTCTGGATTTGTTTTTTAAATATCCTGTAAAATTACCAGCATTCTCTTCCCAGCTTGTGTTTTTCCTCCTCTTGGACTTCAGGACTGGAGCAGCTATTTTCCTGCCCCGGGAGGGACTGGGGTCCAGCTCTCCCCAGGAACAGCCTGGCCAGGGTGCTGGGGGCTTCATCATTCACCATCTTTTAAGGGACTTGGGGAGTTCTGTAGATTACAGCAAAGTGCTCGGATAGAGTTTGCAGTGACTTTGGGTTTGTTTTGCAAATAGCCATTTGTTGGAGCTCTGTTTAAACAAACATAGCTCAAAAAAGCTTTCCACTTCAGTGCATTAAAATCCGTTAATGCATTAAAATCCCCTGGCCAGGGACATTCAGGCCTCTGCTGTGCCAGGTGCTGTATAAACAGTTATCAAGAGCTGATGTCTGCTGTAAAATGATCACATTGTTTGCTTCCCCTCGCTCGTCCATGAGTTGAGTAGCTTTTGTTAGGGGAGATGATACTAGTCCTGGCATTTGCTGGTTGTATAGCCAGCACCATGGAAACCTGCAACTTTGCCTGGTTTTAAACCCAGGAAGGTTGTTTTTACCCTTTCCTGCTGTGCAGCTGCAACAGCAGCATCTCTCTTTGCTGGTGGGGAGCAGCAGAAGTTTTCCAGCTGGGTCTGACAGCTGAGGAAGTCTTTGCAGTTACTGGGCAGGTTGAGAGCTGAAGCCAAAAGTCAAAAGAAAAAAGGGAAGTGAGAGCTAAATCTAGCTGTCTTCTTGGTGCAGTAGCATCTTCTCCCACCCCCATCAGCGTACTTGTGTCAGCAGGTAAGAAACAGCCCTGTGATAGATTTGTGTGGCCATCTCAGACTGGTGGGTATTAGCAGCCTTGCTGTCTTCTCTTGTGTTGCCCTTTGTGGTGGGGGCCTGGCATCCCACGTGCCCCTCTGCAGGGAAGGGTGCAGGAAAGGCAAGAAAGGGGGAGCTTGCCAGAGCTTGGAGGGGGGTGGCAGGACGATTTGGTGCATGTATTTTGTCAGAGCTGCTGCCTCAATAAACCCAAATATCCTATTGAGGGTATAGATGTTAGCAAGTGAGTTTTCATGGCTTGTTTATGCTAGGGCTACAGACTTTCAGCAGCTCCTCTCCCTATACTTTTACATTTTGATCTTATTCTGCTTAAATTGATAGAGAATTAGATTAACCTGAAATGAACTACTCTTGTGGACATGCATATGAAAGCACACACAGCAAAAGGTGTAAGTGATTTTTTCACTGGGAAAGTACAGACATCAGTGACTGGAGATTTTTAAGGTCTGCTTCCCCAGATTGGTTGAGATCAGGCAAACTGTCTGGAGAGGGCTCACGGAAGGGATGGAAGGTGTAATGCTGGAGTGTAGCGGGTGAGGTTCATGTGCAGTGTTTGGAGAGGAGCTCCTTTCCTTAGCAAGCTCCATGTGCTGGTCTCTCATGGCTTTGGCTGAAAGTGGGACTACAGAAACGGCAGTTCTAGTCTTGTGCTGTCCAAGCATGGAACTGTGCAAGTGCTTTCATGCTGCCCTGTCCTTGGCACTTGGTGTAACAGGCAGGGGAGCAGGTCAGTGCTGAATTGTGTGTAACCTCACCCCCTCTCTTTCGCATACCTGTTTGCACCATCACTGGCTCTTCACACTTTCAGGTGCATTTTGTTCTCAGGAACACCTCGGGCCCTCAGGTTGTATCTCCAGAGCAGAAGTGTCAGCCTGAAAGCCACCTTGTTGGATGTGAGATTCTGTGTGGCTTGGGAAATCTGCAATTAAGGGACACATTTCATTCCAGAGGCAAAGGACAAAAGATCCTTCCTCATCTTCTGGCTTGCCACCCAGGTGGCAGCTGGAAGAGGAGAGGAAGGAGAGTGGCTGAGTGCTGCTGAGATGCCTGATGAAAGCCTGGGGCATCTGGTCCCCAGGTTGGAGGTGAACAGGAGACAAGGACACCTCCAGAAAGCTGAAGGTTGTGGCAACTTCTGAAATTTTCTCTGGTGTCTGCATTTCTTTTTGTGGTGACTTCTACCAGCTCTCGTTAAACAGGAGCACTTAGAGAGAACCGTTTCCTGCAGACTTGGAGCTTCCGTGCTGTGCCAGTAGGCACTGAGCTGAAAGGAGTGAGTGGGCCAAAGGGCAATGTCACAGCAAGAGCTTGGGGAGGGAGATGCACTACTTAAAAGACAATGCTGGCACAAGTGTCCATTTGGGCTGGGAAAGAGAGGAAGGATTGTAAACACTTGTGCTGGTTTTGACTGGGACACAGTAAATTTTCTTCACAGTAGCTGATATGGGGCTGTGTTTTGGAGTTCTGCTGGAAATAGTATTGATAATACAGGGATGTTTTCATTATTGCTGAGCAGAGCTTACACAGAGTTAAGGCCTTTTCTACTCCTCACCCCACCCCACCAGCAAGTGGGCTGGGGGTGCACAACAAGTTGGGAGGGGACACAGGCGGGACAGCTGACCCCAGCTGACCAAAGGAGTATTCCACACCATGTGGTGTCATGCTCAGTGTCTAGAGCTGGGGAAGGAGAAGGAGGGGGGAGACATTGGGAATGGTGGGGTTTGTCTTCCCAAGTCCTCGTTACACCTGACACAGCTTCCCTGGAGATGGCTGAACACCTGCCTGCGATGGGAAGTGATGAATGAATTCCTTGCTTTGCTTTGCTTGCATGCATACCTTTTGCTTTACCTATTAAACTGTCTTTATCTCAACCCACGAGTTTTCTCACTTTTTTTAATTCTCTCCCCCATCCCGTGGGGGAGCAGTGAGTGAGCAGCTGTGTGGGGCTGAGTTGCCAGCTGGGGTTAAACCATGGCATCACTGGAGAAGCAGGTTTTTGAGACTGTCTCCTTTAGAAACAGCAGTTATGTGTTGGAAGGAAGTGCTGAACGGGTCTTGCAATGGCATGTGATTGTCTTGGGGTGGCTGGATGGACTTCCAGAGGGTTGGAGGTCCACATGGTGTAGTGTGAAATGCTCAAATGCTCCTTGGAGTCCAAGAGAACTGTGATGGGTACTGCTGGCCTGGATGCAGGGCAGAGCTCATGCACTGCCTGGCTGCTGCCCTTCCTCACGTGCTGCTGGAGCCTGACAACTCTGGCAGCTCTTCCCTCCACGTGTGCTTTGTTTATTTATATACACACACATTTACAAGGCTCCCTCTAGACCTGAGTCTCCTATCTGAGGAGAGCAGGTGCTCCCTGAAGTTACTTGTTCCTCAGCTGGCCTCCCCCTGCAGCCTGCCCAGTAGGACCCGAGCTTCAGGAAGAGTGTGTCTCAACTTTGTCTCCTTGGTGTCTTTCTCTCCTTTGCCAGGAAGAAACTGAAGTGAAAAAGAAGTAACTGAAAAAGAAATTAAGGAACGATTTGAAGGAACAGATTAATTTCTTAACAAGATCAAGTTTGAATTAAATGGCTGATAAACAGATCAGGTAACTTTTTTTTTTTTTCCCCAAGTTTTTGAGTTGTTGGTTGTGCTTTAGAATTTTCTTTTAAGACTTTCAAACTTAATCCCAAAGTTAATCCCTTTTGTGATACAGGAGGTTAGAGGAAATCAGATGGTCGTCTCTTCTGGCCTTAAACAGTTCTGATTCCTTCTTTGCTCCTCTCTTCCCTGCTTTCTTCCAACATTCTCTTGTTTTCTGTCTTTGCCATGTTGTCACATCTCTGCTTTCTTCAGTTCTTTTTTCTCACTGCCTTTTTCTTTCTGCCCTCTGCTTTTTACCCTGCGTGAGTCTTTTCCTTTTTGCTTCTTCTCTCAAAGGTCAGCTTGACCTGCTGAGTTGAGCTTGCTGATATCAAGGGAGCAAAGTCAGCTCCATTTAGCTGAGGATGCAGTGTTTGTAATTACAAAATCTACGTAGATGCAGCCTTGTGCCCTTCTAAAGCCAGTCAATGCTTGAATGATTGCAGGAACATGAAATACTAACAATAATTAGTGACACTTAAGTGTACAGCAGGAACTTAAGAGCGTTGCTTCTGGCCTATGCAAAGGATTTGAGGGATTTGAGTCCCCCCTGGAAATGAATTTGGATGCATTTTCTGGAAAGATACAGTTGTACTCTTAGCTTCCCAAGAGCTGTGCGAGATGGATCTTCACAGTCCTGCACATGGTTTTAACTTTCTGCTGTTTGTGAAGTTGCCCCAGGGAAATCACTCCTGCATGCTGTGGGATTCCTGTGGGGTTTTCTGTGATGCTCTTCTAACATCTGCTTTTCCTGGTTACCAGCTCAGGACAGGAGGGGTCAGTGGGTGAATGAAACCAGTGGACAGAGGGCCAGGACTTGGCAATGCCTGAATGTTACAGGCAAGAGGGCGGCCCCTTCTTAGGGTTTGCCATGATTAGGATGTCTTCCTGTGTGCCTGCCTCCTGCAAACGAACACAGTCCTGAGCTGTGCTGATAACAAGACAGCATTGTGGAGTGTTCATGTGCCTAGATTTGCCAGTCATCAGTTACCCAATTTGGAGACCACTTGGCACTCTTACACCCATGAAGGGCACGCTGAGATTCAGCTCTGTGGAGTCTCATAGGGCACATGTCCCTGACAGCCTCAGCGGAGCAAAAGGACCAGATGTCTGTGGCCATTTGAGGTTTGGTATTTTAAAGGAAGGGGAGACGTGTCGTCCAAGATCTCCCCCAGCCCCTCCAATGTGCTCTTGGCAGCATGAATAGGAGCATGCTGGCTACAGGGACTAGTTAAAAGGGCTGAGGAGGAGAACTGGAGTGCCTTTCTAACCCTTCTTGTGTTTGGCTGAGCAAATAGCTTTATTTGTATGCTAGCCTGTGTTGTCCCCGTTTCGCTAAGCCCTGCACACCTAGGTAGTGAGAGGCAGGAGCTGTGCAGAAGCTAAATAGGGCAGAGACCAGACACAGTGGATTCTCATCCCATGAGATCAGAGAGCACTGAGGTGGAAAGTGGGATGACTTAGTCACAAGGGAAGAAGCTTCAGGTGCAGTGCCCTCTGTCTCAGGTTCTTCTCTGTGCCCCAGATCCCTCACCTCTCTTGCTTAGGTCATCTCTCCCATCTGTGTGACTGCAAGTCCGCAGCAGTCACAGGCAGCCAAGCCAAGGAGTTATGTTTAAGCTTGGAGGATCTACTGAACCCCTCTTCCCTTGCAGTGGGCGTATGTCATCCCTTAGCAAAATTAGATTGATACTGAAAGACTGAAATCCACAGCAGTGGTTTGCTGCAAGGTGAGATCAAGGACATTGCATTTCCGCAGCAATGCACGTGGAACTTGATCTCAGCATCTCGCCAGGTACTGCTGCACAGTCTGTCTGTACTCACAGTGCACGTGGGGGAGCCTGGGGGTTGGATTCAGCACAACGGGTGTCGAGTGAGGGTTTCTTACCCACAGAGTGAGAGGCTCTCTGCAGCCCACGTTGCCCAAATTTTTGACTTGCCCCAGGCACATCAGACTATTCCCCTTTATTGCTGGGGTCTGTGCTGAAACTGGGGAATCTTTTGCACTTCCAGTTTGCCATGTGGCTGTGTCTCACTCCCACCTGGTATAAACCCTGTGATGATTTCACTGCTGGAACAGGTTGAGAGAGGTAAGTGTCTGCCTGCCCCCATGTGTTTCAGGGACACGTAGATGACAGTGCTGAGGCTGGAAAGGGGCACTGGTTGTGCCTTGCAGTCTCTGACCTGCTAGCACTGACTTCAGGCCTGAATTTGGGGAGGCTGACGTGATCCTGTCTTGAAACACCCTCCTTCCCAGTGGTGTCTCCATCCTGACAATCTTACCTGATCTCCAGCCGCCTTGTTCGGTGTGACTCAGAGTTAAATAAGGAGAGAGCCATGATGTGAAGGTTAGTGTTTGAGGTTTTTCTGTGCCCTGAGAACAAGTTGAGCGTAGGAGTTTGCAGCCAAATCTATTCCCTTGTCAGACTGTGGTGCAAAGATAGCCAAGGCAACAGAGTCTTGAGCTGATGAGGTCTTGCAGTCTGGCCCTGTGCTGAGCTCATGCACTGATTTGAGCCTGCCTTCCTAACGTGCTGTGCTTGATTTCATCTCAGTCAGCACTGTCTTGTTTGGGGCTGTGGGCTGAGCTCAGGTCTGTCTGCCTGTCTGTCATGGCACCTCTTTTTCCAGCTGTGCTAGCCCTGGGCTGCATGTGTGTGCTGTATGAGTGTGGATGGCGAGGAGGAAAGAGCTCTGGCTGCAGGAGAGCACAGGCTGACAGGAGTTTTCTGGAGTGTCAAGGTCATGCTTAGCACTTGTGGGCAAGACTCATTTATTTTTTTTTTCTTTTTCCACCCCTCTTTTGTCTGCTTCCCCCAGGGAGACCTCAGGTTGAAACCCTGAGTCTCCATGTCCAGCCTTTCCTTTGAGCCTGGAGCTGAGGCAGCTCACACAGCTGCAATCCAGGGCTGCTGTAAGCCATCAGTTTAATATTGGACACGTCCTGTGTTCAAGGAGCCATATCCTGTGCTTTATTGGAGGGAGCTGACTCGAACAGGCTTCCTTTGTCTCTCTGTGTAGTGGTTTATCGAGCACATAAGTGCTGGATGTTTTTCATAATTGAATTTGCTGGGAACCCATGTTTAGCTGCTCTGGCTTTCACTTAGTGCCACTTGCAAGAATTCCCTGTGGGAACACAAAGGTGAGCAGAAAAAGCCCCACGATGTGGAAGCACATGCAGCCAGCCAGGTTTTGATTTCCTCAAGAGGTATGAGCTCATGTCTCTGCATCTGCAGCCGTGCAGGCTGCCAGTCTGGTGGTTTCTTTGGGCTATTGGTTTGTGTGTGTTCCCCTCGCCGCAGGCAGTGGGTCTGGAAGCAGTTTCCTGGAGCTGGCTGCTCCTTGGCTGCCAGCTGGGTGCTTTTGCTGGGCTCATTCCCACATGATGGTAGCAGCTGATGTGTCACGAACCTCTCATTAGATGCGTATCTGATTGTGGTGCTGAAAGCGTTTGCCAGTAAACCTGCTGGCTTGGATGCCATCAGGCCCTAACTGAAGTCTGTCCACGTGGTAGACAGTCCAGCACTCTGTTGTCCCCGGAGCAGAAAACACGGGGTTTTCCCTTGCTGTTAGCAATGTGTGGCTTAGCTGTTTAGTTCCACTTCACTCGCCAGTGGTTGTTCCTGATGCTGTGTGCTGCTTTCCCTTCCTTCCCTGTATGTACAGCAAGGGCCAAGCTTCGCCTTGAGGCAGAGCTTCCTTTGTGCTGGGGTGGGGAACAGCCTTGTCACACAGCGATGTGTTCACTCTGGTCGTGCAAAAGAGCTCCATTCTTTCCTCTTTCCCTTCACTGATGTTATCCCAGTGCTAAGACATCTGTTTCTCTGCATCTTGTCCCCTTACAGTTTACCTGCCAAGCTGATCAATGGAGGGATAGCTGGGCTGATTGGGGTCACCTGTGTATTTCCAATTGACCTGGCAAAAACTCGCCTGCAGAACCAGCAGAATGGCCAGCGGATGTACACCAGCATGTGAGTACTGCCTGTGTGGGCAGCGTCCCCAGGGGCTTGTGGTGGGGAGTCCTTCCACTTTGCTACCTCTTTTAGGTGAGTTCAGCATTTCTAGGAACTGAGCTGTCCTCAGGAAAGCCAGGGGACAATCTTGAACCAAGCTGTGCTAGAGCAGATAAAGCAGCTCTTCAGGCTGCTGAGCCCAGCGGGTGAGATCCCTGCAGAGGGCACATCTGTTTACATCCCTTGCTTGGGAACAGCGTGTTCACTGCTGTCAGGTCCCAGCACATAAACACAAGGAGCTCCATTCAGTTCTTTGCTGGGCCACAGTCAGGTGCATGAGGGAATTTCTGCCCCGCTTCTGTTTCCATGACACTCGTATTGGAGGATACTGTCCCTTCCTTTGGTGTCAGTTGTAAGAAGAGGAAGTAGTCACCCATTCCCATGGCATGCAGACCTTCTGAAAGACCACAGGCTGACACTTGCTGTAGTTACCCCAGCAGTCCTATGTCCAAAAAAAGTAAAAATCAAGTGCTGCAGGCTGTAGGAAAAGAAGGCGTGAATATATCCAGCCCACCAAATACATCTGGGATTTGTGTGGGATGCTCAGGGCTGTGTGTCTGCTGTGGGAATGTGCACCACACTCAGCACAAGATGCTTTATCCTAGGAACAGAGCCAGACCTTAGTTTTCCAAAAGTAGTGGTGTCATTGAAGGGGGAGAAGGGACTGGGACTGATGATGTGTGTCCTGTCCTCCTGACACTTTGTTCAGAAGTGGTGTTACCTGCTCCCTGTTCCTCCACAGCAGTGGAGAGTGAGAGGAGAATAGGAAGGAGATGCTCTGTATGTTGATGGTTTTAGTCTCTGGGCCTCCTTGCTCTAGCTGAAGACATGTAATTATGCACGAGCTTAGGTTGTAGGCTCTGGTGTGCCACAGCAGACTGGTGCTTCCCTCGACAGCTGCAGTGCTCTGTGCTCCCAGCGTTGTGTGTGTACCCAGGTGTGCTGGCAGGACATGGCCTCCCATCGTGCCTTGCCTCACTTTTTTTTTGGGTGCTGCAGCTGCAGATTGCTTCTCCTCCCTGAGGCTCACTTCTCTCCCAACCTGATAGGCAAAAGCAACAGGAGTTCAAGCAAGATAGAGGATTTGTAGGCTCCCCTTGGCAGTACATGCCGGGATGCCTCATCTCTGGAGGGGGGAATCACTAAGGGGATGCAGTTACCATTCATGGAGCATGTTTTCAGAGACACCCTTATGTTAGCTAGGGATTTGGGAGGGCTTGTCTGAGCTCTCCCCAGTTATAGGGGCTTATTTTTTGGAAAATATTGTATGCCCATCAATACCAGATCTCAAAGGTGTCCGCTGAACACCCAGAAAGGCAGCAAGTTCATTTAACATTTTGGCTGTCTTGCTTTAAGACAGCATGCCTTGCTTCTGCTCAGCTCAAGAGACTCTGGGCATCAGGGGACCCTTTCCCTTGAAAGAACCAGAGACACTTTGGAGCAGCCCTGAGGGCTGGAGAGAGCTGGGCTTTTGGGCTCCACTGCCCCAGGTATGTAACATATAATTTTAGTTGCCTGTTGGCTCCCTTTTTCCAGGGAGAGAAAGGAGCTGGGCATGGCCTTCGCTCCATCTCGCTCTGCTGCAGCTCAAGGGGCTGGGAGTGACATGCAAACCTTATGGTGAGGCAGCAGGTCTGCATGAGCGTGGTGGGGAACAGCTCTTCCTGCTCCCCTCTCTGCTGGGGCTTGTTCAGAACAGCACCCACCCCTGACTCCGGGAAAATGCTTTGCCTCCAGCATTGCAGTGGAAGAGCTTGATGAGGGGGATAAGAGAAAGGTGCTCTGAGATTTCTGGAGCTTTCAAATGTGTGTGTGTGGCTACTGCCAAGAATGAGGTGGGTGTGTGCAAGCTGCAGGAGCTGGGGTGGGGTGTGTGAAAGACAGGATCCCCAGCAGAGGGGGGAAACTCATTTCCACTGTTGGCAGCACTGCAGGATGGGCTCTTCGCAGATAACGCAGGGTACCCTGGAACAGTCTTGGCCCAAGTAGGGCCATAAAGCCCTTGAGAGCACTCCATATTTCCTTCTTTCCCACCTCAGCACTACTACAGAGCCGAGATGAAATTTACTCCTTGTGTTGCCAAATCTCTTAGAAATGTATTTGTGTTTTCATCAGCTACACTTCCCTTATCACTACTTAAAAGACCCTTTTGTTCCTTAATTATGTATGCATGCATGCATGTGCACCTCTCCCTTCTGCTTTGGCCACAGCAAGTACCTGTCCCTTCCCAAAGACCCCAAAGCAGCCTTCAGCCAGCACCCAGGCTTCACACAGCCATGGTCCAGAGAGGGGAAACTGCCAGGAAATGTGCACTGCTTTCCTGCGCCCTTCAGCAGGGACAGGCTAGGAGGGAGAGGTGGTGGGGTGGCTCTCTGTGTTGGGGAGTGTTTGGACTGTGTAGAGCTCGATGGAGATGATGAGGTCAAGTGCTTATGGTTAAGGCTCAGGGGGATCCTGGGCCAACGAGGCAGATATCCTGATGGGAGTCTGTTGCACACCACCCAATCAGGGTGAGGAAGCAGATGAAACATTCTATAAGCGGTCCTTGTTCTTGTGGGGGACTTCAAATTACCAGATGTTTGCTGGAAATACAACGTACCAGAGAAGAAACAGTCTAGGAGGTTCCTGGAGTGTGTGGAAGATAACTTTCTGACACAGCAGGTGTGAACCTACCAGGGGAGGTGCCTCACTAGACCTGCTGTTTACAAACAGAGAAGGACTGGTGGGAGATGTGGTGGTCGGAGGCTGTCTGGGGCATAGCCACCATGAAATGATAGTTTTCAATTCCTGGAGAAGCAGAGGAGGGTCAGCAAAAACTGCTGCCTTGGACCTCCGGAGGGCAGACTTTGGCCTATTGAGGGCACTGGTTGAGAGATTCCCTTGGGAGCCAGTCCTGAAGAGCAAAGGGGTCTGAGAAGGCTGGACATTTTTCAAGAATGAAATCTTGGAGGCGCAGGAGAAGGCCGTCCCCACGTGCTGTAAGACAAACCAGCAGGGAGGATGACTGGCTTGGCTGAACAGGGAGCTTCTGCTCGAACTCAGGGGGAAAAAAAGAGAGTTTATGGCCTTTGGAAGGGACAGGCAACTCAAGAAGAGTACAAGGATGTTGTTACGTCATGTAGGAAGAAAATTAGAAAGGCAAAAGCCCAGCTAGAACTCAATCTGGCCACTGTTATAAAAGACAACAAAAATGTTTCTACAAATACATTAACAGCAAAAGGAGGGCCAAGGAGAATTTCCATCCTTGACTGGATGTGGAGGGAAACACTGTCACGAAGGATGAGGATAAGCCTGAGGTACTAACTGCCTTCTTTGCCTCAGTCTTTAATAGTCAGACCAGTTCTCCTCAGGGTACTCAGCCCCCAGAGCTGGAAGACAAGGCTGGGGAGCAGAGTAAACCCCCCATAATCCAGGAGGAAGCAGTTATAGACCTGCTATGTCAACTAGACCCTCACAAGTCAATGGGGCCAGATGAGATCTACCCAAGAGCACTGAGGGAGCTGGCAGAAGAACTTGCCAAGCCACTCCATCATTTACCAGCAGTTTTGGTTAATGGGGGAGGTCCCAGATGAGTGGAGGCTTGCTAATGTGACACCTATCTACAGGAAGGGCAGGAAGGAGGATCCAGGAAGCTACAGGCCTGTCAGCCTGACCTTGGTACCGGAGAAGGTCATGGAGCAGGTCATCTTGAGTGTGGTCACACAGGATGTGCAGGACAACAGGGGGATCAGGCCCAGCCAGCATGGGTTCATGAAGGGCAGGTCCTGTTTGACTGACCTGATCTTCTATGACAGGGTGGCGTGCTTGGTGGATGAGGGTAATGCTGTGGGTGTTGTTTACCTGGACCTTACTAAAGCCTTTGACTCTGTTTCCCACACCATTCTCCTGGAGAAGCTGGTGGCTCATGGCTTGGACAGGTGGATTCTTCCCTGGGTTAAGAACTGGCTGGCTGGGCCCAGAGAGCTGTGGTGAGTGGAGTTAACTCCAGTTGGAGGCCGGTCAGCAGTGATGGAGTCCCCATCCCTGGAGGTGTTTTAGAAATGTGTAGATGTGGTGCTGAGGGACATGGTTTAGTGGTGACTGGGCAGTGCTGGGTTAATGGTTGGACTGAATGATCTTAGAGGTCTCTTCCAACCAAGGCTGTTCTATGATTCCTGAACTGCACCTCTGGATTTGTTCGATGTGTGTCTGGACCTTTGAAAGGCTTTGAGTCATTCCAGCACTGCATGGATTTCCCTTTTGCAGTAAATGCAGTCGAAACAAAGAAGGCAACAGTTTTCCCCTTGGAGTGAGCCTCTGCGACACCCTGCCGTGCCCTCCCCAGGGCGAGAGCCTCAGTGCTCGCTGCCTGCTGTGGGACCCCATGTGTTAGAAGTGCATGCTTTAATCTGCACGGGAGGCCACAGATGGGTGAGCATTCAGGTCATCTAGTGTTTATGTGCCTTGTGTCAAATTTCATGGAATAAGTCAAGCAAGTCGTCACTGGGGGGTTTGACCTCCCCTTATTTCCCTTCCAGAACTGAATTTAAACATGTGTGCATGGGAGTCTGCTTGTTAGAGCCTCTCATGCACGTCTGCCACAGAGGAGCCTGGATAAACAGCCCTTGTGGTGACACTTTTCCCTCTTGCGTTTCTAGAAAGCAGACAGTGCCTGCAGGGTGAGCCGGGGGTTTCAGAGCCCCTCTGATTTAGGGACTGAACAATGGCACGTTCAGCGACCGACACGGTTCCCTTCTCAGCTCAGGGTTTTGCTGACAGATCATAAATGAAAGGCACTCCAAGAGATTTGTTTTGTTTTTCTCTGCTCTCGCCCACCTTTGAACTCCTGTGGTTTATCTCTCTCCGTTTTGTTTGCAGGTCTGACTGCCTCATTAAAACAATCCGGTCAGAAGGCTACTTTGGCATGTACAGGGGTGAGTAAAGCTGAGTCAGGCGCGGCACAGATTTTGCACTGGAAGCACTGGTGTGTAAGTGGAAGGAAAAGCCCTGTTCTCCAGCTTATAAAGCAATAACCAAGCAGCATCCTAAGATGTTGAAAGGAGCAGCTGTTTCTGAAAATAAATTCCTCTATGCCAGATGTCTGCTCAGTTCTCTACCATTGAGGGCTTGAGTCCTCCCAGTGGCTGTTTTGGTGTTAAACCTTGCAGTTTACTGATGTTCACCTTTACTAACAGTTTAAGTGAAGCTGCTGGACTTTGTTTCAGGACTATATAAATGTGTTTCCCAGCTTGGACGTGGTA
The DNA here is from genome assembly GCA_028020825.1 of Podargus strigoides. Lineage (NCBI taxonomy): Eukaryota > Metazoa > Chordata > Aves > Caprimulgiformes > Podargidae > Podargus > Podargus strigoides. The sequence continues at coordinate 7,576,254 of CM051633.1, forward strand.
ACTTTTGTCAGAGGGTCAGTAGCAAACCAACTGAAGTGTCTTACTTTGTGCTTGATGACTGAATGTATGTCCAGGCCCACCATGAGTGTGGTCAGGCCTGCTGTCCCATCTCGTGGGTAGCTTGTCTCTCAAGCATGCCTGAGTGCTTTGTTCAAGTATTAAATCAAGTTGCAATTGAAAAGAAAAAAAAATAATTAAAAATAACTTGCCCCCCGAAAGAACTCCCTTGGGGTTGTAAGAAAATCAGCAGCTGGCTCATGGTGGAGCTTCAGCTGTTTGGTTGTTGTGGGCTGACCTGCTGGAAATCTCCTGGCTCTCTGGCTCAGGCTGTCTATTGCAGCAGCGAGTTCCTCAGTTGACATCGTACCTTTTCTAGTTTAAACACAAAATCCTTGAAGGTTTTAAAAGATTTTGAGGGGAGAGGAATAGCGGGCCAAATTCTGACTTTACTCGTAGCAGTGGCAAATGTGCAATACCTTCTTGGCTTCCAGCACAGTCCAGCTGGCTCGGTCGACACTGAACTTTGGTTCATTTTATATACTGGTATTCAATTGCCTGAATATGCAGTTTTTATCTCTGAGGTGTTCAGATAGCATTCTTTGTGGCACTCATTCACTGATAAAACCTGACTAAAGTACTGCTTTGATTAAATGAGTCCTTGCTCTTTGTTTTTTCAAGTGGGAGTGCGGAGATGCTGGCACCTTGCTGCTGGCAGCAGCAGTGAGTGTTGCCACTTCTTCCGTAGCTCTCCGAAGGATCGGGACTGTGGCTGGCTGACCTGGGGCAGGCGCTGGCTGTTGAGGCAGCGTCCCTTGCCCAACTTGTGGTGGGCGTTTCGGGGGAGTGGGGTGGATGCTGGGGGTGGATTGGCTGCTTCGTGCCAGCTCTCCTGGGAGCAGGCAACAAGGCAAATAACCCTGAGGAACCCTGGCAAGCTCCATCTTCAGTGCTAGCAGTGATGTGTTCCCCCTTGATTTTTCCCAGAAGCTGGCTGCTCCTGTGTTCCTGGCCAGGATCAGAGCCTGCACTGACTTTGGCTCTAAATATGCAGTGGCAGACTGCTTGCTGGGGAGCAGGAGGAAGCAGCTGTTCCTAGAAAATTACAGGGCTTTTGGGAGAGCTCAGTCCTGTAAGGCATAGGGTAGCAGAGGGACTGTGCATCTCTAGGACACTTGTCACTCCCAAGCAGAAATCTCAAAGGGTGCAGAGGGTTTTGCATAGCTCTTGCTTTTCCCAGCCATAGAGTCTGGTCAGCTTGGTCCATGTCCCACTAACTGTGGACCCCCTGTGTTGAGGATACTGATAGTGGCTTGAATTTAATTATCACCTCTGACTATCAAATGGAGAGCTGGGTTTAGAGAGGGCTTCTGTGAATAGCTCCAGCTCCTTCCAGAAATTCAGATATTTCAGCATGACTAACGTGCAAAGGTGAGTCCTCCAAGTACAGCAATCCTGGTCCCTGTGCCTCTGTTCTGTGAGCTGGCATTAGCAGCTGTTCACTCCCTCTCAGGGAGAGGACGGGCAGGTAAAATACATCCAAGATTCGTGAAGAATGTGAGTACTTTTCTGGGAGGAGGGTAAAGAGATGGCTCAGCCTAGCAGGCAGGGGAAGATGGAAATCGGATGGTGGGATTGGTTCCTGCCCCCTTCATCTGTCCTAGTTTCCTAGCAGAAGTTGCTGTATGACTCACAAGCTCTTATTTTCAGCCTTTAAGCTGAAACTGGGAGGATTACATGTTAATGTGCTAAAGTGGCAGCTTCTGTGCCTCACAGAGGAGTCACAAGCAAGTCAGTCGTCCCTGCAGGGCACTGGGCCTCTGCTGGAGGGCAGAAGGGGTCTGCTTGGGCACAGCCATTCCCTCCGTGTGACTTCATGTGTGAATCAAAGCTCCTCAGTGCAGACAGGAGAGAGGCTTGAGCTTGTAGGATGCTTTTCTGCAGATCATCTCTTAAGATATGTGTGTGGGCAGACAGTCCTTGCTCTGTGTGAGTAGCCCATAGTGAATTGTGTGATGTATAAGGCAGTCCCAACATTTCTCTCAAGTTCTTCCCCAAAAGTTACAGGGATTCTTGAGTTTGTCTGGGGGAGGAAGAAGTGTTTTTTTCCCCTCATGTTTTTTCCATATCTAGGTAGCAGCAGTGCCTCAAAGCTGGGTGGTTCTGTCTAGCCCTGTCTGTGCCAAGGGATGATGGCATGCCGCCTTCAGACATGGTATCAAGTGAACGAATCTGTGGTGCCTGTGGGCTCCTGGGCCATGTGGATAGCAGCAGAAGGGGACCTCGGAGGGACCGTCCCTGGCCTCTGCTAATCACATCTCCCACGTGCACCAGTGCCACACTGGGGATGACTCAGTCCCCCTGTTATGTATGCCACCCTGTTGCTGGTGGTATATAAGGCTTTCTATGAGAAATGTGTTTTAATAACAAAACCCCAGACTCGGTGAGAAGAGGGTGCTTACATATTTAGTTGGCAAACAACAAGTTTTGCCTCTACTTGACTTTGTTCTTTATAGTTCTTTTCAAAATACTTTCTGTCTTTCAGTGATTGCAAATAATTTTTGCATTCTGTGTGTCATTGCTTCTGGTGCATGTAGCATTGCCTATAGGCCAAGGATAGCTTTGATTAGGGAAATAGTCATTGATTTAGCTAGAATTGAAAAGCTAGGAGATATTGTAAAAAGGTAGAAAATGCCCTGGAAAGCACACAGCCGAGCAGCTATCTAATTTCCCCTCCTCCAGTGAATTAAAGCTGTTATGGATTATTGAGGACAGGGATTATCCATTCTCTGCTAAGCAGCTTTACTGAAAATATCAAAGACGTAGGAGAAACCCAGGTTCATTAACTTTTATCTGTGTATTGTCTGTTTTTACTCTCTATTTTCAATTGAAGGAGAAACTGCTGTGGAAGTCTTTTGGTTCCTGGAGGAAGTCAGCACAAGGCAGTGTACTTCTCGCTTACCTTTCTTGCTTGATGGTTTGGAGTTTGTTTTCTTTCCCTTCTTTTAATGAACCCTTTGCACTGGTGTTAGGAGTAGTGGGTTTATTCTATTTTTTTTCTTTCCTTGTTCTTCCAAGGAAATGGTTGTTCATGCTGCATGTCAGTAATGCCCAGGTGTCTTACTTTCCAGCCTTTAGGAGTGGGGTTCAAGTTGTCTTCAACTTGGCATTCGAGGAGATGCTTCATGGGTAGCCACTTTCTGATATGGTTGACATTAAAAGGTGGAGGCAGATCAGGAGGGTCGTGTCTGTGTGGCTTCTAATCCCATGCAAGAGCCATGGTGGGGGGGACATGATGTGTAGGAAGCACATCAAACTGAAGCAGCACAATCACTGTTACACTTAAAAGTTTGCAGAAACCCAGGGGTGTGAGGGGGCTGCCTGGCTCCCTGGCTAGTTAATTTGGCTCCTGTAGAAGATGATGGCATTTGCTGGATGCTATGGCCAGTGTGGAACGAATGTGTTGGCTTAGCTTGCTCCGAGGCAGCGTTACTCTGTATTTGCTGCAAAATCTGAACGTGGCAGCCAGAAGACTGGAAATGTGTTGGGCTGCCTAGCCCTGTCCAGCCAAAGGCCGTTTTCTTGCTGCAGTTTCCTCAATGATGGAGATAAGTCCTGTGAGCAGAGGATGTGGAGCCCCCAGAATATTTCCATGTCCTGGTCCCAGAAGTCCTAGTTGCGACTTTGCTTCCTAATCTGCGGAAAGTCCCTCTAAACCTGTGTCTTTCCATGTCTAATTTAGGACTTCTTTAATAATTTTTGGAGGAAGGGGAGCCTGTCCTGAGGAACAGAGGACTGAGTTGCCTTTTTTTATGTGTGTTGAGCCCTTACAGCTCCTGTTAACTCGTGTTCAAACCTCCTGAAAATGAACCCTGCTGGGTCTTCAGAGCCTACTAGGAGTGCAGGCTTCTCTGTCTGCTTCTCTTTGGAAAATGGAGCTTTGGGACAAGTTGTTTAAATGTCCATGGCAAGCATAAATGCAAAAGGTAGTCCCTGGTATTTGTGTTTGTCCTTGCAAAGGTGTTCATAGGCCATTAGTAACTCTCAAGTGAAGCTCCTCCAGAGGGCTTGGAGATCAGTGTGCTTCAGTGCAGGCAGGGAGAGCTTGTGGTCATCCACTGGAGGACTTCTTGAGCCATAAGACTGAAGGGGAGGAGAATGTTCTGGAGCATTAATCTAATGGTGCAAAACCCAGTACGCTCAAAAGGGACTGGTCCTCTCCCCTCACCCCATTTCCCCCAGGGCAGCTTGAAAGCTGCCTCCTAGCCGCTCTGTTGCGCTAATGCTGGTGTCCGTGGCCCACAGCAGCCGGCCAGGCCACCAGACCTTTCATTGTGGCAGGCACAATACAGAGATTTGTTCTTTGTTGCTCCTGACAAAAGGGTACTCCGGTGGGTGGTGGGGAAGCCAAGGCTTGTTTACTCCCCAGGTCCCCCTGCAAGCCTTGCCATGGTGCTCAGAGGGGAATTTCTACGTGCTGCAGCTTGTGGTGAATAAAAAGCCACTTCAGTGGTGGCTGTTCTGAGGGTGACACCCAGTGGTGATATACAAGGGAAGCCACTCAACTCCAGGGGTTGGTCTACAGCTGGCTGACTGCTGTGCAGATGAGCCAGTTGACTTCAACCAGCCTCCAGGTCTTTCAGTAACTCTCCCTTGCCTGGGCTGCTCTGCTTTTGGTGGTGGGGGGGCAGGGAGCTTTTGCTTCTCAGCGTGACAAAATACTTGCAAAAGAGTTGGGACTAATTAGTAATCCAACTTGTACTCCTTTCTTGAAGGTCTGATCTGCATCCTTCTGGATTCATAGGAATGCATCCTTGGATAAGAGAAGAGGATGCATGTATGCATGGTGGGAGGTAGTAGTGAAGCTGAAGAAAGTACAAAAAACATACTGTGAATGGAGTAGAGACACATCGGGGGATGTTTTCAAAAACCCAAGGTGTTGGGAAGCAGAAATCCTATTAATTTCCAGAGGTGTTTCATGTTTCTGAACCCCTTCGGTACATTGGGAGCTCTCCTTCATCAGTCCTTGGTTTTGAGCAGGAGTTGCAACACATTCCTGAAAGATCCAGTTAACAATTCCTTATTCTCATTCTCCCATGGCCTTTTCCTCTTTCCCTTCCCAGGGGCTGCAGTGAACCTGACTCTTGTGACACCAGAAAAGGCTATTAAACTGGCAGCCAATGACTTCTTCCGGCACCACCTCTCCAAGGACGGGTGAGTAAGGGGTGCAGGCCTTTCATGTTCAACTTAAAAGACACCAGCTCTTGGGACAAGCCTGGTGAGACATCAGGGTGAAGGTGGAATGGGGTGATGTGATGACTGAAATATGAGTTGACCTTGAACAGCTCAGCCGGTGATTACATTTGGGCTAACGATGTAATGTCTAAAATGGGAAGTGAAAAGCACTCCACTGGATGACTGCTTTTTATTCAAGCTTCTAAAAATAGTTTCACATCTAAGCCAAGGTTAGCAGATCCAGAATTTGTAGGCAAAATGTTTGAGAGTAGCCCAATGGTGCTGGCAAACCAAGTTCTGTAGACTCCAAACTTAGCATCCCTCTTGTCCTTTTGTAGCTTGGAAATAGTTTTAGAGAGGTGGTGAATCTGAATTGACAAAGGGCACTTGCAGCATTGCCCAGCAGCTGACCTGCAAATAAATGCTGAAGGAATGAAATTTTCTGTTTAGCTTGCAAATGGGAGTTGGTTCATGTGAGTTAGTTATATCTAAGTAAAAGTAGCTGGCTGAGCAGTTGAGAGAGGCTGGACCCTGCATATTTAACACGGATTTCACCAAGATATTTTCCTTGCAATTTGGGGAACACTTGTGTCTCCCTTCAGACCAAGACCTTTCTCCAGAGACAGCCAGTGAGGGGTACTTACTCCAGTCCTCAGTGACAGTAGAGAGAAAGCAGCCTGCTTGGGATATGATCCTGACTCTTTCCACCAGCAGTGATGGGGTGAAGCCTCACTGAAAATGCAAAGCTCTGTCGTGGTTACTTGGTTTAACAACTTCCCATAATGTACCGTGTCAGCCTCTGCAGACCATATCAGCTGCTGCAGACCAGTGGCCCAGCAGCTTCAGTGGAGATTGGACTGACACAGGTTGAGGATCTAGGTTTTTTTCATGTACCTATTTTATTTTGGTTTGGAGTCTTCTAAAGTAGCATCTAACATGCGTCTGTGTGACTCACTGGCTCGCAGCTGTTTGCGATTTTCTGTCTCTTCAAATAGTGTCTCTTCTGTGCTCTGCTCAGGCAGTGGGAGGTAGTGATGTCCTCATTGCTCCTGGATTCTACCAAGCAGTAGGGCTGATCCCTGCAGCAGACAACACAGTGGCATATTGCAGTAGACAGAAGCACAGCTACCTCTTTGCCACCACCAACGAAGTGAGGGCTTGAGTAGGTTGTACAGGGAAGGTGAAAGGGTGCCAAGCTTCTGCACCTTGTACCACCACTGAGAGAATGGCCCATGGAAGAAATCAGACCAGTATTGCAACATATGTGGTGTTCTGTGAGAGCAGTCACTGTGATTGTCATATTTTGGCGATTGAAAAATGACATACCTGTCAGTAGATATCCTGCACCATGAGAGGTAAAGATTTCCTCACAGGACAAATGCGTGTGTCTGCCTCTCAGTGCTGAGGCAGGCTTAGAGCAGATGTTTGGGTCAGTTCAGCAGCTGCTTCCACAAGCAGCTTCACCAGGTCTTCACCCTGACCTCTTCCAGTTTGACTTTGGGGTTCCTGGCTGATCCATACGTGACATGGGTGATGTGCTGTGCTTGGTTCAGAATAAAGGAGCTAGAGAGTTTTGCCAAGAGTAAGACAGCCTGTTCTCCTGAAACATATGCACCGTTGGGACTGGCAGTACAGTGACCTGGAGCAGGAGCGTGGTACCACTCAGGTAGTGGGGAGCCTTTGTGTCTCAACATGAAGCATTTTTAACTACTTTAGAGAAAAGAAAGGTTGGGCCACAGTTAAGTGACAAGAGCTAGGCAGCATGTGGAGTTAGGGTCACTTACCTCATTCAACCTGGAAAGTCTGGTCCATGCTGGGACCTTGCTTAGTGCCCAGGGAGCAAAGGGTGATGGAAAAGGCCATGGCATTAGCAGTGAGGGTAAAGACCCTTAGAGACTGCAGGGCAGATGCTTGTTGTGGCATCCTTTCCTTCCATGCTAGGGAACTCCCAGGCCTGGGGATGGAGTACGTAACCTGCCAGAGGAGTTGTGCCTGGCCGTGCTGCAGACGTTGCATGCTGCCTTGCCTTTGGTAGTTCACTGGATCTTTTCCCATATGTAGTCCTTTTGGCAAACAGGAGTGATGGCAAGGGGCCGTTTCACTGAGTTGTGAAGCTGTGTGTCCCCCAAGGGTTTGCCTTGCTCTTGCTTCTTCTTCCCGAGCTGTTTGCAGGCTGCAGGTTTCTCCCTTGAGGTGCTTCTGTCCCCTCCTCCCCAGCTGCCTTTGTAAGACAGGGCAGGATTAGCAGTGCTAAAATCCAAATGCTTCTCCTACCCAGAGGAAAACAGGGTACGTACCTGCTAGCACGTCGCAAGGCTGGGCCACCTGTTTCACAATTCCAGTCAAAGCCTAGGTATGGACACTAAAATATCCTGGGATTAGAAAGGTGAAGATTCAAGCTGCCTCCGTGTCTATGTGGTTAAATTTCTGGACATGTAATTACGACAGTCCAGGTGTTCTATGGTGTGAAATGCAGCTGGGGGAATTAGGCTCAGTGTAAGAATGGGGGCTCTTTTGTCATGGTGGGCTACCAAGATCTCGGTTCAGCTCCACCAAAGTCCTTTTTGCACAAGCCAGGCTGTCTGCTGTGCGTTCATTGTGTGCTGTGCTCTTCAGCCAGCATCCCAAAGGATGCTCTCGTGCTTTCTGACTCAGAGCTGCGCAAGTCTTCTAGACCTGTTTGACATTGCATGCCTTTGTTGCTAAGCTTCTAGCACTTGTCTTGCTTGAAACGTTGCATGAATTGGAAATCCCTGTCTGATAAAGTGTGCATGTTCTATCAGTATTTGCTGATTAAAATATGCTGTGTGTCCTTCACGTGCAAGTAGAAGAAGCATATGTAGACCAGAGAGAGTGTGGCAAGTCCAGAATGACCCAAAATATCTTCAAGTTACACGACTTCTAGTGTGCATTATTTTTTTATTTATTTTTTTTTTATCCTTTGAAAAACTTAGTGTTGAAATGAACTTGCTTTTAAACTGCTAGGGGGAAAAAAAAAATAAAATTAGTGGCATAAAGCCTGTTTGTGATAGGCCAGACTGAAAACAACACGTGTGGCGTAGGAAGCTCCTGGCTGCAAATTTCTGGAAGAGTATTTTGGGGTTGTATCACTGCAGGTTTGTGCTAAACTCACTTTTCCCTGGCTGTGCTCTTGGATGCTGCTGGAGGTAGAACATTGGGGCAGCAGCACCTCACGTGAGACCATGCCCTTGTTGGTGTGTCCATCTCCCTGGGTCTGGAGATGTCTCTTCCTGCAGCCCTCTCCACCCTGGGACTAGCTTGTGGGGGGCAATTCTGCACGTACAGTGCTTTTCCCCTCTTTTTGGTGCAGGAAGGATGTGTGCTCACAGGCTAGGGAACTTGATTTCTGCTGCTTTGCCTGTTTCTCTTTTGCTATCAAGGCCATTATGGCAGCCTACTGCTACATCATCGTGTTTCATGAGGAAACAAAACTGCACTGGTCCTCCCAAGCTGTCCTTGTCATTTAGGAACAAGGGAGGCCTGGGTGAGCTGTGTTAAACCCCCTTGCTATGCCATGGTGGGAAAAGAGGAAAACCAAGATACTGAAAAAACTGAAGGGCACCCCATGACCTTGATGGAGAAAGGCCATAAGGGTCAAATATTGTCCTGTGATGATTTTGGCCTGAGGGCCTCTGCAGTTCCCAGAAGCAGAACAGGTGTCCACAAAAGAGTCTTCAGGCAAGTCCTTATTCCTGTGTCGCTCTGTGCTGGCTGGACCACACAGCTGGGGAAGACAGGATGCAAGAGAGAGGGGAAAATTCCAGCCTTCAGGCTGGTGGAAACAGATGGGAATTTTTTTTTTTCCCTCTGGATTTCTGAAGCTGGATGTGTTGAGACCCATAATCTCACAGCTGCTGTTAAAGTGGCAGGAGCTTCATTGTCCAAAGCAGAGATATGAGAAGGAGTCACTAGGGCTAAGGGAAGCACTTGGGTATGAACCTAAGAAAGTGATTTAAATCATTAGTACACCAGCACACATTTAAAGTGCATTGTTAATTTTTGGGTGCTCAGGGTGTGAGGCCTCTTTGATAGATAGAAGTATTGTCTATTTTTTATGTCCTCTTTGAACAGGCCCTTTAGTGTCCTACAAGGTTTCATGTTTATCTCCAAAGTGTTGAGTGCCAGATGGCTGTTGTTTGGCATGTGTCTGCCAGGTTTTGTTGTTCATTTTTCAGGTTCTTGGTTAAACACTCGGCCTTGGCTGTGGTAAAAAGTCTCATGGCTTCTTATAAAAGCGATTTCTTGCTTGTAAAAAGTCTACAGTGTCCCTGGATGAGTTTCCTGCTGCTCTTCTCCAAGGTGTGTTATTCCCTTATGTCTTCTGTCCTCTTTAATCTTGACCTTCATTTTGTTTGCTGTTCTGGAGCAAAGGTTGACAATCCTGACTTAGCAGCTTGGATTCCTAGGAAGATCAGCGTGATTGCGTTAATTGTGTCTTTGCTGATGCCAGGAAATGTTCTTTCTTTCTGCCTGGTAGCTTTGCTCAGAGAAGAGAAATACCAACTATAATCCTGAGACAAACAAGGCACTTTTCCTTCTCTCCCATGCAGATGGGGAGACTGGAGCTTGTTCTCCATTGCCTTGCCAGCTGATATATCTCCCCAGGGCTCCTTCCTTCATCTGTTCCTCTTTCAGGCTCTCCTAAAATACTCAAACCATCTCTGGAGCCTGTCCAGAGAAGGGCAGTGGAGCTGGGGAAGGGTCTGGAGCACAAGTGTGATGGGGAGCGGCTGAGGGAACTGAGGGGTTCAATGTGGAGCAGAGGAGGCTGAGGGGAGACCTCATTGCTCTCTGCAGCTCCCTGAAAGGAGGGGGTAGTGAGGGGGTGTCGATCTCTTCTCCCAGGTAACAGTGATAGGACGAGGGGTGATGGCCTCAAGTTGTGCCAGGGGAGGTTTAGATTAGATACTAAGAAAAAATGTCTTCACTGAAAGGGTTGTCAGGCATTGGGAATAGGTTGTCCAGGGCAGTGGTGGAGTCCCCATCCCTGGAGGGATTTAAAAGATGTGTAGATGTGGCACTCTGGGACATGGTTTAGTGGGCATGGTGGTGTTGGGTTGATGGTTGGACCTGATGATCTTGGAGGTCCTTTCCAACTTGGATGATTCTACGATTCTGTGGCATCTGTTTAAGTAGTATGGCCTGGTTGATCCGTGAACTGCAAAGTGCTCATAGACAGGCTGTAAAGTGAGGCTTTTGATTTAGGAAGGAGGGATGCTGCTGCTAGTCCTGCTGTCATGCTGATGCTGTTCTGTCATCTTGCACACACTGTGCTTTGGTCTTTCTCTGGGCAGGAACCCTTGTGGGCCAAGGCAGCCTCTCCTGTAGTTATCCACTGGATGTCCAGACACTTCTTTAATGCAGATAACCTTCATCCAACCCATGGGGATTTGTAGGTGGGGGAATCCAGCCCTTCCCCTAGAGAAAGAGCCAGTTAAGAGCTGATAATCTCACTGTGACTATTCAGGGATAGCTGTTTGGGGGAGTCTCTTTCATTTAACACACAGAGGCTCAAGGAATTACAGTGGGTTGAAGTTGTAGGCATTAAAGGTCAGCCAGAAAGTAAATGCACTTTCAGCTGTTAATCTGAAGGGAGCTAGAGATGGGCTGTTTAATCACAGAATGCACCCATGAGAGGAGCATTGTCCTTGTCTCTATTCCAGGCACGTGTCTTGGGACAAAACATGTGTTGTGTCCATGTTCAACATGCCCAGATGGATTGCCCTGACCATTATTCACTTCCACAGACATTCGTGCTGGAACAAAGCACTTGAGATCTCCTGCCAGGGCAAATCTGATGTAACGGGTACAGGCACAGAGTCACCTTCCTCTTGACTTAGTCCAAACATGCAACACAGAGCTCCTGCACCCAGAGGTAGGTTGTACCATGCCTGGAGTAACATCTGCCAGAGCAACATTTAATCTGGTGGCATTACTGGATCTGTCCCACATCAGTGCTTTGTTTTGCTTGTCTGAGGCATTTTTGAGCTGGCACTAGAAGTGAGAAGGAGATAGTAATGGGAACTTTCTTGCTTTTACATTTCCCATCATCATAGCTCTAGCTTTTCTGAAGTGTGGTTGCAATAACTTGGTGTTCCCTCTTGGAAGATCAGGGATTGGGTTAAAGGGCAGTTTGTGTGCGTGTCCATCTGTGGCTGTGGCAGAGAGGTTCCCCTCCCTTTGAAGGACAGCTCCAGTCTGTTGGTTCCATAATCCATATCAAAGACCCACTATTTAAATTGTTTGAAAGGAGATGACTGTCTTTGGTTTGAAACTCTTGGGGAGCTTTCTACAGTCTGTTGGGTTGACAGATCAGAGGCAGTAGTTATGTTATGAGTGAGGAAGGTGATGTCCAAGCTGGGGACAGTAGCCTCTTGGATAGCAAATAGAAACATGGCTTTGTATGGATGTTTCTTTAGGTCAAAGATTTACTGTCATTGGAAATCTTGTCATCCTTGTTCCAGAATGGCTGGTTTTGGTCCCTGGCCAAGCACAGTCAACTCTTACACTGTCAAGATTTTTCAGAAACTTGAAAAAAGTCCTACTCTGCTCCTGTGTGACATCAGTATACCAATGCTTTCAGAGATCCAAACTTTGGACTGATATGTTGCTCTTGAAAAGCCCTCCATAAACCTCTAGTTCCTGCTTTTTGACTTCCTTATTTTTCAGCTCTAGTTTGAAACTCTAATGTAGATCAAGCATGAATCTTCTCCCATTCCCACTTGACATTGTTGATTTGTCACTAATTAATAGCATGTCAATTGAAAAAGAGGAATGACTGATTTCTGCTAGCGCAGAATTTGGGGCTATTGTGTATATGTTATATTTAACACACTCTTCCTGTGATAAAAGATGGTTTCTGCATTTGTAGGACCAGATCCTTACTGGTGTTGCAGCTTTTGAAGTTAGTTGAGATGTGCCAGTTTCAAAACCACTGAGGAGAAGGCCTGTGGTGCCTTAAATATTTAAAACCCTTTGTCATCTAGAGATGAGCCATTTTCAAACTCCTTTTATGTGCAGACTGGTGAGGTTTTGCAAAGGGACCTTGACCCATGTATAGCAAATTTTATACCTCCTGACAAAAGATTTGCTTATCTTAGGCTTTTTTCTTGGCCTCCCTGCAGTTCCCAGGGTATGCAAACCAAAAGCTGAAAGCCCTTGTTCTAGATGCTTTTGATGTACGTTTGACATCTCTAAAGTACACCCACGCACATAAATCCTCTGGGTCATGCTGGCACAGCTCCATGGAGTTCAATCAAGCCAGACTGACTTTTGTTGGCTGGGATAATGGTCCACAGATAAACACGTAGGGCAAATCTTGATCTTTTGAACTGGGTATCAAAGTGGTTGCCCTGGGTGAAAGCCAGGAGACATGTACTCCAGGAATGCTGCAGGGCTCTTGCTGAAGTGGGAGATGCTCTGCTGTGCCATGGGGGGGAACTGGCTGCAAGCTCCTCTGGGTGGTTTGCTTCCTTCCCTGGCTTGGCTGGGGGCTGTGCAGCCTTGCTGCGGACTGCATCACGCTGCACAGAGACTGGCTCTGTGCTTCAGGCTGCCCAAGAGGCACAAGTTGGCCACTTCCAGGTGTCAGTGCCAGGGGGACTTCTGGATGTGCACACCCTGGTACCTGCATACCTCCAAGAAAGCTTGCTGTGCACATTTCAGCACCTGTGTGGGTAGCTCTGCAGGAGGGATTGTTCTTTGCAGATTCTCATCAGAGGAGGAATTTGGAAACGGGAGACTGAAATGTTCCTCCCTTCAGTCTCGCAGGAGAGCTCTATATTTAGTTGCTGGTAATCTCCATTGTGGCTCTGTGCCTCTAATCCCCTGCTCCAATATCCTCCCTGGAGAAGATGAGAGGAGGAGAATACCAGCAGGATTATGGTGCATTTCCCTTCCCTTTCCTATAAGGTTGGCACTGAAACTTTGCTGGTCTGCAGTGCCACAGCTGTGCTGTGTGTGCATGCATGTGAAAGCCCTGGTAAGGGAGCGTGGTTTTGTTTGGCAAGGGAGTAGGGCATATCATTGTGGGACTGCTTCTGACATAGTGTGGGGACTTGCCTTGAGTAGGTTAAGATGAGGTATTGCTGCAGGAACAGGGCTAGGGAGTACTTGCACTTAAAAGAGAAAAAAGAGGAGGCTGTTTCCCTCTGTGTGATTTATAGATGCTTTCCCCCCCCCCCCCCTTTTATAAAAAGCAGATCAGAGGCACTTTTTAAAATCACATCAGTGTTTTCTGGTGCCAAGGGTGAGATTTTTTTACAGGGCAAAAACTCATCAGTTTCTGAAAATTGAGGCTTTCTGAGCATTTGGGTCCTCAGTTCCTCTTTTTAGTCTTAGCTGGGCTGGTTTATGGCTTTGGGATGGAGGGAGCTGTGAAATGCTGCGTTTTGTTAGGCAAGCACATAGTTGCAGATAATCCCTGTTCTCTAGTGCAGAGGATGCACAAAGCTGCAGCACTAGGGGTCCATCCCATCCCTTATCCCTCAGGCAGGACCAGTTTAGTGCAAAGGCTAATTACTTTTTCAGGTTTGGAAAGGCTGGTGAGGTGAAGAAGCTCCTAACTACAGGGGAGCTGCCTCCCTGACTCTCATGTTTGCTGTTTATTTTACTTTTGTTGGAGAACTCCAAAGCAACTCAAATATTCCCCCCCTTGCTTCTTGGCCTGTGGTCTTTGTAGGAATGTTGATGATGTTTAAAGGACTAGGCTGGCAGAAGGAAAGCTGCTTATCCCCCTTAATGCTCAGGTGCTCTGCTGCCCTCTGAAGCAATAGCCTTCCTGAAGGCTGTGCTCTGACCAGGGCAATGCCAGGCTGGAAGAGAGCTGTAGCTCTCTGTCTGGGGATGAAGAAGGTTGTGTGTTCCCTTCTGGGGCTGTTCTGGCTGGGCTTGTGGCTTTTTCTGAATGTTCTGTTTCTGGGGCCAAAATAGGCATTTCCCTCCAGCTTAGGTGATGCCAGCAGACACGCCAAGCTCCCCCATCCCCTGGGCTGCCTCTGCTGTAACCATCAGGGTCAGAGGCGTGCCCAGAGCCCCTGCACCCAGCTGCCCTGGTGTTACTCCAGGCCACCTCCTCCAACTCACTCTTTCTCTCTTTCCTTTGGGCAGGAAAAAGCTGACACTGTTGAGGGAGATGCTGGCGGGCTGCGGTGCGGGTACCTGCCAGGTGATTGTCACCACTCCCATGGAGATGCTCAAAATCCAGCTGCAGGATGCGGGGCGAATTGGTACGTGGGCACTGAGCAGGTGGGGGGCGGGGGGAAAGGGCTGGGACTGGGCTGTCAGGGCAGAGGGGGAGGGAATGGGTGAAGAAACCTTTTTCCTTCCCCCTACTCTCCCAAGTCATGGGTATCTCAGGCAGAAGCAGAAGGTTCTCCTCCTCTTCCCAGCTCATTTCCCTTTGCTCACCTGGCTTTGCAGAGGCCCTTGCAATTACAAAAGGTGATTTTTTTAAATTTTTTTTTTTTTTTTAAATTTTTAATTCAAAGCAATAGACTTGGCAAGTGAAACAGCAAATGCTGCTGGTGGATGGAGGGATACAGGAGGGATGACTGGGTGGTCACCTTCTGAATGATTAAAACTTGTTAGTTCCTGTGTGCCAAGAAAGGATCAGCATTCTCCAGTGCTTCTCCTGTGGTACTTCCTCCATCTCTGGTTTTTCTGATGTCTGTTTGCTCTCTTCTGTGCCCCTGTAGCACCTCCCTGACAGCTTCCTAAGGGGATGTGTCCTTTCAAAACGACTTGGCTCCCCTCTTACTCTCTCTTTTTTTCATCCTGACAAAAGCAGCAGTTGTCTTGACTGAACCAGTAAATAAAATTCTCCCAGTGCACTGGATTTGGAATAGGTTTGAGGTCAGGCTCTTGGGGCTGTGGGCAGGAGCTGGCACACAGAGACAGGAGGGACTGTGAGCCTTTTGGCTGAAACACTGTGGGGCATTTCTGGTGAGAATAGAGGCCAGAGTCCAGCATGGAGACTCTGAGGGAAAGAGCTGTTTGCTGTTGCCTTCATCTCTTCCAGAGGTCAGCCCAGGGTATGGCCTCGTTCCCCAGGAGCCCTCCATGACTTTTAGATACCATGTTTGTGGCCCTTTCTGGAAAATGGGCCAATTTGTCCTTTAATCTCTCCGTGTGATGTGACATTCCTGAATAATCATGGATTTACTTTTTCTTGCCTCTCTTTGCTGTTTTTAATGAAGACCTTATCCTCTTTGTGTGTATTATTTTAAAATGTTTCAAGGAATTAAACCATGGTTTAGGGTTCAGAAGAGGTTTTTGCTGCTCTGAACAGCCTGTTCTCTGTGTGGCAAGAGGCCTCTGGGTGCTGCCAGACGATTGCCTGCAGGCTGACATGCTCTCCATCTTCTGGCCAAAGAGCAGAAATGCATCAGTTTGAAAAGGTTGAGTGAAACCAGGTTGCATTTATAAATGTGTCTGAGGAACTCCCTAGGTTAATGATTGCTTTCAAGGGAAGGAAGCAAAGAACAGAGCTGGTGAACCTCTCTCCTTTATGGGTATCTTTAGTTTGTCCTCAGGGACATAACTAGAAGCAGGTTTTGTCTTCTGGCTGCTCATGGCAGCTCCATGACCACAGTGGTCATGTGTGACAGGCTGCTCCTCCTTAGGTAAAACCAGATGGCAGGAGAGTGCAGTGGACAGCATTGTGGTGTGGCAGCAGCTGGCCCCAAGACTGGGACAAGCTGAGTTGTCTCAGACTGAGGGGAATGGGCAGACTGGGAGCAAAAGCTCGCAGGGCACCTGCAGATCTGCCTCTCCTTCCTTGTCCCGTGGCACCAAGCAGCGAGGGACTGCTGTCAGGCATGTCACAGACAGTGCTCTCTGTTCCCCCCAGCGGCCCAGAAGAAGCTGATGGCAGCGCAGACCCAGCTCCCCTCCGCGGCGGGGCCGGCGGTGGAGACGCGCACCACAGCCACGCAGATCACCAGGGAGCTGCTGCGGAGCAAAGGCATCGCGGGGCTCTACAAGGGCCTGGGAGCCACTCTGCTAAGGTAGGGTGGTGTGTGCACCAGTGTTCCCAGTCTTGAACCTAAAGCACCAGCCAGGGGACGAGCCTGCAAGGAGGGTGTTGGCTTCAGGGGGTGTGGGGGTGATTTGGTTTGGTTTCTGTGCACAGGTTTTGTGCATTAAAGGGGGAAGGTCAGGGAGACTGCCTTCTTGTTCCTGAAACATTTAATTCTGCTGCATTCTGTGGAAGGTTTTTCTCCCTGCCTGGGTCCATATTTTAACACTGTAGAGAAGTCCTTGTGAGCTAAAAAGCAAAAGTGTGAGCCTGAGTTTCCAGAGTGTGAAATGGGTTCTGGCCCATGGAGCATGTTTGATGCAAGGACCGGTGCCTGCTCTGACTCTGTTTACCTGGGCTTTCACAGAGTCACTCTTCTCTAGCTTCAGGAAAGGCAGAGCTAACACAGCACCCCGTGGGATGGGAGGCAGGATGTGGGCCTCTTGTAATTAACAAAAGTGGACAAAACGATTGACCTCTGAGTGTGCTGGGGTCTCTGGTTTGAGTGTTGAAAAACCAGGGGGAGGCCACTGACTCTGTGGGGCTGCACACCTCCTGTGGGCCTGCTGTCCTTTGTGTGGTCAGTTCTGCCCCTGCTGAGTGTCAGCCACAGACCCGGGCTGTCTGTGTTGCACTTGTGGCTGTGCAGCCAACGTGTGATGCTTGCAAGCCTGCCCTTTGATGCTCAGTTCATTGGTGTCCCACTCTGACTTTGGTCATCCTTGTTCTTCTTTCTTCCCCTCCCTCCCTCCCCACTGCAGGGATGTCCCGTTCTCCATTGTTTACTTCCCGCTGTTTGCAAACCTGAACAAGCTGGGCCAGAAAGACCCCAATGTCAAGGCTCCGTTCTACGTGTCCTTCCTCTCTGGGTGTGTGGCTGGCAGCACGGCTGCAGTGGCTGTCAATCCTTGTGACGGTGAGTCCCGAGTAGTCTGTGCTGGTGGCCTGGCACCAAGAGGCAGGAGTCAGAGGCTCACAGGTGGGCTGGGTGAGGAGGAGGGTGACTGCACCAGCCTCTCTGCAGTTTAAGTATACAGAGAGGTACAGGAGGGGAGCTCTGCTGTCTGAGCTGCCTCCAGCTCGGATGATGTTTCCTTCAGCTGAGCTGTACCATTGGCCACAGCTTACACAGAGGTGTGCAGTACTCACTAGGTAAGTCAGGATGAGGGCATCATTCATTTCAGTCATTCTTTGCAGGAATGGCTGCAAACATGCCCCTGAAAAGGCTTTTTTCCATGTGGAGTGATATAGTATGCAGATCACTTACAAGCATATGGTCATGGACAACCAGGGGAGCCTCAGATCTGTGGCCTTTTCTCCTGTTCCACAGCATCTGCCTTAAATACCACCTTGGTTTCTCTGCTGTGAAAAATGCCAGAAAGTAACTCCTCTCTCCCCAGCAGCACACTCTCCAAGGTGTGAAGAAATTTAAGAGCAGCATCTTATATTTTAGATACTTCTTCCAGAAGGAGCTGAGTGTTTGAAAATCAGTTCCCACTTTGCAAAGATACATGGATCTGGAAGTGTGTAAAGGTTAAGCCTTGAAAACCTTGATGACAGTGAGGGGAGGGGTTGGGTTTTGTGTGGCTGTGTTTGTCTTCATTCGTAAAGGAATTTGGGTTTGTTTTCCCCTGTTCTGCTGATAACTCTATGAAAATGGTCTGTGTTCTTGGTGACCTCGTTTTGACTGTGTTTCAAAGACACAGGGTGGCTCTTGCCTGCTGAAGAGCGTGCTACATTTCCAGTGCTCACCACTGTCTCTCTTCTGTCTTTCTCCCCAGTGATCAAAACGCGGCTGCAGTCCTTGCAGAGAGGAGTGAACGAGGACACCTACTCAGGAATCCTGGACTGCACCAAGTAAGGCTCCTCGTGAAGCAGGCCACCACCTCAGACACAGCATCTGCTGCTGCCAGGCAGTCAGTGCAGCTTCTAGGCCCAGCCAGCAGCTTCTCTGTTTCAGATTCACTCTGAATCTGTGCTTTTAACTCTCTCTCCGTGTGGGTGGATGTACAGATATATGACCAGATATATACTGCTCATATATATATATATATAGGTATATAAAAGGGAACTTCTTCCTATTTTGAGCAATGTAAATTTAACCATTATATTTAAAAGTTTCTGCCCAAACCCCAACAGTCATAACACTGGGATTTTATTTTTGCAACGGGAGGTAATGCTGTAGTTGTCTCTCCAGGGCCCTGTTGTCTGAAAATCCTACAGCATTGAGTCCCGTATCCCTGCTGGGACCACTCTGAACAACAGCTGCAGGAACACTGAGTGGGCTGTCCCCAGCCACACTCTCCTCAGACCCTTGCCTAAACTGTGGTGTAGCTGCTTCAAAACATGAAGGGAATTTCAGAACACGAGTGCCCTGCTCCTGTGTTCCTGTTGTCACCAGAGTTTGTCGTCTGGTTGTCCCATACTGAGGGTGGAGTTGTACATCCAGACCCAGGCAGATGCTCCTGCCCCTGCCCAGACTTTAGGATGGGGGATGTTCCTGCATGGCCACCCACAGAGCACATGGGGGATGATCTGCTGTGGAGGCAGTGCCAGGCGACAGCGCTTGCCTGTGTTTAGTCCCCGGAGGGAGGCAGAAAGCCCCAGGGCATGGCCAGAGGCTCTCCTGGTGTGGTGGAGGGGTGGGACAGACACTTACCTGTCTGCAATTTCTCCCCAGGAAGATCTGGCAGAAGGAAGGGCCCATGGCCTTCCTGAAAGGGGCCTACTGCCGAGCCCTGGTCATTGCTCCCCTCTTTGGCATTGCACAAGTCGTCTACTTCATCGGCATTGCGGAGTTCCTGCTGGACCTGCTCCCCAAGCACAGGGCCTAGCCCCTGCCCTCCTGCCCTCTGCAGTGCTGAATTCATCCCCGTGTTCACCATCTGTGTCGACTGATGTCAGAGCAACAGCACAAAGGGTTCGCGCAGGGACACCGAGGGGACGTGGTCTCCAGACGAGCGAATGTGGGGAGGCAGAGAGTCCCTGTTCTGCCTCTGTCTGGAGCCTGCTGCCTCCTGCTCCTTCCACAGACAGTCCCTAATTATGCATATCTTTTATTATTATTTTTTTTTAATTCCCTGTTTTTTTTGTTTTTAAATTGTCATTCCTAAGGACACTGGTAACCACAGACTGGGCTTGCAGACCCAGAAGTCTCCTCCCAACTTCAGGGTGGAAGAGGGATGGGAAAGAAATAACCTGAACCCTTCTCCACCCCAGTCCATCTCTTTCTTCCTGGAGCTGCCAGCTGTCTGAGGAGGAGCTGGAGGGGTAGCTGTGTCCCCTCAGCCCCTCCTTGGCTCTGCTGGCCCTGGGTTGAGGGTGGGTACTGCACAAAGGGGGCTCATCTCATCGCTGCTGGAGGCACAGTGGGGGTATGCTGGACCTGGCGAGTTCCTCGGCCTGGAAACCTTCACCCCTCCCTTTTCCCTTTCTCAAAAACGAGCTGGACTTAAATGAACTTCTTGGAGAGGAAGGGAAAGGGTGTTGTTACTATTGAGTTTGTAATTATTTTTTATTTTAAAGCAAAGGGATGTCCCTCCTTGTCCCTTGTAACTGGGTGTTACAGGCACATCCAGGTGAGTGCAGAGATGAGATGTCTGCTCTGTAGGGAACACATCTGTGGGATCACATGAATGTCTGAAGGTGCTTCACTGCTTGCTACAGGCAGGGGAGGGAGAGGAACTTGGGATCAAATTATTTATGTTTGGGATTTGGTTTTCTGTGGATTTTTTTTTTTTTTTTTTTTTAATGCAGAGGTTGTGGGGAGGGAAAACCAAACAACAAGAAACCACTTACATTCCTTCATCCTGCCCACCCCTGGCCTGACAGAGCAGTGCCCACAGGTGTAGATTGGCTGATTGATTTTTCCCCAGCCTGGCCCCGGGTGTGTGGCAGGAGGTGCCCATGTGGCTTCTGTGGTGCCCAACCTCGGGGAGCTGCGCTAGGAACACCGTGCCTGTGTGCTCACCTTGCGAGATGGAAACATGAGGTCTGGGTGTGCTTTGACTTGGCCATGTTTGGAGCCAGCTGATGTTGAAGAGGTGGAGGGTTCCTGCACCCCGAGCTGTTTGCACGTACGTGCTTACGGGGTCGAGTCCTCTGGATCACAAACCCATCACTGTTCACTTCTGGGGTGGTGATCATTGCTGGGGGGCAAATCCACACCCACAGCCTGCTCTGTCCAAGGGACACTGCCCCAGCCAACATCATTTGTCAGAGGACTTCCTTCTTCAGTACCCTTGGGCTGTGTAATTAATTCTAGTTTAAATGATCTTACGTGTGAGATCTGCCAACCCAATGTGATCCTCTCTGTTATTTATTCCATTTGGTGCAATCCACTCGACTTTGGTGTTTAATTTAAACTGGTCGAATTCACTTTTCATTCCCTCTTCTTTTTGCTTTGTTCTCCAGGCGCTCGCTTGGTGTTTGTGTTTCAAATACGTATTTAAATTAATTAAAACAATGATAATCCCTGTTTTTAATGTTTAAAAGAAAACCAGCTCTGTTTCAACGTTCCTGGGTTAGGTTTTTTGCAAAACCTCTGTGTTGAGGGCCTTCTTCCTTGATGTGTCCTTTTTCTCTTAGAAAAAGTTGTTCTGTGGCTGATTTGTTGTCACTTTGCATATGTGAATAACTTTCCTTGTTTTTCTTTTTATCTTCATGAGTTCTCTGTGTATCTGGGAAGGAATCTGTGCAAAGGTGATGATAGATGTCTGTGCTGTGTCTAGTGCTGTGATGCTGCTCTTGCTCTGGATTTCCCTTGGCTGGATTAAAAGAGAAATTTTTTTTTTTTAAAGGTGCCCTGTTCCTTGCTGCTTTGTGATTTGTGAGGGTCCCCGAAAGAAACCTTGCCAGTAGAAACCCCACTACTTTTGCTCACCCTTCTGCCTGCAAGGATTGCCCCCTGAAGCTGTGTGACTCGTGGCTGCAGGGGCCGTGCGTGGGGTGCAGGCTGGGGTTGTGGGGTTATGTTTGGAGGAAAGGAAGGGCTGAGGTTCAGGGAAAGCTCTCCTTGTCCCTTTGGATGCTTTTAGAAACTGACTCTTTATAAACCTGACTCTTCCTCCTGGAATCTCCAGCTCTTCTTCTGCCATGTTGGAGCTGGTCACCTGAATGGGGCTGGATGTGTCCCTAAGTCAGGGGCAGAGTGACTGTGGGCCCCAGGAGCCCTCCAGGCAGGCAGGGTGCTGCTGGCCAAAAAAATAAGAATTTAAGATGGGAGAATTCCCATCAACTTCATCACTGATTAACAGAAACCTCTAAGCACGGATTGTGGTATTGAGAAATAAAAATTAATAAGTACACTCAGAGAAACACACCTTTGCCCCCCTCCCTGTGAGTGCTACTTGTCCCCAGGGCAGGGGACAACAGGCAGCATGGGGTCAACTCCTTCTGCATCGTCCTACCTGGTCCCTCTGGCACGGGGCCCTCTGCCTCCCCCAGGCCCTTTTCAGTCCCACATTGTCCCATGTCAGCCCTGACCCTGTCCCTTGTGGCTCCAGTTTGGGTTTTGAGGTGTTCACTGCCCTTTTGGTGGAGGTGCCCTATGCCCCTGTCATGGATTCAGGTAGGTGAGTCAGTTTTAGCTGGTGGAATTTCCTGGAATTCAGAAAATTTTCTAAAGCCCTGGAGGAAAATTCCTACAAAGCACAAAGGAAATTTCCTGGTAACCAAGAGGGGAACTTCTACAAAGCGGAGGAAAACCATCCTAGAAAGGTAAAGTAAAATATCGTGGGAAAGGAAGGGGAAATTTACTGCAAGACAAGGTAGGAATTTCCTTGAGAGTGCTAGGGGAAGTAAATTCCTGGAATGCAATGAGGAAATTTCCTCAAATACCAGGGAAGTTCCTGCAAGGCAAAAGTGACATTTTGTAAGAAAGTAACAGTGATATTTCCTAGAGGGGAAATTTCCAACAAGGGAGGAAATCAAAAGAGAAATTTCCTGGAGAGGAAGAATGGGGATATTCCTGGGGATATTTCCTAGAAAGCAACAGAAGGCCTCTAAGCAGAGAGAGAATTCCTAGAAAGCAATGGAGGACTGTAGAAAGCAACAAGGAAATTTCCCAGGAAGCAAGGGAGGAATTTCCTGGGAAGCAGTGGGAGGGAAATACCCTGCAAAGCGCCAGGGAAACTTCCTGGAAAGCAATTGGGGCATTTCTAAGGAAGGAAGGGGCAAATTTCCTGGAAAACAAAGGGGAATGTCCTGTAAAACCAGGCAGGAGTTCCTAGGAAGCAGGAGGGGGGAGGTCCTGGAAAGAAGGGGAAATTTCCTTGCAAGCAAGAAGCACAGGGGCAAGGCCAAGCTCCCCTGCTTCAGTTCTGTCGGCCACCAGGGGGGTACTCCTGTCCCTTTGTCCGACTGCAGCGCTCGGGGCTTCGGGGTTGGTTTGGCTGCTCCCTGCGGAGCTCAGCTGGGCTCGAGGAAGAGCAATGAGGACGAGCACACCTGACCTGCCTCGCATCATGGTTCTTCATTGATTTTCCTCTGATTTAACACAAAAACCTGCATAGCCTGCACCAGGGTGGTCCTAGGCACAGGGGGACTGTTTTCCATCACGGGCAGCTGTGCCTGGGACCCGTGGTACTGGAAACCAGCTCTGGCCCCAGCTGGGCACTGCTCCCCTCTGCGAAGGGCTGGGGGCTGTGCTGTCCCCGCGCTCGGCTGCCAGGACCTGCCTCCCACCAGCCCTGCTCCCCACCTTGCTTCTGGGGCCAGGCAAGGCCAGGGGGGACCCCACAGCCTTCAGCCCTTTGCAAAGGTGGTGCTGTACCTGAAACACAGGTGGGGCTGATGTTTGACCTAGGGGTTGATTTTCCTCCATTTTTTTCCCTTTTGCATGAACCCGTGATGCCGCCAGGCTGCACAGCAGCACCGGAGAAGCTCGTGATGCCCCCTCAGCGTCCTGACCGGTCCCCACATCCCATCACAGCAGCTGTGAGGCACAGAAACCCTGTGCCAGCAGCTCTGGGCCCCTCTCCTGCTCCATCACCCCCTCTGTGGGTGTCCGGGCCCCTCTCCTGCTCCATCACCCCCTCTGTGGGTGTCTGGGCCCCTCTCCTGCTCCATCACCCCCTCTGTGAATGTCTGAGCCCTTCTCCTGCTCCATCACCCCCTCTGTGGATGTCTGAGCCCCTCTCCTGCTCCATCACCCGCTCTGTGGATGTCTGAGCCCCTCTCCTGCTCCATCACCCCCTCTGTGGGTGTCCGGGCCCCTCTCCTGCTCCATCACCCCCTCTGTGGGTGTCTGGGTCCCTCTCCTGCTCCATCACCCCCTCTGTGGGTGTCCGGGCCCCTCTCCTGCTCCATCACCCCCTCTGTGGGTGTCTGGGTCCCTCTCCTGCTCCATCACCCCCTCTGTGGGTGTCCAGGCAGGGCGCTCTGCACGGAGGCTGAAAATAACTGCGATAAATGACGAAGTGAGAGCAGGGGAGTTCCCAGCGCCGAGGCCAAGCCCCGCCTGCGCAGGCTGTGCCGCTCCGCACCCCAGAACGCCCCCGGCACGGGGGGGGGTGCGGCTGCTCTGGGGCCAAGCGCGAGTGTTTGGGGGTCCCTGCCCCCCCCCCGGCAGTGCTGGGTGCCCCCAGCAGCCCGCGGGGACCCCCCCCCAGCGCGGGGTCACGGGTGTTTTGGGCCCCCCCAGGCGGGAGTGTGGCCCTGCCCGTGTCCCACCCGAGGTTTCAATCTGGGTCATTGGGTTTAATTGTTATTAACGGGGGGTGCGCAGGGGTGCGCAGGGACAGGGCTGGAGCCAGAGCATCCCCCTGGGCGGGGACCCGGGGATATCCCACACACACCCCCCCCCCGCGGGGCAGGCGGCTGCCGGCGACACTTTCACTTTCGGAAGGGTCACGTGATTTCCAGGAACCGGGTGCGGGATAAAGGGGCTGTGCGGGAGGCGGCGGCGCCCGAGCCGAGATCCCAAACGGGTCCCCGCGGCACCATGGCAGCGCAGCAGGGCGAGGGGTAAGTGGCGCCCCGCACCCCTCCGGCTCTGCCCGGGCCGCCACCCACGGTGACAGCCGCCCCCCGCCCGCAGGGACACCCCGAGGCTGCGGTTCGGGCCGTGGCTGCTGAGCGCCGTGGGCAGCGGCCGCTACCGGGGGCTGCGCTGGACCGACCCGGCCCGCAGCGCCTTCCGCGTGCCCTGGAAGCACAACGCCAGGAAGGATGTCACCAGCAGCGACCTGAGCATCTTCAAGGTGGGTGGCACGGGGTGACCGTCACCAGCCTGGGGGTCTTCAAGGTGGGTGGGATGGGGGTGACTGTCACCAACCTGGGGGTCTTCAAGGTGGGTGGGATGGGGGTGACCGTCACCAACCTGGGGGTCTTCAAGGTGGGTGGGATGGGGGTGACTGTCACTAGCCTGGGGGTCTTCAAGGTGGGTGGCACAGGGTGACTGTCACCAACCTGGGGATCTTCAAGGTGGGTGGGATGGGGTGACTGTCACCAACCTGGGGGTCTTCAAGGTGGGTGGGATGGGGGTGACTGTCACCAGCCTGGGGGTCTTCAAGGTGGGTGGGATGGGGGTGACCGTCACCAACCTGGGGGTCTTCAAGGTGGGTGGGATGGGGGTGACTGTCATCAGCCTGGGAGTCTTCAAGGTGGGTGGGATGGGGGTGACTGTCATCAGCCTGGGAGTCTTCAAGGTGGGTGGGACCGATGTGCCCAAGGTGGCTGGGATGAGGGGTGTGACCATCACCAACCTGGGGGTCCTAAGGTAGGTGGGCCGTGGGAATTGGGGAGGGGAGGAGAGAGTGGGTGCCCCCTCCGTGCTCCCGGAGCCAGGGCCCCACGCTCGCCCCGCGGTCCCCAGGCCTGGGCGCAGGCAAGCGGGCGCTACGAGGGGAGCCCCGAGGACCCGGCCAAGTGGAAGACCAACTTCCGCTGCGCCCTGAGGAGCACCCGCATGTTCCAGCTGCTGGAGGACAACTCCAAGTGTGGCGATGACCCCCACAAGGTCTTCGCCGTCGTCTCAGGTGAGCCCGGCCCCGTGGGGGCTGGGAGGGGTCGGGGGGGGCACAGGCAATCCCGAGGTGCTCCACTCGCTGCTCTCTTCCAGATGCCCCCTGGCACAGCAGGGAGGGCGATGTCGCTGACCCTGACCCTTCGGTGGGCCAGCAGCCGCAGGTAATGGGGTGGGCACGGTGGCCTGTGGGTTGTCCCCACTGCTGCTGCTCAGGCACTGCACCCCCGTGTCCTTGGGGTGCTCCCAGGCTGGAGTGCAGCACTCCAGGGCAGTGGCTGGGTTCCCTCATCCACAGTGGTGACACCCCGTCCCTCTTCCCTTCGCAGCTGGAGCACAGCCCCCAAGGCACGGCCCCAGGAATCACCCCCCCAGGTAGGCACTGGTCCCCCGGGTTTTGTGGGATGGCACTGTCAGCTGGGGCTGTGAGACCTCCCGCCTGCTGTGCCCCTCTCAGGCAGCGCTGACCCCGCGCAGCCCCCGCTGCTGGAGGACATGGAGGAGCTGCAGTGGGTGCTGCAGCAGTGTGACATCTCCCCTCGTGACCTTGGCCCCCTGACCCCATCCTGGGCGCCTGCAGGTGAGACCAGCACCGCTCGTGGGCTGCAGGCTGGGGAATGCCCTGGGTGGGTGACCTCAGCCCCTGCCGCCGGTGGTTTCTCTGCAGGGGACACCCCCCACCAGGACACCCCACCCCAGCCTCACCCAGACCCCAGCCAGAACAGCTGCCTCCCCCCGCCAGCGTTTCAGCAGTGGGTGCCTGTGGGGGAGCAGCCCCCCTTGGGCGCCTACGGCCCCGTGGACCCGGTGGTGCTGGAGCGAGGTGGGTGCTGTGGGGCAGGATCCAGCCCCAGGTGTGGAAACACCATGATGGGATGGGAAGAGACTGGGGTGCTGCCATGTGCAAAGCAACCCCCACTCCCCTGCACCCCAAGTCACGGTGCTGACACTGCCCCCCTCCTGCCGCAGGGGCCGTGCCACTGCCCTGCCACCGCGTCACGGTCCCTGCGCCGTCCCCAGGGGAGGCCATGCTCTACGCCCCCACCGCCAGCCCTGTGCCACCGCCACCAGAGGATAGCACAGGTGAGGGGTATTAATCGTTAGCAGCTATAAATAATTATTATACATATTAATAAATATTTTATATAATAATGGGGGGGGGGAACTTTGGGAGGGAGGGGAGCATTTGGGTTTCGGGGCTGCAGCTGCTGATCACTGCCTGGTGCAGATGGCATCGTCCCCCTCCTGGACATCACGATCTACTACCGGGGGAAGCTGTTCCACCAGGAGGAGGTGAGGGACAGCCGGTGCCTGCTGGCGTACCAGCCCTCGGACCCGGTGCTGGCCCTGCACCCCGGGCACCTGGTTTGCTTCCCCAGCCCCGCCGAGCTGGCAGACAGCAAGCAGCGGCGGTTCACCGAGGAGCTGCTGGACAGCGTGGGGCTGCAGCTGGAGCAACGCGCCCGCAAGCTCTTCGCCACCCGCCTGAAGAAGTGCAGGGTCTTCTGGGCCCTGTCCCAGCAGCTCGAGGGTGTCGGGGACCCCCCGCCCAACCTGCTCTGCCGGGACCAGGAAACCCCCATCTTTGACTTCAATGTGTTCTGCACAGGTGGGCAGGGGTGCACTCCCACCCTGGCTTCGGGGTGGTGGGAGCCAGCTCCAGGATGGCACAAGCATCCAATCCCCCCCCCCCTCCAACCTTGGGGTCACCCCAAACCTGAGCCCTCTCTCCCCTCCCAGAGCTGAGGGACTTCCGCAATGGCCAAAGGCAGCGGTCCCCGGACTTCACCATTTACCTCTGCTTCGGGCAGTGCTTCTCCAGGGCCAAGCCCAAGGAGTCCAGGCTCATCCTGGTCAAGGTGCATGGGCCAACACCCACCCCTGTCCCGCTGCGCCCCAGGGAGGGGGAGACTCTTGGGAGCCAGGGGCTGTGGGGCCTGGGTGCCTGAGGAGGGGCATCCTCGGGGTCCAGGGGAGGTGGGGGTCTGAGTAGCCAGGGAGGGGCACCCTTGGGGTCAGGGAGAGATGAGGTCTGGGTGCCTGGGGAGATGGACCCTCAGGGATCAAGGGAGATGTGGTCTGCATGCCCCAGGAGGGGGACTCATGGAGACCCGGGGAGATGGGGGTGGGTCTGGGTGCCCAAGGAGGGGTGAGGGGCTTGGGGGGTGGGTGCCCAGGAAGAGGAACCCTTGGGGAGCAGCTGCCTGGCTCAGGGGACCCTTGGGGGCTGGGCAGGATGGAGTGGCAGGCAGCTGCACTGGGATGGGGACCCCCGGGCTCTGGAGGAGATACTGGGTGTCCTGCACACCTTCCTCCACTGCAGGAGGACGGGGCTGTGGAGGGCACTGCAGCCACCTCAGGCTGCTGCCCCTAACCCTGCCCCTGCCCCTTTGCTGCTGCAGCTGGTGCCCAGGTTCTGTGAGTTCTGGTACAACCAGGTGCTGCGGGAAGGAGCCTCCTCTCTCGACAGCGGCACCGTCAGCCTGCAGCTCTCCGACTCCTTCAGCCTCTTCGAGCTCATCGAGCAGTACAACATGCAGGTGGACTGACTGCCACCTACCTCGCTCCCCGTGGCCCCTGGGACAGCCAGGGGACCACCAGGCACTGCGGGCCGTGCAAAGTGGCATCTGCCCAGGAACACTGTGGTGGCATGCCTGTGGTGGGGACCTTTCCTCCTCTGCTCCCCCCACCCCAAGGACAGCTTCCCTGCCCCTTCCTGGAGCTGACACGTTGCTTTTCCCCTCCACCAGCTGCTAACATGTATTCCGGTGTGCGGGAATTTACAGATTTATTTTCTTAAGTTTTCTAAGTTTAAATATATATGTATGAAAAGGTACTTCCTGCTGGCTGATGTTGCCCAGATGTCTGCCCCCATTATCAGCTCAAGCCCTTCACCCCCCTCTCCCAGCCCATGGGGGTCCCTGGCCAGCCTTGCCCCAGCAAAGCCTTTGCTGGCAGCGGGCTCCTGCTGGAGTGCTTCCCAGCACCTTTTCCCCCTCATGTTTGTGTCAGTGAGGTGACACACGAAGGGATGCATTTGGTGATGCATTTATTTCCATGCATTAAGGCTGCAAATCTGACTTGCAAGCACGGTGTGTTGAGGGCAGCTTGGCTTTGGCTAAACAAAAGTAATTCTTCTTTCTTCGGCGAGTGCTTCTCCTCTGGTCCAGGGTTACTTGTGTGAGATGTTCTGGAAAAACAAGGCAGTAACTACAACACAAAGCACCCAGAGCTCAGCTCTGGGGCACAGAGCTGGTGACCCCTCAGAGAGGAGCAGGGTAACCAGAGCGCCACCCGAAGATGGGGTGTTCCCTCCCCGGGCTTGGGAGCAGCTGCATCCCATCATTTCCGAGGCGAGGGGGGGGGTCCAAGCCTGGTCATCGCTGTCGGGCGCGGGGCGAGGGGAGGTGGCAGCCTCCTTACCTGTTGGTTGACGTGGATGCTGCTGGTCCCGAAGGTGGTGGTCCCGTAGCTTGTCACATAATAGTGAGCAGAGGGCTGTGCTGGGGGCTCCTCCGGCTGCCTGGGCGCTGTGGGGACGGGGGGACACCATTAGCACCTCGGCTCTGTGGAACCCTGGGTCCTCCTCCTCCCCCCATGGTGCAAACCAGGAGCATCGGGCTCACCTTTGGGCAGGAGCAGCTCTGTGCCAAAGCGGTGCCCACATGTCCCACAGGTTTTAACATCCTCCTTCATCCTGTGGAGGAAAAAGCCTCGAGAAGAAGAGGGAGCAGGAGCTGCCCTCAGCACTTCCCATGCAAGACAATGCCACGGTGACCTGACCTGAGGTCCTGCCGTCGGTGGGACAGCTGCTGCCTGCCCAAGTGCCTGAGCACCTTCAGCTCTTCATGCACTGGGGGACATGTGGGCACCTGGCCAGAGCGGACCTTTCGTGCCTGAGCCCCAGAGTCCCAATTTTCTCACCATTCTTTCCATGCTTGAGTTCCCCACGCAAGCAAATGCTAGCACCACGTGGGACACGGATGCTACGGTCAGGAGAAAGGCAATGGAGTGCCTGGCGAGTTTCACAGCTCATTTCAGGTGGTTTTTAGAAGCTGACCAGCCCCACCAGCACTGCAGCAGCAACCCCCTGGCTCCAGCCCTCGGCTCGGCGGGGCAGTGCGTACGTACGTGGCGGCTGTGCGGTCCATGTCCGGCCAGATGAGCTCTGCGGGGCAGCCGGCCGTCCGGCAGGGCGTCTTCACGCACACGTGCAGCCCTGGCCACTCCTCTGCGAGCTTCTGGACGATGAACACAACGGCCATGAGGAAATCCCAGGCGAACTGGAAACCTTCCAGGCAAAAGGAGAACATCTCACTTACTCACAGCCACCCAAAAGCAGCAGCCCAGGAGATGCTGTGGTGATGCATGCATTGCTTCCAGCCCAGCAGACCACAGCCAGAATGGTTGGACCAGCTTCGTTTCTCAAGCTAACCAAGGCCCATCAGCCTTTAAAGGGAATTTAAAGATAGGTTGGAAGAGCTCCTTAACTCACATGGCCCTTTTGCTTATCCCTTGGCCTGAGACTACTCTACTGGGACCTTATGGGGAAGGATGACCCATTTGCTCCATGGGAAGACTGAAAACTTGGACTTTCCACTTTCAGGTGATACCTTGAGAGGAATCCTGACCAGGCTGCATGGAGAAAGGGGAAATCTTGAACTGAACTGCTCATGCACCCTTGGCCAGACTGGGACATGTTGCAGAGGCTTCTGGGATGCTCTGCCCAGAGGGATGGAGGTGGCAGCGGGGAGCTAAGGAGAGACATGTGGTGGGGAGTCATGAAATAAGGATCAGGGATCCTTACCTGCCCTTCCTGATGGCTTTCTGAACCGGAGCTCCAGGTAGCTGTAGGCCCTCTGGTTATTCTCTTTGATCAGCAGAGGTTTGCCGTTGCATGTGAGCAGGCACATCATCTTGGCCACCCAGTGCGTTGAGTAGAAGGAGCAAGCTTTCACCAGGAACCTGCAAAGAGGTTGCCCATGGCTTTCACCACCCTGCTTATCTCCAACACTGGGAGAAAGCGTGGCACCAGGTGAACTTGAAAAATATGAACCCAATTTCAGTAGAAATGGAGGCAGACACCAAATGAGGACCCTGCCCTACTGAAAGCTCAAGCACCATGAGCCAAGAGCTGCTTCCAGAGCTGGCCATCAGACAAAAATCTGGATACAAGCGGAGAACCCCACGAGAACGGGAGGCCTTCCAGCAACTGGACCAGTCTCAGCACCTGTAGAAACTGGACCATCCTCAGGTGGTTCTGGGAGACCTCTGACTGCCTGGATGGGCACAGCCTAGCCAGAAACCACCCCAGATGCAAGGGGAACCAGAAGGAGCGTGGTCCTTGCTCACATCCAGGCAGCAAACATTGAAATGGTTCATCCGGGGCTCCACATGCCTGCGGCAGAGCTGAGGAGCTGGCCTGGTCTCCTGAGTCCCACTCTCATGCCTCAGATGATGCTGTCTCAACAGCCAAGGGCTTGCTGACAGTCACACTGGTGCTGCACTGAGCAAACCCCGAACCGCACAACGTCCACGAGGGCTGGAAACCACTGCTCACCTCTGGAAGAAACCCTCAGGTATTTCGGGTGAGAAGTAGGCGCGGATGTGGAGGTCCTCAGGGTGATCTCCTCCCCACACCTCAGAGACCTCTTCGGTCTGGTTCAGATAGGTTGGGAACAAGTACCAGGACTCTCCTTGGCCCTGCGTTGTCTCCCACGGCTTCCCAGGTACAAACTCACTGGCCTGTGGGTTGAGCACTTCGGCATGCCTCACCTCCAGGCAGAGCTCAAAGTGCTCCAGGAGGCTGAAGAGCTTCCCTCTCCCTCTGTGTGGCCTGAGTCCCATGATTTCCTCAAACACATCCCGCATCCCTGCTGAACAGAGCTGGTGCTTCACCAGGGCACGCACGGCTTGGTGGCACAGCATTGCCTTTGACTTGAAGGTCCACACCCAGTTGGATCTGTCCCTGATGGTGGCGTGTTCCCCAATCAACGTGTCCACAGAGATGCTCTCGAGCTGCTGGACCAGGCGGTACCTGACAAGGAGCTGGGTGGGAAGAGAACGAGAGAAGAGGCAGCAATGAGAGAAGCCCAGCAAAGCTGCAGAGCTTGGGCCCTGCAGAGCAGATGGCCCTGATCCCCACGATCACCTTGAACATAGTTATTAGGAAGGCAGGCTTGAGAAAAACAGTGCTTTCCACGTGCTTGATTTCCTCGTACCACACGACAAGCCCGATGCGGTGGAGGTACCGCAAGATGTCCTGGAGGAGCTCTCTGCCCAGGTTGGCCAGGTGCTCGCACTGGGAGAGTTTGCTGAGCAGGTACTGGAGGTCCATCATGCCTAGAGGGAGATGCAGGAGCTCAGCATGCATCTGTCAGACACCAGCATTCCAAGGCTTTAGAGAGCCAACGAACACCAGCAGCACCCAAGGTCACCCGTGCCATCCCTGTGGAAGCAGCTGGGACCAGTGCAATGCTCACTGGCTGTGGCCCAAAATGCTTTGCCCATCCTCAGCTGTCCCACTGCCACGCTGCAGCTCCCATGGTCTTGCCTTGCCTCAGTGGTGCCAACAGCCAGCCAGGACCTCAACAGAGCATCTGAATAATGAGGCTGATACTGGTTTTTTTTCATTGTTCAAGAGAGCAGGTTTGTTTCCAGCCAGAACATCTCAGATTTCCAGTTAAACCTCAGACTGTCATGAAGTCATGCAGTGAGACAGGCAACAAAACCTGGCTTATCTCCACAAAAGAAAAGCATTTGCTCCTTATCCTCTAATCCTAGAGTGGCCACGGGAGCCAGAGGTGACACCGGGTGCTGGTGGTGTTTGTGCCTGCTTTAGGTAAGTGAGGAGCCAGGGCTGCCTGCCAGCCCTGCTAAGGCACAGGGGACACGGAGAAGGGGCTAGGGAGAGGGAAGGGCCATTAAATAAAGTTAGCAGGACATAGGTTTGGAAACTACACAAAAGCATTAAACCTGTGGAGCTCCTTCCTGCAAGACTTTTTAATTGCTTATACAGGGCAAACAGGGGAAAGAACAACGTTAGTGGAAAGGAACAAACCAGGCAACGTGGCCAGCCCAGGGTACCTCCAGCCACAGGCTGGTAGGTGTTGGCAGAGCCTCCTGGTGAAGACATCCTTGGCCTTTCCCTGGGCACCTCCCCCTGTCCTGGGGGCAGGTGCTCATAATGACAGAGCTCAGTAGTAGCAATTAAAGCTCCAGCAATAACACTGCAAGGTCTTCAGCAGCGACCTCACCACCACGAGTGAGCCAGAAGGTGCCACCAGCACTGGAGAGCATGTCCTGGCTGCAGGACAGCAGGTCCTGGCAGGAAGGTGCAGTGAGGGTGATGGACCACTCACCATGGTCTGCCATCTCCTCGCTCTGCGCGATATCTACGATAGCAGCTTCCACCTGCCTGTAGACGGGCGGCAGCACTCGGACGACCTCGGGGAAGAGCTCCTCATTTTTCACATGCTCCAGAATAGCAGCTTCAAGCTTTTTGATATCACGGTGATCCGTGCAGTTGACAGCAACTAAGCTCAAGATCTGGAAGAGAGAGAGCACACACCTGCCAAAAGCACATCTAGAGGAGTCTCTTAGCCTGTGAGGTGAAGGAGGGACCAAACGCCAAGGAGGTCACCAAGGATGGGACACACTGCTAGCTCAGCTTCAGAGGGCGCTTCCTTCACACCTTTGCTCTGCAACATTTCCCTGAAAATCTCCTGGGGATGGAAAATGCCCCCTCATACTTCTCCCCAGGCACTTGCTACAAGCTACAGGAGGAGGTGCCCATCACCAAGCAGGGACAAGGACTCAGCAGGTCACAGCCAGGGGTTATCACCTCCACCCCAGCCCCGGGGAGTGGCTGCAGTAGCAGCCTGATGCATTAGCACCAGGTCACCACCATCACCAGTAGCATGCTGGACTGCCAGAGACAACAGTGACCTCAGACCACAAGGAACCACAATGAGCTCAGCCCTACGGTTAACGTGCATCTCTCCATCTCCTTCAGCCTCTCCCACTGGTCCACATAAAACTCAGGCTCCTCGCTGCTCTCCAGGTTGTTGATGAAGTGAGCAAGGTTGCATTTCCTCTCGGCCAGCATGGCCGTGATCCTGGCCATGATGTCATGGCTCTTCTGCTCCACCTCCTCCTCCTGGCAGCAGTCCACATGGGTTCCCACAGGAAGCACCACTGAGTCTGGGACTCGCATGGACAGGTTGTTGATCCAGAAACCAACGAGCTCCTCAAAAGTCTTGTCATTAGTTTGGTACCTGGGGAGGGAAAGAAAGAAAATCCCAAATTCACGTCTACCCCTCTGGATCTCCAGCCAGCTTCCACCAGCACAGGCCTGACTGTGCACCCTGTGCTGTCCCAGGGGCTTCATGGAGAAGAGCTCAGATCTCCTAAGCTGTCATGAGCTGTATTCAAGCTCATCCTTACGTTTGCCATCCTTAAGCTAAGTTAAAGCTATGGGGTGTCCCTGCTATGGATGGGAGCATCCCTCTGTACCACAAAGCCCAAGCCTGACACTCCCTCCACAGTCAGAAAGCACCACAAGATACAGGAGGGCTCATAGAACCATAGAATAATTATGGTTGGAAGGGACCTCCAGGGTTATCCAGTCCAACCTTTATCCCATCATATTCCTAACCATTAAACCACTAGACCATGGCCTCAAGTGCCTCATCAACACGTTTTTTGAACACCCCCAGGGACGGTGACTCCACCACCTCCCTGGGCAGCCTGTGCCAGTGCCCGACCACCCTCTCAGTAAAGAACTTCTTCCTAATATCCAACCTAAACTTCCCCTGGCACAACTTGAGGCCATTTCCTCTCGTCCTATCATTAGTAATTTGGGAGAAGAGACCAACACCAACCTCACTACAACCTCCTTTTAGGTAGTTGTAGAGGGCAATGAGGTCTCCTCTCAGTCTCCTCTTCTCCAGACTGAAGAGGTATATAGAGGTATTTCCAAGGCAGAAAGCAAAGTGGTTTAGACAGGGATCAGTTGTCACATAAGGAGTTAATGCCTATCTAACCCCTCAAAACAGGGGACTTTGGTAAGGTGATAACAGATCTAGTGGCTTAATTAAAAGAGAGATCTGCATAAAAGGGGGAGAGGGAGAGCTAGTGGTGAGAAGACCAGGCATTGAGATCCAGTGGAAACTGTGTGAACCTGCACAGGGGAAAGCTTCCCCAGCCCTTTTTCCTTCCCCCACTCCACTTCGAATTCCAGCCAGCTCAGCACTTACATGTGGAGATTGATGACGAGGATGACAAGCGCCTGTGGGGTGATGAACACGTGGTGAGTCACGTAGTACTCCAGCTGGCCAGCAAAGTCCCAGAAAAGAAACGTGAAGTCCTCGATCTGGAACTCGCTGATCTCTATCCCCACCGTCCGCTCTTCCTTGGGCACCAGTTTGGTTTGCCCCTGCTTCAGGCTTTGGCAGATGGTGGACTTCCCCGCCAGCGAGGCCCCCAGGAACATGGTCTTGACCCTCTTGTCCTCCTGCCCCGAACCGTGCTGAAGCTGGCTGAAGTAATTCCGGATCTGCTGGATGCCACCAGCACACACCTCACTGGGTGGCTCCCGGAGGGGGTTCCCATTGGCCCGGAATGTTTTCAGGGAATGCCCCTGGAAGAGCTCCTCGGGGAGCCGGCGAAGGGCGTTGTTCTGCACGTGGAGCTCCTGCAAGCGCGCCAGCTGCAGGACAGGCTGGGGGAAGATCCGGAACAAGTTGTTGGAGATGTTGAGGTACTGGAGGCTGCCTTGACAAGCTGCCAGGTCCCTGGGGAGGACACTGAGCCGGTTGTTGTTCAGCCGTAAGTGTTTAAGCCTGCGGAGATGGGAGAAAACCCCCTCGGGGATGGCCCGGATTTGGTTCTGATTCAGCTCAAGCTTCTCTAAACAGACCAGGCTCTGGATTTCGCTGGGAAAGTCCACGATCTCATTCTTGGACAGTATCAGCTTCCTCAGGTTGCAAAGCTTGGAGATGCCGGTGATGTTCCTGAGCTTGTTCCTGTCGAGGTCAAGGCTCTCCAGCGCGGGGTTGCTCAGGACCGCTGGAGGCAGCACCCGCAGGCGCTGGGTGGAGAGGACCACTTCACGCAGACCATCCTCCTGCTCCTGACCTGGATGCACGGGACAGGGAAGGTGGTTAAGAGACTTTCACCCTTTGGGTTGCAGACCATGTCTTCCTTTGAGCTCTGCGTGATTTTGGGATCGTTTCGGCCAACAAGGCAAAGCAGAGGCAGAACACCCGAGCTGGCTGAACAGGGTGACCACACTCAGAGTCCTTTCAAGGGGGAACTCAAAGCGAGGCACAAGGATCTTGGCTAGGCCTGAAGACACAGGAAGAAATGGCACCCACCAGGCAGTGACCTGCAGCCCAAGCATCACAAGGACAGCTTTGCTCTCATTAAAGCACTGCAAGAGCTCCAGCCACAGATGCACCCACCCGAAGCCAGCAGGTTTCTAACCCCAGCAGCGGGCAGGGCGGCAGAGCCGATGTCAGGAGAAGAGCTGCTCTCCAAACAACTCCTCCAGCCTGCCCTTAGCTCTCAACCACAGCAGGGAGGTGCGTTGAGGCCAGGGCTAAGGAGTTCAGACACTTCCTCTCTCACATCCTCCCCCTGCTCCAGATGCACACAGAGATGCTCCCAGCCCCAGGAGGCTGTGGGGATACCGCAGGGACAGCGCAGTCCCCCCAGGGCAGGGCACACAAGAAAGGACCCCGTGATGGCCAGGAACATCCCCTACAGGAGGGTGCTCAGAGCAGAGAGGTTTGCAGGCGAGCAGAGTGCCAGGGGGAGGTGGGATGGGGATCATGCAGTACTAGAACAAAACATGGTCAGATTTGCTTTCCTCTCCCTTGTTTCATTTCCTCACCAGCTGATGCTGAGCACAGCATCCTCTTGCACAAGGCACTCTGCTCAGGACCAATTCATCACCAGTTCCCACCATCACCACCTAAACCTGGGACGTGCCACGAGCCCAGCAGGAAAGCAAAGCCTTCACCCTCTCCCAAACACGCGGTCTCTGCCCCAGCACCATCAGCCAGACAAACCAAAGGGCTCCCACCACCGCTCTGAGCCACAACAGCTACTCACAGGCTCTGGGCTGGGTCATGGCCCTGCAGCGTGGCACCAGTGGGATCCTCCCAGTCTTGCCCAGCCTCCCCCTTTCGTTTCCTCCTCTCATTTCACTCCCCGCCTCCCCGAGCTCTGCCCGGGAACTCCACCCTCTCTTTCTCCATCCATCCTCAGAGCAGCTCCCAACAACCCAAGCACCTCTGGCCACAGGCATGCCCCAAAAGCAGCTCTGGAAGTCACCGACAAGACAAAGATGGTGGCAGAGCAGCTCCTGAGTTAACATCTTACAGCAGCATCCCTGCCTTTGCTAAAGGCCCTTTTGGTGTTACCACTGTCGCAGAGGAGGGAAAGGACACCAATGAGAGGTCATGCTACTGCTGTACTACTGCATGTGTTGGATAAGGAAGACTTTTTTCCCTTAAACAGGTGGTAGCATCTGATGCAAGAGGGTCAACAAGAAAGAAAAAAACCCAAACATGCTGGAAGAGGCAGTTTTAGGTGTTTCTCATTGTCTCTCCCAAGGGACAGCTTACAATTTGATGGATTTAACAGCAGACAGAATGAAAGAACCATGAGTTTTGTTCATGTAACTTCAGGGGAAAGCACCTACAGAAGATGTAATTTTCAGCTTCACTGCTCCTCCAGGTAACAGCAGGCACAGAGGTAACCGAAATGTAACAGTCCCTACAGCATATGCACCCCTAACATATCTTGCAATAGTCTGTTACCTTTACTGCTAATTCAAGGCTAACACCGACAAAGAATTTAAAGCTGTGAATCAGCCTGAGGAACAAAACAGACTGACATTGCCTTCCTGGCCAACAGTACAGTGGCTTCTATTTGGTCAAGCGTTGTGTTTCACTCACCCTCCCCTTCTGCACACATGCAGGCAGGTTACTCCAGACCTGCTCCTCTGAGACACCCGAAGGTGTCCAATTTCCAGCCTAAGTGTATTCACAACTGGATGACTTTCTCTTGATCCTGTGCCAACAGTACCATGAAAGTTTCTGAACTTTATTTTGTAAAGAAATCTGTCAGCAGGGTTTGTATTTACAATCCCCCCCACCCAGTACACACTGCTAGGTATGCAGTCTAGCTACAAGTTCAGCTTTTAAACTAAAGCTGCTCTTCCAGTTATTCTTTTGCAGTCCTAGTGAGCCTTGGTGCCAAAATCTTCAAAGAAAGCCCCAAGTTATCAATCCCTTAGACTCTATTCAAGCTGCACTTTCAAAGAGAGCCAAGGAAGATCAACTCCAAAAATGCTCAGGGCTCATCCATAACCACTTCTGTAGGATGGTGAATGACAGGAGTGACATCCAGGCAGTACTGGTGTATGGGCTTGTTTTGTTTAAATAAATAAAAGTCCTCTGCTACTTGGAACCACAGCCAAAATTACAGTATGCAACCAAAAAATCTTACAATCAAAATCAGAGCTCACTGAAAAGTTAGGAACACCAGCAAGGGATCAAAGGTCTTGCTATTTGAGAGTTTTCCTATTCTCACCAGGAGAAAAAAAAAAGAGCTGCAGTTACTTGCTTTATAAAACTCAGCCCAGAGAGCCTACCTGTTTTTTCTTTGTAGACAAGCAGTAAGAGGGGTTTCCAAGTGCACCCTAGGAGGTTACAAAAGCCCTCACAGAAGATGTGTTGCTGCCAGCTGGTCCAACAGGCCCTATACATCCAGTTCCCATTGAAGGGAAAGTCCATTTCTAAGTTGTAACTTACTGGGTTTCTCTTCAGCTTCCCAGTTAAATGCCTTCTCCCTAACATGGTTCGATGGGGAGTGATGCTTTTTGTCAGGGTCAAGGGTGCTGAATGTATCTGTAAGGGACTATTTCAGATGAGCACTTAAAAGATGGGTTGCTCTGCAGCACATGAGGACAAGGAGCACTTTTAAAGAAAGCCAAATGAAGTCAGAATGTGTGCTGGACTCACTTCTTGATATGCAAACCAGTCCTACAGAGGAGGAGCAACTATCCAACTCCAATCCTCTTCTAGAAACACAGCACTCTGTGCAGGTCTGCACAGAGCAGTGAGGGCCAGGGGCAGCTGTGTGACAAACAAATGACACCTGCTATAGGACTAAAACCATTCAAAATAACTTTATAAATTCTGTCACATTTCTGCTTTGTACATCAGTTCAACCTTAGCCCTCCAGCCTCTTACTGAAAAATTACAACATTTGATTTTTGTTTTGTGTTTTTTTTTTTGTTTTTTTTTTTTTTTTTTTTTTCCTGAAAGGCAGACACAAAACCAGCCATCAGTGCATTATTTACAGAAGTGCAACAACACAGTCTCCCACCCCCAAAATCCAACTTTTCACTAACAAGATACTTCCAACAGAACGTAAATAAACACCACGGCGTGAGCAGTGTTTCTGAAGTCAGTTTATAAAGGTAAGCTCGTTTCTGCAACCCCCAGATGACAGAGCGAGTAAAGCTTCGCTCCCCATCGAATGGGCTAAAATTACAACATTTCAAGTATTAAATCATAAGCTTCTAAAGACAGTCCCTATTTTGATAAACAAACACGAGGGAAACAGCATACAGCTCTCCAGCTGTATAGGAAAAGTGGTGTCCAGTTTCAACCTTTCAGCAAGACAGGTGCACAGCCCAAAAATGTGATCAAATTAACCCTGAAAACTGAAGCAATCCGGGAGTCCCAAACATGAATCTCTGTGTTTGCCCTCGAATTACTCTGCTGGTCTGAGGCATGTGACTGTTCCTTGGTTCTACATCTGTAGGTAATCAAAAAAAAAAAAACAAACCCAAGTTCATTCCCATATGGAAACAATTCAAAAGAAAGTTCCGCAGATTCTATCTTGCTTCTCTGCACTTTAGTTTCAACAAGATGCAACTGCAGATGTATTAACCCCTCTGGCACAGTGTTTGCAGCCAGAATAAGTTCAGTCCAAGTCAGGCTGGCTGTGGCTTCCTCTCAGTTTTCCACTTCACGTGCATCTTCACCATCAGATTTCTTATGTTTCCTCATGTGTTTGTATTTTTCCACATATGCCTTCACCAGATTGGCTACCTTCATAGGGTTGATCTCTCCGCTTTTGCTGTGGCAGATCTACAGGGGATCAGAAAAGGCATTAGGTCAATTAACAGCGGTCCAGGCAGCCAACAGACAAATGACAGAGAGGCCCAAAGCTTCCCAGGGCAGTCGGTTCCTGCATAGGCCCTCAAGTCTTACAGCAGGACACACAAAGCAGAAAACTCAACTAGAGTAATATTTTCCTTCAAGCATTCCAGAAATGGCCCAAGGCTGACCTACTGAGCACCAACGGAATGCAGGAACATTTCTAGAGGCTCTTCCACTCGGCCAGTTTTATACAACGCATGGCAAGCAAGGAACTGCTGATTTCCCGTTTTTCTAACGGTTTTGAGGAAGTGATGCGCAGACTAAAAGAATCTGGCAGTTTTGAGGGCCCATTTTGAGATATGGGAGAAAAAAGACCCTACAAGGACTTTATCAGTGTTCAGTAAGAGTTCACAGTAACTTCAGCAGCAATGGGTGTTGCTCAGCTCCCCTGTAAACCACACTCAAGGCTCACGTGGGTCATGTAGGAGATGGGAAATTGCAGCCATTATCTCAGGAATTTTGAATTTCTCAGTGACAGCAAGAATGCACAGCAGGGAGAGAATACAGTTCTCCAGGCTATCACTTAACTGCCTTGACCACAAGAGCACTACTTGCTGTCACAAGACATTTACCTGCTGATCAGGCCTTTTTTAGCCATGATCTGGTCAGCACTAAGACTGGAGACAAAAGTCAACATCAGCCAAATTGCAAGGCCCTCTTCCAAAGTCCAGGGACACCACAGATAGTTTGTGCATTAATTCCTTGAGTATTTTCTCACGTTATCATAAACAGCTTGATGATTCTGGCCAGAGTTCTTAATGAGAGAGATTTGACCATACCACCAAAGGCACGTGCCATGTGACATTTCAGCTCAGGCACCTTAAGCTTAGCAATGTTCTGGGCCACTAAAACCATCATCTTCTGAAAGGAACAGTCTGACAGCTCCCAGCAATGGCACCACTCAGTCCTGCTGCTTTACCACAAGACTGCAGAGGATGGGCCAGAGTCCAAAGGTCTGCTACTCAGTTACATCACACAATTGCTGAAGCTGGCAAGTGCAGTCTGAAGTACTGACACCTACTGAGTGACCTGCACACCTCCTCCTCTTCAGCCCAGTCACCTTACCTTCTGCACTGCTTTGCGAAGAATGTTCTTGTACTCCTCCTTTGTAATCTCCCTCTTCTGGTAAAAAGGTTTAATAGCAAGTTTCACTTCTTCCACAGCCCTTTCCTGCATGTGAAGCTTCTTCATGTACTGCACAGCAAAGAGAAGTTCGTTACCTTGTGGTATCTTGGGAATGGTTTCTGAATCTGTTTTTCTTAGAAATGCCCTAACAATGAAAACACTCATTTCACAATTTCAACCACCCCAGTAAAAGCAAGCCTCAAAGTGACTGCCTTTACTGTAAATTGCAGTCTTGAAACAAATACCAGTTGCGCTACGAGGAATCCTTGTTTCATGTAAGATTTGTTCTATGCCTTAGAGAATGTCTTTTAAGCAAGTGACTACAATGCCCATTTATTAATGTGGTCTCCTCCTTCCCTTCCAACAGCTCTGAAGTAAACATACATCCATCAAAATGCATCAGATTCTAAGAGCAGCAGGTCACAGCTGCGAATATAAAGCTTCAGGAAGCTCTAAAGGCATTCTGACAATTGCCAGGCTGTCTATAAATTGAGGATTACAGATGACATCACAACATTCTATCAAAACAAGTTCATAAAAATTGCTGCTCAAAAATGGAGGTTCAGTGGGAAAAGTATCCTGCTGGTTTGGTTTTAGGTAGAAAGTAAAATAATGGGCTAAGAAGTTTTTGTTCTTGTGTTAACATCCACTATGCTTAGAGCAGATGGTCTGTCAGCAAACCCAAAACTCAGCAGCAAGGAACTAGGCACTGCAAAATCTCCAAGGTATTCTACTATCTCTGCATTTTCAGTGCTGCCAAGCAGCAAGATACAGCCCTACCTCTCTACAGGACTGTTATGAGAATTGACATTCATTTCAAAGCTGAAGGGGAAAGGACAAAACCAGGTGTTCAAAGACATTTGGACATTCTGGCTTCTGGAAAGTCCCTTCCAAGCATTCAAGCAAGAAAGTTTCAGAACTTTAAGAATTTATTTTAGATGCTCTCTGTCTTATTGCGAGGAAGCAGGAGAAAGTGGAACCATCAAATGGAATAAAACCCAAAAGAATTCAAAGAAAGGATTGCCTGCTGCTCCTGGGCTAGGACAGTCACCAGGAACAGCAGTGACAACACAGGCTGGGAAAACACAGTACAGAGAACGTGGAAAAACCCTAAACTTTAAAAGTTCAAATAAACAGCTCATTAACATGATGCATTTACTACTTGATAGCATTCACTCACTTCCTCATTTTTCGTTTTATCCAGCAGAGGTTTGGGTGCTTTGATCTTTTCTTCTGCGTTTCCAGTGGAAGCAGCCTGGAGTCCAGGTTCAGAGGCAGTAGCCAGGTTGCCCACCTCCAGAGTCAGGCTCTGTCCTGCCATGCAGCCAAGTGCTGGAAGGCTGCCCTGCATGATGAACTGGACCGTGGGCTGGCTGACAGGAGCGTAGGGGGGGAGGCTGGAGGGCAGAGGGGGCGTCAAAGGTATATTTTGACAGTATACCTGTGAAACAGACACAATTTTCTAAAGACTTGTCCTTAAAAGAGAGAGCATCAGTTCAGGATTTTCAGAGCACCTTTTATCTGCTCAAACAGGCAAGTAATAGCTAGTTTAAACCAGGGGGGCTAACATCCCAGCCCTCAACTGGGTCTCTGTGCATCTGGAGCTAGCACCAGCCCCACTTACCTGTTAACTGGTGGGCAGCACAGACTGATGGCACGGACCAACGCCACCAGGCCAGTTTTTACAGCCTGATCACAACCAGGGAGAAGCTCAGAGCTTCTCAAACAGCACCACCTTTCTGCAAGTTACTGCTGAAAACAGAAGCTGCACGTATGGAGCAGAATTAAAAGAAAATGTGCTTCTTTGACTGTAAGAATCACCTGAGAGCTTAAACAGTTAGAGGATTGCTGAGGTATATGGGCTGTATGAAATGCAGCACACGCAGAGAAAGGTGAGCTCTGCCGTGAGAGGAGGGTGTTGCACAACAAGAGCACAGATGAGGTGGGATGCCTTCCATGATACTTGGGTGCTGGAATAGGAACCAACCTGAGAGGAATCTAGATCAGGAAACATAGGCTCAGGAATCATATAATTGGTTGGAGGAGGCTCATTTAACTGCACCTGATTTAATGTTTGGTTCAAGTCCTCTGCTTTCCAGGCCCCTTCCTTTGCTCGCTGAAGTTTGTAAAATGGCATCCCTAGGTTCCCCAAGAGAAGGAAAAGAAAACATTTAAGAACAAAATAAACCTAATGGGTCAAAGGTTCAAAGCCAATTATATTTTAAAAAATTAAAATAAGAAGGATCTAACAACAAAGCCAGCTATAAAAGGATTTTGTTTAGCAGTCATCAACATTTTAAAGCTTCTGATAATGTAGGACTTATCATCCCCCAGAGCAATTGCTTTTACTGGGTTTCCATGAGTGTAACCAATGAGAACCACACGAGGAACTGTCAACACACAGAGCACAGAGTCCACAGCCAGAGTGTTTCCAGCAGCTTTGGCTTAGCAGAGCTCACAGGAGCGAGCTACAGATTTGTCACGCTCCTCAATTTGGAGGAATATTTATAAATTCTGAAGTAAAGCAACCATTCTAGTTAACTGCAGAAAGGGTGGGACATGGGTGGCCAGTTCAGAGGTGAGGCTGTGGCACACACTTCATGGCCAAACAAGCTGCTGCTGGCTAGTGGAGCTGTGAGGACAGCATGTCCTCTGATTCATTAACACAGCTCAGCTCACAATTTCAGCAAGTGCAAAATACCAGCTCTCAGGACTGGAAACCACAGGATCCCCCCAGTTCAGATGACAGCTGTTCCACTACAACCAGGCTGAGCCAGGCACTGAAGCCCTAAGCCTTATACAGCCTGCTTCAACTGCTGCTTGTTTTCTGAAAGAGAGACTTACTTGGAGCTTTTCCAGCAGACAATGTGTCACTTTCTTCCTCTTGAAGATTCCAGGTAACTCTTTTCACTGGTGCTTTTGATTTCAAAGGACTCTGAGGTACCACCTCCAGTTCAGGCTTACTGAAATTACCAGTTTTCTCACTTGACACAAGGCACTCATCTTCAACCTCCTTCACACATTCTGTGATTTTGCTTTTGGATGAGCTTTGAATCGGTGCAGCCTCAGCTGGAGCATGCAGGATAACTTCCTTCTTTGGGGGAGGTTCCATCAGAGATGGACATAATGCAGTGTTTTCTATTTTAACTGTAATCTCAAGGTTTGTATTGCTACAGCTGCCGAGCGCTGCTGGATCACTACTACTCATTAATTCTGCTTCAGCAAAAGAATCCACACTGCTAACTGGAGCACTAATGTCTGGGATCTCTGGCACAGGGAACGCAGTTTCATGGGTCACTTCTGGACAGATGGGCTCTACCTTTAGAGTTTCTTGGGCCTCTTGCAGTTGAACCGAGGTCTCAGCCTGCATCTCCTCAGGTTTGACATTTGGTTGGATGGCTATGGAAAGCTCTTCTAGTACTAGCTCCTCCTTTGGCTCTTGTTTGAAGGAATGGGGTTGCTCCAGACACCTGGACACATTTTCAACAGGAGGCTTTTGATCCTTTTTGGGTGGAGGAGGAAGTGAGGTCTCTCTTGATCTGTGTTTTCTTTCTTTGGAATGTGATCTCGATTGTGGTCTTTTTTCCTTTGATTTGCTGCTTTTGTGCTCCCGAGATCGAGATCCGGAACGAGAACGAGACCTCCACTTTCTCCTCTCCCGAGACCTGGATCTCGATCTCTTTCTGTCCCTTGACCTCAAGCTACTATCTTTGTCATACCTCTCACAGCTTTTGTCTCTCCTGTGTTTCCTCCTTTTCGTCCTCTCAACGCTATTTGATCGGGAACGTTCCCTCCGTCTTGACCTTGATCGAGACCGTCTTTTCTTTTTCCTGTTTTCATACAACTCAGAAGTACTTCCAGGACTAGTTGAACGTGACCTAGATTTCCTTCTCTCCCTAGACCAAGAAGCTTTTGCCTTTTTATCCTTGGTTTTATCCTTCATTTTCTTTTTCTTAGATTGTTCGTGACTGCTAGAACGGTCAGTAGAAGACCTCCTGTTCTTGACTTTCGATGTGTGTGTTTTGCTGTGCTCTTCTCCACCTGACCAAGAGGTAGATCTGGAGCTCCGTTCCCTTGAGTGTGCTCTACCCCTAGACCCTGATCGAGATCTCTTACGCTCTTTGGCAAGTGCCTTCTTCCTTTTCATCTTCTTCTTGCTTCGGGTGCTGAAGTTCGAAGAGGAATGTGA
The DNA here is from genome assembly GCA_028020825.1 of Podargus strigoides. Lineage (NCBI taxonomy): Eukaryota > Metazoa > Chordata > Aves > Caprimulgiformes > Podargidae > Podargus > Podargus strigoides. Next base: position 7,621,043 of record CM051633.1, read on the forward strand.
TGGCCTCTCTGTCTGGTCTGCCTTTTGGACCTTCTGCTGCCCATCATTCTTTGAGGGACTATCTGGTTCTAGTTTCACAGTAATATTAGGTCTAATCAATTCTTCAGCATTAAAGAACACATTGGGGCCCCCTCTGCTTTCCTCCTTTAAACACTCTGCATTAGAAATTTTCTTAACAGCAGATGAAGTGCAAGGACTGCTTAGAAAGTCTTCTTCATTCGCATTATCTCTTTCCTCTGTATCAGAGATCTGTTCTACAATCCTGCTCTCTACCGTCACGTCATCATGGGACTTCACATTATTAGATGGGATGTCAGAGTCAGCTTCAGATCCAAATATATTTTGCACCATGTAAGGGGTGAAACGACGTACAGTTTGAAACGTCTGAACTTTTGGATTTTCAATGGAAATAGTCCTGGTAATATTAGTTAGTGGGATCCCTGAGCCAAGCCTTTCAGGACTGCTGCTTGCTGAGCTTGAATCTGATCCTGTTGGCTCAAAGGGATCATATATTTCACTTTTGACCTGCTTTTTCTTAACTGAGAAAAGAGATGACTGATTCTCTTTCTGCTGTACTTTGTCGTCCACAGGGCGGAAGGTGTTACAAAATCCTGGGTTAGACACTCTGCTGGGATGCCCTGCATTTCCAGGAATATTGATTTTAAAACTCTCAAAAGAGCTTGAGTCTTTGCTCCTCGAAGTGCCCAGGAGTGATAAACTGCCACACACGCTTGTACTGGTAGAAAAAGACATCTCACTTGTATGTGTTTGTTGCTGAGACTCCTTGGCATCTGACTTCTGGCTTTCCACCTTGCTACCCTTTCCTGGCTGATTAGTGCTCTCTTTGCCAGTCAGCTGGGTTATACAGGAGCTGGGGATGTCACAGCTTTGGCTCCCTGCAGGTTCTGGTTCCACCTGCTTGCTGCTGGTTTCCCTTCTAATCTTTGGTATCCTGGGAAGCTCAAAGATGTCAATTCTCTTGGGAGGTGGTTTTAATGGTTGCCTCACAGTTACAGCTTTTGAGCCAGAATTCAAGTTACAGCTCAGGGGCTTTGAAGACAAGTCAGTGGGTGCAAAGTTTTTAGAGTTTCCATTAAATCTGGGCATTTCATCTAATTTTGAGCCATGCCTGTTCAGAGTAGCTATATTCTGAGTCTGAACAGACCTGGGTGTCATTGAATATTCTGATTTTACAGTTGCCTTTTCTGATGTAGTCTCTGCAGGGTTTGCTGCAGGCTCAATCCTGCGCAGTGAGGGCGAAGGCAATGAAAACAAGCTTGAGGAGGAGGGTCTGGTGTGAGTACTCAGCTGTGAGGAAAATGAAGGTCCAGCAATGGAGCTGCTTGCTGTGGTCCCTGAGTGCACCGTACTCGGTTGGGTGTTATGTTCTGACCCATCATCCACTCTTGAATCATTCGCTGATTTTCTATGAAGTGGAGCTATGGCATACAAGCAAACAATTAAGCTTTTCAGAATGTACCTGGACATTTCCCCCTAGCATTAAAAGAAATAATGAGCTAATTATTTTAAGTTCCACTTTGGTTTGCAGACATACCACATAGTAATAAGGCAGTCCAGTAGTTCTGCTGTTCAGATGCTCAAGGTTTAATGCCAGACAACTGCATCTTTGTGGTGAACACTAATATTTAGGAAATAAATTATTCCGTTCTGTAGATATCCTCAGATTTGTGTTTATTACCCTGTAGTTGCCAATTGATAAAAATGACTATAACAGAGGATGTTATTTGAAGCATATAGCCCTACGTTTCAATTTGAAGAGAGTCTTTCCAAATAATACCACACCAAGGGAAGACACAGCTGAAGATGCTTGCATGTATTCTACAGCTCTACTTTTGCAAAGAAACTTCTTGCCAAGGTCTTCGTCACTGCTCTTCAAACTGAAGTACAGTTCACAGGCATGGCAGCAATGCATGACAAATGCCAGAACAATTGGATACTGAGATATCACTGCTCTATCCAGTCCTCCACTTTTTATAACAAAGCATGAAACTACAGTGCAGTACTTTTGAAAGAAAAAAATAATAAACCAAAACTCTCCAGTAAAATCTCAGCTCTGCGAAACAGAGACAAGTAACACTATTTCAGAACATCATAAGAATCTTGTTAGATAGATTACTGCTGGCAACTACTGAATCTACCCTACATATTCAAATGCTCAGTAAGAGCAACCCTATGTTTGAAGCTATGCAGCCTGCAGGACCAGGGCGGATGTGGCTGACACAAAGAGGCTAACTGCACTATGAAGTGCCAAACCCTTACCTGCCTTCTTCGCCGTCAGTGAACCATCTCTGTTGATAACCACATCTGAACTACTCATCATGAGAAAGCTCTGTCCAGACAGGATACTCCCCAACAGATCAGGCACAGGGGCAGCTTCTGCTTCTTGCTCAGGACTCACGGCAGGTACACTGCTTCTGCATGTTTCAGAGGGGTTACATTTCCTTTACTCTTACAGCACTTGTTCTATACACACACATTACATTAAAAAGAAACCAAAATCAAGGCCATAAACAGAGGTCAGCCAGGGAAGCTTACTTGTAGTTTTGGCTTCACTATAGTCATTCAGCCCCCATCTCCCTCTAACAAACAGAAGGTGAAGCTTTTACTGACTTCCCACAGGAGCATCACAAGAGTGCATGTAATCATACCAGAGACCTTTCGTAAGCAAATGCTTATTTAAGAGAGGTGTTGTGTATCAAGATTAACTTTCCAGTGCATTTAAGATGCATTTTTGAAGCATAAACCATTGTTCAGCACTTCAGAGGTATTTCCATCCCAGCTGCCCCTCCCCCAATCACAATAACAAATGTACTCCTCTGGCCTACACTGCTATCTAAAAAAATTGATGCAGCTTGAACCAGTGTTTAGCACCAGTCAGAATACATATAGGTGCCTATTGATAGGGTAATTAAGAGCATGGCATAGGAAGAATTACACAGAAAAACAGCAGCAATACTCCCACACATAGAACACCACAAACACTCCCCTTTATGCATTACTCAATCTTATGAAAATGATTTAACTATAAGTTCTCTGTTCTTGAAATAGAGACTGAAAAGGTTTGAGTGTTTCTTGTGTTGGGGTGTGGCCTTTTTGTTTTTCTTTCTTTGCTTTTGTGTTGGTTGGATTTTGGGGTTGTTTGTGTTTTTAAAAAAAAACTTCAAAAGGCACCAACAGCCCCAGCTCTTTGAGGGAGATCATTTCTGTGTGACAATGCAAACTTATGTACACCAAAACCCTGTAATAACATACAACAGAAAGACAAAATGGGAAGGCTAAAAGAATTGGCCCCCCAGGCCAGACCAGGAAACTCACTGTAGTCCAAGCAAACCAAGCCTTTAGAAAAGCTGAATTTCAGCTCTACCTTCTAAACAATGTGCTCCTCCAGTAACTTGGAGGACACGTGCTCCCTATGCACCCTAGCAGCACAGGGGCACACAATTTGCACACACAGAGACATCTGTCAGACAGCAAAGCAACTGCAAATTGCAGGATCAAACAAAGAGTTTTCTCTCCATTTTCTGAACTCCAATAAATGGCAGAGGGACTGGGTGAGGTGGGTACATTCCTCACCTCCTCCTCTGGGTGTGCAGTTAGATTCCCCAGCCCTCTTAAATAAGAAAGTGGTTTTTTAAAGGTTAACGAGACTGGGATTTAAAATATACTAACGAGGTTACTAAATAATCCCAAAACAGAAAGCAAGAGCAGCCAGAATAGGGTAGAAACACCAATTTGAAATTTCAGTGCAATAGTTAGAGCTATTATGAAAGTGTGAGTCCTTCAACATAAAAAAATAATTCTTGCATAAAATGCTGTGGTTATTTACCTACACATGTGGAGGCATGCATGAACACACACACACACTCTTTGAAAACACTCAGAGTAAGAAAAGTAAAACCAGGAGGATCACGCAGTCATTAGACAAATAAGAAAAATAAAATAAAATAAATCACAGATTTTTACCTGGGAAGTCCCACAGAAACAGGTCTAGCTACAGGACGGTGAGACCTCAGTGCTGACTGGGACAGAACTCTCCTTTTGGCACTCACTGGTGAGTCTGGATTTGCTGGAACCTCTTCATTACTGTGGGTAAAAAACACACACATACAAACCCTGAAATTGTCTGAATGGTTTTCATGTCAAATAGATGAAGTAGATAACACTACTAGGACAGATATGGTTACAGAGCATCGTTTTATTATGATACATGAAAAAAAAAGATTTGAGCAATATACTTATTTGGTGTGGCTACACAAATTGAACAGTGTAACTCAGCCAGCAGATTCAAATGTAGATTTTTATTTTTAGAATATTAAATGAGTAATATCCTTGTCTGAAAGGATCAAAAAGAATTATTCGGAGAAAAATTACATTTCACCAGCAATAATTTCTGATGCCCCCTCCCCAAAATCCAAAGCTAAAGATAGACACAAACTATGGCACAGTAAGATTCCTGCTGAATTTGAAGTGTCTGGAAAAGTGAAGGTGGGAAAAGGAGAAACATGGAAGATTCCACAGATCCATTTATTTCTATGGGAAGTCACTGTTTATTGTATACCAAATATACTAGCTATCTTCATTTAAAATAAATAGAAAATGACTGATTAGGATCCAACTCCTTCAGATTCTGGCCTTTGAATAACCCCATAGAGACCTTAAAGGTTTTCATGAGGCTCATTATTTCAGCAAATCTCTCCAAAGGAGGCTGATTCTTTAAAAGCTCAGCAACTCGGCCAAGAAGCAAAGGAAGAACAGGCCAATGTGTTATCATGAGCTGTGTATCCAAAGCTGTCTTCAGATGCGTGATCTACACTCTGCAAACAGTCCCATGTACAAACAACCCAACACTTATGAAATGATCAGCTCCCTGACCAGAGATATCTCACCTCTCATAAGGATCCAACTCATAGGGATCTCCAAACACAGACAGAGAAGCTGCACCGATATCTGCTCTCATCAGACCAAGTGAGGGCTCTGTTGGTTTGTACATGGAAGGAAGTGAGGCCCCATGCACAGGCTTACTAAGACCAAGAGTTCTTGCAATACGGGAGCGAGTAGTAACCTCAGTTTTCACCTGCAGGGACAAAAAGATTGGGTTATTTATATGTTAGGGTAGTTACAGACCCTGGGTTTAAAGCCCCAAATCCTTCACCTAGGCTAAGTACAGTCATCAGGTTACTACTGTCAGTAGCAGAAGTGATATGCATTTATTGTCTATATTTGTTTTAAAGCACTTATTAAACTTCTAACTATGGCCTATATGTAAACTTCATTCAGAGACTACACGTATCAGATTTAAGTGACCAGACAAGTTAACTTTCTAAAAATCTTTAATAATGTCATTCAAAATTGTCAATTGCTTATCAAAGGCTGGAGAGACAGTTCCAGCTGTAGGATGTAAACTCTAGTTAACAGAGCTGAGGACAAAAATCAAGCTGGTGGAGTATTCAGCATACTTAAATGAGAACACTATCCACAACTGAAAGGGATTTGGAGAGCCCTTACGGCTGATTAACTGTGTTTGCAACAACACAGCCACAAACATCCATAGGCTATTAAAAATAATAGCTGGTGGCAATTTTAATTGAGCTTGCATCAGTACCAAGCAACCATGACAGCTGAATGGCAAGGCACAACACAAAGCCTGCAGGACACAGTTCAGGTAACAGGATCTGTCAGCAAACCCAGCAGGCCTGCCTGGAAGTTAGAATTCTTTTCCATGCACAGCATGTTTCTGGAGTATGCTGGACACAGCCTGTGCACACTCCCACCAGGGAAAACAGTTATCACTGTAAGACACTACTCCTTCCATTGAATCCCACGTTACAGTGCTTTTACAGATGGCTGAAAAATGGCAGATGACGACACTGGCAGAAACTCACACGTGATCTTACTCTCATCTTTTTCCCCCTTCTCTTTAACAGACGCTTGCGTCTCTTCAGCTGTGTCCCTGAACTCTTCTTCCCAGCAGATTTTGTCTGTGTTCTTCTTTTGCCTCCTACTTTCTTCCTCCTGCCTGATGGGACAAAAGACAACCGAGTGTCTGGCTGAGTGCTGGCACTGCACTTCACCCCGTCCTCCCCCCCAGCACACAGAGCAGCTCAGAGAGGCCTCCAGTGTGCTGCAGCAGTGTAAACCAGCACAGCAGAAAAAGTGAAATCATTAGGATTTATGTAAAAGCAACCTTCAAGATGCTTCTGGGCAGAGGGGGTATGGGGAAGAAGAAAATGCATAGAGTAAACTTCTGTAGCTGCACAAGTGTGGCAGCATACAGCTGGATGACTCAGGCTTGTCTTCCCAAAGCTTTTATCCTGGCAGATGGGAACCACAGGAGGTGTCCGATGCCCTTACCTGTTTTTCTTTTCTGCCTAGTAGGAGCCCGTGGTGTAAGAGGACGCTGGTAGATGGCTGTGTTTAGGCCTGCTACAACTGCTTCAATCGTTTCATCCAGGAGAGAGGACATGAGGTACCTCGGCACATGCTGCGTGGGGGATTGGAAGTTACATGATACAGGTATCTAAAGGTCAGCAACGAGTTAGATATAAAAGCATTTAATGAAAAACGGATTTGAGATTCGAAGGAGAAGCACTCCTGTCACCAAGCTGCCAGTTAAGTATTTATGTCACTTTTCTCACCTGTTGACTGCCATATTAAGGAGAACATGACCTTGCTCTTCAGCCTCCCTCAGTATTCCAAGTCATGACTAGCCTAACTCTGATTCTTTAAACAAGAACAATCCCCAAGACTGACATTCCCTCAGTTAAAAAGTTCACTTAAGAACTTCCCAACCTAACTGACCTCTGACTCATCATGCATCAAAGTGTGATGAACGAAGACTGAAAAGCCAACACAGTACAGGTCACAGAATCACAGAGTGGTGGGGGTTGGAAGGGACCTCCGAAGATCACCCAGTCCAACCCCCCTGCTAGAGCAGGATCCTAGAGCAGGTCACACAGGAACACGTCCAGACAGGTTTTAAATGACTCCAGAGATGGAGACTCCACCACCTCTCTGGGCAGTTCCAGTGCTCAGTCACCCTCCCAGTAAAAAAGTGTTTCCTTATGTTCAGATTGAACCTCCTGTGTCCCAGTTTGTGCCCAGTGCCCCTTGTCCTGTCACTGGACACCACCCAGTAGAGTCTGGCCCCATCTTCCTGACACCACCCTTGAGATATTGATAAGCATTGATGAGATCCCCCCTCAGCCTACTCTTCTCCAAGCTAAACAGACCCAGCTCCCTCAGCCTCTCCTCACATGGGAGATGCTCCAATCCCTTCATCATCTCAGTGGCCCTGTGCTGGACTCTTTCCAGTAGCTCCATGTCCCTCTTCAACTGGGGAGCCCAGAACCTCTGTCTTAAACTCCTCATTCTTTAGGTCAGATTTACTTAATGCTGTGAAACATGTCCAGAGGCAGCATTTCAAACACACACCTCAAGGGAACTCACAGAAATGGCAGGTGTGAGTCCCCCTCCAGAGCATCACCTCACTGTAATAAGCAAGGGCTGTTCCTACAAGCAGGAGGTTGAACAAGGTTCAAATTTCTCTTCCTCTCTATACTCAAGGGTCAATCACATTTAAACATACTTGAAGCATATGGATTCTGAACCACCAGCCTCAGGATGTGAACTCAAAGCCTCCTTGCAGGGTGAACATAGCACAGGTTTGTTCCTTCCTTCAGTTGGAAAGACATTAAAAGCAGGTTTCTCTCAACAACTATGTTGTTGGCCACACCCACACCAACCACATTCCTAAAATGTCAGAGTGCCATAAAATCACAGAATAGTTTGGATTGGAAGGGACCTTTAAAGATCATCTAGTTCAACCCCCCTGCCATGGGCAGGGACATCTTCCCAACCCCCTCTCCTTTCTTCAAGCAACTACAATGCATCAAGAATTGATAAAGTATACATGAATGTAGCAGATGCAAAGTTGCCTCTGATGTTACAGATTATTCACTGTGTCGACTTTCTATCAGAGCATTTGTATGAGATCCTTGTAGAGTTCTGAAATGTATATATGGCACAAACAGCAGAGGAGAATGGTTTTAGAGTATCTTGCAGTGGCAAAGCAGCTTCAAACTGCAAAATGTTTGAAAACAGAATATGCCAACAGAAATATATGCTTCAATTCATCTTACTATGGAAGTAATTTCACCAGGCTTCTCTGTCAGTGTCACTAATGCATGCTCCAAACTATTTTACTGAGCTACTTTAATTAGAACACCATTGTTTTAAGTATAATGAGTGCCAATAAATACTACAGAAGGTTCTCTGACTTGGAGAACAGGATAGAGTAAGGAAAGCCCTGAACATATTTATTTTTCTAGAAGGACCCAAAATAGTGCGTGTAGTTAACCACCATTAGCTGAGGCACCTGCACAACAACAGATGAATTACAAACCAAACTGCCTCCACAGATACTAAAGCTTTCCAAGGATCTGAAATCAGTACCTCTCCATGCTTTGATGACAACACTTACACACTCCTTAACTGGTGGAATTAAGCTTTGGTTAACTCAAGGTTTGAGCTACAACAAGATGCACTTTTATTCAGAAACAAAGGGAAAAAATAATAGTGCCTTTTGGTATAGTTTGTAATAACCTCTGCAGATTGAAAAGTGGAGCTAGGAATGGCTTCTCGAATGGGAAGTATTGACACTACTGAGCAACAGTGAAGTCCCCAGGCACCACCTCTCTCATCTGCAGGAGACAGCTGCACTACTTCTAAAACAAGTCAGGAATGATTTGGATGAGGGAATAGAGTGCTCTGTCAGCAAGTTTGCTGATGATACAAAACTGGGAGGAGTGGCTGACACACCAGAAGGCTGTGCTGCCATTCAGAGAGACCTGGACAGGCTGGGGAGTTGGGTGGGGAGAGATTTAATGAAATATAACAAGGGCAAGTGTAGAGTCTTGCATCTGGGTAAGAACAACCCCTTGTGCCAGCTTAAGTTGGGGACTGAGCTGTTGGAGAGCAGTGCAGGGGAAAGGGACCTGGGGGTCCTGGTGGACAGCAGGGTGACCATGAGCCAGAAATGTGCCCTTGTGGCCAAGAAGGCCAAAGGCATCCTGGGGTGTATTAGAAGGGGGGTGGTTAGGAGGTTGAGAGAGGTTCTCCTCCCCCTCTACTCTGCCCTGGTGAGGCCACATCTGGAATATTGTGTCCAGTTCTGGGCCTCCCAGTTCAAGAAGGACAGGGAACTGCTTGAGAGAGTCCAGCACAGAGCCACAAAGATGATGGAGTGGAACATCTCCCTTATGAAGAAAGGCTGAGGGAGCTGGGTCTCTTTAGCTTGGAGAAGAGGAGACTGAGGGGTGACCTCACTAATGTCTATAAATATGTAAAGGGTGAGTGTCATGAGGATGGAGCCAGGCTCTTCTCAGTGACATCCAATGATAGGACAAGGGGCAATGGGTGCAAGCTGGAACATGGGAGGTTCCACATAAATGTGAGGAAGAACTTCTTCCCAGTGAGGGTGACAGAGCACTGGCACAGGCTGCCCAGAGAGGGTGTGGAGTCTCCTTCTCTGGAGACATTCAAACCCGCCTGGATGTGTTCCTGTGTGACCTGATCTAGGTATTCCTGCTCTGGCAGGGGGACTGGACTGGATGATCTTTTGAGGTCCCTTCCAAGCCCTGATGTTCTGTGATTCTCTGAAAGAAGGAAAAGCACTAGCAGTTACCTTGCACAGCCTTTCACCTCAAACACCACTCTTCTGCAGTTATTTTTTTCAACATATAACCCTGACAACTCAAATGTAATTGCTTAACCACAAGGCATCAAATCATTCATCAATTTCTTCTTTTTTATTAATTCTTCTGAAGTTGAAAATAGAAGGCCTGGGTTTGGAGAAAGGGGGGTTGGCAGGCAAATAATAAGATGACCTCCACCATGGAGGACATAATGAATTTAAGGACTGCTAAAGTGCTCTAAGAAGCCCTTAAATTAAAGGAAAAAACATGATGAAAACTTAAGGCAAGCTAGATCTTTGTTGATGGCACTTATTTCATACTGTACTTACTGCTGTAATTGAGACCATTTGGCATTTGCTACAAATTTCTCCCCTGCCACTTACAATGATTTTGATAAGAAATTTAACAGGTAAGCTCTGGGGAGCTAATTAACAGTGGAGTGTTCTTCCCAACCAGCAGAAAGGTAAGATAATGGAAAATCTCAACTTTTCCCCCCAGATTTTAGCATTTTGTTTTGCTTCCCTTGAGCCTGTCTTTCTTTACCTTTATTCCTTCTGACTGAAGAAGTGTAGCTCATGAAGTTGAGGCACTTCACAATCTCAAGTGCATTCTCTTTCTCTTGGTCATGTGACCTTTACAACTGGATTACAAGGCAAAGCTTAATTTGCCAGACCTACCTCCAACTGACTCTTTTCCCAGTCTGCACTCCACACTCTAAGGAGATCCTTTATAGCAGACCCAACCCACAGCCAACGAACTGACTTGAAGAAATACTTAGTTTTATCCACTGTTCCCTTATTCCCCTTTTCTGCATTTTCCTATCTTCAGAAAAAAAACTTAATACAATATCAAAACCCAAATGGCATGTTATTGTCAGATGAAACCAAGTTTATTTTCACAGAACCATAGAATAATTCAGGTTGGACAGGATCTCAGGGTGTCCCTCAGAAGGGTCTGACCTTTCTGTTCACTGGTCAACACTGAATTCAAACCAAGTCACTTAGCCCTTTCTTCAGGTGGGTGCTGAAAACCACCAGATAGAGATCTCAAAAACTGTCCAAGCAACCTATTCCCACGGCTGACCATCCCCAGGGAAAAAGCAATTTTCCTTATGTCAAGTCAGATCTCCTCCTCTTCCTTTCAAAAGTTGCAGAATTTCACATTTATACCAAATTCAAAGCAGCATTAATGAAGAACCAGTTAACATATCACTAGTTCCACAGAGGTTATTGACAGGATCTGCTTCCACGCTAAGTCACCACACGCTCCTGTGCAATTTGAGGCTTTTTATATTTCTGCAAATGTCAGGTAGAGTGCTTGGCTGAAGCCAGAGGGCAAAGCAGGCAGGAGACCCCCAAGTTTGAAAGTTCTCAGTTTGCAGCATACTAATTGTTACCTAAAGGATCGTAATTATCCCAGCCAAAAGAAACATCCAGAAACACCTCAGCTGCAGTCATCTTCAGTAAACAGATCAAGAGTAAAGAATTCAAAGGGCCTTGGGTATTTGGGATGCTTCCTTGCATAGAGTCTCTGGTACCTGTTAATATGGTTGAACTCACACTGCCACACCACTACATCTGGGTTTTTTCTCTTCAGCAAGAGGCTGATTTTCACAAACACAGAAATAATTGAAGAGACTTAAAAATACTGAATTTTTCTCTTCAATCTTGCTGCAAGTGGCTAACAGGTTCTACTGCTATGGGAAAGGGGGTAGGAGGACAAACAAGCAAATACACAAACATCCAATAAACATGATCTGTCTCCAAAAAAACCCAGAAGTGGTGCACAAACCGTTCATTAACGGCCACTGCGAACACAACCACAATTTTGCTCACAGCTAAGGTGATAAAAATGCAGATTACGAAAGGAAGCTACTGCAGATTTCAAAATAGAGAATCTTGGTCACATGCTGCACTCAATTTAAACATGTTCTGTATCTCAATTTAAAAGAACACCACATCTACTAACCATTGTGCTATGGACAGTCAACACAACACAGCTAAGCTGCTTAAGGGAGGACTTATTTCAGCTCTTCCACACAGTTCTTCCAGAGACTCATCAGTAAACAGTCCCGAGTACCTGGATTCGTTGCGCTGTTGTTATCCGGTTTCTGTTCACTGTTGCCCTAACTCGTTCGCTCTGCCGAGTTCTGGCTATAGCCCGGGTTCGGATGTGAGGACGTAGCCTACTGGTGGTAGGAATAACATCAGCCATGAGGGCAGCAACCTCTTCTTCACTGACATGATCTGCATCTTGAAAGAAAAGATGCCCAGGTCATTTGTCTTTTACAGGTGAAAGCATTTCAAGAATTTTGGAGGGGAAAAAAAGAAATCAGTATGCCCTTTCTTAAACCAATCACCTTCAAAGGCAGACATTAACCCCTCAAAAGGAAATCAGCAGAGACACCACTGCTTCAGACTATTACTCAGAAAGGTGATTTTCTAGGCAATAGAAATTACTGCTGCCTTGGCGATCCGAAGTTGGGATACTAATAAATTCTTTCCAGTGTAATACAGTGCAGTTGCACTAAGGTGCTGGGATTGCCTCAGGAAGGTTAAAGAGTGTTTCTAAGAAGCAGCTCTGCAGGTTGTAACTGCAGATGAAAACCTTAATAAACAAGATTCTCTTATCAGTCAAGAGTGCAAGTCAACTCTTTAGGTTCAAGAGAGAATGCCTATCAAAATTATTTAAAACAGATAAAACCAGGGGTTAAACATCTCTTCAAAACAGCACATGCTTCACATCATCTAAGTCAGGAGAAAAATACTTACTGTGACCACAAAACCCTTACCTGCAGCAGCACTGACACCCATGGGGGCACAGGCTGGACAGAACCATTCATCCACAGGGACTTCACTCAGAGGTGGATTAAGGCATTCCATGTGATATCTTGAGGGTGGAGGGGGGGAAAAAAGTTAAAAAAAAGTAAAGTAAAAATCAAACAAACAATCAAAACAAATTTACCAAGGGAAGGGAGCCTTTTTTGTCTATCCACACGCTGTATAAGGCAGACACATTTTCTTAAGCTTGAAGCTATGGTCTATGCATCTGCTTCTACCAATCTCCAGAGAAGCTCTGCTGACAGTTATAGAAAAGTCTTCAATTCTAGATGGTGTTTTGATCACTTTAGGCTCAAAAAAAGCTCAGAAAAGTGAGCAGTTTTCCCTTGCTGTGTGGTGTATTGCTTGCCATTTGAACCCAAGCTGCAAGATGGGCAAAGAGAAAGCAAAGAAGTACTGAGGTGCTGGGGAGACAGGCAACCAGGAAGCAACATCCATTTCCTGCAAAGCAACATAGTATTAACGTCACTGATACTTAAGAACACTTTATTTTGCATGACTAGACAGAGGCCAACTGCAATGCCTTGTTACGCTGAATTAACATGTTGCATCCCACATATACCTGGCATGATTAAGACAACTGGTGATAAGGATTTCTGCATAACAGCACAAGCTTGGTGGCAGAGCATTTGTCACTCCCTGGCTTCATACAGCTGCCTGCAGGACTGCAGACTAACCACACCAACTTCCACACACCACCTGACTGAGAACCATGCTCATCCCCATCAAATCTCCAAGGGGGAGAAGAGAGCACGATGCTCCCTGAGGCAGGCCTTTTGAAATGTGCTCCACCCAAGAGGCTGAGCAGCTGGACTGAACAGTCTCAGCAGCCACGAACAGAGAAGCTACCCAGGAAAGCCTTTCAACATTGCCCAGCTTAGGTGCTGTAATTCCATTTTCAGCAATTACAACTCTGCTAAAGTGACATGTGTTAGCAGCACACAATTTTTGAAGAAACTCATGCATAAGTTATACTGCTAAAAAGAATTGAAACAGATTTGCCAAATAAATAAGATGCTTCCCATGAAAACTAAATGCTTAGACCAAGTTCTCTAGGCAAGGAACACTGGGAGACCACAGCCTTCAAGTAAGAGTTTCAGCTTCACATTAGGAACATTTCTACGACCAAGTGAAGGACTAATTTTGAACTTCTTTCTTGTACCTTTAAGGAACAAATGGATGCTTCTGCCTTACTGCTTTGTCTAAGTCCTGACAATCAATACAAAAAATGACATCTATGAAATGAAGGAATTGGTCATGGATGTAGCCCTGTTCTTCCATCTTCTTGACACCTGTCTCTATCAGTGTTACTCTCTTCTTGAATGAAGTCACACATTAAGATGTTACACCATTAACACAATCCTTTTTCTGCTGTTTGTTCAAGTGTTTAGACGTGCACTTCTGTATTCATACCAATCTTAATGTTACTGTTACACAGTTCAGAAAGTTAAGTTGTCACATTCCCACAAGTCTTACCTGAAAATGGTTTAAATGGGAAAAGATTTGATTACTTAAACCATAACTTCAATTCATAAGGTAATAGCATTACACCACAGAGTTTAAACATTGTGGAATGCCACATCTAGCTAAAAGCAATGAAAAGACAGGATGCCCCCATTGGCTTTAGAATGGCTGGCAAAAATAACTGACGAAATTTCCACTCCAGTGTCAGGTCAGACAGAGAATGTAGAGGAATAAAACTAGGATCTGAAGCAAGCTATGCTACATTTTTCTAGAGTTAATCTGAGCCATGGAGAGCTAGTAAAGACTGCAAGTTCTTTCTTCAGGAAGTGCCTCTGGAAGTGCTAACTCTAGCAGTGAAGTATTTCTAAAGAACTGATTTTAGGAAAATAAGATAAAAATCAAAAACTATCAGACTTGGGGGGAAAAAAAAAAATTAAAAAAAAAAAAAAAAAATCAGAGAAACCATAGAGAGATCACAAAGGAAAATCTGAAGCAATACCCTGAGTTCGGATAAGACTTACGAAAGTTCATAAAGAAGTGAAAGACATGACCATGACTTCAGATAAGACCTATGAAACACTGGTGTTTTAAACTCAGTGTTCTGGTGACATGCTGAACAATATTTAGTATTCTAGATTTTGTCTCTTCTCCAGAAGGTGAATCAATGTGTATGGACACTACAGAACACAAAGACTAAACTAGACTTAGCAGATGTCTAGTTAGCTTGCTAGAAGTTATTTTTGAAAGACTATTTTACATATTAATTGAAGGCAAGCGTCTCTCCTTGTTCAATGGGCAACTTTTGACACCAAACTGACAATGCTGCAAGACTGATTAAACAGTGTAAGAGTTTGAAATTCTAGCAGAAGACTGTAGGCTCAAAGGTTTGTTCTTGATGCCTCTACTTAAACATTTATTCCATTAATCAAATCTGGGAAAAAAATATGTTAGGCAGAGACAGAAGGGAATCATTCAATAGCTGTGGCTATACAGCAAATACCTGAACATTTCATAAAACTGTGACTCCTAAGCACTTCTCCTGCACAGCACTAATGCTCAGTCAGTTGGGACAAGTCATGCACCTTCTCAAGGAGGCATAAAGGATATATGCTTTTTACCCTCCATGCTCCCAGATGTTGCATTGATGAGCACAAACATCTTCATCCCTTGAGGGTATGGTCCCCTGTTTTGGTGGTGTGCAGCACTGATGTGTGCAAGACCCTCCACACATAAGCTGCTACACAACCAGAGAAGGATCCATCCCATCATGGGGATGTTTGCACCATAAGCACATGGGTACAAATCTGGCCACATGATGAGCCTGAAGAGAGCAGCAAGGAGAAACCTACAGAGCAGATAGTGACCCTGCAGACCAAACACGGGCCAGCCCTGCAGTGCCATCTGCAATCACACAGTGCTACATTCTTTTCAACCTTTCTTACCCTGCATCACAGCCATCACACAGCAGCAGGCGATCCTCACGGTCACTTCTGCCACACACCTCACAGAAGGTTGGATCATCCTCTCCATCATTACCCTGAGTTTTCGTGTTCTCAACAGGAATCTAAATAAAAGAGGGATTCACATTTTATGCAGAATGTGGCACTTGTTAAAATCCATTGTCACATTAGCAGTGCCTGCAGCAAAACTTAAAAGTGAATGAACTAAAATGGCTGTTACATACCAGAACCTTAACTTAGTTCATTCAACTTATCTAGGACGTGATCAAATGCTTGAAAACATCTACTGAACTTGTCTACCATCAGACACCAACACCTATAGAAAACTGTATTTTAAGAACAGGCAAAATCAAAATTCCCGAATACAATCAAAAGTAGTCAAACAAAACCCCCCAGAAATGAGACAAAAGAAGAGAGCAAGCATAGGTTTCTTCCCCTAAACACATGATTTAAATGTTAGTTTGCATTTCTGTTAAAATGCAAACAATAATAAACCATCACTTTATAAAAAGAGAGCATCAAACTCCTCAACGTCCCCTGAAAATCAGTATGCTTCTGATACTAATGAAGAGCAATGACAGCTCTTCAGTATTCTTTTGTGGGAGACTACCAGCACACTCAAGCTGTGCCTTTAAGAGCTCGACTATTGCCTCGTGTCTCTCTTCTCTTACAAACCCAACTGCTACACAGTATAGCTGGTAGCAAGACATAAGGAAGAGATCCTGTATAACCTAAATTACTCCTATTCGTACTACAACAGCACTTGGAGCATAGAGGGCATTTTCCCTTATCAATGCAGAACAGCTTGGAGTCAAACGCCCATTATGCAAAAGAGGCAGTGAAAAACCATCCTTTTTTGCCATCAGAAACGATGCTGCATTTCAATCCACCACAATCCTGCAGGAAATGTGGTTAGAGAGGAAGAAAAATCGTAACGGTTCCTTAAAAGGCAATCTCAAAATAGGAAAGAAAGAATTCATCCAGACACCAAATATCAGATAAACATGCTAGAAGTGTAAACCTTTAAATAGCTGTTTTGTGGTAACTGGCCTTGTTGTTTGCTACAGTAGAAAGCTTACCTTTTTTAAGATTTTACCACCAAAATGTGCCCGGATGCTAATATACTTAAAGAGGATTCGATCCACTGGACAGGAGTTTGCATTCTAGGAAGAAAAAATATTCCCTGTGCAGTTAATAAGCACATTTCTTGATTCAGTTTTTAAAAAGGAAATCTTCAATTATTGATCTAATAAGCATTAAATTAATGTAGAAATCATTTTAACAGCTATGGGTCTTGCCATTTTAAGTATTTCAATTTGACTTATCTGGTTTACAAACAAGCTATTGTATCAGAAAACATGCATGTTTGGAAAAGCATTTATTATACTCAAGTCATTTAATTATTATTCAATTGCCAAAACAACAAAATTCTTCCAAACTTTGCTTGGAAATAGTGCTCATGTTTTACTGCATTTTCTTTCTTTGGACAAATGACCAACTGGAAATGGCTTACAAACATTCAGTGATTTACTTATTTATTTTTAACTCACTTTCCACTGGTACTGCCACATGCCCAGTAAGTTTTGTTATAATTCTCACCCTGGATTATGATTATGGCAACTACACAGTCAGATGGCAAGGAACTCTGACTGAAAACTGAATTCAGAGCAAACTGCTGATTTAGTCAGTATTCTTTTATATCTTTTCTATGTTTAAATGTTCACTGTGGCAACAGACCCCCATCCAACAGCAACAGCACAGAATTCAACAAGAGATAAAGACAGATATACACTGAAATACACACACACACGCAGAGAAAACAAGTATTACTGGTGTCTTGATTTGGAAAAAATAATTTTAGATGCCTAGAAACACATCTGCTTATGACATTACAGCTTTCAGAGAACAGAACAGATCCGGATGGGTACAAGAAAAAGAGAGCAACACTTCACAAACATGAATCCTGCCAAATAAAGCAGCAACCCAAGTCTGTGTAAAAAAGCTTAAGCAAGCAAATATAAATATTACAGTGTTTTGTTCTTGTTACAGCAGAACAGCATGAACAGAGGGGAGAGAGCAGAGCACACACCAGAAGGCCACAGGATGTGGGGGAGAAGAGCTCACCTTAGACCACTCCACGATGCAGTCCAGGCAGAAGTAATGGGAACAGTTCTCAGGAGTCCCAACAGCCTGATCCCTGAACGTGTTGAGGCAAATGGGGCAGTTTTCGCCATCCTCATCAGAGGAAATGCTCGCTCCATTCATGCGTGGCTCTAATTTCAGAGCATCAGTCACTCCCCCCACAGTACCCTCATTTTCTTCCTCCTCTTCCTCTTCTTCGTCGTCGTCTTCGCAATCTTAACAAGGGAGATGAAAACCAGCTCTGGTGTGCTACAGGGCTTCAGCAGCACGGGCAGAGAGGGTGGGCAGGATGGGGTACCAGCTCACAGGAAATGCCAAGCTAGCTTATCTTACAGTGCTGCACGGGGAAAGCACAGCCTCCCCAGTCTGAGGTAATAATTTTTGCTATTTTCTGTTTTCCTAAGTCCCTTCACTAAAAAGCAGTGGATTACTCTGGTGAAAAATAATGTGACTTGTCTTGCAAGAGACTAAAAAGACAGCAAAAACCCAACAGATTAGCAAAACAAGACAGTGGCTACCACTGAACATGGAAGCTAAAGTTAAAATAAAGTTAACATGTAACCAACGGGGGTTTTTTAAAAATTTTTTTTAAAAGGACAAGAAGCAGCAGGAGGTAAGCAACCATGCTTACCTGCAGGAGAACAGAGTAAAGACTGCACCAGTAAATCACGATTTCGAGAGCCAAGGGATCTGGATGCCTAGCTAGGGACTACTTAAAGCAGCTTGGGTTTGAATAAAATTAATTTTGAACACCCAGCACACATTGTTTACACTTCTCTGTAATGCCTTTCAACACTCTCACTTATTTTGTTGACTTTTTTTTTTGTTGTTGTTTGGGGCGTGGGGGGAAGCTGCTGTTGTTTTGTTAATTATTTTTTTTAATAATGAAAACAGGGCCCTTGTTTTGTCTTTTCTAAACCAGAGAATGCTCTAAACAATGGATTAATAAAGCTTTTTTGGCACTTGGCATCAACTTTTTAGTCTGTGTTCTAATCAGCCTAACTAGTAACTTGGAAAACTGTGCTCTTGCCTCCCCAACAAGCTTTAAGATGCGATAAAAACCCTCTGGGTTTGTCTACCCAAACAATAACGAGTGCAGGAGTTTCAGAAGTACATGCATCAGAGTATTTTTTCAGTAAAATTAACAATTCCAAGAAACATCCATGTTCCTTTTTCAAAAAAAAAAATTAATCAAGTCGTCTTCCCTCCTCCCTAGGCTTACCAGCAATAGTGCTTTACTTCCCAAATTCCCCATGGCAACATTCACTTGAGACCCCCATGCCAAAGCAAACACACATTTTTTTGGTAAGTGAAAAAACAGCATGAGCCATGGCTGCTATTTTGACATTTCTTTCTACTCATGCTGGGGCAGAGTTCACTCCTACTTACTCTAACTACACCACTTTGGCTATTGGAGAGTCTTCAAACATACAAAAGCTTTAAAAACATACAAACTGTGGAATATTACTTGTTTATTACTGTAGGACTTGGGCACTGGCCCAATACAGTAGCATCTGTGGATTTACATCTTATGGTTAACTTTCATGCCACTCTTCTTGCAATTATTAAAAAAATTGCTTCTTAATGCACATTAACAGACCTACCTTCTAATTCTTCATCTTCACTTTCTTCCTTGTCCTCCTCACCTCCCTCTTCCTCAGTGTCATCTTCTTCTTCCTCACTTGCGATATCAACTTCTGAATCACAGCTATTTCCACCATTGCTTTCTTAAAAAGAAAAAAGAAGAGAGGAAATACCTATTTGATACAGACAGGCAGAACAGTGAAGGACACACCAGAACTCCTGCTCAGGATGCTATACATGAAGACACAGATATCCTCAGAGAAACTCGGAACACGCCGGCAGTTTGAGACACAGAATTTAGGAAGCAAACCAAAAAATTCTCAGGAAAAAAGAAATAAATGGTCACAAATGTATCTTTTCTTCTCTTTAGAGGTTAAACATGGGTAAGAACAACCCCATGTACCAGTATCAGTTGGGGACTGACCTGTTGGAGAGCAGCGCAGGGGAAAGGGACCTGGGGGTCCTGGTGGACAGCAGGGTGACCATGAGCCAGCAATGTGCCCTGGTGGCCAAGAAGGCCAATGGCATCCTGGGGTGTATTAGAAGGGGGGTGGTTAGGCAGTCGAGAGAGGTTCTCCTCCCCCTCTACTCTGCCCTGGTGAGGCCACATCTGGAATATTCTGTCCAGTTCTGGGCCTCCCAGTTCAAGAAGGACAGGGAACTGCTTGAGAGAGTCCAGTGCAGAGCCACAAAGATGATGGAGTGGAACATCTCCCTTATGAAGAAAGGCTGAGGGAGCTGGGTCTCTTTAGCTTGGAGGAGACTGAGGGGTGACCTCATTAATGTCTATAAATATGTAAAGGGTGAGTGTCATGAGGATGGAGCCAGGCTCTTCTCAGTGACATCCAATGAGAGGACAAGGGGCAACGGGTGCAAGCTGGAACATGGGAGGTTCCACATAAATGTGAGGAAGAACTTCTTCACAGTGAGGGTGGCAGAGCACTGGCACAGGCTGCCCAGAGAGGGTGTGGAGTCTCCTTCTCTGGAGACATTCAAACCCGCCTGGATGTGTTCCTGTGTGACCTGACCTAGGTATTCCTGCTCTGGCAGGGGGACTGGACTAGATGATCTTTTGAGGTCCCTTCCAATCCCTGACATTCAGTGATTCTGTGTAAACCAACAGGCGTTCCAACCTAGAACAAGAAGTGTGTACATGCAGAGAGCCTGCACTTACCTGTTTCACTGAGGAGTGTGAGACTCTGTCTTTTGCCCTTGCTGAGTGCAGGGTTCTTGTTTATCAGTTCATCCTGGCTGTCATCATCCATGGCAGGACATTGGGAATCCACCCCCTGCAAGAAGGCAGACTCTAGTGAGGCAGTGCACCACTGACACAAGCAGAGCAGGTGTCAGCCCAGCAAAGAGCACCCAACGCATCTGCAGAGACATGAACAGCAGAAGGGACATCGATATACAGCAAGGGCTCCTCACACCACTGATAAGTTCTCCCAATTTCAAGTAAGAAGTAGCTACAGGTAAACAGGTATTGTTATGTGAAGTTTCACGAGCTACTGAGCTAGATGAAACCAGCTGCTTGGGGAACTCGGTTTAGGTGAAAGATTCAGCTTTATCTTGGGCACCTGGATGACAGAAAAAGGTGCAACCAGAACTCCCCACTGACAACAGGAATCGAAAACCCCCAAACACCAAAACCGTCCTGTGGACTAGCAATAAAATGAAAAACTGGAAGGGACCAGCAGCCCTTTGAACAAGGCCTAACAGGATGACAGTACATATTTCAAATCAAAATACTCTATCTTGCTCAATTGAAAAGGAACAGGAAGAAAGATTACATATCTTACAACTGTTTTTAAAAAAGGCCTTTTCACAGCTCTACCACCAAACACAGAGGCCTCAGACCTCACAACCATTATTTCACAGAAAGGAGGAGACTTGATTTGGTGCATATTAATGCAATCACATTAATTGCTGTGCATTAGCAGAGACTGAAGTAAAACTGGCAGATACTGAGAGATGTCTCATGATCCAAATTCATGACAATCAAACCAGAGCTTTGAATATATAATGCTACAAAGCATTAAGAAAGATCCCTGCAAGCTTCTATAAGCATGCCAATGAAAAATATAATTAATTGAAATCTACAAAGCTACGTGCCATATCTCAATACAAAAAAAAAAAAAGGGATTGTTCTCCAAGTGTGGCAAAGAAGTTTCAATTGGGTACTCCCACTCTCCTGCTCTGCATTACATATCTTGCATATGAAGAGAATTTTTGGAACAAAACATGTTTTATTCAAGTGCTCTTGATGTGTATCTTTACTTGCACGCTCCCTTTTTGAGCCACATAGCACTGCTCTGCACTTAAGAGCCTTAAAAAGGTCGGCTTCACTAAACCAGGCTGAACTGCAAGTGGAGCCTTCAATGCTCAGGGGAAAAAAAAAAAATAAATCTAAGTTATTGGTAAAGACTTCTCCTAACTTCAGTAAGAATATTGCCCTAAATAGAGGTTTAAACTTTTAACTAAATTTGTGGCTGTTAACCAGGGTGTGTTCAAAAACAACTTCTGTTGGCTGAAAACACGCAGACTCATCAAAAGTCAGTCACTCTATGCTGTAACTGAAAAAAAATAGGAGGAAACACTAGGAATTTTTCAGATTTCAGCAGTGTGTACATATGAATTATTTAAGCAGACACTCAATTATATAATCTCCTCCCCAAAGCTAAGTTAGCTGCAGCAACACAACGTTTGCAGTGACTTTACAGCCGGGCTATGTAAGGGCAGCACCAGCAGCAGCAGGCACATTCATTACAGGAATAACATATAAGAACACGTAGCAGGAATTTCCATAGTGTGTTTAGATTTTATTCAGAACCTCTGCCCGTATCACTGTTCCCTCGGCAGGTCGGGGGAACAGAGCGTGTTCCTGCTGAGCCGTCACTGCCACGTCCAGCCGCGGCACTCCCCAGCTGCTGCGGACAACGGAGCCCAGCCAAAGCCACCACAGGGATAAAACCCTGGCTAAGCCTCCACTTCACCACCACAGTGACCTTCATCCCACTGCTCCCCAGTTCTCCTTAAAGCAAAGCAACAAGCACAGTGAGGAAAGGCTCTTTTTATTTTTAAGAGTGATTCTCACAAACCACAATTTGAACCAACATACACTTAACTGCACTTCCACACAGCACGTGCTTCTTCACTGCTGTGGAATAAAACAACAACCTGTGTTATTTTCACCCTGCTACCCCACAGACAGATATCCTTTAAGCACAGAGGCAAACAAATCAGCACTTGTGACTTGACAATCTAAACTGACATATTTATGCTGCAAATGCAAGCTTGTACTTTGCTCGGAGGCAAAACTGGGAGCTAAGGAAAATCTGGTATCGCAGCAAACAACTGAGTCTTCAAACCTCGTTGGTAAAAAAAGTCTGGTTTGTGGATAGTTGGGAATAAACAAGGAGAAACCAAGCGAGATGAAGTGAACTTGAGATTTTAAGCACATCACAAATCTCACTTTATAAACAACCAAAGTTGACTATACACCTAATATGAGAGCTTGCTTTCCTATTTTTTTTAAGAACAATAAGCAGCATTTCTAAGTTGTTTTTTTCTTATGGGAGACATTTCAAACAAAGTACCACTATGAAACTTCACGATACACTTCAGAAGCTCACCCACCCGTATTGAAATCCAGCATTTCTTCCCAGCACTCACCACATCAGAGTTTTCCTCACACACACACACACACTCCCCCCAGCTGGAACCAGCAGATACAGAACAGAAAGGAAACATTTCTATTAGTAGTACGTAAAGCAAGAAGTTTGTTTAAGAAGGAAACTGTGGCCATTCCTCTGAGGTGGACCTTAACTATGTATTTCTGTAACAGCCCAGACTGCTAAAAGCAAACAGTTAGGCCTGAAGGCCATTTCAGCTGGGGCAACTACAGCTGCCTTCAGCTCCGGGGGTGCCAAGGAGGTGCCCTCAGCACACACCTCACCACACCCTTTGCTGCCTGCTCACTTGGAAAACCCATGGTGTGCAGCACTCTGCTTCCAACCCCTCAGCAGCAGAGGCTCTCACACCCACTGATCCTCTCTTCTGCATCCCCCTCTGAAAACTGCGTTCAGAGTAATTCAGGATGTGTCCCCAGCAGGCAGCTGCCAGCACAGATAGAGTGTGACCTGCCCAGAGATGCCTTGTCTTTGGACTCACCACTAATGCAAGGTGGCACTGCTCACAGCAAAACCCATTTCAGTTTCCTGGGCCGGTGCGTCACCCGCACGCAGCACAGCCAGGATCGGAATTACGGGTTGCACACCGGGGCTGCTATAGGCTGACACCGTGGTCCTCCTTAACATCTCCCTGTTCTCAAACTCTCATTTAGCAGAACCCCACAATATTTTAATATAACATTAAACTGCAAAACCAATGAGCACGTGGCAGATGTTGGATCACGTTTTGTGCACCAGCGCTTTTCCCCAGCCCCAGGTTCCCTCTGCAAAGGCCCAAAGCAGGTGCCGTGGGGTAAACCTTTCGCCTGGGCTTTGCTGTTAAGGCGGATTACTTTTTTACATTGAGCCGCCTTAAGTCACTTTAATTGTATAATCAAATAGCAATTACAAATACTTCCTTCAAGCCGTATTAGCAAGAGGGTTTTCTGTTGGCTTTAAGAAAAGAGAAGATTATGTGTTTCCTCCAGAATAAGTGTTTATCAAACGGGCACTTCAGTAAACATTTAGCTTTTTGAACTAAGATCCTTATGCAATACTACAAATCAGTATTTTAATGTACTTTGAAGTATGTCCCAGCTAGAAGGCAAGTGGAGGTTTCTAACCATCAGAGGAGCCACAGCCTGCAAAACACACTCCAGCTCCAGCTCATTCTGACACAAAACTGAGGAAGCCACCTCAACAACGAGCAACTCTTCCAGTCATGCGCTGCTTCCTCTCTAGCACCAGCTGATTTCCTCCATCAGCAGCTTCTCACAGTAGTTTCTAGGTTTTAAACAGAAGTGCTACCAGACAAGGAATTTATTTTAATGTGCTTAGGTAACATTCTGGATTATACAGACGCAAGGAAAACAAGTCAGCTGGATTTTCTCACATAGTGGTTTTGAATGCTGATCTCATTTCATGGGTAATTATCGAGCAGTCATGTTCCAGAAAGCACTTATAACTAAATTCAAGTCTCCTAAATATCCAAACACATGAGCTTTCCATTCTCATTGGCACGTCTGCTTTGTTTGTTGGTGGTTCTGGTTTGGTTTTTGGTTTGTTTGTTTGTTTTCTTCCAAATCAACCAAACAATTTAGTTCCCTCTGGAAAACCAACCTCACTCATCAGAAAGCATTTGGCTTTGTTTCCAATTTCATATGCTACATTGAAAGAAAAGAAAATAAAAGTTGTAAAGATCATGGTTGTACCTGGCTGGATATGGTGTGATGAGTATCTGCCACCACCACATTCCAAAGATAAAACCAAGAGGAACTAGGCAGGGAAAGTATTCAGATTAACAGAAGACTCCTAGAGCCCAGAGCAGTGCCAATGAGCATGCACAGGGAGCTTTAAAAAAGCCTCTAAATCTAAATTTAGATCCAGCTTTCCCCTCTTTAAGTTACAAAAAGATTAACTCTTAAATACTACTACCAGAACTGCCCATGCAACAATTTAAATAACAGAAGCACTTAAGAACCTAACAGATAATGCAGAGAAAGTGAATCCTGGGGTAAGTAAGGAAGCATTTATCCTAGCCCTGGCCTAAATTTAGCCATCCTAAACCCAACCAAAACTGCCCACCAAAGCTTCCCCAGGAGCCGACACTGCACTCTGGGGAGCTTGTAATGCAAACAAAGCAACAGCACAGGCTTTGCAAGGGCACTTTTGAAGACCATTTTGTACCTCTGTATTCAAAGCAGCAGCCAGGGTCTGTGCAGCTCGCAGCCTGCAATTCCCTGAAGCCACTGGCTCCGTTTCCAGCTGTGAATCAAACACTCTCCAACACTGCATGTCCTCCTCTTTCTTAACAGGCTTCTTTTCATAGCAAGAGCCACCCTTATTTGTAAGTTTCCTTTCAGCATCGGTCTTTCACATCATTCCCATCTTTAACTACCGCTTCCCCCGTTGTTTATGGGCATAGCTAGGAAGAAAAAAAACCCCCAAAACACACACAAAAAATACCCAAACAAAAACCTTCTACACTTTTACGATTTTTGTGTGTGTGTGTGCATAGCATAACAAAAGGTACCAAAACCCTGACCTTCAAGAAAGGAAATACCACCTCTGCAACACATCAGCAACACATCCAGGGAACAACCAGCAGGAAAAACTAAAACTCCAAAAAGCACACCCACCCCACCGCTATCGAACACGGGGCACCAGTTAAACGGCTCGAAAACCTGGCAGGAAGCACAGGTCCCTCAAGGCAAAGTTCTGAAGCCTGAAGACGCTTTTGCAACAAGCCAATGCGCGTTAAAATAACGCCCGCACGAACACCCCCCTTCTCCCCGCCAGCCCTGCCGGCAGCACGGAACTTCAGATGCGCTTCCCACCGACACCGGGCAGGCGCGGGGGGCGGGACGGGTGCGCACGCCAGAAACATTCGGGTTTATTTAGTAAATCTTTGCAGCAGCAAAGGACGCTCCCCGGTACGCTGCCGCCACGCAGGACCCCCCACGCGGAACGACACCGTCGCCGCCTGCTCGGCCACTCGATACCCCGCTCCCAGGAGACACCCGACCCCCCCGGGAGGGGCCGGGCCGGGCCGGGCAGCCCCCCCGCAGCGGCGCCGCTCAGCCGCAGCCTCCGACAGCCGCCAGGCAGCTGCCGCCAGCGATGACTCAGAGACCAGACCGATAAATAAATATGTTTGTAGGAACGAGAGTAAATAAACACAGGCGATCCCGAAGGCGGCGGTGCTATCTCCCCCCGGAGCTGGCAGTCCGTCGGGGCGGGGGCCGGCCGCTCCGCGCAGCTCTGGCCCGGCGCCGCCGCCGCCACCCCTCGGCCCGGCCCCCGTCCCCTCCACCCAAGCAGGCCCCGGCAGCCACCCCCGAGCCCCGGGCACTCACGCGAGGAGAAGGCCCCAGCGCTCACATAACCGGGCCGCGGCGGCGTAACCGGTAGCGCACCCGGTAGCGCGGCCGGAAGTCCCCTCACACTTCCGGGTCACGGCGGTGCCGGCGGGAGCGGCCGCGGGGCGGAACCACTGCGCGCGTGCGGGGGGGGAGTGGGAAGGAGCGAGGCAGCGGCGTGAACCATTCGGGGGAGGGGGCGAACGGCCGCGGGGCCGGACCATTGGAGGAGGGGTGCGCCGGGCCGTACCACCGCGGCAGAGCGGGGCCGCGCCGCCCGGACGGCAGGGAGCTGGGGCCCTGGGGGCTGGCGGCTGCGGGGATGGGGACGGCGGTCTCCGCCCCGGCCCCTCCTGGCTGCCCCACAGCGCTGAGAGGGGCGTGTCCCCCCCGGCATCCCCAGGGGCTCGCTGTCCCTCTGGCCGGTGTCCGCAGGCTCTGCAGGGAGCGCCAAGGCCACGGGGCCGTGCGGGTGTGGTGCTGAGGGGGCCTGCGGGGGCCGGCGGGCTTGTCCCCGGCGGGTGTCGCACCCTGACCGAGCCCAGTCTGCTCCGCCCGCGACGGGGCCGGAGCGGGGCGGCCGGGGCCGTACCGGGGCGGGCTGAGCCGCGCGCTCCGCGAGCACCGAGTTTAAATTCCTCTCCCGGCGGCGCAGATCGCCGCTGGTTTTTCGCCCCCTGCCTCCGCGTGGCCTGTCCCAGGCGCAGCGCTCGCGTTCCGCGGGGTGATCCCACGCACGTACGGGGACGGGCTGTTCCCCCCCCCCAGCTTCATCACCGGCGGGGCTCGGGCCAAGCCTCGGGGGGGCACGGCCCTGTGTCCGCTCGCAGACAAACGTGACCGCCCCACACACGTGTGCTCCAGACACTCGGGTCATTGCCAGAGATCGGGTGGGGGCCAGGGGGGAAAACGAGGTCGTTTTCCTGAAAACTCCAGCGGAGCAGAGCGCGGCGGGCTCAGCGCTGCCGGCTGTGTCAGGAGGGGTGAAACCTGCGGGCACCGCACACAGCGCTTCGTGCTCCAAAACACAGGGGCTGCGCTGTCAAGGGGTGACCTGTTAATTGCACGCTAATTCATACGGCGTTTGCCGGCCCCCGGGGAGGGATGAGGGCATGTTCCCCCTGTTGGCTTCCTCCCCGAGCCCGCGGGCACTGTCCCTGCTGTGCCAGGGCGGGCAGGGGGCTGGGGGCTGGTGGGCAGCTGTCCCTCGGCGGCCGTGGCTCCCCGTCACCGCCTGCGTTGTGGCTCTGGCAGTGCTGCACCGCCACGGGGACTGAGCCAGCTGGGAACAAAGGGACGAGCGGGGCTGGGAGGAGTGGGGGCTCTCCCCGGGGCAGCACCCGCCGTGTCAGCAGGAAATCTCATCCCGGAGATTAAGGGCTGAGCCACGAGCGTGTCTGGAGCCGGAGCGGGAGCAGGGGCTGAGGGCACACAGAACCCACCAGCGCTGCTGGAAACCCCTCGGGCCCAGAGCCTCCCCGCAGCGCTGCCCCCGCCGTGCCGCCCGGTGCCCCCCGGCCCCGCTCCGTGCCTCCGCTGTAACACGGTGCCCGGGGAGGTCCGAGCGGCGTGCGGGGCTTGGCCGCACAGGCAGGCAGCTGTGCGAGCCCCGCTTTGGAACACACGCCTTCCCTCGGTGCGTCCCCTCCCGATTTATTTATTTTAGAATCAAACCCGAGATGTGAAGCGCTGCCTGGAAGGGGACACGAGGGACCTGGTGGCGCAGAGCAGCCGGTGGCACGCACACCCCGTGCGCCACGGTGCAGCCTGGCCGAAGCAGCGGGGAGGTATCGGGGCAGTACCCAGCTGTGTTACTCTGCACAAAATACCTATTTTTAAACAAAGTCAGTATTTTCCACGGCAGTCCCTCGCTTTTTGTATTGGCTCGCCCAGAGAGCGCGGCCCGCAGCTGATTCTGCTCCAGTCCAGGCACAGCCCCCGCGCTGGGGAAGATGTAAAATACGTGACTCTTCCCTACAGCTGCTGGGTGCGAACAAAACACCCCACACAGCGCACACGAAACGACAACAGAGCTGTCATTGTGTGGGCTGTCACACAGACCAGGGGCTGTCCCCCTGTGCCCCTTCCCACTGGCCATGCGTGAGCAGAGCCACAGCTGAGAGCGCTCCACCAAAACACCCAGGGAAATCCTTCGGGGGGGGGATCACCGCCGGCTTCGGGGGGCCCGCACTGGGCTTTGCTTCCAACCCTTGCGCTGCACCTTGCAGGACGGGCACCAAACACCCGCCGGAGCCGTGGCCGCCGGTGGTTCTCCCCGGGGACGCGGAGCTCACGCCGATTGCCAGGCAGTGCGTGACCTCCTCAGCAGGGAGGGGGTGCCTGGCTGCTCTTTGGTCAGTGGCGGTGGCTGCTCCCAAGGTGTGTTTTCCTGAACACCCGCAGCAGGGGTGAAGCGTGAGTCCCACTGAGCCCAGACGTGCCCTGGGCTGGGGAAGGCGGGTGGCGTCGGACAGAGGGGAACCAGGCTGCGGGCTCGGTGCCCAGCGCCGGCTGTCTCCGGACGAGAAGGACCGTCCACAAAGCACCCTTTGGTCCTCCCTGCGGCACCCTAAACCGCCCCGGGCTGCAGCCGCTCGCGCTGCTGCCAGCGCGTGGCCGGTGGGTGACGGTGAGCGCGCGGCGCGGAGGTGCGGTCACACCGGGGATGTCCAGGTGGCCTTCGCCCGCCCGGCCTTTGGGGGAAAGACGTTCCTAAAGGCGTGTAGGGTGACTGGGTCCTCACCCTCGGGGCCACCACCGCCGCCCCTCGCTGAGGGCCCCCTCCGCCTCTCGGCACCGCGAGGGGCACGCGGGTTCACGCGCGGGGAACAACGGGAACAGAAATTAAATAATATAACAACGTAAAATGTAACACGCGGGCGTGGAAGGCGGCAGCCGACGGGGGGGGGCACGGCCGGCGGCTCCCCGCCGATCCCGCCCGCCGCCAACGACACCCCCCCCCGGCACACCGCCTACGTGCGCCCCGACACTGCCCTGATGGCACGGCCCCGGCAGACCGTACCATGGGCCGGGAGCGGCGGGGGCGGGGACGGGACGGGGGGAGAGGAGGGGGAGGGGGGGCACGGGGCTCCGTGGGGAAGGGGCTCCCCGGGGGCGGCGGGGGTGGGGGGTGCGGCTAGTGGCCGGCGGCGTGAGGCCCGGCGGCGCGGGTGGGGAGGGGTCGGGCGGGGCGGGGCGAGCGGCGGCAGTTCAACAGGTACAAATGGTTCCTCCCCGCAGCAGCGACGTGCAGAACCGAACGCGCCGCGCCCGCCGCTGTCAGTGACGGGGGGGCGGGAGGGAACGCGCCGCGCGCCCTGCCCCGCCCCGCCCCGCCGCCGCTGCCGGCGGGCGGTGACCGAGCCGCCATTGGCCAGGGCGGCGCGGGGGCGGGGCCTGCGGGCGGGCGGGCCGTGTCGCTATTGGCTGGCGCGGAGAGGTGGGCGGGGCGGGGCGGGGGGGGGCCGCGGCGAGCGGCGTGGGCCGGGCCGAGGCAGAGCGAGAAGTTGGCGGCGGCGGCGGCGGCGGGGGGAGTGCGGAGCGGCGGGAGCGCAGGTGAGCGGCGGCCGTGACGAGAAGAGACACCTTTCCCCCCGCCCCGGGAATGGCGGGGCGCCGCCGGCCGCGGGGGAGCCTGTCCCGGGGGGGGATGCGCGGAGCTGCCGCCCTCTGTGCCGGGACGCGCCGCGGAGCCCGGGCACGGCGCGACACCCCCCCCCCCCATCCTCCGCGCTGCCCGGTGTCTGCTGTGCTGCAGGTGGGCCCCGCCGCCCCCGTCACCCTCCAGGAGCAGGTGAGCCACTGACTAACGCACATTGTGCTCTCGGCGACTCCACTGTGCGTGTGACAGCGGCTAACCTGCTCCTCGGACATCGCTGGGGGCTGCCGCACCGCGCCGCGCCTCGGCGGACACCCGCCTCGACGCCACGACGCCCAGGTGAGGGGCTCCGGCACACCCAGGCGTCGCTCCCCCGCCCGGTGCCGCTGTCCTGCCTCCCAGTGTCTTCCCGCCCCGGGCACCGCGGAGCCCGGCGAGCAGGCGGCAGTGCCCCGCCATGAGCTGCGCCGCACGGCGAGACCCACGCTCCGTGTGCCCGGTGTGCCCGGCGAGAGCGGAGACGAGGGGACCGGGCCATGGCGGGTGCGAGGAGCCGGTTAGAAAGTGACTCTGGAGGGGTGGCGTGCCTGCTCCTCTCCAAAGTGAAGAAGTGCTCGTGGAGTCCACACCGAGTTACAGAGATGCTTCATCCCAGCTGGTGACGTCTTGATACCCGGTCAGTGACTAACTGAGCTGCTATTGCCAAGGGTGTGTTAGTAGAAGAAGCCATGCCTGGTATTGCCCTGGATGAGTCACCTTTAAAGAGAGACTCTCTAAGAGAGTCTGTTAAACGAAAAGCAGAAATTAAACTTGCTTTCCTTTCTCGCTGCTGTTTTGTTTCCTATCCCACCCCTCCCCTTTCCTCCCTGCCCCCCGCTTCTTGCGCCAGGGCTCTGCCACCCCCCAGCCTTGGCAGAGCTGTCTCGTGTGCGCGTGCTGTGGTGGCACACAGGGGACCCCGACTCACGGCCCTGAGAAGCGGGAGGTGAGCCGGGCCGGCCGGGACTCCTCCGGTGGACGTCACTGTAAACGGAGGAAGTGGCAAAGCAGATTGCTCCTCAAGTTCTCTCTTGCAGTTTTTGAGCCAATGAAGACACTGGGTAATTGAAAAGTGTCTTTTTTTTTTAAAAGCGCAGCTTTATCAGCAGCTTAAGCTCATAATAACCAGCTCGGATTCACCACAGCCTGCCAAGGTTCCCTGGAACGGCTCGGGTATCCTCCCTCGCTTGGGCTGCTCGTGCAGCCCTGGGCTGTTGTACAGGCTTGATCTGAAGGAGTCGGCAGCGCTCTGGTCAGTAAGTAGTTAATTGCAGGGAAGGCAGAGCAAGGTCCTCTGCACTGATAAAGTCTCTCAAGAAGAAGTTTTGCCGGTCCCCATCTCCTGCCTGCTCTCATTTGTTGTTTTTTCCCTCTGGGTCCCAGAAGAGCATCTGCTCTACCACAAGAAAAATCAGCTCTGTCTGTGCCCTGCACAGACTGGATGAGTCCAGGGTGCTCAAACACGCTGGAGAGAGAGGAAAAACACTTGGATTTACCAAAGCTGCTCTCATGCTTGTTCAGAAGCCAAATGGGTCTTTTTTGATGGCTGGGGTGGGGAGGTGGAACAAGTTCACAGCTCTCTCAGCCTCAGCAGGCTTTCTTCCTCCCTCGCTGCCCCTGCAGCATCTTCCCACTGCTGGTCCCAAGCATGGTGTAGCCACGTAGAGAGCAGGGGAGAGGTGGAAACCTGCTGCAAAATGCACCTGTGTGTGCAAGCTCAGTCCGAAGCCCCGCAGTCCCTGCCACCCCGCTGTGGAGGTGACCCCGCGTGCACCAAACCTGTGTCTGAAAACGAAGGCGCTCTGTTTCCCTGTGAAGCAATAGCCCTGTGCTGGGGACTGCGCTGCCCAGTGACGAACCCCTGGCAGTGCCACGGGCAGGAGCAGCTCTGCACAGCCCCTGGCAAGACTTGCACCAGTTCCCACGAGCAGCGCTGTGGTGTGGACACTCCCGACGTCCCACTGCCTACAGAACCATCCTGTTCAGCTCCAGTGAGCACGGGCGAGGGGGTGAAGTTTGTTTTTACTTTTTTTGTGTGTGTATCTCTCTCCATACAGCTCAATTCCTGTTTTTAACATTCTTGTGGCATGATTCAAAACTGACCTGCTGTGCTGTCACCTGAAGTCTTCAATAAATAGTGCAAAACCATTGTTTGGGTGCTTATTACTGTAATCCAGGGCGCCAGACCAGCTTGAAGAGGAAGGCTGTGTCTTCTCAGTGACATTTTCTGATGTGCATTGCATGCCCTCTGCTTCCCATCGCTTACTTTGCTTTTGTAGCCAGTGAAGGTGGCTTGAAAGCAGAAGGGTACGACCTGGTTGTCCCTCAAGCACTGGTGCCTTCACCCCTGCCCTAGCCCAAGAGCCCCAGCGTGCTCCTGAGCGCTGAAAAAATGCACCAGGGCTAAGATGTCCCTTAATTTCATGGTTTTTAGTAGCTAATAAACAGATTTGTAAGGTGATACTTAGCCTGGTAACAAGAGCAGTCAGATGCTAAAAGCTCTTGCTCAGAACTGATGCTGTAAGGTTTTTGGGGAGAGGCAGGAGCGTGCTTACAGGAGGGGAAGGTGCTGCATGTCATGCCCCTTAAGCTGCAGGGACCCCCTGTGCTCCTCAGAGATTTTGTTCTCGTTTCAGTGCTTCGCAGAGGGGAGCGAGCGGGGCTGATGCTCGAAGCACCGCGCTGGGAAGTGCCCATCGTGTTGTGTCTGTAGCGTGTGCCACTGGCAGGTCCTACACGGCGAGCCTTGCCAAAGGAGCAGGCTGGCCTGTGAGGAATGGGAGTGCATAAATTGTTTAAGAGGAAGTCAGTTAGTTAAATGCAAGCAGGGACTTATATAATACATCCTTAAAAAAAAAAAATTCTGCTGGCAGGAGGTTCCACTGGGAGAGAAACTTGCTCATCCATAAACAAGAAAATTTCCCAGCCTCCTCTAGTGCTTTATGATTTATTTTTTTCCAGCACAAGGTAGAATTCACTCAGTCTTTATACCCTGAGACAGAGAAAGGAAAATCATCACAGGGAGAGCAGACAACACTTCCTGCATGGACACGCATGCCAATTCAAATAGTTTCTCTTCTCCATCTGCGGGGAACCACCCTTGATGGAGCTGTGCAGCCAGGAGCAAGCAGCAGAGCATCTGTACACTGCCTGGGCAGCACCACCAACAGGCATTTGCTCCTCCAGTCTTTCACACCTTTCCTTATGTAAGTGGTGCTGAAGCATGTGCTTTAAAAGCTGCCTGCCAAATCCTGGGGCTGGGAAGCAGCACAAATGCTTCTAGCACTCTAGGTGACATTTGGAAAAAAACCCAAACCCAAACAGTGGTGAACTCGTACAGATCCACAGCTGTGAACTGGGGGTGTTTCATGTGTCTGCAGCTGTACTGCCCTTGAGGAACTGTCCTGGCCTGGGGCAGGTCTGGTGGAGGATGCCTGGCTGAATGAGCTGAGAAAGTCCAGAGCAGACAGGTGAGGAGCTGCGAACCATTTTTCTTATGCAATATTAAAAAAAAAATAAAAAATCAGGTAGCGCAGAGAGGAGATGAACCCCGGGGAGGCTGGAGGTGGCTGAATTACTCTCCTGAATGGTGCCTTGTGCTGACAGAGCATACAGGTAGCTTGCGGATTTACTTTATTAAAAAAAAAAAAAAGAAAGTAAAGGATTCTGGGACTGTGGGACTGTTCACCAGTGAAAACCAGGTACATCTTCTGCTTTATGATTCTTGGGTGGCGGTGAGAAGCATCCAAGGAGGGAGAAGCCCCGAAGCCCATTCCCATCCACTGCAAGGAAGGAAGAAGCCGCCGCTCAGCGCCCAAGGGATGCAGGGACACGACTCCCCACTCACCCAGGCACAGCATCCTCCA
This sequence comes from Podargus strigoides, assembly GCA_028020825.1. Classification (NCBI taxonomy): domain Eukaryota; kingdom Metazoa; phylum Chordata; class Aves; order Caprimulgiformes; family Podargidae; genus Podargus; species Podargus strigoides. The sequence continues at coordinate 7,654,776 of CM051633.1, forward strand.
GCCATCCACTACACTTGGATCCCTGCCTCGCCCGTGAGCCAGTTGTTCCCTCTCCAGTACATGCCGTACACTGGGCCTTTGGCATGTTTTTTAAGGGAAAGAACAGTAATTTATTTGCTTTGTTTTAATCTCACGAGTAGTTCCTTCCCACTGCTCTGTAGTGGCCTAGAAAAGGACAGCATCATCTCCACTGTAGCAAGAAGGCTTCTCTCAGGGCATAAAATTTTAATTAGGAACAATCATGCAGCCTTGAAATGGGAATTGTGAGCAGCGAAAAAGTCAAACCATCAATAAAATATTCAATGGCAGAAATGTATTATTGACACAGCCTCCGCAGATAAAAGTAGCAAGGCAGGGGAGCCAGAGCGGGTATCGAGCCTCGCTGGGTTAAATAATGCGTGGGGACCTGCACACGTGCTGTGCCATTGCGTGCCCCCCCATACTGGGAGGAATATAGGTCACCCGTGGGTGGGGAGTTTCCTAAGGTAATAAATGAGTTTGATTAACACCTCTCCCCTGCTGTGGCACACACCAGAGGTGTTAATCAAACTCATTTATTCCCTTATGAAACACCACTGCCTTTACAGCAGCTAGGTGATGGTTTATAGGACACAAAATGAAAATAAAAATCTGCAAAATGCCACAGCCTTAAGGTGAAAAATCCGAGTTACCCCCCAGCCACGCTGCTCTCCCTAACCCCACACCTCTTCCTCAGACCTCAGTGGGAGGCACGGCTGAGTTACACTGTCCCCCATCCCATGCAGCAGTTCCAAATCCTGCATCCCAGCCAAGGGGCACCAGCTGCAGGGCCAAAATCTGCCATGAGAGAGATTTTTTTTAAACCTTTATTTCCGCACCCCCCAAGAAATATTGGTGCTGGTTTGGCCTGCCAGATCATGACTGAACAGAAATAACCCGCAAAAATAATAATCAAATAACAGATAGGCAGAAGCACAGGACAGAAATCCCATGCAAAGTCAGAGATTCAAATTAGTTTTCTGCCTTGTTTTTCGTGGCCAATGGTGCCGTAAGTGATGACCCTTTTCCCTTTATTCCCATTTATTTTGCGGAAGGCAAAGCTACACATCATATAGCCCCTGAAATGAAAGGTTCAGTTTTTAACCTATGGAGGTCAGTTTTTCAGGGCACGCAGAGGACTTCACTCAGCATCCCAAAATCCGGCCATGTCCAAGGCAGGTGGGAGGTGTTTTTCCCCCAGGCAGCACTGGAATAGTCTTCACAACCTCCATCACTCTTCTCTTCTTAGCAAGGCCGAGTCTCCTTTTAAAAGCACGTGAGTCCAAAAAATGAGTGCAAGAAGCCCAAAAAGGAAGCAAACAAGCAGAGGAGAAACTCCTTCATGTGGCTGCATGGAGCAAATGTATTTTTACCTCATTTTCCCCCAAGATATATGATTTAAGGATGTAGAAAAAGAAGAAAAAAACCCTCCCTGATTCAAAAAAGGTAACTCTGAAATTGCATCTCCCCGCAGTGCAGCTCTCCAGTCTTAACCAGACAGCTGCACTAGTGAAGGAAACTTTAATCCTTTGGGATCATTTGACCAATGTGGTGAGCTGCGGTGGCACCTCAAACCTTGGCTTTGAGGGGGGCACAGCCCCAGGGACCAGAGCCCAGCAGAGCCTCAGGGGAGATGCTGATGGAGAGCAGGAGCTGATGTTCTCAGTTATCCAGGTGCAGATGGAGGGTCCTGAAGGCAAATGGAAGGTTCCCCCCTCACCTACTCTTATCTGCAGCTGAGTGCCGTCCCCTTTGCCTCCTGTCCCAAAATGCTCCGAGCTGCTGCTATGCATTATTGAAGTGCTGCCATGTTTCATCCCAGAGACGAGCTTGATCTGCTGGTTGTAAAGCATTTTGTGATTTTAAAAAAATAAATAAATTAAAAAAGAGCACCGTGTGCGTAGAGATGCATTCAGTCATAAAATACTTACAGCTTTAATTCAGCAAAGGGAAAGAGATGGCTTGGAAACAAAAGGGGTGGCCACGGGGTGCACAAACGGCGCGGACATGCCCGTCGGGCACCAGACCAGGAGCTGGCACCAGACCCAGCTCGCCCCGGGCCACAACAGCACGTTTATGCTCGCTTTGCTCAAATCCTTTCCCAAAGATTTATTGAAAATGGAAACCGCGGCACACGGGATTACATTCAGACGGGGAAAGCAGGGGTTTACGGCGAACACTGCACCCGAGTCACATTGTTTGCATACAACATGTTGAAAACAGGCTCGGGGGCCTCCTGGACAAACCCATCCCCTCCCCAAAGCACTTTGGTTTTGCAGTTAAAATACAAGGTGACCCACTGGGACAGATGAACAGAAACTGAGAGTAACTACTGGCCATCAAGTAAAAAAATCAGTGAAATGTCACCGCGAGTGTTTCAGTCCCGCTGCCCGCCCGCACTGCCAGCGGGGAAGGGCTCACTCCGTGATTTTTCATTTTAAAAAACACGTTGAAAAAGTAAGTGGATTTACGAAAAACAAGCCCCCACTGTATGTTCCCTGCTCCCTTGAAGCCTGGTCTGTGGCACCATGGAAAGAGGGTTTCTACTGCAGGTTTCTTATAATAATAAAAAAAGAGGGGGCAGGAATTTGTCTTAAAGCTGCTCTTGTGCCTCCCCCGCAGCTGTCTGTGGTGGCCCCACGTGCTGTGGTGAGATGCTGTAAAACCCAGCCGCTTGCTCCATCCAGGCAGGTCCCCACCGCCGCCTCGCTCCCCGAGTCCAGGGAGCAAGGGAAGATCCAAGAGCACGACGGGTGTTTCGAGGAGACTGAGCGGAACGGGAGCGCCGCTGTTTGCTGTTGAATATAGAAAGCGCTTTAGAAAAATAGAAGAGGGTCACTTCCATCCACAGAAGAGGGTTGCTTTGTGTTGTCAGTCTCTGGTTTTGTTTTTACAGTCTGCAAAAATACTCTGTCTGGCCGTCCACATCCATTCACGATATAAAGCAGTAAAAAAAAAATAAAATATATATATATAGCATATGGTTTATTTATACAGTTACGCTTGCAAGGCAATTGGTCCTCTGCTGGCCAGGCCCTTCTACCTCCAGATGCTCTGCCTGGTTGATATGACTGCAAGACAAAACAAAACGAACCTGAGCAATGCCATCGTGGTGGGCGAGCGCTTGCAAAAAGGGGAACGGCAAACAGGACGTACGCGAGTGCCAGGCCTGGGCTGGGACATGGACATGCAGATGCCACAGCGTCAGGCGAGGCAGGGATGGACGTTTTGGGCTGTGAGGGGGATGGCAATATGGTTTTGCTGAGGGGATGGGGGTGTGGGTGGAAAATGGGCTGCCAGGATGCAGGCAGGGACATCGCAGCTTGCTTTTGCTGCGCCCGAAAACGTGGTGCGGGGTGGAACAAGGGTCATGGGCGGTGGGAAGGGTTTTGGGGTGAACTGGACCCCAAGATGGAGCAAAAGTGACTCCTGTAAAAGATGGGAGCAAACCCCTCCCTAGCAAGGAGTCTTAGCCCAGGGGATGTGGGACAGCAGGAGAGGGGGTGAGGAGCATCCTCCGCAGCTCCTGGCGGGGCAGAGCCGGACCGCTGGTGTGTGAGCCCATGGCAGCAGTGGAGGCTGCCAGGGCATGAGTGTTGCTCTTCCTAATGGCATCTATAAATAGCTCCAGCCTCCCGCTCCCAGCACACGCTTGCTCTCTGCAGCCTGTTTGGGCAGCAAAAGCCTCTCCCCCTTTCCCACGTATCCTCCCCAGCTTGTACGCACCCTCAGGGTTCAGGCTGGACACCAGGGGCTCTGGCAGAGTCCTGGGATGGCTGAGGAGCTGCTTGGTGCTGGCCCAGGGAGGCGAGTCGGCACTGGTGGTGGGAGGAAAACCTATGGGATGGGGAAAAATGCCTGGCTCAGGCAGGGCTTGCACCTCCTGCGCTCACCGGGCACAGCCACTGCAGTGCCACAGGGCAGCCACGTCACTCCCTCCGGGTGCTCTGGAGGAGAAACGACCAGGTCCCTGCTTTCCCCCTTCCACGAAAGCTCCCCACCACCTCCTGTGAGGACGTGGCCCCAGGCACTACGCTCACCCTTCCCTTGTGAACACAGAGGTCATCGGCGGCCAGGGCCCATCCCCACCGGCCCCCAGGGGCTGACGCTGGCCCTTGGCCACTTGCTTTTGCCACCGCCACGGCCGTGATGGCATGCAGCAGTGCTGTGGAGGAAAGCTCCCTGCAGCCACCCTGGCCCCAAAACCAGCAACGCCGATCCGGCCTCTGAGCACAGCTCTGAGCAGGAACCTCAGAGCTCCCGGGGTGGCGAGCGACCGCTGTGCCAGCACCAAAACCCCATCCCTGCGGCCTGACCATGGCACGGAGGGGAGGCGGGCAGCGGGCAGGGGACCATGGCATGGAGGGGAGGCAGGCAGCGGGCAGGGGCCCCGCGGAGCAGCCCCGCGCCGAGCCGGCAGCAGCGTGCTGACCTCCGTGTCCCCGGCAGGCTGGCAGCTCGCGCGGGCTCGGCTCCGGCTGGGCGTCCTCCTCGGGCCTGGCCTGCAGGACGGTCACCGTGGCCCCCGTCTGCTGAATAAACTGCTGCAAATTACACTGCCTCAGCTCCTTATTTAACTCCTCCAGCTCTTGGGTCTGGGCCTGCAAAACACACACCGAGGGGGGGCACAGGGTGAGCCACACGTCCCCCTCGTGCCCCCCAAACCAGCTGGCACACATCCCTGGGGGCTGCTCCCCCTGCTGGAGCTGGCAGAGGGCACCTCGAGGGGACCCTGTCCGCGGGGCTGCGGGAGCGGAGGTGCCCAGGTGGCAGGGACACGGGTGGTGTTCTGGGAACAGCCCTGCTTTGCTGGGTCCCCACAAGAGGGTGCAAGCAGCCCTCAAACGACGGCCGCCGCGGTGCTGGGATACGCCAGACGCAACCGAGATGCTCAGGAAGAGATGCTGGAAGCGTGGCCACCCTGGGGAAGGGCAGTGACTGCGGCCTGGTTGGGCAAAAGCTTCTCCCTTTTGCTCCGCCACAGGGGACCCGGTGGGCAGAGGGCAGGCGCCACGCAGTGCCTGGACTCCCTGGCACTGGGGAGACTGGGACAGGAGCTGGGGGGCACCCCAGCTCAGCCCCACGGCTGCCATCTCCACGCCACGCAGCCCCCTGCCATGAGCTCGAGTCCCTGCACAGCTTGCACAGTCAAAAGGCACCACGGTGACCTACGCTGTCCCCCTCCATGACTCCTTTAACCGAGCTGACGATGACCCTTGGCACCACCACCACCGACCTGCGCACGGACCATCAGCTGCGCTGCAGCGGGGCGATGCCGCGCTCCCCGTGCACCAGCCACAGGGAGCCCCAGCCCGGGCACACCTTGCACAGAGAGTAATGGGTGTGGGACCCTGTGCCAGACGGGCAGGAGTGCTGGTGTCCCCTGACAACAGTCACTGCCACGGAGCCACCTCCATGCACCCAGCCCCACGCCCACCAGCCAGGTGGGGCAGAGCCAACCCCACTCAGCCCATTGGCCCCATGCTGCTGGAAAGCTGGTCCCCTCCTGCAGGTCCCACCTCCCCGTGGGGCTGCTCAGCCCGGTCCTATCTACCTGCAGGTTCCTTTCAGCTTCCTCCAGGGCCTTCTCCACGCTGGCCAGGTTGCTCTCCAGCTGAGTGCCTTGCCTGACCTTGGCATCCAGGTCCCTTTTCATCTTGGCAGCCATGTCCTCCAGCTCTGTGGGGCTGGGCACAGGGGTCTCCTTCCCCCTCTTGGCTCTCTCTGCCATCTCCCACTGGATCTCTTCCTGCAGGGCTTCGGTCCGGGTGCTCAGCTCGTAGATCCTCTGGGTGTACTCCTCCAGGCTGGCCCGCAGGCTCCTAACCCGCTCTTGCCGTTCCCGCTCACACTCCTTCTCCAGCCGGAGCTCGCTCTGCCAGAACTCCTCCTCGCCCAGCTCCGTCTCGTTCCTCCGCACCAGGTGCTCCAGGTAGAGGATCTCGTCCTCCTGGCTGGCGAGCCGGCCGCGCTCCCAGAGCCGTAGGTCCGTCTCCAGGATGTCCCCATGGGCCTCCAATGAATGCAGCTGCTCCTGCTGCCACAGCACCCTCCTGAACAGCTCCTCCTTGGAGGGCTGGACAACCCCACCGCCCTCCAAGTCCATCCCTTCCCGGGCTTGGTGCCTCCAGCGGCTTATGGCAAACAGGTCACTGGAGCCGGTAGGACCCAAGTTGAAGGTCATGGATTTTTTTGGCTCCCGGGAATGGGGTGCATCTGTGCCAGCAGGCCTGGGCTTCATGGGCAAGCTGGCCCGGATGAACGTCCTCTCGGGGGCCTGGGGAGCACCCTCCGAGGAGGGCCGCTCGGCCACGCTGGGGCCCGTCCGCCGCAGGACGAACTGCACGTCGTTGGCATACTGCCCACACTTGGCCAGCGACTCCAGGGGACACTCCAGTGGCAGCAGCTGCCGCTCCTTCTCCCGCAGCTTCTGCACCAGCACGTAGCGGCCCGTCTGACCTGTCAGGAGGAGGTGAGCACGTCAGATGGGGAAAGCCATGGCCAGCAGCGGTGTGCCGAGGCTGCTGCCACCATCCCCACCGCCCCAGAGGAGGGCCCCCATCCACCCAAGGTCTCCTCTTCCCAGGAAGCACCTGCAGATGGGGCACCCCCTCAGCAGATGCCTCCCCCCACAAAGGGGCATCCCCCCCCCAGACATAGGTGGCTCACCGATGGCCCGTGCCAACGCAATGACCACTTCTTGGCAGGTCGTTTGCTCCGAGACACCGCAGACGACCCTCTGGATCCCGTCTACCCAGACCTTCAGCTCCATCCCCACGGCTGCCAGGCCTTAAGTGCACTGGGTCATCATAGGATGGGCTGCCTGTGGGGAGAAAATAAACCAGGTTTCCATCCCGAGCTGCTAATGAGGAGTGTGAGACACTTTAAGAGCAACCTCATTAAATCATCTTTAACGCCAGCATCCACAAGGTGCACCCCAGACCAAGCAGTCGCTCGCTGCCCCCCTCCATCCATCTCTGCAGCTCTCCCTGGGCATGGATTGCATTTTTATTGATATTATTAAAACACTGATGTCCATCTGTAAAAAAAACCCCAAAACCAACCCCACACTTTTTTTTTTCTTATGTCTGGGCAGTGGGTCCAAATCTTCCCATGGTGGGAAATGACAGGGTTTGTGTATCTGCGTGGTGCCCAGAAGAGGATGTCAAGGTTATTTCTGCTGCAAGCGCAGACTTTTCATGGGTTTGCTGGACTTTCACTACAATTTTGCTGACAATTTGGCAGTGTAGCACTGGGGGATTTTCCAAACAGCATTGGAAAAGGCAGAGAAACCACTGACTGCCCACCGCTGCACCGGGATACGGAGAGAACGTGCAGGTAACGCACGTTTTACTCCATTTACCTCCATCTCAATACATCGGCGAGGGACTAAGAAGTTAAAACAAAGCTTCTTTCTGCACAACAGCCCAAAGGTGGGGTTTGGGAGGGGGAGCCAGGCACGAATGCCCTGGAGCACGCTCTGTGCAACACCGGGGCCCAGCCTGACTCCCACCCTGCAGTCACTTCTGTGCTAAAATAACACCCGGGAGCCCGGGTGCACTCAGCTCCTGCCTCTTCCAGCAGCTCAACAACTGCAACAGCCTTAAAAAAAATAAATTTAAAAAAATAAATAAATAATTAAGCACAAGCTGTAAAGAACTCAAATACTTGAGCTCGCAGTGTTTTCAAACACTGTGCAAACAAAGATGTATTTTTTTTTTCCCTGTTTTTTTTCCCAGCATCAGGCTTGTCTGAAAGCCCCCGGCAGAGGAACGTATACAGGAAATTTCCAGGCCCTCCATCCAGAGGGTCCCCAACTGCCTTCCCACAGCTGGTCATGGCCTCTCCAGCCCTCACCTCCAGCTCCCCCAAGTTTTCAGCCACGCTGCGAGAAAGCTCGACCTCGGGTTAAATACCACTTCTTGCTTATTTTTTCTTGCCTGCTTCAGTAATCAAAGGGAAGGCTCGAAGGGTCCTGCCTCCGGCGACCAGGGATTTTAGCCCTGGTGTGGGAAAGGTGAGGAGAAACCGGGGCAGACCTGTGGGGTGTGCTGGGTCCCGTCGGTGCCACCCCCCTGCCCACCTCGGGACTGTGGGCACAGAGCGGCCGCTGCAAATACCTCCGTGCTGAGCTCATGTTTGCCTTGGCCGGGCGGCCGGGGAGAGCCGGTGGGGGTGAAGGGAGGGCACCTTGTGCTCCGTGGACCTCCCGTGAGCCCAGACCCACTAACGTTCACAAGGTTTTGCCCAATTTCATTTCAAAGCTGGGTTTTGGCACCGCTCCCCTGTGCGTTCGAGCCTGCAGCCAGCCCCCGGCACGGAGCAAAGTCCAGGCGCCGCCGCGACACCACCCAGCTCACCCCGAAGCCACCGTGTCACGTCCCGCTCCCCCTGCCACAGCACCCTCACACCAAATCTGGTGGGCAATGCACCCTGGGGAGCACTGTCCCCACCCTGGCCAGGTACCCGGCTAGCACTGACCTCAGGAGTTTGAAAATAAGTAAGAAAAAATAACCCAGCCGGTTGAGTCGTGCCACACAGCCTCACCTTGCGCCGAAAACTCCGGCGGCTGCCGATCGCTGCGGGGCGTGGGAGCGGAATGGCCGCTGGCACTCCAGTCCCAGGCACCTGTTTGGGTTCCAGCTCAGAACCAGTGCCTGGCCCCACCTTGGCCAGCCACCCCGGCAATCATTTACCAGCAGCCAGCGCAGGGCACGCCGCCACCAAGGAGGTGGGAGTGGCAGCAGCCAGCCTTTCTCCAGATATGGGGGAACTCCCCCCAAAAAAAGCAGCCGGCGCATCCCTCCCCACTTCCTTTCTCCCTGCCACATTCCCTCAGCACCCCACAATTCAATCGCTTTTAGCATTATTTCCTTAAATCCGTGCAAGAGCAGGGGGTCCCGTGTTAACTGATCACTCACCATAACCCCTGGGGTTTTGGGGGTCGCCATCCCCAGCTCGCTGCTGGATGGTATGTGCCCTCTGACAAGGGGGTCGTAAATAGGGCTGGGGGCTGCTCCCTCCTTGTCCCCTCCCAGGGCAGTATCAGCTGCCCCAGCCCACCCAAAACCAGCCCAGCTGCCTCTCTTTCCCTGAAGCCCTGGGCTCACAGAGGAGCTGATGGGATCAAGGCAGGACATCCTCATCTGGAGGGGACCAGTGATGGCCCTTACACCCCCCAGCCCCTGCTCAGTGGGGACATCACAACCCACAGGCAGCACCTCCTCTTCAATATCTGACTGTGCCAGCATCACTGTGGTTCAAAAAAACCCCACCCTAAAAGCCATTGGGTTACAAACGCCCAAACTTCCACCTCACCCCCAGCATCACTTCTGCTGTAGCACCCCCCAAGCTCTTTATCATCACTCCTAAAAAATCAGCAGGGGGGGGGCAGTCTCATTGCTCCACTTGCACATACCCACCCCTCCCTAAAGCTTTGCTGCTGACCCCCTGCTTTAATTAGTGGGTGCCTTCATTACACCACCAGGGAGTGAAAATGGCTTTTCTTTGGGTGAGAATCGCTTTCCTTGGGGAAGAAGCATTTCTCAGCATGAGGCTGGCTTCCAACTGCCTCTGTCTGTGGTCACCCTAGGAGGTCACTTCGATCACAAACCAGAAGTGCAGGCAGCTGCCAGGCCCTGCTGCTGCCCCGAAAACAGCCCCAGGAAGTGAGCAGGCACTGCAGGTGCCAGGATGTGCAATGGCTGCTCCCATTTTATTCCTGTTCTCCCCCACCATGGATTTCCAAATCATTTTTATTGGAAGCAGATTAACAAAGTGACTGATTTTCTGCTCCCTTCCCCATGCGATGGGTCCTAAAATGAAGGGTAGGAATGATTCATACCACAACTTCTATACATTTCCTAACTGGAAGTTGGAATTTCAAATGCTGACACTAAAAAAAAAAAAAGAAAAGTTACAAAAATAAACAATCTCAGATCTTATTTTCTGTCCTGGTGCTGCCATTTCCCAGCCTCCCCAAAGCTGTGGGCCTGAAGGATGAGGAGCTGAAGGAGCATTTCTGCACACGCAGGAGGATGTGTGTTTTGTGCAGCTCCTGCAAGCTCCAGCCATCCTGATGGCTGCCGGGACTTGCAAGGGTTCAGTGATTCCCCCGGACCTGAAATAATACATGGCCAGCCAAAACAATTGGCCAGTTACCCTCCTTACAGAAACAAGGACCACCACTGATGTGATGGGGCCCCCTGTGTCCCCCTCAGGGACTCTCAGAAGCTGAGACAGCACCTTCTGGCCAAGGATTGCAAACACTTTGCAGATGCCCTTCTCCCATGTTTTGCCACACACAGGAAAAAAAATATCCAGTTAGGAAAAAAACACCAATTTTGCAAGGCCAGGTGCCACCCAAATCCCAAAGCATCCCAAATGCCTCTCAGCTGCACCCCAAACGCCTCTTCCAGAGCTCCCAACAAGCACCACGTAGGACCAGTGTGAAGGTTGAGACGAACATCCTGCCAGCACAAAGGGTTTCACCCGTTTTTTGGGTGGGCTCACCTCTCTCATTATGGCCATTCCCTGGCAGAGAGCTGGGAACAAGGCCAGGCAGGCGGGAGAGCAGCGGCACAGGACGAGCTTCCCACAAGCCTAATTAAAACTGCTAAAAGCTGAAGACCAACCTTTCAGATCAGGGTTTGGGCTGGGGGTAGGGTTATAAAAACCCATAGTTAATAAAGATGTACTTGAGAGCAGGCTGTGATGAGCCCTCCATCCAAGGAGGACCAGGGTGTGCTCAGGTACCAGTGGCTCTGCATCCCTTTGGATACGCTCCAGGCAGATGCTGGGGTACTCTCAGTCATTCTGTTTCTGCTCTGAACCTGGCACTCCTGCTCCTCTTGCACCCGGTGCTGGGGGAAGATGCTCCTCCTAGCTGTGTGCGGACACACGAGTGAAAAAAACCAATGCCTGAGTAAACAGCAAGCGGTGAGGGGAGAGGAGGAGTGGCCCTGTGCCACTATCCTGTGTGCAGGAGCCATCCTGCATGCCGAGCGCTGTCAGGCTGGCCATGACTCACTGCCCAGGATCAGCTGCTGCTGTGACGCATCCAGCAGCTATTTAGTGCTTCCTGAGGTCCCTCCCTGCCCGAAGCACTGGGCCCATGGGCACTGAAGGGAAGAGATGGTACTTGCCCATGTGCTGAAACCCTCTGGTGGGACAGAAGCCTCCCAGTTACTCAGGTGTGGAGATGTGACCCAACATGGAGAAGATATATGGGGAACCAAAGCCTCCTGATGGTGCTCATCCCACAGCAGGTTGGGGGGGTGGGCTATGGTCCAGACTCCCCTCTACCCTATAGACAGTGTCCTCCTGCCTTGGGTCCCTCTTTTGGAGCAGCATCACCTGCCCTTGGCTGGGGTGTTGCAGGGACAGAGAGCAGTTCTGCCGGGCTTTCCGTGCCACATCCATCCCAGGCCAGAAGGTGAGGCTGCAGTCAAAGGTTGCTGTGGCAGGTCCAATGCTGGGTAAAGATCAGCCATGGTAAGGTTTGATGCTGTGGCTCCTCCTGGGTTGGCAGGTCCCACCATCACGTGGCGATGATGATCAATGGCTCTGAACGACCTGCCCGTGCAGGAGACTCTGGCGACCAACCATGGTCACTGCCACCACAGGAGGGAGCACCGGGCAAAGCCCTGCCAGCAGCCATGTGGTGCAGGACCTGAGGATGCTGGACTCAGGATCCTGAGGGGACACCATCTCCTGGCCTAGTCCAAAGTAGCCAAGAGAGCCACCTAACAAAGAGGTCATTGTCCTTTCCTGCAGCATGGGGACCATCAGGGTGTGGACAGGACACAGGCACATGGCTCCAGCCTGGGGCAGCAAATGGGTTACTTCATCCTGGTGCTAAGAGCTGACAGGGGTTAAACACGCTCAAGAGGTGACAAACGAGTCCTACCAGAGCAGTAACAGCCCAGAGCAGCAGCTCTTCATCCTTCGGCTGTCACAGGGAGGGTGTGCAAGCATTACTCACCCCCCAGGCCTGTTGAAGCCACCAGACCTTACATGAGGCAGCCACAAGCACCCAGAAGCAAGGAAGCAGCAGGCACAGGGCTCTAATTCACAGCCAAGCAGCTTAATTAGGGGTGATCATAACAGCCCCTGCATCCTCGGTCCACCATCATGCCCCATCCAGCTCCCTGCTCTGCCATGGCATTCCTGACAGCAAGCCCTAAAAATCCACAAGTTACTGAAATCAGTAATTTCAAAACCTCATGATAGCTTTGTGGACTCCACTTCTCTGTCCTTCTTCAGCTGCAGAAACCCCAGCTGGGGACAGGGACAACCACTGCAAACGCACCCTGCAGGTGCAGCTTTACCAGAGATGTGGGGGATGGATCCCAGCCCACGCACACCCCCGGGCTCCGTCTGCATCGACGGCAAGCGGCTTCTGCTGGGGGCATCTCACGATGCAGAACACACACTCAGCATCTGCAGAAGTTACATCCATGTTTCGAGGGCTTTTTGCACTCAAAGGAGATCAAAGGACCAAGACCAGGAGAACTAAGTCCTGTGGCACTTGCATCACTCAAGAGCTGGAGCATAACTTGAGCCCGAAGCCACAGACCACTGCTGAAGCCCCTCACGACCCCAAGGGGGATGTGTCCCACACAGGAGGGTCTTGCAGGAACTGCTCGAGGAGACAGATTTCTGGAAAGCCAAAAGCACCACACCAGCAACCCCACACTAAGAGCGAAAACAGAGGTTTGGGGATTTTCTGCTCCTTTCTGCTCCCAAAACTGCAAACCCACACTAACATGCCCAAGGTGCACTGGTGAGGCTGGCTGATGCCGAGCAGGGCAGGAAGAGCTGGGAACAAACCCTCTGCAGGGCTGTGACATGGGATGGAGATGGGCCTCAGTGACAGCCTTCAGCAAGGATTTAGGGGAGGGAGGCTCACGCCCCAGCCAATGCAGAAGAAGCTCACCCCATCCCAGCTCCACCTGTGAGGATTTCTCTCCCGTTTCCTTCACCCAAGATTTTGGGTCTGCTACAGCACTGGACCCACATGAAGTCCTCAGAAACAGCACTGGGAAGGATCTGGGGAACTTTTTCCCCCCCTCTTAAACAAGCCAAGATTTGTGGCCATGGCGGGCCAGCGTCGAGAGCTGTGTTGAAACATCAAGGATCACAGGCAGTCAACCCCACAGATGAGCAACCAGCTGAAAGCTCATTATAAATTAAAAGCAGCAAAAAAATCCCTCCACCTACTGCACACACTCATGTTACAGCATTGCAGCCTGGAAGGGGAAGGATCATCTTCCTCACCTTAACGCATCGTATTTCTCCCTAGCAGCACTAATGGTTACCATCCGTTGGGGGAGAAGAGCTGGCAAGGCTGGCTAGGGAAGTCTTCTGTAAAGTTGAAGGTTTGCAAGGGAAATGTGAGCAGCACCTGCTACTGCTGTGACCATCACCATCAACGCCAGACATGCCAATGAAGAGTGACTTCATGGAAGCAGCTGAGAGTAAATTCATAGTTTCTTCTCAAAGGAATGAAGCAAAATTAGCAACAACATGTAGATCAGCAGGGAAAGAGGAAAGGCTTTTGCACTGCTGTGCTCTTTTTTCCTTGTGCAATTGAACCCTCCTGGATGCCAAGCGCAGGAGAGGCTGGGGAAGGATTTAAATGGCCAGCTCCCAGCACAGGGGCAAGGCTGGGTCTAGGTACTTTGGGCTCTGGGCTGACCTAGATCAGCCTTGAGGATTAGGGGTTGGACTTGAAAATCTTTCAGGGTTGAGTCCACCTCCTGATTTTTCCCTAAAACTATTATTGCCTTTACTTTTAATAAAAAAAAATAAATTTGTTGTCTGCTCTTCAGCTGTTAAGGCCTGGCTGTTCCTGCAGCCACCGCCCAGCAGCGCAGGGGTGCCCAAATGCCTGTTGTCTCCAGGGGATGGCTCACAATCCAGCTCTCAAAAGCCAGGCTCTGAGGGGTATTTGCCAGACCATCCACACACAAAGACAGCCCTGGCATGCATCTGCCAGCCGGTCCAGCATCTCCACCCTGTTCATCTTCCACAGTGGTCATCAGTGAAAGCAGGATGCAATTTGTGAATATTCCCCCATTATTACACACAGCCCATTCCCCAAGTCAGGAAACAGCCTATATTTCTCATCACGTGGGATGCAGGAGGAATGCTGCAAATCTGGAGGTGCAAGAGCCTGTTCAAGCCTTGGAAATACTCCGGAGTACCCAAAGTATCTGCTTTCTACCTCCCAGCTGAAGAGAAGGGTTTTAATTTCCTCCAAATTTCCATTTTTTCTGCCCCTCAAGGGTGACATCACAACAGGGAAAACCCAACCAACGAGCTAGTTCGCCAGTGCCTCCAGAAGAGCCAGAAATGACCCTCAAAGTGCAGCTTCCTGGTGATGCTCACCCGGTCCAGCCCAGAGGACGAGATGCGCCTTGGCCGCCTACACGGCAAGCAGAGACAGGCACTGACCTGCCACTCTCCCCATCTGAAGTGCTGGGGTCTGAACCCCGAGCCCTGAATTAAGGTTGACATATGGGTGGTCCCCATGGTCCTTCAAAAGGAGGGCATGAGTTTGCCTTTTGGCTTTCCTCCAAGGTGTGGCTGACCTTGCAGGGAAAGCCCTTGGGTAAATGAGTGCCAGGTGTCCTGCACTGGGGATAAAAGCTGGGACCACTCACAGGAAGGGTGGGGTGTCTGTCTGTGAGGTGGATGCACTTTGCAGAGTTTCCCTGTTGGGGAAGGACCTCCTGACTCTCCCTGCAACTGAGCCCTGGTCAGGTTTGGTGCTGGTGAATGTGGGCTTTGTGGGGACAGCATGAGTTTGCCTCTGTCCTGTGTCATCAGCCTCTTGGCTTGGCTGTCTCCCATCTCTGCCATGGGAGACTTTGTTCCACTGATTGTTGGCTGTGCTGTGTCGTTCCTGGGGTCACTGGGGTTGATGTCTGTTATGTGTAACCTCATTGACTTGTTTGTACCCCCAGTGATCACCCATGTCCTGACCCTTTTGTGTGCAGTAGAATCTGGTTACTGGTTTGTTCTACTGCTGGTTGCATCCTTTTGGCTTAGTGATTGGCAAAACACCATCCCATCTCAAAATGATCCAGGATTTCATTTCCATAGGATGACAGGAAAATTCAGGCTCTGCACCTCTCCTCTGAGTAGCACCAGGGACATTAAAAAGCCAAATGACCTACAAATATTCTCCCTGCAACCTGCCTTCCAGCCTCCTTCAGAAGAGCTGGCGCCAGCCACCAGCAATCCTCTTTCCACTCCAATTCTCATCCTAGAGGAGAGGATAATGAACAAATTAGCAAATGCAAAGCTGGGTATAAACCTTCCAGATTTTATTTTCCATTTCCTGAATAACTCGCAGTTTCCTACTCTGCTTCACAAAGTGGCCACACGCCAAGGACACGCTGCTGGGTCTCTGAAGGAGAGGATGCACTGATGAATATGCAGGTGCACGCTGCCACAGATAGTTATTTATAACTTTGTAGGATTAAAAACACCTTTAATGACTATTTGCTGCGAGCTGAAATCACTCCTTTCTTTCTCTCTCACACACAGAGATGCAGAGTCAAATAAACAAGGGACCCAGAGTTAATCCAGGCTGAAACCTTTGATAAGACACTTGGGTATTTTAGGAGTCTCTGCTTTCACACTACCTGGCACATGATTAATTAGGTGGAGGTGCTATCAGTCCCTGCCTGAATCCACCCAGAGATAATAAGCTCTTTAAAGCACTAAAACAGAGGCACATCTCTGGAGATGCAACTTAATCCCCTATCTGGCCCTAAAACGCCAGGGGCCATCCATCAGGGCTACAAGTCACTGTCCTTCAACAAGGGACAGACAGCATGGCTGCACGATGAACTTTAATCCCTGAAACTGCCTTGCTGGGGGGTGGCAAACCTCTGGCTGGAGGGGTTTCAATGCCAGCCAAGGGCTCCAGCTCCACACGTAGATGCCCTCCTTCCAAACACTGGGGTCAGGGTCTGCGCCAGCACTTGGTGATACCCAAAGGACCAAGATGGGATGGGAACTGGTGCTGGGGACCACGCTGGCCCTCCTGCCTGTGCAGAGAGGGAGATGCAATTACAATATCTTGTTTTTTCAGAAGCATTTAGGAGCTTAATCCACATGCAACTCACGCTCACCTGCATCCGCTTTGGGGAAATTCAGCCTTTTGAACCTCCTACCTCTACTTCTCTATACGCTCAGCAGGTCATTTAGAAGCCAAACAAATTCAAAGAGGACAGCACCAAGTCCAGCACCGCAGCCTAGGCAATCCTCAAACTGTGTTAAAACACTCCAAAAATGGCTTGAGGCAAAGTACATTTGAGGGACAATTAGTCCTTGGTGTGCAGCACCTCAGAGACGCAAGGCGATGTTTCTAGCACATCGTTCCTGGTCCCAGGGATATTTCCCTGCCAGAGTGGGAGAGCAAATGTGCTTTCACAACATAAGATGCTGAGTTTGTAAGATTTTTAAAGCCTGACCATACAGGAATACTTCCCATGGTACCAATCCCTGCACAGATTCAGCTTTTTCCCCCACCAATGGTGGGGCAGGTGGGAATACCTCGGACAAGGTATTATGTAGTACAATCTGGTGCCCAGGCTGGGTTAGCCCTGGGGAAGCCTCACAGAGTCACCCCTTTGGGATGGGACCCCAAGGACTTGACAAGCTGCCCCGAGAAAGCCCCATCCCAGAGGAATCATGGCAGGGAGGAGAGGAAGGAGAAAGGACCTCAGCGCAAGTATGGAAAACACCTGACTTTCTACAGGCACAAACCATTAGGCAAAGAACTGGGCATACTAGTCAAGAGCCCAAGACCATGATCTGCTTTCAACAATTAATTAAGCTCAAGCTGTCCCTCAAAGAAGCAGCAGGGAGGTTCACGTTTCAGGAACCAGCCAGCACCGACCAGGACATGCAAAGAGGTAAAAGTCCATCGCCTGGCCCACCCAGCCTTCCCACCACGAGCGCGTTTGGCTCTTTGCAGAAAGGAGCACTGCTACCTCCAAACATTGCCAGCACTTGGAAAAGACAAGAAATAAAAATCAGCAAGTGAAAACAGCAACCACAAAGCCACCAAAAACCCCAACCCATCTTTATACTTATCTGGAGATGTCTGTGGTGTTCATCCAACCGCCTGCACACCACCAGCCGCCTCAGGCATGCACCCAGGGGCAGAGACCAGCGCCCTGCTGCACACTCGCCTCCTGGGGAAAGCAATATTCCCAGCAGGAGTCACTAAACCAGCAAGAGCCCTAAAAAATGCTCTCCCTGTGATCCCTCTGCCAGGCAGCTTCACACCATCAGCTGGCAGGGAGAGCAGGGAGCAAAGGGGAGGCTGCCGCTCACCGGGCTTCTCCATGGAGCCAGCTACGCTCCTGTGGGATGCTGTCGGTGCCTCCAAAGTCCCCACGCTCAGGAGCACAGTGCCAGGTCTAACACCATGGGACACCTCCCTGGGGGATGCTGGACCCCAAAACACTGTTGAGACACTGCAGCGTCCCATTGCCAGTCCTCCCAGTTACACAAGAGGCACTGGGGAGGACACGGGGAGGTCTGAGCACTTCCCAGGCAGTGCTCAACTGCCCCAGAGTTTCCAGCTCAGGGCTGATCCACCCATGTCTTCAGGTAAGAGGTGTTGCTTTTTTTCTTCCCCCCCCCCCCCCCTTTTTTTTTTTCTGAAGCAACGAGTTATTCTAGATGACTGGCCTGGGGCAGCTGGAAGCGCCCCAGCCCTCAAGAAAGTGCTGACTCCAGTCCATAAAAAGCCAGATAATCAGCTGCTTTTAGAAGCTCATGAACTTGGCATCTAAAAAATGGAAGGGCATAGAATTGTTAGCAATCATTTACAATAATAGGATTTTGTTTAAAACCTTCTGTGGAGACACGCTTATGCCTTAATT
Organism: Podargus strigoides; assembly: GCA_028020825.1. NCBI lineage: Eukaryota > Metazoa > Chordata > Aves > Caprimulgiformes > Podargidae > Podargus > Podargus strigoides. The sequence continues at coordinate 7,672,703 of CM051633.1, forward strand.
TGACTACACAGGTTTACAAGGGCACAGACAAGTTGGGACAGATTGAGGAACATCCCTTAAAAAGATGCTCTTAAAAACAACGCATACACACAGAGCTAACACTTAAACATCCCTCACGCCTTTACTGCGACTCAGGCACAGAGCAGCCCGTCGCCAGGCACCCCTGGACTCCTTCTAAGCGCACCACGGCGCTCGGCATCCCACGACTCGAGGAAATACTCCGCTCCGAAGCCTTGGCGTGCACACCAGGGCCTCCCAGCCAGGGATCAACCCCTCCTCTGGACAGGGTCCCACAGCATCACCCCCACCGGCACACGGCGGGACGGCAGAGCGTGGGCTTGGGTCACCTCCCAGCCACCACTGGAGGTTTGTCCAACAGCAGAATACAAAACTAGGACAGGGCAGAGAGGGGCTGAAAACCACGGATAAGGTGAACCAGCACGGATCCAAGCACATACACTCGGGCAGCATTGCAGCACATGGCAGCGGTGAAGACAACCACGACACGTCTCCACTGTGGACACGGACACCACGCACATGGCCAGAGCAGACCAGCTCCCACCCGACCCCATGTGACACCCAGACCCCACCACGCACAGAAGCTCCTCCGTTTGTCTGAGCGCAGCAGACCCCTGTAGCTCCAGCAATTACACCGTGCTGCCTTTATTGGCCAAGTCCTATTTCAAAGGGCAGGGAAGGGAGGACCTGGGGGTGATTCAGACCGGCCGCCACGGCACCGCTTCGGCCACCTGCCACAGGGTTTGGTCAAGCCTGGCAAACTCCCCGCACGCTCGCTGGGCCTGCGGGTATCCAAAGCTACCAAGTGCAGCCAGAACTCACTTTTCTTAAGCATAAAGGGAAAAGAAAAAAAAAAAAAAGAATTTAAAATAAATGAGACTTTGTTCTTAAGTTGCTTTTTTATCTCAGGGTCAGACTGTTGCTGAGGCTGCCCCCTTCAAGCCCTGGGTAGAGCTAACTCCCACGTCTCCCTCACACTCGTTTGCAAGAGTTTTGTATTTTAGAACAACCAACATCCCCTTGGTAGGAAATTCCAGAGTGCAGGACCCTGGGACCTGCAGTGCTCCGGGCACCCACAGGCACTGCAAGCCCTGCTCCCTGGCCTCCTAGCTTTCCGTGGAAAGGTGGAAAATGGCTTTAGGAAGATGTATGCACTTACGGGGGCTTCTCCATTTCCATGCTGTTTCTTTCGGGAGGGTGTGAGAAAGCCAGCGGAGCTATGCAAGAGGGAGGCCAGGCGGCGTGCTCAGGCTCTCCCAGCAGATAACCAGGATGTGGGAGGATTCCTGGCATTCCAGCAGCACTAGCAGAAGGTAAGAGCATCCCCCCTTCCCCGCAGCCCCCTCCCGAGCAGACAGGGCTGTGGCTGCCCGGTGAGGTGTCCGGACACACTGTACCGCTGCGGGTACAGCACGGGCACACGCGTTCGCTCCCTTCTCCCGAGGAAGCGCTGCAGCTCTCGCTGCGTGAGGAGCACTGCCCCGGGAGGCGAGCGGGTGGGTGCGGGTAGCCCCGCTGTCCCATGCCGTGGGTCCAGCGCCCCGCCGTCGGACAGCTGAGCGCTGGCGTTCGTGCTGCCACACGTTCCCAGGGCCCGGCGCTGCCTGGCAAGTCCCAGCAGAGCCACGGCACCCCTGGGAGATGGCCCCGGCTTCCCGCGGGGAGCCTCCAAAGTCTCACCCCATCACCCACTCCCACCTGCCGCTCCCAGTTCCCCGACACCAGCCATCCCGGGGAGCGTGTGCCACTCGGAGCGAGAGGTGCATGGCCCTGAACTCTTCCTCTCTGCGACACCACCCTCAGACCACGTCCGGCTTCTTAACCCGCGGCTGGGTTCCGAACGCGCGGTCACACCGCGCTGTCGCGGGGAAGCCGGGCAGAGGAGCGTGTCCTCCTCCCACCCGGGCAGAGGAGCGTGTCCTCCCACCCGGGCTGCACGCAGAGTTACGAAACAACCTGCTGGCAGAGTTCACAGGGGATCGCAGCGAGGAATTCAACCCCTCTGCTCGGGGAGCCAGGGGTGGCTCTGAAGGGACGGAGGGAGCGCAGAAAGCTCTGCCCCGTGGATGCAGACCACGGCCGGGGTCCCCCCCCCCGCCGGCCGCCCCGGTGCCGTGGGCTCCGGCCGGCGCTCCCAGTGCTGGGTGGGACCGTGACACCACCGCTGACTGGGGCTGAGCTGGGCCGTGCTGGTGCAGGAGCTGCTGCGGCCGCCAGTGCCAGCTCCCAGCGCCCCGGGGAGGCGGGGACAAAGCCACCCAGCCCGGCGGGACGCGGCCAGGGCAGCACCGGGCAGGTGGCGGCGGGTTCTCGCCAGTGCCGCCCCCTGTCACCCCGGCCCGGGCTCTCCCCACGGGATCCGGAGTCTCTGCCGGTGCTCTGCCCGCAGGGCCCCCCCACACCATCACACTCCGCACCCCAAAATAGCGCGGTTCTCCCCGCTGCCGCTGGGCCCCGCCGGGCGGGCGAGGCACCGGCTGTCCCGGGGCCGCTCGCTCCGGGGGGACCCTGGCCCAGCGGCCCCCACCCCCCCGCAGACCCTCCCGGGGTGCCCGCCCGGCTCTGTGCAGGGCCGCGCCGAGCGGGGAGGGGGGCCCGGCCACACCGCGCCCGTCCGCGCTCACCTGCCGCCGGCCCGGCCCCGCCGGCCCCAGCTCCGGCCCCGGCCCCGCTTCCTCTCCCCGGCCACGGCCGCTCCGCAGCGCGGGGCCGCACCGACCTGCAGCCCCGCCCCCCGGGCACCGACCTGCAGCCCCGCCCCCCCGGGCCCGCCCCGGGCCCGCCCCCGGGCCAGGTGAGCACCGCCCCTCCCCCCGCGCCGGCAGCCCCGCACTTACAGCTCCCTGTTTGCGTTTTTAAAAAAGTCTCCAATTGTCTTTGCTGTGTTTTTTTTAAAAAAAGTCTTAAATTATTTTTTAAAAACCCCTTAAATTCTTTTTTTTAAAAAAGTCTTAAATTCTCCTGTTTGTTATTTTTAGAAAAACCTCTTAAATTCTCCTTGTTTAAAAAACCAAACTCTTAAAAATACACTTAAAAAAAAGTATTACATTCTCCTTTTATTTAAAAAAAGGTCTTAAATTTTTTTTTTTAAATAAAAAAGTCTTAAATCCTTATCACTTTTTAAAAACAAGTCTTAAATTCTCCTTTCTATGCCTCAAAGCCCCCCCGTTAATTTTTACTTCTAGTCAGAAAAACCCCTATCTCATGGAGACCTCATGGGGTTTACAGCATCCTTCAATACTTGCTTCTCCACATCCAGGCTGCTGGGATTAGGAGGTGATGCAACACATGGGTATGTAGCTGTCACTCGGCAGTTTTAATTGGGTTTTTAAATGAAGTTTTCTGTTGTTCTGACATACTCCTCGTAATTACGATCTCCTACAATCAGATAATACATCTGGTGCTCCGTAAGACAGGCCATGCCCTGGAGACTTTACAGTGCAGGAGGAACAAAGATCTGTGTAAGAAAACAACAAAAGCTGTTCTCAGGAGATACGTATCTTATTTATTAGCTTGGATGCTCTTCTGAGATCCTAGTCGGACACAAACTGAGCTGAAGTTTGTTTGCCATTAGTGAGGACAGTTGTCTTTCTTTTAATAAAAAGTTTTTGAGTTTTAACTCTTTCTACCTTCAGCAGCTTGTAAAAATACTGGAAATATCTTTTCACTGGTGAAGGTAAAGCTATTACTGAAAAATATAAATAAACTTCTAACTCTGCACCTGTGTGTCTGCGTGGTCCCTTGATCCCCCACCCAACAAAGAGCTCTCCACACCTTCCATCAGCCGAGATGGATGTCAGTGTCCCAGGGGCAGTTTCATACTGGTGAGCTCTTCCAGACCAGCTACTCATGGACCACCTCCTCCAGCCCTCACAGTGCCTCAGCCCACCTCCAGGTTTATTCCCAAAGCTCAGAAGCTCCTGTGGCACTGAGGCCATTTTCAGGGACTGCTCCAGGAACAGTGATCGAGCTGTTTCCTGGGCTTCTTCTCGCTGGTTCCTCCCTGAGTTTTCTAAAGACGCATCTTAAAGTTTTGACAAGTGGCGTGCTCGTGGTACACTGAGCAGCTGAGCTGCTTTCAGGAGGAGACTGGAGCTACCTCAGCTTCTTGAGCAGTTGAATTATAACCAGTCAGGTCCTTCGGTCTCTCCAGCAGCCTCCCCTCTGCAGATGGGATAGTAACCCTACCTGAGTTTCCCCAGAGAAGATGATGCTCTCTTGCTGATGTGCTCAGGAGCACAACAAGAAGACTCCTTGCTCTGGGGCTTCTTAAGATAGAGAATACGTTTGCACAAAACCCCTCTTATGGGTACAAACGTACCACGTGTGAGCAGCAGGTCATCATCTGGTGATCAGCTACAGCCTCTCTTAGAGCACATCTCCACCAAGACGACCACCACGGCAGCTCAAGCACAGCAGTGTCAGTCCGTGCTGCGATGTGACACTGTGTGGTCAGTGTGGGGGACGAGGGGAAAAGAAGTATTTGAGGCACTGTAACCTGCAGAGCTGTTGGCTTTCAGCTCAAAGCCAAAACCTATTTTTGAGAGGGGAGAGTAGAGGAAATTTTCAGGCCCGTCTCTCAAAGGAAAGAGTGACAAGTCAGATTTTCAGAGGTGCCCCACACCCACTGGTCTCCACACGAGCGGGATGTGGTCAGCATCGTGGCTATCAAACCTTCCTGTCAACACAAAGGTCACCTGTTATTTCACCATCTCCCACCAGGCACTGCCAGAGGCAGGAGCTGCAGTCCCCTTCCTCCTGGGGCACAAAGGCTGCATGGTCCCCATGGTGCTTTCCTCCCTTATCCCTTTGCTGTGGACTCCTTGAGACCTTGGGAATGCACCTCCAGGCACCGTGACCCTCAGCTGTGACATTTTATATATGCCATGGAGAAATGACCCAGCACATCCCTTGCCTGGCTTAGGACACAGAAGGCCATGTTTCCCCCAGAAGACAAGTTTCCCTCTCAAATAAAGATGACAAGCCCCAAAATCCCAGCATTTTCCATGGAGCCCTGGCACTGGGAGAGGAAAGTGGCCGTACAATACGGCAGGTTGACTTCCTCTTCCAGCAGACCCCGTACCTCAAGAGCTGTAATTCAAACCCAGAAGTGAGGACCTATATATGTATGTAATACATAAAAATAATATATATAGTTACAAAGCTATAAACATGGATAAATATATTTTTTTAATATGTAGCATATATACAGGAGTACTGCCTCCTGTTGCTCAGCACATACTTGTAGTGGGGTTGGGAAGTGCCTATTGACCCTTTCAGCACTCTTAGGACTTTGGGAAAGTTTGGAGGGTGTGAAGTTTTTCCAGGTTTATTTGGAAGGTTTTGAACCCACCGTTGTTCCTGTGGCAAGGGTTATATTATGCAACCATACACTGTTTTGCTAAGAGACCGAAGATGTTGCCTTGAGTGGAACAAAAGGGCTTGTCTGGAAGAATTTTTTCCCCTGTTTCTAGGACAACAAGAGATATGAGAAAGAAAAGATGCTGCAGCAACAGAGGAAAGCTGAATTGGGGCTCAGCACAGCAGAGCCACTGCCAGCATGCCATGGAACACACCCCACCATTCCCCCCACAGCCCTGCTTGGGTTAGGGCTTGCAGGAAGGAGAGACCTTGGTCTGGTGGGAAGACCTTGGTCTGGTGGGAAGATGAGCCATTCTCCTTCAAGGACAGGCCTTCTGGTCTCTGAAACTTGATGTATTTCCTGTCCTCCTGCTTTACTCGATGAAGTATTCATTCTGTTCCTGCAGCAAGCCTGCAAAAGTTGCTAGGCACTTGTCTCCTGTGGCTACAATTGGAATGGGGATGCTCAACAGCAGCCTGCAGGATTGCAGCCCTAGACAGTGAATTTTTTGGCTACATTGGTCTTCTTATGTATTTGGATTGCACCTTGTAGGCATATAGGACTTTGGTGAAAACACTAACAGCAGCTGCAATGTCCGTGCCTATCTGCTTCCCACACCTACGGTGGTGGGAGCTGTGGAGGGAGATGACCTGGAAAGGGTCTCGTGAAAAGTGGTACCCAGGAAACTCACGGTGCAGAGGAATGGGAGCCAAAGCAGACAGGCATGATGGGGTCAGAGCCTGGAATCTCAGGTCCCTACGTCCTCCAGAAACCTGCACTGCCTGCTCTTTGCTAGAACAGCTCTTGCAAAAGGCCAAACCAGCAAAATGTCTCTTCAAAGTGGGAGTGAATAACTCAAAATGCAGAGCAGGGATCTTGCTTATCCCTTTTGAAATAAAAAGTAGGAAAAAAGGGATTAGGTTGGAGCTTCTGCACTTCCATCCAGCATCCCCAGCTGTCATTACAGCTTCGTTGCTGTTCCCCACCTCACCAGCGAGTTGGGCAGTGTGACACTGGGAACAGGTGAGGAAGGAAGAGACAAAACAACAGTGGATGGAAGTGAAGAGAGAGAAAATGGATGGGAGAAATAGAAAGGGGAAAGGGCAACAGTGTCAGGAGGAGAAAGGGTGCCAAGGGCACATCCTGCAAGAAATTCTTTCCTGTCTAAGTGCTGGGTGGGATGCTCAAGAGCTGCCTTTTGCCTAGGAAAGAGCCCCATTAATTATATCTGTTGAGTATGGGAATGCCACAGCTCTCTGCCATCTGCTGCTAAGGGAGACCATGACATGATCCATCCGTGTTTCTCAAGCATTTAGCAGTGTGGTCATGCTAATTTAGTTCAGGTTTTTCAAAGACTTGCTGGGGAAAAAGTCCTCTCCTTCCCAGAGGCATTGAAAATTTGGACCTCCTGACCCTCCCTTTTAGTAGGAGGTTCAAAAGCAGCATTGCAGCTGTTAAAGTTTTTCTTCATGCCTCAGTGATTCTCTGATGGGGAACTAAGCTGGTGTTTGTCTAGGCTTGACCTCTTTTCTTTGAGCCCAGAGATGTCTCTTTCTTGTGGTGCTACAGGCAGGGCAATGCTGGAGACCTCCCTGCCTTGCCATTCATTCCCTCCCTGCATGCAAACGCACTGGTACCCATTACTAATCCATCCCCCACCAGGACCTGGGGTCCCTGGCATTGATCCAATCCCTGGCTTGATCCATCAAGCTGCAGATGCATTTACATTTAATCCACCATGACTTGTCTGTGAAACACGACCCTCCTCCTGCTCTGATGCTGGCATCCATTTGGCTTCCAAAAGTCAACTATTGGTTTCTGAAAAAAAAAATTTAAAAATAACCCCCCTCCCAGTAGGCTACCACTGGCCTTGCACAGACCTTCAGTGTCTCATCCTCCCCTCTGCTGCCACGGCTCATTATTTTCAGAGGATATCCTCTCCTTAATTTATGTCTTTGTCACACACTGCATCCATGGTGCCAGACTCCCTCTTCCTCAAGGACCATGATCCACCAAAGCACTTGAGCACAGGTTTAACTTCAAGCATCTTGTTTTGGGATGACAGTACGTGTGCCACATCCACAAGCGAAGAGGTTGGAGATGGTTGGCCTGGTTCCTTACTGTTGTATCCTGTTACTCATAGCAGCCCGATTGCAAAGCCAGGACAGGTGTTGGTGCCTTCTGCTCTGCAGGAATCCCACCAGCTCATCCCAGGGCCAGAGCACTAGGTCAGAATGCAAAGTGAGGCATGAGGAGGTGGGAGAGGAAATGTTTCTGAACTGCCAGTCCCTAGAGCTGTGGGATTAACCACATTCACACCAACAGATTGGGATCATTAACATAGTCATTAAAAAAGGGAGAGTCCTACTGTGAATAATGACAGATGCTTCACACTGGCAGGTGCCTGGTCCCCTGTAGTGGAGGCTTAAAGATAGTGAGATAGTGACGAACACTGGCTTTGCAGACATCTCCAACACAGGACCAGCCCTCACTCTTTTTGCATCTTTCATGGCACCTGAAAATGGTGGCAAGCACAGAAACCTGCATGGCTGAGGGTGTGAATTACCCTAGATCATATTCCCAACACCTACGCTGCAGAGCCCTCTGCAGAAAGATGCTTGTGGTAGAAGCTGGGGAAGGGTCCTGCTCTCTAGGCTCCTGCATCCCTGCTCAGTTAGTATCTCCTCAGGTGAGCTCAGCTTCCATAGCTGCAAAATGGGCATAATGTTAACTTTGCTTGCAGGGGTGGGGAGGAATAATTAATTAATGTTTGTGAAGTGCTTCCAGATCCCTGAACAGGATGGGTGAGATAAGCAGGGAGGATTCATGAAGTAGGTGCAAAGTGTTATGATGAATTATTGCAATTCAAAGGTAAATTATTGTTATTGCTGCCTAGTAAGCCTTGGACAATCTATTTTCTAACTGTTTTAGCTTCTTTTTTCCTCTTCCTTCCCAACAAGAGCCTGGTGTCACCCCCACTACTCACACCCAGTTGACTGCAATAACCCAATAAAGCGTACAGAGCTGACCCCTCTGGCCCAGCTTCTGGGGGGAAGGAGAAGCGTGGCGCTGCCAGCCCGGGTGCTAGTGCAGATGAGACCTGCAGCAGGGCAGCTTTGACCTGCACCAGGAGCTTCACACCTGCCATGGCGTTTGGGGAAGGCAGAAGACTCTCCCTTTCCAACGCAGACCATCCCCAGAAGGGGACTCCCCTCCGGCTTCAACCAGGAAACTTCCTGGGTGAGCTTCTTCAGAGCCTGTTGCAGGTCAGGGCTGTGATGTGACCCCAGCACCCCTCGGAGGGCTGGGGGACATGGGTGTGCTCCCAGCCCAGCCTTTGCTTTGAAAGACTGGAACCCCTGGTAACCCCTGGTAAGGTTAGGGGAGCACGGGGCAGTGACACAGCCACAGGCACACGGGACCTCGGACCTGCTCTAAACTGGGCTGAAAACAGGCTTTTGTGGGTTTGGCCATCTCTGCCTTGAAACCAGAGCAAACGTGACCTGTTTTAAGCCGGAGTGAGTAACGTGAATCCCGGGCTGGCATGAGCAGGTTTTTCCGGTTCTCCCTGCAGCCTTTCCACCTCCTTCCCCACCTGGGCTCCCAGTTTCACACTGGGAGGGCACTGAGCCTGGGGAGGAGCACAGCTTCCACCCTTCAGGACACCTTTTCCTGCTCTCTACCCGTGGCGTTCCCATTGGTCCCAAATTGCTTTTCCCACAGCCGTGCCTCAGAAGCCACCTGCCAGCCCGTGCTCTCAGAACCCCCCATGTCACACACAGCCAGCCCCACAGTCCTCTCAGACCACCAGAACCAGAGGTCCTGTCCCACGGCCTCGCTCTGCTGCTGTTGCTGGTGCCAGGTGTCAGAGCAGTGCCCCAGCAGGGACCTCGGGCAGAAACGAGGAGGGTCCTGAGCCCAAGTTGCTTTGGGTACTGACTTGGACATCCAACACTGTCTCTAGACACAAGTTTGCAAAGGACAGGCAATTTCTCTAGTTTCCAATTGTCCTGTGTTATTTTTATAATCAAAACATTTTAAAAAATTTTTTCCCAGCTAGGAAGACCAGGGTTACACATGAAGACCCCAGTTCAGCACCTGGGTTAGAACCCATCACCCGAGACTTAAACTCCTGCAGGATAACAACAGTTCTTCTTAGTTATTTCAAGTCCTAAGTGGGTCCTATATGCAACTGAAAGAATAATGCCTAAATACAGAGAAACAGAGATTTACTTTTTTAATTTTCATCTTTGACAAAATTTTGCAGATTTTTTTTTAATTTTAAAGATAAAGTATTATCCTCAACGGACCATTTTTTTATTAGCTATTCATTTTACGTGAGATATTATTTGTCAGGATACTTTATTTGCTCTCAATGTCCAGAGTACTTGAGTACATTAGGTAATGTATCTCAGTCAACTGGAATTCACCTGAAAAGCCAGAGGAAAATAGATTTTATTACCTACTATGCTAAGAATAAAGAGTACCTGATGCCTACACAGTATTGCTGTGTTCTTCACCCAAGGTTTTCTAGTAACTACATAAATCATGCAAATAAAGTTGCTTTTCCATTTGTATGTTAGCAGCACGCCTGAAATAGAAATATCATCCAACAGATGCACATTCAGCATGTATCTTCCTTTCTATTGGAAAGTCAGTAAATTGGCTTTCACTTCCCTAATGCTGAGCTCTTGGCAATTTTTGAGTGCAGCTGTACTCAGCACACGGCAGGCAGCTCTAATAACAGGCAGCCTAAGCAAAAAGGAGGACTTAGGCTGCCCTTGCTCGCCAAGATTTTTCACCTCTTAATTGTCAAGCTTTGCCTTCAGGCTGTGGGTTAGCTAAAGCAGGCAGGGGCAGCCCTGCACCAGTGAGGCTCTGCGAAGTGCTGCTCATCTCCTGCCCCTTGGGAGAACCATCATAGCCCCAACACACACACACCAGCCTCAAGAAGGACATGCCATGGCAGATGTTGGCACCTCCAAACAGCTCTCTGGAGGGTCCTGCTTTTCCTAGCAAGCGTCCTCCCATTTCCCACCAGGCATGGGAAATATGCCTGGCTGGCATTCAGGGAAAGTGGAAAACAACGGAACAGCCAGAAACTTTAGACTGGACAAAGCCCGGAGCGCATTACCCTCAACAAGGGGGAGTTTTTGAAAACACCACCTTTGTGAAACCAGAGAGAGAAGACAATACAGAGTCTGGCACGGACAAAGAAATATGTATGTACCTAGGACCTCATCCAGCTCTCAGCCCTGTACCTCTTGTCTTTGCATTCAAGGGGCACTGAATCCCATACAAAAAAAGATGCAGGGGAACAAATGTAGCCTTGGCAACCCCACTGAGGGCAGGGGGAAACAAAGAGGACCCTTGTCTGGGCTGAATTTGTTTCCATTTTTAAGCCTTATCTATACTGATCAGCCCCATGCATGGAAAGTGGCTTCTCAGCTGTGTAGATTTGCATTGCTATGGGAGTTTGAAGTGATAAAACATTTGGCCTGCCTATTCAGAAGCAATTAGTGATTCAAAGCAGCCTGAGACATCTTAAAGAGGCCTGGTTTTCCAAGAGACAGGTGTTCAGAGCTGACTTCAGGGGAAAATTGAGATTTTTTTAGGAAAAAGAAGTCACTGGCTGCTTGAAAATATAGTTCCTTCAAGTCTTAGCAGGGGAAAAAAAAGCACAGAAAATTCCAGTTTAGGCTGGTAAAATCTGGGAGGAGATGGGGAGAAATGGCTTAATTTACAGTGCTGGCAGAAGTAAAGTTTTATCTATCTATTGAACACATATAATTTATATGTTCCTCTTCTGAGTTAAGGATTTCCCCTCCACCACAAACAAATAATGCAGGCACCGCCATCTCCCACTAACACTGCCATCCCAACACAACATCAGCTCCAAGCCAGAATTTCTCATCCAGATCTCCTACCAAGGGAGGAGGTATTTTTTTGAGCATTGTTGCTCTTAGACTTTTAAATCTACCTAGGCAAAAGGGCAGCCTACCTGCCTTTAGTTTGACTGTAGGGACCAGCACATCCTTGCTGGCACCATTGCAGGGCAAACCCAGGGAAGGAATGAGACCTGCACCACAGCCCATGCTGTTACAGTCCCTGGCAGGATGAAAACCCTGGAAAGGCAGCCCAGGGATGGTCCCTGGGGAAAGGCAGGAAAATCCATGCTAAAGGAGAGCTTATCCATGTAGAGACATTGGCGCAGAGCAAGCTGGTACACAAACATCCAATGCAGAGGAGAAAGCATCCATCCTCCTCCTGAAGGAGTTGTCCTATGGTGTCCTCCGCATGCAGCTCCTTTTCTCCCTCTATAAATATATAAATAGGTGCCTGCAAGAGGCAACTGAGAGCAAAGTGAAGCTTCTGCTTGATGCTAGAGGCTCCAGCTCCTCCCTATCCCCACGCCACCAAGTTATGCTGACACAACTGCTGGATCCTGGAGAAAAAAGGGAGAAGGAGGAGATCTCTAGCTTCCATTCAGAGGCATCTTCTCCTCCCTGCTATACTGTGAACAGCACCTGGACTCCCTGCAATAGCATCCTGCTCAGCCAAAGTAGCTTCCACTACATGTGCCACATTGCTCGGGGGCTGCTGCTGCAGCTTTGCCAGGCAGAAAACAGCAGGAGGAGACTGTAGGAAAGGGTAGGGCTGAGTTAAAAAAAAGAATTTCTTCTTCTTTTTGAAAGCTAACAGGGCAGAGAGCCACATCTGGCTGAGGATGCATTTTAAACAGCTTTTTAATCCGAGAGCAGATATATCCATTACTGCCTCTAACATCTGTCTGGCAAGAGGGGTGGGTGGGGGCAATAATCTCCCAGGCTCTTACATTCAGAATAGGAGAGAAACTAGGCACTGGATAGATTTGGCACCTCCCAGGGGTTTCCAAGGTGAAGCACCAGTTGTGAACTGGCGCTGCCTGGCCCCAGTGAGCGACCCAGGAACGCCCAGGTGTACAGATATCCCCCTCTCCCCATAGTGCTGTGGGAGCCCAGCACTCAGCAAGGAAAAAATACCCTCCACTACATGTAGCTCTGCGAGGCTTAGAGAGCATCTTGGGCTGCTCAGCAGTTTCTGTGTGATTCAGGACGAGTCTCCAGCTGAGATCAGGGCCTGCAACATGCACTCACACACATACATCCACATCTCCCACCCCAGAAGCTTCCAGACTAGAGAAGACTAATGAAAGGAGGAAAGATGCCTCTTTGTATTTCCCAAACGGAGAATAAAATTCTCACAGCCAGCTTAAAAGCAAAACAAACAACACACAGACATTAACTTGCATTTTTAAGTACTTATATGTCTTCATGCAACTCGTCCTGGCTGATTTTGCCCAAGCTACAAAGCGTCAGAGGCAGAGGTGATAATTGCAATTGCTTTCCCTGCTCCTGGGCTGCTAATCTGCACTTCCCATGCAGAAAACTGCTGCCATACTCAGCAAAAAGAAAGGGCCAGACTTGCAAACCTATCCCAGGAGCAATTCAGAGGGTTCCATGCTTGCAAGAATAACTTAGATTTCAGGCAAAGCCATACGTGGTGTGTGCGATGCAAGAAGAGGTAGTGAGGAGAGAGCCACAGGTGCTGTGGAAGAGGACCAAGACACCTGGCTGGGGCTGAGCTCAGATGTCAGCCCTCATGGCATCAGCCATGTTTCCTGTCTCCCCAGCAGGAGCTGATTACACACATACACATGCACCATCAGGTTGTGAAGACACGTTAGAAGCGTGACCAGGAATGCTGCAAAGGTTCAGAAAGCAAAGTGTACCCACAGTTTACTCCTTCAGTCTCACACTTCCGAGCTGTGCTGCTTTTTGAGTTGACAAACTGGTGTAGGACCAACAGAGTACTAAAATGCCAGAGGTTCCTCCCCAAACTCAGGTGTCAGAGAGGATAAAGCGAGTGTAACGGCAGCAACAGGAAGGACTTCCCTAGCTCCTACGGGACCTTCGAGACCACACAGCGATCACTTGGAAAAATTCACCAGACAAGAAGCAAGAGGAGATACAGCAGAACCAGTAGGTCTGGAGGTGGCCCAGGAGACCACCACCCACTGCTCACCCCCTTCCTGACAAAGGAAATTTCTGGCCACTCCAGTTCACTCACGTGACAAGTTTTTCCACCCCTACCTCTGCTCAAGTGTGACCGTGTCAGCCGTTTCTCAGCCAAGAGGATGATCTGCACTGAAGGGATCCTGAAACAAGCCTTGTAATTAGGAGGTGGGTGTGCCCACCAGTTTATCCCTCCTCCTTCCTCGTTTAGCCTGGGAGATGTGTAGCCAGGTTTGTTTATGTTGCCCATACAACCATTTGTGTCTTCAAAGCACTTCAGCAGGTGTTTTGCAAGCTTCTCCCCAGCCCTCATGTGACAAAGGCTTTGGAAAGGGGATGGAAGGGGAGCGGGGCAAAGGAAAGCTAAATAATTTGCCCCGGGACATAAAGAGTCGGCAGTAGAGCCAGGATCAACGCTCAGCAGCTCCTGCCTTTGAATCTCATGCTCTGATCATTGCCTGTACCTCACTACGTTCAGGTTCAAAAATGCTGTTGGTACCAGAGAGCGTGTTTCAAGGGATTTGCTTCAGCTCAGCACTCCTGTGGTCAGCGCTGCACCCAGTGGTCCTGGACCAACGATTAAACTACATAATTTCAAACATCTGGCAGTGCTCAGTAAAACCACAGCCAGCACATGTTTCCCTAACAGCACCACAGGAAAGAGGAGGGAAAGGATCCATCCATGACCTCTCATCCCCGCTGATATTTTGGACTAGTTAAAGCAGGCAGTGGTGGCCTGTGCTGCCCCCTCCATCACACCAGCACCACCCTTGGTACAGAGAAATGGATCAAGGACTGGCCTGGCTGTAGAAAAATCCCAGGGGAGAAGATGATGGTTATTTTTTTCTGCCAGACCGGTGCCTCTGCATCAGGCAGTCAGGGAAACACTCCTGCCAACAAAGGAGAAGGTGGAGGAGTAGTGCTTGGATCAGGCTGGGGGATGAGAACAGCTTAAGCCACTTTCCCCATCGCTACCTGTAGCAGTAGAGCTGCTCCAGGCATGTTGGCGGAGCTGCAGCAACCTGGACCAGCACTGTCATTTGTATCGGCCTGTACCTGGAAATATCTGGTCCAACTGCCCAAGATTCATCATATATTGATAGCCCATCAGCTATCAGGCTATCAGCACTCCTGGCTTGCTAAACTCCTTAAATCATCGTTGGGCCAAGAGCAGCTCCTCTCCTGGGAGGTCCTCGGCCCACAAACTACTTATTTTCTCCCCATCGCTGGAATAATCTTGCACTGAAGACTGTTCTGCTGGTTTTGCTGCAATTTTTCTCTCTTACTACACAGGGAGAGGAAAGCTCATTAAAATGAAGAGAAGAGACATGCTCCCCATCTTTGTCCCTTAATCATGAGGCAAAATGAAAAGCCTCTAGCAGGTAACGAGCCACTCAACCAGAGTGTTCCCAGTCCCAGACTCACCTGGTGAGCTGCTCCCTTAGGTGAGGTGAGAGCAACACCACCATCTCCTTGGATCTCTGGGAGAGCCCCTACCTAAATCTGCCTTTTGCTCTGCTTCTGGCAGCTCTGCCCCCACCCCCTGCTGTGCTTCCATCCTCCCAAGCTGCAAAACAGACACAACGATACGGCATCTGTCCCAAAGCCCTCCAGGACCTGCTCATGGAGACTCATTAGAGGCCTCTAGTGTCACCATTGCTTTGGGGATTATTCCTTTCCAGGGTGGGAGAGAGCGGCAATTACAAGAATCAAGCCTCCAGCCCTCTCCCCCATGAGCAGGGAAGGCAAAGCCCCACTGATGGCTATGCAGGGCAAACAAACACAGAGTGTTTGTTCCAAGGGCACTGCAGGCACCAGGGTGATGCAGAGCTGGAGATGGCCCCAGACACAAGGGCTCAGGGAGAACTACCAGCTCTGCATCTGCTCAGGCTGAGTAATATCCTGAGGAGCCCAAACATGTGTGGAGATGGCTGGGACTTGGGAAACCTTGCCCAAGGGCCAACGGGGCTCTAGCGAGCGACCATGTGAACTGCTGCAGATCCCACATTCATGAAAAGTAAAATTAATGTCTCCCTCGTTAATGATATCTGCTCTCCTAGGAACCAGCACTGCTTGGGGCTCATGCCTATCAGAAGATCTGAGCTTATACTCAAGACTTCTGATGCGTCAGCTTTGCCAGGGTCTCTCTGCTCTGAGGACTCCCTGGTGTCCAACTGAGGTTGGATCTATGCCAGGCCTTTGTAGGGGCAGTGAGAGACTCTGCCTTTCCTCCCCTCAACACCCATTTTTGGGACACTTACAGGTGTCCTGAAACAGCACCGTGACTTCTCAGTGGTATTTAGGGTATGAAGAGAAGGAAGGGGCACAGCCTGACAGGTGCACAGGTCTTACTGTGAGTGTCTCTTCTATAAGAAGAGGAAAGAAAACAGATCAAGTGCTATTTTTCTTTGTAAGGAGAAGGGATAATTTCCTGGTCGTGATTCAGCATTGTCATATGGACTGTCCTTTATACACCTCATAGTTTTGCATTTAAAACACTACTCATGACAACACACCTCTCCAGGTAAGGTGCAATTACCTGGGAGTTCACTAGCTCATCGCTAGCAATTACCCAACTGCCTTGTGTCCCATAAACCCACCCTAATCACTACATCATCACTATAGCCCTAAAATAGGGAGCTCAACAGTAAATACCATCATTAAACATCTGAGAGTGAATTTACTACCAACCACAGAGCGATTACTTGCTGGGGTCATTGCAAACATGCAAACTGAGCAGAAGGATTGTTATTAAAATACGATCCCACTCAAATAAAAGCAGATGCTTTTAGCAACAGGCAGTGTTTATTCAATAAAACACCAGGGAAGACAAGGTATTTAATGACTATCTGTGAAGGTTCTGCTCCGCTGTGGCCAGCACTCCCAGTTCATAAACTGCCTCAACAGAATGGTTCAGGAGGTACAGAGAGAGCTGAATTTGTTCCTGTTTATGGCCTGCAAGGTGTGGGTATGCTTTCCTCTCTCTTGGCTTTCAGACTGACATTACTGTTCATGGGTTTAATAAAGCCTGAAGAATGTACTTGGCTTAACCCTTCAGAGAAACAAGGCTCATTGGAACTGACTGGAGCAGGGAGAGCTGTTTGTGCAAGTAGGAGCAGCAGCACCCAGTCCCAAGTTGTTGAACTTTAAAAACTGGCTCTGAAAACATGATTGTTGAAAAAAACAATTAAAATACCCAATTCGTTTCATTCACCTGTAGGATTCTGAATTTCCAGATTTACCTAGGCCAAACCTTCTCCAACTACATGGGACAAATATTTTTCCTTATCTTTTATTTAGATACAAACCCCCAACATTGATTCTCACAGACGCAGTAGCCAGGTCTCCTATAGGCAAAGCCAACACTGCTGTAAGGCTCCTCCTAAACTTGTAAACTTTGGCAACACCATGATGCCTTAAAACCTGACAACTTGTGCTGCATATTCCCACTTAAACAGTGAAAAATGACCTGTGTAACATGCCTGATGCTTTCCCTCTCTCTCACTCCTCCCTCCAGCCCTGGGACATGTGCTATGCTTACGCTCCCAGGTCATCACTGCAAATCCCAGTCAGCAGGAACCAGCAGCCTGCTGCCCATCACAAGGCTACCTGGTGACTGCACCATTGGCTTGGGGGCTTCTTTGGCAGAGGAGCCCTTGTCACATCCTTCTCCCAGAGTCCCCATGCCTCTGGATGGAAAACGGTCCGGGATGGCTCCTGTGCTCCATCACCCCACTTCAAGGACAGATCCAGCTGTGATCTGGCTGCAGGCTGGAAGGAAACAGCTGGATGGCTGTAGTCACTTTGCCAAAGCATGGGCCTTGTGCCAGGTGTGCTCCCAGGGGATCTCTGGACAAAGCCTCCCGCAAATGCTGTTTCAGGGATCAGCTTGAGGATTCCCCTTTCCTGCTCCAGCTTTGCTCAACAGATTGTTATCAAAGCCCTCTCTGCTCACTTTGTGATGTCCCTTCTGCCTTTGTCTGCCACCAGGATGCCAAGGAACTGCTCTTGTGCTACAAGCGTGAGGCTGGCAGGGATCTCCAGGTCTCCTTGTGCCTCTGGGTCTGTGGGAAAGCCTTGTTCAGGCAGCCCCCAGCCCCCTGCCCTGATAAATAACACCACTGTTAGCCAAAAGGCCCTGCCATTGCGAGCCCGCTCTGTCCCCCACTTGTGGCACCGAGGCTTGTCTGAGTCGTGGTGCTGCTCTTCAAAGCGTGCTGGTGAACCTGTGCAGGACCTCCTGCGGGCTCACAACCTGCCACTGAGCCTGGGAGCTCCTCCAGAGTGGATGTCACTCTGTGGAGGGGGTTTCTCATCTTGGAAGGCTTGGATCTGCCCCATCAGCAATGGCTGGCCCAGGTTTTACACGTGTGGCTCTGCCAGTTTTGGTGGGTCTGAAACGTGCTGCGCTGAGCACTGCCTCCCCATGCAGGCCAGTGTCCTCCCCCTGCCACTTCCTTGTGTCTCTGCTCCCGTCTCCCAAGTGGAGGAAGAAGCCCTTTCCTTAGAGCCCCCCCAAATGCTCACACGCTGGGCCCTGGGGGGCCCTTCTCTGCTCAGCCCCAGCTCCAGGCAGACGGGCAAGAGGCGACGGGTGCTGAGGCAAAAGCAGAGCAGCTCTCTCTCAGCAGAAAAAGCTCTTTCATTTCAATCTAAAGCCACCTTCTCCTAGCACAGCTCCTAGCCCTGAGTGCCCTGCAAGGGATTGCACGAGTTTCATTAATCAGGTGAACCCAAACCCACCCAAAATCACCCGCTCTGTGCTCTTGGGGCAAGAGATGACCACACGACCGTCTGAAGGCCCCTCGGCTCCCCTCTCCCCACACAGCTTCTCTCTAAGCATCCCTCCCACAAGCCCCACTGAATGGTCGCTTTCGAGCCCCCAAAACCCCCCCAGTGATTTCTGCCCCCCCCGCCCCATTTAGGGCCACGAGAAGCTGCGGTGTCTGTGTGGGAGCGCAGGGGCTGGCACACAGCAGCGACCTGGCGCTCCCCGTGCGACGGGGGCAGAACGCATCCCAGCTGCAGAGCCAGGGCTGGGGCAGGGCAGGACCGCGCAGGGTACCTGGAGGAGGAAGGCCAGCAGCCCCACGCGCCGCTCCTTGCTCCGCAGCGTCCGCCTCTCCCCAGCGCCCGCCGCGCTCCCAGAACATGGACGGGAAAGTCTGGCTCCTCTGATTCTCGTTGCCAGGACACATCGGCGTTCAAACCCGAGCTGGGACCAATCAGCCCCAGGGCTGAGGAGCACCAGCCCCACGTCATCCACCACCAGCATTTATTTGAGCAAAGAAGTGTGACAGCGGTCACACAGCCTGTGGAGAGCTGCCATTGTGCAGGTGGGCTCTGCCCCCACCCCTGCTGTGCATTGGCAGCCTCTTCTGTCGGGCTGCAGGAAACAAAAGAGCTGCGGAGAAGGAAAGGGAGAAGAGCTCTTCCCTCTGACTGCCAAAACCGAGTTGGAAAGCCTGGGCTCTTCTGCCTGTTCTCTCTGCCCACCTCCTGGCTCCAGCCCAGACCCCGGTGGACACCTCACCAGGGAGAGCCAGCGCCCGGGCCACGTCTGCCCAGGAGCAATGGAGCATCCCCAGCACTGACCCCATCCTTGGTCCCCCAGTGCAGCCACTTCCACCTGCCTAGCTCTGCTCCAGACCATGCAGAATGGGCACGTTGTCCTGGTTTGACCCAAACAGAACCAATTCTCCTTTCAGTGACTTCACTTTTCAGTTCAGTCTCTTCTCAGACTGCACTTTCTGCAGTTAACAACATGTTGTTTCAGACACTGTCTGCTCCTGGCAGTGATAACACTCGATGTTTATAGTCAGCACTGAGCTCTCAGTACAATGGGGTGCAGAAAGGCTCTTGCTTACACTGAATCTTACAGAGACCAAGGTCACTGCCAAAGTCCTTCGATGCTGCCTTGGGGACCCTGTTAGTGTCAGGGTGCAAAAGGGTGGCACCTGCAGGGCAGAGTGGACAGGACAGTGACCCACACTGACCAACGCAGTATTCCATCCATGTCAAGCTCAGTATAAAGCTGAAAGATCATGAGGGGCAAGTTCTCTTTTTCCATGGCCGGTGTCCTGGGAGGACTCTGTCTGTTCTTCTGTCTCCAGTCCCGACCAGTGCATTCCCAAATTCTGTTCCCATCTGCTGCTGAGTGCAGGAGTCCATCCCAGGATCTTCCTGGGATGCTCTGCAGCATCAGTGGTCATGTGAGCATCACTGGGGGGAGTGTGTGATTGGGGTGGAGACTAATATTTGTTTTGTATGTATTTGCATATATTTCAACATTTTTCTTCTTATTATCTTTCCTTTTTATTGTTATTGTTTCATTAAAGCTGTTTTAGTTTTTTCCAGCTCTCCTTTTTCTCCTTTCTCTTCCCCTGTCCAAGGAGGGAGAGGGGTTAACAGAGAGCATCTGTCAGCTGTTTAGTGGCCGGCCCAGCCCCACACCTGACGCACAGACCCACAGGCTCACAGCTACAGGGATGCTTTATGGCATGGATGTGGTTGCAAGGGCACTTTGTCTCCCAGCCAGGCCCTGTGGGATGTTTTCTCCAGAGCCCAGAACTGGAGCCCTACGCCCCTCGTGAGCACTGGGGACTCAGGTGCACAATGCAGACAGACCATCCTTGGTGTGTACCTGAGTGAAAGAAGCAGCCATTGTCCTCTCTCCTTTGGTGCCAGCAGTGGGAACTGGGGCTTTTTGTCTGCTCACAGATGGGGAGGGTTAGACCTACCAGGCTCCTTCCCAAGGTGAGGTAGGTCCAGGTGCCTGGGTAGGTACTGAAGAGAGACCTCCACATCACCTTGGTGGTGGTGGTAGGGGGATGGACAACAGGGGTGACAACAGGGACCCAGGTGTCCTGGCAGAGCTCCTCCCCTCAAGCCCCTTAGGATCTCCAACTCAGGCATCTATGAGAATCTTCCTGCTCATGGGCCAAAGCCACTGGATAACACTCTCCACACCCAGAGCAGATGCTGAGCCTCTGGGACAAGCATACCTGGTTTCTGCTAACCCCACTGCCTGTCATTTATTTTCCCTAGCAGAAGACAAATGAGGTTTTTCCAGCTCCCAGGAGAAGAAGACCTGAAGCATGGTCTGAGCATGCTGGAGGGAGGAACGGTAGGATCAGCTACATGTGGTGCCATGCCTTACTCACCTCTCCATTATATCACCTCCCAAACATTCATTTCACTCCATTAATTAGCTACACCACCAAGGTGCAATCCACTCTTGCGGCCAGCACTTGGGCTGGTTTGCTTGCCACCCAGTGCTGACAACAATTAACAAATCCAGGCTGGCTCCTCACTCCACTCTGCTCCGCAGGCAGAGGTGAATGAGTTGTAGCAGCCTTTTCCCAGTGGATCTGTGTGTTGCCTCTACAGTACCACGCACCCAGACTGCCTGCCTCAACTTTGGGCTCAATACATCACCTCATGAATGGGATATGATTGAATTAAAGACATTGTTTCTGCAGAAGATGGCCCCTGTGAGGCTGTAAAGGATTAAAGGACTTCAACTCACTCATTTTCAGGACATACCTACATTAATTTGTGGTGACTTTATGGCACAGACAAGTGCACAGGGAGGTGTCTGTGTGGTTCTGAGGTTGCTCTGCTTATCCTTGGCATCAGCCTCCAGCACTGCTGGTAGGACCATGGTTCCACATGTCCCTCGTTTGGCTCAGATACCAGATTTCTCCATTGACTCATTGTAGGAGGAGAAGGGGAACAACAATCACAGAAAGCAATGGGATGGATTTCACCCCCTCATTATCTCCATCAGCCCAATTACAAAGCCTGGGGAGGGTGGCAGCTGTTGGGAAGGGCTGGAGTCCCACCAGCACACACAGTGCTGGAGGATGAAAACAATGATGCTTCTGGGAGTCTTCCCAAAGGGAACAGACAATGTGGCAAGGGAGCGGGGTGTTTCAGTACGGTGCCAGGTGGATATGAAAGCACATCCCATCTCTACCAGTGCTGTTAGTGCTTTTAATCACAGGTTATGAGGGCTGAACAAAATTGCAAAGCAGTAAGACCTGGCTGGCTGGGCATCACCATGGTGCTGCAACACACGGCTGGGAGCTGCAGTGCTGCACCCATGCAAAAGGCATGGGATGGGGCTGCCAGAAACATTGAGCTGGGGTTGTACTATCAGTTCTCTGGAAAAATACATTTTCCAGAGAAAGACATTTCTGCACTTAATGCACGTGATTGAGAAGTGTTCCCCTTTATCCTCTACCCATCTGTCCCCACCTGAGCCAGGAATGAACTTTTAGCCCCCCAACTTACCATCTCTTATCTCAGGTTTTAACGCAGGCAGCTAATCTTGGGTCCCAGTCTCTTGGGGAGATTTTCAGTCAATGCTAAAAACATACTTGAGAGCGACTTCTCTCTTAGGCAGCTGACTCAGTCCCTGGAGGTGCCATCTCCCTCCTCCACACAGGCAGGAGGCACGTATAACCAGACACAGCCAAGTGCCTTATGTTAGATGGGAGGTGAGTCTTACCTCCAGGCAAAATCAAAGGATGTGAGACATAAAAATACACCAGAGGGCCTTGCTCTGCTGGGAGCCACCACTGACCAGCCCCATGCATTTTGTCCAGGTGAGTGGAACTGGTCAACTGGGTGAGAGAGCTCAGCTCCCCCCTCCAGGACTCACCAGCTCCTTTCAGAGCTGAAGATGCTGCTGCTGCTGCTGCCAGCACAGCTCTCCTGCAGCTGAGCTGTCAGCAAACCTGTTGTGTTGCTGGACAATGGACATTCATCCAGACAGATGGGACATCTGACTGTGGACCCTTTGAAAGGTTATAATGGAAGAGGGTTCCAGCAGAAACCTTTTCCACCACGTCGCTGTGAGTGTCATCATGCGGCAAAGCTAAAAGCAATGAAATGTGCTAAACTAACTCACTGGTGGGGCAGAGTGCACTCAACCAGTTAACCATCCATGGCAGCTAGCACGTAGTCTTTTCCAGGGCCCAGTGGCTCAGTTCTGCCCCTCCTTGCATCTCCAAGCGAGATCTGCTCGCTCTGCCTGTCACCGGTGCAGATGTCCCGTCCACAGCCACACATCACACGCACTGATGCAGTGACACGATGGGGTAAGATGGTATCTGCATGCAGCAGCACAGTGTGATTTCCCTTCAAGCAGTTACTCCTTTGGGAGCTGCCCCAACTCCCCAGCTAGCCACCACCAGAGAAGGAGAGAAATAAATAAGCTCTTTCTGGAGGGGCTGGAAGCAGTTACTGATTCAGTTCTTCATTCAGTGCATGTTTGAGTGAAGCAATTCACAACTGTCCCATCAATTCAAACTTGCATAGTAATTTTAACCACAAAACTCAGGAACTTGGTCCATCTTTCCTAGCAGATCTATTATTCTGAATCAGTCTCTAAGTAGCAACAATAAAATGATCTCAGCCTGATACACCAAAGCCCAAAACCCTAAAAGTCTAAAAGCCAAAGTTTTTGCTATCGCTTTTCTCTGGATGAGAATACCCTACAGGAATGTGGCAAAGACCCAATCCCCTGTCTCCCTCTTACCTCAAATAAATAATAGTATAAAAGAAGAATAAAGTAAAATTAAGAATATATATATATTTGATAAGCACTTTTATAAAAGAGAAATAAAAAACCCTGCAAACCCCTTTAGCACTCGGAGCAACCAGAGTCCAGGAAAATGCCAGGGGTGAGGAGGAACGTTGTGCTGGCACTGCCAGTGTGGGAATAGTGAATGGGGAGGGAACGGTGACCCCCAGTTTTCCACATGGACACTGCAGCCTTAGAATGGACCCAGCCTGCAGTTGTGTATTTTCTCGGCCTAATAACAACTCCAACAAATCTATGCCCATCTCTGCCCTCCCCACATCAGCTGCTCTCAGGTGATCATCCCTTCTTCCCCATACTTTTGGCTTAGCCTATGTATTCCTTGGACAAACTCCCCCAAGGCAGTGTTCTCCCTCTCTCACCATTCCCCCTGAAGCATTTTCACAGAATCACAGAACAGTCTTGGTTGGAAGAGACCTCCAAGATCATCCAGTCCAACCATTAACCCATCACTGCCCAGTCCCCACTGCCCCATGTCCCTCAGCACCACATCTCCACGGCTCTGAAATCCCTCCAGGGATGGGGACTCCCCCACTGCCCTGGGCAGCCTGGGCCAGTGCTGGGGAACCCTTCCAGGGAAGAAATTCTTCCTAATATCCAGTCTAAACCTTCCGTGGCACAACTTGAGGCCATCACCCCTCGTCCTGTCACTGTCACCTGGGAGAAGAGACCGACCCCCCCTCACTACCCCCGCCTTACAGGGAGCTGTAGACAGCAATACATGGAAAGCCCCTGCAATACAATCAGATCATTCTTGGCACGCTCGTAGCCTCCAGTGAAGACCCTGACCCCGTTGTGTGAGGCACTGCATAGGCAAGACCCTGTCCCACAAAGCTTGCAAGCTGAAGGGGCAAGATTGATGGGAGGTGGGAGAAAGCATGTTTCATGATCTGCATTTTCCAAAGGGCATGTAGAGGGGTGGAATGGTTGATCCCATGGCCCATGGTCAGCCCAGATGCCTGTGGCAGAGCCAGAAGTGAATGCAGCTCCACTGCTGTATCACCTCTCTCATGGCTGCTCACACTCTTAAGACACAGCCAGAAACCTGGCCTTGCTGGACTGGTCTCCCCTCTGAGGTGGGAGGTGAATCTCCACAGAGCAGCAGCCTTTTGCTAGCCACAGTTCAAACGTCATCACTTCTGGATGACTTTGGCCCTGGAGTGACCTCAGATCTCCTTCTAGAGGGGGATGTGGGTTGTTTTGCTTATTCTTGGTTAAAACCCAACAAGTCTTTGCAGCCTGCAAAGAGTGAAGGAGATTGTGACGAGGCACGCTGTGCACAGGCAGTGGCTGGAGGTGACAGCTGCTGCTGAGGAAAGCTGTACCCACCCAGGTCAGGGAGAGGAGATAAAGCAGAGCGGCGTGAGGAGAGCAGCACCTCCAAGGGTAACCAGTTAGCGAGGTGGAGGTGTGCTGAAGGGTTAAAGGGTTTTACTGAACGCACAGAAGAGACTAAATGGATCGGAGAGCAAAAATCCAATTAGGAAATCTAACAGGAAGAAGTCAAGCTCTGAAACAATAAAGATAATAGTTTTAACTGCCAAATAAAAGATTAGAGCTGAGTGATGAGAGCAGATTTGCAATGGGGCCAAGAGGAAGGAAAAATTGTAGCAAAAAAACCCATTAAAAAACCCCCCACCGAGTTATTGTTCCTCGAGACAGATTCACATTACAGCCTCACCTGCAGGTTCATCTCAGGACCTAAACTGGGTGACTGGTTCTTGCCTTTATAATAGGCTGAATGCCTTCAAAGAAGTTTGAAGTTCCAGTTTGAGCCCATTCCTGACTTATCGGCATGAAATAAGCCAGGAGAGAACGGGCCACAGTGAGGTTTGTTTGCTTGCTTTGCTTTTCTATGTTGTCTTATAAATATGTTTTACCCAGGATAAAAGCAAAAGGAAGGAGCTGGCACAGCACCGAGTGTGTTCCCTTCAGCTCTCAGACACCACCATGCACTTGTCTACGGTCCCTCACTCTCCGTGGGGTCTCTGCAGGAAAACCAAGCAGATTTGACGCTGGGAGGACGGATGTGTGGTCAGCAGACAGCACAGTGCTCATAAAAACACCCAGATGTCACCTTTGCCCTTCAGAGGAGAAAGAGTTCTGGATAAAAAAAATGTATATATATAATAACAAGCTGGTTAAGCATGGCATGTGGTGCCAATTACTTAAGCAAACGGGATCACAGGAGCTGGCACAGCTCGTGGCCAAGGAACAGCAGCATGTGGAAGGAGCTAGAGCTGCAGGGCGGGCGTGCTCGCCCAGCCACCGCACTGACCTGTGCTCCAAAACGGCCTCTTGCAGCCTCAACCCCAAATAGGGCAACACAGAGAAGGGGAAGGAGGATCAAAGGTCTGAAGGAGCTTCGCTGCAAGCAAGGACTTGTGCACGTCAGGACTCCTCAGTCTGCAGAAGACATGACTGAAGATGTTATGGTAGATGACGATGAAATCATGGCCCAAAGAAGGCTGACAGGGACTGGCCTTGCTGCCTCTTCTGAGTGCAAACATTGGGGCTGATTTCAAAGCACACATGTCCTCACACTGCAGGGGACAGACATGGGGAGCTCCTTGCCCAAGGATGCTGTTGGCTGTGAGCATTTACATGTGTTCAAGATGAGACTGAACAAGTTGGTGTGGAAAAAAGTGATCTGGATTAATAAATACAGACACAGGCTGATGCTCTTTACCTGTGTCAGTAGAGAATGGTGAGGGGACATATGGGCCACACTCTGCCCAGGTGGACATCACTCCTGGAGGAGATGACACGGGGTGGGAATTGAGGGGGTGCTAAGCAACATGCTCTTGGGAGCTCCTACTGTTCCCTGAAGGCACCCTAGGACACAGTGATTCAGATCCTTGGTCTGTCCTAGTACAGGAATTTCTTCTTACTCATGGCTAAGCAGCCACGTGGCTCCCAGTCTTGTCCCATTAGGTCTTCCAGGATCAGAGCTGTCCTACATCTTACCACCAGGAAGGCCTGACAGCAAGTGATTTCTCCCTGTAGTGGATGTACTCAGTGGTCAGCCTGCATCAGAGAAACCAGGTCACAGCCTCAACAGACTTACTGCTACAGGGTGATTTGTTACACTCAGCAGAAAAAGAGGTTATAGAATCACAGAATATCCTTGGTTGGAAGAGACCTCTAAGACCATCCAGTCCAACCATTAACCCAGCACTGCCCAGTCCCCACTGCCCCATGTCCCTCAGCACCACATCTCCACGGCTCTGAAATCCCTCCAGGGATGGGGACTGCCCCACTGCCCTGGGCAGCCTGGGCCAGGGATGGGGAACCCTTCCAGGGAAGAAATTCTTCCTAATATCCAATCTAACCCTCCCCTGGCACAACTTGAGGCCATCACCCCTCGTCCTGTCACTGTTACCTGGGAGAAGAGACCGACCCCCCCTCACTACCCCCTCCTTTCAGGGAGCTGCAGAGAGCAAGGAGGTCTCCCCTCAGCCTCCTCTGCTCCACACTGAACCCCCCAGTTCCCTCAGCCGCTCCCCATCACACTTGTGCTCCAGACCCTTCCCCAGCTCCACTGCCCTTCTCTGGACACGCTCCAGCAGCTCAGTGTCCTTCTGGGAGTGAGGGGCCCAAACTGAACACAGGACTCGAGGTGCAGCCTCACCAGAGCTGAGTACAGGGGACAATCACCTCCCTGCTCCTGCTGGTCACACCATTG
Organism: Podargus strigoides; assembly: GCA_028020825.1. Classification (NCBI taxonomy): domain Eukaryota; kingdom Metazoa; phylum Chordata; class Aves; order Caprimulgiformes; family Podargidae; genus Podargus; species Podargus strigoides. The sequence continues at coordinate 7,699,429 of CM051633.1, forward strand.
CTGACACAGGCCAGGATGCTGTTGGCCTTCTTGCCCACCTGGGCACACTGCTGGCTCATGTTCAGCCTCGGTCCACCAACACCCCCAGGTCCTTTTCCACCAGGCAGCTTTCCAGCCACTCCTCCCCAAGCCTGGAGCGTTCCATGGGGTTGTTGTGACCCAAGTGCAGGATCCAGCACTTGGCCTTACTGAACCTCATCCCATTGGCCTCAGCCCATGGATCCAGCCTGTCCAGATCCCTCTGCAGAGCCTCCCTACCCTCAGGCAGATCAACACTGCCACCCAGCTTGGTGTCATCTGCAAACTGACTGAGGGTGCACTCGATCCCCTCATCCAGATCATTGATAAAGAAGATATTAAAATAGAACTGGCCCTATTACTGAGCCCTGGGGAACACCACACATGACCGGCTGCCAGCTGGATTTAACTCCATTCACTGAAGAATCCCAAAAAGCCCACAGAGGATCATCCGTCTCTTGCAGGGTTGAAGCTCCATCTCCAAGCTCACCCAATCCTATTCAGCCCATGGCCGTGTTTCTCCACCACCAAAAGTACACTGCTCATGTTAGACAGCATAAAGCCCCTCACCTCCCTCCTCCAACCCGCTTGTCAGATGGGAACATGTTCCTGTCAGTGCCAGCTCCCAGCTGGGAAGAGGAAACCTTTGCCAGTTCCATGCCAAGCCTTGGGGCAGTGGGTGTCCCTGACAACTTCATGTGTGCTCAGGCAACAGCAGAGCTTTAATGTCTAATGAAGTGAAATCTGCAGAGGTGTGGGGGCAGGAGATGCCATGCTAAAGCTCAAGATGCCCATGTGCTCCTTGTTGTCCCTGCAATATGATGTCTTCCTTGGCCATCCCTCTGAACCTCCCTTCCTCTGGATACGCTTTGTGGGATCACCAGCCCCAACAAGAGGTGCCAGGCACTAACCAAATCTGTGTTCGGTCTGTGTCTTGTGCCTGTTGGAAACCACCTCATCTTGGTCAAAAGAAGGACCATGCATCCTCACAGAGAGGTCTTTTCAAGTTCTCCTGAAGCCAAAAAATGCCAGTGCTCCTGCCTGGTTTACATTTCCCTAGCCAGTGATCCCCTCAGGGACCCCAGCCCCGAAGCACAGTGCTGCAGAAGCTGGGATAAACCCCTGCACCACCAGGACATCCTGGGTAGGCAATGGCAGAAGAAAGAGATATTTAAACTGGAGCCGCTGTACTTGCAGTGCAGGATAAAATCTCACTTCAGCCAAATGTTAAAGAGATGGCACAGGCTCTGGGCAGGCTTTGTATTTTTTTTTTCCTGCCTGAATAAGGAGCAGCATGTGAGGACCAGGGAGCTGAAGGGCTGACAGCTGAAGGTTAACATCAGGTCAACAAGCCCTTTTTCTCTGCCTTTGAGCCCCTAGACCCTGAGGTGGAGGGGTTACCTAGAGCAAACATTGTTTAAAAGGCCCTTCTTTTTTCCCAGCCTCTTTCCCTTTCTCTCAGAGGAGCTTCCTTGGGTTTGAAAGCCAGCTTGGATACTGCTTTGACCCAAGCCAGCAGAAAATGGGAGCAATGGCAAGCCATGGCTCTTCTCCCATCTAAAGTCCACCAGTGTCTCTTTCCCAGGATGAGCTCACTCCTACGCACCTGCAAGTGTCTGCAAGCACCTGAGCTGCACGCAGAAAAGCAGGCTTCAGCTCCTGACTCTGCAGCTGATGTCTCGAGTGATGCCAGATGTTCACAGACTGACTCAGCCACTCCTGGGTTTCCTTGTATTGCAGGAGCATAACCAAGGTCTGGTATCTCTTCCCCAAAGCAAAGGTCATCACCCCTCCCCTTGTCACCCTCGTGGTGTGTGCCGAGACGGTGATGTCCCGGTGGAGCAGTGGTTTCTGTTTGCTCGGTTGGGTGGTACCACAACTCAAACACAACAAGTGTGGTGTTTCCCTGGGTCCTGCTGAGCAGAGGGCTGGGGGCTGGCCTGGCCTGCACCCAAAACACCCAGACTCATCAACTTCAGGGCAGTAGAGCAGCAGATCTTTTTTGCAATGCACATTTTGATGAATACAATTACTATGCACCTTTTAAAGCGGCGACTCAGAGCCTGCATTGGATGGGGGAGCTCTGGGGGAAACAACTTGCATCCCTAAAGGGATCCAGCTGGCCAGTAGGGGAACTTGGGTCTATGGCTGTCCAAGCTAAACCTGGCTGAGCGTGCTATGGGGATGAGAAATGGTTCCCCAACCCTTCCCACCATCTCTGCTCTGGCTGCCTCAATCCCGAGCGGTCTGAGAGTTCTGAGCAGCTTGGAGAGGAGGGAGAGGGGAAGGGATGGGATGGAAGGAAAACCAGATCATAAACCATCACAGGTACTTCTCTTGTCACCTTCTGGCCACTGCTTCAGGCCTTGTTAGAAGTTGCATTGATTTAAAGCTGTTGTAGTAATTAAAGTAGAACAACCTTCTCAGTCATTTTTTTCACACAAATATATATATATGCACATACATATCCCTGTAAAATTAAAGCAGCATCCTTTACATTGGCATAGCTTATTTTTGCCTGGGAAGGAGGTACTGGTACTAGATGCTTAAAAGATGTGTTTATATCAAGTGTTGCACCCCTTAAATGACAAAAACATTTCACTTTCAAAACACCTGCCACATGTCTGACTGGTATTTATACCAATAAAAATGATGTGTGTGCTCTAGGAAAATGAATCCAAAATAATTAAGAGTGCAAATTTAGATTAGTGGAACCACATTAAGTCTTTTTGTATACACTCTCATTTGAAATAAACATTCTTAATTCAAGTTAATTTGTAATTCATTGAAAAAATCCTTAATTAAACTGAAGGGACCATTAGTCTATAGCATTCCAAATCAGACTGTCAGTCTAGCTCTTGGCTGATTCCATATTGCCTGTCAGAATTACACCTGAACAGAAACACCCAGGAGTTTGCCTGGGCAGCCCAGAAACCCTCAGGGACTGTGAGGGGGACCTGGGGACAGTGCTGACACATCCAAACCTTTCAGCCCCAGCACTGTGAACAGAAGCTTGACTGCTTGAGCAGAGAAGCATCCCTTTTGGGCTATCTTCCCACCTCCCTGGCACCTGTTCTCCTCTCACTTCTAAGAGTGAGAGGAGGGAACCCACCCTGCATCCCCACAGGGACCCAGACCCCTGGGGATCAATTCTCAAAGCTTGTTCAGAAATGCCTAGGTGTATGTTAAGTTTTTGCATGTGCCCAGTGCTGTATTTTACCCTGCCCACAGCAGGTATGCACCCCAAAATTGTACCTTGCCAAGTGCCAGCCAGTTGCCCACCATCACTCATAAGGCAATAAAGCTTCTTCCCTGAAGCCAACATAAATTTAGGATATTTGGGCAGCCTGGGCCAGCCTGAAACAGGACAGTCAGCATCTGTGTCACACAGTACCGGAGAGGAGGAAGCATGGCTCTGCCCTTGCTCATTGCCCCACAGCAGAGGTGGACACCAGAGCAGTGAGCACCAGCCCCAGCTCCTTGCACGAGCCTTTGGGCAGGCTGAGGACAGGGGACAGCCAGGAGAAGGGCTGAGCCCAGGCTGGGTCACACATGGGGCTGCAAGGACTTGTGAACCACCCCTCAGCCCACAAACCTGCATTAATAGTCTCCTCCTCTTCTCTTATTTTTCTTCTGGTGCCAGACAGGAGTCCCAGCTGAGAGTCAGGGTCTTTCTGCCAGTCCTCTCTGAAGGGATTTTAATGAGAGCTTGTTTAGGCTTCTCATTGCTTTTCACTGGGCTTCCTTCTAAGAGTGTTTCACAAAGAGGGTCTGCTCCGAATGAGAAACTCTGAGGAGGCTGACAACTAGGGTCGAGCACCTGAAACCGTGCTGAGATGAAATGAGTCAGCCTCTAGGGCTGGAGGGGTAGACCAGGGTTATTGATAATCAGGGCTGATGGCTGACATCTGGCAAGAGGCACCACGTAGAGCCTGGAGGACAAATCCAGAGGGACAGCCTGACAGAGGATAGCCTTTGTCTTAACTCTTCCTCTGGGTATGCTTATTTCTGTGATCATGCACCAGTTTTTCCTGGCAGGGAGGTGCTGGTGTTGCAGTGAAGTGCACAGCAGACTGCAGGGAGATGTAATGCACAGTAGATCTCCATATTGTGCACCATCAGCAAGGCTGGTCAGACCAGGCACGACACACTGGGCCTTCCCAAGACCAGTACAGCAATCCCTCAGATGGAGAGCAGCTCGTGTCCTCTGCTCAGTTCTTGCTTTTGCTCTGGCGAATGGAGCAAGTGTAAACTATCCCCTGCCATCACTAACTGGGATTTGTGAGGGTGAGCTGTGTCAAACTCATCCAACCACCTCCTGCAGTGGAGCCACCAGCTTTGTGGAGAGGAAAAAAAGCAGCAGACAACGTATTTTGATGTTAGTAAGACTCTAGGCATTGTTATGGATAAAACACTCTCATAGGTAAGTCTGGGAATAATTGTAGAGATGAAAAACACTGTACAAAGAGTGTGCAGAGCATATTTACTGGTTGCTCAGGTCAAAACAGAGAGGGTTCAAAATTGTTAACCCATTCAGGTATTCAGTTTGGAGACAACAGCAAACAGGAAGAATTGCAAGCACACCTGAGAAAGGGATAACAGTTCAAGATGGTCTTGAGAAATTGAAGAAAGAATTTGGAACCACCTCCCCGGAACATAACTCAACAGAACTGAGGGTAAGGTGACATGGGAGAATCAGTTGGACAAATACAGGATGGAGAAAGGTGTTCCTGCTGGGATAATCAGTTCAGCAAATGTAGGATGGAGAGGAAGAATTTCTATAGAAAGGGTGCTTTTGGTCATAATCCATGATATAGGTTAATCGTGCTGTGTTGGACAGGGTAAAACAGTTCTCTTGCATGGTTTCCTCTGCTCTGTGCTGGTAGCACTTCTCAAGAGTGGTAAGAAACCCTTGAAGAGAGCTGTGCAATCAGATGGGAAGAAAAGTGATGAGGGAGGGGTCAGTAGAGGAACTGAGGTAGTTTTGTCTAGGAAAGGGAAGGCTGAGGAGATGTTTCAAACACAGAAAGGGCTCTGATGGAGACCAGGGTTTGTGCAGGCAGAATGAAAAGCAGTGCTCTGCGATGGGGGCAAGGGTGGTCTGGGCTAGATGGGGGGAACACCTCTATCCCAGTTGTCAGGGTATCAAAAATCAGTGCTGATGCTGCACTGGTGGGACCTGTGAAAGAAAAAGTGCCAGGAGAGCCAGGGCAGGGCTGGGCAGCATGGTGTCACCTCCCCATGTCCCTTCCACTCACCCCTTCCTCCCATCCCGCTAAAAACTCATGTTCCCTGTGACCCAGGCAATGAAAAAACACTGGGGAATGGCTGCAAGGTTGCAAGGAGCTTATCATGGACTTGTCTTTGTGTCCAGAGCTCGATGACACCAGCTGGTTCGCAGGCATTGACCACGGCAGTTTGTAGCATGCACCCTGCAAAAGTGAGTGCATAAGGATCAGGGGTGGTACCCAGGTCCGAGTATTCCCATTTATACAGTGTTCCTCAGCCTTGCACTGTGTTGTTAGATGTTAAAGTGATGGAGGATTTTCCTAGAGCTACCAGCGTGGAGATGAGACTACAGAATTATTCCATTCCTGCATGCCAAAGGCACAGATGATTACAATTTAGCTTCTGACTCCTACTCATCCTGCCTTGAAGAGATCAGATTAATCATGGCACATGATCAAAGAGATTGAAATGAAGAAACCAATAACCAGTTACCTTGCTGCAAAACTTGGATGGAGATAAGGACTGTAATTTTGCTGCAAATTAGCCTGGGCTCGGAGAAGCAAGAGATGTGGTGCTAACCCCAAGTGTTTTTATCCTAAGAAGTACTCCAGCTGCCCTGTTTCAATGAGGACTCTGCTGCTGCATCACTATCATCAAGAAAAAAATTTCACTGACTTTTGAGAGAGTAAAAGCAAAGTGTGAGACCCGTGAAAATGAGCAGAGCTGCAAAGAGACTTTGCCGTATGGCAAATGCACGTGGCAGCTCGGAGCACTTGTGGGCTGAAGCTCAGCAGGTCCCCAGTCACTGCCCAGGGGCCAGCTGCAGCCCCTGTGCCACCCTCCCTCCAGCAGAGCACCAGTAACACACTGTAACTGGGCCCCTAAACCCCCCATCCCTCTCACGGGACAGAGCGGCTGCTTTAAGTGGGGGTTAGCACCCTCCAAGAGAAACTTGGCAGTGCTGGGCACGTGTATCCCCCCCACTCCTCCTCCTCCTGGCACACACCACCCACAGACCCCGCTGGCCGCGCTCAGCAGCTCCTCGGAGCTCCGCCGAAGCGGAGCCAGATGGAGCTGCCAGCTCGCCTGTACGAGGTGGCACAGGCTTCTCAAGCTGCCTCTTCCCGGGCTGCTCACTCCCGCGTGGGAGGTGTAAGCAAGGCACGTGTTGCTTCCCCCGGTGAGTAGTCCTCCAGTGTGTCCCAGTGCCACCAGTGCCGGCACTGAAGCCTATGCCTGGTGGTCCTGCAGAGCTCATCAATGCCAGCTCAGGTAAGCCCTGTGTCACCTCTTCCAAAACCCCTCTGGGTGGAGAGTAATGAGCAGAGCATCGCGCCTGCTGGCCCAGGAGCAGAGGGATGTGGGTTTTGTGGTCACGCCGCTGTGTGGAGAACCTCTGTGCACAGAAAAGCCCTGGCCATGGACCCTGACCTTGCCCACCGCCACACTGAAGTGCCAGCAACAGCATCCCCAGCCCGGGAAGTGAAATGCCTGGGAAGACCCTCCTCCCTGCACACGCCCACTTGTTATTCCCACTTAAAACTTTGGGAGGATCACGAGAAAGAGCATCCGCCCCCATCCCTCAGAGACCTGTCCCGGGGATCCCGCGGGAGCTGCTGCCTGCAAGGACAGGCTGGCTGGTACCGGGGGGAGATGTTACCTGCTGTGGTGCACATCTCCATGTGGAGATGAGGTTTTTGTGCAGGGTGAGAAGAGTCAGAACCACTGTAGGCTGTGGCTCTGGCAAATCCCACCCTTAAGTAAAATTCTGTCTTTAATCCCCAGCATTTTGCTGTCTCAGTAAAGCCAGGCACACAGCGGGGAGGAAGAACAGGCAGCCTGCCTGCATCCCAGCTTGTCAGAATTCAGGTGCTGGCCATACTGTGGACACCTGCCTCAGGCTGCTGCAGGTCTTCATTGCTGCCAGTGGTTCCCAGTGGTTCCCAGTGCATCCCAGTGGTGCTGGGAACACTGCCTTTGGAGGATGGGAACAGTTGGTACGGGACTGCACAGGAGCGGGCAGGCACTGAATTTGCACTGCTTGGGAAGCAGAGCAGAGCCTTTGTGGGCTGGCTGAGGCAGCACAAAGCAGAGACTTGCATGTCTTGATACTGTCACTGTGGATAGGGCTGTGTTGACATTCCTGGGAAGCCCAATCTTTGCTGGAGAGGCACTTCTGGCCTCGCTGACCGGGAAGAGATGGGGATGCTTGGAGATGCAGCATTTCCCTCGGTGGGGAGCAGGCAGAAAAACCTCATCCTGCTGAATTTTCATGCTGGGCTTTCAGCAATTGGATAAAATCTCATGTAAAGGGAGAAAAAACCCCTTTCATAGCCAAGGCAGGAGGGCTGGGTGCTACCCTGGACCCCAGGGATGCTGCGTGAGGGGCTGTCACCTCCTTGGGAGCCTGCCAGGGTGGGCTGTGGCCTGGTGCAGCACCAAGGGTGGCACAGTGTGCCCAGTGTGGCTGTGGGTGTGTATCAACGCAGCTGGAGCAGCATGCAACACAGGACAGTGAGGAGGACATCCAAGCTAAGGGCAGGCATCTTGCTCTTCCCTTATCTCTTTAGCAAAGGCCTCTCCAGGGTCAGCCCAGGCCAGCACAAGATGCAACCTTTAATTACACGAGTTGTTTTGCAGCTACCTTTGCTCACCACGAAAGAGCCACGTTTGGCCCTCTCGGCTCTGCTCTGCTCTACATCTCTGCATCATTTTTAGCTCAGCTGCTTGCAGCCTGCACTGTTGGGCTTCTACCAAAGCTTTTTTTAGTGTAATCACTTTTGCACCACTGCTGTTGCACGGGAGGAGAGATGGTGCTGCATTCATCTGTGGGATGTGGGCTTGGTCCACCAGCTGTGATTGTGGCACCTGCCACACTAGGTCCAAGGCCACCAACTCTGCCAGCGAGAGGATTTAGGAGAGACCATTCATTGTGAGCAAGGATGGTTGTTGTCACCTGCAGCAGACCCCACAGGTGACACCAGACACATGGTAATACAACAAATATACAAGAAAAATCCCTTTTGCCCTCTCTTTGCTGGCCTTCACCTGGGATGTGGGGCATGTCCCTTCTCCGGCTCGGCTCTCTGCACAGTGACAGATGGATGTCACAGTCCCACCCCCCCGGGCAATGCCGGGCCAGGCGGGCTGGAGACAGATGGTGATGGAGGGGAAAAGGGTCCAGATCCTCCCAAGTGGCAGAAATTGCAGGAATCCCGGATTGCTGGAGCCAAGACGCTGACCCGGAGCTGTGGGAGGGAGGGAAGGTGGAGGCGCGTGGCTCTGCCGAGCCCGGAATAGCAGAGCAGCTGCTGAGTTATCACTCGTAATTATTACAGCATATGGGAGGGAAAGAATAGCTCTCAAGGGGAGAAAAACAAATAAGGAAAAGGCGGGCTGCTTCAGGGCTGAGCTGCGGGGAAGAGCGGCACTGGGCGCCGTGGTGAGTCCCTGCTGGATGGCAAGGGCGTCGGGGGACGTGGCCGGGACAGCGCTTCCCCTCCACAGCCCGGCAGGAATTTGGGTGCAAGTATTTGCACCCGCAGCAGCAGGTGCTCACCCACCTCACACGGTGGCCGCTGCCTGCTCAGGGGCATGGGTATGCCAGGGAGAGTGTGACACTGGCTGGGACACTACAGAGGGATGAGGTCTGGTGTGCTCCCCCCTGGTCCTTTCTCCCATGCACGATTCTGCTGCTTGCTCTGCAACGTGGCAGGAGCCACCAGCATCTGCCCGTGAGCGAGGCACCAGGACCGTGGGCAGCAGGTGGTGATGCTGGAGCACCAAGTGCCTGCATGCCGTGGTCTGGAGGGAGAACACCCAAATTTCTCCTCTAGGGAGGCTGGCAGCCCCCGTCTGGAGCTGCACAGGGAGACAGGACTGTGAGCATGAAGCATCGCTGCTCCTGATGGCCCCTGCAAGACATGGCAGGAGGCTGCAGAGGCAGAGCAAACACCTGCCCTGGGCTTCAGGATGTGCCAATGAGCCCCAGGACATTGAAGCAGAGCTGAAGGGAAAAGCCTCAGGGACAGGCCCTGCATGGTACAGCCACAGAGGAGAGGTGATGCACAGCAGCACGGGAGGGAGTGGGGAAATACAGAGGTGATTGACAGCCTGGGAATGAGGAGCAATGACAGCCTCTCTTGATTTCCACACCACTTGAAAAATAAATGTTGTATCCCCTTGTGGCTGTTATCATTTTGGGCTTTCATTACTTAAAAAAACCCATATATGACAACAAGTCTTTGGAAATGTGGAGCCATTGGCAGTTGCACCAGCTGCATCCCACTGCCTGGCTGCAGTATGGGGACAAAGAGCGGCAAAGGGATGCTCCCTCCCAAGAAAAAGCCTGGGAGATTTAATGGAGAAAAATCCTAGAATCATAGAACAGCCTTGGTTGGAAGAGACCTCTAGGATCATCCAGTCCAACCATTAACCCAGCACTGCCAAGTCACCACTGCCCCATGTCCCTCAGCACCACATCTACACGGCTCTGAAATCCCTCCAGGGATGAAAAAAAGAATAAATCTAACCCTATCTGCCATATATTAAATGTAAAGATTTAAATTCACTCATCAAATTTACCACCACTGAGCTACAGATTGGTGGAGGCTGGGAGAGCATTTTGGGCCCATTTTGATGTTTGCTGGTCCTATGCAACAGACGTGGCTGCAGAGATGGGGCAAGATTATCCTGTTCCTGTGCTCCGAAGGCTCTTCCCCGGGCATCTGCTACTGGCTACAACTGGAGATGACACAGGAGCAGGGTGAGGGGTTAGGGAGTTAGGATTTACTCTGCAGAGATATACTTATGCTCTCTTACATCCACCTCTCTCCTGCTTTTGACCTGTATTTTTCTGTCTGCTGCTGCCTACTACCCGACAGCATCATGAGTATCCTCAGAGCACATGGATGGGCACCTGCCTGCTCACCTGCATCAACACCAGCGTGTCCCTGGGTCTCTCATCCCAAGCCAATCTGATCTCATTGCAAAAAGCCAGTGGCTCTGCTGAAAAGTGCCACCATCTGCCCGAGCAGGAGATGGGGAGCCCTGGACCCACTGGGTCAATGTGCCAGGACCAAAGCACACCACTCCTGGAGAGAAGCCAAGAGCTTTGAGTGGTGCCTCCCAGAGGTGGGCAGGATATGAATGTAGATGTGTGCTGAGCACCTGCTGGCCCCATGGGAGCCTGGGAGATGCTCTTCAGCTCTGGTACCCCACTTGAACCTGCAGCACAGGCAGCTGCTGAGCAGCGATGATGCTACAATGAAGCTGCAGCAGAACACTGGAAATAGGAAAGATGGTTCTAGCTCCATGATCCAGGACACTAATAAATTCCATGTTGTAGGCAACAGCCCCAGTGCCATTGAATAAACCAGTCAAACCTTGCCTCTGGATCCTTGCTGAGACAGGTGTGGTGCTTGGAGTGTGAAGGACCAGCTCTGCAGCTAGCACGGATAAGCTGGCCTGGGTGAAAATCAGGGAGGCAACACCAGTTTGCACCAGCTGGGAATCTGGCCCCATGCTTTGTAAACCACTGGCCCTGCCAGAAGGGCTGACCCCCACCCCATGCAGCCTGGGGTGCTGCTCAAGGCCTTGCCTGGGTAATGAACCTCTGTGGGCAGGAGAAGAGGACTTCTGCTGCCTTCCTGCGAGGCTGAAATGCTGCTCGACTGCTGATAGTGTGGGGGTGATCTGACAACACAACTGAACCTGGAGGTGCTCCCCAATGCACTGACACCTCAGAAGAGAGGGAAGTGGTGAGGCTGAGATGTGCAGAGCTGCCTGGTCCTCGCCTCATCCATCTGCGGTGACCCAGGGGCAGGGGAGGGCTGTGCCCTGCAGCAGGACACAGCTTGGGGTATCTTGAATGAAAGGATGGAGATTCTCACAGCCTTTCTGCCAGAGCCTCCCTGGGGGATGGTGTTGGCTCAAGCATCCAGTGGAGGACAGAAATCCTCCCAAGAGCTGCAAATGAAGGAGTGCTTTTGTACGCTTTCCTGTTCCCACATTGCCCCTGGATGGCAGTGGCTGAGTTGGAGCAATTGGGGTCTTGCTGGGTAAGCCCTCTTAACCCAACCTGCAGCATGAGTCCCTCTGCAGCCTGAACCCCCCTGAAGCCCTGGTTCAACTTCCCATGTCCCCCACTCTTGGCTCAGGACAGGGTTGGCAGTGCCCATCTGTCGGCAGCGCAACCCCATCCCCCTTGGGGCTGGCACCTTTCCTGTGCAGGAGCCCTAGGAGGGAGCACTGTCCAGCACAGCCTGACACAGCATGTACTGCTCCTGGAGCACTGGCCACCACTGCCTTAGGGCTGAGATGGGCAGGCTGGCTGCTGAGCTGGGGATTCAACAGAGACCTGCCCCTGCTGCAACCACAGGAGCATCCAGGTCTTGTGTGGGTAACTCCCTTTCCCTTCCCAAACCACCTCAATGCAGTTGGGCATGGCAAGAGGCAGGATGGGGATACAGCCAGTTCTGCCATGCAGTGAGACCCTTCGGTCACTGAAGGGGGAAGCACTGAGAGCTGCCCACTGCCAGAAACATGGCCCTTGAACCTTGAACCCAAGCAGGTTGCCCAGGAAGGTTGTGGAATCTTCATCCTTAGAGGTATTCAAAAGCCATCTGGACATGGTCCTGGGCAACTGGCTCTAGGTGGCCCTGCTGGAGCAAGGGGTTGGACCAGATGACCTCCAGAGGTCCCTTCCCACCTCAGCCAGCCTGTGATTCTGTGAAGGGGTCGTGCTGCTTGCAGGAGAGCTTGAGGTAGGAGCAGAAGCATCAGAGTTGTGAGAGAAAAGAGGCAGGACTACAAGGAGTGAGAGACCAAAAGAGTTAATGTAAGTTGATGAATGGCTCAAACATCATTGCAAAATAAGCTGTGGCAGGCCCTAAACAGGAGGTTGGTTGGCAGGGTGGGGGCACATCAGAGGGTGCGCAGTCCCAGGCCCTGATGTGCCTCACACAATGACCTGCCAAACGTGGGCAGAGGCCATGCAGCTCATCTGAGGAAGGGGCTCATGACCACCCTAAAGACCCCTCACAACTACCCCACCTCACACTTTCTCTCCCCCACTCTGTCTTTCTGCCTCTTTTCCTCTCTTCCCTTCAAGGTGTGAAGTTCCCATAATGCCTCACAGCTCAGGTAAATATAGGTAAATAAAAATATAGGTAAATAATTAGGTAAATATAATTGCAATGTTTATAAATTACTTGTTCTTGTTAAGGCTGATGTTTAGCCAGTGTTTGTAGAATATTTGTTTCTGTTGAAGTTGTTGTTTGGACCTTGAGTGCTGTCCTACCTTAACCCACACTGTAAATGCTTTTCTATGTTTCCAACTTCGACTTTGGTTCTTCAGGTTCAAGTTACTTCTGTGTGAAAACAAAATGCTCGATCATTTGGTGTCATTTCACCTTAATTTAGTCTGATGGGATCATTAGAACTTTAGTCGCTCACACCCTCCCTCCTTTTGGGTTGGAATGTGACACAAGGGCACCAAGAAGTTGAGGGCAGAGGAGAGGGCAGGGTATCCAGGGCCCAGGATGAGGCATTCAGGCTCCACCCCATGCTCTGTCAGGTGGGCCAGCACATCGCGCTGGGGAAAGGTGCCAAGGAGTAGTTGGGCTCAGCTCAAATATCCCGTGTCTGCGATGAACCTCTCTCCTAGCCCCTCACGTGCCACCAGGCAGAAAAGGCAAAGATGCCACCAAGGGAAAAGCAGGGGCAGGGTCCTGTTGGGCACTTAACAGTGATCCTGACTCTTATGACCTCCCTGCTCCCCTGCCTGGGCTCGTATCCTGCAGATGGGGTGCTCCTTCTCCCTAGCGACACCACCAGTGCCCAAGCCTTCTGCTGGGGACAGGCAGGGGAGAAGGGCTTGACCCAAAATCTCTACCACCTACAAAACACTGGGGGTTTCTGGAAGCTGGTCCCAGACTGGAGGCCAGCAGCGTGGCTCCCTGTTGGTGCAGGCAGGGTGCAGGCAGGGTGCAGGCAGGGTGCAGGCAGGGTGCAGGCAGGCCTTCCTCTGACACCTTCGGTGTCTTTGCCCCCCGGCCGTGTGCTTGAGGTGTGCTGCACAGCCACGGCGATGCCTTCTGAAGAGGCAGTTGTAAACTCCAACATGAGTTAGCTGCAGCTGATCCCAAAACTGATCCCTCCCTTCTGCTCATCTTCCCCTGTAAATCAGTCACAAAGTTGCTCGATTGTAAGATAAACTTACTACTTTTTTTTTTTTTTTTTTTGCAGCAGCAAGGGCCTCTCCTTTGTTTTTCCATGCCACTAGTCTAATCCAAAGGTTTGTGTTTGGATTCCTGCTTCCCCTGGACTGTTCATAATCCAAAAAATGGGGATTGGCCAATAGCAGTTGAAAGGGGAAGGTAACACCACTTTTTTTCTTCTTCAAAACCACCAAAATTGGCACTAGATAAAATAAAATTAAAGGGATAGAACAAATCAGGGGAAAAAGAGTTTTTTAGCTTAGATAATTTTTTTCCCCATTTAAAAATTAACTCATTTGTGATCATCCAGGGGGAAAAGATATTTGACCCCACAAGACCTACAAATATTTTTAATTCCTGGCTATGACTCTGAAGCCCCACTTGGGGAGGCAGCAGGAGACATCCCCTGGAGAGTCCCAGCAGCTCTTGGGACTGAGCTTCTGAACCAGGGAATATTTGGTGACTAATCCAGGAAATCCCCTTCTGGAGAAGATGACCCTGTCTCATTCCTGGCATGCAGCATTTTTCTTGTCAGGGCTAAAAGGTCCTGTCTATGTTTAGCCAGTACCCTGGGCTAAATCGCAGCAGGTATCCTACCACCCGATGCTCCCTCCCCAGTTGGGAAGGAGAATCAGGGAAAAAAGGGAGAAGCCCTGTGAGCTGAAGTAGAAACAGATTTAATGGAATAACAAAACGGATCCAACAATCAACGTAGACTGTACAAAGTTCCACTCAGCCTGGTCCTTGATGTCAACAGCAGGAGCAGAAAGGCCAGGAGGGAGGAGCCCAGGGGGGAGGATCTCCACCATCACTGAGCTCCCCCCTTTTATCACGAGCATGATGAGGAGGTGTGGGACACCCCTGTGAGTCAGTGCCTGGAGTGGATCTCCCACTGACTGGGGCTGCTCATGGCTGCCTGCATGGCTGGGCCATGGGGCTGTGCTGGGGAACCAGGACAGATCCACGCCCTGACCCTGGAAGCTGCTCGCCTTGGCAGGACCATGCATTAGCAGAGTCATTCGGGTGGTCTGGAAATGCCATGCTCTGCTCTAACCCCTCTGCTCTTGAGGGAGGTGTTGTTTCGGAGGGAGATCCATCCCCCCTGCCTTGTTCCTAGCTCCATGTCTGATTCAGCAGCACGTGCTTCCCCTGCAGCAGGATGGCGTGGTGCTCCCAACCCGACTGCTGCTGCTGGTGTGTCCATCTCCCCCATGCTGTCCACCACAGTGTGCTGCTTCTCTTTTCACCGAGCACCTTCCTGCTGGGACAGATCTCCCAAAGGTTTCCATCGCTCGCTCCCACAGCAGCTTTGCTTCCTCTCTCCCTGAACCTGACAGCCATGCAGCTCCTTTACGTGGCAGATGGTGCAGCCACGCATTGCTCGGACCCTCGGTTAGTGTGTGCCCTGGCACAGCCCTGGCCCTTGATCAGCTCAGGGCATGACCAGGAGACAGCACAGGCTCAGCACCGTCCCCAGAGGCAGCATGGCTGGGGCCCATGTGTTTTGGCTGGTGGGGAGAGACTAGGTACTGTGATACTCATCTTCAGGCCCCTGTGACAGCTCTAGATGTCCCCTGGGGTGTGGATGATGCTGGTGACAGGGGCCTGCAGAAGCAAGGTGGCCCAGGGATGGAGAATGGACTGGGCTGGTGCTTGCTGTTGGGGAAGAAGTGTCTGACCCTGCCCACAAAGCAGCAGTAAAACTTGGGTATTGATTTTGCCAGGCTGCATGTGGTGAAAGGGCTGGGACAGAAGTGACGTGGGCTGGGTGGTGGCAGACGTTGAGTCCTTGGGATCAACCCTCATGGCCACTGCTCTGAAGCCCCCTGCAACCCACCAGAATCTCCCTGCACCGTCCTGCCAGGACATCAGGAGGAGGGCCACAATCCCTGTGGAGGGAAGGCCACTGAAGAGAGAAGAGCAGCAACAAATGCAGACCCTGCCCAGCTTGCACCGCTCTTCCAGCAAGGTCCTGCTGGGAGGTACCAGGATGGCAGCAACCGCACGCAGGCGGTGGGCTGAGGTGGGTGAGAACCAGAAGCAGGGCAGGGGAGAAGGCTGGAAGTGACAAGGTTGGGGATAAAGGGGAGAGAAGTGGCAGAGAGCTTTAACACAGCTGGGCTTGGACTGGTTTCAGACAGGTAGACCTGGCAGCAGGCATTTGCCCAGCAGCTCTAGGGAGCACAGCCCCCAAGCAGCTCTGCCTGGGCAGCCAGGGAGGAGAAGCTGGAACTCAAGCCATGCAGTCTAGAGCCTGTTTGCAGCTTGCAGCTACAGCCTGTGGCAAAGTTCAGCTTGTCGACACGCTGGCATTGCACGTAGCATCACCAGGTGCCCTACAGCACCACCAGGGTCCGACTGGACCACGGCTTTCCAGCGCTGAGGCAGGGTTTGGGGATGTTCTCCACTACATTTCGTGGGCATTGCAGGTTTCCTAAGGACATATTTCCAAACAAATCCAAGTCGTATGTGATACAGCACAGCACGTTTGGGGGCATCACACGAGGCCAGCACACTGGGTGCTGGAAAAGGTTAAAAAGAGAACGTTGAGCCCACTGTGTGCCGAACGCCTCCCAAACGCTCCGGAGCTGCTTGGGCTTGGTTTCGAATATTTTTACGTTTAAAAGGTACACTTGTGAGACTCTCTTCTTCCCTCTAGCGTCCGTTTCAAGATGTTCCTCTTGCTCTCCGAATTCAGCTGGAGCGGTGGCTTGCTTGGTCGCATGTGCAGACACTCTCCTCCTCCTTACATTTACAAATCATACTGCAACTCTCCATTCAGGAATCTGACACTTTATTTTTCTGATTTACACTGTGCCACGTGGGAGGATCCTGTTGCAAGGCTGTCATCCCTTGGCATGCTTAAAAATTTACCTCAATTGCTCCCGTAATTTTAGCACGACCGTGCAGAGCTCCAGTTGGGGATGCGCAGACGCAGCGAGGCTTTTGGTGGCAATGGGGAGAGGACGTGCCTGTGGTGGATGCCTGGTTTGAGGGTCAGAACAAGGTCCTGCTCTTGTTGCCACTATAAGACCACGCTACAACTCCTCTCAAATCAAATGATTTATTCTTGAGCTGAAAAAATGACTCCACTGCCCCTAAGGCTTGATCGAGGCTGTCACCACAAGGTTGTCATACTTCCAGTGACAGCAAGAGACCTCCCGAGCAGGATCTCCACTACCTGGGTCACCTCCCAGTTAGCTGAACTGGTTTCTAAACGTCCAGTCAGCATTTGACAGCTGTCAATGTGCACTTGCAGCCCAGAAAGCCAATTGTATCCTGAGCTGCATCAAAAGCAGCGTGGCTAGCAGCTCGAGGGAAGGGATTCTCCCCCTCTGCTCTGCTCTTGTGAGACCCCCCTGCAGTGCTGTGTTCAGCTCTGGGTCCCCCAACATCAGAAGGACAAGGACCTGTTGGAGCAGGTCCAGAGGAGGGCTATGAAGATGATCTGAGGGCTGGAGCACCTCTGCTATGGGGACAGACTGAGAGAGTTGGGGGTGTTCAGCCTGGAGAAGAGAAGGCTCTGGGGAGACCTTAGAGCACCTTCCAGTACCTGGAGGGGGCTACAAGAAAGCTGGGGAGGGACTTTTGACAAGGGCAGGGAGTGACGGGATGAGGGGTAATGGCTTTAAACTGGAATAGGGGGGAGATTTAGATAAGACATTACGAAGAAATTCTTTCTTGTGAGGGTGGTGAGACACTGGCCCAGGTTGCCCAGGGAAGATGTGGCTGTCCCCTCCCTGGCAGTGTTCCAGGCCAGTGTCTACATTTAGCCAGTACCCAGGGTTAAACCATAGCAGTCAGTCTGTCACCCCATGCTCCCTCCCCAGCTGAGAAGGAGAATCAGGGAAAAAACAGAGAAGCCCTGTGAGCTGAAGTAGAAACAGATTTAATAGAATAACAACACTGACACAACAACCAACACTGAGTATAGAAGGGTCTGTTCAGCCCAGTCCTTGATGTTGACAGCAGGAACAGAAAGGCCAGGAAGGAGGAGCCCCAGGGAGAGGAGGAACCCCACCCTCAGTGAGCTCCCTCCTTTTATAATGAGCATGATGAAGTGGTGTGGGATACACTTGTGAGTCAGCTGACCTAATTGGAACTCTTAGCTGACTTGGGGCTACTCATGGCTGCCTGCATGGCTGGGCCATGGGGCTGTGCCTGGGGAACCAGGACAGCCAGGTTGGATGGGGCTTTGAACAGCCTGGTGTAGTGGGAGGTGTCCCTGCCCATGGCAGGGGGGTTGGAACAAGGTGATCTTTGAGGCCTGTTCCAACCCAAACCATTCTATGATTTCCCTCTTTGGAGACAGAGATAGACATCCCCCTCTTTAGGGGACTGGGCAGCAGACCTGTCCTCCCAATGCATCTGCAGTGGGCCAGCTCTCTGCCAGCAGCATCAGTGCAGTCTTTGATGGCACCTTGAATTCAGTCCAGAACAAGCCCTCCTTGCTGCCCCCCAGCACTGCTGAACACTGCTGGCTCATGTTCAGCCACTGTTGACCAACACCTCCAGGTCCTTTTCCACCAGGCAGCTTTCCAGCCACTCTGCCCCAAGCCTGGAGCGTTCCATGGGGTTGTTGTGACCCAAGTGCAGGATCCAGCACTTGGCCTTATTGAACCTCATCCCATTGGCCTCAGCCCATGGATCCAGCCTGTCCAGATCCCTCTGCAGAGCCTCCCTACCCTCAGGCAGATCAACACTGCCACCCAACTTGGTGTCATCTGAAAACTGACTGAGGGTGCACTCGATCCCCTTGTCCAAATCATTGACAAAGACATTAAGACACTGGCCCCAAAACTGAGCCCTGAGGAACACCACTGGTGACTGGCATCTCAAACCCTGTTTTACCAATGCAGAGACTGGCAGTACTGGAGCATAAACCACCCAACTAATCATATCCCAGAAGTGTCCACGTCGTACCACGGGTGCCAACACTGCCCATGGCAATGAGCCTGAGCATGCTGGGCTCTGAACATGAGGGCAAGTCAAGGAACCATGTTGGAAATGATCCTGGCCTGACCTGTCATTTGTATGTATTTGAAGAGGAGCTGTGCACGAGACTTTCCCTTCTGAATGTCTCCTAAACTTTCTCCTTGGCAGCTGAAGAAAGTATCTTCTCTTCACCTAGCAATGAAGATAAATTTGTTCCAAACGCAAAGCAACCCCAAGCCTTCAATGTGAGTAAGTAACGGCCTCAGTAACGAGCGTGAGCTCTGTGCAGGAGGTGGGCTGTGCACACAGCTGCCATGGGGACAGTGGACAGGGCTAGCATTCCCTTTGGAATGTCCCCAAATGGGACACTAAGGTCCCTGTGACAGGCCAGGCTCTGCAGAGCCAAGAGATGCAGAACGCATTCCAAGTCAGAGCAGAAGCCACCTTCACGAGTCAGGGCCCACTTGGGTGGTTGGGATGCTGTCCCAGACGTGCTCACTTCAGGAGGAGGAAGGATTTTTAGACACTGAAAAAACTGACTGGCTTGCATGCAGCTCCTTGCTTCTTTCTCTGGTTATCTTTCAAAGCTCTGGCTGAGCAGAGCCTTTCAGCACGCAGGGCAGCACCAGCCACCCCAGCAGAGCTGCCTGTGGGACACCAGCTATGTGATGCTCATAGTCCTCCTGGATGGACCATGCTTCTGCTAACACCAAAGCACTGTTGCTTTGGGCCAAATCCCTTTGCTCCATGCCCTACTCCCTGCAGGGCAGCTGCCCCCAGCTAACCATCCTCTCCCTTAATGGCACGTGTGGATGAGACCTAGCTCCTGGCAGAAAACTCTTCCCTGCAGTGCTGATTTATTACTAGGTGAAGGGGGAGCAGTTCTCGCCCCTCTCTCCTGCTTTACACACCAGATATCAATTTGGCAGCCATCAGCAAATCCAACTAAGGCAGCAAGGCACCTAAAGGCATCAGCAG
This sequence comes from Podargus strigoides, assembly GCA_028020825.1. Classification (NCBI taxonomy): domain Eukaryota; kingdom Metazoa; phylum Chordata; class Aves; order Caprimulgiformes; family Podargidae; genus Podargus; species Podargus strigoides. Next base: position 7,718,808 of record CM051633.1, read on the forward strand.
CCCCTGGCCCATTACAAGAATGAGGGTGTGGACCCTGGTAATGCAACTCAGAAACTGGTTGTATCCAACTGGAAGCAAGGATCCTACTGAGATAAATATTAATGGAGTCTGCAAAGGCAGGGATGGGAATAAGCTCATTCATTAAAGTACTTTGTCCATATTCAAGGGACCAATGCAGGATTTTAACAGAGCAAACAGTGACAAGAAAACCCATGATGAAACTCCCTATATATTTCCCTTTTGGGCCAAGAGAATCAAATTCACAGGTAGCCCACCATGTCTGACATTTCCTAATTAGTCTATTAAAGCCCTGGCTGGCTTTTACATTTTCTAGATGAAAAAGGTAGAAAGTGGATGAGCAGAGGCTAAAACCAGAGCAGTAATTTCCTCTGTGGATCTGCTGTAGCTGTGCAGATCTGATCTGCAACAGCTCTGTTTATTTTGCTTGTCCTGGAAACTGCAACAGAGAACAGTGTGGCAGCTCTGGGAAGCCTTGTGGTGCACCTGCTGCTGGCAGAGAGGGGACTGCCAGCCCTCCTTCCTGCTAGGGTGGGCTGTGATTGCAAGCACACTCTCTTATCAAGCCTCCCTGCTGCCCCACGCACGACAGCCTGTCCCTGGGTCTCGTTACGTGTTCAGTTTCAGAGCACATGTTCTTGCACACACCACCCAGCAGGTCAGACTGCCCGGAAAGGATGCAACCAAGGTGGCACACAAAAAACTCGTGCCTCTGACAGAGCTGTCCACCAATGCTTGGCTCAGCTTTCATGTGCTGAGATCTAGTCTTCCTCCACTCCATCTGCCAAAACCATATTAACAAGATGCATGCACGATGGAGAGAAATCGTATTCCTGCTGCTGCTCCACTGCCAAGTTGCTTTGCCTTCCTCTCTGTATGCACGAAGCCAGTCTCTGTCCTCCTGAGTAACACAGCTGGAGATCCACCTCAGTGAAGCAATGCCCAAGAGCTAAGTGCTGTCGCTTCGCTGAGCACGGGAGCATCCTTCTTTGGCCTCCTGCCCTGTGCTCTGGGCACGTGGTCACCAGTGCAGCTCAAGACCAAGCACACCTCCCAGATAAGCATGGAGCATCTTGCCTGCAAGGTCCATCTGAGAGCAGAGCTTTTCCTACACAGAACCCAGAGGATCAAGTGAGGAGACTGGCATCACAACGCTGCCCCACCAGAGCCCCAGGGCCCCCAGCTCCCAGCATCACCACTTTCTGCTGCAGGACAGTGCCGCTAAAGCCACAGCACTCACGCCAACTGTTTCACTCCTCAGGCCTTCATGTCAGCTCTGGACACTAAATCCTCATGGTGGCACTGCCATGACACAAGAGCACATGGATTCAACCCTGTCTTACATACCCATGCCTGCTGATACACTCTGAAGAGGGTGCTGGGCCACCAGCTGATGCAGTGATCAATGAGGGGACACCTTCCCCTGTCTCTGTACACACGTGCCATGCCACTACATGGCACATGACTGCCTTGGTTACACCATCAGGGAGCAGAGTTGGTTTGTAAGGGGTGGGGTGACTTATTCGAAGGTCACACACTGCCTGCACCCCTGAGAGTTATCACTGGGGTACCTGAAAGGAAGTTAAAACAGGAAACCCTCAGTTAAATGGTTTTGATGCAGCCCTCAGTGATTCTCACTTCCCACATGTGAGGGCAGAGCATTTTTCACTTCCCCAAGCCCTCTGCCACCACGAGAAGCTCCTTTCCCCGTGCACGTACAGAGCCCAGCTGTGTTTGCTGTGAGATGAGCTCACAGGTAGTTTTGAGAGTACCTTCTCCATCCATACCCAGAGTTTTGCATCTGCAGTTGCACACATGCAGACCCCTCCAGCTGCCCCAGTTTCCATGCACAAAAACTCACTTATGCTTTTTTTTTTTTCCCATCCACCCCTTTGAAATCAAAGATGCAAATTGAGAAGGAGTCTCTGAATATTTGGAGAAGACAGTCCTACCCATCACCCACTGAAACGACCCTGGCAAGAGAGAAGGGCCTGATTGTCAGCAGTGCTGACTGCCAGGGAGGGCTGCAGACTCCAAGCAGGCAGGGAGGGTGCAGAGCATTGCTGTAAACTCTGCTGCCACTTTCTTCTTTCTTTTACAAGGTCAGATATTATTTTGGTGATGGTCATGGTCAGTGACACTGGCAAAAAGTCAATTTTAGGAGCTCGTTTAAGGACACAGGCCCTGTTGTTGGGCCACATCTGACAGGAAATCCTCCCTGTGTCCATAGCATTGCACAAAACCACGTGCCACATAGTTTTAAATGATTTTTGATGGATGATTTCCTCTAGGACTCACCAAAACTGGGCAAACTATCACCATGACGATATTATTCTGACCCTCTACATAAAGCTGACCAGTAGAAAGAAGACATAAACCACTTCATTAACTCATCATGTAACTACTGGTTTATCAACTGATTTAAAAATATATATCTAACATAGTAACTTAAACTGGAAGAAGATGCCCTGTGCCTCTCACCTCCTCCAGCCCACTCTACAAACTTCAGGCTCCACGCTTTGCTTGGTTCAGTGTCCCTCCCTGACTCAGTGCAGGGCATGGTGTGGATGAGAGGAAATATGTTAGCACTTGCTCTGTTTCAGTGCAGGAAGGCTGCAAAAATAACTATGTTTTTCTGTAATAAGAGGTTGATCAGCTCTTCTGCTCATCAGCAGATGCTCTTTAAAGAAAGCATTTCTGGACCAGCTGTAGCCTTAATTGAGACAAATCATGTCATTTGTTTGAACTGCTCTACTTGCACAGAATCACAGAATGGCAGGGGTTGGAAGGGACCTCCAAAGATCATCCAGTCCAACCCCTCTGCTAGAGCAGGATCCTAGAGTAGATCCCACAGGAACACGTCCAGACAGACTGAGACTCCACCACCTCTCTGGGCAGTTCCAGTGCTCTGTCACCCTCACAGTAAAGAAGTGTTTCCTTATGTTAAGACTGAACCTCCTGTGTTCCAGTTTGTGCCCAGTGCCCCTTGTCCTGTCACTGGACACCACCAAGAAGAGTCCGGTCCCATCTTCCTGACACCAGCTCTGCGTTTAGCTTGCAGAAGAAACTGAAATCAATCCTTCAAATGGCTCCAACACACACTGCCACCTGAGTGTCTTCTAGGACTGGGGATGTTTGTTCTGAGATGCTGTTGAGGCAGTGGGTCTGTCTGGCAATGACTGCAGCATGGCCCTGGCAGTCAGGGGCCAAGCTGCATCCATAAGCCCAGACCTCTCCGAGGCTTTTGTGGATGAGCAGACACGTGGGTGGTGGTGGTTCATCTCTCCAGGAGGGCTCTCATCCATGATGGGCCAGAGAAAAAAGAGAAACACTGTGGTGAAATTGCACTCTGGGTCTGAATATCTGCATTGTCCCCACTGTCTCCCACTCTGAAAACTGAACCAAAAGCAGCCAGGCCTGGGAGCAGGAGAAGACACACCAGCTTCCCACACAAGGCTTGCACTCTCTACCTATACTGCTCTAGAATGACTATGTTAACTTCAAAATCAAGGGGGCATGTGACAATTCCTCAGTTTTATTTCTTCAAAGAAGCAACACAACACTAATCTTACAGTAAGCAAAAAAACCCCAGCCTTTGGTGCACGTGACACTTTTCTAATGCCAACCTTATTTTCCAAAGCTCTTTCTAACATGAATTAATGTAAGTTTCAAAGGAAAAAAAAAAATTAACTGTGATGTCAGGAACTTGTCCTGGGGTTTAGCAAGGAGAGTCTTGAACAGGTGCAACAACAAGAGCTCTGCAACAGACACGGGCATCGGCCCTGCACGGGGCTCGTGGGAACGGAGCAGCAAGAACACAGGGAAATTCTGGGCTATTATTTAAGAAAATACAAAATTTCCAACGCTTCCCTATGTCAAAGGTAAATGTCAGCACAAATAAAAGGACTTGTTTCTACAGAACAGGCAGGAGACTCCAGAGACGACACACAAGTCTGCTTTCTCCTGCCGTTGTCGTGGGTGCAAATCCCAGATGAGACCCCACTGGGGGGGGGGGGGGGGTAGTTGGAACAGAGTATATTTACAAATCTGTACAAAACCAGTATCGAGCTTCTCCCCCCAGTCAGTGCTCCCCCAGCTCCCCCGACAGTGCTCACATCCCCACTGGTGCTGCAGAGCAGCGCTGGGGAGATCCCAGGCTGGGCTCCTGGGCACAGCAGCACACAGGAGCTGGATTCAGGAACACACAGATCACGGACAGACAAACAGACAGAGTCCTCCCGGCATGCTCACCATGGAAGACAAGCAAGAGCAAGGGCAGGAAGAAGGAGAAGGGGTCTTGCTCCCTGTGACCCCTCAGCTTTATGCTGAGCTTGATGTGTATGGGATGGAATACTGCGTTGGTGGGTTTGGGTCACTGTCCTGTCTGCTCCTCCTTGCAGGTGCCACCCTTTGGCACCCTGACACTAAGGGTGGCCCCAAGGCAGCACTGGAGGAGTTTGACAGTGACCGTGGTCTCTGTAAGATTCAGTGTAAGCAAGAGCCTTTCTGCACCCCATTGTACTGAGAGCTCAGTGCTGACTATAAACATCGAGTGTTATCACTGCCAGGAGCAGACACTGTCTGAAACAACATGTTGTTAACTGCAGAAAGTGCAGTCTGAGAAGAGACTGAACTGAAAAGTGAAGTCACTGAAAGGAGAATTGGTTCTGTTTTGGCCAAACCAGGACAGCTGTGAAGTCCCTTCTGTTTTCTCCAAATATGCTGCAGGCAGTGTGCATACCTGATGCCTCTTGACCCACCAGCTGCTCATCCTGAAACAGGCTTTTGCTGGCTGCTGCTCCCAGCAGGCTGGTGCTGCCCTGGGGATCCGGAGGCAGTTGGCGTGCTGTGCTGGCTCAGAACAAGTTCCCTGCCCAGAGGCTGAGCTGAAGTTTCCTGATGAGCCCTTGACTGGTATCGCTGTGTCCACTGCCTGCCCTGCCCTTGGCCGGTGGTTCCTCCGTGGTTCCTCATTTTCCAGGGTCTTGCTGCACCAGCCCTTGCAGATGCAGGTGAAGGGCTTTTTGGAGGCGATGGAATTAGACGACCTGAAACAAGGGGGTAAGTGCAGTGATTTACCAGTTCAGCTTATCTTCAGTGACTGACCCAGTGAGCAGAAGGTTTTGCAGAGTGCTGTGTGATGGAGCTGGGTGGGCAGATGTGTACTGGGGCACACAGCAGTGCTGGCCTTGTTGAATTGCTTGCTGTGATAGTTGGGGGCTTGGGTTACTTGGCAGCATCTCTGCCAGCACTGCTGGTGATGTGCCAAGCATCAGAACTCACAAGGGACACATCAGCTCACCCATCCTCCTGTTCTCAGGCAGGATCACACCTGCATCATACCCAGCCAGTGTTTGCACTGATTTATTTTAAATACCTGAGGCCCACATCCAGCAATCTGAAATTCAAGGCACAGGAAAAATCACAGATGAGTGGATCCACTTTTCTTTTTAATCAGAGACAGAGATGTAAGAATGAGATCTTGAGATTAGCCTTAAAATTACAGGAAGTGCCTGATTGGTTGGAAAAATACTGCCCTACTTGCAGGGCTACTATCTGGCTGTTCATATTTTACCCCGTGTAATCCTCAGGTGCAACACACAGAGAAGAAAAATCTTGTGGCTGACTTATGAATATAGCATGCATGCATATATGCTTAAAATCATTCTATATATAGCAGGGATCTGATTGCTCTTGTCTATTAAAAGAACCAACTGTATCTAAGTGCCCAGTGTGAAAGGCCCAGGGCAGGAACACAATCTAAAGAATGTGTCACAAAAACCCAGGCCCAGAAAGTTCAGCTTCATAGCTCCTAATTGATGGACATGTATTTTACTGCTTAGGCAACCACATAAAGCTGATGTAAAATTTTCACTGAACAGTTTCCATCATACTAAATGCTTTAAAAATGTCTACATTTCATAAGGTTTTTTATTTGTTTTTAAGCAAAGACACTCAGAAAGATTGGTATGCCTGACTCAAGAGCTCAAAATAACACTCAATGACTTCCAAGAGTGCAGATTATATGGATCTGATGCTGCAAACACTTTAAGTAAGAGCAGTTTTGCTCAAGTGACTTCTCATTTCCTGGTCAGAAGGATTGTTTCCAGCAACAAGTTCTGTGAGAAAATCACATTGAGTAGGACACACTTCTGAAGTTAAGTGCTCAGGCATATAAATACCTCTCCAAATCTTGACACAGTCTCAAGCCTCAGAGGTCAAGCATATTTTTAACTGCCTCGCTGAACGAAGTCTGTCAGTTGCTAAAGTTTTATCAGGTATTCGCTCTGCAAAACACATTTATCTATTAGTGACAGTGCACAAAGGCTACTGTGTTTATGACTATTTGAATCTTGGTTATTATGGACAGCTGCATACGACTTGAGATCTGGGTCACCCACATCCCCCTGACCCCCTTAGGTAACACCAGGTTCCAAACCATCAGCGTGGGCAGACCTGTGGCCAGCCATTCACTCCTGTAGTCCCAGAGGGCATGACATTGGTATGCAGTGAGCTGTTGGGGCATTGCCCTTTCAATCCAAAAAGATGATGAGATCATAATAACTCCTACTACGATCTAAAGGAATCATATTAAACCTAACCAAGATCAGATTAAATCTAAAGTGACCATGAGATCATTATCTAAGACTTCTGTGGACACTGGACAATAGGCTATTCCTTTAGACTTTTCCAAACAGCTTACTTTCTTCTTAAGGAGATATTGTTTATACTACTGTTAATATACAGAGGCTTTGAATAGTTTAATGATACTCCTCTTTTTGCAAAATACATTATATTTTTCCAAATTTTAATAGATCTATTTTTGCCCTTGAAAGCAATGTAAAATGAAAATTCACATTTATTGAGGCAAAAGAAGAGTGATTATTAACAATAGCAATATATTAAAGTTGTACTGTTGTAAGCTACTCTACTTGATATGTATTTGGAATAACCATTATTAATGTTTCTAATATTCTTAAATATGATATTCAACAAGCAGTGAAAACTGGGAATTCTGCATTCATTCATGTAAATGCAATTCCAGATAAGTCTTTGGCTTTGTTCCAGAGTAGAAGAGCACGTTTCATTTCAAAACTCTTTACTGAGTGCATCCCTTTGGTTGCATATCTTTCCAGAATTCCCAGTTGCCCAGTTAAATTTTAATCATTAGCTCAGCCATTATTTCCATCAGTGTCAGCTGGGGTAAAATATGGCTCAGTTGGAACAGCAGTATTTTAGACTCACCTGGCATTGCCATAAATTAATGACACAAGGTAAAAGACAGAGGCACATTCTTCCTCTAGACTTGATGCTAAACTGGAGTAAGATCAGCTTAGTTCCTCTTAATTCTGAAATATATCAACTGATGGTCAACACAGCTAGCCACCTAATCCTGCTTAAAAACTAGAATGGATTACTTGGAGTCTGGCTCTGTGAAGTGCTGGGGTCTGAACCCTGAGCCCTGAATTAAGGTTGACATATGGGTGGTTCCCACAGTCCTTCAAAAGGAGGGGATGAGTTTGCCTTTTGGCTTTCCTCCAAGGTGTGGCCAACCTTGCAGGGAAAGCCCTTGGGTCAATGAGTGCCAGGTGTGCTGCTGTGGGGATAAAAGCTGGGACCACTCACAGGAAGGGTGGGGTGTCTGTCTGTGAGGTGGGTGCACTTTGCAGAGTTTCCCTGTTGGGGAAGGATATCCTGACTCTCCCTGCAACTGGGCCCTGGTCAGGTTTGGTGCTGGTGAACGTGGGCTTTATGGGAACAGCATGAGTTTGCCTCTGTCCTGTGTTATCAGCCTCTTGGCTTGGCTGTCTCCCATCTCTGCCATGGGAGACTTTGTTGCTTTGTTTGTTCCACTGATTGTTGGCCGTGCTGTGTCGTTCCTGGGGTCACTGGGGTTGATGTCTGTTATGTGTAACCTCATTGACTTGTTTGTACCCCCAGTGATCACCCATGTCCTGACCCTTCTGTGTGCAGTAGAATCTGGTTACTGGTTTGTTCTGCTGCTGGCTGCATCCTTTGTGCTAGGTCTAGTAATTGGCAAAACACTCTGTAATGCTATTTCCAAATTGCTGCTCTAGAGCACAGAAGCCAGACCTCGTAAAACGCTGCAGTTACCAATGTACCTATCTACTCAGTGGTTAGTAGCACCTGATGCTAACCCTTCTCCAGAAGTTTAGGTCCAGTACCTGAGGAAGACTGGGAGAGACAGGAGTGGTAGGAAGAATGAAGATAAATCCTTTCAGTGAGGTCTTCATCACAGGTCTCCCCCAACTCATCTTCACAGCTGTCAGTCAGGCTGCAGCCTTCACCCTCTTCCTCATCATTAAGAGTTACCTTCAGTGCTTGGGCAGATTTTTCCTGCTGATGTGTTTGCAGGCACCTGAACAACATCAAGTATAACACCTCTAGTTAGCCTGTGAGCTGTGACTAGGCAGCCAGGCAAGTGCAGCTTGGCATGGCCACACGGACAAGCACCCAGACAGTGGATTTAGTCACCCACTGTGATTTCCCACTTTCCTGGAGATATGGAAAATCACTCTGCATGGATCAGTCATCTAAGCTGCCTCTGCCTGATTATCTGAAAGTGTCCTAAAGTTAATCAAGTGAAATGGGGCAGATTTAAAATACACAGTAAGATAAGCTCAAAGAAATAAAGCCACTTTTACTTCCCAAATAACCATTATCTGTCTATGAGATGGAGGAAACTCAGTATGGCATTTCATTTAGTTAGGCCAATGTGATGCTTGCAGAAAACTGCATCCACTTTCACTTCTTTCAGTGCCTGAAGGTAGACACTGTCAGGGCCAAGAGTGTCTTGAAAAGTAATTTCCTTGCTCTCACCCTGCCTCTGCTGGTCTTCAGCCTGCTCTAGAGAGAGGTCAGAGCTTCCCCCAGGTTCCTTCTCCCTTGCCCACCCCACGGATGCTCCAGCAGGGAGGATGGATGGTAGGGTTGCCATCACAGGGACACGAAGGCAGGCCAAGAATATCCCCTGAAACTGCCACCAGGTGGCCAGGGAGTTTATTTCATTATTACAGCAGAAAACAAATGTGTTTTACTGCATGACAAGATTTCTCCTAAGGTCTCACTGCTTGGGCTGCTGTCTCCATGCTCTCAGTTCAGAGAACACATCTTCCTGGCCCAGATGTCCTCCTCTTCCAGAGCCATACTGGTTTTCTGTCCTCAGACTGCAGAGTTCCACGGGGCTCACTGCAGGTGGCTGCAAAAATGACAGAAGTTATCTTGATAACCTCAGGAGCTCTCCCCAGCTCTGTTTCTAGAATTGGGGATTTTAGAAAGCATCAAAGTCTGCTGTTACTCCTAAGTCTTCAGATCACCCCTCACATTTTGCTGCTGTTCAGTTTTACGAAGCCCCACGCCCCAGTTGTGTGCACTGATACAGCTTGGACAGCCAGGGTGGCAGCAACAAAAATATCAGTTTACATCTCGCTCGTATGTAAGCCTGTAGCATCTATGCCAATAAGCATATTAAGCCCAGCACCACAGAAACTGCATCGTTCAGCATATGACTGCAGTCCCTTTCCACAACCTAGCTTATAACACACAGTAATTCACTCAAATGTTCAAATTTGTTTCAGAAAAGCTTCCAGACTGCACCCCCTTACCCACATGGGCATCCTGTCACTACATCACTGCCGAAATGAGCGGGCTGACCCGCAGGGCTGGGGTACCACCCCGCTGCCAAGAGGAACAAACTGTGGCTTTGTGTTAGTTTAGTCAACAGGAACGATCTTGCAGCATCAGTGATCTGACTATTTATGCTGACATCAAAGAAACATTGCTGAAAAAAAATGTTTTGCTTAACAGCTCTTGTAGAAATACCATCAAATTTTGTCATCCTGCCTTGTGCTTTGCTCAGCCAGGACGACAGGAAATGTGTCCCAGCCAGCTAATCTGGGATTTTCACTTATTCCTTTACAGCAGATGGTTAGCTGCTGCTAGCACATGGACACCTTTGTAACATCAGGGCAAGAGACTCTCCATCCTCCTCAAGGCCAATTCCATGGTGGGGGATTTTGGGCTACAGAAGACAGTGAGCTCCCACAAGCCACAGTGGGAGTTCAGTTTAGCCCAGGATTTATGGGGATCACCAGGCAGGAATATGAAGCATACAAGAAAAACATACACCTAGCTTTTGCCTCCTTGCACGAAGGGCCTTGGTGGGGTTCCCACATATAACTTGACTGAGTCCTAAGAAAAAAGGAGAAAAGAAAACATTTTACTCCAGTGTTTAACAAATGGTGCTGTGCTTGAAATCAGTCATCACTTCCCATAGACAGGAGGATGTAATATTTCATGGTGCAGGTTCACAGTGTCAGTTGGCATGGCCTGACACTGCTGCTAAGATGCAGTTCCTCTGCTCCTACCAGAATCTGACTCGACTGCTCCTGCCCTGTCTCCTCCACTGTGCTGATGCAAACATTTGCATGGTCACATGGCGAGTCAGACGAGGGAACAGATCCATATTAAAACTGATTTTTGTTTTTTTTTATTAAAAATGATTTTTGGGGTTTTTTTTGTTTGTTTTACTGAGTTATTCTTCAGCTGGATCTCAATCAAAATCAGGTTCTCCATGTGGCTATGCAGATGCTCTTGCCAAAACAAGCAACAAGGCAGCAAAGGGGCAGGAAGAAGCAGTGAACACTGGGTGAAACTGTCTCTATCAGTAGTGCTAGCTACCCAAAAGTACACAGGAAATTATGGTCTCATTCCTCAGCAAGCTGTACTTGGTTTCCACATGATTTTCTGAACATGCACTCAGCTGTTGACACTACATTGCTTCATCTAGTTCATCAGCCTGAGTTCTACCCACAGCAAGGAACTGAGGTGGGACTGGCAACTGAGAGAAGCAGCTGACAATGCTGGGAAAACAAACACCATCTTCCTCTCTAAACTGCACTCTATGGGCCAGTGGAGTTGCACCTGCAAGGTCTTTCCAGGAGCCAGGGAATAATGTCTTGGGAAGTGCTGATTATTGTACCAGAAGTGAACTCTCTTTCCATCCAGCTTTTTCCCAGGAGCTGCTACCTTGGCAGTACTTCCAGGTGGCCAGGGCATGAAGGGATCATGGAACTGACTCCTCTTGCTGAGGCACCCACCCCTGGAAACCCAAAAGAAAGTGCTCATTGGCAGCAACGATGCTGCTGCAGTACGAGACTGCAGTACATGTAGTTTGAGCACATGATCCATGATTCTAGAGGATGACCTTGGACCACATTCCTATGACTGAACAAGATGTCCCCAGACAGGCTGTAATTTAAAGGACTGAGTAGGACAGCTTTTGACGAGGTGTGAAAGGCAATTTCAGCAAGGGAGCACCACTGCAGTCTGGGGCTGTCGAGCAGGACAGCAGTGCACAAAGCATGGGGCTGAGGAGGGGGAAGCCTACATGACTTGCACTTTCTGCCACAGGGGAAAAAAGAAAAGCCCATGCTAGAGTGAGTTCCATGGACAAAAACACATGCTAAACCTGACGTAGCAGCAGCAGGGGTGGGTGGTATTCAAAGCACCCAGGCTTTCATCAGCAATAATAACACTCAGAAGGAGGTGGAGGTGTGGGAAAGAACAGGATAAAAAAAACATGCATTACCATGTGTCAAAGCACTGGAGTAATCTTCTGGGAACAGCTCACCAGAAGCAGTGGGATACGGAAGAGGACAGCCACTATCCAACAGGTTGGTACTGCTTGATCTCCTGGCATCAGCAGCCCACTGTGCAGTTCCAGGTCTGGCAGTTGTCAGGGGTCTCGGGCCACATCCAGACTGCCTTACTCCTGCCGCAGGACACCGGTCTACGAGAGAGTCATGCAAGGCTTCAACCTACACCATCACTGTACTCTGCCAGTACTGTGACTGCTGCTGCACACTCGGAGCTGCAGGGGACAGAAAAATCTGTCACTACAAGGAACACACCGGACAGGTCAAGCCTGCAGACAGTGGGCTTCCTGGTGCTGCAGGCAGTCCCTCGTAGCTGTCCTCTGCAGATGGCAGAACCTGGGGATGCCCAACTAAACCGAAGTCCTTCCCACCCAACTCCTGCTCCTGGGGACCAGGGACAGACTGCTGGCTGAGGACAGGGTCAGGAACAGCTCTGTACTCACCAGGCCAATGGCATCCTGGGGTGTATTAGAAAGGGTGTGGTTAGTAGGTCAAGAGAGGTTCTCCTTCCCCTCTATTCTGCCTTGGTGAGGCCACATCTGGAGTATTGTGTCCAGTTCTGGGCCCCCCAGTTCAAGAAGGACAGGGAACTGCTTGAGAGAGTCCAGCGTAGAGCCACAAAGATGATTAAGGGAGTGGAACATCTCCCTTATGAGGAAAGGCTGAGGGAGCTGGGTCTCTTTAGCTTGGAGAAGAGGAGACTGAGGGGTGACCTCATTAATGTTTATAAATATGTCAAGGGTGAGTGTCATGAGGATGGAGCCAGGCTCTTCTCAGTGACATCCAATGATAGGACAAGGGGCAATGGGTGCAAGCTGGAACATAGGAGGTTCCACATAAATGTGAGGAAGAATTTCTTCCCAGTGAGGGTGACAGAACACTGGAACAGGCTGCCCAGAGAGGTTGTGGAGTCTCCTTCTCTGGAGACATTCAAACCCACCTGGACATGTTCCTGTGTGATGTGATCTAGGTATTCCTGCTCTGGCAGGGGGGTTGGACTAGATGATCTTTTAAGGTCCCTTCCAATCCCTAACATTCTGTGATTCTGTGATTCTGTGATTCTGTGACTGCCCTGTGGGTGAGCCTGGATGTGCCCAGGGCTCTGCTGCTTCCCCTGCCTGCATGCCTGGGGCAAGAGCAAGCTGCCTCTCCTTTGCTGCCCACCTGTCTGCAGGGGAACCACTGCAGGGTTCCCACAGGCACAGTCCAAACCCCCAGTCTTGAAATATATTGCTTCAATGCCCAGGCACAACACTGATGGCGACGGCCACTTTACCACTGCTGTTAGTCACAGAATCACAGAACTGGAAAAGACATTTAAGATCACCGAGTCCAACCATTAACCCAACACTGACGGTCATTGACGACACCACATCCCTGAGCACTGTGTCAACACGGCTCTGAAACACCTCCAGGGATGGGGACTGCCCTGGGCAGCCCGTTCCAATGGCTGACAACCCATTTGGTGAAGACATTCTTCCTAATGTCCAATCTAAACCTCCCCCGGTGCAACTTGAGGCCATCACCTCTTGTAAATCAAGGCCAACCACGTACCAGGAGTTATGGAAATCTGGGAATGGCAGTGACTGACAGATTTTTCCAGTACTGCCTCAGAGACAGATATTTCTGTACCACAGAAAGAAAGGCAAAAACTGAATTTTCATAACACTACAGGGCAGGGTGCATTATACAAAAGCTCGTGAAGGCAGACAGAGCCTTGTCCTCTTTCCTGCTCAGTTGCTGGCTCTCCAGGGAGCTCAGCACAGCTGTAAGAGCAGCATGTAGAACTGACAACCCACAGCAGAACGAGTTTCATTTTGGTGCCTAGATGAACAGTGTGCTTTGCAAAGCGTGGAGCATCTACCAGCTCCACAGTGGAGCAATCAGCTCTGCAATAACACGGCCATTTCCTTAAGCACTGAGTGTTAGGGACCTTTAAAGTACGTTGGCCATAGTTGTTAATACAAACCCATGAAATACAGTGTGTGAAAAGTACCCCAGTCAACATTGCTGTAGGAAAGAAAAAAAACCTGAGTATGTCTGAACCTGACCACATGAGCACATCAGTTTAGAGCTGAAGGCAAGAATATAAATCTGGTTATACTGGGAAACAATATGAATCCACAATTTTGTGCTGTCCGTCCTGTTTCTGTCAGCCCACTTTGTTAACTAGTTTTCTGAACCATAGCTGATGTTGCCAAAGCAGATCACTGAGGGATCAGATTTTAATGGATTTTTCCCCACCATAACTACTATTACAACTAATGATTTGGATCCACAGGGATTAAATAAATTTTTAATGGAGTACAGTTGGCAGGCAAAGCACAACTGGGGGGGCTGGTAAGCCAACTGCATTGCTCACACTAATGGGAAGCAACAGGAGCAATTATAGGAAATACTTTGTAATATTTAATGGTACATGGTAAAGTGCATGTAGCACGATACATAAAAGCATGGACATCTGAAATATAACCAAGGCTACAGGCAAGGGGACAACAGAGTTATCTGCAAACCATTTACTCTCTACTAATGAATGTAATGGACTTAATCACAGAGGCAAAGAAAATGGAACAGATCTATTACGAGACCACGCAACGTCAATTGCTGGGATGTTGCTACCATTGAGGGGTGGTGGCCAAGTTGCCTTTCCTATTATGAAACTGGAGTAGGAAATCCTGCTGCATCCATGCTACATGGGATTGACTGCTGCCACGGAAAGAGCTGGGAACAGCTGTTGTTGAAACATTCCTTTAAAGGCTTTGCTTCTTCCCATCATGCAGAATGAATGCTGACTACAGACTCCCAGCTACTGTTGGTTTTGCTTGATGCTCTAGAAGTTGCCTGCATTTTTGTGATCTCGATGCTCAGCTTAGGACAGCTTTCATTGAAATCTGCACTGTGCTGAATTCCAGCTTCCTCACTTCATCCCTTCGCTATTAATTAAACATTGGCTTTGAAGAGGTCAGCCTGCTCTTCATCTTGCTTTTTCACACATCATAACCAGAAAAATGCACCCTGATAGGAAACATGACATACCTAACCATGAAATGTATCCAGCTAAACCACCTCCTTTGATGGATTCCTTGATGATCAGCCAATCCTCCTGCATCTTCTTGGAAGGAAGGAGAGCAGTCTGGCTTGCTGGTATTTCATCCAAGTACTCCAAGTGGGGAATGTGTTTTTTTATTTCAACTCTGTAATTATAATCTGGTTCCTGGAGAAAGTGAGAAAGTGGTCACTTGAACAGTTTATTTAACAGACTGTGGACTTCCACCAGCAGCACAGCAGTTTTCAATCTGTATGACTGCCATATAACTTCAAATACCTTCCACGAGGCAAACCTACTCACCTCACTCACCAGAAATACAGTCAGGAGTCTCAGTTCACTGTGCTTTCTCCTCACATAATTGCTACTCAAACTGACTGTGAACATGTCCTGTGCAGTGCAAACACACCTGCCCCCCAAAGGCTCCTTTGCTGTTTACCCCTTGATGACTTTGGCATTTGTCTTTGTATAATGTACAAAAGCATAGAAGGCCACTGATGCCCATGGAAAGCCTGGGCACCCTGAGCATTCAGGGAGCCTCTCTCTCTGCTTTTGGGATCCTCTGGTTGCTGTTTCAATACTCGGGGGATAGGAAGACTTCAGAAGATGCTATGAGCATTGCTGCACCTGCTGATGGGAAAAAAGCGAGCGTTTCCACGGATCAGGTTTTTAGGCACAGCCATAAACCAGCGACAGCAAATGGACTGCACTGATTTCCTGGGGCAGTCTTCAGGGGCTCAGTGTGTGATTTCATACACTGGTAGAAGCGATGGCTCACTTCAAAGCACGTTTTCTTTTGCAAGAGGTTGCACGCCAACAACAGATGCACAAAAGGACTGCTCCTGGGTTTCTTTTCTATGTGCTGGGAAAACAACACGATTGCTCCCAGCGTACGTGGACTCAGTGTACAGCCATGGGGGAAAGCATGGGTGTAGCCCCCTCCCGCATGTGTGGGTGGAGCTGAGATATTATAAAATGATTCATGAGCACGTGCCAATGCCTAGGGACCTCTGAGCAGCAAGGCCAACCCAGAACAGTTACAACTGTGCTCAGGGCACCCTGTGGACTGGGTTCTTTTGGTGCATTCCAGCAGCAGAAAGACACCTTCACGGTGCACCCTCGTCTTTGGGAAAACTGAGCAGCATCACAGGGCTGACTGGGTTGTGCTGCTTTGCAATGGCAGCATTTTTGGTTAAAATGGCCTCAGAATACAAAAGGCAGCAAACAGTGATGGCAATCTCTTCTACTTAAAGAAAGTAGAAAGCAAGAGTGCACTGCTAGTGGCAGAGTATGAATGGACAGCTATCTCCAAATCAATTGCTTCATCCAGATAAATGTTATGCTTTTCAAAGCATTGCATGCAATATTGGAAAGCCTCACAAAGCCAAGTCCTCATTCAACACGGAGCTGTCAGAAACAGAGCTCTCCCTGTGGGACCTGGCTGGCTGTATGCTCTCTCCCTCTGTCTGATGCAGCGCTGAGGCTGGCAGGGGGAACTCACCAAATAAAGCATGTGTTTGCTTTATTTCTCTGAGTCTTTAATCTTAAGTTAGAAAATGAGTCAACCAATGGCCGTGCTACCCCGTACCACACGTACTCTGAACAGTCCCTGGGCTACAGCCAATTTCCAGCCGTGTCCTGCTGGAGAGGAGCATCATGTTGCACTCATGTTACATTGCTGAAGCAGAGGCTGCAGAACTTATCATCAGGTTGCTGCTCTTAGCTTAGCTAATAGGGTACATCTGAAAATCAATGTACATCAGACGTATATCAGATGTACATTGGATGTACATAAGGACATCTGAACATCAAATTACAGAGAGAAAATAGGCTGTCTGAAGAAGGAGCAGTAAATTTAGCTGGACCATTCTGCAGATTAAAAGTAAATAGGGGATCTTTTACAGAGCTGTAGCAAGGGCCAGACTACAACAAGGAGCTTGAGGACTTACAGCTGGCCATCCAGGGCACACCAAAGTAAGCCCACATCTATTCTTTTCTGTATTTCAGGTGACTTTCCTATACCCTGAAGAAATGCAAACAACATCAGTTAAAACCAAGAAAGTGACAAAGCCCATGGAGAAGCTCTGGGCAGCTGAGGGCTGGGCTAGCTTTGTAACCACCCCAGGGCCGAGCAGCTTCCCAACACAGGGGCTGGGTGGGAGACTACAGAGACCTTACAGCCTGCCTCTGTCACAGCTCAGTGTACAGCATACCACCGTGCAGATTCTCTCACCAAATTCTGGCTGGCATGTGAATGTAACTGCTGGCACAGGAGTGGGGACAGCCATTCAGCATGGAGAAGAGCAGCAGGGCACACCACCACATGCTGCTCCTCTTTAAACTCCCAGTATGTGATGGCACACAGCAGCATCCCAAGGACTGATCTCCTCAGCTAAAAAAACCAAGGGCAACCTGACATTTAAAGACTGAAGGTGTCAAGTGAAAACTATGTCTTCCAAAAATACCACTTCTCCTGATCAGGAATGACATGGCAGTAGAAACAAGTTTTCTCTGCTGTTAGGATATGCCATACCCCTTTCATGACAGGAAGCTATGACAAGGAAGTGTCTCTGAGAGCAGGCATGCTCTGTCCATCAGAAGCAGGCAGTGCTTCCTTGCTGTAGGAATGTGGTTTTTTCTCTCATGATTGCATCTTCTGTAAGGGAGAACGTTGATGGAGAAATCATTTTGGTTGTAAGTACTTACAAGTGTGATCTCTGAAGTATACTTCTACCAGTTCAAAACAGAAAGGCAAGTGTACATTTTCTTTTGTATTCCAGAGAGAAAAATTATGATAGCTAAAGCACTCTGCTCTGTGGCTCCTTTCACTGAGGAATATGATCAAGCCAACAATGACATCTGAAAAATGCTAATAACTCATGCATCTAAAAAGTGTGAAGATTTAAAGTATGCACATATCTACTAGATGATTGGTTTTAGTAATAACACTTCAGTTTTCAAGTCTAAATTGAGGACAAATATCAAACCCAGCCTTTAATGCCAATTAATGGCAAGGGCATGATCACTTTGCAATGCACAGTGGAACATGGTGCAGTGGAGTCACAGTGCCAGCTCCTGCTCTGCCCTCTGACCCCTGCCTTGTCAGCTCTTTACGGTGTCACAGGGGATTGTGTCATCCTCAGTGAGACTGTGTATTGCATACCTATGTGTGTGTGCACAGGCCTGTGACCTCCCAAAAGACCTGGATGACAAAATATCGTGCACTGGCCATAAACTGTCATCTGATTTGCGTTAGAGATTATGTGACCAGAATTACCAAGTTTTTTTAAACTCTGATTTCCCTCCAGTTACCTTCTCAGTACTTGCCAAGATGCTTGTTTTTATAACCCAACAATGCTTTTTTTTTTTTGAAGCAGAGGAAAGTGAAAGAGAGTAATAGAGCTCTGAGACTGTTCATGTAGAATTTGAGCTTTCAGGGGAAAGGACAACAAGCAGTTCCTATGATATTGCTTTTCCTAGCTATCTCAAGCATCATTATTATGAGGGTTCAACTTCTGAGCGTGGTTGTCCTAGAGCACTTGCTGTTGGACCAGAGAGCCTCCAAAAGAAATGCAGAGGTCCAAAGACACATACCTAATGGAGACATTGCAATTGGCACATCTTATGAGAAAAATATTGGGCACTGTCTAACCTGCTGCATGATCTCTACAGGCTAGAAGGATCTATACAGCTGGGGTCCATGCTCTCCTTTGTCTTCCTTTAGGATGCCTTTTTGCACTGCAAGCTGGGAGAAGACAGCACAGCTGTATGGATCAGAACATCTGACGTCTAGTTTAATCCCATTCTCACAGGTAAGAAGGAACACATTGCTAGGAAATAGGCCTGAATGTTTACTAGAACTCTTTGCATTCATTTGTGCTCATCTTGGAGACTATACCCCTGAGAGGGCAAAACCAACAGAAATGAAAGATGGGAACTGCATCCCATGTCATCACTCAGAATGATACAACAGGAAGATGCAGAAATGTTTCTCATTTCCAACTCAAACTAAAAATAAACTGCAAAAAATTAAGACAAAATGTGCAAACCAAGTTCTTACCTCTGCAGATTCTGCATTTGGCTTCAGACAAATAAGGTTGCCCTCCAGTGTCAGGCGGCTCAGCTTGCAACAAAGTCCCAGGTACTGCATCTGGTCGATGTCCTCAATATTGTTCCCTTCCAGGTCCAAAACCTCAAGGTGATCCAGCCAGAGCAGCTGGCTCAGGTCAGAGATATTGTTATAGGCTATGTAGAGTTCCTCAGCAGAAGTAAACAGAATAAATATGTAAACCACAGGCTTGCCCAAGTAACACGCTTTGCAAAATGTTTTCTAATATTTGAAATATTACAGGCACAGCATGAAATTAGCATGGAAGTGAACATTTTTCAAGTGCAGCTATTGCTGTCTTAAATAACTATGGCTAATATGACAACAAATACTATTCTGCATTAGGCATCTTGAGGATCAGACCTGAATGTTACACCTCTTTTAAAACAAAAATACTGTAGGGTCTTTAAACTAACATACGCAATTCAAAGCATCCAACAAAAGTCCTCTAGAAAAACAAAGGGTGAGAACAAAGACTACAAGTAAAGAGAAGAGTATGAACTGAAGATAGTTTTGAGATCATCATTTGGCAGGACACATCTATACCTACTTTTACAGAGCTGCAGGAAGAGATCCCATCTAAATCAGAGAGCCCACAGCAAGTCATCCACAGGACGCGGAGATGGGACAGCCTGGTTCCAAGATCCCTTGTAAAAAACAATTCAAGCTCCATTGGAATAGATGAAGGAACTCAAGACTTGCTTTCTTTTTCCTCAGACTAGGCTACTGCAACTTCCTTCAAATCTCACACTGTTTACAAGAAATGTCATTAAAAATGTTCACCTTCAAAGGTGGAGAATAAAATTATACCCTTGTCTACCTCTCTCTCTCACAGACATCTTTGTTCTTGTATGACAACATGTCACCCCAGTTAAGTTTGATTAAGATTCTTCCAAGAGCTACATCATGGTAATTCTATCATAAATCACAAGTAATTGCTAAGAATTGAGGTTTGCTTAGGCTGGCATCATTTGCTCTGCACACATAACCCAAATTAACATATCTGAGCTGACTGAACAGCCATCTCACTCTGCCCTCTTACGGAGTTACCTTCCTTCTGATTTTGCAGTTGAAAGGAATAGCACTCTTGACAAATAACATTTTTTGAGTTAGCAGAAAATTATAATCCTTTGTATCTTATTTTCCTAGCAAAATAAGACCTTATTTTAATCTTCGTACCCTCCGCTTGACTCTCTCCAGTAGTTCCTCGTCTCTCTTGAGCTGGGCAGTACTGACACAGTACTCCAGATGTGGCCTCTGGAGCAGGGCAGAGTAGAGGGGGAGGATCACCTCTCTCGACTTGCTGGCCACATTCTTCTTAATGCCCCTCAGGAGACCATTGGCCTTCTTGGCCACAAGAGCACATCACTGGCTCATGGGTAACTTATTGTCCACCAGGACTCCCAAGCCATTCTCCACAGAGCTGCTTTCCAGCAGGTCAGCGCCAAACCTGTCCCGGTGCATGAGGTTGTTCCTCCCTCAGTGCAGGACCCTGCACTTGCCTTTGTTGAACTTCATTGGGTTCCTCTCCACCCAGCTCTCCAGCCTGTCCAGGTCTCACTGGATGGCAGCACAGCCTTCTGGTGTACCAGCCACTCCTCCCAGTTTGGGATCATCAGCAAACTTGCAGAGGGTACACTCTGTCCCTTCATCCAGGTCACTGGTGAATATGTTGAACAAGACTGGACCCAGTACTGACCCCCGTGGAACACCACTGGCTACAGACCCCCAACCAGACTGTGCCACTGATCACAGCCCTCTGAGCTCTGTCATTCAGCCAGTTCTCAATCCTCCTCACTGACCACTCATCCAACCCACACTTCCTAAGCTTCCCAGTGAGGGTATTACGGGAGACAGTGTCAAAAGCCTTGCTGGAGTCAGGACAGACAACACCCACTGCTCTCCCCCCATCTACCCAGCCTGTCATGCCAGCATAGAAGGCTGTCAGACTGGTCAAGCATGATTTCCCCTTGGTGAATCCACGTTGACTACTCCTGATATCCCTCTTTTCCTCCACATGCTTAGACATGGTGTCCAGAATGAGGTGTCCCATCACTTTCCAGGGATGGAGGTGAGGCTGACTGGCCTATAGTTTCCTGGGTTCTCCTTCTTGCCCTTTTTGAAGACTGGAGCAACTTTGGCTTTCCTCCAGTCCTCAGGCACCTCTCCTCTTCTCCATCACCTTTCAAAGATGATGGAGAGTGGCCTAGCAATAACATTTGCCAGCTCCCTCAGCACTCATCAGTGCATCTCTGTCAGGGCCCATGGATGTGTGGGTGTCCAGTTTGCTGAGATGATCTCTAACCCAATCCTCTGTGACCAAGGGAAAGTCTTCCCTTCTCCAGATTTTTCTCTTCCCTCCAGGGTCTGGGATTCCTGAGGGCCAGCCTTAGCAGTAAAAGCTGAAGCAAAGAAGGCATTCAGTAACTCCACCTTCTCGGTGTCCTCTGTCACCAGGACACCCGCCTCACTCAGCAATGGGCCCACACTTTCCCCAGTCTTCCTTTTGCTACTGATGTACTCGAAGAAGCCCTTCTTGTTCTCCTTGACATCCCTTGCCAGATTTAATTCCAAGTGGGCCTTAGCCTTCTTGTTGCATCTCTGCATACTCTGACAATGCTCCTATATTCCTCCCAAGTGGCCAGACCCTTTTTCCCCATTTTGTAAACTTACTTCTTCCATTTGAGTTTTTACAGAAGCTTGCTGCTCATCCATGCAGGTCTCCTGCCTCCTTTGCTTGACTTCTTACTCCTAGGGATGCACTGATCTTGATCTTGGAGGAAGTGGTGCTTGAATATTAACCAGCTCTCTCGGACGCCCCCTACCTTCTAGAGCCCTAACCTGTGGGATTCCTCCAAGTCAGTCTTTGAAGAGGCCCAAGTTAGCTCTCCTGAAGTCCAGGGTTGTAATCCTACTTATTGCCCTGCTTCTTCCACGCTGGATCCTGAACTCCACCATCTCATGGCCAAGGCTACCCCCAGCCTTCACATCCCCAACCAGTCCTTCTTTGTTAATACCAGGTCCAGCAGCACGCCTCTCCTAGTTGGCTCCTCCAACACCCGTGTCAATAATGCAAAATGCAAAAATGGTGGCAAATCAAACTGGGGGCTTAACCACCTTCCATCTTTGGTAACTTTAAGATGCATAAAGCCACTACTCAAACACAAACAAAACACAACATTTTATCAAAACCCAAACCAACCAAAAGCTCAGAATTCTCTACTGTAGCTGTGATATCAGACTATCTGAATAATAAAGAACTAAACATCAGGGAACTAAATACAAGGACAGTTTATCAGAGGAGGTAAAGACTAGCATGGAGTTCACAGAATCACAGCAATGGCTGGGGTTGGAAGGAAGCCCTGGAGATCATCTTGTCCAAACCCCATGCTCAAGCGGGGCCAGTTGCTCAGGACCACATCCAAACAGCTAAAATAGAGGTTAAATAGAGATTCCTCTACTTCAAACTTGTGGATTAACTATATTTTAATATCAATTTTTAAAATATACATTATAATAAATAATATGTACTTTAATGCACTGCATAGAGAAAATTACAGAAGATAAAATAATATGCTCATAGGGTCACAGAATCACACAGAATCACAGAATGTCAGGGATTGGAAGGGACCTCAAAAGATCATCTAGTCCAGTCCCCCTGCCAGAGCAGGAACACCTAGATCAGGTCACACAGGAACACATCCAGGTGGGTTTGAATGTCTCCAGAGAAGGAGACTCCACAACCTCTCTGGGCAGCCTGTGCCAGTGCTCTGTCACCCTCACTGGGAAGAAGTTCTTCCTCACATTTATGTGGAACCTCCCATGTTCCAGCTTGCACCCATTGCCCCTTGTCCTGTCATTGGATGTCACTGAGAAGAGCCTGGCTCCATCCTCATGACACTCACCCTTTACATATTTATAAACATTAAGAGGTCACCCCTCAGTCTCCTCCAAGCTAAAGAGACCCAGCTCCCTCAGCCTTTCCTCAGAAGGGAGATGTTCCACTCCATCATCTTTGTGGCTCTGTGCTGGACTCTCTCAAGCAGTTCCCTGTCCTTCTTGAACTGGGGGGCCCAGAACTGGACACAATATTCCAGATGTGGCCTCACCAGGGCCACCAAAGACAGCCATGCACACACAGAAACTCCCTTCACATATCAACAATATGGTCCCTTCTGGGAACTTGTTGCAAACTTACTTTACCTCATCCCTTTGCTATCAGGGCAACAGGGAACACTTGCCATTGTGCCACTGTACCTGTGACCAGATAAGCCCCTAAAAAGACAGAATTTTGTCACACCTCTTTCCAAATACTCATTCAGATTTGCTTCACCTAGAGGACTGTAATGTCCCTGTATGTCACCACACCCCCAGCCTTGCAGAAGATCTTCCCGGGACTATTTACATTGTGCATTTTTCATAAATAAAACAAACACCGGTTCTAAGGCTTCCTTAAAGAACAGCTGCTTGCCAAAGGAACATTTACATACATTTATTATTAGATTTGCAAGCTGTGTGCCTACAACAAGTAAGAAATGAAATGAAATTACAAAAGCAGAACCTACCATCAACCAAGGCCAACACATCCATAAGCACAGACATGGCATTAGGAGCAATGAGAAGGAATTACATTGCTCATTTCATGACCCACTTCAAGCACTGATGAGTTTTTCAAATTTCAGGCTAATTTTGGGGTGGAAGTTTCTTTTCTGTAAACCACTGGACGTAGGTAAAAGAAAGCAGTCACTGTCACTTTTGTACAGGGGAAACAAGTGTTTCTGACAGATGCTCTGTTTAGCAGGCCAGGAAAACTGAAGAAACTGCTAACCCGATTGCTTTACATATGGTATGGTAAAGTATGATTAATGAATTTTACCTTTATTTTTTCTTTGTCTTGTAGTTCATAACTGAAGGACTTCTGCCACAGAAATAGCTTTCAGAAATATGCTTGTTTCTAACATTTCTCTACCAATATAAAGCATGCCCAAACAAAGCCATGGATTAATTCCCAAGCAGTTTTTACACAAAGCCCTGAGAAGAAACAGCTACCCCCTCTACTGCTAAAACCTTGACCACTTCATGCATTTTTAAGAAGCAGCCCCCTCACCTACTCAGAGGCCAAATGGTCCCAGAGTTAAATCATCTTACCCTCTGTGTGTGATGGTTTTCAGTTCCAGTGCTGGATATGGCTAAACCCAGCGCACACGAACAGGGTCAGTCCCCACTCACACTGAGTCACACACAGCACGTATTCACTATGAATTATTAGCTAATGAGTCTTCAAGCGTTCTCCTGCTGCAGACACCAGAAGAAGAAGACACTAATTTATATGACTTCTAAAACCTACTTACCTTACTTTTCACAATTTAGGCTGCCAAGTGTATAGTCTCAAATCCATTCCAGTTTTGTTCATGGGTTGCAGCTTTAACTCTCCTACAGCTTACCTTGGTGCAAGTCAGGAGTAGCATGTTTAAGGTTAATACTAATCAAAGGTGATTAGTATTAGTATTCCACACAAAGCAAGTAGGTTGTATATCCCATGTCTTGGGTACTTGCAAAAGGCAGAACTGCTGCGTGTTTGTGATGCAACCCAGTGTTTGATAACAGGGTCTCATTGTTAAAAAATACTTAGACAAACACTTCAGAAAAGAGAAAACTATAGAGGGAGGCTAATGGCAACTGGTTTCTTACGAGGCTAAAGCTGACTGTCCCAAGCTCACCTTTAACCTATGAAACAAGATACTAAGAAAGCACTGACTTTGTTGCAGTGTTTGGTATTACTTGATCCATTTTTGCTCTCTATGCTCTATTTCAGAAAAGGGAGTTAGCAAGCCAAAGTATCTTTGTCCCCTGCCCCCCAAGAAAAGCACTCCAGGTCTTACAGAGAGCAAGTGACTGATGTCCCTCCTTTCCTTCTACCATGGAGAGGCAGCAGTGAGGACAAGAGGCAAAAGGACTTTTTCCCTCTGCCCAGCCCCAACTGCAGAACTTTGCTGCAAGTTAAAGCCAGGACCAAAGTTCCCCTTGCTGCCTCTGGGGTCAAGCTAGTTGCTGGAGAAATCTAAAATTCTGGGTTATGCAGTCACATTTTGGCCCTGCAGATCTTTACTCCTGCATCTGTAATGAGTCACCTCCAGTGAGAAAAGTTAGCACAGCAAAGTACATCTGCAAACACTTTATTTGGGAACTAACAAACTAACCTTTTAGAAGCTGCATCAGAGAAAACTCCCTCATTAATTACTACACAGCTAATTGTCCCCAAGAGCATGGCTGCTGTAAGGTGAAACAGCAACGTAACTCAAAGCAAGCTGCTCCTGACAAGCTCATGCACCTGCATTTATGAAAATACTTCTGAAATACTCTGACTGGTGAGAAGAGAATTTAGGAGCTTGCAAGAGATGGGAATGCCTCCAGCTCTCCTGCATCTGGCATGTCCACCTTGGAGGGGGTCAGGACAAAGCAAGGAGTTGTGTGAGCATGCATGACCACCATGTGCATGCAAGTGTGCACACGGGTGTGTTTTCATTTATGTTAAGTGCAGAGGGTCAGATCAGCCCAAACCAGGGAGATGCATCTCCTGACTTTTTAACTAGAAAGGGAATTAATGGGAATCTGCACTCTGATAATTTACCAGGGTAAATTATTTTAATATAACAATAAACTCTTACTAACAATTTACCAGGGTAATAGGAGAGAAAATCCACTATAATTACAGGCATAGTGTGTCGTGGTTTGGGGCTGGGCTGGCCACGAAATGGATGGCAGATGCTCTCTGTTAACCCAGACAGGAGAAGGGAGAGAAGAAAAGGGAGAGAGACTTATGAGCTGGAAATAAAACTAAAGCAGCTGTAATGAAAAATATAACAACAAAAAGAGAAATATAATAATGAGAAGAAAAATAACAAAATATTTACAAATCTGTACAAAACCAGTATCGAGCTTCTCCCCCCAGTCACACGCTCCCCCCGCCAGTGCTCACATCCCCACTGGTGCTGCAGGGCAGCGCTGGGGAGATCCCAGGCTGGGCTCCTGGGCACAGCGGCAGGCGGGAGCTGGAGGCAGGGACGCACAGGTCAGGGGCAGACAAACGGACAGAGTCCTCCTAGGACACAGCCATAGAAGACAAGCAGGGGCAGGAAGAAGGGCAGGCCAGCGCAGAACGGCCTTGCCCCCTGTGATGCCTCAGCTTTATACTGACATGGATGGGATGGAATACTGTGTTGGTCAGTGTGGGTCACTGTCCTGTCTGCTCCTCCCCACAGGTGCCACCCTTTTGCACCCTGACACTAACAGGGACCCCAAGGCAGCACTGAGAGAATTCAGCAGTGACGTTGGTCTCTGTAAGATTCAGTGTAAGCAAGAGCCTTTCTGCACCCCACTGTACTGAGAGCTCAGTGCTGACTATAAACATCGAGTGTTATCACTGCCAGGAGCAGACACTGTCTGAAACAACATGTTGTTAACTGCAGAAAGTGCAGTCTGAGAAGAGACTGAACTGAAAAGTGAAGTCACTGAAAGGAGAATTGGTTCTGTTTTAGTCAAACCAGGACAGCTGTGTAATAAAACACCCCCCCTCAAAAATAATCATCGACTGGGACTAAAATTAATGAGATACATATCAGAGACCAGAACCCTCCTGTATTAGGCATGATATAAACATACAGAAAATGACAGCATCTATTCCAAAAATAGGGTAGAGAATATGATTGAAAAGTTTGACAGCTGAAATAGGGAAAAGATGACACATTGTACAAAGCTGGTGGCAGCTGGTCACATGATGCAGCACTGGAACGTCCTAGTGATGGGCAAACAACAAAGAGCATATAGAAGGAACCAGAGGACACTGTAGAGCTCCCATTAATATACACAACAGATAATTCAGTTCCAGTGGACAAGTGTCCTGTCCTGACTTATGTAGAAGCCAGACACTTTACAGAAAGGACAAGGAATTAATAGGCAAGGCAGTCACATATCCTGCTCACTTCTGCTACAGCTCATGCAGGTCAGGTTTGAAGCAGAGGGACAGAGGTGGGAATCTGTATGTCATATCTCTGGTTGTGACAAACACAGGATTACAGCCTCTGAGGCTGCCAAACCAGCGTCCTCCAGAGTCATCACCCCCAACACACACCCCTATGCACTTGCCTGCAGAACACACACTGAATACCAAATCATGGTTTTAGTATCTGAAAGTGCCAAGAAAACAACACAGACTCCCCTAGGTCCTCCCTGAACCCATGCACTTGCATTTATAGTTGGTTTTTTAAAAATAGTATTAATAAACTGGAGGGTTTGAAACCTGTATTCCAATTATCTCCAGACACTGCTGCAGGAATGGGAACTCATCAAACAGCTCTGTGTTTCTGTGAGGGTCTTGGCAACACCCTCCCCACTTGTGCACAATGATTTAGGATTTTTTCCCATGAAATATGATGCTCCCATCTTGTCATCACTTCCCCAGACTAGGGGGAGAGCACAGGGGCAAGGAACAGTTTGGCTTGCAACACCTAATAACAAGTTTGAGAAATAATAACGTATTCTTCCATTAATCCAGCATCCTTGTTCTTTGGGGATTGATTTGCTCCAGCCAAAATTTTGTGGGGCGGAGATCAGACCTAGAGAGCCAAATCCTGCTCTTGGTTTCATCACAATAAATCTTGACTAGATCCACTGAGCTCAAACTACCCAGTAAACACAACAGCACAACCCTGAACACATTCCTCAGCCTGAAAACCATTGTTTCTTTTCAAAGCTGGTTTCAAATCATTCACCTAGAAATAAAACACTAAATCCACTCAACTTGCAAACAGCATCTCAAAGCACGTGTGTGTCTATTGAATAAATCTTCAGTAGCAATATATCTAAAACAGCCACTGATGTGGTTATTATTACAAATAAAAGGTTGCACTGAAAACAAACAGAGATATTTAGATTTTACAAGAGTGACCAAACTACAGTCTTACAAAGTAAAGGAAAAAAAATAATATTTTGTCTCTGATCTCCAGAAATCAAGCTGAATTTATCAAGCTGCACTGTGATAACAGTGATCCAGTCCACATGTCAGCACACAATGGTTTGGTTGTACAGATAATTCTGACATCAGAAGCAAAAACTCTTAAAGCCTGAATGTTCTTTAAATCAGCAACATATGTTCTAGTAGGAAACTCACATAATAGTTTCATTGTACTCTCAAATAGCTGTAAAGTATTCAAAATTATAAAACTGATTGTGTGCATGTGTGGCTCATACTCAACCAAACCCATGACGCAGCCCCCCAGCTCTGCAAGCAGTGCTGAGGCCACGTCCTTATGGCCCTGCAGTGTCCTTCTGCAGTCAAACAAATGTCACGTGAATTTGAAGACCTGACTTGCTTTGGAGTATTGCAGCCTTGCTTGGGTTTGGACTTGGCCTCCCTAATTCAAGTAGCAATATGCTGAAAGCTGTTGGCTTGGCTCTCCTCTCTCCTGCACCTCACACAGCCATGGCACACAGACTGCCTTTACCTTCGTGTGCTCCCTTGTGCAAGTGTGACCACTGCCCCAGGTGGCAGATAACAAGGGTCCTGTCCCGTCTTCTGCTGCCAGAAACCTGCTTTTAGGCTGAAATCCCGTGGAAATGTAGCACCTAATATTCTGGCCTCATTCTTCCTTCTGAACTGTGCAGCTTTTCCACAGTTAAGTGTTCCTAACCCTGTTGAGACACGTTGCTGGAGACTTCAACAACTAAGCAGAAAGAGACTTTGCTAGGCAATTCTCAGCTCATAAACTTAAACACATCAGAGGAAGGCAAGCGTGTTGTAGGCTGAACAGAAAGCATGCATCTACCAAAGGTCTTTTTCAATAACAACCATGTCTGAAATTCTGTTTTCATAACTCTCTTTTACATGCAAATGAAGAATATCTAAGTGAAAAAAAAAAAAGTTGCTGTTGCCAAAGGTCTTTGCAATAGGGTGTCTCTGCTGTCCCATCTCCGAGGCAATCTTTGCATGAGTAAGCAGCTGTTTGCCAAATGGGCTGCAGGGCTGATACCACTGGCAATGCTTCTCCCAACAGAAGCATTTCACTATTTTATTCCAGGGTGGGTTTTTTTTTTGGTTGGTTGGTGGCTTTTTTTGTAAGTTTTCAGTTTGAAAAGAGGCAAACATCTAGTGTATTGGGGCTTTTTACCTGTGGATCTTGGCTACACACTTCACCAACAGCAAAATGGATCTCTGGGGAGGAAATGCAACCCCCCTGGTGCTGCACAAGGGGTAAAACATGGAGAGCATCCAGGGTTTCACACTTTGTCCAGCTCGTGACTCCACCTTCTCAGCTTTGTTACGCCGAAGCGAGAGCCACGTGCTGCAGCTTTCATGGGCTTGCTCCAGCAAAGTGTGATTATCCATGAGCCACGTGCTTTTGGCCAGCGCTTTCTCTACAGTGAAAGTCTGAAAACAAGGACAGACTGCCTGGCTACAGCAGTCACAACTACAAACCCTTCAAGGCAGTTTGGTTGCTGTCTGGGACTGGAGCCAGAGAGCACACTAGTGGTCCTGGTAGGGTACCTGAGCTCTGCCATAGTCACTTCTGTGAGCAACGCTTCAGCCAGAGACACTGCATAAAAATCCCTGTTCCATTAACACCAGTGCCAACCCCCCCTGCCTTCAGTGGGGCTGAGATGTCCCCTCTGGTGCCGGCAGGTGAGGAGGGTCTGGAGCACAGTGTGATGGGGAGCGGCTGAGGGAACTGGGGGGTTCAGTGTGGAGCAGAGGAGGCTGAGGGGAGACCTCATTGCTCTCTGCAGCTCCCTGAAAGGAGGGGGTAGTGAGGGGGGGTCGGTCTCTTCTCCCAGGTGACAGTGACAGGATGAGGGGTGATGGCCTCAAGTTGTGCCAGGGGAGGTTTACATTGGATATTAGGAAGAATTTCTTCCCTGGAAGGGTTCCCCAGCACTGGCCCAGGCTGCCCAGGGCAGGGGGCAGTCCCCATCCCTGGAGGGATTTCAGAGCCGTGGAGATGTGGTGCTGAGGGACATGGGGCAGTGGGGACTGGGCAGTGCTGGGTTAATGGTTGGACTGGGTGAGCTTAGAGGTCTCTTCCAACCAAGGCTGTTCTGTGATGGCATCTGGGGACAAGGGATGACAACAGAACCCAGCCCCAACGAGATACATCTCTGCCATTCCTGAGTTACAACACTTTCACTCGTCACTGTTGCTTCCCATTGCCTTGTTGAACTCTCTGTAGCAACTGAAACATTACACTAAGTGCTATGCTATTTGCAAGCACTTTATTTTCCAGGTCAGATTATACCTCATTTAAACCAAAAGTGCATGCTGGGACCAAGAGGAGAGAGGTATTTGTAAATGAAGCTGAGTGCTGATACACACACTTCTGTAACTAGTCATAATCATGCTTAAGTTAACCCAGACACTTCTGCTAAAGTTAATACACAGGAAACATAGCTTCAGATTCAAGTGCTCTCGTTTTTAGTTGCTGTCAAAAACATAGAGCAGAATAATGGGCTTGATCAATGTAGATGTACTCGGAGTGAGGAACAGCAGTTCCCTAACACACAAATATAAAGTGTGCGTGGGAGGAACAACATGATTTTGTGTTAATTTCCTTTTGATCACTAAAACTACTTGTCAGCTGAGTTACTGGTACCATTTTAACAATAAAAGATCAGTTGCTTTAACTCAGCTCCCACAATTTGAAAGGAGTGGGGGTTGCCAAAGTGTGGCTCTGTGGGCCAAGACCTGCCCCTTGATCTTCTTTTTGTGTTCCACCCTACTCCAGCTCCCACACTTAGCATGAAGCTGCACCACACAGAAGCTGTAGAAACCCAATACACCATGCTGCATCTCGCTGCGTGCATTGCATCTTCCACAAGAGCAAATGAATTTTCAAATAGGATAAACTTGAGACACACAGTAAATAAAGCTCTCACACCCACATATCCACTGCCCCTCAGTTTAGCCCCAGAGCTACTGACAGTTCCTACAGCTGTGGCAATTGTTCATTCTCATTGTTGAAAGTTTACATGTAAAAAAAAATTATGGATAATGAAACTGTGGTTACAGAATGAGTTATTTACATTGAAGGAATGAATCCCACAGTGCTTTAAAATTTCCTGCATGAATAACTTTTCAGTCTCCCACATGTTGTGTGTTTCACAGCATGTTCCAGGTCTGAGCTTTGGCAGAGTTAGACATATACTGCAACTTTGATTTAATATAGATCTTATCCTTCAAAATTAACACTTGGAACTTTTAATGCTGCAAGGTAAGCAGAAGGAATATTCTGTAAAAAATCCAAATCAGCTGGCAGGTCCAGTGGTGTTAAGACACACACCAAAAAAAGCGCCCCCCTAAGTCCCTTTTTCTGAATACCAGAAAAACTGGAATTCTAGGTTAATTGGCCAGATTGAACTAAAGAATTGGATCAGCTGTGAGTCACTATTTAATTTTTGTCATGTTAATGGCAATAGAGCTTCCACTGGAAAAAAACCCAACTTGAGATACTGCAGAAATGGGCTGATATGAAAACCTAGAGAGAAAATGTAATTTAAAGTGATTTAGTCTGAATGTACAGTGGTGGGAATGCAGGTTTTTGAGGTTCTTTAGACCTGACACATTTGTATGACACTAATAATTTTCTCTTGTGGCTGATGGTCATTTCTTCCTTGTACCTTTTCCTTTCTTTTATCTGAGCATATATTCAAAAAGAAAACAGAAAAAATACAGGAGCTTGCAAGGAACAGATACAGGAACAACCTGGGCCTGTGAATGGCTGGCAAGTGCCAGTTGATTTCCTCCAAATTTATTTTCTCTCTCAGCCTCTAATGTTCATCCCAGATTTAGCATGATAGAAGCATAGAATGGTTTGGGTTGGAAGGGACCTCAAAGCTCATCTCGTTCCAACCCCCCTGCCATGGCAGGGACACCTCCCACCAGCCCAGGTTGCTCCAAGCCCCATCCAACCTGGCCTGGAACACTGCCAGGGAGGGGGTAACCACAACTTCCCTGGGCAACCTGGGCCAGTGCCTCACCACCCTCACAGGAAAGAATTTCTTCCTAATATCTAGTCTAAATCTCCCCTCTTCCAGTTTAAAGCCATTACCCCTCATCCTATCACTCCCTGACCTTGTCAGAAGTCCCTCCCCAGCTTTCTTGTTGGTGCCTTGAGGTACAGGAAGGTGCTGTAAGGTCTCCTTGGAGCCTCCTCTTCTCCACGCTGAACAACTGCAACTCTCTCACCCTGTCCCCACAGCAGAGGTGCTTCAGCCCTCGGATCATCCTCATGGCCTCCTCTGGACTCACTCCAACAGCTCCATGTCCTTCTGATGTCCCAAGTCAAGACTTCTTCCTTAAACAACAGCTTCAAGAGAGGCTTTCTCTGCTTGTACTGGCCTCCAGGTGTTCTTTTACAACAAGCAAACAAGATGCAGAAGAGAAGCCTGGGGGACCTCAGAGCTCATCAACCAGACTACCTTATAGATTTCCATACTGAGGGTGTTACTACAAGACAGAACCTCAACATTTATTTCACAGTACACCAACAGACAGCCCAAATCTGATGCAGGAGTGCTAACTGGATGCATAGCAAATTCCACATCCCATCCTTGACTTCTTTCAAACAAATTCCCACTCCGGGGGATCTAGCAGTAGATGTTGTAATGTGTCCTCAGTCTTGGAGATGAACCCTATGGCAGAAGTGCAAACCCTCACAAGGGCTCTCAGCTGCCAGAGATGCTACTGCTCAGCTCCTCTGGTCAAGAGAGAGACTTCACATGTGAGCAGACTAATTGTTCTAGCCCCCCAGCGCCCTCCTGCCAACAGAAGTCTCAAAAAGACTGCATAAAAAATTTCAGGGGAGCTCACACAAAATTCTCCCACTCACCTTGACCCAGCTTTGGAGGCAATGGTAGTTGTCACCCATAAGTAACAGTTCCTTTATAGACTAACTTGCAATGGTTCCTTTACAGACTACAGTCTCACCAAAGTGGTACACAGTCTGTGCAAGAGAAATGCATACCATGTAGACTTCCATGAAATTCATGAGTTGGGATAAAACCCTTCATTGGCTATGATCTATATTGATCTTGAGAAAAGCAATTCTACTAACGTGAGCTGGCTGGCTTTTGGTTGCAGGTAAGGGAAAATACTCCCCAAGACAGCAGCACAAGAGTCATGTCACCCACTACCTGCCACGTTATTCAAAAGTGGACACTCACACAATGAATTTCAGGGGTTCTCTGTATCTCTCCAGCGAAAACAAAGGTTTCCAAATTGACATACTATCAATTTTTACAGAAGCTAACCCAAATACATTGTACAAAGAACCTGGTATCACTGCTAAGCGCAGATGGTAGGAAATGAAAAAGCTATTTCACAAGACACTGACACATAGACATACAGTTTTCTTACAAAAGAGAGAGACTAACATTCCTTCTGCACCATTAAGTTAGCTTGGGAACACAAAAAGGAAAAAAACTCAGTGAAGATGGTTATGAGTGGTATTTAATATTAACGAGCATATAAGGTAGAGAGATGACTCCCCCTAATTATAATGCTTTGAGAGTTTGAAAGTAAATACCAGTTGACCTAAACTATTTAATAAGAAATAATGAGATTCTTGAAAACAAAAAACCCCAATCCACTCAGAAAAAACCCTGCACCTTTACCTTAAAGTAGTGGGAAGAATCATTGCATATTGGAGGTTAGAGCAAACACAAAATATACAGCATTTGCTTATTCACATAGATAAACTTTACAGAAGGTCCTTTTGACAATGGTAGCTGTACTGTTTAAACACATAAGAGTGACAAAGTAAGGCTCTTTATACAAATAAGCACATTCTTACATATTATAAGTATCCTCAAGTATGATTTAGCAACCATATTTTCATGGTTTTATTTTTAAAAGGATAAAATTTATGCTGATTTTTACTAGTTATAGGGTCAAAATTTAACGTGTCAATAAAACTTTTTTCTCTAATTTAAGTTCTTATGGAATAAATGTTATGTTTTAAAACTGGTTTTAGCTTGGGATTCTGAGAGCAAAAACCTAAAAAAAAAAAAGCCTGTGGGACCTTACTAGGGATAATTATTATAATTATAAACAAGGGCAAGATAAACTAAACAGCAATAAGCAGAGTAAAAGAAACCTCTGTTTTCTTTCTCTGTTCTTGCCTATGGTGAGATGAAGCAGTAGATAGCAGAGGTAGGACTGTGAAGCTGATGAAGTTCAAACCAGGAGATGCCACAAATGGTCTTTCAAACATGCAATCCTTCATAAAACTTCTGTTACCAAAAGTGGGTGGTGGGTTCCATTATCAGACCTTTGTGTTCAGGTTCTCACCTCCATGAGAAGGGCATACAGTGCAGCTTAAGGCAAAGGGTGAAGAATGTGCATGCATTATACCTGCTCATGGAATTGGAAACTTCACCCCTAAACCATGAAGGCATTTCTGTATTTCTTTATGCAGGTATTGATCCACCCTTGAGAGACCTGTAGCATCCTGCAAAGTTCTCCTGACAGCAGGGGGTAGTGAGGCAGGGGTTGGTCTCTTCTCCCAGGTAACAGTGACAGGATGAGGGGTGATGGCCTCAAGTTGTGCCAGGGGAGGGTTAGATTGGATATTAGGAAAAATTTCTTCCCTGGAAGGGTTCCCCAGCACTGGCCCAGGCTGCCCAGGGCAGTGGGGCAGTCCCCATCCCTGGAGGGATTTCAGAGCCATGTAGATGTGGTGCTGAGGGACATGGGGCAGTGGGGACTGGGCAGTGCTGGGTTAATGGTTGGACTTGATGATCTTAGAGGTCTCTTCCAACCAAGGCTGTTCTGTGATTCTGTGTTCTCAGGATAGAAGGATAAAACTTTGCCAAACAACAAATCAGAAATAAATCTAGAGGAAAAGAAGTGTGCATTTATTTCAGGGGGAAAAAAGAGCAACAGGTTCTTTGTGTGCAGTAATGTGTCCACAGAAAATAAGAACTAAATCAGCTCTTGCGTGGAGAATACATTATAGAAATTAGATTCTAAAAACTGATTGTAGACTGAAATGCTATTTATTTCCTCATTGCTTATTCACATTGCTTGGCAGTTACCAACTGATGAATACAACCACACAGCTTAATTTCACCCCCCAACCTGACTCCCTCCCTTTTTTATAATCAGCACTTACCTTGCATTCCAAGAACATAATTTCCCACTGAATATGATTATTTTCAATAAAAAAACCAAGCAAGCTGCAGACAAGCAACTCTCTTCTAGGAGAGAAGCAAAACAACCTACAAACCCACTAAACTAATGCTAAGATTATTTTCCTACCTATTTCCATGAAGACAGCCCTTCCACAGCTGGATGGCTCCACTGGAATGGACTAATTACTACTGCTTCCCAACCCAGCTCTTTGGGTTTTCTCAGATGACAATTATAACCATTCTTTCTCATCACTGACTAAAATGGACATTTAGGCGTAAATTTTCATAAGTGATCCCTGACAGTGACAGTTGAAACAGAGCAGCTGCAAAACCTAAAAGCCAGGCATCCATGTACTTATTTGCTGGCAGAAATCAGCTAGTTATTACCAACATTTTTATTTATCATATTACAGTAGCCATCCAGAGCATGTGAGATCATGATCCCATTAGGCAAAGCCTTGTACATAACTCATTCAACAGACTCTGTCTGCCCTGGAGTAATACATAAAGTAAACAACTGAAATGATTGAAAATGTGGTAAATGTCTACAGCTAACCCAGGAACCAAGCCGTATTTTTGAAGTTCTGGTCCAGTGGCTCAGCCACAAAGCCTAGTCTAGCCAAAGCCTAGTCAGCCACAAAGTCATTGCCATGGCTATCTCCAGTTGGCTTAAAGAATAAAGCTGCCCCTGTAATCCCAGAGACTGGATTCAGGTGAGCTTGTGGACTTCTAAAGTGTTCCTCGTTCACTGAAAGCAATTGGTGCATCTTAAGTGATTACCACTTGTAAGCAAACTGTATTTGTAAGACCAAAACACTGATTAATATAGGATTTCAGAGGTTCCCTTTGGAAATGACAACAGGTTTTATCTATGTGTTTTCTGATGAAGGAAAGGAGAAATAGTGTACAGAGGGTGAGTCAGAGACGTAGCTTTCACAGGTGTGGATGCATGCACTTGTCTCTGCCCACAGACCTTAAAAGAATAAGGTCTGGATTCTTCCCATGGGACCAAACAGTCTACCCTCAAACACCTGAGAAGAAAGGCAGCATGTCTTCGTGGAACTGCTCAGGTGACAAGAGCACATTCTCTCTAAGATGGGATGAACACATTAGACCCTCCCCACTGACCCTGACATGACCAGAAGTCTTCTAAACTTGGAGCTGCAATGGTAGAACCTGTCCAATAACCCTGCTCCTTACAGGTACTCTCTGCACCTGGCAGCCTGAAAGAGGTGGCAGGGGAGCTTCAGCTAGGGCAGGCTGCACCGAACACAGTGCTGAAGGCAAGAACAATGGAAGGACGCTGCAAGGTCACTAATTTGTTTTTAATGTTGTCTACATTTAGCCAGTATCCAGAACTAAACTGTAGCAGTTAATCTGTCACCTGATGTCCCCTGCCCTGCTGAGAAGGGGAATGAGGGGAAAAAGGGAGAAGCCCAGTGAGTTGAAGCAGAAACAGATTTAATAGAATAACAAAGCTAATAAAACAACCAACATAACAGACAAGGTTCTACTCAGCCTGGTCCTTGAGGTCAACAGCAGGAGCAGAAGCCAGGAAGGAAGAGGCCCAGGAAAAGGAGGAACTCCACCCCCAGTGAGCTCCCCCCTTTTATCACGAGCATGATGAGGAGGTGTGGGACACCCCTGTGAGTCAGTGCCTGGAGTGGATCTCCCACTGACTGGGGCTGCTCATGGCTGCCTGCATGGCTGGGCCATGGGGCTGTGCCTGGGGAACAGGACAGATGTCCTCCATGCTTGCTGCAGAATGGAGCCTGAGCTCCAGAACCACAACAGTGCATTTGTACAGGAAACAAGTTCAGCTTCCCTTGCTGGTCAATCAGCCCATCGAGACTCCCTGGTATCTCAGGTCATAAAGACATTCACACTCTCTGCTTTGGGCACCTGACCTGGTGAAATTAAATCAAGAAAAGATAGAAGCATTACATTACCTTCCTAGTCAAGGGAGAGCTAGGCATCTCAGGGAGGTATACCCAGAACTGATAAATGATCAGAGCAATCAGATTTCCCTGAGGCCTAATGTAGACAGGCTGATTGTGCTTTACTAAAATTAGTCCACTCGACTAAAAGTAGCTGTATTTCTGTCCCCAAATCACTACTTTTTATCAATAATATGAAAATTCTTAAAACTGTCAATGCTAAATAAAACCTGAGGTCACAGCAATTGTGCCAAGGTTTGTAATATTCCCAGGGATCTGCAGGCATGAATACAGAGAAGACTCATTAATACAGAGATTTAGATTCAACTCAAATGCTTTCCTAGCTCCTGGCAAGCCTCCAAAGTCCTCAAAGAACATGTTGTTAAGATAGACTTCACAGCAACCTTAACTGCCAAAGGACTTTCAGGCTGGCTACACAAAAGAAACAACAGAAACACTTTCTAAAGAAACTAGCTTGCATTTGAAATGAAATGCTTTCCCCACCCAGAAAAGCAAAGATCAAAGCAAACAGTGATGCTCTGGGCACTGAAATATGGACATGAAGAGAATCACCCAGACCAAATCAGACCAGTGGTTCTCTGACTGCATGTGTAAGTACAACCTAGAGCAAGAGCACCCTGAATCCTCATTAAACACTACAAGCAACTACTGTAATAGAAATAAATCATCTGTTGACAAACATTTGCATCTTTAATGCAAACTAAATAACTGAATTAAGTCATTAAATGATCAGCAAAATCCTTACTCAAATCAATTGACCTGCATTTTCAGTTATTTTTTCACAGTCAAGAGAGCTTGAAACTTTTCAAAAAGTGGATGCAGAGATTCCTGTGTAGCCAGTCTTGTCCCCAGGAGCTGGTGTTAAAGAAAAATAAATTAAAAAAGAAAAAAAATCTATCCTAAGACTCATAAAAGCATGAGAATTGCTGAATTTGAATGTACTCTGCACCTTGCTTGTTTGAATCTTCAGTACATCTGTCTCGTTTCCATTCTCCCATGACGACTTTACTGACCCCAATGGACCAGGGTTACTGTCCTCTTGTTCAGGAGGACTCTTCTGCAACAGGGCAAGAGCACGTTGAGAACTGCATGCAATGCAGACTGCAGCACAGAAATGGGAACTCTATCTGGATGAAGGAAATCCCTATATCCCTCATACTTACTTTTGGTCCCACATTCTGCAGTTTTTACATTTCATCTCACTTAAAATATAATTATCTCCCTCTGTTACAAGCTATAAACTTACAGGAACCAGTCCCTTAGGTTCCCCTACCTGATTCAAAAGCCCTTTCATAAAGATATCTGTCTATTTTTAAACTGATCTTTTCATTCATCCCTGAATTGAGAATAAAAGCAATCTGATAAAAAATACATAGGCTATGTGCCAAAGTAGAGGTAGTAATTCATTGGCCTTCAGTTCTTTTACTGGAAACATAGCAAAGATGAGGACTATGGGTCATCATGACAAAAAAAAAGGCAATTTAACAGGCACTCTTCAGAACAGGCTCCGCATTTCACCCTCAATTATCAGTTCATAAATCTAGAATTTCTTAGCTGCTAGCAGAGGGGCGAAGGTCACCAAACAAGGACCTCATAAAATTAGTGCAAGTTAGAAAATTAACAGCAATCTGAACTAATTCCTTTCCACAGTACACTGCATTTTTCAGAGCTGCTCCCCTTTAGCAAAGGGCCAGCAGAAAGCTGAAACCCAGAGACAGCCAAAAAAGAAATTCCCTTTCGGCCGTCAAGATGGATTATCGGCAAATACACTCGGAATTATTTTCCTTATGAACTAAATTAAATAGTTGATAATGATACCCTGCACTTGTATGTAGTCTTTCAAAACTTCAAGTAGTCAAAAGTAACAGAATCTTTAGGAGGGCTGGGGAGGGACTGTGAATTTCCAGTGAAAGTAGCTCAACCACATTCTCCACCAGAGGAATTAGAACTCCTTCAGGAACTACCAGGAAAAGCCAACATCCAAACTCACTGACCTAGCAAGCCTTGCTCTCCCATAGGAAACTGTAATACGTGAGTACCTGTATTCCTCACTGCTGGAACATCACAGGGCCACACACACCTCAGTATCCTCACACCTTGAGTTCCCACGTGAGGTCGACAGGAGTAAAAAAATCAGTAACTAAAGTCAGGATCATAAATCCTTACGTTGACATCTCCCTATGTGCAGTTTACTATCAAGAGAACTCTTCCCTCATTTTCAAACTGAAAAACAAAGATGTTTTAATTCTATATAATCCCCAAATAATTAGGAAATTCTACTCCACAAGACAGAACAGAATGAAACAAAAATAAAGCGACAAAAAGCAAGTTTCCCATCTTATTACCCCCTCATGCATACACAATGACATAATGATCCACCACAGCACATTTCTTTCACATAATATAGCATGAAAAGAATATCTTTTTAACATCCCAAGTACCTATGAAACACCCTCTACCTTTTGCCTGCTTTTCTGTCCTTACCTTCTCCTCAGTAAACAAATCAATCTTCCAGCCTGTCCTTACGAGACATTTCCTGCTATCTGCTGCCCATTTTCAAATTACAACCACAATGATTCTGACCTTACGGCTGAGAAAGTCTGGGGGAATTACTTTGAGTGAGAAGGAAGAACATTTTTTTGATCATCCTCAAAAACCTCAGTTGCAAGGCTTTGGTTGAATATAAAAAATATTAACTTTTTTTTTTTTTTTTTTTTTTTTTTTTACAGAATTCAAGCATAAACAAGTTTAATTCAGAAATAAGATTTCTGAACATTTTTGAGTAAATGGCAACAGCCTGCTAGAATGGAAGCAACGATGTTAAATTAGCAATAGCAGACACTGCTACTGCCCTGACAGCGATGTTGCTTTAATGGGCATTAAATTGACATGATGCAGACATCCAAAAGCAAAGTTCAAGTACCCAGGCTGTGCTTGCATGGGCTGTGCCCTTAAGTGGTCTGTGTTTATCAATGACAGATTGTCAAAGATGGGAAATAATAAAGGAAAGCTACTGCTGTACTATACTGACCAAGTTCTGCTCTGGGATAGCTGACAGAGTCTTCTTCCTTTACCTGTGCTCCAACAATTGTATTTAACTGGCATACAGAAAGCATGCTTATTCACAGGAGGAGTGGGCAGGTTCTCCTGGGCTTTGCGTGCCTGGGAAGCATCACAATATTAGACTTGAAATCCAAGCCAAAACATATTTATGTTATAGTTGATCAAATCAAAATTCAACTTGAAACCAAATGTCACTTCAAACACTGTTCAGTTTGGGCCCCTCACTCCCAGAAGGACACTGAGCTGCTGGAGTGTGTCCAGAGAAGGGCAGTGGAGCTGGGGAAGGGTCTGGAGCACAAGTGTGATGGGGAGCGGCTGAGGGAACTGGGGGGTTCAGTGTGGAGCAGAGGAGGCTGAGGGGAGACCTCATTGCTCTCTACAGCTCCCTGAAAGGAGGGGGTAGCGAGGGGGGGTCGGTCTCTTCTCCCAGGTGACAGTGACAGGACGAGGGGTGATGGCCTCAAGTTGTGCCAGGGGAGGTTTACATTGGATATTAGGAAAAGTTCCTTCCCCCAAAGGGTTCCCCATCCCTGGCCCAGGCT
This sequence comes from Podargus strigoides, assembly GCA_028020825.1. Classification (NCBI taxonomy): domain Eukaryota; kingdom Metazoa; phylum Chordata; class Aves; order Caprimulgiformes; family Podargidae; genus Podargus; species Podargus strigoides. Next base: position 7,759,400 of record CM051633.1, read on the forward strand.
GCCCAGGGCAGTGGGGGAGTCCCCATCCCTGGAGGGATTTCAGAGCCGTGGAGATGTGGTGCTGAGGGACATGGGGCAGTGGGGACTGGGCAGTGCTGGGTTAATGGTTGGACTGGATGATCTGAGCGGTCTCTTCCAACCAAGGCTGTTCTGTTTGTCTATGATTCTACCTGCATCAAGGACCACAAGGATGTCAGGTCACACCAAAGCGTTTGCCAGTACTCTCCATGACAGAAGTTAGTCTCGGATGACGAAGGGTTGTGCAGAATCCTACTAAAGCCATAAGTCAAATAAAGTAACCAGTTTGGTTTCCCTGAACTGCATCCTGTATTCATTACCAACAGAACTGGTCAAAACATTTTCCATTGACACATTTTAAGAGAACATGTATTTTTGACCAAACAAAAAACCTGTTTTGTTTTCTTTTTAACATAATAAAACGTCTTTTGATATTGTCAAAAATATTTTTTTTCTCCTATTACGTACTCCTCTGTTGCAATAATGGAGCAATTGCATGCTTATAACAGTGGTTGGCTGCCATTAAAATAATTGCAGCAAAGTAGAATCACCACTTTTAATTCCATTAGAAGGCAGGAAAAAGGAGTTTAGACTGCAAGTACTTCATCTCATCACCAGAACAAGGGAAAATAAGATCAAGGTGTGACACCTGAAGTTCGTTAGCTACCTTAGTGATGATGCATGAAACCAAGAAGAATTTACTGCCCTCTCCCACCAGGGAACATGTTCTCTTTAACAAGAATTAATAAAATCACTATTTTTCCCCCCACAAATTTAGCAGATAGCCAGAGAACAGTCCTGTTTAACAGAAATATGGCCTTTACACAGCCCTTTACTGATATGAACCATACTTTTCCATTATGCATTAATTACCAAGGGTAATATCAGCACAGGAGAGAGAAAACAGCTCTGCCTCCTCATGACGATGATTTTCACTTCTCCCCTCCCAGCCTGCTAATTTCCCATTTCTCTAGGAAAAAACATGTGATGTTTTCATGGAGCCCAGTAAGTCAGGGACATGCAGTCTTCATAGCTGCTCTTGTAAACTCAACTTCATTGACTTCAATAAAGCCAAAGGGATTTTCATCAGCTGAGGAACTGGTCTGACCTGTACAGAACAGGTTACGGTGCACAATAAAAGCCTAAAGGGTACAACACTCTAAAATCCAAGCATCTAGACAGAGATAAGAGGCAAATTTCTATCTCCTTTCAAATTTGCAACAGATTTCCATGGACTTCAGCACAGCAGGAACTTCCTTGGTGGCAGACCAGGGCTAATTCATTGGCATCATTACAGCTACACTGATTTATTCCAGCTCAGGCCCTGTCCTTAAACTTACGTGGTTGCAGAGCATATATTCATGACCTAATTCATTATCACAGCACAGGGAAATGGAAGAAGTGAAAGCAGCACAAATGAAGATTTTATCACTTAAATAAAATTGAGGGCCGTTATTCTTTATGTTTATCTCAGTTATCATTCATTCCTTACCTCACAGACACAAGAAAGCTATTGTTCAACTTCAGTTCTCTCAGATTAGGCAGATAGACACCTATGGGAACAGAATAAAGAATCACTTTGCAGACCTGGGAGTAGAGTAAAGGAAACTTTTGACAAATGCAAGTTGAAGCATCTAATTTTACAAGCATTTCTTAGTTGTTTCTGCCAGATCAGTGCTGGACCTCTTCTAAGAAAATTAATGAGATTATTTCACTCAAAAAATATTTCACCTTTTGCATTTTTGCAACACTTACATACAGTCTGCATGACTACCCAATTATGATTTTTGGAACCCCTCTCTGACAATTCGGACAGAGCACATTTACAGACAGACAACAACAGAAACTGGCGAGGGGTGACTGTTTTCTTTGGTCTGATTCCCAACACTTACTATGAACTGAACACTACTCCGAAGAGGCAAGGGATGCTTTAGAGTACAGCATTGCATGACCTCAGATTTCTACAGAATGTTCTTGTGTCTCTCCTCAAAAATCTTTTTCTACCTATTTAATGGCAAGTACTGATGGTTCATTGGATACACAGCTAAGGAACACTTCTTCAAAATGTAATTTTGAGTCAAACAACAAAAGTATATTTTCCCATGTCACAAGATCATATTGTATAGTTCAGAGGTCCCCAAAATGCTACTTAGGTTTTGCTAAGCATTGCCTTCTCCTTTTAATTTTCTGGATGTGATCCATTGATTGCTGTTCAATGGTACAAGTCTCATATCTATGAAAACCTCCATATTCTGTTATTAATTACTTTGATTAATGTTTCTCTCTATTCTGAAGAGACATTTGCCTTTTTGGTTGATTCTACAGGTATCTCTGAACCAAAATTAGAGATCAAATCCCTCTAAACTACAGAATAATTTGGATATAAACTCAAGTCCCAGGAAACACTATTGACAACTGCACACTTTTACCCATTCCCACTAGCAGAGTTTATGCATGGCTGGTGAGCATCCTCCATCACCACCTGCAACCATGTAGGGGAAATACCAATTTTAGACAAACTGGATCATTGCTGAAACATCAAAATCTCATCTGAGCAAATATTTTTATGAGTCCTCTGGGTAATCTGTCTCTGGCAAGGGTGATTTAGAAGTGTCCAGAAGGACATCATTCCAGCTCTTTGCAAAGGATCAAAAGAAAAAATAAACAAAAAAAGAAATTAAAAAAAAAAGGGGGGGGAGTAGGATCTCAAAAGCAAACAAAGGAGGTCATGTTTTTCATCCCATTTCCCCAAACAAAACAAGAGCATTTATGGCAAAAACATTTTAATAAATCATGTTTCCGTAGAAGCACTATCTCTATCTAATGCTATTTGGGAGTGATTATAATCCACATATTTGATCTTTATGCTATATTGCAAATATTTAACTTCACGTCTTTGCAAAGCTCTTTAGAAAATATTAAAAATTCAAAACACATTGCACAATTTTTTAGCCTTATTTTTTAATCATTTCCCATAATCCATAAAAATTGTAGCACAAATTATAACACACCATCTTTATCCTGCAGGGCATGCTTTCTCATGTCAAGCAAGTTTTATAAAGTATGGCATCAAAATAATTTGGAGTCCCGACAGAGGAGATACTCGGATCTCAGTTAATTATTCACAGCAGTCATACTATCTACTGAGCAAAGACTTCCTCAGATATAACCCACGCACTAAGAAAACCTCAGAGAGGAAAATCAACATCTAGATCTAAAAAAAATACTATCATGTTTCTGATAAGAAACCTGAAGCACAGAGAGTTGAAATTACTTCCCCCAAAGTGTTAAAGGAAAGAACAAGAAGGAGGCAGTGGCCTCCCCAGTCCCAGTTAGGGCTGGTTCAAGAAAAAAACAACTATTAATGGATGCAAAGAGGCAGAGTGACAGGCTGACAATACCATTTTCATATCTAGTTATTTCATTATTGAAATAACAGTCCTCCATCTCAGACATTTTATTGTATGTTGGCGCAATCTGTCCCTGGGAACTTGCAGAGTGTTAAGCTTTAATGTGCTGTTTACTAGACTGAAATAAAAGTGCACTATGTGCAGTGGTGCAAAATTCTGCTCGCAAGACTTCTGCAATATATTTCTCCAATTCTGCAGGTTCTTCCCTCCTTTAAGTTTTATATTCGAAATGTAACTGTTCTTTGGTACCAAGAATTCATTGTCCATTTGATTTTGCTGGTTCTTATAGTCCAAATTACTTATATATAGATTAGAGACTGGAAGAATAAGTTAAGAAGATAAAAGTGTAAAGTGAAGATGACAAAATAAAAGATCTATCCAAATGTAGCAACATACTTCTAATTTTCTTAATTTTAACCCTCATGGCATCTTTCCTGAGAGGAAGGACACAATTTATTCTTACATTAACATAGAAATACTCTAAAATATCAAAAACATTATATTCTAATACTAATTTAAAAGTACAAACAATATATTCCTCATCCTGAAACTATCTTCATACTGTATAATTTCAATCTTTTAAAAATAAGAATGGTCCAGAAAAATGCTGATGACTGCAGTACAAGGCTGAGAATTCAGAATGGTGAGCAATGTTATCATCTCATCTGTCTACCACCCCCTTTCACTAAATACCCTTTTTGTTATATGGCTGTGAAATGACTAAGCACCAAACACGTCCTAATGTTAAACTGTTCTACTGTACTATCCCAGTGGAACAAAACTAAATGCAGTGCAGAAGGAGTTCAAAGTGTAAGGTAGGTGAATAAAAGTCCTGCACTTCACAAGTAGGGTAGCAATGCAGGTGTCTTTCTGAGCTGCACAGCAGGTTATACTTAGAAAACTGACTAGGAGTAAGGAGAAAAGAGGCAAGATGCTGCTTTTATTATATTCTACAAGCTACATAATTTATATTTATAAAACTTGTTTACATTAAGATGTATTCTTTAGATAGCATCATATATCTTGTTTTTCTGTTGTTAACACAAAATCATTGTGGCTTGACTTCTTATGTCTTCTGGAATAAGAACTACTGAAAAACGTACACGACAGAAATTACAGATAAACACTTGCGTTAGCATCGGGCAGCTGAAGTGTTTTGTTGACCCTACAGTACAAAACGCAGGCTGCACTCTTCTAGCAAGAGCAACGTGATACATAAACTATTTAATTCACTCAGGCAATTTAATTCACTCAGGCTGTGTTTGATCAAGTTGGACACATCACCTTGACGTTATTTCCATGCATGTTCTACATGTGCATTTTTTGCACATTTCTGGGGCGAATCACGCAAGACAACTGGAGATAAAACCACAGCACTTGCAGGCAAACCCAAGCTAGTTGCAGTCTAGCTACCTAAGATGAGAATCTCACAAAAAAACCACATCAGCGCAGGGTTTATAGAGTGATAGAACAGCCTTGGTTGGAGCAGACCTCTCAGATCTCAAGTCCAACCATTAACCCAGCACTGCCCAGTCCCCACTGCCCCATGTCCCTCAGCACCACATCTCCACGGCTCTGAAATCCCTCCAGGGATGGGGACTCCCCCACTGCCCTGGGCAGCCTGGGCCAGTGCTGGGGAACCCTTCCAGGGAAGGAACTTTTCCTAATATCCAATCTAACCCTCAGTACAGCTTTTCCTTGACAAAATGTGTGCAAGAGAAGCAGCAGTCTCTAGACATGTAATTAACTTAGCCTGGCCACCAGCAGGCAGCAATTCAGTAAGTACCAGCGAACAGCACTGTGGGTAACTTGATTTGTAGCTACTGAAATCACTTAGAAATAAGAGAACTGTGTAGTGTCGTAAATGACTCCATCCCACCACTACTTTCAACAGGAATTTCTATGAGCCGGTCATGAATGCAGTCTCAAGTCTGTCAGCAATCAAAAGCAAAGGGATAAGCTAATGAAAAGGAAATTGTCCATCCATTTGAGTATGAGCTGAAGCCTACACGCAGCTGAAGAGCATAGAAGTCAAGTCCAAGAACCACAAAGCTGAACACAAGACTTGCCAGGATGGCTCAGTGTTTCACCTGTCCCTCAGCAAGGTGCACTGAAAACAAACAGCTACAGATTTCAACAAAACCCCTGAGCCCTGCTAAGACTGACACGAAGCCTTTCTTTAATTTTAAAACTGATCACATGAAAATATTTTAATATCAGTCTTTTCATGTTTTAGCCCACACCCTGTCCCTAAGAACTTCAACTCTTCCCACCACGTCACACCATCGTGTAGCGGCTGACCTGACAAACTGGGAAAAGTTAGCTTTAAAGTTTAGCACATCTGAAAGTGGAATGCTCGTAAGAAAAACCCAAGCAACGTGTTTGAAATCACTTTGGAAATCTTGCTAAAGGAAACGTAGAGCTCCAGTGCTTGTGTTACAGTCTCTGCATGGCTTCGAACATTGTTTCTCAAGTGGAAATTGTGATGTAAATTAGGGGCCTGAGCACTGCAAGGTTCCAGGTGACCCAGAGTTATGTGCAGTCTGGTAACTTGCAACTCTTTTCCATGGCCATTTAAGAACTTGCACAGCCTGTTTTATCTTTACACATAAAACCAGTTAAACCAATATTGTTTACTGAGAGTGAACTGATCATCCAAAGAAAGAATTCCTTGCTTGTAAAGATGCTCTTACCCACCTTCTGCAACTGAGGAATACAGTGAGAGCATGGTTAAGTGATTTAATATGGGCTATAATGAAAGCTAATGAGCCAGGTTTGGAATGCCAACAGAAGCACCAAGTTGCAGGATGTAGGGGACAGCCAGAGGTCTTGAGCCCAGCCTTCTGCTCAGAGCAGGTTTCTGTGAGAACAGAACCCAGCCACGTCCTGAAAACCTTCAAGGATGAAGACTCCCAAACCTTATTGGGTATCCCTATTGCTTCACTGTCCTAATGGTAGAAAAGTTTTTCCTTATGTCACACGGGAACTTCTGTCATTCCAGCTGGTCTGGTTCTCACCCTACTCTTCCCTCAGGCTATTCATGCAGACCCCTGTGACCAGAGCTCAGGTCAGCAGCACACAGTTTCAGGACAGGCAGCCAGTGAGGTGCATGCAATGAGCCCGACACCTTCAAGAGCAGCCTTGCTTACACCATTCACATTGAAGTTACAAACTGTTCTGCAATATCCCTAAAAACTTAGACCTTACTCCATGTGCCTAAAAATCAGCTGTCATGTGAAAAAAAAAAAGAAGCAAGGAAATGATGATCACTACAAATCATAGAATCTCTTGAAAACTTGGTGGAAATTTTGCAGAAAATAACCTCTAACCTGGAACAGCAGATAGAGGAAGTAAGGGAAGAAAATCACTCGTTAAAAGATGCCTTAAGGAATCGTTGGGTGAGGGAGAACTGAAGATGGAGGAAATAGGTATTTGGCAAATAAACCTGATATATCCCCAAAAGGAATTAGAGGAAGCGAGGAATCGCTTCAGGGAAAACCCCCAAGTGAGACCTTTGATTAAAGCAGAATATACTTATGTAACTGATGAGGATAACAACCCTCATATTACAACTAAAGAGATACCATGCACTGCCACTGAACTAGCCAAAATGAAGAGATCGCAGCAAACACCACCCTAGCCACCTGCTGACCTTTGCAAAGAGCTTTTCACAGTGAGGAAATACAGAAATGCACTTAAAAAAAAAAAATAGAAGGAAATTCAGGATGGACTTGATGTTCTGTTGTTCTCAAAAGCAGCGGGGACCTGCAGCTGCTGGATTTTATAGCCCTCAAGGGCCAACTCTTGGTGCAAACGGTGGGACATAAACAAGATGGAAATTGTTTGCAACATGGGAATAGTGCTCTGCAGTCTGTAAAAATTGCAAAACCCTAACCACAGGGAGCAGAAAGGGATTTATTCCAGTAATGAAAAGTACAGAGTGAAAAAGGTGAAATATTTTGTTAGCTTGTCACAGCTAATGTAAAATGGCATAGGAATGGGAGCTTCACTTTCCAGCACAGCAGAAATGGCATAATGAGATTTTCTTATCAACCAGAGGAAACATGACTGAATAGATTATGCTCTCTAAAACAGATGTAATATACCTTAAATTATCAAGTCCCTATCAGAAAGGCACCTACTTAGGAAATAAACAGAATAACCAACACAAAGTGGCTACATAACTCAAGACAAAAGCCCCCTTCACTGTACTTGCTTAACCATTCTTGACAAATCAACGTCATGAGACCCACTAAAGCTCATCAGCTGTTATATTACAGTCACTTGCCCATGAAAATGAACTGCCTGGCTGAAAATACAAGCAGTCACTTTTGGGGATGTGACTCCTTTTGGCAAGAAAATATTATCCTGCAGTATCCTCAGCTTCAACACAGCAGAAGAAGGACTTGGTTGTGATGGGAATCCACACGACAGAAAATGACTGCCAGTACTGGAAAAAAGGAATGTTTCATATTCTCAGTGTCTCCTCTGCTACAAAGGGATTCCTTTGGTATTTCCTTACTTCCCCAGTGCAGTGACGATGACATAGAAATGAATCACAAGCATCAGGGCTGTTTGGGAATCATGAAAATGACATATCTATAGGAGTTTGCTCAAGCACATCATCCAGCCCAGCTCGATGGGGCAGTGAGGACAGAAAGACAGGCTGCTGGCAGCATCACCAGCCCGATACCACTAGGGACTTCTCAGCCACAGGGGAATCTTACAGGGGAGAGAAACTAAACTTTGGCTACTGTTTTGCTAGAGTAGCACCAAGTACTCTAAAGGGCAACGTAATCAGTAAATGCTCGTTTAGGGCCTAGAGACATGTCACTCAAGAGGAATTTGTTCAAGCTGGCTTTAGACAGAAGTGGTGTCACCCATCCCATTGCCATAGTTTTCAGTTCTATTTAGAGCCTCACAGGAGAAAACAGAGATCAACAGGTGAGAGGTACCAGAGACACCATGTTTCAAGAGCTGTTGAGCAGGACAGTCCTTTACACTGGCTGTTGGTTTCTGAGTCCCCAGTCCTACTTCAAGGCACAATAGAGGGATATTTGTGATGGTGAGCAGAAGATAAAGTGGTTTTCTTACCTAAGTTTCCCAAGCTGCTCTCTCTTGTATTTACTCGCATCTCTAGGACCTTCACTTGCTGCAGATCATCTACGCCTGTCAAAGCTTTCTGTAAAGATAAGCAGAGATATATGTGTACTCTCATGCAATAAACCACATGACACAGGAGCAAAAAGGTCTAGAAAGGCTTTCAGCCAGTGCCTTCCCAACATATACTCCAGGTCAAAATGGCTAGATGTGCAATCACATTGAAATAAATTTAGTCTTCAAATATCTTCCTTGTAGTTCCAAATTATTGGAGTCTCACATAACTTCTACATTGCTTAAAGAGTCAAGGCTGAGGTTTACATTCAAGCTGCAAAGCAACAACAGACCTACATGCCAATTAACTTCAGTTAATAGTATGTCCATACTTCAAGATACACATAAGTCTCGTACTAATTGTCAGCAGATAGGAAGTGTCACCCTTGTCACTTACAATCAAAAAGGCACTAGACAGTAAAACTCAACAAAACATGCTGTTTAGCCTCTTCACCAAAAACTATGAAAAGGAAACATGATTTTAGCTCAAGCAGCTCACTTTTCTGGAAGAAGACAACACTAATTATGGGAATTACAAATTCTTTTAAAAAGATCTAGGCAATGCAAATAGAAGCCTCCAAAATATTTCGTTATTTTTGCAAAATCTTAGTAATAGGATCAATCACTGCATTAAGCCACGGGGTGTGTGTGGATGCAGGATCTTTCCTAATATCCTAAAGTCTGCGTTGATGTGTACATGTAGATCGTGCCTTGGCAGAGGTAAGCGGGGGGACAGAAACAAGCAGAAGCTATACACAGAGGAGAGAGGGAAGCTCTAGGACAGCCAGTGAAAGCTACAGCAAGGCTGTGAAGCCCTAAGATGCCAGGCTGCAATTCCACAAGCAGCTGAAGCAATCTCACGTTACCACTGCTCTCATCCCCTGTTCCTTCCCGCTATGACCCAGCTCCTCTCACCCAGGCTACACGTCCCACCACCTCCTTTACATCAGCTTTGGGCACTTACTGGATCCTTGCATGCACAAACTGAACAAAACAGGCCAGAAGGGAACTGTAGTGGCTCATGGAGGCGTCTGAAATGCTCCTTGAGAGATAAGAAACAAGGCTTTTGTGTCCCAATAACTGCCTGACGGAGCTGATGCTCTGCATAGTGATACAACTGCTACATGTTCACCTTTCTGTGACAAAAGAGTCGGGACATGGGGCTAAAAAAGTCTATTTCAAAGAAATGGCTGACCCTGGCATCACTGTCTCCTCCTCAATTATGCAATCAACAGCATGGGCTGAAAGAAGTATTGTCACTTGCCTTTTGTCCTCTATTTAAGGTGAAGGCAGGAAGTCATTCAACAACCTCCATGTACAGGAGACAAGTTTTCTTACTATTAAAAAGTTACAACATTCTTTAGTTTGTTTAATAAAGGGGAAATTATTCATTAGAATGGAATGTGAAGGATCACCTCTATTTATGAATTTTGGGAAGAAAAAATAAGCACAAGAACATCCAGTTAATTATGCAGGGGAAAATGGTGGTTGCAACATTCCTGCTCATCAAGTAAAATTTGTATTGTGCACAAGCGACTGCAACTTCACTCTGATGGTTCCACATTCTCTTGCAAAGGACTAAACACAGTCTGAGTGTAACTGAGATGACAGTTTAAAAGGGCATGGTATTCTGAAAAGGCTGAGCATCCCTCCTTGAAAAACTGCCTCCATTTGTAAGGTCTTGACTTGGATTCCTAAGAAACAGAATTGTCCAAATCCTTCAACTGCTTTTGAATTGCCCTTAAAATATTGTGTTTAAATTTTTTATATTTTTTTTTAACTGTGATTTTTAGCAGGCTGAGCCTGAGAAAGCTTCTAGACTTTCTTGCCTCCCCACTAGAGTATGAGAAACAAAGGTCTACTTGGGAGTCCCCAGTGGCATCCAGAAACTTACTGTCTATCCCCAGATGCAGCCACCACAAAAATGGTTTGCCCCTGCAAAGAAGGCAAGCTTACCAACTACAGAAGGCTTTCCCTCCCCAAGTAAACACAGGATCTCTCACTGCAAGACACATTTTGGAGTAATTCTTTTCAGCAGATGACACTGTCTGTCATAAAGCACGACAGTATGTGAGAAACCAGAGCTAACTGGCACACAACCATGCACTCATATTGCTGGACTTGGACACAAGCTTATTGTCATTAGAGGAAGCTTATTCTGAAAAATACCTCCCCCTCCCCATCAAAATAGTCTTAAGAACCTCATAAATAGAAGACAGAATAGGAAGACATCTCAGAACAAGTAATAAGCTTAGGGTCGTATGCTTTGTCAATAGAAGAGCAGAAGGTCCTGGCACCACAGAGAGCCTTTGCCTTTCTCCTTTGCACTCTGGAAGTTACCTACATGCTGTCCTTCCCACTGCTGTGCTCTAGACAGCCTCCTTTCACAGTTCTGCTCCTTGTTCTCCTCTTTCAAAATCCAAGCATAAAAGCTGCATAAAGTTATATTATCTCCTCTTCTAGGATTCCCTATTCCTTTTCCTCATATCAGGGACTACCATTGCGCTTCTTTGTCCTCCTTTTCCTCTTTCAGATCCACCATTTGTACTTTTTTCACCTGTCTGACAGATAAGCTTAATGCATCCACATTTTGTCGTGCAACAGGCAGAGCTGTGTCCTCAGTGCTGGAAAGGGTTACTGGCTGCCATCGCCAGCTCTTTGAACTATAGATAGCTGCACTGAAGCATGTGCTAACCAGATGCAACAGACTCCATGTGTTCTCGGTCTCCACTTCCCCGTTCTGCTTTTCCAAGAGTCTCTGTGAAAATCGCTGTCCTCCCATCTGCTGATGCTGAGGAGACACTTGCAGAGTTTGGAACCGATTTGCTATGGGATGCAAAAGCTATTGTACTACATGAAGGAAATGAGAAACGCTCTCAGATTGAGGATATGAGCTCATTTAAAGGCACTAAAAGGACAGAGAGTCCAGGTGTTGGCTAGCAAGCAAAAGGCTAGGCGGCAGTTCAAGAGGAGGTTACGTGGTGAACGGGTCCTGTGGAAGAGAGTCAGGACACTCCTACTCCCCAGACACCTTTCTTAGCACACTGGTGCAGCTAGAAGTGTGATAGGTCTCATGTGCAACAACTAAAATTCTGTCACCAGGAATGGGGAAGATTTAGGGAAGGACATAGAAACATTTAAATATTTAGCAGGATGTCCCTTTCATGTTGTTTAATTTCAAAGGAAAGGAACCTTCATCAAAACTTGAAAGGAGGGATATTTAGGAAGAATTTTGCTGCTATTGGGTAGCAAAATAAAAAATAAAAAATCATTGCCAAACACACTGAAGGGATCATCAGCATGGACAGGGGGATGTCTGGCACCACACGGGCAGATGAGATGCTAAGGCACTCTGCATCATTCTGTCCCTAGGGCCATGCCAGGTCTAGGACAGGCTCCCGCCCTAATTCTGAGGTGACTGCCTGCCCACAGCTCAAAGGGCTGCTCTGACAGCCAGGGACACAAGGGCTCTCTGCCTGTGCCCCAGGAATGCTTACAGACATCAGGGTGCTGTGCCACCTAGGGATTTCTTTGTCTGTTTATGGCTGCTCAGCCTCAACATAAGCATAAGCATAACATAAGCCTCAACATAAACATTGAGCAGACATAAAGGGACTGTTTTAGCCAAAGAGTTGGATATATTTTACATCAAAAAGATACCTTGAAAGAAATAACTATAATTCCAGGCTGATGGTGTTCAGAGGGGATTCTGCTTGCCACCCACCTACTGCCCAGCGAGGCAGGTATCAGTTAGATAGAATAGGAGGATGTTTTCTGAAGAATCAAAAATCAAAATCTTTCCAGCACATGATGTTCAAGGTGGCCTGAGAGCTTGATTCTGGGCAGCAAATGTTATACTGTTTCCCCCTAAATTTGTTTACTTGAAAGGATAAATTTCCATGGTAAAGCACTGCACAATTCTTTGAAGATGAATAAATGATAAGTAAAACAAAGATGGATAAAGTTTGCTTTACATTTTTGCACCTCCTTCAAAATAGGAGTAAAACTATTTTCCATGAGATCATGCAGAAGCTACTGGTAAATAATTTAGCTGGTATTTTCAGAAGGAACTCCATGATGGCTCACAAACCATTCCCACCATGCCAAATGTCTGGCCAATATCTAACTGGAGAGTGTGCACTAGTTTGGAAAGCTTTTCCTCTGACTGACAAGAAGAGCCAATAAGCATTCTGTAAAAAATTACAATTGAAAAATACTTCAGTGCTTGCAGAGCTTCCCAACTGGCAGAACAGTCACCTGGGAATGCTGGGAAAGCAAGTCCCACTTGCAGCTCTCTGTAAACCCCTTAATTGGCAAATAACATCTGTTCAATTAAAGCTGGTGTATGCAACCGATTTCTTCTCTCTTCCCTAGATTTTTCACATACCCCAAGAAACGTAGATATGTTGCTGAAGAGCATGTTGCGTGCAGCTGTCAGAGAGACATTTCCAGCTGTGTATTTATTTTGCTGATCCTGGTTAATTTGGCTAAAAGACAGGAATTCCTGAGTGGTGAGCTTATTTTCTTTTAATACTACACCTGTATGCAAATAGTAGATTCATGTCCATTCATGTGTTCATTCCTTTTTGCAGGGATTTTATTTCAAATTCTCAACTCAATTATAATCTCTCCCTGCATAAAAAAAAATAATGTTGCTACATGACAAAATATTTCTTCTAAGCAGAAAATTACTAGAATGTTAACAAGGTTTTGAGTTACTCTAAGTCAAGGGATTTTCAATGAGAGCATACTGAACTTTCCTGTGGTCCCATATGCAATTTTTCTCTCAAGATGGCTACATGCTGCAGATGCCCATAATTACAATATTTAGCTGTATTTCACTATTTTCTGCATATACATACAAATACATTCTTCTCTCAGCTCAGATGACGAGATTAGCTAGGTGTTCAATCTGTGACACAGAGATCTTCTTGGCTTGTGTGAAAAGCACAGATGAGTGCAACAATTATGAAATGTAAGTGATGGTGGATGCATTAGTAAAAATGTCTTTATTCTCATGCCAGAGCCTCCAAGTCACGCCAACGAGCTGACATGGATAGGCCCCTGCCTCTCCTTGCCACCTCCAGTTCAGCTCCTCCCTGACCCATGCTGTTGATTCATAGTACTGACACCTTCTCTTTTTAAACTAGTATTAAGGGTGTGAAACTGCAAGTTGCTGGGAGATCTCCTAACTATGGCAAACTTCAAAGGGCATGTGGGGCACCAGAGGTTTGCTGATCTCCCAGAAATAGCCTGTACCATTTCTGTAGGAGGAAACAAGCTCAGTTGTAACTACACGCTGAATTAACATGCAGGTCAGGAGTGGACAGGACACATTCTTACATCCATTTTTGCTTTAAATTTGCTTTAAGGATTTACTTTCCCTCACATAGATATAAAAAAAGTCATACCCCAATATTAATTCTTTTTCCTGTCTAGCAATTAGGTACATATTAAGTAGCTACAACCATTGCTCAATGTTGTGCCACTGAACGTGCAAAACTCAAGACTGTAATCTGCCATTTTATGTTAGCTAAGCAGCTGTGACTGCAAATGAAATCTGGTTTTTCCGTATAAAGGCACGCATATGTGCCTGTATGCATATAAATACAGACTCCTAATGTGACAATTTGAATGTAAAACATCAGATGCCTAAGTAGCAAGATAAACACTAATAAAACAACTACAAGCCTTCACTGTAGAAAAGGCATTAGTGTTAGGATAAGAACATATAAAACGAAAGCTCTGAAACTAAATGAGGCTTTGTAATTTTTTTCCTGTTCACAGTATTATATTTACTACTATCTGCTACCCTGAGTAATCTGGTCTAACTCTGAAACTAGCTGTGCTTTGAGCAGAAGATCAAACTGGAAGACCTCCAGAGGTCCCTTCAAACCTGTTTTTTAATTATTAATTTTTAAATAACTACAATTCTAATGAAGGATTCAGCAAATCCAAATTCAGTAATTTACTTCCATCTCCTTGACTCTGCTTAATTTATCAAGATTTTGCACTTGCTTCCTTGATCTCCAGGTTTTTTCTCAAATCCATTTAGCTTACAACTGAGGGAAAAGTTTCTGCCAAGGGAAAAAGGAAGCAATTGAGTCATTTCAGCATGAATCCAGTCTGTTGTTCCAGGACCCCCCAGGATTTTCTTTCTTCTCCCCATGAGGACAAGTGCATACCATATGAAATACACTCTAATCTCCTGAGCAACAAAACTAAACACTTCCAAATATGTGTTCCTAGGTTTAGGAAACATGACTAATTGGAGCAGGATCAATAAAGAGTGAAATAAGAAGAATACTTCCTTTCTTCTCTAAGGATCACACACAAATGTGATCAGTTTTGATAACGTGACAATATCTGGAAGATATTTGACCTTGTAAAATGAGTTTATTCTGGGAAGTGGAATGCTTTTTGTGGAAGTCAGGAAAAGATCCTTTGCAAATAGCAAGGAGGGGATGGGTGTTAATAGAACAAACTAAAATATGATTCAAGACAGGTAGAGCCCTTAATTTCAGTTCCTCCACATTTAATGAGAAATCTGTGCCACAGCCCTATTTATTAGGGCTAATTAAAAAAAATAAATTGCAATGAATTGTCCATTAATAGCCAGTTTTCAGAACAAAGGGAGAATGAGGAATTTGCTCACCCTGGTATTCTACAGCATCTGACACCAACATGTAAACACAACACAAGTACTGGCAGAGCAGGAAGCTGGAAATATTAATAGGACAGGTACAAATGGAAAAGCAAGAACACCTACTCATATAGATGAAGATTAAAGAGCACAACAGAAAATTGACATTGATACTAGCAGAAAGAATAAAAACATCTAATGATATCAACCCTTGCATCAAAAGCTTTTGAGCCGTAGCTTGGATGACAAGTATTCAAATATAAAAGAGCATTACTTGACATTGCAGAAAGAGAGATGGCAGCAAGCAGAAGCTACAGAAGATGTGATTAACATAACGAGGATATGGAATCCCATGGGATTTCAAAGTGAACATTATGCTGAAAAGAGGCCACAGAAGACTACAAACCCTGCAGTGAGCCAGCATAAGATTTAAGTGAGGTGAAGATCCACTATGGAGAAGAGAATGGGCAAGGGACAAATGGTTTTGTCGAAGTTGCCTTATGTGCTACTGGGTCCATGAAAACAAAAAGAAAAGAAAAAAAAAAAAAAGGAAAAGAAGAATCAGTTTAAGACAGACTTTCCTCTGATTGGATGAAAACAACCTGGCAACCAGAAAAAAAAGTGAAGGAATATAAGTATCACACCTTTTAGAGAGTTCTTAATAATGAGAACTGCTAACGTAGACTGCTAATGCTTCACTACTAAATAAACTGCTGTCCCCTGGAAAAAAGACAAAATGAGTAAAATGTGCAGGGTAGAGACAAGGCTGCAATCCAAGGCGCCCAGTCCCCACGGATTCCACACAGACAGACCTTCCAGCCTTCCCGAGCTCCAGCTGAACTGGTGCAAGACAGAGCATCACAAGGGCAAGGATTAAAGTATATATAAAGTATGTATCTCAGAACAAAATCCTTCCTCAGGAACCTCCATCAGGTGTCCAGAAATCTGCCCATGCAACACAGGGCCTATGTCCTTATCTAAATGTAATCTTATTTTAATGAGCATGTGTTTTAAAAAACCTATTCATTTCCTTCTCAGAGCACTTCAGCGAATGCAATCAATAACTGCTAAAATATTCACAATTAAAAGACCATCAAGAAGATATTGCAAGTTGATCAATTTGAGCAAAACAACCTTTGAAATCACTTGGTTATCAGTGGCATGTGGTTCTTTATGAAACTGTGCATGTGAAAACTTGCTTTGGATTAAAGGTTTGAACAGTGTCTCTATTTTTACATTTGAAAATCCAGAGGAAGTAAATTTATGGAACCAGAGGTTCCCAGTTGATCAAAGGTCACAGAGGTGAATATAAAGGTCAAAGAACAGATAGATTGGATATGTTACTAAAACGACTTATAAACATTGTTTAAAGATTTTCCTCTGAGCAGGAAGTATCTTGGCTATGCCAATATAAATCACAGAATGTCAGGGATTGGAAGGGACCTCAGAAGATCACCCAGTCCAATCCCCCTGCCAGAGCAGGAATACCTAGATCAGGTCACACAGGAACACATCCAGGTGGGTTTGAATGTCTCCAGAGAAGGAGACTCCACACCCTCTCTGGGCAGCCTGTGCCAGTGCTCTGTCACCCTCACTGGGAAGAAGTTCTTCCTCACATTTATGTGGAACCTCCCATGTTCCAGCTTGCATCCATTGCCCCTTGTCCTATCATTGGATGTCACTGAGAAGAGCCTGGCTCCATCCTCATGACACTCACCCTTTACATATTTATAGACATTAATGAGGTCACCCCTCAGTCTCCTCTTCTCCAAGCTAAAGAGACCCAGCTCCCTCAGCCTTTCCTCATAAGGGAGATGTTCCACTCCCTTCATCATCTTTGTGGCTCTGTGCTGGACCCTCTCAAGCAGTTCCAGGGCTGAGTTCCAGGGCCAGGAAATAACTATGTCCAGAAAAATTAGTAGGACAGTATGCATCCATTTAGAAGAGTCTTTGAAACTGAATTCCTTACAAATGTTAATACACACAATCTTAATGAGGCAAGAGTTCATTACGTTCAAGAGTGTACATATGAATAACAAAGAGATTTTTCTGATTTTTAAAAATAGCCTAGAATTGTGGGCAAATTTAACAGCTGATCTGTATTTAGAAAAATATTACAAAATAATGAACTGTAACTTAATGGGATGTGGGTAACACTGCCTTACATACACTTTTCTGCTTAGAATTTCCTCTGAACTAAAAGCAGCAGAGCTTCAGAAAGAGAAGAATTCCATGCCAACCAAATAACTTCCTAAGCGTTTAATTCAGAGTTTACTTAAGTCAGAGGGCAGCTGCTTTGGTCACTCAAATGGGCTTTGGTTCATGCCCTAAGAAAACAGACTAATCTAAGAGCTTCCCATTGGATTTATACAGAGGCCACAAATACATTAGATTGGTCAAACTCTATGCCAGATTTTAAAAAAAGACCAAGAAGTTGTCAGAGGTTCACATGAGTCAAAGTAAAGTGAATGGCATAGATCATAAGACCATGTATCAATTCTTCTCTAGAAAGCCTAAAATATACACTCTGCAGAACATGACTTTCGCATCTACAGACATTTTATAGACATTAAAGACTTAGCTACTAAGGGAAGAGTAGTTCCAAGAACAACTTGTACAATGTTGTATGATGCACCATCAAAATTGTGACTGGTATACAGTGAGGGAGTGGCGTAAAACTACAGCTAGAATATGTCCCCTGCAGAAGCTAGTGTCCCTCCACCAGTGCACTGGATGCACAGAGGATTATGGACACTGCAATCACCACCCTGACTGCTGGCAGCATCTGAACCACAGCCTTAGCATCACCTGTCTTTCACTAATTTCTATCCAGCTCTGCAACACAGAAAGCTACAGCTTCTCCCCTTAACTTCTGTTCCCATTCTCCCTTCCTTTGGCAGGGATGAGCTTATTTTCTCAGCTCCTACTCGTCCCAAATAATTCACCCTTACTTAGTCCTGAGCAAATACAGCACAATATGCAACCAAGTATTCCTTCACAAGAGATTTCAGCATGTTACCCTCTTTCAACAGGCTGCACACCAAAATTTCCCCTGGCCAAAAAGGAATATGGCTTTCAAACATGCTTTGAAGCTTCACACACTTTGATATATATAGAAAGTACTTATAGCACTTGCAGAATATTTTAATTGGCTTCTTAGCAGTACAGAGGATTTCACTAATTCAGAAAAAAGTTGTGCTTTTAAAGTTACACTTCCAATCTCTAATCTTTCTAATGCTAAGATTCAAGGTACTTCAGATGGCATTAATGAAATGTGTTTAAATTATAATTGTGCTACCTGCACTTTTCTTCATGCTGCTTGAAGATAACTGGGAATAAAGACAGGGGCATTCATGCTGGGAATGTTTTTGAAATTAAACAAGGTGAAACAAGGACAAATATTTGATAAATTTCCATAAGACAGAATCTACTTTCTGCAGAAATCTAACTGTCAGATATGCAACAATCTGCAACCATCACAAGAGCAGCTGGAAAGTGAAGTTAACACAGCGCTGCATATGCCAGTTTGCCTCTTCTACTTCATTAAAAAGTTGGATGTCTACTCACCAGTTTCTTGGGGGAAAGGTATTCATCCTTTAGTAGCTCCCCGTCATCTCGCATCAGCGGGCTGGGGTTTAGATGGCCTTGCCAGCTCAAATCAGTTACCCGCACTGCAGCTGAGGCCGGTCCAGAAACTCTGCCAGGACTCCACTTCAGATCCATCTCAATATGCTTTGAACAAAAGGATAACAAGCAGTCTGATTTTTTCCCCATGTTTATTATTTTCCCTTTAGCAAAACCTATTTTGACTCCCATTGCAAGTCAGCAAGTGCCTGTGGAGGTAGAGGTTTCTCTAATCAGAAAGAACCCAAAGCAATCCATCGTGCGACATATATTCTTCCTTTTCTCCACCCTCAAAAGCTATCCTAGTCCCACATCTCATTCAGCCTTGAGTGTAAGCTTTCACAGCAAACTATTGCTTGCAGCTACACAAAAAGCCAAGCATATCTATGGCTCTGTACAGAGAAGGTAGTCAAGAACAAACAACTTGGGGCACTAGTCCTTTCCAGTCTTTTCACTACTACACTCACCCTTCTCTGGTGGCAATGAACTTCCCATCCCCGTGGGCCTCCTACCTACCCATCCTCTCTTGAGAAACGAGAGCAGCACTCAGCAAAACTCTGCTGCGCTTTAGGCTGCAAGTGCCACCACCAAGACATGTTACCACTTCTCTCCAGCATTTTGAGCTCTGTCTGTAGGTAGCATGGACAGCAGCAGTTTGTATTTGCTGTCCTAAATTAAATGTACTTCACTGTTACTGACTGCCCTCTGGGTCAAGCAGGCTGTGGCTTCTGATTTCTAGTTCTGAAGAGAGTATTGGAGAGAATAAAATTAATATACTGTTTAAACAAAACTGTGCATGCTTCAACTGAGGAATGAAATCCAAAGTTTGAAGATGAAGCACTTCAACAGTGTCCATTCTTCAATCCCCAAAACTATTTGTTTTACAGAAATATTAACAATTAACTTTGAAATGTGAGAATAAGTGTATGTACACCCGTTAGAGTCCAAAAGCAACTGGCTGTACCTGAACGGTACAAGCATTACTATGATTTATACAGCTATTTACTACTACTTGGCAGCAAGGAAGTATCACAGCTGGAAACATTGCTGTAACAACAAAAGGCTAGACTAGAGAAAAGCCTTCTCGCTCTGCTGAAGGGACACCTGCAGTTTTCCTCTGTTCTCCACTGTGAACCAATACTTAGTGCTGGAAAAGTAATTAAATAATCAAGCTAATCATAACCGGCTGACAAGGCTTCAGCAGTGGCCAAGACCTGAAAATCACCACCTTCCTTTCCCCTCATACCAATAAACAGCTGAACACAAGAGTGATTTCTGTTAGGAAAAATGGAAGAGGTTCTGACTGCTCAGCCAGTCATCCCTACTCAAGACGACTGAACAGTTAGTAGCTGAGAGAGGTTTACATCAAAAAGACTTCTTGCTCTTACTACTCACATTCAGTTAAAAGTCTTCATCTCTGCACTAGCAAAAGAAACCCAAAAGACACAGTACTGTCAGAAAAAAATAGCAGCCCTTATCTGAAGGCCAACAACAAAAAATTAAGGATCCATGAAACCTCTCCCTGCAGGATATCCTAGGATTAGGAAGAGTGGAACCAAAACCTCACACTCCAAAGTGCTCCTTCCATACAGCTATCGGGGGAGAGGCAACCCAGGAAAGCACAAATGGTTCTCCCCACATCACCACATGTACCACATTCCCAGAGAAGAAGCTGACTTCTCAAATGTGCTATGTCTGAGCCACAACACTGTTCAACGCTTAAAAAACACATTCAAGAAGAAATTCTTCAGAGACACATTACTCCTTTCATTCTTTCTTTACGGCTTATAAAAGAAACACCATAAAGTGAATTGAGCAGTGACATTTGCAGCTTCTAAAATCTCAGTGTGCCCATAACAGCATAAGGGCAACTTTCATATTTCTGCCCATTAAGAGGGAAAAGTGATCTCAAAACCACTATGTGTCTTAGTTTTTGGAAGAAAAACTACAATCCATAAATTTCTATTATCTGTTTCTTTTTCCAAAGAATTCTAGAATTTCTCAGATTTTTTCCTCTGCATTCTCTTGAGCAGGTCAGTAGGATTTAGTCAGTACACCAAGTTTCAACAGTCGTCAGTTGTCCAAGGAAATTAAAGAATCTTATGTGTATGAAGGTCTTCTGGTGTTGTCTTTATTTTCCTCAGAAATATTTTGATCAGTAACTGACTCAGATTAGAATATCTGCCACATAGATGCTTAAACACAAGACTTGTGTTGGATTGTGTGCAAGTACTGGTGGTTCCTTCTAATTCAAGTGAGGATTGTTATTAACCAGAGATAATCCCATATATTTTCGGGGTCAAGTGGACCAATAGTCAGAAATCACTGATGTAATGTGTGAGTGCAAAACATACTGAGATAATAGCAGGATTGTGTAGATTCGGGCTGTAAAGAGTTAATAGACTTGCATAAAACAAATTATTGTTCTTCTTTCTTCAGTCTATTGCTATTTACATTTCAGAATGTCCTCCAATCTTTGAATTATGTGTTGATACAGCACTTACTTAAGGTTTGACAGGGAGATCAATTTGTGGCTTAATATCTGAGGTAACACTTCCAATTCTATACTTCCCGCTATTGATCTGCTGCTTGTAATTATTGTAACACTAGATTAGCACGAAGAAAAGTATTTTCATTACAAATTGTCTGGCATCAAATTGAGTTATTGTCGGCAAAAAACCCTAATTTTTTTGACATGCTTCCATTACTTCAAAACTTTCCAGAGAAGAAAGAATCTTCTCCTGAACATGGATCAAAGTAGCATCCTCAAAATGAGGAATACACAAAAGCTAAGAGTGCAGGAATCCTAGTGGTGAGGTACCAATGTTACATGAAAATCCATAAAACTCTGAAATCTCCAGCATTGTGTAGGAGTGAGAAGGGGGTCTGGCATAACATTTGTCCCCCTACAGACAGTGAGTCAGATAACTCATATTCATCAGATCCACCTGACTTTCTGAGACAGGTAAAATCGTTCCAGTAAAGCCACCTCACCCACTCATTTAAAACACTAAAAGGCAAATGAGAAATCTATGTCTCTGTCAAATGCACAGGATAAGCAACCTCTGACCCAAACTAGTGTTAGCCTCAGTGGGGCAGTTTGCTGGGACTGGAAAGACTTCATTGTTATTAAAGAGGTCTGAGAAGTCACGAACCTGAAGATTAGTCCATGGAGAAGATGGTCACATTGGATATACGTTGGATCCATACGCTGAGTGGTAATGCAGATCTGCAAAACTTTGTGGGACCAACAAGGATGGAATCTAACTGCACCTAACACAAACCTTCAACAAATTCAATGGGAGAGTAAAGCAACACCAGTAAGTAGATGAGACTGTCAGGGAAAGAGAAAAGGGCTGAAAAAGATGGTGTTTTGTCCTGCATGTGAACACTGAGGAGAATAAAAGAATGAAAGAAATCAATGAATTGGTTGTTGCAGGATTTGCATCATCAGTCTGGACTTGGCAGGCTCTTACATGTGTGTATAACAAGAAGCAGATAATCAGTGAGCACAGGAGAAATCAATGACCACAGCAGTGAGAGGGAAGATCTTAAATTCTATAAACAGTTAATCTGCCAATTTTCCCCACTGCTGCCACTCTCCTTCCCAAAGCAAGCGGGATGATGCTGAGCTATTCGACTCACAGACACATTGTGAAAGCTCATTAAAAACTGCATGAAGTTTTCAACATATATAGAGTAATATAGGTAATAAAGATCATTATTAAAATTAAATTATCCTTGGAACAACATGCTATTTCAAATCCCTACAGAACACCGTAATTTGCTAGGAAGAAATTGGCAGAGAATAGTTATCTGATGTTCTTAGGGTCCAACAAACTGGTAAAACTCCAAGATCTGATTTTCCTGCTACAAGATTTATCAAGTAGTCAATGATAGGATCATGTGTCCTTCATTAAATATATCTTAATACGCAATAATTTCCAGAAATGTTTGACTACATATCCTGTATCCTTATCCCAAATGTTTAACCCTCAGATCCTGGAAGCAAGAGGGAAGGTCTGGAGTGACAAAGACTTTCCCTTGAAAGAGGAAAACAGCGTTAGAGACCACTTGGCCAAACTGGACATCCATAAGTCCATGGGCCCTGATGGGATGCACCTGCAAGTGCTGAGAGAGCTGGCAGATGTTATTGCTGGGCCACTCTCCATCATCTTTGAAAGGTCATGGAGAACAGGAGAGGTGCCTGAAGACTGGAGGAAGGCCAACATCACTCCAGTCTACAAAAAGGACAAGAAGGAGGACCCAGGGAACTACAGGCCAGTCAGCCTCACCTCCATCCCTGGGAAGGTGATGGACCGACTTGTTCTGGAGGTCATCTCCAAACATGTTGTAGAACAGAAAGTTCTAAGGGTAAATCATGCTTGACCTATCTGATAGCCTTCTGGGATGTCATAACTGGGTTGTTGGATGAGGGGAGAGCAGCAGATGTCATCTACCTTGACTTCAGCAAGGCTTTGACGCTGTCTCCCATAACATCCTCCTTAGGAAACTCAGGCAGAGTGGGTTAGACGGGGGGAGGTGAGGTGGATGAGAGCTGGCTGTGACAGATCACAGAGGGATGTGATCAATGGAGCAGAGTCGAGTTGGAGGCTGTAACCAGTGGTATCCCCCAAGGGTCAATACTCGGTCTGGTCTTGTTCAACATAGTCATCAATGACCTGGATGAGGGGACAGAGTGGATCCTCAGTCAGTTCACTGATGATCCCAAGCTGGGAGGGGTGGTGACACTCCAGAGGGCTGTGCTGCCATCAGCGGGACCTGGACAGGCTGGAGAGCTGGGCAGAGAAGAACCTCAGGAGGTTCAATAAGGGCAAGGGTAGGGTGCTGCACCTGGGGAAGAAGAATGCCAGGCACCAGGATAGGTGAGGGGGGACCTCCTGGAAAGCAGCTCTGAGGAGAAGGATCTGGCAGTCCTGGCAGACAGTAAATTATCCATGAGCCAGCAATGTGCCTGTGCTGCCAAGAAGGCCAATGGCAGCCTGGGCTGCACAGGGCAGTGTGTGGCCAGCAGGGCGAGGGAGGTCATTCTCCCCCTCTGCTCTGCCCTGGGGAGGCGGCAACTGGAATCCTGTGTCCAGTTCTGGGCTCCCCAGTTGAAGAGAGACAGGGACCTACTGGAGAGAGTCCAGCGGAGGGCAACGAGGGTGAGTGGGGGACTGGAGCATCTCCCCTGTGAGGAAAGGCTGAGAGAGCTGGGACTCTTCAGCCTGGAGAAGAGAAGGCTGAGGGGTGATCTAATGAACATTTACAAGTATCTAAAGGGTGGGCTGAGGGAGGATGGAGCCAGACTCTTTTCAGTGGTTCCCAGTGATAGGATGAGGGGTAACAGGGCACAAGCTGGAACACAGGAGGTTCCATTTAAATATAAGAACTTCTTTTGGATGTAGGTGCCAGAGCACTGGCACAGGCTGCCCAGAGATGGGTGTGGAGTCTCCTTCTCTGGAGATTTTCAACTCACCTGGATGCAGCCCTGAGTGATGTGCTCTAGGGGATCCTGCTGTACAGCAGGGGAGTTGGACTGGCTGATCTCTGGGGGATCCCTTTCAACTCTGACAATTCCGTGCTTCCATGATATTAAAAACAAAAAAGCCCTACACAACCTAGATTTACTCTAGAAAAAACATATATTATAACATATATTTATATTAACATCCCATACAAAAATGAAGCTCTGCTCCCTTACATAGGTTCTCAACCAGCATCCTCTCCTGCTCTGTGTCTTCAGACAGCTCCCCTGGACAGAGAGGACTGCCACTTCAGGGTACTGCAGTCTGTACACCCTTATCTTTATGTCACCAGCCTAAAAATTCTCCAGAAAAAAAACACATTTGAGAACCAGTGTGCTATCTCTCCCTTCATGACAGGAAGCTTGCACTGCAGACTTCCATTTCTCTTGCCCTGCATAATGTAATTTTTATTTGTTGAATCCAGAACCACAAATTACAGCAGTGCCCATACTGTTACCACTGCCACAGAATGAAAACAAAGAATTCTGTGTTCGCTAAGGATTTGATAAAAGGTTTGGTTTATAGGTCTCAAGGGAACTACGAGTGCCCTTTTAAGTATAATTTTGTGCAACTGCACTACAGATAACCTCCTCTGGAAAATAACTGTTTGGGCAGCTGGAATTTACTATGAAGTCATCAGGAAACTACCACTACAATAATCCATCCCTAATGGCAAAACCAGTACCTGTTACGTTTATACAATATAAAGTATCCTGCGACACATCACTCTATTTTAGCAGATGCAACTTCTTAAAGGTTGAAAAATAAAACATCTGACCTGAGATTAACAGGAATCTTTCTTTTCCGTATATGACTAAATGATCTTGTTTTAATTTTCTGTTTTTGTTAAACAGAAGGAGGTAATGATCACTTCAGTAATGCTACTTTAATATCAAGGGACTATGTGAACGCTGTAAAGAGCATTCATAAATATTCCACTTGTGTGACCCACTAAAGAAAAAAGCTTTTATGAGAATGTCGAAATATCAAGATATCAATTTAGCATCATTAAAAATGCACCGAGTTCAACGGCACTGAATTACTCAAACGCCTACAATGATCATTTTGTTTAACTGTTCACCAATTTGAGGCCCTGGTTCAAACACCCAAATTTGCACATAAAATAAGTGTTCCAAATTTGTCTCATTGTTCACCTGTCTTATTTATGGTTTTACAAGCTGTAAGAGTGCCTGACAGTACTTTGGTGTTACATGTAAATCCTGCTCTACAGTTGCCATGACCATGGGAGGTAAGCCTCGGGATCTACGTTCCACACAGTCCTTGGGGAAAGTTCTTGGGAGCTTCATGGACTTTGTATTACCCCTATGCACAGAGCTGAGTTCAAACTGCGTCCTCAGCCAAAGAAGCAGTGATCCCAGAGAAGAAAATGTATTCTACTAACCCAGACTAGATTTGAGCCAACACCCTTGAGGTAAAAGGTGTTTCATATTCTTAAAAAACAGAGCAGTAATAAATAAAAAGGCAATGCATTTCAATGCCATCCATTTCTCCTTTATATATCTACAAATTGCTTGTATTAAAAAAAGCAGGAAATAAATAGAGTACTTTCCAAGATCCTGCTGAGGAAGTTGCAAGGTGATGAGAAATTTTTTATCATGTGTGCTAGAAAGGCCTCTAAATTACATCATTCTGGAGCTAGCTTGTTAAATGTTGTCCTGATAGCAGGATAAAAAGCAGACCACTCTCTATTATATGTGCTATTACATGTCAGAGAAACAATAAACCAAAGTCCAATCAATTGGGTTTTGGTTTTTTAGAGTCCTATGGTGGGAGAGGATCAGTGGCAATTTCTGTCTGGCTACAAACAACCACTGACATCCTCTGCAGTGCAAGTCTACAGACCCTGGCCCATTAGACCAGGTTGCTCCAACCTGGCCTTGAACACTTAAACACTTGGAACATTTGGCTCTTCATGGCCTCAAGTTTTTGTCCAACAGTGTCCAGACATTAAATAAGGGAGAAACAAGGCTGCTCTAACTAAAATCCTCCTGTCCTTATGTAGGGGTCCTGGCAAGGATAGCTAATGCCAAAGTACACAGGAACCAACACAACTGTGCTTGTCACACACACAGATTCTTCCTCAAATGTTGGCGTCACTGGAGCAGAAGATTGGGAAAAATAACTAGTTTAGGCAATTACAGTTTCAGCTTTCTTAAAATAAAAAGTATTCAAATCAATGATATTCTTTTCAACTATTCCCAATATACAGATATTCATTCAAACTACAGCACCAGCTTAATGAAGCATTTTACCAGAAAACGCTTAATACACTCCTTTTTTACAGCCTTACCTCCAATATCCTATTCTTATTTCAGAAGACAGAATATACAGGTAAGTGCATTCTGCCAGGCTGAATGAAGATTTGATCTCACGTTTAATATGCAACAGGTTATCTTAATGTCTATTGGATATTCTCTTAAGGACCATAACCCAAACAATTTTTGTTTTCTAAAACATCAGCCAGGTCACTCATTTACCCTCCTTGCATTCAAAAGGCTGAATTCAGCAATTACTTAACTTGCAGATGCTAGGCATGTCACTGGACATACTGAGGAAGGACATTAACAAAGCAAGGTTTTGAAGTCAGTATCTTTCTAGGAATAACAGACATCATTAGGAACACAAGACAAGTTTTAGGGCACACAAACCCCTCTTCATGTCATGGGCACTTATCTGTACTCTCCAAGCTCAAAGAGGAAATGTAACTTAGCACCACAGTTTCAGGTCCCAATCCTAAAAAGACTCATTCACGTGAACAATTCTGCACAGAGTGAGTAGGGGGATGACCCAGGTAAGTACAAAGCTCATCACCTTGGCTAACCCAAGATAAAAGCATCTGCTGGTATCATTTAAAGTATTAACAAAAGCATTCCCACCAGCCTTCCCAAACATATTCTTTCCTCGCAACATCTCTGCAAAAGGCAGCCTACCACCAGGTTGAACATCTCTCTGCTCTTCATCAGGCACATTACATAAAGTCCCACAGGTCAAGGCTCACACTGAAGTAAAAGTTGCCCAAGCTGTTTCTTCTTTAGCTTCCAGTTTGACTGAGGAGGCTTAAAAATATGAATTTCACCATACTAACTCTGAGCTGCTGGAGGTGGGCTGAAGAAGGCACATCCTCCAACCACTCTGTATACAAGTCTGAGTGTGCTAAAAGAAAAGTTACCTTCAGGGAGCTCTGCACATATGATGTATATCCAACATCTGGTAAAAGAAACACCACTGTCTCAGCACATGGCCTGCAATATATATCTTTAAAATGTAAGAAGCAGCGTGATGAAATCATATTTTAGGGGGGAATAAAAAAACAATCAAGATTTGAGTTTCTCAGGGCTAATTTATCACCCAAGCAATAATCTCCCTGAGTCAGTGCTGGTGGGTGAGGCCTTTGGACATACTCTGTTATCAGTGTAACAGTACCTTCCTACTGAATAAAGTATTTGCAAGTGAATAAACTAAATTGTCAACTGACATGCATTTGTATTCCACTGGTGGTCACACTACACAAAAAGTTTGAGATTAATCTTCTATAAGTGATGAAAGCCAAATACATTAATATGTCCCATGTAGACTCAAAATTTTACCCACTTTAAAAAATATTATATACAAGGAGGTGTCAACTGTAGCAAAGATGAGACAATATACAAAAGTTCCCTCTCTCACTGCAAACTTGTTTTGCTTTAGTGTTGCCCTAATTATCTATTCCTGTCATATGTAAAATCTTCTTACCCAGCACAAGTACTGCTCTTAACCTCACCTTGCTGTCCATATCTGGGGCTAAAGGCAAGAGCCGTTCACATCAGCTGATACTCTCCCACCCCGTTATGAAGAAGGTGGGTAAGTGACCTCTCCCCAGCACCTTCCCCAATCTCTCCTGCCTGCCCAAAGGTCTTGCAGGCTCTCTCCATTCATTAGGATAACAACATTGCAGTGCAGCTCAGTTCGCTGCACAGGGGAGCGCAGTCTCAGATCAAGCTTACAGCAGTGCTGCTCATCCACAGGCTGTTCTAACCCATGGACTCAGGACTAAGTGACACTCCAAAGCTGCAGACAAGAAAAATTCTACAGTTTTGCCCTTCAAAGCATTTTTAGTATCACCACTTAGAAGCTTTTCCAGATTCCAGCTAAGAAAAAGACAAGAAAACCAGACTTTTTCCCAGCTACTGTTGCACTGCATTTATGAGCCCTTTGAAAACCAAACTTCTGTGCAGGATGAAAACACATCATATATGGCATTTCTGAGTTTCAAAGTGCTCTGCTGTCCCCAAACAATTTTCAGTCCATTTTATTAGGTAATTAAGCTGATGGAAGCAAGAGATTCCATGGCCCACAAAGCCATTTGAAGAGTCATTTTCAGTGCTGGGATGTTTCTGATTTCCAATGTATTGCTCACATGGGATACACTGTATAAAAGAAAAATACTGAACAATGGAAGATGGTGCAGGACCTTATTTAGTAACAAACATTCCCAAAATTTTAGCAAGGACAGAAAACTAACAGTGAAAAGGCCTTTGCAAAATCAATTTAGGCTACTAATGAGGCTGCATTATAACTGTCCTGCTGGGTCAAGGCAGATGTCCAGCTAGCTACCATAGTCAGGAACAGATGCTTAAAAAAGCAGAGGTAGTCCAAAGCCATCCTTTCCCTGACATACTGTTTTAATTTCTGGCAATCAGCTGCTCAGCAGCTTCCCAAGCCAAAAGATGTGTTGTGTTCGACAGCCAGGGAGATACATAGGGAAGCAATTATTTGTCATGGCTCAAGACTTCACAAATAGTCACCCAACAACCAAAAACACCACAGGAATTTTATCAGGAAGCAGTTTTTAAAAAGGACAAAATGCATTTTTGCACTGTATTTGTTTAAATTGTGGAAGACAGTGGCATAGGTTGTTGTGGAGGCTAAAACTATAAATGAGGTCAAAACCAGTTAGAATTATGAAAGATTCATCCATTTGTCCATACCGTGCACAGTCACAGAATCACAGAGTGGTGGGGGTTGGAAGGGACCTCTGAAGATCATCCAGTCCAGCCCCCCTGCCAGAGCAGGATCCCAGAGTAGATCACACAAGAACACGTCCATTCATTAATTTAGAACTTTCTTTTGCATCATCTCCTTTTTCATCTCTTCTTCTACCTGAAAAGTCTCATTTAGTTTGTCTTTTCCATTTCTTATTTTTGCTATATTTCATGGAAACAATTTCAGCTCCACCACTCATGCCCCAGGATGATCAGACCTGCACATAAGATTCAAGACACGGCCACAGTGACAGTACATGAATTTATGCTGTTTTCAACTCCTCTTAGAAGTTTTAGCACTGTTTGCCTTTTTGACTAGCTGCAGGATGATATTTTTGGAGAAATACCACAGTAGCTTAATGCTCTTTCCCAAGTAGCAATAATCTAAAGCCCTTCATTCCATGTATGTTTCTTTCCCCTGTGTTCATCACTTTGAACTTGGGTGGATGGTCTATTAAAATAAAACAGAAACATACCCAAGCACTACTTATGCTAGTAACATTAAAAACAAAAAGAAGAGGAATCAAAATAGTATTAGAACTCAACTCTAAAAAAGTAAATTAAAACTCAAGATGCAAAAAATGTAAGATAAACAACGTTATGCTACACTTCAAATACTGCTTCCTGATGTGAGACTCTACAATCAAAGGAAGGAGTGCTTTGTGAAATCTTTTGTTTTTAAAAAACAAAAATATCAGATAATGCTTCTTTGAACTGGCCAGGGTCCTCAATCTTTTCCTTTTAATACAGATACATTAGCCTTTATTACATCTGCCACGGCAAATCTGGTCTTCTGGTTTGCATTACAGGAAGTACTTGAGGCCCTACTGATATAAAATAGGTTTTGCTCCCAATTGGTTTTCAAGCCAATATATGAATCTACAGAAGGTATAAAAACAATAACTATTTTAGTAGCAAATTAAAATTATGCAGACGTAACTAAAATAATTTCTGTGAAACGCTCATGAATTTTCTGATTTAAAAAATAACTTCTTCACAATTCCTCCGGAATAAATATTAAGCAATTCCCATTAGTGACAAATGTAGCAATCCCAAGTTTACGGTATATTACATATTGCTACTATTTTGCACTAAATGTTATACTACTTCAAACTTGGAAAATAAATGTGGTTTTCTTTAACTGTGTCCCCTAAGGAGCCTCAGTTAGATAAGCACATGCATCATCATCATCATCATAGTAAATAACATCATCACTCCAGTCCAGTGCTAAACTCCCATCTAGTCTCACACTGAACCCGAATCCTGCTTTTATCCAGGATCAGGTCCCTTGAGCTGTGTAAGAACAGGCTGATGGTACCCTAGCCACAGGCAGAGCCTCTTCTCTCTTCCACCAACGGTAGCTTTCGATTGAACTAACGAATTGAACTATTCATGTGTGGATGTATCCACATAGCAATCTCTTAAGAGGTCAGACCTACAGGAGCATAGTAATTCTTCATGTTAAACCCAAGAGAGACAACACAAAGGCCAGGGGAAAAAAAAACCAAACCACGCCCCCCCAGCCTCTTAATGACAGCAACTCTGAGATCTGAGATGCCTGAACGCTGCATTTTTAATCCAAGTTCTTTCAGGCAAATTCACATCAGCCCAAATAACACAAAACAGAGAATTAAAATGAAATGGGAAAGTAATTTAAAAAAAACCCACTGAAACATTTTCAGTCTTTTGTACATTTGAAATTATTTCACCTTTTTTTCCAATGCCATTCTGTGTCATTTATTTCCCATCCCTCTCCTATAGCGATTTTCATTTACTAGTCACTGCCATTCATCTCCATTTATCTTGAATGGCACAGATGCTCATAGTGCAATTTCTTGTTTGATTGTTTCATATCCTGCTAAAACAACAGTAAGAACACAATCTTCAAGAGAAAAAAAAGCAAACCCAAAACAAACTCAGAGACTCTGAGCATTCCACAATTAATAATAAAAGAGTGCTTTATTCACTGCAGCAGCAGAAGTCGATGTTCAATAGGTCTAAAAGTGTAACAGGACATGAAGCAGGACAGTCTAGAAGAACTTAATGAAAGTGTAACTGAAAACAGCTTCCCAAGGAGACCATGAGAGTGTGAAGGATTTGGTACAGAAAAACCTACATAGTTGCAAAAACAAGTGTCCTGGTTCCCCAGGCACAGCCCCATGGCCCAGCCATGCAGGCAGCCATGAGCAGCCCCAGTCAGTGGGAGATCCACTCCAGGCACTGACTCACAGGTGTGTCCCACACCTCCTCAGCATGCTCGTGATAAAAGGGGGGAGCTCACTGGGGATGGGGTTCCTCTTCTTCCTGGGGCTCCTCCTTTGTGGTCTTCTGTTCCTGCTGTCAGCATCAAGGACTGGGCTGAGTAGAACCTTCCATACTTTATGTCAGATGTTACGTCAGTTTTGTTATTCTATTAAATCTGTTTCTACTTCAGCTCACAGGGCTTCTCTGTTTTTCCCCCTATTCTCCTTCTCAGCTGGGGAAGGAGCATCGAGCAGTAGGATAACTGCTATGGTTTAGCCCTGGGTACTGGCTAAATGTAGAGAAAAAGTTATTTATTGAGCAATTACTTACTCAAAGAGCAGTCATTTCCCAGGCTGTAGGAGTAAGTTGAATCTGTGTTAGAGAAAACATCACCATCAGGCTAGCACAGGGCAAAAGGCTGAAGTCAACATTTAATACACTTCCACTGTACCACCCATCAGAAAACTCTGCCTTGTAAAAGCAGTCAGGGCAGACAAGAGCAGGTGAGCAGGAACACTGATACCAGAAAACAATGACTATAGAAGATGAGTGCAGTGCCAGGAGAGCACAGGACTCTCAGACAGGCCAAAGGGAGAGCTTAAGATATCCAATTAACTAATTACCGTCTGCTAAAAACTCTGGGTGAGCATCGTGAGCCTCCTGCCGACAGTGGGTTCGTGCCCAAGCTGTTCTCCACACCACGAAGGGGCTGGCAGGTGGGACAGGGGCCACACCTGAGCCTGTCCTGCAGTGACGGCTGTGACCCTGGGGAGCCTCCTCAGCCGTCCAAGGGAGGTGGCAGAGCTGTGTTCGCTCAGCATTAAACACCCAGCGGTGCTTCCACACCTCGCAAGTGCTCGGTCATTCATCCATCACGCCTCTTCTCCTCAGAGCTCCACCAAACGTAAAATCTAACCGCGCCATCCAACCCAGAGTGCCAAACAGGCCTCGGGTGCTTCCCGCTCCGCGCAGGCCTCGCTGGGGCCCCGGGCCCGCCCCGGCCGTGCGCCACGCGAGAGGCCCTGGCTGCGGGCCCCGGCGGCCAAGGGGAGCTCGCCCCTACGGGAGCGCTCACGCCGGCCCCGCCGGGCCCGCCCGTTCCCCGGCAACCGGCGGCACCGCCCCTGGCGCCGCCCATCTCCGCCGCGGCCGGGATCGCGGCCCGAGTCGCGACAGCGCCGTGCTGCAGGGTGCTGTGGGCAGCGGGAACAGGCTGGGCCTCCCCGGGGTGGGCGAGGGATCCTCCCGAGGCAGGGCGGAACCGGGGAGCAGAGGAGGGAGCTGGGCCTGGGAACAGCGGGAGCCAGGTGGGCAGGGCCGGCAGGGGAAGGGCAGGCGGAGCCCGCGGGAATGGGGGTGCGGGGGGCTGGGGGCATCTCGGCCAGCGGCCGAATCCTGCAGGGTCTGCAGCCCCTCCGCGGGCCGGCGGAGAGCCAGCACCCCGTGCACAGAGGCCATTCCGCACCCCAGGGCTGGCTTCACCAAATCGTTCTGCATTTAAAAAAAACAAACCCCAAACAGATTTAAAGACTAAATTTCCAGGCCAGAGTGGTCAAAAGATGGGACGTGGCCGAATGAAGTTGGACATCACCTGGACCCAAGGGATGTGGTTCAGCTCGTGCCGGCGATGGAACCCCAGGGGTGCAGCCCTGGGGCAGCCCCGTGAGCAGCAGTGTGCTGTCCCTGCCCATTCACCACCTCCTGCTTGGGGACTGCCACAGCATCATTGTATTCCTTTTCCACTGTTCAACCCCAGTATTCATAAAGAATATTGACTAATTTTGGGGAATTTTCTGGGCCATCAGCAAGTGACAGTGCCACGAGTGCCAAGGGCAGACCCAGGGCACAGTGTACGGGGTTAACTTCCCGTGGTTAAATGAGTTACCACGCACCCACAGAGCCAGCTTAACTCACCGGTTAACTGCCCTTCCACTCCCCAAACCAAACATGTTTGCTTTCCCTTAATATGATTTATTTAAAAAAGCAAGGGACTAAAGCACAACGCAGTCAGTTTTCATAGCTCCACTGAGAGGCAGTAATTCATTAAACCAGGTTAATCCAATCATCCAGACTCATCTGCCCATAAATTAAATTTGCCTGTTCGAACACACGCATTACCTGATCTTGTAGGCTCATCACAATATATTTACTCAGAACATTGCTCTTACCATTCTCACTCGCACTTAGGAATCCACATTTCCACGTGTTAGATCTAGGATGCATGAATCGGGCACCTCGGAGAACATGATCACCCCCTTGACGGTCCCCCGTGAAAAGCCTGCTGTTTCAGGGGTTTGCTTCCAGGGGGGACCCAGTGTTTGCTTGGGAGCAGGAAGGTCCCTCGGGGCAGGAAGGTCGGGAGGGAGGATGCAGTGTCCTGCCTGCCATTCAGAAGAGGCTGGGGTTTTGAACGCCCTACTCACGCGCTGCCCCCTCACATCTCCACACCTTTGCGAGGATGCTGGAGAGCAGCAGCTGCTGGTGGATTGCATCAGTGTTTCCTCTGCAACGACATTACATTTACCTTAGGGTTTGGAAAATACTATCTTAGACCATAGGTCAGGAAATGTGTTGACTTCCCTGTGGCAGGGTCTGACGGTTAATTAACATCAGAGAAGATCACCGAGGGCCTGATTTCCCAAGCTGGTGAGCGCACTCAGTTCCACCTGGTTCGTTGCAGTCCAGCTGCCCATCTCCACAGGAGAAAGGCAGTGGGCCTTGACGTGCTCCAGGAAGGTACCGTGACTCAGTGGAAACCACCCTGAATCAAGCATCTGCCCCTTGGATTTTATTCCTAACTCTGCCGTTTATCTTCCAAGTAACTAGCTCAAGTCACCTTGACTCAGTTTCCCCCCAAACCTCTTCTTATCTGTGGAACAGGTGTACCATGTATGCACACATCTGCATGGTAGTTTTCTTCTTTTCCTTCTTTTGTTGGAAATAATCTTGTTATAGCCAACCCAGCCTGAACTATTTGAAACCAATTAAAGAAGAAATGCATCTTTCCATCCCTGAGCAAGAGAAAAATCTGGCACAATTTCAGGGTAAATACAGGAGCTTTATGTCTGCCCTGCTCAGAGTTACTGTAATTGTGCTGGCACCATTCCCAGAGCTAAGTTAAGGTCGGTGAGAAACCTGTAAATTAATAACTGTCAGCTGATGTGATCTCTATCCAGGAATCAGGTTGTACATTTGTGAAACTTTATAGGAGAGAAAATACGTGTTTCAGTTTTGACAAGAAATGTTTAAATTTTTAAAATCTTAATATTGACAATCAGCATACCCTGGACCTCTCTGGAGATGTTGGACCTGATTCTGATCTCACCATCACAGGAACTCCACAAAATGAGTTAGTCTGGATTAATTATATTGGTGCTACCCAAAATAACAGGAATCAGGTGAAACTTTATCTGAAACCCCAGCCTAGAGGGACAAGTTCTTCCTTTGGGGTCTTATCTTACAAACAAGAGATTTGCCTGTCCTCCTGGTTTTATCCGGTCATAGGCAACATCCAGTCATCCCAGTCACTAATGAATGTTATTAATAGCTAATTGCTGTTGCCACTTGCATCATTAACATTTAGGAATTCCATTGTACTACAACCTACAGGACCAGAAGAGGCTTTCTCGTCAGAGGAACCAGTGTTCTTCCATCGCAGGTAGCCACACCAGAGCAGTTTTTATACCTGTCAGTCTTTCCTCCCTCTTCTGAAAGATTGGTCCAAAGCCTCTCTCTGAAGATTACAGACCTTCTAATTTATAAGCTAAAATTTTTTACTCCAAGTTATACCTACTTGTTCTTTTGCCAAATTATTTTCCAGCCTAAAATAACTCTTCCTCTCTCATGTTTGCATTCTTGATACATTTATAGGGCCCACTGTCATCTCCTCTCAACATATATTTTGCTAAGTCATAAAAGCCAAGCTCAAAATCTCCTGCGTTAAAGACAGGCTTGCAATTCTTTTTATCATCCTGGTTTTATTTTCTTTCTTGAAGATGGGTGACCAGAACAGTGTAATTTACTCCAGGTGTCTTGTGTAGAATAAATATTCTCCTTTCTGTACTGTAAATGTCTGGTATACCCTGGGGCCACATTATCAAGGTCATATCAAATTGGTCACTCATAATCATTGATTTGTCTTCCTGGGTTGCAAAGGCAAATGGAAGGGAAGTCCCTACTGTAGTAAAAGGTTTTCTAAGTATGTGACCCTGCACTGTGCATCGCTACCTTTTATTCTATTCCTATTACTCCATCCCCTTCTTCCCATCTTCCTCTGACGATGACCCCTAAATCATTAGCAAATGTCATTAGCATGCTTCTGTCTTTTCCAAATGCCACTAACAGAAATTAAGGTCTTGTCCATAAGAACCTGCACTACAAACTGCCTTTGAGCCTGACAGTACCCCTGGCAGCACAATCTCTTCTCCCCATTAGCCACCCCCGTTACCACCTTTTTGTCTTCTGAGAATCCCTTTTCCAGAAGAACTACCAATTTCCTTTGGCACACAGTACTGAAGGCTGTCCTAAAGTCCCAAACTAGCAGTATTTTTTTCATCTAGAAGGTTAGTCCTCTTACCAGAGGTAGGTAGAATCCACTTGTGGTAAGCTCTTCCCACATTTTTCATGTCTTTACTCGTGCTTCCAGTCAAAATCTGTTCTAAAACGTTATATACTGTTAGGGGTCACACTGATGGGTGTGTGTTACCCTACATCTCCTCTCTCTTGCCTCGCAGCTTCTTGAGAACTGGCATGCACTTGAAGTCCTCTATTTCTGTAGCATCATCCCAAATGTGACAATTTTGTTTAAGACATTCTTTTGGTACAGCAAGGCAGAAATTATCCAGTCCCCAAGTAAAGGGTATTAAACTCCTGAAATTTTGCTTTCCCCCTTTCCATTTCTGTGCAGTTTTCATTAGCCATCCTACCACTGCCACAGTGTAGGTGTTATACACATCTGTTGAAAGCAGAGGAACAGGAATTACTCTAGCTGTAAGTTCACACCTAGATGATGTTCAGGCTTGCCCCATTTGGGTTTGATTTTCAACTATTCTTAATCTTTACACAAAATGATGTCCATACAGCTACCGCTACAAGATGAATACTATGCATGTGCCTCCAGAAGCTTATTATTCCAAGCAGACAATACAGAACAAGGATATTCATCCCCATTTTATACAACAAGACAAAAATGAAAACTAATCTGAGATTAAGTGAGAATTTCATACTCTGGTACTGCCACCTCCATCCAGACTGCTGCTCTGCTGGAGAACTCTTCCATCTTCTTGTACTGCATGATAAGCAGGCCACTGACTACCTTTGGTAATTCCTCTATCAGTTAAAACATAGCAACTACCATGGCATTTTTTTAAAAAAAATCAGCTCAGGTCTGCAGAAAGATCTTTGCTTGAAGTCTTGACTATGGCATCAACCTCATGATTTCAGGTGCTTGAAGTCACTGTGTTTAGAAGATGACTTAAGAACAGTTTCAACCACAGCAGGTGTTTAGGACTTCATTCTCAGAAGCAATGATTGAGGCTGAGAGGGAGTAAGAACTGATCCAAAGATCCAGAGGATGACAGGAGTCTGTGAAATGAATTTATTTTGCTGTCACTGCACCTGGCATGAAAAGAAAGGGCAATGAGTGGATCCGGTTAAAAAAAATATCTCTGACTCACTGAATCAGGGCATTTGTTTTTGCTCCTTTTCACAGGTTTATGTGAATTCATAAACTGCAATCTGAAAGGAAAGCTTCGTCAGGCAACATATGGGATTTTGTACAAAGCTGTATCTTTTCAAGCTGAACTAGACCTAGAAAAACTTTCACTAACAGTTTTTATAAAGTATTTTAACTCACATTGAAAGATGGGTGATCATAGTTGTTCTTTGTCCTTGCTTTTGCAAACAGGTAAACCAAACTACCAATGTCACCAAAGTCACACAGAAACCGTGTGTCGTGTCTGAAGGTGACTACGAGCTCCAGAGGTCCTGAGCTAGGTCCTGAATGACAGAGCCTGTCTCCTCTCAGTGTTGCATGCTAGCTACAGGAAAATGACCCCCCTCCTTGGCTTGGAAGAGTTTTGAGGTACACTTTTGGGGTACTAGAAGCAATAAACCCAGCAAATAAAACCTTCTCATGGTGCCAGAGAAAATATAAGCTTAAGAAAGGCTTCAAGTGTGTTGGGATATCTCATTTGCTTAAGCCCTGATCGGATTCAGCTCTGCTGGGGGGAAGAACTCCGGTGGAATCCCACATCCTTTCAAGCAATACCCAGTGCAGATGCCACATGAGACAGCTCTTTCCTTCCTTTGTACTGCTGCTTTGAGAGGCGGGTTTTGGTTCACGAGAAAGTGATTCTACCCAGGAGCGGTTGCATTACAGTGCAGTCGAGATGATTGATCGGGATGAAAGACATGAGGTAGCAAAGGTGAGACAGGGCACTGTATTAATATTTGAGCTGCTGAGCCAGGATTTCCTAATTCCAGAAGGGCTTATCTCCTAATTCTGCCTTCATTTTAATGATGAGAAGGAAGGAGGGAAGGAGGGAAGGAGGGAAGGAGGGAAGGAGGGAAGGAGGGAAGGAGGGAAGGAGGGAAGGAGGGAAGGAAGGAAGGAAGGAAGGAAGGAAGGAAGGAAGGAAGGAAGGAAGGAAGGAAGGAAGGAAGGAAGGAAGGAAGGAAGGAAGGAAGGAAGGAAGGAAGGAAGGAAGGAAGGAAGGAAGGAAGGAAGGAAGGAAGGAAGGAAGGAAGGAAGGAAGGAAGGAAGGAAGGAAGGAAGGAATTTTTTTCTCATTTTTACAGGAAAAAGAAAGCAAAAGCTTTCTTACCTGAAAAATATTGCGCTTGCACTCCTTTGTTTATGTCATTCCTGACTCAATGGTAACTTGAAATGCCTGTGTATAAAATAAACATCATTGGTTTGTGTCTATCTTCAAGGCCATCTACCTTTCTCAGTTTCTTTTGGGTCAAACTATTTCCTGGTTTTGGAAAGCATAAAGGTACTGTTTGCATGGATCTGCTCCTCCAGGGTATGGCATCCTGTCCCACTCTATGGGACAAGTCTAAAGCTGCTCTAGAGCTGCCAAGCGGTCATTTTTTAATAAAGAACTGGCAGGTACAAACCCCAGCATTGTTACAGCTGTCGTACCCTGTACGGGTTTCGTTCAGTTTAGGGACATCACAGTGCTTGGTGTGGTAGAAATCCTCACCAAGAGAAGGTCTTGCTCAGAGGGCTTAAAAGAAAAATATAAGGAATAGTGTTGGCTGCAGGACTACTGCCTCTGGGACACAGAAGGCCTCTTGCTGATGCTATTTATAATTCACACCTGGTCCACATTGCTGGTGGTCCTTGCATTTCTTCTGGGGTGAATTCCACAGTCAACAATTGAGTTACAACTTTGTTTTCAACATTAAACTAAGAGAAAAATGAATTGATGTTGGAAAGGAGTTAAAGTCAATGACTGTTTCAGCATAGTTTTTCAGAAGCATCACTTGTACTCTGCAGTGTGAAGAAACCTGTGGCCTCACTGTGCTTTAGGTCTGTTTTCCCAAGCAGGTGTTAGCTGTGAAATTCAGCTGTCATCAGGCAGGGGAACCAGCAGCTTTGCAACACATACTTGCTTTATGTGCCAATGCAAAGCTACCACGAAATGTTACCAAATCAGAAAGGTGTCAATTTTTATTCACTTCCCATCAGTGTAAGTGACAATATATGGTGTGAGGCAGTGGAGAAATTAGGGCTTTTCAAAAAAAATTAATCAGGGCAAAGCACCAGTTTGCATGCCATTACACCACTAGTTTGCCTGCACTTTGCACAGTTCTACGCTTACTCTGAATGCAACTCGTGTACACCAAGGCTGCAACAGCACTGCTGCGAGCCACACTGCGAGGCAACAGCGCTGGCAAAAGCCCTTCACAAACCCCCCTCCTACAGGGGAAGAAATAAGGTGGTTGGGGCAGAGTCTGTGGTGGTGGAGGGAGGAGGTCAGCAGGCAGGTAAGTGGTCAGGCAGTTCTGCAGACTGGAATGAATGCTGCACACCCTGTGCATCCCCACACACACCTGTGTAATCCTAGGGCCAGCATCTATAGCCCAGAGACATGGTTCTCTGTCCTAACATGCAAAGAGCCTAAGTGCTGCTTTTGCCTCAAGTGCCTTGCACTTTCCCAGTGCTCCCAGGCGTGTTTCAGCTCCACAGTCTACTGGGTGATTCGTGCTTCCTTCTGGCTCAGCATCAGTGAGTGAGCTGAGCAGAGGCAAAAATGGTCCTGTCTGCTCTGACCCTACACATCTGCTTCTGCTGCAGGCACCCTGGATTTGAGTCCAGCCAGTACTACACAGGAATGAGAAGTGATGTAACACACTGCCATCCTGTACTGGGATTTTCCCCAGAATTTAAGGGGTTCAGGTTGCCTTTTCCATGGAGAGCCTCTTTGGAAAGCCTTGGGAATCATCTGTATTTGGGTCATTGTGTAACTTCCTCTGGACTACCAGAAGGAATCCTGTCCTCATAGAGAGGGAAGGATGTTTCCCTGTCCTCAAAATGACATGAGACCTGATTTCCAAATACTGTCCTTACAGCCCTGGCTCTGATTTTGCATACTGCGTGTTTTGAAAAAGGACTACGTACTTTGTTACTCCAGCAGCTAAATTAGATTAGTGATGAGAGAAGATGGATTATTGGTACTCTTCTGTACCTTTTATGCACTGTCTAGAACTTCCAGTAAAATCCAGTTCTGTTACCTAACTCAGCGTGCTGGGTGAGACCAAGACAAATGCTCAGGCAGTATTTCAGAGCATTGAAAACCATAATATGATGGGATGTGGAGACTCGATTCATTTAAAAGTATTGCTGTAATGAGATGAGCAGAAGTTCAGGAATTGCATTAGCATTACACTAACACAACTCTGTGCATTGTTTGGCTCTTGCTATTTTGTAGTGGAGGCCAATGTACACAGATATGTCTAAAATATTACCAAGCAGTGTGGTGAATATATTTCCCCAAACAACTCCCAACACATCGCCACTGCCAGAACCTATCATCTTCCTTGGAGTGCACACAAGCCACCCCTGTCCTGCCCTGGTCACTCCCTGTGCCATGCTGTGGAGGTGCTAACACAGGGATGTTCATGAACAGACCATTCACAGTAACCCTGTGCATCAAACACTGGCAGCTGCGTATTTTCTAAGTTACCATTTGATTGCTCCTTGCAGCAGCACATGAGGGTACAAGCTAAACTAGTGTTAAAAATACATTTCCTTCTCATTCTCATTAAAAGTCAGTAGAAACACAAGTGTGCAGCACTCAACTATGTGTTAAGTGTTTATTGGCTAGCTCCTGGTTTGTGGAAGGCAGATCTCCCAGGTAGAGTTCACAGCTTTCTTTTCTGGAGAACTGAGCAGCTGGACGTATGTCTACAGCTGTTTGCATAGGACACTTCTTTCTCCTTTGAAATACTTGCTTCACAACATGTCCAGCCCTTGGCAGCCTGGAGAGTAAAATAAAAAGACTGGGAGGAAATAAATAAATAAATAAATAAATAAATAAATAAATAAATAAATAAAGCCAAACCATGGATTCCAAACCTACTGAAGTTAAAGGAAGTGATTTCAGATCATATCCACCACCTAGCCTACAAAGACGTGCTGAACTAACTTTAAGGTACTGGGCTTTCCAAAACTACCACCTCTACAAAGACCAGATTTATAAAATGTTGTTGTGTTTACTGACAACCATTGTGAAAACTCCTGCTCAGTGATCATTAACATAAAATCCTTATTCCAGCAGCATGCTTGGCTGCAGCAAGAGTTGAGTGAAACTGTTGCCTGCTGCATGCAGTGAGTACAAGATCTTAAAACACAGAGTGAAAAACCCTGTTTGTGACAAAGTCAGCGTCCCAACAAGGGCAGATCCCATCCCACAGCACACACCACCTTGTTTGTTATTGCACGCTTGAATTGCTTCCTCATCATTTATACAGCAGCTATCTAGGAAATATGATGTGCCTGCTTTTTTAACCAAGATGTTGGGCAAACAGCTGCTGAGAAGTCTTTGTGGCATGGTGCATGTCCAAGCCCCAGATACACGGGAACCAGGCCTGTTTGTTCTGGAGGCTCACTCAATGCAATGAGCAGCACTGGGGACCAGAAGAGATCTGGTGCTTGGGGGCTTGAATAGCCGACCAAGATAGCCAGGGACTAGGGCTAATGACAAAGCTCCATGGATGGAGAGATAAAGGAGAGAAAATAACTCAGAAGCAGAAATTAATCAGAGGAATATTTCAACCATGGTCCCTGAAATGCCACAGGTAAGGGAAACATCTCCAACTTGGACATAGCAACATCTGAGTACCTTTCATCCAGCAAATTCATAACACTGTTAATGCAGGAACTTATATCAACTTCCCTGCTGCAGCATAATAACTCCTTAAGCCTGACATTTTAAAATACCTCTGCCACATGGAGGTGGGTAGGTGGCTCAGCACACACATGCAGACCTCAGACCTTTGATAGGGGCCGTCACATCGCAGTACGTCTTGTGAAATCAACAGCTACGGCATGCTTCTGGGAAAGTGTGTGCCAGACAGAGGGCAGAGCTGCCTGCATAGCC
This sequence comes from Podargus strigoides, assembly GCA_028020825.1. Classification (NCBI taxonomy): domain Eukaryota; kingdom Metazoa; phylum Chordata; class Aves; order Caprimulgiformes; family Podargidae; genus Podargus; species Podargus strigoides. The sequence continues at coordinate 7,801,673 of CM051633.1, forward strand.
ACTGTATCTGGCATCACAGCTTACGTTACCATCTAGACTATCCATGGGTATCAACCCATCTACAGATGGAGCTGCTGAGGGGTCTGAGATAGCCCTGAGAAACTGTGTGCCCTGGGTGGGGCAGGCTGCTCACTGCTGTACCAAAGCCAGCCGAGCGATGTCTCAGAACAAGGTGCAATGGTTGTGCCAACAATGGGATCATTAATATGAGCATTGGCAGGCTTCAGATCAAATAGCATTCTTGGAGAGATGTAAAGGCAGTAAGAGGTTATTTTTTGTTGAGTCTAAAGCTGAGCTCCCCTGCTCCAGACTGCAGCACACAGAGGGTAGGAAGTGCATGCGGGCATAGAGGTCTCTGCTCTCTAAGCCTCCCTGGCTCCTTGCCTGAGTTTCAAATACAGCCTGTGAGGGTTTGACTTGAGACTATTTGATGCATACTGTGTGGGTGCTGGAGGCAAGAGAAGCCAAGAAAATGAAGGATCTGTCTGTCTGATCCATTTCCTCAGATTTTTAATGCAAACCCGTCATTTCTGTAAATATACTGTGCATGCTGCTATAGATAGGCTATGGTTATAAGTGTGATACTGTGAGAAAAGGGTGCAATACATGTACCAAATCTGGAGTTTTTCATCTACAGACCACATTCCATATATGTGGAAATAACACCCATGTGATCAATTCATTTATTTTTGCAAACAGGTCATAAATTACATGTCAGCATAGTAAACCCCATTTATCCCATTTGATCTCCCCTGCAGTATGCCTATTTAGTCTTCTCTACCTGCACTGCTTTTAACTTTTTCAAGTGCCTTAAGCCCTCTGAATTTTGATCATCGATTGCCAACAACTGCAGTGATCGGAGTCGACGTGGTCTACCTTGACTTCAGCAAGGCTTTCAACACCGTCTGCCATGGCATCCTCACAACCAAACTTAACAAGTATGGACTGGATGACTGGGCAGTGAGGTGGATTGGGAACTGGCTGAAGGACAGAGCCCAGAGTCCATGGGGCAGAGTCTAGTTGGAGGCCTGTGACTGGTGGTGTCCCCAGGGGTCGGTACTGGGTCCAGTCCTATTCAATATGCTCATTAACAACCTGGATGAAGGGACAGAGTGTGTCCTCAGCAACTTTGCTGATGATACAAAGCTGGGAGGAGTGGCTGACATGCCAGAGGGCTGTGCTGCCATCCTGCCTGACCTGGACAGGCCGGAGAGCTGGGCAGGGAGAAACTCAATGAAATTCAACAAGAGCAAGTGTAGAGTCCTGCATGTGGGGAAGAACAACCCCATGGATCAGTGCAGGCTGGGGGCTGAGCTGCTGGAGAGCAGCTCTGGGGAAAAGGACCTGGGAGTCCTGGTGACAGCAGGGTGACCATGAGCCAGCAATGTGCCCTCGTGGCCAAGAAGGCCAATGGCATCCTGGGGTGCATTAAGAGGAGTGTGGCCAGCAGGTCAAGGGAGGTTCTCCTCCCCTTCTACTCTACCCTGGTGAGGCCTCATCTGGAGTGCTGTGTCCTGTTCTGGGCTCCCCAGTTCAAGAGTGACATGGAGCTACTGGAAAGAGTCCAGCACAGGGCCACTGAGATGATGAAGGGATTGGAGCATCTCCCATCTGAGGAAAGGCTGAGGGAGCTGGCTCTGTTTAGCTTGGAGAAGAGGAGGCTGAGGGGGGATCTCATCAATGCTTATCAATATCTCAAGGGTGGGTGTCAGGAAGTTGGGGCCAGACACTTCTTCACTATGAGGGTGACTGAGCACTGGAACTGCCCAGAGAGGTGGTGGAGTCTCCATCTCTGGAGACATTTCAAACCCGTCTGGACGTGTTCCTGTGGGATCTACTCTAGGATCCTGCTCTGGCAGGGGGGTTGGACTAAATGATCTTCAGAGGTCCCTTCTAACCCCTATCACTCCGTGATTCTGTGTGATTAACCTGAAGCCTGAACCATCCCCATTAATAAAAACTCACCACTTGCCTTTTCTGCAAATCAGATTTTGACAGCATTCCACTCCTCTTCCCCCTTTGTCTGGCTCTGACTGAAAAAAAATATGCAGGACCATTTGCCAGGGTTAATTTTTAATAATGTCCTCATTGCTGCAGCGAATGAAGTCATTTATTATCCAGGAGGCAGCATGCTAACACACTAGGCAATAACAAATACTAAAGGAGGCGACTCAGGCATAAGCAATCAGGTGGAGTTTTACATTCCCACCTGCTGGATGGCTCAGCACAAAGGGCTGAGCATGGCATTTCAGTTTACCCTATGCTTGTGTCTTCATTGAAGGGACACTTGGATTCATGCCACATGGTCAGTGAGGTTTATTTGCTTCATAGTAGTGTGTAAAGCATGTACTTAAACAGAGTCTGTGTGGCCAGCCCTCCTTGGGCACTCTTTAACGAAGGAGATGAATATTCCTTCTAGGTGGTCATCCCTGCTGGAGGAATGTATCAGCCCAGGCAGTTTGGCCCTAAATAATGCTTTGTGATCTCAGGCAGACTGGAGCTCAGCCTACCCATTTGCAAAATAGGCTTAATAGTAGTCAGCTTTTTTCTAGAAAAGCTAGGAGCATTACTTCATGTCTGAGATCTCTAGATGAGAACTGCTCAGTGGCAGAGAGCATTTTAAAAGAGCAGCTGCAAATTAGGGCCAGAGCAGGCTAGCAGCCCCGTCAGCAGATAAAGATGACCACAGAAGCTGCACTGTTCTCTTCTCATTACCCAAGTCCTCAGAAAGGCTGGGATGCAGATGATTCACAACCAGAAAGTGCTTTTGAATTACTTATTAAGTAGGATTCATGTTGATTTTACTGCTCTGGGACGCACAGGGTTGGGCTGCAGAATCTCTTTTGCCATGTCTCAGAGGGAAATGTGGTGGTAATGTAGGGTCCTCTCACCCATGTATCTATTGCTGTTGTATTTTTGCCTCCTCGGAGCAGTGCAAAGGCCACTGAAGTCCATGAATCTTCCCCATATCTGCAGTAAGCTTTCGATGAGGCCTCAGTAAGCCAGGGAGAACATGCTGCTGAACATGCTATAACAAGTTCAGTGGCATGTGCTGATCACTGCAGGAGAGCAGGTATAAGAGTGCTCCCTAAAATGAGGAATATCTTGACTAAGGAGGCAGCAGCTTCCTGCTCAGTGCTCACTGGAGTACACCAGTGCCACTTAAATGGGGAAACAGAGTAGCTCTGAACACATTCCCTCCCCTGTGTGCTATCCCAGAGAAGCTAGAGGGAGGGTACTGTATTACTCTTAATTCACTTTGTGATCATGTAAGTCTCCCAAATCCCACTGCCAGTAAGCTCTGGTGATTAAACAGCTTACTGAAGGGAAACTATAGCTAACACCTTCTACCCTTATCAAAGCGTATCGCTAATGAGGACTGGGAAATCATTCAGTGTAATACAACATCTGTAGATTAACATCAGCTTACCCATGTTTTCATTGTCAGTGGCTGAAATTCCATCAATCACTTGGATTCACACAGCATTTCTGATTGGTGTTTTGGTACCTTAGCCTCAGAATGTCCCCAGCTGAAGCCTGCTGACTGGAAGTGGAAAAAGCAAAGTCAAGAGTCTGAGGTCAGAGAAGAAATTTGCAATATGCTGACTTGGGCATCTCAGATTAGGAATCTTGCAGGAGGCCTGACTTCAGAAATGTTTAGCATTGGCCCCCTGAAAGCCATCAGACAATACTTGACTGATTTGCACACACTTACATCACTGCTGAGCTCATGAACACCTGCCTGAAAAACTACCTACAAACATGCAATGGCCCTCCACCAGTCCTGCAAGATGCAAGTCACTGCAGGTCCTCTTCTGCATTTCACCTTCCCTGATGGAGAAGCAGCAGAAGAAAGGGGATGACCGAACTGCAGACAAAAAATGATGCTGATGGTCCACTTTACGGCTTCAGTGTAGAAAAGATCTCTAATAAGGAAGGAGGGAGCTGCCAGCAAAAAGAGAACCTGTGAAATAGGTGTAGCAGTAACCTGTAGAGATCAATTATGCCACCTTTCTGACTGAAGGGATGATTTCTGTGCCTGTGCTGCTCTTGAAGGTGTTTGCATGGGAGGACTATGCCCTCACCATTACTATGGGTCTCTCAGGACAGCCTAGTTAGGAGAATGACACAAAAGCATAACCTAACTGTTAAGGAGACCTTCCAGTACCTAGCCTGAATCTCACTGGATGTGGGAATACTGCTGTCACCAGAAGCTCACAGGGAGCTGTATAACTCAGGATCTCTAGCTCTGATGGCAAGCAGCTGCACTGCAGGAGAGTCTACCTTTGCTATAAATAACATGAAGGATGAGGTCACCAATGGACTTTGTTATAACAGCAGTGCAGATTTTATTTAATCACTGAAAAGGATGAAGGAGGAGTTGGAAACGCTCCACAAGAGCAGGAAGAGGCTGGCACAGAGGAAAACAACTGTCTGTAATGGCAAGGGACCAGATAAGCAAGCTTTACTGAAGCTGGGTACAGGAGTAAAGCATACACTGGAGCCAGGAGCACCAAGAAGCAGAGAGATGGTGGGAAGGCTGGATTTCATCCTCCTGTCCCGTCTACAGGGTAGCTACATTTTGTGTGAGTACTGCTTTGCATCAGCTTTACTCAGCAAAGGTGGGAACCCAAGATTCAGGGCAGCTTCTTACCCAGAATCCAGTGAAGGGCTTGACAGAAGAGAAGGCTCAGCAGCTTGAGTTTGTTAATGAGAAGGAGGGCTGCATGGAAGGGTTAGAGACAATTAAAAAGCAATCAAAGGAAAAGAAACCAGTAGTTTAACTGGATAAACACAAATGTGTAATTCTATGTAGTCCTACCGTGTGTGCATGCTTGAATCCTGCTGCACAACACTGCTTTGAAATGTCTTTGAGAAACAGATGTAGTTAGCAATTGTTCCTCAGTGCTGAAGTGAAGGAAATCAGCATTAGTTGACAAAGAATTAAGAAGATTATTTTAAAAAGAGTAGGAATAATCTTGGTGTCTTTTCCAGGAGAAAATGTGGGATGGTCTGAGATTTCAGAACCAACTCATCTGGTGCAGAGAGGCCTTGAACTACATAGATAAATCTGTTGCACATCAGTGAATGCATAAACGACACAGAGCGCAAGACGTCCCTTAGCAATCTAGTTCCCACTCCTGGAAATCTGGTTCCTGCCAGCAAAAGTGACACAGATGACCCAGAGCATGGTAAGTGATCCAAACTGTCCCATAAACAAACTGGTAGTGTGCAAGCTGCAAAGGGTTCAAACTTTTCTGTAGAGTTTGAAAATGAAAATCACACAGGGCCTAAATATTGTGACGGCTTGTTAACAAAAAATGAGGCTTTCAACTTGAAAGACCTGAGTTACTGCTGTATGAAGACAAAGGCAAAAACCTCTCTCAGAGCGCAGTGATCTGAGGATCAGGCTCCAAGGGAGTGATTGATGTTCAGTTCAAGCTGACAGCTAACAAAAGCTCCTGTACCTATGCCAGCAAACCCCTGCAAGGAAAATTAGTGTGGTTCCCAACTTGCAGATTTGTGCATTTCCAGACCTCCTACCCTATGTGACCCTTGCTGATTTACACTGGCAGGCTCAGCAGAGAGGGGAAGGAAACATGGGACCTTACCAACCCTGGCTCACTCCTGGTCAGATGGGGGCGTTTCATGTAGGAATCAGTGTAATTTCTAAGTTACTCAGGCTCTAGACTCACCACATGACCAGCTAAAATTCCAAGGAAAAAGTACGAAAAGTAAAAAAGAACATTTGTTAGGGACTTAGGCAAACAGCCAGAGGAACAAACAGGACATTTTCTGTAGAGGGCAGTGTGCTTCAGGTGAGACTGAAACTAGGAGGCAGTTGTAGAAAGCGACACTGCTTGTAAATACAGTCTCAGAGATCTAACCTGTATCTCATCTCTCTGCCCCACAAGCAAAATCTGAAGTCCCAACATCCCACCATCCACTCAGGTGAGGGCTTCATGTTAGTGACTACTGCGGGTCGTGTACGGGGAGATACGATTGTTGTTCGTTCCTATGGAGTCTCTACAAGGAGGCTGACTCAGTGGAAACGACCAGTCCTTGAATTATGTCTTTTTTTTTGTGTGTGTGTTTGGGTTGTTGGGCTTTTTTAATAGAAAAAAGGAATCAGCAGTTGTCTGTATTTTTAAACTGTGGAACACAGACCTCCTTCCACTTCATTACAAAGCATTTCCCTTCTGTGATTCCAGAGCATCTCGTCTCTGCAAGTTTCTGTTTTCAGTTCATAATTGATCAAATCCAACTGGTAGCAGAATTCATTTCAGTCAACAGGAATCTTTCCTCTCTCTAGCTTTGGTGGAGCTTGGGCCAGGCACCTAGTGAGGCACTGCCTGGTTTCTTTGCTTATTTCAAAAAGGAAATCCACAATGAGAAAGATCCTGTCCTGGATCAGATAAGCCTCCAGGAATGATGATTTTGCTCTGCCCACCCAGAATCTTCTGCAATGTTTCAAATGGTTTGGTTCAAAGAGGCCTGAGCACTCTATTTAGTAGAATTTAATCCAATCTTAATGCCATTATTTTGGGGATTAGAAACAAAGTGGTCCCACTCACTGGTTGGGTCCACTCACTGGTTAGGTATCTGCAGGAATGTGAAGTTTTTGGAGATTATGTAGAGGGAGATTTTGTTGATTGATTGAGGGTTGATTAATTAATTCAGGGTTTTGTTTTGTAGGAAATCTCTTCAGTTCAGTGTCAGTCTTGAAAAACCCTTTGAAATCAGGACTAACTGGTCTTCCTTTTTCCTCTATGTGGTCTCTCAGTTGGACTTCTGCTTCCAAGTCTTAGGTATTTCTGAGAGTCCCAGGCCCTTGGGACTTGCAGAATTTTACAGCTGTGATGTCTCTTCTGGCTATATCTCTCTTAGTGCAGTCTGCAGCAAGGATTAGCCCACAGACTTTTCTCAGTCTCTAGGAGACTGTGTTAAATTAGAGTGTTGAATAGTTTTAGCTAGTGATGACTTTGATTTATCTCATGGTTTCTTCGTGCTGCAGAACACTCAGATTTTCCCCATAGTCTTTTTATAGTCAGTCACTCACAGTATAACAATTCATTGTTGGGAATAAACTCTAGCCTTGCATCTCCACATAGATTTTTCTGGTACATTAAGAGCTTCTCACAAAGGCTGCTTTCCAAGTCATGCTGTCACTGGGGCTTGGGATCTAGCAGTATTTTCTCTACAGCCTCACCAGGAAGCTAGGAGTAGATATTCCACGAGTTACAATAATTTTACCTGTAAATTAACCTAAGCTCCCAGCCAGCCCAGAAGGTTGGCCACTGTTTCTCAAGCCCGATACTACTATATCATCAGCCTAAACTTCAACTGGGAGAGAGTTTTTAAAATAGAAAAGGGGAGCATATGCTTCATTCCATCACACAGTTGGATCTGTGTTACTTGTATCTCATATCAATAGTCTAGGGATTTAGAAACTTACAGTTTTTCCTTCAATTTTCAAGATTATCCTGCAGAAGGTATCCTTTACAGCTCAGGAGCAGAGCAAACATTTTGGGTATACCCTAGACCCACTCCAGATTTACAAATGAGTCTATGTTAGGAACAGGGTAGTTCCACTGGTTTCTGTGACTACTTGCACACATAACAGTTTTCAAAATTGTCCTCCTCTGAGCTAACAAAGCTCAGTTTTGATTTTCTCCCACAGCAATAATTAGGAGGGTTTCCCCTCTTTGCCCTTAGCCAACTCCCTTTGCCATTTCTCAATTCTCTTACTAACTTAAGTAAGCTGCGTAGCAATGAGTCTTCTCCTCCCAGAAGCATCCTTGTAAAGAGAATGGGTTTGAAGACAGACTCTGTGAGTCTATCCCATGTTCTGCCCCAGGTAACTTCAAAATACTCCCAGATCTGCAGAGATATAGTCCACTTCAATTTAAAAAAAAAAAAAAGATGGAGGAGAAAGAATGGAGACTGTCAGAGAATGGAAGCCAAATTCATTTCAGAAGTAATTGGTTCATCCCTTACTGGCATCTGCAGGGTTGCGTCATCTTGCTGCGGAAATGGATTTGGCCTTGTATTTCTGAGAATCCAGCCCTGTTTCAATTCTTCTGAACACTTCCTTCTTTCCTTCTGACTGCACTTCAGTTTTGATCCAAGCATCAGACAGGCCCATGAGGCAGCTGACTTGCATCAAATCTAACATAAACTTCTCCTGACGGGTTCTGCTACCTAGATGAGGTAGGTATGGCCCACCAGTGAAGAAAAAGGACAAGGTCTCAGCTTCTTTCCTTGCTATAGCAACGAAGCACCTTGTGGTGATAATTTTTTTTCTGTTTCATAAGCTAGTTGCCATGGCAAGTTACTTGTGTTGCATTGTCAGATACTGAAAGAAACCAATTTGCGTTGTCTAGAAAACTCAAAATTTTAAGTCAATCGTGTATCGGTTTGCTTTCTGCCATGACACTACTCATCCTCTACGCTCGGGGGAGATGAGCAAGAAAAACAACCCAGTATGTGAAAAGTACTTGCAGATTTCTTGAGTCTGGTGAATCTGCAGGAGGAATACATTAAAAAATCATGAAGAATATGGTGCTGTGGGGAAGCAAAACTCACAGGGATCTCTGCTTCTCTCAGAACACTCTCAGAGACAATGTCAAGGAGAGCACAGTGATAGTCTTCCTTCCAAACACTTCAAGAAAGTTTCAGTTACACAGAAAAAGTATGCATCCAGGAAAATGGACTAGCTGAGTGCAGGGAGAGCTCCAAAGCCATGGAAAGAACCAGGAAGCAGTCTGCATAGTTGAAAGTCAGGTGAACTTATAGATATGGCAAAGTAACAGGAGACTCAGAACAACAATAGCAACTGACATCACTAATGTATCCTCTATGTCTGCTGAGAATTGATATAGCCTCCAGTATATCAAAAAATACATGATGTATATCTGGATGTATTCAAGTATGTGTCCTTGTGAAGCTAAAAGGTCACTGTTATTTACTTTGCTGATGATTTTGATGATCACAAGAAGAAGTTCTCATGTTCCTTTGTTTGTTTTTTTTTTTCAGGGGGAAAGAAAGAGTAGTTCGACTTGGCCATTGCCTGGGTGTTTCTCCTAGAAGTAACTCTAAAAAAAGATTAACATTTCAAAAATGTCAGGGATAGCCTTGACCTATACCTGGTGAGCAAGTTCAGTTGCTAACTAAGCTCTTGGCATAAGTTTGTATATGTCACACAGCGGAGAGCTAAACTCACATCTTGCCTATGACTCCCTTCTTGCAGAGGTTAAAGAGAGAATGACAATATCAAGGAGCTATTTTTTAGGTCACAGCACCTACAAAAATCATTGACGTACCTTCCCAGACTGAATCGAGTGCTGTTACAAAAAGTCATGACGGGATAAGCATGTCCATGAGTTATGGCCTCCCACCTGCAAGCTACATAATTTGGTGAAGATGATCAGGAAAAACTGAAGGCATGGGAATGATAAAACAGCTTTCCAACTCCACTGCAGATTTTGTTTTGGCAGTATTGCTGTGGCAGTAGGGTTCTTCTGAGATTCTCTTGATTTCCTTTTTATTGCTCTGCAGGCCAGTGGTCCCAGTATTTGACTAGCCTTCCTGTCCTGTCAAGCAAGGCTTGGAATAGTTAGTAGCACTGCAGCTCTAGAGAGCTGCACATTTCTCTTTGCCTGCCTTGAGGTTTGCTGTAGAGCACAGAGCTGCACCAGTGCCTGGTGGGCAGCTGGAGGAGTTTATTGCCAGTCCAGCTGGAGACACCATGGGATGAGTTAGCAGAGTAGTTAGTCAGTAGACTGAACTACCCTCTTGCAGTGGCATTTGCTTTGCTGTTGCTGTAGCACTGCATGACCCATGTTTTAAAAAAAGAGGTTTCTGCCTTCCAGGGGCCTCAGGCAGGCCAGGTACTTTCCTAAAATTAAATTCAAGTTTGGAGAAAGGAAGGAAGAATCTGTCCAGGCAGAAAGACTTTTTACAAACAGAACGGGCTATAACCTCAGCAAGTGTAAAACTGCCCAGCTTTGCCAAAAGCAATGGAGCTATGCTGCTTTGCAACAATTGAGGATCTTGTCCCAGTATTTTGCTTTTTTTATCCAAAAATAGAAAGGGGGAGAAAACATCTTTAAGCTATCGCTCTCTGTGTCCTCACAAGTTTGTGCCGTCACCCCATGCAATTGTGTGGTTATGACTCACCAATAGGTGATTACGCCTCTGTCTTCCAGCAGCCTGCAAACAACAAGTAGTCCTCAGGTATCTTATATCCTGATGTGATCTGGCACTGAAGAATGAGCAAGGAAGAGGCAGTTTTGGTCCCATCTGCTGGTGTTTCTTGGTTCTTGTAGGTTGCTGAGAAGCCCAAGAAAGATGAAACTGAGGTTCACCCGTAGCTGTGTCTGTCACTCTACTTATTTGGTTCTTGCTCCCTGATGAGTTCTTCTGGGCCATCTAGGTACTGAAACATATGAGACCGTTTTAAGAGTGCTTCAAAAAGCAGGATTTCTGCACGCTCCAGTACCCTGCCTGCTCGCCAGAAACGGCTAAAACAAGACGAGACAGGTAGCGCGGAGAGGCGGTGCGCTCTGCGTACGTGTGTCTGCCTGTGAAGAAACCCATCACCTTTGTGTGTGCTGCTGCTCCTGCTGCTGGCTTGCTCAGGAGAGATGCTATGTTTCTGCGAGCTGTGGTCCTTGCTTCTGTGGAGAACTGAGAGGTTGTTCAGCATCAGGAGGGCTTGTTAGAAGCAAGCAAAGAGTTTCAAGGTAGGTGAAAACTTCAGCCTTTTTGTTTGGACCTGTCTGTTTGCGTGCTGGCTTTTAGAAAGTGCTCTGGCAGGCTTGTTTGTGCAACACGTCTGAGACCTGAAAAAACCTGCACAACTGTCTCAACGGGTATCCTTAGAACTTGCTTAATCTGCTCTCACTACAAGCTCTGCAGGGCATGAGCTTTCTTTTTATTATGTGTCAAGCGTAGTATCTAGAACAATGGTTTCTAGATCCATTTTCAGATTACTAGATACTTTTCTAATGGAAACAATAAATCGTGGCAGTATGCTTGAAACCTATGTCAGAGTGAAGAGTGCTTTTGCAGTACCAGGAAAGCATACTTTATTTGGTGTCATATTCTGCATCAAGGCTCGATCACTTCTGCATGCTCCGGGATAACAAGGTGACTATGCAGTCCTCTCTGAAGGAACAGGGGAACCATGGTCCCCAATAGTAGGAACTGCCTGGTAACACAGGCGTGGTGTGACAGGATGGGAAGTGCTGCATTGGCAGACCTGAATTCATGGAATGAAGCTCGAGTCCATCAAGGTTTGCTATCTCCCATTAGAGGTGCTGCTCGGGGGACCCACATACGATCAGACAGAGCCTCTCGCCATGCTTGGACCTTTCCCTGTACTGACAGTAATTCTGTCCATGTGCTGTGTATCTCTGCTCCTAAGCCTAACTGGACCCCAGCTGTCTTATAAGAGCCCATTCAGGTATCTTTTTGTGGCCAAAATGGCTCCTGAATAATTTGGAGCCATCTGTTTTCCTAGGCATTTCCCGGGCCAGACCCAAGCGCCCCAGGAGCTGGGTTCAGCCCATGGTTATCACCCCGGGGCCGTGCCCGGCGGCACAGCCCCCGCTGCCGCTGCCGCAGCCCCAGCGCTGCGCCCCTGTGCCCGCTGCGGACCCGCGGGCGGCCGAGGCAGGGCCCAGCGCGGCCCGGGGCGGTACCTGCGGCCTGCTGTGGCCTTGCCCGCGGGGCCGGGGCTCTCCCCGCCGCCCCACCGGCAGGGCCGGGCCCTTCCCGCGGCAGCAGCCCCGCTTCCGCGGCCGCAGGCAGGCCCCGGGACAACCGGGGGTCTGAGGCCATCTCCCACCCCGCACGCCATGAGGGGCAGCTTCGGCCGCAAGCCCGCCGGCAGCCGGTAAAGCCGCGGCGCCTCTGGGCTCCCCCGCGGGCAAAGGACCCCTGCGGCCCGGGGAAGGGCGAGCTGAGGGGAGAGGGCGGGCGGCGCCCGGCGCCCGTAGCTCAGCGGCCGCCAGGCCTTCCCCTCAGCCCGGCGCGGGGAGCTCCCGCGGCAGCGCGGGAAGCAGAGAAACGGCCCCGAGGAGGCGAGGACGAGGTCACCGCGCCTCCCGCGGGAAGGGGCGCGGAGGCAGCAGGGGGGTGCCCCAGGCCCGGCCGAGACGGCTGCCCGCCGCCCTCCCCGCTCCCAGTCCCCCGCGGCCGCCCCAGGGACCGCCCCGCGGCCAGGCCGCGGCGGGCGGGCGGTGGCCCCTGATTGACAGGCAGCGCGGCCCACCCGGAGGGCGGCGGCGGCAGGGGCGGCCTATCAGGGGCGGCGGGCGGGCGCTGAGCGGCGGGTGGGCGGGGCGCGGGCCCTGGGCGTATGCCGCGGCCGCCGGCGGGGCGCGCTCCCGCTCCGCTCCGCTCTCCCCGCACGCACATTGTCCGGGCGGCGGCGGCGGCAGCGGCAGTGCCCCGGTGCCCGGTGCCAATGCGGGGCGGGCGCGGCACACCGGGGGCGCCTCCACCACCGCGGTGGAAACTTCACCTCGCCGCCGGGCCGACGCGCGGCTGAAGCCCCTGGCGGGGCCGGGCCGGGCCGAGCCGGGCGGGGAGGAGCGGAGCGGCGGGGGGAAGAGGGGTTCGCCCGCCTGGGGGGCCCCGTTCGGTTGATTTTCCTCCGTTGGAAGGAAAAACAAATAATATTATTATCCCGCTGTAAACTTCCGCGCCCCGCTCTCCAGGACGCGCATCCCGCCCGGCGGGGTGGACGAGCCGGTGAGTGGCCGCCGCGGACGGGGCGAGGCGGGGGCGCGGGACGGGGCGCGCCGTGGCGGGGGGCAGCACCCAGCGGCGTGGCGGGGACGGGCCGGCAGCGCCGCCGCCACCTGTTACCGGGAGGCTGCGCCCCCCGGGAAGTTTGCACCCCCCTGTGTCGGGGTGCCGCCGCCGTGCCCCGGGGGAGGCGGGAGCGGGACCCCCGGGCCCGGCGAGGCTGGGTGCGGTGGCACGGACCCACCTGCTCGCCGGGCCGCGCCGTGGCTGCTGCCTGGGCGCTGCCTCCCGGCCCCGGCGGGCGGCTGGCGGGGGGTGGGGTCCCACCGCGCCCCTGCACCCCTCTGCCCTCCATCCCTGCCCCCGCCGCACTCCTGCCCGCTCCCCTCTCCCGCCGCAGCCCCTTCCCTCCCACCCCCACGCCTGCAAGTTGCAGCCCCCTCCACCCCCTCATCTTCCCACCCCCCTTTGCAGCCCCTGCACCCAACTTCCCTCGTCACCTCCGCCCCCCACGCCGCCCTCACCGTGCCCCCAGGGGAGCACTGCACCCCCGCCCGTTGCCCAGCAGGTGCCTGCAGGCTTCGCCCGCCGCCCACCGAGCGGCACCCCGGAGCGGCAGCGGCTTCGTGACAGTGCCCGGCGCGCGGGCCAGCCCCGGGGGGCGCGCAGGTGGAGGAGGTGCCGGTCCGCGCATCCGTGAGCGCGATCCCCGCTCCTGCGTGCGGCTCTGCGGAGCTGGCGGCACCTCCCTCCCCGCAGGGCCGCGGGCCGGGGCGCTCCGCGCTGCGCAGAGGCCGCTGGCGGTGCGGGGGCATCGTGGGGGGCGCCCGTTCGCGCGGGGGGAGCAGTGCGGCGAGGGGTCGCTCGGCCCGTTGGGGTCCTGGCTGCGGATGCGTTTGAATGGTGGGGAGCAGTGGAGCGTGCCTGGAGACAAAAGAGGCGCTGGGAGACTGGAGAGGACTGGCGGAGGCTGGAGCGGCTGGGGAGATGCTGAGGGTGCCGCAGGAATGGCGTTACCAGTCAGTCCCTGGCCCACGTCAGGCCGTGGACGGTTTCGGTGGCCGTGGTGGCCGAGTTCCTCCTGGGTAGGCCGTTGGGGTGCAGAGGGGTGCAAACTCCTGGGGAGGCTTTGTTGCCACGTACCCCAGTCTGGCTGGCCAGGGGAGGTAGTGGGGCTGCAGCAGGAACTGGTTTTGAGTGGAGAACAGCACACGAGGCTTTGTGCAGGCTCAACTGGAGAGTTCCTGAGGGTTGTATGGTGGGTGTTGTATTCTTCTGGTCAGACTTGCTCGTGTGTTTATCCTCGCAGAGCTCTGAAGTATTTTGGTTTTGCAGCTGGTGCTTTGCGTGTCTTTCCCAAGTGTTTGTAGCACAGCCATGGCTCTGAATCCACACGTGTCCCGCTCCATGTGCCTGGTCCTCGCCTTCTCGCCGCCAGACGCTGTCCCTGTGTGATCACGAACACGCCAATGGCTTCGTTTCAGCACCAGGGAGGCTGATGCCGAGTGATTTCCCTGAGCAGTCTCCTCGGTGGGTCTGGAGGCTGATGGGTGTTATCGTTGCAGAGAAGTCTGCTTTGGGGTGGGAGCTGTCAGCAGGTCTTTTTTTTTCTGTCTCAATGAACCTCTTATTTCTTTTAATTAAAAAGAGATGAAGTACGCATGGTAAATACCCTCTGTGTTTACATAAAAATAATCCTGTAATTAGCAGTAATTATCTTCAGTTGGCGATATCGCTGTAATATTTAAACAGGACTTATGACCTGAAGGACACTTTTCTGGCCCTGTGGAGTTACCCTTGGTGTGGTTCTCTCCTGTGGCAGGTTTGGTTCTTGGCAAAGTGGAGCAGCCATGGGAGTAGCCTCGGCTTTCTGTGGCGTCGACCTGGAAAGCGATGGGCACAGCTTCCTCATCGAATCCAGTGCCGCTTCCTGGGGCTCCCCAGCACATCCACCGCCATGTGTGTGGAGATGGCCTGCTGTGGTGGCTCTCACCCTGTGGGCCGAGGACTCTCAAGGGGACTCGTTTGCATTGTGTTGGGCCAGAGGGCAGGGAAGGGGGAAGGCTGAAAATTTGCTGATTGACCTTTTTGTTCCCGAGCTCTCCTAGAGAGGTTTGGGAAAGGCTGTTGGTACTTCTCGCTGGGAGAGCAGGGGCCCTGAGGCATCCCTGTCCATGTGGCCGTCGTTCACCGAAGTTCCCTTTAAGAGCAAGAAAGCTCAGCTCAGGCTGGAGACAGCACCCACTCCTGCCCCTCCTGCTGCAGGTGCACCCCAAATTTACCTTCCTGCTGGGCTGCCCTTGGAGCTCCACAGGTTTTCTTGGGGTAAAAAAAGCTTTATGGAGTAAAAAAGTTGAATATGGGGGAAATATTCAACAAAATAAAACCCAAGACAAAAAGTACTGCCTGTGGAGAGGAGTTCCTTGTGCGAGGGTGCTGGAGGGAAGAGGCAGAAATGTCTCCTCTCCTGACTTTCACAATGTGTTGTGCTGCTGTATTTCTTGTCAGTCTATGAAAAACAAAATGATTGTGCTCTGAGCTCCCTTTATCTAAATGTAATTTATTACAAGCTTTCTGTTTTAACATTTTTGAAGTGTAAGCTTACAACCAGAGCTTATTAAGCAGCAGATAAAAATGTTGAACGTATTTGAATTTTACCTGTATATATTTATGAAATGATATTTGATCAGCTCTATGGCTGGTTGAAGATCACAAAAGAGTATTACTGAAATAAAATATTTGACAAATATGGATGAGATTAAACAAATGATCTATTTAACTGCCGTTCCACTGCTCTGCCATGGTACGTTCCTCTTTCTCTTATCTTTCCCTTCCAGTTTTCATTCCACTTTTTCTTGGTTTATCTTTTCCTGAACTGTCCTCAGTTTCTGTTTAATTTATTTTTTGTTTCCTTGTATTATTCTTTCTCACTTTTGTGTCATGGTTTTCCTTTCATTCTTTCTTTTGCCTCTTTCTTCAGCCTCTCTTCCCATGCTTTTTTAGTCTAAATTAGCCATTTTTCCTCTTTTCTCCACCCTCCTGGTGGAGGTTTTTATTGAACACTTCCTAGCCAGCTCAATTAAACTTGGTATGCGTTTAAACCCATAAAAGTGTAAAACTAAACCCAAACTGTGTATGAGTATGAAGATGTTTGCTTGGTAGTAATGCTTCTCTGCCTCTCCCTGGGCTGTCTGGCTGTTGCAGAAAGGGTGTTCCTGCAGTCCTGGAGGTTTTTCCCAGCTCTAGTTTAACCTTGTGTTCTGGTTTTTGTGGTGGTTTGTTGTTGTTTTTTTTTGTTGTTGGTTTTTTTAAAGTGAATTTGATTTTGTATCCTAAGAAAACAACTGGGATGAAATGGCAGACCTTGGGTTGTTCATTGGTTGTGTATCTGCATGCAGCCTGCTTCCATCTGCTGCCCGGCCATGCTTGGCTTCCCTGCTGGGCAGTCCTGCTTTCCTCCCGGCTTCGTCCGTCTTCCCCTCTGGGGTTATGCTCAGGAGGTACATTTCAGTAGGGCAAAAGGAATGAGTGCTCTGAAGGTTTTCTGGCTTACCTGTTAGTTTCAGAGTGGGTATGAGTGTCAGGTTGATGACACTTAGTAAGTAGCAAGAGGTGAACAGATTGTCGTGTATGACTGAGCAGTCACAATGTTCAACTTAGATTGAGTATTCAAAGATTAAAGCCTCTTGAAAATGAAAGTGCTGTTATGGAGAAGACTTCCCCACCCCCCCGGGTGAAATCTATGGGGGGGATATTCACAAAACCAATGTGCAGTAGAACAAAGGAGTAGAAAACTTCGTATTTCAGTGGAGGAGGCTTGCTATGCTTTGGCAGTGAAGCTCAGGCGGTCCAGAGGAGTGTGATGGGAGCACTCAGAGTGTGTGATTCACATCCACTGATGGTTGCAGTGGTGTTGCTGTGGTGAGTGAGCTAAGCCATGTATGTCATAGCTGTTTGCTTTGAGTACTGGGAGTTATGTGATGATGCCCTCTTGTACCCGTAAGGAAAGGTCTCTGCTGCACTGAAGTTAACGGTTACACTGCTCCTCTATGTCTTGTGAAATGTTTTGGGTAACACTCGAGTGCACTGACACAGCGAGCGATCCAGGCGGCACGTCACGGAGAAGGAAAATTGATTGGGGAGGATGAGGCCAAGAGGAATATTCTTTTGCAGTTATTTACTGCAGTGAGAGAGGGAAGCTGATGATGTTTGGTTTATAATTACAGATATCCAGAGGAAAATGCTTCAAGGTGATCCATTTTATTCTGTGTATTGCCAGAATTGTTTTACCGTTCTATTGTGTATTGTCTTGATCTCTCTATAACATGAGACCAACACTATTTAATCATAGAGTCACAGAATGGTCTGAGTTGGAAGACCTCCCACCAGCCCAGGTTGCTCCAAGCCCCATCCAACCTGGCCTGGAACACTGCCAGGGAGGGGGCAGCCACAGCTTCCCTGGGCAACCTGGGCCAGCATCTTGCCACCCTCACAGGAAAGAATTTCTTCCTCATATCTAGTCTAAATCTCCCCTTTTCCAGTTTAAAGCCATTACACCTCTTCCTATCACTACAAGCCCTTGTAAAATGTCCCTCTCCATCTTTCTTGTCAGCCCCTTCAGGTACTGGAACGGGTTTAGTAAAAGCAGAACTTCATTATTAACTGATGGAATATGGTTTTATAGTTCTTTGTAGAATGGCCTGGATGCCTACAGAGGGAGTAGTCTTTCTGTGCTTACTGTCTTAATGCATGACCTGTCTGTGGTGCCCATCTTGATGGCAACATGGGCTCTTGGAACAGCTCACCTGCGTGCTGAAAAGTGACGTTGTGGTTAAAGTGCAGGACCGTGAACCTGGGAGCCCTGAACCCCTCTCTGGTCTTAGGCTAAGCTGGTTGCCTTATCTCACTGGGCTGTCTTCAGGAATGATACTGACCCAGGAGATACCGAGCATATCTGCTAAAAGGTGAGGGGTACCCTGATAACGCAGTGACAGCCCACGTAGAATCATAGACTCTATGGATCTAGATTTATATATGATCTATAGTTCATAGGTACTTGCATGATACAGTGCTGTGGGCCAGACTGTTTCCTTTTGCATAGCTAAACCCATTACAGATCAGACTGCTCATACGTAAGTTAAATTGAAGAGCTGGTGGAGCCAAGCCTAGATGGGCATGTGTGAGGGCAATAACTTGACCAATAGAAAATACGAGACATTGCTGCAATGTCTCTGGGAAGATGCCCATGTATCTTCTGCTTGGTTAGCATCCTTGAGACAACAGCAGATGTGAGAGAGAAGCCTGTGAAATGAAAAGGATGCCGTCCTTTTACTGGGAGAAGCAGAGGAGTGGGATCTAAAAAGCCAGGAGTAGGAGCAGAATGAGGGATGCAGGTGTGCACAGCGGGGCTCCTCCAGGCTGCCCTGTTCGTGCTGGGTAAGGAAGAGAAGTGCGGAGGAGATCGGTGGAAAAAGGCATCGTGGAGGCTGCCGTTGTGCAAGGTGGAGTGTTGGCTATCCTGCCAGTCCAGGCTGAGCTGGAGCATGGCCAGCCAGCAAGCGGGAGTGCACGGGATCACCTCCCCTGAGAAAAGCAGACCCGTGAAAAATCTCCAAAGGAGAGTCTGGCTAACACGTGCTGGTGCCCCAGGAAAGTCGTGATCTCGTTCAGAGGCTTGCTGAGGAGTGAGCTCCCTTCATCAGTGATTTGTTGGGGTAGCAGGCTGCCATTGTGTAGGCTTGCTTCAATATCAGTATTGAGTCTGCTCTGACATTCCATGCTGTCTTCAGCAATTCTGTGGCTTGCATCCAGCTCTGTTCAGCCTGCTCCAAACCGTGGGTATAGAATAAGCTTAAATTACGAAATTGGAGTCTGCAAATGATGTGTTTTGTCTCTTGTCCTACCCAAGGTAGCCACTACAGCAGCCAGAGTGGTTCTCCTGGTGTGTGTGGTACTAGCTCCTGTATTCCTGTAGCGACTGTAGCATTTGTGCTCTTTCCCTGCAGCTGGCTTTGCTGGTGCAAGAATGAGATGTCAGGGAGCTTAGTTGTTCTGTAAGGGACTGGAATTCATCCTCCAGAAAAATGAGGAGGCTGAGCTTGAAAAACCAGGCTTTGGCTGGTATGATAAATAGATAAAACAGTAGCTGAGTATAGTAAGTAAATAAAACATCACTGTTTCTTGGAGTTATATATGGGACAGACCAGGGCTTGCATGTGTGCTAATCCTGTAAGTAACTTTTCTGTTGTCTCCCCTTGGATCTCTCTGTTGATGCAGTGGCTCATTTTGGGTCCTGCCATGTTAGGCTCCTGCTGTGAACAGCATGACTCCTCTGTAGCACACAGACCCAGTGAATGCTGGTGAAAGCAGGAGATACCTCCTGCCTGTGTGCACGTGTGTGCACGTGCACCCCTTGCCTCCCCTGCGTGTGTGCTGAGGCTGAATAATATATAACCTTATAATATAACCTTGGTCATGCAAGGTTTCTCCCAGTCTTGTTTCCCCTGGCCTTTCCCTGATTTGCATGATATTGTATGAGGCCAGCCAGCTTTTTCTGGAGGACTTGTCCCACTTTCCATACAGCCTTGGGCAAGTGGTCTGCTCCCTGACCTGCTTCGACAAGCGTGTGCTGGCTTCTTGCTCTGCTGACATGGAGGGAGTACGAGGATAAGTGCTGGGGGGCGAGGCGGGGAGGGCACTGCCGTGCCAGTTAGTGGTGTGACCTCCCGTTTGGCAGTCTGTGTGGCTGCTGATGGATGAGGAAGTACATGCAAATCTCTGCTCCGCTTTCTGCCTCATCGTTCTGCTGGGGAATGTGGTGGCTGTGACTTGCACTCAAGTCTGTGAGGGTCAGATCTGTTCTCTCTACTCCTAGGAGTACGGATCTACATCACCCTGCTGTACTCACTTGCAGCTGACAACTCCTTGGCTATTCTGGTGGCCCCCATGAATTTCCAAATATAAGGCATTCATGCTCAAAACATGCACGCACTGGGAAGAAACGACCACGGTGGTCATTGTGAAGATGGGGAACAGAGGTGGTGTGGTGGTTCAGACCCTGCCGGGACCCGAGACCACATTGCTGCTGCCCCTCCTCCACCCTCTGATGGGGACAGGACAGGGAGTAAAGTACAAACCCTGGGGTACAACAACAACAACCTGAACAACAATAACAGTGCTAACAATGTACAGAGCAAGAGCTGTCCCACAGGGACACAGCACAGGGACAGAGCCGGACCAAAGCCACTCCCGGGCACCCGGACATGGTCAGCGTGGATGGACCAGCCCGGCTGTGGCTCCCTTCCGACTGCTGGGGAGAGCTAACCCCATCCTAGCTGAACCAGGACGTAATCCACCCCTTATTCTATACCATCTATGTCATGCCCGGCAGCCATTTAACAATCAACAAAATCCAAAAAAACCCCAATTAACAAAAATACAATATAGCTCATGATATATTCTCACCCCAAATCAAGCCCCCTTGTGGTACAGATCGGACCTCTCCATCCTCCCGCATCACCCACCAGGTGCACCCAGGTCCTTGAGCAGTCCCGTGGGTGGGTTTGCCTTTGCCTGGTGCAGGACTAACCCAGACCAGTTCCCCAATACACCCCTCATGTGCACCACAGGGACTCCATCCCCGTCTACCGTACGTGGAAGTTCTGACTGAGCCGGGCCAGCTCGACTGGTAGATCCTCTTGTGGTGACTGACCAGGTGGCCTTTGTATGTCCCAGTGTCTGAAGGTTCCACCTCCCATTGCTTTCAGTGCAGTTTTTAACAGCCCATTACAGCGTTCAGTTTTCCCAGAGGCTGGTGTGTGGCAGGGGATGTGGCAGACCCACTCGATGCCATGTTCTACCCAGGTGTCTGTGAGGGTGTTTCAGAAGTGAGCCCCGTTGTCCGACTCCGTTCTCTCTGGGGGGCCGTGTTGCCACAGGACTTGTTTCTCCAGGCCCAGGATGGTGTTCTGGGCGGTGGCGTGGGGCACTGGATACGTCTCCAGCCATCCAGTGGTTGCTCCCACCACTGGTGGGAGCATGGTGCTTGCCCTGGCGGGTCTGTGGCAGTGTGATGCAGTCGATCTGCCAGGCCTCTCCCTATTTGTATCTCAGCCATCGCTCTCCATTCCCCTGGGGCTTTTCCTGCACAAGTTTCACATTCGTGGATGACCTCTGTGATGGTGTCAATGGTGAGGTCCACCTCTCGATCTCGAGCCCACCTGTATGCTGCATCTCTACCTTGGTGGCCCAAGGTCCCATGGGCCCAGCGGGCTATGAACAATTCACCTTTACGCTGCCAGTCCAAATCCACCTGAGCCACTCTGATCAGCCTGGTCCGCCTGCCGGTTGTTGTGATGTTCATCAATGGCCCAACTTTTGGGCACGTGGGCATCCGCATGGCACACCTTCACGTCAAGGTTCTCCACCCCAGCTGCAATATCCTGCCATACTTCAGTGGCCCAGCTGGGTTTACCTCTGCGTTGCCAGTTGCTCTGTTTCCACTGCTGCAACCACCCCCACAGGGCATTTGCCACCACCCATGAGTCAGTGGAGAGACAGAGCCTCGGCCACTTTTCTCACTCAGTGATATCCAAAGCCAGCTGGGTGGCTTTCACCTCTGCCAACTGGCTCGATTCCCCTTGCCCCTCAGCAGCTTCAGCGACTCGTCGTGTGGGACTCCACACAGCCGCCTTCCATCGTCGATGTTTTCCCACAGTGTGACAAGACCCATCAGTGAACAGGGCACACTGCTTCTCCTCGTCTGGCAGCTCGTTATAGGGTGGGGCCTCCTCAGCACGTGTCACCTCCTGCTCTGGTGACATCCCAGAACCTTTGCTCTCTGGCCAGTTGGTGATCACCTCCAATATTCCTGGGTGGCTGGGGTTCCCTATTTGAGCCCGTTGTGTTATCACTGCAACCCACTGGCTCCACGTGGCATCTGTTCATGATGTGTGGAGGAAGCCCTTCCTTTGAACGTCCAGCCCAGCACTGGCAGTCGGGGTGCCAGGAGCTGTGTTTCAGTGCCAGCCACTTCTGAGGCAGCTCGAACTCCTCCGTGTGCTGCCAGGATCTCCTTTTCAGTTGGTGTGTAGTTCCCTTCGGAGCCTTTGTATCCCCGGCTCCAAAAGCCTCGAGGTCGGCCTCGGGTTTCCCCGGGTGCTCTCTGCCAGAGGCTCCAGGCAGGACCATTCTCCCCGGCTGTGGTACAGAGCATGTTTTTAACCTCTTGTGCTGCCCGGACTGGCCCGAGGGCCACTGCCTGAGCAATGACAGGGAGTCTCGGTTGGTGCGGTACTGCTCCTGGTGCACTGTCTTGGTAGCAGTTGGCACCTGCTGCTTCTCAACCTTCAGCAGCCCCACCCCTGAAGGGTCCTCTGAGAGGCTGGGTAAGGTGGACAATTGCTCAATTTTCTCCAGGGCAGCTATACCAAAGGCCCATGAGTACCCTTTTGGGTCTTTAAAGTACCCTCTCCTGAGACAGTCTATGCCCAGGATGCACGGGGTGTCTGGACCAGTCACAATGGGATGCAGTGAGTTGTGTCTTCCTGGGTCTGTCAGATTGGCAACATACCTTTACTGCTCCACCAGTTTATCAGGACTCTGCACTTGTTCGGGAGTGCAGTTAATTCTCAGGGCAGAAGCAGTCCTTGTGTTTAGAAACCTACCCACCCTGAGGAGCTTTTCACATTCATGGTCTTTCCTTGGACGTGGTGTGCACGGGCTCATTTCAAGCTGGAGGAGAAGACGGGCTGAAGAGGGATCAGAGCATGTGAGGGAGCCACAAAAATCAGGCATCTGGCTGGGTGTAAAGACAGCATTCTAAAAAAATGAGGCAAATATTGGAAGTGGATCTCTGAGAGCACCTGGTGTGATGGTGTGGGGGTTCAGACCCTGCTGGGACCCGAGACCACGTTGCATCTGGTACAGTTGGTGCAGTTGTACCACGGTTCCTTGTGCAGAAGGGACGAAAAGCCACTGTATTCATCCCAAAAAGCCACCACAGAGGCAACATCAGGATATATTTCTGAGAGTGGCTGGCAAAGTTGACACAGATATGTTATCCAGTGCTAGATCAGTTCTGTGTTCCCATCTCTGTGATACAGCCAGTATCGAAGGATGAGTATAAGTTGGGGACTGAGCTGTTAGAGAGCAGGGTAGGAGCAAGGGACCTGGGGGTCCTGGTGGACAGCAGGGTAACCACGAGCCAGCAATGTGCCCTTGTGGCCAAGAAGGCCAATGGCATCCTGGGGTGTATTAGAAAGGGGGTGGTTAGTAGGTCAAGAGAGGTTCTCCTCCCCCTCTGCTCTGCCGTGGTGAGGCCACATCTGGAATATTGTGTCCAGTTCTGGGCCCCCCAGTTCAAGAAGGACAGGGAACTGCTTGAGAGAGTCCAGCACAGAGCCACAAAGATGATGAAGGGAGTGGAACATCTCCCTTCTGAGGAAAGGCTGAGGGAGCTTGGTCTCTTTAGCTTGGAGGAGACTGAGGGGGGGGACCTCATTAATGTCTATAAATATGTAAAGGGTGAGTGTCATGAGGATGGAGCCAGGCTCTTCTCACTGACATCCAATGATAGGACAAGGGGCAATGGGTGCAAGGTGGAACACAGGAGGTTCCACATAAATGTGAGGAAGAATTTCTTCACAGTGAGGGTGACAGAGCACTGGCACAGGCTGCCCAGAGTGGGTGTGGAGTCTCCTTCTCTGGAGACATTCAAACCCACCTGGATGTGTTCCTGTGTGACCTGATCTAGGTGTTCCTGCTCTGGCAGGGGGATTGGACTGGATGATCTTTTGAGGTCCCTTCCAGTCCCTAACATTCTGTGATTCAGTGAGTCTGTGAAAGACATCAGCACCTAATTAGAGATGTTTTCAAGTGCGAAAAGCATTGTCTTCTGAAAATACTATCCCTTTATGTATCTCAGTTGGTCACTCAGAGACCGAAGTCGTTCCACAAACTCTGGTAACGTTGACCAAGGCTGAAGGAAAGCAAGGAGACAGAGCTGTAGACTGTGCAGGGAGGTACGGTAGTGTAGAGCGCAGCCTGGGTTTGATGTGCAGACGATGATCTGCATGGGACTGTTGAGCAAGTGCAGTGGTAGAGACAATCAGCTGGCGTTGGACTAGGAGGTCCACCAGCTGGCTGCCTTGTCAGTGTTGCAGTTTCCCTGCTGACCATGCTGACTTGTAGTAGGTGGCTGAGGATGGAGGGTCCTTTGGAGCACACAGCCTTTTTTAAATCACTGACAATAGTTATTTAGAGCTGCAGCGAAGTACTTTTTGTGGATGTACCACTGCAGCTTAGCTTTGGCCTCCAAGAGATTGGTTTTCTACCACCCCACCACAAACCACAGGATCTTAGGGCTGATCCTAGGCAGTGTCATAGTGAGCCCATCTCAGTCCTCCTGCTGTGGGGCTGCAGACCATGTCAGCAGCCCTTCAGCGGGGGTCTAACAAGGCAGTGCCTCCGTGGGGTGAGAGCAGTTCTCTCCCTGTTTTGTAGCAGGCACAAGGAGGATACAAATAGGAGGAAAATGGCTTTTCTTTTCTGATTGCAGCAACTACTGTCATGACTTTCTCCTTGAGATCACTTCCTGTCTGCCATCCCAGGCAGGAATTTGGGCAGTTGCCCTGCAAGGAGTTAAGCTAGGACTTTCAGACCCCGAACAACATTTGCTGCACCTGATTATCAGGGGCCAGGCAGCGTGTCCTCTGCTCCACATTCCTTCCACAATGAACACATTAATCTGTACAGGTAAGAGAGAATAATTCCTCCACATCGATGTTTCTCCACCTTTGCTGTCCCTCTTCTTCTGTGGGGTATGTCCCAAGCAGCCACCCTCTTCCAACCTATGAAGTGTCCAGGCCTGGCTGCTGCTTCTCATATCTGCTAGAAAGTGAAAAACTGCACCCCAGGTGCCAAGTTCTGGCTGTGGAAAGTGAGTTAATCCATGAATTTCTCTTTCTCCTTGATTCTTCCCAGTGTTTTGCTGGTAGATACGATCACTCTTACTGCTCTTCCCTGCCTACAGCCAGGGAAGACACTGGGCAGGGAAAGGAGAGGTGTTGTTATAGCCTCTTGTTTTACAGCTGGGGACCTGCAGAATGAAATCCACATTAAAAGGAGGAGCCTGGAGAGGAGAAATTTTTGTCCTAGTCTGGTGCTTTACCTGCAAGACCAGCTTCCCCCTTCCTTTAGTGACAGATGAGCATCATAAGATTCAGTGTCCAACTGTTGACATATTGCTACTTAGATTTTCTGACGAGTTAAATGTTTTCTCATGACAATGAACCCTGAGAAGGTGGGATTTTGTTTTCTTTTATCATTTCAAGCAAGGTTAGCTTGTCTGTTGGTTTAATATTTTTTAGGTAACCAGTCTTAAAAGTGATGTGAGTGGACAGCTGGAATAGTAGTCCTTTCCATGTAAGTCTTCCAGGCTGTAAGTGGGGCTTGTGTCTGCAGAAATGGAAAGATATCCTGTGGTAAAACTGAGTGCCTTGGCTTGTTGTGGGTTGGGAAAACAGAAAATCTGGGCAATTAAAAAGAGATGTTGTACCCCTTTGGATGAGGATTGGTTTGAAAACCAGAGGGCTTTAGGGTCTTGATTTGTATTGGTGACAGGTGATTGCAAAACAGGCATATTCCTTTTGGTCACCTGCACTGAGGCACTTTTTCAGCAAGATCTAAAAAACAAGATGCATTTAATGGACCAAGTCTTTCAGGATAAAATATCTTCCCAGGGACAAAAAAAAGTAGATTTCTTCAAGAAGTGAAAAAACCCTTTTTCTCAAAGCAGTTTCTGAGACACCTAATCTAATTTTTCAAAAACAATTCTCTGGCAGCCAGGGCTCACATATTTTAAAAAACAATGTAGAAAGGAATGTATCGTGACAGTGTAATTTGTTGCTGAAATACGATCACCTCTGGGGTAATTCAGAGCAGCCACGGAGCGGATGATAAACCCATTCAGGATGGGATGTGAGTAATGGGAGGCTGCTCAGATGAAACCGCTGATGGAAGGTGTCATGCAGAAGTATAATTCCTGGAATTTAGGTTCATCTTCCTCCTTTGACTCTAATTGAGCTGTAGCCTGTTCACATCTTCTGAACAGGGCACTTGTTGCTCAGTCCTTGCACGTGTCCTTGCTGTGGCAGCAGGGGAGGTTTTGGTGTTGATTCTCCCAGGCAGGTAGTAGGGAAGACTCTCTGGTACTGGCCAGCTTTAGAGATGAAATGGGTACAGAAGAAAAGGTGGAGGATTACAGCACGTAAGGTACAGGTCCCTGTACCTTCTAGTCCCTAGTTGGGGACTTCTACTGGCCCAAGGCAGCTAGCTGGATATTCTAGTCACCAATCCATGGGTGCAAATTGAGCTGCATAAAGCTGGCCTGCAACCTCTGTCATTTTAAAGAGAAAACAAGGCAATTGCAGGACACTCTTGAGAAGGCGAAGGAGAGCCTGCCTGAGTTTTAGAGGAAGACATACAATTTGAAAAGAGAGGTATGGAGGTGCTTCTGTAGCCCTGTTTATAGGGTCCTGAAGATGTTGTCTGTATGCCCCTTGTGAAGAGGTGGGAAGCTGAGTGCCTGGCTGGGCTTTTTCAGAGCAAGCTGCTAAGTACCTGGGTTTTGGCAAGCCCTGCAATTGTATTGCAACAGGTTTGTGAGGGCTGGTTCAAATTCTGCTGAAGCTGGTTGAACTATTGTCCTGGTTCCCCAGGAGCAGCCCCCCAGCCCAGCCATGGCAGGCAGGCTGTGCCTAGCCCCACGGCAGTGGGAGTTTCAGCCAGGGCAGCTGCAGGCTTGGCCTCCTGCTCCCAAGGACCAGGCTGAGTATAAGCTTGTACACTTTATGTTGATATTTGTATTGGTTTTGTTATTAAATCGGTTTCTATTTCAACCCATGGGGCTTCTCCATTTTTCTCAATTCCCCTTCTCAGCTGGGGAGGGGACACTGTGTGATAGAACAACTGCTGCAGTTTAGCCCTGGGTATGGGCTGTGTTGAGTGCAGTGGCCATGGGCTGGCAGGCAGTACAGCATCTCTCGAGTCAGTTCAGGTTTTCATCTCCTTTCTTTCAAAGTCTGCATCTAAAGTGAATTTATTCAATTCACAACTTAGAGCAACTTCAGAATAAATCCAAGGGGTGGAGAAAAAGGAAAAAAACACCAAACCCCAACTACCAAACAGATCAAAATAATCAAACAGCTCATGCTATGGAACTGGGATGTAACTGGCAGCTGATGCGTGGAAGTGGACAACTACTGGTCACACTTTCTCAGTGTGGCTCGCTCTGCAGGGGCAGCAGGAGCAAGTACCTGTTGGGATTAGGATGCAAAGATATAACATTTAAAATATGAGGCAGGAGCCTGCAAACGTGGTGACAATTGTACACTGGGGTGGAAGAAAGAGCTCTGCCACCAGTAAGATACCCTTTCATGGATTCAGGGAATTGTCAGAGTTGGAAGGGACCCCCAGAGATCAGCCAGTCCAACTCCCCTGCTGTACAGCAGGATCCCCTAGAGCACATCACTCAGGGCTGCATCCAGGTGAGTTGAAAATCTCCAGAGAAGGAGACTCCACACCTCTCTGGGCAGCCTGTGCCAGTGCTCGGGCACCTACATCCAAAAGAAGTTCTTATATTTAAATGGAACCTCCTGTGTTCCAGCTTGTGCCCGTTACCCCTCATCCTGTCACTGAGAACCACTGAAAAGAGTCTGGCTCCATCCTCCCTCAGCCCACCCTTTGGGTATTTGTAAACATTAATTAAATCACCCCTCAGCCTTCTCTTCTCCAGGCTGAAGAGTCCCAGCTCTCTCAGCCTTTCCTCATAGGGGAGATGCTCCAGTCCCCCACTCATCCTCGTTGCCCTCCCCTGGATTCCCTCCAGTAGTTCCCTGTCTCTCTTCAACTGGGGAGCCCAGAACTGGATGCAGGATTCCAGTTGTGGCCTCCCCAGGGCAGAGCAGAGGGGGAGAATGACCTCCCTCGCCCTGCTGGCCACACACTGCCCTGTGCAGCCCAGGGTGGCACTGGCCTTCTTGGCAGCATGGGCACATTGCTGGCTCATGGATAATTTACTGTCTGCCAGGACTGCCAGATCCTTCTCCTCAGAACTGCTTTCCAGGAGGTCCCCCCTCACCTATCCTGGTGCCTGGCATTCTTCTTCCCCAGGTGCAGCACCCTACCCTTGCCCTTATTGAACCTCCTGAGGTTCTTCTCTGCCCAGCTCTCCAGCCTGTCCACGTTCCCCTGGTGGCAGCACAGCCCTCTGGAGTGTCACCACCCCTCCCAGCTTGGGATCATCAGTGAACTTGCTGAGGATCCACTCTGTCCCCTCGCCCAGGTCACTGATGACTATGTTGAACAAGACCGGACCGAGTATTGACCCCGGGGGACACCACTGGTTACAGCCCCTCTCCCTTTCGGGAGCTAATTTGAACTTTTTGTTTTCTTCTGAACCCTTCAGTCCCACTGTGGATTTATGTCTTGCAGTTTCTTCTATGCCTTTTTTCCCCCCCTATTGGATTTGTAACAACTTTTTCCTCATTCAGCCTGTTGTCAGGGAAGTTACTCTGCCTGCAATCCCTGTCTGAGCTTAATTTTCTTATTTTCTATAGCATAAGGGCTGGTGGCTTCACAAATCTTGGAATAACTCCTCAGTCCTTCCCCTGGCCAGCCTAGCAGTGTGACAGCTCCATTTAATGTGCTCTGTCTGCTTTGGCTTCCTGCCCCTAGGCTAATTACTTTGCATTTGTCTGCATCAACCTCCTCTGTTGTCTGCCCCAAAGGATCGCTTATCAGAAGTCATGAAACAGAAAAGAATCCTCAAGACTAGTCTGTAAATCCCAAGTCTCTCCACTCAAAGAAATGTGCAGTCTGGGTGCTCTGTCCTTTCCTCTCCCATGTCCTTGCCCCAGCCCTGCTGCATATGTGCATGAATCCCTCCCTGCCTGTCCTGGTGCATTTCTTGATGGGCATGAAGCGAGCATTGGAGGCTCTCCAGGCAGTGCTGTTCTTGCAGCACAAAGCTTTTGGTGCCTGAGACGTTTCCCTTCTCTTGCTGACACAGAAGCAGGTTGAGACCTGTATCTCTGTCTTCAGCCAGCCCCCAAAATGACTTGAATCCACCTGGAATATTTTACGGGGAAAATATTGTGAAGTTTTCTCAGTGGTGGATACTTCAGGGCATGAGCCTCTCATCAGCCACTTGAAGTGTAGTGTTACCTTCAGGCCTTGGGGACTGGAAGTGCTTTCATGTTAGGTGCAGTGTGAGATAGCTCGTAAGCTTTTTCAGAGAGGGACCAAGTGCATGATGGGGAATGTCAGGGTGCAGCTCACCTGTCCAGATACTGACATCCCAGCTGCTTATCTTCAGCCCCTCTATATAGGCAGTGAAGTAAACAAGCACATCTCATCCTAGTGCAGATGACAGATATCTGAAACAGGTCAGGTAGAATCACACGGAATCACAGAATAGCCTTGGTTGGAAGAGACCTCTAAGATTTGTGAGAATAGGGCAGGAAGGCATCATTTTTGTCTCTTCTCATTGATGGTAAAGAGGCTCCAGGTGATGTGCCTTCATGGAGACATCTGTGTTGTAGGTTAGATGGATCCCACCTTGACTAGTTAAATTGAGCAGGTTGGGGTAGCACAAAAAGAGAGCAAGATAGTGTTGAATGTAGTCTGTCCTTGTCTTAGCTGCATGCTGTCTCATTTGGTAAACCTGTGCCTCTTCCTTTGCTCAAGAAGCCACCCTTTGTTTTGGTTCCTTGCTGGCCAAAAGCTGGAGGGATGTCATCCAGACAGCAAGTGGAAGACAGAGTTAAACACCACTCAGAGGTGCTCCTAGTGAAAGTGCTAAGACAGAGCTCCAAGCCAGTCCCAGCTTTGGACCATGGAGTGTTTTAACCAAGTGAAGGCAGAAAGCATAGGTAGGAATGGGGCAGTTTTGTCCATGTTTCATCCTTTCATACTGAGGCCAAGCAGCTGCTAGCGTAGGTCAGAGGTTACTCGGGTACTTCTAAGGAGCTCCTGGCCTCATGTGTGTGCCCAAACAGCAGTTCTGTTGTATTGCAGCAGGGAAGGACATGAGGCCTCTGCATTCAGAGCTGAGACAAGGGCATGGGGACTTCAGATTGTGGATTAACAAATGATAGCAGCAGGAGCCCTGTGGTGTCTGTGCAAGGGCTGCACATCTGGTGTTCCAGGCTTGGTGGGTAAAACCCTGTCTGTTAGGGGAAAAAGAACTATTTCCTAACATTGAAGTGCTATTAAATGTCGTAATGGGGCTTTGGGGGTGATGGAGTCACTTTCTGTAGTATCCCACTTGAGTTGAACCTTCATGGTTACTCAGAAGACCCTGGTGTGGTCTGAAGGAAGCAGGCTGGAGGAGACCCAGAGCTGTTCTTGAAAGAACTGGAAAAACAAAGCTGAGCCAACTGGAAGAAATAAAGCCTGGCAGCCCAGGGAGGATTTTCTTGCCTGGCTGAGTTTCCCCTTTGATTGGGAGCACTTGTTCCATCATGCCTTTTGCTGGGGAAGAATTAGCCCAGTGGCAGAAATGTGATGCACTGAGCGTTTCGGTAGCAAAAAACCTGTCCACAGCCAAAGCCTGCAGAGCTTGAATTCAGTCTTTGAGTCCCTGTGCTGACAGCTGGTTGCAAGGCTGCCCGGCAGGGGAGGGTGCCGTGCCTTACCCTCTGTCTTATGCCTGTATAGTCAGCATTAAAACCTAGGACCCAAAGAAAACCAGACTCAGTTTTGTGCCCCACTTTTTGTGTGTTACTGAAACTCATGCTACAATTCCCATCAGTTCAGACACCGATGAAATGGATGTTAGCTTTGGAGAGTCTCTGGAAGCTGACTGTATGTGCTACAGTCGCTTCAGGCTTTGCAATAGCAGGGAATTTATTAGGGGAAAAATTTCTGCCTGACCCTAGGTGGGAAGCACACATATAATAATACAGAAAAAGGCAAAAAAATACCTTCTGTTCCATTATGTAGTGTATTTTCCTCACTTTACATCTGACCTTTCCCTGCTCTTTTTCCCAGCTACACGTGTCCACCACAAGCTTTTCTACTTTCCAACTTGTGCTTCTAGAGGACAGAGAGGGCAAGGAAGAGCATGTGAAAACCTTCAGAAGGCTTTTAATTTGGGAAGGAAGGTATGTCTGGGCCTTGTAGTTAAGACCTGCAGCGTACGTTCTGCTGATGCATTGCTTATTGTCCTTCCCCTCTGAACTTTGATAGAATAAATAGTGTCCGTGTTTGAAGAGCGTCCCAGCAGAGAGGCATCTGGCACAGCATCAGGTCCTTGTGGCTTCTCAGTTCCTGCTGCACGTAGCCTCATGCATGGTCAACAAATGCACGGTCAGTGGCACTGAAGAGTGTGTGTGTGCCTGCCCCTTTTGTGTGCTCACCCAAGGTAATTCCTTCTGTTACTCCTTCCATGTGGCAAAAACAAGTCAGAAAGGGAGAGATGTTAATGCAGGGTGTTGGTTTGCAGAGTGCTGCCTGCAGCCTTGCAGTGCTCCGTTAGTTACGGGCAAACCCCTGAGCCCCATCTGCAGGAGTGCTATTGTGCCAGTACTGCCTTTTTGCTGCAGTCAGCCCACTCTGGCTGGATGTGCTCTGGCAAAACAGTGCTTTTTGCTTGTTATTTTTGCCACTGACAGTATGCTCGCTGCCTTGTCACAGGAGACAGCTCACAGGTCTGGGTGTTGCTCACCTGTCTGCTCTCCTGGTTGAACAGGCACGTGTACAGCTCTTTGAAAGTTGTTGGGAGAAACCACGATCCATCAGTCTCTTTCACAAAGGTTTTGTAACTGACTTTCCTAACTGATTTCCCTAATTCCTGAACATATATGTGTAACTGAATCTAGACAGACAAGTCAGGCTTAGGCATGGGAAATCATGTAATATAATAAAGTTGCATATCGTGTCCAGGGCAGGGCTCACCTTGTTGCACCAAGGACTTCCGTAAGACCTTACCTGTAGGGTGGGAAGATGACTCCTGTCGCAGGGAACCCCAGTTCCCTCCTGTACTCCACAAAAGGCTGTGTTGGTTTCTGACTCAGCTCTGCAAATACTGCCTAGTGGCTCCAAACTGGATATGAAGTCAGCTGGCATTATTTCCCCTGTGAAGGCTAGAGCGAGGGAGAGAAAATTAAAGTAACTTGTCTTTGCCTGAGTCAGCATCACGGAGTTGCAAATGTTTCCGTAGAGCTTAGTGAAAGGTCCCTGCCTTATCTGGCTTGATATTTTGCTGGTTGCACAACTTGCACATCCCATAGATGCAAATATTTCCTTGGGATTGGCCCTGGTTGCCCAAGGAGGGTGTTTGTTCAGATTCTCATGCTTTGCAATTAATATAAGGTTCTCAACTCTCTGTGAGAGAAAGAAGGGGAAGTGGTGCTAGGTGTGTCTTTTTCCCCACTCCCAGTTGTTCCTCACCAGCTGGCTACTTTGAAATGAGCCTGTTGTGTTTTTTTTCCTTAAGAAGCAATGTGTTGCCTCAAATTTGGCTTCGGAGAGGTTGTGGGAGCTTTTGTCTGCTGGTGTTGTGGCTGCTGTGGGCAAGGCACAGCCAATAGATAGTGCTGTGGGTGCCCAGCCTGTGAGTGGGTCTGGCTGAAGTGGATGCCAGCCCAGCCAAGCAGCATGGTCCTTCTTCTGGGTGCATTCCCACGCTCGCTCGGTGGCATCTGGGAGGTGCTAGACCTCCCTCCCTCCTTCGTATTGTCGCCCAGATTGTTCAAGAACACCCAAGTTTTGACATGACAAGGGGCAGTGGGCACAAACTGGAACACAGAAGGTTCAATCTGAACATAGAAAACACTTCTTTACTGTGAGGGTGACAGAGCACTGGAACTGCCCAGAGAGGTGGAGGAGTCTCTGTCTCTGGAGACATTTCAAACCCATCTGGACGTGTTCCTGTGTGATCTGCTCTGGGATCCTGCTATAGCAGGGGGATTGGACTGGATGATCTTTGGAGGTCCCTTCCAACCCCACCACTCTGTGATTCTGTGAAAGTTCACACCACAGCATGTTGTCATAAGAATCTGAACCTGGTGTGTTGCAAATAAATATATTTTTCTCCTCATTCTGCTAAGGCAGTGTTATCTCAGGAGGGCTGGGTGGAGTGCAGTTGTCACAGCTGGGCCAGGCACCAACACAGCTCATGGAGATATTTATGCATGTTCTCTCCTGAGCTACTGGATGAAAACTGGCTCCTTTGGAGGGTGTAAATTCCCTCCATGTTTGTACAGGTTCAAAAAAAGGTGTCTAGTTTACACCTGGAGAGCACACTTCATCTTTAGGCAAACTTTGAGTAAACCTCATGAAGTCTGTGGTTCCTCATGTTTTCCAGAGTACTTTCTGAATTACTTTTTTTTTTGTGTGTGTGTGCTTTTCAAGAGCAGTGCTTCCTTTGATGCTGTAGAATAAAAGAAACACTTGCTTCAAGTGATGTGGAGGAGTTGTCACCCTATAGAACTCAACCTGGGCCAGCGACTGTGTGTTCCACAGTGATCTCAGCTGATCATATCAGTGTTGTCTTCAGACCTTACAGCCATGTGGAAGCCTTTTAGGGGGCAAAAAAAAAAAGACCAGCTACGTTAATTTTTGTATCTGCTCAGGGTTTTGAGTGTTAACTTAAGTCAGATTTCCTGTTTGAGTTGGCACAGTATGTGTTGAGTTTGATCAAAAATCTGTGGAAATAAGGGCAAATGAAGCCTGTGGAATGGGAGCCAGCACTTGGAACAGCTTATTTATGGTAGATCTCCATTTGGGTAAGAAATGCTAACTTGAAATATGCTTTTCTTCAATGCAGGTCTTACACCTACTCTGTCCTGTCTTAAGTGTTCAGGTGAAAGGTAAAAGTCGTTACATGGGGTGATAAAACATTTGTGATTAGTAGGGGTTTGACTCCAGATCCTAAATCCTAATCAGCCTCTGATGGAGAAAATTAGTGTAGAATGAGACAACCTTTACCCCAAGTTTCTAAGGATGGATTGTGAGGGTAAGTTGACAAACTCCAGCTTTCAGAGCTCAGTACTTTCCTCACATGGGTTTTCCTCTTGTGTTAACATACTCTGCGAAACACGGCAGCATCTCTTTTTGCTTAAGGAGTGTTTGGTTTGACATATGAACTGGTGGTTTTCCATGGGCTTTTTCTGTCTTTAAAAAAACTTTTTGCAAACATTTGAGTCTTTTTTTTGTCTTTTTTTTTTTTTTTTAAATTTAATTTTATTTGTTCAGTTGAAGTTCCTGTGCAGGAACAATGAGAGCTGTGTAGGAACCATACCACCTACACCACACCATGGCCTCGAAGGTTCATTGTAGGGACACGCACAGTTCTCAGAGAGTTGCTTTTGAAAATAAGAGGGTTTAAGGGAGAAATGAAGCAGCAGTTTATTTGCAGTTGGCTGTGAGCGACATCCAAGAGTGACGGGAAACTGCTGTGTGTGCCTTGGGAGCACTGAGAAAACCACACTGGTGAGCCCTGTCAGATGAAGCAGGGAGGCTTTATCAGCACATTGCCCCTTTTTGAAATCTCACCAGTGGATTCTCTCTGCCAGGCTCCTGTGAAAGCACATGGTCACACTGGAGATCTCACAATACTGGCAAGACAGTAAAAATTTGGAGTTCAAGGTTAATCTCTGAGTTTCTTCTTCTAAGGAAGGAGAATTTTGTCCTGCTGAGGATTTGAGGAGAAAAATGGACCCATAGAGTGGAGCCCCTGACTGCTGGTGTACCTCTGTTCCCTTTAAGAAAAAACAAAACACCAGAACTATGAAAGAGCTCTTGTGCAAAAGTGAAGACTTTCTGTACTTGTTCCTGGTGACTGTTTCCTCAGGGATATATCATTTCCCTATCTTATGAGTAATTTCTGAGTCCAACTCGAAGCTCCTAAGACAGGTCGTGTCGTGACAAGAGCCAGGAAGATTGCATTATCTCATTAGATTGGATCATCTGTACCAGTGCTGGTTCGTATCCCCTGTCTGCTTTCTTACTTGCTTTTTCCTTATCACTGGTGGGGGAAAAAAAAACCCAGCCAGCCTTGTGACTTTTAGCATTGTTCAAACACTCTTGCAATCTTGAATGGCCAGCAAAGGCATTATGGACAAATTTTGTGGGTGTGAGTGAGCAGAACTGGAGAGGAGCCCCAGACCATGCATAGGACCAGGCTCCTACTGCTTGAACAGTGACTTTGTAGCTGTTCCATTCACACTTGAAGTAGCAGACCAAAAAAACATGAAGGTGTGGAAAAGGATGCAGCCATTAGTCTGAGCAAGCATGACTGTGGTCTTTTGGTGCACATCCTATCTCTGTGTCCCACCTGCCCTGCCTGGAGCCCCTTTAGTGGTGTTTGCTATAGCCTGAGAGACAGGTTTTTGGTGCCCCAAGGGCCAATTTTCAACCCCCTTTCCAGAAAGCATGGCTTCAGTATCAGAGCTTCAGTTCTTGTGTCTTTGCTAGTGGTTGTGAGGGCAGGTGCTGAACACAGTGGTAACCAGTAGAATAAAAGGTCAGGACTGGTTTACTGGTGGCTGGGAGCTGATGGCAAAGGGTGATACCATGAAATGCTCCCAGCAGTCGGGTTATTTGCAGAGTGATGTAGGTCATGTAACAGATCTTCCCACCCCCCCAACGTCATAGCATGTAGAAAATATAATAAATGTTACTTATAATAATAAAGCTATATTATTATACAGCAGGGGACTGAAGGCAGATGCTTGGTTTTCCCAATAGGCTGAAGGGAGGTTCAGGATTTGTTTTATTCATTATATTTTAAACCAAAGCCAAAGAATCATGAGTCAGTTTGATCTTTGCTGCTGCTCTGCTGTGGTCCCCAGGCATTGTCTAACAGACACCTGCAGTTCCACTAGCATGGATGAACCCAGAGACTGCTGCTATATAACGTGGTGGCTTCTTTTTGTCACCTCACTTGCAGAAACTCCTCTGGAAGGCTCTGCATGTCCTTAGGAGGCAGTGGTAGGGGAATCACAGAATCACAGAATCACAGAATGTTAGGGATTGGAAGGGACCTTAAAAGATCATCTAGTCCAACCCCCCTGCCAGAGCAGGAACACCTAGGTCAGGTCACACAGGAACATGTCCAGGCGGGTTTTGAATGTCTCCAGAGAAGGAGACTCCACAACCTCTCTGGGCAGCCTGTTCCAGTGCTCTGTCACCCTCACTGTGAAGAAATTCTTCCTCACATTTATGTGGAACCTCCTATGTTCCAGCTTACACCCATTGCCCCTTGTCCTATCATTGGATGTCACTGAGAAGAGCCTGGCTCCATCCTCATGACACTCAGCCTTGACATATTTATAAACATTAATGAGGTCACCCCTCAGTCTCCTCTTCTCCAAGCTAAAGAGACCCAGCTCCCTCAGCCTTTCCTCATAAGGGAGATGTTCCACTCCCTTAATCATCTTTGTGGCTCTGCACTGGACTCTCTCGAGCAGTTCCCTGTCCTTCTTGAACTGGGGGGCCCAGAACTGGACACAATACTCCAGATGTGGCCTCACCAAGGCAGAATAGAGGGGAAGGAGAACCTCTCTCGACCTACTAACCACTCCCTTTCTAATACACCCCAGGATGCCATTGGCCTTCTTGGCCACAAGGGCACATTGCTGGCTCATGGTCATCCTGCTGTCCACCAGGACCCCCAGGTCCCTTTCCCCTACACTGCTCTCCAGCAGGTCAGCTCCCAACCTGTACTGGTAAAGGAGGGTATGTTCTGTGTCCCTTAGCACTGGGTACTGGGAAGACACTAGCGGCTGACCCCAGGAGCGAGCTGTCTGTGCCAGCGCCCGTGAGCACCATGTGCAATTCCTCGTGGCAGCCAATTCTCCAGGGAGGAGGAAGCAACTCAG
The DNA here is from genome assembly GCA_028020825.1 of Podargus strigoides. Taxonomy (NCBI): domain Eukaryota; kingdom Metazoa; phylum Chordata; class Aves; order Caprimulgiformes; family Podargidae; genus Podargus; species Podargus strigoides. Next base: position 7,838,314 of record CM051633.1, read on the forward strand.
TCACCTCCTTCCTTCTGCTTTATGATTGCTGACTTTTATAGCTGCTCTGTAAGCACACTCTGTGCCTCCCTGGCTGAACGATGGTGTATTTTTAACCCTTCCTTTCCCAGGAGATGTCAGTCTACCTTGCTACGGTCTCAAGATGCTCAGAGGGAGAGGTGCTCAAAGTGTTGAAAATTAAAATAGTCCAAGTTTGATCCTCAACCGGTGTTGACTGTCTTGGCTTTAGTGGCTTCACTGCAGGGATGCTACTTTTTACCCTTTCCTTAGGGGGATCCTTTGAGGTCAGATCTCAGTTTTGGGACTCACACATTTGTTTCTGACTCCTCAGCTTGTGCTGTGCTCTCCCTTCCCTTGGGAAACTAAAAATCTTACACCTTGTCCATACTACACACACCTAGTGGCTTAGGGCTGTCAGGAGAAGTCTGCTTTGAAATTCTACGTTTGCCTTTTATGATTATGTTTTTTTTCAGGCCAAATACAGAACAGTTTGCACACACCTTATAAAGTCCAAGAATAAACCCAGTGGATGCCACTGTGTTTCTTGTTTAAACATCTCTGTAATGTGTGCTTCCCCAGCATTGCAGAGTTGTGCTTGGGTGGTGGGTTGAGAAAGTCTGAGAGGCTAGTGGGAGATGACCATTAACCCAGCACTGCCCAGTCCCTACTGCCCCATGTCCCTCAGCACCACATCTCCACGGCTCTGAAATCCCTCCAGGGATGGGGACTCCCCCACTGCCCTGGGCAGCCTGGGCCAGTGCTGGGGAACCCTTCCAGGGAAGAAATTTTTCCTGATATCCAATCTAAACCTCCCCTGGCACAACTCGAGGCAGAAGTGATGTTTGTGTCTTGGGGACCTCATTGCTGCAAGGTGTTAGGGAAGTCATTGGCTTCAGAAAATAAAGATTTGAGTATTGTATGGACAGCAGGCACAACCAGAGTTAAAAATAAATAAATTCTCCAAAGTGGAAACTTTGGTGTAGGAGCCCCCTTTTCTGTTTGCAGATCATCTGGCAGGACGAGACCCTGCTCTGGGACCAAAGGTAGTTTCCACTGGAAAGAGGAAAAGAAGTTTTTGGGCTATGTGAGATTCCCCTACAACATCTTTCGTGTCCAGATGTTGCTTACACTGCACTGATGAAGTTACATGACAGTAATTCCAGGGCATTACAGTTCAAAGTTCAAAAGTCCTTTCTTCTTTCCTTTTCCTTTTTTTTTTTTTTTTTCCGTGTATGTCACCTTTTCTTGCTGCCATGTGGGGTCTGCCTGGGGAGTTTGCTGTGCAGAGACTGATCTGTGATGGAGGTGCACTGCCATGCCTGACAAAAGGATGCTTCATCTAGAAGGGCACCTGCAGGCTCATGTTGCCCCATTTTACCTTCCCCATACTGTGACTCTTCCAGTTCATGCTGCAGATGTCTTGGGCTATACTTATGGTCTCTTTCTTTGTTTACTCTCAGGAGAAACCAGGTGCTGAAGCACAGGGTGAAATCCTGTCTGTGGGTGCTGTAAGCACCAGCTGTGTCTGGTAATGTGGTGCTGACTGTGGGCAGGTGCTGGTCTCTGGCTGACTTCTATTAAAGACAGTCTCTCTCTAAAGACCTGAAGGTTTTCTTCTTTCTTGTTTGCGGTTGGGAGCTCGTGTCCAAGCTCCCTTGCATCTTTTTGTCCATTCACTTCATGAATACCCTGAGTGAAGTGCTGGGGTCTGAACCCTGAGCCCTGAATTAAGGTTGACATATGGGTGGTCCCCATGGTCCTTCAAAAGGAGGGGATGAGTTTGCCTTTCGGCTTTCCTCCAAGGTGTGGCCGACCTTGCAGGGAAAGCCCTTGGGTAAATGAGTGCCAGGTGTGCTGCTGTGGGGATAAAAGCTGGGACCACTTGCAGGAAGGGTGGGGTGTCTGTCTGTGAGGTGGATGCACTCTGCAGAGTTTCCCTGTTGGGGAAGGACCTCCTGACTCTCCCTGCAACTGAGCCCTGGTCAGGTTTGGCATTTGCAAACGCGGGCTTTGTGGGGAGACAACATGGGGCTACTTCTGTCGTACATGGTCAGCCTATTGGCTTGGTTGTCTCCCATTTTTTCGATGGGATACTTTGTGTCTTTGTTTATTCCACCTATTATTGGTTGTGCTGTGTCATTCCTGGGGTCGCTGGGGTTGATATCTCTTATTTGTGATCTGTTTGACTTGTTTGTACCCCCAGCGATCCCCCACATACTGACTTTTCTACGTACAATAGAATTTGGTTACTGGATTGTTTTTCTGCTGGCTGTGTCCTTTGTACTAGGCCTAGGAATTGGCAAAACACCTGAGTCTCTTTTCCACAGCGAGTTGCCATTCCTGAAGCTCAGGACATGGTGTACTTCCCATCCATACCTCTTTCAAACATGCGAATCTGGTTCATGGGGGGGCAGTTGCCAGTGGTGTCGTGCTAGTCCAAGTGAGGATCAGAGCCCTGTGTTGCCCTTTTCTCCAACAGTTGTTGATATGTGTAGAGGAACATCAAAGTTGAGTCAAAGATGTAGGGCATGGTCTCCGGAGCTTGATGGCCATGTGAAATGTGGCACCAAAGCCAGATCTGGATCTGCTTGTTGCCTCTGTCAGGGATGTCCTGAGGGACTGGGGATCAGTTGAGGGATTTCAAGAAGATGCAGGTACACCTAACATTTAGGCATTTTCAGAGGGGCCTCAGCCGTTCTGTTGCTCTCAGAGACTTTGCTTATTTGTTAATCAGCTTGTCAGGCTTTAGTGTTGAGGTGGAGCTGCATCTCATGCAGGCTTGGTCTATTGCTGTTCTGTGGTTTCTTTTCAGCCCTAGTGTGCCTGTGGATGCTGGCTGTAAGCCCACCCAAATCCTGCATGTCATCACTGCTGTGGGCTCCCAAGGAAGCTCTGGAAGGAACCCCCCCGCCCCGGCTTCTGCTGATTGTGCGGGCTGGCCAGCAGATGCTGGAGGCTGTGACGGAGGTGATGGAGTTGGCGTTGTGCCCCTGTCCCTTACAGAATCCACTGCAGCCATTGATGAGAAGCACAGTCTTGTGGCAAAAGCTCGAATGCGGGGGAGCAGAAATCCCCAGCTTTACCCTAGGTTTCCTGTGTGACTGTCAGTGGGTCCCTTAATTGCTGCGGGTTCCTTGTGACAGGGTGGAGTTACTGTTTCCTTCATCTGCTACGCTGTGTGTTCCCAGGGGTGGGGTACAGCAACCTGTGTGGAGCCTACTCGTAGTTGAAGGAGCATCTTCTGTGTCTATGCTGTGATGCTTGCAAGACAGGCTGGATGAGTCCCTGTGCAGTGCCCCTTTGTCACTCCAGAGCCAAAGGAGGGGAGATTCCTCCCTTTTCAGTACGGAGAGCTGTAATCTCTCCATCTTCAGTCTTATTGCAGCAGGTCTGTGCTGTGACAGTGCTGCATTGAAGTAACTCACCCACAGCAACATTGCTTGGATTTTTTTAAAATCCAGACTGCTGTAGAGGCATCACGTGAGCATCACATTAACAAGTCCATTGTGGCTGAGATTTACCATGAGCATCAAAACAAGGTTTGGGTTATCCAGAACCCAAACTTGAAGTTTTGTGCCTTAACCTTTGGACCTCTCTGTTCCTGTTAGTGTTGTGTGATGGCTGCTCAGTATTGCTCACACAATGCATTGGTTAGCTCTGCCTGGCATCAGACCTGGTTGTGTCTAATTGATTCGCCTTGGCTGTTGAAGGGCTATGTTTGGAGGTCTTCTCCAGACCTCTCTGCCAGCCATGTTCAGTGTCCCCATCCCTCTAGGTTGCAGCTGGCTGGTGCTGCAGCTGCCAGGCCTGTAAATCAGCAGCATGCCCTGAATATCTGCTGCATAATGATTGATGCATATTCATACTTGCAACAGCATTGTGTCACCCTGTTAATAATGTGTCCTGGTGGGAAGGAGAGCAGGGACGGGGTCCCAGCAGCAGGTGCCTGTTCGCTTCCTTTTGTTCTTTTTTCCTGCTGCCCCCTTGTTGTTGGCTCCCTAAGATGCCCCATTGCTTGCTTTTCCAACACCTTTTCCCCAGTTCCTTCTCCCACATTTGCTGAAGTAATCCCTGCAGGTTTGGTTTTTGCTGTAGTGCCTTCTTTCTCTTCATCCCTGCTCTACTAAAAAATAAGAGTGTGTGCCTGCAAAGGTGCTGCAAGGGCTAAATGAATGCAGAAGGATGATTGTTGTATTTGATCACGTAAATGAAATGGCTTACTAATAAAGGAGACACTCTGGGAGTATCTGATTTTGGCTGTTTGGGGTCACTCAGGCTGTTCCTTTGAGCTCTGGCTTTGAATGAACTGTATGAGCAGCTTTTTGTCGGTGTCCTGTTGGCAATGGAAAGGCAAGAAAGAAACTCATTCTTCCCTCATCCCAAGATGGACTGTCCCTCCCTCACAGCTAGCCTGTGGAGATGGCACTGTTGTACCTGTGCTGCTCTGCTCTCTGTCTTGAAAAATGAGGGGGGAAAAAAGATGCTGTACTGCCTTTCCCTGGAAAAGATAAAACTTTGGGGGATATGGTTAGTGGCCTGGGATATACCACATGTGAGAGAGGGTGGGTGGGGGCTGACTCTGCTTTTCCCCTTCCAGTACAATACCCGAGGTGCTGTCCAGGCAAGCTGGGAGAGCCACGTTGGGTACCCCAAAGGGTACCCCAAGGTATGGCTGTCCCTGCAGAGAGGGATCCCTCCCAGTCCTCTTCTGTAGTTCTAGGGGATCTTGAGCCATCCCCAGAAGAGAGGACCCAGTTTCTCTGTGGGGCAGGTAGCCATCTCGAGGGTGACTGCTGCATGGGCAGGAGCAGATGAGGCTCCTGCTGTCCCAAGGTACTAATTTGTGTGCCTTTCTGCTGCTAGCCAACAACTGCTACCTCTTTGCCTCCCAATCCCAGTGCTGCTGGCTCGCTGTCTGGACCTTTCTGCTGCAGGAGTTGTGTGATAGGACATGTCCTGAATCCACAATTTTGTTCCTGGAGACCAGAGCTGACCAGTACTCATAATAATATTTTGGTCCAAAACCTGGCCCTTTAAAAAGTCTCTTATCCATTAAATGTTGAAAGAAAAAAAAAATAATTAAAAGCATTATCAAAATAATTCTTGAAACTTCCCAGCTGCAAATACCATCTTTCCTTATCTATTTATTTGCTGTAAAAATATGTATGTGTTAGGATTTAAAGCAAGCAAGAAGCTGAACAGCCAGGCCTATTTCCATTGCAAATTCTTCTCAGTGAAAACGGCTTGGATATGTTTCCTGAAACAGCTTCCTAGTTTTTCCCTGTCAGCAGTTGTTTGGGAGGAACAGGGAAGGATGGGGAGGGAAAGGAGAACGGAAATCTCATAGAGGGAATACATTTCTTTTCTCTGGGGTACGTGATTTTGGCCTGACGTGCATCAGTGGTGCGCAGGTTGGGACTGGCCCTTTAAGGGATGTACAAGGCCACCTTACACCAGCGGCTTCCTCCTTTCTTGTAGCTGGGCTTCAAGTGGGGAAAACGGCAGCAGTGCTCAGCCTGCCCCTCTGCTTCCAGCCCTACCTGCGTCTCCCATTGCTTATCTGTGCATCAGAGCATCCACCTCTGCCGGCCGCCTGGTCCGTGACCCAGTTGTGATTTCATCAGGATAATTGCAGAGCAGGGTGCCTCTTACAGGACTCCGGGCTTTCCCGCTTGATGTACTCTGCCTCCCCAACCATCTCTGCACAGGGAAGCTGGGCTGCTGGGGAGCTGCCAGATCTGATGGCCCAACACAAAGACCCAGCAGGAGACCCACAGCTTTCCCATCCAGAACCTCTACTGGGAGCTTTTTGTCTCACGTGAAGACCTCAGATGGGAAGTCACATTGCCTGAATTTAGCTCCCAGCTTTACCACCCATTGATGGCTTTGGGCCAGTCCCTTGGCTTGTTTGCATCCCCTTGCCTGTCTGTACAATGAGGAAGATGGTGTTTCTGTTCATGCATGGCCACAACCTCCAGCTCTAGCACTGGGTGCTCCATCTCCTGCAGCTCAGTCACGAGATCTGAATTTGTCCCTTCTTATGCTGTTGCAGCAGAGCGCCAGGTGGCTGTGACCTGCCGTAGTGTGGGCAGGACCACCAGGACATGGTGGGACCAGGGGGTCCTGGGAGAGGCTGTACCTTTCACAGCAGCTTGTCTGTGGCTGCTCCTTTTGTCAGCAAGAGGATCAGGCAGAAGACATCAGGTACTTAAGGAAACCAGCCTGGAGACACCATCTCTTGTAACCCCACCAGTAATGACTGGGCAGCATTTGTCCCAAAGCCTGATGTTCTCTCTCCCTGTTAAAAGCTGTAGTTCCAGAGATCTACTTACACGGGTGCTATGTACTCATCTGATCCTAATTGCTACTTTATTGCACCTTCTATCTTGTGGGAAAATCAATACACTTTGGTACCGAGTCTACAAGTCAAGAGATGGCCTAGAACCTGGGTTCGTGGTTGCCTACATGTTTTAGTAGTTATAGCTATTACAGTCTATAATGTGGATCTTGTGCTAACCTTCCCTGGGTACCTGTCCATCTCTTCATATACTCAAGGTACATCACACTGCCTTTCACCCATCCCATTTACGTTTGTAGATGGGATTTTAATGCAAAGAAAGGTTAAAAGCTGCCTCTTCTCTTGAGCTCCATCAATGGCCTCTCCATTGCAAAGAGTATGTTCTTCATTTATTTTTCTGAAGAAGGCTGGGAACAGTCTCTGTTCCAGGGCAAGGTGGAGAGCTGCCAGCCCAGGTGGGGAAGCATCTGCCTCTGAGCCACTTGCTCCACCCTGGAAGGCTAGAGAGGAGATGAAAGCAGAGGAGCCCTGGCAGTTTGCAGTCTTCTGTGTCTCGGCAGCAAGAGCTTTTCCTCCCCCGCACTGCTTTCCCACATGTGCTGGCAGAGTCAACACTAGGTCCTAAGTCCTGGCTGGGAGATAAGAGCTCAGTTTTTATTTAATAGTACCCTGTTGTCCCAGCATGCTTCGTGGTGCGTGCATGCCTTCATGCATCCACCTTTACCAGGCTGTCAGACTGAAGTCCCGTCTCCTCTTTCCTTTTGCAGGCTACTCTTGCTCATCTGGAGTCTCAAACAGCACTTACGTGTTACATCATAAATGATGGTCATAATTTAAAAACTGTCTTTGATTTCTCCAGACCACTGGCCCTGCCAGGTGCAGACAACTGGTGTTTTCAGCTAGTGACTCTGGTGGTCTCTCCCATCTGCTTGTCATTTATCTGAGGGTCTCTGTTCAGCACTGGAGTGGGACATGCCATTTGCTTGCCTGTTTCCTTCGGACCTTTCCATGGACTGGCACAGGTAACCTGCAGAGAAGCATGTTTTCTCTCTGTGGAAGCAGGCTTGGAAGATTGGTTCTTCTGCAGAGACTATGGTGGAACGGGCTCCTTGCTTTTAGGGAGAAGGGTAGGGAGGTGATGGTGGGAGGTGAAGATCCCACTGTGATTTGCAAGCACATCCCAGCACCCAGTTTCCTGGTGGCGTGCTGCTCCCCATGCCACTTCCATGATGCTGGAGGCATGAGCAGTCCTGGTCTCTAAGCTACTGAGATAAGGGGCCTACTGATCTTTCTTTGGAGTATAGTAATTTTGGTGGCCTGTACTGGCTGAGGGGCAATTCCTTCTTCCAGAGGGAAAGGTCTTGGGTCACTGGTTTGTTCTTTGGGTTTATTGTGGTACTGACTTGTGCAGGTTGTTCGCTGTTTTGGGTGGTTTAGACATAGCTGCTACCGGTTGTTTTTTCTCAGAGTAAGCTGGCAACAAATAACTTTCTTAATAATATTTATTATTTGAGAGAAGAAGCAAGAATGGTGTAGCCAGACCTGCTCACTGCTAACAGCCAGTGGTTGTGCAGCTTTGTCTTTTACTCAACTATAGGACAGCTGAAGCAGGAACCAGGAAACAGAAAGCAGGCAGGAGCTTTGGTGAGGATGGTGCTATCTTGTTTTCCTTTGTCCTTCTATCTTTCCTGGAAGGGGAAGATGAGCAGGGGCTTCACAAGCCCTTTGTAACTGGTTAGTCTCTGGCAGAGGTGCTTCAACTGGGAATTGTGCAAGGGCTGGGCCCAGTGCAAAGACCCGTCCATGCCTGTTCAAGACCTCGTGTGAAGCCATGGCTTGCACCTTGCTGCTGGGACAAGTCTGGGGCTGCTGTGGGGAGGCAATCCTTCTCTTCCAGACCTGCCTGTGCCTCAAACCTGCCTGCAGCTTTCTGCTATTCTTCCTCCTGGGTTTCTTCTTGAATGTGTGCCTGTGTTTGGAGCCTCCTACATGATGTCATTCCTTACTATCCCTTTTCTTTTTTCCTCTGGAGCAAAATTTTTGTGCTTAGTCTCATGGGACAGGCTGCCTCTTCCTTCAGATACTGAAGAGCTGGCAGAGGATGGAAGAAGCCATTCTGTTCCTCTTGGGATTTTTTTCTTTTTTTTCCCTAATAGAAGACATTTATTATCTTCAAGTCGTTTCTCCAAAGCAGGGCCACTGTTTACAACTTTTATTCCATCTTTGCCATCCCTCTCTCATTTTTCATCTGTGGGCTGCATTGTCTGAGTTTGTGGGTATGCAGCCAGCAAGCCAACAATAAGCACGTTGAGTTAGATTTGCAGCCCACTTGTTAATTTAAAAAGCAACAAGTAAATTATAATTAAGAATCGGATAGGCTGTGGTTTGTAACAGAGCATCAGCTTGCCAGCCTCATTTCCCAATCTCTTTCAGGCTGGGCAGGCCATGGAGAACACCAGCATTTTGACCCTTGAGTGAAAACAAAAGGTGGCATTTCACATGCTGGAGAGGTTCTTTCAGTCCCTCCAGAGACAGTGTTTTGTGACACTGGTGACAGTCTCGTGCATGAGCAAATGGAGGAGCCTAGACAGTCACCGGGGTGAGCCAGTAAGGTTTGCCTTGTCAGTGTCATAAAATCACCGAGCAGGATTCCTGCCTTGCAGGCATGGTGGACTGCTGGGATGAGGCTGAGTGTTGTTCTCCTAAGGACTGCAGACCTCTTCTGCCTGCAGGGCACCTCTGCGGAAGGGAAATAAAATCCGCATTTATTGTCTTGGGGCTCCTCGGTTCCTGTGGGTCGGGCTGTTGGAGGAAAGGGTGCCCAATCTGAGATGTGTCCAAAGAGATCTGCAGAGGTGATACTGACTTCTGATTCCTTTAAATGCAGAGACTCCCAATGGACAGGTAGAGGGTAAACATTCAGTAATGACAGTTGTAAAACCTCTGTTGTGGCTTGTCTCAGTACGACAGTGCTGGGCAAAAACCTGTCTCTTGGCTTGCTTAGTTGGCTTGGTGTCCATCCTAGGGGAGAAACAAGGCGAGGGGAGGAAAGGGAGGACACTGAGAAAGCTCTTTCAGTGTTCCTGTTGGAATGGTGTCAGAGCCTCCCTCATGGTGAATGTGTTGGAAACCCACTGTAAATTCCTTTTGCTTGACACCTGAGCTTTTCTTGTAGCTGTGGTGGTGTGATGGGATGTACTGGTGGGACCAAGCCCTTTTTGTTCCTCACCTCTGCTTCTGCTGAGTGAGTTTCTAGAGGTTTCACAGTCAGGTCCCCAAAATCTCCTCTCCCCCTGCAGATGAAGCTCTGTGTTGGAGAAGAGGGACTGTGAAGAATGTCAGGTTGTTCTTTGCAGGACACAGCTGGGTCTCTGGGTACCACCTGTAACCTTGATGCCTACATCTGCTTTAGGTCTTAGCCCTGCACAAGCTTGCACCAAGCATCTTGGTCCTCGCTTCTGTGGGCAAAGCCTCTGTGCTGCCCAGCATGCATGAGCAGGGAAGAAGATAAGGAGATGTGCTTTCTGCCCTCGCCTGCACCTTCATCCCCTCCCTGCAAGACAGAGGTAGGATGCTGGTGCCTACTAGGGCTGGGCACTTGCTCTCCTGGCTTCCTGCACAAGGAATGTTTCTTGTTAGCTGGAGCTGCATGGCTCCAGCTACTGGGCTGGGAGCAGCTGCTGCTGCCAGGCGGAAGCACTCGGCGAGGCTTTCCTAGACAGCTCTGAATGGGAGCCAGGAGCCCGCTCGCTATAGGAGAAAATCCACGAGGTCAGGAAATGCAGCAGCAGCAGCTCCGGCTCCACGCTGGGGCTGTTGGCTCGGCACGTGGCTCCCAGCCCTCATCGTCCCGGGTGGTGCTCCTGAGCAGCTCTCCTCCTCGCCACCTCGCTCAGCTCTTTGTTTGACAGCCCTGCACAGCTTTTAAGGGGAGCAACAGTTGAGTACTGCAGAGGTGATAAATTTGGATAGGCAGTGGAAACGCCAGACGGCAACCTGAGTCAGGCTTTCAGATCTTGGAGAGCTTGCAGAGGATGAAAGCAGCACTGTTCCTGCTCAGCGTGGGACTGGGAGGCTGTGCTTTTGTGTTTCCCTGTGTTATTTTGTGGTTAGCTCTGTCTGGGCTCTGTGTTTACTGCTGAGAAATATAAACTCCTGTTTATCCTCCTCTGGAAATCCTCTCATCAGGAGAAGCTTTCACAGTAACCAACAGGCTGTAAACCTCTGTCTGGTGTGTCCCTAGACAGTATGAAAATGTGGGGTACCTGTTACCATTTCTCTGGCAGGAGCCCCACTCTCCCTTCCCTGCCTCTGTTTTTTAGGAGAGCCGGAAGCATTGTCTTTGGGATGGCTGTTCCTTGGATCAGCCAGTGTTGTGGTGGTGATGTTCATGTGGTGTTGAGGAAGAGCCACCTCTGTGTCGAAACCAACGCGTGCATCGATGAGCAGCAGCCTCGCTCATCCCATGTTCAGGAGGAAGGAGCAGGATGGGGAGCTCTGAGGTGGTGTTGGTAAGGTCAGTGTAGGGATAAGACCAGCTGCCTAACTCTGTAAGAAGGCTTGGCCATATGGAAATCCCTGCTTTCCCCGCAGCCTTTGGCCAGGCTCCCTCTCCCGTGGCATTGCACAACATGAGAGGTTGGGTCTGCGCGCTCCTTGTGAAGAGCTCGGTTCGTGGGTCCTTGGGAAGGGAAGTGAGCTCGTCCCAACGTTGATTTCAGCACACATTAATTCAGGCAGCTCTCCTGCCCAGAGCTGTCCGTCGTTCTCCACACTCTCTCCACATCAGGACACGTTTTGCAGCAGTGGTGTGAAACAGGCAGGTGAGCTGGGCCCCTGTGCTGTGCCCTGCCGTTGTGGGGGTGGGATGGTGAGCAGGGCGGTGAGGGGTCAGCCGAGGCACCGGCACCTCCTCGGGATGGTGTGAGTGAGCAAGCACCAGCGTTGCCAGGTTCTGGTATGTAAATGGTCTGTTGGCTGGCTGTGAGTGATGGGCAGCAATGGCTTTGTCACTGCCTCTCGGCTGAGCGGGGAGCCAGGCAGGTGTGGGTCTGTGTCTCTCGGGAGGAGCCGGAGCTCAAAGCCCTGGGCTGGCTGGTGATGAGCGTGGCTTGCTGGTGTGTGCTTGCTGCCCACTGTGCAGTGGAGCTCAGTGGCTCAGCTGGGGTCTGGAGCAGGGGAAGACCCTCAATCTGCCATGGGTGACCTCCTGCTGCAGCGTGGCCCTGGAGGCTGGTGTGGCTGTGTGCGCCGGGGGGCTCCTGAAGGGCCAGGCAGTGCCTTCCACTGCAGTGGTCTCAGGGGAGGACCCCCTGCTCGAGGATGCCTGTCTTTTCCTCCGTGTATTGAGTCCAGTCTTTTCTCACTGCCTCACGCAGGCCCATAGGCCTGGGCAGGTGTGCAGTTCCCCTGGTGCATCACCACGGTGGCTGCTCCAGCACCACGTGCAGAGCAGGGCCCGCTGTGGGTGCTGCAGGCCTTCATCTGCAGCCACTGTGTGTTCTGCAGGTCTCCCTGCTCTGTGTGAAGGATGGGAGCTGGCTGCAGAGTTTTTTCAGACCCTGGAGACCCCCCTGTGTTCAGCTGTGAAGCTGTTCTGCTCCTCCTGGCCAGCAGTGCTGATGGAGACTGTTAGCATTTGCTCCTTAGTCCCTATTTCAGCCTGTCACTGACCCTTGTGGCAATTGTCTCTTCCCATCCAAGAGAGATGAGAAGCTTGGGGTGGGGTTCTCTCTCCTCCCTGAGAAGCTGTGTATGTGAGAACTTCATGTGAGGATGTGCATGAGCGGAGCAGCGTGACACAATTAGTGTGATCACCCAGGTTGTTTACTGTAGCCTTGTGTGCATCTCTTCCTTGGCCACCAGAACAGAGGTACATCGGACTTCTGTGGGAAGCAGTGGCACTTTCAGGTATGCACCCAGGGTATCATTATTTGCACCTCATTTCCCCCACCACTGCCACTTTTCCACTGTGTTTAATGACCTTCAGCTTCTCCAGCGGTGAAGAACAAACAGCAACCAGAGGTCCTGCTTAGCCATCACGTTTGTGCTCTGGTTGCTCTTTTGTTCCCCCTCCCTTGCCTTTCTCCAGGATCCTGGATGCTGAGAAGGACATGAGCTTTGTTTGCCTTCGCACTGCCGAGGCAGCAGCTCCAACAGGGGCTGTGGCAGGAGGTGGTTGTGTCTGACTGCTCCCGGCTCGAGTGGGTCGTTGAACAGTCGGAGTGGTTTAAGGTTGCAGTCAGGTGGGGATTGCAGGCAGAAAGTTCTGGCCTCCTTTCCATTAGATCTTTGCTGTGTTAGCAAATGCATCGGATGCAGGCTGGGTCTGGAGTCCCCTTTGCCAGCACAGTTTGTACCTGCTTCCAGGGTCTGGGGAGGAGGGCTAGTGAGCTTGAGGAGGAAGGTGGTGTGATTTAAGTGCCTGGGCACTGGGGGCAGGGGGTCTAATCCCCCTGCAGTGGTGTTGCAGGCTGCATCAAACAGTGGCTGGCCAGGGGAGCCATGAGCTCATCTTTCTGCTGCCCGCTGCATTTTCAGGTGCCTTCCCAGAGCTCGCAGGGGGTGGCTTTGGATGAGTATCTGACCCTGGTGTGACTTTCAGTAGGCAGGGGCTGCAGTCCAGTGAGGGTGCATTTCTATTTAAACCTTTGGAGTTTTGTAATCTTCCTGAGTTTAAGTTCCTCTTTCTTTGTGGAGCTGGAGCAGAAATTTAAGGGCGGAGGTGGAGGGGGATACATTTTCTCTGGCTGAAGGGCCATGACAAGTACACGGTGCTGCAGAAGTGTGGTCTGCTCATCCTGACCCTATCATCGGTCCCAATTAGCACCTTCTGTGATAGCATCTCTTGTTCCCCTGTGGGGCATGCCAGCTTCATCTGGAGGGAGCAGGGGTGCCCCTTCCACAGTCCTCCTCCCTCTAGCAGTGGCCGGCACAGCAGGAGATGTCCTTAGTCCTCCTTAGCTGGAGGACAGGCAGAGGGTGTGGATTTGCCACCTTCTCAAGCCTGCCCTCTGGTTTGAGGGTTAAGGCAGCCTTGAGGGTGAAGACATGGAGCTAACAGCTTATTTGGCAGTTTGATGGATTGTTTTGCTCATTTTAAAGTAACCTTCATTACTAGTGGAGAGTATTAGGTTAAATAGCTCTGGATGCTGCAGCTCCGTGCTGTACTTGTAGACCAAGTTTCATGGTTTTAGGTGAGGCTCTCTCAGTTTGAGACCCCAGAGCACTGGACCATAAAAGTAAAAGAAGGACAGTGGATCCTGGAGGCGTAGTACAGGGTGACAGGCTGTGATAAGTGTAATTTTCTCTGGGTATTCAGGTTCCCAGAGTAGTCAGTTTGTTGAGTGGGAAGAAAGTAAGAAAGCCCTTGACCCCTGGGGTATGTGGACCATCCCACCATCTCCCCATTTCCAAGCCAGGCTCACCAGTGTGGTACATATGCAAGCTAGAGATGTGAGACCAGGGTGGTCCTGGAGCAGAATACCCTGCGGTGGCCGTTTCATGGACAAGTCCCTAAAGCTACACTAAAATCACGTTGCATCCCTGATGGTGGCTTGCTGGTTTGCACCCCAAGGAGTGAGGAGTGGCTCTCTGCCATCCAGAATAGCAGTGAAGTGGGTTTACCTTGTCCCATCCTCAATCCCTACTGAAGTCCAGCAATTTAAAAGACTGTTAAAACTTTAAGGAGTGCATACTTTCACCTCTGCCTTGCAGAATTAGGTGTCTCTGTGTTACAGCATGCTGGATCCCAGACCTCGGTGTCTCTGTCTTGCAGCATTTGGGTCCTCCTGGGATGTGCAGGAGACATTGGGAATGCTCAGTACCTGAGGAATGAGGCTGTGCTTTGCAGATTTTTGCCTTTTCCAGCAGAAAACGGGTGGACTGCTCAGCCCCGCTGCAGAGCAGGCAGTGATGGGGAGGAACCCCCTTTCCTAACCCAGCAGCTGTGTTTCTCCTTGCAGGTGGTGGTGCTCCTGGAAGTCCTGAGCTGGGGTCAGCTAGAAGATGACCGAATATAAGCTGGTGGTGGTGGGAGCTGGTGGTGTCGGGAAGAGTGCTTTGACAATACAGCTCATTCAGAACCACTTTGTTGATGAGTATGATCCCACCATAGAGGTAAGCAGCTCTGGGCATGGGGTCTGTGTGTCTGTGTTTTCCTCTTGCTCTTTCTCTACTTCACCTCCAACCCAGAGCATTCTCAGCTTGGTCTCAAGTCTGAACTTGAACAGGGATGTTCCTCTGCTTCTCAGAGCTGTTCTGAGTTGCTGTGTGCATGTTTGGAGGTCACAGTGACCAACTTGTGCCTTCTGCAGAAGGGCAGCGGTGTCTGCTGAAGAGAGACAGTGAGGGAGGCAGCAGAAGTGGACAGAGCCAAGCAGGGGCTGAGAGGCACCACAAAAGTCCTTTCTGGTGAGCCGACAGTGTAGGAAGGGGTTAAAGGTTTGGGACTGAAGAGCCATTTTATGCCGGTGTTTCCATTGCTTCTCCTGTGAAATCAGAGTGAGTGTATTGACTTCTTGTGCAGGACATTTTGAGATTGACTGATGAAATGGGTTTTGTCAGAGCTCTGTATTATGTATGTGCTGCAGTTCGAGCACGATGTGCCAAGCAGCCAAAGCATTGTGGTTCCCAGAGCGCTGCCCCTGCTCCATCGGGAGGAGTTAAAGGTGGATGTTTAGGTCTTGTAGTCGGTGTGGGTGGTAGCACAGGCCTGTCTAGCTCAGCACTCTGCCTGCAGAAGCCAGCAGGGACCCTGTGTTCCTCCAGGCTGTGCAGGGGTGGGGTCTGGTCTTAATATTCATTACACTATGCTTTTTTTTTTTTTACTTTTTAAAAACATTCCATTCTCTGACTGCTTCACCGTTACTAGTGAGATGCTAATTACCCCCTGCATGACTTGCACCTTTGTTTGGGGGTGATGTGGGCAGCAGCCACTGCTCTGCCTGAGGAGTAGGTCCACCCTGGGAAGGCAAATTACAGCTCTGTCATGTGTCTTGGACAATAACCTCACTGTCTTCAGTCCTAAAGGATTCTATACCAGATGTGTATAAATGCAGCTGTGGTTGCTGCAGTTGTTATAATCATAATGGCTAAAAGGCCCCAGCTGGGATCAGAAATCTATTCTAGTAGGTGTTGTGTGTGTAGTCCCCACCCTGAAGAGCTTACAACTTAAATAAACAAGCAAGATGAGGCTTGGTAGAAAGGCAGACATAGCCTTACAGTCCTACAGACGGGAAGGAGAGAAAGCACTTAAAAGCACGTGCTATTACATCATTTGGCCAAGGTCACCTAGAAAGTCCGCGGCAGAGACTGGAATTTAACTTAAGGGCTCCCGAGTCTCAGTGCTGCACCTCGCTCCTGGATGCGATTGCCCTTCTTCCCCAGCTCCTCTCCCCTCATGGGCTCATCCTATGCTTTCCTTAGCAACCTGTTTGTCAAAAGAGCTGCTCATGGAGATCAGCCTCCCTGGGGAGACATCTGCATGGATGGCTCTGTCTTGGACCCTTGGGTGGGCAGAGGAGGCTCTGATCCAGTGATGTGTTGGGTTTTGGCACCCTGTTTTATTTTGTCTCCAGCTGCCTGCCCCCTGTATGTACCCTGCAGCAAATTTTCTCCATGTAAACAGGCAGCAGGGAATGTAAACTTTGCATGGCATTTCCCAGCACACCCTCCTTGCCCTGCCTGCTCCTCCTGTGCCCTGGGAGATGTCTGCTCTCCTCCCCTGTTTCCCCTAGCCCCTCTCTCCTCCTCCTCCCCATCTCTTCCTCTCCTCCTTTCCTCCTCTCCTCCCCTCTCCCTAAAGCAGCCCGGAGCTGCTCTTCACCCCTCTTGCCCCCAGTGCTTTTCCTTTTAATTATGCTTCATTTAGTGGGGATTTAGGACATACAGAGTTACCTGCCAGCCATCCGAATGTGACCAACAAACCACCCTCCTGTGACTAAGCTGCTTTGGATCATGCCCAGGAGCTGACTCTGACTGTTCAGCTGGCTAACAAACAGCACAGCAATGCTGAAATGAGCAGGATGAAAGGGGGAAAAAAAAGAGTGTATGTGCATAGAGCAAAGGCTTTACCCATCACCTAAATGAACTGAGCACAGGCTGTGCTGCAAAGGGGAGTGCGAGCAGGTTGGGGTGCTCTCAGAAGATGCTGCTCAGGGCAGGAGGGGCAGAGAAGTGAGTTTGTTCCCTGCCCGGGGCAGAGACTCTGAGTGCCTGCTCCACTCCTGCCCTCTTGGTTCACTACAGAAAATGTCTGGCTTTGTAACTCAGAGCCAGCCAGCTCACTACAGCACACACATGCACGCCTGTGCTTGGGCTCCTGAGGAGCCTTAAGACCTTTATTTTGGAATGGGAGGGCCAAGGCAACGAGGAAATACATGCTGCTGGCAGTGTCTCTTGGTGAATGAGCAGGGATAGAGCAAAGAGTCAGACTGTTGAGAAATTCCTTGGTTTGTCCTCCAGCTTTTAGCAGTCAGCTAGTAATGGGCTTCCTAAGCCTTTGGTTGTATCCTGACCATAGCATTTAATAAATAGACCTCTTGGCCTGGTCCCCCAACACACCTGGGTGCTCCCAGCATCTGTCTGGGATCCTGAGTCTGAACCCCAGGTGGATGTTGTTTCTGCTGCCTGGCACTTAGCTGGGTCCAGCCACCTTCCCTTGTGCAAGAGGGTGTGGTGGGACGTGGGGGGCTGCAGAGGAGCATTGATGCTGCAGGGTGCCAGTGGCTGGACGTGTAGGCTGGTGGCAGCTACCCCTGCAGCGGCAGCCAGGTCAGCTGCCAGCGTGACAGGGATGGATAAGCCATCATCCTGAGCATCTCTGGGGGGGTGGTGGATGAAGCTGGATGCAAAGCAAGGGTGGGGAGAGCTTGTCCCCTTCCTTTGGGGAGCAGGGTGCAAATCACCCTCTGCAAGGCTGTTAATGCCTTTGCTTCTTCAGTGAGCTGGCTGGCCTTACGGGCAGCCTGTTGGTGACCTGAGCCACGGTGTGGGATCGCTTCTCTGTAGGCATGCTGTCTGTCTGTGAGACCTCCTGGAACTGGGGACCTGGCAATGGATTGCAAGCACGTGTGCTGAGAGCCTGGTCCTCTGGATGCAAGCCAGGGCACAAGGGTGGGAGCATGCTCTACTGGGCACAGCAGGCACTAGGGTCCCCTTTGCTGGTCCCTGCCAGGCGCTGGGACCCTGGAGGTGGAGCCAGTGCTCTTCTACCTTGCACCAAGGAGGCTCCAGATACATTATTGATTAGAAATGGGAGCGCATCCCTGCAGGGCAGCCTGCCAGTTGCTTTCAGAGCGGTTGGCTGAAAGCCAGCCCATCACTCCACACCTATTGCCAGTGGGTCAGCAGTCCCCTTTTGGGGACAACACAGCCAAGAAGGTCGTGGCAGAGCAGATCTCATCTCCTCTGATTTCACAGTTCTCTCTACAAGGTGAGGAAGGACTTTAATTAGCCCCAGTAGATGATGTTGCAGCACTGAACCAAAAGGTGGAGGCTGCTTTGGCCCCATTCCCTTTCCGTGCTGCTGCTGGTCCTGTCGGTGACCTTTGCTGCATCGGCTGTTTGTCAGCAGACCTGCAGAGCTCATCTGATAACATTGTTGTAGTCGCTGGAAGAGCAGCAGATGTTTGAATTAAACTGCAGACATAGCCTCTACAAGTGGCTGCAAAGCGCTGTCGTGGTCTTCTTGCTGACTTGCACCTTTTTTGTTCCTTTGGGTTTGGCTTTCTTCTCTTGCTGAGAGCGGAGGTTGCTGTGCCGTACCTGGGGGATGGCTGTTGGAGAGGGATGAAGTGGTTCCTCTGTTCAAGGGCTGCCCCAGCAGCATTCCTGCTCACGAGACCAGGCATGGTGGGGAGGAACGGTGCTTTGAGGAGCCTTCCTTGAGAATGAGACCTTTTGAGGGATGCCCTGGGTGATTTCCAGGCCTTCACACATCTGCCATGAGTTGTGATTGCCTCTGCTGCAGGGAAAACCCCCAACTTCAAAGGACCTGCCTTGGATAGTCCTTACCTCTCCTGGAGCCCTCTGGGCACAGACTGGTTGTGGGAAACACCCTCCTCACAGCACAATAGAATTTTTTTTCTCATGTTTGAAGAAGAGGTTTACCATCAAGCCCAGTTTGCATCCATACTGGTGACATTTCGCCTCTGGTGCCTGATCTGAGATGCGTTGGAGGTGCTGGATTTCCCAGTGATCTTAAACACCTTCCAGCCCTGCAGAGTGCAGGTAGTGGCTGGAAGCCCTGGCTGGCTGGAGCCACCTTTCCTGGCTGTCCCCTTCCAGCACCCAGGCAGGGCAGCAGCAAAAGGGATTAGCCAGGATTAAATAAAGTTCAGGAAAATAGTGGTCGAGGGCCACGTGATGTGGTAGAGACAAAGCTGTCTGTGGTCCCCCCCAGAGGCAGGGCTGGGAGTGGGGAGAGCAAGCTGGGGTCTGTCTTCTCTGTGGCTCTGCCAGAGAAAGGGAAACCTGCTCAGCTGCTCCCTTTTTCCATCTTTCCAGGGATGCACTCACTGCAGCCCTTTGCTAGTCCAGACCCGAGCCCTCCCTTAACACATCCTCCTCCCTTTCTCTCCCTCTTCTGGCCTGCAGGATTCCTACAGAAAGCAAGTTGTCATTGACGGAGAGACCTGCTTGTTAGACATCCTGGACACTGCAGGGCAGGAGGAGTACAGTGCCATGAGAGACCAGTACATGAGAACGGGGGAAGGGTTCCTCTGCGTCTTTGCCATCAACAACACCAAGTCCTTTGAAGACATTCACCAGTACAGGTCGGTATCCTGTGCAGGAGGGAGGCCTTGCTGCTGCACCCTCCTGCCCTCCCTTTTCGATCAGGCCCCACGGTGGAAGCGCTGGCTGCCAGCACAGACAATTAGCTGGAGTGGCCATTCCCCAGGGAAGAGATGGAGCAGACGGCTAATGTCAGTGACTCCAATAAAACCCATCCAAAGGGATTGCTTGTGGCCTTTGGGGACTTGGTAATGTAATGTTTAAGTGTTTATGGTGACTAAAGAGAGAGATGATCCTCTATGACCCCCTCCCTTCCCTCCCTAATTAGTGGAATTGCTTTGTCAGTGCAGTCGATCTCAGCAACTTCTGCTGGGGAGAGGAGCTGGGGAGGGCAGGGCTGCTTCTCCTGGTGGCAGCTCTTGTCTCGTGGCTGTGGTCTGCTGGCCCCACACACGTGTGTGGGGAGAGGCAGTCCTGGCCCATTGGAGCCTGGTTTCAACCGGGACAAAGATGGAGCAGGAGGAGAGTCAGAGCCCTGGCAAGGTGACTTGCCCAAGAGGATGTACTGTGGGGCTGTAGCAGAGCAGGTGGTCACACAGAATCACAGAGTGTCAGGGGTTGGAAGGGACCTCAGAAGACTAGATGTCCAGTCCCCCTGCCAGAGCAGGAACACCTAGATCAGGTCACACAGGAACACATCCAGGTGGGTTTTGAATGTCTCCAGAGAAGGAGACTCCACAACCTCTCTGGGCAGCCTGTGCCAGTGCTCTGTCACCCTCACTGGGAAGAAGTTCTTCCTCACGTTTATGTGGAACCTCCTCTGTTCCAGCTTGCACCCATTGCCCCTTGTCCTGTCATTGGATGTCACTGAGAAGAGCCTGGTGCTTTGGCTGCACCCACGTTACCCAGCCTGCTTCTCCCCCTGGCTGCCATCGCCCTGCAGAGCTGGAGAGCCAAGGAGATGATAGAAATGCTGTGGGAGTCTTCCCTGCTTGCCCTGATGCAAGCTTAGGGAAGGATCTCTCTGCTGTCTGCCTTTTTTTGAGGCTTGTCTGTGCTGGGAGGCACTCGCAGAGGATGCAGGAAGTGGCTCTGCCTGTGCCCACTCTGTCCTCTGCCCAGTCCCTCATCATAAACCTGGGCCCCAGATCATCCTGTAGCTCCAAGCACAGGCACAGCCCTTGCTCCGCAGTCGAGATGTCTCAGTCTCCAGCTAGCAGACATGTTCAGTGCAGTAACTGTACAGCTGGGCTAATTTGGCTTGGTTTAGCTGAACCAGAGGACAAAGGATGGGATTTTCCTAAAGCACCTGAGGGATTCAGCAGCATTCCTCCTTGTGCCAGGGCTGGTGCCTGTGAATCACTCGCAGCGTGGCTCCATTTCAAGCCCCAGTTTTAATCACGATGTAAATCACCGGCTTTCATCTCCTTTTGCCTGTGCTCTTTGTGTTTGCACTTTTAAAAGAATATTCCCTAGAGAAACGCTGGCTCTCCCTGGTTAGTAACCATTAGGAGGTATCTCTTTTCAGCTAAGTGTAGCCCATGCACTAAATTTAGTCCTTGTATTTGCTGATCAGGATGCTACATGGAACATTTAAGTGGCTTTATGGCATATCACACATACAGTCAGACTTCATTTCTCTGTTCTGCTACATTAAAAAAAAGATGATTGATTTGGTGTGTGTGTGTGATACATGTCCAGCTGCTTTTGGATGGAAATGTGAATTCAATTAAAATGCAGAAATCAGCATTTATTAGTTAAATAAAACCATGTTAAATATTCTGGGTGCATGAGCAAAGGAAAAAAAAAGCTGTTTTGCATCTGAAGTGAAATGATTTAAGCAGAGGAAGTTATTATCTATCAGGAGGGAATTGAATGGATTGTTTGTGGTCATAATGGCCTTCAAGATTTTTTAGAAGTGATAGATCTCATCCTCGCCCACCTATTTTTCATTCCAAGGTTGGAATGAAGAAGCAAGTATTGCAGCTTCTTTGCTTCCCAGTTGGTTTCTCAACTTTGGGTGACCTGAACTAAACTGAAAGGAAGCAAATCCTGCCTGTGCATCTGCAGAAAAGGTTACTGCTGCCAAAAGCTGGTTCATCAGCTCAGCAAATTCTGGGTGCAGGTGATTTATTTTTTTTTTTAATTTTTTTTTATTTTTACCCCCTTTCAGGGGGATGACTTGATGTAAAATCTTGGAAATAACACAGGTAACTGCTTGAGTGTTCATTTTTATTTAGCTTAAACTATCTTAAGCTCGTCCTTAATATAGATTTCAAGTTGTGTTTTGTAAACAGATGCATTTAAAGAGCAGGAGTATATTGAGTTCTTGTTTCCAAAAGCACCCTAGCTGTTTTGCTGTTTACTCACTTACGTGCTGTGGTCATTAACCTTCTCTTGAAAGCCCAGCACAAGGCACTTGGCAGGAACAAAGTGGAGCAGTTATTTCCTTCCGAAGAAGCTGGTGGGGAGTGTCCTGGAGCTGCCCTGCTGCCTTTTCTTCCTTCACTTTGGCACTTCTTACTTTTGCAGGGAGCAGATCAAGAGAGTGAAAGACTCAGATGATGTTCCCATGGTGCTGGTGGGAAATAAATGTGACCTGCCAGCCCGGACAGTGGAGACCCGGCAAGCGCAGGACCTGGCCCGGAGTTACGGGATCCCCTACATAGAAACATCTGCCAAAACCAGACAGGTAAGAACAGCATTTTAAACAGAGTCTTCTTTTTCTTTTCTTCAGTGCTGTCCTGGAGAGGCAGGAATGGGCAGACAACACCTTGCAGGCAGATGGGTGCAAGGGCCAGGGTTAGGTGCTTTCTCCAGGCTAAACCCCCCGTCAGGACGTTCCCTCCCCTGCCTGGGCTCGAGCCTCCAAGTCAGAGAAATGCATAATTCATGCTCTGACAGCAGTGGGGGGAATATGCCTCCTCAGGGCTTTCTCCAAGGCTCTGGAATAACCCCTGTAGTCACTGCAGGTCAGCTAAGCTCAGGGGACTTGGCTGACCTCATCCATGGTCTATTTTGGCAGACCTGCAGGCAGAATATATCGGTGCTGGAAGGACTGTGTGGCACGCCCAGAGCACAAGGGTAGAAATGGAGCAGCTGATGCCTTCAGTGGTCTAGTGGTGGCTTCTTTCCTGCATGGTAGAGCTCATTCAGACTGCTGGAAGCTGATGAATCTCAAGGACTTAAGAGCTCCATGGTTGCTCATTCAATCCTTCTCTCTGATCAGGGGCCACACGAAGATCCTTGTTAGTCCTCCCAGCTTGGTTTCGTGCCTTTAACTCTGCAGTTTGCACTGCTGGAAGACAGTGCTGGGGACACCTAGCTGGGGAGCAGAGCCCTTTCTTCTCTAAACTGTCTCCTCTCGAAGTGAGCAGCTGCTTCAAGTGATGCTTTTCTTCCAGGGTGTTGAAGATGCCTTCTACACCTTGGTGCGGGAGATCCGTCAGCACAAGCTGCGCAAGCTGAATCCCCCAGATGAGAGTGGCCCTGGCTGCATGAACTGTAAATGTGTGATATCGTGACTATGGTGAGTTTTGGAAGCAGGAGATGGGGTGCAGTGGGATTCTATTGGAAGCAGGAGATGGGGTGCAGCAGGACATGGGGTGCAGCAGTGGTATATTGGAAGCAGGGCAGGAGGTTGCTGCAGATGCACTCATCTGCAAGCAAATACAGCAGAACCAATTTCAGCAACAGGTATTTTTAAATGAAACACCTTTTTGGCAGAAACAGTGTTTTTCTGTCAAAACATAGGTAAGTCAAAATTCCCACTTTCCTGAGGAAGTGTGTAGGAGGAAAGGGTTGTTTATTTTTCCCCCCTCGTTTTGTGGAACAGAATTCTACAGAACTGATTAATAAAAAAAAAAAAAGGAGTTTTGTTGTGCTTTCCCTGGGAAAGCTCCTGCCCCTGCTGCCCCTCTTTCAGAGGAGTGAAGCTGGTGTTGAAGTGTGTGGCTCACCATGCACTCACCCGACTGGCCCTAGAAGGGTTCAGATGAAGAGCAGGGTGAGCACATTGCCTCGTTCTAATGGGTCCCAGCAGACCTGTCACACTGGAAGTCCTGTGGCCATAGCAGAGCTTCCCCATTAGCTGCATCCCCTGGGATATTTGGAACTGATGCAATGCTGAGAATTAGCCATAAGGGGGCTGTTTTGCTCGTATAAATTGTGTGTGCTGGAGCTGGAAACAGTGTTTTACAGATTGCCTGTGTTCACTTGCCTCTTGTTATTCTTTTTTTTCCTTGGGTTTTTTTGGGTGTTTTGTTTATTTGGGGTTTTTTTGGTTGGTTGGTTGGTTTGGGTTTTTTAGTTTTGTTTTAGGTTTTGGGGGGGGGTGTTGTTTTTTCTTTTTTAAATGATGAGTTTATTATTTAAATCATTGCCATCCTGCTGGATAGCAGGGAGGGAGAGCTTCTGTCGGTGTCCCTGCATGAGCTGGGTGGCCCTAAGCCAACTGCCTGGGAATATCTGGCTGTGTCACCAGCTCCTTCCATGGCAGAAGTGGAGAGGGAGACAACTGGGGATGCGTGCCCTGGGGAGATGGACATCTAAGGGTATCTGGGACTGGGGTGTGAGAGAGGAGCCTGCACAAACATTGCCTTTAATGTCTTCTGGGGAGTCTTCCAAACACCTGCACTAGTCCTTCACCCCTTGACACAACTGTTGAGTCCTACAGAGAAATGCATCATTGCTAAGAGGGTCTTGCTGAAGGTGAAGGTGGGCAGCTGGTTTTCCTCTGTTGCTTTTTGAGCCAAAGGCCATGAGTGCAGCAGAGCTCTTCCCTGAAAAAAAAACCCCACAACAAAACCCTGGCAGCGTTTGCTTCCTGTGAGCAAAATAAAGACCTGAGCACCCCACCCTCTGCTCCCAGCTGAATTGCGTGAGGTCTGCTGAGGCCTGAACTGAATGCTGTGCCCAGCACACTCACCACTGCTCAGGGAGGTTTTCCAGATGTTCAGGAGCTGCAGATGTTCAGGAGCTCGGGGCTTGTTTCCTGCTCTGGCTCACAGCTGACAGCAGCCACTGCTGCTCCCCGCCACGCACTGCCAGAGCCCGGTCCCCAGCACAGCCCAGTTGCCAGCACCACATGCACAGTGCCTTCAGAAAAAGGGGCAAGAAGGGGTGGGAAGGAGTCTCTTGGAAACACCCCTCTCTGTTAAGAGAGTGTGCCCTGTGAGTTGCCCACATCTTTTTCTGCTCAGGCAGAATCTGGAAAGCAGACATCCCAGCTTGTTCTAGCTGCAGTGGGCAAGAGCAGCAAGGAAGGAACATCAGGGCACAAAAGGAGAAGCAAGGCAAGGACATGCTGGGTTTTGGGGAGAAGGGTGGACATGTGGCCAGTCCCTGGACTCACTTTGTGGTTCCCATCATCCCTGGAGGAGGGAGAAAGATCTCACCAAGCTGCCCTTCCCACAGGAAGGTTTGGGCAGAGGCAGCAGGTCTGGTGAGGTGCTCGAGGCATCACTCCACAGTCCCATTTGCTTTTTCCCTTCAGCACATGGGCAGATGCTTTGCTGAGCCAGGTCCAGACCTGCAAGGCCCTCTGTGGGCACAGGCAGTGTCATCCTGAGATGTGAGGGTGGGTGATGGAAGCAGCCCCGCTGGCTCTGGCAGCGAACGGGTGCTAATGGGTGTCCTCTTCTGGTTTCAGCTGACTGGACCGTGTCTTGGAGAGGTTCCCACTGTGCAGAGCGCAAGGAAAGAGGTGAAGCGAAGGAAGAAGCAAACAGATTCAGGGGAGGAGTAGAGAGAGAGAGAGGAGGAGGAGGAGGAAGAGGACAGGGGGAGCATGAGCCCCTCCAAGGACTATCTCACACTTCACTCAAGCCTGCGGCAAACGACTTTTTTCTTTTTGTTTTTTTTTTTTCTTTCCCCATCCCCTCCTCCTTTGGCCTCCTCCCACCCTGGCAACTGTACAAAGCCACAGATTGAATCACAGTAAATTATTATTTGATGGTCTCGACAAACCGTCTTGATGGCTGTGTCCTCCTTCCAGGGGGTGCTGCTGCCGGTGCTGCGGGAGGATTGCTGGAGGACCAGTGGGGAGGGGAGGGTGCACAGGTTTGCTCTCCAAGGACTGAGCTCATGCTGTAGACTCATAAGGTGACTGGGGTGGGGTATCATTCAGGCAAAGAGCTGTCTTTGTCTCCATCAAGTTGCCATCGTGTCCCCATCCCCCTCAGCCCACCTGAAACTCTTTGCTGGCCCCAAGTTTTGGTGGGGTGAAAGAGCACAACCAGTCCAAGCCTGTCCTTGGTGCTCTGCCTTCAACCACGTCCTTATGGGACTTTTTAATGGCCTCAGATGTGATGCCCGGAAGGAAAGAAGCATTGGGGAGATCTGAGAGCTGGATTCACCTCAGCTGGTGCCAGTTTGTTGCTTCCTTGATTTTTTTTTCCAGGCTTTTGTTTCTGGCACAGCACCTCACAAATGTTTACGTGCTCCAGAGGTAGAATTAGGCCTTTCTGCTCTCCTCCAGCACCTAGCTAACGCTAACACCTGCATAGCACATACACCTTGGGCTGCTCCAGTCTGTCAGCAGTGTACAATGCTGTGCAAATCTTTGCCTGCCCTGTGCATGGCTTAATTACTGGTGCTCGTGTAGCAGAAGGGCTCCCCTGTGCTGCAGACAGCTGTCTGGCTGCTCAGCCACTAGGACTAAAGGTTTCAGACTTCCAGTCCTTGGGTTTAGAGCAGGTGAGAGTGTTTTGGATAAGGGCTCATCTGTTGGGAAACCCCACTTCACACAGCCCTGTTCCTTTGGGATTTTTGCCTGGGGTCTGACCAGCTTTTCCCATGCTCCTTTCACTTGCAGAGCCAAGATGAGGTATTGCATTCAGTGCAGCGGGCAGCTCGCTGCTTGCTGCCTTTCCCTCTCCCAGGCTATTGCACAGGCTTATTTTGCTGGCAGCCAGAATGAAGAGCATCAAAAGGGGGAGGCGACCCAGCGGAGCGCAGCAGGGAGCAGCTCTGCACGGGCTAGCCCGGGCCTGAAGGGGCAGGGAGTTTGGCAGCCGAGGTGAGCAGGGGTTGGGAGCGGTGAGGGCAGAGCATGAGTCACATTCCTCACACAGCAAAACCCGTACAGAAACCCCCATTGCCCCTGGCACAAAGCCACAGCCCACCTGGGGGTTCCCAGCATCCATGTGGGCACCTTCCTGTTCTGCTCCTCGTCCTCCATCGTCCCAGGCAGCAGCAGAAATAAACTCCAGTGCTGCTTGGAGTTGCTGCCTTTGCTTTTGGCCTTGGCAAGAGAGGACTTCTGCCAACAGCTTGCTTTTTATACTGGCATGCTCCAAACTGGTGTGGGGCACAGCTCCCACCCTGAGTGCAGCTGTCTGGCACCCAGTTCTTGGAGGAGAAGGGCTGATCCCAGCTTGAGTGGGAGAAGTTACCCAAGGGCAGAGCTGCTGTTGGCAGCAGTGCCTGTCCCCATGCTGTAGGAGTGCTGAAGATGCCGAGTCTGGTGTCACATGGTGGGGATGGACCAGAGGCTCCCAGAACATCTCCCAACCAAAGTGGTTTCAAGTGTGAAGCCTGAAAGTATGGGGTTTGTTCCTAAGTTGGCAGCTTGTTTGCAACCAGAGGTAGGGCATAGGGCAGGGCTACTTCACCCTTCTAGAAGATGACTGAAAGCCTGACAGTGGGTGGGTTCACGTGGAGGCCCTTGCTTGGCAGTGTTACTGCACTGGGAACCTGGTGCTCTTTTTCTGAAATAGAGCTTATCCCATCCTTCTCCAGGCCCTTGGTGAAGGATGACATAGCTCTATCTGGGAGCCTTCAGATGAGAATGCTATCTGGGGCTTTCGCAAGGACTGGACTCTGGATGGCTCTAACCACTGGGAGTATCCTTTCATTTCTGGTTGGGGGACAGAAGCCACAGTTGAGGACTGGGAACCATGGTCAAGCCATCTGAACAGCTCTGGGGAGCACCAGGGGCAAGGTGGTGTTACAGGGCAGGCATCAGCTGCAGTTGCAAGTGGCTGGCTGGTCTTGGTGAGGGTGTGCTGGAGCAGCACTGGCCAGAAGCCAAAGTCCTTCAGCACTCTGGTCAGGAGCAGGAAGCTCAGGTATGAGTATCTCCCTTTCCAGAGAGGTTTCTGCACCCCTCAGGGTAAAGTTTTCCATCTTGCTCTGGGCCTGGTCAAGTTCCACGTGTTACCGTAGCTTGTTCTCGTGTCTCCTGGTTGCAAAATACTGCTGCTTCCTTGGGCTGCTGCCCATGGCTGTTGCACGGAGGGTGCTGAAGATGAGCTGTTTCACCAGTGGTTCAGCAGTTGGTGTCTGTGTTCAGCAGCGCACCACGAGACACCAGTTGGGCTTTTCTTCCCAGTGGAAGAGTCCAGTTGACACTTCACAGCTTTGACCTGTTGTACACTTCAAGTGGTTCCAGATATTGACAGTCTCTGGGGTGGCTGGTTACAGTCCTGGTTTATGTATGGCTAAAGCAGACACATGTGCTGGGAGTCACTAGGGTTCTGCAAGCAGACTTACAAGTTATTCAGGAGCGAGGGTGCACCTCCATGGCAGTGCAGGTGGTAGGACAGCACGTCAGAAATCCAGGAGGCAAGTAGGAGCTGGAACTGGAGACTGCAAGCACCTTAGGAGGACCTGGCTGATGGGTGCTGGCCCGAGCCTGGCGGGTTGTGGACCAGTCTCATTCCTTCTGGGGACTGCACCAGCAGAAGTGAGGCAGCCACACAGTGCTGGTCATCACGTGGCCACCCTAGGAGATGGAAGCACCATTGGCTGACTTTTTGCTGTAATTAAAAGATCAGAGGGAACTCTGACTCGAGTCAATGTTCAAGTCCATGCTGAAAGTTGGAGGTAGATTGGGAGAAAGAGATGCTAAGAGCTTGATATCACAGCTCCTCCCCTGAAATCATGTATTAATCGTGTGTTCATGTAGTAGTGCATCTGTTCCAGGAGGCTGGCTACAAGAGAATCACGACAGATCTTCCATATTCAGTAAGACACATCAGCTCTCAGCTGCCCAGGTGGAGCTGTTATTTTGGACTTGGTGTTTTCACTTGCTGATGATGCTGGTGATTTGGGTACAGGATAGCAAATTGCTGGTCACGACAGGCAGGATGTTAGCATGTGAGTTCACAACGTGTTCCCTGCTTGCTACCTGAACTTCTTGAGTCTGAAATTCACATCAAGGTTGCAGTTTGATTAGAGTGAGTGTAAGTCTGGAGAAGGAATTGCTGGGTTTGGAGTCGATTGAGTTGGTTTTCCCTACAGTTATTTAAGGCACATTTGATCTAGAAGTACCTGGACTGGGAGAAGTGGTTTTCACAAACTGCAGTCGTTTCCCTTCTGACAAGGAGGTTGTTGCCCATCTCAGTTCTGCTCCTGTGGCACAAGCTTAGGTGAGCAGAACGTGTGGTTATTCTCCAGTTGCACAGCTGGGAGCTGCAGAAGTCCATCGAGGCAGGGGTAAGCTTTCTGCTATACTGGGGCACATCAGCTCACGTTTGGCTGCTGTGATCTCATCAGCTGGTCGTGGCAAGGCTGCACTAAATGTGGTGCTGTGGATCTTGGGCAAGTGTGAACACCTCTGAGAAGGCTTCAGGCAGCATTGTACTGATGATCTGTTGAGGCTGCATCTCCTGTGATGGAGCAGTGCCACCTTTGAACCTGTACTTAAATGACGGAATAGCTGAGGATGTCTGGTCTGGTCAGGTCCAGGTGGCTCAGGACTGATGTATCAGCTTTTCTCTCCTGCATCATTCAAGTGCCCCACACCCTGTTACAGAGGGGCTGGGCCTCCAGGGACACCACAGCTGAGTCAACTGACAAAATTGCTTACAAGTCCTTAAAGATGCTGATTAAGTGCTGGAACAGATCTCCTGCCTTTTGGTCTGTGAGGGCTTCCACAGCAGCATTTTCCTAAGCCAGCAGAGATGGTGACTCCAAAGCAGATGAGCGCATGGTGCTTGCTGAAGGCTTTGGCAAGCACCTGGGTTGAGTTTGCAGGAGCTGGTGGCAATGAGTCATTGCTGGAGAGGCCAGAGAGGTGAGGTGGGGTAGCTGAAAGGCTGAGTTTTATGGAGCAGCCCTGGCTAAATGCTGGCCTTATACTCCTCACTTGCAGCGTGGTTGGTGAGGAGGAGCAGACCAGGTTTTCCTTTCTGGACCACAGTTCACTGCTGCAGACCTTTCCTGCCCAAGCAGTAGTTCCTTATCACTTATCCTTGGCTCCACCAGGAGCTGTAAAGGTAAGCAAAGCTCCCCAAGACCCAGCTGCCCTAAGCAACTGCCTGCCTGAGCCAGCTGCAGGCTTAGCCCAGGAGCTGGGCTCTGGCGTGGGGCTGGGCCAAGCGGCCTCCAGGGCACCAGAATGGCCCTGGCTCTTAATGGGGCGGTTGGAAGCAGGGGTTTGTGGTTGGCACCTCATCTATCCACAGGTACCTCTAGGGACCTCGTACCAGTTTTGGAGCAAGGGTGGAAGTTTCTTACAGTTAAACCTTTCGCTGTGTCTTAGGAAGACTCTGTTTCACTGCACGGAAGAACAGGGCTGAATAAGCCAGGCTTTAGTGACTCCAGTCCCTTGGACTTGTGCCTTTGTGTGTGCCTTCAGAGCAATCTCCATCCCCATCCTGGGCTCTGAAGGAACTGTTGCTAGTGAGTAGGGATGCCTGTGGGGTGTGCCCAGCTGCTGTGTCCCCTAGTGAGATGCTGGCTGAGTTGTTTCAGCTCTGGTTTGCTCCTCCTGTGCTGTGGTGGTGCCGAGGTCCCATTAGGTGAGCAGAACTGCTTTGCTACCAGGATGCTGCAGGCTTCCCTGGCTGCTGGGGTGGTAGGATGTGGGAGATGGTTTGGGAGGGGCTCAGACCATCTTTCAGCTGCCGAGCTGTTATTTTCCCTGTGCTGGTTTATACTCGGTGCTGTAGGAAGGGGGTGGCATTGCTCAGGTGGTGTGACAGCAAACATCCTGGCCACCAGCAACTGATGGGGACTGGGACAGGCAGATGGGGCTGGCCCCACGTGCAGCTTTGTTCCCCCTAGGGCAGGTGAGCCTTGCTCTCTCTGTGGGTTGAGTACTAGGTCTGGGGTTTAGCAGAGCCCACCCAAGGCTGCTGGGGCCGGGGGCTGCACACCCTGCACTGCGTGTCCTCACCCTGCTCCTCCCCAGCTCCCACTGCCACAGCCTCTGCACGGCGGCCGAGCAGCGCAGCAGCACCCGAGCATCAGGCGCAGGGCACAGCGGGCTGGAGGAGGAATTGTCCCCGGCCCAGCCCAGCTCGGGCACTGCCTCTGCCAAACGGGCCGAGGCACAGAGCTCCCAGACACAGCACAGCGTCCTCCTCGCCCTGCTGCTTGGCTCTGCTCCAGGGTCCACTCAGCATCACTTACCAGGTGCTGCCCCGGTGACTGCTGGTGACTCAGCCCATGGGTGGTGGGCAGGGGGGATGAGCAGCGCAGCCGTGCAGAGCCCACGAGTGACGGGGTGAGGGGGGGCTGCCGACCTGTCCCTGCTCCTGGCGCTGCCGTTTGGTGCCTCCTGAGCCCGGACAGGAGCCACAGGGCGCTGCCAGGGCACCAGGGCCTGAGCACAGCTTGTGGGCATGGACTGGAGTGGTTCCTGGGCAGGGACCAGCCCTGAGAGCCAGAGCTGTCTGAGAGCTGTGGTAAGAGCAGTGTGGCTCCCCCAGGGAAAGGGGGGAGTTAATGGGAATACTGGCAAATGCCAAGCACAGAGGGAGGCAGCCAGGGGCCGATCCCTGGCTGGCAAATCCCTGGGGGGGGCGGGTATAGGAGGGAGTAGGGGGTGCTGCCCTACTGGTGAAGGGGCTGTCTGTGCTCTCACCCCCTTGGGGACACCAGCACCTCCTGTGTTGGGACCTTCCCACAGAGGGAGAGTGTGCTGGTGACCTGCTGCTCCTGGCACCCACCGAGGCCAGGCATTTAGCCCAGGCTGGGCACCAGGCATGGCTTGTGTCCCTCCTGAGGTCTTTCACTTTGACCATGGATAGACAGACCTGACAGGCAGGTCCCAGGGGTGGCCTCCCCTGGAGGAGGACTCTGCAGTGTGTGCTTGGCATGTCCTCTGTGAGCTGAGCCCCAAAACCCTACCTGGGACCCCTGTTCAGCACCCACTGCTGTGGGATGCGATGGAGCCCTGTCTGTCCTCGGTCCCCGCAAGGGCAGGGCGAGAGCACCCTGCCACAGCACAACTGAGAACACCTACGGGATATGGGGACCAAGGATGGCAGCAAGCAATGTCTTACTCCATTTTTTTCAATGACCAAGTGAACCAAGGCTGTTTCAGAGAAGAACAGGACTCTGCCTGCTACATCGCTCAAACCCAGCACAACTTATGTTCCTTACCTCCCGGCCACTTCTGCCCCTCCCTGGCAGCAGGGAGCTGAGGCTGTCCCAGCACTTGGGTAAATGCCATATCCTAAGCCCTGTGGTGCCCACCATGTGGGAACTGCTGCAGCTGTCCAACCCTGGTCCCACCTGGCTGTGTCCTCCGCGCCGCCTGAGCCAGCGGGTTCGAGGGGGCTGCTGGCCAGGAGGTGACACAAAGCACCTTCTGCAGCTGGGCTGCTTGTGGACACGTGGCAACACAGCAGGATTGAGGTTTGCTTCACTCCAGCCCGTGAATGTCCCGTCTGTGCTTGGGCTGGAGCATCCCTGGGCTGGCAGCCAGTGTGCAGTGATCCGGGAGCTGTGCAGCATCCTCACGGGGCTGCGGCTCCACTGGGCTGCTGACTGGGGCTGGCTTTTTTCCACAGGGTTGCAGACGAAGTTTTAACCAGGTAATATATGTGAGCTAACATAAGGACACTGGAGAACACAGCAGGAGCTTTTTTTTTTGTTCCTGTTTGACCTCTTCGCTGAGGCAGAGCACTGCTGGAAGGAGGAACACCAGCCTGCAGCACCCACTGGGTGATGCCACATCCTGCACTGCCCTTAGACCCTCGGGCGGTGGGTAGCAAATCCTGGCCCTTCCATTCTGCTGGCAGGCTCTGTGCCCTCTGTGCTGCTCTGGCACCATAACCACATTGCTCAAGTACCAAATGGCAGCTTTCTCTTAGGGGAACCAGAATCCTGCCCAACTTCAGCACCCCAAAGCCAGCAGTGACATGGTCCTGTGAGCACAGGAACCACTGGCCCTGAAATCTGGGGGGTGTCAGAGGTCCTGCCCACAGTTTATTTAAAAATCCATTTTCAGCTGTGAGCAGCACTACCTTCCCCCCCCCCCCCCCCCCCCCCCAGTGACTGGTGCACGCCTGACTCAGTCCCGATTCCCACAGCATCAGGGCGAGTCGCAACCACCCACCCCCTCCTGGTCGCATCCCGCCCCCCAGTGCTGCTCACAGGCAGCAAACCCAGCTCCAAACCTGAAACCCCAGCCCAAAAGCTGCAGTGGGGCTGGTGGCCACCAGCCGTGTCAGAGGGGACGCACAGGGGCTGGGAGCAGGACGCTGCCCTTGGCTCAGTGACCGGGGAGGGGACAGGAGTGTGTGGAAAGGAGCACTTTGCTTTCCACTGCTGCTGGGGCTGCCTGGATTTAAATGTGGTAGAAAAGCAGGGGGGGAGGCAGGGGTGGAGCAGGTTGGACACCCCCCAAAGCTGAAGCAAACCCAGGGAACCAAGTTAAAAGCCAGTAGGAGAAGGCAACTGGTTCTGCTGCAGCACCTCTCGCCTCACACAACCTCGTGGAGTCTGATTTTAGGCTAAACCCCATTAACTGTTACCCTTACACCCATGGAAAGTACAGCATCAAAGTCTCTGCAGTCTGTTTGAGTGAGTGTAAAAAGGAATGATTGACTTTTTTTTTTTTTTTTTTTTTATTCCCCCCAAACCTTCCTTATAAAAAAAAAAAAAAAAAAAAAAACCTCAAAAAAAAAAAAAAAAGCACAGACATAAAAGTGTGTCTTTAAAGTAATAATTATAATACATTAGAAAGAGTCACGGAGGAAGCGTTCCACGCTGTAAACAAGAAGAGCAATTAAAAAGAAAATTGTATTGTACGGCTGAGCCCCCCAGGCTGGAGCCCGGCCCCAGGGCTCCTGCTGCCACTCAAAGTGCTCAGTTACAACCCAAAAACCCCCAAACCCGGGTATTTCCAACTCCCCGGGGGCAGTGGGGCGAGGGGGAGCCCAGGAGCTGCTCCCCTGCGTGCTGCAGGGGACGGGGCTGGCGCAGGGGCGCAGCTGCCTTCAGCCCGCTCCTCGTCCCAAGCTGCCACCCTCACCTTCCTCCGTGCCCTCCTGTCCC
Organism: Podargus strigoides; assembly: GCA_028020825.1. Lineage (NCBI taxonomy): Eukaryota > Metazoa > Chordata > Aves > Caprimulgiformes > Podargidae > Podargus > Podargus strigoides. The sequence continues at coordinate 7,871,579 of CM051633.1, forward strand.
CAGCCAAAGAGCAGAGACTGGGCACATCCTGCCCACCCCATCGCTGTCCCCCCAGGAGCCTGCCTTGCTGTGCTGAGGTGAGAGCATCCCTCCCAGGCCGGGTGTGCCTGGCTCCCAGCCACCGTGGGCTGCTTTGTCCCCAGGCTTAGGGCGCTGGAGGTTGGAGCAGAGCTTCCTAGGTCACACACCGAGGAGGCTGGAGACCTTCCCAGCAAGAAGCACACTGGTGTGAACAGGGAGCCTGTGTCTGCCTGGTCCCCAGCCCACTGACCCCAGCTGGTGGCTTCCCCTGGGCTTGGACGTGACTGAGGACCTGGCTGCTCGTCCCTGTCAGGGCTGGGAGGGGGGAGCCCCACGCACCGACCGCCACGCACTGGGTCCTGTGCGTGTGACAGCTCTCCAGCATCAGAGCAAACCACTTCTTAAAATGTGACTACTGCAGGACATCCCCGATGGCCTGGGGGCGCGTGCCACAGTGTGCAAAGGCTGTGTGCCCAAAGGGAGGGGAAAGGGCAAAAGGAGGGGAAAGAGGTCTCAGCTCTTGCACACACGTGAGCCAAAAGCTCAGAGGTGTCACTGGGAGCCCTGTGTGTGCTCCAAGCAGAGGACAGACCCCCAGCTACAGGACGCAAGCCAAGAGCCAGCCCTCGGGTGCTTCTCACTGAAGCGAGCTCAGGGCCAGCGGGCTGCCAGCAAAGGCCATCGACACCTGTCCTGAAATCCTGCCCAGGTATGTGAACACACAAACAGGTTTAACTACCGCGTGACTACTGAAGAACTTACTCCAAATTAAAAACCAAGTCAAGCACCGTTGTCCCAGGAAGGAGCTGTGGTGTCTCAAAACACAACTCCTGACGAGTCAAACAGCACTTCCCTGCTCCTCAGAGCAACTCAGCTCCTCAGAGCATCCCTGCGAGGCAGCTGGCGGGGCTCCCCCTGCTTTGCAGCGGGCAAGGTTGGAGACTCAGCAGAAGATGGGGTCTCCAAGAGAGCAGGAGTTGCAAGAGAAGCTGAGGGTGCTGTGGTCTGGCTGGCTACATCCAAACACAGGTGGGGTGTCCCCTCCAGTGCTCTCCCTGCTGCTGACATCAGCCTCCACATACACACAAAAAACCCAAACCTGATAAATCCCACAAAGTAATTTAGTGGGAGTTTTCTGCTGGGCTTCCAACGTAGTCTTCTCACGTTAGACTGTGAGCTAAAAAACAGCTTTCAAAGTCTCCTTAAAGGAGCTTTTACCCAGGGTCTCCATTGAAGGGATGGGAATGCCACCTGCAGTCCCACCTAAGGTGGCATCTGCAGCCACCCCATCTGCACAGCCAAGACTGCACATCTAGAGCAGTTCATTTCCTGCTGCTTCCACTGAACTGCCTTCCTGCTGAAGTCCCTTCACCTGCAGGGGTGAAGCAGATACTGGGAACAGGAGTTGGGACCAGCTGCCCCGGGGTCCCTGCACAGTGCCAGCGGGGATGGGGAGATGGACAGGCCACCAGGACTTGGGGCATGAAGGACAAGTGGCCCCCCCTTGAGTTAGCTCCTCAGCAACGGGCTGTGGTGATGCTGATGGTCCACAGCATCATCTTCCAAACCTCTGCACCCAGGTTTCCTGCCTTGGTTGTTGGTTTCTCAGTGGGCTAAACCAGAAGGTCCTGGGCAATGTGCTCCCCTTCCCCAACTCCTATGCCATGTCCACCCTCACACTTCACTTGCTCAAAGGAAAAGCAAGGCTTCAGCTTGGGCACCGTGATGAGACACCACCGCACCGCCAGCAGCTTGTAGGGAGACAAGCCCAAGACACCGAGCTCAACCTTCACCACTGTCCTCAGCACCTTGAGAACCTGGGAAAGAACCACCCTGCTGGCAGTCCTCCAGCAGGGGTGACACTCAGGACACCCCCAGGTACTCACCAGCTGTTACACCTCTGCCCTGGGACACCCCACGGCAGGAGCGGGGTGCACGGCCTCGAGCGGGCTGCCTGCGCCCGCCGGGACCCCACGGCCCTGCCCCGCACTGCTGCTGCCCACAGCCACAGCTCTGGGGACAGAACAAAGAGCTATTGCTGCAAAGGCCTTGGGAAGCAACGCTGCTGGCTGCACCGAGCAGGCATGTTAAAGAAAGCATTCTGGACTCCCATGCCTGGCACCCGCGGCCACGCCACGGCAGGAGACAACATGCAACGCGTTCACCAGCCCTGAGCCTCCCCCAGCACGCGACGAGGCTCAGGGACCTCTGATGAGCAAAAACTGAAAGCACTTTCCAATATGTCCATGGGGAAGCTGCAAACCCGACTCGCTGGTGCCTCCTGACGCTGGTGGCCTCCACCCCACCTCCTCCCGGGCGCTCGTGCCACAGCACAGCCCCGCTGTCCCCCAGCTGTGCTGAAAGGGGGGGCCCAGCGCGGTGCTCGGTGCTGCTCCAGCACCCTTTCCTCTCCCTTGCCTCCCCCCTGCCCGCTAAAACGTCACCGATTTGGGCAGCTTTGCCAGAGCAGGAGAGCCCGAAAGGAAACTGTTCTCCGAGCAGGATTTGGGAACCTGTGGCAGCAATTTTGGTTTGGGGCTCAGGGGGGGCCGGGGGCCTTTCAGTACATTTAATGGTTTCTGGGGGCTTTTCTGGGCGTCTGCCTCCTGTGGGGCCGGGGGCAGAGGGGCTGGCACGGGAGCTGCGGGCAGGGGGGGACCAGTGTCCGGCAGAGGCAGTGCCACCTGCTTTCTGTTGAACAGGTCCTGCTCCGTGGCACGGGCCAGGTGAAGGGGGGGGGTGGTTCTGACGATGGCGTAGGGGCTGTTCACCTCCGCCACAGGGACCCGTGCCCGCTGCAGGGGGCGGCCCTCGCCCAGCCCCGCGGCCGCCGAGGCGCTGCTGGGTAAGGCAGGAACGCTGCCACCCCCCAGCCCCTGCGGCCGGGTCACAGCCCCAGGGCTGCTCGCGGGCTCGTCCTGCTGCAGGCTGGCGAGCTCCCCCGTGGATGCAGCTTTGGATGCCAAGCGCTTCAAGTCTGTTTTGTCCGGCAGCGCATCCCTGCAGTGCTCCCCCGTTGCCTCCTCCCCGTGCTGGCTCTCAGGGGACCCCTGCTCGCCCGGCAGAGGATGTGGGGGTGCATCGAGCGCTTCCTCTCCGCAGGGGGAAGCTGCTTGTTCCCCCACGGGCAGGGCAGCAGGGTTTGTCTGCCATAGCGTGTGGTCCGTAGCAGAAAGCTCAGCGGTGCTCGAGCTGGGAGGACTTGATGTGTTTTGGAGAGAGGAGTCCAAGGAGCCGTGCTCAGCCAGGGTGGGCAGGGAGTCCGACTCATGGTCCACCACGGCACAGCCAGGAGCCAGAAGAGGCTGCTCCAGAGGCAGGGCTGGGGGCAGGAGGTGATGATGGGGCTGTGTCTTGCTTGCCTTCAGAACAGACGGTGGCTGCCCATCCCCACTGGGCTCCACTGGACCCTCCTCTCCCAGCAGCTCCCCACCAGGAGGATGCAGGTGGCTATCCGTCACTTCAGCTGCTTGACTGCCCTGGAGGATGGGAGTCCTCTCCTCCACCATTCCTCCTGGCACCCCAGGCCCCCTGTGGGGATGGGGCTCTCTGTCCAGGGAGTGCTCGCCCACCCAGCCGTTCTGGCTGTCGGCTACCACGTTGGTGGCCTTCACGGCTACTGGGTTGAGGGAGAGCTCCAAGCCCAGGGGTTTCCGTGGGAACTCCTCAGGTTTTGCTGCATTGGAAGCAGAGAAAACAAAATAAAACCCAAACTGTGCATCAGTTCAGTTTTGCATCCAGCATGCCCTGACCCTGGGGACCGCAGATGCTGCACCCAGCGGGTGCTGGCCCTTCCGGGCTGCCCTGGCTCCCAGCCACACCAGAGGGATGCTGGGGTCCCACTGGTTGTTTCCACTGCTGCCACCTTCCCCTCTACCCACCTGGTGGGGGGAGGTCAAATTTCATCTTGCGCAGCTCTGTCATCGACACCTGCAGCTGCTCGATGACGGCGTCGTCCTCGTACTGCAGGGAAGCAGCAATTTTCTCCTGCAGAAATTCCCGTAAATCTTCCAGGGCCATCTTCAGCAGGCGCTCTGGGGGAAGGCAGAAAGGAGTAATGGCAGTGGCACAGCAAAACTGCAGGGCAGCACTAGTGAGGGTGGCATTGCTTTGGTTTTATCTGGGATTCTGCTGCTGTTCCCACTTTGGGATGGCACAGCCTGAACGTTTTTGCCTCTCTCCCACCTTCCCCCTGTGGCTCAGAGCTGCTGACACACTTCCATATCCATGCCACCTCTGGGCAGCAGCTCAGCAATGGCAGGATGATGGTGGGGCTGGGACCTGTGCTGAGCAGGATGCAGTTTTGGGCTATTTCTGGAAGTTCCCATCAATACCTCTAGGAGGAGGAAAAGCTCCATGAGACAGACCCTGAGAGTCAGACTGAACAGCCACTGCTGGCAGCTGCCACCTCCAGCCAGGAATGCCAACCTGCACCAGCCAGCAGGCAGGGATGCTGACCCACGCCAGGGATGGCATCCAGACAGGGATGCTGATCCACACCACACATTTCTCAGGGAGGAGAGATGATTTCACAGCCAGGCTGAAAACTTCTGCCTGTCTGCCAGTTTCCCAGTCTTTGCAAACAAATGGGAAACGTGAAGGTGTATTTCTGGATAGCCTGTTCTTCATTCAACTGAAGGAAGAACAGGGTGGCTGCTTGCAGAAGCCAACACACACAGTCCCATAAATCCCACCAGCCCGAAGGTTCCCACTGGCCCAAATATTCCCAGTGTGCAGTATCAGCATCGCTCCTGTCCCAGATTAAAGACCTAACAGGGTACCAAAGCAAGGCTGCTAGTTTATGGGAGCAGAGGGGTTCAAAGTCCCATAAATCTTGAGGTACATAACATTAAGGCAGTGATGTTTCTAAGAAAACCACTTTTTTGTCGTTTTAGAAGTATATTAATGGATTTAGTTCTCCCTCTACAGCCTTTTCAGCTGAACTGCCACGTAGAGCTTTGCAGATGGATGGGCTGCTGTCTGTGTCACCCCTAAAAGCATGCTGATAGGAGATGTGGGGCGCATTTCAGGCGGGGTTTGCTGTGTGGTGAGCACAGGACTTCAACCCTTGCAGCTTCTCATTTCCTCCCCAGAGCATCAGTGTGGGACTGAGCCCTCGGGGGCCAGCACGGGGCACTGAGCAGTGACCAGCCAGGCTCTCTGGGCCAGCAGCATGCTGCCACCTCTGCCACGTGAGATGTGCTCTGCTGGAACCTTACTTTTGTGCAGTTTGAGGATGGTGTAAGCCATGGCTGTCAGCACCCGCTCTCCTTCCAGGATGTAGATGTCCCACAGCCGCAGGGTGAGGGTGAAGGGGGTCTGTTTCAAACACACAAAAACCAGATCCTTAGTGCCACACTCACACCGACTGATGGGATAAGGATACAGAGGTTGGTGGTACCACTACATCCTTCCATCACAACACACAACAGGGTGAGGCACTGGATGCCCAGGATTCATCTATAACACAAAAAGCTATTTCACTGTCTATGGTTTTGCTAACACCCCTGGGTGGCCAGGAGAGCACTTAAAACTCAGCTGCAAATGCAGAAGAAGGAAAAGTTTTACACAGAGGCATTCTAGCACATGAATTCCCCCCCACTGGAGGGAGCAGCATCATCCTCCAGCCTCGGGAGTGCACCACACCACTCCAGTAGCCATCTGAATTGCCCAACAGCACTTCACTAAGCATTACAAACTCACTGCTTTGGTGTCTAAAGTGGTCTTCCTTATACACAGGCTTATTTCTGCCTGCTAGAAAAACCTCTGCAGGAGCTTTTCATTTGCACCCAGACCCAATCTGACAAACAGGAGTGAACTGATATCCAAACTGAGCAGCCCATCATCTCCCAGCAAAGATTTAAGGCATCTCACCCACACAGAAATTAATACTGGTCCTACTGTGACATTTAAGTTCAAATTTAGGATGCTGTGCTTAGTCTCCAGAGTTTGACATGACTGGCTGCTGCAGTTCTTTTACCATGTTGAATGCAGTTAAAGGGATTTTGCGTTTTACAGAGCTGTTGGTGACCAACTGCAAAGCAGTGAGTTCCCTCACAGAGGGAAGAGGTTATCCACTGTTTCACAGGGGACAGGGCAGCAGAAAATTGAGACTGGGCACACACAGATGTCCTGAACATTAGCAAGTCTGGATCTTGCATTCAAGTGTGCAAGTGCAACACTGCCCCTAAAAATAAAGCAGGCTTGGCTCAGGACTGGCAAATGAGCTCTGGGCAGATCAGGGTGATTTTCTCACACTTTCATGTGACTCCAGTGCACAGCGAGCTCCTTTGCCTGCAGCTGCTGCTGTGCTATTTGTTCAGGTTTGTGCCTCCAGCTGTTCTTCTCCCTGCATTGTTTCCAGAGTCAAAGTGAGGTTAATTGCCTTTGCAGCAGTGTCAGTGGACAAGAGAAAGATCTGACTTTGAAGCTTATACTGCTGCTGCTGAGCCATCTCCCAGTGACTGCTTAGCATGAGGCAGCAGAAATTGCTTGTCCTCAGTGACATGCAGTTATTTTTAACTTCTCCCTTATTAACTTTTTTATGAGTGTGCATAATATCCCACCTTATAAAATATTAACACCTTCAAATTATTACCCTTTTTCAAAAAAAACCCCAGGCAGATTAACTGTGCATGCAAGTGGCAGAGCAGCAAAACACCCACAGAGCATCCTCACCCGGTCAATGAAACACTGCAGGAACCACTTGGTTGTGTAAATCCCTGTAGTCATCTGCTCCTTGTCCTGGGAGGAGACAGCAAGAGAGACAGGCATTTCACGAGGCTGGCTGCTGGAGGTTCAAGCAAATCACAGGATTTTGGGGAGGTTGGCTGGCTGGTGTATTAGTGCTGGGGTGTTGGGGGCAGGATCTGGCTGCAGTTTGTCTCCCAAGAAAGCCCCTGTTTTAAATACCAATGGTGAAGCCTTGCTTTAGCCCTTTGCCCAAGGTATTCATTGAACCTAATCCTTGACATGGCCAGACTTCTGCCACAACTTTGGAGAGGGATTTCTAGAAGCTTTTCTGGCCTAATATCTACTCCAGGGATTTACAAAAACCTTCCAGGAACCCAAACCATGTGCTCCTTGCAGGCGAGCATTTGTTTTTCCATAGCAATTCCCATGCAAGCCTCCTGGATCACCACAAAAATTACTGACCCCAAGTATCCCACAGGTAAATACAGACCTACAAAGTCAAGCCAGGTTTGCTAGTACTACCTTATTTGTGTAGCATGGCTGCTGCAGGAGCAGGATAGCTTGACAGGCTAAGGAAAACTCTTAAAAAACTTACCAACATCACCCTGCTCTATCACTTTTCCATCTCTCTCTGGTCCCTGGCACAGCAATCACACACAGCTTGCTTTGTCTGGCATGGTTGATGGCATGGCACGGCTGGTGCTGGGGTGCACAGCACCCTGCATGCACACAAAGCCAACGTGACCACTGCTGCAAAGCCAGCAAAGTGGTGGAGATGGGAAGAGAAAGAAGCCCATGGGATTAACAGATGGCTCCAGTCTTTGCTTTTGGCAAGTGCTGGGCACCTTGCAAGCCTGGGGAGCCTTTGGGAAAAAGAAGGCACAAGTAGCTTTCAGAGACTTATTCCTATCCTCCTAGCCCAGGTTCCCCCACGCTGTTGCTATCATTAAGTGAAATTGTGTCCTGGCTCTGGTTCACTTACATGGCCAGAGCTGGCTCATTTGCAGCACAAAGCAAGAGCTATTGCAGATGATGGCAATAAACCCAGCTATTCCTGGAGCCAGGCCACCGAGAGCCTTCGAAGCATGAGAAACCTTCAGGAGTCTGGCCACTGAATACCAACTGCCCACAGTAAATGCAAGAGGGGAGAATTAAGGGAGCAGGTGTTGCAAAACAACCGCCTAGATGTTCGACTGCAGTCGATGTGTCCTGCAGATGCTCCTCCAGCCACCAAATGGCCTTGTACCATCTGCTAGAGAGAAAAACAACTGGATATGCCCAAGCAACAGAACACACAGCAAATCCTATGTGCCTTTATGCCTTTAAACAACATCAAACCCATTAAATGCAAGCACTTGGTGCTAATAATTATTGAAGTAAGACTCCAGGCAGTCCAGCGTCACCCTTTGGGCTTTGCAGCTGGTGTAAGAACAGAGCCCAGCCTCACTGCTGCATGCAACAGCTCCCTTTGCTACAGGCTCCAAGAGCCTGCCCAGCTCTCCTACAGAAGCCTTCAGATTTCAGCAGTCCCTCACTAATGATGACGAGCAAGCAAATGACAGCCATTTGCCTCAGCAGGATTCAGGCACTATTTCATAAACATTTGCCTCTTTGAGGCTGAAGCAGTCCTGCAAGTTTAGAAATATGTTCAGTTGTGCATCTATTTGGCAGAAAATCACACTAATTGCTTTAGCATTAGAATGCAAGAGACTGATAGCAAAGAGATACCATGTGCTTCTTCAGCTTGGGAAACAGTTTGGTTAAAATCTGCTCGTGGTGAGCTTGAAATCTCTGCAGCTTCGGGAACCCAGGAATGAAAAAACCTTAAGGATAAAAGATGAGAGAAACAAAAAAATCATCAGAAAAACTCTGAAGCATTCACGGGGCAGCCTGATTTTCTAGAAACTCATTCTCTGTGTTGCCTGGACCCTGCTACCCTCCCCTGGCATCCCTCCCAGAGCCCGACCTTCATCCCACCCACCTGGACAGTTCCCTCAGCACCAACCCCAGCCAGCCCTTCCCATGCCAGCCCTGCAGCACAGACCCCCTCACCTCCCCACTGCCTGCTTGTCAGAGACTTGGCTTGGCCAAGACCCCTCTGAACACATCGTGGGCTTCCCAAGGTTCTGAGAAAAGCTGAAGGTGTTTGAACACCACGAGTTTGTGCAGAACCCTGTAATCTAGCAGGACACGCTTTTAAGGCTGTCTGGAGTTATCGAGCCATAAGGCTTAGCCCTCCACTCATACAATAAACCTCTGTGCACAGACTGCTGCTAACCACAGGTAAGATGAAAGGGTCCTTAATGTGTTTGAAGTCAAATAATACAGCACATTTGGTGGAATTACATCTTCATAAAACCACGAGGGCACGGAGCTGGTGGCATGCTAAAAACGGAGCATTACATGATGCTCTTGGAGGCACTTCTGTGAGACTTCTTAAAGACTCGTAACCTTGAGTTAATTGATTGCCAAGGGCAAGGCACTCTGGAGGGAAGATAGCACCTCTACGAACGTGTTAATTACTGAGCACTGAAGTTCAGTGCCAATAAACCACATTCTTCTCTGATGAACTTCTCTGCCTCCAACAGTGAAGCCCAGCTCCGTAGCCAGGTTGTGTCTGCACATACTTAAGCCCTACCTACTTAAAACAAGTATGTGAGGAGAAACTAGTCTCTACTGAGCAACCTAAGCAGCCCTCCCTCCCGCCAGCAGCGTGGCCCAGCCTTACCGTGCATGGCGTGCCGCTGGTTGGTCAGCAGCTGGGCCAGCGCCCAGAACGCGTCCTCCTCGTTCAAGTACATCAGAAGGATGGCTGCGATCTGGCTCATCCCTTGGCAGTAGCTCACCTCCTGCGAGAGCCAAGAGAAACACAAGTCCTGCCATGCCATCAGACCCCACCGGGATGCTAATGCTGCCAAAGCAGGTCAGGTTGCCTGTGCTTCCCTGTCCTCTTTCAAGGTCTGTCCCATTTCAAGGGCTTTATGCCCAAATTCACAGCTCCCATATGTCTACAGCATGTGCCATGTCACTGAGTCACAGAGAGGTCTGGGCTGGAAGGGACTTCTGAAGATCATCTTGACCAACCCTCCTGCCATGGCAGGGACACCTCCCACCAGCCCAGGTTGCTCCAAGCCCCATCCAACCTGGCCTGGAACACAGCCAGGGAGGGGGCAGCCACATCTTCCCTGGGCAACCTGGGCCAGTGCCTCACCACCCTCATTGTAAAAAATATCTTTCTTACGTCCAATTTAAACCTACCCTCTTTCAGTTTAAAACTCTTACCCCTTGGCCTGTCACTATAGGCCCTGGTAAAAAGTCTTTCTGTCTTTCTTAAAAGCCCCCTTTATATATTGAAAGGCCACAATAAGGTCTCCCTGGAGCCTTCTCTTCTCCAGGTCAAACATCCCCAACGCTCAGCCTGCAGCTACTTCAAGGAATAGGGGATGGGAGCATGTGGCTCCAATACTGTTTTGGATTCCTTCAGCCACATGAGCACTAAAGTAATCAAAGAGTAAATAAATCTGGTAAGCATTTAGCTGGTATGAGGGAAAGCAGAGTCTTTGTTTCCTTGACTGCCCCTCTAAGCATCTTCTGGGGCAACTGATCTCTCCTGGAGATGGAGGCAGTAGGTTTAGCTGCTAATTTAGGCTTGTTCTTGCGGGAAAGCCAAAGAGCAATCCCTTGTTCTTTGCTGCCACTTGCCCAAACGGCATCTGCTGGATGTCATTTACCAGGTGACAAAATGAATGAGGGAACGAAACAACAGTGCAGAGTCCTGCAAGTCTTGTAGCTGTCTGCACAAACCAGTATTAGGACTTAAAACTGTAATTGCCACTGGCTAAATGTGGGGGCTGTATATTTATATATACAAACATACATATATACACATATATAAAAATATATAAAGCTTTAAAAAAAAATCTTTATATATCTCTCTATATATAAAGCACAACACTATTCACTTTAACTGGACTAACTTACTACTTACGGTGTTATAAACCGAGTATGCTGACAGGACATGGAAGAGTGCCTGTTGCCTGGGGAGAAAGGAGGATATTAAACCACCTGAGCATGAGCACACACAGAGTGTCCAGCTCTGTGTGACACCAACACATACACACAGCGACCAAAGGCTCTGACCACACCCAGCCAAGTGGTGACTTCTGCAAGGAGCCGGGCTCACAGAACCAGAAAGCACCTTGATGGGCACATGGGATGGGACCTCTTCCTTCAGGTGGAAGTCACCAGTGGCCCTGTGGAGCAGGGCTGAACCAGCCTGCTCCATCAGCAGGTCTCCTGGGGACACACGCACGTACCCACACGCGCCGTGTCCAACACACCCGCTCTTCAGGTTTGGAGTGGTGGTGGGTTTTTAACAGACTTGCAGCCACCCAGCCATCAAGTGTTACACGTCCTGGGGGAAAGCACTGCCACCATTTTATGAGTAGGTTCCTTTTTCCCTTCCCTCCTTGCTGAAGGAGTCACCATATAGCTGTGCAATGCAGGCTTTCTCGTAGACTGTACGTGTAGGGCAGCCAGGTGTGACTCATCCAAGTGACAAAGCCACCGTGTCAAACCTCTCCAACCCCACATGTGGTGGAGACCACATACGTCCCATCCCACCCAGCTCCCAACAGACCCACCCCATTATCCCAGCCAGCCCAAACCAAGCCCTCTGCAACTGCAACCCTAGCACCGTGGGGGACAAGGCACTGCAAACCAGCTTGATGCTTGGCTCAAGAACTGGGGCTGAACATGGTCCAGCGTGGACCTGCCCAAAGAGAGAACCAGCAACCCAACAGCTGTGGGTCGTACCACGCGCTGGTGGTTTTGGAGCAGGCAGAGGTGGCTCTGCTCTCCTGTGAGCTGCTCTGAGCCAGGGGGCTGCTGGCCACCCCATCCAGCTCATCCCATGCACACCCCCCAGCACTGGTGCCCACACAAAGCCTCCCATACTCACTTCACTCCGTAGCGATCCCGAAACATGATGTGGTTTCGGAAGGTGCGGTTAACGTCCAAATCTATCTGCTTGATTTCCAGCGAAAAACTCTTCGCTTGTTCTTTCATTTGCTGGAGAGGAGAGAGGCAGAAAAGAGGCAGGAGTCAGACCCCACCTCAGCCCACATGTCTCTCCACACAGCGGGAAGCACGCATCCCACAGCTTGAGCAGCAGCTCGAGAGCTGCAGAGAGCTACTGCAGAGCAACCCGAGGACACTGTCCTGCAGTGAGCAACCATCTGCAGCTCAGAGGTGAATCCCCAGCCCCTCAGCTGTGCTGATGGCCCAAGGACAAGGGGATGACCCCACACTCAGATGCTACAACAGCTGCCAACCCAGCCTTTGCCCATCTTCCACTGGAGATACCAAGTTTTCAGAATCTAAAACCTTTACAGTTAAATTCCACTCTGATTTCTTTTGATTTCTTTGTGGTACCTGACCTGGCTGTCATAGAGCATCGAGACCTCTGTTGACACTTAAGGAATGATACAGTTCTATAACCAACATGCAGATATAAGCACCGAGCCCCTGAGCTCTTCAGGGGCTCAGTCATAATAAAGTCCAAACTGTTAGGACACTCTGAAGCAATCTCTAATTACTACTTCCCCTGCAGAAGAGAATCATCTTAGGTTTAAGGAGTTTCCACTAGAAAAGCAGTTCTGGGGTTTTCCCTTGGACTGGTGCAAATTTTAAGGAACTGGCAGAGTCCAGAACAGAAGCTAAACTCAAAACCAAGGATCCCCATGTTCCCCCATGCTGGCTAACCATTTAAGGCTTCACACAGACAAAGGACTGAAGTTCACTGCAAAAAAAAGAAAACTCAAACCAAAGCTAAGCCTACCTCAACCAATTGTGCCCTCAGAGTCCCAAGCTCAAGCTGCTCCATGGACAAATCCCAGTGCAGTCCCATTCCTAACCCACTGTTCAGCCCCACGCATGCAGGCAAGGACCATTACACTATAGCCAAGCATCTCACCTCACAGCCTTTAGATACCACCAGTGATCATGCAATTGCCCTCCTTCCTTAATATTTCCAAGGTTAATTACATTAGTAAAATGCATTTAGTGACTGTCTTCAGGCAGTCTGAGATCCACCACCAGTATGGGGCACTGGAGATGAGTAGCAAGCCCAGCTTGCTTGGAGCCCAGAGTCAGGACCACTCCTTGCTCACACAGGAGACAGAAAAGAGCACATCTGCAAGAGCTGCTTCAGCAGCTGCCATCCCACTAATGCCTGTCAGCCTGATACAAGGCACCCCTGAGGTGGTGACATCAGCTCTGGGGAACATCAAAAGGTCATTAGCACCCAAATGTGTCCAGCACAGCCGACACTCAGGGCAGTCACAGCACCTCGTCACAGTAATTCCAACCCTGAAAGCAGCTGTATGGAGGAGTAACAGTGCAGGGGCTACTTTGAATTATTGCCTGCACTAGACAAGGGAGGATAAAAGGAATGAAGACCTGATAAACAACATCATTTCCCTGCTGTGAATCCTCTCTGCATCCTATGGCTCCTTGCCCTCTATACAGCAGGCACACTACCCGGGACAAGATGACTATTCATGTGCACCGGGTCACTTCAGTTCACATTTCCCTGCTGAAAGCTCTCTTGTTTTCCCTGCCAGAACAACACAGAAATCTCCCAAAGACTGTAAAACCCCTACTTTGGGGTTTTTTAAAATTCCTGCACCTGAATAGCAGGTAAGTTGCACAGCACTTTATCACCTCCATTCACCCAGGAGGCTTCATTAATTCTGCAGATGGTAAGCAAGAAGCCTGGGATGAGCTGTTCTCCTTTTCCCCCGTGTTTAGGTAACCTGGGGGCCCACAGATGCTCTGCCAAGCTCAGTAGCACTGTGAGCCCTGTGGGCTGGTGGCAGAGCAGAGGCTGGGAAGCTGGAGGTCCCATCCCAGAGACCTTTACCTTTTACAGAGCAGTGGGTGAAAGTCAGGATGCCTCTGCTCTGCCCCACAGCCACCACATTTCTCCTGCCACCTTCTCAGCTCTCCTCAAGCCCTCTCGGCTGTGGCTATAAAACCCCAAGGAGGCAGAGCTTCACACCCATGTGTAAACCAAGTGTGGCACATCCCATGGTAGCCTCTGGGCTCCTGCAGCATCAAGGACAACTGAGCTGCCATGGCCTTGAGGAAGTCTCAGAGACTTGCATGGAACGGACTTGGAGGACAGCTGGGATGGGACACAGTGCTCTGGACGTGACTGGACCAGGGTTTTTAATTGCATCACTCCAGAGGCAACACGGACACGGGGAGCAAGGTATTGCTCTTGGCTGGGTAAGTACCTCCTCTGCCAGCCCAAGCATAGGGAACATCATCCCTACAGAGGGAGCAGTAGGTATAAAAAAAGATAAATCACCTGGCACCTGCCAGGGGGCACACTCAAAGCTCAAGGCATGTGCAAAAGCCAGGCTTTTGTGCCAAGGCTCATGCCCCAAGGAGAAATGCAGTGGCCTTGGGACCAGCAGCTCCAGGACACACAGCCAGGGCTGAGGCTCAGTCTCTTCTTGAAAGCAAAACTCCCCAGCCAGGACCTGCACTCAGCCTCTTCTGGAAGAAATCAAGGGAGAGCTAATGACTGGCAGCAGGTGGCACCAAAGAAGAGGAAGATTAAGATGAGCTTGTAGGGGGTTTGCATCCAGCAAAGCCTATTAGCCCTGAAGCTCTGGTTTATCACAGACCCCTCTGGAACACAGATAACACTCCTTGCAACTTTCATTTGTTTGGATGGCTCTCCTGCCTGCGCAGCACAGCTCTGAGGGAGGGAGTGTGACAGTGAATCTCTCCCAGCACACAGATTCTTATCTCTGCTTAGAGCCCAGCCAGCCTTCCCCAAGCCCTGCACACGACTCCATCCCAGCAGCATCTGGCTATTAACAGCTACGCCTGACTAACTGTAACCAGTGTTAGCATCATCCTGCTTAATAGGAAGAGATCTTTAGAAACATCTGCTGGAAGCAGCACTTAACCTCCGGCCTCCGAAACACAACTGTCTCCATGACACCCTGATCCTCACCTGAGTACGTGACGCAAGCTAAACCATAAGACAAACTTGGAAAATAAGTTAATTATCAACCAAGGGCTTCCACACGCTGCCTACGGCAAAAGGCAGCACAAAGGAGCCCAGATGTCTGAAATAAAAAATAACCAAATATAGCAGGCCCTGTCACTCAGGTTCTTGTTCAATGCACACTACAGAAATTGCTTATTTTACAGCAAGGAATCCAAGCCTGCAGCACACAGTGCTCTGGTAGGAAGCAATGCAAGGCAGGCCTTTCTCCTATCTGCAGAGAAAATAAGAGATCTTTAATAGAAAAATGATTTTTATTCGATTTTTAATAGAAACTCTCAAGACAGTTATAAAAATATTGAGGATGGGAGATAAAAGAAGCCACCAATTCTACCCAAGCTCTTCCAACTCTGCCAGTCAACTTCCAGCTGCAAATCCAAGTTGTAAGCCAGGACCCCGAGTTCACAAATCCTGCCACCAAGCTTGCAACATCTGCCCTCACCCCACCCTTACTTGAATTTCTTGACCAAGGACACATTGCTGGCTGGTTTAAGGCTTCTGACCTTGCTCTGCATTTCAAAATGCCCTGAGTGAAATTCTCAAGCACATGGAGAGGTTTGGGGTACCCCCATCCAGCTCCTATCTGCTTCACATCACTGCAGGGAGCTCAGGGAACTGCAAGCAGTACCTTTGCTAAGCTTCCCCTCCCTCTTTCCTGCATTTTTCCCTACGGATGCAGTAACACTGACAGCATCTTTGCTTGCAGCTTCCAGCAGAATAAATGAAGCAGCACATTAGGGAAAGCAGCAGGCTAATGTGCTAAAAGGCTCCAGCCTAATGTACACATACGGATAAAGAGTTTATCCCCTTTGCATTTTCAGTCCTCATTAATTTGAAGCCTTCCCTTCTCAGACCTCACAGCAGTTCCTGGACAGGATCAGGCCCCACCACCAGCACACACTGCGTGGTGCTTGCCATGCTGCTGTGCTGTGAGGGAGGATGCAAGGGCTGGGTGTCCTCCCCACCCCTTAAAGCATCCCTGTAAGAGCCCCCCTTTCCCTCCTGCCCGTGTGGGTGGAGATGGAGATGCATGCATCCACCAAGAGTCCGACTGGCCCCAGGTGGTGAAGCCCCACCAAACCAGCCTCCCCACCACCTTCCTCCCGTTGTCTTTGCCAGGAAGAGCCCATACC
This sequence comes from Podargus strigoides, assembly GCA_028020825.1. Taxonomy (NCBI): domain Eukaryota; kingdom Metazoa; phylum Chordata; class Aves; order Caprimulgiformes; family Podargidae; genus Podargus; species Podargus strigoides. The sequence continues at coordinate 7,887,509 of CM051633.1, forward strand.
TCATATTTTCCTTCATTCTCCTTCTTCATCTTCTCGACGTCCAGCAGAAGTGACCAGACCTGGCCTCGCACCTGAAGAGGGATCCCCTTGTACACTCGCCGGCACATCTGCGGGGAGGGAAACGTGCAACGTTAGCTGGTCCTGCTGGTCCCAGAACAGATTTACTCCCTGGTTTGCTGCTGTGGACTACCAGCCATCCGAGTGACCCTAACCAATCACTTCCTCTGCCTGTGCTGGTGCAGAGTGGCCATCTCCAATCTGATGGATGAGCTGAGCACCTGCATGTATTGAAGACACCTACTCAGACAACATCAAGCCATGTCTCATGCTTTTAACCCTATTGAAAGAGCTAGACACACAGAATCACAGAGTGTTAGGGACTGGAAGGGACCTCAAGAGATCATCTAGTCCAGTCCCCCTGCTGGAGCAGGAATACCTAGATCAGGTCACAGCAGTACCCATTCCATGCACACAGGCCCGACTTGGACTCCTCTCCAAGGACCAGACACAGCACCCTTGGCTTTGAAGCCTTTGATCTGACCTAGCACGGCTCTTCTCACCTGGATCCTGAGGGACTGGGATAAAAATATATTTCCCCTTGAAGAGGAGAGCCCTTACCATGAGAGTCACAGGAATGCATCCACAGCAACTCCCACAGCTTGATTAGCAGCAAAGGAAACTATGGGCTACACCAAGAGCTCTCCACTGAGGGTGCAGGGCACTCCTCAAGCAAGGAGGGGGACTGGGGACAAACATGCATGTGTCCCTCCTCCTGCCTCCACATGTTCACTTCATCTCACAGATGCCTCTTCCCTTTTTTTCTTGTCATAAAGCCCTCTCTCTCTAAGGAAACCATTAAATTTCAATGGAAAACAGACCTATTGTTCCATCCTCCCATTAAAAGAAAAAGCTTCATAAAAAAGAAAAAAGCCTCATTTCTGACTATTTTCCACCCTTTCATTTATCCCACCCATGAAATGCCTTGCAGCTGCACTACAAAGCCAACTGTGGCACTCCTCCAGGTCCCTGAGGCCCCTGGGTATGCTGAAGGACCTGCTGCACAGGCCCCAGCTCCAGCCATGGAGGAGATTTATGTGGTGACATGGCAGTCCCTCAGGACCAGGCAATTCCTTGGGAGGGGACAGAGTTGTCGGATTCCTGGTCACGACGATGAGGTTGGGGCTGAGCAGGGCAGTGCTCAACCAGGCAATCAATTGGAGCTACTGGCATTACCTGGTATGAAGGCATCCAACCTCCTTCAAAATCCCTCTTCTCTTTCCAATGGGTGTTCTGCCTCATGCGTTTCAGGCTGATGCAAGAGAAGGGCTGCAATTCACAGGGAAGCATCAAGATCCTAGCAGAAGGTTTTCTGGATGTGGTCCTGCCATGTTACCTTTAGGTCTCTCACACAAAGCTGAACATCTCCTGTTAGCTTTCCTTCCTGACCCATCTCACATCATCAGCTTTTTCACTTCTAGCTTGACTTCTAGCCTATGCACAAGGTTATAAAGACCATAACCATGGCACTGCATCATTAACCCACCTGGGCTTGCAGCCCCCAGGAGCACAGCCTCACACTCCTTGGTTTCTTACTGTCTGCACGGCAGCACTGTGCCTCAAGTGCAAAACACAGCCATGATGGCTCTTGTCCTAAAGAGCTACTACAAGAACAGACAGGAGGTGGGGTTCACATGGACAGGCTGGGGGACAGCAAAGAAATAACCCCCCTATCCCAGTCAAAATAAGTATATAAACCAGCTATGTAATAAACACCAAGACTGCCATATAGTACTAGGAGAGCCAGATGTGTGCCAGAACACTTTTCCACCACATTATGGGAAATATTTCATTATTTCTGCCGACACAAAAAGTGTCAGTGTAACGTGTCCTGATCCTCTAAGTGTAATGGACATTCAACATTTGAAACCCCATTCCATTCTCAGCACTTGCCAAATGCTGGCTCTGCCCCAGGTGTTGCTTAGCACCAGCTCTGAGGGTCCAATGCATAGCCAGGACCACACCCTACAGAAATTCTTTGAAAGATCCTGCCCTCCCCTCTGTACACACCAAATAAGAGCTGCTCCCTAAAAAGCATCACCCTATCAAGACGTGCCCACAGAAGGCCACCACCCTACTCCACAGCATCCTGCATTTTACGTGGGACATTCACTGTCTGCACACCCAGAGGAGCCACTCCTGCTCGCCCAAGCTCACACAAGGAGGTTCACACTGTGCAGGACAGCTTCACCCCCATGGCTCAAAGACCAAGGAGACAGACAGGAGGTTCCCATTCCCTGGGAGTCATTAAATCAGGACAAAAGAAGTGCAGTGCACCAGGAGACACCAAGCGATGGGGTTAGATGAACCACGTCCCCAGAGCAGTACTGGGAAGGTGCCCATGAAAGCTTGGCTCCTGCAAGTCCTTGTGACTTCATGAAGCAAAAGCTGAGACAAGATCAAGAAACCAGAGTACATACAATTCAGATAAAATCACCAATTCAGAAAAAATTATTTATTTCCAACGGATTAGGCAAGACTGACTGACAGCTCCTGAGGTAGAGGATGATGCTCAGCTTCACGGGAAGAAAATAATTGTTTTGAATTCCCAGAACTGGGGTTGTTGTACTTTAATGAGTGCAACCCTCCCTGGCACACAGTAAATGTCTCTAACTATTTTCTCCACGTGAGAGTATGGTAGGAACAGGGGAGTTACAAAACATGCTAAGATGGAACTCAAGTGAAATGCCTCCCTGTTATGTACCCAAGGGCTTTCCTCCTCCCACTGCCTCCAGATGTGAAACTGGTAAAACCTCAGAGTCGTGAGTCACGTGGAGGAAAAATAAGCAATTTTCCTTCGTCGTGAAACTCGAAGGAAAACAGGGAAGTTATCGTTAAAAGCAGCATTTATGCTAGGACAAACTGACAGAGAGAATGCAGCAGGTGATGGCAACTCCTGCTCCATGTGAGAAGACAACGCTCAAGGTCACTATTTTCTGTCCCTTATAAACCACTGTTTTGCCAATCCCTAGGCCTAGCACAAAGGATGCAGCCAGCAGTAGAACAAACCAGTAACCAGATTCTACTGCACACAAAAGGGTCAGGACATGGGTGATCACTGGGGGTACAAACAAGTCAAACAGATCACACAGACATCAACCCCAACGACCCCAAGGACAACACAGCACAACCAACAACCAGTGGGAGAAAGAAACAGTCTCCCATAGAAGAGATGGGAGACAGCCAAGCCAAGAGGCTGATCATATAAGACACACGTAGTCCCATATTGTTCCCGACGAAGCCCACCTTCACCAGCACCAAACCTGACTGGGCCCAGTTGCAGGGAGAGTCAGGAGGTCCTTCCTCAACAGGGAAACTCTGCAAAGTGCCTCCACCTCACAGACAGACACCCCACCCTTCCTGCAAGTGGCCCCAGCTTTTATCCCCACAGCAGCACACCTGGCACTCATTTACCCAAGGGCTTTCCCTGCAAGGTCAGCCACACCTTGGAGGAAAGCCAAAAGGCAAACTCATCCCCTCCTTTTGAAGGACCATGGGGACCACCCATATGTCAACCTTAATTCAGGGCTCGGGGTTCAGACCCCAGCACTTGAACCACTCAGGCCTTAGAGATAGGAAGAGAGCACCTAGACCATGCCCCATGCAGACTGAGACAGACAGGAAATGGCAGGAAAAACAGACATTGTCCTACTTCACCAATGGAGATGCTGGTGGTTGAAGTGATGGCTCAAGGCATTGTACAGAAAGGCCATGCCAAAGCCAAGGACTGAACCAAGAGTGTTTAAAACTTGCTCTGGGTTTTGCCATAGGATCACCTTCCCTCTCTAGGCTTTAACACACGCTTGTGGCACAGAGGCCATTGTCACCACATCCCCATCTCTCCCTGCCCCATGGGCCTTCTTTCCAGTAGATGGGATAGGGAAGACTATAGAATCACAGAACAGCCTTGGCTGAAGAGACTTCTGAGATCATCAAGTCCAACCATTAACCCAGCACTGCCCAGTCACCACTGCCCCATGTCCCTCAGCTCCACATCTCCACGGCTCTGAAATCCCTCCAGGGATGGGGACTGCCCCACTGCCCTGGGCAGCCTGGGCCAGGGCTGGGGAACTCTTGCAGTGAAGAAATTCTTCCTAATATCCAATCTAACCCTCCCCTGGCACAGCTTGAGGCCATCACCCCTCGTCCTGTCACTGTTACCTGGCAGAAGAGACCGACCCCCCCTCGCTACTCCTTCCTTTCAGGGAGCTGCAGAGAGCAATGAGGTCTCCCCTCAGCCTCCTCTGCTCCACACTGAACCCCCCAGTTCCCTCAGCTGCTCCCCATCACACTTGTGCTCCAGACCCTTCCCCAGCTCCACTGCCCTTCTCTGGACACGCTCCAGCAGCTCAGTGTCCTTCTGGGAGTGAGGGGCCCAAACTGAACACAGTACTCGAGGGGTGGCCTCACCAGAGCTGAGTACAGGGGACAATCACCTCCCGGTCCTGCTGCTCACACCATTGCTGATACAGGCCAGGATGCTGTTGGCCTTCTTGGCCACCTGGGCACACTGCTGGCTCATGTTCAGCCGCTGTTGACCAACACCCCCAAGTCCTTTTCCACCAGGCAGCTTTCCAGCCACTCTTCCCAAGCCTGGAGCGTTCCATGGGGTTGTTGTGACCCAAGTGCAGGATCCAGCACTTGGCCTTATTGAACCTCATCCCATTGGCCTCAGCCCATGGATCCAGCCTGTCCAGATCCCTCTGCAGAGCCTCCCTACCCTCAGGCAGGTCAACACTGCCACCCAACTTGGTGTCATCTGAAAACTGACTGAGGGTGCACTCGATCCCCTCATCCAGATCATCGATAAAGACATTAAACAAGACCGGCCCCAGCACTGAGCCCTGGGGAACACCACTGCTGACCGCAGTTAGCTCCACTCACCACAGCTCTCTGGGCCCAGCCAGCCAGTTTTTAACCCAGGGAAGAGTGCACGTGTCTAAGCCATGAGCCGCCAGCTTTTCCAGGAGAATGGTGTGGGAAACGGAGTCGAAGGCTTTAGTAAAGTCCAGGTAAATGACATCCACAGCATTACCCTCATCCACCAAGCGAGAACTGCAGACCTGAGCTCCATCTTCCTGCATCAGTGAAGTACCCATCCAAGTGCTCTGGGTCTTTAATTAGAGGGGTGGAGTCATTGCCTTTAATCACAGGACATCTTTGTGCAGTATTTAAGACGCTGAAGTTAAAAAGGGTTTGGGAGGGGTGGGTTGTCTTTTTAAAGCAGAATATACACATTTAAGCCCACTTTCACATTTTGGAGCCTCTCACTGTTGGCTTCTCAGCCATGCACATGGTCCACAAGGGAGAGACTGCAGGAGTGATGCCCAAATTTGGGGTTAGATGGCAATTGCACTTTCAAGCCTCTCCATATAACCACCATATGTCTCCCACACCTTGAGGTGGGGAGCAGCCCCACCTCCTCAGTTCCTTTAGGGCTCAAAGAGTGATCCTTCTGGAGAGGAAGGACTCCTTCACTTCCTCTACCAGTGATGCACCGAGGGAGCCAAGCTGTGAAAATCTTCACCTGGACTCTGGGTGAAGCCTCCACCACTCTGGCAAAGAGGACTTTTTTGCCCCACAAAGCTGACTGACTTTGCTGTGCACGGTTTTCTTTTCATATGGATAATGGTTGCTCCCAACTCAGCTGTTGTCCCTGCAGCTGGAACCGTGGCGATGCCTCATCAGGTGCCAGCAGGTCTGTGGGGGCTTTGGCAGTGCAGGGGCAAATTTAAATCCTAAAGGTGATGTGTTGTGGGTGGCGTTTGCATTTATTACCAGGGCCAGGGCTACCTTTGGGGGACAAGGAAATGCTACCTGCCTTTCCAAAACGGCAAAACCCAGCAGCAAAAGTCACCCTGCAGCTCCCAGGTACAACCCCCTTTATCCCCATGGCATTGTGGGCAGGGGACCTGACTTCAGCCAGCCCTGCCACGACCAATGTCTGCTGGCTCTCCCCAGCCTGAGCAGATTATTCACTCCTGAGGGTCCGTGTCAGTCCATACAGAGCCCTGATTCATGCTAAGTCGCTTTACTGGCATGGCCTGGATTAAGCACCCTGCACTCCAGTGACCTCAGCAGAGACAAGCCTAGTCCTGTGCAAAAGACAGGATCTGCCCAAAAACCAGACCCCTCTGGCCAGATATCGCTCTGTAAAGGTCCCATCCCACAGGGCGAGCAGCAAGAGGCAGCTTCCAAGTGACACAGAGGTCATATCGAGAGGATATGACCTAGGACTGACACTTCTGGCTGAAATCCACTTATTTGGGGGCTATGAGGAATAAATTATCCCGCTACTGGACTGCACACAGCAGACTCTTTTTTCTCTACAGAACTATGCTGCTGTAACTCTGTATATTCTTACATGGCACCAACCATTTCCTAACTTTCCCAAGTGGAGTCAGGTTGGGATTTAAGCTCAGATTTCAAACAGCCACAACACCCAGACTGCAACCAGCAGCACCCAGGGACGCATACTGGCAGCAGCTGGGGGAACAGAAAGCAAAACCTGCCAGGCTCTGGTGATGATTCACACTGGGGGTCTGAAAAAGCAGCTTTTCCCTGCCTGCCCAATGGGTGGTTGCTTTGGGACTAGTGCCCTGGATGGGTACACAACCCCCCACTGTCATTTCCCAACCCAGAAGCTGAGACAACAACCTAAGCCCTGATCAGGTACTAAGATGCTGCAAAACACGACAGCCTGCTTGAGAAGCCAAGAGTCCCTCTTCAAGCACTCGCTATGGTCAGCTGTCTGCCAGCTCCAGCACATCAACCAGGACTCAAAAGGTTGGTCCTGAAGTCCAGAGAAACCCAGCCTGGAAAACAAGATGGGTTTCTACATCACTCAAGCAGAGCCAAAGTCAGGGCAGCTTCCCTGTGAAACTGCCTGGAGTTCCTGCAACAAGAGTTTTTTCCCCTCTAATAAAGCACAGTCTATCAAAACAAACATCTAAGGGAAGGCTCCTGTCTTCAGTAAGAGCTTTTTCCAAAGATGACATCGTAGTTTTTATTAAAGTAACGCAGAGCTGCTGTCTTGTGACACTTGGTCTTCCATCATGTCAGCGAAGTGCAGAGAACAAACCTGAAGGAAATCTGCAACATGGATGTGACAGCCTGAGTGCTCCGAGGGAACAAAACCAACCCACCCCGCTTTAGAGAAATCAGATCAAGGGCTTGTCACATTTATTTTAGCTAGAAAAAAATCATAACCACCTGAAGGGCATGACTGTGATCCCAGCATAAGGTCCTTGAAATGCCACGTCTGAGCTGCAGCCAGCTGTGGCAGCAGGAACCTCCACACAGCTTCCACGCTCCCAACACAAGAGCATGGGGCTGCACATCCAGAGGAAGGATAAAACCTAATTTTGTTTTTTTTCAAAGCAATTTTTTTGTGCCTCTTAGGGTCTTTGCACTTAATGCTGCATGGCTGCTCCGATGCACAGACCTTCCTGCCTGCCCTCCACTGGAGCCAGGCAGCAGGGGGTTAGGCTGGATGGGACTGAAACCAGAGCTCTTCTCTACACCCCGAGGTCACCAGACTGCTCCTTTCCTGCCTGGGCCAGAGTGCTGCTGCTCCATTTGCTGGGAGGGGGGATGGCCATTTCCAGTACCCCAGCACGCAGACAATGCCGTGTCTGTGCCCAAGAGTCATCAACCGTTTACAGGCTGTTATAAATAACATCATTTATTCCATTACAAGAGCTCTGTGATTTTCTGATCCAAAGACCCTCCAAACCCACTGGCCAGTCTAGCCCCTCGCCAGCCAGCAGTCCTGAGTGACATCGGCTGCAGCATGCGTAACACCAGTAACATAACTAATTACTGGGGTAAATCCAAAGGGCAGATGGTGATCACTCCCACTCCATACACACCTCACCACAGGTCCTGTCTGCCCCACTGGCTGACTCAGGGAAGCCAAGGCGTGCCCAAACTACTCATCATTACCCATCTCAAACATCCCCCAGGACCTGAAGGAAACCCCTGCACTCTGCTGGAACACGGTGTTTTACCCACAGGGCCACTACCCAATTCGTGCTAACTTCTTGTTAGAAAAAACAAAGTCACAGGAGAGCCTCTGGTTTTGCCCATGGAGCAGCACCGATAAACAAAATAATTAGAACCACCTTAAAGTGAACAGAAGGACTGTAAAACCCCAAGCCCATCTCCAGCTCATCCCTGATGTAACAAAGATTTTTTAATATTTTTTTTTCTAAAAAGGACAAAACTACAGCTGAGCTTTGGCAGGGTGAACCTGACATCACTCTGGATGGTCGGGCAAGGGGATGCTCTGCTCAGTGTCCCCCTGCAGCTATGCAAAAATCCTCTGCACAGCCTTTTAACCAGCTCAAGTTTCTCTCAGCAGGAGCAAGGAGCACTACAGCTGAACACTGCTCCTCCTGTCGAACATGAAGGCTGCAGAGGTCATGGTGACAAGGTGACACTGGGCTTCAGCCCTCTCCTGCACAGAGTGCCATAAGCAGAGCAGGTCAGGTGTGATGCTCCTCTCCTTTACCCAGCAAGGGTCCTGTCACTAGGTTCAAGGGGTTTTAGTTTCAAGAGGTTTGTAACAGGAACATACAACAAATACTATTTATTAAAAATGACTTGGTTTTGTAGTGGCATTTGGTGCAGAGTTTATTTTGAACACCAAAGCCAAGACCTTGATTTCCACAGATTGGGACACATAACCTAACACCTAAGCACCTTCTCACAGGCACAGCTAGGAGCAAAATTTAAAAAATCTAGGTGATGTCCTATACAAATAATTCTGCCTCCAGGGAGAATCACAAGGAACATCAGCTGGAACCTACCAGTCACACCTCCCATGGTAGAGACACAGAAGCGACCTGTGGCATGCAGCACTCCCTGTTCTCAGGGCAGACCCAGCTGGGCACACGGACACCTCTGCTGTCCTGCTTGCACAGGGAAGCAGAAGTGCAAACATGCCAGCAGAATTTAGGAAACCATTTTTAAAACTACTCTAGTCAGAACAGGACTCTTCCCTTGACTGGTAACCCAGCAAATTCAAGGAAAGATTTAAAATATTAGAGACTAATGGGTAGAATTAAGCAATATTTTCCAGTGATCTCTGGTTTCTCTATCAACTTTTAGAAAGTCTGACTTATTGGAAGGATGCACCATTCCTGTCCCTCCAGACAAGTGCTCTTTCTTTCCTCCTTACCTTCTCACTGTTTCTGTATTTGCTCCATTTCTTCAGCATCTTTAGCCACTTGTCCACACGTTCGATCTCCTGCTGTTTTTGCTGGTGCAAGGGGGAAGAAGACAAGACGAATTTAAGAAAAAAAAACCCCAGAAGGTATCTCCTGAAAATACAAAACTTAATTCTCTGTAGTTTTAAACTTCTGTGCAAAGACCTCATAGAATCATACAATCATAGAATCACTATGGTTGGAAAGGACCTCTAGGATCATCAAGCCCAACCTTTATCCCAACATCTCCCTAACCACCAGTGCTTCATCCACTCATTTTTTAAATACCTCCAGGGACGGCGACTCCACCACTGCCCTGGGCAGCCTGTGCCAGTGCCTCACCACCCTCTCAGTAAAGAACTTCTTCCTAATATCCAATCTAAACTTCCCCTGACGCAACTTGAGGCCAATGCTTGCAGGAACTGGTAACTTCAACACATGGTAATTAAAGCAGCATTGGTAAAAATGACAAGACACACAGGCTTACATAGAGAAAGCATTTCCAAGAGGAGTATTCCTTGACAACAAAAATCTTTGCAGGTTCAGCTAGCCTCAACTCGTACCAGCATAGCAGACTGGCAGGGACGAGATGCTCTTTAGTGCCAGTTAGCATGATCCTAACAGACGACATGCTCCCAGCTCAGGGGAGATGATGATGGAGATGATGTTACCTCCAGCCTCTACTGCTCTCCCCAACACGTGCAATCCCCTTTTCAAGCTGCAGCCGCTGAGCACTGTGCCAAAGCAGAGGGAAAAACCCCAAAACTGCTTTAAAAGATGTGATTTCAGTGCAGGAGGGGAGATGCCTGACCTAGCACCATAAAAGCTCCATCAGCTGGGCACTGAGTGGAGTTCCCACTTCTGCCTGGGCAGCAGGGACCAGCGGGCGCTGGCTGTTTGCTTCACTCTTGCTTGCACATTTGTTTCCTCAAAACCCATGCCCTCCCCCGGCAGTGTGATAAGGATCTGACACCCATGACGACAGAGCTGGCAGCTCTCACCTTCTCCTCCAAGGCCGTGCGGGTCGGCAGCTCCTGCTCGCTGGAAAAGCAAGGGGTCACTGATTACTCTACGGGCAAAGGGTGCGGAGGAGTGTGGGGTGCTGCAGCTCAGGGACCACCTCAGGCACCTAAGGAGATAGGGCCTGGGGGCTTTGTGCCTTTGCTACAGCTGTCCCTGAGAAGGAAGACACAGAGGAAGCACCAACCAGAACTCCACCACATTGTGGGAGCCACTGGGGGATAATCAAGCACTGGACATTGCTGGAAAGCCTGGGCATAAAGCTCCTCTTCAATACACACATGATCAGCAATTAACAGATGTGTGCATGTGTGAGATTTCTGGACAGCAACTGCGTTGAACACCCCTCTTGCACACAAAACACCAACTATTATAGCTTTTATAACTATTAAAACTTTTTGTCTGGATTTGGAGTAAAAATAGTTCTTTTAAGCATTCTCCCCAGGCACAGCATGTGCATCCAATTAATCTGTCCCTCGCTTAGGATGGGGATTTCCTAAGTGAACTGAGAACCATCAGATATCTCGTCTCATCCCTTCCTACACCCTCATGAATCATCAGGTGCAAACGCAACAGCGTCGCCCTCTGTGACACACAGCGCACCTCTGTGGAGCCTGCACTGTCTGGCACGAGGCTTGTGATGGGCAACCATGTCTGAGCCTTGTCTTGCAGCAGTTTCAAAGCATCAGAGTGTCTGAATATGTGTGGTTGAGGAAGGAGTCGCATCCAGTCTTTCCTCCCGCATCTGGGACTGATCAAGCCAAGCCACAGAGGGGCTCATAGGAAAGATGCTGGATCTGCCACGCTCGCTGCAGACGGGTGGTTCGCACAGACACGGGGTCAGAGAGGGCAGGAGAAGGCAGGAGGACTTACTGCAGGAATCCAAACCGGTCTGTAACTTTATACAGCGTGAAATCAGCATCTTCCCACGGGTCAATCTGAGCTCCTTCCTGCCTGCCCTGAAAGCAGAAAGGACACCTGTGAGCCAGCTCCAGCACTGAGAATGCCCCAGGGTCTGCATCCCTCCCTCCCCACATGCTAGAAGGCATAGAGTCAGGAGACCAAAACCCGCTCTAAAGCGACAAACACAACGCAGGCAAGAGAAAAATGCACAAGCTCAGCCTATCCAGCATCCCTAGTGTGCATCAGCTATGGGCTGGGAAGGGCTGTACATCCAAGAAACCACTGCTGTCGGGCACAAGCCACCCTGGTGTTAAGGGAGCACTGAAGCATAAGAAGCCCAAGACCTTTCAGTATCTGTGCTGAGCATACACGAGACCTGTGAGAGTGCAGTGGTGAGAGGATGTGCAGGCAGAAGCAGGTAAGGAGAGCTGGCACAAAGCCTGATGGTGTGAGGGTTACTGGGGTGATGCCTGCAGGGGGGCAAAAGTTCTTATTCAAAGCATTCCTAACCAGCTAAATAGCTTCAGCCTTAGCCAGCATGTCAGGGAGAAACACGAGGTTGGTACCTTCTCATACTTGGCAACGATCTCCGCTTTTTCCTGGGCTATTAAAGACTCTATATCTTTCTTCATGTCAGAAGCTGCAAGGCTAAAAAAAGAAATAAAAAAGTGAAAAAGGGAAAAGGAGACAAGTAAATGTGTACACAGCATGGGAAATATTTTAGGGAAGTGCTAATAGAAAAAGCCTTTGCTGACAACTTTAGCTTCCAGCCATATCCCATGGCTAAAATTAGTCTGAGGTTGAAAAGCCCCTGTACAAAGCGAGCGTGGAGCTTGCCTGCATGCAGCAGGACTGCCAGCTCCCAGGTCCCAGCACAGGGACACAACTGAACCCAAGCAAGGGAGAGTCTTGTCTGCTGTAAGACAAGAAACTGTGCCTTTGGCTCTTAGGCACACATGAGCCTGTATGAAAGACATGAGGCTTTGAAACTGAGTCAAGCAAACCAGGCACAGAGCCCTTGCCCTGCACAGGTCACAAGCCAGCTGGGCACTGCACAGTGTAGTCTTCATGTGGATGACAGCAAACTACCACACTCCTGCCCTCACCTGTGGATGTGAAGCCATGAGATGTTCTGTAGGGGCATCTGAAGGCAGATTTAACGTCAGAGGAGAAACTAAAAGGAGAAGTTTTTGCCTGCTGAAGTGTGCACACAAGTAAACTGGCCTCTAGGTGGTTACCTTCTATACACTCCCCAAAAAGAAAAACAACGCAGTAGCAAGACGAGTGCAGAGTCCCCATCTGCTCTGAGATGGATCAGTCTTGGTCTCAAGAAGACCCAGCCTAGTTTTCTGAGGTCTGTGCCCACTGCTCTGTGCTCCATCCCATACACAGGTACGAGCAAGACAACTTCCCACGCCAAACATGACTGGAGTGTTATCTTGTAGAAGCCCAAAGGAGCAGCCTTTCTGTTACCAGGTTACCCAAACCTTCGGGCTATGGGTAAAATATTTTTAGTCCACAGTTGCTAGTGGCTTAGTGCTTGGAAAAGTTTTTGAATACTTAAGAGTGTAAAGCCTCTTAGAATAGCTTGTTACAGAGTCAGACTGCATTTTTTCTGCTCTGAGGAGGTTTGGCCTATTTTGCCTGCTGTAAAAAGATTCAGCAGGACTGGGAAAAAACTGTTATGAGCCACCACAGCCTTAAAATATTTTCCCCACTGTCACATTACAAATGATCCAGTGATTTACCTAGAACATCTGAAAGCTAAACAACTTCAATAATAGATTCCAGAGGTTTCTTGTAGGGCTTGAAAGGAGCACCCTGGAGCATCTGGGATCCCCCTAGTAGAACAGACTTGAAAGCCTCCCACAAGAAATTACCAAATTTTGAAAAGCCTTTTGAAAATAAAAATAGAGCAGGTCGACACCCATTATTGCATCTGAAGCTGGAGAGTAAATCCTGCCTTGCTGTGCTCTGGTCCTTTCTCAAAGCGCTGGTGACCACCTCCCTGCAGAGAAGAGGAGCATTGCCACCCACAGATGAAACACTGTGCAATAGCAGCTCAAGAATGGTGCACTCCAAGCTGCCATTGCAGCTCTCCAACGGACACCAGGCAGACAAAATCCCCAGGGACCCTGACCTCCCTTCAGGAGGAACTTGAAGGGTTCTTGTCCTAGGACATGCTACCCCACGTTCTGCATCTTGGGGAGCCACTGTGCAGCCGGCTGCAGCAGCGCTTGGCACCGGACGAGCCAGAGCAGCCAAAGACCTTGCACTTGGGATGATCTGAAGAACATGAGTTTTCCTTAAGAGGGGGAAAAAAGAGCAGTAACAAAAAAACCTGAGGGAGATAAGACAAGCAAAAGCATCAGTGCTCTCCAAGTCTCATCCTACTTCTCTGTACCTTCAGACATCTGTAAGTGATCATTTGTCTCACCTTACCAACTCCGTAATGCACCCTGCTCACGGGCACCCTGTCTTCCACAGGCACACATGGAGCTGGCCGGGAGGTCCATCCTTCCCTAACTCTTCATTTCAAAAGCAGCCATTGCTCCCACTGTGCACACATCCATCTACCAACATTTTGTTCTCTTATTTTTCCAAGCTGCAGCTCTCACTGCCAACATTCCCATGAATTTTGCTCAATACATATTAATTGTAGCTTCATTTGTCAAAGTAGCAAGGTCTGAGTAACCATCTCACGGCGTCACCTAATATACGAGTCTTCTTCTTCTCACCTCTCTCTTCTGCAAAGTTTAACTCAAAGGCAAATTCACTCCTCCACTTCTGAGACTGTTTTTTGGTTGTTATGGGGCCAAAGAATTCAAATTAGGTCCTTTACATGCTGCTAAAAATACAAATATTCTGCAGACTGGAGGGAAAAAATAAACTGTATAGCAAATTAAATGGGCAATTTTTCAAAACGTCTACGAAATGGAAGTTATTCTGAACGTCTCTGACCACACTCTGTAATAGAATAACCAGAGGAAGAGTGACTCTGTAACATGGGAGGGTTTACACAGCAGAAGACAGCAGCAAGACCACATACATTTTGGCATCCGCCTCTGCGAAAGCCTCTCTGCAGCCAGAACCACCAGACTGCTGCAAAGGAGCCAGTTTTGCATCTCATTCCTGAAGCGTGCAAAGTTGCTTTCTTTTTCTACTATAACAACACAAAAGTCCAAATTTAGGAAAAAACTTGAAAGCAGAGAAAGAAGTTGATGGCAGCAGGAGAATGGAGGTGGCATGTGGCCACACCAGCCCTGTCCTCGGAGCAGCACTGCTGCTTTTTGGAGTTCAGAGGCAATGCTGTGCTTCACTGGGTGGTCCTCTGGAGAGGGACAGAACACAGCTTAGCTCTGTAATGGCCTATGTTGAGTGTCAATATTGAATATGGAGATTTTTGTTATTTAGTTCTGTGTATACTTGAATTCCAGAATAGTTTGACACCATGAAGTTATAGCATGTGCTTTGAGGGAAACAACACCTTGTGTATGTGAAAACTACTGAGACATTTATTTTCTGGAGGGTTTGACGAAACACATCATTCTACCCTGATATAAACAGGCTACCTATAAACAGAATCACAGAATCACAGAATGGCAGGGGTTGGAAGGGACCTCCAAAGACCATCTAGTCCAACCCCCTGCTAGAGCAGGATCCCAGAGCAGATCCAACAGGAACACGTCCAGATGGGTTTGAAATGTCTCCAGAGAAGGAGATTCCACCACCTCTCTGGGCAGTTCCAGTGCTCTGTCACCCTCACAGTATAGAAGTGGTTTTTTTATGTTAAGATTGAACCTCCTGTGTTCCAGTTTGTGCCCAGTGCCCCTTGTCCTGTCACTGGACACCATCGAGAAGAGTCTGGCCCCATCTTCCTGACACCACCCTTGAGATATTGATAAGCATTGATGAGATCCCCCCTCAGTCTCCTCTTCTCCAAGCTAAACAGACCCAGCTCCCTCAGCCTCTCCTCAGATGGGAGATGCTCCAGGCATCATCTCAGTGGCCCTGCACTGGACTCTTTCCAGTAGCTCCATGTCCCTCTGGAACTGGGGAGCCCAGAACAGGACACAGTACTCCAGATGAGGCCTCACCAGGGTAGAGTAGAAGGGGAGGAGAACCTCCCTTGACCTGCTGGCCACACTCCTCTTCATGCACCCCAGGACACAATTGGCCTTCTTGGCCACGAGGGCACATTGCTGGCTCATGGTCACCCTGCTGTCACCAGGACTCCCAGGTCCTTTTCCCCAGAGCTGCTCTCCAGCAGCTCAGCCCCCAGCCTGCACTGACCCATGGGGTTGTTCTTCCCCACATGCAGGACTCTACACTTGCTCTTGTTGAATTTCATTAAGTTTCTCCCTGCCCAGCTCTCCAGCCTGTCCAGGTCAGGCAGGATGGCAGCACAGCCCTCTGGCATGTCAGCCACTCCTCCCAGCTTTGTATCATTGGCAAAGTTGCTGAGGACACACTCTGTCCCTTCATCCAGGTCGTTAATGAATATATTGAATAGGACCGGACCCAGTACCGACCCCTGGGGGACACCACCAGTCACAGCCTCCAACTAGACTCTGCCCCACTGACCACTGCTCTCTGGGCTCTGTCCTCCATGTCTTCCTACTTGCCCTTTTTATAGACTGCAGTGACGTTGGCCTTCCTCCAGTCCCCAGGCACCTCTCCTGTTCTCCAGGACTTTTCAAAGATGAGGGAGAGCGGTCTAGCAATGACTTCTGCCAGCTCCCTCAGCACTTGTGGATGCATCCCATCAGGGCCCACGGATTTGTGGGTGTCCAATTCACCCAGCTTTTCCCTAACCTAATCCTCTTCAACCCTTCAAAGGGCACTGTGTTCCTCTCTCCTGATTTCTTCTGTGGTCTCAAAGGTCTGGGACTCCTGAGGGCTGGCCTTAGCAGTAAAGACCCAGGCAAAGAAGGCACTCAGTAACTCTGCCTTCTCTGTACCCTCCGTCACCAGGGCCTCACTTCATTCAGCAGAGGGTCTGCATTTCCTCCAGTCTTCCTTTTGGCTCCAATACATTTTAAGAATCCTTCCTTGTTATCCTTGACCTCCCTTGCCAGGTTTATTGCATAGGTGAAGCCTGTACCTGCCACACTTCTCCATATACCTGCATAAGACTAAAGATTTTTTTTTTTTAATATGCCACTCAAATGACTTTTTCAAGCATGCCATCCAATTTTCTCCTGTGAGTACCATATTTTCCCAGCAAACAGTTTTGGTTTTTTCCATGACAAACACGAGGTGAAGCAGCTACGAACAGGAATGTTAAGAAAACATGAACAATGTGAGAATGGTATTAGATAAATTACTAGGATATAAGCAACAGAAAGCCCCAAGCCATGCACACTTACATTCAACCAGGAAACGAAGTTAACCAACTAGTTCCTTTTAAAAAGAGTGAGTTGAAAAACCCGACAACCTATCATCTCACACTAAATCTTGCAGCTTCCAGTTTACACTTTAAGGAAGTAAAAATCAGTCCCAGCAACAGTAAGTCTACAGATGCCCAATGAAAATGCACGTTACTGCCTGCCCACACTGCACACTGGCCATCAGCAAGCCTGAAATACAATATCCAAATTTTGGATGAGAACACCTTTCCTGAAATTTATTCCCCAGCTGGGATCTCAAGCACTGGCAGCGGAAAGAAGGTGTCTGCCTCAAAAATCCAAGACTCCGTGCAAAAATTGTTATCCATAAATCAGATTTACTGTTATGACGCTCCCTCAAAAGTCCCGTCTTTTTCCAGTAACATCTGCTGAGCTCCTGCTGCCCCATGCGGGGTGGGACTGCTGGGACCAGTCTGGCCCGGAGCATGGGGACCTCTGGCCACCGGTCACCCAACCTGCATGTTCCAACCCTGCTTGCTGCCCAGAATTTCCCACGGCCCAGCAGCGGTGCTGCTTGTGCCATGGCCCAGGAGGGGACACATACACGTCCCCTGCCACCCTCAGCCATGATGTGGTGTCCCCACATCACCCGTTAGCAATCACCCTGCCTGGTTCACTCCCTCTGTGCCAGCACCTGCAGAAGACACAGACACTGTCACCTCTTTCCACACAGGTCACTTGCCGTATCTGCAGCCCTTAGCTCACCACCAGCTCCTCCTCTCCCCATGGCTTAATTTATATAAAACAAGGACAAACTTCCATTAATGACCAGGACACGAGACCTGTACACAGAATGTAATCCATCAAAAATGCCAGCAGATGCGGTCTAAGGACTGGAGCTGAGACATGACAGGCTCAGCTGATGGGCCCTGCAGAGGGTTGCAGGTGGCTGCACACCAGCACATCTTGAGATGGTCTCCCAGAAATTCACTGCGACCATGACTCCAGATCTGACTCCTCCAAGCACTCCTCGCGAAGCGGTTTTGCTGCTGGGACCTTGGCCAGGAAACAGATTCCCAGCCTTTGAACAGAGTGACTGTGCTGATGCTCCCAAGCAACCCACGTGAGTCAAAGCTGCTGCATTTTCAGTCTTTTCACGCCCTTTCTGCCTCCTTACAAGAAAAACACACAAGTTTTACATGCTTTTATGCTCTGTCAGGCTGCACTACCACCAGACTGCAGAGCTTGACTTCACCGTGTTGTTGTGTGGTGAACTGTAAACTTGGCAGAAGGGCTTTCGAAAACGAAAATATGAGTAAAATCTCCTCTTTGTAGGAAGTACAGCATAGCATCATGTTCTCAACCTTGGGTTAGATTTGGGAATATTTTGGAATCCAACTTTTCCATATTTTACTCTGTAGAAAAGTATCTACTTAAGCCACTTGAGACTACAGACTGTTTTGGTTATTTCTGCATTCCCATCTGTTAGAGCCCATCTAAGGCAAGCACGATGCAGGTGCATGGCCAAATACAGGCGAGTTACAAAATCTGTTACCTCCCCCAGGCAGAGTCATCTCAACCACCTGCATCCCTCCTCAGTGTCCTCCATTTCCAGGGCAAAACTTGTAAAATTTGCATTTTTGCTTCGGTAACCTCTCACAGCACCCCACATCTCTCCTGTCCAGCTGCACCCAAGCCCATAGAAACTTGTATGACTTTTTTTTCTGCATGCTCTTACAAGCAGAAGGTCATTGAAAATGGAGAAATGAGTTTGGGTGAAGGTGTGTTGGAGTGGTGTGCCCAATTAACTACTAATAGAGATTGCTGCTGGGGGGGAAAAAAAAAAAAAAAAGCAAATTTTGAAACACTGTACTGAAACACCATTCTGGCCTTTATCAGACTGAAAGTACTGCTGTGGAATAAAGTCAAAAAGGTCTGTGCTGACTGCAACCACATCCACCACCGCTAAAACTCGAGTCGCCGTTCCTGTTTCACATTCTGTTTCCAAAGCACGTTGAACACAGTTTTGTACTTCAGCCCTCTACGGTGTAAGCCTGCAAGTTTTCCTTTGGGGCAACAGGCTGAAAGGGAATGCTTCTGCATCCATACAGATGGAAAAGCTTGCACCCCATCTGCCAAGAGGCGAGCCTTGCACGAGGCAGCCCACACCACTCCCCAGGGAAGCGCTGCTCTCACCTGCAAAGCTGCTGCCAGTTGTGACAGTGACGCTGTGCTTGCACGCCCCGGAACAGCCGTGCGAAGCGCTGCCACAGACTGCTCACAAAGCAGCTAAAGCAAGCTGCAAAAAGCTCAATAAACCCCATCAGAGTTTTTTTTACGTGCACGAAACAGTCACCGCGACACGCCTGGGACAACGCAGACAGTCAGCTCCCAGTGACCTCCCCGTCCTGGCTGCCTGGTGTAAGTTGGGGACAGGCAGCAGTCACAAACTGGGGGAGCTGTCCTGGGGGGCTCTGCCCCCATGTGCTCAAAAGCCTTTCAGGAGCAAAGCTTTGGGGCTACAGCACTGCACGTACCCACCGTGCACAGCTCCGGGGCTGCTTCCACTGCACCCACGGCCCAGGGAGGCCTCAAAGCCTCCCAGGAGGACATGTGGGCTGTCGCAGGCAGGCGCTGGCGTGCCCGGGGGGTGACAAGCTGCAGGAGGAAGTCACGGCCACGTGCCACCGGCTCCTGGCAGAGCTTCTGCTTCGCAGGACCCAGCTCCCCACACGGAGGTCAAACTGCTCCCAAGGTCTTGCTACAAGACCGGCCGGCATCCCCACCGCCAGCATCACGGCTGCCACCGTGTTTTTCACTAGAAAGCCAAACTTCAGTCCCAAAATGGACGACACACTCAATGCACCTGCATCGAGGGCTCCTGCTGATCCCCACCCGCAGTAACAAACCCAGACTGCCAACGCCCCGTGTCACCACACTGCCCAGCACCGTGTCACTGCCCAGCACCGTGTCACCGCTCTGCCCAGCACCGTGTCACCGCTCTGCCCAGCACCAGTCTCACAGCCCTGCTACCAAAGGGAAATCAGACGCACTCACAAAGTGAGTTACGAGTTCAGGAATCAAATTACTACCGAGCAGGATGAAGAAGATACAGGAGATCCTGTTTGCGTGTTTATTTCCGTGACTGCAACAAAAACCCAAGAACACACAAGCAAGTTTTTTTTTTTCAAGAGCATAAGGAGCACTAAGCCAGGTGAACTGCAAGGTTTATGTTTTAACTGTCTTGGGGTCTTTGAAAATGACCACCCATGGATCACTTTATACGCATCACAGATGTGTTACAGAAAATTCAAGTGAGTTCCTGTCCCAGTAAACTTCCACTGTATCCGAAACTGTGCTGGATAAAAACACGCTCACCTCCCTTAGCAGAGGCACTGGGAGCACCCAAGAGAGAACCTCCACTGCCTCTCGCTCTGACGCCACCAGCAATGTCCCAAGAAGCCAGAACATCCAGCATCGCCCCGCATGAGATCCTGCTGATTTACCAGCGTGTGTATCCACAGCACACAACAGCTCCTGGGACAGTTCTCACCCGCTCCAGAGCCGGTTTGTATGTTCGGAGAAAGGAGCATGGAAATGCAACTCGGGTCCAAGCACGGTGCCCTTACCTGAGCCTGGTATCAGGTGCCGAGATGCATCAGTTCAGCTGGAATTGTCCTCTCCCCTGCGGGCATCGACCTGGCCACTGCACCCACCGGTCAGACACGCGCCGGGCTCAGCTGCGCTGCCCCAGCTCTGCCCTCTGCTCCGGCACAGGAGAGCTCACCAGGAGTGGCTGGCAGGAAAGGCAAGGCAGGAGGCAATCCACACACCAGCTCTCTCTTCCCCCACGCTCACTGCAAAGGAAAGAAGAAGGTGGTAAGTTTTCCAGGTCTGGCAAGGTGTAAGGACTGTCCTTCACCAGCACAGGCAGCCTGCACACAGAGGGAGCAGCCAGGCAGTGTCTCAGCTCGGTGGGGAAGGAACAGGCTGTGATGGGAGGGTACCCATGACAGTAAACTACACTCATCCGTGCTGCAAGAAAACTCTTGGTCTGGGTCATGCGTGGATTTTGTTGATTTGGTGGGTGTTTCAGGATGAGTTTCCTCCCCCCCAGCTCACAGCATCAGCAGAGCCCAGCACAGACCTGCACTAACACAGAGGACTCATTATAGGGATTTTGTTTGGGGCTGGGCAGGAATTCTACAGCTATCTGACCATACGTGCCAGGCACTGGAAAACCAGCCTGTGTGCCTCCAGCTGCACACCACCACCTTGTCCAGGGTGTTTATCCAGGGATGCTCAGCTTAGACACAACCCAGCACGTTTCGGGCTGTGTTTCAGCCCAGTTTCTGGCCTGGTTGAGTGCCAGGAGATGGAGGGACTTCCCATGAAGATCTTGGAGTCCATCACACCTTCGTACCAGTGGACACACGCTACCAGCAACTCAGCAAGCAGAACATGCCCCCTGCCCAAGCCGAAGGCACAGCATTACACCTGACTTCAATCTAAGAGCATGTGGCCACCAAGAAGGGACTCTGGTCAGGTTCAGACCAGTAACACAATGCCACTGTCTGGCACTGGCAGTGCCACCTGAGCCACTTTCCAGCCCTTCCAGTTCATACCTGATACATCCCAACAGCTAATGCAGTTCAAAGGACACCAGGGCCCAACACATAACTATCTTTTTATAAAACAAGTTTTTAATTCTCCCCTTAAGCAACCCGGAGAAGCAATGCACTGCTTTCACAAGCGTGACATCGAGACATCACCCCAAAGCACAACACTTCTGTTTGATGCCAGCGAGCGCCGGGGGTGTGCTGGGAGAGGAAGCACAGCTCACTTTTGTCACGAGCAGTCACTTCAGTAACACCACCCCTCCTCCAATCCCCCTCACAAGCACCTGTGAACTGACCTTTCCCCACGTTCCTGGGCTGCCCCGTGCTGAATTTCCTCGCTGTCACCCCTGCAGCACCTGGGCACAATGACTCAGAGACCCCAAAGTGCAGATCACTTAACACCCTTTCAGAGGTGGCCACCTTTATCGTTCAGTAACACGGATGACATTATATATACACTATCACTGAGTAACTTACAGTGTGGCTTACATACATTGGTGCAAATTGGGGGAACAGAAGGAAACCTGCACTGTAATGTGCATAACCACCCAAGCAAACCAGCCAGTCTACAAGCAGTTTTTCACCAGTTTCTATATTAAGACCTCACGGGGAATAAAACAGTATCCAAATACCTTTTTAAGCTCTTTTTGACAGGAACTTGTCTTCTCCAGACAACAGTAACAAAAAAACCAAACAAAAACCAGCACAAAAACTGCAAGATGCATGATTTCATTTTTTTTTAAAGCATCATTATTTAAATGATTTCTCATTAAAAAAAAGAGAAGTAAACTGAAGAATGCAGAAGTCCACATGCTGCTTTGGGAATTAGAGAGTAGTTTTCTCCCTGCATTCCCTCCTTTCTCCATTCCAGTTTCTACAAAAAAGCCAGAAAACCCAAGGGGGTAAAAAAAAAAAATAAAAATCCCCTTTTTTCAGGTCATGCATTGACCTGGAAATAAACTATATAAACACAGAGCTTAGGAACTGCCTTCTGTCTGCTTAAGACTGGAAGAGCAGTTTACATTTCCTTAACCATAAACAAGGTACCACAATGGTCATTCTCTACCTGGACATGCATTCCTTTCCAAATGCTGTATTTTATTCTTTTCGGTCCATGTGGCACCACCACAGGACATGCTGCTCTGCCCTTTTACCATCCCCATGGTCATTCTTGCCTCCAGCTATACATGGCAATTTTTGGTAAGCTAAAAGCTGTTATTGCATTTCCTTTTACTATTTAAATCTTTTTGTGCTTTTCAGTGACCACCAGCTAGAGACCACCCACACCCACCACGTGCCCGAAGCAGCAGGGTGAGGATGCGCAGCCTGACTGGTACCCAGGATGTCACCCTGGACACTGCAGAGCTAGGGATGGGCACCAGCCAAAACCACAGGAACAAGGATGCAAACATAAGCTGTCGAGCTGACAGCAGCCTGTGCTCTCCTTGGCACAGAGGGGCGGCATCTTTTTAAAAACACAAATAAGGAAATAACAAATGTGCCATTATATAAAGTCACTGGGACAGCCGAGGAAACAAATGCGTAGGAAGTCAGAAATCCACTGACAATGAGATGCAGCTTGTCTGTGGAAAACTTGCTCAAAATAATCATTGAGGTGAATGACTTGTAAGCTCTATATACATAGAAGTTGAGTTAAAGTGAGACCCACACTGACTGCGTGGGTCTTGCACACTGGCCAGAGCCCCTGGCTGCACCTCATTTTTAAGTGGGGAGGCAGCTTGACCCTGACCCAGACTAATGCCCATCCCCTAGGAAAAAAAGTATTTTAAATGAGGTTCTCCAAGTACCACCCTCATTCCTTCAACTGCTTTTGGGAGTTTAATCAGCTCAAACCACCTCCAAACGCAGAAGCCCATGCAGCAAATGATTTGTGCTTGGCAGCCTCTGCAGAGGACACTCCCTGAGCATTTTCCTGGCAGTAACTTGGACTTGCATTACCCTCAAACAGAATCCTTGGACACTAATGGGCGAGCTGTTGCTAACTTCTTTTCTTCTACCAAAGCCCCACACAAGCATGTCAGTAACAGAAAACGTCAGGGAAACACGTCGTATCTGATCCAGCACTGGGAAGTACTGAGACAACGTCCCCCAAAGCTCTTTTACAGCCTGGAATCCTATGCAGGGTGGCATTAGGATACACAGCATTTTTTAGGAGTATGAAAGCAGACTTTTTTTAATTACAACATAACCTTTCCCTTCCTTTTTGCTTGTCGATAACTCCTAAAATTACCCCGACTGAACAGTCACAGGAAGTTTTGCTATCTTTTTTTTTTCACGCAAAAGCAACATTTTATATAAACAAGAAAATGTAATGGTTGTAGTCTCTTGAGGGAAATTGATCACACAAAAGTCCTCCCCTCTTCCCTTCGTGGAAAACCTGTTTAGAAAATCCAAACGAAGCAGAAGACTTAAGGCAAACCCGCTGCTTCAGCTTATGAAAGAGCAAGGGTCACGTAGGATACCCTGCTAAAAGCAGCTCATGAGATTAGGAGTCAATACAAAAATAACTCAAGGGATCTTGGGTTTTTTTGGTGTTTTTTTTTAATAGTGTTGAAATCAACATCTGTGTCATTTTGTCAGGCCTCCAAAATACATCTTACAATTCACAAAGTATTTGGCTGTTAGCACTCTACCGTGGTCAGCATGAAACTCAACCTGACACTAAAAATGGATGCAGCGAGACTGCTGGGGTTGAAAGACAAGACACACAACCTCCCAGTCGGGGAGAATGAAGTGGTACTGGTATTGTGGAGTAAGCCATGCCACTGCAGGAACAGTTTCTGTACATTAGATACAAGTGCAATGAACTGACGCTCGGGGGAGTGGTGGAACACAGCTGGGGGCTGGGGCTGGACACTGGGAAGAGCTAAATGTGGAAGACGATGGGAATCTGGAGTCCCTGGGAAAGCCCTAGTGCTGGTAGTGGGCAGCTGGTGAGGTGCCACGCTGGGCAGTGGCCAGTGGCAAGCAACATAAGCCCCCAGCCATCAAAACAGTGGTCTGAGCCCACATCACCAACCACAAGCCCATGCAAGCGCATCGCCTATCACTGCAGTGGGGAGTCCCCGGTCCCAGAGCAAAGCCACGCCGGTCCCCGGTGCAGTGGGTGTAAACACCTGGCACCTTTGCATGTGTGCTTGGGGATAAAATGAGTCTTCCCCCCTCCTCCACCAGCCCCACGTTCACCTCAAAGCCCCCAACAGCACATTTTTTCCTTTACGCACACCCCCAGCACTTAGGGTATTTCCCAATTAGCTCAACACCAGCCTCCGAAGGGCTCAGCAAGGGTTGCTCCCATCACCATGCTGCTGTCTCACAGGCTTTACCACCATGGCAGCGCTCTCCCCTGACTGCAGCAGCGAGGCCGAGCCCCCGGCATGCACCCCTCAACTGGGGAGATGGCAGAGCACTGCACGCTTCGTGGCATGTCCCACTGGGTAACAACATCTGCCCCGAGCATCCCTAGGCCACCTCAAAACAGCAGGAACCAGACATTCAGGTTTGCTGACTCAGAGTCTTCCCCACCCCTGGTTTGGAAACATCCTGTGATGATCCTAAGGATGATCACAGCCTCAGGAGAAACCATGAATGCAGCTTGGTTTGATGCCCGAGCACATCATCTGGTTCACCCTTCATTTTATCCCACAAGGGACTCAAAGGTGGAAGGGCACGATGAAGTACCTGAGCCAGCACCACACTGGGAGTCCAACTCCAAGTAGTGCATGGAGACCTCCATGCAGGTCTGGTGCGGACCCAAACCTGCAGGTGCCACCATGGAGACCGGTACCCATGGAGATGTACAACCAAGTGAGACAGGTGACACGGACATCCAACCAGACATCACCTTTCCACAAGGAACCGCAGAAAAAACAATGCTCAAAACTGTTTTCCATGTCTTCAGCATTTCTGATGTGAATAGCGGACAGCAACAGAAGTGGGACAAAAGCAAGTCAAAGGGGACCACAGCAGGCCCAAGTCCATGAATGAAAATGTTTGAGAAGGGTTTTTCCAGTGAAAGCTGAAGCTTGCATGGGAAAGGTGAGAGCATACGTGGAAGAACTAGAAAAAACAATGACAAAACTCCTTCTTGGGTGAGATAAAAAGTAGTTTAAGTAGATGAGAGCCTATAGCAGTGATCTAAAGACACACATTTGGTAGGATGGAGACCCAGGCAAGGCTGCCCATAAAAGCAGCAGATGCTGTTCTCCCCAGGACACAAATGAACTCAAGTGTCACCTGTGTTTGAAGATGCAGTCTGACTTAGCCAAAGAAATGCTCGGCTAAGGGAAAAACAACAATAATTCTAATTTGAAAGATGCATTTATCTTAAAAATGCTTTAACTTTCATGCAACAAAGCAACAACTAGACTTCAAACATGTTCACTTGAAGCAGCTCACTTAAAACAGTTCACTTCCAAACACAACATTTCAGATAATTATTCAGTGAACGTGCAAGCAGGGCGATGAGTTCCTCGGCACCTTGGGAATGGGAATCTTCTTGTTACAAGATTAAAACCTGGGAGAGCTGAATGCATCCTACCAAAGTGCAGCTGGACTTGGCACTGTGCAAGAAGGCTAGAAAAGGGAAGCTGTCAGTAAGCAAGTCTCTGTGGCCAGAGGATGCTGTTTTGATAGGAAAGACACAAAAAAAATAACTTTCTTTTTTTCCTAAAGAGTGGGGCCAACATAGAACCACAGAACAGCCTTGGTTGGAAGAGACCTCTAAGATCATCCAGTCCAACCATTAACCCAGCACTGCCCAGTCACCACTAAGCCATGTCCCTCAGCACCACATCTCCACGGCTCTGAAATCCCTCCAGGGATGGGGACTGCCCCACTGCCCTGGGCAGCCTGGGCCAGGGATGGGGAACCCTTTGGGGGAACGAATTGTTCCCAATAACCAATCTAAACCTCGCTTGGCACAACTTGAGGCCATCACCCCTCGTCCTGTCACTGTTACCTGGCAGAAGAGACCGACCCCCCTCACTACCCCCTCCTTTCAGGGAGCTGTAGAGAGCAATGAGGTCTCCCCTCAGCCTCCTCTGCTCCACACTGAACCCCCCAGTTCCCTCAGCTGCTCCCCATCACACTTGTGCTCCAGACCCTTCCCCAGCTCCACTGCCCTTCTCTGGACACGCTCCAGCAGCTCAGTGTCCTTCTGGGAGTGAGGGGCCCAAACTGAACACAGTACTCGAGGGGTGGCCTCACCAGAGCTGAGTACAGGGGACAATCACCTCCCTGGTCCTGCTGGTCACACCATTGCTGATACAGGCCAGGATGCTGTTGGCCTTCTTGCCCACCTGGGCACACTGCTGGCTCATGTTCAGCCGCTGTTGACCAACACCCCCAGGTCCTTTTCCACCAGGCAGCTTTCCAGCCACTCTGCCCCAAGCCTGGAGCGTTCCATGGGGTTGTTGTGACCCAAGTGCAGGATCCAGCACTTGGCCTTATTGAACCTCATCCCATTGGCCTCAGCCCATGGATCCAGCCTGTCCAGATCCCTCTGCAGAGCCTCCCTACCCTCAGGCAGATCAACACTGCCACCCAGCTTGGTGTCATCTGCAAACTGACTGAGGGTGCACTCGATCCCCTCATCCAGATCATCAATAAAGATATCAAATAAGAACATGAAGAATAAGACCCATGCTTGAGTTATAACATGTCTGCAGGCCTTTGGATAAGACTTCAAAATAGAATAATAATTGCACCAGAGTTTTTTGCATTTTATAAAATATCAAGTCCTTCATCAGGAAGGATTTTCCCAGAGAGCAGAGATCAGAGCTGGTTTGCTCTCTGTCATCACTGCTAGTTGAGTAGAGAGGAGCCTCTCTAAGCCCACCACTTAATTTAAAGCACGCCTGATTCAGTCTTGTCCTGGCTGAGTACAAACCAAGGAGTTCATCTTCCTGGTTCCCATCTCCCACGTAAGCCCGGATCCAGATTCCATCTCGGCTCACTGGTGGCAGAACTACCTTCAGCACCTGCTTCAGGCAGATGCCCAGCTGCAGAAAACCAAAGGCAGTGCCTTTCCCACCTGCTCCACGCAACCTATCTTCTTACGGATATCTCCCTACGGGATTGTCTCCTGGGCCCCACTTCAGGAGCGTGAGCACTAAATCCCTTCTGCAGCAACAACGCCTGTGCTGCGCTAAATCTGTCACGTGGTTCTCCCACTTCCTTCCATTGACAGAAAACAAAAGCTTGTGCTGTTGCTCACCCTTATCAGAAAATATTTGCTTTCCCAGATTGTTTCTGCCCTTCTTGTTTTGGAAGGGTTTTCAGTAGAATAAGGCTCACTCCCAATGAAACGCAGCAGGGCATGATTTGGGACAGGGGCCTTTCAAGAGCCCATCCAGTAAGTCCAGCCCAGACCCAGGTGCAGCCCAGTCCTGCCCTTCCCATCCCTGCTGGGATCCACACTCTCCAGCACCTTCTCCAGCACCTCACAGCTCCTGTAGAGGAGATGATGCTGCAGCTGTGTGGCCTGAAGAGATGGGGCCAACTCTGCACCACTGACCCGGCTTCAAGTGGCTGCCCCTGTTTTCCAAACCATTTCCAGAAGACACTCTGCCCACCCTGAGTATCTGCTGTATCATACTCTGAGTATCATACTTTGAGTATCTGCTGTTTCTCACTTCGCAGAGGAACTGTGCTTCCTTCCTGTCAGGTCCCTTATCACCACAGTTCACCCCAAAACCACCTCGATGAAACTCCCACTCTTGCTGATGCTGCTCGTTTATTCAGCAACCAAAGGAAACACTCACACCAGGCACTGAGCCCATGGTGTTCCTGCCAGGGAGGGATGCAGAATTAAACACAGGTGTCACATGAAAACGCAGTGCCAAACTTACAGCTCCCAGAAAAAGCACTGAATGCATGTACACACTCAGTCACTTTTTATTTTTAATTTTTTTTTTTATTTTTTTTTTTTTAAGCAACCAGAGTATCAAGTGTCAGGTCCTAAAACCAAGAAGGGCACCAAAAGTCCAAGTATTATTCAGGATATGAAATACTCAACTACTGCAACCCACGCTGACACCTTGCAAGCCCCTAACTGAAATCTGCCCATGACGGCTGTGCCCAAACAGCTTTCCCACACCCGTGACAGTTCCCTGTGACAAAAGCCAGCCAGCCACTGCATACCCCAAAACCCATGCAAGGGAACACCTGGAGTCACAGAAAACACGCTCCTGCAGGAGCTCAGCACCAGCCCTGCACTGCCAGTGAAAGCTCCCAGGACGTCTTATCCAGAAGAGAAAGGCCAGGTCTGAACTCTGGCCATCACTTTGGGATGAGGCGCTACCGAAGACTGAACAGATTTTGAAAGTATGAGCTTCAAAACAAATAAACAAGTAAATTCTCAGTCCAAGAACACAGGCCAAAAAAAAAAAAAAAAACCACCAAAGAAAAATAAAAGACCACTTTGGCAAGTTTCTGGTGTTAAATGATCCCTCTCTCTTCCAAGCAAGATCCTCTTTACCATGGCAAGTCCTGTCCAAGCCCTGAGCAGCACAGAGCGTGCAAGCACCCCCGTACCCTGCTCCCCCTCACTGGCATCTGCAGGATGCAGGCTTGGTGTTTTGGGGAACAGCAACCCTTTTTTTTCCTGACTCAGGGCTGGACCAGTGACTCTGTGCAGCATCGATCCCTTCAGTAGGCTGGGCTGTCGTTTCTGACAGCACTTGTGGTCGTTAAAAAGGCACCACGGCACGAAAGGACTTCTTGACAGGCAAAAGAGTCTTAGAGAATGTTTCTTTCATTTCATTTATTGCCAATTAGCAGAAAGTCCTCATCACTGATTTGGGATTTGAGAAAAACAAAACAACAAAAAACAAGTAAACAACCACTAAAGCACCTTCCTTGTCCCTTGCTCAGGCTCAGCCTAAGCCAGCCAACCCTCCAGCCCTCTGCTGGGTTCACCTTCCCCGATGCCCCCTGAGACGCAGCGGCACGCTGCAGAGGGAGCACAGACACCTCTTGCCTGTCCTTCCTCCTGCCTGCATTCACATGATGTGTGCTTGTTAGTGTGTGACCTGACCTAGGTGTTCCTGCTCTGGCAGGGGGACTGGACTAGATGATCTTTTGAGGTCCCTTCCAATCCCTGACATTCTGTGATTCTGTAACTACTTTCCTCACCAATGTCACCAGAGAAACACCTGACTGCACAGTTCACTTTGAAAGCCCGACCATCTCTGCTGGTAACTACCAAGAGACAGACAGTATCAGCAACCCAACTTGAAAACACTTCACCTCTCCTGCTTTTTATACCACCGCTCTTTGAGAACCGTTTCCATGGCCTTTCCACATCACTTTGATGTTTGCAAATCCCAGGACTAGCTCACCTGACCCCCAGGACCTGTGCTGGCTTTTCAGTCTGTAGACAACAGAGACAACATTTGCAGGTAAGTCCCAAGTGTCTCCAGACAGTCAGCCACAGCCCAAACCATTACACAAAGACCTGAAATTTCATCTGCCGTTCCTTACACCTGCCCTCCCATGGGATTCCTGCCCTCCAGCATCTCCACCAGGACACCATTCCTCTGCCCAAGCTTTCCTCTTCCAACCTTTTAAACCTGTTGTCCAAATTCAGGTTTTTTGATCCCATTCTCCACTGCTTTTAAGAAGTAGGTGATGGCAATCCTACAGTTGCTGCAGCTGGGGGACAAAGCTGAAGCACAAGCCATCCCTCTGACCTGGGAAAGGACCCTCATGAGATGTACCCAACTCTAACGTCGCACCCTCTTAGGCACCAAAATCCACCAGAAAACTGATTTCAATACATCTCCTGCCTGTGGGCTGCTCCTCCCTCTTCTCCTCCCCCTAGCAACATACCTTTGGCTGAAAAAGCTTCTGGAACTACAAAATCTTTAAAGAAAGTATTGGAGAAATGTATTCTTAAGAGAAGGTCATAAAAGAACAACAACTTGAGAATAGCTGCAGCTAAAAATACCTGAGCCCCACACCCCTTCTTTAGAGAAAACATTATCAGATGTCGCTTCCCAATGGTAAAAACTTTTTTGTTTGTTTTCCAATTTAGATGGTATTTTGAACCCTGGATTTTCTTGCCAGGGAACACAAGGACCTTGGGAAAAGACCTTGTTTGCTGCCTCAAAGATCCCACGTTGCTATGCCATCCGATGGTGAGATACTGGCTGAAAGTGCCACCTGTACCTTCTTCTAGCACAACCTAACTGTGCAAAATAAATTTCTAACAAGAACAAAGTATTTTGGCCACCCATACTGAGTTGCAGAGTGTTTGTGCAATATGGATTTATTTTTACTTTTGAATACTTCAGAGTATTGAGGAGGAGAACGTGGGAAGGAGACAACGTCACCAAGCAGTGCAGCAGGGCAGAGCAAGCAGTCTGACCCAAATCCAAGGCAGGCCTGGAAAAATCTGCTGCCCAAAGTCCTCCCAGCTCTAACGGGTGTAACTGGTGTTTAGTGGACAGCCAAACAGCCATGATGTACAGCAACCGGATGGCTTCCTTCCACAGGGGGATGAGCAGAATAAAGGGAGTCAACTAAATGCTCCCACCCGGCAGAGAGTTTTGTACCATTTCATTGCTTAAATAAGCTCTGGTTTATTAATCACATAGGAGAATACCCAGGAATTACTGCACACAGGTAAGAGAACACCTGTGCTAACATTCTCACAAACTGAGCACATACAAGGGGAAAGTTAGCACACCACAGCATGCTTGGCCCTCCAAAGATGTAAATGAAATCCAGGAATAACTTCTCCAGAGGGACCAGAAACCTTGTCCAGGTCACACTCTATACTTTCTAACCCTTATACACCTTTATCTCATTCAGAAATGCTCAAAATAATACTTTTTTATGAAACCACACACACAATTTGCCAGTCCATTACTCTTGTGGCCAACTCTTGCCCTGCTGCCCTCCCCCTCCCTTCCCTCCCCATAAACCAAGCAGCACACCCCAAACGTACCCATCCCCTGCTCTCTGCTGTCCGTATGGGCATTTGTACCTTTAGTCCACCTGCTCCCGTCCAAAGTTACCTGAAACTGGCTCGATGCAAAATTTAGTACCATTTGAAGCTATTGAGCGTGCAAGACTACTACTGCCCTGAGAAGTCAGGGCGAATACCCTGCAAAAAGTGCTTCAAAGGACTAACCTGAAAGTGATGCTCAGGAAGACAGCCACAGCTGTGTTATACTGTTAAGTTTGCTAAATGAGATGTACCAGCGTGCTGGGGGACCTCCCTTGCAGGAGGAGGACTGGGGTTATTTTTAAGGCCAGGCCCTGAGCACCACCAAAGAGATGCACTGGACAAGGGGCAGGGTTCAGCTTCTCAGCCACCACCTCCCTCAGCCCAGAGGAACTTGGAAGACATGCCCACATTATGTCATTACTGGGTTGGCGTCTAAATAAAGGAAGCTTTTTATAGAATTTCCCACTGACAAACGTAATCTGGCTAACCCTGACAGCCAAGACTCTGTCAAGCAGAAGGGAAGGAAAAGGGAAAACTAACTGTACCACTGATGGGGCCAGGGTGGGTCGGCAGCATCTCAGGAAAGACACCAAACCAACCCCAAATTTACTCCCCAATACCTGCATGTTGGATAGAAAGCACAGGTAACAGCAGCATGCAGCACAGGGATCTCCCCTCTGTTTTCACCATCTGTCACAAGGCAGCACAGCCTATTTCTGCACCAGGGTAAGGAAGGATGAAGACAAGGAGGGAGGATAGGGAGAGGAAAAACTTTGCTTAAAGACAGTAAATAAAATGTACTTCCATGTCAGAGGGTTTTCCCAGCTTCACATCATTCATGTGGCAAGTGCTGTGTTTTCTAAAAGCAAACTGGTGGTTTCGGCATATTCAGAAGACTCTCGGCTGCAAACACCTTAAGCTGAAATCCTGTGCAAGCAGCATTTGCTGCAAGCTCTCAAAAAACCCCACCAGCTAACAAAAGCAAAACAGTCTGGCAGTTTGGTCGAGTTCACACGTGCCTGCGTGTCATCCTCTTCTTCATAACTCTTCATCACTTCCACAGCGCTGCGGAGCAGTTCCCCCTCCTCCCTCTGCTCCTTGCTGCATCTTCAGCTGGGCATCCACACCGAGAGAGCAGTTGCAATAGCCCAGTGACTCATGCTGCAGTCATGTGGGTGGGAACTGCTCCCATGCCCAGCTTGTAAGGACACAGCCTTTTATGGTATTTTTGGAGTGGAAGCTGTTGTGGTTTGTAGCACTTTGTCTTTTGTCTGGCAGGAGCCTGAGAGAAAAGAGCTCATGCTTGGCCAGGGATTCAGGATCCAACAGCGAGGAGTCCACGCAGGTGATGAGCAAGCCATGCCAGGGATGCCCACAGCTCATCCACCAGCTCTCCCCTCCGTGCTGTGGGTCCTTGTATGGCTCCACTGCCCCACAACCTCCGAACCAGATGGAAGAGTGGGGTGCAGGCGTGAGCATCAGAGCTACTGCAGCTCAACTGTCTAAGGAGTCATTACCTGCATACTCTGAGCCTTACCACCCTGGGGCAACAAACCAACAACCACCAGACATACTGTTTCTACCCTTGATGGGCTGCTGGCAGAGGAGAAGCTGGCAGGGCTGCCAGAGTCCCACCCGTCTTCCCTCAAAATGAGCCATTAACTTAGGACTGCATCTCTCCAGCAAATCGAAAATTAACTCCGTAGAGTTTCTACCTCTTAAACATTTAGCTGAAACAGGGCAAGAGGTTATCACGGAAAAGCAGGCAGGGGTGTTGCACTGAAACCAGGTTAAAAGCATCAGGGAGAAGCACAGTGGCAGAAAAGCTACTCTCTAGGCTTGTGGACCACAGCACGTGCAACTCAAACTTGGCAAGGTAACAAACCAGACCCAGCTGTGCTCCTTAAAAGCTGAGGGTCACACGTGAGATTAAAAGAGTACCCCAGAACAGTACCCCATAGGGCTTGAAATAGGGCTCTGGCTGCAAACGTGCAGCAGATTGCTTTACACAACAGCTCTCTGCCCTCCTTCGCACCTGAAGCGTTACCTGCTCTGTAAGAGAAGGGCGTGGAGGTTTCTGCATCACCAATCACAACTCCAACCAGCCGCTGATTTGAGTCCTTATAAAGCTGTTAAATTCAAGAGGAAATTAAATTCTAATACACACACCCCTAAAATATCTAGGAGGAAAGCCATCAAGGTGAGGGAAAACGTAGTAACCAATCCTTCTGATGCAAAGCCACTGACACTGAAGATATTTTTTTAATTCCTTCTGAAATCCCAGTGAGCTCTGGAAGGAGTTTGTCAACCAGCCAGGACAGATGGACAACAGACTGCCCCTCCAGGTCGACAGCACCGAGTGGGAAGGTGCAGTGGGAAACTGCTCTGGAGTGACTTCTCGGGTACAAGAGGCACCACGGAGGGGAAGTTTGGGGGAGGTCTGTGTCAGCGAGCACCACACAGCCCACAGCATCCCTTGGAGGAGAGCCAGAAAGACAACATCTCTCAACAGCAGCAGATGGCTGCAACAAAACCCCCTCCAGCCCTAATCCCAGAATGGTTTGGGTTGGAAGGGACCTCAAAGCTCATCTTGTTCCAACCCCCCTGCCATGGGCAGGGACATCTCCCACCAGCCCAGGTTGCTCCAAGCCCCATCCAACCTGGCCTGGAACACTGCCAGGGAGAGGGCAGCCACAGCTTCCCTGGGTAACCTGGGCCAGTGCCTCATCACCCTCACAGGAAAGAATTTCTTCCTAATATCTGGTCTAAATCTCCCTTCTTCCAGTTTAAAGCCATTACCCCTCATTCTATCACTCCATGGTCTTGTAAAAAGTCCCTCCCCAGCTTTCTTGTAGTGCCCCCAGGCACTGGAAGGTGCTCTAAGGTCTCCCCAGAGTCTTCTCTTCTCCAGGCTGAACACCCCCAACTCTCTCAGCCTGTCCCCATAGCAGAGGTGCTCCAGCCCTCTGATCATCTCTGTGGCCTCCTCTGGACTCACTCCAACAGGTCCTTGTCCTTCTGATGTTGGGGGCTCCAGAGCTGAACACAGGGGGGGTCTCATGAGAGCAGAGTATGCAAGTTAAGGGGTGATTCACTGCATTGCCCACAGCGCAGCAACACCCAGCATCTGCTCCACACCAGGGGGGTGCCAGAGCTCCCCAGACAAACCAAGATGTAATCTTTCACTCCCTGATCAGATGAAATACACTTCCAAGTTTAGGGAGTCTTCCTGCTATTAGATAACAGATTAGGATTACATAATTTAAATTATTAAAAAAAAAAAAAATCTCACACAAAAGGCTCCATCCTGTTCAAAGGAATACAATGAATTTCCTGCAGTCTTGCCCTAAACCAAAACAGAACACCTGATTACTATCCCATCTTATTCCTAAATCCTGCAGAGCCAGCCTGGCCATAGGAAAGCAAAATGAGCTCTGCCTTGCCTCATTTCTCATTAAACTACTAACCACACACACCAGTGGCTGTGTAATAGGCAAGTTACTTAATTTTCATTATCCTTTACGTGGACCAGCATCATCAAATTTGATTTTAAAAAAAAATGCGGCAGAAAACCAAACTGAACACAGTAACCAGCCCAGAGGTCCTCCACACAGAAAGGGGGCGCATCCAAGCCTGAACTTGGTTTCACAACTCCCACGTCAGAGAACTCCCTCTGTACGAAGCCTTCAGTCACCACACACTGTGAGAGGAGGAAACACCAGCTTGCCCTCACACACCCAACGCTGCAGCTACTGGAGGTGACAGTGCCGCTCTGCCCTTGGCATGCTGGCAGACCCCAGGGACCCCTCCTGCTATGCACCACACCTGCATTTAACATCACTTTCACACTTTTGCTCACAAACAAGAAAGCTTTCCCAGCCACCAGGTTCTCTGCAGCCCTAAAAGCACTGGATGCCAGTTCCTACAGAGCAGCCACCTCCCTCGATGCAGCAGTCAGCTGGTGCCAGCGCAGCCTGGACATGGGTGCATCCCTGCTTGGATGCACCCAGCTTTGCAGCTGATGGGGCCTCCAAAGGAGCAAATCCAGAGAGTCCCTCCAAGCGCTTGCAGCCCTCTCTTCCTCCAGTGAGTGCTCTGGTGACCCTGGAGCAGACCAGCCTGTGACTGGCTGGGATGGCTGCAGAAAGGGATGGATGCCTTTCTCCCCCTGTTCATGAGGAAAGGGCTCCCTTTAGAAGCAGCTATGGAGGATGCGAGGCAGACTCGCAGCAACGGTTATATGGAGGACACAGCCCTGGCTCCACTGAAATGAGTGGGAATGCTGCTAAGGAATGTACAGCAAAACTCACATTTCCACTCGTCTTCACACAAGGCCCATCTGAAGCAGAAAGGAGTGTTTGCTGGAAAGGCTGAGCTTCTCTGAGCTCCAGTTTCTCCTGAGTTTTCCCTACTTGTCTTCTTCCTTCCCTCTCCCAAATTTGCAGATGTGTTTAAGCTCACAGCAGCTTCTGCTTTGGCCACTTCTCAAAGCAGTTTGCATCATCAGGGTTGAGCCTGATGTAATGACTACAGGCACCCTCACAAGGGAAAAAAAACTCAACTAGTCTGAGAAATTACATCCTTCACAGGATCTGCAGATGGAGTATTTCTCCCAGCAGGACCAAAATTGTTTAGAAGATGGGTAAGAGCCTTCCAGAAGGCAATGCAGACAGCAGCAGCAGACCCTAATGCCCAACTTTCAAAGCCCTTTAAGATGAAAAGGAAATTCTTCACTGCCATCCCAGCCAAGAGAACAGAAGTGGACAGTGGACCATGACACAGATGGTGCTTAAAACAGACCACCTATCATTTTACAAGAAGAGGGGGGGGAAAGCAGGAAGAGAAGCATCCCACTGTGTGCATACTTAATGGCCTATTACCCTCACTGGCCCTTTGCAGGGTCACAGCCTTCAGCTAAGGATCTGCTTGGCTGCAATGGGTCTGCAAATATATAGTAACTGGAAGCTTTAAAAGCCTTGCAAGAAAATGCAATAAAATAAATACAAATCAGCTGGGCAGGTTCTGTCTGACAGCTCATTTTTTCCCCATGCAATAGAACATGGAGAGACGTGGCATGAATCAACCCACTTTGGCAGCACATTCTAGCCAGGAAGAGCAGGATGCATCACGGCACCAGGACACAGGGAACAGCCTGCAAAGGGCTCTGTTTACCCAGCAGGAGCCAATGCAATCCCTACACAAAGCCTGTAAGTACATTTAAAGCTCAAAAGTCATCTGAAACAGGTCCATTCTCCCCTCCCACTCCATAAATACAATCCAAACTGGGTCATATCCTAACAATAAATGAACAACATTCATTTAAGCCACCACTGCAGCGCTGACATAATCTAGATCCTTTCATTCTATTTGTACCCCAAGTGCTAAAGATGCTTTTGTGTATCATCTGAAGCACTCCATTTAAAAAACCATGGTAAGCAGGGCATTTCATTCAGCTGCTCTTGAAAAAAAGCCATTCCTCTTCCTGCTCAATAGACTCTTAGGAGGCTTGGACAGAAAAACACTGCTTAAATCAAACTCAGCTCCACCAGGGTGGCTGGAGTTGGGCACTGGAGACTGGGGGGAGTGTGACTACAAGGTACCACTTGGGTCTGCAGCGCAAAAAACACCAGCGATGTCACGGCATATGGAGGAAGAGAGCCCTCACCTGCATCCTCCAGATAAGCCCAAAAGTTCCATTTTAAATCACCCAGCGTGACAGCACAAACGCAGCATGCAATATTCAAACTGATCATATTTTCTTTAAGAACTGTTGAGTGCATCTAAATTTCTCCAGTTCTTTTCAGGGGATAACAGGATTATTCAGTTTGTGTATATTAGTGTGACAAGGACCAGAGGAACCAAGCAGCAAGTTTTTCTGTACTTTTGCATGGCAGTAAAAGTTTAAAGGGGTTTTGGTGGTGGTATTTTTTTCCCTTGCTCGTTCCTGTCACCTGAGAACGGCGACACTTTCCTACATGGAAACTTTTGAATTTTGTCTGCTGGCACCAGTGCAGCATCCTCCTCCTTTCTGAAATGGAAACATTCTGAGGTGTGGGCACAGCGATCAGATGGAAAGAACAGGGCAGCTCCCACTAAAAAAGCCATTAACCAGGAGAAAACCACTGTGGTATAAAAGGGACATTTGTCTAAGATGGAAGGCTCGTTATTTGTTTTATTTAAAGAGGAAAAACATTCATAGCTCTGCATTCATTTAAAATTAAAATATAAAATAAAATCGCATGCACCAGCAGCAAAAAGTCTAACAACTTTACCAGGACCTAACTGTTACACTATCCCTTATATACCATTTTAGCAGACTTTTTTCCAAATCCCACTATATACCGTTGTGGAGCCACATTCCAAGACTTAAGGTTCAAAAATAGAAGCCTTTAATCAAAATGTCTGCAAAAATACTCCCTTCCCCTCCAAAAAAAAAAATAATTAAAGAAATTGAAAACTTCAGGTGCAATCCTGTTCCAGAGGCTGCTCCCCAAGTGATGCACAGAATGACACTGCGCCTGCCTGGAGGAAGCAGCGCTGCTGCAGAGCACTGTGTAACAAAATTCACGTTCGACAGAGATGCGAGCTGTGGAGAAGGCAGGCAGTTTTAAAGATTTAGTGAACATATTGATGGGGAAACTGAGGCATGTCATGATTAGCCAATTCCTCCCACAGCAGAAAATTCATTTCTTCCGGCTAACACAACAGCATCTTTGGTAACACAGGCTGGCATGGCGAGAGAGGAGAGAGAGGTGAGGTGAGGACAAGCTCAGCAGTTTACTTGGAATTCCTTGAGTCTGCTCCTGCCACCACCCACTGTGACATCTTTCAGGAGGAAAACAGGAGAAAGCTTATAAAGGAAAACAAGACAACAATTTGGGGAAACGCTCACAACCAGGTGGGCCAGCCTAGCTCGTGGTGGGCATGGGGCCATGAAACCAGGCAGCAGCATGTCCCCAAGACACCTTGGGAGTCACGTAAGGACTGAAGGTGTTCAGAGGCTGAACTATTGTGCCTTTATGTCTAAGCACAGGGGAATAATATTAAAAAGAATCTTAAATTTATGTAAGTAGTGAAGAAAAAAAGCTAAAATAACCAGGGGCTTCCATGAGACAGCCCCATTGCCACTGCACCATGCAGGCAAACAGTAAGGAGTTTTTTATAGATGGTATTTATAGCCAGTATCCATTGTTTTGTTGCTGTTTTTCTTGAGACTATAAGAGCATCCTCTTTCGTATGAACCTTACAGGAGGGGAAAACAAAAAGAAAGAAAAGATACCACTCCTGGCATTGCTCTGGCAGACCTCTGCTCGTTTAGGCTTTTGAAGGCAGAAATTTATGATGGGAGAATTATTGCAGAGGAGTGGGTCAGGGAGCAACAGGTCCCCGAGGCTGCTCCCTGCCGCCTCCCCGGGGACGAGCATGGCAGCTCTCGGCTGCGCTCCCCCACCAGGGACGAGGTGACGGGGGAGGCTCCGCTCACAGTCAGGTTTATGAATGTTTTGGCAATTGCCTCTTCCTTCACGCAGCGGCCCAAAAGCTCACCCAAACCTGGGCCCCTGCCACACCATCCAGCTGCCCAAGCCAATGAGCTCCTCTGTGTGTAAACACTCTCTGGCACACGGATCTGTAACACACTCAGCACAACTGCTGATGCTCACTGCTCCCAACCTGCTGCAAGACTTCTCCAGCCCCTGTGCCACGCACCTTGTGGGACAGCAGCCCCCTGACCTCAGGTCACCAAAGGCTGGCACTTTGCAGGTTCTGCTCCAGCAGAATGGCAGAAGGTCTGAAGAAAGCTCTCCAAAAGCATTTGACTCTGCTGTGCAAAGCCAGACTGTGCCGAGTCCTCGCTCACAGTGGGAAGGACACATGAGCACACCAAGCCCCAGAGAAGTTTAGCTCCTGGGACCACTAATGCCAACTACATTGTGACAAGTCACCCTGTTTAATGCATAACATCTGACATCTCTGGTCTATGCTCTCCTCTTCCTTTCAGGAAAGGACATGTCCATGGCATACCTGAACAGCAGAATTTTGGTGTTGCATTGCCACAAGGTTCTTCAGAAACATGAAAGACCAAAGAAAGCTACTTGCATTTGGAGCAAGAGACAGAGAAGTCTACAGTGCTCTGTTGTGGCATAAGGAAAAAACAGCAACCAAATGCTTTTCAGAGAGCAGATTACAGCTGCCAGGTTTTGCTGCTGCTATTCCTAAAGTAACATCAGTCACATTCTGGTCTCAGGTGAAGAACAAACCCCACATGCACAGCAAACACAAGCCTCATGAGAAACCACGACCAGTACCATGGGACAACCCAAGAAGCAAGAGGAGAGGAAAGGTCCCACAGAGCCACCAGTGCTCAGGCAGGCAGCTATTTCCTCTGCTCAGATCCATCAGTAATTACATTAGTCATCTTAGGGTTTGGGAGCCATTGCCATGGACAACAGCCCTTCTCAATCTGATCTAGCACCAGCCACCAGAAGATGGAGAATGGGGAGAGCTTTAGGAAATCCCACTGGAAACAGAAACTCAAGATACATGGGAAAAGTTTCACCACCCATTTTCTACTCTACTGCTGTTGATGGATCTCCAGTCCTCTCAACATGGACCAGCACAGAGAAAACATGAGGCTTAGCACAGAAGTAGAGACTTGTAGGCTTAACTTCCAGCCCGCTCCCTTCATCAGTCACCTCGAGCCCTCACTGTTTACAGTAACTGGCACAGCTTCCCCTTGGTTTCTAACGTCCACACCAAGTAATACCTCTGTATGCACAAAGCAGAAATCCACAGACGTGCAAAGAAAAGTCTTTGCTGAGGGAAGACCAGAAAAACCCACAGCCAACACAGACCTGTCCTCCCCAGTCACCACAGTTAATTAAGCTGCTGGGAAGTGTACTATCTATTGTAGAACATGACAATCAATTCACTGGATGCATTATTATTTCCATCAAGCAGTTGTGCTCTTGCATAGGAACCTGTGAGTTGGGCTTTGGGTGTGTTGGATTTCCATGTGTATGGACATCAGTTCTGGCAATTTTGAGGAAACAGGGCTGGTTATTTTCTTATCACAACATTTGAAAAACTGAAATGAGTTAGTTTGCAGCTTTCAGTACTTTCACCTGAGTGAGGAAATGGAGAGAGCAGCCAACTTCCGTCTTCCTCTAGCTGACCTGCTGAGATCATGCTGTTAGCAAGCATGGCGCTCACTTCGGTTTTATCTGGAAAGACAGACAGCACAATGGGGTGTCCAGCTACAGAATGGAAAGACTGAGAAATTGCCTAATGCTTCAGCAAGAGAATAAATGCAAGATGTGCAACAAAAATGCCTACTGAGTAACAGATGTGAGGTCATGTGGGCATGTTTCCAAATTCCTTCTCTTCAGCATGTTCAACAACTCCTCCAGCAAGAAAGTCAATACAATGAAGCACAGAACACTTTTTCAACTAAATCTGCAATTACCCTATTTCCTCTGCAATTAGAAAGTCAGTTCTCATCCTCTTCAGAGCATCCACAAAGTGTTCACCTAAACACAGACTCCAGAGCAGCAGTCAAGACAGACCGTACATCGCCATGAAATATTAAGCTGTGGGGATCATGAAAAAGGCATCTATGTTCACAGGGAAAGACCACGAGACAGCGGATTAAAAAAGTAAAACAGAAGGAGGAAACACTTCTTCCAAGTGACCCACAAATGGGCTGTGGCACGTTCTGCTACTCAAAGCAACTTATAGAACATGCAAACTGCAGGAGGACAAGACCATCTGCAGCTGTTAAACCCAGCGACCCCTCCTTCCCCGAGGATCCCCTCTGGTTGTCACTAGTGGTGGCGGTGGGGAACTGGCCAAGTTGGACCTTTGCTGGACGCAGCATGGCAGGTCTTCCACTCCTGAGCTACCACATTACAGCACAGCTGGGAGAGGTTTGAGCTCCAGCATTTAAGCCCTCTGCCCTAGCATCTTAAAAGACCATCTCTACCAGGGCTCTGCAATATGAGCAGACCAAGGAGGGATCAGAGATACTTCTAACTGTTGCTGCAGAGAACAACCACTGCCTGTTCTTTCTTGGGCAGAGGATTAGGAGAAGTGTTGTTTTCTCTGGTGCAGAGCCTCAGGCAGTGAGACACAGCATGTCCTGTCTTGTCACTCTGAAACAGAAACTGCAAGTGTTCAAACAGACAAGAGCAAGTGCAGCAACCCTTCATCAACCCAAAGACAGCTCAGACTCCACGACTGAGACCCACAGTGAGTTGCACACAAAATTCATCCAGCACCCACAGCCACCAGTCATTACAAAAGGTATCTGTTCTCATGGTTAATGGTCCACAAGAGGTACAGAGGACATCTGAGGGCAAGAGGCATCTCCATCTCCTGCGACATTTCTGCTACATCAACCACTGCAATGTTAGATGCAACAACAAGCAGATTGTGCTTACAAAACTCTTGTGCCACCAGACAGGACGAATTTCCAGGAAGACACACCAGGATCACCTCTTTGCTTTTCCACAGCAAACACTTACCAAAACAATTAGTTGGTGGATGACACTGGAAGGCTGCAAAAACTGGTACATACACAAGGAGTGAGACAACGGTGCTGTGTCACACTGCTGAATAGTGGGGGCTTTAAGTCACTTTATTCCTGCACTTGTCCTCAGGCAGTTGAAGGACCAGGGCACTGTTTCCAAGCTGTTCCTCTGTTTGAGCAAATGTCCAAGTTGAACCCTGGCAAAAGCAAACCTGCTAGGGCAGCTTCAGGTGCGTTGTTCCTCCAAAACAAAAACGTCTCTCATAACAGCAGAAACGTTGATGGCAGGGAGGAAGTTGAT
Organism: Podargus strigoides; assembly: GCA_028020825.1. Taxonomy (NCBI): domain Eukaryota; kingdom Metazoa; phylum Chordata; class Aves; order Caprimulgiformes; family Podargidae; genus Podargus; species Podargus strigoides. Next base: position 7,929,467 of record CM051633.1, read on the forward strand.
CAGCTCCACTTTAGGGATGCTCTGTCAGAAGTCGCATAAACGCAGCAAGGTCTGGGAAACAGGTTCGTGGCTCATGCAGAGGCCATCTCCATCTCCCCTGAACCAGGAGGAGATGCAACACCAGTAATATGAAGCAGAGATCATCAATACCTTTTCCCTGTGGCAGCCAACCATCCAGAACAAATTAGCAGCAACAAAAATCAGGCAGAGGTCTCTTCTGAAGGGTTTTAGCCACTTCAGCCTTGAGAGGGGAAAACATAAGTACTTTATGCAGATCATTCAACTTGTCCTCCAAGCCAAGGCACCTTGTCAGCCTTTTGCCTCAATGTCAGAAATCACGTGTTGCGTAAGAGGAAGCATTTGCTCACTGCTGTAGCTGCTTTCCGACCAGGCTGACAAAATCTTCCTGTTTCTCTGTACTCCTCCTGTGCTTCTCACTCGCAGAAGCCACCACTTCAAGCATTCGTGCACACCAGGTTACTCACTTCTGTATACAAGGAGCCAAGACTTTTAAAGTATTAAAATGATAGGTTACTAAAATTTTATGAGGATGCTCTCACCAGCTGCTGGTTAAAGAAAGACTCTGAGCTCTATGGACAGTAATAAAGAGAATGGTGATCACGATTAATAACTCTAGGCCAGGCACCTCTTGCTGCACAGAGAAGTGAAGTAACATGGCACTAGCCACCTCGGAGGCTGGCAGGGACCCTTCAGCAAAGGGGTGTGAAACCCTTTGTTATTGGAAAGGCACGTGCAGAAATGTGTTATGCTTCAGGGCAGACAAAGCCCTTAACTGAGAAGGTTAAAACCAGGACATCCCATCAATGGGGTCTGTGCATTCATGGTCCCTGAGCTGTGAGAAAATGAGAGCTGACAGCAGTGCCAATACAAGCAGTCTGTCCTCTCTCCTATTCACTAGATCTGCGGCCGACAATGTAGCCCGGAGGCATATCATACCCTCTCTTTACATTTGGCATCCAGCTAAAGCAATGCTCCCTCTCATTTCTCCTCCCACCTCAGACCAGCAGGGCTTCAGGCAACCAGGAGGATAATCAGAACAGAGTCCTCCTGCTCCTGTGTCTGCAGGGAGGCATCCTTAATGCAGCATTACAAATTCTACAGTAATAAACACACTAACCTAAGCATCTCTGCCTCGGGCCAGACTGTCAAATAAACCAACCCATCTCAGCATGACGCCCAGTGTCCTGCAGACCAGAGCTCCTCCCGTGCCACGGGGAGAGGTGCCTGTGCAGAGCAGCAGAGCAGGTCCCTCAGTGCTGCCAAAGGCACTGTGCTCTGCTTTACCAAGCAAGCCAAAAATGGAGGTGAACGCTGGGACCAGGTTCCCTTCCTCCCCACTCTACTTCTCACCTCATCAAAGCCACCATGAAGAACAGAACCAGAGCTGCCCTGGAGAGGAGCAACACCTGAGACATGACTCTCCTGCATCCTAGCTCTTCCAGCTCTCTTCACCACCCATCCTGCTTTCGCCTATGATTGCACCATAGGAACATCTGCATCCTCAGACTAGGAGATGCCTGCCATTTCCACACTGCAGATTTCTGGCCAAAGTAGCCTGTGGAAGTCTCTGACAACCTCACCTAAGTCAGTTCATCTCAATAGCAAATGCTTCCTTTGTTAGTTTTTGTTTCTGTTTTCTTTGGAGGTTTGCTTGCTTTTCTTATTTGAGCTGCTCTTAACAAAAGGCCCAGCTCCAGGCTGTGGCACAACCCATGCATTAGGCCTGCTGGCACTGCTCTTTTTGATCTCCTAATAATGGCTGTTTTTTTCTCTTCAGTTCCACCGTATGCAAGTAGCTCAGCCTCCAGAGAAAAGATACAGCAATTTCATATATCTCAAACTAAGCAGAGTGTTTCAGTGCAGAGCTCGCAGAACATGCATCGATTTGGTGCCCTCGAGCACCTGCTCTGCAGATGGAGCACACCTTGGGACCAGCTTACCAAACCCAGAAGGCTGACAGCTCCTCACCTCTTCACTGCAAGGCCGTCCCAAAATCCCTCTCAAGAACTCAAGAGCATCCAATAAGCATCCATCTCCCTGCTACTTCCATAAATTGTAATTCCAGATTTGGCAGGAAAATTACACGCAACTGAAATTAATCCAAAGACATGTCTTTGGGAGGGCTGCATTTCCCAGCACAAAGCAGGTGACTGCCCAGCCTGCAGATCAATACAGCTTATAAGGTACCCAGCATGAGCACTGTGACTTTTCAAGTTTAATCCAATATCCAGGGGCAGTCCTTCAGTAGATATAATATTAGTTAAGTATAATATGAACAATTATGTCTACAAGTACGGTTTTATGCAGGTAAAAATTCACACTGTATGCAGTTTGCAGGGTGTTTGTATCATATCAATATACAAATCATATTTTCACGTGTGCAACTGCAACTACTAAGAAAGTATCAGCCAACTAGCTTCTGAATTACTAACACCAAGCCTGTTTTCTCATGCCTCATCCTTGCAGCTTTTGCAAGCTTATTAGAGATAGCAGGGGATTATTTTATCATGGATACCAATACAAACATGGCAAAGGAGCAAGCTGGAAGGACAGAACCAAAGTGATCCTTGGTAGTATAAGTATAGGAGCCATTTTCAGCTATATTAGTATACCACTATCATTACCTCAACAGCATGATTAATGCGTTATGGAAAGGTTATTATAATAGACTCTTTAAAAGGTGTGCCAGCTGCAAATCCTATCCCTATTATTTTGCATGACAAACTGTGCCAAGGCTGATACTCTGCTCGAGCAATGGAAAAAATAAGACTTTTGGGCAGATCCCCGGGAAAACCACTCACAAGCAGACACAGCAGCTGGATTTTCCACAAATGCTGGTGAGCTGGGTTTGCTTGCAGGCTTTTCCATACCAGATGTACAAAGAAAGTTTAATCCAAAGGGTTTCCATCAGGAAAGCAGAATTCTCCTTCACAAAATGCCTGCCAAACCTCTAAGGCTAGAAAGCTCAAGCAAGCTGTATAGTCCATGCATATTTTTTTTCATTTTTCTTTTAATTTTTTTCCCCCCAATTAACATACCAATAGCCTTGGCATCAGGCTACTTAAAAAAAAGTTCTCTCTCCACGCTTACACTAAACATTTATCCAAGAGACCTTCTTAACTGAGGTAGAGGACCAGCTAATTTAAACACAACCCAGCCTACCTGGAGGGGTTTTAATACACCAGGTGAAAATAGTCAAAGAGAGAAACCACTGCAGCACAGAAATTGCTATTATTCATTTCATCTTGGAAGCCTGAAGGGTGTCTCCAGTTTTGGTGGCAGAAAGAGAAGAAAACGGTGTTTTGACTCAGAAATAATATTCAGACAACGTTTTGAATTCAGGATTCAGGCAACTGACAATTACAAGCCCTTCTGAAAACAACATTTTTTTAAGGGGGTGCATAATCAGCTTCTTACCTTTGGCATTTTTAGGTAATCACAACTACACTGACAGGCCACAACAACCCCATGGAACGCTCCAGGCTTGGGGCAGAGTGGCTGGAAAGCTGCCTGGTGGAAAAGGACCTGGGGGTGTTGGTCAACAGCGGCTGAACATGAGCCAGCAGTGTGCCCAGGTGGGCAAGAAGGCCAATGACATCCTGGCCTGTGTCAGCAATGGTGTGACCAGCAGGAGCAGGGAGGTGATTGTCCCCTGTACTCAGCTCTGGTGAGGCTGCCCCTCGAGTCCTGTGTCCAGTTTTGGGCCCCTCACTCCCAGAAGGACACTGAGCTGCTGGAGCGTGTCCAGAGAAGGGCAGTGGAGCTGGGGAAGGGTCTGGAGCACAGTGTGATGGGGAGCGGCTGAGGGAACTGGGGGGTTCAGTGTGGAGCAGAGGAGGCTGAGGGGAGACCTCATTGCTCTCTACAGCTCCCTGAAAGGAGGGGGTAGTGAGGGGGGGTTGGGCTCTTCTCCCAGGTAACAGTGACAGGACGAGGGGTGATGGCCTCAAGTTGTGCCAGGGGAGGTTTAGACTGGATATTGGGAACAATTCGTTCCCCCAAAGGGTTCCCCAGCACTGGCCCAGGCTGCCCAGGGCAGTGGGGGAGTCCCCATCCCTGGAGGGATTTCAGAGCTGTGGAGATGTGGTGCTGAGGGACATGGGGCAGTGGGGACTGGGCAGTGCTGGGTTAATGGTTGGACTTGATGATCTTAGAGGTCTCTTCCAACCAAGGCTGTTCTGTGAAGGGATGCTGCAGTGACATGGTTAGGCCCTTTATTAAATTATTCCTTCATTTAACCTACACAAAACCTTCTGAAGGCTGCACACCAGTATTTTTGGCTGATATCTGAAAACAGCGAAAGAAACAGCTGCTTAGAGCAACCTTAAGTGAAACGAGGTTAGAAAAGGAAAGTGCATCTTTTCCTATGGAAATAAAAGTCTTTACCGTGCTTGGAGTATTACTCCAGGCTAATATAAGCAAGCATTGAATAACTGTCAAGAAAAGTAATTAATATCCTTCCATACCTACCACCAAGCTTCTCAGAGGGGCTGACACAGTGAGGCACGACTTGAAAAGAGGTCAAGGGCTGAAACAGGAAGACACAACCTCTTCTGCTCCGAGACCAACCCCTCACCAGCAGCAAACACACATGCTATAGCTGCCCTGCCACAAAACCCAACCAAGGAAAACATCTCCCCAAAAAACATTAAGGTTTTAACTGTGATTAAAAGTACTCGAGCTTGCAGTTTTAAACACATGAACTCAGAAGAGATGCACCAAGAAATGTTCCTCTCATGTGGTTTCTCTAACGGCATCGTCGTTACAGTATAAAGGGGAGAAACTAATTCATTCAACATGCTTTTGGCCTTAATCCAATCATTTCTCTATGACTATTTCAGTAGTCAGATGACATGGAGGCCATTTTAACTAGAAGACACGTCACTGGTTTCTCACATGTGGATTTTATTGCAAAATTCTAGTCTTACACTGAGAAAAAAGCTAATTCAAAGGATAAATGAGAAGAGCAACTAGGAAAAAAAAGTTATTAATCTCTACATGTGTTCCATTCTCCCCCTCCACCCTTTTTTTAAATTACTTTTTTTTTCATCTTAAGGGGTACAATATCTGAGGAGCATGTTGTTCATTAGAGGACATCCAACTCAGTTGGCCAGCTGCAGTAATACTGGGATTGCACCCTTCAAACAGTTAACACTCAAAGCACCACAAGCTGCAAACACTGTGAGGTCATGGTAATTAGGTGGCAGTTGAGAACATCTCAGTGACTTGCTGTGAGTGGCTCACAGTTTGCTCATCGCACTCCTCCCAATGCCCGTCAGCAAACTCTGGGTACCCAACAGAGCAGGCAATCTTGTCCCCCTTGACAAGACCAATGTTTGTCAGTAGAGGGGAGAAGTCAGACACATCCTAGGAGACACCACTGCTGTGCCACAAATACCATCTACCCAGCCTGATATAACCCAGAGCCCTTCACCAGTATTCAGTGCTCAAAGTGGAGGGGAAAAACCCAAAAATGCAAGTAAAAGCCCCCTTCTGACTTAACAGATACTTAGTTCAAAAAAAATATGAGTGGAGAAATTCATTATTGCAGCTCATTTTAAATTAGGGAAGCAAACAAGTCTTTGCACAGCCAGAAGGTCACGCTGTGAACAAACCAAGGGAGGTTTGCAAATGTACACCATGCCTACCACAGGGTCCAGCTTCTTAGTTCAGCATAGGTAAAGAGACAAATGTCTTCGGCATAAAGCTGTCTCAAGCCTGGTAAATGCATATGCATACAGAGCCTAATAATAACCTGGTATTTCTGGAGAGGGGAACAGGCATTGGGCTGGATGACCAGAGCAGATTTAACATGCAGGGGGATGCTATGTAGAAACCAGAAGTAGCAGGGTTTGTTCTGCTGTGAGAAACGTTTCAACAAAAAAGTCAACTCCATCAAGATTATGAAGTCCAGCTTAAAGCTGAACTCAGCACAATCTTAACTGAAACCTGGCCAAAACCCAAGCAAAATCCTGAAAAATCACACTTTTACAAACTCAAATGTGAGTGCTACAAAAGCAGTTTTCCTGCCTGGAGCTTTGAATACAAGAGCTTCTGTAACAGGAAAAAAATATTTTCTGCAGAGTGACCCAAAGGACTCCAGAAACATTTAGGAGACTGCTTTAGTCAAAGTCAAAAGGGAAAAAAGAAAACCAACACACATAAAATTTGAAGACAATGCGAACAATGCTGAGCTATTCATTCAAAAATGAAAGCGGCTGCTGGGAGGGAAGGGGAAATGCCCACCACAATAGCTTTGGAAAACATTGCCCAAAACCCTCAGGAAAGAAAGAAAAAGAAAAACATACTTTCAGAAATCGAGGATGATAAAAGTAACAGGGGAACCGCAGCAGTTGCACGCTAGGAAATAAAGACCAAAAAGAAAATCGCCGTGGCCGAGCCACTTATCCCAGCTCCCACTGCAGCCTGTTTTTTCACCTGGTTTAATCCAGGAGCACATTTAGCAGAAACCTAGCCCGGGGGTCTCAGCAGCGCCCAGCACACGTGCCACACAGAGATGCAGCCCCTGGTCCTACCCAGGTGTGGGACCAGCCTGGCCACCACTTCTGGGCTGCTGGCACCGCATCTCGGGGCCATCCATGCTTAGTGCCAGGGGCAGAAAACAAGGAATGAAGGATTGACTGCGGAGGGAAGGAGGTGCCTCCTCGGCCCTGTGAGCCCCTCTCCACCTTCCCACATCTCAGAAACAAGCTGAATCTCCTAATGTAAAGAGTGAGGGCCCTCCTAAGACAGGACAACACACACGTGGAATAAATACAGGGCTGTGGATGGGAACAGCAGCAAACATCTCACTTGCCCTCCCATAACTTAAAGAAAACATGTGCTGTCTCCTTCTTCCACAGATCCCTCCTTTAAAAAAATCCTCACTGCAGGAGACAGATAGCAGGGGCATCTTTCAAGCCACCACCAACCTTGCAGGGATACATCTCGGCATACTTAAACGCAACCTGCTAAATCGCTGGGAGTCTGTGCTTCTCCTGTCTGTGCTCCTCACTGTAACACAGAGTTACAGAAACCTGTGGGGGTGATGGCAGCACTGTCAGCATCACTGCCCACCACACGTGTACTAGTCCCTGACCTCCTAAAGCAGATGTCAGACAGTCCTATTTCCACTCAAAGCATGGTCAGCAAGGCCCCAAAACCAGCTACCCTAGAAATTTATTTTTTTTAAAAAATGAGTATTTCAGGAATGAGTTAATACATCTGGAAGTATCAGCTACCTCCTTGCACTGGCATCTTTCCATCCTACCAAAGTCTACCACAGCAGTTTTGCAGGGTTAGAGAACATAAAGAAGTGGACAGCAAATCACAGTTCCAGAAACCCACCAGAAACCTTTGTCTTCAGGTTGCCATTTCCACTTTCTTCCTCAGCCTCCTCTTCCTGCACCATGGCAGCCCAGTACAAGACCCTCCAGCATCCTCTCAAGGGCACTTTGAGTGTAAAGTCCAACCACAGCTGCACACTGGCAACCATTCCTTAACTCAGCTTCTCCTCTACTGGCTAAAATGTGATGCAAGACCAAAGATCCTGTACAGCCAGAACGGAGTTCACATGGACTGTGCCATCCGTAGCATCCTGGATCCCAACAAGAGATCCAAGGAAGAGGCTGTGACTTCAGTTTCATAAGTCATCAGCACACCAAAACCAAGTCGTCTAGCAATGCTATTCCTCTCCTTCCCTTGCCTTCAGTTACAATATCTCAAAGACCTAAAGATATTTATTATTTAACAATCCAGCAATTCTTGGCTACTTAGGATGGAAAAAAGAAACAAACAAACAAAAAACCCACATTATGAGATAAGACTAGAGGGACACCAAAGCAGAGCACTGGCATTTGTCTAGAAAAAGTGGCACCATTGGAACAGTCTCAAGCAAGAAGCAAAACATAGCCAAAAGAAATCTTAATGAAATCTCTATCTTTTCTCCAAGAAAAACAATCAAGTGAACTACATGGAAACTCAACGAAACAGAAAAAGCAAAAACAAGCCCTAGATAGCACATTGCATTTCTAGTTTAGAGAGAAAAAACAGAATAGTTTGTTATTAATTTTGGGATCTGATTTTGGCAGCAAGCCTGGGTTTCACCTGAGGGTAATGCAAAAAGGAACATAAAAGCCCCCAATGTGAATGACAAGTGAAGAGCAGCCATCTGTGTGGGTGTTTCTCTGAGTGAAAAGGGTTTTCCAACAAGTCAGCCAAGGAAAGGGAAATTTCATCAAGAGCTGCAGTGGGATCTGCCTGGAGAGTGTGTTTCATGCTAAAGCCATTCCCCTGCACACTACCAGCAGCCCTCCCAGATGTCCCTCTGTCTGCTCGTCCTTATCTTCCCGCTTACAAACCGAAGGGAAAGCTGCTGGGAAGCATGCAATAAGCGACAAGTAATTACAGAGCAAAGCAGAGCAGAACAAGCTCAAGGGATAGTTAGCAATATAGGCACCAAACACTGACCCTTCCTGAGGGCCACATGAGATCTCTGCATATGAAAGCAAACTGAAAGACACTTAATTGGCACTGTCACGCTTAGAGGGCTGGGTAAGCATGAACTGTCAAACGCCCCAGGACCACATGCCACGACTGCTCATCTGCACTAAACAGAGATCTTAAAAACAGTGATCTGAACCGTGCCAAAGTCAGCTCCGTCCTTCCCTGCGGGTAACCCAGAGACAGCCTTCCCACTGCTGGAACCACGCATGCAGACTGGGTTCAGCCTTCAGCCACAGACATGGCTGCTCCTCGCCTGCCGGACTACCTGGGGCTGGAGGCTGCCAGCCAAGTGGAGCTCTCCACCTGCTCAGAACACAGCAGGTTTGCAAGCCACAGAGTCAGGCTAGAGCTGATGGAGCCTTGAATTAGGCTGCTCCGCTTCCATCCAGCTCCTTCCACCCAGCTCCTCCACTGCCACTGGAGACAGCGTTCTGCTTTGGCCACACGAGTTTAGATGCACCTTTGGGCCAACCCAGGATGTCTATTTTCATGGTGTCTTCACCAGCAGATTACAATATATGCCCACATACTTTAAGTACAGTTTAATAAAACCAGCAAAAATTCACTGATAAGTATTTTCCCACCAGAGTACTCAAGGTGGACACCTCCTCCTCCAAGCACTCACCTGCTGGAGTGAAACTCCTTGCTTTCACCCCACCATCAGGAGAAAAGCTGACCCAGGGATGCCCTGACGTTCCTGCCCAGTTTGTAACAAGCCACTGTAAAAGGAAATTGTGCTAGATATTCACGTTCTTAAGGCCATCTGAAGTAGGGACTGGCTTTCCTAACATCTCGGGGATCTTCTGGCCTCTGAGGGCAAGTGACAGAGAGGAAGAGAAATACTTTTCAGGGAGAAAGCACTAGGTAAGACAGGAGTTCCCCTGAAACAACTAGCAATATAAAGGGGGGGGGGGGGGGAGGGGGAAGAAAAAAGAAAAAAATCCAAACCCAACCATCCACAAACTTTCTCTAAGGAAAAGCTTCACACTTCCGAAACCTCTCCACCCATGGATCACCAGGGGTCTGCTGCAGCAACACCGGGGCACACGCAATATGTTTGCATCCCCCATGGACAGGGGATCTGCAAACAGGTTCACCACTAGCAAGGCCCCAGGGAACCAGGGAAAGCTAAAACAGTCCTAATCTGCCAGCTGAGAGAGAAGGTTTTTCAAGAGGAAGATAGTAACAGTTCTTCAGAAAGCATAACCCCCCCGGAAAGAAGAGTCGTTTCAGTACTTAATTTTTCTCAGCCTTCTCAGGAAGCTTGCAGGGAATGGTAGAGACTTCCCCCAGTGTACAAATTCTTTAAATTTGATTAATTCTCACTGGGAAGATTACTGCTCTAGACAACTGATAGGTGCTCTTACCTTGACTCTCTTCTACCCCAGTGACTGAAACATCACTTAAAAGTTCCATCTCCAGTTCTTTTACAAAGATACGGCTCTATTACCTGCAGGCAACGTATACCCACTCAGGCCAAATGAAGAATACATCTAAAATCCTAGTGCTGCCTCCTCTCTTTCTTCTGGTTTCCAAACATTCAGAAGAAAACTGAAACCCAACAATTTCTACTCATTTTCTTAATGGAACTGTGACAAAGCTGCTGTGCAATCATGGCTATGGAGGGAGGAAAAAAAAAAAAAGAACGATAAAGCAAACTGCAGCAGCAAACAAATCATTTATCACAGAATCACAGAATGTCAGGGATTGGAAGGGACCTCAAAAGATCATCTAGTCCAGTCCCCCTGCCAGAGCAGGAACACCTAGATCAGGTCACACAGGAACACATCCAGGTGGGTTTGAATGTCTCCAGAGAAGGAGACTCCACACCCTCTCTGGGCAGCCTGTGCCAGTGCTCTGTCACCCTCACTGGGAAGAAGTTCTTCCTCACATTTATGTGGAACCTCCTATGTTCCAGCTTGCACCCACTGCCCCTTGTCCTATCATTGGATGTCACTGAGAAGAGCCTGGCTCCATCCTCATGACACTCACCCTTTACATATTTATAGACATTAATGAGGTCACCCCTCAGTCTCCTCTTCTCCAAGCTAAAGAGACCCAGCTCCCTCAGCCTTTCCTCAGAAGGGAGATGTTCCACTCCCTTCATCATCTTTGTGGCTCTGCGCTGGACTCTCTCAAGCAGTTCCCTGTCCTTCTTGAACTGGAGGGCCCAGAACTGGACACAATATTCCAGATGTGGCCTCACCAGGGCAGAGTAGAGGGGGAGGAGAGCCTCTCTCGACCTCCTAACCACCCCCCTTCTAATACACCCCAGGATGCCATTGGCCTTCTTGGCCACAAGGGCACATTGCTGGCTCATGGTCACCCTGCTGTCACCAGGACCCCCAGGTCCCTTCCCCCTACGCTGCTCTCCAACAGCTCAGTCCCCAACTCATACTGGCACATGGGGTTGTTCTTACCCAGATGCAAGACTGTACACTTGCCCTTGTTATATTTCATTAAATCTCTCCCTGCCCAGCTCTCCAGCCTGTCCAGGTCTCGTTGAATGGCAGCACAGCCTTCTGGTGTGTCAGGCACTCCTCCCAGTTTTGTGTCATCAGTGAACTTGCTGACAGAGCACTCTATTCCCTCATCCAAATCACTGATGAATATATTGAATAGTACTGGTCCCAATACTGACCCCTGAGGGACTCAACTAGACTCTGTCCCATTGACCACAGCTCTGTGGCTTCTTTCCTTCAGCCAGTTCACAACCCACCTCACTACCCAATCATCCAGACCACACTTCCTCAGTTTAGCTGTGAGGATGCTGTGGGAGACTGTGTCAAACGCTTTACTGAAATCAAGACAGACCACATCCACTGCTTTACCATCATCTGTCCACTGGGTTATGTTCTCATAAAAAGCTATCAGGTTGATCAAGCATGACTTCCCCTTGGTGAAGCCATGCTGACTGCCCCTAATGGCCCTCTTATCCTTGACATGCCTAGAGACAGCACCAAGGATAAGTTGTTCCATCACCTTTCCAGGGATGGAGGTGAGGCTGACTGGTCTATAGTTACCTGGGTCTTCCTTCTTGCCCTTTTTGAAGACCAGAGTGACATTTGCTTTCCTCCAGTCCTCAGGCACCTCTCCCATTCCCCACAACTTAACAAAGATGATGGAGAATGGCCTAGCAATGACACCTGCCAGCTCCCTCAGCACCCGTGGGTGCATCCCATCAGGACCCATGGATTTATGGCTGTCCGGATTGCTTAACTGGTCCCTCACCCAGTCCTCATCAACCAGGACAAACTCCTCCTCTATCCTGACTTCCTCTGGGGCCTCAGGGGTCCAGAGCTCCTCAGGACAGCCTCCAGCAGTATAGACAGAGGCAAAGAAGGCATTCAGTAACTCTGCCTTCTTTTTATCCTCTGTCACCAGGGCACCCACCTCATTCACCAGTGGGCCTACATTGCCTCTAGTGTTAGTTTTATCTGCAATGTATTTGAAGAAGCCCTTTCTGTTGTCCTTGACCTTTCTTGCGAGGTTTAATTCCAAGGAGGCCTTGGCTTTCCTAGTTGCCTCCCTGCATCCTCTGACAACAGACTTATATTCCTCCCAAGTGGCCAGCCTCTCCTTCCATGATCTGTACATTCTCTTCTTCCACTTGAGTTTGCCCAGCAGTTCCCTGTTTAACCATGTTGGTCTCCTGGCACCCTTTCTTGACTTCCTATCTGTTGGGATGCACTGATCTTGAGCTCAGAAGAAGAGGTCCTTGAATGCTAACCAACTATCTTGGGTCCCTTTACCTTCAAGTACCCTGTCCCATGGGATTTCCCCTAGCAATTGCTCAAAAATGCCACAGTTGGCCCTACTGAAGTCCAGGGTTGTAGTTCTGCTGGGTAATCTGTTCCTGCCACATGAGATCCTGAACTCCACCATCTCATGGTCACTGCAACCAAGGCTGCCCTTAACCTTCAGCACTTCAACCAGACCCTCCTTGTTCATGAGAACAAGATCCAGCAGTGCTCCTCTCCTAGTTGGCTCATCCACCATTTGCATCAGGAAGTTTTCATCAGTGCACTGGAGGAACCTCCTAGACTATGGATGGCTGGCTGAGTAGGCCTTCCAGCAAATATCAGGGTAGTTAAAGTCCCCCATGACAACCAGGGCCTGAATTTGTGAGAGTGCTATCAGTGGCCTGTAGAAGGCCTCATCAATGTCCTCACCCTGATCCAGTGGCCTGTAATAGACCCCCACAACAGTATCACCCATGCCAGCCTGCCCCTTAATTCGCACCCACACATGCGAGCCAAGCCTCATTTGTGCCCATGCATGGAGCCAAGCCTCATTTATCAGAGGAGTAAGTATCAAAGGCTTTGAACAGAGTCATCCACTCCCTGGTGTCACCTCAGACATCTGGTGCTTGCAGCATGAAGAGGTAACGGTAACCAAGGTGTCTGTGTAAATGGAGTGGTGGAAATGCCAGTGGAGATACGAGAACAGTAAGAAAAGACCTCGGCACCCCTGATGGGTGGCCGTTCACATGCGAAGCCAGTTCAAGACCTAGACTGGTTAGGAGCAGTTGGTGAAAGCAATGAGGCATATGAAGACCGTTTGTCCTTGGAGCAGCAGCTGAGGAGGAGAGGAGAAGCCTCCCGTGGCCCCAAGGGCAAGTGAAACAGGACAGCGCAGGGACACGCTCCTCCCACAGACGCTGTGGTTAAGGTGAGTTTGCTAACTCAGTGCTCAGGGCCAGGCCAAAAGGTTGGCTACATCCATCACCAGCACTACCCATCCACTGCTGGTGAACCTCTGTGGCAGCTGCTGCAAGGAAACACCAGAGCAGCCCAGATCCACTGCAGCAAACGCAATGCTGTTCTCAGCTCGCGTTACCCGTCCTTACGCTCTCACAACAGCGGCTCAAGCTGTTCTTTCAAGTCAGCACTTTGCTTTTTCACTAGCTAATACGACATTTCCTCTCCCTGCCCCCAGCCCAAGGATTTGGTGAAATCGCTGCTTCTGCAAATCGCACTGCAAATGCTGAACTTTTGCCAGTCAGACAGGGAAAGCCTTGACTAAAAATAAACCACATTTCAGAAAATAGATCCCTTCCCAGTACGATGAAGTAGCGGATAATGCATGCAAGCAGGCTTCCCAGGAGAACACAACCTCCAGGTTTGCATGAGAAGCTTACCAGGCTCACCAGACAGACAGCTGCAACTACTGTGATCTGTCCCATCATAAAACAACCCAAACAAACAAAACAGGGTGGGGAATAAAAGGAGAGCGGTAGGGTTGAGGGTGCTGAGGTAAATCAAGTTTCCCCCCGTTTTGGCAGGAAGTGAAGTGCCACCATCACCAATTGCCTGCATCTCCTGTGAGCCGTTGATAACCTGCTGTTGATATGGGAGGAAGAGGATGACAGATCACTCCCAACGCAGCCACTACAGGAGGTGGAACCTTATTACAGGAAATTCGCTGCAGTTCAGGTGTGTAAGACTTGGGCTTTTGCCACCTGAGTCACCAGGAGTGTGGGGCCCTGACTCAGACACACCTCTGGCAGCTTGCTAGCAAATGGAGGCACTCCTACCTTTGCTGTTCCCCTTCTCATTACAGTTCTTCCTTTACAAAGAGGCCTTTTATGCTAAAAAATTAATTTAGGAAAAGGAAAGCGCAATGAGAAGGTGAGCATGGGAAGCACAGGCACTGCTCTACTAACCAGCTCTGCTTTAAGCTCCAAAGTGGAGAGCACATCGAAATCCAGGGGAATTAGGTGGAAACAGCTCCACCCTGACTCCTACTCCTGCCTCACCGCCCAGACAGTCCTGGATGAACCAGGTTTTCAGGAAAGATTGCTTTCCATAATGAATCCATTTAACTTTTTTAGGGATCAAGAAAGCTTCAGGCAGCAAGTTACAGTTATGTCCTCCTACAATCAAATGGCCCCATTCAGGCAGGCCAAATACCAGACAGTGCCATTTTGGGATGAGATCCACCAGGGAGGGACATTTGCACAAGGAGCTTCTTTTGCTCTGTAAGTTCTTACAGGGAGATGCAGGCTTGAGCTCAGCATGCCAGCCCAGTTCCTCCTTGTCCACCGACGCTCCTGCGGCAGCATCCATCTACCCACTTCTCGGACCTCCTCTGAGCCACCACAAATGGCAAAACATTCCACTCCAATTCCAGTGGTTGCACACGCCCTTCTGGTCAGCTGGGAACATAATTCCAGTTAATAAAAAAGTAGCCTGCAGCCCAGCTCTGTATTTTCTCCTCCTCAAAGTAATGTCGGAATTGAGGGGTGAGCAGAGGTCTGGTACCACAGCAAGGGGCACCACTGAAAGAACGTTTGGCATCTCAGTGACTACACCCAACTCAAGCAATTCACTTACAGTGCCAAACGGTTGCAGAGAGAACCAGTAAGATTTTTCAGTTGAGCATTGACACCTTAAAGCACTAAATACATCCAATAACTCTGGCAGAAGGATGCACCAGGCAGCTCAGCAGAGGCACTACTCCACTGCTTCTGAAAGCAACCAGTGCCAGAACAGAGCCGTAATTATCCAGGGAGGAATAAGCTGCTACAGGCTGTTCTTGCCGTACATGAAGAAAACAACAGCAGATTTGTTCATGGTTGGATACCAACATAAACACAGCTTCCTCCCACCCCCATGCAGGAGGTCAGGCAGATGCATGCTACAGGGGAGCCACCAAAGGCCAGCAGAGCAGGACAGTGCAGCAGTGGCACGCACAGCCGTGAGCTCGACCGGGATTCTCCAGCCAGTGCTGGGGGAAGGAAAAAGCTGTGCCTGTGCTAGCAAGGAGCACGGCCTCACAGGAACTCCTCTGCAGCAATGCTGTGCTTCCCAATGCTTTCCTCAGAGGGCTCTCAGCAAGGCTAAGCAGAAACCTCACTGTCTGCCTGCGTGTTTCTCCAACACATCTGGATGGAGAAAACCTATTTGCTGTGGAACAGTCTCTCCCACAGTGTCTGTCAGTCCGCACCCCTAAGGCAAACCATACACACGTTTCACTCTCGGATACACCCAGACTCTCTCCCCCTTGCCAGGAGCACAGCAAATGTACCTGTTCAAAGCATCAGCTTCTCTGAAGGCACCGACCAGGAGCCGGAACACAATTCCCATCGGCATACAGGAACTGGCAAATCCTGTAAGCATCAGAGAGAACAGTAATTAGTGACATTACTAACAACTGCCTGGTGAAAGGAAGGCATGCCAAGGCAACCTCACAAGACACGTGAGGGTGTTAGGTCCCTGCCTAGCCCTGGCACTGGGCACGAGGCTGTCAGGGGACTTCTCCAAAATCACAGAAGGAAGCCAAGGTAAAAGGCACGATGATGAGTCCCGAACCAAGGCGCTTCATCCAGCAAAACCTCCTCGACAGTCGATGCACTGAAGTTAACATTTAAGTAGAGGGGCAGAAAAGAGGCTGATAAATGGGACAGAAGCAGTCACCTGTGCAGCTCCCCTACTCCTCTCCCTGAGATGCTGCTGGAGATCTCCTGCTCCACAAGCACTTGTGCAATTTCTTCTAGTTAGCAGAGCAGATGAATCCCATCTGATGTCAGAGCCAGGCTGCTTCCATTTTTTCCATTATTATTATTATTATTATTGATTCATCATTATAGTTTCATAATATAAATGGTTTTATATTTCTCACTGATTGCTTTATAAAGCTTTTGTACATTAGTCACATAAGGGCATCTAGCAGCCCTGAGCAAAAGCTGACAGAAGTCGCCTCCACAGGCTGCAGACACACCTTGCTGCAGGCGTGCAGAGTGCTCACTGCATGCCAAAGAAGAGGTATCAAAAAAAAAAACCCATGTTTTGCTGGAAACAATTCTAAGCAGCCATAAGGAAATGTTTTTCTGACGAAAACAACTGAAACGGAGGTCACCACATCTAATATGGTTTCACTTTTCCCATTCTGTTCACACAACGGTCTGGGGACAGCAACAAACACAGTGGATGAACAACCATCCTCGAGCACATTGTCATGGAGAGAGGATTTGTAAACGGGGAGGTAAGGAACAGGGCGGGACGAGTTCTCCAGTCAAAGCCCCAAACCAGCAAGGGGAAGGTACAGGATCAGCCTGACAACATCTCACATATTTCCTGCCAACTGGACCTCATCATGAACTGCGAGAAAACTTACTCATGCAGCACACTGGTTTACCTTGGACTGAGAGAAAGAGACTCGCTTGTTTTCCCTGCTCTCTGCAAGTGACTCACAGACATCAGCCACTGCCAGCCAGTACTTACAGAACTGAGAAAAACCGTCATCCATACAGCCATACATTTGCCCCCTTCTCCTTTCCTATTACAGAAGGGCTGAAAGCATTTCTAAGGACAAAAACAATGCTGAAGACCACAGCATAGATCTTGGACTCCAGCCTCGAGCACAGATTTTCCATCACCATAACTGCTCTCCCTGTTGCTTTACATTACCACTCTAGCCAAAACACAAGTTATTTCCTCGTGTTGTGTACCTCCAGGAGGGTCTTCTGTTTTCCTTTCAAAGTAACCGAACACCTTTCTGCAGTGGAACATAAAGTCTCCACAAGGACAGAAATAACGTGACAAATCCAACCTGGCCAAAAATCTTCAGTGGCAGCTTATTCAGAAAAGCACAGAAAGACAACTTTCCTGCCCCAGCAAGGAAATTCATACCTTAGCTTCACATGGCTTACATCTAAAGGGGCTGAATTAGCTTTGTAGGACTTCATCTGCATTGGCATCGCCCCCTCTTCCACCAGCGCTCAGCACATCGGTGAGAGCAGCACAGCTGCCACGCAGACCTTTTCTCCCTTCCTCCTCCTGCTCTTTTTCCCTCTAACAGCTTTCTGACCGTGATTGCTACTATGAGACAACATGGCAGAACTGTCATTGGCAAAGTTCAAACCCCTTGCCTCCTGGTACTGCTGAGACACGCAAACAGAGATGCCTGTAGCTTCTCTAAGTGCTGCTGGATTTACCCAAACTCATGTGTTCCAGGGTCACTCCTCCCCAGAGACAGGACCATGCTCCAGGCAATGCAGAGCATGGGTGACACACTCATCCCAGCAAAGCCCCTCTGCTGTGTTCTTGCAGCTCTAACTTGTCCACCAAAATACACGCTTCTCAGTGTCACCACCCCAGTGACCTCTTTCTGTCCTTGACCTTGATGTCACAACATGTTGCTTGTTGGCAGACTGAACTAGTGCTGCAGAGACATGACAACATTTTATTTCACCTAATGTAGCAAATAAAGATTCGCCAGAGGTTTTAAAAAAAAATGTACGAAAAACAGGGGCAGAGGACGGAGCTATGTCCTACAAAGGGAAAAAGAAACTTCACCAGATCAGGAGTGAAGGGTGCAAGCAAGACAATGAGGTGGAGAAACAGGAGGCCTTTGCACGGCAGGAGCAACCAGTGAAACGCCCCCTACCATAAGCAGTTAAAGATAATGGTGGCACTGGCCAAGAGAGCAGGCCCAGGACTTTGAGGGACCTGCCAGACCCCAAGTCTGACTGTGTGGCTTTGCTAATGCCCCTGTCACAAGCAGATACACCCACCGTAAAAGAAACCCTACTTTGAAGCCTAAATAGGGGGATGGGGTGTTTCCCCACAGCTTTGAGAAACAATCAAGTTCTCTCTAAGAGGCTTACACTAATTTTCTCCCCACCTCCTGTGATGATCTTGCAACACCAGCAATTTCAAGCTCAACCAAACAGCTCTGGCTCCACATAACCAACAGCAAGGCTGCACTGTTTTTAACAGCAAGATGCACAACCCCCTTCGACACAAGGTTGTGTACAATGAACTCCTCAGAGTTCATTGAGAGAGCTACCAAAAGCACGCTGGCTCCACAGCCCACTGACCCGGAGAAGCCACTGTCAAGGCGATAATGTACTTACAACAAGCACCTCCCAGAGAGGCACTAACACATCAGTCCCTGGTCTGCAGCGTATTTAGCAGAGAAATCACAGAATCAGAGTGGTTTGGGTTGGAAAGGACCTTTTAAAGATCATCCAGTCCAAGCCCCTGCCCTAGCAGGGACGTCTTGCTCAAACCCTCATCCAACCTGGCCTTAAACACTTCCAAGGATGGGGCATCCACAGCTTCTCTGGGCAACCTGTTCCAGTGCATCACCACCCTCACTGTAGAAAATTTCTCCCTAATATTCAATCTAACATTCTCCTTGATATGTTCACAGAAGATTTCTATTTCAAAGCTGTGCTCAAAGTCCTCCTGCAGGGATACCTCCCCTGTGTTAACTGGGAAGCTGAATGTTTTCAGCACACATGTGAAGCCATCAGTCAGCAGTGAACCTCAAAGGGCTCTACCAATACTGTAGCCTTCCAGAAATATTAACAAACTTTGCAGTCCTTACCCCTCCTTTACAGGGAAGGGAACTGGGGCAGACACAGGACAGGGACTACATGGCTGCCCTTCAGCAAACCATGCCCACTCTCACATGCTCATCAGCTTAACTGATCCAAAACTATCCTTGCTGTCAAAGCAGACAGTCCTGCCTTTTCCCCCCTAGACATCCCAGTCCCCTGTACGCTTGTGGTAGCAACCATCATTTGCTTGATCCAACCGGAAGCCATCCCAGAAAGAAGAAAATAAAGGGGCAGGATTCCTGGCAGAACAGCCTGAGATCCACTAAATCTGATGGGAAGCACGACCTCAGAAAGGTGGCACAGTGATACATCTGGAAACCAGATGAGGCTTTCAAGCTACGATGCTTCAACCCATCACAGCTTTGTCTTTGCACAGGGGTAAGTCACCTAAAAACCACTTTAATGGCTCCTTTCACTGCTGAATGTGCCCAACCACTCTCACTTTCCTGGAGACCCATCCAAAACAGCCTGGTGAAGTGCTACCCAAGATCTCCAAACCAGGCTGATGCACCCAAACAGCAACACGCCAGAGCTGTGCAAGGCTCGCAGCTTACCAGGGAATAGTGGTAAAACAGAATTTCTCCAAGAGGTTTGGGGATTATTTTTTCTGGTGTGTTTTGCTATAGCTGAAGGGTGTTCTCAGATGGTTTACAGGAGAAGAGGAGCAAGTACAAGCATACGCGAAGGTTCTAGCAAAAGCTCTTAAGCAAAGTAGACAGCAGGATGCTGAAAATAAATATGCAAAGCCCTTTGCAGCACCAAAGTTCAAATCCATCTGGACGTTTCTGCAGCTGTCACAGCAGCCCATAGAGGGATTTTCCAATTCCTTGCAGAGCAACCCTGGAAAATAAGGACAGGAAAAGAGAAGCACAGGCTCAAACTCTAAGCCAGTCCTTCATCCTGAGACGTGACCTCCTTCAACACCACCAGGAGCGCAGAGGGAGCGCGGCACAGCCCTGCGTGGTCCCCGCAGGCTGCTTGTCCCCAACATGTGGTGGGCTGAGCCCCCTCCACCTCCATCCTGCTTCTCCTCCAGTGCAGGGGTGGATGGAGGGGCCCTGACAGACCCAGGTGCAGCTCAGGGTACCAGAGGGGCTGCCAGCACAGCACAGCCAGCCACCTCACTTCCACAACCAGCAAAAACACGATCCCCACTGAAAAAAGTACACGCCACGAAGCTGTGCTGAGCGGAGGGAGCTGATGCACTGCATCCCCAGAGGTACCATCCAAACATCCTGGCAGCAGTCTGACAGAGCTCCCCCATCCCTGGCTCCTTACAGAGGTGAAGGAGGCAGAGCAAATACTCTCTTGTTTTCCTGAGTTTACACAGCATCAGTCACACGAGCTCCTCATGAAGCCACCCCGGAGCTCGCAGGCCTTGCCTGCCACCGCTGCCCAGCTCACACCAAAGTCACCAACTCCACCAGCTCTTGACACAGATGAGCACAGCTAAACCCCTCACATTTAAGCCTCCTTTAAACACTCTCCACAGAAATACCTGGAGCTGTTCATCCACTTCATGCAGCTTTTTTTTTTTTTTTCCTTATCAGAAAAAGCACAAAGCTACTCAAATTGAGTTTCCATGGCATTAAATCAATCAACCGGCCATGCATCTCCAATTACCCCATTCTGAGTTTTCCTGATAACTGTTACCATGCAGAGCACATGCACACCCCAGAAATATTCCAAATATCCTTAAGAAAATCATGGACTTTTTTACAAAGCTCAAGATCTCACCTCTGCAGAAATTCATCTTGTCTTAAAGAAAAAACCCAAACAAACCACAATGGATTAATTCAGGCCAATTTTTACAGAGTGGAGTCTTCAAAGTCAGCTGTAACTAGCTGTAACCAGCTGTAACCACAGAGCTGATGCTAGGGAGGACATGAGAGCCAGCATGCATGTAACATTTATGGCAGGGACCTTTCAGTTACCTGCATGTCCCCTCCCAGCAGTGGGGACCTGGGGCAGAGGAAAAGCAGCTCATTGCACTCACCAAGACAGAAGTGACTACTGACAGCAGATGGAAGCAATGCCCATGCCTGTCTCAAAAGACAAGGTGCCAAAGCAATCCAGCCAGCCCTTGGGCTGCACCTCCTCAGAGGTCTCCTGGCCTGTGCCGCAGCTCTGCTGTCCCCACTGGCTTTGCAGCACCAGAAGGAATTGCTCTGCAACACAGCTTTGGAAGCAGACAGCTGCAGCAGAAGTAGCTGCTGGTGCATAACCTCTTTTGCTCATTTCTTAATATAATTTCTTGAAATAAACCAAGAATAGCTAAATTCATGCTCCGTCAGCACAAGCAGGCTAACCCAATCTTTCATTTCAAAGCCTGCCACTTCCAGCAGCCAGAGAATACGAACTAGCAGCACTGTTTGAGCCACTAACTAAAGACCAGGGATGTGTTTCCCAGCCAAGGGCTGGACAGGCAGTCCCCCCTCCTGCCTGGAGACAGGTCTCTCTGTCCATCCAGCTGCCCCTGTGCTGGATTCAGCACCCTGCAGGAGAGAACTGCGTAATCCCCCACAGACAGAACTGCTTTGACATGCCACAGGAAGAGGTCAGTGGAGATCCAGCCAGCATCCATGCCCAAGGCAAGAAAGCAGTAAGGGAAGAGATCCCTGTAAAATCCCAACAGGTGACTTGGAAAACCATTTCCTTAGACACACAGGGAGCTGACAACAGTCCACCACTGCCAAAGAGGGGCAGAGACCCCTCCATCTCCCTCCTTTTCCCTCTGGTCTGGCTGCCTCCAAGCCTCTGCCCGCCACCAGACCGAGTGCTGGTGCACAATAGAGCAGGACAACAATGATTTCCATCCAGACCTTCCAATGTTAAAAGCACAGTGAGGGCAATGCTGGAAGGAAAGCTCCCCGTGCTCTCACTGCTCTGCGAAAGGCCAGAATCAATGAGGGGACTGACAGACCGAGCCCAAAGGCAACACACACTTGCCAAATCTGCCCCTTGTCTTGACACACATGCCATGCAATTTTCCCACAGAAACCAGATGACAGCACCCCACTGTAAGAGGCAGCTAATCACATTTTAAACATGTCTGCTGGAAACAAGTTCATCCTCTTCAGTGATTAAGGACTTCTGAAGCTTATTGGTTTTCTCAGGTATATGTTATGTATCCCCCCACTTCCCACTCCCAGTCCAGCTTCAGATTCCACCCACTGTATCTCATGGCATCTTTCTCTCACAGTCTGGGAGACCCTGAGCAGCCTCCAGCCAGATCTCTTCACCATACAGAGGTGCCAAAGCACAGCCATCAGGTCACCCCTCAAACACCCCAAAGCTGAGCAGATGCTATCTGGGTCTATTTGCTCAGCCTCCATATCTCTAGAGCAAATGGGCTTGGAGTCTCCAGGAGGCCAAGCCATGGTCCCACCAGCCCTTTCTCCTAGGGAGCAGGGTGATGGGTGTCAGTCCACAGCAGCACAGGCCATTCCTCCACAGCTGTGCTGGTACAGCTGCCTGGTCAGCTATGCAGCAAACCACATGGGTAGCTCAAAAATACTTTGGTAAAGAACAAATTCAGTGCCAGGCCACTCAAACTGTTGTACCAGGGTGACAAGAAGGTGGCTTTACTGTGGACCTTGGCCAGAAGAACCATCAAGCAAATCAATGCTTTGCAGAACAGATACAGGCTTCCCTGCAAAACTCACACAGCAAGTCAGGGAGCGAAGAAAACGGTGATATTTTGAAACAATTTCAGTAGCTTTACCTGGTTGGCATTGTAATCAGCAGCAATAACACACACAACACTTCTGACCCACTTTGTTACTGCCCAGAAGAAACAAACATTTACATCCTCCCTGGTAAGCATACTCGTTCAGGCAGTGATGCTCAACAATGCCCTCGCCACCAGTTTTGACTCATGGAATCGAGTGGGGAGAAACACTAAAAACAAGACACCACAGACACATTTTTCGAGAAACTGCATTTCTAAACATGCATGTCATTGTCTTACCTGCTCCCTCCTCCTCTACTCTGTATTGAAATGTTTGACAAGATACACAACTCACTATCAGCACAACCTCGCTCCGCTCAAGCCCAAGTCAGATGTCAGAGCTATGAAAGCAGGAGAAACTCAAAAATTTCAACTTGGGAAGAGAAAACCACACTAAACTAAAACTTGAGTAGTCAGTTACAGTGCAAATGGGAGAAACTAAAAAAACCCAACAATTGCACTAGCTCAGACCGATACCTGCACCCCCCAACATCCGGCCGCTGCGGTGGGGAGCAGCAGATGTGGCTCTCGCACGCTTGGTCGAGGCAACTGCCAGACACGTATCCACAGCGCACACACTGAGCCTGGCAAGGTGCAGCTTCAGCAGCCAGGGAAGGGCATGCAAAGCATGACCCTCACTGATTAGGGAACAGAACCAAAGGGAAGGGGAGGCAGGAGATTTAAAAACTCAAGCCAAGCAGCAAGTCTCAATGAGAAGCTGATGATTTCTGGCAAACAAGCTGGCCCAGAGGGTGTGTGTAAAGAAGCCAGGTAAATCAGCACAGCTACTGCAAAAAACAGATGCATGAGCAGGTTGCAGACTCTAGACAGCTGTCCCAGCTGCTGCTGGGTCACTTGATTTTTGGGGTACCACAGCACCGGGGTTCATTGGTGCTGTGAGCTCCCACCCTGCTGGATGCAATGGCTCAGCAGTGCCTGCAGCGCAGGAAGCAGCACAGGAAGCTCTTCTGCGTAAAGCTGAACGGTGCTGGCTCCCGTGTTTCATTTCCAGGATCCAAGCCCCAAGGAGAGCTAAAAATATCCCAATTAACCATTCCTTTTCAATGCAAAGCTCACTCATGGTGCCACAAGGGTATTATACAACTGCAAACAAGGAGACGTCTGCAAAAAAAAAAGAAATCAAACTGGGAATACAGCTGGCCAGGACAGTAATCTCTGAATTCAAGCATGAACTGCAATGTCCGAAAATGTGGAATAGTTTGTGCTACTTCCAATAGCTCTGATGTGCTTGCAAGCGTTCTGGTGCGATACGCACAGGGTATAATTTTCACTGTGCACTGATTATACAGAGAGCTCATTCTGGCTGTATCCCATGCAAGCTGTCTCCTGAGCTCTGTGTCCTCCTGCATGTCAGGAGTTAAGCAGGAAAGTTTTATTCCTGGTAAAACCCATAACAAAAAGAGACTGAGAGCTAAGGATTTCTTCACGTGCAGATTTAGCAGCAATTTTTTTCATCACTGCCTGGTCTTTATGCTGACATCAAGACTTTAAACACTGTCTGTGGGGAATGCAGAGGTGCATTACTCACCGTGGCGCACCCGGGAGAACCAGCAAATCCTCTCTGTTTGAGCCCGAGCGTCGGCTTTATTTACCCTGGAATTACATTTATCTCTCTGGCACTCCCATTAATGGAATTACCAGGCAGGCTGCTTCAGACTTAGCACTCAAGAGAGGCAGTTTGGGATGGCACTGCTCCAGCCTCAACATGCATAGCCTGCGCTGTTTCTCCATCCTCCAACGAGCTGCTGCCCTAACGAGTCCGACCCCGTGATGAGAGCCAGGGAAACAAAAGAAACAAACCCAAACTGTCCAGGACAATCAATATCTTTCTAGGAACACTCAGGCATCTTGCCAGCTCTCTTCCAACTCCAATTTAGCTCTCCTGCAGCACAGAGGGGGATGGCACGCGCAGGAGCAACCCAGAGGGATGTGGTGCCAGGAAGCATGGCTGGTGCGCAAGCAGGCACTTAGGGAGGTGAATCTGCACTGGTCCCCCAGCAAATACCTGATGCTGAGGGTGTCAAAGCAAACCCACAGCTAAGGAGAGCACCTGTCCACCTCAAAAATCACAGAGCAAGCACTTGAGTCTGAATAGCTGTTTCAGAAATACCCACTGCTACATAAAATGGGGAGGTGTATCACAGCAAACCAGTCACGACTGCTAACCTCAGCATGGGAGATTATCTTCACGTGCTAGAAAACTGCCTCCCATCACACAACAGCTATTGCACTGCCATGCTGAGCGATTTGCAGCATGGCATGAACCAGTCCCTTAAACCACCCCTCCACTACCCAATAAAACTGGCAACTAAGGCAGGCCATAGGCTGCCAAAAGCTAAAGGGGATGCAGCAACTATCCCACCACAGAGCTCCCCGGACAGCACTGCAACTTCAGCATCTCCAGGGCTGTTCTTTCACAGAGCAGCTGTAGGTTCCTTTGTGTGGGTTTGTGTCCAGTCACCCGTCCGGGACTTCTCTGTCCTTGGCAGAGCGGGAGTGCAAGGACAAAACAGACTCACCAGCACTGAAATGATGTCTGCCCCAGGTATGGAGACTCCGGCACACAGCACTGCCAAAGCAAGTAGAAGACAGCGAGGGGAAAGCTGATTTGCAGAGTATAGATGTGCCCTTGCAACAGCTTGAGCTGTGGGAGCTGAACTACTCTCTCCTGTAATTAAAACGCAGGAGAGGAAAGCACAGGAACTACTCCAGCCTGACTGTGAAGGACTAACAGGCTTGGAGTTTCAAAGTCGATCTTGACACACACCCTTTGGTGCAACTTTAATTCTTAACAAAAAAAAAAAAAAAAAAAAAAAAGAAAAAAAAGATGTTTTTTCTATGAGAAAAGGTCCTGCACAACCCTGTCATTAAACCCCACAAGAAGCAAATGAGGGACCATGGTTGGGGCTGATGGAGCAAGGCTGACACTGGTCCTCTCTTCCGCCCTGCCCCTGCATTTGCTCTGCCGGTTGCTCTCAACAACACAGCTACTCAGGGAGGCAGAGTGCCCCGTGACAGGAAAAACACATGTAACACCCAGGCAGTGAAACCTCACTCTGAGCATCTATGCAAAACACAGCCCAAAATGTTTCTTTCAGCTCCACACTGTCGATTTGATGTTTTGCAAAACCAAGCTGGCAAAACGCTAGCACTTGCACTGCAAGTGAGATTCATCAGCAGGAGACTCTGAAGCATCTCCTTATTTTCTGCATCTCAGAAAAAAGAAAGAAAAGAAAAAAAGCCTATGGGTAAGATTCCAGGGTCCTGCAGCTCAAGGTGATGTAAAAGACAGGAGGACATCAGAAAAAAAAATATGCAATGCTCTTCAGCCTGGCACCCAGGGGAAGGGGAATAGCTTAGCTAAGAAAAGTACTTGCTTGTTAAAATAATGATAAAGGTAAGGAGCTGTCGGAATTATGAGTCAAGCCCCAAGATAAGAAATTGCACAGCTGGGTGGGTGCGGCTGCCTGCTTGTTTGGCCACTGTCGGGGTTTTTTAAAAGATAAAGGTGTCTTTCAGAACGTGTTTGTTGGCCAATCTTCCCTCTGCTGAAAAAAAAACAAACAAGAAAGAAGCTCACAACTGTGAAAATGATAAATGAAAGGCAGGAGCATTTCCAAAGCACTGAGATCAGGCTTCACGGGCCCTTTAAAGTACGATGCAACATACTGGTATGTCAAAAAGGATAAAAGAGGAGTAAATTTAAAATTCCAAGTAGTTTTGATAAAACATCATTCAGAGGAGCTATTAAGCAAACTCTCAAGAGCCAGAGCCCATTCACAGACCAGAACCTGCCCAGGAAAAGAAATAAATAATTTTAAAAGTCTGTTTTTCAATAAGCTGTTGATATATAGGGGTATTTAATCCAAAGTTCACAGTCTGGAGGTGGCCAGCTCAGCAAATCCACCCAGGAAAACAAGTCGTTTGTCCATCAGAGGGAGAACTAAGGTGAACCCCTTCAGACAAGCGTAAAATGGAGTGGCCTGGAACCCAACAGAACGGCTTGGACACAGCGGAGGCCGAAGCACCAAGCACTGTGGGACAGCAAACGGTGTGAAGCGCCCAGCAGGGTGATGGAGCCGAGGCCGCAGCAGGGCCTGTCACCCCTGGCACGTCCCCGCCGCCCGAGCTGGGCCCGGCGCCTCGCGGCTCTCCCGGCAGCAGAGGGGGAAGCAGCCACGGCCGGGGCTGTACGACAGAAGGGCTTTTGTAATCATCTTGGTTTAGAAAGCATTTTGCGTTGGCCTTCACCACTGCTCGGTCCTGCCTTTTCTTACTCCAGGGGAGGACGAGGGACGGGGCAGAAGGCAGGCCCCGCACCAGGACGACGCTCAGCCGAGCCCTGGGCACTGCTGCTGCTCCGAGTGACAGCGCCACGCTCACCAGCAGCCTCCTCGTTCCCAGCACGGCTGGCACAGAAAGGTCCCAGCACTGTCACCCACTCTGCTACGCACACCCTGACTGAGCACAACCCCTTTTCCTGCCAAAAACTGGGCGCCAAATCCCAGCCGGCCAACGCAGCTCCGGCACGTGCCCTCACCCGCCATGTGCCCAAAAACCCCTGCCCCAGACCCCGCCACGGGGAGACACGGCCCGTGTCCTGACTTCAGCTGGAGCACAAGAGAAAACAGAACCAGCTCTTGAGGGAAAAGACCTTATGATTCACCACGGTGCCAGACTTCACTTTTTTGGGTGTTGTTTTTAACGGAGGTGTCACAAGGCAGAGCCCAGGGGAACCAAGTGCAAGCAGCGGGTTCACTACTGAACGTGAGCAGCCACATCTCCACCTGTCCCGGCCACCTGCAGGGACCAAATCCAGCTGTCCCACCCGCGCTGCCACCCCTGTCCCAGGCAGCAGGTACTTCCCCGGCTGTCCCCTGGGCACCCAGGCCACCCCTGTGCCACCCTGCATGTCCCCAGAGAGCAGCAGGGCTGCGGAGGGCAGGGCAAGGCTCAGCACCCCGTCCCCCCGGGGAGCACGCCCTGCAAGCAGGGTGACCACGGGCAGCGCCTGCACTGCTTCATGCAGCGGGGGGAACAGCATTTTGGGGGGTTTTGTCCGTTTGTTCTGTTTTGGCCTCAGTGCAGTGCCATTTCGACTCAAAGAACCCTCCGAGTCCCCTGGCAGAGTGTCAGCCCCGTGATCTGACCCTCCACACAGCCGCCCCCCAAACACAGCCCCCCAACCCAAACACAGCCCTCTGCACCCCCCAAACACACAGCCCCCTGCACCCCCCGAACACACAGCCCTCTGCACCCCCCCGAACACACAGCCCCCTGCACCCCCCGAACACACAGCCCTCTGCACCCCCCCGAACACACAGCCCCCTGCACCCCCCCGAACACACAGCCCCCTGCACCCCCCCAACACACAGCCCCCTGCACCCCCCCAACACACAGCCCCC
Source organism: Podargus strigoides (assembly GCA_028020825.1). Classification (NCBI taxonomy): domain Eukaryota; kingdom Metazoa; phylum Chordata; class Aves; order Caprimulgiformes; family Podargidae; genus Podargus; species Podargus strigoides. The sequence continues at coordinate 7,957,497 of CM051633.1, forward strand.
TGCACCCCCCCAACACACAGCCCTCTGCACCCCCCCAACACACAGCCCTCTGCACCCCCCCAACACACAGCCCCCTGCACCCCCCCGAACACACAGCCCCCTGCACCCCCCCAACACACAGCCCTCCGCACCCCCCCAACACACAGCCCCCCGCACCCCCCGAACACACAGCCCCCCGCACCCCCCGAACACACAGCCCTCTGCACCCCCCCGAACACACAGCCCCCCGCACCCCCCGAACACACAGCCCTCTGCACCCCCCGAACACACAGCCCTCTGCACCCCCCCGAACACACAGCCCCCCGCACCCCCCGAACACACAGCCCTCTGCACCCCCCCAACACACAGCCCCCCGCACCCCCCCGAACACACAGCCCTCTGCACCCCCCCAACACACAGCCCCCTGCACCCCCGGAACACACAGCCCCCTGCACCCCCCCAACACACAGCCCCCCGCAGCCGCTCACCCCCCACGATGCCCACCCGTGCACCCCAAGCCCCCTGCAGCCTTCCCGAGGCCCCCATCCACGCGGCCCCGCGGACACCCCCTCGCACCTCACGCGTTCCCACTCGGGGGTGCCCCGGACACCCTGCAGACCCCTGCCCCCACGCCCTGGCACAGAGCCTTTTGTAACGCGCCCGGTGCCCCGGGCTCTCTGCGCGCCCCCTCCCCACGCCGACAGCCCCCCGCATCCCCCGGACACACGCCCTCTGCGGCCCCCGCTCGGTGCAGCTCAAACCTTCTCCTCTCCCGTCCCCCGGCCGCTCCCGGTCCCCTCCGGTCCTCACCGCCAGGCGCCGCGCAGGCGGGCGCAACCCCCGGCCCCGCCGCGCATCCTCCCCCGCCGCCCCGCCCGGCCCGCCGCCGCCAGGCCCCGCCGGAGCAGGCGCACTGGGAGCCGCGGGCGGGAGGGGGCGCCGCGCCGTGCGGGTCCGGAGGGAAGAGACTAGAGCGGCGCTGGGTCACTCTGCGACGGGCAGGGGAATTAGCTCAAATGGTAGAGCGCTCGCTTAGCATGCGAGAGGTAGCGGGATCGATACCCGCATTCTCCAGTAGCGCCTTTTTTTTTTTCTCCCCGTGGCTACAGGCCACAGAGCTCTGCCTCTGCGTTCGCCTTACGCGTTTTGACTTTTTTCCTTAAAAATTCCTTAAATTTTTGTATTTGTTTCCTTGAAATTCCTAAAGGTGCGTTTGCTCACCGGTGGTTAAAGCAAACGAGCGGTGTTTGCTGTGCGCGCAGCGCGCGCAGCACCCGCAGGGCCGCCGACCTCCGCGAACAGCTCCCCGGGGAGCGGCACCCGCTGGCACCGGGGCTCCCCCCGCACCCCCGGCCCAGCTCGCACCCCCGCACCCCGTCAGTGCCGGAGAGCCCCAGAGACCCCGCTCCCGGCAGCCTCGGACAGAGACAAAACGCGCGTCTGCCTTTCGTAAACTTGAGAAGGACCCGGCCCCCCCGGCGGACACCGGCGTTCGGTGAATTCACCCAGGTGCAGCGTTCGGGCAAATACTCAAATCCTTCACACTCTGCTATGACTCTACTGCAGCAAGCCACAAGGAACAACCAAACGTTTTAAAGGAAAAGACAAAGCCCCAAACCACACCCTGACCCCCCCGCATTTCCATCCCAGCCACGGGCTGAACTGGGAACCAGAGCTGGAAACAGCTCTGTGCTCTTTCCCTGGGTACATGTGCGAGGAAATGACCTTTCTGACAAATTTCAATGGCAAAGGGTGGAATTCAGCTCTCGAGCTGCTCCCGGTGCCCAGCCTGCAGCTGAGAAGTGCCAAACAGCCCACCCCAGCCCCTCTGCGCCTGAGCCCTGGGTGCCTGCCCGGCGGGGACACTGAGACCCCAGGGGACTTCCCAGCACCTTCACCAGATCCCCGAGCAGGACCTGGTCCACCGTGAAAAACATCACCGGGTGCCTTCCAGATCTACCGGATCCTTCTGCAACACCCTTCCGTTAAAATGCACCTTTAGAAAGAAGCCTTAATATTACCGAGTCTCCTTTAAAGAAGAATAAAGCTGGTGAAGCTCTTTTTGTCTGAATAAATCTCACGTACAGAGATTTTTGCAGAGCAGCACTACCTGGCTCTGGCCTTTTTGAACATCACCGTGTCATACCCCAGGCTCGAGTCCTGTCTGTTTTACTCCTTAAAGTCCTTCTAGCCCCATTGCCCTTTATAGGCAGCATGAATGTTTAAATAAGACAATTCCCAATTAATTCCCAGTAGCCCAAAGCAGAACTGCAGTGGCTTTTCAAAGTGATCGTTTGGCACAAATCCCCATGAATTCTCATGGGTAGTCTCATGGAGACTAGAGAGATGTCTCCTCTGGCGGTGGACATCCCCCAGTCCCTTCCAGAAATGGCAGTGGTACCTGCACACTGAAGTTGGAAAAAGATGAGTGTATGGTTGTGGGGATTTTTTTTCTAGCTTGAAGATTTCTTTCTTGCCTTTTAAAGCTGGTTTGCACTTAGGCTTCTGAGTCCCAGGGAAACTCGTGAAATAACCAGCTCTTGCTACAATGGTCTGCAAAGCTTCAACAAACCGTTTGAGCCTTCCTATGCAGCAGGATTTAACAGGAAAATGAAATCCATCGCTGTCTCCTGTGTCATCAGCTGCTACGCAGCCAGCATGAAGAGACTGTATTGTGAAATACACTCGTGTCTGTGGCCTGCTCCTCTCGTTTTCCCCTCTAGCTTTGGCTTCATCTCAACCCTCAGCCTCTGCAACACTGTGGTGACCACGCGCAATCTCGAGTGGAGCCTGGTGAAACTGGTGCAGCATCGCCCTCTGCAGGCTGCGCGCAACAACTGCCATGGGCTGAGGCAGAAGGTGCAAAAAGCTGGGTTGGGCAAAACATCACAGAATCACAGAATCGTTTAGGTTGGAAAAGACCATCATCAAGATCATCGAGTCCAACCATTCAAACAACACGACACAGACTGGTCAATGACCTGTATATGTCAACACGTGTTCTCTGATGGCCCTGGCCACACTTTTCCTGCAGGTCAGTCCTGTGCAGTGCTTGATGAACACACCTGGAAAGCCCCATTTTCTTGGGGCCACATTTTCACCGGATCCACGGTGAAAGACTATATACACAGGGGTAAAATATTGTGCATATACTCACAGCACTATTTCATTATAATGATTCCCATCCCCCCAAAAATAAACCCAGCATGAAACAAAGAGACCAGCTTTTCTTTTATAAGAACAAGATGACCACATCAGAACAGCTAAAAATTCCTCCCTAATGGCTTTCTTGTGGGAATCTATAATGAGCTGCCACAGCGTGGAGCATCTATGTGTGTGTGCACACATGCAAGACAGGGTGAGCATTTGCCTGCATTTGCTGTGGAGCTGAAAGCTTGCTCAGCCACCTCGTGGGTTCCAGCCACATGCGACCAGCATCTGTTTATTGACCTCCCTTTTTTTTGGCTCCCGAGGCATCAGCTAAGCCACAGCATTGGCTTCTCCATTCTGGCTCCACAGATGCTTTTGTTCCCCAGTGCTTTACCAGCCTGCTTGGGCTGATAACTTGGGAATGACCCAAGTTTTGCATTTCCTCCCCCTACAAAGCCTTACTTCAAGTCACACGCAAGCTGAAGGAACAAATGGCTTCCAGCAACAGATCAAGTAGGAGTTAAAATGAGGCTCTCGGTGTCACAAATGGAGCTGGGCACACGCTTATGACTTGCTGGTTTGGTCACTACAGCTGAATTTTTGTAATGAATTTGCTAGTAGGCATTGCATGGCCAAGTTAGCAAAAGATCTGTCACCACCCTGAAAATTTTATTGTCTTTAATTGCAACTAAGAACATGCACAGAGGCATCATGAGAGCAGAGAGGACAGAACAGGAATCTGCAAGAGGGGGAAAAAGCAAAGCTTTCAGCTTATGCTAATGAGCTTAATTTAAATATACTTTTGTAAGTTTGCTCTAGGGTTTTGTGACTAAATTTAGTTTTAAAACAAAGTCATATTAAATGCAGAGACACATCTCAACTTCCCCAGATCCCAGGACACAGATCTCCCCTTGCTGGGTCCCTGCCAGCTGTGCCCACAAGCAGGGACAAGGCGAGCATCGCCCTGCCCTCCCTCCCTGGTGCAAAGGCCAAAGGAGGGGGACGCCCTAAAAAAAGGGGCGATAAATTTGAGTGACCTCAAAAAGGGAACAGTGATAAAGGAGCAGGGAACACAGGGCAGGTGTCACCACCAGACTCCCCAGGGAGTCAGACCTGTGTCTGTGCAAATGCCCAAAGGGATGTACCTCCCACGCCAGGAGTCTTCCACCGCTTCCATGGAAAGACACATGCGGGAGATCATCCTGGACAATCACACAGAGACCAATGTGATCAAGTGAATGCCACTTTATTAGTCCATCAGCTCCAATTTATACTGTTCCAGTGGCTATTAATAAGTCAGTGCACATTTATACTGTAGCTATTAATAGATCAGTTCCTATTTATACCCATAGCTCGGTAGTTTACCTTTAACACTCCTATCATCTTGCAGGCTAATTGAACACATGCTACTTATCCACTTCTTGTTCATGTTCTGTTATTGTTTCTACCTCTTATCTCTATGCACGTAGCTAGTTCTCGTACTTTCCCACTAGATCGGTCTTGTCCTGCTTCGGTATCTGGGAGTTGTTTGTCTCGCTGCATACTTCCTCAGTCGATGTTTGAGTCACCCTTGCTCTGCGGCCCATACATCTTTAGTAAAAGCTGGATTGCTCACATGTCCATTGCTCGGTAGAAAACCCTCTACAGACACACACATGCATTTCTCACTGGTGTGGCTGTTGGCTTTCTCAGCCCCATTTTGCATAGTTTCCTCTGGACTTGTGTGCATGTCAGTCACTAGGACAGCCTGGTCCTGATTGCTGGGGAAAGGGCAATAGATTTTTCCCGAAATGGCTTCTGTTGGCTTCACAGTGAGGGCAGCCAAAGGGACAACAGGGAGGGAGAAGCTGATAACATCTTGGCATGGCTGCCTGGCTTGTAAAGCTTGTTTTCACCAGCACAGACCAGTGTGTAGTGGGTGCCTTGTCCAGGGCAGGAGGTCAACAGAAGGTCCGTGTGACATAAACCACTCTGAAACCTCTAACAAACACTGGACCTTGTCCTTTAGAGACTCCTGATGGGGGTGGTGGAGCAGGAACCAAGAGCAGCAAGGTGCCAGCAGGATAGGAAATGACATCTTTGTGGCTGAATGATGGGCATCTGATTTCAAATTACCTGGTGGACTGGGGAAGATGCAGCCTCTTGCCAGCATTCACTTACTTCCTAACACTAGCGGTCTTCCTGAGAGCATCACACTAAGCAAGAAGGGCAGAGACATCCTTCACTGGCTCAGCTCCCCACGCATCTACCTGCCAGGGAGCGTCCTGGCAAGCACTGACGCCAGAAGCCTGTGCCACCCGAAAGCTTGTGGCTGGGGGTCAGCAGGTTTCAGGTCAGACCCAGGGGCACAAGGACTGTTCTAGCAACCCCTTTGTGTGGATGACCCTGTCTTTCCTGGGAGGGAACGGGGAAGAGGTGCACCCTCTGTCATTCAACTCTCTTCTAGGTGCTAAGGAAGGTGGGGTTTAGCTCTTTGAGCTCTTCTGGTGGTTGGTTCCCATCTCCTACAGAAGGATAACAAAGGCAACTGGGGGAAAACCTCTGGTGCTCCCCATGGGGGGCAACAAAGGCTGTGTTTCCCAGCCTGCGCTGCCATCTCCTCTGCCAGTGACACCAGCTGCAGGAGGGAAAAGCAGAGCTGGCCTTCTGCCTCTAGTTAGTTTGCAGTCTATTGAAACATTAATTAATCCTTGTGACATCGAGGACAAGGGAAGAAAGCGGGTTACTTCAACCTACAATTAGCGTGCAATGCAGCTTGAGTGACACAGGGTGACCCTCAGGTGAGGTGGCACGGAGGCAGTACTGTGCCCAGCAGCACTCCCCAGGCAGTACAGGGCCAGCCTGAGGACTGGAGAAACTATTTGCAAACTCCAGCATCTCTAGCCACACTTTAACACTGTGGATCCTTCAATGGCATCTACTCCCTTGCTCTGGGCTAAACCCTGGTGAGTGGCTCCGTGATTAGGGGTTTGTCGCCTCTATCATCAGGTTTTGTGGGGTGTTTGCATCGTTACCATCTCCATCGTGTGCTGAGTGCAGCTCTGTGATCCCCTGAGGAGCTGCCCTGGGAGAAAAAAAAGCCATCACAACCCAAAATTGCTTTTCTCCCTCTAGCAGGCACCATGTGTACAACAGCAGAGGCTGCGTGGTAACGGCAGGAGGAAGGCACCATCTCTGCCCTCCTCGCTCCCGCGGAGCGCCAAGGCCGAGGTACGTAGCCGCAGCACGACCGGGCTCTCCGGCGCCCTGACCCTTCCCTTCTGCTCACCGGGAGGAGCGGAGGGCGATCTTAAACACCTCGCAGAGACTGCCTTTGGGGAACGGCTGTGAGCCAGGGGATGGGGATGGGGTGTTTGCAGGAAGAAGAAACTGAGGGAGAAGCTCAGATGTTGAGGAGGAAGGGATGCAGCTCACTGCGCTGCCTGGAAAGCTCTCGGCACTGCGAAACCTTTCTCTGCTCTGTCGTATGAAAGTCTGAACGAGTTTTACCAGGGCGAAAAGTACTGGGAAACAATGGGGAGAGAGGGAGAAGCTGGGAGCCGGAGGAGGAGGCGAGCCGAGCGGTGACAAACGCCTTCCACCCGGCCAGGCCCTGCCGCGGGACGGCTCTGTGGGACGGTGCTCGTCACCGGGGCTGCGCGGGGCAGCGACCCAGGGGAAGCCTGGGGAGGGCAACAGGCGTCACAGCAGCAAAACTCCAGCGTGCCCGTCCTGCACTGCTCGGGTGGCTTCGTGTCAAACGGCTCGGGGCGAGGGGCAGCTGTCTGCTCACCGCTGTGTGGCATCAATGAGGGCGACAGAATACAGGAGCAGATGTGGCACGGACAGGGCTGGGGAGTGGGGACACCCCAGGTCCTCCGGCCTGGCCCCTCTGGCAAGTGGGAGACGCTGAGGAACTGGTACTTTGGCCGTTGTTCCCAGTTCAAACAGTTCTGATCCCCCCAGGACAGCAAACGGGGTCCTGTCCCCCCTGGCCAAGCCCCCTCCATGCTGCCTCTGCCCCGGGGGACCTGCACACATCCCCAGTGCCCCCGGGCCCCAGCGTGGGGCAGGGGCTGCGCTCCCAGTCTGGCTGGGACCGCCTCCCATTTAACGTTTGATCCTCCCATCCTGTGCCCCTCGCTGCAGGGATTTCCTCCTCTCCCGTCCCGGTGCCCGCACATCCCAGTGCCCCTGCGCCGGGGGAGGGGGGGGTGGGAAACGGGGCAACGGGGGGGGGGGAAAGAGAGGGAATGAAGGAAGTGGGGGAGAGGATGAAAAAGAGGGAAGAAATAGGGGAGGAGGAGGGAAAGGGGAGAAAAGAGGGCCAGAAAGGTGGAAAAGGAAGAAAAGAGAGAGGGGGAAGGAGGGAGATGGAGGAAAGAAAAAGTGGGGAGACCACAGGAAGAAGAGGGAAGGAAGAGGGATGGGGGGAACAGATGGAGAGGGGAGTGGGGAAAGAAGGGAAGGAAAAGAGAGGGAAAAGAGGGGAAAAGAGAGGAAAAAGCAGCAGGGGAAGAGGCAAAGGGAGAGGGGAAAGGAGGAGAAATGGCAGAAAGGGCAGGGAAAAAGGGAGCGTGAGGAGGGCGGGGAAAGAGGAAGAGAAGGGAGGGACAGAGGAAAAGCGGGGGGAGGGGAGGAGGGCGCCCGCCCCCGCAGCGCCGGGACCCGCCCGGCCCCCCCGCGCAGCCCCGCGGAACCGGGGCCCAGGGCGGGGCGGAGGGGGAGGAGGAGCCGGGGCGGGCGGCGGCTGCGCGGGCGGGCGGGGCGGGAGCGGCGGGGCGGGGGCGGCCGGGCCGAGTTCCGGCGGTGGCCGCGGGCCGAGGAGCGCGGGTGAGCAGGCGAAGGGGGGGGGGGGGGTGCGGCTGCAGCCGGGGCCGGGCAGGGTCCGCGGCGTTGGCGGGGTGCCCGCGGGGCCGTGCCGTGCCGTGCCCCGGGGGTTCTCCCTCGCCGCGCCGGACTTTCCCGGTGGGAAGAAAGGCAGTGGGGAACGGGCGGCGTTTCCCGAGTTCCGTGTCTGGTCCCTCGGCGCGTTGCCCCGGTGCGCTGGCTCTGCCGCCCCTCCGGGCAGGGCTGTGCCGGGGCTCGGCTGTGCTGTGCGGGAGGGCAGAGCCGCCCTGCCCCCGCGGGTGGGTTCGTGGCGGGCGGAACGCGGCGTGTGCTGCGGGGCCGCCTGGAGCCAGTCCCTGGCTGGGGCGCGGGTGCCGCGGCGGGGGGACAGCGGAGCTGCGGGCAGTAACGCCTGGGGGGGGTTACTGTTCACATTCCAATGTGATGGCTCAGGAGTTGGGTTTTTTCACAAATACTCTGCAGTCTGCGTCACGTCAGCAAAGCCCGGACACCAGTCTGCGTTGTGTCACCCGCCGCTGTCACTGTGTCCTGCGTGGGCTCAGCCGTTGCCCGCGGTGTGTGTGCGGTTGGGCTGGAGCTGCCCCGCGCAGCGCTGTGCTCACGGCAGCTCGGAAATGCAGTTTTACTGTGGGGCAGAACTGGTTACCAGCTCCTCCTGGCTCCACCTGCCCAGCCGGAGCGAGCTCCCAAAGCCCAGACAGCCCGGACGCTTCTCCCAGCCCTCTCCATTCTGCTGCGTGGCCGGCAGGGTTTTCACTCTGAGACCAGGCAGTTCTCACTCTCGTTTTCCTTATCCACCCTCATCCCTCAGAAATACCCTGATTTTAAGCCTCGCTCGAGGTCCTGCAGTCAGTCAGCTGCGTGGCTCGGTGGTGTGATGCTAACACCAGTGCCTCTAAAAACCGCAGCCTGGTCAGGCTCCCTCGGGGAGGGAAGGGGAGCATCTTCCCCTCGCGCAGGCAGCCTTCAGCTCTTTCCATTGTCTCTCTAGGATCTGTGTGCTTTTTGCCTGTTGGAGGAGTCCCAGACAAAACCATTCCAATGCTGCTGTCTTGTACTGGTGCTTGCAGCAGGCTGGTGTTGGAAAAAAACAATCTGTCCTCTTTACAGTGTAACCTGTGGCTGAGAGCTGGGGGGTGAAGAGGACTGTTGCTTCTCAGTCAGTGAAAAAAATAAGTTTAATTTTTTTAATTTCTTTTTTTTTAATTTTCAGATCTGAACTGTCAAAATGGAGCTGGACATCCAGTGTGAGGAGATGAGCCCATCTAGATGGGCTGAACTTCTGTCCACGATGAAATCCTGCAAAACTATCAGGTAGCACTCATTGTGTATTATCTCTTCTAAGTAAGAGCTGTGGCGTTTCTCTCCTGTGTTTTCCAGCTGCAGAGCTGTCGACCTGTGACTTGGAAATTGCAGAGTCTACCTATTTTTATCCAGAAAGTTAATTTAAAGGAGGGGGAAAAAAGACCCCACCCTCTCACAAAGATTTTTCAAGTAGAGAGAAGCATCCTTTGGTATGAAGTAATGCTGCCCTTGTTCTGTGGTGTGCCAGAGGTAATGTGGGTATCTAACCATCTGACCACTGCTTTTGTAACTCTGTCTTTCTCTTTCACCCTCAAGAGAGGGAAGATGTCTCCCTGTGCTCATTAGGTTGCACACTCTCGGGTCTCCCAGTCAGATGCTGTCAAGTAACTGTTACTTAATAGTCATGTACAAGTCACGTGCCATCAACTTTTAATTCTGCAGGTGGTCATGAAAAGTGTGTGTTGGGCAGAACAGTGTGAGGGAACCATCTCCTGGCGTGTAAGCTGTAGGACAGAGTTCAGAAGAGTTGCTTCTCCCTCTTCTGGTTGGGAATTCGTACCCCACAGGCTAGCATCATCTTGTTTGGGCTGGAAAGGATGGGCAGCATCAAGCCAGCGATGGCTTCGAGGAGGTCAGACAGGTTGAAGGTGACCTGATTTTGTTTTGCAAAGGAGCTTTTTGCAGGCAAGCTTCATGGACCTGACCTTGTCTTCCCAAGGTCTGTTTGGGTGGCAGAAGGCAGTGGGATGATTGTCTCCTGGGCAGAGGCTGGGCTGCTCAAGACATAGTGGGTGAGAGCAGCTGTGGCAGGGATTGTTAATCAGTACTGAACATAATCCCATGGGGAGCCAAGCCTTCTTGCCAGAGGGAGAGAAGGAGAAGACTGCTAAAGCCTCGGTTTTCAGAGTGTTGTCTAAGGAGACATGACCAGGTAACTTGTGGCAGTCCTGGCTGTGGTGGTGCCTCGGGCTATAGGGTTCTTCATGACACCAACCTTTGGCCCCATATCTTTTCTGCCTCCCTGTACACCTCCCCACTGGTCCTGGGCTCCCGATCCTTTCCTTGGCTCTACTTCCAATTCAACTCCCCCCATCAATTTAGCAACAACTAGATGATGTGCAGTGGGAGAAGCTGCTGCCACGTGGCGAACTGGCAGTCTGTGTACTGAGGGTCATGCCAGACAGAGATGGTGCAGACCAGCACTACTCACCCTCATGAGGCTGAACTGCCAGTGGGTGTCTGTGGGGCTGGCTGAAGGCCCAGTCTGACTGGTCTAGGTACAGAACCAGTCTGACAGGCTGTGAGCTGGCCTCTGGGCAGATGTGGCTTCAGACTCTGGGTAGTTTGTTGCTCTGAGTGTTTAAATGAAGGTGCATCCTCCAGCTGAAGCTCTGCCAAGAGAGGAAGACTTGAGTCACGTGCCCCGTTCTGTGCAGCCTGGCAGAGGTCCTGCTGTGCAGCCCCTCCTGTCCTGCAGCCCCACAGAGGGGACATGTCTTGGTTTGGGCTGTGCATTGCCTGCCAGGCCACGCAGGTACTTACGGAGGTGTCCCAGGGACTGCAGAGGGGTAAATCACCAACTTTGCTTTCATGAGGAATGCTCCAGGCAGGGAGAACAGAGCAACCCTGAGGACTGAAGTAATCCTTTTCTCCTCCTCTTTCAGGCTGGATGACTGCAATCTCTCCAGCAGTAACTGTGAGGACCTGTCCTCCATCATCAACACAAATCCGTCCCTCACGGAGCTGAAGCTGAACAACAACGAACTGGGAGATGCAGGCATTGAGTTCCTGTGTAAAGGGTTGCTGATGCCAAGCTGTAGCCTACAGAAGTTATGGTAAAACCCTATTGATTATCTTGCTCTCACATGCCTGCAGTCTGCTGCAGGTGAAATCATGAGGCAAACTCTTATGTGATGGTAGCAAGAGCCGTGGTGATGCATTTCAGCAGTTTCCTGGGTCAGATGGTTGGAAAACCCCAGAAATTTTTATCTAAGTGGTATACTTATTGGAAGACTCCAGATCATCAGTCTGTCTTCCTTTGTCTTCCAGCACTGAGGGAGGAACAGGTGGGGTTTTCCCTGCCAAGCTGAGGCTTTCTGGAGACTTTCTTTAGGAGAGGTAGCAGATCTTCCCCTCGCCAAGGCAGCTGGATTATCTGTTTAGGCCAGTTTAAACAAAAGGATGACTGCAGGGGGCTGCATTCTGCCATTAGCATGTACTTGACATTGTCACAACTGCATTTTTCAGCCAGGTATGAGCACAGTGTTTAGCATCTGGTCCAGCTCGCTCACACCTTTCCCTCGGAGCCAGGCAAAAGGGTGTTCTCAGCCCTGGTGTTTCAGGAGCTGTCAGTCTTTCTGCACTCTACCAGACTGGCTCTGCCTCAAGTGTTGTGTTTGCAGTTGGGCAGGGCCAGTGTGGTTCGAGGCAGCATGTTCTGGAGAGGCACCAGCACCACGTTATAGCATTAGTGGGCTTCCCTCAGCACCCATGGTGCAGGATCTTAATCAAAGCCAGTGGCTGCTGCCTGTGCTCCTCAGTGACCCTCGAAGAGATGCCACCTTCTCTGTCCAGCGTCTCTCCTGCAGGGTACTGGAGTCCTCCAGCTCCTGAGGTGGCTCTGGGATCTTTGTGACACAACCTTGTAAAAATCATTTGCCTTCTAGATCAGACATGCCTACTTCAGAGTCCCTGTGGCCCCTGCAATGAGGACTCACTGACAAATAGAGGGAAAGTTGGCTGTGAAGCTAATCAAACTGCAGCTCTCTGCTGGGCTGTCAAGAAATAACTGTGATACTCTCTACTGGGAGACTAACCCAAGAAATTTTTCAGAGGGTTTGCCCTAAGCTTCAAACTCTTCCAGATGCTCAAGTAACAGCCTAGATCAGGCCATTTCAGTTCTGTAGAAACATAATTATCCATTTTGGGGGTTCTGGTATGGTGCCCTAGGCAATAAAAGAGCAACCAAACCCAAGTCAAACCTAGTAGCACCATATACAACACCTTTCTGTTGCCAGAAAGTCTTGTCCAATAACTCTTGGAACACTTGGAGCAATATCAGCATGGTTCCTGTGCTACTTCTATCAGGGCCACTGAGGGATTGGAACATTTACCATCTGAGGAGAGGCTGAGGGAGCTGGGTCTGTTCAGCTCGGAGAAGAGGAGGCTGAGGGGGGATCTCATCAATGCTGATCAATATCTCAAGGGCGGTGTCAGGAAGATGGGGCCAGACTCTTCTGGGTGGTGCCCAGTGACAGGACAAGGGGCAATGGGCACAAACTGGAACACAGGAGGTTCAGTCTTAACATAAGAAAACACTTCTTTACTGTGAGGGTGACTGAGCACTGGAACTGCCCAGAGAGGTGGTGGAGTCTCCATCTCTGGAGACATTTCAAACCCATCTGGACGTGTCCCTGTGGGATCTGCTCTGGGATCCTGCTCTAGCAGGGGGGTTGGACTAGATGATCTTCGGAGGTCCCTTCCAACCCCTGCCACTGTGACTCTGTGATTCCCCCAGCCTGAATGCTGAAGGACCAGCTTCAGAGATCCTTCTTGTAGTATACCATTAAACTTTTAAATGATATCCAGGGATTTAAGCCAAGGTGGATGAGATTTTTACTTTTAGCTACTCTGGATCATATTTCCAGAGGGGACAAGAAATGATAAGATGTGCCATCGCTTTATCTCTGGTATAAACCTCGTGATGAGTAGAACACTTCTATAAAGTAGTTTTGGTGCTTCTTAATGTAGAGTGGATCCTCCTCCTGCTAGAGGTGCTGTATGAGTGATTTCACTGGAGGAAGCATGGGAGCTATTGTTTGTGCTACTGGTATAATACTTGCTGATTAAAATATTTTGGCACAGCTGTAAACAGCAGTACTAACCTGGATATACCACTTTCTAGAGGGTTACACTGTCGGTGCTACAGTGTCCTTCCCAGGCTCAAACCTCAGCAGATTGCACCTCTCTGAGAAGAGCCTCCATGATTCTGGGTGTGCATTTCCCTCACCCCAGCTGCCTTTCTCCTTCAGGTTGCAAAACTGTAATCTGACAAGTGCCAGCTGTGAGACGCTCCGCTCCGTCCTCAGCACGCAGCCCTCCCTGATAGAGCTGCACGTGGGTGATAACAAACTGGGAACTGCTGGAGTGAAGGTGCTGTGCCAAGGGATGATGAACCCCAACTGTAAGCTGCAGAAGCTGCAGTAAGTAGTCACTGGGCTTTTTTGGACATCAGATGGGTCCTGCTTGTCTGTCCCTTGAGACAAGCAGTAGTTTTGTTGCCAGATGTGGATTTCCTCCTATTTTATCTGAAATCGTGCATGCTTATTCATGCTGGTAGGTTTTGTGGGTTTGTCAGAGCTGGGTGTCTGTTCCCATGGGCTTTGTTTAGCTCTCCTGTTAATGCAGGACATCTCAGATGCCCAGGGACAGTCTCATTCTGCTACAGTTGCTCCTTGTTTTACAGCTGAGTGGGACCCAGGTCTGTCTGGAGCCCTGAGCTCCTCCTGGGAGGGCTCAGTGGTGAGGCTGCATCATGTGCTGCAGTGCAAAACTCACACGTGTGTTCCAAGGCATTGGTTTAATGGAGGACAAGTGTAAAAATGGGTAATTAGTCTTGCTAGGATCCCCTGGGGTCTAATTTAAGAATTAATGAGCTGGGAGATGCTGTTTAAAAACTCCAGTGGTTTTCTCTGTTTTCATGTGTTGCCTGGTCTCAGCTCATGTTGGCCTGTTTTCTGCCCTGGCTAACACCCACTTTGCCCACCTGATGACTTGTGAGTACCAGGATGTGTTGAAGACAGCTGTTTTTCCCCTGTTTTTCTTCTCTTCTTGCAGGCTGGAGTATTGTGAACTGACAGCTGATATTGTGGAACCTCTCAATGCTGCTCTGCAAAGCAAGCCCACCCTGAAGGAGCTGAGCCTGAGTAACAACACGCTGGGAGACACAGCTGTAAAGCAGCTGTGCCGGGGACTGGTGGAGGCAAGCTGCAACCTAGAGTTACTACAGTAAGGAAGAACTGGTCATCTCTAACTGCAGCTAGTCCTGCTGCTAGTTGTACTATCCATAAAACAGGAAAAATTGCCAGGAATGCTTGAAATTTAGGCCAGATTTTTTGCTGGCTCAGATTTCTGTAACTGGAAACTGCAAGGAAATTTCTGGGTCTTTCGGTTTTGGGGTTTTTTGACCTTTTTTTAGCATGTGGCTCTGGGCTCACTCTCACACCTGTTGGTGCAGTGTGAGTGTGTACCCCAGGTTAAACCTGCAAATACAAGAGGTGACTGCTCGCCAGTATCTGAGAGCAGAAGAGCAATCGCCCTCAGTGGCTGTGGTCCTTACCAGCCAGCTGAGTATAGTTGTTCAGATCCCTTTTTTGCTTCAAAACAGAGATGCTATATTTGGAAAGCACAATTCATTTTATCTTGCCCCTGTGCAGGGGTTGGCTGCCAGATACTCACTGTGTGATACAGCCAAAAGTTCCTCTTAAAAAGGTCAGTCAATATAAACGGGGAGTTTGGCAAAAGTGGTCCTGGCATTAATGGATGTGAATGGTTTGGCTGAAGTGCCCTGCAGCCTCGTGGAGCGCAGGAGCCATGTGTTGCAGAGCCCATCTGGGATCCCTGTGTCACCTCTGAGCCTTGCCAGGTCTTGCAGTGCCCAGCTGAGCTGCACTGTGTGCAGCAAGGGACCAGTCCATTGCCCCTTCTCCAGGTGAACTGGGAGTGTTGAGCTCTGGAACAGCAGCTCCAACTGTGCTTTTTTCTGCAGCCTGGAGAACTGTGGCATCACCAGCGACAGCTGTCGGGACATAAGCGCTGTTCTGGGTAACAAGTCATCACTGATAGATCTCTCTGTGGGAGATAACAAGATCGGGGACTCCGGTCTGGCTCTGCTGTGCCAAGGACTGATGCATCCTAACTGCAATATCCAGAAGCTATGGTAAGGGTAGGCAGAGGTTACTTAAACACCTCTTGCAGTCTCTGAGCTGTCTACTTTATGCTGCTGGTTTGCTCCTAAGAGGAAAGTTCCGCTGTTACACCCCCTAGTGAAACATGTCTCTACTGCAAATGGGTTACTTCTCAAAACTGGGTGGAGGACACCACGAGGAGCAGGACCACACTGAAACCGCTTGGATCACATTCTGGGGAGAGGGGGAATGAAAATTTATGATGGCATTGTCTTGGCTTCCTGTGGAGTTATGTATCTGCTAGAGTTGCATGTCCCCATTTCTTTTTTGTGTTACAAACAGCTTTTGGTGCACCAGATGGAAAGTAAGGAGAAAGCTGTGTGGTATGATGCATGAATGGGTTTTATAAAGGATAGCAGACAATGAGATATTGTAACCAAAAATTCAGAATACTAAAATAGGTCTCTGTTTTCTAATCTAGGTCATTCCTGGGGGAAAGTAATATTTTGTTCTTCTCTGCAGGGTGTGGGACTGTGATCTCACAAGCGCTAGCTGTAAAGATCTCTCCAGACTCATCAGTACAAAAGAGACCCTCACAGAGATCAGTCTGATAGACAACAACCTGAGAGACTCGGGGATGGAAATGCTGTGTCAGGCACTCAGGCATCCCAAATCTAAACTCCAGGAGCTATGGTGAGCTGCTGTCAAGTTTCACATTCCCACTGCCTTCTTCAGAGACCTCCCTGAAGAAAGATGAAGTATTGAAGTAATGCCCACCTCAGTTATGATGGTTCCACAAAAAACTCGTGCCAGTTGTTACCTAAAGGATTTAGACTTATAGAGCTAAAGGAATTTGTATTTCTAAACTCGTAACAGTTGGAAGATCTGCCCCGTAGTCATCCTGTTATAAGCAATAGGAGACCAAGCATCACTTGCAGAGCTTCTGTCTAATGTATTTTATAGTGCAACAAATGGCAGCTAAGACACTTCTGAAGTTTGAAAGGCCTCATGTAATAGCAAAATTAGTGCTGGGATCAGATACCTCAGGTTCTCCACTGGATCCAAGCTGTCTCATTGATGAGCCAAAAGACATAAACCATTCTCAGCATCCTCTCTGCTGCCAGCATTACCTTTTAGGCTAGGATGGTCTGGTGTCATGTGGCTGCAAGAGGAATATTGTTCTTTCACACAGAATTTGAACAAAGCAGTACTTGAACTTGCTTACATTGCAAGTTCAGCTCCTGCCCCCAGCTGAGTTCTTCCACTGCCCCAGTAGTTTGTGCGTTGATGAGGTGCCTCAGGAGTGCACGGTGGGGCTGAGTGACTGTGAGAGCAGCACGCTTCATCTCTGATCATTCCTGTGCTTTATGGGGAGGTGCCTTTCCTACGTGCATGCTCCAAGACAGACATCCCAAATATAAAGAGTGGGATAGGTGCTGTTTAGGAAGGACTGAGCAGGCAGGGATTGAGAGGAGTACAGTGACTGTGGGAAGGCTTTTGTTCCTCTATTTCTGTTGTCTGGGCTCCTCTGAGGAAAATGTGAAGAAGTGAATGGTGCCTGATATTCTCTAGATCCCCCATCTAGATCTCATGTCACTTTTTCCTTGCAGGATCAGGGAGTGTGGGCTCACAACTGCTTGCTGCAAGGCTGTCAGCTCCGCTCTCAGCGTGAACAAGCACTTGAAAGTACTGCACATGGGTGAGAACAAGTTGGGAGATGCTGGTGTTGAACTCATGCGTGAAGGGCTGCTGCACCCCAACTGCAACATCCAGTCCCTATGGTAAGGTGCACCTTCAGAAGTCTTCTTGTTGTGTTACCCTTCCAAGAACAGTGTGCAGAGAGAGGCAGATAGCAATAGATGGTAGCATGGTATTTTTTTGCTTGCATGAAACAATTCACACCACAAGCTGATGCTTAACAAGTCCTCTAGCAGGTAAAGGGAAGCCACAAGTGCTTCCATGTATCACATCACTGCTGGTCTCTTGCAAGTACAGGCTGTCACCCATGTGACAGTGCATTCGTAGCCACCGACAGGAGCTCTCCCCGGTGCAGAACTGGAAGTTCACAGTGCAGTGTACCTTCAGGATCTAAAGCAAAGGGTGGACAGGTTGGAGGGATCTTGCTTTGTTCTGCAAGCAGCTCGCTGTAAAGCTTCCCATGCCTGTCTCTGAACTCGCCCAGGGGGCCTGTCTCAGGTGGGACACTGAGCTGGAGGAGCTGCTGGTCCAGGTCTGGTGTGTTAACTCCCATGCCTGCCAGTCGCAGCACAAAGCCTGCCTGGATTCACCAGTTGCCTCCTGCTTTCCATGGTCTCTATGGGTGCCAGCACAAGTGGTGGTCCAGCCTCACCAGTAGGAGCTGGAGGCCAGCTGGCACATCACCTCCAGCCCTGTGGTGGGACTTGCTTTCCCCATCTGCATATTTGCTTCCCAGGCTGGCACTGAGCTCTGGACTGGTGTGGCTGTGGCCTGTGTGATGCCTGGGGCACCGTGCCTGTCTCCTCCACGCCGTTTGACAGAAACCAGAACTGTGCTCTGATGCTCAAGACTCGCAGTGAGCGAGTTCAACAGATGAGTTGTGGGAGACATCAGTAAGACTGGAAGTCTCTGCCCAGAAAGATACATTTGCTGACCAGTTAAAGCAACTTGATTCTCAGCTGAGAGGCATTAGTTGCCCTTTTTAGAGAGATGATTGCAAGTCTCAAATAATAAACTTTAGAGATGATTTATGATCAGTTTAAACCAAAAAAGGTGATTATACATGATATTGAAGTTGGAAATATCTTCTTAGGGTACCTTCTTCCCCTGTAGCCACACACTGTTAAGCTTTAGGGAGGAATTTTAGGTGTTCAGCAGTCACCATGAGGATGGCTGTCTCTGTAGGAAGACCACAGACCAGCCCCTGCTGATGTCTTGGACATGCCAGCCTAATGGGGATCTCTGGTCCGTGCTAGGTGTGTCCACCTGCTGCTCCAGTGTGGGCTGGTCTCTGGAGCTATTGCTCACTGCACTGGCCTCTCCATCCTCTCCCTGCAGGCTGGGTAACTGCGATCTCACGGCAGCCTGCTGTGCAACCCTCGCCACCATCATGGTTACCAAGCAGTGCCTTACCGAGCTGGACCTGAGCTACAACCCTCTGGAAGATGAAGGCATCAGGAAGATCTGTGAGGCCTTGAGGAATCCCAGTTGCAACGTGCAGCAGTTAATGTAAGAGATGCTTGTGGTCCTGCTTGCATTCCCCCTGGCAGGTGGAGAGCTCCAGCGAGCTGGGGGACTGCAGGGAGGGTGCTGCAAGCACTGGCACTGTGGGAATTGCACCCGAGGGCAGCTGGTGACCCAGGGTGGGACAAATGCCATCTGTGTGTTGCAAAACACTCCTTGTCCCTTTCACGTGACATGACCACAGTGCCTTGATCTGCTTTGGTCCATAGGGCCCAAGAACAAGGAGAAGGTGGTGCTGAGGAGGGAGGAATAGGGCCCTGTGTTGTAAGGCATGTTTCTGGCTGTTGGGCCAGACTCTCCAACCTAGGCAGGGACGTTCTTGTTGTATGATCTTCCCATCCTGGCCATTTGTGTGTCTTTCTCTTTTCTTAACATCGGGATGCTCACTAAACCAGCTTGCCTGTTTGTTTGCATGTAGTTTGTACGACATTTTCTGGAGCTCTGAAGTGGATGATGAACTGAGAGCCCTGGAAGAGTCCAAGCCTGAAGTGAAGATCATTTCATGAGTGGTGACTGCCTGCAGAGCAATGTCAAAGCAATGACCTCTTCTTAATCTGAACTTTTTCATACATAAAGCTAATTAACTTAATAGCGAATTTGCTTATACCAGAAACATTTGTGGATTCCATGAGTCCAGGGAGCTGCTCAGCCTTCTGTGCATCTTGATGTGCTAGCTCTGAGGCTCATGAAAGTGTTGTATGTTTCCACTGCAGCACTGCTATCCTGGAAATAAACAATTACTGGGTGTCTTCTAGAAGTGGGTCTCTGTGCTTTAGGAGCTCTTTAATCCTATAATCCCTTCTAAGTGCATTAGTCAGGCTTTAAAGAGAGCTCCTTTCCAAAGGCAGGAGGAGAATTACCGACTGTATTATTACTGGCCAGTGCTTTTGCCAGGTGTCTGGGGAAGGCTTTCCAAAAAAACCACATTTTTAAAATCTAAAATGGAGTTCTCCCCTGCTTTTCCATGGAAGAGCTCTTGGAAAAGCAGTGGTGGCCAAGGCCCTAGAGAAGAAAGATGAGGAGCTGTTCAGTTGCATAACTTCAAAATTGGTGTCCCTTGAAAAGTGATTTTCCTACAAACAAAAGATACTATGTGCATTTCTGCTCGTATGGGAAATGGTTTGATATGTTTGCTCTGGCAAGAGTGGTTCTACAGGAACTTTATTAAAGTCTGTTTGCAAATAATTAAATGCTTCATTTTTCCACTTATGAAAAGAAAAATAAGATGTATCTGTATATTTCTCTTTTAAGATCGATCTTTCACTTTCTAACTACAATATTACTAATACCTTGTTTTGCATGTTTGCTTTTGGGAAGTTCCTAGCTGGAGCATGTCAGGAGATATTTGTCAAGCCTTAGGTGGGCAGCAAGCCTAGAGGATATTCCTGTGGTTTCAGGGGACACTGACTGGGTTTTCTTGCCCAGTTGGTGTTTTAATAAACCTTGTTCCAAGGGAATATGCAGCTGATGCAGACCTAAAACATGAAAGAATAAAAGTAGCTTTAAAAATGTAGGAGACAAACCTGGCATCTCCCTGGGGTGGCCTTGCAAGAGGGATGCTGAAAAAGTCCTGTTGCCCAACATCTCTTCCTAGAGCAGTCATTTGATGTTCTGTTCACTCGCAAATCCTGGCTGTGCTCCCATGTTAAAGGTGTCCTCCAGGCTTTGGCTGGTGATGCTCACATGTTCATCCCATAGAGGCTGTAATGGGCTTTTCTTTGACTTAAAGTTCTGCCCTAAGCATAGTTTCTACAGCAGCCTTCACAAATCTCAAATGGGGCCCAAGAAGTAGATTCCTTACATCTTTAGACAGGAGGGAAGGGTAGGATTTGTTTTCCCCTCAACACATCTCTGTTGTGGCTGCCCAAAATGGTAAACAAAACCTGCTCCTTTTTGCTTCAAGAGCTATTTGCTCTTCTCCATTGAGGGCAGAAGCAGTCCTTGTGTTCAGAAACCTACCCACCCTGAGGAGCTTTTCACATTCATGGTCTTTCCTTGGACGTGGTGTGCACGGGCTCGTTTCAAGCTGGAGGAGAAGACAGGGGCTGAAGAGGGATCAGAGCATGTGGGGGAGCCACAAAAATCAGGCATCTGGCTGGGTGTAAAGACAGCATTCTAAAAAAATGAGGCAAATGTTGGAAGTGGATCTCTGAGAGCACCTGGTGTGATGGTGTGGGGGTTCAGATCCTGCCGGGACCTGAGACCACATGCCACTGCCCCTCACCCCCCACCCTGGGACGGGACAGGGAGTAAAATACAAACCCCGGGGCTGAGATAGGGCAGATTTCATACAGCAGTGTAACGACACCACCACCAGTGCTAACAATGTACAGAGCAAGAGCTGTCCCACAGGGACACAGCACGGGGACAGAGCCGGACCAAAGCCACTCCTGGGCACCCGGACATGGTCAGCGTGGATGGACCAGGCTGTGGGGAGAGCTAACCCCATCCTGGCCGAGGCAGGACAGGTGGGTACTAGGAGATGCCTGAGGGAAGCCGAGGTGCTCCTGGGCAGGTGGGTGGAAGGTGAGACACTGCAGGCCAGCTCTCCCTTGGCCCCATGTAGCTGGCAGGGTGGGCTGAGGACCGTGTCAGCCAGAGCCAAACCTGGGCCAAACCGGCCCGCAGGCAGCGTTCCCTGCAGCATCCCCCGTGCTGGCTCCCCAGGGGGTGGCACTGTCCCCTCACGCTGCGGCACAGGAAACCACTGCTGCTGGCCTCGGGCTGCACCGCCCGGAGAATGCCTCTTCCTCTGCTGCAGGCAGAGAACTGAGACAGCTGTGCCACCACGGCCCCACCACGGCCCCACCACGGGCGTTCAGCCTCTGATGGCACGGTCCGACATGGAGACAAGCCCTACACCCGCCTTGGTTCCCAGAGCGGTTTTGCATTCCTTGTTAAAACACAGACAGGGTTTGGAAAGGGCTCTGCAGCACACGCTGGTTGTCCGGTCACCAGCTGCAGCAGGACAAAACACAGCAGCCGTATTTTGCCATCCCAGTGAGCTTGGAGTGTCTCACACCGGGCAGAGCTCTGCAGGTCCGCCTGGGATGGGGAGGAACCTGTGCAGTCAGACATGTGATGTGCTTTAAGACACTGTAAAGCCTTGTGCTCGGCTCTAAAAACCAGATATAAATTCTGGGATCCAGGAGCCAGCCACTGTAGCAAGAGACATTTGTGCTCATAAACGAGACTCAAGCAAGGATTTGTATTCCTGGAAAACTCATCTGTTTTCATTCGTCTATTAGTTGGTCCAGCTCACTTCCCTGACAAACCTTGTCACGACTGTGAACTTGGGAGAGCTGAACGAGAACTTTGCTCCTGCATTTTAGACGTGTGGGTCTGCACCATTTTAAGCTAAAAGGAGCAGGCAGGAACTGAGTCACAAAGCTTTCCTGTGGACTAGACACTGGGCTGGCAGTCACAGCCTTGCTCGTACCGAGTTCACAGCGGGAGCACTCGGCAGCTCCTGGGACGTCGAAGTCACATTCTGGTTCTCAGTCGGGGCAAAGGGCTGGACCCACGGTACCAGTGGTTTGCAAATACTGACCTACTAGCAAGGGTTGATTTTCACCTAGTGTAATGAAGCCTAAAGATAACATAATGCAGCCAAAATAGCAGGTTGAGAAATCCAAGTATGACTTTCAGTTTTAAGCAAATGTTAGAAGCTTAAAAAGCATTTGAGATCAAATAGCAGCGAACTCAAATCCAGAGAGAGCAGGTTTGTATTTTGGATCTCAGAAACGGCAACAGTGGTTTAGAGTGTGTTAACACTTCAGGTTTCTGCTAGGAGTTTAGAATTCTGCAACAAACTTAATTTTTCACTCATATGGTCTCGAGCAGGGAGGTCACAGTGTTCCAGTTAGCACTGCCAGAAGCAGTTAAGCAAACATTACTGGCCTTGCAAAGAGGTTGTACCCCAACTAAACTTGCTGCTCGCTTTGGAAGAGAGTCGTGTCACGGCTGCCCTAGCATCCCTGACTTTTCTCTTGCTGCCTGGGCTTTTTGGGAATGAAATCCAGCACAGCAAGGGCCCAGGCAGGAGCTCTAATGAATACAAATGCTAACAGCAATTTCAGTGCTCCAGCTGAATCTGAAAGAGGAACTCAAGCCAATTGTGTTTGAAGAGTTAACCACAGCACCCCCTTTGAAAACAGTGCTTGCCATCTGAGTCACTCCCAATCCCCCACTGAAGCAGTCTGAAAGGGAGCTACTTCTTGCCTGAATTCCCCTTTTGCACAGAAAAATATGATTTTTCATTATCATTTCCAACATAGCTCTTCCCTTCTGTGTGCTCAGCTCCTCAGTCACCTCTTCCTCCCCAGCACTTCATTTCATCTCTTTTACCAATGAGGGAAACACACACTGACAAAAAAAAGCAAAAAAACCCCAAAACTAGGGGGGAAAGTCCCTCTCCCCACCAGACAAGAAGAGTTTTGACCTACTTTAGCCATTCCCCTGCTCACAGCTGCAAGCGAACCACAGACATCTTGCATTTCTCCTCTTGGGGCACAGCTTCACAGCCCCCTCCTTCCTCACCTCTCCCACTTGTCTGGCACCCACACCATCAGTACTGGCCAGTCAAACGCACTCCCAGACTGGCAAGAACTTACAAATTGTCAGCTTTAGGAATATGTGAGGTTAGTCTTGCCTCTCTCAGCTAAAGGCAGCTGCACTCACCAAGGGAGGAAATGCAGACCCCAAGAGGAGGAGGATGTGCTGGGTCAGATGCCTGCACAGATGATAAACCTTTCCAAGCTAGAGGGCAAATCAGTGGCACATGGGATTTGTGCCCGTGCAGCTGGGGGCATGGAAACCTCAACCAGCCAGAATCATGTCACAGCCTATCTCGTTTGCAACTAAAGGCAGGTGTGCAGTGAGAGAGGTGAATTGTTGACAGTTCCTCAAGCGCTTGAACCTCCTGGAAAGCAGCTCTGGGGGAAAGGACCTGGACGTCCTGGTGGACAGCAAGTTACCCATGAGCCAGTGATGTGCCCTTGTGGCCAAGAAGGCCAATGGCATCCTGGGGTGCATTAGGAAGAGTGAGGCCAGAAGGTCAAGACAGGTTCTCCTCCCCCTCTGCTCTGCCCTGGTGAGGCCTCATCTGGAGTGCTGTGTCCAGTTCTGGGCTCCC
This sequence comes from Podargus strigoides, assembly GCA_028020825.1. Classification (NCBI taxonomy): domain Eukaryota; kingdom Metazoa; phylum Chordata; class Aves; order Caprimulgiformes; family Podargidae; genus Podargus; species Podargus strigoides. Next base: position 7,981,023 of record CM051633.1, read on the forward strand.
CAGTTCAAGAGAGACATGGAGCTACTGGAGAGAGTCCAGCGGAGGGTTTGGAGATGTTGAGGGGACTGGAGCATCTGTCTGATGAGGAAAGGCTGAGAGACCTGGGGCTGTTTAGCCTGGGGAACAAAGGACTGAGAGGGGATCTCATCAGTGCTTATCAATATCTCAAGGGTGGGTGTCAGGAAGACAGGGCCAGACTCTTCTGGGTGGTGCCCAATGACAGGGCAATGGGCACAAACTGGAACCCAGAAAGTTCCATCTGAACATGAGGAAAAACTTCTTTCCTTTGAGGGTGACAGAGCACTGGCACAGGCTGCCCAGAGGTGGTGCAGTCTCCTTCTCTGCAGACATTCCAAACCCACCTGGACACCATCCTGTGTGACTGCTCTGGGTGACCCTGCTCTGGCAGGGGGCTGGACTAGGTGATCTCCAGAGGTCCCTTCCAACCCCCACCAGCCTGTGATTCTGTGAAGATTTTCCAGACCAGACACTCAAAAAAAGTCCTCAGACGGGCTGTCCTGCCAAAATATCCTCAGAGGGAATCCAAGCACCAGCACAGCTGTTGTTTGCACATGCACCCTACAAGCAACTCATGCAAATCTTCCAGTGCTGCTCGCTGTTTCCTCCCTCACTGGTAATTATCACATCCCAAGAACCACAGGGTGTCATCAGGACAGTGCACAGACCCAATGTACCCTGGGAAGCCAGCACTTCCCACCCTAAGTTACAGCTTCACACGTATTGGTTTTGCCTTGTTTTACTTACAAGCTTAGTTCAAACCCTAATTACACTTTGCAGATGATTAAAGCACCTCTGCTCCTGGGTACAGAAGCACCCCCCCAGCCATATTGTAATCGTCTAGGAAACACTGCCTGCCTGTCATGACTTCTAGGTGTAGCTTAGCTAATTGAGCTCCTTGTCGCTGGGTGAGGTGCATCAACTCATCCCTAATGTGCAGTAACTGCAAATTGAGGAGTGAGGCTGCACTTGGAGATAATTAGAATACAAAGCACCGAAGAGTTTTATCCTTGGCACCTCTCATAAAGAGGGAAAAAAAGACTGTTTGGTTCAGCCCTGACTGCAGCGAGGAGCTGCTGCTTTCTTCACAGCAGGACCCCTGGGGATCCACCCCCCTTCCGTGCCACAGCATGCAAAGCAAATCTAAATTACACATGCTACATGGCATGTAACCGTGTCTCCTAACTCCAGCAGAATCAAAGGGATTAAAGATAGCTGTAATCCCAACGAGGTGGGTTAGAGTCAGCTAATGAATGCCCTAGGGAAGAAATCCAGCTAGGTTTGGATGGCTTGATAGCGAGCAAGCAGAGCTCCCACGGCTGGAGAGACAGAACGGGACAGATCCAAGGCTTGTGAGGGAAAATCATTGAAGCCCAGGTGGGATGAGGAGTGAAAACCAGATGAGGGAGGAAGGAAAGCACTGGTGGATGGTGTTCTACCTCCTTTCTCACCTGTAATCTCCATGTAATTTAGCTCCATCTTCTGAAAGAGAGAACCACTCCTGCTTTTCAGATGGCTCTTTGCCTCTAAATGTTTAAAGCATCTTCAGGCTCCTGGTTTTTATGCCTGGCAGCCCTGGAAGGGTGTGGGATGGCATTGACACAGCTGAGACTATGGATCTAGTTTCAGTAGTGTGTGCAAAGACTTCCTATTCACACTGCTGGCATCCAGCTGCAACAGCCCCAGCCCCAACATCCACAGGGCATAACTTGTCAAGAAAAAAGAGTAAGAAGAGTAAGAACAATTGCATAGCAAAAGTAGATGAAAAGTGTGTACTCTTAGCCCACTCATTTATCCTGTACTTTTTATGGGCTTGCCGAGCTGGGAGGACTGCACACACCAGTATGGACTGGTTGCACCAAGAGCAGTGAGGTGTTAGAAGTGTCTAGCAGCTCACCCAGCCTTTCTCCTTTGTGACCTGCCCAGTGCCTGCTGGGCCTCTCCTGGGAGCTGCAGGGGAGCTCGGTGTGCAGCAGCTCTCACTGTGACCCTGATGGGTGGATGGATGGATGGATTTTCCAAGTGACACCCAAAACACCAGCCCTTGGCAGTTTTGCTGGCGTTAATTAAGCAGCAGCCTCTCCACCACATTGTTCCCCATGTACGCCCTGTTCTGAGCTGGCTCCATCAGTATTGCGTCCTCTCCTGCCGAGACAGCAAGAGCACTTGTTTTTCTAGTGCAGAAACCAGCCTCTTACTGTGTCAGTGTTGGTGTGGCACACATGTGCTCTCAGAGGGCACTTAAGAACCTGCTTTTACACCAGTTCTGAAGGTATGATTTTTGTTTAAGTTGCCCAGTATTGAGTTAGGCACCTGGGAGAGACTGGGAAGGGGATCCTCTTGGTTTTGCAGGGAAATACAATGATGTCCCCAGCCTGTGGGACCCTGGCAGGCCTGATGGTGCTCTAGAAGGTCAGCTGAGCTCCTTCTGGGGTTGCCTCTCATGGAGTTGCAGTGCTTTTGGAAGGAGACTTGGGAAAAGAGAAGTTGCTCACATTAGTGTGGTCTGGCTCACTTAGCGATGCTGGGGCAGCAGCAGCTGTCTTTATACCAGACCTATAGCAAGGGGAGCCTGACTTTAACCAAAGGTACATGAGTGCTGGGCTGGGTATGATGGTTACAGAGATGGTTACTACTGCACTGTGTGCTCTTCTGCAATGCTCCCTGAGCCAAGTGACTATGGGGCTGAAAGCAACCCAGCTGCTTGCTATCCTAGAGAAGCCTCGTAGCGCCCTTGCCATCCCAAACACCACCAAAGCAAGTCGTTGGGTGGCGCTGGAGATGACAGAAGTGAAGGCTGTCTTCTACATGGACATGTCTCTGTCTCTGGAGACACTTCAAACCCCTCTGGACGTGTTCCTGTGGGATCTACTCTAGGATCCTGCTCTAGCAGGGGGGTTGGACTGGGTGATCTTTGGAGGTCCCTTCCAACCCCCACCACTCTGTGATTCTGTGGTTCTGTGATTCAGATGCAGGTTCTTAAAAGTAACTTCTCTCAGGTGAATGACAGCCAGTTAACGGGTTTGTCTGAAAATGTGAGCGTCCACTGCCTACACAGAGAACTCAGTGGTGGTTAACAATGTTAAGAGGCTTTTCTAGGACAAGCCAGTCAGCCCATGGGACTCCTGTCCCTCCTTTGCTCTCTCATGCCCTTACAAATGAGCAAACAAGACTCCTCTGCCTTCAGGATGTTATTGCAGGAGGATGTCAGGGTCTAGTTTGAAATGCCAAGGTTTCCTTGGCTCACAGATTCTCCAAAATCCCCCCATCCTGACGAGAGCCCACTCTGCACTGGCAGAAACATTCTGCTACCCTCACTGATGCAATGGCACACTTGGCTCAATTACTATTTCCTTTCCCCAAGACAGATATCCAATACTTCAGCCTCCCTGCTGTCATGTGAGCTGAGAACATGCCCAAGGATAAAAGATGCGTGAAGCTTTGGGCAGCTGTCTGCACTGGTGGCTTTGTAACTGCTGGGTGAGCACAGAGTCATTATGGGCACTGGTATCTATGGGCAAAATCTGGCTGTGCTCTTTGCTGGGAGGTTTTGGGGATGCTAAGCCTGCTGGTGGAAGGAGGCTCAGATTCATAAGCACAAGTGGTCAGCACAGAAAGAGGTGGTGTTGTAAGGCCATCCCCCAGAGAGAAGCTTTGCTAGTCTAAAGACAGTATTTTGTTTTAAGTTAGTAGTGAGTTAAATTTCTTGGGCAGTTTTAAAAGCTCCTTTTCATCCCATTTTTTTTCAGGAAGCAAATTCTTGGGAAGTGTTTATTTAGACTGAAATTTAGGTCTGGCTCACAGAAGGATGTTTCTGCCAGTCACCTCTTTGCTACTGCTTCATCTCCAGCAGCAATTGCTGGTGGTATGTTTTGCAGTTCCCCAGCAGCTGCATGGCATTCTGCACCAAAGGTACAGATAATAGAGTCAATGATGAGAAATCATAGAAGGAAATACCTGATATGAACATCAACTTGTTCTGAGGTGAAGAAATCATGAATATCCCGGGCTTCTGTGCAGGAAGTTTGACTAAACTGACTTCTGCTTTGAAGTTTGTTTTCAGATGCATAAACCAGCAGCAATTTCTTGGAACAGATCTTATCCAAAGTTGGATGCTGTTTCTTGGCTTCTCTTGTTTGCCAGAGGTAGGTAAAATGTTTGCTCCTCTGGCAAGGTTAATATTTTAATCTCACCTTAAGCAATCAAGAAAGAAAGACAGCAGCTGCTATTCCCTGCCAGAGCTTTATTGTGAATGGTGTAAAGGCGTGGGTGGGAAGGCCTGCTCATCACCAGCTCCCCATCCCTTCTCCTTTCCAGTTGGATTCAGTCCTCTCCTGAAAAGGCTGATAAAGCTCTTAAGGGATCTTTATCCTGAGGGCACTGGGCAAATCCCTTCCCCCAGTCCTCATTCTGATTACTCAGGCTAAGCAAGGATGAAAGGCTATGCTGAGCCACAGTGCAACAGACCATCGTTTGTCGTGGAGCAAAGCAACACAGACAGAAGCCCAGTCTCAGCTGCTGCTTCCTGGCACTGTCAGACTCCTTCCAGGAGCCAAGGACAAACTCTCCAGATCCCTTTCTCCCGATTTCCAGTGACCTTACCTTGTCTCCCGTTACAGAGACCTGTCAGGCTCTCACACCTGCCCAACAGATCGAGGAGTGGGCACCCCACTCCTGCCTCTCCCTGTCTCTCCCCCTTTTCGCAGTGTCCCCTTTTCCTGCCTTAGATCTCCCAGAGCTGCTCTACAAACTGCAGCTCCCCAAGTGTCTTGCTGCCTGAACAGGTCTGCAAATGAGTGGCCATTTCCTGCAGGCACAGCTGAAAGGAAGGCATCAAAATCTCTCTATCTGGTAAAGCTGCCTGCTAAGCCAACAGTTACATTACTCTTGGTCAGCACGTTTCTTGTCATCACAGTAAGCAAGTCAAGCTAATGAACTCCCAGAAGCCAATGTCATCACAGCTGTGCAAGGTTACAAGCTGTGACCATGGCTCACCCTGCTTCTCTTGTCCAGAAGCATCAGGCCCGAGTGCAATGTGAGCACAGCTTGCTAGACTGCTCCAAGATGCATTTTTATTGTAAGCAGGTCACAAGGGTGTCCAAAGTCTAACCCATTCACACCAGGTGGTCAGTACCAGCACCTGCATAATGACAATGGTAACACTGGACCCTTCAGCAGGTCCCACTAACAAGGTCTGCCTGGTAACAACACTATCCCTGCAGGAAGAGAGGCTGAGCGCGGCCGTTGGATCCACTGTCCTCCTACCCATGCTCTGGGCTCTGCGTGAAGAAACACTTCCCACTGAACTGGGATCTTTCCCAGCTGGACTAACCCTTCCCTCCAGGACAGGGCTATGCACAAACTAAAGCAAATATAAGACCATATGACAGCAATGTCTTCAGCCACTGCACTCATTTTTGGAGTACCCTATCTAAATGCTCTGCGTTCCAGAGGCAGGATCCTCAGGGGCTTTTTAGCGCTGGGCTCTTTAAAGGCTTTCATAAACTACCAAACAAAAATCCCTCTCCAAGACTCTCATCATCTCCAAATGTCATCATCTCCAAGCTGGATGGCACTTACTCAGCTTAGCTTTTCTTTATTCCCACAGAGAAAAGATGCCAAAGTGCAAGCTGTGTTAGAATAAAGGCAGAGAACAATATTTGGGGGAAGAAAACACCACCTCTTCTGCATGGCACTGCTAAGCAGAGCAATGCAGATATCAAGACAAGTACTAGGGCTATCCTCATTTTCAGAAACCCTACAGGGTCAAGTGATGGACTGACAGTAGGTAGAAAACAAGACCCAAAAACCTGTGGCAAGAAAACATACAAAGAGAGAGACTTTTTGGCTGAAAGGAATGGAGGGAGAAGTGAAGTAGACTATAATAGAGTAGAATGGAATAGAACAGAACAGAATGCAATATATTCTATATAAAATAAAATATTGCTCATCCACCTATATCTTTGTAATATAAAATATTGCTCTTCCACTGAAACAGAAACTCTTCACGTGTGGTAACAGGGCCACGTGTGCACCAGGCCCACACAGGGACAGTGGTCCCTGCTTCCCTGACAGGGCTAGGCAGTGACAGAGACACACCACAGGGAAGGGGAGAGCAAACCAGCGGTGCATCGGGTCAGCAGCCAGCCCAGTGCTGGGATCTGGCAGGTATTACAGCCTACCCACAGCACCTGTGTACTCAGGTCCCATCCTCCGTTGCCCGTCGGTCTCCCAGGGTAATTATTAATTAGCCTGGGAAGATCTGGGTGGCAAATTCAGATTTTGACCTCTCATAAATAGGGTTGCTGGGATGCTTCAGCTCTTCAGGCCACAAGCAAAACACAGCAGATATATGGGTATCACAGTGTGCAACAGGGACCTGCACTCCTGTTTCCAGGTGTGTTAGGGAGAGCTGCAGAGCTGATGAAGTCTGTTGCTGAGGGAAGTGAAAACACTGGCAAAGCAATTCCTGGGGAAACTGTTGCAAAAATTCTCCTCTCACTTGATTAATTAAAAGTTTGACTTCTACTTGCTTCTCCTTCATAAGTTTCTTAATTTTCTATTGAAAAAGAAGCAATTGAAAACCTTTCCCATCCCCTCTCCCTCCCCCATGACTGAAGAAACCCAGTTTCTTCTCCATCTCCAGCCTCTGTTACTGGAACTGGATGTGGTTTTCAGTCAAATGAATTCCTGGAGTTCCTGGTGACCTTCTGGCAGCTGCCCAGGGCCCACTGTGAGAGAAGGGAGCCCAGGCACGCAGCCATGCTGTGCAGCACCCTGGCAGGGGGAGAGCTGGCTCGGCAACAGGAGAGAGGAGCCAGCACCAAAATACCACCAGCAGCTGCTAAGGACAAAATGGCTATTAGAGGGTTCCAGCTGCTCCTCTCTAATTAAAAAAAAAAGAGGCAACACCAGAAAGAAAAGCAGAGCAAGAGGGGAAGAAAAAGGCTGACCGAGAGCCCGTCCTGCGTGGCTTGGGGCGAGGAGAGCAGCTGCTTTGGTGTGCTTGCACAGCCGCCGGGTGCTTTGCTCAGGGCCCAGCCTGGGCTCATAGGTGGCTCCCAAGCAAGGCCAGGCTCTTTCCAGCTCTTTCTTCCCTGCAGGGGAACCAGGACAAGGTGGCTGTGCTGTGCCAGAAAGCTGACCTGCCAGGACAGGGGTGTGCGGGGCGCTGGCAGCACCACACAGGCTCTCACTGGCTCTACTGCAAAGGCACCAGATCTAAACACAGCTTCTTCTCTTCCTGCCACTGCAGGAACAGGAGAGAAGTTCAACACTGCCAGATGATAAAAGACCCATCTCTCTCTTTTCCTGTTCTCCTCATTTTCCTTAGGCAGAGGTGTTACAGACTGAGCTGGACGAGCTGTGCACCTGCCTCATCTCCAGCAACACCGAGGACCTCAGCAGCATGAGCACGAGCTCCTGCCCCACTCCTGGGGCACACTGAAGTTCTCTCTCTTTGGCAGAGAGCAATGTGAGCTGCTTTGGACTGGCCCAGGGGCCAGCCTTTGTCTGCTCCCCACAGGATGGCAAGGTGGAGAAGAGCATCCTGAAGCTGGAGGTGAGAAGGGGTGGTAACTCAGTAGATGTAGAGTGCCTTGGCCAGAGAAGAAATGTGTCATGGCTTCTGGAGATGTCCCCTTCTCTTACCCTTCTGAGAAACAGAGAGGGGCTCAGTCACCAGGTCCTCTCAGAGTACAGCCAGCTGGGAGGTTGGCACTTTGGCAATGCAAATGAGACCAAGATTGCTTTCGGAGGGGTGCTGTACTAATTTCTTGGGCATTTGTGGGGGTATTGATTATTTTGGGCAGTATTGATGTTGGGGGGGGTTGATTTCCATGAAATCTATGTTTCCCAGTGCTTTGTGTTCTCCCATCCTTTGTCACAGGCATTCCCTATGGAAATGTACTTGGATGCACAGCCCTGCAGCAGGAAGCAGCGTGGGAACTGAGGTCTGAGGTAAATGCGTGGTGCTGCAGTGAGTAAGCTGAGGGATGTCATACAGTACAGAGAGAGCAGAGGTATCTCTAACGGAGATAACACGGTGAGTAGAAGCAGCCTACAGTTACTGTTGACCTCTTTTCCCTGACTCTTTGTTAGTCTCACTTGGCTGCTGCTGACTTGCACCAGCCACTGCAGATGTACCTGTGAGTGCCCAGGGATTCTAAATGTACACCATGCCTTGACAACAGGTTCTTGTAAGACATCCTCTAGAGTGGAACGGATTTGAAATGTGTGCTGAGGGGACAGCAGTGAAGACATTACATCCACAGCAGAAAGGTCATTTTCCAGCCAGCTATTCCATGTGAATGCTCTGCAGACACCACGAGCCAGCAGTAAGAAAGCGTGAAGCTGAAGTCTTCGTACTTTGAACCCTTAAAGACAAACCAGTACTGCAGAGCTGGTACAAACTCACAGGTCTCAAGGTCTTAGCTGGAGGTGTAACCAGGGATAGATGGCTTTCTTGAGGGCACGTAATCCTTTAATGGTCTCTGGCAGGTTTGACTCCCTCCCAGGAGCAGACAGCAACTGCTATTTCAAAAGCCATCAGTGGATCAGAGGGCTTGTAGGTTTGAACCTGAGTGGCAGTTCCCATGTGCTGCTACAGAGATCGTGTGTCTTGACAAGTGTCCAGTTGCACATTACTTCAAAGCCCCTTTGATTTGGCCATTAAGTTTTCCTGTGGTTGCAAGCAGCAAAGCCAGAGAGCTGAGACCAGACGTGGGAAATGTCCACATGCTGGAGAGCCACATGCCAGAGAAACAGCTGTGGAGGGGGGACACAAAGAGAGGACTGAAAACATGTGTGAGCGCATGCAGCGATGGCCCCAAGCTGCCACGAAGCAAGAGTGGGCAGCTGGCAGAGGACATGCCCTTGTGCAAGGGGACTGCAGCACCCACCCGCCCCTCCAGCCAGCCCTGGCCAGAAGCAAACCGTGCACGGAGGGAGGGCAGGACTTGGCAAGAGCAGAGGGGCCACAGCCTCCACACAGCCTGTTCACTCTTCACATGAAAGCAGGCCCTAAAGGCAGGTAGCTCCCCTTGAATGAGGTTCAGCTGTGGTCCATGTGGATGCACTTATGGCACAGCTCCAACCTGCACCCCACCCCCATGGACATGCCTTTCCCCTCTCTCCCACAGGTTCAACAGTTCAACAAATACTCCAGAAAACTCTGCACTGGGGGAAGTCAGGGTCACCCTGAGCGAGCTGAAGGCCTCCCAAAGCTTGGTTTTATGTGAAGAGCTGCAGAAGACTACAAAGGTGATGACTTTCTCACATGGCCTTGCCTTGTGTGCCCACACAGTGGCCATGGAACTGCATGTCAATACAGGCAGCCCTTCATTTTCTTAATGAAAAATCCCCATCCTGCATCCTTGGGGACCATGTGTGTGATATTCGTGGTAGCAGATCCTTCTGCTCCCAGCACACTTCTCAGGTAATGTGTAGGGCTGGAGTTTGAAATTGCATCTTAAAGGTGAGATCTCCAGGGAAGGTTGAAGGCATACTGATGGCCAAGCTTACGTTGCAGCACCTTCTCCCTTCGCCACTCACAGAGACAAGAGTTCACTGTGTATTACACTGGTGGCCACTTGGTTTGTTTAAAGGGACTGATGGCCCAAAATGAAGACATGTGGTATATTGCAGTAAGGAATTAACAGCAATTTTAAAATGTTAGAGGTGTATTTTAAGTGGTTGATAATAACAGTAGTGTATTTTATAACAGAAAACAAGTGACATCTTACAAACAATTAACTGTAAGAAACATCTATTCATTCCTTATACATGGGAAGTTGATGTAAACTGTGAGCAACATTTGATTCCAGACCTAGCTCTCATCATACCCTAACATGGCAAAAGTCTACAGCCTGTGGGGCTTCCTGTGGCCCTCCAGAAAAACATACTGTGGTGCCATAAGGATTAGTACTTCAGTACCATAAAATCAGCACAGATGCACATGGATGTAGTCTGTACCATACTACCTCATGCAGTCATGATGGATTGGACTGGAAACTCAGAAGACACCCTTACATCCAGGTTATCCAGACAGAGGAGGACAGAGAGTCTTCTAATCCTCCCTAGGAGAAAGGGAAACTGCCACGCTGGACAAATGAAGAGCGGATGCTGCCAATTGTTAAAAAGTTAAAAAGTTCAAATTCAGTTTCAAGAAAAACCCTGAGGAGCAGGGTAGGGCCAGCATGCCGTGGTGACCCTGCAGTCTCTGTTGCTGAGGCCTCCACGAGCACACCCATGAGGTTCAGGAAGGCTGACATATGGCCTCGGTGGCTGCAGAGGCTGCTGCACGGGATGTCTGCCACATGCCCACATGCTTTCCCCAGGACACTGTGGGGGAAGTGCTTGTGTCACTAAGGTGCCTTTGCATCTCTCGCAGGCTGAGGTCAGGCTGCTCCAGGCAAAAGCTACATCCTCTCAAAGCACTGCAGTTAAGAGTAAGGGGTTTATATCTGCTATTGTTGCTGCTCCAGCCTTTATTCTGCTGCCTTCTACCTTTACCTTACCCACCCAGAGGGACAGGAAGGCGTTGGAGGAAAAGGTCCCTTGCGTGCCCGTTGCGCCCCAACAAGCACTGCTCAATCAGACCACAAGTCTGCCTAGCCTTTGCCTCTGACAAAGAACAAAGTAGGATGGGAAGAAGACAGGCATAAGTGATACTCTCCCTCTGTACTCACCCTGCCTCTTCCAGTTGATGGCTTAGAGATTTCTTGAGCTGAGGTTGGCTTCTGTGTATTTAGAAATTCCCAGTGGATTTCTCCTCCCTACACTCTCCTCTTGATCCCATGCTAACATTTAGCATCCACAGTGCCCTGTGGCAGGGACTTCCACACCAAACTGCACTTCTGCAAAGAACCACCTTCCCTTGGTAGGGCTGACCTTGCTGCCTCCATCTGCTGCTCACAAGCAAGCTGCCAGCCTGCTGTGAGTGGATGCAGAGACCGCAGCTCATCTCAGCGAGGTGACCATCTGATATTAGATCCTGTGAGCTTTAACATGGGAGCTGCTTTTGTTGGCTCATCACACTAATGAAATGCCCAACTACTTTTCTCAGGCAATGCCTTCCACTGCTCTTCCCTCTATCACAGGGCTTGAACCCCATCGCTCTGCTCTGCAGAGACCTGAAGACTAAATTTTATTACAGTCCTGTTGCCCACAGTATAGAGCCAATTCGTTTTCCTCTTGAGGATGCCCTGGGGTGGGGGCAGTGCAGAGATGCTACAGTGCTCCTTGGGGATGTAACCGGAGCATCACTATCATCCTTCAGTCTCCACTGATGAGATGGCCCTCTGAGGCCATGGACACTTGAGAGCAGCTATAGAGATGCTCTGCATTGCAGATAAGCTGTGGGCAGCTCCCTGCCCTGAGAAGGCTGAGGCAGAGCCACCTTTTTCTCCTGTAACTCAACATTTGATGCACAACACAGCAACGTTTCAAATTTTGGGCCCTTGTCTTACGTGGGTTTCTCCCCTGCACCATCCAGCTAGTTGGAGGAATAGAGGGAGGGGAAGATTCAGCCATTTTCCTTCTGTAGTGCTCAGCACATAAAGAGCAAGAAGGTAGGCAGCCTTTTCACCTGCCTCACTTTATGTCCTGCTCTCCCTCTTAGTTGTATATTTGAGTCCCCTTGGGACTGGGTGAAGCACAGCAGATGTTGAATTTTTGAGCTGGTCTCTCCTGGGCTGAATTCTTCCTAGAGCCTTACATGCTCAAAAGATCTTCTCATCTGTACCTCTAAAGCCATTGTTTTCCATTTCATTAATTAAATACAGGCAAAGCTATTGCAAAGGCTCTGTTTTTTCTTTCTGAGCTTTGCTGCAGGTGTTGGATTTAGCATAAGCGCTTACAGGGCTAATAGGAGTAAATTCTTTCCTCCATCACCCTGTTTCTACTCATTTCAGAGCTTGTTCCACAACTACAGAGCCTACTCTGGGGTAGTCCTTGTTAAATCATGCTGTACTATTATAGGATGGTGAGGTCCTAATAGGTCCTACTAGCTATGTACCTACCAAGATGCGACTGCCTTGGCCAAGTGGTCTGATTTCCAGTAGTACTGAAGCCAGCACAAGCTTTGTTACTAGCTTTGAGAAATGTGGGATCAAGCCTGAACAGTTGCAATATTCAGCTCTAATCAACACAGAGCCCTTTTCCAAAATTATTACCTTAGGCAATATGTCTATATTTGAAATGCACAGCTCTGGGACAGAGACACATACCCCAGTGTTCCATTTCTCCTTTCTCTTCCCCAACCCAGACATATACACAAGGATGGATGTTTCCTGCAGATGCCACAGAAAAAAGCACCCTAAGTGTAGGCCACGGGCTTTCCTCTTCCACATTGCTGAGCCTCCAGCGTGGGACTGCACGGTCCTGGTCCAGGGAAGGATGCTGCTGGGAGGGTGGCTGCTGCAGCACCCAGCAGCACTGCCAAGGTGACCACAGCTGCAGGGCTCTGCTCTGGCTTCATCTCCAAACACAGGGAACACCAAAGTGAGACACATCAGCTGCCTGCCCACCTCACGTCATCCTGCCACAGGAGCCTCTGATGGAGGCTGGAGAAAGGCTGGAGCTGGAGCTGCCTCCCCACCCTCCTCCTCCCCACTCCAGCTGGATCTAATGACTTGTTTCCTGCACCCTGGAGCAGAGTTTAACATACCTGCTGACATTCTTACTGCTCTTAATTCAAATGAATCCGGATATTCTTGCTGTCCATATCCATTTAGTCTTTTTCTGACTCTTGATGTATTTTGGCCTTTGGGAATTCTTGGGGCATGCTTACTGCATGTTATATGGGAAAACAAATTAAAGAAAAGAAAAGATTTTTCACAGCTTAAAATTTCCTTTCACCTGTTTCCCTGTCCTGGCCTGATAAGAGAGACCCATTTCTCAGTTCCTATACTCCCAGCATGTCTTCTGGCTGGTTTCCTTGGCTTTCAAAGTGGCAAATTCCCTCACATAAGAGCCACCCTCTGCCCTGCCTGCAGGCATATGTGGGTTGGAGCTCGTTTTCCTGTTTTACATGTTCTTGTAATGTCATTGCTTAAAAATCCTGTCCCACCTACCCCAGTCACAAGACATATAAGGTCTCAGCTTCTGAGAAATCTGTTAAATGCATGGATAGGTTTTGTGTAGAGTACAAAACCAACGAGTTATTTAGGTGAAAAAGGCTTACATTGGTGTGGGAAGCAAGTGAAACAAGGCCAGTGGGAAAGGGGAGGGAGGAGGAAGTGCTGATGTTGAAACAGGTGCTCCTGCAGCCATCCCCATCTTTGCACAGCTCTTCTCTTGTTTTCTTGCCCTACAAAATGTTTTGGGGTGCAACACAGATCTGACTCTCTGGTCCTGTGAAGGCAAGAAGGGTGAAGCTTGGAGGAGGAAGACTGCAGGAAGGCCATGAGGGACTGCAGGCTGGTGACGATGTTTGCATTGGGATGAGGTGTCCCAGAGAGGCCAGTACTCAACTATCCAGGGGCAGTGGGAGTGGGTGACGACTCAGGGTTGCTTGCAGGAGGTGGAGGTTGGTGACTCCTGGGTGGTGGGAGCTCTCCAGGCAAACAGCATTGCAGAGCTGCGAGGAGATAACAGAAAGGAGTTGCTGTTTTTGTCATCCTCTGTCCTCCCTTCCCTGCAGAGGCCAAGTGTGGTTTGGTTGGCTTTAAGGTCTCCTTCCTTTCATCCATGACCATCCTGACCATAACCATGACTCTTCCAGGCTTTGATCTCCAGAGTTGTCCAGACACAGCAGCAGCAGCATCCCTTTCCTGAGACAGGATGCCTGTCACCCTGACTGCTACCACACCTGAGGCAGAGGCTTTCTCTGGCCTCTTTGGGGTTGTGCCGCTCACTCGTGTCCTCTACAGTGGGCAATTTTCCTCTCCCAAACACCATGTATTGAATTTTACTTGAAGTTGATCAGGCCCTTCACTGTGCTCCCTTTGCATGGGCAGCAGGTCTGTCTCCAGATGGGGCCAAGCAATGCTGAGCTGAGGAAGAAAATGGTGGCTTATAAATAAATACATAGCAATTATATATAAATATGTACATTATAATATATTAATAAATACATATGTACAAAATATTTAAATAAATAAATATGTACAGGAGTACAGACAAGTGGGAAAAATAGCTCTGCAAATCCTACTGGAAAAATATCCCTAGAGCAAAGTGCTGTCAAACCACAGAGCCACAACTGCATTTCCCTCTCATGCAGATTTCCCCATCTCAAGGCAGTTGCATGGAGAAGGAGTCAGTCTAGGAGCCAGCTCCTGGCTTACACGTGAGCAGGCTGCTCAGGAGATAGTTATCCAATGTAATGAGTCAGTGTGTTTATACAGTTAAACTATTAAGCTAATTTTACTCCTCAAACTCTCAAAGCTTCTCTAATTAGCCTCCAGCAACTTTAGGTTTGGAACTATTAACAGGAATTAGAGATTCATTTCCCTGCAATTGCTTGTCCTGGTTGTGGGTCAGGTCCTTACACAGCTGCTCCAGCCTGCCTGAGGTAACTGCAGGCACTGGTGGCCTTGGGACTGTAAAGCAGAATACCCCACCGAAGCAGCAGAAAATGTTTCGGTGGCCCACTAGAGTCCCAGGAAACATGGAGTGACTGAGAACAGCCCTAAGGTGGCACCAATACAGAACAGAAATGTGAAGGCTCTTGCATTTCATCTGGGTGATTATCTTGGATTATTCCTTGTTTTTTCCGGAGTTTGTGCTTTGTCTTCCAAGCTCCTCTCCTGGCTTTGTAGTGCCAGGCTTTCATGTAGGTACCAGCAGATTTGCATCAAATGAATGCACAGCTCCTTTGCTGGAGCCAGGTGGGTTCAGTGCAGCACAGGATCCGGCCCAGAGGACCTGGTGCAAGTTCAGCCTGGGACCAGCAGCAGCCCCCAGCATCACTGTGATTTCTCCCCAAGGGCATCAGCAATGCAAGGAAGACAAGTTCTTCCCTACACATGGCTGGGATGGAGAGGCTGGAGAAGGGGGATTTCTCTCCTTGAGCCCAGAGGAGTTTGCACTTGAGGACAACACGTCAGGCACATGGCTGTGGGCACAGAGCTGCAGCTCCCTCACATTGTGTGGTGGAGTTGGAGGGGGCAGATGGGGATTCAGGATGCAGTCCTCCCTGTATGAGGTTCAATAAGGCCAAGTGCTGGATCCTGCACTTGGGTCACAACAACCCCATGGAACGCTCCAGGCTTGGGGCAGAGTGGCTGGAAAGCTGCCTGGTGGAAAAGGACCTGGGGGTGTTGGTCAACAGCGGCTGAACATGAGCCAGCAGTGTGCCCAGGTGGGCAAGAAGGCCAACAGCATCCTGGCCTGTATCAGCAATGGTGTGACCAGCAGGAGCAGGGAGGTGATTGTCCCCTGTACTCAGCTCTGGTGAGGCCACCCCTCGAGTACTGTGTTCAGTTCTGGGCCCCTCACTCCCAGAAGGACACTGAGCTGCTGGAGCGTGTCCAGAGAAGGGCAGTGGAGCTGGGGAAGGGTCTGGAGCACAGTGTGATGGGGAGCGGCTGAGGGAACTGGGGGGTTCAGTGTGGAGCAGAGGAGGCTGAGGGGAGACCTCATTGCTCTCTGCAGCTCCCTGAAAGGAGGGGGTAGTGAGGGGGGGTCGGTCTCTTCTCCCAGGTAACAGTGACAGGATGAGGGGTGATGGCCTCAAGTTGTGCCAGGGGAGGGTTAGATTGGATATTGGGAAAAGTTCCTTCCCCCAAAGGGTTCCCCAGCACTGGCCCAGGCTGCCCAGGGCAGTGGGGGAGTCCCCATCCCTGGAGGGATTTCAGAGCCGTGGAGATGTGGTGCTGAGGGACATGGGGCAGTGGGGACTGGGCAGTGCTGGGTTAATGGTTGGACTTGATGATCTTAGAGGTCTTTTCCAACCAAGGCTGTTCTGTGATTCTGTGAATTTGCCTCCATTGAACAGCACCTTCCTTCAGCAGCTGGCCAGGCAAACACCACTTCAGAGGTGCTGGCAGCCAGCCCCAGACACGTGTGCAGGGCTGAGTGTCCTCTGATCAACTCAGCTTGTTAGTCTGTCCACACATGCCACGTGTCTCCTCTCCAGGAGCTCTCAACTGCTTTGGTGCCTGGCAAACCTCCTACATCCATCCTTCCCTCCCTCCTCCTCTCTGAGCACCTGCTTTGCGGCGGGCGCTGCCTCTCCCCTGCCCTGCAGGCAATGGAGGTTGCTTCGTGCAGTGCAAGTCCTGCTCCCCAGACACATGTCCCCAGGTAACAGCAAGGGACCAAAGGGAGCTGCCCTGAGCACACATCATGCTTCCAGCCCGCACATCACCCCTGCCTCTGGACCCCTGCCAGCCCTGGGTCTGGTGCCTCTCCCTCACTGTTGACTGGAAAAATCAATTCTAGGATGATGCTAATCCCAGTGATGGTGCATTGTCGTGGTGATGCTCTGTTGCAGCCATGTTTGCTGATGAGGCAGAAGAGCCCACCGTCCTGTCCTCCTCCTCCCTCCTCTCTCTTCGTGGCAGTGGCTGCTGCTAGTAAAACCAGTAACTGTGACTTCTCTGGGAAAACAAGCATGTGGTTGTTCCTAACCCAGCTCAGCCAAAGCAGTCCTCATACGAACAATTCCTTGTCAGGACAGCTCCTTGTCATGACAACTTTGGACAGAATCTGCTGCCCCTGCTGACCCTCCCCAGCAGCACCAACAGAGTCCCACCCTTCAGAAGTCACAAGGATCTTCCCCAAATCTTGCCTCCAGCACACAGGACCTGATGCTGGGCATCCCAACTGGAGTCCTTGAGCAAGATTAAACCACTACATCCATTAGGAGGTCAAAAGCAGGGAGTCAGAAAGTGCCCCTGGCCGTGCCTGCCCACATCCAGCCGTGTACCCCCATACATCCCTCACGTGTTCTGCACTGGGATGTGGTCCCTCTGGTAGCTCCTCCATGTATTTTAGGATTTTTCTGTGCTTGCAAGGACAGAAATAGTGTGTGCTTGGGCCAGTTCCATGACTGCTTCCTCATCTGGTTTCACACCCCTGCCACAGGGTCCTCGTCCGGCTTCACCAGGCAGTGGTGGTCCATGGCCCCTGTCCAGGCAAGCAAGGCAGGGGATTGTACTAACAGCCAGCAGTGAGAAACTGTGCTTCCTTCCCCCTGTATTTACTCCACAGAAACAGAATGCATCTGCATGTCACTGTGTCAGCTCTTGCAGGGCCCACCGAGCATCACCAAGATGACAGCCGTCCAAAGGAGGAGCTGTCAGTCCCCTGCAAGAGCACAACAGCAGCATCAGCCTGACCTGTGAGCCTCCAAGGTCTGCTTGGCTCTAGGTAAGTATCCACTTCCCACACACCCCTTACCTCCTTTTCCAAGGCGCTCATCACCAAATCTAAGTGGCTTCATGACTGATTTGGTTTTTCCAACAGACTAGCTGGAGGGCGAATGTTATCTCCTGCGAGAGATAAGGGCACATTGACTGACATCCCACAGAAAGCCTGTTAGAAAAGAAACGGGAGAATTTAAACCTGCAGCACCCTGGTTTGCTTGTTGGTTGTAGAGGCTTTACTGCAGGAGGGAGTGCAGCTGCACCCTGTGCAAGCCATTTCTCACCTGTTGGCAGACTGGCTTGTCTGAGGTGAGGGTTGCTGCCTGGTGGTAGCATAATGTTTGCAATCTTGGGTTAAAAGGAGGCTTCAAATAAAAACCCAGGGGGCTGGGAGAGTGGAGGGGACACAAAGGCAATCGCATCTTTTGAAGGAACAGAACCCTGAGCTCCTTATGTCTCTGGGTTTGGCGCAGGGGCCAAAGGATGCATTGATCCACCTTGCTTTGTCTGTGTCCCTTCCAGTGTGCAAGCTGGTGGGAGCTGAGGCTCAACCGTTCCCTGCTGTGAATCTGCTGTGCCTCACGAGCAATCCCCCTGTGAGCTGAGCCTGGCTTTTGATCCCAGCAGGCACAAGGATCTCGTGCTGGCTTCCTGCAGCTTCCTTTCCTGGCTGACGCACGGGAAGCCCAGCGCCCCGCGACCCTCGCACCCTTCCAGCCACCTCTGCTCAGCGCTGTCTGGTGGAGGTGGGACAACAAATACAACAAACACATCCTCTGGCCGGAATTCCTGACCCCAATGCACGTCCCATCCCATTTCTGGCTCGACCAGTGTCTCACTGCGGACGCAACGGGGATAATGACGTAGCAGGAAAAACTGTGCCGGAGGCAAGGTGTGTGTGTAGGGGGTGAGGCAGGGAGAGGAAGAAGTGGTGTAAACAAAGGGAGGAAAAGTTACAGCCAGCCAAATGAGATGCCAAGGAGAGGTCTTCAGGTACCAGTGATGTGGCCAAGCACAGACTTTGTTCTTTGATGAGAAATGAAGACATTGTTTTGCTCATCCCATGGCCCAAAGAGCCATGAATGAACGGACCCTTCTGTCCCCCCTCCTGGAGCCAGCCCTGGTCCTACAGGGATGGTTTTGCCATCCAAACACAGCTGTAAGAGTGAGAGAAAACATTGAACCTGCTGCGTGCTTCCTGGTGCCCCACCAGCTGAAGACCCAGTCTGACATCTTAAAGGCACCTAATATCCCCCCACGCCTGAATGCACCCCAGAAAACTCAAGCCTCACTGGAGTGGCAAGTTTGGGCATCTGAACCCCCCAAATCTCATTTTTAAGCATCCAGCACAGACACAAAAGACATCTTTGCTCCAGGCAGCATTTTTTGTAATCCCTTTAATAGTACAGAGACTTTCTAGCCCTGACATGCTGGGAAGATGACCCAGCATCTAGCTTCAGAGCAGTGTTGGCTTGGGGACAGCCCCCTTTGCTCTCCAGACAATTGCAGCACTATGGGCTGCAGCCCTCGCCACAGCAACCCCGTGGGCAGAGCAGGTACAGGGCGGGGGGGGAAGAATGCCAAATTTAGCCAATTTTGTGAGCTGAATGACAACTGAGTTTCTCACTCCTGGGACAGGTTTGGGTGACAGGGGCTGAGCCCTGTGGGGTAGCTCGCACCTTTTCTGCACACAGTGTACAGAGCTGGGCACAGGGCTCCCACTGGATTCACTCTCTCCCACCCCCACTCCAGCAGCTCAGCACCCCTGGTGCATGCTGAGTTTCTCTTATTCTCACTCAAAAGAACCCTGAAAATGTTTTTTCAGAGCCATATCTCCAAGGCCAGCAATCTCACACTTCTTTTTTTTTTTTTTTTTCCCTTTTGTTAAGCAAGACTGACAGCTGGAAAAATACATTTAACTGAGCTTTAAGAGGTATTTAAGAGGTATTGATAAGAAGAGTCCTGGAATGAATTCAGCTGGTGCAGACTGCAGCGTGCCCTGTGTGTACACGGGGCTCATGCTGTACGAACAGCTGGGGATGGGAAGCAAACCCTTCCAGCCCCAGAGTGTGAAATATTTTGAGAGAGCAGCTAGTCCGAAAACCCAGCCCCTGTGACTCCAAGACCAGCTGGCCAGGGGACATATTCCAGAGCATTCACTGAACAGTACCATGAGCTTTTAAAATAGAATAAAGCTTTTCTTGTGAATTAAAAGCCCCCGCAGCAGTTCTGTGTTTGTGCTGCTGTTTAGCAATACCATCCCGAGCCTGGGCAGCACAAAGTCTTCAAGGAGACAGAGCAATGTCACTTCTTCTGGATCTCCCCTTCCAACAAATCATCCCCAGGAAAGTCCCTCTGGGAAAGGGAGATCTCGGTCTCTAACTCCATTCTGACCTTCCCACCGTCCATTTTGACAGTGTTGCTCAAAGATTAGTCCTAAATTTGCTCTATAATTTCACATGGGCTGCCAAGGAAACCCATTAGGTGATGGCTTTGGCTGTCTTCTGGCCAGGGCCAGACTTCCTTTCAGAACTGCTGAATCTGGGATTTAGCTCCCTTCACAATATTTGATAAAATCAGGTCATCTTTCCTATCACCACAACTCCCAGTTTTTAAAGACAAGGAGAAAGGCTTCACACGTCCCCCCTAACCAGGGCTGAAATGGTAAAACATGCTCCCCTAAAGAAATCATCAAAACAGAGAAAAATTGTTTTCCCAAAACATTTGGATAATGGAGAAATATTTCAAAAGCCCTTCCCTGCCCGAGGAGTTTCTAAAACACCAAACAAAATAAAATCCAGCTGACCAGATGCCAAATTCAGACTCTCTAGTAGTCTGCCCAAATCACTGTAAAATACTCCTGTAAATAGACCTCACTCTGCACAGACACTTGGTGCCCACGCTCGCACGGCTGAAAGTCTCTGCTCAGGAGCTGAGTGCTTCAGACCTGCTCCGCTCCCAGCTCCCGTTCGGCTCCGCCTGGAGCTGACCTGCCACGTGCTCCAGGCTCCCCAGTGCTCAGGAGGCTCAGTGACAAGGACACCAGTTCAACTGCTTTGCAGTGGAAACGCAGGCCCTGGCAGCATCCCAGGCAGCCGCACGCTCCCAGCTCTGTAAAGACCTTTATTTAGGTTTTTAGAAATAACTATGCTGCTGGTGCCCCAGACTGTTACCCAGTTCAGGTAGTAATTTCACTTTGTTTACTCAAGATTAGGCTCTTTCATCCCAGTCTCCAGGTTGTTTAAAGGGGAAATGATACAATTTTTTAATTTTTTTTTATTTTTTTTTTTTTTAAGGTTTTCTGCATGGGGACTCAGGCGTGCTTGAGGCTGATGTTTTGTAGATGATCCCTCTCACCATCCCAGTCTCTTCCAGAGCCCTGTGTTGTACCAACCTGTTCCTAACACAGTGATTTTCCTAAGCAAAAGATTGTGGGATTTTGAGGAAATACCCTCAGCACACAGTCTGCAAATTGCAAATTTGCTGTTCTCACTCACGGGAAGTGAACCAATTCCTTTGCTAAAAGAGACTCATAGTTCTGGGTCAAAACCACTCTAAACAGGTGCCTTCTGGAGAATGTCCTTCACATCTGGTTTTCAACGTGTGTTAATGAACAAGCCAATGCCTCCAAGCAAAGTCACAGCTCCCAGAAGAATGGCTTAATCATTAACCATAAAATACAGGATTTCCCCGCAGTTTAGAAAGGAGGGGTTGAGATGGAGATAAGTGAAAGGCCATCAGGATATCGTGCCTGGAAAAGTGGTGAGCAGGGACTGCTCACAGCCCATGTGGTGTATTGCTTCCATCACCTGAAGGTGTTTTTCTCCCCCCAGCTACTGGTCTGCAGCAGGGACAGGACTGGGCTCTCTCCATCCCCTGAGGACTGTGGTTTGGTCTCTTTACTACCCAAAAAAAGGGTTTCTCACCTGGATTCCTCTTACCATCCCGTTTTAATCAAAAGCATCCAGAGATTATGGAGCAGGTCTCAAGCTCAGGTGGTTTTCAAATGTGCTCTCACCATGATTTTATCTGTAGGAGGGAGGGTTCAACTCAACCCCAAAATGAGCAACTTGGCTCACAAAAAATCATGAACTTTTAAATCAGGGATAATTTGTTTCTATTTTTTTATGTATTCAAATGTTCAGATGGCGTTGTGCAAGTGCTGGCTAGCTACATCTTGTTAAATGAAACCAAGATGTGACCCTGGAAGGCAAAGCTTGCTGTGATTTTCTTAGGGCTGAGAGTGCTGGAAGCACAGCTTGCTGGTGGTTTGCCTTGCAAGGACACTGCCCCAGGGGCTGACTGTCTCCCACTGTCAGCCCAGCATCTTTGTCAGCTGCCCCCAAACTGCTTGCCCTCCAGTCCCTCACTCTCACTGCACACACAGAATATTTGCTCTCAAATACTGGAGCCAAAATCAGTTGCTGAAAAGGACATCCAGGACCTGAATGGCCTGGAATGAGAGGGGGGGTTAAATGTGTATGTATGTGTGTACACAGGACACAGTGAGCTGACTCTGCAAACAAACTGGTGCCATCAACTGAAAGTTCCCAGGGTTTCCAGCAACAGGGGAATAAAACCGGCACTGAAAAAAAGCAAAGTCTGCAGCAGCCATCAGGAGGCACACAGGACCCGAACGAAGACCAGATTCTGGTTACTGGGCCAATAATGTTCTCTGCCTTTCCTCATCTGTTTGCAGAGCTCGTTCAGTCCTTTCCCTGCACCTTAATGCACAATCCAATTAACTTTCTCTGGAAAGAGAAGGCTGAATGACACCTCTGTAACTAGTCAGTGCCTGCAGTCTTCATAGAAACCCTGATGTAATAAAAAGAGGCATTAATCAAAATGGCAGTGGTCAGCGTACAGTCTTCTGCTCTGTATTGGTGGGAGGCAAAGGTTAAGCCAAGAAATCTGCAATTCAGCTAGGGCTTGAGGAGAGAGCACTGTAAAAATAACCTGTCGTCTTCTGAATGACATCCTCATCTTCTATGGTGGGGCTAGAAATTGTACACAAAGAGCCCCTGGTCTGTAGGTGAACTGCCTGCTCCTGTGGCTCGGGGCTGCCTTCGTTAGGGAGAATGCAGGGAAAGCCACTGAATTTGCTCCCAGTGACTCAAGAGCCACTGGGAACTGTAGGCAGAGCTCAAGCCCAAAGGTTCCCGTGGTGAAGGAGCAGAGTCAGGACGGGCAAAGCTACGCTGCCATTTCTGGGACACAGAAGTGTAAATAAGCTATTGACCCACTGAACTCCAGCTACAACAAGGGCATAAGCAGAGTGTAACCCTGAGCTCTGCCAGGTCCTGAGTCCTTCTCCCTCAGGTCAGTCTGAGATCTGAGATATAAACTCTTCACAATTGTCAAACATTTCCGTGGGAGACTGTATTTTTCTTAGTTCTGGATTCTGTGTTACCTCATCTAGCAGCAAGTGAAAGCAAGAAACCTAGTCTGGGTGTCTGAAGAGGATGCGGATGTTGGTGCCCCCTTCCTCAGGGCACTCCTGCCTAGAGGATCCAGATGCCCACTCAGGCATCGCAGGTTCCTTTGAAATCGCTCTCTTTTGTGGCCGGCTCTGCCCCAGTGCAAAGCTCAAGGGCTGGGAGGCTGCCAGCCATGCAGCAGCCTGGCAAAGGCAGAAGCAACGTGAGCTGGAGGAGTCCCTTCCCTGGAAGATCCACACTGCGTGTCACCACCTTGCTCCGGCACTAACCCGAGGTGGCCCTGAGGATGCCCAGTGAGAACCAGTGACTTGTGCAACAGGGACATTTGTACCACTGCTATATACAGTGCCTCCAGTTCTGTCTTTCTTTTCCATCCCTTCCTCTTTTTGGGTTTTCTTTACTTTCTTGGTGTCCTGGTTCCCCAGGCACAGCTCCATGGCCCAGCCATGCAGGCAGCCATGAGCAGCCCCAGTCAGTGGGAGATCCACTCCAGGCACTGACTCACAGGGGTGTCCCACACCTCCTCAGCATGCTCGTGATAAAAGGGGGGAGCTCAGGGATGGTGGGGTTCCTCCTGTCCCCGAGGGTCCTTGTTGATGGGCTCTGTTCCTGCCCTCAGCATTGAACCAGGCTGAGTAGAACCCTTTGTGCTTTGTGTGGATTGTTGTTTCTGTTTTGTTATTCCATTAGATCTGTCTATACTTCAGATCACGAGCCTTTTCCTTTTTTTCCCCAATTCTCCTTCCCAGCTGGGGAGGGAGTCCTGGGTGACAGACTGACTGCTACGGCTTAGCCCTGAGTACTGGCTCACCGTGGACACTTGGGAAGTGAGAACACAAAATGTGACACAAACAGTGGTTTCACACAGAACACAGCTGGAGCATGCAGCCATGGAAACTGCTGCTTAGGTATGACTTAATAGTTCTTATTTTGTCTTCTTTTGATTAAACCGAACAGTAGAAAGGATCATAACCGTGCGATGCACCTGCTCCTCAGGAAACATCATTACCTGTCAGTCACTGAGTACTTTTATAGATATACAAACACCTATTTATATAAATATTTTGTAAAAGCCTGCACATTTATAAATAAACCTAGCAAAAATATATATTAAAAAAACAAAACTTGTTGAGAGAGGTCAGAAAGAAAAACAAATGATGATGTTCTGGAAAGCTTTCATTTTACTTTAGGTTATTCAGAGTTTCAAATGGGCATGAAAAGACCTCAAAGGGAATTTCAAAAACCTGAAGTCTGAGTCTTGAGTCTTCATCCAAAACATAATTCAATGTAAATGAATTGATTTATTTTATTGCTAAAGAGAAACCAGTATTTTTCCAAACAACTCTACCAAGGGATTTGTGAAATAACCATTTTTTTATACAGCTGTAGCCTTCTAATTGGACTTTCATTCTAAGGTGAATTTTTAAGCCATTCAAGCCTGAGACATTACACACAGTCCTCTATAATCTCTTCCTGAGGAAATTATTGTATTATTTAATAGTCTTTGTGTTGGGTAATTACAGCAGGCTTCCTTCCTCCTTTCCATCCCTTGTTCTCTTTGTTTACACCTGCAATAGTATCACACAGGTGACAGTCTCTGTGGACTTCCAGTGCGTCGTGACTCAGCGAGATGCAGCCAGAAGAGAGAAGAACATGGGCTCCGTGGGATTATTCAGCATTTGGGGTTTTATCATGGAAGCTGCAACGCCCTTTCCTTCTGTCTATATAGACAAGACACAGAGTGTGAGAGGAAACTGAGTTTCCAGCCAGCAGACACTAGAGCAGGGGTCAGCAAATGTTCATGGTGATTCCAGGCAGTGCTTTTTCTCTGCCCAACCAGACGTTAAGTGTCCTGCTAGGTGGGAAGATCTCTGTCTCCAAGACAGGACACAGGCAACTAGTAATATTTCAACCCTGTTCAAGGCTGTACCTCTTTGCTCTGCTGTTTTCTCGACCTGGTGGGAATTGGGAGCTTCTCAGGGATGCCCTCACAGCATGCCAGGGCTCCTGAGCTCTGCCATGTGCCATTTAAATTCTGCCACGGGGCCACTGCAGACAGCAGTTGCCAGCCCTCACTTTGCACCACCTTTAACCTTTAAAGCTGTGGGCTTTGAAAATTAGGAAGGATGGCCAGTTCCCGAGTCAGATTTTATTTCTGTAAGAAGGGAACAATGAATAAAAGTAACATGCCCTAGGACTGGCAGCAGAGGCAGCGTTTGTAAGGCTTTCTGAGAAGATACTCAGCTCAGCATACAGGGCTGGAGCTCAGCTGCTGTGTTCTGTTCCTGGGTCTGTGACCTGTAACAAACCCTGACACCACTGCTTAACCTCCTGCCTTTTCTAGCACCCTGCCCCACACCAGCACATCCGTGCTACACTGCTCCAAGCCTCAAATCTGCTCCTGGGCAGGATGCTTTCTCCTAAGGCAGTGTTCATGCATTCATGAAAGGCAGATTGGACTGCAGTCAGATTTTACTGGCTGGTCTCCATTTAATGAGGGATCCCTATTTAACAAATCATATATATATACACACACACAGAGTTGCTCTGTTTGCACATTATCATACAATTGCACTTAATGCTGAGTCAGTAGGAGCTCTGCATACTTTGCCCATGAAAGCCATGAAAAGTGAATTGCACATTAGGAAAAAACAAGCAGCTCTTTGCTAGTGATCAGCTTTGTTGCCTGGGTACCAAGCACAGTGGCTCCTTTTTGTTCCCTCTCAGGGCCCTGCAAGCACATGCTGTATTTTATTTCAGCCCAGCACCACTGTGGCTGTTTATTCATCTCTGGTGAAATGCTCCACTTGCTGCTTCACGCAGACCCAGGCTGGCATCAGACAATTGTGCCTGCGTGTTGAGGGAGCTCACCCAAGGATCTTTCAAGGGCGGATTTGAATTCTTAACAGCCAGATTGTCTTTGTAAGGCACAGCAAACTGTGCTTCTTCCACTTACCTGTTTTTCTGTAAGGCACTGGAACAATGCAGGGCTGTGGTGCCAGGCAGCTGCTGGCAGCCCCCGGCACGGCTCTGGCTCCCCGGGCAGCTGAAGGTGGTGGAGAAGCAGCAGCAGAATCTGTTGCCTCCTGGCTGCCGGCCTGGTGATTTTATGAACCCTGAAAAGCCCCAGTGACGTGCTGGAGATGTGGTCTGAAGAGAAAACAAACTGCTGTCTTGAGGCCTGAGCAGATGCAGTCACTGTGACTGAACACAGCCTCGCTCATGGGCTGAGCCTCAGGAGCCCACAGCCCTGCAGGGGGAAAGAACACGCCAGCTCAGAGATGCTGACAACTTGGGCGAAGGACAGTCAATTTTCTCCATTCTGGGAATTAATTGATTTGCTTTCTCCTCTGTTTGGAAGTCAGAGGATGCATTCTTTAGTTCCCAGTTTACAGACTCTGGCAGAATTAAGTAGCGTTCTTTCCTTCCCACCATCGTGTCTCGTAAGGGAACCGCAGGACAAACGGGGTGCCTGGACAACACAGCCACGAGCCCCAGGTGCCCCTGGGGGGTTTCCAGTTCGGATAAATAATTACAGCCAGCTGAAGGAGTGGAACCCAGCTCACCAGTGAAGCTGCAGTGCAACCTCAGCCAAGCTAACAGGGAGGAAAAGGCAGAAATTCGTACTGTGACACACAGACCCGGGCAGGGAGTCGGCGTGCGAGTGACATTCTCAGGTGACTGCTTTTCAGAACTGTCCCACCCCAAAGCTGCTTCAAAGAGCAACGCCAAGCACTAAACAGCCATGGTGAATTGTTCCTGGTGACTTCTTCAGTGCTGGGCAGCAGGGACTTTGCAAGGTGGCTTCTGACCCCTTCAGCCTAGCAGTGGAAAACCAACACAGCTCTCCAACTGGTCAGAATACTGGTAACGTATTGCCCAGTAACTTCTGCCCAGTATGGCAAACAACTGTGCACGTGGTGGGAAGACCAAGTCACATCACACCAGGAGCAAAAGCTGCCCCTTGCAGACTGCGTTCCCAGAAGGTATCCAGGTCAGACCAGAAATACCTTTTTTTTTTGTTTTTTCCTTTGTTGTTTCTCAGCTAAAGAGAGAAGGCAGTACCTCCACCATGGCCCTGAGACTGCACAGACTGGATCTGGCAGGGTTTACTGGGCTGTAGTGGGACATTTTTCCCCAGGTCTGAGCATTCACATGTTCATCCTCTATAAACAGCTTCGGGAGCAGACCCTGGCTGCCGACTGCCCGCGGAATCACCTCCAAGCGCCAGCTCACGCTCGGTGTCTGCCTAGACAAGTGATGGGTTCCTTTAGAAGGTTTTTTTGTGGTGTGGGGTTTTTTTTTTGACACGTTTATACCAAAACCTGCATTTTCCCCAGTTAATAGCAGGTCCTTTCACCAGTGCCTTGCGAGGCAATGTGGACACCGAGACAAGAATTCATGAAGAAGTAAAACCCAGCAGTCTCAAGAAAGAGCTCAAGCACAAGTCCTATTTACCAATCAACTGAGAGCAGGACTAACCAGGAGTTTGAAACTGCCCTTATGAGAAACAAATCAGATTGACCATAACTATTTTGAAGTTAAAGAACTAAGATATGTTTACCTACATTTACACCTAGTCTTATGGTTTCCCATGACATAAGTGCCAGTACGTTTAACTAGCTGCGTGGTCAGCTTTACTGTTCAGTGACTACGAGTAAGAGAAGACTGTTCTGGTTCCTTTTTGTCTACTGCAAGTTCAAAGAAAATTTAAAGAACTTGCCCTTAACAGGCAAACCTATAAAAAAAAAATAGTAATGCTAGCAGGGAGAGACTAAGCATTGCTTTCTGCTCATTAGTTTTGACTTACCTGTGCCTCCACTAAGCCTCCCACACAACACCTACGAGAATCCCACCCTCTTTAAAACAAATTTACGTTACAGAAGGGTGCATACTTTGCTTTCCTTCAGGGACTTTCCTTCCCCTTCCCCTCAGAAATCAGAGCAGTAACGCTGCAGTACAGCCGCAGTCTCGTCAGGGAACTTCGCAGCTTCCCTTCCTCTCAGAATTTGTGTAACAGAAGCCACCTCAGCTCTAAGAAAGTGCTTCATCTCTGATGCAGCCTTCTGTTATTTAGCACTCCTGTGACTGTCTCCTCCCCTTTTCGGTTCCAAGAAGCATGAAATGCAAGGGATGAGTCAGAGGTCAGCCTCCCAGGGCTCCTGGAGAACTTGAACTTTCCCTTGGAACACAAAACCAGGCTTCCTACAGAATCACGACGCCTCCTACGTATCAGTGCTTTTCAGCTAGCTGCAGAGCATCGCTCTAAACGGTTTGTTTCCACCCCTTTCATTGGGGGTGGATTCCACACAAGTAGATCAGGACTGGGAGCATAAAGGTGAACTGTTTTTAGCTCGGTGGGCTCATGACTCTTCAGATCAAGGATGAGATGCAGCATTTAGATGGGCTTGTAACCCAGGGGTGGACTTCACCCTGGGCACTACTGCACAGGCTATCCACCGTCATGAAACATGCACTGCAATCAAACAGGTGAAACCTTGGGCCCCCCTTAGTGTCAGGGTGCCAAGGGGTGGCACCTGCAGGGAGGAGTGGACAGGACAGTGACCCACACTGACCAACACAGTATTCCATCCCATACATGTCATGCTCAGTATAAAGCTGAGGGATCACAGGGGGCAAGGCCCTTCCCTTCACCCTGTTCTTCTCTGGCCTGCCCTCCTCCCAGCTCTTGTTCACCTTCTGGGGCTGGTGTCCTGGGAAGACTCTGTCCCTGACCTGTGTGTCCCTGCATCCAGCTCCCACCTGCTGCTGTGCCCAGGAGCCCAGCCTGGGATCTCCCCAGCGCTGCTCTGCAGCACCAGTGGGGATGTGAGCACTGTCAGGGGAGCGTGTGACTGGGGGGAGAAGCTCGATACTGGTTTTGTACAGATTTGTAATTAGTTCATTTTTTTCTCTCATATTTCTCTTATTGTTACAGTTTCATTACAGCTGCTTTAGTTTTATCTCCAACTCATAAGCCTCTCTCCCTTTCTTCTTTCCCTTCCCCTGTCTGGGAAGGGAGAGGGGTTAACAAAGAGCATGTGCTGTCCATTTAGTGACCAGCCCAGCCTCAAACCACGACACCACTGGGGTTACTGTGTGCTATAGCACCTGTTAAATGAAGCCTCCAGCAGCCAGAGAAACCACCCCGCAATTCGTACTACAAACACTTCATGTGGCACGCCAGTGAAACTCAATATACACTGGGATCTTTCACCTTTGTTTTTAGGGTTGTTAACAGGACAGACACAGTAAAGTGCTCACACCTAAACCTTTGCCTTCCTCTGAAACTACAGACTTAAACTGATCTTCAGTCTACTTTTCATCATCTGATTTAACCACCTTTCTCCCCCATGCTTTCTATTAATATCTAGTCATATGATAAATGCTAAAGACACAGTTAAGTATAAGGTATATCCCACAGCACTGAGCCTAAAGCTTCGATCAGTCTGCCTTTGAAGATAAGCAGGCAAGTAATTCCAGCATAGATTAATGCCAGAAACAGCATCTGTTTTATCCTGCAGATATAATGAAGGCTTAAGAATATCAACTATGTTTTTAAGTGCTTTATATTTATTATAAAGTACTAATAATTGAGAATATGGAAAATTATTCTCTATACTAGAGAATAAAATGACAGCTTTTACAAGTTATGCCATACAGTACATGAAATGCTGCACATTTTTTCAGCTGCTTGAAACAGTATTTGCTATACAAGTGAAAAAGGGTAGACTTAGAAGTTTATTATTTATAATACAGTGTGTTAGAAAGCACAAATAACATTCAAAATAAACAAGCTCCCAAAAATCTAAAGAAATCTTTAGATGACATGTACACAGATTATACTCAAGTTTCAATATACACATTGTTCCCCACAAGACATTCCAGTTTACTGGATTGCTGGAACATGACAAAAACTGAAGGTGCAAGAAAAGCACTCTTCAAGCCATGTGAGCATTGGATGGGCAGAACAGCAATTTCCTGCAGTGTTCTCCAGTCTTTGGCTCTACGATCGTACAGCCATATCCTGTGACAACACAGGAGAGATGAGCTGTGATTACAAGCATTGCCAATGCCAATCCAGTTATCTGGGGAGTTGCTAGAGCAATTCAAGGCACTCTTCCCAGTGCTGCCAGCCCAGACCCCTACCCCTCTGTGCACAACGTAGCGTTTTAAAAGACAAGCAGGGACAAGCAGGCTGGGCTAAAGCATGTTCCTGAAGGTCATGGAATGAATAGTTCAAGACAAACTCCTTCAGAACGTCCAGTTCAAAGTTCATTCCTCCTTTGCAGGCACACCAGCTTAAGAGAAACGTTCATGTGTACGTAGATAACACTTTAAAGCATTCTGCTTCAATGTGTTTAGTTGCTTTATGGTTGAAGTGGTGTAACATATCAGCAGCTTTGAAGATAGTGTTCATGGGGCATGTTGAACCTAATCTCACAGTAAGATTTTAAGCCTACTTCACAATTTAACAGTTGTCTCCTTCACTTTTCCTTCTCATGAAGAGGCAGTGTCTACAGTGAATCATCTTTTACAACTATTTGGCTTACAACATAAACCAGAATGCCAACACCCCCCAGAAAATGTACTCACAGTAACACTGTTTGCTCAGATGCATGTGGTATTGACACTTAACTGTAAGCTTCTCCCATAATATAAAATATCTTCTAGATCAAAAAGATTTAAAGATATTGCACTGTTGTATTTTACTCTTGCCTCCCAATCTCATTCCAAGTATTTACAAAACTGTAAACAAGTCATTTTTATACAGTCTTCAGTACTGTACACCTGCGTTCCAAGAACATGGAATTCAGTGACACCTTTGTTAGATACAGTAGCCTAAGCACAGTGTAAGTTCTGTCCAGCTGCCCTCTTTGTACAGTAACCAACAGGCCACTCCTCCCACATTCACACCTTCAGCTTCCTCTTCTGATCAAAGTACGCATCAAATCTGGATAATGCATATTCCTGGAAAAATAAGTGAATATCAACATGAATATCAACATCTAATTCACACTCAGTGCATGCTAGCTTCCCTCTTGCATAGGATCTCTTATTGCAGAAGAATACTTTGCTGCAAAGCATCATCCCACTGCAAGCCCTGACATACAAGGCTATAGTTTCTCTACATAACACAAAGAATTTCTGAAGTTTACAATAGATTTTAAAAAGTTTTACTCCACTTAGAAGATATTAATTGCTGTGAGAGGCCTTTTCATTTACTTATAGTGTACTACAGGTTACTTAGAATACACATTTTTAGCTACATGAAACTATGATTAAATAACTTACCAGGTAACCGAACTCAATAGATGAGATCTTTGCTTGTATAATAGACCACAGACCCCAGAAGAAGTGTGATGCAAGGGCAAACCTGAAATTACAAGGCTGTGTTTACTGAAATACCTAGTTAAGTCACAACATCTTATTTCAGCATCCTGTTAGAATAGTATTCCCTAGTTTGGGGATGTCCACACCTTTTCTTCAAGTATGACTTTACAAAAATAATTCCACTAGCCACCCAATGTAGTATTTTATTTACTCCACTCCATGTGTACACCACATATCTAGAGGTTACAATGGACAGATTTTCCTTTATCACATATAAATAGCTTAGAATCTCTCTTGGCTGTAGTTTCTCCACCCAGTGAGGTACACAAATATAGGTATCACAGTAGAAGTTTCAAGATACAGTTGTGAAAGACAAGTTACCTGTTAACTTCTATCAATACTACTTCCTCTAGTTTGGACTTCTCTTCATTGCTCAGATTTTCAAAGCCATTGTGAAATGCAGACAGGTAACTGGAGATAAAATGAAGCTACAAGGCAAGTAAACGGAGTTACAACTCTTCCTCTCAAGACATATTTGCTTCTTCCAGAACTAGTCAGGCCTTTTTAAAAGTTGTCATTTGTTTTTTCCAAACATCAACAGTGCTGGAGTCAGCTTTAAGATTAATGGTGGTTCTATTAATTGTTTGGGAGTCTGGTTTAAGAAAAGCCATTATATTAGGACAACAGACTACATTTTGCTACTGCCAACTAATTTCACAGCTGCAGTCCACAGCTACTGGACTTTTTGTAGTGGATAGCTACAGGCACATAGTAAACATCCCATCCTGAACAGCTATTGTGAAGTTTGAGTTTTAGAGCAAAGGTAGTCAGGACTACAGAAAGTGTTACATTTAGGGAAGTCATGGAGGAAAGGTCTTGGGACAGAGTAAGTTCAAAACAGAAATCGAAGAGTTAAGATTTGAAGACTCTGAATGCTGGAATTTTATTAATTATGTCTTATGTGCCTACCTGTTGCTTCTTTGAAGGATATTTAAGAACACTAGCTTTGAAGAATGGGTACTTCTCATATGTGTAATCATACATCCATTCACAGAAGTGATTTCCAATGTCAAATCCTCTGAAAGAGATAAAGACCGAGTACCTCAATATTTGCATACCAGCAATCTGGTTTTTAGCAACCCTAAAATCAAGTTGAAAAGCACAAGGCTACTTAGAGCTTACTGCAGTTTTGCTAAAGGAGGCAGAGAAGTGATGACTAGAATACAACTTTTTTACAAGTTATTAAAATCAGTTGGTAAAGACAGGCAGTTAAGAATGAAAGCTGCCAGCTACATGAAAATATTAGACTTTACTACCAAGTTTGGTATCAATGGACACAGTAAAAATACTGAGTACACACTGCATCCCAGCATCAGACATCTCTTACATTAGCATTATTGCAGACAAAGAGGTCATACTCAAAGTATTTAACATATCCCACTTTTACATTACTGGAATTCAGGGTTCCATTGCGTTCCAGCTATGCTAATGTTTAATGATCCCAATGACTCCACACACTTTGATCATCCTTAAACACTAGATGACTGAGGTAAGAAAAGAAAGCATTGTGTAACCATGCAGTGAAAGGCGTAGGATTACTCATCTGCACAGATGAGAAAACCATTTGAAACAACTGGTAACTAAAAAGCAAAAGCAAACCTGCCCTACATACATATGCACACAATCTACCATTCTCCTCATCTCCCCACTAGAAAGGAATTTTGACATGCAAGCAAGAAGCTATTTCTGCATAAACAAGCCCTCTACTCTGGACAACCAAGGAGCTTGAATTGACTCTACTGTATGCCTATACTCAACATCATCAGGACAAGAGCTGTTCTGACTAGTTATATGTGCTGTCCACCACTAATAGAACAGACCACAATTCACTAGAATAGACAGATAACCAGCAGTGCAACACTTGCTCTCACTGTAGCTTGTAGAAAGAAATACACCTTGCTGCAGAACAGAAAATAAAGTGATTTACCGGTAATTATAGCTGCTGTATTCAAAATCAATGAGCATCAGCTTCTGGTTTTCTGAATTCTCTCTGCCTTCCAGAAGCAAGATATTACCTGAAAATTTCAAGATAATGTAGCATATTCAATAAAGTCCCAGGAAAATTACAGAACAGCAATACTCCATCTTCAAAAACATTGTTCAGATAATCCCAGTCCCCACTTAATGTCTGTGCAGAAGAACGACAGTAAAAGCCAAGATGCACTGGCCATATACCAGCTCACTGAGAGTTGATATATACATACTATAAACCTTGTAAAGCTGAAAGCAAGGAAGTTTTCTTCTGTACAGGCAGAATTAGTTTTTTTCTCCCAAAGGTCCTGCTTCTCCAGTGTTTAGTTTGCAGCTAACTCAGGTGACAGTGTCAGCCTTAGCAGCCCTTGCTGAATTGTTTCCACAGTTTGAGATCTAAATTATGCAGCATCTCTCACATCTGCATAGCACTGTCATTGATCACACAACACTTGGCACAGGAATTGCTTTTCTGCTGCCTGAGAGCCACAGACTGAACACTTTGCTATTCTAATATGTGGCACAACCAGTACCTACAGAAAAGATCAGACTTTTCCTTTTATAACAGAGAGATTGCTTTACCTGTCTTTCAATTCACTTTGTTACTGTAGTTCATCTGAAAAACATGAAGTCTGCCCCATCAAGTGCCAGCTACTAAATAGAGTCATTTCAATTTCTGCAATAGTTTGTCCCTTCTCCACAAGAACATCTGCCTCTATACCATACCTCTGTACCAACAGAACAAGCACAGTATTCTGCCTCTCCACCTCTGCCTTGGCAATTGAGGATCCACAGCTTGCCCTGCCCCATGATGCTCCAGCTCCTCCAGTACTGCACCTTGCCACACCAGAAATAAGACCTCAAACTCCACAACTACTGAGCTAGCTCTTCAGACCTCAGATCACTGGCTGCTTCCCATCACGCTGCCTATCCTTATGTGCCTATCCCTCCAGGGCAATCCTCTTTCAGGCCAATTCCTCAGCCTTAGCTAGCAAGACTGGGACTCCTGAGAACAAAACAGCCCTGCACATGGTCCTAGTATGGCATCCTTCCAGCTCTAGTCCAGCTTACCCATGTACAGGTGACAGGGAGCACAAACACGGCATACCCAACACCTTCAGCCCTGCCTCCTTTTCATCTCTTTAGAGAACTGGCTCAGAGATTGTTATTCCCTCCATGACTCTCAGAAAGCAAGCACTAAAAAAGGTGGATAAGGTTTTCCTAATGTTTCTTACCAGTACAAACTGAAAACTGCTGAGTCAAACTACCCTAGTCTCCATTTCCACCCTTCACTGTACTTTTTCAGTCTTTTAAAAGGAGTAAAGTATATCCTACCCTGAGCATGTATATTGCAGACAGCTAAGGTACTGTCTTAACAGAAAACACCATCATCAGCTGACCTGTACTAACAAAGCAGGTGGACATGCTTGGCTTAATCTAGTTATGATACTAGATGTTCTCTTCATTAGCCTGAAGCATTGTTGAAGCCAATGCACTTTGCTTTGCAACTACTGCACACTGGGAGTGCACAGGCTGCTGGTTCAGGTTAGCTACCAGGGCAGTACCTCCATAACATGACCACCCCTCAGAAAGCAAACAAGTGACCAGAAAAGGCTTAATACTGCATCAAACAAGGTCCTGAAATAGTAGCAGCATACCTTCTTGACAGTCATTGTGGCAAAATACAACTGGTGATGAAGTAGCTTCAAGCATAGCTCTAGAAAACAGCAACATTGGATCTTGTAAGTAACAAATCACTAAGTTCAGATCCACTTTCAAGTAAAGAATGGATTTTGTTGTAAGAATTTGAAGTGCTATTCATTTCTAGCAAGACCCTATTTTCTCAATTAGGAGCCTAAGATAAGGACAACAAAGTTGGACTTCACTGATCAGCAACTGATCAGATCAATTTGCAGTCATATGAGACTCAAGTTGGTTACAGAACCAAAAGCAATCCCCAATTTGTAAAGTAAAATGAATATAGGGTATTATACTGTATAATGTGTTTGGACAAGTATACAAATTCATACTGAAACCATGCAAACTGGAAGACTGGTAGACAAAATAAGCCTACCTTAGATTTTTCATTTCCTGGGGGAGATTGTAACTGAGGAGTTTGTTCAGTTTCCTTGTTCTGGATTCACTGGTAAATTTAATCCTCAGCACTTGATTTAGATATCTGTTAAAAATATAGGCAATAGTACAGCATTTGTGACAATAAGTATATTAGTCTTCCCATGCTAAGATACCATTTAAACTAAAAAAGAGTTTTCAAAAAATAGTTACTAAAGAAAATGTGACTGTTCTTCAAGGTAATTTAAGTTCTTCAAATAACTACGAAACAGTTTCTGACTACAGTGAGAATGCTCTCAGGCATTCAGGAAAATGATCTGCTTATCAAAATTACAACCAGTCACCTTTTCCCCATACTTTAAAGCAGCATGTAACTTACTTTTCCATTGTTCCAAAAAGCCACTTAGGTTCTTTATTAAATGGCATTTTCATGCCATGAAATCTAGCCATCTTCTCAGCTATTTCAGCAGATATGTCAGGTAAGCTTAGTTCTTCAGTGCTTAGTTTCCTGCTCTGTAACAAAATATAGTACTCTTAAAATACAGTTAATTGCCTAATTATAAAAGTGTGATTAATTGCATACACTAGGATTAGTCTCTGTATAGTATACTGTAAAATACTAGCACAGTATTACTCAAGCAATACACTCTTCTCATACCAAGTGAACTTACAAAATTGCTGTCTTTGGAAAAGTTGAGTTTGCCAGCCTGGCTTTCTTATGACTTGGTCAATTCTCTTCTAGATCACAACCCAGGGAATATCACATGTCACACTAAGAATATCTTCAAAGCAGACTGGGTATAAATATTTAAGAACATCAGTAGCATCTGCTCTTGCTGCTGTTAAAGGAAAGTGTTACTCCATAGCTTCCAATGCTATGTTGGGTACCTAACAAGCTTTTTATCTTCATTGAATAAGTCTCTGCTACAGCTGAAGAGTTTTCAGATATCTCTCTCTGGCAAGAGCTATAATTGGGCTCTCCAACACCCACTATAACTGTATCAAATTACTACAGGCTGCCAAGTATTCCATTCCCACATCCTTGCTTTTCTGGGCAGTCCACAAACCTTCTCGTCATGATAAATTAAAACAGCTACCAGCACCCCACTCATCATGAACAGGACTTACGGGAATAAATTCTTCCAGTCGCCCTTGTGGAAAGATTCCATACAGCTTTGGGCCAAGAGCTCTCTCTGCAAGAATAGCAAACATAACACTTTCCAGAACCATGGCTTCTGCCC
Organism: Podargus strigoides; assembly: GCA_028020825.1. NCBI lineage: Eukaryota > Metazoa > Chordata > Aves > Caprimulgiformes > Podargidae > Podargus > Podargus strigoides. The sequence continues at coordinate 8,017,467 of CM051633.1, forward strand.
CCTACAAAAAAAATTAAAGCATTAGTTAGGGCTTACACAGAAGTAAACTTAGGTGTGCACACTAGTTAAACTGCTACAAAGTGAGAAATTTTAAGGGTAGCTTTAACAAGAGGACTCAACATTTTACTAACCAAAGTTTCTTGACTAATAACTTGTAGTTAGCATGGGAGCAATACCAATATTTTGCTTTCAAGTTTAAAGCTGGGGAGGAAAATCTGTATTACTTAACAGGTACTGCTGGTGGGCCAGGTCAAAGGAAAACTATGCAAAACCCAAACCACCCTCTCCTCCCTAACCTGTGGGAACCCTGCAAATTCATTTCCTGAAGGAGTTTATCCTACTGAAGCACAGCACAGGAACTATAAATATTATTTTTGGCTATTTTAAACTTTGGAACACTGCCTCACAAAAGAACATTTTAACTATGCAAGTGAACGAATGACTGAACCAACCAGTTTTTCACTTAGAAGAATGACTTAGGATTTGTTTGTTAAGCACACTTTAGGTCTTCCCTCTTTTTTTTTTTTTTGAAGAGAGAATAATTTAAACTCCTGCTAAGGAGCATATATGTGAGTAAACATTCTTCCTTTTGTACCTCTAAACATACCTCAAGTTTCAGTGACTTTTCTTCAAGGTTTTCTTTACGTCAATTAATTCAGCCCATAATCACAAGCAGACAGCTTTTAAATGTTGAAAAATTAATAGAAATATGAAATATGTCTCAAAAATATAGGTAAAATCACTGCAGTATAGCCTTCTTGATGGCTAAGACTTCCTAAGTAAACACAGAAGCCACAGTATAAATTACTTCTTCTAGCAATTATGTTAACCAGAATCCAGATGTACTCAACCCCTAGAGGTCTGCTAAGCCTCTACCTGCTTTTGAGCAGCTCAACGCTCATGCTTTTAAGAGTCATGGGTCAGACTAACAATTAAGAGCACATTAAGAAAGCTCTCAGATATGTCACACTACAGAGCATTTTGCATTACTGTAGTCACTGCAGTCTCAGACAGTGAATAATTTCTATACAAGTTCCACTCTTGAGTACACTCCAGGCAGCTCCACTGATAAGTTACTTTTATTACTGGTCCACACCTTATTATTCAGGCATCTTCAAGAAATTTTAGCATTTTGTACTGAAGTGTAGGAAAGACTCATGTAACTATGTTTGCAGCATTAAGTTGAACAAAAAGTTAGAGTCATCAAGAATATCAATTGAGAGTTTAAGACAATTACATGACTATTGTATCCATGACCTCCACCGTTATTTCATCTCAACTCCTCAAAGCAGAACCAAATGCACCAAAAATATGTACTTTTAATCATTTCACATGCCCTCACCACCACAGATCTGAACTTTGCAGTTCAGTTCTGAAGCCTAATGCCAAGCACCAAAAAGCAAATTACAGGTTATTGCAAGCCTGCTCCATTATTAGTCAATATTGGATTTGCCTATGTCTGGTATAACACCAGGATGCTTTAAAAGTCTGATTACAGCAATCCTGTTGGCTGCTCCCATTAAGATGTCAGCTCCTTGTTTTCACATCTTACTGAAAAATCAACTCATGAAACTTGGATAACAGCAAGTGCCAAAGAAATGTTCTTCATTAGGATGTCCCTCCTAATAATGCATCAGAAGCACAACCAGAAAGACTGAAATTTCCAATTACTCACTGCACTTCTGGGTTACTTGTGTCACATGTCTGCCTAGCCCTAGTCCCGTAAGACATGCTTAGAAGTTAAAATCTTCAGATAACCCGACTGCAAGTTTGTAAACTTTGTGTCAGCAGTGTTAACAAGGATGGCTGCATCTCTCCATGAAAGATCTGCGTCAAGTTTAAAAAGTGGAGGCAAATATTATCTAAAAGCAGCAGTATAAGATTATTGAAGTCTGAATGCTCTGGTGCCCAACTCTTGAAAGACAGAAAAGTTTAGAGCAGCAAAAGAACTTCCTCTACTGTAACAGAATGGTCACTTGAGAACAAGCCCAGTGAAAGTTCTGGAATAATACCATCTATGTACCTCAGGCACAAAGGCTTCTCCTTCACAATACCTGACATACCTTCTACCAAGCCTCCACTCCATACACTACTGTCAAGTGCACGTGTGGAAATAAACTACTACAGGACATCAGAAAATTCTAGTGTACTTCATATTGACACTGAACAAATCTAGGTATCCAATGCATCTGTTAAATGTTCATCTAATGACTTTTTTTAAAGGATCAAGCATTGTAACTAAGTAAATGATATATCTCAATGCCTTCAAATACTTTGCAACATACTTATACTACACCAAGACAACAACCTCCTGGTTTAAGCTCTGAAGCTCTCGATTTTGATGGAAGAGATGTAACCATGAGCACTTCTATTTAAAACAAGCTTCTGGAGAACACATGACCACTCACACTTTTAAATGAATACCTAGAGCTGAATGTTGCATCTCAAACCTAAGAATTATAAACACTCATTACAAGACTCAGTATGTACCTCCCATTCAGGCAAGGAAAGATCAAAAGCCTTTCTATATTTCAGTTAGCACAGAAGCTTCTGCTTTATACTGGCTTCAGCAAAAAGCTCACTCTAAAATACATGAAATAGGGGTAGCTTTCATCAAAATACTACTAACTAAAGCAAAACCAAGGTAAAATACAGCTAATTGCTGTTAAGAAACCTTGTGAGCTGACAGAGGACTATCCCATCTCTAGTCACACACCAGGCAGCTCAGAACAGCTGCAATGCTTTTGCAAGCAATCCAGAATATTTTGGGATTACCCAGAGGTTCTTCTTTTTTCCAAAGAATGACATTAACTCCCCTGATCAAATCTACCTACAACTTTTACTTAGACTCAAGAAAATTAACAAATCCATCTTAACACAAAGAATTCTTGAGTGCACTGATGCAGCAGTGAAGTTCCAGCACTATGAGATTGTAACCCACTAGTCAAAGAGTCACTGTTTTCAGTCCTGAAGTTCAAAGCCTTGCTTACTGTAACGCAAAACTTTTATGAGCTGCAGGCACCAGGGTGAGGTTTGTTTGGATTTTTGTTTTCTTTTTTAACTTTAGGAACTTTTTTTACTGGATTGGGGTGGGGGGACAATCACCTCCATTTTTCATCTCTGAAGAAAACTGAGGAATCAAACTAGTACATTTTTCAGTCCAGTCTTGGTTCAACTGACTGAGAAGCTGTTCCAGTAAACTTACTGAAAGTTCAACAAAACTTCAAAAGCAATCATTCAACAGCAAAAAATTTAAAACCAGTTTCAACTCACTAGAAAAAAAAAAACCCAAATGCTTGAGTTGTTTCAGATGGCATTCCCAGAAGGCAGAAAATACAAGGAGAAAAGCAGCACTTAGCAAGTAAAATGTACTTCTCCCTAATCACTGCCAAAACCATTACAGAGCTGAAAAACAATAGTACAGAACAAGCAAAGCATCTGGCTAACATGCTGCAATGTTATCCCTTACTGAAAAAAATACTGCCAGGTTATAAATCTAAATTACCAAATTCTGTTCAGATGACTATTAAAAATTACACTCAGCTAAACATTATGCTGCTTGAGCAGAAATGGTTCCAAATGCAAGAACTTTAAAGTCTGCAGATCACAGACGATCCAAGGACAAGGCTAATCAGAAACACTTGATGTTCAAGATGGATTCTTTCCAGCTCCATATACCTTCCTCAGAAGGGTTCCATCAATATATTATAAAATAGGGATTAGGTAAAGCAGAGTACTGATCTTCCTCTACTAAAGAGCCTAGCATTAGAAATAGCAGTACTGATACCTAAGTTAGAAATGGTAAGAAACCATTCAGGGCACAGCTGGGGAGGTGTTTCTTTTGAATGTGGAATGCTTAAGTCTTTCCAAACTCTGTACAGACACTCACATTATAATGTTACTTCTATGAGCAAACAGATTTCTTCATTGCTCTTTGTGGTTTCTAGAAACACAGCCAGGTGAAATAACTACTGGTAAAACATGCAGGATCACCACATTTCTATCACCTACAAAATTCTGCAAAATAAGCAAATTACTCACTTGCAAGTCATTTTCCTTCTGAGACTGTACAGACTCTCCTTTATTACAGGACCTCTATGAATGAGAAGAAGCAAACACAATGAGAAGATGAAATTTAACATGATTAACCTGCAACCACCAGAACAAAGGGAGTAGAAGTGCCAGCTACAATTAACTACATCTCAACACTGTCTTGAACTGACAGCTACAGCACTAGTATCCATCTGACCTCTGACAACCACACTATTTCAACAGTCCCAAAGTCTCTCAAAAGGATGTGCCAGTGAGGTGAAGCCACTCCTGTAAATAGCCTGAGAGCTGATTTGCAGGTACATTTGTATTGTTTTCCATTATTTCAAAACTGGATTTCAATGTATCATAAGCTTAGAGGAAGATTTTTATTTATGAGAAAATTAAGTCCCTCTGCATGACATCTGGGATATTATTCTGGCAGCTAAAGCACTTGAGACACATTACAGGGATTACATAAAAGCCTTAGAAGGACTACTAGAAGAGGCATGTTATGAAGCTTTCAAAGGACTTGAATTACCTTATTTTCCAAATTTCTTGTGAGTAGAATTTCCTTACTCACAGTATGCTGTCTAGGCTATATGTACAACGTACCACTGGCCATGCAAATCTAAGACTTCTTCAAATGAACTGCCCATGTAAGCTAAACAGGTCTCAGTAAGAGCTGCAGCATACTAGCAAACTTTAACAAATTCCATGCATAATGTATTGTGCTAGGATTGTTAACAGTCATTATAAAGCAATTCCAGAGTATCAAACCATACCTTCAGCAACTGAACCCTCAATGGCACATGCTTTTAATAGAGCTGCACATTTTAAATTCAAGATGTAATAAAAACCTTGTCCTTTAAAAGGGCTTGAAGGTAAGGAGAAGAGAAAGCAAATATTTGCTTAGAATTAGCAACAGTTTGTGGCTGCTGTTTATGTTGCAATTCCACCGCTGACTGTTTAAACCAGACTAGCTTTAGAGGCCCATAAAGGCAGGCTGCATCTCCACCTTCTGAACAAAAACACTGGATTCACAGAACTGTGTGCATACCTTTCTGTTCCAAAGCTCTAACATGTCCAAAGCAAGGGTGGAAATACCAACTTAATGGAATACAGTTAAGCAACACCAGCTGCCTTAAATACAATACAAGGAACTAATGATTTCCACAAGCTATGCAGTTATAGCATTTCAGAAGCTATAGAAGTACAGTCAACATGAATCGATGGTCTTTCAGCAAGTACTTCCCATTCCAGTAGGATAAGTTTAAAACAAGACAATATGAAAGTTACTTAGTTTATATTCTTTTCAAGGAAATTAAAGTCAAAGCATATTCACTAAAGCTAAATGTTTAACTACTCAATAGTATTAAAGTCATTTACACAGAGGGCTTCTCTGAACAAGCATGTCCTACATCAATACCACTCTTGCATCTTACAGGTTTTTCTTGAAGAGTCAGGTACTCACCATCCAGGAGTCTTTCCTGATTAATGGTGCTCTCAGAATGGTTCAGTTCAGCAGAAGGTAAGCAGATTAGGCTTTTCCCTAGAACCTGAACTGGCATCCACTTCCCACAGAAGTCACGAGCTAGCCAGTTCTAAGAGTCCACCTCGAATTAGCATTGGAGATAACCTAATGGCACCTACTGTGCCATTCAAGAGAGACAGTTAGGGACGTGTACTGCAGAGTCATGAGAAAAGGAGACTTCTGCAGCATCCCTTCCTCTTTTCTGTTCCCTCAGCATGGAGCATTATTGTCCAGCAGAGAATGAATATGAAGTAATTTGTAAATAACTCACAAATATGAATGGGAGCTTGGAGAGGATCAGTCTTCACCAGTGGCCATGTACTCAGCCTAGAATTAGGAAAGTCTCCAGTACATGTGGTCAAGGAAAATTAAGTAAGCAGGAGGCAATTTTATGTAAAAAGTTTAAATCTAAGTGTTTAACAGATGTTACAGTGGTACGAGTTGACTGTTTTCTGACTGCACAATCACCTATAAGAACAGGGGTTCAAAGTGAAATGTATCATACCATAAGGTATTTCATCTACATATTTAGCTCATGTGTTCCTGGCTAGACCAATCAAAACTTCAATTTTCCCATAAACTTTAATAGTTCACTCCAACTAATGTCCAATTCTGGGAGCTATTTACTTCAACAGCAATGAGGAGATTTTAATTACCCAAATAAGAGAACAATTGAATAACTGCTGGAGGTTTTTAACCACTCTATATGGAAATACTAACTAGAAATGGACATGCATCCTACATCATTTAAGATTTCTTTAAATATTTCTTCAGTGCTTTTATTGTGAGAAGATTTATTCTCAAAGTAGATTAAAAAAGCTCACTACAGTTTTAGTAAGGGAGGACAGCTACATGTACAGAGACAACAGAAGTTGTTATAGTCTACTTTCTGATCATGTAAATTGTTTGCAAGGCATGAAGCTTCAGGTAAAAAATGAATGTCCTAGAAGAGGAGACATTGCACCTTATCTGATCTGTGATCAAAAGATGACCAGACAGTGTTTATACGTCTGGCAGTTTAACAGAAAATTGAGTTCATCATTTTTTCCCTAACAGCTCAAATTTATTTCTCTTCTACTTGGAAGATGAGCTCTGTATCAAAAATCCCAAATGATGCTATGGGGACAGGCTGAGAGAGTTGGGGTTGTTCAGCCTGGAGAAGAGAAGGCTCTGGGGGGACCTGATAGCATCTTCTAGTACCTGAAGGGGCTGACAAGAAAGCTGGAGAGGGACTTTTTAGAAGGGCAGGGAGTGACAGGACAAGGGGTAATGGCTTTAAACTGGAAAAGGGGAGATTTAGATATTAGGAAGAAATTTTTTCCTGTGAGGGTGGTGAGACACTGGCCCAGGGTGCCCAGGGAAGTTGCAGCTGCCCCCTCCCTGGCAGTGTTCCAGGCCAGGTTGGATGGGGCTTGGAGCAACCTGGGCTGGTGGGAGGTGTCTCTGCCATGGCAGGGGGGTTGGAACGAGATGAGCTTTAAGGTCCCTTCCATCCCAATCCATTCTATGATTCTATGATATGCTTGGCAGAAGAATTCTGTACAGAGGTGGAACTTGCAACTTTCCCCCCCCCCCCCCAAGTAACACTTAGCTCTGCCCACAAGTTTAAATCTTACATCATAACTCCATTTTTCTAAATTTACTTGGCTTTAGTAGTTTTTAAGACTTCAAAATACTGCAATACTTTGATTAGACAAATCTCTTGGATTTCAAATCCTAAGGAATTACAAGGAACTGCCTGAAAGGTTATTAACTATTTCTGCTTCTAGGAATATGCCTCTGATCACTGATCCCTGCCAGAACTGTAGGAACGGATACTAATTTGTTGAAGTCCTAGAATCTAAAATGTGAAGAACAATTCCCAGTTCAAGCCCTACAAAAGCCACAAGACATCTCTAATCCTCTTCATTTCAAGTTACCATTCTCTTATGAGGGAGCAGAGGAAAGGAAGGGGCAGTACTTTGATATTTTGTTATTGCTCTAAACATTCAGAGGCACAGACACTAGCTGGTGCTACTTAAGCCTTTTTCTTAAACAATTAAATCCAGAACTAAAGAAAATGAAAGCTGTAGAGAATGCTCCAACTTCAGAGATCTCATACTATACCGTGAATCGTGTCTGTCACCTGGAAACCAGAGTGCTCTAGGCACGATCGCATGGGCAAGCCTGCAGCAGAGAACACATGCATATACAACTAAAGTGGTACATTACCCCCAGAATACCCTTAACTCCACCCAACACAAATATATCCCCATAAGAGGTGCTTGGTTTCTTTCAAGACGTCTGCCAGTGCCAGGGATTTGTAGTTACTCCATGCTACAAACAGACATGGACACCAACAACCACAGAAGACGTTGATAGTTACAGTTACACAGCAGTCTGCATTTTATTTAGTTACAAAAAATAAAAGGCAGCAAGGCAGGTATGGAAAGACATTTACCACAGAACTGTGGTAACCATTTATACTTATTTTGTATCTGCTCAAATAGAAATTGAGAGACCAGAGAAGAACATTACGTATACTGGTTTGTATTTCCTCATTTATATACAAGATTTTGTTTTGGCTGATGCCAAGTAACAGAGCCCCAGTGAATCAGAGTTCAAGGTTCTTTTGACATCTGTAAAAGAATGGGAGTCAATCCCCAAGTTAGCTTTTGACAGGTGAACTTCAAAAGAAATTCACCTTAATTTGGGCTTTTTTTGTTGATACTATCTTACACTGAAATCCTATCAGCATTTCTAAGTTTTGGTTGTTCTGAATTTAAGTAGAAACACTACAGTGATCTGCATGTGAAATCCAATCTTAAAGTTTGGACTGTTGGAGAACCTTTTGTTTCAGTTGCTTATACACTGATATAGCTGACAGTTAAAGAAATTTTGTCATGGGGAAGTTTTACTTTCGATGCTCCCCTTTAAATTTAACAACTAAGCAGGAGCAAGAATAAGTGAAGCAGGGTAAGACACTTCCCTTTTTTCAATGTAGAACATAACTGCATTGTGCCTCAAATATTTGAGTTTTAATGTGGTTAGTACTTTAACCTGTCACAAGCACAAATACTTGTCTTACAAAAAAGAGTTCTGCTCAAGGATATAGTCAAGAAGTCCTTGATTTTTAAACATCCATGCCAGTGCAACCATTCATAATAATGGCCGAGCCAGCTCAGTTCATCTCCCCCCAACTCCCCCCAAAACAGTCATGCACACAAAAAATTGGCTTAAACATATCAGCTATGACAGGAGAAGGCGCAAAGCCTTCCCTGTGTGGCAGTTTTAGCCAACTGGCACGGTTTATATTGGATGAGTTTCATGTACTGACATTTGTGTCTTCCAAGATGCATAATAAGCAAACTGGGGCTATTTTCAAACTGCAAAAAAGGTTCCTTTAAAAGGTGGCTCAAAGAATTATGGTGCCAGTATCATTCATTCTTAAGTTAGTATCAAGTATCTATTTTTCACTTCCATTCAAAATTTTAAGTTAAACTTGTCTTCTGTACGTACAAGAATTTGGTGCAGATTGCTACAGATCTATAGTATTTACAATAAAGGAAGAAGAGTTGATATTATCACAGTTTTGTGCTCCAATTTCAACAGAAAGTAAAATGGACAAGAGTTAAAACATGCTACAAAGGCTCAAACAAACAAGTGGTAACTACTAATACCCAGTGGCAGTTACAATTAAGTCATTGAGAGTTAAGTCATGATTTTAGCATAAGGTCTCAAAACTCAACTTAAGCAGTGTCCCTTAATTTCTATACGTCTTTAAACTTAAGCAACATTACTAAAAATATCAAATTATTCCCTCTTAACAGGCTTGTCATAAGATTCTGCTTATGCCACCCAGAAATTCATAAGAATCCTATGTAAGGTTTTCAAAACACCCCAATAAAACAGTTTGCTTATATTTAACTTGCATTTAAGGTAGAGGGGCTGGAAGAGACAAATGTTTGTTGACAAAAATTGTGAACCTCAATGCAATTTGAAAGTTTTACCTTGGGACTTTCTCTGCTTACTTAACCTTTAGTGAACTGCACCAACAAGAGCAGTCATTTCACTGCCACTATGGAAATAAAGGAAGATAGACATCTCAAAAGACTCTTCAACACCAAGAGTAGAAAGGTTAGAAAGTTATGAACAGACTTTCAATTTTCAAATTGAATTAGTTCAGACTTTAGAGCCCAAAAGTCTATTTTGATTTCTTCAGTGGACAGGGGCACAGGAAAGGCAAGTTAAAAAAAAGCCTGAGGGAAGAGGAAGGCAACCAAATCTAGCATCTACTTTTCCTTTGAAATAAAAGGGAAAGGCCACATTTTCTCACAGCTCTTCAGAAACAGAAGTTGTGTGACTACAGTAGTTTTACAGCCCATGTTCCTACTCAAAGCCTTCTACATATTAAGTCAGCATGTATTACTGCCATTAATATTTCTGAAAAAAATTCTAAGCATCAACCCCAGTAGTCATTTCAAAACCAAAGTTTCTGATCACCTGTTTTTTTTACTTTGCTTTTGGTTTCTCTTAAACTACAGGAAAGACAATTTAAGCTTGAGCTAATGAACTCCTACACACTTTTTTTTAACAGTTTAACTTTCCCAGCACATGGCAGTGTAGCCAAGCATTTCATGCTGTTTCAAACCACTGGTATCTTTTACATTTCTGGTCAACTTTTCTACCATGGGAAAGTTAGTATCTCACATAGCATAATAAAAGAACATTTTCAAGCCAGTTAAGTGACAATATCCAATGGGATTTTTAACAGTTACTTTGGTCAAGGAGGCAGAAGCAGGAAGAATGGGCTGAAATTTCAGGAACATCAATCTCCTGCAGATATTGGATCAGTTATTCAAAGCAAGTGACTGAGTACTGGAAAAAAATTGAATTAATACATAATAAAACTAGACCCTAAGTCAAATAGAAACAGTTGCCAACATCCAAATGTAGTTTTATGAAGCTGCAATTTTTCATAAGATTAAACACTTATGATTATTTATTTACAGTATAATCAAGTGTCTAGCAGAGATGGGTAAGAGAAGATCTGCTGTACAGTCCTACAATAACAGCCTGTAAGCTTTAGAAGAGATCACCTTTAGAAAATATTGATTTCAAATTTGCCAACTACTTCTCTTAAGGTTTGACAAATTTCAATGCCATTTACATTTTAGAAACCAAACAAAAGAAAGAGTAACATTAGAAGAGTTTGACAAACATCTGGTTAAGCTTCTATGCCAGCTATGAGGCATATCACACATTTAGGAAAGCATCTTTTGGAATGAGATGGCTGTACAGTATCAATGTTTGTGCTTCACTTTTATTCTAACACTACAGATCAAATTTTCCAGCAACACAATTACCCATGAGACCTAATAAAATGCTTGAGCACCGTACAAAACCTTCACATTTAATCTCTGAGACTCCTAAGTGATACCAAGATTAAAATCAAGCAGTTTGGCATAACTAGCAAGACTGCAAGAGACTAAATTCCTACATACTGTACAGAAGCAAACTTTAATAACATTTCTGAAACACCGCAGTCCAAACTTAACACCATAAACAAAATATTACTGATCAAATGGAAAGCAAATAAGCCTTCAGCTGATACACACCGGGCAGGATCTGTATAGAAAGGAGCATAAGTTCTAGACAGTAACAAACTATTAAGAAAACTGCTTTAAGCTAGCAATCTACCCCACTACCACTAAAACACACTCCCCAAAGGACAAAGCAGCACACGCAGCGTGTCACAAATGAAGGTCTCCAAATATACGAAAATTAAGCTACAGAAACCCTCCCACACCCAAAGTACTCTACATACTCACCATCTGCAGGATTGCACCATATAAGCGCAGGAGAACTTTCCGTGGTTCATCTGCAACTGTCTCAATGGTATCAGGCAGCGAGCACTGAAACAGCATGTTGCTGAGGCCACCTCTAACAAGAGAAATGGAAGTTTATCAGCCAACTTGGACGAGCATACATGTTTCGTTTTCTACAGATTAGAGGTGCATGAATCATCCTTTTAGTACGATTACCTGATCTACTCTGATATGAGAAAGTTTTCTAACAGTACCAATATGTCATAACATACAAGGCTGCAATGGAAAAATGGGCAGCTTCATGCTTCTTAATGTACAGTTCACCATCAAGATCTATTGATCCAAATTACAGCTCAAACTATGAACAAACTGATGTAAAATGCAACAGGCAACTAAGACAGGGTGTAGACTTCTGTTAATTAGTTTCAGGACTTCTAGAAAGTTATGCTGGAGTCTTGTCAGATACACCTCGTTGTACAAACAAGAAAGACAACAGTAGAATAACCTTAAAACCACGCAGTGAGTATAAAAGCCTAAGTTTCAATTAAGAGCTGCTATCACTGGACTGGTAGCTACAAAGATTAGCTACAAAGATTTAACCTGAATACCTGTGCAACAGCATCACCGATCAAAGTCTTCCTGATACTATCATTCTTAGGGACTCATCTTCAATTTTGAAATTTACAATTACAGCAGTTCTTTATTTTAAAGAAATTGCTCATTTATTTGTCAGAACTAGTTACCCTCAGAATCTTACCGGGTAAGACAGGAGTCACATGCTTCACTCTTTCAGGGGTTAAACAGGCATGCTGGCTTTTCATAGAATTACTGTTCTACAACAGTGTTCTTACAGAAAAAAAAACAAGTCAGAAATGGTTTTCTACAGGTTCAAACTAGACAGATACTAGATTAGAGAAGCTAAGTTTCTTGATTTCTAGCAGCTTACTAAGAACACCAGTCTACTCAACCCACAGCTGCTTTACTACATCATCTTTCTGTGTCCTCTTCATTATCAATATGCTCATTAATAAGTTTTCTGCAACACATTTTCCCCTATTACTTCCTCTGTTGCAAGAGGAAGAAGTACTGAAACTTCTGGTTTACTGCAAATCAGCTCTACTGAAAAAAATTGTCTTGTCTCATCATTAAAGAACGAGCTTTCAAAAGCAGATCCAGTCCAAATATACCAGCTAGCAGTAAAGCGATAAAATAAAACGGATTTTAAAAGTAACAATTTTACTTGTGGCATGCTACATAACTTACTGCAGTAACTCCAGGATTTAAATAGTAGCACCTCTGTCATGTTGTGATTTCCTTCAGAAAATAATGCAGTTTTCCACAACACAAAACATAAGTATTTAATATTACCTTGCAGTGAGCTTTGATTCCAGGAACCCATTGCAGATGCAAAATGCAGTGGCTAAAATGCAGTTCTTAGTCCTAATGTGACACTCCTCTCAATGCTTTTTGAAATACTTTCCTGGATTCTCTTACAGTGTGGAAGAAGTAAAGACTTTCTGAAGAAAAATGCTACCAAGAAGTAGATGACCTGTATGTATTTCTGGGAGATGGTACAGAGAAGAAGGGCTGGCTTACATATCCACAGTCAGCAATTGAGAAGGAAAAAAAATCTCAAGACGACAGCATAAAAGAGCAGCTGCACAATATGCTCAAGAAAACAGAAGAGAACCAGGTGGCTCAGCAGGTATCCAAACCAGGATGGCTAGAGACAAGAGATACGAAGTAACTTTGAACCATGAAGGTGAACAGGTAGAAAAAACAGATGGAAAGGATATCAAACAAATAGCACAGACAGACTATGCAGATGCAATCAGAGCACTGGTTAGTTATACCAGCTACATTTCTGGCTTCATTTAAAATGCACCAGACAGGTTTGTTTTTGTTTTTGTTTTTTTTTTTTTAAAAAAATGCCACATTTTCTAAGCTTCTCATGTAGACTCTGGTGAAAATATCAATACTCAAATAGAAGAACTAAACCCACTGAAACTCACTTTAGAAAAAATACCGGACTACAGCTCAAAATCATGTACAATTGATTACAATTGTCCTGCATTATTTAAACACATGCTCAGCCTACATGCAGTGCATGAAAGCCCACAAACTCTTCTTATTTATACCTCTTCAATCAAGCAGCAGTGTCTTACTAAGGCTGAACTCCATTAAACAGAAGTTTCACTATAGTTTTATGTGCTTAAGACTTCAAAAGTTATCTCTAATCAAGGCAATCCATACTGGACACTAGTAAAAGGTATTGTTCTCCAGAAATGCCCACAGACTCAGCAGCTTGTTTAGGGGTCAAAAGGCTGTATTTCACTCTTACACAGATAGAGCTACCTGTTGGTCTACTGCTAGAAATTACAGGTAAGCCCTTCCAAAAGGGTCACCTATCTGCAGAGCTTCCCCTAGTTTCCCCCAAATCACAGCCACAGCAGTCAAATGCGCTTATAAACTTGCATTCTGATTAGATGTCAATCTATTTCTTTACTCTCAAAGAGTAAGGACTGGACCTCTTCATCCTATGATACCGTGCACCTCACAGCTGCTCATGATCTGCACTCACACAGCCAGAAAAGCAATACTGACAGACATAAGGGAGAACACACACCACGCATCTGACTTTTGTGAAACTACAATCAGCAAACCAGTATGATGCTGCACTCTCTGTAGGTAAAAGCAATGAAAAGACTTCTGCCAAAATAAACACACCTGCCAATCAGTATAGTTTTACACATTCATAAGTTGCAGCCCATCCTCTCTTCCTCCCAATCCGGAAACCATTAAGCCATTTTGAAGTGGTGTCTCAGAGGGGAAACTTCCAAGAAATGCAAGAATAACTGTGCTAAACCTAAGACTTTAGAACATAAGTACCAAAGTCAGCAGTACACACTAATAAGGATAAAAATAGAATTAAGCAAGTCAGATTACAGATAAATTATCAGACTAGTCTACTATCTAGGAACAGTAAGTATCAGTCTTCTAAAAATTCTCTCCCTTTGTAAACTTACAATATCAAGTGAGTAGAAATGAGCTAAAAATACAAACACTACCTGCACTGGCTTTTAATGAGTTGTTCATTTTTAATAAAGCTTTAAAAATACATTTAGAAATTAGCATGATGGAGTTTGATTAGGCTTTTATATATCAGAGCTTTGCCAACAGTTTATGCTCTCTGAGCTAACTGGGGGTAGATTTGCCTGTATTTCATGTATCAACAAAAGTAGAAACACCAGGAAAGCAAACTCAGGATTTGAGTGGAGAAGCTGACAGCCATTCCCTATGAAACCATGGGCGACTCTGTATTTGATCAGATAGAACGATCAACACTAGACAAGGAATTTGTAAAAATGAAACTGAGTTAACACCAGTTTAACTAGTATAGAGAACTAATAAAAAAGACTTCAATTCTGTAAAGATGCCAAGGACCCCAAACACATTACATATGGCTTTTGGAACACCTCCAGTTTACCTCTTTCTGCTGCCAGCGTGCTGAGTCATAAGTATTTGTTACTCTATAGCTACGAGATGATTCACCTAATCGAAACACCGCATTTACCTGCTAGCTTCTGAATTTCAGAACGGGCAGAGCCACGCGAAAAAAAGGCTTTTTTTTTTTTTTCTCAGGAAGGAGCTCCGTCCTCGGTGCAGCGGTTTCTACCGGCTCCATCGCTTTCACCATCCCGGGCCCGGGCCCCTCTCGCGGGTCAGGCCCGAGGCGCTGCCGCGCCAGCCCCGCGCACCACCACCCTCCCCGGGGGAGTGTCGGCGACAGGAGCTCGGGTGTCGGCCCAGCGCCTCCCAGCTCCCCCCAGCGGGGCTCCCGGGGGCCCGGCCGGCCCTGCCCCGCCGCACACCCAGAGGGGCTGCGGGAGGCGGATGCGCGGTCGCTCCCCACGCGGCAGCGAGCCTGCTCCCCTCCGCCCGGGAAAGCGAGTTAGGGAGCATTTAAAGAAATGGAAAGGAAAGAGGGAGAGCCCCTTCGCCCGCAGCCCCGCCCCCGCTGACCTGATGGGGTTGACGAGCAGCTGCTCCTCCCGCAGCCCCCGCCAGGCCCCGGGCAGGAACTCCTTACACCACAGGAACGCCTTGCGCCGCGTCCGGGGGTCGAGGGGCGGCTCCTCCTCGGGCGGCGGCGGCAGCAGCAGCAGCGCGGCAGGCGGGGTGGCGGCGCCCCCGCTTCTGCCCACCGCGACGGCGTCTTTGCCCTCCGAGTCGGCGTGAGGCAGCGGCGAGGGGGACTGCCCGGCGGCGGGAAGGACACCGCCGCCCCCGCCGGAGTCGGGGCTGCAGCCGAGGAGGAGCCCGAGCGGGGACGGCTCGGTCTCGCCGTTACAGAACTTGGTCTTCATGGCAGGCGGCGAGGGGGGCGGCGGCCCTGGGAACGAAGAACGGGCGGGCGCGACAGCCGGCGCGCTCCCCTCTCGCGTGCGTCCTCCCGCCACCAGCGCAAGCCGGGACTGAACGGCGCGCTCGCGCCCGCCCCCCCCCTCCTTTATAGGCGGCTCGGCACGCGGCCCGCTCGCCTCACGCGCCGTCCCCCGCTCTGATTGGCTCGCGGCGCTCGGCTCCCGCCCGCAGCGGGGTGGGGGGGGAGAAGTCCCCGGCGGGAGCGAGGAGCGCGCGCCTGTCCCCGGCTGCCGGCGCTGGTCGGCGATTGGCGCGCGGGGCAGCACGAGGAGCGAGCTCGCGCCGTCGCGGCTGTCCCCGCGCGCGCGCGGCAGGCCCTGCCCGGCCATCGGCTGCTCGCGGGGTGTCCCGGGGTGTCCCGGGGACCAGCGCGCCGCTTGGCGCGGGGGGCGCAGCGCAAGGTGACCCCTCCCTCCCTCTCTCCCGCTCCGCGGCCCGGCCGAGCCCCTCGGGCCCCGCTCCCCCTTGCTGCCGGGCTCGGCCCTGCCCCTGCCGCCTGCTGCGCACCCCCGGCCCCGCGGCTCGGGCCTGAGGAGGATTTGATGGGGGGGCTCGGGGTGCGGTGGCTGCGCCGGAGGTGAGCGCTGAGGGCAGAGGGAGGGCGCGGGTCACCTCCGCTCCGTGCGGGGCAGCCGCCGCCGCTGTGTCCCCGGTTGAGCGGCGTTCGGTCCAGCGGCGCTCCCCCGGGGCCGAGGCTCTGCGGGGTGTCGCTGTCCTCCACTCCCGTGACCGCCAGGGCAGCGTGGGAGATCCCCGTGCTGCACGAGGCGGGTTACAGCGATCAGGAATGTGTTTATTTAAACTCTGCTTCTTGCAGGAAGTTTCTGAATTGCTTCGTTACGGTGTGTGAGGGCTGGTTCGTACCTGTGTGGCCAGCTGGCCCCTGGGCTCAGGAGAAAATCGCACCTGAACGGAAAGGTAAGCCACGAGAAGACCAATTTCCACGTGCGGTGCGTCAAAGCCGAGTTGCTTTGTTGGCGGTGCAAAGACGTTGTGCTGTCACAGAAGTGTCAGCGTCTGCCTGCTGCACAAGGACTGTGTGGGGGCGGTGCTGTCACTGCCAGCTGGAAGGAACTGCAGCTTCCCTGGCCCTCCTGCAGCCAGGGAGGATCAGAATGTTGCCTAATATGTTATATTGCCTTGTCATAAATGAACAGTAAAGGAATAAATCACCTTAAAGCTTTGAGCTATCTTTGCACTTCCCTGATTTTTTTCCACCTTTGCTGTTCTCCCTTGATGGTCTTTTACTGTATATAAGAGGTTCTTTATATAAGCTTCTGGGCTCCTTTAATAATAATTACCGTTATTGTGGAGATCCCTGTTAATGCTGGGGTTTGCTGGGTTGCGAGGGACTTCCTGATATGCTCCTTCCCTCATCCCTCCCCAAACTATTTCACCGCATGGGCTGCTCCCTCATTTTGTCTGCACACTTCACTTCGGCACTCCACTGCTGGAAAACACCCAAATAGCCCAGGGATTTTCTGGGAAGTAGCAGAAAAACTCCAGAACTGGCTTCAGAACTGCTTTGTGCTTGCAAAGCAGCTTCAGCACAACCAAAATTCTCATGGCTGAGGCATACCAGACCTTAGTTTAGAAGAAGAGTGATGTATGAGTTAGGGATGCCAAACTGGAACAGAAGAGACATGGATTCTCTTTTCTCCCCTTTTTGCCTCATCTCTTCATCTATGAAATAAAATCCCTTAATCCAAGCACAGATGAGGATGCTGGAGATGACAACACAGGGTAGCAGAGAAGCCCTTTCTTTTGCAGGTCCCTGCTGAAGTACCTGACAACATCACTGATGTTGAATAGCTAAATACCAAAAAAACAGTTCTACAGATGGAAAGCTCATCCTGCAACAAGCACTGATGATGTCTCTATGTGTGGGAAGAAGTGGTGAAAATACCAGAACAATTTGCCCTTCAAACTGGCCCTTCTGTTTCCAAGAGCTCAAACTTCACACTACTTTGTCACAGCATGAGTAACAGGACATTTATTTTTTTCCTAATTAGAGTTATTTGACTGATTTTTTTTCTAGATTGCTATTAGTGTGGAAAGAAAAGTCAGAGAAATAAAAGATTTGTTTTTCCTGGGTAGATACAATTCTATCTGCTTTTACTAAACAAAAAAACTCCAACTTGTTGATACTGTCCATTTCACCGACGTTTATACTGAGTCATAAGCTTTGCTTCAAAACCTCAAATAATCTCTTTCAAAGCCTCAGAGAATCTAAAAGGAGATAGGAAAATTATGGCTCTATTTGTTTTATATCCTTTTAATTACAACACACCCTTTCTTAGTGTCAGTCTAGCTTGGGTTTCAATCGTGTAATGACTTCTGGTTTGATAAGTATCCTGGATCCGTATGAAGCCTATACATATATTTCCTTTAGACATTTGTTCTGCTCATTACATCATTTGTTGTTTTAACACTTTATTAGTAGTTAGTAGCTCATTGTAATGTATTGTTGAGTTTAGAAAAGGGGTGTAACTCACTTGAAAACTGTTCAGAGTGTTTTACAACAAACACAGTCTACCTTCTGGAGAGCCACAAGCATGGCTGGGGCAGTCCCGAGCACAAATACAGGCTGGGTGGAGAATGGATTGAGAGCAACTCTGAGAAGGACTTGGGGGTGTTGGTTGATAAGCTCAACATGAGTTGTCAATGTACACTCACTGCCCAGAAGGCCAACTGTGTCCTGGGCTACATCAAAAGCAGCGTGACCAGCAGGTTGAGGGAGGGGATTCTGCCCCTCTGCTCTGCTCTGGTGAGACCACACCTTGCAGTGCTGTGTTCAGCTCTGGGGTCCCCAACACAAGAAGGACATGGAGCTGTTGGAGTGAGTCCAGAGGAGGGCTATGAAGATGATCCGAGGGCTGGAGCACCTCTGCTATGGGGACAGGCTGAGAGAGTTGGGGGTGTTCAGCCTGGAGAAGAGAAGGCTCTGGGGGGACCTGATAGCATCTTCTAGTACCTGGGGGGGGGCTACAAGAAAGCTGGAGAGGGACATTTTACAAGGGCATGGAGTGATAGGACGAGGGGTAATGGCTTTAAACTGGAAGAGGGGAGATTTAGATTAGACATTAGGAATAAATTCTTTCCTGTGAGGGTGGTGAGACACTGGCCCAGGTTGCCCAGGGAAGCTGCAGCTGCCCCCTCCCTGGCAGTGTTCCAGGCCAGGTTGGATGGGGCTTGGAGCAACCTGGTCTGGTGGAAAGTGTCCCTGCCCATGGCAGGGGGGCTGGAACTAGGTAATCTTTAAGGTCTCTTCCAACCCAAAACATTCTATGATTCTATGCACAGTGCAATAAAGGCAAGAACAAAGCAGCAGAGGAACTCATGACAGAAGTAGAGGTGAGTAATCATAAAGGCTTGCAGGTTTAGTTGATACGAAGGCATATCAATATGTTACTTGCCAAAATTATTTGTCTTTCATTAATCCCAGAAAATAAATGTTGGTTAAGGAATTCATTATGAGTTAAGATGACTTTCATCTTTAACTTGTGGGTAATAGTTCTTTCAGCCATGTTGTCCCACCCTTGTGCATTCCAAATATGGTTGATCTGAATGGGCAGGAAGCCATGTGGCAGCAGAGGCATGAACTTGGTGTTATCAAAAGCCTAGGCAGCAGTTGCAAAGGTGTATGGTCTCAAGGCATAATGCAAAACCCAGCAGGGTATGTGGAAAGACATGTACTAGTTCCACTAAACATGCAAATAAGTAACTTCCTGCCCAGGAACCCAGGAACTTTCTTGGTTTTGCTCAAAGCATGCAGGAGGAGCAATGTATGATAAGTTTATATTACTCTTTTTCATGCAGTATATTTTAAATGGATAAACAGAGAGAGAGGTACTCATTGTAGAGCTACTAAGATGGTACTTTTCATAAGTTTTTAGTCCACATTCAAATAAAACAATCAAAAAAAGATAAAACCTATTTCTTCTACTTGATTTTTCTCTGCACCTGGGGAGGAATCTATTACGCTTGGATAATGCATACAGTCAAATTCAACAAAACTAAGGCTTCTACTAACATCGGAGTTTATTGAAACCTAAAAGACATCACAAAAAAACAAAGAAGGAAATTAAGTTCTGAATTATTGGCTCAAATGCTCCAAGACTGAAATGGACTCAGACTTGAGAAACCTGATTATGTTCTCAGCAGCACCTGACCCCTCTTTCCATTTCTTGTACACTGGAAGCACCTTGTTCTTAGGTAAGAATGCAGCATCCTTCCCAGTGGATTAGTCAGTTGATCAGCCTTCTTCTTCAGTAACAGAAAAAGGCATAAGTGTCTTCATGTTCCTGATGTCAGGTGTTACACCATAGCAACCAAGCTGCATTAGCACACTTTTTTGTTGTTGATAGCAGACATGGGTTCTGTATCTGTGTTCAATTTCTGATTCCATTTAATAGGTTCATCTATTATAGCATCTAATAAATGAGACCCATTAAGAGAATAATTCTTCAGCTCCCTGTATCCCCTGGATAACCAGCTTTAAAGCCTATGAAAGAAGTAATGGTAAGATAAGTAGGGTTAGGGCAGAGACAAAACACATAGTGACTAATTATGCTGTAAACAAGGTGCAATCGGGACTAAGATCCCTTTCTCTGGGGTGGGCAGAAGCTTGAGGGTTTGTATGACCTCTGCTGTCAGTGTGGAAGGAGACCAAACTACTTGTCACAGAAATCTCCTTCCCCTCAGACAATAAAGAACAACCTCTGTAATTTACTTTTCCCTCAGTCCCATACCATGACCACGCAATCTATTAATTTAGTGGCTGAATAGAATATGATGGTCAGCGAGTCCACTGTAATGGAGACACTTCTTCACCAGGTCTTGATGGAAATTTCTACTTTTCACTTCTGTATAAGGACACAGGTACTTACTTCAGCTGAAAAGCTTGCAGACTTCTTAATAGCAGTTGTCAACAAACATTCATTATGAACCAGTAGCAGGTTGTTGTTGGGTTTTGTGAATCTGGTTTTTGAAACTAGGCTGAGGCCAGAGACTTTGACACAGGAACTGTGCAGTCATTGCAAGTGTGGGTGAGCATTCAGGGCTGTCCTTGAGTCCCTCAGCCTCTTGGCTTAGGGCAGCAGGGAGCCTGCTTTCATTTTCCTCCTCCTTGGTTCTACACCTGTTAAGACTCTTGATGAATTTTAAACAAATATGAAGGCTGCTATTTCTTATTCCCTGCATCCAAAAAAAATGATATTCTGAAAGCAGGGGTTATGAAGGTTTGAGGTTGTGTTAGCCACCTACGCAAGATGCAGCTGCAAGAGAGGGGCTGCACAGCTGTGCCCCCTTCCTCTTCCTCAGTCACAGTGTGCTGGTTTGATCGAGGGAATGGGCCCGCTGTTCTCCTTGTCCACTGTTTCTTTTTTACTACTGGGGCAATCTCTGCTGTTGTTGTTTGAGTCCCCATCTCCACCACAGTCCTTTGAGAGTACTGAACTGCAGCTCGATACGCACAGGCCAGGCCCCAGTACAGCGCTAGAAGTTGCTGATTTTCACTGGGATAGGCAAGGCACCCTTCTGTCAGGTGTTGTGTCAGTTTTGTGGGGTTGCTTGCCTGTTCAGGGGTAAGATCCCAGGCTATGGGAGGTGATAACCATCCTAGGAATCTGCCCAAATCCTTCCACTCCCCCTGCCACCCAGGGACAGGCCACCTCAGGGCACATTTTGGTATTGGCTCACCCAAAAGTTTCCTTCTCTTACAACAAAAAGATACCAAGCTCCACACAACCCACAAGAGGCCAACAGTATTAATGAACAGTATCAAACAACTCACATAAGGGAGAACAAGTACCTCGGGAGCCTGCAGAATAAAACCACCCATGATGTTCCCGATTTCTTGCAGCAGGTTCCCGAGTTTAGCAAAATAAAGATAAGCAGCACAATCAACAAACCCGTGACCAGCACAGGAGCTTGTCACTTAATAACTGCTATAGCACACTTCATATAAAACTGCTGTAGTCCCGCCCCACACTGGGCACCACAAAGGTGGTCTGACCTTGGCTAAAGGCCAGGTACCCACCAAGCCGCTCTATCACTTCCCCCCCTTCTTCTCTCAGCAGGGCAAAAAGGGGGAAAGAAAATAAGATAGAAAAAAACAACCCTTGTGGGTAAAACAAAAGCAGTTTTAATGTAAGCAAAGCAAAGCAAGGTCTGTGCACGGAAGCAAAAAAAAGAAAACAGATTTATTCTCTACTTCCCACGAGCAGGTGGTGTGGGGGCTCCTCGGGAAGCAGGGCTGCGATACGCGTAGTGGTTGCCTCGGAGGACCAAGGGTGACCCCACCCCCCTTCCTCCTTTTCCCCAGCTTTATCCTTGAGCAAACGCCACATGGTATGGAATGTCCCTTTGGTCAGTTCGGGTCAGCTGTCCTGCTTGTGTCCCCTCCCGAGATGCTGGAGAGAGCCTTGGTGCTGTGTAAGCACTGCTCAGCAGCAGCCACACCACCAGGGTGTTATCAACACCCTTCCAGCTCCCAACATAAACCACAGCACCAGGAGGGCTGCTGTAGGGGAAAATCAATTCTGGCCCAGCCAGACCCAGTACAGACAGGAAGGGCAGTGGGATCGTGGCAGGCAATGTTCTCCTGGATTGGTGACTCCAACAACACTGCATGGAAAAATAGACAATAAACAGCCTAGGCAGAACAGGGAAGCAGAGTATTTCACCCAAAGTTCCCTTTGCTCATCCCTTATCAAGAGAATTTGCAACGTCTTCTGCACTTTGACCCTAAGAGAGAGAGAATTTCAGGACTAAATTTGAGATGATCATAGGTTGTTTTATTTTCCTTCTGTATTTGTTAAGTTTCCAGCACCAAATACCAGCAAAAACTCAAGGTGCAACTTTGGCCCCTGAAGTGTACCTGCCAGAGCACACAGGGTTAACAAGTGCTAAAGATGAGGGATTTATCCTAGGTGCTGACTTGGTATTTATGTCTCCTGTGAATGCAAGGGAAGTGTTGCAACAGAAAGCAGCCCTACTGAAAGGATGATATGCTCATTCATTTGCTATGTTGGGCTAAGATAACCACAAAGACCTAGAGCGTGTACAGTGCCAGGTACTCCAAGCAGTATGCTAAGATAACATTACCTGGCTTGAGTCCCAGAGAATTACTTTTCTTGGAGTCAGACTGACCAAGCCTTTATTATATTACAAGTTAATTTCTTACTCTCTACTCTTTCTTCATCTCATTGAAGAAACTCAGCTGGGGAATTTTCTCAGGACCTCAAAGAGATTTAAAAATCCAGTAGGAATTAGCTAAATATTCTCTTATTTCTTTAAAAAACTCCAGCTTTGAAACTCCTGGTTCTATGAGGTACTCTGGTACAGTAACAGCTCCAGGCGAGGCTGCAGACCACATAACAATACACCATGAGGTATCACTTTTAATACAGTTCCAGTTTTGTAATCTCTTCCATGAGTTCAGGCACTTCAACATCTGTTTTACTTTTGGACGAGTGTCAAACTCTTCTACAAACCTCTCCCAGCTCCCCCCGATCCCCAGCAGAGTTCAAGAGTGCAGCCACACAGCCTTTGTCAAACAAGATTCTTGAAGCCACCTCCCCTCCCAGCCTGGGGACTGCACTGAAATCCTCTCTCAAGGGAGTCCTCCCAAGATATGCTCAAAGAAGAAAACAGTTGCTATAGTAACCAGTTCTCTACCTGCGCTAAATCGGCTCTTGCTTCCCTCTTAATCTCCTCTGGTTTTATTATTTCTGGACGAGAAGCAGCTGCCCAGGTCAGGGCTGCACTTTGCTCTGCAGGCTGGAGGAGCACGTGGAAGGCACTGGGGGATCCCTCACCCATCAGGTGGTCCTTGCTTACTCACTTCGTCTGCTGGAGGATGTCCTGTGTGAGGGTTACCACCACTGTCATTTTGTGACAGACAGAATCACAGAACAGCCTTGGTTGGAAAAGACCTCTCAGATCATCCAGTCCAACCATTAACCCAGCACTGCCCAGTCCCCACTGCCCCATGTCCCTCAGCACCACATCTCCACGGCTCTGAAATCCCTCCAGGGATGGGGACTCCCCCACTGCCCTGGGCAGCCTGGGCCAGTGCTGGGGAACCCTTCCAGGGAAGAAATTGTTCCTAATATCCAGTCTAACCCTCCCCTGGCACAACTTGAGGCCATCACCCCTCATCCTGTCACTGTTACCTGGGAGAAGAGACCGACCCCCCCTCACTGCCCCCTCCTTTCAGGGAGCTGCAGAGAGCAATGAGGTCTCCCCTCAGCCTCCTCTGCTCCACACTGAACCCCCCAGTTCCCTCAGCCGCTCCCCATCACACTGTGCTCCAGACCCTTCCCCAGCTCCTCTGCCCTTCTCTGGACACGCTCCAGCAGCTCAGTGTCCTTCTGGGAGTGAGGGGCCCAAACTGAACACAGTACTCGAGGGGTGGCCTCACCAGAGCTGAGTACAGGGGACAATCACCTCCCTGCTCCTGCTGGTCACACCATTTCTGACACAGGCCAGGATGCTGTTGGCCTTCTTGCCCACCTGGGCACACTGCTGGCTCATGTTCAGCCGCTGTTGACCAACACCCCCAGGTCCTTTTCCACCAGGCAGCTTTCCAGCCACTCTGCCCCAAGCCTGGAGCGTTCCATGGGGTTGTTGTGACCCAAGTGCAGGATCTGGCAGTTGGCTTTGTTGAACTTCATACAATTGGCTTCGGTCCATTGATCCAGCCTGTCCAGATCCCTCTGCAGACGCAGCCATGCACGCCACAGAGGAACAGGCTCTTTACTTTCCCTTCTTGCCTCCAGCTTGCAGCACAGCCCTACTGCTATCTTGTCTGAGAGCAGACCTGCCATTAGTCCACAGGTTCCCTTACACATCCTTTGTAGCCTCACTGGGATAGACTGCAGCTTGCTAGTGGAAAAAGAAACTGGATCGTTTCTTTTCTGTGATAGCTCATTTTTTCAACTCTTCCTAGGGTTAAAAGTGACAACAGTAATCACTGAAAACACTCAGAAAGTTCTAAACTGTGCTAAATTGTGTCTTTTCCAATACTACTATGGCTAGGCATTGGATTAATAGTTTTCTGCATTATGAATTCCACTGTGGAAGTGTATAGCTGGGAGCCAGAGAAACCTGCTCTAAGGAAGAACATGCCAGAGCTGCCTCTGGCTGTTTCAAGTGTGCAACACAGGCAAATCACCAGCAAAAACTGGGGCATAACTAGCATGAGGTGGGGACTAGGGATAGGGAAGAAAAGCCACAGAATTAATTACTGTGGATGCAATAAGGGTCAGTAATAAAAGGCTGTAGGGATTCACATAGGACAAAGCTGGTGATGCACTATAACAAGGCATCAGGCACTCACTGCTGGTGTTCAATGCTCAGAGCCTGTGTACGCTATGGAGAACCCAAGAGCATTCACTGGACACCTGCATGGAAAGAGCAGGAGCAAAACCAAGTAGAAGACATCCTTTTGCTCGTGTAGCTGCCATTAACAAGTTAGTAAATGCTCTGTATTTAAATACAACACAATGAAAAGATCCAAGAGCACGCTCATGCCAGTATGTTGCTTGAACAACAGCCACTAGTAAAATAAAAATGTGCATACATTTCAAAATCTATTATAGCACAAAAAATGAGGTAGATCACAGACTAATCTTAAAATTACTTGGACATCTTTTTTTTTTCCCTCCCCTTTTGCTCATTATGAAACAATTAGCTATGCTAAGTATGCATAGCAATGGACTAATACCAAGCTGAAATAACTGATTTGTGGTGGAACTTGCAACTCCAGTACTGCTGGTTATTCAAGCATGCTGCAGTTTTTTTCCTGTGTTAGGATGTAAAAGGGTGGATTCCAGATAAGGATGCCAGACACTGTAGTTTTGACTTGGGCACTGATTGTACTTAAGTAATTAGAATAGATTTTATGGCATCCTGACAGAGTTTAATTTTTAAGCCAAAGAATGACTTCTAGCTGGTTATTTCCTCGTGGGCCGTTAAACCTCTATGATGGGCACAATCAGAGTTAGGAGGTGGCAGAGAGAAGTTTCCAAACCTTTGGGGAGCCAAGGCTGAAGCACTGGCAGCAATGGCACTCTGCTGGCAGAGCCTGAGGTAAGATACATGTTCTAGGTAATAACTTCAGCAATCTACCTCACTCAGACACGCTCGTTCCTTCCCACTGATAACAACTGGCAGCCTGAGGTTAAAGAAAGGTCATTAAGTCAGAAAATCTTTCCAAATATGCAGCAGTATGATTATTCTAGGAGAACTGCCTGCCAAAGAAGTGGTCACTGGACTTAAAGGATAGACAGGGTAAATACAGGAGGATCAGCAGAGCAAAGAAGCTAAAGCATTTGAGAGGGCTTGACACACATGCACGCATGCATGCACATTGATTTTCAAGTTTTCGAGCCTGAAACCTAGAAAACAATAGGTCTTGTCTGTTTTACACAGACACTGAGGATTTCTTAGCCTGTTTGAAGTTTTTACTCATCATTTTCATTTATAGGAGGAAATACATCACTCTCAATTTCCTGTGTTGATTTATTTTATTAAAAAAAAAAATCTCTTCTAAAAGATCAAATAGATTTGCAAAGTCAGTTCTTTGCACTAGTATCTTTGACTAACAATATCTGGTTATTGCACAGGTGTTTAGACTTTCAATAATCTTTTTGTTGCCATATTGGCATAAAATGAGTGAAGTGGATTTTTCTGTGAAACACTCCACGTCATCCAGACAAACGGCCTTCACTCAGAAACCATCACTGATAATGCCTGGGAGGTGAGGGTAACTTTATATGCAACAAAAGTGATTTTGTAATATATCTAAACTTCAAAGCTGCAGACTGTTTTTTGACCTCAGAATTAAGCTCACTGTCAACTGTCACTGCAATAGTGTTGCACACTATAGAGGGTTTTTTTACTGTAGCATTTTGTTATTAACTAATTTACTCCTAATCTGTTTCCGTTTTGTCACAGAGGAATAACACAATTACTTGTGACGACTAGAAAATGGTCACCAAGCAATTAATCCAGATTAGAAACCCTCTGAAAAAAGAACAAACCCTGTTGCCTCTTTAACCCAAGCACACTGTACTCCATTACAGGTATTTAATTGATTTATAAATTAAATACAATATATCACATCACAAATTCCTCCTTTCCAATCTGGTAACTTGTGCCAACTGGATTTACAAACCTGGCTTGTTATGTATTAACCAGTCATCTGGGAATCCAACTGAGTAACAGCAGTTGTTGCAATACCAGGACTCCCATATAAATCACGTCTGAGTCCTATGTAAATATTGGTTCAAATATTGATTCACATGAGATATATGACTGCAATTTAAGAGGTTACAGATGCCAGCTGAACTACTTTAGAGGGGACCACTCCCTCCATGTCCATTTGATATTCACATCAAAGTGCTCACTTCACTTTGAATTCACAGGAACATTTCCCTTCACTTTTGATATGGACACTCTCTATGTTAGAACCTATTTTTGATGCTCTAAACCCAACTGTATCACATTGGGTATAAATACTACGTTATTCAGTTATACATACTGCAGTTAGGTGTAACACGTGGGAACAGGGGAGTGAGACTTAAGAAGTTATTTTTATGGGGCACTGAAAGCAGGAGGAGAGGAGGACACAGTTTTTTTCCCTGATATATAGATTATATAACAACTCCTACCCAAAAAATCCAGAAGAAGGAATTTGAGGGGAAGGAAACATCTGACAACAAAATGAAAAGCTGTCTTCCACACTTTGGAAAATAGGAGGAGTCTCTCATCAGCTGGAGGAAGCTCAAGGGAAGAGGAGTTCCCCATCCCATTTGTTTTTATGCTAACAGGAAGTATTGTGAGCCACATCTACACTAGCAGTGCCCTCTTCTATTGCTGTATAGATATCTCCTTGACTTAGCCTTGAATCCCAGCTGTTCTTCTGAGTAGGACGAACACAGATCCTTCTGCATACATTTCACAGTTACAGATCTAAACAAGAATGACTTTCCTCAAAGTCTCCTGGGCACTTCTGTCTTAGCAGGTCCTAAGCCAGCAACTAGAGAAAACAGTGCATATGCTCCATTCCAACCAGTCAGAGTAAGTGGACTGTGAATAACACAAGCCAACTGCTCTAAATCTCCAGGTCTTGTGGATATTCACTTTTAAGAGTGGCTCTGTAATTGCTATATTCACCAAACAGATTGCTCAGAAAAAAGTTTACATCACAGAAATGAAGTTCCCGTTTTGAGCAACTTCAGATAAGTACACGTACATCAAAAGAGCTCAACCTTTTAAATGTAGCCTAGCATACCTTTATCTCTTGGATTAGCTCATTGCTTTTTGTTTTTAAAGGCACAGAAAATAAATCTATGCATTATCTTAACTTGCAGAATAATACTGTTTTCTTAATATTTGCAAAGAGAATAGTTGGAATCAAAGCTTAGAGCATCACACTACATGAGACATGGCATAAAAGTTTGGAAGTAAATAACCAATACCTAACTAGTCACTGAATTCAGAGTAATTGGAATCATAGAATATCCTGAGCTGGAAGGGACCCACAGGGATGGAGTCCAACTTCTGACTGCACACAGGGTAACCAAAACATCAAACCATATATCTAAGAGCATTGCCCAAGTTCTTCTTGAACACCAACAAGCTTGATGCTATGACCACTTCCCTGGGACCTTGTTCCAGTGTCCTCACTGAAGAACCCTTTCCTAATATCCAATTAGCCCAACCAAATATTCTCCAGGTGACACCTTTACTACACTGTGCTTTCCACAATGCCACAGCACACACGGAAAATCACCGTTCTCTGCACTGCTCTCTGCACAGACTCTCCTTGCCATGGACACACCCCATGTGTGTGCAGATGAGTATCTGCTGTGGCTGAGCCTCCTTATGCTCCATGGAATGAAGGACAGAGTGCATTCAATTATCTCTCCATTCCTCTAACTGCCAATAGCTGTGAGACAAACCCCCCCCTTGTATCACTCCCTAGCACAACTTGCAATTTTAAACCCTTTCCTCACATACATAGTGAGCAGGCATATTGCTCTGAATTGTGCAAGAAGTTCTTTTGTCCACTGGTTGACAAACTAATTAGTGTTAAGGACTTTTTTGATTCTGCAAAGTATCTGCTATAGCTGAAACAAACTTCTGTTGGTTCCCAACTGGTATCTATAACTTGTCTGTCACAGAAATTAAATTTACCAGTCCTCTTCAAAATGAGCCTTCTTTTTGGGACAGAATTTAGCCAGATGGAGATCTGCCTCAGCTTCTCTGCAGGCTCTGGCATGGGCCTGGCAAGTCTATGTGCCCTGAAAGAGCATAGGACCTCAAGCAGCACGTGGGACCTCTCTGATGTGACTTCCAGTGGGACGTCAGGGATGTCAGCTGTGCACCTCACCAAAGCATGGCATGCCTCACAGCTAGTCATCAGATAATCCACAGAGTGATTCATTGCTGCATCTGGGCAGGAGAAGGAGAGTGGCCACAGTACTCATTCCTCTGCAAATCACTGTGGGATCTGCACCCCAGCTGCCTGGGAAAGCTTGTGCTGCCTTTTGGAGAAATGCCAGCAGCAAATTCAGTGGCAGCAAACATCAGCTAGGGGAACCAGAGCTGTGTGGTACCTAACAGCGTATCAGACATACGCTGAACCAACTAATTTAGGAACTAACTTCAAAAAGTGCTGCTCTGGACCCAGTGTGCACCTTTCGTGCTCAGAAGAAAGATCTCCTCAGCCACTTTGGAGTTCTCAGTGCAACCCTGGAGCAGAGAAAGTGCTGTAAGCAAGGTGTGATCAATTATTGTGTAATTCCCTCTCAGCCCTTCTCATGCTAGGTTTAGGGAAAGGGAGCAATCCTGTACTGGTGTTAGAACCATTACTATATTTAAAGAATTTTCTCCCAGCTTCTAAATATTGACATATAAGAGTTAAGACATGTGCTTTCTGGGCATACTTGAGATGGAAAAGTATCAAAATATATCTCTACTTCAGCAATTGGCTACGAGAAATAATTCTAGCTGATCAACCATGTAAACCAAAAATTATTGTGATTGCAGGCCTCCACATTAACAGAAAAACATCCAACTTAATTCTGACTTCACGTGCAGTATCAGGTCTGAGGTCTTAAGGAGACTGTCTTACAAAGCACTCAAAGAATAAGCTCTTCCAAGCACAAGTCATTTCTTACTCCTGTATCACAGATTTTGCCAGACACTCTTTGGCAAGGCTCTCTGAAACCAGTGTTTGTGCCAAGCCAGGAGTTAGTGGACGAGGAATCTTTTCCTTGGGGAATGGATGAAAAAGCCTACTTCAGCCTTTGGGAGAGGTTTCCTTCTTTCACTTGTGCCTGCGAAGGCTATGGCTGCCAAGGCAACTGCTAAAAAAAGGGTTTTCATTCAAGGATGGATAACTTTGCACACTGACAGCCAGAGTGTGCAGGAGCTTGGTAAGATGCTCCCCAAACAGATGTTTTGAAGAGTGCAGCGATCCTCTTGTCTTGTGACTTATCATTCCCCTCCTCCTGGACGTTCACTGTTGAGGACCTGACCGACAAAAATGCAGCCAGGTAGCATGTCAACAGAGGAGCAGCACCATCTCTGCCCTGTCATTAGCCTGTTTGGCTTGTGACTTTGTTTATTTGTCCTTGGAGGACACCAGTGTCCCCATACCTGCCTGGCAGTTGGTGTACCCTGGCACAGCCCCAGCGGTCCCGTTATCCCGAGGAGGTGGGAGGTAGGGGCACAGAGTGATGACCCCGGCCTGGGTCAGGCCATTCTGGCACTTGTGTGTGACTGGTCTGCCAGTGCAGCTGAGGGATGCTGCCAATGCTGCCTCTTACTGCCCTTCAAAATCCTTCCTCGTGGCTGCATGGCTAACTGCCACAGGAAGACACTACTCAGTTAAAGTTCAAGTGAAGTTTGTTGTCAAATAAACAACTGCTCCCTTCCAGCCCTGAATTAGAATGACTTAAAAACAAATAGAGTGACCTCACAAAACAAAAATAGAAGTGCTATTCAACCATCACCTGCCTTCCTAGAAAATCTTATTTCCATGATTTGCACCTACTGGCCAGCCCTAAGGGGTCTTTCTATCAGTGCCCTAAGGCGACACAGTCCAGCAAGCTAGCCCTGACATGGTGACTTCCCGTCTGCAGTGTTTCCTCCCCCATATTGAAGTCTACAGTGGTCTGTTACCCTTATTTCTCCCTATTCAAAACCTATCCATCTCTGTGTAAAGCTGGTAGAGTCACAGCCTTAACAGGACTTTCTTGTTCTCAACAGATTGATCATTTGCAGTCTCCCTGTGCTTCACATCTTCTTTTCACAGTGCAGAACAGATCAGGTCCCAGGATCTCCTCCAAGACTTCATTACACCAAAGGCAGGATATCACCACAAACATCTGCATCTCAGCTCAGCCCAAACTCTTGTGTACAGTCAACAGCACCAAGGGTAAGGTTCACTTACCCCTGGAAATTCTCCAAACAATTGGCAATTTCTTTCCTTTGGCTATTAAAGGAACCAGAATGGGAAGCTTGGGTGTACACATCTACTTTGCAGATGTCTAGAATGAAGATGAACACTATCCAAAGTGACTCTGAATTCTGTCTGAACAGGATTTGCCTCCTGATTATTTTCCCACTGTCATGGGGAATGACGGGAATGAAGGGGAAGCTAAGCCACGCACTGTCAGCATGCTAGGAGCACACATGCTAGGAGCACACATGCTAGGAGCACACATGCTAGGACCACACATGCTAGGAGCACACTCTTTTCCAGTAGTAGTGCCAGACTTCCTTTTGCTTTGTAATCTTTGCAGCAAGGTCTCTTTCCTTAAAAGCATGCCATAAACAAATGAGACTAGATCCACGTAAATTGATTATAGTCCTCAGCACCTTGGGTGAGACAGTATCTGCTGTTTCCTTAAAAAGCATCTGCACGACAGTCAGCCCATGCACTTTCCTAGTTCGGGGCCTTTTTGGTCAGATACACATCCTTTCCCTTCCTTAGTTTTGAACTTGGCAGCTTGTGATAGGGCCCCCTTGAAAGACAGAAGACTGTCATGCACACACAGAGGAAGAAGAGGCAGCAACTGCTAGAGGCAGATACAGACAGCTGTAAAACCTTACCATGTCTTAGCAGCAAAAGCAAGATAGGAGAGAAGGGAGGAATTGCTGGTTTGCACCGGGAGGGCAGGAGAGCACCAGCCTGCTGGGAAGAGGGCAGGAAGCTTGTTCTTAGGCAGTGGCCAAGATTAGGTGGTTTGGAGCAGGATGAAGGTCTCTGTGTCCCTTTGTCTCCTCAGGAAAGATCTAGAGAAATATGAGAGCATCAGCACAAAGGTTCAGCACGTGTGCTGCAAAGGCAGAAGGGGTGGTGGTATTTTCTGGTTTAGTCTAGCTGTTACTTTTGGCTGATAAACAGTAAAAATAAAGCTTTGCTGTTGTTATTACCACATTTGAGAGATCAGTGTGAAGGACAACCCTGCCACCAGGCAGAGAGTAACACACTGGAGAGTCTAACAGCGCCCTCCTATCCTTTTCTTTTACGCTGTGCTAAAATGATAACGCTTGTTTTATCTGCAGACTAACAATAGCTCTGCAGCAGCATAGGAAAGTTAAACAAGCCTTAAGTCAAGGGGATGTCACCATTACCCCTATGCCCTGACTAAAGCTGTAGTCCACATACTCCTCTAGGGAAAAAACCTGCAAAAGAAACAGGTTTTGATGTGTTACTGACCTAAAACTACAGTCCTGTGGTCCATCATGTTCCACCTACAAATATCTCCCCCAGGCCCTGATCAGAGGCTAGCAAACCCAGAGATCTGGAGTTCTTTGCCTTTCAGTTAGAATGTAGCCCCCATCAAGAGCAGATAATACTCTTCAACAGTGAGTTTCATCCACGTGACAACAAAAATAGGAAAGAAAACCCTGACATCAAGGCAGTCATCAATAGAGAGGCACCACACGGTGACTGGACTAACGTGCCCCCAGGAGCTGTGCTGCCACAGAAGGGTTTGTTGTGTACGGCAGAGAAGTTCCCGGGCAAATTTCTGCTTTCTTCTCTGTCTTCACAGTCAGGCAGTTTGCAGATGACTGGTAAATTCTCTTAAAGCACTTTGAAAGGAAAGACATTAGTGTAGTTTGGAGCACCTAGTTTCCTTGCTGGAGCTGCAGGAACTGAGTAACTCTGCACTGCATCACGCTCAGTAGGACAGCAGCCCTCTGCTCCCAGAGACTTCTTGTGCCACTTTGCATGGAGTGCATGGCACTTAAATGATTCTCCTGCCATGCTACATCAATTAAAATATTACAGACTTCTGGGCAGGGCTTTGTTTGCTCCAAGATGTATTTTTTTAACGTTCTTAGCTTTCCTTTCAGTAAGTTGTGTTCTTCCACACCCACCCTTTGGCCTTGAGAAGGCCAGTCCCTTAACAAACCACTCCAGGCTCTGTTTGTTTTAGTAATTCTTATCCAAGGTCTTTATCTTAGAATCCTGTTTGTGCAGCTTTGGACAAGATTCAGTACTTGGTGGGGATGGTGAGTGAGATGGGAAGGATTTTTTAGTGCCTTTAGTATTTTATATGTTATCTTACCCGTGTCTATTAAGTAGATGATTTACAAGCTTGTTGACACTGAGATGGTTTGAATACTCTGCCCCTTACAGTAGATGTAAACACAACTTGACAGAGCAGCTGTGGGAGGGGTAAGGGCTATGGAGAGCTACATTTTCTGGACCATGTGCAAAGCACCCAGGAAACCTTTGGGGAAAATGCAGTGGGCTCTCCCCCACAGGAAAGCCTTCTGTTTCTGTGGCAGGTTTGTCCACAGCAGCAACACACTGAAATCACATCCATCTTGTCTTGCAGCTGCAGCTGCAAATTCGCCGCTTGCAGTGCTACCACACAGAGCAAATCTGCTAATTAGAGCAGTGGATCTGAGAGCCTGTGACTGAGGAAGAGCTGCTTGCCAAGGCCAGGCTGCTGCACAAGCTTAGCAGTGCAGCGCAGGAATGCCTGGAATGTTTCAGCCAGCAGGTACTTCAGAGACTGCTCTAAGAAATGTCTGCACTTCTCATAGAAATAGTCCCCCTGCCCATTGCCTCTGAGACAGTAACAGTGGCCTCCATCTTCTCCCCTCCAAGCCCCCGATGAATCAAAACCTCTCCAGCTCCAGTCTTAACCCCAGCTCCCCTTTCGGGGGCAAAACCATCACGGGAGATGGAAATTCCACAAATCAGCCACATACCAGTGCCTTTCCAAACATGCTGTGGGGCTGGGTACCACGTTGGAAGGCAGGCTGCTTTCAGATGGCCTCCTCCACAGCAGGGAGACCAGACATCCACAGCCCATCAATTCAGCAGCTTCCAACAGCCAGGAAAAGAAGGTGCTGATGTGCCTGTTTGGGACAGGTGGAGCTACCATAGTTTTAAAGACTACTATCTATCTCTGCTGTTGTAAAAATCTTCCCTATGCTGTCCTCATCTTCGTCCACCTCTCCAACACTGAAACACCTTGGAGACATTATGAGTAAAATATTCTGACAAGTGCTTGTCCGATCTTCTGTGGCTTTTAAACTTCCCACTGCTGCAAAGCAATGCTTGGTGAAAGAAGGTTGTCCCTACCACACTAACCAGCAGCCCTGCACTCACCACCAGTACCACCAAGAACAGCAAGGTCTTGGACTCCAGTGTCTAGGGCTCTTCTGGGAAAGAAGGAGGTACAGTATGGAGCCAGTTTTAATATCATATTCTAAAGAAATATTTTCCTTGCAAGATTCCCAAACTGTTCTAAGTGTGAAATACCTCCCTCCACCAGATTAATTCTTATAATTTCTGGACAGATAAAATGACTGGCAAGAAACACACACAAATCCTTAGCAAATGGGGAAATCCATCTGCCAAGGACACATCCAGAGAAACTCTGAACTACAGCAGCATCTCTAAATGAAAAGTGTTTGCTCCTGTTAAATAAATGCAAAAGGACAGGGGAGCACCCAGGAAAAGTGATGTGCAGCTTTAGCACTTCATATTGAGGAAACGTCCCCTTCTGTAAACAGAATGTCCAATTCATGACTCAAGGAGAAGAGCTGGGGGAGGAGGAAATAAATTAAATTAAAACTAAAAGCAGCCTGAAAGGCAAATGATCTGCCTGATGAGAGCTGTTCAGCTGTGATTACACACTGCTACTGTATGCCCTTTGACTCTCCTGTACTGCCCCACGGTAATTCAATTGCTTCCCCATCTTCTTCTCTCCCAGTGGCCCATTCTTTACTAAACTCTGTTGCTGTTTTTCTTCCATGGTCTCAGCTGACATGAGTGAGGCAACTCCCCTCACACAGCACACACACAGCTCGTTTATTGCTATCAGTGCACACTTAAGTGCTTACTGATCTCTCTGTGCCTTAGAGTAGGTCTTCCCCTTCCATATGTTGTGTCCTCTTTGGAGGCCATTTAATACCAGCCTTCCTTCTCTAGCCCTCTTTCCTATGCTGTTTCCCTAAGATTCCTAGGGCTTTTACACCCTGTGCTAGAGAGCCAACTCACTCTTTCAGTGCCACTCAGCATATGAAAGGGAGAATTCTAAGCATCCCTTGCTGACTCCTCTCTACACCTCAGTCATGCACTTACTACTTTACCTGCAACCAATGCTGTAGCATATTAAGGTCCTTTCAGGTCCCAGGTGTCTCTATAACCCTTGAGTGAGTTTATTATTTAGCAGATAAGGCCAATGTTATTCTTTCATGGTCACAACTTATGCAAAACCCTTGACAATTAACAGACTAGTTATCTTGGAGCCTGTGGTGATCAGTAACACCTGGGTTCCAGCTCTTCAGCCCTCTTGGACCAGATGCTACCTCCATCAGTGGTTCTCTTCTGCTAGACTAGGGTGTAGTGGACACTGAACAGCAAAAGGCCTGAGCTAGCAACCATTCAAATTAACAGGAGCCTTCCTATTGACTTCCAAGGTCTGAAGTAACCCCAAAAAGCTTAGCAAAGAGCATATAAGAAGTGAGGGGTAGTACGCCACGATCTTGGGGGAAGGGGCTTTCTAATAAGATAAAAGCCATCAGCATCAAAAGCACCTTGCCTGGAGTGCCAGGTTTTCAAGTCTTCTTTTAAGCACCCCTCTTACACAAAATGAACAGGAAAGAAGGGGCATTTGCCAAAGCTCTTCAGCCAGAGTGACCATCTCTCTCTAAATGCTAAGGCAGACACTTCTCCACTGAGACTGCTCAGATCCAACCAAGTCTCACAATCTTGTTTTTGAAAAGCATCTGGCCAAAGGCAGCCCAAAAGTTGCAGATCTTGGATTGAGCTGAGTGCTGCTGCCATGACCCATGTGTGACACGTCCTGCAGGAACACACTGCCTGTCAGGAGTGGCTGGAATGAACTCCAGCTTTCTTCTGGCTGTACCAACTGTCTGTGTTTAGCCAGGACCCAGGGCCAAACTGCAGCAGTTGTTCTACCACCCAATGACCCCTCCCCAGCTGAGAAGGGGAATCGGGGAAAAAAGGAAGAAGCCCCATGGGTTGATGTAGAAGCAGATTTAATGAAATAACAAAACTAATACAACCACCAACACAAAGTGTACAAGGTTCTACTCAGCCTGGTCCTTGAAGTCAACAGAATGAGCAGAAAGCCAAGAGAGAGGAGCCCTAGGAAGAAGAACTCCACCCTCAGTGAGCTCCCCCCTTTTATCATGAGCATGGTGAGGAGGTGTGGGACACCCCTGTGAGTCAGTGCCTGGAGTGGATCTCCCACTGACTGGGGCTGCTCATGGCTGCCTGCATGGCTGGGCCATGGGGCTGTGCCTGGGGAACCAGGACACCAACCTACCCCTAAACTCCTCCAGTGCAGAGACTGACTGGAAATACCAAGGAAGGTGGTGTTGGATTCGGAGGGTGGGCAGCATCCAGTCCAGGTGCTTCATGTTCCTTTTGTGCTCCTCCAGGTGAAAGAATCCATCCTCAGCTTTTCCCTGAAGTGAAGCTGAGTAATGGGGCGCTTCCTAGATTGCCAAAGGGACATCAGAGCCAGTCCTCCATGTGCACAGGAGTGAACTTGAGGAGAAATGTAAGAAACAGCCACCTGAGCTCCTGCATGCCACTTCTAGGGCCCAAGACAGAATGAAATGAGGAAAATTAGGGCAGTTTCAAGATTTTACTAACTCAACAGTGCTGTGACATCCACGCTAGTCTTCTGTGAGCCTGTTAAGTGAGTGGCAGAGCTGGCAGGACAGATTTCACTCAATTCCTCAGTGGGTCTGATCGGCCACAGACTGGAATTTCAAAGCAGATGAGAAATGTCACCTGCTCAGACTAGTTGCCTTGCTTGCATAGATGGTGACACAAGCTTCAGAGGAGGGGTGAATTTGGCATGCCTTGACTTGTACAGAGAGGAATTTGCTTTAAGTCATTTTTGCTCTCCTAGCTGTAAAAACTCAGATTTCTATTTTTTTTGCAACACTTCTCCAAACAAAGGCATTATACTGACATGTGTAATTAAAATCCACACTCTGGGGAACTGCAAAATTGGCTATGCCTTCTGAAGAAGTAGCTTCTAGAAGAAAAGTCAGCAACCCTAGAGAAAGGGCAAACTTTTTCAGAAAATTGAGGGAGGAAACAGAAAAGTGCCTTACTCTTGGATTTCTGCTTTCTGTCACATGGTGCATGTATTTATCTCCGTCACTGCATGAGAAAATGGTTGCATGGCTGCCTGGAAATCTCAGTGCAAGGTCCCTCCTCCTCAGCAGTTTAGGCTCGTTAATCTTTCCAAAGTCTCCCCTTTCCACAGCCTATTGCACTTCCATCTCCTGGGCCATCACTGCCTGTTATTCTCTCCTGTCAAGGTCACTCTTGCCTCTCTTCTAGTCCCATTCTTTCTGCCTCCCCCCTTCTTCTGCTGCCATCTCTCATGCACGGGCCACTCAGCCTCCGTTGTCTCACTTGTTAACTCATCCAGTCTCGATCCATTTCCAGGGCGTCTGAAAGAGATGGTATTGGCAGAAGTTGGAGAAACTAAAACCTTGAAACCTGGATACAGGACCAATGTTTTTGCTGTCCCACATAAGTGGAAGTCATTGCAAAGAGCCTTGTTGCCCTTCTGCTCTGGGTGAAGATGTGTTCTCACAGAATCACAGAGTGGTGGGGGTTGGAAGGGACCTCCGAAGATCACCCAGTCCAACCCCCCTGCTAGAGCAGGATCCTAGATCAGGTCACACAGGAACATGTCCAGATGGGTTTGAAATGTCTCCAGAGAAGGAGACTCCACACCCTCTCTGGGCAGTTCCAGTGCTCTGTCACCCTCACAGTATAGAAGTGTTTCCTTATGTTCAGATTGAACCTCCTGTGTTCCAGTTTGTGCCCAGTGCCCCTTGTCCTGTCACTGGACACCACCCAGAAGAGTCTGGCCCCGTCTTCCTGACACCGCCCTTGAGATATTGATAAGCATTGATGAGATCCCCCCTCAGCCTCCTCTTCTCCAAGCTGAACAGACCCAGCTCCCTCAGCCTCTCCTCACATGGGAGATGCTCCAATCCCTTCATCATCTCAGTGCCCTGAGCTGGACTGTTTCCAGTAGCTCCATGTCCCTCTTGAACTGGGGAGCCCAGGACTGGACACAGCACTCACACAGTGTCTCAGTTCATATCAAAAAGGCTTTTGCATGCTGAATGGGATAGCAGATGAGAAACAGAGCAGAAAGGGTTGGGAGGCTCTGTTCACAGCAAATAGTGTTTCTAACTATGCATAGGGGTAGTCCATAGTGTCTGCTGCTGTGTTTCCCTCCCTGGTTAACAAGTCAAGAAGCATCCATTTTCCACAGCCCTGTGTTCTGCAGCTAGAGTGGCAGCACACACTTCTGCAGGTACCGAACAGGACAAGTGACCCTCGCTCACTGGCACAGCCCATTGACTTTTCTCAATTAGGTATCCCTGCACCTCTGCACCCTGAGCTCAGCAGCTTGCAGTACCATTGCCACCCTTGTTGCACAGCCTGCTTTCAGAGCACGAGTGGCACAGGGTGTCATCTTACTGCCCCAGACGCAGGACACCAGCACAGGATTTACAGAGCCTGAAGGAACGATTTGCTGGTGTGTACGACGTGCTGCTGCTGTGGAGGTCAAGGACAAATCTGCCATTGGCTTATATGGCAGCTGATACTATCAAAAAATGCTGCCCCTGGGCTCTGTGAACTTGGGCTGCTTTCTCTATCCCACAGTAGAACTGAAACCTTCTCACATCCACAGCCCTGTGCAGAGGATGGGCACTAGAACAGAGCTACCCAGACAAATACCCTGTTCTTCCTAACAGCACTCTGCCTGCCACTTCGTAACACAGATCTGCTCCTTAACCAGACTCCTCCACAAAGGGGCAAAATCGTAACCCACCAAACACAAACTTTTTTTCTACATAGATTTTCACCCAAGTAGAAGGCAGAGAGCCCACTAGTTGTCAGAACCCATCTCAGGCCTCATCCAAAACTTCAGCTCAGCTTAACCTCTTGCAACAGCTTATCTGGTTTGGTAACTTTTCTCCTTGTTTAAGTAAGTGCAGAGACTCAAGCAAAAAGTGCTGAAAACAAAACCCTGGGAGACCTACTGTGTGTGATTATCACAGTTTAAGCATCGCTGTTGTTCTTTCAGATACAGACATATCCAGGCAGTGTGGTGCTAGACACACAATTGAAGTAATGAAACATCCAAGCAAAGAGCTGGAAAGGTACTAAAATGAAGCCTGAAGTGACTTGCCAATGTCAACAGACAAAATCTGCTGCACACCCAGCCTTAAGAGGAAGCAAGAATTCCTTGCCTAGAGACGTCTTCAACAGAAAGTCCTGGAGATGATAAGCCCTTGGATGGTACCAGCCAACAGGTCTACAGTGAGATGGCAGAATGGATTCCTCTGAAGTTACACATGCTGTTATCTCAGAGCACATTACAAAGCTGAAGTGGACATGGCATTTATAGCAAAGTTCAAGTCATCCTTGTTTCAGTGGACATGTAATTCTGGGGCCTTTTAATGATTCTTCCACTGGGGAGGTCCAGAGTCTAAGGTCAGGTCCTCATAAATGGGAATTTACTCATACTCAGCTGACTCTGATGTTGCCCTTTGAATGGACACATCAACAACATGAGTTAAACTGCCTCACCCACTTCCGCTCACCCCCTCCCTTTTCTGGACCGTTTTGTCAATGCAAACTGGAAGCAGAGATGACAACTCAGACCTGCTAGAGTGAACTTTGGCTGCGCTGTGAACTGTTTACCCTGACCAGTGGGTAGTATCCCCCACCTGGCTCCAAAATCAACATGAACTACATGATCTGATGGGCTTAGATAACATTCACTAACAGCAGACAGACCAACACTAGAGAAGTCAGCTGTCACACTCCAAATAATGCCTTGTGAATTGCAACACCATTCAGGTGTAATACACTCCTCTGCCCAAAGAAAGGACACACACAGCTTTATAACTGAAGTCCCACTTCACTCATGTACAGAAAAGGAGACTTCAGCACAGGCTAGATACTGTGAAACTGGAGTGTTGGGGGCTGCTTGGAACAAAAGCTGTCTGCAAGCATTGAGCATGCCTGCTTGTATTAAAAGAAGCTACAAGTTTACCCCCTTTGAGGCTATGTCTAGCACAGGAGACTCCTAGGACTGCTGTTAGCACTGATACTCTGCCCTGCTCTCAGTCTGTCCTTCAGAGCTCTGCCCGATGCTCCTTGGAATATTTCCCGGAGTGGTTCAGCTGGCAGCAGCGTTAAAATCACCGCATGTGTCTGCAGACTTCTCTGATACACACATTCAGAGACGGCACACAGGGGAGGTGTAATTGTTGTGGTGATGCTCTTCAAAGACTGCTTCTGTCTCAGGGTGTCTTCACCAGAGGCGACCATCTCCAAGCAGACAGCTGCAGAACTCACTGAGTGAAAACAGCTGATTTCCTAACAGCCACAGAACTTCAGGCCTTCACTGCAAAATCCACCACTCAAGTTGTCCCCTTTCTTTGAGGGTCATCCACCAACAAACCCTCTTAAATCTTTCTGCTGGCACATCAAGATAAAGAGTAACACTATTATTAATGCCAGTCAGTGCTGCAACGGCCTCCTTGCCACACTGGTTTCCCGGGACCCCTGTCGAACACATATCTTGCACTGTCCTTCTCATCTTGCCCTTGAGAATCCTGCCCATTGTTCCTTGGACATGTTCCCAGAGAGGTTCAGTTTACAGCAGCACTAAGAATCACAGCACATGACAGTAGATGTTTTTGTATCAGATGTACTGAGATACAATGCAGCAGAGGCTTAATTATCACAAGATTAACTCTGTTATATCCCCTCTTGCTTATTTAATAAAGGGAGGGAGGAAGGAAAGGAAGGAAAGGAAGGAAAGGAAGGAAAGGAAGGAAAGGAAGGAAAGGAAGGAAAGGAAGGAAAGGAAGGAAAGGAAGGAAAGGAAGGAAAGGAAGGAAAGGAAGAAAAGGAAGGAAAGGAAGGAAAGGAAGGAAAGGAAGGAAAGGAAGGAAAGGAAGGAAAGGAAGGAAAGGAAGTCATCAGCAGGACACGGCAAACTCTCCCTTAAGCAGTAACCAGGCTACCATTTTTCTTTAACATTTCCTGATATAACAAATGACACCATGAAGACAGGAATTTTGGCAGCAGTGGTTTTGAATTCCACAACCTCTAATTTTCCTCTGGTTTTCTATGCATGTGTTACTGGAAATAAAGTTGACAGCTAGGGAAACAGTCAACCTCCAAATAAGCTGCAGCAAGCCTCTGGGAGTCACAATTGCTAGAAATGAAAGGAGGTTCCTGAGTTAAGGGATGTGACTGCAGGAGCTGCCACTGAGCCATTGCTCTGTGGCTCGTGTCAGGGACAAACAGGACAGAGTGCTGGGAAAGAAATTACTTGAACTCAGGACCAGTGATGGAGATGTGGCTGTAGGATGGAGCACTGGAAGCAGCCTTGGTGTGCACTGTGGTAGGAAAGGCAGTTTAAAGAGGGAAGAGGTGCCAGCATGTTCACTGAATACCAGGCTCAAAGGGCTAGCACAGACAGAGGTACTGCAGTATTATGAGAGGAGTCAGCAGGTGAAGGGAGGGGTGTTGAAGATGAGGAGCGTGAAGGAAGACATTCACAGCAATGCAGCAAATGCAGTTTAGCTGGAGCTGGAACAAGCTGATTCATTCCCCTTGACATCATTTGTATGGAATGCTCTCTCTCCTGGGGAAAACGTGCCAGGAAAAAAAGAAATTAAAAAAATCACAACCTAAACCATTTCTTCAAGCAAACGATGCAGCCACAGAGCTCACAGGCAGCCAGTCCCCATGGTTCCAGGTTCAAGTTGGAGAGGGCAAAGGTGCAAAACCCCCATGCTGCCCTTCCCAGTGGGTGGCTCTGTCCTGGTTAGAGAAGCCCAGGGTGGTGAAGCAAGCTGTAACTTCCAGACTCCAGTGCAGAGCTAAGCACCACGCCAGTCTGCACAGACAACAGCAACACTGTCTTCTCCCTGCTATGGTTCTGCTGCCAAAGCACCACCCAGACCAACCTC
The DNA here is from genome assembly GCA_028020825.1 of Podargus strigoides. Taxonomy (NCBI): domain Eukaryota; kingdom Metazoa; phylum Chordata; class Aves; order Caprimulgiformes; family Podargidae; genus Podargus; species Podargus strigoides. The sequence continues at coordinate 8,059,815 of CM051633.1, forward strand.
CACTCTCAAACCAGTGGAGTTACCCAGGGGTGCAATTGGCCAGGATCCAGGAAACTGTGCTTGGAAGTCCTGTTCAGAGTGAATGCTGCAGTGGAAATGCCTCTTTTCTGCGAGTGGGACAGAGGTCATCAGTTCCAGTCACGAGTGCTGGTAAGGAGTGACATTTTTAGCCTTAGAAATAAATTCCAGAGTCTGTAAGTGAGGAGAAGGAAGGTCGATTTTGAAATGTACTCTCATGGTGAGAAATATTCACCACCTACCTACCCTTTACTCCTTTAGGATTCCAAAGTCCAGTAAAAATATTTGCAATGAAGCTAGCTCAGAAGATCTTGCAATAAGATTAGAACCAGCTGGTGAAAAATGTCATGTTACAGCAGCCAGTAAATACCCACATGAGGCAGCCCTGGAGGGGTGAAAGGCTCTGCTGAGCTTAGCAGCTCATGAGCAGATACCACACAGGCTGATCCTGGTGTACGACTAATGCCCCTTTAGCCTCTGTCTTGCCCAGTTGATCTCTGCTGTAGAAAAATTATGAGTTAAACACACACAATTAAACACGAGAGAAGAATGATTTCCATTTTACAGAGGGGAAAAGTTTGCCTGTAAGCAGTGGCAGGGCTGTGAAAAGAGCCCAAAGCTTCCCGAATCCCTGGAGTTTGACCAAAGTCATTCACCTTATCTAGCTGCACGTGCTGTGCCAGCTTTGTGGAAGCTTTCATCTGGTGATGCAAGGACGAAAAAAAGCCTTGCCTGATTCGTAATCGTCTATGAGAGCAATCATATGACAGCACATTGGGCAATCACACAATCAGCAAAGGTTACAAGACATCATTGTCTTCACAGCTGCTTTCCAGAGCCAAGATGGCTCCTTCCAACACCATTCTGCAGTCAAGTGCAGCAGCACTCATGCCTGCTAAGCACTGGGAAGCCCTACCATAACAGCCCCTATATGAGGCACACTCCTGTCTACAGGCATCAACAAGAGAACCATAATGGATTTGCTAACTCTAATTCGCCTAAATAGATTCTCACTGACTGCAACTGCAGCTGCTTGGCAACAGAAGAGGGGTGCAAGTGTCACTTTTACAGATATGCTAGGTTTGGGGAGGGAGGTGGAGAGAGCTTTTCCAGAAGATGAAAAGGGATGGAAGAAAGTTACTGTTGCCCTACGTCTTCTACAAGCTAAAAGAGGAAAGAGGTCTTCTAATTATTTTACTGTTCTAACTGCGGGAGTTATGGTTACCTAATCCCAGACTCACAATGCACACATCAAAGTTTGCATAACTAGGAAAAGTCCTTGTCTTGAGGAGCTTATAGCTTTATCAGACTGGTGACAGGTGGTATCATCCCTGGTTTACAGACAGAACACGGATCAGGAGCCAGACTTCAACTGCTTTGCTGACGTGTAAGGCGAGTGTGAAGGACACAGGAACAGGAGAAGTAATAAATATAAGGTGGAAAAGTTCAAGACTATTAAAAAAAGAATATCCATTGCAGCCTTCCCTGACCAAAGCAGGTGAGCAGTCTGATCTCCAGGCACTCAAACACACTGCTCCTTTACCCCTGAGACTGCCATTTTGCTGCTGGGGCTGTGGCATGGCGTGGTAGCCAGTGCCTGGCACTGTACGATGCACAGCCCTGTGCTTGGTCACCCACCCACCCCCACCAGCCATCATGAGTTGAGGTGGGGGTGCAGGTTCCCTTCTGCCTGCTGCTCTGGCACAGACACTCCCCTCAATAAGCTCTGGAGAAGCTCAGCTCCCAAGGCCCTTACCCCACTGATGTCTCTGACTATTTCTTCCCTCATTAAAAGCATCTACATGTGGCAGAGCCTCCTGTCTCCTCACCTTCCTTTCTGCGAGTCAATTTGACCTTCTGGAGCAACCAACCTAAGCCAGACTTTCAGAGCAGATCAGTGTTTGGGTATTATTTTGCTCTCCTTTTCTACAGAAGTACAGTTGGGATTCTGGGGTCCAGTTCAAGGGGACATGAGCAGCTTTTCACAACCAACCGAGACTTCCTGCACCTCCCACCACTGCTGCCCCACCAGACTAGCCAGTGGCAAGCAGTGCTTACACCTGCATAGAAGGTGATGAATCAAGTCTTTCCTTTGCACTCTTAGCAGTGTTTGGGAGATCAGTGCTATTTCAGAGTCGGTCACTTCTCTGCTGTATTCCCTTAAGGAAGCCAGTTCACAGCTCTGTGCCCCCGTGCCTCTCTCTCTTTGTCACTGTATCTCTGTCATACATCGTTGTGACACGTGGAGAGTATTGCTGCATTGCTCTTGGTAATTCTTGATCCAAAAAAGGCATGGGCAAAAATAAGAGTCCTGAGACTTAACCCCATGGTTTCTGTGTGAGCAGCAAGCCAGTGCAGAACAACAAAGGGCAACACAGCCTGGATTGAAGGAAGGCCAGGTAGTATTTGGCTGCACCTTTCACTATTCATATTCCTCCATAGTTTTCATTAAGATTTCATAGAAATTAATCTACTAGGTCAGTTTAGATAATAAATACTCTGCAGTGTGGGGGAGAATATCAAGTAAACCAAATGTGATAGATGTTGACTGGATGGCTAGGATCTTCCTGCTGCTGATAGCACATAGCACAGAGGTGCAATTCTTGAGCAAATATTGATTTAGAAGTACTGCACAGCAACAGAACAGGCAGCATCCAACTTGTTCTCCCTTGATTTGGGGAGTTATAAGACCAGCCAACAATCCCTTCCCCCTTAGAACACATACAGCATTCCTGAGGCAAGTGTTAATGCTGGATCTTGACCAAGAAAGGATTCCTATAGTCCCAGCGGACGAGAGGAGGCTGTTACACTGCTTGCCTCTTTCCACTCTTTTGGCCACTAGCCCCAATTCCTCCTGTGTTTGTACTTCCCCTTGACTGAGGACATTTAACACAGTGACAAGCAGCTACCAGCAGGATGAGATGTACAGTGGCACACAGAGCCTGCCTGCCCTTGGCAGGAGTTATTCTGACTGATGGAAACAGCAGAAACTCAAGAGACAGGCATGAGTAAGCCTGGAAAGTGCTGAAGGGGGAATGCAAAAGGATTAAAACTAGCAAGAGCACAGCTGTGTTCACTGTCAAGTTACCACTCAATTCCCCTTGCCGAGCATCACGCTGTAACTTGGACTGTTCCTTCCCTGCACATCACTGCTGGCTGGCTGTTCTCTCCTCCCAGGTATCATTCAGATGCGCTCCTGGGATACCTCACAGCAAAAGGCAATAACTGGCCAACCAGCTTGTGACTAGTACAGACTGGTTTCTAAAGGGGAGTGGGGCTGCAGGCTGAGAAGTCCCTCTCTCGGAATGTGAGTGCCACCTTGTGCCGGGAACGGCAACAGGCAGCGGATAAAACCCGACTCGTGCAGAAAAGCAAACGAGGAGGTGGCCAAGAAGCCATCTTTGGAGCGAAGCTGCATGAGGCATTTTGGCTTTTGGAGACATTCCCTCCTGGTACCAACCAGCATCACTCCCCGTATCCTGCTGTAGGGTACATGCTGCTTTTTGAAAGGGACTGGTGGGCTACAGTGAGCTACAAGGGGATGGATGAGGAGCCAACTGAGAGCTCGTGGGTCAGGATTAAAGGGAGGGCAAGGACAGGGGACATTATAGTTGGGGTCTGCTACCAGCTGCCCAGCCAGGAAGACCAAGTCAGTGAGGCCCTCTACAGACAGATAGGAGTAGCCTCACATTCACAAGCTCTGGTCCTCATGAGGGACTTCAACCACCCTGATATCTGTTGGAGGGACAACACAGAAGAACATAAGCAATCCAGGAAGTGTCTCCAGGTGAGAGGGGAGCCAACAAGGAGAGGTGCCATGCTGCACCTGATTCTCACCAACAAAGAGGGGCTGGTGGGGAATGTGAAGCTCAAGGGCAGCCTTGGCTGCAATGGCCACGAGATGGTGGAGTTCAAGATCTTGAGGGCAGAGAGGAGGGCGCACAAGCTCACTACCCTGGACTTCAAAAAAGCAGATTTTGGCCTCTTTGGGGACCAGCTTAGCAGAGTACCATGGGATAAAGCCCTGGAGGGGCCCTGAAGAGAAGATATTCAGGGATCACCTCCTCCAATCTCAGGAGCAATGCATCCCAACAAAGAGGAAGTCAGGCAAAAACACCAGGAGGCCTGCATGGACAAACAAGGAGTTCCTGGGCAAACTCAAACACAAAAAGGAGGCAAGAGGGTGGAAGCAAGGTCAGGCAGCCTGGGAGGAATACAGAGAGATTGTCCAAGCAGCCAGGATCAGGTTAGGAAAGCTAAAGCCTTGACAGAATTAAAGCTGGCCAAGGATGTCAAGAGCAACAAGAAAACTTTCTATAGGTATGTTGGTCATAAAGGGAGGACTGGGGAAAATGTAGGTCCTCTCCAGAAGGAAATGGGAGACCTGGTTACCCAGGATATGGAGGCAGATGAGGTACGCAATGACTTTTGCCTCAGTCTTCACTGGCAAGCCCTCAAGCCACACCGCCCAAGTCACAGAATGCAAAGACAGGGATGGGGAGTATGAAGAACTAACCACTGTAGGAGAAGATCAGGTTTGAGATCATCTAAGGAACATAATGGTGCACAAGTCCATGGGACCTGATGAGATGCATCTGCAGGTCCTGAGGGAACTGGCAGATGAAGTTGTGAAGCCATTATCCATCATATTTGAGAAGTTGAGGTGGTCTGGTGAACTTCCCACTGACTGGAAAAGAGGAAACATAACCCCCATTTTTAAAGAGGGAAAATAGGAAGATCTGGAGAACTACAGGCCAGTCAGTCTCACCTCTGTGCCCAGCAAGATCATGGAGCAGATGATCCTCCTGGAAACTATGCTAAGGCACACAGAAAATAAGGAGGTGACTGGTGACAGCCAACATGACTTCACTAAGGGCAAATTGTTCCTGATAAATTTGATGGCCTTCTATGATGGGGTTACAGCACTGGTGGATAAGGGAAGAGCAGCTGGTGTCATCTACCTGGACTTGTGCAAAGCATTTGACACTGTCCTGGATGACAACTTTGTCTCTAAATTGGAGAGACATGGACTTGACAGATGGGCCACTCGGTGGATAAGGAACTGGCTTGATGGTCACACTAAAAGAGTTGTGATCAACAGCTTAATGTCCAAATGGAGATCAGTGACGAGTGGCGTTCCTCAGGGATCAGTGCTAGGACCAGTGCTGTTTAACATCTTTGTCGGCAACATGGACAGTGGGATGGAGTGCACCCTCAGCAAGTTTGCGGATGACACCAAGCTGTGTGGTGTGATGACATGCTGGAGGGAAGGGATGGCATCCAGAGGGACCTGGACAGGCTGGAGAGGTGAGCCCATGCCAACCTCATGCAGTTCAACAAGGCCAAGTGCAAGGTCCTGCACAAGGGTTGGGGCAATCCCAAGCACAAGTACAGGTTGGGGGAGGAATGGATAGAGAGCAGCTCTGAGGAGAAGGACCCGAGGGTGTCTGTTGATGAAAAGCTCCATGTGAGCTGGCAATGTGTGATTGCAGCCCAGAAGGACAACGGTGTCCTGGGCTGCATCAAAAGCAGCGTGGCCAGCAGGTCGAGGGAGGTGATTCTGCCCCTCTACTCTGCTCTCATGAGACCTCACCTGGAGTACTGTGTTCAGCTCTGGGTCTACAACATCAGAAGGACATGGAGCTGTTGGAGTGAGTCCAGAGGAGGCCACAGAGATGATCTGAGGGCTGGAGCAGCTCTGCTATGGGGACAGGCTGAGGGAGTTGGGGTTGTTCAGCCTGGAGAAGAGAGGGCTCTGGGGAGACCTTAGAGCACCTTCCAGTGCCTGAAGGGGCCTAAAAGAAAGCTGGGGAGGGACTTTTTACAAGGGCATGGGGTGATAGGATGAGGGGTAATGGATTTAAACTGGAAAAGGGGAGATTAGATGAGATATTAGGAAGAAATTCTTTCCTGTGAGGGTGATGAGGCACTGGCCCAGGTTACCCAGGGAAGCTGTGGCTGCCCCCTCCCTGGCAGTGTTCCAGGCCAGGTTAGATGGGGCTTGGAGCAACCTGGGCTGGTGGGAGGTGTCCCTGCCCATGGCAGGGGGGTTGGAATGAGATGAGCTTTAAGGTCTCCCGACCCAAACCACTCTGATTCTCTAAATCCTTCCCCATTAGTCACTCCAGACAACTACTCAATATGGACCTCAAAATTCAGAGTTACCTTCTGCAGAAGAGGACTTACTCCAGGCTTAAACCTTATGCAATGCAGTGTGGAACAGCATGGATTTTCGGGAGAGTGAAACTATTTTTCCACTTACAACACTCAATTTCAATATAAAAGTTAAGGCAGCTGAGAGAGGACAGGAAAAGATAAAAAACTATTCCACCTCAAAATATATACCCCCTCCCCCTGCCAAAGAACAGTACAAATTTTTTTTTTTTAATTTCAAAATGGTTTAAAATGAAAGCCAACAAGCAGAAAATGCATGAGATCTACAGATTTGTAACAACTCAGGGTTTTAAAAAACTCCTGTGTTATTCAGCTATTGACGGATACACAACTTTGAAAAATAAAGAAAATATTTTGAATTTTCAGGAGCGATTAACATGACCTCAGAACCTATGTTGGGTGACATCTTTAAATGGGACAGAAGTAGTCTAGCTTCTGGATTTCACTGTAGGTCTAAAATAGGTGGACTCTGCATGGCTTTTGTATGCCACGTCAAGAAGAAAACTTTCAGAAGCATTTACATCACTTAAAAGCCTAAGTCTGGTTCTTAACTGTAAGCCCTCGCTATTAATACTGAAGGCATCCACAGAGTGTTTTCCTTTCCAAGAGCAGACACTTTGAGGTCACACCCAAGGCTGGATCTCCACTCTTGCCATTGTTTCTGAACTAGGAAAGTGTTGTTCACCGAAGCATTAGGCGTCATGGGGAGGTAATCATTCCTGGGCTGTGACCTGCTGTGACTGGATGGGCCATGGCTAATCTTTGCCTCCGAAACATTTTGGGCTTTGCATGTGAGCTACAGGAGAGGACTTTATCTCTGGACCTGGACAGACTGTCCTTCCCTCTCAGCACCCAGTATTATACAGGAGATTTTTGTAACCCTGACCGTGACTCACCCAGCAGTCCTGTCCTCATGCTTCACACACATTGTTTATGCAACTATGAATAAAATCACGTCCGATCCAGCACATTTCTATGATTGTCATTCTTGACCTTAGATCTACCAGTTTGCAATCAATTCTGTTGTAAAATGGTGCAGCCAAACAGTAATTGGAGCAGAAAAGACTATAAATCTAATTGCAAAATAGAATTGACTTCTGATGAACACCATAAAGCATCAGTGGAAAAATCTATGGTTTGTTGGACCCATTGATAGCTCCACACTTGACTGAAACTCACTACCAAAACCAGAATCTTTGCTTGTTAAGCTAAAACAATTCCTGAGCAACAGTGTGTAATTGGCCCTGCACCTGTTTCAGCACTGACATATACGTACCTGCAACGAGTCTTCCACCACCACCACCTAAGCTACTGTTTCTGTGGCACAAACTGTTCTGGTCAAATTGCATGCAAGGATGAATTCAAGGAGAACTACAGTTACATCAAATGGGAAGGAACCATGGATTTCCTTTACCTGTGGGGAGGTAGAGTAACACTGAAACAACCGTGTATACCTTGCATTAATAAAAATATCTAATGAGATTAGCATAAATAAGGTATGTCAACTCCAGCATGACCTCAGAAGGTCCCTTGGGTGGGCAAAAAGCAGCAGCTACAACAGGCAAAAAAGAGCAAATACATAGCTAGTGCTGCAAGAAAGACAACCTACCACCTTGTTAATTTGTGAAATCAAGAGTTTAGGATGAGGCAACAGAGATTATGCAAGGCAATGGGTTTGCTTATGGCCCAGCCCAAACAGGAGAACGCTCACTGGGGAAGGGGATGAAGGAGAGCACATGATGCTAGCAGGTATAATGCAAACTTAAGTGACTTTGCTTTTCATTTTCAGTAAGTCTTACTCTGCACAGCTCCCAAACCTTCACCCTTTCATTCTACAAAGGGCAACCAACCATACAGGTGTGGGGATCAAAGGAATTCTGTTTCTGATCTTAAAGACACTGCGCTGGCAGCACCAGGCAAAACGGGGAAAGAGAAATCAGAAAAAAAAACCCAGGCAAAAGCCACCATGCAAACACACTGTGGGGAGTGCCCTGGGTGTGCTGGGCACAGCGGCTGGCAGGGAAACTGAGCAAAGCTGCTGCACTGCGACCGGCACAGGAACACCCTGCATGATGGTGAGCTCCACGTGAGCTGACCAGCACAGGAACACCCTGAATGATGGAGAGCTCAACGTGAGCTGACCAGCACAGGAACACCCTGCATGATGGTGAGCTCCACGTGAGCTGACCAGCACAGGAACACCCTGAATGATGGTGAGCTCCACACGAGCTGACCAGCACAGGAACACCCTGAATGATGGTGAGCTCCACACGAGCTGACCAGCACAGGAACACCCTGAATGATGGTGAGCTCCACGTGAGCTGACAAGCACAGGAACACCCTGAATGATGGTGAGCTCCACGTGAGCTGACCAGCACAGGAACACCCTTGAATGATGGTGAGCTCCACGTGAGCTGACACCCGGGCACTGGCAGCGCCTACAGACACAACACTTAATGCCAACACATACACTGGAGGGGGGAAAAGGCATATTTGAAAACCAGGAGGGAAAAAAGGCAGCAACAGGACATTTATGTTAGTCCTGCAGAGGATCCACAGCAATTTTATCAGACACAACTTTGTAAGTCCAGCCCCCCTGCTTGCACACTACAGCTGCAGTTACAGGTGAGGTAGAAAAGAGCAAGCTTGATCAGCCCAGAGGGGAACTCGTTTCAGGCAGTGCTACAACACCTCCGACAATCACGAGCTTCTGCTGTTTGCAGAAACATCGCTGCTTCCTGGCACAAGCAATTTTCCAGAAACTCCCCCTGCCCAAGGAGGTGTCCCTGTACAGGTGAAGCAGGAAACGCTCGGTTCTTATTTGGCTGTTTCCAATCAAATTACTCCTCCTCAAATAAACATAAAATCCCCTCCTGCAGCACTCTGAAGAGACATGGGAACGGCCAGACTGCCCTAGGCAAGGCAGACACACACGAGTGATCACCTTTTGTCCCTCTGGGATTGATGTGAACAGTATCCAACGGGATCAAGCTGCCTGTAATGTATTTTGCAGTGATTTTACTACCCAGTAAGTCTGTGCAAGCTTCTACTTGAGCACAGCACTTTGTGCTCCCTCTCCCATATGCCAACTGCATTTTTTTTTAAAGAACACACAATTCCATAACTCTGTTTTGTGAAGAAGCAGTATTTGGTTTTGGCTTACAAAGAATCCCCATCTTTGCCCCCACCCTGTTAACTCACCCCACCAGAGGTGCCAGTCAGCCAACAGCCTGGCAGGAGGGTACGGACCTGCAGCCAGCCTGGCATTTCCACGGGGCTGCAGCGTTCCCTTTGCAGCCTCACATGCCACACAGACCTGCCTGACAAACCCAGCCTGTACCACACTTCCTCCAATTCTTCAACCTGCTGAAAGATGTGCTGTGGTCACCCTCAACCCACCGAGCTGCTCCATCTTTTCTTACCAGTGTCCTGGGAGGAACTGCCCCACGCCTTGTGACCCCGACCGTACAGCAAGGAAGATCCCCGCGTTGTCAGGGTCTCAGACACGTGACACTCACATCCATCCTCCCCTACTGCCGAGGTTAGTGAAGCATCATGAGCTGCCAATTCACATAGAAAGGACAAATAAAAAGTATTAGCTGCAGCAGGAGGACAGAAGAGGTGGGTTGTGGAACCCCTACCTGCTCCCTTTCAGGGAATGCATTTAATTACTTTCGAGGTATCTGTAGCACCAAAAGTCTGTGTAGCAGGAGGCAGCTCTGGACTGGTCTGCCCTGGAAGTGACTAAAAGCCTTTGTTCAAAGCTCTCCAAGACAGGACGGCTGTTCAATGAACAAGAGCAATCCAGAGTACCTGATGCCCCAAGAGCTGCCTGTACTTATTTCTGCACCCGAGAAAGAGAAGAGCAGCTCTCACTAAGGGAGTGGCTGAACTGTGAGTTAGTAGGAACAGTCTCCTAAGCACAGAGTTCTCTTGTAATTTCCTCACCACCTGTTTCATGATCTGCCTCCATCGCTCGATGCTGGCTCAGCAAGCCCTGAACTTGCCCTCGAGCCCACTGGTCGGTACCAACAGCGCCTGGCCATGGTTCCTTGCTGCATGGACCTCCTTTCCCCAAATGCCCGGGTGAATTACGCTTCTGCAAACCAAGCACCCCCCACTGGCCCCACCAAGACTGCCAGAGGAGCATTCAGCACACGCAGAGGGAGACACAAGAGCTGCAGGGAAATCTGGCTGTGGAGCAGAGCAGGGGAGCAGGTCCCCCAGAGCACAGCGCAGGCAGCCCGTGAACACAGCACACAGATGCTCTGCAGCCCTTCACATCTTCCACTGCTACAGCCACACACTTGCAGGGCACAGCACCCAGTGAAAACACGAGCAAATTCCCAGAAAGAGCTGCATTTCTGTTACTTGGCACCAGCTGTTTGCTGGTAAACTTCCTACTACAACAGGAGCTGTGGCCCCTGTAAGGGCAGCCGTTAGTAACCTGCCTTCACCTGGTGCAGCACAAGCAGGAGTCCCACAAGCCAACCCACCACAGCTGACTCGGTACTCAGCACACTCACCAAAGCCTTGGTGTTCACTCTTCTGAGAGCCAAAAGCCCCGGTGAGACTGTGCATTACACACAGACCTACCTTTTTTTTAAATACATCCACTCTGCCCATGAGACACAGCCACCCTGTAACAGAGACTGGACATTGTAAAAACAAAATGACAAGTATAATGTTTCATTCTACACTTAATTCTCTGATAAGAATACAGAAGTGAGATGAAGCAGGCTGTCCCACCTGAGTTGCAGTCTAACAAATGACTGCAATGCATTTGGATTTCTTTGAAAAAATTCTTCATTTCTGTGAGGGTCAGAGATGGGCCGAGCCACGGTCACCAGCTCCCATGCAAATTCACCCACCCATTCCCACAGTGCTTTCACCACTGGCAATACAGCAGCTCGGCGTTCTGGGCAGAGCACTGGACGCGAGGTGGAAATGCTGCGCAGCCAGCAGCAGACCCAGCAGTACAGGGTTCATGGTGTGACCTCTGCTGCTACAGCCCTAGGTACAAAAACTCTAAACCTGAATCCGTGGTTGAGTAAAAACACAAATGTCAGACCAAACTGCTATCCAGTTATGTCATTTTATACCTGCTCCAAAGAAATGGCTTCTTCATGCACACAAGTCCACTGTGCCCACGAGTCCCCTCATGTTCCTTCACCAAACCCAAAGGAGCCAAAGCTCCTGCTGCTCCCCACGGTTACACAGCCACTGAAGCATTAAGTGAACTATGGGTGAACAAAGAACTCCAACTGATGCAGAGTTTAAAACTAGGTTTACAATTTCCTGTTTTATTGGCATGGATGTATTTCTAAACTTGAAAACCCTTCTGGCAAGTTATCTCAATTTCTTATGACAAAATTTCTCACAACACACAAATATTTACAACATATACAAGATTTTTCAGTCTTTTACAACTGGTTCTTAAAAGACAAACAATTCATAGGTTACCACAGAACAAAAGCTGTGACTTAGTTGTTTTTAATTTCATAAAACTATCATAAGTTAAAGTGAATAGATTTTCTTTAAATTCCTTGTAGCATTTTACAAGTGCAACAGAAAAATATGAAGAACCAATTTCGGATAGCTGCAGTTCATTGGATAAATGTTGCCCATTGTAATCACATTATTTCACAGCAAATTCTTGAAAAAATAAGCACCAATCATTCTTGCAAAGAACAATTTTATCTAAAAGTATTGAAAAGTGTTAAATACAAGGTGTTTAATTTACATAACAAGCAATAAATACACCATATCCAAACTTTTATTCTGTATACTGCTACCCTTGTACATATAATGTACTAAAAAGTCAGCAAATTGTCAACACCTTCCTTTTTTTTTTTTTTCCCCTCCTCTTTTTTTTTAAAGAAATCAATTTGACTTCCAACCAACAGTTTGCTACTATAACAAAGGCCACAAACAGTACGTCTGGGACAGCATACAGTGTTAAAACTGACAAACTCCAAGGGGGAAAAGAAACATCTAGCAAATAAACCGAGAAGCTCTAGGTCGTTGCTGGTGATATTAACATGTACTAGAAAACCTTAATACACTGCTACTATGATTTTTTCAATTGTTTAGTCAAATATTGTAAGAGCAAAGTAACGCTCTTACCGATCAAAACTAACTCTGTAGCCCCACTGTATCCTCCTGTCTGGCGTGGAAAGGTTTGATGCGATGTCGTAACTTTGCTCGAGCCGTTATTTTACAACAGAGCATTACCTCTAACTCAGAATTGCACATAAGAAGGCTATTAAAAAGTACAACAAAAATCTGCACAAATCAGACTTAAGAAGAGTCAGTATGCTGTACACTTTCTACAACTTTATGTCGATAGGTGAATAAACAATAAAGAAGTGATGCCACTAAGTTTCTCAGAAAGTTCTTCAGTTGAGGAATAATCAAATGGAATTTTTGTTGGTTTTTTGTTGTTGTTTTTTTTAAAATTTTTTTTATCTTTTTATTTTATTTTATCTTTTTTTTTTTTTACAAAAAAATGACATCCAGGTCAGTTTAAGACCTATAAGCTTATGCATTGAGCCTTAAAGACTGATCTTCTCTCCTCCTGGAAGAAATATCAATATCTATTGAATCCTTGCCAACAATGAGCCTTAATCTCTTCGCTGGAGGAAGAGGAATAAAGTCATCAAATTCATCATCATAATCATCTTCCTCTTCATCATCCTCTTCTGATGAAGATTCATCTGCTGTTTCCTCCTCATAGTGACCATAATCATCTACTTCCATTCTGGACTCCAGCAGGGAGAGGGTTTCACTACAACACACCCCGTTCTCACGAAGCTCCTCAGGGTACGGCCCTCGGTTCTCCTCCTCTCGTTTTAGCTGTATTTTTAATTTTGTTGAACTATTGCCTGATCCTGAGTTAAACCCATTATTTAGCTTTGCTACATATAAATTATTATCTTTTTCATGGTCTTTACTTAATTTGATGCTTATTTTTGAAGAATTCACTCCGTCACTTTCTTGGTCATTTGCCTTGCTACTGCTATCGTGGCGCCTCCGAAGAGTCAGTTTAGGGATCCCAGAGCTATTTTCAAGGATAAGTTGTGCATCATACCTTGTGATTCGTCTTTTCTTTTTACTTTTTGCAGTTCTAAAACTGTCTTTTGCTTTAAAACTGTCAGATGTTACAAGAGAGCAGCCACCAGAGCCAGGGACACAGTCTTTGTAGCCCACAGGCGTGTCCACCACGTTATTCCTCTCTCCGAGCTCCGAATGAGAACTAACCAAATCTGGTACTTCATCTTTCACAGCTGTATTGTGCATAGTATCAGTTTCTTCTGTTTTTGCAGATGGTTTCACAAGTTTTCCTTGTCGAGATTTCTTTTTTGACATGCCTGCATGACTTTTCTGGCACCTGACATCCACTTTATGTGCTGGTCCATGAGCCACCCCATTTTCATTGATCACATGAGACTGCTGCTCCAAAAGGTCTGATTGCATTCCGGGCAAATTATTCTTATAGCTATCCAACATATTTGGTTCAAGCTTTATGTCAGAGGTCTCCTTCGAATTCATCCTTGTTCTCACTGACCTCCTGGTTATGTATGTGCAGGGTGGTATATCACCATGCTCGTGAGCACCTTTCACAGAATTCAGTTTATGTTCTCTTGCTGCATGCCTTGTTAAGCATCCACTAGAGACTGCAACTTTGACTGGTCCCTCCAATTCTTTATCCTTTTTAATGGGCAAGTTTTTATACAAAACTACTTTAGGCTCTTTGAGAACTAAGTTTCCCATTTCAAGCTTTCTAGAAGCATTCTTTTGCTCTGGCCTTTTGCACTGATTTCTCAACTTTATCTTTGAAAGTAAAGGCTTCGCAGGCTTTTTCAGTCTCTTTGGTACCCTGGAATTATTTATATGAGTTAGTTTAGATGAGGTAGAATTTGATGATGCTGGAATTCTTGATATTGACTGTCTCGTTAACGTTCTGTTTTTGCTGTTCTTTTTTACGCCAATTGAAGATTTTCTGTTAGCTGCAAAAGCAAAAAGTGATTTGTTATGACATGGCTTTATTCTGCATTTCTCGCTCCCAAATACTGCAGTTATTTCATTTATTTTGAACACTTCATCAAAATCTGTGGAACAGGCCAGACAGTATGCAGTAAGGAGTAGGACTGCTTAACTTGCAACTCAGACATGAAAGGAATTGTCAAACAAGTCAGAAGTACACCTAAGTTCCAGGTACAGTTCCCTCACTGCCTCCAATATAGCAAGTTTGGCTTTTACTGAATTTCTTCTATTGATTTTTTTTAAAAAATCCATCCCACATTAACCAGTTTTTACTGAGTATTATTCTGAGGATCTGAGGATCAGCATGCTCTAGTATTAATCTCAGAATTTTTTCCTACAGGGAGAGCAAAAGAAAACCCAAGCCCTTAAGTTCTGTAATGGTTTCAGTTTCAGGTATCCAGGTGTCAGTCACCTACTGTGGTAAGCAAAGGAGTTTCACCTGCCCAAGTAAAGCAGCAACTCCAGTGCTTTGTAATCCCAGATCATAAGAGGGTTTGGGGAAGTGGTTTTTTTTTTTTCTTCATTTTAAATATCACAGCAGCTAACCAGAAGATAAGCAGATGGAACTATAAGATTTTATATGGCTCCAAACCTGCTGCTAGTTAAGTTGAAGTTACTTATATTTTTGCCCTGAAGGTGGCAGGGGTGGGGAAGGAGGGAAGTAAATAAATTATCCTCACTACTCCACCAACAGAAGTCTCTCAAGAGCATCACAAACAAAAATCCCTTCCGATTACTAACTGTGTACTTTCACTTCAGAATAGATACCTGAGCTATCAGTCCTGGACGTGGAGAGGGAACAGCTGCCCAATTTAAAGGATCTCTAAAGGAAACTACTATTTGTTTAATAATCTCTACTAAGAGTATTTATTTAAAAACTGTTTTCTGCAAAATGTAAGCAGCTCAAACTATACAAGTTTTCTTTCCTAAACCATACTACTGCATGTGATAGTTTACCATATTTTGAAATACCTGCATAACTGATAGAACTTTAACTGACATGTTTAGAAGTATGACACTATTTGCTTCTAAGTAAAAGAAAACTTTTAAAAATATAAGAAAAAAGAAACCAAGAACATATCACCTATTGTTCTTGAAACATTTGAGGAAAACCATGAATGTACTATTTAAATTGCTTTGAAATTCCTGAATAAATTACAGGTCTAAAGACCAGTACCTGAGATGCATCTCAGCACTAAGAGAGGAATTCCATCACAGTGACAGTTTTTCATGTTTTTACAAAACCTGTAATCCTGCACTCCAAGCTTCTGCCCTTACTTACTTGCATTGGCTTTTTCCTGAGTGGTATCTGCATCAGTGTTAGAGCTGACAGACTGGCTGTCTGAGTTTTTACTGCTGTCACACAACTTTTTAAGTCTGTTCAATCGTTTATCTGTTTCTCTCAGTCCATATTTACTGTTAATCACAGGAGTAGGTGCTGGCAATCCCACTCTTGATTTAAAAGCACCAGTTCCACGTCTACAAAAAAAAGAGGACACATTGTATTAATAACTATTAATATAAAACTTAGAACTTTGTTTCATATACAATAGCTTGAACCCCAGGTATATTTGGATAAAAAATACCAATAACTACTGAATTTGTTAGCATTTTGTGGGCTGTTTTAATAACTTATCTATATACTTATTTTAGTAAGATGTGCAGAAAAACTTTCCATTTATTTCTTGCAAGAAGAAAAATTGCAAAAATAGGTTTTCCTTGCTTTATGTCTATTTTAGTATCATTTCAGAGTCAAATTATTCAGGTGAAAATGAAATATGGTACTTCAAAAACTACCATAATACTTCTATTAGCTTAGATAACTTAAATTTTTCCTAATCACATGAGATTAGTAAAAAAAAATCCAGCTTCAGTTACAGTGCTTGTTACTGTATCAGCCACAGTTGAAAAGCACAAGAAAATGGAATAAAATTATCACATAGTTCTGTGTTCCTCCAGAACTGAAATACTCCAGTATGTATTTACCATGAAAATGAAGTGGCTGAGCAAACCTAGGACTTTTTTTCTTTTAAAGTAATCACAGAAAAGGATGAATATTAAGAATTCCTGTACTTACACTTCAACCACTACTAACTAGGATTCCTTTGATGCTCTTTAGTAATCCATTACACTTGCACTTCCTAGAATTACTGAAGACAACTTCAGTTTGGATTCCAGTGTGTTTACTGGAAGAAAATCCACAAAACTTAACCAAAAGTGCACCAAAAAGATCAGACAGGATCTCAAGCTCCACAAGGCTAATTATTATGCAGACACAATACTTGTTCTCAAATTAACTGTTATTTGTTTGATATGGAATATTCTTGCTGTATTCTTTTGAATTCTGCAAACTACAGGCAGCTTAAGATACTTGACTGAACTTGGCACAAGCAATAACCAATTCAGGTCAGAAGCAGTGGTGCTATAAACAGCCACATGTCATCTCTGGTTGTCTCAGTTAGCCAGCATGAACAGCAGGCTCACCTAAAAAGAGTACATGCACATATGCAAAGATATGCAAATCTTCTTGGTGATGATTTGTGGAGGCTTGAAAAAAATTGTATAGTGCCAACCTTCCCACAGCTCCCAAACGTACCCCACAGATTCTCAGATGTATTTCAACATTATAAATAAACAAACTTTACAGCATAGTCAAAATTGGGTCACTAAAAGATGATTTTTTTGTGGTGTACAGCGCGATAGTTGCCTCATTGGTGTTGGTAAGTACTCATTTTTCCTTGCTCAACTCCCCTAAATTAAAATCTGTCTGATTTGATTGCTCTAACACAGGCTTGAGACTGAAAAACATATTCCTAAAGTTAGAATTACTGAAGCGTTAGCTTTAAAATACAACATTTTCATGTACTTAAAATATGAAGATGACACTTAGTGAAATGTTCAGACACATAAAATTGGTTTGTCCTGAAAGAGAAAGTTATGTCCCTATTACATTAAAGTCAACGGCCAAAGGAACCTGAGCAAAAGGAAATGTATCCTTCCACGTAATAAGCAAAGAACAATCGAGGTCGGAGACTGTACCCTTCACTTGGAATGATCTACCAACATCACTGGTGGAGCTTGGAGGTCCACACCAGAAGGTTTTCCCTTGTACTGAAAGAATTATTAGTGACCAAACTAGCCAGTAAAAACCAAGACAAGATTACTAAACTATTTATATGTAGGTGCACTAAGCTATTTCTCAATATGATTAATATTTTGTCCTTTATAGTTTTTTTTTCTCTCTACAGTTTGATCAAACCATAACAGAACTGTTACTGGTTCTGTGTAGCTCCTCTTGGAACCAGGTAAAGCTCTCAGAAATGATGCTGAGCCTCCATGCTCACAGTAAGCAGAAGTTTCAAAAGGGCAAAACTCAACTATGAAATTCTTTCAACCGACTGTGTGAAGAGACGAGGCTGGGACAGCACAAGTGAAAAACAAATACAACAGCTTTGCTGCTATTGTGCAATGGACAGATATAGGCAAGTACTGTTCAAACCAGCAGATCTTTACAAATATACAACCCCCCAGGTTCTAATAACACAGGGTGAAAACTACTTTGCCATTCCCAGCAGAAAAGAACTTCAGGCCAACATGGAAAACATTAATTAAATTTGCTTTTTCTAGTGGAAAAAAAACAAGCAAAAGTTGGGGGTCAGTTCCTACTGCTCTCATAGCAGTTACAACTGCTTTTCCTTCAATTCTACTTTATTCATTACAGAGATTTTTAAGAATCTATATTTCTTTTTTGTTGTTCTCATTTTTGGCTATGTCTGTAAGAGAATCAGAAGAAAAACAGAATGCAGGAGTTCTCAGGAAACATGACCATTCAGTACAACAGAAAGTCATTACAACAAATAGCTAGGTAGCAATTATAATGTGTCCAAAAGTCTTGAGTACTCATAATCAAGGACTTCTGGTTTCACAAAATATATCATGAATATGCCCAATTCTATCCAAAACTTCTTTACACCAGTGCATACCTCTCACAGGTGTAACACTCGCAGTATTCATTGTTTTCTCCAAAAAACCCATCTCCATAGTAACAAGAGATTTCTTCTCCAGGCTCAATATCTCTTAGAGCTTTCACACATGCTGTATCTCTGCCCGTTGATACAAACTGGGGAAGGAGATGACAGGAAGAAGGGGGGGGGGGGGAAGGCATAATTATTAAGGTTGAACAGTATCTAAATAAGAAAAAAAAGTGAAACAGGTGGGGAAGAAAGTGTTCAGGGACAAAAAAAATGCAGGGGGAAAAAAATGTGGGGTGCTTTAATTACTTTTAATTTCTTGCTTACCTTACAGTTAGGTCTGCAATCTGAAAAAGGTCCAAAAGATAAAGTCAATTAACTGTTGATAAGACCTGAAACATGAATAGTTGTAGATATCTAAAGTAAGGATTCACTCTGACTTCAATAACTGTAGAATCTCAACTAAATACTGGGGGCTATGCTAGTACTGCACAACACTGTACATTAAAAGTTACCTATTTTGATACAGTTTGGTTTCTGAGCTCTTCCCTATGCAATCACAAATGTTCACTTTCCCTCCCCTTTGAGGTAACAGGATTTACCTTAAACCCTACCTGCTTTTCCTTCAGCATATAAATGCAACAGAATCAGTCAAGCTACTGTGCAAAAGGTTAAAAAAGGCATAAGAAGTACACCTAAAAATTATGTTACTGTTGACTAAGTTCAGAAAGAATTCAAGGTAACCCACAACGTGCTCCATTAATTTAGCTGCCAGTCCCAAAGTCTCCACGAAGGAAGAAGGCATCACTTCCTAAAGCTTTCTCCAAGTTTCCCAGTTCACAGCAAATCAGCTCTGGCCTGGGAAAATCCCAGCAGGGTTTTGTCCTACAGCAATCCAGTATGCAAGATTCAGACATTTTCTTTAAGGTCCTGTGCTGCTCTGCTCACACAGAACAACTTGTTGCCTCTCAGAATAACAGTTCTGAGAACAACTGCTTATATCCTTTCACATGCTTCCTATGCTGACTACTCACCGTGATTGATAAATGCAGCAGGACCAAGCCAGAGTTGTGCACAGTTTTTGCGTGTGGAATACATCACACTGAAGTCATTCTCCCCATGTCTCAGCAGCATGTTTTCTTCCATTTCTGACAGTTCAGCAATACAGCCCACGAGTAATTCTATTTTATCATTTCGTTTCCTTTAGTGTAAAAACAGTAGCAGAAATAAGAATACACATGCCAAAATTGCAAAGTAATTTCACAAAAAGAACAGAACGTGTTTTGTAAACCATTCCTCAGCCCCTATAAACCTCATGTTTTAATTCAGTTAGAGACAGGATATTAGGCTAAATACTTTTTATCAGACATGAAATAAATGTTTTTATGCTCCTATATAGAATCAATTGCACCAATTCTAACAGACATTACCACCATTGTCCCTCCAATTTCCTGAGACTGCAAGTAAGAAATTGCAAGTTTATTACTTCAGCTTCTGGAGTTGTTAAAACCAAAAGCAAGTTTTTTTTTTCCATTTGTGCACACTCTCTCCCCATCAGCACTAAAACCATTTTGACTTCCTCCAGCTGCTCTTGTTTGCATTTCCTATGCTTCTTCCTTTGGCTAAGAAAGCACAGCGTGGAACTTCGATGAACATAGATGCTTAGAACTCCACAACTTCTTTAAAAAGGCCCAGTATTGACTCAAAAAGAGGCCAGAATTCAAGCAAGATGTTTTCTTCTCTCACGAGTAGTTCTTCAGCATCCTGTTGGTCCTTCAAAAGGATGATTGCAGGGGGAAGGGACACAATGACCAACAAAACCCAACAGAACCATGATGCCATCATGTTCAGACAGCCCATCTGCCATCATACAGATCTGCAGATCAGAGGCACTGAATACTCAGCCCAGGGAGAAGCACACAATCTCCATGATCTTGCAAGGGCGGTGTTTCCACTGCTCTTTAGAGTGGCCATTCCAAATTTTGGCCAGATTGCTCTGACACAGATGAATATGGAGATACTGAATATACATGAAGGACATAAACTAGAAGCCAAGCCTTTTATTTGCAGAATTCTTCTTTTATAGAGAACGCTGAGAACTCTGTCAGTTTTGAGTCTCAATAGTTTTCCAGATATCAGCAGAGTTAAGCAGCCCCTCTGTATTGCTCTCTCAGGTCACTCAACATATTGAGCATGAAAAGATGATTCATTTTCAACACACCTGAATACAAAGCTTCCACCCCAAAGAATCAGCCAAGGAGAGAATTAAAACCCAAAAGAAGCCAACCCCCAAAATACTGATATAATTATCATGATATAATTATCATGATTGTGGAACTTCCAGCTACAGTCATGGAGAGCTAGAAACTGGCCTCAACCTTCTTACAGCTTACTCTCCCACACACTGACACACTAACAGCATGTTTACTTGGTACGCTGCCAGCATAATGTCTAGCCACTCAGTCCTAGCCCACACATAACGGCGTATCATCATCTCAGATGTGCTGTTATGAGTAGGTACTTCCACAAAGCAAAACAAATATAAATTACAGGGGAAGGAGAGGGAAGGAAGGGGAAAATTTATTTTAGAAGCTGAATTAACCCAGAAATCTGCTGGTGCTGCCACAGACATGCTTATAATCAAACTCAGATGTGCCAAAATGAGATGAGGGTTCCAACTCTGTGCTTCCAGAAGAGATTTATCTTTCTCAAACAAAATATTGAAGTAACAGCCTTTAGTTTCATAAAGGTGAAAAACTTATTTCCCTCACAATTTGTTGTGTAACAAATCCGGCATAACGTGAGTCACGACATGGTTGTGCTTCTCACACGAGGCCAACAACTCATGATTAGAGGAAAATGATTATCTGACTGAAAACAAGATTAAAAAAACCCTTGTTTACTGAAAACTGTATGGCTATTTCCAAATATACAGAGAAACATCTCACAGATGCATGTATTGTCTGTTAAGCACTTAGCAGACACCAAATTTAATTTGTAAGTAAAGACACAAAACTTTGCATTTCGCTGACTGCAGTTTTGATTCTAAATCATGCTTTTAAAATATCTTTTTTAGAATTTTTCAAAATAAGTGACAGAAACAGAATGCAGCAGTAAACTATACTTCTTACCATTCTTTTGTTGCAACGATTTTGGCTCCGTTTTGCTCAGACGAATACCGATTACAAGGCAGTATCTCAAACCCACTGTCAGTTGCAAACATTCGTAAATAAATAAATACCTGCAATGAGAGAAAACAGTACTCTTCTATTACAAGCAAAACAAAAGAAGGGAGAAACTTTATATATAAATACTGAAAGTCAATGAACTGCACAAGAAAAAAAAAAACCACAAAAAATGGATACTGCAATGGGATGCTGTATGCTGGAATGCATTCCTAGTTGTAAATTTTACCTATACACATTATGTTAACCTTATTTCCTCAGAGTGACTTGCAGGAATCCTCACATGGATAATGTAACTATTCAAAGAGTTAAAAAAAAATAATCAAAAGATGCCTCAAATGGTACAAAATTGGCCCAACCAATGAAAATGGGTAATTTCTTCTTAAAGTCACTGAGTGGCCGCATTCATAAATTCTTCCCAGAGCTTTAAGAATCACTGAGACCAAACAACCTACAGGATCCACTTCTGTTATTTCCAGTTCTCAAAAAGATACTGCTTCCATAACAAATCTAGATACTGAATTCAGGGATTGCTGGACCAGTTCTTTTTAGTTAAAGTGGGGTTGTATTACTACTCAAAAAACACTTTGGGAAAGCAGAATTTGCTGCCTGCTTTTTTCAACACTACTGCATTTGATGGACAAATTCCTTTTGGTTGTAACTGAAAATAATGCACTCGTTCCTGAAGTTTTGTTTTGTTTTTTTTTAAAGAAATATTATGATTTCCTTGCAACTCTGAGAGTCACAAACCTTGACGCTATATACAAAACAGATTTGGTGTGTGGGAAGCAGAGGAAGAGGAATAACACTCCTACATAACGCCCCTACACCCAAAACAACCAAGGTATTTTGAGGTAGCAAGGCTTCTCCCTTTTTCTTTACCTTTCTTTGTCACACAGCTGATTTACAATAGCTGTAAGTAAAAAAAAACAAATCAAAACTAGATGATCTTTAGGTCCCTTCCAACCCAAACCATTCTATGATTCTATGATAAAGAACAACCACAACCTTCCAAAGAATGAAACAAGCCCTTGAAACTCTTGTCTCCCAGAAGTAGGCTTTATCTCTTCTGCTTATGACTTAAGCCATCAGCAAAAGAGTCAAATGTGTTTTCCTTTCTACATGTCCACTAAATAAAAGGCAATGAAGAGTTAACTCAAAAATAAGGGCAGGGTGGGGGAAGCTAGCAGGGTTTTAAAAAAATAAAGGAAGTTTCTGTTAAAAAGCAATCAAATAACATGACAGAGCAGTAGATTACTTTCCTTTACTACTGCTACATTCCTACAAAATCTTTACATTTTCTTAGCCTTTCAACCATCTGAAAAAGGACATTAATGACAAATACACCTACATGTTCCTTGAACAACCTTTCCTGCATTTTGTTCTTGTTAAGAAAATAGTGCCGGGCCCAGTCACCTGACGTCAAGGACTTGAAGGCTTTTTCCAAGTGCTCATCTTTCTTGAAACGTTCAATCACCTCTTTTAATTCTTCTTGCCTTCCTTTAATAGGTCGAAATCTGAAATAAAGAATAAAGCTCTTCCAGGCCACTGTTACTCATTCTCAATTCTTCCTCACAGTTACTCGTAGCAGAGTTCTTTTGCTAGCCATATATTTAACTCCTAATGAATCTGAACATCATGTACTCAAACCACAGGCCCTCATTTCCTGAAGCAATGGCAAAGGTAACATTTCAAGTAGTATGCTTGACTTTAACTCTCCATTCTGCTGAGAAGCACAATTTATTTATAAAACAAATCCTGGGTAAGATTAACCAACACAGAATAGTATTTCACTGTTTTCAACACCTATCATCTAGAACAAAGCAGCTAAAGAATTAGTATAATAAAAGTGATACTGTCCTTACTTTCCTAATAAATTTACTATCATTAAAAGTGCATGTGCAAAAAAAACCCCAGCAAACAAACTGGATGCTGTAAGTTTCCTAGTTAACACTGGTATCAAGTAATATCACTGCGATTTTAAATTTAAGGCCTCTACTACCTCACATACAATACTGTTTTTTTATAAATAGAGAGCAAACCATTAGAAAAGACAGAGTAAGAAATCTCAAAACAGAAAAAATACACAACTATCTTGAAGAGTGATTTCAAATCAACTTTTGCCCAACCAAAAGCCTTATTATATTGACAAATCTACTATATGGGTTTATGTAGACTGCAGATTTAACACTTGTGTTCATATAAAACACAGCTCTTAGTGACTATACAAGAAGTATCTGTAAATAGTAACACCCAGCATAGGTACATCATCTGTGGAAGTCTCAAGTTCTACAAGATAGAGCGACTATAAGAGTTTTTCCCCAAAATACTAGAAAATAGGAAACAGGTAGCTGAAAATCATGGGTAGATAAAATATGAAAATAAACCTCTGTGCATTAGCAGAGAATTCTGCTTTCTGCCCAAAGCTTGAGATTTAAGGAAAAAAAAAAACAATCTATCCTTCATATCTTCAACAGGAAAAAAAACGGTTACAGAAAAAACCTGTATGACCACAAGAAGCAGGAGCTCCATTTCTGAGCTACAAAAGCATCAAGAGAAGGCAGAACTCAGAGATTATGGCAAATCTCTAAAAATTGCCTTTGACTGAGCACACACCTACATTTACTCTGCTTTGGGGTGGAGGTGGGGCATGCGTGCTTTTAAGCATATGACACATCCCAAGGGACTCTTCAAAGATCAACATTTTCTAGGGTCATGAGAAACAGTTTTCTGTGACTCCTTTTAGAGCTCTCACCTTTTGCTCACACAGCATATGGCAAAAGTGTTAAACAAGCTAACAGCTTTTGATTAAATCCGTAAGACTAAGTCCCATTACCTGCTGCCTGAAGTGTGTTACCATGCTGACTTTATTTCCTTTTCCTTACCAAGTGAAGTCTGCATTTGATGACAAAAGTATACAAGGGGAAATAAATTCTGGAAGTTGGTGGAAGGAAACCTCATCAACTCCCCCACTGCCACCCTGGTTTTTAAAGGACCATATCACTTGGTTTATCCTCATCTTAGAATGGTGAATGTTGCAAGTAACTTCTTTTCACATGACCAAGATTTGCTTCTTCTATGAAACTTGTATGAAGGAAACAAAATACCTTGTGTTGCACACCCCAATTTTATTTCACCTCTTGCAATAGTAAGAGTTTAATCAGCAATAACTAATAATGATGAGGATTCAATTTCTTTCATTAGAAGTAAAATGCTGTATGTATGCTCCTGATACAATAAAGAAAGATCTCCTAACAGCAGTATCACTTCCAGCAGCAATGCAGGTTCAGTGTTCCATGCTACTGCTTTTACACATCTCTGCATTCTCCGTCTGAAAAACCTCCTTGTAATATAACCACTAAGCAACCTTTTACATCTTCTTGAATATGGCAAAAATGATCAGCATAAGTCTGTGAGATTTCAGAGAAGATACAGTAAGTAGTTCTGAGAAGACATTAGATAAGTTTTCTTCTGCCTGGGATAACATCTAACGAGATAGCAAGAGATAAATGCCCACTTAGAATTGTAGTACGTATCATGCCAAGAAGTTTCAAATCAAGTTCTTTACTAAAGAATATACTTATCCCATCTCCCCAAAAAGCCAACTGCCCAACAAGCTGCTAAAACTTCATGATGGAAGAAAACTCCCTTCAGCCTACAGGTGACACAATCATTATTTCTGTTCTGTAGCACACAGCCAAGTCTCCCTCCACTTGCCAATTACATACAGGAAGAATGTCACCCAGTTCTCCCAAAACCAAAAAAGATTTCTCCCAGATTTGGTAGTCATAACTCACAGAGCTTCCTCAGACATTAAGGGAATTTCAAATGACATAGCTTGAACCAAACCTGACTAGTTTCAGACTAGGACTTGCTCTCATTTTTCAGTTTCAATCAGAAATAGTTTTCCCAACAGGGCCTCAACTATACTCACATCATGAGAAGTACAAAACACATCAACAAGCACAAATGACAGGTCAACATTTCGTTTATGTCTTTATCGGCAAATATTACAGGAGGAAAAGCCACAGGATTTACACCTAAAACTGGCCTTCAGCTATGTCTGTTCTTGCTGGGCTAAATGATTTCCCTCTCCCTGACATTTTATGTTATGTGTTGAAATGCACCAATTTTTTAGCTAAGTGTCCTGCAGGAGCAAAGACAGGTGAAAAAACTTTCACATTCAAAATTGCATTAGCCCCTGAGACAGGCAATGTATGTGCTGACAGACATAATCATACTCATTTATCATCAAGAAGCTTGGTCTAGGCCAGCTAAAGAGAGCAGTGTCCCAACTCAACCAAGGGGGGGGGGGGGGCGGGAATAACATCGACACCTTACATTTTCTATCAGTTAGAAGTACATCTTATAGCCCCAAGGTGACAATCATATTTCAGGTCTTTCACAACATACCATTCTCAGAGGCTGACTAGATGTCTACCTTAGGTAAGCTCAGAACCTGGCTCCAATCCTTTAAAAGTCATCTGCATATCTCCATGGATCACATCCAGCAGCTGTTCCTATGGGTTCTTGTCTCAAGGCATTCCACACTGCTGGTGGAATTCCTTTAAATGTCTAGCAGAAACTTATGTAATACCATTCCTGAGAAGAAGAATAGTTAGTGCATGCCCAAGTCTTGAATCAGCCAAAAAGAAGGCTGGAAACAGGAAGGGCATGTATATAGACTGTAAAAACCCCAAAGCATTGAAAGGTCAGATGAATGGTACTCTGTATGCCAGGCATTTGAATCGTGGAACAGGAACTGGGTTTTTCAAAGAACATGTCTCTCTGCACCCAGTGGTTCAAATATTAATACCAAGGACCTCCTGCAGCACCTCTACTCAAAACACTGTACTGATATCTTTTACCTGGTGACAAGACAGTGACGATGAGAAAAGATAAACAGGAAGCCAAACAACCAAGAAGCATCCACAAGTACATGGAGAGATGCTGGAAACCAACATAACGATGTGCAGCACTTCACTGCATGGGCTCCCAAACCAATGAAACCGAATGATACTCTGCATCCTGAGCCCGAGTTAGTGAGTTGTTCACAGCTCAACAGCACATGTAAACTGCACTGAGAGGATATAAAGTTTTAAGCTCAGCCAGAATACTACAACACAGACTCCTCACAAAAGCTTCAGCACTTTCACAGGCATATCTCCATACATACTTTAAAAGGTACCTTCTGATTTGAGACATTGATTATGCTCGGAAGCCTAGAAGTTGAGTGTTCCTTAAGAATTTGAGGGTCTGCTGACTGACACTTCACATCTCCCAGGAATATCATCAAATAGCAGTTCATTAATTAGTCTTTCCCACCAGCACTACCTACCAAAAAGTAATCAGTTTTGAGAAGCAACCTTAGATACTATCGTTCTGGTGTTACAGGGCTTCCTCATTTACACACAACATTGAAAAAAAAAAATTAATAAAAAAAAATCTATGCATCTTGCTGGAAGAGTCTACATGACTGTTTCTGAGCACCACCATGAAGAGAGCCTGAAAAGACCCCACAGTTACATGTATACATATAACTGAGCTGAAGAAAATGGCTTTCATCAGTAAAATAGGAAACTAGTTCAAAGAAGAGAAATAGAGAGACAGAAAGAGCACAACACTAACAAAACAAACCAGCCAACCCAGCGTCTAAACAGAGAGTCAATTAAAGTCAGAATTGTTTATACAGACTTCTGGTTTGCTCCCATTAACAGTACCTTTATTAGATTCTATCATGGAAACTGAACAAGACACTCTGCTGTTTGAACCTGCTCACAGGTACAGACTCCTTGAGCCACCCTACAGAGAGCTTCAGGGTCACATCCCACAGAGCAGAGAGTGCTGCAGAACAGTCTGTTGTTAAAGGTAAGCTACAAATTAAAAACTCAGCTATCACAATACCTTTAAAGAAACAGTAATAGCCCTTCTTCCTGACAAGCTGCAGAATAGAAACTTTTCACCTTTCCCTACGAAATATTTATTTTCTTCCCTTGTCAACAAGATCCAAAAAAGCTATGGCTATTGCAACTTCAAAGTCAGCTAGAAGATGATGTCCCAGTTCAGGGTTAAGTGAGTCGGTATCAACAAGGAAGACATAGGAAAATGGCTTGGGGAAGCAAAGCTCTTTCTCTCTCTCAAGTTTCTCTTACCTCAGGAATACTTAAAGTATCTTGAAACTCCAAGGTATAAAGCCAAAGGTCAGTGAGATGCTTGCCTATAAAGGAAGTTAAAGGAGAGTTTCCAGTAAGTTCAGAAGCACAGTACCTCGCTCAGTCACTGAGAGCAGTGAGTTTGAACAAAAAGGATAAATCGATTCTGCAAGAGATCCAGTATAGAACTCCACACAGGGTACCAGTGCATGATAAAGACAAACTTCTAAATCTATTTCCTAACTTCTGACTAGTAAACACTGAGAAGAGTGAATTTATCAAAACACAGCATCCCAACAGTCTCTTAACAACAGGCACTCTGTCTGGATGATATTTTTATTTAAGTGGCTATGGGAAAGACAGCAAGTTACTGTTCATCTAACACCAGAGATGAGCACAAAAGCTAGAACTGCAGGGCTGTTAAGCATTCAAGACAGCACAGCAAGAGCTGAAAATCATCTGCTTATTATGAAGGTAAACAATTTATTTAGTTAACATACAATTTGGCGTTCCCCCTGTCCAATCTGAATACGAGTATCTCACTTAGAAGCTAGTTACATAAAATCAACTTCTTCTGTGTTTAATCTCCAGTGTTGTCATCTGGAAAAAAACCCATGTTCTTTAAAGGCCAAAGTTCAAAATGGCCTTTTTAATGAAAAAAGTAATCCACGTTACTTAAATTTCTTGAACTTCAACTATACACACACCAATGTGGTCAGAACTCCAATACAGCCTAGAACAGAAGTAAAGAAAATTCTAACAGCGACATAGTTCCATTCATTTATTTAAATAAATACGGGGGACACAAAAAAAGACCCCAAACTTTTCTTCATTCCTGTTCTGACACTCCACATAGTAAATTTAATGTAGTGGTTACCATGACCACTGGATGCAAGCCATTCCATCTTCTGGAGATGTAATACTTTTTATTGAAGTTAAAGGTGCAACTAGAAAAACTGTGTAATAGTAAGGTGGTGAGTGCTGGTTTGGTAGGGTGGTGGTTTGTTTTTACGAGGGAGTTTGTGTGGGTTTTTGGTTGTGACTTTTTTTTAAAAATCCAAACCATTCAGCAGCACCAAAACGGTTCCAATGTAATCACTCTGTGTGACTACACCTAGTGAAGGAAGCCAACCAAGAGCAAACTAAGGGACTTTACTGAATTAAGTTATCAGCAAAATTAAAAAAAAAAATGGCAAAAGCAGATTTTACACAGAAGTCAAACAAAGTCATTTTGGAACGTATGCAGACACTGAAGCATTTAAATGCTTCACTTTGAAACAGGGTGTCCCTACATAAGCTATGTATCTTTAATCCACTATCTCCATAGCACCACAACACTAAGTTGAACTATATGACCACGTAACCTTTTCTAGCAGAAGCCACATGACTTGCTCTACCTCCAAACCCTGTTCAAGATGAATACTGAGCTCTAATTACTGTACTGAAATGAGCTACCGGGCGCAGAAGAGATTCAGCACAGATCCATGAATGCAAGTGGTATGGAACTCTTTTGCCTTTTTTGTCTATACTGCTCAGCAGTGACTCTAACAGACAATAAGTGAAATACCCTATCACGTTCAGAAATGCTGACAGTTTACACTGAGACCAAAAACTGCTCTTCATGCAGTGTTAAGAGAAAGCAGCTTCCTGTACATCAGCCCCAAACACTTCATGTTTGCTATGGAAAACAAGGAAATTCTTAAAGCTTGGTCCTTTACTCTTATGTTATCAGACAAAACCCACCCATACCACACACCAGTTTGTAACTTGGCTGAAAACAGCAGTACACAGTTAGGAAACACCCTTAGATCCTCCTAAAAGTTACTACAACATGTTGGACTTCCTAAATCACTTGCAAACTTACAAAGACATTGGAACTGCTCTCAGTATTCCCTAGCACAATGCCGGTGCTTTAGGGAATCAGGAAACAACAGTGACTGGTAACAGCAGCAGTACGATAGGAATCTGGCATAGGATCTACATACTAACACATTTGTATAAACATAGTAAAGGATGGATTAACCATTAAGGCATGCAACTTTGAGATTCAGCACGCTCAGCCTAGGGAAAAGCATCTGAAAATGAGAGATGGTGACATAAGCAAGAACTCACTTGGTTTTTTACAAGTGTCAGTTTTAATCTCTAGCGTCAGATAAATCTTCAACCAAGGAAGTAATAGCTTGCAAAATCAGTTTTGTTTTTACAAAAAGGACAGGCATGCAAGACTAAGTAAATCTTACAGCCAGGACAGCCTTTGGCACAAACAACAACAACAACAACAAAGGTCTGATATAAAAGGGTTTGTACAAGAAGACACAAAACCTCTCAGAAGAGCTGTATTTGACAAGATAATACCTGGGTCTGCTTAGCCTGGAGAAGACTGAGAAGGGATCACATCAATGTTTATCAATGTCTAAAGGGTGGGTGTCAAGAGGATGGGGCCGGACTCTTCAGTGGTGCCCAGTGACAAGGGGCAATGGGCACAAACTGGAACACAGGAAGTTCCATCTAAACATGAGGAGGATCTTCTTTCCTCTGACAGTGACAGAGCACCGGCACAGGCTGCCCAGAGGTGGTGGAGTCTCCTTCTCTGCAGACATTCCAAACCCACCTGGACACCACCCTGTGTGACCTGCTCTGGGTGACCCTGCTCTGGCAGGGGGCTGGACTAGATGATCTCCAGAGGTCCCTTCCAACCCCCACCAGCCTGTGATTCTGTAAACACTTCCTAACACGTTT
The DNA here is from genome assembly GCA_028020825.1 of Podargus strigoides. Lineage (NCBI taxonomy): Eukaryota > Metazoa > Chordata > Aves > Caprimulgiformes > Podargidae > Podargus > Podargus strigoides. The sequence continues at coordinate 8,090,100 of CM051633.1, forward strand.
GGTGGTGTGTGGTTTGTGTGTTTTTTGTTGTTTGTTTGATAGGGTTTTTGTGGGGTTTTTTTGTTTTTGTTTTGTTTTTTATTTAACTGCTAACCTGCTATTTTGTTGAAGTAAGAGCTACCAATTTGATGAAAGAATGACCACATGGCCTGTAGAGAGGGCCAGAGGCTCTGAAAACAACCTGCCTTCCCTTGGAAATCCAAGAGAAGGATGAAAGGATGAAAAAAAAAAGTTACTTTTGAGTAAAGCCACTGAAGACATCTCCAGAGCTGCATTTTATGCTGCCCATCAAATCCCTGGTGACAAAAAGATATTTCAGAGGAACACCAGACAAACGCATAGGGAGATGCAACTGCAATATTTTGAGAACGTGTCTTCAGCTCTTTCAGACACTACTGAAATGACTGCTTACAGAGCCAGCAGCCCAACTCCCAAGATGGAGGGCATTCAAGAATTACAGGACTTTATTTTTATGGCCCCCAGAAAACAGAAAGAAAAATAACAACGATGTTCTTGTCACCACTCTACCATAAGATCACTAATTCAGTATAAAGAAGATGGAAAACAAAGACATTCCAACAATAATCCAGATATTTTACTAGAAAGTTACGCGTGTTTTTTCCCCTAATCAATACACTCTGGGGAGAACAAGAGGTCTTTACAAGCTCTTCAACTGAAGGAATGAATGAAGTACAGAAAATGCTTATATAGAAGACACACATACAAAAATAAACTTGGCTTCCAGAGGTAAGGTAAAGTACTTCAGTAAAGCAGTCTTAAGACCAACTTACTTACACTGGACTGCTAGTTGCAAAAACACAAACCTCTTCTGTTTCCAACAGCAAAGGAGAATGCTGGCATAGTCACTTCCACAGCATGTCTTTAAACAAATCAGAACAAGGGAACAGGAAACACTTGCTTGCCATCATAACTGGCTGTTTTATTTTAAGCGTGCCTCAATACACAAACAATGTAACTAATGAGACTTCATCACACTGAAGCAGAAGATGCCCAAACATAAGCTGTAAATCTTAATCTCTACTACAATCATGTATTTGGGTATTGGCATCTGGTATTTTGAAAATGGTCATGTCTTTTCACACTTGCCTTTCCCTTGCCTTCCCTCGAAGTCATAAACCAACAAGTCTCAAGAGCTCTAGAAAGACTACAGCTTGCTAGATGGAAGGAAGATTATCTAAGCAAGAGAGCTACAATAATGAGCAGATGTCATCACTGCTCCAAAAAGATAAACAAGGATTATGCTGATGCCTTTATTTTAATTCATTGCATCAGTAGAACCTCTCTCAATATGACATTATGAAAGAAGCAAGAAGATGTGTTTCTGGTATAAGTTCTAAGCCTCACCTAAGTATTTCCCATACTTGTCCAACATTATTATCTATTGTCCTCAAAGACTGCCTGTAACTGTTCTCCAAGTCTGAGAACGGAAGAAATACACAATGATAGCTTTTGTTGAAAACGTATGAGCAGAAAAGTAGCTTCTCCAACTATTAAACAATCAATACATCATTTCCTCAGCAAAAAGTGTAAGAATTAACGAGCTGTGCCTAACCTGTAGACTACCATTCCTGAACCAAACCAAGAAATTCTTTTGAGCATATATATTTAGCTTGATTAACTGCTGGAAATACAAAACCACTCCAAACTGAACTGTAAGAGTACCTACCAAGACACTGTTTTGGCCACAATGTGCTACTGTGACCACCAGAACAGGAAGAACTCAAGCATTCCTCAAAGATGGATGTTGCACTCTCCAGCAAAAAAGAAAAATCTCTTTGGATTAAGTCTTTACAGTTATTAGGACCACAATGCTGCAACTTCATGTGCAACTCAGGCTGTCCAGTTATACTAGCAACCATTCATGTTATGTGACAACACCAATTAATCTTGCAGCCATTTTTGAAGAAACCAGCTTGTTACATACACACAAAAATCTACTTAACTGATACTCTGGTTATGTGACTGTGCTGCACAGGTTGACTGTCCTTTTAAAATAGCCACCACAACAGTTTGAAGGGTTGAGCAGCCTGTTTCCTCTAATGTGCTCCCTGGAAACCCCAGCTCTTATTATTGTACTATAATAAGCACACAATTGCTGTCCTTAGAAACTTATCACTTATATATAGCTTCTCCATTAAGATAACAATGCAGCTCTTGTATGTAAACAAAAGCTCATTAAAGATCTATAGAGTATTGCTGGCATGTCTGTAAAACAGGAAGCAGCATGCAAAACCTAAACCCTAAAACCACACTGAATTTAGACCAGAAGTACTCACACAGGTGCATAGCAGAGCAAAAGTATTTGCAATTCTGCTAAGTTCCCAGTGTGCACATTAACTTATTTTAAATATACAGACACATCTGAGCAGCGTTCCTTCAGCATGGGTCCACAAGAACTTACGATCAAGTGGCACCAACACTGAGGTACTCAAACTATCTTCCTTGTGACGTCTGTCATAAGAGTACACATAAGATAAGTGTGCACCCACACACATGAAATAAACAGAAAAGTCCTCAAACACTAACTTCTGTCTTTGAAATATTTCATCTGACTAATGATTTAAAACTGATGATTTTTGGCAAGCTAGGAAACAGTGCCTATTATCAACCTGTTCTACAGCATAAACATACATGAGGCTAACAGAAACACCTATCACAGTTACAAATGCATGCTGCTACAGAGCTCCAAGTTCCAGTCTCACATGCAACACCATTTTAACAGCAGAAGCTACTCACAAATTGCTATTTTCTCAGACTTTCGTAAACATGCAAGAAATTCCAGTTTTGTTCTGATTACATCAACTAAGAAGATCAGTTGTTCTCTAAAAAATAAAGACAAGTTACCTAGTATTCATTTTGTGTGTCTGAAAACCTAAATAGGGATCAAGAACCAAACTAGTTGCTAGGTCATCATTTTCACATAGCTCCTTGGCAGACATTCCAGAGGAAGGCACGTAACGACTTTGACCCTCAAATCCTGAAGCACCGCTACCTGCAAATAAGAGAGCATAATTTTAGATATCATTTAAGGTATGTTATAAAGTCCAGCTATGCTCAGGGACAGCCAGTCACAGGCTGCAGACCAAAAAATATAGAATAATTAAGGAAGATGATAAAGTATCTTAAGAAGCAGAAGCATAGTTAAATTTTCACTCTTGCTTTTGTTCATTTATGTAGCAGCCAATGGAGAAAGTGTTTCAGAATATATTTTATACGTGTCTTTAATTTTGGTTTCCTTCTTTCTTCCCCTCACCAACTACAAGCAACTTTCCAGACTACAAAGTTTGGTCATGCTTGCCTCTCAAATTTCTGACCTAAAAACATGAAGACGACATGACAATTTCAAACTCCATTTTCCAAAAATCTGAATAAAGGACTTGCTCTGAATTTGTATTGCGTCCTTCATCTCAGACCAATAGCAAACATAAAAATCCATGTTCCTTAAAACTGTTACATAATGACTATTCATATATGGGACTTCATTCAAAATGGGATTTACTTCTACATGTGCATTCAGTAAAGCTGGGCTAGTAATTCAAATAACGTCATTCACTTCCCATCACACTAGTTCTCACTTACTGCCAATCATGTATTAGACCCTTATACCAGTTCAAAATTAATTTACATGTAGTTATTCTCACGTAACTTTTAAACTGATTGAGAGATCTATGCTCCTGGAGCGAGTTAACACATTCAACAAATAGAAATACAATTAATTCTTCTGATGATAGCTACACGCTGAATGCAGACCTCCTTCATGAGTTAAGACACGACGGAAGCCCGACTTGCAAATTGATAAATGAATCACATACAGTCCTAAGCCATATAAACGTGTACATACATCTGCTTGATCTTCTCTCAACTCCATTTCTGCCCATCTTCGGATTCTCCTTTCCTGCATGCTGCAATTTGGTCTGATTCTGCGCATGGTCATTAGACGACTTGCTTCCACTTCTCCTGCCATTCACAACCATGTTCTTGGATTCTCCCAGCCACTTCATTCCCACAGACAATCTGACTCAGTTGCATTTAGCCACTTTTCAAAAGGCTTGGAGAAGTGGATGAATAATTTCAGTTCCAATTGCTACTGGAAGAAAAACATGAACATGATTAGAACTTAATGGGAAACTGTTTCCAAGTCACAGATTTTAACAAAAAGGGGGAAAAAAACCCACCCAAAAGAGGGTGTGTACGTGTGCGAAGATGGTGATCTGCATTTGCCTTCAGAAGAAAGAAAAGCAGTTCATTAGCACTAGCACAGGAACTGTTGCAAATACAGATATCCATAGGTGAACTACTGTCCTACGTCTTACAACCACATCTGGAAGCAAAGAAAGAATTCTAAAGCTGCTAAACTCAATTTTACGAGCTGGACTATACACATATATATACCTGTGCATTTATACAGGCATACATATACATGGGTACATCCAAAAATGGAGTATTTTCAAACACACACCCAATTAAGGTTATATTTCCTAATAAATAAAATCTGTAACCTGTTTGGAACTCTACAGCAAAGAATTACATTATACAAACATCCTCCAAGAAGATGAACACAGTTAAACAACAAAAAAACCTGCCACCAGAGAACTGACAACAGTTTTGGAATGGGGGTGGGGGAAAGATTTTATATCTTTACCTAAAAATCAGAGATTAAAAAACCCCTCAGTGATGATCTAGAGGACCCAGGCTACTATCTTTACTGTTCTATGTAACAAAACATCAGTCACAACACATCTGGCCAGCAGTAAGCAGGATTTCAAGTAGAGCTTAAATTTTACAGTACATAAATGGCCAGTGAAACACATGCTAGTTTTTGTGTGTCTCAATGGCTTTTGCATGAATAATTGTAAGAAAGCTACTAATGCTTTTGTACACAGTTGTGTCTCACTCTGTATAACTTAGGGGGAAAAAATCTGACACTGATTTACACAATTATTTTACAAATGCATTTATGCATTAGTAATTAATTTACTTGGTTTTAATTCAATCTCCTCCCTCCTGCTTCCTCAAAGAAATAAATTGTGTCTTTTCTTTCTACTGTTATTAAAACAAAAGCGTTAATACTCTACCCACATAACAGGCATCACATGACAGGCATTTCAGCCTGGTGGAAGAAACTCACAGCAAACTAAGGGATGTCTGAAATAGTGTATTTTGTAGAAATTCTGTTTCTGATCAGTTAAAAGCAGCAAAATACTGGATTTCTGTTAGACACCTATGTGACTCAGCTACTTAAAGCTACAGAAATATTTATGGTGAGATAATTAGTAACTAAGTTACTTACAAAGACTCAGAAGATTGAGGTATTGCAGAAAAACAGTAGAGAAAAGTGACTCAACAGATGTATTGACTCAAACATCTTACTAGAACTGTCATCCAGAAATCTACAGGCTTTAGAACCTTTTATAAATTGTCACAGAAGTATAAGAAGATTATCGACAAAGTGTAATAGAATCATACTGAGGAAAAGCTGGCTGAACTGCTGCCTCAATATAAAGAAAAAGAATCGAAATAATTGCAGTGGACAAGGAATTTTCTTGTTGTCAGTGACAGAAGAGGAATTGGCTTTGAACTTAAGATTAAAAAAAAGGTTTAAATGTCTATTTTACTGGATTGGGAAGGTTTAACATAGCTCCTTAACAGAGCTGGAACTGAACAGTTTGACTACCAGAGTGCAAAAGTCGCTCTGCATACTGACAAAACTCCTCAGCAAGTTACCAGATACAGCATCCAAAAAACAAACCAGACATGTAAAAGTTCCTAGGGAGACCCTATTCATTGTATTTAGCTATACATAAAATGAGACATTTTTACACTGTACCTCCAAAAAAAGCCTCGGAAATCTTGCAGCAGAACCTATACTAGACAACACTAGTTCCCCCCCCCCCCTTTTTTTTTTCTTCATAGAGCTTACCTGGTAACATACACTTAAAAAGAAAGAAGAAAAAAAACCACCAAGCCACAACCCTCCCAAACTTTCTTGTTAAGCATCCCAACTTAACTTCTCTCAGAAGACAGCCACCCTGTGAAGATCTGTACTGACAGACTACCACATAAACATTTAATGACAAACTCACTCTGAAACCTCCCTCTTTCTGCTTCTCAATCAATTCATTTTACAGCTCTCTATTTTCTAATTTAACCCTGTTCCCCATTTTTGTAACAGTAGCAATAAAGAGCATTAAAACAGAAACTACATTAAAGACTTCCACGAAATTCAGTCTTGGTCTCTTGTAAACCAGGACTGAACTATATACTCTGTGGTGTGCTGCATGCAGTCCAAGAGCAGCACAGGTAAATAAGGTCTACCATGAAGTCCAATTCTGGATGAACACTGGTATGCAACAACCTAGAGGAAAAACATTCAGTTGTGTTTCTGACAACTACCAGGTAGGAGAGCTATACTTTCAGCTGGAAAAAGGCATACTCTGCACAAAGGAGGAAACTGACCTTTCATTAAGCCCAATTTGGGAAGGGCAAGTACTGTGTGTGCCAAGACACTTCTGCCTAACAAATACAGTAATGACAAGGAAAGGATGATAGCAAAGGTAAGAAGGAATGTGGCCACTGAAGAACACTCAAACCACACTAAGTACCAGGAAAAAAGCCTTGCTCTCGCTGCAAAAGACACTGATACAGACTACAACAGAAGTCCTCCCCCTAAGCAAAATCAAAAATCATTTAGTGAAGCCCAGCCAACACCCTTGTGAAAAATCATTATTTATTTGAGCCTAGCAGTCTAATGAGCAAGAAAATCTTTGCCTCCATCTACTGCTGCCTTTTATTTTCTAACAGGAGCCAAATGACAAATCTGAAGACTGCAAGCGTGCTTCTTCAGCCTCTATTCCTTCTCCCAGTATACAAACACTGCTTTCACGAGATCCATCAACAGCCAGAACCAACAGACAGGATTCCTTTCTCAGTGAATATCACAGCTCCTAATGCCAGCAGGTAACCTAGAAGAGCAAGAGACACACCACTCATCACCACCATGACAGATCACAGAGGGTTGTGATCAATGGAGTACAGTCAAGGCTGTAACCAGTGGTGTCCCCCAGGGGCCAATACTTAGTCAGGTCTTGTTCAACATCAGTGACCTGGATGAGGGGACAGAGTATATCCTTAGCAAGTTCACTGATGATCCCAAGCTGGGAGGGGTAGTGACACTCCAGAGGGCTGTGCTGCCATCCAGCAGGACTTGGACAGGCTGGAGAGCTGGGCAGAGAAGAACCTCAGGAGGTTCAATAAGGGCAAGGGTAGGGTGCTGCACCTGGGGAAGAAGAATGCCAGGCACCAGGATAGGTTGGGGGGGGACCTCCTGGGAAGCAGTTCCAAGGAGAAGGATCTGGGAGTCCTGGCAGACAGCAAATTATCCAAGAGCTGGCAATGTGCCCGTGCTGCCAAGAAGGCCAATGCCAGCCTGGGCTGCACAGGGCAGTGTGTGGCCAGCAGGGCGAGGGAGGTCATTCTCCCCCTCTGCTCTGCCCTGGGGAGGCCACAACTGGAATCCCGTGTCCAGTTCTGGGCTCCTCAGTTGAAGAGAGACAGGGACCTACTGGAGAGAGTCCAGCGGAGGGCAACGAGGATGAGTGGGGGACTGGAGCATCTCCCCTGTGAGGAAAGGCTGAGAGAGCTGGGACTCTTTAGCCTGGAGAAGAGAAGGCTGAGGGGTGATTTAATTAATGTTTATAAATACCCAAAGGGTGGGCTGAGGGAGGATGGAGCCAGACTCTTTTCAGTGGTTCTCAGTGACAGGATGAGGGGTAACGGGCACAAGCTGGAACACAGGAGGTTCCATTTAAATATAAGAACTTCTTTTGGATGTGGGTGCCCGAGCACTGGCACAGGCTGCCCAGAGAGGTGTGGAGTCTCCTTCTCTGGAGATTTTCCAGCCTCGCCTGGATGCAGCCTTGAGTGATGTGATATTTATATAGGTGAACTGTTAAACACCCTGACCGGACAGCCAGCTCACGTGTCACCGAACTCATCCCAGCAGAAGACCACACCAAGTTACACACTTCGGGTTCCCGTGCTGCCCGGGACACGACTCAACAGAACCACACGCTCTCCCCTCGTATCTTTACTTCTTCAGAGAGGAAAGCGTTGATGATAATTTGACTTTAAAGTTTCAAATAGAGACGCTGGACAAAGATGCGCTTTTTACCCCTTTCCTAAAAGCACCTATTCGCCAATGAAAAATCACCAAAAACCCCCCCAAGATGAGGCATTTCGAAGTAACTGCAGCGAGCTGCGAGCCCGGGCCGCTCACTCAAAACAAGCCGTAACAAACCCGAGCAGTGCGAACGGGTTCCGAGGGCTGAGGCACACCAGAGAAAGCCGCGCGTGGGGACCACGAGCCCCGCAACCCAGCAGCCGCCTCGCCCCGCTGCCCCCGGCCGCAGCTCCCCGCACAAAGCCCCGCGAGGGCAACAGGGACCGGGCCGGGCCGCGCCGGGCGCCGCCTCCTCAGCGCCGTGCTGCCCCCTAGGGCTCACCGCCCGCCGCCGCCGAGCCACGGCCCCGTCGCGGCCCCCACCTTCCCCCGGCCCCAGGGGCGGCGAGGAAGCGGCACCGTCTGGAGACGCCCCTCTCCCCCCGAGCGGCCGCGGGTCCCCTGCACCCACCCTGGAGTGCGGGGCCGGGTGTCAGCGCCGCCGAAAGCCGCCCTCGTCCTGCCCGAGCCGGCGGGGTCCGCCCGCGGCCTCGCACGCTGCCCCTCGGCCGGGCCGCGGGGGGAGCCACCCCCAGGCCGGGGCCCGGGCACCGGGCACGGCGGCCCCTGCGCTGCCCCGGCCGGGGGGCACAGCCCCAGCGCCCCCGCCCGCTGACAGCCGGCCCCGGCACCTCCCACGCGCGGGGCCCCGGGCCCACGGCAGCCGCGCCCGGGACACACGCACTCACCTGCGGGCTGCCCGCCGCGCGGGGTCCCTCGCCGCCGCCGGCGCTGCCCCAGCCGCCACGGGGGGAAAATGAAGCATCAAAGGGAAGGGAGCGGGAGGGGAAAAAAGGGAGGAGAAGGAGGGGAGGTGAACCGAGGGCTGAGCGAGGGAGGGGCGGCGAAAAACTAAGAAGGGGAGAAAAAAAGCAGCGATAGTGATAAAAAATAATTCCGAGTGGGGGGAGGAAAAAAATGGCGGATTAAAATCCAAGATGGCGGCACCGAGGGGCGAGCGGCGCAGGGGGGAGGCGGCGGGGGAAGCGGGCTGGAGATCCCTCCGCCGGGACCCGCGACAAAGAGTCCCCCGGGCTCCCTCGCAGAGACCCCGCGGGGCGGCGGCCAGGCCCAGGTGCCGCCGCTTCCTCCTCCTTTTCCTCCTGCTCTGCGGGGAGCCCTCTTTCCGCCGGCCTGCCGAGGTAGGCGGGCCGCTCCGCCGGCCGCCGCGCTCTGAAGTTTCTTCTTCTTTCTCCCGGCGAAGCCCGCGACCTCCGTGCCCCGTCCGGGCAGACCCCGCCTGCCCCTGCCTCCCCGCGGCGGAGGGACACGGTGCACAGGCGCTGCCTCACGCCCGCCGCTGCGGAAGGATACGCCACTCGAAAGGAAATACAACGCCACACCGCTCCGCGCCGCTCTCTGCCTCCTCCCCCGCTTCCGCTTCACGCCGGTCGGCGCAGAGGCAGCCCGCCAGCCCGCCGGCCCCCGCGCATCGCCCGCGCAGCAGGGACAGCGCGGGCCGCAGCTCCCATGGCCGCTCAGCGCGGCGCTGCGCCGCGGCGGAAGGATTTCGCTGAGAGAAAACACGGGCCGCACGACGCCGTGACTCGAGCCGCCCAGCTGTGTGCGCGGAGAAGAAGTCCCGGCCGACTCACGCGGTGGAGAGATTCCTCCGCCCGGTGCTGCCCTTCGGCGGGGCCGCCGCGGTCTTTGTACGCTCGGTGCTGCGCGGCGGCGTTAGGTGCCTCTTCCGCCGCGGGCCTGGGCCTGGGAGGCGATAGCTCGTCCTGCCTGGCCGGAGAGAGCGAGCGCGGCACCGTCACCGCCTCAGGGAGCTCCCTGGCTCCGGCACCTGCTTCCCCCCGGCCGCCGCCTGACGGAGGCATTTAAAAATGGCCCCCGCGGCCTGGCAGGGGCTGGGACGGCGCCTCATTCCCCGGGCGGGGATAGGGGCCGCCACCCCGCCGGTCCCCGCCGCCCCCAGCCGCTTCTCTCCACGCGCGTTCGTGGCCGAGCGCCCCGCGGCAGGCGGGGGCGGGTCAGGCAGCGGCCGCCGCGGCGCGGCCCCGGGGAACAAAGGGCGGCGGGGCGGGGCGGGGTGCGGGAGGAGCGGCGGGCGGGACCCCCCAGCGGCACCCACCGCGCGTGGGGAGCGGACCGCCGGTGCGGGGGCTGCCGAGCGCTCCCACCTCTGCAGGAGTGGGAAAACTCCAACACATCTTTCTTTACCGGAGGATGGTAAAGGTTGTGGGGTTTTTCAAAAAAAAATAAAACAATTTTGCTTTAATTACACAAGTGAAACAATACCGGGAAATAGCACATGTCTTGACGAACTAAATTGCTCGCTAAATTGATTTCACTGTAATTGATCACAATCAATTGCCTCCGCAGCTGAGGTTTTGCATCCCCCATTGCTAAACCAGATCAACACGGATTTTCACAGTTAAATCACAAACTTCGGGAAGATTTACTTCAAACCAAAGTGTACTATTAGTAGGACTGCAAACAGCAAGGCTCTGGTAATACCAGAGATGACATTTGGGTGTTGTTTCACAGATGCACTGAGATGCTCTGTGTATTTATGGGAGTGCTTACAGCCACCGTGGAGGTTTTGACATTGCTCGGCTGGAAGGTGCTGGCTTCAGTCCTGGCAGCAACAAGAGTTTTCCATAAGTCCAACAACGGGTGGCGAGTCCTTCGTGTGGCTGAAGCCTGTTTCCATCCCCACCGTAGACTCCAGCAGGTATCTGATGGAAAAGCCCTGGCTATGTCTGAAAGGATGTTATTTTTTATTTTTTTTTTTCAGAATGCATTCATCTAAAACTTATTTCCTTTGGTAACAAGTATAAAAGCTAAAGAAAAAATAAGCACTGTTTCCAGCCTGATTACAGTTGGGTTTGTTATTTCTTCTACATAATAGCATTTTCCCATTGTAGGTCTTTCATTCAATAAAACAAAATACTGTCTTTGAAAATAAGAGATGGGTGGTCGAGCCATGATCAGATGCTTCAGGAATAAATTTACTACGACCCATAGGTAGTTTCAGCATTGGTTTCACTTCCTAGATTAATACCACCATATCAGGTTTAACCCTCATGAAAGGTCTCAGATAATAAATTTCTTTTGTTTTCTAATTAGTTACCAAAAGATGGTGATAATGGCATTCTTTTTTAAAGGTGTGAAAATTCAGTTCAGTCACATGTTACTCACTAGGGCTGTGGTGATTTTGTGACTTCTGCTGGAGAATTTTTTTCTGATGCTGTAAGACTGAAAGATTTTGAGCATACACCAGGCAGTGGATGAGTATATTTCAGTGTACGTTGGGAAGAATTATACTCTTTAATTGCCAAAATCGAGTGTTCCTAAATTGTTACAGTTATAAAAATTTGCTTTTTGCTGGTTTTGTAGACATTCCCACTTTGGGAACAGTAGCTTTTATATTTTCAACGTCCCATACATGCTAAGACAGTAAAGTCCTAATATGGCAAACATTTTTGGTCATTCAGTTTGCACTGAAAAATTGTATTTATTAAAATATTTATGTGATGACTGCTTTTGTAAAAAACATATCTTTTAGGAAGCAAAACTTGAACTTTAGACTTGATTTCCATATAGAAGCTGCTACTGCATTGCTATCTCTGGGGCTTTATATTGGTCCAGACTCCTGCGCACCGCTGTGGGGTCAGAATCCAGCGCTCAGCCCTAAGCCTCCCTGTTCACACCCCTGCAACAAAACCTCTCCAGCGACAAAGCCAAATCCAGCTTAAGCTGAAAAAGGTACAGCTCTAGTTGAGCAAATGGTATTTTGTCCCTGGATGCCTGTATGTCCATTCTTTATTTGCAAATCTGACTGAAAAACTGTGGCAATGGGTAATTTGGAAGACTACGAACACGTGGCTACAACTGGAAAGTCCATTGCCCACTTGACAGTTTTACTCAGCCGTGCAGGCATTTGAGGGTTTTGGGGTTTTTCTGCTTGCTTTTATGCTGCAGTACTTTCACACAGACCCCGTGCTAGCATTTCTGAAATGGACATCTGGGAGTGTTCAGGTGCCAGTAACAGGGCTGAGCTGTCATACATGTCCTGGCTCTTGAGCAGACCTGCCAGGTTATAAGGCACCTTTGTGCCGTGGAAGTTTTAACGCACACCATGCGTTGTGCTATACCTTACATGTAACTTCTCTTGGCATTTGAAACTGGAAATACTGTGCCCAAATCCCTACCATCAGTTCTGCTGATTTTAAGGGCTCAGCAGTATCACCCAGGGAAGCAGAAGCATGAGGAAACAGAAAGAAATACAAGGAAGGAGGCAAAGCAAATGGTCAGGTGTAATGAGCTTGATCTTTCATTTATGGTAATTAATTTATTTTCTGTTCACAGCAAGCAGGTGCTCTATAGCTATTATTTTTACTAGTGAGAAGAAATGAGGTTGTGCAAAGAGGTAACAGGTTTCACATTGCAAATTAAACTTTTCTGTTGGCGTGGGCACACAGAGAATTTGTTTCCTTTGTATGCTAAGTTAGTAAATATCTTCCTGTGACATTTTTTGGAGGATCAGTCCCCTCCATCTGTGCGGGAGTGTGACCTTAAGCAGGAGCCAAAGTGCCTTGCAGGACCTGCCGCGAGGCGTACCATTGCAGTCAGGGCGTCATCGCCTCTGCCTGGTGTCACAAGGCAGCTTGCACTGACAATTACACATGCAAAGTTGAACATGGCAAATGAATGTACATAGGAATAAAATTAAACCCCCCCGTTTTCTATAAAATCTCACTAATTTATCAAAAATGTACATATTCGTAGTCACAGATGGTCAATAATAGATGATAGATGGCCTTTTCTGTGTAAATTAATGGCTGTAATTCACTTGAGGGGATCTGGTGATATCATAAGCTGCCAGAGTGCAGCTTAAGTGATTTATTAACAGCTGCAGAAATGGAGTGAATTACATCCTTGTATTCACTGAGGATCTGCAGATTGTTATTTATAAAATAGGGAGGTTTGTCTTTCATTATTATAGGGATCTTTTCTGTGACTCCAGCACAGGGGCGTGGTGCAGAAATGATAATAAAAGCTCAGCTCCCTGCCTTCAGTAAAGGTGGATTTTCTTCACTAATGTATATCACCAGCAACCCTTTATTTTTCAAATGATCTAATCAATATCTGCAGAAGCTTACATAAGTCCTGTATTGTTTTGCTATTTCCCCCCACCATCAAATACAAATAACGTCAGTATCTTCTGATGCAGGAACCTCGGTCACTCAAATGTTGTAGTTGCTGCCTCTGCACATTAGGCTATGCCCAGAATAAAAAGACAGAAAAGGGCTGGAATAAGGATTATCTGTAATAATAATTGGATTTTTCTGTTTAGGAAGAAGGCAACACATCCAGCAGGCGAGAAAAGGCACCTGGAAAACAAAATTCTTTGTGTACAGGGAGGCGACTGTCCATATGTGTCCATAACACTATCCCTGTTCAGGGAGAAAACCCTTCTTTTCCTCCATGAAATTCCTGCGTGGTGAATGTGTTGTCCCAAAACTCGTGGGGCTGTTTACCCAGTGTTCAAACCAGTAACACACAGAGTCGAGGTATCAGTTTTATTAGCAGTGCTGCGCAGAAAAGGGTTCTGGGGGGTAAATGGACAAAGCTAACGCACGTGGCACCTGTCAGTGTCACAGCTTATAGTACCAAAAATCAGACTGTTTACATCTGTATGAGTAACCATTCTCTGATCGGTGCTCACTGATCGCTGGGTGGTTAAAAGTTCTCTCCCTGTGATGTGAAGGCACAGTGGGTCTTTATTCTGCTGCGCAGGCGCGGTGGGGGCGCGGAGTTCGTCTTAGGGTCAGTTACTTGAGGATGGGGTTTGCACAACACTTCTAGCTGTTACACGAAACAAGAAAAGCTTAACACTAAGTTTACCTATTTTCTTTTGAACATCCTGCTATTCGGACATCTGGTTACCAATAATGAGCGTCTCTACTAATCATCAGAACACTCGCAAGGCTAGCTGACTCTAACAAGCAGTTCTGTAATCATAACCAAGACATTCCTTTTCTATTAGTTCTCACAGGGTTTTAGTACAAAGTGTTGATTAGTGTTTTTATAAAAGGCAACAAACGGAAAAATTTTCTCCTTATGGAGCCCAGGTTTATCACACCCTTCTAAAACGTGAACATACATAAGCAAATGAAATACTACTCATTTCCATTCCCTTTTCCCCCTCCCAAAAAATTAGGATGTGATTAGTGTCCTGGTTCCCCAGGCACAGCCCCATGGCCCAGCCATGCAGGCAGCCATGAGCAGCCCCAGTCAGTGGGAGATCCACTCCAGGCACTGACTCACAGGGGTGTCCCACACCTCCTCATCATGCTCGTGATAAAAGGGGGGAGCTCACTGAGGGTGGGGTTCCTTCTCTCCCTGGGGGTCCTCCTTTGTGGTCTTCTGTTCCTGCTGTCAGCATCAAGGACTGGGCTGAACAGACCCTTCTATACTCAATGGTGATTGTTGGATCAGTTTTGTTGTTTCATTAAATCTGTTTCTACTTCAGCTCGTGGGCCTTCTCCCTTTTTTCCCTGATTCTCCTTCCCAGCTGGGGAGGGAGCATGGGGTGACAGACTGACTGCTATGGTTTAACCCTGGGTACTGGCTAAACGTAGACAATTAGGAAGATATTAAATCCTACTTCTTAAACAAGGGATACATTTGAAAAAGTATTTCAAGTTGTAGAGGGAGAGGAAAAGAGAGATGAGAATAAATTATGAAGAGTCCCACAGCAGGAAGGAACAATCAGAATTCATTTGCAAGTAACTGCATATTATTTCTGCTAAAGATGCATTATTTCTTGACAGAACTCACAGCAAGTGTTTGGATGCTGGCTAGATTCCAGTGAAAACCCTTCCAGTCTTCTCTTTTCTCCAAGATTAGTTTTGTTTGTTCATAGTTAAATTTCACCAGTCCTTGGGAGAATGCTGCAGTAATTGTCCTCAGCAAGTAATACTGCTTTGGTACCAAACAAATACTGCTTTATTCTTGCTTTCCTTCTGTGATGTTTTTCTGTCTGAGTGACCTGTCTCTACGTAAGAAGTATGAATAGAAGGAAGGTGATATTTGTACAGAAATTAAAGTTAGAATTTGAAGAATAACAGACTTCAGAAATTGTTCACTGCCTTGAGGCAAAGCCCTTTGAAGTCATTACGAGTTCACTAATTTCAGTAAGTCTGTTACTGCTCTTACAGTGTCATGGACAAAGCCCAATCACATCAGGGTCCCACTATGTGATATTATACAAATGCACAGCAAGGTATGGAGAAACAGGAAAAAACCAGGGTTTTCCTCCTTTTTTCTTTTCTGCTTTCTGGAAATGAAATGGTGACCTTTGGATGCTTTTAAAATTGTTTATGGATTCATAGTAGCATATGTACAAAAGCTTGACTCTCCTTGCTTACCTTTAACTGTGTAGGAACTATACACAGAGCAGATGACCAGCTGGACCACAATCTGTCCATGATGTGCAACTTCCAGGTCATTTCTGAAACAGGCTCCTTCATTTCTTCTCAAATTGTCTCTGAATCCATTTCGTTCCTTCTCACACTGAAGTTAGGTTGGTTGGGGTTTTTGCCTGTTTCTACGTGTCTACTTGCTTACTTCAGACCCAGTTTATATGAAGGATACTGTGCAAAAAAACCTGAGAGCTTGGCAAGTATCACCCTTAATTGTATCACCCTTAATTAACCTGTCATTTTCAGGCCTTGGAAGGAGGAGTTACTGTCCTCCCAAAGTTCCATTGTCATTCAAAGATTCATTATACTGGCTGGGTTTTTTCATTTTCTTTTGTCATACCAACAAGGAAGGCTACTAGTTCCGTACCAGTGCTATGCTTCAACACCTCTCAGCTGCCCCACTTCTATAGCCAGGCTTTTCCTCCCCACACAGACTGGCAGATCAGTGTGAGGCTGTGGGGTCCAAAGGAGTTACGATGTACAGGATTTCTCCCTGTTCCTGCATTATTTCTGCAAGTTCTGAGACAATTTGCTCCATAAACAGCAGCAAGCTGCCTAATGCTCTCAGTCCCCCAATTCCTATAAATAGCAAAATAGAGGTAGTTGTTACAGCTATTCTACCTAATCCTGAATGGCTACCGAAAGAAACAATGTGCTATTTATTATCTATAGATCTGTGGTAAATAGCAGTGGGCCAGGTTCTGCTATCCATCTCTTTGGGATGCCGAGACTGCTCCTGTTAGAAGGGAGGAAGGAATTTAATTTATCCACTTTTTGTAGTTCTGTCACTGAACAGTCTCCAGCCTTCTGAAGGGCAATGGGATGCTTTGTTTAAAGTGACAGAACAAAAACCAACACATTTTTTCACCTTGCAAGATTTTTATCTGTAAAAGTTTGTTGGTTTGGTTTTTTAAAGTACGGGATCATGGAAAAATTGTGATGCGTACTGATTTGATTCCAACAGAGCATGCTGATCAAAGTGTTATTTATCCATATATATTACCTGTATTAATTATCTAACACCTGAAAAAAAAAAGTCTGTTTCTAAAATGATCCAAAGGGCAGAAAAAGGAGAAAAAAAAAAAAAAAAGACCCAAAAATGTGCTTGTTTCATATATTTGTTTGCAGATTTTCATGCAGTGACACTGTTCTGCTCATTATCCGATTGTAGAACCTAACAGTGATTTCCTCTCATCACTACTTTTGGTTATATTGGAGAGATGTGGATATTCATCTTTCCCCCTCTCCTACCAGAGTCTGGCAGGCCTTTGTTTTTCTCCAGATGGAGGGTGGTTCTCAGGTGCATTTTTTTTTAAATTCATGGATGCTCAATCAGTACTACAGAGTTACCTCACAGTGAGCAGTGGATCCACATGTGAATCATGTATCCCTTCTGACATAAACTGCACAGGCACTTTGCCAAGAGTAAATCCCATGAGAAGGGCATTAAATCAAGCGCGATGTTCGCTTTTCCCTGTGGATATCTCAAGCTCCAGCTATTGTTTCCAGAGAGGCTGCTTTACCAAGCAATGGTGCAGTGGGGAGAATGATTTGTGTACTTGTAATTTTAAGTTCATGTCCCAGGCATAAGAATTTTTCCTCTGCTGAAAAAGAATAATTAAAAAATAGAAAAATGGAGGATTTCTGTCAAGTGACAAAAAATAAGTTCAGTGCATCTCCGCAGCATTCCCATCAAGCAAAATGGAGTTTACTGCGTTCATGACTTGCTCAGAAAGGGAAAAGGTTGTCTTCTACCACATGATTACACATTTTGGAGGCATGCAAGAGGTTAATTTGGGGGAGGGAAGGATGAGGCATTAAACAAATTCTGTCCTTGTCTGCTTCATTCATCTGTTTCTGGGAAGAATAAAAGTATGAGCTGAAGCAAGTTTGGACTAGATGATGTATCAGCACCTGCAATAAAGGAACATGGCTTTTACACTAAATGGGATTTAATATGTGCAGCTATGGAGTATCTTTTTTTATTGTATCTCTGTTATGATGGAGGCTAGCATATTACAGAGGTGGCTTTGAGACCAGGTTGGAAGGAAGCCAGAAAAAACTCTCTTTAAAAGCCAGCCAATTTTTGTTAGGCATTTGGATACAGTGCCAGCTATCAGTGATGTGGGCAAACCCACTTTATTTGAAAGACACACACCAGTCTTGGTGTTTCTCTGGTGATACGACTCTACGGGTGCGAAGTGTCTGCTTTGCTGTGCCACCCTCCCAGTGCTGCAGACGCCGTGTGTGGCAGAGCCGCCTGCCAGAGACTTGCCAGGGACTGGAGCCTTCCAATGGCCTGGCAAAGAGAGGAGACTTCTGGCTGTTGAAATCTGTCTAAATTTTGTCCGGCTGCTTACCTTGCCTGGCCCCGTTCCCTGAAAAATGGAGGCATTTTCCAGTGTGCAAGACACCAATACACCCTCGGAGAGGAGGGATTTTACGCCAGTTCTGCACAGAAAAGGATGCGGGGGGTGGTGGTGGTGGTGGTAACTCCACAAAGCCAGCACACCTCACAGAAACACGGATCTCTTTCACAGAACAAAGTATGCAAAACCACCTTATCTCTGGGTGTATCAGTACCCTGTGCCTGTGTGATGGGTTAACTCACTTCCATTTAAAGTGACAGTGCTACTGTTTGGTACTGCGTGTGCTCAGAGAGGAGGGGGCTTTTGAGAGAAGGGGTCATTTTCTCAGAGACATCGGTGCGAGGCTCACAGTCCCTGGCAGATGAGGCTCTCCTCACTAATGAGAATTGCCCACAGGTCAGACTCGACTGGGGCATGAACGGGCCTGGCTGGTGAGCCAAGGGGAATGCTCATCCTCAGGGCAGCAGGTCTACGGCCGGGGGCTCTCCCTGTGGAGTGGGACACAGTCCAGGGAAACTCCCTGGGGTTGAGGGTTGGCACCACCACCCCCTCTTGGCGAGTGAGTCCTTCTGGATAGATCCTCAAGTGAGCCCTCGCCCCCTTCGGGATAGTTACTCGATTTCCTGGGCACCCTTGGGTGGGAGGTTTTCTCCCTTTCCTGAGTGTGTACACTCACACTCACTTTAGACATCCTTCTGAAGTACTGCTTGCAGATCTTAGCAATTCTTAAGCCTGGCTGTATAGTTTTGGCTGTGTTACAGGCAAAGCGACAGCAGGCACAGTTTTTGCTTTTTCAGGTGTGTTGCCAGCAGCACCAGCAGCTGTTGAAGCCAGTGTCCGGGGTAGGACTGTTGGTACCACTGGCTGTTGTCATTGGGCTGATTCTGCCACTGTTCTGTTGTTGCTGAAGATGCTCTTTGTAGTAAACAGAACACTTCCCATTTGTCCTATAAAATCCACATCTACACAGCATTGGCCTTGGGGTCTGGTTTGACTCCTGAATCATCTCGATGCTGTTCCCAGAGGGGGCCAGAAACCCCACAGCAGGTATTGGAGAAGGTGCCACAGGTGGCTCCAGGCAGCTACCAGGAGAGCAGAGGGCATGGGGAGCACGGAGCTGGCGACACCGCCACCGATGCTTCCCTCCCATGCATCTGGTGCCACAATAAAGAGAATGCCTGTTTCTTAATGCTTAATGTGTTAAGAGGTTTATTCCCAGTTTTGGTGGAAGTATTATACTCCTGCCTGACGTCTGGACTTGTGATTTACTTTCGTCTGTTGGAGTGCCAGGTAGTTTTGGTTAGAATAAATCTTCACTCTGAGTAGCTGCTCTGTCTGGTTTGTGAATGCCTCCGCCTGGCACCTGGGTTTGGGGATGGCTTGGGTTTGTCAGTGTCACCTGTTCTGCAGGTTTTGTGGGTGCCTCTGTGACAGTGTCACACCATTTTACAGGACACTGGCCCTGAAAGAGTACTTTCTCAACCTCAGGAGAGGTTCATGAAGGTCCAAGGAAAATTCACTCTGTAGAGATGGAATTTTCTGTGACTTTCCCTTTGGTTTTCCCAATCACTAGCCATTTAAAGTGCCAAGCTTAGGCTGATTGAGAGTGGTTGTTGCTCTTCTCTTTCTGTAATTAGAGATCACTGTAAAATGTCAGAAAATGAGCACTCTGTTTCTGGCTGCTTTTGAAAATTCTGGTCATAATGCCCAGTTAGCTATTTTGTTTGTGCAATAGTGGGGTCTGCTAGAGTCTCTGGGATAGATAGTGAGTTACTTTGGTTACTCACAATGGAAAGAAAAATAGGTCATTTATCTATGCTTACTTTTTAGGCTTTCACTCAGTGTGCCTGTGATAAGAATGTATATGTCAGTGCAATAGAGTTACAGCTTTGATAACATTCCTGCCTTAAATATGGTAGAAAGTGTCACTGAACTCTGAAGAGCAATGCAATAAATCTGCCTCAGTTATTATTACTTCAGGAGTTGTCATAATTGACCTGCTTCCTTGTGACTGTGAAAGACATTGAAATATGTCAGTGGAAATGGCCTTTTCACTCTATTTTCAGCTCTGTCTAGAACTGAAGTTTGGAAAAAAAATCTGGCTACTGTCATGGATGTATATGGAGGTGGCTTGAAGTTTCTCTTCTAAGCTTTGGAAAGACTGTGTTATTCATTGAGTTTTTTCACTCAGCAGTATCCACTTTTCTCGCTCAGCAATGTCCGGAGCCAGCTGGGTGGCTTTCACCTCTGCCAACTGGCTCGATTTCCCTTGCCCCTCAGCAGCTTCAGCGACTCGTCGTGTGGGACTCCACACAGCCGCCTTCCATCGTCGATGTTTTCCACAGTGTGACAAGACCCATCAGTGAACAGGGCACACTGCTTCTCCTCGTCTGGCAGCTCGTTATAGGGTGGGGCCTCCTCAGCACGTGTCACCTCCTGCTCTGGTGACATCCCAGAACCTTTGCTCTCTGGCCAGTTGGTGATCACCTCCAATATTCCTGGGTGGCTGGGGTTCCCTATTTGAGCCCATTGTGTTACCAGTGCAACCCACTGGCTCCACGTGGCATCTGTTCATGATGTGTGGAGGAAGCCCTTCCTTTGAACGTCCAGCCCAGCACTGGCAGTCGGGGTGCCAGGAGCTGTGTTTCAGTGCCAGCCACTTCTGAGGCAGCTCGAACTCCTCCGTGTGCTGCCAGGATCTCCTTTTCAGTTGGTGTGTAGTTCCCTTCGGAGCCTTTGTATCCCCGGCTCCAAAAGCCTCGAGGTCGGCCTCGGGTTTCCCCGGGTGCTCTCTGCCAGAGGCTCCAGGCAGGACCATTCTCCCTGGCTGTGGTACAGAGCATGTTTTTAACCTCTTGTGCTGCCCGGACTGGCCCGAGGGCCACTGCCTGAGCAATCTCCCATTTCATTTGTTCAAAAGCTTGCTGTTGCTCAGGGCCCCATTCAAAGTCGTTCTTACGGGTCACGTGGCAGAGAGGGCTCACAACCAGGCTGTAGTTTGGGATGTGCATCCTCCAGAACCCCACAGCGCCCAGGAAAGACCGAGTCTCCTTTTTACTGGTTGGTGGGGCCATGGCTGCTGTCTTGTTTATCACCTCCACTGGGATGTGGCGACACCCATCTTGCCATTTTATCCCTAGGAACTGAATCTCCCTTGCAGACCCCTTAACTTTCCTTCATTTGATGGTGAAACTGGCCCTCAGGAGGATTCCAATTATCTCCTTTCCTTTTTCAAAGACTTCTTTAGCTATGTCCCCCCATACAATGATGTCGTCAATGTACTGCAGGTGTTCTGGAGCCCCACCTTTCTCCAGTGCAGTATGGACCAGTCCATGGCAAATGGTGGGGCTGTGGTTCCCCCCCGGGGCAATCAATTCCAGGTGGACTGGACGCCCCTCCAAGTGAACACAAACTGAGGCCTGCACTCTGGTGCTGTCGGAATGGAGAAAAACACGTTAGCAATGTCAGCCATGGCACACCACTTGGCTGCCTTCGACTCCAGTTCATACTGGAGCTCCAGCATGTCCGGCACTGCAGCACTCATCGCTGGCGTAACTTCATTCAGGCCACGGCAGTCCATGGTCAGTCTCCATTCGCCGTTGGACTCTCACTGGCCATACAGGGCTGTTGAAGGGTGAATGAGTTTTGCTAATCACCTTCTGGCTCTCTAGCTGATGGATCAGCCGCTGGATGGGGACCAGGGAGTCTCGGTTGGTGCGGTACTGCTCCTGGTGCACTGTCTTGGTAGCAGTTGGCACCTGCTGCTCCTCAACCTTCAGCAGCCCCACCCCTGAAGGGTCCTCTGAGAGGCTGGGTAAGGTGGACAATTGCTCAATTTTCTCCAGGGCAGCTATACCAAAGGGCCACCGGTACCCTTTTGGATCCTTAAAGTACCCTCTCCTGAGAGAGTCTATGCCCAGGATGCACGGGGCGTCTGCACCAGTCACAATGGGGTGTTTATGCCAGTTCTTCCCAGTTAGGCTCACTTCAGCTTCCAACAGGGTCAGCTGTTGGGATCCCCCTGTCACTCTGGAGATACAGATGGGCTCAACCCCACTGTAGCTTGATGGCATCAGGGTGCACTGTGTGCCAGTATCCACCAAGGCCTTATATTCTTGTGGGTCTGAAGTGCCAGGCCATCGGATCCACACCGGCCAGTAAATCCCATTATCCCTTTCCTCCACCTGGCTGGAGGCAGGGCCCCTCTAATCCTGCTCAGCATCACTCACTTGTTCTAAGAATGGCTCTTGTTGTAGGAATGGCTCAGAGGCCCCCTCAAGAGGGTCAGGCACAAGACTGGACATTCTATTCTGTCTGGGGGATTTCTGATGGAAACTGGAGCGACGTTTTCTTGAGCGATTTCCCTTTCAGCTGCTGTACTCGTTCAGCTAGGGTGGAAGTGGGTTTTCCATCGCACCTCCTCATGTCTTCTCCATGGTCACGGAGGCAGAACCACAGGGTACAACTGTCTTTCTCTTGGGTGGGGAAACGTCTGCTTCTAATGGCCGAGACATCAGCCCGTGGAGGTGGAGTGTAGGACATGTTCTCTTCCATTCTCTGGAGCCTCTGAGATAGTTCCTTCACAGCTGGAACCCAGGCCTGTGGAGAGGAAGGGAGACTTCCTTCATATTACTGGAGCTGGCCAGCCACTTTCACCCACTGTTTGGACCTGGCTGTGTCTCCAAGACACCACTGCCAATGCATTGGCATGTGATTGTGGTGCGCTTCGCAGGGACTTCTGCCACATGGAGGGTGTGCAGTGGGCCTGGTCTGGGTCCATGGGTGATTGCTCATCAGTCAGATCACCATAAATCATATCAAACACAGCTAATTCCCTGAGACACTGAATAACTCTCTCCATGTTGGTCCACTTGTTTAACTGGCACAGGATGTCATCCTTGTAGGGGTACCTTTCCCTTACCCTGAACAGGAGTCGCCTCCAAAGGCTGAGGGGTTGGACCTGTCTCCCTCTTACCTTGTCAGTGCCATCTTCCCTGGACAAGGATCCCAGCTGCCTGACCTTTCCCCTCTAAATCCAAAACACCAGCTCCAACATCCCAGCACCAGAGCAGCCAGGTGACAATCTGCTCGCCTGGAACGCAGCTGAAATCCTTCAACATATATTGCAGCTCACTCAGGGACAGAGATTGGGTGATCACCTCTGGCTCTTCCTCCTGTTCTCATGGTGGGCCTGGCTCATCTCCGTCCCTCACCGTGCGAGCTGATGTTTTGGTATATTTCGTTTTCTGTGTAGGGGTGACTGACACTGGCACTGGCTGTCCCTCTGGCCCAGCTGCTGTACTAGTTGGTTCATTTTCAGGTCCTGAGACCCTTTCTTCCCCTTGAGGGCACTGAGTAGTGTTAAGGAGGACATGGTAGGCGTGGGCCAGTCCCCAACACACTGCAGTGAGTTGTGTCTTCCCAGGTTTGTCAGGTTGGCAACACACCTTTCCTAAATGCTCCACCAGTTTATCAGGACTCTGCACTTGTTCGGGGGTGAAATTCCAAAGCACTGGGGGTGACCACTGACCTAGGCACTTGCCTTTTTTTTCCCACCCCCCTTGGCACTCATAACTCTCTGGCCTCGGGGCAGGTCTCCAGGTGATGCTATTATTGGAGAAGAACTGTATAATCCAGAACAGGATACAGCAGACATGCAGAAAACACAGCACTGTGAACACGCTGGCCTGGATGCTCCAAGGACAGCCAAAATCTCCACAACTGGGCAGGTCTCTTCCCCTGGCTCCCCCAGAGATGGGGTGGGACCACTCACAAGCGCCCAGGCCACACACAGGCACTGGTTCTCCCCCACAAGCCGTGAGGCAACCATAGCATAAGTAGTCAGCATCCAGTACAGCAAAACAAGACTCTTGACACATTTTCCAAGGGCAATAAACACCAGCACTGGGAACACACAGTGGGTATAAGGGTTAATACAGCCCCACATACCTTATTCAAACAATACAAATGTATGAACAGAAAATTGTGTCTAACAGATTGTTTTAACACACCCTGGTTAGGTTTTTTGTCCTTATCTCGATCCTCTCGTGCCCCACGTTGGGCGCCAAAAAGGCTGTGGGGGTTCAGACCCTGCTGGGACCCGAGACCACCCTGGGATGGGACGGGACAGGGAGTAAAATACAAACCCCGGGGCTGAGACAGGGCAGATTTCATACAGCAGTGTAACGACACCACCACCAGTGCTAACAATGTACAGAGCAAGAGCTGTCCCACAGGGACACAGCACGGGGACAGAGCCGGACCAAAGCCACTCCCGGGCATCCGGACATGGTCAGCGTGGATGGACCAGTGGCTCCCTCCCGACTGCTGGGGAGAGCTAACCCCATCCTGGCCGAACCAGGACACTTTCCTCGTCAGTGCTTTTTCACATGAAGAGGAACTCTGTAGTCGTTCTGCTCTCAGAAGTGCATTGTGCTGTCCTGTCACAAAGCTGCTTCTCCAGCAGATGTCTGCCAACGTGAGAGGTCACACCGGCCTGACCTGCCACAAGCAGGGGGTGACCGTTCTCTCTCAGGGAGTCAGAGCAAAATTTATCAGTGCATCCTTCTTCATGTCCCTGTTACCCTGGAAAAAATAACTACTGCTGGCTGCCAGGCAGCTAATAAATGCTTCGTCTCGAGAAGAGGCCGCTAGGTTCAAATCTGCAGGTGACATGGCAGGGGAGCTGGCAGGGAAGAGCTGCCTAGGTGGCTGCAGGATGCACACAGCTTGTGATTTTTTAGGGAAAGTTGAAGGCAGTGGGAAGGCCCTGGTTTCACTGAGGACCCTGAGGGTGACAGCAATGCCTTATTAAATGTCGAATTAGGCTGATAGACTCTGCCTTATGTACCCACAACAGAAATCCAGGTTCGAGATTGGGCATTAAGGACTGCCTTGTGTTCCTGTGCATAAAGGGTACTGTGTGTGAGCCTCAGCTGCCAGAGATGTTGCTGCATGTGTGGTGGTGTGCTGAATGCAGAGAGATGAAGGTACCTTGACAGCAAACTGTGAAGGTTTTCCTCAGCTGCCTCAAGAAATACAGTGAGTTTATTCTTTGCTTTGAAACAGCTTCTGTGCTTAAACTGGGAAGCACAGAAGAATAATTATCCCTTTTCCAGTCCAGCTTTGCTTTTGATAGAGTATTCGTCTCCACAAGAGAGCAGAAGAGCTGGTATGTAAGAGCAACCACTTTAAAGGACTGCATGACTGAAACCAGAACTTGTTTTTTATGATAGCTCCCTGATAAGTCTGGGACTTCTTTCCATTATGGCCAAATAATATAAATTTGCTTTATTTTTTCATAGCAGCACCTAATATCTGATATAGGTACACTCTTGGCTTCTGTGATCCTTTTTTGTCCAGAAATTATAGATACATAGAACAGACTAATGACTTCAGTTAAAATTTTAGATGCTTAAAAAAACCCAAAATGGTTAAAAACTGCAAGTGATATTTGGGTTGCAAATAAAGCTTAATGCTAAACTCCAAAATCCTAGCTTAGAAGATCCTATCCTGCATCAGCTTCTTTGTGAGGCTACATTCTGCATATGGTCCCCAGTCTGCCAGGCTTATTGCACCCCATAATAACCACTAACCTGTTCTCTAGGCTTTTTTCCTTTTCATCCAGTATCCATTAAGTGTAACAGGCAGGGCTAGTAGGACAGCGTTGGCCAGTCCCCCACATCCATGCCCCAACGAGGGCATTTCCCACTGATGCCCTCTCCCTCCAGTCGCTGTCTTGTCAGAGGTGCTCGGACCATCTGATGCTCCCCTGGTTGAGCAGTGCTCTTAAGGTTTTTGCATCTTTGAACCTGAGCTCTGTGTGTGGATTTCAGGTGATACCTTCTGCATTCCCACAGAAATGCAGATACTTTTTTTTTTTGCATTCTTCTGCCAGTTGTTTTGTGTTGAGGATGGAACTTGAGATGACAATACAGGCAACCAGGAGTGGTCTAGTTACAGTCCCTGTAAGCTCTTAAAAGACAAATGGCCTCTCCTGACTTGGAAGCCATCAGTCTAGAAGCAATCTATTTATTACTTAAACTAGACATAAAAAAGGAAAAACAGGAAAAAAAAGAACAAACCTCTCTTAGCTGTTCATTTTTTCTTCATACGTTTGTTTCCTCAAGGCAGAAAAACGTGTCTGGTTAAAGGACAAGTAAGTGGTGTTTGCAAGACTAGCAGGAGTGGTTCTACTTTTGGTGTATTTTTCAGCAGCATTTTGTAGCTGGTGTCTAAGAGCCATACTACCGAGTCCTAGCCTGTGTTCCTCTCTGCTCTGTCAGGGAATGGAAACTCCACAGGTCATAAGCCAGTAAATTAGGGATTTCAGACAGATGGTATCAATCAGATACTATATAGCAGGCATTTTGCAAAATCCTGCTGCCTTTGTCTAGCTGTTCATCTATCTGTTTCTTGATGTGGAAAGCT
Source organism: Podargus strigoides (assembly GCA_028020825.1). Taxonomy (NCBI): domain Eukaryota; kingdom Metazoa; phylum Chordata; class Aves; order Caprimulgiformes; family Podargidae; genus Podargus; species Podargus strigoides. Next base: position 8,116,577 of record CM051633.1, read on the forward strand.
CTGTCATATCTTGTGGGTAAAATGATTTGATTTTTAGTTGAATTTTAAGTTTCTTTGGAAGGAAAAGCTTTTCTGAGGTGGAGTTTTGCAGAGGTGTCCTGGTTCCCCAGGCACAGCCCCATGGCCCAGCCATGCAGGCAGCCATGAGCAGCCCCAGTCAGTGGGAGATCCACTCCAGGCACTGACTCACAGGTGTGTCCCACACCTCCTCAGCATGCTCATGATAAAAGGGGGGAGCTCACTGAGGGTGGGGTTCCTCTTCTTCCTGGGGCTCCTCCTTTGTGGTCTTCTGTTCCTGCTGTCAGCATCAAGGACTGGGCTGATCAGACCCTTCTATACTCAATGGTGATTGTTGGATCAGTTTTGTTATTCTATCAAATCTGTTTCTACTTCAGCTCATGGGCCTTCTCCCTTTTTTCCCTGATTCTCCTTCCCAGCTGGGGAGGGAGCATGGAGTGACAGACTGACTGCTATGGTTTAACCCTGGGTACTGGCTAAACGTAGACAAGAGGGGATCTATTAATGGACTGCGTATGTCTGTAACAGCTTGTGGTGAGACAGTAGGTACACAGGACAGACTGACAGTGCCCTCTCTTTTTTGGGGGGGGCAGCACAGAGTCAAGCTTGTTTTCAAACAAGGGATTACTGGATCCTTGTTTGCTCTCTTGCTGTTTGCAATCTTACTTTGATTCTACTCTTAGTCCTCACATTTTAGGAGAGCATTGTGAGGAAAGGTGATTCATCCCTCACAGTGCCTGACACTCTGACTCTCTGGAGCCTGGATAGTTTTGGGTATCCTGTACAAAGTTGGATGACTGCATTAGTTTTGTGTTTGCCTGTTGTCAACACTGATCCTTTTGGGTTGTCTCTCTTGGATTCTTTTGGCCATGGAAGTACTGACATGCTTAGACATCATGGCAGGGACATACATGTTCTTCAATGGCATAATTCTTTACTTCTTGACAAAAACCACTAGTAAGCTTTGCTTACTTGTTTTGTCTCTGTGATCTTCCTCTACTGTCTCAAAGTGAATTGAGAATTATAAGTTTTTCTGTCAGCCCCTCCTCAGTGCTGGAGCCATTTCCAGGTAACAGTGAGGCCATGCTGGTTCCAGCACACTGACTTCCAGTTCATGTTGAGTCCTAACTTGTTTTCCTGAACCCTTAAAATGGGGATGCCTGTGTACATGCATTTGCCCCAAGTTTCCTAATGCTCTGAACAATGAGGACTTGGACATGCTGCCTTCTGATGTAAGCTGCTGCTTGTAATATATTCAAAAATGTATTTTGTAACTGCTTAATATTCACCAATATTTAATAGGAGCATCCTGTTATCCACCACAAGCTATGAATTTAGAAAACTGAGAACTAAATAGAGACCAGAGACTGTTCCAATATTGATCTTCTGAATATCCATTTCTTCTTGCTCACTGCCCCAAATTCTGTTTTATATAGGAGAGCAACATGACCATCTTACTTGCTCTCCGCATTTTTATAAATATGAAAAATTATCAGGATATTTTAAATTAGCTGTTGTTAAACCTCTCTGTTTTCTTGCAGGCACTTTTGGGAAGTTAAATCTCCCATAAAACCCTCTAGCAGTGATTCAAAGTTTAATTATGTTTTTGCTTTGGAGGTTATGAAAAAAATTCTTTGTGAGGGAGGGAGAAGGGGAAGCTGAACTTTTGAAATCAGTCTCCTGCACTGAGGAATGCCAGCTAGAGTTCATGAATAAAACTTGTTTTTAAGGAGCAAAGTTTTTAAGTGAAGGAAAAGATAAACTGTAATTGAGAGCTACCATTCAAGGCAGCTATTGAGGCCAACATCAGCAAAACTTTTGGTTCACTACCACAGCCCAGGCACAGCTGCACTGTTGTAAAATAACTGAGGCAGAAGAACATTGCCATTTACCTCCTTTATGAATGCTAAGTTTGAGCATACACAATTGCCCATTCTGAGTGACTGTGACTGTTTTTTGGAGATGACAACTGTAGCAGGATGCTTTACCTCAGTGGGGGAAAAGACTTGACACTTGCCCCACTCTGTGTAATCTCTGGTGAAAGAAAACTACTAGATGTGCTTAGAAGGTCATGCTGTGCCTTGGTTTTGGAAAACACTCTGGACCAGCTGGACCCAGACACAGACAAAAATAGGGGACTGATAAAAAGGAGACAGTGTTCTTATGAGATAAGAACATTTTGCTAAGCTAGAAGAATCACTGAGCAAGGAGGTTTGGATTAGCAACAGATGACTGACAGTCATTTTGTTCTATAAAAGCCCAGTCCCATTCTTGATCATGTGGGAATCTTGCACACTTTCCCCATGAAGTGTGTTTGATTATTCTGCCTTTGAGTGGGGATTCCCCTCGAATGGTTCCTCCTTAGAGGCTGAGTGAAAGCGAGCTACCCAAGGTCATTGAGTAGGGTAAGTAACATCATAGAATCATATAATTGTTTTGGTTGGTAAAGACCTTTTATTGATTCCAACTGTTAATCCAACACTGCCAAGTCACCGCTAAACCATGTCCCTCATGTACACACCACATCTACACGTCATACCTCTAAGTATGGTGACTCCACCACTGCCCTGGGCAGCCTGTTTCAATGCTTGACAACCCCTTCAGTCAAGATTTTTTTTCTAATATCCAGTCTAAACCTCCCCTGGCACAACTTTAGGCCATTACCCTCATCCTAACACTTCTTACTTGGGAGAAGAGACCAACCCCTGCCTTACTACAACCTCCTGTCAAGTACTTGTAGAGAGCAATGAGGTCTCCCCTCAGCCTCCTCTTCTCCAGACTGAACCCCCCAGTTCCCTCAGCCGCTCCCCATCAGATTTGTGCTCCAGACCCTGCACCAGCTTCGTTGCCTTTCATTGGATACACTCCAGCACCTTGATGTCCATCAGTCCCTACTCAATAATTAAGGATCCCAGTCAGATTTCTTTATAATCACAAGGAAGAATCATTCAGTTATGATTCTGACATACATAAAAGCAAAAATGATGAAGTTGTCCCTATGAAACTAGAATAGGCTTCTCACACTAGAGCTCAGATATTTATTTGTGAACTGATCTCCAATTTCCTGGTGTTGCCACTGGAAATTCTCTTCAGTACTGTAATGCATCAAATTAATTTTAAAGAGAAGGTATTGATTTTGATGGGTGCCTATAGTTAAATATGTAAGGCTAGCATAAAGCTTTTAACAGACACTAACTGAATGGCATAGAAAGGGTGAAAAGGGCAAAGATCTGGTCTTAAAGCTATCAGATGAAAGCCCTAACACTTACTGTTCCTTCTGAAAGAAGTATCAGCAGCTCCTCCATGTGAATACTTTGTGGTGAGGGATTTTTATAGGTCTGGATAAAGATTAGGGTAATGTCCTGTCTGTGCACTGCTGTCCTCTGTGGGTTTAAGGATGGCGGACTAGACTGTATGGACAAAAAATGTACAGTTTTATTATAAATGAAAATCATGTGACTGGGCTAAAGGGCATAAATCAGAATGTCTACTACACAATGTAAGTGCTATGGCAGCTACTTATTAATTGGCATTTACTAGATCTAGAACAGTAACTAAAGCAATATTTTAAAGCTAGCTTAATTATTGAATAGGGATTGATGGACACTGAATTACTGGAGTATGTCCAAAGAAGGGCAAGGAAGCTGGTGAAGGCTCTGGAGGAGCGGCTGAGGGAACTGGGGGGTTCAGTCTGGAGAAGAGGAGGCTGAGGGGAGACCTCATTGCTAGTCTAACAAGCTACACAAGACCAAATGCAACCTCCATCTTGGTCCTCTGGGTCAAACAGAGCTCTTCTCTGCATTGTTCCTCCCGATGCTTAATCTGACCTGCTGTGCAAGAGAGGCTGCTCTGATTGAGTTTGTGTGGCATCAAAGCTTTTCCTGTACTTTTCTTTGGCCTAGAAACCTTGCAAAACACTTTCTCAACTAATCGCTTTTTCTCCCCCAACAATTTGGGTCTAGCGGTTCATTTAACAAATAACGGTGTTGCTCTTTCCTTTTAGCAACCTCTAATAAACCAAGAGTAAATTACTGGCTGACCTACTTAATGGGATTGCTTAAATAATCCTCAATACGGCAGTATAATTTGATGCCTTAAAATACAGGGCATACAAGTTGCAAGTTAAAAGAAGAAATATTGAATGTTAATGAAAACACAGTTGGGTAACATAATAGCCTGAGGGATATTACATTTCATATCTAATGTTCCCCTCCTTTTTTTTTTTTTTTTTTTTCCTCCCCTTTATCTGCAGCATTTTGTTCTCCCCTCTTGTAGATGAACTTATTCCTGAATCTCTGAATGAACTGGGCAAAATACTAATGATCTGGAGCTAAAATAAGAAGTTTACAAAAAGGTAGATGTGTTTTCTATCTTTGATAGGTAGTATGTTTTCAAGGGAGGGCGAAATGCATGCTTGCAGTGACCGTTTCTTGCTTTGTGCATTCCCTGTGCATCTCTGTGCAATTCCCAGTGACAGCCCCTTTTAAAGAAGAAAAGTATTTCAGGAGTAGGGGGAAACAAAAAGATATGAAACTTTCTGTTTTAAAAGGCAATGGAAATGGTTCAAAGTCAACAGTCTGGGCAATTGTCTTCCAGATTTAGCAAAACAGTTTAGTAAATTCTACCTAATAAGGATTTTGTGACACAGATTCATGTTACAGCACTGAATCTAAATGTTTGTAGATGAGGAATGACACAAATCTATGTTCATATTTGTCTGTTTAGGACAATTTATTTTAGTAATAAGTAAGATATGAGAGAGATATGCTATCCTGTCGAAATTCTCTGCTGATTTTTCTTTCTAGTTGCTGCCTTCTTCCTATTATTTTGATTTGAGTCCCTGTATAATAAAACATTAGCATGCAGTACACATTACTGCTTACCTACATAAATAATTATCAGCTACCTCTAAGCTTTAAATATGACAGAGTTGCAGTTCAAATCTTGACAAGGATGAATCTCCTTTTCATTATTTCTGCATAGGCATGCCAAGCTCCCAGTGGTCTCTGAGAGACCTTCAAGGTGATTGTACTCTTCATGACTCACTCTGACCTGAAGTTCCTGACCATGGCTGAATTTCAGAGCTGCTAAATGCATGGTCATCACTTTGAATATGTTACTTCATCATATCCATGAGCAGCAAGATTTCTGGTTTCCGCTTAGTTTCTTAAGCAACCTCTTAGGGTTTGGGCCTCAGTGTATGTGCCACTGGAGACTTCCAGAGAACATGTGATTCCTGGTAAACTAAACAATGTTCCACCTTGAGGTCTGTAGAAGCCTTTGCTCATACCTACAGTCTTGTCTTAAACGAGGACCATTTATTACACAGCTAGGAATTCTCTCTACCTGGCTTTGCTGGATTTCTGATCTAACAAGAACAAGTGCCAGTCATCTTAAAAAAAAATAATTAATGGCTGATGCAACACACTTTACTCTGGCAGAGGAAGGGCTCTATTGAATGAGAAAGACCTAAACAGAAAGCTGAGAGAAAACATGAGAGCAACTTGAAGTGGTTAGGAAAATGTCTCAAATCTGCCTTAGCAACTTTCAACAAAGAAATGGGAGCATCTGGATTAAATTGAAATGCTTGGTCACTTCAGTGGCTGTGGAAACAGACTAAAAATTACCTAGTGACAGCACTGTGAACTCCCAGCTTCTGATTCTAACCAGGAGTCACATTTACATTCAAACAAGACAATGAGAAAAAAGGACTAGATAAAAAACTTGGCTATACTACAGAGGTGTGATAACTATCTGGTGGTAGCAGAAAATTGCAAAGAGAAAAGTTGTGGAGCAAGGTTCATTCACAAGATGTCTTTACAGAGGAATTAGAATACAGCTTCTCTTGCTTAATTTTAGGACCTATGTACTGCTGTCATGTTGTCTAGGCGACTGTTGAATTATCTCATGAAGAAAGTGGTGAAAGCTTTGTTATGAGTCACGTAAGACTGGACTGATAAAGCACTAGAAAATGTTACAGAAACAATTGGGTATTGGCTCTAAACGGGGAAGGGCTCAGTGGATTCAGCAATCTTTATTTTGATAGTGGAGACTAGGAGAGAAGAGGAAAGGATAAACGAGTAAAAGCCACTCAGCTGCATTCCTCCATCTGCTCAGGATCACAAGTGTTTAGTTAGCAGTACTGATGTAGGCTTACTGTAACACCTAGCTCCTTGTTCACTAGAACAGAGTTGTTAAACATAAGTGCCAAAACTATGCAAAGATCAGAGGGAAGATTAAAATCCAAACCTCTTTTGCCATAACAAACACTACTTGCCTGCTCTTTCCAATCAGTTTATTCTGGAATAATGATCATAGAAAGATCTTGGTTGGATGTCCTTACAGTAAACACTACAAAGTCTGTTAAGTTTTTGGCATTTTTCCTCTTAAGTGTTTGTATTCAGTGAAACTCCACAGGGATACTTGAACTAACTGCAGAGTAGAACATGTAAATTAGCATGTATGAATATTTACACTGCTTATGCTTTATGGCTTTCAGGATCTGAGCTAGCTATTTTAATACTCCATGCTGTGATGACATTGGAAACCCACGAGTTGTCAGTCTCCATTTTGCTCCAAGTGAGGTTTTTCCTACAGCATGGCCAGTTTGAGCTGGGTTGTTCCCAGCTTTTCTATGTTCCATGGCAAATGTGTTACTGGTTTTAGTACCATAAAATTTTGGAAAGTGATAGCAGAAATCTTCCATTGTGTCACTCTTTCTTATGTAGCAGGATGTCTGTAAATGCAATAGATGTGCCAAGTGAGAAGTGTTTCTTCAGTTCGGTAAGAAGGGTCGAAGGAAAAGAGGAGGGGAGGATTTTCACAGCAGTAGCAGAACAGTGTTTCTCACAACATTTGCATGGTCTACTGAGACAGGTTCCTTCTTAATTTCCATGCCAGAGGTCAACAGGTGGAAGATCATGTCTCTCAGTGGGAAAACCTGCTCTGAGACACTCCTTCCAAGTGGTTTGAAAGGGTGTGGTTGTATGTACAAGTCCCAGCAAGTGCAAGTTGCACTTCTTTACTTGACTCGGTACCCTCTTGAAGTCTTCTAGAGTAAAGCAACGTCCTATCTGAGAGGAAGCAGGCAGAAAAGACAGTATTTAGACCTTCCTCACATCTATGGACAAGACAAATTAATGCACTGGAAACCAGAAAAGGAATGCAAGGCAAAACCAAACAAATTAAGTAGTCAAGAGACTACGATTCCATGTTTAGCCTGGAAACTTGCTAGGTTGTCCTATGGGCTCACTATGGCTATGGACTCTACTGGTGTTTCCCATCATATCACACTAGAGCCTACGCAAATAGGTAGTGTACATAATCCCCAGGACACTTTAAGGGACCTAAACCTTTATGTTGTCCATCTTTTGTTTTTCTTTAGAGCCGCTGTATCATAGGCTTCATGAATAAATTATGAGATGTCTCCTTCTGAAACAGTTGTTTAGTACTTGTGAGAGAAGGTAGACGAAGAACTGTTCTGCAGTGAAGTGTGTGTCTTGACAAAGAAGAAATAAAACATGCTCTGGCATGAATTCCTCCTACGAGGTGGGTGTAGTGGCCCATAAAACAATACATGTATTGTGAAGAAATTCCCATTGCCACATGGACCTACGGGCATAATTGCAGCTGAAGTCAATGGCTATACAAGGCAGGACATATGAATGAACAACATCTCCCAGGTGAACATAAGAATCTGGCTCAAGAAAGCTTGAGCTGTGCAAAATAGACCTATTATATCCAACAAGTAAAGCCCTAAAATGTTATTGGAGCATCTAGAAAAAGGACGATGGTCTATTACATAGGAGAGAGAAAATATTTTTTCCAGCCCACGCTGAAGCAAGGTGTTTTCTGACCCATGCTTGTGTCCTGGGTTACAATGTATTCTATTACCATGAGCTGTTGAAACCAGGTGCCGATGTTCCTTGCCTCCTCCCTCGGGACCAGCTTCTGTGAATAGCCCCAACAATGCCTTGCCCATGACCCAGAGATAACCTGCACCCGGACTGTTCTTCTGTCAATGGCCCATCAGTGCCTTGCCCCAGGACTCTCCATCCCTTTGTGAGATGCTCCGGCCAGGGGGAGGGAGCCAAGCATTCCCACCGGGGATAAAATCTGGGGTTTGGAACAGCACGAGCAGCCTTACCCGCTGGGATCCCAGAGGACAAGGACTGCACCGCCACCGGATTTTCGGAGGAGGACCAGACTTCTTTTCTACAAGATCACCGCTTCAACAGGAGCATTTCAAAGAGAACTGCAGCTGCCACTGGATCGGACTGGTACCAGCACCCTGCCCGGCAGGGGGCCAGGTTGTATCCCTGACTCTGTCAGGCCTGTAACCAGTTCCTCTGTATTATAGTTTTGTTGTATATATATATATATATTAGTAAAAACTGTTATTCCCATTTCCTCATATCTTTGCCTGAAAGCCCCTTAATTTCAATTCTATAACAATTCGGAGGGAATGGGGTTGTATTTTCCATTCCAAGGGGGGCTCCTGCCCTCCTTAGCAGACACCTGTCTTTCAAACCAGGACAGCTTGTCTTCCTAAAGTAGCTGGTCTGAAACCTTGTGCACTCAGTGTCTGCTAGTTTGAGATGTAACAGAGCACTAACTCGGTAGCCCTAAGAGTTTGGCATGGTGTAAAAGATGGTCCTTAGTGTGTTATGAAGGAAAATTTGTATTTGCTATGATCTAATCTCTTGTGCTCAGCAGTGATTTCATCTAACATTTGAGAGGAAATGAAGAGTATTTGGTCTTAGATCCAAGAAGATACTGACCATAAGAACTGGGAGGGCAAGCTAGAGGGGCCAGAGATGTTGTGTATGGGGTTTTTTTCTATTCCAGTTTTCGAAGGGACATAACTTTACATCTTGACAGTTTACATCTTGAGGTTTTTTTTAATCCTCTCCAAAAATCATTGCTACAGTATTGTATCTGTTGTAGCATCTGGACATGGAACACTAATACATGGTGTAGCACAAGTTGGGCACTCTCCACTTAATTTCAGTGCTGCTATCCATTTGAGAGGACGCACTTAGCTGAGCCTGGAAATCACTGCTGTGGTCTGCACAAGCACCAGGCTCCTGTTCTGAATGGCTAACAGTCTTTCTGTCTAAACAAAAAGGTAGAGAGAAACAGGGAGTGAAGGGACTAGTTCCAGAGAGCTGCAGAGCTGGGCAAGGCTGACCCTTACTCCAGTGCTTTGCTGACTTGGCCATGCTGCTTCCTGAAACTACCCCAGGCAGGCAGTGCCAGCTGCACGCAGAAGTGCAAGTCGGGCAGTAGGCAGGATGCAGTGTGAAAACAGCACTGCTTAATTTGAACCGACAGCATTTGATGCAGCACATCAGAAGCTGTAAGGGCCAGGAGGCATTTCTTTTTAGCTGGACTGCTGATGTCAACTTGGATAGCAGATGCTCCAGGTATATTACAGAGGCAGAACAGAAAAGGTCTTGCTTTTTCATGATACCTACTTGCTGTTTTCCCCTACCCTTCTCAGCTTTCTTCTATGTTATGCTCACACCTCTGCATTTTTCATACAAAAAAGTGAAAACCTGTGCAATCCTAGTTCCACATCACTTTTCTTACTGAGAGGTAGGATTGGCAGGAAAATGGAAGTTAAATATTTGTACTTTCTTGCTTTCCATTTATTTCAGAAATCAGCATGCACCTGCAGACGTGCACATGTTGAAATCCAAAGCTGGATGTCCAGTATTCAAGATTCATTCTGTAGTTCAGCTGTGCCTTGTGTTGTCCCAAAATTGAGGCTGTTTACCCGCTGTGTGAGATGCCAGCACACGCAGGGCAGAGGGATTTTATTGCAGTTCTGTGCTGACAGGGGGGTGAGGGGGTGACTCCACAAAGCCAGCACACCTCACCGAAATACGGGATTCCTTTATAGAACAAAGTGTGCAAACCCACTGTGTCCCTGGTGTGTCCTACCCTGTACCCATGGGACCGGTGAGCTCAGCCCTGCTCCCATTGAACGTGACAGCACTCCTGTTTTCCACTGTGTGTGCTCAGAGGGGAGGGGGCTTTTGGGAGCAGGGGTCTTTTCCAGCCTAGAGGGGGGTATTTTAGTGAGTTCATGAGGTAAGTGCACATTAAGGTGAGGCAGTCAGCGCTTTCTACTATCAGTAATCACTGCTCAAGGCTAAAGCCAACAGTGGTGTTTTCCATTCAGCTCCTCAGGAAACCTCCTCCTCTGATCACACTGAACTATTTTATTTGTTTTCTTTCAACATCAGAGGTGAATTCAATATACATCCTAGGCCATTTTGTCCTCCTGGCATCACTTGTGCAGTCAGATTATATTCAATGACATGGTGTGTGAAATGGCAGACAGGAACATTGCGTGGGTACTGTCACTTAGCAGTGGCAATCCCATCAAAACATTGCCAGGAATGCTTAGTTTGCAGCCCTGCAAAAGCACTGGGTCTCACTGGAATCTAAGTCTGACCTGCATGGAGTAAGGAATTGTTCCATGCAATAAGCTGAATGAAATAAACTGAGGAAACTGGAGGAAGCTCAAGTGCTGACCTTTTGGACCCCTTCTGCTCTAACTCAAGGAAATCTATTCAGAGCTTTCCAATTAATACATAGGCATGCTGCTTATTGAAGGAGACAACACCCTGGCTATTAAATCTGCCACTTGCTGATAGGTTTGATGTTGTTGCTGTGGCTTTTAAGCAAAATATGTAATTTTTACTTTCCTTTTACTTTGGTCTCTTGGAAGTTGTTTTAGCATGTTCAGATTGGTGTCAGGAGGACAGAATGGGATAGGCATCAAAACAGTTCAGTGTGATTGGAGGAGGAGGAGGAGGTTTCCTGTGGAGTTGAATGGAAGACACTGACCACTACTGCCTCTGGCCTGGAGCACTGACTACTGAGAGTGGAAGGGCTGACTGCTTAAATTTACTGTGAACTTACCTCATTAAGATACTGAGATAAACTAAAAACCAGATTAATCACTGAGAAAATGACCCGCACTCCCCAAAGCCCCCTCCCCTCTGAGCACACACAGTGGAAAACAGGAGTGCTGTCACGTTCAATGGGAGCAGGGCTGAGCTCACCGGTCCCAGGGGTACAGGGTAGGACACACCAGGGACACAGTGGGTTTGCACACTTTGTTCTATAAAGGAATCCCGTATTTCGGTGAGGTGTGCTGGCTTTGTGGAGTCACCCCCTCACCCCCCTGTCAGCACAGAACTGCAATAAAATCCCTCTGCCCTGCGTGTGCTGGCGTCTCACACAGCGGGTAAACAGCCTCAATTTTGGGACAACAAAGGGAGACCAAGAAGTCGCTTGCCCTCATGGCGTAGATAACTATCAGCCTAGCCAGCCCCAGAGTCCAGCTCCCAGCCCCAAGCCGTAGATGGTTGGACTGGGAGGCCACTGGAAGCCAACAAATGCCATGTGGCCATCCCACTGGTGTGTCCGAGCACGGGGATTTGAGTTAGCTGTCAGTTATTGTGTAGGAGATGGCTAAGGGGACTGTTTGGTGGTCATGATGTGATTCAGCAGTAGATGGAAATTCCTTGTGTCCCCTCCCAGATACCTTGGGAACTCCAACAAAGAGGAGACAGAATTTTTCCTTGTCCCAGCCTAGCCAAAAAAACCCCCCTTGCTGACTCACTTTCAGCCTGTGGTTGGTTTGTGAATAAAGAAACTGAGGTGTGGAAATTATTTACCAATCAACTGGGATTTTGTTCCTATTCTTGGAGTCTTGGACAGCTGTTGGTTTTTTAATCTGGGAAGACTGCAGTAAACTAGTAAGAGGCAGTTCCTTTGTTTATGGGAGGTTTGGCTATTGGTATGAAAAGCTGCCATTCCCTGAGCATCCTGCCTAAACATCCACCTTTAGAGGAAAGTGGTTAGAGTGAGCAAACAGTAAGTGCAGACTTGGGGCAGGGGTCAGGGGGGGTGTGAGAGTGAATACTGGTTCAATTAAAAACTGATATTTCTTCAACCACCTAGCAAAGAGTTAAACGCCAGAATCTCCTGATCCTCTTTTCACTTCCCAAGGTTGTGCCGTACAAAAAGAAAGGCTTTCCTGTCCTCTTTTGAAGGAAACAAGTTTAAAATCTTGGTGGCTGGGGATGGCCCCATGCTCAGTACGGTGGATTCAGCAGAACTGAGATGCAGTCAGCACCTGCAAGACAATGGCAGAGAGAATGAAAACAGCAATTAACCCGAAGAATTAAGGGAACTGAGCAGCATCTGATGAGAGCTGAAAGAAAAACCAGACTGGTGTTTCCAAGCCCTCACTGCAAATGGTCCACTCCATCGCAGGATGCCAGGAGGTGAGGACAGGGCAAGCAGTCCTGCTTCCGTAGGTCCCATCTCAGTCACAATGCAGCAAGCTCCTGGCCAGCTACAGGAGGGGCAGTGATATCAGTGGAGGCTTCTCTTCCCCCTCTGGCAGAGTTTTGCAGGGATGTGAAATGGAGGGAAGGAGTTAATCTCTATGCAGTCAGAGCATGCCTCCTCCCTGCTAGTTTCTCTCTGACTTCTGTATTGTTTCTCTACCGTAGTGCTGTGTCTGAGCTGCCTGACTGAGCAACTCCCTCACTGCACACTGCAAACAGCACCTTCTCCAAAACTCAGATGATTTACCTTAAAATAATAATAAATTATAAAAGGGTTTATTTATTGTGAGCTCAGGAGTCTGTGACAGTGGTTCTGCTTAGTGATCACAGTGCTTTTTGTTTGCCCTTATTGAAAAGACTCTAAAGCCAGCCCTTTCTGGAAACTTAATGGTCAGACCCCTTCTCCTTCTAGCTTTCACTTCTCACAGTCTGTCCCCCCAAGAGTGAGAAAAGTTTTAACAGTGCTGGTTGGGGAGGGACCATGTGGGGAAGCCCAGCTAATGCCATTTTGGCCAAGGAGGAGCAAGGGAGTCAGTGGACATCCCCTATCCAGTTTCCCACAGAAATAAGGTCAAATAGCTGCAGCTCCAGCATTGCAGTGAGCCCTCTCATTCATGAAAATTTCAGTACAAATAATTTTGAAAATCAGAGCCTTTCATATACCTGTCCCAGCATATTTTGAGATTTCATTTTTGGCAAGAGTTGGCTCTAGGAGTTATACGTAAGATGCCAAACACCCTCCTAGGGCAGCCACCTCCTTTTCAATCAAAATAATGTCTCAAGCTTTAAACTTCTTGAGATAAAGCATGGTTAGGTTCAGGCTAATTTCTTCTTATACTTTCAGGCTTATTTGGAGAACTATTTTAGCTGGAAAAATGGAGGTAGTTATGTCAATGTTAACATTTATTTGAAGAAAAGAAGAAAGAAAAAAGAGAGGAGAGGAGAAGAGAAAAAAGAGAAAAGGAAAGAAAAGGAAAAAGGCAGGGAAGGGAAGCAAAAATTATCAGTACCTTAGTGGTTTGGCACAGGACTTTGAGGTTTGGCAAGGAAATATTCCTAGAGTCAAAGAAATGTTTTTTTTGCCATCCCTACAAAAATCCTGCCCAGTTTGGTTGTGTTACAAGACTCTGAAAGTTACTGTTCTGGCATGTGCAGGAGAACTTGCTAGCAGCCCCACTCTACTGCTGTGTGGATACTCTGCCCTCACTGGGTTATATTCCCACACCTGAAGTCCTTCTACAGGCTGGCGACTGAAAATACGGACATTGAGTTTCGAACGGCACTAATTTGGGTTTGGAGCTCTAGTGTGAGCACTGCCTGAAGAGGACTGATGTTTCCTCCCTGTGCTTTGGCTAGCTCACCTTCTTTCTTCTTCAGTGCAGGAGATCCCAGGCCCAGAGTCCTGTGTCAGGAAGATCTGGCACACGTCACCTGATGGTAATGCCAGTGCCAGGTGATGGGAAGGGCAGTGGGAGAGTGCCTGCAGGAAGATCTGGAGAGTTTCCCTGGCAGCACTCAGACTCTGTTAGAGAGCATTTCAGCCAGGGACCCCATGTCTATACATGCTCTTTGTCTTACATACAGGGAGCACCCTGTTGCATCACTTTGCCTGCCTGTGTGTCCAGGGGAGTTTGATGGACTTTCCATGGAGCTGTTCTAGAGAAGCTAGAGCAGGCATCAATGTCCCTGGACTCTAGCAGGTTGGGGTAGGACATAAGATTTTGTAAAACAAACTGGACCTTAACAAGGATTCAGAATTTGCATCCTATTCAGTGGGTTTCTTCCATGGAAGAAACATACTTGTTGTCAGCAGCAGCTCTGTGTGACTGTAGGTGTGTGATTTCTCAGCTCCTTTACATTTATTGGGGACTATTCACAAAGGGAGGTGTTCTCCCAAATCAGAGAGAGATAACTTCCCCAGGAGCCAGCACAGAGGCCAGCAAGGACTAAGCACCATTGCAAGACTCTCCACAAAGAGCACAGCTTGCTTCTTTACCCTGACAAAAAGAGCAGCATGTACAGGGAGAAAACAAAACCACTCTTCCCTTCAAAAAATATGATAGAACCCCCTACAACAGACGTGAAAGCACCTGCATGATGGAAGACACTCTGCTGCATATACTGCTTGAAAAGAAGATGAGGGAACATTTAGCATGTGGTGGACGTTACTCATTTCATTTAATGCAGTGCTGGAGGCACTCGGATACATCGGCAACCAAGAAAAGCTAGGAACTTAAGTAGGATTAGGTTATATGTCATGTATAAAACACATTATACAAATTGGGATTCAGCAGATGGTAGCAATCAGTAATCCAGCATAGATGATAAAGAACTGAAAGCTATGTCTTCTCCTAAACCACACAGATGTACAGAAAATGTCAACAAAATCTTGTGCTTGGCTTACACTGTTACTGTAAGGTGATAAAGGACACTTAGCCTAGAATTTGGAAGGAAGGGGGGGCATCTTAGACTCTACAATCTATTCAGTAGCCAGTTTCCCACAAATTTATTTGATTTCATATTTCCTCCTGTTGTTGTGTCGAAGGGGACACACGGGGAAGGAAGGTGGCTGGAAATGGCAACGCAGGCTGATCACAGTGCCCACAGAAACATGCTAACCAGAAGCACCCTCTGAATTCCACAGTCCCTAATCACAAAGTTTTCTTGTGGTTTCTTCCTTTTTCTCTGTCAGAACTTCCTCCTTTCCTTCTCTTGTGTGCCTTCCCATTTCCCTTCCTGTCCACTGATTTTCCCTTTGGGTACCAGTGGCCTGGAGCAGGGTGGTTCTGAAATGCATCAGAGCTTTAGGAGCTTGTACTTGACCTGCTTCTAAATTACCAGCTTGCCAAGGAGACAATAACTTCTTTAACTTTTTTCATCACAGTGAGTTGTCTGTCCATCTTGTGACCTTTGTTTATGTCAGAGTCCTTTAGTTCTGTAAGCTTTGCTTCATATTGCAATCATCCTCTGCATTGCTGGCAGTTTGCTTTCCTCTTCCCTTGGGGTTCAGCTTTTAAGTCTCTGTGGCAAAACCCCAGCCACTGCTTTCTTGAAAGCACTCCCAGACACCATGTGAGTCTGCTTCTATGTACATTCCTAAGCAACAGCCACCACCACTGTCAGCTCTGCCATGAAGAACATCCTGCCTTCTCACTACCTCTTCTTTTATAAGATCTGCTGCTTTCAGAGATCAGTGTGATTGTTCCCATGGGGCTAATGCAGAAAGGTAGAGTCAGAAACTTTAAATCACAAAGAATCATCATTATTGCCTAGCTCCATCCTTCCCATCAAAAAGAGGGCACAAGGCTTCTGAAGTCCTGAATTGGGTCTTCTAACTTGTGGCTGAAGTAGAGAATTGCCTAGGTACATACCTCCACTGACCAAGAGAGGACAACAGCAAATTCTGGATAAGATCAGCACTTTGCTTACCCTGGAATCATATTTTCTTAGGTGATAAATTACTTAATGCTTCAAAGGCAAATAAAAACTGTATATGGTGATTTTAATTGCAGAATTGTAGGTAGGGTATTGACTCTAACACTTTTGGATTCTGACATTAGCTATCTTCTGACAAGAAACAGGAATGGTACTGCATTAAGAACATGTCAGTATAGAAATCTGGATATTGCAAATGTCCATCATACCAACATACACATTATTATCTGTCCTTACTTCGTGCAGACTCATCTGCAACGTCTGGCCTGAGTAGTAACCCCTCACTCCCTCGAAGAGTGAAAGTAGGATGACTTTGTCTCTTTTCACATCTAGGGTATTCTGCATCTGGAACTCCGCAGTTTCCAGCATGAGCAAGGCTGTGCACGGCAGCCTGCACTACGCTTGTCACATAACAAAGGCTCCTCCTCACCTGTGTGATGATAAGTTCTGAGTTTTTATTTTAAGATTTGAAGTGGAAAAGAATTACTCTTTTCAAGAATCTCAAGGCATGCTCTGAACATTAGCAATTCTAAATTCTAATTAGGATTTCTTATGACATATAACTTGATTGCAATGTAGTCTTTTGCAGTTTAATTCCGAGGTGCGTGCAAGATTAAATTCTTCCCAAGTAGAAGTATGTGCAGTCTTGGTGTAAGGGATATTTGCCATGCCTGCAGGGCAAATTACTGAACCAAATTTGGCCCAGAGGCATAAACCAGCCTTCTGCTTCCCATGCATAGTATCAGAAATATCACATATCCATGTTCCTAGAAAACTCCTAGACGATACAAGCTCTGCTGACAGTATCCCAGTTTGAACTGTGAAGCCAAAGAGCTGTTGACTGACACAGAGAGTGGTGATAGTACTAGACCCTTGTAGAAGGTTTCTTGACATTTCTCTGCATAATTTTGCTTTCAATTACAGAATCAATCTAATCTGGAAAACCTTTGTAGGAAAATAGTCCCTTCGTTGAGAAAATCAAAGTTTTGAGTAACATAATTTACTTTTTTTTATGGCTAGCAATAAACTTCTCCATTCTACACCATGTTTAGTTTTGCCTTGTGATAACCAGCTGTGCTGGCCCCTTGCTCTTCATAAGGAGCTTAACTCAGTATGACCCAAAGCTTGAACCTCCTTTATGGAAGAAAAGTAAACCTTTTTCATTAAGAGGGAAAAGAACAGCATTTCTTTGTGACTGCCCGAAGTCATATCACATCATCTTGCAAAGCATGAAGGAAAGGGATGTGCGACTCACTCCCTTTTTTAGGTCCCTCAGACACAAAATATTCAGCTTGTGTTATGATGCCCTTTGCAAAGACGTGTTTCTTATTAAGAAGACAGGGGAAGAGTTGATAACGTAAACTCTCCTTCCACGTCATGACTCGTGGGAATGCTAGGGTTTGTACCGAAGCTCAGTGTCTTCAGTGAGCTTTGGGCTGAACTGGGAAAGCTGTGCTTTCTTCATCACTCATTGAAATGCAGCTTGTCTCTGTAATGGCAAGAAGTCATAGAGGACTGGGTGGCCTCTGGAAAGTGAGCTACCCATTGCCAGGCAGAATACACATCATAACAGATGCTTATAGTCGTCCTCATTGATGGAGAGTGGAGGGGACTGTGAACCCTCACAACTTTAATAACAGCTCCTGCCGGGGCTGGGAGGCACGAGGACAAGCTGGTCTCAGGAGGTTTATAATGGACTGTGCCAACATCCAGGATGGGACTGAGGCTTCTGCTCAGGTTCAGGGGAGATGGCATGAGCTCTCCCTCCACACAGTAGCAGTTATTCTTCCTGAGCTGACAAATTGTTGGGCTTGCATGGCAGTCTAAGGCATGCTCAGATTTCCACTCACGCCTTAAAAACTTTGCCTTAAAAAAGTTTGAATTTGAGGCCATTGGATTGGCTCTGTCCCTTCACATCATTAACAGAAAGAGAGATGAATCACAGACTCATTTTCCCTAGCCCAGAAGGCTACCAAAAAAAGTCTCTTGGAGAACAAAGGACAACCTGAATCATAGCACTTGTTGGCCAGAGAGTCTGAACGAAGCCAAGGTGCAAAGGCAGACTGGCATAGACCCCTTTTTGCTCTCAAGTGAGGGGAGTGCACAACAGCAATTAGCATGTGCCTTGGGCTCCAGTTTACATCAATGATCTCCACCAGTAACACAAACCTTATCATGAGGTATGTGCATCTTATTGCCCTTCCCGCCCTATTCTGCTGGTGATAGTGGTTGAGTCTTCCTTGGTTAATGAAGCTTATACATTTTTGAAATTTTGTCTCCAAAACTAAATTCCATCCAGAAGGACTACAGCAGATTTGGTTCTATGGCAGCCTCATTACACTTTTATGTATATATGCAAGATTACATTTACACCTTATTTGCCACAGACTGATCTAGAAGCTCTTTGCAAACTGGAAATGCTCCACCTGCACACATTTACACATACCTAGGCACTGGTGTTCTTTGGACCCTCAGTGTTTGGACACGGGTTTGTAAATGGAGAACTGAAACTGTCAGAGCAGGTGAGGCACCAGGAAACAGAAGCCATCACCTAGAGTGGGACCGATCACAGCCCAGAGCTAACCTTCTCCACAGGAAGGGTGCCATGAGATCTCTAGTAGCTCCAGATGACCCAGCTCAGCTTAGCTAAAAGATTGCTCTCAGTATTGTTTAACTTGGTGGTATTTGGGTTGAAACCTCATCATGAGAATGATGTTCACAGGGGATGGAAACACAGGCTGAGCCCCGAAAAAATCAGTTGCCACAAAACCCCTTTGGCCCCTCAGCAGTTGAGTTTCGTGTACGCTAGCGGCCCAGCTGCCTCTCCTGAGGTTACAGGATGCCGTGTGCTGAGATCGCAGCCAGCGGTCATGCAGGAATGAGGGAAGGAAGGCTAGTTCTGCAGGTCTGAGTTGTATTTTTCTCCGATTGGTGTTTGGATGCTAATGTGCAAAAGGAGAGGCAGAGCTGGTTTGATGGATCCATGCTCGTGTTACGATGAAATTCCTGGAGCAGTGAAAGTTTTCAGCTGTGCAGAACTCTTTTGATGCTGTAAACTGTGTTCAGAATGGCAGCAGTTCCTCCTAGAGCCCTTAGACATGAGCATGTGGATATTGACCTTCAGTAGAAGGCAGGATGGCACTGGATGAAAGTTTTATTCACGGGATACTCGGCCACACACATCTATTTGGTACAACAAAAGGCAGAGGAAAGGCCCAAAGCTGAACTTATTTTTTTCTTCTATCTTGTCTCTCAGGGGCCCATAATCTATGAACACGTCACTGAATGAATGCAGATTTGTTTCAATAAGATGAACTGGCCAAGCACAATATTTCAAAGGCCAGTCCAGATAGTCAGTCTGAAAAAGTTGGATTGCAGTCATACAGTAGAATCACAGAACAGCCTTGGTTGGAAGATACCTCTAAGATCATCAAGTCCAACCATTAACCTAACACTGCCAATTGACCACTACATCTTGTCCCTCAGCACCACATCTCCATGACTTTTCAATCCCTCCAGGGATGGGGACTCCCCCACTGCCCTGGGCAGCCTGGGCCAGTGCCTGACAGCCCTTTCAGTGAAGAAATGTTTCCTTATATCCAATCTAAACCTCCCCTGGCACAGCTTGAGGCCATCACCCCTCATCCTATCACTGTTACCTGGGAGAAGAGACCGACCCCCCCTCACTACCCCCTCCCTTCAGGGAGCTGAAGAGAGCAATACTAACAGGCTCTTGCACTGTGAACATGTCAACTTTGACCATAAAATTCTAACATTGCTGAAAAACAGATATGGTTATATTTTGTTATACAGCAATCTGGAGCTACATTGGAAGAGCAGAATTAAGGTGGCATATACATTATGAACTTCCAAATGTTATTCCATTCCGGGAAATCCTGAATGTCACATTAATTTGGATTACCATGCTTTAAATAATTCATTCAGGAGAGAGTGAAAAAAAAAGAAAAAAGTCTTAAATCCTTTCAGATTCAGCTTAGAATTGACCTTTTGGGTCAAATCATGAGTGAATCCAAACAAAACTTCCAAATTTTTCATTACTTCCATGTGAAGTCACTCCACTCTGGTCAAGCCTCATCCAAAAGCTTCTGAAAGGGAGCCAGTTTCAGTGAGTCTAATGAAGCTGTGTCTAGTGAAGCACTGAAACCTGGAACTTAATGAGATGCATGCATTTGATAAAGTATTGTGCAGAGATCCAGTTGTGGCATGTGGGCAGGCTTCAAGAAGTGTTCAATGCAGTATGTATCTCAGCACACCAGGCTGCTAAATGTCAAACAAAAGAGCACAGGGACAGTGTATGGTGACAGCCTACATCTAGGCAAAAGCAGATTTATTTTGTTTTTTTAAATATTATTCCATGCATAGTTTTCATTTGTCGTGAAGGATTTATCCTGAAACCTGCCTTGCTCATCAAGAAAAGAGCAGTACAAAATGTGAGAGACCTGGAAAGACAGGTAATATTGAAAGCTTCTACTGAGAAGCTGATGCATCCTTGAGAATCAGGTGATACATGAAAGACATCGGGAAAAGTGTCAAATGGAAATTAAAAGTTACTGGGACAATTAAACTGGAGGAGTAGAAAAGACAGCTCAACAGCAGAGACCCAGAAGTGTGAGGTAAGGCCATCACACTGTGTGAAGGTGGCAGGGTATCAAGGCAGGGCATTTCATGGAAAGTCTGAAAGTGCCAGAGGATCATGTATTCTTGGGAAAAAAATGGCATTTACCAGAAGAGCTCAAGGTGTCACCATGGAACAAAGGGAAAACAGTACAAAGATTTGTTCAGGGCTAAGAGGTTATTTCTATCAGTAAAGGATATTAAAAAGTTTACTGACCAGATAGTCACAAAGCATAGTGATAAAAAAGTTCACAAATAGCTACTTTGGCAAGTCTGACACTGGGAAATGCCAGTATGAATACACTGGAGTGTAACAATCACTGAAGTCAAATGATCAAATGCAAGTACAAGATAAAGGTGCTGAGAAGATCGCTCAGTGCACACAGCTGTATTGGTTAGGAAAAAGTTAACAGAATGAAATTTGGTGGAGGGCAAAAAAATAGAAAGCAGAAAATCATACCAGTGATTTCTTAAATCAGTACAAGTGATTTAAGAAATATGTTGAACTTCTAACAGACCCAGGCCACTGTTAAAACATTTACAAAATGCAGGAAAATGTGCATAGTGAGCAAGGAAAGGGATTCCTCATGTAATGATGAGGAGATGTTTTTAGGATTGTAACACAATAGAAGGATTTTCCAATTAAGAGTCACAAACTGCCCATCACTGGCAACAGCACAGTCAGTGTAAGGTCTGTGTCAAAATGGATGTCATGGTTTGGGGCTGGGCCGGCCACTAAGCAGCTGACAGGTGCTCTCTGTTAACCCCTCTCCCTTCCTGGGCAGGGGGAGGGAATGAAGAACAGGGAGAGAGACTTGCAGGTTGAAAAAAACTAAAACAGCTTTAATGAAACAATAACAATAAAAAGAAAATATAAATACAATAGTAAGAAAATAATGAAATATATGCAAGTATATACAAAACCACTATTGGGTTCCCCCCCCAGTCACATGTTCCCCCTGACAATGCTCGCTTACATCACCACTGGTGCAGCAGAGCAGCTCTGAGAAGATCCCAGGCTGGGCTCCTCAAAGCAGCAGCAGACAGGAACTGGATTCAGGAGCACACAGATTTGGGGCAGAAGAACAGACAGAATCCTCCCAGGACGCTGGCCATGGAATAAGAGCCAGAGCAAGAGGAAGGGAGCATGCCTTCCGTGATCCCTCAGCTTTATACTGAGCTTGACATGTATGGGATGGAATACTTTGTTGGTGGGTTTGGGTCACTGTCCTGTCCACTCCGCCCTGCAGGTGGACAACCTTTGGCACCCTGACACTAAGGGAGGCCCTGAGGCAGCACCAAAAGAATTCAGCAGTGACCTTGGCTTCTGTAAGTTGATGTATAAGCAAGAGCCTTTCTGCACCCCATTGTACCGAGAGCTCAGTGCTGACTATAAACATCGAGTGTTATCACTGCCAGGAGCAGACACTGTCTGAAACAACATGTTGTTAACTGCAGAAAGTGCAGTCTGAGAAGAGACTGAACTGAAAAGTGAAATCACTGAAAGGAGAATTGGTTCTGTTTGGGTCAAACCAGGACAATGGAAGAGTTAAAAACCTATCTGCAAAGAAGTGCTATTTGGAGAAACAGCGCCCAAGCACACCCCGACATTCACCGGAAAGGGGAAATGTTAGAATAAGATGTAAATCTAGCTGGAGTTAAACATGTATGCCCCCCAGTCTGATCAAGAGGATATGCAACACTGTGCTTCAGAAGGACAATCTGCAACCACCCATACGGGTGTTAAACAGATTCATGAGCTACATGGGAAGTTCCCCACAGCATCCAAAAGCAGATCCAGTGCTTGCAGAGCCTGCTGCATGACAGTTGCTGCAAGTTTTAAAAAGAGGCTAGAAGGAAAGTTGCACAACACAAAGAATAAAAGAACCAACTGAGTGGATTGACTCCATAGTGACCAGGGAAAGAGTACACAGGACTTTGTGTGTGCTGAAGGGAACTAAACAAAAACAAACTAAAGGGAGCGCTTTCACTTGTCCATAAGAAATAAAACCCATTCTGAGATGGCATGAGCCAAATTAAGTAAACTGAATGCAATGGCAGGATTTAACAGATCTCAAACACAATGTACTCCCAGATCCATACTTTGAAAGCAGTATTTGGCAGCTGCTGCACTCTTAAATGGCCTTTTGGAATATATTCAGCACAGTTCTGCTGGCTGTAGAATAACGGGTACAAGCACCATGTCTAGTGGAGAAGAAAATCTCCATCAATGGCCAAACAGACTGGGCAGCAGGAACCCTCACCTCAAGAACAGTAGAGGACAATTTTTTTGACCCATGGGAAGACATAAAACTATTTGTGGAGGCTGTCCACAGATAACAAAAGGAGGACAAAGAAAAGTACGGTAGTAGTGCCATGGAACAGGTTGTCAGTTGTCACATGCATGGAAGGTGTAGACAAGACCAGCAAACAAATTACAGAGGAGATGCAAAGTCTGGCGTATGGATGTAGACATCTCCACAACTTTTCCGTGTGATCTTATTTTCAAAACATAAACACATGAAAGAGTGGAAAACAAAACAAACAGTGGACTCTAGGGCACAAGAAAGGACTTGGAGAAGTACAACTGTCTGTGTTTAGCCAGTATCCCAGGCTAAACCGTAGCAGTTGTTCTACTGCCCCATGCTCCCTCCCCAGCTGAGAAGGGGAATCGGGGAGCAGCCCCGTGCACTGAAGTAGAAACAGATTTAATGAAACAACAAAACTGATCCAATCACTGATGTAAAGCATGCAAGGTTCTACTCAGCCTGGTTCAATGCTGACAGCACAAACAGAAGGCAAAGAGGGAGAAGCCCCAGGAAGAGGAACTCGACCCTCCCTGAGCTCCCCCCTTTTATCATGAGCATGATGAGGTGGTGTGGGACACCCCTGTGAGTCAGTGCCTGGAGTGGATCTCCCACTGACTGGGGCTGCTCATGGCTGCCTGCATGGCTGGGCCATGGGGCTGTGCTGGGGACCCAGGGCAATAACCAAAGACACATCCAAACCAAACAGACACTTTGTGATCCCGGTGGTGCAGCGCAGGTCCTTCTTGGTAACGATAAACATGCATTGACAGCATATGCTCCATCTGTCAATACACAGTCTGGTGGTCTGGATCAGACATTTCACACCCATGATAAGGCCACTGTATCTCTGTTTCTCCAAGCATATGGATCTGGAGTGTGAATCAGGTAGAAATAAAAAGGCTGCAAGCTTGCTGCAGGTTAAGCAAGGAGACAAAGCTTTACCACTTCCTTCTGCATTTTTCTACTGTAAAAATGAGCTCTTCCTAGGAGGCTTTTGCTAGGTGCACAAACCCTCACTGCCAACGAGGAAGGCAAAGGTGCACTTACCATGCTTTCCCCATTAATTTTAATAGCCTGTTGCTGTGGCTAATTGTTGGGCTATTGTTGTATTTTGGACATAGGTCAATGAAAGCACAACAGAAATGCAAGAAAAGCAAGCAGTCCAGACGAACAGAGATTGTCAGGAGAAAGGACTGGGAGTGCTCTGTGAATAATTTTCAATTTCAAGCGGAAAATTAGAATTCAAGTATTCAAATTCACGTATTTTGTGAGGATGTGACAACCTGTGGCTGTATCATGTGAGAGGCCATGAGACTGGAGTGGAGTGGATGATGCTGGGCTGTGTGAGCCCTGCCTGAGCCGTTGTGAGTTGCCACCATGTGCCCAGCCCGGCCCCATCAGTTACACCCAATACTGAAAATTATAGATACTGCTGGCAGGCTGATGTGGCTCCATGCATCTTGCTCACAATCATAGAAAAAGGTGAAAAAAATGAACTTTACACATCTGAGTGCATGCCCAAGACAAGGATAATGAGAACAGATTCAGAAGCTGAAAATACTTCACAGAATTATTTTGTCATCAGTTCTGAAGCTGTACAATCTGTTGCTACTACGAACTTGTCTAAAAAAAAGTCGTGTGGCACAGCAGAATAGTAAGATTGGCTGAAAATCCCTAGGACACTCACTGTGCCATACTTTTCAAGCAACCTGAAGATTTAAGATGTTTTATCTGTTATGAGGTGCTGTCTTTACATGTTTTTAAGTAAGAAAGGAAATTTGAAATGGGTTCTAGAAAGTGGTATGGTTTGATATAGAACAGCAGTTCTTAATCTGTGCTCTATGAGACATCAGGAGGTGGGCTGCAAAGCATTTTCAATTTATTTTCTTTAAAACCCATGCACACACATTCCCATGCATTCAGATTGGGAAAGTTACCTAAATTTAGTAGCATACTATAATGTATCTCAGAAGTGCATTTATTTCATCAGAAAGAACTGTGCCTATAATAGCCCATTCAACTATTTTTGTAACAATTGCACCCACTGTACTTAAAATTACTTTGTTTTCCTATGACCTGGCACAATGATGGAAAGCCATGACACGAGCACAGGGGCAAGTGCTTGTCCCAAGTCCCCTCGAGTATTGTGTTAACACTTAGGGGGTGGGTGGGGAATCTGGTTCAAGGGGGGAAGTTTGGCATGCTGACAGGCCAGTGTGGGTAAACCCTGGCTGCTGCCAAGGGAAGGCTGCAGAGGTACGGAACACATTTCAGATTTTAAGTACAAAACTGGTGGAAGTTTTTGTTAGTTTGGTTTGCACGTAATTTCCAGTTTTAGTTAAAGGTTCATCTGGAGATCAGCCTTGCCTGTCAAGCAAATACCACTTGTCACGTTTCAGTATTGCAATGGTGGGGTCTGTGCACTGTGAAATAAAGTGCTAATGGCTTAAAAAGAGCCTGGCAGGGGGCACTTGGCTCTCTGTGGTAAAATTGTCTGCATTGCTTTGTGCTCTCTCCGGTAAGCTATCCCACTGAGCACCTGCATGATGTCAGATTTCCTATCTAGAAATTTACCTTCCTAAAGCTTTATGTCATTATGGCCATGACAGAGCAAGCTGTAGAAAAAGAATGCTTCTCATCCAAGGAGCTGAATTAAACATCCTCTAACCTGTGGCTCTTGAGTTGCTGGATGATTTTTGGCTATATCTTAATAGCTTGTGAACAGCAGAGTAGAGTAACTGCAGGACAAAGTTAATATGCTTTCTGGTTCTCCGAGGACCTACGGTGTGAGGCTTGCTTCACTACTATTGGTAAAGCTTGGTGGGATTTTTGCATAAAAAGAATTGCAGAAGCAATAGCAATGTGGCCATTATGTAAAGAACAGTGTGTATTTCGCATTGCTGAGGAATTCAGAAAAAAACGGGGGCTTCTGTAGTACGACAGAGAACCTAATTATGATGTATGAGTAGCAAAGACTGAAAGATAAAGACTTGGTGATGTAAACACGGGGGGGGGGTTGCATTGCTGTGAAGATGAGGTTGCTGCAGGGAACTGATTGTAGGTCCCTAAATTAGGATCCATCAGTCCTATTGCAGCTTGGAACAGAGTGCCATAAGCCTGCTTAACAGTGTGTCATCCTCTGTCTGCTCTGTATGTCCCTTTATGCCTCTAGGACAAAAGGATCTGCCTCCTTTTTGGCCAAACCTTGGAGCTCAGTTCAATTAGCAGCTCCAGAGGTGGCTCACTAATCTAAGAACAGGAGAAGCTACAAGGAGAGTCTGAGAAAGATCTGAGGAGCAGGAATCCACAAAGGACACGAGAGGCATTTTGTTTGTACTTTGTTACAGAATAAAACTGGCCTGAGATGCACGGGCGGAGTTGCAAGCCCTTCCTGGGCTGGAAACAGCATGTGGTTCCCTCTCCAGCACACCCTTCCTCAGTCCCACTGAGCCAGGCTGCGTGGGGCACAAGGGGGCTGCCACTGGAGGGGACAGCAGTGCTTTGCAGGGTGCACCTGCAGGGAATTTCCCCTACATGGGGACTCTGTGCTTGGCTTTGGTGGCTGTTTAGGGACTTCTTTGTATGGACTTAGCACACCTGAGTGTGTGTTGCTCCTGCCGGGAGAGGCAGAGTTGCTCAGTACTGTGTCAGGACGATTAATTGCTAATGGCAGCCAGGGTTCCCTGCACCTCTCCCTGGAGAGGCTGGGCCTGGCCTTGGTGGCGAGGAGGCTGAAGTCAGCCGGGTCAGGGGTACGGGAGGTGATACGCACTGATGCTCTTGAGTTGACAATCCTACTGCTCCTGCTTAAACAGGCATGCTCTAGAAATTGCTGTGCCATTATCTATCTTGTGCATCACCTAAAAAAGGCAAGCGGACTTAAAGGCAAATGGGACCAAGCAATAAATGAACTTGCACTGTGTGACTTCATAGGTCAACAGGACAGGGAGGGGAGGAAAGGGGGAGGAGAAAGAAAACACAACAACCAACAGCTTCATTTCAGACCCTTTTCTCTCTCTGCCACAGTCAGACAGGTTCCTGCTTAAATCAGGCAACTCCATTTTTCGTTCTGAGTGAATCACTGCAGTTCTGAGACAGAAATAATAAATGAACTTGTGTGTCTGTCTCTGCCACCTGAATCATTACGACAGCATAATGTTTGACTAATGACTGCTAGTGGCATTTGCCTTTTGCAGGACTAGGGATAAAGAAACTGCCTCTGTAGGAAGTGGTGTGACTCATTTTCTTTTCAGATGGCAACATCCCAGTCCCTAGCTTAAGGTGAGGAGAGCTATTTGTGATCCCTGGGCAGGAAGCAAAGCACTATCCACAGCTCTGTATCTGCCAAAACTGTGGCAGACAGTCAGCCATCATGCTGCTCTCCCAAAGCACTTGCTTCCAGGGGAGAGAGGAATAGGACACTAGCATTAAATTGTGAATAATCATTCTCAACTTCTCTTGCAAGGCTGCAGGGATATCCATTTCTGTCTGCAAAGTTGGCAACTGTGCTCAGAAGCCACAGCAAATAGGCATGATGAGTGTGTGTGATTGATTATGGGATGTGAATACTCAAACTCTGTGTTCAGTTTTGGGCCCCTCACTCCCAGAAGGACACTGAGCTGCTGGAGCGTGTCCAGAGAAGGGCAGTGGAGCTGGGGAAGGGTCTGGAGCACAGTGTGATGGGGAGCGGCTGAGGGAACTGGGGGGTTCAGTGTGGAGCAGAGGAGGCTGAGGGGAGACCTCATTGCTCTCTGCAGCTCCCTGAAAGAAGAGACCAACCCCCTCCTCGCTACAACCCCCTGTCAGGTAGTAAGAACTGATGTTGGCACGAAGACTAACAAGTTTAATTGGGATATATAGGAGTGTGTATAAACTTAAGCAAGAAGTTAGAAGGCTTTTAGCTGTTCCAGGGATGTCTCAGCTGCTGGGCACTCACCTGACGTGTCCCTCCTTTGTTTTCCTCTTGAAGACCTCCTTGTTGCTGGAGCATGCCCACTGATACATCCTGTTTGTAATATCCGTGTGAATTGTCCTGCTTATCTCCCTTCAGGTGCAGGAATGGGGAGTGGTCCTAGCGGTTTCCCACAACAGTCCATCTCCAGCTGCAGGAAGGGGGGTGCCAGGCACAGACAATGTTGAGACATCTCACTGAGTGTTGAGACACACTGGCAATGCTGACATATCTTTCTCCCAGAGGATCGGTTACTCACACCCTCACAGTAAAGAAGTGTTTCCTTATGTTCAGATTGAACCTCCTGTGTTCCAGTTTGTGCCCAGTGCCCCTTGTCCTGCCTCTGGGCACCACTGAGAAGAGTCTGGCCCTGTCTTCCTGACACCCGCCCTTGAGATATTGATAAGCATTGATGGGATCCCCCCTCAGCCTCCTCTTCTCCAAGCTAAACAGACCCAGCTCCCTCAGCCTCTCCTCACATGGGAGATGCTCCAATCCCTTCATCATCTCAGGGGCCCTGTGCTGGACTCTTTCCAGTAGCTCCATGTCCCTCTTGAACTGGGGAGCCCAGAACTGGACACAGCACTCCAGATGAGGCCTCACCAGGGCAGAGTAGAGGGAGAGGAGAACCTCCCTTGGCCTGCTGGCCACACTCCTCTTAATGCACCCCAGGATGCCATTGGCCTTCTTGGCCACGAGGGCACATTGCTGGCTCATGGTCACCCTGCTGTCACCAGGACTCCCAGGTCCTTTTCCCCAGAGCTGCTCTCCAGCAGCTCAGCCCCCAGCCTGCACTGACCCATGGGGTTGTTCTTCCCCACATGCAGGACTCTACACTTGCTCTTGTTGAATTCATTAAGTTTCTCCCTGCCCAGCTCTCCAGCCTGTCCAGGTCATGCTGGATGGCAGCACAGCCCTCTGGCATGTCAGCCACTCCTCCCAGCTTTGTGTCATCAGCAAACTTGCTGAGGACACACTCTGTCCCCTCATCCAGGTCCTTAATGAATATATTGAATAGGACCGGACCCAGTACTGACCCCTGGGGACACCACCAGTCACAGCCTCCAACTAGACTCTGCCCCACTGACCACTGCTCTCTGGGCTCTGTCCTTCAGCCAGTTCCCAATCCACCTCACTGCCAGGTCATCCAGTCCATACTTGTTAAGTGCTGGGGTCTGAACCCCCAGCCCTGAATTAAGGTTGACATATGGGTGGCTCCCACAGCCCTTCAAAAGGAGGGGATGAGTTTGCCTTTTGGCTTTCCTCCAGGGTGCGGCGGCCTTGCAGGGAAAGCCCTCAGGTAAACAAGCCCCAGGTGCCTGCATTTTGATAACGAGTGCCAGGTGTCCTGTTTGGGGATAAAAGCTGGGCCCACTTGCAGGAAGGGTTGGAGAGTCTGTCTGTGGAGTGGATGCACTTCACAGAGTTTTCCTGTTGGGGAAGGACCTCCTGACTCCTCATGGAACCGGATCGCAGTCAGGTCTGGCACGTACAAGCGCGGGCTTTGTGGGGAGGCAACATGGGGTTACTTTTGTCATATGTAACCACCTTGTTCTCCTGCTTGTCTCCCATTTTCTCTGTGGGTTATCTCGTGTCTCTGCTTGTTCCATCTATTATGAGTGATACTGTGTCATTCCTGGGGTCGCTGGGGTTGATGTCTGTTATTCGTGATCTATCTAGCTTGTTTGTGCCCCTGGCGGTCCCCTATATTCTGAGTCCTTTGTGTGAAGTAGAACTTGCTCACTGGATTGTTGTTCTGCTGCTGGCTGTGTCTTTTGTACTGGGCCTACTAATTGGCAAAACAACTTGTTAAATTTGGTTGTGAGGATGCCATGGGAGAGTGTCAAAAGCCTTGCTGAAGTCAAGGTAGACCACGTCGACTGCCCTGCCCTCATCAATCCATCTAGTTATGTCCTGACAGAAGGCTATCAGGTTGGTGAAGCATGATTTCCCATTGGTGAACCAATGCTGACTACTCCTGATAACCCTCTTTTCCTCAACATTCTTTGAGATGGCACCAAGAACAAGCTGTTCCATCACCTTTCCAGGGATAGAGGTGAGGCTGACCAGCCTGTAATTACCTGGGTCCTCCTTCTTGCCCTTTTTTATAGATTGGAGTGACATTGGCCTTCCTCCAGTCATAGAATCATAGAATAATTATGGTTGGAAGGGACCTCCAGGGTCATCAAGTCCAACCTTTATCCCATCATATTCCTAACCATTAGACCATGGCCTCATCAACACGTTTTTTGAACACCCCCAGGGACAGCGACTCCACCCTGGGCAGCCTGTGCCCAGGCACCTCTCCTGTTCTCCAGGACTTTTCAAAGATGACGGAGAGCGGTCTAGCAATGATTTCTGCCAGCTCCCTCAGCACTTGCGGATGCATCCCATCAGGGCCCACGGATTTGTGGGTGTCCAATTCAGCTAGCTTTTCCCTGACCCAATCCTCTTCAACCAGGGCACAGTATTCCTCTATCCTGACTTGTTCTGCAGTCTCAAAGGTCTGGGACCTCTGAGGGCCTGTTTGCCTGTGCAAACTGGGGATGATGTTCGCAAGCCCAAGCAGTGTCTTCTGTTCTTATGTCACTTTTCATTCAGAGCTGAGCAAACTGATATCTCAAGAAAGCATTATCCTGCTTTATGGATGGGATGCAGAACATGACTAAAGACTCTTTGTGGACACTGAAGTATTACAGCTATACTGAGAGATGTGGCACCCATTGCTACTGGTCAGCCTCACCTCCATCCCTGGAAAGGTGATGGAACAACTTATCCTTGGTGTTGTCTCTAGGCATATCAAGGATAAGAGGGTCATTAGGGGCAGTCGGCATGGCTTCATCAAAGGGAAGTCATGCTTGATCAACCTGATAGCTTTTTATGAGGACATAACCCGGTGGACAGATGATGGTAAAGCAGTGGATGTGGTCTATCCTGATTTCAGTAAAGCGTTTGACACAGTCTCCCACAGCATCCTCACAGCTAAACTGAGGAAGTGTGGTCTGGATGATCAGATAGTGAGGTGGATTGTGAACTGGCTGAAGGAAAGCAGCCAAAGAGTTGTGGTCAATGGGACAGGGTCTAATTGGAGGGCTGTATCCAGTGGAGTCCCTCAAGGGTTGATACTGGGACCAGTACTATTCAATATATTCATCAATGATTTGGATGAGGGAATAGAGTGCTCTGTCAGCAAGTTCACTGATGACACAAAACTGGGAGGAGTGGCTGACACACCAGAAGGCTGTGCTGCCATTCAGAGAGACCTGGACAGGCTGGGGAGTTGGGCGGGGAGAGATTTAATGAAATATAACAAGGGCAAGTGTAGAGTCCTGCATCTGGGTAAGAACCCCTTGTGCCAGTATAAGTTGGGGACTGACCTGTTGGAGAGCAGCGTAGGGGAAAAGGACCTGGGAGTCCTGGTGACAGCAGGGTGACCATGAGCCAGCAATGTGCCCTTGTGGCCAAGA
Organism: Podargus strigoides; assembly: GCA_028020825.1. NCBI lineage: Eukaryota > Metazoa > Chordata > Aves > Caprimulgiformes > Podargidae > Podargus > Podargus strigoides. The sequence continues at coordinate 8,147,763 of CM051633.1, forward strand.
AGGCCAATGGCATCCTGGGGTGTATTAGAAGGGGTGTGCTTAGGAGGTTGAGAGAGGTTCTCCTCCCCCTCTGCTCTGCCCTGGTGAGGCCACATCTGGAGTATTGTGTCCAGTTCTGGGCCCCCCAGTTCAAGAAGGACAGGGAACTGCTTGAGAGAGTCCAGCGCAGAGCCACAAGGATGATGGAGTGGAACATCTCCCTTCTGAGGAAAGGCTGAGGGAGCTGGGTCTCTTTAGCTTGGAGAAGAGGAGACTGAGGGGTGACCTCATTAATGTCTATAAATATGGAAAGGGTGAGTGTCATGAGGATGGAGCCAGGCTCTTCTCAGTGACATCCAATGACAGGACAAGGGGCAACGGGTGCAAGCTGGAACATAGGAGGTTCCACATAAATGTGAGGAAGAACTTCTTCCCAGTGAGGGTGACAGAGCACTGGCACAGGCTGCCCAGAGAGGCTGTGGAGTCTCCTTCTCTGGAGATATTCAAACCCACCTGGACATGTTCCTGTGTGACCTGACCTAGGTATTCCTGCTCTGGCAGGGGGATTGGACTGGATGATCTTTTGAGGTCCCTCCCAATCCCTGACATTCTGTGATTCAGTGAGTCTGTGATTTTAATGGAGGATAAAACTGCTACTAGCGTTAGGCTTCGTGGAAGCGAGTCTTCCGTTCAGTTTCTGGAACGGGGAAAAAGCTAGCAGCCAAAGTGCAGCCACACACAGGTAACGGCACATTTCCCAAGGAGTAGAAGTCATCTGAAAACATTTTTACTCTGAAAACCACAATCAAGAATCATTTTATCACCTGTAAAGCCTCATCCAACCCGCCATGCAGCTCGCTTGCCCTGCCAGAGCAGTGCCCACCAGAGACCTCCTGCGTGCTGCCGGTGTGGCCGTCCACAGGCAGAGCTCAGCAGCATGGCAGACAGGGGGCAGGCTCCTGGGCACAGAAATGTCTCTGGCAGATGTGTCCGTTCTGCTTCTGTCCATGACTCAGCATCTGGAAATACTTGGTGAGTGCCTGGTTTGTGGTGAAGTCCTTCTCTCACAGGGGCAACGCTTCTGTACTGATCTTCAGAGTGCTGACAATGACAGCTGATAAATTTTGCTCAGGCTATCACTCCTCATTTGTTAACAGCTAGGAAGCAGAAAAGTTCAGGCTGTTGTTTCTTAAAATGCTTTTGGTTAGGAAAAGGAAAGTTGAGAAAGGAAATTAATTTTTTTTCACCAGGTCTAAAAGTATTAATGATGATGATCTGCTGACAGTTCAGCTGTAAGAGCTATAGTGTTTGTTAGCAAGGTCGTCTGATGGGGAGTGGCTGAGGGAACTGGGGGGTTCAGTGTGGAGCAGAGGAGGCTGAGGGGAGACCTCATTGCTCTCTGCAGCTCCCTGAAAGGAGGGGGGAGTGACGGGGGGGTCGGTCTCTTCTCCCAGGTAACAGTGACAGGACGAGGGGTGATGGCCTCAAGTTGTGCCAGGGGAGGGTTAGATTGGATATCAGGAAAAATTTCTTCCCTGAAAGGGCTGTGCAGCACTGGCCCAGGCTGCCCAGGGCAGTGGGGCAGTCCTCATCCCTGGAGGGATTTCAGAGCCGTGGAGATGTGGAGCTATGGTTTAGTGGTGGACTTGGCAGTGTTGGGTTTACAGCTGGACTTGATCTTAAAGGTCTTTTTCAACCTACATGATTCTATGATTCTAGGTGTATTGAGGATTAAATTGTGTTAGGAGACATATCTTACGAGGCTGTTACAGCCTATGACATTGTTCGGGGAACTGAAAAGTTCTGTTTCTAGCACTTGCTCTTTCTAAAACTTATTTCCTTTTTGGGGAGCTTTCTTCTTTATCACCAGGGTGGTACCAGTTTGAGTACCTTACTTTCCCCCTACTCCTAACTATACACCTGCCCCAGCATCGTGGCACTGCATTGTATTGTGATGTCCCCTTATCCACTCCTGATGTCACGTTCTGTCATATGAATGCATTGCTGTGCCACTGCCAAAAATAAATGCTGTGCTGGCTTTTCCCAGATGCAGATGAATTCAGATAGGTCTCCAGGACTTTTTATAGCCCTCCAGCTCAGTCCTATCTTTGGTGGCATCAGCATTTCCGTAGCAATGAACTGTAATGTCAAAGCAACATGTTTTTTTAGTGAGAACAGCAAGAAGCAATGAACTCTTCATAAGCAAAGATGCAATTTTCATGCAAATGTCTCTCATAGTGTCTGCCACCACTGCTGTTTATGGTGCTAAACCATATTATCTCACTGCTACCTTGCTGTCCTCCAGCTGTCATACCCACCTGCTGCATGATCTTTAGTTGGGTAATGCAGTGCACGCTTCCTTACAGGAACACGTGTGTACTGTTGGAGAGGAAGATGCACTCTGTTCATAGCAAAGGGAAGTAATAGGATCTGTCCATCTTTATCTGCAGGACTGCATATTCCTTGGACCAACACACTCACATGATGGAGACTGCCTTATGCTAGTAAGGATTAAGCCTGTAATTTGTAACAATTTTGATTTGTAGGGCAGACTTCCCCCCCTACCGAGGGTAAGAGAAACAACACGTTGTAACTTCAATTGCAGAATTTATCTGCTCAGAGCTCTCCTACATGTCATCTGTTTTGTGGACTGATTGTGTTTTTTACACTTTAAGTGAAGATATAAGGGTAACTTCTCTGTCCACAAAAGTGAATGGGGTTTACCCAATTCTAGCTTGGGCAATAAAGAGTCAATGTACTCCTCTCTGCCCAATCTGAATCAACAGTTCAATGAGTTTACATTCTCCTTAACTACAGGTAGGTCACTGGCACATTGGCAGTAGAAAATGCTCTGTGGTTTCTCCTGCTTTTAATTCTCTTACACTGTAAAATAAGTACATACATATAAAACAGATCTGAGAGGGAAAAATGAACTGCTTAATTACTACCTGGTCCTGCAGAAAAAATAAGTTCACACAAAACCTCTGTCTTCATTTACTACATGGAAAGACATAGACAGGACTCTTACTCATCTACCAGTTGGCTTGCAGACATGCTTCTCTGCTCTCTCGCAGGCACTGGTGGGTGCCCTGCATCCTCTGGTGTCGTGTTTTGACCATGGGAGATCTGGACACAGAGGTCCCTGGCACAGATGCAGCACATTGCAGCCCTGTGCAGAAAGGGGGATGTATGAGGCACTCAGAGTCCCAAGGACAGAAGTGTCTCATACCCTCTGTTCCAATCACATGGTGACAAGAATCTCTGCAGCTCCCATCTAATCACTGTCTGGTGTGCAGCTGAGCTGTTTGCTGTGCTGAGCTGGCCACTGGCTTCAGCAGTGTGCAAGATGTCTTCTGTGCACAGGGATCCTGCACAGTCTGACCTAACAACCTCCACCTCCATTCACGTCAGTGCAGCCATTAAATCTGAAGCCTAATGATGGTCACAAACCTGGCAATTATTCAGTTACTGATTTAAAAATAAACAAATGCATTTAAGGTCAGTTTCACAATAGTTCCACCCATAATGTAGCCATCACTGTGTTTCCAATTTGCAAAATAATAGTGTTACAGTTGCTTATTACAGGCATACAGCAGTTTATTTCAGTATTGCCACCATTTTGCAAAAATACTTTCTATCTGTTGGAAAGTTTTTCAGCCAGTTTGATGACAATAATAATTATTTTAGGATAAGTTTGCTGATGGGAGGAGTGGCTGACACACCAGAGGGCTGTGCTGCCATCCTGCCTGACCTGGACAGGCTGGAGAGCTGGGCAGGGAGAAACTTAATGAAATTCAACAAGAGCAAGTGTAGAGTCCTGCATGTGGGGAAGAACAACCCCATGGGTCAGTGCAGGCTGGGGGCTGAGCTGCTGGAGAGCAGCTCTGGGGAAAAGGACCTGGGAGTCCTGGTGACAGCAGGGTGACCATGAGCCAGCAATGTGCCCTCATGGCCAAGAAGGCCAATGGTGTCCTGGGGTGCATGAAGAGGAGTGTGGCCAGCAGGTCAAGGGGGGTTCTCCTCCCCCTCTGCTCTGCCCTGGTGAGGCCTCATCTGGAGTGCTGTGTCCTGTTCTGGGCTCCCCAGTTCAAGAGGGACATGGAGCTACTGGGAAGAGTCCAGCACAGGGCACTGAGATGATGAAGGGATTGGAGCATCTCCCATGTGAGGAGAAGCTGAGGGAGCTGGGTCTGTTTAGCTTGGAGAAGAGGAGGCTGATGGGGGATCCCATCAATGCTTATCAATATCTCAAGGGCGGGTGTCAGGAAGATGGGGCCAGACTCTTCTGGGTGGTGTCCAGTGACAGGACAGGGGGCACTGGGCACAAACTGGAACACAGGAGGTTCAGTCTTAACGTAAGAAAACACTTCTATACTGTGAGGGTGACAGAGCACTGGAACTGCCCAGAGAGGTGGTGGAGTCTCCATCTCTGGAGACATTTCAAACCTGTCTGGATGTGTTCCTGTGTGATTGGCTCTAGCATCCTGCTCCAGCAGGGGGGTGGGACTAGATGATCTTTTGAGGTCCCTTCCAGCCCCTGCCATTCTGTGATTCGGTGAGTCTGGAAAATCAAGCAGGTCAAAACAACAAATAAATACTGGTACATGTTTTATGACAAAGAAATCCTAAAAGAATATAGATAGAGTATAACAGAATATAGATAATATAGAATAACATAAACTTTGCAAGCTAATTTTTAAATTTTATGGCTAATTGATTGTTAACTCAAGAGACTTTGTAAGGATTCTACTTCCTACATCATGTGACATGCATGACCTTTCATTTTTTATCAATATAACTTGTTTAAATCTGCTGAGAAAATGGGTGTTTCTGTGTTCTGAGCACTCACACACATATTCCTTCATGTTATTCATCAATTTTAAACATCTGTACCACAGACCCAGTCTGAAGAATCAATTTCAAGCTTTATACAGAAGTGAGGGAGGGACATCATAGCACTAGAACACGACATACCTTTTCATCATTTTAAGGGAGGCCAAAACAATGCCACGTGCTAATGAATTTGTGAGTGTTACCTAATTCCTTAATTACTAATCTGGGACTGTATACCCCAAACTGATTATTTCTCCACACAGTCTAGAGCACGTAACTCCTTGCAGCAGCAGTACACAATTATAAATGGGGGCCCAAGAAATCAAAGGCTCAGATGGCAGATCTTAAAGGGAACAAATTTAGGGGTCTGTTGAGTTCCCAGTTAAAATCTTTCACAAGTATTAGGCCCTAGACTGCAGGCCAGGAACATTATGGTCTTGAAAACATGATGTTTTCTCCAGCTGAGCCTGAGTCACTCCAGGCTTTTTCACAACCACCCTGGGACATGATGGAAGGAACATGCATTTGTCCTCTTCCTAGTCAGGGTAGGAGGACCACATCTCTCTGGGACCACAGGCAGGGCAAAACACACCCTCAGACTCCTATCTTGTGCTTCTGGGGTACACTGGCAGGATGCTGAAGTCACCATCAATGGAGCTCTTCAGCCTGTTCCCAAAGATACCCAGCTGCAGGACTTCCCATTGGCAGCAACCCTTCATGGACTCCAAAAGGGATTATTAGTCATTGACTGGCTGGAGAGTTTTCACAGGGTCTTGTGTAAGCCTTCAGATCCAGTTAGCTAATCTTGACATTTTTCCTCAATTTTTAAAGCCAGTTTTTCATCGTCTTTAGCTCTTCTTAACAACAAACTTAAAATATCTGTGTTTTGCTTTTTGTAAGTACTAAACCTTTGCAGTACTGTTGACATGTGAGACCCAGAAAAGCCTGCAGCTCTGAAAACTAGTCCAAAGGTGGCCAAAAATCAGGCATCTAAAAATGATGGGCCACTTTGGAAAGTTTTGCTTTGTTCTCTTTTTGGAGAAGGGAGATAATATCCATGGTACCAGGTAATACAATAAATTGTTTTCAGACCTTTGAGTAGAAGATGCTAGAATCATGAAAGCCTTTAGACTGGAGTAAGAGTTAGGACTTTTTAAACACCCTACTGGATAATGAAACCATTAATTAACTGGAACCAGTCTAGGCTGAGAACCAAGTAGCTCCTGTTAAAGCTGTGGGTTTGCTCTCCTGACAGGACTCACTGTATTAGAGCATCCCTCTTTAGAGCAGAAGAAACACACTTGGAGCAGAGTTTTATCCCAAGTAAGACAGTGCTGCCCTAGAGACAACCTAGAAAAGCTCTGAGATTAGCCAGCTCTTTGTAGTGCATATAAAATACAATATAGCCTGGAATGCTTCATAGAAGGAGATCAGCTCAAACAACCAGTTTTTCCTCAGGGAAGTTAGCCAGGTAGCCCCTTAGGGGATTTAGAAAAGGAAACACCTGTCAGCACTCAGGCAGCCCTCATCAAACCCCAACCATCTTGATCTCAGCTGACATGCAGATTTTCTTCATGTGCAACACTATCAACAGGACGAGGCACATCAGTGCCCAAGAAACCTTTGTTTCTGCCTCTAGGTTTGGCATTTCAGTGCGAGCATGAATATTAGAAAGTGTTTTTTGGTATCATCACGGCATGATTTCATATGCTCTCACCAGCACACTTAGGTTTATGAACTATGTGCAGAAACTGGTCTATAGTAACCTCTCATTTTTTCCCTTTCAGTTGAAAGCTTTGAATGAAAGACTGACCATGTTCTGCATCTGTGTCCAGCAATGGGGAAAAGGAAAAACCTATGGAAGTAACACAGACCTATGCAAAACCACCTGCTCCCGCTTTTTGGTTTGCACTGTTTCAAAAAAAACAACAACCAAGTTTCAGTCCTGTATCTTTGGAAGTCTGGAGAGAAAAAAAACCCATAAATTTGGGAAATGATTCTACCTCTGAGACCATCTCCTACCCTATGTATAATGAAAGGCCACGTTTACTCCTGTTGGCAGAAGAAAAGCAAGCTGCAAAGATAATACAGGTAAAAGAACAAAGCTGGTAGTGCCCTGGAGGCTGCTAGCAAAGGAGATATCTATAGCTGCTATATTTATTATTATATGAAGTTAACTGGGAGAAGGAGGTAGGTAGAACAAACGCCTCTGACATCTTCAAGTATGTGCTATTTGGTGTTACTGTTATCACATCCTCTTCTTAGCTTGTGCTTAAATGCCTGTATAATGCAGAATCCAGACACCACTTTTCTATCCTTTGCCTTGGAAATGCTCAGGACTTGGCTGACAGGTGTTCCAGAGAAGCAGTGTAACAAGCACATCTCTCCCTGTCTGCCATGTGCATCTCAGGAAGGAAAAGGAAGGGAAAAGAAAAAGCAAGGAAACCAAACCAGTCCATCTGTGCAGGATGCAACTGACACCTGATCCCCATGTCGTATCGATCCTGTATCCCCATCTCCTCTTTGGGAGCTCACAGCCACTAACACAAGTTGTCTTGGTATACAAGTGTAGTGGTGCTTCTGTATCTTGCTTGAGCAACAATAGCAGCAAGTTGGCAATACCCTTGCTGAGTATTTGCCATCTAGTTGGTTCTTCCTGAGGTGGCAGGGACCTTCTCATACCTCACTCAGGTGATGGGCAGGGAAGAAAACAGGGCAACTGGAGGAGCTGAGCTTCCTCGTGTAGGGTGAAGGTGGAAGATGGTGGGCCTCTCCTCTGTTCCTAACCCATGAGGGTTCTGTCTTGATCACTCCCCTTTTTGGGGGAGACAAGGGCCTTTATGAAGTCTCTGCTGAGAAATTTCTCTGGGCAAATGTAAGGGAACAGCTTTTGCCTTGCAGTGAGGAACAAGGTGCCTCAGTCATAGAGAGGCTGACATCTGATGCCGAAGTGTTGATATGCTGCTCATGAAGCAAGGAAGGGTTAACTGCTTTTGGAGCTCCTTTGTTGTGTTTAGTTTTTAGTTAAGTTTCCCTAGAATAAGAGATGCTAGGAGAGGACATACAACTGCCTGCAACTCATTTCCAGATGCCAGGATCCCCCAAGGAACTGAGACATCCAGGAGGACAGGCACTTCCAGTGAGGTGGGAGGAAAGAATCTCCCCAGTGATCTGAACTGCTGGTGTTCAGAAACTGGTCCTCCCCACGAGCTGTCTGTGTGTGTGCGCTGTGGGGAAGACATTCCCTGCTCCTTTCCAGCTTTATAACCCCATGGGCCTGTTAATAAGAAGAAGCCACAGCACAAGACAGGCAGCTGTTGTGGTGAGACACTGCAGAAAACTTCCCCAAAACACAACAGTTATCCCAGGCGATAAAGCAGCAGTTGTAATTAAGGAGAGGCAGTGTCCTTCTTTTGCAAAGCCATCAGTTTTGCACATCTCCATCTTTCATACTTGTTTCTGGTCTGCACCAGCCAGTGTGACTTGTCATTGTTTGCTTAGAGGGATCGTTTTGCTTTCCACAAGAAGTATCAGATGTCACTAATTCTTACACTGCTAAAGGGATGGCTCTGCTTGAGGGAAGCCTGATACTAAAGGGTGGCCCTCAGAGCCTCCCACCTCTACGAGGAGCTTCCTCCACACACCTGTGTGGACACACCATCCTCCTCCTTCCCAGGCTGCCTTCCCTCTGCACCCAGAGTCTGTTGTTGCATCCCAAAGAACAATGGGATGTTGCCCATAGATAGGATGTTGCCCTGAAAATGGGATGTCTTCATAAACCACCTCCAGACCAGGCTTAACCCATGTTGCCCTGCTAAAGCTGACCATGGTCTTGCCTTTGCCTCTCTGCATGTGTAGCACTGGGGTTGACAGGTTTTGAGGCTGTGATGAGACTGATCACTGGGCTGGATACAAATTTGAGCTGACAGTCCAGCCAGAGGACTGAGGCAGGAAAACAGATGGGTGCAGATCTGGAGCACCTTTGGGGCATGTATTTGTGTGTGAAAGGCATGAAAGAAAACAATTATTGACTAAAAAGACCAGCTAGAAGTTCTGAGTGAGGCCTCCATCTTCATGTTATCCATCTTTACTATGGTAATGCCTGCAGGATGCAACCCTTTTTCTGGGAGTGGGGCCAAGGAAGAAACCTCGCTGGTCCCCCCGGAGCAGTTTACAGAGGTCTCTCCCCAGCAATACATCCTTGGCCAATGGCAACTCTACCAAAACTGGGACAAACCTGGCTTTCGTCCCTTGCTTGTGCCAGGGCTCCCTTAGGGTAATGACAGTTGTTGCATTTTGCCCACCCCCTAAAGGTGTATCTCTGTACAGGGGAACAAGGGAGGAATCTGCCAGTTCACATCCACGGTGCTGGGTGAAGAGAGGCACGAGACCTTTCCACTGAGTGGGAGGGAAAAACTCAGGCAAAATCTCTTCCAGCTGCTTCTGCTCATTCACTGCTTATGAGCAAGCCATTTTTCTCCTTAGGGTATGAAGGAGGTTGGGCATATTCTCCTCAGAGCCCAACCCCACGTCAAGCACAAGGAAGGGGGCTATTTCCCAACACCATCTCCCTCTTCACAGCTGAATTCAAGGGCAGATCTACTGATTCTCTTCAGCCATGAAGGATGTAGGCTGCCTTTGAGGGCTGGCTGGTCCCTGCATACCCAGGAAGACACAGAGCCTCAGGCTGGCTGTGCCTCCTCCCAGCCCCGCGGAGCTGCCGCCACCCCGGCCTTTCGGACTGCGGAGTGAGCAGCTCCAGTCGGCAGATTGTCAATGACTCAAATGCTCCTCATTAGCAGATGTTGAATCTTCCCCTTTCCCTTTCCAGGAAGGGGGAAGAGAGTGATTTATTCACTTTGCTGGGGTGGCAGAAGACAGAAACAAACTGTAAAAAGGAACAGCATGTTCTCTGACATTATTCAAATCCCGAGGCTTAGTGCATGCCATCTGTCCTTCCAGGACTTCAGCCCTCTCATGAGTGATATTTTAATTTGCATCCAATTACAAATAAAGTGTGCACTGTTTAACTTTCTAAGGGAACTCTGACAAGCTGACATGTGAGATGCTTCTGGTAGCTTAATGATAAACTGGTTGCAGAAAGATACTGCGACTGTGAGGGTGTGTGTGGGGTTGTGTGTGGTGGGATGTGGGGGTGTGGTTGTACCACTGCTCATCTTTATCATGTGTTCAATGCTGCAAACTGCTTGGGGAGATTTTTATTTTGCTGAAGCAGTGATAGAAGGAGAAAGGAGAGAGCGAGACCATTTTTTGGAAGGAACATCATGCAGGTTCCCCTCTCCTGAGCAAAGGAGTAGTTTTGTTACTAATAAGCTCTTTTATTACGATGATGATGAGACGTATCAAGACTTTTACTGGGCATGGTGCTGAAGTGCTGGGGTCTGAACCCCCAGCCCTGAATTAAGGTTGACATATGGGTGGCTCCCACAGCCCTTTAAGAGGAGGGGATGAGTTTGCCTTTTGGCTTTCCTCCAGGGTGCAGCCGGCCTTGCAGGGAAAGCCCTTGGGTGAACAAGCCCCAGGTACCCTGCATTTTGGTAACAAGTGCCAGGTGTCCTGTTTGGGGATAAAAGCTGGGCCCACTTGCAGGAAGGGTTGGAGAGTCTGTCTGTGGAGTGGACGCACTTCACAGAGTTTCCTGTTGGGGAAGGACCTCCTGACCACTCATGGAACCGGGTCCCAGTCAGGTCTGGCACGTACAAACGCGGGCTTTGTGGGGAGGCAACATGGGGTTACTTCTGTCATATGTAACCACCTTGTTCTCCTGCTTGTCTCCCATTTTCTCTGTGGGTTACCTCGTGTCTCTGCTTGTTCCATCTATTATGAGTGATACTGTGTCATTCCTGGGGTCGCTGGGGTTGATGTCTGTTATTTGTGATCTATCTGACTTGTTTGTGCCCCGGCGGTCCCCTATATTCTGAGTCCTTTGTGTGAAGTAGAACTTGCTCACTGGATTGTTGTTCTGCTGCTGGCTGTGTCTTTTGTACTGGGCCTACTAATTGGCAAAACAGGTGCAAACATAATAAATTGCTTCTCCCCACTCCTCAGATTACCAATAATCTTAAAACAGTTCGACAACAGCAAATCTGAAACCATCAAATGGCCAGGAATGTGTCTCCCTAGACAGATAAAGATCACTGATCATTTCCCCCTCATGTGCTCAAGCCTTTAACTCAGTCCCCTATGCAGTGACTCCTTTTTCCTTTAAAAACAAGAGCAAACCAAAGGCCCATGCCATGACCCCAGATCCCATAGGACCTGGGACTCTTGGTAGGGAGCACAGCCTGGTCTCTGGAAGACTTGCAGCAAATGGCATCTTGCAGCCAGGCAGTCTTCATCCCTGGGTGGGTTCATCTCTCTGTCCAGAGCTGTGTGTCCTGCCAGCCCAGCCTTTTTAAGGCCTTTACTAAACAAGTTCCAAAGGGATGCTGCCAGGATACCACATTCACCACTGCTAAGATTATTTTTTTTTAATGACTTCACTTCTATTGTTTTAAGGGTATTTTCCATTTCTGCTATTATTTTTGCTGAGAAGTGGTGATACCCATAGAGGGATGCATCTGTAAACAAGCATAATTCACTCTTGGCTGAGGCCAATACATACCCTTTATCTCAGACAGCAGTTGAATTAATGCTGACATCAGTCAATGGACTCTTGACTTTTTTGATTCTTTCCCAGTTCAGTCACCAGCCTCCAAGGAGGACATGGGGTTTAAACTGGTAATGTGGCCAACAGCTTTTCTAGATTTTTAGTGTATCGTACTGATGATTCATTTCTGCAAGTAGACAGTTTCCCAGTCCTCCAATAAAAACCCCCACAAGCCTCAGTTCTTTCCCTGCCTTAGATAATCCAGATTTTAACCTCTGGGGAGCTGGTAGCCCCAAATTCTGGAGCAAATGCTAATTAAACAGCTGCATTTCAGCCACTTGGGGTTTGTAAAAAAGTCAACAGCTGTGTGAGATTTTTTTCCCATCTCAGTGCTGAGGTCAGGGAGCTGAGCAAAACTTTGTGCATATCCTATTCCTGCCGCTGTGTGGGTGGCTTGCACAGTGCACAGCATCATGTGGGTCTTGGGTTTTGACAGTGCTGAAGCACAACGAGTAAGGGGGACTGAAGCTGCCTTTCTGACAAGCCAGAAAATGTGCATCATCCTCAGATGACTTTATACCCCTCCTGTGAGGTCAGCTCCCTGAAAAAAAAAAAAAAAAAAAAGCCAAATCTGATGGTGCATTTCCAGAGCCTTCTGGAGATCCTTTGCTCTTCCCCTTTAACAAAGAGGATGTGCTTCTTTGGGTGATGGGGAGGGCTTTATTGGGCTGATGAAAGGAGGCCTGAAATCTCCTCTTTTTTTTAAAAGAGAAATGAGCTGTTTTTTCCTCAGGTTGGCTTTTTCAGATTTTTTGGCTTTTTTTACAGATAAAGCCAAGTACCACCTGTCTTTTCCTCTGAAGAGGTACAAAAATGGGCGAGCTAATACCATTATAACATCACAGATGCCAAGAGAATTCATTTGAAGAGGACTGATGAGGAAAAGGGACCCACTTAAAACCATGTTTGCTTTTGTCAACACTTAATAAATTCAGATTTTCAACAAAGCTGGAAAAAAAGACTCTGAAGGGAGTTCACACGCCCTCCGGGACCAGGGGGAATCTCCCACCACTCTTCCTGTGCCTGCAGCTCCACGTGCCTTGGTTATTTTGTCATTTTGTTTGGGTGCTGCAACTGGAGTACCCAACCGTGCATGGGGTCATGCTGCAAAGCAATGGTGGAGTCAGGACCAGAGTCCAGAACTCAGCAGCCCTGGCAAGAAGAGGCAAGGAAACTCCCCTTGCTAAATGAATTTCCCCCACCCATCCCATCCTTCCTAGTCTCTGATCAGGGACTAAAGTTCACATTTCACTGAGATTATGAACAGGGAATCATTTTCACTGAAAGCACAGGTGACCACCTCTGATGAGCTGACGTTTCCTGACCATGCAGTGCTTTGCCAAGTGATTCCCTTCCTCGAGCTCTTACCGTGCTTCTGTTTGTTGTGCCAACTGCTAGAAAATACTGTGTAATGGCATCTCTTTTTGCATATTTTTATTCTGGTTTTAATTTAAAGTAGCAGAGAAGCTGAGGCAGACCTGGAGCTTGGAAGGGAATCACAGGGAAAAGCATCTGTTTGCTGCAGTGCAAATGGTGCAGCATTGATCCTGACGTGTTACAGGGCAGACCCCAGGCTTGTGCAGAATGCTACCAATCACGTCTGCTGGTCTTCTGCCAACCTTTAAGAGGAGAAAGGAAATCTAAACAGTCCTAATTACTTTTTCGTAGGCCATAGTTCTATACACATACCTTTTCTATGCTAGCAGGTAAACTGCTTATGTGGAGAGAATTAAGTGTGGCTGGACCGTCTCTTAACATTTTTCCCCAAAGTAAGTGGTGTGGCGGAGTACTCAGAGTATCAGGCAAAGCCTCCTGTAGCCCTCCTGCTCAATTACATTGCTGCAGTCCTGATGTGCAGCTGCTTGCTGCTGAGGACAGACCAGTATGTGGCAAAGAATACAAGTCTAATTCTCTGTTCCTTTATACATTGTGAACTGATGCTTTAAGCTTTGTGCAACACGAAGTCCTGCAGCTGCAGAGTTGGTGGCCCTTTGTGTGTAAGCAGCAGTATGCATTGCAAGGACACAAAGAACTGAGGCTCCCCAGGGAGCCAAGGACCAGCGTTCTCCTCCCGGCCCTGTGAGCATCCCCCTGCGTGGAGCCCTTGCTTTCCTCTGGGGCAGCTTGCTCCTCCCTGAAAACCACTTGCCCACTCTGTATCAGTGTATGCCCTTCAGTCTGCAGAGCCCTTTCTGCTCTGATTAACCCAAGATTTGTATCCCGTGCTCAGCTTGTGGTGCTTTCTGATGATGTTCAGGTGGAAACACCTTGGCTTTTCTAAGTGCTCCTAACTCTGTTCACGGGGGTAAATAAAGTGTCAGATTTCCAAAATTCTTCATCTGAGATGTCAAACAAGCAGGAAAAGACCTTCACCTCCGTTGGTGGCACACCCTGATGCAGGGTGCACCAGGGATGGTCAAGAGGGTGCACAGTCTCCCTCTGTAGTATTCACTTTATCATTAGCACAGGTAATTGGGGCACAGCAGGTGAGGAGGAACAAGGCTACGGACTTCCCTCTCAGGCCAGAGTAGGAAGGGTTTTAAGCTTTTTATACTAGAAAGGTGACAGGAACGGGTAGCAGGAATCTGCCAAACTGGGACAGCCTAGCACTACCAATTTAATAAGAGGCAGACAAATTTCTCCCCTGTTTTCAGCATCCAGCACTGCCTCCAACTTAGTGGTTCCCACTCATCCTTGCCTGTTTCATAGAGACTGCATGACCTGGAGAGCTGAAAGGGAGCTTTACCCTGCTGGGGCATCAGCAGCTCTGCTCTCAGCCAGGGAGAACACCTGGTCAAGGAATGGGGAGATGTCAATGCTGCACGGGTTGCTGTACACCTGGGCATGGAGCAGCTCTTTTTTTGCTACCCATGAGAATGGGACATGGGAAAGCAGAATTCTTGCAGAGTCCTGAAACACTGATATGTTCCTGTAGTCAGACAAGGGAATAAAAGGAAACTGAGGAGAAGCCCTGGCAGACACATGACAAAAAGCTACAGCAAGTCTGAAACTCCCTAGAAGAAGCAGAAGAGACCCGGAGGAAATCCCACCACTGGTGCCATGAGTATCTGCAAGCAACAGGAGACAGAAACAGGGGAGAGGCTTCATTCCTGGGAGGAAGATCTGAGCCACTCAGTGAACCTAACACTTTATGTAGCTCAGGCAGAAAAGGCAAGCTCCAGGTCTGCATCACACAACAGCAATCAGTGCTGCTGCAGCATAAACCAAAGCAGAGTGTTTCACCTGAAGGTGAGGATGCCCAGGCAGCTGATCACTACCCGTTAGGAAAGCACTGGAAGAGCATGAGTGGAGTCCCCAGGAAAAAAATGGAGAATATTCACAGCAGCTCATCCATTGCTGATAAAAAACAAAAATTACTTGTAACGGAAATAATGGAGTGAGGAGAGAAGTGAATGCAGCAAAGTGGACAGGTAGGTAAGGAAGAGCCTGAGGCCATCACCAGATGGCCTCCCTCATGGTCTGCCAAGTCTCCTTGGAGGGGAGGGTTAAACTGTGGAGCTGTTGTGGCACTGGAGATTGCTCCCAGACAGAGGTCTGAGGTTGCCAGTCTTAGCGAGGCCCTGGTGAAGCTACAGGAGTCAGCTGAAACACCCCCCATGCTGGGCTGTTCCAGCAGCACACTCATATGCAGCAGATACCTCCAGCAAGATGAGAGGCTCTGAAGCCAGTCTAAAACATGCAGGGACCTTCTGATGATAAAACAGCATCTGTGGATGCAGGTGACACCTGAACTCAAAACAAAAAGCAGCCTGATGCTTCTGGTAAACACTGTCCTTATAGGAGAAACACAGTTTTATCTTTCTGCCTGGCAGAATGATACAGCTAAAGCAATCTAGTTTTTGTGAAGCATACCTAACCAATACAAAACTAGTGTGGGCCCCAGTGCCCAGTCTGTCTCCGGTAGAGCATCTCATTTCTGACTGATGAACCAAATCTTGCGGTAGATTCACATTTGGGGCTCTCCTCCTCCTCAGAGGCCTGTTGCCCTTATAAACCACTCTGGCTTTGCTCTTGTGTGGCTTTATGGTGTGAGTCTGACACTCATCAGTTGCTTTGCAGCCTTCTCGTCCGCTCCAGTAATACAGCCTTGCTGCAAGCCAGCAGCACCCTCCTCCAGCCAAGCTGAGAAGACACAGAAACCCCCATTACAGCCAGTTTTAAGTTCCAAGTGTCCACAGGGCTGTAGCATCCTCACTGACAGTGCACAGTCCCACAGCACCTGAGCTGGATGAGGGGCACAGGGATGGTAATGGCAACGGGTCCCATCAACAATCCTGTGACTGTCAAGTAGAAGTAAGAATGCAAGTCAGGTCTGAGGTCAAGCCAGGAAATCCAAACACTCCAGGAAGAGGTGTGGGAGCAGGTACGCCTACAACAGGTATCAGGCTAGGACTGAAGAGCCAAGATGAACTTAAACGGGGCTCCTGGGCCCATGGCTAGAGGTTGTGGGTGGGGGTCCTTGGTGAGGCTGGCTGGGTTAATTAAGGCCTCTGGATGTCCTCAGGGCCGTGACACAGAGCTGCAAATGAGCAGTTGTAAAAGTTGCGAATGACTCTTGGGTACAGTGAAACCTCCACCTCACTTCGTCTCCTGTGTCTGGCAGTGGGCAATCACAGACATGTGAAGAAGAGCTGAAGAAGACATCAAGCCCAGAGTCAAACTTCTGAGGGTTTTCACAGACTCCACCACCTGAGCCTGGTGGGTTTGTCTTCCCTGAACCTGTCCGGTCTTTCCTGTCTGGCATCCACCACCTCCCGCTGTGGGCAGTTACTACAGTGTGACTACACATCACATGAAAAGCAGCCTCCTTCTGAAAGCTTCAGGTCTGCCACCTCTTGCCTTCGTTTGAGCCCTCTGAGCTTTCATGTCAGAGGAGGCAGAGTTAATCTCCACTAATTTCTTCCATGCCATCTGAACTACTGATTTCATGTCAGTGGGCATAGAATGGCTGAAGGCTGCAAGCTCTGCGTACTCTAACATGTCAGCAAACGTGCAGTGCATTGGTAGCAGACTCTGTGGCCTGTCTCTTCCTTTGAACAAGCTGATTTTGGTAACAGAATCACAGAATTATCTAGGTGGGAAAAGACCTTGAAGATCACAGAGTGCGATCCCAGCTCCTGCCCCCACCCCCTGCTCGGAACCTCCCATGCTGCCACCCCTGGAGCCAGCGGCTCTGTGACATCAGCCCTGGAGCCAAGGGCACCGCGGCAATGCCAATGCTGGGCACCAGCCGGCTGCGGCACTGGTAGTGACAAGTCCTTGGTTCTCATGGCTGTCACGTGCAAATGGCAAAGATGAATTTTCTCCCCCTCCTCGGCCTGCTGGCCGTGTGCTGGGTGGGGGGTCTGTTGGTGAGGCCGATCGCAGCTTCTGCGTACGGCACAGGGGAGAGCTGTGGGTAAGTGGCCCGAGGCTCTGGGAGCTTGGGCAGCCCTTGTGGGGTTCACTGGAGGGCGCCCACTTGTCCCCCGTGCCCACGCCCCAGCTTCCCCCAGCCCCTGTGGGAGCCTC
This sequence comes from Podargus strigoides, assembly GCA_028020825.1. NCBI lineage: Eukaryota > Metazoa > Chordata > Aves > Caprimulgiformes > Podargidae > Podargus > Podargus strigoides. The sequence goes on from CM051633.1 coordinate 8,164,777, forward strand.
AGTCCCTGGCCAGCACCCAGGCTGCTGGCACAGCTCGTCTGCGGGGCGAAAGCAGAACCGGGGGCGGACAGACGCACGCCCCTCCCGCGGGGGGCCCTGGCCCTTGCTGTCCAGGTAGCCCAGTGGGGAGGGCAGAGGGCTGACCCTCAGCGGGGACAGCAGCCAGCCAGCCAGCAGGGCAGTGACGTATTTCTGCTTACAGGACCTGCGGGCTGCGGCCCATGGCGTACCAGTACAGCCCGTCACGCGTCGTGGGTGGCACGGATGCCCAGCCAGGGGCCTGGCCGTGGATCATCAGCATCCAGGACCCCTGGAGACCAGGAGTGGGGCACGTGTGCGGAGGGTCCCTCATCCACCCACAGTGGGTCCTCACGGCAGCCCACTGCTTCATCAATTCCAAGTAAGGTGGAGCAGGGAACGGGGATGTCCCCACACTCCGAGCAGGCGCCCTGTGTGCAGCACCATGTGCCATTCCCTTCCCGTTCCCTCGCAGGACGCCCAGTGCCTGGGCACTGCCCAGCCAGCTCTGAGGCTGCTTGGGAGAAGGCCGGGCTCGTGCCACTGCTTCCGAGCGGCCTCCAGCTCCAGTTCCGTGTGCCTGAGGCGTGCCAGGGCAGTCGCACCCTCCATGGCGCTGCCTTCCTCGCTCCCTTGCGGAGCCGAAGGCGGGGAAGTGCTGGGCTGCTGCAGCGCCTGGCTCCGCTCCCTCTGACCCCTCTCCGTCCGCATCCAGGCACGTCACAACGTGGCGCGTGGTGATCGGGGCCACCCAGCTGACGCGGCTGGGCCCCGAGGCCCAAGTGCGCACGGTGAGGCGGCTCCTGCTTCACGAGCACTACAGCAGCAGCTCGGAAAAGAACGACATCGCCTTGCTGGAACTGGACCAGCCCGTCCAGTGCAGCCCCTACGTGCAGCTCGCCTGTGTGCCCGACGCCTCGCTGAGAGTGTCCGAGCTGACAGACTGCTACGTCAGCGGCTGGGGCTCCACGGCTGCACGAGGTGAGGTCCCAAGCCGTGCTCGTGCCCTGAGCGCCAGCTGGGGGCACGCTGGGGACACGGGTTGGGCTTCCTGACAGCAGAGACAAAGCCAGAGCCAGGCTGCGGGGTCGTACGGCCGTCGAGAGATGGGCCTGAGCCGTTCCCCAGAGCCAGACGGGAGGGGAGCACGGGCACGAGGCCTCTCGAGATGCACGGCCCAGCCCGAGGGAAGGGGTCACCCAGGCAGGAGCTGATGGGGTTCATTCCTTTCTGTGCTCACAGCTGGAGGACCGGCTGATATCCTGCAGGAGGCCAAGGTCCGCCTCATCGATGTCCGGCTCTGTAACAGCAGCCGGTGGTACGGAGGGGCCATCCACACCCACAACCTGTGTGCAGGCTATCCGCAGGGCGGCATCGACACCTGCCAGGTAGGAGCGTGCTCCAAGTCACCCCTTCCCCATCTGCAGGCCCTTGCCCAGTGCCCCCCTCGTCCTGGAGCCTGGGGCTCTGCCCAGAAAGCCCAACCAGTGCTTTTGGCAGCCCATCGGTCCAGGCCCCAGTCCTGGAACATCCGTCTTCCGCACACCCGGGAGCACTGGGCAGAGATGAGGGCGAGCCCGACCTTACAGGCCCACCCTCCCCTCCCAGACAAGGTCCTGGAGGCTCCAGCACCTGAGCAGAGCCTTGCTGTGCAGTGCGTGCAGCTCTGCAGGCGCTGTGAGGGAGCAGGAGCCAGCCATAGCGTTGGCTGAGGCCACCCAACACCACCCTCATCCTCTCTCCTCCTCCGCTGCAGGGGGACAGCGGTGGCCCGCTCGTCTGCAAAGACAGAAATGCTGACTACTTCTGGCTCGTTGGTGTGACCAGCTGGGGGAAGGGCTGCGCCAGACCAAACCAGCCCGGAGTCTACACCTCCACCCAGCACTTCTACAACTGGATCCTGGTACGGATGGGGCAGCACCCAGCAGCAACAACCCCTCCAGCGCCACAGCCAGTCTTCACCTCAGCCCCCTCTCAGATGCCAGTGCAGACACAGTGGGGCACGGCCTCGCTCTGCCCGTTTCCGTACCAGAGGCTGGTGGAGTTCTTCACTCGGGTGCACGACCTCCTGCCGATCCTCTGGGGAAAGAAGGCTGGAGCCGCAGGATGAAGAGGAGCCCCAGCAGGCGGCAATGCACCACCACCATCTCCTGCTGGGGCGATGCCCGTGGATCCCGAGGCAGCCTCAGTGTCAAAGGCCTGCTCCGTCCTGCCCACGCTCCTCTGACAGCACACCAGTGCTGAAGTTCACTTAGTTCCTCAAATAAAGTTGCCAGTTTTCACAGCAAACCACACTTCAGTCCAATTCAGTCTCCTGTGCAAGGCAAGCACTTCCACGCCCGGCCCCTGCAAAATGAGGCTGCAGGCAGACAAGTGGGGCACGAGGGGGAAGCATCCCTCAAAAGGTCTGAAACCCCACCTGGTCCGAGAGGAGGGTGAGGGTGCACTGGAAGAAGGGCACACAGTTCATGGGGACCAGACCAGGCCTGCCACGGGCTGACCCCGCTGACTCCTCACTCGCCCCCGCTGCTCTTCGACCTGGAGTCAGACCCAGCCGAGAACTCTGATCTGCTGCAGAGCGGCGCAGGGCTGGAGGGTCTGCAGGTCCTGAGGGAGATCAAACTGCAGAAAGTGCTTTTTGAACAGCACGTGGAGTTTGGGGAAAGTCAGGTCAGGAAGGGCCTGGCTGTGCCCAGCTGCGCTCCTAAGCATTCCTGCTGCCGCTGCTCCCAGCCTCCTGCTGCTCCATCCCTGTCGGCTGCTCCACGCTGGAGCCCCATCCCAAACCCCCCCACCCCAACTAGCCAGGCTCAGCCTTAGAGTTCCCCCGCAGCTTTGGCTCAGTGACACCTCTGCCTGAGGGAGTGCTGGGGCAGCCAGCTGTGGGCTGGGGGGATCGGCAGCCCTGCTGGGGGTGCCGCTCAGCGGACCCTGGGCTCTGTGCTGGACGTTCAGCCTGGAACGTTCCTCAGGCCTGGAAAGGCCTTGAGGATCGTCAAGTCCAAGCCTCAACCCAACACTGACAGTCCTCAGCTACACCAGATCCCTGAGCACTGTGGCAACACGACTCTGAAACACCTCCAGGGATGGGGACTCCCCCACTGCCCTGGGCAGCCTGGGCCAGTGCCCGACACCTTGTTCTGTGAAGAAATACTTCCTAATATCCAGTCTAAACGTCCTCTGGCACAACTTGAGGCCATCACCCCTCATCCTATATTACAGTTACCCGGGAGACCGACCCCCCCTCGCTACCCCCTCCTTTCAGGGAGCTGCAGAGAGCAAGGAGGTCTCCCCTCAGCCTCCTCTGCTCCACACTGAACCCCCCAGTTCCCTCAGCCGCTCCCCATCACACTTGTGCTCCAGACCCTTCCCCAGCTCCACTGCCCTTCTCTGGACACGCTCCAGCAGCTCAGTGTCCTTCTGGGAGTGAGGGGCCCAGAACTGAACACAGGACTCGAGGGGTGGCCTCACCAGAGCTGAGTACAGGGGTGAGATCACTTCCCTGCCCCTGCTCTCCACGGTATTTCTGACACAGGCCAGGATTCCATTGGCCTTCTTGGCCACCTGGGCACGCTGCTGGCTCATGTTCATCCAGCTGGCAACCAACACCCCCAGGTCCCTCTCTGCCTGGTAGCTCTCCAGCCAGTGACAAACTCCACTTGAGGCTGCTCCAGCCACTTCCTTCTGTGCTTCCCTAAGGCCAGAAGGCTGATGGTCAATGAACACTGCTGTTAAGGCAGCGAGTAGAGAGAATACAATGCAAAATTCATTGGCAAATCCATTGCCTGCACACACACAGACTGGAAACAGCAAAAAAACAACAGCAACATTTGCAGAGTATTCGGTCAGCTCTGGCTTCAGCTGCACATTATGTTGAGGTGTTCTTAGCATAAGATCGAGGTCCTGGTTTTTGGTGTGAGGAGGGATGGAGGAGGAGGACTGAAGGAGGAAGCCCTGTCTTTGACTTGAATACGTTGCACTGAAAATTGGATGTGATGCAAAGCCTGCCGCCTGTTTGACCAGGAAAGCAGCATTTGAGCTTGATTCCTTTTTGTGGCTGATCTCTTCAAGGAGGACAAACTCTGCTTTCAGCAGGCGGGATACTGGCTGAAGTTCCAGGTTATTATTTTTAAGCCCTCCTTAATCCCTCAAGTTAAAAATCCTCCCAGCATAGTTCGAGGCAAAGATGGGATTTGGCGACTACTCTCATTACTTTTTTTTCCTTTTCTGAAGGGCGGTTCTCTGTGCTCTGCCACCCCACTCAGCAACCCACTTTTCCCACTGTTTGGATTCTTGCTTACGATGCTTTTCCAGCTTTACTTTCTGAAGGGATTGCCGCTTGTTCCCAAATACATCCTTTGCATCAAGCTTGGGCTGTACTTCAAAAAGGAAGGCAGCCAGTACAAAGCATTCTGGCATGAGTCAGAAATCCTTATGGATGAGCTAAACACAGCAGAGCAGTAACCAGGTCAGCAGTAGCTCTCATGAGGATTTACCTATATCCCTGGCATGGCACATCTAATCTGTCTCTCTCCCAACTCTTCTGCCTCCCTGTATGGCCACACCTGTGTCAGAAGGAAAGGCGTGCTTAAAATCTTCGTGTGGACAGGGCAGTGTATTGACCAGTCAAAGCACATTTTGCTTTCCCTTAGCAAAAACTTATCAGTTAATGCACTGGAAACACGTCCCTTCTCCTTTTCCACCCCATTAGTGAAGACAAACCCCAGCTGCTCTTCTTCAGGATGGCATTTTAGGAGTGTGTGTGTGTGTCTGCACAGTACCCATCAGACATGTTCTGCATCTGTTCAGCAAGAACATTATGAACCAGAAGTAGAAAACTTCATATCTTCCTCCTCTGTGGTGATGTTGGAGCTGCTGCATGAGAAATTCAAATACTAGAACAGCTAAGAAGCTCAAATTTGGACCCTTGGGGATTGGAATGAATTTATATTGTAAGCTCCAGTTTTATTATATATCCCTATGGTATATGACAGCACCATTGCTTAGTGGAGGGTATACCAGCCACATCAGTGCAGTGTAGCTACCTACTGCAGCCCAGAGATGAGCTATGACAGCACTCCCACCCAGTTTTCACATGGTACATCTGCCATGGATGAACCATGCAGTTGTACCTGGCTAAAAGATTTTCCAAGTTGCAGGGTGGTAGCAGGGTAACATGGTGGGACTGTGGTTAGCAGCTTTGCAAGAGCTGCTTTCTGCCTTGTGCCCTGGCCCAAAGGCAATTTTAACAGTTTGCTGGCACCCTCTTTCTGCCCAAACTCTTACACAGTCTGTGGCTCTCTTTGGTCCCAGGTTCCCTCTGCTCTCAGCCTGTATGCTCTCTTCCACTCCACCTCACCTAGCCAGGAGGTGCACCAGGAGGCAATGCTAGCCAGTAAGGAGAAAGATAGTAATGTACAGGGCACTGCAACACATTCTGCCATGATGTCAGGTACAACACACGTCCAATAATGCACTGCTAGAAGTATAGTTTATGTCGCTTCTTAGCTGAGAAGAGTTAATGTATATTTTAACTTGTGCTTCAGAGAGGCAGGATTTCTAGCAGAGCCATTTCTGTTTACACTAATATCATAAAATTTTCTTTCCTGGACCTCCAGCCCAGTCCCCTTTGATAGAATTTTATTACATCTCATAATCTTTGCTCTCCTGACAATCTGGAATAAATACAAACCAACGAAAAGCTCAGTGGTGGCTTAGCCCTCGTTTATATTCTGTGAAAATCTGCTATTGCAAGCATGTCTTAACACCCCAGCTTTTCACACAAGGCATGTAAAGTTGCAAAGATCTCTAACACTTCCAGTTACGTCCTCTGGCATTCTCAAAGGAAATAACCTGACCAACTGACATTCCCTATGCATCACATGTGTGAAGGCACATTCATGACATCCCGTTCTCTTTGTTTGCGTGATCACATCTTTTTTTCAGTGTCTGTATTTTCGCATTCCACATCTTGGCTTCTCAGTGTGCATTTTTTTTTTTCCTTCTGTTTTTCCCAGAAATGTGCTTGTTCCCCACTACACCAACCCTAAGGGCCATGTGCCCTCCTGCTTTGATCAACAGCTTCACATTATTTCCTCCATCACTGTGCTTGGTCCTGCCAGGTAATCTGTTCTACAGCAGACAGTCCTCCTCCCCTCTTCATCTGTCTCTTCTAATTCTCTTGACTTGCAGAGCTTCCTTCTCTCTTCCTCCTTCTCTGGAAAGGAGGGGAGGAAATCCTCCATGAATGATGGAATGATATATCTGTACTATATATATAGATGGACATGCTTTAAACTGAGTCCTTAACGTGGAGTGCTGGCCAGCTCTGCATTTTATCTACTTTTAATTAACTGATGGACCAGGGTACCAACTCCTCCTCCTCCCTGTTCATTTCAAAAGCAAATTTGTGTGTTCTAAAATGACAACTGGGACGTGGGAATGATTTCAGCATCACTTTCACCTATGGCCACATTAGCAGTAGCAGCTGAAATCCTTAACTGATTTGAGGCAGCAGGGGCTCCTTCTTCAGCAGTTCAATGCCACAATCACTGTGTAAAGCATCTCTCCATATGGACTGTGCCTGTGTGTCCACAATACTGTTTTCTGCACCTTTTTTTGGTGACTCTTCCTTGGGCGATCTGGGAAAAAACCCAAAGCAGCTGAATCCAGGAGACAGTGTGCTCACTCTGAAATGGGCACCTATAGCTTAAAGGAAGTCCGGAACCTTCTGCCCTTTCATGGAGCCAGCTCCACACTTCAGAATACAGCTTATATATATTAAATATGTGTCTGCATGTACATGTATATAACGTGGTATAAAAAAGCTTCAAAGCCCCGCTGCTGCTAGGGTTTGCCCCAAGCAGCTGTGGGCTGATGAAATACAAATTTTTGGCATAGGCAGCGGCACTAAAAATAGCTAAACAATCCAAAAAGAGCTGATTTCTTCTATTTGATTCAATATTTAATTCAGCAGCATCCCCTACTTAAACAACGCTGTTGCCACTGGACCATCGTCACGTGTAGGAAACTAGAGACTTGCACAGGGACTGCATGAGGAAAGTTATGCCCAGGTCATGGTGGAGCGGCTGCTTTTCATAGGCCAGGGCAGCAAGAAGCTGTTAGCCTGCAGATTTTTCTTATTTCTCCTCCTTGGTGGCAATTATGAAAAGCTTGGAGCCACCTCGCCCAGCCGCCGTTTCCCCACTCAGCACAACCCCCCCGTGCCGTTTGCTCGCAGAACCCACGGGCACGGCGAGTCGGTGCTAAACCGAGCTTTGTCAAGGACACTCCTGCTGCCCGGGGAGCTGCAGGCGGGGGGAGTGCGCGCTGGGAAACCCCGGCAGGGCCTGGAAACACCGCCCGTCACCGCAGCTCGGCGCGCCTCGGCCGGACCCCAGCGACAGGGCCCGAGCTGTGACGCAGTTTGAATTTACGGGCCACAACGGCCAGGGGGCGCCTCGCGGGCTGGTGTAACCGCAGAGAAAGGGCGGCGGTGCCGAGCAGAGCAGGCGCGGGGCCGCAGGAAGGCAGCAAAGCTCCTCCCGAGGAGACCGGGGCCGCCCGGGCCGGCGCAGCCCGCAGGGACGGCCGGTGCCGAGCTCGAACTCCCGCCAGGCGGGGCTAGCGGGCCAGCTCCGGCCACCACAGGAGCCCCACCGTCACGCACGGCACGGCACGGCACGGCACGGCTCGGCTCGGCTCGCTGTTACTGCTGTTGCCGCTACTGCCGCCGCCGCCGCTGCTACCGCCGCCGCCCCCGCCGCCGCCGCTCGGCCCCCCCCGCCGCCTCCACTCCCTACGCCTCCACTCCCTACGCCTCGCGGCGCCGCGCCCCAAGCCCCGCCCCCCCGCACACACAACTTCCCCGGGAGTCCCACAGGAGCCCGATACTGCAGCCAGGACGTGGCCGGAGACGGACCACGAGAAGCTGACAAGCAGCAGCATCTCCCCTGCGCCCTACTCAAAGCTGCCGGGGCTCTGTCCCTCCGCTGCAGCCATGGGGCTCTGGCTTGGCAACGTGTTGCAGCTGCTAGAGCAGAGCAGCCTGGGGAAGCCCAGGAACGCCACGGCATGGCCCAGGCCACACAGCTGTATATATAAACTGGCAGGCAGCAGCGCCTGGTCTCCAGGGGTCCTGGATGCTGACGATCCACGGCCAGGCCCCTGGCTGGGCAGCCGTGCCACCCACGACGCGCGACGGGCTGTACTGGTAAGCCATGGGCCGCAGCCCGCAGGTCCTGTAAGCAGAAATATGTCACTGCCCTGCTGGCTGGCTGGCTGCTGTCCCCGCTGAGGGACAGCCCTCTGCCCTCCCCACTGGGCTGCCTGGACAGCAAGGGCCAGGGCCCCCCGCGGGAGGGGCGTGCGTCTGTCCGCCCCCGGTTCTGCTTTCGCCCCGCAGACGAGCTGTGCCAGCAGCCTGGGTGCTGGCCAGGGGCCGAGGCTCCCACAGGGGCTGGGGGAAGCTGGGGCGTGGGCACGGGGGACAAGTGGGCGCCCTCCAGTGAACCCCACAAGGGCTGCCCAAACTCCCAGAGCCTCGGGCCACTTACCCACAGCTCTCCCACGCACCCTGCACAGGCTGGCACGTGGCCAGCAGGACGAGGAGGGGGAGAAAAATCATCTCTGCCGTTGCAGGTGACAGCCACAGGATTTCTAGCAGAGCAAGATACCCACTTTTCATGACGAAGCTACAATAACGTGATGCCAATGAGACAGTTCTAGGAGTTTGACCATAACTGGAGCATCCTGATGGGTCATGAGCAATGTTATATCCGTGGATTCACAGAGAAGATATTTTTTAGCTGTTTGCATGTACTTAATGCTTCATAAAAATTCAAAATGCAGTCAACTTGATGCTCTGTCCCTGTGTCTATGTTTAGCAAGTACCCAGGGCTAAACCATAGCAGTTAGTCTATCACCCAATGCTCCTTCCCCAGTTGAGAGGGAGAATCGGGGCAAAAAGGGAGAAACTCTGTGAGTTGAAGTAGAAACAGATTTAATAGAATATTAAAACTGATACAACAAAAATTACACAAAGTTCTACTCAGCCTGGTCCTTGATGTTGACAGCAGGAACAAAAGACCACAAAGAAGAAGCCCCAGGGAGAGGAGGAACCCCACCATCCCTGAGCTCCCCCCTTTTATCACGAGCATGCTGAGGAGGTGTGGGACACCCCTGTGAGTCAGTGCCTGGAGTGGATCTCCCACTGACTGGGGCTGCTCATGGCTGCCTGCATGGCTGGGCCATGGGGCTGTGCCTGGGGAACCAGGACACTCTGTGATCAGTTCTTTAATTTGGTGCACATTGCTACGATTTTGGTATTACAGGAGAATCTTGACTTTAAAATAAATTTATAAAGAGTATTTGGAATGTTAATTATGAAATTCGACTTTTAAGTGACTACTGTCAGTGGATGGAAACCCCTGTGCTCAAATACGAGGAATTCAGCTCACTGAAATTGATATGCTTATCCACAGTTCCACTTTTAGGGGCACTTATTTCACATTTCCAGACATTTTCTCACATACACCAAAGCAATTTTAAAATTATAGTCAAGATTTTCATGCAGAATCTTGGTTGAGGAAACTAGAATGCCCAGAAAAGACTCAAAATTACAAGAGCTGGCCAGACTCATGATTTGGTGGGACTAAATTCAGGGCTGGGAAAGATGCAAGACCAGAAATGAACCATGGCCAAATCGCTGCAAGATCGTCATGCCAAATCCAGCTATCATATAGTCAGCTGCAGGTGCCAGTTCTGTTGGAGGAGGACTCTCATTCCCCAACTAAAATGTCCCTTGTGTCAGCCTAGGGTTCCTCGCTAGGAAAACCTGCACTCCTGCAGTGTGTGCTGCCTCAGTTCCACAGAGCAATGGTGCTCATTCCAGCACTGAAATTCTGGAGAAAATGTAATTCCCAAAGAATGTATTTCCTTATCACACACTTATTAAATACCATTGTATTTAGTAAAATAGCTCCAAAGACTCAGCATGGACTATTTTTTTCACAATGTGATTTTTATTAGTAATTTACTCAGCCTAACAGATGCCAGCATGCAAACTATGCAAAGAGCAAATCTCTTCCTCCAAGTGCAAATATTTACAGATCACATTCGATGGTATTTAGTACTCTACAAACATATTGTCAACAGTTCTATCCAAACTCTTCCCTAATCGCTGCCTGAGAATTGGCAGAGGCTTGTCCTCTGTGAAAGGATGGTTATGGAAAAATAAATGACAGCAGACAAAATAAGTTCTTGGCTTAATTAGACTGGAGTTATACCAGAAGTGACTCTGGCCCACACCAAGTTAAAACTGTGGTTTAGGAGCTTGTACCCTACCACCCGCAGAGTGGGATGGATGATGCTTCTAGGGGGACAGCTCTCCCAAGCAGGCTGGGAACACCTCTTTGCACTGGACAAAACCGGCCACAACACAGGGCAGGGGAGGCTCAATCTTCCACGTGTTTGAAGGGATGTAGTTCCAACTTTTCTTAAACATAATAAGAGATGTGTGACTGTTGCATTGCATCAACTGGCTAAGTTTATCTGAATAGTCCAGAAGAGCAAATATTCCCTACCCCAATTACCATCTGTTCTTAAAACAGAAATGTGTTATTTCTTAAATGCAGATCTGCCTTTTGGTCTCCAGCTCAGTCAGTGCAAAATCCCTGACTGGGTTAATATCTGGGAAGTAGCTTGGCTGCATTGGAGCCATTTCTGTTTACACTAATATCATAAAATTTTCTTTCCTGGACCTCCAGCCCAGTCCCCTTTGATAGAATTTTATTACATCTCATAATCTTTGCTCTCCTGACAATCTGGAATAAATACAAACCAACGAAAAGCTCAGTGGTGGCTTAGCCCTCGTTTATATTCTGTGAAAATCTGCTATTGCAAGCATGTCTTAACACCCCAGCTTTTCACACAAGGCATGTAAAGTTGCAAAGATCTCTAACACTTCCAGTTACGTCCTCTGGCATTCTCAAAGGAAATAACCTGACCAACTGACATTCCCTATGCATCACGTGTGAAGGCACATTCATGACATCCCGTTCTCTTTGTTTGCGTGATCACATCTTTTTTTCAGTGCCTGTATTTTCGCATTCCACATCTTGGCTTCTCAGTGTGCATTTTTTTTTTCCTTCTGTTTTTCCCAGAAGTGTGCTTGTTCCCCACTACACCAACCCTAAGGGCCATGTGCCCTCCTGCTTTGATCAACAGCTTCACATTATTTCCTCCATCACTGTGCTTGGTCCTGCCAGGTAATCTGTTCTACAGCAGACAGTCCTCCTCCCCTCTTCATCTGTCTCTTCTAATTCTCTTGACTTGCAGAGTTTCCTTCTCTCTTCCTCCTTCTCTGGAAAGGAGGGGAGGAAATCCTCCATGAATGATGGAATGATATATCTGTACTATATATATAGATGGACATGCTTTAAACTGAGTCCTTAACGTGGAGTGCTGGCCAGCTCTGCATTTTATCTACTTTTAATTAACTGATGGACCAGGGTACCAACTCCTCCTCCTCACTGTTCATTTCAAAAGCAAATTTGTGTGTTCTAAAATGACACTGGGACGTGGGAATGATTTCAGCATCACTTTCACCTATGGCCACATTAGCAGTAGCAGCTGAAATCCTTAACTGATTTGAGGCAGCAGGGGCTCCTTCTTCAGCAGTTCAATGCCACAATCACTGTGTAAAGCATCTCTCCATATGGACTGTGCCTGTGTGTCCACAATACTGTTTTCTGCACCTTTTTTTGGTGACTCTTCCTTGGGCGATCTGGGAAAAAACCCAAAGCAGCTGAATCCAGGAGACAGTGTGCTCGCTCTGAAATGGGCACCTATAGCTTAAAGGAAGTCCAGAACCTTCTGCCCTTTCATGGAGCCAGCTCCACACTTCAGAATACAGCTTATATATATTAAATATGTGTCTGCATATACACGTATATAACGTGGTATAAAAAAGCTTCAAAGCCCCGCTGCTGCTAGGGTTTGCCCCAAGCAGCTGTGGGCTGCTGAAATACAAATTTTTGGCATAGGCAGCGGCACTAAAAATAGCTAAACAATCAAAAAAGAGCTGATTTCTTCTATTTGATTCAATATTTAATTCAGCAGCATCCCCTACTTAAACAACGCTGTTGCCACTGGACCATCGTCACGTGTAGGAAACTAGAGACTTGCACAGGGACTGCATGAGGAAAGTTATGCCCAGGTCATGGTGGAGCGGCTGCTTTTCATAGGCCAGGGCAGCAAGAAGCCGTTAGCCTGCAGATTTTTCTTATTTCTCCTCCTTGGTGGCAATTACGAAAAGCTTGGAGCCACCTCGCCCAGCCGCCGTTTCCCCACTCAGCACAACCCCCCCGTGCCGTTTGCTCGCAGAACCCACGGGCACGGCGAGTCGGTGCTGAACCGAGCTTTGTCAAGGACACTCCTGCTGCCCGGGGAGCTGCAGGCGGGGGGAGTGCGCGCTGGGAAACCCCGGCAGGGCCTGGAAACACCGCCCGTCACCGCAGCTCGGCGCGCCTCGGCCGGACCCCAGCGACAGGGCCCGAGCTGTGACGCAGTTTGAATTTACGGGCCATAACGGCCAGGGGGCGCCTCGCGGGCTGGTGGAACCGCAGAGAAAGGGCGGCGGTGCCGAGCAGAGCAGGCGCGGGGCCGCAGGAAGGCAGCAAAGCTCCTCCCGAGGAGACCGGGGCCGCCCGGGCCGGCGCAGCCCGCAGGGACGGCCGGTGCCGAGCTCGAACTCCCGCCAGGCGGGGCTAGCGGGCCAGCTCCGGCCACCACAGGAGCCCCACCGTCACGCACGGCATGGCACGGCACGGCACGGCACGGCACGGCACGGCACGGCACGGCACGGCACGGCACGGCTCACTGCTGCTGCTGGGCCCCCGCCCACCGCCTGCGCTCCCTGCGCCACGCGGCGCCCCAAGCCCCGCCCTTCCGCAACGTCACTTCCCGCCCCTGCCCCGGGTGTTTCCGGGTGCGCAGAGCTGCGGGCGCACGGGAAGGCTCCGCCCCCGGCACGGGCGGGAAGGAGGTGCGGCCGGGCCGTGGTGGGCGGGGCTACAGGCGGGCCGGCCAATGAGAGGAGGGGGCGTGGCGCGGCCCGGCCGGGGCATGTGGCGGGGTGGTGGGGCGCAGCGCTGCTCTTTCCCGGCGGGGGCCGCGGCGGGAGTGCGGCCGCCTCCGCCCCGCTGCCCCGAGCCGAGCCCTGCTTCCCCGCCCTGCTCTTCGCCAGGCTCTGCCGCGTCGTGAGTGCGGGTGTGCGGTGGCTCGCCCCGGGTCTGGGGAGCGGGGCCGGGGGGCGCTGCCGTGCCGGCAGCAACGGGGGCGGGCGCGGAGCCGCGGCCGGTTTGAAGCGCTGCGGCCGGTCCGGGGCCGGGTGGCCGCGGCCCGGGGGGAGCAGGGCCCCTCGGCAGCCGTTCCCGTAAGCTGCCACGTAAGTTGCGAACAAATTTTCGGATGAGTTGCAGCCCCTCGCAGCGGTCGGGGGAGGGGGGCGCTGCACTGCCCGCTCCTCCCCGCACTGCGATGGGTGCGTGCTCCGGGGGGAATTGTTCTGGGGCGGTGGGAGCGGGGGACACCCCGTTTCGTTGCCGGGAAGAGAGCTGGTTGACTTAACAAGTCATTAATTGCCTGAAGTGTAATGGTTTGGGGCCCTGGGGGCCACTTCTGCAGCAGATCACCCCCGTGCGTGGCATCACGGACACGCAGAAGTGTCACGTGTCTGAATAAATAACGTGTGGGGCCGGGGTACGTTTGTAAGTGGGTATGTCGTACCTTCAGTAAAGGCTTTCAGGCGGTGTAGCTGTACCCGGGCAGTGTGAGCGTGCTGTCAGCTGGAGCCCAGTGCATGGCAGAGAGGATCAGCACTGTGCTTTGACCGAGCTCTCACATCCAGCACGCTGTGGGGTGTGCTGTCGCTGTGGATCTTCTGGTGGGCTCAGTGAATCCCTTAACTGTTCCCCTCTGCTGTCTCCCGAACTTTGTCTTCTAGGATTGGCCAAAAAATAAAGACCTGTCTCAGGATTCTGTCAAGTGAGGCGTGCCTTGATGTCCTACACCTTAACCAGCTGAGTCCCTGCCAGGCTTGGTCATGCCACAGCACTCCTGGTTCCTGATAAAGTGAGTTAACTGACAGCTTACTGGAGGAATAAAGCCATAGAAATACCAGCCCTCCTCCCCTTGAGCTGACTTGCAGCCTTGCTGAGTGGGCTGAACTCGCTGATGGTGAGCGTTTGGTGCCCTTTAGACCTCAGAGGGCTGGTGACTGATCAGTAGCTTTGAAAACCAGGCTGTAAGATGCATGTTGATGCAGTGTCTCTCTCTCAAAGGTGCATTTCTGTATTAACCTTACTTATCTACCATAATCATCCTCTGCTATGTATGTTAATGCAGTCCATTATGTGGTAATGGATAGTTTAGAAGGAATCTTTCTAGCTTTCACATCTGTAGTACATTAATGTACTTGCTGTGCATGTTTACTGCTTGGTTCTAGTTTTTATGTATATACACCCCATGTCTGTATGCACACATGTATTGTTTTAGTACTTTTCTGGGGGAAATTCCAGACTGCATGCCTCTTAACACATTGGCGCAGACATCTTTATTTTTTTTTGTTTCAATTGCAAATTTCCTGCTGGATTTATAAACCCATCTGCCAGAAAAACAGACTTTGTGTCTGGTTATCTGCTATTGAAATTCTAATTGGCACATCCATGCGACCTGCAGCCTCTGCCTGCTAAGGGAATTCTCCTGGCACAGACTTTTCAAAGGCAGTAAGAGAAATTTGCAAGCAGAATTTCAAGTGATGAAAAACACTCATGCTGAAGGCCTGACAATATATTTAAAATGTCTGGCTGCATACCCTGGATTACAGGGTTAGCTAATGTAGCTACTTTTAAACGTAGGAGCTGACTTTTTTCAGTTGCATGTGACTGACTAAATTTTCAAGGGAAAATATCACAAGGACATTAAAGAATCTTTGTTTGAAGCAGTGCATGCTGGAACTGTCCAAAACTTTACTTGAAGAAACCATGAAGAATTGATTTGTTGGGGTAGAATTTCTTGCATCTTCTTGGTTTTTTTAAAGGCATGGATAAAACTTTCTCTGTGAAGCTTTTAGTATACAGTTGTGCTGTTGTCTCCCCATGCTCTGACACATATTGTTAACTGAGCACATGTTCCATGTATCGTCAGCCGCTCTTGAGCTCAGCTTTATAAACTGAAAGCACTGTAAAGCAGCTCCTGCAAGAGCTTATGCTGGTGTATATGCAGTGAAAAATTGTGGGGGAGCTTGATGTAGGAGGAATGAACTTGTTGCTCTGCTGTGTACCCTCAAACCAGGTGTATCGCAGCAGCTGCTTCCTCCTGGCTGAGGTGTGTGCTCTGGGTGATGCTGGGCTTGTGGCTCAGAGCAGCTGTGTGGGTGGGTGATGCCATGCATGTGCATTTCCTCACAGCCCTTGTCTCCGTATGGAGATCTTCTGTGTTGCCTGCATGTGTGTGCTAACAGCCATGCTCAGATCCATTTGCTCTGACCTCTTTCTGCTGACCCCACATATAAACACGTTCAGGCACTGCTAGTGTCTGGTTTAGATTTATGCTTGCCCTTTAGTTGTTGCTTTGTGTTTGATACAAACGAGCAATAATGCACTGGGAAAGCTGGAGGAAAAAGCAGTCAATTCACCAGCACTTGTATGTAGCTCCTCAGCTGCTGTGCATTGCTACAGCCCCCTTGCAGAGCAATGACAATCCATGCCAGCTGGCCATTTACCCTTTGACATGTTTAAACTGGGATTGGCTGCCTCTCTGAAAGAGGTGCTCATCCCTATGAACACAGAGCTGGTACAAAGTTCATTTGTGTGGAAGATGAGATACCCTTGTTGCCTCCCCACCCCAGCACAGTAATTGCTGGATGAAACTCCATGGCTTCTGTTGCACCAGGAGCCAAACTAGGTCTTTGTGGCTTTTTTCCTCCTACCCTTAAAAGGACTGGGAGGGCAATATCCCTACTGGGTGCACTGGTACTAGATGCCACTGTGTGCTCTAGCTTGGCAAAGTTGCTTCCCTTCCTGGCTTCAAGTCTGTCCTGCAGATGTAGCCCTCTGTCATACCCCACCTGTCAGTGATACCCAGCCTCTTTGGGTCTGGGAAGGACTCCCAAAGGGCTGTTGACTTTGTTGACTGGTCAGGCAAGAAGTCCTGTGAAGTAAACTGCAATTGAACCCTTTCTCTCTGGACTGTAGCAAGTGCTTACCGTGTTTGTTCCTCGTGTCAGTTCTGCTCCCTTCGACTGAAGTTGTGGTTCCTTTCTATGAATTAGACTTAGAGAAGTTAGCGGGGCTTGCAAGTTGACAGTTTGTGTCTAAGGATGCTGCTGGTGCTGCAGGTACAGAAGTGATGCTGAAAACGTGTACAGGCAGGAGCTGGTTGTGCACTTTGGACATGTTGTTCACAGCTCCTCCAGCTGTTGACGGCTGGCAGTCCAAGGAAGTCACCATGCAGGTGAGGTGCCCAGAGTGCCTGTGGTACAGCAGTTCACCCAGGAAAGGACAGTGTATCTCCAGTGTGGTATGGGGACCCCTTCTTGAAGGAATGTCTGCATGGCATTGCTGCATGTGCCTGTGAACAACTTACCCAACAAAATCAAGTTGCAAGACCTGCAGCAGTGGGTTTTATGCTCAGCAGAACCACATGCTTGCCTCGCTGGTGTGTCGAGCAGCACTTAGCTGCTTGCTGTTGTGCTCTCTGGTGTCCTCATTGCTTTGGTTCTTTAGGTGATTCGTGGAAATGCTGCATTTAGCTGATGAATCTGCTGTGCCGCTGAGGTTATCGCTGAAATGAGGTTTCCTCTGGGCAGTTTTGAATGCCGATCAGCCTCGGTGCCAAAACTTCTGGCAGTTTCTGTTCCCTTTGCTGGCTTTGTTTTTCTTTGCTGTTATGGGCTTGGCATCAAGGATCAGGTCTGAAGGGTGAAGGTGCTACTGCACTGACACCGAGTTGGTGCTGTGCAGTGTCCTCGGGCAGGATGGGACTGACACGTGGTCCTTGATGGCTGCGTCACTGTGGTGGGCGAGCTAGTCTTCAAATGCGCTTTGCAGAATGTGAGGTCTCTGGGATGACAGTGTGTGAGCCTGAATTTTCCATCGCAGCCTTTCCTACCAGTTCACATGACAACTTGTCAACCATTTGGAAAGCACACTGAGCACTTGTTTTTCTTGTAGAGCGATGTGATATCAAAAAAGGGACAGAGGGCAGAGTAACAGGGTTATGGATACTTGCATTTGCAACCAGCTGGACCATCCCCCAGTGCACGTGGCAGGACCCACAGTCCATCTGTACATCTTGCACCTGCGTGAGGAACCAGCCAGGTCCTTCAGTTGAGCAGGAGCTTAGGTGTGTGCAGTCAGTGCAGGTTGCAGTTGCGTGCCCGGATGATCTCTCTGCATTGCCACAGCTCCTGTCACCTTTGCCTGGGGAGTCTCAGTTGAGCTGTGTGCCCTAAAGGTCAACTAAATTGTGCTCTGCAGATGTGGCTAATGGCGTGTCCAAGCCCTCGTAGCTACCTCTGTTATTTCCTAAATCTGCAGGGAGGGAAGGGGAGGTTATCTGTGTACAAGGACCATTATTTTTTGAGACATTCAAGAAGTCCTCTCTTCACAATCATCCCAGCTGCTGCTGACAATGACCCTCTTGCCCCCAGCTGTCCAGGAGATGCTGGGATTGCCTTCCCAGAGCTCCAGCTGACTTGGTGCCAGCCCTGGAGAACTGCTTAGGCAATAGTTCAGCAAAACACTTGAGTGCATACTTCAGAAAGAGAAGGTGCACTGGTTTTACATTTGTTTTATAAAAAAAAAGGGCGAGCAGGAGAGAAAAAAGTGATTTGATTAAATTTGCATTGAATTTTGCATGTAGATTTGTGTTGGATTTAGATTTGTTTGGCTTGGGGAGACTTTGCAGCTATTTACCTAAATCTGGATTTAAATCCATTTAAATTAAACTCCCAGTACAACTTGTGTGCAGCGACTAGGATGAAATCTCGTTAATTTTAATAGGATTAAGCATGTTTGCTGGCTGAGTCATCTTCTCATTCTTTCTTTGTTTGTCTTCTCTGTATTAAAAAGCAGGATAAAACTTTCCACTCTTCCATTTCTTTGTGAAGATGCTTTGATAGTCTCAGAGAAGTGGCTCTCTGGATGCATACAACAATACCTTACACTTTTCCCTACGCTTCAGCTGTGGTCCTGCTGTATCCAGCCTTTTATTGGCTTTTGCTTCCCCTAAAGATGCAATAATTCCTGACTGAAAAAAAAACAGTTATAAGTGTTTGCCTGGTAAGTTTTCTGTGCTCCAATTTTTTTTTTTTTTTTTCCTTTGCTCCCTCTGGACAGGTTTGAAACTTCTGTGGAAAAAGTCCATTAGTAGAGGGAAATGTTTTAGAAGTCAGCAGGAACTGAGCATGTGTGGATTTGAGGGCAAAATTCATCCCTGTTCATGAACTGGGAGTAAACTGAAGAACAAGGAATAAAGGTAGAGGTGTTATGAATGCAAACTGGTTGAAGTGAAATATTTGGGATCTGTATAAGATCAAACAAGCCATTAATTGGTGAGGAGGCTTCATGTGTTCGTGCTACCTCTTCACTTCCTCATTCCTCAATGTACATCATCCCCTGAATCTTACTGTTGACTACTTTTGATTTGTATGTGATTTATGTTATAGGAACACTCCTCTTCCCTCTCTCCTTCAGAAAAGACAAACCCCACAGCAGGTATCTCTGGATGTTCCTGAGATGCTCCTCATGACACTCTTCCCAAGTATGTGCTTTCATAGGAGAAGTAGACTGTCTTATAGCTCATGCACTAAGCTGAATTTCAAGAGACTTGATTTTCATTACCTGCTCTGACCAATTCCTCCCACAGCTATATACAAATGGCTCAGTCTTTTCACATCTCTTTTTCTACCCTGTGAGATAAGGGAGGATTGGTCTATCTTACCTATCCTCTGCTCTTCCAAAGTGATGCCCTGTTGTGCTATGGACTGACCTGTGTTACAAAGATTGGGCTGATATATTTGTGTCAGCAAAGCTCCTTTACATCATCATCCTTTTGATGAAACTTTACATCATCGGTGTGTCTTTTTGCTGGCAGTAGCACCTGAACTTAAGTTCCCATGTCTAATTAAAAAAGGAAAGCATGGTGGAAAAGAAGTGCTCTAATTTTCTTTTGTTGCCATAAGATAAACAGGAGATTGTTTTATTAAGGGGGTTAAGGAGAGGAGTTTCTGATGGGTGAGGGATGCCCAGTTATAATTTGAAATTCTCCATGTCCAAGCAAAGAACATTTATTCCCTAGATCTCTACCCACAGTAAATGGGTGCTAGTCTAAGTGTTAACTTAATAAACAATAAGTATTGCTATAAACACCTTTTCTGCCTTTCTTGGCTGTGCTGTTCAAGGGTTTTTTCCTGCTGAGACCAGTTTTCTTTTATGTTATAATTTCTTCCCTTTTGTAAAGTTCTTTGTATCCTAGCTGATCTGGAAAGATGATGTTGTCACTAGGATTTCACAGCAACTTCTGTGAAATCTTCATGTGGGTTTCTGACACTCTTAGACCTGATGAGGCCTAAAAAAGGAGCAGTGTGCTTCCTTCCTTTAAAATAAAACATTCTATACCCAGGTTTTATTTTTTTAAAAAAATTGGTTTGGAAAAATCTCATTCACAAGCATGACAGAAAGTGCTGGGACTGTAGGCATGACCAACTGGTCTGAGTGTGAAAACTTGAGGCCAGTTTTGAAAAGAGTAAATGTGTTCTCAAGCGTGGTTTTTTTGACATTAGTCCTTTTTGTTAATGAATGCTGATTATCTAGAGCTTTACAAAATCTGCAAAACCTATTTAAACTTTCCAGTTCCTTGAGGCTTTTGTGGGATAGTCATGGTATCTTCCTTGATTTGTGATACAGATGATATAGTGTCTTTACAATATTTGTTCAGGCTGATGTAGAATTGCTAAGCCTGATGTATCTCAGATGCTTTCCATGCCTAGAAATGGCCTCATCTGCAAGAGGAACAGCTCCTACATTGTCTCAACGTGGTACTGCTATGCAGAGCTCCTTTAGGAACAAGAAGTGTAAGTGCTATGGCTGAAGACCCCCACTCACCTACATACACCCTTGAAGGTGACAGTTCTTCCTGACAGTGCATTAAGCTATATCACATAGCCATCAGTGCAGTCCATATGAACTGTCCTTCATTTCTACATTTGTAGAAGCTTCTGTTCTTGAATTGGTGTTGCAACTTCTGTTCTGGGAGCCTCTTGTATGAGGAAAGGCTGAGAGAGCTGGGACTGCTCAGTCTGGAGAAGACTCGGGGGGGATCTTATCAATGTATCTAAACACCTGAAGGGAGTGTGCTCTTTTCAGTGGTGCCCAGTGACAGGACCAGAGGCAATGGGAACAAACTGAAACACCAGAGGTTCTATCTGAACATCAGGAAACACTTCCTCACTGTGGGAGTGGCTGAGCCCTGGCACAGGTTGCCCAGGAAGGCTGTGGTGTCTTTCCTGGGAGATATTCAAAAGCTATCTAGGCATGGTCCTGGGCAACTGGATGTAGGTGGCCCTGCTTGAGCATATGACTTCCAGAGGTCCCTTCCAACCTCAGCCATTCTGTGATTCTGGGAAAATTGTGTAGAGACTTTCTTTAATGTCTACCTGGAAGTCGTAACGCTGGCCAAAGTACCTGGTGCAAAATGAAGTTAGTTTGCATGGTGTGTAGGTTCCCATGTCTCTAGAAGAGCTCCTGGCCCTTGTCATCTGAACTGTATGTCCACACCACTGCTTCTGGGCCTTTATTAAAAATGATGCAGTGGACATTCAGTCAATAAGAGCTGTAGGACTTGTTCATCAGTTGAAGTTCTGGGGTCTGAACCCCAAGCCCTGAATTAAGGTTGACATATGGGTGGTTCCCACAGTCCTTCAAAAGGAGGGGATGAGTTTGCCTTTTGGCTTTCCTCCAAGGTGTGGCCAACCTTGCAGGGAAAGCCCTTGGGTAAATGAGTGCCAGGTGTGCTGCTGTGGGGATAAAAGCTGGGACCATTCACAGGAAGGGTGGGGTGTCTGTCTGTGAGGTGGATGCACTCTGCAGAGTTTCCCTGTTGAGGAAGGACCTCCCGACTCTCCCTGCAGCTGCGCCCTGGTCAGGTTTGGTGCTTGAGAACAATGTGTGTCTACCTCTGTCCTATGTTATCAGCCTCTTGGCTTGGCTGTCTCCCATCTCTGCCATGGGAGACTTGGTTACTTTGTCCCACCAGTTGTTGGCCGTGCTGTGTCGTTCCTGGGGTCACTGGGGTTGGTGTCTGTTATGTGTAACCTCATTGACTTGTTTGTACCCCCAGAGATCACCCATGTCCTGACCCTTTTGTGTGCAATAGAATCTGGTTACTGGTTTGTTCTACTGCTGGCTGTCTCCTTTGTGCTAGGCCTAGGGATTGGCAAAACATCAGTCCACTTATTGTGCCACGTTAGAGGACCTCAAGTGCATGAGACTATCTGCATGAGGTAGAAGCAGAGTTCAGTCTAGTACAGTATTGTCTTCAGCAGTGGTCAGTAGTGTTGGATAGAGATGTTATTCCCTGACACTTGGTATCATGAGACCCTCTCTCAGTTCAGTTAAAAGCCAGTGTCCTCCCACTATTTCCTTTCCTTTCAAATCTTTTGTGGATGTTCATAGCAGAGGCCCTAGCACAGATCTCTGGAAATTCACTGCCTGCCATTTGTCCTCTGAAAACTTACAGATTCTTTCTGCTCTTTTTCCTATTCTGATCAGTTGTCCATGCAAAAGCCTTTCGTTGTAGCCCATAGCATCTTAGTTTGCATTAGAACTTGGAAATGGTCCCTTACCAAAAACCTCTGTACAAATCTGTATGTAATGAATAGCTTCACAGACTTCAGATATGAAAGATAATTTCCTGCTATAAAAGCTGTGTTGACTCTTCCTGAAGCCATGAAGCAAGGTGATAATTGCCACCAAGAACAATAACATCTTCATCTATGACTGTTGTTTGAGGGATGGCCAATGGTTTATATTTGCCTTGTAGATATGGCAAGATCCGTGTGTTCTAGCTGCAGTGACCATCTCTGAGATGGCTGGAGTAGGCACGTGCTGTGGCTGAAATTCATTCCTGATGTTATCTAGGCTATACCTAGCTTCAGTGGGCACATTTTGGGCAGTGAAGCCAGCAGGGGAATGCAATGTCATGAACCTGCCAGTGGTTACATGACTTAATTTTATGCAGGTCACAGATTTCATTAGTTCTGCTAACTTCAGACATGAGATAAGTCTAAACACATGCTTTGTGTGTTTGAAGAATTGCTTTCTAAGGCAGATATGCTGTCATGGAAGCAGCTGATGACATTCTTCAGGGGCACTTGCTACTTGAGTTTGAGAAGCATGCAGCCTAGGTAGAGCTGTAATGCAGATGGCTGTTGTTACCAGCGGACTTGAAAAGCACAAGCATGGAAGCTGGGTTTGTTTTATTTAGCAAACAACTTTTCACTGGATCTGGTGTATTCATAGATTCCTGCTTCTTGCTTTTCTGTCCGTTGCAAAGGAAGCAAGGATTTCTAGGCTTTGCAAATCTTGTAGTGTCTAGAAGCTGGGTATGTGTTGATGCAATTAAATCTATTGAGTGAATAAGCAGCTGTAAGAGAAGTGGATTTCTGATGCTGATGACCCATCCTCATAAGGAATATCGGAATGAAAGAGTTTTAGAATAAAATATATACAGAAAATGGTGGTGAAGTAAGGGATTTTGTGGGTTTGGGTTTTTTTTATTGTGGTTTTTGTTTGTCTCCTGCAGGTTTTTGCAGTATTAGCAAGCAGTTCTTTCTGGGTGGTATGTTCTCCACTTGGTCTTTGACCCTTTTGAAAGTGGAAACAGATGTAATGCAAACTGTGGAGTGGGCAAGCAGTCCCCTGGGAGCTGATCAGAAACTGCAAACCCTTCTGCGAAATGAACTCTTAGGTTATTGGATGCCTTGGGATGAATTTTTTTGCCGAACCATATTGAAATCAGTAAGATTACACCTGCAGAGGTTCCTTCTGGAGTTAAAACATGTGCTCCAAAATCGTGATTCATTGTGTGTATCCCACAGTGTGCTCAAGCATTCCCATTTACAGTTACTTGTGAGCAAGATACAGTGAATGCCATCCAATGAACATAGAGCTGTAGCACTGGATTTCATATAGTGATTCATCTGCATAAAGGATGTCTGGGTGAAGGAGAGAATTTGTAAATACACATACAACTTTATTTCAGTATTTTTCTCTTGTCTCCAGGAAAATTACTGCTGGAGGGAAGTGAAGGAATTGTGCAGCGTCTTTAAAAAGCAAAGACTGGAAAGGTGGGCATACAGTTGAAGTGGTTAGAGATTGTTTGATGTAGACATTTATATGCAGGAAGAGGGAGTTTTCTATCTTGGCCTATCAGTGATAGAGGACTTGCTAAGTATGATTTGATGCATAATTCCTCTTCAGATGGCTGTCATTAAAAAAAAACAAACAAACAACCCGAACAGAACAAAACCAACCAGCCAAACCCAAACAAACCCCAAAAATACTCCAACCCATGCTGTGAATATCTAATCCTCACTGCAGGACACTTTTTCTGCTCTGTTACCTGCTTGAGCAGAACACCTCATGATACGGTTTCAGGCAATTGAAGTGAAAGTGCCCTCCTGTGAAGTGGCTCAGATGCCTGAGAAGCAAGCTGAGTGCTGAGACAGAGGCTGGATTTTGTTGGGAAGCTGGTGGAGGCAGAAGCACTGCTTTTTAGGGCAAAGGAAGCCTCCAATTTCTCCACATTTGTGAAGATTCTTCCACTGGAAGTACTTGACTGTTCAGGTACAGCCAGGCCCTCGGGTAAATTAGTGACTGTAAAGTGTGAGCTGTTAGAATAGCTTTGTTAAACGGTGCTGGCATTGTTTGAGATGCTGCTGGTAGGGGAGATGGTGTCTGCTTGCCCTGCTGAAGCTCACGCTCCCTGTGTGTCTCTGGCATCATTGCTGGGACCCTGAACCTAGAGCAGAGCCTCTTCTGATGGAGAACCCTTCTCCAAGGTGGCTCACCAGAATATTGTCTGCACTCTGCCTTGTAAAGTCCACTGGCATTAGGATAATTTATGTTCTTCCTGCTGATGAAAGGTGTCTGATACAAGGTTGTCGGCCTTAGAGCTGGGTTTTCAGGTTATCTCATGCTTTTGCTAAATACATAAATGTTCTGTAGCCAAGAACAGGTTGTGCAAATGTTTCATTGATGATGACTAGATCTTATTGCTAGCTTTAGGTGCAGGTTAACTGTGCTAGATAACAAGACACACCTCGGTCCCAGTTCCTGGTCTCAGAGGTACTTGTCACAGTGTCCTGGTTGGAGCTGATTCTTCCTTATAGTGGACTGTGCCAAGTCTTTTCTCCATTAAAAGCAAATGCACCTTATTTCAGTACCATGACAGGTTTTGTAAGGCTTAATCCTTACTAGGTTGGGATTTGCTCTGTTGGCTCTTGCTTTATAAGCCTGAAGATAGATGTCTGTGTGAAAGGCCAAAGTACGTCTTCTAAAGATGTGCTTCAGAGTTTGTTAAAAAAAAAAAATAAAAGATGAACTTTGGAATTAGAGGAGAGCTGGAAGAGCTGAGGGTTGTTGCCCAACATCCACTGGAAATATTAATTCTTTTTCTTGTTTGTTTATTTTTGGAAGTTGGTGGCTTCATACTGCTGAAGCCTGATGCCCACCAGTTGTAAATGCAGAAAGTGAAAACCTGGCATCAGTTGTGATCTTCCTTCGTATTGCCTTGCCAGAGCACCTTGTGCCCAACCGTGCTTTAAGGCTATAGGAATTAACTTTCTCTTCCTCTTTAATTTTTGGCCTTCTGGAAGTGAGCATTGGCATTAGATTTACTAGAAACAACTTGAGAAGTTGCTCTTCCAGCTTCTTCCTGAGATGGCCAGAGTCTTCCACAAAGGACCCTTCTCCCTCAAGTTGTAAGAAGATGCTGGTTTGCCTCTAAACTGACCCACAATAGAGAGGGAACCTTGAGAGGAGAACGCTTGTCCTCTGACCCAGGCAGTCACTTAAAATATAGCTGTGAAGTTTTCTCTGATCTCCTTTGGAACCTTTCAGGTTTCCGGATGATCTTAAGAAGACAAATACGCTTCCTAATAGTTGATAGTTATGTCAGAGCATGCATTATGTCACTCTGAGGTTCCTGTCCTTCTGTATGGATGACTTTGCTGCTTATGGGGCAATTTTTGGGTTATTACAAATTGCAACTTTCAAGGAGAGCAGAATTGGTGCCAGTTCACCTTGTTTATGTGGACCGGTGTGATTTACTGCTGCTTTGTGTGTAGTTGAACAGTCTCTATGAGGAGCACGAGCAGCTGAGAGGGCAGGGGTGGGAGGGCCCTACAACCAGCCTGGGACTCGCCAGCCTGCAGGTTGGACTTGGTTGTCTGATGTCTAGTTCTGAGGATCCTAAACTAGCTTTAAAGGATGAGGCTGAGGAAGTGGTGTACCTCCGTGGTGGCCACCTGGGTCCTCACTTTTCTGCATTTATAGCCTTTTCTCAGGCTTGCACAGACTAGTAGCAAATTGGGTTTGGAGCACAAAGGTTGGGTTTGGTAGGCAGAATGTGCATGTTAATTCAAATGTGAATTATTTAATTCTTGGCATTCTTTTCTCTTGTGTCTGATTTCATTCAGTCACAGCTGCTGATTCCTGACTGGTAATGACCTGTGATGGTGTTCAGCTGTGATCTGATGATATCAGCCAGGTTTGTAATGGATTACATTGGAGCCAAAGGCTTCAAAACACCATTTGGTATATTCAAGCAAGTGGTAAGAGTTACTGCTTGTAGTGCAGCTTTCACATTTTTGTCCTTATCCTTGTTTTTGTTGTCTGTTCTTGGACAGCCTGCCCCAGGCAGTCTCTTGACCTAGATAATTAGTGTATGCTGAGCTCATCTTTGGACAAAGGTGGGCTGATCTTGTTATTGTAGCTTTTCTAGTTCACTGTTCCACTTGTTACAGGATCAGACCATCTTTGGCATAAAATCAGCAGCTGGAAGTTTTAATGGGTTCAGTCTTTGCTGCTGCTTTTAGGTCACAACTTTTGGAGGAGTAAGAATAACCTCTTGCTTTTGTTTTGAGTCCAGGTGTTACAAGTTGAGAGAGAGAGTTCAACTTTGTTTTTTCCATATTCTCTTCCTGTACTGCTGAGCAGAAATTGAAGACTGAGATAAGCATGGAGGTATCTCAACAGTGCTTCAGAAAATATCTGTATTCGGGCCCTCTCTGTCCAGTAAAATACAGAACATGAGAGAGATTATGGGAAAACATAGAGTTTAGAGTTCTTCACTTCCATGTCTTTGGTATAAATTAAACTGATGTTTGTGGTAGTTGTAATCTCTCTTGGTGAGCTCTCTGCTCTTTGTAGATGCCTACAGTATTCAGGTAACCCTATGGAGTAGTTTTGGAGTCCTTGTTAGCAGCATCAGCAGCAGACAGATAGAGACAAAACCAAGCTGATTCTACTTTTGACTTATTAATCAGTAAGCATTAGGACTCAAAACTTAAATGTGTTCCTCTGAAACTGAAAAGAGGGAACCTGGAATGAGGTAGGAGAGCACAGCTGCTGCCCTGTTGCCACAAAGGAGACAAGAAACCCAAGAGCTGGGCTGATGTACTTCTACAGATACTGCCTTGGCAGCCATGGACATCCAGGAGAGTAAGGAAAGGGAAGGATGTTTTTCCTCTAGGTTCTGATGACCCATAGGTTTAAATTGAGGCTGATGCGTGACTTGAAGACTTGTTGGCTGTGAAGAATGTGCCACAGGGAAGACCAGCAAGGATGAGTAGAGCTGCTACTGTATTTGATTCTCCTTTTGTTTGGAAAAAATAGACTTGACTAAGCTTCCCCATCCACCCTGCCCTGTCGTTTCCACATCTTTCAAACTGTCAAAATCACAAAGCAGGGAGGCATGTGCCAGCAACCTTCATTTGGTGTTCCCATACATGTCTTCCTGGCTTGGAAAGTTTGGGAAGAATCTTTTGGTTTGTGCTAACAAATGTATGTATGGTGGAATGCTCCACGGTATCGTACTGTGTTGTGATAAGCTGGAATGTCTTTTTGCTGCATCTCACCTGGCAGACTTCCCATGTAAAGCTACCTTCGTTTTTTAATCAGAGTTGTTACCTTAAAAACAAGAAACCTCCTATAATCTAGGAGCCTTCAGGTTGCTTTGCTTGTGAGGATAACTGGAGGTGCAGGCATGTACTTTTTGGATATTTTTTTATTTTTTTTTTTTTTCCTCTTCTGTCTTTCAGGATATGCACAAATATTCTACTTCCTTGCAGAAAGGAGAAATAGCCAAAAATGCTTTCCTTACTTCTAGTTATTTTAGCACTGAGCAGAAGTTCCTCTTCAGTCGTTCCACAGGGACCACGTTTTGGCTGTTTCCAGGCTGTCTGAACTTTCTCCCCTGTTTCTGAGCACTCCACTGTATTGCCTGATGCTTCTGTGGAGTGCCATCGCTGCTCTGCATAACCCTGCTCAAAACCATGCACAGGCTTAAATTCTTGAGCAAACTTGCAGAACCTTGTGTTGTGCATGGAGATGTGTCCTCTCTTTCTACATGCCTAAAATTTTATTCGCTCCAAAAGTAACACTTGATTAATTGTACCTTCAGGCTGAAGTCACTGCTTGTTTAAGTCTCTGTTATCTACAGAGTTGGCAGGTTTGAATTTAATAGCACCTCAGACAAAATTTATTTCTGTGCATGTATACTGTGCTGGTTCTAGCTTCTAATGCCATCTCTCAGCAAGCACCCATGCTGCAATCCCTGCTTCTGCAGGCACTTTGAGAAACCAAAATCATGAGCTTGCCTTTTACACTTCTTGATCTGCTTTGCTCAATAGCCACAGAGTTCATGTGGGAGCCCACTGGGATGGTTCCTTTGAAGGTCTGGTTGAAAGCTGTTTAATTTGAAATACATGGTATGAAATGCCCTGCATATGATCTCCTGTTCCCATGGGACAACAGCATGTCTGAAAATTTGCTAGCTGCTTCGAGTATGGATCAGACCAGGGAAGGCTGCAGTTGAGCCATAACTGCACATTGTTATTGCTTGGTGGTATTTTTGTTGACAGGTTTACTGTCCAGTCACAGATTTCTGCAGTTAGCCTTTGGCAGTCCATTCTTTATATTAAAACTGGATTGTTTCAGATATTTCAAAACAAGTCACTTTTCCATAAATGAAATAAATAGCTGTCTGGTCATTCACAGGAAAAGTGTCCTGCTGAGTACTGCTTCTCACTATCTGAACTGCAGGACATGGCACTAATATGGGTGAGAAAGGATGATGGATGGGTGACACTGGTTTGGGGGTTTTAGGCTTTAACATTTATTTTCTCAGAGGCGAAGTGTGATGGCCATGAAGCCTCAGTGGTGCCAGCATGGGCTGTCCTCATTAGAAGGGTAACGAATTCATAAACTGTCTGCCTTGTGCCCTGAGGGGAATATGGCTGGGGAACTGAGGCACAGAAAGATGGAAATGGGTAAAGCTGGCAATACTCAAAACAAAACTAATTAATAAAAAAAACCAAACACCCACAAAACCCACTGTGGCTAAATGTGCCAAGGTTTGTGACTCCATAGCCCTGCATCACTTACACAGGAGGCCAAAAGGGGGGAAGGAGCCTGAGCTCAGGCTGTGTCACTGTCAGACATGGGCTTTAACCACTAAAACCTCCTTCTCTGGGTTCCTGGTAGGGAAAAGAAGATCGAGCAAGTTGCTGAAAGTCTTGAACCCGAAGGATGCAGCACTGATACCTGTGTAAATGAGGTCTGCTGTCCAGAGTCTGCAGTTAATCCAGCTCTTGCATGGAAATGGGTTTACATCCCTTCTGTGGGAGTTTGGTGGTGCTGTTCCTTGTGAGCTTTGCGCAGCCTTGGCCTTGTGTAGCATAACGTGCCTTTGTCAGCATGGAGCCTGAAGTGCTTTGTACTTGTGAAAGTTTCCTGTGTCAGCCAAGTCCGAGTGTGATCACGGAGTCTCAGAAGAACTTGGCGTTTCACCCCTTTGAAAGAGACTTTAGGGTGTTTATTCTATTCATGCAGAGCATCTGGAAAGTCCTGATCTATTATGTTTGGCCATTTATGAGCAGAAGAATGAATTTTCTTGCAGAGTAACATGTGGCAGCTGGAGAAACACTTTAGCAGCTGCAAACTTCTTTTAAAAAGCACAATTTCCACACCAGTCTTCCAGAGGATGCAGCAGCCTTTTCGGAGGCTGGCTGCTCAGTGACATTGGATTATTCCTTGATCTCTGCCTTAACTCTCATCTGAGTTGGTCAGGTGTGGATCTGGAGGGTACGCTGAGCAAGGATGCTGTCTCTGTGCTTTTGACTTCAGCGTTTGCATCATTGGCATCTTTTGGCTCATTCCCTGAAGATCGTAGGTGTTGCTGTAGGCATTGCAGTCACCTTTCCTGTGTGATGCAGTCTGTGTGGACTTTTTGGCTTCGCAGGATTTTTAAAATCTTTTTTTCTGGATGTGTATCGGGAGAAACATCAGAAAAGGCAGCAGCAGATCAAACTGATGTCCATCCAATACACTGCTCTGCTTGCTGCAGTGAGGAGCATGCCTGCTCATGTGGATGTGCCAACTCTCCTGTAATACATGGCCAGCTGAGCAGTGCTGTGCTCTGAAGAAGTTGTGTGGTAGGAGAAGAAATATAAGTGATGTTCTCCAGACCTGAGCTGATAATGTTTCTTCTCTGAATCACATCTCGGAGCATGTGTAACTCGCATCCTACTTTTGCAGCAGATCAGACTCAAATGCTCCATTGGACTCATGTCATCCCCAGGGGTTTATCAGATCCAGCTTGCTGGTCACCATCCTAGCCTGGCTGGTGCATCTCTGAGATAAGACTCAGTGATTTCTAGCCACATTTTCCTTCAAAACTCTCTGAAAGTATGGAACTGTGCATGTCCTACCTCAGTCATCCTCCAAGAGGAGTATTTTGTAAATACTGGAAATGGTGGGGGTATAGAGAGCCTGTATTGGGGCAGCAAATGGACCTTTCTCCATTGTATCCTGGGTTTTCTAAGGAAGTGGGAACACTTCATGCTGTGCAGGCGTCTTAGGAAGTCAAAGGAACTGTGCCCAGACCAGGCACCTAGTAATGCATTTCCTCCTCTGTAATCTCTAATGCTTCTGTGCTTCACAACCTCTGTTCAGGTTGTTCTTCATTGTTGATAACATGACATTTTGTAGAAGCAGCTTTGTAACTTGTCATTAACTTTCTTTGGGAGCCAAAGGAACTTAATGGCTCTAAAGCTGCTGTTTGGAGAATGACACGAGTTCATCTGGTCATGCTCAGCTGACAGTGGGTCAGCCTCATAGAATGGTTTGGGTTGGAAGGGACCCTCGGGGGTCATCTAGTCCAACCCCCTGCAGTGAGCAGGGACATCTTTACTAGATCAGGTTGCTCAGAGCCCCATCAAGCCTGACCTTGAATGTCTCCAGGGATGGGGCCTCCACCACCTCCCTAGGCAACCTGTTCCAGTGATCTACCACCCTTGTATTGAACAACTTTTTCTTTACATCAAACCTAAGTCTCCCCTTTTTTAGTTTAAAGCCATTACCCCTTGTCCTATTGCTACAATGCCCCTGTGAACAGTCCCCCCCTGCTTTCTTACAGGCACCTTTCAGGTATTGGAAGGTTGCTATAAGGTCTCCCCAGAGTCTTCTCCAGGCTGAACAACCCCAGCTCTCTCAGCCTGTCTTCATAGGAGCTCCAACCCTTTGGTCATTTTTGTGGCCTCCTCCAGGTCCACATCATTCTTATACTGAGGGCTCCAAAGCTGGACGCAGTGCTCCAGGTGAGGTCTCACCAGAGCAGAGCAGAGGGGCAGAATCACCTCTCTCCATCTGCTCTCATGTGCCTTGATGCTGCCACTTCTGTCTTCAGACCTATCCATATCTGCAGCTTCAGCCTTGGAGACAAGCTTGGGAGGTCAACTGCTTCTCCCAACTGCAGTGCAGGTTCCCTGCCTCCTGTGTTCCAGCCTTGATTCACAAAATGAGATGTGCTTGTCTTCCCTTAGCAAAATCTGGTTTAATTCTGTTTTTCTAAAGAGTGAAATACAGCACTTCTTATGAGAGCTGACAACACATGACGTGTTTAGCAGCAGTTGCAAATTGAAACCAGGCCTTATGTCTTCTCAGTTTGATGGGAGAGTAGCATCGTTGTCTGCAAAAGGTATTCCACCCTTGTTTTCTCTGCTTTGTTGTTATACTGAGGATAGATTTCTTTGCAGCCCTTTCACCATGTTCCATGCCTAGTCCTTGCACTCTCGTATGAATTTTGGAGCAGTGTCTGCTGTCTCTTTGACAGCTCAAAGGAGCATGTGTTGCCCTAAATAATTTGCTTCGCTCACTTTGTACGTGTGATCTCTAACAGGTACACCCCCTCTTTCCATGTTTTTTTTGTCTAGTTCTACATCTTTTCTTCAGTCTTGGTGCAGTCACTGCATGCACCTTGCAGCTGCCTAACCAGGAGCAGATGAGGCTGGCTGGAAGGGCATGGAGGCAAGGGGTTTATATTCCAAAGGCTTCACTCTACTGTTGCAACATCACACCAATCAATGTTGTTGGAAATAATACTTTGAATTCTTTTTCTTGTGCAAATTCCTTGGCTCAAGCACAGGGAGATCATCGAGAAGGGAGGAATGATTCTGAAACCCAGCAGGCAGTGCCCTCTGGATGTGTGTGTACATTGCAGTTATCAGTCATTCAGTTGTTGACTTGAAGTTTTTCTGGTTTTGCAGTATGCTTGTTCCCTGCTGAGTTATAGCCACAGATGGTAAAAGTAAACTTGGCATTCTTCAGTGTGTAGTCCTCTTCCAGATTTTATTTGTTGCTGTCTTTTGTGGTTTGGTTTGACTTTTAATTTCCTTGGGGATGCTCTACAGATGGAGAAGGTAGTGCTCAAAGAGTGAATTTTGCCCTGATTTCTCAAAATATCTTCTGATGGGAACAGTAGTGTTCATCTCTTCCTTTGTGTTGTCTCTGACAGCCAGAGGATGGCTTCTTCTGGGGAACAACACAGTCTGGAGAAGAAGCTTTAGCTGGTGCTTTTCTGGGGGGTAGATGTGTGGGGTGGCTGCTCAGTGGGGTCCGAGTACAAATGGAGCCATGTGGGACCGGCTAGAAGTGTGACGGGAAGGCAAAAATAAAGCTCATTGCTTACAACTATAAAAGGTTGTTGTTAAGTCAGGAAGAGTGATCCACAAGTAACTGCAACTCTTGTTCTGGATGTATGGGATTGTGCTTAGGTGGAAGAGTCCAAAAAAAAAAGTGAAGTGCACTAATTTCTGCATAATGTGGTGGGAGTGCAGGGTGACAAACAGTGCTCTGAGTGTCTGGGTGAAGCACCTATAGTATCTATCAGTGAACCCAAATCTCTTGCTTTTTAAGTTGACAGATTCAGAGTTTGATTTAAACTTTTGCAATCTGTCAGCAATAAGGAACTGTCTGCTCTAAGAAAATTCCCTTGCTGTCTGCCTCACTTCCAGTCTTGTCGAGTGGAGTTTTCAATGGTTAAACTACAGCAGATGCTAAGAGTGACAGCAAGAGCGTGCTAAAGGCTAAGGCACACTTGTGGAAGTGCCTTGTAATTCAGAACAGTGGGAGAAGTACTGAAGTTACCTTGGCTGAATAACACAAAATCATATTGCCAATTCCCTGCTGAAAATGTGGGGCTGCTTTCCTGGTGTACCCTGTGGCAGCGGCTGCAGTCATGTGTTGCATGGGTCATCTCCTTTCCTGTGCTGATTCTTTCAGCTCCTGCTAAGGTGCACTTGGAGGAGCAAGTGATGAGAAGGAATGAGCAAAGTCAGTCTGTGCTGTGCATGCACAGTGCACAATGGGAGAGACCCCTGTGAAACTGGTGCTGTCTGGACACCAGGCGCAGTCTCTGGTATGCAGGACTAGATGGGGCTGGTGAGCTGCCTTTCCCTGCCCCGACTTCTGTTCTCAGGTCAGACTTAGAAATTCCAGCTGACAGGTGGCATGACCCAGGCATGAACATTCGGCTGCAGTGAGAAACCTGCTCGCAGAAAAGGAGCATCATGCTGTGCTCCAGGGGGAAAGCTGCAGAGGAGTGCACGAGCTAAGGTCAGTGGTGCAAGTACCCCACAGTCTGGTCCTTTCAGGCTCTCTCCTGCTCCCTGGGAGAGCAGAAGATGTTGAAATGCTCCATCTGTTTTCAACAGGCAAAATAACTCTTTTTACTAGAATAAATAAAAAGGGCAAGAAGGAGGCTTTGAGTTTCTTAAGGAACTTGTAGGGTGACTAGGGATGCTGAATTTGAGGCACTGCATTTTAATATCAAGTTTTGTCCCTGTCTTTGACTCTTTGATAGACCAATGTTGACCTCTATGTTGTGTGCGCTCTGCAAAACTTGGGGTAGCTGTTTATCTCACCCTTTTTCAGGCACGGTGTTTTTTGAGGCTAAAACTCTTCCCCTGTTTGGGGCTTTGGGACATAAAGTAAGGAGGAAAATTTGGAAACAGAAGTTTCATGGTATGAAGCATCAAAATGTTGCAATCTGGGAGTCAAAGCTGGTAAATGTTATTTTGAGATTTCTTGGAAGAAAAAAAGGCTCTTACTCAGATTCTTCACAAGTGTGGTTGGGACTGGAGTTGAGAGCTCAGGGTGAGACTTCTTGCATGGATGGCTAAATCAGGGTCTTGCGTGTGTTACTGGTGACTGTGGATGGTTTTCACTGTGCTATTTATGCCATTTATACACAGGCTGCTCATTCTGTGTTGTGAACTGTCTTTGACTTCAACTGCAGTCATCACATACACCTCTGGGAAGTCATGCAAAGTTGAATCTCAACACACTTTGAAGGTCATGGCATTTCGTAACTGCAGGATCAGGGCTAAAGCTTGCTTCAGAGATGAGGAAGAGGGTTGCTCTTAAAAACTACGTAGGGAAAAGGCTTACAGTTGGCCTGGTTCAGGCTGAACTGCTTGGAATGTCAAATAAAGCTTTAAGAAGTCTTGGAAATGAGAGGGTAAATCCAGGTATAAGCTGATATCTGCTCTGAAGTCAATGGGAGCTGCTCCAGTGACTTCAAGGATGAGAGCCCATCCATTGGGATAGTCTTGTGTGTGCATTGGTAATGAAGAAAAGACATTGCCTGGTTTTTTTATGTGGGGAAATGAAGGTTTACTGTGGGTGTGAATCTTCTTCAGTAACAGCTGATGTGTCTGTATGTCCTGCTTTCCCAGGAACACCCCCCAGCCCAGCCATGCAGGCCATGAGCAGCCCCCAGTCAGGGGGAGTTTCAGCCAGGGCAGCTGCCCCAAGGTGACTCCCAGGTGGATCCCACCCACTGACACCACGCTCAGTGTGAAAGGAGGGAGTTCACTGAGGGTGGGGGGTTCCTCTTCCTTGGGGCTCCTCCCTCTTGGTCTCCTGCTCCTGCTCCCACGGACCAGGATGACTATAAGCCTGTACACTTCATTGTTAATATTTGTATTCATTTAGTTGTTTCATTAAATCCATTTCTGTTTCAACCCACAGGGCTTCTCCCTTTCTCTCCGATTCCCCTTCTCAGCCAGGGAGGGGTCATTGCATGATAGAGCAACTACTGCAATTTAGCCCCAGGTATAGGCTGAATGTAGGTACTGTGTAATGTCTTGGAAGACCTGAAATATTGGCTGTTGTTTTCAATCAAAGTTTCTTTGGCTTTACATAATGAGCAGGAAAATCAAAGCAGGAATCAACTAAGGTTGATGCTTGGCTCTGACTCAGTGTAAAGGCAGAGCCAGGATGACAGTTCCCCACATTATCACTGTGCTCAAGCTAGTGCAAACCCTTCTGCTGAGCCTGGGAACAACATTAAGGGTCCCAGTGTGAGTCAAAAGACATCATGTCTGCGCTGCTGTACGCCTGTGGGCTTTGAGTGTGGCTTTATAGACATGGCTTCTGACTTGAGCTCTTCTCAGTTGGGGCCTGAGGGAAGAGGAACAAAATACCCTTTCCAAAGAAAGAGCCTCTGTGTGTATTGGGGAATACTAGTTTCTCTTCCTGCCTGTGGATCATTGCCTGCATGTTGTGTATAATGATACTTGCCTGCCTTCTGTACATTGCTTTTTCCATTCCTGCTGATAGGAGTGTGTTTAGTAGAACATTCTTTTGATATAAATTGATAATTTTTTTTTTTTCTTTGTATAGGTGTATTGCAGTGGATCTGAAAGTAATATAAGAAAGAATTGCTCCTGGAAAGAGAAGCCTCCCTGCAAGGCCAGCCCTCAAGATGTGGACTGCCATTGTATTCTTCCTGCTGATTTCCTTCTGTATATGTGAACACAGGTTTTCTGTCCTGACAGGGAGAGGAGTTCATGTAGTGCAAATAAACAGGCTTACAACTGAAAAGCAGTGCAGGCAGGCTTGTCAAAGCCCAGGTGCTCCAGGTGAGGTTCTTGTCCCTTAGCTGGAATTCCAGCTGGGTTTTCTGTTCCTTAAAGGTCTTCTCTGCCTCCTGACAACTATCTATCTTAATTCCAGTTGTTTACAGGCATTTACAGTTATGGCTTCTGTGTGCAGTCCTGTGGTGCTAAGTCAGTTCTGGCAGCTTTGGTTAAATTGAATCCAGAACAACCATGTCACAGGGCACTTCTGCCTTCCGTAAGGAACTGCACGCCTGTGCGTGCGATGTGCCCTGGTAACGTGCATGTGGTGTTAGGTCACTTGAAGAAGGATCATCCCATGTTTGCAAGTGAACAGTGCTATTGTAGACATCTGCACTGGAATAAGTAGTCTTTGCTCACTGGTATTTATGTGTGTTTTTTTCTACCTTAGAAGTCAATTGTATCCTGCAACCAAACACAGGTTTAAACAAGTCTGGGAATGTAAGAGCCGCCTTCTGTCTACCTCTGGGATGTCTTTAGAAAGCATTAAACTTCTGAATGAGTCTTTCAGAGTTGTCATTGTGAAGGACCTTATCTTATCTAGCCACCTGTGAAAGCTTGTAGCACCTACAAACAACTGGTGATGCTGTGGTAAAAATGAGACCTTGGCTCAGGTGAATGTCTGCAATCAGATTGATAGGAACATCATAAAGATGCCTTTTTTTTTTTTTAATGCCCTGTAGCTTCAAACCTTTTTTTTAAACATGAGACATCCCTTCATTGTGGAAAGAAAGCACCTTTATAAACAAAGCATTTTATTTAGGAGGTAAAATAAGAGTGGATTTGTCTCCCAGGCACCAGAGCTGTGAAAACTTCAGCTGTTGCTTTTTAAGGTGGTAAACCCTAGAGATGTGACACATTCACACTCATTGTGCTGACACTTGGGGTCTGCAGCACTGTTTATCTGTTCCACCTGAGAATCTCTAAGCACTGTGCACATGTCATCTTAACCTCCTGATATCTCAATAAGGGTAGAAAAGTTGCTGTCAGCTGCCTCTTCCAGAGGAGGGACATAAGGAATTTAGTCTGTGCTCAGGGCTGGGAGATGATCTGAATGCATGCTTCGCCCTGTTGCTGACTTCAACCACTTTTTTTATATCCTTCGCCTTGTTCTCTCCTGATGTGTTTTGTATAGAGCAAGTCCAGCTGAGTGCTAGCTTTGGTGGGTAGAGGTGGTTAGGCCTCTAGAATTAGGTGACCCGTTCCATCTTCAGGAAACCATGTAAAACTAAATGCAAAAGCATAAACCTTTTTGGGTTTTACATTCTGTATTAAACCCACTGAAGCAATTTAATTCCTGTTTGTTAGTTGGTGGCCAGTATGTTGCATTACCTGGTGTCAAGGGAGATGGAAAAGATACAAACTCTTGATATGGATGTATAGCCAAGTGCAGAGAGATCATCGGGAGAGAAGGACGTGACATTTTTTTTTATGACTAGCTCTAGGTTTTAAGATCAGCTTTACTGCTCTCGTTCTCCATTCCCACCTTGCCCAAGTATAAGTATTTTTATGCTTTCTGTCATTACAGACATAAGGCTTGAGGCTTAGATGTCAGAATAGTTGACATCTATGTAACTGTCAGTAAAGAAGTAGCGGTTGTTATTTTTTCAAGTATTATACTGTTAAGTTGCAGG
The DNA here is from genome assembly GCA_028020825.1 of Podargus strigoides. NCBI lineage: Eukaryota > Metazoa > Chordata > Aves > Caprimulgiformes > Podargidae > Podargus > Podargus strigoides. The sequence goes on from CM051633.1 coordinate 8,201,974, forward strand.
CCAAGGTTGCATGGGGAAGTGTTTTCATAGCTGCATTGCTTGGAGAAGTGAAAAAATAACATTCCTAGCTGGTTAGGCTCTCTTTTGTAGATATAATTTAAACCCTTGTCATCATAACATCAGTAACTTAGAGAAGCAGTGCAACTAGCACAAAAAGAACCACTTTTGCTAGTACCTTCACATCTTGGATGTGCCCTGCAGGAAGGGAATGGTTGCTGATTTAGCTATTCCAGCATCGCCTTCAAATATTCTCACCAGAGGCCAGGATATGTAGTTAGCAAAGTACATAAAATGATTGTACAAATATCATGAAACAATTTGACACCTCAATTGCCTGCTAATAAAAGCAGCACAGCTTTCTCGGGCGGACAGCGTGGGCAGTAGCTCCAACCTCCGTATATTGTCGAATGCAATGGGTTCAAGTCTCTGGATGCTGCTAGGGTAAGTGATATACATGATAGAGAAGGTGCCCATCTTAGCAGAGATTGGACAATTCAGCATTCCCAGATGCCTGGTGAGCATGGTGAACCCATGTTGGGAGGTAGGATAGGCTTGTGCTCTTCCCTTTGCATCCTCAGCCATATTCAGAGCTCTCTCAGGTGTCTTCTGTGGTGGCCATTCCAGGGCTGGAGGGGAACATCTTGGCCATCTGAGCAGTCTGGCTGTGAGAACAGAGCCCCTTGGCTGTACTTCTGGGCTCTCTTCCATGCTCTGGGGAAAATAAAGGGAAAGTACAGCTGCAAGCGTAAATATTCCTGCCCTCTGCTTCCACACTACATCTGCTTACCTGGCTTCTGCTTGCCTTTGGGGATCTACAGTGTCTTTCCAGTAATGAAGTAAACCAGTTTGGTAGGGCAAGACCTTGGCATCTACCTGCATGATTTCCTTTCAAAATGGCTCTGAAGAGCTTTTGTTGTCCTTCTGCTTTCTACTTTTTATTTTCTGTCTCCTAATTGGAAGCGAGCAAAGAGGAGACGCTGGCTGGCATGCGTTTTGTAGTGGACACGTCGGCTGGGATCAATCTGGAGTTGCATCTAAGGGAGTGCTAATCATCCCAGCTCGATAGAGGTATCTGATTGTCCTGTGGGAAGTGATGAGCAGCTGGATACCATCCTGATGGCAGCAGAAACCAGGGTGCTTTAACCATCCTGACCCCATCAGTGTCTTGACCTTTCTGAACTGACTGACTTAGATACGTAGCCAGCGCCAGATAGGCTGCTGGCTTTTTGTTTTCCCCTTCCCAAGAGGTGAGAAGTGGCATGATTTACAGTAGTGGATGGCCAGCATTTCTCCACTAGCATGGCTCATTGAGCAAGGGGCAGGAGATGGGGTTGGGAATCAGGGCACATCCAAGCATGGTTTCATTTTTGAGTGGATTTTTATTTCTTGAATTGCTGCTGCTGTATCTCCTGCTCTGTGTGACTGTTGATGCTTTTCATTTTACTGCTTTTTAAGTACTGTTTTTTTAAAGGCTTTGAATGGTTACAGTCACTTTCTTAACATTTTATCAAAGTCAGTAAAATTCCACCTTTGCTAGTTTCTTTAGGGCTGTCAAAATAGTCTGCTGTTGTTGGTACAGGGATTTCTCCAAGTTCATAAATTTTCTACAAGCCCTTTAGTAACTGTTGTAAATGAATTTTATTAAAAGTTCAAGCTTCCCATAATCCTCAGTGAGGTTAACTCTTTGTAGATGAGAGCTTTAAATATAGCCATGTGTACCACATAGGTGTGGTGTTTGTCCTTTCTCACAGCTCTAACAAAACACAGAAATGAATTTCTCCTACTGTCCACTCTAAGTACCAGTTAATCCACTGGTGGGTGGTCACACATCTGCTTCATCCCAGGCTCACAACTGTTTTCTTCTGCATTTTTTTTATGTTATGGCACATGTCCCAGAAATTAATTGCGTGCTACTGTGATACTACGTAGAATCATAGCACAATGTAAGCAGGAAGGGACCTTCTGAAGGTCTCTGATCAGAACCTGATGGAGAACGTACCACCTCTCTGGCCCCCAGCCCGGTGTTTAAGTGCTCTCAATGGTGGAAACTAGTTTTTTGCCTTGATGACGAGTTGGGATTTCCTGTAAACCATCTGCTCCAGCCCCTCAGACATCCGTTAGTCTCCCTGGGACTCGCTCCAGTATGCCAATACTGCTCTTGTGTGCTGAGGAGCCCAAAACTGGGCACGGTGTTTGAGACGTCCCCTCAGCGCTGGTTAGAAGAGGTTCATTCCTTCCCTCACAGCTTGATTATGTTTATGTAGACATGCTCAGCAAGAAGTTAGTGAGTTTGAAGGGATACCAGGAGAGAGAGTTCCTGCTGTGATGAGTTTATTTAGCTTGTGTTGGGATTCCACTTACTAACAGACAATTTCTGTGATGGCTCCCCTGACTAACGGTAACATTGTTCAGCAAATGAAGAGTAAATTTCTGTGTAACTCCAAGCACTGAGATAAGAGCTGTCTCCCATGGGGGATGAGATGAGTGTCTTTGCAGTTTCAGTTCACCTAAATGCCAGCGTTTAGGTGGGTTTAAAATGTATTGCATTCTCTTTGTCCCTGTCGGGGTGAATGAATTGCTGTTGTTAGGAGCTGTTGGTACCAGAAGACAAGCAGGTAGGCAGACTGCAGCTGCTATATTGATTTCATTGGCTTTCCAGGTTTTTTTAAAGAAGGCTGAATGGGGATCCTTTAAGGCCAAACCTTCCATTATTGGTTTGCATTTTTTGTGGGGGTTTTTGTTGTCTTTTTTTTTTAATTCATTAATTACAGCCATGAAGCAGTGTGTTCAGTATACTGTGTGTGTGTGTTCAGTATACTGTATGTAGCAACCTGTTTTTCTCTGTTGTTTTCAGGTAACCATCACTGTAATTGGTCTGTGCCCTACCAGAGTCACTGCATCCTCTTGCAGTGTCACCAGCTGAGTGTGTGCCAGAATGCTGGAGAACAAGACATCAAAGATCTGCTTGGAGGTAACACCATGCTTCAGGTTCCTGCTAAGTCCAGGATTGTGCTCCTTTTGCTTTCAAGGCCTACATTTAGACCTTGGCTGGCTTTCAGCTGAGGGAGATGGGTTGTGAAATGCCTGCAGGATGATTCTGTAGGTAATGTTAGCTCACTGGAAAAACTGTTTCCTTAGCCTTTTGCTAGCCCTGGCACTTCCATGTGCATGATGTGTCTTTGGGTAACTTTTCTAACTGTTATTGAATAACAGTTTGTCTCCATGTTGAAGACATCATTCATTCAGGCCATTTGCACTCCTCACACTGTCCTTTCCTTACTGGAAAATAAAGGCATAACAGATGTATTTGTATTTTTTAAGAGAGAGAGAAGTGTCTTGACATTGTTTTTTCTGAGATTGCCAGAATTTTGTGCCAGAGGCATATGGTTCATGGTTCATTTGGATTGGCAAAGGTTTCTCTGCAACGTAGCAACCAGAACTTTGATAAGCAGATGGGATTTATGTCACTATAAATCTAGATGACTAGTTGTGAAAGAAATTCTCTTGAAGTCTGAGGGTGTAAGTGAAAATTTCCACTTAGTTTTGAGAGGTGAAAATTATGAATCTAGGCACAAAGGCTTTGTTGATGCTGTGTAACTTTTAAAACATGAGTCTTCTTAGGAGCTGGCGTTCATAACGCCGCTTCTGTTGATAATGTGCTTCTGCTTTGTAGCTCTGTATTTCATTACCCCCCTCTTGTGGAATTAATTCCCTAGTTGGGCAAATGCCAGAGGTCTGTGGCAAAACAAACAGACTCAGAAGAACCCCCAAAGGGATTATGTGCAATAAAGGCAGGGGTCTGAGTTTTCATGTTCTTGCTGACTTCAGAACTGATTTATTCCAGTTGTACTACATGTACTGCAGAATAAGTGTTCTGGTTTGCATGCTGGGGGTACGAGGTCAGATTTGAGCTTCAGATTTTTATCCTTATGAAACTCATTGGTTTTGTCTTTTTGAAGATTTTGTCAGTGGGAAAAGGGAAAGAGTCTTGTCTAGCCACCAAAGCTGTCCACAGAAAACAGAGAGGATGGTGAATGCACAGGTTGACAGACCCAACATTGAAAACCTGTTTTCCTCAACTGCTCGGACTCACGAGATTCACTTGAGGCATTTGCTTCAGGCTGAGAGTGAAGATGTAACAACAAATACAAGAAAAACAATTGCAAGCAGTGGTACCACCACCACAGTGACTGCCACCACTGCCACAGCTGTAACAACAAACATGACAAATGCAACTGTCCTCAATATAGCTTATGCAACAACTGCCAAAGCCTCAAAGGCCCCTGGAGGTTCTGGTCTCCTTGCTGAAGCCATGTCATCCACTGCTCCTTCTCCCATTTCTGGAAACATCCCTGCTTCTACTTCTAGCCATGTCACCAAGCTTGTGACCACCACTGAAAAATCAGGAAATAGTAGCTCTGTCTCAGTATTGTCCCCCACTTCTTCTGCTTCCCTCGCTGTTGCTTCTGATGCAGGTACTCAAATGCCTCAAACAGAGCAGTTTAACACAGCCACCTCCCCTGCCAGCCCTCCCCACCCTAGTAGCCCTGCTACTGTTGGAGCTGGCCTGAAGACACTACGCCCAACATTGACCACCCTCGTCCCACAGGATGCAGGAACATCTTTCACTGCTTTCATTCGCACCAAGACAATCACCCCCTCGGAGAGTTCACACTCTGGAAGCCCACTGCCTGGCACTACATTGCCAGAAGCAAGTACAGCCACAACGTCCTTGAGTAAATCTACTTCTCTTCTGGACTCTACAGGAGGTGCCATGGTTTTAACTACTGCCTCTACAGCAGAAACTACAACTGGACATGGGATAAAGTCAACACCTTACAGTCTTTCAACAAGCATGGCTCCAACAGAGGCACCCAAAGTAACAGCCATGAGCCATACAGAAACTCAGAACATGGACAATGAGTATCTTCTCATTGCTGCCGAGCCCCTGACTCAGTACTTAGTGGATAAAAGTTCACTTCTTGCAGTGCTTTTAGTTGGTACAGTTTTTTTCATAACCGTTATAGTTCTTTTCCTTATGCAGGCCTACGAGAGCTACAAGAAGAAGGATTACACACAAGTGGATTACCTGATCAATGGGATGTACGCGGACGCGGAGATGTGAAAGCAGGAGGATAAAACAGTGGGTAGAGAGATGGAAAGAGATTGAAAGTCTGCCTGACTTGTTTTTCTTTCCTATTTGCCTATAACACAAACTGAAAGTGCTTCCAAATTTACTTCTGGTGCAATTGAGGAGAAATGCCATGTACTGTACTAAGAAAAATAAATAAATATATATTTTTATTCAACTGCGCAACAGGTTGCTGTAAATAACAAAGATTAGTCATTTTTAAAACTTCCATAATGCACAATAGCTTCGCCCATTATTTTCATTGCAAAACAAACCTAACAAGGGGTAAGCCATCATCCTTGGGAAGCGTTGTGGCAGTTTTTCAAGTGCAAGTTCCTTGTATTTCATTGGTTTCATGTGTGCTTCTCTGAAAACAGAGCAAAGAATGCTCTCACTGTGTGCAAAGTGCTCTGCAGTGGCCAGATGAGAAGTGTGGAGAATTGCTGCAACAGGGAACTTTTAATCCAGTGTGTGTCATGTTTCAGTATGCTTCTTGCTTGTAAAGAGGTCTATTTACAAGGCATTATAAACTGTTTACTGCTAACTCGAGATATCTTTTCACCATGGAGCAGATTACTGTGCCACTGCACTCAAATGATCTTATTTTTGTATTCACTTAATAAATGGGGCCCTGGAAGGTCATACCTTGTTGCATTTCGGTTTAATTTTTGTCCCTGCCAGTTCAGAAGCAGGCAAGTGGGCTTGGGGGGCTTAAGCAAATGAGCTCTACTTCAGTATTCCAAGTACGAGGGCATTGAAGACCTCGCTGGAAGTACGGACATGTCACAGAAGATGCTGATCATCTTCCAGGGCACTGCTGCTGTAATTCCAGAGCAGTTGGCTGCCAGTCTCCCAGGTATGCAGACCCATTCCCTGCTTTATTATCTTTCATATGTAGAGCATCAGGCTCTGTTTTGGTTTTCGTTTTGCAGTTAGGACCAGCTCGGCGTTGCTAGTAGTTTGGAAACCTTATTGTATGTGTAGTTGCAGCTCACCCCCCAAGGTCTGCAGCTGAGAGACTGAGTAGAAAACACTTGATCTTCAGTAAGTATTCTTCAGTGATGTGTCTTATTTGAATGACACAGACCAATAGCAAAAAGCTGGATCAAGGTGCATTGTATTTTTATTTAACCATATTGGTAGCTTGTCCCTTACTTTGAATTAGTTGGTTCTTTAATCCTGTTTGCATGTAATTTTGAGGCTGATAATAGGCAAACCTCAGAATTTGAGTAGTTGATTTTGGTTTGGTTATTTATCCAAATTTTTTGGCTGTTTAGCATTTGGAGTCTTTACGCTGGAAGAGGTTACTTTGTAGACTTCTTGTTGATCATCAAGCTGAACTTGCTATGGAAACAGCAGCAAATAGCACAAGCAGCAGCAGAGGCAAGGGGTTGCTCCAAAGAAATGGGTGGGAGGTAGTTTCTGGAATCTTACCCAATTCAAAGTTTGAGGACAACATTTCAGCAGGTAGAGTATGTTGAGGAAAGGAATGAGACTGCTTTGGAAGTGAGATGACTTGTCAGTGCCAGGTTGCATTTTGCAGTGCTTTCTCATGGACTGCATCGACACGCCAGGAGGTTGGAGCATCTCTGGGTAAAAGGATAGTGTGGTTTTGGGAGTCTCCCTCCTCGGAGGGCTTAAAGTATAAGCCACCAAATTCACACGTGTCCTAGAGGGGGAAAAAAAACCCGAGGGACTGAATTTTATTGTATTTTAAGGTTATGTTTAATTGGTTTCTCCTCAGCAGAAAGGAACCGAACCCTGATTTCTGCTTTCTTCCAGGAGCCACTTGTGTGCCCTATCTGTGCAACAAGGTTCTGGGAACATCCCCCAGTGTAGCTGGGCAGTTGCACCCCATGGAAGTGCTTGGGACTGTTTGCCTCTCAGCACAACTGTTCTGAGCTATTAGCAGATGTCAGACAGATGCTGCTTTACAACCACAAAGTCCAGAGACTTATCTTTATACAGGGGTCTCAGGTTTCACCTTAATTGCATGACTTAAGCAGGTGAGTCACTAACCACAGACCTAAGCATGTGGTCTTTGAGCTCTACTCCAGATACTGAGATAAGAGCTGTCTCCTCTACTCCCTGCTGTCTCCCAAGTAAGCATATGGGTGTTACCTCAGATTCAGCTTGCTGCTCTTTCTCCTCATTTAGGCATCTCAGATAGATGCTTGCATTTTGATAGGGTGAATCCAAGCAATGGTGCCCTTCCTTGTAATTTATCCCTGCCTATGTAAGTGAATTCCTGTCTGTAGGAAGGGCCTCCCTGCATAAAGGGCCAGTGTTGCAGCTGTTCTGCTTGTGCTCTGCAGTGTATATATATATATATATATATTTTTTTTTTTTTTAAAAAAAAAAAAAGTTGCCTAAGCCATTTCCACAAAGGTAAACGATGATCATCAGACTTGTAATTGCGTATCCTGGAAACGGAAATTTTTGGATGAACTCTGCACTACCTGTGGCTTTGTTTCTTTTGGTCTCTGTGGATCTCTTCATAGACCCAGAGTTGGACACCATATTCTGTGGACTGGAATGGAAGAAGCTTGTGAAGTTGCATTGGTTTTTATTCTCTTCCTTGAAGAGATACTGGACTCCTGGACTGATTTCTTGGAGGGAGTAGGAAGGGAAGGGAGAGGGAAGGGGCACTGAAACAAAACTCTGAAAGAGTTTTCTAAAAACAGATACTTTCTAAGATTAGTTTATTAAAAACAAATAAAACCCTTCGGGGATGATTTAAGTGGGTATGATATAATTGCAAGAGCTGGAATTGGGTTACAACTGTATTTACAAGAGTCTTGGGGAGTTTCTCATGGACACAGTGAGAATATTAAAACTACATCACAGCTAAAAGAAACCACCATCATAAACACTTTTGTGGCTTCTAAACAGGTTCTTACAGGGAGGTGAGTAGTCATCAGAAGCTTGTTGCAGTTCCCACAGCCCTGGTATGTTTACATGCAGGTCTCTTCTTCAGATACTGGCACAGCCTGTCTTTTTGTTCTTATTTGAGTTACTGCACTTCCAGCTGTGAATTACTTTCTCAACAGAAACTGAGCTTTTTAGTGCAAGGCTGAGCAACAGAGTGAGTCTTTGCCTCAGTGCATTTCTGCACACAAGGTAAATACAGATCTTCATGCTTACCATAGAACCATAGGTTTGGGTCAGAAGGGACCTTTAAAGGCCATCTAGTCCAAACCCCTGTAATAAGCAGGGACATCTTCAACTAGATCAGGTTGCTCCAAGCCCCTTCCAACCTGACCTTGAATGTTTCCAGGGACAGGGCATCTACAGCCTCTCTGGGCAACCTGTGCCTGTGTTTCACCACCATCATCATAAAAAAAATTCTTCCTTCTATCTAGTCTGGATCTACCCTCTGTTAGTTTAAAACCATTACCCCTTGTCCTATTGCAACAGTGTTCAAAGTGCAGTGCCAAATGGAGAAACATCAAGTAGGTTTTTGCTTTGCATCCCAATGGTTTTATCTCATACTAGCTCAGTTTAGGCATTAAAAAAAAATAAAAATAGTGGACTGGAGCCTGGCCTCTGAAAGTCAAGGTGTGTACATTGAAAGTCAATTGTAAAGATTTGGCAGCTTTGCTTGTTCTGTTTTGCACCTAGCTACTCGTGAGCATTGAAGACAAGCAGTGGGACTGTGGAAGGTGGATTGCATGCACAGTCCTCTGAAGGGCTCTTCTCTAGTGGTGGCTTGATACGGAAGTCTGCAGCAATTAGGATTTCTTCCCTTCTGGTTCTTCTTGTTTGAGGTCACCAGCAGCAAACATTCACTTGGTTGTTTCTACCTCCAACCCATTGTCTTTGTTTGGGCTAAAGCCAGCTTCCTAGAATGGCTTCCCTTGTTTTGCTTTTGAGGCTGCAAATGGTAGCAAGTCTACTGCATTTCGTAGTGTAGTGTTGTAATAGTTAATAGTGAGAATGTTGGACAAGGAAATGCAACATCTTTGAAAGTTTGCTTGCAGAATTCAAAATACATCAACAGATGGCGTTCTACCAAGTTATCTAGAAGACATCTGCCAAGGGACTGCCAGAAACATTCCCCTGCTGTGAAGCATAGCATATCTGACACACGTTGGGTTCCAGCCCGTTGCATGGCCTCGTTCTCAATAAAACACAGGAACATCCTGGAATTTAATTTAGATTAGATTGTTTCTAAATGCCACCTCTCTCTTATTTAATTGTCTGTATTAGAAGTATGTTGTTCTAGACAGCAGAAAAGAATAATGGAATATTAAAACATTTAAAGGAATAGTAGGAATGAAGAACTTTTCAACTGTAAATGTGAGTTTGCAATGTGCCATGTCATGTCCACAGAATTAGGGAGCATATGCAGAACTCCTAAGCATGACCTTTAAAACAGCTAATGCATGTAGTTGGAAAACACTGAGGGAGCTCTGGAAGCAGAGGTATTGTGGAGTTAGTTTCTCTGGATTCGCCTAGTGGCTGTTCATTTCTGGCATCAAAAAAGGAAACCTGAGCCCTGCCCTAGTGAAGCATTTCTAAGGGCTCTTTCCACTGTGGTTTCTCTGGTATGCAGTAAAGGCAAGTTCATATTGCAGCATCTCCCCTGACCACTCTGGTTGTCTCCTTTCCATGGCCTCTAAGTCTCATGAAACTTAATTACCTTTGTTGCACTTGGCTGAAGTTGGCCCATGCGTTCAGAAGCAAATGCTTGCTGCTTGCACAAAGTATGGGCTCATAAGTTTGTGCTTTTCTAGAAGAAACCAGGCTAAAAACCAGCAGAGCCTAGAGCTGTAATGATTCCTATCTGCTAGAAGGTGTAAGTAGCTCAGGTTCAGGGCTCTGCTTTGACTTTTTGGTCTCGCTGGATAGCCAGTTATTGTGGGCAAAACTAGTCTTTGCTCTACAGCATTTTGGGTCGACTTCCTTGTAGTTTCGTGTCCTTGGACCTTGACCTTGTACCTTGTATTTCTGTGCTGCTGCTAGGCTGGATAATGTATTTAGAGCAGTCCTGCCTTGGCTGAGAGATGCCAGCAGGTTGTGCTGTGGGGCAGCTCTGGAGCTTGCCTGTTGCAGTCTCCCTCTGGCAGGGAAACCCCAAAGGGCCCGGGGAAAAAAGTCTCTGCCTGATCTGGGGCTTCCTGGTTAGCCCTGGGTGATGTTCAACTTGTTCCTTGGCTGGAGTTATACTTGAATTACGAAGTATGTTTGAAGGAGAGGTCCTTTGCTGACATGCAGAACTTGCCCGACATCCTGCTGGTCCCAATTAAAAAGACTAAGGCTGTTTGGATGGGATTGTACAATCTGTTTGAGAAAACCCAAACAAATAACTTTTGTCTTCATGAAAAGTGGCTAAATGTTTTAACCCCGTCAAGTTGGGACAGGTGACACCAATTACACTGGTTTGAAGGTCACTGATTTATGCAAGTGGTTCCTGTTCTTTAACACTGTAAACCACACTTAAATCTTCCTGCATAACTCTTATAACACGAAGGAATAGAGAAGAAAGGAGGAGGGATTTATTCAACTTGAAAACGCTCACATTTAGAAGTGATTATTCATGGCTAGTTTTTTTTAAAAAAAAAAAAGTCAAGATTTAACCAAATTCTAGAGTTAGATTAGTTATAAAGTTTGCTCTAAGGTCTTCAGATTTCAGCCACTGCTGCAGATTAGAAAGTGAGAATTTTCAGAAGTAACTAAACAGGGACATAAAATCCCTGAGTTATGTTGTGATTTATCACGTTGTCTGTGTCTTCCCCCTGCCCCCTCACTGCAGGTATGTTTCTGAGCAAGTTTGCTCATCCTTGGTCAATGCAGCTAAGCTGAAGTTGGCAGCTGAATAATGGTTAATGTAAGCTGTACCATGAGCCAGAAGTTCCCCATGCTCTTGGGAAACTGAGACATCTTCTGTCACAGTAGGGGAATGGGGAGGTGCACAGTGGCTGCCAACTGGTCCTGCACCTTCATGGCATCAGAATATCCTTGGTATGGTGTGGTACCAGATGTGATCCAGGTGCTGCCAGCAAGCAGATGAGCCTGTAAAGTGCCAGAAGGGATAGTTTGCTCAGAGAGACAGCTGTCTGATGTTGGTGCACAGGGCACTACTGTTGGGGAGCAGCTGAAATCCTTACTGATGACTTTCATCAGAACTAGGTAAAGCCTGTGTATGTAGGTGTGGGCTAATATGGCTGTTCAAGGTGCACAGAGTAAATGGAAGAGATATGTGCTCTGGATGAATATGCTGTGTACTAACCAGTTCAATTACAGGGACACGTTGCTCATAGAAGTTGACTCTAAACTGGTTCCTCCTGCACGCATCCTGGTGAATATTCCCAACAGTGAGAGATCAGCAGCAGCACTGTGTGCTACAAGCTAATGTCTACAGGTTCCAGGCAGAAAGGCTGTCTGACCTATGGGATCAAAGCCAGCTGTTCTGTCCCATTCTCATGTTTGCTGGGTCAAAGTGTGTTGCAAGGCTGTTGGAAGAGCTGACAGCAATTATTTTTTTTCTGACTTACTGATTTGTACATATTCCTACATGTCTTCAGTATTTAGACTGTGCTTAGTATTGGGCAAAAGATCTTCAGAAAGAATGAGCTTCCCTGGAAATAGCACCCTGAAATGGGTCAGCTTTCACTGGAGCTTTCCCTAAGGCCTGGCCCCCGCTGGGATTGAAGTCCTCAGCATCTCACAGAGGGTCAGGCAGGTTCCTGTGGTCCAGAACTGCCTCAGGAATTTCTGTGCACTTTCCTTTCTACTTCAGTCTGCAAGGAGAAGTAGAGGGACTCTTCTGCAAGAGAGAGCAATCTGGTCTCCCAGTATTTTGTGACATGCAACAAGCATCCCATTTTGAAGGAAATGGTGAGCTTCATTAACATGGTGTCCGTGCCTCTCCTGGATCGCATGCAGTCCTCGAGTCTGTTTGTAGCCAAACATAAAGGTTTTTCAAAATATGATCTCACCAGTTGAAAACCACATGCATGTGAAGCAAAGCAGGAAGGGGAGCCGGGGCTGGAAGGGATGGAGGGCTCCACATGGGTAGCAGATTCTTGCTCTGGGACAACCCGTGTGGGTTTTTTCCAGCTGTGAGCCTTGGCTCTGCCATCAGCGTGCGTGGGGCTTGGTAGAGTGGCCTTTTCTTTGAATGTCTGCAGTTTCGTTAGCCAGCAGGGAATTCTGGAAAAAGTTAGTGAGAGCTGTCAGACCATGTAATGATCTCCCAAGGGAAGGAGTAGCAGCCTTACGGGAGTTCAAAACCCTGCAAGCTAATGGAGCACAGGATAAATCCTGGGGATAAATGGGATGGCCTGAGAACTCTTCTGAGAAGAGGTAATGAATGATGGAAGAAATCAGATGAGCTAGAGAGAACGGTGAGCGTGCTTCAAGGAAAAGACCTGGCGTTCCTGCAAAGAATAGTCCTTTCTTAACTGGACTGGGCTATTAGTCTTCATGCTTCTGGGTGTATGTGTGATTGCTGGCCAGATGAAAGACAAATACACCTCTGCATGCATTTACACAGAACTGTCTGCAGAGGGAATTAAAAGTCAGAAGAGGCATTCTTTTTCCTGTTGTTAGTCCTGAAGACGTGTTGTTACCCTATTGACTTGAGTTGCCAGCTGAAAATGCTGGGCTGGGCTGATCCTCGCAGCAGGGTCATGGAGACAGTTTCTGGCCACAGGACTGTGTAAAGGTTTACTTCATTACCTTGTCCTCTTCCTAGCTCAGCTTTAAAGCTCTTTGCAATTGCCTCTTGCTAGGAAGAGAGCACAGCAGCAGCGAGGTAAGACTGCCTCATCTCCCCAGTAGGGTGTATGGATACCCACTGTGGCTGCTCTTCCCACCCCACAACATGTGTGCATTTGTTGGCGCATGTGTTGGTCTAGGAGCACGTTTGTCCCACAACAGCTTTGAAGTATGTGTACTTCACCCGTTGCCAACACAGATGTCACTGCTCTTTTCAAGGGAAAATGCAAGACCTCTCCTGTGAAAAAGGCATGTGTGATATCACAGAGTGGCAGGGGTTGGAAGGGACCTCCGAAGATCATCCAGTCCAACCCCCCTGCTAGAGCAGGATCCCAGAGCAGATCCCACAGGAACACGTCCAGATGGGTTTGAAATGTCTCCAGAGATGGAGACTCCACCACCTCTCTGGGCAGTTCCAGTGCTCTGTCACCCTCACAGTAAAGAAGTGTTTTGTTATGTTAAGACTGAACCTCCTGTGTTCCAGTTTGTGCCCATTGACCCTTGTCCTGTCACTGGACACTACCCAGAAGAGTCTGGCCCCATCTTCCTGACACTGCCCTTGAGATATTTATATGTCTCTTCCACACCTCTGACTTTGGCTCTAGCCCTGAAGTGTGAGGTTTAATATTCCTTCATGTCTTACTATTTCCTTCCAAAAATGACCAGCAAGGTGCCACAGGGAGGCTAATCCTTCTTCTCAGATTTATTACAGCACAAACCACCCTTTACCACTGCTAATTAAAACTAAACTTCACTTATGGAATGGCCGTGTACCTTTTGCAAGGCTGCCATGTGCAATTTGTTTGTTCCTTCTCCATGGGTTTCCTGGTCATTCAAGTGAGTTGAAGAGGTGGTAATGTAGATGAGACTGCCTTTTTTTTTTTTTTTTTTTTTTTTTTCCTTCCCCTCCAAGGTTTCCAAAGTGTCTGGCTACGGCTGTCATGTGTTGGGGATGTGCTGCAGCATCACCTGTTTGAGCCAGCAGAACCTAGAGAAAAAGGGGTGTTTTAAGACAAAGGCCATGCTAGTGAGATCTCTGGGCTGATTTGCTGAAACAGCTTGGGCAAACAAAGACTTTGGGTGCTGATTTCATTGGGACCTTCTGAGATGCCTCCTCATTCTGTGGGATTCTGGACCACAAGCTAAAGCAGAAGGCTTCCCCCAAGCAGGGGTGAGCCATGGCTGCCCTAGCCAAGCAGCAGCTGTTTTTTGTTACTGAGGCCCAATAACCACTTCCTCTTCCCTGTGTGTGTGCTGGTGGCGTGGGCTCGTGGGGCCATAGCTGCTGCCAGCCCTTGGTGCTGCCCTCCAGGTGATCTGTGTGTGCAGGCAGCAGGAGGGAGGGCAAAGCGCTGATTGCTTTGGTGTCGAGGCAAGGTTTCTCTTGCTGGCTCAGAAGAGAAGGGGCTAGGAGAGCTGAGAATGAGCAGAGGGGGCTGCTGCTTCTTGCTTTTGGGTCGGCTGTTCTTGCTCTGTGGCTCTCACAACTGCATTTACCAGAGTCAGGGAAGGGCAGAAAATGGGAGTATTCATCAAGCTATAGCAAAAGCAGAGAGCAGGAGGAAGATAAGACAGGTTCTTGAAGTGTCTTACCAAGCACCCTGTCTGTTGAACTCAGGCTGCCCGCTCAGGAGGAGCGGTCCGTGCGGGGGCAGGTGAAGAGCACCAGGCTGGCTGGAGGCCTGAGCCCGGACAGCTGGGGGGTGGATGAGAGCCTGGGGAGGAGAGTGTCTCCACCTTCTTCATCCCAGATACAGCGCAGTGTCATCAAATGCACTGGTGAACCTCCCTTCCTGATGGCACATTCGCCAGGATGTGGTGCCTGATGTTGTTGCTGGCCGAGGGGATTTAGGTGTGCCTGGAAGTGTCACTAAGCTGTGCCATGGTTCGTGATACAGCTGCTGTAGAGTGCAGGCCACTTGAAGCCAGAGGAGATGACCCCGTTGGCTTGGTGGGGTTGGGGCCAGGGCCAGAGGGCCACTTAGGCTCTGTAGTCTTCTAACACGTTGTGTTCGTGATACTGATGGTTTCATGTAGTGAGGTGCCTCGAAATGGGTGACAAGTGCGTTCAAGTGACAAGAGCCAGCCTTGCTGCTCACGCTCTTGGAACACCTTACTGGTGTAGTCCATTCCCCACACTTCTGTGGCTGTCACCCAAAGGCCAGAGGTACTTTTAGATCTTGGGATGAAAGAGCAAGAGATGCTGCCTTAATGTTGCACTCTCCAGAGCAGCTGACACAGGAATATGCTACAAAGCATTTAACCTCCAAGTGCAGAAAGATAAGAGAAGCTGACCAGCCCCTCCTACACAATATGGCTTTCATTTGTTTATTTTTAATTACTTAACATGTTTTAGTCATGCTCCCCAGTGCATTCAGCTGGAAGCATACATACATTGAGATGCTGCCCATGGCTTGACGAGCTTGTGAGCTGTACAGACGAGACAGTGTTCAGCTAGAAAAGGGAGAGAATGCAGAGAAGCATCAACTAACCTAGGGAGGTAAAGGAGAAGAGTGATGAAGAGAAGTGGCTGGGCCTCTGATTTCCAGTTTACTGCTTCCCACCCCATCCCTGACAATACAGATTCTGCTGGTTTTACACAAGAAGAGTCTGTGGTAAGGGGGAAAGGAAATGGAAACTGTACTGATCTAGAGGTAGTGTCAGTTCTGCTTTGAAGCTTTCCAAGAGGCATCGGCTCACTGTCAGAGATGTCAGCTGCAAATAAAACTGTTCCAGGACATTTCCTCGGCGTGCTGTGCCGCAGCAGTCTGCGTTGGCTCTAACACTGAGCAGACTGCTCGAGGCGGTTTGGAAGAGCAACAAACTGCCTGCCAGGAAACATGCCTTCATTTTGTGGCAGGCCAGGAGAAAATGTGTACAAGGCTGAAGTTGTTCTGTGTGTAAGAAAAACTGGGTATTTCAATTTGCAGCAGAGGGAACATGGTACCAAGGCTCATCATGCCTTGAAAGGACCAGAGATGGTCTGCTGAGTACAAGATCCTAAAATACATGGATTTTCATAAAAATCTATTTCTAACCTTGTCTGGGATGTGGGTAGGTAGCCATGGCAAAAGAAAGGGTCTTTTCATTGTCAAATACCTATTCTCCTTCTACTAGCTGGATAAGAGTCTTGTGTTGAGCCTATGGCTTCACGCTGCTCTTCTCTCAGCCACAGACCCCATTTGAGGTGTCACTTTGTCAGGCATTTGTTCCCCAGGGGTTGCTGCATAATCTGTGGTATTGGTTCAGCTATTTCTGCTTCTCTTCTCTGTACTGAATTAGCAGTATGACTTGTTGGGGGTGGGATGGTGTTGCTTGCTTTTTTTACTTTTTCAACAAAAAAATCAGGAACAGGCTGTTCTCTGGCACTGTCTTCCTCCCTGCAGATGCTGGATGCAACCTTTCCTTTAAAGCACCTTCCTTTGACCTGAATAACAGGCTCTGCAAAATGTCTTTTCTTGCAGTCAAAGGCCATGACCTTTATCACCATTGCTGCTATTGAGTAGTTTTTGCCTAAGAGACTCATGTCTGGATTTGTTCCTGAATTTTAAGTAGCAGATTCTGGGTAGGTTAGCCCAGTAAGCATTGATGTGATTCAGCTAACTTGAGATGTGTTTTCACTGGAAAACTAACAAGTGTATGTCTGAACCAACTTTAAAAGTTCTCTTTTCTTGATGAAGTGTTGGATTGCTCATGACAAGGTGACAGAATATTTATTTTAACTTTTAAATCATGGCAACAGTTGTATTTTCCCCTGCCTACTCACTACCTTAAAACTAAAAAACAGCTGAACCAAACTTTCCAAAAATATTAGGCAGAAACCAGAAGGACAAAATTCCACCTGAAAAAGTTTAATGAAGTTGCTTGCAACTGAAAAAAGCTGAGAATAGAACTGAGAGCTGTCCATATGTGCTTCTCTTCTAATATTAATAGCAATAAGAGTGCTGGATGGCCAAGGAACATTTTATAGGTACTTCAGTTACCTAAGATGCCAAAAGTCTGTCACGTCAATAAGTTTTAACGGTGTACAGCAGCATGGCACAACAGCTTTTCAGAAGGGGGAAAAAACTGGTTCCCGGTGAAAACTGAAGTAAGTAAAGGGAACTACAGTTACTCCAGCTGGAGCATGGCCTGGACAGGAGGACTTCTAAAACTCTGCATACTGTGAGCTGTGTCAAAAGTGGTCAGTTCTCCACTTTGCATCTCATGCAGAAAAGGAACCTCTGAGAGCAAAGCTTTAGCTGGCACTGTGCAAAGGTACAGAGCTCAGCCTGGGAAGGGAATAATCTAATAAAATTCAAATACCACCTCTAGCAGCACGAGATATTTTATTGGCAGCTGTTTATTCAAGTGTTGACTCAGCCTAGCTTTTGAGATCTGACAAGATCGAGAGCCCTAAAGGGCTATGGCTATGGGTATTAATAAAGCAATCTTGTTAAGAGATAATTAAGTCACATTTATTAAATTCCTAATTAAGCAGCCAACTGTAAGTTTGTTAGGTAAGGAGTGCTCAGTTGGTATTATTCACTTTCCACACCCTAGAAGAAGGTAAAAACAGGAGGTAGGGGGGTAGGGAACACAAAAAAATCCCCCACCTTCTGGAATATAATTTCTATTTTAGGTGTAATGCCTGTGGAGGAAGCAAAGACTAGAGTCTCTGCCCTGCTGAGATAGAGGGAGAGCATTTCCAGGAAGTTTGCTGCCTTCTCCTGGGAGGGATTGCACGGTGGGAATGGATGGTACTGCAGAGGCTCGCTGCATAGGTGCTGCTCCTTGGGAACGAGAGAAATGCAAATCTGAACATGGGAAGGGATCTCTGTTTACCTCCCTTGGTGTCTTAAAGAGCTTGGGTTAAACTCAGCTCTACTGTGAAACTATGGCCTCTTCAACTAAGGCCACAGCCAGCCCTGAGCTGCAGGCAATACAGAAGGGATGTGGAGAACTGAGATATTTTGCTACCCCTGTTTAACAAATGGGGAAAAGTAGGACATAAGAGGAACAGATGACATAGCTAAGATGACTTAGGGAGACCATAGTTGAAAACTCAATTGAAGGCTTCTGAGCAACCTCCCTTAAACAGCCTGTCTTCCCTCTGTGCTGTGAAGGGTAGCTTGTCCTCTATATGGGACACAGTGGACTCTTCAAAGCAGTTTTCTGCTCTTGCTTTCCATTAGCTTCAGCTCTTTACAGAATCCCAAACAGGTCAGTTCTCTGCTTAAAGTGGACAACAGAACCTGCTGAATTGGTATTTACTGGTTTGGGAACATGGGAATCCGGAAGAAAAACGTGCCAATATTATCACTGGGTTTTTTGTTTGACTATGCAGAGTGGAGGGAGGATGATGCACGAGGGTTCCCCCAGTGCCCATGAACCTTGCACAGAGCTGGGAGGGTGTGGTGATACCGTGGGGTTTGGCCGCACCCAGGGAGGGGATGGCAGGCAGCAGCAATCGGCCTGGGGCTCTGGGCAGGCTTCTAGGTGGAGCCTCATAACCTTCCATTCCTGCTCCTCTCAGCTACTGACAGCAGTCCTGGAAGCTGGGCTGGGTTGCTAATTTGCCTCCCAAACTGTACTCCTTTCCTGAACACTCTCTTGGAGCCTGTCACTAAGATAAATGCCTTGCCACAGGGTTTACCTTCCCTCTGTTTTACGTTGGAAGGGATGGACACACTCGCAGCTGTTGACAGCTTGTGTATTTGGACTGTTCATCTCTGATATTTAATTTCTATTGTTTGTCTGTCTGGTTCAAGCTCCTCTGTTTTCCAGAAAAAGATGACTAAAATGTTATGGAGTTACTGGAAGGGTTAATAGTCTGGGGCACTGGCTGATGTTCAGGTTTAGCAACACTAAACTGTGGCTCAGGACAGTGAATTCCAGACCAAGCTATTTAAACACCTGGCCTGGCTGGGAGGATTTGTTTCTTTCAGCAGTCCCAGAGCAGCAGTTGGGGTCAGGAATATGAGATTTCCAGATCCAATGAAGATTATTGTCCTTTCATGCACACACCGTGGCTGGAGACCACAGCCAGGGCTAGCACGGATCAAAATCGTGACCAAGTGGTAGGCATCTATCTTCCCAGAGATAAGCAGTTGATGAACAGTTTGCATTCCTGTTTTGTCCCTTCAGCCCTTCCTAGTGCCTCTGTCATTGCCTCCCATTCTGCTATGGGTTCTTCAGTCTACAGGACCTATAGCATTAATGACATTTTCAGACAGACATTAATGACATTTTCAGACATTTTCTGGGGTTCAAGAATGGCAGTAAGCTCAAGGTGTTCCAAGGCTCTTAAACTCTTAGCTCACAGAAGAGAGCTACTAGTGTGGATAGGCTTGTATAAAGCGAGCTGAAGCTCAGAAACGTAGGACTTTAGACCAAATTTCCAGCTAGTTTTATCATTTTCAGTATCTTTTGCCCTTCACCATTGCAGAGTATGCAGGTCAAAGGGAACTGGGCGTGCTGCTTTCTTTTACCATGCCCAGCTCAGGCAGTCTCAATGTAGATCTAGGTTATGAGATGAGTTGTAAAGATTAAATTCTGATGATGGAGTAGAGGCACTGTGATGTGGTGCAGTTTATGCTGCTTCATCACTTGCATCTAGTCCAGCTCTGAGTTCACCTTCAGACTTTCTTTAAGGAAAGCAGGAGTGGTTAGATGAGCGGGGCAGAACCTGGAGTGAAAAGCTGAGACTATTCATAACAGTTTCTGAGAGACTTTTGTTGGGGGGTGGCTGCAGCTGGAGCCACATGGTACCAGGTGTCACCCTTTTAGGGTGACAGAGCTTGCATGTAACACACAGAGCTGGACTGTGCCTTGAAGCCAATCGCTTCAAATTGCTTCAGGTGTTGGCATCATTACAAGCAGGATGAATGTATGCAAGGAAGATATTTCCTTTTCCCATTCAAGTAGCAGAACCATCACTCAGAGCAGTTTTTTCTTGAGTATACTGTATCTGGATCACAGTAGTACCCCTAGTACCTATCTTCATTTCAGCCAGGCAGGAAAGCAGTTAAGGCAGAGGTGAGATCTCAGATAGGATCAGTCTCTTGTCTGACAGCTATTCAGAGTCAGAAATTGTTATGAGGATATAAAGTGCCTGTGAAATGATCTATCAATCAGTCTTGCCTCCCCTGTTGATCTAGGTCCATGGTTTGGTAGGAAGGGATGGTCTTGGGCAGCAGACAGAGCCATATTTGGTACACCAGAAAAACTAGCAAAAACTGAAGCCTCCCTTCATATGGACTTGAATTTGCTGATCTGAATTTGCACTGTCAGAAGCTGAGGCATGGTCGTCACTTACGTAGATTTATATTCACAAACATACATTCACTTCTACATAGACTCATAGAATGGTTTGGGTTGGAGGGGACCTCAAAGCTCATCTCGTTCCAACCCCCCTGCCATGGGCAGGGACACCTCCCACCAGCCCAGGTTGCTCCAAGCTCCATCCAGCCTGGCCTGGAACACTGCCAGGGAGGGGGCAGCCACAGCTTCCCTGGGCAACCTGGGCCAGTGTCTCACCACCCTCACAGGAAAGAATTTCTTCCTAACATTTAATCTAAATCTCACCTCTTCCAGTTTAAAGCCATTGGCCCTCATCCTATCACTCCCTGCCCTTGTAAAAGTCCCTCCCCAGCTTTCTCGTTGGCCCATACAGGTATGGGAAGGTGCTGTATGTTCTCCCTGGAGTCTTCTCTTCTCCAGGCTGAACAACTCCAACTCCCTCAGCCTGTCTTCATAGGATAGATGCTCCAGCCCTCTGATCATCTTCATGGCCTCCTCTGAACTCACTCCAACAGCTCCATGTCCTTGTTGTGTTGGGGACCCCAGAACTCGATGCAGTACTCCAGGTGGAGTCTCACATACTAATAATACATTTTTTTCCTTTCTCTTCTTTCTGTTAGGTTTGCTTTCTCCATGTGAATTATGATTTACAGTGATGCTCTTTCTAGTTATTAAGACTACTTTTCTCTACACCCTTCCTCTTGCTTCATTCATAGCCTAAGACAAAAATATTTGTCTACCACAAACAATCAATGCCAGATCTGTTGTGTGGGCAGGACTAACAATGAGTATGGGATAACAAAATGGAGAAAATTGATGCTTCGCTAAAAATAGACCTGCTGCAGAAGGTAGAAACTGGTTCCTCATGTTGAAGCTAAAGGATAATTAATTGAGCAATTGGTATGAATTTGGAAAATGATTCTTGGTGAACCACATCCTTCCTGCGCTAACTGAGGAGGCAGAGGATGACAGTTTTGAAGCAAGCCCAGCAGTGGTGAGAGGGGCCGTGTTTGCAGCCGTTGGTGACTAAAGCTGCCTGTCATTTGGCTTTGTTGTAAGAGGTTAAAGCATTATTGCCCAGGGTGCATGCTGGCAATCTTTGAGATCTTCCTTTCTGAATGAGTAGGAATCCATGTGGAGCTCAGTCACAAGTCTCAGACAAACTTTGCAGAGCGAGGGGACACAACCAGGTTTCTTTCTTGTTTGCTTCTCTGTTTTCTCCCTGTACTTGCCTGTCACGCACACTGTTTTGGGGGACTGTCACTTGCCACGGCCTCAGGCAGTGCCAAACACTGGTTTTAGTGAGGGCATCCATACTCTAAGACAGCAAATGCTCCTGGGCTGGTCCAGTACTGCTAAAGGTAATTTAGACTTAAGTGTTTTGTATTCTGGATCAAGCCCTGAAACTTAACCCAGCTATGTTATTCCACCTACTGAAGATCATTCCATAATTTAATCTGTTGTCCTGTAACCCACAGTCTCTGCACCATCTGACTCATTTTACTACAACAGATTATAGCAGCTGATTCCCAAGGCAGCACCTGCTGTTTAATTATAGCTAATAGATCATTAGCTACAAGCACCATGGTTGCCAGCATGGGGAAGAAATCTGTGCCAGAAACGAGCTATTTCTGATGCTGGAGAACTGGAGGCTGCTGGAGGACAGCGAGAATGCCCAATGAGCCTGGTGCATTCTTCTCTGAAGGTGATTCACAGTGAAAGCAAGGGGAGAAATGACCTAAAATGTCCTGGAACAGGGTTAAAAACGTGTACTCCATTGCTAGTTAGGATTTCAGTGTGTGACTACTTGAGCTTCTTAGATCTTTGTCAGTGGTTATAGAAGACCCTCTATTTTGAAATGTAGGTGCATCTAAACTCTTGTCAAGTCATCCCTTAATCTTCCATTCAGCAGGCTAGAGGAAAGACGTGTCCCACTGAAACCAGTAGGTGAACCAGTCACTACTTGAATCATTTATTTCCAGTGATGATTCCTACGAGGCCTATGATGTCCACTGATGGCAAATTAGGCAGAGGGCTTGCCATCCCAATAGTAGTTAAGTGCTTATAAATTCAGTGAAACCCCTGGGTAGGCAGAAGAGAGGAGCACAGACTGGCACCCTAACTGGGGAAGAGACCAGCAGAACTCAGCTGTGACACCGTCCCCGTGTCTGTTTTGCCAAACCAGCATACTGTGGGCTGGCCAGCCAGTACATGTGCTAGGCAGCTGGGCAGCCTACGCATAGCTCTTGTCTAGAGCAAAGCATTATTTTTTCCCTGGTGGGCATGAAACAGGGGAGCTGCAGGGCTTTTAACTGGAGGTCTCACAGTGAACACGGGACATACATCACTGCAAAGAGAGTTGTATCAATTATGCTTTTTTGCAGAGAAACTTATTATCATCAAATGCAGCTTTCCCTCCTCTCTTGCTGCTGAGTCTTCCAAAAATGGGCTACAACAACTGTTTTGAATATTCTCACAAGGCTTTAGAACTACCAACTTGGTCAAATTTATCATTTTCTAGGGGCAACTCTGAGTCCCCTTGTCTGTTTCCTGGTCTGCACTTTGTGTTCTTAGTCTTCACTAATTTTGTTCTTGGCATCTTGAATCCGTGGGAGTCCTAGACATGCAGACTGGAAAAGACTTGATAAAATCATGCAATTCTTCCTCCAGAGGTAGCATCAAGTATACCTCGACCGTGCCGTAGACCATACCTAAACATCTTGACAATGATGTGTCTATACCTCTTCCTGAAGATCCTACAAGAAGAGGATTCTGCAATCTCAGTTGTCTACTGTAATGCTTAACTAACTTCATAATTATTAAGTTTTATTGGAATGATTAACTGAAATCTTGCTTATTATAAATTTAGCCTTTTATATTCTTTTCTAGGTGGAGAGCAATTTGAGCAATGTTAGCTCTTAGTTTAAAAAGGTTATATATTTAAAGTGTTTTGCCATATATATTCCTCGGTTTTTTTCCTGTGAGGCAAAACATGTATGTTCTTTCTAACTTTTTTCTTGATCATAATCCCTAAGCTATCAATATTATTCATTTTCCTTTAACTAGATCACACTTTGGGTGACAATTGGAAGAGGTTAAAACTCTGCTAAGGTAGAGATCTGTAATTGTAGAAAAGCACTTTAATACCAACTCATACAAAACAGGTCAGCCCAGTTTCAGGTATCTGATATGACCAGTAATTAATAAGAAAAATATAAAAATCGGAGTATGCTTACTCCATAAGGCACTCTCAGCTTTCAGCAATCAGTGGTTTAAAAACTTCCTGAACTGGAGGTTCATCACATTTAATAGACCCTGATGGACTAATTCAATTGGCTGAAAAAGAGGTTAGCCAAATTTTATGGTTAATCTTCAAAGTGTCTGGTAACACTGAGTTCCTCAATCTACGTGCTCCCCACATAAAAACCCTATCTATTTCCCACAGCTTGTCTCAGATGTGTTTGCCTGGCAGTTAAACCACTGCTCCCACCTGCCTTATCTCCCATTAGCTCTTGCATTGTGAGAAATAGCAAATGTTCTCCATGTCATTCACATTTGCACAGACCAGTGGCAGCATGTTTGGTTTTGGGTTTGTTTTTCTGGTACCAAATGTGTATCACTCCTAAAGTTCTAGACTAAGATAGGCATTCTCTAGACAAATTATGGCCATTGGTCTGCACTCCCGGCTTTTCTTTAGGTTGTGCTTTAGTCCAAGTCCTGACTCTTTTCTTCAGTGCCTTGCCTAGTCAGTCACTCCCCCCTTTTCACAGGATCATCTTGGCTGGAAAAGACCTTGAACATCATCAAGTCCAACCATCAACCCATCACTGACAGTCCTCAGCTACACCAGATCCCTGAGCACTGTGGCAACCCGACTCTGAAACACCTCCAGGGATGGGGACTCCCCCACTGCCCTGGGCAGCTCATTCCAATTTTTCACACTTTTTGAATAAGTGTGTTTGATTTATTATTCTCCCTCTCCCTCTTTAGGGTAGTTCCTCACACTTTTCTTCACTGAACTTTGCTTTTCATGATGCAGACATTTTTCCTGCAAGTGGAGACCACTGAAGCAGTACTGTGCATCTTCATCGAGGGCAGAGGCCAGCGCCTGAGCACCAAAACTCTGTCTCACAAGATATGTATAACCAACAGTTTGCTTTGGAGTTGTCAACTTGTAAAACATCTTTGTTTGCAGGAACAGGAGAAGCCTGTCCTCACAAAAAATCTGAACAATAATTTTGTCTGAGCCAAGAAATGAGAGCATGCTTATGGACAGTTACTGCAGGTTTGTGGCACGTGGGCCATGAACTTTGAGAATTCAGGATTATTGGCTTTACTAGACTAGAACAAGAAATGCTTTCATCCACTTTGATTGCTGGCTCCACAAGAGAAAGCAAATGTTAAATGCTGGGTGGTGGCCAAATTAGTCCGCCAGTTCTTGCATCGTATGTGGCACTTCACCTTAACAGTTCCATGCAGCTAAACAAATCATGTGATCACTTAAGGATCAAAACTTTCATCTGAAAGTTTAAGGATGAGTAGATGTGCTGGCAAATGTGACTCCTAATGACAATTAAAAAAAATTGTGGAAATTGATGATTTCTTTAAAACTTAGGAGAAGATAATGCAGAAAATTGAGTTGAGTAAATTGCATGTAAATCACTTAAATCTTTGTTTGCAAGAAGTCACTATCAGGAGCCAGTGACTGCCACCCTGGCACCTGAGCTGTTGGGTTCCAGCAGTTGGCTGTGAGGTTTACACAGTTTGATGATAATCTGCCTCCTGGTACCAACTTCAGCTTTGGTGTCCCCATGCTACACTCTGCCACCAGAGGAAGATGGAGGGCAAACTTCTTGGTGGACTTGGTTTGTGATCTCCAGCTTCTCTGCGGGCTTTCCAGAGCATTGCTGTAAGCTGAGGACTGCCTGTGTGTGCTGCCCCAAGGATGGACAGGTTCTGCTGCAGGTATTGTCTGTGTGCCCGTGCATGTTAAGTGAGAGAACTAGACAACCTAAAACCATTTGTGTGAGCCGACACAGGCAGGTAGCAGAAACAACCACGAAAGCACAGATAAAAATGCAAAGAGCAAATTTGTTCTCGTTCCCTGGTGAGCCGGGGGATCTTGGCAGCAGCACCCAGGGCAGAGGCACCAGGCGGGGCCGCAGGGCTGCGGAGCTCGGTCCGTGCTGGAGTCAGGGCAGGGGACTCCAGACCTGCTGCTTTTGCCTGTGCATCATGGATTTCTCGCAGGCAGCAGTGTTCCACTGTGCTCTGGTGTTTCCCACAGCAGGGCAGGAATCTCAAGCATGTTTTGGAAGAGGGTGCCTCTGAGTCTGTCCCAGGCCTGTGTTCTCTCTCCGTGGATGTCCTACTTGTCAGGCACAAGGCTGAGCAACAACTAGTCGTGCCATGGATGTGTTTTTGGACACTCCAGGTGCGGGGCACTTGAGCGTGTTTATAATCCTCTTCGCCAGTCTCCCGTTATATTCCCTCACTATTACAGCGACAAAAGATCCCCAGGACAGGTTATCGTGATCACTTACCTCTCCCCCAGATGTGACCTGATTTAATGGCACTGGCTGTGACGAAATAACATGTAGCACTTGGTAGAAGTGAGTTCTTGCGGCTGAACAAAGCAGCAGAGCAGTCATTCAGACACACGCAATGGCCTCTTCTCTTTTCCCCCTTTCCTTCCTGGAAATGGTGGGGCTTTCCTGTTCCTTCCGTGTGTTTTATCATCCACCCTTACTTGCATGGATTTAATATACGTATTTTTCAAAACCAGCAGAACTGCAGTATGTGGCCCAAATGTTATCAGGGATGGCTCTGCAGGGCTGTGGCTGGACTGAGGTGACCTGCAGGTTTAATGCTGCTCTGGAGGACTGAAGTGCTAGCGTTCTGTGCCAGGACAAGCCCTGCTTCATAGACTGTTGTTGCTGGAAGAACACAATAAATATATTTTACGGGGTTTTACAAGGTTTTAGGAAAGAGGTTGTACATTGGTCAATTTATGAGGGTAACAAAAGATCAAGAAGCCTACTATGACTATAGCTTGAAGTCACCAAACCTTTGTCATGTTTTTTTCTTGACTATTCTTTGACCCATTCTAAAACTTCTTTCCTGCAGAGAAGTGTCCTGCATGCTTTCCTCCCAAAATAGAGCAGCAGCTGCTTCTGCCTTTCTGCAGCCCCACAAATCTCCTGCTGAAATAGGAGGTGAGATACAGCAGTTTCCTGCACAAATTAACTGCAGACATTTCAGCTGCTGAAGTAACTGCCTGTGGGAAGGGGCAGCATGTAACTTGAGGAAGAATTTTGCCTCCCCTACTGTGTACAGTAGAAACCTGCTTGGCACATATGCCCAATGCTGGGAACTCAGGAGGGCTGGGGGCATGGTTGCACCTGCCCTCTCCAACCTCTGTGTGCTCACATCATCCTTCCACAGGCCTGCTCACTCATCACTCCATTCACCTCCCTCATGTTACTGAGGCTGCTGCTGTACTAAACCTTTATTCTTTGGTGTGGTTCAGTGAAAAAGAATTGCTGTACAGATGTCTCTACAAATATGATGAAAATGTTTTGCTCAGCTGGGTGCTGGAGATGACGTGTGCAAGGAGATGTAAAAAGCATGCAGTGGCCCTGCCCTCTATATTAAAGGGTAATACAGTTGTGTGTAACACAGGAAATCATAGGCCAAATATAGACCACTGCACCCTGTGTAGATTTTACTGAGATGGGCTTTGATTGCCAACTGGTGGCCAGAAATCTCTGACTCAGTCATTCCCTGAGGCCACCCACCTGGTGGCTCAGAGGTACTGGAGTAAGCAGATGGGTTGTGGCCACAGGAATTCTCTAGCCAGAGGTCAAATGAGCATCTTCTGCCAACACAGAATGGGCTGTCCTGATCCCATCGTGCTGGTACATTCGTATTAGCTAATCTCCATGTGCTGTGGTACTAAAATTCATATATACTCATACAACCCCTTCTGCTGGCAGAGTGCAAGTATCAGGGTTTGACAGTAGCTTGTGAAAATCTGTTGGAAGGGTGGGTCCCTCCCTCTGAGAACTTCTGCTAACATACTCATCAACTCACTGCAGTAAATTGGCCAAGAACCCCGGTGGGAGGTGAACTTTGAGATGCTTGTGGATGGAGCTGGGATTGCCTGACTTAAGAAAAATATAGCTGCAGGTACAAGCTCTAATGAGTCCCATGAAGGCTGGTGTTTGCTACTTATGGCCTCTAGGTACTCTGGTGAGACCAGCCTTCCTGGGATAGTGGAGTGATTTGGTGATTGTTTGGAGTAGGGAAGATGTGGCAGGGGAATGATTGCTCCGTGGCACATGATCTAGCACGCTGCCTACGTAGCAAAGCTGCTGGGCTGAGAACAAGCTAGGAGTTAAAAGGCAGGAAAGCTGGTTCTTTGGCTGTCAGACTGACAAAAGACTTGCCTTTCTAAGCCTCAGTAATACCAGTGTTACGGACATTAGTGCCTGAAGATAGCTTGCAGGAGAGCAAACCTTGAGGTAGTTAGTATATTCAAGAAGTAGTGTCCTCAGTAAAGGCCTTTCAGGAGAAAAGACTGCTTTTTGGTCTTCCTTGCCTTGGCTTTGATTTCAGATTCTCCCTCACTTGTTTGCATAACGTTGGAACAAATTTTGGTAACTTAAATTGCTAGCCTGGAGCTCAGACAACTGGCTGATGACCACTCCTCCCCATCACTGAGGCTGTTGGTAGCTCAGGATGCCCTTGTTCTTGTCACGAAAATTGATGGACAGGAGGAGAATTGAGCAGCAAAAAGGCAGACAAGACCTCAGCTTTGCAGGAGCACATTTTAATGCTTGGTCTAGACTAAGGGGTGAGCACAGCCGGCATAGGAAACCTTCTCTGCAAAAAACTGCACAGCCCTGTGATCCCCTCACCGTTCCCGACTGCAGTCTGGGCTGGAGGAGTTGAATCCTGCTCGTGGGAGGCTCCTGCTGAGCTCTGTCACCTACCTCGTCTTTGGCAGGGACTGAGAAAGAGCCTTACGGCTGGTGCCAGCTGCTGCTGGGGGTGAGGAAGAGGAGCAACATGGCAGTGGTGGGGGCTAGTTATTAGCTATGAGAAGAGAGGAGGTGCAAAGCACCCTGTTGGGTGTCCTAAAACCTACCTGAAACCCCTGTATGGCAGCTGGGGGCTGCGTGGGACGCAAGCTAGTTCATTCAGAGATCACCTTAGTACTTAAAAGTCACCATATTACAACAGCATACATGGGCATGCAATTTAATTGCTTTTATGGCAGCACAACCCAGTTCAAGACTTGGCTTTCACAGGCAAACTGAAGGGGTAAAATGCTCATTGGTCTGTTCACAGTAGGCACCTATCACTTTGCATTCTATTTTCTGGCAGTTTCACCCAGAAACGACTATGGCAAAATTCAGAGGAAAGCCTGGGTGTGGGATATTTCAGGTCCAGTTCTCCAAACTGAAGCAGTCTGGGTGATTCAGTTTAGGTTTCAGTTCCAAGCAAAGTAAAACACAAGTGAGAGAGAAGAGGTGTTCAACACCTGCCCGTTTTTTAAACAGGGGTCTACCTGGTGCGAAGATCTAGTACAGTTCAGACAGATTTTTGTTGCACCACAGTGATTTTCCCATCTCTGCTTCAAACCACCCGCTGCGGTCTTCTTCAGGGAAGGAAGAATGTGCTGCCCTGCTCCACAGAAGCTACTTATAGCAATGTGCACGGTGCTGGAGGGCTGTCAGCTTTGCTAAGTGGTGGGGCAGGGGGGAAGCAGGGACTCGAGATAAGAATAGTACGTGAAATCTTAAATTTGACGGGCCCTGTCAGGGAGGAAATTACAGCTTGGAGGAGGAAAAGTGGTTGTGTTTTGAATTTTCTGTAGTAAATATAAAGTCTGGGGGTTTTGGCGGTGAGGAGGCAGTTCCACCAAGAATGTGTAAGGCTTTGTTTGGGACATGCCTTCCACAGCTGTTTTTCATTATAAGAGAGCAAGAGGAGGACTTGGTGACAAGGAACCCTTGTATACTGTGGTAGGGCTGGTGTAAAAGATGCAGGAAGGCAGGCAGGGATGAGTGTGGAGGGAGAGGGGATAGGGCCTGGAGGACACTGGAAATCACTTAAACAGCCCAGGTGGTACCTGAATGACTTTGGCATAGGGTTGCCCTTTTCTCCCCATCTCCACTGACAAAACAAATTGCTGACCTCACCTGGCAGTAACTGCAGTGCAGTTCCCAGCTGTGCCAGGGGCCAGGCTCTTCTCTCTTTATGGTCTGTGTTTAAGAATATGTTTCTTGTTTTTTAAATTATATTTTAAATTCTGCTCTCAGGCCAGTTTGAACTTGTAGTGTGGAAGAAGTGCTAGTATTTATGGCTGCTCTGCCGAGTTTCTGCAAAGATTTCTGCCAGACAGAGTGGAGAGTAGAAGGGGAAGTGAGGGAGGTGCAGAAGAGCTCTGCAGGTCCAATCTAGAAATGTGCTGGCATGCAGGCATCCACTGTGTCACCTGCTGTACACAGAGGCAGAAAGGTGATATAACGTGTCCAGGGCCACACCACAGGTCCTGTCAAAGCACAAGCAGAGCAGCTGTGTCTCAGCCCTTCCTGTTGGACTCTGCACTTCTCTGGCTAAGCTGTTCTATCCATCCCCTGCTCCTCTGTGTGGAGCATCAGCTCCTTTTTCTGCAGGATGTGTCCACGTAAACTGAAAGCAATTCAGAATGAAAATAGGAGAGAGACACACCTTCATCTTTTTCTTCCCAGCCAGGCTACTGAGAAGGTTTGGTGCTGTACTGGTAATGCCACCAGTGATGTATTTGACAACGGGAGGACCTGGTGCACCAGAAATGACAGTACTGCAAGTCAAAGGATGTTCTGGTCTCACCTTCCAGGCGTACTCTCAGTCCATTGTCCGTGTGTTGGAACAAAGTTGTCCAGTGGGGTCGACACTGAGACACTCCAGAACAGTGTGCTGTGCTGTACAGTGTCCCCTGGATAGGACCCCTGTTTGCCAGCTCCTGTGCAGCTGCTTCACCAGAGTTCAGTCTGCGACCTGTCTGTGAGCCATCCTCACCTCAGCAGTCTTGGGCTGGCTTAGGATGTTGGAAGGACCTTCCCCAAGGGAAAAGGAGACATTTCCAGACAGTGGAGTGGGGGCAGCTGTCCTGCTGCTATGAATACCCAACAGCCGGGCTTGTTTCTCAAGCGTGACCCCTAGGACCAGTCTGTCCATACTTAATGCACTGAGATGTTTAAGAAATGCAGCCCTTTATTTTGATGCTCCTCTGACTGCCAGTCTAACTTAAATACCTGGTCTCGAGAAGTGAATGCTGAAGTTACTCTTTCAACTAATCACTCTTGGTTGCTGCTTTAGTGTAGCTGTGGTTTATAAGAAATCTAGCTTGTAGTCGCCTGGGCAGAGGTGTGAACGAAGCTGTTCACCTATGGAACTGTCTTTTACAAGTGGAATCTTCAGTACCTGATAAAAGAGAAGCTCCGTTTTGAAAAATTACCTAGATGTGGGACTCCCATAATGGGTCTTATCCTGTACAGATTCTCTGGTCTCTAAGAAGAGTTCAAGTCCTGCATCTCCCTTCCTTTTTATGGGAATGTCAGTAAGTTTCTCTCCTCAACTTGCCATCTGTTTCTATGAAACTTGTGAAAATTTGGTATCTTTGAGCCCTCTTTTCTTCTGTCAGGACTGACAGACAGATTTAAAAGATTTCAGGAGGACAGAGAAAATGACGGCTAGCAGACAGGCACAGGTAGAGCATTGTCACATAAACTGAAAATACAGTTCTGTTTCTGACCAATTGTGGCCATTTAAGAGGGCCATGATGCTCCTCGGATTGTGTGTATAAGCTATCAGGATGTTTCACTTTACCCTTTCTAATTGCCCTGCTATTTAAAGGGAGGGGGTGAATGATTTTTGCTTCTTCTCTAAGGCTCTTGGTTAGCACTGATTATATCCCACCATACAGGAGTACCAGGAGCTTGGTCTTTGAATTCAAAGCTGTTCCCACCTCTTCCAGAGTGGATTGTGTCCACAATTTGTAAGCTCTTTCAAAGTCCTTTTGTTTGATTTCTTACAGTTACAGCACAGATAAAAGAGAGTTCCTGGTGCAGACAGCAAGGAAATAAGAAAGTGAGAGCCAAAAGCTGGCTTGCTCCCTGGGACACATTGGTGTGATAATGGGGAGTAGGGTAGCTGGTGACTGACCCAGGGGAGTGCCAGAAAGCCAGCCTGATGACTACTGCTCCTACCAGGGGTCTGGTGTTGGCTTCTTATAGTGACAAGGCGGTGCCAAGAGCCTGGGCCAGGGACAGTCATGGAGCCAAAGTAAATATTTAAGCAAAGGCTGATGAGCACAGACTGCCTCTTAAACATCACGGGTTTCTCAGAAATTTGAGTGCTAAGAACTTGAGCTTTTTTCATTGCTACCATAACAACAAAGTAAGCTGCTCAGATGATCACCTTCTTACTTCCCTTTTTTCCCCTGTCCCTCCTCTTCCAACTTTTTTTTTTCCCTCTAGGTCCCAAATCACCATTATTAATCACTTACAAGGGCTAAAAATGAGGAGAGATGGGAGCAAGTACTCTACTTCTCACATCCAGATAGTTTGGGCTGGAGCACAAGGTAAACAGTGGGCTTCATGTCCTTGCTTCTGGCAAAGAGAGTGCAGAGAGAAAGTGCCAGTCATGTTGCGCAAGAGGAGGGTGGTGATAAGGCATTGCTGAATTTCAAGAAGATGGCTTGAGAGCCTGGCTCTCAAACAGGTTGCAATACTTGAGAAGAACAGCAGGTCTGGCTCCTGCTTCCCAGTCAGCTGAAATGCCACAGGATGTGGCTTCTCTGTTTTTCCTCCCTAATCTTCTGGGGACATGACTTTCATACTCCAAATACAGCCACTTCGGAGAGGAAGCACAGGCAGATCTCCCCACACCGCCTCTCTGCGCTGAGTGACTTGCGTGGTCTCCCTTTGACCAAGCAGCAGTACACTGAGTCATTCCCACAGATTCTTGCTAAAGACAATTGCCATAGATTTAGCTATCACTTGCCTTATTTTAATTTCAAATTATTCACAGACTAAGACATACCTTTTACTTCAAAAATGAAGAGTCCTGATATTTTATACTAAATAGACTCTTAGTCATATTTCAGCCTGCAGTTTTTAAAGGCATAGAAATAAACATTTGGTTTTTCTCAAAACCAAGCTGCTTAATAACCTGTTACAGCTTATACCTGCTAATGCTCTCAGACACAGTGCTATTGCTCCTTTATAGATTTTTTTTTTCCCCTGGCATGTGTTCTTGAGGTTGATTTTTTTCAGTCCTGGCAAATAAAGTGCAAGCTCTTTGTTTGCGAGTAGCCACTTCAAACTTTCCACTTCGGCTTGTTATTTCCAGTTGCTAAGAATCCTTCATTCCTGTTGTGTTTTCCCTTTATTTTCCATTTGGTTTTGGGTAGTTCCTGAGTTATGGTGCCTTCTCACAACAATAACAGATGTCAGCACGGCTTCTCTCATGTCATAGACCATAGAGCAAAAGAGTGTTGCCCACTGTGCCCATTCATATGAGCTGGCAGTGCATCCTAAAAGTCCTTGGCCACAGAAAAGAAGGTAAAGATAGACTGTGATTTTAATGTGAGGAAGCTTTTGCCTGCCTCGCTGATGAACTGATGGAACTAGTGTGTAGCTGTTATGTAGTGTGCTGTACTGGTGAACTTGAAAGCATTTTGGAGGAAAGCAAGATTAATTTCTACCTATTTATAGGTGGGAAAAACCCATGCACATGAAAAAGTTATTCAGATCAGCTGCTAAATAGAGAATACAACCTGAATGCAAGGCTCCACCTTCTCGGACTGTGCCCTTCTCATTAGGCGATGCTGCCTCTCTTTTCATTCCCTTCCCACCTAAATCTGCCTGCTGGTGTCAGGTCTCCCATTACATGAACATTATATGAGCTAGCAGGACCTCCCTGGCTTTTCCCAGAACAGCACGCTGGGAGGTCTCACTGGTTCAGGCACTGGCCCAAACTTGCCTCCTGTCCAAGCTGGGTACAAATCCACAATTAGACGTGTGTGTGATTCCAGGGCAGCATTGGACACTGTCCTGCTGAGGCCATACTGATGGCTGGATAGGGTTTGAAGAGCAGCTGTGGAGGAAAGAGGAGAAGACCTAGCGTACAGACAATGAACAGCTTTGGGAGATGGGAAGCCTGAAATCACAGGGGAAGAATGTGTGCCATGCCTGGATGGACATCCTCTCACCTCATGGACATACAGAGCAACACAGCCCTTTGGAGCATGACAGCGCCCATACTGACCCCGTGGCTTCCCCCTCCCCTGTGTGGAGAGGCTTTATGCACAAGGATAAAAATGCCAAAAAGCTATGCCTTGTCTCGGTTACTGCCTTCACAGCGGCCAATGTTGGCATCTGCTGATTTTTTCCAAGGCTTACGTAGCAAATGAGGAGAAAAATCCAAAACTATAGAAAGTGTTGGAGTGTGTTTCCAAAGTCATAGCAGTGGTGATGGATCAGGGTAACATGGTAATAAAAACAGAAATCTTTTTGAAGGGGTGTCCTGGTTTCCCAGGAACACCCCCCAGCCCAGCCATGCAGGCCATGAGCAGCCCCCAGTCAGGGGGAGTTCCAGCCAGGGCAGCTGCCCCAAGGTGACTCCCAGGTGGATCCCACCCACTGACACCACGCTCAGTATGGAAGGAGGGAGTTCACTGAGGGGGGGTGGTTCCTCTTCTTGGGGCTCCTCCCTCTTGGTCTGCTGCTCCTTCTGCTGCTCCCAAGGACCAGGCTGAGAATAAGCTTGTACACTTTATGTTGGTGACTCTATTAGTTTTGTTACTTCATTAAATCCATTTCTATTTCAAACCACAGGGCTTCTCCCTTTTTTCCCTGATTTCCCCATTTCACCCAGGGAGGGGTCACTGGTGACAGAGCAACTGCTACAGCTTAGCCCCAGGTACAGGCTAAACGTAGACAAGTGGAAAGAAGGCTTAAGTACTGCTCCAGTGGGGGAGTATGATGAATCCTTCAAGAGGCTGCATGAAAAGGCATGAGATTACTTGCAGGGGGTAGAAGATCCATCATAGAAGAAGAAGAAATGCTGGGGAGATCTGTGAGGCATGAGGAATCCTAGGTCAGGCACTGCAAATCTCACTCTCTCACAGAGTCCTGGACCCATCAGGTGAGAGGAGTCTTGAGAGCTGGAGGGGGAAAAAGAAGCAAACCAGGTCACTTCTGGCGAGTCATCGGTCCTTGGGAGAGAAGAAGGGAGGCTCTCTGCTCATGGGTTGGGTACCTATGTGTGGCCATTCTGGGGTGCTTACAGGAGAGAAAGATGTGTTGGACATCCAGATCATCCACAGAAATGGAGGAAAGAAATTATGACAAGGTAAGTTGAGGATTCTTGTTTTTTCTCACCCCTCCCCTTCCTCTCTTGAATATCCACTGTCCTGTAAATGAGAGTTTCTGAAATCACTAAAAACTCCTCCTTTTCTTACAGAACTTTGAGATCATATTTGCTGTCCATATTGCCCTCTTTAAACATGGCTGGGTTCTTTTTTTAGTGATGTCTGATATTACAGAAGTCAGGTGATTCAACAGCCTTGTCTACTTCTTTTATCTTATTGTTTAAAAAATAATTTCAGCTTTCTTAATATTTTCAGCCTTGGCAAGAGAGAGAGGCTGATCAATTGTACTTCTGTTCATTAGCACTGGTTCACTTCTCTATACTACTGAACATACCAGACAACCAGTGTAATTCTTTTGTAAAGATGTGTTAAGATTAAGGTAAAAACAGGAGATGCCTATGAACTTCTTTCCCATGGGATCTGAATTCTGCTCATTTAATTCCATGTTCTTTACAACAGCTTATTTTGCTTTTCTCACTCTTTCCTCTCCTAAGACTCTGAGATTTTATTGTTTGCTCCTCCTCAACCAGCTTCCTTTCCCACTTTGTGGTTTCAATGCATTTCAGTGCTGTCAGCATCAAATAGGGAGGACTTTGCTTCTCTGTGATTTCTCAGAATTTTGCATCTGCAGCATTTCTCCTCACATATGGCTGAACAACCTGTGGAGCAACCTGTGCTTTGTGGCATTCCTGTCTCTGTAGTTCCTTACTTCCCCTGGAAATTACAGGTAACCATTTTCACATTTAAGTTTGGTTGAAATTTCATAGTTTGATTTCAAAACTGTTTTCTTATGGCCTGAATTTACCCCAGCCATCTCTGCCCTTCTGTCAGATCTTATCCCAGATTGCTGAAAACACTGAGGAGTTTAAATGCTTGTTTTTTCAAAAACCCACAGGGAAGACAGCAGCAAGGAAAACTCAGAAAAGCTGGATGTGTGTGGTAAAGGGTGGTAGAAATTGGTATACCAAAGCTAACTTAGAGGCTGGCCTGCTTTTGAAGTGAAGCCAGTAAACTGAAGACAGAGGTGATTGATAGAAGTTTCTCTTAAAGACCCCATTTACCTCTGGAGTGAACAGGACCAGGACAGACTCAGGCACATCCTCCTCTTTGGCAGCATGCTCTACTATGTTGGCTGAAACAATTGTTCTGATTTCACAGAAGTCCAAGAAGTAATGAAACCTTAACCCTTCTGTCTCCTAAACAGAATATCATGTGTTCTTTATTTTAATTGGATTGATGCCATGCTGGTACTTCAGTACAACTATCAGCTTTACATAAATCCTTGTGCATAAGTTGTATACTCCTGAATGATGCTTTAGCACCACATTCCTGTGCCTGTGTGTACCTGCTGTATCATTCTGTCAGAATTCATGTCTGCTATGTATGTGTGTTGTGCACATATTGCATGTTTGATGCATAGACTTGGTATAGGAGAAGATGGGTGAAGGGAAACTGTAGAGTCCAAAATATGCCAATATCTGATCATACAATCACAGAATGGTTTGGGTTAAAAGGGACTTTTAAAGGTCATCTAGTCCAACCCTCCTGCAATGAGCAGGGACATCTTCAACTACATTAGGTCACTCACAGCCCCATCCAACCTGACCTTGAATGTTTCCAGGGACGGGGCATCTACCACCTCTCTGGGCAACCTGGGCCAGTGTTTCATCACCCTCATTGTAAAAAATCCTTATAAAAAAAAATTCCTCATATCTAGTCTGGATCTACCCTCTGTTAGTTTAAAATCATTAACCGTTGTCCTATCACAACACGCCCTACTAAAAAGTCTCTCCCCATCTTTCTTATAAGCCCTGTTCAAATACTGAAGTGCTGCTATAAGGTCTCCCCAGAGCCTTCTCCAGGCTGAACAACCCCAACACTCTCAGCCTTTCCTCACAGGAGAGGTGCTCCAGCCCTCTGATCATTTTTGTGGCCTCCTCTGGACCCATGGCAACAGGCCATGTCATTCTGGTACTGAGGACTCCAGAAATGGATGCAGCACTGCAGGTGGGGTCTCACCAGAGCAGAGTAGCAGGGCAGAATCCCTTCCCCAGCCTGTACTGGTAGTGGGGTTTGCTCTGACCCAGGTGCAGGACTTTGCACGTGGCCTTGTTGAACCTCATGAGGTTCACCTGGGCCCACTTCTCCAGCTTGTCCAGGTCCCTCTGAATGGCACCCTGTCCTTCAGGTGCGTCAACCACACCACTCAGCTTGGTGCCATCTGCAAATTTGCTGAGGGTGCACTCGATCCCACTGTCCATGCCATTGATAAAGATATTAAACAGTACTGGTTCCAGTACAGACCCCTGAGGGACACCACTCCTCACTGATCTCCATGCGGACATTGAGCTGTTGACCACTACTCTCATTCAACCAATTCCTCATCCACTGAACAGTCCATTCATCAAATTCATCTCTCTCCAATTTAGAGAGAAGGATATAGTGGGGGACTGTGTCAAAGGCTTTATAGAAGTCCTATCAGATGACATCCCTAGCTTTTCCATTGGCCACCAATGCAGTCACTCCATCATAGGAGGCCACTAGGTTTCTCAGGCAAGACTTGCCCTTGGTAAAGCCATGCTGGCTCTTGAGTGACATCCCTGTCCTCCATGTGCCTTAACACAGCTTCTAGGAGGATCTCTTCCATGATCTCCCCTGGCACAGAGGTAAGGCTGACAATTCAGAGATCTGCCAGCTCTGTTCTGCTCTCTTGTCCCTGAAGGCCATTTCCCAGGGGGTCCTTTTGACAAACTTTTTCAACAGCTGGAAGTTTGCTTTCCTAAAATTCAGGGCTCTGACTTTACTCTTCACCTGACGCACATCCCTCAGGACTGTGAACTCCACCAGTGTGTGCTCACTGCAGCCCAGGCTGCCTCCAATCCTGACATCACCGATGAGCTCACTTGAGTTGGAAGCCATCAGGTCCAGTATCACATCCCCTCTGGTAGGTCTGTCTGTTACCTGGTTTAAGAAATTATCCTCAATGCACTCCAGGAGTCTCCAGGTTTGCTTACACCTTGCCATGCTACTTTTCCAGCAGATGTTAAGGTGCAAATTGTGTGAAGAATTGAACAGATGCTAGGAGTGGAAAATCCAGCCCGAAAACCAATTTGTAAGAATTGATATTTAGAGGGTAGAGAAGTTCACAGAAATAGTGTTACCGTGTTTGCTTATCACTGTGAATACAGTCCAACCTGATCAGTTCCCTCATGCTGTTTGCAACACAAATTCAACAGCCATCTGCTGCCACATGGGAGTTTAAAATGGAAATGGGCTCTAAAGTGAGAACAGGTTTTGTAGTTCTGTACGACCAAAAGTTTGTTCATTTTATAATTAATCTTGGAGTCCCTGCAAAAGGAAATGTACACTCTTTAAATGGTGTTGACAGACCAATGAGACCTCAGGTTTTGTTTTCCCTAGGCTCTTAACTGACTGTGAATTATGGCTTTCCCAGGAATAGCAGCAATCCTAATTATAGCTAGTGCCCATTGCAGTGAGTCCCTTATCACACCAGAGTTCCCACAAGCTGCTGAGATAGTTCTGACTTCATTCAGAGAGCTATTGCTGCCAGGCCAATATGCTTTGTCCAACAGGAATGAGAGAGACCATACTAATTATTTAAAAAGCACAAATCGTGAAAAGTAAATTAACGATGAACAAATTTGTTTTCCACAATGAAAGGTGCTACAAAGACTGACTATAAAATAGCAGGTGTTAGCTCGGCTACGTGAAGCTGCGGTTCCCCTAATGATGCTCCCCAATGCTGCCACCTACAGGTGGCCATTCTCTATTCCGGCCCTTCAGGCACACCTCACGCTGTTGCACCACCAAAGAAATAACTTCATTTGTTTGTGCAGGCAGAGTCTCAGCCATCTGACTTGCCACATAGCAAACTCAGCATGGGCATATTTATATATTCTTATGTATTACAGAGAGCTGACCAGAAACTGTTCAAGGGAATGTTAAATGCAATAAACTTGTGTCTGTATTGATGTCTAGGAATACACAAATCTTGTAGAAAACTTTATCAGGACTCTTCCCCCGCCCCCTGCCCCGCCCCCAGGTTTTTCCCTGGCTGCAGCTTTCCCCCACAGGTCACCTTATTTTTTTTGCTCCCTGAACTTCCTTGTGCCTTGGCGGCCAACAGGAGCAGGCAGTGTAATCCCAGCAAGAACCACTCCCTGTGCTGTGAGCGAGTGGATGGGGGAGAGTTCACAGAAGAGATTGTGCTCAGGATTGGTTTAGACATCCACCATTTGAATATCTAAGCAGCCATGGCACTGAGCCATATCATGGGGCCTTTCCCACTGCGGACAAGGAAGATTCCTGTCTTGCTGGGACAGACCAAATCTTGCCTGGCATCTTAACCACCTATAAAAAATAGTCAGATGGTAACTAGTCGAGCGTGGCTTCACCCCTGCTTACAACATTCTTCATCTTGAGCAGCTTTCAAAGGTAAAATAAACTTCTTTTTCAATGCTGAAAATGTTGAAGACATTACCCCAGTCTGTGACCTTGTCTGTAATGCAGTTAAGGGAGCACCTTACCACCAGGTTGTTCTGATATTATTTCTACAGCTTCCAGTCCTGCAGCACTTGACTGGGTGATGCTTTTAATGGTGGAACTGAGCGTTGTTATTTGAGGTAAGAATGAATATGACAGGCATGTACTGGTGCCTGTCACGGTGTTTTGCAATGTTTCTTCCATACACCCAAGTGCTCACTGGCAGGAATTCATACTGCACAGGTCGCACACTCCATGGCCTGCAGCCCAGACTGTAACAGGTCACTATTATTTCACATGTGTGTACCAACTGCACTTGGTTGGGGTGTAAAGTGAGGCAGGACTCACTTGGCTGTTATATGAAAAAAGTTGTGTTTATTCTTCCTTCAAAAGAACCTTTTCTTGCTCTATTCAGTACCCAGACACCTGTAGGGTGCCAAGATGCTTGGAGCAGTGTAGGGCCATGTAAAGATGTTACCCTAAATCACATAACTTCTCCATGACCCATTCAGCATCTGTTCTTGCATCCTCACTATCTCAAGGGCAGCTCTGTCTGATTAATACTGCATTTGGAGAAGGCTTCTGTTACCCTTTTTCCTGTGTCATTTAGGTCCCTGCAAGCTATTGAGAAAGGCGAGTGCCTGACTTTACAAACAGGCCTGCTTTGTTGGAAACACAGATGCAGCTTAGGCTAGACAATGACCTCTCAGTCTGGGGAAAGGAGAAGGAGGAGGCAAAACATATTTTCTTGTTGTGTTCAACTTTTTATTTTAATTTCTCTATGAGAAAATTATTTCACAACATCCTTCTCTCTAAATTGGAGAGAGATGAATTTGATGAATGGACTGTTCAGTGGATGAGGAATTGGTTGAATGAGAGTAGTGGTCAACAGCTCAATGTCCGCATGGAGATCAGTGAGGAGTGGTGCCTTCAGGGGTCTGTACTGGAACCAGTACTGTTTAATATCTTTATCAATGGCATGGACAGTGGGGACAATGGGATCGAGTGCACCCTCAGCAAGTTTGCAGATAGCTCCAAGCTGAGTGGTGTGGTTGACACACCTGAGGGAGGGAATGCCATTCAGAGGGACCTGGACAAGCTGGAGAAGTGGACCCAGGCGAACCTCATGAGGTTCAACAAGTCAAGTGCAAGGTCCTGCACCTGGGTCAGAGCAAACCCAGTACAGGCTGGGGGATGAAGGGATTGAGAGCAGCCCTGCAGAGAAGGACTTGGAGGCACTGGTGGATGAAAAGCTGGACATGAGCTGGCAACATGTACTCACAGCCCAGAAAGCCAGCCATATCCTGGG
Source organism: Podargus strigoides (assembly GCA_028020825.1). Lineage (NCBI taxonomy): Eukaryota > Metazoa > Chordata > Aves > Caprimulgiformes > Podargidae > Podargus > Podargus strigoides. The sequence goes on from CM051633.1 coordinate 8,242,345, forward strand.
CTGCATCAAAAGAAGCATGGCCAGCAGGTTGAGGGAAGGGATTCTGCCCCCCACCTGCAGTGCTGCATCCATTTCTGGAGTCCTCAGTGCCAGAATGACATGGCCTGTTGCCATGGGTCCAGAGGAGGCCACAAAAATGATCAGAGGGCTGGAGCACCTCTCCTGTGAGGAAAGGCTGAGAGAGTTGGGGTTGTTCAGCCTGGAGAAGGCTCTGGGGAGACCTTATAGCAGCATTTCAGTATTTGAACAGGGCTTATAAGAAAGATGGGGAGAGACTTTTTAGTAGGGCCTGTTGTGATAGGACAATGGTTAATGATTTTAAACTAACAGAGGGTAGATCCAGACTAGATATAAGGAAGAAATTTTTTACAATGATGGTGTTTCACACACTGGCCTTGGCTGTTCAGAGAGGTGGTAGATGCACTGTCCCTGGAAACATTCTAGTTCAAGTTGGATGGGGCTCTGAGTAACCTGATCTAGTTGAGGATGTCTCTGCTCATTGCAGGAGAGTTAGGCTAGATGACTTTTAAAGGTCCCTTCCAACACAAACTATTCTATAGTTCACTTAGGGATTTTTTTAGTGTTACTTCAATACTTATCTCTGTGCTGACTTCTTTAATTTTTGCTGTTGCTTTAAATTGCCACAGGAATATTGGCATTGTTTGTAATAAAAGATGGTCTTTCACAAGGAACATAGGGCAAAGGAGCTCTGAGGAGAGGACTCCTACTTTAGACAGTGGAGATGGTAATCTCCCTCTTCTGCAACTGTATTTCCATGTCCCTTCAGAATATTTCCTCTCTTTGATACAGAACTTTGGTGATTGATAAGCAGACATACGGTGCAGCTCCAGTGCCATGAATAATTAATTTTAGAAGCAGCTTTATGAAAGTAGCTGTCATGGAGGTTTTAAGGAGAAGCTCTTGCTCATACAGTGCAGGGAATTGCGATGACTGCTGTTCTGGTAGCTGTAGCAGGGAGTTTAGCTGTAATGAGAAAAGCATTCAGAGTCCAAGAATCACCACCAAAAAAACTCACTGAACTATTTTTATGTTTTCAGAACTTTTCATGGTGACATGTTTCTCAAGTAGTGTCAGCCCCTCTGTTACCAAGGTTGCTAGCCCACCGGAGGCTTTAGGAACAGGCTCTTTACCCTCGCCATCTCAGTAACACAAAAAACCCCTAAATGTTGTTTCAAATTATAGCAGTGGGATATTTTTCATACTTTTTTAAAAATTAGTTTTTCCTCTTGCAAACCTATATGACCACTCTCTCTCCTTAAACTCACTTCTGCCAGCAAGTCTCTGTCCTGTAGCACTCTGGTCCCCTTGCTTGCACTGTCTCCGGAGTTCCCTGTACTGGAGTTACTGGCATGTGTGCCCAATTTGTCCCTGTTGGAGCAGAAGCTCTTGGCAGATGGGCCCTGGGTACTGTGGAAAATCTCAAGCACTGGAAAATGCTACAAGATTGCCATTCCCTCTCTTTTTCCTTCTGTAGTCCCACCTAGATTACTTGTAACACTTTCAACCCTACAAATATACCATAACTATTTGACAAAATCAATTTTGGTTGGGTTTTTCTGTGAGCTCCCAGCTCTCTTTGTGACTGCCATAACCAGTCTCGCTGGGGCTGTGACACTGGAAATGCTGGCGTTGCAATACCAGGTGGAGCCCTGTCTGTGCAGGAAAGTTATCCAGCTAGAACAGAATAGAATAGAAAAGAATAGGTTACTTTTAGGAGTGTATTAAAAGTAGCATACAAACCACGGGCTGAAAGATCACTGATTTTAATCTAAACTGAAAAAGTTGCTCCTTTTTGTGACTGCATGGCAGACTGCTGGTTTAACTGTTCAGTTCATGTTAGAGTTTATCTGGGAAAGGGGGAGGAAGAAGAGGAATAAAACTGCCATGTAGACAAAATTGGGTCACTGAGATATCTTGGGGAATAATTACTTTGAAAAAAATCTGCTGTTATCCTTGTGTGATGCCAGGGAAATGGCACGATATAAACAAAGGTGTTATTTTTCTTACTGTCAACTTCTCTATGGATAAGGGGCTGGTGATGGTAACACTTTCCCACTGTGTCAGGCAGCTTAATTAGTGGCAGTGCAGTGATGTAGTTTTAAACATTAATGGTTATTTAGCACTTAGGAAGCCACCTTTTTCAAAGCAGTGCCTAAAGTCCCCATGCAGCTTCAGGCCACTCTTGGGCTAGCTTGTGCTGAGAAGGATTTTCTGAATAGGCAAAACAGACAAAGGAAGAGTGAAAATACCACCTAAACAGGACAAATATGAGCACCTGATGTTGGAGGAGAAACCAAGTGGTGTCTGGAGAGTGTGATGGATGGACCTCGAGACTAAACCCAGGTTTTCTGAAGCTCATCCTGATGAGTCTTTACAAAATCCATGCCTTGCTCAGGTTGCTTCAGATTTCTCCTCAAGAGGTGTGATCTTAATTATAGCTGTTGTACGTATATGTATTCCTTAGTGTGTCTACTTTTTGGAGGAGATGAAGGAACGTCCAGATGACGTTTTCTTCTATAATTTCTGAGTCATTCTAGATTACCTATAAACATTTTCTCTTGTGATACAGGGTGAGAAATAATAGGGGTCCCTACATACACTTAGTTTGAGACTGCTTCCTAGCTGAAAGCTGGGAGAGGAAGTGTGAAGAGCTGTATTTGAGACACAAGGAAAGGAAAATGCTTTTGTCTCCTGGCCTTAGAAGTAGAGAAGGAAAATGTTTTGATGCTGTCTTTGTTCACTTTTTGTCACTGTTCCCTTTACCTTCCCTTTGGAAAACATGAAAGAACATCCTCAGCCTATTTGGGTCTAGTGACTTAATCTTGACTAAACAGTGCTGCTCCAGAGGAATGAAGATGCATGTCTTAGTACTGATATTCATCATAAAATAAACCTGGATGTCATTTATAAGGCAGTAAATTCACTTTAGGGGCTTCTGCAATTGTCATTAAATGTTAGCTCTACAGGAGCTCAGACAGCTCTGGCAGCTGGGAGAGAAGGATGCTGTGAACTGGGGTAGGAGGGAGAATTCCAGGAGAAGTAAACATGCAGAAAACATTTGAAGCATTTCAGACAAGCCAAGCTGTGGTGGGATGGCTCGGTTATCCTGGAGGACATCTCTAGGTGTTCAGATACAGCTGGGCTCCTTGTTTTCCCTCCTATGTCCCTTCTTTCTCCATCAGTCACAGCAATGGCAGAATGCAAGAACTGGCCTGCTTACAGCTTTGCAGGGGAGTGCTGGGCTCCCAGGCTGGATTTCTGGATTTCTCCCTTCCCTGCTTCCTACAGCCAGACCCCAAACTTGCTGCAGCTTCCTTCACACTGTACACAGGAAGGATGAAAACTAGGAAAATTACTCCCCTTGCTCCTTTTATTGTAGGAGAAACTGTGGAAATGCTAGACACAAGAAATTTGAGGAGATATGGGGTACTGGCTCTGTTTTTGCAGTCCTATTTGGGCACTGTGCACACACAACACTACAGAAAGGGATCCCTCTTTCTTCCATTAAGAGGAAGGACAGGACCATACTTTTGCTATCCTGATAAGGTGTTTTGTTTGGGTTTTTTTTAAAACTGTTTTTTACTTTCTTAGAGAAGTGTATCTATCAGACATTTCAGGAATGTCACAGCATTGCCTTGCCTGGTTTTGCTGGAGGAATTCTTGCAGGCCTGGAAAACAGGTGGAAGGCAGCTTTCTCAGCACATGGGTGAGATTTCAGAGTTGCCCAACTTGAATTTCCTCTAAATTCCCCTTTAGTTTAAGATGGCATCTTCTGGGTTGCAGGAATACTGTGTTACTGACTACTGCTAGATTTGCCATCGCTTTAAATCATGATTAATGTCTTTTTAGCAGAAATGTTATGGTCAAAGCCCCAAAGATGCATTCTGGTAAGACTCTCTTCCCCAGTTGCCTGCCTGGGCTGGTCTTTCTCCTCATTTTGTTGTAGCTTTGAGTCTATCATCCAATCTACTAATTGCAGTAAACCTAGTCAGGAAGGAAAGGAGGTAGCAGGCAAGAATAGTCCACTCTGAAAAGGAACTTTTCTACCAGATCTGTGCTATGGTGAAGAACAAACTTCAATGTGGTATGAAACTCTGTGGTTTACGCCTGTGAATAGTCACCCATTGCATCAAGGTTGGTGTGGGGCTCTAACCAGCCACCAGTGGGTCTAACTGGTCTCAGTATCTCTTCTTATGGTGGGAACTTTCCTTTGAAAAATGTTCTGGTTTGAAATCTCTCAGTCCAAATCCCTTTGTCTGTTAGTGTTGTCTTTACCTCTTTCAGCCTCTCGTATAAAATACTGCTGCTTTCCCCAGTGTGGCCGCTCACATGCTGCTATTTCTCCCTGCTGGTATAAAATGCTGCCAACCCTAAATTGCCCGTGCAGTTTGACAGGGTCGGATGGGGAGATAAACAAGCAACACTTGGATGGAGCAGGGATAGCAGCAGCCATGTGATATACTAGTATGGGACCTTGGGCCCCAAGGTACCAAGTGCTGGGAGCAGCTGCCAGCCGAAAGAGAAGTTGCTGCTCCGCTCCAGCAGCCTTATGGGCAAGGTCACCCACCCCACATGGTTTGACACTAGCTTTGGTGCTATGGGTAAGTCATCTCAGTAACCGGTCCCTGGTCGGGTTAGGGTGAGGACAGGGCAGGGAACTCCGTTGCCCTGGTAGCAAGAGGGACTGAGGGGGTGCCGTCGATGCCATCACAGGACAGCCTGGCTCTCTGTGGAGGCACACAAACCAGGTCTGCATACGGGTGCTGCTCCTCTCCCGAGCTGACAGGGGTTTGGGATATTGATCTCCATGCACCACTGTTCCCCATCACCTGCTGCAAGTGTAACTAACTGCTTCGTGTGCTGCTCCTCTGCCTTTCGTTATCCCCACTTACTGTGCTGCCAGGACTACTGGTTCATTTCCACGATGCAGGAGGTTGGACCCATCAAAAGTAAAGTACAATCACTGTCTTCAACAAAGAAATCTTTCTTCTAGTCATTTGTCTGGTGTTGGGCAGGTTTTTTTAAAACAGATCCCAAACAAAACGCTATTCAGTTGGTGTTCACACAAAGTTTTGCCATTAATGAGTTACAGCAGCCCAGATCTGGGCTCCAGTTTCTGACAGACCTTCTGTCAAGAAAGACCAACCTCTAGTTCTCCTGTCTTCAAGAAAGTTGTGATTTTTCTAAGTTTTAAATGCCACCTAAAATTAACCCTCATTAAAATACATGTTCTCTATTCATTAAAGCAGCAGCAAGATACAGAAGAAAACTCTGTTTTCCTTTGCAGGTCAACTTTAAGGGCAGCACTATAAGCCTTCTCTAAGTCCTTGAAATTTTAAACTACTTTCTTAGCTAAGGTGAATACCACTGACTTTAAAAACAAACTAACCCACCCTTTCCCCTTCTGAGGGAAGTCTAGGGTGAAGTCTGCAATGGAGTCAACCAACAGGACCTCAAACAGTTCTTGGATGCTTGCTCCTGGGGTCTGAGATGGGCCGGGATCCATGGGGCACCAAGGAGAAATCCCAGCTGCTGCCGTGGTGCCTGCAGCGAGGCCGATAAATCCGTACACGGCAGCGGGGGAACCTGGAACCCGCTCAGCTCTGAAGTGGAACACCAGTATTAAACTTACCACCCGTTAGGTGCTTGCCTGTGAGTTACAGCTCCTGCTCGGAGCCTTGCAGGAGGGGCTGAAGGGGCTGCCGGGCAGACTCGTCCCCATCTCGACACAAGGCCAGCGAGCTACTTTTTGTCCTGGTGTGGAGTTCGTGTCGCACAAGGGGAAATGCAGACTCGAATGGAACCCCTGGCCTGTTTCTTTTCCTCGCTGCCGGGGGCTCTGCCGGGCCCGCTCCCACCAGCCCCCGGTGGGCGAGCGGCTTCACAAAGCGCTTGTTCGGTGGGAGGAGGAGGGCAAAGCCGAACCTCAGCGTGGGAAGAACTGACCACCCTTTCTCCGGGGGCGCAAAGGGGCGGCAGCCGCGCTCTTCGCTTCGGAATCCGCCAGGGGACGGCTGGGCCACCTCCTCCGGCCTGCCCGGCTGCTCCTGCCGTGACTCCTCCGCAGGACCGAGGGGACAAACACAGCAGGACCGCCGGCCCAGGTGTACGGATGCGCGGCGGCGGCCGGGCCGCCCCGGGCCCCACCGGCGGGCGAGCGCAGGACCCCGGCCCCTCCCGGCGGCGGCAGGCGGAGCGAGCCCGGCCCCGGCGCCGCCCCCTTTCCCTGCCCGCCTCCCGCCCGCCGAGCGCAGCGCCCCGAGCATGGAGCCTGCCTGAGACGCTCCGCGGGCTCCGGCAGCTGCGGCGGCGGCCCAACATGGAGGCGGCGGCCCCGCCGCTCCCGCTGCTGCTGCTGCTGCGGCTCCTGGCCGCCTCGCTGCTGCGGTGCGGGCCGGGCTCGGCCGGGGGTAAGCTCGCCGGGGCGCCGCGGGGCCCGGGGAGGCGGGCGCCGCTGTCCCTTTTGTTGTCGGACTTGGGCAAACTTTCCCCGCGCTCCGCCGGGAGTGCTGCGGGCGGCGGGGGGGGGCGGGGGGCGCCGGGCCGGGCCGGGGCGCTCGCAGCCTCCGCTGCCCCCTGCCCCGGGCTGCCCCCCGCGCTCCCCGGTCTGCGGGAGGGGCGCAGGAAGAGGAGGCCTCTCGTCCCGCTCCCGTGGGACGTGTCCCGCCGGCGGCGTGCGGCGCTCTGCCCGCGGGGCGGCTCAGGTGAACGCGCGCGGTGCAGAAACGGAGACAAAAGTCGCCTCCCCCGTCCCGTCCCCGGTCCCGTCCTTCCGCGGTCCCGGCCGGGGACTCCTGGGAGGTTCGGGAGGCGGGTGCCGCTCCTCGGCCCTTGGCAGCGCTGCGGGGCGGGTGGGAGGAGGGCGGGTGTCCGCCCCCCAGCTCCGCTTCAGGGCTGCGGGCGGAGGCGGGGGGCACCGGCCCGTGCCCGGCGGGGGTGTGAGGGGTCGGCCCCAGGCACCGAGCCTGCCCCTCGCAGCACGGTCCGTGGGCGAACGTGCTCGTCCTTTAAAGGTGCGGATGGATGGACGGAGGCAGCGCTCTGCGTGCGCGGGGGAGAGCCGGGACCCTTCCCCATCCCCCCCCCCGCGCTCCGCTTCGCCCCCGGCTCCGTCACCGAGATGAGGAGTGTGTCTGGCTGTGCCCCAGTGTGTCTGTCTGTGCCCCAGTGTGTCTGGCTGTCTGTGCCCGAGCACATCCCCGGTGGGTGCCGTGCCCGGGTAGCTCAGAGAACTCGGCCGCGTGACCAGGGCTGTCAGAGCATCACCTCAGGGCCTCTTCCTGGACCACCCACCTTTCCAAACTATCTGTAATTACTAGAACTGTCATTTAGCAGGAAAACAGACCGTTTTCTGCTGGCATCGTCGTTCTATATAGTTGGTTGGAGCTCTGTGTATTATGTATTGTTTATTCTGTCAGGATTAAATGAAAAAGATGCCCTTTGCATCTCACCTTCTCCATACACATGGCCTCAGTTTTTAAAAAACGTTTCAGAAAACCTGAAGTGTGGCTTGTTCCTCTCTGAACACTGATGTTTGTGTAAAGATGTTCATGTTCTTACTTGACTGAATGAAGCTATGTAGCTTTAGGGGGGAAAAAAAAAATCAACTTATAGGAGTCTTAAATGAAGAGAGAACAGGTTGATAGTGTCCCTTGAGGGTTTACTTATATTTACTTAACATAGTCTAATAGAAAAGAGTATTTTTAAAAATGGATAACTTTGTGTGTGGAACTCTTAGGAAAATAAGAGTGCGCAACAGAACTAAAAAATAAGTTGTGACTTGGAGTTTGGTTTTATGTGATTCTTTTGTTGGGTTGATCTGGGCGGTACTTTTATGGACAGCAAATCTGTCCCTTCCGAAGGAGCAGGGATGTACTAGGAGATGCCCTCCGTGTCTTTAGGTCTGTTCCTGAGAACCCCCGCTCTGTAAGCAGATGCCTGACTTTAAGGGACTTTTACCTCTTAAAAGTATTTTGATGTGCTTATCTTACAAATATGTAAATGTATCTCTGCAAGACTGGGGATGTGCTGGAACTTCTGCAGTGTTAAAGCTTCTGTGAAGTTTGGCATGTTATAATAGATTCTGAATACTTTGGCTGTGAAGTAATTTGCTGTGGAGCTGAGTCTGTGCTCTGTATGTGGTGGTGACAGGACTGGTTTTATTTATCGTTATTGGAATAATGATAAACCTGTTTCAGATATGGGTTACACTGGAGTGTCCTTGCACTGACATAGGACAAGATGAGTGTTGTGTTTGGTGCTTCCCTGAAGGGAGGAAGCTTTTGTCTGTGCACAGTATTCAGGAACAGGATGGTTATGACAGTGGCATGTTTTTGTCTGAAAATATTGTAAGCTCTGAATGTTTAACACTGCACAGCGGGTGTTTTATGTGGGGCTCTTAAAATCTGGAAGTAGTTGAGATACTTCTTGTTAAGTTCTTGTTTAAGAATTATCTCAAGCAAGAATTACTTTTACTCAGACTCACCAGAGCTTGGTTAGCTGTTGCTTGTCATGTGCTAGAACAGTCCCCAAAATTGTGAGACTGTACCTTAGTTTTCTTTAATGGAATGACTATTTGCCTGATACTAAGAAACACAAGATGAAGAAAGGTGACGAGAGAAGTGTGACAGGGTGGTTGCAAAACTTTGAAACTGGGGATGCAGTGTGAAATAAAAAATTCATTTTAGAGCACTAAAATGGCTTTTAATTCATACTGTTTTTCCTTAGATAACCTAAAGCTAATGAAGCCTATCACTGTGTTTCAATGTTTCTTTCAGGAAAGAACACTTGCTAATTTTATGACAGGGAAATGTGCTGTATAGGAGTCCTCAACTGCATTTCAGTGCCATTTCAGGCAGTCTGCCATTGATTTAGGGGTCTATTTTCCTAGTAACTACTACTAGCATGATGTGAGTCTGTTGCAAATTATGGTCATAAATCCTCTTGAAATAGTGAGGAAATACTGAAACTCCAGACTGATTCTGAAGTTTAAGTTGATGCTTTCAAAGCACTGAATCTTCTCTCCCCATACAAAGGATAATGGCTTTAATTGTCTTTTAGGTATGGCGTGTGAATTCATTTGTTACAATTTCATTTTAAATGAAATTAATTTCATTTAAAATTAGTTTTAAAGCATTCAGAGATGCTTTAAAATTACTCGTTCTGTGGATGTGTCTGTAAGACACACCAAGTCAATACTTTAGAAGAGTGTGTATAGCCTGGTGTGAATTCCGCCGTTTGTTGCTATTTTTGAACCTTTTTTTAATCTCTGCTGCTTTATCTTTTATCTTAAGATTTTTTTTTTTTAAATTGTTTATAATGCAGTCACTAGTAAGATAGGCCAGGGGTTTTGTTCCAGCTGTAAATTTTCTCAGTCCTGCATGTTTCTTGAATAATGAAAGGCGAGGTAACTTTTTAGCAAACACAGAGATTGTTTCTGGGAACTTGTCCTTTATTATTACAGTAAATTCTGGCAGGATAACCAGAAATAAAGGTTACAGAACCTGTCCTTGAATATAGACACACACGACTTACGAAGAGTGTCTAATGTAACTTTGCTTCTAATTAAAATTTAGCTGGCAATGTAGAGTTAAAAGTAGTTGTCTCGGTTTTTATCAAAGCAGAAATAAAACATGTTTTACTATTTGTGATACTCAGAAATAGCTTTAATGACAAGGATTAGTTTCATGTTAGATCAGTATTTTTTTGTGAACATGCTGTATTGTATGAAAGCAATCTGCCATCTTGAGGTTGAGAACTAGTCTTAAATTCCTTGTTAGAAAGAAGCTATTGTAGGTAACTTTATTGCTCTTCGTTCTAAGAAATCCTCTTAGTTTTTCCTAACATCTTTAACCCACGGGCTATTAAACATTCAAAATGTTTGGCTTTTGCAAGTTCAGGATTTCTCATGGGAGTTGATACGTCTGAAAAAACCACAGCACTGAGAACACTTGAAGGAAATAGTTATTTTCTGCTCAAGACCTTTGTGAAGAACTCAAAGAGGTATCAACCTTGAGCCTTGCAGGAAGAAGGACATCAGCAGAATTCGTATCCCCCCAGTTTATGGCACAGGCTGGCAATGGTGTGATTCTGCTGTGCACAGTGGAGCTGCATTTTGTTTAGAGATTTTGAGGTATGTGGATTATTTTCGTTTTTTGCTGTATTGCTTTCCAAGAGGATGTGTCCAAGAACTGCCAGTTCACTTAGGGCAGGAGCAAATAGTTAAGGTATTGGCTGGGCATGCTGGCTGGCCAAAGCCACGTGCTGTTTGGACCTTTGGGACATTCTGAAGTAGTTGAAGATGTTGCCATCTCCTGACAGCACACAACTGGGATTTCTGAACTGGAAAAAATACTTCTGGAAAGTCCTACCCCCATTAAGTTAGGCCACGGAAAGTCTCATGGTGGAGTCAAAGGCTGTTTTGAGCAGTTCTTGACATTTTTGGTGATTAAACAGTTGTGGCGAGAGGAGGGGAGAAAATGGGCAGTATTGTATAAGTACAGTTGTTCGTTGGTAGTTTATGGGCCAACAATTCCCTCGATTCCTTCTCTCTTGGAAAAATCAGAATGTGGAGCTCACCAGCATTTCATCTTTGTGGTTTCTGTTTACTAAAGATTGAAAATACTTGTTAAGCCACCACATTTTACTGAGAAGCTCCAAAGAGTGTAAAGAATGGGTGATGGACTGGTGTTGAGGGTCCATGTAATGAACAGGAATTTTAATTTAGCTGTTGTTTCCTTTACTCTTGCTTGACTCATGCATTGCCTGACAGCATGGGCAGATGTGAGGGGTCATTTTGTATTGATGTTGAATCCATGGGCAGCTTTTGCGAGGATGACAGTACATTGACACGTGCTTGATTTAAATTGGTTCGTTTGCTCTGGGTGATAAAAGGGTAAAGCAACTGAAACTACTTTTAAACAAAATAATTACTTTATATGAGTGTGTTGTGTTAGATTAGCTTAATGGGGACAGTCTGCTGGGCAAAAGAGTTTCTTGACTGTGAATCAGCTACAGAATTGTCTTCATTTCACAGTACAAAGGTTTATTGCTATTGCAATAAACAGCACTGACAGCAGATGCAATACTAAGTTCCTGGTGCGATTGAATGGTCTGAGGACATCATATGTTGGCATATGTATTTAAAAATATCTCTGCTAATAATAATAATATAATTGTTGAATGCTGTTTTGCACTGTGGCTTTCTGAAGAGCTGTATGAATATTAGCTAATTCTGAACATTCTGCTAACATAGCATCTATCTTTTATACATAAGAAAATAGAGCTTCCCCAGTTTAAGTTGACTTCCTTTAAGCAGTAATAAAAGTTGTCTTTGTGGCAGACAGAATTAAGGTTTTTGAACTCTGGTCTTCCTGTCGAGACTGTAGAGGTAAACCAGGTAATTGTTCAATAAAACTGTGAAGTGTGCTGTTCCTGAGCTGTGGTGAAAAAGGATGCAACTGAAGAAATGAAGTTGCAAGTGTGTTATAGTTATAACTCTCCCCTCTACTGTGAAAAGCAGAAAGATTCTATTCTGTTCTATTCCTGTCTTTGGTGGGCTTGATTTTCAGTTTTTCCTCATGGATTCTTATTAAATAGCATGTGGTGTCTTGTGCAAGTGCAGTGCTCTTAATTTGGTAGTTCTGTCCTTTGTACAGGACCCCTCTTGGCTTGAGTTTTGTCTGAGAGGGAGGTGACTGATGGAGTTACTTACCTTGACATCTCTTCATTTGGCTCGGGATTTGACCGCATTTTGTGATGGTGATTCCAGAGGTTCTCTACTACCGTTTCTTTAGGTTGCCTTGAGTGTATATGGACTTTAATTTCACCGTGTCGTTGCACTAAATGTGATTCATTAAAACTTTATTAATACTTCTTTTTGGAAATGGCTGGTTACACATGATAGTAAAGGTGATAAATTACCCTTGGGGTACTCTTGATCCTCAGTCTGCAAGAATTAGATTGGAAGTAGGAGGTGGCAGTAAGTGAAAACAGAATCACAGAATCACTGAACAGCCTTGGTTGGAAAAGACCTCTAAGATCACCCAGTCCAACCATTAACCCAGCACTGCCCAGTCACCACTGCCCCATGTCCCTCAGCACCACATCTCCACGGCTCTGAAATCCCTCCAGGGATGGGGACTCCCCCACTGCCCTGGGCAGCCTGGGCCAGGGATGGGGAACCCTTCCAGGGAAGAAATGTTTCCTAATATCCAGTCTAACCCTCCCCTGGCACAACCTGAGGCCATCACCCCTCATCCTGTCACTGTTACCTGGGAGAAGAGACCGACCCCCCCCTCACTGCCTCCTCCTTTCAGGGAGCTGCAGAGAGCAAGGAGGTCTCCCCTCAGCCTCCTCTGCTCCACACTGAACCCCCCAGTTCCCTCAGCCGCTCCCCATCACACTGTGCTCCAGACCCTTCCCCAGCTCCACTGCCCTTCTAATGTTGCTTCATTATCTTTACCACATGAATTACAACCACAAAACTCTCAAATCAGAGAAGCCTGACATTCTATTATGTGTCTCTGCACATGTTCCCAAGTGAGCCCTGCTTGCCTTGGGATATAGCTCGACCTCTTCTTTCTGCAGTGTCTGAGAGTCAAAAAAAAGCCAGAGAGTGTGAGCAAGAGGTGTCTGTTCGTGTTTCTAAACCTCTTGGCAGATGAGGAGGAGCTGTGGATTGAGTGGACGTGCTCATGAATTTCTTGGGTTTTGGGTTTGAGAATCAACTAGTATTACTAGAATGGGATTTTGTAGATGTTCTTTTTCTTTTCTGCTGTTCAGTGCTGGGTCTAAGTAAATCAAAAGGAAAAGGAGTGGATCTGACAAAATGTGATAAGTGTACTGTGCTGTTATAATCTCTGGGTTATGATATGTCATTTGGGAACATTTATGGGATATTGTATGTCCTTATGGCTTAAGCTATGTACTCCAGGTTTTGAATTAGGCACGGACTATGCCCAACAGCAGTAAAGTACTTAAATCCTTGTCAATAACTTCAGCATACTTTATGTGGAAATTTCAGTTTTACTTGGACTCCAGGTGCATGGATGCTTTGTCCGGTCCTTGTACTTTTTTTTTTTCTTTCATTTTTCATGAGCACATTCTTTTGTGTTCTTCCAACTTAAAACTGTCCTAACTGGACTTCAGAAAGAAAAAGAAAACAAACAAACAGGTGTGTTTAGAAGACCAGAAATATAATTAAATGTTTGGGGGTTTTTAATGGAAAACTTCCCACTATAGTGTGAAGTTGCTTCCTGTTACACCTTTGTGAGTTGAGAGGCAGACATACCCCTAAGCCTACTCGGTGTACTTGTGTTTGTATGAATTAAAAACCAAGCAGCACAGAATGCCTAAGTGAGATGCCTGATCCATCTTGTGGATCAACCAAAACAAAATGCTTTCAGAAGACTTACATTGCTTCAAATCAGCCAGTGCATACAGTGTCCTGACCTACAGCTGCACTTTGTTATGCCACATCTCTGCCATTCCCTTTTCTCTGGATAATTCTTAATGAAAGATTTGGGTTTGGCCTTTCTGTGAGAGATGAAATGCTTTTTCAGTGGACTCACTATGACAGTGGTGGTCAGAAGTACCCTAGTTTTATTTGGTGCGTGCCCCTGAAGAGCTAGGTTGTGCATGGTGTAGGTAAGTATTCTGCAGGTTTCCCACTAGGACACGTCTCGGGGAGCTTTCTGGAGTAGCTGGCTTATGCCACCTGAAGCTTTATTTCTTTTTAGTGTGGATTTCTTTTTTTCTTGTTTCTTAGCCTTCCTAAATAATACACTCTTTATGTCTGGCTCTTCAGGCAAGACTGAAGGGTATCTTTTGTGACATTGAGTGAGTGGTCTGCCAGCTGCTTCGTTCTTACGAGGTTTTGCTCTTTCTTGCACACTGTGGGGTGCTTGGGCACTTTGTCATGTCCTTTTCCATCAGCCCATCATTTCTGGGATGCTACCTAAGCCGTGGCGTATTCCCGTGTAGCTGATTTCTCAAGCTTATTTTTAGAAGTGTTGCATACTTGATGTTTGAGGTGATGTGAAAGGCCTTGTATCTTTATTAATATTATTGTTCAAGGACTATTTCCAAATAATTGGCAAGGGACAGTTTCTACAGGTTTTTGTGCAGGTATAAAAATAATTTTTTGGGGGCAAAGAATGATTGCTTTAAAAGGACAATCACAAAGCCACGGTATTTGGAGTAACCTGGGAAATGTTGCTGCTGTGTATCACTCTTCAAATACTGGTTTTAGTTCAGTCACTTAGACCAGTGTCTTGGTGATGCTGTGGAAGTATATTTGTGTCTGTTTTACATTTCATTATGGAGTAAGAGTTTGTCTCTGCTGATGACAGCGAATAATTCAAGGAGAAGGAATGAAAGGTTAAGAGATTTATTCTCTGATGTGTAACTATAGAGAATGCCGGCGTGTAACATACTTAGTGGTCTTTCTTAACAGCCAGAATGCTGTTTCTTGAAACAGCATCTTTTTCTTCTCAAAAGAGCAGACTTTAAAAACCAAAAACCTAATCCTTTGTTTTATAGAAGGTGTTACCTTTGACCACCGAATCATAAATTACCCAGTGTTAGATGTGTGTCGATTGCCTGTTATATTGTGGATATAGTTTAGAGGAGCTTTGAAGGCGTTAATTTGCATAACCAGTTATTTCAAATAAAGTGTGGCGCACTTATGACTTCTGTCCCATTTAAGGAAGGTCACTTATGGCCACCAAGTTATCTGTTTTCTCTGTCACACTATGTTTTAATTTCAGTTATTAAAAATTTTCTGTTTCTAGAACAATTGAGAAGCTCAGAATAGTTTTCCTGCCTTATGGGGAATAAAATAGGATATAGTTTTTAATTTTCTTTTGATTTTTATCTGATTGTTTCCCCTGCTTGATTGTTGGCAGCTTGAAGTATGATGTGTTTTAAATTTTTTTTTCTTTTTCTTTTTTTCCCCCTCTCCATCCCCCAAGGGGAAAATGTTTTAACCTCAGAAATCTGTATTGGTGAATTACCTGGATGTGTCCTTTGCAAAAGGTATGAAAGCAAATTAAACTGCTGTGTTGGTATTCATGTCAGGTCAGAGCCAAGAGGATGAAAATGCACGTTTTCCACTTAGGCACTTAGCAGGTCTTCCCAGCTGTGGATGATTTAAAAAAATAAAATAGTCTATACATTATCTGCACCTTCAATAGCTGAGTAAAAGAAATCTGTAGTTTTGGAGAACTGTTGTCTGTCTGGGTTTTAACAGCATGTCTGGATAAAAGTTGACTATTACTTACCCATGTTCGAAAACTCAAGATAGGCAAAACTGCAGTGAAGCCTCAATTAATTGAACTTGGCTCATTTGCAAATCCTTTCTTTTTACCTGCCCCCAAACCTGTATGAACCTGGATTTTTCACCTCATCTCATCTTTGTTCAACACCCACCAACTCTGAGTCACAAAATGCCACTACACTCGGGGTCAGCTGTGACTGTGGAATCTGTGCAGAGGAGGAGAAGGTCTTCTATGATGCCAATAAAGGATGCATTTGTTAATTGCAAAAGTCAGACATTGTGACTACTAGAAGGAACCATGTGCCCTGTAGAGAGTTGGGGAATATTTCTGGAGGCTTTTTTGAATGGAGTAAATCAGCTCTTAAGAGAGCTCAAAACTTAGTTTCTGTGAACATCATAGCTAATTGTAAAATTGGGAGAAATACACACACACCAGCAAAACTTTGAGTGAGTGTTGGATGATATTTGCAGTAAATAAACTGTTATCTACAGGTGTTCTGTAAGAGCTGCAGACAAATAACTGAAGTGAGCTTGCATGCAGAACTAATCCCTAGCATCTGAACTTCGAATGGCATGCTTGATGCTTACTAAGTGTATTAACAGTCTGCTGCTACATCTTAATTGCCTAATGAACTTTGACAAACGAGTTCTGCAGATGGTTAATATTTTCAGAGGAATTGCTGTCTGTTCACAGCCAGTTTGTGGCCACAAATGTGATACAGGTTGTGATGAATTTTCTCTCTGAAATGTTTTCATGGCTGTGGTCATTCCACTCATCATTGCCATCACGTCTGACTGCAACTGAAAAACCAAATGCTCAGCTAGAAAGATTTTTAATTTAAATTTGAAGGGCAGAGAGTTGGTCATAGAGTTATCCTGGCTACTTTTGAACTTCCTGTCCTCTCTCAACGCGACAGAAAAGGACGTTTGTCAGAACTGAGGGGTGGTAATCCTTCTACTCAAAGGAACCCTGGACCATTGTGACGAAATCCCTGTGTTAGGTGCCTGTTAATGCTGAGGTCATTCTGCTCTCTGCAAATTTTAGTGTTTTAAAGAACCTTTGAGACATTTGTGAGAAGTGAAGCTGTTTTGCATGAGCCAGAGAACTGGAAAATGCCTGGATTTTACTTAGGGACTGTAGTTACTCAGAGTTTAAATGTGCTACCAGACCCCTCAGTTCTGTGGAGCAGAGACAGATTTTCTTGTAGTGCACAGAAGTGCTGACTAGGCAGAAGTAATCTCTGGCTAGTTTATGCTGAAGTATGTGCATGTGGAAGGGTGTGAGATATTTGGGGTGGGGGTGGGTATTCCACATACGTATACGTGTGAGTGTGTATGTGATACGTGTGTATGTTCTTAGGTGCTTAAACACTTGGTTAACCGGTTTCTCCTGCTCTGTTTTTTTTCCCCTGTTCATTCTAATGGTTGTGTTATGGAATAACTTCCAGTTTCTGAAAAAAACCCCACCAATGTTAGATCTCAATACATAATTTTAAGGAGGAAGGTTTCTCAGTTGCTAGGTGTGGGGCTGGAGTTCAGCATACCTAGATTTGGTTTTGGTCTTGTTACAGAAGCATGCCCTTAAGTCTGTGGACTCCAGCTTTTCATCTGAGAGAAGGTGACAGTGATACATAAATGTGTGTCTCTGCATGCATCTTGGAGTGGTTCACACAAGAAGCACCTCAGAGTAATCTTTTCCTGAACAGCTTTTAAAATAATCTTCTGGTGTTAAACCTCTCAATGACTAGTGTTAGAGCGAAATGAAGCTGCAAGCTGCCAGGATGGTAGGTAAGGTATCCCTGAAAAGGTAGGGTGCTGTGTATTTTATTAGTCAAAATTGTATGCCTGATCATAGCTTGTGGCTCCATTAATGTTGTCTGCCCATGACTGAATTGGTAAAACTGGAAAAGCTGCAGTTTAGCCTGTGTTTGAGGATTGCTGCTTGGCGTTTAGCCGAGTCACAATGGAGAGGAGAGCAGGCAAAAGTACTTTACACTTGTCACCTGTGTTCTATATTATCTCTCAGCTTGCATGGTCCCAATTAAGGTGTTTATTGTTATCTGCAAGAGACTGAAGTGATCTAGGATTCGTTTACCTTGAGGATTGCCACCTTGACACATCCAGCCAATCGTTCTCCATCCTGCTCCAGTAATTACAGCTCATGGAAAATAACTCCGGTTGCTGATCCCCTGGGTGTGAAACTCGTGGCATCTGGAGCTAGAGCACATCTGTGCTGGTCTACGGGCAGAATTCAGCCAGTCCAAAGCTTATTGCATGTGGGGAATGATACAAGTGACTTGTTTTCTCTGAACAATAGCTATGGGATCTTTGTAAGCATTGGCGCCTCGCCTGGTTATTCTGAGTTGGTTTGGTTTTTTGTGTTTGTTTTGTGTTTTTTTTAAAAATTATTTTATTTTTTTTTTCCCCTGAGGAAGTCTGTGTGCAATGAGGGAGGATGTGGAGTACTGTAAGCTGTCGATGCAGCTGACTCAAACCTCCAAGCCATACTTGTCCCTTGACACTCGTGCTCTTACGTGTGCAAAATGCGTGTGTAAAAGCTGCTGTGCCCATCCAGAAGGCAGTTGGTAGATACAGGTAAAGTGTGGGGTTTTTGTGCTTTTCTGATTCTGTGGAGTTAATGTTGCAGGGACACAAAAGCAAATGTTCTTTTTGAAGGAGATGTACCATAGTACCCAATTTTGTGGAATGTTCTTGGGACCTCCTAGTATCACCTCCCTTGTACAGATCATAAGGTTTTTGTAGAGTAACAGAACTTTGAGATGGAATATGAATTTAAAACCTAACAGCTATTCCACACTTACTTCCCCAAGGGTATTCTGGAATGGCTTCCCCAGAGGGATCTGTTCTGGAATACTTTATTGTAGTCTTTACTTAGTCTTAGCCTTGGAGTTCATTTTGTTCTACAGGGATTGGGGCTGGCTGGTGTTACTGAACCTGAGCGTTGGCTGGTCACATCTTGATACCAGCTGATTATTATCGTGGTTGTTTATAACTTGACATCTGTTCATATCCCTGTTGACAGCCTGTTAGGACCTTTTTGTCCGCAAATGTTAGTTTCTGAGGGAGGATGCCTTCTTGTAGGTATTCCTTCTCTCAACATATTGCCAAAGGCCTATGAGAACATTTTGGGTCATGTGGCAAGAGTGTCTCCAGACCTGTTTTTGGCCCTTGGTTAGCAGTGAGCCAGAGGCAGGTGGGAGGACTTGGTTGAATGTACAACAGGAATAGCAATGATTTGCTTGGGAGCCCACACTGTAGGGATAGGTACACTCAAACCAGTGTACTAGTGTGGGGTAGGAATTTGTTCTTTTACTTGTAAATTCTGCTGTTCTGTTTAAATTACTGCTAAATTCTCCAGCTGTTCAGTTCCCTGGCCATTAATTGGGAGGAAGCTGCTTTACACATTCCTGCCTATGCTTACTTTGAGACTCTAGCAGTCCTTTTTTATAAATAAAATCTTGATCTCTGTTGGAAGCTAAAGTGGCTTCGGGTCTCCCCTCCTGTGTGAATGTCATTGCTCTCGCAAACCATTGTGTTGACAGGAAATCGTCATTGGTTCAGTGAAGCTTCGTAGCAAGTGAGAGACTGTGTAGAATTGCTCATGAAAAGCTTTTGCGTGGTTTCTGGAGGTTTGGGCATCAGCAGGCACGTGGAGAGGCTGCAGGGATAAAAATATAACTGTCAGCTGCTGTGCTCTGAGTTACAGCTGCATGCAATGCTTTCTCCTGTGTAACTTGTCTGCCACTTTATTGTGAGGCAGAAGCAGTATACTGAGTTCTACAAAAGCCTCCCAATTTTCTCCAGGAACTAGAGTTCTGATAACTTTTATTTTTAAACTGAAGTGTTTGTGTGCAAGGATAGAGCAGTCAAGCGCAGTGGGAGCATAGGTAAGCGTTACATGTGCACACTTATGATTGCAAAGAGAAACTCCAGCAGTAGTTTGTTATTATAAAGTCTGAACTAATGTTGGCCGTTTATAAAAAGGAATGGACTTTGCAGGGTTATTTTCCTATTTCAACATGAGCAGGACACTGGGAACAGATTACTGTGAGTATTTGAGTCAGTTGTGTTTGCTTAGGGTGCTTGGCAACATTTCATTCCATGAAAGTTTAACTTTTTAAGCTATCTGAATTAGTTTTCAAAACTTTGACCTTCACCAGGCAGGTAACATGTCTGGAAAAAAAAAAAAAAGTGGTTTTGTTTTGTTTTGTTTTTCAGTTATTGGTGTGTATGATGTCAGTTGTCAGACAGATCACTGTTGTGTATGTGGCCAGAAGTGAGTGTGTTCTATTTATTTAGAAAGACTTTGAAACACGGAATGGTAATTTATTCAAAGTCCTTTCATAAATAATGCTTATTCCTAAGAGGATAATTTTTGCTGGGATGATCCCAAAACATTAACACGTAGATCAGCCTACAGCAGAGAGCATTCTGTGCCCTGCCTTTCTCCCATGTTGGGCTGAGCATGTGCCAAATGTGCGATCAGACTCTTTTTGCTGGTTACTATAAATCTTCCAGCTTCAGCTCCACCTGTTGCACTGGCTTCAGCGATGCATCAGCAAAGCAGTAATGATTTCAGAATGCTTCCCAGTGTCTGAAATGGCATGGAACTTCCTAGTTCTGACAACTGTAAATTCATGTTAAAAAAACCAAGAATTCCTGCAACTTATCTTTGAGCAACCTCTAAGCACATCTTTCTATACAGTTGTAAAATTGGCTCTAACAAAAAAGGCTTTATTTGAATAGTACACAAAAGTTTACATGCAAACCCCAAATAGCCCCAAATTTGGTTTATCTGCAGCTTACTGTTTAGATTTGAGTTACTTTTTTTTTTCCCATCCCTGGAGGCTAATTTGATACTTAAATTAAACTCAACAAGTGGTTCTCTTGTTGCTTTCTAAGTCCTGGAGAAGTTGGTTTTTCTTTTTTTGGTTGTTTTTGCTTTGTTTTGGTTTGGGTTTTTTAACAATTTAAATAATATTTAGACACAGGTTGCTGCAAATGAGATTGCAATAATGCCATGCTATTCACAGTATTTACTGATTTTAAATATTCTAGAATCTACTGGGAGCATTTTTGTAACTAAAGGTTTCTTTAAGCCTGAATGAAAAGGAATTTGTTTGCAACACCTGGTGCAGATTAGGAAGAGACTGTGTTTCAAAGGGAGTGTTTTGTCCAGTGGTTTTAGTTTGGGCAGTGTCCAGCTTCCATACCATGCCTCATCCAGTGTGTGTGGCCGTGTAGTATAGATTAGAGGACTAGGCTGAAGGTAACCTCCTTAGTTACCTTTTGTTTTGTGGGATGTCTTTTCCTTGCTCAGTTATTATTTAAAAAATTATTTTACTTTATTCCCCCCTCCTCTTCCCTCCCCTCTGCTCAAACATGTTATTAATAAATACCTGCATCAGTGAGCAGAGAGAGAGAGAGGCTGCTTTATGATAAAGGGTGAAATATGATTTAAATCAATTTTTCTCAAGTCCAATAAATCTGTGATACTGTAAGATCAAGTATTTGATGGGTCTAACATATTCAACTTTGAAGGGAGGATAATACCACTTGTTTCCATGCAATTCAGATGTTACACAGCCTATCATTTTTGTTCTCTGTATTATTATTATTTTTTTAATAAATGAAATTTAAACTCCATGTGTTATTTTTACAGGTCTTTAATTGTTTGTGCTGTACCTCATTAGTGACAAGAATAGCATCTTGGAGGATCTTCTGAGCAACACAGAAATGCAGCATGTGTTTGCATTTATAGTTCAGTGGGATAGAAGGTTAATTGTACGAATAAACTTGCACAGGAGTAGATAGATGCTTTCTCCTTTGATGTTGTACTGTTCTCTGGTGTCCTTGCACGATTACTGCATGAGATGAAGTTTCTAATTTGAAAAGTTCAACTTAAGTGGCCTTTCCAAATGTCTGGTGTCATTTGACGTGTGTATATACATATGTGTGTATATTTGTATATATAAACATAATCTGCATTCTAGGGTTTTATAAAGGGAACAACATAATGCTGTAATCAATGGAGCACATTCTTGAGAGGGTTTAGATGCCCTGACTTCCTCCAAGTAAAACACAAGAAAGTTGATGTTTTTCACATGTTGATAACATAGAGGAAATAGAGTGCATCTTCTCGCTTCAGCTCTGCATGGTGCAATTACTGAGAAGTAGTGGATGGATGACAATGACTTCTACTTACAGGCTCCTCAATGACTTTTATAAAATGAGTTGGTGGTTTTGAGTCTCATTCATGCTGAGTCGGTAATGTGTATCACACATTGCAAGTGTTAGTCATAGCAAAGCAGACAAAAACCCTGAAATGGCAAGGTTGACCCTTATTGCACATGGTAATTAATAGAAGACTGACATGAGCGGGGAGTTTTGGATTTTAGGTCCCCTTTGTAAAGGAGAAAGAAATCTTCATTTTTATTTGCATCCTTTAGTATATTTCTGCACTAGGTGAGCTTGATAAAGGAGTTATCTGCTTGTAACGTTACAATGGTTTCTGTAAGTCGAAAGTGAAGGTTGCCTGAACTATGAGCAAGTAATTAGTTACGGGCTGAGGTGCCCAAGTTTAGTGTAGCAGTGAAGGGCTTCGTCCACTGTGCTTCAAGTTACTGCTTGTTTGGTGTGGGTTGGTTGTTTTTTTTTTCCTGTTGGTTGGCTTTTTTGTTGTTGTTTTTGAGGAGAAAGCTGTTTTTCATAAAAAAGGGAGTGCTTTGTGGTCTAGTTTACATCTAGTTTTTAGAGAAGGTAGTTTTTTCCTCTAAGAATATTCTGTTTTTTCAGCCTCCTCTTTCAGGCAGTGCTTCCAAAGCTTGGTGGGTGCAGGCACCATGTCCAATTTTGTTGCAGTTCAGTAATGAAATGTACGGTGTCTTCCGTTTGTTCATTTTTAAAATTATTCACATAAGGCTTACATTTGAGGCATAACATATCTTTTTTTAAGCAAGACTTACATCTCTAGTGTGTAAGAAAAACAAGCCTTTCCCTTTGCATATAAATATATGGGTTAAATTGGGTTCACAAGCCCCTGTTGTATTTTAAGAGGGCAGATCTTTGCTTCTGTATTGAGTCGTTGTAGTTCATACCTGGATGGAGTTGCTTAAATGCCCGTGGTCATTTCTTGTATTTCATGTTTATGAACAGTCCGCTGCAGGGTCTTGTTCATAAAGAGTTAAAACGATGTGCTGGTGTCTGGCATGTTGAATGTGCCATGTTTGTCTTATTTCTGGACTGGAAATGTGGTTTTAGGCTGTTGGTTGCAGCTTTTTGTATTGTTGTTTGTATTTTGCGGTGTTTTTAATAAGTAAAAAAATATACATATGTATAATAGGGAGGGCAGAATCCAGGACAGTTAAACTCCCAAACAGTCTGCAACAGCTGGGAACAGAAGAGGTGCAACAACTGGTTGTAATAAGCTTACTGTGCTTAAAAGGCATTCGCCAGAGAGGGGAAACAGGGCACTGACACTCAGTCCAGCTACGAGTGTGTTACACGCCAGGCAGTGCACTGCACTGGTGAGTGTGTGAAGTGTGTTCTGTGTTAATCAGACTCCCAGTCTGTCTCCTGAAGGACAGCACTATTTCTTTCTTTTTCTCAACTATAGCATAGGGTTGGAATAGTTGTTTGGAATATCATTTAATCTGAAATGCCCTGGATCTTTTCCAGACACAAAGGGAGAAGGCTTCCTGCCCTGAAAGTCCTGAGTCATGTCTTCATTGCTGAAAGAGCTGTAATTCTTACACTGATATTGCAGTCTGGGTGTAAAAATCCTGATAGAGCCAGTGCAGCTCCATGCAGGTGGTGAAATCTCAGGTGAGGAGTGAAGTAACAACACTGGCTTTTTACTTGATGTAAAAGTTTCCTTTACTGTCATTTTCACATTGAAGCAGCTGTCTCAATGTAGTAGTTACATCTTTCTCTTTAGCAGTGAAGACACAGCCAAATAGTGCAAATGAAGGGTGGAGGAAAGGGATGTAGTGCACAAAACAAATAATCAGATCAGCAATGGCCACACGTTGCTTGAGTCAGTTTTGGTTTAGTATGAACAAATGCACTTTACTCTGCCCCCCATGGTGTTCCTTCCTTCTGTAATGCTACAAGGGTTGTACTCTTCCTTCTGCAGGAATAAGGGGTAGGTTTTGGATAGAACTAAATAAATAAAAAACCCCGTGGATGTGTATTGTCACAGTTCTATAAGCAGTTTCAGAATTTCTTTATTTTTATATATGGGGGAAAATGGCTGCATTCCTGTTTTTCTGTCTACCCTTCCAGCAGTGTGCTGCTTATATTTGTGGCCCTCGGATTTTGCAGATGAGCTATGTGTCTTTTGACTCCCAAAAATGGCAGCTGGGATTTTGTTTGAGTTGGTACTGTGGCATTTGTGTTTGTTTTTTTTTAAATTCTTTTTTTTTTTTCTTTTGCCTTCTGTATTTGAACCATTTGAACTGAGGCATATCCCCAGAGTTATTCTTTTGGCACTTAAATTTGCTGAAATTGGAGCGTGGAGAAGATGGAAAAACATTTAGTCACAGTTCTCTGGATGTGTTGTGTATGAGGAGGCCATTTTCTTACTTGCAGTACACCTTGTCTGGGCTGCCAGAGGGGTGGGAGGGCTGGGATGGCTGAGATCACTGTTTGCCATAGTAAAATGTATGCCTTTTTTTACTCTACTAAAATTTGTTTGTAAGGTAGCTTGATAGTCTAAAAGAGTGTAAGTTTACTCTGTCTGGAAAGAAACACTAGTTATGTTCTTTCTTAGCACATAGAGTTCCTGTCTTGGCTCTGCCATGGACCACATCTTGCCCATGGCAAGACCTTTAATCCCAGCCGTCTCTGGGCTTCCTTGCATTCTTGCCTTTATCTAGGCAGCAAGCTCTTCAGGTGTGAGAGTCCATAATGTGTTCCAGTTGTGTCTTTGGAGTGTGAATCTCATTTCTGGCTGCTAGATGTTACCATAATGTGAACGATGACTGTTCATGTTGTGTAAAGCTTGTGTTATTTTTTTATTTTTTTTTCCCCCATGTATTTTCTTTGTAGGGAACAAATTGACTTCCTTCTGATTTTTGCATCCCTTTCAAAATGAACTGAAAGCTTTCCATTTTCTTTCTTGTTTGGGAAAGGCAGATATGTGTTGGGTTAAAACAGTTAGGCTTGGCTGTAGAAACAGGTGGGGAAACCCTGGGTAGAAGAAAACTGAAGAATTAAGTCTCAGAGTGAACTGGGGAGAAAATAATATGTTTTTTCACTTTAACCTGCTGGGGAAGTTGAGGTGCACCATACTTTTCTAGTACTTCTCCTAGTTTGTGTTTCTGCAATATGAGAATATGTGACAGCATTGTGGCAGTTGTTGTGCATGCATTGTGGTTAGGTTCTTATGCCTGTAGGATGTTACTCAGACTGACATGATAATTTCAAGAGGTAAATAAGCCTAATTTGAAAAAGAAAATATGACTAATAATTTGTTGTAGCTCTACATAAAAATATTTTGAAATCTTGAGTTTGTGCGTTTGTGGAAGGCTTGGTCTACACTTAACACATGTGAGTAAAGCAGACCTGTGCCTGACACCTTGTTTTTTTTTTTAAGCACAAAACCACCTATAAAGTTTCTTCCCCTGAGCACTGTGTGTACAAGTGACAGCAGCACAGAGCCAGTGCTCTGCACGTCTGCAACCAGACCATACTCTGGCTGCAGCTCAGCTGAGAAGTTGCCTTAGTACTTTTTTTTTTATTTCTACTTGTCTTTTTCAGCTGAGTTGCTTTTGATAGGATTGGCTGAAGGAAAGCAGCTCCATGTGCAGTTGCCCTGGCAGATGTCAGGGACCAGAACATCTGTGAGGTAGCAGGAGACGGGGCGCGCCGTGCAGCGGGGGGTGCGCAGGAACAGGCCAGGGGGAGCCGGCGGAATTCAACCAGATTGGGCTTCGGGCAGAACAAAACACATCTCAGCCAGCCCAGCACAAAGGGATCCCTCCTCACACAGCACAGTGGGAGCTCAGTTTGCCCAGAGCTCGTGGCTTGGTGTGGAATACTGTTTGTCAGGGGTAGGTGCTGCGTACAGCCGGCACTGCCCGCGGAGTGTAGGGAACCCCTCTGCAGTTCTGCAGCCTTCCTGCAGAGAAGAGCATCACCACTTCTTTAATTTTGGTTTTAGTCTCCTTTTTGGGACCTTGATCCTTGATTACATATTGCACCATTCTGCAAACACTGGAGAGTGACCAATTAACGACTAATGTTTATACAGAGCAGTAATTAGTCAGCTGCAAACCCAACAGAACCAAAAATCTTGAACAGCCCCTCTATAACTCATTTTTAAGGCCCCAGATTTCCATTCTCTCTCAGATTTTCTTCAGTTTTAAATAATTATCTAGAGCCAAAATCTTTTCCAAGAAAGCAAATGAGCATTCTGAATTCCAAAACACATTTGTTTTCGTGCACACACAACTACCAGCCTATAAAAATAGGAACAAGGAGACTGATACAATCTGCTTTCTTTTGAACATTACCAGTACAGATCCAAATATGGAGAGTCACTTCTGTTCTGGAGGTTTGGAAGTGACAGCTATTTCTTCTGGAAATGTCCTTAAATTCCACATTTTGGAGGGACAAATGGCATAAACAATTATTTTAAATTATTTTATGTTTCTTCATCTAGGCTAGCATTTGTAGTTTATTGCTTTCTGTTAGGAACCCTTTGCACACTTAGATAAAGGAAGGAACAATTTTTGCCAATTTATGATCTTCACTAATTTGCAATACAACAGAATTATGAGTGAGCCACATGCACCTCTAATTTAAAGGGAAAATAATTTAATGGAGAAGACATCACTCATGCTCTTCTGTCCAACAGTGACATACTACCAAATCTTAGTTTGGTACTAAGAGTCCTTGGGACTCAGTGTTGAAGTATAGTCACCGGTGGAGTTCTTAGCAAAAATTTTTGGATGCAGGGAGAAAAACGTATCACAGTTGCAGATGCTGGCTGCTAGGTAAATGTTAATGGACTCTGAAGCAAGAATATTATCAGTTAACGAGCAATATTTGCTTACCTACCTTACTCAGATCAATTCGAGCTAACAGTGTGCTTTGCAAGTCTGTGAACTGCAGTGCCACTGAAAACAGTAGTAGCATTAATGTGCATTAACAGCAGAGTGCAGGCATGCCCCAGAGAGCAGGATCTTGTTTCATTTTGTCCATAAAAATCATACACTGATTGCCAAAGACACATGAAATCAGTTTATCAAAGTAGCTCTATGGCATCGTGACATCTCTTTTAATTAACACTTTCCTTCAGACCTTGGAGGAGTTGAATTTTCAACTCAATTTGTAGTATACTGTGATCATTTTAACCCCCAAGTAAAGCAAGTCAGATTTTTTTTATTTTTTTTTTTCCCTCACCCTTGGCCAACTTCTGTCAAAAAATGGAAGTAAAGTTAGTGAAATCCTGAACATGCTCTCCCAGAAAATCCTGTTTTTGAACAGGTGTTTATGAAAAAGCTAAAATATCAGAAGCACCATGTATTTGCCTCCACAATGTATAAAAACAGAACGGCAGAAAATCTTCCTTTGTGTAGTTCCGGAAGGAGAAGCGCTCCAGATAACTTGCACGACGAACACTGACCTTAGGGGAGACAAAAGGAGCCATAAGGAATGAATTTAGTTTAATCAGGGTTCTTGGCTAACACAGAATCATCTCCAGTAAGGACTGATTTACAAAGCTTGGAGCACATTACTGTATTTATTTGTTACATTAGAGGAGGCAAATTATCAGCGATATGAGTACAATATTACAGATCTCATTGTCTTAATCCTGTTCACCTCATATTGTTTTTGCTCTCCTTCCTTCCTTTGCTCTCACAAAAACAAAATCTTGGAATATTTGACCGGAAGAGTCACGAGATTTGCAGAAAAATCAGAAGTCCAGTCCATAACTTGGTATGAAAACTTATCTCAGCTTCACACCCTCTAAAGCCCAGTATCTTGCGGCAGGTTTCCTTTAACAAGATGGTTTCACTTGGGAAGATTCTTAACTGCTAGGAGAAAACCACATCAGATTGTGGAACTTATGTTTGAGTCTTCCACGTCTGACTTGATTACACTTCTGTTCCAATAAATAACATTTGCCAACAGCTGAATCTAGCACATGCTGTTTCTGAGCTGTTTTCTGGCTTTTACAAACATATTACGTTTTCAGGGGTACATGCTGTATGTTTGGTGGATGGAGAAGTAAAATGTCTTTTTTTAGCTTTCTTAAGATTTGCATCTTTCGGAGTTAACTTCTGGAACTAGAAATTGGAAACAATTCAGATCAGAAACAAGCATACCTTTGTCAAGCCTATATTTGTTCAAGTCCTGGAGAAAATTTGCTAGCCAAATTTTCCAAATTGTGTAGAACCACTATTTTATCCATTAAAAGTTTGGAACCACCATCGCTGCATCATGTACTATTACTGGCCAGACAGCTGTCTGCTGAACCAAGGAGGAAAAAAAATAAACTGCAAAAAAAACCCCAGAAAAGAATCGTGCTCCCATTGGCATCCAGAATCTAAAAAGGGAACACTGCAGGCTTATTTTTCCATTAGTGGATTGACCTGAACTGTTATTGACAATAAAAGTCATGTTCAGATGCTCACAGAAGTCACCCCTTTGCATTCTTCTAAACCAGTTTAGCAGTAGTAGGACAAATCTTAACTTTCCTCTGCAGTTTTAAAACTCTGCTGAGCATAACATGAGGGTCGGGAAAAATATGCCACTGCATTTAAAGTAACTACAGCAACATTATTGCCATGTACTCTGCACCACAGAATGTGAAACATCCAAGCATGTTTTTGTCCTGCCACATCCCCTATCCCTATTTTTAAGCACTGCCTTTGCACTTACCCATTTTGGCAAAGCCCAACAGCAATACCACGTAAGAGACTACTTCAATGCCACTTCTGCTTATTCTAAAATCAGAAAATACCAGAAATCTCAATGGATAGGCTGTTTCCAATTTTTGTGGGTACAAGCATAGTGCCATATTAATTCTCACAAAGAAAACTGTCATGAGTCAGCTGACAGATAGCTCCAGTGTGGTTTGAGTAGGGTAAACACTGTTAAGGAATTGAAACTAGTGTCCTATGGTATTAGACAAAATATAAATTTGTACTTTAAAAAATCCTTAATCAAAATATGAAACCTTCTCACTGACAAGACAATGGAAGTATTTGGTACTACAGAATCAATGCAAAGAGGAGCAGTGTTTGAACAGGGTGGTCTGGTAGAATGGAATTCAAATCCTCATCTGCCAAGTTCCTTCCCAGTACTGCCACCTCATGAACATCCATTCCTAACTTAGCTGTCTGGGTCCAGCATAGGAGCACAAACCAGTCAGGAATTCATGCACAATCCACCACCTTGCAAAGAGAGTAACAGGGTGGACTTTGTTAGCACTGGGCACACAAACACCACTACTCCTATCAAGTTGAAGCCATTAATTTCCTAAGTCCCACATAAGAACAGTTTGATGCAAACATGCTGTCTGAGCAGGCAGTTTACAAATCTGTGTGTGTTTCACTTAACCAGCCAAGATGTGTAACAGGTTTAGGAGAGAGGTAAAGTATTTGTTCTTTAGTATCTGAACAGCTATGGGTAACACAAGTCTGAGTTTGTATTTAGCAAATGTTTCGACTAGTGCTGCAGTAGTGATGCCAGTGTATTCTCATAAAAGAGCCACAGACCTGCCTTGACGTGATTGTGCCTGCTATCAGCAACTGTATTTTTATGGTGATATCTTCTTGGTAACTTGCACAGAACATGGTCCTTAAAGACTTCTGAACTGAGCTTCTATCTGAGGTAGGGTCACTGCAAGCTTTTGTTAGAGAGACACTATAAAGCAGTACTCCTCTTCCTTCAGTGCAAGTAGTTTATAGATTGCCTGTACAGTTAGTTTTTTGGACCCAGGGTTACAAATTGTAAGTGCTTACAGCATCTTTCATTCTTATGGATGGCAGCGACCAGTTGAGCTGGAAGAGGTGAGCATCCATCATAGTAGTCTGTGATGGATCTGGAGATGTTTGCTCGTTATATCTTGAGACAGCAGCTGGTATGTGAGGCCTGTGACAGCCTTCCGTGTATCGTACCGTTCTTAATTTAACATAGAAGAGGTGTGGAGGCTGGCTGTGGTGCCAGTCAGTAGACCTTGGGAACTTTGGCCATCATCACTGAAGTTTTCAGTGTAACCTCCCTTGGAGTTCAGTACAGGTTCTCGTCTCCAACCAGCACTGAACTAAAAAGTTGACTTTTAAGATTGGGGGATGCTCAGCTTAACAGCCATTTTCAAAGTGCTGGTTTTGAAAGCTTGTTGTTGGTGTCTGTCTGAAGCCAAAATGCCCTAATCTTCAATAGATGGTATATTTGCATTTAAGCTGTTGTGTGCATTATGGTTCTTGAGTAGCAAATTCCAGCAGAATCCTCAGAAGAATAAACAATTTATTGTGAGCAGTATACATCTGCTTTTGGGACAATCCCATGTATATTTTAACCTCTGTGAAATGCTCGGGTGAGAACCTGAGGTCAGGAAGAGGTGGGGGTTCAGACTGCAGAGATATTATCTGTTTAGCATTAGCTGGTCAGGATTGCATGAGGCTGCAGTCCTCGGAACTGTTTGGCTGAACACCAGTAGTGCATTGCACAGAGAGAGATGGCAAAGAGCCAGTTTTGCAATAATGTTTAGAAATTTCCTCTAACAAAACAGACCAGATGAAAATTGCTCTATGCTCTACTGAATCTGTGTTGTCCTCTAAATAAAACATTTAAAGTGCTTTCAAACCTTATCGAATGAGTATCTCAGCAACTTCATGTAAGTGTGCCCAAATCGCGGCAGATATTCTGGGTTTTGTTTAGTTTTTCAGTGGATAGAATCATAGAGTGGTTTGGGTTGGAAGGGACATCAAAGTTCATCTAGTTCCATCCCCCCTGCCATGGCAGGGACACCTCCCACCAGCCCAGGTTGCTCCAAGCCCCATCCAACCTGGCCTGGAACACTGCCAGGGAGGGGGCAGCCACAGCTTCTCTGGGCACCCTGGGCCAGTGTCTCACCACCCTCACAGGAAAGAATTTCTTCCTATTATCTAGCGTAAATCTACCGTCTTCCAGTTTAAAAGCATTACCCCTCATCCTATCTCTTCATGGTCTTGTAAAAAGTCCCTCTCCAGCTTTCTTGTAGCCCCCTTCAGGTACTGGAAGGCCACTGTAAGATCTTCCTGGAGCTTTCTCTTGTCCAGGCTGAACTCTCTCAGCCTGTCCCCAGAGCAGAGGTGCTCCAGCTCTCAGATCATCTTTTGTGGCCTCCTCTGGACCCTCTCCAACAGGTCCATGGGCTTCTTATGTTGGGGGCCCTAGAACTGGACGCAGTACTCCAGGTGAGGTCTCACCAGAGTAGAGGGGGAGAAGCACTTCCTTCGACCTGCTGGCCACACTTCTCTTGACGCAGCCCAGGACACAGTTGGCCTTCTGGGCTGCAAGCGCGCATTGCCGACTCATGTTGAGTTTTTCATCAACCAGCCCCCAGGTCCTTCTCCTCAGAGCTGCTCTTTATCCATTTTCCACCCAACCTGTACTTGTCCTTGGGATTACCTCAACCCAGGTGCAGGACCTTGCACTTGGCCTTATTGAACTTCATGAGGTTGGCATGGGCTCACCTCTCCAGCCTGTCATGGTTCCTCTGGATGCCATCCCTTCCCTCCAGCGTGTTGCCACACCATGCAGCTTGGTGTCATCTGCAAACTTGCTGAGGGTGCACTCCATCCCACTGTCCATGTTGCCAACAAAGATGTTAAACAGCACTGGTCCTAGCACTGATCACTGAGGAACGCCACTTGTCACCGGTCTCCATGTGGACATTGAGCCGTTGACCGCCACTCTCTGAGTGCGACCATCCAGCCGGTTCCCTATCCACTGGGTGGTCCATCCATCAAATCCGTGCTTTTCCATTTTAGTGACCAGGATGTCATGTGGGACAGTGTCAAACACTTTGCACAAGTCCAGGTAGATGACATCAGTTGCTCTTCCCTTATCCACTGACGGAGTAACTCCATCATAAAAGGCCACCAAATTTCTCAGGCACGACTTCCCCTTGGTGAAGCCATGTTGGTTACTTCTAATCACCTCATCTACATTTTCCATATGCTTTAGCAGAGCCTTCAGGAGGGTCTGCTTCATGATCTTGCCAGGCACAGCTGACTGACTGCCCTATAGTTTCCTGGGTCTTCCTTTTTTCCCTTCTTGAAAATGGGGGCTATGTTTGCCCTTTTCCAGTCAGCAGAAACTTCACCAGACTGCCATGACCTTACAAATATGGTGGAAAGTGTCTTGGCAACTCAGGACCCTTGGATGGATCCCATCAGGTCCCATGGACTTGTACACCTTCAGGTTCATTTAGATGATCTCGAACCTGATCTTCGGTAACAGAGGGCGGATCTTCCTTCTCCCAGTTCCTACCTTTGCCTTCTGCAACTTGGGCAGTGTGGCTAGAGCCCTTGCCAGTGAAAACTGAGGCAAAACTCAGCCTTCTCTGTATCCCTTGTGACCAGGTCTCCAGTTTCCTTCTGGGGAGGGCCTACACCTTCCCTAGTTTTCCTTTGGTCACTGATATACCTGTGAAGTGCTGGGGTCTGAACCCCAAGCCCTGAATTAAGGTTGACATATGGGTGGTCCCCATGGTCCTTCAAAAGGAGGGGATGAGTTTGCCTTTTGGCTTTCCTCCAAGGTGTGGCTGACCTTGCAGGGAAAGCCCTTGGGTCAATGAGTGCCAGGTGTCCTGCTGTGGGGATAAAAGCTGGGCCCACTTGCAGGAAGGGTGGGGTGTCTGTCTGTGAGGTGGATGCACTTTGCAGAGTTTCCCTGTTGGGGAAGGACCTCCTGACTCTCCCTGCAACTGGGCCCTGGTCAGGTTTGGTGCTGGTGAATGCGGGCTCTGTGGGAACAGCATGAGTTTGCCTCTGTCCTGTGTCATCAGCCTCTTGGCTTGGCTGTCTCCCATCTCTGCCATGGGAGACTTTGTTGCTTTGTTTGTCCCACCAGTTGCTGGCCGTGCTGTGTCGTTCCTGGGGTCACTGGGGTTGGTGTCTGTTATGTGTAACCTCATTGACTTGTTTGTACCCCAGTGATCACCCATGTCCTGACCCTTTTGTGTGCAATAGAATCTGGTTACTGGTTTGTTCTACTGCTGGCTGTGTCCTTTGTGCTAGGCCTAGGGATTGGCAAAACAGCCTTTAGAAAATTTTCTTGTTCCCCTTTATGTCTCTGGCCAGATTTAACTCAATCTGGGCTTCAGTTTTCTTAGTCTGATCCCTGGCTGCTCAGACAACTTCTTTGTAATCCTCCCAGTTAACTTGCTTTTGCTTCAACTGCCTATAGACTTTCTTTTTGTGCCCAAGAAAGTACAGGAACTCCCTAATCATCCACGCAGGCCTCCTGGCATTCTTGCCTGCCTTCCTCTTTGTTGGGATGCACTGCTCCTGGGCTTGGAGGAGATGGTCTTTGAAACCAGCTTTCTTGAGCCTTCCCTCCAGGGCTTTATCCCATGATACCCTGCCAAGCAGATCCCTGAAGAGGTCGAAGTCTGCTCTCTTGAGGTCCAGAGCAGTGAGCTTGCTATGCACCCTCTTTGATGTCCTAAGAATCGTGAACTCTACCATTTCATAGTCACTGGAGCCAAGGCTGCCCTTGAGCTTTATGTTACCAGTCCCTCCTTGTTGGTGAGGACAAGGTCCAGCATTGCACCTTTTCTTGTGGGTTCCTCTACTACTTGGAGAAGGAAGTTATCCTCAATACATTCCAGGAACCTCTTCGATAGCTGGTGCCTAGCTGTGTTGTCCTTCCAACAGATACTGGGGTGGTTGAAATCCCCCATGAGGACCAGGGCTTGTGAACATGAAGCTGCTTCTGTTTGTAGAGGACCTCATCCATTCGGTCTTCCTGGCCTGGTGGCCTGTAGCAGACTCCCACTATGATGTCTCCTTCCCCTTAATCCTGACCCATAAGCTCTCTGTTAGCTCCTCATCCACCCCCAGGTGGAGCTTCATAGACTCCAGCTGGTCATTGAAGTAGAGGGCAACACCCCCTCCCCTTCTCCCCTGTCCGTCTTTCCTAAAGAGCTTATACCCATCTATTCCTACATTCCAGTTGTGAGAGCCATCCCACCACATCTCAGTGATACCAATGGCATCACAGCCCTGTAGGCATGCGCACATCTGTAACTCTTCTTGTTTGTTCCCCATGTTCCAGTCGTGTAGAGGCATTGCAGTTGGGTCCCCGCTGATGGTGATTTACTGATTGGAGTTCCCTTATCCTGCACTTCAGGTGCTCTCTTCCCAGCCTGTGGTCCAACACCAGTCCCAGTGCATCTCCTACTGTTATAGGCCTTGACATGGGATGGATTGAGGATCCTCCGCCCCAGCAATTCTAGTTTAAAGCCCTCTTTCCTAAACAGGAAAGATTCTGGCCTAAGACACTCTTTCCCTTCTCTGAAAGATAGACCCCAGAAGACCAGATTTCTCAAAGTGAGTCCCATGGCTTAGGTAGCCGAAGCCCTGTCCATGACACCACTCACTTAACCATTTATTGACTGTCCTATTGGCCCATTCAGTTCCCTTCCCTTTAGCAGGGAGGATTGATGAAAACACTACTTGTGCTCCCAAGTCCTGTACTGCTGCTCCCAGTGCCTTGTAGTCTCTCTTAATATTCTTCAGGTTGGTCACTGCTGTGTTACTTGTGCCCACGTGAAACAACAGCAGCAGATAGTAGTCAGTGGGATGTACAAGATCTGGCAGCCTGGATCTCTAAGTATGTTCTGTATGCTGCTTGGTGGTATGTGTAGTGTTGGCTGTTCACAGGGACTTGGCTGTCCACCTTTCCAGCTGCTAAACTGTGTTAAAAGAAGATGAAATAGGCCGTTCCATATAACCAATTTCAGTATTTGCTACAGGGGTGTTAAGGACAGTTTGAGAGAGGCATTGCCTGTGTGCTGGGAGGGGAGTTCATGCCATGTGCTTAATGGGTGGGCTGTGGGAAAAGTCAGAAGAGTTTGTGGAACCCTCCTTTAAAATCATGTGTCCTTAGAAAGGGCTCTTGAACACATAGTTGCTTCTGGCCTCTGTGGAGATGAAAGTGCAGACTGAATCCAATCATTTGGCTTTTCTGGTATGTGAAGATTTTTACTTGATGTAGGTAATATTACTAGTAACAATAATTAATACAAACCAGTAATTAATACGTTCAGAGTGTGCTGTTGGAGAGTTTTAAAGCATTTTATTGCCATCCCAGACAACCTGAACAAATCCATCATTTGTATAAAGTACCTTTGCTGGACTCTTTCAGAGCGTGCTCTTCAGAGCAGTCCTGTGGCATCTCTTGGCCAAGCAAAATGAACTAGTTCAGGCCAACGGAGATGAAATGGTGGCCAAGCAGTGCTGTGTTTTGGTGTTACTGGTAACATTATTATTTAAAAAATGTAGGCTCCCAAACAAAACCAAGAGTGTGAAGGAAATCTCTTGTGTTCCTAAAACCCTGTCATCACTGGGGGGGAACCCTACGCAATCCAGAAAATACAACAAGATCTTCAAAAAACTTACCACTTGTTTATTTAAAAAAATGAAAGGTAGCTAGCAGTTTATCTAATGATATTTTAATGTTAGTATTTGATAAAGCTGGGAAATTCATCTGCTTCAGGAGGGCAACAGAAACAGTGATGTGAGTATTATGCTATTGGGAGAGTTTTTAAAACTGCTTTGTGTAAAGCCAAGCAGAAATACGAGCAAACCCACACCCTTGTAATTAAGATTTTCAGTGAAATGCTTTGGAGAGTCAGTCAACTAAGCTCTCTTTTTTGTTTTTTTAAAATCTTCAATTTCAAGACACACAAATGAACTGCCTGCTCCAAGGCAGGAATTAATTGTACAAAAGCCATACCTGGGGGGTGGCTATCCAACTGCTGCTGAAAATCACCTATTGCAAGCAATATTGCAGCTTCTGTAGTGGGTCCAGTGTCCTCAGAGCGTGTTTCTCTCCCCATCATCTCTGCATTCCCTTCCCCATCAATGGAAAACCCAAACCCTCACTGGATCTAATTTCTTTAGTGTGTTGTTTCTCCAGCAGCTAAGAATAAATGATCCTTAGCTTCTCATGAAAGCATTTACTGGTTGGACTGTTGTTTTATTCTTCTTTATCTCACTGCCTTCCCAGCTCCTCCCATAGACAAGGAGAACAAACTTCGTATGTTTTCTAAACCCACTTAAAACTTGGTGGGTTTTTTTTCCACTTTTTAATGGACCCTTTTCAGTTTGCTGCTAAACCAGATGTCCTTTAAACTTGCATAATTTATTTACATACTCCCCCTCCAACATATTTGTGGCTAAAGCCATGTCACTTCTTGTAGGTATGTTGATAGATGAGCAGCCTCCCTTTTACTATAGCCTGATGGCAAATCGATCACTGAGATCCTGGCTGTCTTCTGGGGTTCAGCAGTGATACTGAAGATAAAGAAGTATAAATAAAACTGGCATCAAATATAATTAATAATATGGGGTACTAGTGTGGATTGGATTACTTTGCACTGGTTTATGTCTGGTGTGACCATGTCAACAATTTGAAATATAGGCTGGTAAAGAGTGAAATTTACAAAAAATGCCTGAAATCTGCCACACACAATGTATATAAATGTGGGATATTCTTAGTGGTATAAAATAACACTCCTGTCTCCCCCTGAATTTCAGATCTTGGTTCTACCTAAAATCAGATACAATGGAAATGAATCCTCCTTACTTGATAAGCAGAACACTTTCTTTCATGGTTTCAGATGGATTGATTGTGGAGTGTTAGAGGCATGGGATGGAATTTGGGATGAGTGTATTTTCCTCTTAAAGCAGTGCTACAAACCAGCTGTTGCTGAATAGCCATCCCTTCCCAGCTGACTGACCCACTCTCACTCCCCAGTTCATGGAGTCTTAGCTTTGTCAGCTCTTAGCTGAGTGCATCATGGAGCCTTCTGCTGCAAGATCTTCAAGTGCCTTGCTCAAGTATGAGTAGGCTTCACAGCAGCCCTTTGGGGTAATTAACAGCAGGAGGAATGGTATGTTTGTAGCAGCTGAAATGATTTTTACAAACGATTGGGCCGAAGCACCTTCTCAGGTTCATTAAGGGGCTCTATGTGGGAGTGAAACAAGGGAGCCCTAGTTTTTTCAGTCCTGCACTCAATGAACTGCTACCACCTACCTCTGTATTGCAGCGAAATCATTCTGTAATTTAGTAATTACACTGGGAATTCACCTTACCTACAATAATGTGTTTTGAGGATGAAAGCCTCTGTCCTTCGGAGGACTGTACCTGGCAAGTTTAAACTCGGGTTGAGGATGTGCAGTTAGTACAGGAAGACTGACCTTCAATCTGTCTTTTGAAGCTGGTGATTTCAGATTCTCTGCAACCCCAGCAGCAGCTGCCTGTGAAAAGGAGCGAGGTCCAGAATGCAGAGCTCAGAGTGTTTAAGAAAGAAACTTTTTTTTTTCCCCTGCTAAATATATAACAGTTGCATTAAAAGAGTAAAATAAACTTAAGTGAATCTGTGGGATTTCACAGAATCACAGAATGTCAGGGATTGGAAGGGACCTCAAAAGATCATCCAGTCCAATCCCCCTGCCAGAGCAGGAACACCTAGGTCAGGTCACACAGGAACACATCCAGGCGGGTTTGAATGTCTCCAGAGAAGGAGACTCCACACCCTCTCTGGGCAGCCTGTTCCAGTGTTCTGTCACCCTCACTGGGAAGAAATTCTTCCTCACATTTATGCGGAACCTCCCATGTTCCAGCTTGTACCCGTTGCCCCTTGTCCTGTCATTGGATGTCACTGAGAAGAGCCTGGCTCCATCCTCATGACACTCACCCTTTACATATTTATAGACATTAATGAGGTCACCCCTCAGTCTCCTCTTCTCCAAGCTAAAGAGACCCAGCTCCCTCAGCCTTTCCTCATAAGGGAGATGTTCCACTCCCTCCATCATCTCTGTGGCTCTGCACTGGACTCTCTCAAGCAGTTCCCTGTCCTTCTTGAACTGGGGGGCCCAGAACTGGACACAATACTCCAGATGCGGCCTCACCAGGGCAGAGCAGAGGGGGAGGAGAACCTCTCTTGACCTACTAACCACCCCCCTTCTAATACACCCCAGGATGCCATTGGCCTTCTTGGCCACAAGGGCACATTGCTGGCTCATGGTCACCCTGCTGTCACCAGGACTGCCAGGTCCTTTTCCCCAGAGCTGCTCTCCAGCAGCTCAGCCCCCAGCCTGGACTGACCCATGGGGTTGTTCTTCCCCAGATGCAAAACTCTACACTTGCCCTTGTTGAATTTCGTTAAATTTCTCCCCGCGCAACTCTCCAGCCTGTCCAGGTCTCATTGAATGGCAGCACAACCCTCTGGTGTGTCAGCCACTCCTCCTAGTTTGGTGTCATCAGCGAACTTGCTGAGGATACATTCTGTACCCTCATCCAAGTCGTTGATGAAGATATTGAACAACACCGGTCCCAGTACCGACCCCTGAGGGACTCCACTGGTCACAGGCCTCCAACTAGACTCTGTCCCGTTGATCACAACTCTCTGGCTTCTTTCCTTCAACCAGTTCACAATCCACCTCACTACCTGATCACCAAACCCATACTTTATCAGCTTATCTACAAGGATGCTGTGGGAGAGTGTCAAATGCTTTACTGAAATCAAGATAAACCACATCTACCTCTCTACCATCATCTATCCACCTAGTTATTTCCTCATAGAAGGCAATAAGGTTGGTCAAACATGACTTACCCTTGGTAAAACCATGTTGACTGCTCTTAATGACCCCCTCATCCTTGATGTGCCTAGAGATAGTGCCAAGAACAAGCTGTTCCCTCACCTTTCCAGGGATGGAGGTGAGGCTGACCGGTCTATAGTTACCCGGGTCCTCCTTCTTGCCCGTCTTATAGATTGGAGTGACATTTGCTATCCTCCAGTCCTCAGGCACCTCTCCTGTTCTCCATGACTTACCAAAGATGATGGAGAGTGGCCTAGCAATGACCTCTGCCAGCTCCCTCAGCACCCTTGGGTGCATTCCATGTGGTCCCATCGATTTATGGATATCCAGATTGCTCAACTGATCCCTAACCCAATCCTCATCTATGAAGGCAAACTCCTCCTTTATCCTGACTTCTTCTGGGGCTACAGGGATCAGGGGCTCCTGGGGAAAGCCTACAGGAGTAAAGACAGAGGCAAAGAAGGCATTCAGCACCTCTGCCTTCTTTATATCCTCTGTCTCTAGGGCACCCACCTCATTCACCAGCGGGCCTATATTGCCTCTAGTGTTAGTTTTATTAGCTAGGTATTTGAAAAAGCCCTTTCTATTATCCTTGACCTGGCTTGCAAGGTTAAGTTCCAAGGAGGCCTTAGCTTTCCTAATTGCCTCTCTACATCCTCTGACAGCTCTCCTATATTCCTCCCAAGTGACCAGCCCCTCTTTCCATGATCCATAAATTCTTTTTTGCCACCTCAGTTTGCCCAGCAGTTCCTTGTTTAACCATGCTGGTCTCCTAGCTCCCTTACTTGATTTCATACCCATTGGGACGCTCTGATCCTGAGCTTGCAAGAAGTGGTCCTTGAATGTTGACCAACTATCTTGAGCCCCTTTACCATCTAGCACACTGTCCCATGGGACTTCCCTTAACAATTGATTGAGGAGGCTAAAGTTGGCCCTGCGGAAGTCCATTTGTACATGTCCTATTCCCTTCTTGCCTAGCACGGTGTCAGACTGTTTTTTAGTTGTGCTTGATTTTAGGGAACAGGTTTGGCTAAACTCTTGATTACCTTCCTTTCTTGTCCATGCCTGAATGCATTAAAAAAAAAACTTTTTTGTATCACTTATGAATGTGATAAAGATGGTGGTAAAGGGCTCATTGAAAGGTCTTTAAACTGGACTTGAAGGGGGATGGGGGTAAAACTGGGCTTCCTACACCTTCTAGGGTGATAGCTGTGAGCTCAACTCTGTCTCTTAAATGCCTTTACACCAACACGCGTAGCATGGGGAATAAACAAGAGGAACTAGAGATCTGTGTGAGGTCAAAGGGCTATGATTTGATTGCTATTACAGAGACGTGGTGGGATAGCTCACGTGACTGGAATGCTGTCATGGATGGCAATGTGCTTTTCAGGAAAGACAGACCAACAAAGCGTGGGGGTGGAGTTGCTCTTTACATGAAGGAGCAATTAGAATGTATTGAGCTTTTCTCAGGGGTGGCTGATGAGTGAGTTGAGAGTTTGTGGGTAAAAATTAAGGGGCAGGCTAACACAGGAGACACTGTTGCAGCTGTCTAATATAGATCACCTGATCAGCATGAGTAACCTGATGAGGTCTTCTACAGACAACTGGAAGTGGCCTCAAAATCACAGTCTCTGTTTCTCATGGGGGACTTCAAGCACCCTGACATTTGCTGGAGAGGCTGCACAGAGTCCAGGAGGTTCCTGCAGTGCATTGATGACAACTTCCTGATACAGGTGGTGGAGGAACCAACAAGGAGAGGAGCACTGCTGGACCTTGTATTGATAAACAAGGAGGGACTGGTCAAGGATGTGAAGGTAGGGGGCAGCCTTGGCTGTAGTGACCATGAGATGATGGAGTTCAAGATCATGTGCAGTAGGCACAGAGCAACAAGCTGGATCACTGCCCTGGACTTCAGGAGGGCTGACTTTGGCCTCTTCAAGGAACTCCTTGGAGAAATCCCGTGAGACAAGGCACTGGGTGGTTGGGTTCCCAACAGAGCTGGTCAATATTCAAGCATCATTTCTTCCAAGCTCCGGATCGTACCACCCCGAGGAGTAAGAGATCATGTAAGGGAGCCAGGAGACCTGTGTGGGTGAGCAGGGAGCTACAAAATAAACTCCAGTGGAAGAAGAAAATCTACAGAACATGGAAGAAGGGGATGACCACTTGGGAGGAGTTCAAGAATGTGGTCAGAGAATGTAGAGATGCAATAAGGGAAGCTAAGGCCTCCTTAGAATTAAACCTGGCAAGGGAGGTCAAGGATAACAAGAAAGCATTCTTCAAATACATTGCAGTCAAAAGGAAGATGGGAGGAAATGCAGGCCCTCTGCTGAATGAAGTGGGGGCCCTGGTGATGGAGGATACAGAGAAGGTGGAATTACTGAATGCCTTCCTTGCCTTGGTCTTTACTGCTAAGGCAGACCCTCAGGAATCCCAGACCTTCGAGACCACAGAAGAAGTCAGGAGAGAGGAACACTGTGCTCTGGTTGAAGAGGATTGGGTTAGGGACAAGTTACGTGAACTGGACACCCACCGATCCATGGACTCTGATTGGATGTATCTACAAGTGCTGAGGGAGCTGGCAGAAGCCATTGCTAGATCGCTCTCCATCATCTTTGAAAAGTCCTGGAGAACAGGAGAGGTTCCTGAGGACTGGAGGAAGGCCAACATCACTCCAATCTATAAATAGGGTGAGGAGGAGGACCCAGGTAATTACAGGCTGCTCAGCCTCACCTCTATCCCTGAAAAGGTGATGGAACAGCTTGTTCTTGGTGCCATCTCAAAGAATGTTGAGGAAAGGAGGGTTATCAGGAGTAGTCAACGTGGGTTCACCAAGGGGAAGTCATGCTTGACCAACCTGATAGCCTTCTATGAGGACATAACTAGATGGATTGATGAGGGCAGGGCAGTTGACATGGTCTACCTTGACTTCAGCAAG
Organism: Podargus strigoides; assembly: GCA_028020825.1. Classification (NCBI taxonomy): domain Eukaryota; kingdom Metazoa; phylum Chordata; class Aves; order Caprimulgiformes; family Podargidae; genus Podargus; species Podargus strigoides. The sequence continues at coordinate 8,283,431 of CM051633.1, forward strand.
GCTTTCGCCACTGTCTCCCATGGCATCCTAACAGCCAAAATTCGCAAGTGTGGATTGGATGATTGGGCAGTGAGGTGGATTGGGAACTGGCTGAAGGACAGAGCCCAGAGAGCAGTGGTCAGTGGGGCAAAGTCTAGTTGGAGGCTGTGACTGGTGGTGTCCCCCAGGGGTCGGTACTGGGTCCGGTCCTATTCAATATATTCATTAATGACCTGGATGAAGGGACAGAGTGTGTCCTCAGCAAGTTTGCTGATGATACAAAGCTGGGAGGAGTGGCTGACACACCAGAGGGCTGTGCTGCCATCCAGCATGACCTGGACAGGCTGGAGAGCTGGGCAGGGAGAAACTTAATGAAACTCAATAAGAGCAAGTGGAGAGTCCTGCATGTGGGGAAGAACAACCCCATGGATCAGTGCAGGCTGGGGGCTGAGCTGCTGGAGAACAGCTCTAGGGAAAAGGACCTGGGAGTCCTGGTGACAGCAGGGTGACCATGAGCCAGCAATGTGCCCTTGTGGCCAAGAACGCCAATGGTGTCCTGGGGTGCATGAAGAGGAGTGTGGCCAGCAGGTCAAGGGAGGTTCTCCTCTCCCTCTACTCTGCCCTGGTGAGGCCTCATCTGGTTTTGCTGTGTCCTGTTCTGGGCTCCCCAGTTCAAGAGGGACATGGAGCTACTGGAAAGAGTCCAGTGCAGGGCCCCTGAGATGATGAAGGGATTGGAGCATCTCCCATGTGAGGAGAGGCTGAGGGAGCTGGGTCTGTTTAGCTTGGAGAAGAGGAGGCTGAGGGGGGATCTCATCAATGCTTATCAATATCTCAAGGGTGGGTGTCAGGAAGATGGGGCCAGACTCTTCTGGGTGGTGTCCAGTGACAGGACAAGGGGCAATGGGCACAAACTGGAACACAGGAGGTTCAGTCTTAACATAACAAAACACTTCTTCCCAGTGAGGGTGACAGAGCACTGGAACTGCCCAGAGAGGTGGTGGAGTCTCCATCTCTGGAGACATTTCAAACCCATCTGGATGTGTTCCTGTGTGATCAGCTCTAGGATCCTGCTCTAGCAGTGGGGTTGGACTGGATGATCTTGGGAGGTCTCTTCCAACCCCCACCATTCTGTAATTCTGTGATTCTGTGAACTACTTCAGGTGTGCTAAAACTGATACTGTTTATGGTGGTCAATTGAATGAATCATACAAAGTGTATGAATCCTCCAGTCTTATATTATGTCTTCACAAGACAGGTTTCCCAATGCAGGTAAAATAATTAAAATGCAGTAATTAATCACAGACAAGGAAGAGAAGGTTTGCCCTAGAGCATTGAGGAGATCAAGGGCAAAGCTGGTAATTGAACCCATGCTTGATTCCTAATGAGATTGATCAGGGGTGTTTCCTTTTCTCCAGTTAATAGTTGGAAAATAGTAACAGATGAGAAGCTCTATTTTTGCTCTGTTTTTGCAATAAGCCTCTGTGTAGATAGCTCCATTATTAAGTCAAGGGTGTGTTTTCCAGTAAGCAGAAAACCACTGGAAAATTGGTGGTTTCTTGAATAGATATAATATGTCTTTCTAGAATGTATTAGTGTTGATCAAGTGCTGCATGATGAGGTTGTAGAATTGCTGCAAGAAGTCTGTAACTTCTTACAGTTTAGGCTGTTATCTGTTTAGAGTTTGTTTGACAGTTTGTGGGATTTCAGGTTCTTTTATTGCTTTGTCAAAGGGTTGTGAACTGCAGCCATGTACAGAGATTTTAAATATTGCCTATTATGGAAAAATATGAACTGTCTAATTTTGCTGAAAAAGAATACAGCTTTCTTTTTTTTTTTTTTTTTTTTTTTGGTAACTACATTAAGATATTGTCCTTTCAATTAGGTGGTAATAGACTGAATATAAACAGTTTGTCCTTCACATTCCTCATTCATCCTGTTACTGTTTATTTTTTTCTCTTTCTAAAATAGAAGCTGGTGTTTCCCTTTTCAAGCAGTTTGCAGTTGTCAGGAGCATTGCTGATTAAAATAGAGCACAACACTAAATGTTCCTTTGAGAGTCTCCTAACTTTCTAACCATGGAATAACTTCTCAAGTAAGGGATATTGCCCCTTGTTGTGTAACAGATAAGCTCATTTGAAGGTTAATGGGAATCGAAGTTGTTGCCACGTTTTTTGGGTCTCCCCCCTCTCTTCTGTCCCTTTCCTCACAAACTGCTGTTAACTGGTGGTGTCGAGCATTGTGCAGGAAAGAATTAATTGCACCAAATATAAAAGCGTTCTCTGGACCTTCGAGCCCAGTTCAGGATTGAGAAGACAGCATGATTTGAAAGGAGATTGATCTGTACATTCTTGGGAATGAACCTTTGATTCTACATACACGTGGGATTCAAAATAAATCAACTTGCAGCGTGTATTGGAGGGATGATCTTGAATCTCTACGATCATTTGTTGATGGCACTGCAAATCCAGCTTCTGGTCAATGCTGTTTGTTTTATTGCTGTTTGAGCTCATTCTAATGCCTTAAAACCAGTTTGTTGTAATCACATAGAGTATGAATGTGTCTTTTGAATTGCCAAACTGTTTAGTTTAGTAATTCAATGAAACTAAATAATATGCACCTATGCTTCTAGAAAGGCATCTGCTTTCTTAGTTGCCTCCTTCAAATTTACTGCTTACTAACTGGGAAAGATGGAAATTTGGAAAGGACTGAGAACTTTTCTTGGGACATCTTGGAGGCAAAGCATTTAGGCAAAGCTTCAGTCACCAGAGCTAGCTTTGCCTGCTAGTGAGCCATCCCTTTCTGACCTGAGGTGATAGAGGCAAGGCTGTGGAAGCAGAGCATTTAATTGCTCTTCTGACTTTTGCATCATTTTTAAAGTTAAGAGAGCCTGTGTTTCTTCAGCAGTGTTCCAGGCAAGAATCAGTGTTGAAAACCCGTTACTTGTTTTGACTACTGATTTTTGTATTCATACCAGTAATGGTCTAAAAGGGCTCTGCAACCATTTTTTATAAAATTTGGACTGAATAAAATAGGCTCATGGGGAGGAGCAGAGAAGGGAATATGGTTTTCAGAATCAGAGTTCTGCCTTATCTCTTATTTTTTCCAAATGAAATTGAATACTCATTTGTTCTTAAAAGGGATAGGCTCTGACTGTTATCAGTCATCAATCAGTTTACATCAGTGTATAAATGCAGTAAGATTTTAACACAATTGCAAGCAGGGCAGTGTGATTTCCCTGCTGGGTTGTTCATAGCCAACACAATGCAGCTGCACTTCAATCAGAATGACTCTGAAGCACAGAAGTGACAGAGAACACAGTGGTTAATGTGTTATCTGTATGCTGTTGCCCTACTGTGTGCATTGGTGGGGAAGAAATCTCTTGAAAGGGATGGGGAGCTGGGATAATATTGATATTCATTGGATTAGACATTGTTGATGTCTGATCTTTAGTTAAGAAGCTGTTGAGTTCCTCTGCTTTTGATTGGACTTGATATTTCAGGTTCCATTTTCCTTTGTAGTAGTATTAATAATGGCTTCAGCGTGGAAATGTCTGCATGAAAATCTGTCTGTTCATATTCCTCAAAACACATTTTTGGGACAATATTTTTTTTTTAATTTGTACATAGACTTTTTATGGCTTTGATCTTTGGCTGGCTGTGGGGCTAGTTTTGTGAGGCAGTGTGCATAACTTGAAGAAGTTCTCTGCCCCAAAGAACTTGTATCTTCAACAGAGCCCGCTAACATCAAACTTTCCAAGTGTTCAAATGGTTTGGTACAGTGCCACTTAAAATAGACATGGTTATGGGGAACCAATGAGTTGCAGAGAAGAAAACAAGCTCTTTGAATTCTAGACATTTTTTATTCTGTTTTCAATAACTAATCTGTCGGGCTTTCTTTCCTAGTGTTTTTAAAGATGATAGAGAGGAGGACTTGGCAAGTTAGGAAATGAGATAGGAGTGATACTGAGACTTCATTTCTTAAAAAATAATTCATTTCAAGCTATATAAACTTTATTGGTCTAAACCCTGTAGAAAACGAAGATATTACCTTTTCAGTGAAACATTCATGATAACAATTGTCTGTGTCTTTGCTGTCCAAGATCCTCTCTAAAACCATCAGCTGATTTAAATTTTCCTTATTACTTTCATCAGCATGGACTACTCCAAAAAGAAAAATAAAGCCTTCTCCTGACTTGGGGGGAAAAAAAGGCCATGCAGAATAATAATAAAAAGGCAGAATTTTTATACATATTTTTGAGTTCATCTGAAGCTGAGTTGTAGATTCTAACTGAGTTCCTTGGCCTGCACATAAATAGATAGTAGTCAGAGATGTACTTCACTTTGGCTCATGCAGTGGCACACACTCTCCAGTGAGCCAGCATAGCAGACCTGCAACTCAGACCTCATATAAACTGTCATCCTTGAAAAGTGCAGGAGGAATCAAATCTGCAATCTATAAGAGCTAACTCTCATATATTATATACAGGAACATGAATTTGAAACTAAAGGTATTCGTATCAGAGGCTTGAAGGCATAGAAGATGAAATAACATATCTGTTGTTGGTGCTTTGTTCTGTGTTGTTTCTTGAGTTGAGTGGAAAGTGTTTGAACCTCTGCTGGATGTGCACTGGAAGCAGCAGCATCAAGTGGAATGATTGTATATGAAACTAGAAGTGAGCAGCTGACTGGTGCAGCTGCTGCTTGAGTTACAAGAATCGGGGGGAGGAGTGGGGAGGAGTGGGCTTCAAGGTGAAAATCAGTAGGGGCAAATGAAAATAGCTTTGTTTGATGACATAAGATCCCTACCAGTCTCTTGCAATCAAAGGAGAAACTGAGGGAAGTCCATTACTTCCAGCACCTAGTGGTTTTTTTCTGGAATACTGGCATTCTCCTTAGCTGCCAGTGGTGTTCACAGCTGTGGCCAGTATGGTGGTATCATTATACTTGGCTGTTGCTTTCCCAGACATATCTTCAGATAACTGGTTTGTCTTTTCACTGCTGGATGAAGAAACAAGCCTGCACTTTTAGGAGAGAAATGAAGTGGTTAACTTGGCCATAAGTCTGGCTGGTGTGGTTGGAAAGGAATGTTCAGCAGTATGTCTACTTAATGTCCTCTTCTGGAAGAAGCAGTTGGGCTGAATCTTGCCTTTGTCTCTGAATCATGCCTTCTCCCCCATAGTGGGTCCTTCAGAGGATCCTTACCATCCCCCTCTGCTAGAGTATTGTAATATTCTGCGTGGGGAGCAGAGGGAGGAGTTGTAGGACTCAGACCTTCATGCCTTTCTCTCCTTCTCAGGGTGTTGAGGAACAGCCTCAATTGCAAGCACAGATTTATCTCTCTGAGTATAATGGCAGATGAGATCTGGTGTGATGGAAAAGTCATCATATCTATGCTAAAATCTCTGCCAGTGTTTCTACTGCTTCTGTATGTCTTACTGTCAGATCCAACTCAACAAGATTAATTTCCTTGCCTCTCATAAGTCCTTCCTTTCTGTCTGTGAATGCCAGCATCATCCACCAAGGTCGTGCCATTGTCCAACTGAAGCTCACACACAAGAGATCTAGAATTTGTGCAGGTACTTCTGGAATATCTCCACGACTGTATTTTGACATGTTTTTAAGTTTCCTATCCCTTTTGCATCAATCATAAGTTAGCTCCCCTTTCAAAGCCTGTTCCCTGTCATTCAGTATAGGATTCCAGCTTCCACCACCCACTTAGAGCTTCAAACAGCAAGAACCTTTGTCCTTTTGCTCTGGCTGCCTCTTCTAGCTAACAGAAGTTCCAGCAAACTTCCATAGATCACATCATTGTCTTCCTTCAGACTCTTCCTTGAATTTCTCTCTCGTTGTGGTGCAGGACTGAAGACAGTAGTTCTGAACCGATGTCACAGTCTTTGCCATCTAGAAGGGCACTTGGTAGGAGCATTTCAGGGTGTTGTGTCTAGTACTGTTAGCTTCTAGCCTGCTACTGAAAGGCAACAGAACTTGCCTTCTCTGTGTTGTTATTACTTCAGTTTGGTGAACCCACCTGGATGTGTTCCTGTGTGACCTGACCTAGGTGTTCCTGCTCTGGCAGGGGGATTGGACTAGATGATCTTTTGAGGTCCCTTCCAATCACTGACATTCTGTGATTCTGTGTGATTCTGTGATTTTAAACCATGAAGACCTAATTTGTTCTAAACCTGGGTTTACAGATTCACCGAAGGTATCGTTGAAGGTATTTTGAGGAGTGTTCATTTTTCTCTCATGTGAAGCTTCCATGTTCCTTCTGCTGTGCTGCCTGTCCCACTGATCTGGGAAAAGAAATCCTCCTTTACCACATTCATACACAGTGCTTTAACATCTGTCGGTGCCAATAATACTAATACGGTTTTGTTTTTCTCTCCTGTAGCATCTCCCTTTCTGCTTTTTGCCAACCGGCGGGATGTTCGCCTCGTGGATGCTGGAGGCACAAAGCTGGAGTCCACTGTGGTGGTCAGTGGTTTAGAGGATGCTGCTGCGGTTGACTTCCAGTATTCGCAAGGCATCATTTTCTGGACAGATGTGAGTGAAGAAGCCATCAAGCAAACTTACATTAACCAAACTGGGAATGTGGTGCAGAATGTCATCATTTCTGGCCTGGTTTCCCCGGATGGCCTGGCCTGTGATTGGATTGGGAAAAAACTTTACTGGACGGATTCAGAAACCAATCGGATAGAAGTAGCTAATCTCAATGGAACATCTAGAAAAGTCCTCTTCTGGCAAGACCTTGATCAGCCCAGGGCAATAGCTTTGGATCCTGCTCATGGGTAAGTATTAATTTATCTTAAATGCTTAAATGGATACGGTGGTGATTTATGCTGAGTTTTTAGCTCTGAAAAGAAACATAGCCTTTTGTTTCAGTTAACATTTTCCCAAGGTATTTTTCTCAAGATCTGTAGCTGAACATATGTTTGAGCTTAAATATTTTGTGGCAAGAAATGACAGCTCAGGCATAGAGCCAAAAAAGAAAAATACAGCTGTTCTTATGTACCAAGCCAAATATTCAACCAGTATGATTGCCTAACTTATTCCATTGCACTTCTGAAAAGTAATTAATTTTCCAAGCCTTTTTTATTATTATTTTCCCAGTTATCTAGTCTGATAAGTTAACTTTCGTTTGATGTTTGATCATAGATTCTATTTAATGTATCTAGTCAGCAAAGTGCATAAACCTGCATGAGTCAGAACAGGAATTCTCACTTGCTATGATCTGGTAAACAAAATCAGGATATTTTTAAGTGGTGATGTTGAATAATCATGTTTGTGCCAGCAAATAAAAGAATCCAGGTAAAACCTGTAACATGACAAGGCTAGGCAGTAGTAAGGGAGCAGCCTGGATGTGTCAGTTCTAGTGCTCTTGAAAATACTTGTATCTCCGTATGGTTCCTCCCTCTTCAATACCCCCCACCATTTCACATGTGCTATTTACTGTCCCAGTGCACAAATAGTCCTGATGTTTTGCAGTTTGGGCCCTGTATTCATTGCAGTGATGACTGGTGGTCTGCTGTGCTAAGATGGAGTCCAGGGATAAGGGGAAATGAGAAGTGAGGTGCACTCCCCTTGTGTGCACAAATCTGCACAAGTGAGGTGTTTTGCCTCTAATCTGCTGCTGTTTTCAAAACTCATTCTTAGGGATTACTTTCTCTTCCTCTTTTGTATGGTGTGTCTAGGTAGGTTTCTCATCTGTAAGAAAATCTAACATCTAAGAGGTGTGCAGCATTTCTTAAACATACCCAAAATCCATTCAGTGTAACAACAGAAGATGTAGTTTTGGTGTATGTGAGGTATCTTACCTTGGTTTTGCCTTTCTATAGGTCTGTGGTAGCCTATTCTTTCCTTCCTGGAGGATACTTCTAAGTATCTTGCATTTACTCCTCCAGGGAAGGTGTGCAGGTATGAACAGTTACTGTGGAATGAGCTAATATAATGAACAGGATTAGTTTGCTGACAGTGTAATGTCTGCATGTAAGCTGGTCACCTTGGGACTTGCTGGTATTGATCAATAAAATTGCTTGAGATGAGGAGAGAATGGCAGTTCTTCTGAGTTTTGCTCAGATCAGTTCCCTGGGTTGCCAATGCTGCTGTCCTGCACATTATTTCAGTCTAGAGGTTGTTTTTGGTTTTTTCTTCCCATTGGGAGCTGCACCTTTACGTGAAACACCTCTATTGGTTTTTACTTTTGGCAGACATTTCTGTTAGCCTGTTTGATTTGAGTACTAGTCAAATGCAACAAAGTGACACAAATAAATGGTCTGTGAAAATGCATTATGAAGATATATGTATCCTTTATAATTAACCAATTCATCCCCACTGTGGTCTATTCAAGTCAGCCTCCATAGAGCTGCTCTTCTGGGCAAAAGTGACAAAATCTAGTATTGCACAAGGGTCACATTGAATTAAAGGCAGGTTTTCCCAAATGACTATCTAATATGTAAACCAAAGAATCATATATCATGTATAGTTGTGAATAAAACATTGAAATATAATTTGCTTTTACAACCACTTCGTTTCACATGCTAGTTCTGAAAGATTTCATAGTGTGTCTGTGAGGTAGTGATCATTGTATTTAATTTAGGCACAGCAGGCTCTGGGTTTGAGCTCCCTTAGAATCAGTTGTTCCTCATTTACTAGTATTTACTGGGGAAGAAAAATGCACAATTGAATTACTGTTGCTCAGTATGTTTGCTGGACCCTGTCCTCCACTGGGTCAGTACAATGTGTAGCCATAATTTCTTGGACTGTTCTGACACACTTTAATCCAGTGTTCCTTACGGAGAGAGGAAGAAATCTAGGCTTTACTTTAGGTAGAGGCAGTTAAGTCAGAGGTTAAGTAATGACTGGGTCTACCTGTAAACAGCAGAGAGCGGGAGGTATCTCACAAGCTGATGGAGAGAGTTCAGCAGTTCATTCTTCACCTCTTCCAAGGAGGATCCCCTGGCATTTGAGTTGCTGCAGTGTGTCTTAAAATGGGTTGAATGTAGTGAGATCTGAATTATTTTTCCCTTTCCTAAAATAAATAATATTTTTTGAAAGAAGAGGACCTGGAGTCAATGAACTGCATATGAGCCAGCAATATGTCCTTGCTGCAAAGAAAGCCAACAGCACCCTGGGCTTCATTAGAAGGAGTGCTGCCAGCAGATCAAGCGAGGTGAGCCTTCCTCTTTACTCAATGCTGGTGAGGCCATCCCTGGAGTAGTGTGTCCAGTTCTAGGTTCCTCAGCACAAGAGAGATGTGAACATGCTGATGTGGGTCTGACAAAGGGCCACAAACATGATTAAGGGTTTGGAGCATCTGCCATAGAAGGCAGGGCTGATTGAGTTGGGATTGTTTACCCTGGAAAAGAGAAGGCTCAGGGGATCTTATCAATGTGTTAAAATATCTGATGGGAAAGAGTAAAGACGATAGAGCCAGACTCTTCTCAGTGGCTATGATGAATCCTCTTGCACCCCGTCAGGAAAACCTCTCTGAAGTGCCTGCACACCATCGCACTCAGCATGGGGAACACACAGGAAGAACTTGAGATCTGTGTGCGCTCGCAGGGCCATGATCTCATTGCAGTTACAGAAACGTGGTGGGATAGCTCACATGACTGGAACGCTGTCATGGATGGCCATGGCATCATGTATCATCATGAGCATTTATCCCACTGAAGAGTGGGATAAACATGGCTTTTCAGGAAAGACAGGTCAGCAAGACAGGGTGGTGGAGTGTCCCTTCATGTGAGGGAGCAACTGGAATGTATGGAGCTCTGCCCAGCGGTGGATGAAGAGCGAGTCCAGAGTTTATGGGTAAGAATTAAGGGGCAGGCTGATACAGATGACACTGTTGTGGGTATTTACTACAGGCCACCTGATCAGGAAGAGGAAGTCGATGAGGCCTTTTACAGAGAGCTGGAAGTGACCTCATGATCACAGGCCCTGGTTCTCATGGGGGACTTCAACCACCCTGACATTTGCTGAAAAAACAACACAGCCAGGCATGCACAGTCCAGGAGGTTCCTGCAGAGCACTCATGGTAACTTTCTGACACAGGTGGTGGAGGAGCCAGCGAGGAGAGGTGTGCTGCTGGACCTGGTGTTAACAAAGAAGGACTGGCTGGGGTTGTGAAGGTTGGGGGCAGCCTTGGCTGCAGTGACCATGAGATGATGGAGTTCAGGATCCTACATGGAAGAAGCAGGGCAATAGGTTGGATTACGACCCTGGACTTCAGGAGAGAACTTTGGCCTCTTCAAAGACCTTTTTGGAGGAATCCCACAGGTTAGGACTCTAGAAGGCAGGGGGGTCCGAGAGAGCTGGTTAATATTCAAGCACTACTTCCTCCATGCTCAGGATTGGTGCATCCCTAGGAGTAAGAAGTCAAGCAAAGGAGGCAGGAGACCTGCATGGATGAGCAGCAAGCTTCTGTAAAAACTCAAATGGAAGAAGTAAGTTTACAGAATGGGGAAAAAGGGTCTGGCCACTTGGGAGGAATATAGGAGCATTGTCAGAGTATGCAGGGATGCAATGAAGAACGCTAAGGCCCACTTGGAATTAAATCTGGCAAGGGATGTCAAGGAGAACAAGAAGGGCTTCTTCGAGTACATCAGTAGCAAAAGGAAGACTGGGGAAAGTGTGGGCCCATTGCTGAGTGAGGCGGGTGTCCTGGTGACAGAGGACACCGAGAAGGTGGAGTTACTGAGTGCCTTCTTTGCTTCAGCTTTTACTGCTAAGGCTGGCCCTCAGGAATCCTAGACTCTGGAGATAAGAAAGTCTGGGGAAAAGAAGACATGGGAGTCCTGGTGGACAACAACTTAACCATGAGCCAGCAATGTGCCTTTGTGGCCACAAAGGCCAGTGGTATCCTGAGGTGCATTAAGAAGACTGTGGGGAGCAGGTCAAGAGAGGTAATCCTCCCCCTCTACTCTGCCCTGGTTAGCCCACACTGTGTCCAGTTCTGGGCTCCCCAGTTCAAGAGAGACAAGGAACTACTGGAGAGAGTCCAGCAGAGGATTTGGAAATGATGATGGGGCTGGAGCATCTCTCTTATGAAGAAAGGCTGAGAGACCTGGATTTGTTTAGCCTGGAGAAGAGAAGACTGAAAGGGGATCTCATTGGTGCTTATAAATATCTAAAGGGTGGGTGTCAAGAGGATGGGACCAGACTCTGGACACTTTTCAGTAGTGCCCAGTGACAGAACAAGGGGCAGTGGGCACAAACTGTAACACCTGAAGTTCCACCTTAACATGAGGAGAAACTTCTTTATTTGGAGGGTGGTGGAGCACTGGCACAGGCTGCCCAGAGAGGTGGTGGAGTCTCCTTCTCTGGTGACATTCAAAACCTGCCTGGATGCCATCCTGTGTGACCTGCTCTAGGTGAACCTGCTCTGGCAGGGATGTTGGACTAGATGATCTCCAAGTGTCCCTTCCAACCCCCACCAGTCTGTGATTCTGTCATTCTGTGATCCAACTAAAGGACTAGAGGCAATAGGCACAAACTGAAATAAAGGAAGTTCCACTTGAGTGAAAAAAAAATACTTCTCTACTGAGAGGGTAGTGTATCACTGGAACAGGTTGCCCATAGAGGTTCTGAAGTCTCCAGATAGAGATACTCAGAACCTGACTGGATGACGACCTGGACAACCTGTTCTGGTTGACCCTGCTCTGAGTGATGGGGTTACAGTAGACAGTCTCCAGAGGTCCCTTCCAACCTCAGGAATGCAAAGATTCTGTGAAAAAGCAGCCTTCCTGGTGCAGGGCTCATGACCTCATGAGGTCCTTTCCCTACCTTGTTTTCTGTGACTTCCCTGACCGCTCTAGAGTGGTGGTTTAATGCTGAGTTACTTGTGAAGCGCTTTCAATATGAAATAATTTCTTTATATATGATATTTCTTCATCTCTCCTCAGAAATTTGTGGGAGGAAAAAGTTGTATTGTGTTGTCTCTTGTACCTTATCTAGTGACCATGAGGAGCAGTTACGAAGGTTCATTTTACCTTCTCATAGTTTTTTTTCTGTTTTCTGTAAAGCTTTTGCTTATGGCTGTTCTGGACATTCTTTTAGAGGGGAAAGTTCGTAAGACACAAAATACATGCAACTACTTTTTTTCCCTGTGAAATCCTACCAGTGCAGTTTCTTTTTCTCAACATATGAGAAGTATTTGCAGTAATATTGCATTCCAAGTTGGAAATTCTCTTCCTAACCCCTGAGTAGTCTTGCAGGTATCTCCTTATTGCTGCCCTCCTTTTCCAGCTTAATGTGTTTGGAAATCGTCTTGATTCCCTCTCTCCGAGGATTCTTCAGCTTCATGGTGTCATGAAGGGGGGTAATGGCCTCAGGTTGTGCCAGGGGAGAGTTAGATTGGATATTAGGAAAAATTTCTTCACTAAAAAGGTTCCCCAGCACTGGCCCAGGCTGCCCAGGGCAGTGGGGGAGTCCCCATCCCTGGAGGGATTTCAGAGCCGTGGAGATGTGGTGCTGAGGGACATGGGGCAGTGGTGGAGTTGGTAGTACTGGGTTAACTGTTGGACTTGATCGTAGATATCTCTTCCAACAAGGTGATGCTATGATTCTGTGTAACCTGACTTTTTAGCAGGCTGTTGAACCTGAATTGAATGTGTGCTTGTTTACTTTTGAGAAATCACCAGGGCATCTAACTCCTTTCCATATGGGTGAGCAGGGAAAGAGGCTTCCAAAACAGGGAGTGTTTAATAGCTCAGGTAGTACTGGACTGTGATTCTTTGCATATTCTACTGAATTTTCCTGAAACCTTATCTGGACTAAATATCCTTTTTTTTTTTTTTTTAATAGCGAAACAAAAATTACTGTTAATGTACTGGACACCGGCAAAAAAGGTTATATTTGAAAAACAAGAAAATCAGTCCCAGTCCATCAGCTGTTCCAGAAGCATTGGTGATGTCTAGACTGTTTCAAAATGCTTGGGTTTTGTTAAGGTCAATAAGAAATCTGGACTATTCTGCATGGTGGGTTTGTTTGAAAAGAGACATTACTCTCCAACTCCCCCTGGATAAATCACAAATTGGGACCTTGGGCTCTGCGGTTGGCTAGGGCAGTCCTCTTCATCCCTCTTCTCCCACCATAACATCTAGACCATTTTGACACTTTTTGGTCAATAAAGGCACAACACAGCACTGGACATCAGACTCCAATCGGCCATGAAATGTCATGGTTTAGATGCATGCCTGTGGGGGATTTTCAGTAATGCCCAAAGTGTCAAGCTGTCTTTTTTTTTTTATTTTTAACTCGCCTCTGTTTTGAGTGACACAAGCTTTCCTGTAGGGTGCTAATGGCAGCACCAGGAGTAGGAACCAGGGAAGGAACCCTTTGTTTGGCAGTGGCATGGTTTTAAATAGGCTTGCGCAGACCAGAGACTCCCGCTCCTGCTGCAGGAACAGCTGATCTCTTCTTACAGTGATATCCAGACTCCCACTACAGAGTCTTGATGTGTTAAAAGATCCCCACCCCAGAGCTGATTTCCTGTAAGTCATGGCAATTCAGCACCTGCTGCCTGCCGAAAGGGTGGAAGCCTGTTGGAAAAGGAGGGGAGGTTACATGGAGACAAGAATTGCTCTTGCCACTCCATTGCATGGCATGCTTTCCCGTGGTGGACCACAGGAGAGCTTTGTAACACATGAGCGGCACGAAACCATTGCTTCAGTAGGTGCTTGATTACTGCAGAGAGTCCATATATTCTGAAAAGTTCACCGGGAAGATCACCTTTATGATACTTGCAGTATTGCAGACACCCTACAATCAGGACGAGGTGGTGACAGGATAATAATAATCTTTTATATGTTGTATTAAAAAAACCCAGCTGGGAGAGAAGTGCTTTGAAAGAATGCTGCCTGCATTCTGATTGTTCTACGTGTTGTCTAAATGCATCTTCACCCTGCTAGCCTGCCTTTGGGGTACGATTACTTTGCTGATACTGTGTAGTTTTAGACTGTAGGGATGTCATTTTCCTGTGGCAAATTAATGTGTGAAGTTGAAAGTACTACTTCTGTCCAGCAGTCTCTATGTGGTCGAGGATAAACACACACCACCTATGAGGCAGCAGGTTTTTTTGGGAGAGACTCTTGAGCTGGAGCTCCTTTAATACCATAGAAAACCCAAGAGAGCCCTTTGGCTTACAGGCTTTTTTTCCCCCTTTTGTTCACCTCAATGCATTGAGCTTCAGAGCAAGCTGCAGTTTTAATAGGAGGCTTGTGAAGAGGAATTAATTTGGGGGATATTTTTTCATCCTTTTTATTTTAAGGTTTAATTTGACTTAGCTAGTTTAGTTTCCTTTATTGTTGCTTTTAGTAACTGTCATTTTGGTCTAAGCTCCTTTTTAGTCTGCAGTTATACCTTTCAATAGGTGAGTAAGTGTGGGACTGTCATAGCCATATGATATAGCCCAAAGTCACCTCAAAAAGCCAGGTTTTTATTAATTCAGCAGTCCATCTTTTGTCCATCTTCATTCCTGTAGAGGTAGCTCAAGGTGTCTCTGAATACTTCAGACTCGTGCGGGAGAGCTGTATCAGGGAACTGATCTGATCTGACCAAAAATGAGTATTTGGCCGGATCAGTTTCACAGTGTGATTCACCACCTGGTTATGCAGACAGTTTCTTTTATGCCTACTTTTCTCTAGCTTCCGTTGTTTGTCAATAGCTGCTTCCCCACACAGTTCGAGCTGCCACAAATTACAGCCTGACTTGTTAGGGAAAACCAAAATGAGTGGTAATTTACATTCATAGGTTGTCCTGTGAACTGGGACACAGGACAGCTCAGCTACTGCTGCCACTTCTTCAGCAGCAGTCAGGCTGTCCTGGCTGCCAGAGCAGCGATGTTCTGGGGAAGGCATCTGGGGACACGAGTCCGCTGCAGCCGCTCTGAGGTGAGCTGTCTCACAAGCCTGAGGACTCACCTGCAGGGATGCCTTACCATTTCAACTAGGAAACTCCATGTTTTACCCTCCCACACTCAAGTGCACGTGTATTGTGATACGAGTAATTTCTGTCTGTCTGTCAATCTATCTGTTTTTTTATCTATATTCCACTCTGCAGTGGGATAAACATGCTAATGATGCTGCATGCTGCTTTGATCAGAACGGTCTCAATAGGTGCTGTGACTGTGCCAAAACTGGAGGTGGGGCTGAATTGGGGTGCAGTATGTACATGGAAATCAGAGCATTTCAGGTTGTGAGGAAGATGTGCTGGGGAAGACTGTACAGCTGCCTGCTCCCCCTTGGCTGAAATGATGGCCCCAGCTGCACGTGAAGCAGCTATTGAGCTCCTGCAGTTCACAGGAGCATCTTTTGTTGTGAAGGGGGATGAGGAACATGACAGCAATTACAAATGTAGTCCCCCCTTCATTCCCAAAGCAAACAGCATTCTCTTTCAGAAAAGAAACCATGAAGCTTTTTCCCTCCATGTGTGGTCACAATGCACATTTGTTTACTTCCTCTGTGGTTCCTAGTGTGGTTGCACAGCCAGCACTGTCTCCTTCAGAGGATCTGAGGGTCTGGGACAATCCAGGCTATGAAATGTCTGGCTAAGCATAGGCTCTGCAAGACTGAATAGATGCATCTTTCCCATGCTTTTTTTGAGCTCCAGTGGTAGCAAGACTTAGCTTAGGTGCAGCCCATCTGGCACTGCTGTTATCTAATGTGGCACAACGAACCTGGAGTGCTGGAGAGCCCATTGCACACACAGCTGATTTTGTTTGAGGACTCGCTCAGGTCAAAGGCTTTGGGCACAGACGATGCCAGAAGTGGCTGTACTGGCACTGGGAAAGCAGTGTTGTTTCTCTGACTGGTCTGAGGTAGCTGTGCAGGGGTTGGTTGTGTTGTGTGTGCCCCCCGGCATGCCAAATTTGCAACTTAGATATATTATTTGGGGTAATGTTTACCAGCTGGTAACTGCTTGTCCCCTTCTGGTCGGGTAATTTCTCTCCTAACTGTACAGTCCCAACGTGTTATGCAGACTGTCTGCATTTACCCTGTGTCTGGGGCTGAACTGTCACAGTTGCTCTCCCACTCAGTGACCCCTGCTCAGCCAAGAGGGGGAATGGGGAAAAAGGGAGAAGCCCCATGGGTTGAAGTAGAAATGGATTTAATGAAATAACAAAACTAATACAAACACCAACATAAAGTGTACAAGCTTATTCTCAGCCTTGTCCTTGGGAGCTGCAGAAGGAGCAGGAGACCAAGAGGGAAGAACCTCCCCCCCTCAGTGAACTCCCTCCTTCCACACTGAGCGTGGTGTCAGTGGGTGGGATCCACCTGGGAGTCACCTTGGGGCAGCTGCCCTGGCTGGAACTCCCCCTGACTGGGGGCTGCTCATGGCTGGGCTGGGGGGTGTTCCTGGGAAACCAGGACAGACGTTGTGTGATTTGCCATATTTTGATCTGGTCCTATCCAATTAATAAGTGCTGTTAATGTCTCTATTCAGGATACTTCAGGTGCCCATAGGTGCAGTGACAGGGAAATCGGGACATGGACAGGAGAGGAAAAAAAAGCTCTCAGAAATGTGATCTAATGTCATTCTAAGTCTGCACAGATTCACAATTTATTTATTGACAGAAACAAATCTCAGAGCACTCGATTTTATTTTTTTCTGTGTACAGACTTGCAAAATGAAGTTCAGCTGTGGTCACTGTCTGCTTGGTTAGCTAATTATGCAGAATTAGCTGCAGAATGTGATTTAGGGTATTAACTTGTAATAACTGGCCACGCAAGGATGATCCTCAATTGTAAGTGTGTGTGACAATCAGGTGCTGCCCAACATTGAAAAGAGCACAGTAATACATTATGCAGAGGCAATGCTTGTGAGAAATGCTCTCATGAAGGACTTTTTTGCACCCTCAGGAACATGCTTTGGTTGACATTAATAAGTATGTTAATAAGTTAATAAGTACATTAAAGTTTTGGGAATATATGTTTATGTATGCACACTGCCCTGTGTATATTTACTTATGGGTTTTGCAAAGACCTGCTATCCTTTCTGTCCCTAAAGCTAAACAACTGTGATTTAAGTTGTGTGCACCTCTGCTTTCTTCTTCAGATACATGTATTGGACCGACTGGGGTGAAACACCCAGGATAGAACGGGCAGGAATGGACAGCAGCACGCGAAAGATAATTGTTGATTCAGATATTTATTGGCCAAATGGACTCACGATAGACCTTGATGAGCAGAAACTTTACTGGGCTGATGCAAAACTGAGTTTCATTCATAGGGCAAATCTGGATGGTTCCTTTAGGTAAGTTTCTTGTAGTCAATAATACGGTGTAAGTTATTTCTTACCTCCTGCATTTATTTTGAACTGAGACTTTTTTTTTTCCAGTAATCTAGAATAATGCCAATACTTTATTGTTCTTTTTAAATGCAATTGTTAATAGCCTTGCAAAAAGTAAAATAGCCTTATATTCTATAAAACCGGTTTTAAAAGTAAGACTATTTGTATCAGTATTTCACTATAGACTATTTATAACCTTCTTGTACAGCAGGAATTTTCATTTTTAGGCTCATATTTGTCTTGAAAATAACTGGAGATGTTTATCCTTGGCCCTAGACAATCTAACATTTAACTAGGGACTGAGATTTTACAGCATTGTTACTGTAGGTTTTTTAACATAAAATATATATTGAGACACACTTGTCCTTGGCCCCATCCAAAGATCTCCTTTGTGGCATACCTGTAAATTAACCAAATTCAGCTTGTTTCAGACTGTGAGTGAGCAGGAAGCAGATTTTCCTAAAGCTTGATGGGAAGCACAGTATGGCATTTTTGGTTGGTGGCTCCTGTCCAGCTGTGCTATTGAGTTTTGGCTTTTGGAGACACAGAGAGGTGACTGGTCAGAGAGAGCAGACCTAGGTGTCTGAGATTGCACCTTCAGTTCTGTGTAGTGTTCAGTGGGCAGTGTGTTCAGTGTGTTGGTTCTGAAGGGTGAGTGTCATCTGCCAGTGAAATGTCCTGTGGAGGAGGCAAGCCTCTGCATTCTGGTCTGGCTTTGATCTTCAGATAGCTGAAAATTACATTTTCATTTTCGTGATGTTGTAGCATTTTAAATGTCTGTATTATGAAATAATTTTGCTCTGGTAAAAAGTTGGAGGAGTTCTGTTTTATGGGTATCAGTGTAATAGAATAATATGCTTCCCTGCAAAAAACCACTGCATTTTCCATGGTGTTTTTCAGGTGTTTTTACCGAGGTGCATTCTGTGCCTGATTTTCACACTTGTAAAACAGGAATGACGATATTAATGTCCTTTATAAAACACTCTTCCTTTGAGAGCACTATGTAAGAACTAGATAGTGGTGGCATTGTAGAAAGAGACAAGTACTGACTGACAGTCAGAAGTAAAGATGGGAAAAAGTCTGTGTGGAAGGGAGTGGTAGCTCAGAGGCTGGGTGCAGGTTCATAGACAGAAAGAAAATGCTCTCTCAAATACCAAAATCGAAGAGAGATTTTCATACAATACAACATGAATATATTTCTCTGATTTGGGGGCAGCTGGCAGAGGATAAGGCTTCCAGGCTGATTCTGCAGTTATTGTGCACATACAAAATGTATAAACTTTACTTGCATGTATGTGTAAAAACTTCAAGTAATTGGTAAGGAAACTTTATTTTGCTCATTTTAAGGCAGAGAATCCTGCTCTAGCAGGGGTTGGACTGGATGATTTTCGGAGGTCCCTTCCAACCCCACCATTCTGTGATTCTATGAAAGGGGCAAGCCTTTGAACACATTAATTCCACCAACCTGTCCAAATTCATTTGTGATAGATTAGTGTGTGTCCACCACTTTCCAAGCAGTTTTCTATTGAACTGTAAATGAAAGAGTATTTTAGGAAAAAATAATATATTTTGC
The DNA here is from genome assembly GCA_028020825.1 of Podargus strigoides. Classification (NCBI taxonomy): domain Eukaryota; kingdom Metazoa; phylum Chordata; class Aves; order Caprimulgiformes; family Podargidae; genus Podargus; species Podargus strigoides. Next base: position 8,302,277 of record CM051633.1, read on the forward strand.
TTTTTTAAAAAAAAACACCAAAACTCACATTTTTTACTCAACTGCCGGAGGGTGTAAATGCACACTTGATGTCAGGATATTCCTATGCAGAATGCATTCTGGGAATTCCTTGTGTCTATCTGCATGTAGACTTTTAGGCATTGTCCAAGGCTTGATGTCATTTAGCTGTGTCTGGTTTATATGGTTAACATATGGTAAAACTTCCTTCTTAAAATGTTATGCGTGTTAATAAAATTCCATGAATATTGATCGTAATTTTAACTCTTTTAAAATTAAATTTTTGTTTATTCTTTTTTCCCTGCCACTGGTCAATGTTGAAACAGAAGTCTGTGAAGTTGGAACTCTGAAGTTCTGGTGTCACAGTAGATTTCAATCATGGTTCAAACTATGGTAACTTTGGAGGTTGCTTCTGTTCCTTAAACATAGAGCAAGATAAGTTTCACCCAGACTTGTTAATAAAGAAATTTTATGGTATTTCAAATGCTTCTACCCCTCCTGTCCCAAAAGCATTTCAGAATTCAAATAAAAAGGAAATTTGCATTCTGCATGGTGGATTAATGTTACTGGAGCAATCTGCCCATTACATTTTAGCAAGCTTCAGTTTGCAAGCACATGGGCTGGAGCTGTTTCAAGGGATGAAATTACAGGAGAAGGGAGACTTGATATCTAAGAATGATGGAAATAGAGGCAATACATAGTGGAAAGCAGCTGCTATGATACTGGAGTACAGCCACTACTAGTAAAGAAGCAACAGGAAAGGTGAGAGTGGAAAGAGAAAGTGAAATCAGTATTTCTATTTATTCCATTGTGTTTTATGATGAGAGAAATAGTGATAATTTGAAGGACAGAAGTTTTAGAGCAGTTTCAATTTTATCTCTAGAAAGAAAGAAGAATAATTTTGTTTTCTTTTTTCCACATTACTTGCTTTGTACTCGTATATGCAAATACTGCTTTAAACTTGTCTGTGTCTGAATACGCAAGAAGAATTTTGGGGGTGCTTTTTTGTATCTGCCCCACCCCCTCAGAAAAAGCAAATGGGTACCTCTACTGCTCAAAATGAAACACAATCTGTTCCCTGCCAAATGTTAGCTGGGTTATTTTTTTTTCTTTCGTGTCTTCAACGGAAACATTTTAAATGCAGATCTGAACATACGTGTGAGAAAAATATATTCCTCACTTTCCTTCAGGATCATGCTGAGACTTTCTTAAAGTTGTAGGTTGAAAAATTTTGAATATTGATTGGCTGTGTCAGAACACTGGTTTGGAAGGGATGTGTGTGCCTTTCTGCTTGTGCATATATAAAATGCATGAATTTTATGAAAACTGGGTTCATTTTGTTTCGACTGAGTGTCTACATTTAGCCGGTACCCGGGGCTAAACCATAGCAATTACTCTACTGCCCCATGCTCCCTCCCCAGCTGAGAAGGAGAATTGGGAAAAAAAGGGAGCAGCCCCGTGCGCTGAAGTAGAAACAGATTTAATGAAATAACAAAACTGATACAATCACTGATGTAAAGGATGCAAGGTTCTACTCAGCCTGGTCCTTGATGCTGACAGCAGGAACAAAAGACCACAAGGGAGAAGCCCCAGGGAGAGGAGGAACCCCACCCCCAGTGAGCTCCCCCCTTTTATCATGAGCAGATGAGGAGGTGTGGGACACCCCTGTGAGTCAGTGCCTGGAGTGGATCTCCCACTGACTGGGGCTGCTCATGGCTGCCTGCATGGCTGGGCCATGGGGCTGTGCTGGGGAACCAGCACACTGAGGAATTGTCGAGTATGTTTTCACTGACTTAGTAAATGTCTTCAAAACTATGGAATGTAAATTATTTGTTGCTATATGTATAAATTTGGGGATCCTGTGAATTTAGAAAACATCTTGTGTCATGTGTTTTGTGGCTTTCAGTTCAGCAAATAACCAGTGTGAAACTATGTGCATCCTGAGAGAGGGTGTGACTAAATGAGGTCATTAAAGCACGTGTGAAATGTTTATGATTTATATTAATTATATATATTTAGAAAAAACAGTAACTGACCCTTTCTCTGCATTTAAAAATATAATCTGAAGGATACTTGTTTCTTCTGCTGACCAAGTTAAGAAGGGCAATTTAAAGAGACTCTTGGGTCTCCCTTTCCTTCCTTTTCCTGCTACAAGGAGGGAGTGCAGCTGAGGTCCTGGGCAAAGATATATATTGCATAGAGGGGCAAAAAGGTAAAGCTCTAATTGGAGAAGGACTCTTCGAGCCTGTGTTTCCTTCCACAGGCAGTTGGGTCTGGGGGTTTGCACAGCCCTGTTAAGGCACTCCGGTGGGACCTTGCAGAGGTCAGAGTGGAACTGAGTCAGATTCTGTGTTGCCAAGAAATCTGGGCAAAGTCTTGTTTTACATTTTTCAGTCTGATTATCACTTTTATCGTCAGGTAAATTTCTTGGTCCAGTGACCTTATTAATGCTCATAAATATGTAAAGGGTGAGTGTCATGAGGATGCAGCCAGGCTCTTCTCAGTGACATCCAATGATAGGACAAGGGGCAATGGGTGCAAGCTGGAACACAGGAGGTTCCCCATAAATGTGAGGAAGAACTTCTTCCCAGTGAGGGTGACAGAGCACTGGCACAGGCTGCCCAGAGAGGTTGTGGAGTCTCCTTCTCTGGAGACATTCAAACCCACCTGGATGTGTTCCTGTGTGACCTGACCTAGGTGTTCCTGCTCTGGCAGGGGGATTGGACTAGGTGATCTTTTGAGGTCCCTTCCAACCCCTGACATTCTGTGATTCTGTGAATTTGTTAAAAGACGACGATTCTTACTCGAGGTTTTACAAAGCCAGATTTTTTTCTGCATGTTAACAAGGGGAAGCAATGCATTTTTAATCCTTGTTCTTTCTTTTATGTAGGCAAAAAGTTGTTGAAGGTAGTCTTACTCATCCCTTTGCGCTGACGCTGTCTGGGGACACTTTGTACTGGACGGACTGGCAAACGCGCTCCATTCACGCCTGCAACAAAAGGACGGGAGAGAAAAGGAGAGAAATCTTGTCTGGGCTGTACTCCCCGATGGACATCCAGGTGTTGAGCTCCGACCGGCAGCCATACTGTATGTTTTACTTTGCCCGGAAACTTTTTGCATGAGCGTTAATTATCTGGCAGGAAAAATGCTGATCGTAGAAGTGGTTAGTGTGAAGTGGTGAGGTTTGGAGCACTTGGCAGGGGATTGGTTGGTAAAGGTGTGAGTACCCAAATCCTGTACGTTTCTTTGAAAATGCCAGCCTGAGTTGGTATGAGCTCACTCATCATCCCCGTTAGTTACAAAATCCAGTGCATTACTTCAGTGACATCTTTTGGTTTGGAATATCTGAATACAAATGATAAAGACCCACCTGGCATCTTTTTAACACCTTTCTTTTAAAGACAACTGAAAAAAGTGTTTATCATTACTTTTTTTTTTTAATGAGTAAAATGACCACAATATATGTAATGTTCAGTTTTTGCAGTCCAGACTTGATCATGTTTATTTTCAATATGTAACAAATACTTTTTGAATGTTTCAGTATGGAAGGGATTTAGATCTGAGCTTTTATGTGAAACATATATGTACCTGTATTTTTTCTTTATATATGATGCCACTTCAAATGAAGGCAGGTGTAGAAAACTGAGAATTAAATGAAGCTGTATATACATGTGATCCCATGTGGTGATTGGTCTAGGGTTTTTTTAGGCTTGTGAGAATGGAACTTAAAAGCAAGGGTGTGGAAATGTATATAGCTGAGTGCTTATGGGAGCTACTCTGGCCATTTGGATTGGCTTCTTTATTTATGCCAGCTGTAAAGTCTGCTTCCCTAAAGGTAACAGTGGTTATTCCAGTCAAGTTTATAGGATGTCAGTAAACAGGCTTGAAAGTAAGCAAAAGGAGCTTGGAGATGATCCTAGTGATGGAATATGTGCAAGTTTTCATTGAGGCTGTTGGGTATGCACAGCACCCTGGTTTGTCTCGCAGCTCCAGATAAGAGTTTGTCTGTGCTGAATTCTTGTCATTGCTTTGAGCTCAGGGAATGTCCCAGCCTAGGGTCGTAGTATTTCTGGGTCAGTCACAAAGAAAATAGGGTGCACAGGGAAACAGCATATACTGAGAATAGCTCAGATGCCATTGCCTTCATTAAGATCAGACTTGGATTCCTTCCTCTCCCTTTTTTTCCTCTTTGTGACTTTCAGTGGAAGTAACATGAGCCAAATTAGCCAGAAATTTTGTGGTTTTATATTAAAGCACTTCAGATGCCTGTTCAAACTAGGATTGATTTTGGAAAGAACTTGCTCAACTTGCAGTCTTTTTTTTCTTTTTAATAGCTAGCAATATTCTCCCTAATTATTTATGGTTAGAGTTTCATCTCTTGCTGCCCTTTTTTCCCCATGTAAGTCAGCTAGCTGTGTGCAGTTGTGTGTCTGTCCCTGTCCTGTGTTGTCCCGTCCCTTGTCCCCTCCCCCAGGTTTTTGAGTTTTCAAAATTGCTGGCTTTACATGTTGCTTCTCTGGATTTCTTGGTGATTCAGGGCTATATCTTGCTGTGAAAGCTTTGCAGTAGGAAAAAATATTTGCAACGTGCAACACTACTGTAATGTAGGAATTGTACAAATTGTTATGTTTTCCCTTCTTTCATAGAAGTGGTCACCCCCCCCCACCATCACCACCTTCCAAGTCCTGTTTTCCATTCTCATGAGGCTTAGCAGACCTGGAATCCACAAAGTAACTGATGTCCAAAGCTCTTAGCTGTGTTCAGCTTAGAAACATTGAAAGAACTGTATAGTGAGAATGTGCTGAGCTGTTGGCTTTTTCAAATCAGCTTTTGTGTGCATCTCAATTTAGGTGCCCCTGGAAGTATGATGCTGGGGAGGGGGTAATCAAACTCTTTATTTTTTGGTGCCTCTGTCTTTTAGCACTGAAACATGTACCAGTCATTTGGGATCTATAATTTCTTCCTCACAGAGAAAAGAGGGCTTTAGGGATTCCAGATAAATGAAAATAAATATGTTTGGTTTCTTGAAGTTCACACACCATGTGAAGAAAACAACGGTGGTTGCTCTCATCTGTGCCTGCTGTCTCCAAGAGACCCCTTCTACAGCTGTGCCTGTCCCACTGGTGTGCAGCTAGAAGACGATGGCAGGACGTGCAAATCAGGTAGGAGCTTGTCTTTTCTGTAGTGACAGTGTTGACTTGGTTTGGGTTTGCTGCTTAAAAGTTCAGCCTTGAAGAAGTGAGTTGAAAGGAACTGCCTGATACACTGAAATGTCACTTTTGTCCTGATGAAGGTGCCAGAAATTTTGCACACAGGTCTCCTGGCAAGCTACTAAAGACGGTGATTTTTTGAACTAAAGTAATCCCTTGCATCAGAAATCAGAGGAATTTTGACTGTATTTTGTGTCATTTGACTGTATTTTGTGTTGCCAGTTCTCTGTAGAAATGAAGTAGTATGTGGAGCCCATTGCAGAAGAATTTTATTAGAAGTAAGCTACTGCAAGACACCTTTCTGTTTGGACAATGGACCACGGACAGACTTGGGCTCACTCCCAGTCATTGTCCGGTAGTGGTCAGTGATGCAGTAGTGGTGGCTGAGGTGTTGCCTTCTAGTTGCATCTACATTAGCAATATGCTTGAGACGTGTTCTGCACGCAGATGTGCCAAGAATTTGTTCAAGGCCACATCCATGTGCCCATGTACTGTTTTAGAGATAACTCAGTGAGTTGCCGCTGCTTCAGTTAGTTTTATAATAAAATAATCTGTACAGAAAAATTCAAAATTAAGATTTAAACTAAAAGTACCATTTTTCTGGTTCTGAAGATTAATCATCCATTTCCATTTGGGCTGCTCTGTAGGAAGGATTTATGGGAAAATCTCACTGGGTATTTTTTTATTCCTGGGTCTAGTTTGTGGGTTTTGGACATTATAGTTAATCTTAAAAAGTGAGTCAAGGCTTTGTGTGAAGAGGCTTATAAAGTTTGCTGCTTGGGATAATAGAGCTAGAGAAAATAATGTTTTAGGTGGCTGTTCCATGTCACTGAGAAGCAGAAGGAGAGGCTTGTGTATTACCAGTAGAAAGCTGTTTAGAGATTAATAGCTAGAGTATATGTTTTAATTGAAAAGTATAACTAGATTCATATTTCATATCTGTAAGTTGAATGAGTCCAGGGCTATACTTTGAAAGCTTGGTTTTGATCATTGATCAGGAAGCCTATTTTAAACATGCATCTTACAAAGGCATGTAATTAACATTGATATGGCAGAGGACACTAGGAGGCAAGATTTTGGAGAGTGTTCTGCCAAAAGACTCAAAGACACTCTGCTGCCTCTCTCCGATGTGTTTTCAACAAGTCTGCTCAAAGAATGTAGTCATTTTCTGATGTGGCTTGATTCCTCTGAGTACTGGTGCAAGCATAATAGATTCCTTTCATTTATGAACTTGAAGCAGAGTTTCAACACTGAACCTCTATGGTTCCAGGGCCAGCTTTATTAGCTCATCCTGCTGCAGTTGAAAGGCTTGTAAGGTAGTTCTTGCAGCTGCCAAAAGCCCTTTCTCTTTCCTCCTTCCAGCTTGGAAAGTTTCCCTTCTACAGCTTTAAAAAAAAAAGTTACTGAATACTCAGGACAACCTTTTTAGATGTTTATGTTGACCTCATGGTGCTGGCAGTGGGAATGAAGGTCAGCCTGCTTTTGACGTTTTGGCGAATAGCACAAGCAGGAGTGACTGCTTATGCTGTGCTTTCACCTTTTCATTGTCAGGCCAGACAGTCTGTCAAGGCTGTTCTCTCAAAGGAGGGCAAACAAGTGGGATGGGAACAGGAAATCTGATTTTGCATAAGAATGTGGCCTTTTGCTTCAGTTTTATGGATTATTTCTTTCCCAAGCTCCATGTTTTGTTGTCCTGTCTGCCTTATGCCAACATCCATGTGCTTCTCTTTCCCCAACTCCTTGGTTGCACGGAACTGACTTTCTGTTCTCTGCACGAGTGCTTTGTAGTAAAGCTCGATCAGGAGCTACAGATGCAACAGTGTTGACCACCTCTCCATTTTGTTCCCTGTTGGCTTGGGCAAAAGTGCAAAAGTATGAAGGCACTTGGTCATATCAACTTCCTTGACATTAGGCTTTAAGTGAGTTACACAAATGCTACTGGAGATTTGTCTGCAAGAGGAATATTGGATATTGAAGAACACATGTATTGGTAATGTTCAGGTATGAGAGCTCTGTAGCTCTTTACAAAGAATGTTGAATGGTAGTGGGCCTAGGTAATTAAGGAAACATGAATTCAAGGACAGGCTGTGCCACTGTTTGCTTTGCTGTGGCTTATGTCTATATGCACTGAAACTCCAAAACTCTGGATTTTTACTCTTTTTCTAAACATGTAACTGTTGCTATGCTGAAGCATAAGTACTGTGTCTGTGTTAAAAGAACAGTTCATTATTCTGTAGTTTTGGCTTTCGGCGTTGGTTCATTCTTGCTTTCTCTTTGATTCTAAACAGTTGCTCTGAATAAAAAAATATCTCTACAGTAGATATCTATCACTAATAATGGACATTAAATATATGGATAAATTGCAACTGGCATCAAGTATAAGTTCCTCTCTGGGAATGCGTACGTTTTGGGCAGCTTCCCTCCACATGTGTGATATTAAGTCTCGTTTCCTCTGTTGGTTGTGAAAATGCTCTGGACTTGCTTGAAGTTCACATATCAACAAACAAAGGGGTCGTAAGTATGGAAAGTACATGAGCTGCCCCTGGCTGTGGACGCTTAGCAAAGTAAGAGTTCAAGCTATGATCTTTGGAATTACTGAAGAAGTTGTGTTGGACCACTACTGTCTTGGTGTATGTGTCCAAATACACGATTTCAGATAGGTTCTGAACCCAGTCTTGCCTGTGTAGAAGATGAAGCCAGAGTGTGTAACACCCATCAGAGCCCAGTGGCTCAGTCCCAAGTGCCTCTGGAGGGTGGCTGCTCAGGAGGAACTCTTAGTGCCTTGTAACTTCCAGTGACCTCTGAAACTTCATGTTTCAAAACAGAGCTTCAGTTCTTAGACCAGGTAGCTTTCTTAATTTATGAGTTTGTTGGTTTTTTTACATTTTATTTTATTTGGAAGTCTTCTTTACTCCTCCTTGAGCAATGGCATGAATGTTTGAGAAAGGAACAAAGGTTTGGTTGCAGTCATTTAAAAGCTCAGGGACCTTCTTTTATTCGTTTTGCTGACTTATGGCTATTGTGAGTTTTTTTGTTCTTTGTTTAAGGATCACATTTGTATTCTTTATGAACTGAATTATTTTAATTCATGAGTCCTTTGCTTCTCCATGAGGACTCCTTTCAGGAAGCTGTTCCTTCATTTTCTGTCCTGAGGTTTCCTTCCTAGGATTTAGTGATTTAGTGAGTTCTGCTGTTGGGTTAGTAGTAGTTTGAAGTGTTGTGAGAAAGACAAATGTATTAATAGCTAGAGTCATGTTTCCAACAGTAAACCTACTTGAGATGTGGGAATTAAACTCTTATTGTACATCAGGGTGAGCATTCGTTAGAGCCAGCATAAGAGCTGCTGCCATATCTTTAGCTTTAAACATAATGTGAGTCAAACTAAAAAAGTTACTTATTTTCAAGAACCTTGAAAAACAAAACCTGGTTTTAGATAATCAGTGGCAGGAGGTTGGTTGTTTTAAAGCAGTAACAAGGAGAATTTCTTCCGTCATCTACCCTCTGCATGCCCTCCCCCAATAGATGGTGGGTACTTTCTAGAAATCTGGTTCCTTTAAGGTATTTTCAGTCTATATGTTTAACTAGCCAGCTGCTTTTGCAGTAATCCTGTCTCTGGTATGTCAGAATGTAAGTGACATACGGCATGTGGACCTCACCTCACCAGAGATGCATTTCTCCAGCTGACAGCAACTGTAATTTGCTTGAGAGTGGGACAGCTTTGTCTGTTGAGTCAATCTCATATGGTGACAGGAGCTGTAGGCTTTCTGCCAGGAAGGTATGAGAGCTGTAGTTTCTCAAATGGACTAGGAAATTCTGTCTTCTCAAATGAAAACTGGGAAAAATTCGTAATTGGAGAAAGCAGCACTAGGTTCAGGCATTTGAAGAGTTAGCTTCCCATATTTATCCTTGGTCCTGTTGTTGAGGCAGTTGATCAAGGTTTGGTAATATTCCTATTGTCTTATTTCTCCTTGCCATTCTTCCTAATGCAAAACAGAAAACATTGATTTTAGAACCTGCTGGCTAATACTGCAGGATTCACAGGCTTTTATGCAGGAGATAGAAGAGTACTGAAGGAGGAAATGGCACTGAAGGAGGCACTGCCTTCTCATCTCCTATTTGAGCAACTAAGCCTCCAAACAAGACAAGCAGGCAGACAAATACCTCCATTGTAAAGTATTTCTTCTCATGTGATTTAGCCACTAGAGAAGGTACCTTTGCTAGCATGTCTTCCTCATTAATAAAGGGAAACAGTATGGACTAATCCAGACATTCTGATTAAGTAGCTCAACTGCTAATGAGAGATAAACAGTCTCTTTGTGAAAGGGAAAGGTTAGTGAGTCATTTATTATTTGGTATAAATGCTGTAAATCAGCTCTTTCTAGTACCTGAGAAAGCTTCTGCTGGCATTGTGTGAATAACCTAAAATAACGATCAGAAGTCTTCTAGCACTTGGAAGATGCTGGAAGAGAAATCTTGCATATCAGATTGTATTCTAGGGTTGATTTGGGGCTGTATTGGGAAGGAGCACTCAGGTCCTAATCTGTTTATCATGAGAAAAATAAACAAAAGGAAAATTATTTTCCCTTATTTCCTAGAACCTTACCAGCTGCCTGCATGCCTGTCTATGTCCCTTGCCCACTCTGTGATTGAAATGCAACTGTGGAAAACCACTGTCTTTTGGTTGCAAGATGCTTTGACCTCATAGGTGTCTTCTGTCCTGTGTCTGGTGTCTGACTACAATAGGGAGATGTTATCCAGAAGTTCTGGAGGAATTTTTCCTCATTCCCCCTCTCTTTACTGCACTCCCAAAGGTGTATCATGCTTCCTTTGCTTACCAAGGAATTGTCAATATCATGTTTTTCCTTTGTTAGGCTGAGATGGGACTTCTTAAAGATTACTGTGAACCTTCTCTGAAGGAGGGATTTGTGTAATTGGTGTCTTCCTCAATGCCTGCAGCCACATTAGTTCCCTAATCAAAGCAGTGCCTTCCCTCCAGCCAGCAGATGGTCTTCTGAAAGGACCTAGATATTAGGAAGACTAGCTGTTAGGAAGAAATTCTTTACTGTGAGGGTGGTGAGACACTGGAACAGGTTGCCCAGGAAAGTTGTGGATGCCCCCTTCCTGGAAATGTTTAAGGCCAGGTCAGATGGGGCTTTGAGCAACCTGGTCTAGTGGCAGAAGGGTTGGAACTACATGATCTTTGAGGTCCCTTCCAACCCAAACCATTCTATGATTCGATGACCTGTGTGTGTTTTGTACCAGATGAGGGAAAGTTTGGATAATAGATCAAATGTACAAGGAGTCTACAGCGGTTCCTGCAAGGTGAAGAATTATCCAGATTCCAGGCTATGAAAATGAGATGCAGTGGGTTGAATAAAGAAATACAGTATTTCACTCACTGCATCTGGACTCGTGTTATACTACGTATTCCAAACATATCCTGTTGATTCTTTAGCTCCAAAACAATGGGCTAGGATGTTATTTACTGAGTAAGAAACAGTATTATGTGGGACTATATTTCACTGAAAACCCTTTGCAATACATCAGTTGTAAAAGCTGTCCAGCAATGGACACCTGGCAGTGTAGGAAATCTAGAGGCTACCTCTTCTGCTTCTACTCCATTTCATTAAAATTTCATGAGTGGTTTTTTTATTTCATTCATATGTAGATCTTGTTTGTTTTGACTCTGTTTTCCCCTTGCTTTTGCTAGTATGTTATGTTTATGATTTTGTTTGATCTGTATGAAAAAGTTACATTACCTTCTATTTATAACAACTTTTATCCTTCTAAATGGGGAGTACTTTGTGTAGCGACTAAATGGAATAGTCTCGTATGGAAATGGCCTTGTTTCCTTTCATTGGATAAAAGCCATTAGAAAGATGCTGTAAGGAAGAAACCTGGAGGGAGTGAGGAGCATTCTGGAAGGTCTGCCATATCACCTTCTAGCTCTGTTGTCAGTGGTTTTGCCATGCTGGTGAATGAAACTCTTCGGGCTTTAGTGCGTGTCTCAGATTGATGACTGCTTTCCAGGACTCTGAAACACTGTCTAGTCAGAGATGGTAACTAGCTCATTTTGTGTGTGGTTAGGGGAGTTCCTTTGTGTGTGTGTATAAAGGAAAAAGCGACACTCTCCCTTTTCAGCACTGTTGAGTCTCTGGATTGATTCTGGTTTTATGCTGCAGGAGGACCACACCCTGGATCTGCACGGAAAGGGTTTACGTGCAAACTTTGTTATCTCCTGTTCACCACAGGCTAGGTACATACACATGGAAAGTTACCAAGACCCAGTGGTAAGTTGTTAAGTTGCTGTAGCTTGGCTGCCTATTCAAGCTTTGGGTGGCCAAGATCTATTTTACTGCACCGATGTAGCCACAGTGAGGTTGAGACACTCCCTAGGTTTGCAAACCCTAATTTACAGTTGTTTATAACTTTTTTCCATGATGTTTACCCTTTGACAGATGACCATGTTAGCTCAGAATCAAATTTGCTGGGGCTCCATCATGCTTGGAACATAATAAATAACACTTAAACTTCAAAGCATTATATGGCTCTCAGCCTGTGAGAGGGCCCGTGGGATGTGAAGTATTTATTTCTGTTTGTGAAACAGCGCAGAGAAACGAGTGTGTCCGAGGTCTCTTGGTGAGTGGGAAACATCTGCAACCAGAGGTCAACAGAAGTGGGATTGTAGAAGAACTATTTTAAGTGTATTTCTGTTAAGTTGGATATTTTTTTAGTATTAATTATGTACCTTGTTGGGTTGTAATGAGTTTTTGATCATCATCTGGGTGTATTTGAAGGTGTCACTGCCAAAACTCTGTTTAACAGAAACTAGGTGGTAAAGTGGCTGTCACTTCTGAAGTCAATGATTCCTTACCCTAAGCCAGTGGGGTTGTATATCTCCAGCAGAGAATAGGTGCATTTAAACTTTAAAACCATCCTTTCAAGGAAATACCAGAATCCAAAGACTGTATGTACCCCTTTTCTAGGGGCAGGGATTTCTGACAGACTTTTTCTTGGCCTATCCTTTTTCCTATGGCTTGCAATGAACTGCTATTAAGAATTCTGTGCAGAGGGATGTTCATTTTTTTTGTTAATTAAAAACTAGAAGCTGTGACTATGAGATCTGTAAACTAACATTCACTTTTACCAGTTAAGATTTGTAACTTTCTCTTTCTTTAAGGCACATATAGTACAGACAGACATCAGGATGGGAGGCTGAGGGTTAGTTGTTCAAGTGCTTTGAGGTCTTTGGATGAACCCCTTGTATAAGGCAGATTTTTTGCTTCATGCAGCGATAGCCAGATAGTCATCTGGGTACTACCAGCTTGATTCTGGGTACTACCAATGCAGTTGTGACTGTTATACTAATGCTATTTTGAGTAAGTCTCACAGCAGTTATCTTCCCCTCCAACAGCAGTAACTTTACAAAGCTTTGTGCTCACAAGTGTAGTAGTGGGTATGTAAAAATGTAAGGTGTCTCACATAAGCTCAGTCCTAAATTACAGTATGGTAACTGACTTCTGTGTTGCAACAGCTTTCTCTGGAAGAAGCATTACTTTTGTCTTAGTCAGCTGTTTTGTGTTAATGATCTTATCAGCTGTATAGTTTAATTGATACTCTGTTTGTGGAGGTTTTTTAGTGGCTGTATGAATGTGTCAGCTCTGAATTGTAGGGATTTTTTTTCTGGTTTAGGCAAAGTAACTGTTAGGAGTCTGCTACTGAGATAATGGAAGAAACAGTAGACAATAGCTTTTCACTCACTGTACCACGCAGACAGGTATGATGTAATTTATGAGTTACGTGAGTGTTCTGGTATTTCCTTTCTTTGTCACAAGTGTTAGTTTTCATTATGCCTACTTACCTTTCAATTAAATCAAGTCCTGTCTGCATGTGGGAGCTCAAAACATTCTTTCAAATAAACCTTTCCTGTTTCTATTTTGTTGGTTACATACTCTCCCTTTTAAATTGGGAAACCTTCTGTGAGTTCCATGCTCTCCCCAGCTCACAGTGTAGGATGAGACATCGCCAGCTTCCCCCAGCCCCCTGCCCTCCCATGGTATGAAGCAGTGCTCTCTTCCTCTCAGACTGGAAGATGAATAAAGACCTGAAAATAAAGACCTGAACTGGGATGTGTAGTGCTGTTCATGTTGCAGCTGGCTCTCTTGAGGTACCCAAGGAGAGTATATAAAAAGAATTTCCATTTATTTCTGGGTATTACCAAAGTTTGCTTCCACTCCTTAAATATTTTTATTTTCTGTGGAAGTTGCGTAGCAGGAATGGGGTTTTACACAGTGTTGTTGGTTTAAATGTCCCATAGTGAGTTTCATTGCATCATTTTTCCTGTGGTGTGAAGAGCAGCTAATGCTCAACCTTTGTGCAAGATGTTGTAATTGTTTTGAATGTTGGCAAGCTTATTAAACAGCATGGCAACATTACATATTTTCCTGCACTCCATACAGAATAATGAAGTTTTCTCATTCCCATATTCCACTCCATGCACCCCCCTACACCCCTTTTGCCATACACTGAAACTTTGCCAGGTAATTCACTGTATTACAGCAACTAACAAAATCCTTTGCTTTTCTGATAAATCTTTTTAGTTTATCAAGAGTGCTGAGATACCTGTATTCAAACAGCTTGTACAAGTTGCCTGCAGTCAAAGTATTTCTAACTCACACTTTTCAAAAAGTGCTTATTTGTGCTTCAGAGAAGAGCTAAAAGCTTTCCAATTTTTACAGTTTATCTGATTTTTTCCTCCAAAAGAGATTTCCAAAGTTGCCTGTAAATAGACCGAGCCTATACATGCAGATGCATGCACATGCACATGCACATACATAGAAGTGGGGGAAGAGTCCCACAGTAGAGCATTGTTCTGACCTAATTAGCAGACAGACAAATGGGAAAGGAATAGCCTGGCGTTCTCTGGCATAGATTAGCAGAGGCAGCCACTGCAGTCTACATTTGTTTAGGTTGGGTGAATAAATTGGAGCATTTGTTACTGTATTATAAATGTCTTGTCACTTGTCAAATGTGAAGTGGGCCAGTGGAAGAATGAAAAAGGCTCTTGTCAAGCTGGTGAGATGGCTGGCTTCGCTGCTGTCAGCTCTGATTGCACTTAATTTTGCAAACAGAATACAGCTGCTGTTTCCAGCACTGAAGCATGAATTTTTAATAGCGAGAGCACAAACCAACCAAATCAAAGCGAACACTATACCTAGCATGGATATTAAAAATAATTGATTGCTGGGTATGGGAGGAAAGCATCACATGTGTGAGCAAAAAAAAAAGTCTCTTAACCTATTTCTATAGGATTTCTTTATTGTGAAGGGAGAATATAGTCTTCAGGGAGTGAGAGTAACTGCCATGAATGGTATTATTTTGTTTTCTCTTCTGTTTGGTTTTTAAATTCAGGTATTGTCCTGCATGTTAACCAAAACAGTTAATCAGCTTTCATGGTTAGTAGACCTACTGAAAAGTTCTGGGGAAGGTCTGCAGAGAGCTTTTGCTAAATAAAAAAAGACTAGAGAAAAATAAACAGTTCAAAGTTTAAACCAATTGGAAAAACAAAACAACAACTTGAACTTGAGTCTTTTAAAATGCTTTCTAAATGGAAACTTTAGAGGGACCTAACTCCTTCTGTTTTTCTGATCTGTGGTTTGCATAAACTTCCCATAAGCTTCTGCTGAAGTGTTTGGTTGCTGCAATTGTGCTGTTGGAATAGCTGGCATTTCCAGCTTTGGTTCATTTTATGGTGTTATAGATGACCATGTTATAACAGTTAGCAGTTCTGCTGGGAATCTCTTAATCATGTGGTTACAAAAGTGACCGTGGCGAGAGAGGGTTTCGAAGATGACTTTAATTAAATAAATGCCATAGCACTTTAGCACTAGGTAAATAGCTTGGTGTAACTTATTAGGCAGGTTCTATGGTATCTAGCATAGCACTAGGCAAGTCACAGCATAACACTTCTGTATCCTTGAAAACATTCCTGCCAACATTAATAATCAAAATACCTCCATGATACAGATAAAACTAATGAGCCAGACAAGCATGTTTGTCCAGATTTTTAGAGAGAACAACTTCTCATCTCTTAGTGCTGTGCTCAGAGCCTGCTGCCAACTCTTTTTTCTCTATCAGAAATTCGTTAATAGAGTCAAATACAGCTGTAACCAACACTGTGATTTTAGACTTTGTCGTAATGAAAGCCCAGATTTTTGCACCTACTCAGAAATTGCCAACTTTCAAGTGGGGGGTGAAATGTTTTTCGTGTCCAAGGATGTAGATGCATGTCTGTCAAGAGTCTTGTTGTGTAATAATTAAGCATCTCTTCGGTAGAAATTGCCAAGCAGCCAGAACTTTAAATTGGCCAATTAGCTCATTCCCCTTATTTCTTCTTTTTCCTGTAAGTCTCAGTTAGAGGTATGTTAGAAATTAGAAGAATTTTCCAAGAAGCATCCAGTTCAACTACCAATAAACTGTCCCAGTTGTTAACTGAATTGAAGATTTTTTTTTTTTCTGGTCTGCTAGATCAGCAGAGAAGTTTTCTTCTCCCTCTTCATTTTCAGCCATGTGTGTCTGTGGGACAGAACTGAGGCTGGGAATATTTCTCAGTAGTGTTTGCCTGCAGAAAAGGCCAGGGCAGCTGAATATGTCAGAAAGACATGTTTTCCCTTTGCAATAGGTTGTAGTCGTTATGTAATTGCTGATTCAGGGAGTCGTGGCTGTCCTGTTCCTGGTCAGAATGTTAGTTTGTATGCACGTGAATGTCTGATCGTATGCACAGGTGAACATATGGCAGAGCTGGATGAGATAAAACTGAGTCTGCTTATTGCTGCTGGGAGGAACTAGGACTGTTTTGGTATTACTTGTGAATTTTAGGAGCTTATTAACCGTGGCTCTCTTTCAGCCTGTTGTCTAGCCAGCATCTCTAGGCATAATTTGGGCCTTAGACTGCTGATTCCTTCCTGTGGCACGTTCGACTGTGACCTGGTTCACAGTGAACCCCAGTGAAGCTGCAGGCAGTTGTGTGAAGAGGCAAAGCAGATGTGTTTGATTCTTCCCTGTCCCCATGCAAAGATGCCTGTAATGTTGGTCATCTTAGAAACACATGTGATATTGGCCATTGCTGTGTTATCAGTTGCTAGGCAGGTCTTTGATGCTCCTCTGCTTCACACTACTCATACTTTAAGACTGTGATTACAAACACATTGATGTAGAAATTCAGAGTTAAGATGGATATGAAACTCAGAGCGCTGGGCATGGCTGAACAGCTGCAGTGCTGCTCACTTTTTGAGACAGCTGAGCTAAAATAATTTAAACATATTTCATAATTTAAAACTCTTCTGTGTTTGTAGAGCACTTGGATGACCAGATACATTCATTCCCCTTTCCATGTTGAGTTTTGAGGCCTAAATTTTTACTTAATTTGCACTAAACGGGAGGTTTTATTTTGACTCCCACAAATGAAATACTTCAGCAACTGAGAAGCAAGACATAAAACTGTGTTACATGAGGTATTTGTTTCTGCTGTGGTTACCATGCTGTTGTAGCTTGCTTTCTGCCCTCTGCAGTTGCAGATCACTGTCCTGGTTTGCAGATGCTCTCTCTAACAGTGATTTTTCTTTTCCCCCTTTGGCTATTAGGGTGTAATTTTAATTTGCATTAGAAAATCAAATATTTCCTGGGTATTTAAATGTATAAAGAAATAGGACCTTTTGGAAATTTTTCCTGTAAAGAGACTAGGGTGGTGGGCAATCTGTACTCTTGGAGGCAATATGGAGGTAATATGAATCCTTATATAATATGACCTGAGTTCCTTTTTATTTCTGCTGTTGTAAGTATGCTCTGGACAAACCTGTGTCTGATTTTGCAGTCTTTGAAGTTAGACAATCTGTATTAAGGAAATTTGTTGGTAGACATCTCTTTTGCTTTGCTGTCAGAAACGTATGGGCTTTCCCTTCTCCCTTTTCTCCATGGTTTTTGAGCTCACAGTTATTGTTGCTTTCGTTCTACCCCTCCCCTCAAAGTTTGTTGGTGCAACTGATGTTGCAGTTATCAAACCTTGTCAGCTAACACTGACTGGGAAAAGCATTCTTGCTGGGGTCCCTCTCCATGCCAGCAGAAGTGTTTGTGGAGCTCTGCAGTGAACCAGTCTGGTTATTAACTTAGGCTGATTGATGGCTTTATTTCTGTTGAGGTAGTTTTTGTTTGGATCAGCTCTTCTGTGTGGTTTGTAACACACAGCCACGTTGTGCTTGCGTGTGAGAAGGAGTAATACAGAAGTGCAAACAAGCAACCCACAGCAAGGAGAAGGGCAGCACCAGTTCATTCAGGGGCTGTGGCAACATGAGTGGTCCAAAGCGCACGTGGAACTCTGTGCTCCATGCGGTGTAGCAGGCTTGTGATGTTACAACACTGCTTTGCTAGATCCTGTTGTTTTATTATGCACTTGCAACCTGAGACTGTTTCTTGTCAGAGCTTCTAAGATAGTATTTGGAGACAAAAATCCGATTTCCAAAACCAAATAGCAGCACAGTCTGGCTCCCAAAGTGAATGTGAATTTGGTTTTGATGTGCAATAGTTTCAACTTCTGAGTCTCCAGAAGTCCATGTGCATACCTAGGTGAGAATTATTTCTAGGAGAATTTTCTCATGAGGATTTGACTTTCTGTTGTTCTTAGTGAGCACAAAAGATATGTCCCATGCTGGCCATTTTCATTCATTATGGGCTGTTGTTGGGAACTGGAAGTTACCACCTCCTGCTGGTGTTTGTTAGTTGGGATGAAATGCAACAAGTGACTTCTGTTCTGGTTTCAAGTTTGGGTGTGTTGCTAAATGACAAAAGCTCCTTGTCAATTTTCCAACTACACAGCATCAATTTAGTAACAGAGTAGGAAAAAAACACATACTCATATTGCTCTTTTTGTGCTGAAGCATGAGTGGGTGAATATGGGGAAAATGTGTTAAGCAACTGGATGTTTTACTGTGTGTCCTGGTTTTGTACTCACAAAAGAAGCCAGAAAGATGACACCGAAGATGCCATTTGTCTTTGAAATGTGCTCCAGGTTGTTGTTTGGCACCCGTTCCACAAGCAGTCATACTTTGCAGTGGGGATGAAGAATAGAGGAGAAAAAAGAACAACAATCCTATTGCCTTAGAATTAGTTTTCTTCTATAAGCCCTTGTCATTTATTATGTAGGGCTTGTGTGTTAAAACCACGTGTAATATACTGATACAGCTAGTGGGAAGTTTGTCTGAGCTGAGGAATTCTGTCACAGAATCATCTAGGTGGAAAAGACCTTGAAGATCATCAAGTCCAGCCATCAACCCATCACTGACAGTCCTCAGCTACACCAGATCCCTGAGCACTGTGGCAAGCCGGCTCTGAAACACCTCCAGGGATGGGGACTGCCCCACTGCCCTGGGCAGCCTGGGCCAGTGCCTGACAACTCGTTCTGTGAAGAAATACTTCCTAATATCCAGTCTATATAACTTGATGAAATATTTGGACCTACCCTCACCAAATTATTTATTTATGTATTAGATTCTAGATGGAGATTTTTATGTTCCATATTAGCTTAGGAGGCTGGGAGAATGATGCTGTCATTGTGAAATAGGAGTGCCAGCAGAAGTAGCAAGCTGAGAAGAACTGATTATGAATAACTCCCTGCTCAGACAGATCTGTATTTCAGTGAAATTTTGATGACCTTATTTTAAGGAAATCTCTTCTTATTATAGTGACAGTGGCAGTTCACAGCCTGTGGTGCTCTATTGAAGTGTTCACATCAATAGCAAAGGAAATGATACCATGAATTTTTTTCTCCCCAGGTGCTGAAGAAGTCTTGCTGCTCGCCAGAAGGACTGACTTGAGGAGGATTTCCCTAGACATGCCTGATTTCACTGATATTATTCTGCAGGTAGACAATATCAGACACGCAATTGCCATAGACTATGATCCGGTGGAAGGCTACATCTACTGGACTGATGATGATGTCCGGGCAATTCGTCGGGCCTACCTTGATGGCTCTGGAGCACAGACTCTGGTAACCACAGAAATCAACCATCCAGATGGTATTGCTGTGGATTGGGTGGCAAGGAACCTGTACTGGACTGATACTGGAACAGACCGCATTGAAGTGACCCGGTTGAATGGGACGTCAAGAAAGATCCTTATCTCAGAAAACCTGGATGAACCTCGAGCAATAGTGCTCCATCCTGTAATAGGGTAAGTTTTGTGTTTGTTGATAGCCCTGTGATAGGTCTTTGGATCCAGTTTATGGCCTCCTGAAACTGAAAATCTGCAAATTGTGAGCTGATGTGTTTATTGTTTGTCAAATATTCTGAAAATAACTCTTTTTCCCTTGCTTCATCCCTTTAATACTGTGTTTATGAAAGGTGACTTCCAAATATAGTGTTCTTCAGTGAACCTGTACATCGTGTGTTCGGTTGAATTTTCTTTTCTCTGCATCTTCAGTGTTATCATAACTATGAAATAACTGGGCCACTGCACATTTTCAATAGTTTATTTAATCACAGAATCACAGAATGTCAGGGATTGGAAGGGACCTCAGAAGATCATCTAGTCCAGTCCCCCTGCCAGAGCAGGAACACCTAGGTCAGGTCACACAGGAACACATCCAGGTGGGTTTGAATGTCTCCAGAGAAGGAGACTCCACAGCCTCTCTGGGCAGCCTGTGCCAGTGCTCTGTCACCCTCACTGGGAAGAAATTCTTCCTCACATTTATGTGGAACCTCCCATGTTCCAGCTTGCACCCATTGCCTCTTGTCCTCTCATTGGATGTCACTGAGAAGAGCCTGGCTCCATCCTCATGACACTCACCCTTGACATATTTATAAATATTAATGAGGTCACCCCTCAGTCTCCTCCAAGCTAAAGAGACCTAGCTCCCTCAGCCTTTCCTCAGAAGGGAGATGTTCCACTCCCTTCATCATCTTTGTGGCTCTGCGCTGGACTCTCTCAAGCAGTTCCCTGTCCTTCTTGAACTGGGGGGCCCAGAACTGGACACAATACTCCAGATGTGGCCTCACCAGGGCGGAGCAGGGGGGGAGGAGAACCTCTCTTGACCTACTAACTACCCCCCTTCTAATACACCCCAGGATGCCATTGGCCTTCTTGGCCACAAGGGCACATTGCTGGCTCATGGTCATCCTGCTGTCCACCAGGACCCCCAGGTCCCTTTCCCCTACGCTGCTCTCCAGCAGGTCAGTCCCCAACTGATACTGGTACATGGGGTTGTTCTTACCCAGATGCAGGACTCTACACTTGCCCTTGTTATATTTCATTAAATTTCTCCCTGCCCAACTCTCCAGCCTGTCCAGGTCTCTCTGAATGGCAGCACAGCCTTCTGGTGTGTCAGCCACTCCTCCCAGTTTTGTGTCACCAGTGAACTTGCTGACAGAGCACTCTGTTCCCTCATCCAAATCATTGATGAATATATTGAATAGTACTGGTCCCAGTACCGACCCTTGAGGGACTCCACTAGATACAGGCCTCCAACTAGACTCTGTCCCATTGACCACAGCTCTGTGGCTTCTTTCCTTCATCCAGTTCACAATCCACCTCACTACACAATCATCCAGACCACACTTCCTCAGTTTAGCTGTGAGGATGCTGTGGGAGACTGTGTCAAACGCTTTACTGAAATCAGGATAGACCACATCCACTGCTTTACCATCATCTGTCCACCGGGTTATGTCCTCATAAAAAGCTATCAGGTTGATCAAGCATGACTTCCCCTTGGTGAAGTCATGCCGACTGCCCCTAATGACCCTCTTATCCTTGATAGGCCTTGATGATGCTCAAACTATATTGTCATTGCTGGTTATCGTTTAAGTTGGCTTGTTTGCTGCAGTTGAGGAAGCAGAAAGTTAGTAAGCTCTTTCAAAAGCAGGACAGATCATGACACTTTTGTCTTGCATGTTACATGCATTGACTGTTTCCCCTCTTTTTTTTTTTACAGCTACATGTATTGGACGGACTGGGGTGAAAGTCCAAAGATAGAATGTGCTTATTTGGATGGCTCAGAAAGGCGAGTTCTGGTGAATACATCCCTAGGTTGGCCTAATGGCTTGGCACTGGATCTTGAGAAAGACAAGCTTTACTGGGGAGATGCGAAAACAGATAAAATTGAGGTAAGTAGTAGAGCCATACTTGGGTGCAGTCTTAGAAAACAAGTGCTGTTCTCTAGTGCCACTTCATGTCTTGGATACATTTATCCATTTTTTGAGGAGTCTATTCTTTCATTAGTATTAACATGATATCTAGCATAAGAGGCCATATTTGAGAAGAAAGTAAACACATTCATGTGGTTCAGAAAACTTCTGCAAGAAATGTTATGTTTGCTATGTGTATATTGCTAGAAGTGTAATTTAATTGCTTGGAATCTCAGGTTTTACCTGAGGCCTTTGCAACAAATTGGGATACTTGGGTACAACCTTTTTAAAAGATGTTTTGACTTGTCTGTGATGCTTGGAACTAGTTTGTAAAACTGCTGCATGTGAAAGACTTGATGCAAGGTTCGTGTACAGGAAAAGGTGGATGTGGAGGCCCTGGAGAGGCATATTTGAGAACCTTAATGATTATGTGGTGTCCAGATGCATAGACAAGAAGTAATTTTTAATGTACCTTCCGCTTTGAAAACAATGTAGGCATTCTGCCTTTGGATTTGAAGAGGGGAAATCCTCTTTACATTGTTGTATAAATATTTATGACAATCACAGAATAGCCTTGCTTAGAAGAGACCTTGTCTACGTTTAGCCAGTACGCAGGGCTAACCCGTAGCAGTCAGTCTGTCACCTGATGCTCCCTGCCCAGTTGAGAAGGAGAATCGGGGAAAAAAAGCAGAAGGCCCGTGAGTTGAAGTAGGAACAGATTTAATGAAATAACAAAACTGATCCAACAATCAACATAAAGTATGGAAGGTTCTACTCAGCCCAGTCCTTGATGTTGACAGCAGGAGCAGAAGACCACAAGGGAGAAGCCCCAGGGAAAGCAGGAACCCCACCCTCACTGAGCTCCCCCCTTTTATCATGAGC
Source organism: Podargus strigoides (assembly GCA_028020825.1). Lineage (NCBI taxonomy): Eukaryota > Metazoa > Chordata > Aves > Caprimulgiformes > Podargidae > Podargus > Podargus strigoides. Next base: position 8,324,538 of record CM051633.1, read on the forward strand.
ACGATGAGGAGGTGTGGGACACACCTGTGAGTCAGTGCCTGGAGTGGATCTCCCACTGACTGGGGCTGCTCATGGCTGCCTGCATGGCTGGGCCATGGGGCTGTGCCTGGGGAACCAGGACACCATTACACCCCTTATCCCATACCATCTACATCACGCCCAAGTTGCTGCTATTCCCGTTTCTCAATATTTACAGAAGTATCAGTCTTTCTTCCATGGCCGTGGGTTCATGTCATCGTAGTCCTTTAGGGTGGGTCAAAACGGTGCAGTATGTGTCTGGAGATCTGATCTGGGATGCTTTGTGCAGTCCATATTCAATTTGTGGTGAGGATGCTGGTGTTAGGGAAGGCGCTGGGTGCTGAGGTTTGTTCTTCATTGATCCTGGGTGGTTCCGATTCTTAAGCTGGAGAAGTAGTAACAGGCAGGCAGCATCATATGGCAGTTCACATCCCACAGTTCCAATTACTGCCTATTCTTACCCAGAATCAAATCTCCTTGTGGAATGCACTTCACTTGTCCATCCTCCTGCATTATCCACCACGTGCACCTGGGTCCTTGAGCAAAGGTCGTCCCACAAGTAGGTTTGCCTTGGCTCAAGGCAGGAGTAACCCAGACTTTTTTCCCCAACGTATTTCTCACGTGCTCCACTGGGACTTTGTCTCCTTCCACAGTGTGGAGAAGCTCTGATGGAGCGGGGCCAACTCAATTGACAGACCCCCTGGTATTAACCAACCAAGTAGCTTTTGCTAGATATTGGTTCCTGTTTTCAAATGTGCCATCACCCATTGCTTTGAGTGCAGTCTTCAGCAGGCCATTGCATCGCTTGACGTTGCCAGCAGCTGGTGGATGGCAAGGGATGTGGTACATCCATTCCATCCCATGCTCTTTAGCACAGCTGTCTGTCAGGCTATTTCGGAAATGGGTCCCATTGTCTGACTCGATGCTTTCTGGGTTTCCATGGTGCCACAATGTTTGCTTTTCAAGGCCCAGAATAGTGTTACGAGCAGTGGCATGGGGCACAGCAGATGTTTTTAGCCATCCAGTGGTGGCTTCCACCGTAGTGAGCACCCAGCGCTTGGCATGTTCACAGCAGTGAGATGCAGTCAGTCTGCCAGGCCTCACCATATTTACATTTCAACCAGCACCCTCCATACTGCTGAGGTCTTATCTGTTTGGCTTGTTTAATTGTGGCACATCTCACACTTGTGGATGACTTGCGCAACAGTGTCCATGGTTAAGTCCACCCCTCGGTCACAAGCCCATTTATACGTCGCATCTCGACCTTGCTGGCCTGATGTATCATGGGCCCATCCAGCTAAGAATAATTCACCCTCACGTTGCCACTCCAGGTCCACTGGAGATATTTGTACCTTTTCAGCCTGATCCACCTGCTGGTTGTTTTCATGTTCTTCATTGGCCCCACTCTTGGGTACGTGGGCATCTACATGGTGTACCTTTACACCTAGCCTGTCTAATTGGGCAGCAACATCTCGCCACAGTGAGGCAGCCCAGGTGGGCTTGCCTCTGCACTGCCACTTATTTTCTTTCCATTGTTTTAGCCACCCCCAGAGGGCATTTGCCGCCATCCACGAGTCACTGTACAGATAAAGTGTTGGCCATTTCTCCCTCCTGGCAATATCTAAAGCCAGTGGATGGCCTTTACTGCTGCAAACTGACTTGATTCACCTTCACCCTCGGCTGCTTCTGCAACCCGTCGTGTAGGATTGCACACAGCAGCTTTCCCCCTACGCTGTTTTCCTACAAGACGACAGGATCCATCGGTGAGCAAAGCATGCTGCTTCTCGTTTTCTGGTAGGTCACTGTATGGGGGGGCCTCTTCAGCATGCAGCACCTTTTCTCCTGGGGGCACTCTGAAATCTTTGCCTTCTGGCCAGTCCATGATCACTTCCAGGATACCCGGGTGGCTGGGATTTCCTATTCCAGCCCACTGAGTGATCAGTGCACCCCACTTACTCCACATTGCATCAGTTGTGTGGTGTGTGGGTGGAGTCTTCCCTCTAAACATCCAGCTCAGCACTGGCAGTCGTGGTGCCAGGAGGAGCTGTGCTTCAGTGACAACTACTTCTGGAGCGGCTTGAACATCTTCATAGGCTGCCAGTATTTCTTTTTCAGTAGGAGTGTAGCGGGCTTCTGATCCTCGTATCCTCGGCTCCAGAACCCTAAGGGTCAACCTCAAGTTTCCCCTGGTGCCTTTTGCCAGAGGCTCCAGGTAGGGCTGTTCTTCCCAGCTGCAGTGTAGACCATGTTCTTAACATCTTGACGCATCCGGACTGGCCCAAGGGCTACTGCATGGACAATTTCCTGCTGAATTTATTCAAAGGCCTGTTGCTGCTCAGGGCCCCATACAAAGTCATTCTTTTTCCTGGTCACTTCACATAGAGGGCTCACAATATGACTGTGGTCTGGGACGTACATTCTCCAGAAACCCACCACACCTAAGAAAACTTGTCTCTCCTTTCTGCTGGTCGGTGGGGACATGGCTGTTATTTTGTTAATAACATCTAATGGGATCTGGCAATGTCCATCCTGCCATTTAATACCTAGGAACTGTATTTCTGAAGCAGGTCGCTTAACCTTGCCTCTTTTGATGGCAAAACCAGCTTTCAGTAGAGTTTGAATTACTCTCTTCCCTGTCTCAAAAACTCCTGCGGTGTTACCCCATACAATGGTGTCATCAATATACTGCAGGAGCTCAGGCACTCCACCCTTTTCTAGTGCAGAGTGGATCAGTCCAGGGGAAATCGTGGGACTGTGCTTCCACCCCTGGGGCAGTCGGTTCCAGGGGTGCTGGACACCCCTCCAGGTGAAAGCAAACTATGGCCTGCACTCCACCGCCAACGGAATTGAGAAGAATGCATTGGCGATATCAGTCGTGGCGTAACACTTGGCTGCCTTGGACTCCAGTTCATACTGGAGTTCTAGCATGTCCGGCACAGCAGCACTCAGTGGTGGGGTGACTTCATTCAGGCCACAATAGTCCACAGTCAGTCTCCACTCTCCATTGGACTTCTGCACTGGCCAAACAGGACTATTAAAGGGTGAGTGTGTCTTGCTGATCACCCCTTGGCTCTCTAGTTGGTCAGTCAGCTTCTGGATGGGGTTCAGGGAGTCTCGATTTGTCCAATGCTGTCAGCAGTGCACTGTTGTAGCAGCAGTAGGCACCTTCTGGTCCTCAGCCTTCAGCAGCCCCACGGTAGAAGGGTCCTCTGACAAGCCAGGCAGGGTAGACAGCGGTTCAATTTCATCCATCTCCACTGCTGCTACACCAAACGCCCAGCGGTGCCCCCTTGGGTCTTTGAAGTGTCCCCTTCTGAGGTAATCCACCTCAAGGATGCAGGGGGCATCAGGGCCAGTGACAATATGGTGCTTCTGCCACTCACATCCAGTCAGGCTGACTTCAGCTTCAACTCCAGTCAATTCCTGGGATCCCCCCATCACTGCAGCAATGGAAATGGATCCTGTCCCAGTGTAATTGGACAGCATTATGGTGCATCGCACACCAGTGTCCATGAGAGCCTGGTATTTCTCTGGTACGGATGTGCCAGGCCATTGAACCCACACAGTCCAGTAGGCTCTGTTGTCCCTCTCCTCCACCTGGCTGGAGGCAGGGCCCCTCTAATCCTGAGCAAAGGAGCTGTCATTGGCACATGGGTCCAAGCTACTCACGTGGGCTACACTTGTGTCATCATCGGTCACTCGTCGTAAGTTTGGATCTGAGGCCCATCTGCGCTGTCTGGGGGGCTGCCCTCTGGAGACTGCAGCAGCACTTCTCCTGGCAGGTCCTCCTCTTGCAATATTTCTGGTTTTCAGTTCATGGACACGTGCCTGTAGAGCTGGTGTAGGCTTTCCATCCCATTTCCTCGTGGTCTCTCCAGAAGAACCACAGAGCACCCCGTGGTGTACGCTGCCTGTCTCAGACAGGCCTGTCAGGAGTGCTTTCCCTGCATGGCAGAAACATTTGTTGGCACTGACAGGGAGTGTCACTTGTCCTCCATCTGGGACAGCCTGGCAAGAACTTTGGTGAGCAGTGCTGTGGATTTATCTGATGGTGGTTCCACAGCAGAGATGCCAGCCCGTGGGGATGAAGAAAGATTATCTGCATATTGCCTCAGTCGAGCATCCAGATCACCTATTGGTGCCTCATCATCTTTCCAGCTAAATAGTGACAATACATTGGCATAAGCTGGCGGCACGCTCAACACCCACTTATGCCACATGGTTCCAGTAACTCTAAGTGCATCTGGATCCACTGGTGTCAGAGGGTCATCCACAGGAGCAAAAATCAGTCCGACTTTATGTCAATTGTTGTATCAGTTTTGTTATTCCATTAAATCTGTTTCTACTTCAACCCATGGGACTTCTCCCTTTTTTCCTCCAATTCCCTTTCTCAACTGGGGAGGGACCATCGCGTGGTAGAATGACTGGTACAGTGTAGCCCCGGGTACTGGCTAAACCTAGACAGGGGAGTATCACTTCCTTCGAGCTGCTGGCCACACTTCTCTTGACGCAGCCCAGGACACAGTTGGCCTTCTGGGCTGCAAGCACACATTGCCGGCTCACATTGAGTTTTTCATCAGCAGACACCCCCAGGTCCTTCTCCTCAGAGCTGCTCTCTCTCCATTCTCCACCCAGCCTATACTTGTCCTTGGGATTGCTCTGACCCAGGGGCAGGACCTTGCACTTGGCCTTGTTGAACTGCATGAGGTTGGCATGGGCTCACCTCTCCAGCCTGTCCAGGTCCCTCTGGATGCCATCCCTTCCCTCCAGTGTGTCACCACACCACACAGCTTGGTGTCATCTGCAGGTCTCTGGTTTGGGTTTTTTCCATTTGTTTTGGGGGTGGGTTTGTTTGGGTTTGGTTAACACATTTTAACATTACTTTTGGATGTGCTCTTCCACAATTAACAAAGAAAAGTTGCAGAGCAGTTGAAGGTACCAAGCAGCAGCCTACACCAGGGGAGTACATTCTTCTTTGTTCATGTAAAACTTCACAGGGTAAAACCAGCAGTTACCCTTTCCTGGCAAAAAATCTTCCCTGACCTTCCCTTCTGCAGCATTCAGCTGGAGCACAGAGGGCCCAGATACTTTGCAAGTGGTTTGCATCCCGAGGAAACCATTTGGCAAGGCTTGGCAAAATTCTGCGTGACAGGAGCCTGTGGGGCCTTCGCTGCAAGGCTAGCACCCTAGGGTTAAATTGTTCCCAGCTTTTTGGGTTGGTTTGTTTGTTTGGTTTTTTAAATTAGTTTGGCAAAGTGTACAGCAAGGAAATACCTACAGCAAATTTTGAGTTGTGTCTGTCGAAATTGTGTACTTGTTTGCACAGCTTCAGCTGTAAGGGGCATGGCTTAATCCAACTGCACTCAGTTTTACTGACAGAGAAAAGGTACTTTCTAGGAACAAACAGCAGATTAATAAGGATTACAGGTTTCCAGCAGAGAAAGAAGCTAAGACCCACCTACATCCACATGTAGAGTTCCCAGTTCTCCTTAAAAACAATTTTGTAGTTAGCAAGTTTTCCCATGTATTATTTCTTCAGCATTTGCTTAAAGTGCCTAAGGTAGGATTGCGTAAGGAGCAATTACTGAATTCTCAGGTGATGTTATGATGTGTGCATTTTACTTCAGTTTGTGCAATATTCTTGGAATAAGTTATGCATACTATCCCTTCTGCCAGCTTCTCCTCCTCCCGTCCCCCTGCCCCTTCCCCTCTATTGACAAATGTCCTTCAGTTGTCTTTGCAGTAGGCTCATAATTATGTACCGTAATTCTTTGCAAGTTTCTGGAGTGCTTAAGTCTAAAGTAGAAGTCAGCACCAGGAGACAGTCCTGGAGTTCACTGAAAAAATTTTCCAAGATACAGTTACATGTGCTGTCCCTGACATTTAAGGAAACAATCTTTATAATTAGTTTGTTGTTGATTACATTCTGCATAAATAGTGTAAAATGACTTTTGGAGCAATTTGCTCCTTAAAATGGAAGTAGGCTTTGCAGGAGTCATTTGTACTGGGGAGAAAAATTAACAGCTAAACTAATTTAAGGCTGCTTTTTCTAAACAAGTCCGAATATAGTTCACATATTGCACTTTGTTTTCCAGTCATGTGACCTAAAAAATGCAATATTTAATTTATACATGAGACGCTTTCTCATAACGTGTGTGTGTGTTTCTTTGCATTGGCATTTTTCACCGAAGGATTAAAAAGACTGTGCAGGATAATGAACTAGGTGGGAGATATTCTGAACTGATTTATTGAAACAGGCAAATCTCGTAGAGAAAGCAATTAATTTAAATGTATTGCCACATCCTAATTAGATATAAAAAACTCAAAACATATTTTTTCTATAAATATGAGTGTTTTTCAGAAGACCTAGTTTATGTTTATATTGATGTAAATAATACCCACACTGCATATTTGCATCAATACACGAGAACAGAAACGTGAAATGGATATAGAAATAAGAAATCCACAGTCTCCTTGACCTAAAGAATAGGTATTAGTCTAAGTAGACACCTGCAGTAATAAAATCACTTAAATGATGATAGTGAGGTTAGGGAACCTTAATTTCAGTGATTTTTATTTTTTAACTTCTCAGTGATGTTTGATTCGATTTAGAACTGTGGCAGAGCCATGACAGCTAATGTAATTGTTAGAAGTAAGTTGTTAATTGAAGCTTATACTGTGGTCCCTAGGTGAAGCATATATACACTATACACTATATACTATATGATTTGCTTCTGATGCATTTGTAAATTATATCCTTTCTAGATGCAAGTTCTACATATCTGGAATGATACGTGTCATATTATATTCATGTATGTGTTAATGTTGAATAGCACTTGGCAGGGCTGGGCTGGCAAACTGTGTATGTGTCCCTGCTGTTCATGTAGCTCTGTTCAGCAGCGGATCCCTGCAGCCTGGGCTGCTCCTTTGAGTGCTGCCAGTAGTGCCACTTCTAGTTCTTGTTTTTGCAGTGCACTACTCTGCTGTCTGGGATGGAGTGATGGGGCTGGGGCAGTGACATGCAGATGTGTTTGTGGCCGTTGGATAGGGAGTTTTGGTGGAGGCTCTGTATGTGGTTTGTGAGCACTGTATACCACTGTGTTCTGATCAGTTTTAAATAGCTGTTAGGCCTCTGTGTTGCCGTGTGTTTTGCTTTAAGAACCAGTGAGCACAAATGCTGCTGTAGGTGGATGGGGTTTTGTGTTTTACTTTATGTTTTACTTGTGTTTTACTTGTTAGCTCAGCTAACATTCTTGCATGAGAGCTGTCTTTGTAGCAGTATTCAAAGGTCTAATGTGTGTAACTATTTATCTTTTAAGGTTCTATACCAGTGAGCTTGGGATCAATTTTTTACCAGCAGTCAGACCATCCACTGGATGGATAGGAGGGGTCATTTGGAGGAAGGTCTGTTTTAAAATGATGTTGCAGGGTTCTGGCAGTTCTTGGATTTTGAGACTGGTGACAAATTAGTTATGACTTCCCAGAGGGACATTGCTGGGATGGAACACAGGCTTTTGGGGAGGGAAGAGCACAGTATCTTTTACTTCAGTGCTTTAACAATGGTGGTTATAAATGTCTGTGGAGAGTTGCATGAAGAATAAAACAGATTCTCACCAATTCTACAAAATTATATAAAGCCTGAGAGGACACCTTCAGTGAAAAGGGGGTGTGCACCTTCAGGTGGAAGAAAACCTGCAGCTAGGGAAGGAGGGTCTTTTATTCTTTCTGCTTCAGGAATCCCCACTCATCTGCCTCTTGGCTGTGTTCAGCTTGCACCGTCAGATTCACCGCCAGATTTGGAGTCAAGAATTAGCACCTCAGTCCGTACTGGCAGGGATGTAGTTGAGTCTCAACTTCCTCTGCTGAAAGAATGTAGAGTTTTCTGCTCCGGGGTACTTTGAGTGATCTTTCGTAACTAGTTTGCTACTGTAGAAACACCGTGGCAGTTGTTCCAGCCTGCAGTGGGGAACAGAGGCTGCTGAGATGACACACAACGATCTGTGATGTTCAGCAGGTCAGACTGCCGCGTGATTTCAGATCCTAATGGTTTCTTATGAATTTAAACTCTTCTGGCTGTGTTACATGTTTCTAAACCCTGAGTTCTGGTTCAGGATTTCCTAGTGTGAGATGACCTCTTTCTGGAACACAGAAATGGAGCCAGCCTCTACACACATTGTGCTAACACACAATGTCCATATCCTGTTTAGGAGCACAGAGCTTTCTAGCTCCACTCTTCTAATTACAAGATCAAGTTGTCTGTATTTTGCTTACTGCTTAATTAGGAATTTCAATATGTTATTTTATACCTTGCACCACATGAATTTTGTATACTTTTACACGGACTGTTACGAAGTGTGAGAGCTGCTGAAGAAAGTCAGATCCAGGTTCACAAAATGAGATGCTTTAGCTGGTCAGAACATAAGTGTCTCACCTTTCTGATCAAAGCTCTGTGGTAAGGAAGTGTTCACAGAGCAGAGAGGCTCATAGACCGGATGGAAGAAGAAAAACTTGTCAAGGTGAATTCCCTCCTGTCCCTTTTCAGTGTTCTGAGTTAGCTGCCAGGTGAACTTGTACCTGAGCCCTGAGCAAGAGAAAGGTATGGCAGTGTTGAAGAGGAAAGTGTTTGGTATAAGGCACACGTGGAAACTTTGGCTTTCCATCCTGTGTACAATAGTGCTCTAGGAGATACATAGAATTTTCCATTCTTCAGCAGTCTTGAGTAAAACTTTTTCAGCTGGATGGGATGGGATGGGATGGGATGGGATGGGATGGGATGGGATGGGATGGGATGGGATGGGATGGGATGGGATGGGATGGGATGGGATGGGATGGGATGGGATGGATGGGGGGTGCCTCAGCAGGTGGATGATGACCTAAGTTTCAATTAGTCTTGTGTTTATCACCTTTTGGCTGAAATGCAGCAACCCAATAGACAAGGTTGTGGAGGCTTCAGTCCTCAAGGCAAACATCCTGGACCATAAACATTGTACCATGTCTCCTCAGCAGCATGTGGTGCTGTGAGCTCATTCTTAGTTCTTTAAGCTGAGATTTTCCAAAAAACTTCAAATCAAATTCAAGACTCCGGTTCTTTTCTTTGTGGTCTAAGCCATGCATATGGAAAAGGCAGCTACACATCTGAAGCAAAGACTGATGTCTGAGGTACTCTTGAGTATAATTAAGGCAGATCTTTTCCGTAGTAATTTTTTCTTAAAAGTTGTGCTGAGATACTGGATTAACCTCCCCTCATCCCCCACTTTCCCAATTTCCAGGAACTAAAAAGCATGAAAAAGTTCAGTACTCTGTTCCAAGTGCAAGGTTCATATTAGTTCACCTTGCCTTCAGCATCATAAACAACCAGAAGCGTTTGTCTGTGAAGAAGCAGAGCCAAACCAGCCTTGCAGCAGAACCCCCTTGTGTGGAAGCAGTCACAGCAAAGGCTCCTTGGCCCAAGCACAGGATCCCAGAGATGATGCAGCCTGTGTTACTCATGCTGCTTAATGCACTTGTAGAAAACTCTCAAATAATGATTTGATGGAATGACCCTCCATAGGGTGCTGCTGATCAGGGATTCTCACAAACTTTTATATGCCTGGCTTGGTATTGTATCTATTAGCTTCAAAGTGAAAAATCCGCAGATGTCGGCAGCTGGCAGTTTAAATACCCCTCTGAGTCTTTCCACAGTGGAATCTGTACTAGTATGTACTTATTTTTTTATCTACAACCATTTATGATTTATTAGGGTTGCTGTATAGTCATAAAGACCTCTAAATCTTGTCAATTTTCCAGGGACTAAGTTGTTTTGTATGACTTTTTTAAAGGGATGACTTAAAAAATGAGCGATTGACAGACAGCTTCTAAATTTGATCTTTGTGGGGTGCTCAGGAGCTACTTCTATATGTGCAGCTTTTGCTGTATTTATCAAGAGGAAATCCTGAGAATGTATTAAACTACGAAGTTGAAGAATTATTTCAGTTTTACATGCTTGAGGCTCTCCTTTCTCCCTGAAGAATTATTTCAGGCTATCTGATAACAAACCATCCTTTCCCACTTGCTAGGGAGAGAATTCTGCTTTACTTCCCTTGCTGGGACCAACTTCCTGTATTTAAAAGAGGGATTTTGTGTTTAGCAGTACAAAGGCTTCTGTACCTATGAAGTGTGGAAATAGGCCCTCCTTTATGAGAACCTGATGTCTTTTCTGGTGCAGCATAAGTACGTGTTCTTCCAGTTGCTGAGGAAAAGGTGGCTTCTATGGAAGTTGGAGTAAGTTGGAGTTTCTTTGTCAGACAAGCAGGTAGGATAGTTAAGAGAGTTTTTAACTTGGTAACCTTCTTGAAGTTACTTTCTAGATTGTTTGCCAATAGCTATGACGAATTTTCTTTAAATACTATTGCCCTTTTTACATTTGTTTTCCTACTTTCTCCTATTCTCTTCCAAGAATAATACTAAGCTTTGCTGTACTGTTGTCCCAAATCTGGGTCCTTTACCCAGTGTGCAAAGCCAGTCAACACACAGAGTCGAGATATTTGCTTCATTTTGATTTTGCAGAAACAGGTGCTAGGTGATAAATTGCAAATCCAGCACACCATTAAGTCAAACAGTAGCAGTTTATATACAGTACAAATAACAAAGGAGCAATACATGATTGGGTGCATGATTTTGCATCACAGAAATCTCTGTATGTGTGCTCCATCGATTACCTAATTCATTGTACTAAGGTGGTCTGGCATTTGCATTTAAAATCTCCTCCTGGAGGTGTGGTTTTTAGTATTAAAATCACCATACGTTATGTTAAGGACACATCTTGATCCTTGTCCAAATTTGTCTCTGGTTTATGTAAAGAAGCTGTAAAGAAGCATTCTCTCCAAAGGCTGACAGAATTTTGCTGTCTTTAGATCCCATTCTTAGTTCCTGTATCTTGTTTCTGGTTATTTAAACCTTCGAGGTCTGTTAATCTTAGCTTATGTCTGACCTAGGGGGAAGGTGATGTGTACTGCCAAGGAGCTGTGATCCTGTGAATATTGTCTTATAGCAGTGCTGAGAGAGACTTGTTTCTTTGACACTTTGGGGATAGTTGTGTCAGTCTGCACAGTGTACCCTGTCGGGTATGTTGGTTTGTCACTGTAGTTTTGGAACCAACGTTTCACTGGGAAAAAAATCCATCCCTTGCTCTTTTCCTATTGCTGTTTTGGAAAGAAAGCATTGGAGATTCTTGACCTTTCAGTGGCTGGAGCTCTCCTCATATGTAATCTTTGAAGGCTTTGGGGTGGACACTGCCGCCTTCCTGCTGTCTAGTGACCTTAGGTGTGAGCTTTTCAAGTGAAGTATACAGAGTTTCGTACCACAAACACAAATTCTAGCCACCTTTTGTTTCAGCTTTGTAGGGTTTTTTAAGGGTTCTGCATTGGTGATGGTATTTCACAGCACCACAGAAGATAATTCGGAGAGCACCAGCTGGGCTGTCCTGAGCATCGCTGGGAGGGCAGGTGGTGGTACCACACGTGCCTATTGGTAGAGATTTTTGCAGTGTTTGGTTGTGAGTGAAGCATGTGAGCCTGGCTGCTGTTAGAAACGGGAGAGCTGGCATGAAGGGCTGGCCTGGTGAGATTCCCGTGTTGCTGAAGAACACAGGCTAAAGGTAGAGCTGTAGAACTTGCTTTTTGTGCCACGTCTTATTAGTGAAATTTTGCAAGCTGTTGGTACCGTTTTTAGACCCGTATCATCTGGTCCTAATGAGAAAGAAATCTAACAGCCACACATGCCAGCCACCACCAGCCTGCCCTCCTTCTCCCAAGGTTGCCTGCAATGGTGGGAAATTTTTCTGATAAATGTCGGTTGTAGATGAGACCAAAGGTTTTTGTGTCTATTTAGCCTTTCTAAAAATTCTTCAGTGTGCTTATGGGATAGCAGTCACTCAAAGGAAGACTTCCTTTGCTTGGCTTGATTGACCAGAGTCATTCTGTGGGAAAGGATGCTAACTTATTCTAAACTGAAGGTGACCTTTGCCTTTTTATGAGCAATAAAGACATAATAGAGGCCCAGTTAGGGTTCAGTGGAACCCCCACGGCCATCTGCACACTTCATTGGCAGAAGTGGCTTTCACTTGAACTTGCATTTTACAAGTGTTTTCTGTCTCTTTCTCATTCAGAAGGGTCCTTCAAAGCCAAGTAATTGAAATGCTCTCACCCCTCGCTCCTTTTCTTCCTTCCCCCAGACTTGCTTAAATTGCAGGGCAACTGGGATTCAGTGTTAATGACTAAAAATGCATGCACTTCCAAAGCACACGCTTTTTTTTCCTTCCCATAGGGAAGTTTCTAAAAAAAACCCCTCTATTTTCCCCACTCTCCAGCACCAGCTTCATAAAGGAAAAGTTGGGGAAAAGAAGTGTTTCTCTTGCGTTGCCATTTTTCTCTCTTCCTCCTCCTCTTTTTTTTTTTTTTTTTTTTTTCTTTTTCAATGGGACTGGACTTTTTGAAATGAAACACAAATCAGGTCTCTGGAATAAAAGGTTGTGAGTATGCCTTGTGGCATTTGGAATGAGACTATTCACTGCCTGACTGACTATAAATAGAAAGCAAGGAGCTGCGTATTTCTCAGTTCAGACTCCCTGCAAAGAAGCGCCCTTCCCAGTTAAAGGGTGACTTTTTGAAAGAAACCCTGTTCCTTGTGCTGAATTGAATGGCTCCAGGAATTCTCCTCCTTGCAGCTTGCACAAAAAGGTGTTAGTCTCCAATGTATTTCGCCTTTGAAAAGGCAGTATCCTCCACCAGAAATGTATACTCTTAGCTATGTTGCCAGATATGCCCATATTGTCTGTACAGAGCTCTACATAAAAAAAATTCCGAGCGCAGAATAAACATTGTTCTCGGCAATTTTGGTGCCTGAAAGCTTTCTTTTTGGCTGTGAGCCAGCTGTCGGCTCCCTTTTTATCTGGCATTCATTCTTCAGTAAGAAGGGTAAATTAGCAGCACTCAGGTTTTAGGGTTTGGGGTTTTTTTTGGGGGGGTTGAGGAACACAATGGGAATTGTGATTGATTTTTATAATGAAAGATTTGATTCTCCCACCACACTTGTGATGTTGCCGATGGTAAGAATCCCAACAGCCTACTGTTGCAATTCTGCAGACAATTTGTTTGGCTGATTTGGCTGTTGAAAAATGCTCATAAATCTCCTGTGTTGTGCAGTTATGCAAGTTTAGTGCAGTCGTTTTTCTCCTGCCTCCCCTTTTCAGAAGGACCGTAGTATGAAAGACAGAAGCACAGCAGATGAAAATGTTTGACGGGTTTGTGTGCTGTCAGTGGTAAAGATCCTAGCACTTGAGCTGTTGGATTGTATTTTTTTATCTTTTTTTCCCTTGTATTTTTCTTCCCCTCTTTTATTTTCCCCTTTTTTTCTTTTTTCCCTCTTCCTATTTCTTCCCTTCCCTTTTTCCCTCCTAACACAGTGGTGTTTTGTGTGATGTTATTTTGAAAGCTGCTTCTAATTTTCTCCTTAGACCTTTTGTTTCACATTTTTTTCCTTCAGAAATCCAGCAAGGGCAGCCTTCTTCATAGTTTTTGAAGAGTCGGTCTATAGATTCCTTGCATTGCTTTTTCCATACCTGATGGATTCCTAATTGTATGGGTTGTGAGGGGTTTTTTTGTTTAACAAAGGAATTAAAAGGTTGACAAATACCCACCTTAATTTCTCAAAGCTGAGCCTGTGCATGGTTTTCAGTGTTTTTTGCATTAGTGCTGACGTGAAAATGAGAGTAACAGCAAAACAGGAACTAAAGGGAGTAATGTGAAGCTTTGTTCATATTTCTAATAAAAGGGGGGGAAAGCAGAAAATGAACTGTGCTCTTCAGCAAGCCAAGGAAAGCAGATTTTAAGAAGTTGCCAAGCAGGCTAAGGAAAGAAGAGATGCTATAATATTTAGTTTCTTCTAAACTTTTTTTTTTTTTAAATTGTAATTTTCTTAGCTTAAAACTGACAATCAGTGTCACTCTTAATGGGATTTTTCATAGCTGGACACATAAATAACAAACTTTATAGAGAAATGTGTTCAACGTGGTCATTTCCTTCTCATGATCCCGGCTACTGGGACACCTTGATTATCCTTGTCATTTTACATCTTGTCTGCGTGCTGATTCTTTTCTGGGGCACGCCGTGTGTTTTCTTTGTGACCTTTTACTGTGTGACTGACTCCACCTACGATGGGCCTGTGCTGTCCTTTTGCGTTTGCAGGTAGCATAGGTGTTTGTCACCTGTTCTCTTTCCCTTGGGACCCTCTTGGCAGCTATTGTACGAACACATTGGTCTCTTTCATCTTGCCTTGCCTCCAGTGACTTTCATCCAACACTTAAAGCTGTTTTATTGATGTCATCTACCATCCACTCACAGCTGTAAAATTTGCCTGCTAGTGTTCCCTTCTTAGCTCATATTTTTATGGCTTTTTTTTTCCTGCCTCTTAATTTGAAGTGACTTTGCTTCATGGGGTGTTTTGCCCTTATAAATCTCCTTGAGCAGAGCTCATAGTTTAGACAGAAAAGTGATTGCTCAGATTATAGCTTGCCAGTTATTCATCTGAGTTGCCACTGAGTTCTCCACTTGACTTTCTAGCTAAAAAAAACACATGCAGTTTTTCATTAGATCAAATATTGCATTGACTTATTTTTAATTATGTTTCCCACTAGTTCATGATTATATGAAATTTTGGATCATGTGCTCTTTTAACTTATCAGTAAGATATTTTTATATATATTGTTTATATATATATCATATGTATATTTAATAATTATATATGTATATCTTGTTGAAAAGCAAAACGTTACAATTTGTAAAATGAATGGCAAGCACAGAGTGCATCTTTCCTCTAGCTATAGGTCTGGTTTTATTCCTTGTTAAAACATCAAACACTTTTTGGCAAATTTAAGCCAAGAAGAAACTTTCCAGGAAGGACATCACTAGAACCTAGGTAGTTGCTTCTAACATAAAACTTCACAGAATCACAGAATGTTGGGGATTGGAAGGGACCTCAAAAGATCATCTAGTCCAATCCCCCTGCCAGAGCAGGAACACCTAGGTCAGGTCACACAGGAACACATCCAGGTGGGTTTGAATGTCTCCAGAGAAGGAGACTCCACACCCTCTCTGGGCAGCCTGTGCCAGTGCTCTGTCACCCTCACTGGGAAGAAGTTCTTCCTCATATTTATGTGGAACCTCCCATGTTCCAGCTTGCACCCGTTGCCCCTTGTCCTATCATTGGATGTCACTGAGAAGAGCCTGGCTCCATCCTCATGACACTCACCCTTTACATATTTATAGACATTAATGAGGTCCCCCCTCAGCCTCCTCTTCTCCAAGCTAAACAGACCCAGCTCCCTCAGCCTCTCCTCACATGGGAGATGCTCCAATCCCTTCATCATCTCAGTGCCCTGTGCTGGACTCTTTCCAGTAGCTCCATGTCCCTCTTGAACTGGGGAGCCCAGAACAGGACACAGCACTCCAGATGAGGCCTCACCAGGGCAGAGCAGAGGGGGGGGAGAACCTCCCTTGACCTGCTGGCCACACTCCTCTTCATGCACCCCGGGATGCCATTGGCCTTCTTGGCCGTGAGGGCACATTGCTGGCTCATGGTCACCCTACTGTCACCAGGACTCCCAGGTCCTTTTCCCCAGAGCTGCTCTCCAGCAGCTCAGCCCCCAGCCTGCACTGACCCATGGGGTTGTTCTTCCCCACATGCAGGACTCTACACTTGCTCTTGTTGAATTCATTAAGTTTCTCCCTGCCCAGCTCTCCAGCCTGTCCAGGTCAGGCAGGATGGCAGCACAGCCCTCTGGCATGTCAGCCACTCCTCCCAGCTTTGTATCATTGGCAAAGTTGCTGAGGACACACTCTGTCCCTTCATCCAGGTCGTTAATGAATATATTGAATAGGACCGGACCCAGTACCCACCTCTGGGGACACCACCAGTCACAGCCTCCAACTAGACTCTGCCCCACTGACCAATACTCTCTGGGCTCTGTCCTTCAGCCAGTTCCCAATCCACCTCACTGCCCAATCATCCAATCCACAAAAAACCCTTACCTTTCTGTCACATGTATTATTAATATTTTAGTCTTACTTTGAATGCCTGCAATCCCCATTGCTCTGATCCACCTAGCACATAAAGCACAGGAGAGCCCTCTGCTTTAGAAACCCCTAGTCATGAAAGCGATGTCATTGGAGAGAAGTCAGGTATCAGCTGTCTCTAGGATAGCAGAACTGGTTTTTGTTTCCCTCCACTGAGGTTTCTCCTTATCAAGCTGGTTAAAGCAGCGAGGTTGTAGACCCAGCTATCCTGTTGTCATCTCCCATTCCTGTCGTGAGTCCTTCTGTTTTAGCCCCAAGCAGTTAGCAAAGATCTACATGAGGGAAGTCCCCACTCAAACCCTTTTCCTCAGAATGGATCTTCAATTTATCAGATAATCAGTAAGAATTAACAAACTCAATGCATCAGTTTCACCAGCGTCTGTGGTGAGATCTGGTTTGATTTGAGGCCTCCCTCCCTTTACCCAAGTAGCAATAAGTATGGTTTTACAAACTGTGCTCAGAGAGTGTGGGCAGTCAGTCTTCTCGTTTACCTCCTCACATTCCTCTCTGCTCCTGTCATTTGACGTTTTCCTAACCCAGAAGCAATGGATGTTTAAGTCTCATCCAAATTCTGTGCTATCTGTGAACAATAATAGCCATCTAATTGCCTTTTCCAGATGTGAAGCATAAATAAAAACATTGCTTGTACTTTAAGACTGCTTTTGCTGGATTAATCTATATCATAGAATCATAGAATCATTTTGATTGGAAAAGACCTCTAAGATCATCAAGTCCAACCATTAACCCAGCACTGCCCAGTCCCCACTGCCCCATGTCCCTCAGCACCACATCTCCACAGCTCTGAAATCCCTCCAGGGATGGGGACTCCCCCACTGCCCTGGGCAGCCTGGGCCAGGGATGGGGAACACTTTCAGTGAAGAAATTTTTTCCTAATATCCAATCTAACCCTCCCCTGGCACAACTTGAGGCCATCACCCCTCATCCTGTCACTGTTGCCCAGAAGAGGAGACCAGCACCTGCCTTGCTACCCTCTCCTTTCAGGGAGCTGCAGAGAGCAACGAGGTCTCCCTTCAGCCTCCTCTGCTCCACACTGAACCCCCCAGTTCCCGCAGCCGCTCCTCATAAGAGTTGTGTTCAAAACCCTTCACCAACTTTGTTGCCCTTCTCTGGACACGCTCCAGCAGCTCAGTGTCCTTCCTGTTGTGAGGGGCCCAAAACTGAACATAGTATTCGAGGTACTGCCTCACCTTGGCTGCATCTGGAGTCATGACAATGAATCAGTGATCTGAGATGATGCAGAAAATCCTTTCTTAATAGGGACTTTGTGTGCCTTGTGTGTATGTGCAGAGTCATAAGGATCTGGGATTGGGAAGGAATATTCTCTAGAGTATTTTCTACAACTTGCTGTCCAGCGTGATATCTGATCCTCTTATTCTTACCATTTTATAGAAGTGGGAGCCATGCATCTTCCTGGCAATATTGGTGTCATCCACTTTGCCTGTGGCATGCTGATAAGTCATCTTCAGTGCAACTAGAGGGAGCTCGCTATGGAGATGTGTGTATGAATTTAAGTGGAACCTGTTTTCTTAAATGGTTTTGAGATTGAGGTCTGTGAACCATTTAATGAGTTGGTGATTCTGGGGGGATGGTGGTGGTTTATCAACAGGCAAAGCAGTTATGTTTCCTTTTGGCAAAAAAAGTTCTCTGCTTTCCACTCACAAATGGTGTCATCATATAACAGCACGGGGTAATCTGTATATTCCCTGTCCTCTTTATATAACTGTTTGTGAACACTGGATTTGCTGGTGCAGATTCATACTCACTGGAAATAATACAACCACCCACATCTATTGTCAGACCAGAATATTCATGGGTGGCATACTATTAAGTCATATTAATAAAAATGCTTAAAAGAAAAGCTGCAACCAGCAGCTGAATGTAGAGCCAGTACTACCTGCATGTAGCAACATGAAGCAGGACCTGGATTGAAAGCATAGAAATGTATGTCTTTGTTAAAGTGCAAGTGAAATATTTGTCATCAGCTTTAAAGGGAAAATTGCTTGGGTTTGTTTGCAGAGCTCCCACAAAAATGTCAACTTAAGCAAATTTTCAATACCTGACTTGTCACTACCTGTGACAGCTTGTGTAGAACTCACTGCAGCTGGGAAATCTTGTGCCTGGGAATTTATGCTTAGATGGGGAGTTACTCCTGAAGACTTTGCCCTGCTGAACTCCTACTCTAAAATGGCAAGGCCCAGCCTAAGGTGTGATATTACCTTAGTGATTTGGACATGTCAGACACAAGAAGAATGAGCAGTTAATGCCAGGTTCCATGGGGTGTCTGGGAGGTGACAGACATCAGAACCAGGATGTTCAGAAGATTCTTCCCAAGCAGTAATTACAAAACTGGTTGTATTCTGATGGTCCAGCAGTGGTTCATTAAGGCTCAGCCTTGGGTTTGCTCCCCTAGGGAGATACTGTATTTTGCATCAACTTTTCAAGACCATCTGGTGAGGCAGTGAAACATAAGTACTTACCTTTTAGAGAAGGATAAAACTTTGCCCCACCCACTTCTAGAAAGCTGAGGAGCTCTTTTGGGGAAGGAGCATCATTGCTCTTTGCATTCCAGATGATTAAATTGAGACACACATTTCAGTTCAGTGAACTGCCTGGAGGTGGTTAGCTTTGGGACTCAGGCCAGATCTAAGAGCTGGGAGGGTTGGAGCATGGAAGTCATGCCCCTCAGCCTATGCTAGAACTGGGAAGGTCATTTGCTGAGAGTGCTTATGTCATGCAGAGAGCACCAGCACTCCTTCTTTCAGCAGGAGTTGTTCCTCTGCCAGTGGGTGTTTCTGGCAGAGCTGTACTGAGGAAATCTTCCAGCAGAAAGGAGATCCCCTGGGGACAGGAGTAGGTGGGACTTATACTGACTTGCTGCAGAACCTTGGGTTGAGTGTTTTGGTATCATGTGCCCCTGCAGTGGAGGAAGGTTAGTATTTTCCAGCTTGTTGAAGCCTTACTAAGTGAAGGTTTATGAAATGCTACATAAATGCAAACTTAATTGATGCGGGAAAACAAGGAGATTCAAGGCATCTTTGCCAAGTGTCACTGCCTCTCCTTTGACCTCTGCTCTTTCCTCCCTATAGTTTGTCATATGGTTTTAATGTTCTAATCTCATGAATCTGCTTTTATAGGGGTTCAGTAGTAGACCAAATGTCAAAATTTTTCTTGGCACAAGCATTTGCTTTTCGTCATGTTTTACCAACAGGCTTCTGGCATAGTCATACAGGCAGCAAAAGGAGCATCTTCTCCTCCTTGTCTTTGACACTGTGCATCCATGGCATTATGGAATGTGGGTCTGGAGACTTTGTATGGTGCTTATGCATTAACAGGACCTGCTTAACACCCTCACGACGCCTTCCTCACGACCTTCCACCTCGTCTGTCACATCGTTGTTGCTGCTATGGAGACAGTACACAGGGAGGAAAAATCCCATTTGTTCCACAGAACCAGTGCGCTTGAGCCACCCTTGGGAAGCCTAGAGCTTCTTATCCATGTTTTTTTGTCATATTCTACTTTTGAGCTGGGAAGGGGCTACAAGATAACGGGCCTTTTTTCCCTTCATTTTCATAGTTATCAATAACCTGTTGGTTGTGCTACAATGTATGGAAATCAATGCTAGCTCTTACTTACCATTTTTAAGAACAAAGTAAAGGTTACATTAGTTTATGCCTTCATCATCTATTTCCTGGTTTTTGAAAATTTGAACTTCTGATTGTAATAGAGCACCTGGTAGCACAGGACAGGTTTGTCAATGTAAAGTTAAATTTGTTTTTGTTGATGAATGTCCCAGCTTGCTTAGATCTTGTGAAAGAAGTTGAAAACACATAGCAAATGGTTCTCGAAAGAGTAAAGATTGCCAATGAGGACTGGGAGGGGGAAGATGGGCTGAGATCAAAGATAATTTGCTGCTACAGACTGATAATAAAACACAAATCGTTTGGCTTTAGAGCAACAGACTAAGTTCTTAAACATGTCAGATCAGTCCAGTCTCCAGAGTGGAATGGGATACCTTATGCTATGAATGAATGCTGAAACAGATGAGATAATTTCTTTTTCTCCAAATTTAAATTAATGCAAGTGCACTTTGTTTTTCACTTTTTCCATGCTGAAACAGGAATTTGGAGGAGAGGCATAGACAGACTGAAGAGGTCCTATGCGTCCACATACTGTACTAACACCTGACAAGTTTATGTCAGCAGATGAGGCTCAAACAGTTTATTCTGATAACATCCAGGTCTTTGCCCTTTGAGTTCTTGAGCAACTAATCCACTCGTGAATCAATTTGAGAACCACTGGGGTTTTTCAGCTTTGGTGTTTTAAAGTAAATGGACTGAAGCCTCTCTGTTAGAGACCCCAGAAAGAGTGCAATGAAATTCATTTCAGTAAGTTCTCAGATTTCTTCTGCTCCAGAGAGGTTGAGTATTAGACAAGCCAAAGGATGCTGCCTGTCAGCTTCTTGTCCTGGTGTCTTTCCAAATAAGTGGGTGAAAGTTTTCACCCTAGCTTTTAGCAAGTGTTTTTTTGTCCATGTTGCTTTTGACAGTTCCTTGGAGAACCAACTGAGTGGGCAGTGGCAGCTGTTCACAGTCAAGAGGTAGGTAAAAGTCTCTTGTGTTGAATATACAATTGGAACTCACACATCAACATTAAGATACAGGCAGTGGAAGGTCATGGGAAGTCTCCTATTTCTGGTCATTCCAGCTTTATCTTCCTTTTTCAGAGCAACTTCCTTTGAGTATCTAATAGTTTACTATGTAACAGCTGCAAAATATTGAAATATTTTTTTGTGTGGAAATGACCAATTCCTTTAAAAAAGGAATTGGGTTTGGATGTACTGAAGAAATTCACCACAGGCAGTGTTGGAGTAAATTAGTTCATTTTTTACTCACAATTGGCATAAAATAGACAAATATAAACACTGTGATCCCAATCAAGAAACTGCCTTATCCCTAATACAAACAAACCAACCAACTTTCCCTCTATCCAGAGAGACCTCTCAGATGATAAGCCATCGAGTCTAAATATAGTCCCAAATTTAAACAGGAAACTGGTATTTTTGTAGTCACAGTGGCTGCCTCCTCCCATGTCCTCTAGCTCAAAAAAAGCATACGTTTCCAATAAACGCACGGAACGGTTTTTATAAATGCAGTTCTTTTATGTCAACCCAGTAACTTGGAGTAGAAAATTCATTATTTTGGTTTGTTTAGATTACTCCGTCTGGTTTTCAGCTCTCTGGGGAGAGGTCCTCCGTAGGTCTGTACCTCTGCTGACACACAGGATCTCTGCAGCATCCCTGTGACCTGGGTTGTCATCCTTGCTCACAGTGAGCTGAGAACTAAAGCTCAGACATGGCCTTCAGCCATTCTCTGTAGCAGGTAAGACCCTGTGTGCTCAGCTGGGGTTACTGTCGTGCCAGGCATGCCAGGCTGGGTGGGTGTCCCTCTGTCCTTACCCTCTGCTCCCATGAGGCACAGTGCTACCTCATCTCGGTCAGTTGGGTCATAGGAGAACGATATGGATTCACAGATTTACGGAATTGTCAGAGTTGGAAGGGACCCCCAGAGATCAGCCAGTCCAACTCCCCTGCTGTACAGCAGGATCCCCTAGAGCACATCACTCAGGGCTGCATCCAGGTGAGTTGAAAATCTCCAGAGAAGGAGACTCCACACCTCTCTGGGCAGCCTGTGCCAGTGCTCTGGCACCCTCACCCAAAAGAAGTTCTTCCTCGTATTTAAATGGAACCTCCTGTGTTCCAGCTTGTGCCCGTTACCCCTCATCCTGTCACTGAGAACCACTGGAAAGAGTCTGGCTCCATCCTCCCTCAGCCCACCCTTTGGGTTATTTATAAACATTAATTAAATCACCCCTCAGCCTTCTCTTCTCCAGGCTAAAGAGTCCCAGCTCTCTCAGCCTTTCCTCACAGGGGAGATGCTCCAATCCCCCACTCACCCTCGTTGCCCTCTGCTGGACTCTCTCCAGTAGGTCCCTGTCTCTCTTCAACTGGGGAGCCCAGAACTGGACACAGGATTCCAGTTGTGGCCTCCCCAGGGCAGGGCAGAGGGGGAGAATGACCTCCCTCGCCCTGCTGGCCACACACTGCCCTGTGCAGCCCAGGGTGACATTGGCCTTCTTGGCAGCATGGGCACATTGCTGGCTCATGGATAATTTACTGTCTGCCAGGACTCCCAGATCCTTCTCCTCAGAACTGCTTCCCAGGAGGTCCCCCCTCACCTATCCTGGTGCCTGGCATTCTTCTTACCCAGGTGCAGCACCCTACCCTTGCCCTTATTGAACCTCCTGAGGTTCTTCTCTGCCCAGCTCTCCAGCCTGTCCAGGTCCCGCTGATGGCAGCACAGCCCTCTGGAGTGTCACCACCCCTCCCAGCTTGGGATCATCAGTGTACTGGCTGATGTAACTGATACCAGTGCTGATACCAATACAGTTTAGTCCTGGCCAGCAGCGGTACTGGAGATTTTGTTCAGCTGGAGTTGGCACTCCTTAAATAAATGAGCAATTGCAGCAGCTTTCTTAGCGTCTTAAGAGTGCTTAGAATACATGCCACTCACTGGGTCAGAGAAAAACTCCAGTTTTCTCACCCATGAGTGAAGAGTGCAGTCCTGGTGGCCAGAAGCATCCAGGTTCTCCAAGGACTAGCTATGAGCCCTCTTCCTTCTGTAATTCTGCAGTGAATCTGATTGTTTTCAGAAGATGCTGAAAGCTCTATAAAAGTGCCTTTTCTACCAGATCTGGAGTGTTGTAACACTGTCACTCTCCTTCCCCTCCACTTTCACCCTCATAATTTGTTTCCACCAGAATACTATAATGATCATAAACAACTAAATTGGTCAAAACAAAATATTGAATAAATACAAAGAGACAAAGATATGCCCCAAGCAGAAGTTTCATTCTGAAAAGGAAGCTCTGGAGAATCCACAAAGTACTCTGAAAAGTTCTTCTCCCATTGCAAGTGGTCAGATATTGTAATTTTAAAAGATCCTCATGTTAAAATTAATGAGGCTAAGAGGAATTTGTGAAACTGAAATGATAAATGCCCCTGCAGCACTCTCAAAATGGCAACTGGAAGGCAAAACTCACTTTATCAAGACAGATTTATTATCCAGGCTTTCATACAGTAAGACTTGGTACTCAGGCTTTAATTTACATGGAAGTGAGATGCACCAGAAACTTCATTTAATGCTGGGGGTTTTTCCCCCCCAAGACAGTCATCTCCATCTTGGGTACTTGACCTTGGAGATTAGCCATGAGATATCATTTTTCTGTATTGTAGAGGTGCGGTTTCATTCTTGCTTCTGGCATAAATGCGTAATTTCAAGAGTCTGTAAGAATTTGTACATGGACTTCGAGGTTCTGAAGGGAGAAAAAAGTAGTGCTGTAGTTTGTGGCCTCAGCATTTGAAACTAGAAGGAATAACAGGAGCCATACATATTCTCCTGGTTAAATTTTTTGTATTCCTTTTGAAAACATCTTCAACCAAACCTTCCCCTCAACTTCGTTCTCTCTGCCCCCTTACAGACCACCTGTCAGGGGTGTGAAAATTATGGATCCTTATTTCTGGTAGTTTCTGTGTGTTTTTTTCAAAATACGTGGGTAACAGTGTCAATCTGGAGGCAGTAGTGGGTCCCGTGACTCTGCTAATGCTGCATTAACCATCCATGTGACCTGCAGCAGTGGATGGCAGTGTCCTGACTCAGTTTCCTTGCATGCGAGGTGGGGATAACTGATAGCTTTCTGTACAAAATGTTTGGATCTGTGGATGGAAAGAAGCATGAAAGAAGCTAAGCACTGGAGTTGGTGAGTGGAAGTTGACCTCTAGTTAGCCTCCCCCTTCTTCTAAGTATACACTGTGTTTGTTTGATAGTGGAAATCTAATCCTTTGGGAAGCACAGATTCCTATAACAGCTCTGATATGTATAAATAAAAACATATTCCTCATTACAAACAACATCAAAGCAAACACAATATGGATTAAAATGCACAACCCCCTCTCCCCCATACTAATATGCAGCAGTGCAGAGTTCAAATGAAGCTGTTAGCAGTGTCTCCAAGTATTTGGCAAAAGCAACCACACTTGTGTAGCTACAGGCAATGAAAGTCCCTACTGCAAAAAGGGAGGGTAGCCTGCATTGATCTAATTAGTCAGGCACAAAGTATGTAAAATCTCATCATATATCGCCAGGAAAATTTGGCTTGAGAAGTAAAGAATATGTAACTGATTTGTCCATGGGTGGGTTATTTGTGTCTTTGAATCTTCCAAAAGGAAACAGGATTTCTGAAAACATTAGAAAAACACACACATATACACTTACGTGCACACACATACAGATATATGTGTGTATGTCTGTGTATGTCTGTGTGGATACATATGCACACACATACATGTAGCCAGATGCTGAAACTCTTTCTCAGCCCTCATTCAAGGCATGCTTTCATGAGAAAGTTCCTGATAAAGTGAAGATTTATTTATTTATTTTTTAAATTCATAATGAAGGCTGTGAATCTTGCTAATGGCAATCACAGCCCAAAACCAGTGTGTGGCTTTTCCAGTATTACTAAACCCAGACGATGGGCTTGTCCCATTGCCAGAGGCAGTGCAGCTCATGCATGAAACCGCTCGTCCCTAAAGAAGATCTGCTTAAAAATGGGTACTTAAAATGAGTTTTTATAACTTGCCTTTTGCCCTTTTCTTGTAAGCCTTTCAGGGATTCATGTTACATTTTTTAAATTTTTGTGAAACCTAGAACACTTCAAACATATATACTAGAATTTTAGCCAAGATTCTCACCCAGTCAGATGAAGATTTAAGTAAAATGCCAAATACAAGTTACAAAAAAACCCCCAAACTAACAAACAAACAAAAAAAACCCCGCCCAAGCAGCCACCCACCAAGCCCCAAAGCTAAACAGACAAAACAAAAAGGGAGAGGGAGAGAGAGAGGCACTGAAAGGAAGAGACTAGTTCAGTCTTGCAGGTGGCCAGTAGCAGCAAAAAAGGAAGAAGTCTTCCCACTTTAGCATCCTAGTTCTTCCACCCATGGAGTAACACAGAAGGTTTCTGTGTCTCCAGAATTTTGCAGAATTAGGAGGGATGGGATTTGGAGAAAGTGAGGAGCATTATCACTGCAGGTGCAATTAGTGGTTTAGTTCTTGGTTGCAGGGTTCTTCAATAAATATTTAATGTTGGCTACATTTCAACCACATTCCGTTCTTTCCTTTCCTCCACTTTTCCGTCCTGACATGATAATTTGTTTAATCCCATTCTTGGAGAAGTTGTTCCCATTCTTTAATTTAGATGTTAAAACCTGTGTTGACCTAGTCAAGTTCTTATTTATCAAAACCAAGCAGGGGTCATTCTTTTTCCTTGCTTGCTTTCTCAGCTTTCCTATGCACCTCTTAAGCATGGGGAATTTGGATGTATCTTACATGCTTCCCCTTTTGTCCTTCACTTCTACCTACCCCTGTTCAATAAACAAACATCATTCTGGAACTGACATACCAGTACACTGGGAAATCAGGATTTTTGTTTCCTCTTTGATAAGTGAAGACCAGGGCCAGAAACTTTCCCTAGTTACCACTTAATAGATAGGTACAGTGATGATAATTTCTGTAACCTGCTGGAAGATCTGAGGGTGCATTAATGGTCTTAGCAGTTGTGTATGCAGACATCAGGTGAAGGACAAGAGAGAGTTATGCATGTTTACAATGTGTTTCATCCCAATTTATGGATGAACTCCTGGAGGAATTAATGAATATTATCATTTCCCTGCTCCAGCTCCATGAAGCTTACCTCACTACCTACTCCAAGTGAATGACATTAGAGTACTGTTTTGCCAATCCCTAGGCCTAGCACAAAGGACACAGCCAGCAGTAGAACAAACCAGTAACCAGATTCTATTGCACACAGAAGGGTCAGGACATGGGTGATCACTGGGGGTACAAACAAGTCAATGAGGTTACACATAACAGACATCAACCCCAGGAACGACACAGCACGGCCAACAACTGGTGGGACAAAGTCTTCCATAGAAGAGATGGGAGACAGCCAAGCCAAGAGGCTGATAACACAGGACAGAGGCAAGCTCATGTTGTTCCCACAGAGCCCGCATTCACCAGCACCAAACCTGACCAGGGCCCAGTTGCAGGGAGAGTCAGGAGGTCCTTCCCCAACAGGGAAACTCTGCAAAGTGCATCCACCTCACAGACAGACACCCCACCCTTCCTGCAAGTGGCCCCAGCTTTTATCCCCACAGCAGGGCACCTGGCACTCATTGACCCAAGGGCTTTCCCTGCAAGGTCAGCCACACCTTGGAGGAAAGCCAAAAGGCAAACTCATCCCCTCCTTTTAAAGGACTGTGGGAACCACCCATACATCAACCTTAATTCAGGGCTTGGGGTTCAGACCCCAGCACTTCAAGTACCTACAGCCTCTATGTTATATTGATCCTCATCCTTGTCAGTTAAAGAAGGCCTTACCTTTCCCATCAGGTCAGTAAACTATTTTCACAGAAGCAGCCCTCCTTTGTCCTGTTAGGCAGCCCTTTCTTCAAGAGATGGCATCTTATGAAAGGCAGGTCCAGTAGGTCTACATGTTCCCAAACTAGACAGAACTGCAGCTGCTTAGCATGTGGCAATCTGTCTTTCTGTCTTTACCTTATCTGCCCCAGCCAGACTGGTAGGCTCGTTTTTGTCACTCTGGTTTTGCTTTACTTCCCTCCCTTGAGCTCTGCTGGGACACAAGTTCTCCACTGAACTCTACCTTTTACTCCGGTTGAGGAGGTAACATGGATCCTGGTCATATCAGAAGTGATTTGGTGGTTCTCAGAACTCAAGGAGAGCCCAGTCAGATCCCACAGTTCTGAGTGGGTGTTGCTTGCAGTAAACTGGCAAAAACCCACCCCTCTTCCCTTCTTTCCAAAACAAGAAGCTGCTGGCCCCTCTCAGAGACTGCAAACTAACCAGGTCCCAATTCGAGCTCTTCCTGAGCAGTGGCCATGACTTGCCATGTTAGAATAGAATTTAGAAAATAACAAAGCTGTGTTGCTAGTGTTTAAAGTCTGGATCTGCAGAAAGAAAAAAAAAAATACACCTGTGCCACTGACAATGTCGCCAAACTACTCAGGGGTTATTGATACTTCACAGCTACTTTGATAATTCTCTGCTCTATGGGGAAGAACATACCAGAACATAGAGGAGCTGTAGTGCAAGATATTTCCTATTTCCTAGGACTAAATCTCTGGTCCTGAGTTGCCCTGTCTGATACCTGTGCCTGTCCACAGCTTGTTTTCATGTGACATGGGCAGACATATTTCAAACGCGTTTCTCAACAGAGGGCATCTGACTGTCTGATCACACACACAAACGTGGCTCTGATTATTCTTTGTTCCTGAACATACAAGTTACCTCCCTCTTTCCAGAACTCAGATGACTGAAGTTCCGTATCACAGTGGAAGTCACTTCCACTGTTTTTTCAGTCTGGGTTAGAGTAGAAGTCTGTTTGGTGGTCTTTGACTTGCAAATCCCCATTGACATTGTTCCGTCAGCGATCATGAAGGCACTAGGAGTGCCTCAGTGGAAAATATTGCATCAGGTAAACTTAATTGTTGGAAGGCTACATGATTGACCTGGACAGGCTGGATCCATGGGCTGAGGCCAACTGTGGGAGTTTCAGTAAGGCCAAGTGCCGGGTTCTGCACTTTGGCCACCACAGCCCCCAGCAGCACTACAGGCATGGGGAGGAGTGGCTGGAAAGCTGCCAGGCAGAGAGGGACCTGGGGGTGTTGGTTGACAGCCGGATGAACATGAGCCAGCAGTGTGCCCAGGTGGCCAAGAAGGCCAATGGAATCCTGGCTTGTATCAGGAATGCGGTGGCCAGCAGGGGCAGGGAAGTGATCTCACCCCTGTACTCAGCTCTGGTGAGGCTGCACCTTGAATACTGTGTTCAGTTTGGGCCCCTCACTCCCAGAAGGACACTGAGCTGCTGGAGCGTGTCCAGAGAAGGGCAGTGGAGCTGGGGAAGGGTCTGGAGCACAGTGTGATGGGGAGTGGCTGAGGGAACTGGGGGGTTCAGTGTGGAGCAGAGGAGGCTGAGGGGAGACCTCATTGCTCTCTACAGCTCCCTGAAAGGAGGGGGTAGTGAGGTGGGAGTCTCCTTAACCAAGTAACAAGCAGTGGGACAAGAGGTAATGGCCTCAAGTTGTGCCAGGCGTGGTTTAGACTGGATATTAGGAAGTATTTCTTCACAGAACGGGTTGTCAGGCACTGGCCCAGGCTGCCCAGGGCAGTGGTGGTGTCCCCATCCCTGGAGGTGTTTCAGAGTCGGCTTGCCACAGCGCTCAGGGATCTGGTGTAGCTGAGGACTGTCAGTGTTGGGTTGATGGTTGGACTCGATGATCTTCAAGGTCTTTTCCAACCTAGATGATTCTGTGATAGACTTTCTCCTTTTTTAAGAAGGAATTCTGATGTTGATGTGTATCACTGTTGAAGCTCACATCACAGATTAAATACTGCTACTTGTTTTCTCTCTATAAATGGTGCTAAACAGAACTATAATGAGATGCAGCTGGCTGTAGGTTTTTCCTTCCCATAGGGTAACAGAGGCCTTGAAAATTTTTATTTATTTTTTTGGTCCCCAGAGAGCCTTCTGAATGATTTGTCTGATTGGAGATTGCCTTCATGGCCACCGTGTTGCAATTAAGAGTGTGTGGTTTTTGGTTTTGCAGGTACTTGTTTTTGTAGCTATTTCAGAGTGTTTTACAACAGAGTTGTCCTGGTGAAATGGTGTCTATAAATGGATCTCTTTCAGCTAATTGTAAATTCATAATAAATGAATGCATTAAAAAGAGACGTGCAGGTGGCCATCCAAGGCCCTTGCTTTGTGATGAGGCCGGTCTCATCCCTCTTCCGTCCTGGCATTCTGTGCTTTGCACTGAATGGCACAGCAGCCTTAAAGCCAGAAGTGCTGTGCAAGGTAGGAGATCAAAAGGATATGTGGAGGTAAAGCAGGAATGCTGAGCCCTTTTTGGAACAGAAGTGGAATGCTTCACAAGTTCTGGGGCCCTGCACTTGCAGCCAAACTTTAAAAAAGAAGCTGAATATTCGTGTCCATGAAAAATGAAACCAGGTCTTTTTGCAGGCCTGCGAACTTGGTGGAGATAATAACGAAAAAACCCTAATCAGACATTGGCAATTACTGAGGTTGCTAAACGAGCGATTACCATGTGGGGTTGGCAGAGACCTCTTATAGAGGATAGAGGGGGTGTCTCCACAGCCTGTTAATGAATTTCAGCTGGTACTGGGAGCCTTACACCTAGAGCCTTGCAGGTGGCACTTGTCCTGAGAGGTGGACCTCATCCAGGGTTCTCTGGAGCTGGACTTGACCCTCAGGTGAGAGGCTAGAGGGAATGATTTATACATGTGAAATATGAACACAGCCGTGTCTTATTCTGAATAGCCAGTGTGCTTTTGCAGCAGACTCCTTAAGCGAAAAGGCAGAAGGCAGCTAAAACAGACTGTCTAGCCTTTTTATGAGCTGCTTTGTTTTAAAGTGTGCTGAAGGACTGAGTGGAATATTAGCTGTGGTATGTTGAGGAAGACTGCATCTTGACTAAACAACTGAAAAAAGGAGCTTGGATACTTACCCAGTACAGTTTACAAAGAGAACGTGGTAAGTGCAACACCAAAATCGGATGTTACACTTTTTTTTTTTCTAAGTATGTTTGTTCTCTTATAAAAACAGACCTCTTCTTAGAGGAGAAACACTTTTACATTGCCCACAAGTGTATGCATAAAGGAGGTGCATGAGCCCATGGAGACCAGGGGAAGTAAGTCCTGTAGTGCAGTGAACCAGTGGGAGCCAGCATGGGAAATGGTGAAACTGTGGCCTTGTGTTAGGAAGCTCCCCCTGCCCACCCTTCAAGCATGTGCTTTTTCTGTAATTTGGATCACAGGGTGGCTAAGTCACTTGCTTTCATTAATCCCAAGCTCTAGGAAGGGCAAACTTAAACTATGCAAGTGCTTTCCTAAAATTAATGTAAAATAAATGCTATGGGGAGGGTAGTGATATATCTGAGAAGTATCTGTTAACTAGTAGGCTGTTCTCTAATCGTTCAAAAGCTGTGTCTGATACGCACACCTTGAGCTAAGATCACAAGAGTCTTCTGAGCTCACACAGTACTTGGTGAGAGAAATATGTTTGATTTTGTCTTGGGTTCCAGTCTGGTTTTGTCAAGAGGTTTTTTCATTACAGTGGCAAAATGACTTTTCGATCCATGATAGCCTTGGTATAAAATATCCTGCTAGTTTGACATATGGCATGCAGGTTTGCCCAGCTACATCAGCAGTTCCTCAAATTGTTCTGATGTGATAAGGCGAATTTTTTAATAGATCTGACAGAAAGACAGTTTTGATTAAATCTGTGGTAATACTGGAGGGGTTCTTCTTCTTCTACTACTAAATGGTTCATCAAATATATGTAAAGATGGGGGACCCTGAAGGGAAATAAGATTTCAAGAGTGGGTGTGTCATCTATTATGGAATTATTTCTTCAAAATATGCATATAAACACTATCTACAAAGATGCAGATTCTGGCTGCATATGGGGAGGGGCTTTACCCCTGTGGGATAGTGATAACCTATAGATGGCAAAAACAAACAAATGATACATTGTTAACAATACATATATTTTAAACAGCACTCGGAAATATATCTGAAATCTAGGTTTACCTTATAAAACTTTAAAAGGTTTTTTTAACCTAGAAAAAAAATTAGAAGTTCTATAACTTAACTCACCAAGATGCAGATTTATTTTTTTTTTCTCTTAATATAATTATATCAATCTAAAGAAAATGAAAATGCAGAGAATTTCTTTTTGTTGTTATGGTTATGTTTGCAGCTTATTAACATAATTGCACCAAAACTGGGATTGAAGTTTCTTGTTGTAACAGCATTGCGGTTCTCAGTCGCCACCACAGCTGGCAGATTGTCTGTTCACAATGCATTCCAGATGTGCTGGAGACCACAACGTGAAGGGATTTACAGGGTACAAGATGGAGTGCAAATAATGGAGATGGGAAGCACTCATCTCTGCTTATTTTTTAAAATAAAAAGACTTCACAAACCAGCAGTCACACAGAATCACAGAACAGTTGAGGTGGAAAGGGACATCTGTAGGTCGTCATGTCCAGCCCTCGTACTCAAGCAGGGCCACCTAGAGCCTGTTGCCTAGGACTATGACTTTGTGGATGGCCAGGACTAGATGGATATCTTGAAGGATGGAGTCTCCACAACCTCTCTGGCCAACCTGTGCCATTGCTTAGTCACCCTCACAATGGAACAGTATTTCCTGATGTTCAGAGGGAATCCCCTGTGTTTCAGTCTGTGCCCATTGCCTCTTGTCCTGTCACTGGGTACCACTGAAAAGAGCCTGGCTACATCTTTTCTACACCCTTCTTGCAGGTGTTTACATACATTCATGAGATTTTCCCCTGAGCCTTCTGTTCTGCAGGCTAAGCAGGCCCAGCTCTCAGCTTTTTCTCATAAGAGACATGATCCAGCCCCTTAATCTTCTTCGTAGCCCTGTTAGACTCACACCAACACATCTCTGAGGAGCCAAGAACTGGACATAGTACTCAGGGGTAGCCTCATCAGTGTTGAGTAGAGGAGAAGAATCACCTCCTTCAACCTGCTGACAACACTCCTGTTGCATCCCAGCCTACCATGAGCTGTCTTTGCAGCAAGGGCACACAGCTGCTTCATGTTCAACTTGGTGTCCACGAACACCCCCAGGTCCTTTTCTGCTGAGCTGTTTTCCAGCTGGGTGGCCCTCAGCATATATAGCTGCCGTGACGTTGTTCCTCCTCAGGTGCAGGACTTCATGTACAATCTTTGAATAAACATCCAGACACAATTTAATTTCAGCTAAGGGATCACAGAGTTGGCAGAAGGGGTTGAAGAGCCTGTAGACATATGTTCGTGCATACTATGTAGAATTGTGATTGATGTATTGTGGAGGTGACCATGTTATTGCCCTTATCACAGAAAAGGCTGTGTGTGCTTCAAGTTCTACATGGCTGTTTTGTCCAAGAGTAATCAAGAAAAATATATTTAATGTAAAGTGCATTACACCCACAAAAATAAACTGCTGGTCAATATATATATTTCTTTACTGTATTTCTGCCATTTTAAGCAGTTGCCAACATCCAGTTGTTTTGAAAGGCTGAAACTGGAATGCAGGAGAAGAATGTGCCATTCTTGTGGCTCAGAGTGGCTCACTCTTAGGTTTCCTTGCTTTCTACAGCTTTAAAGTGTTCCTTCAGTTGGCCTTTAATCACACAGTGCATACATCCTGGGTCAGGCAGGAGTGCTGTGTTTCCGATGCATTACCTAGAGTACACAGCACTGGTGTAAATTCCTTATTATGGCAGCTGTGGAAAGACAGCATGTGATGTGGTATAAAACTCACTGATACAAACCTAGCCCTTCAGTGCTTTATGAGTAAAATTGGTGGAAAAAAAATTCATAAAAGCACTTTGCTTCAGGTTGCCATGACATTTCTGATTTGGTGATGAAAGCCTTCAAACCAGAGTTACACCAAAGTGTTGAGACTGGTTTAAGTCATCACTATAGCTAAGAGAGGACAGGAAAATAAGTTAATGTTACCCTGAATCAAATCCTTGGTCTAAGTGACTGTACCACCACAGAAATGCGTATGCTGGCGTAGAATGAAATGAGAATGAGCTGCAAAGGCTGTTGTATAGGAGAGGTTCTTGGACTGTCTCTTCCAGTGGCATAAAATGATCATGAAGTTGTGGGGCTATTGTGTAATAAAATTATAGCCTCAGGTTATGTTGAGAGAGGTAAATGAGCATCTTAAACCTTTACCTCTGGCTTCAGTTTTCTCAAGAATGTGGAGCCAAGCACTCACCTGGGGGGAAAAAAAAGACTTAAGCCTTCTCATGGATATCTGTCAAACACCACTGCCTGTTGTAGCTCTTAATCCAAAGCAAGAGGAGAATCAGATTGAAGAAGTTTTTCCTTGGAAACATATAAAATAGTTTTGTACTCATAGCGAGAGCCAGGAGAACCCATTACTTGCCTTCACATACCTCTGAAAGAAGAAAGCAAAGGGAATTTGAAATCTTAATACATGTTTCTAGGGGTTTTTACTTGAGAAGAAATAATACTTTGAATTACCATACTGCATTTTTTCTTAGCTGGGAAATCGTAAGATTTTTTTTTTTCCTTTTACACAAAAATATTTTCAGAAAACAT
This sequence comes from Podargus strigoides, assembly GCA_028020825.1. NCBI lineage: Eukaryota > Metazoa > Chordata > Aves > Caprimulgiformes > Podargidae > Podargus > Podargus strigoides. The sequence goes on from CM051633.1 coordinate 8,357,974, forward strand.
TCCTTGATTATACAACTGTTTTCACAGAAGCAGCTTTTAGATTCATTTTCCAGTAGAACGTAATTTCTTTTCTAGTATTAGATACCTGATTACTGAATGGACTTCAGTGAATATCCCTGCAACAATTTTCAGTTGTGCCATTGACCTCTTTGGAGCTGAGCATAGATTTCTCACTAATTCCTTGTTTAAAAAATGAAAAAAAAATCCTTGTTCAGAAGTAACCTTTTGTGGTGATTGTTCACCTTTTTTTTGTTTCAAAATAAATGCTTTCTTGAGGAACTTTATGCAGAATTTTTGATGTTTTATGTCTTTTCACAGGCAGTTTATCAATGACCCTTTTAAGCTTTTTTCATTGTTTCCAGAAGTTCCAGCAGATTGAAATAAAGCTTGAGCTTATATTTCTGATTAATTGTTAGCTTTCTGTAGGAATATTAGAAAGTAGACCAATAATATAACTGCAAATATTTTTGTTTAATTTAGAATGCATGCTTTTAGGCTACTTTAAAAAAAAAAAAAAGCAGTGTAATGTCATATATTCTTAAAGATACTCACACAAACGAGTGCTGTATTGGAGTTATGCTTTTATGTTATAGTAGCACATAAAAGTTGCATCCAAGTTGAATGTTGTTGTGCTCACCGCTGTACATGCATATCAGATTTGGCAGAGTTCCTCCAAAGCCTTTAATATTGTACAGTATTTGCATTTGTCTCCAATTCTCCCTTTCTTTCCACTTCTTATTTCTATATCTATTGAAACTGTTGTGAAACAGAAATGGCACATCCAGTCTAGATGCAAACTCTGCCTGCTACTAATTAGAGACACAGGGTTTCACAGAATCACAGACTGGTGGGGTTGGATGGAACCTCTGGAGATCACCTCGTCCAACCCCCTGCCAGAGCAGGGTCACGCAGAGCAGGTCACACAAGATGGCATCCAGGCAGGTTTTGAATGTCTCCAGAGAAGGAGACTCCACAACCTCTCTGGGCAGCCTGTTGCAGTGCTCTGTTACCCTCAGAGGAAAGAAGTTTTTCCTCATCCTCAGATGGAACTTCCCATGTTCCAGTTTGTGCCCATTGTCCCTTGTTCCATCACTGGGCACCACTGAAAAGAGTCTGGCCCCATCCTTCTGATACCTGCCCTTTAGATATTGATAAGCATTGATGAGATCCCCTCTCAGTCTTCTCCTCCCCAGACTAAACAGACCCATATCTCTCAGCCTTTCTTCATAAGAGCTTCAGCCCCCTCATCATCTTCCTACCCTCCACTGGACTCTCTCCAGTACTTTCTTGTCTTGAACTGGGGAGCTCAGAACTGGACACAGTACTCCAGATGTGGCCTCACCAGGGCAGAGTAGAGAGGGAGGATCACCTCTCTCAAGCTTCTGGCCACACTCTTCTTAATGCATCCCAGGATCCCATTGGCCTTTTTGGCCACAAGAGCACATCGGTGGCTCATGGGTAACTTGTCCACCAGGACACCCAGGTCCTTCTCCACAGAGCTTCTTTCCAGCAGGTCAACCCCTAACCTGGACTGATCCATGGGGTTGTTCCTTCCCAGATGCAGGACCCTGCACATGCTTTTGTTGAACTTCATTGGTTTCCTCTCTGCCCAATGTGTCCAGGTCTTGCTGGATGGCAGCACAGCCTTCTGGTGTACCAGCCACTCCTCCCAGTTTGGTATCATCAGCAAACTTGCTGAGGGTATGCTCTGTCCCTACATCCAGGTCACTGATGAGTATGTTGAACAAGACTGGACCCATTACTCACCCCTGCAGAACACTGCTAGCTACAGGCCTCCAACCAGACTCTGCACCATTGATCACAACCCTCTGAGATCTGTCATTCAGCCAGTTCTCAATCCTCCTCACTGTCCACTCATCTAACCTGCACTTCCTAAGCTTCCCAATGAGGATGTTATGGGAGACAATGACAAAAGCTTTGCTGAAGTCAAGACAGCAACATCCACTGTTCTCCCCTCATCTACCCAGCCAGTCATATCATCATAGAAGGCTGTCAGACTGGTCAAGCATGATTTCCCCTTGGTGAGTCCATGCTGACTACTCTTGATAACCTTCTTTTCCTCCACATGCTTAGAGATAACATCCAAAATGAGCTGTTCCATCACCTTTCCAGGGATGGAGGGGAGGCTGACTGGCCTGTAGTTTCCTGACTCCTCCTTCTTGCCCTTTTTGAAGACTTGGAGTGACATTGGCTTTCCTCCAGTCCTCAGGCACCTCTCCTGTTCTGCATGACCTTTCAAAGATGATGGAGAGTGGCCTAGTAATAACATTTGCTTCCTCAGTACTCGTGGATGCATCCCATCAGGGCCCATGGATTTGTGAGTTTCCATATCACCTAAATGATCTCTAACCTAATCCTCCGTGACCAAGGGAAAGTCTTCCTTTCTCCAGACTTTCTTATCTCCAGGGTCTGGGATTCCTGAGGGCCAGCCTTAGCAGTAAAAGCTGAAGCAAAGAAGGCATTCAGTAACTCCACCTTCTCGGTGTCCTCTGTCACCAGGACACCTGCCTCACTCAGCAATGGGCCCACACTTTCCCCAGTCTTCCTTTTGCTAATGATGTACTCGAAGAAGCCCTTCTTGTTCTCCTTGACATCCCTTGCCAGATTTAATTCCAAGTGGGCCTTAGCGTTCTTCATTGCATCCCTGCATACTCTGACAATTCTCCTATATTCCTCCCAAGTGGCCAGACCCTTTTTCCCCATTCTGTAAACTTACTTCTTCCATTTGAGTTTTTACAGAAGCTTGCTGCTCATCCATGCAGGTCTCCTGCCTCCTTTGCTTGACTTCTTACTCCTAGGGATGCACCAATCCTGAGCTTGGAGGAAGTGGTGCTTGAATATTAACCAGCTCTCTCGGACCCCCCTGCCTTCTAGAGCCCTAAGATGTGGGATTCCTATTCCAATTCCAAACATTGGTCTTTGAAGAGGCCCAAGTTAGCTCTCCTGAAGCCCAGGGTCGTAATCCTGCTTATTGCCCTGCTTCTTCCACGCAGGATCCTGAACTCCGTCATCTCATGGTCACTGCAGCCAAGGCTTCCCCCAGCCTTCACATCCCTAAATTTGCATTAATCAGTTCCAGCTATCTGTCTCTCTTCTTGTACTTGAGTTACATTATTTGAAGAGGCATTAATAAGATCTCAGCAATGAGAAGTGGGTGCAGCTGTTTATCTCCTGTGATTGTTCTCTCTGCTGTTTGAGAGCGTGAGTACTGCTAAAATCATACTTGATCTCAGGGGCAGAGAGGATTCTAATCTGGAGATTCTTTCCCTTCAAAATTGGATCAGAAAGTAGGAAACACTTTGCTCAGATGACCATTTCCAGATTTTCTTTCCATGTCAACTTTTACTTCTTGTTACTTTCAGGACTTCCAATTACATTATTGAGTTAGAACTGTAAAAAGGGCATCTGGGGTCAGGCCAAAGTCCATTTACTCCTAGTATCTGACTCCAACAGTGAACCAAAACAAATATCTATGGAAGAGGAAAAGCTGGGTATGCATACCTGAACTACTCTCTCATCTTCCACATATTTTTAAGCTCAGGAGCCTTAACATCACAGGGCAACAATTGATCCATATAGTTTGAATGCCTGGGAGCTAAGAGTTTAGTGATCAGCATTTCTTCAGCATTTCTCTGCCCTTTACCTATATAAAAATGTAGTCTTATAGGAGTGTATTTGTGACTTACATGAAATGCTTTATTTTTCAATATACTGCTCCATCACTGCTGTTCTAGCCTGGTCTGCCATGGTTGCAGTTGCTTGTATGCTACAGAAACAACTATTTTTGAAATAACCATTCTTCTGAAAACAAGCCTTCCAATCCAAAACCATGAAAATGTAATTCCTGGTGTTTCACTGTCGTTTTCTTGTAAGACCAATCTACTGTAATATCAGGTTTTCAGTTGTGCTGGCCTTCAGGGAGGGAAATACTGTCATTAATGATTTTTTTAAAAAACAATGTATTTCAAAGACATATAGATTTCCTTCCCCACCCCTTTAAAATTGAGTCCTGTTTTTCTGCTGAACCTTCTAGGTTTAGAAGCATCACGTTGCAGTCTCTGTTTGGATAGATGAGATTCTGCCCCAGTCCAGTGTTTACAAGGTCAAGGGAATACAGGGCAGAAAGATAAATCTTGGAGTGCAAGCAGGTGGAATCCTTGCTGCTTCTGCAAGTTCAGGGTGAAAAAAACCTGTGCCCTTTTCTCCTGTCATCAAGCTCCTCACCTTTCACACATAATAATTTGAAAGTGAGCCTGGAATTTTGGATTTTAGTTATTGCAGGAGAGAATCATTGGTGGGTAGATTACAGGTGAAAGGTGGTGTTGGGTTAGTTTTTATTGCTTGGTTTTGCAGACATGTGCTGTAGGTGACTCAGTCACATGCACAGATTGTATTTTGCCCCTTTTACCCTTAAATAGTGCTGGATTCACATTAAACATGAGCTTTGGGGGCGTTTGCATAGGAGTAGGAGAGCACAAGCTTTATCACAGAATAGCCTAGGTTAGAAGAGACCTCTAAGATCATCAAGTCCAACCATTAACCCAGCACTGCCCAGTCACCACTGAACCATGTCCCTCAGCACCTTATCTACACATTTCTTAAATAATTCCAGGGATGGGGACTGCACCACTGACCTGGGCAGCCTGGGCCAGTGCTGGGGAACACTTTCAGTGAAAAAATTTTTCCTAATCTCTAATTAAAACCTCCCCTGGCACAACTTGAGGCCATCACCCCTCATCCTATCACTGTTACCCAGGAGAAGAGACCGACCCTCCCTCGCTACCCCCTCCCTTCAGGGAGCTGTAGAGAGCAATGAGGTCTCCCCTCAGCCTCCTCTGCTCCACACTGAACCCCCCAGTTCCCTCAGCCGCTCCTTATAAGCCCTCTAAGGTACAATTATCAACTATATAACATATAGGTCTTAAATTATTTAATGTATTTGTTATAGAATATGTCCCCCAATTTTAAGTATAAAATCACTCCTATTGTTTCAAAAAGAAAGATCTCCTCTGTTCTTTCCTTTGTACCCCGTGAGGCACACTCTCAAGACATACTTTTCCTATGAGTCTTCTATTACATCGCTGAAGATGGTGTGATACAAGTTCTTTGCAGCAATATCTGCAGGTGGTCCCTGCCCTCCCTTTCTCATAGTGTGTTCCTGCTTTCTTCTGCCTGGCAGAGCAGTCTGTGCAGCCACGTGGAAAACCAGAGCAGGGAACTGATCCAGCTGAAAAATAACCAGCCAAAAAGGTTTATATTTTTCAGTCTGATACATTTTCTGCCACACAAGTAGTTGTGCTGACATAGCAGGAAGGTGTCAGGCTGAATAGGGGAATGAGGGGCCAGAGGCAAGGTAGCATCTGCTCAAACTGGCCTGAGCTGCACTGCCTGCCAAATTTCAAGATGTGCTCTAGAAGATATATTAGCTTGGTGCCTTTCTTTAGTATTGAGATGCAGTTTGAACAGAGAAGGTGTCATGGTTTGAGGGTGGGCCAGCCACTAAACGGGTGGCAGATGCTCTCTGTTAACCACCCTCCCTTCCCAGGAGACAGGGGAAGGGAAAGAAGAAAAGGGGGAGAAACTTACAAGTTGGAAATAAAACTAAAGCAGCTTTAATGAAACTGTAATAATAAAAAGAGAAATATAATTATAATGAAAATAATGAACTATTTAAAAATATATACAGAACTAGTATTGAGCTGCTCCCCCCGACAGTGCTCACATCCCCACTGGTGCTGCAGGGCAGCGCTGGGGAGATCCCAGGCTGGGCTCCTGGGCACAGTGGCAGGCGGGAGCTGGATGCAGGGACGCACAGGTCAGGGGCAGACAAACGGACAGAGTCCTCCCAGGACACAGCCACAGAAGACAAGCAGGGGCAGGGAGCAGGGCAGGCCAGAGAAGAAGCGAAGGGCCCTCTGCCCTGTGATGCCTCAGCTTTATACTGAGCTTGACGTGTATGGGATGGAATACTGTGTTGGTGGGTTTGGGTCACTGTCCTGTCCACTCTGCCCTGCAGGTGCCACCCTTTTGCACCCTGACACTAAGGGGGGCCCCAAGGCGGTACAGAAGGAATTCAGCAGTGACCTTGGTCTCTGTAAGATTCAGTGTAAGCAAGAGCCTTTCTGCACCCCATTGTACTGAGAGCTCAGTGCTGACTATAAACATCGAGTGTTATCACTGCCAGGAGCAGACACTGTCTGAAACAACATGTTGTTAACTGCAGAAAGTGCAGTCTGAGAAGAGACTGAACTGAAAAGTGAAATCACTGAAAGGAGAATTGGTTCTGTTTTAGCCAAACCAGGACACAAGGCAGAGTTTGGAAAAGAGGAAGAAATTTTATCTGTTACGCACATGGAGAAATAATGCTTGGAGAGATTTGGTGACGTACTCAAGGTTACGCACTGGGATCTATCATTGTCTAATATTTGATCCATAAACCCAAACCATGCTCGGTAATTTTCTTTTGGAGTTCTTAATTATGGTCTTAGACCAGTCTGATAATGGCAGAGAAGAAGCTTGCAAGTTGCAGCTGCCTGTAGCTAACGTTGTGTTATGTCTGCTCTTCTCCTATCAGTAGATGCTAAATTTACCTCTTTTATTTACTTATGTTGGGGTACAGAGAATTATGCCCTTAAAATTCTGTCTTGTAAGCTAAAAGGACATCCTAAATTTCAGCTAAACTTGTGACTCCACTGTTTCATATTGGTTTAATCTAGGAAGCTCTTGATGAACAACCTTGCTTAGTTCTACTCTCAGGAGCCTTCTATACTTCTCTCACTCTCTGGGCCTTGGATTGAAAATAAGATGTGTGATATGGACTGAAGAATTTATATTCTCTTGAGTGAAACCAGCCCTGTAAATGAACTGTGGAGAGGCTATTTATTTATTTTTCTTCCAGTAAGTGGAAAATATTGCACATTAACCTCACTTGAAAGATTATTCCGCCTGGCAAACTCAGCATGGGAAGGGAGGCACTGTTGTATGGTGAGTCCTGTATTAGGTTGGCCCTCGAGTCTCTTGACTTCTTAGTGTTGTTTGATGATTCAAGGCAACTTCTTTCCTATGCCTCCATTGTCCTGTCAGGAGAACAGGATGGTGTAATTTTCCTTTTTGTAAAAGTACACTGAGCTCATCTGGTGAAAAAGCTGTTTAAGAACTTGGGTGGGACAGTTAGCTCATACAGTTGTGAGAGCTACATGAAAAATGTAGCATTCTGGCAATTCAACCAATGGTCATAGAATCATAGAATCACTGTGGTTGGAAAGGACCTCTAGGATCATCAAGTCCAACCTTTATCCCAACATCTCCCTAACCACTAGACCATGGCCTCAAGTGCTTCATCCACTCGTTTTTTTAAACACCTCCAGGGACAGTGACTCCACCACCTCCCTGGGCAGCCTGTGCCAGTGCCTGACCACCCTCTCAGTAAAGGACTTCTTCCTAATATCCAACCTAAACTTCCCCTGATGCAACTTGAGGCCATTTCCTCTCGTCCTATCATTAGTAATTTGGGAGAAGAGACCAACACCAGCCTCACTACAGCCTCCTTTTAGGTATTTGTAGAGGGCAATAAGGTCTCCTCTCAGTCTCCTCTTCTCCAGACTAAACAACCTCAGTTCCCTCAGCCGCTCTCCATAAGGCCTGTTTTCCAGACCTCTCACCAGCCTCGTTGCCCTTCTCTGGACTCGCTCCAGCACCTCAATGTCCTTCTTATCCTGTGGTGCCCAGAACTGGACACAGCACTCAAGGTGTGGTCTCACGAGTGCCGAGTACAGGGGACAATCACCTCCCTACTCCTGCTGCTCACACCATTGCTGATACAGGCCAGGATGCTGTTGGCCTTCTTGGCCACCTGGGCACACTGCTGGCTCATGTTCAACCAACACCACCAGGTCCCTTTCTGCCAGGCAGCTTTCCAGCCACTCTTCCCCAAGCCTGTAGCATTGCATGGGGTTGTTGTGACTGAAGTGCATCACCCGGCACTTGCCCTTGTTAAACCTCATCCCATTGGCCTCGGCTCATCGCTCCAGCCTGTCCAAATCCCACTGCAGAGCCTCCCTACCCTCAGGCAGATGGACACTCCCACTTAATTTCATGTCATCTGCGAATTTACTGAGGGTGCATTCGATCCCCTCATCCAGGTCATCAATAAAGACATTAAACAAGACTGCCCTAAAACCAAGCCCTGAGGGACACCACTTGTGACCAATCTCCATCTGGATTTAACTCCGTTCACCACAACTCTCTGGGCTCGGCCATCCAGCCAGTTTTTAACCCAGCAAAGAGTCCACCTGTCTAGACCATGAGCCGCCAGCTTCTGCAGCAGAATGCTGTGGGAGACAGTGTCAAATGCCTTCCTGAAGTCCAGGCAGACAATATCCACCACTTTTCCCTCACCCACTAGGCGGGTCACCTGATCATAGAAGGAGATCAGGTTGGTTAAACAGGACTTGCCCTTCATGAACCCATGCTGGGTAGACCTGATCCCCCTGTTGTCCTGCTCTTGCCACGTGATCTCCCCCAAGATGAACCGTTCCATAACCTTCCCCAGTACCGAGGTCAGGCTGACAGGCCTGGAGTTCCCCAGATCCTCCTTCCTGCCCTTCCTGTAGATGGGGTCACATTGGCAAGTCTCCAGCCATCCGGGACCTCCCCCGTTAACCAGGACTGCTGACAGATGATGGAGAGCAGCTTGGCAGGTTCCTCCGCCAGCTCCCTCAGCACTCTCGGGTGGATCTCATCTGGCCCCATGGACTTGTGGGTGTCTAATTTGCTTAGCAGCTCCTTCACTACTATTTCCTGGATTATGAGGGGATTATTCTGATTTCCATCCCAATCTTCCAGCTCAGGGGACTGAATACCATGAGGATAACTGGTCGGACTGTTAAAGACTGAGACAAAGAAAGCATTAAGTACCTCAGCCTTTTCCTCATCCTTGGTAACAATGTTCCCCCTCGCATCTGATAAAGGATGGAGATTCTCCCCGGTTCTTTTTTTGTTGTTAACATATTTGTAAAAACTCTTATTATTTCTTGCAGCAGTGGTCAGGCTGAGTTCTAGCTGAGCTTTTGCCCCCCTAATGTTCTTTCTACACAACCTAACTAAATCCCTATACTCTTCCTGAGTAGCCTGCCCCTTCTTCCAAAGGTTGTAGACTCTCCTCTTTCTCCTAAGAGAACTCTCTGAATGCTGCTTTGCATAACTTATTAATATTAACAATGTCTCAAATGAATACAGTCGATAGTATTGCTTATCCCAAGTGACAGTGGAGTGCAGGCATCTTATCAAAGCAGGAGGGGTCTTGCCATGGTCTTTTTTTCAGCAGATACATTCGGCTGTGAGAGGGCGTGCACGTGTCAGCGCTTCCTGTGCTGGGGTGCCTGGCTTAGTCCTGCAGGAGCTGGCACTGTCACTGGGGTAGCACAGTGCCTGTGCTCGGTACAGCTGTCGAGCCTCCAGCTAACTGGGGAGAACCTAGTTCAGGTTTCTGTGCACGGCTTTTACTTGGGCTTTGTTGACATGCACCCTACGTGTTGGTATGTTAGACTGGATTTATTGGACTGGTCTAATGCAGTGTTTCTGTAAATGGTACAAATATGAGGGAATCATGATCAGAATTTGCTGTTTACTTGGGCCAGGAGGCTTCATGAGGTGAGGAACCTGAAGTAGATGCACACAGGAGTCCTTAGACTTTCATTGCCTCCCTTGGTGGAGGCACTGCATGCCCACTGCCTTTGGTTGTATTAGTGAGATTAGTGTAGTAGATTAAATACTGGATTAGTATTTAATCTGTTGCCCTCTGATAGAAATATTTGTTTAACGAGAGAACTTTGATTCCGTTTCAGAGGAATAACCAAGGGAGGTACATGAGAGTTGGCTAATCCATTACTAAATGAGAATAAAAGCATGCATTCTTCAAGGTGTAGTGCCATGAATAGATGGACGTGTCAATTAATCTAGGGTCTATTCTTTTAACCTTTGACTTCTGATGGAATTTCCATATGTGACACTTCTGTCTTAGAGCATAAATGATTAATCATCTGGCTCTCTGAAGGACAGTACATGCTTATCACAGAGGATATGAAGAGCTACAAGTGGCTTCTAATAATTGCATTGTAGTGAAGTTAAGAAAAGGAGAATGTTATGATTCTCCAAGGCAAGATTAAGAAGCTGAGTTCTGAGAAAGAGGTCCCACTATGCTGGACAAAACACTTCCATCTTAATCTTAGTTTACTGTGGACAGGTTGACTGCATGAGACCAAGTGTCTATTCTTTAGACTTTTTAAAGAATTCCAGTTGGCTACTGAAATTCCTGATTTGTTTTTTGGACTCAAAAGTTTACCACAATTTTTTTTTCAAATCAAGCTCATTATTTTATTTATTTGTGTTTGCTTTATGTTGTATATATAGCTTATAAAAGTTCTTGCAATCCCATTTTCATCAGCAGGAGTACACATAATACATATTTACATGATGTGCTATTTTCACAGACTTTTACCTATCTGTAGTGTTGGGAAGATACTTGGATTTGGAAAGGAGAAGGTAAAGATCTTACAGGACTATTCAAATCTCTTTGAAGAAAAGGGAAATCAGGAGAGAAGTGATAAAAATTAACATATTAGTGTTTTTAAAATATTATTGTAAGGAGTTTAAATTATTCTTTATCTTTGCCAGACTAGTTAACTAGAAGTTGGAAAGGCACATTGTTTTCTTATCAGATGTTAGCTAAATTTCAGAGTTGTCACATGCCTCTTTAAACTTAACTCATGATAGTCAGCATTTCAGAATGAAAAAGTATTTACACAAAGTAAAATTTCCCTGCGATGTATCAAATAAGCAACTTCTTCCTAAAACTAAAACTGAAAGACTAATTCAGTAGATCTTCTAAACTTTAGTATCTAGCCATAAATTATTTTGAGAATGTTTGTGTTTAACTTTTTCCCCTTTTAAGGAGTTTCGAAGCATGCCGTCATGTTCCCCTTATGAAAGATAAGTTGCAGAACTGACCAGCTGCACCCTTAATCCTTTGATATACTGTAAGCAGAACAAATTTCTGGAAATGTCAAGCTGATGTAACTCGTATGGAGAACATTAGCTGCTCCTAGATGAGGTTTATAAAATATAAGCAGGTTCAACATCACAATCATGTTAACACAACATTTCCAACAAAAAGAAATCTATCCATCGATCAGCATCTGCTAGAGCTTATTACATGTGCCTCTGTTCTGAAAAGTCTGTCTGAAAATGCAGTGCTCTCTCTGGAACTAATAAGATTTTGTCAAGTGCTAGGACAAAATCAGGTGTGGTGGTGATGTGATATGAAAAATATGAACAGGTCAACACTGTAAATATATAACCACTTTACATGGTGATAATATGAGCATGAGGCTAAGAGTATATTTTGTTAATATTATTTCCAGAGAAAATGGGAGATCACTATAAACTACTATTTTTCATAATGTAAATTTATATATACTCTGTTGCATGTGGCATCTTTGTAGGTGCTTGGGTTGGGCTTTTTAACAAGTCACTCCTTAAATGTCGTACATTCATTTCTAAGTGTAGATTCTAATTTGTATGAAACAGAACAAATTGATAAAATGTGCTGGAGTCATTGCATTTAGAACAAACAGTTTTGGAGTATCCCATCAAGAAGCTGACATTGCTAGGTTGTTGAAAATTTTTGTGTATGTGTGTGTAAGACTATCAGAAGAAGCTTGAGTGTGAGCTCTTTTACCAATGGCTTTCATTTGGTGTTACACACCAGCTACTTGGTTTTGCCTGTCTGTAGCAGAGGCACGACTGCCATAGCACACCACCACAGCTCTGAGATCGAGCCTCGCAGCAGGGGCAGTTGGCCATCACTGCTGCACGTTAGCTTTAGGAGGCTGTGAAGGTACTTGTGAGGGAAGGCTGCCAAAAAAGAGTACTGACATTCGATAATCCTCCTTGGAATTCTCTTTGCTGAGCATCTCAAAGTGGCTTTCGTATTACAAGTCAAAATATGACCCATGTGTGTAGCCATAGAGAAGCATCTTGTCATGCTGTATCCTCAGCAAGCTAAAAGGACCTGTTCTGCAGTGAGAAACAAGGACATGTCTCTTAGAGAAAGGAAAATAATATGTAAGAAAAAGGGAATGGTGTGTCACTACATGTGTTTGCAAACAGCAAATTGTTATCCACAGTTCAGTAGGGGTGTTTCACTCACAGTGTTGTATAGATTCATTCTCCATGCTGTCTTGGTTCATGGCTTATTCTAAATATAGGTGAAATGAGAAAATGAAAATGAGAAAGAAGAGCCACAGTAGTTCATGTAGGATTAATCCAGGAAGTGTAGTGACAATAGAAACCTGATTAATTTTATTTATGAGACAGCTTTTACCAAATAGGCTAAATATCGTCAAAGTGGACAGAAGTTGTTGACAACAATGAGGAACTGCTTTCTAAATTCTCAAGTCTTACTCAAGTGTTTAAGGCAACAGATTGCTAAGAGACTAAGTAGTCTCTTTTGGGGAAAATATGTCTGCTGTCCATCCATCCCCACCCTTTTTTGATATATGGGTTCTGGTACTGTTTGTTTTAATGTTATTCTCTTTTCTGCTTGCCAGGGCCTGCCAGTACATGCCTGGCATTAAGCCCCTTCAAACCAGAAAAAAAAAAAAAAAAAAAGGGTTCACTTTTATCCCAAAGCATTGATGAAAGGTGGTTGTGTTTCAGCTGTTGGATATGTTAACGAATGGCTTATACTCAGCTGAATATAGACTGTGGTACAGAGTGCTCACAGCTTCTTCACTCTTCTCTTTTTGGGGCAGGCTTTACCCTCTGGAGTTTTCCACTTCTCTCCATTTTCATTTGTCTTTTTCTTTCCCTCTTGACTGCCACCCAGATGATTTGTCTCACAAGTTCTTTCTCCAGCCAAAGAAGACTGGGCATTGTTCTCCTGAGATGCCTTTTTAGTCTTCTGACGAGAATTGTTAGGAACCACTCAAAGAATCGGGGAACGGCTGAGGTTGGAAGGGACCTCTGGAGGTCTTCTGGTCCAACCCCCCTGCTCAAGCAGGGCCACCTAGAGGCAGTTGCTCAGGACTGTGACCAGATGGCTTTTGAATACCTCCAAGGACGGAGACTCCACAACCTCCTTGAGCAACCTGTTCCAGTTGTCAGTCATCCTCACAACAAAAGAAAGTGTAGCTCTTCTCTTCCACAGCAGAAAAGAAATAGGTCCAGAAGAGAAGAGACATAGTCTCACAAGCCCACCACATGAGACTCCTAAGTATATGGCAGTCATGTCATTTTACTGTTGCCAACTTGCTATGTCTGCTTACTGCTCACATAGTGACTCAGCTCAGCCCAAGAATTGATTTCCGTTTGAGTACAGCTTTGTCTGTAGCAATTGAATAAATTTTGTTTTATCTTAATGAATTAAATATAGGAACAAGGCATCTGAGTTCCCTTTGTTGTTCTGTCAAAAGACATCCTAGATGTATGCTGAATAGTTGCTTTTTTCACAGATGCACCTGAAATACAACTTGACTACATAAATCACACTGATGTGTAGAATTTAATTGCATTGTTTTACTTTAATCTTCTTCAAAGAGCCAAGAGCTTTTGAGTGTTATATTTGGAAATATTTGTTAAATCATTTTGCATACACTGCAGCAGCATCTAAAAACAAACAAACAAACAAACAAACCCCACACCTTATCACCCTATCATGTTTTTTGTGTAATTCAGTTCATTAAGGCATTTGATGTTGATTTCATTTTGCCCACAACAGATTTTAGCTGAGCTTAGTGATGCTTCATTGAGAGATTTGTCATTGAAGTCCTAAGACTAATCAGGGGCTTTTAGTGCGTGCTTCTCTTCAAGGAGGGCTTTCGGTGTTTCGTATGGAAAGTACAGCAGATTTAGTGTTGCATTTATCTTTTGACCGAAGTCACGATCTGTTTATTGGTTATAGAAAGAGGTTGAAATCCCTGAGCAGATAAAAGCCTATTCTAGTGTCTCTGTGCTACATGATAAGGAGTGCACCTCAGCAGCTTCCCTGTGGCTGCAGTCGGCAGGTTACACACCATTTTAGATGTTACATGATGAGTTAATATGGTATTATATTATCTGTGCCATTTCAGTGAAACAACTTCTGCTTTTGGCCATATTGTGAGGTTGGTTTGTAGATTTTTATTTTGCATCCTCATAGTCTTGGTTGAAATGCTAGAGTAGAGGCGAATCTCTGGGAAGATGGGTGGCAGCAAAATTTGAAGTAAAGACATAAAGTGTATGTACCTATATTGAACTGCACGCAACAGCTCACTGCTCACGCTTTGCCCTGGCTGCTACTAACGGTTAGCTAGCATCTCCTGCCTGTTGCCATGAGTTAGCTGTCACTAAGAGGGCTTAATTGCCCGTGACACAGAAAAATCCTTCAAGTCAGAGCTTCCCTTCTGCATCCAAGGGAAGCCTGCTTGGATCTGTAGGTGCTCTGCCCACAGGGTTGGAGGGAGGGATGTTTGGAAGACAGAGAGCAAACACTTAGTTCCATCACCTTCTTAGCCAAAATAGAAGCCATTAGGCATTTTATTGCTGTCTGATTCCAGATTTTGGATCTCCATTCCCACTATGCTTGAACTGCCATGTAAAGTAGGAATGCAGCAATAAGTTCTCCTCGGAACCTTCTCTTCTCCAACCCCAACTCTCTCGGCCTTTCCTCATAGGAGAGGTGTTCCATCCCTCTGATCATTTTTGTGGCCCTCCTCTGGACCCACTCCAACAGGTCCATGTCTGTCTTGCACTGGGGACCCCAGAGCTGAACACAGTACTCCAGGGGGGTTCTCAAGAGAGCATCATTGAGGGGGAGAATCTCTTTCCTCGACTGCTGGTTGACTTCATGAGGTTCACAGAATCACAGAATGGTGGGAGTTGGAAGGGACCTCCAAAGATCATCCAATCCAACCACTCTGCTAGAGCAGGATCCTAGAGCTGATCACACAGGAACACGTCCAGATGGGTTTTAAATGTCTCCAGAGAAGGAGATTCCACCACCTCTCTGGGCAGTTCCAGTGCTCAGTCACCCTCACAGTAAAGAAGTGTTTTCTTATGTTAAGACTGAACCTCCTGTGTTCCAGTTTGTGCCCACTGCCCCTTGTCCTGTCACTGGGCACCACCCAGAAGAGTCTGGCCCCGTCTTCCTGACACCTGCCCTTGAAATATTGATAAGCATTGATGAGATCCCCCCTCAGCCTCCTCTTCTTCAAGCTAAACAGACCCAGCTCCCTCAGCCTCTCCTCAGATGGGAGATGCTCCAATCCCTTCATCATCTCAGGGGCCCTGTGCTGGACTCTTTCCGGTAGATCCTTGTCCCTCTTGAACTGGGGAGCCCAGAACTGGACACAGCACTCCAGATGAGGCCTCACCAGGGCAGAGTAGAGGGGGAGGAGAACCTCCCTTGACCTGCTGGCCACACTCCTCTTAATGCACCCCATGGTTCATGAAGTTCAACAGCTTGGTGTCATCTGCAGCATGCACAGATGTGCATAGATTTAAATAATGTGTGTTTCTGCATCCTTGGATTGAATCTTTCATGGATTTTAGTCAGCAGCTCTAGTATTTGAATTATACTTTTACTGTCCATATCTGTAAAGTAGTTGGAAATGTAGTAGTTTGATCATCATCCTGCTGATGCATTGTTATAAAGGAAATGGTGTCTTGTTTACTTAGTTTGACACCGGTTTGGCTCCAGCACATGAGCATGCTCGTGAACCTGCAGTGTTGCCTGTGGGATCTATACTGTTTTAAATAAGTGAGCTTTTGGGGTTTGCCTGGACATGATGTAATGAGATCATTGCAGAACCATTTGGCTTTTAACTGCAGATATAGCCTTTTTTGAAATGTGCTCTGTTTAGCTTAACAAAATAAAAATACACTGATCTTCATTCTCTGCTACTTCATCAAATAGTAGAAGAATCATAGGTTGATGGGCTAACCCAGCACTCCCCTGAAAGTTTTCAGGAATGCCAGTGTTATTTTTAACTATCTCCAGCAGGAGGCCTTTTGTTTGGAAGGAATGCAGGGGTTTACATCATAGCATGTATTCGAATTCACATAAGCTGCTAGATAGTCTTAAAGCTCTAGTGAAGTTGTTTTCCTCTGCAGCTGAAGACATCTGCACTCCGGCATTGCAAGACAGACTGTGTTAATAGTGATGATTTCTCTGTATAGTGTAGGTACACATAGGATGCAGTAGTTGACTGCTCAGCTCTGCTGCTTAGCTGGAGGTGGCTGGAAGATCTAGTGCGTGTCCTGTGTGTGGTTGGTTGACTTTGGCTGGATACGAGGTGCTCACCAAGCTGCTCTATCATTCCCCCTCCCCAGCTGGACAGGGGAGAGAAAATATAACTTCAGGCTCATGGGTCGAGATAAGGACAGGAAGAGATCACTTGCTAATTGCCGTCATGGACAAAACAGACTCATCTTGGAGAAATTAATTTAATTTACTGCCAATCAAATCAGAGTAGGGTAATGAGAAATAAAACCAAATCTTAAAACACCTTCCTACAACCTTTCTTCCTGGGGTCACCTTTACTCATGATTTTCTCTGCCTCCTCTCCCCCAGCAGCACAGTGGGATGGGAATGGGGGCTGCAGTCAGTTTGCCCATGGCAGGCAGGCCATGAGTAGCCCTGAGTCAGGGGGAGTTCCAGCCAGGGCAGCTGCCCCAAGCTGACACGGACACCACGCTCAGTATAAAAGGAGGGAGTTCACTGAGGGTGAGGGCTACTCCCTCTTGGCCTCCTGCTCCTTTTGTTGTTCCCAAGCACCAGGCTGAGTATAAGCTTGGACACTTTATGTTAGTAATTGTGCTAGTTTTGTTACCCCCCTACCTTCTAGAGCCCTAATCCATGGGATTCCTCCAAGTAGTTCTTCGAAGAGGCCAAAGTTCTCTCCTGAAGTCCAGGGTTGTAATCCTACTTATTGCCCTGCTTCTTCCACGCTGGATCCTGAACTCCATCATCTCATGGTCACTGCAGCCAAGGCTGCCCCCAACCTTCACAACCCCAGCCAGTCCTTCTTTGTTAACACCAGGTCCAGCAGCACACCTCTCCTCACTGGCTCCTCCACCACCTGTGTCAGAAAGTTACCATGAGTGCTCTGCAGGAACCTCCTGGACTGTGCATGCCTGGCTGTGTTGTTTTTCCAGCAAATGTCGGGGTGGTTGAAGTCCCCCATGAGAACCAAGGCCACTGATCATGAGGCCACTTCCAGCTCTCTGTAGAAGGCCTCATCAACTTCCTCTTCCTGATCAGGTGGCCTGTAGTAAATACCCACAACAGTGTCACCTGTATGAAGTGCTGGGGTCTGAACCCCCAGCCCTGAATTAAGGTTGACATATGGGTGGTTCCCATGGTCCTTCAAAAGGAGGGGATGAGTTTGCCTTTCGGCTTTCCTCCAAGGTGTGGCCGACCTTGCAGGGAAAGCCCTTGGGTAAATGAGTGCCAGGTGTGCTGCTTTGGGGATAAAAGCTGGGACCACTTGCAGGAAGGGTGGGGTGTCTGTCTGTGAGGTGGATGCACTCTGCAGAGTTTCCTGTTGGGGAAGGACCTCCTGGCTCTTCATGCAACTGGACCCTGGTCAGGTCTGGCACTTACAAACGCGGGCTTTGTGGTGAGGCAACATGGGGTTACCTCTGTCGTATGTGATCAGCCTCTTGACTTGGTTGTCTTCCATTTTTTCCATGGGTTACCTTGTATCTTTCTTTGTTCCATCTATTACGAGTCATGCTATATCATTCCTGGAGTTGATGTCCATTATTTGTGATCTGACTTGTTTGTACCCCCAGCAATCCCCTATATACTGACTCCTCTACGTGCAATAGAATCTGCTTACTGGATTGTTTTTCTGCTGCTGGCTGTCCTTTGTACTGGGCCTAGTGATTGGCAAAACACTGTATCAGCCTGCCCCTTAATTCTTACCCGTAAAGTCTGGACTCGTTCTTCATCCACCGCTGGGCAGAGCTCCATACATTCCAGTTGCTCCCTCACATGAAGGGACACTCCACGACCCCGTCTTGCTGACCTGTCTTTCCTGAAAAGCCATGTTTATCCCACTCTTCAGTGATGATGATGATACATGACGCCATGGCCATCCATGACAGCATTCCAGTCATGTGAGCTATCCCACCACATCTCTGTAACTGCAATGAGATCATGGCCCTGCGAGCGCACACAGATCTCAGGTTCTTCCTGTGTGTTCCCCATGCTGAGTGCGATGGTGTGCAGGCACTTCAGAGAGGTAATCGAGCACACAGGGTTTCCTGAAGGGGTGGAAGAGGATTCACCACAGCTATACACACCCCTGAGGTGGTTGGCCTTCTGGTTCTCATCTTGGTAGGCAGCTGAGAAACATTTGTTGTTGCTCTGGTTAGTCTGGCTTATTCCCCAGTTGGATGTGATGCCATGAGCATTGCCATTTTGTACCCTGCCCCCCAAGTCCTTCAGCGTAAAGCTCTCCTCTCCAAGTTGGCCAGCTGGCTGCCAAAGATTCCTTTACCTTCTCTAGACAGGTGGATTCCATTCCGCCCATATAGTCATCATAGAATTGATATTGCCTTTTTAATTGTACCTGCATTAGAGAAAATTATTTTTTCTTTTTTTTCTCATGCATCTCACAGGTCATAAATGTTGATGGAACAATGAGGAAAACCCTCCTAGAAGATAAGCTTCCACATATATTTGGGTTCACGCTGCTGGGAGATTACATCTACTGGACTGACTGGCAGAGACGAAGCATTGAAAGAGTCCACAAGATAAAGGCTAGCAGAGACATCATTGTTGATCAGCTGCCAGATTTAATGGGCCTTAAAGCAACAAGTGTTACCAAAGTGTTTGGTAAGCATGAGCAATCAGAGGATGGATCTGTAGCAGTTTCTGAATGGGCTTGCTTTCATTAAGCAACTGTTGATCACTTGTAATGAGAATAACTGTGATCTCATATAGTTTGAATCATTTTAAAGCAAAACTGTGCCTATTATTTGTAAAGTTGGGAAAATACAGTCTTGCAAAAGAAGTATGGGCTTCCAGTTTTTAGTGACATTTGACATAAATCTTCCACAGCTTCCACTATGCTCTTTGGATTTTTATGAGGAGAATTTTTTTCCTGCTTCCAATCTGTAAGAATCATTATTTCTGGTGCTGACAGAATTGCTTCCTTTTCTGCTGCTCTTCCAGTGCAAAGTCCTAGTGATGTTCAGTTAGCAGAATACTTCTTACTATGTCATGTGCCTCAAAGTATGTGGCATGTAAAATTAACTTTAACACCTAAACCGTACTTAAATCTGAACAATCTGAAACTTCAATCTGAAATACCTATGCCCTAAAAAGGCAAAATTAAAAGGAACCAGGCTGAGAAACCTGTTTGTGGTAAGTCTTTAAATGCCTAAATCCTTAGTTCCAGCAGATGGAGAAAGGCACTTATTTGTCTTTTACTTATTTGTCCTTACTTTCTTCTCTGCATTCCCTCCCCATCTAGTCATGACTGTTCACACAGAAAAATAAGTGTGAGATTGTGGTGATCTTGTTGGAACTGCTTCTGCTAATGAATCTTCTCAGCTTTAAATTAAACAGCTGAGAAAGAACTGCAGTTATCCAGCTCTTTTCTCACCAGTTTATATCATTGAACATTTGTAAAACCGGTGGTTTCAAAGAGATACGAAGATGGGGTACTTGGCCAAAAATAACCATGCTGAACTTGTATGTAATTACCTGCCTTCAGCGGGGAAACTAGAAGGGTGTGTTTGAGGCTGTTATTTGTACTCTAGGAGGGATAGGACCAGCTTCCTTATCCTTGCGTAGAAGGAAACAAACGGTTTTGTATGGTTTGGGTTTTTTTTAGAATTCCCTGTTGACAACCCATAGTGTATCCTATTTTGAAAAATTATAATTATGCTGTGTTTCTGCTCAGCCTCCTCCCTCCCCTTTCCCCCCACCTCCACAATGCACCAATATCTGTTTTGTTTTGTTTTGTTTTTAAGGAACTAATTCATGTGCAGAGAGCAATGGAGGCTGCAGCCATCTGTGTTTCTTTACGCCCCAGGAGACCAGGTGTGCCTGTCCCATTGGCCTTGAGCTGTTGAGTGACATGAAGACTTGCATCATTCCTGAAGCCTTCTTAGTTTTCACAAGCCGAGCAGCAATTCATAGGATTTCCCTTGAAACCAATAATAATGATGTTGCTATTCCTCTTACTGGAGTCAAGGAAGCATCTGCTCTGGATTTCGACGTCTCTGATAACAGAATCTATTGGACTGATGTTAGTTTGAAGGTATTACTGACATGTGAATTCCCTGAACATAAAGCCAAAGAGCTTTCACAGACTTTGATCTAACAAAGGTCTCTGTTATATGATCTGTCCTGCAGTTGCTAATGTTGTTATTGATTTGCATCCAAGGACACTCTTGGAGATGCAGACAGTTGCATTGTTGAGTGCACAGTTGGGTGACAGGCATCTTCCTGCTTCAAATAAAAATCCAAAGTGGTGTCTGCTCATACCAAATGCCTAAGTCTTGGATGCTGCATGTGTTGCATCCATATAGGTATCTGTTGTAGAAAAGCTGTTTTCGTGTCATGTAGTATTTAACCTTGAGCTTGGCACCCCCTGAGATTTCTATCCTCTTCCAGTTTTGACTTGGAAGGCAATCTTACTCAATATTAACATTTGGCAAGTGAACTTTGGATTGGTCTGTGGCTCCAGCTTGGCACAGACAAGGCCAGGGAACTTTTCCAGTCCCTTGCACGCTCTGTTAAGCCCCTAGCTGTCCCCAGTTCTATCTCAGTGTGTTCCCCAGGAGTTTGAAATTTCCTTGTGACATGTTTGGTTCACATCCAGGTGCATGCTAGAGTGTTTTGCTGTTCATCAGTGTTACTTTGCTTCTTGAAGTGAATTGAGTAGAAAATGACAGATTCACTTCACTGGAACTGAATTCCTCTGTTTAGCCTCTTAATAGATTTTCCAAGAGCAGTCAGAGTTTCCCTGCCAGTGTGCCTAAGCCGTAACAGGGAAAAGCTCACTTCTAGTGACTGCAGGGCATGTGCAGTTTCCATAGCCTCTCTAGGATTAGCAGTGCTGCTTCTGGTGTGGATACCTTTCCTTCAGGAACAGTGCCAATGTAATAAATTGGTATACTGAAGAGACAGTTACTAAATAAATCTCACGCAAGCACGTGGAGAGCTGAAGCTATGGTCGTCTTAACCATTTCTAGTGAAAAACACATTACTTCAACTGTGTCAGTGCTTACATCTCAGTCTCACTCTGTGCAGAACTGGAAAACATTTTACTTGTTTATGGCCTCCTGAATAGTCCAGCACACTGTATTTTCACATAGGTATCAGCATACATTTCAGCACGTCTGGGCTTTCATTCCACTTGTCCCCCCACCTCCTGCAGCTTACCAGCAGGTAGAGTAACTTCAGAGCCCATAGTCATCTCCCTTTGTTATGGCCACTTCCTTGATCTCCTCCTGCCCCTGGTTATATAAGGACTTGTTTTCAAAAAGGGATTATACTTTTTCTGAGATGTGGGTTATACCTGTAAAAATATACTACATGTTATCAGGTTTTGACATTTACCTTTAAAAATGTAAAAAGTCTCCTACCCTGATACATTCACTTATTAAATTATTAAGAAATTAATAGCTGAAACATTAGCAGCTATGTAGAATGATTGCTTAGTGCTGATAACCAGGGTGGGTAATTGTACATTGGTGCTGGATGTTACCAGTGATTTCCCTGGGGTTGTTTCAGTGCTCCTTGTTACAAGTGGCTTGTTTATATATACACAGGCCTTGCCCTGTGACTCGTTTTGCTGAGTGTGCATAACTGAAATGTAGATGGAATCAGCAAACTTGCTCCAGGTGACTGATCATGAGAAACAATTTAATTCAGATTTCTCTGAATTGAGATGTGCTTCTGTGACTTAAAAGATTACAGCGAATTAAGTCATTTTTGAAAAAGCAGCAACTTTTTGTGCACAAATTGGAGACAGGGAGAAGGGGCAAGGAAGAATCTGCAGATACATAACACTTTCTGAAAATCATGTCCCTTTAAGATGTCTTGTACAGGTCATCAGAAACCACTAGCTTCTGAAAATTCAAGTCTTTTTATCCTGCGAATTGCTATATCTTTTTTGACAACAGAAATTTATTTTAAAAAACATAACACTGGCTGATTTATTTTTACTAATTTCTCTTTGTACACTGGACTTCATAATAATTATTCCTTTTTATTTCAGTGGGCTCTCCATAAACACTGTAATATTTTTATACAATTGTTTTCCAGACCATAAGCCGAGCTTTCATGAATGGGAGCTCTGTTGAACATGTGATTGAGTTTGGGCTAGATTATCCTGAGGGAATGGCTGTAGACTGGATGGGAAAGAACCTCTACTGGGCAGATACTGGAACCAATCGCATTGAAGTAGCGCGCCTGGATGGACAGTATAGGCAGGTCCTTGTGTGGAAGGACTTGGACAACCCAAGATCTCTGGCTCTTGATCCTACCAAAGGGTAAGGGACGGCATTGTTATTCAAGGCTTTGTGTGCATGTTCTTGTACGTAACAAGCTAGCTGGCAGTTTATATAACTCCATTTCTTCAAGGGTCTTTGAAAAGACAACAAACGTTCTACAACCCTATGGGTTACAATGAAAAATTAGGAATTGTCAACTGAACTGAAATGAAAATAAATTTTAAAAAATCAAAGCATGCAGCTAAACACAATCTTACCTAGCTGATATATTCTTTTTGCTCCACTTCTCATTGCAGATACATGTACTGGACTGAATGGGGAGGTAAACCTAGGATTGTTCGAGCTTATATGGACGGAACAAACAGCATCACTTTGGTGGATAAAGTGGGTCGTGCCAATGACCTCACTATTGATTATGCAGACCAAAGGCTATATTGGACTGACTTAGACACAAGCATGATTGAGTCATCAAATATGTTAGGTAATCTAGTGTTATATTACACCAGCCAGTACAGATATATGCACTGGCCATAGTAAAGCAATTGAATAATATGAAATTGGAATAATATAATTGATATTAAATCTCCATGTATATTTTTCTTATGAGCTGAAAGGGAGATTTAAATGTTTAAGGAGATTTAAAAAAGCTTCCTCAATTAATAACCATGTGATGATTTATAATGATGGTGAGATGTGATGTAATTTCTCATATTGGTATGAAACTGACTGTGTTTTACCAACACAGAGATGACCTCTGAGTTTCTCAAAGTGAGGACAACTTATAGGCTCACTGTAAGCCACCCCTGACTTTTCAGTCTGGACACTAATTTTCTGTTGAAGTATTATCTCTGTTTCCAGCTTCAGACTAGTTGTATTAGTTCAAAACCAAAACCAAAACACTGCTTGCAATTCCTGCAGTCTCTAAGGTCATGCAGCTCCTCCTGCAGTGTATCATAACATGTTTTGTACACAACTGTGCACATTTTCAGATCTTCCATTGGAATTTTGTTTATACATACAAGGGGCATGCTAAATTTACAGGATTTACTAAACTTTCACATTCATATTGACATGGTAACTAACTGGATAAAAGAAGAAAGTTTGGTTTTCTGCAGCTGACACAGAGCTTTTGTATCGTCCACTATAGAATGTTAAATGATCTTCAGGATTTTAACTGAGGCAGATACAAATTTCTTTTTGAAAAACAGAGTTTATGTAAGTTTCCAAATGCCACAAAGTGAATCAATGATAGAATCAGAAATTGAATCCAGAAATTCCTGACCTGACATCCTATCACTGTTCCATTTCCAAGGAGAGGCCTTTGTGAAATGAGAATTAATGCCTCTGGGATTCCAATGTAAAAATCAAAGTAGCAGAACACAGGATATTCAAGCACACTCATACAGGATTGTTACAGCAGTGCTCTGATTGATGAAATTTATAATTTTCATGCAACTCTTTTTTTTTGTTTTAATCTCTGAAAAGCTACCATTAGAGTGAGATTTTTTGTTTAAGGTGTTACTGTGAGTGCCTGTCTTCAGAGTATAGAGGATCTAGTAAGTTCAGGAAAACAGATTTTGGATTCTCAGGCTATCACTGATTTTGTATTTCTTTTATTTGTTGCTTCAGGTTAACAACTACTGAATAGATCTTGCTGTTTAGACACTGCAGTAAGAGTGTTTCTTTATCTAGAGTTGGGTTTTTTCCATCCATCCAGAGCACAACCTATCAAAGCTCTCACTAAGTTTCTGCATTATACTTAGAGAAATAAAATAGCTTACGGCAAGCCTGGACTAGAAACTGATTGTGACATTGAGAAGAAACATAATATTGAAATAATCTGTGGTAAATTCAACTAGTCCTAAAGCTGAACCTACTGTTAACATTTATTTGTGATGAGAAAGTAGAAGGATGAGTGCTGAAGCTAACAATGTTGTATGATATCTTTTTAGTTAGCAGATTATAAAGACTCATAGACTTCTAGCAAGTGGGCTCATCAGTTAATGTTTTTAGACTTGACCTGCATTATGCAGTGCTGGTCTGCTTGCCAGGAGAGATCTGAATGAGTGTTGCTGATCTACCCACCAGCTTCATTGCTCTTAAAGACTCTTAAGTGGATGAATGAATGGTGTCCCAGCTTAATCTTGGGCATTATAAACATTACCCAGCAAGAAAAAATCACTATTTTGGGAGATTTTTCTCTATCTGCCAACTATCAAAATTCAATTAGACCGCTTATCTGCCTCCTTCAAAAGAGCCTATCCCCAGAATTCATCACTGTGGACTAGAATTGCTCTAAGAAGTACCTGAGAGTGTGCAAAGATATCTGTGCCCCTAACTTGGACACTTTAGATGCCTAAAAGTAGTTGGGAAGGTTTTCTTTATATTTAGTTCTGGTGGTTTATAGGGAAATGGCTTCATGTTCTAGTTTTTCATTCCTTCTCCAGTCTTGACCAAATGGGAGAGGGCATGATGGAAAGTAGGGTAGGGGAAGAGAAATGAGATGGTCTATAGAATCTAGCACTGGACATTTGTTTGAGGCAGGATGTTATGCTGATGAAGGCTACATCTTCATCTGATGTAAAGTGACAGAAATTCATAGAGGTTTATGTTTGAAAATATTTAAGAAGGTTATTTGGAGTAAGACTTTATCTACTTTAGTAGTGCATCGCTGGCGGAGGCCATCTAATGCTTTTGAAGGTGTTAAATCTGTTGTGAATGTTGCTAACTGAGCCACTGAGTGTGGGAGTATAGGGATTTCTGCCAAACAAATGATTTCCTAATCTCTTGGAGTAGCTGTATGTTGAATTGCACTGCAAAAGATTTGTGTTTCTTGAGTGGAACACCATAATTTCTCATAGCTGTTTCTCTGTGAATCTCAAGTTTGTTGTACGTTGTTTGTTTCGTGCATATTAATTGGGTTTTTCATTGACCTAAGTGATTCCTGGAGCTGATAGTATTCTTGAATATGTTTTCCAATATCTATTTGGGATTATAAGCATGAGACATAGAGAGCAGTATTTATTTAAATGGCAATACACTGTCACAGTGTCAAATTGCTCTATAGGCAAGAGAGTATCAAGGTTTTTGAATGCAAGTATTTAGGTTACCTCTTGAGCAGATACTACTACATAATGAATACCATGATTCTGACTTGGGAAATGAGGTTTTGTTATAAAAAGGGAAGAACTTTTTCTTGATGCCGGTCACAGTCTTCATTTCATGACTTTGGAATTGTCCTTTAGTTGATTATTCTTATTTTTGCAGGACAAGAACGAGAAATCATAGCAGATGATCTACCTCATCCATTTGGATTAACCCAGTACAGTGACTACATCTACTGGACAGACTGGAATCTTCACAGTATAGAAAGAGCAGACAAGACTAGTGGGAAGAACAGGACACTTATTCAGGGCCATCTGGATTTTGTGATGGATATATTGGTCTTCCATTCTTCACGTCAGGATGGCTTGAATGATTGTGTGCAAAATAATGGCCATTGTGGTCACTTGTGCCTTGCCATACCAAATGGATATAGGTGTGGCTGTGCTGCTCATTATATCTTGGATCCCAACAGCAGGAACTGTAGTTGTAAGCCTTTTTGTTTGCTACTGTATTCTTCAGTGCTTGTGGCTCCCAGGTGCTTGCGATCCCTTTCAGTATAGAAATGGAAGGGATATTACAAGTCGATTTTAAAGGAGTTCTTTAAATATGAGGACAGAGTATGGAGTTTTACATCCATTTTTGTGTCATGAATTAGGGCTGAAGATTGGTATTTCAAATCTTAGAAAAAACAGCACTGTCAATTCTCGTCCTTTTTGCTTTGCTAGAAATCTGCTTTCTAGGTGATTCAGTTGTGTGATTGAAGCTTTCCCAGTCCTTACCTAAGTGCGTAGGTGGGTGGAATAGAAATTCCTTAAAAAAATGTCTTTTTCTCTTAAGCATTTAAGAAAGTCAGCAAAAATAACATCCAGTAAAACAGTCTCCTAAGTAGTCTGCACGACATGCACATATACTTGGAATTCATGTAAGTTTGTTTTCTCACTGCGTGTGATATGAACCTGCCAGTTCAGTGGTTGTCCAATAAGAATTTAAATTTCTAGTAAAAATAGCAGATGAAAAGAAAATGGACTGTTGACTTAAAAACCAAAACCAACAAAGCTTTGGGCATCCTGGCACAGTAGCCTATAAGGAAATTATAACTGGATGAAAAAATGGGTTTATGAGAGGCAGTTCCTGCTTGACTAACCTGATCTCCTTCTATGACAAGGTGAACCACTTAGTGGATAAGGGAAAGGCTGTGGGTGTTGTTTACCTGGACCTTAGGAAAGCATTCTCTTGGAGAAACTGGCTGCTCATGGCTTGGATAGGTGCACTCTTCACTGGGTAAAAAACTGGCTGGCTGGCTGGGCCCAAATTGCTGTGGTGAATGGAGTTAAATCCAATTGGAGGCCGGTCACAGGTTGTGTTCCCCAGGGCTCAGTATTGGGGCCAGTTTAATGTCTTTATCAATGATTTGGATGAAGGGATTGAGCGCACCCTCAGTCAGTTTGCAGACAGCACCGAGTTAAGTGGCAGTGTTGATCTACCTGAGGGTTGGGAGGCTCTGCAGAGGGATCTGGACAGGCTGGATCCATGGGCTGAGGCCAATGGGATGAGGTTCAATAAGGCCAAGTGCTGGATCCTGCACTTGGGTCACAACAACCCCATGGAACGCTCCAGGCTTGGGGCAGAGTGGCTGGAAAGCTGTCCAGGGGAAAATGACCAAGGGGTGTTCACAGAATCACAGAATGTTAGGGATTGGAAGGAAAAAGATCATCTAGTCCAATCCCCCTGCCAGAGCAGGAATACCTAGAATATCTAGTGTTGGTCGACAGCGGCTGAACATGAGCCAGCAGTGTGCCCAGGTGGGCAAGAAGGCCAACAGCATCCTGGCCTGTGTCAGAAATACCGTGGAGAGCAGGGGCAGGGAAGTGATCTCACCCCTGTACTCAGCTCTGGTGAGGCTGCACCTCGAGTGCTGTGTTCAGTTTGGGCCCCTCACTCCCAGAAGGACACTGAGCTGCTGGAGCGTGTCCAGAGAAGGGCAGTGGAGCTGGGGAAGGGTCTGGAGCACAGTGTGATGGGGAGTGGCTGAGGGAACTGGGGGGTTCAGTGTGGAGCAGAGGAGGCTGAGGGGAGACCTCATTGCTCTCTGCAGCTCCCTGGAAGGAGGGGGTAGTGAGGGGGGGTCGGTCTCTTCTCCCAGGTAACAGTGACAGGATGAGGGGTGGTGGCCTCAGGTTGCTCCAGGGAAGGTTTAGGTTTGGATATTAGGAAAAATTTCTTCATCAAAACCATTGTCAAGCAGTTGGTGTTCCAGTGGAACACAATGTCAAGCTTGGCTGCCCAGGGCAGTGGTTTAATCACCATCCCTGGAGGACATAGTTTAGTGGTGGACTTGGCAGCGCTGGGTTAACGGTTGTACTTGATGATCTTAAAGGTTTTTTCCAGCCTATATGATTCTATAATTCTATGAAAATACAGGAATACCTTTGACAATGTATTGCCCTCTGTCACTGGTGTTACTTAGATTCCACATGAGGTACGTAGTTATTTTATAATATGAAAAGGAAATACTTTCTGTGTGAGGGTGTGCACATTTACCCTCCAGAAGTACACAGAGAAACATTTTGAACGGAATAGCAAGCATCTCCAGTTATGAATTACCTTAGTTTTCATTTTGAATATAATTGTCTTTCTGGGATTTTGTCCTAAATATTCTTTGTCTTCTGTGTGGGTGTATTCTTGACTGTGTGAGTTGCATTTTCATATGCACTCTGTTTTGGTTTGTTTCAGCCCCTGCCAGCTTCCTGCTGTTTAGCCAGAAATCTGCAATCAGCCGGATGATACCAGATGATCAGCAAAGTCCAGATATCATCCTTCCTATGCATGGTCTAAGGAATGTTAAGGCTATTGATTATGATCCCTTAGATAAATTTATCTACTGGGTGGATGGACGTCAGAATATTATAAAAAGAGCCAAAGATGATGGCACTCAGGCAAGTTTACACGGCGTATATAGTTTTGTGTCTTTTTGTGTCCTTTGTAATTTATTCTTGACTTCCCCCTTCCATCCCCTGCACCAAGGAATCATTGGTTTAAACTTTACTCTTGCCAGCTCTTACTCACGTATATTCTACGTATATGTGAAAATAACTGAAATCTTTTAGGACTGTGATTTTTATTTATACACAAAGAAGTGTAATAGAATATAGGGCATCATATGTATGTGAAACCATAAGCCTTGAACTGCAATCCTTAGTTAGGGATGGGCACTGAAGTAAGGCAGATTCACTATTTACACTCAGGACAGATAAATTGTATTCTAAAATCAATATTGTGCATTCTGACTGTGTGATAATATTGTCATCATTGTAAAGTGCTCTCAAAGTTGTTCTATTGACTTGAGGACATTATTCTTTTTGCGCTAGTTATTCACACAATAGTGGAAAGAAGTCTACTGTTCTTCCAGGTAGTGTTATGTGTTAGTATAACTTAACTCCTTGGTCAAGATGAGAATTCTTTAAAAACTATGGTTTGAATAAGAATATAAAACGAAATGGAAAATGGGCAAGTGATATTTTCCTAGTTCTTGGGCAGTCATATCTGAACAATATGACATGATGCTGTTGGAAATGGACTTGTGTCTTCATGTATCTGGGGACTCAGAGGTTTTATGGTTTCCTTTAACAAAAGAAATGACAAAATTTTTTTAGCTGTTTCTTTGAAGATTGGGAGGAGGTATGTTGGGATGAGCAGCTAGATGGATTGTGGATGAATTTTGAAGAAGTTTTGCTCTTGCTTTTTGGGATTATGCTAGGTGCTAATTGTTGTAATCTAGCTTCTCTTTGATACTTGCTAGGTGTACACTGCAATGGAGATCACAGAATCACAGAATGGCAGGGGTTGGAAGGAACCTCCAAAGATGATCTAGTCCCAGCTCCCTCAGCCTCTCCTCAGATGGGAGATGCTCCAATCCCTTCATCATCTCAGGGGCCCTGCACTGGACTCTTTCCAGTAGCTCCATGTCCCTCTTGAACTGGGGAGCCCAGAACTGGACACAGCACTCCAGATGAGGCCTCACCAGGGCAGAGCAGAGGGGGAGGAGAACCTCCCTTGACCTGCTGGCCACACTCCTCTTAATGCACCCCAGGATGCCATTGGCCTTCTTGGCTGCGAGGGCACATTGCTGGCTCATGGTCACCCTGCTGTCACCAGGACTCCCAGGTCCTTTTCCCCAGAGCTGCTCTCCAGCAGCTCAGCCCCCAGCCTGCACTGATCCATGGGGCTGTTCTTCCCCAGATACAGAACTCTACACTTGCTCTTATTGAATTGAATTTCATTAAGTTTCTTAATTTCATTAAGTTTAAGATTCATTGTGTTTTCCAACCTCAAGTTGTCTCTGTCGTCTAGCTGGGGAGGCTGGATTCCTCAGTACAACTGGTCCTGTCACTAAACATTGAGGCAAAGAAGGCATTAAGCACCTCAGCCATTTCCTCATTGTTAGTTACCATGTTTCCTCCTGCATCTAACAGGGGATTGAGGCTCTCCCTGGTCTTTCTTTTACTGCTGTTGTATTTATAGAAACATTTCTTGTTATTTTTCATAGCTGAAGCCAGATTAATTTCTAGTTTGGCTTTAGACTTTCTAATTTTCTTCATGCATAGCCTCACAACATTTTTGTGATCATCCTGAGTGGCTTGCCCCTTCTTCCAAAGGCCAGAAACTCTCCTTTTCTCCCTGAGTTGGAGCCAGAGCTCCCTGTTCAGCCAGGGTGGCCTTCTTTGCTGCCACCTTCTTTTACAGCATATGGGGATGGCCTCCTCCTGTGCCTTTGAGACTTCCTTCTTGAAGAGTGTCCCGCCTTCCTGGACCCCTGTACCCTTCAGGACCATCTCCCAAGGGGTTCCATCCTGCAGTTGTCTCAACTAGTCAAAGTCAGCCCTTTGGAAGTCCAGAGTGGCAGTTCTGCTGCCCCCTCTCCCAGCCTCTCTAAGAATAGAGAACTCAATCATTTCATGATCGCTGTGCCCCAGACGGCCTCCAGCCACCACATCGCCCACCAGTCCTTCTTTGTTCACAAAGAGGAGGTGGGGCACCTTCTCTGGTCAGTTCACTCATCAGCTGCATCAGGAAATTATCTTCCACACATCCCAGGAACCTTCGGGACTGGTCCCGCTCTGCCGTGTTGTGTTTCCAGCAGATGTCTGGGAAGTTAAGTCCCCCACAAGAACAAGGGCAAGCGATCGCGAGATTTCTCCCAAGTGCCTATGGAGTATTTCATCAACCTCTCTGTCCTGGTTGGGTGGTCTATAACAAACTCCCACCATGACATCAGCTTTGTTGGCTTTCCCCCTGATTCTAACCCAAAGACACTCGACCCTGTCTTCACTGTACTTGTGTTCTGAGCATTTGTAACAGTCCCTAACATACAGGGCCACCCCTCCACCTCTCCTTCCTTGTCTGTCCCTGCTGAAGAGCTCGTAGCCATCAACTGGAGCACTCCAGTCATGCGAGACATCCCACCATGCTTCTGTGATAGCCACCATGGCATAGTTTTCCTGTCGCATCATGGCTTCTAGCTCCTCCTCTTTGTTAGCCCTGCTGCGGGCATTGATGCACTTCAGATGGACTGATGTTCCCAGCACCTTTTTGCAGTTAGCAGCCCTAATTCCTACCTGACCATTCACAGGTCCTTCCATGGTAAGGAGACTTTGGCAAGAGACAGAGATTTGTTCGGCTGACTGTGTAACAGTGCAGGTCTGGCCAGAGGTTGCCTGGTTTCTTGCATTGTTTCATTCAGTGTTCTGTGCATAAACATCCACTATTGTTTTTTTCCATCTCCTGCTAATTAATTTTACTTATAGGGGGAGTTTCGCATAATCTTATAGATTTTGTCCAGATGTTTTTCCTCTAATCCACGGTTTGAATCAAATCTTTTTTTGTTAAGCTTTATCATATTTTTTTTATTTGTTGTTTCCTTATGGGTGGTTTTAGGTGGTTCTGGACCATCAGACAGGTAAACCATGGTTTCTGTGCAATCACTGTTCTTCAGTCAATAATCAGAATAATTACTGGAAATGTTCCCATATGTTGTCTTGCAGCCTTTCACTGTCATGAGTACTCCAAACCAAAGCCAGAACCCAGAGAAGCAGCCACATGATCTCAGCATCGATATATACAGCCATACCTTGTACTGGACCTGTGAGGCCACAAATTCAGTCAATGTCCACAGGCTGAACGGCGAGTCGATTGGGATGGTGCTGCGAGGTGATCACGACAAGCCCAGAGCCATTGTAGTGAACGCAGAGCGAGGGTAAGATTCCTTCCTGTACCTTGCACAGAGCACTCTTGGGATGTGTGTCAGCTCTGTGTGTGAATCTTGTGTTGCATCTATATATTTTTAAAAGGAGAATTTTTGCATATATAATTGTTCAGGATGAAGGTGACTGCTTGTCCGAATTTGGCTTTTAAAGGTATCCAGCTTTCTCTTCCTGTTCTCTCCTTTGCTGCCTTCTCTGGTGTGCCGACTTAAACGTTCATGCAGCCATGTGGTTGGTTATAGTGAGGAACTAACCCAGGTGGGGAAATAAAGCAAAACCACCGTATTCCATTTGCTGTGTAAGTCCCACACCCTGCCACCTAAAAAAAACGGGAGAGTTTACACCATGTTTATATCAGCTTGGGATCTGTCTCATAAATGTTTGGTCATCATAAGACAACTGTTTCCAGGGAAAAAAAGGGATCTCGTATAATACAACTATTCCTGCTAATGTAATAGTATTAAACAAAGAAATTGCTCGTATTCTATACATTTGTAAGTTAGTTCTGCCTTGATGTGTATCTCAAAACCTTCTGAAATGAATTGAAACAGGTGGGATGCACTAGAGTTGTTTCCCACAGGAAGAAAATACATTGTTTGCTGCAAAGCAGTTTTGGTTAGACTCAGCAGACCCCATCTCCACTTCGGTGGTTAGTAGCTTCATTCATATAAGTCTAAGATGGTCCTTTACTATTCTTTTTTTGAAGTCCCTGCTTAAATCCCAATTTACTACTAAATGGCTTACCATGTGCTTGACAGGTGTTGAATGATGCTATTTCATAACTGTGTGGATACTGTAGTACCCAGAGACTGGAGCATTTATAGGATTGGTATTTTATACAATACTCAATGTACTCTGCACAGTTCAAAAGATGGTGTGGGGAGAGGGGGATTGGGACTAAGTCGCTTGGACATAGTTTGTATTTATAAAAGCTTATCTACTTTCTCCATTAAAATGGGAGTTTGGGTTTATTGATCTCTAAAACTCTCAGCCTTTCTAGTCAGGTTTTCAAATTATTTAAAGATAAATCTGTTATTAAATTAAAGGAGGAAAAGATGAGGGAGAGACCTTGCTGAACACTGTGACTATCTGGGAAAGCAGAATGAGTGATCTGTGTATTGAATAACTTCTGCCTTAGTTGCAGAAATCCTCCCCTCTGCTGCTCCCTCGACTGCATGTTCTGACTGCTGCCTCTCCTCCATGTGCCATCATGAAAGGCTCTGCAGCAACGTAGCCCACTGTATTAAGGGGTTTGCCCATGTTATCCAGCACTGAAAAAATGGTAGACTTTTCCATGAGGGAGTTCTCAGTTCATCATGTGGGTGCACAAGCCCTTTGCTTCCCATGCAGGGCGAGGTCAGAGACTGCTGCTGTTCGCCACTGAACTGGCTTAGGCAGAAAGAATTCGTGGAACTAAGACATCAGGAACATGCCATCTTCAGTTGTTCTTCCTTCTGTGTGATCTTTGCTCCTCTCAAGTTTGTTGGAACTTCTACTTGCTGAGAAGGAAAGCAATTCGGAAGGAGAGGAGGTGACAATGTTTTTTGTCAGAAAGAGCTGCTGGTCTTTAATTCACAGATGGGGACTGCTCTCCCCAAGGATGGTTGAAGAAAGTGTGCTAGTCTCTTACAACACCCACCTCCACTGCAGGAACAGTGCTGCCAGCACAGCAGTGCTGAGGCATTTTATGGCCTGGTGTATTAAGGACAAATGGAATTAATTTCAGGCTATCTCAGTATGCCAGTTAGCAAATGTTGGGGGTTCTGCAGCTGACAGATCGGATTCTTTGCAGCTGGGAGCAAGTCACCGCAATCATCCCTGTGTAAACCACTCCCACTTACAGTGTAGAACCTGTGTGCAAAGGTGAGGTCCCTCCCTTCTGAAGCTCTCAGTTAAGCAGCTTGTGTCTTTGTTCTCAGGTACATGTACTTCACCAACATGCAAGAGCGAGCTCCCAAGATTGAGCGGGCAGCCCTTGATGGCACAGAGAGGGAGGTGCTTTTTACGACTGGATTGATCCGACCAGTAGCACTGGTGATTGACAACAAGCTTGGAAAGCTTTTCTGGGTGGATGCAGATCTGAAGCGCATTGAAAGCTGTGACTTGTCAGGTATGTGGTATGGAGTTAAACATTTGGAGCAGAGCATGTGTATTTATAGGACATCATTCCCTCTTTGATGCTGACCCTCCTAACTTCTGTCTCCACTCTTGCCAGTTCTGTGTAGCCAGTCACAGATAACAATTGCTGGTGGGCTCCCATCTTCGGTGTGATTGGAATAAACATGTCTGTAAGGGCTTCTTCAAATACATTGCAGATAAAACTAACACTAGAGGCAATGTAGGCCCACTGGTGAATGAGGTGGGTTCCCTGGTGACAGAGGATAAGAAGAAGGCAGAGTTGCTGAAGGCCTTCATTGCCTCTGTCTATACTGCTGGAGGCTGTCCTGAGGAGCTCTGGACCCCTGAGGCCCCAGAGGAAGTCAGGATAGAGCAGGAGTTTGTCTTGATTGATGAGGATTGGGTTAGGGACCAGTTAAGCAACCTGAACATCCATAAATCCATGGGTCCTGATGGGATGCACCCGTGGGTGCTGAGGGAGCTGGCAGATGTCATTGCTAGGCCACTCTCCATCATCTTTGTTAAGTTGTGGGGACGGGAGAGGTCCCTGAGGACTGGAGGAAAGCAAATGTCACTCCTGTTTTCAAAAAAGGGCAAGAAGGAGGACCTGGGTAACTCTAGACTGGCCAGCCTCACCTCCATCCCTGGAAAGGTGTTGGAACAACTTATCCTTGGCGCTGCCTCTAGGCATATCAAGGATAAGAGGGTCATTAGGGCCAGTCAACATGGCTTCACCAAGGGGAAGTCATGCTTGATCAACCTGATAGCTTTTAATGAGAACATAACCCGGTGGACAGATGATGGTAAAGCAGTGGATGTGGTCTATCCTGATTTCAGTAAAGCGTTTGACACAGTCTCCCACAGCATCCTCGCAGCTAAACTGAGGAAGTGTGGTCTGGATGATTGGGTAGTGAGGTGGATTGTGAACTGGCTGAAGGAAAGAAGCCAGAGAGTTGTGGTCAATGGGACAGGGTCTAATTGGAGGCCTGTATCTAGTGGAGTCCCTCAAGGGTTGGTACTGGGACGAGTACTATTCAATATATTCATCAATGATTTGGATGAGGGAATAGAGTGCTCTGTCAGCAAGTTCACTGGTGACACAAAACTGGGAGGAGTGGCTGACACACCGGAAGGCTGTGCTGCCATTCAGAGAGACCTGGACAGGCTGGAGAGCTGGGCAGGGAGAGATTTAATGAAATATAACAAGGGCAAGTGTAGAGTCCTGCATCTGGAGAAGAACAACCCCTTGTGCCAGTATGAGTTGGGGACTGACCTGCTGGACAGCAGCGTAGGGGAAAGGGACCTGGGGGTCCTGGTGGACAGCAGGGTGACCATGAGCCAGCAATGTGCCCTTGTGGCCAAGAAGGCCAATGGCATCCTGGGGTGTATTAGAAAGGGGGTGGTTAGTAGGTCAAGAGAGGTTCTCCTCCCCCTCTGCTCTGCCCTGGTGAGGCCACATCTGGAATATTGTGTCCAGTTCTGGGCCCCCCAGTTCAAGAAGGACAGGGAGCTGCTTGAGAGAGTCCAGCGCAGAGCCACAAAGATGATGAAGGGAGTGGAACATCTCCCTTCTGAGGAAAGGCTGAGGGAGCTGGGTCTCTTTAGCTTGGAGAAGAGGAGACTGAGGGGTGACCTCATTAATGTCTATAAATATGTAAAGGGTGAGTGTGATGAGGATGGAGCCAGGCTCTTCTCAGTGACATCCAATGACAGGACAAGGGGCAATGGGTGCAAGCTGGAACATAGGAGGTTCCGCATAAATGTGAGGAAGAACTTCTTCCCAGTGAGGGTGACAGAGCACTGGCACAGGCTGCCCAGAGAGGGTGTGGAGTCTCCTTCTCTGGAGACATTCAAACCCACCTGGACATGTTCCTGTGTGACCTGACCTAGGTGTTCCTGCTCTGGCAGGGGGACTGGACTAGATGATCTTCTGAGGTCCCTTCCAATCCCTAGCATTCTGTGATTCTCTGATTCTGTGATTGGTATTCCTGAGAGGGTTTTGTCTAGTGATGAAAGGAGAAGTGCTGTAGGAGGCAATCCAAAAGTAAGAGGAGAAGACAGAAAAGCAGCATATCATGGCTGAATGTGTACATCATATCGTGACTGAAGTGGTATCCAAAAACACAAGAGGGAGAGGTGAGGCACTGTCCTGGTTTCCCAGGAACACCCCCCAGCCCAGCCATGCAGACAGGACATGAGCAGCCCCCAGTCAGGGGGAGTTTCAGCCAGGGCAGCTGCCCCAAGGTGACTCCCAGGTGGATCCCACCCACTGACACCACGCTCAGTGTGAAAGGAGGGAGTTCACTGAGGGGGGGGGGGGGGGGGATGGTTTCCTCTTGCTGAGGCTCCTCCCTCTTGGTCTCCTGCTCCTTCTGCTGTTCCTGAGGACCAGGCTGAGTATAAACTTGGACACTTTATATTGATATTTTTATTAGTTGTTATTTCATTAAATCCATTTCTATTGCAACCCATGGCGCTTCTCCCTTTTTCTCAATTCCCCTTCTCTGCCTGGGAGGAAAGATCGTGTGACAGAGCAACTGCGACAGCTTAGCCACAGATATGGGCTAAACATAGACAGGCACCGAAGATTATGTGGAAATCATATGGTTTGGGAGAGGGGGAATGTACCTGAGAGAAGTTAATGAATTGAGGAGGATGAGATCAGTAACTAGTGCTACTACTGGTAAAAACATGGCCTCCATGTAATAGGAAGCCTTATTGCTTAATGAAGGTGCAGCATACAGTGGACCTAGCTATGCCTAGGTCTTCTACTTGTATATCCATAAGCATCTTTTTTTCTCCTTTGATTTAGCGTGCATGCAAGGTTGAGTCACATCTAGCCGATGGGGGTGGGCAGGGGGCAGGTGCTTCTTCCTTGTCACGTTACAGGTTGGAAGATGGAACGTGCCCTAGCATAGTGCACCATAAAATGCAGAGGAATCTGTGTATTATTGTTTCAGATCTAGGGATAACTTAGGAAGGAGAGGCGGTGGGGTGGCTCTGCGTGTTAGGGAGTGTTTGGACTGTGTAGAGCTCGATGGAGATGATGAGGTCAAGTGCTTATGGGTAAGGATCAGAGGGAAGGCCAACAAGGCAGATATCCTGATGGGAGTCTGTTACAGAACACCCAAGCAGAGTGAAGAAGCAGATGTAACATGCTACAAGCAGCTGTCAGAAGTTTTGCAGTCACCAGCCCTTGTTCATGTTTGGGACTTCAAATTACCAGATGTTTGCTGGGAATACAACATAGCAGAGAGAAAACAGTCTAGGAGGTTCCTGGAGTGTGTGGAAGATAACTTTCTGACACAGCAGGTGTGAACCTACCAGGGGAGGTGCCTCACTAGACCTGCTGTTTACAAACAGAGAAGGACTGGTGGGAGATGTGGTGGTCGGAGGCTGTCTGGGGCATAGCCACCATGAAATGATTGAGTTTCCAATTCTTGAAGAAGTAAGGAGGAGGGTCAGCAAAAACTACTGCCTTGGACCTCCGGAGGGCAGACTTTGGCCTATTGAGGGCACTGGTTGAGAGATTCCCTTGGGAGCCAGTCCTGAAGAGCAAAGGGGTCTGAGAAGGCTGGACATTTTTCAAGAATGAAATCTTGGAGGCGCAGGAGAAGGCCGTCCCCACGTGCTGTAAGACAAACCAGCAGTGAAGACGACTGGCTTGGCTGAACAGGGAGCTTCTGCTGGAACTCAGGGGAAAAAAAGAGAGTTTATGGCCTTTGGAAGGGACAGGCAACTCAAGAAGAGTACAAGGATGTCGTTAAGTCGTGCAGAAAGGAAATTAGAAAGGGAAAAGCCCAGCTAGAACTCAATCTGGCCACTGTCATAAAAGACAACAAAAATGTTTCTACAAATACATTAACAGCAAAAGGAGGGCCAAGGAGAATCTCCATCCTTGACTGGATGTGGAGGGAAACACTGTCACGAAGGATGAGGATAAGCCTGAGGTACTAACTGCCTTCTTTGCCTCAGTCTTTAATAGTCAGACCAGTTATCCTCAGGGTACTCAGCCCCCAGAGCTGGAAGACAAGGCTGGGGAGCAGAGTAAACCCCCCATAATCCAGAAGGAAGCAGTTATAGACCTGCTATGTCAACTAGACCCTCACAAGTCAATGGGGCCAGATGGGATCCACCCAAGAGCACTGAGGGAGCTGGCAGAGGAACTTGCCAAGCCACTCCATCATTTACCAGCAGTTTTGGTTAATGGGGAGGTCCCAGATGAGTGGAGACTTGCCAATGAGACCCCATCTACAAGAAGGGCAGGAAGGATGATCCAGGAAACTACAGGCCTGTCAGCCTGACCTCAGTACAGACGAAGGTTATGGAGCAATTTTGAGTGGAATCACACAGGATGCCCAGGACAACTGGGGGATGAGGCCCAGCCAGCATGGGTTCATGAAGGGCAGGTCCTGGTTGACTGACCTGATCTCTTCTGTGACAGAGTGACTCACTTGGGGGATGAGGGTTAGTACTAACGGTCAGGTTTAGTGCCCATTTAGTCAGCTTAGTGCAGGTACATCTATTCTGTTCTTTCACTCCTTACAAGGTTAAAATCCAGTGGTGCGTTGGAAGTGTGTACAGTAACAGACACATCAGATTACAGCCAGGACTGTACTGTCATATACATTTCCTTCATGGTTCTTCTGAAAATGGAATGAAACAAAGATGTCTTCCTTGTTGGGTTGGTAATAAAAGAAATTCACAGATAAAGAACTAAAACCCCACTTGGAAATCCAAGAATTTCTGATCCCTCTGCCACTAAATTTGATTTGAATGCACGCTGTCTGTCGTGAAAGTCAAGCAAGAATTGTTGCAGGTGGTAATTTTATGTGCAAAACTAATAGAATCTGTAATTGAAATAAATGTTGCATTCTTATGCTTGGCTTAGCTCTACATAATTTATGAAGCAGATTAGTTGAATCCAATGCTCATAGCATTTTTATTATGTATCCAGATTCTGTAATCTCCTCTTATGTAGATATTTAAAACTTTAATTTTTTAAATGCAAGCAGATGTAAGGTCTTTATTCCAAACTGAAATATGAGAGCAGAAGCACCAAGTTATAATTTTGTTTTGATTCTTCATTTTTAAAATCAAAAATATCGAGTATACATAGGCATACACAGCCTCAAAATGGTTTCTGTGAATTAATAGAATAATTTGGAACCTCTTGTTCACCCTCGACAAGCATAGCAAAAGCAACAGTTAAATGCCACTAGGCGTAGGGCAGCATACAGTACAGGACTGCAAGCAATTGAAGTTAAAAGCAGTCATAAACGCATTTTTATTTAACCTGATTTTTACACATTGGCTGAAAGCAGATTTTTCCACACTTCTGTAGAGCAGAAAACCTGAGCATTTGCTAGTGTTCCTGTTTAAAAGGATACTGAGTTTCTTGGAGTTTGGGTTTTCTGGTTGGTTACTGAAAAGAGAAGGTGAAGAAAGAAGTGTGGCTGTCAGAGTATGAGCTTTTCCTTCATGGTGGTATCTCTAGCTGTGATACAGCATACAACAGGCTGTGGGTACTTGCCTCTTGCTTTGCATGATGAATGCGTTTTATTTGGGAATGGCAGTGATTGGTTGTATTTCACTCGTGCTTGTAGATTCCAACAAAGTGTACTGCTCCATGTGTGACTGTATTGTAAAAACTTTGGCCAAAGAGCTGAGTCTGTACTGGTGTCACAGGATTTTAGGTGCTGTAGATAGTTATATGTAACAAAACACATCAATGTGAGGCTTGATCATGGCTGGCTGACCAGCCAGCATATGCAAGGATGAGCTGTGTTTCATACTGTGTCTGTTTGCTCTCATAACATGGCAGTTGGTCACATTTACCTGAGATAAGGCTGAACAAGCCCAGCCTCGGTCTGCATAAACAAATGAATTTATAGCTAACTGTTTTCAGGGTTTGGTTTGGTTTTGGTTGTTTGGGTTCTTTTAAGAAATGAGCTAGGAGTTGACTGGTGTAAGACTAGTCTTTCATTTTGTTGATCTCAGGTGCTAACCGTGTGACCCTGGAGGACTCCAACATCCTTCAGCCGATGGGACTCACTGTGCTGGGGAATCACTTGTATTGGATTGATCGCCAGCAGCAGATGATTGAGAGAGTGGAGAAGATGAATGGGTACAAAAGGACTAGAATTCAAGGACGAATTGCTCACCTAACAGGCATTCATGCTGTGGAAGAGCTTGATATGGAGGAATTCTGTGAGTTTATTTTAATATCTGGTATCTCTCACTCTTGGTCACTATCAAAGTCCTCATTCAGCTGAACAGTGTAGTAACATTGCCCAGTGGGCTTCAAGTAAGCCATGGAGTGCTTTCAGCTTGGCCAGCCAGGATCCTGGAAGAGGAGCAGAAACAAGTTCCTTGTTCTTGTCCAGAGGTGTGTTTCTGCGCAGCTAGCATTTGTCATTTCATGGCACTGAGTTACCTGCTTTGTACAAGCTCACATGATATAGAATTCACTCTAAAAGCTACTTATAATTATGGTTGTTAATTTTTTTAAGTACAATCAAGTAATAAGACTTGGATAAACCTTTAAAAGAAAGAAAGGATTGTACTTGCCTTTTCTGCAGGGTTTTCAGACCCCTGGGTAAAGCATGACTGGTTTTGACTCAGCACAATCGGTGATGTAAAATCCTCCAGTAAAGGAGGGAGAATGGGCAGGAAGCTCCTGCCAGTGCATTGTGGATGTGGAATTTCTCTGCCATCAGAGGTGGAGCCATTTTAGGTGCTCCCTTCAGACAGGCGTGACGCATGCAATACATTCTTTTCCTGGACTGGTGGTCCAAGTTCCTGTGGTCTGAGGGAGAGTGCAGAAACCTCTTAAAGTCATCACTCCTCAAAATGACAGCCTACAGCTCCTCCTGTTAGCAGGAAGATAAAAGAGAATATAAAAGCACAAACAAGATGTGGGAAACAGAGGGCTAATGACAGTCACCTCTTTTAACTTTATTGCTTGTGGTGAGTTGTCTTACATAGGGAGGGCACATTTGTGTATAATGCTTTAATTTTCAGAATAAAATTACAACCCCCTGTGTCACGAACATTAATTTCTGTGATAGCTGAAAGTATTTTCAAACTTGCCTATGTGGTTAAGCTGTTACAGATAAGGTAGTGTAAGTATTTAAACTAGTAGATTCTATGTGCCAGTCCTCATCCAGATGTTCTTTTTTCTTTCACGATGACCAGTTTTTCTTCTTCAGTGCCATTTATCATATTTTTAGTGTATTGCAAAGGTAATACTGAATGATGCAAAAAGAATTTTTTCATTAATTCTCACCACCGTTAAAAAAAAGATTACTTTGTATCCTAAGTGGTTTTAAAAAATGGTTTTTTTATGGCAAGAGTACTGTTTCTTCTAAGTCACACTGAAAGGAATCACCTTTTGCAGCTAAGAACTGTCCTACATAGGTGACTTCTATTACAACAGGAGAGTAAAAAGACATATGCACACATGTGCATGCCCACACAAGTATACATGCATGCACTTTTTCTGCTAGCAACCCATGCCTCAAACAGGAGTGTCTCCCACACTGTATTAAATTAATGAATTTGTTAAAGGTGAAAGCAGATTTCTGAGAAGCCTGAACAGATGGAGAACAACTTTGGCACGGAAATCACAATATCTATACTGTTTCTTCCCTGTGGAAATTCTTGGTCCTTACTAGTAGTAAAGAATGTGCTGTTCAGCATCATCATAAATAACACCGGCTGTAACCACACAGATCACTCCAGCAGATGCTCAGCTGTCAGCTCAAATCAGCAAGCAGGAGACTGGATCTCTTTTGACTGTGGGGCTGGGGTCCTCAGACAGTGACCTTGCTTCTCTGTGCCTGTTTCTTATCCACCTAATGTTCATTGGTTCTATTAGGAGCTCTCAGGTACTTAGAGCTTCTGGGTAACTGATTTGGGGACACAACCATGTAGCTTCCTATCTCTTAAAAAAAAAAAAGCAGTTTTGTGAGTAACAGGGAAGGGGGGGGGGGCAGCTAGATATTAAGAGCTCTAAGATTAAAGAAGAGTTCCTGAGGGTTTGGGGAGGGTTGGCATTCTGCAGTGGCATATGTTAGTACTTGATGCCCAGCTACCCTAGAAATGCAGGTGGGATGTCTAGGTACACTGTAAATGGGACCTTCTCAAATCTGCCTTCTCATTCCTCTTCACCCAAGCTCCCAAATTCTTTTTAGAGGTCTTTTAAAGGTCTCCATATCACTATGACTGCAAGAAATGTAGTGTTCATGAAGCAGGAAATTGCCTTTTGAGCACTGAACTGAAAAATCCTGCATTTATCTTCCTATTAATTTGTAGTAAAATAGTGCTTACTCAAACAGGAGTGGTTTTGTGAGTTTGCCCTAGCTAGTAGTTATGATTTCTTTTTTGCTATTTAATATTCTTTTCTCTGTGTTTCTCCAGCTGTGCATCCATGCTCCCATGACAATGGCGGGTGTTCGCACATCTGCATTGCCAAAGGGGATGGGACTCCAAGATGTTCGTGCCCCGAGCACCTTGTGCTTCTACAGAATCTCTTAACATGTGGAGGTGAGTTACGTTTAACAGTGTGGCTAAGCAGTTTACATCAAAAAAAATGAGAGTTGAGGTTGCATTCCAATCCAAAATGTGGATTTACACACAGTGTTTTCCTATACATGGTGTTTTTGTCACATGCAAACATCATGTGTTAAATTGACCTTTGATTCTTCTACGAGCTGTTTTCTGCTTCAGTTTTTGGACATATGTGACATTTCATTGTGAGCAGAATATTCTTGTTTGACCTTAAAATACTTGCATCTTCTACTGAGGTTTTTATAATTCTATTATGTGACAGGTTTGACAACCAGATGATCAGGCCCAGTCAGCATGGGTTTATGAAAGGCAGGTCCTGCATGACAAACCTGATCTCCTTCTGCGACAGGGTGACCCGCTTATCGGGAAAGGCTGTGGGTGTCGTCTACCTTGACTTCAGTAAGGCCTTTGACACCGTTTCCCACAGCATTCTCCTGGT
Source organism: Podargus strigoides (assembly GCA_028020825.1). Lineage (NCBI taxonomy): Eukaryota > Metazoa > Chordata > Aves > Caprimulgiformes > Podargidae > Podargus > Podargus strigoides. The sequence goes on from CM051633.1 coordinate 8,401,000, forward strand.
GAGACTGGCTGTTTGTGGCTTGGATGGGCACACGCTTTGCTGGGTAAAAAGCTGGTTGGATGGCTGGGCCTGAAGAGTTGTGGTGAACGGAGCTAAATGCGGTTGGTGGGCGGTCACGAGTGGTGTCCCCCAGGGCTCAGTATTTGGGCCACTTCTGTTTAACATCTTTATCAATGTCCTAGATGAGGGGATTGAGTGCACCCTCAGTCAGTTTGCAGATGACACCAAGTTGGGTGGCAGTGTTGATCTGCCTGAGGGTAGGGAGGCTCTGCAGAGGGATCTGGACAGGCTGGATCCATGGGCTGAGGACAATGGGATGAGTGTAAGACCAAGTGCCGGGTTCTGCACTTCAGCCACAACAACCCCCATCGGCGCCACAGGCTTGGGGAGGAGTGGCTGGAAAGCTGCCAGGCAGAGAGGGACCTGGGGGTCTTGAGTGACAGCTGGCTGAACATGAGCCAGCAGCGTGCCCAGGTGGCCAAGAAGGCCAATGGAATCCTGGCCTGTATCAGAAATACGGTGGCCAGCAGGGGCAGGGAAGTGATCTCATCCCTGTACTCAGCTCTGGTGAGGCTGCACCTTGAATACTGTGTTCAGTTCTGGGCCCCTCACTCCCAGAAGGACACTGAGCTGCTGGAGCCTGTCCAGAGAAGGGCAGTGGAGCTGGGGAAGGGTCTGGAGCACAAGTGTGATGGGGAGCGGCTGAGGGAACTGGGGGGTTCAGTGTGGAGCAGAGGAGGCTGCGGGGAGACCTCATTGCTCTCTGCAGCTCCCTGAAAGGAGGTTGTGGCGAGGTGGGAGTCTCCTTAACCAAGTAACAAGCAATAGGACAAGAGGTAAAGGCCTCAAGTTGTGCCAGGGGAGGGTTAGACTGGATATTAGGAAGAATTTCTTCACAAAATGGGTTGTTAGACATTGGAATGGGCTGCCCAGGGCAGTGGTGGTGTCCCCATCCCTGGAGGTGTTTCAGAGTCGGGTTGCCACAGTGCTCGGGGATCTGGTGTAGCTGAGGACTGTCAATGTTGGGCTGATGGTTGGACTTGACCTTCAAGGTCTTTTCTGACCTAGATGATTCTGTGATTCTGTTTGTGCACTAAACAAATGCTTGTAAGATGATGTTGCATCAAGCCATGGTGACCTGACAGTAGAAATTGTACATATGATTCCCACAGTGTGATATTCCAGTCTTTCAAATTAATTTGGCCTCATAATATGAAACACTGTACTGTCTAGTTATGACATGTAGGCCAAAAGCTCCATTGCAATCCTTTTTAATTAAGGTAGCTCTCCTTTTTCCACATGGTAGACTTTTCCTTTAGACTTCCCTTTTGCAGGCCCAGGATTTTTGAAAAATGTTATGTTACACTTGCAGAGGGCATTAAATACAGAGCAAAAAAGGACATTATTTCTTTTTGGAAGGCATCATACCTTAAATCGTTTGGCTGTGTTGGTCCTCTTGACTTCATTTTATGTATTCATTTTTCCTGTGGATTTCATTTTCTGACTGAACTCTGACCTCCCATGGGATAGTCATGGCCATTATAAACTTTTCTTTCCCATGACCACAACACACTGTGTGGTTTTAGAGTAGTGGTGGTTACATCTGCAGAGGGGCAAAAATATCAATCTACTTCTAGTTCTTGCTGTACTGTCGTCGCATAACATGGCCAACGAGAGATTCTTATGTCCCACTCCTTTCTTATCTCCAGCTATAAATCTAAAACTTAAGGTGCCTCAGTTTCAGTGTCTGTTTTTTAATTCTAATCCTTCACTAAATCTGCAACAACTTTTTAACCTATCTATCTTGTCTGCTGTAGTAGCAGCCAATAGCCAGTATTTCAAGACAGATTAATAGCTATTTTGGCTGGAGAACATTTGTCCATGTACCCTTATGAATGCTCTTGACAAGTTTTTAAATGCAAGCTTGTGTCTGCCAAGTACAACCATAATGCAACATTAAATTGGCTCGAAATGCAGAAGTAGTAATCTGTCTGTTGAATTGTCTAAACAGCACACTCATATCAAAATTTAATTCAATAATTATCTTAATGTCTGTATCTGGCATCTTTATCTTACCTACAGCTGTCAGGTCACTGGCTACATTTGTAATTCTCATATTGCTACACCAGATAACCATACATTATAAACTTAAAAATCATTAAACTTTCGAAAATCAGATGAATTTCAATTTTTATTTGCACTTATTATTTATTTACTACTTAATGCAAATGGTGGATAAACCGACTAGGAGAGGAGCGCTGCTGGATCTTGTACTCACCAACAAGGAGGGTCTTGTTGAAGCAGTGATGGTCGATGGCAGCCTTGGCTGCAGTGATCATGAGATGGTGGAGTTTAGGATCCTGTGTGGGAGGAATAGAGTACCAAGCAAGACCAGAACCCTGGACTTCCGCAGGGCCAACTTTAGCCTCCTCAGTCAATTGTTAAGGGAAGTCCCATGGGACAGGGAGCTAGATGGTAAAGGGGCTCAAGATAGTTGGTCAACATTCAAGGACCACTTCTTGCAAGCTCAGGATCAGAGCATCCCAATGGGTATGAAATCAAGTAAGGGAGCTAGGAGACCAGCATGGTTAAACAAAGAACTGCTGGGCAAACTTAGGTGGAAAAAAATAATCTATGGATCATGGAAGGAGGGGCTGGTCACTTGGGAGGAATATAGGACAGTTGTCAGAGGATGTAGAGAGGCAATTAGGAAAGCTAAGGCCTCCTTGGAACTTAACCTTGCAAGCCAGGTCAAGGATAATAGAAAGGGCTTCTTCAAATACATAGCTAATAAAACAAACACTAGAGGCAATATAGGCCCACTGATGAATGAGGGGGGTGCCCTAGAGACAGAGGATATAAAGAAGGCAGAGGTGCTGAATGCCTTCTTTGCCTCTGTCTTTACTCCTGCAGGCTTTCCCCAGGAGCCCCTGATCCCTGTAGCCCCAGAAGAAGTCAGGATAAAGGAGGAGTTTGCCTCGGTAGATGAGGATTGGGTTAGGGATCAGTTGAGCAATCTGGATATCCATAAATCAATGGGACCACATGGAATGCACCCAAGGGTGCTGAGGGAGCTGGCAGAGGTCATTGCTAGGCCACTCTCCATCATCTTCGGTAAGTCATGGAGAACAGGAGAGGTGCCTGAGGACTGGAGGATAGCAAATGTCACTCCAGTCTATAAGAAGGGCAAGAAGGAGGACCCAGGTAACTATAGACCGGCCAGCCTCACCTCCATCCCTGGAAAGGTGATGGAACAGCTTGTTCTTGGCACTATCTCTAGGCATATCAAGGATGAGGGGGTCATTAAGAGCAGTCAACATGGTTTTACCAAGGGTAAGTCATGTTTGACCAACCTTATTGCCTTCTATGAGGAAATAACCCTCTCTCTGGAGACATTCAAACCCGCCTGGACATGTTCCTGTGTGACCTGACCTAGGTGTTCCTGCTCTGGCAGGGGGATTGGACTAGATGATCTTTTGAGGTCCCTTCCAGTCCCTGACATTCTGTGATTCTGTGATTATACTTGAGTCTCGTTCTTGGAACATTTATCCCCAATGAAGGAAGGACAGCAGCACTTTAAAAATGGTTTGCATGCAATTGCATAGCTCTAGGATCTGTAACACCACACTTGGGAGAAAAATACTCCTACAAAAGTCTTGTCATTGCTGCAGTGGTGTTTTGAGATGGCCCCCTCATTTTGAACATAACTGCTGCTGATAACAACTGAAGGGGCTTACACGTTGACTGTTTCTTTCATTGATACTAATGGTGAAAAAGTGTGCTAATTTGCTGTATGTAAGAATTAGGAGCATTTTTTGCAATAGATTCTTGATCTGAATTGTCTTTGTCTTTTGCGTTCTGAAGAAAGCAACTATGAATTCCTTATTACAGTATAATGGTTTCATCTCTGCATGAGGTTGTAGCTGTTGCTTAATGCTCTCAGTGTGATCAGTGACTGCAACTTGAGCAACAGTATGGAGCTGGAATGGATTGATGCCAGGATCTTGAGGTCCATGAAAAGTCAAATGTGAAGGAAGTTCCCAGCTTTCTTAGGTCCAACAAACATAAAAATGGCGCAAGGTCCAGTGTTCTGTCTCTGACTATAGTGAAAGAATGTAAGATCAGGGCAGACCAACAGTGTTCCTCAGACTATGCTCTGAGCCTCCACTGACCTGCAGCCCAGAGACTTTCCAGCAAGAGGACTTAGCTTAATGTTTAACAGGTCTTTATGATATTTTATGTACATTCGTATTTTTCAATTCATATCTGACTCGGAAATTTGTGGTGAAACCACTGGGAAAATGGAGAAACAGATTCTGTAGAAGCAGACATTATATGGTTTAGGTGTATTCATTGCCAATTAACCCAATGTGCCAGGTTTTGTTTTGAAGAATTGTTCCAGGCTAATATAATCGCAGGGATAAGAATTGTGTAGAATGTGTAGTTTGCAATCAGAAATTGAGCATTCATTTGAATTTATGTGTACGACAGTGTCCTCCAAAAGGAGGCTGTTGGAGACTAAGTTAAGTATTTGTAGTTCCTATCCTTAGCTCAGTGCTTGCCTGCTAGAGCAAGCTTCTTCAATCGGAATGCATCCAGTATTTGTTATGAAGTTGGCAAAATTTCATTCCCTATGCAAAATCATGTTTTCCTCTTTGCTAGAATCTTAATGATGTCCCAGAAGAACTTCAGTCCAGGCATAAGTGTGTTTATCTTGAAGAAGTCTGTCACATTTTTACTCTCTTCTAAGGGCTAAAATTGAATATACAAATACGATTTGTTTTATCTTTCTCTAGAACCTCCAACTTGTTCCCCAGACCAGTTTACTTGTGCAACTGGAGAGATTGACTGTATCCCAATGGCGTGGCGGTGTGATGGGTTTCCAGAGTGTGATGACCAGAGTGATGAAGATAGTTGCCCCATATGCTCTGCGTCCCAGTTCCAGTGTGAGAAAGGACAGTGTATCGATGCACACTTGCGGTGTAATGGAGAAATTGACTGCCAAGATAAATCTGATGAAGCGGATTGTGATAGTACGATCAGTTTTCCTGAATTCGTGGTTCTAACATAAGCATCCATTTGGGATTTTAACTGTCCTTGATGTGTATATATATATATATATTTTTTTCATTTCAAATGGGGAAAAACAGCCTTAACCATAAGCCTAACTAAGCTATCCACTGATTCTGTTTTTCTTTCCCACTTTCTTATTCTGTTGCTCAAATTAAATTTCTCTGTAGCTACATAAATTGCTGACCATGTAACTATAGATATGGAGGAGGTTGGGGAGAATATCTTGAATACATATTCAGAATGAAAACAGGAAAGAAATTGGCAGAACTTACCACATGAGGTTTTTGCTATATAATTACCATTTTGGCTTGCACTGTTTCCACTGTGTCTGCTTTGCCTTTGGACAGTGGTCACTGCAAGGTGCCACAAGGAGGAAGAGATAACTTAATCCTGTGGGTGAATTGGTTGTTCTGAGAGTTTACTCTTAGAAAACTGATGATTATAATCCTGGATGTACCTTTTTATGAGAAATCTGTGGAATGATGTCCAAGGAACTCTTTCCTGCTGCAGTTGCTTTGTATGCATTCAGCCATAGGATCTGGGTCCAAAGAGAAGCATGGGCAGGTGCATTTGCATCATCCTTTGGTTAATGGGAAAACTTGCATATTCTGTGTCTAGTATCAAGGCATAGCTGAAACAGATACTTGACTAGGAGCTGGCACCATGGCTGCTTACTGCTGTACAAAATTTCAGAAGCCTGTTCAGTAGTGTGCCTCTTGCCCTGTGAAGCCTCAGGATCCTTGGCTCTATCCACTTGGTGGCTAATCATGGCCACTGGGCCAGCAGGGCAGATTTTTGTGGACATTTCAATGAGCAATTTTGTGGACTTGCAATGTCTTCTGTGACTCTGAGCCTGGACACCAGAACCACCAGCACCTTCTTTGCAAGCAAGAAGAGGATCAGCCATATCCAAGTTCCTATTATTCTTGTGGGAGGTGATGTTTACTACCTGTACTGCTTCATCAAGAGGCTCTGCTTTGTCCACCATGGAGCCCATATGCAGTGTTACAGTGACATTACACACACACAGTCAAAGTGGAATGTGCATTTGTTCTCCCTGTGAAATGGTGGGCACTAAGTGAACTTAATGCCAATGTTCCTGGCACCATATAAACTGTAGGCACCTGTCTTGCCCTGCACAGCCCCTATGAGGGCACAGATGAGCCTTACCATCTGGTCTAGAATAGTTGAAGAAACATTTCTTCAGTGGTTGAATGCCCAGTGGTTGTATGTCTAGTCCTCTGCAAGCTCTTCGGCCACCCAAGGCTATACTTGTGACCAGGATGCTGTCTGACACTTCCCCAGAAGGGCTATGAACATGCTCGGTGTCCAGAGCTAGACTGAGTGAGATGTGGCAAACATGGCCTCTGTAGTCCTCGGGAATCTTTACAGACCATAGCCTGAGTGGGTTTCTAAGAAAAATGAAGCCGATAGGGCTTTCTCATCCCTTACGTGTGTCAGCCTATAACCCACTGTGTTTGGGGAAAGGAAGGTCACATATAGTACATTCTTGCTCTTTATATGGTGTTTATTAAGGTGGTGAGGCAAACTGGGCTTAACAGAACTTTTCTACTATACCTCATTGTTTTGCCAATTAGTAGGCCCAGTACAAAAGACACAGCCAGCAGCAGAAAAACAATCCAGTGAGTGGATTCTGTTTCGCATAAAGGGGTCAGTATATGGAGGATCGCTGGGGGTACAAACAAGTCGGATCACAAATGATAGACATCAACCCCAGCGACCCCAGAAACGACACAGCATGGCCCGCAATAGATGGAACAAACCGAGACACAAGGTAACCCACGGAGAAAATGGGAGACAACCAAGACAATAAGGTGGTTACATATGATAGAGGTAACCCCATGTTGCCTCCCCACAAAGCCCGCGTTTGTAAGTGCCAGACCTGACCAGGGCGCAGCTGCAGGGAGAGTCAGGAGGTCCTTCCCCAACAGGGAAACTCTGCAGAGTGCATCCACTTCACAGACAGACACCCCACCCTTCCTGCAAGTGGTCCCAGCTTTTATCCCCACAGCAGCACACCTGGCACTCATTTACCCAAGGGCTTTCCTTGCAAGGCCAGCCACACCTTGGAGGAAAGCCAAAAGGCAAACTCATCCCCTCCTCTTAAAGGGCCATGGGGACCACCCATATGTCAACCTTAATTCAGGGCTTGGGGTTCAGACCCCAGCACTTCACTCATGTATCAGAGGAATTACCTTCTGGTCAGAGCAGTGATAATTGCTGCCTTTCCAAAGGTCCGAGTTCAATGCCTTGATTCTCTCAGAAGCTGCTGCTCCTGTCCCCTGGTTTCCCAAGGCTTGCTTTTGGAGAGTTGAATCTGAAGCATTGGCACAGGGGCTGGAAACAATGATGTCCCTGGATATGTTCATGGTTCTTCAGGACTGTGACTTTCATCTTCCTGAATTTATTGTGGCAGTGCTAGCTGGTACTGTCATACCCAGTGGAAGCCACTTGATACTGCAGCTGGATTACCATGCGACCAAAGAAACTTCATCTCCTGTACAACACAGGTTCAGTGCTCCAAGTTGTCCATTGCTGGATAAAGAAGAAACAAGGAGTTCAACGAGGCAGGACAGCAACCGAAGATATGACACAGAAGAAGGGAAAGGATATTAAGACAGAAGTCTTGATGGAAGACAAAGGAGCAGCAGACAGTTGCAAGAATAAGCAGAGGGCTGACAATCATTGGCAAACAGGAAGGTGTATGCAGAATTTGGCCCTTCTCATAGTGCAGAAACCCAAGTGGTGTGGTGGGAGCTCTAGATGCTTTTAGAGCCTTCTATCAACATGTGTGTGTTTTGCATGCACTGTAGGACCTTGTGGAGCTGCATCCAGCTTACTGGGGGTATAACAGTCCAAATTAGGAGCTCATGCATTTGGAGCTTCTAGCTACGACTTAGCTACTACTGTTTTTTCCATAGGTAATTTAGTTCTCTTACACGAGAATTGCTCTGCAAACTGGACCACAGCAAAGTAAGTATGGCTGTTCAGGAGGTCCACTTCACAACACCACCAGTGCTGTGGTCCGAAACATCAATGTAGATCTTCTCCTCCAGAAGAAAAGAACCTTTCTTCTTTTTGCATTGAATAACCTATACTGTGAACCTTCCAGGACTGCTGGTTACTAGCCCCCTTAAGACAGTCTCTTTACTGATTATTTAATATGCTTTGACTTGATGGAGATTCCGAAGTTAATTAAGTCCTTTTTGCTGAAACAGAACCTTCTGATTATAGATAAGAAATTTACTAGTTATTTAACAATGTTATACAGGGCTCCATGAGATAGTATAGACTATATAAGTTTTAATAATATGCCAAGTTACTACATTTTGTTAACATGTCAGGTGATCAGCTACACTTTGTTTGATATTGTAAGATTCGTGCTGATTTGAGCCCAGTTTTGCCCCAACAGGACTGATTTGACAAAGGATGGGGAGTTACTGGGATCAGAATTTTAGCCCCACCAAGTAGGATGCAGAACAATAAGAAAGAAGGATCAGAGAAATGCAGACTTGCATTTTACCCACAGCCAGCAGGTGTTCTGGTGCCTAGTTGGTCATAATATAAAATGCACTGTGGCTTCATGTCTCGCTTCTTTTGGTTTTCTTGAGAAGCTAAAATGCTCCCATGCAAGTAGTACTTAATCTTTTCTTTCTTTCTGTGCAGCAATTTGCCTGCCCAATCAGTTCCGATGTGCAAGTGGCCAGTGCATCCTCCTGCAGCAGCAGTGCGACTCCTTTCCGGATTGCATTGACGGTTCTGATGAGCTCGTGTGTGGTGAGATGTCTTTCCTTGAGATTCAAGTGCTGTGTTCAGGTGTAATGTCTTGCATCCCTATGCAGAGCCCCAGTCTTTGCACAGTAATATTCTTTGAATCCTGGCCAAACACTCTCGCAGTTGTATTTGGCTACTAAATATAGCCGTGCTTTTCCATTGGTCTGTGCAGCAAGAGTGGGAGCTTGCAGCATGGTGTAGCAAGTCTGTAGTGCTGTTATTCCAGGGAATGCAGGAACAGCAGTAGTGAAGATGAACTGAAATCCCAATGTTACTTCAAGCTAATTCTAAAACACTGCATGGGATGGAACACTGCCTTGTTTAGATGGTCCTTCAGATCTGTACTGGGGGAGGCCTGATTCTGCTATGCTTAGTACCTTGAAACTTGCAGAGTTGCTGCTAGGCTTTGGGTGGATTTTAAAAATGTGCAGCCATATCCACTGCAGTTGCAGGGTCAAGTTGGAGGCTGATTATGTGGAGGAACTAGCATGCAATGAGCAAGTCTCCACAAGAGACCACAAACTGGTCTCTTAAAGTGCAAGTAAGAAAAAAATATAAGGAGATACCTTGATTTTTCTAGGCAAAATGTTACTTTGAATTCTCATGGCAGTAGATATATTCAAGTTACAGGCACGCTGATGGCAGTTGCTGTATTAGTCCTTAGTGTTATTTTAGTTTGAAGTGGACAGTAAAAATCACTTACTTGTGCTTTGCTTGCAATTTCCCTCTTTTTGCACCATCAGGATGACTAGTGCATGAAGTTTTCGGGCAATGGGGCTGATAAAGGGAGAGTTTAGTAGCTCATGAGTGGTGTAGCAACATAGCATTGTAGAACAAAAGCATATAGATGTGCTGATCTGCCTGTAATTCATACTGAACAAATAACCTTGTGTTGGGTCTGCGTAGAGAAATGCTGCACTTAATAATGTTGCCTGTAGGACGTTGGCTAATTGCGAGGTTTTTAATATCTTAGAGTCTTGTCAGGTTTTGAAGCACCAGTTCTCAGCAGCTGAGCCACTGTTGGGATGAGAGGAGGGGTCACCAGGTCTGGTCAGGGTAACCTTGTTCCTTCCTGCCATCCTCATGGTGGGCACAGCAAGGAAAAGTGTATTTCATGAGCAAGAGTGGTGCAAGGAACCCAAGTGGTGACTAGAAGAAATGGCCAAAAGAATGGCCACAAAATCTGGTTAGCTCTCCTGTCGGGAATTTCAGACTGAACATGCTTCTCATGCTTCTCCCACGTCTTCCATTTATCTCTCAGCTCTCTCCCAGTTCCCCCAAGCCCCTGGATAATGTAAAGCCACTCCTTCCTTTTTTCTTTTTTTTTTTTAGCTTATTTATTTTCTTTGTGCACTTGGCAAACTTCTGTGCTGCCAAGTTAATGCAGCTGTTTCCTGTTTGCACTTTGGGTCCAGACCAATTACGTTTAACCAAAATGAGAATTATGCATTTTAAATTAGCTAATTTGGGAACATGTTTTAATTTTGGCTTTGATTTTTTCTGGTATCATATCAGAATTAATCTGACTGTGTGAAAGTTAGGGCCTTAGCTGACATAAAAGTTGTCATGCACTAAGTGTGAAAAGTGAGGACTTCAGACAGAAATGAATTCTTGATGCAGAGCTGTTAAGAGTTTATTGGTAGAGCTCTGTATTTCCTTTATCTTCCTTCTCAAATTTCAGTTGGTTTTCATTCCCTTCCACTGAACAGAATGACTGGAGAAAAATTTTATGAAGTGAAGGCTCGAATCTTACATGAACCATTTCACTTCTTACAAATTCATTAAAGGGAAAAGTGGCCTATAGTTTGATCTGAACGTGGAAAATTGATAGGCTTTGGCTAAGTTTATTTTGATTTTTTCATTTTATGAATATATGTATTTGTGTATGAAAAAACATAAAATTATAAATGTTGTGAGAATTGTGGAAAAAAACCATTTTCATTGAAGAATGTCACATATGCGAAAAAATAGAGGTGTCACATCTATTCGGCAAGAACTGTGAATGTGTTACCCATAATCAGGGTGAGATATGATACCTAGCTCCTCTCAAATACAGCAGCACTTTTTATTATTTAACATTGAGCTACATAGGGGAAAAAGAAATAAGAATAGAAAGCATTTGAAATATTCTGGATTGTGTTTTTCTTACAATTTGTAAGGGTTTTTAGAAAACAAATCATATTTTAGGAAGGAAAAGTATTCTATTTTAAGGCCTATATTAGCTAGGAAGACATACACTGCTTAATACATATGGCAGCTGACTGATTTGCTGCACGAGCTTCAGGACAGCAACATATATATTGCTCCATGTTTAATGGCCTCCTTTTTTTTCTCTCCTCTCCTTCCAGAAAAAACAAAGGCAGCTTCAGATGAGTCACAGCCACACAGTAGTGCCATCGGGCCTGTCATTGGTATAATACTGTCACTTTTTGTCATGGGAGGAATGTACTTTGTGTGCCAGCGAGTGGTGTGTCAGCGCTATGCTGGGCCCAACAGTCCTTTTCCACATGAGTATGTCAGTGGCACCCCTCACGTCCCTCTTAATTTTATTGCTCCAGGAAGTTCTCAGCATGGCACTTTTACTGGTAAGGATGGTAAGGACCTTGCATCTAATCAGTACCATTACCCTGTCTGGATCTGGAGTTCCATGGGTTGTTAAGAGTGCTAGATGCGGAATTTTCAAAGAGCAGAAGTCAGATGTTGTTGATCTCCTCAGTAGTTTTGGTATAAACCTTCCATTTGGATCAGATATGTAAAACCTGTTAGAGGCATCTTGCAGATTTTCAAATGCAGTTTTCATGCCAGGCACAGGTATCTGTGATAGAAAGTCTACGGTATTTTGCCAGTATTTAAATCCCTTTTAAATAGTTCATTCTGGTGTATGTAATAAAGCCTGGGTTTGCAAAGTACTTCTTACCTAAGGCCTGCAGAACACTATGCAGTGAACCACGTGCAATATTGGAATCTAACAATGAATGTGCCATTCAGCTCTCTAGTGAGAGCTCTGTTGCGTTGTTCTTTGTATCTGGGACTCAGATGTCCTTGTTTCTGTCCTGTCCATCAAAGGTCTGTACGCAGTTTTGTCCTGTCTGCTCACGATAGGTAAGTTATTCCACAGTGGAAAGAAGCAGAGGAAAGAAGTGAAGCAGCTTAGTTTACTATAATACAAAAAAGCAGGGGTTATACTCCCTCCCCAAAGGTACAACAGCAAATGTGGAAGAACACAGGCAGCCTGGGTGTGGTTGTGCGGTCCAGCTGCTCATTGCCTGAAGTGCAATGAAAACATCCCGTTTGGTTTAGCCCATCTCTGGGACAGCTTTCCTGTTTGCTTTTGGACAAAGTATTCATTCTCTCTGTCTCAGTCCTTCTGTTAAATAGCAAAGCTTCTCTACCTCGCAAAGGACTCAAAGCATCCATTCAGAGAAGTGCATGCAGCAACGATGCTGAGATCGAAGGAGGACTTGAAGTATACATAAAAGCTCAGGGTACTCAGAACCCAGAAACTCATCTAGATTAAGTGATGTACCTCAAATTATTTTACAAATGTAAAATATGCTTTTCGTAGAGGAAGTAGCAAATTCTTAACCAGAAAGCCCTGAGAAGAAAGAGTATCTCTTCATATTGTTCAGGAAGGTGGAAAGTAACTGTTCACCTGTAAACCTGCCAGACAGGGCTGGAATACAGGAAATCCGTACTCCAGAGTGCTTGGAGTCTGCTTTTCATGTCAGCTGAAAATCAGCTAGATAATACTCTTAAAGACAAATGAAAAGATGCGGCACTTTTTCATATTAAACAAGTTTTTGAGATATGCTAATTCTTGTTTTCTTCTAACCATGGCTTTGAAGATAGCCAGATACAACTTATCTTTAGCCTTTCTTGCACTTTACAGACTGTGGTCAGCTGTTCCTGCTTAAATTATGTTTTTATGGTTATCAAGAGGTTTTTGTGGTAGCAAATAAAATTTGAGGATTAAATAATTGCTGGTGAAATCTTTGCAGTGGTGTTTTAAATTGGACTTCACTCTAAAGCTTTTTTAATTAAAGCAAGTATCAGTGGTTTTCATCTGTACCTCTGTAGGTGCTAAACTAAGCTGTCATTATAATTCCTGTTTGTTGTTTGTGATCCACATTGCTGTGACAGGTTACAACAGCTGAAAATATTACCATTGATGCTAATTCTAAATAAAAGACATAGGTTCCTAATACCATGGCATGGTATGATGATCCAAATAGTCACTCTGCTTGTAATAAATATTTCCTGCATCTGAAAAATTTCTGAAAACTTCCCAAACTAAACTCTCCATTAGCACTGAATAGTCTGACAGGAACAAGCTGAAAGTGTATTGTCTGATTTAAGTGTATATTGGAGTAAAACACATTGGAGAATGTTGTCTTCCCTTTTCCTGTCACCCAGGTTTCCTTCCTTTTGTCGCTGCTGATTTTCAGTTTAAGCAGTGATTTTTTTTTCATTACAAATAATTATTTTTTGCTGTTGTTTGTGTACTTGCAATTGAATTTCTTTGGATGGAAATGAAAGCTTTGGAGGTCTCTAGCTTGTTTTTCTTGGGCAATGTATAATGCTTTGTTTGAAAATGCCCAGGTTTGTTTAATGGGAAAATTTCTTAGTTAATGATCTGGGTGATAAGTTTGGATCAACTGTTCTGGAGATTCCTTTCTCAGCCGGGTGTGAGAGCAGGTTGTGAGTTCAGTGCTGCAGTGAAGTGGTCTGGGGGTGAGATTTTTTCTTTACGAATTATGTTGCTCCTTATAATCCTGAAGTTTTTACATAAAACACCATTCCCAAAGTGACAGCCAGTAGTGTTGCAAAGATTTGCCAAGCCATGGATTTGTTTTCTGGTTTGCATTGGTAGATAAAATTGTGATTTACCTAACCTTGTTTTCCTCTCTGTCTCACTACAGCCATCTCTTGTGGAAAATCCATGATTAGCTCCATGAGTCTCATGGGAGGAAGCAGTGGTGCCCCCTTATATGACAGAAACCATGTTACTGGAGCCTCTTCGAGTAGCTCATCCAGCACTAAAGCCACTTTCTACCCACAGGTATGTCTTCAAATTATACCTGTGAGCTGGATATCTCTCACTTCTGAAGAAAAGGAAGATGAAAATTTCTGCTACTGAATAGAATGTTAGTAACAGTTGTTACTGTTACTACAGGGATACTCAGCTGGGTTGTTCCCAGGCACTTGGGTTCTTCTGTCTGGACTCCCTTGGAGATGCCACCTCCTTTGTTCTTTGTAAACTCTGATGTCAGTGGCCCAGTGACGTTTTGCACTGCGTAATGCTGCAGGCACACATGGAATAAAAAGACAAACAAGATGCAACAGGACTGGAATACAAACACATAAGAAATAAGCTTGGCTTGCTGTTTAGATATAGTGTCAATTGTTGATTCAGAAGACCAAGTGCGTGCACTGGGAGAAAACACTGGTCCCAGCAGAGGTTACTTTGCTTGGGTTTGTTCAGCTGTGATTTAGCACCATTTCTGGCTTTTACCTGTTGCAAGTGACAGAATTTTAGTCCCCATGTCAGAGTTTCAGGAATACAACCATGTGTAGCACGAATGGAAATGATTCTCTAAGAAAATGTAGGAGAAACATGCAAAGGTTACTGTTCACTGGCATTTTGTCATATGACAGGTTTTTTTCCTTAGTGCTTCTGAGCAATGCATACGTTCACTCTTCTGTTCACACAAGCTTGCAGTCAATCTGCTAGCTACTGAGGTGATTTTTCAGTAGTATTTAATCAGGAGCCCACATACTGTGTGGGTATATGTGCATTTCTGTTTACATGTACACTGTTATGTTCTGTATGGGTATTTTGATAGTGTTTTGACTGGTGGCAAATGTGCCCTCTCTCCCCTTTAAGACAAACAAAGATGGGAAAGAGAGGCTTGTGAGTTTATCTGTTGTTAAAGTAAAATGATTAGTTATTTCTTGCATTACCTTCTCAATCAAGACATCAAGAAGCTAGTCACAACCAGCATATGGTTGGAACTCAGCAGCCCTCCTAGTTTAGCTTGTCTCGTGCTTCACCATGAGAAGCATGCTGAAGAATTTGATGCTAGTACCCGATTGATGTGTCAGTCACTAAAAAGGATGAACAGAAAAAACTTAGATGAATTTATATAGAAAAAGACCTTACTTAAATAAATCTTGAAAGAGAACACAAGCCCAAGAGCTGATCTGAATGTGTCATTCTATGGGATCTGTGCTGGCCAAAAGATAACTCTTCCACTGGACTTCTGACCTAAGCTAATCTATCTGATACTGGGAATTCTTCTTTTCTTCTTCCGCACTTTCCACTCTGGGCTATGTCACCCAGGACCTGTGTGGATGGTATTAGCCTTTCCTTCAGGGAAAGTATGCTGGATTCTTACAAGGAAGCTGTGCAAGGGCTGTGTTAAATTAAAGCTACTGCTTATTGCAAATATTTTGATTGGTTCTAACTGGTAGCTAATTACTCAGATTCAGGTTAATAATAAAAAGGAGAGATCTGAGCATCCAGTTGTCTTTTTTTTTTTTTTTTTTTGCTTTGTTTAACATCTTCGTGGTACTGAAAGATGGTCCAGTGAATAGAGACTAGGAAAGAATTGATGTCACTGGACCTATGCCAGTTTATATACCTGAGAACCTAGCTACAGGTATCTTGTTTGCTGTATTTAATCTCAAGGTGGTGTTGATGCAGCTCAGGGTGCTAGGAGGAGAGAATCCAGAAGTAGCATGCAGTGCTCCTTTAAAGAAGAGGATTTCTGAAAGACACTTTTGAGGCAATTGCTCATCATTCCCCACAGCTGGCAATGAATGGTATTCAAGCTTGTCTCCCTTCACATGAATCTGGATGCAGGGCTTGTCAGTAACAATGAGCTCAACTCAGTGGCCAGGAATCATTTTCCTAGATGCTGCATAGTGAAGACCAAAACAATGGTCTCCTCTCCAATGATTTTGCAGTATTATGAGAGAAGAACAGAGGCAGAGGAAAGATGCTGTCATGGTCACTGTGGCAGGCCATGGCTTGGCAGAATGCCCAGGACGGGCTGTGGACAAGATGCTCACATAGGTAGCAAGGCCCTACCATCAACAGCAATGCTGTAGTTTTCCACATCAGAAGGGATGAAGCACTCTCCCTGTTTTTAGGCCAGTGTCCTGCTGGCCATGTCAGGGGTTCTGCTTCCTTCTAGGGGAAGAATCCTAAAGGATTCTGAAGCATAATAAACTGTTTTCTTAGTGTGAGGGTTACCAGCAACCATGTATATGCACACACAGACTAGAGCAGGCTATAATGATTTTTTAGCTCTTGGGCTCTTTGCATTGTGAACTGTGCTAAAATGCTATGTTTACAAAATGACAGTAAAAAGGAATTATTCAGGGGAGGATAGAGTTGTATTAGTTGCAGTAAAGGAACTTGGACTCCTGACCCTGCTATTGAGTGGGAGTATGTTTAGGGGCTGGGTGTGGAACAGACTTTGTTTCCCTTTAGCATCTGCTGAGGATGGTATCAGCCTTTATGTCCAAGGAATTGCACTGAGATTCAGCAAAACTGGGTCTGTTTTCCAGCTTTACCCCAGCCTTCCAGTGTAATAGTGGATGTGGCAAGGAAGAAAATTCCCTGTACTGTGAAAGCTTTGAAGGCCTGCAGTATACCTAAGCCCAGAGTAGAGTCACTTCCGTGATCTTTAAAAATGCATTAACCTACCCAAGCAGCAAGGAGAGGAAACTAAAATAAGGATGAGTGACAGACTGAAAGCATAAATAATATTTTCAAAATAAGTAGAGTTGTATAATTAACCCAAACTTTTCCACTGTTGTTTCCTATTCTTCCTAGATCTTGAACCCACCTCCTTCACCAGCTACAGATCGCTCCCTGTATAATGCAGAGATGTTTTATTCTTCAAACATTCCTTCAACCACAAGATCTTACAGGTACAGTTCAGATAAAAAGGTTTGATAAATCTTCTATTGATCTGTCCTTTAGTTTTGGATCTTAAGCAAAATGTTCTTGTTCAGACTTTACCTTGTTTAAATAAACAAGGATGGTCACACTCAAAGGGTGGCGGTCAATGGCTCAATGTCCACATGGAGACCGGTGACAAGTGACGTTCCTCAGGGATCGGTACTGGGACCAGTGCTGTTTAACATCTTTGTTGGTGACATGGACAGTGGGATGGAGTGCACCCTCAGCAAGTTTGCGGATGACACCAAGCTGCATGGTGTGGCAACACACTGGAGGGAAGGGATGGCATCCAGAGGGACCTTGACAGGCTGGAGAGGTGAGCCCATGCCAACTTCATGAAGTTCAACAAGGCCAAGTGCAAGGTCCTGCACCTGGGTCGAGGCAATCCCAAGGACAAGTACAGGCTGGGTGGAGAATGGACAGAGAGCAGCTCTGAGGAGAAGGACCTGGGGGTGTCTGCTGATGAAAAACGTGAGCCAGCAATGTGTGCTTGCAGCCCAGAAGGCCAACTGTGTCCTGGGCTGCGTCAAAAGAAGCGTGGCCAGCAGGTCGAAGGAAGTGATTCTCCCCCTCTACTCTGCTCGTGTGAGAGCTCACCTGGAGTACTGCGTCCAGTTCTGGGGTCCCCAACACAAGAAGGACATGGAGCTGTTGGAGCGGGTCCAGAGGAGGCCACAAAGATGATCCAAGGGCTGGAGCACCTCTGCTATGAAGACAGGCTGAGAGAGTTGGGGGTGTTCAGCCTGGAGAAGAGAAGACTCCAGGGAAACCTTAGAGCACCTTCCAGTACGTGGGTGGGCTACAAGAAAGCTGGAGAAGGACTTTTTACAAGAGCATGTAGTGATAGGACAAGGGGTAATGGCTTTAAACTGGAAGAGGGTTGTCCAGAGAAGCTGTGGCTGCCCCCTCCTTGGAAGTGTTTAAGGCCAGGTTAGACGGGGCTTGGAGCAACCTGGTCTGGTGGGGGTGTCCCTGCCCACATGTGGGTTGGAACTAGACGATCTTTGAGGTCCCTTCCAACCCAAACCATTCTATGGTTCTATGAAATAAACCTTTCCCTCTCGTAATAAATGGCCAATCACAATGAGATTATGCCAGTTTTGATGTTAAACATTGGCTCTGTGTTCTTATTTTGGCACAACATTGTTTAGTGCCTTTCAGTACAGTGTTGCTGAGTAATAATGCGAGATATATATTGCATTTATATGATATATATGCTGTGTGACAGTCACTTAGCATCTTGTATAGAGAAGGTGTTTTCTGTTCTGTTCCTCAACCTTACCATAAAACTCCTTGAGTCAACCTGTTTGTTAGTGACTGGGCTAAGTGGTCCTGGTGGTCTCCTTGGGCTGGTTAGGGCCTGGAAGGATGCACTGCTGGCTGAGGGTATTTGTGCCATTCAAATTTAACACAGTTCAAATATTTCTTGTTGGGTTCCTATGAAAACCTGAATTAATGCTCAGTTAGTGTTAATGAGCAGGCATCTTGACTGAGGACACGGAGCTGTTTGTTTTCAATCTTTTTCTTTCTTTTTTCCCCAGATTGCAACTAATGCATGTGCTTTTTTTTTTGGCAGGCCATACCTTATACGAGGGGTAGCTCCACCCACGACCCCATGCAGCACAGATGTTTGTGACAGTGACTATACTACTAGTCGATGGAAGGCTAACAAATACTATATAGATTTAAATTCAGACTCTGACCCTTATCCCCCTCCACCCACACCTCGCAGTCAGTACATGTCGGCAGAAGAAAGTTGCCCTCCGTCTCCTGCCACGGAACGAAGCTATTTTCACCTCTATCCCCCTCCACCCTCTCCTTGTACAGACTCCTCATGACCTCAACAGAAGGAACTTTTCCTGTAAATATTTTAAAATATGAACAGATTTTAAATATATATTTTATGATTTAAAAATAAATTGGGGTGGGAATTTAAAAAAGAAATGTGAATAAAAGTGGGTGGGAGGGATGGGGCTGTGAAAAATTGTACAGCAGAAGAATATTTATAAAATTGATTTTTTTAACTTAATTTCCATTCTTTTGTGCCATAATTGCCTTTTTGAAGTCATGAAAATGACTCAATCGCCAAAGGATTTGGGGAGAGAATGTTGAGCCTTTTTACACTTTTAAGTCACTTTTTTTACATGCAAAGTGTATGTAATTCTTTTTATTAATGTGAGACAAGAAAGCGAAGTGGCTTGTGGAAGGAGGAGTCTAAGAGATGTAAGTTTATTCACAGAGAAGAAAAACATGTTTGAATAAAATTGTCAGTATCTCATCCCTTCACCACCACTGGGAGAAAATACGCAAAGATCACAACCCTCAGGTGCTTATGTCTGCAAGTGAGCTGAATGCTTCCCAGCAGAACTCATATGCTGAGACATGGATTTCAGACCTCCCTCTCCACTTGCTTAGCATTAAACTGGAAGAACACTTCCAGCTTAACTAGGCCCACAGGCATCATGCCCTACCTCGTGTCAGTGCCACTCTGCATACGGCCAATTCTGGAACTGATTCAAGCTAAAAATGATAACCAGTCCTAAAAACTCGGGTTAGCTCCAATCAGTTCCCCACTTGACTGGGTGAATGGTATTGACCTGTGGGTGAGAGCACGGCGCAAGTTTGAAGTGGTATTTAAGCTAAGAGAAATGCCTGACAAACTTCAGATTTGGTCAGACTCACCATTTGAATTGTGATGAAACCAAGCTCCTTCATCCTTCCCTGTGAGGCTTTGATGACTGTAATAGTCAGCTGCTTCTCAAAATACAGTGCTAGTTCTCTTTTTCCCAGAAGTCCGGTAATTCACTGTGACAGGTCTCTGAGATGTTCACCTGTGCTGACTTGATCAGAGAATTGCTTCGTCTCTAATGTTCATTTTCCAAAGTGGAATTATTTGGTCACTTGTCTGCATTTAAATGAGGGAAGTTGTTTGGTGTTTAATCAGTGTTTGTAGAAAATCCTATCTGCCTAGCTCAAACCAAAAACATCTGCCATTCAAACAGTTTAGTCATATCTCATAAAAATTTGCCACAAAATTATTTCTAGTTTGGAAATAGACAGAAAAAGCATGAAGGAGGAAGATGAGGAGACAAATACTTCTTCCTAATTGTGTTGAAATAAAAAATATTTACTCTCATACAAACTGCTGTAACCTAAGGACATTGTGATCAGCAAAGTGCTCATGTTCCCAACTCCTTCCAAAACCACCCTTTTGGGGATGGGGGGCTAGGATCAGTTCCTTTCAAAATGCAGAAGACAGATAATTTTTTGCTTTGATTGCTCTCTTGCTGTATCAAAGGGGATTGAGTATTGTATGGCACTTTATAAATTCAGCTCTGGTGATGATAATGTGAGTGCCTACTTGGGACATCTGAGGGAAGTTCTGAATGTGCAGACTCGCACATGTTTCTGCAGCTGCTGAATAACAGATGTGTTGTTGGGCCTTTGACAGCCTTACTATTGTTGGCAACAATGGAAACTTTTTTCTTGTTAGAACTTAAACTGTACTTGGTTTTGGGTCTTTTTAGCAAGTTCCTTGAAAGCACATCAGAGGAACCCTACAACTCTGGGACAGAAGTCTTTGTTGTGGTGGTGGAGGGGCTGGGACCACAGTGTTCTGATCCAGTTTGTGTTTTCAGGTTTATTGATCCAGATCTGTTCTTCCTATCTACATTGTTCAAGGACAGGATTTGTGCTGTCACTGGTGAGCACAAAGAAGGTGCCCACCAATTTTCATGAAGAAAATACAGAACTGGAGAATACGGCATTGGAGTTTAAGAGTGGGTTCTTTCCCCATCCCCTATCAACATTAGTAATTCTGTCATATACAAAGAGGGACAAGGTCATAGTTTGTTACTCTTAGAGTGGCTTGGCAGATCTCTGAACTAATGTTAATGATTTGGTGAAACAAAGCAATTCTCATGTGATCAGGTTTCAGTGAACTAAATTAGGACTACAGATCCACAAGATATTTTATGTACCACATCGATCATATAAAGGAGTACTTGTTCTACAGTAGTTGGTAGTCCAATTTCATATCATGTGTAATTTTGTGCATGATAAATATTCACCATTCACAATTCATTAGCTTAGTTGTTCTGTGTTACACTTCTAGCTTAGAGACATACTACATTAATTTTCCTGTGATGACACTGGATGCAAAATTAAATTGTGGGTTTTTTCATTAAACCACTGATCTTTTTAAAGACCCACAACTGTAACATCCCTAACCACTTCATCTGAAAACTTGTATCCTATTACAAAGTTTGGAGCTGAGTTCAGGAACATTAGCATTCTTGATGAGACCTAAACTATCTTTGGAGTCAAGTTCTTTTGGAGCTTAAGTATTCAGAAGGAAGTGCTTGCTGAATGGGATGAATTAAGCTTGTACGTTTTTATTTCAGTTGGACATTCATAGCCTCTTGCTGCTGATGTTTGCTGAGAAATTGCCTCCTCTGAGGCACCTGAAGTTTGGTGAGCTAAGCCCCACGCTGCTCCATAATGATTTTAAAAGCTTCTTCTAAAAAGAATTTGTATACAAATTTAACATTTAAATACTAAATATTATTTTTCATTACTGTAGACTATATACTTTAAAAAGATTACTGCACTCATGGTGCTAGAAAAGACCAGAAAGAAAATTTGAGTGACAGGAGCTACTTCTCTCCAGAAATATCCTCAGTGTGCTCTTAGTGGTTTCTGTCCTTTGAAGTAAAATGTAGAAAATAATAGGTGCTATTTTCTTCTATTTCAAGATAAGAGACAGAGTTGCAAAGAATTAGTGAATGCATATGACAAGTTGTGGCAGTTCAGGGCTGGACAGGAAATTAATGGGGGAAAGTTGCATTTTGGTGAGGTTTAGGCATAGTTTTAATAGTGTAAAATTTTCTATGAGAAAGCTGACTGAAATATTGCAAGAGCTCTCCCCTGTGAACCTGCAGGGGTGATTGGACTCCCTGTGTGAGATTGGAAGTACTTGAATCAGTGTTTTCAACCACTATTTTCCAAGCCCATTATGACTGCATATCAGCACTTGAAATGGCTCAGGGTGTAACACAGAACTGTGTGTGGAGAACAGGTAGCAATGGGGAAGTGATATGGTTGATCCTGTGTTACATTTACAGGACAGATGTCCTAGCAGAGAGCAGCTTACCTGCAGACATGAAAGCATCTACTCGGGTCGTCTTCTCTTTTGTAGAATTTGTCCTGTCTGTCTGCAGGGCAGCTGTAGCAGCAGTGTGAAGCTGTAAGGTAAATGGACGAGTCATGATCTTCAACAGTGGAGTATTCTTTAATTTCAAGCAAAAGTTTTGTGTAAATTACAGCTTGACTTTACATCAGCTAGACTGGCCAACAGCCACTGCACCCTGAAATTTGCAGTGGAGGCAATTGATTTGTTCATTATTGCTGGATGACTTTGAGGAAAATTCATTAGCACTATCCCAGCTGTCTTACTGGTTTTGTTTTCTTCTGTCTGGACAGTTTGCTAAAGAGCACTTAGGCTAAGATTAAGCTGAATCTGTATGTATGACAAATAATGTTTTCTTTAGGATAGTGTCAGTACAAAATGCCCCGAGTCTAAAAATGAGACTGTGCCATTATCAACGTGTTCTAAAGAAGGTGGAAATGAGTTGAAACAAGTTTCATCTTTTGGAATAATGGGTTTGATTTTCAGTAATAAACCTTGATCTCTCTGGTTTGCAGAGGGTGCAAGCACTTCCCTAAAAGTTCTGATTCTTTTTTAAGTAACACCAAATGGTCTCTTTCCTCAACACTTGTTCTACACACCGAGGATGGGCCTTCTGAAAATCTCCAGTTCCATTTATCCTAGATTTTCCACCTGCTAGCTAGATTTAGGTCATATGCTAGATGTAGGATTCATCATGTTCTCCCTGGTTTTGTGCCCACTGGTGCCTCTTAGATTCTGAGGCTTTTGAAGTTCTGGAGGTCTGTGCACAGCAGTGAAAAAGGATTTGGAAGAAGGAGCACACAGTAAGGGATGGTCACACAGGGCTGATGTGCCAGTTGCAAGGATGTTCCTCCATTGTCTGCAGGGTCAGATCCCTTTGCTACCGAGAGAGCTCCTGTGCTACCCTTCATCACAGCCTCTGGAGCACGTTGTACTACGTTATGTGTGGTCAGTTGTGTGTCCCGTTTGCTTCAAGCTTTTTTGGAAGTAGATCTTTTCTGATATCAGTCATTTTGTTGGGGGGTATGTTGAGTCAGTCCACATGAGTAGCTGTGCTTATAATTGTACTACAAGTGATACCTATTAATGTCAGGAAATGAAAACAGAAGGCAAATATGTTCCCAATAATTAATAACACACAAGAGTGCCTGGCATGGAGCCCTGAATTAGAAGTCACATATTTGCTGTTACAGTGTTGAAGGACATTTTATAAACATCCATGTTTGGACAGGGCCTTAGACAAGACACAGTCAAAGATCATAGTCATTTACAGATCAGTTATTCAGATGTTTCTGTGGTTTTACTATGACTCCATTATGAATTATGAGTGCAGTTCTCCATAAATTTGGCTTGTCTGTGGAAGATTCAGGGATGGCTGAATCCTAAATTCTGAGCAGTGTCTGCTGGTTCTGCTGCTGTTCCCTTAGGTATTGCAACACTTTCTGTTCATCATTAAATGTAAAAAACCTTTTCTTTAGCTATTGTAAGCTTAGCTAAACAGCTTAAGGTATTTACCACATATTAAAAGAAATATTAATATACATAGATATTTTCAATCCTGTCATGTCTTCTAGCTCTCCTTCCTGAGAACACTTACTCTAGTTTTTGTAAAGCGTACTTTTCTTTAATTTGTTTATTTTGAGGTTGGCCAACTATGCTGTGGGCCTTTTCACATAACATCATACTCCCTGAAGGAAAAAAAGGAGAAGCTGGTTTTAAGTCAATGTTAAGCTGATAGTAATGATGAAAACCAGTCTCATACAAATGGCTTCTGCATTCCACAACAGAATCCTTCCAAATGCTATGTCCTGACATACCAGCCACATTCCTAGCCACTTGTGACAGCAAGCTGCCCCATCCTGCCTGTTTCCAGCATGAACCATCGGCCTTGTTGCAGCCCACCTCTGGAGCTGGGCTGAGTTCTCCCCAGCCAACACAGAGTCCTGGTGGATGGAAGACCACAATGGCAATTCCTAAATGAGTCATTTTACATTGACAAACTATGGGCAGGGAATGTGCTTAGAGAACTTATCAGAAGAGAAAAGCAAGCTGGACAGCTACAGTAAGTGACCAGCGTTCACGTCTCTGAAAAGCAAGTCCACCCACTGACACACCTTTCTCTCCCTACGAATGACGCTCTCCTGTGACACATTCCCAGGGTAGCTGTGGTTGACAATGGGAGCGATATTCCAGTTTAATTTGTACAGAGATCCCGCAGTGTGTAAGAAAGCATGGAAATATTTTGGTTGCAACTACAAACACAATAGTTGTAAAGGGGATTCATCAGCCTACAGACATAAAAGATGTTGAAAGCCAGAGGACTGCTTTTCTGTTTTGTGTGGAATTGGGAGGACATCATAAACAGACCGCTTTCTTACTTACCTAATCGTGTCGCAATTGCTGCTATTGTAAATGTACATGAATATACAAAGAGTACCAAGAATTTTTATGATAAAACCTCTACACAATATTTTTAGTATTTATATTAAATTGTGTATTCTGCAAAAAGCCTGATAATTACAGCTTTATATGTGTATCATTTTGTAGCATTTGTTACAACAAAAGACAACCAAACCCAATACTTCAGTGCCTTGTGTATTTTAAACAGTTCAGCATATTAACTGGGGAAAAAAGTAAAGCTTTAAATCACAAGTGCCCCAAAATTATATGTAGATTGTACTCCACTGACTTTAACAAAGCTTTGTGTCATTGTTAGGGTTCTCTTCAGTTAAAATACGTACATCCACAAGTTGTGGAACTAACTGAAAGCTGACAGCTTCTGATTTTGTTTAGAACATGCAAGTCTTGAATTTGTAATTATTGGAATTTCTCTCAAATGCATTATTTCAAGTGAACTTTAATTTATATACTCATATCTAGTTCAACAGAAATCTTGATACCTGTGAAAAATACATAACATTTAAAAAAAAAAAATGCCAGTAACTGACACTTACTTTTTGGGGGATTAAATTGACACTATTTTCAGATTGTCACTACAGTACTTTTCATTAGAGCCATAAAATCTTGTGTTACAGGAAGTCTTTACCAATTATTTTCCCAAGCATGGCCTTCTAGCATGTAGTACAGTCTTAAGAAAAACTTCTTTGAGGCTTTCATCGCTTCAAACCATTATATGTTAACAATTTTCTGCTCATGAAACTGCAGTGTTTCTTTATGTTAACTAAACCAAAGTCTTGTTTGAAGTAACTGGTATTTTGTATAAATATCTCTACAGATAACAGACTCTGCGTTTGTACTATAGATCATGTGGATTTTGTTTTATAATAAATACTTTTAAAAGATTTGATTAGCAGCCCTTTTTGTGAGTGAAACTGTTTCATCACCTACAGTAGATATAACCAGTCAGTATCACAGTTGTTTTAGGTACTGTTTAAGATAAGGATAGTGTTGCAGTCTCCTTGTTTTAAATTTTAAAATGTACAATAACAGAAAGAGCAAGGAGGTGAAGAATTTGTTTGGAAAACTGTTTGCCTTTAGAATTAAAATTGTTAGCTAGCTATAGAACTCACCACAAGTTTGTCAGCATCGTTACCTTAGCAAAAATGTTGCACTCCATGGGAATAATCTGTGTTTTGACTAGACCAGACCAGATCTGTATTTTCTTTTTTTAATTGTATGGTATCTTTTAAATTGATGCTATAGGATGTCAAAGCAAATCTTTTAACTAATGACTTCTTTTTTTAAATGGTGAACATACTTGAAAAATAGTTCCACTGTTGTCTTGGTTTGAAAGACAGGTGTCTGCTAAGGAAGGCAGGAGCCCCCCTTGGAACGGAAAATACAACCCCCTCCCCTCCGAATTATTATAGAATTGAAATCAAGGGGCTTTCAGGCAAAGATATGAGGAAATGGGAATAACAGTTTTTACTAATATATATATATATATACAACAAAACTATAATACAGAGGAACTGGTTAAAGGCCTGACAGAGTCAGGGATACAACCTGGCCCCCTGCCGGGCAGGGTGCTGGTAGCAGTCCGATGTAGTGGCAGCTGCAGTTCTCTTTGAAATGGTCCTGCTGAAGCGGTGATCTTGTAGAAAAAAAGTCTGGTCCTCCTCCGAAAATCCGGTGGTGGTGCAGTCCTTGTCCTCTGGGATCCCAGCGGGTAAGGCTGCTCGTGCTGTTCCAAACCCCAGATTTTATCCCCAGTGGGAATGCTTGGCTCCCTCCCCCTGGCCGGAGCATCTCCCAAAGGGATGGAGAGTCCTGGGGCAAGGCACTGATGGGCCATTGACAGAAGAATAGTCCGGGTGCAGGTTATCTCTGGGTCATGGGCAAGGCATTGTTGGGGCTATTCACAGAAGCTGGTCCCGAGGGGGGAGGCAAGGAACATCGGCACCTGGTTTCAACAGCTCGTGGTAATAGAATACATTGTAACCCAGGACAACTGTGACTAGTTTTCTGCATTCAATATTGGTGGTCTCAGATTTGTGAAATTTACTGTCTTAACCTAAAAGTCAAAATAATCATTAATCCAGACATTCTTTCTCCTGCATGCTGGTTAGATGAGACTCAGAATGAAGGAAGTCTTTCTGAGCAGTCACCAGCAGACCTGGTGATGTCCCAATTCCATTTCTTTGGATTTTCCCAGAGTAAGAAAAATATACAGCATATAAACTGAGAGACATGCTTCTGTTTCCCACAAAGTTCTTTCAGGTTTTGTATTGTACTGAACCAGAAAGTGTTGAAGAATTTTTCATTTTAGTCACATTACCCTTGCTAATAATGCGTAATGTAAATGGACCCTGGACTAGCCATGTGATGAGTGCCAAACCCTAGTGATTTATTCCATCACACATTTGTAGTACGAGGAAAAAAACTGAAGGATCTGGACCTCTGGTGCTGTACGCAGTCTGGAACAGGCCATCCATCGTCCGATTGTGCTAGAAAAGATGGACCACATTACCCAGAAGAACAGAAAGCTTTTTAGGACTTCATATGGCATGAAGCAGAGTAGCCCCAGTCTTCTTTCCAGAACTCCTGGCTGTAGCTGGGCTTTCTCAACTGCGAAGATGCACAAGGTCTTCATCTCTTGGAGTGGACCCTGACAGACACAGTGGCTGGTTGCAGGTAGGTGTTTGATAGCTGTATCCAATACAAGGAATACAGATTTCTACATGGCATAACTTTAATTCCTGCTCCTCCAGTGCCTCAATCCCAGATGTTTCAGGGTCTCTCTTGAAACTAGAGGAGACAGTATTTTATTTTTGCTCCAGAAAAGCCTGCTCAGCTGTCTGACTGGTGGTGTCTGCCAGGGGCCCGAACTGCGTCCGGTCCTGTTCAGTACATTCATTAACGACCTGGCTGAAGGGACAGAGTGTGTCCTCAGCAAGTTTGCTGATGACACAAAGCTGGGAGGAGTGGCTGACACATCAGAGGGCTGTGCTGACACCCTGCCTGACCTGGACAGGCTGGAGAGCTGGGCAGGGAGAAACTTAATGAAATTCAATAAGAGCAAGTGTAGAGTCCTGCATGTGGGGAAGAACAACCCCATGGGTCAGTGCAGGCTGGGGGCTGAGCTGCTGGAGAGCAGCTCTGGGGAAAAGGACCTGGGAGTCCTGGTGACAGCAGGGTGACCATGAGCCAGCAATGTGCCCTCGTGGCCAAGAAGGCCAATGGCATCCTGGGGTGCATGAAGAGGAGTGTGGCCAGCAGGTCAAGGGAGGTTCTCCTCCCCCTCTGCTCTGCCCTGGTGAGGCCTCATCTGGAGTGCTGTGTCCAGTTCTGGGCTCCCCAGTTCAAGAGGGACATGGAGCTACTGGAAAGAGTCCGGCGCAGGGCCCCTGAGATGATGAAGGGATTGGAGCATCTCCCATCTGAGGAGAGGCTGAGGGAGCTGGGTCTGTTTAGCTCGGAGAAGAGGAGGCTGAGGGGGGATCTCATCAATGCTTATCAATATCTCAAGGGCGGTGTCAGGAAGATGGGGCCAGACTCTTCTGGGTGGTGTCCAGTGACAGGACAAGGGGCAATGGGCACAAACTGGAACACAGGAGGTTCAATCTGAACATAAAGAAACACTTTACTGTGAGGGTGACAGAGCACTGGAACTGCCCAGAGAGGTGGTGGAGTCTCCATCTCTGGAGACATTTCAAACCCGTCTGGACGTGTTCCTGTGTGATCTGCTCTAGGATCCTGCTATAGCAGGGGGGTTGGACTAGATGATCTTTGGAGGTCTCTTCCAACCCCTACCACTCTGTGATTCTGTGATCTTGTTCACAAAACAAGGGAGAGGGCAGGTGGCAAAGGGACAGCATCTTTTCTTCCAGTTTTGCTAAAAGGTTATTTTTCCTCTGACTAAAGAAAAATAAATTATCATTATTTTAAAAGGAATTTTCATTTCCTTCACATTAGTTGTGTTATTCAAAGTTGTTTCAAACACTGAATTACTTCTTTTGAAGATGGATTAGTGTGTGTTTGTTTGTTTTTAATTTGAGTGACATGTTCTTTGCCACACTCTTATATCAACCACTTTTGGTTTTAGGAATCTATAGAATTCTATTTCTTAAGTTTTACAACCAGAAGGATTCAAAAAACGACAAAGATGGGCAACAAAGCTGGTGAAGCGTGTGGAGCACATCTGATGAGGAGCAGCTGAGGGAACTGGGGGTGTTCAGTCTGGAGAAGAGGAGGCTGAGGGGAGACCTCGTTGCTCTCTACAACTACCCGAAAGGAGGTTATAGAGAAGCAGGGGTCATCTCTTCTCCCAGGTAACAGTGACAGGATGAGGGGTGATGGCCTCAAGTTGTACCAGGGGAAGTTTAGGTTGGATATTAGGAAAAATTTCTTCACTGGAAGGGTTGTCCAGCACTGGGACAGGCTGCCCAGGGCAGTGTTGGAGTCCCTGTCCCTGGAAGTATTTAAGAGATGTGTAGATGTGGTGCTGAGGGACATGGGGCAGTGGTGACTTGGCAGTGCTGGGTTAATGGTTGGACTTGATGACCTTAGAGGTCTTTTCCAGCCAAGGCGATTCTATGATTATTCTGTGGCATTTTCTCTGTGGAGATGATAATCTGTAGCCTGTAATGTAAGAAATCAGATAATTCATACTTCGCTACAATATGTGTGAACAGAAACACATAAGCATCTGTCTTCCAAAAGTCAATCTTGGGTGTCTAGAAAGACTGAAATCCTCAGTATTACCAACAACTTTTCTCATTTAAGTGAAGCAGTTTAGTTACAATCAGCTTAAATTGTATATAACAACTGACCTCTTGCCTTCTTGGTCCTCTTTCTGTCTTTGTAAGAAAGCCAGTGTTTATCTGTGATGTTTACATAAATGTAAGTGAAGTGGCATTGAAACTCAGTGTGTCTGGTAAGCTTTGATAGGGTAACACTGAGCTCTCAGTATTAAACATCACTTGTTTGCCAAAGGTCTCAGTGCATCTCTGATTTAATAGAAAATAGATTAAGAATTTATGAGAATAATTAGTTCTATTAGTTTGTAATTGTGGACTAAGGGAGAACTGACTGTAGAATAAAACTTAGGTAGAAGACATAAATCAAAAAGGATAAGAAAAGACCCTGGATGTCCATAAGACAGGTTCCTCAAAGACCAGTCAGGTAAGTCAACAGACTGGAGGGAGCAGACAATCCTCCAAGATATGCAAATAACATCCATTTGAGATCAAAGTCTGCAGTTATGGCAGAATTGTTCTGCTAAAACAGACATACTTCTCCCATTTCAAAGACTGAGAACACACAGCCAAAATACTTACTTAAATCGGCTTACAAGCATTAAAAGTTTTAGATAATAATGTCAGCAAGTTGCATATATTTAGTGAGCTTCTCAGTAGAGTGATTTCTTCTTCCTCTTCATCTTTGAAAGAACACTCCCAAGTTAATGTTATTCTGTAGTAAATATAGCTCATATCCTCTCACAAGTTAATAGTTCTAACAACAAATGACTTATTTTTAAAGTTTCCAGGGTGTCACCAATATTTGGAGTTACAGAGATGATAATCTGGATTTAGATTTCAAAAATCTCTAGCATCATAGTATATGAAACCCATGCTTAGAGACAGAAAAGTTACTTAAAACTTACTTTCTCCTTTTGCTTAAAGGCTGCATCAGCCTTGTTAGAACAAGGATTTCATACTGGCACAAGCAGCCGGGGTAAACTTGTGATCACCACCGAGGGTGTCCACTGGTGGGATTTAAATGCCACTCGTGATTCCAAGTGATCTTTGATAAAATTTCCGGTGTGGCTTAGTCCAGAGAAGGACAGTGCAAGGAAACTAGCTGTGTGCAGCTCCTAGAAGATGCCAACGTGTGTCAGTGAGACTCTTAGTTGAAAGTGGAAATTTTATCAGTAAACTCTGTAAATCTTTAAACATGACAAGACATGGGAGGTTCAAAATACATCACCCTTTGAAGTCTCAGCTGCAGTATGCAGCTTCTCTCTTGACTGGCTGTGACACCTGGTGGCATCTGTTGATGTGGTGGGATTTTGTTTGTTCCTAAAGTTAGCTAATTAGAACAAAGAATTTTCTCTTCCTCTCAGGGAAGTGTATGAGTAATTTGTTTGTTTTCCTTTCAGCTTTTCATTTTTGCTGCTCTCATTATCTGTAATCAAAGTTGCCAAGGGCAGCCAAGCCGTCCGCTCACTATCTGGCTGCTTAGTTACTTAAACAACAACAAAAGGAGTTAATAGCAGTTTAATTCCTCCTGTCAGTCTTAAGTGTGTCAACACTACTTAGAACAAGTCAGTGGCACATTTCAGAGAGAAGAGACTGGTCTTTGAGCATTCAGCAAGATTTGGTAGTACTGCAAGCCAAAAGAACTTGTGACTTTTCTTCATTTTATGATTCATCTGGATCTGTGACCTTACTTTACAGGCTGCATCACTTCTGTGTTTCTGCTGGCCTTTCCTCCTTTCATCTGACATGGAGATAGGGCAGACTGCCTCTACCCATGCACAGAGTCCAGACCCAGAGACCCTCCACCTTAACCTCAAAGCCACCAAAACAGATGCTGGCCTTTTCCTTATAGAGCTCTCCATTTGTGCCCTCCTCTGATGCAGCAGGATCCAGCTGGTGCAGGCAGGTTGGGCATAAAGGATGCACTTTCTTGAGCAAAAGCAGCATAGGGATGATTTGTGATGGTGCCTCTGCTGTAAAGGTGCTGGAGTTTCAGATGACTTCTACTAAAAAACAACTGCAGTGACCAAAGATTATCTGACCTTGAAGACTACAGGTTAAGAAGTACCAAGAATAAACTGCCCTGCCTCCAGTGTAGCAGACAACTACTCATTTTAACTGTTTGCCCCTCCCTTTAGACTGCTAGGTTGAGTTGGGCATATGGGCAGACTAATATGGTATGGTAGGAACAACATATGTAAAGTTATTAGAGCTGATGATTGATGCCCATTGCCTTTCTCACAGTACTACTTGGCATTTTTTCTTGCTGTTTCACTAGATCTGGCATTTACAGGGAGACATACACATTGAAAAATATAAATAAATACTTCAGAGCTTAGCACTAACCAAAGCCACAAGGTGGCACGGTCATCTGTTGTGAAGCATTGCTCACCCAACTTAATTTCCCAAAGGAAACAGAGCTCCAGAGCTGCCCATTTGACAGAAGGCAGAAATAATTTTTCTTATGTAGACTGCTTGTTTTGCTTGTCTCTAACAGGAAATATGCCGGTGCCTGACCTGCCCACAGACAGCCTTGTCCTTCGACCTGGAGCAGCCCATGTTTTGCTATTCACTTCTAACAGAAAGACACCCAGCAGTGATGTGTCTCTTGACTAGTGCTTGGTGCTTAAACAGTTCTGACAGCTGACCCTTTGGTGGTGTTGAAAATAGGTATCTATCTGTCTATACATGTATATGTACACATTTGCTTCCCTGTTCCTCACTTCTGCACTGTCCCTTTTTTGAGGTTATATATATATATATATACACACACACTTTATATCTCTCTAGATATATATTTATAATTTCTACTGTCCTGGTTCCCCAGGCACAGCCCCATGGGCCAGCCATGCAGGCAGCCATGAGTAGCCCCGAGTCAGTGGGTGATCCAATCAAGGCACTGACTCACAGGTGTGTCCCACACCACACCACTTCATCATGCTCATTATAAAAGAAGGGAGTTCACTGAGGGTAAAGTTCCTCTTCCTGGGGTTCCTCTCTCCTGGCCTTCTGCTCCTGACCTCAAGGACCAGGCTGAGTAGAACCTTGAATACTTTATGTGGGTGATTGTATTAGTTTTGTTATTTCATTAAATCTGTTTCTACTTCACCCCATGGGGTTTCTCCCTTTTTCCCCAGATTCCCCTTCTCAGCTGGGGAGAGAGCACTGGGTGGTAGAATAACCACTACAGCTAAACACAGACATCTGTATATGCTTAGATGTGACTGCTTGGGAATCCTAACTCTCCTTCACTCTGTCCAATGGAAATCAACTCTTGCATCTACCCCAAGCCAAGCCAGATTCCCAGGAAGAAAATGTACATTTATTCCCTACTTCTGTGCTGTCCCTTTTTTGAGCCTTGCTCCATGCCATGGGCTTAAACTGCTGTGCTGAGCCTCCTGTCCTTTGTGAATGCTTCATGCATGGGCCTATCAGACCTGAGGGACACAAGTATGATTCTGTGGGGACCCAAGGCTACTGCAGGAGTTGGCAGAGCTGAAGAAAGCCAGCCTCAGGGATGGGTGCTTGAAAACACAAGTCTGTCCAAGCAAAGCCTGCTCTAGACTGTGCTGTTTATCATGCAATTGAAATAAACTATAGGCTTACAACAAGAATGAGATCAAAGTTCTGGAGCTGCTTTGCTTCTCCTGTCCAGAGGGCAAGGATTTGCTCTGAGTGGCCTTTCTTTTTCTATTTAATGAAATAACTGTAGACTCTCCTCTCCTTGCAAGGGAAATCAGAAGCTTGAAATATCTGTGAACTCGCACCCTGTATACTAGGTAAACAGGGATGCAGCATCCAACTCATTACTTAAATGAGTAAGTGATTGGGGTTCAGTGTCTACTCCTGGCCCCTATTGTTATTTCCTTCTGTACATTGTGTGGGTTTTCACTGTCAACCCTCACCAAAGGTCTATCAAGCAACACCAGTGAATCAACATGGGCAAATTCCAACTGCAAAATTGGTATATTCTCACTCCATCCTACAAAATGAGATGCCTGAGCACCTTCACCTGGGCTGCTGCAAGGGGAAAGGCTCCCCTTCCCCTCCTGTTGGATGATCACTAGCAAGAGGAGGCAGGACTGCCCAGCTAGAATTGACCTTTTCAGTGACAGCTTGAAGTTATGATGAGAATTTAGT
Organism: Podargus strigoides; assembly: GCA_028020825.1. Lineage (NCBI taxonomy): Eukaryota > Metazoa > Chordata > Aves > Caprimulgiformes > Podargidae > Podargus > Podargus strigoides. Next base: position 8,434,325 of record CM051633.1, read on the forward strand.
GAAAGGGCATCTCTACTGCATTCCTTCTTTCCCAATCCCTATGTACCTTCCCCTGCCCCCCAGAGTCTGACAGAGCACTTGCATTCTTGATCCAAACATGCCACCTGCTGCTTGTAAGAGGGGAGACATTATATAGTGAATAAAGCCAGTGCATAAATTCATAGCATCATAGAATGGTTTGGCTTGGAAGGGACCTCAAAGTTCATCTCATTCTAACTCCCCTTCCCACTAGGCCAGGTTGCTCAAAGCCCCATCCAGCCTGGTCTTGAACACTCCCGGGGAGGGGTCATCCACAACTGCCCTAGGCAACCTGTTCCAGTGTTTCACCACCCTCCCAGGAAATAATTTCTTTCTAATATCTAGTCTGAATCTACCTCTTCAAATTTAAAGCCATTATCTCTCATCCTATCACTACAAGGCCTTGTAAGAAGTCCCTCTCCAGCTTTCTTCTTCGCCCCTTGAGGTACTGGAAGGTGCTATAAGGTCTCCCGGGAGCCTTTTCTTCTCCAGGCTGAATAGCCACAATTCTCTCAACCTGTAATTTAAAACCAAACAAAGCGTATTTGCATTGCAAAACCAGCCAAAGGACCTGGCTACACAGATAAGAGTCTGCCGTCCACCACCATGCAAGAATCACCCTGCAACACTACACCCTTGACCTGCAAATGCTGTGAAGCAACAAGGCCGGAGCCTGGACAACCTTACCAACTACCACACCACCACCCAGAGCCAAGGCACGTAACTGGCACTGCCCGAAAAGGCCACAACGCAAGCAAACACACCGCTGCCTCCTGCCGAGGGTTTCAAACAGAGGGCAGGGAAGGGGGTAGCAGGGACAGGACAAGCTGATGTTGAAGGGGACAACACTCACAGTCTGCTTTGTAAGAGCCGTGATAGCACAGGAGGCCTCTGGGAGGAAGCAGTTCCTCTGTAAGAGAGAAAATTCTAAATGGAGAGACTTCATAACATGCTTTAACTTTTGGTCAGCCCTGAGGTGGTCAGGCAGTGGATTAGATGATCGCGTTAGGTCCCATCCAACTGAACTATCAATTCTATTCATGAGAAGCAGAATGAATATTTGATTTTTACACCATGGGTGCTGCTGGCCAGAATGCAGCTGAGTAAATAGAGCATCCCCGTTCAGCGTGGTGAAAGAGTGCCTAAGCAGCTTGTGGGGAAGCAAAAGTCTCTCTCAACACTGGGCCCAGGAACCTCTCTTCAGGCAGAGACTGTCTCAGGCCCTGTTGGCCGTCTGAGCCAGGCAAGGAGAGTCCTTCCCTCATTCCCAGGCTGCAGCCCCCTCCTGCTGCCCCCCACCTCTCCTGACAGGCAGTGGCCTTGGCATAGGGTCCCAGCTGTGGAGGGAGGCAGGGAGCAGTGAGGGGCTCCCTGCAATGCTCTCCCAGTGTGGTGGGAAGCCAGGCACGTCCCAGGGCTCCCACCTTGTCACCCCAGCTCCTGGAGGCACTGATGGCTGCTGGCAGGCTGGATCCAGATCCCTCAGGAAACTCCTCCAGCGATGCTGGCAGCAGGAGGCCTGGCCGGGTCACTTGCATGTGAGGGGGAGGTGAGATGGCCTGGGGCTTTCCAGCTGGTACCTGGGCCCAGACGGCTTTGGGGACTCTACTGGGGTGACCTTCCGTGGCACAGAGGGAGAAATGCAATCCTCTTTGATGTGTGCACCCCAGCTTCAGCACTGCATCCTGGATTACCTGTCTGTCACTGTGGAGGGGTCCCCCAGTCCTAAAGCAGTCTGCAGGACAGTCACAGCTCCCTGGAAGGCTGGGAGACAGCAGATGTTCTGCAGAGATGGAGTGAGGGAGGTGGGGAAGAAGGGGTTAAAGGACTGAGGGAGGGATGGGCTACAGTTAGCAGATGTCCAGGGCTGAAAAGTAGGTCACCTATTTCTGCCTGGGGAGGGGAATTGAAAATCAACACTAGATCAATGCACAAACAAAGCCAAATAATAAAGCAAGGAATAAAACTGAGCCTTGAAAGCCTGACAAAAATCCTCCAAGCACACACAACTCCTCTAACACACCATACCCAGCTAATAATTAAGATTGTCCAATTTTAAAAAATGTATTTTTACCTGCATATACATATATACAGTCAAATAAGAGGAGAGGCCAATGAAAAAAATAATGATATTAAAACAATCTCCAAAACCTACAAACCCAAGAAAAGCAGAAATTCTCTTATTACCCATACAAGTCTTGGACAGATCTGAACTTAATTCAAGGTTTTTCCTCAGCAGCCTTAAGGCACATTATTTAGGCCTAGACACTGAAGGCTAAGTACTAACTCCTCCTGATGCCTTTGTGAGTCCTTGGAACACAGACACTTGCAAATACTTCTGAGGTTGTGGTCCTTGTGTGCCTGTGTCTCTCTTTCTTAATATAAAAAGGTTTAAACAGCATCACCCAAACAGGTCATGAAATCTCTGCCAGGCATTCCCTATCTCAGATGTTGGAACTACATGAACTTAGACTTTTTAGGAACCGAATCCCTTTGACTGGCACTCCTCATGTTTGCATACATGTACCATGCTATGAGGACAGCAGGTCAGGATACATGTACCATGCTATGAGGACAGCAGGTCAGGAAAGATGGCAAGAGAGGAAGACGAGATACAGAACATTAGGTGGGTTTCTCTGGCCAGGTCAGGGTAGAGTCATTCAGTAAGTATTTGTAGTCTCTAATTTATTCAGAAAAAATAAATTTGAGGACAAATTCTGATTGACATAAAAGCAACCTCCAGCACATACTAATCACTCCTGATACCCCATTATCACCAAAGGATGGGAGTTATTTGACTCACTGCAACACAGAAGATCTTTCAGGTAGAGGAAAAATGGACTCTCATTACTTTGTAAAATTTGTTTAGAAAACAGAGTATTTCTTTCACAGATTTTTGAAAACACTTATCCATTTATGTCCTCCTACTTCTTTCACACTAACAACCAAATTACTCTTGGGAAAGAAGCTGTCAGATTAAATCCTCAAGCACAAGGGATTATATCAGCTATATTCAGAGGGGGCTGGTGGTGGTGGTACAGGGGGAGTGTTTCACATTTGGTACAAGTCAAGTCCATAGGGAGTTCAGTTGAGTTTGGAGATATTTGCTCATGAAAGTCTCAAGCAGGGGCTGGAAAACAACCGCTCACCTTCTGGTATCCGTCTTAATCCATCCCAAGGTTAGCTCAAGCTCTGTTCAGTCTGGATATGGCATCCTTGGTGTGCTTGTGCCTCTTTCCTAACTTAAAAAAGGTTAAATAGGGTTGCCCAAGTGGATCATGTAGTCTCTGCAAGACCTTTCCTATCTCAGAGGTGGGAACTACCTGTAGAGTTAATTACGATCACTTACACTAAAGGAGCCTAATCCCTTTGACTAGTACTCCTCATGTTTGCCCACATGTACCACAGCATGAGGGTAGCAAGTTAGAAGCGACAGGAAAAGGAGGGGGCTGAGATAAAGCAAGCATCTTCATTTTCCTAGAAATACCTTGAAGGTAATTTTCCACCTTTGTTTTCCTGTGCTCATTTAATCATCTTAGTTATCAAAAGATGAGCTAGTTGACCATAGTGGTCCTTTCTGGTCTTCAGACAGGGAAATATCTTCTCTTTCCTCTGTTCTTTCCTACCCAGTGGAGTAAGGGGATAAAAACACTGGCTCTGTATTTCAAGGTTGCAGTACTTAAACTCTGTACAAGTTTCCATCTTGACCAGTTTGGGGAATGACACGCCCTTTTCTGTAGTGGAATTGAAGGGAAAGAAAAGAAGGGAGAGGAAGGCTTAAAGCAAAAATAAATTCCAGCCACTGCTTATGACATGCACCTGACTAGATGACTGTTCCCTGTGTTCAGAAGTTTGCCTCGGTGATCCAGTCTGTTACTCTCATCTCTTTCAGTCCTGTGCTACAGTTCCACAGAAATGTGAATTCAGTAGTTAGTAGGCAGCTAAATCTTGACTGGTTGGAAAATGACATGATACATGCACTTTGCACGCTTGGAAAGCACCTTAATTTTCCTAGAAGTACCATGAAGTCAATTCGTCTACCTTGTTTTCCCTCTGTGCTAGTTTAATCAGTTTAGCTATTAAAAGATAACATGGGTTTAGTCCAGTGTGGTCATGTGGTTATGCTGGTAATTAGCACTGCTGCTGAACTCAGTGTTACTCATTGTTTTAATAGGTAACTACATAACAAAAGAGTACCCACCATGCAACTAAAGAAGCAAAAGAAAAATGAACACTCTCTCCCCCAAATTTGTATTTAATTACTTGTTTAGTAGGTTTCTTCCTTTTTTTTCTCCTCGGTGATATTAGTGTCTATATCCAAAGCATTTAACTGCTTGAAATGGGATTAAGACACTCCAGTCTAAAATTGCAATCCTCCTGCTCAGCTGTTCGGTAAGTTTTAAGGTATCAAAAATTCCTGGGAAGGCTCTGACAGGGCCAAGCAGCTCACATCCAAATCATAATGTAGAAACTCTTTATTGGTTGGCCTGAATCTTCAGGAGTTCAGTTTGGTCAGCATCCCAAGTCTTAGGCATGTTTCCAGGATACTGGACTCTTCACACCTCACAGTCCTTGACTATGTTTTCTTTTCAAGCACAGCCAGAGGGGAAAGAAATAGAGATGGGTGCTCCTTATATACAATAGTCAAGGACTCAGGCCACTTAACGATGCTGTAGGATCCTAAGCTTCCATCCCCTTCTTTGCCCATGGCTATTTCAATCTGCACCTCTCAAGTGTACCCATAACCACCAGACTACAAGCTCTTCTGGGATGGGAAGCATCCTGTCAGGACAGTAGGACCAGAGAAAGATAAGTGCTGCTGTAGTCCAGTTATCGAAGGCAACTTCTCTGTGTCTGCAAGTGTATTTTTTCTGGTGAGTGTTTAATGGATATTTAATTACGTTCTACTCACCTTTATGCCTAGGCTTGGTTTTCAGCCTCAAATGTCTGTTGGAAACTATACTGCATTAATTTTTCTGCTTATAGTACAACCTGTTTTATTATTAGAGCATAATTTGTTTCTGATGTGAATGACCAGGTAACCAGGTCTACCACTTTTTCCCATGATTTCTAATTAACAGTGTTATGTTTGGATGGGAGATAAACTGTAAACATCCAACCCTTTTATCTGGACAAAAACAACACAGGTCAATGCTAAAGAGAAACCACCCTGACATAAACATATGGTCAGTGGCAGCAATAGGGAGCAATGTTCAGGATCATCAGGCTTCCATTTCTGCACCCATTTTACCATGTAATAAATTACAGAGTCTCCAACAAACTATGTCAAGTTGCCTTGTACTGCACAGCTTTTGACCATGCTCTATGTAGTACATCTCTTTCCTCTGCTCTTTTAGAAAATGCAGGGAAAAAAATCTTAAGAGGTACTCAGCTAAAGAACTATGTTTCCTAGTTCTGCAATACATACAAGAAAGACCACATATACATATGTGCACAAAACACACGAGGAAAAACAAAGATACCTCAGAGAGCTCAAACCATTTGAAAGGACTGTATTCACATGTGACAACAGGACAGAGTCAAACCTGACGGCTCTTCCTACAGTCAAATTCAGTTCCTAGCACACTGTTTAGCCCTTAAACTTACCAGATAAAGGACTTCACAGTCTCTGGTCCTCTCAGGATTTTCTACAGGTGGAAAAGATATTGATATTTGCAGGCCTTTATCAATGGCAATGTAATTACTGTCCATCTGAGTGCAGTTGGAGAAGTGGGGGAAAACACAAGTTTAGACAGCCTTTTAGCTCCCAGTACAGGGGCGCCTTGTCTCTGTGCAGATGACAGTCCTGTTGCAGAGCTCAGACATTTTTCCTGTATTCTACAGTTAAACTTTTTATTTGCTTCCTCTCAAGGCAGACTTTTCTCTCCTACAAGGGTCACTGGAGGACTTTGACACTAAAACAGGGATATGTTTCTCCTGATAAACTTGTGAATTTCTTTACTATTTCCTGCCAAAGCAACCCGCTTGATCACTGCAATAATTTTTTGGGAGAGAAGGCCAGCACCTTCTACTTCCCCACATGCTGCTCACCTATAAGAAAGTTCAATTCTCCCCCTCACCCTCCCCATGTGCAATAAATTTCTCTTGATGACTTCACAGCACTTGGAGCCTTAACCAGAATCTGCCTCAAACTCACTTCTCAATAAATCTCAGCTGCCAACTTCACTGATCCTTCAATGATTTCCAGTTTTTCTATTCGTAAAACCTCTAGGAGAGCAATAATCTTGTCCAGTCACATCTCACACCCAAGGAACCTATAATTTCTGTAGGTTATTTCCTTTTTAGCTTCCTTTCACACACTCTTTATAATTAGGCCTCACTGCCTCAGGAATCTCCTCACTGCTGCTCCCTTACTTGCTCCCCAAAACTGCCATTTCCTACCCTCAGACCAACATCTCCAACAGGAGCAGCACAGACCTCATGCTAGTGAGCCCAGCTGATCTTTTAGGGATTTGTTCAGTGCTTTGCCCACACTGCTGGCACATCTTGCTAGCCTCTAACATCTGAGAAAGTACGAGAACCATCCTGCCAAGATGGTTCACTCTCAGGAGCATAACCATGAAGTCATTGTTCAGAAATGCTCCTTCCCTCTTCTTAAAGCTACTTGGTTTTCACAGTTTTAATAAGATGTTGGGCTAACCATTAAATCATTAAAATTCTTTAAAGGGCTTTATTCTCTCCTGAACTATGAGGAGGATAAAGGATTTTGTAAAGGCTATGGATAAATCAGAGGTATTTGTGTCTTGGCTGACCTTACTCTACAAATATTCATTTAGTGTTGATACAGCTGGGAACTCTTTGGTGCAAGGCACCCAGTTGACCCACTTCTCCAAGGTCTGTTTCCTAAGTGTAACTTGTCAGTTAACTACAATTTTATCAAAACTGTTTTAGACTGAGGCTTCATTTTATGCCTGAGGTGATCAAATGGCCAGATGTCACTAGTGGGGAGGCTGAACTCCAGATCTGTACACAGGTGTTCTCACTGCTTTGCAGGCCCTGGTGCTTCCCTGCTCCTGCTGAGATACCCAAGTCTGCAAGCCGGGCAAACTGGAAACAAAGAACTCTTCATAGAGTCCATCAGCTAGGTCCTTGGAGGGGCAACGGGAAGACAGCACATTGGCAGGGACAGTACTGGCTTGGCAGGCTATGCCCCTGCTTGGGAAGACAAGCTTGTTCTCTGAGGTGTGGCAGAGTCACTCAGTCACAGCAGCCCCTAGCAAATGCTCCCCCTGCACCTGTGCAGTGGGGTCCACCAGCCCCCACCAGCTTCAGAGGTGGTGGCAGCTGCTATGGCTGAGAGGTGCACAGTGAGGAAACATTCAGCATTGTTTGATGGGGCGATGGTGACTGAGCAGGCTGATTTTTTCTTTTTTTTTTTTTTGCATACCAGTTTACATTGAGGAAGTGGCTGACTGGAATGATTAGAGGAATTCCTTAGGAACTGGCTGTCTCTGGAAGTGCCCCAGGCAGCAGCCACCACAAAGTTAAGATACTAGTGATACTAGCAACAACCCATTTAGTAAAATCAAGCTTCAGGTCACAGACTGTGCCTATAAGTTCTCAGTTTCCCTGACAGCAGTTAAATACTACAGACACCCAAAGCAGGCTAGGGTTTTTTTCTGATTTGCCTCTAGTCACAGGCTTAGGAGTGGTGTGGAGGTCTCCAGATTTGCACACAAACCCTAATAAAGGACTGGGATTTCAGTATTTTGCCTCTGGTTCAGCTCACTGTGTGACACTGGGCAAGCCACATAACTTCCTCATTTCCCCTAGCTGCTCAGTACTACTTTGAGATCTTCAGACATGAAGAGTTTCTACCCTGAGGTAGTAGCACCCTAGCATTATGGTAATGGTAGTATCATCCAAACAGCCGTAGTTTCAAAGAATAATTACACAAAATCAAGGTTTAGAAATATATCGGCGGGAACTCTGTAAGACAAAACCAATGCTTGTGATATCTCAAACCTTTACAGAACTGAGATGGCAGTGATAAAGCCCTTGAAAATCAGATGTGTGCCAGTGCAAACATCATCCTGCCCCTTCTGAGTTGAGATCCATCCCTTACATCCAGGGCACATTTGCTCAGGGTATAGGATGTGCCAACAGCAGCACAGTTTTACACTACTTTTCTGTGAAGACAAGCTTTAAGCTTATGGAAACTATACTAGGTAGTTAACTATTTTACTGTAGTAACTGTTCTACAGTCAAACTATTAATCTCCTCTCCAGATACTGTCTCTGGTGCTTGCTAAAGGTTGTAATCTCATCATCCTTTTAACAACCTAGTTGCTTGTCCTGAGAATGCCATTTAACATTGTACTCTCATTTATCCATTATTTAAACCCATAGACCATTCTTTCCTATTATCTCCCTGCTCACAGTTTCCATGTCTTTCCTACAAACTGCCATTGACAACTGACAATACAACCAGAACTGCCTCTATACACTTTTTATTGTAAAATCTCCATTTGCTGTAGTCAGTGCAGATACTCACTGCTGGAATATGCAAGTGGTATGACATAAACAAAACAAAAAACAGACACAGTGAAAGAAAAGAAAAAGGAGAAAGCTAAAATAAATGTGGAACAAAGTTTAGAGAGCTTTCTAGACTAACCACCAGCTGAAACAATGAAAAAAGAAACAATGTCCCATTTCATGTTGATTGTTTTGAGGTTAAACATTTGTTTTGTACATTTTACTAAATAAATCTGCTTGCATGAAAAAGAAAACAAAAAACAGGTTCTACACTCAGAAACCTAACTGTGCAACTCTGTGGATCATACATTTCATGCTGCTGTGTTTTTACCATGTGTTTGCGACACATTAAGATCACATGCATCCATAATTGCTGCAGCTCTACTAACTTATTCAGGCAGAATAAGATGATGATGTGTCTGAGCTGGCAGTCAACTATCTCCTAACAGAAGCAACCCAGTAGGCCCATGGACTGGGGAGGGCTTCTGATAAAGGAGGTTGTGTGAAGTAAGGATGTGCCGTCATATGCTGAATGGTGACATGAGCAAGGATGGCTCTTAGTAGGGTAAAGCATGCTGTGACTTAATCTTTAGGAGAACTAGTAATGCCCACAGAAAGAACAGGAGCCAAAGCCTGGTCAGCTGGTAGGAAAGATGCAGGAAGAAAAAGAAAGCTGACACTTGTGTCCAGCTTTCTATGCAATGGGAATTATGAAACTAAGCACCTGAGCAGCTGGCAAGAGTTTCTGTTGTATGAGTGCTGGACAAAGCACAAAGACCCAGGCCCATTGTTTGATGGGGCAATGGTGACTGAGCAAGCTGATTTATTTTATTATTATTTTTTTGCATACCACTTTACGTTGAGGAAGTGGCTGACTACAGTGCAGCTATTATGAATCTGATAGCTACCTTTTCTTTAGAAGCAACCATCTTAACCTATCTTTTGGTATTTAAAGAGATAAAAACCAGAGGAACCCTAAGCAGCCTACATCCTACTTTAAAGTTCCTGAACACAATACCAATATGAAGTGAATGATGTGAACTCCCTCTGATCTGCAGGCAAAATTCAGTCCTTACACTGAAAAGGAGGGTACACACAGAAAGATAAGCACACAGCTTCACCTATTACATCTTCCCTTTGTTCACAAAACAACTTGAAAGTGGTTTATGCATACAGGCTCCCATTAAGACCCTACTCTTGTACCCCAAGATTTGAGCCCATTTCTAGCTTGACTTGCTGTTTCTCTCCCAAAAGAAACACTGCTTTCTGCAGCAGCACCCTCAATATTTATGTCTCTTTGTAATATCAATAATTTTGTTTTAATGGGAGCAGATCTGCCGAGTTGGTCATCGATTTGCAGTAAGATGTAAGTACAGCTGTACTGAGCTTAACTTGTATGTCAGAGGGGCATGTGAAAGATGTGAAGATACATTATTCAGAGTGGAGTTGTTTCATCCTAGATTGCTGATTCATAATGAAGTCAAAGACGTATTGTTTTCCCACTCCTTTGGTATCTGAAATAAACACAGTGATTTGTGCTAATGCTTCAGTTTTCATGTGCTCTACATGAGGTGCCTGCAAGAACTACCCTATCACTGAACTACCTTTTCAGCTCTGCTGTTTCTTCCCTCATTGTAAATAAATAAGTCAGCCCTTGCCTTAACCATAACATAGCTGTTTCTCTTCTTGAATGTATTATGACCAGTAGCTATCAGAATGAATATATGTAAATACAAAAAAAAAAAAAAAAATCACCTCTTGCATGATTCATATTTATTATATAAGAGCTCTCTGCTACCACGCACAGAAAGCACACGCTACCCCTGTTGTCCCAGAAGTGGGGTGGTTTATCTGGACTGTGAGACGCCAATATACACAGAGAGCAGAGGTATTTTATTCCAGTTCTGTGTGGAAACGGGTGTTAGGTGGTAACTCCACAAAGCCAGCACACCTCATCGAAACACAGGACCTCTTCCATAGAACAAAGTACGCAAAACCACCTTATCTCCAGGTGTATTAACATCCTGTACCCATGTGATTGGCCAGCTAGTCCCCCGCCTCCATTCAAAGTGACAGCACTTCTGTCTTCCACTACCATGCTCAGAGGGTAGGGGGCTTCTGTGAGTAGGGGTCATTTTCTCAGAGATTAATCTTTTTCACGCCTAGTGGAGGGCACTCCAGCATGTCAATGAGGCAAGCTTGCAGCAAGTCTAAGCAGTCAGAGCTTTTCACCATCAGTGATCAGAGCTCCAGGCCAGAGACAACAGTGGCAAGCATCCTCCACCCAACTCCTCCTCCCACCAAGGCAAGCTCAGAAAACCTCCCCCTGCTCTGATCACACTAAACTGCCCTTTTTGTTTCCCCTGGGCATTGGGGATGAACCCAACACACATCCCAGGCCACTGTGTCCTCCCAGCATAATTTCCCCCATTTGAGACTTAAAGCTATAACTTTCCTTTAAGTCTCATTTTTCTCTTTTTTTTCTAATGCTTCAATGTCTCTCATTATTTCATCTCTGCTTTTATAACTCAGCTCTTCAGTTACAATTTTTGATGTTTGCTTTCCACAGTTTTGGAGCATTCTGGTGCCATATCCTATACCACATTGAATCATAACATAAATGCATACCACTGCTACAATTCCAATGACTATTAGACTCATAATTATCCTCAATAACTTTCTAAATTTGGAAACCATGATGTAAGCCAATTCCATACCACAGCAAAAACAAGAGAGGTATTATCTTTTTGTATTTCATGTATTTCAACAAACCTGAGTTTGACGCCAGATCTCATTAAGTCTGTAAACACCCTCCCACTCTGATCCACATATATACTTGTATTAATTACTTGTATTAATTCTTGTAATAATTACTGTACAAACTCCTCCTTTTGATGCTAAAAGACTCCTCGTGTGTGCTCCAACACCACTGCCGCTTAGGAGCTGGTAGCTTGATCCCTACTTTTGGAATTCCTAACTGAGTCCTCAGAAAGAGCATCTTTGGGCTAACGTTGGCCACAGGAGCAAGTGTGTCTGGGAGAGTGGTGCAGACAGCCTGGGATCTCTTCCCCTTGGGTGAAGTAGTTTACCCCAAAGAGGCTTTGTGAGGTCTTCAGCTTTTCCTGGAGAGCCCCGCTTTTCAGAAAATTTCAGAAAATGTCCTAGAGAAAAAAGAATACTAGACAAGCAATACCACAGGCTGAAACTTACAGTCTAGACTCGTGGCGTCATAGGAAACGTAGGGTCCAAAGAAACCCCAGTCTTCATAGCAAATGAGACTCCAACGGTCTCAGGAGTGCTGGCACAGATGGTTTCCCAGAAAGACTGAACATCTCAGCATGTGCTTCTTCTCTGAGCTGCCATAAAGATGCTGCAGTTCTGAAGAGGTTTCTCATGTCTCACTTGCAGGGACATCCTGAGAAAAAACCCAGTCATGAAATGGAGCTTCCCCCCATTACATTACCTGGCCATAAAACAGAAGATGACAAGGGGGAGCAGGCACCTGCAGTCCAGGCCCCAGCAAAGTGAGAGGCTTGGAGAAATGCACTGGGGCAGGGGTCTGCCTAAATGAAAGGAAAAGGGGGAGTACATCCTGGAGTTTCACCCTCTTTTCACTCATGAGTAAGGCTGTGTTGGAGAGATGGTCAAATTTTCCTGGTGTGTGCCTCAACATCATGGCAGCTTGGGAGCTGGTAGCTCGTTCCCTTCTTTTGGAGTTGTGGCTAGACTCCTCTAAAAGGGTGTGTTTGGGTTGACAGTGGCTACAGGAGCAAGTGTGTCTGGGAGAGCAGTGCAGACAGCCCGGGATCTCTTCCCCTTGGGTGAAGTTGTTTTCCCTAAAGAAGCTCCACAACATCTGCAGCTTTTCCTGGAGAGCCCCACTTTTCAGAAGATGTCCTAAGGAAAAAGAATACTTGACAAAGAATATGACTGGGGTGACACTTGCATTCTAGACCTCTTGAGTTGAAGGCAACAGAGGGTTCAAAGAGCCTCAGTCTTCATAGCACACGAGACGCCATGTGTTTCAGGACAGCCCAGCAGCTCTGAGCAGCTCAACATGTACTTCTTCTCTGAGCTGCCACAAAGATGCTGCTGTTCTCAGAAGGTTTCTCATCTCTCACTTGCAGGGACTTGTCCCAAGAAAAGCCTCCTTCATCAAAGGAAGCTTTCCGTCTTGACATTACCTGGCCAGAAAAGAGAAGATGGCAAGGGGGAGCAGGTGCCTGCAGTCCAGGCCCCAGCAAGGTGAGAGGCTTGGAGAAATGCACTGGGGCAGGGGTCTGCTCTTTCCATTGGGAGTGTGAGATGTTTGTGTTGGCCATGATGCCAACATGCATCAGCTCTGGAGGGCTCTTTGGATGTGTCCTCCGGGTGGGCATTTTCTTGCTGGAGGGCAAATGTGCAGCAGGGTTTGATGAGACTCTCGTGCCAGCCACATTTTTGTTGTCTTCTGATTTGCAGGTTCCTGTTTGCACAAGCACCATCTGTACCTGTGGAGTCTCTCAAGCCGCTGAAAAAAGACCCCATGGAAAACCTCCCAGGTAATGGATGGGTCCTGACCAGACCTACAGATTGCCCTTGTGCCCTTAGTGACAGGGAAAGAAACCTTCATTTGAGGTCATGCATGGCACAGTAAAATGCCCATCTTGTGGCTGCCTTTGCTGCAAATAGATTTCTCATGTCTCACTTGCAGGAAATCATTCTGAGAAAAGGCCTGGTCATCCAAGGAAACTTTCCCCCATTACTTTAACTGGCCAGAAAAGAGCAGATGGCAAGGGAGAGCAGCAAATTGGAGTCCCAGCCCCAAAAAGGTGAGAGGCTTGGAGAAATGCACTGGGGCACGGGTGTGCTCTTGTCCTTGGGGGAGTGAGGTGTTTGTGTTGGCCACGTTGCCTGCATCAGCTCTGGAGGGCTCTTTGGATGTGTCCCCCGGTTGGGCATTTTCTTGCTGGAGGGCACGGGTGCAGTTGGGTTTGGTGAGACTCTCCTGCCAGATTCATTTTTGTTGTCTTCTGGTTTCCAGGTCTCCGTTTGCACAAGCACCATCTGCCCCGTGGGGTCTCTCACGTCACTGAAAAAAGACCCCATGGAAAGCCTCCCAGGTAATGGACGGGTCCTGACACAGGCTTGCAGATTTCCCATGTGCCCTTAGTGCCAGAGAAAGAAGCCTTGATATAAGAAGATGCAAGGGACAGTAAAATGCCCATCTTGTGGTGGCCTTTGCTGGAAATAGTCAGTCTTCAGGGGCTCCCTAGCAAAAAGACAAATTGGAGAGCGTGATGCTCCAGGCTGGGGTTGGTCTGCAGAAGAACACAGTCCCACTGTACACCATTCCCTGCTGTATCTTTCCAAGGATTTTTGTTTCAGAAGTGTGTTTGTGCTAGAGGGAGAAAAAAAGGACTACAGTCCATCCTCCCTCTGATCAGCAATTTCTCCTGTAAGTGGAAGGAAAAGGAGGTTGGGTATGTCCTGGGGTTTCAATTGGTTTTCATTTCATGAGTAAGGTTGTGTTGGGAAGATTGTCTAAATTCTCCTAGTGTGTGCTCCAACACCATTACAGCATTGGAGCTGATAGCCTGATCCCTTCTTTTGGAATTGTGCTCAGGCTCCTCAGCAACAGCGTTTTTTGGGCTGATGATGGCCACAGGAGCAAGTGTGTCTGGGAGAGCAGTGCAGACACCCGGGATCTCTTCCCCTTTGGTGAAGCTGTTTGCCCCAGAGATGCTCTGTGAGGTCGGAAGTTTTTCCTGGAGAGCCCCGCTTTCCAGAAGATGTCCTAGGGGAGACAGTACTAGACAAGCGATACCACGGGGGCAACAGTTGCACTCTGGACCTGGGGAGCTGGAGGAAACAGAGGGTTCACAGATGCCTGAGTCCTCATAGGAAATGAGACTCCAAGGCTCTCAGGAGTGCTGGCACAGATGTTTTCCCAACAGGACTGAGAAGCTCAGCGTGTGCTTCTTCTCAGCTGCCACAACGATGGTGCTGTTCTGAGGTTTCTTGTGTGTCATTTACAGGGACTCCTCCTGAAAAGAGCCTCCTTCATCGAAGGAAGCTTTCCTCCTTGACATTACCTGGCCAGAAAGGAGAAGATGGCAAGGGGAAGCACACGCCTGGAGTCCAGGCCCCAGCAAGGTGAGAGGCTTGGAGAAATGAACTGCGGCAGGCGTCTGCTCTTGTCCTCGGGGGAGTGAGATGTTTGTGTTCTACACATTGCCTGCAGCAGCTCTGGAGGGCTCTTAGGACATGTTCGCTGGGTGGGCATTTTCTTGCTGGAGGGCAAATGCGCAGTGAGATTTGCAAAGGTGATGTGAGTGTATTTGGTGACATCCAGACTGTGCCCGCTCTGTGTTTGTAGAGTGCTACCGGTGATTGAGAGCAGCTCTGTGCAGGAGGGCAAGAGCAAAAGAACTCATAAGGGCACACTGAAACCTGAAAGCCCTGTTTGCAAAGGCCATCGTGGAGTGGGACAGGTACGTGATCTCACCCCATGACACTGCCGCGTCACAGCGAACAGTGGGGAAGTGAAGTGCTGGGGTCTGAACCCCCAGCCCTGAATTAAGGTTGACATATGGGTGGTTCCCACAGCCCTTTAAGAGGAGGGGATGAGTTTGCCTTTTGGCTTTCCTCCAAGGTGCAGCCGGCCTTGCAGGGAAAGCCCTCAGGTAAACAAGCCCCAGGTGCCCTGCATTTTGGTAACGAGTGCCAGGTGTCCTGTTTGGGGATAAAAGCTGGGCCCACTTGCAGGAAGGGTTGGAGAGTCTGTCTGTGGAGTGGACGCACTTCACAGAGTTTCCTGTTGGGGAAGGACCTCCTGACTTTGCATGGAACCGGGTCCCAGTCAGGTCTGGCACGTACAAACGCGGGCTTTGTGGGGAGGCAACATGGGGTTACTTTTGTCATACGTAACCACCTTGTTCTCCTGGTTGTCTCCCATTTTCTCTGTGGGTTACCTTGTGTCTCTGTTTGTTCCATCTGTTATGAGCGATATTGTGTCATTCCTGGGGTCGCTGGGGTTGATGTCTGTTATTTGTGATCTCTCTGACTTGTTTGTACCCCCAGCAATCCTCTATATACTGACCCCTTTAGGTGAAATAGAACCTACCTACTGGATTGTTGTTCTGCTGCTGGCTGTGTCCTTTTTACTGGGCCTACTAATTGGCAAAACAGGAAGAGCCGTTACAGCATGAGAAGCAGGACACCACAGCCAGAAGGGCTGGGGACAAGGCACAGAAACCTCCCAGTATGTGATATTAACACCGTCTGTGTGTGTGTCTTTGGACTCTGCAGGAGGCATGCCGCCTGTGCACGCTGCAAGAGGAACAAAATCGCCAGGCAGCCTTGCTGGAAGAGAAGGGAAGGCCAGGAAGGGCCAAGCAGACAGAAGTGCAGGTCTGGCAGGCCAGCGTGGCCACCCGGAATGCCCAGGTAATGGCAGCACTTTCAGCCGTTCAAAGGAATGGCATTCCTCTCCCCCAAGCAGGGCTGGGGCTGTGGAGGTTTGCTAGGCATAGCTGTGCTCTTTCCCCCAGACTGTGGGGAACCAGGAGCTGAGCTGGGCTGGGCTGAGCTCAGCTGGGACATTTCCTTTGGTGGCCCATCAAGGCAAAAAGCACTCTTTTTTCCTTATCGCATGAGGGAGGAAAGCGTATGTTGTCTGGGAGCTGGCAGTGTGGAAAACAGAGACAGAGGAAGGTCTAGAAAAGAGCCAAGATGACATGGTAAGAAGTTCATAAGAAAGGAAACCAAGAGTTCCCCAGCAGGGAACTGCTGCATCTCAGCTGTGCACTTGGGAAATGCAGCAAGCCCCTGGTCTGACCCCAACATCCCCACGGGGACTTGTGGCTGTGATTCTCCTAATGCCTCTGCTGCTTCTGCAGAGTCCCTGCTGCAGCTCCCCCATGGGGCTGGTGCTTTTGGGAGATGGACCCCTGCGTTTGCCTGCTGCTTGAGAAGGCTCTCTTGGCAGAAATGCCACTCCTCCAGCCTCCCTCAAGAGAAAGGGGTACTGCAGAGAGCTCCAGCAGAGACAGCTGGTGTGTGGAAGGGAAGCAGAGCGTGTACCAGCGAGGATCTCACTGCAGCAGTAAGTGTGGACAGTTGTGCCACATCCTGGTGTGGTTTGTGGCAGTGAATCAGCACTGGGTCAAAGATCCGGACCCTGAGCCAACAGGCTGGATACAGCATCTCCAGTTTCTGCTGGCCTGGGAGTGTCCTTGGTCAAGCCCTGCCATCCAGGTACCTCTCTGCAGCTCTAAGCGAGTGCTTTCAGCTTGTCCGGAGCTGAGGATGGCGGGTACCAGTGGGACCACAGGTGTACGGGATGGGGCAGGGCTGGGTCAGGATGGGTCTCAGGGTGTGAGCCCCGCTCCCGAGGCCCGGCGTGGCTGCGCTGAGGGCCCCGGCTGTGCTGGGGCGGGCAGGGACTGTGCCCGCGCCCTCGGCGCACCGAGGGCCGGGGGGATCTTCCTGCCCGCGGATGGGGGCTGTGGCCGAGCCGGGGGCAGGGCTGGCGGCTGCAGCAGCAGCGGGAACGGCAGAGCCACCCCCGCCTGCCCTGCCCGGCCTGGCCGTGGGGAGGCGGGGCGGGGCGCTCTGCTCGAGCCGGAACGAGGCCTGCCCGGGTGAGCTTTGTCCCGGGAAGGACAGCAAAGGCCTGGCACAAACGGTGGTCGGGATGCCTGTGCCCGCCCTTTGCCCAGGCCTCTGGGGATGGGGTCCCAGGCCAGAGAGGTGTTTGGCTGGAGCCCAGACAGCTCTTCTCCAGGTCTTCTCCGCAGCCACGACCACCAGATGCAAGCCAGCAGCTCTGTGGAAGGCTGGCACATGCCCACGTGCCAAGAGAAGCCAGCTCCTGCATCCTCCAAGGATGGAGACTCCACAGTCTCTCTTGGCACAGACCAGCGAGACCACCCCATATAGAAAGCCTTTTTCCTTACATCTAACCTAAATCTCCCCTTTTTTAGTTTAAAGCCATTACCCCTCATCCTATTGCTCCATGCCCCTGTGAACAGTCCCCCCCTTCTTTCTTACAGGCACCTTTCAGGTACTGGAAGGTGCCCTAAGGTCTCCCCGGAGCCTTCTCCAGGCTGAACAACCCCAGCTCTCTCAGCCTGTGCCCATGGCAGAGATGCTCCAGCCCTTTGGTCATTTTTGTGGCCTCCTCTGGATGAGCTCCAACAGCTCCACATCATTCTTGTGTTGAGGGCTCCAAAGCTGGACGCAGTGCTCCAGGTGAGGTCTCACCAGAGCAGAGCAAAAGGGCAGAATCACCTCTCTCGATCTGCTGGCCACACCTCTTTTGATGCAGCCCAGGATGCCATTGGCCTTCTGGGCTGCAGCTGCACATTGGTGGCTCATGTCCAGCTTTTCATCCACTACTCCCCCCAAGTCCTTTTCCTCAGGGCTGCTTTCCAGCACATCATCTCCTAGCCTGTACTGATTAACGAGGATAACCCAACCCAGGTGCAGGACCTTCTCCTGGAGGGCTACAATTGCATCAGCAGTTCTATTTCCAGTTATTTCAATTGTTGCAGAAATGTTTATTACTGCCTTTTTAAATTCACTTACTCCTAGCCAAGGGATGAACCATCTGGCAAAAGTGTGAAATGCCATGTTCCTTTCAATCAGGGGATTACTCCTTTTGCTCCTTCTCATAAAGTTTCTGAGCCATATTTGTTCCTCACTTTTCAACTTGTCAAGAGTCACATTAGGGACTATTGCTCCTAGAGTACAAATTCCTGACCAGTTTAGCAGCAGTACTTTTCTGGCTTTAGTTCCACCTCTCCAATACTAGACCTTTCCTTCTGGGACTGGCACAGTGGTGTACTTCTTTCTTACAATTGGGAGTCCAACTGTTATAGTTTGCGTATACTTTGAGTAATTTCCTACAAAAATGGTACCTTTCAAACAATTTAGTTTGTCTCAACCTTTTGGGGAGTTGCACCTTTGTATGCATGTCCAATACCTTTAATTTGACACTGGGGCACTTATTTCCCACTCTTGGATCTCTAATTCTTTATCTGTATCACAGATTGTACTTGCCCATAATTTAGTCCAGGAGATATTAGAAGGAATAGGAATTCCAATAAGTGGTACCCTTTTCTCTGAATGTTCTGGAAAATGAGTACAAATCCAGCAATTGGTCTTATTGGTTGTTCTATCTTTTGAGCCAAGCTGATGTATAGATTTTCTTACCAGGGTGTAGCTTGCACCAAAATGCTACCAAACTTTACATTTCATTGACATCACCAAGCTTAACAAAATTACAATTTCCCCTTTTACCAGAATAACCATTGTCCCCAAACAAATTTAAACTTCTGAAAGCAAGATTAAAGTTACAGGGGTTAACACTGCCAATACACAAAATAATATCAACCACTCTTGAGGACAGTTTAATCCTGCATATGTACTTTCCGAACTCCAGGTGCAGTCCATTGGCTCAAATTGTTTCTAGTGATCTTCAGTTTCAAGTCCCCGGTAGGGGTCGAGGTCCACTGTTCATCTGGAGACACCTTCTTCACTCTAATGTAGTGGATCCAGGATCTGATCCCACCTACCTTTACCACTGTATAAGCTTCTAATAGTACAGTGTAAGGTCCTTTCCACTTTTCTTTCAGTGGTTCATCCTTCCAGGTCCACATGTAGACTGCGCTGGAATGGGTGTCCAAGGGAAGTGGGGATCTTACTTACCTATGCAGGGACAATAAACTCTGTGAGAGAGAGATCAAATACTCTTTAATTACAGCTTGTCCCTTTACATGCATTTGGTCTCCCTATGTTGTTAAATAATTGGTTGGATATGGTTTTCCATACGGTATTTTGAAGGGACTTACACCTTCCTTAAGTCTAGGAGTCACCCCCACTCATAAAAGAGCTGAAGGAAAAGCCTCTGGCCACCTAAGGTAAGCCTCCTGGCAGAGCTTGGAAATTCACCATTTTAGAGTTTGGTTCATTCTTTCTGCATTGCTGCTGTACCGTGGCCTCCAAGGAGTATGTAAATCCCATTTAATGTCTAGGAATCCAGAAACTCCCTGTACTATTCCTGCAATAAAATGGGGTCCATTGTCAGAACATATACCTTCTGGGACACCAAATCTAGAGATAATTTCTTTCAATAAGATTTTAACTACTTTCCTAGCTTTGTTGGTATGACAGGGTGTCTACATTCAGCCTGTACCTGGGCCCAAATTGTAGCAGTTGCTCTATCACCCGATTTCCCTTCCCCCAGCAGAGAAGGGGAATTGGGAAAAGAAAAGGAGAAGCCCTGTGAGTTGAAATAGAAATGGATTTAATGAAGTAGCAAAACTAATACAAACACCAACATAAAGTGTACAAGCTTATTCTCAGCATAGTCCTTGGGAGCAGCAGAAGGAGCAGGAGACCAAGAGGGAGGAGCCTCAGCAAGAGGAAACCATCCCCCCCCCCCCCCCTCAGTGAACTCCCTCCTTTCACACTGAGCGTGGTGTCAGTGGGTGGGATCCACCTGGGAGTCACCTTGGGGCAGCTGCCCTGGCTGGAACTCCCCCTGACTCGGGGCTGCTCATGGCCTGCATGGCTGGGCTGGGGGGTGTTCCTGGGAAAGCAGGACACAAGGGAAAGCCTCAGGCCAACCAGAAAAGGTATCTACCAATACCAGTAAATATTTATATAGGTTACATCTTGGCAATTCTGTAAAATCTATTTGCCAGTATTCCCCAGGAGTTACCCCTTGTTTCATGACTCCTCCCATGATTTTCTTTGTAATTTTTGGGTTATCAAAGCAACAGATAGCACGCCTTTTGACTACTATATCCGCCAAGCTTTGCATTCTTGGGCCAACAACATATATTTTGGCATTTAACACTAATGCATCCGCTTCTGAATGTGTTTCTTGGTGCAGTCTCTTGAGTAGAACTTCCATCATTTTCTCAGAGATTAAGAATTGTTTCAGTGGTGTCACCCATCAACCCTGGTAGTTGGTTGTTCTGTGAAGTGCTGGGGTCTGAACCCCCAGCCCTGAATTAAGGTTGACATATGGGTGGTTCCCATGGCCCTTTAAGAGGAGGGGATGAGTTTACCTTTTGGCTTTCCTCCAGGGTGCGGCCGGCCTTGCAGGGAGAGCCCTCAGGTAAACAAGCCCCAGGTGCCCTGCATTTTGGTAACAAGTGCCAGGTGTCCTGTTTGGGGACAAAAGCTGGGCCCACTTGCAGGAAGGGTTGGAGAGTCTGTCTGTGGAGTGGACGCACTTCACAGAGTTTCCTGTTGGGGAAGGACCTCCTGACTCCTCATGGAACCGGGTCCCAGTCAGGTCTGGCACATTCAAATGCGGGCTTTGTGGGGAGGCAACATGGGGTTACTTTTGTCATACGTAACTGCCTTGTTCTCCTGGTTGTCTCCCATTTTCTCTGTGGGTTACCTCGTGTCTCTGTTTGTTCCATCTGTTATGAGCGATATTGTGTCATTCCTGGGGTCGCTGGGGTTGATGTCTGTTATTTGTGATCTCTCTGACTTGTTTGTACCCCCAGCAATCCTCTATATACTGACCCCTTTACGTGACATAGAACCTGCGTACTGGATTGTTGGTCTGCTGCTGGCTGTGTCCTTTTTACTGGGCCTACTAATTGGCAAAACATTCTGCCAATTGTTTTTCTTTCCCAGTGTACTGTGGAGGTGATAATTCTAAATGAGGTACTGGAATTAGAGCTCCTTCAAATTTAGATTCTTTCAATGCCGCTTCTTTTGCTAACTGGTCTGCTTTTTGGTTTCCCTTGATGGTTTCACTATTCCCCTTTTAATGGGCTTTACAATGCATTACTGAAGCCTCCCTTGGTTGAAGGACTGCCTGTAAGAGTTCCATTATTTCTATTCCATATTTGATCATAGTCCTCTGTGAATGTAACAGTCTTCTTTCTTTCCAGATCACCCCATGTGTGTGCACCACTCCAGATGCATACTTGGAATCAGTATAAATATTGACTCTTTTACCCTGACTGAGCTCTAAAGCACATGTTAGCGCAACCGATTCTGCCTTCTGAGCAGATGTATTACCAGGCAAAGGTTTAGCTTCTAAGGCCTAAGTGTTACCACTACATATCTGGCTTTTTGCCTTCCTTCCAACATGAAGGTTCCATCAATAAATAGCTCCAGTTCTGCATCTGACCAGGGTTCATCTCGCAGGCCTACTGGAACACACTTGTTCAACAGCAGTCAGACAGCCATGATGTAATTTACCAGATTCAATAATGGCTAGCAGGGCAGCAGGATTTAGAGCACAGGTCATTGAGACTACATCATCTTGAATGCCCTTTGTTTTCAAGGAGAAAAGCTTTCCCAATCTGTGCTTTCTTTTTCCTGCCAGGCCCAAAAAATTAAGCAAACTTATAGTGGCCTACAAACATGCCTCACAATTATCAGAACCAGTCAACATATTGTTCAGCATCATGAAGACTTCACCATTGTTCTAGCTCTTTGGCTAATACGTTACTGAACAAGGTGGGGCTGTTTTTAAATTCTTGGGGAGGGACAGTCCAACAGGCTTGTGTCTTCTGTCCTATAATTGGATTCTCCCACTCAAAGGCAAAGATGGTCTGGCTCTGTTCATCCAGAGATATACAAAAGAAGGTGTCCTTTGAATCCAATCCTGTAAAATAAGTATTACTGTTAGGGATTGAAGCAAGAAGGGAATACAGATTCAGAACACTGACCCTGCATTGGGGTTTCTTTACAGGTAGAATTAGAGTATTAAACTCTGACTGACATTCTCGTAACAGTCCATGTTCCAAAAAGGAGCTAAACTCTGGTTCTAAACCTTTTTGGGCCTCCAGCTTAATGGGGTACTGTTTCTTTCTTACTGGCTGAGCTCCTGGTTTCAGTTCAATCTTTACTGGGTCACACTCTTTGCTCCTCCAGGTGTCTTCGATGCCCAGACTAGAGGTATGACTGCATTCAGTATTTCCTCTGGGACATCTGTTCTTTCATCCAAATCCTTCTCAGTCAAAAAACATATTTGGGCTTTCCAGGCAGTCCCTGGAGGAATATGTAAGTGAACAGAGTCTTCAGAAAAGGTTAGTTGTGCATTCAATTTACAAAGTAAATCCTGTCCAAGCAGTGGTAGGGAACATTCTGGCATATAGAGGAACTCATGAGTTAATTTAGTATCTCCAATTGAACATTCCATAAGCTGTAAAAACAGCCTTAAAGTCTTTTTCCCTGTTGCATCAACAGCACTTATCTTAGTTTTACTCAAGGGCCACTTACAGCTAGTTACTACAGAATATGTGGCCCTACTATCAATTAAAAAGTCTGTTATTTCATTCCCCAGTTTAACTGGAACCAGAGGATTGGCTGGGGAAACTTTAATAGATTCCTCCAGTCCCCTTCAGTCCAACTCCATCTCTGCCATAACCTCAAAAGCTTCTCCTATCCCTCTTTCCTGATTATCCAAAAGACATGGACATCCTTTTCTCCAATGACCCTCTGTCTTACAATATGCACACTGGTTCACTCCCAAAGGAATGTCACAACAATTTCCATTATAATTCCCACGGCCCCTTCCTTGGCCCTGAGATCCACCTGGCATACTTCTATCCCTCCCTCTTCCTTGTCCTTCTGTCAAGGCAGCCAGTAACGAAGCTTGCAGCCGTGCTTGTCCCTGCTTCTCCTTCTCTTCTACCTCTTCCTGGTTATTTTACACCTTACATGCAATTGACAATGATGGTGAGATTGTCATGCCATCCGCACCCTCTACCTTCTGCAATTTCTTTTTTATATCTGTTGCTGCTTGGCCAATAACCATCATGTTAAATAACTCTAAATTGCTAGCATCTTCCGGATCCAGATCTGTCCATTTCTGAGACACTTCACACAACCTCTCATACTAGGCTGACGAGTTTTATTTGCCCCCCTGCCTTCCTTCCTATAATTTAGATAAATTCTTAGGCTTTTGCACTCCATGTTGAATTCCTTCTAAAATGAACCTTTGATATTCCTTCACCCTATGTAATCCTATACCAGTATTTGGACCCCACCCCGATCCTCCTTGGGAGGTATGTATCACAGAATCACAGAATCGTCTAGGTTGGAAAAGACCTTGAAGATCATTGAGTCCAACTATCAATGTTAGGCACCCCCCCATGCTGTGTGGTCACTCCCTCCCTAGCCTTTTCTACAACTGTCCTGCTTTCCTTGATGGTGAATAAATCATAGAATCACAGAACAGCCTTGGTTGGAAAAGACCTCCAAGATCATCA
This sequence comes from Podargus strigoides, assembly GCA_028020825.1. NCBI lineage: Eukaryota > Metazoa > Chordata > Aves > Caprimulgiformes > Podargidae > Podargus > Podargus strigoides. The sequence continues at coordinate 8,458,068 of CM051633.1, forward strand.
AGTCCAACAATTAACCCAGCACTGCCAAGTCACCACTACCCCATGTCCCTCAGCACCACATCTACACGTTTCTTAAATACCTCCAGGGATGGAGACTCCCCCACTGCCCTGGGCAGCTTGTTCCAATGCTTGATAATAAATATTCCAAGAGGGCCTGTACATTTCCCCACTTGGGGTTATGAGTCATCATCACTGTCTTAGCAGTACTGTGCATTCCCTCTGGATTGATTCAGAGTTACTGAATACCTTCTTTGCCTCGGTCTTCACTACTAAAGTGGTCCCTCGTGAATCCCAAATCCTGGAAGCAAGAGGGAAGGTCTGGAGAGAAGATTTTCCCTCGATAGAAGAAGATAGTGTTAGAGACCACTTGGCCAAACTGGACATCCATAAGTCCATGGGCCCTGATGAGATGCACCTGTGAGTGCTGAGAGAGCTGGCAGATGTTATTGCTGGGCCACTCTCCATCATCTTTGAAAGGTCATGGAAAACAAGAGAGGTGCCTGAAGACTGGAGGAAGGCCAACATCACTCCAGCCTACAAAAAGGGCAAGAAGGAGGACCCAGGGAACTACAGGCCGGTTAGTCTCACCTCCATCCCTGGGAAGGTGATGGACCAACTCGTTCTGGAGGTTGTCTCCAAACATGTTGTAGAACAAGTTATTGGGAGTGGTCAACATGGATTTACCAAGGGTAAATCATGTTTGACCAATCTGCTAGCCTTCTATGATGTTGTAACTGGTTTGCTGGATGAGGGGAGAGCAGCAGATGTCATCTACCTTAACTTCAGCAAGGCTTTTGACACTGTCTCCCATAACATCCTCATTAGGAAACTCAGGAAGTGTGGGTTAGACGGGGGGATGGTGAGGTGGATTGAGAGCTGGCTGTGACAGATCACAGAGGGCTGCGATCAATGGAGCAGAGTCGAGTTGGAGGCTGTAACCAGTGGTGTCCCCCAAGGGTCAATACTCGGTCCGGTCTTGTTCAACATAGTCATCAGTGACCTGGACGAGGGGACAGAGTGGATACTCAGCCAGTTTGCTGATGATCCCAAGCTGGGAGGGGTGGTGACACTCCAGAGGGCTGTGCTGCCACCAGTGGGACCTGGACAGGCTGGAGAGCTGGGCAGAGAAGAACCTCAGGAGGTTCAATAAGGGCAAGGGTAGGGTGCTGCACCTGGGGAAGAAGAATGCCAGGCACCAGGATAGGTTAGGGGGGACCTCCTGGAAAGCAGTTCTGAGAGTCCTTGCAGACAGTAAATTATCCAAGAGCTGGCAATGTGCCCGTGCTGCCAAGAAGGCCAATGCCACCCTGGGCTCCACAGGGCAGTGTGTGGCCAGCAGGGCAAAGGAGGTCATTCTCCCCCTCTGCTCTGCCCTGGGGAGGCCACAACTGGAATCCTGTGTCCAGTTCTGGGCTCCCCAGTTCAAGAGGGACATGGAGCTACTGGAAAGAGTCCAGCAGAGGGCAGTGAGGATGAGTGGGGGACTGAAGCATCTCCCCTGTGAGGAAAGGCTGAGAGAGCTGGGACTCTTTAGCCTGGAGAAGAGAAGGCTGAGGGGTGATCTAATGAACATTTACAAGTGTCTAAAGGGTGGGTTGAGGGAGGATGGAGCCAGACTCTTTCCAGTGGTTCCCAGTGATAGGATGAGGGGTAACGGGCACAAGGTGGAACACAGGAGGTTCCATTTAAATACGAGGAAGAACTTCTTTTGGGTGAGGGTGACAGCGCACTGGCACAGGATGCCCAGAGAGGTGTGGAGTCTCCTTCTCTGGAGATTTTCAACTCACCTGGATGCAGCCCTGAGTGATGTGCTCTAGGGGATCCTGCTTTACAGCAGGGGAGTTGGACTGGATGATCTCTGGAGGACCCTTCCAACTCTGACAATTCCGTGATTCCATGGTTCAGTAAGATCCGACTGCCTGTTTCCAGTTCAACAGCTCAGAAGCAGTGAACAGTCCATGTACGTACACTGGTGTTCCCTCAGGCCCTGCAGCCTGCCTGAGGGGAGCTTGTATTCCGAGTCTCTGCGCCCTTGTTCTTCCAGACACAGGGCTCATGCTGTCCCCTCCCTCGTCACTGGAACTGTCAGGTCCTGGCTGTTCTGGGGAAGCCACCACCAACTGTATATCCTCTTCTGGATTTTTCTGATTCAGCTCTCCCTCTTCTAAAACTGTTACAACAAGAATTTTCCTTTTAACCTTTTTTCTCATTTAGCACATATATTCCAGTTTGATGTTTAGAATCTACCAAACCACATTTTTTTTCTGATATCTCAATCACTTCTTAATGCAAAAAACCATATTCACATAAGGTATTTCATCCCATTTTCCACTTTTCTGACAAAGCAGCATTAACTGCAATGTAGTATTGTATTTCAAAGACCCATTTCCAGGCCATTTTTCACTGTCTTCCAGTTGGTATTGTGGTCGCCATTGATTAGAATATCGGTTTAGCTTTAGTAATTGGACCCCCTCCAAGTTTACTTCACTTCTTTAGGACGCACCCTAGTGGGGAACAAAGGGGTGTCTCGTGGGAAAAGCCCTGCTTGTGGGGAACGCAGGCACCGACCCGCTCACCGCTCGCACCGGGCGGGCGGCCCGAGCTCCCCGCCCCGCGCGTTGCCACATCGCAGCCCTGCGCGCCACAGCGCTGTTGTCGGGCAGTTTGGCGGGCACGCCGCACCCCCAGGGGCGTGGCTCCGCCCGCCGGCCAATGGCGTGGCGCAGGGGTAAGGCTACAGGGACATCTCCGCCACCGGCGCCCGCCTCTCCCGCCACGGCCTCCTACCGCGTCTGAGCGCCTCAGCTCGGGATTGGGCGGAAAGTTTATTTTTAAAAGGAACCTGACGTTTTTTGTTGCCAAGTCGGAAAGGTGGGAAGTGAGATGCACCCGCCCCATGCCTTTACTGGCCAACAGGAAGCCAAGCGCCCGCCCCCATCCCCGTTCGGCCCTGTCGCAGTCGCGTAGTTGAGTGACTGACACTCGCCAGACTGCCAATGAGAGGCCGAGCTCCGCACACCGCCCAATAGAAAGGCGCGAGACGCGGAGGGGGGCGGGGCGGTGGCGGTACGATTGGCAGGCGGGGCGGAGGGAGAGGAGGGCTCGCAGGAGCTGATATGTCCGCCATCTTGGAGCGTCGGTAATGGTGGCAAGCAGTAGCTGTCCCGCCTGAGCCGAGGCAGCCTGGGGCCTGTGGCGGGGGGACGCGCTTGCCGAGGTATGGGCGGGATAGCAGTGAGCTCTCTCTACCGCCGCTTTGAGCGGACTGGCGCTCCCGTGGCGTTTCTTCTTCTGCGGCGGCGCAGGCCTGCTGCGGGCTGCCCTCCGCGCGGGGGGGCTCCGGACGCCCCTCAGGCGCCGCCGGGCCGGGGCCTCGCGGGGCTGCTGCGGCCTGTCCTGTGCGGCGCCCCCTCGCAGGCGCACCGCTGAGCCTGCAGCTCCCGGGCCGGGCCCGACGGGCTATGCCGTGGCTGAGGGGTGTCGCGGGCCTGGGCGCGGTGGGGAAGGCCCGGGTCGCGCTGGAGGGGACGTTGCTCTCCCGCTGCCTCTTTTTTTCCCCATGGTCGTGTCGTTGGGTCCTTCGGCAGCTGCCCCGAAGCTTCTTACTTGTGTCCGTGGCGCCTCGTCCCGGGTGGGAACTGGCCGGCAGGCGCGGAGGGGCGGGGACGCTGCCCCCGTTCCACGGCAGCTTTCGGGCGCGGAGAGGCGGCCTGGCCTGGCGCGGTGGGTGTGCTGGGCGGTGCAGTGTTCCTGGGGCGCTGGAGGAGCTCGGAACTGAGCGCTCTGTCGGCATGAGGGAGCCGTTTGCACTGTTCCCTCCTCCGGCAGTCACGCTGTTGTTGTAGTTCACAGAACTTTATTCTGGCTTCACTGTTATCTCTCGGATAATAAAACATACAAGCCTTGCTGACAGCTAATTTTGCATTCCCTTTCCTTCTTTAAAATCAATGCCTCGATATTCATATGAAGACACTGCCCTTTTTTTGGTTGATTTCTTTGTATTTTGGGGGTGTGTGGTGTGTGTTGAGGTTTTAATGTGTTTGGGTTGGTTTGTTTTTAAGAAGGCATCTTTCAGTTAGAATTTTTAGGAGCACAGCAGTGTTTGGGTAAGCTTTAACTGCTGTTCAATACATTTGGCAAAATCTGACTTTGAACCTGCTAGTTCTTTTGGTTTTGTTTTCCTTTAGTCACTAAGAACTTCGTGAGGTGTAAGAGGGAATTAGTGCAATGGTGGTGTGTCTAGTCTGACATTAAGGCTAAAGATCATCTCTGTTAGGGTGAATGTTAAATTTAACTTAAAACCATAGGATACTTTGAAGAGCTGTGTTGCTATTTTAAAAACATGTTCCAAGTGGGAGAGTACAGAAAACTTAGGAGTGGGTGGATAGCTTTTAGGAAGTGTTCCCTGTGAGATGTTGACAACTTAAAACTGAAAGGTTGTGTTACTGCTAGTGATATTACTTGGGTTTAAGATCTCCTTCAGTGTACTTCAAGTGTACTCTTAAGTGTGGTGTGCGTTTGGTTGGCTTTTTTTTTTTCTTTTTAATGGATTAATATTAAGGTGGTTAAAATTTCAGGTAGTATATAAAGTAGCTTGTGAACCGCACAAATGTGTGTGTGGTTTGTTTGTTATTTTTTTCCCTCTGGAACTCTGAAAGATGGAAATTCTCTCTCTTTCAGTGTTCCAAATAGATTACTGCAGTTATTTGGGCTGCAGTGTGTTTTCAGTACAACATACATTCTACGAAGAATCTGTGATTACTTAGCTCTGTGTTATTTTTGTCTTCAGTAGTGAGGTGTGGGTTGACTGTAGCTTGCAAGACTCTTTAGTGTTCTTTTATATTTGTATAATACAGAACTATCTTTCAATATATAACTTCATAATGAGACTTCATGCAAATGTGGTATCCAGTTTGCATGTTTATTTCTTGACAATTTGTATAAGTTCGCTTAAGTGATTCGTTTCCTTCATCTATGATATTGCTTGAACATACCTGATACTTATTTGCTTTTTGTGTGTAGAGCAGAATGCATGTGCAGTATTGAATCCTGCACTTTCTCAGTTACTAAAGGGATTTGTCTTTACTAGATTTGGTTTTACTAGATTTTATTTTGGCAAGAACAACTGCTGAAGAGGTCCATTTACAGTGAACTTAAGGAAAACACTGAGTTGAAGTGAAAGTTGTGGTTTAGAAATTGAAGAAAAGCAGCTTGTTTAATAGAATGTCCCTAAGTAGGGTAGTGTGTTATAACTTCCTTGTAAACAAGTTAGATTTATATGTAAACTGCTGTGATTGTATTATCTTTGCGTTATTTTAAATATAAATTAACTAGCAATTATTATTCCCTTGAGGGATTAAAGATACTAAATAGTTTGTGTGTCTCTTCACAATACTGCCAGTAAACTGTTCGCTCTCCTGTTGACTTGAAGTGAGAAAATGTGACTGGTTTCTTCAGAACCCTTCTCTCTTGTGCTGTAACAGAGGTGATGCTATAGCCTACATAACAATCAGAGAATCAGATGATGTTCTAAGAGTGAGATTCAAGTGAATAATCTGAATTAAGTAGTATTAAAGCAGAGAACTATGTATATAGTTTCGGTATTAATAGATGGTTAGAGAGTGAACTCTTTTATTGTGTCTCCACAGCTTTGCTTCTCTACTCAGCCTAAGCTTGAAATGCATGTACTATGAAACACTGAAGAGCTGGCTCAAAAACCACCAGTATGGGATTGAAACAGTCAGAAGGGAGAAATGCTTTGAAGAACTCTCTGGTCCACTTTCCTTTCTCTCCATTGGTGTCCTCTTTTGTCTTAGTGCTTAAAAAGCCGTGAAGTATTTACTTAAATTTGCAGTTAGTTAAGATCACTCTGTATCAGTATACTGAAATAAGATACTTTCTAGCTTCAGTGTTGCAGCATACTACATAGCACCTCCATAGGTAGGAGGCTTACATATTCACTTCTCACATATAATTGGGCTAATTTATGTCCTTCAAAGTTATGATGGAAACTATGGCTTTTCTGCTTGGGCTGAAGAGGCACTAGTATGAGCATAGTAATCTTGTTTCTGTAGTAAGGTAGGATGTCTTAAGCATATTGTCTGCCATCTAAATTTGGCTCTCATAGTAGCACCTTCATCTGTGACCCTTAAGTTTGCTGTGTACGATATGTTATTTCATATGCCAGTTTTAGGAATAGTATGTTATCTCAAAGTAGAAGCCACATCCAAATTCTAGAAGACCAGATGTCTGATTGGGTTATCCTAAGAGCAAGATGTGGAGCCATTGTTTTTGGCAAAACTTTCCACAATAATAAAACATGTAGGGATAAGTGAGAAGTAATATCTTGCTTGTCTCATCTTATTTTGTTGTGTTGGAGGAAGAGAGCAAGGAACTCGGGGAAACTATTTAGTGATCGTGTTTGATCCTCGTATTTTTGGGGTGGGAGACAAGCCTGAAAGATTAATCAGAAAATACATAGAGAATATGAACATAATGTTGAAAGTTTTGCATAGCAGGTTTAATTGTTTTTGTGGTGTGCTAGCATCTGTTTTAGAAACCATATGCTACTAGACAACTAAAGTAAAATGTTCTACTCTTGGATATTATATACAGCTCTATTGCTAGCCTGGGACCCTTCTCGGGAAAAGGGATAGACTGAATTGATGGGATTGGGAAGACGTGTTGTATAAGTTGTTAACAGCTTGCTTATTTATGGAATAGTTCTTCACACAATATTGGGAAAAAATCTGTTGCTGTAAAATACAAGACTCTTAATGACCTTTCTTTGTTCAATAACTTCCATAAAGTGCCAAGAAGCGTGTTTGAAGTGGTATGTGTGATTTGGAGTGGGTGCAAAAGTTCCTGACTAACCCTTGACTGTTCTTTCTTCTATTTTCTATAGTCATCCTCTAATCCTGTTAGATGTATGTTTTCCTCTTCCATGGGACTTAAAAACTTGGAAAGCTTAGTGACAGATTTGATGCAATGTGTTGCATGCCAAGAGTGGAAAAGAATATCAGAAGGACTTCAGTGTACAACTGAATTAGACGGTGAAGCTGTAATACTCTCTACTGGAATGGTGGTATATGTCATTAGGCATGTTGGCAACACGGCTAAGAAGAGCACCTGTGAAACTGGGAGTGAGGATTTGTTTAAAGACTTGAAGGGAGGCAGAATTGAGTAAAAAAACGTGTAGGTATGCACAGGCAGAAACTGGCCCATAATGAGATTTCAGGGTGGGTTAGTTTCCTTAGAGGAAGTCTTGAGAACATTCCTATTTCATTTTGAATGAGATGATTCCAAACATTCATACACAGTCTGAGTACATGGCCCAGTGGTCTCCATCCTTTGTCCACTGGGTCTTCTGGCAAATGAGCTCTGAATGACCATAGGCCAGCTCTTGTCAGTTGTGCCAAAAGATGCTTTTAAACATGAAGAAAACTCTAAAGCCTTTTAATGATGACCAAGCAGGTCCTGCGTGACGCTTGTGAAAGGGCCATGTGATTTCCAGTTTGGTAACAAAACCTGGTTGGGATTGAGGATGGAAACTTCCATTTTTTTTTTTTAGCAAAAATTAGTGACTTGTTTCTGAGTTCATTAAATATGTTCTAGTATATTGCAATTCCAGTACCAGCATTCTCATTGTTACTAGGTGTCAAGTGAATCCTTGGCCTCTTATCTTCAATGACCATAGACAGAATTTCTAACTGGATCTGAGTATATAAAGTAAGATTCCATTGTGCAAATGTAACTTCTACTCAAAGTTTTTGGAGTGAATCTAATTATTTCCAAAACTAGTAGTAGAGAGAAAGATGCTTTCTATAAATGTACATTGTGCTCCTCTAGAAGAGTGAAGCATAAGACCCTAGTCTCCAGTTAGGTATATACACGTTTCTCACTTGTAGTAGTGCCCCAACTGATAGATTAATCAAAAGCAAGTTAATAAGATTTCAAGTAGTGCTTTATACTGTGGCTGTAGGCAATGCTGGTACAGGTATGATTACATTTTTTTTATTATTTTTTTTTTTTATTGTACTGTAAATGTTTTGAGCATTGGAGTTAAAGCAGAAAACAAAGGAGTGATAGATGTTTCTAAAAGCTTGGCTTGTTACAAATTGGTGCTGCTTGTGAGAGGAGTATCATCACTGCCTCCACAGGGTGGATTTTTGCATCTTTGCACCAGATTGGTTATACAGTTAGTGTTTCTCATACAGAAACTGTAAAAGTACAATGTTATTTGCTTTTATTTTGTGTAAGCATAGTGGAAACCAAGTTGTGTGTGTGGGGTTTTTTTTTTCCTTACTTAGAGTTACAGTGGGGCAAAAGTCATAGGTAAAGTCTTGGTGAAAAAAAGAAAAAAATGTCGTCTTTCTGTGGAATGCAGAGTAACCTTACCTTTAAAGTAGACATAGGAGACTTCATATTCTATTCTTGCTTGCCATGTACTACTTTGACCAGTATCCAATCTGAAGGGCTCAACTGAAAACTTTAGGACTCATTTGAACTACAGTAATTTACTTTATTTCTTCTGTTACTGCCTTGGCAGATTTGCCAGATACTCAAATATCTTTGGAAGCTAACTCTTCTAGAAAATTAGTGGATTACACTTGTTTGAGAAGTTTAGTTGCTGTCACCAAACATCTTGAAAAAGGATGGAAAGTCTAGAGGAGGATAAAACAAAGCTGCTGTGGTGGCAGGAGCAGACCCTGCTTCTGGGTAGGTGGGTTTCCTGCTGATGTTGTAAGTGACTTGCATCTACAGGAAGCCAACTTCTATTTCATGTTGATACTGGTCATCGTGCGTTCCAGGTGGAAGTCCATTTGAAAACTGCAACAGCACAGGGGTTGTATTCCCATCTTCCACACTTGTCTTTGTGGGCTGTTAGGAGGAAGGAGTTTGTCACTGCTCATGACAATTCTGAGGGCCAGTAGCATTTTGGTAAGTGCTTTTTTTCCTACCTGTGAGTGACAGCTGTAGAAGTTAGACTGAACTGGCTATGAAATGGTCAGTTTTTCCTTTTTCTTGTCTGTGAGAAGCAAGTATTCATCAAAGGATCCTTCTGTGTGTATACTTGATGCTGCTAATGGCCTCTTCATTATAGCTTCAAGTCACAATGGCAAAAGGATGTTGTATGCTGAACACTGTATTTAGGTGAAATTTGTTTGATAAAGGAGGTGATAAAGATAGCATTAGTGAGAATTCTGCATTTCTTAGTGGTCAACATAAAAACTAAATGTGACTTAGCATGCTGTTTGATTTAGTGTGATTAGTGTGCTGTCTTCATTGTCATAAGTGGCCCTTCAAAGAAGGGAAATGGAGGAAGAATGCTGGTAGAAATCCATTAGTTGATGAAAGATGGTGTAAGACCACTGCATGATTTGTTGAGCTCTGCAGGTTGTAAGAAAAGAAAATTGCTGTCTTGGCTGTGAGTTGATAGTAGCATTCAGTGCTTAATTTTAATTAGCTGTTAGAGACTTGTAAGCCTTTACAATTCCTTTTGACATTACCTGGTCCTTCCTCTTGGTTGACCAGTGGTGTTAAGGGATGTCGTGCCCCATTTAGAAGGTATCTACTTTGCAATCAGATTATGAAATCTGTCTTGGTAATTCTGTAGATGTATTGGTTTTTGGGCTAAGGCTCTCTCCTAGAGTCACTTATAATCCAAAAGCTTGTAAATTTTGCTGTGAAACCAGTAATGTGTGACTGGTGACTGGACTTCCAACTTCACTCTTTCTCAACCGATTATAAATATTTGATTGCTTTTGTTTTGTAGTAGCTGGGCCAGCTGCAGTCATCTTACTAATATCATTTCGGACATAGATCGTAGACTCATAGAATGGTTTGGGTTGGAAGGGACCTCAAAGCTCATCTTGTTCCAACCTGCCTGCAGGGACACCTCCCACCAGACCAGGTTGCTCAAAGCCCCATCCGACCTGGCCTGGAACACTGCCAGGGAGGGGGCAGCCACAGCTTCTCTGGGCAACCTGGGCCAGTGTCTCACTACCCTCACAGTAAGGAGTTTCTTCCTAATATCTAGTCTAAATCTACCCTCTTCCAGTTTAAAGCCATTACCCCTTGTCCTATCACTACGTGCTCTTGTAAGAAGTCCCTCTCCAGCTGTCTTGTAGCCCCCTCAGGTACTGGAAGGTGCTCTAAGGTCTCCCTGGAGTCTTCTCTTCTACAGGCTGAACAACTCCAACACCCTCAGCCTGTCTTCATAGAAGAGGTGCTCCAGTCCTCTGATCTTCGTGGCCCTCCTCTGGACCTGCTCCAACAACTTGATGTCCTTCTTGTGTTGGGGATCCCAGAACTGGGCACAGTACTCCAGGTGAGGTCTCACGAGAGCAGAGTAGAGGGGCGGTATCACCTTGTTCAACCTGCTGGCCACACTTCTCTTGATGCAGCTCAGGATACAGTTGGCCTTCTGGGCTGCAACTGTATGTTGCTGGCTCATGTTGAGATGGGCATATACTTTCTTTTTTTTTCTGTGACTGTTCCAGTATGCTTTCCTGCTGTACTTAAGTATTATTTATTTATTGTGAAAGCCAAAAATAGAACCACCTTGACATGGCTGAACTGAGTACCAGCCACACCTGGCTTTGATGCTCTGCTTCAAAAATGCAATTTATAAATACAAATTTAGTTGCCCAGATTGGAATTGTAGAGATGGGATATCGAAGGGAGACAAAAAAAAACTGAATCTGTTAAGTGAGTGTCTGTGAAAAGATACAAAGTCAACAACCCATAAGTTGTTTAGTATCCTTAAATATCAGACACTCAGAAGTGTTCCCTATCTTTTTAATTATAGGAAACTTGCTTCCTTTTAGGGCATAATAGAAAGCAATTATGTTAATGCTGGTACAATAGCTCTTCTTTGAAATACACTGGTCTAATTGTCCCCTTCTCTGGACTCTGGAGTTCTGAAGTTTAACTTACATTCCTGAGAAAAATATGCTAGCTGTAAGGCTAGAATGCAGTGGGGTGGCTTTTTTCCTCCTATGTTGAAGTCATAGCCCCAGGCAGCCACAAATGAAATTATTAATAGATACAATAGAATATTTTTAACTACAGTACTGGTCTCATCATGAGAGGGAGGGATTATAGATTATCTCAATGTCTATAATTTTTTAAATTGTTGGAGATTTTGAAGATTGAGTGTGAAGATTAAGGTCTTCTCTGGAAATGTGAATTGGTGACTGATGATACATAGTAGAACTACTAAGCAGCAGAATATAAGTTGAAATGGTAAATGTGTTTTACCATTAAGTGGATTTTTGTAGAGAAAAAAGTGATCTCACTTTTTTATTATAGCAAAAAGTGCAAGCAACAACCAGTGAATCCATTCCCCCAAAACTAAAAGCAAACTGGCAGTTGAAAATGAAGGAAAGCTGGAGGGGAGAAGAGATAAAGTTGTCTTTTTTTATTTTTAATTGCAGCTAAACCACCTATAAAGTTTTGTTTCTGGACTTTCATGCATTTCAAACTAAGTTTATTTCTGTGCCACTTACACCACTATGGAATAGTAATAAGACTTACTTGACAACATCTCTGTGGAGCCTTAAATGTTAATTAAAAGGGTAGAAGACTTAAGTTCAGGTCTTAAGTAAATTGACTTCTAAGTTTCTGCTCAACAGGGTGTTACTTTTTAGGGCTATATCATGTAATGCTGTTATAAATACTTCACCATTTTAAGTCCTGTGCCAGCATTTAAAATTGCTTTCTTTCTTTAAAACTTTATTCTTCAAATCCCTTGAGTAGGCATAGGGCACAGAAGCATCAATGTAGTTTTCAGTTACCTATTTGTCTTGTATTTGGATTGTTGTTTCAGTAATTCCTAGTTAGTAATGTTTTTTGCTGAGAGTTGAGATTTCTTGCAGTGGGAGAAAACTATTGACAGATACATTGGTAGCTGGAGATGGGACTTACAGAAAGGAATGGATGGTAGAAGTATTTTGGTGAATTGCTGTTTTGTACCATCTTGAAAGGGCATGAGGAAAATGAGAGGGGAAACAACCAGTTGAAATAAGGGTAATTCCAAAACAACATTTTGTACCTAAAATATGGTGTGTTGCTTGAATGGCTTTTTTAAAACCCTGTTTGCATGTAACTATTAGTGCACTTACAATATTGCAGCTGATCACTTCAGTGTAAAGATGCAGAATATGCAAGTAATCTCCTTTTGAAAACAGTTTTCTTAAGCAGTGCTACTAAATCTTTGAAGTACAGGTTTGCTGCTTGAAACTATTGAGTTTTGAAAAACACTGTAACAAATGTATTCTTCTGGTGCACCAGAGAGAAGCATTGAAGTAAAGCTTTTAAAAGATTATTTTGAAGATTACCGAGAAAACAGGGTACATTTGGCCTTTCCATATAAAACTCTGGCCTTTTCTTCATAAGTAGGGTGCGCGTTGCTGGGGGAAGAAGGTGGCTTGTTCTGTTAGGAAATCTTGATTTTTCTAGTATTGTCCATCAAAATAGAAGAGTTCCATGGGAAAGGCATACTTCTGTTCAGTGGAGGCACCGCTTCCCAGGTTATGCTAGAATATCTGCACTGCTGGTATCTTCACCACACTAGTGGTTTTAATTTTCCTATATAATCCTACTGTATTGAATTCAGAAGCTGACTGTTCTGGTACTAAACGATGCTATTTAGACACTGAAGTTTTCAAACAGAAAGAGGAATAGAAAAGTGTCAGAGACACATCCTTGTAAGGGATTATAATATAGTAATAGTGATTTTCATTTGGATAGTTTTACTGGCAATTGAAATCTCTGTGGCCAGTATTTTAAGAATTTGTAAAGTCTTCCAAAATTGCATTAAGCTAAGCAGACTTCATGTTTTGCTTCCACATGACATAATTGAGGAAGTGATGTTCTCTCCCTTTTCGGAGCTGTACTTCTGAACATACATGTGCATTTGAAATGCAGAATTGATAACCAAGGAAACTTTAGGTAAAGCAAACTAAGTCCAGTAAACTTGTTTGTTTTCTGCTATTGTTAGTCACTTGACTCGCCAGAGGCTGGCAAACCTACTTGAGGTGTAGACCAAAAGGTCTAAGGATGAAAAATATGTGACCTTTGAAAGTATTATGGTCAATGTGTTACACTGACCTTCAGTTCATATGTATGTTGGTTAGTAAATTAGCCTTAGAGAAAGTTGTGTTTAGTGTTTGTGTCTTTGTGCTGTTGTGAATAAAATGCAAGTGTGGTGGCTTTTGGTTCCAGAACTGTTGGAAATAACAAAACCCCCTGGTATTTCAAGCCACAAAACCTACTAGCCCTAACAAAGCTAAGAAAAACCACTTTTATTGGGTAATTGTTTAACCAGAATGCAAGTGTACTTTTAGATCAAGAGGAATTTTTGTAGTATGTATCTTTAGTTTGAAAGAGGCTGTTTGCAAAGGTAAAGAAACAGCTTTGAAGACACAGCTTCTTTAACATGGAAGGTGTAAAGCTAAATCATTCTTCTCTTTGGCAGAATACTTGAAATGCTGTTGAGGTGCATGGTTTGGTGGTTGTGTTTTAGCTGAAGATACATTTGTGACAAACTCAGCAGAGCTTTTCAGCAAAATTCTAGGTAGCGACTGCCATAAGTTAAGGAGCATGCTACTGTATTTGCTAACCTTCTTAGGTTCTAGTACTTCTGCCTCTTTTTTCATGAAGTAAAAAACAAGCAAAACTCTCTTGTCTTGTTTGAAACCTGTGTTAAAAAGCAAAATCAAAAAGCCCTCTGTAACTGGTGGAAAGGGAAGGCCAATTTTTGTATTGGAAATGTCTTATGACTGTCAGAAACAGCTACTTCAGGAGGAAGCATCAATTAATAGGATGCTTTTTTCTTGCCTGTTTGGGTAAGTGTCACTCTGAAGCCGGTTATGGATATGTAATTAAGCTCTTAATGTTACTCTGCTTTTCACTGAAAGAATTAAACTATCAAAAGCAGAGGTTGTCTTAATGATGAATTTTAGGTGACCGAATGCTGTCTTAAAACAGCTGGTTACTTTGTAAGCCTGTATGTTGACTGTATTGTTTTTTTAAGTTAAACTACTTTCAAACTGAAACTGGCTGAATTGTTTATACAGACTTATGCCAAAATAACTGGTATTGGTAATACTTGTACGTTTGTATCTGTGCAGGTTTGTAGATAAATCAGATGTTAATATAACAAGAGAATAGTTATGAGGAAAGAAAAGACTGCTGCAAAAAACTTTAGTAATGGGTATTTCAGATCTTCTAGATCTGAAGATGTTGCGTCATATGAAATTGCTGTTAGTTTATAAAAAAAATTTTTCTGGATTGATGTTAGATTCTACAGACAAGTGCAGATTATAAAGACAAGTATATTTCAATGAAGCAATGAAATGTCTTCCTTTGTCTCCCAAAAGGGAAGGGGGATGTTTAACTAAAGTTGATTTAAAAATAAGTCTTTCAGATGACAAGCTGCATTTGAATTTATTCTTCGAGTATGCTGCACTGAACTGACACTTTTCTTCCTAGCAAGTTGTTTCCTTCGTCAGTTCATATGTCCTATTCCCTGCAAAGCAATGCTTAGTGTTCATACAGTTGTTGAGCTATTGAATAGAACCTGTTAACAGTATTAAATGATAATTTTTTTTTTTCGTTGTAGGAAGAAATCTGCCTCATCTAATTCAGTCCTTATTCAGTCCTGCTAATCTGCTAATACTGTAGATTGAAAGATTTTTTTGCTGTTGCCAGCATACCCTGTAATGGGCAAGGAGCCTGAGAGTATACAAATCATTCTGTTTTTTTAACTTCTAAAAAAATTTTTGTTTAACAGGTAAGAAACTATTAAACTTCATCTACAGCAGTAGATTTAGTTTCTGCATCTATAAAGCCTTATCTTCAATTTTAAGTAGTCCTGAATGCTTTTAAGTTCTCGTGTCCCTGACATTCACTAAGGGGTTATTTACCTGATTTCTGTAGATTCACATTTACCACCTTCTGAGCTGCTCTTCTGCAGTTCAGACTTTGTGGCCATTCCTTCCCTTTCCTTGCAGCTTTTTTCTGACTGCTTACTAGCTGGCTGTTTTTAAATTTGTCTTTTAACCAACCCTGCTGTTGTACTGTCTTCTTTCTCCTCCCTTACAATGAGAATCAAGGGTCATCTAGACACACTGTTGTGGTTATTCTATTTGTTTTACAGGGAACATGTTTTAGAGTGTTTTGGGTTTGTGCCAGGAGGTGTATCTGCTGCCCAGCCTCCAATTCTTTGGAAGAGTTTCAAAGCAAATGTGTTCATGAACTGACATATATTAGGTAGGAATGATGTTTAGCACTAAAGGTTATTATGTTGAAGTATGGTAATACTGTCTTTTGCAATTGAATTTTTGCTACTAAACTGCATTCTTCAGTGTAAAATTGTCTTTTGATTAACTATGTATTGTTTAGCTTGCTTTTTATACTGTTATGGAACCACCTGCTTTTCTCAGTACTAGATACCTTCGTTTCTGTTTTGAAGGTAATTGGGAGAATTCAAAATATGAATTAACTGAATTCTGTGACCAGGGCATATTTTAAATGTGTAGATGTTTTTCTATTGAAGTGGAGTTACTGGAAAATGATTCATCTTTTGTACTTGGGCAGGGGAAATAAGTGTCTAATTTGTAGTTGAGATAATTAAGATCTATATTTATTAACGCTTATTAACCCATGGTTTGAGATAAGAGTGTTGGAATTGACAAGGACATACTTGTTGCTTGGTATAAAATTGCTCTTGTAACTTCACTGCAAACTGTAGATGTCAGTTGATTTTTGTACTTTTACTGGACAATTATGACCTTGAATTTTGAGGGACTGGTGTCTTTGAGTAAACATTAACTAGTTTGGACATGTTTAGGTACTTCAGCTGTCAAAGGAATTGATTATTGGGGCATTCAGTGATAATAGGGGGATGTGTGTATATATATGCACATCATGGATATATATTATATATTATGCAAAAAAATAGTTCTGATCTAGATAGAAGTGCAGCTAGTGTGCATAAATAAGAGGCTAGTGTGATAAATAAGGGTGAAAGTTATTTCACTTCTATCTCGATTCTTAACTGTTCTGCAACCATAGCAGGCTCCCTCTTCATTTGACAGATAGGGGAGTGAAAGCCCCTACTTATTAGATAATTTGCCTTATCAGGAGGAGGAGGTGTGTCTGTTTGGCCTGTATCCCAGGCTAAACTTGTAGCAGTTGCTTTATCCCCCAGTGTTCCCTCCCTGGCTGAGAAGGGGAGTTGTGGGGGGAAAGGGAGAAGCCCCATGGGTTGAAATAGAAATGGATTTAATGAAATAACAAAACTATTACAAATATCAACATAAAGTGCACAATATACTCAGCCTTGTCCTTGGGAGCTGCAGAAGGAGCAGGAGACCAAGAGGGAAGAACCTCCCACTCTCGGTGAACTCCCTCCTTTCATACTGAGCGTGGTGTCAGTGGGTGGGATCCACCTGGGAGTCACCTTGGGGCAGCTGCCCTGGCTGAAACTCCCCCTGACTGGGGGCTGCTCATGGCCTGCATGGCTGGGCTGGGGGGTGTTCCTGGGAAACCAGGACAAGGTGGCAGCTGTTAAAGAGAATGTTATGAAAATTACTGTGTCTTCATACAGTTTTCTGATGTTTCTCTCCCAGTCAGGAAAGGACTACCACATGGTGTCTTTTGCTTGTAGTTCACTCAAGAGTGTGTTGTTACCCTCTGAAAGTATAGTAGCTACCTGGGGAATGTATGTGCTGTAAATGAGTATAATGGCTGGAAGGAATTGTATCTGTAGTACAAGCTTAAATTATACAATAGTAAATGAACATGCTGAAGGGTTTCTCTTATATTCCAAAACATCATTTGGTTACACAGGAGTTATTGATGGCATTTGGAAGGTGTGGTGTGTTGGTTTTTGGTATGTAAGTGAAACTTTACCTGCAAATAGTTCAAAACACTGAAATGATGCTAGCTTATGTACAAGGAATGCTCCCCCCAAATTCCTGAATCTTACAACTTAAGTGATGGTAAGGTCTTACTAAGATGATTAGTAAGTCTAAGTCATAGAATGTTTTGAGTTGGAAGAGACCTTTAAAAGTCACCTAGTCCAAACCCCCTGCAATGAGCAGGGACATCTTCAACTACGTTAGGTTGCTCAGAGCCCCATCCAACTGGACCTGATAGAATCATAGAATCGTTTTGGTTGGAAAAGATCTTTAGGATGATCAAGTCCAACCATTAACCCAGCACTGCCAAGTCTACCACTACCCCATGTCCCTCAACACCACATCTACACGTCTCTTAAATCCCTCCAGGGATGGGGACTCCACCACTGCCCTGGGCAGCCTGGGCCAGTGCCTGACAACCTGTTTGGTGAAGAAATTTTTCCTAATATCCAATCTAAACCTCCCCGGCACAACTTGAGGCCATCACCCCTCATCCTGTCACTGTTACCTGGGAGAAGAGACTGACCCACACCTTGCTACAGTCTCAGGTAGTTGTAGAGAGCAAGGAGGTCTCCCCTCAGCCTCCTCTGCTCCACACTGAACCCCCCAGTTCCCTCAGTCACTCCCCATCACACTGTGCTCCAGACCCTTCCCCAGCTCCGCTGCCCTTTTCTGGACACGCTCCAGCAGCTCAGTGTCCTTCTGGGAGTGAGGGGCCCAAAACTGAACACAGTACTCGAGGGGCAGCCTCACCAGAGCTGAGTACAGGGGAACAATCACCTCCCTAGTGCTGCTGGCTACACTGTTTCTGATACAAGCCAGGATGCTGTTGGCCTTCGTGTCCACCTGAGCATACTGCTGATGCTAGGTGTGGAGGCTTGGCTGATGGTAGAGTGCTTGCCTGGTGCTACTGCAATGCTGTGTTGATTGTGTCATAGAGGAGAGCCCTGGCATTGTGTAGTGGTGCCAGGGGTGTGATGCTGGAGGTTCTTCTTGATCTTTGAGTGGATCTTCCTCCATGGGCTTCACACCATCAGCCACATAAGTGGTGGCCATCACTACCATGTGGCTGATGGTGTCCCCTCTCTGACACTGCCTCCTCTTTCCTCCGTGCCTCTTGCAACCACCTATCTGCTTTCCCATGTGAAAGTGGGCAGCCACTCATCTAGGTGTTGTGGGACCACTTTGTTCCAATTATCCTGGGAATCTAAGGGCCTCAAAGCTCAACAAATTGTGGGTCAGCTGCTGGCATCCCTGTATTTATAGGGCCCAAAACAAAAGGCAGTGAGGTAGCTTGTAACATCAGGAAGGTACGGTCATGGGATGCATGTGGCTATTCTGGGAGTTGGGGGGGGCTGTGGCCTGAAAGATGCCCTTGTGGGAGAAGGAGGAGGGTTGGGGGACCTAGGGCCCCTTTCCTGGGGATTGTTCCCCTGTTCTGTTCTGCTGACCCTTGGGCACAGAGACTGCCCTCCAGCTCCCCTCATGTACCTGGGCACCAACCCCCTCCTCATGCTCTGGAGGAGGTAGTGGCAACAGCGTTGCAGAAGGGTCTGGCGTCCTCAGTGACCTCCCCCTGACCTGGCTCCCTGCAAGTAGCATAGTCCCCTGTACCTGACAGTGTTTGAGAAGGGACAAAGCATCATGCAGGTGGGAAGGGGAGGCACAGCCAGTGTGCACGGGGTCTCCCATCACTCCATAAATTAGTTCTGGATTGGGTTTGTTTCCCTTTCAGTATCTTTTCTCGTTTGCAATGCCCTTTTGGAAATGGGAGGGCTAGGACTATGCACAGTATTTGAAAGATAGGTGCAATATGTATTGAATTTGTTGAGGTGAAGGTGTTTGTATTTTGTGTTCTGTTTCATTCCTTTTAATTTCAAACTAACTATTGGCTGCCTCCTCCATTAAGTTTCTTTAGAACTTTACTAGCTTATAGTCATAAATGTTTAATTGTTAGTGTAAGTAGTAGAATATATCTCAAAAAGGAATTTTCACTACAGCTCATATTTGTGGCATGAACAGGCTATTCTGACACTGAAGAGACTGCTGCATCTTACTTTGTGTTCACATGAGATTTCTATCATATGTCAGATTGATCATAGATTTTATTTAAGAAATGCAGAAACTACCATGAAAACTCTCCTATGTTACTAGTTTTACTTTTTGATTTGTGATTGCTGGATGTAATGTAAAGTAATGTAGTTAAATCTAGGGGCTTGGAACAGTAACATATCTTTCTAGCTAAAAACACAATGAACCTCACTGCTTTAATCAAGAATGAATTTATTTTTGAATTGGGTTATTGGGTAAGTATGGTCTGTCTATTATTGGAAGTATTTAGAAACTAAGGAATAGTTAAGAGCAGTTTTTACACTACTTAAAAAATGTACTATTTTAATGGGATAGAAGATAAAGAATTCCCTATTTTCCCCCTGAACTCTCAATGCAGAAGCAGCAATGTGTGTTGCTGTGTATGAGGGATTCTGTCTTGCATTTGTCAAGTGGGGAAAAAGTGGGGAATAGAGTTAGGGCATAAATCTGTATTGCTATAAATTACCGTTACTTTACAGAAAGTAACTGTTTTGGTCCAGATCTTCAAGCTAGAATGTAAGCGTCCTATTTTTTCGTATTATTTTATTCATACTGCCTTCAGTTCCAGACTAAATGTGTAGGTGCTTCATTTCCTATTTAGTAGGTCTTGGGCTATTCAATACTTTGCAGAATTGTGCCCCAGCCTGGGAAGGACGCAGTTGTAGCCAGCAGGTTTACAATGGGTGGTGCTCTGGTGGAGAGGAATAGACAGTTTAAAAAGTAGCCACTAGAGTGTCTTCTCTGTAAGTTTGGGTGCCTGGTAATTCTGTTCAGCTCTTAAATTTTTTTCAGACATGCACTCATGCTTAGCTTTGTTTTGAACAGATTGTCCATTTCCAGTGTCAAAATAAGCATTTTATAAATTCTAGTATGGTGTCTAATTACTGCCCATTGTTTGGAGAAAGGAAAAAAAAAAAAGACCCCAAAACTGGAAGCTAATTAAATATACTTGGGGGCTACCTGGTTGAGGTTATGTGGAGCTGGCAGAGGGGCATGTTTAGCATTTTAAAGAAAACACTTAAATGCATTTATAGGTCTTAATGTTGGTAAAATATCTTCTAGTAATAAAAGCATTAAAATTTTTCTTCTTCATTACTTTGTCCTTCCCCAAACCTACCTCCCTGTTTGGTTTTTAGAAGGCAATGGGCTGTTTGCGTTGGAAATGCTTTTATCACTAAGAAACGTAAGACCTTGAAAGCCTGTGGTGGCACCAAGGACTCCTTTGGTAGTTGCTTCTCCTTGCATCCAACAACTAAGTTGTCTTTTGCCAATTCCTACACAGGAGTTGTAAAAACGTGTTTTGCTGGAGCAGGCTACATAATTTAGGATGTTTCAATCATGGAAAAGTTTGTTGGTGTAAAAGTAACTGACTTTTTTTTTTTTTCATCTGTGCACTCGAACCCTATAGTAAGAAAATATGTTAAATAAAATTGACAGAGTCTAAGTAAGTTTAGCTTTTTGCAATAACACTGCATGTAGTGTTTCTCAGACTTGCATATATTGCAGAATATTCAGCTTGACACTGATACACTTTTTAAAAAAAAAAGGTTTCTCTTGATTGAAAAATGAAGCTGGGTTTTGCTGTAGAATCTGAAGTCCCTACCAGAAGCTTTGTCTATATGCCTTTAACATCCACTTGTGAGTAAAACAGCCTTCAGCTGGCTAGTTGAGGCCTTTTTAGTTTTCTTTCTGTATTCATCTAGATCCCCACGTCTGCTTGTAGCTGCCAGTACTCAGCTGTTAGATAGAAGTATGAGGTACCAAGTTGGAAGCAACTCCTTGCAAAGTGTGTTTCTCATGTTTATTTTATCTAAGTGTGGTGCTTCGAAGTTTAACTTAAATGAGCAGCTTGCTTAAATAGTTTTGTTGTTTACTGAAGGGACTTCTGAACGCTTTAAAGTAGCAGATCTGTTCTGTGAAAGGTTCAGTGTTGTCCCAAATTGTTGTCTGCATGTCTGACTGGAATTCACTTCTTGGTCCTGTAGCTTGCAAACAGGAATGTCTGTATTCAGGAAAGGGGTTTGACAGCTAATCTCAACTCTGCAGAGAAACTTACTGATACAGTCGTTACTAACTTCTTGTTGGAAATGCTAATGAAGCATTTGGCCTCCTGAAAGAACCACAGGCTAGTTACTGTTAAACAGAATACATGCAGCATGATTTTCTTCAGCCTCAGTGGGCAGAAGACTTCCATTATTTTCTGGTCTGAAAGGATCACCTCTAAGCTTTATTTCTTCCCTTTAGCAAACAATTCAAGTTAGAATTTCAGTTACCTGTATCTCAGAGCAGTTGGCAGGCTTGCTTTATTTTGGTCAACTGCTTGCTTTCCTTTCAGATTGGTCAGGTGTTTGCCACGTGGAAAGTTATTGCAGCATTAATTCAGTGAAGGCCCTGTTATCAATATTAACTAAGAAAACAAAGCAGTATTTTTATGAATGCTGGGTATTCCTTAGAATCTTGAGTTGTCATCAGCAAGTAAACTTCCAATTCATGTAAACAGTACTTGTGTAAGTCTGTTAGTCTTGCTGGGAACTTTTGGAGATTATGGAAAGGTAACTCAAGTTACAAAAGACAATCAAATATCTGCAGCAGCTTTACTATCTTTAATACAATTTTTCTTTCCACAGTTTCTGAGAATTTGTAGTATTATCCTGGATTATTTTACTTCTTGTAGTATCTAACCTTGAGCATGTCTCATATTTGGGAGTCTTTTGCATCTTGCTTTGAATCCATATGTTGTGATTTCTCTGCTCATATTGGCAATGGAGTTGAACACTGGGAGTAACACAGCCCAATGACCTGTGAAGTTTGTCATAAATTTGCAGATAGTGCTCCTCCCAGAATTTCACTGATTTGTGGACATGAGGCCTAATTCTAACTCTGTTAATGGGAATGAAATTTGAAAAAGCATAAAGATAATTCAAAATTTCAGAACTGGTAGGTTTTGGAAAGGAAGGTAGATCAGTAGGCTGTGGGAAGAATATCAATAACTTTGTTTTTAAAACTTCCATTCAGAACCATGGTAGGCTAATTCTAGATTACTGCCAGTCATAATGCCTAAGAAAGTTCTATTGTCTTCAGGGTTCCTGGACTTCCTCTTTGGCACATTTTATGTTGTTTATTTTTCCTTATTTCAAAGGACCTGGGCTCCTGTTGAAAAGTGATGGAATAATCTCTGGCCGGCACCTGACATGTTGAGGGAGCACCCCATAAAAGAGCTTGCCTGGGAGACAGTGTGTGAAATAACGCAGTGACATGTTTGCAGTAGTATGCCTCTTTTTTTGTTGTTGCTATTTTCCATTGTTGAATTTCTCTTGAAATAAGTAACTGAGAAATACATTGAAGCTACTGAAATGAGCTTTAATCACTGCAGAGGGATTTATATCTGGAATTAGCACCAATAGTGGTTACTTGCAAAGGTGCTACTTTCACTAATTGGGGCACAGGGAAGGATTTGATCTACTTTCTAGAGGCTTAAAATTTAACCACCAAACAAAAAATATCCTGTGACTTGAATAATGCACTAGTTTCACTTGTTTACAGTAAGTCTGTGCAGCCTGAATACTCACAAGCTAGTGTCCTTAATAATAACTTTGTATAATTTGATTTAACCTGATTTGTGAAAATTAGTGTTTTGAACCCTACTTGTAGGTTTACTAATACTTTTAGTAGAAAAGATACTTTCTGTTTCTTAATCACTTTAATCCTTACATGGAATCTCAAATGATTATAAGTACTGTTACTGCAATTGAAATTATCTGTGCCTCTCCCCTGATTGATTTTGACTCTCATATCTTTAAACAGAAAGCTGTGTAATTTAGGGCCAGTTACGTATGCTTACAACTTCTGACAAATGACTAAGCAAAGTAAGGTGATTTTAAGTGTTCAGTGTGTAAAGGTTAAAGCAGCAATGAAAACCCTAAGAGCAATTAAAACTTCTCCATAGTGAGTATACCAGGCTTTTCAATATTTAGGCCGAATACTTCAAGTCTTGCTCATGAAGAGAGGCATAAGGGGTTTGCTGGATCCTTGGACTTGTGTCTGTTTTCTAAACTGCTCAAGTACTAAATTTGACACTTTACTGTTCTATGTGTGGTATGCATGCTGAATCTATTTTAACTTGAAATAAGTGCTCCAAACTGTCTACCTCTTAGTTTGCATAAGAATTAGATATTTCTATTTTAATTTTCATAGGTTTTTGTCAGAGCTTATGACAAAAGCGTAGTTTCATTAATAGTCTTTAAGCTTGCTCACCTACAACCTGCAGCTTACAGAAGTGTTCTCACCAAAATAGTACTACTCACTTATTTTCTCTGTGGCAACTATGTGTCCTTGCCGCTGATGATGTTGCTAATGCACAGCAGTAATCAACGTATTGAATTAATCCTTTACACTTGGAAAGCAGTTATTAAAGGAGGAAAAGGAGTGTTTCTTTGAGTACTGCTCAAAACCATGCTGCTTCCAATTGTAAGGAAAGAAAAGTTTCTCTTACTGTTCTCTAGTATCTGTAGGATCTCTTTCAGTCCACTTCAATTCTACATTCAAGTAAGACCAGCTGTTACTGTGTCAGAGGTTATATGTCGTGTAAAAGCCCTGTTTTGGAGGGGGGGAATGGAGCAAGTGCTTGTATTGAGCTTAATGAGAGGTAGAAGCAGCAGTTTATTGGGTCTATCAGAGACTGAAATACTCTTTATTGATAGCACAGTTGTCTCATTAGCAACTGCTTGCAAAGTGTCTTAGAGCAAGTTAACATGGAAGTGCTAAAGCATTCTGTAAGTAAAGGTTAACTTGCTCATCCCTATACATTTCTGCTACAGCCTTTTTCAGTGTTTTAGTGGTTGTGGTCACTGCCTTTTCACGTTTGTATAAGATATTTTATTGTCCCTTGTTCTTCCTCCTGTCTCAAGTTTGTGGAGGGAGAGGTACAGTAAGAGAGTAGGTCCTGTGTTGAAATTAGCTCCAGCACTTTGTATGCTGCCTGCAAGTTAAAATTATTAGAATTCTTCCACCTTTATAGGTGTCTTTTTCAATGGTAGGGGTGGTACTCTAGCGCATTTATGTGGTGCCCAGTTTATTCTCCCAGCTCTATTAATTGCTGATCAAGTTGCTCTGAATCTGAGACTTGGTGCATAGATTAAAAGCAAAGGTTGGAAAGAACAAATTCAATAAATTGAAACCTGAGGTTATACTTTTTAATGCACATTAGCGTGTTCCTTTCATGGAGCTGCCTAATTTTATCTTTGGATGTTAGAATATTGGCTATTGCTAGGGGTACAAAAATAACTATGGAGTATTCAGTCATCTTTAATCAAGCCTAATTTTGTAGCTTTTGATTATCAGCATCTACTGTTGTCTCATTAGCGTTCTAGAAAGCTTGTATGCATGCAGATACCTTTGGGGTTAGAAGCTATGAAATGCCACTATGAAGTGTTATTACAAATACTACTTAAATAGATTTGTAAATTTAATTCTTTGTGTATATTCTTCTTATCCAGACCAGCATGTTTTGGAAATTTGATCTCCATTCATCATCCCACATAGATACACTTCTAGAAAGAGAAGATGTAACACTGAAGGAATTGATGGATGAAGAGGATGTTCTGCAGGAGTGCAAGGCTCAGAATCGCAAACTTATAGAGTTTCTGTTGAAGTCAGAATGTTTGGAAGACTTAGTTTCATTTATTATCGAAGAGCCACCTCAAGATATGGATGAAAAAATTCGATATAAGTAGGAAAACTTTTGGGGGTGGGGGAGACTTGGGAAGGTGGAAAGAGGGGTAATTTACTCGAGTTAATTTGATAACATGTTTTGAATCCCTGCATGCTGGTGTGTAGTACAATCTTGGTGTCTTTAGAAGATGTTTGTTTTCAAGGGGTTTTGTAGAACTTTTAAATAAACCATTCTAATATTTGCATATTTTTCAGATGGAAGCCTTTTATCCACAAATGCTTCCAAAACCAATTGCTGTCCAAAGGAGGCTTACCAAAAAAACCCACAGTCACAATTCATGTGAAGAATCTTGTAGTTGTGATTGCTAAGAAAATAGTTGAATGAAAAACCCTATTTGGGTTAAGTGCTTAGCTTTGTTTTATTTGTGGTTGGTAAGATGTTTTGAAGATGCTTTTTAGGTCTGTGAACTCCTTGGAAGAATATACTTAATGTCTAATTGCTGTTTTTTTCCTTTGGAAAGCTAGAACTGTAAGAATTGGGTATGGCCATGACTTCAGCTAGTTTACTGAGACAGTTCAAGCTGAAAAGTCAACCTAGCAATTAATATAAAAGCACTTCCAGCATTTTTGATGTATTTTAGAGTTGTCTGTGCAGAAAACTGCTTTTAAAACAGTATGTAAAAAAATAATGTGTAATAAGCTACACTCTGGCAGCACTTGACTGTTTTTGGTAAACCAAGCATCCTGTTTGTGTTTCTAGTAGAGTGTGAAAGTTAAGCATCTTTCACTTGGAAACCTCAAGCTGCTGATGCTGTCAAAGTTACCTTTACTGTGAGTGGGTGATAGTACTGTCAAATGCAGGAAAGTACTGGTCTTGGTGGGCTCTTAGTTTAATTACTCAGTGTTCTGAACTGTACTACTGGTTCTGTGTCATAAGTAGTACTAGCTAGTTTTGCAGACTTTGTCTTACTTTTGCTAGCTTGCTGAGTTTCTACATGATTGCAATATGTGGATACATATATGCAAAAATCCTGAAGCTGTTCCATTTGACTTTTTTAATATAATCCCTGTTGTATCAGGAAGGTGCAAACACACTGCTTCCTCCCCAGTATCAGTCCACTACTATCAGTGTGCTTAACTTCTTGATGACTAACTTGTTACCCTTCAAAAAAAGAAATGGTTTCTGAAATGAGAGATCAGTACTTGAACAGATGTATTTAACAATAGAATAATTTAACAATAGATCTTAAAATAAAGGCTTGTACTTTCCCCTATTGCTACTGAAGAACAGAGTAGTCTGTTTCTAAAATGAAAGAACAGAACTTGTAGGCTGAATGTGCAGTTAATATAACCTTGCAGTAATTTTCTGCTTTAATTAGTGCAGGCCAGCCCTGCTTGGAAACCTGGTCAGAAGCCTCGCCACATTCTGAATTCAGAGCTGGAAATATGACAACTTTGAAGTATGAGTTATGGATAATTTTTTTCTTTATCCCCAGATATCCAAACATATCGTGTGAGCTGCTTACATCAGATGTCTCACAGATCAACGATAGGCTGGGAGAAGAAGAATCCTTACTTATGAAACTGTACAGCTTCCTCTTAAATGAATCTCCTCTAAACCCTTTACTGGCTAGTTTCTTCAGCAAGGTGCTAAGTATTCTTATAAGCAGAAAACCAGAACAGGTAAATATTTAAAAGTTCTCCAGTTTAGCATGTGCACTAATAAAGCTGTAGTACTCAGCAGTGTTGCTTTATGACTGCACATTTGAGGGATAGCAGCAGAGTCAAAAAAGAGCATTCAATTTCCATATTAGCCAAGGACATGATTTTTATGGTATGAACAGGATTAAAAACATGTATCTGGATGAGTAAGATGTATTTGAGCTATTTATGTAATTTATGTAATCAGTGTGTAAGTGCTTACCTTTTGGCTTACCTTAGCTCAGTATTTTATGTGGCAATATTTGCATTAATTGCTGTTAGAGGTGAAGGTGGGTGAATTGAATCAGTGGGGATAGGTCTGATTTGACATAAAGAAGCATTATAGAGCAAGGTGAGAATCGTTTGGAGTCCTTGTTCAGAAATGTTGTGCTCTGTGTTCATGTGGCCCAGTACTGCAAACGGCTGCACTGGCTGGCTCATACATGAGCAAATTAAGTTTGTGACTCTGTTCTTTAATTTAGCAAGCTCGGTACTTGTTTGTATTATGTTAAGGTTTTGCTGCGTTGAGCTTTGATCACTAAGCAGGGATAAGAGTAATTTATAGTTTATGGTCACAAGTTGGGCTTGGGAGGAGGCCCAAGACACACTGCACATAGTACGGATCTATCCTGTGCCACTTTTGCTACTCTGTATGTGTGTGTTATTTTATCTTGCCTTGTACTGCGAACTTTAAGTGGCATAAGTCTTTAAGAAGTTCTCATTTTGTCCTGGTTTGGCTAAAACAGACAGATTTTCCTTTCAGTGATTTTACTTTTCAGTTCAATCTCTTCTAAGACTGCACTTTCTGAAGTCAACATTTTCAGACACTGTCTGCTCCTAGCAGTGATAACACTCGATGTTTATAGTCAGCACTGAGCTCTCAGTACAATGGGGTGCAGAAAGGCTCTTGCTTACACTTAATCTTACAGAGACCAAGGTCACTGCTGAATTGTCTCAGTGCCACCTTGGGGCCCCCTTAGTGTCAGGGTGCCAAGGGGTGGCACCTGTGGGGAGGAGGAGACAGGACAGTGACCCACACTGACTGTCCCATACACATCATGCTCAGTATAAAGCTGAGGGATTGAGGGGCAAGGCCCTTCCCTTCACCGTGTTCTTCTCTGGCCTGCCCTCCTCCCTGCTCTTGTTCACCTTCTGGGGCTGGTGTCCTGGGAAGACTCTGTCCCTGACCTGTGCGTCCCTGCATCCAGCTCCCGCCTGCCGCTGTGCCCGGGAGCCCAGCCTGGGATCTCCCCAGCGCTGCTCTGCAGCACCAGTGGGGATGTGAGCACTGGCGGGGGGAGTGTGTGACTGGGGGGAGAAGCTCGATACTGGTTTTGTATATATTTGTAAATATTTTGTTATTTTTCTTTTTGTTATTTCTTTTTTTATTGTTATTGTTTCATTACAGCTGCTTTAGTTTTATTTTGAACTCGTGTCTCTCTCTTTTCTTCTCTCCCTTCCCCTGTCCAGGAAGGGGAGGGGTTAACAGAGAACATCTGCCACCTGTTTAGTGGCCAGCCCAGCCTCAAACCATGACATATTTGTTTTCTCCATTTAGTACAAGAGAGAAGCTAAAAATGATTGGTGTGATTTACCATGTAAGATACCGATAAGAAATTGTAAGCTTACTACTTTTTAATTTCTAGATTGTGGATTTTTTAAAGAGGAAACATGATTTTGTAGACCTCATTATTAAGCACATAGGGACCTCTGCTATCATGGACTTGTTGCTCAGGCTGCTGACTTGCATAGAACCTCCACAGCCCCGGCAAGAAGTGTTAAATGTAAGTAAAATGTCTCAAAGGATTTTTGTCTCACATGTGTGAACTGCAAGATGGCTTATCTTGTGCTGGTTTTACTAGGCTTATTTCTTAAATGTGCTGAAATTAGATGCATGGGGGTTTTTTGCTTGGAGCTGCCAAGTGAAGCCATACCACTGGTGGGGACAGCTTAGAACCTGAGTGGCTGTTCTCTGCCTCAGGTCTTTAATATCTAACTTACAACTGCCAGATGCAGTTTCAAAAATGTCTTGGACCTTACTGAACACTTTTTTTGGCATCATAAAGTTTATTTTAAAATTATACGTAAGGTTTTCTTTTCTACAGTTGTTCAGAAACAGTAATTCTACTTTTTTCCTTTTTTCTGAAGTATTATTAGTCATTGTTTAGAAATATCTCCAGTATGACTCGTGGCAGTTGTCAGATGACTTCATTAATTTTGTTAATTTTAATTGAATACATTCGCTCGGATAACATTCTTACTAACACCCATGAAAACTTTTACAGTGGCTAAATGAGGAGAGAATTATTCAGCGACTTGTGGAAATTGTACATCCATCTCAAGATGAAGATGTAAGTATTTGTCTGACACTCGTCTGAATCTATCTGTTTAGCAAGTTGCTGTACAACATAGTTTTACTGGTTTCTGCTTGTTTTTTTCAGTAAGCTCATATCAGTATTTAAGTTTGGTCATTTCAGGGAGGCTGTGGGCTTTTTGACACACACAGACGCGCGCACAGACGCGCCCTCCCCTAGCTTTTTCAGATGCAAGTCAAAGCCTTATGCATACTCAGTGTTTGAAGATTCAGCTCTATTTTCTCACCTCAGTACTGGAAATGGATTCATGCTTCAAGGTTTTTTTGTTTTGTTAAGGTTTAGTTATGACATAAAGCTATTGCCTGAATGTTGGTGGGTGTTTTTTGGGTAGGAGAAACTCTTGTCCAAGTTGAAAATTTCACCTTTTTTAATTGAAGCCTTACAGTCCAGCATGTCGTTACTCTCGTAGTGAAAAGCTATGTTTTTCTATTCCAGAGGCATTCAAATGCATCACAGTCACTCTGTGAAATTATTCGTCTAAGCAGAGACCAGATGTTACAAGTACAAAACAGTTCAGAACCAGATCCGCTGCTTGCAAGTCTAGAGAAGTAAGTTGATTGCTGAATTTCTGATTTTATTTTCAGTTCATAAAACCCAGAGTTTTTAACTTTTGACCTTGAAAACATTTAGAAATAACAAGCTCTGCTTTTCAGGTGAATTTTCTTGGCTACCTGTCATTTGCCTGTGTAGTTTTAAAACAACTCTGTAAGTAAGCAGAGCCCACCTGGAAGTCCTCTTTGGGGGCGTGGGTTGTGTCATGAAAATATTTCCTGTGCTGCCAAAGTTACTGGGATCAGACATGTGGAGGTCAGCTTGATATTGTGCAGAGTACACATGGAGGACTTTGGCTTTTATCTGTTATTTCAGTTAATCTAAGTGTGTGTTTCTGCCTGAGGAAAGGTTCTCCTGTATTCCCTTCTTCCTTTTGCTGGTTATAGGTTTAGGTTTTTGTGACTGTTATGGCAAGCTGAATCACGTATTTGGTCTGACTGAACCTTTTTGTAGTGTTGGTTGTCAGATCAAAAAACTGTATCAATGGAAGGAATAGAAATATATGATTGGGGCAGTGAGAATGGGAGTGATTGTCCTAGTAGTGCCTGCTAGCTTGAAATAGTTACTAGTTTTCTTTGTATTATCCCCTTATTAATGTTACATCAGTGAATGGTGGCTACTTCTGTTAACAGCTGTATCCCAAAGCAGTGTTATATCTGATGCAAATGTTTTTCTTTTCAGACAAGAAATCATAGAGCAGCTGCTGTCTAATATTTTTCATAAAGAAAAAAATGAATCTGCAATAGTCAGTGCAATCCAAATACTGTTGACCTTACTTGAGACAAGACGACAGACGTGAGTGTTACTATTTTGCTTAAATTATGCAAGCATAATTTAACTACTGTTCAGCAATAGAAAGTGTGTTCCATGTGCTTAGGACTGAACCATTTTTGTGGCCTGTTGTAGCTGAAGAAATAAGAGTAAACCAATTGACTGCAGTTGGCATTACTACATTTTCACCAAATGGCTGGTCTTTCTGCATTTTTTTGTAGAAGCTAGTTTGAAGTGCCACTGGACAGATCAGACTAATTACATTTCATCAATTTGTTTCTGGATACAAGGAATAGAGTAAATATATGCAGTGCAGTAAATCAATATTGACTTTTAAAAAAGTTAGTTGGAATTTTATTACAACTTCACTTTGAGAAACCACTGGACAGACCTCTGGTACATTCAACTTGATTATGTTGTTCAGGATAGATGAGTGAAGATCTTTATCTGCCTCAAAAGAGGAAATAGAACAGCTGTGGTGTTTAATCTCAAATCCATAGTGGAGATTTCAAGCACAGTAAACCTGAAGATGCTAGGGCTAGTGTTTGGAAAAGTCTTGTTCAACCATTACTTCACACTTATTTATATTTTGTAACCTTTCGTTGTCACTTGCCTCTTCATTCTTTTCACGTGCCTTCAGAACTGTGGCTCTCAAAACCATACCTTGAAGATGTTTTACAACTAGTTTAATTATAAATTATCAGATTTTGCTTGTGTGTGTTTTAGATTTGAAGGCCATATAGACATCTGCCCTCCAGGCATGAGCAATTCAACATATTCAGTCAACAAAAGTGTTCTGGAAGCCATAAAAGCACGACTTTCGTCCTTCCATGAACTCCTTCTCGAGCCTCCAAAAGTAAGTGAAGCCTTGTTTTACCAAATTAATTGAAACAAGACTGTCACTGTGTGACTATTTTAGGTGGGTTATAATAACAAACAAAACTCAGTTTGAAAACTTGCGGGCAGGTACCTAGGCTCCTTCTCAATCTGTTGTGAGCTTTACTGCTCATTATTGTTGTCCCCGAGCCAATCACAGAATCACAGAATGTCAGGGATTGGAAGGGACCTCAAAAGATCATCTAGTCCAATCCCCCTGCCAGAGCAGGAACACCTAGATCAGGTCACACAGGAACATGTCCAGGCGGGTTTTGAATGTCTCCAGAGAAGGAGACTCCACAACCTCTCTGGGCAGCCTGTTCCAGTGTTCTGTCACCCTCACTGGGAAGTTCTGCTAATTTATATGCTTTTCCAGCTTAAACTTTAACTGGCAGAATAGCCTTGAAGCAATTACTTCTTTCTGAAAACAATGAGATTTGCTGTATATTCCCAAGATGGGTCTTGTTTTCTGCTTGGAAATCCTATCTGAATAGGAAACACAGACTATGGATGGTTTGGTTGTTTGGAACTTTGGCATGGCCCACATGAAGCCGGCACAATTCCTGTAGACTTTCCCAGAACCCAAGTAGACCAGCTCCACAGCATGCACCCTGCACTCTAGGCATGTTATATTTGTGGGGATTTTTAACTGATTTAAGAGACTTACCTATGTCATGCTGTTGCAAAAGATAAGTAAAAGATGTATGAACATCTGTATGAATAGGATTATTTACCTATAATCCATTTAAAATTTTTCCACTCAAATTTTCACTGGCAGAGTTTGAGCTCGAGCACAGCACCCTGAGCTAGGTGTCACAGTCCATAAGAGAGAAGGACCTGTGGGCCAAAGTGAAAATAAAGACCAGAGGTGTTTAAAATACCTGATGGGGGGTGTCAAGGTAGTGTTAATTTTAGCCTTGAGAAGATGAGACCTCAAGACTTCCAAATGCAGAAGAGGTAGTAAAATGCAAAGAAACTGTCTTACCTTTATTGCAAGAACACAGTGAAATCCAGATCTCTATTATAGTAAAAGCAGGGTCACATAAGATACTTGAGTATTTTCTGATGGTTGAACATACTTAGTCATTTGTACACCTTGGTCATCTAGTGAAGTATTTAATCTGATGCTTATTTTGAACATCCTTAGATTTTTGCCTTACATAAGGGATGGACAAAATGAATTAGTAGCATACCAGTTATCTTTTTTTTGCAAGGGTGGCACTGGTCAGGCCAGTGTATATTGTGGCAATGTAGACTATAACTGT
Organism: Podargus strigoides; assembly: GCA_028020825.1. NCBI lineage: Eukaryota > Metazoa > Chordata > Aves > Caprimulgiformes > Podargidae > Podargus > Podargus strigoides. The sequence goes on from CM051633.1 coordinate 8,490,297, forward strand.
ACATGGGTTAACCAGTGAGAAGCATTTCCTAGGAAGTATCTCCTGATTCCTTTCAAGGTTGGATGGAATGTATCTACTTTGAGATCCTGTCCGTAGTTAACACTCAATTTTTACAATGTTGTTGGTTTCATGTGGCTATTTTTAGTACTTTCTGTCTATGGAGTTAAAATAAGCTGTAGTGTTCAGAACTAAGAATTGCTTTTTTGCAGGGTGAAGGTAAAACTGTTGCTCAAGGACTGATTGTATTTTTAAGCACTGTCATTGTGCATAGTAATGATGAGCTGTATTTTTAAGATCGTTTCAGGGGTTTATGTACATACCCTTTTCTTTTTCAGAAAAGTGTCATGAAGACAACGTGGGGTGTATTGGATCCACCTGTGGGAAATACACGTTTAAATGTGATTAGATTAATATCTAGCCTTTTACAGACAAATACAAGCAGTGTGAATCAGGAGCTTATAGAGCTTAACAGCATAGGAGTAATATTGGTAAGAACTTAATGCTGCCACCTTTATTTTCATGGATTGCTATTAAGATCTTGTCTGTTTTTTTCTGTCACTGCAGATAATTTTTAGTATATTTTCCAGCCTAACTTTTCAGCCTGTTAGTGTGGTGGCTTCTATTGTGCTTATAAAGAACTTCTAGTATTAGATTTTACTGTTAAATTAATCTGTCTGAAGTCAGCATTTTCCTCTGATCACTTGAATGATTCTTATTCTCTATGCCTTCATAGATATATGAAGTGATTTTCTTAACAAGCTTTTTTCATCTATACGTTCTCAGATTTTCAGCCATGTTCAAGGCTTCCCTGCTGTTTTTCATTCTTTTTCTAAGTTGTTTCCTCAAAACCCCTTTTCCTCTCTTAAGGATATATGGCACACCAAATGGTATCTCAACACTGTCCTATAAAGGGAGGATTATTTTTGGTGGCTCCATATGCCTTCAAACCTCTGAAAGCAAGATGTTGCACAACAAACTTTCAGTCAGATAACTCACTAGTTTTTGTTAATGTGGAATGTGTACTTTGAGTACTTCCTACCTCATGTTTCAACTATAGCAGGATATATTCTTTGAGTTTAGGTTGACCAAAAAATTCAAATGTTGGTATCAGTGAAAAAATAACTAGCAAAACATGCTGGAAGTTATACTACAGTTTCTGAATACAATATGTAAACTTCTGCTTCTAAGCAGGCAGTTGCAAACTTAGAATGTATTTTCTCTGCCCCAAATTGTTTTAGTCCAAAATCCCTTAATCCTTCAAATAATTAATATATCTATGGTTGTAATGTCTTCCTCTCAGTTTCTCTGCACAACTTGGGTTTGCAGACAGTTGCTAACTTGTATGCAAATAGCTAACTTTACCGTAACTGAAGTTTTCCCTAGATGTGTTTTCAAGGGGAATATGTGTGCTATGAACCTTTGCATGTTCTTGTAAGTAGATTATTTTGTAAACTAAATCCAGTGAGGTTTGAATGTGCTTTTCTGTTGCATGTTTTACATAAGGAAAAAAAAGTAATTATAGCCATATAAATTTTTTGATGCTTCATGCTATTTGCTGAAACAGCATAGACTTTACTGTGCAGACTTGGCTGTTAGGAGAAGTAATTGTCTAGTTCCAGTAGCATCTATTTATGGGAGGTTGTCACTAGTTCAGGAGGACTGAAGGAAAATTTGAGATATTTAGCTGTATTTTGAAAGAGACTTAAATTGTTTAATACTATTCCAATCACAGCCTGTATGTCCATAACTAATTTCATTTTACCAGTGAGGCAGTTTGAGTTTTGCAGTAAGCAGTCTAAAATAGCTAGACATAAAGCTTGAAAAAATCTTCCTATATTTAAAAGGTAAAATGTGGAGAACCAGGAATATGACTAAATGAACATTTTATTGTATCTTAAACTGCATCTAGATTGTCTGAGGTAGCAGTCTGTAATAGAAGAATAAAATTAGTAAATTACAAGTTCATAACGGGTCAATATGATGTTGTAAGGGATCTCACTGAAGTGAGGAGCACATTATAAATAGGATTGTATATGCTATAAGGTTAAGTGAACACAAAGAGAAATTTGTCAAGGGCTGCTAAGGTCATAAATAACACTTCTGACTATGGGACTCTGGTCTGCAGTTAGCAGAAAGAATTTAAGTGGGGAGTGTCATCCCTCCCTTTCTTTGTGCTTGAAGGTGCAATATTGGTTACCCCTGGGATAAATCCAGTTACAGTTGAGTTTTTGTTCTGAGCTAGCATGATAGCCTTTGTGTTCAGATAATAGCAAGCACAAGAGTTAACTTTTTAGTACATTACAAATTCTCTCTCGCACAGTAATACTTACTTTGCAACTTAAAGAATTTTTTCCAGTGTGGTCATTCAAATGGCTTGCTGGGGTGAGGCTATTGCTTCTGTTTAATGAAAAGACTTTGGTTTGTGTAAACCTTGTTGAATGTGTTTTTCAGGACATGTTCTTTAAATATACATGGAATAACTTTTTGCATACTCAAGTAGAAATCTGTATTGCATTGATTCTTGCAAGTCCTCTTGAAAGCACAGAAAATGGCACAATAACAGATCAGGATTCCACTGGGGACAATCTCTTACTGAAGCACGTAAGTTGGGAGTTTTTGGGCATCTTTTGAATTTTCCTGTCTCTAGACTATCGTTTTACCTTATATAAAATATACCCCTATTTTACTTTATTTATTGAATGAATCGGAATATTTTTCTGTTCATTCTTAAAATGTCAGTTCAGGATGTTAAAGCTGAAAATGCCATAGAGTATATTTTTACTGCCCCAAAGTGAGCATGTGTGCAGAGCTGCAAGTATTTATTTTCCTTGAAGTAGTTCCTCTTATTTTTAAGAAATAAAACTGCTATATCAATAGCTTTATGCAGCTATAAAGAGAAGTAGAATTAATGTAGGTTTAGCTTTTAGATTTCTGGTTGCGATCTTAATGCTGTTTCTGAACTTTAAAACCTTTAATGAAAGTATTTATCCTGAACCTGAAATTAATTGTCTTCTAAGGCTTTATGTGTTAAAATCAACTGTAAAATGCATAATAGTGTTCCACTTTACTACTGCTAAGTATATTTTGCTTTTCTGATAGCTCTTCCTTAAGTGCCAATTAATAGAACGAATACTTGAAGCATGGGAGATGAATGAGAAGAAACAGTGAGTAGCTAGTTTTCTCATTTCCTGCAATTGTCTATATAAGACTTCTAATATAAGCATTCTAATGCTTTTTCCCATGATCATTTGAGAATACAATAGTTTATCATTCTTGCCATGTATAAGATACTGCTATGATCTTTAAAGTCTACCCATCTTCAAGTTCAGAAACATACCATAAGTTTTGAGAGGACTGAAAATACTTCTCTCCAGTAAGCAATTGAAAATTATCTATACACACATCAAAGCTCATTACGTATTGGAGAGCAACAGACGCCTACGTAGTAAAAGCTAAGTCCTCATCAATGGAATAACTTCTAAAAGTGTGTGGTTGTGAAAGGATGGGAGTTTCAAGTAGCTAATGTTGTCTGAAACTGTTATCATAGCAGGAGAAAAAAAACACCTGAAGTGGTAAAACAGCTCTCTTGAAGGTTTATAAGTTTGACTTGGGAGATAATGAGCAGTAGATATTAGCTCTAACTTGTCAAAGCACTGAATTAGCTGACCAGAATAGTGTTTCTGGTTTGCTGCTGTATTATTGGAGACAGTTCTACTCCCCAAAATATTCCTACTCCTATTTGATATGAATTAGATAGTAAATATATGGCTAATGTGAAGAGGGTGGTACAAAGAAAGGGAATGTGACTTAACCTAACTGTAGAAAACGTGCTCTCCCAAATGTCTTCTATTTTATGTCGTATTCTCTTGAGCTTATAGAGAGCTGCCAACTTTATTAGCAATTAGACTTTCATAGGTAGGAAGCATGGAAAGTTATTTCCATAGATCCAACCCCAAATTATTTATTGGTTGGATAAGAATGTTCTCGATTCAGTGCTTACCATATAGATGAATGAATTAAATATTTAATTTCATGTTTGCAAATACTAATGTGGAAAATACTGTTGTAAACCTCAGATTGTGCTTTTATCTGGAAAGAATTTATTTTTATTTGCAAGAAATGTGCAGTCTGTGATTCACCCTTTATCCAATTTTGTACAGGTATGACTTGAAATATAAAAGACAAGTCTTTAAGATACAATCTCATGGTATTTTCAGCTAGCTGCTTCAGGAAATTGATTTTTATTTTTTTAAATGCTTTTGTATTCTGTCACTTAATATTTTTCAAGCAGCTCTTGAAGCTGGAGGGTGGCTGCATTTTGCTGGTAAAAATCTGACATCTGACCTAATAAAAAGCTGGTTAATTCACTGGGGTTAATAAGCATTTGCTAACAGAAGATAAAATCGTATTCTCGACTTTTTGGCTAGGCAATGACAAGTCAGTCCACTTTGTCAAATGGGAGCACCCTTTATGGCATATTGTGTATTAGAAATTATAAGATGTGCCATCATCACATGTTGCTTGTTTTGAATGTACTCATTACCTAAGCAGTCAAGGAAATAAGGCAGGAATATCTCTCTGAAGTTGTTCCTGTAAACAACATGATACTGTTTCATTCATGACGTCTTGCACTGATAGAACATAATTTCAGTCACCTCATGTGTTAGATGATGATAGTAGAAAATCATGTTTGCATAACATAATCTACTTCCTGAACTGCTGTCGCATTACAGAGGTTTCAGTCAAGTTCATGGGAGGCTGGTCTAGCCAATTGAGTGGGTCTGTCTTGATGGTTTTTTTTTTCTTTTTTTATTTGAAAAGCACACCACCTTAAAAAGCTGACACATCTCTGGTTAGCTTGCAGCTAAACCCTAGAAATTCAGTCCAAGTTGGTCAGATCTCGAACAGTTCCAGCTGATCATAGCTACTCAAAGCACTACTCTAAAAGCTGGTAATTCCTGTTTCTACAAAGCAGTTCTGTCACATAAAAAATATTTGAATTTCCTTGTAATTGTACTTCTGATATACATTTAAATGTCATTCCTAAACTTCAGGAAAGAGATGATCCTGACTTAATTTTCAATTGGTCATACCATTCCAGCTCTGTATGCTAAATACAATGTTAAGAAACTCTTGAGATACTAGAGCATGCTTAGGATTTAAGAATTTTTTCTCTTTTCATCACGGACTTAGCTCTGAGAAAATGTTTGGTGTATTGGGGTTTTGAAAAATACTCTCGGCAACAGAAATTTCTGTGGATCTATAGTTAATTTTGTCTTTATCTTGATAATGCTGTATATTTGTCTTTCTACACACACACAAATGTGAAAGCAGAAGTAATCTGTTCAGGTGCTCTGCACTTCCTTCTTGGTAATTTACATGCTGCTTCAGTCTTCTAAACTGGCTCAGTGTAGTCAAACCAGTTGGTATCTTAGTCTGAGTATTTTTGTGAACCTTTGGTTTTAGGATGCAACTATTTTGCTTAAGAATCCTGATGTTATTTGTCTTGTTTACCTTCTTGACTCTGGCAGTGTTTTATAGTAAAATACAGTCACACAGTTGCTCCGAGTGTGGGCGGTCAGATTCCTTTTGTCTCTTGCAGGGCTGAAGGAGGAAGACGACATGGCTACATGGGTCATCTGACAAGGATAGCAAACTGTATTGTGCACAGTACAGATAAGGGACCAAACAGTACACTAGTCCAACAGCTCATTAAAGGTAATGTTAATGGCCTTAAGTTTGTCTTCATGGCTTTCATTATCAAATTTTGAGGAAATGAATAAAACTTAAATTAAAAGGCAGCTGTTAAATAAAAGATGAAAATATTATTTGACATGTTCAATTTAAAACCAGCCATTCTTAAACATATACTTAAGTGTTTTTCTCAAACAGTATCAAAGCTCCCTGAAATAAATGCAAAGAGATGCTGACCTGCTGGATTTGGATTTGTTTGCTAGGTAGAGTAGACCTCATGGATTTAGGAGGGTGTATATGTTCCTTGCAGTATGTCTTGTAGAAGAAAACAATTGAAAATTAAGTTATGCTCCACTGTTATTAGTATTAATTTTTCTTTTTTTCCTGTTTCCTACCCTAGAGCTTCCAGAGGAGGTCAGAGAGCGATGGGAGACATTCTGCACAAACTCTTTAGGAGAAACTAACAAGAGGAATACAGTGGACCTGGTAAGTAGTGGTGGGTAAGGTATTAAATTGCTGCTGTTTACTTGGGCCCCAGTTTTTTTGTCAGCAGCACAACCAGTCTTCCCAACTACTGCATACTTGTGTCAACATGTACGTGTAGTTGCTGAGCCATGGAACTGGTAATTCTTTAGATTACTTTTTAGCTAAAGACGTATCATTAATATTCTGTATGGGAATCTTGCAGTAGTTCAGTTTGTATAGCTCATTGCAGACAGTCACTGAGAAGGAAGATTTCTTTAGAGCTTCAAATTAAGTGTCCTTGAAAGCTTCTGTCTGCTTGAAGAGTACAAGCTCTCAAGTACAAGCCGGAGCTGGTGTTAATTGCTTTATCTACAGTATGTAAATGAACCTACGTAAGTTTAATGGGAAAATGCTATCTGCATCCCACTGTGTGTTACTGAGCTTCCTTAAGTCAAGTAACTTTGCATACTTCTGTTGTGCACCTGTCGTGTTTCTTCTGCACACTGCAGTAGTGATTACACTATTAGAAAAAAGCTAAACTTAAGTAAAGTATGGAGACGTTTTGTGTAACCGTGTGAAACATATAGTTTAAGAGTAATCACTTGGAGACTTTAATAAGGAGAGGCTGTTTCCAGTGTCAACAGACCAATTAATGGATTTTAATATACCTAAGTTCTCCAGGAATGCTGTGCTTTGCATGTGACTTCATTAACTTGTGCTGGTGCTTTATTAATTGGGCTATATGACTAAGATTGTTAAATTTGCTCTTTCAACATAATACAGCAACTGGAATGTAATGTTAACATGATTGTGTGGCAGTAGAAGCTATGGAAAGTTCTTCTGAAGCTGTGCAACTTATGGACAGCACCAAATGATGGACAGATGGTATTTTTCCCATGAGCCTGTCAATGCAAAGAAGTTCATAGTGCTTGTAGAATAATGATATTTTCCTCTTAGCAGAAACTATTTATTGGTCAAGGCCAAGAGAAGAGTCATCTAAAAAGGCAGAACTTTAAGCTGATTTATAATTCATAACATTGTAGTTAGCTCTTTTTAATTGGACCTACTTGGTGTAACAACAGTAAAACCTCATTTAAAACATATTTGCAAACTCCACAATATTCAGCTATGCAGTTGAATAGGAATGCTAAGCATTAGAACAAATTCTTATATCTAAAATGTCATCTGGAAACTACTGTGCCTTTGAATTTCTAAAGTTACGGACTTTATTTCTGCTTGCGTGATCAATTCTCATGAGCCTTGAATTAGCAAGATTAGTTCAAAGATAAGCAGTAATGGACAGTACAGTGTAGTATTAAGGAGGTGTTAAAAGACAGATCTCATAGAAAACTCAGCTTGTTTTGCTGAGTCACGTTTAAGTTATGGTTATTGTATGGATGTATCCTGAAAGCACAGCCCTGTGGTATATCTTCCCAGTCATACTGTCCCCTAATAACCATGCTTTTGATTTGTCCTTTGGTCTCCATAGACATGTCCTCTCAATCTATAAACCTGGGCAATTTGGTTTGTCTGACTGTTTGAGCGCTTCTGTAAGTTGTTGAAAGCATCCTGGGTTAAAAAAAAATGGCTTATCAGAACTAATGTGAACCTGAAAAGTTATATACCCAATTTAAAGTGCAGATTTGCAGTGTCCCCAGAATAAGATCTTGAGCACACCTTTCTTAATTTTCTGTAGATTAGCCTTACATGTCTTGCTGGGTCGATGAGTAGACTTACTTGGTTCAAGGTTCTCCTGTTGTAAGCAGGCTGCTGAGCAGAATCTAGTTATGGATAACGGTTAAGCACACAGACTTGAAAGACAGAACTGGTTTACTGTTACACTTGTTCTTCAGTCAACTTGTGGATTTGCTAAGGTCAGATGGTCTGATCTTTACGTGTATGCATACTCTTATGATGTGAATTTCATTTAAAAATATGTAAATAAGTTAGCTGTGTGAAGGTTGTGGATATAAATGATCTTTTGGTGCTCAACAAAGAGAGGTTTTTTTACTACAGTGGAACAAGTTCTATGGTCCTGGGGTCCCATGTGTAATGAACTGGTTCTGCAGCCATGAGGCAATTCTTGTTGTTTTACATCAGGGATGTTGATTGTAAATCTGTCAACACTTTATCCCTTTCATTCTCTTTCTCCTTCTTTATGCCTTTCTGTCTTTCAAACAAGTTCTAGTTACACTTTCTAAAACAACAGTGACTGCAGCCTTAGAAGTGAGCATGTAGGAAAACACTCTCTTTCCCCAAAACACTTTGTGGACTTTACAGGAAGGGGTTTTTTTGAGTGTTTGTTTTTTGGGTTCTTTTTTCCCCAGTGCTAATTGTCCTTCTGGTAGAAGGTAGGCAGTACTTCTAAGCTTACCTACTTACACTTACCTAGCTGAAGATTAAACATCTGTGGAGTAATTGTTCATTTTCTCTGTAGACAGGGTGCACTAATGATGCTGGTACAGTGAAGAATTCTATACAATTTGTAATACTAGATTTGTACAAGAGACTTTGTATAACTTCAGATGTGTCTCTTTGACATCCTTCCAATATTAGTCATGATATTGAATGTTTGTGAGGTATCCTTAAAGACTAAATGAGGAGAATATACCTACTCTAAGCTTAAAAATAACAGTCCACAGGTCAGATTGTTCATGGATGCCTTAAATCACCATGTAGTTCCTTTCTCCTAAGGAAAATCCTTCTCTTAGCATTAGAAAGCAGCTGATCTGAACAGGGAGGAGCATTCTTAAGAATTAATTGTTACAGATTCTCAAGTGAAATCATAGACTCATAGAATGGCTTGGGTTGGAAGGGACCTCAAAGCTCATCTTGTTCCAACCCCCCTGCCATGTCCGGGACACCTCCCACTGGATCAGGTTGCTCAAGGCTCCATCCAACCTGGCTTTGAACACTTCCAGGGATGGAGCATCCACAACTTCCTTGGGCAACCTGTTCCAGTGCCTCACCACCCTCAGGGTAAAGAACTGCTTCCTTATATCCAGTCTAAACCTACCCTCTCTCAGCTTCCACCCATCACCCTTTATCCTGTCACTCCAGGCCCTTGTCAAAAGTCCCTCCCCCAGCTTTCTCGTAGCCCCCTTCAGGTACTGGAAGGCTGCTATGAGGTCTCCCCGGAGCCTTCTCTTCTCCTGGCTGAACAAGTCCAACTATCTCAGCCTGTCCTCATAGCAAAGGTGCTCCAGACCTCCACCCATCTTGGTAGCCCTCCTCTGGACTCGCTCCAACAGCTCCAGATCTTTCTTGTGTTGGCGGCTCCAGAGCTGGACACAGTACTCCAGGTGAGGTCTCACGAGGGCAGAGCAGAGGGGCAGAATCACCTCCCTTGACCTGCTGGTCACACATCTTTGGATGCAGCCCAGGACACGGCTGGCTTTCTGGGATGCAAGTGCACACTGTTGGCTCATGTTGATCTTATCCTCCACCAACACGCCCAAGTCCTTCTCCCCAGGGCTTTTCTCAATCCACTCATTGCCCAGCTTGGATCTGTGCTTGGGATTGCCTTGACCCAGGGGCAGGACCTTACACTTGGCCTTGTTAAACTTCATGAGGTTGGCATAGGCCCACCTCTCCAGCCTGTCCAGGTCCCTCTGGATGCCAACCCTTCCCTCCAGCATGTCATCACACCACATAGCTTGATGTCATTGGCAAACTTGCTGAGGGTGCACTCGATGCCACCGTCCATGTCGCCAACAAAGATAGCATTGGTCCCAGTACCGATCCCTGAGGAACACCACTTGTCACCGGTCTCCACTTGGACATTGAGCCATTGACCGCAACCCTTTGAGTGTGACCTTCCAGCCAATTCCTTATCCACCGGGTGGTCCATCCATCAAATCCATGTCTTTCCAACTTGGAGACCAGGATGTTGTGCGGGACAGTGTCAAAGGCCTTGCACAAGTCCAGGTAGATGACATCAGTTGCTCTTCCCTTGTCTATTGATGCTGTTACACCATCATAGAAGGTCACCTTAGTTACTTATGAATGAGTTAAACCCCAGTAGAAAACCTACCCTTACTGCTGTAACAGAAACAGGACTCTTAGCTAGACACAGTGTTTTCTTGCCCAAACTCTCCCTTTAGGAACCAACAGGACATAAGGCCTAAGATACATGTGTTGTATTGTTTTCTGACAGCTGCTGTAGTTGAAGCACAAACCTGAAAAAAGAAACTAGCATAACTCCACCTTAATAAATAAATGGCAGAATTATGCCAGGGAAGGGAGTGGGAATGACCACTGCCAATTCCAGCAATTAATTCTTAAGAATGCTCCTCCCTGTTCAGATCAGCTGCTTTCTAATGCTAAGAGAAGGATTTTCCTTAGGAGAAAGGAACTACATGGTGATTTAAGGCATCCATGAACAATCTGACCTGTGGACTGTTATTTTTAAGCTTAGAGTAGGTATATTCTCCTCATTTAGTCTTTAAGTATACTGTTACTTTAGCTAATTGCTGTCCCAGCTAAATTTCCTTTTGGAGTGCTGTTCTGATTGAAGATCAGTATGTTGCTTAGGTAGCAGTGTCACTGAACAAACTACTCCCACTAGTCTATGTCAGATCATCAAAAAAATCTCTTCTTCTGAGGACCGTGTTTAAAACAGTGGCTGCTGTGATGACAACTCTCTTCGTTTCCCCAAGTACACGTTGGTTACAAATTTCTGAAGTTCAATTTTTTTCTTTACTGTACTATAGATACCTAAGACAGTTTTCCTTTGATTTTTATACATTTTACTTATAGGGAAGGAGGAGGATCTCTCACTAATCGAGTATTCACTTGCTGTTCAGTATATTTTGTGTAGCACAAAGACAAGATGTGAGTTTTGCCTCATTTTGGTTTAGATAACTGTCAGCTGTAGGACTGTGGTTTTATGTTAAACAGTCATTCTGAAGTAGTATCTCATGTATGTGATAATGCTATTGAAATAGTCTGGGGACTATTTTATGTGGTATAGTGGTTGGGAAAACTAAAAAATAATTCAGTTACTTGTTTTGATATGAAACTGAAGATTCAGCCAGGCAGTGTGAGTGTGCTTGAATGGTGTCACATACTACACAAATGACTAAATTACTTTGTATAGGTTACTACCTGCCACATTCATTCTTCCAGTGATGATGAAATTGATTTTAAAGAAACTGGCTTCTCACAGGATTCTTCTTTGCAGCAGGTGAGTTGAATTCTTTTAACAACATAAGTTGCTCTTTAAAAAGCAGTGGAACTTCTATTTCTATCACAAGCAAATACAAATCTAGAAAGTTTCATTTTAAACTTAGACGTGTGTGCACGCACACAGCTGTTTTATAAACTCCAGAGGTATGGTTTTTAACACAAGTCACAAAATCTTGGTATGCCTTACAGTTTATAGTCTTTGGTTATGCTCTGTATGTAGTTGAACACAGTTTCTATGTTCACTTTAGTTCTTACTAGATGTAGGAGTTTGAAATGATATCTTCTAATTGTGTTTTCTGGCATGTATGAATTGCTGTGAAAGCAAATACAGGTTTGTGTTTGGTTTTGCTAGGGTTGTTTTTTTTTTAAATGTTGACTCTTATTTTGATGGTGAAACAAGGAGGATTGGTTATTTGTTGTTACATGCTTTCAGTTTCTGGGAAAAGGTCAAACTCTGTCCCTGTCACAAGAATATAAATGAAGAGCTAAGTGTGCTCCTGTGGCAGGTTGTATCTAGCAGCTTTATGTACACTTCCCAGGCATCATCTATAGCCAGATCTTCCTGAACTACATCTCTGAACTTGATCACTTATTTTTAAATTCAGTCTATGCCTTTGACAACTCATTTGTGAATGTTTCAGAAAAATCTGAGAATGCCTAGGGAATTTTCAGAGAAAGCAGCCTGAAAGCTTAAGTCAAATCTGGGTCCACCTTGAAGTTTTAATGCTATCGTAGCTGCCTAATTGATAACGATAGTGTTCAGTATGGTTAATACATTAGAGTATTTTTCCACTGTGTGATTATGGAGAACAGTGGTGCCATTTTGATGAATGACAGCATTTCTGTAGTAGTACTGTCCTGTCTGCAATATGTATCTCTTCCAGTCTCTTTCACTAGTGGTGAAAGAGTGGGAGCCATGTGGCACAGGACTGCTGCTAGATCCCTTATACAGAACACATTGCTTAGCTGGGTTATTAACCACAATCTTTCAGCTCTCACTAACAGCTATGTAGTAACTACCTAGTCTAAGATTGGCTTTGGTACTTATGCATTTTCTGTATTTTTTATAATGATTAATTTTACCTAAGTTTGAATTGTGGGTGGTGGCTCAAGTTTTTCTCTGATTCGATGATTGTGTACATGTAAGATGCACTGGAATACAAACTTGGTAAGTTGGATGCTGTCTGTAGCAACTCTAGTGAGAAAGTTAAGATCTTCAAATATCTCTGCACTTTTCATGCATCCCCTTAGTGACCTGCTATGCCTAGGCAATCCCAGCAGTTCCAGGGAGTTAATCTGGAGAAATGCAGATCGTCCAGTGCTGTTCCTTTCAAGTTTGTCACTATTTTCTTTTTTTTTTCCCTAAGCTAGTGAAATGTACTTTCTAAAGTGGTCTTGTGAGGAAATCTATGATACTAGTATGATACTAGATGAGATAAATCACTGATGGGGAATGCATTGAAATTATTTAAAGCATTCTCCAGCTGCATAAATTTGTTCATAAAAGTGTGTCTAGCTTCAGCTAGAATACCTTATTCTAGACTAATAGATATTAAAGGAGGAAATAGGAGGTAAATTTCCAGAAGTCAAGTGGACCCATTAAGAATTGGATAAAGGAGGAAGATACTAAGTAACCTATTCATCTTTGGTTTATCTTTGTCAAATATAACTTCTGCCTGTGCAGAATTAGATTTGCTATGATTTCTTTCTTCTGGCATCCAAATCTAGTTTGATACTGTGTTTTTCTAATGAAGACCTTTTGTTCCAGAAGGGAAGGTTTCTGCCCCCGCCCTTTTTCTCTGAAATACTTTTAATGTAAGTTTCTGAATAACACTTCAAAACTGACATCTTTGAAAAAGTGTCCCATCACCTACTTCTGGGTTGTAAAGTTTCTTGTGCCAGCAGTGCTGTCTTGCTCTGGCTCTGGGAACTTTTACTCCCAGAAGGTATTGTTGTACTCTTCTTCACCAGCTTAGTACCACTTTTTGTGTATCTTAAGAATACTGAAAATATACTAGAGAACAGGACTGAACAATCTCTATGGTCTGGGATATGCTAGCAGTTTATAACTGCATTTCATATACTTGCAGACAGTTTTGATGTAGTGGTGAGATTTCATGCTGGTTTCATAACTCTCTGTCATAAACCTCATGTTGTAATTTTCTGTTTATCCTGGTGAGTGGTGTTTTTAATGACTGCACCTTTTTTAAAACAGAACCAGTCTGTTTAACGTCCCTGGGTTTTTTCTTCCCATGGAGGTAATTCACTAATGTCTTTCAGTCACATGCACTTTTTAATAGCCATAATAATGAAAATACTTTACAGAAAAGGAGAGCTCAGTAACCAGTGTACAGCAGAGTAATTACTTTAATAGGGAGGACAGTCAGTAATTGATTGTCTACCTGTGTAATGTTGATACACTGATTGTGGTAGTATCAAATCTGGAAGTTTTTTCAGAACTAACTATCAGACTTTAAATTTAGGATCAAAATGTAAAAGAGCTCTTGCTTTGGCCTGGCTTAGCACAGTGTCCCTGCCAGTTGTGAGAGTTTACTAGATGCGTCCCCAGCCCTGATAGTGCCCTGCTGTATACCTCATCCTTCTATACATCCTTTCGTTTTCCTCCAGTTTTCATAATGCCTTAATCCAAACTTTATTTTTTTGCCCATTCTCTTTCCATATTCACTTTGTTCAGCTCTACCAACTTCTTTAGAGGTTTTGTCTGTATACTGTGTCCCTTTAGCTACCTGGGCAAGAAACCAAGGGAGTTGACATGACAGCTGTATTTCCTAGAATGTCTTAGCATTGGCTGACTTCACACATGGAAATAAGACTATTAAAAGTCCCTAGAGAGTGTGTGATAATTAAATTGCAGTCCTGGGAAATAAGGGGCAAAAACTATTGTTATGAATAGGAGAAGGTGCCCATGTGTGTATATACCTGCCTGCTGGCAGTTGACATTGGCATCTTTATTTAAAAAAAGAAAAGCACAGCTGAGTCAGTGACACTGCAATGAAATGTAAAATGTTCAATAGTTTCCTCCTTCTAGGTGTTGAATAGATGCTGCTGGTGTGTGTGCCCAAGATTGATATTTCTAGTGATAGCTACATGATAAATATGCAAATGTGTTTCAGTATCTATATATAGTGTACTTTTCTGGTTCTCACCATTTATAACTTCATGTTATTTTGAATGAAGACTGCTTTAATTTAGTATACTGTGTTATTTCACTGTGTCTTTGGGGTTCACTTCAAAACCTGATTAACACGTGGTTAAACTAGAGATATAGCTTTCTTATTGGGAGCTGCTATTAGACTGGCTTTCACGTCAGTGAATGTAAGTAGGGGTGTAGTAAGCATTACCATTTAAATTCAAAGGTTAAGACAAATTATTTTCCTGTCCTTTATGTTTAGAGAGACTTTTATTTCTTTTGGAGCAAAATGGGCAAATAGGATTTAGAGTATTATTAGAATCATTATATCACTGTCGTTGGTCCTGGGGTTGCCAGGCCTTTTCTGATTATCAGATGCAACAAATGACGTCCAATTTTATTGACCAGTTTGGCTTCAACGATGAGAAGTTTGCTGATCAAGATGACATCGGCAAGTGAGTATAACGTTATCCTGACTTTGACTATAGTCTCGGGTGATTCCTTTCTGAGTGTGTATCTGGTTGTGGTTTTGCTCATGATAAGTACAAGCCTTTCTGATGTAAGGCAGTTGCCAGTCAGTCCCGTCTTTTTTTGTACCGCCTGTGTGCATTGACAGAAGCCTTCCTGAACAGTTTACAGAAAATCAACAGCTTATCTTCCATTTCTAATGTCCTGGAGGTGCCAGTGTGAGAACACAGTGCTTGTGAATAAATAATTATAACTCTGCTTTTGAAAGCTACGTCTGTCCAATGACATGGCATTGCTGGGGATACTTTCTCTGTGCCTCAAAATGATTTTTTTTTTTTTTTTTTTTTCCCCCTACTGAATTTATGTACCAGACCAGATGAATAGCTTTACTCTTAAGTTTTCCTGGAAAAAATGACAGGAGCAATACATCTGTGAGTGTACTCTTCTGTACGGGACAGTAAGGAAAGGCATTATAAATATCTCTGTTTTCAAGGTCAAGGCAGTTTACCCTACATGTTGAAATGAGTGTTAGTGATGAGGAAATGAGAACGAACTTGGCTGGGTTAAAAAAAACAAAACAAAACAAAAAAACAAACAACCCCCCCCCCCCCCCCCAAACCCCCAAACAACAAACCAAACACCACCAAAAAAAAAACACGACAAAAATACCCCACGCAAAACCTGATCTCTTTCTTCTTCAGTTCTAACTAAATTGATTCCATAATAGGAAAGAGAAAGAATGGGGGTTCTTGCTGAAAATAGTTTATTTTGATTTTTGTAAGAATTCATGGATTAGGATGCAAAAACATGCAAGTAAGAGTAAAAATTAGCATTACTTGAAGATGGTTTCTAGAAGGGTAAAATACAATAAAATGTCTCGGTGCTCTTCTATAAGACATGCTTAGTAAGTGATGGTTGTCTGAAGCTTGCAGTGCTATCTAAGAAGCATTGCTGCCTTTTTACTCCATATAATTTGCTGAGATTATAAATTAAGATACGGGAGAGGAAGCAGCTCAGGATACTCTAACTTTGTTAGGAGCAAGTGGATTTTGGCAAGGGTAGGAGTTGGAATTCCTTGAAGATCGTGTCTTTGGTAGTGTGTAGTCTTGCTGGAAAAAGATGGCTACTTGTGAAAGCAGATCTCTTGAGATTTGAGATAGATAGGTATGCTGACGAGTACTCATGAGTTGAATTAAGATGTAGATAAAGTTATGTTAAAGTTAACCTTTCATGTAAGAATCAATTACATCTTAAGTTACCTGCTTACTGTTGTACAGGAATTCAGATGGTAACTTGCACAGAAATTCAGTCCCACGTAAAACTTATGTCCCTTTACCCTACTTAGGTTGTTCCCTGCTTTGTAATGCAGTGAGGATTAGAGGAAGAGTAGTGTGTGTGCTGCTGAAGGCACTGCTATATGTGGCTAGAGAAATAATATATTAACTCTTCTCAAAGTCTACTGGTGTTTCCTGTCTTTTACTTCTGTTTCTTTTTGCTTCCCCTAGAGATTTAGTTTGCCCAATGCTATTTTTAGTCTAAGACATTTTTGTAATTACTTTAGTGAAACTGCTTGATAATTTAATATGTGAAGATGTGTAAACACTAATATTTGGTGTTCAGTTTGGAAAAAAACTTAGTGATTGATGTAAAAAAAAAAAAGATTTGGCTTTTTTCTTTCAGAAACAGAAGTTGAGACTACATTTTTCACTTTCTCTTTTCCTGTTGAGAAGGTCCTTCTAAAGATTGGTGAAATCTGTTGGAATGTATGAGCTGCTAACGCAGATCTTTAGAAGATTTTAAGATTTGTCATGGTAGACCATAGGCAATTTAGGCATTCTTTAGGCCTGCTTTTTCCCTCCCCCCCCCCCGCCCAGTGCAGAACAGTGTAGTATTGGAAATTCATATATATAATTTCTGTTGTGCTTGCTTAGGCCTATTGCATATTCACAACTAACTGTAGGGTAGAGATGACATTATTTTGTATTTTTGTTTAAAATATTTCACAATAAGAAAAATCACATGAATGCCACACATCCTTAACGTGGAATTTGACTGTTTTGTGTTGGAAAGTACTGTGTCTTTAATCTTACATTTTTAGATGATTGGAAAATGAGAAACCTAAGAGAAATTAAGTGCCTTCATGTCATAATACAGCATCTTGTTTTATTACATACATCTGTGTTTTTTTGTAGTGTTTCTTTTGATCGGGTCTCAGACATCAACTTTACCCTGAATACAAATGAAAGTGTAAGTATGTGTTCCTGTGCTGTCAGAAAAATTACTGTCTTTTAAACTGTAGTGTGACCTCAGAGTTCTGGTGGTGATTTTTATATTTATTCCTTTGATGTGTAATGTTTGAAAAATAACTACCCTACCTTGTTTCTCTGCCATGAGATTTTCCAATTGGAAGACACTATGGTTCTTTGTGATTGGTATTTAATGGAATTGTTTCTAATTTATATGGCTGGATTCAAGAACAGCTTGGATCCGATTTGTGCATATTGCATGCTTGTGTTTTCTGGGTAGAAGCTATTTCAGTCTTCCAGTGAGACTGTGGTGACAGGACAGTAAGGACAGAGATTTTAACCCTAGATATTATTTGTCAGTTGAACTCAAATGAACCCCACTACAGAAAATAAAGCTGGAGTACTTAGTGATCTGGTTATCTGAAAAGCTCTTCAACGTCATTCCTGCATACTGCTCTGAAACATGATGGAAGCTCCTATCTGGTTTTTGTCAGTCCACTCAATTTGTTTGTAGCTGAGTAAGACAAGTATGTCTGAATATTTTCTTGACAAGTTTTAAGACATTTTGGTTTTCTTCTGCTTTTAGAGAAATGGGGTGTTTTTTCTGCACTGGTTTAAGATTCTCTTCAGAATAGTCATATATTTCCAATGTGTTTACTGTAAGTAGAATGATTAATCATAAATACAGATTTTATACCTTTGCTGTATTTAGGGCAATATAGCCTTGTTTGAGGCATGCTGTAAGGAGCGGATACAGCAGTTTGATGGTGGCTCTGATGAAGAAGACATTTGGGAAGAAAAACATATTGCATTTACACCAGAGTCCCAGAGACGTTCCAGGTAAGAAATGTCTTTCGTCCAAATAGCATTATAGTGAGCCCTCAATATTAAGCATGTCTTTTGGTTCAGACTGTCTGCTAGCACAGGCTGTCTGTCATAACTAGTTATTTGCGTTCTGTGGAGAAATGAGTAGAGGGATGGCTCTCATGTCTGTCTTCCAGCCATAATTTGCAGAAGATGGCAATAGCTGCCCTGCCTACTCAGCTCTTCCTGCACTTCAGCTTCTCTGGCTTGGCTTTTTTTTGCCTGCTGCTTATTCTTTCCCTCTGCTTTTAAACCTGCTCAGCCATTCTTGCCTTGGAAAAGGCAGTCCAGTTTCACACCTCTGTAGACTTTGCTGTCCTCCTTACAGTACCAGTGTGGTGGTGGACAAAACTGCATAGGAAGCTGCACTGAGGGAAAGGAGCATCTGGTCCTCAAAACTGAATTCTGTCACAGGGTAGCCTTGGCTTTTCTGACCTTCTTGTGGCTTGAGTCACAATCCTGATACCTTCTTCCTTTGCACCCTTTGAAATGCATGTTACACCTTCTGTACAAAAGCAGTTATTTTGTCTGATGTTGTGGTTACTTAATGTGATGTGTTTCAGGGACATCCTTACCTTCTCACATTATTTTGCTTTCTGTGTTAGTTGCACTCACCAGGAAGGGACAGATGCCCATAAGGTTTAAAGTATGTATGTACTTAAAGAGGATGGACTGGGACACAGTTGTGAAGATTTTTAAAAAACTTGTTAGATTTGTTGTTACGTTTTAAAATAAAAAAAGTTATATCTTGTTAGATTGGTGTTGAAAAGAGTTTTGTATTTCAGCTCTTCTGTTTAGTGTGAAGAGACCAAACAGACCAACAGCCTCTGTACGCAGATCTGATTCCGTATTTTCCTTTTCTGCTCCCTTTTGCATGGCAGGAGTAAAACCAATCTTTATCTTTTACTTGCAAATGGAGGGGGAAAGGATAGCCTCTTTACATGATCCAGTGAAAAACCCTAAACCTTGGGTTTTTTTCTAGAGAAATGCGGGTAATACTAACACACTAACTGAGGTATAATTGGTTAGCAATCAGAAGTGATAGCTGTTGTAATTCTCTTTAGCCTCAGACTCTCCAGTATTTCATTGTGCCCAGGGTCTAATACTAAATACACAATATAAACTTTCTCTTTGCATTTTAAGTTCGGGCAGTACGGACAGTGAAGAAAGTACGGATTCTGAAGAGGAGGATGGAACAAAACAAGACTTGTTTGAATCGCACACCAATACAGAGGACAAAATGGAAGTAGACTTAAGTGAACGTACGTAGCTTTTTCTCCCAGCTGGTTTGTCTTATAGGAAAGTGTTAGGTCTAGCAGTCTCATTTTGTAGGAGTTTTCCTTATTTACCATTTTTATTCCAACTGTCTTAATAAAGTAGTTTTTGCCTCTGTAAAGACTGCTTGCAGTAGAACGTGCAAATGTTGGGAAATTTGAGTTCCTTATGAGTCTCGAGTCAAGTTACTTAGTCTCTCTAAAACTCATGTTTCTGCTCTTCAAGACAAAAAAAGGAGGAGGAATCAGAAAAGGAAGGATGAAATGTAATCACTTACACATCTTGAATGCGTACAACACTAATAGGCTGTTAATCTCGAAACCTAAAATATGGTTATTTTTACTGGAAACCTTTCAGACTAACATTTCATTTTTAAAAAGAATTCCTGCAGAAGCCAAGTGGATTTGCACTGGTCTGAAAGATGCACATCAGTAGATTTTTATGTGGAAACTTAACTGATGTAATTAGTTCAAAAGTTTTCATGCTCAAGTCACAGTACACTAAACTGGCTTTAGTTAAACTGGCAGTATCTGTAGGTAAAAGCCCTGTGTTTATCTAGACTGTAAGGAATTGAATTAAAATAGAAGATGAGTTAAGGGTTTTCTTTTCTTTTGTCAGATTGGTGTCGTTGGCATCTGTGTGTCTAACAAGTTTTGATCCATGTGGGTCTCCTCCCATATCTGCCTGGGTTGGAATTTCTAATTACTAGTCAGAGCTTCCTTTTCAGCCTGTTTTTTTGTATGTAAGTGTTAATGAAAAACATGTTTCCCTTGGGTAGGTGAAGTATTTTGAATTGACCTATCCTAAATTAGATGCTGTTAAGTGACAGTTGCTCCAAAATTTAAAATCCCAATAAATATTTTAAGTTGTAAAAGTTCTCTGAAACTTATCAGTGGTGTTAGTGCATGAGAAATTATTTGGAGACTGCGTGTACAGAAGTTGACATGCTCATTTTCAGTGTCCAGGAAAATGTGCATAGGAAACTGAAAAAGGGATGAACACTTAATTTTTTTAATTATAGAAATTAGCTTTGAAAAATGATCACAAATGTTGATGTTAAATATAATCCCACTTTATTCTTTGTTTTATTGGTTTTGTTCTTCAGATAAGCTATATCCATTTTTAGCAGAATACTCTCAGTTACTGTTTTTAAAGTTCTGCCTTACTAGCAGAATTTCGCTTTTAGGGAATGCATTCATTTTTTAACAGTGTATAGAGGATTCTTCTGCATGTGCTTTAAAGTCTAAATGTGAGTTTTACTGCTCTTTTTGGAATATATCTGTAGAGAATCATTGTGTTAGGCATAAGAACTCATGTTCTCTATGTGAATTTATTGCTAATTATAACTTGATTTTTTTTAGCACCAAACTGGTCAGCTAACTTTGATGTACCCATGGAGACTGCACATGGTGCCAATCTGGACTCTGTTGGTTCTGATGTATGGAGTGCAGAAGAACCTATGCCAGCAAAAGAAACTGGCTGGGCCTCCTTCTCAGAATTCACATCCTCTTTGAGGTAAGAATGTTAGTGATTCACGACAAGTTTTTACTAATATATGTAATGGGAGCTGCAGTCTGGTTTCCTTGGGATGTCCATCTACCCAAGCCTGTGTTGGTAGTGTTCTGGTGAAATACAAGATGTGGAGTGTCCAAAGGGCCCCACGTGTTACAGCAGTAACTCTTTGTATGATCTACCTCATAGCAGGCTTTTGTAGGATGAGGGGATCCTAGTTTGCCATTGGTTTAGAGAATTTTTAGAGAGTCTCTGACCAGAATTTGGGCTGCAATTTTTTTATTTTTATTTTTTAGTGTACACTGAACCCAGTGAAGGGTTGAACATAAACTGTTTAACGTAAAGGTCACAGAATGTCTGATGATTTGTTTTTATGGATCTTATAAAACAAATAGGTTTGCTTTGGTTTGTTTTTTTTCTTTGGGTTTGTTTTTGTTTGGTGTTTTGGTTTTTTTTTTTTAAACTTGCATGATTATACAGCTGTAATATCTAGGTTAGGCAGTTCTGCACTGTTTTGAGAATGCCTGAGATACTTAACTTTCTTGGCTTCAACTCTACATGAAGAAATAACTGAAGTCCTCTGTGTAAGTACCTAATCATATAGATGTAAATTTTGAGTTGCCAATTACTAGCAGTCAGGAACTGATTCCTTCTCCAGTCAGAAGACTCTTTGTTTTATACATGTGGCTCTCAATTGTCTGGACATGAAACAGCTCAGGTACAGAAGTATGATTTTTCCAACATAAACCAGTGTATTGTTCCATGCTTGAGGCAAGTAAGTTGATAATAGAATTATGGGTTTAGAAAATGAAGACTTGGAGTTGCTACATTAGAGGATAGAAAAGACATTCTCTAAATGGTGAGAAGTGTTTCAAGTGGCCAAATGTTATCTTTTGATTCATTCAGAATGAAAAACTTGTAGCTATACTGTATATATGATTACGTAGTAAAATCACTTCTGTAGTGGATGGTGAGGACTACATTGGCAGTCTCAGCAGAACCATCTTTCAAGTGGCAAAGGTTACATTTAGAAAGTCAGTTAAAAAGGCTGGAAACACTACAGGGAGCCAGTGATACTTGTATGCCTTATTTACCAGGGAAATGTGTACTCCTACTTGTAATCAAACCAAATAAAACCACCATGAACATAAGCTCAGTCCTGCTGAATTTTGCATTATTTCTGTTTAGTGTGTCTTCCCAAGACTCCTACAAACAAACTTGCTGTCATTTAGTTTCAGTAGAGTCCTAGGCCTCATAGCTTTGATATAGAACTAAAAATACTGGTTTAAGAACACTTCATTCTGATATTCAGAAATGTTTCTAAAGCTTTTTTACTTTGTATTTGAAGCTCAAAAGATTCCTTAAGAAGTAATTCTCCTGTGGAAATGGAAACGAACGCAGACCCAATTGATCCCTTGAGTGCAAATGTAACTGCTGTTGCAACAGAGCTAGAGAGTAAGTACACTGTATTCAGAAATGCAAACAGATTGATTTTAAGAGTTGTACCTGAGAAATATCTCCATGAACTTTAAAATTTAGGTTTCCAGGGACCTCTCAGCTGGCTCTTCTGCTGTTCTGCCAGGTAATGAAAATTACTTGTCAAAGAATTTCTGAACTACTTAAAATAGTTTCCTATTTAAAACAGGAGCCAGTGTTACTGTTACCTCTAAAAAGCCTGCACATCATGAACAGAAAAACATTACAAAGCAGCTAAGTGTGGTGGTAGAGAATCCTCACCTGTGTCAGCACTTACTTGATGTTAGTTAGCACTCAGCTGATGCCTGAGAAGAGTGGTAGCCTCTAGTGTGTTCCTATGTGGCAGTAGGCCAGTAGGCTCAGTGTGTTCAAATTTCCCCTTTGTGCTCATTCCTTTCCAAGTTACTTTTACTGTGCATGCATTCTTTTCTTCTATGTGTATGAACTGTTTAAAGGCCAAAGATGTGCTAATTAGCTTTTTGTACATGTTGTTATACATGTTATTAACAGACAGAACAAGAAGTGCAGACAAGAAGTCCAGTCTCCCTGTATTGACTTGTCTGTATTTGGAAACTTACTGTCAAATTTGTACTGTGTGGGGTTCAGTAATGAATTTGACTCTACAGAAAAATAATACATCACTGTAATTGTACTAATGTCTTGTTCAGGCAAACCTGTTGCAGTAACCACTGTCAATCTAAATCAAGTGGCTTGCAAAATGGGAAAAAAAAAATAGTTATAGAATGTGAATTTTCCTTAAGCCACCTCTAAGAGGAAATTGTATTCAGTATATGTGTATAGTGGGGGTTACAGAAAGGTGACTGTCTCTGTAAGGAAGAATTCAAGAAGTGTGCAAAACTGCAAAAATACTGGTTATATTGGCTTGTATGCTTGCTCATGAAATAAACATATTCAGCCATGTAGTAATTTACTTGTGTATGTAGCCCCAGGGAGTGTTGCTATGGAGGCCAGCTCAGATGGAGAGGATGACGCAGAAAATGCAGACAAGGTAACTGAAACAGTAATGAACGGCAGCATGAAGGAGACACTGAGCCTTACTGTAGATGCTAAAACTGAAACAGCTGTTTTCAAAAGGTGAGAATACCTATTTATTGTCTTCCCACCCTTGTAAGTAAGCACTGTTGATGGAACTCCGTGTCATTAAAAAAGAGTTCTTTGCAAGTGGTAATTCCTGCGGTTTTAACTAGAAACCTTCATCCAAAGTAACTGTTTTGAAATTTTACTTCCATATTACATGTGACTTTCCTTATCAAGACTTAATTTCAGTGAAAGATTGTTAGTGACTGACTCAGAACTTTTGACCCTGGTGCACAAGTCAAAGCTAAGCCTTTTAAAATTTACACAGAATGTTAGATTTGGATTGGAATTCCATCCCTCTCATCCAGAAGGATGGAGACTGAAGTTGAAGGCCAGCCAGGAACTGCTCTCGAGAGTACCTCATCAGACATTTGGGGTGATCAGTGTTGGTGGTATGCATGATGGTGTCAAATCTGTTCTGGACTACAGGTGGCACACAGAATTCTAGAATAACCAGAAGAATAAACTCCTTGATTTTGGTATCTTCTGACACAAAGTGTTTGATTCAGGAATAACTCTCACAATATGGTTATATCCCATATTATGTATATCAACATTGTGATCTTTTTATGGGAATAAAACACACTTCTGTTTTGTCTCCTTGAGGTCTCGTCTACTAAGATCTTGTGATGTTAAATTTAATGATCAAGCGTTTTTTATTTAGTATCAAATACTTATTTAAGGAAATAGATTCTACGAACAGTCTGACCTGCAAAAATATTTTTGCATTTATTGATGCTGGTGTATTGTGTCCCCCTGCCCCAGTCTTGACAAATCAGAACACTCAGCTAGCATTTTGGCATGCAGCCCTCTTCTCATTCTTTTAGAATAATTTCTTAGTATCTGTCCCTATTCTAGCTTTAAATATTGAAATTGTCCATATGTCTTGAAAGTTGCTTAAAAAGAAAAACACAGTCCATTTCAGTAGGAGAAGCTTCCTAGTGTTAGTCCTTACATTGCCACCCTTTTAAATTCGTTTTACTTTGTCCTGGTAGTGGACAGATTAGAGTTGTTATTTATTGCTTCGATAATCAAAAGGATGGAAGCAAGAGTGACTGAAAGCTCATGCGCTTCAAGTCCTGAACCATCCAAAATGGTTTTTGGATGTTTACAGTTGGGTTTAGTTATCCATGGTGTTTTTACACCTAAACTGCTTTAGTTCACGTGCACTTTAAAGTTTTGTGACTTCTGGTGCAAGAACTAATACAAGGAGGCAGCATGTGGTGGCAGTTCCTGCCTGCCTTCATGAAGTTACCTGCTTGAGCTGTGGGGTAAGCACGTCAATTCTTGTAGTCAAAAGGACACAGAGGTGCAAAGAAATGGGAGAGAAAAGTAGTATTTCCTTTTGGATAAATATCTAAAACAGTGCTGGGGGAAAAAACTTCTAGATTAATGGACAGTTAGAGTAGCGAGAGAAGGTCCTGCTCTGACCTGTGTACGTGGCAGAGTGGATGCTTCCAGGCCTGAGTTTTGTGTAGGTTTTTGCCAAAAGACAATTGATGGTGTTCAAGTCAATGTTGAGAGAAGGAGAAGCATCATAAACACAGAAGTTACTTTGTGGAAAGCTGCAAAGGACAAAACTGTGGCTTCTGAATTTAGTTCAAAATGGAGAATGAGAAGGGAAAACTGATAGCAGATTACTCCTCTTAAAAAAAATAAAAAAAATAGGAGACCAGTTCTGATGGCGATGGTGACAAGTATTTTATTTTGAACAAATATGAAGAGTATCAAGGCAAATGAAATGGGGAGATCAGATGGGGAAAAATCAATCTTGATGAGAGACTGCAATGCAAAAGACAGTATTTATACATGCTGTCCAGCTGTAAGGAGGCATGGGAGGAAAGAGAAGGATTAATTGAAATTTAGAGGCTCCTTTGAAAGGACAACTGTAAGAATAGGAAGAAAAATCAGCAGAGTGGCTTTTAAATGTTCGTGATTTCTTACATAAATAGATTTGTTGCCACAGAGGTATAAGATTGATGTTTGTCTACTTCAGAGCAACCTTACAACTATATCTTGCAGGTTTATGGTAAAATTTGTATTTTAGTGCATTCATAATGGTGTGGCTGAGGTCAGAGAGGGTGGAATAGAGGTAGAAAAACTTTGATTTAGAGGCAAAACACAAGTATTTATTTCCTAATGACTTGAGGCTGCTTAGTGTTGTGGTCGTGCTTGTATTGTGTGTGCTGCTTTTTCACTGAACTGTGTGGTTTTGTCTCTGAGAGGAAGTTCATGAAGTAGATTGGGCTGCAGTTCTAGTACCACAGAACCCATGCATTGTATTTCACTGTGGTGTTATTAGGGAGTTAATTAAAGATGGTGATGAGTTAATTCTGCTGATGTGTTTCATGGACAGACTTTATTAATGCCAGTTTCTGAGGGAATCTTGAATTTCTTTTATACTTTCTTCCATTTCTGCATACTTCTGGCTTCAGAGTGTTGAAATCCTATCGGTATGTATAGTAAAGGATTATGACTGTGATTGTTACCACTTCAGGCATCACATACATTTCTTACTTCATTTCTGATCTTATTTGTAATCACTGTATTTCCTGCCCTCTTATCCAGTCAAGTTTTAATGAATGTAAGCACTGGTGCATTACTAGGTGTTTCTAAAGTCTAGAGCCATGTGCTAGATCTTCATGTTGCAATCATAACTTACAATCCATTTGCATGTGAAATATGGACCCATCTCCCAGTTTTCTCCTGTTGCCTGAAATTTCCCTGTAAGTAAACTCAAAAATTAAATCGTTTCTTTCTTTTTTTTGAAGTGAGGAAGGAAAACTGTCTACCTCGCAGGATGCTTCTTGTAAATATGTAGTAGAAGAGAATGCAGATGTTGCAGAAGAGGCTCCTTCAGCTCTGCAGCCTACTAACAGCAGTCCAGAACAGAGGTAACTGCATTCAAGGTGCTTTCAATCCTCTAAATAGCACTTTGCATGTTTTTCTAACAGGATTGATCTAAAGAGATTAATGAATTCTTGTTAGTTATCAGCTCTGAGTTTAGCTCAATCTAAACATGTACTTGCATCTCTTTTATAAAGTTCTTGCAAGTTATATTTTCCATTGATTCTAAGACTTGAATTGTCAAAAATGTATTTGCCTTGTACTGTTTGGCTTGCAGGGTGTTGTAAATGTCCCCGTTCTGATTTTTTTATATGCTATCAAGTTAGAATAGTGAATTGATACATTTATGGAAATGATTACTAAAAAAATACTAGGGTAGTAAGTTTGACTTTGTCCTGAAAATTCACGTAAGTTAGGTCTACCATTTTTTCATTCTGTATTCTGTACTGCAGAACAGTTTTTGGGGGGGAGGTCCACTAGTGCAACTGTATGGAAAGGAAATGGTGCTTTAAGTCGTATTTATCTGTGAATCACTTATTTGCACCCTTGTCTCCATCAGGTATTAATCTGAATACTTGTATATTTGGAGAAGATTTTTCAAAGTATGTAAATAATTTGTTTCAAGTAAAATTTGCCTGAAATATGGCGCAGCCTGGCTTGCTCAGTATACTTTTTCGAGGAAAGAAGACATTTTTTCTTTGGCAGCTTGGCGACTAGTGCAGTCTTGGAGAATAGTAATTCAAGATACAGTTCTGAGGGGACCACCACCAAACAGAAAACTGCTCTTGCATTGTTCCTCTTAAATTGTCAGGTAGTACTGCTTTCTCAAAAAACCCCACATTTGACAGTATTTCTCCTGTTTCATTTCATAATGAAGTGTTTGAGGGTGTTTTGCATTTTAGGTTCAAATGGTACAGAAAGATACACCATCAACTCTTAGTATGGCTTCACCAAAATCAAATACATGTAGGGTGACAGTAATCACCAGATGTTAGGAGTGCTTAATGCAGATGTTTCTCATCTGAGGTACTTTCTAAACTTTAGTCAGAGCAGGATTCATCTTTATCTTAAAAGCTTAAAACAATGAAGAGCTTAAAGTAGGTAAGAAAATTTCCACCCTTGAAGGCAGTGTTCAGTGAAGACCTTGCTCTGAAACTTATGAATGCATAAGTACTCTAAAATTAATCTCTAAGCAAGAGTTAACTGGTTTCCATGCAGAGCTGATGGCTTATTGAACATCAGGTACAATCCCTTAGGCTTAATTCCTGGTGTTAAGACAAAGAATGGTATGCTGCCATTTCCTGGTTTAGATGTAGTTCAGGGGTGCCCAGAGGAACTGTGCTGTCTCAAAGAAAACTCTTATAAAAGGAGAACCTAAATGTGTATTTATTAAACCCCAAGTAATCCATAGGGTCTCCTCCTCTTCCTGCAGGGTAGGGCTTGGGGCATTCGAGCTGTGCATGCTGCCTTCTTGTTGGGAGCTGAGGATGTTCTGAAGGGAGAAAGAATTTTGCTTAATTAAAAGCAATTCCAGGAGTCACTTTTACCTTGCAGTATAAACAAGGGTATGATTCTGAAAATCAGAATTCAGAATATATATATATACACATACATATCTTTTGAATCTGTATTTAACTTGTGTTAATAATTTAAAAGCTGTTGTGTTTCTTGATTTTAATAGATTTTTAAACTATTATTAGAGAAACGTGGTATTTCTCACACATATTCTCACACACAAATCCTGTGAAAGTAATCATTTTTAAGACTCTGTGGATGCTACATTAGATATCTAGCTTTCTAGTGAAGACAGAATTGAAATGTTTTTTTTAGGCAAAGATTCAGAGCATAACTCTACATATAATACAACTCCACTGCGTGTTCTGACTGTGCTGTAGGCAGACTAAGAAAAATGCAAGCGTGTTTGACAAATGTAGATTCTGTTTTTCAGACATGTTTATGAGCTAGTATGTCTTACCTCCGTGGTGCTGGGTGTTACACTAAAACACTGCTGCTACCTTTTCCTGTAAGCCAGGACTTTCTACTCTGCATAATTTTAATCAAGCAGTGGATTCTAATCAGAAAAAAAAATTTAAAAAACCCGTATACTTAATGTGGGAAACCCAGAAACTCTTTCACAGCCTTTTCTTTATCTGGAAGTACTGATTTTATCAAGACAATATTTTTAATGCTGATAAGCATGAAGTTGTAGGGAAGAAGTCTTTGGGTACTAGGTGATTGCCTTCTAAGTAAAGATGCTTATCTAAACCAACAGAGGGCTCTCGAATGTAGCAGTTGGTTGGCTTGCTTTTGAGTTAAAAGAAAGTGAGGTTCTCCTCCCCCTCTGCTCTGCCCTGGTGAGGCCTCATCTGGAGTGCTGTGTCCAGTTCTGGGCTCCCCAGTTCAAGAGGGACATGGAGCTACTGGAAAGAGTCTGGCACAGGGCCACTGAGATGATGAAGGGATTGGAGCATCTCCCATGTGAGGAGAGGCTGAGGGAGCTGGGTCTGTTTAGCTCGGAGAAGAGGAGGCTGAGGGGGGATCTCATCAATGCTTATCAATATCTCAAGGGCGGTGTCAGGAAGACGGGGCCAGACTCTTCTCAGTGGTGTCCAGTGACAGGATAAGGAGCAATGGGCACAAACTGGAACACAGGAGGTTCAATCTGAACATAAGGAAACACTTCTTTACTGTGAGGGTGACAGAGCACTGGAACTGCCCAGAGAGGTGGTGGAGTCTCTGGAGACGTTTAAAACCTGTCTGGTTGTGTTCCTGTGTGGTCTACTCTGGGATCCTGCTCTGGCAGGGGGGTTGGACTAGATGTTCTTCGGAGGTCCCTTCCAACCCCTGCCATTCTGTGAAATCTTGAGGAACTCCTTTCATTGAATTCAGGTGGCTTCTGCAAAGCTCAGTACTTTCTCTAAAGGTGGCTGTCACAGCAGATCCTCATAACTGCAGTATAAATACCAAGATAAACATAGTTGTGCTTTTGGGGCTCCATGCATGTATGACTAGTGGGAGGGGTCCCCTAGGTAGGTTTTTGGCTGGTGGCCAGCAGTAGTAATCTCTCCTAGGAGTCCTATTCTGTCATGGACTACTTTCCAGTTAAATGATAGTGCTGTGCAAACTGCCAGACTTCCTGTCCATGCAGCTCTTGTTTCTTACCTTCCAAGTTTCTCTAAAAAGTGTTTACTTTTGTCTAGTGCTGTCTGTCTTTTGTCTAATGTGTACATATTTTTTTAAAAAAGTGTTTTTAGAGTTTAGCAGCCAAAGACTTAGCTAGGGGACTCCTGCTGGTCATGTGCATGTAGAGCACGGACCCAAGAGTGACTTCTCTGTGATGTACACCATCAGAGAACAGGAGTTACAGGTAACTTTTCTCATGTGTAGTTCCAAATGGTATTTATATTTAAGTGAATCTTCAAATGTATTCAGTAGACTTGCACTGAATGGAAATTGAGATTTTTTTATTTTTTTTTTTGCCTTTGTTGCTTGCTTAATGTTCTCATACACTACTGATCTGGTCTCTTGTCATAGTCCAAAGCAATTGAGCCCATGTTTAAACTAAACTTCTTATCTAGAAATGTGTATACTGTTACTGTTTTCACTTTTGCAGGTTTGCTCCTTATTTTCCTCCATACTTCCTGAACTTTTCCTGCTAATGGACTGACATTCAAAGTATTTATGAAATGGCAGCTTGTAGATTAGATTAGTAACTAAAGCAGGGTTTTTTTAAGACACCGTTGTTTTTCCTGTTGTGTCTTAGCTGCTTACTTTTAAATGCAACCTTAAATACTCCTGCTATCACATTTTGCCTCACAAAATAAGGTTTGGAGAAGTATCAGAAATGTGCTTTTTATTAGTGATTCTCTTGGGGTGATACTGCATCTCTAGAGATCACTTAGTAGCTCAGTTCATAAAGATCAAACACTCTTCAATAGTGTGCTCAGTTCATTAAAGTGCTGTGCTTAATAAGGCAATAAGGAGTCCAGAAATGCTGGAGAAATAAAGAAAATAAATGGGAATGAGCATGTTATTAGCTTGTTTCCTCTCTTCAGCTCAGGGGTCATGCTACACATGATCTGGGGTTGTTAGTTTTTTGGGGGTTGGTGTTTTGTTGTTTTGGGGGGGTTTTTTTACACCTACCCAGATTTGTTTTGCACCTTTCTTGTTTTTTGTATACTCACATATTTTTTTTTGGCCTCTTAGGGCTGATCAACATACTCATTTAGGAGAAGCATCTGTTAATGGCCCTGTATGATATGTGGTGTCTCCTACCTTGGCTGAAGAAAATGAACTGATATCCAGATGTTTGAGTGTGTCTTGAAGATTTCATCCAGACCCTGTTGAAGCCAGTCATTGCTGCACTAATTTCACAAGGGATCAGGACCAGCAACATTTATATTCTAGATTTTAAGACATTGTACAGAAATTCATAAGTGTAAAAATATTGCACATTGAGAAATACCAATAATTTTTGCGTATGTTTATATTGTATTGTTCTAAATAATGGGTGGCCTGTGAAAAATAAGATCATGCTACCCATGTAATGATGACAGTAGTGTTACTATAGTTAAAATGGCTGTAAGAATAGTTTTATAAAAAAGTGAATACACAAATCTAATGTATTTGAGAATAACTATTTGACAATTAGTGTGACCAAAGTATTTAGTAGTTTTCATACATTTTTCACCTTGTAAAAAGAAAAGAAAAAAATGAGTTCATGTTTCTTCTGAAACGAAAATGCCCTATAAATGTTATTTTGGTTGTTTTAGCTTACAAAAGTGATTTAAATAAGAGTTTTTTGGTGTTCAACATTTTACAACAAGTTTTCTAATTGGTAATTGTTTTCTGTATTGTTTAAAACAGATCGAAAATGTAAGTCTATTGGTAGAGATTTTAAGTATTTATTGCTACAACTTAGTTGGCAAATTGATGTTACTGTAAAGCCATATGTTCTGTTAAGTCTTGTTTGCTTGAAACAATACCTTACAGGTGGAACACTAGAATATTTGAAATGCACATGGCTTGTGTTTAAGTGATTCACCTGCCTTTTTAACCCATTCACCAAGATTTAGTTTAATAACAAGCATTATACAATGGAACATTTCAGAACAATCTGCATATTTGAAACTCTGTAATCCTTTTGGACAAGTCAAGTAAACAAAATGCCTGTGCTGCTAATGTAATTACAGTACATGCATTTTAAAAGTATATAGTGTTTTTAATACAAATTTTGGCAGCAGAGCATGTTAATTGTTACTTTCACTGTACTGATCTGTGTGAGGCTTTCATTTTTATGTTCTAAACCAGTTTTTTCACAGCTGGTTTGTGTATATATATATAGTGATTATGGAAACTAATTCTGTGTAATTTATGATTTTCTATGTCCGTGTAAAATTCCAACAGCCTTGTCAAACAAACGAAGCAATATACTGTATATTGCCACATTGTCTGGTGAAAGGGTTAAAGTACTTCACCTCCTGCACCTTTAGATGCGAATCCATTTTTGTTTCTGTAATAGTTATATTCATTTATTTTTTACATAATTTGTTTTTCCTGACCAGTATTTAAAGCCAAAAGGATACTCTAAACAATGGCCAATGATTTATTTTAGAAAGTGTCTCAAGCAACGTGCCTAAACATTACATTGCATACAGAAATAATAATAATAATAAAAAAAAAAACCACCAAAAAAAAAACCCAACACAGATATGTATAATGGCATTACCCTTATTGCTTCATCTCTCCATTTTCTGCAGCAAATTCTGGTGGCACTTTTCATTGCAAATTGTTACAAACTGCTCAGGGTTGAGAGGGGAAAAAACACAGTATCATAGGTGGGATTGGCAACTGTCCTGGTTTAACCCCAGCTAGCAGCAAAGCACCATGCAGCTGCTTCCTCAGTGTGTCTGTGTCCCCCCCTCCAGCTCCCAGTGGGATGGGGAGGAGAATCAGAAAAGGAATAAGTGGAACTTGGGGCTTGAGAGAAAGACTTTTTATTATTATTCTCTTCCTTTTTGTTCTATTAGAATATACAAAACAAGTGATGGCCAGCACAATTGCTTACCACCTGCTGCCTGGTCAGCTATTTCCTGAGCAGCACTCCCTGTGCCCCCAGCCAACTCCCTCCAGTTTACGGACTGAGCTTGATGTGGTATGGAGTAGCCCCGGGGTGAGTTGGGTCAGCTGTCCTGGCTGTGCTCCCTCTGAGCTTGTCCCCCTCCTCACCAAGTAGAGCATGGGAAGCTGAAAAGTCCTTGACTTAATATAAGCATTATTTAGCACGAACTAAAATACCAGAGTGTTGTCAACATTCGTATTCTAAATCCAAAATGCAGCAGTATACCAGCTGCTAGGAAGAAAATTAACTCTATCCCAGCCAAAACCAGGACAGCAACTATGGTTGCCCTTTTATTTGTACTTTATAGATGATGGAATCCAGTCCGTTTCTAAGTTGTTGCTTCTTCAGTTCAGAATTGCTTCCAGATCAGCTTGACCAAAAATTATTTGTATATTAACTTTAAGGTTGGCAGCTGTCCTTTTATTACTTTCTGATTTGTTACTGAACAAGCGATTTTGGAAAAAACCCTACACATTTTAACACATCTAAGTAGAAATTGTGAATACGGGAGAACAGTGTGTTGGCTTATGTAAGTTTGATGCTTATAAGGAATAAAATTTGTCCTTTCTGGTGGAGCTAACAAGTTGAATTAACTAGCTACTTGGCCATGAAAAATGAAGGACATCCTCGCAGCAAGTTAGTTGAAACTATTTCAGCCCTGTTGCAGTTCAACAGTCTTTTAGTATGCTGTCCTTCCTTCTCTTAATTAGCTGTCCTATCAGTCCACTGTCTGGCTCACACTGAGCTAAAAATTGAAAAGGGGGGTATTTTGTCCTCCTTCCCCCCATTCCTGTTGGGTAATATCAGTTGAGTGGAGGTGTGGGAAGTGGTGATGAGTGGAATTGACCCTTCAGTGTAGTTTGCCTTCTAATTAAAGGGTGCAATAGAGGTAAACTGAGATGGCTTACCTAATGCTGATTCCAGTGACCTTGAGGGTTCTTTCTTACTATTGCTTTTATTGTTAATTTTAACAGCTTGTGTGTGAGGTGAGTTAAGCCTGGGATTTAACCTAGGTTTCATGTAGTGTGAGCTTGCTCTGAGAAGGTGTAGGGTGTTTTATCCACTATTACTTGTACAAGGAATCTTGAACTTGAAGGGAAAGCTTCAGAAGTATGTTTTTTGGGGGTGTGTTAGGGTGTGTGTTCACACACACTTATTTTAGCATCTCTTGTCAATGCTTTATGCTGCTCATGTTGGTTTACAAAGGTTTAAGCATTCTTGGAGAGTTCTGCTGAATGGCTGTGTTACCTGACCTGTTTAATCAAATTTGACTTGCATGCAATAGAATTTATGAGTCTTCTTTATTAAAAGATATTTAATGCGTTTATGAGATAGACTAAAGTCTAATACACGTGTACAGGTTTGACTTCCTACAGTGTATTTAGCAGCACTTAGGATGAAACAAGTTTGCTTTGAATGGCTCGTACTGAATGTCTGCAGTGCCACATTTCACAGTGCTCTTTGAAATGTCTCGGGCACTTACAACTGCGGAACAGCAATGCCAGTTGATGTCAAAGGGCAATGGATTTAACCCTCAGGACCTCTCTAGTAAAGGATTTTTACTCGGCAAGAGTGTGTTGCAAAAGTGGCTAGACCAGCAGTACGTGCAGTGGTAGCTCATTGCCTTTTCAGACCTGTGTCTCTGGCAGAGTGGATGAATCATGCCTTGACCAAATTATTTTTAAGTGTAAGCCTTGTGCTAGATTTTATAGCACGATTATTCCATTTAAGGAAAAGTGTAAGCTCTTGTCTTGGCTGACATTATTATTGTTGTTATTAATAAAGCAAGCATTCCCCCTGTCCTGTGAGTTGACAGGTAGTCACTGAGAAGACAACAGGATAGCTGAAACAATCTCCTTGTATCATTGTAAATGCAACCCAGTGTGTCCATGCTTTTGGGTGGACCCTACCTTCTTGCTCCTGTTAAGCCTTGTATCTACCTCTTGAAAGCAGTGGGTTCTGTATTGTCATCTCCATACTCCTGTGGAAACTTAATGTGACATTCTTTGTGTGAAATCCACCAAGGAGTTACAAAACACTTATGAGGAAGATGAATCAGGTTGTTGCTATCACTCGTTATAAACTTACCTTCCTGTTTAAATGAGCTTTAATTCCCTTGGAGATTGTGTTCTTACATACGTCTTGTATAGTTATATCAAGAAGTATTTATTCTGTATAACTGTTGGCTCTATTAATATACTTAAACAATCACTTCTGGCTGTCTCGGAATAAGTAGTGCTTTCTCCAGGGTAGTGTAAGTTCTTCCAGTTTCATTAGAAAAGTGCTGTATTGTTTCCCAAACCAGGATGGAAAATGGAAGTCAGTGCAGCAGCAACAAGCCTTTTTTAAGTTTTTTACTTCTTTTAGTTTCTGCATCTTACTTCCTAACATGTGAGGATTTGGCATCCTTCTGTTCCACTGGTGTTGAATATGTAAGGTTACAGCATGGAGGAAGACTAAGGCAACAAAATTAAACTTAAAAATACTCTGCGTTTAAGAGGTGTCTTCCTGCCTGCTTTAGCTAGGAGAGTTACTGAAATCTTTTGTACTTGCCCAGATCTGGCTTGGCCGCCTTGGTTCAAATTGTTCCAAGCCTGTGATTTGCCCTGTGCTTAATGACTTGTGTGTAGTTACACTTCTCGTAATGACATTGCAGGGAAGTCAATGTGCACTTCTCACTCTTCTGCCCCAAGCTGAAGCAGTAACAAGAACTGAACTTCACACTTCGGTTTGCTAGTAGTATCTTTCAGAATTTCTCTCTCATAGATCTTTGAGTCTGGGCTTGGTGTTTGATGCATCTTTTTCTGTTGGAGAGGGGAACTTTCTCTGCATTTTTATCTTTTCTAAATCGGTAAGCACCTGGCAAAACAAGGTAGGATTCCCTTTAGTTCATCTTTCTGGCTGTAGCTTGAGTACTGGAATTGTGATCCTAGGACCTTCCTCAGGAGGAGTGTTCTGCCTTCTCATTCTGGATCTCTTCTGAGTGGTATGGGTGCTTTCCTGTGATCTGTGTTCTCTACATCTCAAAACATGGACTTTGAAGACTGTAATTTAGATCATGGTTGTCTGTTGGCATACAGTCATCCAGAGTAAGAGAACCAAATCTTGCGTAGCTGTGGTTGAGTAGATTTTGTCACTCATGTCTCATGAGACTCAACTTACCCATTTGCTCAGGTAAAGTTTATCTGGTTGTCTCACTGCTTTAGTCTGTGGATGATAATTAGATAGATTGGTGGTTGATTTTCATGGGCATAATAGAGATACTTCATTTTTTCAGGTGGAACCTGAACCTGTTACTTAGAGATGTCTTAGGACTGCTTTTGAACTCCACTATGTGCTGCTCTTCCTGTCCTTCTTAACTGGAGGTGTTCTTCCCTTCCACTCTTACCTATACCAGTTATCTGTCACCATTTCATCTTGGGTAATATATTGACCTGGTTCTTTTCCTAGGGCTATGAAGCCTAATTGCATACATTGCAAATAAAACCTGCTTTTCCTTACATCAAACAGAATTAAGAGTTTGGACAATGCCTCTTTGCTGTTTTTTCAAATGAAAGATACACAACGTTGACTGTCTTCCACTGGTTTTTGTGTCGGACAATGGCACAAGATTGCCAAGGTAAGCCTACTGACTGCTGAAACTCAAGTGACCTTGTTTCTGTTGTCCTCCAGAGCACCTTTCCTGCCTGCATCCTTATAGAAACACTTGTTATTAATGTTGTATTTGCTATAAAAGGTGGTTCTTCTGTAGTCACTGCAAAACCATCATTCTGGAGTGTGCTTTTAAATGAGAGGGGTTCGGCTCTGCAGTGAGCCACAGTGGATTGTGCATATTGATCAGCCAGCGTTCAAATGAGAAAAGGTGGTAACTAGGAACTATGGGGTCCTGATTTTTCTCTGTAGTCCCTTCAGAATTAAGTAGCTTGAAAAGAAAAGGGCTGAGGAAGTGTGTGGCTTTTTTTTTTTTTAATTAATGCTGGTACTGTACATGTCTAGTTTGCAGTACTCTAAAGTCTCTGAACTTGCGAAGTGGTGGGTGACTTCTGATAACTAAATTGTTTCAAGTGTGTAATTTATGTGATTCATATATAATTCTTATTGATTTCTATGTCCAAGCACTTAAGACAAATTTCTTACTAAGCTGTATAAATAAATCCATATAGAGAGATACACACTTTTGTGTGCACACATCAGTGGGCAGGATGTGTTCTCTTTACGTGGCCAGCTGCAGCGTGCAGGGCTCATTTCCTAAGTGCACTGAACTGTAGAAAACTTGGGAAGAAGAAAGGTACTTGTGCATATGATACAGCCTGTTCTGAAGCACTTCAGTAAATATGAAATGTTTCCAAGCTCCTGACTGCACCTGTAGACGCTGTCAGTGATCTCTGGCCAGCCCGACTTGATTTGATGGGAGGAGGAATCGGTGCTTCTGGTTTCTGAGGCCAAAATCTTCTTTTGTCAAAGAAGATTTCTCTGCTTCTCTCGTAGTCCAACTACTTGATACATTTGAGCCATTTTGCTGGCATGGTTGTAGGTTCCCAGAAACTGAGGCAAGAATTTGTGTTTGTGATTATTGAATCAACACTGTCCACTTCAGCCAAATGCAGTTCATCTGTAAACTTGTGCTGATGCTGTTAATCTATTAACTGCTGTGCTTCTGCATGCTGCATTAAATTCCTCTGATACAATGGTGAGATCTAGCTGCTTTAGCAACTGTCACTCATACTGTCCTCAAGAACACATTGATGGGTTGACTGCAGCTTTGAATTTGATGTTGCACAGATGTAAACCATCGTAACACCATGTGTGAGAAAGGTGGGGTGTCTGATGTGATGGAACAAGACTGCAACGAAATTGGTGCAGGGTCTGGAGCACAGTGTGATGGGGAGCGGCTGAGGGAACTGGGGGGTTCAGTCTGGAGAAGAGGAGGCTGAGGGGAGACCTCATTGCTCTCTACAGCTCCCTGAAAGGAGGGGGTAGTGAGGGGGGGTCGGTCTCTTTTCCCGGGTAACAGTGACAGGACGAGGGGTGATGGCCTCAAGTTGTGCCAGGGGAGGTTTAGGTTGGATATTAGGCAAAAATTTTTCACTGAAAGGGCTGTCAGGCACTGGCCCAGGCTGCCCAGGGCAGTGGGGGAGTCCCCATCCCTGGAGGGATTTAAGAAATGTGTAGATGTGGTGCTGAGGGACATGGGGTAGTGGGGAATTGGCAGTTAATGGTTGGACTTGATGATCTTAGAGGTCTTTTCCAACCCAGGCTATTCTGTGATTCTGTGAACTGCTCTGATGGGTCTGATGCATCCTGAAATCAGTCCAAAGGAAGTAAACTCACCTGGGTGATCACCTGCTGTTCGTAAGGAGCTTCCTTGGCTCTGCTGGAGGAACAAATTGCCCTTGATGTAGCATTAAGTCCCGAGAACAGTGGCTACAGATAGTGCATGCAGGACCTTCTGCCCTAACCATCCTGGTGTCTGAGCTGAGCAGGCTGCACAGAAAGGTCTTTGCAGGTGACCACTCTGAAGGAAGCTTGCTCCATATGATAAGACATACCTAGTGAGAGTCTCCAATTACAATGTAGAACAGAGTAACTCAGAAGACTTTCATTGTAAAATTATGTGCAGGTTAATGGTTATGTTAGGCTTGAATTTGCATATGAGAGTGCTTAGTACTCTTTCATCTGAGCTCCAACATCCTTTTCTGTCCTAAGGGAAAGTATGAACTACGTTCTAAGGTACTTAAGTAACCGGTTCCTTCAAGGAGAGGGGTAGCTGCTGCTTCCAGATGCGTTCTTGTGCCAAGTGTCTGGAGAGGAATAAGGAAAGCGGAGCTGGGGTAGTGTGACAGATTCATACAGAAACTAGATCACCCAGTTACACTGGAACATATTTATTGGGAGAAAAAACATCTTTGCAAATACGCAAAGTCTGTTACTAAAAGGATGGCAACAGAGTCAAATGGAAAGATCATCTCTGTTGCACATGTCAAGATACTGGCTTGAAAGAAGTAAAGCAGATAAACGATGAAGTTAGGATTTGAGGGCAGGGGAAAGAGAGTTTGTGATCTCAGGCAAGCTCTTGTTTCTCTTTTTGGTCATTGCAATACTTAAGTGAACTAGGAAAAGAATCTAGCTGGCTAACTGCCTGCAAAACAATGGACTGCTAGAAACAAGAACCTCTGAACAGCCTTGTGCTCCTGGGAGAATTTTTTTCAAATAACCCATGGCCACGATGCTTGTGTCAAGTTAATCACGAGGGAAAAAGATGAAGTTGTGAGTTGCTCTAGAAGAAGCAAGATGATACACAGTAAATGAATCTTCTGAGTAAGTTGTTAGTATGAAGTCAGAATTTATACTGATGATGTGGGCTGAGTATTATGTACTGAAATCTGACCCTTTGGAATGTGAAGATTCAGAAACTCAAACGATAGCTGCTGCTAGTTTTCTGTTGACATCAAATGTCTTAGGAGACTTATTCTTCTGTTTAGGCTTGCTATGAGGACTGCAGATTTAGTCTTTACTTCCCATGTGACAAAAGATACGGACTCTGATAGTATGGCATGTTTGAAAGGGTAATTAGTTAATTTTTAATATTATTTTTAGACGGTCATAACACCCAACCATATATATCGTTAAGGTATTCCACAGGCTCTTACCTGACTGTAGGACTTAGTATGGCCTCTGGACTTTTGAGTTGCTCTAGGTTTGATCCAAACTATTATGTCTCTGCTTGAATACTGCCACCTTTGACAATCCTCTCTGTGTTTTTATAACAAAAAAGCATTTTGATCTCACAGCAGAAAGGGTAGTGGGGCAAGAACGACTTTTTTTATAAATAATGTACAGCTTTGATGTGCACTACAAACCTCTAAGAATGTTTATAAACTCAGAAAAACTTACACTTATTTTTATTAGCTGCAGGTTTTCTGTTGAGGAGAAATAAAGGTAATGATGTTTACTACTAAGCTGACATGCATTTATTAGGTCTTCAGGTTACTGAATGTGTGTGTAAGGATTGCTCACTGCTTTGCTACTGCCGTAGCAGCTTCTGTAGTGGCTGCAACTGGAACTGATGAAACTGCATGTATAGTACTTGAACTTTGAAACAAACTGCTCTTACTCTAAGAAGTGAAGGAGAGAGCAGAATCTATGTCAATAGTACCTAATAGTCTTCATTATAAGAGACTTGTATCCCTTTTGCGTAAGAGCTTTATCATCGGGTTAATTTCTTGCAGAACTTAAGGAAAAGGAACGGTACTTGAGATGAGTGGTTTTCCTACACCAAAAGACAATTACAAATAGGGTGACAGATAAACTATTCCAGCTGTGAATTATTTTTACAGTTCATTTATGCATTAAGAATCCTGGCAGTGTTTGATTTGGCATTCTTTTATGCTTGATGTCTTATGGAGCATTTCACAGAACTAAGATTTGGAACTGTGCAAAGATAGAATGAACTGTTACTAGAACTGCAAAAAATCACATACTCAAGACATAGGTATTTATGAAGTAAATGTTCCTTTTTAATAGGTGTTAGAAGCTAAATAGAGATGAAGGCAGGTAAGTAAAAGCACGTATGCCTAAAGATAAAAGAGGCAATTCAAAATCTCTCTTCTGCAAATCTGTGTACCAAAGACTGGAGTTTTACTTCATTCCTACTGCTATTGCTTCGAGTCCAGTAACTTGCCTCTGGCTGATGAATGTTAATTACATTAGTTGATGGCTTTTAATAGATCTGAATAAAGTAACTTACTGCTAGCAATTTAAAAAGCACACCATTTTAGTAGTCCAGTTTTTAACTGATAACAGGTCTAAAATTCAGAAGTGGCATATATTATTAACAAAGCAGTAGATCTAACTGAACTATAAAAGCTCTTTTCACCCCATATCTGAAGAGTTAAATGATGCAGAAAAAAGGTTTTACATCTTCTGTCTTCAGCTTACTAGCTACCCATAAAACTGGAGTGTTTGCATATGAAAACAGATTCTTGCAAAAGAGAAAATTAAGTACATCACCACATCTACAGGATGATGCGTCATGCTTGCTTAAGTTTTTCGTGGATATCACTTAGTATACTGCAATTTTGTTTTGTTTACCACAATGAGGAACTAGGTCAGAACTGCTTAGTGTATTTCTAGTAGTAATGTGAAATATAACTAACTTCTAAGCACTATTTCGAAGTCTTCTAGCAACCCAGAACTCATCTACTGCTGAGCCTTTAGACTCAAATTTCTCCTAGCCTTGTTTCCCTAGGTGTTTTGGGTTTTTTCACTCTCTCTGATCCACTTAAGCATGGTAGATCAGCTTGAACTCTGCGTCTGTCACATGCTATGTGAACAGCTCAGTTTGTTATATACAGCATAATTCCAGATCATCTGTGGTTAAATTCTTGTTCTAGTTCTCCCTCCACTGCCCACTTCTTGATCTGTCAAAAGGGTAGAAATCCAAATAGGACATATTTTTCCTCTCTGGGACACTGAAGCCTGTCTGTTTAAGGAGAAGAAAAGGGCCTCTTCTACTGCAGAAGAGGTTGGGCAGTGAGAAGAGGCTTGGTTGAGATCTGATGCCCAAGGTGATGCAGAACACAAGGGGTGGCAAAGTCCCCAGATTTCCAGCCACCACGGCTGTCAGTGCTCAGCATGAGTCTTAATTTGCAGGGTCCTCATGGCCTGCAGAAGTTGAGGCTCAGTGAAGTTCAGTATCTCACTTTGGTAGTAACCAACACTTCAGAACCTTCTGAGCTGCACAGCCAAGTTGCATTGTAACCAGAAGGGCAAACATGACCACTCATCCCATCCCATGTAATTTGTTTTTTCCAACTATGCATTTCTACCCACTTTCTAAGGATTTAGAAGATTCTAAAGCATTTCCTATCATGTATGTTATTACTGTCACTATCTTTAAAGGAAGGCATTTCTTCAGTTTAAAGATAATTACAGGTGTTAAAATTATGAAGACTTAAATGGGTTTGAGATTAAAGCTTGTGTTATTTTCATCAAGTTTTACAACTGTTTACGACTTCAGAGTCTATTTCTATCCATAGTGGTGGCATGTTCTCAAACAGCTGTTAATGTGATGTTAAAAGACATAGCTGCCCTTTCAAAAACAGTACAGCATAATTATACCATGCTAATAAACAGCATAGTAAAACTCCCCTGTTACACATATCCTCCATCACACTGTATCCTCTAATATAAATCTATGACTGTTGTGGTCATGAAAGAATAAGGAAGGAAAAGATGGACAATTTTATCTTACAAGAAAAGTGATGAAGTACACCAGAATTGTTTTACTAGTGTGGACTAACTCCATTTTTTTTTTTTTTTTTTTTTTTTAAAAAAAAAAGGTAGGAAAACCCCAATACAATAAAACCAAAAATCAGCAGTCTTGGCTATAGTACTGGAATTCTGACAGGGAATTTGTGATGTTCCCCATGCACTTAAAATAAAGAAAACCTCTAACAAGTCATTAAACTGAGATTTAGTCAGAATTGGGCACTTTTGTATTGGTGAAACATTTTCTCTGAAATATGCATTTGAATTATGACCAGGATAACACTTTTTTTTGATAAATTACTGGTATTGTGCTGTTGACATAAGACTAGCATTATTAGTTGATGTAAGACTAGCTTGCATTTTTAACATCTAAAGCTTAGATTGACTCTACCCATCTATTAATACCTTCTCATATTTATTTAATCTGAAAGAAGTGATTTAATTGGTTTTTTATATTTGAGAAGTCAGCATTCCTGAGCTGCAATAGTTAGATCCAGAGTGTTCCTCTAGAGGAACCTGCCTCTCCAATGATTATCAGTAAAGCCTAGGGAAATAGCTGGCTTATGTAGCTACATAGTTATGTTAACTAATGATACATGTAGTCCTTTATCAAAGATGGTTTGGGTTTTCTTTCCCTAAAATACTCCTTACTCCATTTCCACCAGCCTTTTGATGATATTCTGACTTAGTATCTCTGTTGGGGAAAGTGAGAGAAAGACCAGCTTCATTAGTTGCAAATTTTTTGCTTACTAGTCAGAAGAACAATAAATACAAATAAAATTGAAGTTATATTCTGTGACATTGGACAGGAGTTACATAGGTAGCAGTGTATTGCATTTCTTTCTCAGGCAGGTCAGCTTTCCCCTTCCTGCTCTATCTATCTGTTAGACAGTAAATGATAACTTAGTAAGGTGTAAAGTCCAAAGTGAGGACAAAAACCATAAAGCTTTTAAATGACAAAAAGACAAACTTTCAAACTGAGAAGGGTAACATGAAGAAGTGGCAAGAAAAATGCTAAGGAATTAAGTAACTATCCTATGACTTCTTCAAGTGACACCATACAAATGAGGTGCCTCAGATGCATATCAGTTCCAAGTAATAATGTAAAAAACCTGCATGTAAAATTATGTTCCATTGCTATTATTAGAATTAGCTTTCCAGGGCACAACCCCATTTGTAACACTATCTCTTAGACTTGTGAGGAACAACTTTCCTTTAACTTCTTGTGCTTGCCAAAAAGATCGCATTTATCTACTTATTTTCTAATTTTATTCCTTACTACAATATATACTTGCTTGTTATTAGCATGGTCTCCTTAAAAACACCTAAAAATAGGCCCTATGTGTACAATTTTCCTCTCCTCTAATACAAAGTAGCATTTATCATCTTGTACCAAGAACATTCTGCCCACGATAGGCAGCACTGATGTCAGAGGACTTCTCCCTCGCATCAACTTGGAGGCAAATACAACAATGTAAGCACCACTGTACTAACCATTGCAGAGCCTCCACCCAAAATCCCTGAGGGCAAACATGAGAAATTTGTACTTTTTCCTTTCATTGCTGTTCCTCCTTTGATTACAAGCTGAATGGTTTGTCTTTATAATCAGTCCATGAGGTTTCAGTATTGGGGTATTTTTGTAATTGCATCATATTTCATCATGCCCGCTCTCTTAATCTTTTTTCAGAAACATTTTCTGTGAGTCTTATGGCAGGAAATGATCCACCTGTTGGCTGCACTGACTGTCTTGTGATACTAGACTTCTGTAACTGAGATGAAAGAGCGTCTAAACTTAGGTCCTGAAGTCTTCAGTTGTAAAAGATTCTTGCAAAGCTTCTACACCCACTCATCCACTAGACTAGGAGTCCTAACTGTGCTCCCTGGACAGGGTCCGTAAGTACCTGAGTTCACCGTATTGCATAGAAAGACTGAAATGGTTTTTAGTGGTAGTGATGAGCTCTAAAAACAAATAGATAGTACTCTTGGGTATACACAGGTGAAAACTTGGGGGGTTTTTTGAGAGGTTTCAAAGAAGTAGATTACTGATTTTATGTGCCCAAGCAAGCAGGATTACCGTTTCTTATAAACACAAGTATTGCTGCTATTACAAAGGAGTTGGGTACTTGTAAAGTTATCCAAGCTGTCAAAAATTTAAATTCTCCAGTCTATTTGGACCACTTTGGCTTCTCAGAGATGGGAAGATTTTGCCAACTAAGCCATCTAAAACTTAAAGAATATTTTCTGAAATCTAGAAGCACAGGTAAAAGTGAGCTAATATGATAACTGTCCTCTGAGCTCACAAACAAGTCACATCTTTTGAACAAGACATAATGAAATTTATGTTGTCAGCTGATAAAGTTAGTATCTGCATTTCTAGATGTGATTTCAGATTTATCTCTTTGATTTCTACTGGATCTCTCAAAAAAACCCCAACAAAACAAAACCTGTGGTTTATATAGGCAAAACAATCTAAGAAATTGAATCTGATTAAGAATTTGATGCTTTGATATGGGTAAGGATCAGGCTCTTTATATCTTTACAGTTAAGTTATTTTGTGAAACTTAAGACTCTTCTATGAAAGAGTGAGCGTACTGACATTAATGTCACATTAACCACAGAGGCAGGTCATAGTGATGCATGTAATTCATATGAGTAATATCATGGCAAATTCCAAAATTATGACAATTTTTATGAACAGATATGGAATTTAGTCTTAGAAAATGAAGAATGATGAAAAAATGTCATGACCCGATCATACTCTGAAATGGGATA
Organism: Podargus strigoides; assembly: GCA_028020825.1. Lineage (NCBI taxonomy): Eukaryota > Metazoa > Chordata > Aves > Caprimulgiformes > Podargidae > Podargus > Podargus strigoides. The sequence goes on from CM051633.1 coordinate 8,534,743, forward strand.
AAAAAAAAGAAAAAAAATGCAGGAAACTAGGTAATGTTGCATTTTGAGTAATGTACCTGAAATCTGAAGTGGAAAAAGCCAGCTAAATTGCTGTAAAATGAAAAGGGATCACCAGCACTGTTCAAAGGCAGATGTTCCCTTTACTTGTATCTATGCATGCTTCTGTGTAAGTTGAGATCAGTTGGTTTGCCTTTACTGCTCCTGAGATGATATGACAGCTCTACATTTTTATGTAGTCCATGAAGCTGTGAGGCATAAGGCCAAACATCAGCTGAACATAAATCACTAATTCCCAGCAGCTGGATAAAAGCGAACTAAAAAGTGGTGCAAACAGAGTAACAGGTGAAATAATTACTCCATTCAGCATAGGCAAAAAGCCTCAGCTGGAGAACTTAGGAACACCTTTGTGTTTTTAGAAAATTGTATCCATTTGGCCAGGGAACATAGAAAGCTATGAGAGGTCTAGTAAATGTAACTTATGAAAAACACTTGTAGAAATTATTGGTTAGCTGTTAGAAAACTGAAAGGAGAAAGAAACCTTCCAATATGAAAAAAGACTGTTGCAAAAAAAGTAAGTAGTAAATTTTGGTCTCTAAAACTGCATTTTCAGCCTCCTGATTCTTGGTAATTTAACATCGGCCCTTTTGGATTAACACAACAAATAATTACAGTTCTAATTACAGCTCAGAGTTTGTCTATGATAAATGGTGCAAAAGCCTGGAAAGTTTTTCTTCCTCATAATGATTACTTGCACATTTTCAAAACAGATATGAAATGGTTCTTTTGACTCATCTATTTTACTGCGAAATACATCTTGTGGTCTAAATTGATTAGATGAATGTTCTGTTGCACATAATCTACGTCCTGTAGAAGGGGATATCAGACTATATGCAAGGGAAGGAAAAGCACATTTATTAATTTAGTTGAAATCAGACACTTGTTTCAGGATAAGTGACTTGGAAATACTTCATATCTTGTTCTATACTGTGCAGTTCTTTGTTTGAAAAAGAAAATCAACTTTTCTGTCATCAATTGTAGTAAAATAATATTTGATAAAATAATACAGGAAAGAACACCAATGCAGACAACAGACAAGTGATTTAAAGCAGATGTGAAATTCCCTCTGTGTAGAAAATTATAGGCACTGGTGATGACATTAGATGCGTATGACTAATCACAGTTAATGCTTGCTGCTGCCAATTAGATATATTAGCACAAGCAATTTGAGCACAGGATGACATTACTTTAATTACTGTAAGCAGCTTGTTCATTTATTGAGTAGTGTGCATTTAGAAAAGGGTTATTCTGTCTGCAAATTAATCATAACCCTCTTTATCATTAGAAATTCAGGAACACTGAGGAAAAAAAGAATTCACCATGCAAACAGAAAAAATTGGGTGAGGTCTGGCAGTAATTTTAGTATTTTACTCCTATTTTATTTTTTGATAAAAAGACAAAAGCTATTGTATGATATCTGTCTGAAAGCTGTACATGAGTGAGACAAAATTACTATCATTAGAGTTAAGACAAGACATTATGACCATTAGGTGGTAGCAATGCAAAAAAAATCTTGTGAAGGTGTAAAGCAAAAATATGGCTAAATGTATCTAGGAAAAAAATCCCAACCCACACTCCAAGCTGCACACGAAATGCAGAACTTTTCTCCTTTTTTATCATATGAAGATATGTTTGTTGATCTGTGGCACAGGTATCAGTTTTTCATACAAATTTGCATATGAGAATACAATCTTCAAAGGGTGGACTATGCATAATTTCATTAGCAAAATGCAAAAAGGGTCATTGTGCAAGTATGTTTACTCAGAAATGCTATAGCAAATGAAACAGAGCTGCAACTATGAGCTCATTTAATTTGCACCACCACGCTGGCTCACAAAACCATTGCTGCAGAAATACCAAAATTTTGTCGATGTTTTGGAAACAAGAATTCAAAATAAGATTCTTTGTGGGTTTCTCCTAAGTCTTTATTATATATCAGAAATTGTTAGTTCTTATTGAAAAGATAATAGATCCAACAGACAAAAACTTACTTTTCCTGTATTTTAAGTCTGTAGATAATTTGCGCTTGAATCAGGTATCATATTGTCCATGTTTTACAACACCTATTTGCATTTTTTTTTTTAAGCTTTCTGTTGCAAATCTTGTTTTGACAAGATATCCACTGTTCAAAACTGGATTTTGAGGGGTGTTAAAGAGTAACAGAGTCCTTAGCAGTTGTTGACTTCTGCACTGTTGTTATTCTTCTCTTTTGTTCATGCACGGTTCCTGTAGAAGCAGTACTGCTAAAGGAAGTAGCCAGTCTGTGGCTCGTGTTATGTGGGCTCCTATGGCAAGGCCACATCACATCACCAGCTGTGGTCTCTGCGATACGCAGGTTGCTAGGGCATGTGAATCTCTGCTGTGGGATAAAAAGTGAGTTAGTAAAGTCCAGCAAGGCTGATAACACTGCCTTGCCCTTGGCAGCACAACCAGCTAAGGATGGTGAAGCACTGGAAGAGGTTGCACAGAGATATGGAAGTGTCCAGAGACGGAGGTTTGAGCAGCCTGAGCTAGTGGAAGATGTCCATGCCCACGATAGGGGGGATGGAGTTAGGTGTTCATGAAAGGTCTCCTCCAACCCAAACCATTCTGTGATTCTGTGAGGCAAAGGTTCATCCTGCAGTGGTGTGGAGAAACTCCTCAGAAGCCACTGTCTCCTTTTGTATGTAAGCTGCTTCTAGAAGTCACTTTCTCCTCAAGGTAATACATGTGCCTTGCAGGCCTCTAAATATTTTTAATGCTAAATGATTTTAGTAAGCACAATGTCGGGTAAGGAAGGTTAAGTGACTTACACTTTGGTTTGCCTGTTGCCTGTGTCCACAAACCTCCTGGGGACTGTCCCTCAAGTGAAAGCTCACACTCAGTTTATGTCACTGTTTTCCACTGCATCAGCTGTGTGCAGTGTCCCAGGTCTGTCACTCAGTCCCAGGATATCTGCAACTTGAAATTTCCACCAACTTCTGACAAAACTGGGTTTACCAGCCTAAGTTTCTTTTCAGTAGTGTAGATGGCTTTATTATACTGGGATGAAGGTTTAACTCTTCCAATATGCCTACCTCCAAAGAAAGATTTTTGCTGGTAGAGCATACTGATACCATATGCTGCTGTTTGTTATAAGCCATTACACTAAGCAGGCTGATTGATCCTCAGCCTAAAAAATCTAAGCCTTCAAGCCCATCTTTGGCAACAGACACCAGTCATAGAATGTGAATTGTTTAAAATGCACTTCAAATAGTCTTTTCAAACTTAGCTTAGTTGAAAAATAACTGATCTGTCTCCTTAACCTTAATATCACTTTCCATGCATGATTTGATTCAAGTAGAAGTCTCTAGCATGCATGAACTCCTATAAAGTATCTTCCTGAAAAGCAACAAACCTTTAATTTTCTTATAGCTTTACATCCATTTTCAACTTATCTGAATGCATTCAGCATTCAAAAGCTTTGTAAACACAGAGTTATAGTTGGCTGGACAACATGCTCAGCACTTTCAGAATGCCAAGGGTATCAATAGTTGAAACTGCTGAAAAGAGAGAGTCAGTAGGTTTGAAGTCTACAGTCTTCACAGCAGACAACTTAAAGTAGCCCCAGGAACTGAATCAACAGAAGAAGATATGCTACAAGCACAATTCAGATATGCTACCCCGAAATAAACACAAGACAATAATTTATTAAGTGATTATATGAATATTCAGCTTTGTGATGTGTTTCATCTCACACTACATTTTGTTGGTCATCTGCCCGTGCTCCAATTTCTTCTTGGCACATAATGAATTTTTTTCCTTCTTTCTGGAGCAACAATTGCTTCGTGACTGTCACAACTTGTTCCCAGGATGACTACATTTCTATTCAGAATGGAGGCTCCCATCTTATTTCTGTGCTGAAGACGATGCTGTGGAGTTCTCCAGCAATACATACAAATGTGATAAAGGGCAGAGGTATATATACACACAGCATTGATCCAAGGGAAATCTTAGCATTTCAAAAAATGATAGTATTTGGCAACTTGTGTCTGGCTTGTCAGGTGCTTCCTGATTTTTTTTTAGGATTGTTTTGGAGGGGAGGCTTTGGTTTTGTTTGTTGTTCATTAAGGTCACAATTTGAAAGTTTCGTTCCTCAGGGTGCACACAACATGCAATATTGCCTGAAAGATTATGGTGCTTGGGATCACAGCATCACTCTAAGAGAACAGCAACAAAATAAGTGGGAGACAAGGGTGAGGCCGAAGAGAAAATGCTCTGTCTTCCTGGCTGTGGAGACTCATTTCTATTATGCACAAATTCTTTGAATTAACTGGTACTTAGAGCAATGAAAACAATACTGTGTTTTAAACATAATACCATGTCCTGAAGGATACAAAAAATACAAGGCATATAGGAAAGGGCAGCCACTGTCTGCAGAGAAGAAAAATGTGGAACACCACATTCATTTCCACAGATGTCTTTCACTGACTGTGAGCATCCCAAACAGATGAAACACAGCTTGGGACAGTAGCTCTGAGAGGATAGAACAGTTCTGTTATATAGAAAAGTATTCCTCTTTCCCCCTCCCATTCTGTGATATTCCACTATTCAAAACAATCTCATTTACATAGGGATGTACAGCATGTTAATGACCCTTGAAGAGGCAGTACTGTATGTGAGGGATCCAGTGAAGCTATGATGCCAAATTCACATCACTGCAGCATTACCCACCCTCCCCCTGTAGACCAAGCAATATTATTTTGAGCAGATGGAGGGGGGCAAGAAAGGAAAGGGCGATTATGCCACCATAGTTAAAGTTATTCCTAAATAACTTTTGGTGGTTGGGCCCTCCCCTTGCATTTGGCTAGTTTTAAATTTAGATATCCCTGTTTTCCAAGTATGGGGAACAGACTCAAACCCTGCTAGTCCTGGCCTTATCCCATAACTATTTGATATGCCCCTGGTAAACTTCTAATTCTTATCAGATTGCATTTGCACAGGCTGTACAGTTCTTTCAAAGACAGCAGTCAAAGTTGGATCTCCAGGTTTAGGCTGGCAGAAAGAAATAATCTAGAAAAATAGAATTGTTTTCTGTGTTTGTTTTATGCTCTGAGGTACTGTTTTGCTGACTAAAGTAGCTGGCAGCATCCTAGTCAAAATAGACCACATGCAAATCTTATTTCTATAATGAAATTTCTATAATCATTTTCTGACTCTGAACTACCCACCATACTCATTTTAGAGTCACAAATGTTTTTTACTCTATCACACCTAGCCATATTGCTCATAGAACTATTAAGGAGCATTAAGCACAATTTTAGTAGGGTCTGTTGCTATAGGACAAGGGGTAATGGTTTTAAACTAAAAGAGAGTAGATTCAGACTAGATAGAAGGAAGAATTTTTTTTTTATGATGATGGTGGTGAAACACTGGCACAGATTGCCCAGAGAGGCTGTAGATGCCCTGTCCCTGGAAACATTCAAGGTCAGGTTGGATGGGGCTTGGAGCAACCTGATCTAGTTGAAGATGTCCCTGCTCACTGCAGGGGGGTTGGACTAGATGGCCTTTAAAGGTCCCTTCTAACCCAAACTAGTCTATTGAGTCTATGATTCTATATTTCCTTAATACTGCTGATTCTTATATTTCCTTAGTGCTGATCTTTCCAGAGCCTTCTACCATCCTCTATTTTATTAATACAATTTTCTTTGCCTACATTCTTAAAGTAACAATCTAAGGCTTTTGCTTGTAAGGTTCAGAGCAGTCTGAAATACTGTATCTTAACTCAGCTTTCATGCAGAGCAGTAGGAATACTTGCAAAATGCAAGCACAGAGTAAACAAAAATGCATAACTCTCAGTCTCAAAATGTGAAGAAGAGAGAAGAGAGCTGAAACTCAAAGCATGTAGGTATTGTTAGATTAGATATTAGATTTGATATAGTTAGGTATAGTTAACAACTGAGTTATTCTGAGCCAACTATTGAATCATTCTCTTATATTTCTGTGTCAAGCTGTTTGCAAATATGCTGGCTCACAGCAGAGTCCAGGCCCTGTTCACACACACTTCCAACTTCGGCTCATTAGTATGCAGAGCTACGACTTGACTGCTAGAGGGTGGATAAGCATACAGCAGACACTTAAAGAGGGGTAGCTCATGTGGGTGTGTTCCTGAATGAGCTGTTCTATGTGCCTGCACTCATCAGCCTCTCATAATACCTCATGAATACACCACAGATTTCTATGTCGTGTTCAAAGGCCAGTCTGAGTAATTATAATTTATCCCAATTTTCCTGTGCAGTTTCTACTCAGATATGGTTGTCAATAGCCTAACAAAGATATATTATGAAATGATGTACTTTTATGCATGTGCTGTATCAAAGTGAATGTCATGGTTGAAAAAGCAACACCAGTGAATGCAATTTATAACATAACTACATGGGGAACTGAATCCCCACCTGATTTGCCTTTTTAAAAATCTCTGCAGGAGGGGAAAGTGAGGAAGAATGGGAGTTTCTTATGATGGCTTTCCTTCTAAAGCCATATTTAGGGAAGGAACAGCAATCAAGTTTTTGCTTAGATCTGATTGTAACAGTTTTAAATTACAGGACTTACAAATGCTTGATCAGTGTTAAAAGATAAAACTGTTTGGAGAGGTTTCCTAAATAAGGTTGGATATATGTTGAAGGTTTGTGTTTTTTTAGTCTCATCCCAACTAAGTATAGAACCACAAACAATAAGCATCACAAATTTATGAAGACTTACTTAATATTACAGGTAAATGGATGCAGAAGCAGCTAATTAGAATTTACAAGTAATCAAATAATACATTAAGGTATCCAAATACAGAGTTAGAACCCTAAATTTAGGGGTGTATTTTTTTTAATTAAAAAAATATTTAAACACTGCTTAATAAGGAAGCTTGATGATTAACACCTCCACATAGTACATTTGGTATAAGGGTAATGATTATTTTAAAAGAACTGATGTATGACAGGGGTGATTATTCCACACCCCCACCACCCACCCAGTGTTAATACAGTCTTAAGCCAAGTCCTGCTCAATTCCCTCAAGCTTTATGAACAGTTCCATTGGCAGGGTGGGGTTGGAGAGTGGAGAGGGAAAAGTTCAGAACAAATAAAAGAGAAAGAAAAAGGCAAAGAGTGAGAACTATTTCAGCAAAATTCAATATGGAGAATATCCAGGGAACCAGACTGGGCAATAAAACAATATCTAGAAAATATAATGATAAGGATACATGGAAGTGCACACAAACAAATCTAATTCACATCATTGCTTACCATGGAATTATTTTGCCAATGAGAGGGCTATTTCACTATTTAATGTTTCCTGAATAGTCTATGAATTAGTACTTTATTTTAAAAATACTGTCTTGAGAAAAGATGAGTTGTCTTCTGAATAGCCCAGAATGACTCACAAGGCTTCATGGTTGACACCAATTGCATTTTAAAGGTCTTCGTTTACAGAAGTCTAATAAAAAATATTTTAGACACCTCTAAATATTGAAATGGCTTTTAAAGCATTAGAATTTCCCTAAATACCACATACATTCTTCAAATAGGAGTTAATGGAGGAATAAAATGCAAATAAAATAAGCAAGCTAACCATAAATATACACAAAATGAGTAAATTTCATTTATATAAACTATGAATGTCATTTTCTAACTGTAGGCCATACAGTGATAACTGACAGAAAAATGTGATGCTCTTAAAAGATATGGTAACAATTTCTGAAACCAAGAGCAAGATCTCTCTGGTGACACAAATCATGGAAAAGAAAATTATCTAGCTGTTTCTAATATCTGAGGTTCAGATCACAAAAAAGCAGAACCACCACTTCAAAAGGTTCGATGATTAAGGGATTGATCTGCTGTGTCCAGTTCTGGGCTCCCCAGTTCAAGAGGGACATGGAGCTACTGGAAAGAGTCCAGCACAGAGCACTGAGATGATGAAGGGACTGGAGCATCTCCCATCTGAGGAGAGGCTGAGGGAGCTGGGTCTGTTTAGCCTGGAGAAGAGGAGGCTGAGGGGGGATCTCATCAATGCTTATCAATATCTCAAGGGTGGGTGTCAGGAAGACGGGGCCAGACTCTTCTCAGTGGTGTCCAGTGACTGGACAAGGGGCAATGGGCACAAACTGGAACACAGGAGGTTCAGTCTGAACATAAGAAAACACTTCTTTACTGTGAGGGTGACAGAGCACTGGAACTGCCCAGAGAGGTGGTGGAGTCTCCATCTCTGGAGACATTTCAAACCCATCTGGACGTGTTCCTGTGGGATCAGCTCTAGGATCCTGCTCTAGCAGGGGGGTTGAACTGGATGATCTTTGGAGGTCCCTTCCAACCCCCACCATTCTGTGATTCTGTGTGATTCTATGAAGAGGTAATTTTTTTCTTCATCTTCAAAACCTGCAGTATGGACTAGTATTATCCATACAGTATCTATAGGACCTTTGCAACAAAAGAAACTGGTTATAATATATGGCAAGTTGTGCTGGTTTGTGCAGTCAATTAATTTTCCAGCATTTTTTTTTTTCATTAGCTGACTTTTTCATTCTTGGGTTACAAGTGAAACAGGAAAACATCACATTTTAACAAGCGCAGTTTGAAATTTGAAACCACATTCATAAATTGAAACAATTCAATGAAACCTTAGGACAATACAAAATGAGGTTTTTTCGACTTCATGGTTAGATATTTTTTTTTGTTAACAAGGCAGTTTGTTTCAGATTGAATTCTGTAATGGAAATAGGAATCAATCAGCAGTAACATTCTTCAGAGTTACTTTGCCAAGGTGTTATTTATTGTTGCAGTTTCAGTTAACTTGCATGGTAAATGAATAAGGAAAAAATTCTCACTCACAGTGTCAAATCTGAGACATACATGCCATTTAACAGATGGGTCAGTGACCATTCTTCCATTCCATTCCTTCTCTTGAAGTGTTTATTTTTCCCAGTGGAAAGCTGGAGTGACCTAATTTAAAACTGAGGCATCTCAGTTCATTAGAAAGGGAGCAAATGAAATGTGTCATTTTTACCCTGCAGCAAGGTCAACAAAAGGTCTCCAATATTTAGCAGCAAGCATCTTCTGAATGTAAGGCAGCAAAAACATTTGCATTATTTCCCCAGAATGTACAATGAAATCTTCCAACCACTTATACTGCAAGTTTAGCTCTTCAAATACCAAGGATTTCAGAAAGTCCTTACCAGCTATTTGCCAGTGAGACTAGCTACTCTGTTACAAATACAAAAAAAAAAAACCCTTTGAAAGATTATAAACTCAGTTGTGAAAATTTCCTTTTCAGATTTATTTCATCATCTTTAATCCATCATCTTTCTCCACATTCCTCTGAAGTCCATTTCACCTCAGCCTTGAATTCATCAGCGAGAATAAATGCCTACTTGCAAAACATATAGAGTATATGGCCTCCAGCAGCTGACTGCTGTACTAATTCTACATACAAGGGGCCCCTAACACCAGTGAGGTAACATACAGGACCAGAATATCTATTACAAGCATAAATTTTGAAAGGAGGCTACATCTACATGAACGAAACAAACTTTCTGATAGTCATTCAGGAAACTGGTGCAGACAGTCTGCCACACTAGTCAGACATTAAGAATACTGAAATATATTGAACATATATTGAAGTTGGGAACAGCTGTCCCAGCTGTGTCCACTCCCAACTTCTTGTGCACCTCCACGGGGCAACATGAGAAACAGCCTTGATGCTGTGCAAGCACTGTTCAGCAACAGCTGAAACACTGGTGTGTTATCAGCCATATGAGCTGCTCTGACAAGAATTACATCCACCCCAGCCAAAACCATTACACCTATAAAGGTGAGAACAAATCAGAGTAGACAACTGAAAGCTGATGAAGCACAAAAGCACTCCCCTTATAAACAAGCATTGTTTCTCATTTTCCATAAAGTTACTAGATTTGGCATGTTGCAAGATATAATTTTGACCATTTGGTGAGTAGCAACTTTCCATGTCCACAGTGTAGGTGTTTACATAAGAATTAGTTGTTCAAACTGCCATTATAGTTGAATGACAGCTAATCAGTGGAGTCTAGAAAGTGACCCATCGCATCTTAAGGTACAGAGTTATCTACAGTTAGATGTATTTGTAATCTAAGTTCCAATGGCCATATTGAAGAGGTCTCTTAACTCTAATGGAGCAAAGATAACTGACAAGGTCATATGGAGCTGCCTGAAAGTAGGTAGGTGAAATAAATCTTACATCAATTTTTTCACATATTTTGACACAGGAAATTTTTAAAAGCACTCTTCTTTAGCCTAAGTATAAAGACAACTTTTTCCCTTCTCCCCCTGAATCCACCTTTGCTCAGCTACCTGTTGTTCCTAATTCAAAATACCAGATACAATCTTTAAAATCCTCAGTAACTTAAAATCTCCTGTAGGGAAAACACTCTCCTTCCCACAGAATATCATCTTGTAACTCAGTCATCTGTCAAAATGTGTAGTTTTTCAGTACTGTGTTAGGGCTTTGATTATGAAACACTTTCTTTTAATCTTCACCAGGGTCTGTATTTACTAAATTTCAAGAACTGGTGTAAGCCATTTTCAGTAACAAATGGCAGATGGGAAAGCAAGGGTCTATTTTTATGCATATGGGCATACCTTTACCCAATAGTGGAGGCAGTCCTTTTGGACACCCACGTGATTTCATTTATTTGTTAAATTGTAACATGTGGGTCATGCCAGATTCTGAAGCTACTGATATCGATTCTTTTCACAAAGATGTATTAATGATACCCAGGACATATAGAGAAAAGAAAATGGAAACAGAATAAGCATAATTATTCCTATTTTTATCATGCTAGCAAAATCTACCTTGACACAAGTGTTTATAACAGAAACATTTAGGAAATTGCTTGTTTTCTACTTGAAGTGCTAATGCACACCATTTACCTTTTCAAGACAGTAGATAACTAATGAAAAACAGGCATAAGTATTTTAACTGTCTATAATGTTGTGGAGGGTTTTTTTTTTTTCAGTGTATACAGAGCTTATTTGATAAATATTATTCAATTATACAAGAAAACTAGTAAGCTAGCTGTCTGCCAGGCATATTTCTGCTTTTTTTCTGGTTTATTTAATTTGCTTTATTTAATTATTTAGGAAAAATGGAGCCTGTAAATTTTCAGTAATAATTGAACTGCTGTGCAGAAAGAAAGAAAGAAAGAATAAACAGAGAGAAGTATATAACCATTGAACTAATCTGAAGAAAAACTACCTATTTGTTTTACCTCAGCATGTGTACATTTAGAGAATTAAAATTTCAGATGATGAATGATCTTTTTATATTTCATGTAAAAAGAAATAAGGCACAATTTTACTGTGAAGAATGGCTTACAAAGTCACACATTTGTGGCTCAAGTTCTGAAGAACAAACCTATACTTCTGTAAGACAATCTTTTTTTAGAGTCTTCTAGGTAATGTAGGCAAGTGTGATTTTCTTTTTTTTATTAAGAGGCATTCACATCATCTACCATTAGCATCTAACTAAGACTCTTAAGACAAGATCTTACTTGTAGGAGAAATTACTAACAAATATTCAGAATCACTTTCTGGAGACCTCATTAATTCCTAATTTATATACCTGAAATTAGATGATGTGAAACTCACTTCCTGAAAAATGCCATGACATGTGCAATGATGTCTTCTTGAACCTATAAATAGCTTGAAATAGTAGTTCCAAAAGAGGTATGAGGGGTGGCTTGGAAAGTACTAAGTCTCCGGGGAGATGTTATAGTGGCCTTCCAGTACCTGAAGGGGCCAACAGAAAAGCTGGAGAGAGGGACTTTTTACAAGGACATGGAGTGACAGAATGAGGGGCAATGGCTTTAAACTGGAAGAGAGTAAATTTAGACTAGATTCTTTCCTGTGAGGGTGGTGAGACACTGGAACAGGTTGCCCAGGAAAGTTGTGGCTGCCCCTCCCTGGCAGTGTTCCAGGCCAGGTTGGATGGGGCTTGGAGCAACCTGGGCTGGTGGGAGGTGTCCCTGCCCATGGCAGGGGGGTTGGAACGAGATGATCTGTGAGGTTGCTTCCAAGCCAAACCATTCTATGGTTCTATGTAAAAGGAAAAAATTCCCAAGTAACTCCTAGGAAATGGAATGAAGTTAGTAAACAGAAATATGGTACACCTGGATTTGAAAATGTTGTACATTTATTTCTATTTGCCCAAAGAATAGGCAAAATTAAATGGATATAGATGGGGGAAACAGGGGTTTGCCTTTTACAAATGGATATTTCAACCCCTACCAGACAGTGCACTCCAACACTGTTTGACTCATATTAGTACTATTGTAAAATTAGAGCCTCTGTCTTTTTCTTCTGTAGAATTTCTGAGAGGCTACTGGTAGAGGTAAGATTGCTTAATACTCTGAATGCTTTCAGCAGCTCCTCTCCTTTTTATACTTATGGAAAGAAAATGTAAGGATTCTTCAGTTTTTGCTCCCATTCAAAAGAGGGTTAACAGAAAACCCTGAACATAAATATCTGTGTGAAAAACAATCCTCACTTAGAATATGCATATTCTATATATGTGTGTGTGTGTGATAATATTATTACTTTAGTCATCTTGCTAGCAATGCCATTAATGCCAATGTGAATAAGTATCAAGTCTGAGGCCTGAATAAGCTCTGGCAGCCTTTCAGTAGTGTGTCAGATTGCCACTCCTGTCTGAACAGGAGCTGAGATCATTATATGGATGCATCTCCTTAGGAAGGATTTGACAACCAGTTCATATTTGTGTTTCTTCATGAGTTCTGCAGACATTGGACTCTGTGCCTTCTCTTTACTAGGACACTACACTGATTATTGGTGGGCAGCAAGTTAGTTAGCACAAAGTTAATGAGCACAGTGCTCACTTCCCTGTGGAGTACCTACGTCATTCTCCATGAAGTTGAAGCCTTCTCTGTCTGCTCCCCTTCATGGTCTCCAGATGTGTAAACCTGCTGGTTGACCCATCATATAGCATTTGGTGTGTATTTCCAGAATCTGTTATGATAGGCCATGACAAGGAGAGACTACTGATTCACATTCCATCCAATTTCCGTTGACATTAGACTGAAAGCTCTGTACGAATTTAGGATTTCAGGCCTAGCAAGATGGGAATCAGAACCCGAAATCTCAGTGATTAGTGCTCTATAAAAAGAAATCTCTTAATGTCAGCTTCACACTGAAAGTCCTGTTCAGAATTCCTGCTAGAAAAGAATAAAAATTTCTACTTCATATGCAACAATGACATTGAGTTGGATACCCAAATTTCAGGTTTTCAACAATGTGCTTTCCAAAGTAGCATGATGGAAATATGTAGCTTAAGCAGTGTCTACTTGTAGCCCATATCCAGGGCTAAACTGTAGCAACTGCTCTGTCACCTGATGCCCACCCCACCACATACCCCCCAGCAGAGAAAGGGAATCAGGGACTAAGGAAGTTGCCTCATGGGCTGAAACAAAAACTGACTTAATGAAATAACAAAACTAATACAAATATCAACATAAACTGTACAAGCTTATACTCAGCCCAGTCCTCAGAAGCAGCAGAAGGAGCAGGAGACCAAGAAGGAGGCCCAGGAAGAAGAACCCCCCCCCCTCAGTGAACTCCCTCCTTCCATACTGAGTGTGGTGTCAGTGGGTGGGATCCCCCTGGGAGTCACCTTGGGGCAGCTGCCCTGGCTGAAACTCCCCCTGACTGGGGGCTGCTAATGGCCTGTCTGCATGGCTGGGCTGGAAGGGCCGTTCCCAGGAAATCAGGACAAGCATCTTATGTACACAAGCATTTTCTAAATTCTTTTATTATCAACTGTATTCTGTCAACAGTTCCTCCTAATTTGAGTACTTTAAGAATTTTTGTGACTGTTTAGAACAGTTTGGTTTCCTCATCAGTAACAATATCAGGATAATAGTGCAATAAACAGAAAATAAGAAAATGCTTCAAGTTTACCACATTAAAAATATGACTGCGTGCCTGATGTATCTAAGCTTTCGTTGTCCCTTTCATAAACCAGGAAGTTCTGCTGCCTGGCTCCTCTACAGCTCCAGAACTACCAAAGATACCAAAGTTCAGATATTAATACATTTTCAGTTGTCTTGCCAGATGAGAGCTTCCAACAACTGATGAAACAGCTACAGAATGAATTTCAGAACAGCTTCCTTAATGTCCACTCATTATTATTAGGTGGATATAATAAGTGCTCTAAGGATTGTGAGAGATTTTCTGTTTTGTCTAGTGGAATGTGTTAAAAGGGAATTGCTCTTTTTAAGACACCTTGACAAACCTTGAAGGCAATCTGCCATGTCTGGGGAAACTTTGTGCTGGGAAAGATACTGATTTACCCTTAGACCTATGAAGAGACTGAAAAATATCTGTAGGGTCCATTCTGTGACATGAAGATGGATTGAGCAGTCATATCTTTTGTAAAAAAAGTGTTATGTAAGTATATGTAGATTGGCTATGTCCAGCTTAATGCAATAGCAACCACTTTTCTTCTGCTTCAGAGTTTGCTACTTTTCAGAACAAGACCATATTTGCAAAAAAAATTCAAGTTATACAAAAATCCAGCAAAAAGATACTAGGCATTAGATGCTCTGAAAATCTGGCTAAATCTGTCAAGACAAGTAAGAAAAAAAAGGCTCTGTGGAAAAAAGAAAGTGCTCCTGGAAGAACTGGACATATGCTTGGTAGAAACAAGACTGTTTAAGGACACCATTTTGAGAACAGAAAACCCACAATAGATAATCATAAGCAAATTGAAATTGTTAATAACTGTATTGAAAACAAAGGCTCACCAAAACTGATCTCAATCAGCAAAAAAAATCGTTAATTGTAGGAGTAGGAACTGAACGACCAATAATTGTAAACTATCTTATCTTGCTAATGAAACTGATGGCATCCACAGTGCTGAGCTTTCCTGGGTGAAACAGCTCCATGGGGATCCCAACTCCTGGTAACAAGGCTAGCTTCTAGGTTCCGTTTTCACAAGCTGTGAAGGATAAGGTACTACTGGTAAGCCATCAGACTCAACAAGGTGAGGGAAGTTACAGATAAAAAGAAGTCAGGCATCTCTAGAGTTAGGTGATAGCTGGGGAAGGGATTGCAAAATTGGAAATTGAAAAAATCTGAGATTTCGAGCAGGACATTCCAAACGCCCTCTACATCAAGCTTCAAGTATCTAAGCAATTTCCTGAATCTGGCCTCTAAGGAATAGCCTTGATGATAGCCCAGTAGGTTGAATTTTTTACTATGAAGAAAACTTGTCTTATAGAATCTTAAATGCAGTAAGTGAGTCCTCTGTCTTCCAAACGATGATTAGTAACAATTCCTTTATAGGCCATTTCCCTCTTTCTTATCTGTAGAATTAATTGTGATTTTGCAGTAAGGAGAGAGAAGTTGAGAAACTGGGCTCAAAACTTCAATGGAAACCAAGTCCTCAACACCATTCTATCTCTTTGTTTATTTTTAGTCACAGAAATGTGTTCATGTTTCTCATTCCCCCTCCCCAGTCATCAAGGGTCCAGTACTGGTGCCCACATCATTTGTATTTTGTGAATGATAGAATATATTTACCAAGTCTGACAAGAATTATGCCAAATATTTCCAAATATTTTTGTTGAAATTATCCACTATTTTAAGTCAAAACACATATCCTTTTTACTAATTTTATACATATGATATGTGAGTTTGGAAGACATATTTTGGTTTATTCCTATTATATTTTGGCCCATTTATCTGTATTAGAATTAGCTCTTACAAACTTTATTTGCAATACCTCTTATGGGTGAATTGTGAGATTACTACATATCCACCTTTCATACTCATATCTAAGCTATTTACCCATATTTGATAGATTTAAATTTAGAAAAAAAAAAACAATAAATGATGTGCTTACTTCCCTTCAATAACAGCAAAACTTTCTGCTGCATTCTTGGACAGCATCTCTGGCAAGCATTGTTTTGCTCCATTCCACTCAACTACAGAATTCTGGCTAAAAGTCAGGGTATTCTGTAACAGTAACAATAACAGTAACATAATAGTAATATAATTAGCCTAGTAAGAAATAATTTACTCTGCCCAGAAATTATTCTTGTTCTGAAATTTCACAAGTTCTGTCAAAGCAATTTTGTCCATACTTTATGAAGATAAACATTATACACTGATGTCATATTTTTTTGCACAATGCACTGTAAAGTAAGTTTAAAAATAACCTTTTACCTGACAAAATAAATTTTGAAATATACAAAATATCCATTTATTCACAGCATCACAGAATAGCCTTGGTTGGAAGAGACCTCTAAGATCATGAAGTGCAAAAAAGCAGAAACAAAGATTGAAAGAGGTGTGAAAATATGAATAAAGAAGTCAGGCTCACTTGTTGTGAGGTAATTAAATTATGGTGCTTCTATTAAAGTCAGACAAAGAGGACATTGTACTCCTACAGCACTTTTACAGAAATCCCTTTATATTCAGGAATTGAAATAATCATAAAATCAGAAGATATCCCCTTGTATATACACAATAATGTATTCAACAACTTGGACTAATAGGCTTTCTTCTGATGTCCAAACTTGCAAGTTGGTGTGATAGAGTCCAGAAATTGTTTACTTTCCTCTACAAACCAGTATTTCATCTGTTATTATTTAAAAAATTTCCCAAGCATCCTCTAAAGTTGCCTAGTAAGAGGAAAGCCAGGAGATAAAATCTAGAAGCTTTATATGCAGCAAGTCTATGGAACTTGATCCATTTAGTTACCTTTATAAACTTTTGAAGGTATTACACTTTTAAAAAGTTTGATATTATTGATTTCCTGTATATAAATAATCAGCTCTTTAATAGTAGTCAATCCTATTCTAAACTTCTTTTGGAGAATTTAAAAGAAGGCAAAAAAACCCTGACAGATAATTTTCTGAGCAATATGTCAAGAAAATCTTAACATGAGAAGACATTTATCTCTGCTTTTTTTTCTCCTTCATGAAGCTCAGGTATTTACAGAAGTCACCTCTATAACTCATCTGACCAAAACAAAGAGAAGTTAGCAAAGGAAAAAGTTAGGAGTGAAAAACAGAAGTCTGGAGAAATATGGGCCATGTAGCAAGAGGTACACAATGTGTCAACCTACAAACTATGTGATTTTGAACAGAATAAGCCATTAAATTCGGAAGATAAAAGGACACTGCAAGGTTTTTCGTAATACATGTAATATCAGCACTTTTCTATGACCTGAAAAGGAATTTTTTCTTCATTTTCATGCAACTTCAATAGGAAAACGTAGGAAATGTACTGACATAAATCCAGTACTGACATGGTCTTTATAAAAGCTCTTGGAGTTTCCCCAAAACATGAAGTTTAACCAACCATTGTAAATGTCCCTGATCCAAAGCAAGGCGTAAGTACTTTCTGTATACTAGATCCATGTAGTTTGATTCTTTTATCCCCATAGAAGGCCTTTAATCCCCCATGTACAATAAACTCACAAGGTTCTATGATTATGAAACAGGGCTGTTTCTTTCTCTAATTTATTTTTGATGAAAGAAGAGTCATGGCAGATGTAAGACTAGACTTAGATCTCTCATCTCTGTCACACTAGAAAGGAGGAACAAGCAGACTCCCGGAAACACTTTCTTACTTGATACTAAAGAATTGACATCTAATACTTAAATCTGATGTGTAGAAGCAGTTAGAAGGCCACTTTTGCTTGTATTTCTTGGGATAATAAAGTAATCTGAACAAACCCGTGAGAACCTGTTAGCCAAAGAATGAGTACGATTTTTCCTGGACTGCGTTAACAGAAAGTGGACTATTATGACCTGCCTGCCTGCACTGCTAATAGCAAAACAGACCCTCAATCCTGTGTAACCCTCAGAACAATGAATTACTAGTTAAGAACTACAAGTGGAAGTCAAAAGAAAGTAAGAGAACATACTTACACTCATACAAACATACGAATTTTGCTTAGGGCTGATCTATAGACTTAAAGAAAGTGTTATAGAACTTTAATACTGAAAATTTTGCAAATACATTAGAAGAAAACCATAACATTAGCAATTACATTGTATATGATACCTATAGTTTTCAACTATACATGAGAAAATATGCCTATTTAAGTGTATCATAATAGATCTTAAAAATTTAGACGCAGGAAATGTATATTCATTTGCAACACACAGCTATTAAAAACTTTCAAGAAAGGACATAGGAAGGATTGCTTTCTATATCTTGTGTACCTCTGAATTATCCATATTGTTGTTGGTTTGATAACTTGGCTGATAATATTAAAGGCTGAGTTAATATTCACTGTATATCTAATTGAATCAGAAGGACTTAATTGCTCTTTTTAAGTGACAACAATGACCACTCTTCCAAGAGAAGGAAATGGGGTTGCTTTTATTAAAAACACCCCTTAAAACAACTTGAGTCTGCTTTTTTGGGGGTTTTTTCTTTGTAGAATCTTCTCATATTGAAGCAAGGATTAATTGGTAAGCAAGCAATATTTCTCAAAAGAAAATACTACATGGGAAATCTTTTTGTCTTAAACAATTAGGTGGATTAGTGTTATAAATTCAAGAAATTGTAAATATTCTGTGACAGAGAAAAGGATAGGTGAACTCCAGTGAGGAAAAGTTTAGGAAAGTGTCCTGGTTCCCCAGGCACAGCCCCATGGCCCAGCCATGCAGGCAGCCATGAGCAGCCCCAGTCAGTGGGAGATCCACTCCAGGCACTGACTCACAGGGGTGTCCCACACCTCCTCATCGTGCTCATGATAAAAGGGGGGAGCTCAGTGACGGTGGGGTTCCTCCTCTCCCTGGGGCTTCTCCCTTGTGGTCTTCTGCTCCTGCTGTTGTCATCAAGGACTGGGCTGAGTAGAACTTTGTATAGTCTATGTTGGTTGTTGTATCAGTTTTGTTATTTCATTAAATCTGTTTCTACTTCAACTCATGGGGTTTCTCCCTTTTTTCCCCGATTCCCCTTCTCAGCTGGGGAGGGAACATCGGGTGGTAGAACAACTGCTACAGTTTAGCCCTGGGTCCTGGCTAAATGTAGACAGCGAGAGATTGGGGAAGAGCTAGAAACATAATTTCTTCCCATTAAATATATCATTAGCAGAGATTTAAACTATACCTTATGCAATTTTATTAATAATGATAAAACTAAAAAAAATATAGAATCCAAGTTGCTAATACAGATAACTGAGCTGCACATAAAGCAGTGAGACTTCTGGTAAACCATGGCCAACTTCTGTAATCAGATATCACTTAATAGTGCCCTGCTTCTGGCGATTGTTTTAATTTTTACCTTGTATTACACTGGGAAAAAACTCTTCAAAAATATTTCCTACTAAATATGTGCATCTTATTCTGCAGCTAACAGGATCTGGTTTTCAATTTATGGTGATAAGTTATAAGGCAAAACAACGGGCATGATGACAGAACATTCTGTGAAATTCTGAAAAATATTTTGGAATAAATTTTGATTCAAGTGTCACTATCCCAAAATGAACACTGCAGTTGCTGTTTTCACTAACAGCCCGCTAATTTACAATCATACATAGCATAGTCATGATTGTTAGAGAGGCAAGGGAGAGATAATTGCTAACATTCAAATGGTATAAGCTGAAGTGCTCAAGAGTTACATCAAAGGACTTCTCGTCATCCAGATTCAGGTTCCCTTTAAGACAAAACACACCACTGGTTATTGTTTTTGCAACATCTTGATTATACAAAAGTTGTGATTTTTTTTAATATTTATCTGAGAAAGGAGTTTAATGGAGGCTGTGCACTCTGTTTCATACAAATTGTGGGTCACACAAAGTACTAGCAGCAATTAAACCCTTCTCTGTGCTACAGCTGCACGCAGTTTCGGACATGCACAATGGTAGGATGAAAGACAACAGACACAAGTTGCAACACAGGAAATTCCAACTAGATAAAAGGAAAAAAAAAATCACCTTGAAGATAGTCAAACACTGGATCAGGGACCCATAGAGGTGGGGGAATATCTCTACCTTTGGAGATATTCAGACCTCAACTGGTTAAGGCCCTGAGTAACCAGATCTTGTTGGATGTCCTACCAGCAGGAGGCTGAACTAAATAACCTCAAGAGGATTTTTTCGAATTTAATTACTGTATGAGTCTATGAAAATAAAAATAAATTAATGCAGCCATCATTAAAGTTAATGAAACCTAATTTGCTACAGTTTATGCCTTATGATTGATGGCATGCTTCATTTTAAGCTTTTTTTTCCCCCAAAATCATGTATGGAAAAAGGACAAAAGAGAGCACAACACAGTATTAGTATAAGCTCTATTTCTTTAGGAAAACAGACTAAAAGAGTGGAAATAAAATGAGACAGGGATAGAGAGAATATGAACATGAGTGATGATCCTATAGCAAAGCAGTGGAATGACAGAGGAAGTAATAAGGGAGCTAACAAAATGTAAGATGACAACGCATGAGGGCAGCTAGGTAGTAAAGATGCTGAGTGTGTTGGGAGAGTACTTGAAGTTAAAATGTCCAACAGTAAAAATCCAGATTATGTAGTAGCATAAATAGATCTGAAATAATTTTAGAAATGCACTGTTCCTGAGTTTTGTTAACACAGAGGGACATACGGGTAGAAAGCAGACGTCATGTAATTGAAGTGCAAGGTCCTGCACCTGGGTCGGGGCAGTCCCAAGCACAAGTACAGGCTGGGCAGAGAACGGCTTAAGAGCAGCTCTGAGGAGAAGGACTTGGGCGTGTTGGTTGATGAAAAACTCAATGTGAGCTGTCAATGTGCACTCACTGCCCAGAAAGCCAACTGTATTGGAACCCAAACCATCCTATGATTCTATGAACCGTATGTCTTCTTAACATGTCATGAAATTCTTGTTTTCTATCAGAGCTGAAATTCCACATTTGAAAGCTGAAGCACTGAGAACTGGCTTTAGGCTGAGATCAAATGATTTGAGTTTTGAGATTTTTTGCTTGTTTTGTTTTCTGGAAGTTTTTTGTTGGGGAGAAAAACTGCTGCCTCGTAGTTACTACTGTGTTACTACACCACAGCCATACACACCCTTAAGGTGGCTGGCCTTCTGGTTCTCATCTTGGGACGCAACTAAGGAACATTTGTTGTTGCTCTGGTTGGCCTGGCTTATTCTCCAGTTGGATGCAATGCCATGAGCATGAAGCCTTCCTCACCAAGTTGACGAGCCTACTACCAAAGATTCCCTGTATCCAAGGCTGTATCCAAAGATCACTGTATCCAAGACTACCACTAGTAGTTTGATCGTCAAGTAAGACTTCTCAGTTAGTGAGTAGTAACGTTTACTACCAGCAATGCGTTGTTCTGAGTTGGCATGATCTTCCTGTAGCAGGAAGTAGTCCTCAGTGCATTCCAGGAACCTGGTGGATGACTTGTGCACCTCTGTGGTGTTTTTCCAACAAATGTCCAGGTAATTGAAGCCACCCATGAGGACCAATTTTTTTTGGCCCAAGACTTCCTTGAACAGACAAAGTAAGGTTTTCATCATCCTGATTGGGAGGTTACCTAACATAAGATCCCCCTTCGTGACAGTCCCTCTAATATTGATCCAAAGGCATTCTATAGAAATTTAATGGTCTCTGTAGCTCACCACCATATACTCAGATTTCTCTTTTACCTAAAGTGCAACTCCACCTCTTCTTCCTTTCTATTTTTCTAAAAGAACTTGCAGTCATCCATTGTAATCTTTGTAATTTGAGTTTTCCCACCAAGTTTCTGTGATTCTTATGACATCATAACTCTCTGACTGAGCATGGAGCTCCAGTTCCTCCTATTTGTTACCTAGACTATGTGTGGTGGTATATGTGCATTTGAGATGGCTGGTCTTAGGGCTTTGACATTTGGAGAGGGTTGGAGAGCATTCCTTCCTAGAGCATTCCTGGTAGGTGCACACATCCACCTTGTTGCTTACACAAGAGTCACAGCTTTGGATCCAACCCCCCAGGTTCATTAGTTTAAGCCAATCTGCTAGTAAAGATTCATCTGCCTTTTCTAGATAGGTGGATCCCATCTCTCCTCAATAGGCTGTATTCACCAAAGAATGTCTTGTGATCATAGAAACCAAAGCCCTGGTGTTGAAGGCAGGTATTGATCTACACGATATGTAGACCTCTGCCTGCAACCCTGCCTCTGACTGGCAGGACAGAGGAGAATATCACTTGGGCACTTGTCCCCTTCACTTGTGCCTCCAGGGCTCTGAAGTCCTGATTAATCTTGCCCAGGTTCTTCTTTACTGTGTCACTGGTGCCTCCATGGAAAAGAAGTAGGGGAGAGTAGTCTGCTTGTAGCCAGTTGTGGCAGTCTCCCTGTGACATTCTGTATCTTGGCTCCTGGCAAGCAGCAAACTTCCCTTCACTGCATAGCAGGCTGGCAGATGGGTACCTCTGTGCCTCTCAGCAGTCACCTACTACTAGCACTCACCGGCTTCCTTTTGCAGCTCTTAGGTTGTGTTGCTGGCGCTGTTTCTCCCTAGTAATCTCGCTCGTTGGCTCTGTCCACTGCCAAGGCTTCATATCTGTTGCTGGTTGGTCCATGCGAAGAAGGAGAGTGAAGTGATAGCCTGTTCCCAAGGGTCACCAAAGACCATGGTGCCTCATTCTCCATGGTACTGTCTGTTTGCTGTTGAAACTCTTTGTCTGGTAGTTCTTAGAGGTCAGTGCTACGGGGCACTAGTATTTCTTCTTGCAAAGTCTCAAATAATACTCAATTTCTTGTTCATCCTTCCTAATATAGCATAACCTGTTAACTTCCTCCAGCAGCTCCTACACCTGCTACCTGAGTGACTCCACCAGAGCACAGCTTGTGCTTCCACACTCTTCAACCCAGGAGGGGAGGTGCAGTCTTTGCAGCCCTTCACCTGGACAGCAGCTTCCCTGATAGGAAGCTCCCTCTAGGGGGCTAGCCTGGCTAGGTAGTTGATTCCTGTCCACTGCAGAGCACAGTCCTTGCCTGGTCTAGACCACCATGTTTCTGACACCTTCAAAGCACTGCCTAATAAGCCCTTCTAATTCTCTGGAGACCTTAAGCTGCTGGTAGGCTTACACAGCCACCAGCTTGTTGGGGTCACCAACAAGGCTGCAGCCCTGCAGGTAAGCAGAGCAGACAGCAGCCCAATGCAGAGTGCATACCCCTTGCTGCACGCCTTTCCACAGGAACTGCTGCACTCTAATGTTTAGATTAATCCATTTTAATCTCCATTCTAAAACATAATTAAAGGAAATGCGTGGTAGTTATTTATATATTGCAGACTTCATTCATCCAGTGGTGCTGAAATAAAGTGCCATGCAAAATTTACAATATTTGCAGAATGTTGGTTTCATTCTGATTTAAATGCAGAGCTGTAGCTTAATAATAGAAACCTTTCACATCATAGAATCATAGAATGGTTTGGGTTGGAAGAGACCTCAAAGATATCTCATTCCAACACCCCTGCCATGGGCAGGGACACCTCCCACTAGACCAGGTTCCTCAAAGCCCTGTCTAACCTGGCCTTAAACACGTCCAGGGATGGGGCAGCCACAGCTTCCCTGGGCAACCTGGGCCAGTGTCTCACCACCCTCACAGGAAAGAATTTCCTCCTTATATCTCAATTTTAGTTTTTCTTCCTTAATATCTAAATCTCCCCTCTTCCAGTTTAAAGCCATTACCCCTCGTCCTACCACTCCATGCCCTTGTAAAAAGTTCCTCTCCAGATTTCTTGTAGGCCCCCTTCAGGTACTGGAAGGCCACTATAAGGTCCCCCCGGAGCCTCCTCTTCTCCAGGCTGAACACCCCCAACTCTCTCAGCCTGTCCCCAGAGCAGAGGTGCTCCAGACCTCTGATCATCTTCATGGCTTCCTCTGGACCTGCTCCAACAGCTCCATGTCCTTCTTGTGTTGGGGACTCCAGAACTGGACGCAGTACTCCAGGTGAGGTCTCACACGAGCGGAGTAGAGGGGGAGAATCACTTCCTTCGAGCTGCTGGCCACGCTTCTCTTGATGCAGCCCAGGACACCGTTGGCCTTCTGGGCTGCAAGCACACATTGCCGGCTCGTGTTGAGTTTTTCATCAGCAGACACCCCCAGGTCCTTCTCCTCAGAGCTGCTCTCTATCCATTCTCCACCCAGCCTGTACTTGTCCTTGGGATTGCCTCAGCCCAGGAGTAGGACCTTGCACTTGGCCTTGTTGAACTTCATGAGCCTTTCCAGGTACCTCTGGATGGCATCCCTTACTGCCAGAGTAGTGAGCTTACTGTGCACTCTCTTTGATGTCCTAAGGATCATGAACTCTACCGTTTCATGATCAATGTTGCCTCTTACAGAGCTGAGATATTGCATGTGGTTCTGAGAAGCAGTGGCTCTGAAGCCTACGAAATAAATTGCTGGAGCAGTGAGTCTCCTGGAATTTCAGTAAGGCTTCTGCCTATCACCACTCTGTCCATATAGCAGTGGTCTGGGTATGCATAAGACTAGAAATGGCAGTAGGGTGTGCAATCTGTATTGATTCACTACTATCACCCTTGCAAATGGTACTTTCAAATATTTCAAATATTTCAAATTCTCAGTGCTTTTCTCAGGAAAACCCTCATCAAGCCTCTGGTTTAGTCTGCCTTCTTTAGGATATGAAGCTTATGTGATTGTGCTGGCTACCAACCTGTCCTTGATAGATTTGAATCTATTGGCTAATTTTAAACAAACAGGACATATAGATACATTATTCTCCTGTCAGTTTTATGCAGCAGGAGTCAAGAATAAGGGTTTTTTACAATTTCTCACAATATTATTCATGTATGTAGTAATTAACTTTCAGAATTTTTCCTGAAGTTTTTATTCTGTTATTCTTTTTTTAATACTCAATTAGTCTAAAATTGATATGCTTCTAGAACCAAAAATCGTTTTTAAAACATGTAAGATGATCTAACATGCGGTAGTCACAGTTTTGTTGGAATTATATATGTTGTGTGAATAATAGTTCTGGTAGTACACTGCTTGATGTAATAAGAGGAAATTATTAGTTGATACCAGTGTAATTCAGAACAGAAAATATCCCTTCATTCAGAAGATATCTATAATATTTAGTTCTATTTGACACTGAGCTGCAGGTGGTAAAATGAGCAAAAGATTCACTCAGTGAAAATTGCCTTCATTTTACAGAAGTTACAAAATGGGAAAATGGGAAGAAAGCAATAGCAAAGGCTTTAGAAGAATGAAGAAAATGACCTTTCTCTTATCACTACCATGTTCTCTGTTCTACATCCATTAAAGAATAAACAAGTTCTATAATATGAGAGAAAAAATAATCAATAGGTTTTTCAAAGACTTAAAGAGCAAACTACTTTCAAAATGATAGTTGCATACTGAAGTTCTGTGTCATCTTCAGATATATGCAAACAGTGTCATCTTCAACTTATCTCTGCTTAGGTTAACAACGAGCAGCTGCGATGCAAATACTGAAGTGCTGTTGAACAGAAAGAAAAATCTAAATAACTTTTCAGCTCCGTGATAGTGTCCTTGTTTACCACCAAAACAGCATTAAAGCTTTAAATCGGTGAAGCATACTTGAGGATGGTCTTAAAAAATATGTTCATGCTTGATTTTACCTGGGAACTAGGAAAAAAACTCATTAATTTTCATGCAGACGGATATCACTCTGTGGTTTTTACTATTTGATTTTAATATTCATTGGTGAAACCAAACCTGGTTATACAACTTAACACAGAAATAGCAGACACACCTCATTCATCCTGCTTCATTCATTATCTCTCAGTAAGCTTGACAGTGAAGGGAGCCACTGCAACTTCAGACCCTTCCAAAATATACTGCAAAATCCACTTTTATTCAGTGTTTTTCCTGAATATTATACAAAGTAGCCATTCTTGATGGTTCATGTTTTTTGTTAATTAAAAATAAAATAGGTCATCCTACCTCATCAATTACATATAAGATAATATTTTACCATTAAACACATAGTAGAATCCTTAGGATTTACCATTTGTTCTCAAAATTAAATCTCCAGTGACAAAAAATCTATTTTTTTTTCCCCAAAGCCCAATGTTTCACTACTCTCATTTGTTTAGTCCTTATTACAATTTCCTTGAAAATTCAGAACTTTTTACTCTGGCTGAAAACAGTGCTCTCCCCTGTGTTTTCATATAATTATTATGAAATGCAGTTACAATTATAGAAGAGTACATGTTGTTATGTGAGACAGCCGAACGTAATGCTGTCTCTCATGTTTCCATTTAGAGACATTAGAGACAGTTTTGTTATCAATGCTTATTATTCTATTGACATGGGTAAATTTTAGATGAGCTTGTGAGTTTGCCTGATGATGAATCTCTGGTGAGGGCTGGGCATAACCTAACAGCTACTGCAAATTGCATTAGGCCTATACAATTATCCAAACAAACAATAAATAAATCAATGCAGGAATTAGTACACTGAAGGGTCACCTCAATAAAACAATAAACTGCGTAGTCACAAAGATGGTAGTTTTTCAAGCTAAGCTGGAGAAGGCAGACTTCAGACTAATTCTAATTCTTCTGTCTGAGCAGCGAGATTTAAAATTCCTATGGAATAGAAAAAGACTAATAGCATTCTTGACAAGGAAAATCGAGGGAATGAGAGCATCAATTGTAGGAATGACTGATAATGTTATTTAATTGACATTAACATAAAGATAGATTTAGACAAAAAGTATTATGGGCAAGTGATGGATTAAGTCTTTGAGTATACAAAGGGCTTTCTTTTGCATCTGACTCTAGGGGAGATGAAAAGACCATTTTTATTGGTAATTTGACAAGGAGATGTAAGTACTGTGATGAAAAAATTGAATAAAAATTATAGGTTAAAACACATTGTTTCAAATACTTTTTACAGGAAGTTGCAGAACAAATGGCAGTAAAAGATAACAGAATTAACACTTTTTTTAAAAAAAAATATTTCTTGGATGCAGATTTTGACATCTCTTGATATAAATTCTGTTGTTTTATTCAAATAACACAAAGAAAAGACTTTGTGTTATGGAGAAGCTTCCAGTTTCAAAAATTACTTTTGAGGAATTAACAGTTGAAAGCTATGAAATTTCAGCCAGAAGTGTATTTTTTTATAAGGTAAAGGAAAACAACACTTTGCAAGAATTATATTGCTGTTTTCCATATCTATCTAGTCTGAATTTAGAGGATTGTGCAGTGGCTAGCAGAACATCCTCAGCAAATGATAAAAAGCATCAAATGAAATCTGCAAAGTTGAGCTTCCCATTTACGTACATCAGCATTTAAGAATTTAATAACATAAGTGTTGTTCAATGACATGGACTGCTATAACCCAGCTGCTCCTGACCAATACGGGTGGGAAACAGGACTAAAAGACATTGGATTATGAACTCTGTGCTGCACAGAAGTTACAAATTGTGTGGTTTTAAACTGGTGACCGCCAGGGGTACTGCGTTATTTGTCACTGTTCACACACTCGGGGAGAGTTTGCGAAGACCCCTAAGCAGCCTCCAAAAAAGAGCTGGACGCATAACGTTGTGTGCAGTATCTGTGATGGTTTTCTTACCGAAAGATGGATTTGAGGGACTTGCAGTGAATAAACTCATCTGTTGCAGAGAAAATACAATTTGGCGGGGGAAAAAAGGGACCTCACGCAGGCATCTCTGCCCTGTAATTCACACCCTGCCGCCGGCTGTCACCGCAACCACGACAAGCGAGCGGTGAAGCTGCTGGGTGTCCACGAACAGGCGGGGGTCTGACGGCGGGGAGAGCCACAGCCCCGGCCTGCCCCACACAGCGACACCCCCGCCCACAGCGACACGCGGGACGCGGAGGGGCAGGGAGGTCCTGGGTCCGGCCTCGCGCCGTGCTGCCAGGGCAGGGGCGCGGAGGGACCGAGGGGACCGGGGGGGAGCTCGGGACCGCGCGGCGCGGGGCGGCGTGCGAAGCCCTCGGCACCCCCGAACGAACGCGGCGACCCCTGCGAGCCCGCGCCGCCCCTGTCTGTGCTGGGCTGTGCCGCCGTACCTGAGCCTCTGAGAGCGACCTGCGTCCGCCTCCCGCCTGCCGCCCCGCGCCGCCGGCCGGGGCCCTGCGGCCGCACCGGGGCCGGCCCGAGGGGCCCGGCCGCGCTCTGCCCTCCCCGCTCCCCGGCCCCGCTCCCCGGCCGTGCCGCCGCGTCCCTCCCGGCGCGGCGGGGCTGGCGGGGCCGAACCGCCCCGGGGGAGGCGGGGGGAGGGGGATGGGAGGAGGCTCCCCCCCCCCCCGCCGAGGGCGCCCCCCCGCGCGGTGCCGCCGCGGCCATAAGAGCGGGGTGCGGGGGTGCGGGGCCAGGCGCGGCGGGGCCATGCAGTGAGCGCCGCCCTGGGACGAGCCGCGCCGCCGCCAGCCCCGGTGGGACCGCTGCGAGGGAGAGCTCCGCGCCCTCGCTCAAGGTGCTCCCCCCCTCCCCGCCCCCTCCCGTGAGGGCCCGGGTGCCCGCGCGGTGCCCGCAGCCGCTCCGTCCCGTGGGGAAAGGTTCCCGCCGGTTCCCCCCGGTGCGGGGGCAGGGCGGGGACGCGGCGCACTCACCCCGCTGCGGTCTCGTTCCAGATGCAGCGGTGCGCCGGGCTCCTGCTGCTGTCCGTAATCCTTTGTGCCGCCCTGTCGGAAACGTTCGGGCTGGTGTTCTCGGTAAGTACCGCGCCACCGGGCACAGCGGGCACACCGGGCACACCGGCACACTGGGGACACCGCACACGCCGGGCACACCGGGCACACCGGCACACTGGGGACACCGGGCACGCCGGGCACACCGGGCACACCGGCACACTGGGGACACCGGGCACGCCGGGCACACCCCGCGCCGGGACACACCGCGTTACACACAGGGCTCGGGCGGGATGCAGCACGCAAAAACATTTTGGGCAGGAAACAGGTTTTTCGTTAAGAATTTTGGGCTTCTGGATCCTGGCTCCCTTGTGACAAATAAGGTGACTGAAGGGGGAAAGGAGTGTCGTTATGGACCAGACTTGGTCCCGTCTGACCCGGAAAAGGTGGTGTACATATGGGCTTGTTTTATAAAGAGGTGCCATGTAAACCCAAGCAGTTAGAAGAGAACACTGTTGTCTGTTGAGGTGGTTATCAGGCAGTAATGTAAATTTGGAGTATAAAGTCAATTTCTGCCTTCAAAGTACGGTTTGCAGTTTCACTTACATTGGTTTCACTTATATTGCAGTTTCACACCCCGTTGTTCTCAATAGCAGAACTTAGATGGGGACGGGGCAAGAGTTAACCATTAATATTTGCTTCAATATTGTTAGTTTTTATTTTTTACAATATTCCTTGATTTCAAGCCTTCAGGAGAGAAGACTTTCTGCTAGGAGAATGTCCATTTGGGTGCTGTTTGCTCTGTCTTCAGAAGGTACTGTGTAGTTCCTATAATAACATACTTGCTTTTTTTTCTTTCAGGCAAAAGAAAAAAGGGGCTGGACTTTGAACAGTGCTGGTTACCTACTTGGGCCACGTAAGTCAAGCACTCATTTTTTGCATTATTTCAAAATGCAGAAGTTTTATTCTTGTAAGCCAGTTTGCTCTAGTGTGCTACTCGCTTTTCTGATGAATACAATAATTTTCTCTAAACCTGCAAGACTGAAGAAACTCATCTGTGAGAATACTTGTTTAGTTATTTGTGATGTGCCTATCGTAGAATTGAGTTGTCTTAGTCAATAACTGTTCTTTTTTTAAAGCAGAGTTGTGCTGTGAGGCTTTATATCCAGAAGCACATCTGGTCACTTTTTGTGCTTCTGAACTATAGTTTTCGTATGACAAGTACGACCTGCCTCCCCCTCCCCCCCTCAAAGTATTACAAAATCTTATAACATCTTAGGTGTCAAGGAAAGAATGACAAAACGCGACGTTTTGGCACTTCTCAATGTATTTCAGATTTCACCTTTAAATCTGTTTGAAAATGTCTTCACTACCTGTCTTTATTATACTACTATTTTTTTTTTTTCCCAATTAGAGCAAAGCAAATTAAAACAATAACATGCAAACTCATGACTAAATATTAACAGTTTACTATGTGAAAAATATCTAGTGTGCAAGGTGTTTAAAATACAGGAACACATTGGTTTAGAAAGATGGAGAATGACAAATGTAGGTTAAAAGAAAATTGAAATGCAGTGCTAAGCTGTCTCAAATATCCATCCTTTTACAACTATTTGTTGTTTAATAACACTTATTACCAATGTTTCTGTATTTTCAGTCTCAGTAATGCATGAAAAATGCTACAGATGTTTACTATAATTCTCTTCATTCTTTTTGACCAGCCTTAAGGATGCAAAAAAAAAAAGTTTTAATGCATCTTAAACGTATTAACTGGTTCTGTAAATGTCTGGCAATGTATTTGTCCTGAAGCAGATCTAACCAAATTGGCAAAGATACTGTGGGGAAATGTACTTGTCAAAGTGCCATTTATCTAAGACTGGATAATAGGAATCATCCTTTGTTGCAGGTCGTATTGATCAGCTTTTACTGATAAAGGAAATGCCCATTGCAAGGGGGAGAGAAGAAGCACCAGGGGCATGTAAGATAGTTTACGTGAATAACCTTCAACAACTACCAACACTTTTCTTTAAAGTAGACTCATTGGCAACTTTTTCTAAAAATAGAGGAAAGAGTAGCGAAAACAACTTCCCAAATTACACGTTAACGCACAAATGTACATTTTGTTTACAACTCTGAATTCGGTAATAGCTTCAGCAAGTATGTAGTACAGAACTGGGTCTGTAAATGATATAAATCATAAGCACAAATTCAGAAGAAATGTTATTTTATTTAGTGACATATTGATGGCTTCTTTGTCATTTTGTACATCAAAAGTGCCCATCGTGATCTTTTCTTTGAAATCCATGAAAAGCAATCAATAAAGCAAAGGTTGTTATTAAGTCAATTAACTCCTCTGATTTTTAATTTATCAGATGCAGTAGATAACCACAGATCTTTTAATGACAAACATGGTTTCACTGGTAAACGCGAAATACAGCCTGATGAGGATATTAAAGCAGGTAATGAATTCTGAAAGCTAGTATTGTTAATTTATTTTTTATGTTTAGTAATTTATTTACCGTTTTTGAGCTAACTACCTAGATACAAGGCTGTGCTTGCACTTTAACAGAAGTTGTAATAAACATATGAAAGGAAGAAAAATGTAATTTGGTCATTCAGTGTGCTCTTTGTACATGGTCATAGCTTAAAACATCTTGGTGCCTAAGGAAAAGTACCATAATTCTGTTGCTTTTAATGTATAATAGATCATATTACTTTAAATAAACCTATTTTTTTCCTTTTTGTATGTTCAAATAAGTATTTCAAATATTTATATTTATATTCAAATACTTATTTGACACTCAAGGGGTTTTTTTCAGCAAAGAAGGAAGCCCGTAAAGGAATCTTTCTCCTTTTTTAAAGGAGAAAAAAAAAATAAATAAGGAAGAACCTACTTTCTCAAACACCGGTGTAAAAATAGCATTTTGCCAGTCAGAAACAATGTTCAAGGAAGGCATTTGTAACCCAACAATTCAGCTCACATCACAACATGTTGCCATTTGTGGGTATTCTACCAGCTTCTGTACAGGAGTATGATCTTTAAGAGTTACGGAACTCTCTTTCCAGGTACTGCTGCACCTCCACAATTAGAAGTAAACCCAGCCAACCTTATCTGGATGGGACCTGAAATTTGTATGACTGTCTCTGTTATGAATCTCATTTTAGACATGCTTAGGTCCTATCCAAATATATATTAAAAAATGGATAAGGTAGTAAGAATTCTTATTTTAATTGAAACTAAAAAAAATCCTTCAAAGTTAAATTCTGATGATTATTTACAAAAGTATCTTAAAATGGCAATGTACATACACATTATTACTGTAAAATTCTGTGATTCTGTAAAAGAATTCATGCAAAGGCCTGCTCTCTCTCCTTGGAGGAATGCTGCAAAATTCACAAGCTCTCCATGTAACTTGGAAGAACTTGGAAGCTGTATTACAAGTGTATTACATAACACTAGGTCTAGAAAAAAATTAAAATGTAGCATAACTGGTTCTTTACTAAAGTCAACAAGTAACTGGCTATACAGAATTAAACTCAATAGCAGAGTATGTAGAAATACATACATATAATATACTCAGGTCACTAAAGAAAAATGTTTACCAATGTGATATTTATTGGATAATAAAATCTGGATCAATAAACTACTTGTATAAGAATGATTAGTCATAACAAAAATCCATAATGGGTTAGGTGGGAATAAAAATTAAATTAAGGAAAACTTCAAATAATACAAGTATTATTAATGGAAGTAACAACAACGTCTCTGTGTCAGTTCAAAGACTGGAAGACAAGACATTTAGATGCATATTTCTTAAATGCTGACTCTTTATATGCTGGAAACCTGCATGTCTCTTACAGCTCCCCATCAATATTTTTAAATTTGTGCTACATAGCTCGGTCTGCCTTTTGACTTGTATGTCGCTGGAGGGCCTCAATCTTCTCTTCCATCATGGAAGACCTCCGCGAACATTCACCTGCTGCAAAGTCATTCTTTCAGACTATTTTCTGAGATTAAACACATCACCTATGATAACATGCAGTGACAGTATTTTAAGTGATGTAATAATGGGCTGTCAGTCAGATACTAGTAACTGTGTTCTGTATGCAGAGAACTAAAAATCTTAGGGAAATTACCTACCATTTGTTCTCTAGGGTAGAACAATTCTCCATTCTGTTGATAAAAAGCAAGGTGTCTGCCCCCCCTCCCTCTTTTTTTTTTTTTAAATAGACACACAATGAGTACTTCTCAACTTCCCGAAGTGCAGTAACAAGCACCCAGGGAGCTTGATAAATTGGACCATTTAAAAAGCATCAAAAGGCTTACTGCCACAAGCTCAAAGATCAGTATATTGTACCATTACATATGCAAAAACATACCTTTCGAAGCTCTTAGTAAAGTCCCAGGCCTAGCTTTTGGACTACAAATCACTTTTATATCACTTGAGTGACTTACTGGGAACAAAGTCAGACTATATGAAGAATTTTTAACTGTTTTTCAAAGCTGATGAATTTATTTGTTAAGTTTACCTTTCCCTTAAATCTCAGGTTAGTGGACACAAAGGAGATAGATAGTTGAGACCAGAAGATAACTCTCTTCTGCAACAGAACTCATAAGGCCTTAAAGACCATGACCATTAAAGTGTCAAAGCAGTTGCTATGCAGCAATAGCATACAAACATGGGCAATTTTGATGCTGAGAATTGCAGTTACTTACCTTAAAGTGGCTTTGCTTTCCCATGAAATGAGGCTTTCCATTAAGACTTTTAAGGAAAAAGAAATTTCAGATAGCTTTTTTTCCAGAGTACTCATAAACCTAGTCACAGTGTCACATACAATAGATCTTTATACCATGTTAACATTAAGTAACAACCAACTTGTTTTACAGGGAATCTTGGAAGACCTCTCGTTGATGAAAACATTGTGCGCACAGTAATTGAATTTTTGACTTACTTGCATCTTAAAGGTTGGTGAATACCTTTTTAATCTTTCACACTTTCTGGTGTGAAATTTGTTGAGAAGATAGGACTATTCTTGAATGTACAAATCTACTACAGATTTGAGGATGCAAGACACTGAACAGCATCTCTGGCGGGGGGAGAAACTGTCAATTCCATTTTAGTGCACTTAGGAACAGGCCTGATTTACAGTCCTGCCAAACTGCAGGTCGATGAGTATCCAACATAACAGGGTTCAAATACCATTTGATTACTCTGGGCACCGTGAAAACAATAACAGCTGCTACTAAAATTGTATAGACCCAGCTTTTAGAACAGATGAAAAGAAAAATCAATACAGTCTGATTATGTGGGAGTTAGTATAAAACAATTCAGTAACAAATTAAATAAGACCTCAGTTTAATGCAAAGAACAGTTGGTTGAAATTCTGAAACACTTGTTAGTGACAAAAGAGATATATCTCCTTTTCTGAATCTATTCTACAATAAAATCATATCATAAAATTGCAACAACACTAAGTTGAATGGTGGCAAACAGCTCAAAATGCTGCTAGTAAAAACTCTGTGAAGTCTAAAAATTGTGGCAGGAACTGCAACACGGAGCTCACAGCTGATACGGTAAGAACGGTAACTTTATTATAGCATTAGGTGAAGAAGAAATCTGGTTGCTTCTGAGTTTTTGTTAGTTTTGCTTTTTAAAAAGAACCCACAATTCTGAGCTTTTAAAAAGCTCTTCAGCCCTTCCAAAACTGTCTATAAAATGTTCAAAACCATAATCTATACTTGTGGAGAAACCAACAGGAAGGAAGGAAGTTATTTTCACTGCAAATGTTTGAGGAATTCTCTGTCTCAGAAACCAGACAATTCAATAAATCTGTAGCTTTTATATTCTTACCTTTGTATACAACAAATTATAAGCATTTTTGTGGCAAGTGTATGCTGTAGAATAGTAACAAAGAACTGTGTGTTATATTTGTATTTTAATTTAATTATTAAAAGAGACTTTCAAGAGATCTGTTCATTTTCTGCCTGTCTAGGAAACAAAACTCTAGACCTCTTTGGCATAATTTTCTAAATTATGTGCATCCACCCGAGTGAAATAATTCTCACTACTGAAAATATCAACCTAGTGTTTATTGACTCAACTTTGCATTTGAAATAAAAACTCGTTGTGGTTAGTACTACGGGCCTGAGGTAGTTCAAATATACATTTAAAGCAGATTATTAGCATGCATATTTACTGTGGACAAAGTAGTAGCTAGTTTGTTGTGCCATTGGGAAGAAGAAGGAGCCCTAAACACTTCTTTACCCTGCTATGTGAGCCTAGGGAGTAAAACCAGTAACTGGACACAGCAGAAAGGGTGTGACACATGTTGAGCTCAAGCGTGCACTCTCTGCTGAGTAGGCTAAATCTGCTAAGTTGGGCAAGAAAATAAAATGCATCTCGCAGGAAAACAAATTACTTCTTCCCCGAGACGAATGAGCAAAAAGGCTGTATTGTAATTCTAAGTAACAATTCCTTGTTCAGGATAGTGATGACAAACAGCTGTTTTTATTCAGAAAAGATGGTATTATTACATGTGCTTATGAAAAAAAAAAAAAGGACTCTCCAAATCATATAAAATGGCTTTTCCCTCAGATAGTTCTTGTATTCCCAGGTTTTAAAAGACACAGAATGTTATCATATTATCCCTTAGCAATATTTATTGACAAGACCTTATTGACAAACTCTTAAACAAAATCAGAACTATAGATTTAGGAGGTGAAAAACATACTTTATTATGGTAGAGATACTTCAGCATTTTTGCTCAAATGACACCTTACTATATTAAATACATTGGTTTAGATACGTTCATTTGGGGCAAGCGGGAAAACTCTCGCTCATGGGATTCAGATTCAGGGAATTCCGGTTAGACATACATTTTGATTTTCAAGATAAAGTGAATATTTTAACTGCTAAGAAGTATCCTGGCGATAACTAAAAGTGGCTTTCAGCTCTTTCTCTGTCAAATTGCTCTCTCCAGCTTTGAAAGCTTCTATATGAGCAGGCTGTAGGATGACAGATGTAATTGGATAATATGGAAACCTTTGAGATGCTGGGATCCAGCAATATCAGCTGACATAGTAAAATTGATAGAATTGCATTGTCATTCTGTCACTGCTGTTTCTGAAAAGGTGAAATTTTAGCAGGAAGATACTAATTTTCAAAGGAAAAAAACAATAGTTTATAAATGAAAATATGAAAAGTTCAAGGATCTGCCTTATAGTTGGGAGAAGTAAAATATAAAAATATATACTACTGAAATGAATTTTGTTGTTTAATTGCTAAGATTAATATGCACACTTACATATGTGTTAATCTGCTTTTCTTTTTTCCTTTTTACAGAGGTGGGAGCCCTTGACAAACTGTCTTCACCAGAGGAAACAAACAAGTCTTGAAGAAGAATGCATTTTCATTTTGTTGTAGTGTAGTTTTAGAGCGAATTCTAAATGAAAGATCCAAATGAGCTGAAGAGAAGAACTATTGTTTGGATTAATCTGATAAATAGTAAACAGCATTCTGCCTCTGGTTTGTGTTTGTTTGTTTGGGTTTTTTTTTGTTTGCTCTTTTTTTTTTCCCCTCTCCTGTGATGCTATAGTGTAAAATTTTGCCCTGGTAAAATTTTTCTGTATGTAAATGATGAAATAAAACAAAGAGCAACTACATTGGTTCATTTTAAAACTAAATACATAGCAGCACACAATACATCATATACAAAGCACAGATTAAATTGTAAGATTACACTGTATCTGTTCCCTGCAAAATTACAGTAAAATAAAACATAAATATTAGATATTGGGTACTTTGAGAAAAAGAACAGTGACTTCAAACTGCTGCCATACACTCTTTCTAGGTCACAGATCTGTCTATACTTCTACGCTTCATAGAAGCCTTCCTTTTTCTTCATATTTTCATAGGCATAAAATAAATTCATGTTCATTTTAAATTTTGTATTATTCACCTGTAATACACCAGCCCAATGACCGAAGCCTATCTTCACACAATACAGGTTTGCAACATAGTCCCATGTGTAGGACTCCTATTCCTATGTTGTAAAAAATACTGGATCTGTATTCTTCATCAAAGCAACTCTTCCATCCACTCCAACATTAAA
Organism: Podargus strigoides; assembly: GCA_028020825.1. Classification (NCBI taxonomy): domain Eukaryota; kingdom Metazoa; phylum Chordata; class Aves; order Caprimulgiformes; family Podargidae; genus Podargus; species Podargus strigoides. Next base: position 8,571,497 of record CM051633.1, read on the forward strand.
AAAGTGTTTTGTTTTATGACATGCTTTAGTCTGAGTCCAGGAAAGCACTTGAATTCATGCTTAATCCCTATGAAGGAGCTTTGATGTATCGTGGTGTACTGTCTTGGGCATAGTGACCATGAAATAGAGTTTTTGATTCTTGGAGAAGAGGAGGGTCAGCAAAACTGCTACCTTGGACTTCTGGAGCACAGACTTTGGCTTATTGAGGGCACTGGTTGAGAGGGTCCCTTGGGAGACAGTCCTGAAGGGCAAAGGGGTCTGAGAAGGCTGGACATTTTTCAAGAATGAAATCTTGGAGGCACAGGAGAAGGTCGTCCCCACACGCCAAAAGACAAACCAGCAGTGAAGACGACTGGCTTGGCTGAACAGGGAGCTTCTGCTGGAGCTCAGGGGAAAAAAAGAGAGTTTATGGCCTTTGGAAGGGACAGGCAACTCAGGAAGAGTACAAGCATGTCATTAAGTCATGCAGAAAGGAAATTAGAAAGGCAAAAGCCCAGCTAGAACTCAATCTGGCTCTACTGTCATAACAAAAAATGTTTTTACAAATAAATTAACAGCAAAAGGAGGGCCAAGGAGAATTTCCATCCTTGACTGGACGTGGAGGGAAACACTGTCACGAAGGATGAGGATAAGCCTGAGGTACTAACTGCCTTCTTTGCCTCAGTCTTTAATAGTCAGACCAGTTCTCCTCAGGATATTCAGCCCCCGGAGCTGGAAGACAAGGCTGGGGAGCAGAGTAAACCCCCCATAATCCCAGAGGAAGTGATTATAGACCTGCTATGTCAACTAGATCCTCACAAATCTATGGGGCCAGATGGGATCCACCCAAGAGCACTGAGGGAGCTGGCAGAGGAACTTGCCAAGCCACTCCATCATTTACCAGCAGTCCTGGTCAATGGGGAGGTCCCAGATGACTGGAGACTTGCCAATGAGACCCCATCTACAAGAAGGGCAGGAAGGATGATCCAGGAAACTACAGGCCTGTCAGCCTGACCTCAGTACAGACGAAGGTTATGGAGCAATTTTGAGTGGAATCACACAGGATGTCCAGGACAACTGGGGGATGAGGCCCAGCCAGCATGGGTTCATGAAGGGCAGGTCCTGGCTGACTGACCTGATCTCTTCTGTGACAGAGTGACTCACTTGGTGGATGAGGGTAATGCTGTGGATGTTGTTTACCTGGACTTTACTAAAGCCTTTGACACTGTTTCCCACATCATTCTCCTAGAGAAGCTGGCAGCTCATGGCTTGGACAGGTGGACTCTTTGCTGGATTAAAACTGACTGGATGGCTGGGCCCAAAGTGTTGTGGTGAACAGAGTTAAATCCAGTTGGAGGCCAGTCACCAGTGGTGTTCCCCAGGGCTGTTTTGGGACAGGTCTTGTTTAATATCTTTATCAATGATTTGGATGAGGGGATTGAGCGTACCCTCAGTCAGTTTGCAGATGACACCAAGTTGGGTGGGACTGTTGATGTGCCTGAGGGAGGCTCTGCAGAGGGATCTGGACAGGCTGGATCCATGGGCTGAGGCCAATGGGATGAGGTTCAATAAGACCAAGTGCTGGATCCTGCACTTTGGTCACAACAACCCCATGGAACGCTCCAGGCTTGGGGAGGAGTGGCTGGAAAGCTGCCTGGTGGAAAAGGACCTGGGGGTGCTGGTCAACAGCGGCTGAACATGAGCCAGCAGTGTGCCCAGGTGGCCAACAGCATTCTGGCCTGTGTCAGAAATGGTGTGACCAGCAGCACTAGGGAGGTGATTGTCCCCTGTACTCAGCTCTGGTGAGGCTGCCCCTCGAGTACTGTGTTCAGTTTGGGCCCCTCACTCCCAGAAGGACACTGAGCTGCTGGAGCGTGTCCAGAGAAGGGCAGTGGAGCTGGGGAAGGGTCTGGAGCACAGTGTGATGGGGAGTGGCTGAGGGAACTGGGGGGTTCAGTGTGGAGAAGAGGAGACTGAAGGGAGACCTCATTGTCCCCTAGAACTACCTGAAAGGAAGTTGTAGCAAGGCAGAGGTCGGTCTTTTCCCCCAGGTAACAGTGACAGGACGAGGGGTGATGGCCTCAAGTTGTGCCGGGGCAGGTTTAGATTGGATATTAGGAAACTTTTCTTCCCTGAAAGGGTTCCCCAGCACTGGCCCAGGCTGCCCAGGGCAGTGGGGCAGTCCCCATCCCTGGAGGGATTTCAGAGCCGTGGAGATGTGGTGCTGAGGGACATGGGGCAGTGGGGACTGGGCAGTGCTGGGTTAATGGTTGGACCTGATGATCTTAGAGGTCTTTTCGAACCAAGGTTTTTCTGTGATTCAGTGATTCTGTCAGAATGCCAGGCCCATATACAGTGAATGTCATATCAAGAATGAGGGAAGGTTTGAGAGGACACAGAATCTTAGAAAGGTTTTTCACATTCAGATGACTTTCACTCCCTGCATAGTGCAATGAAATAACATCCTTTCAAAACGCTACTGTGTACTAGACTCCACAGACTGGCAGAAATTTTGCAGAACATTATTGCATAATCTGTTTTTAACTTTTAGCATAGTAGAATATGTTCCAGATGCCAATCCACTAATGGCTTATTTGAATAATAGAATGGTTTGGGTTGGAAGGGACCTTTAAGATCATCTCATTCCAACCCCCTGCCATGGGCAGGGACACCTCCCACCAGCCCAGGTTGCTCCAAGCCCCATCCAACCCGGCCTTGAACACTTTCAGGGAGGGGACAGCCACAGCTTCTCTGGGCACCCTGGGCCAGTGTCGCACCACCCTCACAGGGAAGAATTTCTTTCTAATATCTAATCTAAATCTCCCTGCTTTAAAACCATTACCCCTCATCCTATCACTATATGCCCTTATGAAAAGTCCCTCTCCAGCTTTCTTGTTGGCCCCTTCAGGTACTGGAAGGTGCTATAAAGTCTCCCCAGACCCTTCTCTTCTCCCAGCTGAACAACCCCAACTCTCTCAGCCTGTCCGCACAGCAGAGGTGCTCCAGACCTCTGATCATCTTTGTGGCCTCCTCTAGACTCAGTCCAACAGCTCCATGTCCTTCTGATGTTGGGGGCCCCAGAGCTGAACACAGCACTGCAGTGGGGGGCTCATGATAGTGGAGTAGAGGGGGAGAATCCCCTCCCTCAACCTGCAGCCCAGGACATGGTTGGATTTCTGGGCAGTGAGTGCACATTGCTGGCTCATGTCGAGCTTTTCATCAACCAACACCCCCAAGTCCTTCTCCTCAGAGCTGCTCTCAAGCTATTCTCCACCCATCCTGTTGTTGTGCTTGGGATTGCCCTGACCCAGGTGCAGGACCTTGCACTTGGCCTTGTTGAACTTAATGAGGTTGGCATGGGCCCACCTCTCCAGCCTGTCCAGGTCCCTCTGGATGCCATCCCTTCCCTCCAGCGTGCCAACTGCACCTCACAGCTTGGTCTTGTCAGCAAACTTGCTGAGGGTGCACTCCATCCCACTGTCCATGTCACCACAAAGATGTTAGACAGCACTGGTCTCCATACTGATCCCTGAGGAACGCCACTCGTCACTGATATCCACTTGGACGTAGAGCCATTGATTGCAACTCTTCGAGTGCGACCAGCCAGCCAGTTCCTTATCCAACAAGTGGTCCATCTGTCAAGTCCACGTCTCTAGAGACAAGGATATCATGCCAGACAGTGTCAAATGCTTTGCACAAGTCCGGGTAGATGACACCAGTTGCTCTTCCCTTATCCACCAGTGCTGTAACCCCATCATAGAAGGCCACCAAATTTATCAGGAACGATTTGCCCTTAGTGAAGTCATGTTGGCTGTCACCAGTCACCTCCTTATTTTCTGTGTGCTCTAGTATGGATTCCAGGAGGATCTGCTCCTTGATCTTGCTGGGCACAGAGGTGAGACTGACTGACCTTTAGTTCCCCAAGTCTTTCTTTTTTCCCTTTTTAAAAAATGGGGGCTATGTTTCCCCTTTTCCAGTCAGTGGGAACTTCATTGGACTTCCATGAATTCATATATATGTATATATATATGAATATATTTATATATGCATTATATGTCCAAATATGAAGGATAGAGGCTTGGCAATTTCATCCGCCAGTTCCCCAGGGACTCGTGGATGCATCTCATCAAGGCCCACGGACCTTCAGGTTCCTTAGATGGTCTTGAACCAGGTCTTCTCTTACAGTGGAAGGCTCTTCATTCTCCCAGTCCCTGCATTTGCCTTCTGCGATGTGGGTGGTATGGCTTGAACACTTGCCAGTGAAGACTGAGGCAAAAGAGTCATTGAGTACCTTGGTCTTCTCCATATCCTGGATAACCAGGTCTCCCATTTCCTTCCAGAGAGGGCCCACATTTCCCCTAGTCTTCCTTTTATCATGGACATACCTATAGAAGCTTTTCTTGTTGCCGTTAGTGTTCCTGGCCAGCTTTACTTCCATCAAGGCTTGAGCTTTCCTAACCTGATCCCTGGCTTCTTGGACAATTTCTGTATTCCTCACAGGCTGCCTGTTCTTGCTTTCACCCTCTTGCTTCCTTTTTGTGTTTGAGTTTGTTCAGGAACTCCTTGTTAATCCATGCAGGTCTCCTGGTGTTTTTGCCTGACTTCCTCTTTGTTGGGATGCATTGCTCCTGAGATTGGAGGAGGTGACCCCTGAATATCAACCAGCTTTCTTGGGCCCCTCTTCCCTCCAGGGCTTTATCCCATCGCACTGTGCTAAGCAGGCCCTTGAAGAGGGTAGCGTGCTCTCATGAAGTTCAGGGTAGTGAGCTTGTGTGCCCTCCTCGCTGCCCTAAATACTGTCACATTCCCCACCAGCCCCCAGGTCCAGCATGGCACCTTCCTTGTTGGCTTCTCTATTACTTGGAGAAGAAAGTTCTTATCAATGCACTCCAAGAACCTCCTGAATTGCTTAGGCCCTGCTGTGTTGTCCCTTCAACAGATATCAGGGTGGTTGAAGTCTCCTGTGAGGACCAGGGCCTGTGAACATGAGGCTACTCCTATCTGTCTATAGAGGGCCTCACCCAGTTGGTCTTCCTGGTCAGGTGGCCTATAGCAGACCCCCACTATAATGCCTCTTGTCCTTGCCCTTCCTTTAATCCTGACCCATGAACTCTCGGTCAGTTCCTCATCCATCCCCAGGCGGAGCTCCAGGCATTCCAGCTGGTCATTGACGTAGAGGGCAACACAGCCTCCTCTTCTCCCCTGCCTGTCCTTCCTAAAGAGTCTTTACCCTTCCATTCCAACACTCCAGTCATAGAAGCTATCCCACCAAGTCTTTATGATGCCAATAAGCTCATAGGCCCTCAGGCGTGCACGTCTCTAACTCCTCTTATTTGTTCCCCTTGCTATGTGCATTTTCATAGAAGCATTTAAGCTGGGCCCCTGATGAGTCTGGCTTACTGGCAGGAATTCCTTTATGCTGATTTTCAGGTGCTCTCCTGCTGACCTCTGATCCTTCTCCAGGCTCTGGGAATCTATTGCTGTCACTGGCATCAAACTGGTAGAAGTGGGATGGATTGAGGTTCCCCTCCCCAGGCAACTAATTTAAAGCCCTCTTTACCAGCTTGGCAAGCCTATGACCAAAGACCCTCTTCCCCTTCTCTGACAGATGGACCACATCAGCCCCCAGTAGACCACGTTTCTGACTGTGCCCTGACTGTGGCACCAGTCCCGTAACCATTTGTTCACTTGCCAGATTCAACTGGCCCTTTCGGACCCCTTCCCTTTGACCAGGAGGACTGATGAAAAAAACTGCCTGCACTCCAGGGTCCACCACTCCCAGGGCTCTGTAATCCTTGATGCTCCTCAGACTGCTCCTGGCTGTATCACTGGTGCCCAAGAGCAGTGAATAATAGTCAGTGGACTGCACGAGGCTTGGTAGTCTCTTGGTGACATCCCTGATATGAGCCCCCAGTAAGCAGCACACCTCTCTAGAGAGTCAGGTCAGCAAATGGATGCCTCCATACTTCTCAGAAGAGAGAAGCCTACTACTATAACCCATTGCCTTTTTCCAGTTGTGCTGGTTGCTATATGGGGAGCAGATCAGGCTGCCTTACTCAGCCTCAGTGCCTCTCCTGATGCCATCTTTCTTCTTCATCCTGCGGAGCAGTGAAGTGGTTCTGTGAGGGTACCTCAGTCTTTGGGGGAAGTCTCTTCCTCCTGCTGGTCCTTGCTGTTGCAACCATTCATTCTTCTGCATTATTGGCCCTCTGCCCTTCTGTCTGTGCTGCTGGGGAAGTTTTTGGCTGTTTGGCTGTGGGCTGTGAGCTTGGAACTCCTTTTCAGCCTCCCTGATGTCATCCAGCCTTCTCACCACCTCCTGCAGCTCAGCCACCTGCTGCAGGAGGTCCTGCACCTGAGCACACCTATTTCGGGCAGATTCTACTGCCCCTGCCCCAGGAGAAAGGTGTAGGCACTTCCTGCAGTCTGAGGTCTGCACTGCAATCTCTGCCTTCGCCATCTCCGTCTGGGTGGAGGCATCAGCCACCACTGGGGTAGATGGTGCAAACCCCTCAGCCCAAGCTGTGCAGCCTTTGCTCTCGGATAAGTGCCAACCAGAATGGTTGAGGGTTTCAGGGTTGGGTAGATGGGTGCCCTTAACCCGTGCAGCTGGTCACAGAAAAGTACCTGGTTTCTGGGTTATGTGTACTTCACATCTCCCATTCAGCCAGTTGAATGACCCTCCTTCAAAGAGATGTCCTTCCTACATGCCTTTCCACACAAACTGCCATGCCATGCTTCAGTTGATGTGCCACAGTCTGTTTTCCTGCTCTGGTCACAGCAAATCTAGTTGCTGGTGCTCCCTAGGCCACTTTTTATACATCATATGTATTTTATACATTATACATTATATATTTTTTCATATGATATATATTAACCCACAAGGTTATCTTACCTTGCCAGTCAGCCTGTGCTTTTCTTCTGATAACCACTCAGCCTCTGATCTAATGTCTGATGTTCACTTTCCAAAGCGTACAAAGTACACTTTTTATCAGATCCAACAAGCTTTTGAGCAAGCCCTTCAGACAACATTTTAGTGGTTTGGGTTTTTTTGAAAGACTAATAAAAATGTATACACTGCTACTATACATGCTGCTAGTTCAACATTATTTGGTAAATTTACGGGCTTCAAAAAATATAAAAAAAAAATAGAGAGAAAATAAACTTCTGTACATCTCTGCTCCACTGCATGTGGTGACTCAGAGGACAGGGGACAATGGGAAGAACTTCCTGCCCAGTGTAGCAGGCACCACAAGTGCATTTGCCCATCAAACCCTGCACCATCCCAGGTGCCTGTTCATAACAGATATTCTACAAGGGGAACTGCATGATAACAAAAGTGACAGCTCGTCTAACTTTGCTGATGGTACAAAGCTGGGAGGAGTGGCTGACACGCCAGAGGGCTGTGCTGCCATCCTGCCTGACCTGGACAGGCTGGAGAGCTGGGCAGGGAGAAACCTAATGAAATTCAACAAGAGCAAGTGGAGAGTCCTGCATGTGGGGAAGAACAGCCCCATGGGTCAGTGCAGGCTGGGGGATGAGCTGCTGGAGAGCAGCTCTGGGGAAAAGGACCTGGGAGTCCTGGTGACAGCAGGGTGACCAGGAGCCAGCAATGTGCCCTCACAGCCAAGAAGGCCAATGGCATCCTGGGGTGCATGAAGAGGAGTGTGGCCAGCAGGTCAAGGGGGGTTCTCCTCCCCCTCTGCTCCACCCTGGTGAGGCCACATCTGGAGTGCTGTGTCCAGTTCTGGGCTCCCCAGTTCAAGAGGGACATGGAGCTACTGGAAAGAGTCCAGTGCAGGGCACTGAGATGATGAAGGGATTGGAGCATCTCCCATGTGAGGAGAGGCTGAGGGAGCTGGGTCTGTTCAGCTTGGAGAAGAGGAGGCTGAGGGGGGATCTCATCAATGCTTATCAATATCTCAAGGGTGGGTGTCAGGAAGACGGGGCCAGACTCTTCTCAGTGGTGTCCAGTGACTGGACAAGGGGCAATGGGCACAAACTGGAACACAGGAGGTTCAGTCTGAACATAAGAAAACACTTCTTTACTGTGAGGGTGACAGAGCACTGGAACTGCCCAGAGAGGTGGTGGAGTCTCCATCTCTGGAGACATTTCAAACCCATCTGGACGTGTTCCTGTGTGATCAGCTGTAGGATATTGCTCTGGCAGGGGGGTTGAATTAGATGATCTTTGGAGGTCCCTTCCAGCCCCCACCATTCTGTGATTCTGTGATAGTTCACTAATTCTCATTTTCACTAGTAATGTCCACATTTCCCATCATAAACTTGGAGCAGAGCTCACTAAAATCAAGTGACATTCCTTTAGTTGGGTTCCATGGACTTTGGTTCATTGACTGCTAAGAACCAGTATCCATTTGCAGAACTCAATAACAAGCCATGTTTCTATGGCAAAGCAGCTCAATCTATTATCAAATAAAAACCCCACAATTTTTGCATTCGATTACTTTTGAAATAGAAGAAGAAATTAAGTTGAAAATTAGAAAACAGTTATTACTTAAATCAAATTAGCATACTGCCAGCTCATTAAAGTTGGAATGGTCTTGTTAGAATGTTTGTTTGAAATTCTGAAATTTTATATTATTTGTAATAATTAAAAACTCACAGGATCAAGTTCCTTGGAAGATTTACTTCACTGTCTAAGCAGGGAGGCCCACAGGGTCTTACTCATTGTGCTGTAGTGCTATATGTCTATGTTATAAAACTCACAAACAATCTTTATAATCTAATTACCAAAAGCAGTCCACATAATTTCACTTAATTACTGCATTCAAGCAGATACTGGTAACATTCCAAAATACAGAGAGAGGTAAAATTTTCAGGCTGCTTCACCCTCTACAGCTCTTGTCTTTGCAAAAATAAAGGGGCAAAAAGCAATAAAAGGATATTCCTCTGGATCTATTTCAGCAACATTATTTTGTTAACATTCTTATTTGATTTAAGGCATGTCTTGTGTTACTACATCTTAGACCTAAATTCTGCAAAGAGTTGGAATGACATCTCCATAATCAGCCTCTTAGACAAACACTTGATAAAAGGTGGCCTTTAAAGCACAATTTGAAAGCAATTAGTTTCAACAGGGAAAAGACACAATAAAAAGATGTGACAAGTTTCAGTAGAAAATAAAAAAATCCCTAACCTTTTCCTTCTCATTTCATTTATTTGCCCATTTGTATCCCACTTTTGTGTAGGATTAGATCAAACGTATATCTGCCTTAAAGTTTAGTTTTTTAAACTAAAAACCAGTTTAAAAAAAAGAGTAAAACTTCGTTGTAATGTTTGCCAGTGATAAGAAATTACTCAGGATGCAAATTTAGCTCTGATAATGAACAGAAGGCTTGCATGATGCTGAAGGACTGGACAATAAAATGGCAGATGAAATGAAATGGTGATGCAAGCAAGCTAATATACACAGAGAAAAACAACTCTAATTTTGCGTACTCGTAATAATGGTCTAAATTGTCTCCTGAAAAACATCCTGAAAACCAGCTTAGAATCATTGTACACAGTCCTCTAAAAAATGTAATTTTAAACCTCAGCAGCAGTTAAAAAGGCAAATGGAATGTTAGGAATTAAAATGAAAGTAGTCAAAACCAAACCAGAAAACATCATTAAGCCAGCATTCCTAACTTTGGCACTAGCTGCAGTTCTGGTCAGCTCATTGCAAAAAAGAAAAAAAAAAAAGCACTGTAGAACCAGAAAAGCTGTAGAGAAAAGAGATTAATATCTTCAGCAACAGGGAACAACTTTTGTATACAAAGAGACTAAATAGGTTGCGATGTCAGCCAGAGAAAGAGAACAGTAAGGAGAGAGATGACAGAGTCACAAATTTAATGGTAAAAAATGGTAAATGCTTAGCAAATTCACTCCTCTTGTAACACAGGATTTAATGATCACCTGATAAAAAGATCAAGTAACATTTTTAAACCTCACCCCCATAAAAACCTTTTCCATACATCTCATGGTGAAACTGTGGCACTGACAGGCACAGGACATTGTGGAGGCCATAGATTCTATTCATGGAAGAAAGTCCTTCAAGGTCCAAATGAAACCACTACCTCAAAAAGTCTAATTAAATTGTTTCTTAGAACACATTATGGACCTGCATGCACAGAGCTATAAACCAACCCTTAGAACCTGATCAGAGATTAATTAAACAGGGCTGCTTCATCTGCACAGCATCTGATGCCTGTTTACAAAAGAAACTTGGAAATTACAGTTTTGGATAAAAATTCTGCAGAAATGAATACTACCTGTAACCAAAAATGTATAATTTGATACAGTGTTTCACCTGTCAGGTGGTCTCATTAAGACTTGTTTAAATGTAGATCATCTCAGTGCAGAAAAAAAAGGGAACTTCTGGTGGCACAGCCGACAGATCAGGAAATCATTAGGCAGGACACGTGTATTTTCCCACCTGCCTACTCATGTAAAAGTCAGACTGCAAAATTAGCATAGAAGAATGAGATAGGACTCAGGATGTTTGAGGGAGCTTGCCACTGAGGCTGGCATAATTCTGCTTTCAAGATTAATGTTACCATAGGTAAAACCAAACTGCGCCCTTTTTGTCTGACTAGCTCAATAACTCCCTCAGATAACAGAGAAGCTTGGTGTGAGCTCTGACAGCTGTTCATTCACCTTTCAAACAAGATGAGGAGATATGATATGAGGTAGTGTCTGAAGCAACACATTAATAACTCACAGAAAAAGTGATGAAAGTGTTTTTACATGATTTCAGAATATGCGATACAAAAATACCAACAAGTTAGAAACGGACACAAGGAAATCCTTTGTAATTTGTCTAGGATATAAATTATCTCAGGAGATTTCTAAGGCAGATACGAGGATTAAAAGAAAGTTTAGAGCCAAGTGTTATTAGCAGAACAAATGATTTATCATCAATTAACAAAGTACCTTAACAGGGTGGAGTACTTCTGTCACTATTTTGTGTTCTCTCATTTATTTTTAAATAAATGCAAATAATAATTCTGATACTTAATTTTGTGAGGACTGAGCCTGACATAGACCAGACATAGAACACTGCAACTCACAGATCACTCTGCTACTCAGATTCAGTAGTTGGGTATACAAATGTCAGTTGCTAAGATTTCTAGTACCTCAGAGCATAGGGTATTTGTCAATTCATGTGCAACACACAGCATCTCCCAGAAATGAGCTTTAAAAAGCCAGAGTTGAGCTGCAGATGAAAATTACTTTATTTCCTTGCTTGTAAAACAACACATTAGTCCAAATACTTGACCAAATTCTCTTGAGATTCAACTTGTGTATGTTCCATCATCTGTGATATTTCTAATTGTATTGATCTCCAAAGATTTCCCACTAATTAAGCACATATAAATCATACAGCCTTCCCGAGTGCTGGGAGATATGGGTCTTATATGGAATGGCTGTCTGAGGGGAAATTCTAAAATACCAAAATCAATCTCAAATCAGGATAAAATGTTACCATTCAAGTTGCAAAATTTGTTTTAAAACTTTTTTTTTGCCTTTGGTACAATTTCTAATATAAATGTTGAATATTTATCACTTGCAAATGCTTAAATAATTAATTCAGGATAGATTGCTTCTATAATTTCCCCCTCAGAATGTTTATGAGGTCATATGTTTCCTTGAAATTATTCTATTTCATGAAAAAACATTCTATCAGAGAATATTTGATCTGACATCAACATTATGGATATTATTTACATTTATCAATATTAAAGGTGATATTTCTTGACAGGATTTACAGCTGAGGCTCTGATCAGTTATGTCAATATTAAGTTCTTATGTCATATCTGTAGAATGAGTATGCTTTGCTTACTATTTATTCAGGTGTCAGTGTAGGGGAATCACACACTGCTTCCCTAAGCAATTTCTGCAGTTTCATAAGGCTGTCTTATTCTTCTCGAATTCTACTATTTAAAAGATTGTAAATTTAGGAATCATCATCTTTCTGATGGTTTTCACATCTACTGTTCACTGCAGTTATGAAAAACCTACTCAAAGTAGTCTCCAAAGATTTGTGTGAGAATTTTCTGCACCTCTTCTGCAAATCAGTGCCTGGGGACATATATTGGGAAACTTCTTTTAGGACTCTTCACAGGAGCTTTAGGCACTTGAACTAAAGAGGGCAGTTCTGCTAAGTGAAGACCTGAATCTCCTTCTGCTCTCTGCTGGCTAGAGAGTGGGCCCTCTCTCTGAACCCAGAGTAACTTTTAAACTGGGAATTTTGATTTGCTGCTTCAAATCAAGCAGAATGAACCTAGGCCCTAAGGCTTAGAGAACCAGCAGCAGTAGATAGGAAAAATAACCATGTTTTTACAGCTAAGTGTTACATTTTTCACCACTTTTCAAAACACAGTTTTGCAAATTGTGCCTGCTTGGATTTCCAGCTGTTTGCCTACTTAGTCACTGTTTAAAAATACATCTCTTCAAAGACATATGAGGGCCAAATCCAAACTCAGTATAGTGGAACTGATGACCCTGAAAGAAAGTTTATTTATATCAGGTAAGATCTGACCTTATCCAGTGGAGCAATATTATAAAAAAACCTCATGTTAATAGATCTCACATCTTATGCTTAATATGACTTCAGAAATAAAAGTTCACCCTCATTACATAAACAGTACTCCTCTTTCCCACCTGCTGCAAAGTACATTGTTCATTAAATCCTTCTCTCACTTTGGGCCTGCAGAATCACCTACTGATTCTAGCCATTAAAGAAATGACACTATGTCTATGTATTTTTAAGAAACGTCCCCACATCTGTGAAATCTTAATTCATTTTATGTAGTTCAAACTATATAACACTTTTTTTTTTTCCATTTTTGTTTGAATTCCTTTTTCAGTGCACATTATAGACAGTATTTTATCTCCCACCATAGCTCTCAACATCTGTTTCCAAAATTCAGTTTGATTAGCTTTGTTGTGTTAATCATTATTTTGGTAATTCTCCCCATTCTAGCTATCTATTCACATAAAGCACAGTAATTACCAATAATTTGTATTTGTGACAGTGTGGACAAGCCAAATATTCTTGGCTGGGTAAAGGGAGGCAGATATAACACATTTTTTTCCTTCTATGATCTGTAGTAGCTATTATGCATATGCATTATCCTTTGCCTCAGCCAGATAGAAGGGATGCTTTACTTTGGGGGGCTGGGGAGGAAATATTCCGTTTTACCACACTACCTTTTGTGAATTCAGAGTGGAATCACATCTGTGGGCAGACTTGATATATTTTTCAGAAGAATCAAAGCAATAAAGGATTCTAATCCTCTGTATTCAAAAGTGATTTAAGGACAAATTTTTTTGGAGGCATTAATTTATTTTGAGATACAGAAACACTTGACTGGATTTATGGGAGCATGCAAGGAGGTCAGATGCTGAACTATGAAAAAAGATTTGCAATTTTGATTATTTATATGCAATCTGAACCATTATTAAAGCAGGAACTTATGTGCACTTATAAATTCAACTTGATTCTAATATGAATCTTTGGATGCCAAAAATACACTCAAAACCCTGACCCTTTATAGGTGAAAGCCTGGAGAACACTACTAACTTGTGCTATCAAAAGCTGGTCTTTTTACCTATTGGTTTACATATATCTAAGCACAAATCTGATGTTAGCCAGCAAATAAAATGCTCTCACCAACATCTCAAGGCCAAAAAACTGCTAGTAAAATGTGAAAGTAATTCTGTAGCAGCACTGTAATTCCAAGCTCTGGGCCAGGTGTAGCTTAGGCATCTTTTGCTAATTGTGGCAGATGCACCCGTCCTGACCCTGGAGCCACCTTCTAATGGTGTTTTGTCTAGGCACCTCACCTGGCACCAGGCTAACAGTCCTCTGCATCAAGTACCCCTGGCCAATTAGAACTGCCCACAGCTCAGACTCGACATGGCTATAAATGGAGCCCTGCTGGAGAACCACTTTGAGTCAGTCCTCCTTGGAGCAGCAGATCTGCAGTGTGGGACACTCCCTCAGATCAGAACTCTGCCCAAGGAAAATCCTAGGGGTTAAGAACCCTCACCATTCCCCCTTTGGCAAGTGAATACTTCTTCTGGATATCCTTGAGTGGGCCCTCAACCTGTGGATGAGTGATTATATGTTTCTGGGTACCCTTGGGTGCGAGATTTACCCCCTTTTTAGAGTGAGTGTGCACCTTTTTGAGTCATCTTTCTGAAGTGATTAAGTCCAGTTATGTAGTAATATATTCCCGACTGACATCCAAACCTGTGTTTTACTTTTGGTCTGCTGGAGTGTTAAGTAGTTTTGCTCAGAATAAATCTTTATACTGAGTAACCACCCTGTTTGTGAGTGCATCCGCCTGGCACCTGGGCTTGAGGTTGGCTTGGGTTGTTAAAGAGTTTGAGTGGCTGCTCTGCAGATTTTGTGGGTGCCTCCGTGACACTTACACCACACAGAATACTGCACACTGGCAAATACAGTCAGCCAAGTGTGCACATGCAGTGACAGTGCCTGGGTCCCCACAGCTGAAAGCTGACAGAGGCTTGGCTGGAAGGAGTTTATGATGCAGACATCACCTAAATTTCCCTGGAAAGATTATAAGACTTTGGCACCATAATATTTAAAATTGTGCTAGAAACTGGGACTTGCATCTTCTTCTGAAAACTGCACCCTTATGCTATGCAATCTGGGAAAAACTTTTGCAGAAACTCCAATACAGTTTAGAATTACTAATACTAAAATCACATAAAATTATAAAACTCTGGCTTGAAGCAGGAAAGACATTCCTTTAGGAGAAGGAAAAGATAAGTATAAAAATGCACACTGAATACATATTCATGTTATGACAAAAGCCAGAAAGCCCTGTATGCACAACTCTGTATACAAACCCTTCATCATTACCTGGTATCATGGCACTTCCACTTCCCCTAGTGCCACTTCCCAGCAAAATCATAATCAGAGGAGACGTACCATATTTTCCTGGGATTATTTCCTATTCAGTTGTGGCAGCCCTGAAGCAATATTAGCAATTAGGGTTCTAACTCAGCCATGAGTTGCTCACACAACTCAGTAGCATTGCAGAGTTTTAAAAGTTTTGATGACTGTGTGGGTTTTTTGGTTGACTTTATAAATTTTGAAATATTAATTGTAAAAGAGCTTGGTAGAACAGAATTATAGAATCATAGAATACCTCAAGTTGGAAGGGGTCCATAAGGATTATCAAGTCCAAATCCCTGCTCCTTGCAGCACTACCTAAAACTAAACCATATGACTATGTTGTCCAGACACTCCTTGAACTCTGACAGGCTTGGGGAGCCTGTTCAAGTGACTGACCACCCTTTCAACGAAGAACCTTTTCCTAATGTCCTTGTGTCCTATTGCTGGTCACCAGAAAGAGGAGATCAGCATCTCTCCTTCCACTGCCCCTCCTGAAGCTGGAGACTGGGATGAGGGCACCCCTCAGACTTCTCCAAGCTGACCAGACCAAGTGACCTCAGCTGCTCCTCATATGTCTTGCCCTCTGCTTGCTCTCCAGCCTCTTGCTCCCCCATTTGTATGCATAACCAGGATTACCCTGTCACAGGTGGAGAATCCAACACTTGCTCTTGTTAAACTTCATATGGTTGGTGATTGCCCAGCTCTCTAGCCTATCTAGATCTGTCTGTAGGGCCTCTCTACCCTTGACGGAGTCCACAGCTCCTCCTAATTTAGTATCATCAGCAAACTTAATGTACATTAAACTCCTGCTTCCAGATCCTTTATAAACACATTAAAGAGCACTATGCCTAAAATTGAGCCCTGGGGAGCCGCACGGGTGACTGGCTGCCAGCCTGATGTAACCCCATTTATTATGACAACTTGCTAAACTTTGAGGGAGTCATGGTGAGAGTTTCCAGAAGAAAAGGTTCAAGTATTTGCAGGATCAATGTTTATAGTTTTTTTTCTTCTTTTAAATAAATTGTTTTGATTTTATAATAATTTGCAGAATGTGTTAGGGTTGTTTGTTCTTAATGCTTTAGTTCTCTAAGTTTTGTGAGTCCAGGTGAAAGCAAGGGACAACTATAAAGCAGACAAGGCTGCCAATTTAAAAGACTGCAGTATACACAAGTCCTATTCTTCTGAGCGTGATAATAGATGGCCTAAATTGCCACAAGGTGGTAATAGTGCTCTACATGAAAAAGCTCAAGGGTGTTTAACAGAATAGGTTTAAATCGCTACTAATATCTGATTCACCTAGAACTGTAATTATAAAGAAAAGTAGTGCCTTTAGAAACTAGGAAGTAAAAACAACTAATAAAACACTGTGTGCTGGCTAAGAGAGAGAAATGCAGTGGCTAAATGATACATACCTACTGTAAATTGTTATTAAAAAATGTCCTTGTGTCAGCATGACAAAAATTAAGAACATCATTGGAGTAAAGTCAGGTAATAAAAACCACCAGTGTTGTGCAGTGGTTTTCTGGGCGCTTTATCAATGTTTTAGTGAAACATATTAGGGACAAAACACTTAAGTTTTACACTATGAACAGGGAACATTACAGTATAGTCCCCTCTTTGGAAAACAATCTTGTTAAGAAGTAATAGGGCAGCTTCCAAAGTATATCTTTTTGTTAGTGCAAATCTCACAGTGCAAATAAGCTTTCTTATAAATTTGTCAAGTGATTGCATGAGAGTATTTCCTTTATTTCAGTTATTTGAGAGAGCTGTAATATCTTGCTACTCAAAGTACCAGCTTAAATACAGAAAAAGAAATTAATTAGAGAAAATAAAAATGATTCCTTTTCTGGATTTGAAAAGTGTCACCTTAAGTGACTGTGATCATTATTAAGGTTGGGATGGTTGTAACAGCCTGGAGCTGTAAATGCCAATATCACTTTGGAGGCAATTGCCCATTTAGAGGTGGGCTTCTTTGAAAGGTCAGTGCAAACTCTTGTATGAGGAGCCTTGAGGGTCACTGTCAGATGCTACGAGGGACGAAATAACTCCTCAGGGATATACAACTCCTAGGACTGTGCTGAAGCAAGATTTCAACAGTGAAATTGCAACACTGAAAATGGATTTGTATTTCATTTTAAAACCTCTAAAGTGATCAGTGAGCATTGCCTGGGAAGGAAGGTGGAAACATGCAGCTGCTTTCTGCTTCTGTGTTTCTATGACTTGGTCAGTTACATGCAATAAAATCTTATTTAGACCCAAACACCATACTACAAACTACTGTGCCAACTCATCTGAACAGCTCTGAGGTCCTCCTCTTCTGAAAACAGCCCACAGTCCCAGGCTGCATCTGAACAGGGCAGTCTATCAGCAGCAGAATGTGGGGCTGGTGATTTGGATGAGAAAGAGAACCTCTGGATTTAGGCATAACTTAAGAGTAGGACTAGGACTGATGTATAACAAAATAAGGAGGTAGGACAGATGTGATGTCCCTGCAGACTCCCACACTGAAGTTCTGTCCCAGCTGAACCTAGTGTAACTTTCCTATCTGCAGAAAGTGGTTTTGACTCATTATCTAGGAATAAGGAGGGATTAAAGAATTTGGTCTCTAAAAGTGCCTTTAAATGCTTTCTTGAAAAGTGACTTATAAATAACAGTTACATGGCACTTGTAAACCTAACAAAGATGGTCACAGTGGTCACACCACTTTAAGTACGGTAGGTAATTGTACTTAAAGAATTATGGTCTTTTAAAATGAAGACACAGAAATAACAGCACTATACCAACAACTTAAATAGCTAGTGAAAATGTTCAGCTGCCACCTGAAATTTCATTCAAGGTATGGGTCATTGATGATTTAAGTGTGAATCTAAACCTAAATTTACCTGCTAGCCAGAGGCAGAAACTACTGTTTGACTTAGAGATCTTTGTTAACAATCCTTTCTCTATTACCCCACTGTCTGCAGTGGACTATTTGATGCCTGTAAAAGTAGTCACTACTGTCATAAACAGGTCTCAGAAAAGGCAATCTCAGCACAGAGTCCAAAGAAGAAGTGGGGATCAAGAGGTCCTGTCTGACTCTGTCAGATGATCCTGCAGGTCCCATTTGTGAATCTGGAAGCTGCATGATTGCAGCTAGTGCCAGGAATATAGGACACATATGCCAGGCTTTAGCTTTTGTGTTTAAGTCCAACCTTTTCTGTCTGTGTCTTGAGGTGTTACAAATCCTGTAGTACAATGATTAAGAAATGATGTGACAGCACACAGGTCATAACTAAACAGAGTGAAGAGATAAAAACGATCCTGCCTGCTTACTCACTACAGCCTAATGCCTTAAAGACGTACTAATGACTCTGAGTTACCAAACCTGGAACAGGTACATTCAACTTGAGAGGCCACAGACCTGAAATGCAGGATATCGGACACAGAATCACAGAATCACAGAATGGTGGGGGCTGGAAGGGACCTCCAAAGATCATCTAGTTCAACCCCCCTGCTAGAGCAGGATCCTAGAGCTGATCACACAGGAACACGTCCAGACGGGTTTGAAATGTCTCCAGAGATGGAGACTCCACCACCTCTCTGGGCAGTTCCAGTGCTCTGTCACCCTCACAGTAAAGAAGTGTTTTCTTATGTTAAGACTGAACCTCCTGTGTTCCAGTTTGTGCCCATTGCCCCTTGTCCTGTCACTGGACACCACCCAGAAGAGTCTGGCCCCATCTTCCTGACACCCACCCTTGAGATATTGATAAGCATTGATGAGATCCCCCCTCAGCCTCCTCTTCTCCAAGCTAAACAGACCCAGCTCCCTCAGCCTCTCCTCACATGGGAGATGCTCCAATCCCTTCATCATCTCAGTGCCCTGTGCTGGACTCTTTCCAGTAGCTCCATGTCCCTCTTGAACTGGGGAGCCCAGAACTGGACACAGAACTCCAGATGAGGCCTCACCAGGGCAGAGTAGAGGGGGAGGAGAACCTCCCTTGGCCTGCTGGCCACACTCCTCTTCATGCACCCCAGGATGCCGTTGGCCTTTTTGGCCACGAGGGCACATTGCTGGCTCATGGTCACCCTGCTGTCACCAGGACTCCCAGGTCCTTTTCCCCAGAGCTGCTCTCCAGCAGCTCAGCCCCCAGCCTGCACTGACCCATGGGGTTGTTCTTCCCCACATGCAGGACTCTACACTTGCTCTTGTTGAATTTCATTAAGTTTCTCCCTGCCCAGCTCTCCAGCCTGTCCAGGTCATGCTGGATGGCAGCACAGCCCTCTGGTGTGTCAGCCACTCCTCCCAGCTTTGTATCATCAGCAAAGTTGCTGAAGACACACTCTGTCCCTTTGTCCAGGTCCTTAATGAATATATTGAATAGGACTGGACCCAGTACCGACCCCTGGGGGACACCACCAGTCACAGCCTCCAACTAGACTGCCCCACTGACCACTGCTCTCTCGGCTCTGTCCTTCAGCCAGTTCCCAATCCACCTCACCGCCCAATCATCCAATCCACAGCTTGACTGTGAGGATGCCATGGGAGACAGTGTCGAAAGCCTTGCTGAAGTCAAGGCAGACCACGTCAACTGCCCTGCCCTCATCAACCCATCTAGTTATGTCCTCATAGAAGGCTATCAGGTTGGTCAAGCGTGACTTTCCCTTGGTGAACCCACGTTGACTACTCCTGATAACCCTGTTTTCCTCAACATTCTTTGAGATGGCACCAAGAACAAGCTGTTCCATCACCTTTCCAGGGATAGAGGTGAGGCCGACCGGCCTGTAGTTACCTGAGTCCTCCTTCTCACCCTATTTATAGATTGGAGTGATGTTGGCCTTCCTCCAGTCCTCAGGCACCTCTCCTGTTCTCCAGGACTTTTCAAAGGTGATGGAGAGTGGTCTAGCAATGACTTCTGCCAGCTCCCTCAGCACTTGTAGATACATCCAATCAGAGTCCATGGATCTGTGGGTGTCCAGTTCACCTAAATTGTCCCTAACCCAATACTCTTCAACCAGAGCACAGTGTTCCTCTCTCCTGATTTCTTCTGTGGTCTCGAAGGTCTGGGACTCCTGAGGGTCTGCCTTAGCAGTAAAGACCAAGGCAAAGAAGGCATTCAGTAATTCCACCTTCTCTGTATCCTCCATCACCAGGGCCCCCACTTCATTCAGCAGAGGGCCTGCATTTCCTCTCATCTTCCTTTTAGCTCCAATGTATTTGAAGAATGTTTTCTTGTTATCCTTGACCTCCCTTGCCAGGTTTAATTCTAAGGAGGCCTTAGCTTCCCTTATTGCACCTCTACATTCTCTGACCACATTCTTGAACTCCTCCCAAGTGGTCATCCCCTTCTTCCATGTTCTGTAGATTTTCTTCTTCCACTGGAGTTTATTTTGTAGCTCCCTGCTCACCCACACAGGTCTCCTGGCTCCCTTACATGATCTCTTACTCCTCGGGGTGGTACGATCCGGAGCTTGGAAGAAATGATGCTTGAATATTGACCAGCTCTCTTGGGAACCCTACCACCCAGTGCCTTGTCCCACGGGATTTCTCCAAGGAGTTCCTTGAAGAGGCCAAAGTCAGCCCTCCTGAAGTCCAGGGCAGTGATCCAGCTTGTTGCTCTGTGCCTACTGCACATGATCTTGAACTCCATCATCTCATGGTCACTACAGCCAAGGCTGCCCCCTACCTTCACATCCTTGACCAGTCCCTCCTTGTTTGTCAATACAAGGTCCAGCAGTGCTCCTCATCCTTGTTGGTTCCTCCACCACCTGTATCAGGAAGTTACCATCAACGCACTGCAGGAACCTCCTGGACTCTGTGCAGCCTCTCCAGCAAGTGTCAGGGTGCTTGAAGTCCCCCATGAGAAACAGAGACTGTGATTTTGAGGCCACTTCCAGTTGTCTGTAGAAGACCTCATCAGGTTCCTCATGCTGATCAGGTGATCTATATTAGACAGCTACAACAGTGTCTCCTGTGTTAGCCTGCCCCTTAATTTTTACCCACAAACTCTCAACTCACTCATCAGCCACCCCTGAGAAAAGCTCAATACATTCTAATTGCTCCTTCATGTAAAGAGCAACTCCACCTCCATGCTTTGTTGGTCTGTCTTTCCCGAAAAGCACATTGCCATCCATGACAGCATTCCAGTCACGTGAGCTATCCCACCACGTCTCTGTAATAGCAACCAAATCATAGCCCTTTGACCTCACACAGATCTCTAGTTCCTCTTGTTTATTCCCCATGCTACGCGTGTTGGTGTAAAGGCATTTAAGAGACAGAGTTGAGCTCACAGCTATCAGCCTAGAAGGTGTAGGAAGATCAGGCTCATCCTCAGCTAGCCTGGTTTTACTCCCCTCCTCCCTCGAACCTAGTTTCAAGCCCTCTCAGTGAGCCCTGCCAACTCATGGGCCAAAATCCTTTCCCCCCTTGGAGACAAGTGAGCCCCATCTTTTGCCAATAGGCCTGGTGCTGTGTAAACCACCCCATGATTGAAAAAAAACATTGATGGCAGCAGCCTCTGAGCCACGTGTAGATCATGTGGGTTTTCCAGTTCCTTTTGGTATTCTTTTCTGCTACTGAAGGGATTGATGAAAAAATTACCTGTGCTCCAGATCCTTTAACCAATCACCCCAGTGTTCTGAAGTCTCTTTTGATCGCCCCTGGACTTCTCTCCATAACTTTGTCACTGCCACCCTCCACAACCAGCAGACTTCCCTGCAGGAAGGATCTGGCATACTGGGACCTGTTTCCATTCGCCCCTATTTCTTAGGTCCCCTTCTTCTACCTGGTGCCAAGAGGGCAGGGGTTCTACTGTCTCTTATGGAGCCTCCAATTGCTGCTTTTCCTTCAGGGGTGCTAAGGTGACTCCACCAGTCAATCTCCCTTTCACACACCCTTCTACTCCTTAGCCTTTCCACTTCCTCTTTCAGCTCTGCCCCCGTGCTGAGCAGATCCTTCCCCTGCTCACAACCCACACCGGTGTTCTCACTGCTGCCCTCGGGCACCAGCAACAGGCTCAGGCACTCCCTGCAGCCCGAGACCTGGACAGCTGTGAGGTGGCATTCCTTCTGGCAGTGGCTTTAGCCCAAGTGGCAGCCATAGCTGTGACTGCCATTCACTCACAGGTGAATTGGCTCTTCTTCTCAGCCCAAGGATTTCAACATGCTAAGGAGCAATAAGTGGAATTAGCCATGCCCCCAGGACAGTGCTGTACACAGATGAATGCAGAACCTAAATGGACAGAGCTGCCTACGTATTATTGCTCACTATGGCAATACATGCTGAAGACAAGCTACCTGGAAAAGGTTAAATCAAACAACAGCTCTGGAGAGTTCATTCAATTTTTGACATTTCTGACAGAGATTAAAGGAGACGTGGGTGCCCTCGGCTCTTTCCTTATAAAAGCATATGCTGCATAGGCAAATGCCACTTCTTTCTTCTGTGCAATGAATACATGTGGTATTGTGTTACATTATTAGTGCTATTAGAGTTCTTATTGTCCTGAATGGTGATCACAATACGGATGTTCTGAAATAGCTAGTTCACAGAAACCAGTCTAAAAAATTACATCTTCGTTTGTCATAACTCATCTGATGTTTCTTTTGTATTCATCATAGAAAGATAATAAAGATCCTTGCAATCAAGCATTAAGAGTATCAAAAGAAGACTAAACTGAACAAGGTAGAAAAGGATTTTTGAGTGGGTACTGGGGAAAATCCTGCTGTCCTGCTTTCCCAGGAACACCCCCCAGCCCAGCCATGCAGGCCATGAGCAGCCCCCAGTCAGGGGGAGTTCCAGCCAGGGCAGCTGCCCCAAGGTGACTCCCAGGTGGATCCCACCCACTGACACCACGCTCAGTGTGAAAGGAGGGAGTTCACTGGGGGGGGAGTGTTTCCTCTTGCTGAGGCTCCTCCCTCTTGGCCTCCTGCTCCTTCTGCTGATTCCAAGGACCAGGCTGAGTAGAAGCTTGTTATATGTTTTTTTGTTGGTGTTTGTATTAGTTTTGTTATTTCATTATATCTGTTTCTATTTCAGCCCTTCTTCCCCAGCTCCCCTTCTCAGCTGGGGAGGGATCCTCAGGTGGTAGAACAACTGCTACAGTTTAGCCCCAGGTACAGGCTAAACGTAGACTCCTGCCAATTCCCTTCAACAATTAGGCTAGTATTCGTGTGTGGGGTGGATATGAATGGGATTAGATTTTTAATAAATAATCATAGATATGTCTGAAATGATTACAGGAGCTTGCATGTGCTAATTGTTACAGATCGCTACAGTTTGCTTAGGAAAAGATGGGAAAGAAAGGAGGAGGGTTTGGACTGTTTGTAACAACAGTGCATCTATTCTGTCCTGAAACTCAGGAGGAGGTGAGTGGAAAACTAGTTTAAAACATGCACAGGAAGATAAAAGGAGCAGTGATATGATAAGATACCTATTCAAAACCTCTTTCTCAGGGAGAGGTGGCTTTCTGCAGTGGCACACTGGCTGGCTGCCACATGCCCACCAAGCTGCTCTGTCCTTCCCCCTTCTCATAGGATGAGATGAGAAAAAGAGGACAAGCAGCTTGTAGGTCAAGATAAGGACAGGAACATCACTTACCAATTATTATCACAGGAAAAACAGACTTGCCTTAGGGAAATTAATGTATTGCAAATTAACCAGAGTAATGAGAAAGAAGAACAAATCTAAAAACACCTTCCTCCCACCCCTCCCTTCTTCCCAGACCTTACTTCACTCTCAACTTTTCTACCTCCTCCCCTCACCAGCAGTACAAGGGGATGAGGAGTGGTGATCGCACACTGTTCGTAATGTTTTGTCTCTGCTGCTCCTTCCTCCTCAAGCTCAACATGGGGCCTTTCCATGGGGTGCAGTCCTTCAGGAATGGACTGCTCCAGCAAAAGTTCCCCACAGGGTCACAGCTCTGTGGGCTGCAAGATAGATATCTGCTCCACCATGCTCCAGCTCCCTTGGCTGCAGGGAACAATGTGCATCACCATTGTCTTCACCACAGGCTGCAGGGGAGTCTTTATTCCAGCACCTAGAGCATGTCCTCCTCCTTCACTGACTTTGGTGTCTGAGTTGTTTCTCTCATGTTTTCTCACTCCTCTCTCCCAGCTGCTGTTGTGCAGCATTTTTTTACCCTTTCTTAAATATGTTACCACGGTACATTAAGTTAGCTTGCCAATGATATGAAATTAGCAGGAGCTGTGGATCTGTGTGTGTAGGGTAGAGAGGCCCTACAGACAGATCTGGATAGATTAGAGAGCAGGGCAATCACCAACCATATGAAATTTAACAAGAGTAAATGCTGGATTTAGCACCTGTGGCAGGGTAATCCTGGTTATACATAGAAACTGCAGGATGAGAAGCTGAGACCAGCCCCACAGAAAGAGATCAGGAGGTTTGGCTCAATGGCAAGTTGAATGAGTCAACAGTGTGCTCTGGCAGCCAAAAGGGCCAATCATGTCCTGGGGTGCATCAAGCACAGCATCACTAGCTGGTCAAGGGAGCTGACTGTCCCACTCTACACTGCACTGATATGGCCACACCTCAAGTACTGTGTGCAGTTTTGGGCACCTCAATATAAGGAGGACATGAAACTATTGGAGTGTGTCCAGAGGAGGATAACCAAGATGGTGAAAGATCTCAAGGGCCAGACTTAGGAGGAGCAGCTGAGGCCACTTGCTTTGGTCAGTTTAGAGAGCAAAAGGCTGAGGGTTGCCCTCATAGCAGTCTGCAACTTCCTCAAGAGGGGCAGTGGAAGGGGAGGTGCTGATCTCCTGTCTCTGGTGACCAAGGAAATTAAATGAAGCTGTACCAAGGAAGGTTCAGACTGAACATTAGGAAAAAGTTCCTCACTGAGAGGGTGGTTGGTCACTGGAACAGGGTCCCCAGGGAAGTGGTCAAGACACCAAGCCTGTCCAAGTTCAAGGAGAGTCTGGATGATATCCTTAGTCATACTGTTTAGTTTTAGGTAGTCCTGTGAGGACCAAGGAGTTGGACTCTGATCCTTATGGATCCCTTCCAACTTGAGATATTCTATGATTCTAGAAGTGCTGCCAATGTCACTGCTTGGCTCAGCTTTGGCCAGTGGCAGATCCATCTTGGAGCTGACTAGTACAGGCTGTGTGGCATGGGGGCTTCTTTTGGTGTCTTCTCACTGAAGCCACCTCTGCAGCCCCCTCTGCCCCTAAAAAAACTTGCCATGGAAACCCAATACACACACTGAAGCACTTAAAGAATAGAACACCATAGTAATGAGGTCTTCACTCATCCATACATGGGAAAACAGCATGACAATCCATCAAATGGCTAGAGTGCACTGAGAACATCTTTAATTTCAAAGGGGGGGGAATTATTTGGGGAACAGGTAGTTTAGATTTTTTTCAGCTGGAGAGGAACTGTTAGAAGGCAATAAGGGTAAAAACAATCAGAGAATTCACTCTTTTAATGAAGTCAAAGACCAAGCAGAATAATGGTACTTAACTTCAGCAGTCCCTAGGATCTGGCAAGTGGAGTTACTCGATAATATTATCTAAGTCAAAAAGGGCATAAGGTAGCAAGAAAGCAATAATAGACACTACATTAAAGGATCAAGGGCAAATTAGCCCAAGACAAGGGTAAGTTATTCATACAGTTAAAGACCATACTTGCTACTTCAGTAGTTCCTTAAGTGCCTGAAATTTAAGAAGAATTGTTTAAAAGGTGAGGAAAAGGCCATGTAATTACAGAATCACACAGAATCACAGAAAGTTAGGGACTGGAAGAGACCTCAAAAGATCATCCAGTCCAATCCCCCTGCCAGAGCAGGAACACCTAGGTCAGGTCACACAGGAACGCATCCAGGTGGGTTTGAATGTCTCCAGAGAAGGAGACTCCACACCCTCTCTGGGCAGCCTGTTCCAGTGCTCTGTCACCCTCACTGGGAAGAAGTTCTTCCTCACATTTATGCAGAACCTCCCATGTTCCAGCTTGCATCCATTGCCCCTTGTCCTGTCATTGGATGTCACTGAGAAGAGCCTGGCTCCATCCTCATGACACTCACCCTTTACATATTTATAGACATTAATGAGGTCACCCCTCAGTCTCCTCTTCTCCAAGCTAAAGAGACCCAGCTCCCTCAGCCTTTCCTCATAAGGGAGATGTTCCACTCCATCATCTTTGTGGCTCTGCACTGGACTCTCTCAAGCAGTTCCCTGTCCTTCTTGAACTGGGGGGCCCAGAACTGGACACAATATTCCAGATGTGGCCTCACCAGGGCAGAGTAGAGGGCAAGGAGAACTCCGACCTCCTAAGCACACCCCTTCTAATACACCCCAGGATGCAATTGGCCTTCTTGGCCACAAGAGCACATTGCTGGCTCTGGTCATCCTGCTGTCCACCAGGACCCCCAGGTCCCTTTCCCCTATGCTGCTCTCCAACAGCTCAGTCCCCAACTCATACTGGCACATGGGGTTGTTCTTACCCAGATGCAAGACTCTACACTTGCCCTTGTTATATTTCATTAAATTTCTCCCCACCCAACTCTCCAACCTGTCCAGGTCTCTCTGAATGGCAGCACAGCCTTCTGGTGTGTCAGCCACTCCTCCCAGTTTTGTGTCACCAGTGAACTTGCTGACAGAGCACTCTGTTCCCTCATCCAAATCATTGATGAATATATTGAATAGTACTGGTCCCAGTATCAACCCTTGAGGGACTCCACTGGATACAGCCCTCCAACTAGACCCTGTCCCATTGACCACAGCTCTGTGGCTTCTTTCCTTCAGCCAGTTCACAATCCACCTCACTATCCGATCATCCAGACCACACTTCCTCAGTTTAGCTGTGAGGATGCTGTGGGAGACTGTGTCAAACGCTTTACTGAAATCAGGATAGACCACATCCACTGCTTTACCATCATCTCTCCACCAGGTTATGTCCTCATCAAAGGCTATCAGGTTGGTCAAGCATGACTTCCCCTTGGTGAAGCCATGTTGACTGGCCCTAATGACCCTCTTATCCTTGATATGCCTAGAGGCAGCGCCAAGGATAAGTTGTTCCATCACCTTTCCAGGGATGGAGGTGAGGCTGACCAGTCTATAGTTACCCAGGTCCTCCTTCTTGCCCTTTTTTGAAAACAGGAGTGACATTTGCTTTCCTCCAGTCCTCAGGCACCTCTCATGTCCCCACGACTTAACAAAGATGATGGAGAGTGGCCTAGCAATGACACCTGCCAGCTCCCTCAGCACCCACAGGTGCATCCCATCAGGACCCATGGATTTATGGATGTTCAGGTTGCTTAACTGGTCCCTAACCCAGTCCTCATCAACCAGGACAAACTCCTCCTCTATCCTGACTTCCTCTGGAGCCTCAGGGGTCCTGGGCTCCTCAGGACAGCCTCCAGCAGTATAGACAGAGGTAAAGAAAGCATTCAGTAACTCTGCCTTCTTTTTATCCTCTGTCACCAGGGCACCCACCTCATTCACCAGTGGGCCTACATTGCCTCTAGTGTTAGTTTTAACTGCAATTTATTTGAAGAAGCCCTTTCTGTTGTCCTTGACCTTTCTTGCGAGGTTTAATTCCAAGGAGGCCTTGGCTTTCCTAGTTGCCTCCCTGCATCCTCTGACAACAGACTTATATTCCTGCCAAGTGGCCAGCCTCTCCTTCCATGATCTGTACATTCTCTTCTTCCACTTGAGTTTGCCCAGAAGTTCCCTATTTAACCATGCAGGTCTCCTGGCACCCTTTCTTGACTTCCTACCTGTTGGGATGCACTGATCTTGAGCTCAGAAGAAACAGTCCTTGAATGCTAACCAACTATCTTGGGCCCCTTTACCTTCAAGTACCCTATCCCATGGGATTTCCCCTAGCAATTGCTCAAAAATGCCACAGTTGGCCCTACTGAAGTCCAGGGTTGTAGTTCTGCTGGGTAATCTGTTCCTGCCACATGAGATCCTGAACTCCACCATCTCATGGTCACTGCAACCAAGGCTGCCCTTAACCTTCAGCACTTCAACCAGACCCTCCTTGTTCATGAGAATAAGATCCAGCAGTGCTCCTCTCCTAGTTGGCTCATCCACCATTTGCACCAGGAAGTTTTCATCAATGCACTGGAGGAACCTCCTGGACTATGGATGGCTGGCTGAGTAGGCCTTCCAGCAAATATCAGGGTAGTTAAAGTCCCCCATGACAACCAGGGCCTGCATTTGTGAGAGTGCTATCAGCTGCCTGGAGAAGGCCTCATCAGCCTCCTCGTGGCCTGTAATAGACACCCATAACAGTATCACCCATGCCAGCCTGCCCATTAATCCACACCCACAAGCTCTCAACTCGCTCCTGATCCACCCCTGGACAGAACTCAATACACCCCAGTTGCTCACTCATGTAAAGAGCAACTCCACCACCTCACCTGCTGGCCTGTCTTTCCTGAAAAGGACGCAGCCACCCATGACCACATTCCAGTCATGCGAGCTGTCCCACCAAGTCTCTGTAATTGCCATGAGATCATAACCCCCCGACCGAACACGGGTTTCTAACTCCTGTTCATTCCCCGTGCTGCGTGCAGTGGGGGACAGGTATTTCGGGGAGCGAGCTGAGCACGTCGATTTCCCCTAGGGGGGTGGGAGGCCTCCTGGTCTTCACCAATACCAGAGCACTTCCCAGTGGTGCAAGCCCAGCTACAACCCCATCCCCCTTCGAATCTAGTTTAAAGCTCTCCGAATGAGCCCTGCTAACACCTGTCCCAGGACCCTTTTGCCCCTGTATTACTGTCAGGTCTGGTGTCTTATAAAACCAGCCATTACCAAAGAACCCAAAGCCCTGCCGGTAGCACCAGTCTTGTAGCCAGGCATTTATGGAATGAATCCTCCTATTCCGTCCCATGTCATCACCCAAAAATGGAAGGAGGTAGGACAAAATAACTTGCACTCCAGACTCTTTCACCAACCATCCCAAGGCCTTGAAGTCTTTCTTCATCCCCCTCAGTATATCTCTTGCAATGAGTTATCTCAGCTATGCCCTAAACCAAAACTTTTAACTTATCCCCTAAACAAAGAGTAAACATTTGAAGAAAATATTAACCATAATGTGCATGAGCTGATCCTCAGTAAACAATACAAAGTTGTACAAAGACTAAAGAACATTAAAACCACTATGTGGGGTTTTTTTGCCTAACAACACATGTCACATAAATCAATGGAGTGAGACAGACCAATCATTGAAAGGAGTGCCTCTCCAAGTCTGTTATAACTGAAGAACACATAGCTAATGCACATAGCCCAGACAAGGAACAGAAGAGTCCTCACAGCTTGAGCAGACTGACTGATGGGAAAAAATAGAAGGAAAAGAATAAAAAAATTCTGCAGTGATTATCTTCAGATTTCAATACTTTGTCTGAAAGATGAAAATAAAGTGAAATGAAACAATTTCTTTGTTTGCTTTTTTAAAAGCTGAGAGAACCCCTTACTTTGCTAATATACATAACAAACATCCACCAATAGACTTAACTTTCAAAAGGAAAGTTTATGAAGCCCTCAGGCATGAATTTCTCAACTTGATGAGCATTTGTCCTCTGAAACCAAGATCCTTTAATCTGTATTTACCTACTCAAATCAATAGTCTTCCTTGAAATGTAAGCTTTGCCTTTCCCTGGCAATTGATGCTCTAAGAACATATTAATATGCACATTTAAGCTGTTTTGTTCTTGGGACCTTTGGGAAATATTATTTGGAAAAGAATTGAGGGGAAGGAGACAAAAAAGAATCTCTGTGGCATTGTGGTCATCTCTGATGTGCTTATCACTGCTTAACACTATGCAGGTCTGGTCATGTCATCCTGCAAAGGAAACCGTGGAGGCAGAACAGGTACTGAGAAGGCTAAGTATGGAAGGGATTCCATTAGAAGGAGAAATGAAATGGTATAAATGTCAAATTCTTCTGAATAATGAGATCAAATACAGGCAAAGGGGAGTTCTGAGCAGAGAAATGTCTAAATACCATGCATGTTGAGAGTTGCTGCTTTGTAACACAGCTTCTGAGATCATAGGGCTGTATTTCAGTGTTGGTTTCCACAAAGTATAACTGGTTACTTCAATACTGTGCAAGTTGAAATTTAAAGCAAAAATTGGCCTGTCTTCCCTTTAATCTTTCAGGCCTTTCCTAAATTCCATTTAACTACAACTAGAACCAAGAAAAGCAACACAAAATCAGATTCTATCATCTTCTTCATCTTATAATAAAAACAGGTATTCAAACCATTCTGGCACCACAAAAATTAAAAAGGGAACTGAAACTTACACCCATTAGGAAGCCCTTTGTAAGGTCACAAAAGCAAGAAGCAGCCTTCCTGCAAAGGAGGCGTAGGCAACAGTGTGTAACAACTGGAGAGAAAAACATGTTCATGCAGTCATAACCAAATCTCCTTCTTTCAGGCTGTGCTTCTAAACACACCAAACACCAAAACAGGAACCTTGGAGATACTCTAAGTTCCTTGTCCCTTAGTTTTACTTCACTCTGGACAAAATATTTTGCTACAATCCTTGGCTTCATTTTCATATATGGGTGTATGAAAAAGCAGCCTTTCATTTGTGGTTGAAAAACATTTCAATTTTGTAGAAATCTGTAGGATTCCACCCATTCCCATTCCACCACAAGTTTTGCTTCTCTTTACAAGCCTGATGATGATAAATTACTTCTCTATTGTCATAAAATAGCCATATGACAAAAGAAATCATATGCTCACTACCTTCCTTCAAAGAATCTGCAGCTTAAGATTTATATAAAGCCTATGTAAGTCTTACCTTGCATGAGATTATATAAACTACAGATTTTGCTCTCATATATGCTTTTGAGCTGAAGAACTGCATGCTTTCACCCCTCTTGCTGTTAACAACTCGTGCTTCCTACTCCACTACAAGGAACTATATCGCATGTTCACAAAATCAAATCAACTCAGAGGAATAAAATCACAGATAAATCATCTGACCACTCCCATAATCATGTGATTCCTTTCCCAACCTACATTAGTCAGAAGATAACCTCATATAAATAGTTGCCTTGACCTCACCTCCATTCTAAATACTGTCTGCAAATCAAGACTCTTCTCTAAAACACACCAGACAAGACAAAGAAGTGATCTGAACTGCCATACACTGAAGATGAAAAGGAGTAATTGTGGTGGATGTTGTAATTATTGCTAATTTTTTGATTTTAGGATATATATTCTGGATTATTCAATGTACCTCTACTGTACATACACAACTGAATGTGGCACCTCAGGGGCAAGAAACTCCAAAACGTAAGATGGACATCTTCTAGTTCTAATCACACCAAACCATGGAGCTGACTTCAAGCTTCCAGACCTGATTTTTCAGAGTTCTCATTTTCTTCCTTATCCTATACCCTTGCAGCCACTGTACAGAAAGTGAAGATGTTTGAAAAGTGCAGGATATTATGACATAGCTTAGTATATTCTACAGAGAAACTGAGATGCGAGGTTTTATATGAAATATGCTCCTTTGACCTGTGCTATGTGCTTTTCACCCTGCAAAAGGTCCACATACATGGCTTAAGTAATTCCATCACAAAGTCTAGTAAGGATGTTATTTAACAGTATTTCTGAGATGGCAGAGTCGAGGCAGGGCTGTCTAAGAGAAGCAGGGCTGCTTCTCCATCTTGCGTAAGATGAAGAAGAGGAGGCTGAGGGGGGATCCCATCAATGCTTATCAATATCTCAAGGGCGGTGTCAGGAAGATGGGGCCAGGCTCTTCTGGGTGGTGCCCAGTGACAGGAGAAGGGGCAATGGGCACAAACTGGAACACAGGAGGTTCAGTCTTAACATAAGAAAACACTTCTTTACTGTGAGGGTGACAGAGCACTGGCACAGGCTGCCCAGAGAGGTGGTGGAGTCTCCTTCTCTGGAGACATTTCAAACCTGTCTGGACGTGTTCCTGTGTGATCAGCCCTAGGATCCTGTTCTAGCAGTGGGGTTGGACTGGATGATCTTTGGAAGTCCCTTCCAACCCCCACCATTCTGTGATTCTGTAAGTTTAGCTAAATAGAAGTCAGTTATCTAGTCTAAGCCACTTGTCCAATTTTCCTCTCCAGGCAGAGGAAAAGAAACACCTCCAGAGGATGATGTATCCCATCCTAAGATCAGATGAAACCACCAAGATGTCCAGAAATCAGTTAACTGTCTTTGGAGGCCTCTCTCTCGCTCTTGCTCTCCTTCTTCATTGATGGTGGAAAGATCCTGTGCAACTGGTTTAATGTAAATGTCTGGCTGTAGACATGTCTGAAGTCAGACAGGCTGAATTTTTTACAGGACTACAGTATCTTTTATCCCATAGTGATTAGCCAAAGCCAGGGGCCATGTCATCTCTTTATTGAAAACACTACATGAGGATTTTGAACTATTTAATCTAACAAATTGCCCAGGCAATGCAAATCTCAGAGTTACTGTAATAACCTTCTGGTTAGCTGAGCCTTATCTTTTGAAGTCAGCGTTGACATTCTGTAGGAAGCAGCTGCACCACTATTCCTCTGCCTAGATCTTCCTCGTGTACACACAGTACTGTAATACCTGTTGCCTCGAACTGGATGCTGTGTGATGGAATGGTTTTCCCAAACTGTTTGTTTCTCTCTCTCATTTTCACTAGATGGAAGGAGATATGCCTCTGACAATGATGGTCAGTATTACAAGTTTAATCTGGAGGACTTCAGTGCATTTTTTAAAAGTAATTTAAAAAGAAAAATATACGTAATTTACCGGAATCCTAGCTAAAGATAAATCTGTTGCTTTTTATCACACAAAAAGCAAAATTCTTTTTTTGCTGGTGTAAGTAGTTCTAACTCCATGGGATTATTTACACTACAGAGGATCCATTCCTTGGTTAGGTATACCCACTGAAATATAAGGGAAAAGAGATGGAGGCCAGGATTTTTCTAAGTGGTCAAAATTATTCTGTCTCTGCTGCCTATGACAATTCTAATTCTCTAAGAGCAGAATTAACCAAGTGCACATCACTGCCCTCCCTCCAAAACCAGTGGTATTCTAAGAATTCATTACTTGGAAAAAACCCACATCTGAAGTTTGGTGATCTCTCTGTACATCTGGAGTTGAGAAAAGGAAAGCATATATTCCCACTATTTTTAATGGGGGAAAAAAAGAATTTGAAATAGTCCTAAGAAAGAGACCCTGGAGTTTCTAACATAATCCCTAGTTTTTCAGCTCCTGCTGAGAAACATTACAAATTGGTATGCAGTTTGCAGACCGGATCAACAGTTTAGGGGAAAAAAGATGATTTGTATTGTATTCTTATATAAGAAAGGTGATTAATCACATATTTAAAGTCCACCTCTCTTACATATGTGCTTCAGAATCTCCCTAGAATAATGCCTGTAGAAGTAATCATTGCCAGAAGATTGACAGCAACTAAGCTTTAAATGGGAAAGTAAAGGATGTTCGCAATGCCAATTCAGTGAGCCCTAGAAAATGAACACATAGTTTTGGCTTCATTGACTTAGCCCATAGGGATACTGCTGGAAGGTTAAAAGAAAATAGACCAAAGTAATGGAAAAGCAATTCTCTTGCATGGTCAACCTCTCCCTTACACTTGGGTTGCTTTTGTGAAAAGAAATTCCTAGGCCTGTGCAGAACATTCAAGTTTAAGCTTTCAACTCCTAGTATGGGACCAGCTAAGTACATGTTTCAAGGCTGGATCAGCAAGAACAGGCTTGTAAGACAGACAAATGTACATCTGCAGCAGCTGCTGTACAGATATAAGATCCAAATCCAACACCTGCTTATGTCAGAGAAAAGATCTCGTCTTCAGTGCAGCTAGAATAGCTTATGAAAATTAATCATAGATACCAAGCACTGCTTTCTGCAGAATGTCCAGAGAATACATATGTTTCTGGTTTTTTCTTTAACTTTAGGCTGAGTTCAACACCAATGAACTTTCTGAACATCAAAAGAAGATTTACATCCCAAAATACAGACATCAGCTGCTTTAAATAAAACAAAGCTTTCCTACTGTTTGCTGCAAGCACCTCCTCACACTGAAAAATATAATTGGAAAAATGTTAGCTGAACATATCTACTGTTAATGTCACAGTGTAAATCTCTTTAAAGTCCACAAAGTGTTAAATCTGCTTGTTCTAAGGTGAATCATCATTTTCTCTCATTAAAGTTACATCTGAAAGTTATGAAAGCTAAAGACTTACTAATACGGCTCATCTTTCCCCCCCCCCCTTACATTATGCACAATGGAAGTAATTGAAAAGCTTATAATTCCCCTTATAATTTTCATAATTGTCTGTGGGAGGCAGCAGTATTCAAAGTGTCAAAGCAACATTTCTTTGCTGTGCTCAAAGAGCTCCTTTCCAAAACCTGTAATTTGTGATGCTACAACAGTCATTCAGCTCCACGAATTATACCCAGCTTGTCTCTGTGCCTGGGCCTATCACTCTCTTGTGCGAGGCTGCTGAAGAGAACAAGGTGCCTCCATGTAGACACAGTCTTTGTGATTCTCACAACACAGAAAATTCCAAATATCTTCTACACCACCACACATGCAAGTCATCACATTATTTTTAAAAAGAAGGTAAACAATATAGTGCGTTTATCACTCATGCAGGTAATTGCCAGAAACATTAATAAGCAGATACATGTCTCATCTGTTACTATTTCATATATTTTAATTCAATTAAATTTACAGTCTTTGCTTTCTTCTTCAACTTTGCTACAATAGAGCTCAGATATCTGAACAGATAATTAATGGATGTTGTTGCTGCCAATTTCATGAACTTTCCTAAAAAGTATGCTGGATTCTTGCATAAGATCTAGGAAAAATAACAGCATCTGACAAGCAAGCTGCTTCAGATCTTTTCTGCACAAGTGTTATATTTTGTTAATTACCCACTGAAAAGCTGCCTCAGCAGCTCACCCGTTGTACTGACATAAGACAGCTGCTGCGTTCACTTCCATAAACCAGATCATGTTATTTATATTGCTATGATCTGGCAAACAGTTGTAGTCTGTGTTTGGGTAGGAAGATGAAGTAGCATTGACCTGAGCTCTGCTCTCTCTGTGACGTCTCACCCTTTCTCTACTGCAATGCTGACACTAGTTTACAGTGTTCTTTAATCACCTCTGGTTTAGTTTCTAATTTACCATTATGGGATTTTGATGGAATTTCTGCCATTGAGGAGAGTCCTAGCCTTACTCCACTACAAGGGTCTTAGGCACAGTGGTAACATGCATGCATAAAAGTGAAATCCAGGTGCTCTAGTCTAAGCTTAATATATTATAAATGTAATAAATTGTGATAATTTTCACCATCTCTGCAATAGTTTATAGTTGAAAGAATCATCTAGGATAGCATAGCCTGCTCTTGCTTCCTGATAAATACCAAATAGCACCTTGGCTGGCAGTTCTGCATTCAGCAAAGTCTGTTGCCAGTTTTACCATACACTTGTTCTATCTTCTGTGCTCTAGCAAAGCAGAAAAATTTACTGGACTTGATTATTCACTATTTTTTTTAGTAGTGCTAAAGGAAACAGTGAATGACACTGCACAAATACAAGATTTTGCCTCCAAAAGACACAGAGCTATGTGTGGGTGAGAATGTAAAGGCACAAAGAAGGCTATAGGTAAGTCAATGCATAAGATCTCTATGTTTCAAAACTGACAAGTCAAGGGAAAGGCTTCTAGTGATTTCACTGACTGGTCAATCCTGCCTGTGCATTCAGAAAGGAAAATCTTTTCTTGTTGCCTGTCCCAGTACTATAAGAAAAGAACAAATTCTAGACGGCTCATTTGGCTGTGAAAATCCCACTAGCAGCTCCGATTGCAAGGACAGCTCCCAAGCAAGATACATCCAACCAGCTTTTTACCCAGCAAAGCGTGTGCCCATCCAAGCCACAAACAGCCAGTCTCACCAGGAGAATGCTGTGGGAAACGGTGTCGAAGGCCTTACTGAAGTCAAGGTAGACGACACCCACAGCCTTTCCCGATAAGCGGGTCACCCTGTCGCAGGAGGAGATCAGGTTTGTCATGCAGGACCTGCCTTTCATAAACCCATGCTGACTGGGCCTGATCATCTGGTTGTCCTGCATGCACCGTGTGATGGTACCGAGGATGATCTGCTCCATCAGCTTCCCTGGCACCAAAGTCAAACTGACAGGCCTGTAATTTCCCAGATCATCCTTCCGACCCTGCTTATATATGGACATCACATTGGCTGACTTCCAATCTGTTGGGACCTCCCCAGTCAGCCAGGATTGCTGGGAAAAGACGGAAAGCGGCTTGGTGAGCACCTCCGCCAGCTCCTTCAGCACCCTTGGGTGTGTCCCATCCAGTCCCACAGACTTGTGTGTGTCTGTGTGGTGCAGCAGGTCACTGACCATCTCCTCCTGGATTGCGGGGGGGGTCATTCTCCCTGTCTCTGTCATCTAGCTGGGGAGGCTGGATTCCTCAGTACAACTGGTCCTGTCACTAAACACTGAGGCAAAGAAGGCATTAAGCACCTCAGCCATTTCCTCATCATTAGTTACCGTGTTTCCTCCTGCATTTAACAGGGGATGGAGGCTCTCCCTGGTCTTTCTTTTATTGGTGTTGTATTTATAGAAACAATTCTTATCTTTCATAGCTGAAGCCAAATCAATTCATTGATTTCAGACTTGTCCTGGTCACATCATGTTTTGCCAATTAGTAGTCCCAGTACAAAAGGCACAGCCAGCAGCAGAACAACAATCCAGTGAGTAAGTTCTATTTCACATAAAGGACTCAGAATATAGGGGATTGCCGGGGGCACAAACAAGTCAGATAGATCACAAATAACAGACATCAACCCCAGCGACCCCAGGAATGACACAGTATCACTCATAATAGATGGAACAAACAGAGACACGAGGTAACCCACAGAGAAAATGGGAGACAACCAGGAGAACAAGGCAGTTACATATGACAGAAGTAACCCCATGTTGCCTCCCCACAAAGCCCGTGTTTGAATGTGCCAGACCTGACTGGGACCCGGTTCCATGAGGAGTCAGGAGGTCCTTCCCCAACAGGAAAACTCTGTGAAGTGCATCCACTCCACAGACAGACTCTCCAACCCTTCCTGCAAGTGGGCCCAGCTTTTGTCCCCAAACAGGACACCTGGCACTCGTTATCAAAATGCAGGCACCTGGCACTCATTTACCCAAGGGCTCTCCCTGCAAGGCCGGCCGCACCCTGGAGGAAAGCCAAAAGGCAAACTCATCCCCTCCTCTTAAAGGGCCATGGGGACCACCCATATGTCAACCTTAATTCAGGGCTGGGGGTTCAGACCCCAGCACTTCACATCATTGTTACCCACCTGAAAAACCAAGAGGGGGTAGTAATCTGTAGGTCTTACCAGAGTGAGGAGCTTTCCTATGAGATCCTTCACCCAGGTTCCAGGAAGGCAGCAGACTTCCCTATGAAGGAAATGAAAAAAAACAAACCAAAACAAAAAAAAAGATGAATACCCACTAATTTCTAGTGAAGTGAAAAACAAAAAAGTGATGTGTGTATACACACAAATTCACTTCCAGTGAAGAAATCTGTTCTGTATTCACCTGCCTATCACAAATTTTCTCACTTCTTAGTAAGTACATAATCAGAAAACTGCAAAACTCTGTTTCTCAGGGTCATTCTGTGAAGCAATACACAGTCTCATACTTATGGCTCTAAACTGAAAAGTTGCCTTAAACTTCAAAACTTCCCAGTCTGAAAAAATAGATCTCCTAACATTTGTTTTCACTTACTTCCCATATACTTCCCATTTACACCAGTGAGCTAGACCGTGCTCTTTACTGGGAGATTTTCTTTTGCTGCCTTAGTACAATGGTCCCAATTTTGATGTGCACTATTACTTAAGCAGTACTGTGACTGGAACAAACAATAGGAAATATCAATAACATAAATTCACTCCCAGAGACAGAGGAGAAGCACTGCATTTCACTTGATTAAAACCAAACAAACAGATAAACTTAAATCCAACATTTTTGTTGTGACTCATCTAATTTTTCAAATCGTAGTGTCTAACCAAGCTCTAGAAACAATTAAGATATGATTACTAGACTCTGACAATGTGTCACTTATACCTTTCCATAATTATATCTGCATTAGCATTGACAGCTTCCAAATCATGGAAGACCTGCAGCAATCTCTGATGATGATGATTATTGTTATTATACTTAATGCAGTCATAATCACTCTTGAGGGCTGCCTGTTACTGCTTTTCACAGAATCACAGAATCCAGTATGTACATCTCAACAGGCTTCTTAACAAGACACAAGAGAAAAGAGATGCAATGAAAGGAGGCTTGATTAATTATATGGAAATGTGCAAAAAACTGTAAATATGGACAGCTTCCTGTTGAAGTTGCTGTCCATTGTCTCCAGTCTTGTTGGTATGCAACAGAAAAATACATTATTTTCTTTCATAATTTTTCTTCTTGCAAAAAAGGTGTTTTTAAAATTGCTACTCTGATCTCCTAAGATTTCTCATTTCTAGGCATTTTAAAGGGGCCTCTTCATTCACTATAAATTTTATTAATAAATGGCAACTACATACAACATTTGCTAAGATCCTTGCATCAAAGGAATTTAGCTTAACCTGGCACTTGACTTTCTCATATTCTGCTATGTTAATTCAACAATTCATACTCAGTTTGTAATCAAAGCATACATACCTCTCTAATCAAAACAGCTTGGAGCACCATGTTATTCTTATCAGTTTTGTATATCACATATCATATACTGCAAGAAATATTCCACAAATGAACATTTATTTTCTACTCAGGGCAATCAGCTTGCAGTCAGCAATTCAAACATGGCACAGTAATGCAACAGAAAGTAAAACCTGCAAGTACTTATGTGATGCAACACAGTTTCATCAGCCCAGACCCAAACACAAACTGCCACTCTCAAATGACCTAGTGGCACGCTCTGCCAGTGAATTTTGACGCTGTGTAATACCTGTGGAGAGACTGGCTTTTCAGTATCCCTTCTCGACTACTTAGGATTCTTCCTCAGCTATTATATTAAATATCTAATATTGTTTTAAAGAAAAACGTGAAATGTCAGGTTTCCCTCAAAGATAAAAAGAAAGGTGAAAATTAAAACACAAATGAAATTCAATAGCATGCAGACTAATTAGAAGCTGACCCTAGTATTCAGGAGGTTTGCCATGTGGAGAAATTAATACCTATTTACTTCAGTATGAAAATAAATCCAGCTTCTCTGGACAATCCAGTTCAAAGAAAAATGCATCTTTTATATAAAAAATATAGTTCAAAGACAGAAATCTTCTACTTTCAAAGTACGGAACACACTCTCTGTCATGTATTTTAAATATATTTCCTCCATACTTGTTAAGGAACCTAAATGCAAAGTATCTTTTTTTTTTTCTCTTTGTGAACTAGGAATTTGTAGCTTCAAACTATGATTTTGTTTTCATGTTCCTTTCAGATATGAAAACTTCTCCTACCCCACATCAATAATATAATTATACCTTAATGTTTCTCTTGTTACAAAAAATTGAAGCATTACATTGCCTTTTACCAGCTTCCTTGCTAGGGCAGAATAGAGGGATGTGTTTCTAGCTACAGTAATTACCTTAATTTTGTAGGAACATAAGATTTCTGTGTAATCGACTATTACTAATGCAATTACTCTGACAAAATGGCTCACAAAGAGATGTGTCAGGGGTACTTCTACACCAGCACAGTCTGAAGTAATTTAATAATGATGAGTCACATTTAGTCTCTGAAGTGGGTAATACTGAATGGCAAATATCCACACTATAATGAAGATTTATGAAAGCATTATTTGGGGGTATGCTTCTAAGATAGCTACTGGGTTTTGAAAATTCACTATACACCTTTTCCCAAACATATCAGCAGTATTTCCATAGTTCATGTTATAGTAGAGGCCTCAGCTGGGATCAGGACCCTGTTCTTTTAGGTACCTGCTCAAGGCCTGATATTCCTTATTCTTTCTAAAGGCCTGACTCAGAGCTTGCTGAAGTAAATGGAGAGGCTCCCCAGTTCAAGAAGGACAGGGTACTGCTGCAGAGGGTAGAGCAAAGGGCTGCAAAGATGATGAGGGGACTAGAACATCTCTCTTATGAAGAAAGGCTGAGGGATTTGGGGCTTTTTAGTCCAGAGAAGACTTAGAGGGGATCTCATCAATGCTTATCAATATCTAAAGGGTGGGTGTCAAGAGGATAGGGCTAGTCTTTTTTCAGTGGTGCCCAGTGACAGGACAAGAAGCAATGGGCACCAACTTGAACATAAGAAGATCCATCTAAACATCAGGAGGAATTTCTTTCCTTTGAGGGTGCAGAGCACTGGCACAGGCTGCCCAGAGAAGTGGTAAAGTCTCTGGCTCTGGAGACATTCAAAACCTGCCTGGATGCCATCCTGTGTGACCTGCTCTGGGTGACCCTGCTCTGGCAGGGAAGTTGGACTAGATGATCTCCAGAGGTCCCTTCCAACCCCCACCAGTCTGTGATTCTCTGACTTTGGATGGGTTATGGACTGAGCCCTAAATAACTGGCGGACTAAAGGAAAACAAGGGGGAAGCAGGGGCTGTCATCTTGCTTCCAAGAGTGCTAACACGAAGATCTTTGACAACATGCTTGACTTTATCATTCAGTGTTCAGTCAAATATTTTCCTGAATCAAGGCCATGGAAATCCAGTGAATCTCTGAACACCAGCCAGGAAGCATGTAGCAGAGTGAAGAAGTAAACTCAGGTCTCTGAAGTCCCTCTTCAGCTCTTGACCACAAACCACATCATTTCTGTAAACAGAGCTCTGTGGTGTGCAATTAGTAATTAATTAGTAAATTTGTTAACTATTAGCACCTCTCAGAAGGCCTGTCTGACATAGCTTAATTAGTTATTGACTATGATTAGAAAAAGGAACTACAATGAATAAGCCACATAAAGCATGCCACAGCAGGCTGCCACACTACAACAGTTGGAATGAAGACCATTTGTGTAAAGTTGCCCATGCCCTCTATTAATTGATTACAAGTAGCACTACAGAATGGGCTGACTTACCAATCTTGTTTTACCCCAGAAGAAGAAATACAGGCATACCTGAAGTACCAAACATACATAGAACTGTCACTACAACAGGTATAATAATTCTTTTTTTTTCTTTTTTTTAATTACTGCAACTGAAAAATGTAAACCAAAATCACCTACACACAAGTATTAAATGATGACACCAGAGTTTTACCATCCAATAAGAAATGATTGCTACCATTACCAGTGCAGTAAAATAGAATGCAATGAATATAATAATTCTATATCAGTACAAAGTACGTCACTTTCAGTAATACTCATTAATTGTTGAGGTATGCCAGGGTTAACCGAACAGGGTACGAGAAATTGCCAGATACTGCAGACAACAGAAGGGGGAAAAATCAGATGGCCAAACTTAACCTGGGACTAAATTAATAGGACAGCAAGAGGAGAAATTTCTAGATATAAAATACTGAAAAGGGAGCATCTGGAACTCCCTTTGGGTGAAGACTGAAAAGACAGTGAAAAGGCATGTGTTGACTTACTAGGGTCACTGACAAAGGCTAAAACTACCAAGCAAGGATGCACTCCCGACACTTCCCAAACAAAAAAACTCACAAAACTAAAACCCAAACCCTAATAAAACTGGGAACAAGGATAAAAGTCTAAAATGGGGATAAACTGTTTATTTGAGAGGGAGAAAAAGGAAGGAAAGACCTGCTTTACAGGTCTCTGCCTAGACAACAGAACCTGAAGCAGCACAATAAACGTGTTATTCTGACCATACTTTTAGGACCCCAATGCACTCTGCAATCTCTCCCAGCCCCTCTAGGCATTTGGTTGCCTGTGCTGGAGGCCCGCTCCGACGTGGCACAGCTGTAGCCTTGGAGCAGACTTTTGTGAGAAAGACCTGCAAAAAGCCTTGTTGGGGACCTCCCCACCTCACTCAGGAGCTGTAGTTAAGCTCAGGCCTTGCTCCTTCCTGAGGTGCTTCATAGATATATCTGTGTCTGGTTATATTCTCTGCTGAACCTCACTCACTGATTTGAATTCCTTGTTTGACATCCTACTTACCTCATCACTCTGGACTTGTCTGGCAACAAGTAGACTGTAGACTAATCTTATTACAACGACCAGAGCTCTTCTACTCTTCTTGCTTAGGTACCATGCACTTTGTTGGTGTGGAATTGGGGCACACAGGGCTGGATCTTCAAACCCTGTCCCTTGTTGACAATAAGCAACATCTGTGTCCAGTTTAGAAGGGACCACCAAACATGTACTTCACGTTCCCCAAACACTTCCCAGCACTTTCTTGTATATTTCACACATGAATCAAGAGATTCAAAACAATACTGTGCTACAGAAAGAATCAGAAACTGAGAGCATCAACATCAAGTAAATCTTTGAATTGGCAGAATGTTAGAAAACATCGATGATCCTCATAGAGGATCCTAAAAAATATTCCCTATCTCATGTGGTTGAAAATTCTTTTATGATCCCAAAGTAACTTGGACCAATTCAAGCCTGAGCATTTAAACAGGGGAATTTAACCTCTCTAGGAAGCTGAACACACACTGCCTGCACTTTGCCTCAGCATCTGTTAGCGTTCAGTACTTAAAGGTTCTAAGAAGGACATATCAAGGAGAAGAAATATTTTTGTGGGTGCCATACCCAACTAGCAAATGCCCTGAAGTATGAGATTCATGCAAGGGAAATATAGCATAATCTACTGTCTTTCCTTTCAAAATCCCTTGAATATACTGATGCATAGACAACCAAATCCTTGTACCACAGACATAATTTATTGCCTCCAGGAAATCCCTTTTAATTATGCAATTTTTGAAGTTCTATTTTTAAATAATTTAGGTTCCCGACTCTCACTATCCTATCTGGAAGACTATTTCAGAATCTTCCTCTTTGAATGGTTAGGAAAACTTACTTTCCATTTCAAATTTAAGTGATATGTATCATTTATCTTTAACAGCTTCTATTCCCCTTTGATATTTATCCCCTAAATTTATTTATAAAGAGGAATCATATATCCTCTCAGTCTTCATTTGCCTAGACTAAATCAAAATCCTTTGTCCTCTCCACCTAAAGACAAATGTTTCACTGTCTCATTCCTCCCAGAAGCCTTTCTGAGAACTGCATCTGTTCCAAATTAAGTTTATCTCTCTGGAGCATAGATGACTAGAACTGTACAGAGTAGTCCAAATGAAGATTTAGCAGCATTTTATAAAATAATACATTTTCCTCTCTCTACTAAAAATACCTTAAAAATACCTCTCTACTAAAATATACCTAAAAATACTCCCTAGAACCGTGAATGAGTACTGGTACCTTAGATTCACCTTTTGATTCACAGTATGATTCACATCTTTCTTTATTCCTCCCCTTGCCTCAAACTGACGCAAAACAAATACAGAATTAATTAGAGGCGATTTCTTACACCTTGCCACTATGCTCCGGCTGACATTCTTTCTGAGGTGTGTCTCTCATACCTCCATTTTCTTTCATGTTCCTCTACACCCTGCTTTCTACTAAAATTGGGGCTCTTTTGACATTTACCCTTTTCTTCTTCTGTCTATATACGTCCACTTCTCAAATGGACCAAGTAGTCTAAAAAGAGAAGGGGTCTCCTGTCAGAATGTGTTACAATTTTTTTTTAATCTGTAGATTGAAAGCGAAACATTTAATCCCTAAGATCCTTAAGAATAGTTGACTAAATTTGATAACACCTCCCCTAATCAAACAGGGATAAATTCCAATCATGTTTAGCAGAGATGACAGCCTAGGGATGTTGCTCGAAGCTGTAGCTCATGTCATCTTCACTCCTTTCCCTTACTGTGCTATTTGTATCTCTCCCCTGCACTCTTACCTTTTACTTTTGGCAGTAGAATTTTTTTATCTTTCCCACTCTAATTCCAGTTTAATTTTCTGTGATTTTTCCCTCTTTCTTTATGTCCTGGTTTGACTAAAACAGAGCTGATTTTTCCTTTCAGTGATTTCACTTTTCAGTTCAGTCTCTTCTCAGACTGCACTTTCTGCAGTTAACAACATGTTGTTTCAGACAGTGTCTGCTCCTGGCAGTGATAACACTCGATGTTTATAGTCAGCACTGAGCTCTCAGTACAATGGGGTGCAGAAAGGCTCTTGCTTACACTGAATCTTACAGAGACCAAGGTCACTGCTGAATTCCTTCTGTACCGCCTTGGGGCCCCCCTTAGTGTCAGTATGCAAAAGGGTGGCACCTGCCGGGAGGAGCAGACAGGACAGGTGACCCACACTGACCAACCCAGTATTCCATCCACATCATTCCATCCATGTCAAGCTCAGTATAAAGCTGAGGGATCACGAAGGGCTAGCTCTCTTCTTCTACGGCCGGTGCCCTGGGAGGACTCTGTGTGTTCTTCTGTCTCCAATCCTGCTCCTTGCATTCAGGAATCCAGTTCCCACCTGCTGCTGCCTCCAGGGGTCCAGCCCAGCACCGTGCCAGTGCTGCTCTACAGTGATGGGAGTGTCATCAGGGGAGCATGCGATTGAGGGCAGGGGGCAGCTCAATACTGGTTTTGTAAATATTTGTATATATTTCATTATTTTTCTCCTAGTTATTAGATTTTCTTGTTATTGTCATTGTTCATTAAAGCTGGTTTAGGTTTTTTTCCAACCCGTAAGTCTCTCTCCCTTTTCTTCTTTCCCTCACC
Source organism: Podargus strigoides (assembly GCA_028020825.1). NCBI lineage: Eukaryota > Metazoa > Chordata > Aves > Caprimulgiformes > Podargidae > Podargus > Podargus strigoides. The sequence goes on from CM051633.1 coordinate 8,616,116, forward strand.
TGTCTGGGGAGAGGGGTTAATAGAGAGTTTAGTGGATGACATGCGACACTGGCCCAGCCACATACCTTGACATTTTATTATTTTCCAACCTCTTGACTCATCAAAATCTTATGATTTTTCTTCCTAATAATTTTTTCCTTGTAATTTGAGTTCATCTCTTTTTTTGACTTAATAACTTGCCATTTTATATGATGACATTCATTCTTTGCTTCCTTATGGAGTGTCTGTTGACACTACAGCCCTTGTGTGCTCTTATGACCTCATAGTAACTCTCTCTGGGGACAAATACTTTTTAAGACAATGCCTTTATGTAGGTATTAATGCCAAAATGAAGGGAAACCATCTTAGGAACTGAAGGGCCCAGAAAGGAGAGAAGCGTACAGATGGTGCCGTATCACTTATGGAGCACTTTGAGAATCCATTTTTTCCTGTGACCTTCAGCAATCTCCAGAAGCAGTTGTTAAAAATCAAACATCTAAAATGCAATCCATTAATATATCAACTACCACTAATAAAAAAGCCCTCCCTCTTATTAAACAAAATTTTAAAATTGCATGCAGTCTCACCTGCTGTCCTGGCAAGAAATTTTCATATATTAACAGGACATGGAGAATATCTTTATTCTTTTAAGCATAAATGCCAAAAATATCTAAGCATGTATTATTAATTCAGCATAAAATGTTTAAAAACACAGAGCATTTTTATATAATCTATCAACCATTTAGATGACAATTTTATTTTTTTGCTTTTACAGAAACATGACAGCAAATAGCTTACTCCTCTCAGAGAAAATAAAATATATTATTATCCCAACAGGGAGAATGAGAAGAGGAAGAAATGTCACAGAGAAAATGCCCACATAAGAAAGATGAGCAATTAAACAAAAGCTATTCCAAGCTTTAAGGGAAACTGGATTGAAAATGTAGGATTCAGCAAATTTCAGTCCTAAATGCTAGTACATGAAAGATTTTCCCATAACAAACTCTCTCACTTTACAATAGGAGCAAAAAGGAGGTAATCTTCCTTCTTTATAAGGCTCATGTATCTAACGAATCTAACGTTCAACAAAGTCTGGTATGGATTTTTTTCCAACAGTAAATACCAACCTACCAACAATATTGCTCTGTTTTCCAAAAACAGTACATCTGCAAAGAGCAAAAGTAAGTTGCCAAAACAGAGAAGACTAAACTTAGTAGATTTTCCTACTACCACTGGAAACAAAATTGTTTCACAATTCATAAAATAACCAAACTAAGAGAGCAAATTCTTACTCAGTTTGTACTGCATCTCCACTTACATAAACACCCAATAAAGCAATTTTAAGTTAAACTTACTTTTAATAAGTGTCTAGGTGAAGACTAACGAATCAGCTCAGAAAGCCCTAACTACAGAGAAAATCTGTTTTAGTAGAAAATATAATAAGCTTTCTACAGTTACTCAGAAAAATACTGGATGTGGTGCTGGTTTCACTTACACCAGCATAATTCAGAAAGAATTCAGCTCAAGTCAATGAAATTATTCCTATGAAAGATCAAAGTAAGATCATTAAGTAGCAAAATTGCAGAGACAGATACAACATATCAGTATCAATACTTGTTTGCTTTTTAATACATTGAACATTATTCAACTTTCAGTCCTTCAGATTTTAATTATGCATGCAGGATCTGGGATAAACATCTCCCAAATTCCTCCAGGATCATCCGCTCAGCTAGACAGGCAGAGTAACCTCTTCAGCTTGCACCAGGAGATGAACACATGTTGCTTTCACATCTTCCACAGAGATACGTACAGCTGGTTTCCTGACAGGGGAAAAGAAACTAGTATGAAATATCTCCATATTAAATACACAAAATGATTTAAAAAAAAAAATGCAAAACTTCATTAAGAGCTAGAATGTACAGAGCTGAATCAGAGTAGTTGCACTGTTACTGTAAGATACATCCTGGTAGGAATTTCACTGTTCTCACTGTGCCTGTGCTTCTCACAGACTGCTTCTGAGTTTTTCTAGTTTATCACATGGAAGACTGTGTTCACACTACATAATTAATCTATGCAAATGCTACCCAGAAGGTGCAGACCTAGAAAGGCTATACAACAAGCCTCTTCCTCCATCTGCATGCAATAGTCAGATCCTGTCTTGTGTACAAGGAAACGTGTAAATAAGGCTTACTCAGGGTCTAGCAGGTACTAAATATGACTTCAGTCTACTGCTGTTAAAGGAAACAGCACCAGCCCCTCAAGGATTCCCTGAATGGCACCTTATCAGCCTTGCTTTGAATAAACTCTTGAAACTGCCAGTCATTTACATCATAACTCATCATACTGTGAGATTCAAGCAAAGGCTTAACTTTGCACCATCTACCCCATCAATACACTAACAACAGCAGAAATTATTAAAAGATTCTAGAGATAGATCATCAGAAAGTATTTTAAAAAATGGAATTCAGATAAGAATTTGAAGGAAATGGCTCATGCACAGAAGCAAAGAAAATTACGCATGAAGACTGAAAAGTTCAGAGCCTGGAGTAAAGCTCCCTGAAATCAGTTAAGAGGAGGCTTAATTAATTCTAATTGTAATTAACGGGTGTTTCTATTTATTAGGAAAATTACTATATACAAACCAAAAACAGGTATTAGGCTACAACTATGTTAGAAAGCATAACAACATCAGGGTAGTACAACCTTCTTAGAATATTTTACAATCCAAAACTGCGTGTACAAATCAAATTGACAGGAGGTGGACCAAAGGAAGAAGAGACAGGAAAGAAGCAGTGATACAATGCTTACAAACTGAACACCACAAACATATGAATAATTTTCTTTGTACATCTTTGGTCAAGGTTTTGTTATAAATGAATGCTTGTACACAGAAAAATTTAAGAACAGAGAAACTGAAGAAAAAACATAAAGTAGCTAAAGGGGAAAAAATGTTGAGAGAATGAAATACATTATCAATACATAAAAACCTGCTATTCTGTAAGCAGAACTAATATATATATTCCTGAACTCTGTATACTATATTCTTAAAGGAGAGTTATAGCCTCTCCTTTAGATACTTTTTTATAGAAACAAGGTGGCAAATGCTATGTGAAGTGGTTCCTTGTATATAAGCCACCTGTCAGTTTAGTCACTATTTCTTAGACAGTTATGATAATGGTTACATGAAAAATTAATGAAGTCAGACTAATGGATTATGCATTGCTTTTTCCAAATATTCACCTGTTTTTCTTCAAGTTTGGTAATGTTTTGAATGCTGATGTTAAAACTGGGCTATTTCCTTCATTATTTCCAATGTCTATATGGTTTAGCACATTCAACTGTTTTTTTTCATCTGGACTTTCTTCATAATTTTTGCAACTGATGCATTTGCAAATAGAGGAACACATAATTTTAGCCTGGCAAATAAAGAATACTTAGAATAAAAACTGTACAAATCTTAAATTAAACATACATTTGAAAAACCAATGGGACGTATTCTACATGCGCTGGTCTTGGACACTCCCGGAGTGAGACCCTCAGTATCAATACAGTAAGAAAGCAAGACAGGCTTTTTTTCCATGGTTTCTCTGTGGAGATTGATGTTCTGTACATGGACAAATCACTCCTTCCCTCAATTTGTGCATAACTTTGCAAGATAACAAAATACCTCAGATGCAAAGAAGCTACCAGGACTACCAGAAAACCATTCCTCATGTCTTCTGGAGTAAGCATTAGCTGAGAGGTCATTATTCCAAAAATTTTAGCTAATCAACTTCAGCCAGATTTAGTTCTTTAAAGACATTACAAGAGACTCTGCCTCCTATGTTCAAAAAGTTTTATGATGAAAAATGCAAAGAAAGAAGAGAAATTATTATTTTTAGCAACTACTAGTTACAGAATATAGTCAATGTTAAGGCAGTAACTGACGAGAGGAAAGTTCACCTGACTCACCTCAAAGCATTCACAATAGTTCTGGAGGCATCCTGAGCACTTGGAATTACATCCTTTGTTACAGTGAGGATTAATTTCTCCTAGTTTCTTTTTCCCAATCTTTGGCAAGAAAGCTTCTGGGTTTTTATCAAGAGAGCCCTAAACCAAAAATTGCCAGCTTATGAGAAATTCAGATAAATGTTTTTAAACACCTGAATGACTGTGATCCAATGTCTAACAAAGAAGTTCTTACTTTCCACTTTCATTATTGGTGGTAAGAAGCCCATGGACAAAGGAGTCTTCCATGGCATGTGAGACCAGGAATTCAAAGATTCCAGAACACTAAGCCAGCTTGGCTCCACCACAGGAAGCAGTTACATAGGTTTTATGGAATAACCTAAATGACCCATCTACTGTTCTCTTGGGGCTGGTTTTCTTTCACTGCTGAATGCTACTTTCATCAGAAAAAAAAAGTTCTTAGTGAAGAAAGAACTCTTGCATAGTTACATACATCTCAGAAGTTTTAAACACACCTTGTTTTATTAATGGCCCAATACAAAGACCGTTCACTGAAATCAGCATTGGATTGGAACAGCAGGTTTTAATTAGGTCCCAAGACCCCGCAATGCCATGGAGTACTAAAAGGCAGGTTAAAGACGTTATATGCCCTTTATGTACAATATTTATGGACAGCATATGAATGCTTTCATCCGTGAAAACCAAGATCTATTATGCTCTACAAGATGCTATCTACAGGAGTGAAAGGAGTGCTTAGACAACAACCTCATTAGCTGAACTACCAGTGAGCATCTGAACTGAAAACTAGTAGCTGCATATTGACAGCAAGAACTGCTGTGGCTTTGAGTAGCAAAGCTCTAACTCTAATTAGATCTTATACAATCCTAAAACGATGTGAATGATATAAAAAGAGTTCTGGAGAGCTGCATACAAGAATCACAAAGCCATTAATATACCCTTAAAGCATCAGCAGTAGAATAAGACTTTTCACTATCACTTTAAAACTTACAAAACATTACATACTTATTAGATTAAATTATTGCCCAAATTGTGCAGTTTGATATACACACAAAAATTAGCCCACATATTATTCTTTATTCCACTGATAAAAACAGTCTCCAAATGTAGAAGCAACCTGCTTCTCACTAGTGCAGGGTTCAGTGTCACTGCCAGAAGAGTGAACTTTTCATTGCTGCATGGGTCAACCAGATATAAAATATACATTTTTGTATATATACAAAAATATATATTTTTGTAGAGGTCAGTGTGCTTTTCTTCACCCCAAAGGAGTCTTAAAATGGTTCTCAGAAGTAACATAATCTATGTAACACCAGTTATGGAAAAACTGTATTTTTAATTCTGGTATTACTTCTAGAAAATGTTGAAGTCAGAAACCTTTATATGCAGAAAGTGTATAGAGTGCAGAACTAACCTGTCTAATCTAGCTAAACTGTCTTTAGAAAAAGCATACAATTGTTACTTCCCAACATAGACTTAACAACCCATTTTAAGAAAAAGAAAAGGAGTGTGTATTGGTCTTAAGGAGTTTGAAGTATACAGACTCTTTACCTTTTGTTCATTCAGAACCACTTCACCTGGAACAGGCAAAAACTGCCCTAGTACAGCTGTTACAGAGTTGTCCACATCTGAAAACAAGACATTTACCTGAAGACAACAGAACTACTCACCATGTATAAAGTTTCATTTATGCATAAATATTATTTTAATTAAGAATACAGACAAATTGGTATCTTCAACTTCTTTTGGTAATAAATAAAATTACCTGAGGCTGGCTGTCCTCTGTTAACACTTCCTCCTACAATTTAGTTTTGAATCCAAACTTACTCTACAATAAATAGTGTCAATGAGGGACTTAGAAGTTTTCTCTCCAGAAACGTTTTTCTCATTGCAAAAAACAAGAATAAAAACCTGACCACATAAAAAATACCCCTGACAGAAGAGCCCACCACCAATTTGTCAGCTAGGAATTTAAGCATAGGATGTTTTTACTCTATGAAATCAAGTACATTTAAATTCAAAGGCCATAGACTTAAAATGTTTTGATAAAATAAGAAAAATGTCAGAAACAATTAAATATTTTTATCCCGAGTTCTTATTTTACAAATTTCCAGAGTTCTGGGAGAGCATCTGGAACAGAGGTCTTTAGCTCCTGAAAAAAATTGCTAAAAATCCATTAAGAAAACCATAGCTGTAAGAGTAAGTCTTTCTGTAAGTCCTGGTAAAGAACTGCATGTAAGTACACAAGCATCCTAGCCTATGCAGAAAAAAAGCAATCAGTCACAGTACAATTACAAGATGGATCTTACACCCATACTTACATCCTTCCCACCTAAAGAAAGAAAAAAACAATGGAAGCCAAAGGACAGCTTAACTCAAAAGTTGAAGAGATTAGTCCCTAGAAACTTTTAAATATAATTTCTGGGTCTAATCCTTCTTCTTGTTGTGAAAACGCATGAAACAGAAGAAAGATCAGGCAAATAAAAACCAAAAAACATATGCCAGCACACTGCTCAGCTTTTTTCCCCCTAACATTACAGCAAATGAATGAGCTTGAATTTTATAAAGGAATGTGACCTTTAACTTGAACGTGCCTGGTTTACTCTTCTGATGGCTTCTGACAAATGTAAGTAAACAGTCTCCATACCTGGAGCATCTGCTGAGAGATGCTCACACTCGGCACCTGCTGATACTGAGAGCAGCAGCTGTGCTTGTATGATGCCGAATACTAAAAGGCTTTGCTTTCACATTGCCATCAAAATGCACCACTTGAATAAAATTATAGTAATAATAAAAGAAAAAAATCATGTTAATAATGTTTTTGAGGAAGCTATATTTAGGTAAAGGAATATTTATTTAAATTAAAACTGAACTACACACAAATAATTTGTTGCTGCTCAGATGAAAATGGGTATGCTAAAGTATACCCAGAGCCCTCAGTGCTGCTCTTCGTTTATAGGGAAACAGTGACTCTTGGTGGCAAGCTAGGGCAGGTGCAAACGTATGCAGGTGCTTACACTCAATGTGCTTTGTATGGAAAGGAATCTGCATATTAAAAACTTTCAGTAAATTCAACCTATCCATTACATTATTCTTATTACACTGAAGCACCTAGCAATTTTACAGTTATGAAATAAAGTAAAACAGTGACTGGTGATAGCTACATTAGCTTTAGCTCGTCTCCCACTGCTTCTGCTTAAGAACATACACACATGTAGCTGTACATTAAAAATCTGTGACATACAATCTGACAGGCTAGAGATAATTTTCATTTTTATTGTACCTAATTGAAGATGATTATGTTGGTCGTGATACTCAGAAATTAGATGAACTGGTTTCAGTTCTTGTGTGCCACAAGTTTGTACAGAGTATTTGAGTACCTCCTTCCAACTCGCAGATAACCTGGAATGAAAAAAGTTAATATCCTATTTGTACTTTGTACAATTACCTAATAGTGGCTAATACAGATGGTAATATATAAAACCTAAGTGGCTATATTTGTGACACCACAAAATTCTTTTAATGAGCAAGATAACTACCCAGCCATTTAAAAACATGGCTCATAGCACGGACAAAAAGAACAACAGTCAAAAACCATATGTTCACACTGCATGCTATTTCTGGCAATATGAAGCAAATTTATTTCTGTGTTTACTACTAAGATTGTTCTAGCATAAAATTTATGACATAAACACTATGTGAATCCCATATAAGTTTTAATGTGGCAATTCCCCACATTTAAGTCACAAATAAGCATGAGTATGTAAAAACTCCTGTTTCCTATTTCACTTAATCTTACTGGTATCATTCTGACATTTTGATTGACTGGTCCTTCTGGAGACAAAACGCTTGAAGTTGGAACACTGCAATTTTTATGCTGCATCGTTAAAGAAGAAAGAAAGTGGACACCATTTGAAGGCAGATAAGGTGAATGTATACGTTTAACTTCTTCTGGAAGACTTATTCCTTGGGTTTTTTGAGATCTTCATCATCACAGCTGTTGTTTCCATGCGGATGTACTTTTACTATTGTATTTTGATTTTCAGAAGTAAGTGGACACATGAGGTGACTAACAAAGTCTCTCCCACATTTACAGTGCATAAATGACTGTCTTGACTAGACAGCAATCCTTCTTCAATGGGATTATTAATGACTGCAGTTTCTACATTAAAGTTTTCAGAACTAACAGGACTATTTTGACTAAATATTTCAGTTACACGTCCACGGTCTATTACTGATCTTATATCAAGCAATACCTGATTCTCCATAGTCATGGACAGACTGTCAACTGGTTTATTTATTTTTTTCATTGAAGATAATGAAATTTTCAGTTTCAGTATTCTTCTGTTTTTCTGTCTAGAAGTGAACGAAATAGTCTTAACCAAACAACATGTATATGTAATACTGAAGACTAACCTAATTAAAATGTAACCCAATTTAAGTTTGTGTAAGTATCACACTAAGACCAACCTGACCTGTACTTGCCATATCACTGTTGCCAGTTTCAGACAATGCAACCTAAAGCACTTCTCCCCAGAGCATCACAAGGCTACCATTACAAAGACACAGGCCAAGATCCACCTGCACTGTCATCACTGCTGTTTCTGGATTTAGACTCGGGCAATGTGGGAAGGGTCAAGCTCCCCACGTGCCCCTGACTGGACTGGGCTATGGCAGCACTCCGAAGGCTCAGATCCACATGCTCAGGGACACCTGTGGGGCAGGCTGGGCTGGGCATCCCCCCTCCCCCGCCCCCCCAAGTCACCGCACCGGTTCCCAGGGCCGCAGGGAAAGGGCCGGGCCGCAACTCCCCGCCAGGCCCTCAGCACAGGGCACGGCCCTGCCCCTTCCCCACCGCCACTGCCCCTTCCCCACCGCCACTGCCCCTTCCCCACCGCCTCTGCCCCTTCCCCACCGCCTCTGCCCCTTCCCCTCAGCCACTGCCCCTTCCCCACCGCCACTGCCCCTTCCCCACCGCCACTGCCCCTCCCCCTCAGCCTCTGCCCCTTCCCCACCGCCTCTGCCCCTTCCCCCTCAGCCACTGCCCCTTCCCCACCGCCACTGCCCCTTCCCCCTCAGCCACTGCCCCTTCCCCACCGCCACTGCCCCTTCCCCACCGCCTCTGCCCCTTCCCCCTCAGCCTCTGCCCCTTCCCCACCGCCACTGCCCCTTCCCCACTGCCACTGCCCCTTCCCCACCGCCTCTGCCCCTTCCCCTCAGCCTCTGCCCCTTCCCCACCGCCACTGCCCCTTCCCCACTGCCACTGCCCCTTCCCCCTCAGCCTCTGCCCCTTCCCCCTCAGCCTCTGCCCCTTCCCCACCGCCTCTGCCCCTTCCCCACCGCCTCTGCCCCTTCCCCACCGCCACTGCCCCTTCCCCTCAGCCTCTGCCCCTTCCCCTCAGCCTCTGCCCCTTCCCCCTCAGCCACTGCCCCTTCCCCACCGCCTCTGCCCCTTCCCCACCGCCACTGCCCCTTCCCCACCGCCTCTGCCCCTTCCCACCGCCTCTGCCCCTTCCCCACCGCCACTGCCCCTTCCCCTCAGCCTCTGCCCCTTCCCCCTCAGCCTCTGCCCTTTCCCCACCGCCTCTGCCCCTTCCCCCTCAGCCTCTGCCCCTTCCCCACCGCCACTGCCCCTTCCCCCTCAGCCTCTGCCCTTCCCCCTCAGCCTCTGCCCCTTCCCCCTCAGCCTCTGCCCTTTCCCCACCGCCACTGCCCCTTCCCCACCGCCTCTGCCCCTTCCCCACCGCCACTGCCCCTTCCCCCTCAGCCTCTGCCCCTTCCCCACCGCCTCTGCCCCTTCCCCACCGCCACTGCCCTTCCCCTCAGCCTCTGCCCCTTCCCCACCGCTCTGCCCCTTCCCCCTCAGCCTCTGCCCCTTCCCCCTCAGCCTCTGCCCCTTCCCCCTCAGCCTCTGCCCTTTCCCCACCGCCTCTGCCCCTTCCCCCTCAGCCTCTGCCCCTTCCCCACCGCCACTGCCCCTTCCCCCTCAGCCTCTGCCCCTTCCCCTCAGCCTCTGCCCCTTCCCCCTCAGCCTCTGCCCTTTCCCCACCGCCACTGCCCTTCCCCACCGCCTCTGCCCCTTCCCCACCGCCACTGCCCCTTCCCCCTCAGCCTCTGCCCCTTCCCCACCGCCTCTGCCCCTTCCCCACCGCCACTGCCCCTTCCCCCTCAGCCTCTGCCCCTTCCCCACCGCCTCTGCCCCTTCCCCCTCAGCCTCTGCCCCTTCCCCCTCAGCCTCTGCCCCTTCCCCACCGCCACTGCCCCTTCCCCCTCAGCCTCTGCCCCTTCCCCCTCAGCCTCTGCCCCTTCCCCCTCAGCCACTGCCCCTTCCCCACCGCCACTGCCCCTTCCCCACCGCCTCTGCCCCTTCCCCACCGCCACTGCCCCTTCCCCACCGCCTCTGCCCCTTCCCCACCGCCACTGCCCCTTCCCCACCGCCTCTGCCCCTTCCCCACCGCCACTGCCCCTTCCCCCTCAGCCTCTGCCCTTTCCCCACCGCCTCTGCCCCTTCCCCACCGCCACTGCCCCTTCCCCCTCAGCCTCTGCCCCTTCCCCACCGCCACTGCCCCTTCCCCTCAGCCTCTGCCCCTTCCCCACCGCCTCTGCCCCTTCCCCACCGCCACTGCCCCTTCCCCACCGCCACTGCCCCTTCCCCCTCAGCCTCTGCCCCTTCCCCACCGCCACTGCCCCTTCCCCCTCAGCCTCTGCCCCTTCCCCACCGCCTCTGCCCCTTCCCCCTCAGCCTCTGCCCCTTCCCCCTCAGCCTCTGCCCCTTCCCCTCAGCCTCTGCCCCTCGCTCACTGAGGAGCGGCAGCGCGCGCCAGAGCCCCCCTTACCCCCCCCAGACACCGGCGGGCGCGCGAAGGCCGCGGATGCGGCTGGGGGCGTTGGGAAACTTTTTGTCTGGTTTGTATTTAAAGTGTAATTTCCCTTGGAAATGACCATTTAACAGCCAAGTCTTGTATAACTTCTTTTAGTACTCCTCAGCAGGAGATCATTAATCTCAGCTGTGGTCAATTAATCCCGTGCACCACGTACAACAGTCTGAGGGTAAGATGCATCTCGTACTCGCCCCCTATAAAAAAAAAAAATGCAAAGGGAAGAGAGGGAAGGAAAAAACCCAAAATAAATTGGTATTTTCTGTGCCTAGAAAATCTCCATACAGCATTTCTGTTCAGATTGAACACACTGATTTATAGCTCCAGCCCTGGTGGGAGATGTTGGAAATACAACCATGAACTAACAGTGTCCAGGAGATGAAGTGTGACATGAAAATCTCTGTGTTCTTTGACACAGCAAAGGCTGCAACACCCAGCAAAGCAGCAAGCTAAACACCTGTGAAAATGGTCTATCGCACAGAACTATTTGGTGAGGGTGGTTGGGTTCTTTTGTTTTGTTTTGGGGATTTTTTTTTGGGGGGGTGGGTGGGGAGGGGAGACACTGTTGTTTAGTGGCTCTTTTTTTTTTTTTTTATTAAACAGTGATTCAAAAAACAGCACGTAAGCCTTTAAAGCATAAAAGCCATCGTCCTTCAACTGTCTCAAAGTAGTTCCTAGTTTTAATGCAATTTCAAAGGAGTTGTTTTCAGGTATTGGGAATCTTCAGATAAAGCAAATCACATTTTAACAAGTTAACTATCTGTGCCTAAACTAGTTCTCCACTGCCTTACCATTCATATTCTATGGATTATTCACTGTAAAGATCAAACCAGTGCTATCCACTAGCTTGGAGACAGAATGTCCATACAAACATTCCAGCAGTTATTTGGATCTCATGAAAAAAGCTCATCTAAACTAAGACCTACATTGTTCCTTCTTTCTAATAAACCTGAAAGAGGGGGAAAAAAAAAATCATTAACACATTTCCTATTAACTAGCAAGACTGCTAAAATAAACTGAATAATCTGCTACTACCATTCCTAACTAGATTTAATAGCAGTGATGTCACAAGTCCAGAAACGGCACAGCAAGGTTGCTGGAAAGAAGACAGAAAAGATATTAAACACTGCACTAAGTAGTGGTAATTGTGAAATTTTATTTTATTTTTTTGAAGTCACAAAAGAGGGTAGAAAACAGAGATGAAGTGTTGGACGTGTAAATAACCAACAATAGATGTAATTGAACAAGATAAAAAAATGAACTTAAATTAATATATTTTATATGAGAAAATAATTGGTACAAAGACTGAATTAGAACCAAGATTTTCAAGGTCAAGCACACACTTCCTTAGTCCCTCAAATACCTCAACCCTTAAAAGAATATTTAGTTTGGAATGGTGTTAATTCTGGCCAATGGTAGCCTCTAAATGCACTTAATGCTCTCCTAATTTCTGGCATGAAATAGCTGGAATAAAAAACATGGAAAATGTGTATTTGAGGTATTCCACTAATTCCACACCACTATTTAAGGTAATTTCAGTTACGTTCCTATGGCTTTTGAGCAAAAAAGCAAGCAGTTTTACTGTATGTACACAACATTGAACATCAATATTTAAATTAATTTTATTAATAACCTACATTCACTGTGGATTTCTAAGATTTACATCCAAAAAGCATATTTTATTTACATGCTGTTGACATTTTAAAGAAAATGAAATAAAATCTTATTTGTTTAGGAATTATGATCTATCCCAAATTAAAAAAGATACATTTAACACCACAAAATGTTTAAAACATTTACAATAAAAAACAGCTTTCTGTGCCAATTATACTTATTCTCTAAGAATGTAAAATTGCATTGATAACTGCACGAACTACAATTAAGACTTGAAACATTTAAAACCTGAGAGTCAAATCTAGACCTGTTTGTTTTTGTTGGTTTTTTTTTGTTTTGTTTTGTTTTTAAAGAAAATCCTACAAGCTAATATGCCCTTATGTTAAACTAGGCACAGACTGGTCAGTGGTCAAGCAAAAAAAAAAAAAAACCCAAAAAAACCCCCACAAACCAGTGCATTATTTCTGCAGCTCCAAAAAACAGATCACTATAAATTTGTTGCAGGAGTTTGATAAATGTCAGGCCTGCCAGCCACTGTACCTATTGAAATAATGAGTGTCTTTGGCCAACTCCTGTGAGGGTTCCTACATTTATGTAAGCATGCATTTGCTTAAGTATGCATCTGGAATCTTTGAGGTTTCCCACCTCAAACGTACATATACAGGTGTTTCAATAGCTAGATCAGATTAAGAAAAAACAAACAACAAACCACCAAGACACACACAACCCCCCCCCCCCCCACCAAAACATGAAGAGCCACAGAATGTTAGGAATACTGGCCAGAAAACATTCAAAGTCTAATGAGAAGTTTTATATTAACCCCAAAGGCCTTTTAAAAATCAGCATAGCCCTGAAGCAGCATTAACTGTATTACTGAAGACCATGTACCTTACATTTAAAGAAGAAAATAAACTGTTGCACTAACAGGTATACCTCAGTGCGCTGCAGGGTGGAAAAGGTAACCACGCCTACGAAGCCTGGGGAAGAGAAGCACTGTGCACAACGTTACTCCATTGTGCAGCAGACATTTTATTTCTGCACCTGGAAACATTATGCTCCTTTTTGAATGAAATAGCTCTCTCCTGCCTCCTTCTATCCTTCAGAAACTGTGCTTGACCAAGAGCACCTGCCGGGAGGGGTCTGAAAAGGCCAGGATTTTCCCGTTCTGGAGCTATTGTCCACGGCTTTAATGGTTCACCCTTCTCATGCAGATGGTGGCAAGTAGTGGTCCTTCCAGGCTAAAAGCAGGCAGGCTGCAGCTGATCAGCCTTTACAGGCAGCCTTGCGTCCTAGGCTATGCAGAAGCTTGCATTTAACTAAATTGACATTCCCTGGCACCCAGAAACTCATCTCAAATGACCACCCAAACCATTCATGAAAACAAACACATGAGTATCTGTAGCTCCAAACCAAAGTTACTCCAAAATTTCACAGGGACTGATCTCTGCCATGGAAGCATTTCATTAGAGCATTAAACTTAACTGCACCATATGGCAACACATTCAAGTCTACTTATGCCACATAAGCCTAACTTAGAATTTGAAAACTAGGTCTGCATTAGTACTACTTCACCTCCTTCACCACTAAGACAATGTAAAACCAACTCCCAGCATAAGCTTTTTTCCTGGGTTTAGCATCTTTCTTCTCCTAAGGCACTTGCAGGAACAAGCACACAGGTCCATTTATTTACACAGAAATAAAATCAACAATGTAGCAAACATGCTTGTAAGTAACAAGAAAACTGTGATATCTGCTAATTAGGTGACACATTTTACTACCCAATGTAGCACTACCAAATGGTTTTTTTCCAAGCCCAAAAAACTTCTTATGTTACAGTGGGTTCTATAAGGGATTTTTTTTTAATGTTTTACAGGAATTACCTTTAAAAACCAAACAAACAACCCCCCCCCAAAAATGAAGATAAACAGTCACAAGTTTTGTCATTCATTAACATAAAGCAGCAGATACATTGAAGAACATTCTGCTATTAATACATAGCAAATCAAACTTTTTCTAGTATTTGAGTTTAAGATGGTGTGTTTCATCCCTTTGACTCTGAGAATAAAAGTAGACTAATTTTAATTAAAAAAAGAGCAAGTGTATACAAATTAAGAGAAAACTGCAGGAGTTAGAATATACATGACTTCATGCAATGATACTATACTTCATCCTTAGAAACATACAAGATTTCAAAAGTCACCCTTTGTGGAAATAAACTCTTCCAAACTACTGAAAAAAAATAAATAACTAAACATTCGGTACACTGCTAAGGTTTTCACAGGTGATCAAGAAGGTGTTGACTCAGTTTCTTTGCCAGCTACTGTTTGACAAACCTTGCTCTCATTCACTGTTCAGAAGAGTTCTCATCCCATCAACAGAAGATTGCTTGGCACCAATAAGGCAAATCACTTGGTGCAGTTTTTACTAAGGTTAAATAAACCCATGATGTCAACCATTGCTTTTCGGATGTTTTTTCCAAAACGATGAGAATCCTTTAAAAATAAACAAACAAAAAATAACACCAAAAACTTGTGCTGTCAATTAACAGTCATTTTTCTAGGCAAAAGAAGGCACCTGTTAACATTTTGTAATTTTGGACCTCATGGAATTAGGGCATGTATTATACAATAAAATGGGAAATTTAAACCCCGCAAATTTTAATGCTATACAAATTAATCCAGGTTTATGCTATTACTGACTAATGAGTTCTTCATTATGCATTTACTTTCCTGCGGACAGAAATGAGATCATCTCCTTTTGAAATCAGATGCATCTATAGCTTTCTGTTGCTTTAAAATAGGTGAGTTTCAGTATTGTTTTTTTTCATACAAGATTTTGCAAAAGCTAGTTTTCAGAAAACAAGAGAATGTTCAGAAAGTTTATGACCTAGAAGTACTGAAAGCACAGAAAAACATTTTGAGTTCCTGTCAGAATCCTGAATCTTTTGCCATTGAAAAATTAGATAAAGTATTGAAAATGAAAATCGTAATTATCTAAATGTAAACAAACTATGAACTTGTTCTGTTTATTCTACGTGTCAGATGAATGGTACAAGAAGAAATTAAGATTATAAATATAAATTACTAGCTACATTACAGGACCTACTACAAAGACCCTAGTAATACCAAGGCTACAAGCATGGAGTGCTGCCTTTTCTGTACAGACCTTTGACTTGACTAATAAATAAAAAAATACAGGGAAATTTAAAGTACAAGCTAACAGGCATGTGAAGAAGAATTTGAACGATGAAAAAACAAAGTTGTGTTTCCTAATCTTTAATGATTAACCGAAGTCACCAAGATCGCTCAAACAAGTTAAGGTCAAGAGACAAAAATTAGTTCAGCTATGTAATTCTGAACAAACTCAGCATGTTTAATTAAAGTCAAAAATCTAAAGGGGAAGGATGAATTGAAGCTCCCTCAAAGCAGGCCTCTGCAACAGCAGGATACTGAATAGATAACACCTACTACGTTCTAATAATGGGTGGTATTCTAATGATTTTATGATTAATTGTTTCTCAAGCACAGATTACAATTTATGGGCCAGCTTCTGTCAGTATTATTTAAAGCAAGACCACCTAGGGAAGCATACATTTTACTGTCTTTACATATGCAGCCAGACACAAATCAAATCAAAACTGTAATAACAAAAACCAGGAGACACTCATCCTACTGCTTATGGGACTGATATCAATCATTTTACATGAGTTCCAGGGAATTACACGTGTAAAGATAACCTTGGGCCACATGCTTTCTTTATGCTTGAAAGCATAAGTGGAATAGAATATAATTTACTTGTTTTATAAGGCTATTAAATTTATGGAAGTGAAGACAAAAAACAAAACCACAACAAAACACCATATGTAGAGAAAGAAAAACTACATTATTATTTTATGTTGCAAATCCTACTAATTTCTTTTAGACAATGGAGTAGAACAGTTTTATAAGCAGATATCAGAACAGACTTACTAAACTGTAGGGAAGAACTGACTCTTACCGTCTCAGAACAAGATATTTTGCTGGAGACATGGAAATGGATGGAATTTTCATCCAACATGATATAAGAAACACCATAACCGTCATCAGCCACCTACAGGAAGAAAGAAGAGAAAAACAAGTTCTAAATTTTTTATTTTTCCTTCCATTCCTAAATTATCTTATACATAATTACACAATTCTTACTGTGTAGTTTTTAACATCAGTTGCAATTTCTCCTCAAGAAAAAATTAAGCTTCCACATTTAATACATTATTTCTGAAGACTGATTCCACTTAAGGAAACAGTTCTAGTCTCATCTGAAGTGCACAGGATTAACATTTTCTAAATATATGTCTGCAATATTTCACAACTTTAGTATTTTAAAATAGAATACTTGTTCAAAGACCTTCTTCTGTCAACATCTGGTCCTAAGCAGCTATACAGCTTCAGTGCTTAAGTAAAAGGAATAAACCAGTTCAGTTGTATACCTAAACATCCTGTTTCATGGGATCACTCTGCAGATATAAACAAATACAGTCTAGAAATACAGAGTATACACTCCTTGTATTATGAAAACTTGCCCAAATGTGAACCGACTCACAGCAAGGTATGATTCCGAACACCCATATAATGAGCAAAGCCTCTGGTCTGATTTCAACATTAGCAGCATTAACTGTCCCAAGTTTCAGTCTGATATTATATTTAAAGTATACATAGTAAATACAAACTACCCTGCTGCCACCAAGCTTCTTCTCTCTCCTAACTCAAAGGATCATAACCTTCAAACTCTTTGCTGCCACTGCTGCAAAGCAGCCTGATAGTCTTCTTTCCATTAGTGCTACAGGGCTATATTGTAGAGAAAGCTTAGGAAAAAACCAAACCACAAAAAAAAACCCCAACAACCACCACACACATGGAAAGCCTGACGTACTGAACCTTTGGGCTACTTAAGTAAATCAGGGCACAGTTTCTGTAAGCATACAAGAAATGATGAAGGGAAATGTAAGCAGGGTTATTTGGAAAGCCAGACAACTGAAGGAGGAAAGTAAAGGAATGAAGAAACAGTCAGAAGGAAGCAGTTAATGTAGCATTAACAAAAATAAAAGGAGAAAAAGTGTTGGAAATTTCTACAGCCGAAAACCTATTTTATTGCCAGACCGGACCTTTTTTTTTTGATTCTAAATACTGACTTTATAATCAGCTGGAGCATGCCAGTTTCTCAAGACTGAGCAGCATTGCAATAGCAAGGCTTCCTTGATAATGCAATTTAAACTTATTCCAACTTCAAGAACTTCTGAAAACTGGATCAAAAACACGAATTAAAAAGAAAATTAAAACCAAAACAAATCAAAACCCACAGAAAAAACAACTTCCAGCTTGACAAACCAGACAAAATACACTGTACTTGCCATCCTAATTTCTGTGTGGCAAAGAGCAGCCCTGTGATCACTCTCCTTGTTCTTTCAACAGAAAGGCTTTTTGCAAAGAGAATCTAGTCTATAGCCCCGTAAAGTCTGCTTAACAGGTCTTGTAAACATCATCATCAATGGCCATGTTCAAATCCCAGTCTAATACTACAGCAAGTCAGAAGCTTGTAAAATCTCTAACACTACATTAGTTTCTTGGAAGTCTACAGAAGCTGTAGAACATGTTTTTATTCTTGACTTCACTGCTATTCACACTTAGGAAGGCAAGCAGAACAATAGGAGTAGCCTGATTTGGAGGAAAGCATGAACATATTTTTTAATTAACCAGGTAATATAAAGAACAAGTCAAGTATTATTAGTTTTACAAATCCCAATCTTAAAATCCAGTTTAAGTAATAAGGCATTTGTCACTGTAAAAATAGCTTGATCTACAGAAGCTCTGGGCATAAAGACCTCACTTTATCAGATCGCTCTGCCATGCAGCCCTGTACCACATTTGATAATTGTGTACATCCTTAAAAATAATCCATTCTTGTCATGGGATATGACAAAAAGGTGATTTAGATTTTTCGGACCACACCCACATCATGGGGAAACATTACAGATCTGAAATATTTAAACTAGTGTTTTCAAAATAAAACTGTTTTTAAAGGGGTACTGGTATTTAGCAAACATACCGGTCCAAATCCTCCACCACAGGACAACATCTCAGGGTTCTTCTTTAGATCAATGTGTTGCTGTGGTGTCTGACTAGTTGACAGTCTCCAAGGCTCTGACAAAACCTTTATTAGATATGAAAGAGATGCAAACAAGTATAACACACTACTTGAGAACATGTGACTTTCTAAAAACTAGTCAAGGTAAGTTAGAAAGGACTCAATAAAGCAGTATTAAGGATAACTCCAGTTCCCATTTCAATGGAATGAAAAATTAAGAAGGTTAAAAGAAACAGCTAAACTTGTCCCAATATGCAAACCATTAACACATGAGGTCATGATGTCAGTTCCTCAAAGAGAATGAAGTTCTTTCAATAGAAATGCTATTTCAAAACAGATTAATCTGGTCTATAGCCTGGTAAATTCTGCACAATGGGTCCTGTAAACAACAAGATCATCAATGGCCATATTCAAATCCCGCTAAGATACTGCATCAAGTTAGAAGCTTGAAAAATCTGTAACGATACACACGTATCTTGAAAGTCTGCAGAAGCTGTAGAAACTTTATTCTTGACTTAGCCACTACTCACATTTAGGAGGGCAAGCAGACAAATGTGAGTAGCTTAATTTGGAGGCAAGCTGGAACACATTTTTTATTAATCAGAAAACCTAAACAAGTGCAGTATAATTACTTTTATAAAACCCAACCTTAAAATTCAGTTTAAGTAATAAAGCATTTGTCATGGTAATAAACAGTGACATTAATGTTCTGCATTACAGAGATAGATATATAAATAAATAAATAAAAATCACAATACACAGCTCCTTTAACTCAGAGTAATTAAAAGTGATTTTGTCACAGTTCCAAAAAACCCATATTCTTGAGAGAAAACATACAGCCTCTGTTGTGCTGAATTGAAAATATGTAAAAACCACAAGCAACCAATAGCTTTTTTTGTAATACTGACTATATCTTTCTTGCAATCCTTAATAACGTGTATTATACTACAAAGCTCACAGAAATCATTACTACAGGTCTATTAATAAGTGTATACATAAAGTAAAATGAAACTAATTTGTAATCTACTAGCAAATGTTAAGCAATGCTAGCCAAACGCCTACCTTGCTTCTTGGAAAAATCAGTTCTACAAGTATGTAAGCAGATACCACAAAACACTAAGTAAACAAGGATTATTTACTCTAATTAATAATCAATAAAAGTCACTTACTTCCTTAAGGAAAGGAGAATCTACAGCAAGGTACTTGGACACGACATAAAGGCAGAAGAGATGGCGGTCAATGCCAGCACCAGTCATGGCAAGACGATATAAGTGCTGATGTTTGGCAGCAGCAAGTCGAAAGAACTTCAGCTTATTTTCATTCTAACAATGAAAAAAAGTTGAGGAAAAAAAATTACTTAAGTGAACTGTATTGAAGATGGAGGTGCAGAAACTAAGTTACAGCAATTGCTCTCAAACCTAGAGCACTTAAGGGTCAAGTACAAGACAAGACATGCAACTAATACAAAATACCAGTACCCTCTGGCTTTTTGGCCTCATGTATGCAGTTTCAAGTATTAGCAAGTGTCAACTAATACCTGCTGTAAACAGTGCATAATGAAAACAAATTTGTTATTTTAAGTGTGATCTACCCCCAGAATCACACATGATTACAACTTAAGTTTACTACATTACTGTGTATTTAGTTTCTAGAGACATTGGTCTTAAAAAGTTACAGAAGAGCAAATCTCAACATCATATAAGAAAAGTTGGAACTGCAACAGCTGTTTTAGAAAGCAAACCGACAACACGGAAGGTATTGGGGTCCATGAACACTGAACATTTTTTAAAAGCCTTCTCATAAGAGCTCCAGTGTTGGAAGTCAAGCGAGCAGGGCAGAAGGCCTGCTTGGCTGAGCAGGGATCTTCTTCTAGAACACAGAAGGAAAAGGAATGGATATGGACATTGGAAGCAAGGACAGGTGACACTGAAGAGATGCCATTTGCCACTGTATGGGGAAAATCTGCGTGGCCAAAGCATGATTCAGAGGCCAGCGGAGTTCAAGCTGGCCAGCACTGTGAAGGACAACAAAAAGGGCTCCTTACAAACAGGGACACAGACAAAGCAGATGCCTTCAATGCCTTCTTCACCCCTGCCTTGAACATGATGAAGGGATCGGGGACCCCCAGAGCCCTGTGTTGGAAGACTGTGACTGGGGCACGATAAACTCCCAGTGGATTCTCAACGTGTTTGAGGCTTGCTGCTCCAGCTGGAGACACATAAATCTATGGGGCCTGGTGGGATTTATCCCAGGGTACTAAAAAGTGGAACCTCTCTCCATTATTTTTTCAATGGTCTTGGGAATCTGGAGAGGTCCCAGTCCACTGCAAGCTGGCAAATGTTGTCCCAGTTTTTAAGAAGAGTAAGAAAGAAGATCCTGGTAATTACAGACCTGTCACTCTCACTTCAGTGCCTGGTACAACAATGGAGAAGGTCATTCTGGCAGTTATTGAAAAACAACTGAGAAGCAACGCAGTTATTGGTCACAGCCAGTAAGAGTTCACAAGGGTAGGCCTACTTAAACTAACTTAATTTTCTTTTATGACAAGGTCACTCATCTAGGTGGCCAAGGAAAGCCAGTAGATGTGAGGTGGTTTTGGATTTTAGCAAAGGTTTTGATAACTGTCTCTCAAGTTTTGTCTCTCTAGACAAAATACTCAGCGTACAGCTAGACAAATCCATAATATATCGGGTAAACAACTGTCTGATGGGTCAGGCCCAAAGAGTTATAATAAATGGGGTTACATCAGGCTGGCAGCCAGTCACCTGTGTGGTTCCCCAGGGCTCAATTTTAGGGACAGTGCTCTTTAATGTGTTTATAAAGGATCGGGAAGCAGGAGTTTAACGTACATTCAGTAAGCTTGCTGATGATACTAAATTAGGAGGAGCTGCAGACTGCCTCAAGAGGCCCTACAGACCTAGATCTAGATAGACTAGAGAGCAAGTGCAAGATTCTGCACATCTGATGGGGTAATCCTGGTGTCCTGCTTTCCCAGGAGCAGCCCCCAGCCCAGCCATGCAGGCCATGAGCAGCCCCCAGTCAGGGGGAGTTCCAGCCAGGGCAGCTGCCCCACGGTGACTCCCAGGTGGATCCCACCCACTGACACCACGCTCAGTATGGAAGGAGGGAGTTCACTGGGGGGGGAGTGTTTCCTCTTGCTGAGGCTCCTCCCTCTTGGTCTGCTGCTCCTTCTGCTGCTCCCAAGGACCAGGCTGAGGATAAGCTTATACACTTTATGTTGGTTTTTGTATCTAACCAGGACTGCTGACAGATGATGGAGAGCAGCTTGGCAGGTTCCTCCACCAGCTCCCTCAGCACTCTCGGGTGGATCTCATCTGGCCCCATGGACTTATGGGTGTCTAATTTGCTTAGCAGCTCCTTCACTACTATTTCCTGGATTATGAGGGGATTATTCTGATTTCCATCCCAATCTTCCAGCTCAGGGGACTGAATACCATGAGGATAACTGGTTGGACTGTTAAAGACCGAGGCAAAGAAAGCATTAAGTACCTCAGCCTTTTCCTCATCCTTGGTAACAGTGTTCCCCCTTGCATCCGATAAAGGATGGAGTTTCTCCCCGGTTCTTTTTTTGTTAATGTATTTGTAAAAACTCTTCTTATTATCTCTTATTATGAAGGGCAGTAATGAATCCACAAGCCTGAAAGTCAATCATGTTTGTAGTAATCATTAAAAAAAAAAAGCGAGCAGAATGAAGTCTGCTATATATATGATCTTGCCATGTATGGGGCTACCTTATTCCTTAATAAAAATGCAGATGTTAACTGCAGAAAAGTAATTCTGACATTAGGACTACGTCAAAATTACTTTCTATATACAGAGTAGTGGTACAGTAGCTGTGCCATACAGTTATGTATGATATGTTGACATGGCTGGATTTCCAGACTTGCACTGGTCTGATCACAGCTCTCAGCATACCATATTGAGAAATCAAGGAGAATTTTACCTACATAGAGCTTCCAGAAAGAGGAAGCAGTAAAAAAGTTTCTCTCTTTCTCTGTGCATCTATTTTCTTGCAGTAACAGTTATTCATAGAATCATGGGGCTAGAAAGAACCTCAACTGTTCATCTGCTTAGACTTCTCTGATCTGATCAACTAAAACTCTTTCCTGAAGGACCATTATGTAACCTACTTTCAAAGATTTTCAAAGTGAAAAAACAACCTCCTCAAGTAATCTGTTTCAGACTTCTCACTATTTCCCTCCTTACTCATTATCCTTACTAGCAGCAAATATTTCCATAATGTGTTTCTTGCTGAAATTTAAGTCTTCTTTGGATAGAGAACAGATTGTTCCCATCATCTCTGCATCAGCCTTTTTATCATCTTAAGCACAGCCTGGCTCCCTACCTCTTCCACGGTGTTCTCTCTTCTTTAGACTATGCAAGAATAATTAAATTCAAACTCTCTCACAAATCCTCCTCAGAGCTTTCTAACCATCCTTCGTGTTCAACTTTAGACTCTCTCCAATCCATCCACACCTCAAGTGTGGCATCCAAAACTGGACACACCACCTCAGCTAATGCTGTACTAGAAAAAAGGTGCAGAGACAAAAGACTACTAAAAATAAAGGGGCAGTACTAACTAAAGTGAGGGCTCCATTCTTTCCCAATGGCATAGCACCAAGAGCAGTCCATCAGTGCTCAGTTACTGATTATTATAGTCCTAGATCCTTTTCATGAGAACTTCTACCCATGCAGCTGTTACTCAGGCCTGGAGGCAATACTTTGAGTACATTCCTATTTAACAAAATCCTCTTTTTCAGGTTAATTATTTTTGACTCTGAAGAACTTGAAATTCCCTTCAGCTTAGTAAAACCTGGAAATGTAATGATTTATTTCATCAACTGTATCTGTGAAAACTGTGACTAGCAGTGGATTAAAGAACAGACAGCCCTCAAGACAACCTTCCTCCACTCTTCCATTTTAACAGCAAACATTTTAACCAGTATTGTCCAAGTTTTCCAACCCAAGAAGTTATCCCCTAGACCATGCTTCGTTTGCTAATCAGAACATCACAAGAAAGATTAAAAAGCCCACTGACATAAACACAGAAGAGCAACTACGTATTTCCTGTGAATAATACTTGCTTCCCTCTCAGAAAGGAAAGCCTAACTGGCATGAGATTACTTGTTTTAGAAATCTATTTTTGAGTTTTACAAGTCACAAATATTTCACAAGTCATCTCAGTTTTCTATAGTTCAGGAACTGTAAGAAATGGCATACTTGGCTAAGTTACTGCCATTATCTTTCAGTATAGCCTTGAATTTCTGCCATACTGACAGAAAATGTAGACTACTTTACACTGCATTTCCTTCCTATAAAATAAAGGCATCACTCTAAATGTTTAAAAACTGTTTGGGAACTTATATGGATATCTAGTAATAACTCATTTGCCTTATAGATTGTATAATGCAACAACACCGTGAACTTACACTTTCAGTTAGGTCTTCCATGGTTCGAACAAAATTACATGATTCAACAGTACACGAACGAACAGTTTCAGTCCTGCCTTCTCTGAACAAGCGTGTCATAGAGGCTTCATATGTTAAAGAAAATTTCCCCATGTCCTTGAAAAGGGAAAAACAAGAACTTAAAGGTTTTGCCAGACTTAACCTGTCTTTTTTAAGCAACAGTTCAAGGTAAGCACACAGGATATGAATCACTTCACAAATTAAACTCAACATTAAGTTTTTAGTAGCCCACCATTAGCAGTCTTACCTAAAGGCAAAAAATAAGATTAGTAGCAGGATTTGATAAACGTCAATAGAACCACCAAACTAGCAAGGAAAACACAGAGGGCAGTATATTCAGTCATCTTCAGTTTATAACAGGAGGTAATTTAAAGGCTATCAAAAACATATTTGAAAGTTCAGTGGCTTCCTAATTAACAGAACTGTAGTATGCAGTCAAGAAAACTGTAACATCTTTAAAAGTATTTTCAGTTAAAAGTTTAATAGCATGAAGACGCATGCCAGGGTAGAGATTTTCAAGAACGCGAGAACTGAAAACAGTCTGCAAAATCCAGGAAGTGTGGCTTCTGTATTTCTTGTAGATGTGCTCAATCTACAGATTAAAAGCTGCCAAATAATAGAAGTTTATCTAACGCATGTTAGCAACTCTACCTGTCTAAAATATACGTCAGAACAGATCACGAAAGTCTGTTCAGCTTTAGATTAAGAGGATGGGTGTTCAGAGGAAAAGGGGTGGGCAGGCAATCAAACTATTTGTCATGTAGCTACCCTAACCAATGGTAAGAAAGACTGTAGATGCTGATAGCAGCCAGGACATCTGGATGCTTTGAAAAACTATCTGAAATTACTTCTCACCAGAAGAAAAAAAAAAAAAAAAAAAAAAAAAAGGTAGAACAGTATATCAACAGTGACAAATAGAAAGCAAAATCAAAACCATACATGTCTGTTGGTACACTGATGTTTTCTGAAAGCATGTTATAGAAAAGGTGAACTAACAAGAAAACGCAGGCAGGCATTTCTGTTAATCCTATTAGGGAGTGTCTATGACTACTGAATTAAGGGCAACTCCAAACTAGAAGATAAGTTTAACATTGTTTAGATTATAAAACACAGCTACTAGAAGTCCAAAGTGCCGAGGGACAGACCGGCTAAGCAAAGGAGAAAAGTTTGCACAAGTGTCAATATGCCAGCCTTTATCTCCAGCTAGTAATCAGTTTAATGTTTGCACCAATTTCCATTGAATGTCTTTAATAACCTTGCACAAGCAGTACAAGATTACTGTAAAGTACTTTACACAGTCACATTTTAATCACAAACACACTATATCAAATTTAATGAGATTCTACAAGCCAGAAACAGTCTGTTCTTCTTACCCGATAGTGAGCAAGCTGCAGGGCAAGTTGCACGAAGCCATCAGGGCTGGTTTTTGCTTTCTTTATTAGTCCCTTCCCGAAAGCATCAAAGAAAAATGAATGGAAGTCCACATCCTCTGCCAGAGTGACTGCAGTGCTCAGAGACCTCTCAATCACTTCTTGACACTAAAATAAATCAGTCAATAAATACCTTTATGCACATATGCATGCACTCAAAGGCATTTGAGATAACTGTTCAAAAAGTGCAAGTATTTTTAATCAATAAACAAGAAATGCTGCCTTTATGCATGCCAGGAACATCATTATCTAAATAACCTCCCTTTAGAGAATAAAGGACTTTGACAGAAAGTTAAAACTCAAAAAGTTAATTTAAAAAAAGAGTTTTAAGTCAATACACATCAGGAGGCCCAAAATTATTTTTTTTTTAAAAAAAAAACACCAGCAGTAATACAGTTCAGACCACTAAAATTTAAAAGAATGACCCACAGAGATAGAACAGCAATAGTTGTATGCCTTCTAATATGCCATACATGTTTGTTTAAACATGTCACCAACCATTACCTTTTTATTAAAAATTAAAATCCAAATAGGTAATGGCAGTTTGCCTTGAACTCAGGAAAAAAAAAAACCAACCACCCCACAAAAAAACCTTATCAGACACGTATACATACTTTTGACCACAAAAAGACAGCTAATCTCAAGGAACTATTACACAAGAGCATTCATTGTGACAATAGTGATGAAAACCCAGCAACTAAAACTTCGTTTTAATACAGTTACTATTTAAAATATGTGGCCACTTATTTTTGACACGTTGCCAACCAAGAAAGCTTCTACTAAGAAGCTGGCATTTTCTGTCCAGAATTTTTAACAAGTGATGTTAAAAACCCCCAGTATCTTTTTAACTGAGTAGCATCCACACGTGAAATACACACCTTCCAGGACTCAAAGGAATTTAAAGCTGATTTAAGGTTATTAGTAATTACTGAAATGATTTGACTGCTCAGGAAAAGACTAGCTTCCTCCTCAAACTGTTCTGTACTTACTTCTTCTGGAATTTCCCACTGTAGTTTGGTAGGAATAGGAATATTTTGATTGGTATCTCCTTTGCAATGCCCATCTTCTGAATAGCCCAGTTCAAGATACTCAGTTGCCATGACATTCTGCAAAGAACGATACTTCTTCAGAATTGCAACACATTACATGTTGCTGTGGAATGAGGGTTTCATTGTGAAATCAATATAACCCATTTCCAGTACATAGTGAAATACAGTATACAACCCATTTATAATACTGAAAACAACTGCAAGTGAAGTCCTCTGTTTTACCTCTTATTTTAAGGCATTTTCATTTCCGTTCTGAGTGGGAAGAATACCAGATATGCACAAACATCTATTCAATTACACTGATGCATTTGGTTAGATGCTACTGAATTATTCACAATGTTTGAATTAAAAATCCACCTCGAACTTACTAGTAATAAAGAAGTCAGTCTTAAGAGTTTTAGATTTCACAAGCTTTGTTCAATTTAGATTCTAGAGAATTTCTGCAAGTTTGTTATCTGTCAAAACGTCTTCATCGAGAAACAGTTTATTTCAGAGTAAGAGCAATGCATCCCACTCAAAATTGCTGTTTATTTTACATGCGCACTAGAGCTCTTGGGTGGGCAAGTAGAATGTTTTCAAGATAAACAATACAGCTTGAACAACAGATAAAAAAGGCTGTCTTACAAGATTCCAAACAACCACCTCAATGTAAAAAAATAAAATTATCAATAGATTTGAATCGGCCGAATAAGGAAAGAAAATGCTTCACAAAAATCTATTGCATGCCAACATTTATATCTCTAATATCTTCTTTTAATTTTCTCACTAAGTGCTCAGAACATGCTAACTATGAAATAAAGCTTAATCCATTCTATTCCAAAAATTGACAATTGAGTCAAGTCCATCTCAGATCAGTTTGGCCTTCTTTCTTCCCTGGCTGGAGAATGCAATGAGGATTTTTTGTTCTTACACACATGGAAATGCTCACATAAAAATTAGGAAATTACTTGGGGGACCAGTCAGACTTGAGACCCATTTGCACAAAATACATTATGAAATCAAAATTAGCTAATGTTTATGAAATAGTTTTGAGTGATTGAGTCCTGTACCTGTTTATAGGTTTAAGCTTCAAAAAGAAAAAAACAAAAACAAATAGCATTTCAAGTAATAAACTAAGCTCATGATGAACAAACCTGACAAGAAGTGCATTTATTCTATTCATTGCAAATAAATACAAGAGAATTTAAACAGCATATCAATCTGCAACTCATCAAACAATGGCTTAGAGGAAAAGTTAAACTCTGCATCATTTCCTTATATTTTAAAAGTATGGGATTTTTATAGCATAAGAAAGCTTAAGTGCTTCAGGAATACTTATATATGCAAGATACAATGCCATAGCAAAGAGGCAACATTCTATTTATTTAGAATATTATAAACAAGCTAGATGGAGAGCTCTATCACCTTTCTATGAAGATACCTATGCTCATTAAAATGTAATAAAGACTTTCAATTTAAAGGACAGCAACCTTTACTTTTAAGCAAGGGTTTTTTTGTTGTTGTTTGGGGGTTTTTTTTTGTGAAGTTTTTGGGGGGGTGGTGTTTGGCTTTTTTGTTGTGGTGTTTTTTCTTATTTTATTTTTTTTTAATTCTACAGTTGCAGACAGAGACCCATAATCACTCATCAGCAACGTGAACGCAAGGGATTGAAAGTACTGATCTTCAGGACTGTTGCACAGACATTATCTTCTGCATTAACTTTTTGTACTGAACACCTACCTCCCACAGGTGTCCAACAATAGGCGCATCTGCCCAAGAGTGCTCTGCATTCAGACCCATTTTGCCATTTTTGAATACTATAAGAGTGAATGTTTTATCAAACCACCTACAAAAGGAAATCACATTTCAAAAGCATTTTTATACTGTAACTGCAACTCTCTTAAAAATTCACATTCACATGCACTAGTTCTTGGATTATTTTATTTTTAGTAATAGTTTATTTAAATAAATAGACATAAATAGAATTTTGTCAACCATGTGAACCTCATGAAGTTCAACAAGGCCAAAAGCAAGGTCCTGCACCTGGGCCAGGACAGTCCCCAGTATCAATAGACTGGGGGACAAAGGGACTGAGCAGATCTGCAGAGAAGGACTTGGGGTACTGGTGGATGAAAAATTGGACATGAGCTGGTAATATGTACTTGCAGCCCAGAAATCCAATTACATAGAAGCTGCACAGTTGGCAGGTTGAGGGGAGGCGATTCTCATCCTCTACTCTGCTCTTACAACACCTCACTGCATACAGCTCTGGGGTTTGGAGTACTGCATACAGCTCTGGGATTCCCAGTACAAGAAAGACATGGACCTGTTAGAGAAGATCCAGGGGAGGGCCACGAAAATTAACAGAGGGCTAGAACACTTCTCCTGCGAAGAAAGGCTGAGAGCTGGGGATGTTCAGTCTGGAGAAAAGAAGGCTCTGGGGAGACCTTCTTGTGGCCTTGCCTTTTGATATATGGAGAGTGCTTACAAGAAAAAAATGAGAAATACTTTTTACTGTGGCCTGCAGTGACAGGACAAGGGGCTATGGTTATAAACTGGAAGACGGTAGACTTAGATTCGCCATAAGGGAGATGTTTTGGGTTTTTTTTTTTTTGGGGGGGTGGGGGTGGGGTGTTGTGGTTTTTTTGTTTTGTTTTGTTTTTTACAGTGAGGGTGGTGAGACACTGTAACAGGTTGCCCAGAGAAGGCATGGATATGCCCCATCATTAGAAGTGTTCAAAGTTGGGTTGGACAAGGCTTTGAGCAACCTGATGTAGTGAAAGATGTCCCTGCCATGGCAAGGAGGGTGGACTAGACAATCTTTGAAAGTCCCTTCCAACCAAAATCATTCTGTGATTCTATGAAATTTATCAGCTTATAAATTACCAATTCATAGGTATTAGCCACGTGAATTAGTGAAATTCTGAAAGAGAGAAGGCGCTTTCCACAGAATCAACACTGTACCTGTCATAACATCTGCCATGTATTAAAGATTTTGCATATGCATCCAGTGACTTCACTGGATCTTCTTTCCTGTACCCTTGCTCGATGTCATCCAGTGTCACAAAAAATGCTGCTTTTTCAACAGCATCTAAGGACTGTTTGTTCTTTCCACGGCTAAAATAAGCCTGTCGAGCTTTAGCCCATGGCACTCTGCAAAGAGAATTTGGTTTATAGCCAGATTATGTGAATTTGTCAATGTTTTATCACCCTTCAGATCACTATAAGACATTCCTCCTACTTGTAGCAAAGCAACTACTTTCACTGCATTTAAACTATATCAGCAGTGCAAAGTTCTGAAAATACACATACAAAGTAATCCTAGGAACCAATTCAATATATCACCACACATGTGAAGCTTAATCCTCAAAAATTCAACACTTCCGCAGCATGCAGTATGTATAGCATAGATCATCTATGTTTATAACAAAAGAAAGTATCTATTATATGGAAGAGGGAAATTGTAACAATAATGAAAACAATTAACAGATTAATAACACATAAATCTAAGAGTTTGGACAACTGCCAATAAAAAGTTCCATAGTAAATGCCTGAAACAGATCTGAAGTTAAAGAAGTCCTAAACAATGTAATTTCTGTATGGTTACACCATGTTTAGTCATAAATCTGTGTGGTTTTCCCAATGAAAAAGTGTTTCAGTTTGTTTTAAAGCAGAAAGTGAAAAAAAGGAAAGGCTCCTGGTAAGGAAGAATATTTAAATCCACAGCTCTTTCTCTCCCTTATCCAGAAGCAACTAGACAGATTGAACTAAATTTGTCACAATTTAATCAAATTCAGTGATCTTGCACCTAGAACCAACCGAGTACACACTGCTTTATTTTGTAGGTGCAAGTCATGAATTTGGAGTAACAGCTACTGAATTCACATTATCAATCTTAATTTTTAAGATATTCTTTAACATGCCAGTGAACCCCAGAGTAGATAGAGAACTCAAATAATTCAATACGTACAATACTGTTATGGTAAACATAACGTAACCAAACTTCTCCAGCTAAATCTAGGTAATCTGTATATAGGGTTGCCACTGCAAAATTACTTTTAACTCCACATAGTTACAAATAACTGGAAAGCGATTACATGTTAGCAATATACAAAATTGGTGATCAAGGTATAACCAACTGACTGTA
This sequence comes from Podargus strigoides, assembly GCA_028020825.1. NCBI lineage: Eukaryota > Metazoa > Chordata > Aves > Caprimulgiformes > Podargidae > Podargus > Podargus strigoides. The sequence goes on from CM051633.1 coordinate 8,646,767, forward strand.
GACCATTTTAAAATTCCAAAGCCAATATTCAATTAGTATGTTACGCAACTATTTCTCAATATTAAAATTAATTTAAAAAAAAATAATAACCCCCATACCTATCTCCTGCAGTAAGAGCTGCTAGTTTCTCTTCACCAGCCTGAGGCTCTGAATCATCATCAAGAATTCTTTGCATTTGCTGTTCAATTTCTCGGGGTTTCAACAGTCTACCATCATGGTACAGCCACACTTTGAAGTAACGGCCCTTATGATACACCACAATGTGTTTGCTGTCTTTCACATGCTGAAGAGTATCTAGAATTACAATCACTCATGTGAAAACAAAGCTGAAGTCTCAAAACATTAATGCAATAAATAACATGAAATGACTACTGCATGCACCACCGGTTAGTGATAGGTTATGTATTTTAACACAGTAATAAAGAGTGTGGAATAAACTGCTCCCCCATGTCATTTCAGCACAATGATTCCCGCATGAAACAGTCCAATACCCAGATGTGACATTTTTTTCCATATATAGGACATCAGTTTCCACACTTGGACACCAATATTAAGCCACTAAATCTGTACTTCTGTATCTGAAAAGTGAGCACTAGTAGTGCAGTCTGATTAAGCAGTCAGCAAAAGAACACACTAGATGAGTATGAAGAAAGGTACTTTCAAATCATCTGCATTCAAGTGCTAGAAAATTCACAGTACAATCTATGGGGAGTCTTAAAACAGACCAAATTTAGTACCATAAGCTTTTGTTCACATTTATCCTAGCAAATGCAGAGGAAATACTCCATCTATGGCCATACAGTGTAGTGTTATGGAAGTCGGTGAAGCAGAAACCTAGGCCCCAAATTTTTCCTCACTTTAATATTTATATAGCTTAACTGGGATAAGCCTGAACTTAGCCAGGAATTGTACCAGGCATTGTATCAAACCACTGATGGTTTCTACAGCAGCCAGGAAAAGTCTTCAATTGACAAAAACTGTTAACTAAATTCCTTCACTGCCCCAAAGAACTGTTATATTCCTATGAATCTGAAAAGACCCATTACTGAGATGGTGAAGAAAGATGACATTGAAAACAAGGGCTGAGCCTAAAAGTCATGATTGAGAGATCTGAGAGACATTGTACCAGGAAAGAGTTCTATACTTTGGGTGCTCTAAGCTATCTGTAAAGTTTTGGTGGGTAGGTTGACCTATAGTTGAGCACTGTCAGTGTTAGGTTGATGGTTGGACTAGATGATCTTCAAGGTCTTTTCCAACCCGGATGACTCTGTATGCTCCATCTACTGATCAGAAGCAGTTTAATGATAATCATGTCTTTGGCTATCCACTTTGCATTTCTGCCAAAGAATTGTCTGCGATAATAGTGCTAGGATTGGTAAAAGCATCACTCCAACTGTCAAGTACATTAATACAATGGGTTGTGAATTGGGAGGAAACCCCACAGAGGGGGGGAAAGTAGCAATAAAGCAATCAGCTAGTGATGTAACCTTTTCTATAATCCCAACCTGAGTCAGGACACCCCAAGTATTTGTCTCATGCACATGATGTATCCGTACAAAAAAGACAACCTCTTGAGTGTAAAAAGCAAAAGTGAGATCATTAGTCACCTACATCAACAACTTCGTAAACCCTGGCAATTATCTTTCAGACACCTTACTTAGGGACCTAGAGACAGATTTATGCACCTGGAGTATAGATTTGTTGTAATTCAAAAAAAGTCCTTTCCCTTTTCTTGCCAGTTCAAGACGTTATTTATGTACATCTGAAGGTGCATGTTAACATGCTGCATGGGTTTCCTGTTAAAAAGAAATATGGGAATGGAAAGACATAAAGGCCCTTCCCTGCTTAAAAGAAGTGGTTCATTCCATGGCATGCTTTGTTAAAAGACATGAAGATTAAACAATTGCCTAAGTGACAGGATAAGATTTCATTAAGGTTTTACCAATTAACATAATGACATGCCAGTGTTTGTTTTTTTAAAAAAAAACCCAAAAAACCCAAAAAAACCCAAAAAAACCCCAAAACCAAAACCAAACACACTGCTCCTTTAGGAACTGTAACATACATAAAATACTTATAATTGAAATCAGGCGGCTTGAAATCAAGCTACTCAAAGACATTTTTCACAAATTCTCATATAACTGACTTATCCACATGCAGAATGACAAAAGCTGGTTTTCCTTTAGAAAAATAAACAATGAAAAACTGAAAAAGTAAAATAGGAAATGTGAAGTTCTTAGGAGGAAAATAAGGTGATTTTATGATTCTGACTGTACTTTAATTTGAAAGACTTTAAGCAGGAGAAACTGAGGAGGACCATTAAGATATACAGGGTGTATTTTAATCTGGTGTTATGATCAAACAAGAACAGGACAAGGGGCAATGGGCACAAACTGGAACACAGGAGGTTCAGTCTGAATAAAAGGAAACACTTCTTTACTGTGAGGGTGACAGAGCACTGGAACTGCCCAGAGAGGTGGTGGAGTCTCCGTCTGTCTGGATGTGTTCCTGTGGTCCCTTCCAACCCCCACCACTGTGATTCTGTGAAACAGCACACTGTTTAATCTACGCTTTTGTGCGAAGCTCATTTCAGACTAAGAGAACCCCAAATCCAAAGCTAAATGCAAGCAGTTCACAGCTTTTATTTTATTGAGGACAGGAAATGGGCACAGGTAGCACTTTCAAAACTTGATGTACTCTAAGTAACAATGGCTCATACACTAGTTGTCTAATAAAAAATTACTAGTCTACTTAAGCTACTAGTTCTTGATCAGGGAGTAATCACATCAGGGATATGTTTTTCTCCATTTTGCAGATGAAGGAAGCTGAGGCATAGCTAGGAAATAATTCCTCAATAATCTACCAGAGGCCAGCAGCAGAACAGAGAGTAAAATCCTTATCTGAGACATACACTCGCAAGAGGATAAAGCAGTAGGTGCAATTTCCCCCCTTATCCAACTTCATGCAGTACAGCAAACAGACCTCCAGCAGGGAAGAGAAGGCACATCCCTGTGTCTGTTTAGAAACTCCTTATGGTTTTTATTCTGTACTTGAGTGATACCAACATGCTTAAAGGCAGACTGAAATATAAGAATGAGTTACAGATTTCAAAAGAAAGTTTAAAAATATATCCCATCTTTAAGCAGCAGCCCATATATAAATTCCCAATGGAGGTGACTAACCAATAACCCCTTGCATTCCAAATTTCCTAGTGATTGCTCTCTGTACTAATCATGACTTGTCAGGATAACTCTTCCAAATGCTGCATTTCATTCTGATGCTACCACAATGATGCAGTGTTGGATAAACACGTGAACTCAGTTCTAAGAGGCTCTTCAGTGTATAACCAGATCAGAGAAACCTAGATAGAGCTTAAGCTTTTGTAGAAAGCACAGCAACAAAAACTGCCACTCAAACCTGCTGTGAAATTATTAGTTTGCTTCTCAAATAAGATGAAAATGGATTGCAACATTTTCTTCCACCTGTTGACTACAAATGTTAGTATTTCTAGATGCAGTCTGCCTCCTTTTACAGTGACAAAACTTGGGGAAAAAAAAAAAAACCACAAAACCCCCATCAACAAAAAAAGCCACTTTAGCAGTAAGATCATAAAAAACAGCTTCAGCCTGGAATATTTAGGATAAGCTGATGGAGATCTTTGGAGGCTACCTTGAGGAGAAACCCATGATGAACCTTTAGGGATACATTACCTTTAGAAAAATTACACCATATGGAGAAGAATCAGCCTCACGATCTTGGATGAGGTACTGACCATCAAAAAAATATGGTATTTTTATGTTGAGATACAACAACAAACGATTTAACATTATTAATTATTATCATTATTAGTTTGCCATTGACTGAAGTGAAATGCTTTTATGTCTATAGGCAGTGTTAATGAATGCATGCAATGAGAGCATATGTGCACCTACAGTAAAAGTGTACAGGAACTGTCACTTAGATACAATTATTTTTGACTGTGCTATCATTATTGCTTGTGATCATGGAAACATATCCTTAGTCTCCCACCATAAGCAAAAGTTGCAGGATCAGACTCAGGTGAAAATGACCCTGCTGTAAGTAAACAGGTACACCCTTATACTCAACATTAAAATGCGAAAACTTAATTTACTCAGTGTAGGATAATCAGACCATTGCTAGGAGTTAGGGCAGGGCAGGAACTAACAAAACCCAGAGTATATGTTTTCTTAATATGTTACAGAGAAAGTTTTACAGGTGATTTCACTTTCGCTGATGTCTTACAGTACATACAAAAGGTCAAGGTAAGAGTGGCATTGAAAGCCTTGACAGGACTAAGACTGTACCTGACTCTAAACCATGTAAACAACTAGTACTGAATATATGTTCACATTGAGAAGAACACATTTGGATGTTGTTGTGAATCATAAGCTAAAAGGAAAAAGGGAAAGTCAAGCAACCAAAATATTTTAAATGGCTGACATAAGAGAACACAACTTTTACGAATATAAAAACATGGATACCCAAAGATCCTGAAAGAGTAGAATACAGAAAAGTAAAGGATATTTATAAATTAAATACACAGGGCAGATGACAGTTTCTTCAAGTTAGTTTCTAATTTTAGTAAAGGAAGAGACAAAAAACAGTGAAGAAGTTTCAAAATCACCCCAAAAGGAAAATCACCTCCGCACTCTACAGCAATTCATTATTTCCCAAGTATCAGAATACAGTATCAGTGTGTCATTGTGTCTGCCAGATCCTTACCTGGAAAAACAGGATTTTAGCAGAAAATACCCCAAAACCTGAATTCCATTAAGGTGTTTATTCTCCGTGGCTGACTCTGCTTACCTGATTCCTCTCCTGGGATACGGGAGGTATTAAACATCCGTTCCCACTGAGCTGAGCAGAGTGGAACAGTAGATCCCATCAGAAGAATCTGTGCCACAAATGTACATTAAAATGTAATTTTGCATACACAATTAGCAAATTAAAGAGGAAAGGAAAAAAGAGTCTGGTTAAAAAGCTGTAGAACAGTAAGATTTAGAATACATTAACTCCAGGGTTTTTTCCACCCCTCACCGCATTCGTTGTCTTTCCTTGAACTACATGTGGAAGATGCCACTGACATTCCAGCAGCTGTACTTTTTTTCCCTCCTACCAAAAACTCACCCTTCAGGAGGGATGACTGAAGCTAGCTAGCATCTGAAATCCAAAGAGCTCTCAACAGCTGATCCAGATGCAAGACTTACACACACAGCATGCACTACCTTGTAATTTCTTCTTCTAAAGCTATTTCTGGCTGTGTAGGAACAAAATTTCATGTTTCTCAGATTTGTAGTTACATACAACTGATCACATCCTGCCACGATCTTCAACAAAGCTACTTAATTGTTTTCACATTTGTTCACTACAACACACAGCCACTAAACAGAACAAATTCAGAATGGGATTCACCTTGCTTTTCTTTGCTACGTAGAAATTAGTGCAACACAGTATTTTATCGTCATCTATAGCTAGGCTGCCACTGGCCCACTCCCGGCCTCACGGTCCAGTCCTTTGTCCCAACTACCCCTTGTGCTCACACTACATGATAGCACAGACTTTTCAGACTACTCAAAAGTAATATTACATGCTTAGCACATATCAATAACATCTGTTATACAGAATACTTAACATATGCAAGTACAAGCCTCTATTTGTCTTTTGGGAAAATACATATGCTACTTTCCAACACTGCAATTAGTTGGTATGACAGAATCCTGTGGTTTTGATAGTTGGTATTTTCTCCCCATATGCAATCCAAGTGATAACCAAGATGTTTGGAACCACAAATTTAGTTACATCTTACATGTAGTTCTGACAATAAGACATTCCTCTCCTTTCCCATTCTGAAAACTGATCAACTTCTTACAGACTCTGCTGGAAAAAAGATCAAAAGCCATTTAAACTGATATACATACTGGCTTGATTTCCTGTCTGTCCAGTTTTTTCCGATAGAGCAGGATGGCATGGATAACATTACCAGCTCTAGCTGCCTGCAGGGTTGTGGGAGATAAATAAAGGAAGTCCTGTAAAATACATAGAATCGTAAGTTAATGATTACCAGACTACATTTAAGAAGAAATACTGGTAGTACTTCTCATTCACATACTTAAAAGTTCATTCTGGTCCATATAGAAAAGGCTTTAAAACATATGAAGTGCACTAGCACAGTGAGTTGATGACCTGAAATTTAAATTTGTTCAACAGTCACAATCTGCTTAAACAGCACCAGTCCCAAAACGTACATGATAGCTGTTAATCATCCCAGTAGAAAAGACAATGCTACTTAAAACTTGAATCCAGGACTACCATATTTCCTCTTTTTGCTTTTAATTTTAGAGTCTTTTACAATTTTACTTCCAGTACAGACATTTGCAAATTCAAGCACACATCCTGTTGAACTGTGGTACCCATGACATTTTACATGAAGCTTTTGAAAGACTGCTTGCTGCAGTATGCGCAAAACTGTATAAGTCATTACTGCATGAGTTTGCCTAAGTGCCAGATGTGCTAAGCTTATTATTAAGATAGCACTGTCCTTAAAGACATGGGCTGCACGTTATACTAGAAGAAAGAAAAACAAAGGTCACAAACTAAGTGGCAATGGATTTCTAAATAGAAAGATATCATGAAATAAGATACCTGGCAGAAATTTTACAGTGCTTCTTAGACACATAAGCTGTTTATAGTATTTACCTACCATTGCAAAATAGTTACTATTAACCATAATTGGTCCACGTCCTCTAAGGTAGATATATTCTTCCCACCAATCACTAACCTGTAGCAGGAAGGAAAACAAAAGCAGTAAAATCTCAGTTTCCACAGTTTGTGTCTTCTGTGTTAATGACTCCATAACACAACATTCCATACAGAAGCAGGAAGGAAACTGCTAGCTTGCCTCTCTACTTAAAAAAGACAAACAAAAACCCCCTAATTTCTGTTAAACTTTAAGGAAAATAGCAAAAAAGGGGTGATAGAAATTAAATTCACCTGTAGCTCTCTGATAAGCTTCTGAAGGAGTCATAGCATCACAAAATGCCAGGTTGGAAGGAACCTCAAGGATCCTGTGGTCCAACCTTTCTTGGCAAGAGCACAGTCTAGACAAGATGGCCCAGCACCCTGTCCAGCTGAATCTTAAAAGTGTCCAATTTTGGAGAGTCTACCACTTCTCTGGGGAGATTATTCCAGTGGTTGATTGTTCTTATTTTGAAAAATTTTCCTCTTATGTCCAATCAGAATCTCCCCAGAAGTAACTTGTACCCATTACCCCTCATCCTTTCCACATGACTCCTTGTAAAAAGGAGTCTTCATCTTTGTAGTTATCCTTTAAGTACTGGAACATGGTGATGAGGTCTTGCCTAAGCCTTCTCTTCTCAAGGTTGAAGAAATTGAGCCGCTTCAGACTTTCCGTGTATGGCTGCACAGTCCTTTGATCATCTTCGTGGCCCTTCTCTGGGCCTTCTCCAGCCTGTCCATAGTTGGGGTTTTTTTTGTATAGTGGGGACTAAAACTGAACACAGTATTCCAGGTGTGGCCTGACAAGCACTGAGTGTGATGACTTCTTTCTCTCTGCATCAGCTCCCTTGCTGATGCAACTGTACATCCTGTTGGCTTGCTTTGCCACTGCAGCACACTCTATGCTCATCTTGAGCTTGTAATCATCTTCAGATAATATTTAAAATATATCAGGTTTCCCGAATGTTTTGCAGCCTTTGTCAGGGCATGTAGCTCAGCTTAAGCTATTGGGTGCAGCTAGATGTTAGATAATATATCAGAAAGGAATTATATTACAGTTCTCACTATGATGTTGGGATTTGTGTTTTCTTTTTGGTAAAATAACCCCCCTAATTTTTACAGTTCTTTATTTCTCTTCCATATGCTTTAGCAGCTCTGTAGAAAGAAGTTGTTCTAAATTACTCTTCTAAACTACCTGGGTAGTCAGGCCCATTGTTGAGTTATCAAGCTTAACAAGCAAATAAGCAGACCTCAAAAGCAATCATAACAGCAAAAGCTAAATCACCTGCTTCAGAATAACAAACAAAAAATGAGGATGCATTCTTTCATGTTTCATTCACCACACTATTTACCAAATCACACTAATTATTTCTGTGCAGATCAGGTGACCTCCGATGCTTTGCAAAAATATCAGGTAGTTTCAACTGCCTTCTTTTACATTTAAGAAAGAATAAAAGTTAAACCAAAAAAGGCAACAGGGAACAAATTAGGTTATGTCATGTGAACGACTGAGCCTCCTATTTATCTACTCACATAGTTTGTGGCCCACCAAGATTTTAGCTTCAAATACCACTGAAGCCTTGGTCCCAAATTAAATGCAAAATCTTTGGCAAGACCCTCCATTCTTCTGAACTCTGCATCATCCATAAGTGGCTGAACTGATTCCAGATACTAGATTACAGGGGAAAAAAAAATAAAAATTGGCATCAGCACAGTAACTAATAAGAAGCTTCTTGCCATTCCTACACAAAGCATTTGAATAGTAGACAAAGATTATCCAGACTCAATTCAGAAGGCTACAAATACTGTATTGTTAAAATAAGAGTATACACTCTTGTAGTTTGCAGGCAGATGTTTAGAAAAACGAGGTCTTTTCCCAGACATTTGTCAGCAAATCACAAGTGGAAAAGGGTACTTTTCTAAAGATACACTTTCCACTCAAAAGGGGAAGACACACTGTTTCTTCAGTACCAGGCAGAAAGATTTTTTTCATCTCTAAAAATCAGACCTGTGGTTTCTATGACATATTGTCCTAATACACACTTTGCTGTAAGGTGTCATAAAATACACACTTAGGCAAGATAACAAAACTGGTATGTTTCAAAAGGCCTGGGAGTCACACTTCATTGCACAGTCTTACATCAACGGACATCACATCATCCAATATGAATTATGCCAACTTCAAATTGTCACCAGTTTCAATGGTTTGTCATAGCCTTTATTTTAATTTCTATATAATTAATCCGTTACACTATATTAATACCACCATGCAATACTTTTATAAGACATGGCAAAAAATCCCCACAAGGGCATCTAAATATGGATTCAATGTCACTGAAGTAAGTGAATTAATGAATGTACACACTCTGTTGACAGTGTCTTTAACAGCTGGAACTGGCAATCGTGGTAAAGATGTCTGGAAACTGTACAACATGGGTTTACGTCCTGAGAAGAGTTTTACAAGTGCCTGAAGAAGCAAAAACAAAATAAATACCTCAAATTATTAGGTTCAACAAAAGAAAAATGACAGAGTAATAATGTGACTCAGTTCTTTTCACTGGAAAATTATACTGTACTAAGTTTAGCCAACTATCATATTTATCACTTTCACAAATAAAAAAAGCCACTGCCACGAACTAACTTCCTAAAGGTCAAACAGCATGTCAGTGGAAGAGAACAACTATCAGTCATTCCTGACTTCCCCATCAAACTTCTGGTCATTAGGCAATATTGTTTATTAATGGCCCACATGGATCTCAAGAGAAAATAAGACAGAGTTACTTAGCACTTCTTTTCTTCATACATTTCCCTCTTTAAAGATTAAAAGAGCAAGTCCATCATTGATCTTTTACTATATAGTAGATACTACAAAAATATCTATATTGTGCTTCAAAATAGGAATCATTATCAAGCCTGTCACTCAGCTAAGGATCCTAGATAACTATAGCCACCTTTAAAAATAATAATTATGCTTTGGAATCATGGTTTAATATTTTCCAAAGTTATATTTCAACATCAATAACACTATTGATGTTACAGGGAATTTCTTCAAGCATGAGTCTATCTTAGGTAGTTTACTGTGTGATTTGAACATACCAAATTGTGCAAGCATGCCAGTGTTATACTCAGTATGTGTGTTACAAAAAACCAACGAGACAAAAAGCCAGGTATGACAGTTCCTGTCTTAGCTTCAGATATTACAGCACCTCTTGCTTTCCATCGGAGACCGAAGCCAAAAGTAGCACTTCTATGACTACTTCTCAACTGTGACACACACTAGGCTGAAAGTCTAGGCCATGCAACTTCTAGGGTACACACGAAAGGATTTTGACATTATCACCCTATTTCAGCATGAAAGTAAGGTCAAGTATTACACCAACAATCCAGTGGATGCCTTATTGTCAACGTCCAATCTTGGTCCAATATACTATACTGTGTATTGTGTATAGGCCAATAGACCTCAGACAGAACAAAACAGAGGGTGTAATTTCACTACTAAGTTCCTAGAACTTCCCCCTTCTATCCTCCTCCAACTGACAAAACTACTGTTAAAAATCTAGAGTTTTTTCCCCTCTCTCAAGTTCCTTGGTCAGCATAGGTAGAAGAAGTTGTTCTAGGCAGCACAAAGCTACTAGGAACTGCAGAGTATTACCGGCAACAAAGACCTCCCTGTAAATGATCTGTATCAGAGCTGTCAGATGTACATGGATACACCACAGTGATCAGCCCAATGAAACCTAGTTGTGCTTCATGACAACGCACATTTGAAGCCAGCTGAGAATAAAAAAAACAAAAACAAACAAAACAAAACAAAAACAAAAACAAAAAACCCTCAACTTTTCATAAGAAAAATCTAATTCCATAGTTGGAGATAATTTTATTCCAGAACTCTTCAGCCAGGAAAGGCTGAAATTATCCTCAGAGAGTACCTGCTTAACTGACAAAAAATAACAAACACATTTCACAGTATTTCTCTTAAGCAAACTTGTAGTAAAGAAGTTAACCACTAAAGTGATCTGACAAACATGCACACTTAATTACATCTCTGATTTCTTGTGCAGACACAGCTAATAATCTCAATATAGCATGCATTGCATCTGTTCACAAATGATTATTTTTTAAACTTATTTTTTAAAATGGCAACTAATATTTGTATTTTTCCCCTAATCCTGATACAGGAAATTTGACTTTAGAAGACGAAATACATTCACTAAAAGTGCCACCAGACTTCCAACCAACCTGAAAATCACTTTGTACTATGAATGAAATCAGAGCTCAGGTTTTTGATCTGCATGACTATTTGAACAGAAGACAGTATATTCACAATAGCTGTTTTTCATGCTGATTAACAGCATGAAAAATGCTAAGAAAAAACCCAACACAACAGGAAATCCCCTCCAGAAAAGTACACATTATTAAAGGATAATAAAAATTTAGGTAGTTGGTACCATTTTACTAGGGAAACTAGTCTTCACTTTTGTTGGGACTAGCTAAAGAAAGAATAAGGTATTAAAATACAGCTCCATATTAAGTATAGATGAGACACTGTTGGGCATACACCTTTATAGTGTTCTGTATTTTAAAACATATATAATACACACCAAAATACATATGCAACATATGTATCAGACAAAAATTTGTAATTACAATATGCAACAAAGCACAGTAAGCAGCATTACAGTTCATACTGTTTCAGGTTGAGAAGGCAATATTAACAGCTTTAAAATATATATCTGGTAGGATATGTTGAAAACCCAGACAGCTACAGCTTCAAGTAGTTGACAGAAAGCCTTAGCATTCAGAGCCTGTACTGTACAAATTCAAGTCATGAGGCTCCTGATATCACTTCCAGGAGAAACTATCAATTAGAAATTTTATTTGTAACAGATGACCATTACATTCTATTTTAGTGTACCATTCTGCATACCTGTTCTTGAACATATTTCATAGCAAAACATGACATGTTGTTAGTCTAACACACATTAATTTTTGAGGCTGCAGAGACTAATCTTACTGTAGCAGGGCGCTTGAGTTATTTCTACGACAATACTGGCAAAAGTGAGTTGAAACAACCAAGTCCAAATAACAAAACCCCACTTCATCTCTTGGAGCACCTACATGTACATTTCTCTTTGCTTTATACCCGTCACATTCTTTAAGGATCCTTTTTCAAAGCACCACAATAATCAACAGGAGCTACATCACTCATCTTACCTTTATATGAAAACTGCATAATGAACTACTTACCTTATGCTTGTTCTCTAACTCATTTTGGAGAACCACTAAATCAATTGAAAGGACATTCAATATTATTTTCTTCAAACCTAAGATTAATTTTAGGATGGACAGCTAGAAATCCTAACATTCCAACAAAGAATTAGGGTATCACTTTCTGGAGAAGACAAATTTTTTTGGTGCTGCAGTCCAAGTTCTTTAAGCTGTACTTTGCACATAAAAGTAGGTACTTGAGTCACACAGTCCCAAGCTGTTGGCAAATTTGGAAGTTATTCTTGAAGTGTTTACTTTTCCTTCTACAAGGCTACCCTGAATAGTTTAATTATAGCATCAGAAGGATGTCAGTAATTAGTAGAAATACCTACCTAACAGCATCCTGACCCATGACACAGAAAACACAAGCAAGAAAAAACCTACAAATTTTTCTTTTAGCACTTTCAATACAGATCAGAGAAATTAAGATGAAACAGGAAGACAATATATCCTTACCATCCAAAACTTGGTGCCTGCAGAAAGTTTGCCATGTTCAGCGAACATCCAACCATGATAGGAAAGCAGCATCTTCAGAGAGTAGCGCATTGTGACAATAAGAGCAACCCAAAGCCCTGTGCCAAAAAGTATTCCACTCACAACATTCTGCGTTTGGTTTGACATATAGCCACTATTTAAAAAAAAAAAAGCCAGCATGTGCCAGTTAACGTCAGTTTAAGTTTTAAAGATAACCTAATATTGCAAACCTAAGTCTAATGGTACTACAGGCAAGCATTACACAAGCTTCCTGCCTGTTTAGTCCTTTTTCGTAAGTTCCTTTCCAAACACTCATGCAGCAAGATCAAAGGCCACACAAGCTGCCAAATGTACTTCCCAAATACTCAGGAAACAATGCAGTATTACTGGTATAACACCTACCTATTTCATACTCTCATGCATCAGCTTACTGGCTTACTCTGTCACGAACACACTGTTCAAAAACTGATATACTTTAACAGAATTAGCTTTAAGAGTAGCTACAAATAAAACTGATTTCCTTTAGAAATACAGTAGTCTTTTCAGTCTACTTACGTTGTATCAAGTGTTCGGTTGATTTTAGCTATTATTCCTAAAGAAGGATCAATTTTAGCATACATTGTTGACATCACACCCACAACTACAATAAGCCAGCTGGATGGGCTAGCAGGATAAACGCCAGTGATAATTCCATTCTGCAAAGAAAAGCCTTCACATTATTTTTTCATGCCAAAGTGGTTGACTTCATATTACCATGGAAAGAAACAAAAATAAACACATTGAAGTCATTTAGTTTTAAACAAGAAGTTAAGGTTACTCAACATTTTCTTATGTATGCTTAACTCAGCAGTAGGGAATGGATTTAGTCAAGTTTGACTGCTGCAGAGAATTGTCACAATTGCTATCAAGAATTAAGGATTATCTACCATTAATTTTGTAGAAAACACTGATCCTGCTGCAAGTCTTACTAAAAATACTGAAATTGGCAAACAACTTCGAAACAAATGACACTTCAATAAATTCCCATTTACACTGAGTTAGGCCTTTCTAAATGAATACATGGCAAAAATCTTCTACTGAACATTACAGTGAAAACTGGAATCTTTTAGTATATCTATCTATATAATTTAAACAGTCCTTCTCATAGGTTTATAAGAAGATTTTATTGACTACTTTTAAAAATATGTTTTTGAAAGAGAAGTTGAAGATAGCCTGTAGCTTATCTAATTTGCTACTAACAAAAAAATACTTACCATTTATGATCCTGCAAACAAAACAATAAATTCACAACAAACTGTATCAAATACCTCATCAGAAACTACTACTTACTACTTAGCATAACTTGTAGAAGATAGATATTAAGGTAACTTTTTGAAAACAGCAAGCATTCTCCCCAGTTTGAAAATTTAATTTTGGCAAAGAACACATAAAATCAAGGAGTGTTGTACCTCTAAGTGACACTAAAAATCACAACTAGTTATATTTTTTTACTTATGCTAAAAGATTACATCATTACATGATGTATTATGAAGAGAATGAAGGAAATTAAAGCTATGGTTAATTTCTACATCTGCTTCATCTTGCTTCCATAGAATAAATTAAAAAGAGGTACCCTTTCAGTCTTTAGAGTATAACCCAGTGCTGCCTTCCTCAGTATCCCTTGTCTTAACTAAAACCCACACAAGCCTTTCACGATAAGGAACTTTATTTGCCAAAAAGACAAAAAAGTAAGTTTTGCCTAAACAAAACTTCAGTAAATCCATAAAATATTAAATAACTCCTAAGTTTCATGGACTCAACTAATTTAAAAGTACCTTGAATCTGATGAACTTTTTCTTCCATGAATGGACACCAGATAGGTAAATTTGTCTGAGTGCCTCATGGCTCATTCGCAGGTCAATCCCATCCGGAGTTACGGTAAATTGAAAAGCTACTGCTTGATGAGCTTCTGCCATTTTCGGAGAGTGTTCTGTCAAAAAGTAAAGTTAACAAATTAATTCCTTTTTGGTCAAAGGAACTAGCAACTATTCCATTTCTAACAAGATATCTTCTACATAGTAATTTTGGGAACTATTTCAAAGTATGCCAAATTTACATACAGTACTTGCCTCTTCTTTACAGGCTATACTTGCACTTCAGTCTGATTGTCCAGTATGTTAATTAAGGTACTTCTTCTAACCACAACAGCTGAAAATGGAAGCAAAACACTCATGTAACTTCAGCCTTTAGGCAGGATTGCAGCAAGCTGAATATCGTGCATACATGCAACATATAAAACTCAGCACAGCAGAACATTAAAGCCATAATATTTAGAAAAAGTGTATTGCAGATACATAGCATCTCACTCTGTAGTGATAAAGGAGATTCAGAAAAAGTTTTTTTCATCGTTTTGAAACAAAAGGTATTTTAAGTCTTCACCTCAGCTAGCAAAACAGAGCCACTTCTGGTCATATCTTCCTCTGAAATTTTTTTCTTATCTTAATTTCAAGATGATTAGTCACAGCAATAAGACACTACAACCCCTGTGGCTCAGAGTTCTGACTGGCAAATAAGTGCCAAATCAAAACTACGCAGAGTTGACAAAACCAAATCACAACTGCCAGAAAAATGACCTTCACATAGACAACTGAAATTAAGAGAAAATGTAATTGAACTGCAGCTCAGTTTATCTACCTAACAAACATCAACAACAGTGCCAATAAAGACAAAAGACCATCATAAGGGGCAGCCATAAGAGGCTCAAATAAAAACCACTGGAATTTAAAACAGCAATCTAACTGCGATTCCATTCACATATCTATGTCTGAACTCTGTCTGAGGACACAGTCAATTCAAATTGAACTGTATGCTTTAATTTATCAGCTCATCTCCATAGCTTCTTTCATTCCATAACCAACTTTTCTACATAAATATCCTGGAAGTTCCCCCTACTCATCATTAATTCAGAGTAATGTTGTTTAAGCACTTGCAATCAGAACACAGATTTTTGCAGACAGGCTCTATGTATAACAGTGAAATGGTCCAAACCACATATTCTTGAGGAGACCATTGTAATTCCCAAGTCTTTTATCCACATTCATCTACTAGCTTACCAAAACATCTGTGCATCATCTAAACACAACATTCTCTTACAAGTATGGAAAAAAGGCAGAGGAATCCATAATCACAGCTGTAGGTCAGGAATCAGGATTTTAATTTCACATTTTTACTGATACAAAATACAATGTTATCAATGACAAGTGTTTTAAGTTGGCCCTGGCATTTCTATTTAAGCAAAATCAAAAGAAAGTACAACTAATTCATGCATTTTGAATCCTAAAGGCTGAAATTTACATTTCTTTTCCAAACTTGAAGCTTAGATTTTGTAATTAAACTTAAATTCTAGATGTTCATCCCTTCTTGAAGAGCACGTGAGGGCTAACCAGTACAGTTTAGCTAGGCACTTCAAAAGCAGTTTATTACGACTGTACTGCTACTCCTCAAGCCTGTAAATATTATACTATGCTAAAGTCATCTGAAGCACAAAGAAGGGGTGCAAAGGTGTACGAGTAGACAACCAGGGAATGCAAGCACTGAGAATGCTGCAGTAATAGTAGGCTTAGGAAATAAACACACAATATATGAAAAGAAGAAGCATTAGGTAGAGATGAACAAGATAAGTGCTGTTGTGCAGGCTCTAGTAGAGTTGCTGTGACTGTTTGCAATATTCACAGTGTCTACTCCTATACCAGCCTGCAACGATCAACCTCTGCAATACAACTACTGCTACACTGGCTGATGGTAACTCACAGATCTCCCAAATCCATCAGCCACTGCTCAAGTTTTAGAGGCCAAGCCCTGTGTGAATCAGGCTTCTGGGTTTACAGAAGGGTAGCTAAAGCTCAGTGTCATGCATATAGTATGCAGTGTGATCTATGCATGTACAGTGTCAGATTAGGACAACAAAGAAATAAAATCAGTTTTGAACACCACTTTCAAAACCTGTAAGACAAGCCCTGTAAGCCCTAACAGCAACTGCAATTTGCAGTAATTAATGACTCTGTCACTAGGAACTGCTTATTCACAGGGGGCCTTGCTACAGACAAGTATCAGAAAGTCCAAGTCAGGTATTTAAATGGTGCATTATCAGTTCAATGTTGAGACCAAAACTGCAGGAGGGCAATAAAACTGAGACAGGCAGCAGTAATACATGGTATATCCTGCACTCAACAGGGTTTGCAAAAAGGGAAAGCACTCCAAGTTAAGAATTCATCATTTGTTTAGCAGTATTATTAAGACTGGGATGAAAAGAGGGGAAAACAAACAAACAAACAAACAAACAAAAAACCAACCATATTGCCATACAGAGAATCAGGCACCTGGACTTGTCTCAAGGACCAACAGGTTCTCCAGTTCACTCATGTAATTTTCTATCCTGAAATGCCAGTGTCATAAGTACCAGATCAACTAGTTTCTAGCACTGTGACTTCTCAGTCTGGGAACTTGTAACTATCCTCCTCTCTGTTTCTGAAGAATTTAAGGAACCCTTCCCCTTTTTAAGCATATGCATTTTTACTGTCCATTGCAGAAAAAGATTACAAATAGTATTAATCATAAACGTTCAGTCCAATATTTTAATGAATGAAAACTTAGCACAATCATAAAATTAAATAAGCCTCAATAAGGAAAATATTCCTTATTCCCAAATGAAGAAATATTAATTCAGCAAGAATTAATCCTGAATCAAGTAAACAAGCCCTGAAAACAAAGACAAGTCTAGTTCTGGGACTGTATTACTTGACCCTAAGATGTGAAACAATCAAACGGCTTGTTTCTTTTTATAGCCTTTTTCTTTACTTAAGAAAACTCTCAGACTTTAAGACCATTGTGAATTATGACCGAACACCAAAGACTTCCGGAAGCCCCTTCCTTTGAAGACTTACTTTCCTCTTCAAAGGCCAATTTAATCATGAGCTGCTCTACACTTCCCCTCCTTTGCATTCCTCTGCTGTCACGTGCTTGCTAGCAAAGTAGGTAAAAAGGCACAGGCCAGAGGAGCATGCGTCAGACACAGACACTTGACTTGCCAGTGTTGGTAAGGCAGCAGCCACACCAGTCAGCTAACACACACTGAAACAATAACTCCTACTGACTTCAGGCATTTTGGTCAGCAAAGTATTTCTGTACAGCATATACTAATTAACCTCATTCCCAACACAGAGTCAGAAACAAGAGCTTTTAACTTTCCTAACAGTCTTACTTAAAGGTTAAAAAAAAAAAGCACAATAATTTCTAATCTGAAATTGCTATTCTCATTCCTTTCAGTGTTCTCTCATAATATTAATGTATCTTACAAAACACACTTACCCCTTAAAACTTGGTTTCTTTTTTTTTTTTTTTTCCTTTTTCTTTTTCTTTTAATTAAAGGAGAAATCTGCTTTTGTTGAACTGCCAGAGTTCCTGGCTCTTTTCTGGTTTCACTTCAATTCAAACATGCTGTAACAGCTGCAGATATTTCTCCTCTTCCCTTTTCTGCTTGAGTCAATCAAAACTCACCACATTTTTTTCCCATTGTTATAAAAAAATTTTATTTTTAAGTCAAGAAAATACATAGCACACTAGAAGGCCTAAATTCCAATAGACCTAACAGTCTGAAAAACTATGCTGCTATATGCATAAAGCCTCCTCAGACTGCTATTTTTGCAGTTTCAGGATATTTACACGACAAAGACTGAGGTTTAACTCACAGACCTTAAGATTTCAGGTTGCAAACACTGAACAGTCAACTGTATCAGGGCTTACATGTTCCCACAGCCATGGAAGGAGATGAGGGCCTCAGCTCTGGAAAACCTGAAGCTAAAAGAGATCACAGGTGCAGGATGCTTCCATTTAGTCAGGCATGCAAGAAGTCACTTGTGGTTAGTAACGTCTCTCTGAAGCACATAACACTGAACACAATGTCTAAATGACAGCGAAAGAATTACCATGTGCATCTTAAAAAGCACCAAGCCATGATACAAAAGTTAAACATATTATAGTACATTGCACAAAACAAGGTATTAATTCCTGAAGCAGTTACTTTTGAAAATGTTATTGAGTATGAACCTTTCTATATTTCTGTAGATTTCATAAGCTTTACATGGATAAAATGATAGTGCTAAAAAAAGTAAAGTCACCACCTCTACCTCACAAAAAGCAACTCCTCTGCTTTAAGGAGATATCCATTCTTATCTCAGAACTCATCTTAGCCACTTGCTTCCCATACATTGCTTGGCTCATGCAATCCATTTTTTCTCCATTTCCTATTCTCTTGGAACAGAGAAAACCCTGCCATTTCTCTTTGGCAGTAGTCCAAACATCCACTGGAAAGAGACATATTATTTAAATATAGTTTTCACATCTATAGCTCCTTTTCCTGCAAAGGAAGCAAGTTAATAAATACAGAGGAAAACTGGAGAGAAGCCTTATTCACATGACTCAGAACAGCTAAAGTCTTGGTGAAAGACTAAATTCTACGACTCTCACTTGCAAGCTACCGCAACAATTTAGTTTGAGGCTCTCCTCACAGATTGTTGACATCTGCTTATAGATAAGCTTTTATATACAGGGCATACACTTGCCAGTAATGAAACTAAACAATTCTCCAATTATTCTACTTTGACAATCAAAGGTTGACAGTTTTCTTGGAAAAGCAGTGACTGCTGTATACAGTTTCTCTGAGAACACCACTATGTACCACTCCACACACTGTCATACTGTCAGAGCCCTCAAATAGACATCTTTGGCACTCAAACCACAGGGTGTTCATAGATTGTGGGCAGACTTGCAGCACTACACATCCCTGGGCATATGCTGCTGCATTTTGAAGTACAATGGCAGTTCTGAACTCAGAAACACCTGGAAGCTCTCATAACTTCATGCAGATACAAGGTACCATCACTAAAGCAATAGGCAGTGTCTCCTGACTCCTACCAAGTTCCTACTAGCAAACTTAAATTAAAAAAAAAACCAAAGCAATCAAAAATAACCAACCACCAGAAACCTGACCTTGAAGAACTCTTCACTCCTTTCTAAAATAAACTTACAACTTCAAAATTTAGCTTAGCCCTTAGGTTTCAAACAGGAATAGAGACTATATTAACTATATTAAGATTTCAATTTAAAGCTAGACACCTTGAACTCAGGAGGTCTTGGGAAACCAAGCCAACACCCCAATATCTTTGTCCCCAAAACAGTTTATTTCAAAGAGAAAAGTGGGGTGGAAGTGGGAGGGTGGAATTCCATTTCTATCAACATGCAAAGCAGTAGGAGTTACTGTTTGAATGTTAGAAGCAGCCATACAGAACAGGGAAAAAAATCTGGAACTCTCACAAGTTCTCTTAAAAGATTTCAACTCTAAACCTTGTTTAAATATTTAAAACATTGAAGAAGCTCTATCCAGTATTTTATGGTCCACACATCAACTCTTCCTTCAGTAGATGAGCTTTCCGCAGCTTTTGGAAGAAAATAAGACATCCGAAAAGCTCATCTGTATATTCATTTGTTAACATATTTAGGCACTTTTGGATCGATCACCAAGTCTGAGGACAGGCTTAATGAAATCAGAGCCAGTATTAAAACACTAGAGTATCTGTACTGTGTTTGTGCTGACATAGTGACCAAGTATTTTCTCTCACCTGTTTAAACTATTACTATAAAAATTTGTATTTTCTGCTCTCCTAGAAAGCCAAAACTGTGAATACATTTTGTTTTATACAAATGAATGAATAATTGACTGTGCTCAAATCTGTTGATTTCATACCGGATACTGAACTAAAAGCAAGAGAATTCCAAACACTGAGATGTCCATCCAAGCCTCTTCATGCATTATTCCAAATTTCTCTTCAGATTTCAGTTATTGATGCTCCTGTCAGTCCAATCCTTCAGTACCACCTATACAAAGTAATTCAGACTACCCTTTGCCTAGTGTGCTTACAATGAGATGATATGTAGCGAAGCACAACAAAGCCAGTGCCTATATCTAAAATAACTTGCTAGCATGTTAGTTTACTTCCACTCTTTACCATCAACTCCAGTTTAATGGCAACATTGACCCATACAGCCATCCCAGACATGGATGCAACCCATGGATAATGGAGGATGCTTGAATTTATTTTTGTTGAAAGACTCATGCAAACAAGGTTTTCCAAACCAAAAAGTAAATCAAATACTTAAATCAAGCAGCAGGATCTCTTCTTACACAATGTAAAGGGTTGCAGTCTTCCGAATAAATTTTTTAGAAGTGTAGTTGTCTTTGTAACATTCATTCACCAAGTATGTCTTCACCCGTCTGAATTCTGCAGAGTTTCTGAAGTTTATCAATTTGACACCCTCCCTTCCAGATGTTTCATGCAAAAGTAGTGGCTGTCAAACCTACTTAAAAGGTGGAAAATGGAAAAAAAAAAAAAAAAAACAAAGGAAAAAAAAAAAAAGAAAAGAACTAAACTGCAGATGGATTTACAAGTGCGGAGAGTGAAACTGGGAGTAGTGGCTGATATACCAGAGGATTCCACTGCCATCCAGATGGGCCTCAACCAGCTGAAGAAATGGGCAGGCTGAAACCTTATTAAGTTCAAAGAGAAGTGCAAATTCCTGCACCTAGGGAGGAATAACCCCATACATTAGTACACACTGGAGACCAACTGGCTGGAAAGCAACTTTGCAGCAAGCTGCACACAAGCCAGCAAGGTGCCATGGCAGTAAAGGTGGCTAACAGAATCCTGGGTGCATTAGGAAGAATGCTGCCACCAGGCTGAGGGAAGTGGCTTTCCCCTTCTATTCAGTGCTGGTGAGGCTCCATCTCAAATACTGTGTCCAGTTCTGCGCTCTCCAGTAAAAGAGAGAAATGCAACTACAGGATAGAGTCTGGTGAAGAGCCACTAAGAAGATTAAGGGATTGAAGCATCAATCCTATTTCTTTTAATAGTTTTAACTGTATACCTAGCAGAGATGTTTTATGAAATTTAATGTAGGAGTTCTTATAATAGATCTGCTTAAAAAAAATAAACTTACTTTAAGACACTAAGGCCCAAACAAGAAATCTTGCACTTCAATTGCTTTAAATGAACAGCACATCTTGGAAGTCAAAGTGGTCATAACAGTCAAACATTCAAAAAGAGCAAGTTTTCTGCAACTGCCAAAAATGTACTATTAGTTAGGAGGATAAAAGAAGGTGGATTTGCAGTAGAATTTTTACAGAGCTTTTGCATAAACTTTTCAGATAATGATTCCTCTGAATTTTTCAACGTTGTTTCAGTAACCTTGCCCTCACCAAAAAGCACCAGTGTGTTATTATACAAGGTTTTTAAATGTGTGTTGGTATTTTAAACACCACTACATTGCCCAGTGAGAGTCTGGTAGTCTTAAGGAAGCAAGAAGATTTCTGGAGCTGAAGTGCCATGTATACTGCAGTGATACAGTGGGAAACAGTATAAACTCCTAACAAAAAAAAATAAGCCCTTGGAATTTAATGTTATATGTACATACGTACCCTGACCATTCCTATCAAATTAAGAAAGCCTGTATTATCAATAATAAAAACAGTGTTTTCATGGAGTTTGCTATAAATGCAATAGTTTCAGACATTAAAGTATATGTTGCACAGCAGCATCCAGTACTGACTCAGTAACTCAAGGTGCATTCCACTCTTACGTAAATGATTGCCTCCCCACCACTATCTGACAAAAATACCAAAATTCTGCCCTAATGCTAGAGGGTTAATCAAGTAAGGCAGCTAACCAGAGAATGCCAAAAGGCTGCTGGAGATGCTTTTACTCACGTGCATCTGGTGCTCCTTTGATGCACAGCTGAATGACGTTAAAACTAAAGCTAAAGAAAAAGCATTCAGTTTAACAGAAACTCAAGCAGAGGTCAAAGCTGTCTAGATCTTTATGCCTTTGAAAGGAAATTCAGGTTTTAATCTATAAAATATTCAGTAAACAGTATAAAACATACAGCTCAAACATTTACATATATGACCAAAAAGACTGTCTGGCCTCTTTTATATCTGTTTCTTGGATACTCTACAAGCTAATGCCACTTTTTTGTAGTGTATACTACACCCTGCAAAAAGATAACAAGATATCAAAGTCTCAGAACAAGTAGAGAGCTTACTCATAGTTCATGTGATATTCCACAAGGTGCTGACTTCTGAACTTACTATAAAGATTAACCAGACATTGTTATTTACTTTAGAACTTCTATTTCTAAATAGCTTCCTTGCATACTAACCTTCAATACTATCTAATTATGCTTCAACATATAAAAAGATACTGATACTTGCTGCTCTCAAGTCTTACCAGCAACTGACCTACCTTACAATGACTAGTCATATTCTACAGACAAAAAACCATTAAGAGAAATCTGAGGAGTGAGGCCAAATCATTCTGTGCAATAAAGTCACGTGAACTGAATTCACTTAACAGAGCTTCTCAGGTGAACCTAATGACTATGGTATAAAAATAGAATCATCAAATAATCACTCTTCTTTAAAACTTAGAATCATATAATCATTTTGGTTGGAAAAGACCTTTACAATCATCAAGTCCAACCATTAACCTAGCACTGCCAAGTCTACCAGTAAACCATGTCCTTAGGTGGAACCATCTACGTGGTTTTTAAATACCTCCAGGGATGGGAACTTCACCACTGCCCTTGGGCAGCCCATTCCAATGTCTAACAATTCGTTCTGGGAAGAAATTCTTCCTAATATCCAGGCTTAACCTCCCCTGGCACAACTTGAGGCCATCAGCCCTCATCCTATCACTGTTACCTTGGAGAAGAGACAGACTCCACCTCGCTACCCCCTCCTTTCAGGGAGCTGGAGAGAGCAATGAGGTCTCCCCTCAGCCTCCTCTGCTCCACACTGAACCCCCCAGTTCCCTCAGCTGCTCCTCACAAGACTTGCTCTCCAGACTCTTCACAAGCTTTGTTGCCCTTCTCTAGACACACTCCAGCAGCTCAGTGTCCTTCTTATAGTGAGGGGCCCAAAACTGAACACAGTATTTGAGGGGCGGCCCCACCAGTGCCAAGTACAAGGGGACAATAACGTCCCTACTCCTGCTGGCTACACTACAAATTACATAACATTCTATCAATCACTTGATCTGACAAAAACAAAATTAAACTAACAGGTTCTCTCATGTCACCTTAGTTGTGACTGACACATGCTAAAACCAGCTTAATCTTCCTAAAAGCTGAATCTGTTATTTATGCAGCAGTTCTCTCTCAGAGGGTCCTCAAAGTAAAATTAATATACCATGACTGAAGTGGCTTAAGCCACATGGAAAGAGAGAGAAACCCCTCCTCCAACAGTCATCATCTGACATATGAATTTCAAGTTGTCATTTTTGGTTATTCCTAATCATTGGCTCCAAACCTTCCCAACCCCACCTACAGCTAACAGCTGTGGTCCCCTGGAATTTCAAATACCTTAAAAGAGTTTCACGTATCTAAAAACTGAACAAATACTGTGGTTCAAGTCAAAGTGGAAAACTGAATACATGTATTTGCCCAGGTACAGCAACACTGGAACATACTGCAAACTTCACCCACAGCAGACAGTTTTAATTCAGAACAGCTAAGGAGTTGGCAGTAATTTGCTGTCCCACTGACAAACCTATCAGCTTGTGTCCTGTCCTCAGCAGTTTGCCAAGATCACCTGTGGTTGAGTATCAGCTACCCTCTGCAGGCATCTCCTCTGGAATCTTGGGCCAATTTCTTTATCCCCTTCCCCAGTGGCAAACTGGAGCAACAGGCATAGATGGAAGAAAAGAGACAATAACAAATGTAAGCATACCTGAACAGCTGTCTTCCTTAAAAGCAGACTTGAGATCTATTTGTCACACAAATCTTCTGTCCTGCAAGCTCACTGCAGGTGGGATCTTGAAAAGGTTAGGACGCACTGAGAGGCAGATTCATTCTAATGCTGCTAGGTCCTAATAGACATTACACTACATCAATAGCAGTCAGCCAGTTGTAGCTCTGAAACAGAGAATCAAGAAAAACAGTGTGAGCTTTGATTCACACACAGCTTTCAGCTGCTCAAAGGGACTGGATCAGACTGAACCATTTTAAAAAATCTGATGGCAATGGAAAGAATAGTCACAAAACACAGTTCTGAAACACTGTTTTCCATTACACTGGATGAATGCATTATCTGGATTGATCTGTCTTCATTTAATAGGTCTGAGAGGGTGAGGAACTGGCGAGTGAAAGAAAGTTCATCTGCTACCCACCCAGACATTTCTCAGGGCTCAAACTAGCGATCTCTAGCTACTGTGATAAACAAGGTGATCTCAGGGACTTGACTCCAACACTAGTTTTAGCTTTCAATTTAAGACATCCAAGTGTTTGCCTGCAGGTTTTTAACTCCCATTACAGTCAACACAGATGCAATCAAAATTTCTTGGATAGGTGTTCACAGAACAGACTGTTTTCACCAGCACTTCCAGGAGAAAAGCCACAGATAGTAAGTTGCCTTCTCACCTGATCAAACTGGAGACAGTCAGGCAAAGAAGTGGAGGAGACTGGCTATAGCAGACAATGTGTTAATTACTAGGCTAACACTAAAGAATATTAATCCCTACAGTTTCTGGATCATATGGCCTCTCTCCTCTTCCCAAACAGCACACTCCTCTAAAAGATGGTTCCAAAATATACACTTCGACCAAAAAAATACCCCATAACCAAAACACTGACATGTTCCACAACTGTAATAAAACCAGAAACTTTTACAACTGTCATATCACAGAATCACAGAATGTTAAGGATTGGAAGGGACCTCAAAAGATCATCTAGTCCAGTCCCCCTGCCAGAGCAGGAACACTTAGGTCAGGTCACACAGGAACACATCCAGGTGGGTTTGAATGTCTCCAGAGAAGGAGACTCCACACCCTCTCTGGGCAGCCTGTGCCAGTGCTCTGTCACCCTCACTGGGAAGAAGTTCTTCCTCATATTTATGTGGAATAAATTTCCAGCTTGCACCCGTTGCCCCTTGTCCTGTCACTGGATTTCCCCTAAACAGATTAGGACATACTATACTGTTCCTAGACCTTCTAGTTTATTCCAGTCTCTCTTGCAATATGTGTTATATTGTATACATTCCAGCAAGCTACCACCTCTGACCTAGAAACTCAGAATAATCTTGCCGAGTAAGAGAGAAGCATAAAAAACTAAAACACAGCACAGTTATCACACCATGCAGAAACTTCCCCCACCCCTCAAAAACTAGGCTCTAGGATTCTTTCTTTTTGATAATGCTATAAAAGACATACCTAGGCATTTAGACTATACAATTTTTATCCTTTTGCACTAATGAGCTTCTGTGCTCATGCAGTAAAGAACTATTATCTTCTCTATAACAGCAAATGTTTCTGGAATGGTAGGGCTTTTATGAGACATGCAGGAGGTCACATTTTAGGGCTTTGGAGATCCTGGAAGATGGACAATGTTTGGTGACCAAAGCCGAATTAAATGGATTGCTCTCGCTGGAGTTCGATGATAATTTACTGTACAAGGTTAGAAAACTGAAGAACCAGTTCCAAACATTTTACAAATATTTAAATTAACCATTCAAACCAAAATTAATCCAAGCTTGGAAAAGGGCAGATGCTTTTCAGTCATTTAGATCTTGTTTTTCTGAACATGTGGAGCTCAGGACTATGATACATCATGCCGCAGGACAAAGGCAATGGGTTTGGAATATTAAAAAAATACACAGGTTTTGGGTTGTTTTTTTTAATTTCTTTTGGTTTTAAATATAAGCATTCACTGAAGTCACCTTGTACCAAAGATTTTCCAAACCCCGTCACGCTCGGGATTCAACATCCCGACCGCCCCTGCACGCAGCGAACAGAACCCCTCTGCCCGCCGAGCGCTCCAGAACCGGCACCCGGTGCCACCCGGCCCCGCCCCCGAACGCGGGGACGCAACGGCCCCGCCCCGCCCGCGGCTGCTCACGTGACCCGGCCCCAGAACTGGGTGAAAGGTTGCGCCGCCGCAGCGCCGCCCCGGGCCGGCAGCACCCGCCCGGCGGGCTGCAAGGGCACCGCCAGCAGCTTCCAGAGACAGGGACCGACAGCAGCGCAGGAAGCGAGCAGAGTGTAAAAAGAGGGTACTTCGCCTGAGCAACTTTCTCTTCTGGTTCTCCGTGCCAACAAGCCTCAGTTGTCTTTGGCAAAGAACAACGTTTTCGTCCAGGAGGTGGCTCTTGAATCAAAGCTGCAGCACTCCAAACCTTTCAGTCCAAGCCACAGCTATGGCAGAGCCTGGTACCCGTGCACCACAGTCACATGTCCTGAGCTGGCAGAGCCCCCACATCATCCTCACCTGCACTATCGCCCGTGCTCTCAGAAACGGGCAATCATTAGTTTGGATAGTGTTTATAGTTTATATAGCACATAGATACGCCCACAACAGAAAAAGAACCTGCTAAATACCACTGAAGGCTACAACATTTTTTTTAAATGCAGTATCTATTCTAAACAGCCAGAAAACACATAAAAGAGCTTGTAGATCTGGAAATGAAAGCAGTCAGACACTCTGGAAATCTAATTGTTAAAGGGAAGGAGAACGAGGGCATTGGATCTTCCCTGCTCTCAGTGCCACACTCCTACAGATGTGATGAGGAAAGGAATCACAGCACGGCCCTGGCTGGAAGAGACCTCTGAGATCATCCAGTCCAACCACGAACCTAACGCTGCCAGTTCACCAACGAAGAGTTCCAATACGGTCCTCCGAGTGCTGGCAAATTGCCAGCGAAGAGGAAGAATGAGATGTTTGTCTTGATCCTATTTTGCACTTTTCCTTGTCCAAAAAAGGTGCTTCCTGTTACAGCTCCATCAGAACGAGAACTGTTATACCTGGGTTATATCTGAGCTCGTATTGTAGCTTGATTTTTCTATTTAAACCAGAAAACATAGTGCAAAACATGGAAGTTGTGCAAAAATGAGGCAAGAAAATGCAGTTTGAGATGCTGCAAAGATCTTAATCTGCCTTTTGCACCCTTTCTGTCCGTATGTCGGAAGCAGCCTGCGGTCACTGCCGCTGCCGCAGGTCTCTCAGCCTGCACACGGACCGATCTCACACAGCTCAGTGCTCAGTTCACGCACACGTGAAACCCCACCGCCGGTCCCGAGCCGCACGCACACCCGCTGAGCCGCAGCTCGTCCCGGTAACGGCCGAAATAGCCCCGCTAACCGCGAAGCGTTGGTCACCAGTGCCACCTGCGCTCACGGGGAGCACCGGGGCGAACCCCCCGTGCAGCTCCAGCTCCAGCACCGCCCCCGCCCCCTCATACACCCCCCCCCGCGGCCGCGAGCACAAACCCGGGCGGCGGGGCCCGCCGGCGGGACAAGGACACCGCAGCTCTCCCGGGCCCGCGCGGACCCCGCCCCCCCGGCCGGTTCCACCCGCTCCTCCGGCCAGGCTGAGCCGCGCCCGGCGGGGAGCACCCGGCGCGCTCGCACGTTTACCGCGGAACTCTGTGCTGCCCTGGCAGGAAATAACGCCCCTGCCCAACCGGGCCGACCGAGCCCGCCCGCCCGACCCCAGCCCGTCCTCCCCCAGCCCCGGCGCGGGCAGAGGCGGGCGCGGCCCCGCTCAGGGGGGGGGGCGGGGAGCGGCAGCCCGCAGTGAATCAGCCGGACACAGGAGCACGGCCCGTCGCTGCCTCCTGTCTCGTTCCCCTGGGACCGCCGGAGCCCACTGCGGGCAGGCGGCGGAGCCAAGCCGAGCCGCGCCGGGTAAGCTGGCGATCGAGGGCCTGCACCCCACATCTGCCCGGGGCCCGCTGCCAGCGACCGGGCCGCCCTCCCACTCACCTGCCGAAAGAACGGCGGGTACCTGCGCTCGGCGGGACAGGCCGAGCTGGACTGAGGCGAGCGAGACAGCGACCCCTCGGCTGCCGGCAGCAGAGGCCGGGCTGGGACGGGGCAGGGAGGAGGCGCAGGGCGCGGCCCGCGTGGGCGGAGCGGAGGCGGGCAGGGAGGCGGGCACCGACAGGCGGGGGAGCGGCGGGCTGGGCCGGGGGATTGGTGGGAAGCCTGGGGCGGGGCCAAAGGGAGGCCCGAGCGGGATGTGCGGGAGAGAGGGCTCGGCCCGGCCCGGCCCGGCCCCGGGGGTGCAAATGTGAGGGGAAGAGGTGCGTCTTGGGGAAGCACAGCGCATGGGGCGCTGGTTTGGCTTCCCTGGAAGGCCCAGCCCGCCCGCTCTGCTCCAGCAAACACCTGGATTTGGAGGGAATGCGTAAAAAGCTCAGCAAAATAATGGCATTTCTTAAAAAATGCAACACCGCGAAAATAATTCAAGCAGAAGCATGTGTGGCAGTCTCAGGGCAGAATAGCACTCATTTTGAAAAGAGTACTTTTTAAAATTTGCAATGGGCTGGTCACTTTGGGAAGCTCAGAGCTGGCGTGTCTGAGCCTGGTTTGATTTTGGTATGAGAACAGCCGGAAGGCTGCTTTGTCCCAAAAGGAGATCATGGCCTGTCAGACTGCAGTGCTGTCAGTGTGAAGTCTCTTCTTTGAACTAATATGAGCTGGGACCCATGCATATTTTCCCCTGTGGGCAGAACCACCCAGCCACACAGTCCTGCCTGCTGCTGTTTCCAGGATGACTCCAAAGCACACAACCATATGACCAAATCCAGAAGCATGGACACTACAGACTAAACCTCTCCTTAAGATCATGTCATGTCAATGAAAAAAACCCCACCAAACCAACCTACACTTCTGGTCAGAATTTTCCCTTCTAGTGTTCCGTGCACAATGTTGCAATTTTAAGAAGATGTAAATCTTTCCAAAGTGTGCTGGTTTTGGTTGGGATGTTAATTTTCTTCATAGTAGCTGGTATGGGGCTATGTTTTGGATTTGTGCTGGAAACAGCATTGATAACACTGGAATGTTTTTGTTACTGCTGAGCAGAGCTTACATGGAGTCAAGAACTTTTCTGCTCTTCACCCCACCAGTGAGTGCACAAGAATTTGGAAGGGACACAGCTAGGACAGCTGACCCCAACTGAGCAAAGGGATATTCCATACCATGTGGTGTCTTTCTCAGTGTACAAAGCTGCGAGAAGGAGAAGGAAGGGGGGATGTTTGAGGTGATGGCATTTGTCTCCCCAAGTCACCGTTATGCTTGATGGAGATGGCTGAACACCTGCCTGCTGATAGGAAGTAGTGAATGAATTCCTTGCTTTGCTTTGCTTGCATGCACAGCTTTTGCTTTACCTATTAAACTGTCTTTATCTCAACCCATGAGTTTTCTCAGTTTTACCCTTCTGATTCTCTTCCCCATCCCACTGTGGGGAGTGAGTGAGTGGCTGTGTGGTGCTTAGCTTCCAGCTGGGGTTAAACCACAAGAAAGAAATGTAAAGCCTAGAAGAAAGCAAGAGGTGAAGGAGAAAAAGAAGAGGGATTTATGTCTAGTAATATTGTCAGGGGGTAAAGAAAACAAAAGAATAAATCACTACAAACCCAGCTGTACACCCAGATTCAGCAGCATTCATATCTACATATTTTTAGCCATAACAGATAGAAGTGTAATTTGAACAGTTATAAGAAGGTCATAGCTTAAAAAGAAACAGTCATCTGTATGTTTTTCATTATGCAAAGGCAACCTAAAATGTCTTGTTATTTGTTTTTTTGTTTTTTTTTTATCTTCCAGGTGCCTTTTACCTTTGAAATTTAAAAAAAATAAACCAAATCTGTGTTCTCTCATTTTACCAGGAGTTTTGTGCATATCTTAGTCCACAGTCAACACTTCATCATCTATTCAGTAATCAGGAGGGAATCAGTCAGCTGGGAACAGATATTGGCGTTAATTATTTTGTTCTCCAAGTAATTGTGCAAGCTGTCATGAATTAGGGAGCAACAACAGAGTGCTTACTTTAATGTGACTCTAAGCCCCCTGCAGCTACCCTTAGTAAAGACATGAAAAGTATTGCATGACATAAGGCTGCAATGACTGCAATTTAGCCAAACCTGATTTGACTTCGTAAACTTTACAGATAATCCTGTGACTAGTTCCTGGTGGTCCTGACACTGGCAGACAGGTCAGGCTCTATTCACACATTAACCCACAAAGAACAAGTTAGATACTAAGTTCTGCCCTAATCAGAACATTTTACATCTTTTATTGTGGCAACATGGACTGCTAAAGTGCTCTATCTCTTCTGCTAACCATGTTTCTTCAGCTAAGGGCATGAAGTGATTCTGCCTCTCATGGCTACAACTGTTGTCATCTGCAGGCCTGCAGTGTGGCCTGTGCTTCTGTAGCAACCTTTCACTGCTCACCAAAGTCATTTTTTCCCCTGTAATTTACAAATTCTTAATTTCTAAATAATTATTAGTGTCATCAGCGCAGAACACGTGTACTTGGTGGTTTAAGACCTCCCTAGTAATTAATTCTGATCCTCGTAATCCAAAGAAATCAAAATAATCAATGATAGGTCACATTTGTCTGTACCTCAGCAGATTGAAATAATTTCAGTTTACCATGATTGGTATGTAGCTCTTGAATTAAATACATTTAGTTATCTTACCCCAGCCCTTCAAGACTTCCTGGCTTCTGTACATGCAACATGGCTTCTTTGTACCTATTTTTCTTACCAGTGTACACATCTTTCATTATTTATACTTTTGTCTATTTTTTAGCAGATTTCAATGATGGCAGAGCACTATACCTTAAACCTGGATCTGATCTGTAAACCGGGCTCTCTCTGGTGTGATTTTGTGTTGTTCTGTTTTGGTGTATTTTTCTTGAATTAATTCAGTTTCTCAAGTTGCTTAAGTCATACAGTTTTAATACAGAAAAGTGATTCTCTTTGTTGTCTTGAAACAGAATTATTCTGCTTATTGGAATTATTGAATTGAATTATTCAAGACCTTCAGAGCACAAATTATATTCAATGCAGTCTCAGTTGCTTGAGCAGGTATTTTCCCAGTTTTCTTGCTAGTCAAAACATCACTACAGTTTCAGTTTAAACGGGACCAAGATGATTTGGTTTTTTCCTTCATGTTACCTCCTATGATATCCCAAAATGAATGTTTCCACTTCAGAGTTAGGATGTAAGCACAGGTAAGTCAGTGTCACACAGTAACTTACCACTAATAGCCCGAGTGGCAAAACAAATGGGTAGTAAGTGAACTGAAGAACAGCTCCAAAATGTAACTTTTTGTAGATAGGTAAGTGTATGCATGTTTGTATGCCAGGGAGCCATGGGTGAGAGCAAAGCAGGCAGGGCTGGCCCTCCTGGCTGAGGGCACCTTCCCATGGCACCTAAGCAAGGTGAGCAGGACAGGTCCTGTGACAGGGTTGGCCAGATCATTAGACACATCTTCAGTGATGAGGCAAGTCCAAGGTTGTCAAGGTAGATTACTGAGTCAGGATTAGGGTCTGGATCAACAAGGAACATGGCCCAGTGCAAGGCAGCTTCAGGAGGGTACCCAGGATAAGAACCTCAGCTTAAAAGCTACTCCCAAGTAAAAGGGGGAGCCCCACTGGGGCCTTGCAGTGCAGCTTCCCCCAACAGCTCATTTCAAGGCCAGACACCTGCACACTGTGTCTAAGCAGGCCCAGGGGCCTTGCAGCCAAAAGTCCAGGAGGGGTAGAGGGAGGATATCCTCAGAGCCTTGACAGTGTCCATTTGTACATGTGTGCAGATTCACAAAATGGCCATATTTACCTTTCTGTGAGATGGTGCAGGAAAAGTGAAGGTCCTTGCAAAATGCAATGTCCAAAAGGGTGTAAGATTTTTTGTCAAGAATCAAATGTTGCAAAACCATGTAGTGCACATTACTGACCAGTGAAAATCACTGAGTGATTTCACATGCCACAAATAACGCCCATGCCTTGCCACATCACCCTTTTCTTACATCTCCCAGACCACTCCTGTCTACCAAGCCCTTATTGCTGTGAGTCAACCATCTCAGCCACTGTTTTTATACTGAGTTAACACCAATCTCAGCCAGCAAAGTAACATCTCAGACTTTGATCTGCCTTGATCTTTGTCCATTCTTAAATACTTTTTCATTAAGATACAGTAGCAATTTAACCAATCTTTAAACAGAACAGTGAGTTGCCATGTCTTGCCCTGCTTTTTTTAACCAGATAAAATGGATACTACTAACCTCACTTGACTGAGTTGTCAACAAGTTTATCAGCCTATCCTATGGCAGTCAGACCTAGCAGGGAACATACAGTGTGCATCTGTGATTGCAACAGCAGAAAGATATTTTTGGAAAATAAATATGCACTTCTCCTAAACAATTTCATTTTTAGAACTGATTAGTCAGTTTTAATGTATTAATTTTTCTTGAGTGGGACAAGCATTTTGTTTTTAAATTCATTGATTAAGGAACTGCCAAATGATCCCTCAGAACAAGTCACAGGTTTTGCTTAGAGTTTATAAATGAAAATAAAACAAGTGTACCTTTCCAGTGCTTTGTCAAAATAGCTAGACTTTACAGTCTTCTTGGAAAGTCAATACTTTCAGATGCTATTTAACCAGTAAGTAATATGTTATTGCTTTAGAAATTACACAGTCAGAACCTTCCAGGTGATGAAAACCCACCTAACTTCCCCAGATCTGATCCAGAATTCTCCATGGCTGGGGTTGTACTCCTGGTGTCTGGTATTGCTATTTTGTACACCTGAGATAGTCTTACCTATTGCAGCATCACCTCCAAAGAGATGACCGGGGCACCAAATGAACACAAGCACTAATCAATATCCATTGAGAAGTGGGTAGGTATAGGTCTAATACATTACATGTGTTAGACCAAAATGTCCATAAACTTAGCAGGTATCTAAGTTATTCAGGAAAGATTAAATCTGTAGTCAAGTAACCATGGGCAGACCCCATTGAGATTTTCTAAAAGTGCCTGAGCATCTTTGGCAGAAGAGTCCAAAATAAATTAAGTGACATCTGCATACTCAAAACACTGTGTTCCAAGCAATTCACTGTATCTACAAGTTATTTTTAATACATATTGATCCATAAGAGCAAAATAAACAGTACTGCTATGGCATACAGATGATAAGCCCTTCTGGGCAAGCTTGAAACAGATACTCCACTCAGAAAAGTAAGTCCAGAGGCTATTTGGTAGGAACATCCACAGCAGGTGACAGATCTGCCCCACAGGCAGATTTTTAGATCTCCTGTTTTTCATTTCTGTCCTTCTGGTATTTCACTTCTCTTACTTTGCATATTGATGACTTCTGGCTTTGTCCTTCGCAGTCACATTGCATGAGGAATATGGATCTCCTGATATCATCCCACGTGAGAAGATGGACGACATCCTATGTATGAAGGACATCATTCATTACAAGCCTCACAGCATGTGCCTAAGGTTATGTTAACAGTAGCAAAATGGAGTCTGGCCAAGCTTTGAAAGGAAAATAGGTAGTTGGAAGTTTTTTTAAGGTAAGGGAAAAGTCAAAAATACAATATTAAAGGTCACTATATATTAGAAAAAGCCACAGTGAATGTTGCAAACTAATAGTGGTTGTGTTTGTGACACTCCCTAAACTCTGCAAAACTTTGAGAAAGAAAACCCTCTGGCCTGAAAATACACACCATAATTTCTAGCAAAGAGTAGAGGTTTATTTAGAGATTATTCAGAAGGTTATTTAGAGGTTTGTTTGTTCAGATTGAAGGATCTGGCAGATACTTTTGGGAAGACATTGTTATGTCCACTTGTAAAATATTTAAAATAATCTACTGTCAATAGGAAAACTGTCACTCAAACTAACAATCACTCACAAATTGATAGCATAGTTTTCTTTAACAGTTTCTAATGAAAGGCATAACTAAAGGAGCATGTACTGCACATTTTTTTTGTTCACTGGGCAATATATGCTGTATGTGCTATTTCCTACTGCTGCCTATTGGATGGAAGCAGAACTGCTTGTCTGCTACCCACATTGGTCTGCAAGGATGATGGTATTAACTATTTGTGACTGTTTGATTTCTAGTATACCAATTATGTGCCTTACAGCAATTCTCAGACTGTGTCCAAAGATTGAAGGAGATTGTACTACTGTTTAGTCACCAAGCCTAAAATGAAGGAATTGAGTTCAATTCCTTGCTACTCTACTTTAGGGACAAAGCATATCAGGTGAGTTCCTCAATGGTGTTCATAGTTAAAGGTAAGCAGAGCATATGGGAAGGCCATGCAAAAAACGTTTTGTGCAGATAGGGAGTAAGGAGGACAAACTTCCCGTTATTTTGCATGATATTGCTGTTGTAGACAGAATGAAGAATGCACAGGATAAGACTACATGCCTCCAGTGGAGTGTATTAAAATTTTCTCCTTCCACTTCCTTCATAGCTTTTGAACAAATAAAATAAAACCCCAAAGCATCACAGCACTCACTAGGACTTCTGTCAGTTACATAGTGTTGCTGTATTAGTGTAATCTTTCCACTTCAAATGCTAGCAGTTCATCCATAGGTGACTGAAGCACATCCACACTTCATTATGGCAATTTCCTTATTGTCATTAATAATGACAATGTCTCACTCAGATATGCTTTATTTAGTGATGAGTAGAGCTGTGTGAGGACATATTCTCCTATTCTGCCTAGTGGTTTGTGATTTTCTTGCTGTGCATTTTAGAATACCTCCCAGAAAATACAGAAAATTTGGATCAGACCACCCCTGTCCCCATCAAGCTTCTCTTGGCATCTAATATCAGTGCCAGAGCTATTTCTCAGCTAAGCTAGATAAAGTATCCAGTACTGAACACCATAGTCACAGCAATCAAACTGAGATCCACAGTGCTACTTTTTACAGAGACTGTTCCCCAACCACTGTTTCAGGAAAGAAAAGGATATTCTAACTATGCAAAGTCCTGAAAGAGGGCTCATTTTCATTGTAATGTTCATACCAAAGACTATCTGTGCTGTAGTTGCTCCCTTCTTGCACCAGTAGATTTTCATAAACAGGCTGCAATATGAGCTCAATTCCATAGACTTTGTTTCAGATGTATAATGCATAACCAAGAGATGTTAAGACTCTGTAGATTTGCAGCATAGGCAAGTCTCACCTTCAGTCAAAGCTAAGTGCATACATATGACTAAAATCTACCTTTGTACCTTTTCTGTTGAATTTCCTTATCTTTCTATACCTGCAGCTGTAATAAAGCATAATTTATTTACAATGTGTTTCCTTGTAACTTCTATAGTACCACAAACTCAAGTGAAGCAGAGTGCTGAGTGGGTAAGAAGAGGGAAAAATCCTCCAGAAATTGGAGCGGGACACAAGAAAGCAAGTGTGAGGCAGCTTGGGCATGGACAATGTTTGCACTGGAAGAAAAGCAGTTTAAAATCTCCCTTCATAGTTATACTGCACATCCAGGTTACTGATGCAGCTACTCACCTGCAGAAGCAGTGTATAGGCTGCTGCTGGGGCAGATCCAGTGTGCCATGATGCTCTGTGGGTTGTCCTTCACACAGCTGTTGGACCTCAGGACACTCTGCACCCTCAGCACCTGATTATCATTCTTGTCAGATATTCTGATAAGCTTATGTGCTTGTTGTGGCAG
Source organism: Podargus strigoides (assembly GCA_028020825.1). Classification (NCBI taxonomy): domain Eukaryota; kingdom Metazoa; phylum Chordata; class Aves; order Caprimulgiformes; family Podargidae; genus Podargus; species Podargus strigoides. The sequence continues at coordinate 8,682,827 of CM051633.1, forward strand.
CATATATCACATCTCTTTTGTGGATTCCTAGTGCTAATGCTTGCATAAAGATATTTTAGTTCCTCACTCTGCCTATATGAATTCCATTGCAGGATTCTGGCATTCACTTTCCTCCCCTTCAGCTCCTGTGGTGCCCTGTTGCCTGTGCTGACCCTGATGACACTTTGAATCTTCTTGCATCCTTACTGGGAAGAGAAGAAATCTGCATTTAAAAGATAAGCAAATATTTCCATAACCTCTCAAATGGTCTGTAGGAACATTGTAGGGGTGAGGGGGTCAGCACAGCTGTCAAAGCAGTGTTGGATACAAACAGTAGCCAAAATGGGCAGTACTCACAGTTATGCTCAGATTTCATAACTGCCTAAGACAGCTCTGAAGCAGTGAGAAGATTCTGATACCAGCCCTGGTTCTCCAAGAGAGAAGCAGTGTAGTGTGATGCACTAGAAAGCAGTCTGTCCAATAATGTGCTTTAAATAAGTGTTACAATAGATGTATCCCAACTATAAAGCTCAAAGCTGTAGCTGTGAAACCAGGATCTTATGTAATGCTCATAAATGTTTAAATTAGAAGCCCAAATCTTCCACTCATCTGTCATGGAACCTCTGACATCAAGCAAGATATTTTTTTTCCTTTTTTTCCCCCATCAGAAACTGACCCCAGCACCAACAAAGTCAATGCTACTTTTTGCCCCTAAGGCCTTACTAGAGAGGAAAATTGTGTAGAGGCTAGAGAATTACCAGGTTTAAAAGGTAGTTAGTTTGGGGGCTGTTTTATTCTATAGTGTTCTGTTCTGCTGTTTGTATTTATTCTCCTCCCTGCATGAGAAAGCTCCTTCTGGAACAGTTTGTCATGTTGGTCTTCCTCACTTCTTTGGCAAAATGTAGCGCCTTTATATTTTTATAATTTAATATTTCCTGAGCACATTGATATATCTATGTAGACAAAACAAAACAAGCCTGGAAAAAGTGGTTTATACTTGGTGCAGGAGGCAGTGAAGTTTGTGGTACTCTTTACCTGAATATAAGCAAGTGAAAGATTTGCTCTGTGGATAAATATCTAAGAAAAACACCATAATATTTTTCAGTTTCTGGAGAAATTGGAGTATTTAGTCATGTTTAACAACCCTGTGTTTCTCAAACCATCCTAGTGAGTAATAAAAATTGTTACAGAAAGCAAAATGTTTGACTAACTTATTTACCAACATTTACTTAAGCTCCTATCAAGTTGGGCAGCAGAAAGTAAACCAAGCAGTGCAGGAATAATTTTGTGCTGTTTGGCCAACTCTTTGAAGTGATGTAAGCGTCCAGTGGACTTTGTCCATATTTGTGACTAAATAGTTCAATTCAGTATAATTCAGCTCAGTTTTTTGGTCATACACCAAGAACAAATTCTACCTGTACATATCTAAAACATACGTCAAAACCACATAAAGAGCTGAGAACAGATAAGGAAAGGTGATTGGAAGCACAGATTATCAACATGTTTCACAAACAAGTTTTCCAGGACCCAATAAAATGTAATATACATGACACTGTGGGCTATTTACTGGCCTGTAGACAGGTCAGCTTCCTAAGGTAAGCCATATCTGCCAGGCTGCTTTTCCAAATACTGTAAGCCAGGCAATGACTATTGCAAAACCTCATGTTCTGCCTGCTGGAGCTTTATACTCTCATTGTCTGTGAGAATAAGTCTCGTTTGTGCCTGGCAAGCTAATGTAAGAATTGCACAGATGACCTCCGGGATGTCTAGAATACCACCACACGTAAATATATTCCTTTAGTGTAATGAAGGAACAGAAAGATCAAGCAGAATATGGCTAAGATAAGAAAGCTATCAGTATGTGGAATTAAAAGCATACTGGGCTGAGAAGTCTCAGTGTTCTTCTATATGACAATATAGAAGAAACTGGTCAGAGAAGGGTCTGAAATGGCACCTCTCCTTCAAAGACTTCAAAGACTATACTTTTCTGAATGCTTTAAAATTAAGAATTAAGCAATTAAGCAATACTGTGAAACATCACAGAATGCAAGGAAAGACTGCATTCTACTGAAGCCCATGAAAATAGTAGAACAGTGTATATCTCAGGATATCTTAATGCAGGCCTAATGTTTGTAGTGAAGTGTTAATGAGTCTGCCAGTGACTGATTTTACATGGCTTTTCTAGGAAATTAATGTGATTTGAACCATTAATTTGATGCAGGCAGATTTTGGTTTTACAAAACAAATGCATGAAAAATGACTTTGTAGAAAAAAAATACATGTGGGAATTTACATGCTGTAGAATAATGCTGTTTTTAAAAGGCCATAATAATAGGTCTTTTTATGAATCCTGAAGTTTGATTCAGGATTTCAAAGTCCTTCTCACTTTGAAAACTTGGTGAGGTACTGCACCATCTCACATTAGGTCCTTAGTGTGCAAATATCAGCTGCATATGTTACTGAAAAAGCACTTTGCAATATGTTCAGAATCTAAGGGAAAAAAAATACTTCCTTCAGTAGAAAACAGGTCTTACTGCCCTCGTGTGGCTATGGCTAAAATAAAAAAGGCCTTGGCAAATTTATACTTCGGGATTTAATCCAACATAACTACTAGGAACAGGCACTCACAAAACATAGATTGCACATTTTTCTTATTTTGAAACGTTCTCTTCTTGCCTTTGAAGCAGCTGTGATTTGTCATACCCCAGCACTTCACTAGATGACCCAGTGATCTTGTTGTCCAGCTATTTCTGGGCTCTTCCAAAGCTGAGGAGATATTTTAGCTCTTCTGTTTGGAGACAGGAAGGAAATTATGGATTCATTTTTTCATCCTATAATTTTTGTGACTGATATTTTGTTGTTTCATAATTTTCTCAGGAGCATAGGATTATTTGCATGGAGGTCAATGTTCTTCAAAACCCAGCATAAAATGTGTTTAAATAGTTTTTGGGTTGGAGAAATCAGCTAAATGTAGGGTTACTCAGCTCCCATACTTTTTCAGAGGGCATGTCTATTAAGCCCTTTTGAAAATCTAAGACTTTTTGTTTGTTCATTTTTATCTTTGTAAAACCTCCCACACATTGTAGGCTCCTGATAGATACTGCAGTTCTCAGCGCGCTCATGGGATTTGAGCTGGATATGACTTCTAAAGAGAAAAGTGCACAGTTTTGCTGGGCTTCCTGTGCAAGTGTGCAAAATG